>JAQQTO010000048.1:32687500-37687500 GCA_029884595.1 Ormosia semicastrata | reverse complement strand
ATCATAAGAAATCTTAAACAAATCTAAAAATCATAAACAAGGCTTGAAAATAATAAACCATGGATCAATCATAGTCTAGAAAATAAAAAATCCAACTTAGGATCAAAGATTCAAGAAATTACCTTTGATGTAAGAAATCAAAGCTTGCTTTTGGAAGCTTAGAGAAGGATTTTGATAAAACTCTCTAAAGGAAAAGTGTTTAGGATGATGTTGAGGTTTAGAAAGTAAGATAAGATGAAATTATAGAGGTGTGGAGGTGAGGTTTTGGTGTAGTGGTCGAAACTTCAAAGGAAAAAGGAGAGAAAGTGTTCTTGTGTTCTTGAGCGGTCTTGAACTTTGAGAGAAAAAGATGATGACTTAATATTTCAAAGTGTGATAAAATGAAGATGGATAGGCTATTTTTCCTTGCATTGTCGTGGAGTTCGTGTGTAGGAGAAATTATTGTTTATTCAAGGTAATAAAATATCACATGCATTTTCACATGGCTTAAGTCATTAAGGAGTCATCAAATGGTCATTTAGATCATTCAAGATCCTTTTAGAAAGCCTTGTGGCTGTGTGACTCATAGGGGAAATGGAACTAATTTGGTTCCATCCTAATCTCCTAGTTACACTTGAATTATCTAGTTACTCCATCTAGTTACACTTAAATTAATTTAGTTAGAATTTCCAGTTACATTCTAACTAGTTAGTTACATTATTATGTCATTATATATGTCATGCTTAAGTCATATTTCTAGATAACTTAGATATTTATTTAGTAACTTGCTTCTAAGTATTTAGTAACTAAGTTAGTTCCATCTAGTTACTAATTAAGCTATTTAAGTAACTTAGTTAGTTTTTCTAGTTACTTAGTAACTAGTCCAACCATTTATATTGACCATTTTCTATTGGTCTAGAAATGTCCAACCACCTTCGTTGACTCATTTCTATTGGTTCATTTTAAAATAGGTTGCAGATTTTATTCTCAGTCTATTTTTCGACAAATAAAACATATTGGGTCCTTTACTCGGTAATAGAAGCTGCTGTAAATAAAACAGCGGATATTTTCCCACAAAATATTTTTATTTCACACATAAATCCTAAAAATTAAAAGATTTTTTAAAGTGTCTCTCGGATTCGGGTTTAGTAAGATCCCCCGTCTCTGAATAAATCAATAAAGCCGGCCTAAAAATTATTATTTTCCTGACTCAGAGTAAATCACACACAAGAATCAAAAATAGTCTTAGAACAGTCCAAATAATTTTATATCACACAGAAAATAAAAAATAGTACAATTTAGGCATTACTATAAAATATAAAAAATTTGGGGTGTTATAAGTGTTGCTAGTAAAAAAGAAGGATGGGACTTCGTGATTGTGTGTAAACTATCGCCAGTTGAATAAGGTCATAATCAAGAATAAGTATCCACTTCTGAGGATAGATGACTTGATGGATTAACTGAAAGGGGCAGTAGTATTCTCTAAGATCGATCTGTGATTGGGTTATCATCAGATCCGAGTGAAGGTCGAGGATATTCCTAAAATAGCTTTTTGTGCCCGTTACGGTCATTAAGAATACCTTGTGACGCCGTTTGGTGTAACGAATGCACCTGCCATATTCATAGATTACATGTACAGAATCTTTCGTCCTTACTTGGATAGATTTTTTGTTGTCTTCATTGACGACATTCTGATATATTCTCAAAATTAGGAGGATCATGCTGAACATCTCAGTATAGTTCTCCAAATTCTGAAGGAGAAGAAGTTGTACGCTAAATTGTCAAAGTGTGAATTCTGGCTGGAGGAAGTTAAGTTTTTGGGTCATGTAATCTCGAGAGAAGGGATTGTAGTGGATCCGTCAAAAGTGGGAGCAATTCTGTAATAGGAAAGGCCGAAGATAGTGACAGAAATTCGAAGCTTTGTGGGATTAGCTGGATACTATCGGAGATTCATTGAGGGATTCTCTAAGATAGCAGGGCCTCTTACTTAGCTCACGAGAAAGAATCAAGCCTTGGAGTGGACTAATGCTTGCGAAGAAAGTTTCCAAGAATTGAAGAGACGATTAATTACTTCACCAGTGTTAGTTCTACCTAATCCAAGTGAACCCTTCGAAGTGTATTGCGATGCTTCATATCAAGGATTAGGATGTGTGCTTATGCAAAATAGAAAAGTGGTGGCTTACGGTTTGAGACAGTTGCGAGTGTATGAGAAGAATTACCCAACACATGACCTGGAGTTAGCAGCTGTGGTATTCGCTTTGAAGATATGGAGGCATTTTATTTATGAGGCGATGTTCAACGTCTTTAGCAACCATAAGAGCTTGAAGTACCTGTATGACCAAAAGGAGTTGAATATGAGATAGCGAAGGTGGTTAGAATTTCTAAAAGATTACAATTTTCAACTTCTGTGTCATTCTGGAAAGACAAACATTGTGGAAGACGCTTTGACTAGGAAGATGCTCAGTATATCTGCTATGATGATCATGGAAAAGGATTTGATAGAGCAATTCAGGGATGTATGGTCCTTTGTGGAATTGGCACCCAGGAATATTTGTATGAACATGGTCACTATTTCAAATGACCTAATAGAAGACATTCGAGAGAAACAGAAAGTTGATAAGTTTTTACAAGAAGAAAGGGAGCTAATGAAGCAAGGCGGTGTGACAACATTTGAGGAAGGAATTGATGGAATCCTAAGATTCAAAGGTAGAGTTTGTATACTTAGGGATCAAGAACTTAGAAAGTATATTCTTGAACACACTCACACGAGCAAGTTAAGTATGCATGCAGGAATAACTAAGATGTATCAAGACCAGAAATGGTTATTTTGGTGGCACGGAATGAAGAGTGATATTGCCAGATGTGTGTCATCTTGTCTGGTTTGTCAGAAAGCAAATGTTGAACACCAGAGACCGTCAGGAATGTTGCAACCCCTAGCTATTCCCTAATAGAAGTGGGATAGTATTGCGATGGACTTTATGGTTGGATTACCAAAGACCAAAAAAAGTTACAAATTCAATATGGGTAATCGTTGATCGACTCACGAAGTCAGCACATTTCTTACCAATCAACATAAGGTACAACATGGAGAAGTTGACTCAGCTATATATTGGTGAGATCGTTAAGCTGCATGGTATGCCTACCAGTATTATTTCTAATAGAGATCCAAGGTTCACATTAAAGTTTTGGTAAAGTTTGTAAGGAGCATTAGGAACGAAGCTATGTTTGAGTTTTGCTTATCATCCTCAAACCGATGGTCAATCAGAAAGGATGATTCAATCATTGGAGGATTTGCTCAAAGCTTGTGCTTTGGAACAGATTGAAAGTTGGGATGAAGTTTTACCATTGGTAAAGTTCACCTACAATAACAGTTTTTATTCGAGCATAGGGATGGCACCCTATGAAGCTCTATATGGACGACGGTGCAGAACACCTTTGTGTTGGTACCAAGATGGAGAGCACCTTACTATTGGACCTGATTTTATACAACAAACAAATGAGAAAGTCAAGATGATTCAGGAAAAGATGAGGACGGCTTAGAGTCGACAGAAGAGCTATGCGGACAAAAGGAGAAAACCTCTTGAGTTTGAGGAAATCGAGCATGTGTTTTTGAAAGTCACGCCTATGATTGGGGTCAGCCGAGTTCTGAAATCTAGAAAACTTACTCCCAAATTTCTTGGACCTTACCAAATTCTTTGCCGGATAGGTCTAGTAGCTTACCAAATAGCCCTACCACATTTTCTTTCTAACCTTCACAATGTCTTTCATGTGTCACAATTGCGAAAATATATTCCTGACCCAAGCCATGTCATAGCACCGGACACAGTACAATTGAAAGAGAACTTAACCTATGAGGCACCTCCTGTAAGGATTGAAGATAGGAGAGTAAAGCAACTCAGAGGGAAGGAAATTCTGTTGGTAAAAGTGATCTGGAATGAAATAACCGGAGATGCAACATGGGAGTTAGAAGACAAGATGAAGGAGCAACATCCACAACTATTCTAAGGTATAAAAATTTCGAGGATGAAATTTCATTTTAGAAGGGAAGAGTTGTAACACTTTGAAAATTGTTTGTTTCATGATAAATAGTTATTTTATAATATTTGTGATTTTTTCTGGATTTTTCCAAAATTGTTGATTTTTTAAATATATTTCTTGATTTACGTGCGTGCTGAGTGGAGTCGAGAAAATAAAATATTTTCCTCGAGGCTAGTAGACCTTGACCTGTGAAAATGGCGATGGGAGATTTTACTAAACCCAAGGTTGGACACAATTTACGAGATTTATATTTTTTGAGATTTTATCTGATAAATAAAATCGCGGTACATTCTGTTTAATAAAAATTTTGTAGTACGCTCTATTATCTATTGGACAATACATGCTGGCTTAGTAAACTGTAATAATTGTCCATTGGGTAATAGCTTGTAGTAAAAATCCTTATCACCTTATCTAGAAATCTACTTTATATCCAATCAAGTTAATTTTTCAAAAAGGTGAGTTTTGGCTTCTTGAAGAAGTTTTGGAGGAAGCTTCCTAGCACATTCCTATTGGCTTATTGGAGAAGCCAATTTCCCTCTCTCCTTTGTGAAACTACACGGCCAAAGGGGGAAAATGTGACCAAAATACAACATTTTCATTTTACTCTTACATTTCAAAAACCTTACTATCACTTTCTCTCTCTACACTTCTTCTCTCATTTTCTCTCAAGCTTTTTCTCTTCCTTCTTTCTTCTTCTTCCCACGGTAGCCACATCCTTCCACCCTCCATGCTTGTTTGATTTCAAGCAACCATTTTGCTTGAATCTACATCTTGATTAGAAGACTTTCTTTCTTGTTGGAATTATCTTCAAGGAGCTCACCCATTCTTTCCATTTTCTCTTCTCTTCCACAGCAAAGACACCATTTTTGACCACCTACATTTTCTTGCTCAACAACCTTGTTTCTTACATCTTCTCATCATCTAGAACATTTTCTCTTTTGTGACCACCTCTTGAATCCACCATTTTTATCTTCTTCCACCAAGCTGTAAAGCTTGAAACTTGGAGGTAAAAGTTCATAGCGTTTTCATTTTTTCATCTCATTTTCGTGATCCATGATCACTTTGGTGATCATGGATATCTTTTTCAACCTTTGATTATGATTTTTGTGAGTTTGAATATTCTAGGGTTTTGGTGGTAGTGCAGGCCGAAATCTACAAGGAGCTTCAAGGAAGTTCTTTTCTTGTTTTCTCTTTAGGTAAGAGGAAGATTATCCACTTCAACCTCTATTGGTAGTGGGAAGCTTGTTTATGTGTTGGTTGTGAGAAACCCATGTCAGGGTTACTCTCTTGGTTATATGATTTTTCTAATGATCTTTGTATTAATTTCCTCTTATGTGGTTTTATGATTTGTATTTGTGTATGTTAATGATCTTGAATTGATTTTGATGGATTGGAAATATAAATTTGAAGCAAGAGTTTCTTGCTCTCCTTAATGAGGCTCACAGCCATACCCCCTTCCATAGGGTGTTCATGATTACAATTTTGTAACAAGTTGGAGAGATAACTAATCAAGTGAATAACAATTAATGGAGCAATGAAAAATTTGGGTTCTTACCTCCTTGGGAGGCTCACGGCCTCTAGGACTTTTGTTTGGGTTCAAATATGTAATTTTTGGGTAACCTTGGAACTTAAGTAATTAAGTGTTAAGTAATTAACAATGTGATGGAAAGAAATTATTTGATGACCTAGAGTAATTTTTAAACTTAAAGGAAGAACAAGAGTGAGTGTGAGACTTGAGAACCTTAGAATAATGTTCTAAGTGAATATGGTTAAATTTAAGTAAAGAACTTAGCTAATTAAGAGAAATAAAGATTTAATGAGAATTACAAGAGAATTCCTTTAGAGAAAGATTTCATAAGAAACGTTAAATTAAAGTAAAACTTCATAATAAACCTTAAAAAGTGTATTGTCTCATTTGAGAATTTGATAATATGTTATTATGGGTCCATGAGTGGGACCAAAATTCTGTTGATGTTTAACTTCGCCAAATTATCGCATGTTATGGGATGAGTACATCATTGTTGAATATACATGAATATGCATTGAGTCATCATGCATTATGAAAGTCCGGTGGACAATTGTTAAGGCCATGTTGCCTAGGAGATTGAATCACACTTTAGTGCGGGTGCGAATAGACTAGTGTAGGTCGTAATGTTGACCTTGGGGGCGTTGGGGTACGGGTATCTCATAATGGTCAATTGGTAGCTCCGCTGGGCCGTGGGATAGACTGATGCAAATGCACTGACGATCCGGACCGAGACACTGTCCTATATCGCGATCTAGTGTAGAATGTCTTGTACAATACCATAATGTGCATGTTGATAAATCGAGAAATTATAGCACTTATTGGCCGTGACAGCCGAGTTACAGACATGTCTCCTGATCATTCTCTTTGATGTTTGTGTGTAGCTCCATGGAGTAGGATTTTGATTTCATATGCACGTGCATAGTGAGTCAACATATTATTTGAAATTTATTCATATGATGATTTGAACTGTTGCCTTATTGATATTATAACTGCCTAGATTTGCTAAGTTGTTTACTATTTGCTTCTTGATGCTTATTATTCTTGCAATGCTATATAGGCGTCCTGCACCATTCTGTTTCTCTACTGCCATAATTGGTACTGAATGTAGGATGTCTTACCTCTTTTTTATATTTCTACTATTTAGTTTATTTATGTGTTTCTCTGAAGACATCAGTGAAGAAGGGGAAGTGCAGAATTCCCTGGCTTCTGGCCTGATTTTGATTAGCTTCCTATTTGGACATAACGTCCTGTTCACATGGCTTTTTGGGTTATGTGAGATTGACTTTTCATGGAGGTCCAGACTGCTAGCACATCAACCTGAGTACAGATCTCTACATCTACCTCGGAGACGTGACTGTGTCTCTGGCTTGGAGACGTTATGATTCACCTGTCTTTACTTTTAATGCTCACTTGCATTTAGAGTTTTACTTGCCCATACGTGATATGTGGGGTAAGCACTATTACTCCCCACAAGAGGATTCTTTCTTATCCTTTGCACAAGCCCCTGCTCGTAACGCGGTTGCTCCGATGAGGATTTCCTCTGATGAGGAAGACCCTGAGGAGGATCCAACTATGGTTCCTTCTCATTCACTTTAGGGGCTGATGCTGTTGATAGCCACTGATGGCTATCTATAAATCTTTTGGGGGCCTGATATTTTGTCTTTTTGGTGGATTGTATTTGTGTAATCATTTTGGGGCATGTAAAGTTTCTTCTTTTTTGTATATCTAATGATGTACCTAAACAAGTATGATATAAGTATATATATATGTACGAGGTATGAATGTATGGTTTACTCCTTATGATGCTTTCTGTCGTAACCATGTATTATCTTCTTATTTTATAAAAAAAAAAGTATTCACCAAATCATTTGTACGATTATAACTAAACAGGCTTATCTATATTATAATGAACCGGGTCTTTGTTTATACATTTTGTTTCCGTTTCGTGGTTATGGTGTGACGTTCCCTCCTCAAAAAGGGGCATTACATATAAGACTTTCATAGACACATTCAAATAAGATATTTATCAATTACTAATAGATATGGTCTATGTAGGATGCAACAAAGAACGCTTTGCACATTTTCATTTAAATAGAGTCAAAGCCAATATTAATTCATTATAACTCATATAAAGCATTATTGGATATATTATATAAAGAATGCTACACATATCTCATTGCATGATTATTAAGTGATATATAACTAGATAAAGTACATAATCATGCATGATACAATATAATCTATTAAGCACATCTATGTAGCATAAATATTATTCTTTTTGTCTTGTGTTTGTTATCATCAAAACTTAACATATTAAATCATTGAGACAAACTTATTTCCACATTCTCCCTATTTTTGATGATGACAAATCACCAAAGAAAAATATGTTGAGTAATAGAGAAGAATAGATATTCATGTGAGCATATCAAACAATTAAGCACAAGAACATATTTTTCTTTCCAATTCTCACTCCCCCTATTTAACATCAGCAAAAAGGCTTAGGAAGGAAAGATAATATTTTCTCTCCCCCTATAGATAAAACTCATGTTGGCAAAAAAAGTAGGATCATCAAAACTGAAAACTTCTTCAAGTTATTCAAAACATAACTATCTCTCCCTATTTGATTCTACATATGATTGAAGAATAGAGAGATGAAACAAGTATGATTTCAAGATATAAAAGATTATTCATGCAATACTTGTCATATTTTGGTACATCAGCATTTAGTATATGATAATAATAAAACACTTTATGTCAAATAAGAATGTAAGCTAAGAGATATAAACAACTTAAGAGCTAGGACCCCTTCATTGAAGCACAAGATGGATAAGGAGAAATATGTATGCCAAGACCATGTAAGCACATTACCATAAAATAAAGCAATGCAAAAGATACATATTCTTAATCCATCAATCAAAAATTATTTTAAAACTTCTCCCCCTTTCAAAAAGAATTTTACAAGAACACATTACATTTTCAAAATCATTTTAGAATGGCAGAGAGATTTTATATTAAAATCACATATTCCTTGAAAGTGATCAAACCTAAGTTAAAAGAACATATAAAAGTACATCTCGTCTCTTTGTCGTTGAACAAGAGCCTTGAGGAAATAAAACACTTTGAAGAACAATGCTTATCTTTTGAAGTATTAAGATGAGCTCTATGGAATATTTCAAAAGATTTATTTGAAAATTTTCTTAAACATTCTCTCAAGATTTAATAAAACTTTTCAAAGAAAATGAAGAGAATACTAAATTTAGCATATATCCAATGATTTCCAAATTTTTAAGACAATTAGGAGGTGAAAATACTTTCAAGGCCTTTAGACAAGTTCAAATGATTCTCAAGGATATGAAACTTGAAAAGCTTCTTTCAAATATTAAAAAAAAATTAATCAAACCACAAATTCTTTTCAAAATAATAGCATGATTCTCATAGGTGTTATACCACTAAGAAACCATAGTTCAAGAGAATCATAGATATCAAACATTCACCTTAATGAAATATGCTATAGGGATCAAAGCATATATAGAATTAATATCATCAACCGTATATGCAATGACAAAATTAGCAAGTTAATATCCAATTAGGCACTTTGTTAATGTTAAGCATACTTCTCATGTAAAGAAATCATCTAATCATTTAAGATCAAATTATTAACAAGTATCATACAATCCATTGCATAAAGAATACTACAATAGCTTAGGGATATAGATACTTATTGAGAGAGTGATTCTTCTTTAGAATGTTCTTCATTTATTGGTCCTTTGAGTTTGAGCTTTCTTCCATTGCATATTCCATTCCATTGCACTTGAAGAAAGTCTTCTCATGTCCTTCTTCATTCAACTCTTCTCTTTAACCATTTATGCTTGACATTTCAATATTTGATGGTTATATTTGAAATACATAGAAACACTTGCAAAGCTAACTTCAAAAGTTCTCTAAATCATAAGCTATCATTAAATATCATTTAAGCTCATTTACAAGCATAATTTAGGTTAATATATAATGTAAAACATGTACTACATTATCAACCATGCAATGTTAGCTCTAACAAGAATAAAAGAAGGACATATGCACTTGAATCCAAAAACATAGTTTAAGCATTTTCAAAGCAAGAATCAAGTTTATCAAGAAAAATTTGATCATCATCAAAACATAAATAAGTATTTTGGGACAAATAATGATCATGTAAGGCATGTAATATCAAGTAAAGAATTTTAGTATGCACACATGTCAATCAAGAACAAAAGTCCCTTATTGTAATGTAAGAATTGAAAAGCCATGAAATTATAAATTTTAAAACCATTTATGATTTATTTCAAGATATACTTCGATGTAAGAATCATTGAAGTTCAAAGATAAGATGAATCATTTACTTCTTGTTTTCAAGATATGAACATATCAAACAATTTCAATCAAGAAGACATGTAACTTTTAACTTTCCAATCTCCAAGTAAGCATATAAGACAATTAACCATCAAAGAGAAAGGATTAGAATTACTTATGAGCATGTGAATTTTTGTATTTGAACAAAGAGAATTAGTCACAAGCTCAAGAACAAAGATATTACCATAAAACATGGTATTCCAAATAAGGTGTGTACTTATCTAGCATGTTAGCATATGTAAAGACACTTTCAAGACACAAGCTAGAAAAGCACAACTTAAGACATGTTAAGGCATAAAAATAACTCTCTATTTATCTAAATATCATATAATATTCAATTTAAAAGCATAAATAAAGATAAGAGCTTGATATCACTAAAAGTGTACTATTTTGAGTTTTTGTAGGTGACTCCAACTTCCATGCCTTAAGACTTCTTGAGAATGTTGTGGTTCTCCATGCCATCCTTCTATGTTTTCGTTACTCTTGGAGAATTTGGACCATTTCAAATTTTTTTAACCTCAAGTAGCATAGTTGTATTTCACTTCAATGCATGCTTGAGCTAATAGTCACCCTACAACACAATTCAAAGTACTTTCTTTGGTATCCACCAATTTTGGATCTATAGAGGTTAGTCATTGATTATTAATCCACTATGTTCCTATAATGATCAATTTTTTCATAGTATTTAAATTGAGCACAAATAGTTAAATAATCAATTACCATTAAGTATATAACCAATAGCATGCTTACTTTCATGATATATAAATAATTCAAAACATAGCAAGCATACTCAGGCATTATAGAACCTTATATATCAAGATATATAACAAATTAATGAGCTATGGTACATTAAGAAAGAACATAATCATGTGTTAAACATAATATTCAAATTTTATTAAGTACATATGATTCTATCAATCACTTAAGGCCTACAAGGAATATACCTCAAATTCATTGACTTTACAAGTGAATGTGCATAAGAGGTAAAAACTTTTGATACCATGGCTTTGGTAATTAAGAAAATACTTTTTCATACCCATTGCTTCTATTTTGGAGTCTTGAACTTTACTAGTTCTACATTTTGTAGTAGAGAAGCTTTAATTGAAGTCATCTTCCTTCTTTAACCAAAACTTCTACCATTAGGCTTTGAAAGCATTCTCCTTGACGATTCCTCTTTCCTTTGACCAATTACTCCATCCTTTTTGAGAAAATTTCTGCATAATGGAAACACTACGAGGACATTTTGGTATCCACTTCATCTTAGGTCCTTGAATGTTGGTACTAGGGCCTTTAAGATCTTTAGGAACACATACCATACTATTTCTCATATAAGGATTTCTTCTATAATTGCTTAAATAAGAAATATGTCCTAGATGACAACAAAAATTGTAAACAATTGAATTTAATGATGGCTTGGTCCTTTGAAGATCATCTTTGGAAAACTTAGGCCTTTTGCTGTTATTACATTCTAAACTATTTTTGCCATAAGCCTTGCTTGAATCTCCATGTGGAATAACATTAATTTCATTCTTATTAAACATGGATTGTAAATAATTAAAATTATTAGCTTTAACAAATTTGGAAGATAAGTCCTCAACTTGATTTTCTAAATCAATGCACTTTTCACAAGTTGAGGTTTCACATTTTAAAGACATTTCCTCATTAAGAAAAGCATATTCATTTTTCAAAGTCTCAATTTCATTTTCAATAGAGGAAATATTTTCCAAACAAGATAAGGTTTTCTTTTCTAAAAATAATAAGCCATCATATAATTCATCATATGCACATTGTATCTCATCATAAGAAGGACTATAATCTAGTTTAGCATTATTTACCTCCAAGTCCTTTTAGCCATATAGGAAGTAGTCTCAATTTCTAGCATACTTGGCTCTTTAAGAGAATCATCATCTTCATTCTTTTCCATCAAAGCTTCAAGAGTATATATCATTTGGTTTTGCTATGCCACCTCTTCAAATTGGACATCATTTTGAAGATATTTTTCATAACAAGATTCTTTGAATTATGATTGAACATATGTCTTTGAGTAAGGTTTTGATGATAATAAACATGAAGACAAAAATGAAGATGAAGGGAAAACCAAGTCTAAGATCTTTTAAGGATAGCTTTAGGACTTAGAGTCTCATTGTACGAGGATCGCTTTGGATATCTCATAGTGCATCAAGATAAAATGAAAATGCTTTCTTAAACTTACACCAAAATTTATTTTGATCTTGAAAATAACCTAAAGATGTTTTGGTGTTTTTAATAAACTATCTGGGATGTTTTTCAAGCATTTATAACTATTTTATAAACTGAGTTATTCGAATAACTTATGGGTTATTCGAATAAAGTTTTTAAATTTAGCTGCTGCGCACCTCTGTTATTCGAATAACACTTCTGTTATTCGAATAAGAGTTTTTCAGAATGACTTGTTTCATATCAACTATTCGAATAACTTATCAGTTATTTGAATAAAGTGATTTTCCAAAAAATTTATTTGACAGTGTTATTCGAATAGATCCTGTGTTATTCGAATAACCAATTTCAGAAACGTTTTTAAAAGAACGTGTTATTCGAATAACAAAGTCTTATTCGAATAAACACGGATCCTGATATAGAATGTAACAGACATATTTTCATAATAACTATAGAATTAATTGCTACAATGGCTAATTTTATTTTTAACTCTATAAATAGAGACCATGGGTCTCATCTGTTGGCTGCTCAGCTATCTGTGTAATTTATGCTTGCCTTAAAAATGTGATTTATATTTTATGCCTATTTTCTATGCTCTTTTCACTGAAACTTTGAGATATCCTTTGAGAGCCTATTAGCACTTCAATTTGTATTATTTGATCTGAGTGAGAGTTTCTCTTTATCTATTTCTGCTCTTCTGTATCGAGGATGAGGTATCCCTCAAGGTTTGTATAAGGGTGAGGTATCCCTACAGGCTAAGACTTTAGCACAAGGGTAGAGTTTCCCTGTGTGTGAAAAGTGCTCTATTTTGTAATGGTAGCAAGCACCTATTGAAGCTTGTATACATAGTGAAAAATCTCGGATAGTTTTTCGAGGACTGGACGTAGACCACAAGTGGGTTAGTAGTCGAACTAGAATAAATATTGTGTCTGCTCTTCTTCTTTTTATCTCTTTATTTAACACAATTTTATTTTATTGCATATTTATTTATTTGTTTTTCTTAAAGTTATTCTTCTTCATCTTGTAATTTCTTCTTTTATTTAATAGCTTCTATACTTGTGTTTATTTTAAAAGTATTTGTGAAAATTTTTTCTACTCAATTCACCCCCCCTTTTGAGTACTGGAAGCCACTTGGTAACAAGTGGTATTAGAGCTAGAGTCTTGTATAAAGAGCTTAGCAGCTTCAAGAGAACATGATTTCTTCAAATGGTTTTTCAAAATGATCTTCCATAAACTGACCACCCTTTTTCAATGGGGATGGTTATGCATATTGGAAGGAAAGAATAAAAATCTTCATTAAAGCTATTAATCTTGATGTGTGGGATGCTATCGAAAACGGTGCATTTATACTTACGTATGAGGTCGATGGTGTAAGGACCGAAATACCAAGGAGTAAATGGTCTGATGAGGATAAAAGAAAAGTACAACAGAATTTAATAGCCAAAAATATTATTACCACTACTTTGGGATATGATGAGTTTTTTAGAATTTCAAATTGTAAAACTGCTAAAGAAATGTGGGACACTTTACAAGTTACCCATGAGAGTACTAGTGAAGTGAAGAGGTCAAGAATTAATTCTCTAACTCGTGAATATGAATTATTCAGAATGAACCAATGAGAAAGCATTCAGGAGATACAAAAGAGGTTCACCCACATCGTAAATCATCTTGCATCATTAGGTAAGAGTTTTTCTAATGAAGATTTGATTAACAAAGTTCTAAGATGTCTAAGTAGGATTTGGCAACCCAAGGTAACAGCCATATCAGAATCAAGGGACTTGTTGACAATGACACTAGCTACTCTCTTTGGAAAACTTCATGAGTACGAACTGGAACTAAGCAGATTAAGTCAAAGTGAAGAGCACGATAAAAAGAAAAAGGGGATAACACTCAAAGCCACTTCCTCAACAATTAACAATGATGATGAAGAAGATGAAGAAGGCTCAGAAAACATCAAGGTAAATGAAGAAAACCTTAGTCTTTTAGTTAAAAAGTTTGAAAAATTTCTCAGGAAGAAGGGAACACAAAGAAGACCTCCTTTTCCTCCAAAGAAAACTTATCACAAAGGGGAAGGAATATCATCAACTCTAACTTGCTATGAATGCGGAAAACCGGGTTACATGAAAATGAAGTGCCCAGTTTACCAAAAGAAGATGAAGAATTTTGAAAAGAAACCCTTCAAGGAAAGAAAAGGAAGAAAAACCTACATAGCATGGGATGACAACGATATGGACTCAACTGACAGCTCAGATAGTGAGGAAGCCCATCTATGTCTCATGGCCAAAGGAGAAGAAGAAGAAAGTGAAAATGAGGTAAGTTCTAATACTACTTTTTTGCCTTCTTAAGATGAATTATAAGATACCTTTGAAGAATTAGATGACGAATCTTTAAAGCTCACTAAATTAATTTCTTCATCTATGAAAATGATTTCATCTTTACAAAATCAAATTCTTATTTTAAATAAAGAAATTAAAGAATTAAAAATTAAAAATGAAACTTTGAGAATTATTGATGCACGCCCCACTCATTTTTCACATGCTTCTATATCTTCATCTTGTTCTTCATGTTATATGCTTGAAAAAGAAATTGAAGATTTAAAGAATACTCTTTCTAAATTCACCTTTGGAAGGGACAATTTAAATATTTTATTAGGAAAACAAAGAGTGATTTTTCAAAAGGCTGGGATAGGAAATCAACAAAAATTATATAAAAATTTCTTTGTGCATTCAAGTACTTCAAGTATTTCTTTGTGCATTCAAGTACTTCAAGTAGTCCTTTTATTAAATATTTTTATTGTGGAAAGAAAGGACACAGTACATCAACATGTAATGCTAGGAAAAACATTAACACTAAAAGTGGAACAAAAATGGTTCGGGTTCCCAAGGGTACTATACCCAAAACTGACACACAAGGATCCAAGAAAATTTAGGTACCAAAAGTTAAAATTTGAACTTGCGTTGTAGGTGTGCTTGGAGGTCAAGAGCTCAAGTTGGTATCTCGATAGTGGCTGCTCCAAGCACATGACCGGAGACAGCTCCAAATTCTCCTTCCTTGCTCCCAAAACTCATGGCCATGTAACTTATGGAGATAACAACAAAAGAAAGATTCTTAGAGTTGGTAAAGTCAAAATCTTAGCGGAAACACATTTAGACAGCAAAGAAAGAGAAGTCAAGGTGCAAGAAGAAACTCAAGGAGATAAGCAAAGACAAGAGGATTCTCAAGTCTTAGACCTTCCCAAAGAACGGCGAACTTCAAAATATCATTCTCTTGATCAAATTATAGGTGATGTGTCTAAAGGTGTAAGTACTCGCAATTCCCTTAGAAATGTATGTAATCACTTAGCCTTTGTTTCTCAAATTGAACCTAAAGATATAATTGAAGCTTTTGATGATGAACATTAGTTTTTAGCTATGCAAGAGGAATTAAATCACTTTGAAAGAAATCAAGTTTGGAAATTAGTTCTTAGGCCTAACTATTATCCTATAATTGGGACTAAAAGGGTTTTTTTAGAAATAAACTAGATGAAAATGGATTAATAACAAGAAACAAAGCTAGGTTGGTCTCTAAAGAATATAATCAAGAAGAAGCAATAGATTATGAAGAAACCTATGCACCTGTCACTAGATTAGAAGCTATTAGAATGTTACTTGCATATGCTGGCATCATGGATTTTAAATTATATCAAATGGATGTTAAAAGTGCTTTTCTAAATGGTTTTATTCAAGAAGAGGCATACGTCGAACAACCTCCAGGTTTTGAAAATCATGAACTTCCCAACCATGTTTTTAAACTTAAAAAGGCATTGTATGGCTTAAAACAAGCTCCTAGAGCTTGGTATGAAAGATTGAGTAAGTTTCTTTTAGAAAATGGTTTTTCAAGAGGAAAAGTCAATACTACTCTTTTTATGAAAAATAAAAGGCATGATATTCTTCTTGTACAAGTATATGTGGATGATATTATTTTTGGTGCTACTAATGAATCCCTTCGCAAGGAATTTGCTAAGACAATGCAGAATGAATTTGAAATGTCGATGATGGGAGAGCTTAATTTCTTCCTCGGACTTCAAATTAAACAAACAAAGGAAGGGACCTTTATAAGTCAAACCAAATACTGCAAGGAAATACTCAAAAAGTTTGAAATGAATAGCGCCAAACACATAGCCACTCTAATGGACACTTCTTGCTATTTGGACAAAGATGAAGGAGGTAAATCCGTAGAAATAACAAAATACAGAGGTATGATTAGATCTCTCCTCTATTTTACTGCTAGTAGGCCAGATACTATGTTTAGTGTATGCATATATGCTAGATATCAGGTTAATCCTAAGGAATCTCATCTAAATGCTGTTAAACGTATAATGAAGTACCTAGTAGGCACTTCACAAATGGGCTTGTGGTACCCTAAGGGTGCCTCATGCAGCCTAATAGGCTATTTCGACTCTAATTTTATTGGATGCAAAATGGATAAGAATAGTACTAGTAGGATATGCCACTTGCTTGGTAGTTCTTTAGTTTCTTGGCATAGCAAGAAACAAAATAGTGTGGCTTTATTTACCGTTGAGGCTGAATATGTTGCAGCCGGGAGTTGTTGTGCTCAAATCCTATAGATGAAGCAATAACTTTTAGACTATGGTCTTCAGCTTGATCACATCCCGATAAGATGTGACAACACTAGTGCAATAAATCTCTCTAAAAATCCCATTTTGCATTCTAGAACAAAGCATATGGAGATCAGACATCATTTTATCAGAGATCACGTCCAAAAAGGGGATTGCATTCTTGAATTTGTTGAAATATCTAAGCAACTTATAGATATTTTCACTAAACCCCTAGCAAAAGAAGTATTCTTTTATATTAGAGGAGAATTGGGCATAATTGATCAATCCAACGTATAAATGTTTATAATTATTACTTAATTATGGATTTATCATTCTTGAATTTTTATTGACTTGAGCATTGGAGATATCCCAAATCTTGTTTTTGCAGGTATTTTATCATTGGGTAATTTTCCTCTCTTGTTTTTCATTTATGGATGTGTGTTTTACTATTTTTCTGATGGATTTATTCGAATAAATCTAAGTTTTTTCGAATAAAAATCAGTCAGCTGCTTAAAAATGGTGTTGTGTATCAGTGTTATTCGAATAACACTTCATTTATTCGAATAAACAGACATTTCGCAACTACAGTTCTCTTTTTTGGTCTCAGAGTTATTTGAATAATCTTTAGCTTATTCGAATAAATTGACTTCTATGTCAGTTTTCTATATGCTAGTTTCAGCTTTATTCGAATAAAGCTTGGCTTATTCTAATAAACTGTATCTTGCTTGTGCAGTTCATTGTGCCTGCTCTCTGCTCTATTCGAATAACAATTGCTTTATTCAAATAAAACCTGATAAAAAGCCACAGCGTTTGGCTTTCCCAGCCTCTCTATTTGAATAGATTATCAGCTATTCGAATAAACCCTAGCTAGAATCCCATGACTTTTGGGTTTCCATGAAGGGTTATTCGAATAACCCCCTTGGTTATTCGAATAATTTTGGGCCTCCTATTTAAAGCCTACACCGCGCGTTCAAAGCTACTTCTTTTTCTTCCTTTCTCTCTATTTCTTCTTTCTGGTTCTCTCCTCTACCCACGCCGCCACCATCTCCTTGCTCCCTTCCACCATCGTTGCCTCTCTCTTTCTTTCTCTCTCTCCTTTTCTTCCAAACCTCCAATCACCATGGCCTCCTCTTCTTCTAGTGGAAAGCATCCTCGCACAAAGAATGCCCCGTGCAATAATCCACTTGACCTACAAAGACTCTCCACTAACGAAGAACAACGTGGCCGCTTCATCACTCACTCTTGGGAGAGAAATCTTGTCCAGCCCAAATACTTTTAGCTCACTTTCTTCCAGCAGAACGAAGGTTTTGATTTTCTGACCCTGCTGCAAAATCAGGGAGTTCTACAACTCTATTCTCATCAGGCTGTCCTCTACCCTGCTCTGGTCAAGATGTTCTTCTGTAATCTGGCGATTGTTGGCCAGGACCTTCTCTCTGAAGTCTGTGATCAGAACATCATCATCACTCTGTAGGAGTAGGAGACATTGTTTGCGTTGCAGTTCGCTGGCACACTTGTAACACCATAACTTTTGGGTTAAGTACAATATTATCCTAAATGTACTATTTTATATTTTCTGTGAGTTATAAATTGAATTTGACTGTTCCATGAGTATATTTGACTGTTGTGTGTGATTTACTCAGAACTAAGAAAATAATAATTTTTTTGTCAAAAAAATCTTATTTTAATTATTCGGAGCTGGAGAATCTTACTAAACCCAATTCTGAGTGATATGTATATTAATCTTTTAATTTTTAAGATTTAACTGTGCAATAAAATAATTTTATATTATTATAATATTATTTTATTTGACAGTACCTACTGTCTCAAAAATAGTAGAAATCTGCTCGAAAATGACCATGGACCCGAAAAAGTTTGTGGGACTCGCGTTTAGAAAAGCAGTCAACGTTTCTAACTAGACTAAATTCTAAACTAATAAGAGTTGGTCAAATAAAGTGGCATGGACTTTATTGTGGACCATTGGATGAACAACTTGATTTAGAAGCCTTGATCATAACCATTGATCAGATCAATGGTGTGAGAATAATCCTGATAAAGTAACTAATGATATCCACCTTAGATTAAATCAATAGATAGGAAGTGAAGTTAATTTTAAGGGCTAGGATTTAGTCAAATATAATGGCTTGACTAGTTACTAAGTAACTAAGTAAACCTAATTTATTTAGCTTAATTGCCTAATTAGAGAAACTAAGTAAACTAACCTAGTTACTAATTAGTTATAATCTAGTTACTAATCAAATATCCTAATTTCATCTAGAAGTCATGACAAAGCATGACATATGTAATGACCTCTTAGATTAATTAGTTATGTAATTAGATAGTTAAGTAAGTGTAATTAGGAAACCTAACCTAATTAACTACCTACCTAATTAGCATGTAGTTAACCTTTAATTGAAGTCAAACAAAGTCCCTAAATCCCTAGAGGCCACACGGCCAAGGAGCCTTGTGAGGCTTCTCCAAGCTTCTTGAACCATCTTGCATGACCATTGCATGACCAAATGGTGACATAGGCCATGTGCCTTGTAAATGTGAACACAATAGGATATTTTACTTCAAGTAAATCTCTTAAATCTCTCCTACAAGCTACCTCACGGCTGCACCCTCCAATTTTACTCTCATTATTCACTTTTCTCTCACCTAAAGACTAAGCATCATTTTCTCTCAAATCTCTCAAGAACTCCAAACACTTTTCCTTTCCTTTTCTCCTCAAGTTTTCGGCCCCAACACCTAATCTCACCCTCAATCTTCTATAATTTTTCCACTTCACATTTCCTAAACCTAAACCACCTCCTAAACACTTTTCATTTAGAAGGTTTTGTCAAAATCTTACTCCTTCTACTTCAAAATCCAAACTTTTGTTTACTTCCCTAAAGCTAAACTCTTGATTCTTTGATTTTAATTTAAGTTTTTGATTTTCTATACCATGATTGTTCCATGGTTCTTCAATATTGAGCCTTGTTTGTGATTTTTTTAATTTTTTAAGAATTTTAGGAATTTGTTTTGAATCCACACGAAAATCAAGAGAAGGAGGAAAGAGCTTGAAGATCTTGTCTTCAAGAGGTAAGAGGGAGATTTAATCTCATCAACCCTATGTGGTGATGAGAAAATGGATTGTATGTGTGTGAAGAATCCATAAGGATTCATTTATGTGGTTGTTTAATGCTTTCCTATTTGTGATTGATTTTATTTGTGAGCATGTCTATAACTTTAAAAATATATTGCATGTGTTTATAAATGTATGAGTATTATTGTAGGATGTGAATAACATGCAAGGTTTGCATGAATGTTCTAAAGAACACAAAAGAAACTCACGGATTCTCCAAGAAAAAGAGAACTAAAATGTTCTCAACCATTTTCTAATACAATGACTTAATGAAATTAGGCAAAATAATAAATTTGAAAATAATTTAGAAGATAAGAAATGATTACTGATTATTTGCGAAGGATATGTTGATTTTGGCCAACATGCCATTCAATGTATATTTGATTTCCAAAATTTATTTCTAAGGTAGGTTAAGTAGCTAATCTACAAAAGAATTTAATTTCAATGAGTCTTTGGGAAATAAAATGAATTAACTTAGTTTTAGAATTCTAAATTAGAAGAATTAGTTATAAGTAAGAAATAAAGAAAACACTTGAAAAATACTAACGTAGAGCTCACTCTTTGAGTTTTGAAGCGCGTTAGCAAGTTTCAAGGTGTAAATAATGGTTAAGGTTAAAGAGAGCAGTATTTAAGGAAAAATGTAGAAAATATCATTTAATAGCTTTTCTAGGCAAAATGCTGCCAAAATTTACTAAAATTAGACAAATAAAAGGAGAAGGTTCCATAGTATATTTATAACATAAGGAAAATATACTACATAGTTTAAAAGTACTAGATATAGTTTACGCATTTTTAAAATAAAGATTTTTAAGCTATAGGGTTAAGAAAACAATTTAAAAATCTTATGTGGTTGAGAAAATGATTTAAAAACATTACGCGATATTCCAAAATGTCAAAATATGTTTACACGATTTAAGAACGTTTGTAAAAAATGATGCGATTGTGAAAATGTGATAAAATTTCTATGCGACAAAATGGAACAGTAAGTTTTACTATCGGGCCAAAGTGGTGGACCCAGACATGTTGAGAGATAGTACTGTCAAGTGGAGACATACTATATTTTGGAATATTGAGACTAAGGGTATTTTTGTAATTATAATTCTTCATCATGCATTGAGAGTTGTGTTAATTTGGTTGAAAATTGGCAATTGATTGACGAGATGAATTACACCATGTTGTGGGTGTGATAGGCGTAGTGTGGTTCATCAATTGAACTTAGGGGCGTTAGTGTGCGGAGAATTCCACATGTGGACAGTTGGTAGTTCCTCTGGGCCGTGGTAACGGACAACACACTAATGATCTCAACAAACACTATTCTTAATCAAGATCTTGTGGAGACTATTTAGTACAATGCCTGTAGTGCACGATGTATTTGGACTGTGTACTACTACACGATGTTTTGGACTGTGGGCTATAGACACGACATCTGACAGTGTAATAGTTTGGTTGGGCAGCCTGAGGTACTGATAGTTCTTTTCGGATCATTCTCTCTAATGTTTGTGTTTAGCTCCATGGAGTAGGAATGAGTCGGTATGCATTAGCATCTATGATTTGCATTTTGAATGTTTACTATAACATGTGCTAGCATGTATGATGTGTTAATTTGAGGTACTATATATGATGTAATGGTATGCATTATTGTGATATTTGCTTGTATTGTCATTTTCTTTATTGCCATGTGGGTAATGATGTAGATTGTCTCATCTTGTTTTACGTATTTCTCTTCATTATTATTATATTCTGTAAAGAGTTTGAGGAAGAGAAAGAGGAACAACCCCTTGATATTCAGTATCCAGAGGGGCGCCAGCCGAGTGAGCAGTGCAAGGATGGCGAGCTGTTAGATCACCCCTACCATCTGGATTGACCTTGTGATCATGACATTGCCTAGATTCTTTGGTTTTGTGAGACTTGATTTTCACGGAGTCTCAGAGACTTAGCAAGTGCATGAGGATAGAGGATCGATAGTCTACGTGGGACGTCTGACTGTGTATCTGGGAAGAGAGTTTGACGGGGAGCTTATTTTCACTACTATTCTGTATTTACATCTTGAGTTGCCTTTAACTCTTAGGCATTATTGGGGAGGGATTTTCCATGCGCCTAGTGAGCTTAGTAGTGAGTCGACAACACGGACTCATGTCCGTAGAGCTGTGAGGCATCCATGATTTCTGCCATTCGATGATCTATCTGAGAGTGATCCTTCGGAGGGTTAGGAATCTTTGATGTGGACTTGGGCATGTTATGTTTTAGTATTATGCTGACTCTTTACTATTTTGTTAAATATTTGTAGTTGTAAATTATTTGTATACTCAAGACAAAATCATATGTTTATTATGGTGTGTGATTATGTTTTGTCTTATTCTGTGTTTCGTGTTATTTAATTTAATGTTATCAAGTATAAAAGGAAAAATTTTGCAACTCATATTATTTATGTACCAAATGTTTTATAACTTGGGTAAGATTTTATTTTCTTGCACTAAAAATGTGACGTCCCCACAAGGGTGTTACATTAGTTAGTATCAGAGCCCAAGTTAGAGTCTTTTGGGGTTGTGGTTAGGTTTGATTTTGCTTGTGTTGTGTGATTCTCTGTGATTTGTTTCCGAAAGGTTACATCTGACCTTATTTTGTCTTGTTGAAGAAAGAAAATATCTGATAGAAGAAGAACGCCTGCGAATATGGTATGAAATGTGGACCCAATGACTGCAGCTGCTGAAGCTATGCAGTGGATGGCGGAAGTAATTACTTAACAAAACCAATGAGTAGCTCAACAGCAAGATACAACTGCTGATGCTCTAAATTTGTCTGAGTTTAGGCGCAATAACCCACCGCAGTTTAGAGGCGAGTTTGACCCCGAGAAGGCGAGTCTCTAGATCCAAGACTTGGAATGGGTTTTTAAAGGAATGAGGTGCGCATATGATAGAAAGGTGACGTATGCTACTTTTATGCTGAGAGGAGATGGCAAAAATTGGTGGAGAGGAACCCGCCGATTATTACAAGCTAAGGGGACTGAAATTACTTAGGAGGTGTTTAGTGAAGTATTTTTAGAGAAGTACTTTCCTGCTAGTGCCCGACATGCTAAAGAGATGGAATTTCTTGGGTTGCGTCAGCGTAACATGACTATTAGGGAGTATGCTGATGCGTGAAATCCGCAAGTGTACGGTTTTATCGTCAAGTAATAAAAAGATCAAATCCACAGGGACTGAGTCTATGAATACTAATTAATTAATTAATTCAATTAAATTAAACAAAAGAGAGTATGATTGTTTATTAAGAAGAATGTAGTAACAAAACAATTAAATAAAAATCAAGAAAACAGAATTTAGAACGAAAATAGTAAGTTATCAAGAAAGGTATTCAGATTCAAGAAAGCTTCCAAGATTAGGATACCACAATGATATAAGATAAATCCTAATTTACAACCCTTTTTATTAAATCTGAAATTCAATTGAAGGTGAATTACCCTAAATTAGTTAATGTTCTTTCTCAAGATACAAGATCCGTGCCCAATTAAACCAATTCCTACTCTCGTGGCAATTGAATTTAAATTGAACCCATTAAGCTTTGTGGTAATTCATTGAATCCTCGAAAGACTAAAACTACTCTCATGATTTAGACCTTAAGTTCAATTCTTATGGTTCCAACACTTAGGTTCACCTCTCAGTATGTCTTTAAATGCCTATGAGATGCAAATAAGTGGCCAGCAAATTCACATGAATAAAAGCAATAAAGATTGAATCAAAGAATATTCAAGATTAATAAAAGGGAAAACAACGTCAATTAATCATTATCAATGTATCAAAGGACATTGTCCAATCCTAGAAACAAAAGAAACTACTCAGACATAGAGAAGAAGAGACAAGAAATCAAACTTAAAAATATCCCAAACCCGTAACAATGGAAGAAGAAGGGAGAAAGATGAAGATCAAGAGCCAAAGCCTTTAATGTGCCTCCTCCAAAACCAAATTAGAACCCCCTCAATGTATTCAGAACATCTATTTATAGCCTAGGATTTTAATTGGCTAAAAAGTCCCAAAAGAAATAAAAATAAAAACTAAAATTCTGCTGCACATTGCGATCCACGGCCGTGTTGGAAACCACGGCCAGGCCGTGGTTGATACTGAGATGGAAGTTTCACTGCTGGCTTCAAACCACGGTCGTGGTGTACACCACGGCCAGGCCGTGGTTGAGTCTGTTTCAATCTTCTTCATTTTCTTGGTTCCCTCGAACCATGGCCGTGATGGTAACCACGGCCAGGCCGTGGTTGATTCTGTTTGTCCTCTTTTTGGTGCACTTTACCCCTAATTCAATATCAGTTCAGCTTAGCTTCATTCCAGCTCTTTAAACCTCAATTTGCCTCATTCCTGCATTATAACACATGCCAAACCGCAGTTATCCGAACTAAAAGAAAAAAGAATGATTGAATAAACAAATATGCATAAAAGACTATAAAAATGCATGCAAAACATATGCAAAATGTGATGTGGAATCACACACATTAAGTTACCCCAGGCTTAAGATTTTGCTTGTCCTCAAGCAATCACTAAGGCCAAATAAAGATCAAAACTTTGAAAATATGACTATGAACGTGGAACCCAATGAACAACGAATCCAAGTAATAGGCATAAACATTCAACAAGTGTAGAGATGATCAATGTCCAGTCCAATTAGAAGCTTAGGTTCCCTAATTTCATGCTTCCCATCAATTGGGGTCACTCATCTAATCACTCTCAAAGTGTGTAAAGGTGAAGAAACATCACTCAAGCTCCTCAAAAAGCACTTTCATAAACTTGATAGGAAACCAAATCTTCACTAATAATCAGCATGCAAGCAAGAATCAGAAAGTCTTTCAAGGGTTGTAATGGGGCCATGGGAATGATTTTTGATAGGATAAATAAAGGAAAGTATGCACAAAGGGTTAGCAAAATTTCTAATCATAAGAAACCCTCTAAAACATAAATGAAGCAAAGGTATTCTTCAATCAAGAGCATAGCTTCACATTTCCAAACAATTTTCTCCTTTCTTTTCCTTCTTTTTCAAGCTTTAATCTCAATTTTTTTATCATATATTTTTTTATTTTTTTTTTGTGTTTTTTTCAGAAGACTCAAAAACATATAATTCTAAGCACAAGTTTCAAACCGAATTTTTGCTCCATTTAACATTCTAGATGGTTACCGACGGTGTATCATCATAGGTATCAAGGAAATCAATTATGCAATAGGCTCAAAATAGGCAACTAGTGGATGAAGATGTGACAATAATTTCAGAAGGCTAGAAAAATACCTAAGATGCCTTAATCACATTCAAGCATGCAACCAAAAATTTCGCCTCAAAATGGTTTCAAATCAAGTTCTAAAGCACCAAATCCAAGAGTACAGAATTTCACTCAACAGAAAAGAGGGGTTAATATCAATGTAAAGCACATACCTCTTATTAGGCTCAATTGTCACCTTTAGTAGCAAAATCGATGAAAAGCACAAAAATAGAGAACCTTACGCTAATCATTGCTATCAAAAGATGAACCCTTGCAAATAGCCTATCACAGGAATAACAATATGGGTTCCAAATTCACTTTTCTTTTAAATTGGCATGAAGTTCATACACGAGGATGCAAACTTATAATGGGGTAACAAGATGGTGTGATCATGCAAAAGAATGCAATATGTAATATAAAAAAGCATGAAAACCCTAAATACAACTAAGTATGCAGCATGAAAACATGAAAATAAATATCCCACCCCAAGCTTAACATTTACATTGTTCCCAATGTAAATCAGAGAGAGAAGAAAAAAAGAATGGACTCACTGCGGTGGAAAGTGGTGTTGGCTCATATGCCAGTCATACATGGCGCGGATCATGGTCTCCATGCTCTGTCCCTGTTGCTGGAGTTACTCCATCATCACTCTCTGCTGAGCCTGCTCTGACCAGATGTGTGCCTGGTCGGCTAGGATGAGTGCCTGCTCAGCCTGAATAGCATCTAAGGAAGTGTAGATTTGAGCAAAAGCATCATCAGAAGAACCTGCAGAAGAGGAAGGAGGCCTAGATGGCCGACCCTGTGGTGGTGGGCGAATAGGTTGCTGAACATTAAGTGATTCAGGCTCATCCACTATCGGCACACGCTAGTTTGCTGGGTTTCTGACGGAGATTACATCAGAGTTAGGAAGGGGTAAAGGGTGTTGCCGGTCAGGAATAACTAAGCAGTAGGACTCGTCCTCTCTAACAATCATCTTCATAGCCATACATGATGTAAGATCAATTCTATTTCGCCCTTCGGCTTCCACAAATCTGTCTAAGTCATACTCAAGATGGTGGGCTATTGCAGTGACAAGCCCACCAATGACTATAGAACTCCCCCTTCTTAGCAACTTTTAGTAAGTGCCTAATCATGTGTGACCCTGTGTCCAAGTGTACACTGTGCAACATACCCCATAAGAAAAGGAGTTCGTCCTGACGGACAGCTCCATCGCTATCCCCACGACCAAATAAGGTGTTAGCCATAATGCGGTGGAGATAGCGAAAACAGGGGTTGACTAAGGCTGTGGCCTTAGCTTTGGACGAATCATAGCTACCTCCACTTATACTTATTTGACTCCAGAATTTCCCAACATTAAACTCTCTAGGGAGACGCCTTTCCCCATCCACAGGCAAGGAGAAAATGGAGTTAAACTCCTCTAAATTCACGACATGGTCAGCATTAAATAGCCAGAAAGTGATTCAGCCTTCGTCACACCCCTCCCCTTGTAAAATATTGGCCTCAAGAGAGCTCAAGAACTCCAATGTAGGCCCAATAAGCGTAACATAACGGGTGCGAGCAAAGGTGCTCCACTTTATATTTTCCAGCATCCAGTTTATATCATCAGTCAGTCCTAAGGTTTCAAGAACTTGGTCATCTAGGTACCTAGTGTTCACTATTTTTCTTTTGACTAGCACATTGTACCTATCCTTTTGTTCTCTATTCCTAAACTCAATACCATAGGGGTTAGAGTCAGAAGAATTACCTCTTGAAGATGCTCCTCGTGCTTTGGAGGATGAAGATTGATCCCTTCTTTGCCTTTTGCTAGCCATAGGAACTCTCAATTGCAAAGTAAAACAAGGATTTTTTTTAATTTTTTTTTTGGAATGATGAAATTTTCGAAATTAAGGGGGTAGGGTTTTCCAAAATTGGGGATTGTGGATTCTTGTGCAAATTAGAGAGTTTGATGTGTGGGTTAGATTTAAGGAGGTTTGGAATGATGGAAAAATGAAGAAAATGGGTGTTTAAGGTAAGGAAAATGGTAATGTAGAAGAGGTGAGAGGTTTGAAGTTTTGGCTATGGAGGATGATGATGGAAAATAATGAAGAAGGAGAAGTAAAAAAAATGGAGGTGGTGGGTTGATTTTGGGGGTGGATTTTGAAAGGTTAAGGGTTATTTGTGAGAGAAAAAGTGAGAAATGGAGGTTGATGAAGATAGCAATGGAGGTGGGGGAAGGAGGAGGAAGATGAAGTGGGAGGGAAATGAGGGGGAGATTGGGACGTAGGGGTTTAAAACACTCCAGACAACGAACCACGGCCGTGGTAGACACCACGACCAGGACGTGGTCAATTCTGGAATTGCATTTTTCCATTTGTTTTCTCCAGACCATGAACCACGGCCGTGGTGGACACCACGGCCAGGTCGTGGTTGGTTCTAGAATTGTAATTTTTTTTTTAGTGTCAAGAGCTGAATTATGGTTGTGGTATATACCACACCCTAACCGTTGTTCCCTCTGGACTTGGAATTTGAAGCTTTGAAGTCCCCAAAGAGGTTCAACTTGAAATACACTCATCAGTAAGTGTTCATTACCCTGTAACTTTTTTAAATTTATCCAAATAATAAATGCAAAAACATAAAGAAAAAGAAATTTTGCAATGGGAGAGAACTTAGGTTGCCTCCCAAGAAGCGCTTATTTATGGTCTTAAGCTCGACCCCTGCCATTTTTAGTTTGAAGCACTTGGACAGAGAAGGTTGTGTGTCACTCCCTTCTCTATAGGTTCATCAACAAAATAAGACTTCAACCTTTGTCCATTTACTTTGAAGGATCTTGTGGCTTCACTCCACACCTCTACAACTCTATAAGGAAACATTTGGCGAACTTGAAATGGCCCAGACCATCTAGACCTGAGCTTACCTGGAAATAGCTTCAATCTTAAGTTGAAGAGCAACACAAGATCTCCTTCTTTGAATTCTCTACATAAGATGTGCTTGTCATGCCAACGCTTGGTCTGTTCCTTGTAAGTCTTGGCATGTTCATATGCATCAAGCCTCAATTCGTCCAGCTCATGAAGTTGTAACTTCCTTTTCTCTCTAGCTGCCTTCATGTCAAAATTCAATAACTTGATGGCCCAAAATGCCTTATGCTCTAGCTTAACTAGAAGATGACACGGCTTACCATAAATCAACCGGAATGGAGTCATGCCAATAGGAGTCTTGTAAGCTGTTCTATATGCCAATAAAGCATCATCAAGTTTCAATGACCAGTTCTTTCTTGATTTTGACACAGTTTTCTCCAATATGCTCTTGATTTCTCTATTGGAAACTTCTACTTATCCGCTGGTTTGAGGATGGTATGGGGTAGCGACTTTGTGAGTCACTCCATACTTCTTCAAGAGGTTTTCAAATTGCTTTTCGATGAAATATGAACCTCCATCACTTATGACTGCTCTTGGAACTCCGAACCTTGGAAATATGATCTTTTTGAATAGCTTCATTACTGTTTGGTCATCATTTGTTGGGGATGGCACAGCTTCCACCCATTTCGAGACATAGTCCACTGCTACAAGAATATACTTGTTGTTACAAGATGGTGGAAATGGTCCCATGTAATCAACTCCCTAAACATCAAAGATTTCCACTTCAAGAATGTTGTTCAGAGGCATCTCATGCCGTTTGGATATATTTCCAGTTCTTTGACAGCTGTCACAAGAAATCACAAAGTTCTGAGCATCTCTGAAAATATGAGGCCAAAAGAAACCAGATTGAAGAACTTTGGCTACTGTCTTTGAGGCACTAGCATGCCCTCCATAGGATAAAGAATGATAACAATTCAATATACTCTAAACTTCATTCTCTGAGACACATCTCTCATAGATACCATCAGCACACTTCCGGAAGATATATGGCTCATCCCACACAAAATGCTTCAGATCAGAGAAAAACTTCTTTTTCTGTTGATAGTTAATTTCTGGTGGTAGAACTCCGTAAGCCAAGTAATTCACAAAGTCAGCATACCAAGGAGCATCATCTTCTAAAATGGCAAGTAGTTGTTCATCGGGGAATGAATCATCAATAGGCAAGTTACCCTGCCTATTCATCGGTGGTTCAAGTCTGGATAAGTGATCCACAACTAAGTTCTCTACCCCTTTCTTATCTAGAATCTCCAAGTTGAATTCTTGCAAGAGAAGTATCCAACGGATAAGTCTAGGCTTTACTTCCTTTTTGCTCATGAGATATTTAAGTGCGGAATGATCGGTGTACACAGTCACCTTTGAACCTACAAGGTATGATCTGAACTTCTCAAAGGCAAATACCACCGCAAGTAATTCCTTCTCAGTAGTTGCATAATTAGCTTGGGCTCCATCAAG
The DNA here is from genome assembly GCA_029884595.1 of Ormosia semicastrata. Taxonomy (NCBI): domain Eukaryota; kingdom Viridiplantae; phylum Streptophyta; class Magnoliopsida; order Fabales; family Fabaceae; genus Ormosia; species Ormosia semicastrata. The sequence continues at coordinate 37,658,058 of JAQQTO010000048.1, read as the reverse complement.
AGTTTTGCTTGCATAATAGATAGCATGCACCTTCTTGTCTTTCCTTTGCCCCAAAATAGCTCCTATGGCATAGTCACTGGCGTCGCACATAATCTCAAATGGTAGATTCCAATCCGGTGACTACAAAATAGGAGCAGTGATCAAAGCTTCTTTTAATTTGCAAAAGGCTTTCAAACAACCATTATCAAAATCAAATGGAACATCTTTCACTAAGAGATTAGACAATGGTTTAGCAATTTTTGAAAATTCTTTAATAAATCTCCGGTAAAAACCAGCATGTCCTAAGAAACTCCGCACTCCTTTCATGTTCACTGGTGGAGGCAATTTTTCAATTACTTCAATCTTTGCCTTATCCACCTCAATCCCTTTTCCTGAAACTAAGTGTCCAAGCACTATTCCCTCTTGTACCATAAAATGGCACTTTTCCCAATTCAAGACGAGGTTAACCTCTTCATAGCGCTACAAGATCTTAGACAAATTAGACAAACAATCATCAAAGTTAGTACCATATACAGAGAAATCATCCATAAAAACTTCCATGATGTTTTCAATAAAGTCAGAGAAAATTACAGTCATGTATCTTTGAAAAGTAGCCGGAGCATTACACAAACCAAAAGGCATTCTCCTATAAGCAAAAGTGCCATAGGGACAAGTAAATGTGGTCTTTTCCTGGTCACTAGGATGAATGGGGATTTGGTGGATTCCTGAATAACCATCCAGGTAACAAAAATACGTATGCTCAGCTAATCTCTCAAGCATTTGGTCAATGAAGGGAAGGGGGAAGTGATATTTCCTAGTAGCTTTATTCAACTTCCTATAATCGATGCACATTCTCCACCCTGTGACAGTCCTTGTGGGAATCAATTCATTTTTCTCATTTTTGGTCATAGTTATTCCCCCTTTCTTAGGAACCACATGCACCGGACTAACCCATTCACTGTCTAAGATTGGGTAAATTATTCCAGCATCTAACAACTTAAGAATTTCTTTCTTAACCACCTCTTTCATATTAGGATTCAACCTACGTTGATGATCAATGGATGGTTTATGGTCAACTTCCATCAAAATCCTGTGCACGCAAAAGGAAGGATTTATGCCTTTAATGTCATCAATTGTGTATCCTATGACCTTTCTATGCATTCTAAGTGCTCTAAGCAATTTCTCTGTTTCTAACTCATTCAAACTAGCACTTACAATGACAGGATAAGAAGAGTTGGGACCAATAAATTCATACCTGAGAGTGGAAGGAGAGGGGTTTGAGTTCTACCTTTGGAGCTTTTTCCTTTTTCCAATCTTCAAGTTTGAGTTTAGACTCAAGCTTTTCCATTTTGGCATTTTGAGGTGGAATCTCTGGATTTGCCTCTAACAAACAGGCATACTCAGCTACTTCACCTTCAAACTCTGATGAGTCTCTACCAACTAAGCACATTTCCAATGGATCTTCAAAGTGCATCTTGATGGTTTCTTCTTTCACTACCTGGTGCAATAAATCAATCTTGCAACAAGAGTCCTCAAAAGAAGGTTGCTTCATGGATTTAGATATATCAAACTCAACCTTATCATCACCAACAGTCAAGGATAACTTACCATTTTTTACATCAATAATAGCACCTGCAGTAGCCAAGAAATGCCTACCAAGAATAATAGGAATTTGTGCATCCTCTTCCATTTCAAGTACCACAAAATCAGCAGGAATAAAGAACTTACCCACTCTAATAGGAACATCCTCCAAGATGCCTATTGGGTATTTGACGGATCGATCCGCCAATTGAAGGGAGATAGTTGTGGGTTTTAGTTCACCCACCTCCAACTTTTTACACACATAAAGGGGCATAAGACTAACACTAGCCCCCAAATCACACAAAGCTTTATCAAAACTGGTATTCCCAATCAAGCAAGGAATAGAGAAGCTGCCAGGATCTTTGAGTTTAGGAGGCAACTTATTTTGAATTAAAGCACTACACTCCTCAGTTAATGCTACGGTCTCATACTCCTCTGACTTTCTCTTATTAGACAAAATGTCCTTAAGAAATTTAGCATAGGTAGGCATTTGTTGCAATGCCTCAATGAAGGGTACATTAATGTATAACTTCTTAAAGACCTCAAGAAACTTCCCAAACTGCTTATCTAGCTTGGCCTTGGCCAATCTTTGAGGGAAGGGCACCGGGGGTTAGTAAGGTTTTGGAGGTACATACTTAGACACTTTTTCATTAGTCTCTTTTTCTTCTAAAGGTTATGTCCTAGTTGCTTCTTTTTCTTCATCTCTCCCATCTTTGTCATTTTCCCCCTTTGCTTTGGATTCTTCTAGTTGCTTTCCACTTCTTAAACTCACAGCCTTACAATGTTCATTAGGATTTATTTCAGGCTGTCCTGAAAATTTCCCGTGTGGTCTATGTGAAGAGCTAGCTTGTTGGGCTATTTGAGTTTCTAACATCTTGTTATGAATAGCTAAATTATCAACCTTAGATGTCAAATCCTTAATAGCCTCACTAACAACTTGACTATGGTGCCTAAACTCTTCATTTTGCTTAGTTTGACTCTCTACAAAATTTTCAAGGAGAGTTTCGAGTTTAGACTTTTGTACCTGGGGGAATCCAATAGAAGGTTTAGCATCACTTTGCCCAACTTGATTTTGATTGTTCCGATAGGAGAAGTTGGGATGAGACCTCCAACCGGGATTGTAAGTCTGTGAATATGGATCATTGCGCACTTTCGGTGGAATGTCATAGAAATTCTAGCATGATTCCATTTGTTCCACCGAAGTGCCTTGTGAGGAACCATTTTCAGCTTGGCATTCCGCACTCATATGTCCCTGTACTCCACAAATCTCACAAAAGATGTTAGCAGCACTTATGGCATTAACACTAGCTTTTTCAAGCTTATCAAAATGTTTATTCAATGAGTCAAACTTAGCCATAATTAAACCAACACCATCCACCTCAAACTTTCTCGAGTTGTTACCTCTTTCACTGGCCCATTGGTGATGGTTTGCAGCGACATTCTCAATAATATCATAGGCTTCTGTAAGTCTTCTATTCATCAAAGCTCTGCCAGTTGCAGAATCAAGAGACACCTTTGAAGGATATTTCAATCCATTGTAGAAGGTGTGAATAATTAACCACTTTTCTAGTCCATGATGCGGGCAAGCTTCCAATAGCCCCCTGTATCTATCCCAAGCTTCTGATAATGATTCTCCGTCTCTTTGAACAAAGCTTGTCATTTGAGTTCTAAGATGTGCAGTTATGGAAGGAGGAAAGAACTTATTCAAGAATGCTTGCTCCAATTGATTCCATGTGGTTAATGTATCGGTGGGTACCGATTTCAACCAAGCTCTAGCCTTGTCCCTTAATGATAATGGAAATAACCGGAGGCGAATGACATCAACTGAGGCACCTTCAATTTTGATAGTCTTACAGAATTCTAAGAACATCTCCACATGATCATTTGGGTCCTCCGAGGGTAAACCTCCAAATTGGTTTTGCCTTATCATGGATAGTAAGGAAGGCGGTATGGTGAAGTTCTCAGCTTCAATGGCTGGCCTAGCAATCCTAGATCACAAACCCCCGAGCATTAGGGGCTGCATACTCTTTCAACGGTTTATTATCCTCAGCTGCTGCCATAGCAAGTAGTGGTTCAGATATTTCTCTTACTCTTTGCCTTTGTTGTCTTCTCCTTCTACGTAAAGTTCTTTCAATTTTAGGATTTGCTTCAATAAGAGTCCCAGAACGTCTAGTACTTTGCATAAACAAGAGAAATTACCTACAGAGAGTCAAAGACAAATCAAGAACGTAAGAACCAAATAAAAAAAGGTTTAAAATAATTAAATTAAAAATTAAACTGATATTCAAGAAAAACACAGTCACCGGCAACGGCGCCAAAAACTTGATGTATGAAATCCACAAGTGTACGGTTTCGTCGTCAAGTAATAAAAAGATCGAATCCACAGGGACTGAGTCTATGAATACCAATTAATTAATTAATTCAATTAAATTAAACAAAAAAGAGTATGATTATTTTAAGAAGAACATAGTAACAAAACAATTAAATAAAAATCAAGAAAACAGAATTTAGAACGAAAATAGTAAGTTATCAAGAAAGGTATTCAGATTCAAGAAAGCTTCCAAGATTAGGATACCACAATGATACAAGATAAATCCTAATTGACAACCCTTTTTATTAAATCTAAAATTTAATTGAAGGTGAATTACCCTAAATTAGTTAATGTTCTTTCTCAAGATACAAGATTCGTGCCCAATTAAACCAATTCCTACTCTCGTGGTAATTAAATTTAAATTGAACCCATTAAGCTTTGTAGTAATTCATTGAATCCTCGAAAGGCTAAAACTACTCTCGTGATTTAGACCTTAAGTTCAATTCTTATGGTTCCAACACTTAGGTTCACCTCTCAGTACGTCCCTAAATGCCTATGAGATGCAAATAAGTGGCCAGCAAATTCACATGAATAAAAGCAATAAGGATTGAATCAAAGAACATTCAAGATTAATAAAAGGGGAAACAATGTCAATTAATCATTATCAATGTATCAAAGGGCATTGCCCAATCCTAGAAACAAAAGAAACTACTCAGACATAGAGAAGAAGAGACAAGAAATCAAACTTAAAAACATCCCAAACCCGTAACAATGGAAGAAGAAGGGAGAAAGATGAAGATCAAGAGCCAAAGCCTCCAATGTGCCTCTTCCAAAACCAAATTAGAACCCCCTCAATGTATTCAGAATATTTATTTATAGCCTAGGGTTTTAATTGGCTAAAAAGCCCCAAAAGAAATAAAAATAAAAACTAAAATTCTGCTGCGCACTGCGATCTACGGCCGTGGTTGATTCTGAGATGGAAGTTTCACTGCTGGCTTCAAACCACGGCTGTGGTGTACACCACGGCCAGGCCGTGGTTGAGTCTGTTTCAATCTTCTTCATTTTCTTGGTTCCCTCGAACCATGGCCGTGATGGCAACCACGGCCAGGCCGTGGTTGATTTTGTTTGTCCTCTTTTTAGTGCACTTTACCCCTAATTCAATATCAGTTCAGCTTAGCTTTATTCCAGCTCTTTAAACCTCAATTTGCCTCATTCCTGCATTGCAACACATGCCAAACCGCAGTTATCCGAACTAAAAAAAATGAATGATTGAATAAACAAATATGCATAAAAGACTATAAAAATGCATGCAAAACATATGCAAAATGTGATGTGGAATCATACACATCATATGCTGCTAAGTTTGAGAGCTTGTCATAGTTCTGAAGGTACTTTCAAATTCATCCTGATGAGGCATGGAAATGCCATAAGTTTGAGGAAGGGCTGAAGGTAGAACTGAAGCGAGGAGTGCTACCTATGAGGATGAGGGAATTTCCTACTTTGATGGATACTTGTCGACGACTCGAGGAGTTGGAACCGTCATGAGATCCCAAAAATTGTAACTTTGGACCGAATAGGTTCCAAAGAGGAGGAAACAACAGCAATAACCAGTTTCTGCACAAGCCTTATTCGAGACCACCGAGAAGTCAGTCTCAATGTCCATCTGCTGGGGGAAGTTCTAGTGGTAACAAAGCTGGTCAAAATATGGCGTTTACGCCAAGATGTTTTAAGTGTGGAAAGAGTGGCCATATATCTACGGATTGTTCGATCAGAGGAACAATTTGTTTCAATTACAGAAAACCTGGACGTGTTTCTAGAGATTGCACTCAGCCGGAAAGGAAGCTTGCTGTGAGTAATATTCGTGTTACTCAGCCGCGATCTGGAGGGCGAGTATATATGATGACTGGAACTGAAGCTTCTCAGTCTGAAGATCTCATTTAGGGGGAAAGTGTCATTGAAGGTAATCTCTTGACTGTGTTATATGATTCGGGTGCAACGCATTCATTTATTGTATATGATTGTGTGGAATGGTTGAAACTGCTTGTGTCTTCTCTGAGTTTTCAATTGATTGTTTCTACGCCAACTGCCAAGCTTGTTGTTACATCCAAAATATGTCTGAATTATCCTATCATTATAAAAGATCATGTGTTTTTGGTCAATTTAATTTGTTTACCTCTTGTTGAGATAGACGTAATATTAGGAATGGATTGGTTATCTTCTAACCATATCCTAATAGATTGTGCAAACAAAACCATAGTTTTTCCTAAGGAAGAAAGTTCGGGATTCTTGACTGCTGTTAAAGTCAAATCCTTGTTGAGAGATGGGGCTCAGGGATATATGTTGCTATTTTCTTTAGAAGTCAAGAGTGAGAAAGATGTGAACGCTATTCCTATCGTCAATGAGTTTCCAGAGATTTTTCCTGATGATGTACCCGATTTGCCACCGGAAAGGGAGATCGAGTTCTCTATCGATTTGGTACCGGGAGCAGGTCCTATTTCGATTGCACCATATCAAATATCACCAGTGGAGTTGGTAGAATTGAAGAAGCAATTGGAGGAACTGTTGGAGAAACAGTTTGTGCGACCTAGTGTTTCACTGTTGGGAGCACCAGTACGACTAGTCAAGAAGAAGGATAGAACTTCTCGTCTTTGTGTAGATTATTGTCAGTTGAGCAAGGTTACGGTAAAGAATAAGTATCCACTTTCGAGAATTGATGATTTGATGGATCAGTTGAAGGGAGCAGCTGTTTTCTCTAAGATAGATCTGCGATCAGGTTATCATCAAATTTATGTCAAGGTAGATGATGTATCTAAGATAGCTTTTCGAACCCGTTATGGGCATTATGAGTATCAAGTGATGCCGTTCAGAGTGATGCTCCTACAATATTCATGGACTACATGAATAGGATTTTTCATCTATACCTAGACAGATTTGTCGTTGTTTTTATCGATGACATTCTGATATACTCTCAAAGTCAAGAAGAACATGCTGAACATCTTAGTATAGTTCTCCAGATTTTGAAAGAGAAGAAGTTGTATGCAAAGTTGGCAAAATGCGACTTTTGGTTAGAAGAGGTTCAATTTCTAGGCCATGTAATTTCCAAGGAAGGTATTACGGTAAACCCATCAAAGGTGGAGACTATTTTGCAGTGGGAAAGGCCTAAGACAGTGACGGAGGTCCGGAGTTTTGTTGGATTGGCCGGATATTACCGAAGGTTTTTCAAAAATAGCTGGACCACTTACACAACTCATAAGGAAGAGTCAAGCTTTTGATTGGACGGAGGAACGTGAAGCAAGTTTCCAAGAGTTGAAGAAGAGATTGACGACTGCACCAGTGCTAATTTTACCAGATCCTAACAAATCTTTTAAGGTGTATTGTGACGCTTCTTACCAGGGGTTAGGATGTGTATTAATGCAAAATAGGAATATGGTAGCTTATGCTTTGAGACAGCTGAAGGTCCATGAGAGGAACTACCCAACGCACGATTTGGAACTAGCCGCAGTAGTCTTTGCATTGAAAGTGTGGAGGCATTTTCTGTATGGAGCTATGTTCAATGTCTTTAGTAATCACAAAAGTTTGAAATACTTGTTTGATCAAAATGAATTGAACATGAGGCAGAGGCGATGGTTAGAATTCTTGAAGGACTATGATTTTCAACTTCAATACCATCCAGGAAAAGCGAATATGGTGGCAGATGCCTTGAGTAGAAAGGTGGTTAGTGTTTCTACAATGATGATAAAGGAGGAAGAATTGTTCAACCAATTCAGAGATCTATGGTTGTCAGTGGAATTGGTACCAGGAAAAATTCTTCTAAGTAAGGTTGTGATTTTGAATGACTTGCTGGAAGTAATCCGAGAAAAATAGGATGAGGATTCGTTTTTACAGAATGAAAAGAAATTTTTGAAGCAAGGTCATAAGATGACGGTGGAGGAAGATCTGATAGAATCTTAAGATTTGAAGGAAGAATTTGTATACCTGATGATCCCGATCTTAAGAAAGTAATTTTGGATGAAGCTCATACTAGTAATTTGAGTATGCATCCGAGGATGACTAAGATGTATCAAGACTTAAAGCGGATGTTTTGGTGGCCAAGAATGAAGAGAGATATAGCGGAACGTGTGACGTCTTGTCTCGTTTGTTAGAAGGCAAAAGTGGAACATCAAAGACTTGTCGGTATGTTACAACCTTTAACTATTCCAGAGTGGAAATGGGATAGTATCTCGATGGATTTTGTTATCGGATTGCCAAGGACGAGGAAAGGTCATGATTCTATATGGGTTATAATTGATAGTCTTATGAAGTCAGTGCATTTTTTGCCGATCAATATTAAGTATTCGTTGGAAAGATTAACCCAGATGTACATTAGCGAAATTGTTAGACTTCATGGTGTACCCACAAGTATAGTTTCTGATAGAGATCTGAGGTTTACGTCAAGGTTCTGGCGAAGTTTACAAGAAGCCATGGGAACTAAACTGCAATTGAGTTCTACTTATCATCCGCAGAGTGATGGTCAAATGGAGAGAACGATTCAGTCGTTGGAAGACTTATTGCGTGCTTGTGTGTTGGAACAACAAGGGAGTTGGGATGAATTCCTATCTTTGATAGAATTCACCTACAATAATAGTTTTCACTCAAGTATAGGGATGACACCCTATGAAGCCCTATATGGACGACGATGCCGAACACCTTTGTGTTGGTATCAGGATGGGGAAAGTATGACTATTGGGCTCGATCTTATGCAACAAACTATGAAAAAAGTGAAAATGGTTTAGGAGAAAATGCGAACGACTCGGAGCCGACAGAAGAGCTATGCTGATAAGCGAAGGCGACCTCTGGAATTTGAAGAAGGTGAGCATGTATTCTTAAGAGTAACGCCTACGATTGGTGTCGGAAAGGTTATCAAATCTAGGAAACTCACACCTAAATTCATAAGGCCTTATCAAATTATTCGTCGGATAGGTCCTGTAGCCTACCAGATAGCTTTACCACCTTTTCTATCCAATCTACATAATGTGTTTCATGTGTCTCAACTGAGGAAATATATTCCCAATCCAATGCATGGTATACAACCAGATGAAGTACAACTGAAGGATAATTTGACGTATGAAACACTTTCTGTTAAGATTGAGGACAGGAGAGTGAAACAGCTTCCAGGGAAGATGATTGAGCTGGTAAAAGTAATATGGAATGATGCAACGAGAAATGCTACCTGGGAGTTAGAAGATAAAATGAGGGAGCAATACCCTCAACTATTCTGAGGTACGACGAATTTCGGGGACGAAATTCTTATTAGTGAGGGAGAGTTGTAACACCCCAACTTTTTGGTTAAGTACAATATTATCCTAAATGTACTATTTTATATTTTCTATGAGTTATAAATTGAATTTGACTGTTCCATGAGTATATTTGACTGTTGTGTGTATTTTATCCAAGCCAAGAAAATAATAATTTTTTGGCCAAAAAAATCTTATTTTAATTATTCGGAGCTGGGGGGTCTTACTAAACTCAATTTCGAGGGATATGTATATTAATCTTTTAATTTTTAGGATTTAACTGTGCAATAAAATAATTTTATATTATTATAATATTATTTTATTTGACAGTATCTACTGTCTCAAAAATAGTAGAAATCTACACCAAAATGACCATGGACCCAGAAAAGTCTGTGAGACCCACGTTTAGAAAAGCAGTTAACGTTTCTGACTAGACTAAATTCTAAACCAATAAGAGTTGGTCAAATAAAGTGGCATGGACTTTATTGTGGACCATTGGATGAACAACTTAATTTAGAAGCCTTGATCATAACCATTGATCAGATCAATGGTGTGAGAACTAACTAATGATATCCACCTTAGATTAAATCAATGGATAGGAAGTGAAGTTAATTTCAAGGGCTAGGATTTAGTCAAATATAATGGCTTGACTAGTTACTAAGTAACTAAGTAAACCTAATTTAGTTAGCTTAATTGCCTAATTAGAGAAACTAAGTAAACTAACCTAGTTACTAATTAGTTATAATCTAGTTACTAATGAAATATTCTAATTTAATCTAGAAGTCATGACAAAGCATGACATATGTAATGACCTCTTAGATTAATTAGTTATGTAATTAGATAATTAAGTAAGTGTAATTAGGAAACCTAACCTAATTAACTACCTATCTAATTAGCATGTAATTAACCTTTAATTGAAGTCAAACAAAGTCCCTAAATCCCTAGAGGCCACACGGCCAAGGAGCCTTGTGAGGCTTCTCTAAGCTTCTTGAACCATCTTGCATGACCATTGCATGACCAATTAGTGACATAGGTCATGTGCCTTGTAAATGTGAACACAATAGGATATTTTACTTCAAGTAAATCTCTTAAATCTCTCCTACAAGCTACCTCACGGCTGCACCCTCCAATTTTACTCTCATTATTCACTTTTCTCTCACCTAAAGACTAAGCATCATTTTCTCTCAAATCTCTCAAGAACTCCAAACACTTTTCCTTTCCTTTTCTCCTCAAGTTTTCGGCCCCAACACCCAATCTCACCATCAATCTTCTATAATTTTTCCACTTCACATTTCCTAAACCTAAACCACCTCCTAAACACTTTTCATTTAGAAGGTTTTGTCAAAATCTTACTCCTTCTACTTCAAAATCCAAACTTTTGTTTACTTTCCTAAAAGTAAACTCTTGATTCTTTGATTTTAATTTAAGTTTTTGATTTTCTATACCGTGATTATTCCATGGTTCTTCAATATTGAGCCTTGTTTGTGATTTTTCTAATTGTTTAAGAATTTTAGGGATTTGTTTTGAATCTACACGAAAATCAAGGGAATGAGGAAAGAGCTTGAAGATTTTGTCTTCAAGAGGTAAGAGGGAGATTTAATCTCATCAACCCTATGTGGTGATGAGAAAATGGATTGTATGTGTGTGAAGAATCCATAAAGGTTCATTTATGTGGTTGTTTAATGCTTTTCTATTTGTGATTGATTTTATTTGTGAGCATGTCTATAGCTTTAAAAATATATTGCATATGTTTATAAATGTATGAGTATTATTATAGGATGTGAACAACATGCAAGGTTTGCATGAGTGTTCCAAAGAACACAAAAGAAGCTCACGGCTTCTCCAAGAAAAAGAGAACCAAAATGTTCTCAACCATTTTCTAATACAATGACTTAATGAAATTAGGTAAAATAATAAATTTAAAAATAATTTAAAAGATAGGAAATGATTACTGATTATTTGAGAAGGATATGTTGATTTTGGCCAACATGCCATTCAATGTATATTTGATTTCCAAAATTATTTTCTAAGGTAGGTTAAGTAGCTAATCTACAAAAGAATTTAATTTCAATGAGTCTTTGGGAAATAAAATGAATTGACTTAGTTTTAGAATTCTAAATTAGAAGAATTAGTTATAAATAAGAAATAAAGAAAATACTTGAAAAATACTAATGTAGAGCTCACTCTTTGAGTTTTGAAGCGCGTTATCAAGTTTCAAGCTGTAAATAATGGTCAAGGTTAAAGAGAACAGTATTTAAGGAAAAATGTAGAAAATATCATTTAATAGCTTTTCTAGGCAAAATGCTGCCAAAATTTACTAAAATTAGACAAATAAAAGGAGAAGGTTCCATAGTATATTTATAAAGTAAGAAAAATATACTATGTAGTTTAAAAGTACTAGATATAGTTTTTTGCATTTCTAAAATAAAGATTTATAAGCTATATGGTTAAGAAAACAATTTAAAAATCTTACGCGATTGAGAAAATGATATAAAAATATTACGTGATATTCAAAAATGTCAAAATATGTTTACACGATTTAAGAACGTTTGTAAAAGTGATGTGATTGTGAAAACATGATAAAATTTCTACGCGACTAAATGGAACAGTAAGTTTTACTGTCCGGCCAAACAAGTGGACCCGGACATGTTGAGAGATAGTACTGTCAAGTGGAGACATACTATATTTTGGAATATTGAGACTAAGGGTATTTTTGTAATTATAATTCTTAATCATGCATTGAGAGTTGTTTCAATTTGGTTGAAAATTGGAGATTGATTGACGAGATGAATTACACCATGTTGTGGATGTGATAGGCGTAGTGTGGTTCATCAATTGAACTTGGGGGCGTTAGTGTGCGGAGAATTCTACATGCTGACAGTTGGTAGCTCCTCTGGGTCGTGGTAATGGGCAACACACTAATGATCTCGACAAGCACTATTCTTAATCAAGATCTTGTGGAGACTATTTGGTACAATGCCTACAGTGCACAATGTATTTGGACTGTGTACTACTACACGATGTTTTGGACTGTGGGCTATAGACACGATGTCGGACAGTGTAATAGTTTGGTTGGGCAACCTGAGGTACTGATAGTTCTTTTCGGATCATTCTCTCTAATGTCTGTGTTTAGCTCCATGGAGTAGGAACGAGTCGGTATACATTAGCATCTATGATTTGCATTTTGAATGTTTACTATAACCTGTGATAGCATGTATGATGTATTAATTTGAGGTACTATATATGATGTAATGGTATGCATTATTGTGATATTTGCTTGTATTGTCATTTTCTTTATTGCTATGCAGGTAATGATGTAGATTGTCTCACCTCGTTATACGTATTTTGCTGCATTATTATTATATTCTGTAAAGAGTTTGAGGAAGAGGAAGACGAATAGCCCCTTGATATTCAGTATCCGGAGGAGCGCCAGCCGAGTGAGCAGTGCGAGGACGGCGAGCTGTTAGATCACCCTTACCATCTGGATTGACCTTGTGATCATGACGTTGCCTGGATTCTTTGGTTTTGTGAGACTTGATTTTCACGGAGGCTCAGAGACTTGGCGACTGCGTGAGGATAGAGGATCGGTAGTCTACGTGGGACGTCTGACTGTGTCTCTGTGTAGAGAGTTTGATGGGGAGCTTATTTTCACTACTACTCTGTATTTACATCTTGAGTTACCTTTAACTCTTAGGCGTTATTGGGGAGGGATTTTCCATGCACCTAGTGAGCGTAGTAGTGAGTCGACAGCACGGACTCATGTCTGTAGAGCTGCGAGACATCCAGGATTTCTGCTATTCGATGAACTATCTGAGAGTGATCCTTTGGAGGGTTAGGAATCTTTGATGTGCACTTGGGCATGTTATGTTTTAGTATTATGCTGAATCTTTACTATTTTGTTAAATATTTGTAGTTGTAAATTATTTGTATACTCAAGACAAAATCATATGTATATTATGGTGTGTGATTATGTTTTGTCTTATTCTATGTTCTGTGTTATTTTATTTAATGTTATCAAGTATAAAAAGAAAACTTTTACAACTCATATTATTTATGTACCAAATGTTTTATAACTTGGGTAAGATTTTATTTTCTTGCACTAAAAATGTGACATCCCCACAAGGGTGTTACAACACCCATTGAAGAAGATGACAACCCTCTCCTCCCTGAGTTCGACAAAAGTTAGACAATTGTAGACTTGCTGAAGTTTGGTCTTGCCTTCCCAGACAAGGGCCTTAAGGGAGGAATGCTGAAAAGCCAAGATAGGCTCTTGCATTATGCTTATGCACATATCCTGGCTCCATGTGGCGGGAATTATGCCTATATTGGTGAAGATGACATCTTCATGCTCTGGATCCTGAAGAGTGGTCATAAAATCAACTAGCCTGTATTCATCATGAAGCATATGATGAAAGCCAAGGGCAAGGAAAAATCTGAATTGCCTTATGGCATTCTCACTGTAACTCCCCTTTTTGGGAGAGAACGTAACATTGTCATTTATAATGCGAAAAAACAAAATAAAAGTTAAGACCCAGTTCGTTTTATAAATATAAATTTACTTGGTTATAATCATGTAATTAAATTAGCGAGTATATTTTTTTTGTTATAATTAATAAAAATAGTGATAGGGCATAATTGCAATGAAGAGTAAAATAGAAATAAAGCATACATCAAACCAACATACATGTACAATGATGTATCATTATATTAAACTTGTTTGATTACAACGCTTGATATACAAAATGCAAAATTATATATATATGCCCCAAGAGATCATAAATATACAGCCCACCAAAATAATGAAACATCAGGCCCCCAAAATGACCACTGACAGCCATCAGTAGCTATCGATAGTATTAGTCTCTAAGAGGAGAAGGAAACGTGTCAGGATCCTCCTCGGGTTCCTCCTCAGGGTCTTCCTCATCCGAGGAAACCCACATAGGAGCCACCGAGTTACAGGCTAGGGCTCAAGCAGTGGAGACGAAAGAATCCTCCTGTGGGGTGCAATAACGATCACCCCACATCTCCCTAATGGGCAAGTAAAACTCCAAATGTAAACTGACGTTGCAAGTGAAGATGGACGAATCATGACGCCCCCAAGCCAGCGATACCGTCACTCCCCCTCGTAGATACAACAATCAGAATTAAGGTTAATGTGCCGGTAGTCTAAGCCTCCGAGGAATGCCAAACACATATAACCGAAGAATCCTTATGGACGTGCCGCCATGATCCCAGAAGCAGGTACTAGTCGCGGTCGGGCCAGAAGCCGAGGAATTCGTGAGCTTCACCTCCATCGCCAACGTCTTCGATGGGACATAAATACAGACAAAAATAATAGAAATACAGGACAGAGGTAAAACATCCTACCGTCATTACCAATTATGGCAGCAAGAAACAAAATGATGCAAGGCGCCCACATAGCATTTCAAAAAAAATAATAATAATAATACTAATAATAAGCATTAAATAACAACAATAGACAATTAAGCAGTTCTAGGAAATTATACATCAGTAAAGTAACAGTTCTAATTATCATAAGAATTAAATGTCAGATAATATGTGGACTCACTATGCACATGTATACTACACCAAAATCTTACTCCATGGAGCTAGATACAAACAATCAGAGAGAAAGATCAAGAGACATGTCTGCAACTCGGCTGTCGGGGCCAAAGTGCTATAACTCATCAGTTTATCCATGTGCACATCAAGGCATTGTACAGACATTCTACAACTAGATCACGATATAGGACAGCGTCTCGGTACGGATCGTCAGTGCATTTGCATTGGTTCGTCCCACGAATAGAAGAGCTACCAACTGTCCATAGCGAGGTACCCACACCCTGACGCCCCCAAGGTCAACAATATGACCTACACTAGTCTACTCGCACTCGCACAAAGGTGTGTTCAATCTCCTAGGCAACATGGCCTTAACAATAGTCCATCAGACTTTCTCAATGCATGATGACCTCAATGCATATATACAACGTATATTCAGCAAAATAAACTTTTCATAACATGCCACATTTCGGCTAAGATAAGCATCAATGTAACACCCCAAATTCTGGCTATATGAATAGTAATAGCAGAATTGCACTGTTTTGTATTTTCTGTGTGGTATAAAAATAATTTGACTGTTCTGAGATCATACTTGATCATTTTGTGTGATTTGCTCCTGGCTAGGAAAAATAATATTTTTCAGGCCGGGAAAATTCTGATCTGCCTCATTTGGAGACGGGGGATCTTACTAAACCCGAATCTGAGTGACTCAGAAAAGAATCTTTTAATTTTTAGAACCTATCTATAAAAACAAAAATATTGTACTGATAAATATCTGTGATTATATTTATAGCAGTCGTTGCTATGAACGTTGGACCCGATAAGTTTTAATTAATAGAAAATGTGTTTAGAATATTTCTTGAAATTAAAATTAAAGTGAACCAATAGGATGTAGTCAAAACAAATGGTTAGACTTTTCTAACCAATGAGAATTGGTCAAGGAAAGAAGTTTAGACTTCCTTGTGGACCATTAGATTTGAAGCTTGACTTAGGAGCTTTGATCTTCACCATTGATTCAATCAATGGTGTAAAACAAATTCTACCAAAATTATCAAGTAATATTCACCATAGATAAGATTAATGGATAAGATTGGGTCAACAATAATTACTTGACTTTTATTGAGGAAACTAATTAACTTTAATTTAGTTGTCCTAATTACCTAATTAAGAAATTAAGTAAACTAAATTGATTAGGGATTAGTTGTAACTTAATCTTTAATTTAACATCCTAATTCTAATTAGAGGTGATGATGCATGCTAAATATATTAAACTAAATTAGTTGTATACTTGATGGATTAAGTAAGAATGGTTAGGAGATTAAACCCAATTAAATAGCTAATCAACTAACTAGTAACTAGGCTTGAACTAATGATGAATTAAAGACTTAAACTCACCTAAAACACCATGGACCAGCAGCAGAAATTTTGGATTAGCCCAAAGAAACTCACCTAAGCTCACGGTCCGGAGAAATTGGAGTAGCGTAATGGATGGCCTAACAAAGAAGACAAACGGCCCAAAAAGGGTAGGAATTGGACGTCCGAAGAGCAGAACATGGTCCAGCAGAATTGTGAAGACTTCAAGTAATATTTGAAGGTTCAAATGCCATGCAAAGTCAAGCTTGCAACCAATGAGAAAAGAGAGTCCTTGTGTAATTAATGCATGGCTATTTGCTCAAGCAAATGTCACTCACGTCTTTCACAAAGACACAACACGGCAGCAGCACATGGAGCAGCTGGATGGAGTGGATAACCATGCAAATGAATCTCTCCAAATGTCACAATTTCATCCACGTTTGGCAGCTGTATCATGCACTCAAAAATTAGATAATCACTCAAGTAATTCTTCCAAATTTCACAAGCAATTTACGCGGCCAGTAGCAGCCTTCTCACGTCCTCACCCTTCATTTTCTTACTTCTCAAACATAAGCCTATTTCTCTCAAAATACCAAGGAACTCACGCACCTTTCCCTTCCATCTTCTCTTCTCCCAATCGGTCATCACCTACAAACCACACTATCAAGCCTTTAAAATTTCATCTCTTGATTTTGTTTTGACTCAAGTCATCTTCTAACCATTTCTTCTTCACAAGATATTGTCACAAACATATCCTACCTTGTTCAAAGCTTCATCAACCTAAGATTCTTCAACCTCCTTCTTAAAAAGTAAGCTTTGATTCAAGAATTCCAAGTTTGATTTTAATTTTTTTTAACCATGGTTTTTCCATGGTTTTCAACCTTGATTCTTGTATGGTCCTTCACTAATTTTTATTGAAAATTTTAGGGCTTGTTAGGAGATTAACAAAGTTTCAAGGCAAGGGAGGAAAGCTTACAAAGCTTGTCTTCAAGAGGTAAGAGGGAGACTCTACCTTACCACCCATGTTCTGGTAGTATGAGGATGGTATGTTCGGTGAAAAATCCTTAAGGATTTAATCACCTATTGTTTGAGGCTCTTGGACTGTATTGATTGGACTATATTGAGATGTGCCTGATTGTGTTTTGTGTGTTTTGGACTGTACTTGGGATGTACCTATTTGTGGTTCTATGTTTGTATATGTAGCATCTGTGAGATCTGATTTTATTTTGACTCTTGCCTGTATGCTGTAATGCTTAAGGAACTGATAATATGTATGTATGTAGAATATAAACTGTAGAGAAACTTATACTGTATGAACGTGGAATTTATACTGTAAATTTCTATAAATTTTATGAGAAAGGGATTTAATTGGAAATATTATGGAAATATGGGGTCATTATGAAAATACTCTGTTTTGAGGGACAATAATGTAATTTATGTGATTTGAAGAACGAAAATATAATTAATCTGTTTTGAGGGACAAAATATGTAATTGATGTATTTTAAGGGACTATTTTACAAATATGTGAGGAATACAGTAAATTTTAATATTAAATTAAATAAAACAGTAATTCTGATTCAAAACGTATGAAAAATATTCACGCGATTGGAAAACATTGAAAAATCACTAAGTAATTTGAAAAGGCGGCAAAATTGAGTCGCGAATGAAAATATACGAGAATATGACTATGTGATTAAATTACAGTAACACTGTTGTTAAATTATTATATGAACCTGCACATGGGATATCAATAGAAATTTTGAATAGTGCATACCACATGCATTGAAAGGGTCCAAAGGATTGTGTAAGGCGAGTTGCCTAGGAGAGATTACACCTCCTGAGTGGGTGCGATAAGCGTAGTGTAGATCACTGATTGATCTTGGGGGCATTGGGGTGCAGGTTGCCTACAATGGACAGTTGGTAGCTCTTCTGTACCGTGGGTTAGACCGATGCAACACACCAATGATTCGGACCGAGACACTATCCCTAATCATGATTTGTTAAAGACTGTCGTGCATATGCTAGATGTGCAGAAAATGAGCACGTGGTCTGAAGCATGTTGGTGCCGACAGATCTTTTCAGTCATTCTCTCCGATTTGAGTTGTAGCTCCATGGAGTAGGATATTGAGTCAGTGTACATTGCATTTACATTTGCATTCATAAATGATATATCTTTGTAATTCTTGCTCTTGTATAATTCTTGCTTGTGGTAATTAATATATTGAATACTTGAGTATTGAAAATAGCATAATTGTAATTCTTCTTTTATTTATTGTGTAATGATGATATATAAGGCTAATGGCATAATTGTAATTATAGTATGACATCTGTATGATATTTTGGATGTGTTTATCTTCATTGCTACCATACTGGTATTGACATAGGTGATCTCACCTCTTGTATGTGTATGTTGTATTATGTTTATATGTTATTAAGATACTGAGCCGGACGTAAAGCGAGAAGTAGAGAAAGGTCCAGATTCTGTTGAGAACTTTGAGTTCTGATGGCAGTGGAGATTCATAGCTTCCTGGGTTACATGAGATTGACATTTATCGGAGGGGACGAAGCATGGACTGAAGATCTTGAGAGAGAAAGTATATACTATTTAGGAGATGTAAATATTAGACTGAGTAGACTACAGTCAGGGAACCCTTACTTTTTTGTTACTATTTATGTACAGTTAGAGTTTCCTATATCTATCGCCAGCAGACTGGGAGCGTACTATCGCACCCGTAGAGAGAAGTAGTGTTGTATCGTCCGCTCGGACATTTCCTCCCGGACTTTACGTCGGGTTGGAATTCCCCACCGGAAATCGAGGAGGATCCATCCGAGGGTCCTGGCTACTTAGAGGGCTCACTACCTAGTTGTACTTGGGCAAAGATGTCAATGTAAATAGTGTTTAAACTTTTTGGAGTGACTAGTTTGTAATATTTATAGTATGAGTGTGTTAAAGGTTTGTATATGTATAATAAGAGACTTGAATATGTATAAATGTTGTAAATTATTTGTAATGATCTTTGTGATGTTTTTATTTTTTGCTAAGTTTATTTTCTTGTTATTAAGAAATTTTGAATTTCGTATTTTTCCTACAATGTACGCTATCTATATAAGGTTAATTTGGTAATTATGTAACATAAATGTGGCATCCTAAGGTGGGTGTTACATTAGTTGGTATCAGAGCCCAAGTTAGAGTCTTTTGGGTTTGTGGTTAGGTCTGTCTTGTTTAAGTTGCGTGTTTCTCTGTGATTATTTGTCGGAAAGGAAATCATATTACTAGAAGATTGATTTCAACTATTAATTGTGTTGTCCAGTTGACTTGAGAAAGACGAAATGGCTGGACGAGGAAGAGGGCGTGTTAATACTAGAGCAGAATACGAGAACGCCGGCAATGAAAATCAGAATATGGCTGCAGCTATAGCAGCAATACAAAGGATCGCTGAAGTTGTTGTACAGCAGAATCAGAGAGCAACTGACGATGCTCATAGCTTGTCAGAATTTCGAAGGAATAATCCGCCTAAATTTCATGGAGAGTTTGATCCAGAGAAGGCTGATCTGTGGATTAAGGAATTAGAGAAGATATTTAATGGTATGGGATGTACTGATGAGCAAAAACTTACTTTTGCGACGTTTGTGCTAGTTGGTGATGGAGAGGCCTGGTGGGCAGGAGCTCGAAGATTAATTGAAGCTGAAGGAAGAGTTGTTAACATGGCAGCTCTTTAGACGAAGTTTTTGGCAAAATATTTTCCAAATAATGTCCGACATGCTAAGGAGATGGAATTCCTTAGTCGAGACAAGGAGCAATGATCGTGAGCGAGTATGCAGCAAGATTCGAAAGCTTGTCTAAGTTTTCGAGGTACTTTCAGATGCATCCAGATGAGGAATGGAAGTGTAGGAAATTCGAAGAGGGGTTGAGGCTTGACATCAAGAGAGCGTTAGCGACGGTGGATATTGACCAGTTTCCAGTGTTATTGGACAAGTGCCGCAAGATTGAGGAGATCGATAACCAACGGGCGGCAAGGACTAAAAACTTTGGACCAACACGGTTCCAAAGGGGAAGAGGTAGCAGAGGTAGCGGTGGCAACCGTTATCAACAAAAGCCCTACACTAAACCAAAGAACAAGTCAGAATCGACAACAATCAGTTGGGGAAGTTCAAGTGGTAGTAAGACAGACTTCAACTGGAACTTCTGCACTTAAATGTTTTAAGTGTGGGAAAGGACATCTTACCAGAGACTGTCAGCATAAGGGGGTGATCTGCTATAGATGTGGGAAGCCTGGACATTTTTCCCGAGATTGTGATCAGTTGAAGACAGAGCCATCAGTGAGCAATGTTCGTACTGCAAGGCCACAGGCGGGTGGTCGAGTATATACGATGAGTGGGGAGGAAGCCGCCAAATCTGAGGATTTGATAATGGAGGAGTGTGCTATTAAAGGTAACCCTTTAACAGTGTTATATGATTCGGGAGCAACACATTCTTTTATTGCATGTGATTGTGTGGAGCGTTTGGGATTGACTGTGACTACATTGCCATATGATTTGACTGTGGTTACTCCTACTGATAAACTGTGATAACTACAAAAGTATGCTTGAATTGCCCTGTTTGTGTTAGGGATAGAATCTTTCATGTGGATTTGATCTGTTTGCCTCTTTATAAGATTAATGTAATCTTAGGAATGGATTGGTTATCCTCTAACCATATCCTGATTGACTGTTCGAGTAAGACGTTAGTTTTCCCGAGGTTAAGGATTCTAAATTCTTAACGACTACTTAAGTGGAAGCTTGTTTAAAGGAAGAGACCTAGGATACTTATTGATATCTTCATTGGAAGTTCACCGTGAAGATGTTACAAGGATATCTTTGTAGTGAATGAATTTCCCGAAGTGTTTCCCGAAGATATACCGGGATTACCACCGGAAAGGAGATTGAATTCTCTATTGATTTAGTACCTGAGCTGGACCTATATCTATGGCACCTTACGAGAATGTCACCGTAGAGTTGGCGAATCGAAGAAGCAATTGGAAGATTTGTTGGAAAAGCAATTTGTGAGACCAAGTGTATCACCTTGGGGAGCTCCGGTATTGTTGGTGAAGAAGAAAGATGGGACTTCTCGGCTATGTGTGGATTATCGACAGCTGAATAAGATTACAATCAAGAATAAGTATCCCTTACCGAGAATTGATGATCTGTTGGATCAATTGCGAGGAGCCACCATATTTTCTAAGATTGATTTACGTTCTGGTTATCACCAGATACGTGTAAAAGTGGAGGATATTCCGAAGACTGCGTTCCGGACTCGATACGGGCATTATGAGTACCAAGTGATGCCTTTTGGTGTGACTAATGCACCTACAATATTTATGGACTTCATGAACAGAATTTTCCATTCGTACTTGGATAAGTTTATTGTTGTCTTTATTGATGACATTTTGATTTATTCTCGAAGTCAGGAGGAACATGCTGAACACCTCAGAGTGGTTCTCCAGATTTTGAAGGAAAATAAACTATATGCCAAGTTGTCCAAGTGTGAATTTTGGTTGAGCGAAGTACAATTCTTAGGGCATGTCATATCGGCAGATGGAATTGAAGTTGATGCATCGAAGGTGGAGACAGTTGTTGAATGGGAAAGACCGAAGACTGTATCAGAGATCCGTAGTTTCATCGGATTGGCCGGTTACTATCGACGATTCATAGAAGGGTTTTCAAAGATTGCAGGACCTCTTACCCAACTTACACGAAAGAATCAACCGTTCGTGTGGACTAATGCATGCGAGGAAAGTTTTCAGGAGTTGAAACGATGACTGACTACTTCACCAGTGTTGATTCTACCTGATCCGAATGATCCTTTCGAGGTGTACTATGATGCTTCTTATCAAGGATTGGGTTGTGTACTTATGCAAAACCGTAAGGTTGTAGCATATGCGTCGAGGCAGTTGAAAGTGCATGAGAGGAATTATCCGACTCATGACTTGGAGCTAGCAGCAGTGGTGTTTGTATTAAAGGTATGGAGACATTTTCTCTATGGGGCAATGTTCACTATGTTTAGTGATCATAAAAGTTTAAAGTATCTGTTCGACCAGAAAGAGTTGAACATGAGACAAAGGCATTGGCTCGAGTTTCTAAAAGATTATGACTTTCAGTTACAATATCATCCCGGAAAAGCGAATGTGGTAGCGGATGCTTTGAGTAGAAAATCGCTTAATGCTTCTGTTATGATAATGAAGGAGAAGGAATTGATAGAAGAATTTTGAGATATGCGATTGTCTGTGAAGTTGACACCGGGGAAGATGTGTTTGAACATGATCACTATTTCAAATGATTTGATGGATAAAATACGAGAAGGACAGAATAGTGATCAATTTCTGCAAGAAGTAAAAGAAGCAAGAAATCAAGGAGCAGAATTGGAATTCAGCGAATGTGTTGATGGGATTTTGAAGTTCAGAGGGAGAGTTTGCGTGCCAAACGATCCAGAACTTAGGAGATTGATTTTGAATGAAGCTCATAGAAGTAAATTAAGTATGCATCCAAGAGCCACGAAGATGTACCAAGATTTGAAGCAGCTATATTGGTGGCAAGGAATGAAGAGAGATGTCGCAGAATATGTATCATCCTATTTGACTTGTCAAAAGGCCAAGGTGGAACATCAACGACCATCAAGAATGTTGCAACCTTTGTCTATTCCTGAATGGAAATGGAATGACATAGCAATGGATCTCGTCACAGGGCTACCAAGAACTCGGAAGGGTCACGACTCTATATGGGTAATTATTGATCAGCTTACAAAGTCGGCGCATTTTCTACCGATTAATATTAAGTACTCAATGGAGAAGTTGGCTCAGATATACATCAATGAAATTGTTAGACTTCATGGTGTACCATCCAGTATAATTTCTGATCGAGATCCGCAATTCACATCAAGATTTTGGACTAGTCTACAAAAAGCGATGGGAACAAATCTACATTTGAGTTCTGCTTACCATCCACAAACTAATGGTCAGTCAGAAAGAACCATTCAGTCATTAGAAGACTTGTTGAGGGCTTACGTTCTAGAGCAAACTAGTTGTTGGGATGAATTTCTGCCATTGATAGAGTTCACCTATAACAATAGTTTCCATTCGAGTATAGGGATGGCACCCTATGAAGCCTTATATGGGAGAAGATGTAGGACGCCATTGTGTTGGTACCAGGATGGTGAAAGCACTGTAATAGGACCTGAATTTGTGCAGCAGACAACTGAAAAGGTAAAGATGATCCAAGACAAGATGAGGACAGCTCAGACGCGGCAAAAGAGCTACGCAGATAAAAGGCGAAGACCATTGGAATTCGAAGAAGGTGACCATGTATTTTTACGTGTGACGCCTATGACTGGAGTTGGACGAGTCATCAAGTCGAGGAAGCTTACACCCAAGTTTATCGGACCGTATCAGATACTTCGTCGGATAGGTCCGGTGGCTTATCAAGTCGCGCTGCCGCCGTTTTTATCAAATCTTCATAATGTATTTCACGTATCACAACTACGAAAATATATTCCAGATCCGGCTCACATTATCGAACCAGACACTGTACAACTAAAGGAGAACTTGACCTATGAGACAGTTCCAGTCAGGATTGAAGATCGAAGGATAAAGCAGCTTCGTGGAAAAGACATTTCATTAGTTAAAGTAGTTTGGAATGATGTAAGTGGTGAAGCCACATGGGAGTTGGAAGAAAAGATTAAAGAGCAGTATCCATTTTTGTGTTAAGTGTATGTCAAGTTTCGAGGACGAAACTTTTTTTTGAGGGGGAGAGTTGTAACACCCCAAATTCTGGCTATATGAATAGTAATAGCAGAATTGCACTGTTTTGTATTTTCTGTGTGGTATAAAAATAATTTGACTGTTCTGAGATCATACTTGATCATTTTGTGTGATTTACTCCTGGCTAGGAAAAATAATATTTTTCAGGCCGGGGAAATTTTGATCTGCCTCATTTGGAGACGGGGATCTTACTAAACCCGAATCTGAGTGACTCGAGAAAGAATCTTTTAATTTTTAGAACCTATCTATAAAAACAAAAATATTGTACTTGATAAATATCTGTGATTATATTTATATGATCGTTGCTATGAACGTTGGACCCGATAAATTTTAATTAATAGAAAATGTGTTTAGAATATTTCTTGAAATTAAAATTAAAGTGAACCAATAGGATGTAGTCAAAACAAATGGTTAGACTTTTCTAACCAATGAGAATTGGTCAAGGAAAGAAGTTTAGACTTCCTTGTGGACCATTAGATTTGAAGCTTGACTTAGGAGCTTTGATCTTCACCATTGATTCAATCAATGGTGTAAAACAAATCCTACCAAAATTATCAAGTAATATTCACCATAGATAAGATTAATGGATAAGATTGGGTCAACAATAATTACTTGACTTTTATTGAGGAAACTAATTAACTTTAATTTAGTTGTCCTAATTACCTAATTAAGAAATTAAGTAAACTAACTTGATTAGGGATTAGTTGTAACTTAATCTTTAATTTAACATCCTAATTCTAATTAGAGGTGATGATGCATGCTAAATATATTAAACTAAATTAGTTGTATACTTGATGGATTAAGTAAGAATGGTTAGGAGATTAAACCCAATTAAATAGCTAATCAACTAACTAGTAACTAGGCTTGAACTAATGATGAATTAAAGACTTAAACTCACCTAAAACACCATGGACCAGCAGCAGAAATTTTGGACAGCCCAGCAGCACCTAAGCTCACGGTCCAGCAGAAATTGGAGCAGCAGAATGGATGGCCTAATAGCAGCACAAATGGCCCAATGAGTGGTAGGAATTGGACGTCCAGCAGCAGCAACATGTCCAGCAAAATTGTGAAGACTTCAAGTAATATTTGAAGGTTCAAATGCCATACAAAGTCAAGCTTGCAACCAATGAGAAGAGAGAGTCCTTGTACAATTAATGCATGGCTATTTGCTCAAGCAAATGTCACTCACGTCTTTCACAAAGACACAACACGGCAGCAGCACATGGAGCAGCTGGATGGAGTGGATAACCATGCAAATGAATCTCTCCAAATGTCACAATTTCATCCATGGTTGGTAGCTGTATCATGCACTCAAAAATTAGATAATCACTCAAGTAATTCTTCCAAATTTCACAAGCAATTTACACGGCCAGCAGCAGCCTTCTCACGTCCTCACCCTTCATTTTCTTACATCTCAAACATAAGCCTATTTCTCTCAAAATACCAAGGAACTCACGCACCTTTCCCTTCCATCTTCTCTTCTCCCAATCGGTCATCACCTACAAACCACACCATCAAGCCTTTAAAATTTCATCTCTTGATTTTGTTTTGACTCAAGTCATCTTCTAACCATTTCTTCTTCACAAGATATTGTCACAAACATATCCTACCTTGTTCAAAGCTTCATCAACCTAAGCTTCTTCAACCTCCTTCTTAAAAAGGTAAGCTTTGATTCAAGAATTCCAAGTTTGATTTTAATTTTTTTTAACCATGGTTTTTCCATGGTTTTCAACCTTGATTCTTGTATGGTCCTTCACTAATTTTTATTGAAAATTTTAGGGCTTGTTAGGAGATTAACAAAGTTTCAAGGCAAGGGAGGAAAGCTTACAAAGCTTGTCTTCAAGAGGTAAGAGGGAGACTCTACCTTACCACCCATGTTCTGGTAGTATGAGGATGGTATGTTCGGTGAAAAATCCTTAAGGATTTAATCACCTATTGTTTGAGGCTCTTGGACTGTATTGATTGGGCTGTATTGAGATGTGCCTGATTGTGTTTTGTGGGTTTTGGACTGTACTTGGGATGTACCTATTTGTGGTTCTATGTTTGTATATGTAGCATCTGTGAGATCTGATTTTATTTTGACTCTTGCCTGTATGCTGTAATGCTTAAGGAACTGATAATATGTATATATGTAGAATATAAACTGTAGAGAAACTTATACTGTATGAACGTGGAATTTATACTTTGTAAATTTCTATAAATTTTATGAGAAAGGATTTAATTGGAAATATTATGGAAATATGGGGTCATTATGAAAATACTGTTTTGAGGGACAATAATGTAATTTATGTGATTTGAAGAACGAAAATATAATTAATCTGTTTTGAGGGACAAAATATGTAATTTATGTATTTTAAGGGACTATTTTACAAATATGTGAGGAATACAGTAAATTTTAATATTAAATTAAATAAAATAGTAATTCTGATTCAAAACGTATGAAAAATATTCACGCGATTGGAAAACGTTGAAAAATCACTAAGTAATTTAAAAAGGCAGCAGAATTGAGTCACGAATGAAAATATACGAGAATTTGACTATGTGATTAAATTACAGTAACACTGTTGTTAAATTATTATATGAACCCTACACATGGGATATCAATAGAAATTTTGAATAGTGCATACCACATGCATTGAAAGGGTCCAAAGGATTGTGTAAGGCGAGTTGCCTAGGAGAGATTACACCTCCTGAGTGGGTGCGATAAGCGTAGTGTAGATCACTGATTGATCTTGGGGGCATTGGGGTGCGGGTTGCCTACAAAGGACAGTTGGTAGCTCTTCTGTACCGTGGGTTAGACCGATGCAACACACCAATGATCCGGACCGAGACACTATCCCTAATCATGATTTGTTAAAGACTGTCGTGCATATGCTAGATGTGCAGAAAATAAGCACGTGGTCTGAAGCATGTTGGTGCCGACAGATCTTTTCAGTCATTCTCTCCGATTTGAGTTGTAGCTCCATGGAGTAGGATATTGAGTCAGTGTACATTGCATTTACATTTGCATTCATAAATGATATATCTTTGTAATTCTTGCTCTTGTATAATTCTTGCTTGTGGTAATTAATATATTGAATACTTGAGTATTGAAAATAGCATAATTGTAATTCTTCTTTTATTTATTGTGTAATGATGATATATAAGGCTAATGGCATAACTGTAATTATAGTATGACATCTGTATGATATTTTGGATGTGTTTATCTTCATTGCTACCATACTGGTATTAGCATAGGTGATCTTACCTCTTGTATGTGTATGTTGTATTATGTTTATATGTTGTTAAGATACTGAGCCGGACGTAAAGCGAGAAGTAGAGAAAGGTCCAGATTCTGTTGAGAACTTTGAGTTCTGATGGCAGTGGAGATTCCTAGCTTCCTGGGTTACATGAGACTGACATTTATCGGAGGGGACGAAGCATGGACTGAAGATCTTGAGAGAGAAAGTATATACTATTTAGGAGATGTAAATATTAGATTGAATAGACTACAGTCAGGGAACCCTTACTTTTCTCGTTACTATTTATGTACGCTTAGAGTTTCCTATATCTATCGGGCGACTGGGAGCGTACTATCGCACCCGTAGAGAGAGTAGTGTTGTATCGTCCGCTCGACATTTCCTCCCGGACTTTACGTCGGGTTGGAATTCCCCACCCTGGAAATCGAGGAGGATCCATCTGAGGGTCCGGCTACTTCTGAGGGCTCAGCTGCCTAGTTGTACTTGGGCAAAGATGTCAATGTAAATAGTGTTTAAACTTTTTGGAGTGACTAGTTTGTAATATTTATAGTATGAGTGTGTTAAAAGTTTGTATATGTATAATAAGAGACTTAAATATGTATAAATGTTGTAAATTATTTGTAATGATGCTGTGATGTTTTTATTTTCTGCTAAGTTTATTTTCTTGTTATTAAGAAATTTTGAATTTCATATTTTTCCTACAATGTACGCTATCTATATAAGGTTAATTTGGTAATTATGTAACATAAATGTGGCATCCTAAGGTGGGTGTTACAATCAACATATTCTTGGTCAACTCATGGACCCGCAATCAATATAATTAAGCCCTTAAATAGTACATTACGTTTTTAGGATATACTATGAAATTATTTAACATTCTTACTTACACTCAAGGTCTTATTTTAACTGAAAATTATTCTAAGTCTTTGAGTAGAATTCCATTCTTGGTTCTTTCCTTTTTATGAAACCCTAATTGGTTCCTAATTAATCATTTAATTAAGTTTCACTTCAATTTAATTTTTCTTATGAAATTCTTTTTTTAGAGGAATTCTCTTGATTAATTAAGTTCTCTATTGTAAATTTATTCTCATACACTTAGAATATTATTCTAAGAGTTTCAAAGTCTCACACTCTCTTGTTCTTTCTTTAATTAAAATTACCCTAAGTTTTATGATGAATTCTCCTTCTTGGATCTTTCTAATTTATGAATCCCTAATTGGTTTCTAATCATCCAATTTTCCAATTTTTCCACCCTATTACCATTAAGTTAATCACTTGGTTATTTAAGTTCCAAGATTACCTAAAGTTATAAAATTTAGCCCTAAATAACCCTTGAGGCCATGGCCTCTATATAGGGTTAGGTACCCAAATTTTCCATCACCACATTACTTATCATACCTTGGTTAATTGTTTTTCCCTCTTGAATCAAAATTTCAATCATGGATACCCTAATTTAGGGTTATGGCCGTGAGCCATATTGAAGGGGGTAGGGAACCCTTGACTCCATTTCATACTTCCAATCAATCCAAACCAATTAAGATCATCAATTTATCCATACATTTAATTAAACAAAACATACATAACAAAATCCATACATGATTATCAAAATCACACATTACAAAGAGTAACCCTAACAAGGGTTTCTCACAACCAACAAGCAATACAAGTCTCCTACTACCAATAGAGGTTGAGGGGGATAATCTTCCTCTTACCTAAGAGAAGAACAAGAAAGGAACTTCCTTGAAGCCCTTGAAGAATTCGGCCAAGAACACCAAGAACCCTAAAAATCACAACTTCACCAAATCACCACCAAAGCTTGAAGAAGAGGAGACAAATGGTCATAAAGATGGCCATTGAAAATGAAAATGGAGAAGGAAAGTAAGGAACTAAGCATCTTACCCAAAAGCTTGAAGCTTGAAGCTTGAAGAAGAAGATGGTGAAGATGAAACCTTTTCAAGAAATCACCAACTAGAAATGTGTTTAGATGATGAAGGAGATTAAGAAAATGTATTTAGTTAAAAATTTTGTGATGGTTAAGGGCTTGAAGGAGGGCTGGCCGTGTGGGTGCGGCTAGAGAAAAGGAGGAGAACTTGAGAAGAAGATGAAGGTAGAGAGAGAAGTGAATAGAAAAGTGAATGAACTTTTAGGGTTTCTTTTTGAAATTAGAATAGATTGATTAATTAAATGAAGCACAAATTTTGCTCCAAGAGTGTGCAGCAGCCGTGTGGGTGTAGGGGAGAGAGAGAGGATGAAGCTTTTTTGAGAAGCTTGGGAGCTTTTTCATTAAAGGAGATGTGATTAGACATAAAGGAGATTGCCTTTAGATAAGATACTGTTATTTAATAGTTAAAATAATAGGGTAATTAGGATTTTACTATAAGCTATTACCCAATGGATAATTGTTACAGTGCACAAAGCCAGTATTAATTATTCATTGAATAATAGAGCGTATCGCAAAATTTTAATTAACGGTATGTATAGAGATTTTATTTATCAGATAAAACCTCAAAAAATACAAATCTCGTAAGCTGTGCCCCAACTTTGGGTTTAGTAAGATCCCTCATTGACACTTTTATAGTTCAAGATTTACCAGCCTCAGAGAAAACATTTTGTTTTCCAGGCTTCGCTCAGTGCGCACGTAAAACGAGAAATATACTAAAATATTTGATATTTTTAGAAAAATCCAGAAAAAATTATAAAAAATCACAAATATTGAAAAATAGCTATTCATCATAAAACAAATAATTTTCAGGGTGTTCACTGACTCTGTCGATGTATATAAAATAAGAAATATAATAATATATTTGATGTTTCCGAAAAATTCCAGAAAAATTTTCAAAAATCATAAATATTATAAAAATGATGATTTATGATGAAACAAATAATTTTTGGGGTGTTACAACTCTCCCATTCTAAAAATAAATTTCATCCTCGAAATTTTCATACCTTAAAACAGTTATGGATGTTGCTCCTTCATCTTGTCTTCCAGCTCCCATGTTGCGTCTTCGGTCTTTTCATTCCAGATCACTTTCACTAATGAGATTTCCTTTCCTCTGAGTTGTTTTACTCTCCTATCTTCAATCTTTAAGGGAGGTGCCTCATAGGTTAAGTTCTCTTTTAATTGTACTGTGTCCGGTGTTAAGACATGGTTCGGGTCAGAAATATACTTTCGTAGTTGTGACACATGAAAGACATTGTGAAGGTTTGAAAGAAAAGGTGGTAAGGCTATCTGGTAAGGTACTGGACCTATCCGGTGAAGAATTTGGTAAGGTCAAAGAAATTTAGGAGTGAGTTTTCTAGATTTCAGAACTCGGCCGACCACAGTTGTTGGTGTGACTTTCAAAAACATATGCTCGCCTTCCTCAAACTCAAGAGGCTTCCTTCTTTTGTTCGCGTATCTTTTCTGTCAACTCTGAGCCATCCTCATCTTTTCTTGAATCATCTTAACCTTCTCAGTCATCTGCCGAATAATATCAGGTCCAACAGTAAGGTGCTCACCATCTTGGTACCAACACAGAGGTGTTCGACACCGTCGTCCATACAGAGCTTCATAGGGTGCCATCCCTATGCTTGAATGAAAACTGTTGTTGTAGGTGAACTCTATCAACGGTAGAACTTTATCCCAACTTCTAATCTGTTCTATAGCGTAAGCCCTGAGCAAATCCTCCAATGATTGGATTGTTCTTTCCGATTGCCCATCAGTTTGTGGATGATAAGCAGAACTTAATCTTAGCTTGGTTCCCAATGCTCCTTGCAAACTTTGCCAAAACTTGGAAGTAAACCTTGGATGTACACCATGTTGTTTAACAATCTCACCAATGTACAACTGGGTCAATCTTTCCATATTATATCTTATGTTGATCGGCAGAAAGTGTGCTGACTTCGTGAGTCAATCAACGATTACCCATATTGAGTCATAACCCTTCTGGGTCTTCGGCAGTCCAACCATGAAATCCATCGCAATGCTGTCCCACTTCCATTTAGGAATAGATAGAGGTTGTAACAATCCTGATGGTCTTTGATGTTCCACCTTTGCCTTATGGCAAACCAGACAAGAAGACACACAACTGGTAACACTGGTGCACCCCAAGGTGACACACACAATCGTGACGTACCATCCTTCTTTTGGACTAGTAACACTGGTGCTCCCCAGGGTGACACACTGGGTCTAACGAACTATTTTTCCAAAAGCTCTTCCAACTGCTTCTTAAGCTCTGCCAACTCTGATGGTGACATTCTGTAAGGTGTAATAGACATCGGACCAAATCCCGGTACAAGGCCAATGGTGAACACTATATCCCACTTCGGTGGTAACCTAGGTACATCATCAGGAAAGACTTTGAAAAACTCGCTAACTACTGGAATTGCGTTCACATCAGCTTCATTCTCTACCTTCAAGGAAGACAATAGCATGTATCCCTGAGCTCTTTCTTTCAAGAAAGCTTGAACTTGATTGGCCATCAAAAATCTAGAATCCTCATCTATGGGAAAAGCTATGGTTTTACTAGAGCAATCCAAAAGGATATGGTTGGAAGACAACCAATCCATTCCTAAAATCACATCTAATTGGGAAAAGGGTAAACAGATCAAATCAACAGAAAAGATTTGACCCTCAATAATTAATGGACAGTTTAAACAGACTTTGGTAGTAACAATAGGTTTATCAGTGGGAGTAGAAATAGTTAAGTCAAAAGGTAAGGAAGACACAGGTAAACCAAGTCATCGCACACAGTCATATGAAATGAAAGAGTGGGTTGCCCTAGAGTCATACAGTACTTTTAAAAGATTACCTTCTATGGTGCCTTTTCCTTGTATAAGATCTTCAAATTCGGAGGCTTCAGCTCTGCTCATGGTATAAACTCTGCCTCTGGCTTGCGGCTTCACAGCCCGTGTAGCATTGACTGAAGGCTCAGCCTTAGCTTGGTTACAGTCTCTGGAGACATGTCCAGGCTTCCCAAATTGAAATCATATGATTCTTTTGATAGAACAATCCCTGGTTAGGTGGTCCTTTCTGCACTTCATACATCTAGAAGGAAATGCCACATTCAGCCCGGTTCGATTGCCCCAAGAACCTCCACTAGAACCTACACCTGACGTCTACTGTCGGTTTATCGGTGGTCTTGAATAAGGCTTCTTTTGGAAGCGGTTTGCGTTGTTGCTGCTCCCTATTTGGAACCTGGTAAGTCCAAAGTTTCAATTTCTCGAGTCTCAGGCTTGATCTAGAGCTTCCACTTGGCAACATGTATCTAGCAGCTTTGAAAATTGGTTAATTTTCAGGGTGAAAACTACTCTCTTCACCTCATGCCTCAATCCTTCTTCAAACTTGCAACATTTCCACACCTCATCTGGCTAGTGCTGGAAATACGTTGAAAACTTGGATAGGCTTTCAAACTTGCAGCGTATTCACTAACGGACAAGTTTCCTTATTTTAAGCTGAGAAACTCTATTTCCTTCACATGTCTAGCGCTTGCTGGGAAATATTTGTCCAAGAACTTATTCTTGAATACCTCCCAATTGATGGCGTGACCTTTAGCTTCTAGCACGCTTTGTGCTCCACTCCACTAGTCTTCGGCATCACCAATTAGCATAAAAGCTGCGTAAGTCACCTTCTTATCGTTGGCACAGTTCTTGCCTCAGAAGATTTTCTCTAGTTCCTTGATCTATAAACTAGCCTTTTCTGAATCAAATTCCCTCTTGAATTGAGGAAGGTTATGGCGACGGAACTCTGCCAAATTTTGTGCATCTGTCGTAGCCTCAAGTTGTTGATCAGCATTTTCTTGTTGTTGAGCAGCTCTTTCCGTTTGTTGGGCAATAGCTTCCCCTATTCGCTGCATCGCCTCTATCGCTACTGCCATATCTCTGCCTCATGCCATATCATCCTTTTAAGTAATACTAGCTGAAACACACAATGAAGAATTAGATGTATCCTTTCATAATACCAATCACAGAGAATCACACAGCACACACAAGACAGACCTAACCACAAAGACCTAAAGAAAACATAAATCAGGGCTTTGATACCAACTTAATGTAACTCCCACTTTTAGGAAGGAACGTCACATTGTCATTCACAATGCGGAAAATAAAAATAAACGTTAAGACCTGGTTCGTTTTATAAATATAAATTTACTTGGTTATAATCGTGTAATTAAATTAGCGAGTATTTTTTTTTGTTATAATTAATAAAAATAGTGATAGGGCATAATTGCAATGAAGAGTAAAATATAAATAAAGCATACATCAAACCAATATACACATATAATGATATATCATTATATTAAACTTGTTTGACTACAGCGCCTGATATACAAAAATAAAAATTATACATATATGCCCCAAGAGATCATAAATATATAGCCCACCAAAATAATGAAACATCAGGCCCCCAAAATGAACATTGACAGCCGTCAGTAGCTATCGACAGTATCAGTCTCTAAGAGGAGAAAGAACCGTGTCATGATCCTCCTCAAGGTCTTCCTCATCCAAGGAAACCCACTTAGGAGCCACCAAGTTACGGGCTGGGGCTCGAGTAGTGGAGACGAAAGAATCCTCATGTGGGATGTCGCAACGATCACCCCACATCTCCTTAATGGGCAAGCAAAACTCCAAACGTAAACTGACACTGCAAGTGAAGATGGGCGGATCATGTAACACCCTAACTTTTGGGATAATTACAATATTATCCTGAAATGTACTGTTTTGTAATTTCTATGAGTAGTAAATTAAATTTGACTGTTTCATGAGTGTATTTGATTGTTTTGTGTGATTTGCTCCGAGTTAAGAAAATAATAATTTTATGGCCGAAAAAATCTTATTTTAATTAATTAGAGATGGGGGATCTTACTAAGCCTAATTCTGATTGATATATATATTAATCTCTTAAATTTTAGGATTTAACTGTGCAATAAAATAATTTTATATTATTATAATATTATTTTATATTACAGTACCTATTGTCTCAAAAATAGTAGAAATCTGCTTCAAAATGACCACGGATCCTTAAAAGTCTGCGGGACTCACGTTTAGGAACAGCAGTCAACGATTCTGACTGGACAAATTCTAAACTAATGGGAGCGAGTCAACGAAAGTGACTTGACTATTTTGAACCAATAGGAATAGGTCAACGAAAGGAGCATGGACTTTAATATGGACCGTTGGATGGAAACTTAGTTAGGAAGCTTTTAACCTTAACCGTTGATCAAATCAATGGTGTGGATGTGAACTTGATTAGCAAGCATTGAATATTGGCCATGGATCTAATCTAGGGATAGGAATTAAAGTTGAAATCAATGGTTAAGATTAAGTCAAACATAGTGGCTTGAATTTGATTAGTAGCTAATTAAACCTAATTTGGTTAATCTAATTACCTAATTAGCAAACTAAGTAAGCTAACTTAATTATTAATTAGTTATAATTTAATTCTTAATTAGATATCTTAATTTTAATTAGAGGATATAATATATGTAATTATATGTCTAATTAATTAGTTATGTAATTGGATAATTAATTAAGATTGATTAGGAAATTAAACCTAATTAATTAGCTACTTAATTAGCAAGTAATTAGACTTGAATTAAAAGCAAATTGAGACCCAAAATGCCCTTGAACCACACGGTCTTGCAGTAGCCTTGGGAGGCAAAATTTGACAAGTTCTACATCATTCTTGAACCATTTTGCATGCACACTAGGTGGCCAAATGGTGACATAAGCCATCTGCACCCAAATTGGATATTTTGTTCAAGTAAATCTCTTCATTTTTCCTACCACACCTCATGGCAGCCCCCCTCCCTTTTTCACTCTCAATATTCATTTTAACACTTTTCCAAATCAAAGCTTTCTATTCTCTCCAAAAATACCAAGAACATTAAGCACCATTTCTCTTTTATTTTCCTTCTCTATATTCGGCCAACACCCAAACCCACACCATCAAACCTCTATAATTTTACCTCTTCATATTTCCTAAACCAAAATCATATTGTAAACACTTTTCATTCACAAGGTTTTGTTAAAAACCTACTCTATCTAGCTCAAAATCCAACCTTTATATTACTTCCCTAAGGGTAAGTTTTTGATTCTTTGGTTTAAAGTTTGATTTTTAATTTTCTAAACCATATTTGTTCCATGGTTTTTCAATCTTGAACCTTGTATGTGTTTTTACTAATTGTTTAGGAATTTTAGGGAATTGTTTTAGAGGTTACACGAAAATTCAAGGAGAGGAGGAGACTAACCGATTATTGTCTTCAAAAGGTAAGAGGGAGATTTAATCTCATCAACCTTGTATGATGATGAGGAAATGAATTTGTATGTATGTGAAGAATCCCTAAGGATTCATTTGTGTGGTTGTTTATTGTTTTTATTATTTATGTGATTGTTTAAATGCTTTCCTAATTGTGATTGATTTAATTGCTATGCATGTTTATAGTTTTTATAATTGATTTAATTGCTATGCATGTTTATAGTTTTTATTATTGATTTTAATTGCTATGTATGTTTATAGTTTTAATATATTGTATGTGTTTGTAATTGTATAATTATTAAAGTAGGATGTGAATAACATGTAACGATTTGCATGAGTGTTCCAAAGAACACAAAGAGGTTCACGGCCTTACCATTAAACAGAGAACCAAAATGTTCTCAACCATTTTCTAAATCAATGATTTAAAGAATCTAGGTGAAATAATAAATTTAAGAATGATTTAGATTAATTATGGCCAACATGCCTTTTAATGTATAATTGAATGCCATTTTATTTTCTAAGATAGGTTAGGTAATGGATTTACAAAATAAACTGATTCCAATGAATCTTTGAGAAAATAAAAGGAATGAATTTAGTTCTAGAATTCTAACTTAGCAGAATTTATAGTAAGTAAGAAATAAAGCAAACGCTTGAAAAATACTAACGTAGAGCTCACTCTCTAAGTTTTGAAGCGCGTTAGAAGTTTCAATGTGTTACTGATGGGTAAGATTAAAATAAATAGAATTTAGAGGAAAACATTGAAAAATACCTTATACTGATTTTATAGGCAAAATGCTGCCAAAATTTACTAAAATCAGGCAAATAAAATGAAAAGATTCCATACTATATCTATAACATAAGAAAAATACTCTACGTATTTTAAATGTACTAGATATAGTCCACACATATTTAAAATAAGGATTTTTATGCTATTCGGTTAAGAAAATGAATTAAAAATCTTATGCGATTGAGAAAATGATTTTAAAACATTACGCAATGTTCAAAAATGTTAAAATATATTTATGCGATTTTAAAACGTTTCTGAAACCGACGCAATTGTGAAAATGTGATAAAATTTCTACGTGATTAAACGATACAGTGAGTTTTGCTGTCGGGCCAAAATGGTAGACCCGGACATGTTGTGAGATAGTACTGTTAGGTGGGACAGGCTATATTTTGGAATATTGTGACTAAGGGCATTTTCATAAATATGGTAAAATATCGATATTAAGGGTATTTCTGTAATTTTTAGATCATGTTTAGAGTATTGTGCCAATTTGGTTAATAATTGGCGATTGGTTGATGAGATGAATTACACCGAGTTGAGGTGTGATAGGCGTAGTGTGGTTCATTATATGAACTTGGATGCATTAGTGTGTGGAGAATCCCATATGTGGACAGTGGTAGCACCTCTGGGCCGTGGTAACGAGCAACACACTAATGATCTTGACGAGCATTATTCTTAATCGAAATCTTGGGGAGACTACTAAGTACTATGCCTGTAGTGCACGATGTTGGACTGTGTACTACTATACAATGTTTGGACTGTGGGCTATAGACACGACGTTAGATAGTGCAATAGTTTGGTTGGGTAGCCATAAAGTATTATTAGTTTCTATTCGGATCATTCTCTCAGATATCCGTGTTTAGCTCCATGGAGTAGGAACGAGTCGGTGTGTGTTCATGCATGATCTGTATTTTACTGTTTATTATAATCTGTGATAAAATGCATGATGTATTAATTTGCTATACTATATGTGATATAATAGTATGTATTATTTTGCTGTATTATGCATGATATATTGGTATATACTATTGTGATAATTGTTTTGTATTGTCGTTTTCTTATTTGCCATGCGGGTAATGATGTAGATTGTCTCACCTCTTTATTGTATTGTTCTGTCTGTTTCTATCTTATGTTTATATCATCGAAGACTACAATGGCGACAAGAGGAGGTCAATTAGGTTTCTTTAGACTTCAGTTTCTCAAAGGCGCTAAGGCTTGGTATGTCCACTGGGACATAGGACATATAGAGTACAGTGGTAACGTGACTTTATCAGTAAGTAGGACTCGACATGGGTTCGTTACTACACGTTATATGGTTGCTTTCGTAGAGATTATTTTACCTATTACAGAGTTGTGGAATGAATTTCACCATACTCCTAGAGAGAACTTTGATATACTTTTGGGTCGAATTTCTATTGGTCAAGACATTCCCAACTAGGGAATTTGTCTTATGACAAGGGCTCATATCCTAGGTGTTATGTTTTAGTCTTATACTAACTTTTTACTGCTTTATTAAATATTTGTAGTTGTAAATTATTTGCATACTTAGAAACAAAATCATATGTATATTATAGTGTGATTATGTTTTGTTTTATTTTGGGTTCTGTGTTATTTATTTAATATTTTAATGTTAATAAATATAAAAAGGAAAAAATTTTACCACTAATATTATTTATGTACCAAACATTTTATAACTTGGGTAAGACTTTCATTTTATTTTATTTTATTGCATCATAAATGTGACATCCTCACAAGGGTGTTACATTAGTTGGTATCAGAGCCCAAGTTAGAGTCTATTGGGTTTGTGGG
Organism: Ormosia semicastrata; assembly: GCA_029884595.1. Classification (NCBI taxonomy): domain Eukaryota; kingdom Viridiplantae; phylum Streptophyta; class Magnoliopsida; order Fabales; family Fabaceae; genus Ormosia; species Ormosia semicastrata. The sequence continues at coordinate 37,620,137 of JAQQTO010000048.1, read as the reverse complement.
TAGGTTTGTCTTGTTTGTGCTGTATGAATCTCTGACATTGAACATAGAGATATGTTTCGATTTCCGAAAGGAAACGATTTTGTGCGGAATCGCTACGTTTAGTTCGTCGTATGTTGATTTTGATTATCTTTGAAGAAAGATAATGGAACGTTACAAACATGAGCATGTGGACGTGAAACGTGATGAAGATCATATAGCCGCAGATAAAAGTGTGATGCGAAAGATGATTGAAGTAGCAGTACAACAGAGATAGATGATCACTCAGCAGTCAGAACTGATAATCGAACTTCATAGTTTATTAGGATTGGAGCAGCCATCGGATGCGAGGAGCTGTAACTTAGAACCTTCGATAATCCAAAATAGAAGGAAGCATAAGGTCAATCATTTTCAGCAAAAGTCGTATGTACAACAACCGGGGAAGCAACAATGAACAAAGAAAGGAAGTACTAGTGGCAATGATTTTTGTCAGATTGTGACATCACCAACGAAGTGCTTGAAGTGTGGAAAGAATCATATGATGAGAAACTGCACGATTAAGAGTATAATTTGTTATAAATATGGAAAGCCTGGACACTTCTCCAAAGAATGTGATCAGCTGAAGATGGAAACTTCTATTAGTAATACACGTGTTTCAAAATCTAAAAAAGTAGAAAGAGCCGATGCAAAGAGTGTAATAAGAACGTTTACATACAAAAACTTAAGAAGCGAGAAAGTTGTGCCATAGAAGGTAATCTTAAAAACTGTGCTGTATAATTCGTGAGGTAACCCATTCTCTTGTGATCTATGACTGTGTAAATCTTTTAGGGTTATCTGTGCTTTATTTCTTTTCATAATGTTACTTCAACTTCTAAACTTGCCATTACTACTTGAGCCTGTTTAAAACTATCCTATTATTATAGGAGTTTGAAACTTTTATTATCTGGTTTATCTATTTCTTTCTTAAATAGATTGAGTAAGTTAATTTGATTTATCTGTGTCTTTGTTATAGTATGATCTGAGTATTTCTACTCTTCTTGATTAAACTTGTTGTTTATACTCAAAGTTTTCTAACTCTATCCTATATTTATTGAATATCAAATCTTTTCTGTTAATTTGATTTGTTTATCTAAAATCACATTTATTTGAGAGCCTGACTTTTAAATGGATTGGGTATTTTCCAACCATATCCTACTAGATTGTTGCAATGCAATTTTAGTGTTTCCTTGACCTGAGATTTTTGGATTTGAATCTAGAAAGTTCATTTCTAAAATTATTGAACTATATTCATTTCGAAATCTATTAGACTATTTCAAATTCTTTGTTGGACTAATCTAGTAACCTACTGAATAGTCTTATTACTTTTCCTTATGACCTTCATAGTGTCTTTCATGTATTTCAATTAAGAAGGATTATTCTTGATCCAACTTATGTCATAGTACCAAATACAGTACAATTAGAAGAAAACTTGATCTATGAAAACATTTGCTATTAAGATTAAAAATAGGCAAGTAGAACAACTTATCTTGATGAAGAAAATCTGAAATGATGTGACGACAGGGGAACTAGAAGATCAAATGAAGAAACTCGTTGTTCATTCTAAGATCGATTTACAAGCTGGTTATTATCAGATTCGCGTAAAGGTAGAAAATATTCAAAGATAGTTTTTCAGATGCGTTGCAGGAACAATGTATATTTAGTAATACCGTTCGGGGTAAGAAATATTTTGGCAGTGTTCACGAATTATATAAATAGGATCTTTCTTTCCTATCTAGGCAAATTTGTCATTATCCTTATTGGCAATATTTTGATCTATTCTCAAAATTCGAAAGAACATGCTGAAGATCTCAATGCAGTTCTTCAATTTTTAAAGAAGAAAAAGGGGTTATGCGCGAAACTAGTCGGATGTAAATTCGGTTAGAAGAAGTTCAACTCAGGGATTTAGGTCGAGTGTTGAGATTAAATAGAAAGGTGGTGGCGTATACTTCAAGGTTGTGGAACGTGCATGAGAAGAATTATTCAATTTATGTTTTAGGATACGCAATAGTCGTTGTGCAAAGAAGGTGTGAAGACATTTTCTTTCTTATAAAAATTCACAATAATTTCAAAGGCTTGAAGTACCTATTCAATCAAGAGGGACTTGAATATAAGGAAAAGACGAATAGTTAGAATTTTCAAAGGACTTGTTGGGATGAATTTCTACCATTGATGGAGTTCATATACAATAATAGTTTCGTTCAAATATAGCGATGACACCCTATGAGGTATTATATGGGAGACGCTGTAGAACGCCGTTGTGTTGGTATCATACTAGTGAAAGTAATATTGTAGGACTCGAATTTGTGCAGCAGATAACTGAGGAAGCGAAGATGATTCAAGTCAAGATGAGGATAACTCAGACGCGGTGAAAGAGTTATGCTGATAAAAGATGAAGATCGCTTGAATTTGAAGAAGGTGACCATGTGTTTCTACGTGTGACACTTATGACTGGAGTTGAATGAGTGATCAAGTCGAGAAAGCTCACTTCGAAGTTCATCGGGCCATATCAGATACTTCATCGATAGACCCGGTAGTTTATTAGATTTCACTACCACCATTCTTATCGAAATCTTCATAATGTATTTCATGTATCACAATTACAGAAATATATTTCTGATCCGACTTACGTTATCGAATCAGATGCCGTACGACTGAAGGAGAATTTAACCTATGAGACGTTTCCAGTCAAGATTGAAGATCGAGGAACAAAGCAACTTCGAGAGAAGGAGATCATATTAGTTAAAGGAGTTTGGAACGATGTAAGTGGCGGAGCCACATGGGAGCTAGAAGATAGGATGAGGGAGCAATACCCTCAATTGTTCTGAGGTACAATGAATTTTAGGGACGAAATTCTTATTAGTAGGGGGGAGTTGTAACACCCCAACTTTTGGGATAATTATAATATTGTCCTGAAATGTATTGTTTTGTAATTTCTGTGAGTAGTAAATTAAATTTGACTGTTTCGTGAGTATATTTGATTGTTTTGTGTGATTTGCTCCGAGTCAAGAAAATAATAATTTTCTGGCTGAAAAAATCTTATTTTAATTAATTAGAGCTGGGGGATCTTACTAAACCTAATTCTGATTGATATATATATTAATCTCTTAATTTTTAGGATTTAACTGTGCAATAAAATAATTTTATATTATTATAATATTATTTTATATTACAGTACCTACTATCTCAAAAATAGTAGAAATCTATTTCAAAATGACCACGGATCCTTAAAAGTCTGTGGGACTCACGTTTAGGAAAAGCAGTCAATGATTCTGACTGGACAAATTCTAAACCAATGGGAGGGAGTCAACGAAAGTGGCTTTACTATTTTGAACCAATAGGAATAGGTCAACGAAAGGAGCATGGACTTTAATATGGACCGTTGGATGGAAACTTAGTTAGGAAGCCTTTAACCTTAACCGTTGATCAAATCAATGGTGTGGATGTGAACTTGATTAGCAAGCATTGAATATTGGCCATGGATCTAATCTAGGGATAGGAATTAAAGTTGAAATCAATGATTAAGATTAAGTCAAACATAGTGGCTTGAATTTGATTAGTAACTAATTAAACCTAATTTAGTTAATCTAATTACCTAATTAGCAAACTAAGTAAGCTAACTTAATTATTAATTAGTTATAATTTAATTCTTAATTAGATATCTTAATTTTAATTAGAGGATATAATATATGTAATTATATGTCTAATTAATTAGTTATGTAATTGGATAATTAATTAAGATTAGTTAGGAAACTAAACCTAATTAATTAGCTACTTAATTAGCAAGTAATTAGACTTGAATTAAAAGTAAATTGAGACCCAAAATGCCCTTGAACCACACGGTCTTGCAGTAGCCTTGGGAGGCAAAATTTGACAAGTTCTACATCATTCTTGAACCATTTTGCATGCACACTAGGTGGCCAAATGGTGACATAAGCCATCTGCACCCAAATTGGATATTTTGTTCAAGTAAATCTCTTCATTTTTCCTACCACACCTCACGGCAGCTGTGACAGCCCCATATTTGCTATCCAAATATATCGTCATATAAATGAATAACCCAATATTGACCCTGCTACTACTAACATACATCAACGTTTAACCCATATCATTCATACATAAAGACTAAATATGGAGAGCCACGAAAGCAAAAGTTATATATATACATCTCAGCCTCAAGGGCATACTGTTATACATAACCTGAAACAACTAGGCAAATATAAAATATTTACATATGCTCAGCTCAAAATAGCATCTATACTATGCTAGTCTTCATACATTTTCTTCTTCCCTTTAGAAGAGCTTGCACCTGGATTTACATGGCAACACAATCGGGGTGAGAAAACATATTTCAATAGAAGTATTCCAATACCAGCATATACACATATATGTACAATCAGATAATATCACAATTATCAAGTTGACACTTCAATCATGGAAGCAACAACACCTCATCTCAACAACACGCAATCGCCCATACAATTGCAATGCATGAAAAAGTCATGATAGCAACCTCCCATACAATTGCCATGTTATGCTTAATTATGACTAATGATTATGTCTATGCAATTTTCTAAGTATGGAGGTGAATAATGCATGATACCACATCCAGGACCTCTAATCCTATGGTAATGTCATGAATGCATGAAACATGAACAAAGTAATGGAAGTCCATAGTTTCATCCATAACCTTGAACAAGCACTGGAATTCCCATCCAGCAAACATCATTATCCCCGAGGAAATCCATCCATCCCCCGAGTAGTGAAGTCCCATCAACTACACGGTTATCGTTAATGAATAAGGAAGTTCATCCTTAAGAATTTCACTATATTAGGAAGGTTACCATGTGCCTTACCTGATATAGAACACCCACTTTCACTAGGGCTTACACATTTCAAAAAGGCAAATTATACCATTAAACATATCATCATGTCTAATTAACTTCTCATAATTAGCATTAAAAACCTCAATAGGTTTCACGAACATCTCATGCAATACAATTACTAATTACTTCCCATAACTAGTTTTCGCAATTGATTTATAGGCATTCCAATTTCATTTTATAAACAAATCATCAAATACTTTTAAAAGTATCTTATCACTCTTAAAAGAGCATACATAAATAATTCCCACACTTAGAAAAACTCAATTCCTTGATCCATCACAATACAAATTATATGCATATATGTAGCCACGTCTAATTACCTCCCGTAATTAGCATTTCAAGTCAACTTGACATAATACATTCACACTTTATCAATTACTCCTATTAGAGTTTTAACATACTCTACTAGGCATAAACAAAGTATCCTAGCAATTAGGAACTTCAAAACATCAAAATAGAAATTCTGATGAAATCTGCTCTAGGCATCCTAAAAAGGATGTTTTTCATAAATTCACCAAAAATCCATCTTAACTGATAAAATTCTGAAATTTTACAAGTAGATAGCCTTATGTCTTATCTTTCAAATGCAACAAGAACCAGGTCATTCCGATAACCACAACTTAAGTTATGTTACAAATACCACAAGCTGTCAGGTTACTATCCTGTATCACGCCTCGGCTTGGTTTTACCACGCCTAGGCATGGTAGTCTCTGTCTCGCTGGACTGAAAACTGATCAGTCCACGCCTAGGCGTGTCCAGGTTGCGCCTAGGCGTGACCCTTCTGCAGAAAATTCTGCAGAACACGAACCATTGTTCTAATGGCCCCAAATCTGTTTCTAACCATACAGACATGGATTCTAAGTGTTTTCTAACTCCAATAATGGTCTCTAAACTTATTAGAATCATTAAACACTAAACTCAACTCATTAATCTCTCATTAACCTTTCAAATGACAATTATTCATCAAGAGTCAAAACCCTTCTCCCAAATACCTATTTCTCACATTCCACCACAAAACATTACATAAATATTCTTAAGAATCAATTCAACCACCAAGCTTCATTTAACTCTTTACAAGTTTTAATCCAAGTTTCCAAGGTGTTCAATCCACTCAAACCCTCAAGAACCCACAAATCCTCATTTTCACCTATTTCATACATACCCCAAGCATAACAATCATAGAAGCAAAGATGGAAGTTGGGAGATGAGAGCAAGAACCCCCTACCTCAAGGCTTGAAGATGAAGATGAAGTAAAACCTTCACTTGGATGCTCCTCTTCCTTCTTCTCCTTCTCTCTTTTCTTTCTTTTCTCTTCTTCTTTCTCATATTTTTAGCCTCTCTATTTTTCTGCTCAGTTCTTACCCCTCAAATATCCCCACCGTGGGATATTTCAAGAAGAGAAATTCCTTTTGAATTCTCTTATTTAGGTACTAAAACCCCGATCTGCTAAGAACACTCAAACTTCTCCAAAACTGATTCTGTAACTTCCAACAGATTCAAAATAAATCTTGAGATTTCATTAAAAATTCTGTTTCACCAAAAACTGATATTTCCATATCAGCTAGGGGTCAATCCGGCATTAAAACACACTACCAGTATGCTCAAAAATGCCAAACTAACTCTGAAAATTCTCAAACTTTAACTGTAGCACAGTTCCCACATTTGTGACTTGGAAACCAACTCTCCACATTTATTTCCACTAACTAAGCAGTTTAAGCCACTTACAGAGCAATTAACAGCTATATTTCTCACTTAGCGTTACAGCAAAGTGCTTAAACGTGCTCAGAAGGTCACAAAACTACACAGACATGTTAAGTAAGTATTAGGCTATCTCTGTAACCATATACAAGCTTAACATGATTTTCTAGGGCATTACAGCAGCCCCCCTCCCTTTTTCACTCTCAATATTCATTTTAACACTTTTCTAAATCAAAGCTTTCTATTCTCTCCAAAAATACTAAGAACATTAAGCACCATTTCTCTTTTATTTTCCTTCCCTATATTCGGCCAACACCCAAACCCACCCTTTTTCACTCTCAATATTCATTTTAACACTTTTCCAAATCAAAGCTTTCTATTCTCTCCAAAAATACCAAGAACATTAAGCACCATTTCTCTTTTATTTTCCTTCTCTATATTCGGCCAACACCCAAACCCACACCATCAAACCTCTATAATTTTACCTCTTCATATTTCCTAAACCAAAATCATATTGTAAACACTTTTCATTCACAAGGTTTTGTCAAAAACCTACTCTACCTAGTTCAAAATCCAACCTTTATCTTACTTCCCTAAGGGTAAGTTTTTGATTCTTTAGTTTAAAGTTTGATTTTTAATTTTCTAAATTATATTTGTACCATGGTTTTTGTAACACCCCAATTTTTGAGTAAAAGACCGATGTATCCTTATTTTACTTGTTTCTTATTTTTAGTATGAAATACTGGACATATATCTTGTCTGTTATTTTATTTGACCGTTTTGAGTGTTTTGCTTATGATGGGGAAAAATGGAAAAATGACCATTTCATCCCGAATGTCTTGTTTTTGGTTTTTCTACATGATGCACTGATGTTTGATATTACTTAATTGCTGTGATTTTATTTGGACTTTTTGTGAGATTTGCTCAGATGGAAAATAATAATTTTATGTAATTGAAAAAATATTATTTTAATTAATTAGAGTTGGGGATCTTACTAAACCCAATTCGATTGATATATAAATTAGTTTCAACCAATTTTTAGAATTTAAAGCGTAATGCGATAAAATAATTTTTAGTATTATTTTATTCCTCAATATAAATTTTGACATGATGGACCATTTTATCTTGTGTGGGGACCCACGTATAAATAAAGTAACCAATAGAAACAAGAAACTTGGACCAATAGAAATAAGATACCTAGAAGTCAAACTAATAAAGAGAAGTCAACAAAAGTGGCTTGACCATTTTGGACCATTAGATTGAATCTTGGTGGATAAGATTAAAATTGAATGAATGATGAATAGATTTGATGAATGGCTAGGATTGAATCTTGGTGGATAAGCTTGAATGATGACCATAGATTTGATGAATGGCTAGGATTGAATCTTGATGGATAAGGTTTGAAGATGACCATGGATTTGATCAATGGATAGGATTTAAAGATGAATCAATGGCTAGGATTAAGTCAAAATTTGTAGACTTGACTTTAGGATTAGTAAATTAATTAAGCTTAGTTTGACTAGGTTAATTATTTAATTAGCAAACTAATTAAACTAATTTAGTTATTAAATAATTATAATATAAATACTAATTAAATATGCTAATATTGTTTAGAGATTATAAATTATGTAATTATTTGTTTAATTAACTAGTTATGTAATTAGAATAAACAATTAAGTAAACTAGTTTAATTCTTAACTAAGTATAATCTAAAATATTAATTGAAAGTTCTAAAATTAATTAAAGGTTATGATATATGTTAGTATATGTTAGATATATTAGTCATAAGATTAAAATGTTAATTAGGATTTAATTAGGATATTTAGTCAAATAGATTTCCTAATTAATTAACATGTAAATAAACAAATTAAACTCTTGAATTTGGACTTGGAGGATACGTTGGGCAGCAGCCTTTAGAGGCTTGTAGGATAAGCTTTACAAAGCTTCCTAAGCACACCAACTAGCTATGATCCCAACCATTGAAGGGATGGATGGCTAGGATAAATTGCATGTGTTTTTAATGACTTAAAACCACCAAAAAGTCTCACATGGCAGCAGCACATGGGCAGCTGGTTGGAGAGGATAGATATGCCATAAAATCCTTATTTTATCATCACAATTACTCACGCATGGCAGCTGTACTTATGCACTCAATTTTGGGTAATTATCCAAGCAATTTTCTTATTTTTCTTCCCATAATTTACACGGTTGGGCAGCTGCAATATTGGAGGCAAAATGGAATATTCAAGAACATGTGACAAGGCTTGGAGTAGCCAATAGGAAACAAGCTTGGTGATCAAGTTTTAATCTTGACCCTTGGTGAATTCTAAGGCTTGGATGGAGTCTTGGAGAGTCAATATTGGTGGCTATCCATTTGCTTTTCACGGCCATGCATTTGGAGGAAACAAAATCAAACATAATTCATTCTTTCTCTCAAAGTGATTCACGGCCATGCATTTGGAGGAGACTTATTTCATTTAATCAAAGTCTTCATCTATTCTCCAAAGCTATCAAGCAAAGCTCTCAAATATTCTTTCTCTTTTTCTTCTCCAACCCCACACTCACTTAAGACTCTCTCTCTCACTCACTTCACTTTTATTTCACACATATCTTAGAAAAATTATTCATTTTCTCTCTCTAAAACACCAAGAACCAAGAACACTTCTCTTCCATTTTCTCTCTCACCCTATTCGGCCTATACACTGCCCACAACACCAAGCATCTATAATTTTATCTAACCATATTTCCTAAACCCAAATCCTATTCTAAACACTTTCTCTTCACAAAGTTTTTCCAAAATCCTACTCTATCATGTCCAAAATTCAAGTTTTTGCTTACTTACTTAAGGGTAAGTCTTGATTTTATGGTTCAAAATTAGATTTCTAATTTTTCTAACCATGATTGTTCCATGGTTTTTCCATATTAAACCTTGTATGAGTTTTTACTAATTGTTTTAAATTGTTAGGATTTTGTTTGGAGGCTACCCGATTAAAATTTCAAGGAGAAGGAGGAGACTAACCGGTTATTTTGCTTCAAGAGGTAAGAGGGAGATTACCCTCATCAACCATGTGTTGGTGGTGAGGAATGTTTTTGTCTGTGTATGAAGAATCCATGAGGATTCGGTTTGTGTAATTGTGGTGGTTTGAATTGTTGTGGCTTGTGTTAATTATTTGATTATTTAAGTGTTTTTCGGTTGGTGATTTATTTATTTTATATGCATGATTATAGCTTTAGAATATTTTGCATGCCTATAGTGTTGAAATATGTGGCATATGTATTGTATGTGTTATTATAATGTTAGAAATGCATGAGCATTCCAAAGAATGCAAAACCCTAGGTTCGGTCATACCATTGAATGGAAGGAATTAAGGTGATTTACAATGTTTTTAATGAATATCAAGTGAATTCAAGTGAATTAGAACAAAGAAATGAATTTTTGGAATTTTATTCATACTATGAGATTTCGGCCAACATACCAAAAAGTGAGAAAAATTGGATTCTAAATAATCTAAGGTAAGTAAGCATGTTAAAGGAAATTTTATCAAAATGTTTTGATTATTAAAAATGAAATGGTTGAATTGAATTTTAGAAACTAATTTAAGTATTGTTAGTATTTACAAAGATTATACATTAATTTGAAATATTTTACATAGCTTGAAAAATATTTTAAATGGTTTTAAATTGCTTAATAATTTTGTTTATTAGTCAAAAGCTGTTTATTTGAGGAAAACGAAAAAGAAAATGATTTAAAAAGCTTATGCGATTGAGAAAATGATATAAAATTATTACGCGATTGAGGAAACAAAGACAAATTATATTTACGCGATTGGAAATGTGATATATATTGTGAAAACGACAAGATTTTGAAAATAAAATAAAATTTCTACGCGATTGACAAAAACGACAAATTTTTACTATTGGGCCAATGTGGTGAACCCGATATATGAGAAGTTATGTTGCGCCAAGTGGGTGCGTATTGTGATTTGGTTTTATGAAAGTTTTGGTGCGCCAAGTGGGAGCGTACTGTATTTTGAGATCTGTGCCACTTGAGGGCATTTACATACTTATTTTTGCCATTGAGGGCATTTTTGTAAATATTTGAAGTTTGAGGGCATGTTTTTGTAAATATTTGAAGTTTGAGGGTATTTTCATAAATATTTGAAGTTTAAGGGCATTTTCATAAATAATGAGGGTTTGATGACATTTTTGTAAATAATTGAGAATTGATGACATTCCTGTAATTATTTGAGACTTGAGGATGTTTTGGTAATTATTGCTTTGTTCATGCAACTTTTAGAGTCGTGCCAATTTACGAATTGGTGATTTGATTGACGAGATGAATAACATCGCGTTGTCGATGTGATAGGCATAGTGTGTTCGGTCACGATATGGACTTGGAGTTCATAGTGTGCACTATTCCATATGTGGACGGAGGTAGCTCATCGGGCCGTGGTGCGTGACAACACACTTATGTTCTCGACAAGCACTATCCTTAATCAAGTTTTGAGAGGACTATCGGTACTGTAGTATACAATTAATTGACCGTGTGTGTCTGGGTTGTATGCTATGCCATTATGTTTATTGTTCGTGGGCTATAGACACAAAGTTTTGACAAGGCAATAGCAATCACAACGGTCGACTATAGACACAAAGTTTTGACAAGTGCAATAGTGGTCGGGGGTAGCCAAAACTATAGACACAAAGTTTTGACAAGGTGCAATAATATTTGGATTAGGTGAGCAAGACTAATAGAAGTCTCAACTCATTCTCTCGATATCGTTGTGTGTGTTGTAGCTCCATGGAGTAGGATTGTGTCACATTGCATATGTTTATATGTGGTACATTATTATCTTTTATCTGTGATCGTTTACCTATGATCTTTTATTTGGGATATTATATGTTGATATTGCATTTAATCTTTATTCTATATTATTATGATTTATTGTTATGGCATTTTATATAGTGTGAATTGTTATATCTATCCTGGTAATGTTATTGTGGTTTATTCGATTACAATATATGCTTATTAGAATTAATTGTAAATCGATAATATGACTAAATTCATGTATTATTTGTGTGTATGGAATGATTTAGTCATTCGTATCATTCTTTGCTACTCGTCTTGGTAAAGGTGAAAGGGGATCTCACCTCTTTATTGTATTGTTTTGTTTGGTTTGTATTGTTTAAATTCGTGTAGTAGGCGAAGCGTATTTTGAGGCTTATTGGAGACAATATTCTGAAGATGGTGACAGCGTCAAGAAGTAATCTTCCAAGTTTCAACATGATGCAGTTGGTGAAGAAATGGAATTTTTTTTAGGTTGAGTTTTATTCTTCCTCGTTAGTGTTATTACCGTGCTATTAGTAGTAACTTTCTTCGGGTTTACTCTGTTTCTCTAGTCTGTAATTTTCATGTTTTAATTTATTGTTGATTATTTTGTGATGTATATGGCATATGTATGTTAATCAATTCAATCTAATTTCATTGTTACTCTTAATTTTTAGTAAGTTTATATTTCCGCAAAAAGAAATTTTAAAATTCGTATTTTGAAACTCAAGCTTTTATAAAATAATTATAATTGGTTTAAGTTTTTATTTTAAAATGTGACGCCCTAGGGAGGGTGTTACAGTTTTTTAATCTTGAACCTTGTATGTGTTTTTACTAATTGTTTAGGAATTTTAGGGAATTGTTTTGGAGGTTACACAAAATTTCAAGGAGAGGAGGAGACTAACCGATTATTGTCTTCAAGAGGTAAGAGGGAGATTTAATCTCATCAACCTTATATGGTGATGAGAAAATGGATTTGTATGTGTGTGAAGAATCCCTAAGGATTCATTTGTGTGGTTGTTTATTATTTTTATTATTTATGTGATTGTTTAAATGCTTTCCTAATTGTGATTGATTTAATTGCTATGCATGTTTATAGTTTTATTATTGATTTAATTGCTATGCATATTTATAGTTTTTATTATTGATTTTAATTACTATGTATGTTTATAGTTTTAATATATTTTATGTATATTGTATGTGTTTGTAATTGTATAATTATTAAAGTAGGATGTGAATAACATGTAACGATTTGCATGAGTGTTCCAAAGAACACAAAGAGGTTCACGGCCTTACCATTAAACAGAGAACCAAAATGTTCTCAACCATTTTCTAAATCAATGATTTAAAGAATCTAGGTGAAATAATAAATTTAAGAATGATTTAGATTAATTATGGCCAACATGCCTTTTAATGTATAATTGAATGCCATTTTATTTTCTAAGATAGGTTAGGTAATGGATTTACAAAATAAACTGATTCCAATGAATCTTTGAGAAAATAAAAGGAATGAATTTAGTTCTAGAATTCTAACTTAGCAGAACTTATAGTAAGTAAGAAATAAAGCAAACGCTTGAAAAATACTAACGTAGAGCTCACTCTCTAAGTTTTGAAGCGCGTTAGTAAGTTTCAATGTGTAACTGATGGGTAAGATTAAAATAAATAGAATTTAGAGGAAAACGTTGAAAAATACCTTATACTGATTTTATAGGCAAAATGCTACCAAAATTTACTAAAATTAGACGAATAAAATGAAAAGATTCCATACTATATCTATAACACAAGGAAAATACTCTACATTTTTTAAATGTACTAGATATAGTCCACACATATTTAAAATAAGGATTTTTAAGCTATTCGGTTAAGAAAATGAATTAAAAATCTTACGCGATTGAGAAAATGATTTTAAAACATTACGCGCTATTCAAAAATGTTAAAATATATTTATGCGATTTTAAGACGTTTGTGAAAATGACGTGATTGTGAAAATGCGATAAAATTTCTATGCGATTAAACGATACAGTGAGTTTTGCTGTCGGGCCAAAGTGGTGGACCCGGACATGTTGTGAGATAGTACTGTCAGGTGGGACAGGCTATATTTTGGAATATTGTGACTAAGGGTATTTTCATAAATATGGTAAAATATTGATATTAAGGGTATTTCTGTAATTTTTAGATCATGTTTAGAGTGTTGTGCCAATTTGGTTGATAATTGGCGATTGATTGACGAGATGAATTACACCTGGTTGTGGTGTGATAGGCATAGTGTGGTTCATTATATGAACTTGGAGGCGTTAGTGTGCGGAGAATCCTATATGTGGATAGTGGTAGCACCTCTGGGCCGTGGTAATGGGCAACACACTAATGATCTTGACGAGCACTATTCTTAATCAAGATCTTGAGGAGACTACTAAGTACTATGCCTGTAGTGCACGATGTTGGACTGTGTACTACTACACGATGTTTGAACTGTGGGCTATAGACACGACGTTAGACAGTGCAATAGTTTGGTTGGGCAGCCATAAAGTATTATTAGTTTCTATTCGGATCATTCTCTCAGATATCCGTGTTTAGCTCCATGGAGTAGGAACGAGTCGGTGTGTGTTCATGCATTATCTGCATTTTACTATTTATTATAATCTGTGATAAAATGCATGATGTATTAATTTGCTATACTGTATGTGATATAATAGTATGTATTATTTTGCTGTACTATGCATGATATGCTGATATGTACTATTGTGATAATTGTTTTGTATTGTCGTTTTCTTATTTGCCATGCGAGTAATGATGTAGATTATCTCACCTCTTTATTGTATTGTTCTGTCTATTTCTATCTTGTGTTTATATCATCGAAGACTACAATGGCGACAAGAGGAGGTCAAATAGGTTTCTTTAGACTTCAGTTTCTCGAAGGCGCTGAGGCTTGGTATGTCCACTGGGACACAGGACATATAGAGTACAGTGATAACGTGACTTTATTAGTAAGTAGGACTCGACATGGGTTCGTTACTACATGTTATACGGTTACTTTCGTAGAGATTATTTTACCTATTATGGAGTTGTGGAATGAATTTCACCATACTTCTGGAGAGAACTTTGATATACTTTTGGGTCGAATTTCTATTAGTCAAGACATTCCCAACAAGGTAATTTGTCTTATGACAAGGGCTCATGTCCTAGGTGTTATGTTTTAGTCTTATATTGACTTTTTATTGCTTTATTAAATATTTGTAGTTGTAAATTATTTGCATACTTAGAAACAAAATCATATGTATATTATTGTGTGATTATGTTTTGTTTTATTTTGGGTTCCGTGTTATTTATTTAATATTTTAATGTTAATAAATATAAAAAGAAAAAATTTTACCACTAATATTATTTATGTACCAAACATTTTATAACTTGGGTAAGACTTTCATTTTATTTTATTTTTTTGCATCATAAATGTGACATCCCCACAAGGGTGTTACAGATCATGACGGCCCTAAGCCAGCGATACCATCACGTCCCCCTCATAGATACAACGATCAGAATTAAGGTTAATGTGCCAGCAATCTGGGCCTCCGAGGAAGGCCAAACGCACGTAACCCAAGAATCCTCGTGGACGTGCCACCATGATCCCAGAAGCAGGTACTAGTTGCGGTCGGGCCAGAAGTCGGGGAATTCGTGAGCTTCACCTCCATCGTCGACGTCTTTGATGGGACATAAATACAGACAAAAATAATAGAAATACAAAAAAGAGGTAAGACATCCTACTATCATTACCAATCATGGCAACAAGAAACAAAACAACGCAAGGCGCCCACATAGCATTTAAATAATAATAATAATAATAATAATAATAATAAGCATTAAATAACAGCAATAGACAATTAAGCAGTTCTAGGCAATTATACATCAGTAAAGTAACAGTTCCAATTATCATAAGAATTAAATGTCAGATAATATATGGACTCACTATGCACATGTATACTATACCAAAATCCTACTCCATGGAGCTAGACACAAACAGTCAGAGAGAAAGATCAGGAGACATGTTTGCAACTCGACTTCCTCGGCCAAAGTGCTATAACTCATCAGTTTATCCACATGCACATCAAGGCATTGTACAGACATTCTACACTTGATCATGATATAGGACAGCGTCTCGGTCCGGATCGTCGATGCGTTTGCATTGGTTCGCCCCATGAACAGAAGAGCTACCAACTGTCCATAGTGAGGTACCCGCACCCCGATATCCCCAAGGTCAACAATATGACCTACAGTAGTCTATTCGCACCCGCACAAAGGTGTGTTCAATCTCCTAGGCAACATGGCCTTAACAACAGTCCATCAGACTTTCCCAATGCATGACGACCTCAATGTATATATACAACGTATATTCAGCAAAATATGCTTTTCATAACATGCCACATTTCGGCTAAGATAAGGATAAACATATTCTAGGTCAACTTATGGACCCGCAATCAATATAATTAAGCCCTTAAATAGTACATTACGTTTTTAGGATATACTATGAAATTATTTAACATTCTTACTTACACTCAAGGTCATACTTTAACTGAAAATTATTCTAAGTCTTTGAGTAGAATTCCATTCTTGGTTCTTTCCTTTTTATGAAACCGTAATTGGTTCCTAATTAATCATTTAATTAAGTTTCACTTCAATTTCATTTTTCTTATGAAATTCTTTTCTAGAGGAATTCTTTTGATTAATTAAGTTCTTTAATGTAAATTTATTCTTATACACTTAGAAAATTATTCTAAGAGTTTCAAAGTCTCACACTCTCTTGTTCTTTCTTTAATTAAAATTATCCTAAGTTTTATGATGAGTTCTCCTTCTTGGATCTTTCCAATTTATGAATCCATAATTGGTTTCTAATAATCCAATTTACCAATTTTTCCACCCTATTACCATTAAGTTAATCACTTGGTTATTTAAGTTCCAAGATTACCTAAAGTTATAAAATTTAGCCCTAAATGGCCCTTAAGGCCATGGCCTCTATATAAGGTTAGGTACCCAAATTTTCCATCACCACATTACTTATCATACCTTGGTTAATTGCTTTTCCCTCTTGAATCAAAATTTTAATCATGGATACCCTAATTTAGGGTTATGGTCGTGAGCCATATTGAAGGGGGTAGAGAACCCTTGACTCTATTTCATACTTCCAATCAATCCAAACTAATCAAGATCATCAATTTATCCATACATTTAATCAAACAAAACATACATAACAAAATCCATACATGATCATCAAAATCACACATTACAAAGAGTAACCCTAACAAGGGTTTCTCATAACCAACAAGCAATACAAGTCTTCTACTACCAATAGAGGTTGAGGGGGATAATCTTCCTCTTACCTAAGAGAAGAACAAGAAAGGAACTTCTTAAAGCCCTTGAAGAATTCAGCCAAAAATACCAAGAACCCTAAAAATCACAACTTCACCAAATCACCACCAAAGCTTGAAAAAGAGGAGACAAATGGTCATAAAGATGGCTATTGAAAATGAAAATGGAGAAGGAAATTAAGGAACTAAGCATCTTACCTAAAAGCTTGAAGCTTGAAGAAGAAGATGGTGAAGATGAAACCTTTTCAAGAAATCACCAACTAGAGATGTGTTTAGATGATGAAGGAGATTAAGAAAATATATTTGGTTAAAAATTTTATGATGGTTGAAGGCTTGAAGGAGGGCTGGTCATGTGGGTGTGGCTAGAGAGAAGGAGGAGAACTTGAGAAGAAGATGAAGGTAGAGAGAGAAGTGAATAGAAAAGTGAATGAACTTTAGGGTTTCTTTTTGAAATTAGAATAGATTGATTAATTAAATGAAGCACAAATTTGGCTCCAAGAGTGTACAACATCCGTGTGGGTGTGGGGGAGAGAGAGAGAGAGGATGAAGCTTCTTTAAGAAGGTTGGGAGCTTTTTCAATAAAGGAGATGTGATTAGACATAAAAGAGATTGTCTTTAGATAAGATAATGTGATTTAATAGTTAAAATAATAGGGTAATTAAGATTTTACTACAAGCTATTACCTAATGGATAATTGTTACAGTGCATAAAGCCAGTATTAATTATCCAATGAATAATAGAGCGTATCGCAAAATTTTAATTAATGGTACGTACAAAGATTTTATTTATCAGATAAAATCTCAAAAAATGTAAATCTCGTAAATTATGCCCAGCCTCGAGTTTAGTAAGATCCCCTATTGACACTTTCACAGTTCAAGGTTTACTAGCCTCAGGAAAAATATTTCATTTACTCAGCTCCACTCAGTGCGTACGTAAAACGAGAAATATATCAAAATATTCGATATTTTCAAAAAAATCCAGAAAAATTCTAAAAAATCACAAATATTGGAAAATGACGATTCATCACAAAAAAATAATTTTTGGGGTGTTTCACTAACTCTGCTCAGTGTGAACATAAAATGAGAAATATATTAAAATATTTAACATTTCCAGAAAATTTTAATTTTTTTCAAAAATCATAAATATTATAAAATGATGATTTATGATGAAACAAATAATTTTCGGGGTGTTACACTCACCACTACCTTGCTTAGCAAGTATCCTTAGGTGTTGGAAACTGAGCGTGTCATCGCCTTGACTCATCATAATGTCTTCGGAGCCCACACTTTGTGCAAAATGAAAATGATCAAGACTGATGAAGGCTGTGTGTACTTAAATGAGGTTGATGATGAGTTTGACCCAACGGACCCTACTGCACCTACTGCCCCTGCTGATGCACCTGCTGCTGCCCTTGCTCCAGTCACTTTGGAGCAGATCATGGCTACCTTGCGCGATAACCGTGCCTATATGGAACACACCTTCTCTATTCTTTTTGACAGAATAGAAGGTGTTGAACGTGAGGTTGCTACTTTACGAGCTGCATCACCTGCTTTTGCACCTGATTCTCCGCCTCCGCCATCAGATGCTTATTTCTAGAAGCCTTAGATCTTAGGATCTTTGTTTTTGCTATGTTTTAGTTATTTGCCTTTGTACTTGCATCACCTTTGATAAATGAATATATGATGTTTTTTGTGCCTTATCTAAATGTGCTTTAAAGTTCTTCATTTATTCCATTTGCTTATAGTTGAATATTTATTTATGGGACTTACCCCTTCTTTTTGCTCATGATAAAAGGGGGAGAAAATTTTGAATTTGAATTTATTTGAGAAAAGACAGGTAAAATTAATAAGAGAAATTGGATTCCAAAAGTAAAGGGGAGCTGCACACATCTCTGATATACGTTTCCTCTTATAATTAAAGAGGGGGAGTAAGCTTTTAATACCTTTTTGTGAATTCCAATTATATGCACTAATTCTTTTCTCAATGCTAGTCTGTCATCATCAAAAAAGGGGAGAATGTGATTGAACATATGTCTTTGAGTAAGGTTTTGATGATAACAAACATGAAGACAAAAATGAAGATGATAGGAAGACCAAGTCCAAGATCTTTTAAGGATAGCTTTAGGACTTAGAGTCTCGTTGTACGAGGATCTTTTTGGATATCTCATAGTGCATTAAGATAAAACAAAAATGCTTTTTTAAACTTATACCAAAAAATTTTTTGATCTTGAAAATAACCTAAAGATGTTTTGATGTTTTTAATAAACTATTTGGGATGTTTTTCAAGCATTTATAACTATTTTATAAACAGAGTTATTCAAATAACTCATTGGTTATTCGAATAAAGTTTTTAAATTTGGCTGTTGCGCACTTCTGTTATTCGAATAACACTTCTGTTATTCGAATAAGAGTTTTTCAGAATTGCTTGTTTCATATCAGCTATTCGAATAACTCATCAGTTATTCGAATAGAGCTATCTTCCAAAAATTTTGTTTGACAACACGGATCCTGATATAGAATGTAACGAACATATTTTCATAATAACTATAGAATTAATTGCTACAACGGATAATTTTCTTTTCGACTCTATGAATAGAGACCATGGGTCTCATCTGTTGGCTGCCCAGCTGTCTGTTTAATTTACGCTTGCCTTAAAAATGTTATTTATATTTTACGCCTATTTTCTATGCACTTTTCACTAAAACTTTGAGATATCCTTTGAGAGCCTCTTAGCACTTCAGTTTGTATTATTTGCTCTGAGTGAGAGTTTCTCTTCATCTATTTTTGCTCTTCTGTATCAAGGATGAGGTATCCTTCAAGGTTTGTATAAGGGTGAGGTATCCTTGCAGGCTGAAGCTTTAGTACAAGGGTAGAGTTTCCCTATGTGTGAAAAGTGCTCTATTTTGTAACGGTAGCAAGCACCTATTGAAGCTTGTATACATAGTAAAAAATCTCGGATAATTTTTTGAGGACTGAACATAGACCACAAGTGGGTTAGTGGTCGAACCAGGATAAATATTGTGCTTGCTCTTCTTCTCTTTATCTCTTTATTTAACACAATTTAATTTTATTGCATATTTATTTATTTGCTTTTCTTAAAGTTGTTCTTCGTCATCTCGTAATTTCTCCTTTTATTTAATAGCTTCTATACTTGTGTTTATTTTAAAAGTATTTGTGAAAAGTTTTTCTACTCAATTCACCCCTCCTCTTGAGTACTGGGAGCCACTTGGTAACATGAATGGTTTTTGTATAGTATCAAGAGCATCCCATATATTTTTAGCACTAGAGCAACTCTTAATTTTAGCATAAGTTTCATTATTCAAACAAATTCTCAAAATTTGTATAGCTCTAATGTTCACAAAAAAGCATTTCTTGTCATAAGTATTCCAATCTTGTTTTGGTTTAGGAGAAAGTCCATCAAGCACAACATCCCACAAATCAAGATCAATAAATTATACATAAAATTCTATTCTAACTTTCCAATAAACAAAAAGTACACCATAAAAGAATAGTGGTTTATTAATTTCAAAACCTTCCATTTTGAAAAGCTTTCAATGGTTTCCAACAAACAAGGATCTTTAACTCTAAGCGGTTAAGCTTTTAATAGAGCACGAAGCTCTGATACCACTTGTTAGTCATGGAAACCATCACCTAAGAGGGGGGTGAATTAGGTGACTACAAATTTTTAAAATAACTTTGAGAAATTGTACATTTTGATATTTTCAATCAACACATGCAGTAGAATAAGTTTAACAAGATACAATTATTGTAGATTACTCAAATATAACTTAGGTTATGGGATAATTTAAGCAAATAAACTAGATATCAAATTAAACTTAAACATATATAATTAAAGCACAAATGTAAAGAGATAGAGTTGAGAAAAGTAAACACAAGGATTTATCCTGGTTCAGCCACCCCTTGTGGCCTACGTCCAGTCCTCAAGTGAATCACCTAAGATTTTTCACTAAACCTTCAAGTTTGAATAGGTGCTTGAAAACCTTTACATCCAAGAGCACTCAACTCACCTTGGGATGTCTCACCCTTTATGCTTGAGCCTCAACAACAAGGGATAACTCACCCTTACAATCCTTTGAGGGATACCTCACCCTCTTTACAGAATAATGAAAGTATAGATGAAAGAAAACTCTCAAAAAAGTGGATAATACAAATTGAAACTCAATGGGTATCAAACAATCACACACTTAAAGCTCAAAATAGAGGTTTATATGAAATGATAGTAAAACTCATATTTAATACTTTAAGAATGATTTTTCAGATTGTTTCCCAACTTTTCTTTAATGCTGAAACACTTTTATTTATAGCTCAAAGCTTTTTAAAGCCATTGGAGGTGGTTGGGTGCATTAAATACTCCAAAAGAGCCATTAAAACATGTTTTCTACTACTCCAAATAACCGGTTATTACTGTTCAATAACGGGTTATTAGTTTCCTATAACCGGTTATTAGTTTTCCATAATCGGTTATTAGTTTTGAATAAATGGTTATTAGTTTCATCAGGAAACATTATAACGTGCATATAATCAGTTAGTGAGATGCTATAACTAGTTAGGAGCTTTAAAAACATGAAAAATGCTCCTGACTTGGTGAATAACCGGTTATAGATATTCTATAATCGATTATTGTACTCTGATTTTAAAAATTGACTTCAAATGATCACAACTTCTTCATTTCTCACCCGTTTAAAACAAATATCACTCATTAGAAAGATATTTGAGTCTATTTTCATATGAAATAAGTTTCAGAATAAAACTCAAAATATTTTGAAAGATATGATCAAAAGAGTAACCAAAGGTCAGTTTTGCAAAACACAAACTTGACTATTTTTTCATAGTTTTGAACTACCACCATAACTAGCTTTTCAAAACATGTTTGTTGGGCATTTCAGAATGTAAGGAACATTTGTAAAGATTTTAAAAACATATTTGAGCTCGGTGTGATTCTTTTTTACCTTTACACAAGATCTAAGCCCTATAAGCTAAACATGAAGAACTTGGACTTGATCTTGCCATCATCAATACTAGTCCTTAGCTTTCAAAAAAATTCTTCTCTTCAAATCTTGCAAATGCTTACAACATCTTATCATTCTCATTCTTATTGTGTTGAGCATAATTATGATCTTTTGCTTTCTTGTTGCAATGCTCACTCTTGGTACTTGGACTATCCTACAAAGTATTACTCACTTAAAACAAACATAGTTAGTCCAAATTCATAATTCAATATTTTCATATGCATGATTCATAAATGTATAACTCTAGTTTGTCTAACATGCATATAAGACTTTCATACACACATCCAAATAAGATATTTATTAATTACTAATAGATATGCTCTATGTAGGATGCAACAAAGAACACTTTGTACATTTTCATTTAAATATAGTCAAATCCAATATTAATTCATTATAACTCATATAAAGCATAATTAAATATATTATATAAAGAATGCTACACTTATCTCATTGCATAATTATGCAGTGATATATAACTAGATAAAGTACCTAATCATATATGATCTAATATAATCTATTAAGCACATTTATGTAGCATAAATATCATTTTTTTTGTCTTGTGTTTGTCATCATCAAAATTTAACATATTAAAATATTAGGGCAAACTTATTTCCACATATTGTGGTAAAAAAAATCAATCTCCCAGAAGGAATCGTGGAGATGACGAAGGACTCCAGGCAAATGATCGCCTCCCTGAGCATTCGAGAATCATGGATCCTAATCACAACGTTGGGCAAACCCAGGCAAGAGAGGCGCCAAAACCTTGTTGTGACTTTTAAAAAGAAAAATCCTTTAAATACTCACTAGTGCATGAGCCGTACTGAGGTATAGTTGAGCAAGTACGAGGTCGGTCCCACAAAGACTTATAGTTAATTTTAAGTATTAAAAAATTCTTTCGAATCTAGTCGTACAAATTGATGAGCCAAAGATGCAAAAATTAAATTAAATAAATAACTAAATTAAAAAGGAAATTAAAAGAAAACAAGTAAATACATTTGGTTTAAAGCATATGTAAAATGATTAAGGGTCAAAATCCACTAAGATTAATTTTAACAATAACTATGTTAAATTATTATACTCAAATAATTTATCTTATGAACATCTAGCGGCAACGCATGTGATCACGGAAGATCTATCAATGAAACACTAATAATAATAATAAAGTGTATGATAAAATTTTCCTAATTAATAGTAAATTATCAAATCATCAAATGTATCCCTAAAAAGAAATCACAATTGATATCCAACAATTACTACCAACATTTAGATAACATAAATAAATTGTAAAGTATGAGAAAAACATGACTAAACTTATCTAAAAATTCATTCATATAATCTGATAAGAAAATAGAATCAATAAACATTAAATCCTAAAATTAGGTAACAATAATTCAACATAGCAATGCCAAAATATTCAAGGTTTCACCACTCCCTTAATACAAAAAATTTAGCAAGACATAAAAATATTAAAACACAATAAAATTATCTCACTAAAATTATCCATAGCAATTTTCCTACGTTGCCGCGCCGCTCTCCTTGTCGCTGTTGTACTATTCCTACTTTTCTCCAATTCTCCATGGTGTCGTAGCTATATTCTCTCTCAATTTATAGCTTTTTGATGGAAGTGAGATTATGTCACTTTTTCATTAAAGTCGTGGGCCCCAAGTCTTTTTCACTGTGCACTGTTTCACTTTTCTCTTTTTAGTTGAATTACACCACTTAGAAGTGATCTATTTGGCTTAAACTTTCTTTGAGCCTCGTGAGCCAATTAAAAGCCTTCTTTTGTCTTTAAGTTGTTTTTCCAATTAAAAGCCTATTGGATTGTACAACAAAGCACCTTTATGCTTCTTTCTCATCACTTTTACTTAAAATTGATCTTGTCTTTATGCTTGAACCGTGGTGCACCTTAAATGAATAATGGTATCACTTCTACAATTAACACATAATTTAATAATTAATTTATCTTAGAGAAATAAATGATATTGTCACAAAATTAACAAAATTAAATATATTAAGATATAATAATACCTATTTTTATAAGAAAAATATATAAAAATTAGGCTATTATCACAACCCCCAATTAGCTTATTACTAGTCCCTAGCAATGAAAGTGACTTAAAACAAAACTTAAAATGAACAATATCTGCAACCAATTTAATCAAATCTTATCTCAACCCAGGAATATCAGTCATGTATCAGAACACCACAATTGTCACAAAAGCTCTACCATCATCAAACTTAAAAGTGTGTGAATAATATAGCTATTATGACATATACTCATTGTCTCCAAATATCACAACTAGAATCCCCATCAGAAAACATCTTTCAACCAAATACAATCCTCACAAGAGTTGCACTCACCAATGAAAATCACTCAAAAGTATGATGTCACTCATAGCAAGTATATGTGAGTAGAGTAATAGGCACAAATCAAAACAAATATCTCACATATTAAATGGTAGAAAGAATGCTGAGAAAATAAAACAAATATCGTTTCATGAAAAGATGCAAAGGAAAATTTTTACATCACACCTTAAGATTAATCATGTACATTGGAAGAACCTATGCAATTCCTTAAGATCAAATAAGACTTTATTAAGCTTGTAACACTGGTAAAAGAAAAATATGAAGGCTAAGGGAAACAATGAAAATCAAAAGTGTTTCAAGAATATTTAGAAGCATGATTTCTACACTTTCAACAAAATTTTCTTATTCTTTTGTAAATCACTTTTTTTTTTAAACTCCTAAACCAGACTTTTTTTTCCACTTCTTTTCTCAATTTTTTTCTAACTTTGTAGCTTTTCAAAAAAAAAATCTTCCTTTTCTTTATTTTTTTTCTTGCACTTTCACTTTGCCTTCTTTTTTTTCTTTTTTCTCTTTTTTCCTTCCCTTATACCTTCCCATATTGCAATAATATTGCTTCTTTCTTGAAACACTTTAGGAAAAAGTTTAAGAAAGAAAGGTTCAATAAATATGCTTAAAGGGGTAACTAGCGACAATATGTGAAAGAACAAAAACATTATTCCAAAGGCTCAAAATAAACATGGCCTAATATCATCTCTGAAGGAAACACACAATTCTACCAACATCCATGACATCAGATTAAATGCAAGTGTGACATAAAACTTCTCTTTAGCCAAAAATAACAATAATAACAATGAAACGATCAAGTGAAGAAAAAAAATATAAGCACCACAAAAAAATTAGATAGCTAAGAAAACATTCTCTCAATAAAAACGAATGGCTCAAAACTCACTCGGCAAAACGATGGTATCCACATGCTTTCATCAAGTTTTTTTAATTATTCTAATTTTTTAATAAAGAGACATGCAGAAGCGACAATGAATAATGTGAAACAAGTTAAGCAGGATGATAGAAAAAAAATTTCCTCACAAAAGTGGCATAATGATAATGTAACACCCTCCTTTGGGAATTACATTTCAGACTAACAAATTTAAACCTAAAACCAAGTCATAAATGATTTAATATTGTAATATACAAGTTTTAAAATTTCTTTTTGCGGATAACATAAACTTAACAGAATATAGAGAGCACAAAACATAGTAAACTGAATAATACACCTTTCATATATATAACATAGTTTACTAACAACATAAATATATAAGACTTACATACTCAAAAGTATAAGTACAACTACCATAACAAAACCCAATCTAGCCCAAGTCCAAACACCTGGAGAAAAGGGTCCTCCAATGGATCCTCCTCGGAATCCTCAACAGACAAATCCCCCAACCGGGGTATGTCT
Organism: Ormosia semicastrata; assembly: GCA_029884595.1. Taxonomy (NCBI): domain Eukaryota; kingdom Viridiplantae; phylum Streptophyta; class Magnoliopsida; order Fabales; family Fabaceae; genus Ormosia; species Ormosia semicastrata. Next base: position 37,594,564 of record JAQQTO010000048.1, on the reverse strand, counting down.
CGACAGATGGGAGTTCGAGCAGATGATACCTCAGAATCCTCCCTAGGAGTGTAATGAGGATCACCCCATAACTCCCTGATAGGCATATAAAACTCCAGATAGACAGTAGCATCAAAAGAAAAAGTAGCAACCCCATGGCAGGTCCAACTCAAAGACAAGGTAACATCCCTACAAAACTCAATGCGCTCAGTATCCAGATGGACGCGCCATGCGTTGGTGCCTCCATGGAACTGCACCCTAATGAAACCCAAAAGATCCCGCCTCACCGCCATCACCGTCTTCATAGAACATAAACACAAAACAGAACAGACAGAATAATACCATAAAAAGGTGAGATCTCTTACATCACATACCAGTATGGCAATAAAGAAACAGTAACAACCATAATGCCATTCAGTATAGAATCAACAATTACAGTCATGATATTTAATTAACAAATAATTCAATGAATCTATTTCACAACATCTCTACTGACTATGCATATGTACAATGGACCAACCCCTACGCTATGGAGCTAAAACCAACATTGGAGAGAATGATTGGGAGACATATCTGTATATCGTTAGCCTCAATTCAAGTGTTCCAATTTTCTCAGCATACGCATCATGGCTTATACAAGACATTCTACACTAGATCATGAATAAGAATAGAGTCTCATCGAGATTGTCGATGCGTTTGCATCAGCAACCACGACACAGTAGAGCTACTAACTAGCCACTTATGGAATTATCGCTCCCCGACGCCCCCAAGATCTGTTATTAACCTTCACTATGTAATTCACATTCGCACTAAGGTGTAATTCAATCTCCTAGGCATACAGTCTTAACAAACAAAATCACTATGACTTTCACAATGCATGATCGAATGACTTCGTGAACTAATAATTATTAACCACATGACTTCCATGAAAATGAAGCCACCACTGGGCTAAGCCATCAATTGACGTCTCTAGGTCCAGTACGTCAGCCCGACAATAATCTACTATTTTTCTCAATCGTGAAGTGTCTTACTATATTACCACAATCACATAACAGTTCTTGTTACGTCTCTAAATCATGTAATATTTTTACATCATTTTTCAATTGCGTAAAAATTTTAAAACATTTTCTTAATCGCATAACTCAAAATCAACATTTTTAAATTGCATAAGGTTTTCTCAATACTTTTCAATCGCATAAAACGTTTTATTGACGTTCTAAGCTTAATTTTTTAGACTTTCTGTGTTTAATAGAAAATTTAAACCTTAATTCCAATATTTTCTTACCAAATTTCCTCTAAGTGATATTTTCTAACATTTTTCACAAAATCTACATTATTTTGATTTAATCAAAACATTTCAAAAATCTTTTTCCATTACTTTTACTAAGAACTCTCTTAAATAAAATACTTTAAATTTCAAACCATCTTTCAAATTTATTTCCATTATCATGGCCGAAAATCAATTCTTTTGAATTGATAAAATTTTGTTCATCTCCTTTTCAACTTGTAAATCCTTAAATCATATTCTTGTCAGCTAATCATCTAGGTTCACAATCAATAAAATATTTTTGCCTTGAATAACCCATCTTGGCTAAATGGTCGTGAGCCATATATGGTCATTGGGACCAAATTTTTTGTCATTCACACATGATTCAAAGCATGTAAAACATTCCAATCATCAATTCCTACCATACCAATTTCATGCATACTATCAAAGTCATTTAATCACATATAGCAAACAAGCATAAACCATTAAATTCACACAATCAAGTGAATAAATCCTCACATGGATTTTTCACCAACAACCAAAATTTTCATTTCTCACCACTAAGTTGGTTGATGAGGTTAATCTCCCTCTTACCTTAGATGATGATCGAAAACTCCTTAGTTGCCTTCTTGGAGTAAACTTCGACCACTAAATAGATCCTTAAAACAAATTAAACATACAATTATTAAAATCTAAGGCTTGAAATAAGATGACCATGGATAAAGTTTATGGTCTAGAACTTGAGAATAAAATTAGAAGTGAAGATTAAGAACTTCACCTAAAAACCTTCAAACTTAGGCTTGGAGAAAGTGATTGAAGATGGATTAATTTGAAGAAGATCACAACATGAAAGTGTCTCCAAATGGTGTCTAGATTCAAGATATATGGTTGGTTTGGATTGAACAAGATTGGAGAGTAATTGTGATGTGTTGGCTGAATATTGCTAAGGAGAGAAATGAGAGAGTTCGGTATTTTTGTTTCTAAAAAAACACAAGATAAACTTAAGTGAGATTAAGTAATCATTTTGTCTTCTAAGCTTGTCTTATAAGCTACCTTGGCTGTGTACACCTAAGCTTGCTTCCTATTGGTTCAATATTGTGAGTCATAGCTACAAACCTTGACTTCCTTCAAGCTTACCTTGGAAGCTTGCTTCCCATTGGCTCAACAATAAAGTGAGTCATAAGTGGTAATGATTAGGTTTATGACTAGGCTCATGACTAGTCATCTAATTAGATATTTACTGGTAGATAATAACCAATGGACAATGGTTACTGCTAGCAAAACCAGTGTTTATTGTCATTGGATAATAGAATGTACCTAAATTTCATCAGTCAGATAAAATATCTGAAAAAGAAAAAATTTGAAATCTGTTTCCAGTTTCGGGTTTAGTAAACTCCTCCAACCCCGCGTTAACAGTAAAAATTTCTCTGGCCCCAAAAATATTTCATTTTTCTGGCACTACTTCAAACTGACAAAAGTTTAAAAAATAATAGTAAAATAATCAAAATAAATTAAATAATTCAAAAAAGTCATAAAAATCATAAAAATCGCAATTAACTAAAAAAAAGAAAAATTCAGGGTATTACAACTCTTCCCCTCTAAAAAGAATTTCATCCTCAAAATTATCGTACCTTAGAATAATTATGGATATTGCTCTTTCATTCTATCTTCTAGTTCCCAAGTTGCATCTCCAGTCACATCATTCCAAATTACCTTTACTAAGGCAATTTCTTTTTGTTTGAGTCGCATCACTCTCTCATCCTCGATCTTAACAGGAAGTGTCTTATAGGCCAAGTTCTCTTTTAATTGTACTGTATATAGTACTATGGCATGGGTTAGATTAGGAATATATTTTTGCAATTGCGATACATGAAAGACATTATGAAGTTTAGAAAGAAAAGGTGGTAAAGCTATTTGATATGCTACTGGACCTATCCGACGAAGAATTTGATATGGTCCGATGAATTTGGGAGTGAGCTTTCTGGATTTAATAACCCAACCGACCCCAGTCGTGGTCGTAATTCTAAAAAATACTTGTTCACCTTCCTCAAAGTCAAGGGGTCTCCTTCTTTTGTCAATATAACTCTTCTGTCGACTCTAAGTTATTCGCATCTTTTCTTGGATCACTTTAACTTTTTTCATTGTTTGTTGTACAAGTTCGAGTTCTAACGCAAGATTTTCCCCATCTTGGTATCAGCACAAAGGTGTTCTACACTGTCGTCCATATAATGCCTCATCGGATGCCATCCCTATGCTTGAGTGGAAACTATTATTATAGGTGAATTCTATCAGAGATAAGAATTCATCCCAACTCCTAGTCTATTCTAAAACACAGGCTCTTAGCAGATCTTCCAACAATTGAATTGTTCTCTCTGATTAGCCATCTGTTTGTGAATAATAGGCAGAACTTAAACAAAGTTTTGTCCCCATTACTGCTTGTAGACTTTGCCAAAACCTTGACGTAAATCTAGGGTCTCAATCAGAAATAATACTAGAGGGTACACCGTGAAGTCTAACAATTTCACCAATATACACTTGGGTCAATTTCTCCATTGAATATCTTATGTTTACGGGCAAGAAGTGTGCTAACTTCGTAAGTCGATCAACGATCACCCATATGGAATCATAATCCTTTCGAGTCTTTGGCAGTCCAACCATAAAGTCCATTGCAATGCCATCCCATTTCCATTAGGGAATAGTCGGAGGTTGTAACATTCCTGAAAGTTTTTTATGTTCAACTTTAGCTTTCTGACAATCTAGACAGGATGCTACATACTTGGCCACGTCCTTCTTCATCCCTTACCACCAGTATAATCGTTTCAAATCCTGATATATCTTGGTCACTCTTGGATGTATGCTCAATTTGCTTTTGTGGGCTTTGTCGAGAATTAATCTCCTAAGCTCCGGATCACTTGGTATATAAATTCTATCTCTGAACCTTAGAATTCCCTTCGGTCCTTCCTCAAATTTTGACATGGCGCCTTGCTTCACTAACTTATTCTCATCCTGTAAGTATTGATCACTCCCTTGTTTATCTTGAATTTCATCCAAGAATCTATTCGAAATAATAATCATGTTCAAGCAAAGTCTTCCCGGTGTCGATTCTACAGACAACCACTTATCCCTGAATTGTTCTATCAATTCTCTTTCCTTGATCATCATAGTGGAGACATTAAGTATCTTCCTACTCAAGGCATCCGCTATGATGTTCACTTTCAGGGATGATACTGAAGTTGGAAATCATAATCTTTCAAAAATTTTAACCATCTTCTTTGCCTTATATTCAACTCTTTCTAGTCAAACAGGTACTTCAGACTCTTATGATCGCTGAAGATGTTGAATGTTGCTCCATACAAAAATAGCCTCTAGATCTTCAATGCAAACACAATAGCAGCTAACTCTAAATCATGAGTAGGGTAGTTCTTTTCATGCATTTTCAGTTGCCTTGAAGCATATGCTACTACCTTTCTGTTCTGCATAAGCACACAACCTAAACCCTAATGCGAAGCATCATAATATACCTCAAACAGTTTATTAGGATTAGGTAGAATCAATACTGGAGAAGTAGTCAATCGTCTTTTCAACTCTTGAAAACTCTCCTCACATGCATCAGTCCATGCAAAAGTTTGATTTTTCTGTGTGAGTTGGGTAAGAGGTCCTGCTATCTTGAAAAATCCCTCGATGAATCTTCAGTAATAACCGGCTAATCCCATAAAAGTATGGATCTCCGTTGCGATCTTCAGTCTTTACCATTGAAGAACTGTTTCAACTTTCAATAGATCCACCACAATTCCTTCCTTTAAAATTACGTGACCCAAAAATTGAACTTCCTCCAACCAAAACTTGCACTTTGATAGCTTAGCGTATAGCTGCTTCTCTTTTAGAATCTGGAGAACCACACTGAGATGTTCGCGTGTTCCTCCTGACTTCGAGAATATATTAGAATGTCGTCAATAAAGACAATGACAAATTTGTCTAGATAAGGATAAAAGATCTTATTCATGTAATCCATGAATATTGTAAGAGCATTCGTTACTCCGAGCAGCATCACTAGATATTCATAATGCCTATAACGCGTTTGAAACACCGTCTTGGGAACATCCTCTACTTTTACACGAATCTGGTGATAACCAGAACGTAAATCAATCTTAGAGAAAACAACGGCTTCCTTCAGTTGATCCATCAAATTGTCTATCCTCGGAAGTGGATATTTGTTCTTGATCGTGATCTTGTTCAACTGGCGATAATCCACATATAAGCGAGAAGTTTCATCCTTCTTCTTAACTAACAACACTGGAGCTCCCCATGGTGATAAACTAGGTCTCACAAACTGCTTTCCCAACAGTTCCACTAACTGCTTCTTTAGTTTAGCTAGTTCTAACGGCGACATCCGGTATGGTGCCATGGATATAGGACTAGATCCTAGTACAATATCGATAGAAAATTTTACCTCTCTTTCCGGTGGTAGTCTGGGTACATCATCAGGAAAAACATTAGAAAACTCATTGACTACAGGGATAGTATTCACATTCATCTCACTCTTAACCTCCAAGGAAAACAGTAACATGTATCTTTGAGCTCCTTCCCTCATGGAAGCTTTAACTTGGTTGGCCATCAAAAATCCAAAAAATCTCTGTCTCAGGGAACATGAAAATTTTATTGGAATAATCTAACAGGATATGGTTAGAAGATAACCAATCCATTCCTAAAATCACGTCTATTTGTGAAAGAGGTAAACAAATTAAATTAATAGAAAAGTTTCAGTCTCTAATAGTAATAGGACAATTTAAGCAAACTTGGATAGTAATAACAGGTTTAGCAATGGGAGTAGCAATAATCAAGTCAAATGGTAATGAAGTCACAGACAATCCTAATTGATTCACATAGTCATAGGCAATAAAAGAATGGGTCACCCCCGAGTCATACAGTACAGTTAAAGGCTTACCTCTTATGGCACAATCTCCCTTGATTAGATCTTCATATTGGGAGGCTTCTGCTCCACTCATGGTATAGACTCTCCCTCCTGCTTGAGGCCTTGAAGCACGTACATTACTAACGGAAGGCTCTGCCTTTGGTTGAGTACAGTCTCTGGAAATGTGTCTGAGCTTCCCATACTTGAAACAGATTATTCCCTTTATCGTACACTCCTTTGTTAAGTGATATCTTCCACACTTCATACATTTTGGTAAAGATGTCATGATCTGATTGAATCTACTACCACTAGTACTTCCTCCATATGTTTGTTGTTGCTGTTGATTCCCTAGTGGCCGTGAATACGATTTTCGATGGAATCAGTTGATATTACTATTACTCCCCCTTTGGAATCGAGATGGTCCAAAGTTACGGGGTCTCACATTCTGAGATTGATCCAACTCTTCAATTTGGCGGCACTTGTCCAACAAAGTAGGGAATTGCTTTATCCCCAAAGATAGTACTACTCGCTTCAGATCATGCCTCAAACGTTTTTCGAATTTTTGGCACTTCCATTCCTTATCGGGATGGAGTTGAAAGTATCGTCAAAATTTTGATAGGCTTTCAAACCTAGTAGCATATTCATTAATGGTCATTCCCCCTTGCTTTAGTCAAAGGAACTCCATCTCTTTTGTGTGCCTCGTGCTTGCTGGAAAATACTTCTCTAGAAATTTGCTTCGGAAGACTTCCCACGTGATAATTCTTCCTTCAACTTCTAACAACCTTCGAGTTCTTGCCCACCAGTCCTCACCATCTCCAACGAGCATGAAAGTAGCATAAGTTACCTTCCTTTCATCCATTCATCCCATTCCTCTAAAGATCTTCTCCAATTCCTTGATCCAAAGGTTCGCTTTCTCTGGATCAAACTCGCCTTTAAACTATGGTGGATTATTGCGGTGAAACTCTGACAGATTCTGAGTCTTGGCTGTTGCTTCTTGCTGCTAAGCAGCCCTCTGATTTTGTTGTTCTATTACATTAGTCATTCTCTGCATTGTTGCTGCAGCCGCAACCATATTATCATTGTCACGTCTCGTGTCCACAAGCGCACTTCTACCACGAGCCATTGCCTTTCTTCAATGTTAGACTAATCAAAATACAATGAAAACTAAATGTAATCATTTCAAGCAATATTGTCTCCTTTCGGAAACCAAAACATACAGAAACACACAACACAAATAATGTTGGTGTATGCCCTAGAGGCTAATACATTTTCTATATTTGCATATATTCTATTATGCTATTTTATATATGAGGCATTTCATTTATTGTGTTTTTTTTTATAAACATAATAAAGTCCTTAGAATAGTAAGTTTGATGCCATAGGACATCAAGTGGATGACTTGATCGTGAGATCCTTTTGGTTACAACACTATTCTTAAATGTCCTAGTCAAGTATTATTGTTAATTAGGACAACAATAATACATTGAGACTAGTATGTGTAGAGACCGATGACCGCATCTCACGGTCATGGATATGAGATATCAAGTCTTCACATTGGTACATATTAGAGTAATGATGTATCGGTGACCCACCATGAGAACGCTACATGGATCGTTACGTGAGTGTCATAAGCGATTCTCATAGTGATAATGGTGTTTGTGGTCCTTTGACCTGAAATCACTACGATTCCTACATGAGGAGTTGTGTGTTTTAATGCCATCAAACGTCATCTGTAACAAGGTGATTATAAAGTTGGTTATTGGACATACCGCAAATCATGTAGAGGGATGTGAGTGACCTAGATGGAATTTGTCACTCCTACATAACAGAGCGATATCTTCGGCCCCCGATTGAGTGAGATATGCGAAATGCATGGCCATGCTCAAATGAGTCAATATGAGATATTGATCTCATTTATTGTTACAAAGTCTACTCGAGTATCGGAAACGAATGATTGGACTATACAAGGGTGACGTATTCCATGCCTTGTGTTCAATCTAGATATCTTGACAAAGGGACTAAACTACACGAAACATTGATCACGGATAGGTTATGTCAAATCACCGACATTCTCATTACTTGGGTAGCGAAGTGATGTGTTGCTAGATACCGCTCACTTCGTTTGTAATATTAAAATGAGATTTTAATATTACTACCAACGTCATGAGAACCTGCAGTGGTCGCACACTTAGAACACTAAATTGAGCAATAAGGATCCAAGTTGGACTCGGATTCAATTGTGGGCCTAACTCATGACAGATGGGTTTTAAGGGTTGCACAGCTTACCTTGCTACTGCTCACACTCACTTAAGACAGCCACTATTATAAATAGTACTGTTAAGGGGGGGCTGCTATAGATGTTACATCACAACCCTAGCTGCACCTAAGAAAGTGAGTGAGAGACAGTGAAAGGTTCTTCTCTTCTATTCGCAGCTAGCACCGCGAAACAGAGGCGTGACTCCTTTTGCAAGTCTGTTCGTGTGGATACCGCAGAAACATCGTCACTATTACGGTGTTGGTGATTCACCTCGCTTGTGTTTATCACGCTTCAAGAGGTAATTTTAAAAACTCAGATTATGTTTTTTTTACGCATGGATCCTGTGTGGGAATCCTATTATTCCGCTGCGAGATATTTTGATCCGCAATTCCCAACAGTGGTATCAGAGCCACTTGCGAAACTATGATTCGATTTTTCTGCTTTTCTTGTTATATGCGATAACATGATTCGTTGCTTTCCTTTCATAAAAGATATGATCTTTATATGTTATTTCTGAAATCGAAATAATGTTTGTATGAAACCGTGTTCTGTTTTATTTGTTGTTTACTTAAACATGTTGATGTTTTTGAAACCATGAAGATGTTCATATAATTCCTCCGCGAAAACGGTTTTGAATGCTTTCGTTTTTGCGTTTTTCTCGATATCTATATATGTGATATGTATGATTCTGCCAAAACGGTTTTGAATGCTTTCTATTCTTGCGTTTTTCTGATATCTATATATGTGATATGTATGATTCTGCGAAAATGGTTTTGAATGCTTTCTGTTCTTGCATTTTTCTGATATCTATATATGTGATATGTATGATTCTCGCAAAACGATTTTGAATGCTTTCTATTCTTGCGTTTTTCGATATCTCGTATATGTGATATGTATGATTCTCGTAAAAACGATTATGAATGCGATATACACAAAGCAGCATTAAGGTTTTGGAAACCTTGTTTCCATTTTGCGACGGCTATGAAGCTTCCTCGTGACATGAAGTGTTCATGTCTTCACGAATTCTGGAAACCCTGTTTCTGGATAGGTGATGGTGGCTGTGAGTTACCCCTGCGGCACATAAAGCGTTCATGTGTTTGTGGGCCTTAGGGTTCAAATGTTGTTGCCCTAGCCGTCATGGAGGCAGAAGGGGTCCAACTCGAATTTTTCTCCAAGAAACCAGCGGGACCCCCGTCGGGGCGCTGCTCCGAACCCCGTTGCGTGGTGTGTGATATTCGAAAGCGCGATATTCAAATCTTTGTTTTATAATTCACAAAATAATAATGTGTTATTTCTTTGTGTTTATGTATTCTTAGAGATGCATGGTGCATGGTTATGGCCTTAGTCTTTATTTTATGCTATTTTGGTTATTTTAAATACGACCTGCGTGTCGTGCATTTCTCTCTACATTCTGATTGTACATTCTCTTCTCATCTAACTCCCCTCGAATGTAAAAGAGGTTTCTATAATGTAATCATCATGTGGAGACAAGGAGATGGCATCAAGTGAGGACGTTGGTGGGAGACGCTTGGTGAAGTGGCTTTTTTAAAGCTAATCTCTTAGAGGCCATAACCATGTCACATTTATTATTTGCTTTATATGTATGAGATGCATGGATGATGTTTATGGTATGTTAAACAAGTTTAATAAATGGTGAGATCTAATAATAAAATTCCCTCAAAGGAAATATTAAGTCATTATGTGATGCCTTCCAATGCGTGGCACTCATCAAGACTAATATCGATTAAGTGTAGGTCTCCAAAGCAGAGTGCCTTTATCTATATTAGTAAGATGCGATGGGATAAGAGTAATATCTAAATGCCAACCATTGGGTCTGACTTAACTAGGCCATTTCAATAGGATTGAAGGCTTAGAGGCATGAAGTTGGGCTTTAGTCCATTAGATGAATTAGAATAAGTGTTATTCACCCAACTATCCAACAGTTACATGTGATGTAATTGGAAAGAGTTTCCTACCTAAATAACCGAATTTTGGGCGATCAGCCAAAGCTGACTCAAAGCTAGGTAAAATATGGATCTTGGCCCACTAGGAAATCTTTCGATGGGATTTTCCGAGTCAATGCTGAGGGTCATTGATTTGAATAAAATAGTGGGAGGCATATTTAATTAAAAGACCTCATTAAATATGTTTATGGCATGATACTTATATTTTTGCATGTTTCGTTAATAGATAACCATGGCAACAAACACATCGGTACTTTATCATTGCGATCCGTCCTTGAGAAGGATAAGTTGTCCGGAACAAATTTTCTACACTCGGTGATACAGGAATTTGAGGATTGTCCTCAAGCAAGAGAAAAAGTCGTATGTTTTGGAACGACCTCTATTCTCGAGCCACCCGCCGCTAATGCCCCTAGAACCGAAAGAGATGCTTATAAGAAGCATCAAGATGATGCCTTGGACATTGGATGTCTAATGCTGGCCACCATGAACTCGAGCTCCAAAAGCAACATGAGAACATGGATGCATACGATATGATCGTACACCTTAAGAAGCTCTATCAAGAGCGGGCCGTACATGAGAGATTCGAGGTCTCTAAAGCACTCGTTTCAAGGCAAGTCGGTAGAAGGAAGCCCTGTTGGTGCTCATGTACTTAAGATGATTGGGTATATTGAAAACCTAGAGAGATTGGGTTTTCCTTTGGGCCAAGAGTTGGCCACTGACTTAGTCCTACAATCGTTGCCGAAAAGTTTCAGTCAATTTGTCATGAACTACAACATGAATGAGATTGACAAATCACTACCGTAGTCATTAGGCATGTTGAGAATTGCTGAGCGAACATCAACAAAGGTAAAGGGAAGGCCATAATGATGGTCCAAAAGAATAAGGGCAAGAAACAGCAGAAAAAGCCCAAGGACAACTGGAAGGGCAAGGGCAAGGACAAGTCCAAGCCTAGCACTTCTAGCTTGAAACCAAGTGGGTGGAGTGGCTAAGGAAGGTACATGCTTCCATTGCGGTCGACCGACATTGGAAGAGGAACTGTGCCAAGTTCCCGGAGGAGCTCAAAGAAGAAGGGAAGTGAGACTTCCACTTCGTGTATTTTTGTTATTGAAGTCAATTTATCTACTTACGCATCATGGGTATTAGATACTTGGATGTGGATCTCACATTTGTGTAAATGTGCGGATCTAAAGAGCAGTAGACCATTGACGAAGGGCGAAGTCGACCTACGAGTTGGAAATGGAGCAAAAGTTGCTGCATTAGCTGTAGGGACTTATTTATTATCTCTGCCCACTGGGCTTGTAATAGTTAGAGAACTGCTATTTTGTGCCTCGCTATTAGTAGGAATATCATTTCTGCTTTCTTATTTGGACAAGAAAGGTTTTTCTTTTATAATAAAAGACAAGTGTTGTTCTATTTATATGAATGATATTTTTTATGGTAGTGCACAATTGAGTAATGGACTTTATGTACTTGATCTCGAAATGCCCATTTATAACATAAATACAAAGAGGTTTAAATCAAACGATCTGAACCCAACTTTTCTCTCGGCATTGTCGTTTGGGCCACATAAATGAGAAACGCATCTCCAAACTCCATAAAGATGGATTCTTGGACTCATTTGATTTCGAATCATATGAGATGTGTGAATCTTGTTTATTAGGGAAGATGACAAAGGCCCCATTCACTGGACAAGGTGAAAGTGGCTAGTGATCTTTTAGGCCTTATACATAGTGATGTATGTGGGCCACTAAACACATCGCTAGAGGTGGTTTTCAATACTTCATTACATTTACTGATGATTTCAGTAGATATAGATTTGTATATCTTATGAAGCACAAATCAAAATCCTTTGAAAAGTTCAAAGAGTTCAAGAATGAAGTACAAAACCAACTTGGCAAAAGAATTAAAATCCTTCGATCAGATCGAGGAGGTGAATACTTAAGCCAACAGTTTGATGATCATCTGAAAGAGTGTGGGATAATATCTCAACTCACTCCTCCTGGAACACCACAATGGAATGGTGTTTCTGAAAGGAGGAACCGAACTTTGTTGGACATGGTCCGATCCATGATGAGTCATGCAGACCTTCCAGGCTCCTTCTGGGGACATGCTATGTTAACAGCAGCTTTCACACTTAACCGTGTTCCATCTAAGACGGTTCAACAGACACCATATGAGATATGGACTGGGAGATGGCCCAAGATGTCTTTCATGAAGATTTGGGGTTGCGAAGCTTATGTGAAACGTCAAGTTTCGATAAGCTTGGCCCTAAATCGATAAATGCTTCTTTGTGGGGTATCCAAAGGAAACCAAGGGATACTTTTTCTATAATCCTACCGAGGGCAAAGTGTTTGTCGCACGGACACCGTGTTTCTAGAAAGGGAGTTTATCTCCAAAGGAACCAAGTGGGAGAAAAGTAGAACTTGAAGAAGTTCAAGTTTCACAAAGCAAAGAATGAACCAATGGTGGAAATAGAGCAGCCTCCACAAAATGTTGTGGAACAAAGAACTCCGCTTCTAGTAGCACAAGACCTGCGTAGGTCTAACAGGATACATCATCAACCAGAGATATGGATTTCTCATGACCCAACAAGGTGACGTATTGCTCATGGATCAAGATGAGCCCGTGAGTTACCAGAAGCCATTATTGGCCCGAATCCGAGAAATGGCTTGAGGCCATGAGATCTCGAAATGGATTCCATGTATGCCAACCAGTATGGACCTTGGTTGACCCACCCGAAGGGTAAAACCCATTGGTGCAAGTGGGTTTTCAAGAAGAAAACCGACATGGATGGTAATGTGCATACCTTTAAGGCGCGATTGGTGGCTAAAGGTTTCAAACAAATTCATGGTGTAGACTATGATGAGACTTTTTCCCCAGTTGCGATGCTTAAATCCGTTCGGATCTTGCTTGCTGTTGCAGCATACCATGATTATGAAATCTGGCAAATGGATGTCAAAACTGCTTTCCTTAATGGAAATCTTCTCGAAGATGTGTACATGACACAACCTGAGGGTTTTGCCACTCCAGAGGATGCTAGAAAAGTATGCAAGTTGCAACGATCTATTTATGGATTAAAGCAAGCTTCCGTAAGTTCGGAATCTTCGTTTGATGATACAATCAAACAGTTTGGTTTCATCAAGAATGAAGAAGAATCTTGTGTCTACAAGAAGGTTAGTGGGAGCACGGTTGTCTTTCTAGTATTGTATGTAGATGACATACTACTAATTGGAAATGACATCCCTACCCTACAACCAGTAAAGACTTGGTTAGGGAAGTGCTTTTCTATGAAGGACTTGGGCGAAGCCACCTATGTATTAGGTATCGTGATCTATAGAGATAGATCACCGAGACTCGCTTGGCCTAAGTCGAGTACATACATAGACAAAGTGTTAAGACGATTTAACATACATGAATCCAAGAAAGGACTCTTGCCTATGTAACATGGTGTAAGCTTATCTAAGGCTCAATCCCTTCCACCCAGGATGAGAGGGATCGCATGAGCAAGATTCCATATGCATCCGCAATTGGATCTATCATGTATGCCATGTTATGTACTCGACCGACATCTCGTATGCTTTGAGCATGACGAGTAGGTACCGATCGATCCCTATGGTGAAAGTCACTAGATCGCTATCAAGAACATCCTTAAGTACTTAAGAAGGACTAAGGATTCGTTCTTGGTATATGGAGGTGAGGAAGAGCTAGTTGTAAAAGGTTACACCGATGCTAGCTTCCAGGACCGATAAGGACGACTCCGCATCGCAATCGTGTTATGTTTTTTGCCTAAATGGTGGGGCCGTGAGTGGAAGAGTTCAAAGTAGGAGACAGTCACCGATTCTACCACAGAGGTCGAGTATATTGTCTTGCCTCCAATGCAAAGCAAAGGAGGCCGTTTGGATCGTAAGTTCATTACCGAACTTGGCACTATTCCTAGCATTGTGGACCCAAAGTGGACCTCTATTGTGATAACAATGGAGCCATTGCACAAGCTAAGGAGCCTAGATCTCACCAAATGATCCAAACATATACTTAGGCGCTTCCATCTCATTCGAGAGATCATCAATAGAGGAGATGTGAAGATATGCGAGTACCAACAGATGATAACATTGCTGATCCACTCGACGAAGCCTCTTGCACAAAGAGGCATGAGGGTCACACTAGGTCTTTAGGCATTAGATATATGCCCGATTGGCTCTAGTGCAAGTGGGAGATTGTTGGTGTATGCCCTAGAGGCTAATACATTTTCTCGTATTTGCATATATTCTATTATGCTATTTTATATATGAGGCATTTCATTTATTGTGTTCTTTTTTGATAAACATAATAAAGTCCTTAGAATAGTAAGTTTGATGCCATAGGACATCAAGTGGATGACTTGATCGTGAGATCCTTTTGGTTACAACACTATTCTTAAATGTCCCTAGTCAAGTATTATTGTTAATTAGGACAACAATAATACATTGAGACTAGTATGTGTAGAGACTGATGACCGCATCTCACGGGTCATGGATATGAGATATCAAGTCTTCACATTGGTACATATTAGAGTAATGATGTACTTTGACTGACCCACCATGAGAACGCTACATGGATCGTTACGTGAGTGTCATAAGCGATTCTCATAGTGATAATGGTGTTTGTGGTCCTTTGACCTCGAAATCACTACGATTCCTACATGAGGAGTTGTGTGTTTTAATGCCATCAAACGTCATCCGTAACAAGGTGATTATAAAGTTGGTTATTGGACATACCGCAAATCATGCAGGGGATGTGAGTGACCTAGATGGAATTTGTCACTCCTACATAACAGAGCGATATCTTCGGGCCCCCGATTGAGTGAGACCGCGAAATGCATGGCCATGCTCAAATGAGTCAATATGAGATATTGATCTCATTTATTGTTACAAAGTCTACTCGAGTATCAGGAAACGAATGATTGGACTATACAAGGGTGACGCATTCCATGCCTTGTGTTCAATCTAGATATCTTGACAAAGGGACTAAACTACACGGAAACATTGATCACAGATAGGTTATGTCAAATCACTGACATTCTCATTACTTGGGTAGCAGTGATGTGTTGCTAGATACCGCTCACTGTTTGTAATATTAAAATGAGATTTTAATATTACTACCAACGTCATAAGAACCTGCAGGGTTGCACACTTAGAACAAACTAAATTGGAGCAATAAGGATCCAAGTTGGACTCGGATTCAATTGTGGGCCTAACTCATGACAGATGGGTTTTAGGGTTGCACAGCTTACCTTGCTACTGCTCACACTCACTTAAGACAGCCACTATTATAAATAGTTTTGTTAAGGGGGGGCTGCTATAGATATTACATCACAACCCTAGCCGCACCTAAGAAAGTGAGTGAGAGACAGTGAAAGGTTCTTCTCTTCTATTCGCAGCTAGCACCGCGAAACAGAGGCGTGACTCCTTTTGCAAGTCTGTTCGTGTGGATACCGCAGAAACATCGTCGCTATTACGGT
Organism: Ormosia semicastrata; assembly: GCA_029884595.1. Taxonomy (NCBI): domain Eukaryota; kingdom Viridiplantae; phylum Streptophyta; class Magnoliopsida; order Fabales; family Fabaceae; genus Ormosia; species Ormosia semicastrata. Next base: position 37,578,688 of record JAQQTO010000048.1, on the reverse strand, counting down.
GTTGGTGATTCACCTCGCTTGTGTTTATCACGCTTCAAGAGGTAATTTTAAAAACTCGGATTATGTTTTTTTTTCGCATGGATCCTGTGTGGGAATCCTATTATTCTGCTGCGAGATATTTTGATCCGCAATTCCCAACAAATAAGACAAATCCAACCACAAACTCGACAGACTAGACCTCACTCTGATACCAACTAATGTAACACCCTCCTTTGGGAATTACATTTCATACCAACAAATTTAAAGCTAAAACCAAGTCATAAATGATTTAATATTGTAATATACGAGTTTTAAAATTTCTTTTCATGGATAACATAAACTTAACAAAATATAGAGAGCACAAAACATAGTAAACTGAATAATACACCTTTCATATATATAACATAGTTTACTGGCAACATAAATACATAAGACTTACATACTCAAAAGTATAAGTACAACTACCATAACAAAACCTAATATGGCTCAAGCCCAAACACCTGGAGGAAAGGGTCCTCCACTGGATCCTCCTCGGAATCCTCAACAGACAAATCCCCTAGTTGGGGTATATCTTGACAGACGGGAGTCCGAGCAGATGATACCTCAGAATCCTCCCTAAGAGTGTAATGAAGACACCCCATAACTCCCTGACAGGCAAATAAAACTCTAGAAAAATAGTGGCATCAAAAGAAAAATGAGCAACCCCATGGTGGGTGCTACTCAAAGATAGGGTAAGATCCCCATAAAACTCAATCCGCTCAGTGTCCAGATGGACGCACTATGCGTCGGTGCCTCTATGGAACTACACCCTAATGAAACCCAAAAGATCCCGCCTCGCCACTATCACCGTCTTCATAGAACATAAACATAAAACAGAATAGAAAGAACAATACCATAAAGAGGTGAGATCCCCTACATCACATACCAATATGACAGTAAAGAAATAGTAATAACCATAATGCCATTCAGTACAGAATCAATAATTACAGTCATGATATTTAAATAATAAATAATTCAACGAATGTATTTCACAACAACATGTCTACTGACTATGCATATGTACAATGGACCGACCCCTACTTCATGGAGCTAAAACCAACATTGGAGAGAATGATTGGGAGACATGTCTGTATATCGTTAGCCTCAATTCAAGTGCTCCAATTTTCTCAGTGTACGCATCATGACTTATACAAGACATTCTACACCAGATCGTGAATAGAAATAGTGTCTTATCGAGATCGTTGGTGTGTTTGCATCATCAACCACGACACAGTAGAGCTACTAACTAGCCACTTGTGGAATTACCGCGCCCCGATGCCCTTAAGATCAGTTATTGACCTTCACTATAAATTTGAATCCGCACTAAGGGGTAATTCAATCTCCTAGGCATACAGCCTTAACAAATAAAATCACTATGACTTTTACAATGCATGATCAAATGACTTCATGAACCAATAATTATTAACCACGTGACTTCCACGAAAATCAAGCCACCACTAGGCTAAGCCTTTAACTGACATCTCTGGGTCCAGTACGTCGGCCCAATAGTAATCTGCTATTTTTCTCAATCGTAAAGTGTTTCTATTGTATTATCACAATCGCATAACATTTCTTGTTACGTCTCTAAATAACGTAACATTTTTATGTCATTTTTCAATTGTGTAAAAATTTTAAAACATTTTCTTAATTGCGTAACTCAAAATTAATATTTTTAAATCACGTAAGGTTTTCTCAATACTTTTCAGTCGCATAAAATGTTTTATTGACGTTCTAAGCTTAATTTTTGAGACTTTCCATGTTTAATAGAAACTTTGAACCTTAATTCCAATATTTTCTTACCAAATTTCCTCTAAGTGATATTTCCTAACATTTTTCACAAAATGTACATTATTTTGATTTAATCAAAACATTTCAAAAATCTTTTTCCATTACTTTTACTAAGAACTCTCTCATATAAAATACTTTAATTTTAAACCATCTTTCAAACTTATTTCAATTATCATGGCCAAAAATCAATTCTTTTCAATTGATAAAATTTTGTTCATCTCCTTTTCAACTTGTAAATCCTTAAATTATATTCTTGTCACCTAATCATCTAGGTTCACAATCAATAAAATATGTTTGCCTTGAATACCCCATCTTGGCTAAATGGCCGTGAGCCATATATGGTCATTGGGACCAAAATTTTTGCCATTCACACATGATTAAAAAGCATGTAAAACATTCCAATCATCAATTTCTACCATACCAATTTCATGCATACTATCAAAGTCATATAATCACATATAGCAAACAAGCATAAACCATTAAATTCACACAATCAAGTGAATAAATTCTCACATGAATTTTTCACCAATAACGAAAAATTCCATTTCTCACCACTAAGTTGGTTGATGAGGTTAATCTCCCTCTTACCTTAGATGATGATCGAAATCTCCTTAGTTGCCTTCTTGGAGTAAACTTCGACCACTAAATAGATCCTTAAAACAAATTAAACATACAATTATTAAAATCTAAGGCTTGAAATAAGATGACCATGAATAAAGTTTATAGTCTAGAACTTGAGAATAAAATTAGAAGTGAAGATCAAGAACTTCACCTAAAAACCTTCAAACTTAGGCTTGGAGAAAGTGATTAAAGATGGATTAATTTGAAGAAAATCACAATATGAAAGTGTCTCCAAATGGTGTCTAGATTCAAGATATATGGTTAGTTTGGATTGAACAAGATTGGAAAGTAATTGTGATGTGTTGGCCGAATATTGCTAAGGAGAGAAATGAGAGAGTTTGGTATTTTTGTTTCTAAAATAAACAAGATAAACTTAAGTGAGATTAAGTAACCATTTTGTCTTCTAAACTTGTCCTATAAGCTACCTTAGCCGTGTACACCTAAGGGTGTAGGGTAACTAAAACTTCTCCTCCAAGATCTCTTCAAGCTTGCCTTGGAAGCTTGCTTCCCATTGGTTCAACATTGTGAGTCATAGCCACAAAGCTTGACTTCCTTCAAGCTTACCTTAGAAGCTTGCTTCCCATTAGCTGAACAATAAAGTGAGTCATAAGTGGTAATGATTAGGTTTATGACTAGGCTCATGACTAGTCATCTAACTAGATATTTATTAGTAGATTATAACCAATGGACAAAGGTTACTGCTAGCAAAACTAGCGTTTATTGTCCAATGGATAATAGAATGTACCTAGATTTCATCAGTCGGATAAAATCTCCAAAAAAGAAAATTTTCAAAATTTGTTTGCAGTTTCAGGTTTAATAAGCTCCTCAGGCCCCGCGTTAATAGTCAAAATATTTTTGGCCCCGAAAATATTTTATTTTTTTGGCACCGCTTCAAACACACAAAAGTGTAAAAATAATAATAAAATAATCAAAATAAGTTAAATAATTCACAAAAATCACAAAAATCATAAAAATCACAATTAACTAAAAAAAAAAAAATTCAGGGTGTTATAGATAACTTGACTGAAATTCAAGTAACTCTCACCCCCAATCAAAACCAAATATTGTCCTCAATGTTTCAAATCAAATTCAGGCTTAAAAAATAATCACTAATATGCATCAAAGAAAGTATTGGGACAAAATAAATAGAGTAATAGGGAGGAGTCACATACCTAAAATGCTTAGCAATTTAAAAGAGAAGATGAGAAGAGGATAACTACACCTTGACAATGGTTAGCAATGACAAAAATAATAAAAGCAAAAAAAAGTAAAATGAAAAAACAAGCATAAAATATGAATATTTTTTTAGGTTTTGAATTTTTTAAACTTTTTTTTGCTGGCCGATACTATTTATATCCCCATACAAAGACTCCAAAAATCTGGGAGGCAGTTAAGCCGACTCAATAAAAACAAAGCTTAAACTAAAAACTTACCTAAGTTTTGGTAAGTAGGATCGTCTACCTAAGGGTGGGCATGGTTCAGTTCAGCATGAAAACCTGAACCGAAACGAACTGAACTGGTAAAGTGGTTAGGTTCGAAAATCGATCCGATTTTCTTTTCGGGCCGAACCAAACCGGTTCGAAAAACCAGTTCAGAATTGATTTGCGTCTATAGAACCAATTTATAGAAATGGTTTGGATTTGGGTTTATAGATTCGGTTTTGAATTCAGTTCAGAATTGATTTTTCATGAAACCAGTTTACAAAATTGGTTTTTCATGAAACCAGTTCAGAAAACTGGTTTTTCTATAAGATACCAATTCATAAAATTGGTTTAAAAACCAGTTCAGAAAACTAGTTCTATGATACCAATTTATCAACACAAAGGAAATATTACAATTCTGCAAGACGCTCAGACCCCCAGCATAATAATAGTTCAGAAACTTGAAAGTTAATTAAGCATTTAATTATATGATAGATTTGACCAACTTATCATAAATCATAATATTAATAATTAAACTAGCATAGAAAACATTCTCTTACCATTATGTCAACTGATAGGGTAGCTAGGTTAGTAATTAAACAGCCAACAAGCCTCTTTTTAGCCTAGTATCAACATCTAATTTTAGAGAAAGTCAATGAACATATTTGTTGAGGTAGTTCTCATCAAAGGCCCACCAGATCTGGTCCAAGAATTCAAATCAACACTTTGAGTGTGTTTGGAATGTAAAAAATTAAGAAATAATTTGATTTGTAAATCAAATTTAATTAAATCTTGTGTTTGGAATATTAAAAAATAGGAAATGATTTGATTTTTAAAATTCCATGGATTTTAATCTTTTTATTTTAGAAATTTCATCAAATTTGATAGGATTTGATAGGATTTGATTTCATTTAAAATGAATAGATTAATTTACCCTTAGTAACTACCTCTAACCACCTCTCATGAGGGTTAAAATGTAAAATAATAAAATTAAATGAAATCAATTCTCATTTTAATGAATTCCAAACACAAAATTTGATTTCTAAATCAATTTAATTCCTATTTTTTTTTAAAGTTCCAAACATAAAATTTGATTTCTAAATCAAATCAATTCAATTCAAATCAAATCAAATCAAATCATTTCTCATTTTAATTCATTCCAAACACAACCTTTCTGATTCACCGTCACTTCCATTGTGAATGGCACAGTGGGTCTTCTAATTTTTACCATTGGCTCCATTGGAATTACTAACACCTTGATGCAATGAGGAAGCAACATCTGTAAGGTCTTCAAGGGAACCTGTCAAATTCTCTCGTGCAATGCAATTCCACGAAGGAATTCTTCTTGAAGCACTGAATTTGGCAGTACTGGACAACCCATGAGAAGCAGAAGTAGCTCTCTCAGCTCTTCTTTTGAGTTTTCTCATATGATTGAGAAATTGCAACACACTCATCAAGAGCAAGCTCAATGCCACAATTTGTTTTTATAGATGAAAGCTTCTCCCAGTTGTATCTTCTCCCGTGGTTGGCTGCCTTTTGAAGCTCCGCATAAGAAGGGTTCTATAGAAATTTTGAGTACTGGAGCAGGATGTGATAAAAAAGACAATATACAAAAGTTAATCATTAATCCACTGAATCATCCCTAGTAAATAATACGTAAATAAATTCTTAAACATTTCACACAAATGTAAGATATAGAACATTCATCACATCATTCCTCTATATTTCCAAGTTCACTGAAATTTCAACAAGTTTTGTGATCAAAGGCTTGATGTTAATTAAGCATTTAATTATATGACAGATTTGACCAACTTATCATACATCATAATATTAATAATTAAACTAGCATAGAAGACATTCTCTTACCATTATGTCAACTGATAGGGTAGCTAGGTTAGTAATTAAACAGCTAACTTCCTTTGCAATACCAAATCTTTTAAGTGTAGTCACTTCATTTTAGAAATAACTGCATTATATCTACTTCATTGAAATCAAGTAAAATCCTATCCTCCTCCCCACCACCTGGCTGGAGGCTTTTCACTTGTAGCATATGAAATCACTTAAGGGCATCTCAAAGAAAAACAAAAAAAAATTTACAAAATACCAGCTTTAATATCAAGCAATTAGCAATCATACCATTTAAACACAACGCCAGAGCTCCACCTGATCAGGTTGAGACATGTTCATGACATTCTTCCAATTCCTATTTATTATATATACATGAATTATTTATGAATCTATTATTAAGCCATTATACTGGGGTAGAATGGAGGAACCATAATGCAGAAGCAGCCAAAAAATGACATGTTATTATACAAAAAGCCAAAGAGCAGAGTCAAATGAACACTAACGGGATTAAGACCAAGAAGCTTCTGATTTGGATGAGCCACAACCTGCATAGAAGAAGTTAGAACACAAGACCAGCATAGAAGCCTGACTGAGTAAATTATGTGCTGTATTCCTTACAGAAAAAGCTTAATTTATTTCATAATAATCAATTTGAGAAGCCTCCAGACCAGCATTTGAAATAGCTTTTGGAATTGCAAGGGCAAGAGCAGTTGTAAATAATTCGGGTGCCTGCAAAGACAATCTTGTTTCAGCTCTAAATGCACACATTAATCAAGACCAAAGCAAGTTACATCAACCTGTCATAGCACCTGAGCTGCATCTGCATATCCCTTTATCTTTGCTATTACATGCAATCCAAGCTCACGTGCCTTATCTTCACTCACTAGCACTAATGCAGCAGCACCATCACTGTTCAAGTCAATAAACTAATTCATAATCAATAAACGAACATGCACTTTAGAACCTTATGATCTGGACCCCATATTCTAGCATGGTATAATTATTAATTTATTAATCCAACTTCTTGGAATGATGTAAGGGACTATCTCCATAGAATTCACATGGGCATCAAAGAATGCACTTTAGTGCACAAATACCAAGTATGACAAAAAATGGGTCCAACACATGCCTTTTTAAAGTCTGTAATAGCGGCAATAAATATGCTATTCATCAATTGAACAGTTTCCACCCATGGGAAATCATAAATTAATAAAGTGCGCAAAGTCAAAGAACAGTATACCAGGAATGAGCTATCAAGAATAAAGAACATGTCTTGATAAGTAATAACATGTCCAATACACAATTATCCTAAGATAAAAAATAATAGTAAAACAAATACAAAAAAATGTATCCCCTTCAATCATTAAGAGAAATAGCAGAAGAACAAGGAACATCTTGTTGAGAAATAGTCTTTTTTTTTTCTTTAGGTGAATGACTCAATGTGTACATATGATAACTTGATATCCACTACAACTAGGGGCAGAACAACATATGATTTTGCGCACCCTTAAAATAATTTTATAATTTTTAAACAAAATCCCCTTAAAATAAATGAAATCTGCCATCTTTATGAAAATTTTATAATTTTTATATGAAGTACATATTTAGCACCCTCACATAAATTTTTCTAGTCCCCCCGCCCCCTTCTACAGCCATCTGATCTTTTTAATGTCTATGCATAATTGATTGTGCAAAAGCATTGAGCAAAAGTCATTTATCGTTTATAGCAAATGAACGCACACATAGTATCGTTCATCTCAATAGGATCTTGATTATCCATAAACGTGCAAAAATGTTAGTGTGAAAAGAGAAAATCAGTAGAAATAATGTGGAAATAATGTCGAAATAAAAATAGAAGGATTAATTAAACTAAAATCACAACATAAGAGAAAACCAACAGAAGCTACAACATCCCTAGATCTATTCTATGATCTTAGTGTGATTCAATACCTCAGAGAGCCACTTAAAGTTACATAAGCATGTGGAAAGCCAAGAATGCATGAATTCAACAGGAAAAAAAAGACAAAAATACTAAAGCATAAGGAAAATTAAGATTCCATAAAAAAATAGAATTGAATCACTAAAGACCTAGATCCAATCCATGTCCCCTAAAACATAAGCACACCAAATAAAGATAGTTCAGGCATTGTCAACCAACCAACATGCAATGAAGACAAACACTAAATAAAGAAATTAATTAACATGCTATAGGCCAACCTTAATTAAACTAAAGTGTAGAGAAATGTAGTCAATGAGAAACACAAAAAATGATTCTCCACTTTGTTTCAGCTTTTCAATACAAAGGAAAATCACAAACATGACCATTTTTACTCTACGCTTGTTAAAATATTTACACTATTTTTTACATGTATAAGATTAACTTTGTGCAACACAACAGAAAATGAAAATCTAAATGAAAATGAAAATGTAAGAATATAAAAAAATTAAGGGTTCTCACCACTCGAAGACCCAGCACTACAAATCAATGGTCGCTAGTTTAAATCTACCTTGGGTAACACTTGACCTGCAGAAAGATGAAAATGTAAATGTAAGTTTCAAAAAAAAAAAGAGAGAAATCAAAGGTTCGGGTTGGAGAATAAATCACCACTCACCAGAAGATGAAGACCCGATGAAGACGCAAACGCAGAGAGATGAAGACGCAGCAGATCAACGTAGAGAGATTAAGACCCAAATCAACCCACAACGAAGAAGATGTAATGAATCGTCTAAACTCGCAACTCATGAAGCCTGAAGGTGTCTCCAATTACGCAATTTGTGGTGCCTAATTTGGGGGTTAAGGTTCATAAATTTAGGAGTTAGGGTCCACCTCACGTTAGTATTTTCAGAGAAAAGTGAGAAATTTGAGAGAAATGTCAAAAGTGAAGTTTGTTACCAATTTTTTTTTGAAGAGTGGACTAGTTTTGTTATTACTAGTTAACCAAACTGGATATAAAACTAATTAACCGAAACACTTTTAAAAAGTAACCAGTTCAGGTTTTTAAATTGGTTCAAAAAATATGATTATTTATAGAGTGGTTTGGTTTAGTATATGGTTTGGTTTGGTTCTTTTAGATTTTTTGCACACCCTTACATCTACTAAAGTCTCTTCTACATCTAGATCCTTCAACTCAAGGTACGACTTCAACTGATGACCATTTACCAAAAATGTTGCTTAAAGTCCTTGCAATCTTGCTAAAATACTTGATGAACCTCTTATAGAAACCTGCGTGCCCTAGAAAAGATCTAATTTCTTTCACAGATATAGAGGGAGGAAGGTTAGAAATCAAGTCAATTTTAACCTTATCAACCTCAATGCCATCTTTAGATATGACATGACCATCATCAGTATTAACATGATTCAAGCATGCCAATAATGGATCATCACAACTAAAATGCATAAATGAGTCATGAGCCAAACTATCAATCAAATTCAATTCATGCACCTCATTATCATTATCATCAGGCATCTGTTTACTGATATGAAAAATATTAAGATCAACAGTCATGTTCCTAAATGATAGTTTCATCACACCACTCCTATAATTAATCAATGCATTAGATGTAGCAAGGAATGAGCGGCCCAAAATAACATAAATTGCAGGATAGGGACCACAAATAGGCTCAGTATCAAGTATAACAAAATCAACAGGAAAGTATAAATTCTTAATTTTTATCAACACATCTTCAACAATGCCCCTAAGATATTTAACAGATTTATCAACTAATTGGAGAGTCATTTTAGTTGGTTTCAACTCCCCTAAACCCAACTGCAAGTAAATAGAATAAGACAACAAAGTAACACTTGCACTTAGATCTAGTAAAGCTCCCTCAACATGATGATCCTCAATTTTACAAGCAATAGTAGGTGATCCAAGGTCTTTATACTTAACAAGATATGTTCTGAGAATCATAAAACTTACCTGCTCTATCAAAAAGGCCTTCTTGGGAACATTAAACTTCCTCTTCACAATGATAAGATCCCTCAAGAATTTAGCATACGCAAGCACCTGTCTAATAGCATCAAGAAAAGGCAAGTTAATTTGCAACTATTTAAAAATCTCCAAAATATCACCTAACTGCACAGTGTTCTTGGGATTTACTAATCTATGAGGAAAAGGGGCCCTAGGCACATACTCCTTAACTTTAGCCTCTACAAGTTTAGCAGTAAACACATTAAGCTTTGAGGGCACATTATCCTTATTTGAGTTATTCTTATCCCTAGAACTACTGGCTTCTAACTTCATATTATCCTTCACAGGATCTACAATGTGATTATCTATTTACTTCCTAGACCTAAGGGTGGTGATAGATTGAACCTTCTCATTTTTCGTATTAGAGCTAGATGTCTCTTGAATTGCATACTGTCCTTTAGGATTATGGATAGGCTGACTAGAGAATTTTCCTCTCTTTCTTTCTACCATCTGACTGACCAACTGACCCATCTGAACTTCTAACTTTGCTATAGCATTAGTGTGCACTTGGGTAACATTCTTTATCTATTGAATGGCATTGGTGGTCATTTGGCTGATATTTCTCATCTCTTGCATAAATTGACCAAGAATTTCCTTTAGTGATGACTATTGCCTAGACTGACCTATTCCTTGATTTCAGAAATACGATGGATGTTGGTAATATTGGTCAGGCTGCTGGAATTGAGTTTGACTCTCCATAGGTTGACCACCTAAGTTACCTGAAAAGTTATTTTGCATCCAAGAAAAATTAGGCTGATTTTGCTAATTAGGATTACAAGTATTTGAAGAAGTATTAGCAAAAGATCTCTTTATTGCGTTTCCCTGCTCAACAAAACAATCATTATTAGGTACAAAAGAAGAGCACATAGAAAAAGCATGCAAATTATTCTCACAAAATGCATAGTTTTCCTATTGGACTCTATTAGCCTGACCAACTCCTTTATTGAGTGATAGGGACTTAACTTCATATGTAATAGCATCTAGTCTAGTTTTGATATCTGTATCCTCACTAACCTCATATACACCTCCCTTCTTAGGTTGGGTTGATCTATCCTATGATTAGCAAAGTCCCACTGCTGAGAATTTTTAGACAAATCCTCAAAAAATTGATAAACCTCCTGTGCATTCGAATTAAAAAATGTGCCACCATTCATAGACTTAACCAAGCCCTTATTAAATTGTGTCAACCCATTATAAAAATATTGCACAAGGCACCATTTTTCAAAATCATGGTGAGGGCACCTCACAATCAAATCTTTAAACCTCTCCCAACTTTCAAAGAATTTTTCATGGTCTTCTTGACAAAAACATGAAATTTCCCTTCTTAAAGAATTTGTTTTGGACATGGGAAAAAATTTAGATAAAAACTTTTGGCTCAACATTTCCAATGACGTAATAGAGTTAGAAGAAAAAGAATTTAGCCAAGTTTTTGCTTTATCTTTCAATGAAAAAGGAAAAAGAAGCAAATGCACAGATTCTGTAGAAAAATTTTGAAATTTAAAAATTTCACAAATTTCTAAAAAATCCTTAACATATAAGTATTGGTCTTCCCTATCTAAGTCATGAAAAATTGGAAGCAGATTGATAACTTGAGGTTTAATCTCAAAATGGGTAGTAGTAATAGCAAGAAAAATAATGCATAAGAGTGGATTCCCAAATATTGAGCAAAATAATTTCCTAAGTGGTATAACAACATCTCCTTGCACAGCCACATCTGTCTCAACTATGTTTTCTACATTTACTCCTTGCATAGTCATATCCATATCTGTTATGGGTTCTATATCAACTCTCACTAATCTATGTGTATGATCACGAACCCAAGTTATCATGCAATGCTCAAACAACAAAAAAATAAAATTAAGGAAAATAGAGCAATTAAACAAATAAAAATAAAAATAAAAATAGGATAAGGCAAATATAAAAATAAATAAAAAAATCAACTAGTAGAAGAGAAAAATTTAACAAATACTTTACCTAAGTCCCCAACAATGACACCAAAAACTTGTTGTGACATTTCCTTTTTTAAAAAAAATCCTTTAAATACTCGCAAGTGCATGAGCCGTATCGAAGTATAGTTGAGAAAGTATGAGGTCAATCTCACAGAGACTTAGAGTTAATTTTAAGTATTGAAAAATTATTTCTAATCTAGTCGCACAAATTGATGAGACAAAGATGCAAAAAATAAAATAAATAAATAACTAAAATAAAAGCAAATTAAAAGAAAACAAGTAAATAAATTTGGTTTCAACCAGATGTAAAAGGACTAAGGGTCAGAATCCACAAAGATTAATTTTAATAATAACTATGTTAAATAATTATATCCAAATAATTTATCCCATGAGTATCTAGCGGCAAAGCATGTGATCATGAAAGATCTATCAATGAAGCACTAAAAATAATAATCAAGTGTATGATAAAATTTCCTTAATTAATAGTAAATTATCAAATCATCAAATGTATCCCTAAAAAGAAATCACAATTGATATCTAACAATTACTACCAACATTTAGATAACACAAATAAATTGTAAAGCATGAGAAAAATATGACTAAACTCATTTAAAAATTTATTTATATAATTTAATAGGAAAATAGAATCAATAAACATTAAATCTTAAAATTGGGTAACAATAATTCAATATAGCAATGCCAAAACAATCAACGTTTCATCACACCCTTAATACAAAAAATTTAGCAAGACATAAAAATATTAAAACACAATAAAATTATCTCACTAAAATTCTCCATAGCAATTTTCCTATGCTGCCGCGTTACTCTCCCTATCGCTGTCATACTGTTCCTATTTTTCTCCAATTCTCCACGACGTCATAGCTATATTCTCTCTCAATTTATAGATTTTTTATGCAAGAGAAGTTATGTCACCTTTTCCTTAAAGTCATGGGCCCCAAGTCTTTTTCATTGTGCACTGTTTCACTTTCCTCTTTTTAGTTGAATTACACCACTTAGAAGTAATCTACTTGGCTAAAACTTTCCTTGAGCCTTTTAAGCCAACTAAAAGCCTTCTTTTGTCTTTAAGTTGCTTTTCCAATTAAAATCCTATTGGATTGTACAGCAAAGCACCTCAATGCTTCTTTCTCATAACACCTTAAATGAATAATGGTATCACTCCTACAATTAGCATATAATTTAATAATTAATTTATCTTAGAGAAATAAATGATATTGTCAAAAATTCAATAAAATAAAATATATTAAGATATAATAATACCTATTTTTATAAGAAAAATATATAAAAATTAGGCTATTATCACAGGAACTTAGAGCTAGGAGCTCGATTTCTCAAAACCAGGCATTCTCTGATGAATTGATGGTATATGAGATCCCCATGCAATTCAAGTATCCTACCAACATTGAACCCTATGACGGGACCTCGGACCCTCAGGAACATTTGGACACCTACATTTCTGCACTCTTGTTTTTTGGGGGTGGTGACTCTCTCATGTGTCGAGCTTTCCCCTTGTCACTGAAGAAAGTCGCCTTGAGATGGTTTACTACTTTAGCCCCAAGGCATAGCACTACAGTCGTGGAGCAAAGGGATGGGTACCTACAAAATGTACTATGGCGCTCGAGTCAGTAGTTGTATAAGGAGGATAATGTGTAATGAAATTGGTGCATACCTTCGTCCTCTTGTTTAGTGTAACACCCTCAAGAACATATTAGACTTCTATATGGTTATAAAGGTAGATTAATACTTGCTTAACATGCCTGTTAAAATTTGTGACTTTTTGAGTACATTTACCCACTTTGCTGTAACACTGTGAAAAATAGCTGTTATTAGCCCCAAAGCCTGCTTAAACTGTTTAGTAAATGGAAATAAATGTGAAAAATTTGTTTCTAGGTCACAAATGTGTGGAAGATTATGTGGTTAGAATTTGAGGTTAATCAGAGTTAGTTTGGTATTTTTAAGCATACTGAGTGTGTGTTTTAATACCAGATTGACTAGTAACAGATATGAAAAAATATGGAAGGGGTGAAATAAGATTTTTGATGAACTTAGGATTTATTTTAAACTTGTTGGAAGCTAAAAAACTAGATTTGTGAAATCTAAGTGTTCTTAATAAATCAGGAATATTAGTTAGGTCACTTAAGGTGTGTTTGGAAGTTTGGAGGGAAAGGAAGGGAAAGGGTTTAAAGGGAAAGGAAGGGAAGAAAAATGAGAGGTTTATCCTTCTCCTTGTTTGGGAGGGTGGAATATATAAAGGAAAAGAAATGGAAGGTTTAAGATATATTTTTTACCATTTTACCCTTTATTAAAAAAAATTAACATAATTAATGTTTTATAAAAAATATTAAAGTGAAAAACTAATAAAAAAAATCTGCATCTAAAATTTCTCTCACTATAATTTTTCTCTCTAAAAAACTTTTCTTCAAATATTTTTTTTCTCTAAAAAATCTCTAAAATTATTTTTCTCTAAAAAAATTCTCTAAAATTATTTTTCTCTCGTAAAAGTTGAAAAAAAATTTCTAGAGAGTAAATTTTTGAATAAATAGTATTTTCTCTCTCTAAAAATATTGATTCAAAAGAATATTTTCTCACTCTAAAAATATTGGCTCTCTCTCTCTCTCTCTCAAATTATTGTCTCTAATTAAAAAGTGAATCTTATTCACTTTAAAATTCATTTTATTGACATATGAGTCTCAATTCCTGTTCTTAAGTTTAACTAATCATTTTTTTAAAAGTGGAGTTATTCAAATATTATAATTTATTGTATGGATCTTTAGTACATATTTTTTAATTGTATAAAAGTGTAAAAATAGTAAGAATATGTAAGAACATTTTGCTCCTCAATTCTCAATAACTTGAGCATTGGATAATTGAGTTTTTAATAATAATAAGAAATATACACCAATATATAAAATTATACTCAATTCTATTATGGGTTCAAACTTATACATCATACACCAAAACATAATAACATACATATACATTATCAAAAAACATCAAAATTATCCTGAATTGAAACTTCAAAAATCTTATCCAACCTAGTCAGCACCACACAATTCTATTCATAACCAAACCAACATTCTAGCAAAAGGACAAAACAACGTATAATCAATTGTTAGCCTATCATTTGAACTTGATGAGCACTGAACAACTGCCACCAGATTTTTTGTGAAGAAACACACTAGATTTTGTTCAATACCCGCAAAATGAAAATGTTGCCAATGTAATTTTGAGACCATCATATATTATAATTAATTGCAATTCATTTGAAAAGACTAGCATGCTTATGCTATGACATTTTACATACAATTATCAACAGCCATGTTGCAATAGCTCCTAAAAATAGGAAATAAGGCAGTAACATGAAAGCACAAACATAATCTAATAAGAGAATAGTAAAGGTGAAAATTGTGAATATATAAATTAGAATAATGATTTTTGTATAATTTCTTAGATCACATTTATATCACTCCCCACACGATATCCATACACATAATAAATGCTTAAACAGGAGTTGGACTACTAAAATCTAAATCTATTTTTTGGTACATGAATAGAAGGTTCTCCCACTTGATAATGTGTCAAGTTTCATCAAATGGCTTGGTTTGTAGCAACATAGATAGATGAGGACAAGAACCATTTGCAATATAGACCCTACTGTAATGTTTCTCCATGTTCCCAATCAAACATGGCACCAACTGCAAGAATTCCTATCAAGGTCTTAAGATGACACATTCAAGAATTCATAATGACATTGGTAATGTACATTTACACTACAAACTACCATAAGAAAATTATAACTGCTATACTTTGACATAATCACACTGTAAGTTCATCTAATTGGGAATAAACTAATTAATATCAGTTGAAACTTGGAACTAATACTACTCAGTCAATTATCTTCATCAACTCGTAACCAAGATGCTTTCATGAACTACAAGATAATAAACTACCATGTGCTCATTAATATTACAACAGACTTGGGCCATCTTATTAGTTGTACTTATAAACCTAACCCAATATAAGCGAGACAGCTTAGTAGACCCACCCAATTGTGTGTGATGTATCATTATTATTTTTCATTTTAATTATATTTTTAATATTATAATATATTCTAATGAAAACAAATATTGAACCATTTGGCCTCAACAAAGTAGGCTTGGACTAGTCTTTTCATCTGGTGTCTGCACCACAATAATTCACAAAAATAAAGTAAAGTTAGATATATCTCTACCATGTCTTACACCTCCTAGTTCCAAGTTAGATCCTGTACAAATGAAGAAACTACTTGGAAAGTTGCAGATATATAGAGTCAGAGATTTACTTCATTTGTGGCATAGATTACATAGAATTCTTTTCCTTCCTTGGCCATCTCTTGCTCAATTTCTTCATAAACATCCAAGAGTGCTTGGTAGCAAATTTTCATGTATTCTGGCAGAAAATCCATGCACCTGATATCCCACCTAAAATATCCATTAATTATCTAGCAGGTCATCATAAGGTTAATAGATTTCTCTCAAGAACTATAATTCAATTAGGAATTAAAAAAAGAGAAAACACTTCACCGTTAATTAAAACCTCAAACCTTTCTATTGCTTTAGTGAAAAGTTGTAGCTCTTCGAGTGTTCCATAAACATCATATATATCATCAATTACTGATGCCATGGATATCACTTTGGTCATTAGCCTTCTACCAAGAGAGTAATGGGGCTCAAAATACACTCCTAATATCCAAAAGTAAGTTTCCACTATTCGATTGCGTGCAAAAGGCAGTTTTCTTTCAAAATCCAAATCTTTGCACCATCTAATTCATCAAAGACGGCTAAGGTCAATAACCAAGATATGATTGAATTGCATGTAAAAGAAATTAACCCTTTCTAATTATCTATTAAGGTGATTTGTTGAAGAACTTACTTTGAAATGTTGCCAAGTTCCTTCTGATGTTGTTTTTGGAGCATATTAAAATCTAATTTGGCAAATAATAGTAGAGTATAAAATGAAAACAAAACAGAAGATGGAGAAATATTGTTTAACTAGGCATTTGTAAATCAAATCATGTCAAGAATATGCATGATACACAATCAAGTAGGATGTTATGTAATATGTAATTTGTTATGTAACATTTGCCTTCAAGGTTCCTGTTTTGTTTTTCATCATCCTCAGTTTTCAACACAAACTCAAAGGAGACCGTGATTCAGACTTACAACAACACCTCCTATAGTAATCAGATAGACCGTGATTCAGACTTGCAACATATCCTCTAAATTTGATTCAAACAAATGTGCATGTGTGAGAGGCAGAGTTAGACAGAAAACAAATTTCAGCATGATATATTTTAAGGCTTTGGTAAGCAAATGGTAACCAAATTACAGAATTCCTCAGATTACAAGACTAATGGAATTAAGGCCTAAGCTTAGAGGCAGAGAGCTTACTGTGCGTGGTGGCAAGAGGTGGCGCGGACAGGGGCGTCAACTGCGTGGAGGAGGAAGGCGGTCTTCATGGTGTGTACAGGTGGATCTGGCCCACGGATCTGGTGGAGGATGACACAGTTTTGGACTCACAGCAGGGACAACCGACGAAGAGGACGGGATTGGGGCCAGGTGGCTGGCTCACACACATTGACGGTGGCCGGATCTGTGCAGGTCGGCTGCGGGCTGGCCGAATCTGGGCTTTCTGTGGGTCGGTTGATGGTGGTGAAGAAAGTGGAATGGAAGTTGGGTCACTGTAGGGAGAGGTGAAGTGATGAAAAGATAGTGGAATGGAGGTTGGGTCATGGTCGGTTGATTGGTGAAGATGGTAGAGGAGAGGTGAAGAATGGCTCACCTTTGTTGGCAGCAAGGTGGTGAGGATGAGTAGGTGTTTATGGGTTTGGCAGAGAAATGGCTAGGATAAGGATGAATACGGATGAAATGGAGTGAAGGATAAATGGGTAAAGTTATATCAAACCCCTCAATTTGGGGGAATCGAGATTGGAGGATTTTGGAGGGTTGATAAAAACCTCAATTTCCATTCCCTCTTATTTTCCTCTCTTCCAAACAAGGATTTTGCAAGGACAAGCATCTCCCTTCTTTCCCTTTCCCTTCTATCCCTTGCTCCCAAACACACCCTTAAGTGACCAAGTCTCTCATGGTTTCTTTTGTTTCTGCCCTTGGCCATCTAAACTCCAAAATGAGATATTTTCTCTCATTTCTCATAACTCTCACGATTGCCATCAAGGAAAAGCAAAGGCATAGAAAAGAAAGGAGAAAAAGGTAAAGCAACATCAACCAAAGATGAGGAAGAAGATAGAGGTGGAGAGGAGCTTCTAAGTTCATTCCTATTCTGAATATAGAGGTTGGGGGAACTTTGTTTTTG
Organism: Ormosia semicastrata; assembly: GCA_029884595.1. NCBI lineage: Eukaryota > Viridiplantae > Streptophyta > Magnoliopsida > Fabales > Fabaceae > Ormosia > Ormosia semicastrata. The sequence continues at coordinate 37,560,703 of JAQQTO010000048.1, read as the reverse complement.
ACTCTCCCTTCCAGTTTCTTTATCTTGTTCTTGAGAAGCCTTGATGAGGCAAGTGGTTTTGTATGTAATTTTTTGTGTCCTTGGCTTGAATCTTGTTGTAGAACTTGAGGATGACTTGTTTTTGGTTTGTTGTATGCTTGGTGATGAATTTTCATCCCATAAACACTTAAGATTTTCACTTGAGCTACGAGGAGAGTTTTAGGATTTTAAGATAATGAATGATTTATTGATCCAATTTGGTGTTAGATAAAAATTGTATAAGAGTTGTAATGTGTTAATGGACCTTGTGAGGTGTTAGAAATCACTTGAAATGGAGGTTTGAATGATTTGAAGACCACTTGTTCCCATTGGAACAGTGGCCGTTTTGCAGAATTCTACAGAATTTGATTTTTGAGTGTCAGTGCCTAGCTGGGAGCTCAAGCACCCAGTTCCCAATGTGTAACGTCCTAATACTAATATCCCAATATGTATAATACACAAAAAGTTACTTAGCATTACAACGTTACTACATATGTATTAATCTGATACATATATCCATAATATTCATTGAAAATATTATAGAGAGCCATATGAAATGCAAAAAATCATAAACATCATAGCAAAATGCATATATATAGACAACATTAGCCTTAGCAAAAGTGTTGAAAAATTGGCAAGTGCACCGAATCGCAACAATATAATGATGAGAAAAGAGATATCGTCTCCACAGGGATTGTAATTGTTTTATCAACACAAAAGAAAAAAGGTGTTTCTACTTGAACTGAAAATAAACTTTTGGTAACTTGGAATGTATTGGTTTAAAACAAATATAAATGGAATGAATTAAAACAGAACAATTATCAAATTAAAGAATATTTTTAGATTTTTAAGGAGAAGAAAGTCTATTGAGAAAAGTGGCTAGGGTCTGAATCTCATTGTTTACCCTCTTATGCTACTGATTTACCCTCAATACAAGTGATAATCATGCATTTGAAGTTCCAATCAACAAATTAGACTTAGATCAATTCATTGATTCAAAGCCCCTTTAACCCAAAATACGATTCCCAATTCCTTAGGTAATTGTTAATTCAGATTAAGCATTAATAGCAATGATTTCATGGAACACATAATTACAATGATATATTCCTATATTCAATCATAATCATGCCAACTCAACTCAGTTCCAGTATTACAACTAATTTTCTAATTAGAAGAAATACCCAAATTCAAACCAATAGTGATCAAGTATTGATTAGCATTAAACAAAGAGTAGAGTGCTCAAATACATGAAATTAACTTGTAAAGAAGTAGTAAAACAGATTACATAAGAGTATCTACAATGTTCATCTGACCCTAGCTCAAAAAGATCTAGCTACTCATGATAGAAGAAGAAGAGATGAGAGAAATCAAATAAATGGGAGAAGAAGAAGCCATTGATTCTTCAAGGTATTGTTCCCAAGCTTGAATCATCAATGGAAGTGGAAGAAGATGAAACCCTAGCAGAGCTATGGGTAAAACCAAACTAAAATTATCCAGTTCAGAAAAACAAAATGAAAGATATGTAAAAAGTGTTTAGTCTGGCTATTTAAACTTGGCTGGATAACGACCATCACCTCGCGATGGCCCTTCATCGCCTCGCGATGGCCCGCGTGTGAAGCAAGATTCAGCAACTCCAAAGATACTTCCAATCAGCATCTCGCCTCGCGATGGATGTTCCTCACCTCGCGATGGAACGCACTCTCGCCTAGCGATGGAGAACCTTCACCTCGCGATGGACACAAGAAATAGATTTTTCTCTTTCTTCCAAATTAAAACTAACCTGTTTCAATCAAAATTTGTCATTCCATTAGCCAATGAACATCAAAAACCTATAATACTCAAAAATAATGAAAAATTATCTAAATCCTACCTAAATTTTTTAATTCTAAAACTAATTTGACCTAAAAACTTACTTGTGCTAGAGATTCAACAAAAAGCTTGAAGTATTACATAATTCTTTACATTACAAAAGAAATACTAATAAATACAACAGTTGTAATATAAACTATAAAGCTAATATAGCATTTAGCTTCCCTTTCCTTTTTGTTCTTAAAAGAACTTTAACCTGGAATTACATGGTAACACAGCATGGTGAGAAACAACATTTCTCAATATGAGTAAACCAAAACCATCATTCATAACATAATAAACATAATCTTAACACATGCTAAATAGGATATGTTCAAGGCAATGATAACTCCATGAAATGTAGTTATTTATGCCCCATAATTGTGCTTCATGGCATGCTTAGTCCTTGTTCTTATACATATTTGGAAGGTTTTATGCTTATATTTGTTAAATGTCATTTGGATACCTTCCTTTATGTTTTTGAGCAATGTGTGCATATATGTTGTTTGATTAAGTAGACTTGTAATTATATTTAATTTGGTACTTTCTCTAATGTAGGAAGGGCTCAAAAGAGACAAATTGATGCAAGCCAAAGCCCAGCATTGGAGGAAAGAAGCCAAGGAAGCATTCCAGAGTCCCACGCCGCGGTGCAAACTTGTGAACGCTGCGACGTGAGGGCCTCAGCCAGCCATATACTGATAGGGCAGAGAGCTCTGCGCCGAGGCGTGGACTTGCCCATGCCGCGGCGCGCGTCAGCGAACTGAGCCTATTTATTTAGTTTTCCACGCACCCTTTCGAGCTCTGTCAATTTCTCTCTTTTAGGTTTTTAGGTTTTAAGTTTTCTGGATTAGAGGCTACGGCTAGAACTCCATTGGAGGTGGAGATGGAGCTTGGGGAGCTAAGGATGGAAGCCCTCTTTCCATTGGAGGAGGATCCAAGCTTCAATGGCGAAATCCATAAGCTTTCTCCTTCTCTCTTTTCTCTTTTCTCTTCCTCATTTCTTGAACATGTATTTTGTAATTTGTTCTCATGTTCATTGTATAGCTGAGCTTTATTTAGGGATGACTTTGGATCCTTTTATTAATATTAATGATTTGTTCTTCTCTGAGTTTGTGTGGATCTTTGCTTTTGTTCAATCATATTACGCTCAATGCTCTTGAATGTTTGGCCAACATTTGAGTGATTTGATAGAATCTAATGAACCTAGACATAAGGATTTGGGTTTGAGATCGTATGTATGGTTGATGCATGTTCGATTCTATTCCAATGGCGGGATGAGTTGATTCGCTAATGGGATAGACATATACCCATTAGCCATGCATAGCAGGTGTTTGAGAATAGACCTTAAAGAGTGGATTTTGTGTTAGCTCTCAAGGACACTTAGAGAGTTGGACAAATGACACCATGGTTAGATGACCTAAACATAGGCGTTTAGCTAATGTAGATTCTCAAGCTAACATAATCATTGCATTCATACTTATGAGGAGGATTACTTGTTGTTGGTTGATGTAAAGGGTGAAGAAGGATTTTCCTAAACTCTAACCGTTTATCCTTATTGCTTTATGTCTTTACTTTCTTTACTTTTATCCATTTTTATGTTCTTGAATAGAATTAGGTAAGCTATCGGTTAATACTTAACATTGGAAATAAAATTATCCTCGTGGGAACGATATCTGTACTCATCATTTTATTACTTCTGTGACCCGTGCACTTGCGGTTAGCAAATGGGCAAACACGTTTTGACCCTAACAAGTTTTTGGCGCCGTTGCTCATAAGGCATTATTTCCGTATTGCTAATATTGACAATGAGTTTGCTTAGTTCTAATTCAAGTTTTTATGTTTTGTTGTTGTAAATAGTTTTAATTCATGTTTTTATGCTTTTGTTTTTGGTTTGTTTAGATAAGTAGTTATAGTTTGATTTTGTGTTTTTGTTATGTTTTTGTTGTACATTCTGTGTTTTAAGTTTTTAGGCATGTTTTGGAGGTGCTAGGGGTCAAAATGGAGCACCAATTTCGAAGAAACCGGTTTCTTTGCGAGTTTCAGAATCACCTCTCACGCCGCGGCGTGGGAATGTGCACGCCGCGGCATGCCAGTCTCTGCCTGACAAAAACACGCACCAGAGAGCTCCACGCCTCGGTGTGGAAATGTTCACGCCTCGGCGTGGCCCCCTGTTTTTGCATTTTTCTGTTATTTTCTCTATTTTTCTTTATTTAATAGTGCTCAGTTCTAGTTTGCTTGCTATTTTGACTTGCTCAAGTACCCTATAAACCATGAACACCAAGAACACACATTCACTTTGGTTTGGGGGAGTATCTTTGCATGTTTTTTACCCTTGATGCTTAATGTTACACATGTTTTGATACTTTAAGTATATGCTAGTGATGGTCGTCATGCTTTCATGAGTATATCCTGTTTTGGCTATTACTAGTGGGCTGTTGATAAAAGTTTCAGTTTTCAACACTTTGTGCATATTGTTATGCATCCTGAAATGGAAAATGATGAATCTTTTGAATACATGACTTTATGCCATTTGCTAGTGTGTGATGGTTGGTCAATGATATAAATGCTTGCAATTGTCCTCAATTCTTTTGTGAAACCATTTGCAATCTTGAAGCATGCTTAAGCAATCTTGTTTGTTTTTATGCATGATGTGTTTCTCACTTAGATGCTTGTTTAACTTTGAAAAGATTTGAGTGTTTATTTAGAGAATGTTTATGGATTGTGCATGTGGATGATTTCTACTATCCTTGAAATTATTTTGCAACTCTCTTGAGGCGAAATCCTAGATTGCACATGATTGAAGAAGTGATTAGGGCATTGTTTGGACCGGTTGAGCCTTTCAAGCTTACCCTTAAATGATTATATCCCTAGGTCCCCTTTTGAAGCCTTATAATTGTTTGGCCTTCTATGTTCTTCTTTCACCCTCATATTTCCTACCTTGTAACCATTCTAATGCATGCGAAAGCATTGCAATTTTTTTTCCTTCCCTTTATGTTTATTGGGTGCATGATATGTTATTTCTTCACTTGAGTCCATTGTTTAGGGTATTTATGTTGTTCAATACAAAAGTGGCTTGAAGGAACCGTTTGTTGCACAAAAAGTTATTTTTGTTAAAGAAAAAGAAAATACAAAAAGAGAAAAAGAAAAGAAAAGAAAAAAACAAATGAAAGAAAGAAAGCATAAAAAAAAAGCATCGAGTGGTTCTGAATAGTGTTATTTGTTTCATTTTGTATACCCTTGTTGTAGTGACTCAAGTCTTGAAATATCATGTTATGTTTCTCAATGTTTGTATGTTTTCCATTCCCCTTTGTTCTTCACCCCATCACCTTGGCCTTACATTATAAGCTATTAAAGTCCCTCTTGATCCTCAATCATGTGTGATTTACATTAGTGGAGAGAGAGTTGTGCTATAATTTTGTGGAATCTTGATTTGTATCCATGTGTAGGTTCATAAACTTATCCGAATGAGCATGATTTGAAAAAGATAAGTTGAGCTTGCATGTTTGTGAGAGATGTCAAGTGCATGATTGGAAGCTTGATTGATGGCATGTTAAGGATTGTGTAAGGGTTGAACTTAACTGTGAGGCATGCGCATTCTTTGAGGGCCATTATAATCATTGTGCACTAGTTATGGTTAAAAGAAAATTGAATTTATCATTGTTGAATGCATGTGAGCATGAATTGTCAAAGTGAGTTTTCTTAGTCATACTTTGTGTTGCTCGAGGACTAGCAACATCTTAAGTTTGGGGGTGTGATAACTCCATGAAATGTAGTTTCTTATGCCCCATAATTGTGCTTCATGGCATGCTTAGTCCTTGTTCTTATACATATTTGGAAGGTTTTATGCTTATATTTGTTAAATGTCATTTGGATACCTTCCTTTATGTTTTTGAGCAATGTGTGCATATATGTTGTTTGATTAAGTAGATTTGCAATTATATTTAATTTGGTACTTTCTCTAATGTAGGAAGGGCTCAAAAGAGACAAATTGATGCAAGCCAAAGCCCAGCATTGGAGGAAAGAAGCCAAGGAAGCATTCCAGAGTCCCACGCCACGGCGCAAACTTGTGAACGCCGCGGCGTGAGGGCCTCAGCCAGCCATATACTGATAGGGCAGAGAGCTCTGCGCCGAGGCGTGGACTTGCCCACGCCGCGGCAACGAACTGAGCCTATTTATTTAGTTTTCCACGCACCCTTTCGAGCTCTGTCAGTTTCTCTCTTTTAGGTTTTTAGGTTTTTAGTTTTCTGGGTTAGAGGTTACGGCTAGAACTCCATTGGAGGTGGAGATGGAGCTTGGGGAGCTAAGGATGGAAGCCCTCTTTCCATTGGAGGAGGATCCGAGCTTCAATGGCGAAATCCATAAGCTTTCTCATTCTCTCTTTTCTCTTTTCTCTTCCTCATTTCTTGAACATATATTTTGTAATTTGTTCTCATGTTCATTGTATAGCTGAGCTTTATTTAGGGATGACTTTGGATCCTTTTATTAATATTAATGATTTGTTCTTCTCTGAGTTTGTGTGGACCTTTGCTTTTGTTCAATCATATTATGCTCAATGCTCTTGAATGTTTGACCAACATTTGAGTGATTTGATAGAATCTAATGAACCTAGACATAGGGATTTGGGTTTGAGATCGTATGTATGGTTGATGCATGTTCGATTCTATTCCAATGGCGGGATGAGTTGATTCGCTAATGGGATAGACATATACCCATTAGCCATGCATAGCAGGTGTTTGAGAATAGACCTTAAAGAATGGATTTTGTGTTAGCTCTCAAGGACACTTAGAGAGTTGGACAAATGACACCATGGTTAGATGACCTAGACATAGGCGTTTAGCTAATGTAGATTCTCAAGTTAACATAATCATTGCATTCATACTTATGAGGAGGATTACTTGTTGTTGGTTGATGTAAAGGGTGAAGAAGGATTTCCCTAAACTCTAACCGTTTATCCTTATTGCTTTATGTCTTTACTTTCTTTACTTTTATCCATTTTTATGTTCTTGAATAGAATTAGGTAAGCTATCGGTTAATACTTAACATTGGAAATAAAATTATCCTCGTGGGAACGATATCTGTACTCATCATTTTATTACTTGTGCGACCCGTGCACTTGCGGTTAGCAAATGGGCAAACACGTTTTGACCCTCACAGGCAACTACAAGGATATACTTTAGCAGCTAAAGTTACCAAGTCAACATACATTTTATATATATGCTTAGTCCAACTTAGAACCAAGATATTAAGCTTAGGAATACTGGTTTAGTGTATTATCTTGTGGTAAATAGAAAGAAAGCTCATCCTCACATTACAATTACCCTGGCATTATTGGGAAGTTCAGGATGAATCCCTATTCAAAAGAACCTTATGGACTCCTCACTTATCTCCCTTGGCCTTAATGATGGTGCACAACATCAAAGGATACTCACAAAGATCAATACCACTACTCATTCCCATCATACATATTTCTAGACACCACATCATCACTCATTACTCTCAAGTGATATACATTACCACAAAAGTGGCCTAAGGTGCTAGATACTTATGTAAAGCAAACCATAACTCTTGAATGCTCAAAGGTTTAAACTTTCTCTTCTATGCTAGGTGATAATTTTTCTCTTGAAAATATCCCTATTTATGCTTTAACACACTTTAGGAAACATATATAAATGATCCCAACTAGCCAAGAACTTGAAAACATCAAAAATGACATTTTTAGCAATTCTAGGCCTCACGCCATGGCACAACTTGGGCACGCTGCAGCGCCCTGCTCTTAGGTTTTAGCATTGGATGTAGCATCACTCTCATGCCACGACGCCACTCACCACATACCGCAGCACACATAGTAAAACCAACCTCACGCTACGACATAACCTCCTCATGCTGCGACGCGCCTAGCAGAAACCAGATTCTGTAGAATTTTCCAGAGCTGTGGTACTATTCCATTGGTTCTTTTCATGGATTTTGGCCATTCCAATTCAGTTTCTAGGTGATACTCTGTCCTCAATCAGTTCTTAAACACATAAGAATCATCAATCACTAACTTAAACCTCTTAATTTGGATTATGAATCAAAATCCCCATACTTAACCTAAAACTCATCTCTTGGTGGATCCATGGTCTAAATGAGATGTTCTAAGTTTCTAACTTCAACTTATACTATGAACAAGTCATAAATGACCAAAGAAACACAATCATGCAAGCAAAACACATCAAACACCTATAGAACTCATTTTGACCCCTTAAGCACCAAAGGTGCATCTATGGTGAAAAGAGTGAAAAGAAGTGAAGATGAGCATAAAACCCCTACCATGGCAGCTGGATGAAGCTTTAATTTTGGTTGATTCCTCAAAGCTTGGCTTTGCCCTTAGCTTTCCTCTTTTTCTCCTCCTCTTCCTTGGTCTTTACTTCCTCTTCCTTCTTTTTTTCTCTTACAGTTTCTCTTTCAAATTGTGAAGCAAAAACAGCCGTGAACAAAGGCTTATAAAGAAGGAAACAAAAGACTCTTATGGCCTTAGGCCATAACTGATAAATCTTGATCTGCTAAAAATACTCAGATTTAGCTAAATCAAGATTTTTAACTTCCAACAACTTTAAAATAAATACTAGGATTCGTATAAAAAAAGTTGTTTTACCATTATCTGATATTTCTATATCTGCTACTAGTCAATCCGGCTTTAAATGCATAACCAGCATGCCTAAAAATGCCAAACTAACTCAGTTTATCTTGAAACTTTAACTATATCTTGTTTTATACATTTGTGACCTAGAAATAAATTATCCATATTTATTTCCCTCATCTAAGCAATTTATGCTATTATCTGAGTCATTTTAAGCTACTTTTCACACTTTAAGTTGCAACAAAGTACCTAAACTAACTCATTTTATCACAAAATTAAACAAGCATGTTAACCAAGTCATATGCTACCTTTTGAGCACATACACATGTCTAACATGTCATTAAGGATATTACATTTCTCCTCTCCTTTTTAAAATTTTGACCCCAAAATTGCTTACCTGCTACACGTGAGACTCTAGCTCCTAAGTAGCCTCCTCGGTGTCATTGCCACCCTATAAAACCTTCACCAGAGGAATCTGCTTACCTCTAAGCTCTTTGACCCCTCTATCCACTATCCTTACTTGGTGTACATCATAAGACAAATCATCTTTTAACTATATAGATTCATGTTCTATGATATGCAAATGATCTGAATTATACTTTCTCAACTAGGATAAATGAAAAACATTATGAAGGTTAGACAAACTTGGAGGAAAGACTATTTGGTAAGCTACGGGTCTAACTTTTTTTAGAATTTGGTAGGGACCAAGAAAATGAGAATTTAATTTTTGGGTTTTTAATGTTCTACTAATCCCTGTTGTAGGAGTAACTCTTAAGAACACATGATCTCCCTCATCAAACTCAAGAGGTCTCCTTCTCTTGTCAGCATAGTTCTTTTCCTAACTCTGAGCAGTAACCAACCTATCCTTGATCATCTTGATTTGCTCTGTGGTCTGCTGGACCAACTATGGACCTAGGCTTGTTCTCTCACCTATCTCATACCAACATAGAGGCGATCTATACTTTCTTCCATACAAAGGCTCATAGGGTGCCATACCTATACTGGAATGGTAGCTATTATTATAGGCAAACTCTGTTAATGGTAAGAACTTATCCCAACTACCCTACTATTTTAAAACACATGCTCTAAGAATATCCTCAAGGGTTTGGATAGTCCTCTCTGTTTGCCCATCTATTTACAGGTGATAAGCTGTACTAAGGCTTAATTTAGTCTCGAACATCGCTTGAAAGGCTCCTCAGAATCTATATGTGAATCTAGGATCACTATCAGAAACTATGCTTATGGGGACTTCGTGCAATCTAACTATCTCCTTTAAATATAGCTGAGCTAATTTCTCTAGAGGATAGCTAGCTCTCATTGGTAAAAAGTGAGAAGATTTGGTTAATCTATCCACTATAACCCAAACTGCGTCAAAACCATGCTGAGTTTTGGGTAGACCCATTACAAAGTCCATAGAAATCTTCTCCCATTTCCACTCTGGGATCCCTAAAGACTATAAAGGTCCTACCGACTTCTGGTGTTCAATCTTCACCTTTTGACAAACTAAACACCTTGAGACATATTCTACTATGTCTCTCTTCATTCCAGACCACCAAAACATTTTTCTTAAATCTTGATACATCTTAGTGATTCCGAGGTGGATGGCATACTTACTTTTATGAGCTTATTCTAGAATCATCTCTTTGATCTCTAACTCTCTTTGAATACAAAGTCTGTCTCTAAACTTTATCATTCCATTATCAGTCATATCAAAATCCTCTAAGGTTCCTAAAAAGATCGGCTCACTAATGTCCATTAAAGCTTCATCCTCCTTTTGAGCTTCTAAAATTTGAATCCTTAAGTCATTTACTATGTCCACTCTACTCACAAAGAGACTTTGTGGCATCACAGTCACCGCTAGACTCAAATCTCTGAAACTCTTAAGAAGTTCACTCTCTTGGACCATCATTCGAGATACATGTTGGGACTTCCTACTTCGTGCATCAACCACTACATTGGCCTTACCCGGATGATACTTTAACTCGAAGTCATAATTCCTTAAGAATTCCATCCATCTTCTTGGCCTAATGTTTAGCTCTTTTTGATCAAACAAATACTTTAAACTCTTGTGATCATTGAACACCTCAAACTGGACTCCATAGAGACAATGCTTCCAAATCTTTAAGGCAAACAAGCACTTTAAACTCTTGTGATCACTGCCTTGAAGCATAGGCAACTATTTTTCTATTCTGCATCAGAACACACCTTAGTCCCATCTTTGAAGCATCACAAAAACCTCAAAGTTCTCATGGGGATCCAAAATTACCAACACTGGTGTAGTAGTCAACCTCTTCTTTAACTCATGGAAACTATTCTCACAGTCGTGAGTCCACTCAAAAGTACTACCCTTCCTAGTCAACCTAGTCAAAGGTAGCGCTAACTGAGAAAAACCCTTGATGAACCTTCTATAGTACCCAGCCAAACCTATAAATCTCCTGATCTTGGTCACAGTGGTGGGTCTCTCCCACTGCAACACTGCTTCCACTTTGCTAGGATCCACTAAGATTCCTTCTTGAGAAATAACATGGCCCAAAAATTGAACTTCTGCCAGACAAAACTCACACTTGGACAACTTAGCAAACAATTTCTTTTCTCTAAGGATGTGCAAAATAATCCTACATATTGCTCATGTTCTTCCTTTGTTTTTTAAAAGATAAGGTCGTCATCAATAAACACTACCACAAACTTGTCTAGGTAATGTCTAAAAACTCTGTTCATGTAATCCATAAACATTGTTGGAACATTCGTCAACCCAAAGGACATCACAAGATACTTATAATGCTCATACCTAGTTCTAAAAGTGGTCTTAGGGATATCCTCTCCCTTAACTCTAATTTGAAGATACCCAGATCTTAGATCAATCTTGGACAACACTGACGCTCCTCTTAATTGATCAATCAGATCATCTATTCTAGGCAACAAATACTTGTTCTTGATGGTTACCTTGTTCAACTACCTATAGTCAACACATAACCTCATGGTACCATGTTCTTTCTTCACTAGCAACACTAGTACTCCCCACGGAGAAACACTAGGCCTAATGAATTTCTTATCCAACAACTTCTCTAATTGTTTCTTGAATTCTGCTAACTCTAGAGGTGTTGTCCTATGGGGTGCTATAGATTTAGGTCCTGTACCCAGCACTAAATCTATATAAACTCTATTTCTCGCTCTGGTGGCAACTCTGCTACGTCACTTGAAAATACCTGAGGGTATTCCCTCATCACAGGTATACTGTCTACGCTCTACTCAACCTTTACATCTAATGAGAAAAGAAGAACATATCCTAGAGCTCCGTCCACCAAACTGTGATTGACCTAATTAGCATTGAGATAGGCAGAATCTAAAGAAAGAACTCCGGTAGGAACATCATACAGAAAAATTAGAGTCTTATCTGAATAATTCAAGACCATATGATTGGACAGCAACCAATCTATACCAAGGATGACATCTATGTCCACAAGCGGTAAAAAATTAAGTTTACAAAGAAAACTCTATCCTCAATCATTATACAATAGTCAAGACATACATTTGACGTTATGACTGGCTTATCGGTAGGTGTGGAAACAGACAAGTCATATGGTAACTCTGATATAGGCAAATACAACATCATTATATAATTATAAAAAACAAAGGAGTTAGATGCTCCTGAATCATACATGACATTTAAAAGATTATTATGAATTATACATTTACCTTGGATAAGGTCGGAAGATAGGGCCACCTCAGTTCTGCCTAAAGAGTGAACTTGTCCCTTGGCTAGTGGCTTTGGGTTAGGCGTATCTTCCTTATTCTGAGGACAATCCTTGGGGAAATGTCCTGGCTTCTCATATGTGTAACACACAGATTGGCCTGCCAAGCACTTGCCTCCATGTGTCTTTCCACATTTAGTACACTGAGGTACTTTAAATCCCTTCTTGCCTTTTCCTTTAGGGTTGCTTGCTTTAGAAGCACCCTGCTTGCTCTTGTCACCCTCGTGCTTCCTCTTCAGGATGTCTTGCACCTTTTCCTTTGATTAAGGGTTTTGAGCACTTGATTCCATAATCTTACACTTGTTGACCAAAGTAGGAAAGTCACTAATCTTCATAGGTCTCACCATGCTCTTGATCTCACTTCTCAAACCAGTTTTGAATTTTAAACATCGCCATTTCTCGTCTGGATGATAACGAAAATATGAAGAGAACTTCAACAACTCATCAAACTTGGCCACATACTGGCCTACTGACATGCTTCCTTATTTTAACTGCATAAACTGCACTTCCTTGTCATCATGTAGAGTTTGTAAGAAAAACTTCTCCAAAAAGGCTATATTGAAAACTTCCCATGACGTCAGGGTTTCTACGGCTTCTAATACCCTCTTGGTTCTTTTCCACCAATGCTCCGCTTCTCCTTTCAACATATAGGAGGCGAAGGCCACTTTTTGTTCTTCTTAACAAACCATAGCTTCGAAGATCTTCTCCATCTCATTGAGCCACTTGTCAGCCTTAGTTTAACATCCATTCTAAATTAAATATGACAATATTTATTTTGTATTTTGTATTTATAGGACATGCATGTAATTTATTAAATTATTATTAGGGACGTACGTGGAATTAAAAATTTTTTACGTACTAGGGTGTATGTCAAATTAAAATTTTTTGTCTACAAAGTGAATTATTTAATTACAGCAAATCCGAAAGACTGACAGAAGATTTCCTAGGATGCTAGAATTTCTCAAAAGACATTTAGAAGATAAGATAAATAGAACTAAGAAAAATTAAGTAAGATAAAGTTCCAAAAACCCTAAGTAACTAAGTTAATTAATTAGTTAGTAACTTAGTTTGTGGAACTAGATTAGTAACTAAGGTAGACTAGTTTGGTTGGAGTAACTAAGTATCATCATAACCTAACCATTAGCCAATGAAAATCTAGCCATTTGTTAAGCTTCTCATTGCATAGAAACTTTGAGAAAGGCCACTTGTTTCAATTTCTATTGGTTTGTTAGAAAATATAAAAAGAAAAGAATTGAAGAGAAAAAAGAAAAGATGACCATCTGAGCTCCTAGAGGTTTTGGCTAGGAGAGAACCAAGGAGGAGGAAAGAATAAAAAATTGAAGAAAAAGAAGAAAAGCCAAGGAACAAGAAAGATCAAGGGTTTCCAAGTTCATCCACCAAGAGATTAGGCCATGAATCTTACCTTTTCATCTTAGTTTCACCTATCTTGAGGTAGGGAGGCATACCTTTCTTCTAAAGTTTTCTTGAGTTATTTTTGCTTCTATGAGTGATCTAGTATGCTTTCCACCATGTTCTTGAATCAAGTAGTCTTGTTTTTGGCTATTTTGTTAGTTTGAAACCCTAGGTTAGTAAGACTTGAATTTTGTTCTTGAGATTTTGTTTCGATTTCTATGGAAGTATATTGAAAGAATAATGGTGTTGGTGGAGATGAATCATAAAGACGATGTTAATTTTGAGAAATTATGGTCAAGAAATGAAGATTTAAGAACTAGGGTTTTATTCAAAATGAATTTGGGGATTTTGGTCTAAACCTTGGTCTAATGTGAAATTGATGTTAAAAATGATCTTTTGAAGCTAGAAGTATTCTAGAAATGATGAGAACAAAAAGAAAATTTTCTTTGCTACAAATAGGGTGTTTCGGCTAAGCATGGATTTTAGGGTTAGAATTGCTTGATGATGAATTGTATTGTGTTTTATTGTTATAATCATAGAAAGAAATGATACAAATTTTATTGATGTTGAAATCTTGAGTAAATGATTGATTATGTGAATGTCACAAACTATAAGCTACTGATGTAGTTTTGATGAAAGAATGATATTCAAAGTTGTGATATGTTATCAATTGGCTTTTAGCCTAAAGATGTGACATTAATATTTAAAAGAAAAGAATGTATGTCTTCTAGGAACCATTAAGGAGATTCACGGGCCAAGAGGGCTGAGTGGAACTTAATGAGGAGTTTTACATGCGTCACTTTTATTGAGCTCTATATCTCATTTCCTAGGGCATGTAGAGTGATCACTTTTATTGGGTTCCTTGATTGGAATGACCATAGCTAGGGGACGCCTTAGAAAGTTTGAGATCTCAACTACATATGTTATGTTATTGGCCATGTGAGAAGGAAGCGAAAGTAAATTTTAATGAAATTTGAAATGATATTATTTAGTATGTATTTTGTTGATATAAAGTATAATTATGTAGTATTATGTTTGAAACTTATTTTCTGTAATGAATGCAGATGGATATAGCATAGTTCAAAATAAAGGTTTTGAAAATTGTATGATTTCTCTACTGGGAATTTTAAATTCTCACTCCTTATCTGTTATGTTTAGAGGAACAAGATGGTACACATCACGTTGTTGATTGATATTGATGCTTATTGTGTTTTCCTCCCTGGCACTGAAGAAATACGTATAGTGATTGATGGTATTAACATTCAATACTTTATCATGCATGACTCTGACTACTGATAAGCTTGCATGATATGACTGTATATAGATGTAAATAGTTGACTTGGCTGCTTCTTTTTTGGGTGTGCTTGTCTACTGATGTACTGACCAACATTGCTAATTCAGACATTTTAGATGTCTCTTTTGTATTTTTGAACCAGCTCAGGGTTTGTAAATATTTTAGATAGATGTATCGGCACACAATGTGCAAATATTAAATATAAATGCAGCTAGTGTGTTGTTATGTTTTCTACTATTTTCATTTATTTTGTGTGTTCCATTTATACATTTATAATATGAATTATAAAAAATATAAATTTATATTTAGTAATTATAACTAATTTAATTCAAATTTTAAATAAACTCTATTACGTATTTAACCGCTGCACATATTTAATTAAAATCTAAATAAATAATGAAGTATGTAATATTCTATCTACATTAATTAATTATAAATATAAATGAGGCTATGTAATATTCTATCACCAATAAGTAATTATAAATATAAATGAGGCACATATCAATTATTTAGTATATTATTAAAGTATAATTAAATCACTGGTAGAATGTTACATTATGGTATCAGAACAATAGTCTATGGTGTGCCTGTGTAGGTAAAATTGGTATGGCCTAGACCTATTTTAAAATTTATTCCTTAGGAAAATTTTATAGATGGTATGCATAGTATTATGTGCATATCGATTTTAGTGTGATGTGATTTATTCCTAGCCGCAAGAATACTATTATTGAGATTGATCACCTCAATAATTATCTGTCTATGTGTGCAAGGACATAATGGCACCACCTAGACATACCTGAACTACCAGAACTAGGAATACTTCTACAGAAGATGTGAATGTTCCTAACAAAAGGATGTGGAATACTTTAGGAGAAATGGCAAATGCTATTTGAGATCAAGCTACAATTTCAAATAATATTTTGCAACATTTACAGAATAATCTAAATGGAAATAATAATATGGGGAACATAAATGAAGAGCAAAGGGAAGAAAATAATCATGGTGGGAATCAACAATTTGAAGGTCTTGCTGAATTTCGAATGAATAATACACCATCTTTTCGGGGAGAATATGATCCAGCATTAGCTGAAGAGTGGCTTGGGAAGTTAGAGAAGATATTTGAGGTAATGGGTTGTACTGATGCCCAGAAGGTTACTTATGCCACCTATATGTTAGAAGGAGAGGCAGAATATTGGTGGCAAGGAGCTAGAGGATTATTAGAGGCACAAGGGACACCAATTACTTGGCAGGTATTTCAGAATACTTTTATGAGTAAATACTTTCTAGTTAATATTAAGAATGCAAAGGAAGTTGAGTTTCTAAAGTTAGAACAAGGTAGTATGACTTTGGATCAATATGTTACAAAATTTGAAGAATTAGCTAAGTTTTCTACTTACCTAAGAAATTATCAAGATGGGGAATGGAAAGTTATAAAGTTTGAATATGGATTTAGACCTGAACTTCAGAGTGCTGTAAATGCTTTAGAAATTAGAGATTATTCTGTACTGGTTAATAAATGCAGAATATGGAGCAAACTCGGATAAGGATAAATAAGGAAAAGGGCAAAACAAATGTCTTGAAGAGAAGGATGGAAAATGAGAGGCAAAAAGGGAATAATACTCGATTTAAGCCTAATTGGAACAAAGGAAAACAGATACAAGATAGCAATAAGATGCAACCTTATCCTAAATGTAAAAAATTCCATAGCAACAAACCTTATTTGCAAGGAACTGGAGTCTGTTTTAATTGTGGACAACAAGGTTATTATATCAGAGATTGTCCTAATCTTCATACTTAACATCCTACTCAAAGACCTCAAACCAAGGGACGTGTTTTTACTCTAACTACAGAAGAAGCTGAACAATCTCCAAATCTGATACAGGGTAAGTGTTTAATTCAAAATCATTCTTTAACTGCATTGTTTGATTCAGGAGCTACACATTCATTTGTATCCCTTGATTGTGTGAGAAATCTAAAATTGCATGTTTCTTTGTTACCGTATAACTTATTAGTTTCTACTCCTATGGGAGGAAAAGTGGTAACCTGTCAGTTTGTTTGCAGTGTCTTATTTATGTGCAAAATAAATTGTCAGTGATAGATCTTATTTGTTTGCCAATGAAAGATAGTGATGTTATATTTAGAATGGATTAGATGTCTAAAAATCAAGTTGTTCTCAATTGTTCTGAGAAATTTGTAAAATTTGTTGAAACTTCTGTGTCTAAATCTATTGAGAATGAGTTTGTTTATTGCTATGCCATTCGAGTTAGGGAATATTTAAAAGAAGGGGCACAAATATATGTTCTCTTGTTTTCTTTGAATTCAGAAGAACAACAAAAATTAGAAATTATCCCTATAGTGAGAGAATTTCCAGAAGTATTTCCCTTAGAAATAAATGAATTACCTCTAGAAAAGAAAATTTCTTTTTCTATTGATTTGACACCAAGAATAGGTCTCATATCAATAGCACCTTATAGAATGTCCCCATTGGAATTTTGTGAACTTAAGAAGCAAATAGAGGAACTCTTGGCCAAGAAATTTATTAGACTTAGTGTGTCACCCTGGGGAGCCCCTATACTTTTTGTAAAGAAAAAAGGATGTAAGTTTAAGGTTGTGTGTGGATTATAGACAATGGAATAAAATGACCATTAAAAATAAATACCCACTTCCAAGAATTGATGATTTATTAGATCAACTTAGGGGAGCATCAATCTTTTCTAAAATAGATTTGAGATCAAGGTACCATCAAATTAGGATTAAACCAGAGGACATTCCTAAAACTGCTTTTAGAACTTGATATGGACACCATGAATATCTTGTTATGCTTTTTGGATTGACCAATGCCCCAACAATATTTATGAATTATATGAATTATATTTTTCAACCTTATTTGGATCAATTTGTGGTTGTTTCCATAGATGATATTCTCATCTATTCGAAAACAGTAGAAGAACATGAACAAAATTTTAGATAGGTCCTTCAAATCTTAAAAGAAAAACAATTGTTTGCCAAGTTAGAAAAATGTGAATTCTATCTTCAAGAAGTAAATTTTTTAGGACATGTAATATCACAAGGAGTTTCAGTTAATCCTAGTAAAGTGGAAGCAGTGATGCAATGGGAGAGACCAACAACTATAACTGAAACCAGAAGTTTTCTAGGATTGGCCAGGTATTTCAAAAGATTCATTAAAGGGTTTTCTCAATTGGTATTACCTTTGACTAGATTAACTAGGGAGGAAATGCCTTTTAAGTGGAATGATGAGTGTGAAATTTGTTTTCAGGAATTAAAAACCAAGTTAACTACAGCTCTTGTATTAATTATTCCTAATCTTAAAGAAAAATTCACTGTGTATTGTGATGCATCCAAGAAGGGTCTTGGATGTGTATTGATGCAAAATGAGAAAGTAGTGGCTTATGCTTCAAGACAGTTAAGACCACATGAAGAAAACTACCCAACCCATGATTTAGAATTAGCAACAGTGGTTTTTGCTTTGAAAATATGGAGACATTATCTATATGAAGTTAAATTTAAAGTATTTACTGATCATAAGAGTTTGAAATATCTTTTTGGATCAGAAGGAACTTAACATGAGGCAAAGTAGGTGGGTATAATTTTTGAAAGATTATGATTTTGAATTGAAATATCACCTAGGAAAAGCTAATGTGGTAGCTGATGCCCTTAGCAGAAAGTCACTACATGTATCCTACTTGATGATTTAAGAATTTGAGTTGTTAGAGAAATTTTGAGATTTGAAACTCTTAATAACCCTGCAACCTAAGATTTTATACATGAGTCAAACAGAAATTGTTAGTGAAATTAAATCACAAGTTAAACAAAAACAAAACAATGATCAATTTTTGTAAATGATTAAAGATCATGTTGCTCATGGTAATCAAAGTGAATTTCAAGTAGCTAATGATGAGACTGTGATGTATAGAGACAAATTATGTATTCTAGATGATAGAGAATTGAAAAATCAAATATTGGAGGAAGTTCATTGTAGTAAATATACCATTCATCCAGGAACCACTAAAATGTACTAAGATCTTAAGAAAATTTTCTGGTGGCCAAAGATGAAAGAGGAAATTGCAAGATTTGTAACTAAATGTTTAATATGTCAAAAAGTTAAAATAGAACACCAAAGACCAATTTGTCTGCTTCAACCATTAGAGATCCCTGAATGGAAATAGGATAATGTGGCAATGGATTTTGTGATAGGATTACCATGAACTTCTTCAGGGCATGATGCTATTTGGGTAATTGTAGATAGATTAACCAAAGTAGTCCACTTTTTCGCAACCAAGGCTACTTATTCATTAGATAGATTGACTCAAATGTACATTAATAAGACTGTCAAATTGCCTGGCATTCCTTCTAGTATCATATTTGACAAAGACCCTAGGTTTACCTCTAGATTTTGGGGAACACTATAGCAAGCATTAGGCATTAAACTTTGTTTTAGTACAACCTATCACCCCCAAACTGATGGACAAACTGAAAAGACCATTCAAACATTAGAGGATATGCTAAGAGCTTATGTCTTGGAATAGACTAAGAATTGGGATCAGTATTTGCCATTGATAGAGTTTGCATATAATAACAGTTACCATTCCAGTATTAGGATGACACCTTATGAAGCTCTATATGGCAGAAAATGTACATCACCACTATGCTGGTATGAAGTTAGAGAAAGAAATTTATTAGGACTAGACATAATACAACAAACTTCAGAGAAAATAAAATTCACCAGGGATAAACTGCTCACTGCACAAAGTAGACAGAAAAACTATGCTAATCAAAGAAGAAGACCTCTAGAATTTTAAGAAGGAGAACATGTATTTTTGAAAATTTCTCCTATAACTAGAATAGACAGAGCACTTAAATCCAAGAAAATGAGTCCTCGATTCTTAGGTCCATTTCAAATTCTCAAGAAGGTAGGGTTAATAGCTTACCAAATAGCTCTTCCACCCAGTTTGTCAAATCTTCATGATGTCTTCCATGTATCTCAAGTTAGAAAATATTGTCTAGATCCTTCTCACATTCTATCCAGTGAACCAGTATAGTTAAGAAAAGACTTGACCTATTCCATCAAACTTGTTCAGATTTTGGACACTTCTGATAAATAGTTAAAAGGAAAAATAATTCCCTTGATCAAGGTGTTATTGGAAGGATTAACACCAGAGGAAGCAACTTGGGAAAAGACAGAGGAAATGCAACAGAAGTATCCAGAGTTATTCTCACTAGGTAAAATTTTGAGGACAAAATTTTTTTAAAAAGAGAGGAGAAATGTAACATCCCTTTTAAATTAAATATAACAATATTTATTTTGTATTCTGTATTTATAGGACATGCGTGTAATTTATTAAATTATTATTAGGGACATACGTAGAATTAAAATTTTTTTGCGTACTAGGGACGTACATGGAATTAAAAAATTTTGTATACAAAGTGAATTATTTAATTACAGCAAATCCGATAGACTGACAGAAGATTTTCTAAGACGCTGGAATTTCTCAAAAGACATTTAGAAGATAAGATATATAGAATTAATAAAAATTAAGTAAGATAAAGTTCCAAAAACCCTAAGTAACTAGGTTAACTAATTAGTTAGTAACTTAGTTTGTGGAACTAGATTAGTAACTAAGTAGACTAGTTTGGTTGGAGTAACTAAGTATCATCATAACCTAACCATGAACTAATGAAAATCTAGCCATTTGTTAAGCTTCTCATTGGATAGAAACTTTGACAAAGGCCACTTGTTTCAATTTCTATTGGTTAGTTAAAAAATATAAAAGGAAAAGAATTGAAGAGAAAAGAAAAGATGACCATTTGAACTCCTAGAGGTTTTGGCCAAGAGAGAACCAAGGAGGAGGAAAGAACCACATATTGAAGAAAAAGAAGAAAAGCCAAGGAACAAGAAAGATCAAGGGTTTCCAAGTTCATCCACCAAGAGATTAGGCCAAGAATCTTGCCTTTCCATCTTAGTTTCATCTATCTTGAGGTAGGGAGTCATACCTTTCTTCTAAAGTTTTCTTGAGTTGTTTTTGCTTCTATGAGTGATCTAGTATGCTTTCCACCATGTTCTTGAATCAAGTAGTCTTGTTTATGGCTATTTTGTTAATTTGAAACCCTAGGTTAGTAAGACTGAATTTTTTTCTTGAGATTTTGTTTAGGTTTCTATGGAAGTATATTGAAAGAATAATGGTGTTGGTGGAGATGAATCATAAAGATGATGTTAATTTTAAGAAATTATGGTTAAGAAATGAAGATTTAAGAACTAGGGTTTTATTCAAAATTAATTTGGGGATTTTGGTCTAAACCTTGGTCTAATGTGAAATTGATGTTAAAAATGATCTTTTGAAGCTAGAAATACTCTAGAAATGATGAGAATAAAAAGAAAATTTTCTTTGTTACAAAAGGAGTGTTTTGGCCTGTAATTTATTAACCATAATATAACCAAAGTATATTACAGTGATTAGATTCAAGCATGCTACTAACTACAACAATGTAATTTCTAATATAACATATCATCATTATATAGAAAATATGAGCCACGAATGAACAACTATATATATACCTCACAACCTTAGAAGGGCATATTTTAATACACAAACTTTTACAACAAGATCTAGCATAATATACAAGTTTTATCAACAAAAACCTATAAATATACTAATCTTCATATATCTTCTTCTTCCCTTTCAAAGATCTCGTACTTAGATTTATATGGCAACACAATCGAGGTGAGAAATCACATCTCAGATTTCACCAAATCAGATTTCCTAGCTATCAACAGATTCAAAATAAATCTTAAGATTCATTAAAAATCCTGTTTCACCATTTCTCTATTTTTCCATATCAGCTACTAGTCAAACCGACATTAAAATATACAACCAGTATGCTTAAAAATGTCAAACTAACTTTACTTAACCTCAAACTTTAATTGTAACACATTTCCCACATTTGTGACCTAAAAACGAACTCTCCACATTATTTCCACTAACTAAATAGTTTAAGCCACTTTCGGAGCAAATAACAGCTATATTTCACACATAGTGTTACAACAAAGTGCCTAAATATGCTCAGAAAGTCACAAAACTACACAGACATGTTAAGTAGGTATTAGGCTACCTCTGTAACCATATACAAGCCTAACATGTTTTCCAGGGTGTTACATTTCTCCCCTCCTTTTTAGATTTTTGTCCCCAAAATTCACTTGCCATCAACACTTAGTCTCTCTCAACTAAGGTTCTAAGATCTCCAATAGACATCACACTCGAAGGAATCTCACCTTCCATAGCAATATTCAACTCATCATTATCAACTCAAGACAATCCAGTCTCATGCAGGTCTCCAGCTCTCAAGCCAAACCTATGCCAGATATTCTTGACCTAAGAAATCTATTTTCACAAAACTCTTGGATTCCTCAATCCATAAACCTTGTAAGTCTTATCTAACAATCCTTTATCCAACACATGGGCTCTACACATACAAGAGGTACCACTCCAAAGGGTATAGATGTAAACAAATCCTACACGAGTTCAGTCATCCAACTGGACCCTTACTAGAAGAACTCCTATTCTTCTTGTTTGCCTAGGTGAATTCATAGTTTCCTGTCCACACATAACATATATTGAGTAGGCCAATCCTTAATATCATGTAATTGTGTAACAATAGCTACCAACATGCAACCTAAAGCAAGTTATGCAATCCTTTTTCCAACATCTCAAACAAGAGACAAAATAAATGCACAACACACAGAGAAACTTCTACATGCCTAAGCATAGTTAGTCCATTCCCTGACTCAATAGGATGAACAACTCTGATACAAAAAATATAACATCCCAAATTTAATAACCATAATATAACCAAAGTATATTATAGTGACTAGATTCAAGCATGCTACTAACTATAACAATACAATTTCCAATATAACATATCATTATTATATAGAAAATATAAGCCACGAATGAACAAGATCTAGCATAATATACAAGCTTTATCAATAAAATTCTATAACTATACTAATCTTCACATATCTTCTTCTTCCCTTTCGAAGATCTCGCACCTGGATTTACATGGCAACACAATCGAGGTGAGAAATCACATCTCAGATTTCACCAAATCTGATTTCCTAGCTATCATTAGATTCAAAATAAATCCTAAGGTTCATTAAAAATCCTGTTTCACCATTTCTCTATTTTTTCATATCAGCTGCTAGTCAAACTAGTATTAAAACACACAACCAGTATGCTTAAAAATGCTAACTAACTCTGATTAATCTCAAACTTTAATTGTAGCACAGTTTTCACATTTGTGACCTAGAAACAAACTCTCCACATTTATTTCCACTAACAAAACAATTTAAGCCACTTTTGGAGCAAATGACAGTTATATTTCACATATAGTGTTACAACAAAGTGCCTAAATATGCTCAGAAAGTCACAAAACTACACAGACATGTTAAGTAGGTATTAGGCTACCTCTGTAACCATATACAAGCCTAACATGTTTTCTAGGGTGTTACATGGCCAAGCATGGATTTTAGGGTTAGAATTGCTTGATGATGAATTATATTGTATTTTATTGTTATAATCATAGAAAGAAATGATACAAATTTTATTGATGTTGAAATCTTGAGTAAATGATTGATTATGTTAATGTCACAAACTATGAGCTACTAATGTGGTTTTGAGGAAAGAATGATATTCAAAGTTGTGATATGTTATCAATTGGCTTTGAGCCTAAAGATGTGACATTAATATTTAAAAGAAAAGAATGTATATCTTCTAGGACCCATTAAGGAGATTCACAGGCCAAGAGGGCTAAGTGGAACTTAATGGGGAGTCTTACATAGGTCTCTTTTATTGAGCTCCATATCTCCCTTCCCAAGGCATGTGGGGTGATCACTTTTATTGGGTTCCTTGATTGGAATGATCACAGCTAGGGGATGCCCTATAATGTTTGAGATGTCAACTACATATGTTATGTTATTGGCCATGTGAGCTGATAACTTCACAAAGTGTAGTTATTTGTGCCCTATATCTGTGCTATATAGGTTGCTTAGTCCTTATTTGTATACATGAATAGAAGATTTTAGCATCATATTTATTTGATTTCATTTTGATGACTTTCATTATGTTTCTGAGCAAATACTTTCAATATTATGATGAATTGAGTACATTTGCATGAACTATTGAAATGGTACTTTCTCTGTTATAGGAAGGGCTAAAATAAAACATGAAAATGAAGAACTTGGAGTATCTTTGGACCAGGAAGCCCAAAAGAAAGCCAAAATTGAATACCAACATTCAACATCGCGATGTGGGCATGTTAATGCCGCGGTGTTGAGCTTCCCCTGCATTAGTACAAAATACCAGAGGCTAGGGCACCACGATATGAAGAATGAATGTTTCAGGTGTTGGTGACCTAAATACGCACGCCTCACAACATGGAAAGATTGGAACCGCGGTGTCCCCTATTTTTCTGCTCCTATAAATAGCTTTTATTAGATTTTAGAAAGGAGTTTTTTTAGGTTTTAGAGAAGTTGTGGCTGGAACTTAGGTTGTGGAGGTTGAGGAGCCTAGAGGAGTGAAGGATGGAGGTCATCTTTCTTATGGAAGATGATTTGAGCTTCAAGGATGTCATCTAATGAGTTTCCTCCTTCTGCTTTCTCGCTTATCTTTTCTTCCTTATCTTTTGAGCACTATTTTTGTGTTATAATTTCATGTTCATGGATTGGCTGAGTTGTATTTAGGGATTACTTTGGATTCATGTATGAATATTGATGTTTTTGTAATCTTTTGAGTATATATTGATGTTTAGTTATTTTCAATCATATGGATCTTAATACTTTTGAAGGTTTGATCAGCTTTTGATTAATTTGATGAAATTTAATGAACCTAGACACAGGAATTTGTGTTGGGAATTGCGGATACATCCCGCAGTGAAAAACAGGGATTCTCACCGTGGATCCATGCGAAAAAGCCATAATCCGAGTTTTTTAAATGATTTACCTCTTGAAGCGTGAATCACCAACACCGTAATAGAAACGATGTCTCTGTGGTATCCACACGAACAGACTCACAAACGTCCAACTTTTGCAAAGAGAAGCCTCACGTCTCTCACACAGTGCTAGCTGCGTAGAGAAGAGAATAAGCCTGTCGCTCTCCTACTCACTTTTCTGTAAGTGCGGCTAGGGTTCTGAAATGTGTATCTTAGCAGCCCCTTAGCAGTACTATTTATAATAGTGACTGCCTTAAGTGAGTGTGAGCAAAGAAGAAGGTAAGTCAGTGCAACCCTAGACCCATCTGTTATGAGTCTGGCTCATATTTGAATTCGAGTCCAACTTGGATCCATTGCTCCAATTTTAGTCTGCTCTATGTGTGTGACCCTGCAGGTTCTTATTATGTTGGCAGTAATATTAAAATCCTATTTTATATTACAAGCAGTGAGCGATATCTAGCAACGCATCGCTGCTACCCAAGTAACAAGAATGTCAGTGATTTGACATAACCTTTCTGTGACTAATGTTTCCGTGTCATTTAGTCCTTTTGTCAAGATATCTAGGTTGAACACAAGGCATGGAATGCGTCACCCTTGTATAGTCCAATTATTCGTTTCCTGATACTCGAGTAGACTTTGTAACAACAAATGAAATCAATATCTCATATTGACTCATTTGAGTATAGCCATGCATTTCGCAGCCTCACTCAATCAGAGGGCCTGAAGATATCGCTCTTGTTATTAGGAGTGACAAATCCCATCTAGGTCACTCACATCCCTCCACATGATTTGCGGTATGTCCAATAACTAACTTTATAATCACCTTGTTATAGATGATGTTTGATGGTATTAAAACACACAACTCCTCATGTAGGAATCGTAGTGATTTCAGGTCAAAGGACCACAAACACCATTTTCACTATGGAAATCGTTTATGACACTCACGTAACGATCCATGTAGCGTTCTCATGGTGGATCAGTCCAGTACATCATTACTCTAATATGTACCCATGTGAAAACTTGATATCTCATATCCATGACCCGTGAGATGTGGTCATCAGTCTATGCACGTACTAGTCTCAATGTATTATTGTTGTCCTAATTAATAATAATACTTGACTAAAGACATTTAAGAATATTGTTGTAACCAAAAGGATCTCACGATCAAGTCATCCACTTGATGTCCTATGGCATCAAACTTACTATTCTAAGTACTTTATTATGTTTATCAAAAAAGAACACAATAAATGAAATGCCTCATATATAAAAATAGCATAATAGGATGTATGTAAATACAGAAAATATATTGGCCTCTAGGGCATACACCAACAATTTGGGTTTTAGATCATATGTATGGTTGATGCATGTTCGATGAATTCAATTGGCTTGGATAAGTTGATTCACTAACTGGATAGAAATATACCTTTTAGCCATACATAGCATGTGATTGAGAATAGATCGTTCATGAGTGGAGTTTGCACTGGTTTTCAAGGAAACTTAGTGAATTAGGTAAATGAAACTATAATTGATTGGCCTAGACATAGGCTTTTAGCTAAATCAGATTCTTAAGTTAACTTAACAATTCATTGATGTTGCTTGTAAGGATTGTATGTCATTAGTATGAAATATGAGGTGAAGAAGGATTCTTTAGATCTCTAAACCATTATCTTTACTTTCATTTATTGTTTTTATGTCTTTAGATTAGTTTTATTACACCTTTTCCTATTTTTATGTCCTTGAATAGAATTAGTCAAACTATTGGTTGATACTTAACTATGGAAGCCTATATCCTCATGGGAATGATATTTTACTCTGTATCTGTATTACTTGAATGACCCGTGCAATTGCAGTACAAATGGTCTAACAAGTTTTTAGTAATAAAATAAGTTTTTATCTTATGAAAGTACCAAGAATTTGCTTATCAAGTTTTTGGCGCCGTTGCTGGGGATGTGGCTTATGGTTAATATCAACAATGAATTTAGTTAGTTCTAATTCAAGTTGTATATAATCTTTGTTAAGTTAAGTTTCTTTATGTTCTTGTTTTAGTTTCAATAAAGAGTCGGATGATTCTAATCATATGAGGCCCTTGAGGGAAGTCGCGACTCCTGAAAGGATAACCTTTGGATCAAGTTTCTAGAGGACTACTCATTCGCATCATCCATTTTGGTGACAAAGTCCTACCAGGACTATAAATAGGCCCTTTTTGGGGAGGCACCCTAAATTTATATTAAATTCTTGTCTTTACTTTTTGCATAAATAGGTAGTAAGTTGGATTTTGTATGTTAATAAGTATATGTTAATGTGTTTATGTTATATATGTTAGTGTGTTGTTTTTGTTAATATGTTAATACATATATGAGTTAGTATGTGAATTTAGTAGTTTTATGTTTTTGTTAGTATGTGTTAATATGTTAACTTATATGTCTTAGTTTGTTAATTTGATAGGTTTATGTTTTTGCTAAATTTTATGTTTTAGTTATGTTTTAAGTATTAAATATGTTGATATTTTAATTTTGTGGGTTATTTATGTTTGTGTTGTATATTATGTAAAATAACCTTGTAGTCAAGTTTTGCAGTTGCTGGAGGCCTTTTTGGGCATAAGTCATGACTGAAGTGAATTTGCTGCAAAATTCTGCAGCCAGACTCCTAACGACGTGGTGTTAGGACTTAAAACACTGCGGCATTACTCTGATTTAGGGCCCATTTCCTGTGAGTACAACACTATGACTCTCCAAACCCTAATGTCGCAGCGTTATGTGCATCAGCTAAAAAAAATGTAAAAAAAGTAAAAAGTAAAAAGATATTATGTTAGTAATTAATAATTAATTTTAAAATTTAAAATTGGTGGGAAGCAGTTTGCGTCACGGCATTGGAGTTATAACGTCATGGAGCGCAGGAACAAAATGGGTTAAGTGCTGCGACATTTTGTGCACTTTCCCATTCCCCCATTTCCCTCCTTCCTTTCTGTCTCTTTCTCTCCCTTTCTCTTTGAGCTTTCTTGCTTCTTTCTTACCTTCCCCTTCCCGTACTCTCATTCTTACTAGTATTAAGGTATGTTTTTTCTTGGCTTTTCTTTATTTGGGAATATTTTTATCTATTTTCTTAGGCATTTACTGTTTGCCTTGTTCTTGTTTATTTTTTTTGTTGTATTTTTGTTGCATACTAGTTTTAGGGTTAGCATTTTTATGTTTTTGTTAGACTATCTTAGTATTTGTGCCTGATATGTATGATTTAGTGGTTTAAACATGCTATTTAGTGCATTTTCTAGGTAAATTAGGTTTGCGTGCCGTGACATTAGCATGAATGTCGCGACATTGTGATGAACACCTTGAATGCCGCAACGTTGCATTTGATTATCGCAGAGTTACTTGCCGTTAGCGTGAATGTCATGGTGTTAAAACCCAGAATTTTTAGAATTGCTCTGTTTTTCAAATGCTATACATTTATGTTTATTCAATTTTAACAGTTACAATTCTTTTTCAGGTAAAATGGCAAATAAAAGTCAGAGGGGATCTAGTAGTTAGCGCAACAGGGCACCATCTCCTCCTCCGCAGTTTGATTAGAGGAGGTTTGTATCAGCCGTCGCTGCGCAAAAATATGTAGGACTGGTTACTAAACTAGTAATCATTGAGCGTGGGTTTTCCTTTATGGAAACTATTAATGAAGACATAAAGCAAACAATCTGTTTGCTCGGATGGGGCCATTTTGTAAAACATCTTGAGGTGGTAGTGCTACCATTAGTTCGTGAGTTCTATGCGAACTTAGCTTTTGCTACACCAGGTGCTACTTCTTTCATGGTGAGGGGACGCCAGGTCTCCTATTCTGTGGAGGATATTCAAGCTGAGTTGATACTGCAGCCTTCGCCTCTTCTATGTGAGTACACAGAGTTCTGCCGTTGGGAGCCCGCGGAGGGCATAGATCTTAACGTGGTCACTGCTCGGATTTGTACTGCAGAGTCTCAGCTGGTGCAATGGACGATGAGCATCTAGATGAACAGGCCTCGTTACTTTCCTAGAGGTTGTTTCACACTGGAGACTAAGGTCTAGTACCATTTCATATCTACCAAGATTCTCTTGTCAAACAACTTGTAGGAAGTGACCAGGGATCGAGCGATTATTATATATGTTATTTTAGAGCATCGATCCATCGACCTTGCTCAGATTATACATGCCTAGATTACTAGAGTAGCGAGCGAGGCCAGGAGCTTATTCTTCCCTTCGCTCATTCATACACTGTGTCGGAGGCAAGCTGTTCAGACTGGTCCTCACGAGGATAAGACAGATGTAAAATAACCTCTCAATGAGTATTTTATTGTGAGCTTGAGAGGACCAGCAGCTCTAGCTCCAGCACCAGCTCATCTGAGGCCAGCTGACACAGATTGGCATGCTAGGATAGAGGCCCAACTAGTCCATGTGGAGGCCCAGAGCATATAGATGGCAGTATGCTGTCTTATACTATTCAGGCATAGAGGTGGATGGCGGAGCACCTTGGACTTCCCATGGAGGATTTCCCAGTTTCACACTTCCCGCCCATAACTGTTGTTGATCCTTCCCAAGCTGGACCTTCAGGCATACATGCTGCAGAGGAGGATGATGATGCGGATGCGGATATAGAGGATGAGGAAGCTGATGATGATGAGGATGATGATGATACTGATGCTAAGGCCCCAGACAGTGATGATTCACTTATCTAGCTTCATGGCATTCAGTGCACCTTTCTTTCATTGTATTTCTTTTTAATATATATGTATGCTTATTTTGTATAGTGAGGACACTATTTTCCTCAAGTTTGGGGGGTGTCTTTAACTTTATATTCTATTTCTGATATGCAGTAGTATTATATTTTCATACTATTATGTTTATATGCATTTGTTTTAGTATTATGTGTATGTTAGTTTTATACTTTTTGTAGTATATGTATGTGTTTTAGTAATTTTTGTTTTGAAATAACCATAAGAGCAGAAATCTTGATAAAACTTTGTTGAAAATTCAATTCAAGATACAATTGTCATTCCCTTTCACATTGTGAGTTGTAATGTTCAAAGACTAGTGTGAATGATTGTGCAGTGATACATATGGATGCAAAATGACCTTCATTTTTCTGTGAATCCATATGTAATCTTTGGCGCTTGCTGAAGCATTCTAGTTTCCTTTTATGTATGATGCGTTTCCCATTTGTATGCTTCTTGAACTTTGGAAAGAATAAGAATGTTTGTCTAGAGAGAGTTTATGGACTATGCATGTGGAAAATTCAATTATCCTAGAAATTGTTTGTCAACTCTCTTGAGGCAAAATCCTAGGTTATGCATGATTGAATAAATGATTAGGGGATTGTTTGGACCGATTGAGCCTTTTAAGCTTACCCTTAATGTTTATATCATAGGTCCCTTTTTGAAGCTATATATATGTTTGGCCGTATTTATTTTTCATAACCATTGTGTTCGTTAACCTGTTAACCGTTCTAATGCATGTCAAAGCATTGCATTTTCTTCCTACCATTATTATTTGTTGAGTTCATAATATGTTATTTCTTGAGGTGAGTCTATTGATTAGGGGTATTAATGATACAATACAAAATAAGCTTGAAGGAACCAGATGCAGTCAAAGAAAAATTATTATTTTACAAATTGTTGAAAAAAAAAGAAAAAAAAAGGAATGAATGAAATTCAAAAGAAAAAGAAAGCAAAGGCAAAGCATAAGTAAAGTAAAGTTCAAAAATGTCAAATTGGTTCTGGAGAGTTTTCTATATTCACTGTTGAATACCTTGCTAATATCAGTTAGTGACTCATAACTTGGAATAACATGTTTATGTTTCTCAATGTTTGTGTAAAATCCTATCCTTTTATTCTGTTACCCATTACCCTTGGCCTTACATTACAAGCTAATAAAGTCTCTTTTGATCCTCAATCTAGTGTGATTTATATTAGTGGAGAGAGAGTTGTATTACAATTTTGTGGATTCTATGAATTATATTCATCTGTATATGATAACTCCATGTAATGTAGTTATTTGTGCCCTATAATTGTGCTTCATAAGAATGCTACGTCCTTGTTATTATGCATATATGGGAGATTTTATGCTTATATTGGTTAAATTTCCTTTGAATATCTCTCTATATGATTATGAGCAATTTGAATGTATTTGTTAAATGATTAAGTGGATTTATAATTTATATATAACTTGGCGATTTTCTTAATGTAGGATGGGCTTAAAACTGAGGAATTGGAGCAAAATAAGGCTCAAAAGCCAAGAGAAAGCCAAGGAGGCATTCGAGAAGAGAGCGCTGCGGCACAGGTTGTGTACACCGTGGCGCAAATGAGCATCATCACAATTGCCATACTTAGACTCGAGGCTAGAGGGCCGCGGCGCAAGTTGTAACACCCCAAAAATTTATTTGTTTTATCATAAATAATCATTTTATAACATTTATGATTTTTGGAAATGTTTCTGAAATTTTCTGGGAACGTCGAATATTTTAATATATTCCTCATTTTGCATGTGCACTTAGCAGAGTCAGTGTAACACCCCAGAAATTGTTTGCCAGATGATGAATAGTCATTTTCCAATATTTATGATTTATAGGAATTTTTCAGAAATGTCGAATATTTTAATATATTTCTCATTTTACGTGCATACTAAGCAGAGTCAGTGAAACACCCGAGAAATTATTTGTTTCATCATGAATAGTCTTTTTCTAATATTTGTGATTTTTGAGAACTTTTGTGGATTTTTCTGAAAATATTGAATATTTTAGTATATTCTTCGTTTTGCGTACACGCTGAGCGGAGCTGGGAAAATGAAATGTTTCCCATGAGGCTGGTAAACCTTGAACTGTGGATGTGTTGACGGGGGATCTTACTAAACTCGAGATCGGACACAGTTTATGAGGTTTACGTTTTTTGAAGTTTTATCTGATAAATAAAGTCTCTGTATGCTCTGTTAATTAAAATTTTGCGGTACGCTCTATTGTTCATTGGATAATTAATACGAGCTTTGTACACTGTAACAATTATCCATTGGGTAATAACTTGAAGTAAAATCCTAATTACCATATTATTTTAACTATTAATCACATTATCTTATCCTAATGTAATCTAGTTTATGTCTAATCACATCTCCTTTATTGAAAAAGCTCCCAAGCTCCTCAAGGAAGCTACTCACCTCTCTATCCTCCCTCTCTCCTCACGGCTGCTGCACATTTTGGAGCCAAGGGATTTGTGCTTCACTTAATTATTTCATACTATCTAAATTCAAAAGAAAACCTAAAAGCATCTTTCACTTTTCTATTCACTTCTCTCTCTACCTTTATCTTCTTCTCAAGTTCTTCTCCTTCTCTCTAGCCACACCCACACGGCCAGCCCTCCTTCAAGCCCTCAACCATCATAAAATTTTCAACTAAACACATTTTCTTAATCTCCTTCATCATCTAAACACATCTCTAGTTGGTGATTTCTTGAAAAGGTTTCATCTTCACCATATTCTTCTGCAAGCTTCAAGCTTGGAAAGTTTTGGGTAAGATTCTTGTTTCCTCCTATCTCTTCTTCCATTTTTGTTTTTAAGGTCTCGTTTGTGACCATTTATTCCTTATTTTTCAAGCTTTGGTATTAGTTTGATAAGAATGAAATTTCTAGGGTTTGTGGTGGTGTGAATCCAAAATTTCAAGGAGCTTTAAGGGAGTTCCATTGGTTGTTTTCTTCCCTAGGTAAGAGGAAGATTATCCCCCTCAACCTCTATTGGTAGTAGGAGACTTGTATTGCTTGTTGGTTCTGAGAAACCCTTGTTAAGGTAACTCCTTGTAATGTGTAATTTTGGTGATTATGTGTTGGTTTTGTCATGTATGAATTGTTGATTAAATGTATGTATAAATTGATGATCTTGATTAGTTTGGATTGATTGGAAGCATGAAATGAAGGCAAGAGTTCCTTACCCCCCTTCTGTATAGCTCACGACCATAACCCTATTTTAGGATGTCCATGATTGAAAATTTGTGCCAAGATGGAAAAATGATTAACCAATGTATGATAAGTAATGTGATGATGAAAAATTTGGGTACTTAATCCTCTAGGCAGGCCACGGCTTCTAGGACCATTTAGGGCTTGATTATGTAACTTTAAGTAATCTTGGAACTTAAATAATCAAGTGATTAATTTATTGGTAATAGGGTGGAAAAAATTGGTAAATTGGAAGATTAGAAAATAATTAGGGATTCATAAGTTGGTAAGAACCAAGAATGAAATTTATCATAACACTTAGGGTAATTTTAATTACAGAAAGAACAAGAAAGTGTGAGACTTTGAGACCCTTAGAATAACTCTCTAAGTGTATGTGTATGAATAAATTGTTAGCCATGGCAACCATTACCCAAGAGGGGGGGTGAATTGGGTGATGCCTAGTTTTAATGCAACTTTGACAAATTATGCATTTTGAATAACTCAATTAATAAATGCAGCGGAATAAGTCTAATAAATGTACAACTATTGAGGATTACTCAAATACAACTTGGGATATATGATGAACTAAGTGAATAAACTAGATATCAAGTTGTAACAATCAAAATATCAAGATATGCAATAGATAAATATATTTCACTAAATGTTGAATTCAAAGAGTGTAGGGAAGAGAGAATCAAACTCAATAATTTATCCTGGTTCAGCCACCAACCACTTGTGGCCTACATCTAGTCCCCAAGCTTAACTTGAGATTTTCTTCACTATCTTCTAGACTTTACGGGTGCTAGAAAAACCTTTGTACATACAAGAGCACTCCTCACACCTTGGGATACCTCACCCTTGTGCTAGAGCCTCCAATTCTTCAAGCTTCACAGGTGCTTGATGACCTTTACAATGAAGAGCACTCACAACACCTTTGGGATACCTCACCCTTTGTGTTTGAGTCTCACTATAAGGGATACCTCACCCTTTTCTCTCTTGAGGGATACCTCACCCTCTTACAATGATTTCAAGATGAAGAGAAAGAATAGAAACTCTCACAAGAGTGGATATACAACTTGAAGAACAAAGTAGATGATAGAAAACTCTCTCAAGAGTAGATAATACAAGTTGAAGCTCAATGGGTATAAAGGATTTACACACTTAGCTCAAAACAAAGAATTTGGAGAAAAAGATGATGAATTTCGTTTTCAATGTTCAAGGATAATTTTCAGAATGTTCTCCAACTTATTTTTGATGCCCAAACACTTTTATTTATAGCCCAATGAGTTTTAGAGCCGTTGGAGGTGTTTAGAAATGATTTTCTATGAAAACTAGCCGTTTATAGCCGTTAGAAACGTTCCTGGGCACTTTGTAATCGATTACAAACTTCATGTAATCGATTACAAGCTTTCTGGGCACTTTGTAATCGATTACAAGCTTCATGTAATCGATTACAAGCTTTCTGGGCACTTTGTAATCGATTACATACTCTGTGTAATCGATTACACCATTTCTGGTTTTCAAAACCGACTTTAAAAGGTCATAACTTCTTCATTTCTTATCCAATTAAAGCAAATGACCATTAATTGGAAAGCTCTTTGAGTCTACGTTCATATGAAAGAGGTTTCATAACAAAACTCAAAGTATTTTGAAAGATATGATCAAAATAGTAACCAAAGGTCATATTTTCAAAACTCAAACTTTAATTGGTCATAACTTTTTCATTTCTTGTCTATTTAAAGCAAATGACCAGTCATTGGAAAGATCTTTGAGTCTATTTTCAAATGAGATAAGTTTCAAAGTAAAACTCAAAGTATTTTAAAAGTTATGATCAAAAGAGTAAGTATATGTCAGTTTTGCAAAACACAAACTTGACAATTTTTCATAGATTTGAAATACCACCAAGACTAGCTTTCCAAAAATAGTTTGTTGGGCATTTAAACATTTTAGAAATACTTATAAATATGTTTAAAACTTGTTTGAGCTTAGTGTGATTCCTTTTTACCTTTACACAAGATCTAAGTCCTATAAGCTAAGCTTGAAGATGTTGGACTAGATCTTTTACCACCATCACTTCTTGATGTAATCCAAGCTTCCAAAGAAAATCTTCTCTTCAAAACTTGCAAATGCTTGGAACATCTTTTCATTTTCATTCTCCTTGAGTTGAGCATAATTGTGATCTTTTGCTTTCTTGTTGCAATGCTTACTCTTGGTACTTGGACTATCCTATAAAGTATTGCTCACTTAACCAAACATAGTTAGTCCAAATTCATAACTCAATATCTTCATATGCATGATTCATAAATGTATAACTCTAGTTAGTCTAACATGCATACAAGACTTTCATAGACATATCCAATATTAATTCATTTAAAACTCATATAACATATTATTGGATATATTATATGATGAATGTTACATATATCTTATTGCATGATTATTAAGTGAAATATAATTAGATAAAGTACATAATCATGCATGATATAATATTTCTCATTAAACACATTTATGTAACATGATCAATATTCTTTTGTGATGCATTTGTTATCTATAAAGCACAAGTATAAAGCATAAGCATCATTCTTTTTGTTTTGTATTTGTCATCATCAAAACTTACCATATTAAATCATTGGGGCAAACCTATTTCCACAATCTCCCCCTTTTTGATGATGACAAATCACTAAAGAAAAATATGTTGAGCAATATAGAAGAATAGATATTCATGTAAGCATATCAAATAATTAAGCACAAGAACATATTTTTCTTTCCAATTTTCTCTCCCCCTATTTGACATCAACAAAAAGGCTTAGGAAGGAAAGATAATAATTTTCTCTCCCCTTATAGATAAAACTCATGCTGTCAAAAAGGGTAGGATCATCAAAACCATAAACTTCTTCAAGTTATTCAACTCATCACTATCTGTCCTTATTTAATTATATACCTAATTCAAGAAAGGAGAGATGAAATAAGTATGCTTTCAAGATATAAAAGATTATTCATGCAATACTTGTCATATTTTGGTATTTCAACATTTAGCATATGATAGCAATAAGCTTAAGAAATTATGTCTAACATATAATATCTTGCATACCACATCATAAATAAGTACCACTTGATATCACTTGATAGGAGATACAAAATATTCATGTAAGATCATGGAATTAAGGTTTTTAAATAAAAGATCATACAACTTATCACATATGAAGCATTTCTCAATGAAAGAATTAAAAGATATGAAATTTAAGAATGTTTACCTTCTTTCATTGATAGAGGAAAAAAAAGAACAAGAGATGATCTTTGTTGACATATTGATAGTATTAACAATAAAATATTTCATGTCAAATAAAGATGTAAGTCAAGAGATATAAGCAATAATCTAAGAGTTAGGCTCCCCCTCAAAATATGCATATTATCAAGATATAAAGCATAATATATGCATGCCAAGACCATGTAAGTGCATTACCAAAAAGCAAGGCAAAGATATATATATTCTTAATCTCTCAATCAAAAACCATTTTAAAACTTCTCCCCTTTCAAAAAGAATTTTATAATAACACATTACATTTCCAAAAGTATTTTAGAAGGGTAGAAGGGTTTTATATTAAAACTACATATTCCTTGAAAATGATTAAACTCAAGTCAAAAGAGCATTTGAAAGTTCATCTCTTCTTTTTCTCATTAAAAAGAGCCTTGAAAAGATAAAACACTTCACAAATCTCTTCTATTTGGAAACTTTCTTAAATACCCTCTCAAGATTTAATAAACATTTCAAAGTAGTGAAGAGAGTACTACATTTATAGCATAAATCGAATGATTTCCAAATTTTTAAGATAATTAGGAGATGATAATACTTTTTTAAGTCTTAAGACAAGTTCAAAATATTCTCAAGGATATGGATTTTGAAAAGCATCTCTTTTTTTTTAAAAAAAAATTAATCAAACTAGAAATTCTTTTCAAAACAAGAGCATGATTCTCATAAGTTTATACCACTAAGAACCATAGATCAAGAGAATCATATATATATCAAACATTGACCTTGATGAAATATGCTATAGGGATTAAAACATGTATAGAACTAATATCATCCACCCTATATGCAATGACAAAATTAGCAAGTTAATATCCAATTTAGCACTTTGTCAATGTTAAGCATACTTCTCATGTAAAGAAAGCATCTAATCATTTAAGATCAATTTATCAACAAGTATCATACAATTTATACCATATATAATACCACAATAGCTTAGGGATAGAGATACTTATTGAGAGAGTGATGCTTCTTTAGAATGATCTTTATTTATAGGTCCTTGTACTTTCTTTCATTGAGTATTTCATTCCATTGCACTTGAAGAAAGTCTCCTCATGTTCCTCTTCCTTCAACATTTCTCATTTATCTACATATGCTTGACATTTCAATATTTGATGACTATATTTCAAAAGTTCTCTAAAACATGGGTTAGCATCAAATATCATTTAAACTTATTTACAAACATAATTTAGGTTGATATAAAATGTAAAACATGTACCACATTATCAACCATGAATTGTTAGCTCTAAAGAGAACAAAAGAATGATATATGCACTTGAATCCAAAAGCATAGTTTGAACATTTTCAAGGTAAGATTCAAGTTTATCAAGAAACACATGATCAACATCAAAACTTATATAAGCATTTTGGGGCAAACAATGATCATGTAAGGCATGTAATATCAAGTAAGAAATTTTAGTATGTACACATGCCAATCAACAATAAGAAATCTCTTATTGTAGTGAAAGAATTGAAAAACCATGGAACTATAACTTTTGAATATTTATGATTCATTTCAAGATATACTTCATTAAAAAAATATTGAAGTTCAAAGATAAGTTCAAGGAACAAAAAAAAATCATTTACTTCTTGTTTTTAAAATATGAACATATCAAGCAATTTCAAACAAGAAGACAAATAACTTTTAACTATCCAATATCTAAGTAAGCATATAAGCAAATTGAGCATCAAAGAGAAAGGATTAGAACTACTTATGAGCATGTGAAATTTTCATATTTGAATAAGGAGAAATGGTCACAAGCTCAAAAATAAAGATATTGCCATAACATGTCATTCCAAGCAAAATGTGTGCATATCTAACATGTTAGTATATATAAAAATATTTTTAAAAAATAGTGCTAGAAAAGCACAACTTAAGGCATGATAAGGCATAAAAACAAATCTTTACTTATCCAACTATCACATGATATACAATTTAAAGTATAAGTAAGGATAAGAGATTGATATCACCAAAAGTGTACTCTTTGAGTTTTTGTAGGTGACTCCAACTTCTATGCCTCAAGGCCCCTTGAGAATGTTGTGGTTCTCCATGTCTTTCTTTTTATGTTTTTCATCATTTTTGGAGAACTTGGACCATTTTAAGTTTTCCCAACCTCAAGTAGCATGGTTGTTTTTCACTTCATTTGCATGCTTGAACTAATGGTCACCCTACAACATAATTTAAAGTAATTTCTTTGGTATCCACCAATTTTGGATCCGTAGGGGTTAGTCATTGATCATTAATCCATTATGCTTTTATAGATATCAAATTTT
This sequence comes from Ormosia semicastrata, assembly GCA_029884595.1. Taxonomy (NCBI): domain Eukaryota; kingdom Viridiplantae; phylum Streptophyta; class Magnoliopsida; order Fabales; family Fabaceae; genus Ormosia; species Ormosia semicastrata. The sequence goes on along the minus strand of JAQQTO010000048.1, from coordinate 37,522,246 downwards.
TTTATAGTATGTAATTTGAGCATAGCAAATGTAAACAATCAATTACCATTAAGCTCATAGCCAATAATATGCATGCTTTCATGATACATAGACAATTTTGAGTGAAAATGGTCATTCCAGCACTTAAAACCATTTTTAAAGCCTGTGTAATCGATTACAATATGTGTGTAATCGATTACCAGCCCTCTGAATCCATGTAATCGATTACATGTTTGGTGTAATCGATTACCAACTTTCTGGAACCTTGTAATCGATTACAGGGTTGGTGTAATCGATTACATGAGTTCTGGAAACATTGTAATCGATTACATAGTATGTGTAATCGATTACACGCTCTCTGACTTTGCTTGGAACGCTTGGCAAAGCCTCTGTAATCGATTACAGAGATCTTGTAATCGATTACAAGCTTGCTGAATTCAGTTTTTGCACTTCAAACAGTAAGGGTCCGAACTCAAAGCTTTCAAATTAATTCCAAAACTCTCCAAAACAATTTCAAACATCATGTAAGCATAAAAACTGACCAGTTCTTGATCCAAAGCTCACATTTATGCAAAAACTACAAATGATGCGTAAAAATTATAACTTTATGCAAAGAAGAGTTATGATTTATCCAATATGCCAAGTTCTAAGATATTTTTATCAAATGTGCTACTTCAAACAAGAAGTGAACTTATCTAGCATATTATCACAAGTAGAAATGTATAGAAAATTTAAAATATAGAAAGCATCCATAGTCATAAAATACCTTATTATCAAGAGATATGCAAGGTAGTGAGTAAAGGGTGTAACAATAATATAATCATGTGCTATATATAATATTCAAATTTTACCAAGTACACGTGATTCAATTAATCACTTAAGGCCTACAAGAAATATACCTCAAATTCATTGACTTTACAAGTGAATGTGCATAAGAGGTAGAAACTTTTGATACCTTGGCCTTAATGATCAAGGAAGCTCTTTTCCTTACCCATTGCTTCTCTTTTGGTGTTTTGAACTTTGAAAGTTCCACATTTTGTACTTGAGAAGCTTCGTTTGAAGTCGTCTTCCTTCTTTGATCAAAACTTCTACCAATGGGTTTTAGAAGCATTCCCTTTGATGATTCATTTTTCTTTTGACCAATTGATCCATCCTTTTGAGAAGTTTTCTGCATAATTGAAACACTAGGAGGACTTTTTGGTACCCACTTCATCTTGGGTCCTTCAATGTTAGTACTAGAACCTTTAAGACCTTTAGGAACCCATACCATATTATTTCTCATATAAGAATTTCTTCTATAATTGCATAAATGAGAAATATGTCCTAGATGACCACAAAAATTGCAAACAATTGAATTTAATGATGACTTGGTCCTTTGAAGATCATTTTTGGAAAACATAAGCCTTTTGTTGTTTTTATATTCTATGTTATTTTTGCCACAAGCCTTACTTGAATTTCCATGTGAAATAGTATCAATTGCATTCTTATTAACACACATGGATTGTAAGCAAATAGAATCATTAGCTTTGGCAAATTCACAATATAAGTTCTCAACTTGATTTTCTAAATTAATGCATTTTTTACAAGAAGTTGAGGTTTCACATTTTAAAGGCATTTCCTCATCAAGAAAAGTATATTCATTTTTCAAGATATTAATTTCATTTTCAATGGAGGAAATGTTTTCCAAACAAGATGAGTTTTTCTTTTCTAAAAGTAACAAACCATCATGCAATTCATCATATGCACATTTTAGCTCATCATAGGAAGGACTATAATATAGTTTATCATTATTTACCTCAAAGTCCTTTTTAAGGGAATCACCATCTTCCTCATTGTTGTCCATCCAAGATTCAAGAACATCTTCTTGAGGACATTTTTCAATATTGTCTTCCTTTAGAGGCTTTTGCTCTTCTTGCTCTCTATATACAACTTTTTGCAAGAAATCATTATTAGCAAGATAGATGGATTCAAGAGTATCCCATATATCTTTAGCACTAGAGCAACTCTTAATTTTAGCATAAGCATCGTCATTTAAACTACTTCTCAATATTTGCATTGCTCTAATATTCAATGAAAAGCATTTCTTATCATAGTCATTCCAAGTTTGTTTTGATTTGCAAGTAAATCCATCAAGCATAATATCCCACAAATCAATATCAATAGATTGCATATAAATTTCCATTCTAGCTTTCCAATAAACGAAATTCACACCATCAAAGAATGGTGGTTTATCAATTTCAAAACCATTCATTTTAAAAAGCTTTTAATGGTTGCCAAACAAACAAAGATCTTTAACTCCAAGCTGTTAAGCTTTTACCAGAGCACGAAGCTCTGATACCACTTGTTAGCCATGGCAACCATTACCCAAGAGGGGGGGTGAATTGGGTGATGCCTAGTTTTAATGCAACTTTGACAAATTATGCATTTTGAATAACTCAATTAATAAATGCAGCGGAATAAGTCTAATAAATGTACAACTATTGAGGATTACTCAAATACAACTTGGGATATATGATGAACTAAGTGAATAAACTAGATATCAAGTTGTAACAATCAAAATATCAAGATATGCAATAGATAAATATATTTCACTAAATGTTGAATTCAAAGAGTGTAGGGAAGAGAGAATCAAACTCAATAATTTATCCTGGTTCAGCCACCAACCACTTGTGGCCTACATCCAGTCCCCAAGCTTAACTTGAGATTTTCTTCACTATCTTCTAGACTTTACGGGTGCTAGAAAAACCTTTGTACATACAAGAGCACTCCTCACACCTTGGGATACCTCACCCTTGTGCTAGAGCCTCCAATTCTTCAAGCTTCACAGGTGCTTGATGACCTTTACAATGAAGAGCACTCACAACACCTTTGGGATACCTCACCCTTTGTGTTTGAGTCTCACTATAAGGGATACCTCACCCTTTTCTCTCTTGAGGATACCTCACCCTCTTACAATGATTTCAAGATGAAGAGAAAGAATAGAAACTCTCACAAGAGTGGATATACAACTTGAAGAACAAAGTAGATGATAGAAAACTCTCTCAAGAGTAGATAATACAAGTTGAAGCTCAATGGGTATAAAGGATTTACACACTTAGCTCAAAACAAAGAATTTGGAGAAAAAGATGATGAATTTCGTTTTCAATGTTCAAGGGTAATTTTCAGAATGTTCTCCAACTTATTTTTGATGCCCAAACACTTTTATTTATAGCCCAATGAGTTTTAGAGCCGTTGGAGGTGTTTAGAAATGATTTTCTATGAAAACTAGCCGTTTATAGCCGTTAGAAACGTTCCTGGGCACTTTGTAATCGATTACAAACTTCATGTAATCGATTACAAGCTTCTGGCACTTTGTAATCAATTACAAGCTTCATGTAATCGATTACAAGCTTTCTGGCACTTTGTAATCGATTACATACTCATGTAATCGATTACACAAATTCTCAACGTTGTAATCGATTACATGACTTGTGTAATCGATTACACCATTTCTGGTTTTCAAAACCGATTTTAAAAGGTCATAACTTCTTCATTTCTTATCCAATTAAAGCAAATGACCATTCATTGGAAAGCTCTTTGAGTCTACTTTCATATGAAAGAGGTTTCATAACAAAACTCAAAGTATTTTGAAAGATATGATCAAAATAGTAACCAAAGGTCATATTTTCAAAACTCAAACTTTAATTGGTCATAACTTTTTCATTTCTTATCTATTTAAAGCAAATGACCAGTCATTGGAAAGATCTTTGAGTCTATTTTCAAATGAGATAAGTTTCAAAGTAAAACTCAAAGTATTTTAAAAGTTATGATCAAAAGAGTAAGTATATGTCAGTTTTGCAAAACACAAACTTGACAATTTTTCATAGATTTGAAATACCACCAAGACTAGCTTTCCAAAAATAGTTTGTTGGGCATTTAAACATTTTAGAAACACTTATAAATATGTTTAAAACTTGTTTGAGCTTAGTGTGATTCCTTTTTACCTTTACACAAGATCTAAGTCCTATAAGCTAAGCTTGAAGATGTTGGACTAGATCTTTTACCACCATCACTTCTTGATGTAATCCAAGCTTCCAAAGAAAATCTTCTCTTCAAAACTTGCAAATGCTTGGAACATCTTTTCATTTTCATTCTCCTTGAGTTGAGCATAATTGTGATCTTTTGCTTTCTTGTTGCAATGCTTACTCTTGGTACTTGGACTATCCTATAAAGTATTGCTCACTTAACCAAACATAGTTAGTCCAAATTCATAACTCAATATCTTCATATGCATGATTCATAAATGTATAACTCTAGTTAGTCTAACATGCATACAAGACTTTCATAGACATATCCAATATTAATTCATTTAAAACTCATATAACATATTATTGGATATATTATATGATGAATGCTACATATATCTTATTGCATGATTATTAAGTGAAATATAATTAGATAAAGTACATAATCATGCATGATATAATATTTCTCATTAAACACATTTATGTAACATGATCAATATTCTTTTGTGATGCATTTGTTATCTATAAAGCACAAGTATAAAGCATAAGCATCATTCTTTTTATTTTGTATTTGTCATCATCAAAACTTACCATATTAAATCATTGGGGCAAACCTATTTCCACATAAATTCCAATAGAGAACTCAATTAATCAAGAGAATTCCTCTAGAGATGAACTTTGTAAGAAATGCTATATTTAAGTGAGAATTCCTAATGAACCTTGAAAGTGTATTATTTCATTTAAATTCTGATAATATGATATTGTGGGTCCATGCAAGGGACTAATGATGTGTTGAGACTACTTTGGCCAATTGAGGCATATTGTGAAAAAGTATGTGATGATAAACATACATGTTTATACATTGAGTCATCATGTATTTTGAAAGTCCGTCGGACTGTTGTTAAGGCCATGTTGCCTAGGAGATTGAACACACCTTTGTGCGGGTGCGAGTAGACTAGTGTAGGTCATTCTGTTGACCTTGGGGGCGTCGGGGTGCGGGTACCTCACTATGGACAGTTGGTAGCTCTTCTGTCCGTGGGGTAAACTGATGCAAACGCACTGATGATCCGGACTGAGACGCTGTCCAATATCGTGATCTAGTGTAGAATATCTATGCAATGTGTAACATCCCGAAAATTAATAATTTCAGGATAAATGATCATTTTACAATATTTAGGATTTTCTGGAATTTTTCTGGTTTTTTTTCTGAAAAAGTGAAATATTTTAATATTATTTCTCATTTTACGTGCACATTGGGCAGAGTTGGCAAAACGACTGTAACGCTCCCAAAGTTGGAAAATTTTATTACGAATAGTTATTTTCTAATATTTATGATTTATGTGAATTCTTTCAGAATTTTTCGGAAACGATGAATATTTTAATATATTCCTCGTTTTGCGTTTGTATTGAGCAAAGTCGGGGAAAACGATTCTAATACTTCAAAAATTTGAAAATAATAAGACAAATAGTCATTTTATAATATTTGTAATTTTTGAGAATTTTCTGAGATTTTTTCGAAAACGTCAAATATTTTAATATATTTCTCGTTTTACGTGCGCACTGAGCGGAGCCGGAGAAACAAGATGTTTTCTCCGAGAACCTTGAACTATGGACTTGTCGACGGGGGATCTTACTAAACCCGAGGCTGGACACAGTTTACGAGGTTTCACATTTTTTTTCAAGAAATTTAGCAGTCGGAATAATAAAATACTGTGTAAATTTCATCTGTCAGATAAATTAATACTGACTTCTGTCGACTGTAACTATTATCCATTGGATAATAGCATGCATTAGAAATCCTATCACATTATCCTAATGCAATCTACTTTATGTCTAATTCATTCACTTTAATTCCAATTTAATATTAAATAATCAAAGCTTCTTTAAGAAGCTTTGACCAAATAATGACCCAAATGCCCTTAGCTTCCCTTGGAAGCCAATTTCTTCTCTCTCTCTTCTCTCTCTATACGGCTGGCAGCAACCCATGCAAAGCAAAATATTGCTTTGTTTCATTTAATTTTTATTACACAAATCCATTAATTATCAAACACTTTCTCTCTCTACCCTTTCTTCCTTCTTCTTCATTTTTCTTTTCTCCCCTTCTCTCCACCATTGCTACGGCCAGCCCTCCTTCTTCTTCCCTAATCTTCACAAAAATTTCTTCTAATTACATCTTCTAAATCCCCTCCCCATTCTAAACATCTTTTCTTCTTGGAGTTTCTTGAAAATCCATCATCTTCACCATTTTTCCAAGCTTCAAGCTTTGAGCTTTTTGGGTAAGTTTCAAGACCTCTCTTCCTTCTCTTCATTTTCATGGTTATGGTCTATATGTTGGTTATCCATACTTCATTTTTTAAGCATTGGAATTGATTTAACAAAGTTGGAATTTTTAGGGTTCTTGGGGGGGTGCAAATCCGAAAATTTGCAAAGGAGATTTCTTGGTGTTTCTCTTGATTTCTCTCCATTTTCTTCTCATTTTCGTTTTCCTTGGTTACCTATGTGACCAAGGATCATTCTTTTCAAGCTTTAGTTTGTAAATATGAGAATTTGACCACTTTATGATTTTCTTGAAGGTGGAATCCGAAAATTGAAAATCAAGGAACCAAGGAGTTGTTTTCTTGCATTGTCTCCTCTAGGTAAGAGGGAGACTACTCACTTCAACCACTTATGGTGGTGAGGAGACTTTGTATGTGTGTTGATGGGGAAATCCATCCTTGTATGCTATTTGTATGCTTGCTTGAATTATAAATTGTGAATGAATTGGCATTCTTGAATTTGATTGATACTTGATTATGCTATTGAATTTGATTGATACTTGATTATGCTCTTGAATGTGTTTGATGTATTAATTGTGCTTGATCATGTTGAGGTTGCTAAATGGAAAATTTGGAGTTTCCTACCTTAACATGGTGCCACGGTTTTGATTAGAAATTAGGGGTGAATATTGGTTTGTTGTATATAATGGTATGTTGGATTGGATTACGTGATTGGAAATGGAAGAAAAATATTTGGGAATCTCTTGGAGTGCCACAGTTTTGGAGTGGAATTTAGCTTATTGAGAATGAAATATATGGATTTATCCATAGATTGGAGCTAGTTGGTTCTTGAGTTTGAACCTAGGTCATGAACAACTAAGAGAGTGATTTTTGGGTTTGATTCAAATCAAGAGGTTTAAGTTAGTGATTAATGTTTTCTAAGTGTTAATGAACTAGTTAGGAACTCAAAATCACATAGAAAATGATCTTGAATGATTGAAATTGAGAATTGTTTCAAAAGAACCATTTTCGGATTCAGCAGAATCCAGTGAGCAGTCAGCGATGTTTGCTGCATAACTCGAGCTACCGATGTCGGAATGACCTGATTCTAGAGCCATTTGAAAGCTAAGACATAAGGCTTCATGTAGTAAAAATTTCAGAATTTTTGAGCAAGCCAATCAATACCAGTTTCTGTTTGAACCCACGACAGATTCTGCCGAAAAAGGTATTCTGGCAGTCAGTAAACAAGGTTGCATAATTTCTTGATCCGATGTCGTATGGACATGAAACCAGTGCCATTTGAAATCTAAGACATGAGACTTAATGTGATAAAAATTTCAGAATTTTTCCACATGTAGTATGTTCCCAGTTTTAATTTAAAGTTAGGTCAAGAAATTAGGGTTTTAGAGGAGTGACATGTAGATGATGACTTGAATGAATTTGAGATTTGAGCCATTGTGAGGCCACAACCTCTAAGGTATTTTTGAGTGTAAGTATTTGATTTTGATAAATTGGAATCATAAGGAATTAAGAAATTAGGAACCTATATAATGAAATGGATAATTAATGAGTTAGAAGGTGTGATTTTGATAAATTGGAATCATAAGGAATTAAGAAAATTAGGAACCTATGTAATGAAATGGATAATTAATGAGTTGGAAGGTGTGATTTTGATAAATTGGAATCATAAGGAATTAAGAAATTAGAAACCTATGTAATAAAATGGATAATTAATGAGTTGGAAGGATTTAATAAAATCAAGACTTCATAAATCTTAAAGGACTAAGAGTGAAAGCATCATAAAATTTAAGGTAATCCTAAGTGAGTGAAGAACATGAGAGTGTGAGGCCTAAGAGCTTAAATAAATTACAAGTTTTGGGAAATTGAATAGCCTTGGAATGTTAAATTAGTTTTAAGAATTGATTTTGAACATGAACCTTGAAAATGGGAAACAAATACTAAGTTAGGATTCATAATGAACCTAATGACGCATCAATTGACTTGATCCTTGTATTCTGATGTTATGGGTCCATGTGAGTGACCATTTGTATATTGATGCTTATATTGGTCAACTGCGGCATATTATGGAATTGTATGAAATTGTGAATCATACGTATTAATGAATGATATTGTGGTTATCCTTGAAATGTGCTATTGGCTTGATATGGATCCGTGGATGGGATCAAACCTTGTTGCTAAACGATATGACATGCATTTGAAGCTTGATTGACCTAGTTGTCATGTGGAGCATGATTGAGTCATGCATTGCACAAAAAGAATGAGAACGTCCGTTGGACATTGTTAAGGCCAAGTTGCCTAGGAGATTGAACACACCTTTTGTGCGGGTGCGAATAGACTAGTGTAGGTCTTTAATGACCTTGGGGGCGTCGGGGTGCGGGTTCCTCGCAATAGGCGGTTGGTAGCTCTTCTGCCTGTGGGGTAGACCGATGCAAACGCACCGACGATCCGGACCGAGACACTGTCCTATATCGTGATCGAGCGCGGACTGTCTGTACAATGCCATGATGTGCACGTGGAAAATATATATGTTTATATAGCACAAGGCCTCGGCAGCCGAGTTACAGACATGTCTCCTGATCTTTCTCTCCGACTGTTTATGTCTAGCTCCATGGAGTAGGAATTGTGGTGTCATCATGCATTGTGCATTGTTCATGGTTGGTCTCATAAGCTGTTGAGCATGAACACCTGTGAATGTGAAGATAACTGTTGTATTTCTGTAAATGATTATCTTATTGTTGTGTTGATTCTTGGAAATACTATTGGGATCTGCTTGCTATTGCTTAATGTTGTTCTACCTTTACTATAAATATCACTATTATTATTGACTCTGATATTTGCTTAGAATTGAATTGCTTTTATTATAAATTTCACTATTTCTGTTGATGAATATATGAACTGTATTGCTTGGTGGGCGCTTTGCGCCGTGCTGTTTTCTTACTGCCAATAATGGTAATGAAGGATGGGTGTCTCACCTCTTTCCTATATTTGAACATTTCTGTTTTATATTTATATTTGATAAGAGATCGTGAGGAAGATAAAGAGAGACCACACCTTGGTTGTTTGGCTTGAGCATCTGGACAATATTTCTTCGACTACGTAAGGGTGCAGCCGCGTGGAGGCATTGATGCCCGTTGTGTCAACCGGGACACTATGCGTTATGTACATATGGGGTTGCGGCCTTGTCTGCTGGTAGTGCCCATCCCTAGGTTACTACTTTTCCCCTTTTGTATTTTTTCTCCGCTGTATTTGATTGGACTCTGTAATTGTTATATTCTATGTCATTAGTGATTTGTGTAAAATGACTATAAAATATGTATATGTGAGTAATATGATTTTATTTCAATGGTTGTATTATGGGTTGAATATACGTATATTTCATTCGAGGCTTATATTTTCTATTGATGCAAATGAAAAAAAAATATATATATATATAGACTCTTGAGAATTTAAAATTACTGTTGTCATGATTGTGACATACTAAGATTTAGTAACTGTGGTATAATGACGATTATGCTCCGGTCGCTACATCAAGGGGTGTTACATTAGGTGGTATCAAAGCAGTTCATCCTGTTGAGCCGGGGTATGGACTTGCTATGTTTAGGCATATTAGAACATAGTCTGTTGTGCACTTCCTTGTCTCTTGATTGAGATAATGGGAAAGGAATGCATGACTTGCCGTAGGTTGAATGTTAATAGCTACTGTTATACAGTTGCATGATATTGAGGATTGATCCACTCAATATGTAATGTTCTGTGTGTACAGGAAACTATGACTTCTCCTAGGCGTACTGTGTTGGGAAAAAAATAGGAATTCTTTTGTGAGGAGATCAAAAGATTTTGGAAAATCGATCTTCTGGAGAAAGAAATAGCTGGTGTAAATTAGGTTTGTGAAGCAGTTTAGAAGTTGACAGCTTACAAGAGATTATGCCGTGGAGGCGAGAATGAAGAAGTTCGGTGGAAGCTATTAAGATTCATAAATTAGCTTGTCTTGCTTGAATGGTATGCATTGTGTGAATCTTTGTGTTTGACTTCCGAAAGGAGGCAATATTGTTTGAAATAATTACGTTTGTTTTATTGTGTTATGTTTGGTTCGTCTTCGAAGAAAGACACCAGCTCGTGGGACGTACACATCAACGTAGGATAAGACCATCGAAGTATGGCTGCGATCGTAGGAGAAATATGAAGAATAGGTGATGTGACAATTCACCAAGATCAGAGGACCGCACAGTAACGAAAATTGGAAGTTGTGGTTTAAAATCTATTGAAGGAAAGTCAAACTTGGGATGATCATGGACTGCCTAGATTCTAAAGGAGAAATAATGGAAAAGTCAATAAGTTTAAATGGGAACTATGATCACGGGTACTAAGAAAGTAACAACAACGCCCAACCCGTAGGGAAGGTGCTAGTAGTAGTAGATCCAATCAGACCTCAACATTTGGAGATCTAAACAAGGGAAGTTACACCTCAAATGATGATCCGATAATCGTCTTTGTATAATTCTGGGGGTAACTCTTTCCTTTTACAATTTGTGACTGTATGGATCATTTGGATTCATCTGTGTCTTTCTTATCTTCGACGTAGTTGTTTCCATTTCTGTTACTAATACTTATCATTGACACTTAAGTTTGTTTAATCTATCCTATTTCTGCTAAAGATTGAACCTTTTGTTGATCTATCTTGCTTACCAAGAATCATACCTATTAGATTTCATGATTTCAGAGATTGATTAGTTATTTTCTGGTCATTATCTGCTAGAGCATTCCGATAAGAACCTTAGCGATTTTCGAAAACTAAGGCTTTTGAGTTCATAACAGCCAACAAAGTTGAAGCGTTGTGAGGGAAAAGAAATCCAAGGATACGTGTTACCTTTTGTAGAGGACAGAAGAAAAAGGAATATGACTGTCACCATTGTAGTCAGGATGAACTACAGTGCTGTTAGTTAAGGAGAAAAATGGAACATCTCAGTGAGATGAGCACCATCGTCAAACGAACGAGATTATGATCAAGGGTGAGTATCCTCGGAGAAAGATGAACGTCCTGGTCATCATTAAGTTCGCGGGAGATTGAGAATGTCCCCGAAATGATTTTGAATGCACTATAGGCAATATGGGTGTCTAGTGATGCCATTCGGAGTAACAAATCCTCTTGTCGTATCCATGAGTGACATGAATTGTATCTTTTGTCCTTACCTAGAACTGAATTGTCAATGTCATTAATGATGACATTCTGATCTATTCTTGAAAATATGGAGATACACGTTGGACACCTCGGCATAGTTTTCCTGACTTTAAGGGAGAGAGAGTAAATGCCAAAGTATCAGAGTACGGATTCTTAATTGAGAAGGTTCAGTTTTGGATTATGAAATTCCAAACGGAGGGATTGTTGTGAATTCCTAAGAGATTGGAGCAGTTCTTCAAAAGGAAAGATCGGAGACCGTAAAAGAGACACATAGCTGGTGGAATTAGTTAGTTTTATCGAAGAAGACACATAGATTGAAGGAGTGTCAATGGATCCTCCAAGATAGCCGAATATTTTGCTCAGTTTACAAGAAGAGAATCAAAACTTTTATGGACTAACGAGTGTGAAGAAAGATTTTAAAGGTCGAGGAGACATTCGAATACTTGTCAGATTTGGTTCTACCTAATCCCGGGAAACTGTTTAGAGAGAATTTTATGCTTCACAGTAAAATCTAGGATATGTGTTCATGCAAGGTTGGGAAAGTTGTGATTTACACCTCAAGGTAGTTGAGGACACATTGGGAATTGCCTAACTCACGGTTTGGTGCTAGCCGTAGTTAAAAATCGCTCTGAGAATATGGAGACATTTGCTATGATCAACGCCTTTAGCAATCACAAGGACCTGAAGTATCCATTCGATAAAAGGGGTGAACATGAGACGGAAAGGTGATTAGAGTTTTTGAAGGAGTATGACGTTTAGTTTCAGTGTCGTCTGTCATGGGGTCACTAATAAACCCATTCCAAAATTCTTTGGACTATATCAAATTTCGTTTCGGGTTTGGTTCAATAGCTTGTCAACAGATTTTGTCATCCTTTCTTTCTAAATCTCCATGATATCTTCCATATGTCACGATCGCGAAAGTATGTCACCGATCCAGCCACGTCATCAAACTAAACCCTGCGTAATTCAGAGAGAGTCTGATCTATGAGAAACTTCTCATGAAGATTGAGAATAGAAGAATAAAGCAACACAAAGATATAGAGATCACGTTGGTAAGGGTGATCTAAATAGACGTAACTAGAGACACAATCTGAGAGTAAGAAAATAAGATGAAGAAACACGTTAATGTTTGATCTATGGGATGACAATTTCGAGGACGAAATTTCTATTTGAAGGGGAGTATTGTAACATCCCGAAAATTAATAATTTCAGGATAAATGATCATTTTACAATATTTAGGATTTTCTGGAATTTTTCTGGTTTTTTTTCTGAAAAAGTGGAATATTTTAATATTATTTCTCATTTTACGTGCACACTGGGCAGAGTTGGCAAAACGACTGTAACGCTCCCAAAGTTGGAAAATTTTATTACGAATAGTTATTTTCTAATATTTATGATTTATGTGAATTCTTTCAGAATTTTTCGGAAACGACGAATATTTTAATATATTCCTCGTTTTGCGTTTGTATTGAGCAGAGTCGGGGAAAACGATTGTAATACTTCAAAAATTTGAAAATAATAAGACAAATAGTCGTTTTATAATATTTGTAATTTTTGAGAATTTTCTGAGATTTTTTCGAAAACATCGAATATTTTAATATATTTCTCGTTTTACGTGCGCATGGAAGCGAGCCGGAGAAACAAGATGTTTTCTCCGAGAACCTTGAACTATGGACTTGTCGACGGGGGTCTTACTAAACCCGAGGGTGGACATAGTTTTACGAGGTTTCATTTTTTTTTCAAGAAATTTAGCAGTCGGAATAATAAAATACTGTGTAAATTTCATCTGTCAGATAAATTAATACTTGACTTCTGTCGATTGTAACTATTATCCATTGGATAATAGCATGCATTAGAAATCCTATCACATTATCCTAATGCAATCTACTTTATGTCTAATCCATTCACTTTAATTCAAATTTAATATTAAATAATCAAAGCTTCTTTAAGAAGCTTTGACCAAATAATGACCCAAATGCCCTTAGCTTCCCTTGGAAGCCAATTTCTTCTCTCTCTCTTCTCTCTCTATACGGTGGCAGCAGCTATGCAAAGCAAAATATTGCTTTGTTTCATTTAATTTTTATTACACAAATCCATTAATTATCAAACACTTTCTCTCTCTACCCTTTCTTCCTTCTTCTTCATTTTTCTTTTCTCCCCTTCTCTCCACCATTGCTACGGCCAGCCCTCCTTCTTCTTCCCTAATCTTCACAAAAATTTCTTCTAATTACATCTTCTAAATCCCCTCCCCATTCTAAACATCTTTTCTTCTTGGAGTTTCTTGAAAATCCATCATCTTCACCATTTTTCCAAGCTTCAAGCTTTGAGCTTTTTGGGTAAGTTTCAAGACCTCTCTTCCCTTCTCTTCATTTTCATGGTTATGGTCTATATGTTGGTTATCCATACTTCATTTTTTAAGCATTGGAATTGATTTAACAAAGTTGGAATTTTTAGGGTTCTTGGGGGGGTGCAAATCCGAAAATTTGCAAAGGAGATTTCTTGGTATTTCTCTTGATTTCTCTCCATTTTCTTCTCATTTTCGTTTTCCTTGGTTACCTATGTGACCAAGGATCATTCTTTTCAAGCTTTAGTTTGTAAATATGAGAATTTGACCACTTTATGGTTTTCTTGAAGGTGGAATCCGAAAATTGAAAAATCAAGGAACCAAGGAGTTGTTTTCTTGCATTGTCTCCTCTAGGTAAGAGGGAGACTACTCACTTCAACCACTTATGGTGGTGAGGAGACTTTGTATGTGTGTTGATGGGGAAATCCATCCTTGTATGCTATTTGTATGCTTGCTTGAATTATAAATTGTGAATGAATTGGCATTCTTGAATTTGATTGATACTTGATTATGATATTGAATTTGATTGATACTTGATTATGCTCTTGAATGTGTTTGATGTATTAATTGTGCTTGATCATGTTGAGGTTTCTAAACGGAAAATTTGGAGTTTCCTACCTTAACATGGTGCCACGGTTTTGATTAGAAATTAGGGGTGAATATTGGTTTGTTGTATATAATGGTATGTTGGATTGGATTACGTGATTGGAAATGGAAGAAAAATATTTGGGAATCTCTTGGAGTGCCACAGTTTTGGAGTGGAATTTAGCTTATTGAGAATGAAATATATGGATTTATCCATAGATTGGAGCTAGTTGGTTCTTGAGTTTGAACCTAGGTCATGAACAACTAAGAGAGTGATTTTTGGGTTTGATTCAAATCAAGAGGTTTAAGTTAGTGATTAATGTTTTCTAAGTGTTAATGAACTAGTTAGGAACTCAAAATCACATAGAAAATGATCTTGAATGATTGAAATTGAGAATTGTTTCAAAAGAACCATTTTCGGATTCAGCAGAATCCAGTGAGCAGTCAGCGATGTTTGCTGCATAACTCGAGCTACCGATGTCGGAATGACTTGATTCTAGAGCCATTTGAAAGCTAAGACATAAGGCTTCATGTAGTAAAAATTTCAGAATTTTTGAGCAAGCCAATCAATACCAGTTTCTGTTTGAACCCACGACAGATTCTGCCGAAAAAGGTATTCTGGCAGTCAGTAAACAAGGTTGCATAATTTCTTGATCCGATGTCGTATGGACATGAAACCAGTGCCATTTGAAATCTAAGACATGAGACTTCATGTGATAAAAATTTCAGAATTTTCCCACATGTAGTATGTTCCCAGTTTTAATTTAAAGTTAGGTCAAGAAATTAGGGTTTTAGAGGAGTGACATGTAGATGATGACTTGAATGAATTTGAGATTTGAGCCATTGTGAGGCCACAACCTCTAAGGTATTTTTGAGTGTAAGTATTTGATTTTGATAAATTGGAATCATAAGGAATTAAGAAATTAGGAACCTATATAATGAAATGGATAATTAATGAGTTAGAAGGTGTGATTTTGATAAATTGGAATCATAAGGAATTAAGAAAATTAGGAACCTATGTAATGAAATGGATAATTAATGAGTTGGAAGGTGTGATTTTGATAAATTGGAATCATAAGGAATTAAGAAATTAGAAACCTATGTAATAAAATGGATAATTAATGAGTTGGAAGGATTTAATAAAATCAAGACTTCATAAATCTTAAAGGACTAAGAGTGAAAGCATCATAAAATTTAAGGTAATCCTAAGTGAGTGAAGAACATGAGAGTGTGAGGCCTAAGAGCTTAAATAAATTACAAGTTTTGGGAAATTGAATAGCCTTGGAATGTTAAATTGGTTTTAAGAATTGATTTTGAACATGAACCTTGAAAATGGGAAACAAATACTAAGTTAGGATTCATAATGAACCTAATGACGCATCAATTGACTTGATCCTTGTATTCTGATGTTATGGGTCCATGTGAGTGACCATTTGTATATTGATGCTTATATTGGTCAATCTATGGCATATTATGGAATTGTATGAAATTGTGAATCATACGTATTAATGAATGATATTGTGGTTATCCTTGAAATGTGCTATTGGCTTGATATGGATCCGTGGATGGGATCAAACCTTGTTGCTAAACGATATGACATGCATTTGAAGCTTGATTGACCTAGTTGTCATGTGGAGCATGATTGAGTCATGCATTGCACAAAAAGAATGAGAACGTCCGTTGGACATTGTTAAGGCCAAGTTGCCTAGGAGATTGAACACACCTTTTGTGCGGGTGCAAATAGACTAGTGTAGGTCTTTAATGACCTTGGGGGCGTCGGGGTGCGGGTTCCTCGCAAAAGGCGGTTGGTAGCTCTTCTGCCTGTGGGGTAGACCGATGCAAACGCACCGACGATCCGGACCGAGACACTGTCCTATATCGTGATCGAGCGCGGACTGTCTGTACAATGCCATGATGTGCACGTGGAAAATATATATGTTTATATAGCACAAGGCCTCGGCAGCCGAGTTACAGACATGTCTCCTGATCTTTCTCTCCGACTGTTTATGTCTAGCTCCATGGAGTAGGAATTGTGGTGTCATCATGCATTGTGCATCGTTCATGGTTGGTCTCATAAACTGTTGAGCATGATCACCTGTGAATGTGAAGATAACTGTTGTATTTCTGTAAATGATTATCTTATTGTTGTGTTGATTCTTGGAAATACTATTGGGATCTGCTTGCTATTGCTTACTGTTGTTCTACCTTTACTATAAATATCACTATTATTATTGACTCTGATATTTGCTTAGAATTGAATTGCTTTTATTATAAATTTCACTATTTCTGTTGATGGATATATGAACTGTATTGCTTAGTGGGCGCTTTCTTGTCTTTGTTTTCTTACTTGCCAATAATGGTAATGAAGGATGGGTGTCTCACCTCTTTCCTATATTTGTGCATTTACTGTTTTATATTTATATTTGATAAGAGATCGTGAGGAAGATAAAGAGAGACCACACCTTGGTTGTTTGGCTTGAGCATCTGGACAAGATTTCTTCGACTACGTAAGGGTGCAGCCGCGTGGAGGCATTGATGCCCGTCGTGTCAACCGGGACACTATGCGTTATGTACATATGGGGTTGCGGCCTTGTCTGCTGGTAGTGCCCATCCCTGGGTTACTACTTTTCCCCTTTTGTATTTTATCTCTGCTGTATTTGATTAGACTCTGTAATTGTTATATTCTATGTCATTAGTGATTTGTGTAAAATGACTATAAAATATGTATATGTGAGTAATATGATTTTATTTCAATGGTTGTATTATGGGTTGAATATACTTATATTTCATTCGAGGCTTATATTTTCTATTGATGCAAATGAAAAAAAAAATATATATATATATAGACTCTTGAGAATTTAAAATTACTGTTGTCATGATTGTGACACACTAAGATTTAGTAACTGTGGTATAATGACGATTATGCTCCGGTCGCTACATCAAGGGGTGTTACACAATGCCTTGATGTGCACATGGATAAACTGATGAGTTATAGCACTTTGGCTGCGGTAGCCGAGTTACAGACATGTCTCCTGATCTTTCTCTCTGACTGTTTGTGTCTAGCTCCATGGAGTAGGATTTTGATGTTATATGCATGTGCATAGTGAGTCCATATATTACCTGGTGTCTAATTCTTATGGTATATTAGAACTGTTACTTTACTGATGTATAATTGCCTGGATCTGCTTAATTGTTTATTGCTGTTGTTTAATGCTTATTACTGTTACTCTTTGAAATGCTATGTGGGCGCTTTGCACGGTTTTGTTTCTTGTTGCCATAATTGGTAATGATGGTAGGATGTCGTACCTCTTTTCTATACTTCTATTATTTCTATTTGTATTTATGTTCCATCGAAGACATCAGCGACGGAGGTGAAGCTCACGAATTCCCCGGCTTCTGGCTCGACCGCGATTAGTACCTACTTTTGAGATCATGGCGTCCACACGGATTTTTGGGTTCTGTGCGTCTGGAATTCCTTGGAGGTCCAGACTGTTGGCACATTAACCTTAATTCTGATTGTTGCATATACGAAGGAGACATAATGGTATCGTTGGCTTGGGGTCGTCATGATCCACCCATCTTCACTTGTAGCGTCAGTTTATGTTTGGAGTTTTACTTGCCCATTAGAGAGATGTGGGGTGATCGCTATTACACCCCACAGGAGGATTTTTTCATCTTCACTACTCGAGCCCCAGCCCGTAACTCGGTGGTTCTTATGTGGGTTTCCTCAGATGAAGAAGACCTTGAGGAGGAACTCGAGGAGGATCTTGACACGGTTCCTTCTCCTCTTAGAGATTGATACTGTCGATAGCTACTGATGGCTATCAATGTTCATTTTGGGGGCCTGATATTTCATTATTTTGGTGGGCTATATATTTATGATCTCTTGGGGCATATATGTATAATTTTACTTTTTGTATATCAGGCGCTGTAATCAAACAAGTTTATGTACATGTATGTTGGTTTGATGTATACTTTATTTCTATTTTACTCTTCATTGCAATTATGCCTTATCACTATTTTTATTAATTATAACAAAAAAAAGTACTCGCCAATTTAATTACATGATTATAACCAAGTAAATTTATATGTATAAAACGAACCGGGTCTTAATTAGTATTTTTATTTTTCGCATTGTAAATGACAATGTGACGTTCCCTCCCAAAAAGGGGCGTTACATTAAGTTGGTATCAGAGCCCCAGTTTATGTTTTCTTTAGGTCTTTGTGGTTAGGTATGTCTTGTGTGTGCTGTGTGATTCTCTGTGATTGGTATTCCAAAAGGATACATTTAATTCTTCATTGTGTGTTTCAGCTGGTATTACTTGAAAGGACGATATGGCACGAGGTGGAGATATGACAGCAGCAATCGAGGCAATGCAGCGAATGGCAAAAGTCATTGCCCAACAGACAGAGAGAGCTATTCAACAATAAGAAAGAGCTGCTCAACAACTCGATGCTACGGCTAACGCATAAAATTTGGCGGAGTTCTGTCGCTATAACCTTCCTCAATTCAAGGGGGAATTTGATCCGGAAAAGGCTAGTTTATGGATCAAGGAGCTAGAGAAAATCTTCTGAGGCATGAACTGTGCCAACGATAAGAAGGTGACTTACGTTGCCTTTATGCTAATTGGCGATGCCGAAGACTGGTGGAGTGGAGCACAGAGGGTGCGAGAAGCTGAAGGTCGCGCCTTCAATTGGGAGGTATTCAAGAATAAGTTCTTGGACAAATATTTCCCTACCAGTGCCAGATATGCAAAGGAAATGGAGTTCTTCAGCCTGAGGCAAGGAAACTTGTCCGTCAATGAATACGCTGCAAAGTTTGAAAGCCTATCCAAGTTTTCAATGTATTTCCAGTACCAGCCAGACGAGGTGTGGAAATGTCACAAGTTTGAAGAAGGACTGAGGCATGAAGTGAAGAGAGCAATTTTTACCCTGAAAATCAAGCAATTTTCAGAGCTGCTAGATACATGTTGCCAAGTGGAAGCTCTAGATCAAGCTCGAGACTCGAGAAATCAAAACTTTGGACCCACCTGGTTCCAAAGAGGGGGTGGCAACAACGCAAATCGCTTCCAAAAGAAGCCTTATTCAAGAGCACCAGCAAATTGACAGTAGACATCGGGTGTAGGTTCTAGTGGAGGTTTTGGGGGCAACCGAATTGGGCAGAATGTGGCATTTCCTTCCAGATGTATGAAGTGCGGAAAGGACCACATAACCATGGATTGTTCTATCAAAGGAATCATATGTTTTTGATGTGGGAAGCCTGGATATGTTTCCAGAGACTACAACCAGGCAAAGGCTGAGCCTTCAGTCAATGCTACATGGCCTGCGAAGCCACAAGCCGGAGGCAGAGTTTATACCATGAGCAGAGCTGAAGCCTCCGAATCTGAAGATCTTATACAAGGAGAAGGTGCCATAGAAGGTAATCTTTTAACTATACTATATGACTCTGGGGCAACCCACTCTTTCATTTCATATGACTGTGTGCAAAGACTTGGTTTACTTGTGTCATCTTTACCTTTTGGCTTAACTATTTCTACCTCCACTGATAAACTTGTTGTTACTACCAAAGTTTGTTTGAACTGTTCATTAGTTGTTGAGGGTTGAATCTTTTCTGTTGATTTGATCTGTTTACCCTTTTCCCAATTAGATATAATTTTAGGGATGGATTGGTTGTCTTCCAACTATATCCTTTTGGATTGCTCTAGTAAAACCATAGTTTTTCCCATAGATGAGGATTCTAGATTTTTGACGGCCAATCAAGTTCAAGCTTTCTTGAAAAAAGGAGCTCAGGGATATATGCTATTGTCTTCCTTAAAAGTCGAGAGCGAGGTTGATGTGAATACAATTCTAGTGGTCAACGAGTTCCCCGAAGTCTTTCCTGATGATGTGCCTGGCTTACCGCCGAGATGGGAAATAGAGTTTGCTATTGATCTTGTACTGGGATCTGGTCCCATGTCTATAGCACCTTACAGAATGTCACCATTGGAGTTAGCAGAGCTTAAGAAGCAGTTGGAAGAGCTTTTGGAAAAGCAATTCGTTAGACCCAGGGTGTCACCTTGGGGAGCACTGATGTTGCTCGTCCGAAAGAAGGATGGTACTTCTCGATTATGTGTGGACTACTATTAATTAAACAAGGTCAAGATCAAGAACAAGTATCCACTTCTGAGGATAGATGACTTAATGGATCAACTGAAGGGAGCAGCAGTGTTCTCCAAGATCGATTTGCGATTGGGTTATCATCAGATTCGAGTGAAGGTGAAAGATATTCCTAAGACAACTTTTGGTGCCCGATATGGTCATTGCGAATACATTGTGATGCCATTTAGTATGACGAATGCACCTGCCATCTTCATGGACTACATGAATCGGATCTTTCATCCTTATTTGGACAGATTCATTGTTGTCTTCATCGACGACATCCTGATCTACTCTCAAAATCAGGAGGATTATCCTGAACACCTCGGTATAGTTCTCCAGATTTTGAAGGAGAAGTAGCTGTATGTCAAATTGTCAAAATGTGAATTTTGGCTGGACGAAGTCAAGTTTTTGGCCCATGTGATCTCGAAGGAAGGGATTGTAGTGGATCCATCAAAGGTGGAAGCAGTTCTACAATGGGAACGGCTGAAGACAGTGACAGAAATTCGAAGCTTTGTGCATTTGGCTAGATACTATCAGAGATTCATTGAAGGATTCTCTAAGATAGCAGGACCTCTCACTTAACTCATAAGAAAGAACCAAGCTTTTGAATGGAGTACTGAGGCGTGCGAAGAAGGTTTCCAAGAATTGAAGAGACGGCTAACTACTTTGCTAGTGTTAGTCCTACCTGGTCCGAATGAACACTTCAAAGTGTACTGTCATGCTTCATATCAAGGTTTAGGAGCTATGCTTATGCAGAATGGAAAAGTGGTGGCTTATGCTTCGAGACAGTTGCGAGTACATGAGAAGAACTATCCAGCACATGACTTGGAGTTAGCAGCTGTGGTCTTTATTTTGAAGATATGGAGACATTTCCTGTATGGAGTGATATTCAACATCTTTAATGACCACAAGAGCTTGAAGTACTTATATGATCAAAAGGAGCTGAATATGAGACAACGCAGATGGTTAGAATTTCTAAAGGATTATGATTTCTGACTTCTGTATCACCCTGGAAAGGCAAACGTCGTGGCCGACACATTGAGTAGGAAGATGCTCAATATATTAGCCATGATGATTAAGGAAAAAGATCTGATAAAGTAGTTTAAGGATGTATGGTCTTTTGTGGAATTGGAACCAGGAAAAATTCGCATGAATATGGTTACTATCTCAAGTGAATTGATGGAAGACATCCAAAAAAAGTAGAAGATTGACAAGTTCTTATAAGAGGAAAGAGAACTGATGAGGTAGGGCAATGCGACAACATTTGAGGAAAAAACAGATGGAATTCTGAGGTTCTGAGGTAGGGTTTGTATACCCAGAGATCAAGAGCTAAGGAAGTATATTCTTGAGCACGCTCATACGAGCCAGTTGAATATGCATCCGGGAATAACTAAAATGTACCAAGACCTGAAGAAGTTATTTTGGTGGCATGGAATGAAGAGCGATGTTACTAGATGCGTGTCTTCTTGCTTGGTTTGCTAGAAGGCAAAAGTGGAACATCAAGGACCATCAGGATTGTTGCAACCTCTATCTAATCCTAAATGGAAGTGGGACATCATTGCGATAGATTTCGTGGTTGGATTACCGAAGACCCGGAAGGGTTATGACTCAATATAGGTAATCGTTGATCGACTCACGAAGTCAGTGCATTTCCTACCGATCAACATAAGATAAAATATAGAGAGGTTGACCCAGCTATACATCGGTGAAATTTTTAGATTACATGGTGTACCTACCAGTATTATTTTTGATAGGGATCCAAGGTTTACTTCCAAGTTTTGGCAAAGTTTGTAAGGAGCATTGGGAACTAAGCTAAGATTAAGTTTTACTTACCATCCACAAATTGATGGGCAATCGGAAAGGACGATCCAATTGTTGGAGGATTTGCTCAAGGCTTGCGCTATAGAACAGACTGGAAGTTGGGATGAAGTTCTACCATTGATAGAGTTCACCTACAATAATAGTTTTTATTCAAGCATAGGGATGACACCCTATGAAGGTCTATATGGACGACGGTGCTGAACACCCCTATGTTGGTACCAAGATGGCGAACGCCTTACTGTTGGACCTGACATTATACAGCAGACGACTGAAAAGGTCAAGATGATTCAGGAAAAGATGAGGATGGCTCAGAGTCGGCAAAAAAGCTATGCGAACAAAAGAAGGAAGCCTCTTGAGTTTGAGGAAGGCGAGCATGTGTTTTTGAAAGTCACACCAACGATTGGGGTTGGCCGAGTTTTGAAATCTAGAAAACTCACTCCTAAATTCCTTGGACCTTACCAAATTCTTCGCCAGATAGGTCCAGTAGCTTACCAGATAGCCTTGCCACCTTTTCTTTCAAACCTCCACAATGTCTTTCATGTGTCATAACTACGCAAATATATTCCTGACTCGAACCATGTCTTAGCACCGAATACAGTACAATTGAAAGATAAATTAACCTATGAGGCACCTCTAGTAAAGATTGAAGATAAGAGAGTGAAACAACTCAGAGAAAAGAAAATCTCATTAGTGAAAGTGATCTGGAACAAAAAGACTGGAGATGCAACGTGGGAATTGGAAGACAAAATGAAGGAGCAACACTCCCAATTGTTCTAAGGTATGAAAATTTTGAGGACAAAATTTCTTTTTAGAAGGGGAGAGTTGTAACGCCCCGAAAATTTATTTGTTTAATCATAAATAATCTTTTATAACATTTATGATTTTTGGAAATTTTTATGGAATTTTCTGGGAACGTTGAATATTTTAGTATATTCTTCGTTTTGCATGCGCGCTGAGTAGAGCCGGGCAAATGAAATATTTTCCCTAAGACTGGAAAACCTTGAATTGTGGATGTGTCAATGGGGGATCTTCCTAAACCTGAGGCTGGGCACAGTTTACGAGGTTTAAGTTTTTCAAGATTTTATCTGATAAATAAAATCTCTGTACGCTCTATTAATTAAAATTTTGTGGTGCGCTCTATTATTATTGGATAATTAATACTGGTTTTGTGCACTGTAACAATTATCCATTAGGTAATAGCTTGTAGTAAAATCCTAATTATCATATTATTTTAACTATTAAATCACATTATCTTATCCTAATGTAATCTACTTTATGTCTAATCACATCTCTTTTATTGAAAAAGGTCCCAAGCTTCTCAAGGAAGCTACTCACCTCTCTCTCCTCCCTCTCTCCTCATAGCTGCTGCACATTTTGGAGCCAAGGGATTTGTTCTTCACTTAATTATTTCATACTATCTAAATTCAAAAGAAAACCTAAAAACATCTTTCACTTTTCTATTCACTTCTCTCTCTACCTTCATCTTCTTCTCAAGTTCTTCTCCTTCTCTCTAGCCACACCCACATGGCCAGCCCTCCTTCAAGCCCTCAACCATCAAAAAATTTTTAGCTAAACATATTTTCTTAATCTCCTTCATCATCTAAACACATCTCTAGTTGGTGATTTCTTGAAAAGGTTTCATCTTCTTCTTCTTCAAGCTTCAAGCTTGGAACTTTTGGGTGAGATTCTTGTTTCCTCCTATCTCTTCTTCCATTTTTGTTTTTAAGGTCTCCTTTGTGACCATTTATTCTTTATTTTTCAAGCTTTGGTATTGGTTTGATGAGATTGAAATTTCTACGATTTGTGGTGGTGTGAATCCAAAATTTTAAGGAGCTTCAAGGGAGTTCCATTAGTTGTTTTCTTCTCAAGGTAAGAGGAAGATTATCCCCCTCAACCTCTATTGGTAGTAGGAGACTTGTATTGCTTGTTGGTTGTGAGAAACCCTTGTTAGGGTTACTCCTTGTACTGTGTGATTTTGGTGATTATGTGTTGGTTTTGTCATGTATGAATTGTTGATTAAATGTATGTATAAATTGATGATCTTGATTGGTTTGGATTGATTGGAAGCATGAAATGGAGGCAAGGGTTCCTTACCCCCCTTCCATATAGCTTATGGCCATAACCTTATTTTAGGGTGTCCAAGATTGAAAATTTTTTCCAAGATGGAAAAATGATTAACCAATGTATGATAAGTAATGTGATGATGAAAAATTTGGGTGCTTAATCCCCTAGGGAGGCCACGGCCTCTAGGACCATTTAGGGCTTGATTATGTAACTTTAGGTAATCTTGGAACTTAAATAATCAAGTGATTAATTTATTGGTAATAGGGTGAAAAAAATTGGTAAATTGGAAGATTAGAAAATAATTAGGGATTCATAAGTTGGTAAGAACCAAGAATGAAATTTTTCATAAGACTTAGGGTAATTTTAATTAAAGAAAGAATAAGAGAGTGTGAGACTTTGAGACCCTTAGAATAACTCTCTAAGTGTGTGTGTGAATAAATTCCAATAGAGAACTCAATTAATCAAGAGAATTCCTCTAAAGACGAACTTTGTAAGAAATGCTATATTTAAGTGAGAATTCCTACTGAACCTTGAAAGTGTATTATTTCATTTAAATTCTGATAATATGATATTGTGGGTCCATGTGAGGGACCAATGATGTGTTGATACTACTTTGGCTAATTGAGGCATATTGTGGAAAAGTATGTGATGATAAACATACATGTTTATGCATTGAGTCATCATGCATTGTGAAAGTCCGTTGGACTGTTGTTAAGGCCATGTTGCCTAGGAGATTGAACACACCTTTGTGCGGGTGCGAGTAGACTAGTGTAGGTCATTCTGTTGACCTTGGGGGCGTCCGGGTGCGGGTACCTCGCTATGGACAGTTGGTAGCTCTCTTGTCCGTGGGGCAAACCGATGCAAACGTACTGACGATCTGGACCGAGACGCTGTCCTATATCGTGATCTAGTGTAGAATGTCTGTACAATGCCTTGATATGCACGTGGATAAACTGATGAGTTATAGCACTTTGGCCGTGGCAGCCAAGTTGCAGACATGTCTCCTGATCTTTCTCTCTGACTGTTTTTGTCTAGCTCCATGGAGTAGGATTTTGATGTTGTATGCATGTGCATAGTGAGTCCATATATTACCTGGCATCTAATTCTTATGGTATATTGGAACTATTACTTTACTGATGTATAATTGCCTGGATCTGCTTAATTGTTTATTACTATTATTTAATGCTTATTACTGTTACTCTTTGAAATGTTATTTGGGCGCTTTGCGCCGTTTTGTTTCATGTTGCCATAATTGGTAATGATGGTAAGATGTCTTACCTCTTTTCTGTATTTTTATTATTTTTGTTTGTATTTATGTTCCATCGAAGACGTCGGTGACGGAGGTGAAGCTCATGAATTCCCCGGCTTCTGGCCCGACCGCGATTAGTACCTACTTTTGAGATCATGGTGGCACGTCCACGCGGATTTTTAGGTTATGTGCGTCTAGCCTTCCTTGGAGGTCCAGATTGCTAGCACATTAACCTTAATTCTGATCGTTGCATCTACGAGGGAGACGTAACGGTATCATTGGCTTGGGGGGCATCACTATCCGCCCATCTTCACTTGCAGCGTCAGTTTACGTTTGGAGTTTTACTTGCCCATTAGGGAGATGTGGGCTGATCGTTATTACACCTCACAGAAGGATTCTTTCATCTCCACTGCTCGGTTCCCAACCCGTAACTCGGTGGCTCCTATGCGGGTTTCCTCGGATGAGGAAGACCTTGAGGAGGAACTCGAGGAGGATCCTGACACAGTTCTTTCTCCTCTTAGAGACTGATACTGTCGATAGCTACTGATGGCTATCAGTGTTCATTTTGGGGGCCTGATGTTTCATTATTTTGGTGGGCTGTATATTTATGATCTCTTGGGGTATATATGTATAATTTTACTTTTTATATATCAGGCACTGTAATCAAACAAGTTTAATATAATGATATATCATTGTACATGTATGTTGGTTTGATGTATGCTTTATTTCTATTTTATTCTTCATTGCAATTATGCCTTATCACCTATTTTTATTAATTATAACAAAAAAAGGTACTCGCTAATTTAATTACACGATTATAACCAAGTAAATTTATATTTATAAAACGAACTGGGTCTTAATTAGTATTTTTATTTTTCACATTGTAAATGACAATGTGACGTTCCTTCCCAAAAAGGGACGTTACACAAGTTAGTGTGCGCCGCGGCGCTAGGCAACCAACTCAATGAGGGCCGCGACGTAGCTTAGTGGGGGTCACGGTGCTAAGACCAGAACTGAGCCTATTAATAGAGTTTTATTAGATTTTCTTAGGATGGCCTTCTAGGTTTAGAGAAGCTGTACCTAGTTCTTTATGTGTGAAAGCTGAGGAGGCCAAAAGAGCTAAGGATGGAGGTCTTCTTCCTTAAGGAAGTTGATTGGAGCTTCAAAGGATCACATCTAATGGGTTTCCTCCTTCTCTTTTCTCTTTGTCTTTTCTTCTTTATCATTTGAGCATGTATTTGATTTGTAATCATGTGTTCAATGATGTAGCAGTTGTTTTAGGGAATACTTTGAATCCTTTTTATGAAATTAATGGGTTTATTCTCCTATGAGTTTGTATGGATGTATGGTTTTGTTCAATCATATGGTTCTTAATGCTTTTGAAAGTTTGATCAGCTTTTGAATGATTTGTTGAAGTCTGATGAACCTAGACATAGGAATTTGGATTTTAGATTTAATGTATGGTTGATGCATGTTCAATTCTATTCCAATGGCGGGATGAGTTGATTCGCTAACTGGATAGAAATATACCTTTTAGCCATGTATAGCATGTGTTTGAGAATAGATCATTCAAGAATGAATTTAATGTTAGCTCTCATAGAAACATAGTGAGTTAGGCAATTGAAGTTATGATTAGATGACCTAGACATACACTTTTAGATAATGAAGATTCTCAAGCTAACCTAATCATTGCATTCATATTTATGAAAAGGATTGCATGTTGTTGGTTGAAGTAAAGGGTGAAGAATGATTTCCCTAATCTCTAAACCATTATCTTTATTACTTTTGTAGATTAGATTTAGTTTAGTTTATTGCTATTTCTATTTCATATGATCTTGAATAGAATTAGGTAAGCTATCGGTTAATACTTAGCATTGGAAGTAAACTTATCCTTGTGGGAACGAACTTATACTCTGTATCTGTATTACTTGGATGACCCGTGCACTTAAGGCCAATTTTGGGACAAACTAGTTTTTGGCGCCATTGCCAGGGATCGAACCTGGGTCACCCGCGTGACAGGCGGGAATACTCACCACTATAACTTCATCTGGGTGAATATGAATTGAATGGAAGAAGTTTTCTTTGCATGATTTTGGGAAAAATATCTTGTATGAAAGGAAGCTATGAATGCTAGCATGATGAGGATTATGTATATGTGAAGCTGATTATGCAGTATATGTATTCTTTGAGGTTTATGCAATTATCATACACTAGCTTGGGTTAGGTGAAAATGGAATATTAAAAATGGCTGAATATAGGTTAATAATGTTGATCTTCGTGAATGTACTTTGTTTTGCTTGAGGACTAGTAAAAAACTAGGTTTGAGGGTGTGATAACTTCACAAAGTGTAGTTATTTGTGTCCTATATCTGTGCTATATAGGTTGATTAGTCTTTATTTGTATACATGAATGGAAGATTTTAGCATCATATTTATCTGATTTCATTTTGATGACTTCCATTATGTTTGTGAGCAAATATTTTCAATATTATGATGAATTGAGTACATTTGCATGAGCTATTAAAGTGGTACTTTCGCTGTTACAGGAAGGGCTCAAATAAAGCATGAAAATGAAGAACTTGGAGTAGCTTTGGACTAGGAAACCTAAGAGAAAGCCAAAATTGAAGACCAGCATTCAACGCCGCGACGTGGGCATGTTAATATTGCGGCGTTGATCTTCCCCTGCATCAGTACAAAATACCTGAGGCTAAGGCGCCGCAACATGAAGAATGAATGCTTCAAGAGTTGGTGACCTAAATACGCACGCGCCGCAACATGGCAAGATTGGCGCCGCAGCATCCCCTATTTTTCTACATCTATAGCTTTTATTAGATTTTAGAAAGGAGTTTTTTTAGGTTTTAGAGAAGCTACGGCTGGAACCCAGGTTGTGGAGGCTGAGGAGCCTAGAGGAGTGAAGTATGGAGGTCATCTTCCATAAGGAAGATGATTTGAGCTTCAAGGATGTCATCTAATAAGTTTCCTCCTTCTCCTTTCTCGTTTGTCTTCTCTTCTTTATCTTTTGAACACTATTTTTTGTTGTAATTTCGTGTTCATGGATTAGCTGAGCTATATTTAGGGATTACTTTGGATTCTTGTATGAATATTGACGTTTTTATAATCTTTTGAGTATATATTGATGTTTAGTTATTTTTAATTATATGGATCTTAATGCTTTTGAAGGTTTGATAAGCTTTTGATTAATTTAATGAAATTTGATGAACCTAGACATAGGAATTTAGGTTTTAGATCATATGTATGGTTGATGCATGTTCAATGAATTCAATTGGCTTGGATAAGTTGATTCGTTAACTGAATAGAAATATACCTTTTAGTCATGCATAGCGTGTGATTGAGAATAGATCGTTCATGAGTAGAGTTTGCATTGGTTTTGGAAACTTAGTGAATTAGGTAAATGAAACTATGGTTGATTGACCTAGACATAGGCTTTTAGCTAAATTAGATTCTCAAGTTAACTTAACAATTCATTGATATTGCTTGTAAGGATTGTGTAACACTCTCCTTTGGGCATTACATTTTTGACCAACTGCCCTCGAGTCCTTACCCAAGTTATAAAACATTTGATATTATGAAGTATAAATTACAAAGTTGCGGTTTCTCTTTTCTTGAAAACATATGTAACGTAGAAAAATACGGATTTTAATTTTCCCTTTCTTAAGGTCATAAACTTTAAAATAAACATCACAACCCAAGATATAGCTACTTGATATTACACACCAAAAATTATATACATATCAGTGGTATGGATCATAGTCCACCCAAAATACATTACAACCAACTAACACAAAATATATACTGGCCCAAGTCTAGACACCTAGGGAGCTGGATCTTCCCCTAGACCCTCCATTGGATACTCTTCGGACTCCTCCGATGGGTCCTCTTCCTCCTCAGACTCTTCTCCAACCAAGCCTCTTAACTGTGGCAGAGGCTCACGAATAGGAGCCCTAGCGGAAGATACCACAGGGTCTGGATCCTCCCGAGGGGTATAATGCAAGTCACCCCATAGCTCCCTAATTGGCATGAAAAACTCTAAATGTATAGAAACACTAAGAGTAAAGAATGGTTCCCCTTCACGGGTCCTACGAATAGTCAAAGTTAAATCCCCCACATATTTAATCCGTTCATTTCCTCAGTCGATGCGCCATACATCCGCACCGCCATGGAACTGAACTCTGACAAAATCAACAGAAGCTCTCCTAGCAGCCATCCAAAATAAAATAATAGAAAAACAACAAGTCTTCCTCTTCTTCCTCTCAGTCTTTATCAACAGGAACATATAAAGCAGAAACAGACAGAGTAATAAAACTAAGAGGTGAGATCCTCTACACCAATACCAGCATGGCAGCAAGGAACAACGATACCAATAAAATCACAACATACAGATATATCAAATTTAAAGTCTTAAAGTTTCTCAGCAGATATTTCAATAATATATCAATAGGAAAATCCACAATATGATGGCAGATAATTTCACAGTATAGATATATCGCAATAAAATGCATAATGATTTTGTGGATGCATAATGGACTGACACCTACTCCATAGAGTTAAAACTAACATCGGAGAGAATGATCGGAGAGTTAATGTTTGTATCTCGTTAGCCTCAAATCATGTACTTCTCAATATTTTCAATATACGCAACATGGCTATACATGACACTCTCAATCGGATCGGGAATAGGATAGTGCTTGGTCGAGATCGTCGATGCGTTACACAGTAACCATGACCCAGTAGAGCTACTTACTGGCCACATATGGGATACCCGCGCCCCGACTCCTCCAAGTTCAACCACAAGTGAGCTACACTAAGCAATTCGCACCCGCACAAAGGTGTAATTCATCTTCTAGACATAAAGCATTCACAACAAGTCATTCTGACTTTTACAATGCATGATTTCATGACAAAGATAAACAATATTCATTAACACATAGATTCCATCAAAAGAGCCACAACAGGCTTAAGTCAAACACTGATATCTCCGGGTCTAATACGTCAGCCCGATAGCACAAGGCTATTACATATAGTCATAAAGCACTTCCATTGTGCCAATTCAGAAAATCGACATTCTCAACTTCATGGAGCATTATCACAAGTCCTTCTTTTTAAAACTTTTAGGAATGAACATGAAAGTTCACTTTAAATTAAGATTCTCCTAGTTAAGTTGCTCTAGGTAATATTTCCTCACGTTTTTCACAAAGGCCTTAAAAGAAGACTACATTGTATTAATTTCACATATTCATTTCTTTTTTTCCCTAAGCCCTAAAACTACTCTAACTTATTATGAGTTCTCTTCCTAACCTATTTTTCCTTCTCAAGGCCAAAACCTCTCTCTAACTAAGTAGCTAATATTTTGTTTTTACCACTCCTTCTTGGTTATGAAGTCCTTAATTCAATCCCATTTCTATTTAAATTTTCAATTTCTAATTCAACACAAATTTTTATCTTGGATACCCTTTTTATGGCCTCTTGGCCGTGAGCTCTCTAGGGCACTAGGGTCTCAAAATTTTCATTTTTTTTTCACAAAGGATTCAAGCAATCCACATGTATCAATCATCAAGAATTTCACTTTATCAAGATCATACACAACACCAAACCATAATATCATATAGAGCAAAAATCACAAAATCACCAAGAATCAATACAATAAAGTGAGTAATCCTCACATGGATTCCTCACTTAATTTCCACACACAAATTTCATTCCTCACCACCATGGAAGGTGGGTGAGAGAAATCTCCCTCTTACTTTAGAAGATATCCAACCTCTTCTTGAAGAACTTTTTTAAGCAAACCACCACTTCCAAGAGCCTCTTAAAAATGAAAATGACATAGTCAAGAATCAACATTTTAAGCTTGGAAAAGAGTAACTATGGATGAAAATCAAGGACTTGGAAGGAAGAAAAGAAAGAAGAATGAAAAAGGTGAAATCTTTACCTTAGAAATCTTCAAACCCTAACTTGAAGGATGCTTGAAAATGATGAATAAACCAAGATCTCCTTACCAAAATGCCTTAGGATGGTGGTCTAGATTCAATGATATAGATAGTTGAGATTTAAGAAAATATATGGGTGGTTGGAGGGAGTGTGGCCGTGAAGTGAAGGAGAGAAAATGGAAGAAGAAAAATGAGAGAAGAAAAGATGAGAGAAAAGTGAATAGCTTTTGGTGATGAGAGAGAAAGTGATAGAAAGTTGTGAATGGGAAGAATTGAAAGGAAACCTACCCAAGAAGCCTTTCTCTCTCTCTATGGCCGTGCACCTCTTGGGAGAAAGGAGCCAAGCTTATCTTGCAAGCTTCTCCCAAAGCTTCCTCAGGAAGCTTCCTCCAAAGTCAAAGATGATGTCACTTAGGTGATGTCATAAAAGTGACTAGGTAGAAATAATCTACTAGATTTTTACTACAAGCTATTATCCAATGGATAAAAGTCATAGTTAGTAAAACTAGTATCTATTGTCTGATGGATAATAGAGTGTACCTAAATTTTATCTGTCAGATGAAAATCTTAAAAAAAGAAAACTTCGTAAATTGTGTCTGGCCTTGGGTTTAGTAAGATCCCCCAGTACGTTTCCACAGTCCAAAGCTTTCTGGCCATGGAAAAATATTTTATTCTTTCGGCCTCGCTCGATGCGCACGTAAATTGAGAAATATAATAAAATAATCAAAGTTACACAAATATTACAAAAGCATATATAATATAAAACAAAGAATTTTTGGGGTGTTACAGATTGTATATCATTAGTATGAAATATGAGGTGAAGAATGATTCCCTAGATCTCTAGACCATTATCTTACTTTTATTTATTGCTTTTATGTCTTTCGATTAGTTTTATTGCACATTTTCCTATTTTTATGTCCTTGAATAGAATTAGTCAAACTATTAGTTGATACTTAACTATGGAAGCTTATATCCTCGTGGGAACAATCTTTTACTCTGTATCTGTATTACTTGAATGACTTGTGCACTTGCGGTACAAATGGTCTAACAAGTTTATGGTCAAGAAAACAAGTTTTTATCTTATGAAATGACCAAGAATTTGCTTATCATGAGCAGGAAGAGAAAGTAAAATTTAATGGAATGTGAAATGATATTATTTAGTATGTATTTTATTGACATAAAGTATAATTATGTAGTATTCTATTTGAAACTTGTTTTCTACAATGAATGCAGTGGGACATAGCATAGTTCAAAATAATTATTTTGAAAACTATTTGATTTCTCTACTAGGAATTTTAAATTATTACTCCTTATCTGTTATGTTCAGAGGAACAAGATGATATGTATCACATTGTTAATTGATATTGATGCTCACTGTGTTTTCCACCCTTACACTGAAGAAATACATATAGTAATTAATGACATTAACATCCGATACTTTATCATGCCTGATTCTGACTACTGATAAGCATGCATGATATGACTGTATATAGATGTAAATAGTTGAATTGGCTACTTTTTTTTGGGTGTGCTTATCTACTGATGTACTGACCAATATTGTTGATTCAGACATTTTAGATGTCTCTTTTGTATTTTTGAGCCCGCTCAGGGTTTATAAATATTTTAGACAAATGTATCAACATACCATATGTAAATATTAAATATAAATGCTGCTAGTGTGTTGTTATGTCTTCTGCTATTCTATTTTATTTGGTGTATTCCATTTATACATTTATAATATGAATTATACACAATATAAATTTATATTTGGTAATTGTAATAATTTAATTTAAAATTTAAATAAACTTCATTACGTATTTAACCGCTGCACGTATTTAATTAAAATCCAAATAAATAATGAAGTATGTAATATTCTATCGCATTAATTAATTATAAATATAAATAAGACTACGTAATATTCTATCAGCATTAAGTAATTATAAATATAAATGAGGCATATATCATTATTTAGTATATTATTAAAGTATAATTAAATCACTGGTAGAATGTTACACTTAGTGGGATTGAACTCGCCTCTAAATGGTGGAGGGTTCATCTGATGAAAAAGCTGTCAAGTCTAGAAAATTTTTATTCCTTCTGACTTGTTGTACTTCTTGCACTGGTTGCACAGGCGATGGAGGTTACTAAGGTGGATTGGCTTCAATCCTCTCTAACACCCTTGTCATAACATTGGCCATAGCCATAAAAGCTTCGGCCATATCTGGACCTTGTGAGATCGAGTTCCCTACTTTCCTAGTTCGCCTTTTTGGTGCTATAGTTTCCTGTACACACAAAAATAATATATATTGAGATGCAGTCTCAATATCATGTAACCGTGCAACAGTAGCTAGCAACAAACCAACTTAAGGAAAATCATACAATTCTATCATCACATCTAGCATATGAAATAAGAAAAGCACAATTCCTAAAAAGGAATTTCTAACATGCCTAAGCATAGTCAGTCCATACCTTGACTCATCAGGATGAACTACTCTGATACCATAATGTAACGTCCTAATACTAATATCCCAATGTGTATAATATACAAAAAGATACTTAGCATTACAATGTCACTACATACGTATTAATCTGATACATATATCTATAATGTTCATTGGAAACATTATAGAGAGCCATATGAAATACGAGAAATCTTAAACATCATAGCAAAATGCATATACATATACAGCATTAGCCTTAGTAAAGGCTTGAAGTATTATATAATTCTTTACATTACAAAAGAAGTACTAATAAATACAATAGTTGTAATATAAACTATAAAGCTAATCTAGTCTTTAGCTTCCTTTTTCTTCTTGTTCTTAGAAGAACTTTCACCTGGAATTACATGGCAACACTGTGGGGTGAGAAAAAACATTTCTTAGTATGAGTAAACCAAAATTAGCATTTATAACATAATAAACATAATCTTAACACATGTAAATAAGATATGTTTAAAGTAACTACAAGGGTATACTTTTGTAGCTAAAGTTACCAAGTTAACATACATTTCATACATACATGCTTAGTCCAACTTAGAACTAAGATGTTAAGTTTAGGAATACTAGTTTGGTGTATTATCTTGTGGTAAATAGAGGAAAAGTTCATCCTCACATTATACATACCTTGGCACTATCGAGAAGTTCGGGCTGAATCCCTGTTCAAAAGAACCTTATAGACTCCCCACTTATCTCACTTAGCATTAACGATGGTGTACAACATCAAAGGATACTCATAAAGATCAATACTACCAATCATTCCCATCATACATATTTCTAGACACCACATCATCACTTATTACTCTCAGGTGATATACATTACCACAAAAGTGGCCGAAGGTGCTAGATACTTACCTAAAGCAAACCATAACTATAACACCCCCTCCAAAGGGCATTACATTTAATACTGACTCCTTTAATTAAAAAAATTTAACCTAGTTATAAAATAGTTAATGTTGTAAAATATGGGCCTAAAAAAATCTCTTTTTAACGAACAACCTAAAACTTACCAAAATAGAGAAATACAGGTTATAAGAATAGAATAAAATACTTTTCATAAAGCAAAGTTTGTTACATCCATAAGTACATTACATCAAGTTCCAAAAGCATAAAACTTAAGTACTCCAAAAGTAAATATATACATATAACTACCAAATGAAGACTGAGCCTGGTCCAAGTCTAAACATCTGAAGAACAGGGCCCTGCACCTGATCTTCATCCAGATCCCCCTCAAGATCCCTAGCTAACAAAGCCCCCAGTCGGGGCATGCCACTACGGATGGGAGTTTGAGTAGTCGACTCCACAGAGTCCTCCCACGAGAAAACTCTCCAATTATCCCAAAGCTCCCCATGAGGCATGCAAAACTCCAAGTGAATACTACATCCATGGTAAACGTAGTAGCGCCATGTCGGGTCCTACTCCAGGACAAGGTGACATCTTCGATATACTGAATGTGCCCGTATCCCAATGGACACTCCACACTTTGATGCCCCCGTGAAACTGCAGTCGAGTGAAACCTCACTGATCTTGCCTTGCCACCATCACAGTCTTTACCAACATGAGTATAAAAACAGAAGCAGACAGAATAATACCATAAAAGAGGTGAGATCCCGTACATCAATACCATCATGGCAGCAAGAAACTCAACGAAAAGTAATAATGCCTCTCATAAACAACAATATCAATGAATGACAGATATAATCATATTAACACAGGGATAAGAAAGATCAACAGGTATAGTCATATTATCAACTAATATATGACTTAGCAAGGTACATCAAAATATGATAAACATAGACCACACCACAACAAGATGTATGCTAACTATGCATATACAAGATGTGTATGCTGACCATCATTATGCATAATACAACCAGTTCCTACTCCATGGAGTTAAAGAATTCTGATATGAACGTTCCAGAAGATCTGTCCCCCCTCAAAAGACAATCTACGCCAGACCACGAAAAGGATAATGTTTGTCGGGTCCTCATCGTGCGTTGCAATGATTTTCCATAGCCAGGGGTATACAATGTGATAACAGATCACTAAGTGGATCACCTTGCCTTGACGCCTCCTGAGATCCATCCGGGATCACACTATCCAACTTCTCGTTCATTCCTAAGCAACAAAAGCCGACTGTATAATGTTCAATGCATGAACAACGAAATCAAACCACCGTTGTACCATTCCTAATGGTATTAAGGCAACTGCCCATACAATTGTCTAATACCATTAGTATCAATGATATTATATAATCGCCCATAAAATTACATAATACCAATGATCCACTCGGGTCCTATACATCGGTTCCATAATCCACTTGGGTCCAATACGTCGGCCCAAAAGCAAAATGTTAAATCCAAAATTCACTTGGGTCGAGTACGTCAGCCCAAAAGCACAATGCTAAATCCAAAATCCACTTGGGTCCAGCACGTCGGCCTAAAAGCACAATGCTAATGCATTCTTTCACAAAGTATCTCAGTTGTGCGAATTCAAGAGTTATTACTATCAATTCACTTGAAGCATTCTTACAAATTTCTTTAGCATATAGAACCATTGTTTCACCATTAGGCTTTAATTGTAACACTTTCAAGAAAAGGGTAGAAATCAATCTTAATCACCAAACTCTTCTAACTAAGTTCCTCGAGTGACCTTTCCTCATATCGTTCACTAAAACTTAAAAAGAAACCACATTATCTTAACCTTATAATTCTTTTCCTTTTCCTCTAAGTCTTTCAAGTTTTCACTGTTCCTTTCTCAAGCTTGTTTTTCCTCTCAGAACCAAAAATCGTCCTTTTGCTAAATGATAAAATTTATTCTTTTTCATTCTTATCTTATGAATCCTTAATCAAATTTCTCAATTATCAAGTCAACTAGATTCACCACTAATAAATCATTTTCTATTATTCTAATTATCTCCAAAATTATTTCCATTTGTATATCCAAAAGGTATTACTCCTCAAATCATGATATTATGATTATCTTCTCTCTTACTTATAAATCTTTTAACCCTAATTTGTCATCTAATTCACCTAAACAATATTTTCTAACATTCTTTCTAAAACTTTCATTATTCAACTTCTAAATAAAATCCTTTTCATCATAATTACTCTTCCATCCCATTATCAAATATTTTAGGTCTCTAACTCACTATTTTATCCAATTATCAAATATCATGGGCAAAACCAATTCTTTTCAATGGTAAAAACTTGTTTCTTTCCTCTTTCAACTTGTAACCTCATGAATCATATTTTTGTCACCTAATCATCTAAGTCCTTAATTAATAAATATTTTTCTCATGGACACCTCTTCCTAGGCCAAGAAGGCTGTGAGCCTTAAGAGATTAAGGGGACCAAAAATCATTCCTTTACAACATAATCATAGTATGCCGCATACTTTAATCATCACAATTACTTAAGTTCATGCTTACTATCAAAATCACATCATCACATATATCCATTAAGCTATCACAATCATCTCTTGCATACAACAACATCACATAATCATACAAAATCAAACAAACATAAATCAAAAGTCACACAATCAAGTGGGTGAATCCTCACATGGACTTTCCACTCCCAACATAACCATTCGTTCCTCACCACCCTAGCATGGTTGATGAGATTAATCTCCCTCTTACCTTAGGTGTAGCCTCCTAGCTCCTTGTAAGTCCTCTTGAAAAAACTTCTCCTTCCAAGAAGATCCTTAAAATAAAACAACACCCAAGCATCAACATTTAGGACTTGGAAACAAGATGATTTTGAAAGAACCCACAATTACAAAATATCTTAGTATGGGGTTTTGATTTAAGAGATATGGATGGATGAAAT
Organism: Ormosia semicastrata; assembly: GCA_029884595.1. NCBI lineage: Eukaryota > Viridiplantae > Streptophyta > Magnoliopsida > Fabales > Fabaceae > Ormosia > Ormosia semicastrata. Next base: position 37,484,335 of record JAQQTO010000048.1, on the reverse strand, counting down.
TAAAGAAGATTAAGAGAGTGGGTTGTGGGTGTGGCCATGAGGCTTTCCAAGGAAAAAGAAGAGAGTTTTATACTTTGGTTTCTTGATTCTTGATAGAAAGATGAAAATTAACTAGGTGATAGCAAAAAATCAAATATTTGGTCCTTTAAGGGCCAATGGTCGTGAGCCTTGTGAGAAAGAAATGGAAGAAAGTGTTTAGTAGATGGTCATTCACAAACAAACAAGGAAAAGTTAGGAAAGATGAGAACTTTACCTTAGAAGCTTTCAAGTCCTAGATTATAGAATCACTTGAACAAGCAAAATCTTCACCCAAATGGTCTTAGGAAGAGATATAGATTCAAGAAGGTAGATGAGTGACATCAAAGAAAATGAAATAGTAATTTTGGTGAAAGTGGCCGTGAGGTATAGAGAAAAAATGAGATAAGGGAAAATAGAAATCAAGAATCTTACTTTAAGAGTTTCAAGCTAGGGCTTGAAAGAAACTGATGAAGATGAGAGGATTTGATGATGTCACAACATAGAAAATCATCCAAAGGGTGTGTAGATTCCAAAACTATGATTGATTCGAGCACACAAAATAGAAGAGGGAAAATGGAGAGTGATGGCCGTGAGGTAGGTGATTCAAATTAAAAGTTTCAAACAAGTCTACAAACTTGATGCGGGATTAATTGTTGCATTGCGAACCCAAGTGCAGGTTGTCTCAAGTAATAAATTTCTCAGGAGTCCGAGGTCGATCCACAGGGAATTGTTGAAGATTAATTAAGGTGAAGTAAATATTTTGTTACTATGGTAAAAATTATTTACTTGGGTTAAACGATCCACTCTTGGAAAATAAAGTAAATGTAAGATTAATTTCTTTTATAACTCAATTAGAATCCTCGCAACATGGAGATTCCAATCAGAAAATACAACGTTAAAAGTCCAATTAAAATAATATACGTAATTATATTATGTTTCCGAAAAATATTACCACCACTTATAAATGGGTTAAAGCATTCATTGTGCCAATATTTTGTCTACAACAAATCAAGAACTCCACTTTATAAGGAGAGTTTCTAACACCACCACTTGTAAATGGGTTAAGGCATTCATTGTGCCAATCTCTTGTCTACAACAAATCAAGAACTCCACTTTACAAGGAGGGTTGCTAAATTGATTGGAAACAAAATACAATACGTATAATGACCACTTGAAAATATATCATTTAAGCACAAGAGAGAAATTAATCTAACCTTATTTCATTACCAAGAGCTTCACTCTTTTACCCAAGTAAAATGAAACTTAGTTACTCATAGATAAAAAGAAAGAAAGAGACAAGAAGAAGAAGAACATGACTTTAATTTAGAGCAAAGAAAAATTACTACAAGAAAACCTAGTAACAAACTAGCATCATTTTGGTACCTAACACCTAACACCTTCAATGATCTGCCAAGACCCCCTTTTATAGAGGATTAGAGATATAAAATGACAAGGGAGCTGAGTCATTAGTGAGTGGATGAGTGGAAAATGATTGGAAAATGTCAAATAACTTTTAGTGAGTGAAAAATTATGGAGATTCCTTATCTCTGAAATCATTTAGCTCTGAAGTCATTGAATACGTCAGAATGAGCAAATGCGATCTTCATCAAAGTTGTAGGGATTGATCTTGACTTTCAAATAGCTTTAGTTTGAGTCCAATATCAATTCTATAACTCTAGATATGTTCAAATTACTGTACACTGCTCAGGCCCTCACAGTTCCTCTGTTTTGACTTGCAAGCCAAATGTCACCCATTAGACCTCAGATTCTGGAAAAGTGTTCAACATAAAAGTTGTAGATACAGGTCTCAACTATTCAGCATCAATATTTCAGCCCATTTTACAACCTACAGCTCGAAATATGGCATGAGCAGTACACATAGATCAAGCTGTCAGGAACAGCACTCTAGTTCTTGCTTCAACCCTAATTTGAATTATCTACTCGTGTGACTGGGCCTTTGAGGTCTTCATGAAAGTTATAGAGCTCTCTCTTATCTTTAAAATGCCATTAGATTCATCTCATTTGACCATCTACATCCTAAGATATAGCCCAAATATAGAAATAACGTAAGACGTAAATTATGCTAAAAAATTCAATTAAGTCCAATTTGAGTCCAAACTTACAAAACATAACCAAACTTAGTCAATTAAGTGCATGAAGAGTGTAAATGACTAAAAATGAAGGTTTATTAATGTATTAAATATGTGATCATCAAATTCTCCCACACTTAGCTTTTTGTACTCTTGGGCAAAACACACAAGACTAAAAAAAAAGGGAAACAGACTCAAAAGTTAAACACTCCAAAAGACTCAATTTCTAATAATATTTAAAAATGAAGAGCAACCAATCATTCAAGTAATCAAAACATTCATGAGGTAACATATCTTCACATCTCAAATTAACAAGCAAGGATATTTCAATTGAAAAACATGAGTCAAGAATGATAGATTTTCACAAGATTCACTCTCAATCCCTCAAGTGTTTAAAAGGTAGGTATTTTACTCAATTCAACCCATGAAAATTGCATTACTATAAGCTTGCTTATCTTCTACTTCTTCACTACTTAGAACACATGCACACACAAATCATGAGGACTTTATTCAAGGTTGTAATGGGGTCAAGGTAAAGGAGAAGGTAATATAGATATGACAAGTTAAATACCAAAGAGAATAAAAAAACATGAAAGCTGAGTTCAATTAACAAGCATGAAAGTTCATCCCAACTCCACCTAATACAAATTCCCTTTACATATTCTTTTCCTTTCCTTTATTGCCTTGTTGACTCTCTTTTTTCTTTTTACATTTTTTTTATTTTTGATTTTTGACTTTTTTTGACTTTTTTTTTTTACAAAAAGAGCATCATATATACATTTTTTTAACCATTCTGCACACACACCCTCACACTTGTTCAAGAACTCATCCAATGATAAAGCTAATGTTCTCTTATTCCCTAAGGCTAAGTAAAAATAGTTTTTTTTAAGGCACAAAATGAGTTCGAAACAAAGAATGGTCAAATAAGCTCAAAGCGGTTAAGCAAGGGGAAATAGGCCATTTCCAATGCTTTACATTAGCAGGAATCAGAGAATTTCTAAGAAGTCATAAGAGTGTTGATATCATATTGAGATAATATACTGCTAAGTAAGGCTGGCTATTTGATTAAAATAGCTATTTCAAGAAAAAATACCTCAAACATATTTATGTATGCATATGAAAATGTATTCTCAAAAAGGATCAAAGCAAGTTCTAAAATAATAATTCCATGAGTGAAATTCACACAAGAAAGAAGAGAATGGTACAAATGTTCAATCCATTCATCAATACATTCAAAATCTCACAAGGCATAATTCTATCATTCTCAGTCCATCAATTCAACATCCGTAACCAAGCATGTGAATTTTAAGAATGAAGACAATTTACTCAATCATGCAAATTTCCCTGAATTTGAATTGCTACTTCCACACAAACTAGTTGTCTACCCCAACTAAGATGCGTCTCAAGAGTAAAATTTACTCCTTACTCTGCCATCCTTAACTGGTTTAGTAAGTTACTGACAAACATATAAACACAACAAACATATTAATACACACACTTCCTAATTTTTTTTTGTTTTTTTTTTACACAACTATCCTTCCCCCCAATCAGATCATAACATTGTCCTCAATGTCAAAGATAGATAGGTAAAGGATAGAAGATAGTACCTGCTGTAATTACTGAAAAGAGAAATCTCACTCAAATTTAAACAGAAATAAAGTACGATAAATAAAACTAAAGATAAAAGAAAGTTATAGATGAAGTGCCACATCACACTCTTGTTCCTTGTTGCCTCCCTTGTTGTTGCCTCTCTTGCTGCTGCCTCCCTTGTTGCTACCTTCTGACCAATCTATCTGAACTGTTACTGGATCAGGTTCATAAACAAAAGCTTCTAATTTATCAATCAACTCATCAACAGTGGAAGCAAAAATAAGGAGTTGTCTTGCCAAAAGTGTGATGAATTTCTGTTCCATAGCATGTTCAAGAAAATATAACAAAAGATCAAAGAAATTATTAACATTCAGCAAACCTATGGGTTTATGGTGGATGTTCAGTTGGGCCCAAGAGACAATTTGAAAAATTTCTTCCAAAGTACCAAAACCACCCGGTAAGGCTATGAATGCATCAGAGTTTGCAAGCATTGTCCTTATTCGTTCATCTATAGATGATACTTGAAGCTCCCCCCCAATTATTTTTCCAATAATATTCTGTCAAGCTAAAGGCCTAGGAATGATACCTAAAACCTGACTGCCTCCTAAATGTGTAGCAAGTGATACAGCCTTCATTAGCCCAATGCTACCTCCCCCATATACTAAATGAATTTTCCTCACAACAAGTGTTCGATCAAGAGTGATTGCTGCGTCTACATACTCTAATCCCTTCCCATAAGTTGACCCACAAAATACACAAATATTGGTAAGTCTACGAACAGAAAAAGAAGAAGCTCCCTCCATTTTACACTCACACTCCCTTTGAATGATTTTGAGTTGAAGGAAAGTGAAGAAAATGTAGTGTTTAAATAGGGAAGAGAATAGAAAAAGTAATGATAGCACCTATATGGGTAGGTTGGCTATTGTCAGAAAAGTTTGAAATTAAGAAAAAAAATTATTATTATTATTTTTTTATTTTTTTTATTTTTTTTGTTTTTTGTTTTTTTATTTTTTTATTTTTTTTACTTCAAGAAAACCATCAGGGTAAAGAAGTCTAGAAACCCCCGAAGGATCCCATCCAAAGGATCGTCTATCCAAAACTAAAATTCAACAAAATCATACAAAGATAAAATAATAATAACAAATGATTACACACCTTTATGTACAGGTTTCATGGCGATCTTTATCTCACATGAGTGCAAGAATACCAAGACGGCTCAGCCAATCTGGGCATTCTTCTCCTTCCCACTTGTGAGATATCCCAGCCTATGCATCGTCCCTCTAGTTAAAGAGAGAAAATCTGGATACGATGACCAGTGACCACAGCCAGTGAGAGGTTGCTGAAGAGCTCATGGCATTAAATCACAGGATCCAGCTCAGAGGCATTGTCACGCGAGAATGCAAACACGGGATGCTTCTTTCTTATTTACGGACTGGTGTGCGATGGTCCACCCGAGTCAATGATGGGGTTGCCGTTGGCAGGGCCTCCTAATCTATTTAAAGACCAAGTACAACCGAAGTTTCGCCCTTTTTTTTTTCTTTTTTCTTTTTCATTTTTTTTCATTTTTTTCTTTTTTTTTCTTCTTTTTTTTTTCTTTTTTTTTAAGATGTACAAGATAATATATACATGTTGTTATAATTGTGGCTCACATCTTCCTCTGTTTCACGTCCGAAACAGCTTAAATGCCTTCTATGAGTCGAGGATAAGTTTCTCATCCAATTTTCTTATAAATTGGCAAACAGGGTCTTTTTGAGTCAGATTCCCAAGACTATAACGCTCTTGCTCGTCCTTGAAGAGATTCCATAAACTAAGAAGTTCACGCTGCATAACTCCACAATAATGCGTCTCAAGAGTCAATAAGATATTATCTAATGACTCCTTACTCAGTCCATTCTTAATGAAGAATGTTTTATCTTCTCAATTTACGAAAACTATTCCCAAAGAACGACATCGCGTGTTACAATTCCATTTTGCACACTTGTAACAAACTTGCATTCTTTTTTATCTTCTCCTTTTTGAAAATGAACTTTTACCGAGACCAGGCATGTATGGGATAAATGAATCTGAAGATTCACCAGCTAAACGAACCTTTGCTTCGATTATCCAGCGTATATCTTCTGGGATGCCCTTGTACATTAACAGTCTCAGTCTTTCACACCTAACTTTGTAGATTTTGGTTAGAGCATTTTTAGGAACAGAAGGGAAATACTTTCTTAGATTTGAGAGAATGACATCCATTTTGAAGGAGAAGGAATCAGTTATTATGAGAAACTAAAAAACAAAATGACTTGAGAGTTACGGAGTACCGTTATCCGTCATTTAACCGGGAACTGCAAAAAGAAAGAAATAAACTTAAAATAAATTCTACTCATAATAAGGATTGGAAAGAAAATTGACAATATTAGCAAACCAAGGCATGGAATTGATAAAAAATAAAAATTCATCGGGAAAAGAATCATTGATAGGTGTGCTATCAAAAGATGATCCTGTTGTAAGTCTGGACAAATGATCTGCAACAACATTTTTGGCTCCTTTCTTGTCTTTTATTGTGATGTTGAATTCTTGAAGCAACAAGATCTACCGTATCAACCTAGGTTTGGCATCCTACTTAGACATTAAATATCTAATAGCAGCATGATCAGTAAAAACAATAGTGGAAGAACCAATTAAATAAGCTCGAAATTTGTCCAATGGAAAAATTAAAATAAATAGTTCTTTTTCAGTAGTGGTGTAATTCATTTGTGCACTATTTAAAGTTTGACTTGGGTAATAAATTACATGAGGCTTACCTTCCTTTCTCTGTCCTAAAACAGCACCAACAACAAAATCACTAGCATCACACATCAACTCAAAAGGCAAAGACTAGTCAGGAGATTGCATGATAGGAGCAGAAGTCAAAAGACCGATTAATTTTTCAAAAAATTTCTGATAATTTTGGGTCCAATCAAATGGTGCATCTTTCGTTAGAAGATTACATAATGGTCTAGATATTGCACTAAAGTCCTTTACGAATCTTCTATAAAATCCTGCATCTCCTAAAAAGGAACGAACTTCTCTGATTATTTTTGGGGAAGGTAAATGAGCAATTAATTCAACTTTGGCCTTATCAACTTCAATTCCTGTAGAAGATATCACATGACCTAACACTATTCCTGAGGTAACCATGTAATGACATTTTTCCCAATCTAACACAAATCCTTTTTCTTCGCATCTTTGAAGAACTTTTTCCAAATTATCAAGACAAATTTCAAAAGAATTTCCAAAAACTGTCAGATCATCCATGAAAACCTCTAAATAATGCTCAATCATGTCACTGAAAATACTTAACATGCATCTTTGAAAAGTTATCAGAGCATTACAAAGACCAAAAGGCATTCTTCTATATGCAAAAGTGCAAAAGGGGCACGTAAAAGTGGTCTTTTCTTGATCCTCTAATGCAATTGGTATTTGATTATACTCTGAATAACCATCAAGAAAACAATAGTAGGGATGTCCTGCTACTCTTTCCAGAATCTGATCAAGAAATGGCAAAGGGAAATGATCTTTCCTAGTGGCTGCATTCAATTTTTTGAAATCAATACACATACGCCAAGTAGATGAAACTCGGGTAGGTATTAATTCTCCATTTTCATTTTCAACCACTGTTATTCCAGATTTCTTAGGCACAACTTGTGTAGGGCTTACCCACTGGCTATCAGAGATAGGATAGATAATTCCAACATCAAGTAACTTAAGAACTTCAGCTCTAACTACCTCTTTCATATGTGGATTTAATCTTCTTTGAGGTTGTTGAGATGTTTTAGCATTATCCTCTAAATGTATTCTATGTGTACAAATTAATGGATTAATGCCTTTTATGTCGTTTAATGTCCATCCAATTGCACTTTTATGCCTTTTAAGCACTTCTATCAATATACCTTCTTGTTCTTTGGTTAAGGAAGAGGAAATTACCACTGGAAAGCTTTGTTCTTCTCCCAAAAATGAGTACTTTAACCCGGCAGGTAATGGCTTTAGTTCCAGTGTGGGTACTTCTTCATGGGTATCATCATTCATGGGTTTTAGCTCTTCGAATCTTGGCTTCCTTCCTTTGTATTCCATTTCCTGTGTACAGTCAAGCAAAGAGCATATTTCAGAAACATCATCATCTAATTGTGTAGATGAATCCAATGAATTAATTAAACAAATTTCTAATGGGTCAGAAGAACTCCTGGTTTGAAGATGATCATCTATAATGGCCTCAATCCCTTCAATCTCTTCATTGTCAACATAAACTTCATATGGTTGCTTGCACATGTTGAAAACATTAAGCTCCAGTGCCATATTTCCAAATGTTAGCTTCACCACTCTATTTCTGTAATTTATCAAAGCATTAGATGTTGCTAAAAATGGGCGACCTAGAATAACAGGAACTGACTTAGAACTATCAACTATAGGTTCAGTTTCCAAGACAATAAAATCCACAGGATATATGAATTTATCAACTTGAACTAACACATCTTCCACTATTCCTTTCGGGATTTTAATTGATTTATCAGCAAGTAGAAGAGTTACAGAAGTTGGTTTTAACTCACCTAGGTTGAGTTGCTGATAAACTGAATATGGAAGCAAATTATCACTAGCACCAAGATTAAGTAAAGCTCATTCAATTTTATGTTCACCAATAATGCATGAAACTGTAAGACAACTAGGGTCTTTATATTTCAACTCATTATTGTTTTGAATAATGGAGCTTACATGTTCAGTCAAAAAGGCATTCTTTTTCACATTATTTTTCCTTTTAACAGTGCACAAGTTTTTCAAAAGTTTGGCATAAGAAGGAATCTATTTGATAGCATCTAACAGAGGAATATTGACCTTCACTTGTTTAAAAATTTAAAAAATGTCACTGTTATGGTTCACTTTACTTGAATTGTTTAATACTTGAGGATATAGAGGTGAAGGCGAGGGTTTAGTCTTCTTTTGACTAGGTGGCTTATCAACCCCTTCCTCATCTTTGGGAATTGACTCATCATCTTTCTCAAAAAGTTCAAGAATTTGTTTTTCAACAACCTTTCCACTCCTAAGAGTTATCACTGAGTTGACTTGATCTATTTTTTGACTTTCTAAACTACCCTCATTTAGGCTGTACTGACATTTAGGCTGTACTGACCCTCGGGATTTGGTTGAGATTGAGAGGGAAATTTTTCTTTCTCTTGAATGGCAAGTGCAGAAGAAAGTTTAGCAAGAGTGTCTTTTATGTCAATCATAACTTGAGTGTTTTGGTAATTAAGGGCCTCTTGCTTTTCGATGAATGCATGCAATGTTCCCTCAAGGTCTTTCATATATGGTGGGACATAGGGTGCATATTCTTGAGGATTTTGAGAATCTTGCTGTGCCTGAGGAGGTGGTGGTTGCATGAATTATGCCTGATTGTTGGTCCTCCAACTGAAGTTCGGGTGATTTCTCCATCTTGGATTATATGTATCTGAAAAAGAAGAAGTGAATGGCTTTTTAAAATTGCTCATTGCATTTACTTGCTCTTGCACAACTTCTTTAAAAATAGGAATTTTTGAATATTCATTTGTTGAGTGTCCCAATTCATCACAAATGCTACAAATTTCTTTATTTTGCATAGATTTAATTTCTTTTATTTTTCCTAATTCCATAGCTTCAACCTTTCTAGCCAAACTGGCGAACCTAGCATTTAGATCTTCTTCTTGACTAAGGTGATATTTTCCTTTACTAGCACTTGCAAGGTTAGATCTAATTGAATTTTTAGAAGAATTAGTATCATACCAAGATTAAGAATTTTCAGCCAAATGGTCTAAATAGTCTAAAGCTTCTTCAGGTTCTTTATCAAGAAATTCACCATTGCATATTGTCTCCACAAATTGTTTAGTTTCGGGTGTTAACTTTTCATAAAAGAAGCTTATAGTGCGCCATTTTTCAAAACCATGATGTAGGCAAGAATTTAACAAATCTTTAAAACGTTCCCAACTTTGAAAATATGCTTCATTTGAATTTCGGAAAAAATTTTGAATTTGTCTTTTCAAAGCATTGGTTTTATGTGTTGAAAAATATTTCTTTAAAAACTTACCTTGCATTTCTTGCCATGTGCCAATTGATCTTGGTTTCAAAGCGTTAAGCCAAGCTTTTGCTTTATCTTTTAAAGAAAAAGGAAACAATTTAAGCTTAACAACCTTTTCAATGCAAGTTTGATCATGAAAAGTGGTACATACTTCCTCAAATTCTTTTAGATGTAAATATGGGCTTTCAAATTCTAAACCATGGAAATTAGGAAGTAAAGAAATCATACTTGGCTTGAATCTAAAATTATTAGCATTAAGTGGAAAGATAAAACATGATGAACTCGAATTTGAGAAGGTTGCAAATACTCACGCTTGGTTCGCAACGGTTGATTTTCATGTTCATCATGCACACTTTCGTTTTCAGCCATGGTGTTTGATGTATGTGATTGTGATTCAAACAAATCAATATATAAAGTACTAGGATTAACTTTAGCCAAACGACCATAATTTAAATCACGATACCAATTAAGCATAAATAAGTAACTTAAAATAGAAAAGAAAATATACAAGCTAGCAGTATAAACTGCCCATTAAATATTAACAAAGGTGTGGAATAAACCAACTACCAAATAAGTTAATAAGTAAAAAAATTAAAAAGTTAGTATGCGAAAAAATTAAAATGTTAGAAGCAAGTAAATTAAAATATTAGAAGCAGATAAAGTAAAAAGTTAGATAGCCGATAAAGTAAGAAATTAGATAGTTAGTAAAAGAGTTAGTAAGTTAGTAAACAAAAAAAATGACCAAAAAAAATAATAAATAACAAAAAATAAATGACAAGAAAATAAATATAGAAAATAAAGTACGAAAATAATATACGTAAAAATAAAGTGCAAAAAGTAAATTACAAAAAATAAATAAACAAATAAATAAAAGAGAGAGTTTCCCCACTAAGTTGGTATATACGAAAAAAAAAATAAAAGGGAGAGGTTCCCTACTAAGTTAGTGCGTAAAATAAAAGGGAGAGTTTCCCCCCTAAGTTAGTATATACAGAAAAATAAAAGGGAGAAGTTCCCCCACTAAGTTAGTAAGTTGGTATGTACAAAAGAAAAAAAAATTAAAAGAGTAGAAAATATATACAAAATATTTACACCAAATTTGTTCTTCAAATCAAGTCCCCAGAATGACCAAGCCAAAAACTTAATGCAAATTAAAAGTTTCAAACAAGTCTACAAATTTGATGCGGGATTAATTGTTGCATTGCGAACCCAAGTGTAGGTTGTCTCAAGTAATAAATTTCTCGGGAATCTGAGTTCAATCCACAGGGAATTGTTGAAGATTAATTAAGGTGAAGTAAATATTTTGTTACTACGGTAAAAATTATTTACTTGGGTTAAAAGATCCACTCTTAGTAAATAAAGTAAATGTAAGATTAATTTTTTTTATAACTCAATTAGAATTCTCGCAACATGGAGATTCCAATCAGAAAATACAACGTTAAAAGTCCAATTAAAATAATATACGTAATTATATTATATTTCTGAAAAATATTACCACCATTTATAAATGGGTTAAAGCATTTATTGTGCCAATATTTTGTCTACAGCAAATCAAGAACTCCACTTTATAAGGAGAGTTTCTAACACCACCACTTGTAAATTGGTTAAAGCATTCACTGTGCCAATTTCTTGTCTACAACAAATCAAGAACTCCACTTTACAAGGAGGGTTGCTAAATTGATTGGAAACAAAATACAATATGTATAATGACCACTTGAAAATATATCATTTAAGCACAAGAGAGAAATTAATCTAACCTTATTTCATTACCAAGAGCTTCACTCTTTCACCCAAGTAAAATAAAACTTAGTTACTCATAGATAAAAAAAAAAAAAGAGACAAGAAGAAGAAGAACATGACTTTAATTTAGAATAAAGGAAAATTACTACAAAAAAACCTAGTAACAAACTAATATCATTTTAGTACCTAACACCTAACACCTTCAATGCTCTACTAAGACCCCCTTTTATAGAGGATTAGAGATATAAAATGACAAGGGAGCTGAGTCATTAGTGAGTGGATGAGTGGAAAATGATTGGAAAATGCCAAATAACTTTTGGTGAGTGGAAAATTATGGAGATTCCTTGTCTCTGAAATCATTTAGCTCTGAATTCATTGAATGCGTTAGAATAAGCAAATGTGATCTTCATCAAAGTTGTAGGGATTGATCTTGACTTTCAAATGGCTTTAGTTTGAGTCCAATATCATTTCTATAACTCTAGATATGTTCAAATTACTGTACACTGCTCAGGCCTAGTCACAGCTCCTCTGTTCTGACTTGCAAGCCCAGTATCACCCATTAGACCTCAGATTCTGGAAAAGTGTTCACACAAAAGTTGTAGATACAGGTCTCAACTATTCAGCTTCAAAATTTCAGCCCATTTTACATTCTATAGCTCGAAATATGGCATGAACAGTACACATAGATCAAGCTGTCAGGAACAGTACTCTAGTTCTTACTTCAACCCCAATTTGAATTATCTACTCGTGTGATTGGGCCTTTGAGGTCTTCATGAAAGTTATAGAGCTCTCTCTTATCTTTAAAATGCCATCAGATTCACCTCATTTGACCATATACATCCTAAGATATAGCCCAAATACAGAAACAACGTAAGACGTAAATTATGTTGAAAAATTCAATTAAGTCCAATTTGAGTCCAAACTTACAAAACATAACCAATTTCAATCAATTAAGTGCATGAAGAGTGTAAATGACTAAAAATGAAGGCTTATTAATGTATCAAATATGTGATCATCAGTAGGGAGAGAAAATGGAAGGAGAGAATGAGAGAAGAGAAAAGTGAGAGAGAAAATGATAGCTTTTATGAAAAGATGACAACTTTGTCATCTTTCCCCCCCTCCAAAATCGTGCACCTCCTAAGGAGAGAGAAAAGAAGCTTCTCCAACAAGCTTTGATGAAACATCTCCAACAAGCTTTGATGAAGCTTCTCCAATAAGCTTGTTTTGTATTGGTCCAAAATTGATGGGACATAAAGGTGTGGGTCCCAAAGGTGATGTCACATAAAGAGAATACTCTAAAAAAGATAATTAGCACTTTACTAAAAGTTATTATCCAGTGGACAAAAGTTACAGTTAGTAAATCCGGACTCTATTGTCTAATGGACAATAAAGTATACCCAAATTTTATCCATCAGATAAAATCTCAAAAAACAAAAATTTCGTAAACTGTGTCCGGCATCGAGTTTAGTAAGATCCCTCGTCATCGTTTTCACAGTCCAAGGTTTTTCGACCTCAGGGAAAATATTTCATTTTCCCGACCCCGGTCAGTGCGTACGTAAATTAAAAAATATATTAAAAAAATCAAACACTTCAAATAATTCTAAAAAAAATCACAAAAATTATAAATATTATAAAATGAATATATATCATGAAACAAGAAATTTTCAGGGTGTTACAATAACTCTTGAATATTCAAAGGTTTAAACTTTCTCTTCTATGCTAGGTGATAATTTTTCTCTTGAAAATATCCATATTTATGCTTTAACACACCATAGGAGACATATATAAATGATCCCAACTAGCCAAGAACTTGAAAACATAAAAAATTACATTTTTAGCAATTCTGGGCCTCACGTTGTGGCACAACTTGGGCATGCCACGACGCCCTGCTCTAGGGTTTTAGCACTAGATGTAGCATCACTCTTACACCGCGATGACACTCACCTCACGCCACAGCGCAAGCAACAAAACCAACCTCACACTGCGGCGTAACCTCCTCACGTTGTGGCGCTCCTATAAGAAACTAGATTTTGCAGAATTTTGCAGAACCGTGGTACTGTTTCATTAGTTCTTTTCATGTGTTTTGGACATTCCAATTCAGTTTCTAAGTAATACTAAGTCCCTAATCAATTCTTAAACACATAAGAATCATCAATCACCAACTTAAACCTCTTAATTTGGATTATGAATCAAAACCCCCGTACTTAACGTAAAACTCATCTCTTAGTGGATCCATGGTTTAAATGAGATGTTCTAAGTTTCTAACTTCAACTTATACTATGAACAAGTCATAAATGACCAAAGAAACACAATCATGCAAGCAAAACACATCAAACACCTCTAGAATTTATTTTGACCCCTTAAGCACCAAAGGTGCATCTATCGTGAAAAGAGTAAAAAGAAGTGAAGATGAGCATAAAACCTCTACCTTGGCAGCTGTATGAAGCTTCAAGCTTGATTGATTCCTCAAACCTTGGCTTTACCCTTAGCTTTCCTTTTTTTATCCTCTTCTTCCTTGGTCTTTGCTTCCTCTTCCTTCCTTTCTTGTCTCACGGTTTCTATTTCAGATTGTGAAGCAAAAACAGCCATGAACAAAGGCTTATAAAGAGGGAAACAAAAGAGTCTTAAGGCTTTAGGCCATAACTGATAAATCCCGATCTAGTAAAAACACTCAGATTTAGCTAAATCAAGATTTACAACTTCTTACAACTTTAAAATAAATACTAGGATTCATATAAAATAATGCTTCACCATTATCTGATATTTCCATATCTATTGCTAGTCAATTCGGTTTTAAATGCACAACTAGTATGCCTAAAAATGTCAAACTAACTCAGTTTTTCTTGAAACTTTAAATTTATCTTGTTTCATACATTTATGACATAGAAATAAATTATCCATATTTATTTCTCTCATCTAAGTAATTTATACTATTATCTGAGTCATTTTAAGTTACTTTTCACACTTTAGGTTGCAACAAAGTACCTAAACTAACTCAGTTTGTCACAAAATTAAACAGGCAAGCTAAGCAAGTCATATGCTACCTTTTGAACACATACACAAGTCTAACAGGTCATTAAGGGTATTATATTTCTCCCCTCTTTTTTAAAATTTTGACCCCAAAATTGCTTACGTGCTGCACGTGAGACTCTAGCTCCCAAGTAGCCTCCTCGGTGTCATTATCACCCCATAAAACCTTCACCAGAGGAATCTGCTTACTTCTGATCTCTTTGACCCCTCTATCCATGATCCTTACCAGGTGTACATCATAAGACAAATCATCTCTTAACTGTATAGATTCATATTCTATGATATGAAAGGGATCTGGATTATACTTTCTCAACTAAGACACATGAAAAACTTCGTGAATATTAGACAAACTGGGAGGAAGGGCTATTTGGTAAGCTACGAGTCCAATTTTCTTTAAAATTTGGTAAGGACCAAGAAAATGAGGATTTAACTTTCGGGTTTTCAATGCTCTACCAATCCCTATAGTAGGAGTAACTCTTAAGAAGATATGCTCTCCCTCATAAAACTCAAGAGGTCTCCTTCTTTTGTCAATATAACTGTTTTGACTTTGAGCAGTAACCAACCGATTCTTGCTCATTTTGATTTGCTCTGTGGTTTGCTGGACCTAGGATGGTTCTCTCACCTACTTCATACCAACATAGAGGCGACCTACACTTCCTTCCATACAAAGCCTCATAGGTGCCATACTTATGCCGGAATGGTAACTATTATTATATGTAAATTCTACTAACGGTAAGAACTTATCCAAACTACCTTGCTGTTCTAAAGCACATGCTCTGAGCATTTCTTCTAGGGTTTGGAAAGTCCTCTCTGTTTGCCCATCAGTTTGCGGGTGATAAGCCTTACTAAGGCTCAACTTAGTCTAGAAAGCCTTTTGCAAAGCTCCTCAGAATTTAGATGTAAATTTAGGATCTCTAACTAAAACTATGTTTACGAGGACTCCATGCAATCTAACTATCCCCTTTAGGTATCTTTGAGCTAATTTATCCACAAAATAGCTACCTCTCATTGGCAAAAAATGGGCAGATTTGGTTAATCTATCCACTATAACCCAAACTATGTCATATCCTAGCTGAGTCTTGGGTAGACCTATCACAAAGTCCATAGAGATTTTATCCCATTTCCACTCAGGGACTCCCAAAGACTGTAAAGGTCTTGCAGGTTTCTGGTGTTCAATCTTTACTTTCTGGCAAGTTAAACACCTTGAGATATATTCTTCTATGTCTCTTTTTATTCTAGACCACCAAAACATTTTCCTTAAATCTTGATACATCTTAGTGGTTCCAGGGTGGATGGTATACTTACTTTTGTGAGCTTCTTCTAGAATCCTCTCTTTGATCTCTGACTCTCTTAGAGCACAAAATCTATCTCTAAACTTAATCATTCCATCATCAGTCATATCAAAATCCTTTTGGGTTCCTAAAAAGATCTACTCACTAATGTCCATTAGAGCTTTATCCTCCTTTTGAGCTTCTAAAATCTGAATCCTTAAGTCATTTACTATGTCCACTCAACTCACAAAGATACTATGTGGCATCATAGTCACTACAAGACTCAAATCACTAAAACTCTCGAGAAGTTCACTCTCTTGGACCATCATTCGGGATACATGTAGGGACTTGCTACTTAGTGCATCAGCCACTACATTGGCTTTACTCGGATGATACTTTAACTCAAAGTCATAATCATTTAAGAATTCCATCCATCTTCTTTGTCTCATGTTTAGCTCCTTCTGATCAAACAAGTACTTTAAACTATTATGATTGCTGAACACCTCAAACTGGACTCTTGTTCGCTCTTTTGCTTACCGTAAGTGCATGGGTCGCACTTGCAATATAGTCTAGAGTCGGATATCATTCCCATAGAGAAAATACTATTTCTTATAAAATCAAATATTAACCAATAGTCTAATTTATCCTATCCATGAACATCAAATTTAAAAAAGTTTGTTTAAAAGAAATATAAAGACTAATAAGTAATAAATCTAAGATAAATAGATAAATAAATAGATAGAGAATAGGGAATCCTTTTTCACCTCATACTTCAATTGATAGTATGCAATCCTTATGAATAACATAAATGAAATTATTAGATTAGCTTGAGAATATGATTTAGTTAAAAGTCTATGTCTAGCGCAATTAACCAAAGCTTCATTTACCTAACTCTTTAGTTAGAACCAAAATCCACTCATAAACGATCTATTCTCAATCACATACTATACATGGCTAAAAGGTATATTTCTATTCAGTTAGCGCATTAACTTTTCCAAGCCAATTGAATGAAATCGAACATGCATCAACCATACATTGGATCTAAAATCCAAATTCCTATGTCTAGGCTCATCAAATTTCAACAAATCACTCAAAAGCTGATCAAACAATCAAGAGCATTAAGCACCATATGAAACACAAAACCAAATCATGTATATAAACTCAAAGTATTACATAATCAATCAATATCCATAGGAGGATCAAAAGAAAACCCTATACACAGCTTAGCTAGCCATGAAACATGAAAATACAAACATATTCAACATGTTCATGAAGCAATAAAGAGAAAAATAAGAAAGGAAAGGAAGGAAGCTCATTAGATTTCATCTTTTGTAGGGAATTACAGATACATCACGCAGCAAAAAATTAGGATTCCCACCAAGGATCCATGCAAAAAGCCATAATTTGAGTTTTTTTTTTTTTATAAAAAAATTTACCTCTTGAAGTGTGATCAAAAGGAAGTGACGTGAATCACCAACACTGTAATAGCAATGATGTCTCTGCGGTATCCACACGAATAGACTCATGAACGTCCAATGTCCATAAAGAGGAGCCTTACGTCCCTCACACAGTACTAGCCGCAAAGAGAAGAGAAGAAACTTATCGCTCTCTCACTCACTTTTCTGTAAGTGCGGCTAGGGTTCTATGTTATGTGTTAGTCATGGCAACCATTACCCAAGAGGGGGGGTGAATTGGGTATAAAAACTTTTTCACAAATGCTCTTAAAATAAATATAAATATTTAAGCTATTTAAATAAACGCACAGAAGAAACGTGATGAAGAAAAGAAACTTTAAGAACAACGGAAAGTAAATGTGCAATAAAATAAATTGCAGAAAATAAAGAGATAAAGAGAAGAAGAGCAGACACGATATTTATCCTGGTTCGACCACCAACCACTTGTGGTCTACGTCCAGTCATTGGAAAGATCTTTGAGTCTATTTTCAAATGAAGTAAGTTTCAAAACAAAACTCAAAGTATTTTGAAAGTTATGATTAAAAGAGTGACCAAAGGTCAGTTTTGTAAAACTCAAACTTGGCTATTTTTCATAAATTTGAACTACCACCATAAATAACTTTTCAAAACTTATTTGTTGGGTATTTTAGCATAGAAAAACATTTGTAAAAACATATTTGAGATATCCATAAGGCTTTGTACATAAAGACACTAAGTCCTATAAGCTATACCATTTAATCTTCCTTTGGACTTGGTCTTTAACATGACTTCGATGTTTATCAATACCTTGATGAAATAGGCATTCACATTCTCCTTTGTGTTGAGCTTAGTTGAGATCTTTTGCTTTCTTGTTGCAAGCTCACTCTTGGTACTTGGACTATCCTACAAAGTATCACTCACTTAAACAAGCATAGTTAGTCCAAAAACATAATTTAATATCTTCATATGCATGAATCATAAATATATAGCTTTAGTTAGTTTAACATGCATATAAGACATTCATAGACACATCCAAATAAGATATTTATTAAATATTAATGGATATGCTCTATATAGAATGCAACAAAGAGTATAAGCAAGATATTCTTTTTGTCTTGTATTTGTCATCATCAAAACTTAACATATAAAAACATTTGGGGCAAACTTATTTCCACAATCTCCCCCTTTTTGATGATGACAAATCACCAAAGAAAAATATATTGAGCAATATACAAGAATTGATATTTATGTAAGCATATCAAGCAATTGAGCACAAGAACATATTTTTCTTTCTAATTTTCTCTCCCCCTATTTGACATCAACAAAAAGGCTTAGGAAGAAAATATAAAAATTTGCTCTCCCCTTATAGATAAAACTCATGATTCAAAGAGAGATGAAATAAACATGCTTTCAAGATATAGAAGTTTATTCATGCAATGCTCGTCATATTTTTGTATGCCAACATTTAGCATATGATAGTAATAAAACACTTTATGTAATCAAATAAAGATATAAGGCAAGAGATATAAACAACTTCAGAGCTAGGCTCCCCCTCAAAATATGCATATTTATAAAAAATAATAGATAAAAGAAATATGTAGGCGAAGACCATGTAAGCATATCACCTTAAAGAAAAGCAAGGCAAATATACATCTTCTTAATCCTTCAATCAAAAAAGTCATTTTAAAAACTTCTCCTCCTTTCAAAAAGAATTTTACAAGAGCACATTATATTTTTAAAAGCATTTTAGAAAGGTAGAGATATTTTATATAAAAAGCCATATATTCCTTGGAAGCATCTAGTAATTTAACATTAATTTATCAATAAGTATTTTCAATTTATAACATATAAAATACCATAAAAGTTAAGGGATAGAGATACTTATTGAGTCATATAAAGAGTGATGCTCCTTCTTTATTGGTCCTTTAACTTTGAGCTTTCTTCCTTTGAATTCTACATTTCATTGCACTAGAAGAAAGTCTTCTTTATCTTCCTCTTCATTTGAATTCCATTCAGCTTTTCTCATTTATCCACATATGCTTGTATGTAAAAAATCTGATGGCTCTATTTGAAATACATAGAGAGACTTGCAAAGCTAACTTTAAAAGTCCTCTAAAATATAGGTTAGCATCAAATATCATTTAATCTCATTTACAAGCATAAATTAGGTTGATATATAATTTAAAGCATGTATCACATAATCAACCATGCAATATTAGTTCTAACAAGAATGTATGAAGTACATATGAACTTGAATAAATGAAAAAAAAAATTTAAGCATTTTAAGACATGATTCAAGTTTATCAAGAAATACATGATCAACATCAAAATGCTTATATAAGCGTTTTGGGGCAAACAAAGGATCATGTTAGGCATGTAATATCAAGTAAGGAATTTTAGTACTCACACATACCAAGAACAAAAAGTCCTTTATTGTAATGAAAGAATTGAAAAGCCATGGAGCTGTAACTTTTGAAATTATTTATTTCTTGTTTTCAAAATTTAACATATTAAGCAAGAAGACATGTAACATTTTACTTTTCAATCTCCAAGTAAGTATATAAGACAATTAGGCATCAAAGAGAAGGGATTAGAATGACTTCTGAGAATGTGAATTTTCATATTTAAACAAAGAGAATTGATCACAAGCTTAATAACAAAGATATTACCATAGCATGTCATTCCAAGCAAAAATGTATGCATATCTAGCATGTTAGCATATGTAGAGATACTTTCAAGACATAATGCTAGAAAAGCACAACTTAAAACATGGTAAGGCATAAAAACAAATTTCTACTTATCCAAGTATCATATGATATTCAATAATAGTTTGATATCACCAAAAGTGTACTCTTTGAGTTTTTGTAGATGACTCCCACTTTCACCAACTTCCAAGCTTCAAGCTTTCGTGAGGGAATAGAAATTTTTTGCACATCTTTTAAAAGTTGAGTCCTTTTAAGCTTTACTATCCTCAAGTTGAATAAATTTCATTTAAATGCTTGCTTGAGGTAGTTATCACCCTACAACACAATTCAAAGAATTTTCTTTGGTATCCATCAATTTTGGATCCATAGAGGTTAGTTATTATGCCAAACTTATAAACAAATAAGCATTTAAAGTAATAAATAAGTTCACAATGGCAACAGATATTTCATGATCAAATTATTCAAGTACATATAATCATTTAAAAGAACAGTCAATTTCATATAAGCATAAAAAAGAATAGCCTGAATTAATCGAAACGTAGCAGAACAGATTACGTCTTATTCGAATAAAACACATTTTATAGAAGAAGATATGGGTGTTATTCGAATAGATGAGCAAGAAAAGCCAATCGTTGTGGCATTTTAACAATTTTTTTTTTCGAATAAAGGGTTATTCGAATAGTGTAAGGCTATCGCTTAAGACCGATAAACCAAAGGCTCGCTATTCGAATAGCCTGAGCCGTATTCGAATAAACAGAGGGCGATATTAGAACCCGATAAACGAAGGCTTCGGTTATTCGAATAGGCGATATTTATTCGAATAGACATAGATGATATTCAATACGATATAACACAGAATCAGTTTATTCGAATAAACTAACAAAGAAATACAGAGATACATACGTTCAAGAATTTCAAAGCATATATTCATTAGATGATGTTCAGCAATAAAACATGCAATTTATATATATTGGATTGATCAAAAACTCAAGCTCAAGGGTATTATCATTAGACATGTCATTTCAAACCAATTATTATACTCTATCTAGCATATTAACATGTAGAAATATTTTTAAAAAGAAAAGCATAATAAAAGGTTTCACTTATCCAGAAATTGTAAGTCCAAACTTCACGGAGACAAGGAAGAGAGCTTGAAATTATTTCTGGTCTTTGTGCTTGCAGTAACCACTTTCAAGATGTCAAAGTCAGCTCTTGGCCTTCAAGCACACCTACAACACTCTTTAATTTTTTTGACTTTTGGTACCCAAATTTTCTTGGGTCCTTGTGTTTTAGTTTTTGGTTATTAATCTATTATGTTCTCATAAAGATCAATTTTTTCATAATATGTAAATTGAGCACAATAAATTAAATAATCATTTTCTATTAAGCATATAACCGATAACATGCTTGCTTTCATGATACATAGACAATTTTAAAGCATATAAAGCATACATAAGCATTATAGAACTTTATGTACCAAGATATAACAAATTAATGAATTTTAATATAATAAGAATGAACATAATCATGTGTTAAATATAATATTCAAATTTTATCAAATATACATGATTCTATCCTCTACCTAAGGCCTACAAGGAATATACCTCAAATTTATTGACTTTGCATGTAAATGCTCATGAGAGGTAAAAAGCATGGATACCTTGGCCTTGGTAAATAAGGGAACTCTTTTCCTTACCCATTGCTTCTCTTTTGGTGTTTTGAACTTTGCAAGTTCTACATTTTGTACTTGAGAAGCTTTGGTTGAAATCATCTTCCTTCTTTGACTAAAATCTCTTTCATTGGGCTTTGGAAGCGCTCTTCGT
Organism: Ormosia semicastrata; assembly: GCA_029884595.1. Lineage (NCBI taxonomy): Eukaryota > Viridiplantae > Streptophyta > Magnoliopsida > Fabales > Fabaceae > Ormosia > Ormosia semicastrata. Next base: position 37,462,571 of record JAQQTO010000048.1, on the reverse strand, counting down.
GATGATTCCTCTTTCCTTTGACCAATAAGTCCATCCTTTTGAGAAATTTTCTGCATAATTGAAACACTAGGAGGACATTTTGGTACCCACTTCATTTTGGGTCCTTGAATGTTAATATTAGGGCCTTTAGGATTTTTAGGAACCCATACCATACAATTTCTCATATAATGATTTCTTCTATAATTACATAAATGAGAAATATGTCCTAGATGACCACAAAAATTACAAACAATTGAATTTAATGATGGCTTGGTCTTTTGAAGATCATCTTTGAAAAACTTAAGCCTTTTCTTGTTATTACATTCTATGCTATTTTTGCCACAAGCTTTACTTGAATTTCCATGTGGAATAACATTAATTTTATTTTCATTAACAAGCACAGAATGTAAGCAATTAGAATCATTAGTTTTGGAAAGTTTGAAAGATAGGTCCTCAACTTGATTATCTAAATTAATGCATTTTTCACACGAAGATGAGGTTTCGTATTTCAAAGGCATTTCCTCATTAAGAAAAACATATTCATTTTTTAAAGTCTCAATTTCATTTTCAATAAAGGAAATGTTTTCCAAACACGATAAGTTTTTCTTTTCTAAATTCAATAAACCATCATACAATTCATTATATACACATTGTAACACATCATAGGAAGGACTATAATATAGTTTAGAATTATTTACCTCAAAGTCCTTTTTAGCCATGTAGGAAGTAGTCGTAATTTCTAGCACACTTGGCTCTTGAAGGGAATCACCTTCTTCCTCATCAATTTTATTTTGCTTTGCCTCTTCTTCAAATTGAGCACCATCGTCACCAAGAGGCATTTGGCTCCCTTCAATAGTTTGAGCATATATTTGAAGATATTTTTCATGATAAGCTTCCTTCAATGGCTTTTGCTCTTCTTGCTTTCTATATGCAACTTTATGCACAAAATCATCGTTAGCAAGATAAATAGTATTAAGAGCATCCCATATATCTTTAGCACAAGAACAATTTTTAATTTCAGCATAAGTATCATCATTTAAACAACTTCTCAAAATTTGCATAGCTCTAATATTCAAAAAAAAAAATATTTTTTATCAAAACTATTCCAAGTTTGTTTTGATTTATAAATAAATCCATTTAGCACAACATCCCACAAATCTAAATCAACAGATTGCATATAAAACTCTATTCTAGTTTTCCAATAAGCAAAATGCACACCATCAAAGAATGGTGGTTTATCAATTTCAAAACCTTCCATTTTGAAAAACTTTCAAAGGTTGCTAATAAACAAGGATCTTTAACTCTAAGCGGTTAAGCTTTCACCAGAACACGAAGCTCTGATACCACTTGTTAGTCATGGCAACCATTACCCAAGAGGGGGGTGAATTGGGTATAAAAACTTTTTCACAAATGCTCTTAAAATAAATATAAATATTTAAGCTATTTAAATAAACGCATTTAAGAACGTGATGAAGAAAAGAAACTTTAAGAACAACGGAAAGTAAATGTGCAATAAAATAAATTGCATAAAATAAAGAGATAAAGAGAAGAAGAGCAGGCACGATATTTATCCTGGTTCGACCACCAACCACTTGTGGTCTACGTCCAGTCATTGGAAAGATCTTTGAGTCTATTTTCAAATGAAGTAAGTTTCAAAACAAAACTCAAAGTATTTTGAAAGTTATGATTAAAAGAGTTCAGTTTTGTAAAACTCAAACTTGGCTATTTTTCATAAATTTGAACTACCACCATAAATAACTTTTCAAAACTTATTTGTTGGGTATTTTAGCATAGAAAAACATTTGTAAAAACATATTTGAGATATCCATAAGGCTTCGTACATAAAGACACTAAGTCCTATAAGCTATACCATTTAATCTTCCTTTGGACTTGGTCTTTGACATGACTTCGATGTTTATCAATACCTTCATGAAATAGGCATTCACATTCTCCTTTGTGTTGAGCTTAGTTGAGATCTTTTGCTTTCTTGTTTCAAGCTCACTCTTGGTACTTGGACTATCCTACAAAGTATCACTCACTTAAACAAGCATAGTTAGTCCAAAAACATAATTTAATATCTTCATATGCATGAATCATAAATATATAGCTTTAGTTAGTTTAACATGCATATAAGACATTCATAGACACATCCAAATAAGATATTTATTAAATATTAATGGATATGCTCTATATAGAATGCAACAAAGAGTATAAGCAAGATATTCTTTTTGTCTTGTATTTGTCATCATCAAAACTTAACATATAAAAACATTTGGGGCAAACTTATTTCCACATTATGTGTGTCTTAGCAGCCCCTTAGCAGTACTATTTATAATAGTGACTGCCTTAAGTGAGTGTGAGCAGCAGCAAAGTAAGTTGTGCAACCCTAGACTCATCTGTTATGAGTCTGGCCCATATTTGAATCTGAGTCCAACTTGGATCTATTGCTCCAATTTTAGTCTGCTCTATGTGTGTGACCCTGTGGTTCTTATTACATTAGCAGTAATATTAAAATCCTATTTTAATATTATAAGCAGTGAGCGGTATCTAGCAACACATCGCTGCTACCCAAGTAATAAGAATGTCAGTGATTTGACATAACCTTTCCGTGACCAATGTTTCCATGTCATTTAGTCCCTTTGTCAAGATATCTAGATTGAACACAAGGCATGGAATGTGTCACCCTTGTATAGTCCAATCTTTCATTTTCTGATACTCGAGTAGACTTTGTAATAATAAATGAAATCAATATCTCATATTGACTCATTTGAGCATGGTCATGCATTTCGCAGTCTCACTCAATCAGGGGGCCCAAAGATATCGCTTTTGTTATATAAGAGTAACAAATCCCATTTAGGTTACTCACATCCCTCTGCATGATTCACGGTATGTTCAATAACCAACTTTATAACCATCTTGTTACAGATGACGTTTGATGGCATTAAAACACACAACTCCTCATGTAGGAATCGTAGTGATTTCAAGTCAAAGGACCACAGACACCATTGTCACTATGAGAATCGCTTATGACACTCACGTAATGATCCATGTGGCGTTCTCATGGCGGGTCAGTCCAGTACATCATTACTCTAATATATACCCATGTGTAGACTTGATATCTCATATCCATGACCCGCGAGATGTGGTCATCAGTCTATGCACATACTAGTCTCAATGCATTATTGTTGTCCTTGTAACACCCTGAAAATTATTTATTTTATCATTCATCATCATTTTATAACATTTATAAATTTTGGGAATTTTTGTGGATTTTTTCGAAAATGTCAAATATTTTAATATATTCTTTATTTTACGTGAATATATTTCTCGTTTTACGTGTACACTGACCAGAGTCAGTGTAACACCCCGAAAATAATTTGTTTCATCATGAATAGTCATTTTTCAATATTCATGATTTTTGGAGATTTTTCTGAAATTTTATGGAAACGCTGAATATTTTAATATATTCTTCATTTTACGTGCGCACTTAGCAGAGTCAGTAAAATGCTCCGAAAAATTATTTGTTTTATGATGAATAGTCATTTTTCAATATTTGTGATTTTTAAGAATTTTTGTGGATTTTTCTCAAAATGTCAGATATTATAGTATATTCTTCGTTTTGCGTGCACACTGAGCGAAGCCGGGATAACGAAATATTTTCCCTGAGGCTGGTAAACCTTGAACTGTCAACATGTCGATAAGGAATCTTACTAAACTCGAGGCTGGGCACAGTTCACGAGGTTTGCGTTTTCCAAGGTTTTATTTGATAAATAAAATCATTGTATCATAAAATTATCCGATGAACAATAAAATATTATTTTCATCAATTGTAATTTTTATTCACTGGAAAAATAATTCTAACAGTGTGATTAATCATCTGTCAAATGTATTTAATTTGGGAGACAAGCTTACTATGCACTTTATTGAGAATTGTGCAAAGCTTCTCAAGGAAGCTTCTTGAAAATTTCCTCCAAGCTTCCTATGGAAGCCACACACTCTCTCTGCTCTCTCTCCTAGCTCACGGCTGCACACTTTTGGAGGGGGGAAATTTGTGCTTTTCATTTAATTAATTATACTACACTAGTTTTCAAAATTCAAAAGCTACCACCTTATTTTTCTATTCACTTTCTCTCTCTACCTTCATCTTCTTCAAGCTTTTTCTCCTCCTTCTCTCTACCAAGCCATTCGGCTAGCAGCCCATAATGCCCTCATCCATCACAAAATTTTCATCTAACCCTATTTTCTTAATCCTCTCCATCTCCTAAACACTTTTCTAGTTGGTGGTTCTTTGAAAATCCACCATTTTCACCATCTTCTTCAAGCTTCAAGCCTAGGGCTTTTTGGGTAAGCTTCTTGAATCTTCATTCCCTTTTCTTATTTTTGTTTATATGGTCTTCTTGGTGACCATCCATGCTTTATTTTTCAAGCATTGGTGCTATTTTAATGAGTTTGAAATTTTAAGGTTCTTGGAGGTACCAAATCCGAAAATTGCAAGGTGATTCTTGGAGGCTTCTTTTGTTTTTTTCAATTTGGTAAGAGGAAGACACTCCTCCTTAACCTATTTTAGCACTTAGAAACCTTGTTTGTGATTGATTGTGAGAAAATCCTATTGAGGGTTATTCTTTGTTTGCTTGATTGGCAAGATTATATGTTGTATTTAATTTATTTAAGTTGTTTGTTTGATTAATTGTGTATGTTGATATATTTGAATGGATTGGAATGCATGAAATGGAATAAAATAATGTTGGATTGGGTCTTGGATGGCCACGATTTTGGGGTCCAAATTTTAGGATTCTTTGTGAATAATTGTAACAATTGGAATTTATAATTAATCAAGTGTACATTAGGTAATTAATGGAATGAAAAATTTGGGAACTTAATCCCTAGGGAGGCCAGGGCCTCTAGGGCCTTTTTGGGGCTTAATTATGCAATTTTGGTAACCTTGAAACTTAATTAATCAAGTGATTAAATCATTGGTAATAGGATAAAAAATTAACAAATTGGAAGAATAGGATATACTTTGAAATTCATAAATTTTAAAGAACCAAGAGTGAAATTTTCATAAGACTAAGGATAATTTTAATTAGGGTAAGAACAAGAGAGTGTGAGACATTGAGAATCTTAGAATAACTTTCTAAGTGTATGAGAATAAATTACCTAAGAGAATTTAATTAATTAAGAGAATTCTTTAGAGACAAACTTTGTAAGAAAAGCTAAACCTAAGCAAGAATTCATAATACACATTAAAAATGTATTAATTTAATTAATAACAATATTATGTTATTGTGGGTCCATGTGAGTGACCAATGATTGGGTTGATTCTTACTTTGGCCAATTGTGGCATATTATGGAATAGTATGTAATAATGATCATACATGATTATGCATAGAGTCTGTATGCATTATGAATGTCCGTTGGACTGTTGTTAAGGCCGAGTTGCCTAGGAGTTGAACACACCTTAGTGCGGGTGCGAGTAGACTAGTGTAGGTTATATTGTTGACCATGGGGGCATCGGGGTGCGAGTACCTTGCAATGGACAGTTAGTAGCTCTTCTGTCTGTGGGGCAGACCGATGCAAACGCACTGACGATCCTGACCGAGCACTGTCCTATGTCGTGATCTAGTGTAGACTGTCTGTATAATGCCATGATGTGCACATGGATAAACTGATGAATTATAGCACTTTGGCCGCGGCAGTCGAGCTATAGACATGCCTCCTGATCTTTCTCTCACCGTTTGTGTCTAGCTCTATGGAGTAGGATTTTGACTTTGTATGCATGCGCACATTGAGTCCATGTATATCTGACATTTATTCATTATTATAATTGGGACTATTATGCTACTGCTATAAATAACTTCCTGGAACTGCTTAGTTGTTTATTACTGCTACTTACTGTTTATTATTATTATTGCTGTTAAAAAATGCTATATGGGCGCTCTGTACCGTTTTGTTTCTTACTGCTATAACTGGTAATGATGGAAGGATGTCTTACCTCTTTCCTGTATTTCTATTATTTTCTATTTGTATATTGTGTTCCATCGAAGACGAAGGAAAGGAAGTTGGAGCTCCCGATTTTCCTGGCTTCTGGCCTGATCACGATTAGTGACTACCATAGAGCATGGAGGCACGTATGCATGGATTTCTAGGTGATGTGCGTCTGACCTTCCTAGGAGGGCAAGAGTGTTAGCACATTAACCTGAATTCTGACCGCTGTGTCTACTTGGGTGACGTGTCGATCTCTCTAGCCTGGAGGTGCCATGAGCTGCCGATCTTTACCTGCTACATCAGCCTACATTTGAAATTTTATCTGCCTATCCGGGAGATGTGGGGTAACGGCTTTTACACCCCACAGGAGAACTCTTTTGATTCCACTGCTCGAGCTCCGGCCCGTGGCTCTGTGGCTCCTATGGAGGTTTCCTCAGATGAGGAAGACCCCGAGGATTACCTCACGGAGGATCCTGATATGGTTCCTCCTCATCTGAGGGACTCATATTACTGGTAGCTACTGATGGTTTCCAGTATTTTATTTTGGGGGTCTGATGTCTTTTGTAGTGGGCTGTATATTTCTGATATCCTTTGGGCGGGTATAGTTTTGCTTTTTGTACACTGGACCTTGTAACTAAATAGTTTGATATAAATATGTATATATGAATATGCAATGTTAATTCAAATGTATGCTTTACTTCTGTTTTGCTCTTTATTTCCATGTATGTATCGTCACTGTACTTTATTAAATATTACAACAACAAAAAAATTAGTCACTGTTTTATTTATACAGCATTAATCAGATAAATTTAATCGTAATAAAATGAACCGGGTCTTAAACTTTATCATATTTATTTTTCGCATTGTAATTGACAATGTGACGTTCCCTCCCAAAAAGGGGCGTTACAGTCCTAATTAACAATAATACTTGACTAGAGACATTTAAGAATAGTGTTCTAACCAAAAGGATCTCACGATCAAGTCATCCACTTAATGTCCTATGGCATCAAACTTACTATTCTAAGGACTTTATTATGTTTATTAAAAAAGAACACAATAAATGAAATGCCTCATATATTAAAATAGCATAATAGAATATATGTAAATACAGACAAATGTATTAGCCTCTAAGGCATACACCAACATCTTCTAAGCTTGAATCACCCTCCATGTAGAGGATGGCTTCCAACCTTGACTTCTCTAGCTTTCTCTATGTCTCAAAACCCTAAAACTAGCAGCTGTTCTCCAAAAATGATAAAAGATCCTGTACAAAAATGATACAATAATATTTATAAACTGTAAAAATAGAGTCACGTCATGCCATTAAACACATCACATTGCGGCGCGCATTCTATTAGGTCACAGATGTCGTGGCATTCAGTTCTTAGTGTTGCAGCGCTTTAGCCTCGGGTTCATGTACTAAAGTAGGGGAAGCACAGCGTCGCGACTTTGACATGCTCACGCTGCGGTGTTGAATGCTGGTCTTTAATTTTGGCTTTCACTTGGGCTTCCTGGTCCAAAGCTACTCCAAAGTCTTCATTTTTATGCTTGATTGGAGCCCTACATGTAATAGAGAAATTACTAGTTCAAAAGCAATTGCAAATGCACTCAATTTATCGAAGATTTCAAAGTATTTGCTCAAAAACATAATAGAAGTCATCAAAATGAAATCAAATGAATATGATGTTAAAATCTTCTATTCATGCATACAAACAAGGACTAAGCAACCAATATAGGACAGATATGGTGCTCAAATAGCTACATATTGTGGAGTTATCAGACCCCCAAACCTAGATTTTTGCTAGTCCTCGAGCAAAACAAAGTACATTTATAAAGATTAATATTAATAACCTGCATTCAGCCATATTCAACATTCCTCTTTCACTTAAACTAACTAGTGTATGATGATTGCATAAAACGTCAAAGAGTGCATATACCTCACAATTAGTTTCACTTATATACAATCCTCATCATGCTAACATTCACATCTTTCTTTTTTACAAGATATTTTTCCTAAAATCATGCAAACAAAACTTCCATTCTTTTCATATTCTCCCAAATGAGGTTATGAACATACACATGAATATAATTCACAGAATCCATAAGATTGTAATACAACTCTTTCTCTACTAATGTAAATCACATAAAATTGAGGATCAAAAGAGACTTTATTAGCTTGTAATGTAAGGCCAAGGGTAGTGGGCAACAAAATAAAAGGATAGGATTTAACACAAACATTGAGAAACATAAACATATTATTTTAAGTCTTGAGTCTCTAACTGATTTTAGCAGGGTATTCAATAATGAAAGTAGAAAACTTTCCAGAGCCATTTTGATGCTTTTCATACTTTTCTTATCTTATGCTTTGGTTTTTTTTTTTCTCTTCATTTTTCTTTTCTTTTCTTTTCATTTTGTAAAACATTGTTTCTTTCCTTTGACTGCATATGGTTCCTTCAGGCTTATTTTGTATTGAATATTGATTAACACCCCTAATCACAAGACTCATTTCAATAAATAATATATTATTTACTCAACAAACAATAATGGAAGGAAGAAAATGTAATGCTTTCACATGCATTTGAAAGGTTAACAGGTTAACGAATACAATGGTTATGAAAAACAAATAAGGCTAAACATATATAAGGCTTCAAAAGGGGACCTATGATAAAATCATTCAGGGTAAGTTTGAAAGGCTAAATCGGTCCAAACAATACCCTAATCATTTCCTCAATCATGCATAACCTAGGATTTCACCTCAAGAGAGTTGAAAAACAATTTCAAGGATAATCGAATTTTCCACATGTATCGTCCATAAACTTTCTCTAGACAAACATTCTTATCCTTTTCAAAGTTGAATAAGCATAAAAATGGGAAACGCATCATACATAAAAACAAACTAGAATGCTTCAGCATGCACCAAAGATTGTATATGGATTTACAAATAAATGAAGGTCAATTTGCATCCATATCTATCATTAGACAATTATTCATACTAGTTTTTGGCGACATGATATTCTTCAAAAATTTTCAACATTACAATCATGAAACATCATGCTTTTAATTATTGCAATGCATGTTGTGAAAGGGAATGACAATTGTATCTTAAATAGGATTTTCATGAAATTTTATCAAGATAATCGCTCCTATGGTTATTATCTAAACAAAAATAATTAAACATATACATATACTACTTAAATATGATACTAATATAAGCATTATACTAAAACATATGCATATTAACATAATAGTATGAAAGTATAATAAACTACTACATGTAAAGTCAAAAAATAAAGTAAAAACATAAAGTCAAAGACACCCCCCAAACCTTAGGGAAACAGTGTCCTTACTGTACAAAAGAAACATACATATATATATGAAATGAAATACAATGAAAGAAAGTGGCTTGAATGTCATAAGACTAGATCAATGGATCATCACTGTTGGTGGTATCAGCATCTGTGTCGTCATCATCTCCATCCGCATCTGCTCCATCATCAGCATGTGCATCATGTCGGGCTCCTAAAGGTCCAGCCTGAGAGGGAAGGCAGGAACTGGGAAATCCTCCATTGAAACTCCTAGGCGCTCTGCCATCCACCTCTACGTATGAATCGTGTATGTCAACATGGCCTCCATCCTGGCTCACCAAGCTGTATCATCAGTAGGGGCTGTTAGTGTTGGATCAAGTATTGCTGCTGTTGCTGGTGGATCAGGTCCTACTACTATAGGCTCTCTACGTGCCTGCCTCTGTGGAGTTGGTGTGGGGGCTGTTGGTATTCTTAACCTCTCAATGAAATACTCATTAAGAGGTTATTTAACGTCTGTGTTCTCCTCGTGTGGACCAGTCTGTATGGCCTGCCTCCTGCATAGGGCATGAATGAGCGATGGGAAGAAAAGGCTCCTAGCCTCCCTGGCTGCTCTGCTAATCTGATCACGGATGATCTGAGCAACATCTATGGATCGATGCTATAGAATAGCATATATTAAAATAGCTCGATCTCGGGTCACCTCTGATAAGTTGTTCGACGGGAGGATCTTGGTAGATATGAAGTGGTAGCAGGCATTAGCCTTCGGTGTCAAACAAGCTCTGGTAAAGCAGCGAGGCCTGTTCATCTGTATACTCATGGCCCACTACACTGGTTGAGCCTCCGCAGTATAAATTCTGGCAGTGACCATGCTAAGATCTATACCCTCATCGCGCTCCTAGCGTATGAACTTTGTGTACTCGCATAGCAATGCAGGGGCCTGCAGTATCATCTCAGTGCGAATATCCTTGACAGCATAGGAGACTTGGTGTCCCTTTACCATGACAGTAGTGGCACCTGGTGCAGCAAAGGCTAAGTTCGCATAAAACTCACGAACTAAAGGTAAGACTGCCACCTCCGTGTGTTTAGCGAAATGGCCCTATCCCAGCAAATAGATGGTCCTCTCTATGTCTTGGTGAATGGTTTCCTTAAAGAAAAACCCGTGCTCTATAATTATTGGTTTAGTAACCAGTGTTGCATATTTTTGAGTGGCCAAAGCTGAAAAAAATCTCCTCTGATCAAAAACAAGAGGAGGAGATGGCACTCTATTGCACTGGCTGGTCGACCCCCTTTGGCATTTATGAGCCATAGGTACCTGAAAAAGAATTGCCAAGGGTTAAAATTGAATAAGCAAAAGTGTAAAGCACTTGAAAAATAAAGCAATTCTGGAAAATATGGGTCCTAACACCGCGACATTCAATACCATGTCACAACATTCAAAATGTTCAACACAATGCCGCGACATTCAACATCAACATCGCGACATTCAACTCAATGCCGTGATATTAAGGCCAATGTCTCGGCGTGCATAGCAAATTATCCCAGAAACGCAAGCACAACAAGTTTAATCCAACAAATATGCATTTGAGGCACAAATTCTAACCAAAAACTAATAAAAACTTAAATTAACTAACCTAAAAACTAACAATTTTCACAAAAATAACAAAAATATATGAATAGAAATAGAAATAAAATAACCTAAATCGAGAACATATGCTATTAATTTACAAAAAATAAAATAAATATATACATACCTTAAAGTGAAGAAGGCGTAAACTAAAAAGAAGATGGTAGGATGGAGAAACAGAACTAAAGGGAAAGGGAGAAACAGAGAAGAAGCAGCCAAAAAAGAAATGGGAAAATAACAAGGCCACACGAAATGTCACGACATTTAATCCTAACAGCCTCTATGCATCACAACGTTGACTACATTGTGCCGCGGCGTTCATTAATTCCCACCATATTTAAAATTTAAAATAATTACTAATTATTATTTACTTTTATATTTTTTTAAACATGCATGCAGGAATGCTGCGACTTTCTGGTCTGGTGTGTCGTGACGCTGTGCTCACTGGAATTTGGCCCAAAGCAGCATAACGCTGCGATGTTATAAGCCTGACATCGCGGTGTGAGGAGTCTGACTGCAGAATTCTATAGCGAATTCACTCTAGCTGGGACTTTTACTCAAATATGGCCTCTAGCACATGCAAAACATGCCTATAAAGTTAAATGACCAAATGTAATATAAAAATATATTAAAACCTAAAAATCATATTTACATATTTAATGTTGGTGCATGCCCTAGAGGCCAATGCATTTTCTGTATTTATATACATTCTATTATGCTATTTTATATATGAGGCATTTCATTTATTGTGTTCTTTTTTGATAAACATAATAAAGTCCTTAGAATAATAAGTTTGATGCCATAGGACATCAAGTGGATGACTTGATCATGAGATCCTTTTGGTTACAACACTATTCTTAAATGTCCCTAGTCAAGTGTTATTGTTAATTAGGACAACAATAATACATTGAGACTAGTATGTGCATAGACTGATGACCACATCTCACGGGTCATGGATATGAGATATCAAGTCTTCACATGGATACATATTAGAGTAATGATGTACTGGACTGACCCACCATGAGAACACTACATGGATCATTACGTGAGTGTCATAAGTGATTCTCATAGTGACAATGGTGTCTGTAGTCCTTTGACCTGAACTCACTACGATTCCTACATGAGGAGTTATGTGTTTTAATGCCATCAAACGTCATCTATAAGAAGGTGATTATAAAGTTAGTTATTGGACATACCGCGAATCATGCAGAAGGATGTGAGTGACCTAGATGGGATTTGTCACTCCTACATAACAGGAGCGATATCTTCAGGCCCCCTGATTAAGTGAGACTGCGAAATGCATGGCCATGCTCAAATGAGTCAATATGAGATATTGATCTCATTTGTTGTTACAAAGTCTACTCGAGTATCAGGAAATGAAAGATTGGACTATACAAGGGTGACGCATTCTGGGTGATGCATTCTATGTCTTGTGTTTAATCTAGATATCTTGACAAAGGGACTAAACAACATGGAAACATTGGCCATGGAAAGGTTATGTCAAATCACTAACATTCTTATTACTTAGGTAGTAGTGATGTGTTGCTAGATACCGCTCACTGCTTGTAATATTAAAATGGGATTTTAATATTACTGCTAACGTAATAAGAACCTGTAGGGTCACACACATAGAGCAGACTAAAATTGGAGCAATGGATCCAAGTTGGACTCGGATTCAAATATGGGCCAGACTCATAACAGATGGGTCTAGGGTTGCACAACTTACCTTGCTACTACTCACACTCACTTAAGGCAGTCACTATTATAAATAGTATTGCTAAGCGGCTGCTAAGACACACAATTTGAGAACCCTAGCCACACCTACAGAAAAGTGAGCGAGAGAGCGACAGGTTTCTTTTCTTCTCTTCGCAGCTAGCACTGTGTGAGAGACGTGAGGCTCCTTTTGCGGACGTCGGACGTTCGTGAGTCTGTTCGTGTGGATACTGCAGAGACATCATTTCTATTACGGTGTTGGTGATTCACACTTTAAGAGGTAAATCATTTAAAAAAACTCGGATTATGGCTTTTTCGCATGGATCCTCGATGGGAATCCCTGTTTTTCACTGCGTGTTGTATCTGTAATTCCCAACATTTAAGACATAAAATTAAAATTTTGGGTTCCCTCCCAAAAAAGGCCTAATTTACAGTCCCGACAGGACTTTATTTGCTGTTCCAAATGCATTACTTAAGGGAGGAAAATCTTCCTCCTGATTTTCAAAATTAGCTTGACACATTTTGAATAGCATGGCTTTAAGCTCCAAATTTGGAGCTTGGTCAATAGATGCATCAAATAAATTTACCACCATAGCTTATTTGAGATGGTCCAACTCCACATTTTCCATTTCACAATCAAAGTTAATATAACCTTCATCAGGAGCACAGGCTTCACTTGCACCAATTTCCTTAGATGTCATCCCATCAAATATACTCACTATGGCACAATCTTCATAATCATGAGGACTTTTTGTAGCATTAAAAATGTTGAAAGTGACCTCTTGATTCTGAACCCTCATGATGAGTTCTCTTTTCTCCACATCAATCAGGGTTCATCCTGTTGCTAAGAATGGCCGGCTAAATATCAAAAGGACTTTGCTATCCTCCTTCATATCAAGTATGACGAAATCCACAGGGAAGATAAACTTATCCACTTTAACCAGTACATCCTCAATAACCCCCTTCAGATGAGTCAGGGTTCGGTCTGCCAACTGTAATGTAACTGAAGTAGGCAAAACTTCCCCCAAACCTAATCTTTAGTATATGGAGAAGGGGCATGAGATTGATACTGGCTCCTAAGTCACATAAGGCCTGGCCAGTGAACTTCTCTAAATTGTGCAGGGTATGGTGAAGCTTCCTGGATCTTCGAGCTTAGGAAGAAGTCTGTTCAGTAGAATTGCACTGCACTCCTCTATTAGGGCAACAGTTTCAAATTCACCAAACTTTCTCTTCTTTGATAAAATTTTCTTCGTGAATTTAACATAACTCAACATTTGTTTTAAAGCTTCTGCAAATGGGATATTGATGTGTGTAACACCCCGAAAATTATTTATTTTATCATTAATTATCATTTTATAATATTAATAATTTTTGAAAATTTTTGTGAATTTTTTCAAAAACATTGAATATTTTAATATATTTTTCATTTTACGTGCACACTGAGCAGAGTCAGTGTAACACCCCAAAAGTGATCTGTTTCATCATGAATAGTCATTTATCAATATTCGTGATATTTGGAAATTTTTTTGGAATTTTTCAGAAACGTCAAATATTTTAGTATATTTCTCATTTTACGTGCGCGCTGAGTGGAGCCGAAATAACGAAATATTTTCCCTGAGGCTGGTAAACCTTGAACTGTCAACGTGTTGATGGGGGATCTTACTAAACCTGAGGTCGGGCACAGTTTGCGAGGTTTACATTTTTTGAGGTTTTATCTGATAAATAAAATCGTTGTATCATAAAATTATCCGATGAATAATAAAATATTATTTTCATCAACTGTAACTTTTATTCACTGGAAAAATAATTCTAACAGTGTAATTAATCATCTGTTCAAGAGTATTTAATTAAGGAGACAAACTTACTTTGTACTTTATTGAGAAACGTGCCAAGCTTCTCAAGGAAGCTTCTAAGAAATTTCCACTAAGCTTCCCAAGGAAGCCATGCACTTCCTCTCTCCTATATCCACACTCATGGCAGCAGCACCCAAAAATGAGGGGGGGGGAAATTTGTACTTCACAAAAAATTAATTACATCACATTATTTTCAAAAACCAAAAAGCATCTTTCACTTTCTACTATTAACTTCTCTCTCTAAGCTTCATTTTTCTCCTTCACAAAATATTTTCTCCTCCTTCTCTCTAGGAAGTTCACGGCCACCACACCCATTTTGCCCCATCCATCACTAAAAATTCAACTAACCCCATTTTCTTAATCCTCTACATCACCTAAACACTTCTCTAGTTGGTGATTCTTTGAAAAACCTGCATCTTCACCATTTTCTTCAAGCTTCAAGCCTAGGGTTTTTGGGTAAGCTTTTTGATTCTTCACTCTCTTTTACCCATTTTCATTTTTATGGTCTCTTTTGTGACCATCCATGTCTTATTTTTCAAGCATTGGTGTTGTTTTGATGAGATTGAAATTTTAGGGTTCTTGGTGGTGTCCAATCTTAAAATTGCAAGGAAATTCTAGGAGGCTTCTCTTGTTTTCTTCTCTTAGGTAAGAGGAAGACACTCCTCCTCAACCTCTATTAGCAATAAGAAATCTTGTTTATGATTGATTGTGAGAAAACCCTATTAAGGGTTATTCTTTATTTGCATGATTGATATGTTTACATGTTGGTTGTAATTTATTTAAGCTATTGGATTGATTGATTATGCATATTGATATGTTTGAATGGATTGGAAGGAAAAAAATTTGGATTCCCTATTGAATGGCTTGGATTTTGGGGGCCCAAAATTAGGGTTCTTGATGAACAATTGTAACAAGTGGAAGATACAATTAATCAAGTGTACATTACGTAATTTATAGAATGAAAAATTTGGGAACTTAATTCCCTAGGGAGGCCACGACCTCTAGGGCCATTTAGGGCTTGTTTATGCAACTTTGGTAACCTTGGAACTTAAATAATCAAGTGATTAAATTATTGATAATGGGATAGAAAATTAGCAAATTAGAAGATTTGGATATACTTTGAGATTCATAAATTTTAAAAAACCAAGAATGAAATTTTTCATAAGACTTAGGGTAATTTTAATTAGGGAAAGAACAAGAGATTGTGAGACTTTGAGACCCTTAGAATAACTATCTAAAAGTATGAGAATAAATTACCTTAGAGAATTTAATTAATTAAGAGAATTCCTCTAAAGAAGAAACTTTGTAAGAAAGGCTAAATCTACGTAAGAATTCATAATAAACCTTTAAAATGTATTAATTCATTTAAGTCCAATATTATGATGTTGTGGGTCCACGTGAGTGACCAATGATGTGTTGATACTTAGTTTGGCCAATTGTGGCATATTGTGGAAAAGTATGTAATGATGAACATACGTGTTTATATATGCATAGAATTGTCATGCATAGTGAATGTTCGTTGGACTGTTATTAAGGCTGAGTTGCCTAGGAGATGAACACACCTTAGTGCGGGTGCGAATAGACTAGTGTAGGTCATACTGTTGACCATGGGGACGTCGGGGTGTGGGTACCCCACAATGGATAGTTGGTAGCTCTTCTGTCCGTAGGGCAAACCGATGCAAACGCACCGACGATCCTGACCGGGCACTGTCCTATGTTGTGATCTAGCGTAGATTATCTATACAATGCCTTGATGTGCATGTGGTTAAACTGATGAATTATAGCACTTTGGCCGCGGCAGCTGAGTTGCAGACGTGTCTCCTGATCTTTCTCTCTGACTGTTTATGTCTAGCTCCATGGAGTAGGATTTTGACTTTGTGTGCATGTGCATAGTGGGTCCATGTATCATCTGGCATCTATTTATTATTACAATTGGAACTGTTGTATTACTGATATATGATTGTCTGTAACTGCTTATTGTCTATTTCTGCTATTTAATGTTTATGATTATTATTTGATATGCTCTGTGGGCGCTTCGCACTGTTTTGTTTTTTGCTGCTATAATTGGTAATGATGGTAGGATGTCTTACCTCTTTCCTATGTTTCTGTTATTTTCTATCTGTATATTGTGTCCCATCAAAGATGACGACAAGGAGGTTGGAGCTCCCGAATTCCCCGGCTTTTGGCTCGATCGCGACTTGCATCTACTGTGGATTATGAAGGAACACTCACGTGGATTTCTAGGCGATGTGCGTCTGACCTTCCTTGCAGGGCCGGACTGCTGGCACATTAACCTAAATTTCGATCGTTGTGTCTACCTGGGAGATGTGTTGATCTCTTTGGCCTGGAGGCGTCATGAGCCACTGATCTTTACCTGCTGCATCAGCCTACGTTTGGAGTTTTATCTGCCCATCTGGGAGATGTGGGGTGACTGCTACTACACCCCACAAGAGAATTCTTTTGATTCCACGGCCCGAGCTCCGGCTCATGGCTTGGTGGCTCCTATGGAGGTTTCCTTAGATGAGGAAGACCCCGAGGAGGTTCCCGAGGAGGATCTCACGGAGGATCCTGATACGATTCCCCCTCATCTGAGGGACTGATATTGCTGGTAGCTATTGATGGCTACAAGTGTTTTATTTTGGGGGCCTGATGTCCTTATTTTGGTGGGCTGTATAATTCAGATATCTTGGGGATGTATATGTATGATCCTTTGGGCAGGTATAATTTTCCTTTTTGGTATATCGGGCTTTGTAATTAAACATATATGATATAAATATATATATATATATATATATATATATATATATATATATATATATATGAATATGCAATGTTGATCAAATTTATGCTTTACTTTTGTCTTGCCTTTTTATGCCATTTACGTTTCGTCACTATGTTTTACGAATTATCATTATAATAAAAAAAATAGTCACTATTTTATTTATGCAGCTTTAACCAGATAAATTTAATCATAATCAAAAGAACCGAGTCTTAATTTAACATTTCCATTTTTCACATAGTAAATGACAATGTGACCCTCCCTCCCAAAAAGGGACGTTACATTAAGTTGGTATTAGAGCCCTGATTTATGTTTCTTTGGGTCTTGTGATTGAGTCTGTCTTGCTTGTACTGTGTGTTTCTCTAAAAACTAAACATAGGGATGTATTGTTTGGTATTCCTAGTGGATGCAACTGACTTTCCTTGTGTCTTTCAGTTACTCTGACTTGAGACAGTAAGATGGCACGATGCGAAGAAATGGCAGCTGCTATAGAGGTGATGCAAAGGAAGGCTGAGGCCATTGCATAACAAACTGAACGAGCTACTCAACAGCAAGAGAGAGTTGCTCAGCAACAAGAAAGGGCTGCTCAACAGCTCGAAGCTACTGTAGATGCTCAAAACTTGGCGGAGTTTCATCGCCACAATCCTCCCCAATTCAAAGGAGAGTTTGATCCGGACAAGGCTAGTCTATGGATCAAAGAGCTAGAGAAAGTCTTTCGAGGCATGAACTGCACCGAGGATAAGTAGGTGACTTATGCTACCTTTATATTAGTAGGCAATGCTAAAAACTGGTGGAATGGAGTGCAGAAAATGCTGGAAGCTGCAAACCGCGAGATCACTCAGTATTTATTCAAGGACAAATTCTTAGATAAGTATTTTCTTGCGAGCGCGAGGCATACGAAGGAGTCAGAGTTTCTTAACTTACGACAAGGGAATATGACCGTTAGTGAATATGCAGCAAGATTTGAAAACTTGTCAATGTTTTCAATGTACTTTCAGCACAAACCGAATGAAGCCTGGAAGTGTCAGAGATTTACAGAAGCACTGAGGTATAAGGTGAAGAAGGCTTTTATCACCCTTAAGATCAATGAGTTCTCGGAGCTGCTAGATACATGCTGTGAAGTAGAAGCTCTGAAGCAATCTAGAGATACGAGGAGTAGGAACTTTGGACCCACACGGTTCCAAAAGGGCGATGGCAACAGTTCTAACTGCTTCCAAAAGAAGCCCTATTCCCGGCCAACGGGAAATCAACAACAGACCACGGGTGGAAGTTCTGGTGGAGGTTCTACTGGGAACCAGACTGGCTAGAACGTGGCATATCCTTCAAGATGCCTGAAGTGTGGGAAAGATCATCTCACGAGGGACTACGGTATAAAAAGGATTATCCACTTCAGATGTGGCAAACCTGGCCACGTATCCCGAGACTGTAATCAAGCGAAGGTTGAACCTTCAATCAATGTTGCAAGAGCCAAGAAACCACAAGTAGGAGGGCGAGTTTATACCATGAGTGGAGCTGAAGCGTCCGAGTCAGAAGACTTGATTCAAGGAAAAGGCACCATAGAATGTAACCTTTTAACTGTATTGTATGACTCTAGGGCAACCCTTTTTTCATATCATATGACTGTGTGCTATGACTTGGTTTACCAATGTCTACCTTACCTTTTGACTTAACTGTTTCTACCCCTACTGATAAACCGGTAGTTACTACCAAAGTCTGTTTAAATTATCCATTAGTTGTTAAAGGTCGAACCTTTTCTGTTGATCTGATCTGTTTACCTCTTTCTCAAATAGATATAATTTTAGGGATGGACTGGTTGTCTTCCAACCATGTTCTATTAGATTGTTCAAGAAAAATCATAGTTTTTCCTATAGATGAGGATTCTAGATTTCTAACGGCCAATCGAGTTCAAGCTCTCTTGAAAGAAGGAGCTCATGGATACATGCTACTGTCTTCTTTGAAAGTCGAGAGTGAGGTTGATATGAACACAATACAAGTGGTGAATGGATTTCCCGAAGTCTTTCCGGAGGATGTACTTGGTTTACCACCGGCACGAGAAATAGAATTTGCTATCGACCTTGTACCAAGAGCTGGTCCCGTGTCTATAGCACCCTATAGGATGGCACCAACAGAATTAGCTGAGCTTAAGAAGCAGCTAGAGGAGCTTTTGGAAAAGTAATTTAGCAGACCGAGCATATCACCGTGGGGAGCACCAGTACTGTTAGTTCGCAAGAAGGATAGTTCATCAAGATTGTGTGTGGACTACTGGCGGCTGAACAAAGTGACAATCAAGAATAAATATCCACTCCCAAGGATTGAAGACTTAATGGACCAATTGAAGGGAGCATTGGTATTTTCAAAGATCGATCTGCGCTCTGGGTATCATCAGATACGAGTGAAAATGGAGGATATACACAAGACTGCTTTTCGTACCCAATATGGTCATTACGAGTATCTTGTGATGCCATTTGGCGTGACTAATGCACCAACTATTTTTATGGACTACATGAACAGAATCTTTCATCCTTACTTGGACAGATTCGTTGTGGTCTTCATTGATGACATTCTGGTATACTCTTAAAATCAGGAGGACCATGCTGAACACTTCAGTATAGTTCTGCAGATTCTGAAGGAGAAGGAACTGTATGCCAAACTGTTAAAATGTGAGTTTTGGCTAGAAGAAGTTAAATTTTTTGGTCATGTAATCTCGAAGGATAGGATTGCGGTGGATCCATCAAAAGTAGAGGCAATGCTACAATGGAAAAGGCCAAAGTCAGTGACGGAGATTCGTAGCTTCTTGGGATTGGCAGGATATTACCGGAGGTTCATTGAGGGATTCTCCAAGATTGCAGGACCTCTTACTCAACTCACGAGGAAGAACCAAGCTTTTGAGTGGACCGACAGCTGTGAATAGAGTTTCCAAGAGTTGAAGAGACGGTTGTCTACCTCACCGGTCTTAGTGCTACCTGATCCGAATGAGCCTGTTGAGGTGTACTGTGACGCTTCATACCAAGGACTGGGGTCTGTGCTTATGCAACATGGAAGAGTAGTGGCTTATGCTTCAAGGCAATTGCAAGTGCACGAGAAGAACTACTTGACGCATGACTTGGAGTTCGCAGCTGTGGTTTTCACTCTGAAGATATGGAGGCATTTTCTCTATGGGGCGACGTTCTACATCTTTAGTGATCACAAAAGCTTGAAGTACTTGTATGATCAGAAGGAGTAGAACATGAGGCAGCGAAGGTGGCTAGAGTTCCTGAAAGATTACGATTTCTAACTTCTGTATCACCCTGGCAGGGCAAATGTCATGGCAGACGCCCTGAGTAATAAGATGATCAGCTTCTCAGCCCTGATGATTAAGGAGAAAGATTTGATAGAGCAGCTCAAGGATGTATGGTCTTTTGTGGAGTAAGAACCAAGAAAGATCTGCATGAATATGGTTACAAGCAAGCGAGCTAATGGATGACATATGGGAAAAATAGAAGGTTGACAAGTTCTTACAAGAAGTGAGAGAGCAGATGAAGCAAGGTAACGAAACAGCATTTGCGGAAGAAACAGACGGAGTTATGAGATTCCAAGGTAGAGTCTGTATTCCTAGTGATCAAGAATTTAGAGAGTATATTATCAATCATGCTCACACAAGTCTGCTGAATATGCATCCGGGCATAACAAAAATGTATCAAGACTTGAAGAAGTTATTCTGGTGGCATGGAATGAAGAGTGACATCACTAGACGTGTATCGACTTGTCTGGTTTGTCAGAAAACTAAAGTGGAACATCAAAGACAAGCGAGATTGCTGCAACCGTTGTCTAATCCTGAATGGAAGTGGGATAACATTGCAATGGATTTTGTAGTGGGTATGCCAAGGACAAGAAAAGGTCATGACTCAATTTGGGTAATCGTGGACCGACTAACGAAATCATCACATTTTCTCCCGATCAACATAAGGTACAAACTGGAGAAATTGACCTAGCTATACATTGGAGAAATTGTTAGACTGCACGGTGTGCCTACAAGTATTATTTCGAATAGGGATCTGAGATTTACTTCAAATTTCTGGCAGAGTCTACAAGAAGTATTAGGGATGAAGTTACGTCTAAGTTCCGCTTATCACCCACAGACCGATGGCCAATCGGGGAGGACGATCCAATCTTTGGAAGATTTACTTAGAGCTTGCACCATAGAATAGACTGGAAGTTGGGATGACATTCTACCATTGATAGAATTTACCTACAACAACAGTCATCATTCAAGCATAGGGATGGCACCCTATGAGGCTCTGTATGGACGGCGGTGTCGGACGCCCTTATGTTGGTACCAAGACTTCGAGCGCCTTACTATTGGACCAGATGTTATACAGCAGACAACTGAGAAGGTTAAGATGATTCAGGAGAAGATGAGGACGACTCAAAGCCGACAAAAGAGTTATGCAGACCAAAGGAGAAAACCTCTTGAGTTTAAGGAAGGCGAGCATGTATTTCTGAAAGTCACACCTACAACTGGGGTAGGCCGGGCCTTGAAATCTAGAAAACTCACTCCAAAATTTCTTGGACCATACCAGATTATTCGTCGAGTAGGTCCAGTAGCCTATCAAATAGCCTTACCCCCTTTTCTCTCAAACATTCACAATGTCTTCTATGTGTCATAACTGCGAAAATACTTTCCTGACCCAAGTCATGTCATAGCACTAGACACAATATAATTAAAAGAGAACTTAACCTATGAGGCACCTCCTGTATGAATTGAGGATAGAAGGATAAAACAACTAAGAGGCAAGGAGATCTCATTGGTGAAGGTAATCTGCAACGAAATAACCGGAGATACAACGTGGGAGCTGAAAGACAAAATGAAGGAGCAACACCCACAATTATTCTAAGGTATGCAAATTTCGAGGACGAAATTCTTTTTTAGAAGGGGAGAGCTGTAACATCCCGAAAATTATTTATTTTATTATTAATCATCATTTTATAATATTTATAATTTTTGAGAATTTTTGTGAATTTTTTCAAAAATGTTAAATATTTTAATATATTTTCCATTTTGCGTGCACACTGAGCAGAGTCAGTGTAACATCCCAGAAGTGTTTTGTTTCATCATGAATAGTTATTTTCCAATATTCGTGATTTTTGGAGATTTTTCTGGAACTTTTCAGAAACGTCAAATATTTTAGTATATTCCCTATTTTACGTGCGCACTGAGCGGAGCCAGAATAACGAAATGTTTTCCCTAAGGCTAGTAAACCTTGAACTATCAACGTGTCGATGGGGGATCTTACTAAACCCGAGACCAGGCACAGTTTGCGAGGTTTATGTTTTTTGAGGTTTTATCTGATAAATAAAATTGTTGTATCATAACATTATCCGATGAATAATAAAATATTATTTTCATCAACTATAACTTTTATTGACTGGGAAAATAATTCTAACAGTGTAATTAATCATCTGCTCAAGAGTATTTAATTAAGGAGATAAGCTTACTTTGTACTTTATTGAGAAACGTGCGAAACTTCTCAAGGAAGCTACAAGGAAGTTTCTAGGAAATTTCCTCCAAGCTTCCTAAGGAAGCCATGCACTTCCTCTCTCCTCTCTCCACACTCACGGTAGCAGCACCCAAAAATGAAGGGGGGAAATTTGTGCTTCACAAAAAATTAATTACATCACATTATTTTCAAAAATCAAAAAGCATCTTTCACTTTCTACTTTTAACTTCTCTCTCTAAACTTCATCTTTCTCCTTCAAAAAATATTTTCTCCTCCTTCTCTCTAGGAAGCTCATGGCCACCACACCCATTTTGCCTCATCCATCACTAAAAATTCAACCAATCTCATTTTCTTAATCCTCTCCATCACCTAAACACTTCTCTAGTTAGTGGTTCTTTGAAAAACCTTCATCTTCACCATTTTCTTCAAGCTTCAAGCCTAGGGTTTTTGGGTAAGCTTCTTGATTCTTCTCTCTCTTTTACCCATTTTCAATTTTATGGTCTCCTTTGTGACTATCCATGCCTTATTTTTCAAGCATTGGTGTTGTTTTGATGAGATTGAAATTTTAGGGTTCTTGGTGGTGTTCAATCCGAAAATTGCAAGGAAATTCTAAGAGGCTTCTCTTGTTTTCTTCTCTTAGGTAAGAGGAAGACACTCCTCCTCAACCTCTATTAGCAATAAGAAACCTTGTTTGTGATTGATTGTGAGAAAACCCTATTGAGGATTATTATTTGTTTGCATGATTGGTATGTTTACATGTTGGTTGTAATTTATTTAAGCTATTGGATTGATTGATTATGCATATTGATATGTTTGAATGGATTGGAAGGCATGAAATGGAAGGAAAAAGTTTTGGATTCCCTCTTGAATGGCTATGGTTTTGGGGGCCCAAAATTATGGTTCTTGATGAACAATTGTAACAAGTGAAAGACACAATTAATCAAGTGTACATTATGTAATTAATGGAATAAAAAATTTGGGAACTTAATTCCCTAGGGAGGCCACGGCCTCTAGGGCCATTTCGGGCTTCATTATGCAACTTTGGTAAACTTAGAACTTAAATAATCAAGTGATTAAATTATTGGTAATGGGATAGAAAATTAGCAAATTGGAAGATTTGGATATACTTTGAGATTCATAAATTTTAAAGAACTAAGAATGAAATTTTTCATAAGAATTAGGGTAATTTTAATTAGGGAAAAAAATAAGAGAGTGTGAGACTTTAAGACCCTTAGAATAATTTTCTAAGAGTATGAGAATAAATTACCTTAGAGAATTTAATTAATTAAGAGAATTCCTCTAGAGAAAAAACTTTGTAAGAAAGGCTAAATCTACGTAAGAATTCATAATAAATCTTAAAAATATATTAGTTCTTTTAAGTCCAATATTATGATGTTATGGGTCCACGTGAGTGACCAATGATGTGTTGATACTTAGTTTGGCCAATTGTGGCATATTGTGGAAAAGTATGTAATGATGAACATACATGTTTATGCATAGAGTTGTCATGCATAGTGAATGTTCGTTGGACTGTTGTTATGGCTGAGTTGCCTAGGAGATGAACACACCTTAGTGCGGGTGCGAGTAAACTAGTGTAGGTCATACTGTTGACCATAGGGGTGTCGGGGTGCGGGTACTCCGCAATGGACAGTTGGTAGCTCTTCTGTCCGTGGGGCAAATCGATGCAAACGCACTGACGATCCTGACCGGGCACTGTCCTATGTCATGATCTAGCATAGACTGTCTGTACAATGCCTTGATGTGCACGTGGATAAACTGATTAATTATAGCACTTTGGCCGCGGCAGCCGAGTTGCAGACTTGTCTCCTGATCTTTCTCTCCGACTGTTTATGTCTAGCTCCATGAAGTAGGATTTTGACTTTGTGTGCATGTGCATAGTGGGTCCATATATCATCTGGCATCTATTTATTATTATAATTGGAACTGTTGTATTACTATTATATAATTGTCCGCAACTGCTTATTGTCTATTTCTGCTATTTAATGCTTATGATTATTGTTTGATATGCTCTGTGGGCGCTTCGCGTTGTTTTGTTTCTTGCTGCTATAATTGGTAATGATGGTAGGATGTCTTACCTCTTTCCTGTATTTCTATTATTTTCTATCTATATATTGTGTCCCATCAAAGACGACGACAAGGAGGTTGGAGCTCCCGATTTCCCCGACTTCTGGCCCGATCGTGACTAGCATCTACTATGGATCATGGAGGCATGCTCACACAGATTTCTAGGCGATGTGCATTTGACCTTCCTTGGAGGGCCAGACTGCTAGCACATCATCCTAAATTTTGATCGTTGTGTCTACCTGGGAGACGTGTCGATCTCTTTGGCCTAGAGGCGTCATGAGCCGCCGATCTTTACCTGCTGCATCAGCCTACGTTTGGAGTTTTATCTGCCCATTCGGGAGATGTGGGGTGACCGCTACTACACCCCACAAGAGGATTCTTTTGATTCCACTGCCCGAGCTCTGGCTCATGGCTCGGTGGCTCCTATGGAGGTTTCCTCGGATGAGGAAGACCCCGAGGAGGTTCCCGAGGAGGATCTCCCGGAGGATCCTGAAGAGGATGTTGATACAATTCCTCCTCATCTGAGGGACTGATATTGTTGGTAGCTACTGATGGATACCAATGTTTTATTTTTGGGGCCTGATGTCTTTATTTTGGTGGACTGTATAATTCTGATATCTTGGGGATGTATATGTTTGATCCTTTGGGCAGATATAGTTTTACTTTTTGGTATATCGGGCTTTGTAATTAAATAGATTTGATATAAATATATATATATATATATATATATATATATATAGATATATAGATATATATATATATATATATGAATATGCAATGTTGATCAAATGTATGCTTTACTTCTGTCTTGCCTTTTTTTGCCATTTACATTTCGTCGCTATGTTTTACGAATTATCATTATAATAAAAAAAAATAGTCACTATTTTATTCATGCAGCTTTAACCAGATAAATTTAATCGTAATCAAAAGAGTCGAGTCTTAATTTAACATTTTCATTTTATGCATTGTAAATAACAATGTGACGCTCCCTCCCAAAAAGGGACGTTACATTAAGTTAGTATTAGAGCCCCGATTTATGTTTCTTTGGGTCTTGTGATTAAGTCTGTCTTGCTTGTGCTGTGTGTTTCTTTGAAAATTAAGCACAGAGATTTATTGTTTGGTATTCCTAGTGGATGCAACTGACTTTCCTTGTGTCTTTCAGTTACTCTGACATAAGACAGTAAGATGGCACGACGCGAAGAAATGGCAGCTGCTATAGAAGCGATGCAAAGGAAGGCTGAGGTCATCGCACAACAAACTGAATGAGCTACTCAACAGCAAGAGAGAGTTGCTCAGTAACAAGAAATGGATGCTCAACAGCTCGAAGCTACTGTAGATGCTCAGAACTTGGTGGAGTTTCATTGCCAGAATCCTCCCCAATTCATAGGAGAGTTTGATCCGGATAAGGCTAGCCTATGGATCAAAGAGCTAGAGAAAGTCTTTCATGGCATGAACTGCGTTGAGGATAAGAAGGTGACTTATGCTACCTTTATGTTGGTGGACAATGCTGAAAACAGGTAGAATGGAGTGCAGAGAATGCTGGAAGCTGCAAACTGTGAGATCACTTGGTATTTATTCAAGGACAAATTCTTAGATAAGTATTTTCCTCCGAGCATGAGGCACACGAAAGAGTCGGAGTTTCTCAACTTACGACAAGGGAATATGACCATTAGTGAATATGCACAAAGATTTGAAAACTTGTCATAGTTTTCAACGTACTTTCAGCACCAATCGAATGAAACTTGGAAATGTCGAAGATTTACAGAAGGATTGAGGTATGAGGTGAAGAAGGCTGTTATCACCTGAAGATCAATGAGTTCTCAGAGCTACTAGATACATGCTGTGAAGTAGAAGCTCTGAAACAATCTAGAGATACGAGGAGTAGGAACTTTGGACCCACACAGTTCCAAAGAGGCGGTGGCAATTGTTCTGACTGCTTCCAAAAGAAGCCTTATTCCTAACCAACGGGAAATCAGCAACAGACCACGTGTGGAAGTTCTGGTGGAGGTTCTACTGGGAACTGGACTGGCCAGAACGTGGCGTATCCTTCAAGATGCCTGAAGTGTGGGAAAGATCATCTCACGTGGGACTGCACTATAAAAGGGATTATCTGCTTTAGATGTGGCAAACCTAGCCACGTAACCCGAGACTGCAATCAAGCGAAGGCTGAACCTTCAATCAATATTGCAAGAGCCAAGAAACCACAAGCAGGAGGGTGAGTTTATACCATGAGCGGAGCTGAAGCCTTCGAGTCAGAAGACTTGATTCAAGGAGAAGGTACCATAGAAGGTAACCTTTTAACTATACTGTATGACTTTGGGGCAACCCATTCTTTCATATCATATGACTTTATGCTACGACTTGGTTTACCAATGTCTACCTTACCTTTTGACTTATTTGTTTCTACCCCTACTGATAAACCGGTAGTTACTACCAAAGTCTATTTAAATTGTCCATTGGTTGTTGAAGGTCGAATCTTTTCTATCGATCTGATCTGTTTACCCTTTTCTTAACTAGATATAATTTTAGGGATGGACTGGTTGTCTTCTAACTATGTTCTATTAGATTGTTCAAGAAAAACCATAGTTTTTCCCATAGATAAGGATTCTAGATTTCTGACGGCCAACCGAGTTCAAGCTCTCTTTAAAGAAAGAGCTCACGGATACATGCTACTGTCGTCTTTGAAAGTCAAAAGTAAGGTTGATGTGAACACAATTCCAGTGGTGAATGGATTTCCCGAAGTCTTTTCCAGAGGATGTACCTGGTTTACCACTGGCTTGAGAAATAGAATTTGCTACCGACCTTGTACTGGGAGCTGGTCCCGTGTTTATAGCACCCTATAGGATGGCACCAACAGAATTAGCTGAGCTTAAGAAGTAGCTAGAGGAGTTTTTGGAAAAGCAATTTGTCAGACTGAGCGTATCACCGTGGGGAGCACCAATACTGTTAGTTCACAAGAAAGATAGTTCATCAAGATTGTGTGTGGACTACCGGTAGCTGACCAAAGTGACAATCAAGAATAAATATCCACTCCCAAGGATTGACGACTTAATGGACCAACTGAAGGGAGCAGCGGTATTTTCAAAGATCGATCTGCAATTTGGGTATCATCAAATACGACTGAAAATGGAGGATATACCCAAGACTACTTTTCGTACCCGATATGGTCATTACGAGTATCTTGTGATGCCGTTTGGCGTGACTAATGAATCGGCTATCTTTATGGACTATATGAACCGAATCTTTCATCCTTACTTGGACAGATTCGTTGTGGTCTTCATTGATGACATTCTGGTATACTCTCAAAATCAGGAGGACCATGCTGAACACCTCAGTATAGTTCTTCAGATTCTGAAGGAGAAGGAACTGTATGCGAAACTGTCAAAAAGTGAGTTTTAGCTGAAAGAAGTTAAATTTCTAGGTCATGTAATCTCAAAGAATGGGATTGCAGTGGATCCATCAAAAGTGGAGGCAGTGCTACAATGGGAAAGGCCAAAGTCAGTGACAGAGATTCGTAGCTTCGTGGGATTGGCAGGATATTACTGGAGGTTCATTGAGGGATTCTCCAAGATTGCAGGACCTCTTACTCAACTCACGAGGAAGAACCAAGCTTTTGAGTGGACTGACAACTATGAATAGAGTTTCCAAGAGTTAAAGAGACGGCTGACTACCTCGCCAATCTTGGTGCTACCTGATCCGAATGAGCCCTTTGAGGTGTACTGTGATGCTTCATACCAAGGATTCGGGTCTATGCATATGCAACATGGAAGAGTAGTGGCTTATGCTTCAAGGCAATTATGAGTGCACGAGAAGAACTACCCGACGCACGACTTGGAGTTAGTGGTTGTGGTTTTCGCTTTGAAGATATGGAGGCATTTTCTCTATGGGGCAACGTTCAACATCTTTAGTGATCACAAAAGCTTGAAGTAGTTGTATGATCAGAAGGAGTTAACATGAGGCAGCGAAGGTGGCTAGAGTTCCTGAAAGACTACGATTTCCAACTTCTGTATCACCCTGGGAAGGCAAACGTCATGGCAGATGCCCTGAGTAGGAAGATGATCAGTGTCTCAGCCCTGATGATTAAGGAGAAAGATCTGATAGAGCAGTTCAGGGATGTATAGCCTTTTGTGGAGTTAGAACCAGGAAAGATCTACATGAATATGGTTACCATCTCAAGTGAGCTAATGGATGACATATGGGAAAAGCAGAAGGTTAACAAGTTCTTACAAGAAGTGAGAGAGCAGATGAAGCAAGGTAACGAAATAGCATTTACGGAAGGAATAGACGAAATTCTGAGATTCTGAGGTAAAGTCTGTATTCCCCGTGACCAAGAACTTAGAGAGTATATTATCAATCATGCTCACACAAGTCAGCTGAATATGCATTCGAGCATAACAAAATTGTATCAAGACTTAAAGAAGTTATTCTAGTGGCATGGAATGAAGAGTGACGTCACGAGACATGTATCGACTTGTCTGGTTTGTCAGAAAGCTAAAGTGGTACATCAAACACTAGCGGGATTGCTGCAACCATTGTCTATTCCTGAATGGAAGTGAGACAGCATTGCAATGGATTTTGTAGTGGGTTTGCCAAGGACAAGAAAAGGTTATGACTCAATTTGGGTAATCGTGGACCAACTCACGAAATCAGCACATTTTCTCCTGATCAACATAAGGTACAAACTGGAGAAATTGTTAAACTACACGGTGTGCCTACAAGTATTATTTCAGATAGGGATCCGAGATTTACTTCAAATTTCTAGCAGAGTCTACAAGAAGCATTAGGGACGAAGTTACGTCTAAGTTATGCTTATCACCCACAGACCGGTGCCCAATCGGAGAAGACGATCCAATCTTTGGAAGATTTGCTTAGAGCTTGCACCATAGAATAGACTGGAAGTTGGGATGACGTTCTACCATTAATAGAATTCACCTACAACAACAATCATCATTCAAGCTTAGGGATGGCACCCTATGAGGCTCTGTATGGACGACGGTGTCGGATGCCCTTATATTGGTACTAAGACGGCAAGCGCCTTACTATTGGACCAGATGTTATACAGCAGACAACTGAGAAGGTTAAGATGATTCAGGAGAAGATGAGGACGGCTCAGAGCCGACAAAAGAGTTATGCAGATCAAAGAAGAAAGCCTCTTGAGTTTGAGGAAGGCGAGCATGTATTTCTGAAAGTCACACCTATGACTGGGTTAGGCCGGGCCATGAAATCTAGAAAAATCATTCCAAAATTTCTTGGACCATACCAGATTATTCATCGAGTAGGTCCAGTAGCCTATCAAATAGCCTTACCCCATTTTCTCTTAAACATTCACAATGCCTTCCATGTGTCACAACTGCGAAAATACCTTCCTGACCCAAGTCATGTCATAGCACCAGACTCAGTACAATTAAAAGAGAACTTAACTTATGAGGCATCTCTTGTAAGAATTGAGGATAGAAGGATAAAACAACTAAGAGGCAAGGAGATCTCATTGGTGAAGGTAATCTGGAACGAAATAACCGGAGATGCAACGTGGGAGCTGGAAGACAAAATGAAGGAGCAACACCCATAATTATTCTAAGGTATGCAAATTTCGAGGACAAAATTCTTTTTTAGAAGGGGAAAGTTGTAACACCTCAAAAATTATTTATTTTATCAGTAATCATCATTTTATAATATTTATAATTTTTGAAAATTTTTGTGGATTTTTCTAGAAACGTCGAATATTTTAATATATTTTTCATTTTACGTGCACACTGAGCAGAGTTAGTGTAACACCCCGGAAGTGATTTGTTTCATCATGAGTAGTCATTTCCCAATATTCGTGATTTTTGGAGATTTTTCTGGAATTTTTCAGAAACGTTGAATATTTTAGTATAGTCCTCATTTTGCATGTACGCTGAGCGGAGCCAGAATAACAAAATGTTTTCCCTGAGGCTGGTAAGCCTTGAACTGTCAACGTGTTGATGGGGGATCTTACTAAACCCAAGGCCGGGCACAGTTTGTGAGGTTTACATTTTTTGAGGTTTTATCTGATAAATAAAATCGTTGTATCATAAAATTATACGATGAATAATAAAATATTATTTTCATCAACTGTAACTTTTATTGATTAGAAAAATAATTCTAACAATGTAATTAATCATCTGTTCAAGAGTATTTAATTAAGGAGATAAGTTTACGTTGCACTTTAATGAGAAACGTGCAAAGCTTCTCAAGGAAGCTTCTAGGAAATTTCCTCCAAACTTCCCAAGGAAGCCATGCACTTCCTCTCTCCTCTCTCCACACTCACGGCAGCAGCACCCAAAAATGAGGGGGGAAAATTTGTGCTTCACAAAAAATTAATTACATCACATTATTTTCAAAAACCAAAAAGCATCTTTCACTTTCTACTTTTAACTTCTCTCTCTAAGCTTCATCTTTCTCCTTCAAAAAATATTTTCTCCTCCTTCTCTCTAGGAAGCTCACGGCCACCACACCCATTTTGCCTCATCCATCAGTAAACATTCAACTAACCCCATTTTCTTAATCCTCTCCATCACCTAAACAATTCTCTAGTTGGTGGTTCTTTGAAAAACCTTCATCTTCACCATTTTCTTCAAGCTTCAAGCCTAGGGTTTTTGGCTAAGCTTCTTGATTCTTCTCTCTCTTTTACCCATTTTCATTTTTATGGTCTCCTTTGTTACCATCCATACCTTATTTTTCAAGCATTGGTGTTGTTTTGATGAGACTGAAATTTTAGGGTTCTTAGTGGTGTCCAATCTGAAAATTGCAAGGAAATTCTAGGAGGCTTCTCTTGTTTTCTTCTCTTAGGTAAGAGGAAGACACTCCTCCTCAACCTCTATTAGCAATAAGAAACCTTGTTTGTGATTGATTGTGAGAAAATCCTATTGAGGGTTATTATTTGTTTGCATGATTGGTATGTTTACATGTTGGTTGTAATTTATTTAAGCTATTGGATTGATTGATTATGCATATTGATATGTTTGAATGGATTAGAAGGCATGAAATGGAAGGAAAAAAATTTGGATTCCCTCTTGAATGGCTATGGTTTTAGGGGCCCAAAATTATGGTTCTTGATGAACAATTGTAACAAGTGGAAGACACAATTAATCAAGCGTACATTATGCAATTAATGGAATGAAAAATTTGGGAACTTAATTCCCTAGGGAGGCCATAGCCTCTAGGGCCATTTTGGGCTTGATTATGTAACTTTGGTAACCTTGGAACTTAAATAATTAAGTGATTAAATTATTGGTAACGAGATAGAAAATTAGCAAATTGGAAGATTTGGATATACTTTGAGATTCATAAATTTTAAAGAACCAAGAATGAAATTTTTCATAAGACTAAGGTAATTTTAATTAGGGAAAAAACAAGAGAGTGTGAGACTTGAGACCCTTAGAATAACTTTCTAAGAGTATGAGGATAAATTACCTTAGAGAATTTAATTAATTAAGAGAATTCTTCTAGAGAAGAAACTTTGTAAGAAAGGCTAAATCTACGTAAGAATTCATAATAAACCTTAAAAATGTATTAATTCATTTAAGTCCAATATTATGATGTTGTGGGTCCACGTGAGTGACCAATTATGTGTTGATACTTAGTTTGGTCAATTGTGGCATATTATGGAAAAGTATGTAATGATGAACATACATGTTTATGCATAGAGTTGTCATGCATAGTGAATGTCCGTTGGACTGTTGTTAAGGCTGAGTTGCCTAGGAGATGAACACACCTTAGTGCGGGTGCAAGTAGACTAGTGTAGGTCATACAGTTGACCATGGTTGCGTCGAGGTGCGGGTACCCCGCAATGGACAGTTGGCAGCTCTTTTGTCCGTAGGGCAAACCGATGCAAACACACCTACAATCCTGACCGGGCACTGTCCTATGTCATGATCTAGCGTAGACTGTCTGTACAATGCCTTAATGTGCACGTAGATAAACTGATGAATTATAGCACTTTGGTCGCGGCAGCCGAGTTATAGACGTGTCTCCTGATCTTTCTCTCTGACTGTTTATGTCTAGCTCCATAGAGTAGGATTTTGACTTTGTGTGCATGTGCATAGTGGGTCCATGTATCATCTGGCATCTATTTATTATTATAATTGGAACTATTGTATTACAGATATATAATTGCCTGCAACTGCTTATTGTCTATTTCTGCTATTTAATGCTTATGATTATTATTTGATATGCTCTGGGGGTGCTTCTCGCCGTTTTGTTTCTTACTGTTATAATTGGTAATGATGGTAGGATATCTTACCTCTTTCTTGTATTTTTGTTATTTTCTATCTGTATATTGTGTCCCATCAAAGACGACGACAAGGAGGTTGGAGCTCCCGATTTCCCCGGCTTCTGGCTCGATCGCGACTTGCATCTACTGTGGATCATGGAGGCATGCTCACACAGATTTCTAGGCGATGTGCGTTTGACATTCGTTGGAGGGCCGGACTGCTGGCACATTAACCAAAATTTTGATCTCTGTGTCTACCTGGGAGACGTGTCGATCTCTTTGGCCTGGAGGCGCCATGAGCCGCCGATCTTTACCTACTGCATCAGTCTACGTTTGGAGTTTTATTTGTCCATCCTGGAGATGTGGGGTAACCGCTACTACACCCCACAGGAGGATTCTTTTGATTCCACGGCCCGAGCTCTGGCTCGTGGCTCGGTGGCTCCTATGGAGGTTTGCTCAGATGAGGAAGACTCTGAGGAGGTTCTCGAGGAGGATCTCGTGGAGGATCCTGATATGATTCCTCCTCATTTGAGGGACTAATATTGTTGGTAGCTACTGATGGCTACCAGTATTTTATTTTGGGAGCCTGATGTCTTTATTTTGGTGGGCTGTATAATTCTGATATCTTGGGGATGTATATGTATGATCCTTTGGGCAGGTATAGTTTTGCTTTTTAGTATATCGGGCTTTGTAATTAAACAGATTTGATATAAATATATATATATATGAATATGTAACATTGATCAAATGTGTGCTTTACTTCTGTCTTGCCTTTTTATGCCATTTACGTTTCGTTGCTATGTTTTACGAATTATCATTATAATAAAAAAAAATAGTCACTATTTTATTCATGAAGCTTTAACTAGATAAATTTAATCGTAATCAAAAGAACCGGGTCTTAATTTAACATTTTCATTTTCCGCATTGTAAATGACAATGCGACGCTCCCTCCCAAAAAGGGACGTTACAATGTGTAGCTTTTTGAACACTTCCAAAAATTTCTAGAATTGGTGCTTAAGCTTGTTATTGACTTTCCTATTGGGGAAAGGTATAGGGTGAACATAAGGCTTGAATTCCCTCTTCTGGTTCTCACCATTCCTGTTGGCAACTTCTTGATTTTTCCTGACATCTTTGCTCACTGCCTCTTTTTTTCTGACAACATCTTCAGTTTCCTTTTCAAGCAGCTTTGTTTTTGGATTCCCTTCAATGTCCTTGCCATTCCTAAGTGAGATGGCATTGCAGTGCTCATTAGAAAATCCAGTGGGATTGAGGACAATGTCACTTGGAAAAGTGCCTGGGGGCTTATTATTTATTGCTTTTGCCAACTGCCCCACCTGTGTCTCCAATGCTTTCATTGAAGCATTTTGGCTCTGAATCATTATATCTTGCTTTGCCAAATGAGCATCAGTCTTCGTGATATAGGAGTCTATCTTGACCATCAGCTACATATACATGTCTTTGAAAGAAGGTTTCCTATCTTGCATTTGTCATCTTGATTAGGAGGGGAATCTAGAAGGATTATAGGGTTTGTCATTCACTGAAGCCGATAAGGAGGCTCCTTGATTATCCCTTTAGGAGAAGTTGGGATGGTTCCTCCTTCTTGGATTGTACTGATTCGAGTATGGATTATTTTGTTGTGGGCGATAGTTACTAACATATTATGCACTTTCTAAATTGGAAGGGCACTTATCGCTTGAATGGTTATCTCCACACTTGTCACACAACACAAATGGGCTTTGATATTGGCTATTCACCAAATGATCTAGCTTACTTGTTAATACTACCACCTGAGCTGATAATGCTGCCATTGGATCAATATCATGCACTCCAGCCACCTTCTTTGAAGTATTTCTTTCAAATGGCCATTGGTAGCTGTTGGCTGCCAATTCCTCAAACAGTTAAAATGCATCATTAAATGATTTGCTTAACAAAGAGCCTCCAGCAGCTGCATCTACTATAGGGCGATGGTGTGGCAACAAGCCCTTGTGAAATGAGTAAACTTGGTGCCAAGGTGGAATCTCGTGATGAGGACACCTATGGAGCAGATCCTTGTACCTCTCTCATGCCTCGTACAAGGTCTTAGATTCAGATTAGGTGAATGATGTAATATCATATCATTCACCATTTCAGCTTTCTTGGCTAGTGAAAATTACTTATTAAGAAGTTTAGTGCAGACATTGGTCTAAGTGCTGATGGATCTCGCAGTTAGAGACTGTAACCAACTCTTGGCTCTATCTCTGAGAGAGAAGGGAAAGAATCTCAAGTGAATAGCATCTTCAGAGACACTTTTGTGCTTGAAAGTATCACAGATCTCCAAAATATTTGAGAGATGCGCATTGGGATCCTCTCTGGGCAAACTGCCAAATTGCACAGATGTTTGTATCATTTGGATGATGGCCGGTTTGATTTCAAAATTGTTGGCACGGATGGTAGGCCGTCTAATACTTGACTGGAAGTTCTCCATTTGAGGGGTTGTAAACTCCCTCAAAGGCCTTGTATGGTTGTGATCTCCTGCCATCTTAGTACCTATGTCACAAAATAGTAAGAAAACTTAAATTAATATGTACAAAACAAAAACTTGAACTAGGATTAACTAAACTCATTGTTATTATCAGCAAAATAGAAATAATCGTAATCCCCAACAATGGCGCCAAAAACTTGTTCGCTCTTTTGCTTACAACAAGTGCACGGGTCACGCTTGCAATATAGTCTAGAGCTAGATATCGTTCCTAAAGAGAAAACACCAATTCTTATAAAACCAAATATTAACCAATAGTCTAATTTATCCTATCCAAGAACATCAAATTTAAAAAAGTTTGTTTAAAAGAAATATAAAGACTAAAAGTAATAAATCTAAGATAAATAGATAGATAGAGAATAGGAAATCCTTTTTCACCTCCTACTTCAATTGATAGCATGCAATCCTTATGAATAACATAAATGAAATGATTAGGTTAGGTTGAGAATCTGATTTAGTTAAAAGCCTATGTCTAGCGTAATTAACCATAGCTTCATTTACCTAACTCCTTAGTTAGAACCAAAATCCACTCATGAATGATCTATTCTCAGTCACACACTATGCATGACTAAAAGGTATAATTCTATCCATTTAGTGAATCAACTTATCTAAGCCAATTGAATGAAATCAAACATGCAGTAACCATACATTAGATCTAAAATCTAAATTCCTATGTCTTGGCTCATTAGATTTCAACAAATCACTCAAAAGTTAATCAAACAATCAAGAGCATTAAGCACCAAATGATTGAACAAAACCAAATCATGTATATGAACTTAAAGTATTACGTAATCAATCAATATCCATAGGAGGATAAAAAAAACCCTATACACAGCTTAGCTAGCCATGAAACATGAAAATACAAACATATTCAACATGTTCATGAAGCAATTAAAAGAGAAAGAAGAAAGGAAAGGAAGGAAGCTCATTAGATTTCATCTTCTAAGCTTGAATCACCTTCCATGTAGAGGATGGCTTCCAACCTTGACTTCTCTAGCTTTCTTTAGGTCTCAAAACCTTAAAACTAGCAGCTGCTCTCCAAAATGATGAAAGATCCTGTGTAAAACTTATACAACAGTATTTATAAGCTATAAAAATAGAGTCACGCCGTGACATTAAACACATCATGCCGCGACGCGGGTTCAATTAGGTCACAAATGTCATGGCGTCCAGTTCTTAGCGCTATAGCGCTTTAGCCTCGGGTTCATGTACTGAAGTAGGGGAAGCATAATGTCGCGGCATTGGCATGCTCACGCCACGATGTTGAACACTGGTCTTCAATTTTGGCTTTCTCTTGGGCTTCCTAGTCCAAAGCTACTCCAAAGTCTTCATTTTTATGCTTGATTGGAGCCTTGCATGTAATAGAGAAATTACTACTTCAAAAGCAATTGCAAATGCACTCAATTTATCCAAGATTTGGAAGTATTTGCTCAAAAACATAATGGAAGTCATCAAAATGAAATCAAATGAATATGATGGTAAAATCTTCCATTCATGCATACAAACAAGGACTAAGCAACTAATATAGCATAGATATGGGGCTCAAATAACTACATATTGTGGAGTTATCAACTCCATAGAGATAATGACTCCAAATCTTTAAGGCAAACACTACAACTGCTAATTTCAAATCATGTGGAGGGTAGTTCTCCTCATATGGCCTTAATTACCTTGATGCATAGGCAACTACTCTCCTATTTTGCATCAGAACACACCCTAGTCCCATTTTGAAGCATCATAGTATACTTCAAAATCCTCATAGGGATCTGGAATCACCAACATTGGTGTAGTGGTCAACCTCTTCTTTAGCTCTTGGAAACTATTCTCATATTCCTAAGTCCACTCAAAAGTACTACCCTTCCTTGTCAACCTAGTCAAAGGTTGTGCTAACTGAGAAAAACTCTTGATGAACCTTCTATAATACCCAGCCAGGCCTATAAAGCTCCTAATCTTGGTTATAGTGGTGGTTTTCTCCCACTGTAACACGACTTCAACTTTACTGGGGTCCACTAAAATTCCTCCTTGAGGAATAACATGGCCTAAAAACTAAACCTCTGTTAGCCAAAACTCACACTTAGACAATTTGGCAAATAACTTCTTTTCTTTAAGGATATCTAAAACTATCCTGACATGTTGCTCATATTCTTCCATTAACTTGGAATAGATATGGATGTTATCAATAAATACTACCACAAACTTATCTAGGTAGGGTCTAAAAGCTCTGTTTATGTAATCTATAAACACTACTGGAGCATTCGTCAACCAAAAGGACATCACAAGATACTCATAATGTCCATACTTAGTTCTAAAAGCGGCCTTAGGGATATCCACTCCCCTAACCCTGATTTGATGATATCCAGATCTTAGATTAATATTGGAAAGCACTGAAGCTCTTCTTAATTGATCCATCAAATCATCTATTCTAGGCAAAGGATACTTGTCCTTGATGATTACCTTGTTCAACTGTCTATAGTCAACACATAACCTCATGGTACCATCTTTCTTCTTCAGTAGTAACACTGGTGCTCCCCATTGAGAAACACTAGGCCTAATGAATTGATTGTCCAATAACTCTTCTATTTGTTTCTTGAGTTCTGCTAACTCTAGAGGTGTCATCCTATAGGGTGCTATAAATATAGGCCCTATACCTAGCACTAAATCTATAGTAATTTTCTCTCTTCGGTGGTAACTCAGCTACATCACTCAGAAATAACTCCAGGCATTCCCTCACCACAGGTATATTGTCTAGGTTCTACTCAACCTCTACATCTAATGAGAAAAGAAAAATATATCTTAAAGCTCCTTCTACTAAATAGTGATTGACTTGATTAGCATTAAGATAAACAGACTCAGAAGAAACATTTCTGGTAGGAATATCAGATAGAAAAACTAAAGTGTTATCTGAACATTTCTTGTGGACATAGAATTGAATGACATCTATGTCCACAAGGGGTAAATAGATAAGATTTACAAAGAAGACTCTATCCTCAATTCTTATACAATAGTCAAGACATACTTTCAAAGTTATGATTGGTTTACCAGTAGGTGTGGAAACAGACAAGTTATAAGGTAATTTTGACATAGGAAAATCCAACATCCTTACACAATCATAAGAAACAAAGGAGTGGGATGCTCCTGACTCATACATGACATTCAAAAGATGATTATGAATTACGCTTTTACCTTGGATAAGGTCGGAAGACTAGCGCACCTCTTTTCTTCCTAGGGTATACACTCTTCCTTTGGCTAGCGGCTTTGGGGTAGGCGCATCTTCCTTCTTCAAAGGACAATCCCTAGAAAGGTGCCCTAGTTGCTCA
The DNA here is from genome assembly GCA_029884595.1 of Ormosia semicastrata. Lineage (NCBI taxonomy): Eukaryota > Viridiplantae > Streptophyta > Magnoliopsida > Fabales > Fabaceae > Ormosia > Ormosia semicastrata. The sequence continues at coordinate 37,423,703 of JAQQTO010000048.1, read as the reverse complement.
CATATGTTACACACAAACTAACTTGTCAAACACAGTATGCCTCTATATGTCTTCCCACATTTAGTACACTAAGGTACCTAGATCCCTTCTTGCCTTTTTCCTTTAGAGTTGCTTGACTTAGGAGAGCCCTGCTTATTCTTATCATCCTCACGCTTTTTCTTTTGGAAGTCTTATGCCCTTTCCTCTGATTGAGGCCTATGAACACTTGAATCCACAATTCTACATTTGTTGACCAGAGAAGGAAAATCCCTAATCTCCATAGGTTTTACCATACTTTTGATCTCATTTCTTAACCTAGTTTTGAATTTCAGATATTGCCAATTCTCGTTCGGATTATAATGAAAATGTGAAGAGTACTTTCATAACTCCTCGAACTTAGCCATATATTGGCCTACTGACAAGCTCCCTTGTTCTAATTGCACAAACTCCACTTCCTTATCATCATGTAGAGTTTGCGAAAAATACTTCTCTAGAAAAGTTGTCTTGAAGACCTCCCAAGACATTTGAGTTCCAGCGGCTTTTAGTACCCTCTTTGTACTTTTCCACTAATGCTCCGCCTCTCCCTTTAACATATAGGAGGCAAAGGACACCTTTTGCTCATCTGAGCAAATCATTACTTCAAAGATATTTTTTATCTCACTGAGGCACTCCTCAGCCTTAGCGAGATTGTACTCGCCTTTGAAAGGTGGAGGATTTATCTGACAGAAAGCTGACAACTCTTGGAAGTTCTGATTCCTTCTGACTTGTACTTCCTGCACTGGCTGTATAGGTTGTGTGGGTTATTGAGGTGGATTGGCTTCCATCCTCTCAAGCACCCTTGCCGTAACAATTGCTTGCTCTCTCATAGTATTGGCGATAACCATAAATGCTTCGGCCGTATCGGGACCTTCTGAGGTTGAGTTCATTGTTTCTCTAGTTCGCCTTGGTGGTGCCATAATTTCTTGTACTCACAAAAATAATACATATTAAGCTATAGTCTCAGTATTATATAACCATGCAATAATAGCTAATAATAAAGCAACATAAGGTAAATCATGCAATTCTATCAAAACATCTCACACAGGAGACAAGAAAAGCACAATTCATAAAAGGAACTCTTAAACATGCCTAAGCATAGTCAGTCCATACCACAACTTAACAAGATGAATGTAACACCCTTGTGGGGATATCACATTTTTAATGCAAGAAAATAAAATCTTACCCAAGTTATAAAATGTTTGATACATAAATAATATGAGTTGTAAAATTTTCCCTTTAATACTTGATAACATTAAATAAAATAACACGGAACACAGAATAAGACAAAACATAATCACACGCCATAATATACATATGATTTTGTCTTGAGTATACAAATAATTTACAACTACAAATATTTAATAAAACAGTAAAAAGTCAGCATAATACTAAAACATAACATGCCCAAGTGTATATCAAAGATTCCTAACCCTCCGAAGGATCACTCTCAGATAGATCATCGAATGGCAGGAATCCTGGATGCCTCGCAGCTCTACGGACGTGAGTCTGTGCTGTCGACTCACTACTAAGCTCACTAGGCGCATGGAAAATCCCTCCTCAATAACGCCTAAGAGTTAAAGGCAACTCAAGATGTAAATACAAAGTAGTAGTGAAAATAAACTCCCCGTCAAACTCTCTATGCAAAGACACAGTCAGACGTCCCACATAGACTACCAATCCTCTATTCTCACGCAGTCGCCAGGCCTCAGAGCCTCCGTGAAAATCAATTCTCACGAAACCAAAGAATCCAGGTAACGTCATGATCACAAGGTCAATCCAGATGGTATGGGTGATCTAATGGCTCACCGTCCTTGCACTGCTCACTCGGCTGGCGCTCCTCCGGATACTGAATATCAAGGGGCTGTTCCTCTTCCTCTTCCTTAAACTCTTTACATAATATAATAATAATGCAGAGAAATATGTATAACGAGGTGAGACAATCTACATCATTACCCGCATGGAAATAAAGAAAACGAAAATACAAGCAAATATCACAATAATGCATACCATTACATCATATATAGTACATTAAATTAACACATCATACATGCTATCACAGGTTATAGTAAACATTTAAAATGCAAATCATAGATGCTAATGCATACCGAATCATTCCTACTCCATGGAGCTAAACACAGACATTAGACAGAATGATCCAAAAAGAACTATCAGTACCTCAGGCTGCCCAACCAAACTATTACACTGTCCAACGTCGTGTCTATAGCCCACAGTCCAAAACATCATGTAATAGTACACAGTCCAAATACATCGTGCACTACAGGCATTGTATCAAATAGTCTCCACAAGATCTTGATTAAGAATAATACTTGTCGAGATCATTAGTGTGTGGCTCATTACCACGGCCTAGAGGAGCTACCAACTGTCCGCATGTGGAATTCTCCGCACACTAACGCCTCTAAGTTCAATTGATGAACCCCACTACGCCTATCACACCCACAACATGGTGTAATTCATCTCGTCAATCAATCGCCAATTTTTAACCAAATTGACACAACTCTTAATGCATGATTAAGAATTATAATTATAAAAATACCCTTAGTCTCAATATATTACCATATTTACAAAAATACCCTCAGTCTCAATATTCCAAAATATAGTATGTCTCCACTTGACAGTACTATATCTCAACATGTCTGGGTCCACCACTTTAGCCCAACAGTAAAACTCACTGTTCCATTTAGTCGCATAGAAATTTTATCACATTTCCACAATCATGTCACTTTTACAAACGTTCTTAAATCGCGTAAATATATTTTGATATTTTTGAACATCGCGTAATATTTTTCAAATCATTTTCTCAACCACATAAGAATTTTAAATTGTTTTCTTAACCATATAGCTTAAAATCTTTATTTTAAAAATGCGTAAGCTATTTCTAATACTTTTAAACTAAGTAGAATATTTTCCTTACGTTATAAACATACAATGAAATCTTTTCTTTTTATTTGTCTGATTTTCTTAAATTTTGACAGCGTTTTGTCTAGAAAATCTATTAAATGGTATTTTCTACGTCTTTCTCTAAATACTGTTCATTTTAACCTTAACCATTACTTACACCTTGAAACTTGCTAACGCGCTTCAAAACTCAAAGAGTGAGCTCTACGTTAGTATTTTTCAAGTGTTTTCTTTATTTCTTACTTATATCAAATTCTTCTAATTTAAAATTCTAAAATTAAGTTCATTCATTTTACTTCCCAAAGACTCATTGAAATTAAATTCTTTTGTAGATTAGCTACTTAACCTACCTTAGAAAATAATTTTGGAAATCAAATATACATTGAATGGCATGTTGGCCAAAATCAACATATCCTTCACAACTAATCATTAAATCATTTTTCTAACTTCTAAATCATTTCCAAACTCATTGTCTTACCTAGATTCATTAATCATTGTTTTAGAAAATGGTTGAGAACATTTTGGTTCTCTTTTTCTTGGAGAAGCCGTGAGCCTCTTTTGTGTTCTTTAGAACACTCATGTAATCCTTGTATGTTATTCACATCCTACCATAACATTCATAAATCTATACACATATACAATATATTTTTAAAGTTATAGACATGCTTGCAAATACAATCAACCACAAATAGGAAAGCATTAAACAACCACATAAGTGAATCCTTATGGATTCTTCACACACACACAATCTATTTTCTCATCACCACACAAGGTTGATGAGATTAAATCTCCTTCTTACCTCTTGAAGACAAGATCTTCAAGCTCTTTCCTCCTTCTCTTGATTTTCGTGTGGATTCAAAACAAATCCCTAAAATTCTTAAACAATTAGAAAAGTCACAAACAAGGCTTAATATAGAAGAACCGTGGAACAATCATGGTATAGAAAATCAAAAACTTAAATTAAAATCAAAGAATCAAGAGTTTACCTTTAGGGAAGTAAACAAAAGTTTGGATTTTGAAGTAGAAGGAGTAGGATTTTGACAAAATCTTCTAAATGAAAAGTGTTTAGGAGGTGGTTTAGGTTTAGAAAATGTAAAGAGGAAAAATTATAGAAGATTGATGGTGAGATTGGGTGTTGGGGCTGAAAACTTGAGGAGAAAAGGAAAGAAAAAGTGTTTAGTGTTCTTGAGAGATTTGAGAGAAAATGATGCTTAGTCTTTAGGTGAGAGAAAAATGAATAATGAGAGTAAAATTGGAGGGTGCAGCCGTGAGGTAGCTTGTAGGAGAGATTTAAGAGATTTACTTGAAGTAAAATATCCTATTGTGTTCACATTTATAAGGCACATGGCCTATGTCACCAATTGGTCATGCAATGGTCATGCAAGATGGTTCAAGAAGCTTGGAGAAGCCTTACAAGGCTCCTTGGCCGTGTGGCCTCTAGGGATTTAGGGACTTTGTTTGACTTCAATTAAAGGTTAATTACATGCTAATTAGATAGGTAGTTAATTAGGTTAGGTTTCCTAATTAGACTTACTTAACTATCTACTTACATAACTAATCAATCTAAGAGGTCATTACATATGTCATGCTTTGTCATGACTTCTAGATGAAATTAGGATATTTGATTAGTAACTAGATTATAACTAATTAGTAACTAGGCTAGTTCACTTAGGTTTACTTAGTTACTTAGTAACTAGTCAAGCCATTATATTTGACTAAATCCTAGCCCTTTAAATTAACTTCACTTCCTATCCATTAATCTAATCTAAGGTGGATATCATTAGTTACTTTATCAGGATTGTTCTTACACCATTGATCTGATTAATGGTTATGATCAAAAATCAAGTTGTTCATCCAATGGTCCACAATGAAGTCCATGTCACTTTATTTGACCAACTCTTATTGGTTTAGAATTTAGTCTAGTCAGAAACGTTGACTGCTTTTCTAAACACAGGTCCCACAGACTTTTCCGGGTCCATGGTCATTTTGGAGTAGATTTCTACTATTTTTGAGACAGCAGGTACTGTCAATTAAAATAATATTATAATAATATAAAATTATTTTATTACACAGTTAAATCCTAAAAATTAAAAGATTAATATATATATCACTTGGAATTGGGTTTAGTAAGATCCCCCAGCTTTGAATAATTAAAATAAATTTTTTTCGGCCAAAAAATTATTATTTTCTTGGCTCAGAGCAAATCACACACAACAGTCAAATATACTCACAGAACAATCAACTTCAATTTATAACTCACAGAAAATATAAAACAGTACATTTAGGACAATATTATACTTAACCCAAAAGTTGAGTGTTACAATGAACTGCTTTGATACCATAATGTAACGTCCTAGTACTAACATCTTGATATAATTAACATTTAAAGAGATAAACAGTATTACAACATTATGACATACATAATAACTTGATAAATATATCCATAATGTACATTGGAGACATTATAGAGAGCCTTATAAAATACATAAGACATAAAACTTATAACAAAATGCATATATACAACATTAGCCTCCCAGGGGGCATGAAGTAATACATAACTTTTTACATTACAAAAGAAGTACAAAAAGATACTAAGATTGTAACATAAGTAACAAAACTAAAATTGGTCTAATTCTTTAGCTTCCTTTTTCTTCTTTTTCTTTGAAGAACCTTCACATGAAATTACATGGTAACACGGTAGGTTAAGAATCAACAATTCTAAGTATGAGTAAACTAAAACCATTCATACATCACATAATAAACATAATCTTAACACGTGCTAAATAAGATATGTTTACAACTTTACAAGGTCATACTTTAGTAACTAAAGATACCAAGTTAACATACATTCTATCATACACACTTAGTTCAACATAGAACCAAGATGATTCTAGGTCTAGTGCATTATCCTGTGGTAAATAGAGTCAAAACTCATCCTCACATTACACGTACCCTAGCACTGTTGAGAAGCTAGGGCATGAATCCAGGCTCAAAAGAACCTTCACGTACTTCTCACTTATCTCCCTTGGCCTAAATGATTGTGCACATCATCAAAGGATACTCAAAGAGACTAATACTACTAGAATATCCTTCATACATGCATCTAAACACCACATCATCACTCATTATATCATGACTGATAATGCTACAATAAGTGGCCTAAGGTGCTAAATACTTACCTAAAGCAAATCATTACTCTTGGATGCTCAAAGGTCTAAGCTTTCTCATACAAGCTAAGTGAAATTTCCTTCTTGAAATATCCTTATTTGTGTCTTAATACACACTAGAAAACATATACAAATGATCCCAATTAGTAGGAAATATTAATACGTCAAGAATAACATTTTTGAGAAATTCTGGAACTCACGCCTTGGTGCAGCCCATATCATGTCGCATGATCTAGCTCTGTACCTCTCATGACTCGATGTGAATTTCAGTCACGGCGCGATGCACTGCTCTTGGGTGCACTTACTAAAACTCACGCCTCAGCGTGACCTTCCCATACCGCGTCGCCAGTTGCTAAAACTGGATTCGACAGAATTTTACAAAATCTGAGTACTGTTCCATTGGAAATTTACTCACCTTCAATAATTTAAGATTAATTTTCTTATGATTTTTAACACCAATCTAGGCCCCTAAACTTGTTGTAACGATCATATAACCTATTGATTCACTTAGGCATAGATTTAGGTCCAAAAGCCACACTAACTCCAACCCATTTTCCAAGTTCCTCATCTATGAACCAAAATGGTTTGGCTTAAGCCATAAATGACCATCTAGCACTCACTAAGCTAAAAACATCCTAACTTAGTCCTTGGAATCAAGAACCAAGCCAAGAATATAGATTTGAATCTCCAAATCCAATTTCCATTCATAAGACCTAGTTTCATTCAAAGTAAATAAAAAGGAAAAGATGAATAGATACTTCCCTACCTTAGGTCTGTTATGATGGTAAATGATCAAAAATAATCTTTGCCCTTTCCTTTCCTTCTCTTTTCCTCTTCCTCCTTAGCTTTCTCTTCCTTCTTTTCTTGGTTTCCTTTGGAAGCTGCTATGCCTTCTATTTTTTTTAGAGAGAAGATGAGTGAAATAAGATAGGAATGAAGTGAAAATATCATATTACAAAGTCAATATAAAGGGCTTTCATTTATGACCTTGTTTCTCCTAAAAACTCAATTGATACTTCCTGATTTGTTAAGAATACTTAGTTTAGCTAAATCAAGTTTGCTAACTTCCAATTACTTTAAAATGAATACTAAGATTCATTAAAAAAGTTGTTTCATAATGATCTTATTTTTCTATATCTGCTGCTAGTCAATCCGGAATTGAAAGTACAACCGGTATGCCTAAAAATACCAAACTAACGCAGTTTACCTTGAAACTTTAACTATTTCTTGTTTCATACATTTGTGACTTAGAAGTAAATTATCCATATTTATTTCCCTCATCTAAGTAGTTTATGCTATTATCTGAGTTATTTTAAGCTACTTTTCACCTTCTTTGTTGTAACAAAGTGCCTAAACTACCTCAGTTCTTCACAAAATTAAACGAGCATGTTAAGTAAGTCATATGCTACCTTTGTACATATATACAAGTCTAACAAGTCATTTTGGGTATTACACACCTCTAAGGAGAACCCGTGAAAACTAGGAACTCCACTAGTGAAGGTCAAAATACGGCTGAGGCCATGATGGCAATGGCCAATGCGATGCGAGAACAGACGACTACAATTGTCAATGCAATGAGGAAGTAGACAACTACAATTGCTAAAATGTTTAAGCAAATAAGGAATACACAATCGACATAACCATAGCCAGCACAAGTGGTATAGATGGAAATGAACCTGGATTTTCATGATCTTTTAGAGGTCCGAAAGGCTAGTCCTCCATCCTTCCGAGGGGTGTATGATCTAGAAAGGGCCGAGGTGTGGATAACAGAATCAGAGAAGATTTTTGCAGTGATGAGATGCACAGAGGATCAGAAGATGTCTTTTGTTGCATACATGTTAACGGGGGATGCTGAGCATTGGTGGACTGGTGCCAAGAGGATGATGGAAGTAGCAGAGACTCAGATTACATGGGAGGTATTTAAGATTTCATTCTTGGAGAAATATTTTCCGTAGAACGTACAAGAGGATAGGAAAATAGAGTTTTTTGTAGCTAGAGTAAGGAAACATGACTGTTGGACAGTACGTGGCAAGATTTGAGGAGTTGTCCAAGTTCTCTTTTTACCTTTGGTATAACCCAAATGATAGTTGGAAGTGTGTGAAGTTTGAAACTAGGTTGAGGGATAGTATGAAGAGGATTGTGAAGCCCTTTGAAATTTGAGATTACCCTACCTTGGTCAACAATTGCAGAGTGGTAGAACCCCTTAGTTTTAGGTCACAGCAAGAGCATCGATCATAAGACTACTACAAATGGAAGAGTACTGATGATAAGTCTGAGAGGAGTGCTCCACATCCTAGAGATTAGAAAGATAGAGGGAAACAAGTGTAGGTGGATGATCGTGAACAATTATGTGCCAAGTGTATTAGACACCATGGAGATAAAGCTTATGTAGTTGACCAAATAGCATGTTATAAGTGTGGTAAGTTGGGATACTATGCTAGAAGTTGTCCATAGAAGAAAGAAGCAAAGCTGGACTCAAGAGCTGTAGCTCTAGGGAGAGTCTACATTTTGCAAGGTAAGGAGACAAAATGGTCTCCTGGTTCAGGAAAAGGTGAGTTTGTTGGTGAAATTTTTTTCTTTGGTATTTGGTTACACCTTTTTTTACATGTGAGTTGTTTAGGTATTTTTACATTAGATAAACCAAATTTAGGGGACAAAATTTTAGAAAGGAGGGAAGAAATGTAACATCCTTGAGAACATGTTAGACTTGTATATGGTTACAAAGGTAACTTAATATTTGTTTAACATGCCTGTTAAATTTTGTGACTTCTGAGCACGTTTAGTCATTTTGTTGTAGCACTATGTGTGAAAAATAACTGTTATTAGCTCTGAAATTGGCTTAAACTACTTAGTTAATGGAAATAAATGTGGAAAATTTGTTTTTAGGTCACAAATGTTTGGAAGACGGTGTGGTTAAAATTTGAGGTTAATCAGAGTTAGTTTGGTATTTTTAAGCATACTTAGTGTATGTTTTAATACCCGATTAACTAGTAGTAGATATGAAAAAATATGGAAAGGGTGAAACAATATTTTTTATGAATCTTAAGATTTATTTTAAACTTATGGGAATTTAGAAAACTGGATTTGGTGAAATCTAAGTGTTCTTAATAGATCGGGAATATTAGTTAGGTCACTTAAGTGACCGAGTCTTTCATGGTTTCTTTTGTTTTTGGCCTTGACTATTTAAGCTCCAAAATGAGATATATTTTCTCTCATTTCTCACAACTCTCACGGCTGTCGAAAAGCAAAAACAAAGGAAAGAAAGGAGAAAAAGGTGAAGTAACATCAACCAAAGAGGAGGAAGAAGATAGAGGTGGAGAGGAGTTTCTAAGTTCATTCCTATTTTGAAGATAGAGGTAGGGGGAACTTTGGTTTTTACTATTCCTTCCATTTTCTTTATCTTGTTCTTGAGAGGCCTTGATGAGACAAGTGGTTTTGTATGTGATTTTTTGTGTTCTTGGCCTAAATCTTGTTGCAGAACTTGAGGATGACTTGTTTTTGGTTTATTGTACGCTTGGTGATGAATTTCCATCCCTTAAACACTTAAGATTTTCATTTGAGCTAAGAGGATAATTTTAGGATTTTATGATATTGAATAATTCATTGATCCAATTTGGTGTGAGTTAAAAATTGTATAAGAGTTGTAATATTTTAATGGACCTTATGATGTGTTGGAAATCACTTGAAATAGAGGTTCGAATGATTGGAAAACCGCTTGTTCCAAATGGAATAGTGGCCTTTCTGTAGAATTTGATTTCTAGGTGTTAGCGCCTATGTGTTGAGAGTTGGGCACACAAGTGCCCAGTCCCTAAAGAAGAGCAGCATTCAGCTATGCGATGAGTGCTTGAGTGACAAGAAAAGAGTGCCTGAGGCCCAATGTGGAGTGCTTGAGCACCGTGTGCAACACCTGTGAAAACATGATAGACCTGTATATGGTTACAGAGGTAGCCTAATACTAGTTTGTCATGCCTGTTGAGTTTTGTGGCCTTCTGAGCATGTTTACTCACTTTGCTGTAACATTATGTGTAAAATATAGCTGTTGTTAGCCCCATAATTGACTTAGACTGCTTAGTTAATGGAAATAAATGTGAAGAATTTGTTTCTTGGTAACAAATGTGTGGAAGAAGATGTGGTTAAAGTTTGAGGTTAATCAGAGTTACTTTGACATCTTTAAGCATACTGAGTGTGTGTTTTTATGTCGAATTGACTACCTGCAGATATGAAAAAGTATAGAAATGGCGGAACAAGATTTTTAATAAATCTTAGGATTTATTATAAACTTGTTGGAAGTTAGAAAACTAGATTTGGTGAAATCTAAGTATTCTTAACAGATCGGGAGTTTTGGTACCACATAATGGTTACCCTTTAAATAGCAAAGTTAGACTTTGCTACTCATATCCCACAGCAGATGTTGTGTGTAACACCCCAAAAATTTCTTATTTTCTATTCTATATGCTTTTCATAATATAGTAATTTTTGTAAATTTTTGTGAATTATTTAGGTGATTTTGATTATTTTATTATATTTTTCAATTTGCGTGCGCATTAAGCGAGGCTAGAAAGAAAATTTTTTTTCGAGGCCAGAAAGCTTTGGACTGTGGAAGCATACCGGGGGATCTTATTAACCCAAGGCCAGACACAGTTTACGAAGTTTTTGTAACACCCTCCTTAGGGCATCACATTTCTGACTCCTGACTCATAATCTGAAAAGAAGTTCGCACAAAGTTTGAGTTATAAAAGATGGGTTTCAAAATTTCTTCTTGACTAACACGTAAATTTACTGAAAATATTAGGTAATATTGAAAATCATATTTTAACTATTTATTATGCAATATTGACACCAATTAATATCACAATTTAAAGAGAAATATAAAATTAACAAACTTATTTTTTTTTATTTTTTGACAGTAGCAAACCCCATGACGAGTCTTACTTAATAGTACGATACAATACTAATGAGAAACCTTCCAAATCACATAATGATTTTTCGTCATTTTCACAATCACGTAAAAATATTCTCTCATTATTTAATCACGTAGTGATTTTTCAACAGTAGTTCAAATTACGTAAAATATTTAAACGTAATTCAAATCACTTAAAAATGTTTCAACGCATCTCCAATCGCATAGTAATATTTTATCATATTTCAAATCGCATAAAAATATTTTACTATATTTCCAAACACTTGGAAATATTTTACTATATTTCAAATCATGTACTTTAAAAATTACATTTTTAAGATACGTAAATAATTGTTTTTCACCACAATTCCATTACAAAAAATATTTCTCATTTCTTCAAAAATTCCATTTCAACTTTCCTCAAAATAATATGACTTTATACTTTATTTAACACATTTTCTTTACTCAAGAAAATCTTTTTCCACATTTCTTTACTCAAGAAATCTTTTTCCAAAATATAATTCACAAAATCACTTTTTCATTGATATAAATCAACGTTTCAAAACTTAACATTTTCTAACATACTTCAAAACTCAAAAATAAGTTATACGTTAGTAGATTTTCATAATACCACTATATTCTTCATTTTTCCCAAATCATTTCCAAACACAACCTTCTTCAAAATAAATTGAAGTTCAAAAATATTCTTGTTTACAAAAACTTAATTTCTCAAGTGATTAAAATGCTCTGATTCCCTTTTCAAATTCTTGTATTAAATCAAGTTACGTTTCCACTTTGAAAATCACTTTGTTCATAAAAATCAAGGCATTACAAGCCTTCAAACACGTGGACATGACTATTGAAACCATCAAATATTTTTCCTTCTAAATTGATATGATTTTACACAAACAAAACCATTAAAAATTTTGTTTTCAAAACCGAAGTACCGATGGTTATAAAAACCAAACCCATTTGTTCAAATTCATTTTTTACTTTCTTTGCAATTCCTTTTTCACTTTCTTTGCAAATCCTTAAAATCAATGTTTGCCCATTTCATTCAAAACTCATATTTAGAAAAATACTTAGGATCTTTTTACACAAAATAAATTAATAAAAATTCCTCTAAAATCGTATTTTTGTTCTCTTAAAAAAACAAACCCTTTGTTTATTTTCCATATTCTTCAAATCATCCATTATCATTCTTCATGAAATTATTAATTTAAAGATATGTAAAACATTTGTTCTAAATTTATCAAAATCTTATAAATGGCCATTGAAACCATGAATTATTTTTTTTTCAACTTAAATAAATTCCAAAACCGTATGCATTCTTTTTGCAACACAAACCTTTTGTTTATTTTCTTTGCTTCTCAAATCATTCAATTTTATCATTCATGAAAATATAAATTTGTGAACACCTATTTTGAGGTGTCTTGATCGAAATTCTCATTATTCTAGGGATCAAAATTTAATTTCCTTGTTCTTAAAAAAATTTCCACATTGACCCAAATCAAGGGTATGAAAACCGTAGCTCTTCCTTGGCCATTGGGACCAAGATTAGTTTTCTTTCCATCCACACATCATGGCATACATACATATATTTCATCATAAATATCACAAACATGTCATATACTCATCATGCATATTATAAGTATACTATCAAAGCCATAAAATCATGCAAAGCATATTAAGCATAGACAAAAATAATCAAAGCATAAGAAAATAAATCAAAGCTTATAAACATACAATTAATTATTACATGACCATGGATTGGAATCCTCACATGGATTCACCATCCATCAAATATAAGACCATCTCTCACCACCATAATTAGTTGATGAGATGGATCTCCTTCTTACCTCTTGAAGATCCTCAAAAACTTCTTGCTTTGCTTCTTTTTCCAAGTCCTTCACCACAAAAGGCTTCTCAAATACAAAACAAAATACATAGAAATTAGTATACTAAGTTTTATTAAGAGGAACCATGGATCAAACATGGTTTAGAACATGAAAAAGAAGAGAATAAATGAAGTCTTCTTATACTTCACCTCAAAAACCCAATAACTTTGATCTTGAAGAAAGTCCATGAAGATGAATGATTTAGAGAAAGTCGCCAACATGAAAGTTGCTTAGAATATCACGTAGATTCAAGATCTATGGTTGGATTAAATTAAACAAACTTGAAGGGTGGTCTTAGGGTAGTTGACCGAATTCCTCACAAGAAGGAAAACATAAGCTTTTCAAGCTCTCCTCCTTCTCCTTAATTTTCGTGTGGCTCACAACAATTCCTAACAATTCTAAAATAATTAGTAAAATCACAAACAAAGCTTAATAATAACAAATCATGGAACAATCATGGCTTAGAAAATCATAAACATGAATTTAAACCATAGAAATCAAAGTTTACCTTCAAGGAAGTAAGGTAAAAGTGGGATTTTAAAGCACTTAGAATGAGATTTTGGGAAAACTTTCTAAATGAAAAGTGTTTAGAATGGTGTTTAGCTTTAGGAAATGATGAGAGTGAAAATTATAGGTGAGTGAGGGTGCTCAAGGGTGCTAGGGCAGAACCATATGGTGTGAAAATGGAAGGAAAATATGCTTTGATGTTCTTGAAATTTAGAGAGAAAATGGCTAAGTCTTTAGGTGAGAGAAAAGCAAGTATTGAGAGTAATATTGAGTGGTGCAGTCGTGAGGTGAATTGTGTAGGAAATAATAGGAGATATACTTGAAATAAAAGATCATAATTGTGTTCACACTTGAAGCACATGGCTTGGTCACCTTTTGACCACCTAATGTTCATGCAAGATTATTCAAGAACCTTGGAGAAGCTCTCCAAGCTGCATAACTATGTGACTCTTCATGGAATTAGGGACTTAATTATTTTCAATTAAAGGTTAATTGTATGCTAATTAAATAGCTAACAAATTAGGTTTAGTTTCCTAACCAATCTTAATTAATTATTCAATTACATAACTAATTAATTAGACATATAATTACATATATTATAACCTCTAATTAAAATTAGGATATCTAATTAAGAATTAAATTATAACAATTTAACATTTAATTTAGTTTACTTAGCTTATTAATTAGGCCATTAGATTAAGCAAATTAGAATTAATTAGTGACTAATCAAATTAAAGCTACTATTGTTGACTTCATCTTTTTCTTTGGCCTAAAAAGGCTACTCAAAATTGTCTCCTCCTTCCTATGCATTCTCCAAAATAGTCCCCCCTCTTCCTAATGCATTCATGAAGTTGTCATCATTATTAGTCACCATCTAGAGCATTTCTAGCCATTGATTAATTCAATGGTTAGGATTTAGGTAGACTTTTGATTTAGAAGACTTAATCTAGGCCATTAGATCTTTTTCCTTTAAATTCTAACAATTAGATGTGTCTCTAAAATGAAGGGTCAAGATTACTCCTTCTTACTTTTAATCCAAGGGTCATAATTAGTCTTTGCTACTTATTAAGACCAAATCTCCACCCTTGATTAATTCTTCATCCAATAGTCATAAATGGTCTTTTTCACTTTTACAAAACTAATTCTACACCGTTGATTAAATCTACGGTTGATATTGAAGCCTTCCTTATTAAGCTTGTCTAGATTAAATCTCTACCATTGATTAGATCAATGGTTAACATCCAATGTTGCTTTATTAAATTTATTTCTCAACCGTTGATTAAATCAAGATCAAGTCTCCATCGTTAATTAAATCAATGGTGGATATCCAAACCACCAATGTTGACTTAAGCAATATAATTTCTATTTTTATCTACTAAAAACCTCACAAAAGAATATATTTACTGTATTTTTTTCGCCCGATAATTAAATACAGTACTAAACACAATATAAGAAAATTTCTAAAACTGTTTCCGGATTCAGGTTTAGTAAGATCCCCTGTCTCCGTCTAAACAGTACAAATTTTTCTATGGGTAGAAAAATTTTTACTTTACGGGACCCACCTGGGCCCACGTATGGCCACTTGGGCCCACATACACCCCCTAGGCCCACAAATATAATCACACATAAAATCACAAAAATTAAAAAACTCACAAATATCAAATCAAATCATGTAAAATAATTAAAACCTAATGGTAAAAATTAAATTACGTAAAGTTTTCCCCGGCTCGAAAATTTTTATTTTCCTGACTCGGAGTAAATCACTCAAAACGATCAAATACGCTGACGGAATAATCAAAATAATTTTACAGTATCCAGAAATTACTAAACAGTAAAATTCTGTTAACTGTCAAAATTACTGTTTAAGAGATAGAAAATTTTGGGGTGTTACAGTTTTCATTTTTTGAGATTTATCTGACGGATAAGATTTGGGTACGCTCTATTATCCATTGGACAATAGATACCGACATTGTCAACTGTGACTTTTATCCATTGGATAATAACTTGTACTAAAAATTCTAGTAGATTATTTTCATCTAGTTACTTTTATGACACCATCTAAGTGACATCACCCAATGGCATCACATTTGACTTTTTGGATAAAGAAAGACGCTTCTTAAGAAAGCTTTGGGAGAAGCTTGTAAGAGAAGCTTGACTCCTTCTCCCTAGGCATAGTGCACGATTTTGGAGGGGGGGAAATGACAACTTTGTCATCTTTTCACTTAAGCTACATTTCACTTTCCATCTCAAAAAGTTTCCACCTTTCTCTCTCAAAAAGTTTCCACCTTTCTCTCTCATTTTCTCTCTAGTGGCACACAGTAACCACTCTCCAATTCCCTCTTCTATTTTGTTTGCTCCAATCAATCATACTTATAGAATCTACACACCCTTTGGATGATTTCCTATGTTGTGATCATCATTAACTTCTCTCATCTTCATCATTTTCTTTCAAGCCCTAACTTGAAGCTCTTAAGGTAAGATTCTTGATTTCTATTTTTCTCTCCTCTCATTTTTTTCTCTACACTTCATGGCCAAGACCATTTTGGAGGGCCATCCTACACTTAGCTCATCACTTGTTCATCGTTCCATCCAAGCAACCAAAAGCTAAACACAAAACCCTCATCTTTCTTCCATTGAAGCTCAAGGCCAAGGCCAAGAAATACACCATCCAAGCCTCCATAATTCAAGCCAACCCCACTTCTTAATTCAAACATCATTCTAAGACACTTTGTGGTTAAGACCAACATCTAGTTCCATTATCTTCTATCTTTATTCAAGCTTAAAGTTTGAAGGCTTTTAAGGTGAAGTTTTTGATCTTCACTCCTTTCTTTTTTTTTTTCTAGATTCTAAACAACCATCTTGATCTATGATCATCTTAGTAAGCCTTAGGTTTAATATTTGTATGTTTGTTGTCTTAAGGGTTTGTTGGTGGTGGTGGACGAAAGCCATCAAGGAGACGTCAAGGAGCTTTCTTTTTATCTTCTCTTAAGGTAAAAGGGAGATTAACCTCATCAACCACTTATGGTGGTGAGGAACGAATTCCTTTGTGGGTGATAAATGCATGTGAGGATTTATTCACCATGATTGTATGACTTTGTGACTTGTGGTTATATGCTTTATGTAATTTTACAACTTTGATGGTATGTGTGGACTTGTAAAGTATGATTGTGATGCTCAAAATCATGTCGTATGCTTTAAATTGTGCTAGAAAGGAAAAGTATTTTGGTCCCAATAACCATTGTAGCTCATGGCCATGATGTGGAGAATATGGTGTTCAAGGCTAAAATATTTTATGGATTAAGAACTTAGATAGTTAGGTGGCAAGAGTATGATTTATGACTTTACAAGTTAAAAAAAAAAGTAAACAAAGTTTTTACCATTGAAAAGAATTGATTTTGGCCATGGTATTTGATAATTGGATGAAAGAGTGAATTGGAGACCTATAATATTTGATAATAGGATGGAAGAGTAATTAGGATGGAAATGATTTTATTTAGAATTTAAATGATGAAAGTTTTAGATAGAATATTAGAGAATATTACTTAGACAATTTGGGGGACTAATTAGGATCAGAGGATTCATAAGTAAAAGGGAAGATAATCACAATGTTATGATTTGAGGAGTAATGACTTTGAGCTATATCAATGGAAAATAGTTTTGGGGATAGTCAGAATAAGGAAAATGATTTATTAATACTGAATCTAGTTGGTTTAATGATAAGGAAATTTAATTAAGGATTTATAAAATAAGAATGAAAAGAAATAAATTCTTATTTTTAGCAAAAAGAGTGGTTTTCAGTCATGGTATTAAGGGACAAGATTAAGAATTAAGTTGAAACTTAAGGTAACTCATTTAAGAAGATGTTAATAAGAATGACAGAAAAGGATTTCATTAAATTAAAAATAATGTAAATTTTGAAAAGAATATTAGCAAATGACATTTTGAGGAATTTTAATAATGAAAACTTGAGGTATTTTAGGGTTTAGGGAAAGGAAAAGAATTTATGAAATCAAGATGATGAAAGATAATTTCTTTGTATGAATTATACGATAAAGATACATTGTGGCTGAAAATAATAGTAAGGTTGCTGTGGGACCGACATATTAGACCCGAGTGGATCAGTGGTATTATGTAATTGTATGGGCGGTTATATAATATCATTGATACTAATGGTATTAGACAATTGTATAGGTGTTTGCTTTAATATCATTGGGAACAATCCAACGGTAGTTCGATTTCATTGGTCATGCATTTGAGCATTGTACAGTCAATGGCTGTTATGGTTTTTGTTGCCTAGGAGTGAACGAGAATTTGGATAGTGTGATCCCGGATGGATCTCAGGGGACGTCGGGGCGAGGTGATTCACTTAGTGATCTGTTATCACATTATATACCCCTGGCCGTGAAGAACCGTTGCAACACACTGACGAGGACTCGACAAACACTATTCTTTTCGTGGTCCGGCATAGACTGTCATTGAGGGGGGCTGGTCTTCTGGAACGTTCATCTCTAAATTTGAGTTTAGCTTAATGGAGTAGGAACTAGTTCATTTGGTATACACATGGTCAGTACACATATTGTTGTGTGGCATGGTCAAGGCATATATTGTTGTAGCATGGTCAAAGTACGTATTGTTGTGTGGCATGGTCAAGGCACATGTTGTCATAGCATAGTCAAGGTACATATTGTGGTGGCATAGTCATTGTGCATACATTGTGGATATATGTTGTTATAGTACTGCTAATGCATATACCATTGAGAGATATGTTTACTACGGATATTTATGAATTAATAACGTGAATATACTTTCAATGTCTGTATGTATGGAATGACTTCGTTGTTCATATTGTTTCTCTACTGCCACTGTGGTATTTGATGTAGAGGATCTCACCTATTTTATTGTATTGTTTTGTTTGTCTCTGTTTTATGCTCATTGTAACACCCCAGATTTTGGCTATTTTATAGTAATGACTAAATTGTACTATTTTGTATTTTCTGTATGATATAAAATTATTTTGACTGTTCTGAGATTATTTTTGATTGTTGTGTGAGATTTGCTCTTAGTCAGGAAAATAATAATTTTTGGGCTGGGAAAAATCTTATTTGATTTATTGGGAGACAGAGGATCTTACTAAACCCGAATATGAGAGACACGGAAGCTAATCTTTTAATTTTTAGAATTTATCTTTGAAGTAAAAATATTTTATGAAAAAATATCTGCTATTTTATTTACAGTAGCTTCTGTTACCGAGTAATGAACCCAGTACATTTTATTTGTTAGAAAATAGACTAAGAATAATTTTTGTAACTTATTTTAAAATGAATCAATAGAAATGAGTCAACATTAGTGGTTAGACTTTTTTCTAGACTAATAGAAAATGGTCAATATAAATGGTTGGACTAGTTGCTAAGTAACTAGAATAACAAACTAAGTTACTCTAAATAGTTTAATTTGTAACTAAATAACCTAACCTAATTAGCTTACTATCTAATTAAGATGTAACTAAAACCTAATTGAAGTCAAACCTAGTTACTAATCTCCTAGAGCCACACGGCCATGAAGGCCTTTCTACCATGTTCTAGGTTCATCTAAATGACCAATTGATGACACCAAGTGACATAGGCCATGTGAAAATGCATGTGATATTTTATTACCATGAATAAACAATGATTTCTCCTCTAACTACACGGCCATGCACTTCAATAATAGCTATCCATCTTCATTTATTCACACTTTATCATATCAAGCATTCATCTTTTCTCTCAATATTCAAGAACACCAAAAACTCACTTCTTCCTCCCACTTTGAAGCTCACGACCCCCACCCTCTAAACCCACTTCCACACTTGAAAACTTTCATCTCTTCCTAGTTTCTAAAGCTAAACCTCATTCTAAACACTTTTCTTTTTGTGAGTTTTATCAAAATCCTACTCTAAGTGCATCAAAAACCAAGCTTTAGTTTACTACTTGAAAGGTAATCTTTTGATTCTTTGATCCTAAGTTGGATTTTTCATTTTTTAGACCATGATTGATCCATGGTTCTTTGTTCTTAAGCTTTGTTTATGACTTTAGAATTTGTTTAAGATTTTTAGGGATTTTTGTTTGAAGCTCACGAATTCAAGAGGAAGGAGGAACTTGAAGATTTTGTCTCCCTTGAGGTAAGAGGGAGATTAACCTCATCAACTATATATTGGTGGTGAGAAAATGAGTTGTTTGTGGTGAAAAATCCATAAGGATTTATTCACTTAATTTCTATGCTTTCTTTGTTTGTGTTTGTTATGCTTTTGGCTTTGAAAATATGATTGCATATGTATTTGTATGCTTATAGCTTTG
The DNA here is from genome assembly GCA_029884595.1 of Ormosia semicastrata. Taxonomy (NCBI): domain Eukaryota; kingdom Viridiplantae; phylum Streptophyta; class Magnoliopsida; order Fabales; family Fabaceae; genus Ormosia; species Ormosia semicastrata. The sequence continues at coordinate 37,403,965 of JAQQTO010000048.1, read as the reverse complement.
ATAGTATGCTTGTATGTGAGACTTAAAAAGCATGCAAAATTTATGTGTAATATAAGATGTGAATCACATGAAGGATTTGTTGTATGAAGGTCCCAAAGGACCTATGAGGCACACAACCTCCACACTTCAAAAGGAACCTAGGGTTCTAAATTATTTTCCTAACCAAGAAGTAATTGATTTTATGACAAGAAAAATCAATTAAGAGTTTTTGTAAGGAATAAATGTTAAAAAGAACTAAATAATGGATTATGAAACCCTAAATGGATTTCGACCAACATGCCATTTTTCATAACTTAGATCCAAAAATTATTTTACTAAGTGTAGACTTAGGTGTTTAAATGAGAAGGAAATTATTTTAGTAGGTTTTGAACCTAAATTCAAAGCAATATACTTTTTAAAATAAAAATTGGCATAATTAAATAACTAAGATATGAAATAAAAATAAATGTCAATACTTGAAATTTTCTAACGTATAGCTCACCCTATGGGTTTTGAAGTTTATTAGGAAAATTCGAGCTGTAATATCTTAAGTAAATCAAGAAAACACAATTTTCTGGAAAATAGTAGAAATACTGATTTTTAGAGGGACTATATTGCAAATGTTATCTAAAGAGGGACTATTTTGTAAATATTATTTTAGGAAGGACTATTATGAAAATATTATTTAAACAATGATTATTATGTAAATATTATTTAATGAGGGATTATTATGCAAATAATAATCAAATTTTTGAGAGAAACATTTTTTTTTGGTTTAAATATGTTAGAAACATTTTACGTAATTGAAAATACATTGAAAAATATTTATGCAACTCAAAACTAGTAATTTTAGGCTACGCGATTGAGAAAACGCAATAAAATATTTACACAATTTAGAAAATGTTGGAAAATCCTTATGCGATTTAAAAACGTAGGAAATATGTTTCACAAATTCAAAAATATGATAATAGCGCTACGCGATTAAGTGTAAACAGCAGTTTGCTATCAGGCAGTTGTGGTGGGCCCAGTTGTGTTGGATATTTATACCGCCAAGATATAGTGGGAATATATGAAATATTGTGAAAAATGATAATTGTATGTGTGTTTAAATCATATATCATGCATAGAAAAGCGTATTTTGCTTATTTGGTTAAGGTTGTATGCCTAGGAGATGAATTATACCTAAGTGTGGGTGCGAGTAGACAAGTGTAGGTCACTTGTTGACCTTGGGGGCATCAGGGTGCGGGTACCTCACAATGAATAGTTGGTAGCTCTTCTGTCCGTGGGACAGACCGATGCAAACGCACCGAAAAGCTGGACCAAGATACTGTCCTATATCGTGATCTAGCGTAGAATGTCTTGTCCAATGCCTGATGTGCACTTTTGACAAAAATTGATATATTATAGCACTTTTGGCCACGACAGCCTAGTAACAGACATGTCTTCTGGATCTTCTCTCCGAAACTGTGTTTAGCTCCATGGAGTAGGAATTGGTCTGTGTGCATATGTATAGTGGGTCAGCATAATAACATGAAATTTATAATTATCTGATTCATGATTACTTGATTTATTATCCATGATATGATAACATGATTTATTGCCTTGATATTATACTTTGTTTATTTGCTGTCATTTCCTTTATTGTCATACTAGTATTAATGTAGAGGATCTCACCTCGTTATTATATTGTGTCTGTTTATTTGTGTATGTTTGATAAAGACCGGGAAGATGAAGAAGCGGGTAAATCTATTTACCATCAGTAGTTGTTTGTTTGTTTATTAGCTATAATGATGACAAGACGACAGGTCTTAGGTTTTGTCAGGGTCCAATTCTATAGCGGAACTGACGCCTGGAGATTTGACTATAATAATGAGAGGTTTGTTTACACCGGGGACTTGACTATGAGCTTGAGTGGAATCATGGATGGGATTTCTATGCTGACTCAACATGCAACTGTGCGTTTGGAATTCACGATGCCTATTTGTGAACTCTGGGGTGGAGTTGTGTCTGTCTATACACCCCAAGAGAATTCTGTAGTATCATCTGCAAGAACCCCTATGAGGCGTCTGTATCCGTCTGGGTTCTTCGATGATAATGTAAAGGAGGAGGAGGATCCTTCTGAGGAACCAAATCCTTAGGTTTGTTTTTAGAGTACCGCTTGGTAGTTAGGTTTGTATTTTACTTTTGTAAACAATGTTGTATTTATATAAATTATTTAGACAAGTTTTGTAATATGATGTAAATATATATTTTGGTGTGTTTATTACAAATCTTACGAATGTTTGATTCAGTTTAACTTATTATATTTTATTCTGCAAACGACATTTTAAAATTGATGATTTTACAAGATTAATTCTTTTACAACTTTGGTAAGTTATATTAGGATTAATCTTAAATGTGATACCTTACGGTGGGTGTTACACTCATGTTTGTAAAGACTGTGATGGCAGCAAGGCAAGATCCGCGAGGTTTCACTAGACTACAATTTCATGGGGGCATCGAAGCATGGAATGTCCGTTGGGACACGGGGCACATTCAGTATGTCAGAGATGTCACCTTGTTTTAGAGCAGGACTCGGCATGAGGCTGCTATGTTTATTGTGGACGCAACTGTTTTCTTGGAGTTTGATTTTCCTTTTGGCGAGTTTTGGGATGATCGTAGAGCTTCCTCTAGGGAGGACTCTGTGGAGTCGACTGCTCAGACTCTCGTCCGTGGTGACATGCCCCGACTAGGGGTTTTGTCTGCTAGGGATCCCAAAGGGTATCTGGTGGAAGACCGGGTACAAGACCCTACTCTTCAAGTGTTTGGACTTGGACTAGGCTCAGTTTTCATATGGTTTTTATATATCTTTTTTTGGAGTATGTAAGTTTTATGCTTTTGAAACATAATCATAATGTACTCATGGATGTAGTAAATCTTATTTTATGAAAAGTCTTTTATTCAGTTATTATAACTTGAGTTTCTCTAGTTCGGTAACTTATGTTATTCATTTAAAAAGAGATTTTGAAACTTGTATTTTATAATGTCAATTATTTCATAGTTTGAGTAAAGTTTTAATTCTTATTGTTTGAAAAAGAGTTAGTCAAAAATGTTGATGCCCTTCGGAGGGGGGTGTCACATTAGGTGGTATCAGAGCAGTTCATCCTATTGAGTCGGGGTATGGACTGACTATGCTTAAGCTTGTAGAAATTCCTATGTGTGTTGTGCAATTCCTTGTCTTTTGTTTAAGATGTTTTAAAGAGGATTGCATAAGTTACTTTAGGTTGAATGTTAGAAGTTACTGTTACATGATTACATGATATTGAGGATTAGCCAACTCAATATGTAATGTTCTATGCGGACAGGAAACTATGACTTCAACTAGGCGAACTAGGAGAATAGGGGTTCTTCTAGTAAGAGTCTAGTTGGATGACTAAACTCGTGCAGAATTATTGTACCTGCATCCTTTGGAGTGGTACCTCTAGTGTGAGTAAAGCCCAAGTCTGAGTCTTTTAGGTTTGTGGGTAGGTTTGCCTTGTTCGTACTGTCTATTTCTCTGAAACTAAACACAAAGATGTATTGCTTGGTTTTCGAAAGGAGACAATATTGTTTGAAAACGTTACTTCTTGTTCCCATTGTGTTTTGATTTGTCTATTTTTGAAGAAGAGGCAATGGTTTGCGATAGACGTACGAGTGTGAATGTGAAACGCGGTAACAATGGGGTGGCTGCAACTATAGAACCAATGCAAAGGATGGCTGGCGTAATAGTACAACAGAATTAGAAGGCCGCTCAACAACAAGAATTGATAGCCGAGGTGTAACAGCCCTCCCGGGAGGCATTACATTTAAGCCCGGCGCCTTTAAAATTCTTTACCTAAGTTATAAAAGTTAATAGTATAAGATATGAGTTTCAAGAGCTTCTTTTCGTGGATAACATAAACTGGTCAAATTTTAGGAACACAAAACATAAGAATCATAAAATAGACTTTTCATAAAATGAAATTTGTTACATCAATAATTACATTACATCATGTTCCAAAACATAAAACTTAAGTACTCCAAAATAATCATACCTATACATATAACTACCAAATGAAAATTGAGCCTTGTCCAAGACCAAATATCTGAAGAATGGGCTCCGGCACCCGATCTTCGTCCAAATCCCTTTCGTGATCCTTAATAGACAAAGCCCCTAGTTGGGGCATGTCACTACGAATAGGAATCCGAGCAGTCGACTCCCCCGAACCCTCCCTATAGGAAGCTCTTCGATCGTCCCATAGCTCCCCAAGGGCATGTAGAACTCTAAGTGAACATTTGTGTCCATAGTAAACGTGATCGCCTCATGCTTAGTCCTACTCCAACCCACAGTGACAACTCCATCATACCGAACACGTCCCGTGTTCCACTGAACACTCCATGCTCTGGTGCCTCCATGGAACCATAGCCTAGTGAAACCTCGCGGGTCTTGCCTTTCCGCCATCACAATCTTTCCCAACATAAATATAAATAAAACAGAAGAAGACAGGATAATACAATAGGAGAGGTGAGATCCCCTACATTAATACCATCATGGCAGCAAGAAACACAATGAAAGACAATAGTGCCTTTCATACACAATAACATCAATTAATAGCAGATATAATCATGTCAATACAGGAATATTCATGGAATAACAAACATAATCATGTTATCAACTAATAAGTAAATCAACAATGTACATCAAGACATATATATATATATATATGTATGGATCATGTCACAATAATAGATATGCTGACTATTCATATGCATGATGTATATGCTGACCATCCTTATACATAATGCAACAAGTTCCTACTCCATGGAGTTAAGGTTCAGAGATGAGCGTTCCAGAAAATCTACCCCCCTCAAAAGATAGTCTACACCGGATCATGAAAAGGATAGTGCTTGTTGGGTCCTCGTTGTGCGTTGCAACAGTTTTCCATGGCCAGGGGTATACAATATGACAGTGGTCACTAGGTGGATCACCTTGCCTTGACGTCCCCTGAGATCTATCGGGATCACACTTATCCAAATTCTCGCTCTCTGATAACTCCATGAAATGTAGTTATTTATTCCCCATATTTGTGCTTCATGGCTTGCTTAGTCCTTGTTCTTACGCATTTTTGGAAGGTTTTGTGTTTACATTTATGGAATTCTATTTTGAGCTCTTCCTTTATGTTTTTGAGCAATTTGTGCATATTTGTTGATTGATTAGGTAGATTTGCAATTATATTTAACTTGGTGCTTTCTCTAATACAGGAAGGGCTCAAAAGAGACAAATTGATGCAAGCCAAGGCCCAGTATTGGAGGAAAGAAGCCAAGGATGCATTCCATTATACCATGCTGCGGCACAATCTATGTCACATCGTGACATGATGGTCTCAGCTAGTGCATACTAACAAGACAGAAAGCTCCACGCTGCGGTATGGGCTTGTTCACGCTGCGACGCACATCAGTGAACTGAGTCTATTTATTCTATTTTTCACACTTTCTCTCGCTCTCTCTCAATTTTCTCTCTTAGGTTTCTAGGTTTCTATTTATTCTATTTCTAGGTTTCAATGGCGAAATCTATAAGCTTTCTCTTTCCCCCTTTGCTCTTTTCTCTTCCTCATTTCTTGAACATGTATTTTGATTTGTATTTTCATGTTCAATGATGTAGCATCTGTTTTAAGGATGACTTTGAATCCTTTTTATGAGTATTAATGATTTGTTCTTCTCTGAGTTTATGTGGATCTTTGATTTTGTTCAATCATATTATTCTTAATGCTCTTGAGTGTTTGGCCAACATTTAAGTTGATTTGATAAAGTCCAATGAACCTAGATATAAGGATTTGGGTTTGAGATCATATGTATGATTGATGCATATTCGATTCTATTCCAATGGCGGGATGAGTTGATTCGCTAATGGGATAGAAATATACCTCTTAGCCATGCATAGCATGTGTTTGAGAATAGACCTTAAAGAGTGGAATTTGTGTTAGCTCTCAAGGACGCTTAGTGAGTTGGGCAATTGAAACCATTGTTAGATAACCTAGACATAGGCATTTAGCTAATGTAGATTCTCAAGCTAACCTAATCATTGCATTCATATTTATGAAGAGGATTGCATGTTGTTGGTTAAAGTAAAGGGTGAAGAAGGATTTCCCTAATATCTAACCATTATCTTTACCGCTTTTTAGTCTTTAGTTTAATTGTTTTCCCCTATTTTTATGTTCTTGAATAGAATTAGGTAAGCTATCGGTTAATACTTAGCATTGGAAATAAACTTATCCACATGAGAACGATCTCTTACTCTGTATCTGTATTACTTGTGTAACACCCCAACTTTTGTGATAATTACGATATTGTCCTAAATGCACTGTTTTGTAATTTCTGTGAGTAGTAAATTGAATTTGACTATTTCATGAGTGTATTTAACTGTTGTGTGTGATTTGTACTAAGCTAAGAAAATAATAATTTTTTGGCTGAAAAAATCTTAATTTAATTAGTTGGAGCTGGGGGATCTTACTAAACCCAATTCTGATTGATATATATATTAATATTGTAATTTTTAAGATTTAACTGTGCAATAAAATAATTTTATATTATTATAATATTATTTTATTCAACAGTACCTACTGTCTTAAAAATAGTAGAAAATATGCTTGTGGACCCGAAAAAGTTCGTGAGGCCCACATTTAGTGCAGCAATCAACGATTCTTACTGGACAGAATTCTGAACCAATAAGAACAAGTCAAAATAGGTGGCTTGACTTTATAAACCAATAGGAGGGAGTCAAACAAAGAGGTAATTAGTTAGGAAGCCTTTAACCTTAACCGTTGATCAAATCAATGGTGAGATAAGAATTCAAGTTTTATGACTAATCAATATCCACCTTAGATTACATCTAAGACTAGGAATTAAAGTTGAAATCAATGGCTAAGATGAAGTCAACAATAGTGGCTTGAATTTGATTAGTAACTAATTAAACCTAATTTAGTTAATCTAATGGCCTAATTAACAAACTAAGTAAACTAACTTAACAATTAATTAGTTATAATCTGATTACTAATTAGATATCTTAACTTTAAGTAGACGATATAATGTATGTAATAATATGTTTAATTAATTAGTTATATAGTTAGAATGTTAATTAAGATTGATTAGAAAATTTAACCTAACTAATTACCTAATTAATTAGCATGCAATTAGGTGTAAATTGAAAATAATTAAATCCCTAAAACCCCAAAGAGTCCCACGATTTTGCAGCAGCTTGGGGAGGCTTCTACATGATTCTTGAACAATCCAAATAGCCATGCAAAGTCAGGTGGATGACCTATGCCATGTGCTAGTCCATGTGCACTCAAAATACTATATTTTGTTCAAGTAACTCTCTTCATTTTCCTACAACACCTACACGGCAGCCCCCCTCCCATTTCACTCTTGATATTCACCTTTATATTTACTAAAAACTTAGCCTTTTATTCTCTCCAAAATTCCCAAGAACACCAAGCATATTTTCTCTTCTATTTTCAGCCCAACACCCTAATACCACCATTAGACTTCTATAAATTTACCTCTTTACTTTTCCTAAATCAAAATCATATTCTAAACATTTTTCCTTCACAAGGTTTTGCCAGAAACCTACTCTATCTAGTTCAAAATCCAACCTTTATCTTACTTCCCTAAGGGTAAGTTTTTGATTCTTTGGTTTAAAGTTTGATTTTTAATTTTCTAAACCATGATTGTTCCATGGTTTGTCATTATTAAGCTTCGTTTGTGATTTTACTAATTGTTTTAGAATTGTTAGGAATTGATTGTGGTTCACATGAAATCAAGGAGAAGGAGAGGAGCTTGAAAAGCTTGTCTTCAAGAGGTAAGAGGGAGATTTAATCTCATCAACCTTGTATGGTGATGAGAAAATGGAATTGTATGTGTGTGAAGAATCCATAAGGATTCATTTATGTGTTTGTTTATTGTTTTTCCTATTTGTATTGATTTTAATTGTACGCATGTTTATAGTCTTTAAAATATATGGCATGTGTTTATAGTTTATAAAATATATTGCATGTGTTTATAGTTTTAAAATATATTGTATGTGTTATTAATAGTATTATTAATTGTGTTATTAATTGTATAATTATTAATGTAGGATGTGAATAACATGTAACGATTTGTATGAGTGTTCCAGAGAACACAAAGAGGCTCATGGCCTTACCAATAAATAAAGAACAAAAATGTTCTCGACCATTTTCTAAAATAATGATTTAAAGAATCTAGGTAAAACAATGAGTTTGGAAACAATTTAGCAGTTAGACAATGATTTAATAATTAGTGATGAAGGATAGGTTAATTATGGCCAACATGCCATTTAATATACCATTTAATTCCTAAGTGATTTTCTAAGGTAGGTTAAGTAATTAATTTACAAAAGAAATTGATTCCAATGACTCTGTTAAAAGTAAAATGAATGAAGTTAGTTTCAAAATTTAATTCTTAGAAGGATTCGTATTAAGTAAGAAATAAAATGAACGCTTGAAAAATACTAACGTAGAGCTCACTCTATAAGTTTTGAAGCGCGTTAGCAAGTTTCAAAGTGTAACAATTGGGTAAGAATTAAAATAAACAAAATTTAGAGGAAAACGTTAAAAATACCATATACTGATTTTACAGGCAAAATGCTGCCAAAATTTACTAAAATCAGATGAATAAAATGAAACGACCCCATACTATATTTATAACATAAGGAAATTACTCTACGTATTTTAAATGTACTAAATATAGTCTACACATATTTAAGATGATAAATTTAAGCTATTTGGTTAAGAAAATGAATTAAAAATCTTACGTGATTGAGAAAATGATTTAAAAACATTACGCGATGTTCAAAAATGTCAAAATATATTTACGCGATTTAAAAACATTTGTAAAAGCAACACGATTGTGAAAATGCGATAAAATTTCTACACGATTAAACGATACAGTGAGTTTTGCTGTCGGGCCAAAGTGGTGGACCCGTACATGTGAGATAGTACTGTCAGGTGGGACAGACTATATTTTGGAATATTGTGACTAAGGGCATTTTCATAAATATGGTAAAATATGGATATAAAGGGTATTTTTATAATTTAGATCATGCTTGAGTGTTATGTCAATTTGGTTGATAATTGGCGATTGATTGATGAGACGAATTACACTGGGTTATGGTGTGATAGTCGTAGTGTGATTCATTATATGAACTTGGAGGCATTAGTGTGCGGAGAATCCCATATGTGGACAGTGGTAGCACCTTTGGACCGTGGTAATGGGCAACACACTAATGATCTCGACAGGCACTATTCTTAATCAAGATCTTGAGGGATTACTATGTACAAAGCATGTAGTGCACGATGTATTGACTGTGTACTACTACACGATATTTGGACTATGGGCTATAGACACAACGTTAGACAGTGCAATAGTTTGGTTGGGCAGCCATAAAGTAATATTAGTTCTATTCGGATTATTCTCTCAGATATCCGTGTTTAGCTCCATGGAGTAGGAACGAGTCGGTGTGTGTTCATGCCTTATCTGCATTTCATTGTTTACTATAATCTGTGATAATATGTATGATCTATTGCTTTGATATATTATGCATGATAGTGTTGGTATGTGTTATTATAATATTTGGTTGTGTTGTCATTTTCTTTATTTCCATGCTGGTAATGATGTAGATTGTCTCACCTCTTTATTGTATTGTTCTATCTGTTTCTATTTTATGTTTATATCTACAAAGACTACAACGGCGGCAAGGCGAGGTCAATTAGGTTTCTTTAGACTTCAGTTTCTCGATGGCACTGAGGCTTGGTATGTCCACTAGGACACAGGACACATAGAGTACAGTGGTGACGTTACTTTATCAGTAAGTAGGAATCGACCTGGGGTCGTTACTACACGTTATACAGTTACTTTCGTACAGGTTATTTTACCTATTAGGGAGTTGTGGAATGAATTTCACCATACTCCTAGAGAGAACTTCGATATGCTTTTGGGTCGAATTTCTATCGGTCAAGACATTTCCAACTAGGGAATTTGTCTTATGACAAGGGCTTATGTCTTAGGTATTATGTGTTAGTGTTATACTGACTTTTTACTGCTTTATAAATATTTGCAGTTGTAAATTACTTGTATACTTCAGACAAAATCACATGTATATTATGGCGTGATTATGTTTTGCTTTATTTTGTGTTCAGTGTTATTTTATTTAATATTATTAAGTATAAAAAGGAAAAATTTTACTACTAATATTATTTATGTACTAAACGTTTTACAACTTAGGTAAGAATTTGACTTTATTTTATTTTATTGCATCATAAATGTGACATCCCCACAAGGGTGTTACATTAGTTGGTATCAGAGCCCAAGTTAGAGTCTTTTGGGTTTGTGGGTAGGCTTGTCTTGTTTGTGCTGTGTGAATCTCTGATATTAAACACTGAGATATGTTTCAGTTTCAGAAAGGAAACAATTTTGTGTGAAATCTCTACGTTTAGTTTGTTGTGTGTTGATTTCGTTTGTCTTCGAAGAAAGATAATGGAACGTTACGAACATGAGCATGCAGATGTGAAACGTGATAAAGATCGTATAACCGCAAATAGAAGTGTGATGCAAAAGATGATTGAAGTGGCAGTACAATAGAGATAGATGATCGCTCAGCAGCAGGAACTGATAATCAAACTTCATAGTTTATTAGGATTGGAGCAGCCATCGGATGCGAGAAGCTGTAACTTCGAACCTTCAATAATCTAAAATAGAAGGAAGCGTAAGGTCAATCATTTTCAGCAAAAGTCATATGTACAACCACCGGGGAAGCAACAACAAATAAAGAGAGGAAGTACTAGTGGCAACGATTTTGGTCAGACTGTGGCATCACCAACAAAGTGCTTGAGATGTGGAAAGAATCATATGACAAGAAACTGCACGATTAAGAGTATAATTTGTTATAAATATTGAAAGCCTGGACTCTTCTCCAAAGAATGTGATCAGCTGAAGATGGAAACTTCTGTTAGTAATACACGTGTTCTAAAACCTCAAAAAGAATAAAGAGTCGGTGCAAGGAGTGTAATGAGAACGTTTAAATACAAAAACTTAAGAAGCGAGAAAGTCGTGCCATAGAGGGTAATCTTAAAACTGTGCTGTATAATTCATGAGGTAACCCATTCTCTTGTAATCTGTTACTGTGTAAATCTTTTAGGGTTATTTGTGTTTTACTTCTTTTCATAATGTTACTTCAACTCCTAAACTTGCTATTACTATTTGAGCCCGTTTAAAACTATCCTATTATTATTAGAGTTTGAAATTTTTCTATTGATCTAGTTTGTCTATTTCTTTCTCAAAATAGATTGAGTAAATCAATTTGATTTATCTGTGTCTTTGTTATAGTATGATCTGAGTATTTCTACTCTCCCTGTTGAACTTGTTGTTTATACTCAAGTTCTCTAACTCTACCCTATATTTGTTGAATATCAAATCTTTTCTGATGATTTGATTTATTTATCTAAAATCACATTTATTTGAGAGCCTGACTTTTAAATGGATTGGTTATTTTCCAACCATATCCTACTAGATTGTTGTAATGCAATTTTAGTGTTCCTTGACCTGAGATTTTTGGATTTGAATCCAGAAAGTTCATTTCTAAAATTATTGGACTATGTTTATTTTGAAATCTATTAGACCATCTCAAATTCTTTGTTGGACTAATTTAGTAACCTACAGAATAGCCTTATTGCTTTTCCTTATGACCTTTATAGTGTCTTCCATGTATCTCAATTAAGGAGGATTATTCTTGATCCAAGTTATGTCATAATACCAAATACAGTGCAATTAGAAGAAAACTTGATCTATGAGACATTTTCTGTTAAGATTAAAAATAGGCAAGAAAATTAACTTATTTTGATGAAGAAAATCTGGAATGATGTGACAACAGGGAGACTAGAAGACCAAATGCAGGAAACTATTATTTGCTCCAAGATCGATTTGCGTTCTGGTCATTATCAGATTCGCGTAAAAGTAGAGAATATTCTAAGATAGATTTTCGGACGCATTACAAATGCTATGATTATTTAGTACTACCATTCGGAGTAAAGAAATGTTTTTATGATATTCACAAACTATATAAATAGGATCTTTCTTTCTCATCTAGGCAAATTTGTCATTATCCTTTGGCAATATTTTGAACTATTCTCGAAATTCGAAGGAACATGATGAAGATCTCAATGCAGTTCTTCAATTTTGAAGAAGAATAAGGAGTTATGCGTGAAATTAGTCAAACGCAAATTCTGTTAGAAGAAGTTCAACTCGTGGATTTAGATTGAGTGTTGAGATCAAATAGAAAGGTGGTGACGTATACTTTGAGGTAGTGGAACATGCATGAGAATAATTATTCGATTTACGATACGCGATAGACATTGTGCAAAGAAGGTCCGGAAACATTTTCTTTCCTATAAAATTCACAATAATTTTAAGGGCTTGAAGTACCTGTTCGATCAAGAGGGATTTGGATATAAGGAAGAGACGAATAGTTAGAATTTTCAAAGGACTTGTTGGGATGAATTTCTAGCATTGACAGAGTTCACATACAACAATAGTTTAGTTCGAGCATAGGGATGACACCCTATGAGGTTTTTTATGGGAGACGCTGTAGAACGCCATTGTGTTGGTATCATACTGGTGAAAGTAATATTGTAGGACCCGAATTTGTGTAGCACATAACTGAGAAAGTGGAGATGATTCAAGACAAGATGAGGACAACTCGGATGCGACAAAAGAGTTATGCGGATAAAAGACGAAGATCGTTTGAATTTGAAGAAGGTGACCATGTGTTTCTACGTGTGACACTTATGACTAGAGTTGAACGAGTGATCAAGTCGAGGAAACTCACTCCAAAGTTCATCGGGCCATATCAGATACTTCATCGATAGATTCAGTAGTTTACTAGATTTCACTACCACCATTCTTATCGAACCTTCATAATGTATTTCACGTATCACAATTACGAAAATATATTTCTGATACGACTCATGTCATCGAACCAGACACCGTCCAACTGAAGAAGGATTTAACCTATGAGACGTTTCCAGTCAAGATTGAAGATCGAAGGACAAAGAAACTTTGATGGCAACGAGATTGTATTGGTTAAAGGAGTTTGGAACGATGTAAGTGGCGAAGCCACATGGAAGCTAAGAAATAAGACGAGGGAGCAATACCCTTAACCATTCTGAGGTACGATGAATTTCGGGGACGAAATTCTTATTATTAGGGGAGAGTTGTAACACCCCAACTTTTGGGATAATTACGATATTATCCTAAATGCACTATTTTGTAATTTCTGTGAGTAGTAAATTGAATTTGACTGTTTCGTGAGTGTATTTGACTGTTGTGTGTGATTTGCACCGAGCCAAGAAAATAATAATTTTCTGGCCGAAAAAATCTTATTTTAATTAATTGGAGCTGGGGGATCTTACTAAACCCAATTCTGATTGATATATATATTAATCTTGTAATTTTTAAGATTTAACTGTGCAATAAAATAATTTTATATTATTATAATATTATTTCATTCAACGGTACCTACTGTCTTAAAAATAGTAAAAAATACGCTTATGGACCCGAAAAAGTTCGTGGGGCCCACGTTTAGTGCAGCAGTCAACGATTCTGACTGGACAGAATTTTGAACCAATAAGAACAAGCCAAAATAGGTGGCTTGACTTTATAAACCAATAGGAGGGAGTCAAACAAAGAAGCATAGACTTCAATATGGACCGTTGGATGAAAACTTAGTTAGGAAGCCTTTAACCTTAACCGTTGATCAAATCAATGGTGAGATAAGAATTCAAGTTTTATGACTAATCAATATCCACCTTAGATTACATCTAAGGCTAGGAATTAAAGTTGAAATCAATGGCTAAGATGAAGTCAACAATAGTGGCTTGAATTTGATTAGTAACTAATTAAACCTAATTTGGTTAATCTAATGGCCTAATTAACAAACTAAATAAACTAACTGAACAATTAATTAGTTATAATCTGATTACTAATTAGATATCTTAATTTTAATTAGACGATATAATATATGTGATAATATGTTTAATTAATTTGTTATATAGTTAGAATGTTAATCAAGATTGATTAGGAAATTTAACCTAACTAATTACCTAATTAATTAGCATGCAATTAGGTGTAAATTGAAAATAATTAAATCCCTAAAACCCCAAAGAGTCCCACGGTTTTTCAGCAGCTTGGGGAGGCTTCTACATGATTCTTGAATAATCCAAATAGCCATGCAAAGTCAGGTGGATGACCTATGCCATGTGCTAGTCCATGTGCACTCAAAATACTATATTTTGTTCAAGTAACTCTCTTCATTTTCCCACAACACCTACACGGCAGCCCCCCTCCCATTTCACTCTTGATATTCACTTTTATATTTACTAAAAACTTAGCCTTTTATTCTCTCCAAAATTCCCAAGAACACCAAGCATATTTTCTCTTTTATTTTCTCTTCTATTTTCGGCCCAACACCCTAATACCACCATTAGACTTCTATAAATTTACCTCTTTACTTTTCCTAAATCAAAATCATATTCTAAACACTTTTCCTTCACAAGGTTTTGCCAGAAACCTACTCTATCTAGTTCAAAATCCAACCTTTATCTTACTTCCCTAAGGGTAAGTTTTTGATTCTTTGGTTTAAAGTTTGATTTTTAATTTTCTAAACCATGATTGTTCCATGGTTTGTCATTATTAAGCTTTATTTGTGATTTTACTAATTGTTTTAGAATTGTTAGGAATTGATTGTGGTGCACATGAAATCAAGGAGAAGGAGAGGAGCTTGAAAAGCTTGTCTTCAAGAGGTAAGAGGGAGATTTAATCTCATCAACCTTGTATGGTGATGAGAAAATGGAATTGTATGTGTGTGAAGAATTCATAAGGATTCATTTATGTGTTTGTTTATTGTATTTTTCTATTTGTATTGATTTTAATTGTACGCATGTTTATAGTCTTTAAAATATATTGCATGTGTTTATAGTTTTAAAATATATTGTATGTGTTATTAATAGTATTATTAATTGTGTTATTAATTGTATAATTATTAATGTAGGATGTGAATAACATGTAACGATTTGTATGAGTGTTCTAAAGAACACAAAGAGGCTCACGACCTTACTAATAAACAGAGAACCAAAATGTTCTCGACCATTTTCTAAAATAATGATTTGAAGAATCTAGGTAAAACAATGAGTTTGGAAACAATTTAGCAGTTAGACAATGATTTAATAATTAGTGATGAAGGGTAGGTTAATTATGGCCAACATGCCATTTAATATACCATTTAATTCCTAAGTGATTTTCTAAGGTAGGTTAAGTAATTAATTTACAAAAGAAATTGATTCCAATGACTCTGTGAAAAATAAAATGAATGAAGTTAGTTTCAAAATATAATTCTTAGAAGGATTCGTATTAAGTAAGAAATAAAATGAATGCTTGAAAAATACTAACGTAGAGCTCACTCTATAAATTTTGAAGCGCGTTAGCAAGTTTCAAAGTGTAACTATTAGGTAAGAATTAAAATAAACAAAATTTAGAGGAAAACGTTAAAAATACCTTATACTGATTTTATAGGCAAAATGCTGCCAAATTTTACTAAAATCAGACGAATAAAATGAAACGACTCCATACTATATTTATAACATAAGGAAAATACTCTACGTATTTTAAATGTACTAGATATAGTCTACACATATTTAAGATGATAAATTTAAGCTATTTGGTTAAGAAAATGAATTAAAAATCTTACGTGATTGAGAAAATGATTTAAAAACATTATGCGATGTTCAAAAATGTCAAAATATATTTACGCAATTTAAAAACATTTGTAAAAGCAACGCAATTGTGAAAATGCCATAAAATTTCTACACGATTAAACGATACAGTGAGTTTTGCTATCGGGCCAAAGTGGTGGACTTGGACATGTTGTGAGATAGTACTGTCAGGTGGGACAGGCTATATTTTGGAATATTGTGACTAAGGGCATTTTTGTAAATATGGTAAAATATGGATATAAAGGGTATTTTTATAATTTAGATCATGCTTAGAGTGTTATGTCAATTTGGTTGATAATTGGCGATTGATTGATGAGACGAATTACATCGGGTTGTGGTGTGCTAGGCGTAGTGTGGTTCATTATATGAACTTGGAGGCATTAGTGTGCGGAGAATCCCATATGTGGACAGTGGTAGCACCTTTGGACCGAGGTAACGGGCAACACACTAATGATCTCGACAAGCACTATTCTTAATCGAGATCTTGAGGGATTACTATGTACTAAGCATGTAGTGCACGATGTATTGACTGTGGGCTATAGACACAACGTTAGACAGTGCAATTGTTTGGTTAGGCAGCCATAAAGTAATATTAGTTCTATTCGGATTATTCTCTCAGATATCCATGTTTAGCTCCATGGAGTAGGAATGAGTCAGTGTGTGTTCATGCCTTATCTGCATTTCATTGTTTACTATAATCTGTGATAATATGTATGATCTATTGCTTTGATATATTATGCATGATAGTGTTGGTATGTGTTATTGTAATATTTGGTTATGTTGTCATTTTCTTTATTGCCATGCTGGTAATTATGTAGATTGTCTCACCTCTTTATTGTATTGTTCTGTCTGTTTCTATTTTATGTTTATATCTACAAAGACTACAACGGTGGCAAGGCAATGTCAATGAGGTTTCTTTAGACTTCAGTTTCTCGAAGGCACTGAGGCTTGGTATGTCCACTAGGACACAGGACACATAGAGTACAGTGGTGACGTTACTTTATCAGTAAGTAGGAATCGACCTGGGGTCGTTACTACACGTTATACAGTTACTTTCGTACAGGTTATTTTACCTATTAGGGAGTTGTGGAATGAATTTCACCAAACTCCTAGAGAGAACTTCGATATGCTTTTGGGTTGAATTTCTATCGGTCAAGACATTTCCAAGTAGGGAATTTGTCTTATGACAAGGGCTTATGTCTTAGGTATTATGTGTTAGTATTATATTGACTTTTTACTGCTTTATTAAATATTTGTAGTTGTAAATTACTTGTATACTTCAGACAAAATCACATGTATATTATGGCGTGATTATGTTTTGCTTTATTTTGTGTTCAGTGTTATTTTATTTAATATTATTAAGTATAAAAAGGAAAAATTTTACTACTAATATTATTTATGTACTAAACATTTTACAACTTGGGTAAGAATTTGACTTTATTTTATTTTATTGCATCATAAATGTGACATCCCTACATGTGTGTTACAACTTGCGTGACTCGTGCACTTGCGGTTAGCAAATGGGCAAACAAGTTTTTTTGGCCCTAACAAGTTTTTGACCCCGTTGCCGAGGATAAGGCATTATTTTCGTATTGCTAATATTGACAAGGAGTTTACTTAGTTCTAATTCAAGTTTTGTTTTTAGTTTAATCTAATAATTCCATTTGGATATGTTTTGGTTCTTTGCTTTTTAAGTCTTTAATTATTGAGTCATAGTGTGATTTTGTGTTTTCTTGCATTTTTGTTGTTTGCACCCTGTTTAGTTCATTCAATAAGTCGATTTGGATATGTTGATCCTTTAGCTTTTGTAGTTTTGTTAAGTGTTTGTGTTTTTGTTGTTGATTTGCTTAAATATGTAGTTATAGTTTAATTTTGTGTTTCTGCTAAGTTTTTGTTGTACATTCTGTGTTTTAAGTTTTTAGACATGTTTTGCTGGTGCTAGAGGTCCCTTAGAAGAAAAAATGGCAACAGAGCTGAGTCTACTGCAAAATTTTGCAGTCAGACTTCTCACGCCACGACTTAACCTTGCTTAACACCGCAGCGTGCCAGTCTCTACCATATCAGGAAAACGCACCAGAGAGCTCCACGCCGGGACGCACACTTGTTCACGCCGCGGCGTGGACCCCTGTTTTTGCATTTTTCTATTATTTTTCTAGTTTTTCTTTATTTAATAATGCTTAGTTCTAATTAGGTTGCTATTTTGACTTGCTCAAGTACCCTATAGACCATGAACACCAAGAACTCATCTTTACTTTGGTTTGGGGGAGTATTATTGCATGTTTTTCACCCTTAATGCTTAATGTTTGCACATGTTTTGATATTTTAAGTATGTGCTAGTGATAGTCTTTATGCTTTTATGATTATATCCTGTTTTGGCTATTACTGGTGAGCTGTTGATGCAAGTTTCAATTTTCTGCACTTTGTACATGTTGTTATGCATCCTTGAATGGAAAATGATGGATCTTTGGAATGCATGACATTATGCCATTTGCTAGTGTGTGATGGTTGGCCAATGATATAAATGTTTGCGATTGTCCTTAATTCTTTTATGAAACCATTTGCGATCTTGAAGCATGCTTAAGCAATCTTGTTTGTTTTTATGAATGATGTGTTTCTCACTTAGATGCTTGTTTAACTTTGGAAAGATATGAGTGTTTGTTTAGAGAATGTTTATGAATTGTGCATGTGGATGATTTCTTTTATCCTTGAAATTGTTTTGGAACTCTCTTGAGGCGAAATCCTAGGTTGTGCATGATTGAGGAAATGATTAGGGCATTGTTTGGACTGATTGATCCTTAAAAAGCTTACCCTGATATGATGATATCCCTAGGTCCCCTTTTGAAGCC
Organism: Ormosia semicastrata; assembly: GCA_029884595.1. NCBI lineage: Eukaryota > Viridiplantae > Streptophyta > Magnoliopsida > Fabales > Fabaceae > Ormosia > Ormosia semicastrata. The sequence continues at coordinate 37,385,304 of JAQQTO010000048.1, read as the reverse complement.
TTATAATTATTTGGCCTTATTTATTTTTCATAACCATTGTGTTCGTTACCCTGTTAACCTTTCTATGCATGCGAAAGCATTGCATTCTTTTCCTTCTCTCTATGTTTGTTGAGTTCATAATGTGTTATTTCTTGAAGTGAGTTCAGTGATTAGGGGTATTAATATCTTCAATACAAAATGAGCCTAAAGGAACCAGATGCAGTTAAAGAAAAATCATTGCTTTGTGAAAAATAAAAGAAAAAAAAGAAAAGAAAGAAAAGAAAAATAAACAAAGGAATGAATGAGTAAAGAAAAGTATGAAAAACATCAAAATGGTTCTGGCAAGTTTTCTACATTCACTGTTGAATACCCTTTTTAATATCAGTTAGTGGCTCATGAATTGAAATAATGTCATATTTCTTAATGTTTGTATTGTATCATTTCCCGTTCATTTCTTTCACCCATTAACATTGGCCTTACATTACAAGCTATAAAGTCTCTTTTGATCCTCAATCATGTGTGATTTACATTAGTGGAGAGAGTGTTGTGCTACAATTTTGTGGAATCTTGATTTGTATCCATGTATAGGTTCATAAACTTATCTGGATGAGCATGATTTGAAAAAGATAAGTTTAACTTGTATGTTTGTGAGAGATGTCATGTGCATGATTGGAAGCTTGATTGATGACATGTTAAGGATTGTGTGTGTGATGAGCTTAACTGTGAGGCATGCGCATTCTTTGAGGGCTATTATAATCATTGTGCACTGGTTGTGGTTAAAACAAAATTAAATTTATCATTATTGAATGCATATGAGCATGAATTGTTAAAGTGAGTTTTCTTAGTCATACTTTGTGTTGCTCGAGGACTAGTAACATCTTAAGTTTGGGGGTGTGACAGCTCCATGAAATGTGGTTATTTATGCCACATATTTGTGCTTCATATCATGTTTAGTCCTTATTCTTATACATATTTAGAAGGTTTTATGCTTATATTTGTGGAATTCTATTTTGAGATCTTCCTTTATGTTTTTGAGCAATTTGTGCATATTTGTTGATTGATTAAGTAGATTTGCAATTATATTTAATTTGATGCTTTCTCTAATGCAAGAAAGGCTCAAAAGAGACAGATTGATGCAAGCCAAGGCCCAACATTGGAAGAAAGAAGCCAAGGATGCATTCTAGTATACCACGCCGCGGTGCAATCTATGTCACGCCGCGAATTGATGGTCTCAGCCAGCGCATACTGACAAGATAGAGAGCTCCACACCGCGGCGTGGGCTTGTTCACGCCGCGACGCGCATCGACGAACTGAGTCTATTTATTCTATTTTTCATGCTCTCTCACGCTCTCTCTTAGGTTTTTAGCTTTTTAGGGTTAGAGGCTGCGGCTGGGTTCTCCATTGGAGGTGGAGATGGAGCTTAGGGAGCTAAGGATGGAAGCCCTCTTTCCATTAGAGGAGGATCTAAATTTCAATGGCGAAATCCATAAGTTTTCTCTTTCCCCCTTTGCTCTTTTCTCTTCCTCATTTCTTGAATATGTATTTTAAATTATATTTTCGTGTTCAATGATATAGCAGCTGTTTTAGGGATGACTTTGAATCTTTTTTATGAATATTAATGATTTGTTCTTCTCTGAGTTTGTGTGGATCTTTGATTTTGTTCAATCATATTGTTCTTAATACTCTTGAGTGTTTGGTCAACATTTAAGTTAATTTGATAAAGTCTAATGAACCTAGACATAGGGATTTCGATTTGAGATCATATGTATGATTGATGCATGTTCGATTCTATTCTAATGGCAGGATGAGTTGATTTGCTAATGGGATAGAAATATACCTCTTAGCCATGCATACCACGTGTTTGAGAATAGACCTTAAAGAGTGAATTTTGTGTTAGCTCTCAAGGACACTTAGTGAGTTGGGCAATTGTAACCATGGTTAGATGACCTAGACATAGGCGTTTAGTTAATGTAGATTCTCAAGCTAACCTAATCATTGCATTCATATCTATGAAGATGATTGCATATTGTTGATTGAAGCAAAGGGTGAAGAAAGATTTCCCTAATCTCTAACCATTATCTTTACCGCTTTTTAGTCTTTAGTTTAATTGCTTTCTCTTATTTTTATGTTCTAGAATAGAATTTGGTAAGCTATCGGTTAATACTTAGTATTGGAAATAAACTTATCCTCGTGGGAACAATCTCTTACTCTGTATTTGTATTACTTGCGCGACCCATGAACTTGCAGTTAGCAAATAAGCAAACAAGTTTTTTTGGCCCTAACACTCTCTCCTAGGCATCATAAGCTGACAGTCTAATACTCAAGTGCATTCTCAAAGAAATCAAACCACCGTTGTACCGTTCCCAATAGTGTTAAGGCAACCGCCCATATCATTGTCCAATACCATTCGTATTAATGATATTATATAGTCGCCCATACAACTACATAATACTAATGATCCACTCAGGTCCAGCACTTCGGCCCAAAAGCACAAGGCTAAAACCATAATCCACTTGGGTCCAGTACGTTGGCCCAAGGCACAATGTCAAATTCATAATCCACTTGAGTCCAGTACATCGACCTAAGGCACAATGTCAAATTCATAATCTACTTGGGTCCAGTACGTCGGCCTAAGGCACAATGTTAATGCATGCTATCACAAATGATTTTAGTCGTGCAAATTCAAGAATCATGGCTATCAAGTCACGTGGAGCATTTTCACAAATTTCTCTAGTATATAGAAACATTATGTCTTCTCTAGTCTTTAATTATCATGCTCTCAAGAATGAAGATAGAAATTAATCCAAATCACTAACAGCTTCAAACTCAGTTCCTCAGATAACCTATCCTCATATCATTTATGAAAACCTAACAAAAGAACCACAATGTCCTTACCTCACCATTCCTTTCCTTTTCATCTAAGTCTTTCAAATTTTCTCTAGTGCTTTCTCAAGCTTGCTTTTCCTCTCAAGACCGAAAATCACTCTTTTGCTAAATGATAAAATTTATTCTTTACCATCCTTATCTTATAAATTCCTAATTAAATTCCTCGGTTATCGTATCATCTAGATCCACCACTAATAAGTCACTTTCCATTGTCCCCATTATCTCTAAAATTGTTTCCGTTGGTACATTCAAAAGTTATTACTCCTCAAATCGTGACATTATAATTATTTTCATTCTTACTCATAAATCCCTAAACCCTAATTTGTCTTCCAAATCACCTAAATGATATTTCTTAACATTCTTTCTACAACTTCCATTATTCAACTTCTAAATAAAAATTCTCCCCATCCTAATTACTCTTCCACCTTTTTATTAAATAATTTAGATCTCCAATCCACTCTTACTTCTAATTATCAAGTATTATGGCCAAAAATCAATTTCTTTTCAATGGTAAATTTTTTGTTTCTTCTCTTATTTAACTTATAACCTTATAGATTATGTCTTTATCACCTAATCACCTAAGTCCTTGATAACCAAATATTTTTCTCATGGATATCTCTTCTTGGGCCAAGGTGGCCGTGAGCCTCAAGGGTCAAAGGAAACCAAATAAATCATTCTTTCTTAACACAATCATAGCATGCCACTTACTTTAATCGTCATAATCAATTAAATTCATGCTCACTATCAAAATCACAGAATATTTATTAAGTCATCAAAATCATCTTTGCATACATCAACATCATATAATCATACCAAATCAAACAAAACATAAATCAAAATCACACAATCGAGTGGATGAATCCTCACGTGGACTCTCCACTCCCAACACAACCATTCATTCCTCACCACCATAGAATGGTCGATGAGGTTAATCTCCCTCTTACCTCAGGTGTAGCCTTCTAGCTCCTCGTAAGTCCTCTTGAAAAGGCTTCTCTTTCTAAGAAGATCCTTAAAACAAAACAACACACAAACATCAACATTTAGGGTTTTGAAAATAAGATGATTTTGAAAGAACCCACAACAACAAAATGTCTTAGTATGGGGTTTTAAATCAAGAGATGTGGATGGATGAAATTAAAGAAGATTAAGAGAGTGGGTTGAGGGTGTGGCCGTGAGGCTTTCCAAGAGAAAAGAAGAGAGTTTTATACTTTGTTTTCTTGATTCTTGGTAGAAAAATGGAAATGAACTAAGTGATAGCATAAAAATCAACTCTTTGATCCTTCAAAGTAGTCTTGGCCGTGAACCTTGGGAGAAAATGGTGGAATAAAATATTTGGTAGATAGTCATTCACAAACAAATAAGGAAAGCTTAGGAAAGATGAAAACTTTATCTTAGAAGCTTTCAAATCTTAGATTATAGAATCACTTGAACAAGCCAAAATCTTCATCCAAATAGTCTTAGAAGGAAGTGTAGATTCAAGAATGTGGATGAGTGAAATAAAAAAAAAATGAGATAGGGGTTTTGGTGAGGGTGGCCGTGAGGTATAGAGGAAAAATGAGAAGATAGAAAATAAAAATCAAGAATCTCACCCTAAGATCTTCAAGTTAGGGTTTGAAAGAAAATGATGAAGATGAGAGAACTTGATGATGGTCACAACATAGAAAATCATTTATAAAGTGTGTAGATCCTAGAAATGTGATTGAATGTAGAAAATAAAATAGAAGAGGAAGATGAAGGGTGGTAGCTGTGAGGTGAAGGAGAGAAAATAGAAGATGAAAATAGGATGTGATTGTCGTGAGGTTGAGAGAAAATGGAAGAGAGAAAATGATGAGAGAGGATGAGATAGAAGCTTTAGGGTAGAGAGAGAAAGTGATAGAAAGTTTTGGAAAAAGAAAAGATGATGACTTTTGGTGAATATGTGAAAAGTGATGGCTTGTGAAAAGATGACATCTTGTCATCTTTTTTTCCTCCCCAAAAACTATGTACACCTAGGAGGAAGGAGCAAAACTTCTTTTGCAAGTTCCTCCTAAAGCTTCTTTGAGAAGCTTCACACGTTTCCCCAAAAAGGTCAAATCATGTTGTTATGTAGTGAAGTGACGATGTCGCTTAGATGATATCATAAAAGTGACTAGATAAAAATAATCTACTAGATTTTTACTGCAAGCTATTACCCAGTGGATAAAAGTTACAGTTAACAATGCCGGTATCTATTATCCAATGGATAATAGGGCACACCCAAGTTTTATCCGTTAAATAAAATATCAACAAATGAAAACTTCGTAAACAGTATCTGACCCCGGGTTTAGTAAGATCCCTCGTCACCGTTTCCACAGTCTAAGGTTTTTCGGCCTCGGAAAAACTATTTCATTTCCCCGACTCTGTTTGATATACACGTAAATCGAGAAATATATTAAAATAATCAAACAATTCAAATAATTCCAGAAAAATTCAAAAAAATCATAAATATTATAAAATGATTATTATCGTGAACAAGTAATTTTTGAGGTGTTATAACTCTCCCATTGTAAAAAGAAATTTCGTCCTCAAAATTTGTTCTTTCTTAGAACACATGTAGATATTGTTCCTTGTAGAATGTTTCTAGATCTTTAACGCCATCACAACGGCTAACTTCGAGTTTTGTGTAGAGTAACTCTTCTCATGTGCTCTCAATTGTCTTGAAGCAAACGTTGTAATACCCCAAAAATTTGCTAGTTTCATGACATATGTTCATTTTATAATATTTATAATTTTTGTGAATTTTTCTTGAATTATTTGAATTGTTTGATTATTTTAATTTATTTCTCGATTTATGTGCGTGGTGAGTGGGGTCGGGAAAATGAGATATTTTCCCTGAGGCTGGAAAACTTTGGACTATAGAAACATCGATGAGGGATCTTACTAAACTCGAGATCGGACACAGTTTACGAGATTTTCATTTTTTTTCTTTTGAGATTTTATCTGATAAATAAAATCACAGTATATTTTATTATCTGTGGAACAATAAATACTATTTTTGTTTACTGTGACCTTTATCCATTGGATAATAGCACTAGTAGAGTGATAATCATCTTTTCTAAAAAGTACTTTAATGACATCACCAAGATGACATCATCACCATGACATCACTATTCACTTTATCAAAAGTGTGTGAAGCTTCTCAAGGAAGTTTCCGACCAAGCTTCTTAAGGAAGCTTCCCTTTTCTCTCTCCTCTTTTGGGCTCCATGGTTTTGGAGGGAAGAAAAGATGATAATCTTGTCATCTTTTCACTCAAGGACATCATTTCCCTTTTCATTTAAAAAAAAACTATCATTTTCTCTCTCTACCTTTTTCTTTTCTCTCTCTCATTTTCCCTTCTCTCCCTCACGTTCTCTCTTCTTCTCCATTCCCTCTTCATCCACACGGCCTCAACACCATTTGTGACCACCCAAGTTTGTTTGCTCAAGCCAACCTAGGATCTTGACTCCTCTCATCATCTTGAAACTTTTCTCTTTGGTGATCATCTTTTGATTCCTCCATCTTCATCATTTTTTACCAAGCTCTAAAGCTTGAAACTTTGAGGGATTCTTGGTGGTGGTGGAAGAAATTTGCAAGGAGGCATCAAGGAGCTTGCTTTCTTTGTTGTCTCTTTAGGTAAGAGGGAGATTAACCTCATCAACCACTCATGGTAGTGAGGAACACATTTTTGTGTTGATGGTGAGGAATCCATGTATGGGTTGCTCACTTTTTTTGTGTAATTTTTGGTAATGTTGTGATTGGTTGTGTTGTATGACTTTTAATGCTTGTTATTGTATAACTTGATAGGTTTGTAAATGCTTAAATGCTTGGATGTGTATATGGAAAGCAAGGGATTCTCACCCCTTTGGTTTGGAGGCTTGTGGAAGTGTATTTTCGTGGTTGGGTTCCAGTCGTCATGGCCCAGACTAGAAACACAGCTTCACACGTCATAGGGTAGAGGAGTACATAGCCTAAGTCGTGTAATGTGACACAGCCGTGTTGGATAGGTCGTGTAATGGGACACAGCCGTGTAATAGAGGTGATGAAAAATGGTTGGGTTCCTAGTTCTTTAGAGGCTCACGGCCTCCTTGGACACTCAATATGAGACTTTTATACTAAGTTGGAACTTAGTTAATTGAATGAGTAGACGCTTAATTAGGAATTCATAATATGAAAAGAATAAAGAACAAACCCTTAACCCATAGTTCAAAGTGGTCCTTGGATAAAGAAAGAACATGAGTGTGGGTGAGGTTGTGAGGAACTTAAAATAATTAATTTGAGTGAGATGATCTAAGACCAAGGAAAGGACTTTATTTAGAAGTTGAATAATGGAAGTTTTAGAAAGGATGTTAGAAGACATTGTTTGTGTAAATTGGAATACAAATCAGGGTTAAAGGAATTATAAGCAAGAGAGAAGATAATCGTAATGTCATGATTTGAGGAGTAATAATCTTTGGATATACCAATGGGAATAATTTTGGGGTTAATTGGAATAATGGAAAATGAGTCGTTAGTGGTGAATCTAGTTAACTGGATAATCAAGGAATTAAATTAAGGATTTATAAGATTAAGAATGGAGAAGGTTTCATTAAAATGAAAACAATGTAAATATGGGGAAGAATGTCGGTAAATGACATTTTGAGGAAATTTTGGTAATAAAAATTTAAGGCATTTAGGGTTTAGGGAAAGGAAAAGAATTATTGAAACCAAGTTAATGAATGATGATTTTTTCTGAATTATGCAATGAAGGTATCTTATAATTGAAAGTAGCAATAAGATTACTATGGTACATAAATGATGACTTTTTGAATTATGTGACAAAGAATGCTTCATATGAATTTGATAATGATGACTCTTGAATTCGCACGACGGAGATATTTTGTGAAAGAATGCATGAGCATTGTGTTTTTGGGCTGACGTACTAGACCCAAGTGGGTTGCAAAACTGAAGTGCTAGACCCGAGTAGATCATTGGTATTATGTAATTGTATGAGCTATTATATAATATCATTGAGACTAATGGTATTAGATAATTGTATGGGCAGTTGCTTTAATACTATTGGGAGCGGTATAATGGCGGTTTGATGTCATTGGTCATACACTGAGCATTATTTCAGTCAGCTTTTGTTGCCTAGGAGTGAGCGAGAAGTTGGATAGTGTGATCCCGGATGGATCTCAGGGGGCGTAAGGGCGAGGTGATCCACCTAGTGACCTATTTGTCACATTGTATACCCCTGTCCGTGGAGAACCGTTACAATGCATGGCAAGGACCCGACAAACACTATCTTTTTCATGGTCCAGCATAGATTGTCTTTTGAGGGGAGACAGATCTTTTGGAACGCTCATATCTAAATCTTTAGCTCCATGGAGTAGGAATTGGTCGCATTATGCATAAGGATGGTCAACACACACATTATGCATATGCATAATCAGTATATCTATTTATTGGGTATTGTCCATATTTATGCATCTTGATGTATATTGCTGAAATACTTGTCAGTTGATAATGTGACTATGCATGTTGTTCTGTAATATTCCTGTATTGACATGACTATATCTACTTTTAATTAATGTTGTCGTATATGAAAGACATCATTGTCTTTCGTGGTGTTTCTTGCTGTCATGATGGTATTGATGTAGGGGATCTCACCTCTTTTATTGTATTATTCTGTCTGTTTCTATCTTATACTTATGTCTGTAAAGACTATGATGGCGGCAAGGTAAGATCGGTGAGGTTTCACTCGACTTCAGTTTCACAGGGGCAGCGAAAGCGTGGAGTGTCCATTAGGATATGGGGTGAATTCAAGATATCAGAGATGTCACCTTGCTTTGGAGTAGGACTCGGCATGACACCGCTACTTTTACGGTAGATGTAGCTATTCACTTGGAGTTCTGCATGCCTCTTGAAGAGCTTTGGGATGACTGGAGAACTTCTTCTAGGGAGGACTCTATGGAGTCAACTACTCGGACTCCTATCCATAGTCATATGCCTCAATTAGAGGCTTTGTCTACTATGGATCCCGAAGGGGATCTGGTTGAAGATCGGGAGCAGGACCCTGTTCTTCAGGTGTTGGGACTTGGACTAGGCTTAGTCCTAATTTGGTGTGTGTGTGTGTGTATATATATATGTGTATATATGTGTGTGTGTGTGTGTGTTTACTTTGTTTTTTTCATGAACATGATAATGTACTTATTTTTGTTTTATGAAGAGTCTATTTTTCAGTTCTTATGCTTCGTGTCTTTATAATTTAGTAAGTCGATGTTATTCGTTAAAAGAGAAATTTTGAAAACGTATATTCTATAATATCAATCTTATTATAACTTGGGTAAAGATAAAAAGAAAAAGGAGTTAGTTTGAAATGTAATGTCTTCGGAGGGGGGTGTTACAATAGGCATGTGACACCCAGGGCCAATAAGGGCGGGGAGTGGTCACCGGTGCAAAAGATGAAGCGCGGACAAGGAGCGACTCTTGGCAAGCTTCTAGGCAGAAGGACACATGAATGAATTGAATGCACACCAAAATAAGAGGGATACAGAAACTATGCAGGTATGGGACTGCATAGTTGAGGATAGCTTAAAGGAATTGATTAGCACCACCCATATCAATAAGATGCATCTTCTTTTCGGGAGCCAAGAACATAAGTACTCCATAGTTAAGCGTGCTTGACTTGGAGCACTTGTGGGATGCCTGGGAAGTTTCCTAGGATGCGTGTGAGTAAGGACAAAGCACGCTGAAAAGACTCGTATTAGTTTGTGAAGACACTCATCAATCCTACAGACAGTCTCAGGACGTTACAAACGCTACTACTCTTTCTATTCCAAACGAGCATGCGTTCTAAACTCCAATGTGAAGCATCGCAAGACGTCTTGAAAGGTTTATTGGAATTCAACAGAATCAACACTGGCAAAATAGTCGAGTGCCTCTACAATTGTAACACCCTGAAAATTATTTGTTTTATCATAAATAATCATTTTATAATATTTGTCATTTTTGAGAATTTTTGTGGATTTTTCTAAAAATATTGAATATTTTAATATATTTCTCATTTTACGTGCGCACTGAGCGGAGCCTGAAAAATGAAATATTTTCCCCGAGGCTGGTGAACTTTGAACTGTGGAAACATCGACGTGGGATCTTACTAAACTCAAGGCTGGGCACAGTTTATGAGGTTTACATTTTTCAAGATTTTATCTGATAAAATAAAATCGCAGTACATTCTGTTGAATTAAAAATTTAGCAGTACAATCTATTATCTATTGGACAATAAATACTGACTCTGTAAATTGTACCAATTGTCCATTGGGTAATAGCTTGTAGTAAAAATCATTATCATCTTATCTAGAAAATCTACTTTATGTCAAATCAATTTGACTTTTTGCAAAATCTACACAAAGCTTTGCCCCAATTTCTTTGGAGGGAATTTTCCCTCCCTTCTCTCCCACACTGATGTTCACATATTTGATGCATTAATAAGCCTTCATTTTTAGTCATTTACACTCTTCATGCACTTAATAAATTAAGTTTGATTATGTTTTGTATGTTTTGAACTCAAAATGGATTTAATTGAATTTTTCAGCATGATTTACGTTTTACACTAATCCTGTATTTGGGTCATATCTTGGGCTGTAGGTGGATGTTTAAGGTGAATCTTATGTCATTTTAAAGATAATAGAGAGCTCTACAATCTTCATGAAGACATCAAAGACTCAATCACACATTTGGATGGCTCAAATTGGCATTGAATCAAGAACTAAAGTGTTGCTCCTGGCAGAATGACCTTTGTGTATTGTTCATTACACTGCTCGTAGTGAAAGTTGTAGAATAGGCGAAAATTTTGATAGTTGATAGTTGAGACTCAAATCTACAACTTTCATGTTGAACACTCTTCCCGATTCGGACTCCTTGGAGGTGATATTGGGCTTGGAAGTCAGAACAGAGGAGCTACGACTGGGCCTGAGCAGTGTGCAGTAATTTGAACATTTCTGGAGCTATAGAAATGATATTGGACTCAAACTAAAGCCATTTGAAAGCTAAGATCTAGACCTACAATCTTCGTGAAGACCACTTGGGTCAAAAATGACGAATGCAATGACTTCAGAGCTGCATAATTTCAGAGACAAAGAATCTCTAGAATTTTCTACCCACCAAAAGTCATTCAACATTTTCCACTACTCCACCAACCACCATGACTCAGCCCCCTTTGACATTTTGTACCTCTAACTCTCTATAAAAGGGAGGCTATGCAGATCATTGAAATATGTAGAGCTTCTATGTAGAAGTATTGTTATAATTAAAGTGTTAGTTTTTGATTTTGAAGATTTCTCTTCTTCTTTTTCTCTCCTTCTCTCTCTTTGTTATTTTTCATGGTTCTTGAAGGTTCTCCAATAGTGATGGCTATGGAGAATTAAACTTCTTTAATCAATCCAAGAGATTGACAGTCTTGATGATTAATCTTGAGATTTTGTTTTAATTGTTATATATTCATCTATTAATCAAGTTTCTCTTTCTCTTCTTCTCTTGTTTAAATTCTGATTTAATGCTTAATTTGATTGGGATTTGCATATGTTAATTACGTAATTATCATGTGCCAAGAGATGAATTCAGAGGCTAAATAATGCATCAAAGGTGTTTGATGAAATATTTAACTTGGTTGGATCTTGGTTTTTAAGTTAATTTGGGTTTTGGATGGATGCTTAATTTGTCTAACCTTAATTAATTAAATTTTAGAAGCGTTTCTAGTAGAAGATCCATAGATCATTGAGAGGCGTCTTGATGTGATCTAAGACTAAAGATTTGGTTGATAGTTGAATGGATTTATAAAGATCAATGATGGATTAAAATCAAGATTTGTTAATTCTCTTGGATTAGTTGTTTTCTCAATCTTGTTTACTCATTTTAATTGTTCTTTGTTGTTTAATCTTGAAAAACTTTTTCCTCCTGTTTATTAACCTCTTAATCTGACTTCATAATTAGAGTGATCTACGGGCTCGACCCGGTGTTACCTTATGCTACAAGTAGTTTTGGTAAATCGGTTATAAATTGATTTAAATTTGATAATCTCGACAAGTGTCAAATTTTTGGTGCTGTTGCTGGGGATCATTCTGATTTTGTTCAATCTTATTAAGAGTTTATTTAACTACTAATCTCTCACTAACCTTTATTTTGCTGTGTTTTGGTGGATTTCAGGCGAAAACGGGTGATTACGGGTCATTTTACAAGAATTTCGTATTAACAGAAAATGTGCCCAGAATGAGCTGAAACTTGGTCAGTTGAAGGAAAACAGCCTAATAAACAAGACTCACAATTAATTGTGAGGTCACCCCTGGTTTTTCCAAAATCCATCGTTTAGACCAGTTTTTCAATTTTTTAATATTTTTTATTACATTTTTTAGTTTCATTTTTGTGTAGTTTTCATGCTGTACAAGTCCTATAATTTTTAAAAATCATTTCATTAGTCAATTAGATTTATTTTGGTATATTTTTTAGAGTTGTCTAGTGTATTTTACTTGTTTACTTATTTTAATTTATTTTATTTTTGTGTGCATGACTAGGTCTAATCCTGATATCTTGCTTGAATTTGATCCTGAGATTGATAGAACATTGCATAGGTTGATTAGAACTCGTAGGCTAAGTGAAAGAATTGAGTCTGAATTTAGTTGTGACATTGAATCTGAAAGTACACTTGAGATCTTAAGTGATTCTAAATTCATGGCGATAACAGGCAAAATAGGACCCTTAAAGAACTTGCTGCTCCTGATGTAACTTACCAGTCTTTGTGCATTCAATATCCTAATCTTGATGCTGACTTCGAGTTAAAATCTGGATTGATACACTTGTTGCCCAAGTTTCATGGTCTTACAGGTGAAGATCCCCATAAGCACTTAAAGGAGTTCCATGTGGTCTGTTCAACCATGAAGCCACATGGAATCTCTGAGGAGCATATCAAGTTGAGGGCATTCCCTTTCTCTCTTGCTGATGTAGCCAAGAATTGGCTGTTCTACCTTTCACCAGGTTCTGTCACGAGTTGGGATGATATGAAGAAATTATTCTTGGAGAGGTTCTTCCCTGCATCCAGAGCAGCTGCCATTAGAAAAGACATTTGTGGTATAAGGCAAATGACTGGTGAGACCTTGCATAAGTATTGGGAAAGATTCAAAAAGCTGTGTTCGAGTTGTCCCCACCATCAAATTAGTGATCAGCTCTTGATTCAATATTTCTATGAGGGCTTGCTGCCGATGGATAGAAGTATGGTGGATGCCGCATCTGGAGGTGCATTGGTGGATAAAACCCCTACTGCAGCAAGAGATTTGATAGCAAATATGGCAGCCAATGCTCAACAATTTGGCACAAGAGTCCTTACCTCAACCAGAGGAGTTAATGAAGTTCAATCGTCTCATGTAGATCAACAGAGAATGGAACATAGACTTGATGAATTGACTTCTTTGGTGAGGCAATTAGCAGTGGGACAACATGTACCAGGTTCTGTACAAGAGCCTGCAAGGGTGTGTGGCATTTGCTCTTGCTCATCTCATCCTACTGATGCATGTCCCACACTTCAGGATGGTGGTTCCGCGTTTCCAGAACAGTCAGTTGCAGCAGCTGGCATTTTTCCTAGTAGACCTCAATATCAGCAGTCAATGCAGCCAAGATATGATCCATTTTCTAATACTTATAACCCTGGTTGGAGGGACCATCCTAACTTGAGATATGAGAATTCTAGTCAGCAGCAACAACCCCAACAGCAGCAATTTAGATACCAAGCTGTAGGTCCTAGCAACAAATACCAACCATCTGCATTCAGACAGTAACAAACTGTACAACCACCTGTGCAGCAGCCCCTCATGTTGCCAAGTCCAGCAACCACTCCATCCGAGCCATCATTAGAAGATTTGATGAAACAGATGGCTACAAATAATGTTCAGTTCCAACAAAATGTCAATGCCACCATTCAGAACCTACAAACTCAGATTGGGCAGCTGGCCACCACTGTGAGTGAATTGAAAAGCCAAGGATCAAGCCAATTGCCTTCACAAACAGTCAATAACCCAAGAGGCAATGTAAGTGCCATTACCTTGAGAAGTGGCAAGGAAATTGATGGTCCTAGTCTGCCACAACCAGAGCTCCCATTGCAAGAAATGCCGAGATTGATCGACACAACAAAATTCGCATAAACTAGATGCCCCACCCGGAAAGAAATGTGCAGAGAATTTAGACTTGAACATTCCACTACCCTTCCCAAATAGAGTGACACAATCCAAGCAGATAGCGCAAGCAGAAATGGAAAAGGAAGTCATGGAGACATTCAGGAAGGTGGAAATCAATATTCCCCTCCTAGATGCAATCAAGCAAATTCCTAAGTATGCCAAATTCCTCAAGGAGTTGTGTACTCATAAGAGAAGACTTAAGGGTACTGAGAAGGTCAGTATGGGCAGAAATGTTTCTGCGATGATTCAGCCAAGCATGCCAAAGAAATGCAAAGATCTTGGAACTTTCACAATCCCTTGCACTATAGGCAATTCTAGATTTGGCCATGCAATGCTAGATTTGGGTGCTTCTATCAATGTCATGCCTATGTCAGTGTATAAGTCTTTGAACATTGGCACCTTACAACCCACTGGTATAGTGATTCAGTTGGCAAACAAGACCACTGCTCATCCTGCAGGAGTGCTGGAAGATGTGTTAGTGCGGGTGAATGAGCTGATTTTCCCAGCGGACTTCTACATTCTAGAAATGGAAGATGAGTCTTCAACAAATTATGCTCCATTGATTCTAGGAAGACCATTCCTCAAGACAGCCAAAACCAAGATAGATGTGCATGTTGGTACCCTTTCTATGAAATTTGGTGAAGATGTGGTACAGTTTAACATTTTTGATGCCATGAGACATCCCCTTGAGGAGCATTCAGTTTTTCATGTTGATGTGATTGAAATGCTGGTTGATGATACTTATCTTTGATATGAGTCTTGAATTCCCGATATTGCTTGACTTTCTCGGATTCTCATCACTTGTGATATATGTGTTAGCGTGATATTGAACCATGTCTTGCATGTCTTTGAGATTTATGCGATTATGAGTGATGATGCAGTGTTTATTTGACTGATGCAAAGATATGAAACTATGAGTCAAAATTATGTCAAATTTAATGTTTCTTGAGTTGCTTGTTTCAAATAGCTTCTTTGCCTTCTATTATGCATCCCCCATCCTTAGAGCTAAAGACTTTGCCGCACCACCTTAAATATGCATATTTGGAAGATGGTGAGAAGTCGCCAGATGATTGTCGCTAAGAATCTACAACCCGAACAAGAAGAAAAATTGCTGCAGGTTTTGAGGCGGCAAGATAAGCGAGCCATCGGATGGACACTTGCGTACATTCCTGGTATTAGTCCCTCCACATGTATGTATAGGATTCTATTGGAGGAAGGTACCAAGCCGATAAGCAGCCCCAAAGGAGACTAAATCCCCCGATTCTCGGATGTGGTGAAGAAGGAGAAGTGACCAAGCTACGCAAGTGGCATTATTTATCCCATATCTGACAAGTAAATGGGTGAGCCTAGTGTAAGTGGTTCCAAAGAAATCTGGAGTCACAGTAATTGCAAATCAGAACAATGAGCTCCTTCCCACAAGAATCCAGAACAGTTGGCGGGTATGCATTGATTATAGGTGGCTTAACCAGGCCACTAGGAAAGATCATTTTCCATTGCCTTTCATTGATCAGATGTTGGAGAGACTGGCTGGCAAGTCGCATTACTGTTTCTTGGATGGATATTCGGGCTATTTTCATATTCATATAGCCCCAGAAGACCAAGAGAAGACCACTTTCACCTGCCCATTTGGAACATTTGCATACAGGAGAATGCCTTTCGGTCTATGCAACGCTCCGGGAACCTTTCAAAGGTGTATGGTCGATATCTTCTCGAATTTTTAGAGAGTTGCATGGATGTGTTTATGGATGATTTTACTGTCTATGGCTCTTCCTTTGATGCATGTTTGGATAGTTTGGATCAGGTTTTGCATAAGTGCATTGAAACTAACCTTGTCCTGAATTTTGAGAAATGTCATTTCATGGTAGAACAAGGTATAGTTTTAGGGCATGTAGTATCTAGCAAGGGTATTGAGGTAGATCCTGCAAAAATAGATGTCATTTCATGTCTATCTTACCCCACATGCATGCGGGAGGTTCGTTCTTTTCTTGGTCATGCAGGTTTCTATCGTTGGTTCATAAAGGATTTTAGCAAAATTGCCCTTCCACTGTCCAATTTGCTACAAAAGGATGTAGAGTTTCACTTTGACCAGAGATGCAAGGATGCCTTCAATCACTTAAAGCAAGCATTGACCAGTGCATCTATCATCCAGTCACCAGATTAGACACTCCCATTTGAACTCATGTGTGATGCCTCTAATTATGCATTGGGAGCTGTCCTTGCACAAAGAGTCGGCAAAGTACCTCATGTCATTTCCTATGCTTCGAGGACTTTAGATGTTGCACAAGCCAACTACACTACAACCAAAAAGGAACTTTTAGCAATTGTTTTTGCTTTAGATAAATTTCGATCATATTTGCTTGGTTCTAGAGTGGTTGTATTTTCAGATCATGCAGCTTTAAAGTTTCTCCTAAAAAAGCCCAATGCAAAGCCTCGACTGATTAGATGGATGTTGCTTTTACAAGAGTTTGATATTGATATCAAAGATAAGAATGGAGCAGAGAACCTGGTGGCAGATCACTTGAGTCGGATTGAGAGAGAGGCAGATTCTTCTCCTATCTATGATGTCTTCCCTGATGAGCAGCTTTTTAAGATGCAAGGTAACATCCCTTGGTTTGCAGATTTGGTTAATTTCTTGGTTGCTAGAGCACTACCTGCACATTTCACTAAGGCACAGATTGATAAACTGAAAAGTGAGTCAAAATATTATGTGTGGGATGACCCTTATTTGTGGAGATTTTGTAGTGACCAAGTCATTAGGAGATGTATTCCTGATCATGAGTTTGATTCTGTTCTTAGTTTTTGTCATGCACTTGCCATGTGGGGACATTTTGGACCTACTCGTACAGCTAGGAAAGTTTTGGACTCGGATTATATTGGCCCACTCTATTTCATGATGCATATTTGTTTTGTAAATCTTGTGAACAATGCCAGAGAACAGGGAATATTTCTCGTAGGAATGAGATGCCCCAACAACCTTTGTTGTTCTGTGAAATATTTGATGTTTGGGGTATTGATTTTATAGGTCCTTTTCCTGTGTCATTTGGTTTTGTTTACATTCTCTTCTTTGTGGATTATGTATCTAAATGGGTGGAGGCAAAAGCCACTCGGTGATGATTCCAAGGTTGTTGTGGATTTTGTTAGATCACATATTTTCTGCAGTTTGGAGTCCCAAAAGCCATCATTAGTGATCAGGGTTCGCATTTCTGTAATCAAAGCATGGAAGCCTTGATGAAAAAGTATGGAGTCTTGCATAGAGTTTCTACACCTTACCATCCCCAGACTAATGGGCAAGCCGAGGTCTCCAACAGAGAGATCAAGCATATACTTGAAAAACAGTTCAACCTAACGAAAAGGACTGGAGCAAAAGGCTTGAGGATGCTTTATGGGCTTATAGGACCGCTTATAAGACTCCGATTAGGATGTCTCCTTATCGGATTATTTTTGGCAAAGCATGCCACTTGCCGTGAAAATTGAGCATCGTGCATTTTGGGCGGTAAAAGGTGTAACTTGGACCTAAATCAAGCGGCATAGAGCGGAAGCTACGATTGCTGAGGAATTGGAGGAGATCCGCTGGAGGCTTATGAGAGTTCCAAACTTTATAAAGAGAAGACTAAAGCCTTCCATGATAAGAAGATCATGAGAAAAACATTTAAGATTGGTCAAAAGTTCTCCTTTATAACTCCCGCCTCAAACTCATGCCCGGAAAGCTTAGATCTAGGTGGCTTGGTCCATTTGTTGTTACTAAGATTTTTCCTTATGGTGTCTTGTGTAGGTTACAAGTGAGGCTACTACAAAAGCTTTCACAACAATGGACATCGCCTCAAACCATTTTATGAGGGAGCTCAAGAGGATATTTTGGAGGAGGTCCACTTGCAAGAAGTCGTCTACCCCACTTGATAAGTAAGATGTCGCCTCAATGGACACAAAAAAAAAAGTTTTTGATTAAGGTAAAAAAAAAAAAAATTTCTATTGTCTTGACCCATATTTGTTCAATTATTGTCCTGATCAAATCTTTTGGAGATTTGTACCCGACAATGAGGTAAGTAGTGTCATTGAATTTTGTCATTCGAAGCATGTGGAGGTCATTTTTCTTCAAAGAAAACAACTGCAAAATCTTGCAGTATGGATTTTATTGGCCATATTATTCAAGAGCGAGCTTATACTTTTTACAAAAGTTGCGAACATTGTCAAAAATTGGGGTCCATTTCTGAAATAAAAATGATGCTTCCAAGTTACGCAAATTGCACTTGCATGAATTGCGGAATCAATAAATGATGCATAAAAAAATAATAAAAAAATATAATAAAAATAATAATAATAAAAATTATAAAGCAAAAAGACTCAAACCATTTCTGGAACATCAAGCTTCTGAGGTAGAATCCATCTCCCTTTCTAATCCTTGTTATGAGTAGAATTTGTTTTAATTTTTTTTCTTCTTTTTGTAGTTCTTTCAGTTCCCGGTTAAACGGCGGATAACGGTACTCCATGACTCTCGAGTCGGTTTGTCTTTTAGTTTCCTATAATAACTGATTTCTTCTCTTTCAAAATGGATGTCATTCTTTCAAATCTAAAAAAGTATTTCCCTTCTGTTCATAAAAATGTTCTAACCAAAATTTACAAAGCTAGGTGTGAGAGATTGAGACTGTTAATGTACAAGGGCATCCCAGAAGATATACGCTGGATAATCGAAGCAAAGGTTCGTTTAGGCAGGTGAATCTTCCATTCATTTGTCCGATACATGCCTAGTCTCGGTAAAAGTTCATTTTCGAAAAAGAGAAGAGCAAAAGAATGCACGTTTGTTACAAGTGTGCACGATGGAATTGCAACACGCGATGTCGTTCTTTGGGAATGGTTTCGTCAACGAGAGAAGATAAAATATTCTTCATTAAGAATGGATGAGTAAGGAGTCATTAGATAATATCTTATTGATCTTGAGACGCATTCTTGTGGAATTGTGCAAAGCGTGAACTTCTTCGTTTGTGGAATCTCTTCAAGGACGAGCAAGAGCGTTATAATCTTCTAATCGACTCAAAAAGACCGTGTTTGCCAATTTATAAGAAAATTGGATGGGAAGCCTATCCCCGACTCATAGAAGGCATTTAAGCCGTTTCTGGACGTAAAACCAGAGGAAGATGTGAGCCACAATCACAACAATCTGTATATATTATCTTATGCATTTATTATTAAAAAAAAAACAAAACATAAAAAAAAAAAAAAAACAAAACAAAAAAAAAATTCAAAAGTTTTCTGACAACAGCCAACCTACTCATATAGGAGCTATTATTACTTTTTCTATTCTCTTCCCTATTTAAACTATATTTTCTTCACTTTCCTGCAACTCTTAATCCTTCAAAAAGAGTGTGAGTGTAGAAATGGAGGGAGCTTCTTCTTCTTCTGTCCGTAGACTTGTCAGTATCTGTGTATTTTGTGGGACAAATTATGGGAAGAGTTTAGAGTTTGTCAACGCAGCAAGCACTCTTGGTAGAACACTTACTGTGAGGAACATCCGTGTAGTATATGGGGGAGGTTGCCTTGGGTTAATGGGGGCTGTATCACTTTGTCTCGCATTTCTAAGAGGTGGTCAAGTTTTAGGTGTCATTCCTGAACCTTTAACTCGAAGGAACTTTGTTGGAAAGACAATTGGATAGGAAATTCAAGTATCATCTATGCATGAACGAATGAAGGCAATGCTTGACAACTCTGATGCCTTCATAGCCTTACCTGGTGGTTTTGGTACTTTGGAAGAAGTCTTTCAAGTTGTTTCTTGGGCCTAACTGAACATCCACCATAAACCCATAGGTTTGTTGAATGTTAATAATTTCTTTGATAATTTGTTATCTTTTGTTGACCATCTTTGTGGAACAAAATTTGTCACACCTTCTGCAAGACAACTCCTTATCTCGGCTTCCACTGTTGATGAGTTAATTGATAAATTAGAAGCCTTTGTTTATGAACTGATCCAAGAATGTTCCCGATAGATTGGTCGAGACAATGACAAGAGAGACAACAACAAGGGAGGCAAAGAAGAAACAACAGTGTGACCTGACACTTCATCTATGACTTTCCTTTATCTTTAGTTTTATTCATCGTACTTTGTTTCTGTTTATATTTGTGTAAGGTTTCTCTTTTCCGTAATTGCAGTACCAGGTACTATCCTCTATCATTTTCCTTTCTATTTTTTTTTTTAATATTGAGGACAATGTTGTGATCTAGTTGGGGGGGAAGGATAGTTGACCCAAAAAAAAAAATTTGTTGTTTTGTTTGGAAAAGTATGATATGATTGTCATGGACTTATTAAACCAATTTTGATGGCAGAGTAAGGAGTAATTCTACTCTTGAGACGCATCTTAATTGGTGGCAGAGGTCTGATGTGGCACTGACAGTGTGCTTCTTTTCCTGCTTGGCGTTGATTCACTTCTTATCAGGTTGTGTTGCTCTTTTCTATCTCTCTCTTTCACATTAAGGACAATGTTATATTAAGTGTGGGGAAGAGATTTTAGCATTTTTTTTTGTTTTGTTTTGTTGTTAAAAAAAAACCAAAAAAAAAAACCAAAAACAAAAAAAAGGGTTCATTGCATGATTGAATAACTTTTCTTCCTTCTTAAACTGATATGCTTGGTGATGGATGATTGAATTGATGAATTGAGTTTGATGGATGCATACCTTGTGAGATTTTGAGCCTAATGGATGGATTCAACATTTATACCATTCTCTTCTTTCTTGTGTGATTTTCACTCATGTTAATGATCACTCTAGAACTTGCTTTGATTCTTTTTGAAGCTACATTTCACTTGCATGCATGAACATGATTGAGGCCCTCTTTCTTAATTAGCTAGTTTAACTAAACAGCCAACCTTGCATATTTCCCCTTACTTAACCCTTTTGAGCTTATTTGATTATTCTTTGTCTCGAACTCATTATGTTTCTTAAATGAAAAAAAAAACCATGTTCTTACTTAGTCTTAGGGAATAAGAGAACATTAGCTTTGTCATTGGATGAGTTCATGAACAAGTGTGGGGGTGTGTATGCAGAATGGTTGAAAAATGTATATATGATGTTCTTTTTGTAAAAAAAAAATAAAAAAAATAAATAAATATATATATATAAAATTAAAAAATATATATATATATATATGTTAAAAAAAAAAAAAGGGTCAACAAGGTAATAAAGGAATGGAAAATAATATGTAAAGGGAATTTGTATTAGATGAAGTTGGGATGAACTTTCATGATCGATAATTGAACTCAGCTTTCATGTTCTTTTATTCTCTTTGGTGTTTAACTTGTCATATCCATATTACCTTCTCCTTTACCTTGACCCCATTACAACCTTGAATAAAGTCCTCATGATTTGTGTGTGCATGTGTTCTGAGTAGTGGAGAAGTAGAAGATAAGCAAGCTTATGGTAGTGCAATTTTCATGAGTTGAATTGAGTGTAATACCTACCTTTTAAACACTTGAGAGATTGAGAGTGAATTCTGTGAGGATCTATCAATCTTTACTCATGCTTTTCAATTGAAGTATCCTTGCTTGTTGATTTAAGATGTGAAGATGTGTTACCTCATAAATGTTTTGATCACTTGAATTATTAATTGCTCTTCATTCTTAAATATTATTAGAAATTGAGTTTTTTCGAATGTTTAACTTTTGAGTCTGTTTTATTTTGTTTTTGTGTGTTTTGCCCAAGAGTGCAAAAAGCTAAGTGTGAGGGAATTTGATGTTCACATATTTGATGCATTAATAAGCCTTCATTTTTAGTCATTTACACTCTTCATGCACTTAATAAATTAAGTTTGATTATGTTTTGTATGTTTTGAACTCAAAATGGATTTAATTGAATTTTTCAGCATGATTTATGTTTTACACTAATCCTGTATTTGGGTCATATCTTGGGCTGTAGGTGGATGTTTAAGGTGAATCTTATGTCATTTTAAAGATAATAGAGAGCTCTACAATCTTCATGAAGACATCAAAGACTCAATCACACGTTTGGATGACTCAAATTGGCATTGAATCAAGAACTAAAGTATTGCTCCTGGCAGAATGACCTTTGTGTATTGTTCATTACACTGCTCGTAGTGCAAGTTGTAGAATAGGCTGAAATTTTGATAGTTGATAGTTAAGACTCTAATCTACAACTTTCATGTTGAACACTCTTCTCGATTCAGACTCCTTGGAGGTGATATTGGGCTTGGAAGTCAGAACAGAGGAGCTGCGACTGGGCCTGAGCAGTGTGCAGTAATTTGAACATTTATGGAGCTATAGAAATGATATTGGACTCAAACCAAAGCCATTTGAAAGCTAAGATCCAGACCTATAATCTTTGTGAAGACCACTTGGCTCAAAAATGATGAATGCAATGACTTCAGAGCTGCATGATTTCAGAGACAAAGAATCTCCAGAATTTTCTACCCACCAAAAGTCATTCAACATTTTCCACTACTCCACCTACTCCACCTACTCCACCAACCACCATGACTCAGCCCCCTTTGACATTTTGTACCTCTAACTCTCTATAAAAGGGAGGCTATGCAGATCATTGAAATATGTAGAGCTTCTATGTAGAAGTATTGTTATAATTAAAGTGTTAGTTTTTGATTTTGAAGATTTCTCTTCTTCTTTTTCTCTCCTTCTCTCTCTTTGTTATTTTTCATGGTTCTTGAAAGTTCTCCAATGGTGATGGCTATGGAGAACTAAACTTCTTTAATCAATCCAAGAGATTGACAGTCTTGATGATTAATCTTGAGATTTTATTTTAATTGTTATATATTCATCTATTAATCAAGTTTCTCTTTCTCTTCTTTTCTTGTTTAAATTCTGATTTAATGCTTAATTTGATTGGGATTTGCATATGTTAATTGCGTAATTATCATGTGCCAAGAGATGAATTCAGAGGCTAAATAATGCATCAAAGGTGTTTGATGAAATATTTAACTTGGTTGGATCTTGGTTTTTAAGTTAATTTAGGTTTTGGATGGATGCTTAATTTGTCTAACCTTAATTAATTAAATTTTAGAAGCGTTTCTAGTAGAAGATCCATGGATCATTGAGAGGCGTCTTGATGTGATCTAAGACTAAAGATTTGGTTGATAGTTGAACGGATTTATAAAGATCAATGATGGATTAAAATCAAGATTTGTTAATTCTCTTGGATTAGTTGTTTTCTCAATCTTGTTTACTCATTTTAATTATTCTTTGTTGTTTAATCTTGCAAAACTTTGCCTCCCTGTTTATTAACCTCTTAATCTGATTTCATAATTAGAGTGATCTACGGGCTCGACCCGGTGTTACCTTATGCTACAAGTAGTTTTGGTAAATCAGTTATAAATTGATTTAAATTTGATAATCTCGACAAGTGTCACACACTCCACGGTGGTGACCCATTTTGGGAACCAAAATATTGGCTTTTCACTTTATCATATTCCCATTTCTAATTTTTAAACCCCAAAGATCACCAACACTTTACTATTACTTCCTCTCTCTTTTTTCTTCTCTATCTCACGTTCTCTCTCTTCATCTTTTTCTCTTCATATTTTCTCCTCCCTCTCTCTAACCCCACGGCAGCCTCACCCTTCCACCCATCATATTTGTTTGATTTTCAAGCTTTCCTTTTGTTTAAAATCCACCTCTTGATTTGAAAGACTTCCTTTTGTTAGAATCATCTTCAAGGAGCTCACCCATTCCCTCCATTCATCTTCTTCCACCATTGGAGCTCAAAGCTTGAAGCTTTAAGGTAAAAACTTATAGCTTTTTCCATTCTTTCATCTCATTTTCGAGATCCATGGTCACTTTGGTTACTATGGATACCTTTCTCAAGCTTTGATTTTGATTTTTGTGAGTTTGAATATTCTAGGGTTTTGAGGTGGTGAAGAATGAATTTCCAAGGGAAAAAGGAGTTTGCTTTCTTTGTTCTTTTCTTAGGTAAGAGGAAGATTATTCTCTTCAACCCATTTTAGTGGTGAGGAACTTATTGTTGTGTTGATGGGGTGAAACCCATTTGTGGGGTACCTATTTGTTTGAGTGTTTTTCCGTTTCGTATTTGATGGTGTGACATTCCCTCTTAAGAAGGGGCGTTACAACAATCCTTGAAAATTTTCCTATATGCGTCAGTTCATACAAAAACTTGACTTTTTCATGTGAGCTGGATGAGAGGTCCTGCCATCTTGGAGAATCCTATGGTGAATCTCTGATACCAGCCAGCTAATCCCACATAGTGACGAATTTCCAATACAGTCTTCAATCTTTCCCATTGAAGAACTACTCCAACTTTCGACGGATCCACAACAATTCCTTCCTTTGAGATCAGGTGACCCAAAAGTTGAACTGCCTCTAATCGGAATTCGCACTTGGACGACTTCACGCATAACTTCTTCTTCTTCTTCAGAATTTGAAGAACCACACTGAGATGTTTAGCATGTTCCTCTGGACTTTAAGAATAGATCAGGATGTCGTCAACAAAGACAATGACAAATTTGTCTCAATAGGGAAGAAAAATCCTATTCTTGTAGTCGATGAATACTACCAAAGCATTCGTTACACGGAACAACATTACTAAATACTCATAGTGCTCATAAAGCATCAGAAAGGCAAACTAATCTTAGAGAAAATAGCGGCTGCCTTCAGTTGATCCATCAAACCACTTAACCTCAATCTTAACAGGAAGTGTCTCACAAGGCAAGTTCTTATCTAATTGTACTGCATTTGGCATTATGATAAGGTTTGGATTAGGAACATATTTTCTCAATCGAAATACAGGGGAACATTATGAAGGTTAGAAAGAAAAAGGTAGTGAAGCAATTGGGTATACTACTGGACCCATCCAACGAAGAATATGATATGGTCTAATAAAATTTAGGAATAAGCTTCATAGATTCAAATCTAGAAATTTTTATCTTAAGAGACACTAAAGTTTTACTGGAAGAGAATAACAAGATATGGTTAGAAAATAACCAATTCTTTTCCTGAGATCAGGTCTATTTATGATCAGGTCTATATTTTTCCCACGCGTACGTCTATCACGAGCCATTGCCTTTTCTTCGAAAGCAAATAAGTCAAAACACAATGAAAACAAGGAGT
This sequence comes from Ormosia semicastrata, assembly GCA_029884595.1. Lineage (NCBI taxonomy): Eukaryota > Viridiplantae > Streptophyta > Magnoliopsida > Fabales > Fabaceae > Ormosia > Ormosia semicastrata. The sequence goes on along the minus strand of JAQQTO010000048.1, from coordinate 37,360,165 downwards.
AACCATCTCAAACGATATTGTCTCCCTTCGGAGACTAAGCAACACATCTCTGTGTTTAGTTTCATAGAAACACATAGCACAAACAAGGCAAACTTACCTATAAATCCAAAAGATTCGAACTTGGACTCTACTCACACTAGAGGTACGACTCCAAAGGGTATAGGTACAACAAATATTTTTGCACGAGTTCAGTCATCCATGTAATATCCTAGAAATTCCTTATTTTTGGATATATATTCATTTTATAATATTTTTAATTTTTCTGAATTTTTTTGAAATTATTTGAATTATTTGATTATTTTAATATATTTCTTAATTTACGTGCACACTAAGTGGAGCCGGGAAAATGAAATATTTTCCCCAAGGCCAGAAAACCTTAGACTGTAAAAATGGTGGTGGGATCTTACTAAACCTGAAGCCGGACATAATTTACAAAGTTTTTGTTTTTCGAGATTTATCTGACAGATAAAATTTGGATACTCTCTATTATCCATTGGACAATAGATACTGACTCTGTTAACTAAGACTATTATTCATTTGATAATAACTTGTAGTAAAAATCTAGTAAATTATTTTTATCTAGTCATTTTTATGACATCATTTAAGTGATATCATCACGTCACATCATTGGTTGTCCTTTTTGGAAACCGTGCGAAACTTCTCAAGCAAGCTTTGGAGAAGCTTGCAAGAGAAGCTTGATTCCCCTTTTTCCACGGTGAGTGCACCGCTATTGAGGGATAGAGGAGCTTCTTGAACAAGCCTCGTTCATCTTTCTTTCAAATCACATTTCTATCACTTTCTCTTTCTCCTCACCCAAAAAGATTTCATCATTTTTCTCTTATCATCTTTCTCTATTTTCTCTCCAACACCACACGGCCACCACCCCTTGAATCACCATCTCACCTTCTAAAATCCTAACAACCATATTTCTTGCACCCATGCTTCCTCCTAAGACCAACTAGTGTGAAGATTTTGTTAGTTCATCACTTTGCAAGAATCCTTCAAGTTAGGGTTTGTGATTTCTAAGGTAAAAGTTTCCTCCTTTTTCATCATTCTTCTTCCTCTTCCTTCCAAATTTTTTGATTCTTGTTCTTAGCTACTCTTTTCAAGTTAAAAAATGATGACTTTTGGCTACATTATTTCGGCTTCAAGGGGATTCTTGGAGGAGGAAGGTTATTTCAAAAAGCTCTACACAAGTAGTTGGATATCTCCTAAGGTAATATGGAGATTTCTCTCATCAACCATCGATGGTGGTGAGGAACGAAATTGGTGTATGGAAAGTGAGGAAATCCATGTGTGGATTACTCACTTTGTTGTTTTGATTCTTGGTGATTTTGTGATTTTGTTCTATGTAATGTTGTGGCTTGTTGTGTCTATGGTTTTATTTGAATGGAAAGCTTGATATATGATACATGTTCTTGTTTAAAATCTATTGTGGAAAGGAAAATTTTGAGACCCAAGGACCTATTAGGGCTCACGGCTAATAGGCCATAAAGAAGGGTGTCCAAGATAAATTTCTATATTGAATTGGAAGTTGGAAACTTGAATGGAAATGAGATTAAACTTAGAGACTTCTTGATCATGAAGGAGTGGTAAGAATAAAAATCTTGGCTACTTGGTTAGAGATAGGTTTCGGCCTTGAGAGGAAAAAGATGGATGATTTTGTGACTAGGTGATGTTTATGTCTTTGGTGGTAAGCGAAATTCTTAATTGTTTATATATTACTTGCTTGAGATTCCTTGTGGAAGTTGGAAAATTTGAAGCCCTAGTGCCCTAGAGAGCTCATGGCCAAGAGGCCATAAATAAGGCATCCAAGATGAAAACATTAAGTTAAATTGAAATCTATGTGTTAAGGTGAGAAAAGAAGTGGATTAAGGATTGATAATAATGAATGAGTGGTAAAATAAATCTAGTCCCTTAGTTGGAGAGGGGTTTCGGCCTTTAGGAAGAAAAATGAGTGAGGAAGAAAATTCATAATGAATTATAGAGTACCTTGATGGCCTATGGAAAAAGGGAAGTGAAATTGTGAAGTAATATCATGTGGAGACATTACTTAGTGGAACTTTACAAAAAATGTGAGGAGACATTACTTAGTGGAACTTAATTAGGAGGATTTTGAATTTAAAGTGAAATCCCACATTAATTCTTGAGCATTTTGTTAAGTGCGGTTTGTGGAGAGTGCTTTATGAAACTTTAAAGAGGACGATTTTTTGAGAATTATGCATTTGAGTGCCCTATGATTGAAATGCTGTTGAACTAATGGACTGGACCTTGGGTGGTCAATGGTTGATTGGAACCCTGTTATGATTTCTCTTGATGAGATTAATGTTATTAAAGAATATTATACATCATTGTATTGTGATTATACATTGCGAAAGTCGGAATGACTTGTTGTTAAGGCAGAATGCCTAGACTCATTATCATGTGATCATGCATTGTGAAAGTCGAAATGACTTGTTGTTAAGGCGGAATACCTAAGTTCATTGTCACATGATCATACATTGTGAAAGTCAGAATGACTTGCGTCAGGCGGAAAGCCTAGGAGATGAATTACACATTTGTGCAGGTGCGAATTGCGTAGTGTGGTTCACTTGTTGAACTTGGAGGCATTGGGGTGCAGGTATCCCACAAATGGACAGTTGGTAGCTCCACTGGGCCGTGGTGACTGAGCAACACACCGATGATCTCGACCAGGCACTATCCTATTCTTGATCCGGTTGAGAGTGTCTTGTATATCCATGTTACGCATATTGATTATATTGAAAAGCACATTATTTGAGGCTAACGATATACAGACAATAGTTCTCCTGATCATTCTCTCCGATGTTGGTTTTAGCTCCATGGAGTAGGTGTCTATCCATTGTCCATGCATATACCATTTAGCATTTTACTATGATGTACCTATATGGTGAAATTATCTGTTATTTCACTGTGGATTTACCTGTTTACATGTATTATTGAGATATTTGCTGGAAAACTTTATTGACTGTGAACTGTTATAATTGTACTCTGTGACTTATTGTTGTTTGCTGTTTCTTGCTGCCATGTTGGTAATGATGCAGAGAGTCTCACCTCTTTTATTGTATTATTCTGCCTGCTTCTATTTTTGTACTTATGTTGGGATAGATGGTGATGGTGGCAAGGCAAGATCCACGAGGTTTTACTACAGATGCAGTTGTTCACTTGAAGTTCTACATGCCTTTTGGGGAGCTTTGGGGTGGCTGGAGAGTTTCCTCTAGGGAGGACTCTATGGAGTCGACTGCTCAGACTTCCGTCCGCAGCGTCATGCCCCGAATAGGGGCTTTGTCTGTTGAGGATCCCGAAGGGGATCTGGATGAAGAACGGGTGCAGAATCATGTTCCTCGGGTGTTGAGATTTGGACAAGGTTCAATTTCCATTTGGTAGTTATATGTATATATGTATGTTTACTTTTAGAGTACTTAAGTTTTATACTTTTGAAACATGAGATGATGTACTTAAGGATGTAACAAACTTTGTTTTATGAAAAACTCGCTATTCAGTTCTCATGACTTGAGTCTTTTATTTATTTCGGTAAGCTTGTGTTATTCATAAGAAAGAAATTTTAAAATTCATATTTTACAATATTAACTTTTATAATTTGGTTAAAGTTTTTTGAAAAAAGGAGTCAGTAAAAAATGTAATGCCCCTCGGAGGGGGTGTTACAATCAAACTGGACTCTCTCTAGAAGAATTCCAATTTCTCCTAGTTCGCTTAGTTGAAGTCATAGTTTCCTGTCCACACAGAATATTACATATTGAGTTGGCCAGTCCTCCATATCATGTAACTATGTAACGGTAACTACTAACATCTAACCTAAGCAACCTATGCAATCCTCTTTTAACATCTCAAACAAGAGATAAGCAAATGTACAATACACACATGCAGGAATTTCTACTTGCCCAGCACAGTCAGTCCATACTCCGGCTCAACAGGATGAACTGCTCTGATACCACTTAATGTAACACCCCATTTTAGGAGGCATTACATTTAAGACCGATTCCTTTAAAATTCTTTACTTAAGTTATAAAAGTTAATAGTATAAGATATGAGTTTCAAAAACTTCTTTTCGTGGATAACATAAACTGGTCAAATTTTAGGAACACAAAACATAAGAACCATAAAATAGACTTTTCATAAAATGAAGTTTGTTACATCCATAATTACATTACATCATGTTCCAAAACATAAAACTTAAGTACTCCAAAATAATCATACCTATACATATAACTACCAAATGAAAATTGAGCTTTGTCCAAGACCAAACACCTGAAGAATGGGCTTCAACACCCGATCTTCGTCCAAATCCCTTTCGGGATCCCCAATAGACAAAGCCCCCAGTTGGGGCATGTCACTACGGACAAGAGTCCGAGTAGCCGACTCCCCCGAACCCTCCCTATAGGAAGCTCTTCGATTGTCCCATAGCTCCCCAAGGGCATGTAGAACTCCAAGTGAACATTTACGTCAATAGTAAATGTGACCGCCTCATGCCTGGTCTTACTCCAACCCACAATGACAGCTCCGTCATACCGAATGCGCCTCGCATCCCACTGGACACTCCATGCTCTGGTGCCTCCATGGAACCATAGCCTAGTGAAACCTTGCGGGTCTTGCCTTGCCGCCATCACAATCTTTCCCAACATAAATATAAATAAAACAGAAGCAGACAGGATAATACAATAGAAGAGGTGAGATTCCCTACATCAATACCATCATGGCAGCAAGAAACACAATGAAAGATAGTAGTGCCTTTTATACAAAACAACATCAAGTAATAGCAGATATAATTATGTCAATACAGGAATATTCAAGGAATAACAAACATAATCATGTTATCAACTGATAAGTAAATCAGTAATGTACATCAAGATATATATATATATGTGTATAGATCATGTCACAATAACAGATATGCTGACTATACATATGCATGATGTGTATGCCGACCATCCTTATACACAATGCAACCAGTTTCTACTTCATGGAGTTAAGGTTCAGAGATGAGCGTTCCGAAAGATCTGTCCCCCCTGAAAAAATAGTCTACACCAGATCAGGAAGAGGATAGTGGTTATTGGGTCCTCATCGTGCGTTGTAACAGTTTTCCATGGCGAAGGGTATACAATGTGACAATGGTCACTAGGTGGAGCATCTCACCTTGACGCTCCCTGAGATCCGTCCAGGATTACATTTATCCAAATTCCTGCTCACTCCTAGGTATCACAAGCCGACAGTCTAATGCTCAAGTGCATGCTTAAAGAAATTAAACCACCGTTGTATCATTCCCAACAGTATTAAGGCAACCGCCCATACGATTGTCCAATACCATTAGTATCATTGATATTATGTAGTCGCCCATACAACTACATAATACTAATGATCCACTCGGGTCCAGCACTTCGGCCCAAAAGCATAAGGCTAAAACCATAATCCACTTGGGTCTAGTACGTCAGCCCAAGGCACAATGTCAAATTCATATTCCACTTGGGTATAGTACGTCTACCCAAGGCACAATGTCAAATTCATAATCCACTTGGGTCCAGTACATCGGCTCAAGGCACAATGTTAATGCATGCTATCACAAAGGATTTCAATCTTGCAAATTCAAGAATCATGGATATCAAGTGACGTGGAGCATTTTCAAAAATTTCTCTAGTATATAGATACATTATGTCTTCTTTAGTCTTTAATTATCATGCTCTCAAGAATGAAGATAGAAATTAATACAAATCACTAGCTGCTTCTAACTCAGTTCCTCAGATAACCTATCCTCATATCATTTATGAAAACCTAAAAAATGAACCATAATGTCCTTACCTCACCATTCCTTTCCTTTTCATCTAAGTCTTTCAAATTTTCTCTAGTTCTTTCTCAAGCTTGCTTTTCCTCTTAAGACCGAAACCGAAAATCACTCTTTTTGCTAAATGGTAAAATTTATTCTTTTCCATCCTTATCTTATAAATTCCTAATTAAATTCCTCGGTTATCATATCATCTAGATCCACCACTAAAAAGTCACTTTCCATTTTCCCCATTATCTCCAAAATTGTTTCCGTTGGTATATTCAAAAGTTATTACTCCTCAAATCATGACATTATAATTATCTTCAATCTTACTCATAAATTCCTAAACCCTAATCTATCTTTCAAATCACCTAAATGATATTTCTTAACATTCTTCCTAAAACTTCCATTATTCAACTTCTAAATAAAAATTATTTCCATCTTAATTACTCTTCCACCTTATTATCAAATAATTTAGGTCTCCAATCCACTCTTACTTCTAATTATCAAGTATCGTGGCCAAAAAACAATTTCTTTTTAATGGTAAAATTTTTGTTTCTTTTCTCGTTTAACTTATAGCCTTATAGATCATGTCTTTATCACCTAATCACCTAAGTCCTTGATAACCAAATATTTTTCTCATGGATATCTCTTCTTGGGCCAAGGTGGCCATGAGCCTTAAGGGTCAAAGGAAACCAAATAAATCATTCTTTCTCAACACAATCATAGCATGCCACTTACTTTAATTGGCATAATCAATTAAATTCATGCTCACTATCAAAATCACATAATATCCATCAAGTCATCAAAATCATCTTTGCATACATCAACATCATATAATCATACCAAATCAAATAAAACATAAATCAAAATCACACAATAGAGTGGATGAATCCTCACATGGACTCTCCACCTCCAACACAACCACTCGTTCCTTACCACCATAATATGGTCGATGAGGTTAATCTCCCTCTTACCTTAGGTGTAGCCTTCTAGCTCCTCGTAAGTCCTCTTGAAAAAGCTTTTCTTCCAAGAAGATCCTTAAAACAAAATAACACACAAATATCAACATTTAGGGTTTTAGAAATAAGATGATTTTGAAAGAACCCACAATAACAAAATGTCTTAGTATGGGGTTTTAATTCAAGAGATATGGATGGATGAAATTAAAGAAGATTAAGAGAGTGGGTTGAAGGTGTGGCCGTGAGGCTTTCCAAGAGAAAAGAAGAGAGTTTTATACTTTGTTTTCTTGATTCTTAGTAGAAAAATGGAAATGAACTAGGTGATAGCATAAAAATCAACTCTTTGATCCTTCAAAGTAGTCTTGGCCATGAGCCTTAGGAGAAAATAGTGGAATAAAATATTTGATAGATAGTCATTCACAAACAAATAAGGAAAACTTAGGAAAGATGAAAACTTTACCTTTGAAGCTTTCAAATCTTAGATTGTAGAATCACTTGAACAAGCCAAAATCTTCATCCAAATGGTCTTAGAAGGAAGTGTAAATTCAAGAATGTAGATGAGTGAAATTAAAGAAAATGAGATAGGGGTTTTGGTGAGGGTGGCCATGAGGTATAGAGGAAAAATGAGAGGAAAGAAAATAGAAATCAAGAATCTCTCCCTAAGATCTTCAAGTTAGGATTTGAAAGAAAATAATGAAAATGAGAGAACTTGATGATGATCACAACATAGAAAATCATCTATAAAGTGTGTAGATCCTAGAAATATGATTGAATGCAGAAAACAAAATGGAAGAGGAAGATGAAGGATGGTAGCCGTGAAGTGAAGGAGAGAAAATAGAAGATGAAAATAGGATGTGATAGCCGTGAGGTTGAGAGAAAATGGAAGAGAGAAAATGATGTAAGAGAATGAGATAGAAGCTTTAGGGTTGAGAGAGAAAGTGATAGAAAGTTTTGGGAAAAGAAAAGATGTTGACTTTTGGTGAATATGTGAAAGGTGAAGGCTTGTGAAAAGATGACATCTTGTCATCTTTTTTTCCTCCCCAAAAACCATGTACACCTAGGAGGAAGGAGCAAAACTTCTTTTGCAAGTTCCTCCTAAAGTTTCTTTGAGAAGCTTCGCACGTTTTCCTAAAAAGGTCAAATCATGTTATCATGTAGTGATGTGATGGTGTCACTTAGATGATATCATAAAAGTGACTAGATAAAAATAATTTACTAGATTTTTACTGCAAGCTATTACCCAGTAGATAAAAGTTACAGTTAACAATGTCGGTATATATTATCCAATGGACAATAGGACGCACCTAAATTTTATCCGTCAGATAAAATCTTGAGAAATGGCACTTCATAAACTATGTCTGACCCCGGGTTTAGTAAGATCCTCCATCACCATTTTCACAGTCCAAGGTTTTCCAGCCTTGGGAAAAATATTTCATTTTCCTGGCTTCGTTCGATGTGCACACAAATCGAGGAATATATTAAAATCATCAAACATTTCAAATAATTCCAGAAAAATTCACAAAATCACAAATATTATAAAATGAGTATTTATCGTGAACAATAAATTTTTGGGGTGTTACACGAGGCTCAGATTTTGTTAAAGTTGAATCAATCTCAAGATATGGGACCCTATAACATTGGACCATATTAGTTCCAAAAAAGGAGAAGTCGTAAGGTCAAGCGATTCTAGTAGAAATCGTATTCGCAACCACTAGGAAATCAACAACAACAGCAACCATATGGAGGGAGTGTTAGTGGTAGTATGCCCAGTCAGCCCGTGGCACTTTTATGGATATGTAAAAAATGTACAAAAAGTCATGCAACGAGGAATTGTACGATCAAAGGAAAAGTTTGTCTCAAGTGCAGAAAGCCTAGACACGTGTTTAGGAATTGTACTTCACAAAAGACAAAGCCTTTCGTTAATGATGTACGTGCTTCAAAATCTCACGTAGAAGGGAGAGACAATTCCCCAAGTGGAGTAGAAACATCCCAGATTAAGGACCTAAACGAGGGAGACTTTACCACAGGAGATGATCCTTTGACTATACTGTATAATTCTAGGGGTAACCCATTTCTTTATGGCATATAACTATATGGATCAATTAGATTTATCTATGTCTTCGTTATCTTTTGACCAAGTTATTTCTACTTCTACTATAAAGGCCTGTTGTTGATAACCAAGTTACTTAAACAACCTTATGCCCGTTAAAGGCTGAATATTTTCTGTTAATTTAATTTGTTTACCTCTTTCATAAATTTGACGTGATCTTAAAAATAGACTGATTATCTTCCAACCATATCCTATTAAATTGTTCTCATAAAATTTTAGAAGTTTACTTCTAAAATTGGGCCACATCAAATTCTTTGTTGGGTATGTCCGGTAACACATCAGATAGTTTTGTAACCCTTTTCTTTCTGGCCTTTATAATGTTTTTCATGCATCGCAATTGCAAGAAAGAATACTTCTAATCCAAATCATGTCATAGTATCAGATACAGTACAGTTGCAAGGGAACTTGACTGGTAAGACACTTTATGTTAAGAACAAGGACAGGAGAATGAAGCGATATGAAGGAAAGGAAATTATAAGTAATCAGGAAGGGATTGGTTATTTTCTAATCATATTCTATTAGATCGTTCCAAATAGACCTTACTGTTTCCTAAGAGTAAGATTTCTGGATTTTACGGCCAACCAAGATTAAAGCTTTATTGAGGGGAGGAGCTCAAGGATACATGTTATTATCTTCTTTGGAGGTTAAGAGTGAGAAGAAGTTGTATGCTAAGTTATCAAAGTACGAATTTAGGTTAGAGGAGGTTAAATTCTTGGGTCATGTGATCTTAAAGGAAGGGATTGCTGTGGGTCCATTGAAAGTTGAAGTAGTTCTTTAATGGGGAAGACCGAAGACCGTAACGGAGATTCATAGCTTTGTGGGATTAGCTGGTTATTATCAAAGATTCATCGAAGGATTTTCCAAAATAGCAAGACCTCTTATCCAGCCCACACGAAAGGGTTAAGCTTTTGTATGGACTGATGCATGTGAGAAAAATTTTCAAGGGTTGAAGAGACACTCAACTACTTTACCAGTGTTGATTCTACCTAATCCCAATGAACCTTTTGAGGTGTCTCATGATGCTCCACAACAGGATTTAGAACGTGTGCTTGTGTGAAATAGTGGGGGTAGTATCATATGCTTCAAGGCAATTGAGAGTACATAAGAAGAACTACCCTACACAAACTCAGAGTTAGCTATTATGGTTACATTGAAGATCTGGAGACATTTTCTACATGGAGCAATATTCAACGTCTACAGTGATCATTAGAGTCTGAAGTATCTGTTTGCTCAAGAAGAGCTAAATATGAGGCATTATATGGACGACAAATTAGAACACTTTTGTGTTGGCACTAAGATGGGGAAAGTTTTGCGTCAGGACCCGAGCTTGTACAACAAACAACGGATAAAATTAAGAAGATTTTAGACAAAATGTGAATAACTCAGAGAAAGAGAAATTACATCAGTAAAGGGGTTTGGAATGATGTAATTGCAGACACAATGTGGGAGCTAGAAGACATAATGAAGGAACAATGTCCGCATGTGTTCTAAGGTATAACAAATTTCGAGGATGAAATTTCTTTTTTGAAGGGGAGAGTTGTAACACCTTGAAAATTCCTTGTTTTCTGTTCTATATGCTTTTCATAATATTTATGATTTTTGTAAATTTTTATGAATTATTTAGGTGACTTTAATTATTTTATTATATTTCTCAATTTACGTGTGCATTAAGCAGGGCCGGAAAGAATAAAATATTTTTTTGAGGCTGGAAAGCTTTGGACTGTGAAAGCATACTGGGGGATCTTACTAAACTCGAGGCCAGACACAATTTACGAAATTTTTATTTTTTGAAATTTTATTTGATGAATAAGATTTGGGTACGCTCTATTATCCATTGGACAATAGATACCAACATTGTCAATTGTGACTTTTATCCATTGGATAATAACTTGTACAAAAAAAATCTAGTAGATTATTTCCATCTAGTCACTTTTATGATACCATCTAAGTGACATCACCCAATGACATCACATTTGACATTTTGGACAAAGGGAGAAACTTCTTATTGAAGCTTTGGAAGAAGCTTGCAAGAGAAGCTTGGCTCCTTCTCCCTAGGCATAATGCACAGTTTTGGAGGGGGAAAAGGTGACAACTTTGTCATCCTTTCACTTAAGCTTCATTTCATTTTTCATCTCAAAAAGTTTCCACCTTTCTCTCTCACTTTTCTCTTCTCTCATTTTCTCTCTAGTGGTTCACAGCCACCACTCTCTAATTCCCTCTTCTATTTTATTTGCTCCAATCAATCATACTTCTAGAATCTACACACCCTTTGGATGATTTCCTATGTTGTGATCATCATCAACTTCTCTCATCTTCATCATTTTCTTTCAAGCCCTAACTTGAATCTCTTAAGGTAAGATTCTTGATTTCTATTTTTCTCTCCTCTCATTTTTTTCCTCTACACCTCATGGCCAAGACCATTTTGTAGGGTCATCCTAAACTTAGTTCATCCCTTGTTCATCTTTCCATCTAAGCAATCAAAAGCTAAACACAAAACCCTCACCTTTCTTCCATTGAAGCTAACGACCAAGGCCAAGAAGTACACCATCCAAGCCTCCATAATTCAAGCCAACCACACTTCTTGAATCCAAACATCATTCCAAGACACTTTGTGGTTGAGACCAACTTCCAGTTCCATAATCTTCTATCCTTATTCAAGCTTAAAGTTTGAAGGCTTTTAAGGTAAAGTTTTTGATCTTCGCTCATTTCTTTTTTTTTTTTTTTTAGATTCTAAACCACCATCTTGATCTATGATCATCTTAGTAAGCCTTAGTTTAATATTTGTATGTTTGTTGTCTTAAGGGTTTGTTGGTGGTGGTGGACGAAAGCCATCAAGGAGACGTCAAAGAGCTTTCTTTTTATCTTTTCTTAAGGTAAGAGGGAGATTAACCTCATCAACCACTTATGGTGGTGAAGAACGAATTCCTTTATGGGTGATAAATCTATGTGAGGATTTATTCACCATGATTGTATGACTTTGTGACTTATAGTTATATGCTTTATGCAATTTTACTACTTTGATGGTATACGTGGACTTGTATAGTATGATTGTGATGCTCAAAATCATGTTGTATGCTTTAAATAGTGCTAGAAAGGAAAAGTATTTTGGTCCCAATAACCATTGTAGCTCACGACCATGATGTGGAGAATAGGGTGTTCAAGGCTAAAATATTTTATGGATTAAGAACTTAGATAGCTAGGTGGCAAGAGTATGATTTATGACTTTACAAGTTGAAAAAAAAAGTAAACAAAGTTTTTACCACTGAAAAGAATTTATTTTGGCCATGGTATTTGATAATTGATGAAAGAGTGAATTAGAGACCTAAAATATTTGATAATAGATGGAAGAGTAATTAGGATGGAAAGGATTTTATTTAGAATTTAAATGTTGAAAGTTTTAGAAAGAATATTAGAGAATATTACTTAGACGATTTGGGGGACTAATTAGGATCAGAGGATTCATAAGTAAAAGAGAAGATAATCACAATGTTATGATTTGAGCAGTAATGACTTTGAGCTATATTAATGGAAAATAGTTTTGGGGATAGTTAGAATAAGGAAAATGATTTATTAATGGTGAATCTAGTCGGTTTAATGATAAGGAAATTTAATTAAGAATTTATAAGATAAGAATGGAAAGAAAGAAATTCTTATTTTTAGCAAAAAAAGTGATTTCTGGTCATGGTATTAAAGGATAGGATTGAGAATTAAGTTGAAACTTAAGGTAACTCATTTAAGAGGATGTTAATAAGGATAACGGAAAAGGATTTCATTAAATTAAAAATAATGTAAGTTTTGGAAAGAATATTAGCAAATGACATTTTGAGGAGTTTTAATAATGAAAACTTGAGGTCTTTTAGGGTTTAGGGAAAGGAAAAGAATTTATGAAATCAAGATGATGAAAGATGATTTCTTTGTCGAAATTATGCAATAAAGATACCTTGTGACTAAAAATAACAATAAGGTAGCTGTGGGACCGACGTATTGGACCTGAGTGGATCAGTGGTATTATGTAATTGTATGAGCATTTATATAATATCATTGATACTAATGGTATTAGACAATTGTATAGGCGGTTGCTTTAATATCATTGGGAACAGTCCAACGGTGGTTTGATTTCATTGATCATGTATTTAAGCATTGTACAGTTGGTGGCTGTTATGTTTTTTTTTTTTTAAGGAGTGAACGATAATTTGGATAGTGTGATCCCGGATGGATCTCAGGGGGCATCAGGGCGAGGTGATTCACTTAGTGATATGTTAATACATTATATACCCCTGTCCGTAAAGAACCATTGCAATGCATTGACGAGGACCCGATAAATACTATTCTTTTTGTGGTTCGACGTAGACTATCATTGAAGGGGGCAAGTCTTCTGGAACGTTCATCTCTGAATTTGAGTTTAGCTCCATGGAGTAGGAACTAGTTCATTTGGTATACACATGATTAGTACACATATTGTTGCGTGGTATGGTTGTAACACCCCAAATTCTGACTATATGAATAGTAATAGCAGAATTACACTGTTTTACATTTTCTGTGTGTTATAAAAATAATTTGACTGTTCTGAGATCATATTTGATCATTTTGTGTGATTTGCTCGAGTCAAGAAAAAAAATAATTTTCTCGAATAGGAAAAATCTTATTTTAATTAATTAGAGCTGGGGGATCTTACTAAACCCAATTCTGATTGATATATATGTTAATCTCGTAATTTTTAGAATTTAATTGTGTAATAAAATAATTTTATATTTTTATAATATTATTTTATTCAACAGTACCTACTGTCTCAAAAATAGTAGAAAAATTATTTGTGGACCCGAAAAAGTTCGTGGGGCCCACGTTTAGTGTAGCAGTCAACGATGCTGACTGGATAGAAATCTAAACCAATAGGAAATGGTCAAAATAGATGGCATGACTTTCTTAACCAATTAGAAAGAGTCAACAAAAGAAGCATTGACTTCTTTGTGAGCCATTGGATTTTAAAGCTTACTTTAGAAGCTTTAATCTTAGCCGTTGATCTAATCAATGGTGAGATTAGAAGGATAGTTTTATGACCAATTGATATCTACCCTAGATGTGATCTATGGCTAGAAATTAAAGATGAATCAAGGGTTAGGATTTAGTCAAAGATTGTAGGCTTGAAAATGGTTAGTAACCTAATTAAGCTTAATTTAACTAATCTAATTACTTAATTAGCATACTAAGTGAACTAGCTTAGTTATGAATTAATTATAATCTAAATACTAATTAGATATCCTAATATTAATTAAAGGTTATAATATATGTTAATATATATTAAATTAAGTAGTTATATGATTGTTATGTTAATTAAAATTGGTTAGGATATTTAACCTAACTAATTCCCTAATTAGTTAGCAAGTAATTAGGACTAATTTGGGAATAATTAAGTCATTAAATCTACAAGGTTCAAGAACCATCCAACATGACATAAGCCATGTGCACCAAGTGTGAACACTTTAGATATTTTAGCATGCAAATTCATTCACTCAACCTCCCTAAAAGATCACTCACGGCAGCTGCATCCATTATTGCATTTCACTTTTATTTCTTTCACTTATCACAAATCAAAGCATCTACTTTCTCTCCAAAAAGCTATCAAGAACCAAGCAAACTTTCCCTTCTCTTTTTCTCTCTATATTCGGCCATGCACCTTACATATACTACCAAACTTCTATAATTTTTTCCTATCATATTTCCTAAAGCCAAATACCATTCTAAGCATCTTTCATTCACAAAGTTTTCCCAAATTCCTACTCTATCTTGCCTAAAATTCCACTTCTTGCTTACTTACTTAAGGGTAAGTTTGGTTTCTATGGTTCAAAACTGAATTTTTAATTTTTCTAACCATGATTGTTCCATGGTTTTTCAATATTGTACCTTGTATGTGTTTTTACTAATTGTTTAAAAATTTTAGGGATTTGTTTGGTGGATAGTACGAATTTGAAGGAAGGAAGGAGAACCAACCGATTAAAATTGTCTACAAGAGGTAAGAGGGAGATTTAACCTCACCAACCGAGTTTTGGTGGTGTGAGGATGGTTTTGTACGGTGGAAAATCCATAAGGGTTCTTCACCGATTATTTGATTGTGTTTGAGATGTGTTTGATTGAGTTTTTATGCTTGCATGTGTGATTAAATGCTTGAAGTTTTGATATTCTGTGTGTATGTGTAATTATGAAAGCATGAGATTGTATGTGTAAATTAGGATGTGAATAACATGATTAATCGATTGTATGTGTACTCCAAAGAGTATTGAGGCTTACGGCCATACAATGGAAAAAGGACCAAAGTCCTTACACTGATGAATTAAAATGAGAACTGAGACATTTAAATGAATCTGGGAAAAATTTGAGTAATGGTAAAATAAAATGATTTTAAGAGTAGTAAAGAAAAGAAATGATGTTTTTGAAAACAATACCATTTACTGATTTTTAGAGGAGTTATACCGCAAATTTTTATAAAAGAAGGACTAAATTGTAAATTTTATCAAAAAGAGGGGCCATAGTATAAATATTGATTTTTGAGGGGTCATAATGTAAATATTATTTTTAGAGGGGTCAAACTGTAAATATTTTATAAAGGAGGGATGATTTTGTAAATATAAATTTGATGAGGGACTTTTTAATTATTAAATTTTGAGGGACTATTTCGTAATTATTTATTTTTCAGGGACTATTTTGTAAATATTTATTTTTTAGGGACTATTTCATAAATATTAATTTTTGAGGGACTAATGTGTAAATATAAGTTTTTAAGGGACTAAAATGTAAATATGGAAAATAAAACTAATTTTAGTATTAAAATGAGAAAAACATTTTTGATTTAAAACGTAAGAAAAATATTTACACGATTGGAAAATGTGGAAAAATCACTACGCGATTTTGAAAAGGCGACAGAATCGAGTCGCGATTGAGAAAATACAAAAATATGACTACGCAATTAAAATACAGTAATAATACTGTCATATTACTGTGTAAATCCCGATTATGTGATATAAATTGGAAATGTGAATAGTGCATAGTACATGCATTGGAAAGGTCCGATGGACTGTATGAGGCTAGTTGCCTAGGAGAGACTATACCTCCTGAGTGGGTGTGATATGCGTAGTGTAAGTCACTCGTTGACCTTGGGGGCATTGGGGTGCGGGTTGCCTACAATGGGCAGATGGTAGCTCTTACATGCACCGTGGGTTAGGCCGACGCAACACACCAATGATCCGGACCGAGACATTATCCTTAATCAAGATCTGATAAAGACTGTCGTGTATATGCTGGATGTGCAAAACTGAGCACGTGGTCCAAGGCATGTTGGTACCGACACTTCTTTTCGATCACTCTCTCCGACTTGAGTTTTAACTCCATGGAGTAGGAAATTGAGTCTGTGTGCATACATATAATGATAGAGGGTATTATCGTAATTTCTATTTATGATAATTGATTTATTGATTATTGATTATTGATAATGACATGACTGTAATTATTGTGTATTACATGTTTTGTGATGATATTGATGTTAGTGGCATAATTATAATTATGGTATGATAACTGTATGAGATATTGTATGTGTTTATCTTCATTACTGCCATACTGGTATTGGCGTAGGTGATCTCACCTCTTTATATGCATGTTTGGTATTATATTTATATTTGTTAAGACGTCGAGCAAGAAAAAGAGCAAGAAGCTGAGGAGGAGCAAATTCCTGCTGAGGACGTCGAGTTCTGAAGAGATGCAGATGCCTAGTTTCCTTGGCTACCTAAAGATGACATTCATTGGAGGAGATGAGGCATGGACTGTAGATTTAGAGAGAGAGGGTATCTATTATAGAGTTTCCTATATCTATTAGGCAGTATTGGGGAGCTTACTATCGTACTACTAGTACGGTTAGTATTGTGTCGTCTGCTCGGACACTTGTCCGTAGAACTGCACATCATGACGGATTCCTATGTATTGAGGAATCTGAGGAGGACCCATCTAAGGGTTCTGCTGTCTAGTAAGATTTGGGCTAAATGTTAGTTTTAAAGTTTAAAGTTTAAATATTTTGGAAGTCTAGTTTGTAAGATATCAAAGTGTGACAGTACTAAATGCTTGTATGTATATGTGATGTAAATTATTTGTGACAATGTTGTTATGTTTTTATTTTCTGCTAAGTTTATCTTATTATCATCAAGAAATTTTATAACTCGTATTTATAATACAAGCACGATTTTTAATTGAAGGGTAATTTGGTAATTAAGTAACATAAAGTGTGGCACCCTAAGGAGGGTGTTACATTAGTTGGTATCAGAGCCCAAGTTAGAGTCTTTTGGGTTTGTGGTTAGGTCTGTCTTGTCTAAGTTGTGTGATTCTCTGTAATTGTTTTTCGAAAGAAAAACAATATTGTTTGAAGATTGACCTTCACTTTTCTTTGTGTTGTTCAGTCTGATTGATAGAGCGAAATGGCTGGACGTGGAAGAGGACGCATGAATGCGAGGGCAGCAGCTAGAAATGCCGGCGACAATAATCAGAATATGGTCGCGGTATGTAGCAAAGAATGCAACGAATGGTTGAGGTTGTTGCACAGCAGAATCAAAGAGCACATGACGATGCTCATAGCTTGTCAGAATTTCCGAGGAATAATCCACCGAAATTTCATGGAGAATTCGACCCAGAGAAGGCTGATATGTGGATAAAAGAATTGGAAAAGATATTTGAAGGCATGAGTTGTACTGATGAGCGGAAGCTTACTTTCGCCACATTCGTGCTAGTCGGTGACGGAGAAGGCTTGGTGGGCAGGAGCCCGGAGGTTAATCCAAGCTGAAGGGAGAGTTGTGACGTGGCAGCTCTTTAGACAGAAGTTTCTGGGAAAGTATTTCCCAACCAGTGTTCAACATGCTAAGGAGATGGAGTTCCTTAGTCTGAGGCAAGGGGCGATGATTGTAAATGAGTACGCGGCACGGTTCGAAAGCTTGTCTAAGTTTTCGAGGTACTTCTAAATGCATCCAGATGAGGAATGGAAGTGTAGGAAGTTTGAAGAGGGGCTGAGGCTTGACATCAAGCGAGCTTTAGCAACTGTGGATATTGATCAGTTTCCGGTATTGCTAGATAAGTGCCGAAAGGTTGAGGAGATTGATTATCTTCGTGAGGCTAGAAATAAAAATTTTGGACCAGCACGGTTCCAAAGGGGGAAGAGTAGCGGTGGCAACCGTTACCAGCAGAAACCATATACTAAACCAGCAGTAGGTCAAAATCGGCAACAATCGTTTGGGGGAAGCTCTAGTGGTAGTAGAGCAGTTTCGACTGGAATTGTTGCACTTAAATGTTTTAAGTGTGGTAAAGGACATCTCACCAGGGACTGTCAGCATAAGGGGGTGATTTGTTATCGATGTGGGAATCCTGGACATTTCTCAAGGGAGTGTGATCAGCAAAAGGCGGAGCCATCAGTGGGCAATGTTCGTACTGCAAGGCCATAGGCGGGTGGTCGAGTGTATACTATGAGCGGGGAGGAAGCCGCAAAATTCGAGGACTTGATAATGGAGGAGTGTGCTATTGAAGGTAATCCTTTAACAGTATTATATGATTCGGGAGCAACACATTCTTTCATTGCATGTGATTGTGTGGAGCGTTTGGGATTAACTGTGACTACATTACCATATGATTTGAGTGTTAGTACTCCTACTGATAAGCCTGTGATAACTACAAGAGTATGCTTGAATTGCCCTGTATCTGTTAGAGATAGAATCTTTCATGTGGATTTGATCTGTTTGCCTCTTTCCAAGATTAATGTAATCTTAGGAATGGATTGGTTGTCTTCCAACCATATCTTGATAGACTGTTCGAATAAGACATTAGTTTTTCCTGAGATTAAGGATTCTAGATTCTTAACGGCTACTCAAATGGAGGCTTGTTTAAAGGAAGGAGATCAAGGGTACTTGTTGATGTCTTCTATGGAGATTCACTGTGAGGATATTTTAAAGGATATTTTCGTAGTGAATGAGTTTTCTGAAGTATTTCCTGAATATATACCTGGAATACCGCCGGAAAGAGAGATTGAATTCTCTATTGATTTGGTACCTGGAGCTGGACCTATATCTATGGCGCCTTATCGAATGTCGCCAGTAGAGTTAGCAGAGCTTAAGAAGCAGTTAGAGGATTTGTTGGAGAAGCAGTTTGTGAGACCAAGTGTATCACCTTGGGGAGCTCCAGTATTGTTGGTAAAGAAGAAGGATGGGACTTCTCGTCTATGTGTAGACTACCGACAATTGAACAAGATTACGATCAAGAATAAATATCCACTACCAAGAATCGATGATTTGATGGATCAATTGTGAGGAGCCGCAATATTTTCTAAGATTGATTTACGTTCTGGTTATCACCAGATACGTGTGAAGGTGGAGGATATCCCAAAGACTGCGTTTCGGACACGATATGGGCATTACGAGTATCAAGTGATGCCTTTTGGTGTGACTAATGCACCTGCGATATTTATGGACTTCATGAATCGGATTTTCCGTTCATACTTGGATAAGTTTATTGTTGTCTTTATTGATGACATCTTGATTTATTCTCGAAGTCGGGAGGAACATCTGAACATCTCAGAGTGGTTCTCCGATTTTGAGGAGAATAAGTTGTATGTCAAGTTGTCCAAATGTGAGTTTTGGTTGAGCGAAGTACAATTCTTGGGGCATGTCATATCGGCAGATGGAATTGAAGTTGATGCTGCAAAGGTGGAGACAGTTATTGAATGGGATAGACCGAAGATTGTATCGGAGATCCGTAGTTTCATCGGATTGGCCGGTTACTATCGACAATTCATAGAAGGGTTTTCAAAGATTGCAGGACCTCTTACCCAACTTACACGAAAGAATCAACCGTTTACATGGAATGAAGCATGTGAGAAAAGTTTTCAGGAGTTGAAACGACAACTGACTACTTCACCGGTTTTGATTCTACCTGATCCGAATGAACCTTTCGAGGTGTATTGTGATGCTTCATATCAAGGATTGGGTTGTGTACTTATGCAAGACCGTAAGGTTGTGGCATATGCATCGAGGCAGTTGAAAGTGCATGAGAGGAATTATCCGATTCATGACTTGGAGTTAGCAGCAGTGGTGTTTGCATTGAAGGTATGGAGACATTTTCTTTATGGGGCAACGTTCATTGTTTTTAATGACCATAAAAGTTTGAAGTATCTGTTTGACCAGAAAGAGTTGAACATGAGACAAAGGCGTTGGCTCGAGTTTCTGAAAGATTATGACTTTCAGTTATAATATCATCCCGGAAGGCGAATGTCGTAGCAGATGCTCTAAGTAGGAAAGCGCTTAATGCTTCTGTTATGATGATAAAGGAGAAGGAACTGATAGAAGAGTTTCGAGATATGCGATTATCTGTGAAGTTGACACCGGGAAAAATATGTTTGAACCTGATCGTTATTTCAATGATTTGATGGATAAAATACGAGAAGGGCAAAACAAAGGATCGATATTTGCAAGAAGCGAAGGAAGCAAGAAGTCAAGGAGCGGAATTGGAATTCAGCGAAGATGTTGATGGAATTTTGAAGTTCAAAGGGCGAGTTTGTGTACCAAACGATCCAGAACTGAGGAGATCAATTTTGGATGAAGCTCATCGAAGCAAATTGAGTATGCATCCAGGAGCCACGAAGATGTACCAAGATTTAAAACAGCTATATTGGTGGAAAGGGATGAAGAGGGATGTAGCAGAATATGTATCATCCTGTTTAATTTGTCAGAAGGCCAAAGTGGAACACCAGTGACCATCGAGAATGTTGCAACCTTTGCCTATTCCTGAGTGGAAATGGGATGACATAGCAATGGATTTCGTAACTGCACTGCCGAAAACTCGGAAGGGTCACGATTCTAAATGGGTGATTATTGATCGGCTTACAAAGTCGGTGTACTTTTTACCGATTAATATTAAGTACTCAATGGAAAAGTTGGCTCAAGTGTACATCAATGAAATTGTCAGACTTCATGGTGTACCATCCAGTATAATCTCTGATCGAGATCCGCGATTTAAATCGAGATTCTGGAACAGTTTGCAAGAAGCGATGGGAACGAAGCTACGTTTGAGTTCTGCTTATCATCCACAAACTGATGGTCAGTCAGAGAGGACGATTCAGTCATTGGAGGACTTGTTGAGGGCTTGTGTTCTAGAGCAAACTGGTTGTTGGGATGAATTTCTATCGTTGATAGAGTTCACTTACAATAATAGTTTCCATTCAAGCATAGGGATGGCACCCTATGAAGCTTTATATGGGAGAAGATGTAGAACGCCGTTGTGTTGGTATCATGATGGTGAAAGTACTATGGTAGGACTCGAGTTTGTGCAACAGACAATTGAGAAAGTGAAGATGATCCAAGATAAGATGAGAACGACACAGACGCGGCAAAAGAGTTATGCAGATAAAAGAAGAAGACCACTAGAATTTGAAGAAGGTGACCATGTATTTCTACGTGTGATGCCTATGACTGGAGTTGGACGAGTAATCAAGTCGAGGAAGCTTACTTCGAAGTTTATTGGACCGTATCAGATACTTCATCGGGTAGGTCCGGTAGCTTATCAGATTGCACTACCACCGTTCTTATCAAATCTCCATAATGTATTTCACGTATCACAACTACGGAAATATATTTCTGATCCGATTCATGTGATCGAGCCAGACACTGTACAACTAAAGGAGAATTTGACCTATTAGACATTTTCGACCAGAATTGAAGATCGAAGAGTTAAGCAACTTCTAGGAAAGGACATCATTTTAGTTAAAGTGGTATGGAATGATGTAAGTGGTGAAGCTACATGGGAGTTGGAAGAGAAGATAAGAGAGCAGTATCCATTTTTATTTTGAATATGTATGTCAAGTTTCGAGGATGAAACTTTATTTTAGAGGGGGAGAGTTGTAACACCCCAAATTCTGACTATGTGAATAGTAATAGCGAATTACACTGCTTTTTTACATTTTCTCGTGTGTTATAAAAATAATTTGACTGTTCTGAGATCATATTTGATCATTTTGTGTGATTTGCTCCGAGTCAAGAAAATAATAATTTTCTGACCGAGAAAAATCTTATTTTAATTAATTAGAGCTAAGGGATCTTACTAAACCCAATTCTGATTGATATATATATTAATCTCGTAATTTTTAGAATTTAACTGTGTAATAAAATAATTTTATATTTTTATAATATTATTTTATTCAACAGTACCTACTGTCTCAAAAATAGTAGAAAAATTATTTGTGGACCTGAAAAAGTTCATGGAGCCCACGTTTAGTGTAGCAGTCAACGATGCTGACTGGATAGAAATCTAAACCAATAGGAAATGGTCAAAATAGATGGCATGACTTTCTTAACCAATTAGAAAGAGTCAACAAAAGAAGCATTGACTTCTTTGTGAGCCATTGGATTTTAAAGCTTACTTTAGAAGCTTTAATCTTAGCCGTTGATCTAATCAATGGTGAGATTAGAAGGATAGTTTTATGACCAATTGATATCTACCCTAGATGTGATCTATGGCTAGAAATTAAAGATGAATCAAGGGTTAGGATTTAGTCAAAGATTGTAGGCTTGAAAATGGTTAGTAACCTAATTAAGCTTAATTTAACTAATCTAATTACTTAATTAGCATACTAAGTGAACTAACTTAGTTATGAATTAATTATAATCTAAATACTAATTAGATATCCTAATATTAATTAAAGGTTATAATATATGTTAATATATATTAAATTAAGTAGTTATATGATTGTTATGTTAATTAAAATTGGTTAGGATATTTAACCTAACTAATTCCCTAATTAGTTAGCAAGTAATTAGGACTAATTTGGGAATAATTAAGTCACTAAATGGATGAGGGGCTGCACGAAATTGGGGCTGCAAAATGAGGAGGCAAGTGGGCTTAAATCTACAAGGTTCAAGAACCATCCAACATGACATAAGCCATGTGCACCAAGTGTGAACACTTTAGATATTTTAGCATGCAAATTCATTCACTCAACCTCCCTAAAAGATCACTCACGGCAGCTGCATCCATTATTGCATTTCACTTTTATTTCTTTCACTTATCACAAATCAAAGCATCTACTTTCTCTCCAAAAAGCTATCAAGAACCAAGCAAACTTTCCTTTCTCTTTTTCTCTCTATATTCGGCCATGCACCTTACATATACTACCAAACTTCTATAATTTTTTCCTATCATATTTCCTAAAGCCAAATACCATTCTAAGCATCTTTCATTCATAAAGTTTTCCCAAATTCCTACTCTATCTTGCCTAAAATTCCACTTCTTGCTTACTTACTTAAGGGTAAGTTTGGTTTCTATGATTCAAAACTGAATTTTTAATTTTTCTAACCATGATTGTTCCATGGTTTTTCAATATTGTACCTTGTATGTGTTTTTACTAATTGTTTAAGAATTTTAGGGATTTGTTTAGTGGATAGTACGAATTTGAAGGAAGGAAGGAGAACCAACCGATTAAAATTGTCTACAAGAGGTAAGAGGGAGATTTAACCTCACCAACCGAGTTTTGGTGGTGTGAGGATGGTTTTGTACGGTGGAAAATCCATAAGGGTTCTTCAACGATTATTTAATTGTGTTTGAGATGTGTTTGATTGAGTTTTTATGCTTGTATATGTGATTAAATGCTTAAAGTTTTGATATTCTGTGTGTATGTGTAATTATGAAAGCATGAGATTGTATGTGTAAGTTAGGATGTGAATAACATGATTAATCGATTGTATGTGTACTCCAAAGAGTATTGAGGCTTACGGCCATACAATGGAAAAAGGACCAAAGTCCTTACACTGATGAATTAAAATGAGAACTGAGACATTTAAATGAATCTGGAAAAAATTTGAGTAATGGTAAAATAAAATGATTTTATGAGTAGTAAAGAAAAGAAATGATGTTTTTGAAAACAATACCATTTACTGATTTTTAGAGGAGTTATACCACAAATTTTTATAAAAGAAGGACTAAATTGCAAATTTTATCAAAAAAAGGGGCCATAGTATAAATATTAATTTTTGAGGGGTCATAATGTAAATATTATTTTTAGAGGGGTCAAGCTGTAAATATTTTATAAAGGAGGGATGATTTTGTAAATATAAATTTGATGAGGGACTTTTTCATAATTATTAAATTTTGAGGGACTATTTCGTAAATATTTATTTTTCAGGGACTATTTCGTAAATATTTATTTTTTAGGGACTATTTCGTAAATATTAATTTTTGAGGGACTAATGTGTAAATATAAGTTTTTGAGGGACTAAAATGTAAATATAGAAAATAAAACTAATTTTAGTATTAAAATGAGAAAAACAGCATTTTTGATTTAAAACGTAAGAAAAATATTTACACGATTGGAAAATGTGGAAAAATCGCTACGCGATTTTGAAAAGGCGACAGAATCGAGTCGCGATTGAGAAAATGCGAAAATATGACTACGTGATTAAAATACAGTAATAATACTGTCATATTACTGTGTAGATCCCGATTATGTGATATAAATTGGAAATATGAATAGTGCATAGTACATGCATTGGAAAGGTCCGATGGACTGTATGAGGCTAGTTGCCTAGGAGAGACTACACCTCCTGAGTGGGTGTGATATGCGTAGTGTAAGTCACTCGTTGACCTTGGGGGCATTGGGGTGCGGGTTGCCTACAATGGGCAGATGGTAGCTCTTCTGTACCGTGGGTTAGACCGACGCAACACACCAATGATCCGGACCGAGACACTATCCTTAATCAAGATCTGATAAAGACTGTCGTGTATATGCTGGATGTGCAAAACTAAGCACGTGGTCCAAGGCATGTTGGTACCGACACTTCTTTTCGATCACTCTCTCCGACTTGAGTTGTAGCTCCATGGAGTTGGAAATTGAGTCTGTGTGCATACATATAATGATAGAGGGTATTATCGCAATTTCTGTTTATGATAATTGATTTAGTGATTTATTGATTATTGATAATGACATGACTGTAATTATTGTGTATTACATGTTTTGTGATGATATTGATGTTAGTGGCATAATTATAATTATGGTACGATAACTGTATGAGATATTGTATGTGTTTATCTTCATTACTGCCATACTGGTATTGGCATAGGTGATCTCACCTCTTTATATGCATGTTTGGTATTATATTTATATTTGTTAAGACGTTGAGCAAGAAAAAGAGCAAGAAGCTGAGGAGGAGCAAATTCCTGCTGAGGACGTCGAGTTCTGAAGAGATGCAGATGCCTAGTTTCCTTGGCTACCTAAAGATGACATTCATTGGAGGAGATGAGGCATGGACTGTAGATTTAGAGAGAGAGGGTATCTATTATAGAGTTTCCTATATCTATTAGGTAGTATTGGGGAGCTTACTATCGTACTACTAGTACGGTTAGTATTGTGTCGTCTGCTCGGACACTTGTCCATAGAACTGCACATCATGACGGATTCCTATGTACTGAGGAATCTGAGGAGGACCCATCTGAGGGTTCTCATTGTGTCTAGTAAGATTTGGGCTATATGTTAGTTTTAAAGATTAAAGTTTAAATATTTTGGAAGTCTAGTTTGTAAGATATCAAAGTGTGACAGTACTAAACGCTTGTATGTATATGTGATGTAAATTATTTGTGACAATGTTGTTATGTTTTTATTTTCTGCTAAGTTTATCTTATTATCATCAAGAAATTTTATAACTCGTATTTATAATACAAGCACAATTTTTAATTGAAGGGTAATTTGGTAATTAAGTAACATAAAGTGTGGCACCCTAAGGAGGGTGTTACAATGGTCAAGGCACATATTGTTGCAGCATAATCAAAGTACATATTGTTGTGTGGCATAGTCAAGGCACATGTTGTCGTAGTATATTATGGTGGCGTAGTCATTATGCATACATTATAGATATATGTTGTTATAGTAATGCTAGTGCTTATACCATTATGAGATATGTTTACTGCGGATATTTAAGAATTAATAATGTGAATATACTTGCAATGTCTGTATGTATGGAATCACTTCATTGTTCGTATTGTTTCTCTACTGCCATTGTGGTATTTGATGTAGGGGATCTCACTTCTTTTATTGTATTATTCTGTTTGCCTCTGTTTTATGCTCATGTTTGTAAAGACTGTGATGGCGGCAAAGCAAGATTCGCAAGGCTTCATTAGACTACAATTTCATGGGGGCATCGAAGTGTGGAATGTCTGTTGGGACACGGGGCACATTCAGTATGTCGGAGATGTCACCTTGTTTTGGAGTAGGACCCGACATGAGGCTGCTATGTTTACTATGGACGCAGCTATTTTCTTGGAGTTTAATTTGCCTTTTGGGGAGTTTTGGGATGATCATAGATCTCCCTTTTAGGAGGACTCTATGGAGTCGAATGCTCAGACTCCCATCCGTGGTGACATGCCCCGACTGGGGGTTTTGTCTACTAGGGATCCCGAAGGGAATCTGGTGGAAGATCAAGTGCAAGACCCTACTCTTCAAGTGTTTGGACTTGGATTAGGCTTAGTTTTCATATGGTAGTTATATATCTTCTTTTGGAGTACGTAAGTTTTATGCTTTTGAAACATAATCATAATGTACTCATGGATGTAGTAAACCTTGTTTCATGAAAATTCTTTTATTCAGTTCTTATACTTGAGTTTCTCTAGTTCGGTAAGTTATGTTATTCATTTGAAAAGAGATTTTGAAACTTGTATTTTGTAATGTCAATTATTTCATAGTTTGATCAAAGTTTTAATTCTATTTATTATTAAGGAGTTTGTCTGAAACGTAACGTCTTTCGGAATGGGGTGTTGCATTGTGATATTGGCAAGTGCACCAAATCATAAAAGTAATAAATGATGAGTAAGATTTCGTTCCCACGAGGAATTAGTTTACCAAGTACCACTTCTCTAATATTAATACTATCTAGGCAACCAATAATTGTGATCCAAGATAATTAAAGACACAAAATTATAAAAGAAAAAAAAACACATAAGAACGCACAAAATTAAAACACTAGGGACCTGACTTCACTTAATTCAACAATCTAACATAGATAATAGAGTAGCTTTAGGATCTTTATTCTAATTAATTTCTAGTCATTCAATTGACGGGGATCATCCCTTAATTAATTAAAACCCAATTCCTTGGCGAGTTAATTCTCTTTAATTATCAAAGCCTAATCAATCCCTTAATCTAAACCCCAACTCTTAAAGGTATGACCTTCACTCTATGGATTTTCATGAAAATACCACAATTCTCCCACACAACCTATAACATCTATTCCTAGATGATTATAAATCATGACACTTATTATTTATGGTCTAAGTCATATGCAAACCTTCCGATTCTATACATATCTCACTAGATCAATTTATTAGTGGCCAATTCATAAAAGCTTTAAGAACCATAATAAGCACTCAAATTGAATAGAAAAGAAATTAATTAAAATTCCAATCTTAATACTTGTCGATTGAATAAAGTTACATCTTCACCCTAGAAATACATAAATTTAGCTACACGTGACAAAAGAGAAGAAGAGATAAGAAGAGGAAAGAAAATTCATCATGATAGAATTGTAGAGAAAAAACCAAAACGTCTTTAATGGTTATTCAATTGTTAACTCTATAAGAGCTCCATGACAGCTCCTCCTCCTCTCTTAGAGCTCGGCCCCTTTTTGCCTTTGAGACTCTCAAAACTCTATATTTTTGTGTATTTTTTGAACCAAGAGAGAGTTACTTTACTAAACTTGTTTTGCCTTTTTTATAGAAAAATTGACAACTTTTCATATCTTTTTCGCACGATTTTTCTCACCTACCAGATAGCAGAATCTGCCCTCAATCTCAACATATAATTTGTAGGATTTTCTATTAGCTTTTCAATGCCGCAAATAGCACGTTGATCTGATCTCTTAATTAATCTTTGGTCAAATCTATTGTTTCTTATTCCTTTTTGTTAAATCCATATAAATTAGGAAACAAATATTCCACTCAAATTAAGAAACTCCTTGAGATCCTTGCGTTAAACGCGGAGATACTTAATCAAGTAGAGATTGTTTACGCTCCAATTAAGAATCTAACTTGATCCTTTCTTAAATTCCTACAAAAGACAATAAAAAATATATTTAAATCAGTGGGCTCAGAATTTACTCAATATCATAAATAAATAAATAGTATAATTCTTATATCAAAATATTCAAATCCTTCAAATATTTATCTTTAAAAATTTCTTATTTTTGTACAAAATCTAATGATCTATCCTAAAAATTCAAATAATCCTAGGTGAAGAGATAATTATTCAAAATAAATTAAAAAATAAAAATAAACAAAAACTAAATAAATATAAATTCAAAAGCCTAATAAATAAACTCAAAAGATGAGTGTATTTTACACTCATCAAATACCCCAAACTCAAATATTACTTATCCTCAAGCAATAAAGAAAAAGAAGAATGGAAAAACAAGAAAAGAAAAGAAAACAACTAAAACACAAAACATCTAGACTCAAAAATGGCAATATCGGTTATTGAAAATAATTCATATCCTCAGAAATTACTTCATAATCTCATTTCAAAGTGTCACACATGCAACTCTACTGCAAAAATTACTTCCCAAAAACATGAATGACAGACTCAATCTCCTCATAAAGTACGAGCTCAAATAAGTTTATAATCTAAAAAATGCACATTAAACCTACATCCATAGGGTTGTTTTTCATCTTTCTCTCTACTAAGGTAAACAACACATAACTAAGGGTCAAAATGGACTTTATAAAGCTTGTAATGTAAGGCCAATGGCATGGGTTAAAACAAAGGGTAGGATAATGAAAACAAAAGTTGAGATACAAAATCATGCAAATTTCAAAATTCAAGCCACAAAATGTAGGACAAGTGCAGAATGGAGCATAAGAATCAACACTTTACTATTTTTTCCTTTTTTTATTTATTTTTATAATCTCTACCCCCAAACTTGTTTCTTTGCAACACATTGGGTGCACTTTTTTTTTTTGAAATTTTTTTCAGCTCTATAAATACTTCATGCACAAAAATAATGAAGGCTTGAATAATAAAATAATACAAGATATGCACTCAACAAAGGTTATGTAAGAGAGTAATTTTTTTTATAAGGGCATGGGAAAAGAAAAATGTGAGTAAAGAAAAGAAATAAAGGTCAAACAATAACAAGGCTGCAAAAGGGACTTAAGGATAAACTGTGTTCACAGGTTGACTTGAAAGGCTCAAACAGTCCAAAAAAGGCCCTTATCATTTCTTTTAACCATGCACTGTCTAGGATTTCGCCTCAAGAGAGAATCAAACAACTTCTAGATGCGAATCATCCACACACATGCATTCCCATAAATTTTCTCTAAGCTTGACATGAAATTAAATTTCAAGGTCTATCAAACATAAAGATAGGAAATGCATTCAGACATAATTGAAACAATAGAGATAAACATAACTCTCAAATTCTCATGTGATTTCGCAAGAAAAGAGATCAATTCACAATTTATACAGTCATCAGATATTCAATTCAACAAACCAGTATGCTTAGTTTTAACACTATGACTCAAAACACAAAAGGATGATGATGACAAAATAAAATCAATAAGAACAAATAAATAAATGTGAAAATAAAATGCCAAAGGAAAAAGAAGAGAAATCCTTTTGACAGGCGATAGCTATATACATCCCCCTACAAAGGCTCTGAACTTGAAGAGGCACCTACGCCGACTCAACATTAGCAAACTTCAAAAAAAAAAAAATGTTAGTCAATAAAACAAGAAATAATAAAATAACATAAAAAACAAATAACTAATAGAAACCGAAAGAATAAAAGAGTAAAGAAAAAAATAAAGAAAAAAAAAGAGCCTAGAGTAGTATTCTTCTTAGATACTAATGATATTGATAAAAGCCTAATTCCCCAGCAACGGCGCCAAAAACTTGTTGTGATATTGGCAAGTGCACCAAAACACAAAAGTAATAAATGGTGCGTAAGATATCGTTCTCACGAGGAATTAGTTTACCAAGTACCGCTTCTCTAATATTAATACTATCTAGGCAACCAATAATTGTGATTCAAGATAATTAAAGACACAAAAATATAAAAGACAAAAACACATAAGAACGCATAAAATTAAAACACTAGGGATCTGACTTCACTTAATTCAATAATCTATCATAGACAATAGAGTACCTTTGGGATCTTCATTCTAATTAATTTTTAGTCATTCAATTGACAGGGAGAATCCCTTAATTAATTAAAACCAAATTCCTTGGTGAGTTAATTCTCTTTAATTATCAAAGCCTAGCCAATTCCTTAATCTAAACCCTAACTCTTAAAGGCATGACCTTCACTCTATAGATTCTCATGGAAAATACCACAATTCTCCCACACAACCTATAACCTCTATTCCTAGATGATTATAAATCATGACACTTATTATATATGGTTTAAGTCATATGTAAATCTTTCGATTCTACATACATCTCACTAGATCAATTTATGAGTGGCCAATTCATAAAAGCTTTAAGAACCATAATAAACACTCAAATTGAATAAAAAAGAAATTAATTAAAATTTCAATCTTAATACATGTCAATTGAATAAAGTTACATCTTCACCCTAGAAACTCATGAATTAGCTACACGTGAAAAAGAAAAGAAGAGGTAGGAAGAGGAAAGAGAATTCATCATGATAGAACTGTAGAGAAGAAACCAAAGCGTCTTCAATGGTTATTCGATTTTTAACTCCATGAGAGCTCTATGACGATTCTTTCTCCTCTCCTAGAGCTCATCCCCTTTCTACCTTTAAGACTCTCAAAACGCTATATTTTTTGTGTATTTTCTGAACCAAGAGAGAGCTACTTTGCTAAACTTATTTTTCTCTTTTTACAGAAAAATTAACAGTTTTTTGTATCTTTTTTGCACAAATTTTCTCACCCACCAGATAGCAAAATCTGCTCTTGATCTCAACAAATAATTTGTAGGATTTTTTGTTAGCTTTTCAATGCCGCAAACAGCACGTCAATTTGATCTTTTAATTAATCTTTGACTAAATATCTTGTTTCTTATTCTTTTTTGTTGAATCCATATAAATTAGGAAACAAATATTCTACTCAAATTAAGAAACTCCTTGAGATCCTTGCATTAAATGCAGAGATACTTAGTCATCAAGTGGAGATTGTTTGTACTCCAATTAAGAATCTAACTTGATCTTTTCTTAAATTCCTACAAAACACTATAAAAATACATTTAATTCAGTGGGTTCAAAATGTACTTAATATCATAAATAAGTAAATAAATAGTGTAATTATTATTCATCAAATATTTATCTTTAAAAATTTCTTATTTTTGTACAAAATCTGATGATCTATCCTAAAAATTCAAATAATCCTAGGTGAAGAGATAATTATTCAAAACTAAATTAAAAAATAACAATAAATAAAAACTAAACAAATATAAATTAAAAATCCTAATAAATAAACTCAAAAGATGAGTGTATTTTACACTCATCAGCAGAAAAAAAGAAAAAATAGAGAAAAGTGAGAAAGGAAACCAACGGAGAAAGAAGGAGGAGAAAGAGGAAGAAGGGGAAAGAGTAAGGAGAGTTGGATCTTCTATGGCCAATCCTTGGCTTCATCTTCAAGACCTTAAGGTAGGGGGACTTTATTTTGACTCTTTTTTTGCATTTTCCTCATCTTGTTTTATGAGTTGGCATGATGGGGGAAAGGGGTTTGAAGGGTTGTTTTGGTGTTCTATGCTTGAATCTTGTTGGTTAACTTGAGGATGACTTGGTTTTAGTTTGTTGCATGCTTGGTGATGCATTTTTCATCCCTTGAGCACTTATTATCTCACTTGAGTTAAGAGAGGGGTTTTAGGTTTTCATGGTGATGAATGATGCATTGATGCATGTGGAGTGATTTGAAAAGGGTTTTGAGAGTTGGAATAAGTTTATGAACCTTGTGTAAGGTTGGAAATCACTTGGATTTGAGGTTTGAGTGATTGGAGGAGGGGTATGTTCCAATAGAACAGCACCCGCACCTGTAAAATTCTGTAGAATTTTGCAGAATGCTGCTCGCATCGCGGTGTGAATGCTATTGCGCCGCGGTGTGTGATGTAACACCCCGTTTTTTTGTTTTTCTTGAAATAAATGAGTTTTATAATATTTATGAGTTTTTGTGAATTTTGAGAATTTTTAATTATTTTGAATATTTTAACATTAATTTGATTATTTTAATATTTTTTTAAATATGTGTCAATTTAGTTTTTTCTGAAAATATATAAGTTTTATAATTTTTATGATTTTTGAAAATTTTTGTAGATTTTTTTGAGTCTATGATTATTTTAATATTATATTAAGCGGTATGTATGATTGAGACGGGCCTGGAAAAATAAAATTTTTTCTTGAACTAGAAAGTTCTGGACTATCAAGGCAAGATCGGGGGATCTTACTAAACCCGAAATCAGGAATAGTTGACGGAGATTTCTTTATCTGAGTTTTTTATTACCCATTGTATAATAATAACAGTAGCTATTATACGTTGGGTAATATCTGTTTGAAAAATATCTTGATGACTTTTGGTGACTCATACGACTACCATGCTAACTCGGTTGTTCTAGAAGATTCTATGATGACTTTAGTAAATATCTAAGAATAAATATCTACCAAGAAAATATCTTAATAAAATATCTTAAGTGTAATCATTAAAGTTAAATATTTAAGATAATGATGAGCCATCATTACATAACATTAATTTGATTAAACATAATATTTTTTTATTAATTGGATGAAAAACTTGATGAAAAAGCCTTAGATCATCAATTGATCTAATCAATGGTGTTAAAGAAGCTTATGATATCCACCTTAGATTTAATCAATGGTTAGGAAAAAGTTAATTTTAATGGTTAGATTTGTTAGTTGTTAACTTAATCTAACTTAGTTACTCTAATAGTCTAATTAGTAACTAAATGGAGCTAATCTAGTTTGCTAATACTTAGAATCTTTAGTTACTAAAAAATATTTAGAGTTTCTAGAATTATTACCTAAGCATGACAATGCATGACTTAATCATATAACTAGATAGTTAGAATGTAATTAAATGATCTAACTAAATTAGTTTAAATACAACTAGATGACTTAACTATTTAAGCTAATATAACTAAGAATTAAAATAGAATCAAAACTTAGTTACTTGCTCCTTGAGTTCCACGGCTACCTAGTGTAATCTAAAAAAATTATCTTTTATGACTAATACATGACAATTTGATGACTTAAGCCATGTGCACCCATGTGAGCCCATGTGCTTATGCTTAATCTTGCAAAACAAGTCATAATCCTCCTACACACTCATTTCCACGGCCATGCATTTGGTTAATAGGCTTTTCATTTTATTTCTATCACTTTGTGATACAATCAATTCTCGATCTTTTTCCCAAAGAGATCCATGGCCATCTTGAATGATCTAAATGACCATTTTGACTTCTAAATGACATAGGCCATGGATGTGCATGCATGTGATAGCTATTAAACAAATTTCTATCTCTCCATTCATAATGAAAATAGCCTATTCTATTTCATTTTCTCACATTTTGTGACACAAAAGCCTTCCTCTCTATTTTCTCTTCCAATCATTCAAAACACCAAAACAAACACTGAACTCCATCTTCTTCCTTTCTTGAACCATTCGGTCCTAAAAACCCC
Organism: Ormosia semicastrata; assembly: GCA_029884595.1. Taxonomy (NCBI): domain Eukaryota; kingdom Viridiplantae; phylum Streptophyta; class Magnoliopsida; order Fabales; family Fabaceae; genus Ormosia; species Ormosia semicastrata. Next base: position 37,326,598 of record JAQQTO010000048.1, on the reverse strand, counting down.
ATATCCAAACTTCAATAATTTTATATAACCCTAGATCTTGAACCTATACACAATTCTAAGATACTTTGTAATTGAGATCTTAGCCTATTTCTATCATCTTCAACCTTGTTCTTCAAGTTGGAGATAAAAAAAGTTTAAAATGAAGCTCATAAGTTTGTTTAATTTCAACCAATTATACTTCTTGAATCCTCTCATCAATCTAAGCAGCTTTCATGTTGTGATCAAGACCTAGTGTTATCATCTTCATGCTTGAATCTTGGATTTAAGTTCTTGGGTTTCAAGGTAAAAATCTTGAAACTTGACATTTTATTTGATTCTTAGAATCCTAAGACCATGTTTGATCTATGGTCATCTTAATCAAGCCTTAGCTACTAATTTTTATGTGTTTGATTTGATTCTAAGATCTATTTGGTGTTGAAAGTTCAATACAAAAAGGATTAAACAAGGAGCTTAGGAGAACATCAACCAGGTACGAGGGAGATTAATCTCATCGACCATATGTGGTGATGAAGGAATGAAATTGTTTGTGTTTGTGAGTGAAAAATCCATGTGAGGATTTATTCACTCGATTGTGCAATCATTGGTTTGTCCTTATTGGATTATATTATGTGATTGTTTTATTGCTTTAATAAGTATGCATGATTTATATATATATTTGGTATGCTTATAGCTTTGATAATATGCTTACATGTGTGATTTGGAAAGCATGATAATTTTTGTGTAACTTAAGATGTGATTCACATGATGAGAAAATTTGTATGAAGACTCCAAAGAGCCTAGAGGCACATGGCCTCATCACTACAAAGATGACTAAGGATTCTAAATTATTTTTCAAATTGAGGATTAAATGATTTTATGACAAGAAATTCAATTAAGTAATTTTATAAGGACTTAAAGTGTTAGGAAATGATTTATATATAAATTTTGAAGCAATATGTGAATTCGGCTATCATGCCATTTTTGATAATCAAGATCCAAAACTATTTTACTAAGTGTAGACTTAGGTGTTGTTAATAGTAAGAACTCAATTTGGTAAGTTTGTGAATTTAAAATGATATTTTAGAATTAAAATTGGCCTAATTAAGCTATGTAGTAAAATAAATGTGAATACTTGAAATTTACTGACGTATAGCTCACCCTCTGGGTTTTGAAGCGCGTTAGGAAATTTTGAGGTGTAATATCCTAAGTAAAATTAAGAAATACAATTTTTTGGGAAACAGTAAAAAATACTAATTTTAAGGGGATTATAGTGCAAATATTATTCAAAGAGGGATTATTTTGGAAATATTATTTAAAGAGGGACTATTATGAAAATATTATTTGAAGAGGGACTATTATGTAAATATTATTTTATAGAAGGACTATTATGTAAATAATGAAAATAAGGTTAATTTTTTATATTAAATGAGAAAAATCTTATTTTGGACTTAAAATATGTTAGAAATATTTTACGCGATTAGAAATATGTAGAAAAATCCTTACGCAACTTAAAAATAGTAATTTTTAGCTATGCGATTGAGAAAACGTTTTAAAAACTTTATGCGATTGAGAAAACATTGAAAAATATTTACGCACTTTGAAAATGTAACAGAAGTGTTACGCGATTGTGAAAATGCGATAATATTACTACGTGATTGAAAGAAACAACGAGTTTTACTGTAGAGCCAACGTATTGAATTAAGTAATTTGTGAAACTGAAGTATTGGACCCGAATGGATCTTTGGTATTATGTAATTGTATGGGCGGTTACATAATATTATTGATACTAATGGTATTAGACAATTGTATGAGTGGTTGCGTTAATATCATTGGGAATGGTACAATGGTACTTTGTTTTGATTAAAGGTGCTTTTGAGCATTATATGGTGATACCGCCATGTGATGGCATGTGAATAAACAATATTGTGTGATCAATGACAGTATATGTTTGGAGCAATTATCATGCATAGAAAAGCGTATTTGCTTAATTTGTTGGGGGTGTTTTATGCCTAAAGAATGAACGGGAATTTACAGGATAGTGGATCGTGACGGATTTTGAGGGATGTCAGGGTGTGGTGATTCACGCGGTGGAGTGTTTACCACCTGTGATTATTATAATCACGTAATACCCTTGGCCTGTGGACATCTTTAACGCCTCTTGCTTTTCATAATCCAAGTTAGCTTTTTTGGGGAACCATCTTTTGGAACGTTCATCTTTAATCTTGAGTTAGCTCCATGGAGTAGGATCAGGTTACATTGTGCATAATCATGGTCCTTGTACTCATTGAGCATATTTAGTGTACACATTGTTCATGAGCATACTCAGCATTTATACTGCGGTGATATAGTATTGTGGTGATATAATATTATGATGACATAATATTGATGTGGTATTATCATTATTTCTGATATTGTGCTGCAAGTTTATTAGATTATCTATTTGTTAACTATCTGCTGATTTTATATTAATCATTGCAAGTTTATCATTTCTTTGCTGCCATATTGGTATGCGATGTAAGGGATCTCACCTCTTTGCTATATTTGTTCTTTCTATTTCTATTTTATGTCTATGTCTGTGAAGACTGTGATGGCAGCAAGGAAGGACTCCAAGATATTATTTGCTCAGACTTCTATCCGTTAAGACATTCTTGGCAAGGGAATTTGTCTTTTGTGGAGAACTTATGTCTTTAGAGGTTGTGAACTTAGGTCAGGTTGAGTTTTTTTTATGGTTTATGTAATGATATTACGAATCTATGATATGTACGAGAAATGTATGTTATTCAATTCTTATATTTCATCTTTTTCTAGTTCAGTAACATTTAAGTATTTCACGAAAAAGAAATTTTGAAACCCATGTTTAATTAAGATTAATTATTTTATAACTTGGAAAATTATTTATAAGGAATTGTTATGAATGTGATACCCTTTGGAGGGGGTGTTACATGTGAGAGGTGTGAGTTTTAGTGAATGAACCCGAGAGCAGCACATCACGGTGTGAGCAATGCTGTACTGGGACGTGGCTTCCAGACTTGTACATAATTTGTTCTTTGATGCAATGGAGCCTTTGAATGGTGTAGTTTCTTCTTATATAATTCTTATTAAGTGATGTGACTCTAATAGGAGTATTTAATGAAGTGTTTGTGTAGTAAATATAAATCAATTGGTATGTCAAATATTGTGATACTTAGTATCATTGTTGTTCATACTTGAGATGAGATTAATGTAAACTAATTGGTATGCTAACTATTGTAGTGTTTGACATCATTGCGTTTCACATTTGTGGTCATGCATGTAAATCAATTGTTATGCTAATTATTGTAGGTAATTAGTCATAATATTGCATGATGTGTTTATGAAGGATTTGATCCTCACATTTGGGGATAATCTATAATAGTGTAAGGTAGGACGATGCCCTCCTTATTATAGTGATGAGCTGAGGATGGTTTAACTCCCTCTCTCATTATTCCGATATTTAAGGTAAGGATGGTTCAATTCTCTTTCTCTTTACTAGATGTTATCCTAGATGGAAGGTATCTGAGGTAGAAATGGTGTGCTTGATTCGTGTTGGGGGCGAACACTTCTTTTATATATACGAAGCTCTCTTTGTCCAGATTGGGGTATGATTGTTGTTCACCGAGTTTGAGAAAAGGGTCCTTCTTCATTTGCGAGTGGCGCCTACTTAACTCCACTAGAATGTTTGGGGATTCATTCGGGCATTCGAGCTTGTTTACTGAGTTTTTGAATGGCTGTATTCAGTGAGGTCCTTCTTCTACCTATTTTCTTGGTTGACGTCCTTGGGGAGCAAATAGACAAAAAGATGGATCACCTTGTGGGGGAAGAGTGGGCGTACTATTTTCAAACCCTACTAGGAGTCCTTTAAGAATTTAAAAAAGGACTCCTTTAGGGTAGAAGGGGCTCTGAGGATGACATATTTTTTCGTCACCTCAGAAAGTCGACCCAGTCTCTTTTTATATTGGTCTGAGGTTGGTTGGGAGTAGAGTAACAAAGAGTTAGAGACTCCGGTCACCGAGCTTTCTCTTCTAGAGGCCCGGGTTTTGAAGTTTTTGATTGACTCGGCCAAAGAAGAGGGGGGCATCCCTTGTAAAGATGTCTCGGATGAGCCCGCTGTTTCTGTAAAGGCCTTGTAGGTATCTCATCTGCACATTTTCTTTTTTGCATTTGATTTTACTGAAGTGTTATGACATTTTTCTTTCTTCTTTTGTTTGCAGAAAGCATGGCTCCACCTAGCAGACTCTGGCTCTTGGAAGAGAAGTTAGCAACCCCGGTGGGTGATGCGTTAGGATCTCGGGCCTCTGTATCTGCTCAACGGGTGGCAATTGCTGCTCCTACACCTTTGAGCAGTATGGTTCCTTCTCTAGCAACCATGGTGACTCTTCCTCCTCCCCCTAGCACAGAGGTCTAGGATGTTGAATTGAATTCTTCTGTGTTACTGCTACGACCCCAGAAAAGGCATGCGAAGAGCAGCAGGGATGACAAAAGGAAGAGGCTAGCGATTGAGGACTCTTCGGAGGTGCTTGCAAGAGGCGAGGTTGCAGTTGGTCTGAGGTCCATGGGTGCTCTGAGGCCTGTCTTAGCACTGCGGTGCTGTCCATCTAGATCAGTGTGGGCTCAAGGGGCAGATCCTATCAAGTTTATTGATGGCCACATGTTTAGTTATGTCAACACTGATGTGCTAATGGAGCGCGACATGGAGGAGATAAAATTCTAAGAATTCTCAATAGTACAATTAAAAATCATGTCATCTTAATAATTCTAGCTGTTTCATGGAAAAACACATTTAAAACTCATTTTATTAAGTAGGAAAGTGACAAAAACCAAATCAAGTCCTTCTTCTTCCTGAAATAGAATTCCAGTTAATATTAGTTTCCAAAACATTTATTATTAAATTTATCATCATAATTTATATTCATAAGTAATTTTAGAAATAGTTTTCAAACAAGAACCAAGACCTCAAGTTCATGTAATGGATTTTATATCATAATTAAGTCATAATATAATTATTAAATTCAAATTCAAATTTGTAACATCCTAATATTGACATCCTGATATACCTGACATATGTAAGAACAACCAATACTAGCCATGCTACTTCAAACTCATATAACAAACTAAACCTATAACATTTATACAAATAATTATGGAGAGCCACGACAAACTAAAAGTATATATATCTATATATATCATTGCCTCAAAAGGGCAAATTGTAATACATAAACTTCCATACAAACTAGATCAAGTATAATATATACAAGCTTTGTCTATTTAAAGCATATAGACTATACTAGTCTTCATACATCTTCTGCTTCCCTTTTGAAGAGCTTGTACCTAGATTTACATGGCAATACAATCGGGGTGAGAAATCACAACTCTCAGTAGAAGTATTCCCAAACCAGCATTTTATACATTCAAAAAGAATATGCAACCTCCCATACAATTGTAATGTCATGAATTTAAATGTTATGACGGCAACTGCCCATACAATTGCTATGCAAATGCCAAATTATGTCTTATGTTTATACTTATGCAAATCCTATAAGTGAATGTAATTTAAGAATGTCATGAGTCATAAGATGTATTGAGGATAAAGTCCACCCCAGCTACTCTGGGAAATGTTATGATATGTCATGAGTTTTCTTATTTTCTAGGAACCTAGTTCTATAAGTTACCCCAAGTAATGAGGATAAGGTCCACCTCATCTGCCCTAGGTTATTCCAAGAGTGATGAAGAAATAACCATCTTCAACTACTCTGTGATAGGGAGGGAGCTGCGCGTCCTCACGCTATCAAGATTCAAGGTTACCTCCGGTAGTAAGGAATCCACCTCAACTACTCTTCACTTTGGATTCTAGCAAAGAGGAAAGGGAATTGAACCATCCTTACCTCAACTTCCAGAACAATGAGAGAGGGAATTAAACCATCCTTAGCTCATCACTATAATAAAGAGGGCATCGTCCTACCTCACACTACCATAGATCATCCCTAAATGTGAGGGCCAAGTCCTTCATAATCACATCATGCAATACAATGACTAATTACCTACAATAATTAGCACAATAATTAATTTACTTCCATCTCAAAATCCACTTCATAAAATACTCTTATTAGAGTCCCAACACTCATTAAGAAGTATAAAAGAATAATCCACACCAATAAACAAATCCATTGTGTCAAACAACACTTTTCATTCAAGTTTAGAAGTCACGCCTCAACGCAGCACCTCCCACGTCGTGGCACCCATCTCTCTGCCCAGTCATGCCTTGGCGCAACTCTTGGGTTCACTCACGCCCCAGTGTGGCTCTTAGTCACGCCGAGGCACGAGGAGCATCTACAAAATTTTACAAATACAGGTACTGTTTCATTGGAACAAAACCCTCCTCTAATCACTTAAAACTCAATTCTAAGTGATTTCCAACCTTACACAAGGTCCATTAACACATTGTAACTCTTATAGAACTTTAATTTCACTTAATCAAACAACCATGAATCATTCATCCACTTAAAACCTAAAACCCCATATTTGACTCAAATGGAAACCAAAGGTATCTAAGGGCTGAAAATCCACCTCCATGCATCCAACAACTCAAAAATAGGCCTTCGTCAAGTTCTCCAACAAGATTCAAGCCAAAAACACAATTTGACACTTCAAGCCCATTTCCCCCATTAAGTCCCTTGTAACACCCCAAAAATTATTTATTTTATCATAGATAATCATTTTCTAATATTTATGATTTTTGGGAATTTTTCTGGAATTTTTCAGAAACGTCGAATATTTTAATATATTCCTCGTTTTGCATACACACTGAGCAGAATCAGTGAAACACTCCAAAAATTGTTTGTTTTGTGATGAATAGTCATTTTTCAATATTTGTAATTTTTGAGAATTTTTCTAGATTTTTCTGGAAATGTTGAATATTTTAGTATATTCCTTGTCTTACGTGTGCACTGAGCGGAGCCGAGAAGACAAAATGTTTTCCCTGAGGCTGGTAAATCTTGAACTATGGATATGTCGACGGGGGATCTTACTAAACCCGAGGTCAGGCACAGTTTATGAGGTTTGCATTTTTTGAGGTTTTATTTGATAAATAAAATCTCTGTACGCACTGTTAATTAAAATTTTAATACGCTCTATTATTCATTGGATAATTAATATTGGCTTTTTGTATTGTAACAATTATCCATTGGGTAATAGCTTGTAGTAAAATCCTAATTACCCTATTATTTTAACTGTTAAATCACATTATCTTATCCTAATGTAATCTACTTTATGTCTAATCACATCTCCTTTATTAAAAATGCACCCAAGCTTCTCAAAGAAGCTTCATTTTCTCTCTCTCCTCCCTCCCCTCACATGGCAGCAGCTGCACACTTTGGAGCCAAATTTGTGCTTCATTTAATTATTATATCTATTCTAATTTCAAAAAGAAAACCCTAAAAGCTATCTCACTTTTCTATTCACTTCTCTCTCTACCTTCATCTTCCTTTTATTTTTCTCCTCATTCTCTCTAGAGAACCCTCACGGCCAGCCCCTCTCTCAAGCCTCAACCATTACAAAAATTTCAACTAAATACATTTTCTTAATCTCCTTCATCATCTAAACACATCTCTAGTTAGTGATTTCTTGAAAAGGTTTCATCTTCACCATCTTCTTCTTCAAGCTTCAAGCATTTGGGTAAGGTTCTTGGTTCCTCACCCTTTTCCCTTCATTTTCATGTTCAAGGTCTTCTTTATGACCATTGATTCATTCTTTTTCAAGTCTCCTTGTTGATTTAATGAAGTTATAATTTTTAGGGTTCTTGGAGGTGTGAATCAAAAAATTCCAAAGAGCTTCAAGGGAGTTCCATTGCTTGTTTTCTTCTCTTTGGTGAGAGGACGATACTCCTCCTCGACCTTTATTGGTAGTAAGGAACTTTGTTTTGTGATTGGTTGTGAGAAACCCTAGTAGGGTTACTCTCTTTGTTTGTATGATTTGTATGATTATATATTATTTTTAATTTGTTTAAGTTATTTGATTGATTGGTTATATATATTGATATACTTGGATGGATTGGAAAACTTAAAATGGAAGGAAATGACCTAGATTCCCTCTAGGAGGTTCACGATTTTGGGGCCCAAAAATTAGGGTTCTTGATAAACAATCATAACAAGTGGAAGACATAGCTAATCAAGTGTACAACATGTAATTAATGGAATGAAAAATTTGGGTACTTAATCCCCTTGGGAGGCCACGGCCTCTAGGACAATTTAGGGTTGATTATGTAACTTTAGGTAATCTTAGAACTTAAATAATCAAGTGATTAATTTATTGGTAATGATGGTAGGATATCTTACCTCTTTTCTGTGTTTCTATTATTTCTGCCCGTTTATAAATATGTTTCAGCGAAGACGTCGGCAAGGAGGGTGAAGCTCACGAATTCCCCGGCTTCTGGCCCGACCGCGACTAACACCTGCTATTGGATCATGGCAGCACGCCTACGAGAAATTTTTAGGTTATGTGCGTTTGACCTTCCTTAGAGGGCCAGACTACTGGCATATTAACCTAAATTTCAATCGTTGTATCTATGAGGGGGGTATGTCGATTTCTCTGGCTTGGGGGCGTCATGATCCACCCATTTTCACTTGCAACGTCAGTTTACGTTTGGAGTTTTACTTGCCCATTAGGGAGATGTGGGGTGATCGTTATTACACCCCACAAGAGGATTCTTTTGTCTCCACTGCTCGAGCCCCAGCCCGTAATTCGGTGGCTCCGATGGAGGTTTCCTCGGATGAGGAAGAACCTAAGGAGGAACCTGAGGAGGATCCTGACACGGTCCCTTCTCCTCTTAGGGATTGATGCTATTGATAGCCACTGATGGTTATCAGTGTTTATTTTGGGGGCCTGATGTGTCATTATTTTGGTAGGCTGTATATTTATGATCTCTTGGGGCATATATGTATAATTTTACTTTTTGTATATCAGGCGCTATAATCAAACAAGTTTAATATAATGATACATCATTGTACCTGTATGTTGGTTTGATGTATGCTTTACTTCTATTTTACTCTTCATTGTAAATATGCGTTATCACTATTTTTATTAATCATAATACAAAAAAATACTCGTTAATTTAATTACACGATTATAACCAAGTAAATTTATATTTATAAAACGAATCGGGTCTTAACTTATATATTTATTTTTCGCATTGTAAATGACAATGTGACTTTCCTTCCAAAAAAGGGCATTACATCCCTCATGAACCAAGATGAAGAAAATGAACACAAAGCATTAAAGTAAGTTTTTCCTACCTTTAATGGCTAGAAATGAAGTCACTAAGCACCTCCTCTTTGTTGGTGTATGCCCTAGAGGCCGATACTTTTTTGTATTTACATACATTATATTATGCTTATTTTAATATATGAGGCATTTCATTTATTGTGTTCTTTTTTAGTAAACATAATAAAGTCCTTAGAATAGTAAGTTTGATGCCATAAGACATCAAGTGAATTACTTGATCGTGAGATCCTTTTAGTTAGAACATTATTCTTAAATGTCCCTAATTAAGTATTATTGTTGACTAGGACAACAATAATGCATTGAGACTAGTATGTGCATAAACTGATGACAATATCTCACTGGTCATGGATATGAGATATCAAGTCTTCATATGTGTACATATATTAGAGTAATTATGTACTGGACTAACCCATCATGAGAACGCTACATGGATCGTTACATGAGTGTCATAAGCGATTCTCATAGTGACAATGGTGTCTGTGGTCCTTTGACTTGAAATCACTACAATTCCTACATGAGGAGTTATGTGTTTTAATGCCATCAAACGTCATCTGTAACAAGGTGATTATAAAGTTAGTTATTGGACATACCGTAAATCATGCAGAAGGATGTGAGTGACCTAGATGAGATTTGTCACTCCTACATAACAGGAGTGATATCTTTGGGTCCCTGATTGAGTGAGACTGCGAAATGCATGGCCATGCTCAAATGAGCCAATATGAGATATTGATTTCATTTTTTGTTACAAAGTCTACTTGAGTATCAGGAAACGAAAGATTGGACTATGCAAGGGTGACGCATTCCATGCCTTGTGTTCAATCTAGATATCTTGACAAAGGGACTAAATGACACGGAAACATTGGTCACAGAAAGGTTATGTCAAATCACTGACATTCTTATTACTTGGGTAGTAGCGATGTGTTGCTAGATACCGCTTACTACTTGTAATATTAAAATGGGATTTTAATATTACTGCCAATGTAATAAGAACCTACAGGGTCACACACATAGAGCAGACTAAAATTGGAGCAATGGATCCAAGTTGGACTCGGATTCAAATATGGGTCAGACTCATAACAGATGAGTCTAGGGTTGCACAGCTTACCTTGCTGCTGCTCACACTCACTTAAGGCAGTCACTATTATAAATAGTACTGCTAAGGGACTGCTAAGAGGCACAATTTCAGAACCCTAGCCGCACCTACAAAAAAGTGAGTGAGAGAGCACAGGTTTCTTCTCTTCTCTTCGCAGCTAACACTGTGTGAGAGACATGAGGCTTCTCTTTGCGGACGTTGGACGTTCGTGAGTCTGTTCGTGTGGATACTGTAGAGACATCATTTCTATTACGGTGTTGGTGATTCACGTCCTTCCTTTTGATCATGCTACAAGAGGTAAATAATTTAAAAACTCAGATTATGGCTTTTCGCATGGATCCTCGGTGGGAATCCTAATTTTTTCGCTGCATGATGTAACCGCATTTCCCAACACTCTTCACCTCTATCCTTTTCCTCCCCTTTGGTGGTTAATCCTCCTCTTTGGTCTCCTTTCTTTCCTTTTCCTTTACCTTTGCCTATTGCAGCTGAGAGAAGAGATGAGAAATGAGAGAAAATATCTCATTTTAGACTTAAATAACTCAAGGCAACAGAAAGAGTGAGGAACCGTGTGATATTTTGGTTACTTAAGTGACCATATTGAAACTCCTGATCTGCTAAGAACACTTCGATTTCACCAAATTAAGTTTCCTAGCTTTCAACATATTTAAAATAAATCCTAAGATTAATCAAAAATCTTGTTTCACCTTTTCTCTATTTTCCCATATCTACTGGTAGTCAATTCAGCATTAAAACACATAACCAGTATGCTTAAAAATACTAAGCTAACTCAAATTAACATCAAATTTTAAATGCATCATCTTCCACACATTTGAGACTTGGAAACAAATTGTTCATGTGTATTTCCATTAACTAAGTAGTTTAAGCTAATCCTGGAGCTAATAACAACTATATTTCACATATAGTATTACAGCAAAGTGACTAAATGTGCTCAGAAGATCACAAAACTTAACAGGCATGACAAACAAGTATTAGGCTACCTCTGTAACCATATACAAGTCTATCATGTTTTCACATGCGTTACAAAATTTATCTCATCAGTTAGGATATTCTCATACACAAGTTATATCCTTTATTCATATGCATATATATTCTCATACACGATGTTATATCTCATTAAAAAAGAGTTGGAGTTCTTGGAATTCAAGTAAAGAAATGTGACTATAGGGCAATATGAAACAAATAGAAGGATGGTAGCATGAGAATGTGCATGGATTATAAACAACAAAATAAGGTCACTATTAAGAATAAATACCTATTGCCTAGGATTCATGATTTGATGGATCAATTGAAAAACAGTTTCTAGGACAAGTGATATTTGGAGAAGAGATATATGTAATTCTAGTAAAGTAAAAGTAGTATTGTAGTAAAAGAGCTCAGGAGGAAAAAAAAATTCCTCTAGTGAAGGTGTTATGGAATGGTGGTGAATCGAATGAAGTCAATAGGAGCATGAATCTCATATGATGCAAAGTTATCCGAAACTTTTTAAATAAGGTAAGCAAATTTTAAGGACAAAATTTTTAAAAGGCGGGGGGTGGGGGGATAGAATTATAAAATTCTCCTTTACCTAATAGTTCTAATTAGGGTTATTGAAGCTCAATAATATTGGTATAAGTTATCAATTAAATTTTAGATCAATTTGAGCGTAATTCTATAGTACTGAATGTGAAAATTAGCTAAAGTTTCTGCATAAATAGTTGATATAATGGAAATAAATATGAAAAATTTATTTCTAGGTTAAAAGTGATTGGAAAGAGATGTTATAAATTTTGGAGGATAAGATGAATCGATATAGTATTTTTAACGATATTAAATGAGAGTTTAGAAGACCGTTTAGACAACTAAGTAACTCAAAAAATTATAAAATCACATGGAGATGACAAATGAGACATGGAGAATATTTTGGTAAAGAATACCAGTTAAGGTGAATATCAGTAATCATATTTGCTTAATTGTTAGGTTTAACTAAATTTAAGGAAGAGTAATGGAGCTTAACTGATAAATAGCAGTATATGAAAAATTATAGATATGAGGACTAAGTTGAGTCCTAAAATTTTCTTTAACACTAATGGATATTTGAAAACTCAACTTTGGAAGATTAAAATGTACGTAATAGATACAAAAGTTTCATCATGAATTTTTATCCATCCTTTTGGTTACTCCACTGCCATTCACTTCCCTATCTTTCTGCACAATTCTTAATTTTTCTTTCTCCCATTTTGTGATGCCATTTTACGTCTCCAACAGAAGCAAAAATAGGGTAGAAAACGTAGAGGAGAAAAGAGAATGGAGGAGGAGAAAAGGTGAAGAAAATGAAGGAAAAGAAAGGGAACCAAGACTTGAGAAGCAAGGAGGAAAGGTAGGGGATGCTTGACTATGACTTGTTCTTCTTATCCTATAGTTTTTGAATAAAAATTATGATTTATTGTGGTCATGTTGGTCATAGCTAAATGAAGAAAAAGAAGGGGAATTTCTTGTTATTTTGAGCTTTTTCTCCTACTTTCATCTTGTTCTTATCTTTTAGGAATTTTTGAATGAAAAACTTATGGAATTCTTGAATGAAAAATTTATGGTATTGGTTGTATTTTTGATTGAGTAACTCATGACCAACCAAGAGAAAATTGGTACTCTTTGCTTCTAAAATTGTTTTGTTCTTCTATTGAAGGTTAACTTGAGCTTGTGAATTGTTTTATGAAATTTATGGCTAAATGTTGCAATATTGATGCTCATGGCCAAACCCTAGTGGAATAGGGTTTTGACTAAATTTTGTGAATTTTTTCATGTTTCTATAATTATTTGTTAATTAAGTTGACCAATGAAATGATGAGTATTTGAAGAGTTGTAAATATGGTCTTTGATGTAAACCTTGGTTGTGACACACTTGGTCAATTGTGATTGATATTGTGACATTTTCTTAATCACTTAGGTTTGATATTAATTAATTGAAGTGTTATGATTTTAAGGAGAAATTCTAACATTAGCATTCTTGAATTGACCATATAGGTCTTAGAATAGACATGTAGGCCGAATGGTACACAAGGGGATGTGGCAATTTCCTTGTTATGTTCAAGTACTTGAATTGTTCTTGAATTATTATTTGTATGAAAATTTCTTAGAATAAATGGTATTGTGCATTTCTTGCTTAATAGAGATTATATTGCACCTTTATTTATCAAGTTGATCTTGAATTTGAATTTGTATTACTCATTTGAATGCAAAATTGAGCTATTTGATATGTATATGAGAATTTACTTCCTTGATTCTTTATGGTTAACCTAGAATACGATTTATACTTGTGTTTGATTAAACAGTGCTATTGATACTTGAATTTGAATTGTGTATGAGAAATACACTCGAGTATGAGCAATGGGTATAGACTCGTGTAGGAGAGTATCCTGATATAAGCTCGTGAAGGAGCAATGGATATAAACTCGTGTAGGAGAGTACCCTAATATGAGCTCGTGAATGAGCAATGGGTATAAACTCGTGTAGGAGAGTACCCTGATATAAGCTCTTGAAGGAGTAATGGGTATAAACTCATGTAGGAGAGTACCCTAATATAAGCTCGTGAAGGAGCAATGGGTATAAACTCGTGTAGAAGAGTACCCTACTGATATAAACTAGTGTATGAGTAATGAGATATAATCTTATGTATGAGAATATCTCTGCATATGAATAAAGGATATAATCTTGTATATGAGAACATCCTAAATGATGAGATGAATTTGAATTTGAATTTAATAGTTATATTATAACTTAATTATAATATAAAATCCATTACATGAACTTGAGGTCTTGGCTGTTGTTTGAAAATTATTTCTGAAATTACTTATGAATATAAATTGTGATGATACATTTAAAAATAAATGTTTTGGAAACTGATAATAATTGAAATTCTGTTTCGGGAAGAGGAAGGACTTGATTTAGTTTTTGCCACCTTCCTACTTAATAAAATGTGTTTTAAATGTGTTTTTCTTCGAAACAGCTAGAAATATTATGATGACACAGATTTTTAATTGTACTATTGAGAATTCCTAGAATTCTCACCCCTTTTTATTTGTTTTTTTGTAATATTTCTAGGAACACGTGCTACAGCAAGGAGACAGAAGACAAAAATGTAGAATAATTTTGATGTCATTTTGTATTTTTAGATGTATAATTAGTCCTCTAAAACAAATTATGCACTTATGTGTATTGTAAAATATATTATATATTATCTTTTTCCACTTCAGGCTCATATTTTCTGTATAGAGTAAACCTCCATTTTAGTCCCTGAAATTGTATGCGCCGGTCACATTCGTCCCTAACTTTAAAAAATTGACAACTTAATCGCTGGAACCTCAAAACGTCGGTTATATTGGTCCCTATATCAGTTGTTGTCAGTTAAACTTGATGGAGACACATGCATGACATGTTAAGTGCCAAAGTGGAACCTACATGGCAAACAGGCCCTCCCCCATCAGAAAATGATGTAGTTTTTAAAGAAAAGAAAAAAAAATGAAAAGACTATACGACGTTGTGCGACCCATCTTCCTTCAAAACCATTTCCTTTTTTTTTTATCTCCATGGCTGTTTCTGAAGAGCAGATTCTTCAGCAGATCCAAAAATTCAAAAACCCTAACCCTTATTTCCTAAGTTACTTGCTTGGTTAAGATGATGGGAGGTGGAAACTGACCCCAAATCGCATCATCACACTGTGAAATTCAAGGGGATTTGCTCTCAATGAGAACTAAGGGCACAATATACCTTGGCAACTTCATCTTAACTATTTGCATAATTGCCAAAAACTGTGAAGGGGTTGTTGACCTTACACATTCCCATACCATCCCCCCTATTTCCTTATCCTTCCATTGTTTTGTAAAATTCTTCCAAAGATGCCAAACGCAGAACCTATGATGCACTTCAGGTATCACCTCTTGCATTGCTGGTATCAGTCCCTATAACATACACAACTAATTCATTTTAGTCCTAGTAGCTTACATAACTAATTCATTTTAGTCCCTATAATGCATAAAATGTATTCAAATTAGTCCTTGCAAACTAGATCACTTACCTTTTACATATATGATATGAAGTTTCATCCATGCTGTTTGTAGTCCCACAAGTCTTCATGCAACAAGGTTAAGGACCATTTCCAAGTCTCTTTGTTCTTCACCCCCACAATAACATATGCTATGACAAAAATGTCAGTATTGGCATCTTGTCCCACAACAACTAATATTTCCCCCCATAATATCCTTTTAAGAAAGCCTCATCTAGGCTTATTAATGGCCTGCACCTTGCCTTAAACCCTCTCTTCATACCTAGAAAGAATACATAAAATCTTTCAAACACATGTAGGGCATGGGAATAAAGATGATAAAGATGATATTGAGTTTGATCGTAGAACCAGAGTTACCAAGTAAAGGGACCACAAATACCAAAAAGAGAAGATAATTTTTTTTTTTTTTTTGCATTATGTTGTTCCCTTTTTTGTGTTGTGGTCCATGTATTTGTCTCCCACTACTTCAGTTTGGGCAATAGCTTTGGTGCAACCTGCATTGCAGTATTTGTCAAAGACTCTAAGTAAATAATACATCAAAAAGAATAACTTGGGAAGAGAGTAAAAAATCATTGGAAAGGTAATGAAAGTGGAGACATTGGAAACCAAAATGCATATTTAGTAATATAAAGTTGTTCCTTGTTACAAGAAGCACCACAAGTGCATAACCATGTAAAGCCAAGCACACATGCAATTCAAAAAGCACCACAACATATGCATTACAAAAAGCACCAGAACTATATAACAACCAAGTATCCCTCTAATTGTAAACTAAATACAATTATTCCCAAAAAAAAAATTCCTAATTCCCAAATGGATCATCAGCCTTTACAAGCATATTTTAAAAAGGATCAAATCCTATCATCATTTACATTATAAGCCCCATACATCATCCAACAGGGACAAATCTTCAATTTATCTTCTTTAGTGGAGCACCTCTGAGACCAGGGGTTGGTATGAACCTCAAATACTCCCATGCTTTCACATTTACCCTTTTCACACTCTCCATGTTTGCATTAAACTCACTGGCAGTGGTTGATTGTGTACACTCCTATATCATACCCCTTAACTCCTTGTCTTTCCACATCTTAGTGAAATTCCTCCATAGATGCCAAACACAGAACCTGTGAGGCACTCTAGGCATCACCTCTTGCATTACTGGTATCAAGCCCTGAAAACAAAGTACTTTATATTAGTCCCTAACAGATAGGCAACTAATTCATATTAGTCCCTGACACAAACACAACTAATTCATATTAGTCCCTAACATATAGACAACTAATTCATATTAGTCCCTATGAAATGAGGTTACTTTCTGCATGTCTGAAATGAAGTTCCTGTCATGCTCTCTATAGTCCCCCAGGTTGTCATGTAGTAGTGTCAGGAACTACTTCTAATTAGCTTTGTTCTCCACACCCATGATGGCATAAGCAATGAGAAAAATATCATTGTTGGCATCTTGTCCAACTACTGACAATAGTTGGCCACCATTAAAGTAAAATATCATTAGAGGCCTATAGGGGTTGTCCTCTGTACTTTCATAATCATCGCTAGAGGAACTTGAACTAGGTTCAGTTGCATATTGGTCTTGCTGAGGGTCACTTGTTGGTTGGGGTTAGACTTACTCTAGAATATGTGTTTCAGGATGGCTCTCATTGCCATGATTTGGTGGCTCCTCATCAGGGAAAGGACCTTGTATCAACCTATATTACCTCAAAAGCAATGGAAAATACAGATGTTAAATTCCCTCTCTAATCTCTATCCACCTCCTTCTCTCTCCTCCACCTAATTATTGCATAGACCTACCACACTAGAAAAAGATCAAAGTTGACTCCAGTAACATGGAATATGAGATTACATTATGATATTAACTTTCAAAAAAGGTCCCCATCATTGATTAGCCAGTTTGTGTTTGGGTCTAAAATTGGAAAATAAGCTTGACTTTTCCTCATGAAAAAAAAATAAAATCAAAATTCCACTCCTATTACTCAAAATTAAAAGCATATGCAAGTGAGTCCAATTGAGTCAGATAAAAAAAAATGAACACAAACACATAAACAAAAAAAATAATCAACGTTGTGTAACTAGGGACCACAATAACCAAGCACATACAACAATTATAGGGAACAACGTTGTGTGCTGTGTTGTGCTGTCACAATGCAAAGATGCAAGGCATGACCACATATAAGGGACCACACAACAAAAAGGAAAGACAAGCCACAACACCAAAAATGGAAAACAGGGACCACAATGACCGTTCGACAAAGGGAATGTTTAGAGTTTATGAACATACCTTTCTGAAGCTTGATTCTCATGAGGAAAATGACGAATTCAATGTTGTTGGGGGAACCTTGAGAGCAAAACGAGGTTGATTGTAGAGAGAAATCAAGTGGAATTTGAGGAATTCAGGATTAGAAAATGAATTGGGAATGTTAGGGTTTGGGAAACATGTGCCAATTGGGGGAAAATGAAAATTTTCCCTTCACATCAAATACGATAGCGTTTAAGGGTTGGGGGAAAGTTGGTCATCAGATGGTTTTGGGCCCAAACGACATCATTTCATTATTGGGGCTTTTATTTTTTTAGTGCAAAAGTGAAACTGCATCGTTTTGGGGGAGGTAGGATTCCACATCAGCATCCAACTTGGCACTTAATGTGCCACGCATGCGTGTCTGTCAAGTTTAACTGACGAGAAACGATGCAGGGACTAACGTGACTGATGTTTTGAGGTTTTAGAGATTAAGTTGTCAGTTTTTAAAATTCAGGGATTATTGTAACCGATGTATAAAATTTTAGAGACTAAAGTATGGGTTTACTCTTTCTGTATATTGTTAAAATGTAATTTAAATTTACTTTATTAGTTATACATGACATACTTAATTCTAGTTACTAATACGTAATTTCGGATACATTATTAGAAATAGTATTAAGGATGTTATATAGTGCATATTGGTAAATAAAGAAAATTTACAGAATCAGACCTCATAATAATCATGCCTACCACAAATCTACATTTTTCCCAAGTACACACCTAATGCACCTTTTACTATGTCTACCAAACTACACCTGGTGCATTTCGGGACCATTACATTATCACTTAAATTGTATATGATTTATTCTTCCTCATATGCTAATGCTAATGCTAATTACATACAAATCAGGTTTGCTTTATGTAACATCCTTAATACTATTACTAATTACGTTTCCGAAATTATGCAATAGTAATCAGAATTAAGCATGTCACATAAAACTAATATAATATATTTGAAAATAATTATAAGAGATATACAAAATATGATCCTACCGTGGTTGGAATTATACATACAAGGTATAAAACATTATATAAATAACATACATCAGTGTACAAAGTTACATAATATGTTATAAAGTACTGGTTATACAACACAAAATACATAATGCCACCAGATTCTATTCTACATCTTCATATTGTATCTCCTTATTGAAGTACGTATCCCTAGAAATATTATGGAAATACAAATAAAAATAAGTGAGAATTCTAGGAATTCTCAGTAGTATGATTAAAAATTTGTGTCATCATAATACTTCCAACTGATTCGGGGAAAAACACATTTAAAACTCATTTTATTAAGTAGTAAGGTGGCAAAAACCAAATCAAGTCCTCCTTCTTCCCGAAACAGAATTTCAGTTATTAACAGTTTCCAAAAACATTTGTTATTAAACATCATAATTTATATTCATAAGTAATTTCAGAAATAGTTTTCAAACAAGAACCAAGATCCCAAGTTCATGTAATGGATTTTATATCATAATTAAGTCATAATATAATTATCAAATTCAAATTCATCTCTTCATTTAGGACATTCTCATACACGAGATTATATCCTTTATTCATATGTAGAGATATTCTCATACACGAAGTTATATCTCATTACTCATACATGGAATTATATTAGGGTACTCCCCTTCATGAGTTTATACGCATTGCTCCTTTACGAGCTTATATTAGGGTACTCTCCTACGCGAGTTTATACCTATCGCTCCTTCATGAGCTTATATCAGGGTACTCTCCTACACAAGTTTATACCAAGTGCTCCTTCACGAGCTTATATTAGGGTACTCTCCTACACGAGTTTATACCCATTGCTCCTTCACAAGCATATATCAGGGTACTCTCCTACATGAGTTTATACCTATTGCTCCTTCATGAGCTTATATTAGGGTACTCTCCTACTATATTAGGGTACTGTCCTACACAAGTTTATACCCTTTAATTAATCATATTCAACAAATTCTCAACAAATGGACCATGCTAAAGACATCCAAATCTCAATTGAATATCAAAATGAACATAAACAAGATTACTTGTCATTCGGTCAACTAATCAAGAGATTCCCATATAATTAATAAATTCAAGCATATAAGCATTAAATACATAAGAGGATTTACCATATCCCTTTGAATTATCATTTGGCCTACATGGCCTATTCAAGACCTATATGGTCACTTTAAGAATACGTTTTGCTACAATTCCTCTATAAACTCATGATACCTCAATTATTCAATATCAAGCACAATTAATCAAGAATGTGTCATGGCCAAGGTTCACACTAATTATACATCATTTCCTTAATCAAATCAATTAACAAGTGATTATAGAAGTATAAAGAATCATAAAATTAAATAAAAACTCACTTTTCTTGGCTTGGCCGTGACCATTTTCATCAATAACCATAGTAATTCAAAATGTGAACACATATTAAGTTTGAACACATATTAAAGTGTGAACACTTTGTCATATGGAATACACAGTTTCTTCTTTTAAAACCAAGACTACACCATATTTAACAATTTACATAGAAAATCTAGTATGAACACATGAAACAATTGAACATATAGTTCCTCTACTTGATCAAGGGTTGGCCGTAAGCTTCCTTATCACAAAGCACAATAATTTTCTAATTTTCTCATCACATCAATTTAACCACTTTAAGTCAAAAATAATTAAAAGAGAAAGACAACTCAAAGCAAAGGAAACCTTTTCCAACAAGGCATGGCCATGAGCTCCATAGCCATATGAATCAAAATTATAATTCAAAAGCAAAAGAAAAAGATGAGCAAGTTTAAGACCAAAGACCCCTACCTCACTTCCTAACACTTGTAGCTTGGTTCTTCAAATTTTCTTCAATTTTTTCCTCCTTGTGTTCTTTCCTCTTTGTGCTTATTGTTCTATTTTCTACTCATGTTTTCCCTCTATTTTACGAGTTGTTTTCGTGTGAAAAGATGAAGCAAGAATGAGAGAAAAATCTAGAGAAAGCTAGATATGTTTGGGCGGTGGAGTGGTAAAGGACTTAGATCATTATGTAAAGGTATAAAGTGGTTCTCACTAATGCTCTAAAAATTATTTTTGAAAGAAACCAAATAGCACATATGTTTTCACGGCTTCAAAATGGTTTTTGGTTTCCAAAGAAACAACCACTAAGTGCCTAAAAGCTTATAAGATCATTTGGAAATAATTGGTAATGTTTAAAAGCTATATGAAATGATTTTCAAGTGGCTTATTCGAATAAGGGTTTACTTATTCGAATAACTAAGTTAGAGAAGCAAAGAATTCCATCTGGTTAAGCTTTATTCTAATAAAGCACTACTTTATTTGAATAAAAGTTCAAAATAAACTTGGGCGCACATGGTTTATTCGAATAACCAAGGTGTTATTCGAATAACATATTTTTCAAAAACCTGATCTTAAATGGTTTATTCGAATAATAAGTTTGTTATTCGAATAACACGTTTTTCATTAAAAAAATTTAAAAGGGTTATTCGAATAATATAAGTGTTATTTGAATAACACGTTCTAGAGGCAAAATTGCCTTCTTGCTATTTGATGCTTTATTCAAATAACAAAGTTATTCGAATAAGAGCTTATACCAGAAATAGAATTAATGGCTAGCTTGAAGCATTTAATGCTCCAACCAAACTCCCAACAACTCTAATCTTTAATGGGCTATAAATACAAATTGTTGGACATTTATGGAGGTTGGAAAATCAATTTGAAAAATGTTGAGCATTAATATGAGTTCATCCAACCTTGTTCTTTAATTCTCTATTTATGAGCTAAAAGTGTGAATCCATATACCCATTGAGTTCAACTTGTATAATCCATTCTTTTGAGAGTTTATCTTTCTTATATACTTTGATTTCTTATAAAGAGAGTGAGGTATTCCTCTAAAGAAAAGGGTGAGGTATCCATTAATTATAAAGAGGGTGAGGTATCCCTCAAAGGTTGTAAAGGATGAGGTATCCTTGTTTTGAGGCTCAAGCACAAAGGGTGAGGTATCCTAGAGGTGTGTTGAGTGCTCTCAGTTGTAAAGGTTGTCAAGCCCCTATTCAAGCTTAAAGATTTAGTGAAAAATGTCGGGTGGTTCACTTGAGAATTGGACGTAGGTCACAAGGGGTGGGTGAACCAGGATAAATCTTTGTGTATGCTCTTATCAACTCTATCTCTTTACTTCGTGCTTTAATTTTATATGTTTGCTTGAATATTTTCTATCTTGGCATAGTTATTTGTGAGTGAAGTAATCAATTTCATTTATCTGTTCACTTCAATTAATCAATAGCTTCAACAAAAATTAATATTCAAGTGTTTTAAGAAAAATTTGTCAAAATATTTTATATACTCAATTCACCACCCTCTTGACTATTAAGGCCACTTAGTAATAGAGTCATCTTATTTTATTCTTCTATGCCAATAAAAATCTCTTCCTAATAACTAAACCAAAAGCTCCAAACAATAAGTCATTTACATAAAAACTGATATATATCCACAAAAGAAAGTTATCAACCTCAAGAATCAATTTCTCCTTCAAAATCAAGCCTCTAGTCTCAGTTCCCATAAAAAAAATTAATTCCAGCATCATCAAGTTAAGATTCAAGGAGCAATAGAGGAGGAAAGCAAAAATAAAATAAAAGGATCCATACCTATTTCTCCAAGAGCTATGCTGAAGTATGGTGGAAGCTTTCTTTCTTCCTCTCCCACGCAGCTCTCTCTTTTTCTCTCCCCACGCTACCCTCTCTTTCTCTCTATATTTTTCATTACTTTCTTTGTTTCTGTGTTTGTTTTAACTGAATAAAAGTGAGAGAAAAGTGTGGAATTTGGTGTGTGGTCGTGGAAAAGTGTTAGATGTAACATCCCCTTTGGGGGTGCCCGGCCACTGCTTCATCCATGGTGCCACTTCGACATTACTCAGGTATTGTCATCCTTGGGGTGGCCATTCGATCCATCAGGCTGTAGCCCTTCCTCCGTGGGGATCGAACTCGTGACACCAAGGTATTTGTTTCCCCCAAAGGGAACGCCTTTCACCAGTTGAGGACAAAGAAATAAAAAATCATAAAAACATGATGGCTATCACAACTACATCTAGAAAATATCACCATATGCATTCAAATAGATCATTATAATCAAAGCACGTAATGATACAAACCCAAACTAAAGTGAGACAAAGTCCTCACTTTGATTAGCACATTGGTACCTAAACTTTCCAAGTTAAGCACACTGTTAATCTGAATATACTAAAATATAAAATAACATGAAAAATAAAAGAAATATGTACAAAACAAAGCACAACCCCGCGAGAATAACATGCCAGCATCGCGGTGTTAAGCTTGTGTGCAGAATTTTGCAGAAAACACACTGTAGTACCGCGACATTAACATGCCTTGCGCCGCAGCGTGAGAGGTAAGTTTGAAAAATCTTGTAACAAACACAGTTTTGCTGCCAAATTTGCTTCAAAGGAGTTTCTAGCACTTGCAAAACTTGTTCAAAGAGCTATTTTACAAAATGTACATAAAAAATATAATAAAATACAAAATCTACATACTAACTTATTTAAGACTTAAAACATAACTAAAACACAAAAAAATCAAAAACATAAAACTAACATATATAAGTATGAACATATTTAAGACCTAAGACTTAACAAACAAAATACTAATATAATTAAGACATAAAAACTAACAAAAACTATATACTACCATATTAACATACTAACATAAATGACCTATTAACATATTACCAACAACAACAAATTAACATAATTAACATAAACATATTAACATACAAAATTCAACATACTACCTATTTATACAAAAAGGTAAAGACAAGAATTTAACATAAACTTGGCGTTCCTCCTAAGAAGGGTCTAGTTTACAGTCCTAACAGGCCTTTGTCACCAAAATTATTTATATACAATTTGAACTATGTACAACTTGAATTAGAACTAACTAAACTCATTGTTGATATTAGCAATATAAAATTAAATCATATTCTCGGCAATGGGGCCAAAAACTTGTTAAGACCATTTGTACCGCAAGTGCACAGGTCATTCAAGTAATACAGTGAAGAATAAAGTTCGTTCCCTCGAGGATATTGACTTCCAAAACTAAGTACCAACTAACAGCTTAATTAATTCTATTCAAGAACATAAAAATAGAGAAAGTGTAAATAAACTAAATCTAAACTACAAAGCAATAAAGATAATGCTTAGAGCTTTAGAAAAATTTTTCACCTCCTATTTCAACTAATAACATGCAATCCTTACAAGCAACATCAATGAAATGATTAAGTTAGCTTGAGAATCTGATTTAGTTAAAAGCCTATATTTAGGTCAATTAACCATAGCTTCATTTACCTAACTCCTTAGTTAGAACCAAAATCCACTCATGAACAATCTATTCTCAGTCACACACTATGCATGGCTAAAAGATATATTTCTATCTAGTTTGTGAATCAACTTATCTAAGTCAATTGAATGAAATCAAGTATGCATCAACCATACATTAGATCTAAAATCCAAATCCCTATGTCTAGGCTCATCAGATTTCAACAAATCACTCAAAAGCTGATCAAACAATTAAGAGCATTAAGCACCATTTGATTGAACATAACCAAACATCAATATATATTCAAAAGATTACAAAATCATTAATATTCATAGAAGGATCCAAAGTTTTCCCTAAATACAGGTTAGCTAATCATTGAACAAGAAAATACAAACCTAAAAATCATGCTCAAAAGATAAGGAAGAGAGAAAATAGAAAGGAGAAGGAAGGAAACTCATGGATTTGGCTCTTTGATGCTTGAATTTCCTTCCAAAAAGAAGATGGCCTCCAACCTTGCCTCCTTAGACTCCTTCAGCCTCCAAATAGTAAAACCTAGCATTGCTTCTCTAAACTAAGTAAAGCTTTTTTTTACCTAAAATCTAATAAAATAGTATAGGGGCAGAAAAATAGGGGACGCTGTGACATTAAATACACCACGTCACGACGCATGTACAATTAGGTTATAGATGTCGTGGCATTCAATTATTAGCATCACAGCGCTCTAGATATTTAGGTAACCTACGCCGCGACATTCATTTCCTTGCGCTACGATGCTTTGGTCTCGGGTCTTTGTATTGATGTAGGGGAATCCACCAACGCCGCGACATTAACATGCCCATGTCGTGACGTTACTCGATCGTCTATAGAATTCTGCAGCAAATATCACTCCAGCGCCATGACATTCATTTCCTACATCGCAGCGTTGCTTGCTGAGATGCAAATTTAGCTTTCTCTTCAACTTTTGACTCATATGCTCCATATATCATCTTGGTTAGAGCACTTCCTATAATAGAGAAATCACCAAATCAATTACAGATACAAATTCACTCAATCTCTTATCAAATTAACACAATTTGCTCAATATCATATAGGAATGTATGTAGATTAAAATATGATAAATATAAGCTTAAAACCTTCCAAATATGTATTATACACAAGAACTAAACATTCTTTTAAGCACAGAAATAGAGAACAAATAACTACATTCTATGAAGTTATTACACCCCTAAACCTACATTTTGCTAGTCCTCAAGCAAAACCAAATAAGAAGTAAACAAGCTTAACAATTCATTTTCAAACATCATTCAACATTTATTAAAATTTCAATTTTTCTTTTTAAAACACAGCTAGTGTATAATGATTGTATCAGTCCTTAAAAAGTACAAATGCCTCATAATCAGCTCCACACATATACAATCCTTCACATACTAACAAACTAACCATCTTTCACGCAATTCGTATTTTCCACAAATATGCAAGATAAATTTCTCCTAATCAAGTCATACACATCTGGATAAGTTTATAAACCTACATGCATATAAATCATAGAATCCACAAGATTGTAATCCAACTCTCTCTTCATTAATGTAAATCACACAAAATTGAGGATCAAAAGGGACTTAATCAGCTTGTAATGTTATGCCAATAGTAATGGCTTAAAGATCAGAAAGGATAGGATATAACATAAACATTGAGAAACATAAACATGTTATTTCAAGTCTTGAGCCTATAACTGACATGAGCAGGGTATTCAACAGTGTAAGTAGAAAACTCGCCAAAACTATTTTGATGCTTTTTGTACTTTTCTTTTCTTATGCTTTGCTTTTTCTTTGATTTTCTTTTCATTTTTTCATTTTTTTTCATTTTGCAAAACATTATTTCTTTTCTTTGACTGCATCTGGTTCCTTCAAGCTCATTTTGTATTGAATCATTAATACCCCTAATTACAAGACTCACTTCAAGAAATAACATATTATGTACTTGACAAACAATGATGGTAGGAAGAAAATGCAATGCTTTCACATGCATTAGAATGGCTAACAGGTTAACGAACACAATGGTAATAGAAAAACAAATAAGGCCAAACAATTATAAGGCTTCAAAAGAGGACCTATGATAAAATCATTCAGGGTAAGCTTGAAAGGCTCAATCGGTCCAAACAATGCCCTAATCATTTCCTCAATCATGTATTACCTAGGATTTCGCCTCAAGAGAGTTGAAAAATAATTTCAAGGATAGTCAAATTTTTCACATGTACATCCATAAACATTCTCTAGACATGCACTCTTATCATTTTCAAAGTTATACTTGCGTCAAAGTGAAATGTAAATCATGCATCAAAAATAACTAAACTGTTTCACATACTAAAGATCACATAAGGTTTCACTAAAAAGGGGGCAAATAGCAACTTTTCACTTCAATGAACAATCATAACAACACCAACATTTTTTTCAAAATATCATGCATTCAAATAAATCCAACTTTTTCATCAACCATGCATAACATCATTTGCATAATATTAAAAATTGAAACTTCTTTTTTAAACCCATTAGTAATAGCCAAAGAAATAGAAAGTCATAAAAACATGATGGCTATCACAACTACATCTAGAAAATATCATCACATGCATTTAAATAGATCATTATAATCAAAGCACGTAATGATACTCCCCCAAATCAAAGTGAGACAAAGTTCTCACTTTGATTAGCACATAGGTACCTAAACTTTCCAAATTAAGCACACTGTTAATCTGAGCATACAAAAATATAAAATAGCATGAAAAATAAAAGAAATATGTACAAAACAGAGCACAACGCCGCGACATTAACATGCCTGCGTCGCGGCATTAAGCTCGTGTGTAGAATTTTGTAGAAAACACACTCTGACGCCACGACATTAACATGCCTTGCGTCGTGGCGTGAGAGGTAAGTCTGCAAAATCTTGCAACAAACATAATTTTGCTGCCAAATTTGCTTCAAAGGGGTTTCCAATACTTGCAAAACTTGTTCAAAAAGCTATTTTACAAAATGTATATCAAAAATATAATAAACTACAAAATCTACATACTAACCTATTTAAGACTTAAAACATAGCTAAAACAAAAAAATAATAAAAAACATAAAACTAACATATTAACATACTAACATACTAACATATATAAGTATGAACATATTTAAGACCTAAGACTTAACAAACAAAATACTAATATAATTAAGACATAAAAACTAACAAAAACTATATACTACCATATTAACATACTAACATAAATTACCTATTAACATATTAACAACAACAACAAATAAACATAATTAACATAAACCTATTAACATAAACATATTAACATACAAAATTCAACATACTACCTATTTATGCAAAAAAGGTAAAGACAATAATTTAACATAAACTTGGGGTTCCTCCCAAGAAGGGTCTAGTTTACAGTCCTAGCAGGACTTTGTCACCAAAATTATTTATATACAACTTGAACTATGTACAACTTGAATTAGAACTAACTAAACTCATTATTGATATTAGCAACAAAAAATTAAACCATATACTCGGCAACGGCGCCAAAAACTTGTTAAGATCATTTGTATCGCAAGTGCACGGGTCATTCAAGTAATACAGTGAAGAATAAAGTTCATTCCCTCGAGGATATTGGCTTCCAAAACCAAGTACTAACCAATAGCTTAATTAATTCTATTCAAGAACATAAAAATAGAGAAAGTGTAAATAAACTAAATCTAAACTACAAAGCAATAAAGATAATGCTTAGACCTTTAGAAAATCCTTTTTCACCTCCTATTTCAACTAATAACATGCAATCCTTACAAGCAACATCAATGAAATGATTAAGTTAGCTTAAGAATATGATTTAGTTAAAAGCCTATGTCTAGGGCAATTAACCATAACTTCATTTACCTAACTCCTTAGTTAGAACCAAAATCCACTCATGAACGATCTCTTCTCAATCATACACTATGCATGACTAAAAGGTATATTTCTATCCAGTTAGCAAATTAACTTATCCGAGCTAATTGATTAAAATCGAACATGCATCAACCATACATTAGATCTAAAATTCAAATCCTTATGTCTAGGCTTATCAGATTTCAACAAATCACTCAAAAGTTGATCAAACAATCAAGAGCATTAAGCACCATATGATTGAATATAACCAAACATCAATATATACTCAAAAGATTACAAAATCATTAATATTCATAGAAGGATCCAAAGTTTTCCCTAAATACAGCTTAGCAAATCATTGAACACGAAAATACAAATCCAAAAATCATGCTCAAAAGATAAAGAAGAGAGAAAATAGAAAGGAGAAGGAAGGAAACTCGTGGATTTGACTCTTTGATGCTTGAATCTCCTTCCATGAAGAAGATGGCCTCCAACTTTGCCTCCTTAGACTCCTTCAGCCTCAAAACAATAAAACCTAGAGTAGCTTATCTAAACTAAGTAAAGTTTTTTTTACCTAAAATTTAATAAAATAGTATAGGCGTAGAAAAATACGGGACGCTATGACATTAAACACATTGCTGCATGGTGTATGTATAATTAGGTTACAGACGTCATGGCATCCGATTATTAGCATCGCAGAGCTCTAGATATTTAGGTATCCTATGCCACGCCATTCATTTCCTTGCACCGTGGTGCTTTGGCCTCGGGTCTTTGTACTGATGCAGGGGAATCCATCAGCGCCACGGCATTAACATGCCCACGTCATGGCGTTACTTGATCGTCTGTAGAATTCTGCAGCAAATATCACTCCAGTGCCGTGATATTCATTTTCTACGTCGCGACGTTGCTTACTGAGATGCAAATTTGGCTTTCTCTTCCACTTTTGACTCGAATGCTCTATATATCATCTTAGTTGGAGCCCTTCCTATAATAGAGAAATCACTAAATCAATTACAGATACAAATTCACTCAATCTTTTATCAATTTAACATAATTTACTCAATATTACATAGGAAGGTATCCAGATTAGAATATGACAAATATAAGCTTAAAACTTTTCAAATATGCATTATACACAAGAACTAAGCATTCTTTTAAGGACAAAAATAGAACACAAATAACTACATTCTATGAAGTTATCAGATCAACAGAGAGTGCCATGCCTAGGTGAGGGAATTTCATGCCTAGGTGTGAGATAGCGTTTTCAGCTACAACTAGGTGTGGGAAAGTCATGCCTAGGTGCGAGTTTCAGAATTTTTTAAGAATTGTATTCTTGATGTTTTGAGGTTCCTTAAGTATTGGGATCACTCATATATGCTTTTTTAAGAGTATTGAGATACTGGTAGAAGAATTTTTTAGAAAGAAGGATCATCTTGCATACAAGGAAAATTAAGGAAAGTTTGTGCATCCATTAGAGAAGGATTGCCTTAGATAATAGTTAGTCCCTTGAGCAACATAGTCTTGCATAGATATCACTTAAGAAGTAATGAAAAAGTAGGATATTAGATACAAGTGAATAAGTATGTTTGGTAATAGTAGAGTACCAAAGTGCATGAAATGCTCTCATAGAGTTATGGTAGAGCTAGTAATGCAAGAATAGAAAGTATGCTAAGTTTGTTAGGAAAAAGTAAAGTGCCATAGTGCATGAAGTGCTCTTATAGAGATGAGGTAGAGCTAGTAGTACAAGGACAAACTTAGTATAGAGTTTATGTGGTGGTTATGTAAGAGTTAGACATAGCACCATATTTTTCACACACATCACATTTTTCACACACTTTCTATTCCTAACAGTTTAAGGTAGTGGAAAAGTCCACTCAGTATAAGGTAGGTTAAGGAGGTAACATATTCCCTCCCTACCCAGAGGAATAGTCAAGTCTCATGACATTGCATTCACACTATCACAATCCATTACATGAGCATAATCATACATAATAGCATTAAGCATTGCATTTTCTAGACAATTGTATGGGTAGTTGTCTTATATTCTTGAGTTATGAGTATTAGTTTAATTGCTAGTTATAGTTTTATTTAAGATATTTATGGGTTGTATATTCTTATGGATATCACAACTACTAGTATTGGTACACTTATACTGAGAATATGTGATTCTCACCCTGTGTGTTGCCATATAAATCTAGGTGGTATGTAACACCCTCAATAGTATATTAGACTAGTTTATGGTTGCAAAAGGTAGTATAACACTTGTTTGACATATCAGTGAAGTTTTGTGATGAATTGAGCTAGTTTAGGTACTTTACTACAACACTGAATGTGGTAAATAACCTAAAATGACTTAAAAAATAGCATAAATTGCTATTTGAAGGGAAACCAATGTGGATAATTTGTTTCTAGGTCACAAAAGAGTTAAGTAAATTATAGTTAAAGTTTCAGGACAATTGGAGTTAATTTGGTATTTTTAGGCAAACTGCTTATGCTTTTAGTGTCAGATTGACCCCCAGCAGATATAAAAAAATAGAGATTTAGTGAAATAAAATTTTTAATGAATATTAGGATTTATTTTAAACTTGTACGAAGCTGGAAAACTAGATTCAATGGAATTTAAGTGTTCTTAGCATATCAAGAAATTTGGTTTTATCCTATAAGTAACAAAGTCTCACTTTGCTTCTTCACGACAGAAACCAAAAGAAAGAACAAAAAGAAAGGAGAGAAAAGAAAAGAGAAACAAAAGAAGAAAAAAGAGAAAGAAAAGGGGAAAAAGTAAAGAGGAAGATCAAAGAGCAAGGGTAAAGCTTCAAGATCTTCATGCAAGCAAGAGGTAGGGGATTTCTATTCATCTTTCCTTGTGGTTTATCTTGAATGGACCTAGGTTTCTTGAATAGAAATAGGGGTTTGAGGAGACAAACCTATGTTTTTGGCTTGGTTCTTGATTTCAAGGACTAGGTTGGTAACTTTTTAGGTTAGTGAGAGCTAGATAGCCATTTATGGCTCAAGATCAACCATTAGGGTTCATAGATGAGGAACTTAGTGATGGTTGAAGTTAGGGTGGTTTTTGAACCTAAATTTATGCCTTGGTGAATCAATAGGTTGTAAAAAGAATACAATAAGTTTAGGGGCCTAGATTGATATTAGAAATTACCTAGAATCTATTTTTGGATGTTTGGATCATTGTTGTGTTTCAATGGAACAGTATAGCATTCTGCAGAATTATGCAAATTTGCTGTCATCCGAGGAGTGGTCAGGTGCCCTATGCAGAGCACTTAGGTGCTCATAAACCAAAGTTGAGTTTCACACAACAGGGCTGAGAGCGCTCAGATGCTTAGTGTAGAGCACTTAAGCGCGCGATGCAAAATAGCACAGAACTATGCTTTGCCTAGTAAGTGCCCAGGCACTCAAGGAGAGGGTGCTTAGGCGCCCATTGCAAAATTCAACAAGGAGTGGATTTTTTATGCTTTGAAATCCTTAGTTGCTAGAATCCTTTGTTTACACCTTTTTAAGAGTGTTAAGGCACTAAAGAGTGTATTTCTTAAAGAGAAATACCAAGTGGCATACAAGGAAAAGTGAAGTGACTTTGTGCATCCATTGGCTATGGATTGTCATGGTTAGATGTCTAGCTCCCTAGGCAACATGGTATTGCACTAGACATCACTTGTGCAGTGATGAGTATGTGGGATACTAGATACAAGAGAATTAAGTTTGATTAGCAAGAGTTGAGTGCCATAGACCTTAGTTAGCAAGGTGAATGTCATAGTGCATGAAAGCTCTCATAGAGAGAAGGTGGAGTAGTGTACTAAGTCTAGTTGGCATTGATTATATGTCGTAGTGCATGAAATGCTCTCACAGAATTAAGGTAGAGTTAGTAATGCAATGATGGATTTAGTATAGAGTTATGTGGTGGTTATGTTAGAGTTTGATATAACACTACATTTTCACACACTATCATCACATTTTGCATATACTTGTTATTCCTAGAGTTGAGATAGTGGAGGCATCCACTTAATTTCTGGTGAACTCGTTCACCCAGTTTATGGTAGACTACTTGGTAGACAACTAGGTAGGTTATAGGAGGTTACATGTTATGTAACAGACTCATACACTTTTCTTTGAGCATAATCATACAACATTTATTCATTTCACCTTTTAGTATATGTTCTTGTAACATCCCGAAAATTCTCTTATTTCATTATAAATAATCGTTTTATCATATTTATGATTTTTGAGAATTTTTTTAGATTTTTTCAAAACGTTAAATATTTTAATATATTCCTCATTTTGCATACACACTGAGCAGTGTCAGTGTAACACTCTGGAAGTTGATTGTTTCGTGATAAATAGTCATTTTCTAATATTTGTGATTTTTTATGATTTTTTGTGGAATTTTCTAGAAACGTTGAATATTTTAATATATTCTTCGTTTTGCGTGCCCACTGAGCGGAGCCGGGAAAACGAAATCTTTTCCCTGAGGCTGAAAAATTTTGGACTGTAGAAACGTCGACGAGGGATCTTACTAAACTCGAGGCTGGACACAGTTTACGAGATTTTTATTTTTTAAGATTTTATCTGACAAATAAAATCGCAGTATATTTTATTATCTGTAGAATAATAAAATATTATTATGCTAACTGTAAAATTTTGTCCACTGAGAAATAGTTCTAGTAGATTATTTCTACCTAGTTATTTTTATGACAACATTTAAGTGACCACACACTTCACTTTATCGAGAAGCGTGCAAAGCTTCTCAAGGAAGCTTCAAGGAAGCTTCTAGGAAGCTTCCTCCCTACCCACTTTTTCTTTCTCCTCCTATATGTGCTGCACGGTTGGCTAAGGGGGAAAACACAATTTCATTCCCCATTTTCTCTCCCTCATACATAGCTCTTTTCCTCTCCCTCTCTTCCTCTCTTCTCCCACTCACACCCTCCATTGTTAAGCTTTCAAGCTTTCCTTGCTCAAGCTAACTCAAGCCATTGTCTTTCCTCTCCATCCTCAAAGTTTTCTTCTTTGTGGAACTCACCTTGGCTCCTCCATTTTCATCCTCCACAGCCCAGCTTTAAGCTTGGAGCTTTAAGGTAAAAGCTCTCAACTTTCTTCTCATTTTCTCCCCATTTTTGTGGTCCATGGTTACATTGGTGACTATGGATACCATTTCTACTCTTTGATCTTGATTTGTTGGATTTGAATCCCCAAGGATCTTGTGGTGGTGAAGCACGAAATTCCAAGGACAAAAGGAGCTTGCTTTCCTTATTCTTCACTAAGGTAAGAGGAAGATTATTCTCTTCAACCCATTTTGGTAGTGAGAAACTCTTTATTTATGATTGATTGTGAGAAAACCCTATTGAGGGTTATTCTTTGTTTGCATGATTAGTATGTTTGCATATTGTTTATAATGTGTTTATGCTTTTAGATTATTTGTTTGTGTATATTGAAATATTGGATTGGATTAGAATGCATGAAATGGAAGAAATTGATGTCGGATTTTCCCTAAGGTGGCCACGGTTTTGAGGCCCAAAATTTGGGGTTCTTTGTGAACAATTGTAACAATTAGAATTCGTAATTAATCAAGTATCCAACCCTTTGTACATCGTGAATCCTAATATTTATGGAAAATTATCATCATACCGCTAACAGTAACTACACCTATTTTAACACCCACTTGCCATGTCAGCTTTTATTTTAAAAAAAAAGAAATCTGTCTTTCTCATGCATTTTTCCCGTCTTCCCCCTCTCCCTTTTTCCCTCTCATTTCTCCTCCTTCCAATTCTCTGATTCAAACTAGAGAAAATCTTCCCTTTTTTATTTCTTTTCCCGTCTTCCCCTTCTCCCTCTCATTTCTATCCATCTTTCCCTTTCATATGTCTCTCATTTACTTCCTAGTTGACAGAAATCACTTTGAATCTTTTATTGAAAATTGAGTTATCTGTTATAAAATTTTGTCTTTCTCCAGAAGCTGTCGAAAGCCAAAACGTTAGGGGGCATCTGTTAGGTGATAAATTTTAATTTTTGATTCGACGGAGAAAATGCCTCCAGTGTACAAATGTGAGGCTACCTTTCGATGAAAAATAATATGATAGAATGATGAAAGATGTCAGCCATAATGTGATTTAGTGATGAAAATGGCTAAGTTACAATTTGACAGAATCAATGTTGATGGGAAAACATTATTTGACAAGAATGCCTAAAAGTTAAGTTCTGTCAAATGAAGATTCTGTGGAATAAAGATCAATTCTGTCAAATGAAGATAAGTTCTGTCGAATGATGCATAAATATGTCGAATATGCTAGACGATCAGTTCTGTCGAATGATGTATAAAGTTGTCGAAGATACTAGAAGATCAGCAGAAATTCTAATTCGACAGATGGATGTTGACATTGGAAAAATATTGTAAGTGTTGAACCGATGAAAGTACTAAATGGTCAGAAATTCTAATTCGAAGGATATTGACATTGAAGAAATTTCTCTCGTGTTGAACCGACGAAAGTGCTAAATGGTTAGAAGTTAGTTTTGTCAAGGGAGAATAAGAGAGAAATGAAAAGGACGGGAGAGGGAAATGAAAAAGGTAGGGAGAGAGAAATGGAGATATACGGAGATGTCCAAAAATATGGTGTGGAATTGGGTGTGGCATTGTACGCGGTAAGAATATTGCGATTCTTTATTTATAGGTAAACTATGAAAAAAACTGACTCCTAAAAAAATTAGACACGTATACAGCAGTTATGTGTCACATATTCGACACTGGTACCTTGCCCAACTTTTGACAAAACTAATTTCTAACCATTTAGCACTTTCGTCGGTTCAACATGAGAGAAACTTCTCCAATGTCAATATCCGTCGAATTAGAACTTCTAACCATTTTGCACTTTCATCGGTTCAACATGAGAGAAACTTCTCCAATGTCAATATCCGTCGAATTAGAACTTCTAACCATTTAGCATTTTCATCGGTTCAACACGAGAGAAACTTCTCCAATGTCAATATCCGTCGAATTAGAATTTCTGACCATTTAGTACTTTCGTCGGTTCAACACGAGAGAAATTGAAACTTCTCCAATGTCAATATCTATCGAATTAGAATTTCTGACCATTTAGTACTTTCGTCAGTTCAACACTTGGAAGATTTCTCCAACGTCAACACCCATCCATCGAATTAGGATTTCTGCTAATCTTCTAGCATATTCGACAGCTTTATACATCGTTTGACAAAACTGACCTTCTAGTATATTCGACAGCTTTATACATCATTCGACAGAACTGACCTTCTAGCATATTCGACAGCTTTATACATCATTCGACAGAACTGATCTTCGTTCGATAGAATCTTCATTCGACAGAACTTGACTTTTAGCCATTCTTGTCAAATAATATTTTTCCTATCAACATTGATTCTGTCAAATTGAAACTTACCTATTTCCGTCACCAAATCACATTATGGCTGATATCTTTCATCATTCTGCCATATTATTTTTCGTCGAAAGGTAGCCTCACATTTGTACACTAGAGGCATTTTCTCCGTCGAATCCAAAATTAAAAATGTATCACCTAACACCTAGTGATTAAATTAATGGTAATAGGATGCAAGGATTAGTAAATTGGAAAATTTAATTGTACTTTGAGATTCATAAATTTTAAAGAACTAAGAATGATAGTTTGCCTTATAGTTTAGAGCAATTTTTGGAAGAAAGGAAGAACAAGAGCGTGAGAAGGGTTGTGAGGAACTTAAACTAAATATTCTAAGAGAGTTAACACGAGAACATAATGGAATTAAAGCATAACTTTCATAGTAACTTTGAATAGTATGTGTTCTTCTATGAGATTTTAGTATTGATTCGTTGTGGCGTGTGAATTTGGATAAGTTATGCTATCATTGTGAGTATATATACATATGTATGCATTGAATCCATATGCATTGAAGCATGCATTGACATTGTGCTATTGGGCCGACAAACTGGACCTTGGAAACATATGATAGACTATTGAGTCTGATGTGATGTGATTTCATTGGATGTGAATTTGTGCATTATACAGTTATGGCGTATTATGCCTAGGAGTGGACGAGGACTTACAGGATAGTGGGGTCTTGAATAGACCTACGGGGACGTCAGGGCGCAGTGTTTCACTTGTGATCAAGTTATCACCTTATATATATACCCCTAGCCGTGAAACGCTGTTGCAACGCACTGGCAGCCCGACATGGCACTATTGCTTTCCATGGCCCGGCGTAGACTGTCTTTTGAGGAGGGACAAATCTTCTAGGTCGTTCATCTCTGAAAAACCTTGAGTTAGCTCCATGGAGTAGGAAATAAGTACATTGTACATGAGGATGGTCAGCATACGCATTGTGCATGTGCATGGTTAGTCCATATATTATCATGGGCATGGTTAACATACATATTGTGGAAACATAAATACTTGTTATATATCGATAGTGAATGCTTGTTGTTATAGTGTTGTTGATAATTGTATTATCGTGGTATATGTTTTCTGAAAATATCTATGCAATTGATAACTTGAATATATTTGTAATATCTGTATGTATGGAATGACTTCGTTATTTGTTATTATATTTCTTTACTGCCATCATAGGTAATGAAAGTAGAATGTCTTACCTCTTTTCTGTATTTGTTGCTATCCTGTGCGGTTTTTGGTTAAAATCTGTAAAGGGAGTGAGGTCGAATCTCTTAGATTTCGCTATGGTTTGATCTTCTGCGTTCGGTAAAGATAACTTGAAGGGACCCTGTTGGTTTCATCATAATTGAGTTCACCGAAGGTGCCAAGGCTTGGCGGGTCGACTGGACTGACAAGCATATGCGATTTGCTAGGGATTTGATTTTGACCATGAAGAGGACTGCAATTGAAGACCTTATCCTGTATTTCTCACTACACCGGTGTGCTTAGGGTTTCCTTACGCATTCAGGATCTGAGGGAGTGCCCAACTCCTTAGTCCTGAATATGTTGTGGGTAGTTTATATTTTATTTTGCATTACCCGTATAAA
Source organism: Ormosia semicastrata (assembly GCA_029884595.1). Lineage (NCBI taxonomy): Eukaryota > Viridiplantae > Streptophyta > Magnoliopsida > Fabales > Fabaceae > Ormosia > Ormosia semicastrata. Next base: position 37,289,626 of record JAQQTO010000048.1, on the reverse strand, counting down.
GTGTATTTTGAGTATATGTATGCTTTAAGGTGATTATCCAGTCTTAAATGTTGTAAATTGAGTACATCTTATAATTCATATTTTAACTAGTTGTATATGTAACTATTCATGCGTGGCTCCTATTTTCCTCATATGCGAAATGATTAATTTGTTTTGGAAAATTTGTTGTTTGATAATCGTAACACGTCGAAATCTAATGACCGTGACAAAATGATGATTGTGCCGTGGTTATTAAATCAAGGGGTGTTACAGTTCTTGTTGTGATTTATTATTCTTTTGTGTTGTGTGCTTTTGCCTTCGGTGACAACTGTATGGGCGGTTATCTTGTAGATGATTTCAAATGATTATATGGGAAGTTGTTTGATATCATCGTGGTTATGGTTATTAGATCAAAAGTATAGATTGCTTAGGAACGTTACACAGAGGGAAGGTTTGTAATTGTTTCTTCTGCAAAGAACATTAATATGTTTGCTAGTTTCAGTTTAGTTTATTAATTACGAATGTTTAAACTACCGATATTGGTTACTTATAATAAGAAATGTAATTTCTCACCCCATTTGTTCCCATGTAAATCCAGGTGGAAGTTCATCCAAATGCAAGAAGAAAAAGTATGAAGACTATGATAATTTTTATGCTTAGTTATAAAGCTTTGTATTTATTTACGCTGCCTTTAGTATGTATAAAGTTTATGTATACTAAGTGCCTTTTGAGGCAAAGATGTATGTATAATCTTTTAGTTTTCCGCAAGGCTCTCCATTATAATTTGTTTAAATGACATGGATTAGTATGATGTTTAAGTTAGAAGAAGCATAACTAATATAGATTATCCAAGTATATGTTTGATATACTAGGTTAACAGTATTGGGATGTTATATGGTGGCTCTTCCTAAGGCAAGAAGCAGAAGAAGATTGAAGATTAGTCTAGCTTTTGTTGGTGTATGCCTTAGAGGCCAATACATTTTCTGTATTTACATACATTCTATTATGCTATTTTATATATGAGGCATTTAATTTATTATGTTCTTTTGTGATAAACATAATAAAGTCCTTAGAATAGTAAGTTTGATGCCATAGGACATCAAATGGATGACTTGATCATGAGATCCTTTTGGTTACAACACTATTCTTAAATGTCCCTAGTCAAGTATTATTGTTAATTAGGACAACAATAATACATTGAGACTAGTATGTGCATAGACTGATGACCACATCTCACGGGTCATGGATATGAGATATCAAGTCTTCACATGGGTACATATTAGAGTAATGATGTACTGGACTGACCCATCATGAGAACACTACATAGATCGTTACGTGAGTGTTATAAGTGATTCTCATAGTGACAATGGTGTCTGTGGTCCTTTGACCTGAACTCACTACGATTCCTACATGAGAAGTTGTGTGTTTTAATGCCATCAAACGTCATCTGTAACAAGGCGATTATAAAGTTAGTTATTGGATATACCGCGAATCATGCTGAGAGATGTGAGTGACCTAGATGGGATTTGTCACTCCTACATAATAGGAGCGATATCTTCGGGCCCCCTGATTGAGTAAGACTGCGAAATGCATGGCAATGCTTAAATGAGTCAATATGAGATATTGATCTCATTTGTTGTTACAAAGTCTACTCGAGTATTAGGAAACGAAAGATTGGACTATACAAGGGTGACACATTCCATGCCTTGTGTTCAATCTAGATATCTTGACAAAGGGACTAAACGACACAGAAACATTGGTCACGGAAAGGTTATGTCAAATCACTGACATTCTTATTACTTGGGTAGCAGCGATGTGTTGCTAGATACCGCTCACTATTTGTAATATTAAAATGAGATTTTAATATTACTACCAACGTAATAAGAACTTGCAGGGTCACACACATAGAGCAGACTAAAATTAGAGCAATGGATCCAAGTTGGACTCGGATTCAAATATGGGCCAGACTCATAACAGATGGGTCTAGGGTTGCATAGCTTACCTTGCTGCTGCTCACACTCACTTAAGGTAGTCACTATTATAAACAGTACTGCTAAGCGGCTGCTAATATATATAATTTCAAAACCCTAGCCGCATCTACAGGAAAAGTGAGTGAGAGAGCCACAGGTTTCTTCTCTTCTCTTCACAGCTAGCACTGTGTGAGAGACGTAAGGCTCCTCTTTGCAGACATTGGATGTTCGTGAGTCTGTTCGTGTGGATACCGCAGAGATATTGTTTCTATTTCGGTGTTGGTGATTCAAGCCCTTCCTTTTGATCACGCTTCAAGAGGTAAATCATTTAAAAAAACTTGGATTATGACTTTTTGGCATGGATCCTCGGTGGGAATCCCTGTTTTCTGCTACGTGATGTATCCGTAATTCCCAACAGCTTTATGTTTTAGTAGTTAAGTTTTTGTATATTCATGTATTTTTTAAATCAGTTTGTAAATAGATGTATATATTACATTTTTGTCACTTGAGACAAAGTTATATATTTATAAGTGGATGTATGTTTTTGCTAGGCTCTCTATAATGATTTATTAATATAAGTGTTAAGGATTTGATTAATGTTTAGTTTAGAGGTAACATAGCTAATACTGCTTATCAAGGTATATGTCAAGCATACTAGGACTCAATATTAGGATGTTACACCATACTCTTTTGACAAATAATGAGATATGATGAACGATGAGATATAACAATTGATGATATATGATATATCATTATTCCTGATAAATGATGAAACTTGATGAATTAATTGATATTACAAATGATTTTGATAAATGATATGAATTGAACCTCTGTTTCGGGAAGAGAAAGGACTAGTTTTGGCTGTCCACCACCTTTCTACCTTATATTTTAAGTATTGAGTTATTTCTCCCTGAAAAAGCTGGAATTGTTATAATGACATGGTCTTTATAACAAACTACTAAGAATTGTAAGATTCTCGTCCCACTTGTTTGAATTTCCATGATGATTCCAAAAAGGACGTATGAAATCAAATGAGAAGAAGGACTTTAATGTAGCGTTATTTTATTTTATTTTATTTTAATCTTATTAATTAGTTGTATAGATTTTGTGCCTTGGAGGCAAGTTATGTATATAAAGTACAATGATGTACAGTTTGTATAAATTCTATTCTCAAATATATGCATAATATATTTCCGAGACAGGTTCATATTTTTGTATATCTTTAATTAATTTTCTATAAAGATGGATTACATTTATAAGGGATGTGCCAAATCAAATTACTAATGCGTAATCTAGATATGTCATTAGTACTAGTATTTGGGATGTTACACCAAGCCCATTAACCATAAGACTAATAACCTAATATCTTCTAACACTCCCCCTCAAAGCCTAAGCTTACTAAACTTAAGCTTGTTACAAGTAAAAAACCCATAAAGGCATAAACTGAAAACAAAGAACATCACCAACATTTAAAACTCAACATATCTCAACAAATAACTAAGGAAACTAGTGCTCCCCCTGAATAATGAAGCCTTGGAAATGTCCTTGGCAGATTGCTCCATGCTTCTCCTTGGCACACATCCCAAGCAAATAAGACTAATTTTGGAGTCTTCGACCTTGCTCCTCAGTGGCCACCTCAACCTCCAAACTGGTCACAAAAACATTAAGTCGAGTATTATACCACCTAGTAACACAAATGAGGGTCTTTTACTAATATCAAAATCTTCAATTCATAAACATAACAACCAAACAAAATAAGACTGCAACCACATCAAGGAGATCAAATAAAGAAGAGAAGAAAAACTATGAAACTCTTACTCCCATACCTATAACACCCTTGGTCACACCTTTCTAGCTAGCGTAAACCATAAGTTACTAGGACGACTCTTGCTCTCATACCTACGACACCCTTGGTCGCATCTTGTTGGCTGACCGTTACACACCCGGTCACTAGAAACACTACCCACATCACCCTTGGCTGCACATAAAAGAAGAAAGGAGGAAAGAATAACCTAAACACCTTTTTATGATAGTCACAACTTGCCGATGGTCACAACAACCCAATCATCAACTGAACCCCAATCCATCATCCATCATCATCAAGAACTTTGCCTATAAATAGAATCTCAAACAAATCGCATCACCAATAACTCCACCAACGCAAAGCCATAGTCAACCCTCAAATGAGGTCATTACACAACTTGTTCTTCGTGAAGTAGACCCATAACCCACCAAAATTTTCCTACCTTCATATTTTAGACCAATCTTCATAGTCGTATCCCTCATCAAAATTCCAACAGCAAACCAATAATTGAAGACTTCTTCCAATCCTAGCCACAAACACACCATTGAACCACCACAGTGCCTCCCTCAAGAGGGTAAACCAAGGCACTAGCAACCACCATGAACAGTCCAAGACTCCTTCTTACTGAAGGAGCCAACAAAATCAAACAAAGAAGGAGGGCAAAAATCACTAAATCTCACCCAAACGGACCAAGTCACCTAAATCCCATAAAACGCTTGAAACATCACCAAAACAAGACTAAAACCATGAAACCAAAGATGTCACCAGACCTCCGGTCACTGGCGCACCTCCCATACCACTGTATGCTCTGGTTTGTGCCAGAATCATCAGTCACTGGCCACCCACAATGTCAATCCCATGTACCAAGCTCAACCTGCTAAAAAACCATGATCTTAACCTGAAACTCACAACCCAGCTCGCCACAAGAAGCCACTCTTACCACTGGCCCTCTTCCTGATGATCACATTCTAGTCACCTAAAACTTGGAACAGTAGTAGTGGGTTGCACAAGCCTTGAGACGTGACTTAGTTCAGGATAGTGCCCTGCATTCTTTTTCCTTTTTCTTTTTTTCTTCAAAACATTAATTATTCAAAAATTACTTGAGAAAAATAGAAAGGGGGATATACATGAGTTCCATATTTTGAGAACTCAAATAGTGGAAGCAATCATGGACAGGTCATGGTGGATGGTACCACTCTGATACTATGTTGAAGAATTATAGGGTTAGGGTTAGGGAGAAGGAAAAGAGACAAAGACAGTTATAAACTGATAATGCTATTAATATAATAATCTGATACAAAACCATAACCTACTATCCTATATATGCTAATAACTAGGAAAAATACTTGTACTACTAATACAAGCCCAAGCCCATTAACCATAAGACTAATATCCTAATATCTTCTAACAATCACTAATATTTTGTTTAAGTTTTGAACATTCCTATTACAACTTGAGAAAGTTATGAGAAGGTTGGTTGTTTCATGTTTCAAGGAGAAAAAGAAAGACACTATTTAACCCACTTCTTGTGTCTTTGCTAACTTCAGAAGAAGGAATGAAGAAACTTAATATGCCGCTTCATCAAGGATTGAGAAACAAAGACATAGCCCCAGAAAGAACGATGCCTATCTAACTCACTCTGTGTAACATCCTCTAAAATATGTTAGACATGTAAATAGCTATAGAGGTAGCTTAATACTTATTTAACATGTCTGTTTAATTTTGTGATAATCTGAGTTAGTTTAGGCACGTTGCTACAACTCAAAAGGTAAAAAGTAGCTTAAAATGACCCAGATATTAGCATAAATTGCTTAGCTAATGAAAATAAATGTGGATAATTTTTTTCTACGTCACAAATGTGTGAACTGTGTTATGGTTAAAATTTGATAATAATCAGAGTCATTTTGGTATTTTTAAACATATTGGTTGTGTGTTAAAATATCAGATTGACTAGTCACAAATATAGAAAAATATGGTATTAGTGAAACAAGATTTTTTATGAATATTAGGATTTATTTTAAACTTGTTAGGAGTTATAAAACTTGATTTGGTGAAATCTAAGTGTTCTTAACAGATCGGGAGTTATCAATTGGTCACTTAAATGACCAAGTCCCTCATGTTTTCTTCTGTTTCTACTGCCTTGACTTCTTGCCTTCAAAATGAGATATTTCTTTTATTTCTCACTCTTATTCTCTCAATTGTGCAGTAGCAAGCTAAGGAGAAAACCAAAGACAAAAAAAGGAACAAGAAAAGAGAAAGAGGAAGGCTAAAGGAAAGGCTAAAGTTTAAGATCATCCAAAGCTTGATCACCATCTTTGCTCCAAAAGGTAGGGGAGTTTCTATTCATCTTTTCTCATCTTGTTCACCTTAAATGAAGTTAATGAACGGAAAATTTGGTTTGGTGAGCCAAAACTATGCTTTTAGCTTAGTTCTTGATCCTAAGAGTTGAGTTAGAGCATTTTCAGCTTATTAGAACCATGGTAACTTATTTTGCTTAGTGGATGTCCATAGGCCTCTTGATGAGCATTTTGGTAATGAGTATTTTCTTTGCTTGATTGAGTTTAAATCTATGTTTGATGAGTTGAATTTAGTGTTTAATGATTCTAACATGATTAGAGACCATGATTAAAGTTGGAAAATACTTAGTATCCAAGATTGGAGGATTAAAAGTTAGTTTGGAACTAATGAAATAGTGGCTCAGTTTCTGTAGAATTTTCTGCAGAATGGTCACACCTAAGCATAGGATCTTCACGCCTAGGCATGGACCAAAAAACTTTCAGTCCAGACCAGATAGAGAGTGCCAAGCCTAAGCGTGGGAATTCCATGCCTAGGTGTGGGAATTCCATGCCTAGGCGTGAGACAGTGCACAAGCCACGCCTAGGCATGGGAAAGTCATGCCTAGGCGTGAGTTCCAAAATTTTTCAAGAATTGTATTCTTAATATTTTGGGATTCCCTAAGTGTTGGGATCACAAATATATTCCTTTTCAAGTGTGTTGAGGTACTAATAGAGGTATTTCTTGGAGAGAATAACCACCTAACATATATGAGGAGTTAGGAAACCTTAGGCATCCTTTGAGATGTAGAATGCCAAAGGGGAGTACCTACAACCTTGTTCAACATGAAGTTGACTTTGAAATCTCTTGTGAAGTGATGACGCGAGGTTCTAGATATAAGTGTGCTAGTGATATGGTTCTTGCTACTTTGTTGGATAAGTGAGGCTAAGGTTCACATGTACTAGTGATTTAAAATGTGATTTCTAAATACTATTGCATATTTGATTTTCAAAATTGTTATTTGTTATTTCCCGTGTATTGTAACCCTGGATGGTGTGCACAATCATATGGCCTGAGAATGAGGTGTTGGATCTAAATTCTCCTAGCATTTATGCTTTTATGGTTAGGGTTACCGGTATAGGGGGTGGTAGTAGTACTCTTACGTTTGTGAGGGGAAGGTATTCACCTATTACCAAGTAGTGTATGGACTCTTAGGCCTATCCTGCTTAGTATATACAAGGGAACGTGGTTGTTAGAATGAGTAGGTAACGTGTTTTCTAAACCTAAAATATACATTAGCATTGCATAGTCATATTATTAGGATATTGTCTGAGCATAATCATACATCATACTGTTGCCAGTTTAGCAAGACTACGCAAGTGCACGTGTCGACAAGTAATATAAATGAGTATTCAAGTATCATTCCCACGAGGACTGTATTAAAAATTATGCTAATTATTAAGCAATTGCTACTTGCTCACTATTCCAAGAAATTGAATTGATTTTAATGATTAATGAATAAACAAAATAAATTAAAAATTTTGAAATAGGATAAAAATAAATAGAGAAGAAACAGTGGGTAGAGAATCTAGAGTCAAATTTCACTTATTATTTTATTTGATTTCATGCAATCCTTTCACTACTCTTGATCATAATTTGGTTATGCTACCTAATATGTTTATGCATTTACAAACCTCTTTCGATGGCCTTGTAAAACTATGGAACTTAATCAAAACACTATATGTCTATGTGAATTGACAAAATTCCATGCATTGAGAATAAACATCACACTTGCTATGCATGACCGATAGGTATATTTCTATCTTATTGGAAAATCAATTCATCCATACAATTGAATTAAATTGAACATGCATTTTCTAATTCCATGGTCCAACATCCAAATCCCTATGTCTAATTCAATGGGGCCACCAAGACAACACAAATAATGACCAATCAAGTGTGCGCATTAAGCATAGAATTAGGAAATCATAACAAAAATTATCACAAGAGCAAGGAAGAATTGCAATCAATTCAAATTATATAATAAGATTCATCAGACCCCAGAAAAGGAAAATTAGAACATCATATTTACAAAATAAATAATCTCCGAAAAGAGTAACAAAGACATCATGAAAATTAAAGAGAAGATGAAGAAGGAACTAGGTGTTGCGATGGATGTAAAGTGCCGTGTCCAACTCTCTAAATCTTTATCTACACCTTGCTTCTCTCCCCAAATTGCTCTCCCTACATTGCATCCTCAAAACCTCTGAAAATTGAGTTCCAAAATGAAAAGATCCCATCCAATTAGGTCAGGAATGATTAAATACGCAACTTGTCAAGCACAAAGGGAGTGCTGCAGCACATATTGAAGAAGTGCCACGGCACCTTGGTCTTTGGAAAATCAGGAAATGGTCCACCGAGAAGCAGGAGCCGCGGCACATATTGTGGAACTACCGCAACACTAAATTTAGGACTTGCCTAGGCACAGAATTTGTGAAAGTGCCATGACACTAAATTTAGGAAGTGCCTAGGCACAAAATTTGTGAAGTTGTGGCACTTAATTTGGAGGTGTCGTGGCACTATTTTAGGAAGTGCCTAGGCACAAATGAAAATGGAGCCTAAGCATAAATGAAATGTGAAGCCTAGGCACCCTACTTTTGAAGGGACATGTCTTCATCCTTCTTATTCCCATAAGCTCCCTCTTGCTTCTTTGCAAGCTCCTAGAAGTAAGCAAAAATTAAATTAGTCAAATATTTTATAGAAAACAAGTTAAAACTCAAGGATTTAGCCTATGAATGCATCAAAAAATGCTTGTGTAAAAACTCTATTTCATAGAGTTATCACACCCCCAAAGCTATAGTTTTGCTAGTCTCGAGCAAAACATAACAAGATTACCTTAACTTCTCATACTTAGCATCAAGCATCTATTTATTCACATACAAATCCCAACAATTTTGATTCCAAAATGCTTATGATAATGTGGCATCATGCTAGATCTCATATTCAATGGTTCAAAGTTGATTCAATGTCAAACAAACATACCATCTAATCTTCAGCTCATGTTGTCATGCTTCAATTTTTATGTAAAAGACTTTCCAAAAGATGAAAAAAGAATCCTTTCCTAACTCTAGCATGCACATCCAAGAGAACTCATGATGATACCCAAGCAATCCCAACTGAGATTCCCTTAAAAATGTCCTTTTTCTCTCTCTCCACTAATGTAGAACCAAGCATGATTAATGATCAATAGGTTCTTTCAAGCTTGTAATGTAAGGCCAAGGTAATGGCTAAAGAAATGAAATGAAGGATAAAACAAATATTGGGACACACAATCTTGCAAAAGACCTAAATGAGCCAAATAACAAATAGCACAAGGTGCATCTTCTAGTATATGAACTCCAAAAGGTTATTTCTTTTTCTCTTTTTTTTTTAAGATAACTTTCCATCATTTCAAAATTTTTCTTGCCATTTCTTACTTTCCTTCTTTTCATCTTCTTTTTTTCTTCTTTGTTTCAAACCACAAATTTGTTGGGTTTTAAAACATGCCTATAGTAATGCATTTCTTTTTTTTTCTGACTCAACTAAGCATTTCCATGATATGTTCCCAACATGGACAATGGTGGATAAACTATAATTTAGAACTATAAGGTAAGGATGATGTGAGCAAAGAACAAAACAAAAATGCCAATCACTTTCACAAGGCTCAAAATGGGTACTAGGGATATTCATGCATACATGGGTAGGCTTGAAAGGCTCAACCAATTCAAAGAATGCCCTAATCATTTCATCAAACATGCTCAGCCTAGAATTTTGCCTCAAGAGAAAGTCATACATTCTTTTAGAAATTAAATCTCCATCATAACAAGGCAAATCACAGCCTTCTTTAGATATGCACAACTATTATTATTCTAGGATTCAGAATCATATAAAGGGAAATACATTTACATATCAACAAAACACTAAAGCTCAATTAAATTTCAAATGGCATGCATCCTATCCCAGAATCAACAATTAAACCAAAAGTAGATATATCATAGATCAAATCAACCACATCAGCATTCAACATTTATTACACAGCTCCACATTACACACATTTTTTTTTTATTTTCAATCATTGATGCATAGCCAAAAAGATAAGGTAAAAAAAAAATCAAAAGCTCAATAGAATCAAAAGAAGATAAATTACTGCACTATGAATGTATAAGCATAAAAAAAAAGAAAAATAAAGATAAGGTAAAGAACTTGGGTTGCCTCCCAAGAAGCACCACATTTATAGTCCTAGGCTGGACTTTCTCTGTAATAATGGCTGAAAGATATAGCTTTATCACCAAGATCGGCATAGCGCAATTAAGAAGGTAACAATTTGAGCTTTTTCAATTCCTCATCTTCGCTTTCACATGTAGAAATCAAAGAAGCTTCAATAGGGTCACATGGGACACTTGCAAAAAATCCATTAGATCCCATCCAATCACGCACATTCACATACAGCTTTCTTTAAGATCTTGAGGCAATTTCATTGGTTAATAATATTAAAAGTTACCTTTTGATTTTGCACTCTCATGGTGAGCTCTCCGTTTTGCACATCAATGAGCGCTCTTCCGGTTGCAAGGAATGGTCTTCCAAGAATGAAAGGGACTTTTTTTATCTTCCTCCATATCAAGGATGATGAAATCCACCGAAAATATGAGTTTATCCACTTTTACAAGCACATATTCAATTATTCCCCGTGAAAAAGTCAAGGTTCGGTTTGTGAGTTGCAAGATAACTGATGTGGGATTAGCCTCCCCTAAACTAAGTCTTTTGTATATTGAATAGGGCATAAGATTTATACTAGCTCCTAAATCACATAATGTCTGACCACAAAATTTCTCACCAATGGTGAATGGGATGGTGAAGCTTCCGAGATCTTTAAGCTTGGGAGGGAGTTTATTTTGCAAAATAACACTGAATTCCTCCGTAAGAGCAATAGTCTCAAACTCACCAAGCTTCCTTTTCCTTGACAGGATATCTTTCATGAAATTCACATAGCTTGGCATTTGTTCCAAAGCTTCCGTAAATGGTATGTTGATATGTAGCTTCTTGAAAACTTCCAAGTACTTTTGAAATTGATGATCAAGCTTTTTCTTTGCTAGCCAGTTGGGGAAAGGTGGAGGTTGTAACACCCCAAAAAATTGATGGTTTCATAATATATATTAATTTTATAATGTCTGTGATTTTTTTGAAATTTTTTGGAATTATTTGAATTGTTTGATTATTTAAATATATTTCTCGATTTACGTACACATCGAATGGGGCTGGAAAAATGAAATATTTTCCCTGAGGTCGAAAAACTTTAGACTGTGGAAACGGTGATGGGGGATCTTACCAAACCCAAGGCCAGACACAGTTTACGAAGTTTTTATTTTTCAAGATTTTATCTGACGGATAAAATTTGGGTGTGCCCTATTGTCCATTGGACAATAGATACCAGCATTGTTAGCTGTAACTTTTATCTGCTGGGTAATAGCTTGCAGTAAAAAAAAATTTAGTAGATTATTTTTATCTAGTTACTTTATGATATCGTCTAAGTGACATCGTCACATCACTACATGACAACATGATTTGACATTTTTGGGGAAACGTGCGAAGCTTCTCAAAGAATATTTAGGAGAAACTTTTAAAGGAAGTTTTGCTCCTTTCTCCTAGGTGGGCATGATTTTTGGAGGAGAGAAAAGATGACAAGTTGTCATCTTTTCACAAATGTCACCATCCTTTCATTTTCCAAAACTTTCTATCACTTTCTCTCTCTACCCTGAAGCTTCTATCTTATTTTCTCTCATCATTTTCTCTCTTCCATTTTCTCTCAACCTCACAGTAACCACACTTTATTTGTATCTTCCACTTTTGTTTCCTCCATTCAATCACATTTCTAGGATCTACACACTTCATGGATGATTTTCTATATTAAGGTCATCATCAAGTTATTTCATCTTCATTATTTTTCTTTCAAACCCTAACTTGAAGCTCTTAAGGTGAGACTTTGATTTTTACTTTCTCCTCTCATTTTCTCTACATCCCCACGGCCAAGACCCTTTTTGGAGGACCATTCTACACTTAGTTCATCACTTATTCATCCTTTCATCCAAGCAACCAATGGCTAAACACACAACTCTCACTTTTTCCATTTGAAGCTCACGGCCAACCCCCAAAACACATCACCAAATCTTTAATCATTCAAGATAACCTTAGATCTTAAGTCTATACATCATTCTAAGACACTTTTGTGTGGAAATCAATCTCTAGTTCATCCATCTTCAAGTATTTCTTTAAGCTTTGCTTCAAATCTCAAGTTCAAGAATCTTAACGTAAAGTTCTTGAATATTCTCTCTTGCTTCATTTTAAAGAATTTAAAATCATACTTTGACCTATGGTAATCTTATTCAAGCCCTAGATACTAATTCTTGTATGTTTGCCTTGATTCTAAGAACCTCTTGGTGGAGAAAGTTTGCTACACAAGGACTTACAAGGAGCTAGGAGGCTACACTTAAGGTAAGAGAGAGATTAACCTCATTGACCATACTATTGTGGTAAGGAACGAATGGTTGTGTTGAGAGTGGAGAGTCCACGTGAGGATTCATCCACTCGATTGCGTGACTTTTGAATTTATGTTTGTTTGATATTGTATGATTATATGATGTGTTGTATGCAAGAGATGATTTTGATGGCTTAATGAATATATGTGATGATGTGATTTTGATAGTAAGCCTGAACTTAATTAATTGTGATGATTAAAGTATGTGGCATGCCATGATTATGTTGTAAAGAATTGATTCTGGCCAAGACATTTGATAATTTGATGAAAGAGTGAATTTGGAGGCTTGACATAGTTAATAATAGGATGGAAGAGTAATTAGGATGGAAAGGATTTCATTTAGAAGTTGAACAATGAAATTTTTAGAAAGAATACTAGAAGATATTACTTAGGTGATTTGGGAGACTAATTAGGATCAAAGGATCGATAAGTAAGGAGAGAAGATAACCACAATGATAATGACTTTCAAAAATATTACTGGGAATGGTTTTGAGAATTGTTTGGAATAATAATAATGATTTGTTAGTGGGGATCTAGTTGGTTGAGATAATAATAATGATTTATTAGTGGTGAATCTACTTAGTTTGGGCTAAGGATAATGATTTATTGGTGGTGAATCTAATTGGTTTAATGATAAAGAAATAAAGATTTAGAAGATAAGAATGGAAAAGGTTTTATTAAATTAAAAACAATAAAATTTTTTTGAAAGAATATTAGTAAATGATATTTTGAGGAGGTTTAGTAATGAAAACTTGAGGTATTTTAGGGTTTTAAATTTAAAGTGCTATTTCATATTAATTCTTGAAAATTTTGATAAATATGGTTTGTAGAGAATACTTCATGAAATTTTAAAAGGATGAATTTCTGAGAATTGTGTATTTGAGAGGCCTTGTGATCGAGCATAATGTTATTGTGCTGTTGAGCTAATGGACTAGACCCTGAGTGGTCAATGGTTAGTTTGAACCCTGTTTATGGTTCCACTTGATAAGATTATTGTTGCTAAAGAATATTATGCATCATTGTATTGTGATCATACATTGTGAAAGTTGGAGTGACTTGTTTTTAAGGTGGAATGCCTAAGTTCATTATCATGTGATCATATATTGTGAAAGTCAGAATGACTTGTTGTCAAGGCAGAATGCCTAGGAGATGAATTACACCTTTGTGCGGGTACGAATTACATAGTGTGGTTCACTTGTTGAACTTGGAGACGTCAGGGCGCAAGTATCCCACAAGTGGACAGTTGGTAGCTCTACTAGGCCGTGGTGACTGTGCAACACACCGACGATCTCGGCTAGGAACTATCCTATTCCAAATCCAGTTGAGAGTGTCTTGTATAGCTATGTTGCGCATATTGATTATATTGAAAAGCACATGATTTAAGGCTAATGATATACAGACAGTGGTTCTCCTAATCATTCTCTCCGATGTTGGTTGTTAGCTCCATAGAGTAGGAATTGGTTACATTGTACATAAGGATGGTCAGCATACACATCGTGCATATGCATAGTCAGTGTACATCTTGTTGTGGTATAGTCGATGTTTATGTATTTCGATGTACCTTGTTGAATCATATATTAATCGATAATATGACCATACCTGTTGATCTGTCTTATTCCCGTACTACTATGATTATAGTTGTTATTCCTTGATATCGTTGTATATGAAAGGCATTATTATTTTTTGTTGTGTTTCTTACTGCCATGATGGTATTGATGTAGGGGATCTTACCTCTTCTACTGTATTATTCTGTCTGTTTTTGTTTTCCTTATATTTATGTCAGGAAAGATTGTGATGTCGGCGAGGCAAGACCCGTAAGGTTTCACTAGGCTATGGTTTCATGGAGGCACCGAAGCATGGAGTGTCCAGTGGGACATGGGGTACGTCTGGTACGATGAAAATGTCATTTTAAGTTAGAACAGGACCCGGCATGATGCGGTTACGTTTACTATAAGCGCAGATGTTCACTTGGAGTTCTACATGCCTCTTAGGGAGCTTTGGGATGATTAGCTTCCTATATGGAGGGCTCTATGGAGTCGACTACTCAGACTCCTGTCCGCAGTGATATGCCCCAACTAGGGGCTTTGTCTATTGGGGATCCCGAAGGGGTTTTGGATGAAGATCGGGTGTAGGAACCCATTTTTCAAGTATTTAGACTTGGACAAGGCTCAATTTTCATTTGGTATTTATAATGTATAGGTATGTTTATTTTGGAGTACTTAAGTTTTATATATTTTTTTGAAACGAGCATAATGTGTTTAATGATGTAGTAAATTTTATTTTATGAAAAGTCTTGTATTTAGATCTTGTAACTTGAGTCTTTTATTTATTTCAGTAAGCTTATATTATCTGTTAAAAGGAAATTTTTGAACTCGTGTTTTACAATATTAGCTATTTCATAACTTGAAAGTTTTTGAAATGCAAGAGTCAGTCTAAAATGTAATGCTCCTTGGAGGGGGTGTTACAGAGGTGGTTTATAAGGCTTGTCCTCTTTCTTCTTGTCCTCGTCCTTCCTCTTGGAAATTGCCTCATTTTTCTCAACCTCATTGCTCTCAACCACCTCATATTTGGTCACCCCAACTTCTCCTTCAAGTAGTTTATTCTTGGGATTCCCTTCAATTACCTTCCGACTCCTCAATGATATGGCCTTACAATGCTCGGTAGAAGTTCCTTTAGGATTATTGATGGTGTCACTTGAAAAAGTCCCTGGAGGCTTATTGTTTAGAGCGTGTGTAAGTTGGCCAACCTGAGCCTCGAGATTCCTCAAGGAAGCTGCTTGGCTTTGCATTAAAGCATCATGGGAGGCTAGCCTTGCATCAAGTTTAGTCATGTAGTCTTAGTGGCTAGTTATAAATTATGCAAACATCTTCTCCAAGTTTGAAATTGAACTTGATGTTCAAGTTTCAGCTTGAGGTAAGCTCTGTTGTTGAAAACTAGGAGGAACATGAGTTGTTTCTTTGGGCTGAAAAGAGGAAGAAGATCCTTGAGAATTTCCACCCCAAGAGAGGTTCAAATGGCTCTGCCAACTAGAGTTGTAGGTGTTACCAAAAACATTATTGTTACTAGGTTGACAAAACTGATTGGCATATTACACACTTTCTAGGCTAGCTATACAATTTAAAGTAGAATAAAGGTCCCCATAATGAGCACAAGTTTTAGCTAAGTTAGTAGCTCCACTTGGCACTGAATTGACTGTCATGTTGTCTAGCTTCTTAGAGAGTGTTGCCACTTAAGCTGAAAGTGTTGTAAGAACATCAACTTCATGTACACCAGCTGTCATTCTCCTAGGAGTAACCCTCTTCGAAGGCCACTGGTAGTTGTTGGTGGCCATTTCTTCAAGAAGATCATAAGCCACATCAATAGATTTGCTCATGAGAGTGTCACCTGCTGTTGCGTTAATAGTTGCTCTAATATTTCCCAATAACCTATTATAAAAAGTCTGAACTTACATCCACTTCAGAATATTGTAGTGAGGACATCTTTGGATGAGGTCTTTATACATGTCCCAAGCTTCATATAAGGATTCGAAGTCATATTGCACAAAGGAGGTGATGTCATTGCGCATCTTTGCTGTTTTAGCAGGAGGGAAAAACTTGGTAAGGAATGATGAGTGTAAAATACATTCATCTTTTGAGTTTATTTATTAGGATTTTAATTATATTTATTTAGTTTTTGTTTATTTTTATTTATTTTTTATTTTTTTAATTTATATTTTTAAATAATTATCTCTTCACCTAGGATTATTTGAATTTTTAGGATAAATCATCGATTTTGTACAAAAATAAGAAATTCTGAAAGATAAATATTTGAAGGATTTGAATATTTTGAGATAAGATTTATACTATTTATTTATGATATTGAGTAAATTTTGAGCCCACTGAATTAAATGTAGTTTTATTGTGTTTTGTAGGAATTTAAGGAAGGATCAAGTTAGATTCTTAATTAGAGCACAAACTATATCTACTTGATGACTAGGTATCTCTGTGTTTAATGCAAGGATCTCGAGGAGTTTCTTAATTTGAGTGGAATATTTATTTCCTAATTTATATGGATTCAACAAAAAGGAATAAGAAATAAGAGATCTGGTCTAAGATTAACTAAGGGATCAGATCGACACGTTGTTTGCGGCATTGAAAAGCTAACAGAAAATCGTATAAGTTATCTGTTGAGATCGAGGGCAGATTCTGCTATCTGGTGGGTGAGAAAAATCGTGCAAAAAAGATACGAAAAGCTATCAAGTTTTCTATAAAAAGGGAAAAACAAGTTTAGCAAAGTAGCTCTCTTTTGGTTTAAAAAATACATAAAAAAATATAGAGTTTTGAGTGTCTCAAAGGCAGTGAGGGGACAAGCCCTAGGAGAGGAGGAGGAGCCATCATGGAGCTCTCATGGAGTTGAAAATCAAATAACCATTGAAGATGCTTTGGTTTCTTCTCTACAGTTCTATCATGATGAATTCTCTTTCCTCTTCCTATCTCTTCTTCTCTTTTGTCACGTGTAGCTAAATTCACGTGTTGTTAGGGTGAAGAAGTAACTTGATTCAATAGACATGTATTAAGATTGAATTTTTAATTAATTTCTTTTCTATTCAATTTGAGTGCTTATTATGGTTCTTAATGCTTTTATAAATTGCTCACTCATAAATTGATCTAGTGAGATGTGTGTAGAATCGGAAGGTTTGCATATGACTTAGACCATAAATAATAAGTGTCATGATTTATAATCATCTAGGAATAGAGGTTATAGGTTGTGTGGGAGAATTGTGATATTTTCCATGAGAATCCATAGAGTGAAGGTCATGCCTTTAAAAGTTAGGGTTTAGATCAAGGAATAGACTAGACTTTAATAATTAAAGAGAATTAACTCGCCAAGGAATTGGGTTTTAATTAATTAAGGGATTCTCCCCATTAATTGAATGACTAGAAATTAATTAGAATGAATATCCCAAAGCTCCTCTATTGTCTATGATAGATTGTTGAATTAAGTGAAGTCAGATCCCTAGTGTTTTAATTTTGTGCATTCTTATGTATTTTTGTATTTTATAATTTTGTGTCTTTAATTATCTTGAATCACAATTATTGGTTGGCTAGATAGTATTAATATTAGAGAAGTGGTACTTGGTAAACTAATTCGTCATGGGAACAATATCTTACTCATCATTTATTACTTTTTCGATTTGGTGTACTTGCCAATATCACAACAAGTTTTTGGCACCGTTGCCGGGGAATGAACCCGGATCACCCGCATGACAGGTGGATAGGTTTATAAAAATGCAAATGCACATCAGACCTGCATTATAAATAAACTTTCTATTTGGTTGATATTAACACGAGTGACAATTTGGTTGATTTAAATAATTTTTATTTTATTTTATTTCTAATTTTTTTATCTTATTTTATTTTAACTTTCTTTTATTTTTCTTTGAATTTTCAGGTGTTGTTTCTTTCTTATGCGTAGAACAAGGAGTCAAGGAGATCTTTTTATCCATGTTGATCTTAAGATCGAGAAGACGCTTAGTAATATTAGAAGAGAAAGAAGAACACGGGGATTTGAGGAAGATAACATGGTGGAGTTAGGGTGAAGATATAACTTGATTCAATCGACATGTATTAAGATTGAATTTTTAATTAATTTCTTTTCTATTTAATTTGAGTGCTTATTATGGTTCTTAATGCTTTTATAAATTGGCCACTCATAAATTGATCTAATGAGATGTGTGTAGAATTAGAAGGTTTGCATATAACTTAGACCATAAATAATAAGTGTCATGATTTATAATCATCTAGGAATAGAGGTTATAGGTTATGTGAGAGAATTGTGGTATTTTCTATGAGAATCCATAGAGTGAAGGTAATGCCTTTAAAAGTTGGGCTTTAGATCAAGGAAATAACTAGACTTTAATAATTAAAAAGAAGAAGAGATAGGAAGAGGAAAGAGAATTCATCGTGATAGAACTATAGAGAAGAAACCAAAGCGTCTTCAATAGTTATTCGATTTTCAACTCCATGAGAGCTCCATGACGGCTCCACTTCCTCTCCTAGGGCTGGTCCCCTCGCTGCCTTTGAGACTCTCAAAACTCTATATTTTTTATGTATTTTCTGAACCAAAACAGAGCTACTTTGGTAAACTTGTTTTTCTTTTTTCATAGAAAAATTGACAGCTTTGTGTATCTTTTTTGCATGATTTTTCTCACTCACTAGATAGCAGAATCTGCCCTCGATCTCAACAGATAACTTATAGGATTTTCTATTAGCTTTTTAATACCGTAAACAGCACGTCGATTTGATCTCTTAAATAATCTTTGATCAAATCTCTTATTTATTATTCCTTTTTGTTGAATTCATATAAATTAGGAAACAAATATTCTACTTAAATTAAGAAACTCCTCGAGATCCTTGCATTAAACGCAGAGATACTTAGTCATCAAGTAGATATAGTTTGCGCTCCAATTAAGAATCTAACTTAATCCTTCTTTAAATTCCTGCAAAACACAATAAAATTACATTTAATTCGGTGAGCTCAGAATTTACTCAATATCATAAATAAATAGTATAAATCTTATCTCAAAATATTCAAATCCTTCAAATATTTATCTTTAGGAATTTCTTATTTTTACACAAAATCTTATGATTTATCCTAAAAATTCAAATATTCCTAGGTGAAGAGATAATTATTAAAAAAATAAATTTAAAAAATAAAAATAAATATAAATAAACAAAGACTAAATAAATATAAATTAAAATCCTAATAAATAAACCCAAAAGATGAATGTATTTTACACTCATCAAATATCCCCAAACTTAAATATTGTTTGTCCTCAAGCAATAAAGAAAAAGAAGAATTAAAAACAAGAAAAGAAAAGAAAACAACTAAAACTCAAAACATGCAGACTCAAAAATGACAATACTGGTTATTGAAAATCATTCATATCCTCAAAAATTGCTTCATAATCTAATTTCAAAGTGTCACACATGAACAATCCAATTGTCACATTGTCTCTCACATGCAACTCTCATGCATAAATGACTTCCCATAGACATGAATATAAAACCAATTCTTACTAATAAAGTACAAGCCCGGATAGGTTTATAAAAATGCAAATGCACATCAGACCTACATCCATAGGGTTGTTTTTCATCTTTCTCTCCACTAATGTAAACAATACATAATCAAGGATCAAAAGGGAATTTACAAAGCTTGTAATGTAAGGCCAAGGGTAAGGGTTAAGAAAGAAGGGATAAGGTAAATAAAACAAAAGTTGAAATAATGATCATGCACATTTCAAAATGCAAGCCACAGAATGTTGAACAATTGCAAAACGGAGCATAAGAATCAACACTTTATTTCTTTATTTTTTTCTTCCTTCTTTCTTTTTTTTTATAACCTCTACCCCCAAACTTATTTCTTTGCAACACATTGGGTAAACTTTTTTTTATAGCTCCTTATTACTGCATGCACAAAAATAACTAAAGCTTGAATAATAAAATAATACAAGATATGTACTCAACAAAGGTTATCGAAGAAAGAATTTCTTTTATATGGGTATGGGAAAAGGTGTAACATCCCAATATTTACTATTCAGATATATCGTCTTATAAAAGAATAATTCATATTGACTATGCCACTTCTAACATCCATCCACTAATTCATATCATTCATACATAATGAGTAAATATGGAGAGCCACAAAACAAAAGGTATATATATACATCACTGCCTCTAAGGCACATTGTAATACATAAACTTTTACAACAACATAAACTAACATATTATACAAGCTTTTTCATCAAAAAGTATATAACTAGACTAATCTGTGTTCACCTTCTCCTTCCCTTTTGAGGAACAAGAACCTGGATTTACATGGTAACACAATCGGGGTGAGAAAATATATCTCAGTAGAAATATTCTAATACCAGTGTATATAAACATATACCATCAGATAATATACTCAATTATCAAATAAATACTTCAGTCACAGAAGCAAACAACATCTTCA
Source organism: Ormosia semicastrata (assembly GCA_029884595.1). Classification (NCBI taxonomy): domain Eukaryota; kingdom Viridiplantae; phylum Streptophyta; class Magnoliopsida; order Fabales; family Fabaceae; genus Ormosia; species Ormosia semicastrata. The sequence continues at coordinate 37,269,036 of JAQQTO010000048.1, read as the reverse complement.
TCTCAGAGACACGCAATTGTCCATACAACTGCAATGCATGAATATGTCATGATAGCAACTGTCCATACAATCGCTATGTCATGCTAATTTATGTCTAATGTTTATGCCTATGCAATAGCCTAAATATGAAATGCATAATGTATGATGCCATTTATAAGAACTCGGTTCCATGGTAATGTCATGAAATGGATGAGCCTTGAACAAAATAAAGGAACCCGGTTCCATAAACTTTGAACAAGCACTAGAAACCCAGCTTTAGCTATTCCATAAGGTGTGAGGGAAAGACCATCCTCAACTCATTACTATAATTTGGAAAGTATGTTACCTCTTCACTTACAATCACACCCTCTCTAGGTAGTGAAGTCTCATCAACTACACAGTCTTCAGCAGCAATGACCTTTGTGATAGGAAGGATTGATTACCTTCTTATTCAAAATCACATTAGATCACCACAATGAGGACTCACCCACATCAACATAGATAAGGAACAATAATCATTCTAATTACTGCAATAACTAGCATGTCAATTGATTTACATTCCTAACTACCAACATAAAATACAATGATGTTAAATACCACAATAATTAACATACCAATTGATTTACTTTCACTATACAACTACTTCATTAAATACCCCTAATAGAGTCTCCATACTAAAAAAGAAGCATAAATGAAGAAACTACACCATTGGAAGACTCCAAGGCAAAACACACAACATCTAGTTGGTTTCTAGTATTCACGTAGTGACGCCGAAGCCATGGGTTCAAGTACTGGCAAGAAAATGCCACCAACGTCACGGAATCCTTGTGCCACGTCACAGCGCACACCCCTGTTCTTCAACACGTTGCGACACTCAAATTGCTACATCACGGCACCCACTGTAGAACTTGAATTCTGCTGAATTCTGCAGATATAGGTACTGTTCCATTGGAACTAAACCCTCTTCTAATCACTCAAAATTCGATTTCAAGTGATTTCTAAGGTCTAACTACACAAAGCAACTCTTAAACCACTTCGAATTCACTCAAAACCAAAGATCATTGAAAATCCCCTACCTAAAACCTAAAACCCCAACTTTGATCTCAAAGGGAATGAAAGGCTTTCAAAGGCTGGAAATGCCATTCCCACACACCCAATAAATCAAAAACAAGTTATCCTCGAATTATCCAACAAGTTTCAAACCAAAAACACTAAAATCACACTATAAAACCATGATTCACATCAACCACTCTTAAGATCTAATGAAGAAAATGGAAAGACAGCATGAAAACTAAGGTTCCCCCTACCTCAATTCCTGGAAATGAAATTAGTTAGCCGTTTCTCTAAAAAGCTAAGCTCTCTCCCTTATTTGTATGAAGATCCTCCTCCTTTAACACCTTGAGTTTCCTTTTCTTTTGTTTTCCCTATGGCAGCCATGAGAAGAGGAAAAGAAATGAGACAAACCTTCCACTTTTGGCCTTAAATAGGCCAGCAAATAGAAACAGGGTCGTGCCCTCACATTTTGGTCACTTAGGTGACCAAAATTCACCCGAACAGTTAAGAACGCTTAGTTACCACCAAATTAAGTTTCCTAACTTCCAACAAGTTTGAAACAAATCTTAAGATTCATTAAAAATCTTGTTATACCATTTTCACATTTTTCCATATATGGCGGGGGTCAATCAGGCACCAAAACACACAACCAGTATGCTTAAAAATGTCAAACTAACTCCGATAAATCTCAAACTTTAACCACTACTAGTTTCACATATTTGTGACCTAGAAACAAGTTTTCTACACTTATTTTCGCAAACTAAGCAGTTTAAGTCAAAATTGGGGCTGAAAATAGCTATATTTCACACATAGACTTACAGCAAAGCAACTAAACGTACTCAGATGGTCATAAAACTTCATAGGTATAACAAACTAGTGTTAGGCTACCTCCGTAACCATATACAAGTCTATCACGTTTTCACGAGTATTACAAAAGGAAAATGTGGGTAAAGAAAAGAAATAAAGGCCAAACAATAACAAGGCTGCAAAAAGGGACCTAAGGATAAACTGTGTTCACAGGTTGGCTTGAAAGGTTCAAACAGTCCAAAGAAAGCCCTTATCATTTCCTTAATCATGCAATGCCCAAGATTTCACCTCAAGAGAGAATCTAACAACTTCTAAATGCAAATCATCCACGCACATGCATTCTCATAAACTTTTTCTAAGCTTGACATGAAATTAAATTCCAAGGTCTATCAAACATAAAGATGGGAAATGCATTCATAAATAATTGAAATAATAGAGATAAATATAACTCTCAAATTCTCATGTGATTTCCCAAGAAAAGAGATCAATTCATAATTTATGCAATCGTCAAATATTCAATTCAACAAGCCTATGACTCAAAACACAAAAAGATGATGAAGACAAAATAAAATTAATAAGAACAAATAAATAAATGTGGAAATAAAATGCCAAAGGAAAGAGAAGAGAAATCTTTCTGACAGTCGACAGTTATATACATCCCCTACAAAGGCTCCGAACTCGTAAAGGAACCTAAGCCGACTCAACATTAGCAAACTTCAAAACAAAAATAGAAAAATATTAGTCAATAAAATAAGAAATAATAAAATAATAGCAAAAACAAATAAATAACCAAAATCGAAAGGATAAAAGAGTAAAGAAAAAAAAGAAAGAAAATAAAACAAATAAAGCCTAGAGTAGTATTCTTCCTAGATACTTATGATATTGATAAAAGCTTAATTCCCCGGCAACGACGCCAAAAACTTGTTGTGGATTTTTCGTAAGTGCACGGATCGTACAAGTAGTAAATAAAGATCGTTCCCACGAGGATCAATTGATTACTAACTCTTACGACTATTTTGATTGTTTAAGTGAATAAAATCGATAGAGAAGGTTCAATTAAAATTAATATGAAAAGCAAAACAATAAAGTAATCAATTGAAACTAGAAAAGATGAGATTTAACAAGGATTTAAAGCTCTAGGATTCGGAATCCGCTACATTATCCCCTACAATAAATTATAATCCTATCTTTGTTAATGTTCAATTATGTTCTTGAAAGCAATTTGTCCTAAATTATTTAAAGCCCAATTTCTTGGCACTAAAAATGTGCTAAAACTTTACTAACCCTATTCTCATGGAAATTAATCCAAGTTCCAACCCATTAAGATTCATGACAATTGTTTACCCCTCGAAGGATTTAAGACTATGTCTAAGTCTCAATTCCTAAGTTCAATTCTTGGATTATCAAGTAATTAGATTTCATCTTTTGATCTTTCACCTAAAGCCTAAAATCATGTAAATATGGCGTGCAATATACCACAAGCATTAAGAACATTAAGAATGAATCAAGAACAATAATTCCATTAACAAAGAATCAAATTAACAATTCAGCATAGAGAAATAGAGAGTTTCATCCTAATCCTAGAAAAAAAAGGTTTAGCCACTAATGGTCATTGTAACACAAACAAGAATAAGGATTAAAGAAACAACCATGATTGATAAACAGAAAAAAAAGATGGGAAGATGGAGATGGAGAAAAGAACTTCAATGGTTGATCTTCAAAGAATATTGTTCTTGGCTTCAAAGCCTTCGCCTTTGAATCCTTGCGCTTCTCCTCTCAAAACCTGCCATCACACAAGTCTCTGGCCAAAAGTCCCCCTTTGGTTTGGTGTTTTGCCCAATTTATAATGATTTAGGGGCAAATTTTCCTTTTTTTCACATCAGAGGGACTCACACAGTCGTTTCTCTCTTCGACACAGCCATGTCTTGTGAAATCTATGTTTTAGGATTTTAAGTGAGACACGACCGTATGTAATTGAGACACGGCCGTGTCTTATACTCAAAAGCTTTATTGAGATAAGACAGGGTCGTGTCTGGTATCAGAATTGCGTAATTTCAATGTTAGGGGGAACATGGCAGTGTGACCAAGAGACACGACTGTGTCTCCTAGTCAAAAACCTTTTTCAAGTTAGACAGGGTCGTGTCTAACTCCTAAATCGCTTCTGAGTTGACATAGGGCCCTGTCTAAGCAAAAGCCTTTGCTTGCTTTCACTTCAAATGTGTTAAATCTCTCTTATTTTGTACAAACGAAGATAATTGATAAGAATCCATCCAAAATTCATCAATAATCACAATCAAATCATCACAATTCATCCATTTAAGGGCTATAAAATACATGCTTATCAAATTCTCCCACACTTGAACATTGCTTGTCCTCAAGCAAAGATATGAATCAAAATCAATATTAAACTGAACATCAAGAAACAAGATTCAAGGGAAATTTCCATAGTTTTAAAAAATTAATGAATGCTTAGCAATCAAATCCAATCAAATAAGAAAGTCTAGCACTTAATACAATTAGAAGCTCTTGAATCTAGCTTGCACCTCTTCTCTTTACCAAACAATTGAGGTCACTCATCTTTCCATCTCTCAAGTATTTAAGGGCAAAGAGATCACTTAAATTTCTCTTAACAAATGCATGACCATAAACTTGACTATCAATCAATATCTCCACTTTTAAGTTCACATACATAACAAGAATCAAAAGGACTTCTATTGGTTGTAATGAGGCCAAGGGTACAGTAAATGGTAGGAAGAAGATGAATTAAGGTAAAGAATGTTTAGGGATAAAGCTATACCAAGCAGAATCAGGTTGAAAAGATTATTAATAGAGCATAATGCACAAGGTAATTCTCACTTTCAACCAAATTATTCTCACAATTCTTCACCAACAAACCTTTTTTTTATTTTTTTATTTTTTTCTTCTTTTCATCATTTCAGTCTTTTTTTTTTTTAATCCTTGAGGATGAAAACAATCTTTTTATGACTTCTCAATTACCACATTAGTTGCTTAGAAGAAATTCAACCTAATTAATCAATTGTTGGTGTATGCCCAAGAGGCCAATACATTTTCTGTATTTACATACATTCTATTATGCTATTTTATATATTAGGCATTTCATTTATTGTGTTCTTTTTTTATAAACAAAATAAAGTCCTTAGAATAGTAAGTTTGATGCCATAGGACATTAAGTGGATGACTTGATCGTGAGATCCTTTTGGTTACAACACTATTCTTAAATGTCCATAGTCAAGTATTATTGTTAATTAGGATAACAATAATACATTGAGACTAGTATGTGCATAGACTGATGACCACATCTCACGGGTCATGGATATGATATATCAAGTCTTCACATGGGTACATATTAGAGTAATGATGTACTGGACTGACCCACCATGAGAACACTACATGGATCGTTACGTGAGTGTCATAAGTGATTCTCATAGTGACAATGGTGTCTGTGGTCCTTTGACCTGAACTCACTACGATTCCTACATGAGGAGTTGTATGTTTTAATGCCATCAAACGTCATCTGTAACAAGGTGATTATAAAGTTGGTTATTGGATATACCGCGAATCATGCAGAGGGATGTGAGTGACCTAGATGGGATTTGTCACTCCTACATAATAGGAGCGATATCTTCGGGCCCCCTGATTGAGTGAGACTGCGAAATGCATGGCCATGCTCAAATGAGTCAATATGAGATATTAATCTCATTTGTTGTTACAAAGTCTACTTGAGTATCAGGAAATGAAAGATTGGACTATACAAGGGTGACGCATTCCATGCCTTGTGTTTAATCTAGATATCTTGACAAAGGGACTAAACAACACAGAAACATTGGTCACGGAAAGGTTATGTCAAATCACTGATATTCTTATTACTTGGGTAGCAGCGATGTGTTGCTAGATACCGCTCACTACTTGTAATATTAAAATGGAATTTTAATATTACTGCCAACGTAATAAGAACCTGCAGGGTCACACACATAGAGCAGACTAAAATTGGAGCAATGGATCCAAGTTGGACTCGAATTCAAATATGGGTCAGACTCATAACAGATGGGTCTAGGGTTGCACAACTTACCTTCTTCTTCTCTCACACTCACTTAAGGCAGTCACTATTATAAATAGTACTGCTAAGGGGCTGTTAAGATACATAATTTCAGAACCCTAGCCGCACCTACAGAAAAGTGAGCAAGAGAGCAATAAGTTTCTTCTCTTCTCTTCGCAGCTAGCACTGTGTGAGAGACGTGAGGCTCTTCTTTGCGGACATTGGACGTTTGTGAGTCTGTTCGTGTGGATACCGTAGAGACATCGTTTCTATTATGGTGTTGGTGATTCACGCTTCAAGCGGTAAATCATTTAAAAACTCAAATTATGGCTTTTTCGCATGGATCCTTGGTGGGAATCCCTATTTTCCGCTGCGTGATGTGTCCGCAACTCCCCACATCAATAAGGTATCCAAGAAAAAAATCAATTTCAGGCTCAAATGAGGCAACTAAAGGATTATTTATCAATGCAACTCTGGAAGTCATGAAAGAATTAAGCCTAGGTGCCTCAATCATATTCAACTATATACGTGAATCAATAAAATCTCAACAAGATATCAAATCAAGCTCTAGCATACATAAATTAAGAAAAGATCCACTCCAGAAGAAAAATAGGATTTTGAGTATGAAAAATCCAATCATGAACTCGGCTCAAAACTCACTTTCTGGCTTAAGTTAGTAAAAAGAATAAATTACAAGCAGATATGGCTAATTTCCCAAATAAAATGCTAGATTTTTTAATATTCAATTGAAAAAGAAATTGCCTTGCACAAACATTAAGTTCATTATGTAACGTCCTAAAAATTTCTTATTTCATGATAAACACTCATTTTATAATATTTGTGATTTTTGTGAATTTTTTTAAAAATGTTGAATATTTGAATATATTTCTCATTTTACGTGTGCACTGAGCAAAGCCAATATAACATTTCAAAAATTATTTGTTTCATGATGAATAGTCATTTTATAATATTTGTGATTTTTTGTGAATTTTTAAAAAAAAATTCAAAACTATTGATTATTTTAATATATTTCTCGATTTGCATGTGCACTGAGAGGGCTGGAAAAATAAAATATTTTTCCTAAGGCCGAAAAGCTTTGGACTGTGGAAACATCGATGGGAGATCTTACTAAACCCGAGGCCAGACACAAATTACGAGATTTTCATTTTTTGAGATTTTATCTGATAAATAAAATCGTTGTACCATAAAATTATCTGATAAACAATAAATACTATTTTTATTAATTGTAACTTTTGTCCACCGGATAATAGCTCTAGTAGAGTGTTAATCATATTTTCTAGAGTGTTCACTTTATGTAACATCACCTTGATGACATCACACAAGTGACATCATCGTTGATGTAAAACTCCCTCCAAAGGGTATCACGTTCATACCAATTCCTTATAATTAATTAATTTCCTAAGTTGTAAAATATTTAATCTCATTTAAATACGGGTTTCAAAATTTCTTTTTAGCGAAAAACATAAATTGATCAAATTAAAGTAACTCAAAATATAATAACTGAATAAAATACTTTTCATTTAAACAGAGATCCCCTACATCACATACAACCATGGCAGCAAAGAAATGATATGAACAACTGCGTTGTTCCATACACACAGTCCATAGAATAATATAAAATCAGCAGATATATTCATGTCATTTAATAGATAAATAATTCAATAGACCGGCAACACAATATTAGACATAATGATAACACCACAATCATATTATATCACAACAATACTACATTATGACAGTACAAAATGTTGATTATACATATGCACGATGTGTTTGCTGACCATCATTATGCACAATACATCTAGTTCCTAGTCCATGGAGTTTACTCAAATTCAGAGATGAACGCCCAGAAGATATGTCCCACCCAAAAAGACAGTCTATGCTGGATAATGAAAAGTAATAGTATTTGTCGGGATGTCAGTGTGTTGCAATCAGTGTCCACAGGCCAGGGGTATTAGTTGATATAATAATCACGGGTGGTAACAACTCCACCGTGTGAATCACCGCGCCCTGACGTCCCTAGGATCCCTCCCACAATCCTGTAAGTTCTCGTTCACTCTTTAGACATAAAATGCCATAACAATTCAAGCGAATACGCTTTTCTATGCATGATAAATCATTCAAACATATACTATCATTGATCACACAATATTTCTTATTCACATGCTGTCATATGACGGTATCACAGTATAATGCTCAAAAGCATTTTTAATTAAAATAAAGTATCATTATACTGTTCCCAATAATATTAACGCAATCGTACATATAGTTGTCCAATACCATTAGTATCTATGATATTATATAACCGCCCATACAATCGATAATACCAAAGATCCACTCGGGTCCAATACTTCAGTTTCATAAATTACTTAGCTCAATACGTTGGCTCTACAGTAAAACTCGCTGTTTCTTTCAATCGCGTAGTAATATTATCGCATTTTCACAATTGCGTAAGACTTCTATTACGTTTTCAAATCGCGTAAAGATTTTAAAACATTTTCTCAATCGCATAGCTAAAAATTACTATTTTTAAATCGTGTAAGAGTTTTTCGACGTATTTTCAATTGCGTGAAGTAATTCTAACATATTTTAAGTCCAACATAAGATTTTTCTCATTTAATATCAAAAATTGACTTTATTTTCATTATTTGCATAATAGTCTTTCTATAAAATAATATTTACATAATAGTCTCTCTTTAAATAATATTTCCAAAATAGTCAATTTTGAAAGAATATTTTCAATATAGTCCCCTTTAAATAATATTTTCAATATAGTCCCTCTTTAAATAATATTTTCAATATAGTCCTTCTTTAAATAATATTTTTAATATAGTCTCTCTTTAAATCAAAGTATTTCTCTTTTCTCAAAAAATTGTGTTTCTTTAATTTACTTGGGATATTACAGCTCAAAATTTCCTAACGCGGTTCAAAACCCATAGGGTGAGCTATACGTCAGTAAATTTCAAGTATTCACTTTTATTTTACTACATGGCTTAATTAGACTAATTTTAATTCTAAAAATTAAATTACTTTCATCTTAAATTCCTAAACTCACCAAATTGAGTTCTTACTATTAAAACACTTAAGTTTACTCTAGTAAAATAATTTTGGATCTTGAACATAAAAAATTGGCATGTTAGCCGAATTCACATATTGCTTCAAAATTCATATATAAATCATTTTCTAACTCTTTAATTCTTATAAAATCACATAATTAAATTCCTTGTCATAAAATCCTTTAATCCTTAATTAAGAAAATAATTTAGGACTCTTGATCCCCTTTTGGTGATGAGGCCGTGTGCCTCTAGGCTCTTTGGGGCCTTCATACAATTTTCCTCATCATGTTATTCACATCCTAAATTACACATAAATTTGCATGTTTTACAATTTACACATACAAGCATATTATCAAAACTATAATCATACCAACACATATGCAAGCATAACTTCCAAACTATAAACATAACAAACACAAACAAAGAGACTTAAACAAACAAGTGAATAAATCCTTATGGGCTTTTCACCACAAGTACAAACAGATTCATTCCCTCACCACCACATATGGCCGATGAGGTTAATCTCCCTCTTACCTTAAGGAAGACAACAAACTTCAAGCCTCTCCTTCCTCTTGAATTCGTGTGGCACCAAGAAAAATCCTAAGAAATCTTAAACGAATCTAAAAGTCATAAACAAGGCTTGAAAACAACAAATCATGGATCAATCATGGTCTAGAAAATTATAAATCTTACTTAGGATCAAAGATTCAAGAAATTGCCTTTGAGGTAGGAAATCAAAGCTTGATTTTTGAAGCACTTAGAGAGAGATTTAGACAAAACTCACTAAAGGAAAAATGTTTAGAATGATGTTTGGGTTTAGAAAGTAAGGTTAGATGAAATTATAGAAGTGAAGAGGTATGATTTAGGGTAGGAGGCTGTGAGCTTTAAGGTGGGAAGAAGAATGGTGTTCTTGATGTTCTTGGATGGTGAGAGAATATAATGAAGAGTTTAACTTCACAAAGTGAGAGAAAATGAAAATAAAATGATCAACTTGAAAGTGAATGGCCGTGGGCTTTAGTGTGTAGGAAAATATCAAGATTTATTCATTGTAATAAAATATCACATGCATTCACATGGCATAGGTCATTTAGGAGTCATCATGTGGTCATAAGGATAGTTCAAGAACTTGGTAAAATGGCCTTATGGCCATGTGGTTGCATAGGATAGATAGTTTAAGGCTTGTTCAATAAGCTAAACAAATGTATATGTCTTAATAATTGCTTCACATGGCTTAGGTAATCAAGTAGTCACCAATTGGTCATAAGATAATTCAAGAATATCCTAGAAAATACTAGGCAGCTGTGGAGCTTAATAGAAAACTAACCAAGTCTTATTTCAATTGCTTTTCTAGTTATACTTGAACTAATTTAGTTAATTCACTTAGTTACCCATAGGCTAACTTAATTAAATCATTTAGTTACATTATAACTATCTAGTTATATAATTATGTCATGAATTTGTCATGCATTGATCATGCTTCTAAGAAACTCTAGATATTTTCTTGTAACTATATATTCTAAGAATTTGCTAACTTAGTTAGTTCCATTTAGTTACTACTTAGGCTATTAGAGTGACTAAGTTAAATTATCTAGTTTCTCAACTAACAAATCTAACCATTAAAAATTAACTCCATCTCCTAGCCATTGATTAAATCTAAGGTGGATATCATAAGCTTCTTTATCAAGATGACTCTCACACCATTGATTAGATCAATGGTGATAATCTAAGCCATTTTCATCAAGTTTTCCATCCAACAGTTCATAATAAAGTCCAAGCCACTATGTTTGACCAATTCTCATTAGTTAGTCATAAAACTATGTAATGATGGCTCATCACTATCCTTAAGATATTTAACTTAGATATTTTCAGCTTTTATGATTACACTTGAGATATTTTATTAAGATATTTTTTCGGTAGATATTTATTCCTAGATATTTATCCTTAAATATTTACTAGGTGAGTCATCATAGAATTTTCTAAAACAGCTGAGTCAGCATGGTGAGTCATAATGTAGAGTCACCAGCTCAGTCATCAAGATATTTTTCTAACAGATATTACCCAATGGATGATAGCTACTGCTATTATTATACATTGGGTAATAGAAAACTCAGATACAGAAAATCCCTGTCAACTGTTCTTGATTTTAGATTTAGTAAGATCCCCTGATCTCACTTTGACAGTCCGAAACTTTCTAGTTCAGGAAAATTTTTTATTTTTTCGGGCTCGCCTCAAACACACATACAGTTCAATATAATATTAAAATAATCACAAACTCAGAAAATTTCACAAAAAGTTTCAAAAATCATAAAAATTATAAAACTCATATATTTTCAGAAAAATTAAATTCGGACATATATTTTAAAAATAATATTAAAATAATTAAAATAATATTAAAATATTCAAAATAATTAAAAATTCTCAAAAATTCACAAAAACTCTTAAATATTATAAAACATATTTATATTCAAGGAAAACAAAAAATCGAGTGGTTACGATTCTCCCCTTCTAAAAAAAATTTTTGTCCTCGAAATTTCTCTTACATAACACACAAAAAGGTTATTACTCCTTTATTTTGTCTTCAACTTCCATGTAGCATCTCCAGTTATGTCGTTTCAGATGATCCTGCTGCTTTTCTTGGATTTCCTCCATCAGATTATTCGAATAATAATCGTAATCCTTTGAAAATTCCAGCTGTCATCCCTTCTTCGTATCAAACTCTTCTTGATCGAACAGGTACTCCAAGCTCATGTGATCACCGTAGACATTGTAGGTTGATTCACAAAGAAAATGTCTTTAGATCTTCAACTCAAAATGTTACCAAGTGGCCTCAATACTCAAGAGGGGGGTGAATTGAGTTTGTAAAACAAGTTCGCAAATCTTTAACAAAACATTTGATAAACAATTTTCGTTGAAGCTATTGAATGGATAGAGGTAAATGGATGGATGAGATGAACACTTTTACTTAGAAATATAATTTCCAAATGAAACAATATCCAAGCAATTCAATAAAACATTGCACAAATATAAAGAGGAAGGTTTAGAGAAATAAACACAGTAGTTTATCCTGGTTCGATCACCAATCCACTTGTGATCTACGTCCAGTCCTCAAGCAAACACTCGAGATTTTCCACTATATCTTCAAGCTTCAATAGGTGCTTGACAACCTTTACAAACTTGAGCACTCAACACTTTGGGATACCTCACCCTTTGAGCTTGAGTCTCTTGAACTAAGGGATGCCTCACCCTTTACACTTTAGGAGGGATGCCTCACCCTCTTTACAAAGTAATTCAGATTGATAGAATGAAACTCTCACAAGAGTGATTAATACAAATTGAAGCTCTAATATGCTCTCAAAAGATATCTCAAGATTTTCACAAGAAACAGAGCAAGAATGTTTTTAGAATTTGATTCTCGTGTTTAAGTGTTAGATTGATGTTCTGAATTAAAGGTTAGCCATTAATGAAGCCCCAAGGCAAGTATTTATAAGTTATATGAAGAAAGGAGTCATTGGGAATATTAAAGCCAAGCATTTAATGTAGTTAATGTAGCTGTTGGGCACTGTCAGACCACTGGTAATCAATTACACAAAGTATGTAATCGATTACATAGCTGTTCCAACGTGTTCTTGGCTTTCTGGGCACTTGGTAATCGATTACCAGCTTGGTGTAATCGATTACAAGGCCTCTGACTTTCTTGTAATCGATTACAATTTCTATGTAATCAATTACATGACTCCTTCAACGTGTTCTTGCCTTTCTAGGCTCATTGTAATCGATTACCAACTTTGTGTAATCAATTACAAGGCCTCTGACTTGCTTGTAATCGATTACAATGCACATGTAATCGATTACAAGGCCTCTATTTGTTGTGTAATCGATTACAAACATCATGTAATTGATTACCTTGGCCTTTCAACACATTTTTCAAGTCTAATTTGAGATGTAAGCCATTTTTAACTTTGAGAAACTTGGATTGAACAATATTGACATGTGTTTTACACAATCCAAGATTAAAATCAACATTTTCTTAAAATATGAGCTTTCAATAACAAGTTGATTTCGAAGGAACTTGAAAAACCATTTGAAGATCTTTGAGACACTTAGAGAGCATTTCACATTGATAATCTAGGACCTATATCTAATATACCTCTTTTGATCTTGGTCTTCTCTTTTGATCTTGATCTTGATCTTGACTTTGCTATCATCAAAAAACCCATTTGATATGCTTCAAGACATAAGCATTCACACAAAATAGCCATCGCAAAATCTAAAACGTGAATTGGATAGTTCTTCTCATGCAATTTCCTTGCCTTGAAACATATGTCACTACCATTTCTTTAATCAAAATTCGCACTTGAACAACTTTGCGTATACTCCCTTCTTTGGAATTTGAAACCGTATCCAGATGTTTAGCATGCTCCTTCGGACTTCGAGAATAGATCAGAATATTGCCAATAAGGATAACGACAAATTTGCCTAGATAGGAAAAAAAGATCCTATTCATGTAATTTGTGAATATCACAGAAGCACTTGTCACCTAGAATGATATTTGTAAATACTCATAGTAACTATAACACATCTGAAAAAAAAACTATCTTGAAACTTCTTCTATTTGTACGCGAATCTGATGAGAACTAGGACGCAAATCGATCTTGGAGATAACGACTTTCTTCATTTGATCTTCTAGTTCCCATGTTGTATCTCCCATCACATCGTTCTGGATTTTCTTCATCAAGGTAAGTTATTTTACTTGCCTATCTTTAACCTTAACAGAAAATGTCTCATAGATCAAGTTCTCTTCTAATTATACTGCATTTGATACTATGACATGGGTTGAATCAAGAATATATTTTCTCAATTAAGATATATGGTAGACACTAGGAAGATTAGAAAGAAAAATGGTAAGACTATTTGGTAGATTACCAGATTTATCCAACAAAGAAATCAATATGGTCTATTAAATTTAGAAATGAACTTTCTGGATTCAATTTCTAAATTCAAATCCAAAAATCTCAGTTCAAGGAAACACTAAAGTTTCATTAAAATAATATAGTAAGATATGGTTGGAAAATAACCAATCCATTTATAAAGTCAAGCTCTCAAAAGTTGTGATTTTAGATAAGCAAATCAAATCAACAAAAGAGATTCAATCTTTAATAGATATAGGGTAGAGTTAGAAAACTTGAGTATAAACAACAAGTTTACCAAAAAGAGTAGAAATACTCAAATCAAACAATAACAAAGATACGAATAACTCAAATTGACTTACTTAGTCTATTTGTGAAAGAAATAGACAAACCAAATTAACAAAAAAGTTCCAATCTCAAGTAAAAATAGAATAATTTTAAACAGGTTGAGTAATGATAACAAGTTTAGAAGTTGAAGTAGCACTATAAAAGCAAACCAAAAACACTGATAACCCTGAAAGGTTCACATAGTCATAGACTATAAGAGAATGGGTTATCTTGCGAGTTATACAGTACAGTTTTAGAATTACTCTATATGGTACAGCTTCCTTGTTTCTTACATCTTTATATTTGAACGCTTCCATTCCATTCTTTGTATTGACTTCTTCCTTCTACTTGAGATTTTGAAACATGTGCATTACTAATGGAAGGTTTCATCTTCAGTTGCGTATAGTCTCTAGAAACGTGTCCGGGCTTCCCGCATCTGAAGCAAATTATACCCTTGATCGTACAATCTCTTGTCATATGTCTTTTTCCACACTTCAAACACTTCATTGGTGGTGCCTCAGTCTAACCAAATTCGTTGCCACTAGTACTTCCTCTATTTATTCGTTGTTGCTTCCCTGGTGATCGTGTATACGGCTTTTGCTAAAATCGGTTGACCTTACATTTCCTTCCATTTTGGATTATCGAGGACCCAACATTACAGCTTCTTACATCCTGAGACTGTTCCAATTCTAACAAATTCTGAAGTTCGATTATCAATTCTTGTTGCTGAACAATCATCTGACTCTGTTGTACTGCTAAGTCAGTCATCCTCTGCATCACACTTCTAGCTCTGACTATACAATCATCATCACGTCTCGTGTCCACATGTCCACATCTACTACGATCCATTATTTTTCTTCAAAGACAAACAAAATTAGAACATAATGAAACAAAATGTAACTATTTCAAACAACATTGTCTCCTTTCGGAAACCAAATAATATATCTCTATGTTCAGTGTCAGAGAAACACACAACATAAACAAGACAAACCTACCCACAAACCCAAAAGACTCTAACTTGGGTTCTGATACAAACTAATGTAACACCCCTTCCGAAGGGTATCACATTCATACCTACTCCTTATAATTAATTAATTTTCCAAGTTGTAAAATATTTAATCTCATTTAAATACGAGTTTCAAAATTTCCTTTTTGTGGAAAACATAAATTGATCAAATTAAAGTAACTCAAAATATAATAACTGAATAAAATACTTTTCATTTAAACAGAGTTTACTACAACTATACATTCATTATCTTTACATACCCAAAGACATAACACCTAAGATATGAGCCTTTGTCAAAAGACAAATTCCCTAGTTGGGAATGTCTCGACCGATAGAAATTCGACCCAAAGATATATCGAAGTTCTCTCTAGGAGTAGAGTGAAATTCATTCCACAACTCCCTAATAGGTAAAATAACCTCTACATAAGCAACCGTATAAAATAAAGTAACGATCCCATGGCGAGTCCTACTTACTGATAGAGTAATGTCACCACAATACTCTATGTGGCCTGTGTCCTAATGGACACATCAAGCAGCAATGCCTTCAAGAAACTGTAGTCTAAAGAAACCTAACTGATCCTTCCTTGTAGCCATCGCCGTCTTCACAGATGTAGACATAAAATAGATATAGATAGAATAAAACAGCAAAGAGGTGAGATCCCCTACATCGCATACCAACATGGCAGCAAAGAAATGATATGAACAACTGAGTTGTTCCATACACACAGTCCAAAGAATAATATAAAATTAGCAGATATATTCATGTCATTTAATAGATAAACAATTCAATAGACTGGCAACACAATATCAGACATAATGATAACACCACAATCATATTATATCACAATAATACTACATTATAATAGTATGAAATGCTGATTATGCATATGCACATGTGTATGCTGACCATCATTATGCACAATACATCTAGTTCCTACTCCTTGGAGTTTACTCAAAGTCAGAGATGAACGCCCAGAAGATCTTTCTCCCCTAAAAAGATAGTCTATGCTGGATAATGAAAAGTAATAGTGTTTGTCGGGATGTCAGTGCGTTGCAATCAGTGTCCACAGGCCAGGGGTATTACGTGATATAATAATCACAGTTGGTAACAACTCCACCATGTGAATCACCGCGCCCTGACGTCCCCAATATCCCTCCCATTATCCTGTAAGTTCTCGTTCATTCCATAGGCATAAAACGCCACAACAATTCAAGCGAATATGCTTTTCTATGCATGATAAATGATTCAAACATATACTATCATTGATAACACAGATTTCTTATTCACACGCCGTCATATGGCGGTATCACAGTATAATGCTCAAAAGCATTTTTAATTAAAACAAAGTACCGTTGTACTATTACCAATGATATTAACGCAACCGTACATACAGTTGTCCAATACCATTAGTATCTATGATATTATATAATCGCCCATACAATCAATAATACCAAAGATCCACTCGGGTCCAATATTTCAGTTTCACAAATTACTTAGTTCAATACGTTGACTCTACAGCAAAACTCACTGTTTCTTTCAATCGCGTAGTAATATTATCGCATTTTCATAATCGTGTAACACTTCTGTTACGTTTTCAAATCCCGTAAAGATTTTGAAACATTTTCTCAATCGCATAGCTAAAAATTACTATTTTTAAATTGCGTAAGAGTTTTTCTACGTATTTTCAATTGCATGAAGTAATTCTAACATATTTTAAGTCCAAAATAAGATTTTTCTCATTTAATATCAAAAATTGACTTTATTTTCATTATTTGCATAATAGTCTTTCTATAAAATAATATTTACATAATAGTCTCTCTTTAAATAATATTTCTAAAATAGTCCATTTTTAAAGAATATTTTTAATATAGTCCCCTTTTTTAAATAATATTTTCAATGTAGTCCCTCTTTAAATAATATTTTCAATATAGTCCCTCTTTAAATAATATTTTTAATATAGTCTCTCTTTAAATCAGTATTTCTACTGTTTCCCAGAAAATTGTGTTTCTTTAATTTATTTGGGATATTACAGCTCAAAATTTTCTAACGCGGTTCAAAACCCATAGGGTGAGCTATATGTCAGTAAATTTCAAGTATTCACTTTTATTTTACTACATAGCTTAATTAGACTAATTTTAATTCTAAAAATTAAATTACTTTCATTTTAAATTCCTAAACTTACCAAATTGAGTTCTTACTATTAAAACACTTAAGTTTACACTTGGTAAAATAATTTTGGATATTGAACATCAAAAATTGGCATGTCGGCCGAATTCACATATTGCTTCAAAATTCATATATAAATCATTTTCTAACTCTTTAATTCTTATAAAATCACTTAATTAAATTCCTTGTCATAAAATACTTTAATCCTTAATTAAGAAAATAATTTAGGACTCTTGATCCCCTTTTGGTGATGAGGCCGTGTGCCTCTAGGCTCTTTGGGACCTTCATACAATTTTTCTCATCATGTTATTCACATCCTAAATTACACATAAATTTGCATGCTTTACAATTTACATATACAAGCATATTATCAAAACTATAATCATACCAACACATATGCAAGCATAACTTCAAAACTATAAACATAACAAACACAAACAAAGAGAACTTAAACAAACAAGTGGATAAATTCTTATGGACTTTTCACCACAAGCACAAACAGATCCATTCCCTCGCCACCACATGTGGCTGATGAGGTTAATCTCCCTCTGACCTTAAGGAAGACAACAAACTTCAAGCCTCTCCTTCCTATTGAATTCGTGTGGCACCAAGAAAAATCCTAAGAAATCTTTAACAAATCTAAAAGTCATAAACAAGGCTTGAAAACAACAAACCATGGATCAATCATGGTCTAGAAAATTATAAATCTTACTTAGGATCAAAGATTCAAGAAATTACCTTTGAGGTAGGAAATCAAAGCTTGATTTTTGAAGCACTTAGAGAGAGATTTAGACAAAACTCACTAAAGGAAAAATGTTTAGGATGATGTTTGGGTTTAGAAAGTAAGGTTAGATGAAATTATAGAAGTGAGGAGGTATGATTTAGGGTAGGAGGCCATGAGCTTCAAGGTGGGAAGAAGAATGGTGCTCTTGATGTTCTTGGATGGTGAGAGAAAATGATGAAGAGTTTAACCTCACAAAGTGAGAGAAAATGAAAATAAAATGATCAAGTTGAAAGTGAATGGTCGTGGGCTTTAGTGTGTAGGAAAATATCAAGATTTATTCATTGTAATAAAATATCACATGCATTCACATTACATAGGTCATTTAGGAGTCATCATGTGGTCATAAGGATGGTTCAAGAACTTGTTAAAATGGCCTTATGGCCATGTGGTTGCTTAGGATAGATAGTTTAAGGCTTGTTCAATAAGCTAAACAAATGCACATGTCTTAATAATTGCTTTACATAGCTTAGGTAATCAAATAGTCACCAATTGGTCATAAGATAATTCAAGAATACCCTAGAAAATACTAGGCAGCCGTGGAGCTCAATAAAAAACTAACCAAGTCTTATTTCAATTGTTTTTCTAGTTATACTTGAACTAATTTAGTTAATTCACTTAGTTACCCATAGGCTAACTTAATTAAATCATTTAGTTACATTATAACTATCTAGCTATATAATTATGTCATGCATTTGTCATGCATTGATCATGCTTCTAGGAAACTCTAGATATTTTCTTGTAACTATAGATTCTAAATATTTGCAAACTTAGTTAGTTCTATTTAGTTACTACTTAGGCTATTAGAGTAACTAGGTTAGATTATCTAGTTTCTCAACTAACAAATCTAACCATTAAAAATTAACTGCATCTCCTAGCCATTGATTAAATCTAAGGTGGATATCAAAAACTTCTTTATCAAGATGACTCTCACACCATTGATTAGATCAATGGTGATAATCTAAGGCTTTTTCATCAAGTTTTCCATCCAACGGTTCATAATAAAGTCCAAGCCACTGTGTTTGACCAATTCTTATTAGTTAATCATAAAACTATGTAATGATGGCTCATCACTATCCTTAAGATATTTAACTTAGATATTTTTAGCTTTCATGATTACACTTGAAATATTTTATTAAGATATTTTTTTGGTAGATATTTATTCCTAGATATTTATCCTTAGATATTTACTAGGTGAGTCATCATAGAATTTTCTAAAATAGCTGAGTCAGCATGGTGAGTCGTAATGCAGAGTCACCAGATTAGTCATCAAGATATTTTTCTAACAGATATTACCCAATGGATAATAATTACTGCTATTATTATACAATGGGTAAAAGAAAACTCAGATACAAAAAATCCCTGTCAACTGTTCCCAGTTTCGGGTTTAATAAGATCTTCTGATCTCACCTTGACAGTCCGAAACTTTCTAGTCTAGGAAATTTTTTATTTTTCTAGGCCCACCTCAAACACACATACAGCTCAATATAATGTTAAAATAATCACAGACTCAAAAAATTCCACAAAATTTTTTAAAAATCATAAAAATTATAAAACTCATATATTTTAGAAAAACTAAATTCGGACATATATTTCAAGAATAATATTAAAATAATCAAAATAATATTTAAATATTCAAAATAATATTAAAATATTCAAAATAATATTAAAATATTCAAAATTTTAAAAATTCCAAAAAATTCACAAAAACTCTTAAATATTATAAAACGTATTTATTTTCAAGGAAAACGAAAAATTGGGGTGTTATAGTTGACTTTTCAAAAAAGTGAATTTTGACTTCTTGAAGAAGCTTTGGAGGAAACTTCCTAACACCTTCCAATTGGCTTCTTGGAGAAGATTTCTCCTTCCTCTCTCTCCATTTGGGCCACACAATTTTGGGGGGGAATTTGGGACCACAAATCTTTATTTCATCTCATTTACACATATCACTCTCATTCATTAAGTTACTATCACTTTCTCTCTCTACCATGTCTCTTCTCTCCTTTTGCTCTTCTCCTCTCCGTGGCACCAACACCATTGGAGACCATCTCCATTAGCTTGCTAAAACTACTTCCGTTTCTTGCTTTATCTTATCATCCTAATGCTTTTCTCTTTGGTGATCCTCTTCAAGAAAACTCACTTTCTCTCTCCTTCATTCTCTCCCCATTTCCACGGCAAACCCACCATTTTTGGCCACCTAAGTTTTCTTACTCAATCAACCTCATTTCTTGAATCCTCTCATCACCATGATCCTTTTCTCTTTGGTGAGCATCACTTGATTCCTCCATTTTCACCATTTTATCTCAAGCCCTAGATTTGGAGCTCTTGAGGTAATGTTCTTGAATCTTTATTTTCTCTTCTTGATTTCATGATTCTTGGTCCTCTTTGTAACCAAGGACTCCTCTTTTCATGGTTTAAGTGAGGATTGTAAAAGTTTGCTCACCTTGGGGTTCTCTTGAAGGTGGAGGACGAAAATTGCAACAAAAAGGATCAAGAGGCTTGCTTTCTTGTGTTGTCTTCTATAGGTAAGAGGGAGATACATCCTCATCAACCACCTATGGTGGTGAGGGATGAATTTGTGTGTTGAAATTGGAGGATCCATGTGTGGATTTCTCCTCTTGATTTCTTGATTTTTGATGATTTGTAATTATGTGCTTGTATGATGTTGTTACTTGATGTTGTTTTATTATGTTGCATGGATAAATTGTGATATTTTGTGTACTTTAAATCAAGTGTGAAATATAAGGAATTCTTGCCGATGTTAAAGGGGAGCTCACGGCCTTGTGGCCTTAAATGATGAATCAAGAACCAAACCTTATATTAAAATGGAACTTAAGTAACTAATTGATGAGTTGATGGAAATCTTGGGTCTAGAGACCATGGTTGAGTGTCTCGGCCAAGAGGAGGCAAATTAGGAAAACTTGTGATTAAAATTGGGATGAATTGGAACTTAGAAGTTTAAGTGGGAAAATGGATTGATTGAGGAATTAAAATGATGGATTAAGAAGATGAATGTTAAATTCCATGAACTTAGGGCTCACGGCCATTTAGGGTAACTACGAGGGAATTTTGTATTAAAATAGAACTTTGAATACTTAAGTGATTAGACATTCAATTAGGGATTCATGAGATGGAAAGAGAAAGGAAATGAAATTTTACCATAAAACTATGAGTAGATCTTGACCTTAAAAGGGAAATGAGTGTAAGTGAGACTTTGAGAATCATAAGACATTTAATTAAATAAGTTTTTATTAAGAATAAAGAGAAGGACTTATTTAATTAGAGTAATAAAGCTTAGGTGAAAAACTCAAGAGAATTCTCCTAGAGGGGCCTAATAAGAGAAACATTGACGTTAAAGCCTAATTTCATAATAAACCTTAAATGTATGTTTTCACAATTGAAAATCGGATAATATATTGTTGTGGGTCCATGAATGGGACCAAGGATTATTGATAAATGATGAGGCTTGATATAGCATGTGATTTTGGATAAGTTATGTTATTATTGTGAATCTATATATGTATAGATATGTATGCGCTGAATCCACGTGCATTGAGGCATGCATTGAGAAAGTCCAACATGATGAGCATTATACAGTTTGTGACTGTTGTGGCATTTTATGCCTAAAGAGTGAACGAGAACTTACAGGATAGTGGGATCTTTGATAGATGAAGGGGGACGTCTAGGGTGTGATGATTCACTTGGTGATTATGCTATCACATTATATACCCCAGGCTGTGAACATCGTTGCAACGCACTGGCAGCCCGACAGTACACTATTACTTTTCGTGGCCCGGCGTAGACTATCTTTTGAGGGGGGATAGATCTTTTGGGACGTTCATCTCTGAATCTTGAGTCTATCTCCATCGAGTAGGAAATGAGTACATTGTGCACAAAGATGGTCAACATATGCATTGTGCATATGCATAGTCAGTTCACATACTGTCATGGCATGGTCAACATACATATTGTGGTGGCATAATTATTATTTATTTGTCTATGGTAGATATCTATTGTTATAGTGCTATTAATATTCATATTATTGTGTGATATGCTTTCTAATGATATCTATGAAACTGATAACTTGAATATATCTGTAATATCTGTATGTATGGAATGACTTCGTCATTTGTATTATTTTCCTTCACTACCATGTTGGTAATGATGTAGGATATCTCACCTCTTTGTTGTATTGTCCCATTTTATTTTGTGTTCGATAAAGGCTATGAAGGGGACATGGTTGAATTGACTGATTTTGGTTGAGCTGACTTTCTGATTCCTGTGATGGCTTTGAGACGAGATTCCCTTAGTTACGTGCAGGTGCAGCTTCATGGGGGCACTGATGCCTGGCATGTCGACCTAGACACCAAACATTTCATTGTGTATAGGGGTAGTGGCTCTGTCCACAGGTAGTACCTATCCCGGGGTTACTACTTACCCTTTAGTACTTTGGTACATGTCTTTTGTTATTTGGGTATGTAAGTGCTACGTTTTTATGTTAATAGTACCTTGTGTTCATTATATATATATTTAATGTTTTTCATTCAGTGATTGTATTTTGGGAGCTATGTAATAAACATATTTCATTCGTGGCTCATATTTCCTTTATATTTACAATGATTAAATTTTGGAAACCTATTATTTGAGTTGTAGCACGCACCGTGGTATAATGACGATTGTGCCGTGGTTACTAAAATGAGGGGTGTTACATTAGGTGGTATCAGAGCAGTTCATCCTGTTGAGCTGAGGTATGGATTGACTATGCTTAGACATGTTAGAAGTTTCTTTGTATATTGTGCACTTCCTTGTCTCTTGATTGAGGTGTTTGGAAAGGAAGGCATGGCTTGCCATAGGTTGAATGTTGGTAGCTACTGTTACATAGTTACATGATATTGAGTATTGGCCCACTCAATGTGTAATGTTCTATGTGGATGGGAAACTATAACTTCACCTAGGCGTATTAAGGGAATAGAAGTTCTTTTAATAAGAAGCTCAGTTGGTACGACTGAACTTGTTTAGGATTTGTTTGCATTTACACCCTTGTTGTGTTACCTCTAGAATTGTTTGAGCCAATGGGTTAGAAAAAGGGTAGTTAAATAGGACTTGCAAGGTTTGTGGATTGAGGCGTCCAAGAGGCTTTGGAGAATCGATTTTCTTGGGAAAAGAATATCTGGCGTAAGTATGGTTTGAGGAGCTACTTGGGAGTTAAAGACTTACAAGAGATCGCGCCATAGAAGGCAGAATAAAGGAGCTCAAGTTAGAGTCTTTTGAGTTTGGTGGTTAGGTCTATCTTGTTGTGTTGTATGACTTTTTGTGTTTGGTTTCTGAAAGGAGACAATGTTATTTGAATTGATTGCTTTGATTTTTCTTATGTTTCAATTTGTTTGTCCTTGAAGAGAGGTAATGGCTCGGGGTAGACGTAAGCATGTGAATGCGGGGAGTGACGATGATGATACGACTGCAGCAGCAGAAGTAATGCAAAGAATGGCTGATGTAACAACACACAAGGATCAGAGGGCCGCATAGCAACAGGAATTAGAAGTCGAGGTTCAGAATTTGTTGGAAAAAAGTCAGTTTTAGGGTAACTCTGGACTACCTAAGTTCCAAAGGAGGAATAATATAAAGGTTAATTAGTTTAAGCAGAAATTGTAGTCAAGACGACCGAGGGAGCAACAGCAGCAACAAACACATGAAGGAAGTGTGAGTGGTAATAAATCTAATCCGATCGTGGTATATTTACCAAAATGTAAGAAGTGTGGAAAGAACCACTCAACAAGAGAGTGTAAGATCAAGTGGGTAATCTACTTCAAGTGCGGAAAGGGCCACTTAACAAGGCATTGTACGTTTAAGGGAGTCATTTGTTTCAGATACAGAAAGCCTAAACATGTTTCTAAAGATTGTACTTCACCAAAGAGGAAACCTTCTGTTAGTGATGCACGTGCTTCAAGACCTTAAACTGAAAGAAGAGTTTATACCTTGAGTGGGGCAGAAGCGTCCCAATCTGAAGACCAAACCAATAGAGATCATGCCTCAAAGGGTGATCCTTTGGCTATGTTGTACAACTCAGGGGGCAACCCATTCCTTTATGGCTTATAACTATATGGATCAATTAGAGTTATCGGTGTTTTCGTTACCTTTTGACTTATTTATTTCCACTTCTATTACTAGACCTATGGTTGTTATTCAGTTGATTAAACTGTCCTACTTTTGTTAAAGATCAAATCTTTTCTGTTAAATTGATCTGTTTACCTCTTTCTCCAATATACGTAACCTTAGGAATGGATTGGTTATTTTCTAATCATATCTTGTTAGATTGTTCTGATAAAACCTTAGTATTTCCTAAAACTGAGATTTATGGATTCTAACGACCGACCAAGTTGAAGTTTTATTGAGAGTAGGAGCCCAAGGATGTATGTTATTATCTTCTTTGGAGGTCAAAAGTAAGGAGAATGTGAATATCACTCTTATAGCCAATGAGTTTCTCATGAGGATGGAACTTTTTGGCAATATGTGGACTATCGCCTATTGAACAAGATTACAATCAATAATGAGTATCCTAAGAAGAAGATAGACAATTGGATGGATCAGCTGAAGGGAGCCGCTATTTTCTTTAAGATTAATCTACGCTCTGAATATCATCAAATTTGTGCGAAAGTAGAGGATGTTTTCAAAATGACCCTTCGAACGAGCTATGGGCATTATAAGTGTCGTGTGATGACTGTTCGGAGTAACAAATGCTCTTTTCGTATTCATGGATTTCATGAATCGAATCTTTCGTCCTTATCTGGATAGACCTATCATTGTCTTAATTGACGACATTCTGATTTATTCTCAAAATTAGGAGGAACATGGTAAACATCTCAGTATGGTTCTCCAGATCCTGGAAAAGGAGAAGTTGTATGCCAGGAGGTCAAGATGCAAGTTGGTTGGAGGAAGTTTAGCTTTTGGGGCACGTAAATTCAAAGAAATGAATTTTTGAGAGTCTGTCAAAGGTCGAAATAATTTTACAATAGGAAAGACCGAAGACCGTAACACGAGTTCGTAGCTCCGTGGGATCAACTGGTTATTAGTGACGATTCATCAAAGGATTTTTTAAAGATAGCAGGACCTCTCACTCAGCCTACGAGAAAGAATCAAGCTTTTCTATGGACCAAGGCATGTGATGAAAGTTTTCAAGAGTTAAAGAGACAGCTGACTACTTTGCGATCCCAATGAATTTGTGGTGTTTCACATCAGGGTTTGGGATATGTGCTTGTGTAGAATTGGAAGGTTGTTGCATGTACTTCAAGGCAATAGAGAGTACATGAGAAGAACTACCCTACACGAACTTAGGGTTAGCCGTTGTGTGTTGTGTTGAAGGTCTGGAAGCATTTTTTGCATGGAGCAACATAACGTCTACAATAATCATAAGAGTCAGAAATATCTGGTCGATTAGAAGAAGTTAAACATGAGTCGTTACATGGACGGCAATGTAAAACACCTTTGTGTTGGCTCCAAGACGGTGAAAAGATTGCGATTGGACCCGAGCTTGTACAATAAGCGACGGATAAAGTTAAGATGACTTAGGGAAGGATGCAAATAATTCAAGGGGAAAAGAAATTGCGTTAGTAAAAGTAATTTGGAATGATGTAGTTGGAGGCACAATGTGGGAGCTAGATTCTAAGGTATGAAAATTTTGACAAAATTTCTTTTTAGAATGGGAGAATTGTAATGCCCCAAAAATTTCTTATTTCATGATAAACACTCATTTTATAATATTTGTGATTTTTGTGGATTTTTTCGAAAACGTTGAATATTTGAATATATTCCTCATTTTACATGCGCACTGAGCAGAGCCGGTATAACATCCCAAAAATTATTTGTTTCATGATGAATAGTTATTTTATAATATTTGTGATTTTTGTGAATTTTTCTGGAACTATTGATTATTTTAATATATTTCTTGATTTACATGCATGCTGAGCGGGTCAGGAAAATAAAATATTTTTCCTGAGGCTGGAAAACTTTGGAATGTGAAAACGTCGACGGGGGATCTTACCAAGCCTGAGGTCGGACACAGTTTACGAGGTTTTATTTTTTGATATTTTATCTGATAAATAAAATCGTTGTACCGTGAAATTATTTGATGAACAATACATATTGTTTTTATTAACTATAAATTTTGTCCACTGAATAATAACTCTAGTAGAGTGTTAATCATCTTTTCTAGAGTGTTCACTTTATGTGACATCACCTTGATGACATCACACAAGTGACATCATCGTTGACTTTTCAAAAAGGAGAGTTTTGGCTTCTTGAAGAAGCTTTGGAAGAAACTTCCTAGCACCTTCCTATTGGCTTCTTGGAGAAGCTTTCTCCTTTCTCTCTCTCCATTTGGACCACACGATTTTGGGGGGGAATTTGTGACCACAAATCTTTATTTCATCTCACTTACACATATCACTCTCATTCATTAAGTTACTATCACTTTCTCTCTCTACCATTTCTCTTCTCTCTTTTCTCTCTCAAGCTCTTCTCTCCCTTTTCTCTTCTCCTCTCCATGGCACCAACACCATTGGAGACCATCTCCATTAGCTTGCTAAAACTACTTCCATTTCTTACTTCCTCTCATCATCCTAATGCTTATCTCTTTGGTGATCCTCTTTAAGAAAACTCACTTTCTCTCTCCTCCTTTCTCTCCCCATTTTCACGGCCAAACCCACCATTTTTGGCCTCCCAAGTTTTCTTACTCAATCAACCTCATTTCTTGAATCCTCTCATCACCATGATCCTTTTCTCTTTGGTGAGCATCACTTGATTCCTCCATTTTCACCATTTTCTCTCAAGCCCTAGATTTGGAGCTCTTGAGGTAATGTTCTTGAATCTTCATTTCTCTTCTTGATTTTGTGATTCTTAGTCCTTTTTGGGACCAATGACTCCTCTTTTCATGGCTTGAGTGAGGATTGTAAACATTTTCTCACCTTGGGGTTCTCTTGAAAGTGGAGGACGAAAATTGCAATAAAAAGGATCAAGAGGCTTGCTTTCTTGTGTTGTCTTCTATAGGTAAGAGGGAGATACATCCTTATCAACCACCTATGGTGGTGAGGGATGAATTTATGTGTTGAAATTAGAGGATCCATGTGTGGATTTCTCCTCTTGATTGCTTAATTTTTGATGATTTGTAATTATGTGCTTGTATGATGTTGTTACTTGATGTTGTTTTCTTATGTTGCATGGATAAATTGTGATATTTTGTGTGCTTGAAATCAAGTGTGAAAGATAAGGAATTCTTGCCTATGTTGAAGGGGAGCTCACAGCCTTGTGGCCTTAAATGATGAATCAAGAACTAAACCTTGTATTAAAATGGAACTTAAATAACTAATTAATGAGCTGGTGGAAATCTTGGGTCTAGAGACCATGGTTAAGTGCCTCGGCCAAGAGGAGGCAAATTAGGAAAACTTGTGATTAAAATTGGGATGAATTAGAACTTAGAAGTTTAAGTGGGAAAATGGATTGATTGAGGAGTTAAAATGATGGATTAAGAAGATGAATGTTGAATTCCATGAACTTAGGGCTCACGGCCATTTAGGGTAACTACGAGGGAATTTTGTAATAAAATGGAACTTTGAATACTTAAGTGATTAGACATTCAATTAGGAATTCATGAGATGGAAAGAGAAATAAAATGAAAATTTACTATAAAACTATGAGTAGATCTTGACCTTAAAAGGGAAATGAGTGTAAGTGAGACCTTAAGAATCATAAGACATTTAACTAAATAAGTTTTATTAAGAATAAAGAGAAGGACTTATTTAATTAGAGTAGCAAAGCTTAGGTGGAAAACTCAAGAGAATTTCCTAGAGGGGCCTAATAATAGAAACGTTGACGTTAAAGCCTAATTTCATGATGAACTTTAAAGGTATGTTTTCACAATTGAAAATCGGATAATATATTGTTATGGGTCCATGAATGGGACCAAGGATTATTGATAAATGATGGGGCTTGATATGGCATGTGATTTTGGACAAGTTATGTTATTCTTGTGAATCTATATACGTATAGATATGTATGCATTGAATCCATGTGCATTGAAGCATGCATTGACAAAGTCCAACATGATGAGTATTATACAGTTTGTGACTTTTGTGGCGTTTTATTCCTAAAGAGTGAATGAGAACTTACAAGATAGTGGGATCTTCAATAGATCAAGGGGGACGTCTAGGGCGCGGTGATTCACTTGGTGATTATGCTATCACATTTTATACACCTGGCCTTGAACATCATTGCAATGCACTGGCAGCCCGACAGTACACTATTATTTTTCGTGGCCCAGCGTAGACTATCTTTTGAGGGGGGACAGATCTTCTAGGACGTTCATCTCTGAATCTTGAGTCTAGCTCCATGGAGTAGGAAATGAGTACATTGTGCACAAAGATGCTTAGCATGCATTGTGTATATGCATAGTCAGTTCACATATTGTCATGGCATGGTCAATATACATATTGTGGTGGCATAATTATTATTTATATATCTATGGTGGATATCTGTTGTTATTGTGCTGTTAATATTCATATTATTGTGGGATATGCTTTCTAATGATATTTATGAAATTGATAACTTGAATATATCTACAATATCTGTATATATGGAATGACTTTGTCATTCGTATTATTTTCCTTCGCTGCTATGTTGGTAATGATGTAGGATATCTCACATCTTTGTTGTATTGTCTCATTTTATTTTGTGTTCGATAAAGGCTGTGAAGGGGACACGGTTGAATTAACTAATTTTGGTTAAGTTAACTTTCTAATTCCTGTGATGGCGTTGAGATGAGATTTCCTTGGTTACATGGGGGTGCAGCTTCATGGGGGCACTGATGCCTGGCATGTCGACCAGGACACCGAACGTTTCATTGTGTTTAGAGGTAGTGGCTCTGTCCACAGGTAGTACCTATCCCGGGGTTACTACTTACCCTTTAGTGCTTTGGTACATGTCTTTTGTTATTTGGGTATGTAAGTGCTACGTTTTTATGTTAATAATACCTTGTGTTCATTATATATATATATATATATATATATATATATATATATATATTTTAATGTTTTTCATTCAGTGATTGTATTTTGGGAGCTATGTAATAAACGTATTTCATTCGTGGCTCATATTTTCTTTATATGCACAATGATTAAATTTTGGAAACCTGTTATTTGAGTTGTAGCACGCCAAAAATTTAGTGACTATGGTATAATGACGATTGTGCCGTGGTTACTAAAACGAGGGGTGATACACATTAGCTGTGGTCTCCTTTTCAAACTTGTTTCAATCAACTCAGGAATAATTAAGACAATAATACTAAAGATCAAGCTTGACTTAGTGCAATACTCAAGTGTCATTTAATATGCAATATCATCAATTAAGTACATCAAAAGTTAAATGCACTCCCCCATACTTGAAATTTACATTGTCCCCAATGTAAAAAGTAAAGCAAAAAGAAAAGTAATATAAGATACTGAAACTTCCCTGAAAAGAACATATTAACATCATGCAAGGGGTACGGGTAGTGGATCTTGAGGGAAGCGAGAAGCCAGAAGTACGAAAAGCTAGTCGAACTGGGAAGTGACATGATCCCGAAAACTGGCCTGCTGAGCTACCATAAGGCTCATATCATTATGGACGCGCTACTAAAAGGTAGCCTAACTAGTCTCCATACAAGCAAGGCAGTCGCTCAAGTCAACTAAGATATGAGGACGCAGCTATGGAGTGTCAGCCGCAAAGAACGGGAGGAGCATCGGCGGGAGCGACACCAAAGCACCGGCATCGGCGGTAGTAGGAGCGGGACCCGGCATCGCGGCAGCGGCGGATCGGCATCGCGGCATCATCCTCTGGTGATAGAGAAGGTACATCTAGAACAGGTTCATCGCGGATGGCCTAGTGGCTAGGAGCAACCTCGTATACAAGGCGGAGGCAAATCAGCATAGCTTGATCCATTGGCTTCATTGCTTTGGCGAGATAGGCACTAGGATAAAGGGCCTCAAGGTTCCGGGCTAGGTTAGTAATGTAGGAGCCCACTGGAATGTACATCGATTTGGCCATTCCCTTGGCCTTATCGATCTTCAAAACATGCTGAAGGAACTAATAACTAATGTTTTAGTGGTGGCCATGTGCCAAACACCACAAGTAGAAGAGGTCGTTCTTTGTGACAACCCTTATGCTGCGAAACCGGGCCGAGATGCTGTGGGATATGAAATGGTCGATCCATCTCAAAGCGGGGTCACGAATGGAAGAAGCCCATAGCAACATTGAACTCATTCGGTGACATGACAAAGTGACACCGGTTAAGTCAAAACTCAATGGTACCCGGCTGGTCGATCGTCTGACACTCACAGGAGAACGAAAGTGTAGAGAGGAACTCGAGGGTGGGCTCCAGATATGTATCGCAGCGGATAGAGGTGAACAATTCCCACCCAGCCTAAGCTAAATGAGCGTGGATGATCTGCTAAACACTAAACTCCACCTTCGCAGCATTATCCAGATATTTGTTGGCGATGATGGTGTACTAGCGGTACTGCTCATACTTCTGGTGGTGTGCTCGAGAGTCAAATTGGAGGAGGCGATCAACCTCTGCCACTGAGTGAGATAGAATGGAGCTGCCACGAGTGCATTGGCATTTTGAGGCCATGGTACCTAAGATTGAGAAAGGGAGATATCAACACAGACATCAAACTAGAAATTTATAAACAGATCAGGAAAGCACCAACAATAGACATCCAGAACATAGTCATAATAAAATAGGAAGCAATGCTGCACAAGTTAGTTGGATCAGAAAAAATGCCAACATGAACAATTTGAATCACCAGCGAAATTCAGGTGTACAGCGAAAACAATAACCAAGAGTATCCTGCCAACACATGAAATCCAGCAACAGAATGAGACCAACAGTTTGCAAGGAGAACAGTGGCATGCAAAATAACATATAGGCAAGGAAACAATAAGACATAAAATGAAGGAAACCAAAAAGAAATTTCTCAGAACATGAAATAGCCAAATTAAGTCAGAAGGCAACCGATCATCAGGTAGAGAAGGAAGGGATAGGAAACAACAGCAAAATGCACAAAGGATGCTAATGTGGAGAAAATAAAAAGAAAAATGCAACTAATAAAGTAAATAAAATAACAAGTAATAAAAGAAAATAAAACTCGCAAGAGGAATAAAAAGAAAATACAATAAAAATAAAATAAAATAAAAAGATAATAAAAATGGGGAAGAATGGAGAACCTAATATACAAGGATGGATGGTGAAGAGAAAAGGAAAATGATGGGGATGGGGATGGCTACGGGCTGGACCGTTCGTGGGACGATGGAGAATGGTGAGGGTGCTTTGGACCGTTCGCGCATACGGGTTGGTGAGGAGGGGAGAAAGGACGGGGACGTAGGGGAAGGGTGGTGTTTTCTAGTTTTGGGGGCTTGAGGAGAAGAGGATGTAGGGGAGGGTGGGATTTTTCGGGTTTTGGGGGAGGAGGTGAGGAGAAAGGGAGGGGGGAGGTTTTCTAGTTTTGGGTGTTGAGGAGAATGGGACGTAGGGGAGGGGAGGGGTGGGGTGGGGTTTTATAAAAATCAATTTTTTTTTTTTGAAATTCAAAAGGCACACGGCCGTGTCTAA
This sequence comes from Ormosia semicastrata, assembly GCA_029884595.1. NCBI lineage: Eukaryota > Viridiplantae > Streptophyta > Magnoliopsida > Fabales > Fabaceae > Ormosia > Ormosia semicastrata. Next base: position 37,237,236 of record JAQQTO010000048.1, on the reverse strand, counting down.
TAGAGACACGACCATGTCTCTGCCAATAAATCCAACAAAAGCATTGGGGTGGTTTGACACAGTCGTGTCTAACTCCCTTAAAGTTTCTGTGATGGTCACACGGCCGTGTGTCATTGAGACATGGCTATGTCTCCTGCCAGAGTTCAAACAGAAGCATTCTGGAAGTTTGACATAGTCATGTCTAACTCCTGAATCACTTCTAGAAGTGGAAAAATAAAGTAATGACCAGAAAAACTAAGTGTAAAGACTAAGAATACAAAAAGGAACCAAAAGGAAATCATGAAAGGGGGATAGAAACACATGTTGTCTTCTATGAAGCGCTAATTTAAGGTCCTTAGCTTGACCCCTCATATCATTTAAGCTAGAAGGGAAGGATCAGAAAGAGGTTGAGTGACTCCCTTCTCGATAGGATTCCCAATGAAGTAAGGCTTCAATTGTTGACCATTTACTTTGAAAGCTCCACTAGCCTCACTCCAAACTTCAACGGCTCCATGAGAGAACACTTTAAGGACCTTAAAAAGGCTTGACCACTTAGATTTCAATTTTCCTAGAAAAAGCTTAAAGCGTGAGTTGAATAAGAGGACCAACTCTCCTTCGTGTAACTCTCGGTGCAAGATATGCTTGTCATGCCAACGCTTGGTCCTATCCTTGTAAATTTGATCACTCTCGTAAGCATCAAGGCATAATTCATCCAATTCATTAATTTGTAGAAGGCGTTGAGCTCCAGTGTCCTTCATATAAAAATTCAGCATTCGAATTGCCTAAAAAGCCTTGTGTTCGAGCTCAACTGGCAAGTGATAAGACTTACCATAGACTAATTGTAACACCCTCCTTTGGGTGTCACATTTTTGATCGACTCCTTTAAATCCCTTTACCCAAGTTATAAAATATTTGATGTTATTGAGTATAAATCCCAAAATGTAGGTTTCTTTTTCATGGATAATATAAATGACATATTAAAGTACGGGTTCCAAATTCCTTTTTTACAGAAGCATAAACTTTGAAGTAAAGTAACAGCACAAAATATAACTACTTAATATTACACACCAAAAAGATTATATACATATCAGTGACATGGATTGTAATCCACCCAAAATATACAAGTTTATAGCCAAAAGACATATAGTGCCCATTGACTCCAAAATATATACTGGCCCAAGTCTAGACCTTTAGGAAGCAAGATCTTCCCCTGGATCCTCCATAGGATCCTCCTCGGGGTCTTCCTCAGGGCCCTTTTCCTCCTCAGACCCTAAGTCAGCAAAATTACTCAACTGAGGCAACAGCCCAGGAGCTGGTGTCCTAGCCGAGGACACCACAGGGTCCAGATCCTCCGTAGGGGTGTAATGTAAGTCACCCCACAAAGGAACATCATTACGGGTCCTACGAATGGTTAAAGTTACATCCCCTACATATCTAATGCATTCGTTATCCTAATCAATGCGCTAAGCACTCGCACCATTATGAAACTGAATTCGAACATAACCAAAAAAGTGTCTCCTAGCAGCCATCCCAAAATACAACAGTAAACAGTAACCTTTCCTCTTAATCTTTATCCACAAGAACACATAAAACAGAAGCAAGTAGAACAGTAGCACAAAGAGATGAGACTCTTTACATCATTCCCAACATAGCAGCAAGAGACAACAAACAACAGTAATATCACAGAGTATAATCATAGTAATTTATAATCAATTAAGTTTTCCATCAGATATCCCAACAATACATGTTACAGGTAAATCCGTAGCATAATAACAGACAATTTCACCATGTAGGTTCATCATAATGAAATGCTAAATGGTATATGTATGCACAATGGACAGACACCTACTCCATGGAGCGAAAACCAACATCGAAGAGAATAATTGGGAGAACCACTGTCTGTATATCGTTAGCCTCACCATGTGTTTTTCAATAAAATCAATATGTGCAAAATGGCTATACAAGACACTCTTAATCGGATCATGAATAGGATAGTACCTGGTCGAGATCGTCGGTGCGTTGCACAGTCACCACGGCCCAGTGGAGCTACCAACTGTCCACTTGTGGGATACCCATGCCCCGACACCTCCAAGTTCAACAAGTGAACTACACTACACAATTCGCACCCGCACGAAGGTGTAATTCATCTCCTAGGCATTCTGCCTTACAACAAGTCATTCCGACTTTTACAATGTATGATCATGTGACAATGAACCTAGGCATTCCGCCTCATCAATGAGTCATTTTGACTTTCACAATGTATAATCATATGTCAATGAACATTTTATTTCATCAAAAGAAACCATAACAGGATTCAATCCATTAGCTCAACTGCATAATAACATTATGTCCAAGCATAAGGCATTTCAAATACAAAATTCTCAGAAATCACCTTTCACAAGTCATATTTATCAAAACTTTCAAGACTTAGTGTGAAGTTATACTTTAAGTCTAAGACCCCTTTTAAATTAGGTTCCACTAAGCAATATCTCCTCACACTCTTCATAAAGCTCAAAAAGAATTTACAATGTATTGATCTCACATCTTCTCTTCTCTTTCCCATAAGCCTTAATAGTATTCTATTTGATTATGAACTCTCTTCCTCCTCTATTTTTCTTTCTCAAGGCCGAACTCCTCTCCAACAAAGTGTCTAAATTTATCTTACCACTCACTCACTATTATCAATCCTTGATTTACTTCCTTTCTCTTCTTAATACTTAGGTTCAATTCAACATAACATTTTTATCTTAGATACCCCATTTTAACCTCATGGTCGTGAGCTTCCTAGAACACTAAGGCTTCAAATTTTTCAACTTTGACTAATAATCTCAAGTAAATAAATTATATCCACTATCACAAATCTCACCAAGGTCACACATAACATTAAATCATAAAAATCACATAAGGTAAGATTCACACAAAGCATCAAAGATATATACAATAAAGTGAGTGATCCTCACATGGATCCCTCACTTTCCACACATAAATTTCATCCCTCACCACCATGAATGGGTGATGAGAAAAATCTCCCTCTTACCTTTGGAGATATCCACCAACTTGTGTAGAACTTTTGAAGCAACCTTCCTCCTTCAAGAACCCCCTTGAAATCGAAAATGCCATAGCAAAAGTCATCATTTTTAGACTTGAAAAGAATAGTTAAGAACAAAGATCAAAGCTTTGAAAGGAAGAAAAGATGAATGGTGAAAAAAAAGGAAACTTTACCTTAGGAATCACAACCCTAACTTGAAGGAAAGCTTGAAGAGTGATGAACAACTAAGATCTTCACTCTTGATGATCTTAGAAAGAGGTATAGATTCAAGCTTGTGGATAAGTGGAATCAAAGAAACAAAATGGTGGTTCCTTAGGGTGATGGCCATGTGGAGCAAGGAGAGAAAATGGAAGAAGATGAAGAGGAATAGTGAAAGAACAGTTTGGGTGAAGAGAGAGAAATTGATAGGAAGATTTGATGTGAAAAGGTGATAGAAATTGTCCAATGCTCCTTTTTTCCTCATATGGCCGTGTGCCTCCTTGGAAAAAGGGAAAATGAAGCTTCTCTTAGAAGCTTCTCCAAAGCTTGCTTGAGAAACTTCCACGCTTCCCAAAAAGGTCAATAAATGATGTGATGTAATGATATCACTTAGATGATGTCATAAAAATGACTAGATAAAAATAATCTACTAGATTTCTACTACAACTATTATCCAATGGATAAAAGTCATTATCAATAAATTCGATATCTATTATCCAATGGTTAATAGAGTGTACCTAGATTTTATCTGTTAGATAAAATCTTGAAAAACGAAAATCTTCGTAAACTGTGTCCGGCTTCAGGTTTAGTAAGATCCCTTGGCCCCGATTTAACAGTCTAAAGTTTTTCGATCTCGGAGGAATATTTTATTTCTCCGGCCCCAGCTTAATGTGTACGTAAATCGAGAAATATAATAAAATAATCAAACAATTCAAATAATTTTAAAAAATTCACAAAATCACAAAAATTATAAAATGAATTAATATCATGAATTAATAAATTTTTAGGGTGTTACAACTCTCCCCCTCTAAAAAGAATTTCATCCCCGAAATTCATCGTACTTTAAAATAAATGCGAATATTGCTCCCTTATCTTGTCCTCTAACTCTCAAGTTGTATATCTGGTCGCGTCATTCTAGATTACTTTGACTAATAAAATTTCTTTATCCCTGAGTTGCTTCACGCTCCTATCCTCAATCTTGATAAGAAGTGTTTCGTAGGTCAAGTTCTCCTTTAGTTGTACTGTATCTGGCTCTATGACATGGGCTGGATCTGGAATATACTTTCATAATTGTGACACGTGGAAGACATCATGAAGATTAGAAAGAAAAGGTTGTAAAGCTATTTGGTAAGCTATTGGACCTATCCGACGAAGAATTTGGTAGGGTCTAAAGAATTTTAGAGTGAGCTTTCTAGATTTAAGAACCCTTCCAACACCAGTCGTAGGTGTGACCCTCAAAAACACATGTTCTCCTTCCTTGAATTCAAGAGGTCACCGTCTCTTGTTAGCATAGCTTTTCTGTTAGCTTTGAGTTGCTCTCAATTTTTCTTGAATCATCTTAACCTTTTCAGTTGTCCGCTGTACCAGTTCAAGTCCTATCGTAAAACTTTCACCATCTTGGTACCAACATAATGGTATTCTACACCATCGTCCATACAATGCCTCATAAGGTGCCATTCTAATGCTTGCATGGAAACTGTTATTATAGGTGAACTCTATCAAAAGCAAGAATTCACCCCAACTCCCAGTCTGCTCCAAAACGCAAGCCCTTAACAAATCCTACAATGATTGGATTATTCTCTCTGACTGACCGTCCATCTGCGGGTGGTAAGCAGAACTCAAATGAAGCTTCATTCCTATAGCTTTTTGCAAACTCTGCCAAAATCTTGATGTGAACCTCGGATCTCTATCAGAAATAATACTCGAAGGCACACCATGTAGTCTTACAATCTCACCAATGTACACTTGAGTCAACTTCTCCATGGAATACTTTATATTGATTGGCAAGAAGTGCACTGACTTCATAAGTCGATCAACAATTACCCATATCGAGTCGTACCCTTTTCGGGTCCTTGGCAGCCAGCTCACAAAATCCATCGCAATGCTATCCCATTTCCATTCAGGAATGGTCAAGCGTTACAACTTTCCAGAAGGTCTTTGGTGTTCCACTTTGGCTTTTTAGCAAACTAAGCACGATGAGACATACTCGGCAACATCCCTCTTCATCCCCTGCCACTAATACAATTATTTCAGGTCTTGGTACATTTTGGTAGTTCTGGGATGCATACTTAGCTTGTTCTTGTGGGCTTCCTCAAGAATTACCTTCTTGAGTTCGGGATCATCTGGTACACAAACTCTACTTCTAAATCTCAAGACCCCATCTGGTCTTTCTGAGAATTCAAATATAGCGCCTTGCTTTACTAGATCCTTTTCCTCTTGTAAATATAGGTCACTTCCTTGTTTCTCTCTAATCTCTTCCATTAATCCACTGGAAATGGTGATCATACTCAAACATATCCTCCCCTGAGTCAGTTCCATGGACAACTGCATATCTCTAAACTATTCTATCAACTCTCTTTCCTTGAGCATCATAGCAGAAACACTAAATGTCTTTCTACTTAAAGCATCCGCTACGACGTTCGCCTTCCCGGGATGATACTAGAGTTGAAAATCATAGTCTTCTAGGAATTCTAACCACCGTCTTTGTCTCATATTCAGCTTTTTCTTATCAAACAAGTATTTCAGGCTTTTATGATCTTTATAGATGTTGAACATCACTTCATATAGAAAATATCTCCAGATTTTCAGCGTAAACACAACAGCGGCTAACTCTAAGTCATGTGTAGGATAATTCTTCTCATGAATCTTCAATTGCCTTGAAGCATATGCCACCACTCTTCTATTCTACATGAGAACGCATCCTAAACCTTGATATGAAGCATCACAGTATACTTCAAAAGGTTCATTAGGATCTGGTAGAATCAGCACTAGCGAATCAGTTAACCGTCTCTTCAATTATTGGAAGCTTTCCTCACATGCATCCATCCATGCAAAAGGTTGATTCTTCCTTATAAGCTGAGTGAGAGGTCCTACTATCTTGGAGAACCTTTCAATAAACCTTCGATAGTAACCGGCCAATCTGAGAAAACTACAGATTTTTGTCACCATCTTTGGTCTCTCCCACTGAAGAATTGCTTTGACTTTTGACACATCTACATCAATTCCTTCTTCTGAAATCACGTGTCCCAAAAACTGAACTTCACTCAACTAGAACTCACACTTAGAAAGCTTTGCACATAGGTTATTTTCCCTCAAAATCTGAAGAACCACTCTGAGATGTTCAACATGTTCCTCCTGACTTTGAGAGGAGACCAAAATGTCATCTATAAAGACAACAATGAATTTATCTAAGTAGGGGCAAAAAATTCTGTTCATGAAGTCCATGAATACAGCAATAGCATTGGTTACTCCAAACGGCATCACAAGGTACTCGTAATGTCCATAGCGGGTCCAAAAGGCCGTCTTAGGAACATCCTCTGCTTTCACATGGATCTGATAGTAGCCAGAGCGTAGATCAATCTTAGTGAAAACAATAGCTCCCCTTAGTTGATCCATCAAATCATCTATTCTCGAAAGTGGGTACTTGTTCTTGATTATAATCTTGTTCAGTTGGTGGTAGTCTACGCATAACTGAGAAGTCCCATCCTTCTTCTTAACCAACAACACTGGAGCTCCCCACGGTGAAATGCTAGGTCTCACAAACTTCATTTCTAACAGATCCTCTAACTATCTCTTGAGTTCAATTAATTCTGATGACAATATTCGATATGGTGCCATGGATATAGGACCCGACTCCGGCACAAGATCGATAGAGAATTCTATCTCCCTTTTCGGTGGTAACCAGGTATATCATCAGAAAAGACTTTAGGAAATCCATTCGCCACATGAATATCATCCACACTGGTCTCGCCCTTGATTTCTAAGGAAGACAAAAACATGTATCCTTAAGCTCCTTCTCTCAAGAGAATCTCGACTTGGTTAGCAGTTACAAATCCAGGAATTTTAGAATCAAGAAATATTAAGGTTTTACTAGAACAATCCAACAGGATATGGTTAGAAGATAACCAATCCATTCCTAGAATGACATCTATTTGGGAAAGGGATAAACAGATCAAATTGACTAAAAAGACTGGATCTTCTATAGAAATAGGATAATTCAAATAAACTTGAGTAGTAACAACGGGTTTAGCAGTAGGGGCAGAAATACTCAAATCAAAAGGTAAGGAAGACACAGGCAATCCTAATCAGTGTACACAATCATAGGCAATAAAAGAATGAGTTGCCCTAGAGTCATATAGCACAGTTAAAAGATTACCGCCTATTTCACAATCTCCCTGTATTAGATCTTCAGATTGAGAGGCCTCTGTTGCACTCATGGTATAAACTTACCTCCCGCCTAGGGTCTTGCAGCTCACACATTACTAACAGAGGGCTCTTCCTTGGGTTGATTACAATCTTTGGAAATATGACCGGGCTTCCCATATCTGAAGCAAATGATCCCTTTAATTATGCAGTCCCTCGTCTAGTGGTCCCTTCCACACTTTAGACATCTTGGCATAGGTGCCCCGGCTGCACCAAACTTGCGGCCACTAGAACCTTCTCCGTGGGGTTGTTGTTGGGATTGATTTCCTGGTGGTCTCGAACAAGGCTTTTGCTGGAAACGACTGCCATCACTACTCCTCCCCCTTTGGATCCAAGAGGGTCCAAAGTTACGATTTCTTGTGTCCCGAGATGGTTCCAACGCTTCGAGTCGGTAACACATGTCCATCATGGCTGAGAATTGATTCATTCTCATCGACAGCACTCCCCTCTTCAATTCAACTCTAAGGCCTTCTTCGAACTTACGATATTTCCACACTTCATCAGGCTAGAGTTGCAGATACTGCGAGAACTTTGACAAGCTCTCAAATTTAGCAGCATACTCATTTACTGACATGTTTCCTTATTTCAGGCCTAGGAACTCCATCTCCTTGGCGAGTCTCGTACTAGCTGGAAAGTACTTCTCTAGGAACTTATCCTTGAAGGCTTCCCAAGTGATTACGGTCCCTTCAGCTACCATGAGTCATCGAGCTCCCTTCCACCAGTCTTCGGCATCTCCCATGAGCATAAAGGTAGCATAGGTTACCTTTTAAGCATCAGTGCATCCCATCCCTTCGAATATCTTCTCCAATTCTTGAATCCAAAGACTCACCTTCTCTGGGTCGAACTCTCCTCTGAATTGGGGTGGATTATTATGATGAAACTCTGATAAATTATGAGTTTTAGCAGTAGCTTCATGCTGTTGGGCATCTCTTTGATTTTGTTGCATTATAACTTTCGCTATTCTATGCATTGCCTCTGCCTCTGCCTCTGCAGCCATACTCTCACTATCTCTATTAGGGTTCACACGTGTAGCTCCGCCTCGTGCCATTTTGTCCCTTCAAAGTCACACTAGACAACATATAATGAAAGTCAGATGAGATATTTTCACACAATTTTGTCTCCTTCCAGAAACCAAACAATACATCTCCCTATTCAGTCTTAGAGAAAACACACAACACAAACAAAACAAACTTATCCACAAACCCAAAAGACTCAAACTTGGGCTCTGACACCAACTAATTTAACACCCTCCTTTGGGTGTCACATTTTCGACCGACTCCTTTAAATCCCTTTACCCAAGTTATAAAATATTTGATGTTATTGAGTATAAATCCCAAAATGTAGGTTTCTTTATCGCGCATAATATAAATGACATATTAAAGTACGAGTTCCAAATTCTTTTTTTAAAAAAGCGTAAACTTTGAAGTAAAGTAACAACACAAGATATAACTCCTTAATATTACACAACAAAAAAATTATAGACATATCAGTGACATGGATTACAATCCACCCAAAATATACAAGTTAAATATACAAGTTTATAGCCAAAAGACATATAGTGCCCACTGAATCCAAAATATACACTGGCCCAAGTCTAGACCTCTAGGGAGCAGGATATTCCCCTGGATCCTCCATGGGATCCTCCTCGGGGTCCTCTTCCTCCTTAGACCCTCAGTCAGCAAAGTTCCTTAGCTGAGGCAACAGCCCAGGAGCTGGTGTCCTAGCCGAGGACACCACAAGGTCCAGATCCTCCCTAGGGGTGTAATGTAAGTCACCCCACAGCTCCATAATCGACATGAAGAACTATAGTAAAAGAAAACAAAGGAACATTATTATTCGTCCTACGAATTATTAAAGTTACATCCTAGACATATCTAATGTGTTTGATATCCTAATCAATGCACTAGACACTCGCACCATTGTGAAATTGAATTCAAACATAACCAAAAAGGTCTCTTCTAGCAGCCATCCGAAAATACAATAGTAAACAGCAAGCTTTCCTCTTAATCTTTATCCATAGGAACATATAAAACAAAAGCAGGCAGAACAATAACCTAAAGAGGTGAGACTCCTTACATCATTCCCAACATAGAAGCAAGAGACAGCAAACAATAGTAATATCATAGAGTACAATCATAGCAATTTACAGTCAATTAAGCTTTCCAACAGATATCCCAATAATACATGTCACAGGTAAATCTGCAGCATCGTAATAAATAATTTCACCATGTAGGTTCATTATAATGAAATGCTAAATGGTATGTGTATGCACAATGGACAGACACCTCCTCAATGGAGCTAAAACCAACATTGGAGAGAATGATCGGGAGAACCACTGTCTGTATATCGTTAGCCTCAACATGTGCTTTTTAATAAAATCAATATGTGCAAAATAGCTATCACTCTTATGGAATAGGATACCTAGTCGAGATCGCATAGTTACCACGACCCAATAGCCTCCAAGTTCAACAAGTTCAACAAGTGAACTACACTACGCAATTCGCACTTGCACGAAGGTGTAATTCATCTCCTAGGCATTCCACCTTACAATAAGTCATTTTTACTTTTATAATGTATGATCATGTGACAATGAACCTAGGCATTTTGCCTTATCAATGAGTCATTCCGACTTCCACAATGTATAATCATATGCCAATGAACATTTTAGAAAGAGGTGTAGATTCAAGCTTGTGGATGAGTGGAATCAAAAAAACAAAATGGTGGTTCCTTAGGGTGATGACCGCGTGGAACAAGGAAAGAAAATATAAGAAGATGAAGAGGAAAAATGAGAGACCATTTTGGGTGAAGAGAGAGAAGTTGATAGGAAGGTTTAATGTGAAAAGGTGATAGAAATTGTCCAATGCTCCTTTTTCCCCCATGTGGCCGTGTGCTTCCTTGGAAAAAAGGGAAATGAAGCTTCTCTTGGAAGCTTCTCCAAAGCTTGGTTGAGAAACTTCTCACGCTTGCCAAAAAGGTCAATAAATGATGTGATGTGATGATATCACTTAGATGATGTCATAAAAATGACTAGATAAAAATAATCTACTAGATTTTTACTACAACTATTATCCAATGGATAAAAGTCACTGTCAATAAATTTGATATCTATTATCCAATGGTTAGTAGAGTGTACCCAGATTTTATCTATTAAGTAAAATCTCAAAAAATAAAAACTTCGTAAACTGTGTCCGACTTCGGGTTTAGTAAGATTTCCCGACCCTAGTTTAACAGTCCAAAGTTTTTCAGCCTCGAGAATATTTTATTTCTCCAGCCCCGCTTAACGCACAAGCAAATTGATAAATATAATAAAATAATCAAACAATTGAAATAATTACAGAAAAATTTACAAAAATCATAAATATTATAAAATGAATAAATATCATGAATTAATAAATTTTTGGGGTGTTACACTAATCGAAACAGTGTGGTTCCAATTGGAGTCTTGAAAGTTGTTCGGTAAGTCCATAAAGCATCATCAAGCTTCAAAGACCAATCCTTACGAGACTTGTTTATTGTCTTTTCAAGAATCTGCTTGATTTCTCGATTAGAGATCTCTACTTGGCCACTTGTTTAAGGATGATAAGGTGTAGCAAGGTGGTGAGTCACCTCATATTTCTTCAACAAACCTTCAAATTGACGGTTACAAAAGTGCAAACCGCCGTCACTGATGATGGCTCGTGGTGTACCAAATCGTGAAAAGATATTATGTTCAAGGAATTTCACCACAACCTTTGCGTCATTTGTTGGAGATGCAATGGCTTGAACCCACTTCGACACATAATCGACTCTAACCAAGATGAAATTGTAACCAAATGAAATGGGGAAAGGTCCCATGAAGTTAATGCCCCAAACATCGAAAAGATCGACCTTTAAAATGTTGTTCAAAGGCATTTTATTCCTTCTCGAGATATTCCCTGTCCTTTGACAATGATCACAAGCAAGCACGAAGTTCTGGGCATCATGAAATAGAGTAGGCCAATAAAAACCACATTGAAGTACTTTGGTCGCTGTCTTTGAAGAACTGAAATGGCCTCCATATAGGGAGGAATGGCAATGGCAAAGGATGCTTGCAATTTCATTTTCAAGAAGACATCATCGTATGATACCATCTACACATCTTTTATAAAGCAAAGGCTCTTCCCAAAACTAATACTTCACATCAGAGAGAAACTTCTTCTTTTAATATGAAACATCAGAAGGTATAACTCCACACACTAAGTAATTGAAGAAGTCAGCATACCAAGTCGTCACCATCATGGAGAAGAGTTGCTCATCTAGAAGACTGTCATCAATAAGTAGCTCAATACACTTTGTTTCCTTCTCTTGCAAAATTTGAGAGAGATGGTCGGCAACAAAATTCTCAACTCTTTTCTTGTCTCGAATCTCTAAGTCAAATTCTTGCAACAACAACACCCATCGGATCAACCTAGGCTTCGCATCCTTCTTGCTTAAAAGATATTTGAGAGTAGCATGGTCAGTGTAAATTATCACTTTCGAGCTAACTAGGTAAGACCGAAACTTCTCAAAGGTAAACATTACTGCCAAGAGCTCTTTCTCGGTTGTAGCATAATTCAGTTATGCATCATCCAGGGTCTTCCTAGCATAATAGATGGCATGGAGCTTGTTATCCTTCCTTTGCCCCAACATGGCTCTAATTGTAAAATTACTTGCGTCGCACATCAACTTGAATGGAAATTCCCAATCTAGTAATTGCATAATAGGAGCAGAGATTAATGCCTCCTTCAACCTACAAAAAGAATTCATGCAAGATTGGTCAAATACAAAAAGGCACATCTTTACTAAGCAAATTGGACAAAGGTTTTGCAAGTTTAGAGAAATCCTTTATAAACCGTCGGTAGAACCCGACATGACCCAAAAAGCTCCTGATAACTTTGACCTAGTTTGGTTGTGGTTGCCTCTCAATCACCTCGATCTTTGCTTTATCCACCTCAATGCCCGTCTCTGACACCAAGTGTCCTAATATAATGCCTTCACGCACCATAAAATGGCATTTCTCCCAATTCAAAACAAGATTAGGCTCCTCACATCTTTGCAAAACTTGAGACAAGTTATTCAAATAATTATCAAAAGTAATGCCATAAACGGAGAAATCATCCATGAATACTTCTATTATATTTTCAATAAAATCAAAGAAAATTGCCATCATGCAATGTTAGAAATTAGCAGGTGCATTACAAAGTCCAAAAGATATACGTCTATAAGCATAAGTACCATAAGGACAAGTAAAGGTGGTTTTATCCTGGTCATTAAGGTGAATTGCAATTTGAAAGAAACCAGAATAACCATCCAAATAGTAAAAGAAAGAGTGTCTAACTAACCTCTCAAGTATTTGATCAATAAAGGGGAGAGGGAAATGGTCTTTCCAGGTTACACTATTCAACTTCCTATAATCAATACACATCCTCCAACCTGTGACTGTCCTAGTAGGAATTAATTCATTCTTAATCATAGTCATACCACCATTTTTAGGAACAACATGCACTGGACTCACCCATGGACTATCCGAGATTAGGTAAATAATCCTGACATTTAAGTGTTTGAAAACCTCTTTTATAACAACTTCTTACATATTTAGGTTGAGTCTTCTTTGACGCTCTACAGAAGGTTTACAACTATCTTCCATTAAGATACGACGCATACAAATAGAAGGACTAATTCTTTTGATATCATTAATGGTGTACCCTATTACTCTTTTATGCACCCTAAGTTCATTCAACAATTTATCAACCTCATCATCACTAAGATTTGCCTTTATAATGATATGATATGAAGAATTAGGGCTAAGAAATGCGTACCTTAGCATAGGTGGAAGAGGTTTAAGCTCTACCTTTGGGGCCTCCTTATCTTTAAGTGAAGGATCTTCGGTTGAGACACCCTTGAGCTCTTTGAACTTACTATTTTGAGAAAGAGAAACGGTTGGGCATGCATCCCAAATTTGAGCGTCGATTGCCATCTCCTCATCTTCATTGTTTGAGTCACCATTGTGCACCAAGCATTTTTCCAAAGGGTCTTGTGGGTGACCTTTAGTGTGCACCACTCTAGTAAGCTTTTCTTCCACATCAACCCTCAAACAAGAATCAACATCAGCTGGTTGCTTTGAGGCTTGAAACAAATTGAATCCAGTAACTTCTTCACCAACCTTGAGGGTTATTTTTCTGTGCTTCACATCAAACATAGCTTCAACAATGGCTAAGAATGGCCTCCCTAAAATAATGGGGATTTGATTATCGACTTCCATCTTAATTACAACAAAATTGACCTATATGTAAAACTTCGCCACCTTCATATTCTCTAAGATACCAACGGGATGCTTTATTGACCTATCTGCCAATTGAAGAGATATGGTGGTAGGTTTGAAATCCACAATATCAAGTTTCTTGCAAAGAGAAAAGGGCATCAAGCTTACACTAGTCCCAAGATCACACAAAACCTTATTAATATGCATGCTTCCAATTGAGCATGAAATTGAGAAGCTGCCCACATCTTTAAGCTTAAAAGGAAGCTTGTTTTGGATGATATCACTGTATAACACCCCAAATTCTGACTATGTTAATAGTAATAGCAGAATTACACTGTTTTACATTTTTGTGTGTTATAAAAATAATCTATTTGTTCTGAGATCATTTTTTATCATTTTGTGTGATTTGCACCGAATCAAGAAAATAATAATTTTCTGACCGAGAAAAATCTTATTATAATTAATTGGAGCTGGGGGATCTTACTAAACCCAATTCTGATTGATATATATATTACTCTTGTAATTTTTAGGATTTAACTGTGTAATAAAATAATTTTATATTATTATAATATTATTTTATTCAACAATACTTACTGTCTTAAAAATAATAGAAAATCTGCTTGTGGACTCAAAAAGTTCGTAGGACCCGCGTTTAGTGTAGCAGTCAATGATTCTGACTGGGCAAAATTATGAACCAATAAGAATCAGTCAAAATAAGTGGCTTGACTATTTTAAACTAATAGGAAGAAGTCAAACAAAGAAGCATAGACTTCAATATGGACCATTGGATGAAAAGCATAATTTAGATGCTTTTGATCATAACCGTTGATCCGATCAATGGTGTAAAACAAATCCTGATAAAACCACTAAGTAATATCCACCGTAGATGAGATTAATGGATAGGAAACCAAGTTGATTTTCAATGGCTAAGACAAAGTCAACAATAGTGGCTTGAATTTGATTAGTAACTAATTAAACCTAATTTAGTTAATCTAATGGCCTAATTAACAAGTTAAGTAAACTAAATTAATTGTTAATTTATTATAATTTAATTCTTAATTAGATATCCTAATTTTAATTAGAGGTTATAATATATGTAATAATATGTTTAATTAATTAGCATGCAATTAGGTGTAAATTGAAAACAATTAAATCCCTAAAACCCCAAAGAGTCCCACGGTTTTGCAGCAGCTTGGGGAGGCTTCTACATGATTCTTGAACAATCCAAATAGCCATGCAAAGTCAAGTTGATGACATATGCCATGTGCTAGTCCATGTGTACTCAAAATAGGATATTTTACTTCAAGTAAATCCTAATTTCTCTATGCTTATCCCATGGCAGCAGCAGGTCCATAATTTCACTCTCACAATATTTACTTTTCTCTCACATCAAAAGCTTTCAACTTTTCCTCTAAAAAATTCCAAGAACCAAGCAACCATTTTCCTTCCTTTTTCCCTAATTGGTTCAGCCCTAGCACCCAAGAACACCATCACTCACCTATAATTTTCACTCTCATCATTTCATAAAGCTAAACAACATTCTAAACACTTTCTATTTAGAAAGTTTTCCCAAAATCATACCCTAAGTGCTTCAAAATCTCACTTCTACCTTACTTCCCTAGAGGTAAACTTTGGTTTTTGTGGTTTAAATTCATGCTTGTGATTTTCTAAACCATGATTGTTCCATGGTTTGTTATTATTAAGCTTTGTTTGTGATTTTACTAATTGTTTTAGAATTGTTAGGAATTGATTGCGGTTCACACGAAATCAAGGAGAAGGAGAGGAGCTTGAAAAGCTTGTCTTCAAGAGGTAAGAGGGAGGTTTAACCTCACCAACCAAGTTTTGGTGGTGCGGGGATGGTTTTGTACGGTGAAAAATCCATAAGGGTTCTTCACCGATTGTTTGATGCTATTTGATTGTGCTTGTGTTGTGTTTGATTTTGTGTTTCTATGCTTGCATGTGTGATAAAGTGCTTAAAGCTTTGATATTATGTGTGTATGTATAATTATGAAAACATGAGAATGTATGTGTAATTTAGGATGTGAACAACATGATGAATCGATTGTATGAGTGCTCCAAAGGGCACAGAGGCTCACGGCCATACTATGGAAAAGAGGATCAAAGTCCTCAAACTAATGAATTAAAATGAGAACTGAGCGATTTAAATGAATTCAGAAAATATTTGAGTATAGCAAAGTAAAATGATTTTTATGTGAAGTAAATAAAAGAAATAACAATTTTTGGGAAACAATACCATTACTGATTTTTAAATAGGTTATACCGCAAATTTTTATAAAAGGAGGACTAAATTATAAATATTATGTAAATAAAGGGCCATTATATAAATACTTATTTTTAGAGGGGTCATATTATAAATATTAATTTTTGAAGGACTATTTCATAAATATTAATTTTTTGAGGGACTATGTTATAAATATTAATTTTTGAGGGACTATGTCATAAATATTAATTTTTGAGAGACTATTATGTAAATATGAGTTTTTGAGGACCATTATGCAAATATGGAAAATAAAATAAATTATTAGTATTAAATGAGAAAAATAGTATTTTTGGATTTAAAATGTAAGAAAAATATTTACGCGATTTAAAAATGTTGAAAAATCGCTACGCAATTTGAAAAGGTGACAAAATTAAGTCGCAATTGAGAAAACGTGAAAATATGACTACGCAATTAAAATACAGTAATAATACTGTTAAATTATTATGTGGACCCCAAATATGTGATATAAATTGAAAATATGAATAGTGCATAGTACATGCATTGGAAAGGTCTTATGGACTGTATGAGACTAGTTGCCTAGGAAAGACTACACCTCTTGAGTGGGTGTGATATGCGTAGTGTAAGTCACTAGTTGACCTTGGGGGCATTGGGGTGCGGGTTGCCTACAATGGGCAGTTGGTAGCTCTCTTCTGTACCGTAGGTTAGACCGACGCAACACATCAATGATCCTAACCGAGACACTATCCTTAATCAGGATCTGCTAAAGACTGTCGTGTATATGCTGGATGTGCAAGACTGAGCAAGTGGTCCAAGGCATGTTGGTACCGACAAATCTTTTCAATCACTCTCTCCGACCTGAGTTATAGCTCCATGGAGTAGGAAATTGAGTCTGTATGCATACATGTAGCTATTGAGGGTATTATTATAATTATGTTTATGATAATTGATTTATTGGTTATTTGATTACTGATAATGGCATGATTGTAATTATTGTGTATTACATGTTTTGTGATGATAATGATGCTAGTGGCATAACTGTAATTATGGTATGATAGCTGTATGAAATATTGTATGTGTTTATCTTCATTGCTACCATACTGGTATTGGCGTAGGTGATCTTATCTCTTTGTATGTATGTTCTGTATTATATTTATATTTGTTAAGACGTCGAGCAAGAGGTAAGGCATGAAGCTGAGGAGGAGTCGATTCCCGTCGAGGACGTCGAGTTTTGAAGAGATGGAGATGCCTAGTTTCCTTGGTTACCTGAAGCTGACATTCATTGGAGGAGATGAGGCATGGACTGTAGATTTAGAGAGAGAGAGTATGTACTATATAGGAGACCTAAATATTAGATTGAGTAGGCAACATTTAGGATACCCTTACTTTTCTGTTAATCTTTTTGTACAACTAGAGTTCCCAATATCTATTAGGCAGTATTGGGGAGCTTACTATCGTACTCCTAGTGCGATTAGTATTGTGTTGTCTGCTCGGACACCTGTCCGTAGGACTGCACCTCATGATGGATTCCTATATGCTGAGGGATCTGAGGAGGATCCGTCTGAGGGTTCTGCTGTTGATGCAAATTAAAAGTTTCAAACAAGTCTACAAACTTGATGCAGGATTAATTGTTGCATTGCGAACCCAAGTGCAGGTTGTCTCAAGTAATAAATTTCTCGGGAGTCCGAGGTCGATCCACAGGGAATTGTTGAAGATTAATTAAGGTGAAGTAAATATTTTGTTACTACGGTAAAAATTATTTACTTGGGTTAAAAGATCCACTCTTGGTAAATAAAATAAAGGTAAGATTAATTTCTTTTATAACTCAATTAGAATCCTCGCAACATGGAGATTCTAATTGAAAAATACAACGTTAAAAGTCCAATTAAAATAATATACGTAATTATATTATGTTTCTGAAAAATATTACCACCACTTATAAATAGGTTAAAGCATTCATTGTGCTAATATTTTATCTACAACAAATCAAGAACTCCACTTTATAAGGAGAGTTTCTAACACCACCACTTGTAAATGGGTTAAAGCATTCATTGTGTCAATCTCTTGTCTACAACAAATCAAGAACTCCACTTTACAAGGAGGGTTGCTAAATTGATTAGAAACAAAATACAATACGTATAATGATCACTTGAAAATATATCATTTAAGCACAAGAGAGAAATTAATCTAACCTTATTTCATTACTAAGAGCTTCACTCTTTCACTCAAGCAAAATGAAACTTAGTTACTCATAGATAAGAAGAAAGAAAGAGAGAAGAAGAAGAAGAACATGACTTTAATTTAGAACAAAGAAAAATTACTACAAGAAAACCTAGTAACAAACTAGCATCATTTTGGTACCTAGCATCTAACACCCTCAATGATCTGCTAAGACCCCCATTTATAGAGGATTTAAGATACAAAATGACAAGGGGGCTGAGTCATTAGTGAGTGGATGAGTGGAAAATGATTGGAAAATTCCAAATAACTTTTGGTGAGTGGAAAATTATGGAGATTCCTTATCTCTGAAATCATTTAGCTCTGAAGTCATTGAATGCGTCAGAATGAGCAAATATAATCTTCATCAAAGTTGTAGGGATTGATCTTTACTTTCAAATGGCTTTAGTTTGAGTCCAATATCACTTCTATAACTCTAGATACGTTCAAATTACTATACACTACTCAGGCCCAGTCACAGCTCCTCTGTTTTGACTTGCAAGCCCAATATCACCCATTAGACCTTAGATTTTGGAAAAGTGTTCAACATAAAATTTGTGGATACATGTCTTAACTATTCAGCATCAAAATTTCAGCCCATTTGACAATATCTAGCCTGAAAAATTGCATGAATAATACACATAGGTCAAGCTGTCAGGAACAACACTATAGTTCTTTCTTCAACCCCAATTTGAGTTATCTACTCGTGTGATTGGGCCTTTGAGATCTTCATGAAAGTTATAGAGCTCTCTCTTATCTTTAAAATGCTATCAGATTCACCTCATTTTACCACTTACATCCCAAGATATAGCCCAAATACAGAAATAATGTAAGACGTAAATTATGCTAAAAAATTCAATTAAGTCCAATTTGAGTCCAAACTTATAAAACATAACCAAACTCAATCAATTAAGTGCATGAAGAGTGTAAATGACTAAAAATGAAGGCTTATTAATGTATCAAATATGTGATCATCAAATTCTCCCACACTTAGCTTTTTGCACTCCTGGGCAAAACACACAAGACTAAAAAAAAACGAAACAGACTCAAAAGTTAAACACTTCAAAAGACTCAATTTCTAATAATATTTAAAAATGAAGAGCAACCAATCATTCAAATAATCAAAACATTCATGAGGTAACATATCTTCACATCTCAAATTAATAAGCAAGGATATTTCAATTGAAAAATATGAGTCGAGAATGATAGATTTTCACAAGATTCACTCTCAATCCCTCAAGTGTTTAAAAGGTAGGTATTTCACTCAATTCAACCCATGAAAATTGCACTACCATAAGCTTGCTTATCTTCTACTTCTCCACTACTCAGAACACATGCACACACAAATCTTGAGGACTTTATCCAAGGTTGTAATGGGGTCAAGGTAAAGGAGAAGGTAATATAAATATGACAAGTTAAATACCAAAGAGAATAAAAGAGTATGAAAGCTGAGTTCAATTAACAAGCATGAAAGTTCATCCCAACTCCACCTAATACAAATTCCCTTTACATATTCTTTTCCTTTCCTTTATTGCCTTGTTGACCATCCTTTTTTTTTTACATTTTTTTTTATTTTTTATTTTTTTTTATCTTTGATTTTTGATTTTTTTTATTTTTTTTTGAATTTTTTTATAAAAAAAATCATATATACATTTTTTTTAACCATTCTCACACACACCCCCACACTTGTTCAAGAACTCATCAAATGACAAAGCTAATGTTCTCTTATTCCCTAAGGCCAGGTAAGAACATGATTTTTCATTTAAGACACATAATGAGTTCGAAACAAAGAATGGTCAAATAAACTCAAAGGGGTTAAGCAAGGGAAAATAGGTCATTTTCAATGATTTACGTTGGTAGGAATTAGAGAATTTCTAACAAGTCATAAGAGTGTTTGATATCATATTGAGACAATATGCTGCTAAGCAAGGCTGGCTATTTGATTAAAGTAGCTATTTCAAGAAAAATGCCTCAATCATATTTATGTATGCATATAAAAATATAGTCTAAAAAAAAATCAAAGCAAGTTCTAGAATAACAATTCCATGAGTGAAATTCACACAAGAAAAAAGAGAATGGTACAAAAGTTCAATCAATTCATCAATAGACTCAACATTTCACAAGGCATAATTCTATCATTCTCAGTCCACCAATTCAACATCCATAACCAAGCATGTGATTTTTAAGAAAGAAGACAATTAACTCAATCATACAAATTTCCTTGAATTTGAATTGCTACTTTCACATAAACTAGTTGTCTACCCCAACTAAAATGCGTCTTAAGAGTAAAATTTACTCTTTACTCTGCCATCCTTAACTGGTTTAGTAAGTTACATATAAAAATAACAAACATATTAATACACACACTTCCTAAAAAAATTTTTATGTTTTTTTTTACACAACTATCCTTCCCCCCAACTAAATCATAACATTGTCCTCAATGTCAAAGATAGATAGGTAAAGGATAGAAGATAATACCTGCTGTAATTACTGAAAAGAGAAATCTCACACAAATGTAAACAAAAATAAAGTACGATAAATAAAACTAAAGATAAATGAAAGTTATAGATAAAGTTATAGATGAAGTGTCAGATCACACTCTTGTTCCTTGCTGCCTCCCTTGCTGTTGCCTCTCTTGCTGTTGCTTCCCTTGCTGCTGCCTTCTGACCAATCTATCTAAGCTGTTACTGGATCAGGTTCATAAACAAAAGCTTCTAATTTATCAATCAACTCATCAACAGTGGAAGCAAAAATAAAGAGTCATCTTGCCGAAAGTGTGATGAATTTCTGTTCCACAGCATGGTCAAGAAAATATAATAAAAGATCAAAGAAATTATTAACATTCAGCAAACCTATGGGTTTATGGTGGATGTTCAGTTGGGCCCAAGAGACAATTTGAAATTTTTTTTCCAAAGTACCAAAACCACCCGGTAAGGCAATGAATGCATCAGAGTTTTCAAGCATTACCTTCATTCGTCCTTGCATAGATGATACTTGAATTTCCAGTCCAATTGTCTTTCCAACGATGTTCCTTCGAGTTAAAGGTTTAGGAATGACACCTAAAACTTGACCACCTCTTACAAATGTAGAAAGTGATACAGCCCCTATTAACCCAAGGCTACCTCCCCCATATACAACATGAATGTTCCTCGCAGCAAGTGTTCTACCAACAGTGCTTGCTGCGTTTACAAACTCTAAACCATTCCTATAACTTGTTCCACAAAATACACAAATACTAGCAAATCTATGAACAGAAGAAGAAGCTCCCTCCATTTCTACACTCACACTCTCTTTGAATGATTATGAGTTGCAGGAAAGTGAAGAAAATGGAGTGTTTAAATAGGGAAGAGAATAGAAAAAGTAATAATAGCTCCTATATGGGTAGGTTGACTGTTGTCAGAAAAGTTTGAATTTAAGAAACTTTTTTTTTATTTTTTTATTTTATTATTATTATTATTATTTAGATTTCAAGAAAATCATCAGGGTAAAGAAGTCTAGAAACCCCTGAAGGATCCCGTCCAAAGGATCATCTGTCCTAAACCAAAATTCATCAAAATCATACAAAGATAAAATAATAATAACAAATGTTTACATACCTTTATGTACAAGTTTCATGGCATATCTTTATACTGCGCGTCATGAGTGCAGTAATACCAAGACGGCTCAGCCAATCTGGGCATTCTTCTCCCTCCCGCTTGTGAGATATCCCAACCTATGCATTGTCCCTCTAGTTAAAGAGAGAAAATCTGAATACGACGACCAGTGACCACAGCCAATGAGAGGTCACTGAAGAGCTCATGGCATTAAATCACAAGATCCAACTCAGAGGCATTGTCACACGAGAATGCAAACACGAGATGCTTCTTTCTTATTTACGGACCGGTGTGCGATGGTCCACCAGAGTAAATGACGGGCTTGCATTGTGTAGAAACTAATCTATTTAAAGACCAAGTACAACCGAAGTTTCGCCTCTTTTTTTTTTTTTTTTTTTTTTTTCATTTTTTTTTTCATTTTTTTATTTTTTTTTTTTTTTTTTTTTTTTTTTTTAAGATGTACAAAATAATATATACATGTTGTTGTGATTGTGGCTCACATCTTCCTCTGCAGTTTCACGTCTAGAAACGGCTTAAACGCCTTCTATGAGTCGAGGATAAGCTTCCCATCCAATTTTCTTATAAATTGGCAAACAGGGTCTTTTTGAGTCAGATTCCCAAGACTATAACGCTCTTGCTCATCCTTAAAGAGATTTCACAAACTAAGGAGTTCACGCTGCACAACTCCACAAGAATGTGTCTCAAGAGTCAAGAAGATATTATCTAATGACTCCTTACTTAGTCCATTCTTAATGAAGAATATTTTATCTTCTCTGTTTATGGAAATCATCCCCAAAGAGCGATATCACGTGTTGCAATTCCATCGTGCACATTTGTAACAAACTTTCATTCTTTTTGCTCTTCTCCTTTTTGAAAATGAACTTTTAACGAGACCAGGCATGTATGGGACAAATGAATCTAAAGATTCACCATCTAAACGAACCTTTGCTTCGATTATCCAGCGTATATCTTCTGGGATGCCCTTGTACATTAATAGTCTCAGTCTTTCACACCTAGCTTTGTAGATTTTGGTTAGAGCCTTTTTAGGAACAGAAGGGAAAATACTTTCTTAGATTTGAGAGAATGACATCTATTTTGAAGGAAAAGGAATAAGTTATTATGGGAAACTGAAAGACAAACCGACTTGAGAGTCACGGAGTATCGTTATCCGCTATTTAACCGGGAACTGCAAAAAGAAAGAAACAAACTTAAAATAAATTCTACTCATAACAAGGATTGGAAAGAAAATTGACAATGTTAGCAAACCAAGGCATGGAATTGATAGAAAATAAAAACTCATCGAGAAAAGAATCATTGATAGGTCTGCTATCAAAAGATGAGCCTATTGTAAGTCTGGACAAATGATCTGTAATAACATTTTTGGCTCCTTTCTTGTCTTTTATTGTGATGTTGAATTCTTGAAGCAACAAGATCCACCGTATCAACCTAGGTTTGGCATCCTGCTTAGACATTAAATATCTAATAGTAGCATGATCAGTAAAAACAACAGTGAGAGAACCAATTAAATAAGCTCGAAATTTGTCCAATGTAAAAATTACAGCAAGTAGTTCTTTTTCAGTAGTGGTGTAATTCATTTGTGCACTATTCAAAGTTCAAATTACGTAATAAATTACACGAGGCTTACCTTCCTTTCTCTATCCTAAAACAGCACCAACAACAAAATCACTAGCAACACACATCAACTCAAAAAGCAAAGACTAGTCAGGAGATTGCATGATAGGAGCAGAAGTTAAAAGACCGATTAATTTTTTAAAAGATTTCTGACAATCTTAGGTCCAATCAACTGGTGCATCTTTCGTTAGAAGATTACATAATGGTCTAGATATTGCACTAAAGTCTTTTACGAATCTTCTGTAAAATCCTGCATGTCCTAAAAAGGAACGAACTTCTCTGACTGTTTTTGGGGAAGACAAATGAGCAATTAATTCAACTTTGGCCTTATCAACTTCAATTCCTTTAGAATATATCACATGACCTAACACTATTCCTGAGATAACCATGTAATGACATTTTTCCCAATTTAACAGAAATCATTTTTCTTTGCAGCTTTGAAGAACTTTTTCCAAATTATCAAGACAATTTTCAAAAGAATTTCCAAAAACTGTCAGATCATCCATGAAAACATCTAAATAATGCTCAATCATGTCACTTAAAATACTTAACATGCATCTTTGAAAAGTTGTCGGAGCATTACAAAGACCAAAAGACATTCTTCTATATGCAAAAGTGCCAAAGGGGCACGTAAAAGTGGTCTTTTCTTGATCCTCTAATGCAATTGGTATTTGATTATACCCTGAATAACCATCAAGAAAACAATAGTAGGGATGTCCTGCTACTCTTTCCAGAATCTGATCAAGAAATGGCAAAGGGAAATGATCTTTCCTAGTGCCTGCATTCAATTTTCTGAAATCAATACACATACGCCAACTAGATGAAATTCGGGTAGGTATTAATTCTCCATTTTCATTTTCAACCACTGTTATTCCAGATTTCTTAGGCACAACTTGTGTAGGGCTTACCCACTGACTATCAGAGATAGGATAGATAATTCCAACATCAAGTAACTTAAGAATTTCAGCTCTAACTATCTTTTTCATGTGTGGATTTAATCTTCTTTGAGGTTGTTGAGATGTTTTAACATTATCCTCTAAATGTATTCTATGTGTACAAATTAATGGATTAATACCTTTTATATCCTTTAATATCCATCCAATTGCACTTTTATGCCTTTTAAGTACTTCTATCAACATACCTTCTTGTTCTTTGGTTAGGGATGAGGAAATTACCACTGGAAAGCTTTGTTCTTCTCCCAAAAATGTGTACTTTAACCCGGCAGGTAATGGCTTTAGTTCCAGTGTGGGTACTTCTTCATGGGTATCATCATTCATGGGTTTTAGCTCTTCGAATCTTGGTTTCCTTCCTTTGTATTCCATTTCCTTTGTACAGTCAAGCAAAAAGTATATTTCAGAAACATCATCATCTAATTGTGTAGATGAATCCAATAAATTAATTAAACAAATTTCTAATGGGTCAGAAGAACTCCTGGTTTGAATATGATCATCTATAATGGCCTCAATCCCTTCAATCTCTTCATTATCATCATAAACTTCATGTGGTTGCTTGCACATGTTGAAAACATTAAGCTCTAGTGTCATATTTCTAAATGTTAGTTTCACCACTCTATTTCTGCAATTTATCAAAGCATTAGATGTTGCTAAAAATGGGCGACCTAGAATAACAGGAACTGACTTAGAACTATCAACCACAGGTTCAGTTTCCAGGACAATAAAATCCACAAGATATATGAATTTATCAACTTGAACCAACACATCTTCCACTATTCCTTTAGGGATTTTAATTGATCTATCAGCAAGTAGAAGAGTTACAGAAGTTGGTTTTAACTCACCCAGGTTGAGTTGCTGATAAACTGAATATGGAAGCAAATTAACACTAGCACCAAGATCAAGTAAAGCTCGTTCAATTTTATGTTCACCAATAATGCATGAAACTGTAGGACAACCAGGGTCTTTATATTTCAACTCATTATTGTTTTGAATAATGGAGCTTACCTGTTCAGTCAAAAATGCATTCTTTTTCACATTATGTTTCCTTTTAACAATGCACAAGTCTTTCAAATATTTGGCATAAGAAGGAATCTGTTTGATAGCATCTAACAGAGGAATATTGACCTTCACTTGTTTAAAAATTTCAAAAATGTCACTGTTATAGCTCACTTTACTTGAATTGTTTAATGCTTGAGGATATGAAGGTGAAGGCGAGGGTTTAGTCTCCTTTTGACTAGGTGGCTTATCAACCCCTTCCTCATCTTTGGGAATTGACTCATCATCTTTCTCAAAAAGTTTAGGAATTTATTTTTCAACAACCTTTCCACTCCTAAGAGTTATCACTGAGTTGACTTGATCTATTTTTTGATTTTCTGAACTACCCTCACTTAGGCTGTACTGACCCTTGGGATTTGGTTGAGATTGAGAGGGAAATTTTCCTTTCTTATTAATGGCAAGTGCAGAAGAAAGTTTAGCAAGAGTGCCTTTTATGTTAATCATGGCTTGAGTATTTTGATTATTAAAGGCCTCTTGCTTTTCCATGAATGCATGCAATGTTTCCTCAAGGTCTTTCATATATGGTGGGATATATGATGCATATCCTTGAGGATTTTGAGAATCTTGTTGTGCCTGAGGAGGTGGTAGTTGCATGAATTGTGCCTGATTGTTGGTCCTCCAATTGAAGTTCAGGTGATTTCTCCATCTCGGATTGTATGTATCTGAGAAAGAAGTGAATGGCTTTTTAAAATTGTTCATTGCATTTACTTACTCATGCACAACTTCTTTAAAAATAGGAATTTTTGGACATTCATTTGTTGAGTGTCCCAATTCATCACAAGTGCTACAAATTTCTTCATTTTGCACAGATTTGATTTCTTTTACTCTCCCTGATTCCATGGCTTCAACCTTTCTAGCCAAACTATTAAACCTAGCATTTAAATCTTCTACTTGATTAAGATGATATTTTCCTTTACTAGTATTTACAAGGTTTGATCTAATTGAATTTTTAGAAGGATTAGTACCATGCCAAGATTGAGAATTTTCAGCCAAATGGTCTAAATAGTCTAAAGTTTCTTCAGGTTCTTTATCAAGAAACTCACCATTGCACATTGTTTCCACAAATTGTTTAGTTTTGGGTATTAACCCTTCATAAAAGAAGCTTATAGTGCACTATTTTTCAAAACCATGATGTGGACAAGAATTCAACAAATCTTTAAAACGTTCCCAACTTTGAAAATATGCTTCATTTAGATTTTGGAAAAAATTTTGGATTTGTTTTTTCAAAGCATTGGTTTTATGTGTTCGAAAAAATTTCTTTAAAAATTCACCTTGCATTTCTTGCCATGTGCCAATTGATCTTGGTTTCAAAGTGTTAAGCCAAGCTTTTGCTTTATCTTTTAAAGAAAAAAGAAATAATTTAAGCTTAACAACCTCTTCAGTGCAAGTTTGATCATGAAAAGTAGTACATACTTCCTCAAATTCTTTTAGATGTAAATATGGGCTTTCATATTCTAAACCATGAAAATTAAGAAGTAAAGAAATCATACCTGGCTTGAATCTAAAATTATTAGCATTAAGTGGAAATATAAAACATGATGGACTGGAATTTCGAGATGGTTGCAAATACTCACGCATGGTTCGTAACGGTTGATTTTCATGTTCATCATGCACACTTTCGTTTTCAGCCATAGTGCTTGATGTGTGTGATTATGATTCAAACAAATCAATATGTAACGTACCTGGATTAACTTTAATCAAACGACCAGAATTTATATCCCAATACCAATTAAGCATACACAAGAAACTTAATAAGGATGTGGTATAAAGCAGCCACCATATATATATAAATATTAACAAAGTAGGTGTGGTATGAACCAACCACCAATTAAGTTAATAAGCAAAAAAAAAATTAAAATGTTAGAAGTAGATAAAGTAAAAAGTTAGATGGTTAATAAAAGAGTTAGTAAGTTAGTAAACAAAAATAAATGACAAAAAATAAAGAACAAAAAAAAATAAATGACAACAAAAAATAAATACAGAAAATAAAGTACAAAAAATAAAATACGAAAATAAATACAAAATATAAAGTGCAAAAAGTAAATTTAAAATATGAAAACCAGAGAATCGACAAAGCTGATTTTTTGCTCCAAAGAGAGAGAAAGAGAAGAAGAAAGATTATTTCATTAATGATTGCAGATTATAGATGGTTAAGGGAGAGGTTCCCCACTAAGTTAGTACATTAGTAAGTACAAAAAAAAAATTAAAAGAGTAGAATATATGCACAAAATATTTACACCATAAATTTGTTCTTCAAATCAAGTCCCTGGCAACGGCGTCAAAAACTTGATGCAAATTAAAAGTTTCAAACAAGTCTACAAACTTGATGCAGGATTAATTATTGCATTGTGAACCCAAGTGCAGGTTGTCTCAAGTAATAAATTTCTCGGGAGTCCGAGGTCGATCCATAGAGAATTGTTGAAGATTAATTAAGGTGAAGTAAATATTTTGTTACTACAGTAAAAATTATTTACTTGGGTTAAAAGATCCACTCTTGGTAAATAAAATAAAGGTAAGGTTAATTTCTTTTATAACTCAATTAGAATCCTCGCAACATGGAGATTCTAATCGAAAAATACAACGTTAAAAGTCTAATTAAAATAATATACGTAATTATATTATGTTTCCGAAAAATATTACCACCACTTATAAATGGGTTAAAGCATTCATTGTACCAATATTTTGTCTACAACAAATCAAGAACTCCACTTTATAAGGAGAGTTTCTAACACCACCACTTGTAAATGGGTTAAAGCATTCATTGTGTCAATCTCTTGTCTACAACAAATCAAGAACTCCACTTTACAAGGAGGGTTGCTAAATTGATTGGAAACAAAATACAATACGTATAATGACCACTTGAAAATATATCATTTAAGCACAAGAAAGAAATTAATCTAACCTTATTTCATTACCAAGAGCTTCACTCTTTCACCCAAGCAAAATGAAACTTAGTTACTCATAGATAAGAAGAAAGAAAGAGAGAAGAAGAAGAAGAACATGACTTTAATTTAGAACAAAGGAAAATTACTACAAGAAAACCTAGTAACAAACTAGTATCATTTTGGTACCTAACACCTAACACCCTCAATGATCTACCAAGACCCCCTTTTATAGAGGATTAGAGATACAAAATGACAAGGGGGCTGAGTCATTAGTGAGTGGATGAGTGGAAAATGATTGGAAAATGCCAAATAACTTTTGGTCAGTGGAAAATTATGGAGATTCCTTGTCTCTAAAATCATTTAGCTCTGAAGTCATTGAATGCATCAAAATGAGCAAATGTGATCTTCATAAAAGTTGTAGGGATTGATCTTGACTTTCAAATGGCTTTAGTTTGAGTCCAATATCATTTCTATAACTCTAGATACGTTCAAATTACTGTACACTATTCAGGCCCAGTCACAGCTCCTCTATTTTGACTTGCAAGCCCAATATCACCCATTAGACCTCAAATTCTGGAAAAGTGTTCAATATAAAAGTTGTAGATACAGGTCGTAACTATTCAGCATCAAAATTTTAGCCCATTTGACAACCTCTAGCCTGAAAAATGGCATGAACAGTACACATAGGTCAAGCTGTCAGGAGCAGCACTCTAGTTCTTGCTTCAACCCCAATTTGAGTTATCTACTCGTGTGATTGGGCCTTTGAAGTCTTCATGAAAGTTATAGAGCTCTCTCTTATCTTTAAAATTCCATCAGATTCACCTCATTTGACCACCTACATCCCAAGATATAGCCCAAATACAGAAATAACGTAAGAAGTAAATTATGCTAAAAAATTCAATTAAGTCTAATTTGAGTCCAAACTTACAAAATATAACCAAACTCAATCAATTAAGAGCATGAAGAGTGTAAATGACTAAAAAAGAAGGCTTATTAATGTATCAAATATGTGATCATCAACTGTCTAGTAGGACTTGGGCAGTATAATAGTTTAAGTTAAAGTTTAAATATTTTGAAAGTCTAGTTTGTAAAATATTTAAGTATGACAGTACTAAAGGCTTGTATGTATATATGATGTAAATTATTTGTGAAAATGTTGTTATGTTTTTTCTGCTAAGATTTTATCTTATTATCATCAAGAAATTTTATAACTCGTATTTATATTACAAGCACGATTTTTAATTGAGGGGTAATTTGGTAATTAAGCAACATCAAATGTGGCGCCCTAAGGAGGGTGTTACATTAGTTGGTATCAGAGCCCAGGTTAGAGTCTTTTGGGTTTGTGGTTAGGTCTGTCTTGTCTAAGTTGTGTGATTCTCTAAAATTATTTTTTGAAAGAAAAACAATATTGTTTGAAGACTGACCCTCACTTTTCTGTGTTGTTCAGTCTGATAGATAGAACAAAATGGCCGGACGCAAAAGAGGACGCATGAATGCGAGGGCAGCAGATGGAAATGCTAGTGATGATAATCAAAATATGGCTGCAGCTATAGCAGCAATACAACGAATGGCTGAGGTTGTTGCACAGCAAAACCACAGAGCAAATGATGATGCTCATAGCTTGTCAAAATTTCAGAGGAACAATCTGCCAAAATTTCATGGAGAGTTTGATCCAGAGAAGGCTGATCTGTAGATCAAGGAACTGGAGAAGATATTTGAAGGCATGGGTTGTACAGATGAGCGGAAGCTTACTTTCGCGACATTCGTGTTAGTTGGCGATGGAGAGGCTTGGTAGGCAAGAGCCCGGAGGTTAATACAAGCTGAAGGGAGAGTTGTTACATGGTAACTCTTTAGGCAGAAGTTTCTGGGGAAGTTTTTCCCAACCAGTGTTCGACATGCTAAGGAGATGGAGTTCCTTAGTCTAAGGCAAGGGGCGATGATTGTGAGTGAGTACGCAGCAAGGTTCGAAAGCTTGTCTAAGTTTTCGAGGTACTTCCAAATGCATCCAGATGAGGAGTGGAAGTGTAGGAAGTTTGAAGAGGGGCTGAGGCTTGACAGCAAGCGAGCTTTAGCAACTGTAGATATCGATCAGTTTCCAGTATTATTGGACAAATGTCACAAAGTCGAAGAAATTGATTATCTGCGAGAGGCTAGGAATAAGAATTTTGGACCAGCACGGTTCCAAAGGGGGAAGAGTAGCGGTGGCAACCGTTTCCAACAGAAACCATATACTAAATCAACAGTAAGTCAGAATCAGCAACAATCATTTAGAGGAAGTTCAAGTGGTAGTAGGGCAATTTCAACTGGAACTTCTATACTTAAATGTTTTAAGTGTGGGAAAGGACATCTTACTAGGGACTATCAGCATAAGGGCGTGATTTTTTATCGATGTGGGAAGCCTGGATATTTCTCAAGATAGTGTGATCAGTAGAAAGCGGAGCCAACAGTGGGCAGTGTTCGTACTGCAAGGCCACAGGCGTGTGGTCGAGTGTGTACTATGAGCGGGGAGGAAGTCGCTAAATCCGAGGACTTGATAATAGAGGAGTGTGCTATTGAAGGTAATCTTTTAACAATATTATATGATTCAGGAGCAATGCATTCTTTCATTGCATGTGATTGTGTGGAGAGTTTGGGATTAACTGTGACTACATTGCCGTATGATTTGAGTGTTAGTACTCCTACTGATAAACCTGTGATAACTACAAAAGTATGCTTGAATTACCCTGTATCTGTTAGAGATAGGATCTTTCATGTGAATTTGATCTGTTTGCCTCTTTCCAAGATTAACATAATCTTAGGAATGGATTAGTTGTCTTCCAACCACATCTTGATAGACTATTCGAATAAGACATTAGTTTTTCCTGAGGTTAAGGATTCTAGATTCCTAATGGCTACTCAAGTGGAGGCTTGTTTGAAGGAAGGAGATCAAGGATACTTGTTGATGTCTTCTTTGGAGGTTCAATGTGAAGACATTCTGAACGATATGTTCGTAGTGAATGAGTTTCCTGAAGTGTTTCCTAAAGATATACCTGAAATACCGCCAGAGAGAGATTGAATTCTCTATTGATTTGGTACCTGGAGTTGGACCTATATCTATGGCACCTTATCGGATGTCGCCAGTAGAATTGGCAGAGCTTAAGAAGCAATTGGAGGATTTGTTGGAGAATCAGTTTGTGAGACCAAATGTATCACCTTGGGGAGCTCCAGTGTTGTTGGTAAAGAAGAAGGATGGGACTTCTCGTCTATGTGTAGACTACCGGCAATTGAACAAGATTACAATCAAGAACAAATATCCACTACCAAGGATCGATGATCTGATGGACCAATTGCGAGGAGCCGCAATATTTTCCAAGATTGATTTACGTTCTGGTTATCACCAGATATGTGTGAAGTAGGAGGATATCCCAAAGACTGCGTTTCGAACACGATATGGGCATTACAAGTATCAAGTGATGCCTTTTGGTGTGACAAATGCACCTGCGATATTTATGGACTTCATGAACCAGATTTTTCATTCATACTTGGATAAGTTTATTGTTGTCTTTATTGATGACATCTTGATTTATTCTCGACGTCAGGAGGAGCATGCTGAACATCTCAAAGTGGTTCTCTAGATTTTGAAGGAGAATAAGTTGTATGCCAAGTTGTCCAAATGTGAATTTTAGTTGAGCGAAGTATAATTTTTGGGGCATGGCATATCAGCAGATGGAATTGAGGTTGATGCTTCAAAGGTGGAGACAGTTATTGAATGGGAGAGACCGAAGACTGTATCGGAGATCTGTAGTTTCATCAGATTGGCCAGTTACTATCGATGATTTATTGAGGGGTTTTCAAAGATTGCAGGACCTCTTACCCAACTTACACGAAAGAATCAACCGTTTACATAGACTGAAGCATGTGAGGAAAGTTTTCAGGAGTTGAAATGACGACTGACTACTTCACCGATTTTGATTCTTCCTGATCTGAATGAACCTTTCGAAGTGTATTGTGATACTTCGTATCAAGGGTTAGGTTGTGTACTTATGCAAAACCGTAAGGTTGTGGCGTATGCGTCGAGGCAGTTGAAAGTGCATGAGAGGAATTATCTGACTCATGACTTAGAGTTGGCAATAGTAGTATTTGCATTGAAGGTATAGAGACATTTTCTCTATGGGGCAACGTTCACTATTTTTAGTGACCATAAAAGCTTGAAGTATCTGTTTGACCAGAAATAGTTGAACACAAGACAAAGGCATTGGCTAGAGTTTCTGAAAGATTATGACTTTCAGTTACAGTATCATCTCGAAAAAACAAATGTCGTAGCAGATGCTTTAAGTAGGAAAGCGCTTAATGCTTCTGTTATGATGATGAAGGAGAAGGAACTGATAGAAGAGTTTCGGGATATGCGTCTATCTGTGAAGTTGACACTAGGGAAGATATGTTTGAGTATGATTACTATTTCCAATGATTTGATGAGTAGAATACGAGAAGGACAACACAGTGATCAATACTTGCAAGAAGCAAACGAAGCAAGAAGTCAAGGAGCAAAATTGGAATTCAGTGAAGGTGTTGATGGAATTTTGAAGTTCAAAGGAAGAGTATGTGTGCATAATGATCCGGAACTGAGGAGATCAATTTTGGATGAAGCTCATAGAAGTAAGTTGAGTATGCATCCAGGAGCCATGAAGATGTACCAAGATTTGAAACAGTTGTATTGGTGGCAAGGAATGAAGAGGGATGTAGCTGAATATGTATCATCCTGTTTGATTTGTCAGAAGGCCAAAGTGGAACATCAGAGACCATCAGGAATGTTGCAACCTTTGCCTATTCCAGAGTGGAAATGGGATGACATAGCAATGGATTTCGTCACGGGACTACCGAAAACTCGAAAGAGTCACGATTCTATATGGGTAATTATTGATTGGTTTACAAAGTCGGCGCATTTTTTACTGATTAATATTAAGTACTTAATGGAGAAGTTGGCTCAAGTGTACATCAATGAAATCGTTAGACTTCATGGTGTACCATCTAGTATTATTTCTGATTGAGATCCACAATTTACATCGAGATTCTGGAACAGTTTACAAGAAGCAATGGAAACAAAGTTACGTTTGAGTTCTGCTTACCATCCACAAACAGATGGTCAGTCAGAAAGAACGATTCAGTCATTGGAGGACTTAATGAGGGCTTGTGTTCTAGAGCAAACTGGTTGTTGGGATGAATTTCTACTGTTAATAGAGTTCACCTACAATAATAGTTTTCATTCGAGCATAGGGATGGCACCCTATGAGGCATTATATTGGAGAAGATGTAGAATGCCGTTGTGTTGGTACCATGAGGGTGAAAGTACTATGGTAGGACTCGAGTTTGTGCAGCAGACAACTGAGAAAGTGAAGATGATCCAAGATAAGATGAGGACAACTTAGACGCGACAAAAGAGTTATGCAAATAAAAGATGAAGACCGCTTGAATTTGAAGAAGGTGAACATATATTTTTACGTGTGACGCCTATGACTGGAGTTGGACGAGTAATCAAGTCGAGGAAGCTTACTCCGAAGTTTATTGGACCGTATCAGATACTTCGTCGGGTAGGTCTGGTAGCTTATCATATTACACTACCACCGTTCTTATCAAATCTTCATAATGTATTTCACGTATCATAACTACGAAAATATATTTCTGATCCGACTCATGTCATCAAACTGGACACTGTACAACTGAAGGAGAACTTGACCTATGAGATGTTCCTAGTCAAGATTGAAGATCAAAGAATCAAGCAACTCCGAGGAAAGGATATCACATTAGTTAAAGTGGTATGGAACGATGTAAGTGGTGAAGCCACATGGGAGTTGGAAGAGAAGATAAGAGAGCAGTATCCATTTTTATTTTGAATATATGTCAAGTTTCGAGGACGAAACATAATTTTAGAGGGGGAGAGTTGTAACACCCCAAATTCTGACTATGTTAATAGTAATAGCAGAATTACATTGTTTTACATTTTCTTAGTGTTATAAAAATAATCTTTCTGTTCTGAGATCATTTTTGATCATTTTGTGTGATTTGCTCTGAGTCAAGAAAATAATAATTTTCTGACCGAAAAAAATCTTATTATAATTGATTAGAGCTGGGGGATTTTACTAAACCCAATTCTGATTGATATATATATTAATCTTGTAATTTTTTGGATTTAACTGTGCAATAAAATAATTTTATATTATTATAATATTATTTTATTCAACAGTATCTACTGTCTTAAAAATAATAGAAAATCTGCTTGTGGACCCAAAAAAGTTCGTGGGGCCCGCGTTTAGTGTAGCAGTCAACGATTCTGACTGGACAGAATTTTGAACTAATAAGAATCAGTCAAAATAGGTGGCTTGACTATTTTAAACCAATAGGAAGAAGTCAAACAAAGAAGCATAGACTTCAATATGGACCCTTGGATGAAAAGCATAATTTAGATGCTTTTGATCATAACCGTTGATCCGATCAATAGTGTAAAACGAATCCTGATAAAACCACTAAGTAATATCCACCGTAGATGAGATCAATGGATAGGAAACTAAGTTGATTTTCAATGGCTAAGATGAAGTCAACAATAGTGGCTTGAATTTGATTAGTAACTAATTAAACCTAATTTGGTTAATCTAATGGCCTAATTAACAAGCTAAGTAAACTAAATTAATTATTAATTTGTTATAATTTAATTCTTAATTAGATATCCTAATTTTAATTAGAGGTTATAATATATGTAATAATATGTTTAATTAATTAGTTATATAGTTAGAATGTTAATTATGATTGATTAGGAAATTTAACCTAACTAATTACCTAATTAATTAGCATGCAATTAAGTGTAAATTGAAAACAATTAAATCCCTAAAACCCCAAAGAGTCCCACGGTTTTGCAGCAGCTTGGGGAGGCTTCTACATGATTCTTGAACAATCCAAATAGCCATGCAAAGTCAAGTTGATGACATATGCCATGTGCTAGTCCATGTGCACTCAATAGGATATTTTACTTCAAGTAAATCCTAATTTCTCTATGCTTATCCTACGGTAGCAGCAGCTCCATAATTTCACTCTCACAATGTTTACTTTTCTCTCACATCAAAAGCTTTCATCTTTTCCTCTAAAAAATTCCAAGAACCAAGCAACCATTTTCCTTCCTTTTTCCCTAAGTGGTTCAACCCTAGCATCCAAGAACACCATCACTCACCTATAATTTTCACTCTCACCATTTCCTAAAGCTAAACAACATTCTAAACACTTTCCATTTAGAAAGTTTTCCCAAAATCACGCCCTAAGTGCTTCAAAATCTCACTTCTACCTTACTTCCCTAGAGGTAAACTTTGGTTTTTGTGATTTAAATTCATGTTTGTGATTTGCTAAACCATGATTGTTCCACGGTTTGTTATTATTAAGCTTTGTTTTTTATTTTACTAATTATTTTAGAATTGTTAGGAATTGATTGTGGTTCACACGAAATCAAGCAGAAGGAAAGGAGCTTGAAAAGCTTGTCTTCAAGAGGTAAGAGGGAGATTTAACCTCACCAACCAAGTTTTAGTAGTGTGGGGATGGTTTTGTACGATGAAAAATCCATAAGGGTTCTTCACCGATTGTTTGATGCTATTTGATTGTATTTGTGTTGTGTTTGATTTTGTGTTTCTATGCTTGCATGTGTGATAAAATGCTTAAAGCTTTGATATTATGTGTGTATGTATAATTATGAAAACATGAGAATGTATGTGTAATTTAGGATGTGAACAACATGATGAATCGATTGTATGAGTGCTCCAAAGAGCACAGAGGCTCACGGCCATACTATGAAAAAGAGGACCAAAGTCCTCAAACTGATGAATTAAAATGAGAACTGAGCGATTTAAATGAATTCGATAAATATTTGAGTATAGCAAAGTAAAATGATTTTTATGTGAAGTAAATAAAAGAAATAACAATTTTTGGGAAATAATACCATTACTGATTTTTAAAGGTGTTATACCGCAAATTTTCATAAAAGAATGTCTAAATTGTAAATATTAAGTAAATAAAGGGCCATTGTATAAGTACTTATTTTTAGAGGGGTCATATTACAAATATTAATTTTTGAAGGACTATTTCATAAATATTAATTTTTGAGGGACTATTTTGTAAATATTAATTTTTGAGGGACTATGTCATAAATATTAATTTTTGAGGGACTATTATGTAAATATGAGTTTTTGAGGGACCATTATGCAAATATGGAAAATAAAGTAAATTTTTAGTATTAAATAAGAAAAATAGTATTTTTAGATTTAAAACATAAGAAAAATATTTACGCGATTTGAAAACGTTAAAAAATCGCTATGCGATTTGAAAAGGCGACAGAATTGAGTCGCAATTGGGAAAACCTGAAAATATGACTACGCGATTAAAATACAGTAATAATACTGTTAAATTATTTTGTGGACCCCGAATATGTGATATAAATTGAAAATATGAATAGTGCATAGTACATGCATTGGAAAGGTCCGATGGACTGTATGAGGCTAGTTGCCTAGGAGAGACTACACCTCTTGAGTGGGTGTAATATGCGTAGTGTAAGTCACTAGTTGACCTTGGGGGCATTGGGGTGTGGGTTGCCTACAATGGGTAGTTGGTAACTCTTCTGTGCCGTAGGTTAGACCGACGCAACATACCAATGATCCTAACCGAGACATTATCCTTAATCAGGATCTGATAAAAACTGTCGTGTATATGCTGGATGTGCAAGACTGAGCACGTGGTCTAAGGCATGTTGGTACCGACAAATCTTTTCGATCACTCTCTCCGACCTGAGTTGTAGCTCCATGGAGTAGGAAATTGAGTCTGTGTGCATACATGTAGCTATTGAGGGTATTATTGTAATAATGTTTATGATAATTGATTTATTTGTTATTTGATTATTGATAATAACATGATTGTAATTATTGTGTACTACATGTTTTGTGATGATAATGATGGTAGTGGCATAACTATAATTATGGTATGATAATTGTATGAAATATTATATGTGTTTATCTTCATTGCTACCATACTAGTATTGGCGTAGGTGATCTCACCTCTTTGTATGTATGTTTTGTATTATATTTATATTTGTTAAGACGTCGAGCAAGAGGTAGGGCGTGAAGCTGAGGAGGAGCAGATTCCCGTTGAGGACGTCGAGTTTTGAAGAGATGGAGATGTCTAGTTTCCTTGGTTACCTAAAGTTGACATTCATTGGAGGAGATGAGGCATGGACTGTAGATTTAGAGAGAGAAAGTATTTACTATATGGGAGACTAAATATTAGATTGAGTAGGCAACATTTAGGACACTCTTACTTTTCTGTTAATCTTTTTGTACAATTAGAGTTCCCAATATCTATTAGGTAGTATTGGGGAGCTTACTATCATACTCCTAGTGCGATTAGTATTGTGTCATCTGCTCGGTCACTTGTCCGTAGGACTGCACCTCATGATGGATTCCTATATGCTGAGGAATCTGAGGAGGACCTGTTTGAGGGTTCTGCTGTCTAGTAGGACTTGGGCAGTATAATAGTTTAAGTTAAAATTTAAAGTTTAAATATTTTGAAAGTCTAGTTTGTAAAATATTTAAGTATGACAGTACTAAAGGCTTGTATGTATATATGATATAAATTATTTGTGACAATGTTGTTATGTTTTTATTTTCTGCTAAGTTTATCTTATTATCATCAAGAAATTTTATAACTCGTATTTATATTACAAGCACAATTTTTAATTGAGGGGTAATTTGGTAATTAAGTAACATCAAGTGTGACGCCCTAAGGAGGGTGTTACACACTGCATTCTTCCGTCAAAGCAACGGTCTCATAGTCTACAAGCTTTCTCTTATTTGAGAGAATCTCTTTCAAAAACTTAGCATAATAGGGCATTTGGGAGAGAGCTTCCGTAAAAGGAACATTGATGTAAAGCTTCTTTAGCACCTCCAAAAATCTTCCAAATTGCTGATCAACCTTTTCCTTTTGAAATCTTTGAGGGAATGGCAAAGGGGGAACATACGCTTCTAGAGGAACATACTTTTTAGTGCTTCCTTCTTCTCCTACCTTGTCATCGCTCTTCTCTTGCTTCTCTTCCTTCTCATTGGTGTCCGTAGCTTCAAGCTTTTCTTCTCTTGTGAGGCCTTCAAGTTGCTTACCATTTCTCAATAAAATTGCTTGAACGTGTTCCCTTGGGTTAGTCTCCAGTTGACTTAGGATTCGCCCTTGAACCATGTTGAACAAGCTTGCTTGTTAGGCTATTTGATTTTCAAGCATCTTAGAATGAGTGGTCATTTGATCAAGACGATTATGAATTTGCTTAATTGATTCCCTATGTTGTTGGACTTGAGCTTGAATAGCTTGATTCTTCTCCTTTTATGTAACTATAAAAGTTTCCATAAGAGCTTATAAATTAGACTTTGCACCCTGAGAAGATTACTGAGGTTGTTGGAAACTGGGTTGTGGTCTATTGTTGGATGGAGCCCCTCTATTTTGCTGGTTACTATAAGAGAAATTTGGATGGTTTCTCTATCTTGGATTATACGTGTTGGAGAAGGGGTTACCTTGAGCCTTGAAATTATTATTTTGCACATAACTCGCTTACTCCAAAGACGGGTCTTGAGAATAGGTCTCCACTGAATTGCATTCTGAAGTCAAATGCCCTCCTCACATGTCTCACAAGTTATTGTAAGGGTAGTGATGA
This sequence comes from Ormosia semicastrata, assembly GCA_029884595.1. NCBI lineage: Eukaryota > Viridiplantae > Streptophyta > Magnoliopsida > Fabales > Fabaceae > Ormosia > Ormosia semicastrata. The sequence continues at coordinate 37,198,271 of JAQQTO010000048.1, read as the reverse complement.
CATTGACATTTAGTTTCTCAAGTGACTTGGTCAAAGCATCAAATTTGATATTCAACATAGTAATGACATCAAGCTCTATCATTCCGGCTTGCTTCTTCAAAAAGGATCTATCACTTGGCCACAAATAAATATTCGAATCCATTTCATTGATCAAACCCCTTGCCTCTGTTAGAGTCTTGGCCATCAAAGCACCGCCAGCTGTGGCATCAAGAGCTGCCTTTGTAGAGAAAGACAACCCAGCATAGAATATTTAGATGACAACAAAATCCTGTAGGGCATGATGTGGACATTGATGAATAATATCATTATCCCTCTCCCATGCTTCATAAAGAGATTCATCTTCCTTTTGAGAGAAGGTAGTGATGTCTTGGCAGAGCTTGATTGTCTTTCTAATCAGGTAATACTTGTCCAAGAAGGCCTGCTCCATCAAGTTCCAGGTAGTGAGTGAATTAGGGGCCTCTGAGTGAATCCATTTCTTAGCTTTCCCCCTAAGAGAAAAGGGAAAAATTATGATTCGTATAACATCTATTGAGACCCCATTAATCTTTATAGTGTCACACAACTCCAAGAATTGGATCATCTAGATCAATAATGTCTTGATCTCGAAGTTGTTGGCATCTATCCGTGGTCTAACAATGGAAGATTGACGAGCATTAGGATTAGGAGTTCCCTAATCCCTTAATCTTCACTCTGGATTGGTGACTTGTTAGTGTTGTCCGCCATGTTGTCTTCCTCAAATCCTTGTGTTCTTCTTTCTCTTCTAATATTATGAAGTGTCCTCTTGATCTCAAGATCAATGGAGATAATGAGATCTCCTTGACTCCTTGTTCTATGTAAAAGAAAGAAACAACATCTGAAAATTCAAAGAAAAATAAAAGAAAGTTAAAATAAAATAAGATAAAAAAAGAAATAAAATAAAATAAAAATTACTTAAATAAACCAAATTGCTCTCTTTTGGTATGAAAATGAGATATCTTCACTTGCTTTCACTTCAAATATGTTAAATCTCTTTTATTCTACACAGATGAAGATATGAACCTTGTTCCTACATGACCCGATCAATTCGATCAGGCACTCGCCATCTATTTTCATTGTTCAACTCTTTGACAACATGAAAAAACCAAAAGCTCTGCCCCCCCTCTCTATCTATCCAAGGGATGGAAGGGCAGAGGTCTTTGGTGTCCCCTCCAGTCAAGAATTAGGGCCTCACAATGAATAGCCAATATGCTTTTATCTCATGCCTTTCTTCGTTCATGGTTCGATATTCTGGTGTCCTAGGCGTAGAGGAACCACACCAATCCAATCCATCCCGAACTTGGTGGTTAAACTCTACTGCGGTGACGATACTATAGAGGAGGTCCTGCAGAAAAATAGCTTGGTGCCAGGATGATAAAAAGCATGCTTATCAAGGAACTTGTGGGCCAAATCATCCTATGTTGTAATAGACCTTGCCGATAAATAATAAGCTAACTCTTGGCCTTGTCCCTTAGAGAAAATGGAAACAACCTCAATCTAATGGCATCTTCAAAGACTCTATTATGCCTGAAGGTGTCACAAATCTCCAAAAAGTTGAAAAGATGTGCTTTCGGATCGTCACTAGGCAAGCCTCCGAATTACACTAATGCTTGAATCATCTGGATGATGGCCGACTTGATTTCAAAGTTATTGGCTTGTATAGCTGGCCTCTTGATGCTAGAATGTAAGTCTTGAACTTGAGGTACTGTAAAATCCCTCAATGACCGAGTAAAGTTCTCTTCGTTTGCCATAGTGGTACTCTTTGAAGCAAGCTCTTTCCTTTAAAAGCTTATGAAAAGTCTGTTCAATCTCTAGGTCAAACAGAAGAAGCTGAAAACTTTGTGAACGTCGAATACACTGAGAAAAGGTACTTGAAAATAAAGACAAGCATCTCGATATTAATATAAAAAACATTCAAAAACAGTCCTCGACAACGACGCCAAAAACTTGTTGCCAGTTTAGCAAGACTATGCAAGTGCATGTGTCAACAAGTAATATAAATGAGTATTCAAGTATCGTTCCCACGAGGACTGTATTAAAAATTATGCTAATTATTAACCAATTGCTACTTGCTCTCTATTCCAAGAAATCAAATTGATTTTGGTGATTAATGACTAAACAAAATAAATTAACAATTTTAAAATAGGATAAAAATAAACAGAGAAGAAATAGTAGGTTAAGAATATAGGGTCTAATTTCATTTATTATTTTATTTGATTTCATGTAATCCTTTCACTACTCTTGATCATAATTTGGTTATGTTAGCCAACGTGTTTATGCATTTACAAACCTCTTTTGATGGCCTTGTAAAACTATAGAACTTAATCAAAACACTATATGTCTAAGTGAATTGACAAAATTCCATGCATTGAGAACAAACATCAAACATTTGCTATGCATGACCAATAGATATATTTCTATCCTATTGGAAAATCAATTCTTCCATACAATTGAATTAAATTGAACATGCATTTTCTAATTCCATGGTCCAACATCTGAATCCTTATGTCTAATTCAATGGGTCCACCAAGACAACACAAATAATGACTAGTCAAGTGTGCGCATTAAGCATAGAATTTGGAAATCATAACCAAAATTATCACAAGAGCAAGGAAGAATTACAATCAATTCAAATTACATAATAAGATTCATCAAACCCTAGAAAAGGAAATTAGAACATCATATTTACAAAATAAACAATCTCCAAAAAGAGTAACAAAGACATCATGAAAATTAAAGAGAAGATAAAGAAGGAACTAGGTGTTACGATGGATGTAAAGTGTTGTGTCCAGCTCTCTAAATCTTTATCTACACCTTGCTCCTTTCCCCAAATTGCTCTTCTTGCATTGCATCCCCAAAACCTCTGAAAATCAATTTCTAGAATGAAAAGATCCCATCCAATTGCATCAAGAACGATTAAATATGCAACTTACAACTCACAAAGGGAGTGCCACGACACATATTGAAGAAGTGCCACGGCACCTTGGTCTTTGCAAAATTAGGAAATGGTCCACCAAGAAGCAAGAGTTGCAACACATATTGTGGAAGTGCCACGACACTAAATTTAGGATGTGCCTAGGCACAGAATTTGTGAAAGTGTCACGACACTAAATTTAGGAAGTGCCTAGGCACAAAATTTGTGAGGTTGTGGCACTTAATTTAGAGGTGCCGTGGCATTATTTTAGGAAGTGCCTAGGCACAAATGAACATGGAGCCTAGGCATAAATGAAATGTGAAGCCTAGGCACCCTACTTTTGAAGGGACATGTCTTCATCCTTCTTGTTCCCATAAGCTCCCTCTTGCTTCTTTGCAAGCTCCTGGAAGTAAGCAAAAATTAAATTAGTCAAATATTTATAGAAAACAAGATAAAATTCAAGGATTTAGCCTATGAATGCATCAGAAAATACTTGTGTAAAAACTCTATTTCACATAGTTATCACATACTGTAAAGCATTATATTTGTTGACAACTGTATGGGCCATTGTCTTGCTTACTTGATGATATCTTACGATTATATGGGCGGTTGTTTAATATCATTGTTCGTTAAAAATGTGAGTTAGGTTATTGCTTGCATTGTGAATGTTACATAAAGAGTATGATATTCTTGTAGTGTTAAGAAGTGGCTTATTTATCTATTGCAAGATTAATTTGATGTATTTAGTTTGTTTATCTGATATGAACAAATAATTGCTGGTTTTGGTGTATGTGGAAATAAGTTTGTCCCAATGGTTGAATATGTTAAGTTTTGATGATGACAAATACAAGATAAAAGGAATGATGATTATGCTACAAAGATGTGCTTATTGAATCATGCATGATCATGTACTCTATCTAGTTATATTTCACTTAGTAATCATGCATTGAGATATGTGTGGCATTCTTTATATAATATATCCAATAATGCTTTATATGAGTTATAGATGAATTAATATTAGATTTGACTCTGTTTAAATAAAATATGCAAAGTGTTCTTTGTTGCGTCCTATATAGAGCATATCTATTTGTAATTGATAAATATCTTATTTGGATGTGTTTATGAAAGTCTTATATGCATGTTCGACTAACTAGAGTTATACATTTATGAATTATGCATATGAAAATATTGAATTATGAATTTGGACTAACTATGTTTGTTTTAAGTGAGCAATACTTTGTAGGATAGTCTAAGTACCAAGAGAGAGCATTGCGACAAGAAATCAAAGGATCATAATTATGCTCAACTCAAGAAGAATGAGAATGATAAGATGTTCCAAGCATTTACAATATTTGAAGAGAAGATTTTTTTGGAAGCTTGGATTACATCAACAAACCTAAGGACTAGAATTGATGATGGCAAGATCAAGTCCAAGTTCTTCAAGTTTAGCTTATAGGACTTAGATCTTGTGTAATGGTAAAAAGGAATCATACTAAGCTCAAACAAGTTTTAAAATCTTTACAAATGTTTCTTACATGCTAAAATGCCTAACAAACATGTTTTGAAAAGCTAGTCTTGGTGGTTGTTCAAATCTATGAAAAATAGCCAAGTTTGTATTTTGTAAAATTGACCTTTAGTTACTCTTTTGATCATAACTTTTAAAATATTTTGAGTTTCGTTCTGAAATTATTTCATATGAAAATAAACTCAAATATCTTTTCAATGAGTGGTCATTTATTTTAAACGGATGAGAAATGAAAAAGTTATGGCCATTTAAAGTTAGTTTTCGAAACTAGAGTGCCATAACCGATTATGGAATATCCATAACCGGTTATTCACCAAATCAAAAGTGTTTTTCATGTTTTAAAGCTCATAACCGATTATGGAATAACAATAACCAATTATCTAGGTAGTAGAAATAGATTTCCAAAGGCTCTTTTTGAGCATTTAATGCTCCCAACTACCACCAATGGCTCTAAAATACATTGAGCTATAAATGAAAGTGTTTGGGCATCAAAGAAAAGTTGGCAATCAATCTGAACAATTTTCTTGGGCATTAAATTCATGTTTTACTCTCATTTCTCAAAAATCTCTGTTTTGAGCTTTAGTGTGTGATTCGTTGATACCCATAAGCTTCAATTTGTAATATTCACTCTTTTGAGAGTTTATCTTTCTTAAACACTTTAATTTCTTATAAAGAGAGTGAGGTATCCCTTGTTGGTAAAGAGGGTGAGGTATCCCTCTAAAGTTGTAAAGGATGTGGTATCCCTATTTTGAGGCTCAAGCACAAGGATGAGGCATTTCATGGTATGTTGAGTGCTCTTGGTTGTAAAGGTTTTTCAAGTACATGTGAAGCTTGAAGAGTTGGAGGCTCTAGCACAAGGGTGAGGTATCCCAAGGTGTGAGGAGTGCTCTTGCTTGTACAAAGATTTTTCTAGCACCTATGAAGTCTAGGAGATAGTGAAGAAAATCTCACTATAAACTTGGGGACTGGATGTAGGCCACAAGTAGTTGGTGGCTGAAACAAGATAAACTCTTGTGTTTGCTATTCTCAACTCTATCTCCTTTACATTTGTGCCTTAATTATATATGCTTTAGTTGAACTTAATATCTAGCTTATTTGCTTGATTTATCCTATAACCCAAGTTTTATTTGTGTAATTTCTAATAGTTATACCTTCATTATGCATGTTTCGCTGCATTTATTAATTGAATGCTTCAAAATGCTTAATTTCTTATTGTTGTTTTAAAAACTTATAATCACCCAATTCACCCCCTCTTGGGTAATGGTTGTCACGGCTAACAAGTGGTATTAGAGCTTTGTGCTTTATTGAAAGCTTAAACGTTTAGAGTTAAAGATCATTGTTTGTTGACAACTATTGAAAGTTTTTCAAAATGGAAGGTTTTGAAATTAATAAACCACCATTCTTTGATGGTGTGAATTTTGTTTATTGGAAAGCTAGAGTGAAGTTTTATATGCAATCTATTGATCTTGATTTGTGAGATATTATGCTTGATGGATTTACTTGCAAATCAAAACAAACTTGGAATGCTTATGACAAGAAATGTTTTTCGTTGAACATTAGAGCTATGCAAATTTTGAGAAGTAGTTTAAATGATGATGCTTATACTGAAATTAAGAGTTGCTCTAATGCTAAAGATATATGGGATGCTCTTGATTCTATCTATCTTGCTAATAATGATTTTTTACATAAAGTTGTATATAGAGAGCAAGAAGAACAAAAGCCTCTAGAGGAAGACAACATTGAAAAATGTCGTCAAGAACATCTTCAAAGCAAGAAAATGAGCTCAATGCCTCTTGGTGATGATGGTGCTCAATTTGAAAAAGAGGCAAAGCAAAATTAAGAAAGAAAATGTTCCTGAATCCTTGATGAACAACAATGAGGAAGACGGTGATTCCCTTAAAGAGCCAAGTATGTTAGAAATTGAGACTACTTCACATATGGCTAAAAAGGACTTTGAGGTAAATTGTAACACCCTCCATTTTTACAGAAGCGTGAACTTTGAAGTAAAGTAACAACACAAGATACAACTACTTAATATTACACACCAAAAAGATTACACACATATCAGTGGCATGGATTACAATCCACCCAAAATATATAAGTTAAATATACAAGTTTATAGCCAAAAGACATATAGTGCCCACTAACTCCAAAATATACACTGGCCCATGTCTAGACCTCTAGGGAGCAGGATCTTCCCCTGGATCCTCCATAGGATCCTCCTCGGCGTCTTCTCCCTCCTCAGACCCTAAGTCAGTAAAGTTCCTCAACTGAGGCAATAGCCCACGACCTGGTGTCCTAGCCAAGGACACCACGGGGTCCGGATCCTCCCTAGGGGTGTAATGTAAGTCACCCGACAGCTCCCTAATCGGCATGAAGAACTCCAAATATATAGCAATAGTAAGAGAAAAGAAAGGAACATCATTATGGATCCTACAGACGGTTAAAGTTACATCCCCTACATATCTAGTGTGTTCGTTATCCCAATCAATGCGCCAGGCGCTCGCACCATCATGAAATTGAATTCGAATATAACCAAAAAGGTCTCCTCTAGCAGCCATCCTAAAATACAATAGAAAACAACAACCTTTCCTCTTAATCTTTATCCATAAGAACATATAAAACAGAAGTAGGCAGAACAACAACACAAAGAGGTGAGACTCTCTACATCATTCCCAACATAGCAGCAAGAGACAACAAACAATAGTAATATCACAGAGTACAATCATAGCAATTTGCAGTCAATTAAGCTTTCCAACAAATATCCTAACAATACATGTCACAGGTAAATCCGCAGCATCATAATAGATAATTTCACCATGTAGGTTCATCATAATGAAATGCTAAATGGTATGTGTATGCACATTGGACAGACACCTACTCCATGGAGCTAAAACTAACATCGGAGAGAATCATCAGGAGAACCACTATCTGTATATCATTAGCCTCAACATGTGTTTTTCAATAAAATCAATATGCGCAAAATGGCTATACAAGACACTCTCAACCAAATTGTGAATAGGATAGTGCTTGGTCGAGATCGTCGATGCATTGCACAGTCACCACAGTCCAATGGAGCTACCAATTATCCACTTTGGGATACCCGCGCCCCGACTCCTCCAAGTTCAACAAGTGAACTACACTACGCAATTCGCACCCGCACGAAGGTGTAATTCATCTCCTAGGCATTTCGCCTTACAATAAGTCATTCTGACTTTTACAATGTATGATCATGTGACAATGAACCTAGGCATTCTGCCTTATCAATGAGTCTTTCCGACTTTCACAATGTATAATCATATGCCAATAAACATTTTATTTCATCAAAAGAAACCATAACAGGAATCAATCCATTAGCTCAACCACAGAATAACATTATGTCCAATCATAAGGCATTTCAAATACAAAATTCTCATAAATCACTTTTCACAAGTTACATTTATCAAAACTTTCAAGACTTAGTATAAAGTTATACTTTAAGTCCAAGATCCCTTTTAAATTAGGTTCCATTAAGCAATATCTCCTCACACTCTTCATAAAGGTCAAAAAGAATTTACAATGTATTGATCTCACATCTTCTCTTCTCTTTCCCATAAGCCTTAATAGTATTCTATTTGATTATAAACTCTCTTCCCCCCCTATTTTTCTTTCTCAAGGCCAAACTCCTCTCCAACAAAGTGTCTAAATTTATCTTACCACTTACTCACCATTATCAATCCTTGATTTACTTCCTTTCTCTTCTTAATACTTAGGTTCAATTCAACATAACATTTTTATCTTGGATACCCCATTTTAACCTTATGGCCGTGAGCTTCCTAGAACACTAGGGCTTCAAATTTTTTAACTTTTACCAATAATCTCAAGTAAATAAATTATATCCACCATCACAAATCTCACCAAGGTCACACAGAGCAATAAATCACAAAAATCACATAAGGTAAGTTTCACACAAAGCATCAAAGATCAATACAATAAAGTGAGTAATCCTCACATAGATCCCTCACTTTCCAAACATAAATTTCATCCCTCACCACCATGAATGGGTGATGAGAAAAATCTCCCTCTTACCTTTGGAGATATCCAACAACTTGTGTAGAACTTTTGAAGCAACCTTTCTCCTTCAAGAACCCCCTTGAAATAAAAAATGCCATAACAAAAGTCATTATTTTTAGACTTGAAAAGAATAGTTAAGAACAAAGATCAAAGCTTTGAAAGGAAGAAAAGATGAATGGTGAAAAAAGAGGAAACTTTACCTTAGGAATCACAACCCTAACTTGAAGGAAAGCTTAAAGAGTGATGAACAACTAAGATCTTCACTCTTAATGATCTTAGAAAGAGGTGTAGATTCAAGCTTGTGGATGAGTGAAATCAAAGAAACAAAATGGTGGTTCCTTAGGGTGATGGCCGTGTGGAGCAAGGAGAAAAAATGGAAGAAGATGAAGAAGAAAAGTGAGAGAACGTTTTGGCTGAAGAGAGAGAAGTTGATAGGAAGGTTTGATGTGAAAATGTGATAGAAATTGTCCAATGCTCCTTTTTCCCCCATGTGGCTGTGTGCCTCCTTGGAAAAAGGGGAAATGAAGCTTCTCTTGGAAGCTTCTCCAAAGCTTGCTTGAGAAGCTTCTCACACTTCCCAAAAAGGTCAATCAATGATGTGATGTGATGATATCACTTAGATGATGTTATAAAAATGACTAAATAAAAAAAATCTACTAGATTTCTACTATAACTATTATTTAATGGATAAAAGTCACTGTCAATAAATTTGATATCTATTATCTAATGGTTAATAGAGTGTACCCATATTTTATCTGTCAGATAAAATCTTGAAAAATGAAAACTTCGTAAACTATGTCCGGCTTCGGGTTTAGTAAGATCCACCAGCCCTGGTTTAACAGTCCAAATTTTTTTGGCCTCGGAGGAATATTTTATTTCTCCGGCCCCGCTTAACGTGCACATAAATCAAGAAATATAATAAAATAATCAAACAATTCAAATAATTCTAGAAAAATTCACAAAAATCACAAATATTATAACCAATAATAAATATCATGAATTAATAAATTTTTGGGGAGTTACATAAATAATGTTTATCTTGATTATGGTCCTTCCTATGATGAGCTACAATGTGCATATGATGAATTATATGATGACTTATTATTTTTAAAATAGAAAAACTCATCTTGTTTGGAAAATATTTCCTCTTTTGAAAATGAAATCGAGACTTTGAAAAATGAATATACTTTTCTTGACGAGAAAATGCCTTTGAAATATGAAACCTCAACTTCTTGTAAAAAGTGCAATAATTTAGAAAATCAAGTTGAGGACTTATCTTCTGAATTTGCCAAAGCTAATGATTCAAATTACTTACATTCCATGCTTGTCAATGAGAATAAAATTAATGTTATTCTACATAAAAATTCAATAGTATAGAATGTAATAATAACAACAGGCTTAAGTTTTTCAAAGATGATCTTCAAAGGACCAAGCCATCATTAAATTCAATTGTTTGCAATTTTTGTGGTCATCTAGGATATATTCTCATTTATGCAATTATAGAAGAAATACTTATATGAGAAATAGTATAGTATAGGTTCCCAAAGACCTTAAATGCTCTAGTACTAACATTCAAGGACCCAAGATGAAGTGGGTACTAAAATATCCTCCTAATTTTCTCAAAAGAATGGACTAATTGGTCAAAAGAAAGAAGAATCATCAAGAATAATGCTTCCAAAGCCCAATGGTAGAAGTTTTGGTTAAAGAAGGAAGATGGCTTCAACCAAAGTTTCTCAAGTACAAAATGTGGAACTTGCAAAGTTCAAAACACCAAAAGAGAAGCAATGAGTAAGGAAAAGAGTTTCCTTGATTACCAAAGCCAAGGTATCAAAAGCTTTTACCTCTTATACACATTCACTTGTAAAGTCAATGAATTTGAGGTATATTCCTTGTAAGCCTTAAATGATTGATAGAATCATTTGTACTTGGTAAAATTTAAATATTATGTGTTAGCATATTATTATGTTAATTCTTATTGTACCATAGCTCATTAATTTGTTATATATCTTGGTACATAAGGTTTACAATGCCTTGGTATACTTACTATATTTTGAATTGTCTATATATCATAAAGGTAAGCATGTTATTGGCTATGTGCTTAATGGTAATTGATTATTTAACTTCTTGTGCTCAATTTACATACTTTGGAAAAATTGATCTTTATGAGAGCATAATGAATTAATATTCAAAAAAAAAAACACACAAGGACCCGAGAAAATTTAGGTGCCAAAAGCTAAAAATTGAAGTGTGTTGTAGGTGTGCTTGAAAGCCAAAAGCTGACTGTGGTATCATGAAATTAGCTGCTGCAAGCACAAGACCAGAAAATACTCCAAGTTCCCTTCATTTTCTCCAAGAATCTTGGACTTGTGCTTGATCCTTGCTTAAGTCCTCCAATCTCAAATCTTAAGTTCTTGCTGTGGAAAAATGACTTCTGGTGCCTTTGAAGAAGTTTAATTTGCTTTTGGGCTGAAATTGAGTGTTTTGAGTGGATGAAAATGAGGCCAAGCTAAGATGATCCTCAAGATGGCGTAAGTTTGTGTTATAAAAGGCTGAATTCTAAAGAGTTTCTGATTTTGGTGGTGAAATAACCAGTCATAAGGAGCAAATAATCAGTTACTTGCTTATTAGAGGGGTTCTGACTTATATTATGGCTGTTTGGTGCTCTCTGCAACACTCAAATAACCAGTTATAAGAATCTCATAACCGGTTATTCACTTCACATAGAGACTGTGCTATTTAAAGCCACGAAAATAACTGGTTATACAAATTCCCTAATCGGTTATTCATCTCACACAAAATCTAGTTTGTTCTTGAAAATAAAAATAACCAGTTATTAACCAAGCATAACCAGTTATTCAGTGCTCCCAACCACGTGTGTTTGCTACTCTTCTCACCATAACAGGTTATGGAAAACATATAATCAGTTATGAGACTCCTACATCAGAAAACTTGGGCTCTCCTCTGTGTAACACCCTGAAAATTGCTTGTTTCATGATATATATTCATTTGATAATATTTGTGATTTTTGTGAATTTTTTCTGGAATTATTTGAATTGTTTGATTATTTTAATATATTCCTTGATTTGTATGCGAGCTAAGCAGGGCCGAGAAAATGAAATATTTTTTTCGATGCTGAAAAACCTTGGACTGTGGAAACGGTGATGGGGGATCTTACAAAACCCGAAGCCGAACACAGTTTACAAAATTTTTATTTTTTGAGATTTGATCTGATAAATAAAAATCGTGGTATGTTTTATTACTCATTGGACAATAAATATTAGTTTTGTTAACTGTAACTTTTGTCCACTAGGTAATAGCTTTAATAAAGTGTTAGTCATCTTTTCTTGAGAGCACTTTAATGACATCACCAAGATGACATCATCAAAGTGACATCATCCTTGGATTTTTCCAAAAAGTGGACAAAGCTTCTCAAGGAAGCTTTGTATCAAGCTTCTCAAGGAAGCCAACTTCCCTCTCTCCTCCCTTGGAGACCCCAAGGCCATGAGGGGCAAAAGATGACACAAATTGTCATCTTTCCACCTTTTCCATTTTCAAAAGTTTCTATCACTTTCTCTCTCCACTTTTCCTTTCTCTCTCAACTTCTCCTTTTCTCTCACTTTTCTATCACATTTTCTCTTCCTCCTCTCCTCTCAAACTTCACAGCCACACCCTTTCCTTCACCCTCCGTGTGTGTTTAATTTCAGGCAATCACATTGCTTAAAACTACATCTTGTTTGAAGACCTTTTCTTGTTGGAATCACCTCCTAAAGCTCTCATTTCCATTTTCTCTCCTCACTCTCATGGCCAAGCACCACCATTGATGGCCATCCATAATTATTTACTCAACCAACCTTATTTCTTGCATATACTCATTGTAACACTCCAAATTTTGGCTATTTTATAGTAATGACTAAATTGTACTATTTTGTGTTTTCTGTGTTACAGAAAATTATTTTGACTATTCTAACACTCCTTTTGATCGTTGTGTGGGATTTGCTCCGAGTCAGGAAAATAATAATTTTCGGGCCAGGGAAAAACTTATTTGATTTATTCAGAGATGGTAGATCTTACTAAACCCAAATCTGAGAGACATGAAAACTAATCTTTTAATTTTTAGAATTTATTTGTGGAATAAAAATATTTTGCTAAAAAATATCTGTTGTTTTATTAACAGTAGTTTCTGTTACCGAGTAATGGACCCGGTATATTTTATTTGTCAGAAAATAGACTAAGAATAATTTCTGTAACTTATTTTAAAATGAACTAATAGAAATGGGTCAATATTAGTGGTTGGACTTTTCTAGACTAATAGGAAATAGTAAACGAAAATGGTTGGACTAGTTACTAAGTAACTAGATAAGCTAACTAAGTTACTCTAACAGCTTGATTAGTAACTAAATGAACTAACTTAGTTACTAAATATTTAGAAACTAGTTACAAAATAAATATCTAAGTTATTTAGAAACATGACTTAAGCATGACATATATAACGACATAATAATGTAACTAACTAGTTAGAATGTAATTAGAAATCCTAACCAGATTAGTTTAAGTGTAACTAGATGGAGTAACTAATTAATTCAAGGGTAACTGGGGAATTAGAATGAAACCAAATTGGTTCCATTTCTCCTAGAGCCACACGACCATTAAGGCCTTTCTACTATGTTCTAGGTTTATCTAAATGACCACTTGATGACTATTGTGTGACCTAAGCCATGTGCACACCATGTGAGACCATGTGAGTGAATTTCTATCACATTAAGTTACTATCCAAGTAACCATATGGCTGCTCACTTCAATATAGCCATCCATTTGCATTTTAATCACATTTCATAATATCAAGCCTTCATCTTTTTCTCTCAAAACTCAAGAACACTTAAGAACTCCTCATCTCCTCCCACCTTGAACCCCACGACCTCCTACTCCAAACCCTACCTCTCCACTTCTATAATTTCATCTCTTCATACTTCCTAAAGCTAAACGTCATTCTAAACACTTTTTTTTAGAGAGTATTATCAAAATCCTACTCTAAGTGCATCAAAAACTAAGCTTTAGTTTACTACTCTAAAGGTAATCTTTTGATTCTTTGATCCTAAGTTGGATTTTTGATTTTCTAGACCATGATTGATCCATGGTTCTTTGTTCTTAAGCTTTGTTTATGACTTTAGAATTTGTTTAAGATTTTTAGGAGTTTTTGTTTGAAGCTCACGAATTCAAGAGGAATGAGGAACTTGAAGATTTTGTCTCCCTTAAGGTAAGAGGGAGATTAACCTCATCAACTATGTGTTGGTGGTGAGGAAATGGATTGTTTGTGGTGAAAAATCCATAAGGATTTATTCACTTGCTTGTTTAATCTCTCTTTGTTTGTATTTGTTGTGCTTATGGTTTTGAAAATAAGTTTGCATGTGTGTTGGTATGATTATAACTTTATTAATATGCTTGTATGTATGCATTGGAAAGCATGCAAATTTATGTGTAATTTAGGATGTGAATAACATGTTAAAAAAATTGTATGAAGGCCCCAAAGAGCCTAGAGGCACACGGCCTTACCACCTCAAAGAAGATCAAGGATCCTAAATTATTTTTCCTAATTGAGAATTAAATGAATTTATGGTAAGAAATTTAATTAAATGAGTTTATAAGAATTAAAGTGTTAGAAAATGATTTAAATATGAATTTTGAAACACAATGGGAATTCGGCCAACATGCCAATTTTTTATGATCAAGATCCAAAATTATTTTACTAAGTGTAAACTTAGGTGTTTTAATAGTAAGAACTCAATTTGGTAAGTTTAGGAATTTAAAATGAAAGTAATCCTATTTTTAGAATTATAATTGGCCTAATTAAGCTATGTAGTGGAATAAAAGTGAATACTTGAAATTTACTGATGTATAACTCACCTTATGGGTTTTGAAGCGCGTTAGAAAATTTTGAGCAGTAATATCCCAAGTAAATTAAAGAAACACAATTTTCTAAGAAATAGTAGAAATACTGATTTTTAGAGGGACTATATTGCAAATATTATCTAAAGAGGGACTATTTTGTAAATATTATTTTAGGAGGGACTATTATGAAAATATTATTTAAACAAGGATTATTACGTAAATATTATTTAATGAGGGACTATTATGTAAATAATAGAAATAAAGTCAAATTTTTGAGAAAAACATTATTTTGGTTTAAATATGTTAGAAATATTTTATGCAATTGAAAATACGTCAAAAAATATTTACGCGACTCAAAAATAGTAATTTTAGGCTATGCAATTGAGAAAACACAATAAAATATTTACGTAATTTAGAAAACATTGGAAAATCCTTACGCGATTTAAAAATGTAGGAAAAATGCTTTGCAATTTCAAAAATGCGATACTATCGCTATGCGATTGAGTGTAAATAACAATTTAATGTCGGGCAGTTGCGGTGGGCCTGATTGTGTTGAATATTGATATCGCCAAGGAAAGGCAAGGATATATGAAGTACTGTAAAAATAATAATAGTATGTGTGTTTGAATCATATATCATGCATAGAAAAGCGTATTCGCTTGTTTGGTTAAGGCTGTATGCTTAGGAGATGAATTACACCTAAGTGTGGGTGCAAGTAGACAAGTGTAGCTCACTTGTTGACCTTGGGGGCATCAGGGTGTGGGTACCTCGCAATAGACGGTTGGTAGCTCTTCTGTCCGTGAGGCAGACCGATGCAAACACACTGATGATCTGAACCGAGACACTGTCCTATATCGAGATCTGGTGTAGAATGTCTTGTCCAATGCCTTGATGTGCATATTGATAAATTTGATATATTATAGCACTTTTGGCCACGACAGCTGAGTGACAGACATATCTTCTGGATCTTCTCTCCGAACTTGTGTTTAGCTCCATAGAGTATGAATGGGTCTGTGTGCATATGCATAGTTGGTCAGCATATTGATTAGTTATTTAAGTTTGTTTAATTTATTATCTGTGAGATGATAATATGATTTAATGTTTTCATATAATATAATATGTTATTTATTTGCGATCGTTTCCTTTACTGCCATACTAGTATTGATGTAGGGAATCTCACCTCGTTATTATATTGTGTCTATTTATTTGTGTATGTTTGATAAAGACTGGGAAGATGAAGAAGCGGGTAAATCTATTTACCATCAGTAGATGTCTATTTGTTTATTAGCTGTGATGGCGACAAGATGACAGGTCTTAGGTTTTGTCAGGGTTTAGTTCCACAGGGGAGCTGACGCCTAGAGGTTTGACTATAGTAATGATAGGTTTATTTACACCGGGGACTTGACTATGAGTTTGAGTGGAACCCTGAATGGGATTTCTGTGTTAACTCAACATGCTACTGTATGTTTAGAATTCACGATGCCCATTCGTGAACTCTGAGGTGGAACTGTGTTTGTCTACACACCCCAATAGAATTCTGTAGTATCATCGGTAAGGACCCCTATGAGGCATCTATATCCGCCTGGGTTCTTCGATGATAATGTAGAGGAGGAGGAGGATCCTTCCGAGGAACCAAATCCTTAGGTTTGTTTTTAGGGTACTGCTTAGTAGTTATGTTTGTATTTTACTTTTGGAAACAATGTTGTATTTATGTAAATTATTTGGACAAGGTTTGTAATATATGTATATATGGTTTGTTGTGTTCACTACAAGTTTTACGGATGTTTTAATTCAGTTTACTTATTTTGTTTTATTCCGCAAATGAAATTTTAAAATTGACATTTTTACAAGATTAATTCTTTTACAACTTGCGTAAGTTTTATTAGGATTAGTCTTAAATGTGATACCCTACGGTGGGTGTTACACTCATCACCTAGAAGCTTTTTCCTTTTATGACCATCACTTGATTCTTCCATCTTCATCTTCTTCCGTAAAGCCTAAACTTGAAGCTTTGAGGTAAAGTTCTTGACTTTCTATTTTCTTTCCTTCATTTTCGTGATTCTTGGTCACCTTGGTGATCAATGACTCCTCTTTTCAAGCTTTGGTTGTTGATTATGTGAGTTTGATCATCCTAAGATTTTGGTGGAGGAGTTGGACGAATTTCAAGAGGCATAAAGGGAGTTCTTTTCTTGTTGTCTTCTTAGGTAAGAGGGAGATTAACCTCATCAACCATGCTATGGTGGTGAGGAATGAATTAGTTGTGTTGTGAGTGGAAAATCCATGTGAGAGTTTATCCACTCGATTGTGTGACTTTTGATTTATGTTTGTTTGACTTTGTATGATTATGTGATGTTGTTGTATGCAAGAGATAGTTATGGTGGCTTAATGGTTATATGTGATGATATACTTTTGATAGTATGCATGAACTTAATCAATTGTGGCGATTAAAATATGTGGCATGCCATGATCATATTGTAAAGGAATGATTTTTGGGTTCCATTGATCACTTAAGGCTCACGGCCTTTTGGCTTAGGAGGAGATATACATGAAGAAAATATTTTATTGATTAAGAACCTAGATGATTAGGTGGTAAGAACATGACTTATGAGGTTATAAGTTGAAAGAGGAAAGGAACAAAGTTTTTACCATTGAAAAGAATATATTTTGGCCATGATATTTGATAATAGGATGGAAGAGTAATTAGGATGAAAAGGATTTTATTTAGAATTTGAATAATGGAAGTTTTAGAAAGAGTGTTGGAAAATAATTCTTAGATGATTTGGAGACTAATTAGGATCAAAGGATTTATAAGTAAAAAGAGGAGATAATCGCAATGTTATGATTTGAGGAATAATGACTTCTAGCTATATTAATGGAAATAATTTTGGGGATAGTTAGAATAAGTAAAATGATTTATTAGTGGTGAGTTTAGTTAGTTTAATGATAAGGAAATTTAATTTAACGACTTATAAGATAAGAATGGAAAGGAATAAATTTTTATTATTAACCAAAAAAAGTGATTCCGGTTATGGTATGGAGGGATAGGATTGCGAATTGAGTTGAATCTTAAGGTAATTTATTCAAGAGGATGTTAATAAGAAGAATGGAAAAGGGTCTCATTAAATTAAAAATAATGTAAGTTTTTGAAAGAATATTAGCAAATGATATTTTGAGGAATTTTAAAAATAAAAACTTGAGGTATTTTAGGGATTTGGGGAAAAGACAACGAATTTATGAAATCAAGATGACAAATGATGATTTTCTGAATTATGCGATGAATGTATCTTGTGACTGAAATGACAGTAAGGATACTGTGGGACATGAACGATGATTTTCTGAATTATATGACAAAGATATATTGTATCTAGAAATAATAGTAAAGTTACTGCAGGACCGACGTACTGGACCCGAGTGGACCATGGGACCAACGTACTAGACCCGTGTGGATCATTGGTATTATGTAATTGTATGGGCGGTTATATAATATCATTGATACTAATGGTATTAGACAATTGTATGGGCGGTTGCTTTAATACTATTGGGAACAATACAACGGTGGTTTGATTTCATTATTCATGTATCTGAGCATTATACAGTCAGCTTTTGTTGCCTAGGAATGAATAAGAAGTTGGACAATGTGATCCTTGATGGATCTCAGGGGGCACAGGGCGAGGTGATTCACTTAGTGACCTGTTGTCACCTTGTATACCCCTGGCCGTGAAAAATCGTAGCAACACACCAATGAGGACCCGACAAATACTATCCTTTTCATGGTCCGGTGTAGACTATCATTGAGGGGGGCAAATTTTCTAGAACGTTCATTTCTGATTTTGAGTTAGCTCCATGGAGTAGGAACTGGTTCATTTGGCATGCACATAGTCAGTGCACATATTGTTATGGCGTGGTCAAGATACATATTGTCATAGCATGGTCAAAATATACATTGTGGTGGCATAGTCATTTTGTATACATTATTAATATATATTGTCATAGTACTGTCAATGTTTATGTTATTGTGAGATATGTTTACTGCAAAATTGTTTATAAATCCATAACATGAATATATTTGTTTGTATGTATGGAACGACTTTGTTGTTTGTATTGTTTCTCTACTGCCATAATGGTATTTGATTTAGGGGATATCACCTCTTTTATTGTATTATCCTATCTGTTTCCATTTTATGCTTATGCCTGTAAAGATTGTGATGGCGGCAAGACAAGATCTGCAAGGCTTCACTAGACTACAGTTTCATGGGTGCATCGAACCATGGAACGTACACTAGGATACAGGGCACATTCAGTATGTCAGAGACGTCACCTTATTTTGGAGTAGGACCCGACATGACGCTGCTACATTTACTATGGATGCAGCTATTCACTTGGAATTTTGTATGCCTCTTGGGGAGTTTTGGGATGATGGTAGAGCTATCCCTAGGGAGGACTCTGTGGAGTCAACTGCTCGAACTCCCATCTGTAGTGACATGCCCCGAGAGGGGGTTTTGCCTGCCAGGGATCCTGAAGGGGATATGGAGGAAGATCGAGTACATGACCCTATTCTTCAAGTGTTTGGACTTGGACTAGGCTCAATCTTTATATGGTAGTTAGATGTGTTCTTTGGAATATGTAAGTTTTATGTTTTTGAACAAGTATAATGTATTCATGGATGTAGTAAACTTTGTTTTATGAAAAGTCTTTTATTCAGTTCTTATAACTCGAGTTTCTCTATTTCGGTAATTTTATGTTATTCTTTTAAAACGAGACCTTCGAAACTCATATTTTATAACGTCAATTGTTTAAAAGTTTGAGTAAACTTGTATCTATTTTTGAAAAAGTGAAAAAGTAGATAGAAAGGAGTCAGTGTTGTAAATGTAATGCCCTCATGGAGGGGGGTGTTACACTCTGCCATTCATGAGACCTTTCATCCTCTTCATCTTCTTCTTCTCAACTTTTGCCAACACCCACTCCCTTATGAAGTCTTAAAGCTTGGAAGTTGGAGTCATCTACAAAAACTCAAAGAGTACACTTTTGGTGATATCAATCTCCTATCCTTATTTATGCTTTAAATTGAATATCATGTGATATTTGGATAAGTAAAGAATTATTTTTATTCCTTAGCATGCCTTAAGTTATGCTTTTTTTTAGCATTGTGTCTTAAAAGTGTCTTTACATATGATAACATGCTAGATATGCACACAACTTTCTTGAAATGACATGTTTTTATAGTAATATCTTTATTCTTAAGCTTGTGACCAATTCTCTTTGTTCAAATATAGAAATTCATATGTTCATAAGTAGTTCTAATCATTTCTCTTTGAAGCTTAATTGTCTTATATACTTATTTTGAGATTGTAATGTTAAAAGTTATATGTCTTCTTGTTTGAAATTTCTTGATATGTTCATATCTTGAAAACAAGAAGTAAATGATTCATCTTGTGCCTTGAACATGTCTTTGAAATTCAATATGAGAAACTTGATTAGCATGTGTGCGTACTGGAATTCTTTACTTGATATTACATGCCTTACATGATCATTGTTTGCCCCAAAATGCTTATTTATGTTTTGATGATGATCAAGCTTTTCTTGATAAACTTAAGTCATGCCTTAAAATGCTTAAACTATATTTTTTGGATTCAAGTGCATATGTGCTTCATGCATTCTTGTTAGAGCTAACATTGCATGGTTGATAATGTGGTATATGTTTTACATTATATATCAACCTAAATTATGTTTGTAAATGAGCTTAAATGATATTTGATGCTAACCTATGTTTTAAAGAACTTTTAGAGTTAGCTTTGCAAGTGTCTTTATGTGCTTCAAATATAGTCATCAAATATTGAAATGTCAAGCATATGTGGATAAATGAGAAGAGTTGAATAAAGAAAGACATGAGGAGACTTTCTTCAAGTGCAACAAAATGGAATACTCAATGGAAGAGAGCACAAACTCAATGGACAAATAAACAAAGAACATTCTAAAGAAGCATCACTCTCTATCTAACTCAATAAGTATCTCTATCCCTAAGATATTGTGATATTCTATATGTTATGGATTGTATGATACTTGTTAATAAATTGATTTTAAATGATTGAATGCTTTCCTTACATGAGAAGTATGCTTAGCATTGACAAAGTGCCTAATTGGATATTAACTTGCTAATTTTGTCATTGTATATAGGGTGAATGATGTTAGTTCTATACATGCTTTGATTCTTATAGCATGTTTCATTAAGTGAATATTTGATATCTATGATTCTCTTGATCTATGATTTCTTAGTGGTATAACACCTATGAGAATCATGTTCTTGTTTTGAAAAGAATTTCTGGTTTGATTAAAATAAAATTTTAAGCAAAATTCATTATTATATTTGAAAGAAGCTTTTAAAGTTCCATATAATTGAGAATCATTTGAACTTATCTTAATACCTTGAAAGTATTTTCACCTCCTAATTGTATTAAAAATTTGGAAATCATTCGATTAGTGCTATAAATGTAGTACTATCTTCTTTTGCTTTGAAAAGTTTTATTAAATCTTGAGAGAATGTTTATAAAAGTTTCCAAATAAATTTTTTGAAATGTTCTATAGAGGCCCATATTGATACTTCAAAAGATAAGCCTTGTTCTTCAAAATGTTTTATTTTCTCAAGGCTCTTGTTCAATGAAAAAGAGAGGAGATGTACTTTCAGATATTCTTTTGAATTGAGTTTGATCACTCTCAGGAATATGTGGTTTTAATATAAAACCTCTTTACCTTTCTAAAATGCTTTTGAAAATGTAATGTGTTCTTATAAAATTCTTTTTGAAAGGGGGCAAAATTTTCAAAATAGTTTTTGATTGATGGATTAAGAATAAGTATCTTTTGCCATGCTTTACTGTATGGTAATATGCTTACATGGTCTTGGTATACATTTTTCTCTTTATCCATCATGTGCTTCGATGAAGGGAGCTAGATCACGTTGTTATGGAACTAACAATTGTGGAATTATATGTTGAACATGATTATTATTTATTTAAGCTATATGGTGTTTTTGTTATGCCTATCTTATTGAAATGAATATCCTGAATTGGTTATCCTATTGCTCAAATTCTTATTGAATACTTGTTGTTGGCAATGATTTTACTATGACTTCTCTCTTTGTCAAAATATATATTGCATATCTTTTTTATCATGACAAAAAGGGGAGAAATTTTTTTTTTGGTTCATATGACTTTGAGAAAGGGTAAATAAAAAGTACAAATTCAATGATATTGGGATTCCAATATTAAGGGGGAGCTTATCTTCTTTTCTTATAACTTCTTATAATTATTTGCTAATTTGCAATGGCTATTTATCCTTTTCATCTTACATATCTTTCTTCCATATCCTTGTTGACAATAAACATATGCATGACTATGTCAAACTATTATGTTTTATATTTTGATAATATGCATATTTTGAGGGGAAGTCTAGCTCTTAAATTATTGTTTATATCTCTTGGATTACATCCTTGTTTGACATGAAGTGTTTTATTGTTAATACTATCAACATATCATCGAAGACCATCTCTTATTCTCTTTCTCTCTATCAATGAAAGAAAGTAAACATTCTTAAACTTCGTATCTTTTGATTCTTTCATTGAGAAGATCCTTGTAACCCCCGATTTTTTGATTTTCTTAAAATAAATACGTTTTATAATATTTAAGATTTTTTGTGAATTTTTGGGAATTTTTAATTATTTTGAATATTTTAATATTATATTGATTATTTTAATATTATTTTTGAAATATATGTCCGAATTTAGTTTTTTCTAAAAATATGAGTTTTATAATTTTTATGATTTTTGAGAGTTTTTATGAAATTTTATGAATTTATGATTATTTTAATATTATATTGAGTTGTATGTGTTTGAGGCGGGCCCGAAAAAATAAAAAATTTTCTTGGATCAAAAAGTTTTGGACTGTCAAGGCGGGATCAGGAAATCTTACTAAACCCGAAACTAGGAATAGTTAAAAGAGATTTTCTATATCTGAGTTTTCTATTACTCATTGTGTAATAATAGCAGTAGTTATTATCTATTGGGTAATATCTGTTAGAAAATATCTTGATGGCGATGAGTCAAAGTGATGGACTAATGGTGAGCAGGAAGTAGGCAAATTGGATACTCAACTGTAAGAGGACAAATCCGAATTGACTTCTTAGACTAGAAGACAAATCCAATTTGACTACTTACTCTTTCAAGATATTTTAAGTTTGTCTTGTCATTGTTTTCTAGAAACAATGACTCACCATATTCTAAAGTGGTGACTCGTCGCATTCTAGAAGATTGTAGAACGCTGACTCACCTCGTGACTCGCCACAGTGAGTCATACATTCTAAAAGTTTCTATTGATGACTCACCATGCCGACTCAGCAATTCTAGAAAATTCTATGATGACTCATCTAGTAAATATCTAGGTAAAAATATCTAAGCAGAAAATATCTAAGATATTTCTAATAAGAAAATATCTATGCTAAATATCTCAAGTGTAATCATGAAAATAAAAAATATCTAGAGTTTCTAGAATCATTACCTATACATGACAAGAGCATGATTTAATCATGTGACTAGATAGTTATAATGTAACTAAATGATTTAACTAAGTTACCTTAATAGCTTAATTAGTGACTAAATGAACTAACTTAGTTACTAAATATTTAGAAGCTAGTTACTATATAAATATCTAGAACCATCTAGAAACATGACTTAGACATGACATATTCAATGACTTAAGCAAGTAACTGACTAGTTAGAATGTAACTAGAAATCCTAACTAATTAGTTTAAGTGTAACCAGAAAACTAGAATGAAAACCAAATTGGTTTTGTCTTCCTAGAGCCACACGGCCAACTTGGCCATTCTAGCATAATCTTGAATGTTCCTAATGACCAAAGGATGACTAGCTTATGACTTAAGCCATGTGAAGCCATGTGCTACTCAAGCTTAGAAGTTAAGTCTTTGACTTCTCTTTGTGAAGCACCATACGGCCATGCACTTAGATATTAGCCAATTTCATTTCATTTATATCATCTTTGTGACATAAATCATTCTCTCCATTCTCTCTCATCCAAAGAAAACCAAAGAACTCCATTCTCTTTCTCAAGTGGAGCTCACGGCCTCCATCACCAAAGCCATCATCTACACCTCTATAATTTCATCTATTCATATTTTCTAAACCTAAACACAATTCTAAACATCTTTCCTTTAGAGAGTTTTGTCTAAATCATTCTCTAAGTACTTCAAAAATCAAGCTTTGGTTCTTTACTTCTAAGGTAATTTCTTGAATCTTTTATCCTAACTTGGATTTCTAATTTTCTATACCATGATTGATCCATGGTTTGTTGTTTTCAAGCCTTGATTATGGTTTTTAGATTTGTTTAAGATTGCTTAGGATTTTCTTGGTGCCACACGAATTCAAGAGGAAGGAGAGGCTTGAAGTTTGTTGTCTTCCTTAAGGTAAGAGGGAGATTAACCTCATCGGCCACATGTGGTGGTGAGGGAATGGATCTGTTTGTGCTTGTGGTGAAAAATCCATAAGGATTTATTCACTTGCTTGTTTAAGTTCTCTTTGTTTCTACTTGTTATGTTTATAGTTTTGTAGTTATACTTGCATATGTGTTGATATGATTATAGCTTTGATAATATGCTTGTATGTGTGAATTGTAAATCATGCAAATTTATGTGTAATTTAGGATGTGAATAACATAATGAGAAAAATTGTATGAAGGCCCCAAAGTGCCTAAAGGCACACGGCCTTATCACTACAAAGGGGATCAAGAGTCCTAAATTATTTTCTTAATTGAGGATTAAAAGATTTTGTGACAAGAAATTTAATTAAGTGAGTTTATAAGGATTAAAGTGTTAGAAAATGATTTATATATGAATTTTTAAGCACTATATGAATTCGGCCAACATGCCAATTTTTGATGATCAAGATCCAAAATTATTTTACTAAGTGTAAACTTAGGTGTTTTAATAGTAAGAACTCAATTTGCTAAGTTTAGGAATTTAAAATGAAAGTAATTTAATTTTTAGAATTAAAATTAGCCTAATTAAGCTATATAGTTAAATAAAAGTGAATACTTGAAATTTACTGACGTATAGCTCACCCTATGGGTTTTGAAGCACATTAGGAAATTTTGAGCTGTAATATCCCAAGTAAATTAAAGAAACACAATTTTCTAGGAAAAAGCAGAAATACTGATTTTTAGAGGGACTATATTGAAAATATTCTTTAAATTGGGACTATATTAAAAATATTCTTTAAAAATGGACTAATTTAGAAATATTATTTAAAGATGGACTATTATGTAAATATTATTTTATAGAAGGATTATTATGTAAATAATGAAAATAAAGTCAATTTTTAGTATTAAATGAGAAAAATCTTATTTTGAGCTTTAAATATGTTAGAAATATTTTACGTGATAAAAATTACGTAGGAAAATCTGTATGCGATTTGAAAACGTAACATAAGTGTTACGCAATTGTGAAAATGCGATAATATTGCTACGCGATTGAAAGGAGCAGCGAGTTTTGTTGTAAAGCCAACATATTGAACCAACTAATTTGTGAAACTGAAGTATTGGACCCGAGTGGATCTTTGGCATTATGTAGTTGTATGAGCGGTTACATAATATCATTGATACTAATGGTATTAGACAATTGTATGGGTGGTTGCATTAATATCATTGGGAACAGTACAACAGTACTTTGTTTCGATTAAAGATGCTTTTGAGCATTATACTGTGATACCACCATGTGACGGCATGTGAATAAGAAATACTGTGTGATCAATGACAGTATTTGTTTGAATCATTTATCATGCATAGAAAAGCATATTCGCTTGATTTGTTGGGGGCGTTTTATGCCTAAAGAATGAACGGGAACTTACAAGATAGTGGATCGTGATAGATCTTGGAGGATGTCAGGGCGCGGTGATTCACATGGTGGAGATGTTACCACCCGTGATTATTATATCACGTAATACTCCTGGCCTATGGACACTGATTGCAACGCATTGGCAGGCCTGACAACCACTATTGATTTTCATTGTCCAGCATAAACTGTCTTTTTAGGGGGGATAGATCTTCTGGAACGTTCATCTTTCATCTTGAGTTAGCTCCATGGAGCAGGAACTAGTTGTGTTGTGCGTATGCATAGTCAGCATACACACTGTTGAGATATAATATTGTAGGGGCATGATATTATAGTGGTATTATTATTATTCCTGATATTATGCTGCAAGTTTATTGGATTGTTTATCTATTAAATATCCTGAATATATCAGTTGATTTTATATTAATCTATGGATTGTATGTATGGAATGACATTGTTCTTTGTAATGTTTCTTTGCTGCCATATTGTTATGCGATGTAGGGGATCTCACCTCTTTGCTATTTTATTCTATCTGTTTCTATGTCTACATCTATAAAGACTGCAATAGCGGCAAGGAGGGGTCAGCTAGATTTCTTTAGATTACAGTTTCTTGAAGGCGCTGCTGCTTGGCAAGTTTATTAGGACACTGGGCATATAGAGTATTGTGGTGACATTACTTTATAAGTAAGTAAGACTCGCCATGGGATCGTTACTTCATTTTATACGGTCGCTTTTGTAGAGGTTATTTTTCCTATTAGGGAGTTGTGGAATGAATTTCACTATACTCCTAGAGAGAACTTCGATATATCTTTGGGTCGAATTTCTGTCCGTCGAGACATTCCCGGCTAGGGAATTTGTCTTTTGACGAGGGCTCATGTCTTAGATGTTATGTTTTTAGGTATATAAAGATAATGAATGAATAGTTATAGTAAACTCTATTTATATGAAAAGTATATTTATTCAGTTATTATCTTTTGAGTTACTTTAATTTGATCAATTGATATTTTTTGTGAAAAAGAAATTGTGAAACCCGTATTTAAATAATATTAAATATTTTATAACTTGGGAAATTAATTATTTAAAAAGTGTTAATATGAATGTGATACCCTTCGAAGGGGGTGTTACAATTAGTTAGTATCAGAGCCCAAGTTAGAGTCTTTTGGGTTTGTGGGTAGGTTTGCCTTGTTTGTGCTGTGTTTTTCTCTAACATTGAATATAGAGATATATTGTTTGGTTTCCGAAAGGAGACAATGTTGTTTGAAATAGTTACATTTAGTTTCGTTGTTTTTTTATTATGTTTGTCTTTGAAGAAAGACAATGGATCGCAGTAGATGTGGGCATGCAGACACGAGACATGATGATGATCGTATAACCACAGCTAGAAGTGTGATGCAGAGGATGATTGACGTAGCGGTACAATAGAAACATATGATCATTCAGCAGCAGGAACTAATAATCGAACTTCAAAGCTTGTTAGGGTTGGAGCAGTCTCAGGATGCAAGAAGCTGTAACTTTGAATCCTAAAAAATCCCAAAAGAAAGGAAGTGTAAGATTAATCAATTTCAGCAAGAGTCGTATATACGACCACTGGGGAAGCAACAATGAACAAATGAAGGAAGTTCAAGTGACAGTCGATTGAATTAGACAGCTACATCACCAATGAAGTGTCTGAAGTGCGGAAAAGGTCATTTGACGAGAGACTGCACAATAAAGGGTATAATTTGTTTTAGATGTGGAAAGCCCAGTCATGTCTCAAAGGATTGTGATCAAGCGAAGACGAAATCTTCCATCAGTAATGAATGTGTGACAAGATCTCAAGTAGAGAAAGAAGTCAATACAAAGAATGGAATGGGAACATTCAAATACAAAGACTTAAGAAATGAGGAAGCTATACCATAGAGAGTAATCATAAAATTGTACTGTATAACTCGCAAGGTAACCCATTCTTTAATGATCTGTAACTGTGTGAACTATTTGGGGTTATCCGTGTTTTTGTTTTCTTTTGACTTGAATAGTGCTACTTCAACTTCTAAACATGTTATCATTACTCAGCCTGTTTAAAACTATCTTATTATTATTGGAGTTTGGAACTTTTCTATTGATCTGGTTTGTTACTTCTTTCACAAATAGACTGAGTAAATCGATTTGAGTTATCTATGTCTTTGTTATCTTTTGATCTGAGTATTTCTACTCTTCTTGTTAAACTTATTGGTTATACTCAAGTTTTCTAACTCTACCCTATATCTATTAAAGATTAAATCATTTCTGTTGATTTGATTTGCTTATCTAAAATCACATCTTTTCAGAGCTTGACTTTATAAATGGATTGGTTATTTTCCAACCATATCCTACTTGATTGTTTCAATGAGACTTTAGTGTTTCCTTAAACTGAGATTTTTGGATTTGAATCCAGAAAATTCATTTCTAAATTTATTAGACCATATTGATTTCTTTATTGGATAAATCTAGTAATCTACTGAATAGTCTTACCATTTTTATTTCTAATCTTCCCAGTGTCTTCCATATATCCTAATTGAGGAACTATATTCTTGATCCAACCCATGTCATAGCACCAAGTACAGTACATTTAGAAGAGAACTTGATCTATGAAACATTTTCTGTTAAAATTAAGGTTAGACAAGTGAAACAACTTACTTTGATGAAGAAAATCTAGAACGATGTGACGAGAGATACAATATGGGAACTAGAAGACCAAATGAAGAAAGTCGTTATTTTCTTCAAGATCAATTCGGAGTAATGAATGTTTCTGTGATATTCACGAATTACATGAATAGGATCTTTCTTTTCTATCTAGGCAGATTTGCCTTTGTCTTTATTGACGGCATTCTGATCTATTCTCGAAGTCTAAAGGAGCATGCTAAACATCTGGATGCAGTTTTCAAATTCTGAAGAAGAGAGTATACGCGAAGCTATTCAAGTGTGAATTTTGATTAAAGAAATGGTAGTGTTGTATGCTTCAAGGCAGTGGAACGTGCATGAGAAGAATTATTCGATTCACATTTTAGAATTTGCGATAGTTGTTTCACGAAGAAAATATGAAGACATTTTCTTTCCTATAATGTCTACAGTGATTATAAGAGCTAGAGTATCTGTTTGATCAAAAGGTTTTGAAGATGAGGAAGAGATGACAGTTAGAATTTTTAAAGGACTATGATTTTCAACTTCAATGTCATTCTGAAAGACGAATGTCATGGCGAATGCCTTAAGTAAAAAACGTATTTAGTATATTTGCTATGATGATTAAGAAGAATCTGTTTGATTACGATTATTATTCGAATAATCTGATGGAGGAACTCCAAGAAAAGTAGGAGGATTATCTGCAATGGCATAACTAGAAATGCTACGTGGAAGTTTGAAGACAAGATAAAGGAGTAATATCTTTTTGTGTGTTATGTAAGAGAAATTTTGAGGATGAAATTTTTTTTTAGAGGGGTAGAGGTATAACACCCCGATTTTTTGATTTTCTTAAAATAAATACGTTTTATAATATTTAAAATTTTTTGTGAATTTTTGGAAATTTTTAATTATTTTGAATATTTTAATATTATTTTGATTATTTTAATATTATTTTTGAAATATATGTCCGAATTTAGTTTTTTCGAAAATATATGAGTTTTATAATTTTTATGATTTTTGGGAGTTTTTGTGAAATTTTATGAGTTTGTGATTATTTTAATATTATATTGAGCTGTATCTGTATTTGAGGCGGGCCCAAAAAAATAAAATATCTTCTTGGACCAGAAAGTTCTGGACTGTCAAGGCGGGATCAGGGGATCTTACTAAACCCGAAACCGGGAACAGTTGACAGGGATTTTTTATATCTGAGTTTTCTATTACTCATTGTGTAATAATAGCAATAGCTATTATCCATTGAGTAATATTCGTTAGAAAATATCTTGATGGTGATGAGTCAAAGTGATGGACCAATGGTGAGCAGGAAGAAGGCAAATTGGATACTTAACTGGAAGAGGACAAATCTAAATTGATTTCTTAGACTAGAAGACAAATCCAATATGACTACTTACTCTTTCAAGATATTTTAAGTTTATCTTGTCATTCTTTTCTAGAAACGATGACTCACCATATTCTAAAGTGGTAACTCACCGCATTCTAGAAGATTGTAGAACGCTGACTCACCCCGTGACTCGCCACAGTGAGTCACACGCTCTAAAAGTTTCTACTGATGACTCACCATGCTTACTCAACAATTCTAGAAAATTCTATGATGACTCACCTAGTAAATATCTAAGGATAAATATCTAGGTGAAAATATCTAAGCAGAAAATATCTAAGATATTTCTAATCAGAAAATATCTACGCTAAATATCTCAAGTGCAATCATGAAAACAGAAAATATCTAGAGTTTCTAGAATCATTACCTATACATGACAAGAGTATGATTTAATCATGTAACTAGATAGTTATAATGTAACTAAATGATTTAACTAAGTTACCTTAATAGCTTAATTAGTAACTAAATGAACTAACTTAGTTACTAAATATTTAGAAGCTAGTTACTATATAAATATCTAGAACCATCTAGAAACATGACTTAAGCATGACATATTCAATGACTTAAGCAAGTAACTGACTAGTTAGAATGTAACTAGAAATCTTAACTAATTAGTTTAAGTGTAACTAGAAAATTAGAATGAAAACCAAATTGGTTTTGTCTTTCTAGAGCCACACGGCCAACTTGGCCATTCTAGCATAATCTTGAATGTTCCTAATGACCAAAGGATGACTAGCTTATGACTTAAGCCATGTGCTACTTAAGCTTGGAAGTTAAGTCTTTGACTTCTCTTTGTGAAGCACCATACGGCCATGCACTTAGATATTAGGCAATTTCATTTCATTTATATCATCTTTGTGACATAAATCATTCTCTCCGTTCTCTCTCATCCAAAGAAAACTAAAGAACTCCATTCTCTTTCTCAAGTGGAGCTCACGGCCTCCATCACCAAAGCCATCATCTACACCTCTATAATTTCATCTATTCATATTTTCTAAACCTAAACACAATTCTAAACATCTTTCCTTTAGAGAGTTTTGTCTAAATCCTTCTCTAAGTACTTCAAAAATCAAGCTTTGGTTCCTTACTTCTAAGGTAATTTCTTGAATTTTTTATCCTAACTTGGATTTCTAATTTTCTATACCATGATTGATCCATGGTTTGTTGTTTTCAAGCCTTGATTATGACTTTTAGATTTGCTTAAGATTGCTTAGGATTTTTCTTGGTGCCACACGAATTCAAGAGGAAGGAGAGGCTTGAAGTTTGTTATCTCCCTTAAGGTAAGAGGGAGATTAACCTCATCGGCCACATGTGATGGTGAGGGAATGGATCTGTTTGTGCCTGTGGTGAAAGATACATAAGGATTTGTTCACTTGCTTGTTTAAGTTCTCTTTGTTTGTGCTTGTTATTTTTATAGTTTTGAAGTTATGCTTGCATATGTGTTGATATGATTATAGCTTTGATAATATGCTTGTATGTGTGAATTGTAAATCATGCAAATTTATGTGTAATTTAGGATATGAATAACATGATAAGGAAAATTGTATGAAGGCCCCAAAGAGCCTAGAGGCACACGGCCTTATCACTACAAAGGGGATCAAGAGTCCTAAATTATTTTCTTAATTGAGGATTAAAGGTTTTTGTGACAAGAAATTGAATTAAGTGAGTTTATAAGGATTAAAGTGTTAGAAAATAATTTATAAATGAATTTTTAAGCACTATATGAATTTGGTCAACATGCCAATTTTTTATGATCAAGATCCAAAATTATTTTACTAAGTGTAAACTTGTTGTTTTAATAGTAAGAACTCAATTTGGTAAGTTTAGGAATTTAAAATGAAAGTAATTTAATTTTTAGAATTAAAATTAGCCTAATTAAGCTATGTAGTAAAATAAAAGTGAATACTTGAAATTTAATGACGTATAGCTCACCCTATGGGCTTTGAAGCGCGTTAGAAAATTTTGAGCTGTAATATCCCAAGTAAATTAAAGAAACACAATTTTCTGGAAAATTGTAGAAATACTGATTTTTAGATGGACTATATTGAAAATATTATTTAAAGAGGGACTATATTAAAAATATTCTTTAAAATTGGACTAATTTGGAAATATTATTTAAAGAGGGACTATTATATAAATATTATTTTATAGAAGGATTATTATGCAAATAATGAAAATAAAGTCAACTTTTAGTATTAAATGAGAAAAATCTTATTTTGAGCTTAAAATATGTTAGAAATATTTTACGCGATTGAAAATACATAGGAAAATCTTTATGTGATTGCAACGCACTGGCAGGCCTGACAACCACTATTACTTTTCATTGTCCAGTATAGACTGTCTTTTTATGGGGGATAGATCTTCTGAAACGTTCATATTTGATCTTGAGTTAGCTCCATGGAGTAGGAACTAGTTGCGTTGTGCATATGCATAGTCAGCATAAACTTTGTTGTGATATAATATTGTTGGGGCATGATATTATAGTGGTATTATTATTATTCCTGATATTATGCTGCAAGTTTATTGGATTATTTATCTATTAAATATCCTGAATATATCTGTTGATTTTATATTAATCTACGGATTGTATGTATGGAACGACATTGTTGTTCGTATCATTTCTTTGCTGTCATATTGGTATGCAATGTAGGGGATCTCACCTCTTTGCTGTTTTATTCTGTTAGTTTCTATGTCTACGTCTGTAAAGACTACAATGGCGGCAAGGAGGGGTCAGCTAGATTTCTTTAGATTATAATTTCTTGAAGGCATTTCTGCTTGGCAAGTTTATTGGGACACTGAGCATATAGAGTATTGTGGTGACATTACTTTATCAGTAAGTAGGATTCGCCATGGGATCGTTACTTCATTTTATATGGTTGCTTATATAGAGGTTATTTTTCCTATTAGGGAGTTGTGGAATGAATTTCACTATACTCCTAGAGAGAACTTCTATATATCTCTGGGTCAAATTTCTATCCGTCGAGACATTCTTGGTTAGCGAATTTGTCTTTTGACGAGGGTTCATGTCTTAGATGTTATGTTTTTGGGTATGTAAAGATAATAAATGAATAGTTGTAGTAAACTCTATTTATATGAAAAGTATATTTATCCAGTTATTATCTTTTGAGTTACTTTAATTTGATCAATTGATGTTTTTCGCGAAAAAGAAATTGTGAAACCCGTATTTAAATAATATTAAATATTTTATAACTTGAGAAATTAATTATTTATAAGGAGTTAGTATGAATGTGATACCCTTCGGAGGAGGTGTTACAATCCTACTCTTTTTGACAACATGAGTTTTATCTATAGGGGAGAGAAAATATTATGATTCTTTTCTAAGCCTTTTTGTTGATGTCAAATAAGGGGAGTGAGAATTCGAAAGAAAAATATCTTCTTGTGCTTATTATTTGATATGCTTACATGAATATCTATTATTATATATTGCTCAACATATTTTTCTTTGGTGATTTGTCATCATAAAAAAGGGAGAGATTGTGAAAATAAGTTTGTCCCACTGGTTTAATATGTTAAGTTTTGATGATGACCAATACAAGATATAAAGAATGATGATTATGCTACAAAGATGTGCTTATTGAATCATGCATGATCATGTACTCTATCTAGTTATATTTCACTTGATAATCACGCAATGAGATATGCATATCATTCTTTATATAATATATCCAATAATACTTTATATGAGTTATAAACAAATTAATATTGGATTTGACTCTGTTTAAATGAAAATAATCAAAGTATTCTTTGTTGCATCCTATATAGAGCATATCTATTTGTAATTGATAAATATCTTATTTGGATGTGTTTATGAAAGTCTTATATGCATGTTAGACTAATTAGAGTTATACATTTATGAATTATACATATGAAAATATTGAATTATGAATTTGGACTAACTATGTTTGTTTTAAGTGAGCAATACTTTGTAGGATAGTCTAAGTACCAAGAGTGAGCATTGCAACAAGAAAGCAAAGGATCATAATTATGCTCAACTCAAGAAAAATGAGAATGATAAGATGTTCCAAGCATTTACAATATTTGAAGAGAATATTTTTTTGGAAGCTTGGATTACATCAACAAGCCTAAGGACTATAATTGATGATGGCAAGATCAAGTCCAAGTTCTTCAAGTTTAGCTTATAGGACTTAGATCTTGTGTAAAGGTAAAAAAGAATCACACTAAGCTCAAACAAATTTTAAAATCTTTGAAAATGTTTCTTACATGTTAAAATACCCAACAAATATGTTTTGAAAAGCTAGTCTTGGTGGTTTTCCAAATCTATGAAAAATAACTAAGTTTGTGTTTTGTAAAACTGACCTTTGATTACTCTTTTGATCATAATTTCAAAATATTTTGAGTTTTGTTCTGAAAATAGACTCAAAGATCTTTTCAATAAGTGGACATTTTTTTTTAAACAGATGAGAAATGAAGAAGTTGTGACCATTTAAAGTCAATTTTTGGAACTAGAGTGCCATAACCGATTATAGAATATCCATAACTGGTTATTCACCAAGTCAGAAGCATTTTTCATGTTTTAAAGCTAAAAACCAATTATGGAATAGTAAGAACCAATTATCTGGGTAGCAGAAACAGATTTCCAACGGCTCCTTTTGAGCATTTAATGCTCCTAACCACCACCAATGGCTCTAAAATATGTTAGGCTGTAAATAAAAGTGTTTGGGCATCAAAGAAAAGTTGACAATCAATCTGAACAAGTTTCTTGAGCATTAAATTCATGTTTTACTCTCATTTCTCAAAAACCTCTGTTTTGAGCTTTTAGTATATGATTCCTTGATACCTCGAAGCTTCAACTTGTAATATCCACTCTTTTGAGAGTTTTTCTTTCTTAAACACTTTGATTTCCTGTAAAGAGGGTGAGATATCCCTCTAGAGTAAAGCGTGAGGTATCTCTTGTTGGTAAAGAGGGTGAGGTATCCTTCTAAAGTTATAAAGGGTGTGGTATCCCTGTTTTGAGACACAAACACAAGGGTGAGACATTCCAAGATGTGTTGAGTGCTATTAGTTGTAAAGGTTTTTCAAGCACCTGTGAAGTTTGAAGAGTTGGAGGCTTTAGCACAAGGGTGAGGTATCCCAAGGTGTGAGGAGTGCTTTTCCTTGTACAAAGGTTTTCTTAGCACCCGTGAAGTCTAGGAGATAGTGAAGAAAATCTCAAGGTAAGCTTGGGGACTGGATGTAGGCCACAAGTGGTTGGTGGCTGAACCAGGATAAACTCTTGTGTTTGCTATTCTCAACTCTATCTCCTTTACATTTGTGCCTTAATTATATATGCTTGAGTTGAACTTAATATCTAGCTTATTTGCTTAATTTATCCTATAACCCAAGTTGTATTTGTGTAATTTCTAATAGTTGTACCTTCATTATGCATTTTTCGTTGCATTTATTAATTGAATGCTTCAAAATGCTTAATTTCTTAATGTTATTTTAAAAACTTGTAATCATTCAATTCACCCCCTCTTGGGCAATGGTTACCATTGCTAACAGTATACTCTTACTGAGAATTTTGTGAATTCTTACCCCTTTGTGTTTCCATGTAAATCCAGGTCAAGACCTTCTAAAGAGAAAGGGCAAGAAGAAGAAGCAAAAGACTTAGTTTTAGTTATGTTGTTTCTTTATGTATCAACTTGTATTTATTTACCTTGCTTTTTAGTTTGTAAAAGTTTATGTATTATAGTGTGGCATTTTAGCCAGTGATATATATATATATATATATATGACATTTTTCGTCCTTTCGTGGCTCTCTATAATAACTACACAGGTTGTTATGGATTTGTGTTTTATGCATTCTTAGGAAGTAACATTATTGATACGCTTTATCTTGAAATATTTTGATTATTTTACGATAATTGTATTAGGGTGTTACACTCTGCCAGTCGTCGCGCTCTAGCCTTCATTGAGTTCCACCTCAATGCGCTCCATGTAACATCCTCCCTAACCTAATAATAATAATCAGGGTTATAGAAGATCAATATTGTAGGTATAAGTTGGATAATAATTTTGGTAATCTTTTGGATTAGTACAATTCTATAACACTCAATGTGAAGAATTGCTAATAATTTAGCTAAAATGGCTTATATGATAGAAATAAATATGAAAAATTTATTTCTAGACCATATATTGCAGGAATAAGTTGCAGTAAGTTTTGAAAGATCGAATGAATTAACTTGGCATTTTTAGTAACACTAAGTGAGTGTCTAAAGGCCAAAGTAAATAGAAAATTAGCTCAGAAAATTATAAAACATGAAGCAAATGCCAAGGAGTGGATGAAGAGTTATCTGGGAAAGGAAATAAATTAAAATGGATATTTGTGAGCTTCTTAGTTCAATTTCATACGTTTAACTAAACCTAAAAAAGAACATTGAAGCTTAGTGAATGATAAAGATGTATATGGATAGTTGATGAATGGAGAAACTAAGAAATGAATAGAATCCTAGAATTTTCTATAATACCATTGAAGGTTAGAAAATTCACTAATGGAATGTTAAGATATTCTTAAGAGATATAAAGTTTTAGGATTTCTTTATTTTCTCCTATTTTCTTATGCTCCACTGCCACCCTTTCTCTTAGTTTCTTTTCACTTTGTTCTTTTTGACTTTTCCTCATTTCTCTCATTCACTCACACAACTTCAGGCAGAATGGAGAAAAGAGAAAAAGGAAAAGGAAACAAGGCCAAAGGGAGAAGAACAAATCAAGCAAGCCAAGAAGGTAAAAAGAAGAAAGAAACAGGGAAAAGCATGCAAATAGATTAAGGTAGGGGTAATGGTTTCATTTGTTCCTCTACTTTCTACCTCTTCTCTATGAATAAAACATATTTTTTTATTGGAAATGGATTCTTTGAATATCTTTGATAATCTTATGTTTTGGAAGTGATTTTTGATGGATTGTTTGTTGAATTTGATTGTTATTTCACCATGCATAAGGTTTTGAGATTTGTTAAAGAATATTTTTTGATGATATGAATATTTTCATGAGATTGGAAATCACATGGAATCATAGTTTTGAATGTGAAAATTTGGTTTTTAAAACTAACAGAATAGGGGATTTGTTCTATTGCACTAGCGCTTAGGCGCCAGAAGCTGGGTGTTCGAGCGCCCACTGCCCATAACATATTCCCCTAGTTGTTGCTTGCTGGGTGCTCAGGCGCCAGTTATGTAGCGCTCAAGCGCTAGCAGCAGTAGAAATAGAGTGCGCTTTTTGCCTTGCCAGTGTCCAGGTGTAACATCCCAAATTTAATAACCATAATATAATCTTTATTATACCACAATAATTAGATCCAGGCATGCTACTTACAACTAAACAACATTTTCAAATATAATAATTATGTATATATAGAAAATATGAGCCTCGTAATGAATAAATAATATACAATATCTGTATTTTTCACAAATACATTATATACATAATTTCAAA
Organism: Ormosia semicastrata; assembly: GCA_029884595.1. NCBI lineage: Eukaryota > Viridiplantae > Streptophyta > Magnoliopsida > Fabales > Fabaceae > Ormosia > Ormosia semicastrata. The sequence goes on along the minus strand of JAQQTO010000048.1, from coordinate 37,161,506 downwards.
ACAAAACTACAAAGCTACACTAAGCTGAGCTCTCCAAGCTCCTGTCTACACTTCACTTTCCATAAGTCTTCTTCCCTGGAATCATCATGGAAACACATACACGGGGTGAGAATAACATATTCTTAGTAATTAAAACCATAAAACATGTCATCACAATCATTCCAATTATTTCGGGGAAAATTAGAATTCTAATTCAAATCACATACATATGCATGTTAGAAAGGTGGCAAAAGCCAAACCATGTCCTTTCTCTTCCCGAAATAGATTCTCATTTTATCAGTTGTATAGAAAACTCATTTTTATAAATAGTCAATCTTCAAGTAGTCTTTATACTCCCAAAATCATCATCTCCATATCAGAGATACACAATTGCCCATACAATTGCAATGTCATGAATTTAAATGTCATGGTGGCAACTGTAACATTCTCTCCAACCCAATAGACTTAATCAGGTTATAGAAGCTCAATAATATTGACATATGATGCTTTATGCTTTAAATAGCACTGTATGTGAGAAATAACTCTTTTATGCTTGAAATATTGCTAAACAAGCTGAGAAAAGAATAATGAAGTCTAAAAGCCTGATAATGCAGTATAAGAAAAGAGGTGGGATGGTAGTATAGAAAATATAAGAAAATCTTAGAATTTTCTACGATGCTTATGAAAGTTGGAAAATTCATTTATGAGAAAATAAAGCATCTTTAGTATATATAAGATTATCAGTTGAGTTTCAATTTTGAAACTCCAAAAATATAATCCTATCTACTGTTTCACGCTGCTACTCACCTACCAAACCCAAGATATTTTCATTTTCTCCTCATCTTTTTATTTCTCTTACTCAAGCTACCCCTTCGCATTCTCTCTTTTATTTTCTCTCATTCTCTCATTCCCCATTTTTGGTTGCTCACTCTCCACTCTCTCACTGTCATGCTACTGGAAGAAGGAAGAAAATAAAAGAGGTCCAACATGAGCCATAGAGGGAAGAAAAGGCAAGAAAGGAAAGAAGAAAGCCACTTCAAGCTAGGTAGGGGGATTGTTTTCTTTACTATTTTCATGATTATGAGAAATATATATGAGTTTGGAAGTGATATTTTTTGAATGGATTCCCATGATTTTAAATGAATGATTGATGATTTATGAATTTGATTCTTTGGATTTGAATTATTATGAAGTTTTAAGTTTTGAAAAAGGGGTTTTATATCCCCATTGAATTTGATGTTTTGTTGAGTGATTTTAAAGGATGTTTGAGGATTATATGTTAGAATTTTTATTTATGGACTAGCATAAATCATATTATAATTTTATAAAACTCACATTATTTGGATGTCAGAATTATTAAAGTATGTTGTTTAGCCCAATTTATGATCAGTATTATTAATGGGCCTATTGTTGTTAAAGCACTACTCATATGTGGGTTTTATTTTATGGGTCCTGTATATGGGTTTGCCATAGTGGGTAGATTTAACTCATTTTAATTATTCTATATATACAAGGAGAGACTTCTATTCCTAGCCACTCTAGTGTGTATAGTTACCCCATTGATGCTAACGCATAAGCGACTATTGTAGGATAGAAATAGTATCTATGCCTCATAGAGATTATTTTTAAGGGTTTCAACAATAACTTCCTCATCGGCATCTTTTCAAGGAAATCCTAAAACTCTTTATATAAATGTTTGATATGTCATAAATTTTGGGATTAATAGATCTAATAATTATTCTTTCAATTGGTATCAGAGTCAATTTTAATCATAATTATGGTTATCAAAATTTTAAAGAATGTGATATTAAATTCAAATTTTTTTATTGATTAATTTATTTTACTTTTGAAAATTGGATGAGGAACGTGATGTGTGGCACTGTGTACTATGCTCATTGCAATCTTTCAATCTTTCGTGTGATTTTCCTCTTCTTTCTTGGTTTATTTTCTTCTTTGCGCACGACGTTGAGGGAGGAAAAATGATAAAAAAAAAAGATTGAGGACCGAGCAGTAACGTGGAGAAAATTTTGAAGTTATGCATAATGAAAAATTTTAATGAGATAATTTTGTTCAAGTTATCTTGAGTCTAAAAAAAATTATGTATATTAGATTATAATGTTTTGAATTCACAAAGAATTTTGCTCAAACTCGTAGAACCCTAAAACGTTTAAATCTTATGATTCTTTTTTCTTTTGAAGATCAAATCAATAAATTGATTTAGGGTTATTGAAAATCAACAAAAATAGTTTTCCAATTCTGTTTTTTGGGTTGCACTCCACACATCCTTTTCTTTTTTTTAAAGAAATTTATTTATTTTTCATGCCCATTTATTATTTATTTAAAAAATTCTAGAGATTAAAATTGATAAAATTATGTGGTACTCTCCTCTTTTGCATTTGGAATTTTTTATGAATGATTGTGAAGCTAATGGACATGAAATATATTGCACACTCTCAGACTTGGTGTCATTTGATTATTTAAATAATTCTAATATTGTGTTGCATATATATAATATTGCATAATGTTAAAAATTATAGTATACTCTCCAAATTTTAACCTTAAATTTTTTTAGCGTGATTACTTAGAGTGTTGTAAAATTTGTACTCTCAGACATGATGTAACACCCCCTTCCAAGAGGCACTACACATAAGACTAACTCTTACATTTTTAAAATTCTTTTCTAAAGTTATAAAAATAAGTAGTGTAAGATATACACTATGAGTTTCAAAAGCTTCTTTTCGTGGATAACATAAACTGGTCAAATTTTGGGAATACAAAACATAAGAACCATAGAATAAATAAAAGACTCCAGTCATAGGAACTAAAAAGACTTTTCATAAAGCAAAGTTTACTACATCTTTAAGTACATCTTTTGCGTATCCCAAAAACATAAAACCTAAGTACTCCAAAATAAACATACCTAGACATATGACTACCAAATGAAAATTGAGCCTTGACCAAGTCCACACACCTAAAGAACGGGCTCCTGCACCCAACCTTCGTCCAAAACCCCATCGGGATCCCCAACAGACAAAGCCCCCAGCAGGGGCATGTCCCCACGGATGGGAGTCCGAACAGTCGACTCCACAAAACCCTCTCTTTAGGAGGCTCTCCGACCATCCCAAAGCTCCCCAAGAGGCATGTAGAACTCCAAGTGAATATCGGCGTCTATAGTAAACGTAACCGTATCATGCCGGGTCCTGCTCTAACTCAAAGTGACATATCCGTCGTACCGGACGCGTCCCATGTCCCACTGGACACTCCATGCTCCAATGTCTCCATGAAATCGTAGCCTAGTGAAACCTTATAGATCTTGCCTTGCCGCCATCACAGACTTCTCCATCGCAAATACAAAATAAAAGTTAACTGAATAATACAATAGAAGAGGTGAGATCCCCTACATCAATACCATCTTGGCAACAAGAAACATAACGAAAGGCAGTGGTGCCTTTCATACACAACAACATCAAGTAATAACAGATATAATCATGTCAATACAGGAATATTCAAAGAGTAACAAATATAATCATGTTATCAACTGATAAGTAACTCAGTAATGTACATCAAGACATATTTATATGTGTGTGTGTGTGTGTGTGTGTGTGTGTGTGTGGATTATGCCACAATAACAGATATGCTGGCTATGCATATGCATGATATGTATGTTGACCATCCCTATACACAATGCAACCAAATCCTACTTCATGGAGTCAAGGTTCAGAGATGAGCGCTCCAGAAGATCTGTCCCCCCATCAAAAGACAGTCTACGCCGGATCATGAAAAGGATAGTGCTTGTCGGGTCCTCATCGGAGTTGCAATAGTTTTCCACGACCTGGGGTATACAATGTGATAGTGGTCACTAGATGGATCACCTCACCTTGACACCCCTTGAGATCCATCCGGGATCACATTTATTCAATTCACGCTCACTCCTAGGCATTCAAAGCCGACAGTCTAAATACTCATGTGCATGCTCAAAGAAATTCAACCATCAGTGTACTGTTCCCAATAGTATTAAGGCAACTGCCCATACGATTGTCCAATACCATTAGTATCAATGATATTATATAGCTGCCCATACAAATACATAATACCAATGATCCACTAAGTCCAGCACTTCGGCCCTAAAGCACTAGGCTAAGTTCATAATCCACTTGGGTCCAGTACGTCGGCCCAAGGCACAATGTTGATGCATGCTATCACAAAGGATTTCAGTCGTGCAAATTCCCTAAATGCAGAAAGTGATACAGCCCCCATTAACCCAAGGCAATTTCCCCCATATACTACACGAATGTTCCTCGCAGCAAGTGTTCTACCAACAGTGCTTGCCGCGTTTACAAACTCTAAACTCTTACCATAACTTGTCCCATAAAATACACAGATACTGGAAAATCTACGAACAGAAGAAGAAGCTCCCTCCATTTCTACACTCACACTCTCTTTGAATGATTATGAGTTACAGGAAAGTGAAGAAAATGGAGTGTTTAAATAGGGAAGAGAATAGAAAAAGTAATAATAGCTCCTATACAGGTAGGTTGACTGGTGTCAGAAAAGTTTGAAATTTAAAAATTATTTTTTTATTTTTTTTTGTTTTTGTTTTTTTTTTACTTCAAGAAAACCATCAGGGTAAAGAAGTCTAGAAACCCCCGAAGGATCCCATCCAAAGGATCGTCTGTCCAAAACCAAAATTCAACAAAATCATACAAAGATAAAATAATAATAACAAATAATTACATACCTTTATGTACAGGTTTCATGGCAGATCTTTATACTGCGCGTCATAAGTGCAGCAATACCAAGACGGCTCAGCCAATCTAGGCATTCTTCTCCCTCCCGCTTGTGGGATATCCCAGCCTATGCATCGTCCCTCTAGTTAAAGAGAGAAAATCTGAATACGACGACCAGTGACCACAGCCAGTGAGAGGTCGCCGGAGAGCCCATGGCATTAAATCACAGGATCCAACTCAGAGGCATTGTCACGCGAGAATGCAAACAGGGACGCTTCTTTCTGTCCATCAGTAAGCAGAGCCTTTGGTTAAAACCTGGGAATGCTTGTGCGGCTCTCTACAAAGCATGGCACACGAACCTTATTTACCAACCGACGTGTGAAGGTCCACCCGAGTCAATGATGGGCCTGCCACTCCACTGGCAGGGGCTCCTAATCTAATTAAAGATTAAGTACAACCGAAGTTTTGCCCTTTTTTATTTTATTTAATTTATTTAATTTTATTTCTTTTTTTTTTTTTATTTTTTCATTTTTTTTTTTTTTTACTTTTTTTTTTCTTTTTCTTTTTTTTTTTTTTTTTCTTATTTCTTTTTGAAGATGTACAAGATAATATATACATGTTGTTATGATTGTGGCTTACATCTTCCTCTGGTTTCACGTCCAGAAATGGCTTAAATGCCTTCTATAAGTCGGGGATAAGCTTCCCATCCAATTTTCTTTTAAATTGGCAAATAGGGTCTTTTTGAGTTAGATTCCCAAGACTATAACGCTCTTGTTCGTCCTTGAAGAGATTCCACAAACTAAGAAGTTCACGCTGCACAACTCCACAAGAATGCGTCTCAAGAGTCAATAAGATATTATCTAATGACTCCTTACTCAGTCCATTCTTAATGAAGAATATTTTATCTTCTCTGTTGATAGAAACCATCCCCAAAGAGTGACATTGCGTGTTACAATTCCATCGTGCACACTTGTAACAAACTTTCATTTTTTTTGCTCTTCTCCTTTTTGAAAATGAACTTTTACCGAGACCAGGCATGTATGGGACAAATGAATTTGAAGATTCACTAGCTAAACGAACCTTTGCTTCGATTATCCAACGTATATCTTCTGGGATGCCCTTATACATTAACAATCTCAGTCTTTCACACCTAGCTTTATAGACTTTTATTAGAGCATTTAGAGGGAGAGAAGGAAAATATTTTCTTAGATTTGAGAGAATGACATCCATTTTAAAAGGAGAAGAATTCAGTTATTATGGGAAACTGAAAAACAAACCGACTTGAGAGTCACGGAGTACCGTTATCCGCCATTTAACCGGGAACACAAAGAACTGCAAAAAGAAAGAAACAACATTAAAATAAATTCTACTCATAACAAGGATTAGAAAGAGAAATGGATTCTACCTCAACAACTTGATGTTCCAGAAATGGTTTGAGTCTTTGTCCATTGACCTTAAATACAATACCATTCCTAGGATTCTCAATGTCTATGGCCCCATAAGAATACACATGTTTGACAATATAAGGACCAATCCACCTGGATCTCAATTTTCCAGGGAATAGATGAAGACGAGAATTATAAAGTAGAACTTTTTGACTAATTTCAAAAGTTTTTCTCAAAATTGATTTGTCATGAAAAGCTTTTGTTCTAGCTTTATAAATCTTTGAGTTTTCATATGCATCATTTCTTAATTCCTCAAGTTCATTCAATTGCAATTTGCGTAACTTGGAAGCATCATCAAGACTTAAGTTGAAAGCTTTAATGGCCCAAAATGCTTTATGCTCCAATTCTACAAGCAGATGACAAGGTTTTCCATAAACTAACCAACAGGGAGACATGCCCAAAGATGTTTTAAAAGCAGTACGATAAGCCCAAAGTGCATCGTTTAGTCTTAAAGACCAATCTTTACGATTTGGGTTAACCATTTTTTCTAAAATTTGTTTAATCTCCTTATTTGCCAATTCAACTTGTCCACTTGTCTGAGGATGATAAGGGGTTGCAATTTTGTGGGTAATGCAATATTTATTCATTAAGGATTCAAATGGTTTGTTGCAAAAATGTGTTCCCCCATCACTGATGATAGCTCGAGGAATTCCAAATCGACTCAAAACATTTTCTTTTAAAAAATTTAGAACAGTTTTATGATCATTGTGCCGACATGGAATCACCTCAATCCATTTTGAGACATAATCAACTGCAATCAAAATGTACACAAATCCAAAAGATGATGGAAATGGACCCATGAAATCAATTCCCCAACAATCAAAAATTTCAATGACAAGGATAGAGTTCAAAGGCATCATATTTCTTTTAGAAATAGACCCTAATTTTTGACAATTTTCATAACTTTTGCAAAAAGTATAGCTGTCCTTGAATAAAGTGGGCTAATAAAATCCACACTGCAAGATTTTTGTAGCTGTTTTCTTTGAAGAAAAATGACCTCCACATGCTTCTGAATGACAAAATTTAATGACACTACTCACCTCATTGTCGGGTACACATCTCTGAAAGATTTGATCAGGACAATATTTGAACAAATATGGGTCATCCCAAAAAAATTTTTCACCTCAATCAAAAACTTTTTTCTGTCTTGGTGTGTCCACTGAGGCGGCATCTTACCTGTTACAAGAAAATTAACAATGTTAGCAAACCAAGGCATGTAATTGACAGAAAATAAAAATTCATCGGGAAAAGAATCATTGATAGGTGTGCTATCAAAAGATGAGTCTGTTGTCAGCCTTGACAAATGATCTGCAACAACATTTTCGACTCATTTCTTATCTTTTATTATGATGTTGAATTCTTGAAGCAACAAGATCCACCGTATCAACCTAGGTTTGGCATCCTGTTTAGACATTAAATATCTAACAAAGAAAGATGATCGTGAAAACAACAGTGGATGAACTAATTAAATAAGCTCAAAATTTATCCAATGCAAAAATTACAGCAAGTAGTTCCTTTTCAGTAGTGGTGTAATTCATTTATGCACTATTCAAAGTTCGACTTACGTAATAAATTACATGAGGCTTACCTTCCTTTCTTTGGCCTAAAACAGCCAACAGCAAAATCACTAGCATCACACATCAACTCAAAAGGCAAAGACCAGTCAGGAGATTGCATGATAGGAGCAGAAGTCAAAAGACCGATTAATTTTTCAAAAGATTTTTGGTAATCTTGAGTCCAATCAAATGGTGTATATTTTGTTAGAAGATTACATAAAGGTCTAGATATGACACTAAAGTCCTTTACAAATCTTCTGTAAAATCCTGCATATCCTAAAAAGGAACGAACTTCTCTAACTATTTTTGGGAAAGGCAAATAAGCAATTAATTCAACTTTGGCCTTATCAACTTCAATTCCTTTAAAATATATCACATGATCTAACACTCTTCCTGAGGTAACCATGTAATGACATTTTTCCTAATTTAACACAAATCCTTTTTCTTCGTATTTTTTAAGAACTTTTTCCAAATTATCAAGACAATTTTCAAAAGAATTTCCAAAAACTGTCAGATCATTCATGAAAACCTCTAAATAATGCTCAATCATGTCACTGAAAATACTTAGCATGCATCTTTGAAAAGTTGCCGGAGCATTACAAAGACCAAAAGGCATTCTTCTATATGCAAAAGTGCCAAAGGGGCAAGTAAAAGTGGTGTTTTCTTGGTCCTCTAATGCAATTGGTATTTGATTATACCTTGAATAACCATCAAGAAAACAATAGTAAGGATGTCCTGCTACTCTTTCCATAATTTGATCAAGAAATGGCAATCGAAAATGGTCTTTCCTAGTGGCTGCATTCAATTTTCTGAAATCAATACACATACGCTAACTAGATGAGACTCAAGTAGGTATTAATTCTCCTTTTTCATTGTCAACCACTGTTATTCCAGATTTCTTAGGCACAACTTGTGTAGGGCTTACCCACTGGCTATCAGAGATAGGATAGATAATTCCAACATCAAGTAATTTAAGAACTTCAGCTCTAACTACCTCTTTCATGTGTGGATTTAATTTTCTTTGAGGTTGTTGAGATGTTTTAGCATTATCCTCTAAATGTATTCTATGTGTACAGATTAATGGATTAATGCCTTTTATATCCTTTAATGTCCATTCAATTACACTTTTATGCCTTTTAAGTACTTCGATCAATTTACCTTCTTGTTCTTTGGTCAGGGATGAGGAAATTACCACTGGAGAGCTTTGTTCTTCTCTCAAAAATGTGTATTTCAACCCATCAGGTAATGGCTTTAGTTCCAGTGTGGGTACTTCTTCATGGGTATTCATGGATTTTAGCTCTTCGAATCTTGGCTTCCTTCCTTTGTATTCCATTTCCTGTGTATAGTCAAGCAAAGAGCATATTTCAGAAACATCATCATCTAATTGTGTAGCTGAATCAAATGAATTAATTAAACAGATTTTTAATGGGTCAGAAGAACTCCTGATTTGAAGATGATCATCTATAATGGCCTCAATCCCTTCAATCTCTTCCTTTTCATCATAAACTTCTTGTGGTTGCTTGCACATGTTGAAAACATTAAGCTCCAGTGTCATATTTCCAAAAGTTAGCTTCACCACTCCATTTCTGTAATTTATCAAAGCATTAGATGTTACTAAAAATAGGCGACCCAAAATAACATGAAATGACTTAGAACTATTAACCATAGGTTCAGTTTCCAGGATAATAAAATCTACAGGATATATGAATTTATCAACTTGTACCAACACATCTTCTACTATTCCTTTTGGAATTTTAATTGATCTATCAGCAAGTAGAAGAGTTACAGAAGTTGGTTTTAACTCACTAAGGTTGAGTTGCTGATAAACTGAATATGGAAGCAAATTAACACTAGCACCAAGATCAAGTAAAGGTCGTTCAATTTTATGTTCACCAATAATGCATGAAACTGTAGGACAATCAGGGTCTTTATATTTCAACTAATTATTGTTTTGAATAATGGAGCTTACCTGTTCTATCAAAAATGCATTCTTTTTCACATTATGTTTCCTTTTAACAGTGCACAAGTCTTTCAAAAATTTGGCATAACAAGGAATCTGCTTGATAGCATCTAATAGAGGAATATTGACCTTTACTTGTTTAAAGATTTCAAAAATGTCACTGTTATGATTCACTTTATTTGAATTGTTTAATGTTTGAGGAAATGGGGGTGAAGACGAGGGTTTAATCTCTTTTTGGCTATGTGGCTTATCAACTCCTTCCTCATCTTTGGGAATTGATTCATCATCTTTCTCAAAAAGTTTAGGAATTTGTTTTTCAACAACCTTTCCACTCCTAAGAGTTATCACTGAGTTGACTTGATCTATTTTTTGACTTTCTGAACTACCCTCATTTAGGCTAAACTGACCCTTGGGATTTGGTTGAGGTTGAGAGGAAAACTTTCCTTTCTCATGAATGGCAAGTGCAGAAGAAAGTTTAGCAAGAGTATCTTTTATGTCAATCATGGCTTGATTATTTTGGCTATTGATGGCCTCTTGTTTTTCCATGAATGCATGCAATGTTCCTTCAAGGGTTTTCCTATATGGTGGGACATAGGGTGCATATCCTTGAGGATTTTGAGAATCTTGCTATGCCTGAGGAGGTGGTGGTTGCATGAATTGTGGCTGGTTGCTATTTCTCCAACTGAAGTTCAGGTGATTTCTCCATCCTGAATTGTATGTATCTCAAAAAGAAGAAGTGAATGACTTTTTAAAATTGTTCATTGCATTTACTTGCTCATGCACAACTTCTTTAAAAATAGGAATTTTTGGACATTCATTTGTTGAGTGTGCCAATTCATCACAAATGTCACAAATTTCTTCATTTTGTACAGATTTGATTTCTTTTACTTTCCCAGATTTCATGGCTTCAACCTTTCTAGCCAAACTAGCAAACCTTGCATTTAGATCTTCTTCTTGACTAAGATGATATTTTCCTTTACTAACATTTGCAAGGTTAAATCTAATTGAATTTTTAGAAGGATTAGTACCAAGGCAAGATTGAGAATTTTCAGCCAAATGGTCTAAATAGTCTAAAGCTTCTTCAGGTTCTTTATCAAGAAATTCACCATTGCACATTATTTCCAAAATTTGTTTGGTTTCGGGTGTTAACCTTTCATAAAAGAAGCTTATAGTGCGCCATTTTTCAAAACCATGATGTGGGCAAGAATTCAACAAATCTTTAAAACGTTCCCAACTTTGAAAATATGCTTCATTGAAATTTTGGGAAAAATTTTGGATTTGTCTTTTCAAAGCATTGGTTTTATGTGTTGAAAAATATTTCTTCAAAAACTCACCTTGCATTTCTTGCCATGTGCCAATTGATCTTGGTTTCAAAGTGTTAAGCCAAGTTTTTGCTTTATCTTTCAAAGAAAAAGGAAACAATTTAAGCTTAACAACCTCTTCAGTACAAGTTTGATCATGAAAAGCGGTACATACTTCCTCAAATTCTTTTAGATGTAAATATGGGCTTTCAGATTCTAAACCATGGAAATTAGGAAGTAAAGAAATCATACCTGGCTTGAATCTAAAATTGTTGGCATTGAGTGGAAAGATAAAACATGATGGACTAGAATTTTGAGATGGTTGCAAATACTCATGCATGGTTCGTAACAGTTGATTTTCATGTTCATCATGCACACTTTCATTTTCAGCCATTGTGCTTAATGTGTGTGATTGTGATTCAAAAAAATCAATATGTAAAGTACTTGGATTAACTCTAACCAAACGATCAGAATTTAAATCACGATACCAATTAAGCATAAACAAGTAACTTACAGTATAAAATAAAATGTACAAGCTAGTAGTATAAATCGTCCATTAAATATTAACAAAGGAGTGGTATAAACCAACCACCAAATAAGTTAAAAAGCATAAAAATTAAAAAGTTAGTATACCGATAAAGTAAAATGTTAAAAGCAGATAAAGTAAAAAGTTAGATAGTTAATAAGAGAGTTAGTAAGTTAGTAAACAAAAAAATGACAAAAAATAAATACAGAAAATAAAGTACAAAAAATAAAAATAAAAGGGAGAATTACCCCCACTAAGTTAAAATGTACAAGAAAATAAAATAGAGAATTACCCCACTCGTACGTAAATTAAAATGCAGAAAACAAAGTGCAGAAAGTAAATTTAAAATATGAAAATCGGAGAATCGGCAAGCCGATTTTTTGCTCAAATGAGAGAGAGAGAAAGAAGAAAGACTATTTCATTAATGATTAAAGATTATAGAGAAATTAGGGAGAGTTTCCCCACAAGTTAGTATACACGAAATTAAAAAGGGAGAGGTTCCCCCACTAGTTAGTATGTTAGTATATATACAAAATTTTTTACACCAGAAATTCAGTCTTCAAATCAAGTCCCCGGCAACGGCGCCAAAAACTTGATGCACACTTTTTAATTATCGCATTTGCAAACTGTAACACCCCTCGATTTAATAACCAATGCACAATCGTCATTATGTCACGGTCACTAAATGTCGGCGTGCTAACATTGTCGAACAACAAATTTACCATAAATAATAAACATTTCTCATATGAGGAAAATAGGAGCCACGAATGAGTAGTTACATATACAACCAGTTAAATTATGAATTATAATATGTGCTCGAATTACAGCATGTAAGACTGGATAATCATCTTAAAACATACATATACCCAAAATACACTTTATATATGTAATGCAAAATAAAATGTAAACTACCCATAATATATCTACGACTAAGGAGTTGGGCACTCCATCGTATCCCGAATGCGTGAGGCCATTCCGGGCTCACCGGAGTAGTGAGAAATATAGGATAAGGTCTTCAATCGCAGTCCTCTTCATGTTCAATGTAAGATCCTCAACATGTTAAATACGTCTTGTCGGTCCAATCGACTCACCGCGCGTTAACACCACAAGTGAACACAATTCGAACGAACCCAATAGAACTCCCTTTGCGATGACATCACCGGATACAGTGGGTCGAACCAAGAAAATCCAAAAGAATCCAACCTCGTTCCCACTTACAGTCTTTAATCAAAAATTGGCATAGAGCAAGAAAAGTACAAGAAAGAGGTAAGACATCCTACCATCATTACCAATTATAGCATCGAGAAACCAAATGGCGCAAAGCGCCCACATAGCATTTATGACAGCAATAATGGTAATAAACATTCCATAGCAATTATGATCAACTAAACAAGTTCCAGGCAATCATATACATATAGATATATCGAAGTACAACAGTCCCAATTATAATAACAATGTATGCCAGATAATTCATGGACTCACTATGCACATGTGCCCTCGATAATCAAGATCCTACTTCATGGGAATAAATCCAAAGTACATCCGACTCGATCGTCAACCAGATGTTTCTCAAAGTACATCCGACTCAATCGTCAACCAGATGTTTCTCAAAGTACATTTCGTCGACCCAATGTCACAATGATAATGCACATTTAAATGCATATGGGTTCAATGCATGACTCAATCATGCTTCTCATACCAAACTAGGCCAATCCTATTTCAAATGCATATCATATCATTTAACAATGAAGTCTGATCCCATTCACGGATCCACGTAAAATCAATAGCGCATTTTAAGGATAATCACAATCTCATTCATAGTCATATTAGAAATCAATCATTAGATTCATTATGTGCCTCACCTGGTCACCTATACTCATGTTCTTCCCTGTTTATGAATCCTAATTAATTTCTGGTCATCCAATTCTTTATAATTAATATATCTTTTATTAGTCCAAAGGTTTTGAGTCCAGGAAGATACACGGTCGGAATCACCAATAGATTCACAAATTTAATTATTAGATGTTGGGTGATAAACAAAGACTTGTAAGTTCGACGGAGACATATATTTAGTGAAAAACTGAGGCTGCCATTCGACAAAAACAACATGGTAGCAGGATGAAAATAAATGAGAGACATTTTATAACAAAATTGGCAACAGATCATTTTCTGTCGAACGGAGTTCTCCGTCGAACGAAGACGTAACCTGCCGAACCCTCCGAGAAGGTCGGCAAAAAAGCCTCAATTCGACGGTACGGTGTCGACATTGGAGAAAATCTCCCAAGCGTCGAACCGACGAAACACTCGTCGAAATCTCTAATTTCGACGGGTCTGAAGAAATTCATCTACTCGACAGGCATTGTCTCTCAACTCGACGATTATTGACTTTGGGACAGTTTCTCCTAAGGGGCTGGCCAGAACTCTATTCGACGGGTTTGGTCGGAAAATCAATCTCAACGGACATGATCGTGGGTTCATACTGATGGATTTTGACATTGAATAAAATGATTGGGAAGTCAATTTCAATGGATTTGGCCAGAGTTCATACTCGACGATTTTAACATTTTACTTGAGTGATCAAGATATCAAATTCGACAGTTTGGCCGTAAGTTCATACTCGACGATTTTAACATTTTACTTGAGTGATCAAGATATCAAATTCGACAGTTTTGGCCGTAAGTTCATACTCGACGGATTTTAACATTTTACCGAGTGATCAAGATATCAAATTCGACAGTGTTTGGCCATGAGTCCTTACTCGACGGATTTTAACATTTCACCAAAGGACCAGTGTTTTCACCTTCGACGAATTTTAACCAGATTTCACACTATTACCGCTTTTCCTCATGAAGTTTCCAAATTTCTTGGCCTAACACCGTAACTATCCGAGAACCAACCTAGACTCATTCCCTTCCATATCCCACGTTCCAATACATCCGATATATATATATATATATATATATATATATATATATATATATATATATATATATATATATATATATATATATATATTCAAAACTCAAACAATCAAATAGCACAGATGCAATACAAAACAACATACATAAGCGAAAAGACTCTCAACACAATCACGACGTTTCCTAAATGCTAAGAGAGGTTGAGGAGGAGTGTCTTCCTCTTACCTTGGAGAAGCACAAAGAAAAAAATGGATACTGCTCCTTTTTGGTCGAAATCACGTTTTCGGTTTCAGAGATCCTTAAAGTTCCAACCTTTAAGCTTCAACAAAGGAGAAGATGAAGATGAAGAAAATGTAGGACCTTGGAGATGTTTTCCTCGATATGGTGGTTCTCCAAACACGAAATGGTGGCCGGGAGTGTGACGGTTTTGGAAGAACAAAATGGAGGTGTGGGTGGATGGTGTTGTCATTTGTGGGGTGAAAGAGAAGAAAGAAAGATGAGTGAATAGTGATCTGCGTGAGGGAGAGTGACCAGCGTGAATGAGGAGAATGGGAGAAAAATGAATTAGACCCCTTAATTCAAACGTGCTGCACAAAATAGAAGGAGAGAGAAATAATAAAATAATAGTTGGAAGGAGCTTCCTTGAGAAGCTTCGCGCGCTCCTCGATAAAGTGTATGGTAAGCTAGTCTCCAAATTAAATACATCTGATAGATGATCAATTATACTGTAGAATTATTTTCTCAGTGAATAAAATTACAAGTGATGAAAATAATATTTTATTATTCATCCGATAATTTTATGATACCGCAATTTTATCTAGCAGATAAAACCTTGAAAAATGTAAACCTCGCAAACTGTGCCTGGCCTCGGGTTTAGTAAGATCCCCCGTCGACGCATTGACAGTTCAAGGTTTACCAGCCTCAGGGAGAACATTTCGTTATCCCGGCTCCGCTCAATGCATACGCAAAACGAGGAATATATTAAAATATTTAACGTTTCCAGAAAATTTCACAAAAATCACCAAAAATCACAAATATTATAAAATAATTATTTATAATGAAATAAGCAATTTTCGGGATGTTACAACACTCCCATTCTAAAAAGGAATTTCGTCCTCGAAATTCATCATATCTTAGAACAAATGCGACTGTGTTTCTTTCATTTCGTCTCTTAGTTCTCGTGTTGTATCTTCAGTTACATCAATCCAAATCACAGGCAATAAGGTTGCTTCCTTCCCCTGAGCATCTTATATTAACGAGCAAAAATGCGTTGACGTCATAGGCCGATCAACAAAAGATTTTACGCTCCTTGAGTCTTCAGCCATCCAACAGCCAACTCCCAAAACAATTGTACACCGCTGAGTGTCTCTATCGAACTTACTCTTCTTGCTCACTGTAGTAGACAACTAAACGTATTTTCTTCCTAAGGCGTCCTCTACGACATTCACCTCTTCTGATATTATACCAAAACAAAAATCAAAATCTTTTGGAACTTCTAATCATCGTTTCTGCCTTATATTCAACTCATTCTAATAAACCAAAATACCTTTGGCTCTTAAGATTACTATAGGCATTGAGAATTTCTCCTTGTAGAAAATGCCTCTAGACCTTCAATGCAACTACAGAGCTAATTCTGAGTTGGTGTAAGGTAATCCTTCTCATGTATTCTTGATTGTCGCTAAGCGTACATTACCATTCCTTCTATTCTGATCAAGCGCACGTTCTAAACTTTCAATGCGAAGCATCACTAGGTATCTCAAAAGTTCATTGGGGTTGGGCAGAATCATCTTTGGCGAAGAAATCGAGTGTCTCTTCAATCTTTGAAAATTTCCCTCGTATACATCAGTCCATACAAAACCATTCTGAAGAATTCTGCAGTGAGTCCCCCGTACTATTCAGCTGATCCTTTAAAGTTACAAATCTGCAATACGTTTTGGTCTGTCCCATTGAAGAATTGCTCCAACTCGCGACGGATCTTCAATAGTTCCTTCTTTTAAAGAACACTTGACTCAAAAGTTAAACGCCTCAACCGAAATTCACATCGAACAGCCTTCTAGCGTAACTCCTCGTTCTTCTTCCGAATTTGAAGAACAACATGACAATTCGTCTCAATAGGGAAGAAAGGTCTTGTTTGTGTAGTCGATGGTTACTACCGAAGTGTTCATTACTTGGAACGACATTACGAAATACCCGTGGTATTCACTACGTATCAGAGAAAGTTACCTTGGAAATATACCCTTCTCTCAAATGATCTTAATGGTAGTTGAGAACCCAAAATGATATTTAAGAAAATAACGGCGTCCTTCCATTGATTTGCCAAATCGTCTTTCCTTGATTCGAACAAATGTCTCATAGGGTAAGTTCTCACTTTATCGTGCTACGCTTAGCAGGTTGTTATGGTTCGATTCGGAACACATTTACTCAATCAAGTATACTAGAAACGTTATAAAGGTCAGAAAGAAAAATAGGGAAGTTACTTGATTTACCACTGGGCCCACCTAACGAAGAGTATGATATAGTCTAATAAAACGTAGGAGTGAGTTTCATTGATTCACATTTCTATCTCAAGAAGCACTTAGTTTCCATTGAAATTGAATAACGAGACCCGTTTAGAAAACAATCAATCCCCTTCCTGAGATTAAGCCTATTCATGAAGAAAGTAGGTGATTGAATTGGTAAAAAGGGTTTCAATTTCTAACAACAATAGGATCGTTCTAAACAGACCTATTGTAATGAGAGTAGTCTTACAAACGAGAACAGTATCATTCGAGTCGAAAGGAAGTAAATACACAAACAACTCAATTCCATAAACGAACTCTTAGAATTTCATTAGAATATTTCAACAGGATATGGTTGAAAGATAACCAATCCCTTTTGTTAACATTACATCTAATTTGCAAAAGAAGTAAATGAATCAGATTACCAAAAGATTTAGTCTTTAACAGGTCGTAGGATAATTTAAACAACTTGGCTACCATCAACAAGTTCTTAGTAGCCAAAATAGGAATAACTTAGTCAAAAGATAACGAAGGTATGAATCTCCCTACTGGATTCCTACATTCATACATCATAAAGAAACGGGTTACCCCCGGAATTATACAGTGTAATCACAGGGTCATCCATCGTAGTACAAGCTCCCTCATTCAGGTCTTCAGTCTTGGATGTTTCTACTCCACTAGAGAAATTTACTCTCCTTTCTTCGTGAGATTGTGAAGTGCGTGCATCACCAACAAAAGGCTTCGTCCCTTTGCAAAGTACAGTTCTTAGCCATATGTCCTAGCTCTCTCAGTATTTGAAACAAATTATCCCACCGTTCGTACAATCCTTGGTTAAATGGTCCTTTCCACATTTGAAGCAGATTGCCCTTTTGATCGCATATGGAGGTTTTGTCTCATGTAAAGCACAATCCCTCCACACATGTCCTTGCTTTCCGCACTTGAAACAAATTCTTCCTTCGATCTTACAATTCCTCATGAAGTGGTCCTTTCCGCACTTCTTACACATTGATAATGGTACCACAGCTTGGATTGACTTACTACCACTCGCACCACCATGATGCGTTTGATGTCGCCGCTTTGCTCCCTTGGTCGTAGTGTATACGGCTTTCGCTTAAACCGATTGGCCTTTCCACGGTTCCTCCTTTGGAACTTCGGTAATCCGAGTTACCCCAAAGTCGACTTTCTTCCTTCAAATTTCGAACCTCAACTTCCAATTCCTGCTGTTGTGCGCTGCTCGATCTTGGCGTGTAGTTATATTAACCATTCTTTGTATTTCTTTGGTTGCCGCAGTCGTGTCATCATTGTCACTCCTCGGGTTCACGCGCTTATATTTACCTCGAGTCATTGTCTTCCTTCAAGAACAAACAAGTCAAATAATAAGGGAAAATCAAAAGCATTCATTCCAAACAATATTGTCTCTTTTTGGAAACCAAGCACAAAAGTCACATAACCCAATCAAGACAAACTCAAAAGACTATAACTTGAGCTCTTTCATTCTGGCTTTTCCGCGAACGATCTCCGAAGTAAGTCTTTGACTCCTATGCAGCTCCTCGAACCAAACTTATGCCGTATACTCCTTTCCAAAGAGAATCGATTTTCGAAAACCTCTTGGACACCTCACCCACTAATCTTACAAGTCTTATTTTACTACCCTTTTTCTAACCCATAGGCTCAAACAATTCTAGAGGTAACACTACAAGGGTATAAATGCAAACAAATCCTAAGCAAGTTCAGTCATACCACCGAGCTTCTTTCTAAAGAACTCTTATTGCCTTAATACGCCTAGGTGAAGTCATAGTTTCCTGTAGACACAGAACATTACACATTGAGTGGGCCAGTACTCAATGTCACGTAACCATGTAACAGTAGCTACCAACACTCAACCTATGGCAAGCTATGCCTTCCTTTCCCAACATCTCAATCAAGAGACAAGGAAGTACACAACAACTTCTAATATGTCTAAGCATAGTCAGTCCATACCCCGACTCAACAGGATGAACTGAGCTCTGATACCATAAAATGTAACACCCCTCGATTTAATAACCAATGCACAATCGTCATTATGTAACGGTCACTAAATGTCGGCGTGCTAACATTGTCGAACAACAAATTTACCAAAAATATTAAACATTTCTCAAATGAGGAAAATAGGAGCCACGAATGAGTAGTTACATATACAACCAGTTAAATTATGAATTATAATATGTGCTCGAATTACAGCATGTAAGAATGGATAATCATCTTAAAACATACATATACCCAAAATACACTTTATATATGTAATGCAAAATAAAATGTAAACTACCCATAATATATCTACGACTAAGGAGTTGGGCACTCCATCGTATCCCGAATGCGTGAGGCCATTCCGGGCTCACCGGAGTAGTGAGAAATACAGGATAAGGTCTTCAATCGCAGTCCTCTTCATGGTCAATGTAAGATCCTTAGCATGTTAAATACGTCTTGTCGGTCCAATCGACTCACCGCGCGTTAACACCACAAGTGAACACAACCCAATAGAACTCCCTTTGCGACGACATCACCGGATACAGTGGGTCGAACCAAGAAAATCCAAAAGAATCCAACCTCGTTCCCACTTACAGTCTTTAATCAAAAATTGGCATAGAGCAAGAAAAGTACAAGAAAGAGGTAAGACATCCTACCATCATTACCAATTATAGCATCGAGAAACCAAATGGCGCAAAGTGCCCACATAGCATTTATGACAGCAATAATGGTAATAAACATTCCATAGCAATTATGATCAACTAAACAGTTCCAGTGCAACATATATACATATAGATATATCAAGTACAATGGTTCCAATTATAATAACAATGTATGCCGATAATTCATGGACTCACTATGCACATGTGCCCTCGATAATCAAGATCCTACTTCATGGGAATAAATCCAAAGTACATCCGACTCGATCGTCAACCGATGTTTCTCAAAGTACATCCGACTCAATCGTCAACCGTGATGTTTCTCAAAGTACATTTCGTCGACCCAATGTCACAATGATAATGCACATTTAAATGCATATGGGTTCAATGCATGACTCAATCATGCTTCTCATACCAAACTAGGCCAATCCTATTTCAAATGCATATCATATCATTTAACAATGAAGTCTGATCCCATTCACGATCCACGTAAAATCAATAGCACATTTTAAGGATAATCACAATCTCATTCATAGTCATATTAGAAATCAATCATTAGATTCATTATGTGCCTCACCTGGTCACCTATACTCATGTTCTTCCCTCGTTTATGAATCTTAATTAATTTCTCGTCATCCAATTCTTTATAATTAATATATCTTTTATTAGTCCAAAGGTTTTGAGTCCAGGAAGATACACGGTCGGAATCACCAATAGATTCACAAATTTAATTATTAGATGTCATGATAAACAAAGACTTGTAAGTTCGACGAGACATATATTTAGTGAAAAACCGAGGTCGCCATTCGACAAAAACAACATGGTAGCAGGATGAAAATAAATGAGAGACATTTTATAACAAAATTGGCAACAGATCATTTTCTCGTCGAACGGAGTTCTGTCGAACGAAGAACGAACCGTCGAACCCTCCGAAGGTCGGCAAAAAAGCCTCAATTCGACGGCACGGTGTCGACATTGGAGAAAATCTCCCAAGCGTCGAACCGATGAAACACTCGTCGAAATCTCTAATTTCGACGGGTCTCAAGAAATTCATCTACTCGACAGGCATTGTCTCTCAACTCGACGATTATTGACTTTGGGACAGTTTCTCCTAAGTGGCCAGGAACTCTATTCGACGGGTTTGGTCGGAAAATCAATCTCAACGGACATGATCAGGGGTTCATACTCGATGGATTTTGACATTGAATAAAATGATTGGGAAGTCAATTTCAATGGATTTGGCCAGGAGTTCATACTCGACGGATTTTAACATTTTACTGAGTGATCAAGATATCAAATTCGACAGGTTTGGCCAGAAGTTCATACTCGACGGATTTTAACATTTTACTGAGTGATCAAGATATCAAATTCGACAGGTTTGGCCATAAGTTCATACTGACGGATTTTAACATTTTACATTAGTGATCAAGATATCAAATTCGACAGTTTGGCCATGAGTCCTTACTCGACGGATTTTAACATTTCACCAAAGGACCAGGTTTTCACCTTCGACGAATTTTAACCAGATTTCACACTATTACCAGTTTTCCTCATGAAGTTTCCAAATTTCTTTGCCTAACACCGTAACTATCCGAGAACCAACCGGGACTCATTCCCTTCCATATCCCACGTTCCAATACATCCAGATATATATATATATATATATATATATATATATATATATATATATATATATATATATATATATATATATATTTCAAAACTCAAACAATCAAATAGCACGGATGCAATACAAAACAACATACATAAGCGAGAAAGACTCTCAACACAATCACAGACGTTTCCTAAATGCTAAGAGAGGTTGAGGAGGAGTGTCTTCCTCTTACCTTGGAGAAGCACAAAGAAAAGCTGCTCCTTTTTGGTCGAGAAATCACGTTTTCGCTTCAGAGATCCTTAAAGTTCCAACCTTTAAGCTTCAACAAAGGGAGAAGATGAAGATGAAGAAAATGTAGGACCTTGGAGATGTTTTCCTCGATATGGTGGTTCTCCAAACACGAAATGGTGCTTTGGGAGTGTGACGGTTTTGGAAGAACAAAATGGAGGTGTGGGTGGATGGTGTTGTTCTTGTGGGGTGAAAGAGAAGAGAGAAAGATGAGTGAATAGTGATCTCATGCGTGAGGGAGAGTGACCAAATGTGAATGAGGAGAATGGGAGAAAAATGAATTAGACCCCTTAATTCAAACGTGCTGCACAAAATAGGAGGAGAGAAATAATAAAATAATAGTTGGAAGGAGCTTCCTTGAGAAGCTTCGCGCGCTCCTCGATAAAGTGTATGGTAAGCTAGTCTCCAAATTAAATACATCTGATAGATGATCAATTATACTGTAGAATTATTTTCTCAGTGAATAAAATTACAAGTGATGAAAATAATATTTTATTATTCATCCGATAATTTTATGATACCGCAATTTTATCTAGTAGATAAAACCTTGAAAAATGTAAACCTCGCAAACTGTGCCTGGCCTCGGGTTTAGTAAGATCCCCCGTCGACGCATTGACAGTTCAAGGTTTACCAGCCTCAGGGAGAACATTTCGTTATCCCGGCTCCGCTCAATGCATACGCAAAACGAGGAATATATTAAAATATTTAACGTTTCCAGAAAATTTCACAAAAATCACCAAAAATCACAAATATTATAAAATAATTATTTATAATGAAATAAGCAATTTTCGGGATGTTACAACACTCCCATTCTAAAAAGGAATTTCGTCCTCGAAATTCATCATATCTTAGAACAAATGCGACTGTGTTTCTTTCATTTCGTCTCTTAGTTCTCGTGTTGTATCTTCGCTACATCAATCCAAATCACAGTGCAATAAGGTTGCTTCCTTCCCCGAGCATCTTATATTAACGAGCAAAAATGCGTTGACGCATAGGCCGATCAACAAAAGATTTTACGCTCCTTGAGTCTTCACCATCCAACAACAACTCCCAAAACAATTGTACACCGCTGAGTGTCTCTATCGAACTTACTCTTCTTGCTCACTGTAGTAGACAACTAAACGTATTTTCTTCCTAAGGCGTCCTCTACGACATTCACCTCTTCTGATATTATACCAAAACAAAAATCAAAATCTTTTGGAACTTCTAATCATCGTTTCTGCCTTATATTCAACTCATTCTAATAAACCAAAATACCTTTAGCTCTTAAGATTACTATAGGCATTGAGAATTTCTCCTTGTAGAAAATGCCTCTAGACCTTCAATGCAACTACAGAGCTAATTCTGAGTTGGTGTAAGGAAATCCTTCTCATGTATTCTTGATTGTCGCTAAGCGTACATTACCATTCCTTCTATTCTGATCAAGCGCACGTTCTAAACTTTCAATGCGAAGCATCACTAGGTATCTCAAAAGTTCATTGGGGTTGGGCAGAATCATCTTTGGCGAAGAAATCGAGTGTCTCTTCAATCTTTGAAAATTTCCCTCGTATACATCAATCCATACAAAACCATTCTGAAGAATTCTGCAGTGAGTCCCCCATACTATTCAGCTGATCCTTTAAAGTTACAAATCTGCAATACAGTCTTTGGTCTGTCCCATTGAAGAATTGCTCCAACTCGCGACGGATCTTCAATAGTTCCTTCTTTTAAAGAACACTTGACTCAAAAGTTAAACTGCCTCAAACTGAAATTCACACTGGAACAGCTTCTAGCGTAACTCCTCGTTCTTCTTCTGAATTTGAAGAACAACATGACAATTCTGTCTCAATAGGGAAGAAAGGTCTTGTTTGTGTAGTCGATGGTTGCTACCGAAGTGTTCATTACTTGGAACGACATTACGAAATACCCGTGGTATTCACTACGTATCAGAGAAAGTTACCTTGGAAATATACCCTTCTCTCAAATGATCTTAATGGTAGTTGAGAACCCAAAATGATATTTGAGAAAATAACGGCGTCCTTCCATTGATTTGCCAAATCGTCTTTCCTTGATTCGAACAAGTGTCTCATAGGGTAAGTTCTCACTTTATCGTGCTACGCTTAGCAGGTTGTTATGGTTCAGATTCGGGAACACATTTACTCAATCGAAGTATACTAGAAACGTTATAAAGGTCAGAAAGAAAAATAGGGAAGTTACTTGATTTACCACTGGGCCCACCTAACGAAGAGTATGATATAGTCTAATAAAACGTAGGAGTGAGTTTCATTGATTCACATTTCTATCTCAAGAAGCACTTAGTTTCCATTGAAATTGAATAACGAGACCCGTTTAGAAAACAATCAATCCCCTTCCTGAGATTAAGCCTATTCATGAAGAAAGTAGGTGATTGAATTGGTAAAAAGGGTTTCAATTTCTAACAACAATAGGATCGTTCTAAATAGACCTATTGTAATGAGAGTAGTCTTACAAACGAGAACAATATCATTCGAGTCGAAAAGGAAGTAAATACACAAACAACTCAATTCCATAAACGAACTCTTAGAATTTCATTAGAATATTTCAACAGATATGGTTGAAAGATAACCAATCCCTTTTGTTAACATTACATCTAATTTGCAAAAGAAGTAAACGAATCGATTACCAAAAGATTTAGTCTTTAACAGTCGTAGGATAATTTAAACAACTTGGCTACCATCAACAAGTTCTTAGTAGCCAAAATAGGAATAACTTAGTCAAAAGATAACGAAGGTATGAATCTCCCTACTGGATTCCTACATTCATACATCATAAAGAAACGGTTACCCCGAATTATACAAGGTAATCACAGGGTCATCCATCGTAGTACAAGCTCCCTCATTCAGTCTTCGGGCCTTGGATGTTTCTACTCCACTAGAGAAATTTACTCTCCTTTCTTCGTGAGATTGTGAAGTGCGTGCATCACCAACAAAAGGCTTCGTCCTTTGCTAAAGTACAGTTCTTAGCCATATGTCCTAGCTCTCTCGTATTTGAAACAAATTATCCCACCGTTCGTACAATCCTTGGTTAAATGGTCCTTTCCACATTTGAAGCAGATTGCCCTTTTGATCGCATATGGAGGTTTTGTCTCATGTAAAGCACAATCCCTCCACACATGTCCTTGCTTTCCGCACTTGAAACAAATTCTTCCTTCGATCTTACAGTCCCTCATGAAGTGGTCCTTTCCGCACTTCTTACACATTGATAATGGTACCACAGTTGGATTGGACTTACTACCACTCGCACCACCATGATGCGTTTGATGTCGCTGCTGCTCCCTTGGTCGTAGTGTATACGGTTTCTGCTTAAACTGATTGGCCTTTCCACGGTTCCTCCTTTGGAACTTCGGTAATCCAGAGTTACCCCAAAGTCGACTTTCTTCCTTCAAATTTCGAACCTCAACTTCCAATTCCTCGTCATTGTGTGCGGCTCTCTGATCTTAGCGTGTAGTTATATTAACCATTCTTTGTATTTCTTTGGTTGCCGCAGTCGTGTCATCATTGTCACTCCTCGGGTTCACGCGCTTATATTTACCTCGAGTCATTGTCTTCCTTCAAGAACAAACAAGTCAAATAATAAGGGAAAATCAAAAGCATTCATTCCAAACAATATTGTCTCTTTTTGGAAACCAAGCACAAAAGTCACATAACCCAATCAAGACAAACTCAAAAGACTATAACTTGAGCTCTTTCATTCTGCCTTCCGCGGAACGATCTCCAGTAAGTCTTTGACTCCTATGCAGCTCCTCGAACCAAACTTATGCCAGATACTCCTTTCCAAAGAGAATCGATTTTCGAAAACCTCTTGGACACCTCAGTCCACTAATCTTACAAGTCTTATTTTACTACCCTTTTTCTAACCCATAGGCTCAAACAATTCTAGAGGTAACACAACAAGGGTATAAATGCAAACAAATCCTAAGCAAGTTCAGTCATACCAGCTGAGCTTCTTTCTAAAGAACTCTTATTGCCTTAATACGCCTAGGTGAAGTCATAGTTTCCTGTAGACACAGAACATTACACATTGAGTGGGCCAGTACTCAATGTCACGTAACCATGTAACAGTAGCTACCAACACTCAACCTATGGCAAGCTATGCATTCCTTTCCCAACATCTCAATCAAGAGACAAGGAAGTACACAACAACTTCTAATATGTCTAAGCATAGTCAGTCCATACCCCGGCTCAACAGGATGAACTGAGCTCTGATACCATAAAATGTAACACCCCTCGATTTAATAACCAATGCACAATCGTCATTATGTAACGGTCACTAAATGTCGGCGTGCTAACATTGTCGAACAACAAATTTACCAAAAATATTAAACATTTCTCAAATGAGGAAAATAGGAGCCACGAATGAGTAGTTACATATACAACCAGTTAAATTATGAATTATAATATGTGCTCGAATTACAGCATGTAAGAATGGATAATCATCTTAAAACATACATATACCCAAAATACACTTTATATATGTAATGCAAAATAAAATGTAAACTACCCATAATATATCTACGACTAAGGAGTTGGGCACTCCATCGTATCCCGAATGCGTGAGGCCATTCCGGCTCACCGAGTAGTGAGAAATACAGATAAGGTCTTCAATCGCAATCCTCTTCATGGTCAATGTAAGATCCTCAGCATGTTAAATACGTCTTGTCGGTCCAATCGACTCACCGCGCGTTAACACCACAAGTGAACACAATTCGAACGAACCCAATAGAACTCCCTTTGCGACGACATCACCGGATACAGTGGGTCGAACCAAGAAAATCCAAAAGAATCCAACCTCGTTCCCACTTACAGTCTTTAATCAAAAATTGGCATAGAGCAAGAAAAGTACAAGAAAGAGGTAAGACATCCTACCATCATTACCAATTATAGCATCGAGAAACCAAATGGCGCAAAGTGCCCACATAGCATTTATGACAAAGAATAATGGTAATAAACATTCCATAGCAATTATGATCAACTAAACAGCCCAGTGCAGCATATATACATATAGATATATCAAGTACAATGAGCCCAATTATAATAACAATGTATGCGATAATTCATGGACTCACTATGCACATGTGCCCTCGATAATCAAGATCCTACTTCATAGGAATAAATCCAAAGTACATCCGACTCCGATCGTCAAACCGATGTTTCTCAAAGTACATCCGACTCAATCGTCAACCAGATGTTTCTCAAAGTACATTTCATCGACCCAATGTCACAATGATAATGCACATTTAAATGCATATGGGTTCAATGCATGACTCAATCATGCTTCTTATACCAAACTAGGCCAATCCTATTTCAAATGCATATCATATCATTTAACAATGAAGTCTGATCCCATTCACGGATCCACGTAAAATCAATAGCGCATTTTAAGGATAATCACAATCTCATTCATAGTCATATTAGAAATCAATCATTAGATTCATTATGTGCCTCACTTGGTCACCCATACTCATGTTCTTCCCTGTTTATGAATCCTAATTAATTTCTGGTCATCCAATTCTTTATAATTAATATATCTTTTATTAGTCCAAAGGTTTTGAGTCCAGGAAGATACACTCATTTAATCACCAATAGATTCACATATTTAATTATTAGATGTTGGGTGATAAACAAAGACTTGTAAGTTCGACGAGACATTTATTTAGTGAAAAACCGAGGCCGCCATTCGACAAAAACAACATGGTAGCAGGATGAAAATAAATGAGAGACATTTTATAACAAAATTGGCAATGATCATTTTCTGTCGAACGGGAGTTCTGTCGAACGAAGGACAGAACTGTCGAACCATCCAGAAGGTCAGCAAAAGCCTCAATTTGACGAGTATGGGTGTCGACATTGGAGAAAATCTCCCAAGCGTCGAACCGACGAAACACTCGTCGAAATCTCTAATTTCGACGGGTTTGAAGAAATTCATCTACTCGACAGGCATTGTCTCTCAACTCGACGATTATTGACTTTGGGACAGTTTCTCCTAAGTGGCCATGAACTCTATTCGACGGGTTTGGTCGGAAAATCAATCTCAACGACATGATCGTGGGTTCATACTGATGGATTTTGACATTGAATAAAATGATTGGGAAGTCAATTTCGACGGATTTGGCCGAGAGTTCATACTAAGTGATGGATTTTAACATTTTACTTGAGTGATCAAGATATCAAATTCGACAGTGTTTGGCCGAAGTTCATACTCGACGGATTTTAACATTTTACTGAGTGATCAAGATATCAAATTCGACAGGTTTGGCTAGAAGTTCATACTCGACGGATTTTAACATTTTACTGAGTGATCAAGATATCAAATTCGACAGGTTTGGCCATGAGTCCTTACTCGACGGATTTTAACATTTTACCAAAGGACCAGGTTTTCACCTTCGACGGATTTTAACCAGATTTCACACTATTACCAGTTTTCCTCATGAAGTTTCCAAATTTCTTGGCCTAACACCGTAACTATCCGAGAACCAATCGGGACTCATTCCCTTCCATATCCCACGTCCAATACATCCAGATATATATATATATATATATATATATAGATATTCAAAACTCAAACAATCAAATAGCACGATGCAATACAAAATAACATACACAAGCAGAAAGACTCTCAACACAATCACAGACGCTTTCCTAAATGCTAGGAGAGGTTGAGGAGGAGTGTCTTCCTCTTACCTTGAGAAGCACAAAGAAAAAGCTCAAGCTTTTTTTGGTCGAAAAATCACGTTTTCGGATTCAGAGATCCTTAAAGTTCCAACCTTTAAGCTTCAACAAAGAAGAAGATGAAGATGAAGAAAATGTAGGACCTTGGAGATGTTTTCCTCGATATGGTGGTTCTCCAAACGCGAAATGGTGCTGGAGTGTGACGGTTTTGGAAGAACAAAACGAGGTGTGGGTGGATGGTGTTGCTGCTGTGGGGTGAAAGAGAAGAGAGAAAGATGAGTGAATAGTGATTTACGTGAGGAGAGTGACCAGATGTGAATGAGGAGAATGGGAGAGAAATGAATTAGACCCCTTAATTCAAACGTGCTGCACAAAATAGGAGGAGAGAGAAATAATAAAATAATAGTTGGAAGGAGCTTCCTTGAGAAGTTTCGCGCGCTCCTCGATAAAGTGTATGGTAAGCTAGTCTCCAAATTAAATACATCTGATAGATGATCAATTATACTCGTAGAATTATTTTTCAAGAATAAAATTACAAGTGATGAAAATAATATTTTATTATTCATCCGATAATTTTATGATACCGCGATTTTATCTAGCAGATAAAACCTTGAAAATGCAAACCTCGCAACCGTGTCTCGGCCTCGGTTTAGTAAGATCTCCCGTCGACACATTGACACTCAAGGTTTACCAGCCTCAGGGAGAACATTTCGTTATCCCGGCTCCGCTCAATGCATACGCAAAACGAGGAATATATTAAAATATTCAACATTTCCAAAAAATTTCACAAAAATCACCAAAAATCACAAATATTATAAAATGATTATTTATAATGAAATAAGCAATTTTCGGGATGTTACACAAACCCAAGTGCAGGTTGTCTCAAATAATAAATTTCTCGGGAGTCCGAGGTCAATCCACAGGGAATTGTTGAAGATTAATTAAGGTGAAGTGAATATTTTGTTACTACAATTAAAATTATTTACTTGGGTAAAAAGATTCACTCTTGGTAAATAAAATAAAGGTAAGATTAATTCCTTTTATAACTCAATTAGAATCCTCGCAACATGGAGGTTCTAATCGAAAAATACAACATTAAAAGTCTAATTAAAATAATATACGTAATTATATTATGTTTCCTAAAAATATTACCACCACTTATAAATGGGTTAAAGCATTCATTGTGCCAATATTTTGTCTACAACAAATCAAGAACTCCACTTTATAAGGAGAGTTTCTAACACCACCACTTGTAAATTGGTTAAAGCATTCATTGTGCCAATCTCTTGTCTACAATAAATCAAGAACTCCACTTTACAAGGAGGGTTTCTAAATTATTGGAAACAAAATACAATACGTATAATGGTTACTAGAAAATATAAATCATTTAAGCACAAGAGAAGAATACATCTAACCTTATTTTATTACCAAGAGCTTCACCCTTTCACCCAAGTAAAATGAAACTTAGTTACTCATAGATAAGAAGAAAGAAAGAGAGAAGAAGAAGAAGAAGAAGAACATGACTTTAATTTAGAACAAAGGAAAATTACTACAAGAAAACCTAGTAACAAAATGGCATCATTTTGGTAACTAACACCTAACACCCTTAATGATCTGCCAAGGCCCCCTTTTATAGAGGATTAGAGATACAAAATGACAAGGGGGCTGAGTCATTAGTGGTTGGATGAGTGGAAAATGCCAAATGACTTTAGGTGAGTGGGAAATTATGGAGATTCCTTGTCTCCGAAATCATGCAGCTCTGAAGTCATTGTATTCGTCATTTTTGAACCAAGTGGTCTTCATGAAAGTTGTAGGCCTAGATCTTAGCTTTCAAATGGATTTAGTTTGAGTCCAATATCATTTCTATAACTCCAAATACGTTCATATTACTGAACACTGCCCAGGCCTAGTCACAGCTCCTCTGTTCTGACTTCCAAGCCCAATATCACCTTCAAAGAGTCCGATTCTGGAAAAGTGTTCAACATGAAAGTTGTAGATATTAGTCTTAACTATTCGGCATCCGAATTTCAGCCTATTTGACAACTTATATCCCAAAATATGTGATGAACAGTATACATAGGTTAAGTTGTCAAGAAAAGCACTCTGGTTCTTGCTTCAATCCCAATTTGATTGGGCCTTTGAGGTATTCTTAAAAGTTGTAGAACTCTCTCTTATCTTTCAAATGACACTAGAATCACCTCCAAAGACCACCTACAGCCCAAGATATGGCCCAAATACAGAAACAATGTAAGATATGAATCATGCTGAAAAATTCAATTAAGTCCAATTTGAGTCCAAACTTACAAAACATAATAAAACTCAATCAATTAAGTACACAGAGAGTGTAAATGACTAAGAATGAAAGCTTATTAATGTATCAAATATGTGATCATCACTTTACTAGCCCCCAAAAATGATATACAGACCCCCAAAAGAATATCAAGGCCCCAAAAAGATGGATAGCCATCAGTGGTTATCGACAATATCAACCCCTAAGAGGAGAAGGAACCGTATCAGGGTCCTCCTCAGGGTCCTCCTCATTAGAGGAATCCCTCATTGGAGCTACCGAATTAAGGGTCGGGGCTTGAGCAGAGGAAAGGAAAGAATCCTCCTGTGGGGTGTAATAATGATCACCCCACATCTCTCTAATGGGCAAGTGAAACTCTAAACGTAAGCTGACGTTGCAGGTGAAAATTAGCAGATCATGACGCCCCCAAGCCAATGACAATGACACGTCCCCCAAGTAGACACAGCGATCAGAGCTGAAGTTCATATGCCAACGGTTCAGACCCCAAAGGAATGTTAGACACACGTATCCCAAAAATTCATGAGGTCGGGCCGTCATGATCAGGAGGATGCTAGTCAAGGTTGGGCCAGAAGCCGGGAAACTCGGGTCCTTCCTTTTCTTCACCCCCGTCTTTATAGAATCATAAATATATATATATATATATATATATATATATATATATATATATAGAAATAGTACAAACATAAGAAAAAGAGGTAAGACATTCAACATTCATTACCAATTGAGGCAGTAAAGAACAAACGGCACATGAAGCCCACACAACATTTCAGAAATGGTAAATAGCATTAAAAACAGATAATAAACAATTTAGCATATACAGGCAATTATGGCAGTAATGAAACAACATATTAAATTCCCATATGAACAAGTAACTAACAAATGGTATGACGACTCACTATACACATACACATGGTACCAAAAACCTACTTCATAGAGCTAGACACAAAACAGTCGGAGAAAATGATCAGGAGATATATTTGTATCGTGGCTGCCGAGGCCATCAAGTGCTAAAATTCTCAATTTATCAAAATGAGCATCATGGCATTGTACAAGACATTCTACACAGATCTCGATATAGGACAGTGTCTCGGTCCGGATTGTCGGTGCGTTTGCATCAGTCTGCCCCATGGACAAAAGAGCTACCAACTGTCCATTGCGAGGTACCCGCACCCTGATGCCCCCAAGGTCAACAAATGACCTACACTTGTCTATTCGCACTCGCACAAAGGTGTGATTCAACTCCTAGGCACTTGGCCTTAACAAATAGTCCAACGGACTTCTCAATGCATGTTTTAATCATGCTTATCCTGACAACTAGGTCAATCATGCTTCAAATGCATATAGATTCAATACATACATGTATATTCATATACGAATCATAACTCATATCATATCATGTCATATCATTTATCAACAAAGTTTGATACCATTTGCGGATCCACATCAAGTCAATAACAAACTTTAAGGGTAAACACAACCCCATCCATAGTTATGATAAAAGTTAAACTTTAGGTTCATTATGTTTCTCACAACCTCACCCATACTCATGTTCTTTCTTTATTCCAAAATTATTCTAAATTATAAGGCAAGCTATCATTCTTGGTTCTTTCAATGTTATGAATCCCTAATCGATTTCTAATCATTCAATTTATTATGTTTAATAAGTTTATCTTAGTGCTAAAGCCTCACAATGAGTGCCCAAGGAGACTAGGGGTCCCTAAGGGACTAAAAAAAGTCCAAAATCCTTCACTATCCCAATTACAAAACCCAGGGAGAGTTACACGACCATGAAACCACAGCCTGCCAGAATACACGGCTGTGTGGCCATACACGGCCTAGGCCGTGTATGCCTCTGGAGTTTCTGTTCTGGGATGCTGGAGTACACGACCGTGTATGATCACACGGCCTAGCCCGTGTAATCCTCTGTAAACACAGAAAATCACCAAAAATCAATCCAACCTTCATACAATCCAAGATCTTTCACTATACAACCCAATCCTACCATTCAAACAATCAAAATACAACCAAAATAACTCAAACAAATGGGTATCCCATTAATGGGTTTCAACCCCATCAACACAACTAAAAGTTCCTCACTACCAAAATGGGTTGAAGAGAATAATCTTCCTCTTACCTTAGTGAAGAACAAGGGAAACAAGCTCCTTTTGTCTTTGAAATTTCTTGCTTCACCACCACAAGATCCTTGGGTGTTTAAATCCAAAAACCAAGATCAAAGAGTGGAAATGGTATCTGTAACACCCTCCTTAGGGCGTCACACTTCGTGTTACTCAATTATCATATTACCCCTTTGTTATGAATCGTGCTTGTAATATAAATACGAGTTGTAAAATTTCTTGGTGATAGTACGATAAACTTAGCGAAAATTAAAACATTACAGCATCATTACAATATAATTTTACATTATATATACATAAGTCGTAGTACTGTCACACTTTAATATTTACAAATTGGACTCTAAAAATATTCACACATTAATTAAATTACATAATGCCCAAGTAACTCTAAACATGCAACCCTCAGACGGTCCTCCTCGACTCCTCAACAGGGAGGAATCCAACTTGACACAAAATATACAATACTAACCGTATCAGAGTACCAGTAGTAAGCTCCCTATTACCGCTTATGTGAGAAATACATTTTCCAACAAGCTCGACGCACTATGCCTCCTATTCCCATAAACCTTACAAAAACTCAAGATCTCCATCTCTTTAGAATTCAACTTCCTTCTCAAAAATCTGATCTTCCTTATGTTCTCACTCAACGCCTTGCTCAATCTCTTTACAATTATAAACACAATACGTAAATAGACATTAACAAAGAGGTGAGATCACCTACGCCAATACCAAGATGGTAGCAATGAAGATAAACACATACAAGTTCTCATACCATACATCATACATATTTACAATTATATCATCAATATCATTTATCTAACACACATCATTTATCATCATAATTCATACAATAATTCATAATTACGTCCATGTCCTTATCAATATTCACTTATTCAATAATTCAATTATCAAAATCAATAATTATGATAATACCCTCAATATCTCTGTATATGCATCTAGACTCATGTACCTAGACTCAATTTTCCTACTCCATGGAGCTAAAACTCGGTCGGAAAGAGTGATCGAAAAGAATCATGTCTCGCACAACATGCCTCGACCACGTGCTCATTCTCTTTGCTCATTTAGTATTTGCTCATTTAGCATTTGCACATCTAGCATATGCATCACGCCTTTATCGATCTCGATTATGGATAGTGTCTCGGTCCGGATCATCGGTGTGTTGCATCGGTCTAACCTACGATACGAAGCTTTATTCTCTCATCCATTGTAGGCAACCCGCACCCCGATGCCCCCAAGGTCAACGAGTGACCTACACTACGCACATCGCACCCACTCAGGAGGTGTGTTCTTTCCTTCTTTCGGCAATCAGTCTTATTAGCCCATCGGACTTTTTCAATGCACATTCAAATGCACATTTCTCAGTTAAATTCATTCTCTCATCTTCTCAATTCAATTTTCTTTATCTCATATTCGGGGTCCTCATATAGGCCCAATAATATTATTACTGTAATTTCATCGCGAAACCATATTTTTCGCATTTTCTCAAATCACGTATCAATTTTTCATCATTTCTCAATCACGTAAAATACTTTTCACACGTTTTAAATCAAGAATACTAGTTTCCTCAGTTAACACCAAAACTCAACTTCATTTTTCATATTTGCATAATAATCCTCATCTAAATAATATTTTCACAACAGGTCCTCATAAAAGTCACATTTACGAAATAGTCCCTTGAAAAATTCATATTTTACTTAAATCATCCCTCATAAAATTCATATTTACAAAATAGTCCTCAAAAATTCATATTTTACGAAATCATCCCTCATAAAATTCATATTTACAAAATAATCCCTCAAAAATTCATATTTACAAAATAGTTTTTCATAAAATTCCTTTTGACAAAATCATCTTTCATAAAATTCATAATTTACAACATAGTCCCTCATAAAAATCCTATTGATTTAAATAGTCCTTCATAAAATCACATTTACGAAATAGTTTCTCATACAAATTATATTTATGAAATAGTCCCTCAAAAATCATATTTATTAAATAGTCCCTTATAAAAATCATATTTACAATATAACCAT
Source organism: Ormosia semicastrata (assembly GCA_029884595.1). Taxonomy (NCBI): domain Eukaryota; kingdom Viridiplantae; phylum Streptophyta; class Magnoliopsida; order Fabales; family Fabaceae; genus Ormosia; species Ormosia semicastrata. The sequence continues at coordinate 37,126,844 of JAQQTO010000048.1, read as the reverse complement.
TCAAAAATCAATAATTACAACATATCCCCATTAAACACAAAATTACAATATTGCTCCTATAAAATCATAATCTGTATTGTTTCTCCAAAATCATTTCATCTTGCTGTATTCGACTCTTCCAAATTCAATTTCCTTTTCTTTCAAATTCTAAATTCTCAGTTTAATCCATCATATTATTCACATCCTAATTTACACATACACTTACATGCATTCAAGCCATACATACCAATATTTATCAAAACAATAAACATATTATCACACATGCAATCATAATTTCAAAGCCATAAACACCACAATCACAAACATAAAATCACCAACAACACAATCACAACTAAGAAGTAATTAAACAATAAGTGAATAAACCCTTAGGGGTTTTTCACCAGACACAACTATCTCCACACCACCAAAACTTGGTTGGTGAGGTTAAATCTCCTCTTACCTCTTGAAGAACCTCCAAAGCTCCTTGTATGTCTCCTTCAAGCAAACTCCCTCCACCAAGAGCTTCTTGGAAACCAAAGAAAACATGCAATATTAATACCTAAGGCTCTAACTAAAATAATCATGGATTAAAATCATGATTAGAACTTTGAAATGAAGAGAAATATGAAGATTAAAGAATCCTACCTTCAAGGCTTCAAACTTGAGCTTTAAAGAACAAGATAAAAAAAATAGATGATTTAGGCTTAGGTTTTTAACTACAAAATGTCTTGAAATGAAGTAGGAAAGCAAGAAATAAGGTAGTTTAGAATTATACAAGAGTGATTGATGAAAAGAGGGTGGAAGGCCGTGAGGTTGGAGAAGAAAAGAAGAAGGAAATTTGAGAGCTTTTGCTATTTGGAGAATTTTGAAGAAAGATAAAGAATTCGACTATGCATGGTCGTAAACCATTTTGAGAGAAAATGGAGTGAAGTCTTTGGGTGAGAGAAGGTGAATTTGTGAGGATGAAATGGAGAGAAAAGGAAGAAAAATGATGCTCAGGTTCGTGGGATTTGAGAGAAAAAGATGAATACTATTTTTGATGTGAGAGAAAATGTAATTTATGAGAGTGAAATTATGAGGCGGTTGCCATGGGATAACCTTAAATAAAGTTTAGAATTTACATGAAGTAAAATATCTTATTCTGAATGCACCTGGCTGATGTCATTTATTTGACTTTCAAGGTTATTGGATTGTTCAAGAACCTTGTAGAACCTCCTTCAAGCTGCTACGTGGCCGACGTAGAACCCCTCCAAATTGCTGCATGAACGTGAGTTTCCAAGGAAATTTTTGACGAAAAATGACATATAACAAAATTCGGTAAGATGGGAGAACATCATTTCCCCAAGAATGGTTAAAATCAAGTGTTGTCGGATGAGAACTCTGTCGAATGGTGATTCTGTCAAACAAAAATGAAAGGTCATTTGATGAACTTGAAAAGGTCAACAAATATCCTAATTTGTTGGACAGGTGTTGACGTTGGAGAAATCTTCCAATTGTCGAATCGACGAAATATTATATGGTCAGAAGATCAAATTCGACGGATTTTGACATTAGAGAAGTTTTTCTACTGAAATCAGGAATTCTTACTCGACGGTCGTTAGCACCATAACTCGATGAACATTATCATTCAAATTCAATAGACATTGGTATCCCTACTCGACGGATATTGACATTTTCACTTAACTGATACTAGCATCCTCACTCGACAAATTTTAACTTGGTACTTAATAATTAAAAGATCCAATTCGACGGATTTTAACATGGTACCAAATAGTAAGAAGATTAAATTCGACGTATTTGGATAGAAGTCCAAATTCGATGGATATGACATTGTCTTAAAAGATCCTATTTCGACGGATTTTGGTATTATTTTAAAAGGTATATTTCGACGATTATAAACATCTTTTTGATTTGTAAAATCGTCCAACAAGATTTAGGGAAAAGGAGAACCATATTGTTCTTAACTGATTCTTTGCTAACAGAACGTCCATCGCTTTGTCAAACCTAAGGACTTCTCCCATGTTTTGAATAGATGGTCTTCTGTCGGAAAGATGGTCTTGGTCGGAATAGATGGTCTTTGTCGGAAGAGGCGTACCATAATGTACCAAAATCTTTGATTTCTCGATTCAAGAATTGAGAATCAGGTTTCATCCAAATTTGAGGTATTTTGGGTTTTGTCGAACTACCGATTGATGTTGTCGGAAAATGCTCTCACGAAGGTGTCGAATTTCAACTCACTATTTAACTTATGCTTGCATTCAAGAATTAAATCCGACGGGATCAAAATGTTAGGAAAAAATTCTTCAAGTGTTTGATCTTGTCCAAATTAAATCGACGCAAGACCTTCAAAAATCTTGGATTGTCGAATGAGTTACGTGAGATTGATCTTTTGGATCCCTATAAGGCTTGAGAAAGACCGAGTCTATCGACAGGAGTATATTCATAAAACTGTCAAGCTTTGTTTGTCGGAATAGGCTTGAAATAAAGTCAATATCGACAAGAATCTATTCTCAAAAGAAATTATCGAATTCGGTTTGTCGAAACAGTTTTGAAATGAAAACCATTTGGGAAAATGTTGAGGAACTTCTGTCGGATTGGGATTTCCAGAATTTTGGTCGAATTAGAATTCTAGAATTTTGGTCGGTTGGTTATTATGGCAAATTAAACTATACCGGGTCAAAATAATTCATAGCAATAACAGCTATGCATCAAGCAACATATATTTATCAGTAAAATAGAATTATTTTATAGATAAATTCTAAAAATTAATAGATTCTTTTCTGTGTTACTCAGATTCGGGTTAAGTAAGATCCCCCGTCTCTAAATAATCAGACAAGAATTTCCCCGGCCCAAAAATTATTATTTTCTTGACCAGGAGCAAATCACACAGAATAATCACAAATAGTATCGAAATAATCAAATTATTTTTTATAATGCACAGAAAACACAAAGTAGTGTAATTCTGTCAACTCTTGCAACATAGTCTAAAATTTGGGGTGTTACAGTATCCATAGTCACCAAGGTGACCATGGACCAGGAAAATGAGATGAAAAAAGGAAGAAAGTTGGGAGCTTTACCTTAAAGTTCCAAGCTTTGGAATTGGGCTGCCAACCACGAAAATGGGAGAGTCAATGAGAGTTCCACGAAGAGGAAAGCTTGAAGATGGTGAGGGGAAGCAATGGTCTATATTGGCTTGAGCATGGAAGCTTGAAAATCAACAATGGAGTGTTTGTGTACGGGAGAAGAGAGGAACAGAGAGTGAGCTGCGTGAAGGAGAGAGAATGAGGGACTGAAAATGTGATTTCCCCCCTAGCCCAACTGTGCAACACACAGGGGAGGAGAGAGAGTGAAGTGGTTGGGAGGAAGCTTCCTAGAAGTTTCCCTTGAAGCTTCCTTGAGAAGCTTCGCATGCCTCTCGATAAAGTGAAGTGTGGAGTCATTTAAATGATGTCATAAAAGTAACTAGATAAAAATACTCTACTAAAACTATTTCTCAGTGGACAAAATTTACAATTAGCATAAATAATATTTTATTATTTCTCAGATAATTAATTAATCTGTGATTTTATTTATCAGATAAAATTTTGTAAAACATAAACCTCGTAAATTGTGCTCAGCCTCGGGTTTAGTAAGATCCCCCGTCGACGCTTCCACAGTTCAAAGTTTACCAGCATCAGGGAAAATATTTCATTTTCTCGATTCTGCTTAGCGTGCACGTAAAATGAGAAATATATTAAAATATTTGATATTTCCAAAAAATTCCACAAAAATAAAAAAATCACAAATATTAGAAAATGTCTATTCATCACAAAATAAATAAATTTTGGGGTGTTACACTAACTCTGCTCAGTGTGCACGTAAAATAAAAAATATATTAAAATATTTGATGTTTTCCAGAAAATCCCAAAAAATTTCTAAAAATCATAAATATTGTAAAATGATTATTTATGATAAAACAAATAATTTTTGAGGTGTTACATTTTGGGGGTTGGCCGTGAGCCTATTGAGAAAAAGATGAACTAATCAAATCTTGGGTCCTCCAAATGGTTCAATGGCCATGAGGTGTAGAGGAAAATGAGAGGAGAAAATAGAAATCAAAGTCTCACCATAAGAGCTTCAAGTTAGGGTTTTTGAAAGAAGATGATGAAGATGAGAGAACTGGATGATGGTCTCAATATAGAAAATCATCCATGAAATGTGTAGATCCTAGAAATGTGAGTGGATGGAGGAAACAAAAATGGAAGAAGAAAATGAAAGGTGGTAGCCGTGAGCTTGAGAGAAAATGGAAGAGAGAAAAATGAGATAGAACTTTAGGGATGATTTTCAACAAGAAAACATCTTCAAATAATATGAAGTTTTAAACAATGTGATTACTTGTGATTTAGCAAACATGGAGGGTGGAGAAAGAGGTATGGCCGTGTGGATGGAAAGGAGGAAAAAAGAGAGAAAATGGAAGAAAGGCTTTAGGGTAGAAAGAGAAAGTGATAGAAATTTTGAAAATGAAAAGATGGTAACTTTTTGGTGACATGTGAAAGCTTGTGAAAAGATAACAATTTGTCATCTTTCTCCTCCTTCGAAAGTCGCGCCCTCCCCTAGGAGAATGGAGCAAAGCTTCCTTTGCAAGCTTCTTTGAGAAGCTTCACACATTTCCCAAAAATTTCAAATCATATTGTCATGTAGTGATGTGACGATGTCACTTAGATGATGTCTAAAAGTGACTAGATAGAAATAATCTACTAGATTTTTACTGCAAGTTATTATCTAGTGGATAAAAGTTACAGTTTACAATGTTGGTATCTATTGTCCAATGGACAATAGGATGCACCCAAATTTTATCCGTCAGATAAAATCTCAAAAAATAAAAACTTCATAAATTGTGTCCGGTCTTGGATTTAGTAAGATCCCCTATCACCGTTTCCACAGTCCAATGTATTTCGACCTCGGGAAAAATATTTTATTTTTCTAGCTCCATTCAATGTGCACGTAAATTGAGAAGTATATTAAAATAATCAAATAATTCAAACAATTCTAAAAAATTTACAAAAATCACAAATATTATAAAATGAGTATTTATCAGGAAAGAAGTGATTTTCGGTGTTACACATGGTATTGTTTAGTCATTGAAATAATTTTCAGTGCTATTTTGTGCAAAAAATGCTATGTAAAATATTATATATATATATTTTTTCTTGTTATTCTTTATGCAATTTTGTTTTGAGAGTTATTATTTAAAATGTTATGGAACTTTTGGGCACCTTTCATAATTGTGAGGTTGCCTTTGCGGGATCAATTATGACGAGGTACTATTTTGTTGATAAAATATTGTTAGTTTGTAGCATTGGGGATTATGTTGATAATGCGCTTATCCTATTAGTTTGCCTTTATTAATGTAATTTCTGATGATTTGTTAAGTAGTGCTCTTTTGGGACACGTTACATGATTGTGAGCTAGCCTTCGCGGGACCAATTGTGTTGAAGTGTCATTTGGTTGATAAAATATTATAATTTTGCGGCTTTGGAAAATATGTTGATGATGCGTTTACCCTATCGGTTTGCCTTTATCAATATAATTCCTGATGATTTGTTAAGGACATCGAGGTTATGTTCTTAGAGTTTTTAGTATGTTCTCAATACTAGCTTTAAGGACATGATTTTGATATAAGTGGGAGTCTACTCGTGTGTTGTAATTCGGGACCCTTAGGCGGGATTACAATTGCATGGGAGAGCTCCATTGTGGTTATTGCTCATCTTGTTTATTGAAATACTCAACAAGAAAAATCTCCCTTAAAATATTGATTCAGTTTTGCTTATGAAAATAAGTATTTTGACAAAGTTGTGTGGGACCAATTATGAGGACTGAGTTGAGTCAATGAGTTTATTTCTTGTCATCTCTGTTATTGATGTTGCTCTCGCTGTGGATGATCTCTGAAGCCCATAGATATGGTTTTCTGCTGCAATTAGGGTGAAATACGAAAGGTGGGATCATTCAAATAAAGTTCATCTCATGACCATAAAGTATTGTATGGACAAAGCCATTAAGGAGAGTTTTCATGAAGTGGATAATGTCAACCATTTTTTGTGAGGCTATTGACAAATATAGAAGGACATGTGACCTCTCCGTGTTGACCAAGACTAAGCATTATAACACCCCAAAAATTACTTGTTTCATGATATATATTCATTTTATAATATTTATGATTTTTGAGAATTTTTTTGGAATTATTTGAATTATTTGATTATTTTAATATTTTTCTCGATTTATGTGCGCACTGAGCGGGGCTCCAAAAAAATATTTTCCCCGAGGCCAGAAAACTTTGAACTATGGGAACGTCGATGGGGGATCTTACTAAACCCGAGGCTGGGCACAATTTATGAAGTTTTCATTTTTTGAGATTTTATCTGATAAATTAAATCGCGGTACATTTTATTATCTGTTAGATGATAAATACTGTTTCGGCTAACTATAACATTTGTCCACTGGATAATCGCTCTAGTAGAGTGTTAGTCATCTTTTCTAGAAAGCACTTTAAGGACATTACCAAGATGACATCATCACCATGACATCACCCTTTGCTTTCTCAAAAAATGTGTGAAGCTTCTCAAGGAAGCTTCACCTTTCCTCTCTCCTCCCATTGTGACCCCACGATTTTTGGGGGAAAAGATGACCAAAAGTCATCATGTTTTTCACTTCCTATCACCTTTTCCATTTCAAACAAAATATCATTTTTCTTTCTCCTACTTTTTTCTTTTCTCTCCCACATTTCTTCTCCATTTTCTCTCCACTCTCACGGCTCCAACACGATTTGTGGCCACCTAAGCTTGTTTACTCAAGCCAACCTAGAATATTGACTCCTCTCATTATCTTGAAGCTTTTCTCTTTCGTGATCCTCTCTTGATTCCTCCATCTTCATCATTTTCTACTAAGCCCTAAAACTTGAAACTTTGAGGTAAAGTCCTTGACTTTCATCTTTTATCTTCTCATTTTCATGATCCTTGGTCACCTTAGTGATCAAGGACTCCTTTTTTCAAGCTTTGATTATTTATTGGGTGAGTTTGACTATCCTGGGGTTTTGTTGGTGGTGGTGGACATAAATCACAAGGAGGTCTCAAGAAGCTTGCTTTCTCTTGTTGTCTCTTGAGGTAAGAGGGAGATCATTCTCTTCAACCGATCTTGGTGGTGAGGATCACGTTTTTGTGTTAATGGTGAGGAATCCATGTGTGGGTTGCTCACTTTGTTATGTGATTTTTGGGAATGTTATGATTAGTTGTGTTCTATGACTCTAATACTTGTTATTATGTAACTTGATGGATTGAATGCTTGAATGCTTGGATACGTATATGGAAAGCAAGGGATTCTTACCCTTTTGGTTTGGAGGCTTGACCCAACTTCATGTGGAAGTCTATTTTTGGGATTCTAGTGCAAATGCATGGGCTGTGTAATTTGACATGGCCCAAGCCGTGTTTCTTTCTAGAAATACAATTCCTTATACTTCGTAAGTCAGAAAAGAACACAGCCTAGGCCGTGTTTGGGGACACAATAGTGTTTGGAGACACAGGTCGTGTCATTAAGTAAATCAGATTGGGTCTTTTTCTATCATTCCAGAGGAGTACACAGCCTAGGCCGTGTTTGGGGACACGGTCGTGTTAGGAAGGTCGTGTTTGGGGACACGACCGTGTTAGAGAGGTGATGGAAAATTGTTGGATTCTGAGTTCCTTGGAGGCTCACGGCCTCATTGGGCAATCAATGTGAGACTTCGTACGAAGTTAAAACTTAGTTAACTAAATGAGTAGACTCTTAATTAGGAATTCATAATATGGAAAGAATAAAGAACAAATTCTTATCCTATAGCCTAGAGTGATTTTTGAACAAAGAAAGAACATGAGCGTGGGTGAGGTTGTGAGGAGCTTAAAATGATTAATCTAAGTGAGTCTAATCTAAAACATAGGATATGACTTATCTAGCTAAGAGTAATAAAGGTTGAATGAAAAATACCAGTGAGTTTCCCTAGATAGGCTAATAGAAAAAAAATATAATGAAATTGAGGCATAACTTTCATATCAAACTTTAAAAAATGTTTTTCCACCTTGAGATTTGGAATATAACTTGCTATGGGTCCATAAGTGGGACCAAGGATTGTTGATAATTGATTGGGCCTAATGTGACGTTTAATCATGAATAAGTCATACTATTGTTGAATATCTATATATACATGTGCATCAAGTCATCATGCATTTTGAAAGTCCGTTGGACACTGATTGTAAGGCTGTATGGCTAGGAGATTGAATCACACCTATGTACAGGTGCGAATAGACTAGTGTAGTTCACTTGTTGACCTTGGGGGCATCAGGGTGCGGGTATCTCACAATGAACAGTTGGTAGCTCCTCTATGCCGTGGGACAGACTGATGCAAACACACCGATGATCCGGACCGAGACACTGTCCTATATCGTGATCTTGTGAAAAGTGCCTTGTATAAGCCATGTTGCGCAATTTGTTGATATTGAAAGTACTTGATTTGAGGCTTATGAGATACAGACATGTCTTCTTGATCATTCTCTCCGATGTTGTGTTTAGCTCCATGGAGTAGGATTTTGGTACCTTGTGCATGTGCATAGTCTGTCAACATATTAATCTGGCATAAATATATATATGATTATGGAACTGTTTCTTTTAATGATGTTATGACTCTCTATATTATTAAATTACTTATCATCTGACTCTTGATACTGTTTAATTATGTTTGCTACATTGTATGGTGTCCTATGCCATTTCTAGTTCTTTACTGTCATAACTGGTAATAATGTTGGATATCTCACCTCTTTTCTGTATTCTGCTATTCTATTTATCATTATGCTTCTTAAAAGACTAAGGCGAGGAAGAGCCTGAGTTTCTTGATTTTGGGGAGAGTTAGTCTTCTGTTTGGCTATGGCATCCCAGTGAAGCTTTCTAGGGTATGCCATACTAAGGTTCCATGGAGGCATTGACTATTGGCATGTCAACTTGATCACTGAGCACTTCATCTACGTGGGAGAAGTGACTGTATCTTTGGCTTGAGGTCACTATGATCCACCGATCCTCTTTCTTGACATTTTTATATGGCTGGAGTTCTACATGCCGATGCATGAGGTGTGGGGCAACCATGAGTATACCCCACACGAGGATTCGTTCCTGTCTTTTGCACGAGCCCTTGCTCGTGAATCTGTTGCTCCTGTGAGGATTTCCTCTTCTAAGGATGATCCTATGGAGGAACCTGAGGAGGACCCCTCTGAGGTTCCTTCTCAGTAGTCGTTGGGGGCATGATATTTTTTGTAGCCTTGGTGGCTATCTGTATAACCTTTTGGGGCATATAAAGCTTCTGCTTTCTTTTGTGAACTATTGATGTATGTAATGACTTATATTATGTAACTATACATATATATATATATATGGTATGTGTCTTTTGTATAAATGTATGGTTTGATCTTTATGCTATGTTCTCGCTAAGTTTATGTTTTTCGCTTACAAAAAATATATAATATATATATATATATATATAATATAATTAAAAGAAAATGGCTAAGTTAGGATACTCATCGATAAGCAGGCTAATACCTATAGGTAAAATAAACCAAGTCTTAATAATAGTTTTCTTTTGAAATTTGTACGTTTGGTGTGACGTCCTCCTCCCGAAAAAGAGGGCGTTACAAGCATGATGGTGTGAACGGTGATCGTGAACGCGCTATGAAATTTACAAATTGGCTCAAACTAGCTAATTGTATAATGCTTAATAATTGGATTGAGAAGAAGGAAGTTGAATACCTAACTCTAATGTGTTTTGAATCCAATCTTGTTAATGTTCCTTACAACACTTGTTAGTTAGATATTGGTGCAACTACTCACATTACAAGCTTATTACTGGAGTTTAAAAAGAAAATTGATGATCACATAGAAAATAGAGCTAGTGTCAAAGTAGAGTGTACATGTGTTATTTCCTTGAAGCTGTGTATTGGATATTCTTTAGGTTTAAAATGCACCATTTATGTGTCCTCTATGAGAAGGAACTTGTTTCCGATTTCTATTCTGGATAGTTGCACTATCATATCTTTTTAGTGATAAGAGAATTTCCGCACCTTATGATTCCATTATGGTTATTTCTGGAGTTTCGTCTAATGGCCTCTATATATTAAATATTGACACCTTTCTATTGATCTATCGATGTTTAGATATCAATAATGTTGTTGGGAACAAGCATGGTAGAGTTGCTAAAAACTCTTCTATCTAATGGCACAAACGTTTAGGACATATCTCTAAGGAGATAATGGAGAGCTTGATCAAGGAGAATATTCTTCATAATCTAGACTTCTCTATTTTTTAATACCTATGTTGATTGTATAAAAGGGAAACTTATAGATGGATCCACGAGAAGTGGGGTTATCAGGAGTAAAGGATACTACAGTTAATTCATATAGATATTTGTAGGCCCAATACTCCTATTGCAAAGAGGCAAAATTGTACTCTTGTTGATATAGTGAGATGTATGCTTAGTCATTCTATTCTTTCAAAATTCTTGTAGGGAGATGCCTTAAAGACTGTCACTTATATATTGAATCATGTGCCAAGTAGATTTGTGTTGAAGACTCCATATAAGCTTATGACAGGCAAATGACCTACCTTGAGGCATTTTTGTGTTTAGGGTTGTAGGGCAAAAGTGAGACCTTATAACCCACATTTAAAGAAGCTTGATCCCAAAACCATTAATGGTTTCTTCATTAGCTATTGTATTGACTCAAGGGCTTTTAGATTCTATTTTTGTAACACCCACCGTAGGGTATCACATTTAAGACTAATCCCAATAGAACTTACCCAAGTTGTAAAAGAATTAATCTTGTAAAAACGTCAATTTTAAAATTTTCGTTTGTGGAATAAGATAAAATCAGTAAATTGAATTATAATATTAATAAAACTTATAAAGAACTACCAAAATATATGTATATACATCATGTCACAACACTTGTCCAAATAATTTACATAAGTACAAACCAGTTCCAAAAGTAAAATACATACTTGTTCAAAAGCAAAGTAAAGACATAAAACTAAACAACACTCTAACTAAACCCTAGCAGACCTAAGGACTAGGTTCCTCAGAAGGATCTTCCTCCTCATCATCCTCACCATCCCTAACACAGTCAATGTAAGCCCCAGGTGGAGGCAGTTGTCTCATGGGGGCTCTAGCGGCTCTAGCAGAAGACACTACAATATCCTCTTGAGCTGTATAAAAAGACACATTACCACGTCAAAGCTCACGTATAGGTATCGTGAACTCTAGACGCATTGTTGCATGTTGCGTCAACACAGGGACACCATCTTGATTCCCACTCAGAGTCAGTCAAATCTCCCGTATATATAAAACGTTCATTATTAAAATCAAATCTCCGTGCATCAGTTCCCCCACGGAACTGTACCCTCACAAAACCTAGGATTTGACGTCTAGCCGACATCACTATTAACTAATAGACAAACAACTATTGATGATACACAGAATCGTGTGCCTCCTCGTTTGCTTGATCTTCAATAGACACATACATTAAAACACACGTAATACAATAACGAGGTGAGATCTCCTACATCAATACTAGTATGGTAGTAAGGAAACGATAGTAGACAAGCAATAAATAATATCATAACAATAAATCATGTTATCATAAAGCATATAGTAAAACTAGTAAGCATAAATAATCAATCAATATACTGACCAACAATGCATATGCACAATGACCAATTCCTACTCCATGGAGCTAAACACAGTTTGGAGAGAAGATCCAGAAGACATGTCTGTCACTAGGCAGTCGTGGCCAAAAGTGCTATATTTTTATCAATTTTCTCAAATGTGCACATCAAGCATTGGACAAGACATTCTATACAAGATCACGATATAGGGCAGTGTCCCGGTCCAGATCATCGGTGTGTTTGCATCGGTCTGCCCCACAGACAGAAGAGCTACCAACCATCCATAGCGAGGTACCCGCACCCCGATGCCTCCAAGGTCAACAAGTGACCTACACTTGTCTACTCGCACCCGCACTTAGGTGTAATTCATCTCCTAGGCATACAGCCTTAACCAAATAAGCAAAACATGCTTTTCTATGTATGATATATGATTCAAACACACAATCATTATTATTTCTACAGCGTCTCATATATATCTTCACCTTTTCTTGGTGATATCGAGATTTACCATAATTGAGCCTACCACAACTGCCCGATAGCAAACTGCTGTTTATGTTTATTCGCGTAGCGATATTATTGCATTTTCAAAATTGTGAAACATTTTTCTTACGTTTTCAAAACGCGTAAGGATTTTTCAAATTGTGTAAATATTTTATTGCATTTTCTCAATCGCGTAGCCTAAAATTACTGTTTTTAGGTCGCATAAATATTTTTTAACATATTTTTAATTACGTAAAATATTTCTAACATATTTAACCAAAAATAATATTTTTCTCAATGATTTTATTTTTATTCCTATTATTTGCATAATAGTCCCTCATCAAATAATATTTACATAATAGTCATTGTTTAAATAATATTTTTCATAATGGTCCTTCCTAAAATAATATTTACAAAATAGTCCCTCTTTTTAGAAAATATTTGTAATATAGTCCTTCTTAAATTAATAATTACAATATAGTCCCTCTAAAATTAGTATTTATACTATTTCTCAAAAAGTTGTATTTCTTTGTTTCACTTAGGATCTTACAGCTCAAAACTTCCTGATGCGCTTCAAAACCCATAGGGTGAGCTATATGTCAGTAAGTTTCAAGAACTCGCATTTATTTTACTACATAGTTTAGTAAGCTAATTTTATTTCTAAAAACATAGTTACTTTCATTTCAAATTCCCAAACTTACCAAAATGATTTCTTATTATTAAAAACACTTAAGGTTATACATAGAAAAGTATTTTTGGATCTTGAATAATAAAACTTAGCATGTTGGCCGAATTTCCACCTTGCTTCAAAATTCATTGTACTCTATTTTCTAACACTTGAAAACTTTGTAAAATTGCCTAATTAATTTTCTTGTCACAAAAACCTTTAATCCTCATTTTGAAACCATAATTTAGGACTCTTGGTCCTCTGGAATATGATGAGGCCGTGTGCCTCTAAGCTCTTTGGAGCTCTCATGTAATCTTCCCAACATGTTGTTCACATCCTAAATTACACACACATTTGCATGCTTCCAAAATTATACATACACACATATTATTAAAGCTATAGTCATACCATCACACATGCAACCATAAATTCAAAACCATAAACACCACAATCATAAACAAAGAAGCTTAGAACAACAAGTGAATAAACCCTTATGGGATTTTCACCACAAACAACTCATCTCCTCATCACCAACACATAGTTGATAAGGTTAATCTCCCTCTTACCTCAAGGAAGACAAGAATCTTCAAGTTCCTTCCTCTTGATTTTCATGAACTTCACCTCAAAAATCCCTAACAACTTTAAACAATTCTAAAAATCACAAACAAGGCTGAAGAGTAAGGAACCATGGAACAATCATGGTCTAGAAAATCAAAAACTCAACTTAGAACCATAGGATCAAAAGTTTACCTTTAGGGAAGTAAACCAAAGCTTGGTTTTTGAAGCCCTTAGAAATTGATTTAGGCAAAACCTCCAAGATAAAAAGTGTTTAGGATATAGTTTAGGTTTAGAAAGTGTAGAGAAGTAAAATTATAGAAGAGTGGAAGTAGGGTTTTGGGTGGCTGACCGAATCCTCCAAGAAGAAAAAGAAAGAGAAAAGTTCTTGTGTTCTTGAGAGTTTGGAGAGAAAAGATGAAGGCTTAGCTTTTTAGGTGAGAGAAAATGCAAATTGAAAGTGAAGAGAAGTGTGCAGCCGTGTGAGGTAGTGTAGGAAAAATAAAAGACTAATCATGATGGTAAAAATATCATTTTGTGCTCACATACAAAGGCACATGGCTTGGTCATCACTTGGTCATCAAAGTGTCATACAAGAGCATTTAAGAAGCTTGGAGAAGCCTCTTGGCCGTGTGACTCCATAGGGAAAGGTAACTTAGTTTGTTTCTATTTTAGTTCTAGTTACTCTTCAAGCAAACAACAACTAACTAGATTAGGTTTTCTAATTACTTGAATTAACTATCTAGTTATATAGCTAACTAGTTAAATAGGTCATTGCATATGTCATGACTAGTCATGACTTCTAGATGAAATTAGGATATTTAGTTAGTAACTAGATCCTAACTAATTAGTAACTAGGTTAGTTTCATTTAGTTTCTAATTAGGCAATTTAGATAACTAAATTAGGTTTATTTAGTTACTTTGTAACTAGTCAAACATTTCAACTTAAACCATTTCTTATTGGTTAGAAAAGTCCAACCATCATTTTTGACTTGTTTCTATTGGTTCATTTTAAATTAGGTTACAGAAAATATTCTAAGTACATTTTCTGTCAAATGAAATATATCAGGTCCAATAATTCATAGCAGAAGCTGCTATAAATAATACAGCAGATTATTTTCTGTGAAATATTTTTATTTCAAAGATAAATTCTAAAAATTAAAAGATTCATTTTTGTGTCTCTCAAATTCGGGTTAAGTAAGATCCCCCATCTCCGAATAAATCAAATAAGATTTTTCCCTATCCGAATATTATTATTTTCCTGACCCGGAGTAAATCTCACATAACGATAAAAAATAGTCTCAGAATAGTCAAATTAATTTTACAGCATATAGAAAACACAAAACAGTGGAATTCAATCATTACTATAAAATAGCCAAAATCTAGGATGTTACAACTTTCCCCCTCTAAAAAGAATTTCGTTCCCGAAATTTATCATACCTTTAAAACAATTGAGGATAGTGCTTCCTCATTTTCTCCTCCATTTCCCAAGTAGCATCTCCGGTGGTCTGATTCCAAATCACTTTTACTAATGGAATCGCTTTGTCTCTAAGTTGCTTCACCCTCCTGTCTTCAATCTTAATAGGAAGTGCCTCATACGTCAAGTTTTCTTTCAATTGCACTTCATCGGGCTGTATAACATGTGAAGGATCGGGGATATACTTCCTCAATTAGGATACATGGAAAATATTTTGAAGGTTTGAAAGAAAAGGGGGTAAAGCTATTTGGTATGCAACTGGACCTATCCGACGAAGAATTTGATAAGGCCCAATGAATTTTGGAGTGAGTTTTCTGGACTTTATAACGCTGCCAACACCAGTCGTAGATGTTACTCGCAAAAACACATTCTTACCTTCCTCAAATTCAAGAGGTCTTCTTCGTTTGTCAGCATAGCTTTTCTGCCTGCTCTGAGTTGCCCGCATTTTCTCTTGAATCGTCTTTACCTTTTCTGTGGTTTGCTGCACCATTTCAGGTCTGACTATCATACTTTCCCCATCTTGATACCAACAAAAAGGTGTCTGGCATCATCGTCCATAAAGAGCCTCATAGGGTGTCATCCCTATGCTTGAGTGAAAACTATTATTATAAGTGAATTCCACTAAAGGTAAGAATTCATCCCAACTTCTTCATTGTTCTAACACACAAGCTCTCAACAAATCCTCTAAAGAATGTATAGTCCTCTCCATTTGTCCATCTGTTTGTGGATGGTAGGCCGAACTCAAACTTAGTTTAGTCCCCATTGCTTCATGTAAGCTTTGCCAAAACCTTGATGTAAACCTCGGATCTCTATCAGATATGATACTAGTAGGTACACCATGTAGTCTAACTATTTCACCAATGTACAACTGGGTCAACCTCTCCATTGAATACTTGATATTGATTGGCAAAAAGTGAGCAGATTTGGTAAGTCGATCTACAATGACCCAAATAGAATCATAACCTTCCTAGTCTTTGGCAATGCTATAACAAAATTCATTGCAATAATATCCCATTTCCATTCTGGAATAGTAAGAAGCTGTAACATGCCTGCCTGTCTCTAATGCTCAACCTTTACTTTCTAGCATACTAAACAAGATGCCATGTACTCAGCAACATCTCTCTTCATTCTAGGCCACCAAAACAAACATTTCAAATCTTGATACATCTTGGTCATTCCAAGATGTATACTCAATCTACTAGTATGAGCTTCACCAAGAATTGCTTTCTTAAGATCGTGATCATCGGGTATATAAATCCTGCCCTTGAACCTTAAAACCCCATCAGATCCTTCCTCAATAGTTGCCTTATGACCATCATTCAAAAATTCTCTCTCATTTTGCAAAAACTAGTCATCTTCTTGTTTCTCCCGAATTTCCTCTAATAGATCATTCAAAATAGTGACCGTATTCAAACACATCTTTCCAAGTGCTAACTCCACTGACAACCACATATCTCTAAATTGTTCAATCAATTTTTCCTCTTCAACCATTATAGCAGAAACACTGAGCATTTTCTGACTCAAAGCATCTGCTACAACGTTTGCTTTTCCAGGGTGATACTGAGTTGAAAATCATAATTCTTTAAAAATTCTAACCACCTTATCTGCCTTATGTTCAATTCCCTTTGATCAAGCAAGTAGTTTAAACTTTTATGATCACTAAAGACATTGAACGTAGCCCCATACAAAAAGTGTCTCTAAATCTTCAGTGCAAAAACAACTGCGGCCAACTCCAAATCATGTGTTGGGTAATTTCTTTCATGAACCTTTAATTGTCTAGAAGCATATGCTA
Organism: Ormosia semicastrata; assembly: GCA_029884595.1. Taxonomy (NCBI): domain Eukaryota; kingdom Viridiplantae; phylum Streptophyta; class Magnoliopsida; order Fabales; family Fabaceae; genus Ormosia; species Ormosia semicastrata. The sequence goes on along the minus strand of JAQQTO010000048.1, from coordinate 37,110,188 downwards.
CAACATTCCTATTCTGCATCAGCACGCATCCTAACCCTTGATAAGAAGCATCACATGTTAGTGTATGCCCTAGAGGCTGATACATTTGTCTGTATTTACATACATTTTATTATGCTTATTTTAATATATGAGGCATTTCATTTATTGTGTTCTTTTTAATAAACATAATAAATTCCTTAGAATAGTAAGTTTGATGCCATAGGACATCAAGTGGATGGCTTGATCGTGAGATCCTTTTGGTTATAACACTATTCGTAAATGTCCCTAGTCAAGTATTATTGTTAATTAGGACAACAATAATGTATTAAGACTAGTATGTGCATAGACTGATGACCACATCTCACAGGTCATGGATATGAGATATCAAGTCTTCACATGGGTACATATTAGAGTAATGATGTATTGGACTGACCCACCATGAGAATGCTACATGGATCGTTACGTGAGTGTCATAAGCGATTCTCATAGTGACAATGGTGTCTGTAGTCCTTTGACCTGAAATCACTACGATTCCTACATGAGGAGTTGTGTGTTTTAATACCATCAAACGTCATATATAACAAGGTGATTATAAAGTTGGTTATTGGACATATCGCAAATCATGTAGAGGGATGTGAGTGTCCTAGATGGGATTTGTCACTCCTACATAACAGGAGCGATATCTTCGGGCCCCCTGATTGAGTGAGACTGCGAAATGCATGACCATGCTCAAATGAGTCAATATGAGATATTGATTTCATTTGTTGTTACAAAGTCTACTCGAGTATCAGGAAACAAAAGATTGGACTATACAAGGGTGACGCATTCCATACCTTGTGTTCAATTTAGATATCTTGACAAAGGGACTAAACGACACGGAAACATTAGTCACAGAAAGGTTATGTCAAATCACTGACATTCTTATTACTTGGGAACAGCGATGTGTTACTAGATACTGCTCACTGCTTATAATATTAAAATGGGATTTTAATATTACTACCAATGTAATGAGAACCTGCAAGGTCACAGACATAGAGTAGACTAAAATTGAAGCAATGGATCCAAGTTGGACTCGAATTCAAATATAGGCCAGACTCATAATAGATGAGTCTAGGGTTGCACAGCTTACCTTGTTGCTGCTCACACTCATTTAAGGCAGTCACTATTATAAATAGTACTGCTAAGGGGCTGCTAAGAGATACAATTTCATAACCCTAGCCGCACCTACAGAAAAGTGAGTGAGAGAGTGACAGGTTTCTTCTCTTCTCTTCACAGCTAGCACTGTGTGAGAGACGTGAGGCTCCTCTTTGTGGACGTTAGATGTTCGTGAGTCTGTTCGTGTGGATACCATAGAGACATCATTTCTATTACGGTGTTAGTGATTCATGTCCTTCCTTTTGATCACGCTTCAAGAGGTAAATAATTTAAAAACTCATATTATGGCTTTTCACATGGATCCTCGGTGAGAATCCTATTTTTTTACTGCGTGATGTATCCGTAATTCCCAATAGTGGTATCAGAGAGTCTTGCAAAACCATGATTCGATTTTTTGTTTTCGTTTTGCATGAGATAACATGTTTGTTATTCTTGTTTTGATGAAAGATGTGATCTTTAATATGTTATTTCAGAAAAATAAGTGAAACCCCTTTGCGAAAACACATTCTATTTTATGTGTTGTATGCAAAACTGAGATGTTGTTTTCAAAAACCCATAAAGATGTTCATATGTTCTGTGAAAACTATTTTGTTTGAGATGTATGTTTTTGTGAAGCTTTCTGGTATGTATATAATACGTACAATGTTTTGGAATCCTTATTCTCAATGTGCGGCGCAAGGGTTTAGGAAACCTTGTTCTTAGTTTACGGTAGCAAGGGTTATGGAATCCTTATTTCTGCATGAGTGACGCAGTGTAAGGGGTTTTGGAAACCCTATTCCTATCTTGCGGCAGCAGCATCAAGTGTTGATGTCAAGCCTTTAAGGAGGCGCAAGGGTTCAAGTGTTGAACAGCGGCATAAGGGTTCCTTGTGGCGCATGAAGCGTTCATGCATTTTTGATTTAGGGTTCAAGCCATCAAGGGAGGCACAAGAGATTCACCTCTTGTTTTTGGTTCAATTTTTCGGGCCAAGGAGCTGCCCCGTACCCCACAAAGGGCGGCCTCCCCTTGACCCCTGTGCTACCTCTGCGTAGTGTGTTATTCGAAAGCACAATATTTTCTATCCAATTTTATGACTCACGAAAATAATAACGTATTATTGCTATGAGTTTATATGTTCTTTGTGGTGCATGGTTATGGCCTTAGTCCTCTTTTTATGCTATTTTAGTTTTTTATAAATACGACCTGCATGTCGTGCCTTTCTCTCTACATTCTGATTATACATTCTCTTCTCACCTAACTCCCCTCGAATGTAAAAGAGGTTTCTATATAATATAATTATGATGTGGAGGAAAGAAGACGGCATCAAATGAGGACGTTGATTAGAGACGCTTGGTGAAGCTGGCTTAGTTAATGCTACTCTCTTACGGGGCCATAACCATGTCACTTTTATTATATGCTTTTTATGTATGAGATGCATGGATAATATTTATGGTATGATAAATAGTTTAATAAATGGTGAGATCTAATAATAATAATAATAAATTCCCTCAAAGCAAATATTAAATCATTATGTGATGCCTTCCAATGTGTGGCACTCGTCAAGACTAGTATCGATCAAGTGCAGGTCTGCCAAAACAGGATGCCTTTATCTATATTAGTAAGATGCGATGGGATAAAGGTAATATCTAACTGCCAACCATTGGGTCTGACTTAACTAGGCCATTTCAATAGGATTGAAGGCTTAGAGGCATGAAGTTGGGCTTTGGTCCATTAGATGGATTTGAATAAGTGTTATTCACCCAACTACCCGAGAGTTACATGTGATGTAATTGGAAAGTGTTTCCTACCTAGATAATTGAATTTTGAGTGATCAGCCAAAGCTGACTCAAAACTAGGTGAAATATAGATCTTGACCCACTAAAAAATCTTATGATGGGATTTTCTGAGTCAATGCTGAGGGTCATTGACTTGAATAAAATAGTGGGAGGAATATTTAATTAAAAGACCTCATTAAATATGTTTATGACATGATACTTATATTATGCATATTTGTGTTAATAGATTACCATGGCAATAAACACATCAAGTAACTTATCACTGTGATCTGTCCTTGAGAAGGACAAGTTGTCTAGAATGAATTTTCTAGACTGGTACAAGAATTTGAGGATTGTCCTCAAGCAAGAGAAAAAGTTGTATGTACTAGAACAGCCTATTCCTGAGCCACCTACTGCTAATGCCCCTAGAATTGAAAGGGATGCTTATAAGAAGCATCAAGATGATGCCTTGGAGATCAGATGTCTTATGCTAGCCACCATGAACTTTGAGCTCCAAAAGCAACACGAGAACATAGATGCCTACGATATGATTGTACACCTTAAGAAGCTCTATTAAGAGCAGGCCAAGCATGAGAGATACGAGGTCTCTAAAGCACTATTTCAGTGCAAGCTGGTAGAAAGAAGCCCTGTTGGTGTTCATGTACTCAAGATGATTAGGTACATTGAAAACCTAGAGAGACTTAGTTTTCCTTTGGGCCAAGAGTTGGCCACTGACTTAGTCCTGCAATCGTTGCCGGAAAGTTTTAGTCAATTTGTCATGAACTACAACATGAATGAGATTGAAAAATCACTACTAGAGTTGCTAGGCATGTTGAGAAATGCTGAGCAGAACATTAACAAAGGCAAAGGGAAGGCCATCGTGATGGTCCAAAAGAATAAGGGTAAGAAACAGTAGAAAAAGCCTAAGGACAACTGGAAGGGCAAGGGCAAGGATAAGTCCAAGCCCAAAACTTCTGACTTGAAACCAATGGGTGGAGTGGCTAAGGAAGGTACATGCTTCCACTGTGGTCAAACCGAATATTAGAAGAGGAACTGTGCCAAGTTCCTGGAGGAGCTCAAGAAAAAGAATGGAAGTGCGACTTCCACTTCAGGTATTTTTGTTATTGAAGTCAATTTATCTACTTCTGCATCATAGGTATTAGATACTGGATGTGGATCTCACATTTGTGTAAATGTGCAGGATCTAAAGAGCAGTAGACCATTGACGAAGGGCGAAGTCGACCTATGAGTGGGAAATGGAGCAAAAGTTGCTGCATTAGCTATATGGACTTATTTATTATCTTTGCCTACTAGGCTTGTAATAGAGTTAGAGAATTGCTATTTTGTGCCTGCTATTAGAAGGAATATCATTTCTGTTTCTTGTTTGGACAAGAAAGGTTTTTCTTTTATTATAAAGGACAAGTATTGTTCTATTTATATGAATGATATTTTTTATGGTAGTTCACAATTGAGTAATGGACTTTATGTCCTTGATCTCGAAACGTCCGTCTATAACATAAATACAAAGAGGTTTAAATTAAATAATCTGAACCCAACTTTTCTCTAGCATTGTCGTTTGGGCCACATAAATGAGAAACGCATCTCCAAATTCCATAAAGATGGATTCTTGGACTCGTTTGATTTCGAATCATATGAGATATGCGAATCTTGTTTATTGGGGAAGATGACAAAGGCCTCATTCACTGGACAAGGTGAAAGGGCTAGTGATCTTTTAGGCCTTATACATAGTGATGTATGTGAGCCACTAAACACACTTGCTAAAGGTGGTTTTCAATACTTTATTACTTTTACTGATGATTTCAGTACATATATCTTATGAAGCACAAATCAGAATCCTTTGAAAAGTTCAAAGAGTTCAAGAATGAAGTACAAAACCAATTTAGCAAGAGTATTAAAATCCTTCGATCAGATCGAGGAGGAGAATACTTAAGCCAACAGTTTCATGATCACCTGAAAGAGTGTGGGATAATATCTCAACTCACTCCACTAGGAACACCATAATGGAATAGTGTCTCTGAAAGGAGGAACCAGACCTTATTGGACATGGTCCGATCCATGATGAGTCATGAAAACCTTCCAGGCTCCTTCTGGGGACATGCTCTGTTAACAGCAGCTTTCACACTTAACCGTGTTTCATCTAAGACGATTCAAAAGACACCATATGAGATATGGACTAGGAGACGGCCCAGTATGTCTTTCTTGAAGATTTGGGGCTGCAAAGCTTATGTGAAACGTCAAGTTTCTGATAAGGTTGGACCTAAATCAAATAAATACTTCTTTATGGGGTATCTAAAGGAAACCAAGGGATATTTTTTCTATAATCCTACCGAGGGCATAGTGTTTATCGCACAGACAATTGTGTTTCTAGAAAGGGAGTTTATCTCCAAAGGAACTAGTAGGAGAAAAGTAGAACTTGAAGAAGTTCAAGTTTCACAAAGCAGCAATGAACTAATGGTGGAAATAGAGCAGCCTCCACAAAATATTATGGAACAACAACCTGCTCTAGTAGCACAAGACCTACGTAGGTCTAATAGGATACATCATTAACCAGAGAGATATGGATTTCTCATGACCTAGCAAGGTGACGTATTGCTCATGGATCAAGATGAGCCCGTGACTTACCAGGAAGCCATTATTGGCCCAGAATATGAGAAATGGCTTGAGGCCATGAGATCTAAAATGGATTCCATGTATGCCAACCAGGTATAGACCTTGGTTGACCCACCTGAAGGGGTAAAACCCATTGGGTGCAAGTGGGTTTTCAAGAAGAAAACCAACATGGATGGTAATGTGCATACCTTTAAGGTGCGATTGGTGGCTAAAGGTTTCAAACAAATTCATGGTATAGACTATGATGAGACTTTTTCCCCAGTTGTGATGCTTAAATCTGTTCAGACCTTGCTTGCTATTGTAGCATACTATGATTATGAAATCTGGCAAATAGATGTCAAAATTACTTTCCTTAATAGAAATCTTCTCGAGGATGTGTACATGACACAACCTGAGGGTTTTGCGACTCCAGAGGATGTTAGAAAGGTGTGCAAGTTGCAATGATCTATTTATGGATTGAAGCAAGCTTCCAGAAGTTGGAATCTTTATTTTGATGATACAATAAAACAGTTTGGTTTCATCAAGAATGAAGAAGAATCTTGTGTCTACAAGAAGGTCAGTGGGAGTACTATTGTCTTTCTGGTATTGTATATAGATGACATACTACTTATCGAAAATGACATCCCTACCCTACAGTCCGTAAAGACTTGGTTAGGGAACTACTTCTCTATGAAGAACTTGGGCGAAGCCACCTATGTGTTAGGTATCAGGATCTATAGAGATAGATCACTGAGACTGCTTAGCCTAAGTCAGAGTACATACATAGACAAAGTGTTAAGATGGTTTAACATGCATGAATCCGAGAAAGGACTATTGCCTATGTCGCATGGTGTAAGCCTATCTAAGGCTCAATCCCCTTCCACCCAGGATAAGAGGGATCGCATGAGCAAGATTCCATATGCATCTGCAATTGGATCTATCATGTATGTCATGTTATGTACTCGACCAGACATCTCGTATGCTTTGAGCATGACGAGTAGGCCGGTGAGAATCACTGGATTGCTGTCAAGAGCATCCTTAAGTACTTGAGAAGGACTAAGGATTCGTTCTTGGTATATGGAGGTGAGGAAGAGCTCGTTGTAAAGGGTTACACTGATGCTAGCTTCCAAACCGATAAGGACGACTCCAGATCGCAATCGGGTTATGTTTTTTGCCTAAATGGTGGGGCTTTTAGCTGGAAGAGTTCAAAGTAGGAGACAGTCGCTGATTCTACCACAAAGGCTGAGTATATTGCTGTCTCCAATGCAACAAAGGAGGCCGTTTGGATCAGGAAGTTCATTGCTGAACTTGGCGCTATTCCTAGCATTGTGGACCCAGTGGACCTCTATTGGGATAATAATGGAGCCGTTGCACAAGCAAAGGAACCTAGATCTCACCAGCGATCCAAACATATACTTAGGCGCTTCCATCTCATTCGAGAGATCATCAACAGAGGAGATGTGAAGATATGCAGAGTACCAACAGATGATAACATTGCTGATCCACTGACGAAGCTTCTTGCACAGCAGAAGCATAAGGGTCACACTAGGTCTTTAGGCATTAGACATATGCCTGATTGGCTCTAGTGCAAGTGGGAGATTGTTAGTGTATGCCCTAGAGGCCGATACATTTGTCTGTATTTACATACATTCTATTATGCTTATTTTAATATATGAGGCATTTCATTTATTGTGTTCTTTTTTAATAAACATAATAAAGTCCTTAGAATAGTAAGTTTGATACCATAGGACATAAAGTGAATGACTTGATCGTGAGATCCTTTTGGTTATAACACTATTCTTAAATGTCCCTAGTCAAGTATTATTGTTAATTAGGACAATAATAATGCATTGAGACTAGTATGTGCATAGACTGATGACCACATCTCACGGGTCATGGATATGAGATATCAAGTCTTCACATGGGTACATATTAGAGTAATGATGTATTAGACTAACCCACCATGAAAATGCTACATGGATCATTACGTGAGTGTCATAAGCGATTCTCGTAGTGACAATAGTGTCTGTGGTCCTTTGACCTGAAATCACTACGATTCCTACATGAGGAGTTGTGTGTTTTAATACCATTAAATGTCATCTATAACAAGGTGATTATAAAGTTAGTTATTGGACATACCACAAATCATGTAGAGGGATGTGAATGACCTAGATGGAATTTGTCACTCCTACATAACAGAAGCGATATCTTCGGGCCCCCTAATTGAGTGAGACTGCAAAATGCATGGCCATGCTCAAATGAGTCAATATGTGATATTGATTTCATTTGTTGTTACAAAGTCTACTCGAGTATTAGGAAACGAAAGATTGGACTATACAAGGGTGACACATTCCATGCCTTGTGTTCAATCTAGATATCTTGACAAAGGGACTAAACGACACAGAAACATTGGTCATAGAAAGGTTATGTCAAATCACTAACATTCTTATTACTTGCGTAGCAGCGATGTGTTGCTAGATACCGCTCATTGCTTGTAATATTAAAATGAGATTTTAATATTACTGCCAACGTAATGAGAACCTGCAAGGTCACATACATAGAGCAGACTAAACTTGGAGCAATGGATCCAAGTTGGACTCGAATTCAAATATGGGTCAGGCTCATAACAGATGAGTCTAGGGTTGCACAGCTTACGTTGCTGCTGCTCACACTCACTTAAGGCAGTCACTATTATAAATAGTATTGCTAAGGGGCTGCTAAGAGACACAATTTTAGAACCCTAGCCGCACCTATAGAAAAGTGAGTGAGAGAGCGACAGGTTTCTTTTCTTTTCTTCACAGCTAGCATTGTGTGAGAGATGTAACACCCTTGTGGGGATGTCACATTTTTAATGCAATAAAATAAAATCTTACCCAAGTTGTAAAACATTTAGTATGTAAATAATATAAGTTGTAAAATTTTTCCTTTTTATACTTGATAACGTTAAATAAAATAACACGAAATACAAAATAAGGCAAAACATAATCATACACCATAATATACATATGATTTTTGTCTGAAGTATACAAATAATTTACAACTACAAATATTTAACAAAGCAGTAAAAAGTCAGCATAATACTAAAACATAACATGCCCAAGTGCACCTCAAAGATTACTAACCCTCTGATGGATCACTCTCAGAGAGATCATCGAATGACAGAAATCCTGGAGGTCCCACAGCTCTACGGACTTGAGTCCATGCTGTTGACTCACTACTAAGCTCACTAGGAGCATGGAAAATCCCTCCCCAATAACGCCTAAGAGTCAGAGGCAACTCAAGATGTAGATACAAAGTAGTAGTAAAATTAATCTCCCCAGTCAAAAACTTCTGTCCCACATAGAAACCGATCCTCTATCTTCACGCGGTTAGATGTCCCACATAAAAATCAAGTCTCACATCCTCTGATCTTCACGCGGTAAGGGTGATCTAACGTCGCCTCCTCGAGCTCCTCCATGAAAATCTCAAGTACCTCAAATTAACACATCATATGTATGCAATCTATCATTACCCGCATCGTAATAAAGAAAATGACAATACTAAAGAATATACCATAAACATTGAAATGCAAATCATGAATGCTAACGCACACCGACTCATTCCTACTCCATAGAGCTAAACACGAGATATTAGAAACATTGAATGATCCAAAAAAAAAATGCTATCGATCTCATTCCTACCCAACCAAACTATTACACTATATTAGAATGTCGTGTCTATAGCCCATAGTCTAAAACATCGTGTAGCAGTACACAGTCCAAATACATTATGCACTACAGGCATTGTACTAAATAATCTCCACAAGATCTTGATTAAGAATAGTGCTTGTCGAGATCATTAGTGTGTTGCCCGTTACCACGACCCAAAGGAGCAACCCACTATCCGTATGTGGAATTCTCCACACACTAACGCCTCCAAGTTCAATTAATGAACCACACCACGCCTATCACACCCACAACATGGTGTAATTCGTCTCGTCAATCAATCGCCAATTTTTAACCAAATTGACACAACTCTCTATGCATGATCAAAAATTACCAAAATACCCTTAGTCTCAATATATTACCATATTTATAAAAATACCCTCAGTCTCAATATTCCAAAGTATAGTATGTCTCCACTTGACAGTACTATATCTCATAATGTCCAGGTCCACCACTTTGGCCCGATAGTAAAACTTACTGTTCCATTTACTTACGTAGAGATTTTATCACATTTTCACAATCGTGTCACTTTTACAAACATTTTTAAATTGTGTAAATATATTTTGATGTTTTTAAACATCGTATTATGTTTTTAAATCATTTTCTCAATCGCGTAAGATTTTTATATCGTTTTCTTTACTGTATTAGTTAAAAATCACTATTTCAAATATGTGTAAGCTATTTCTAGTACTTTTAAACTACGTAGAATATTTTTCATATGTTATAAACATACTATGGTACTTTTTTTATTTGTTTGATTTTAGTAAATTTCGGCAGCATTTTGCCTAGAAAATCCATTAAATGGTATTTCCTACGTTTCTTTCTAAATACTATATATTTTAACCTCAACCATTATTCACACCTTGAAACTTGCTAATGTGCTTCAAAACTCAAAGAGTGAGCTCTACGTTAGTATTTTTCAAGTGTTCCCTTTATTTCTTGTTTATAATAAATCCTTCTAATTTAGAATTTCTAATTAACTACTTAACCTACCTTAGAAAATAACTTTGGAATTCAAATATACATTGAATGGCTTATTGTTTTACCTAGATTCATTAATCATTATCTTAGAAAATGATTGAGAACATTTCAGTTCTCTTTTTCTTGTAGAAGCCGTGAGCCTCTTTTGTGTTCTTTGGAACACTCATGCAATCCTTACATGTTATTCGCATCCTACATTAATAATCATATATCTATAAACACATGCAATATATTTTAAAAACTATAGACATGCTTGCAAATAAAATAAACTACAAATAGGAAAGGAATAAACAACCACACAAATGAATCCTTATGGATTCTTCACACACATACAATCCATTTTCTCATCACCACTTAGTGTTGATGAGATTAAATCTCCCTCTTACCTCTTGAAGACAAGATCTTCAAGTTCTTTCCTCCTTTTTTTTGTATAGATTCAAAACAAATTCCTAAAATTCTTAAACAATTAGCAAAATCACATACAATGCTTCATAATAAAAAACCATGTAATAAACATGGTTTAGAAAATCACAAATATAAATTTTAAACCATAAAAAAACCAAAGTTTACCTTTAGGGAAGTAAACAAAAGCTTGGATTTTGGAGTAGAAGGAGTAGGTTTTTGACAAAACCTTCTAAATGAAAAGTGTTTTGGAGATGGTTTAGGTTTAGGAAAAGCTAAGAAGAAAAATTATAGAAGATAAATGGTGGTATTGAGTGCTTGGGCTGAAAAGTAGAGAGAAAATGGAAGAGAAAAGATGCTTGGTGTTCTTGGTATTTTTGAGAGTATAGAAGGTTTAGATTTAGGTGAGTGAAAAAGTGAATAACAAGAGTGAAATGAGGAGGTGCAGCTGTGAGGTGAGTGTGTAGGAGAGATTAAAGGATTAATTTGAAGTAAAATATCTCATTTTGTGTTCACACTTGAAGCACATGGCATATGTCACACTTGGTTACTTAGATGAACCTAGAAGCTTGTGGAACTTGGTGAAATTTCGGTCCTTGGACGTGGGGTGTCTAGGGGAATTAGGGCTTAATTTAACTTTAATTAAAGCCTAATTGCATACTAATTAAATAGCTAATTAATTAGGTTAAGTTTCCTAATTACACTTAATTAACATTCTAATTACATAACTAATTAATTAAATATATAATTACATATATCATAGCTTCTAAATAAAATTAGGATATCTAATTAGTAATTTAATTATAACTAATCAATAACTAAGTTAGCTTACTTAGTTCCTTAATTAGGTAATTAGATTAACCAAATTAGGTTTAATTAGCTACTAAGTGAAAGTTAAGCCACTATATTTGACTCAATCCTAGCCATTGAATTTAACTTTGTTTCCTATCCATTGATCTAATCTAAGGTAGATATCACTTAGTGATTTTATCAGAAATCTTCTCACACCAATGATCTGATCAATGGTTATGATAACAAACATCTTAATCAACCTTTTCATCCAGTGGTCCTTAATGAAGTCTATGCCTCTTTATTTGACCAATTCTTATTAGTATAGAATTTTCAAGCCACTTTCGTTTACTTGTTCCTATTGGCTCAGAATTTATTCTACTCAGAATCATTGACTTTTTTTCCAAATGTGGGTCCCACAGACTTTTCAGGGTCCATGGTTATTTTGGAGCAAATTTATACTATTTTTGAGACAGTAGATACTGTCAAATAAAATAATATTATAATAATATAAAATTATTTCATTACACAGTTAAATCCTAAAAATTAAAAGATTAATATATATATCACTCGGAATTGGGTTTAGTAAGATCCCCCAACTTCGAATAATTAAAATAAGATTTTTTCGGTGATAAAATTATTATTTCCTTAGCTTGGAGCAAATCACACACAACATTGAAATGCACTCACGAAATAGTCAAATTCAATTTATAACTCACAGAAAATACAAAACAGAACATTTTAGGACACTATCGTACTTATCCCAAAAGTTGGGGTGGTACAACTCTCCCCTACTAATAAGAATTTCATCCCCGAAATTCATCATATCTCAAAATAATTGAGTGTATTGCTCCCTCATCTTATCTTCTAGCTCTTAAGTAGCATCTCTTGTTACATCATTCCATACTACCTTTACCAGCTCAATTATCTTCCCTCGAAGCTGCTTCACTCTTCTATCCTCAATCCTAACAGGAAGTGTTTCATATGTCAAATTATCCTTCAGTTGCAGTTCATCTGGCTATATAACATGTGTTGGGTCGAGAATATATTTCCTCAGCTGAGACACATGGAATACATTATGTAGATTGGATAGAAAAGGCAGTAAGGCTATCTGGTAGGCTACAGGACCTATCCGATGAATAATTTGATAAGGCCCTATAAATTTAGGAGAAAGTTTTCTGGATTTGATAACTCTTCCGACACCAGTCGTAGGTGTTACTCTCAAGAACACATGCTCACCTTCTTCAAATTCCAGAGGTCATCTTCGCTTATCAGCATAGCCCTTCTGTTGACTCTGAGTCGTTCGCATATTCTCCTGAATCATTTTCACCTTTTTCATAGTCTGCTACACAAGATCAGGCCCAATGGTCATACTTTCCCAATCCTGATACCAACACAAAGGTGTTCGGCATCGTCGTCCATAAAGGGCTTCATAGGGTGCCATCCCTATGCTTGAGTGAAAACTATTGTTGTAGGTGAATTTTATCAAAGACAGAAATTCATCCCAACTCCCTTGTTGTCCTAACACATAAGCACGCAACAAATCCTCCAACGACTGGATCATTCTCTCCGTTTGACCATCAGTCTGCGGATGATAAGCAGAACTCAATCGCGGTTTAGTTCCCATGGCTTCTTGCAAACCTTGCCTGAATCTTGACGTAAATCTCAGATCTCTATCAGAAATTATACTTGCTGGTACACCATGGAGTCTAACAATGTTGCTGATGTACATCTGGGTTAACCGTTCCAACGAATACTTAATATTGATTGGCAAGAAGTGTGCTGACTTCGTAAGCCTATCAACTATGACCCATATAGAATCATGACCCTTCCTCGTCCTTGGCAATCCGGTAACAAAATCCATTGAGATACTATCCCATTTTCACTCAGGAATAGTCAAAGGTTGTAACATACCGACAGGCCTTTGATGTTTGACTTTTGCCTTCTGACAAACGAGACAAGACATCACACATTCTACTACATCTCTCTTCATTCTTGGCCACCAAAACATTCGCTTTAAGTCTTGATACATCTTTGTCATCCCCGGATGCATACTTAAATTACTAGTATGAGCTTCATCCAAAATTGCTTTCTTAAGTTTGGGATCATCAGGTATACAAATTCTTCCTTCAAATCTTAGGATTCCATCAGATCCTTCCTCCACCGTCGCCTTATGACCTTGCTTCAAATATTCCTTTTCATTCTGTAAAAACGAATCCTCATCCTGTTTTTCTCGGATTACTTCCAGCAAGTCATTCAAAACCACAACGTTATTTAGACGAATCTTTCCGGGTACCAATTCCACTGACAACCGTAGTTCTCTGAATTGATTAATCAGCTCCTCCTCCTTTATCATCATGGTAGAAACATTAACCACCTTTCTGCTCAAGGTATCCACCACCACATTCGCCTTTCCTGGATGATATTGAAGCTGAAAATCATAGTCCTTCAAGAATTCCAACCATCGCCTCTGCCTCATGTTCAATTCCTTTTGATCAAACAAGTATTTTAAGCTCTTGTGATCGCTAAATACATTGAATATAGCTCCATACAAAAAATGCCTCCACACTTTCAATGCAAAAACCACTGCAGCTAATTCCAAATCGTGCGTTGGGTAGTTCCTTTCATGAACCTTCAATTGTCTTGAAGCATAAGCTACCACATTCCGGTTCTACATCAACACATATCCCAACCCCTGGTAAGAAGTGTCACAATACACCTCAAAAGATTTATTAGGATCTGGTAAAATTAACACTGGTGCAGTCATCAATCTCTTCTTCAACTCTTAGAAACTTGCTTCATGTTCCTCTGTCCAATCAAAAGCTTGACTCTTCCTTGTGAGTTGTGTAAGTGGTCTAGCTATTTTTGAAAAAATTTCAATAAACCTTCAGTAATATCCGGCCAGTCCAACAAAACACTGGACCTCAGTCACTGTCTTAGGCCTTTCCCATTGCAAAATGGTCTCCACCTTCGATGGGTCTACCGCAATACCTTCTTTGGAAATCATATGGCCTAGAAATTGAACCTCTTCTAACCAAAATTCACATTTTACGAACTTCGCATACAACTTCTTCTCCTTCAAAATCTGAAGAACTATATTGAGATGTTCAGTATGCTCTTCTTGACTTTGAGAGTAGATCAGAATGTCATCGATAAAAATAATGACAAATCTATCTGGATACGGACGAAAAATTCTATTCATATAATTCATGAATATTGCAGGAGCATTCGTCACTCTGAACGGCATCACTTGATACTCATAATGCCCATAACGAGTTCGGAAAGCTGTCTTAGGTACATCATCTACCTTGACACGAATCTGATGATAACCTGATCGCAGATCTATATTAGAGAAAACAGCGGCTCCCTTCAACTGATCCATCAAATCATCAATTCCCAAAAGTGGATACTTGTTCTTTATCGTAACCTTATTCAGCTAATGATAATCTACACAAAGTCGAGAGGTTCCATCCTTCTTCTTGACTAGTAGTACTGGTGCTCCCCATGGTGAAGCACTAGGTCGCACAAACTATTTCTCCAACAGTTCCTCCAATTGCTTCTTTAATTCTACTAACTCTGTAGGCAACATTCGATATGGTGCGATCGAATTAGGACCTACTCTTGGTACCAAATTAATAGAGAACTCAATCTCTCTTTCCGGTGGCAAATCGGGTACATCATCAGGAAAAATCTTTGGAAACTCATTGACGACAGGAATAACACTCACATCTTTCTCATTCTTGACTTCTAAAGAAGATAGCAACATATATCCCTGAGCTCCATCCCTCAACAACGACTTGACTTTAACAGCAGGCAAGAATCCAGAACCTTCTTCCTTAGGAAAAACTATGGTTTTGCTTGCACAGTCTATTAGGATATGGTTAGAAGATAACCAATCCATTCCTAGTATTACGTCTATCTCAACAAGAGGTAAACAAATTAAATTGACTGAAAACACACGATCCTTTATAACAATAGGACAGTTCAAACATATTTTGGACATAACAACAGGCTTGGCAGTTGGCGTAGAAACAATCAATTAAAAACTCAAAGAAGACACAGGCAGTTTCAATCATTCCACACAATCATATGCAATAAATGAATGCATTGCACCTGAATCATATGACACAGCCAAAAGATTACCTTCAATGACTCCTTCCCCCTGAACAAGATCTTCAGATTGAGAAACTTCAGTTCCAGTCATTATATATACTTGCCCTCCAAATCGCAGCTGAGTAGCATTACTCACAGCAGGCTTCCTTTCCTGCTGAGTGCAATCCCTAAAAACATATCTAGGTTTTCGATAATTAAAGCAGATCGTTCCTCTGATCGAACAATCCATAGATATATGGCAATTCTTCCCACACTTAAAACATATTGGCGTAAACGCCACATTTTGACCAGCTCTGTTACCACTAGAGCTTCCTCCAGCAGACAAACATTGAGGCTGACTTCCTGATGGTCTCGAACAAGGCTTGCGTTGAAACCGGTTATTGTTGTTGTTGCCCCCTCTTTGGAACCTAGTCGGTCCAAAGTTATGATTTTTGGGATCTCGAGACGGCTCCAACTTCTCGAGTTGTCGACAGGTATCCATTAAAGCAGGAAATTCCCTCATCCTCATAGGTAGCACGACTCGCCTCAGTTTTACTCTCAGTCCATCCTCAAACTTATGACATTTTCATATCTCATCAGGTTGAATTTGAAAATACCTCGAGAACTGTGACAAACTCTCAAACTTAGTAGCATACTCCCCAACAGTCATGTTACCCTGACGCAAACTAAGAAATTCCATCTCCTTGGCATGTCAGGCACTACCAGGAAAGTACTTCTCTAGAAATACTTCACTAAACACCTCTCAAGTGATTTCAGTCCCTTCAGCTTGCAATAATTGGCGGGTTCCTCTCTACCATTTTTCGGCATCTCCTCTCAACATAAAAGTAGCATACGTCACCTTTCTATTCTCTGCGCACCCTATTCCTTCAAATACCCTTTCCAAGTCTTGGATCCAAAGACTCGCCTTTTCGGGGTCAAACTCGCCTCTAAACTGCGGCGGGTTGTTGTGCCTAAACTCAAATAAATTTAGAGCATCAGCAGTTGCATCTTGCTGTTGAGCTGCTCGTTGATTTTGTTGGGTAATCACCTCCGCCATTCACTGCATAGCCTCAGCAGCTACAGTCATTGGGTCCACATTACGCCCCGCGTTTGCATGCATTCCTCTTCTGCCAAACATTGCTTTCTTCAATCATAACAAACAAAGTTAGATGTAACCTTTCGGAAACAAATCACAGAGAATCACACAACACAAGCAAAAACAAACCCAACCACAACCCCAAAAGTCTCTAACTTGGGCTTTGATACCAACTAATGTAACACCCTTATGGGGATGTCACATTTTTAATGCAATAAAATAAAATCTTACCCAAGTTGTAAAACATTTTGTACGTAAATAATATGAGTTGTAAAATTTTTCCTTTTTATACTTGATAACGTTAAATAAAATAACACAGAATATAAAATAAGGCAAACATAATCACACACCATAATATACATATGATTTTTGTCTGAAGTATACAAATAATATATAGCTACAAATATTTAACAAAGCAGTAAAAAGACAGCATAATACTAAAACATAACATGCCTAAGTGCACCTCAAAGATTACTAACCCTCTGATGGATCACTCTCAGAGAGATCATTGAATGACAGAAATCCTGGAGGTCCCACAGCTCTACGGACCTGAGTCCATGCTGTTGACTCACTACTAAGCTCACTAGGCATATGGAAAATCCCTCCCCAATAACACCTAAGAGTCAGAGGCAACTCAAGATGTAGATACAAAGTAGTAGTAAAAATAATCTCCCCATCAAACTCTCTACACAGAGACACAGTCAGACATCCCACATAAACAATCGATCCTCTATCTTCACGCAGTCGCCAGGCCTCCGAGCCTCCATGAAAATCAAGTCTCACAAACCCAAAGAATCCAGGCAACGTCATGATCTCAAGATCAATCTTGATGGTAGGGGTGATCTAACGGCTCACCGTCCTCGCACTGCTTACTTGGCTGGCGCTTATCCAGATACTGAATCTCAAGAGGTTGTTCCTCTTCCTCAAACTCTTTACAAAATGTAATAATAATACAGAGAAATACGTATAGAAAGGTGAGACAATCTACATCATTACTCGCATAGCAATAAAGAAAATGACAATACAAACAAATATTATGATAACACATATAATCGTATCATATACAGTACCTCAAATTAACACATCATACATACTATCACAGGTTATAGTAAACATTGAAATGCAGATCATGAATGCTAACGCACACTGACTCGTTCCTACTCCATGGAGCTAAATATAGATATTAGAGAGAATGATCCGAAAAGAACTATCAGTACCTCAGACTGTCCAACCAAACTATTACACTATCCAACATCGTGTCTATAGTGCACAGTCCAAAACATCGTGTAGCAGTACACAGTCCAAATACATCGTGCACTACAGGCATTGTACTAAATAGTCTCCACAAGATCTCGATTAAGAATAATGCTTGTTGAGATCATTATTGTGTTGCCCGTTACCACGGCCCAAAGGAGCAACCCACTGTCCGTATATGGAATTCTCCACACACTAACGCCTCCAAGTTCAATTAATGAACCACACCACGCCTATCACACCCACAACATGGTGTAATTCGTCTCGTCAATCAATCACCAATTTTCAACCAAATTGACACAACTCTTTATGCATGATCAAAAATTACCAAAATACCCTTAGTCTCAATATATTACCATATTTACAAAAATACCCTCAGTCTCAATATTCCAGAGTATAGTATGTCTCCACTTGACAGTACTATATCTCAACATGTCCGGGTCCACCACTTTGGCCCAATTGTAAAACTCACTGTTCCATTTAGCCGCGTAGAAATTTTATCGCATTTTCACAATCGAGTCACTTCTACAAATATTTTTAAATCGCATAAATATATTTTGACGTTTTTGAATATCGCGTATGGTTTTTAAATCATTTTCTCAATCGCGGAAATTTTTAAATCATTTTCTTAACTATATAGCTTAAAAATCACTATTTCAAATATGTGTAAGCTATTTCTAGTACTTTTAAACTACGTAGAATATTTTTCATACGTTATAAACATACTATGGTACTTTTTCTTTTTATTTGTCTGATTTTAGTAAATTTCGGCAGCATTTTGCCTAGAAAATCCATTAAATGGTATTTCCTACGTTTCTTTCTAAATACTATACATTTTAACCTCAACCATTATTCACACCTTGAAACTTGCTATTGCGCTTCAAAACTCAAAGAGTGAGCTCTACGTTAGTATTTTTCAAGTGTTCCCTTTATTTCTTGTTTATAATAAATCCTTCTAATTTAGAATTTCTAATTATCTACTGAACCTACCTTGGAAAATAACTTTGGAATTCAAATATACATTGAAAGACATGTTGGCCAAAATCAACATATCCTTCACAAATAATCAGTGGTCATTCCCAAACTTATTGTTTTACCTAGATTCATTAATCATTGTTTTAGAAAATGATTGAGAACATTTTGGTTCTCTTTTTCTTGTAGAAGCCGTGAGCCTCTTTTGTGTTCTTTGGAACACTCATGCAATCCTTACATGTTATTCACATCCTATATTAATAATTACACATCTATAAACACATGCAATATATTTTAAAAACTATATATATGCTTACAAATAAAATCAACTACAAAGAGGAAAGCAATAAATAACCATACAAATGAATCCTTATGGATTCTTCACATACATACAATCCATTTTCTCATCACCACTTAGGGTTGATGAGATTAAATGTCCCTCTTACCTCTTGAAGACAAGATCTTCAAGTTCTTTCCTCCTTTTTTTGTATAGATTCAAAACAAATCCCTAAAATTCTTAAACAATTAGCAAAATAACATACAAGGCTTCATAATGAAAAATCATGGAACAAACATGGTTTAGAAAATCACAAACTAAATTTTAAACCATAAAAAAACCAAAGTTTACCTTTAGGGAAGTAAACAAAAGCTTGGATTTTGGAGTAGAAGGAGTAGGTTTTTGACAAAACCTTCTAAATGAAAAGTGTTTAGGAGATGGTTTAGGTTTAGGAAAAGCTAAGAAGAAAAATTATAGAAGATAGATGGTGGTGTTGAGTGCTTGGGCCGAAAACTAGAGAGAAAATGGAAGAGAAAAGATGCTTGGTGTTCTTGGTATTTTTGAGAGAATAGAAGGCTTAGATTTAGGTGAGTGAAAAAGTGAATAACAAGAGTGAAATGAGGAGGTGCAGCCGTGAGGTGAGTGTGTAGGAGAGATTAAAGGATTTACTTGAAGTAAATATCCCATTTTGTGTTCACACTTGAAGCACATGGCATATGTCACACTTAGTTACTTAGATGAACCTAGAAGCTTGTGGAACTTGGTGAAATTGCCCTCCTTGGCCGTGGGGTGTCCAGGGGAATTAAGGCTTAATTTAACTTCAATTAAAGTCTAATTACATACTAATTAAATAGTTAATTAATTAGGTTAAGTTTCCTAATTACACTTAATTACCATTCTAATTACATAACTAATTAATTAAATATATAATTACATATATCATAGCTTCTAAATTAAATTGGAATATCTAATTAGTAGTTAGATTATAACTAATCAATAACTAGGTTAGCTTACTTAGTTCCTTAATTAGGTAATTAGATTAACCAAATTAGGTTTAATTAGCTACTAAGTGAAAGTCAAGCCACTATATTTGACTCGATCCTAGCCATTAAATTTAACTTTGTTTCCTATCCATTGATTTAATCTAAGGTGGATATCACTTAGTGATTTTATCAGAATTCTTCTTACACCATTGATCAGATCAATGGTTATGATCAAAAACATCTTAATCAAACTTTTTATCCAATGGTTCTTAATGAAGTCTATGCCTCTTTATTTGACCAATTCTTATTGGTTTAGAATTTTCAAGCCACTTTCGTTGACTTATTCCTATTGGCTCAGAATTTATTCTAGTCAGAATCATTGACTGCTTTTCTAAACATGGGTCCCATAAACTTTTCAGGGTCCATGGTCATTTTGGAGCAGATTTCTACTATTTTTGAGACAGTAGGTACTGTCAAATAAAATAATATTATAACAACATAAAAATATTTTATTACATTGTTAAATCCTAAAAATTAAAAGATTAACATATATATCACTCGAAATTGTGTTTAGTAATATTCCCCTGCTCTGAATAATTAAAATAAGATTTTTTCGGTCAGAAAATTATTATTTCCCTAGCTCGGAGCAAATCACACACAACATTCAAATGCACCCACGAAACAGTCAAATTCAATTTATAACTCACAGAAAATACAAAACAGTACATTTTAGGACATTATCATACTTATCCCAAAAGTTGGGGTGTTACAAGAGACGTGAGGCTCCTCTTTGTGGACGTTGGACGTTCGTGAGTCTGTTCGTGTGGATTCTGCAGAGACATCATTTCTATTTCGATGTTGGTGGTTCACGTCCTTCCTTTTGATCACGCTTCAAGAGGTAAATAATTTAAAAACTCGGATTATGACTTTTCGCATGGATCCTCGGTGGGAATCCTATTTTTTCGTTGCGTGATGTATCCGCAATTCCCAACATCACAGTACACCTTAAAAGACTCATTTGGATTTGGTAGGATCAGCACTGGTACAGTAGTCAACTTCTTCTTTAACTCTTGGAAACTTTCTTCATACTTATCTATCCAATTAAAAACTTGGTTCTTCCTTGTAAGTTGCGTAAGAGGTCCGGCAATCTTGGAAAAACCTTCAATAAATCTTCAATAATATCCAGCTAATCCAACAAAACTCTGGAACTCTGTCATAGTCTTTGGTCTTTCCCATTGAAGAACCGTCTCTACCTTAGCTGGATCCACTGCTATTCCATCCTTAGAAATTACATGACCCAGAAACTGAACTTCATCCAACCAAAATTCACATTTTGTCAATTTTGCGTACAGCTTTTTCTTTTTCAAAATCTGAAGAACTATACTGAGATGTTCAGCATGCTCTTCTTGACTTCGAGAGTAGATCAGAATGTCATCGATAAAAACAACGAACAAATTGGTCTAGGTATGGATGAAAAATCCTATTCATGTAATCCATGAATATAGTAGGAGCATTCGTCACACCGAATGCCATTACGAGATATTCATAATGACCATAACACGTTCGAAAATCTGTTTTAGGTATATCCTCTACCTTAACACGAATCTGGTGATATCTTGATCGCAGATCCATCTTTGAAAAGATAGTTGCCCCCTTCAATTAGTCCATCAAATCATCAATCCTTAGAAGTGGATACTTGTTCTTTATCGTGACCTTGTTCAGCTGGTGGTAGTCGACACATAAACGTGAAGTTCCATCCTTCTTCTTGACTAGAACACTAGAGCTCCCCAGGGTGAAACACTAGGTCTCACAACCTGCTTTTCCAACAACTCCTTTAACTGCTTCTTCAACTCTACTAACTCTGATGGTGACATACGATACGGTGCAATTGAGATGGGTCCCGCTCCTGGTACAAGATCGATAGAAAACTCTATCTCTCTTTCTGGTGGTAATCCAAGTACATCATCAGGGAAAACCTCAGGAAACTCATTCACGATAGAAATAGCATTCACATCTTTCTCACTCTTAACTTCTAAAGAAGATAGCAACATGTATCCTTGAGCTCCATCCCTCAATAAAGATTTGACTCATTTGGCAGTTACAAATCCAGAAACCTCATCAAGAAAAACAAAGGTCTTTCTAGAATAATCTAATAGGATATGGTTAGAAGATAACTAATCCATTCCTAAGATTATATCAATATCAACAAGAGGTAAACAAATCAAATTAACAGAGAAGACTCAATTTTTGATAGTAATAGAATAATTCAAGCATATTTTTGTAGTACTAACTAGTTTGGCAGTAGGAGTGGAAACAATCAATTAGAAATTTAAAGAAGACACAAACAATCCCAAACGATCCGCACAGTCATAAGTAATAAATGAATGAGTTGCACCCAAATCATATAGTACCATTAAAAGATTACCTGCAATGACACCTTCTCCCTGAATAAGATTCTCAGACTGGGAGGCCTCAGCTCCACTCATTGTATACACTCTTCCTCCAGCTTGCGGCTTCACAACTCGAACATTGCTCACCGAAGGCTCCTTTTTCACTTGATCACAATCTCTAGAGACATGACCAGGTCTATCGCATCTGAAACAAATTATACCCCTAATCGAGCAATCTCTAGTTAGATGACCCTTTCCGCACTTCAAGCATTTCACTGGCGATGCTGTAGTCTGATTAAATCAATTTCCACTTGGACCACCTCCTCGAGGTTAATGATGTTGTTATTGTGGCTGACTTCCTAAGGGTTGAGAATATGGTTTCCTTTGGAATCGGTTGTTATTATTGTTGCCTCCCCTTTGGAACCTAGTCAGTCTAAAGTTACGGTTTCTAGTGTCTCGAGCTTGATCTAGAGCTTCCACCCCGCAACATGTATCTAACAGCTCAGAAAAGTGGTTGATCTTCTAACATTCTTTGTGCCCCATTCCACCAGTCTTCCGCATCTCCAGTCAGCATAAAAATGGGGTAAGTGACTTTCTTGTCATTGGCACAATTCATGCCTCTAAAAACTTTCTCTAGTTCCCTGATCCACAGACTCACTTTTTTCGGATCAAATTCTCTTTTAAATTAAGGAGGGTTATGGCGACATAACTCTGCCAAATTCTATGCGTCTGTTGTAACTTCTAGTTGTTGTGCAGCTCTTTCTTGCTGTTGAGCAGCCCTTTCTGTTTGTTGCACAATAACCTCAGCCATTTGCTGCATTGCTTCAACAGCAGCGGCCATTGGATCATTATTACGTTCTATGTTTGCATGTGCACCTCTACCACGAGACATAGTGTTCTTTACAAGCAATCAAACAAATTCCAATGAAAGTCAGATATCATCCCTTGAAAATCAAATTCAAAGAATCACACAACATAAGCTAAAACAGATCTAACCACAAAACCCAAAAGACTCTAATCGGGGCTCTGATACCAACTAATGTAACACCCACCGTAGGGTATCACATTTAAGACTAATCCCAATAGAACTTACCCAAGTTGTAAAAGAATTAATCTTGTAAAAATGTCAATTTTAAAATTTTTGTTTGCAGAATAAGATAAAATTAGTAAATTGAATTATAATATTAATAAAACTTATAAAGAACATACCAAAATATATGTATATACATCATATCCACAACACTTGTCCAAATAATTTACATAAGTACAAACCAGTTCCAAAAGTAAAATAGATACTTGTTCAGAAGCAAAGTAAAGACATAAAACTAAATAACACTCTAACTAAACCCTAGCAGACCTAAGTACTTGGTTCCTCGGAAGGATCCTCCTCCTCATCATCCTCACCATCCCCAACACAGTCAATGTAAGCCCCAGGTGGAGATAGTTGTCTCATAGGGGCTCTAGCGGCTCTAGCAGAAGACACTACAGTATCCTCTTGAGGTGTATAAAAAGATACATTACCACCCCAAAGGTCATGTATAGGTATCGTGAACTCTAGACACATTGTTGCATGTTGCGTCAACACAGGGACACCGTCTTGATTCCCACTCAGAGTCATAGTCAAATCTCCCGTATATATAAAACGTTCATTATTAGAATCAAATCTCCATGCATCAGTTCCCCCATGGAACTGTACTCTCACAAAACCTAGGATTTGTCGTCTAGCCAACATCACTATTAACTAATAGACAAACAGCTACTGATGATACACAGAATCACGTGCCTCCTCGTTTGCTTGATCTTCAATAGACACATTCAATAAAATAGACATAATACAATAATGAGGTGAGATCCCCTACATCAATACTAGAATGGCAGTAAGGAAACGATAGCAGACAAGCAGTAAATAATATCATAATGGTAAATCATGTTATCATAAAGCATATAGTAAAACCAGTAAGCATAAATAATCAATCAATATGCTGACCAATAATGCATATGCATAATGACCAATTCCTACTCTATGGAGCTAAACACATCTCAGAGAGAAGATCCAGAAGACATGTCTGTCACTAGGCTGTGGTGGCCAAAAGTGCTATATTTTATCAATTTTCTCAAATGTGCACATCAAGCATTGGACAAGACATTTTATACAAGATCACGATATAGGACAGTGTCCCGGTCTGGATCATTGGTGTGTTTACATCAGTCTGCCCCACAGACAGAAGAGCTACCAACCATCCATAGCGAGGTACCTGCACCCCAATGCCCCCAAGGTCAACAAGTGACCTACACTTGTCTACTCGCACCCGCACTTAGGTGTAATTCATCTCCTAGGCATATAGCCTTAACCAAATAAGCAAAAGATACTTTTCTATGTATGATGTATGATTCAAACACACAATCATTATTATTTCTACAGTGTCTCATATATCTTCACCTTTTCTTGGTGATATCGAGATTTACCACAACTGAGCCTACCACAACTACCCGACAGCAAACTGCTGTTTACGCTTATTCCCATGGCGATATTATTGCATTTTTTAAATCACAGAATATTTTTCTTACATTTTCAAAACGCGTAAGGATTTTTCAAATTGCGTAAATATTTTATTGCATTTTCTCAATCGCGTAGCCTAAAATTACTATTTTTGGGTCGCGTAAATATTTTTCAACATATTTTTAATTACGTAAAATATTTTGAACATATTTGACCAAAAATAATATTTTTCTCAATGATTTGATTTTTATTTCTATTATTTGCATAATAGTCCCTCGTCAAATAATATTTCTATAATAGTCCTTTTTTAAATAATATTTTTCATAATGGTCCTTCCTAAAATAATATTTACAAAATAGTCCTTCTTTTTGTTAGTCATGGCAACCCTTACCCAAGAGAGGGGTGAATTGGGTATAAAAACTTTTTCACAAATGCTCTTAAAATAAACACAAATATTTAAGCTATTTAAATAAAAGCACAGAAGGAACGTGATGAAGAAAAGAAACTTTAAGAATAACGAAAAGTAAATGTGCAATAAAATAAAATTACATAAAATAAAGAGATAAAGAGAAGAAGAGCAGGCACGATATTTATCCTGGTTCGACCACCAACCACTTGTGGTCTACGTCCAGTCCCCGAAACACAGTTCGAGATTTTTCACTATGTATACAAGCTTCCAATAGGTGCTTGCAACCTTTACATAAGAGAGCACTTTTCACACACAGGGAAACTCTACCCTTGTGCTAAAGTCTCAGCCTGCAGGGATACCTCACCCTTATACAAACCTTAGAGGGATACCTCACCCCCTTTACAAACCTTGAAGGATACCTCACCCTCAATATAGAAGAATAGAAATATAGATGGATAGAAACTCTCACTCAGAGCAAATTATACAAATTGAAGTGCTAAGAGGCTCTCAAAGGATATCTCAAAGTTTCAGCAAAAAGAACACAGAAAATAGGCATAAATTATAAATCACATTTTTCAGAGCAAGCACAAATTAAACAGATAGCTGGGCACTTAACAGAAGAGACCCACGATCTCTATTTATAGAGTTAGAAAGAAAATAGCCGTTGGGTGTAATTAAAACCATAATTATTACGAGAATATGGCCGTTTGTTTCCATATCAGTATTCGTAAAAGCCCGTGGTTATTCGAATAGCATAAACCATTATTCGAATAACATTGTTCACAAAACCATCGTAAAAAGCAAACTGACATGGGTTATTCAAATAACCTTAAGTTTATTCGAATAATTCTTTAACAAAATAGAGTTCTGAAAAACTAGGATTATTTGAATAACTACTGAGTTATTTGAATAACTCATTTGAGAGAAACCTTTCTGGAGGTTCTTTTATTCGAATAGACAATGGCTTATTTGAATAGCCTTTTTAGAAAACAGAAGCTTTCAGCAAGATTAAAAGCTATTATTTGAATAACTTAACTTGTTATTCGAATATCAGTTTAGAAAACAGAGAAGGCTGAAAGGTTTTATTCGAATAGCAGGATCATTATTCGAATAAGACTATTAAAAATAGTTTTGGTATAAGTTTAAGAAAAACATTTTTGTTTTATCTTAAAGCACTAAGAGATATCCAAAGAGATCCTCGAACAAAGAGACTCTAAGTCCTAAAGCTATCTTTTAAAGATCTTGGACTTGGTCTTCCTATCATGTGTGTTATCATCAAGACAAATCTTCAAAGACATATCTTTAATCACATTCTCCTTGTGTTGAGCTTAAAAGATATCTATTGCTTTCTTGTTGCAAGCTCACCCTTGGTATTTGGACTATCGTGTAAAGTATTGCTCACTTAAACAAGCATAGTTAGTCCAAAAACATAGTTCAATGTCTTCATATGCATGATTCATAAATATATAACTTTAGTTAGTTTAACATGCATATAAAACTTTCATAGACATATCCAAATAAGTCATTTAACAATTATTAATAGATATGCTCTATGTAGGATGCAACAGAACACATTGCACAAGGTCAAATCCAATATTAATTCATTTATAACTCATATAAAGCATTATTGGATATACTATATGATGAATGTTACATCTATCATATTGCATGATTATTAAGTAAAATATAACTAGATAAGATACATATCATGCATGATACAATATATCACATTAAGTACATTTGTCAAGCATAAGCATCATTCTATTTGTCTTGTATTTGTCATCATCAAAACTTAACATATAAAACCATTTGGGGCAAACTTATTCCATACTTTTTAGAAAATATTTACAATATAGTCCTTCTTAAATTAATAATTACAATATAGTCCCTCTAAAATCAATATTTAAAAGTTGTATTTCTTTATTTCACTTAGGATTTTATAGTTCAAAACTTGCTGAAGCGTTTCAAAACCCATAGGGTGAGCTATATGTTAGTAAGTTTCAAGTACTCGCATTTATTTTATTACATAGTTATGTAAGCTAATTTTATTTCTAGAAACATAGTTACTTTCATTTCAAATTCCCAAACTTACCAAAATGATTTGTTATTATTAAAAACACTTAAGGTTATACTTAGAAAAGTATTTTTGGATCTTGAATAATAAAACTTAGCATGTTGGTCGAATTTCCACCTTGCTTCAAAATTCATTGTACTCTATTTTCTAACACTTGAAAACTTTGTAAAATCTCCTAATTAATTTTCTTGTCACAAAAACCTTTAATCCTCATTTTGAAACCATAATTTAGGACTCTTGGTCCTCTAGAATGTGATGAGGCCGTGTGCCTCTAAGCTCTTTGGAGCTCTCATGTAATCTTCCCAACATGTTGTTCACATCCTAAATTACACATACATTTGCATGCTTTCAAAATTATACATACACATATATTATCAAAGCTATAGTCATACCATCACACATGCAACCATAATCACAAACAAAGAAGCATAGAACAACAAGTGAATAAACCCTTATGGGTTTTTCACCACAAACAACTCATCTCCTCATCACCAACACATAGTTGATGAAGTTAATCTCCCTCTTACCTCAAGGAAGACAAGAATCTTCAAGTTCCTTCCTCTTGATTTTCATGAACTTCACCTCAAAAATCCCTAACAACTCTAAACAATTTTAAAAATCACAAACAAGGCATAAAAGTAAAGAATCATGGAACAATCATGGTCTAGAAAATCAAAACTCAACTTAGAACCATAGGATCAAAAGTTTACTTTTAGGAAAGTAAACCAATGCTTGGTTTTTGAAGCCTTTAGAAATTGATTTAGGCAAAACCTCCAAGATAAAAAGTGTTTAGAATATGGTTTAAGTTTAGAAAGTGTAGAGAAGTAAAATTATAGAAAAGTGGAAGTAGGGTTTTGGGTGGCTGGCTGAATCCTCCAAGAAGAAAAAGAAAGAGAAAAGTTCTTGTGTTCTTGAGAGTTTGGAGAGAAAAGATGAAGGCTTAGCTTTTTAGGTGAGAGAAAATGCAAATTGAGAGTGAAGAGAACTGTGCAGCCATGTGAGGTAGTGTAGGAAAAATAAAAGACTAATCATGATAGTAAAAATATCATTTTGTGTTCACATGCAAAGACACATGGCTTGGTCATCACTTGGTCATCAAAGTGTCATACAAGAGCATTCAAGAAGCTTGGAGAAGCCTCTTGGCCATGTGACTCCATAAGGAAAGGTAACTTAGTTTGTTTCTATTTTAGTTCTAGTTACTCTTCAAGCAAACAACAACTAACTAAATTAGGTTTTCTAGTTACTTGAATTAACTATCTAGTTATATAGCTAACTAGTTAAATAAGTCATTGCATATGTCATGACTAGTCATGACTTCTAGATGAAATTAAGATATTTAGTTAGTAACTAGATTCTAACTAATTAGTAACTAGGTTAGTTTCATTTAGTTTCTAATTAGGCAATTTAGATAACTAAGTTAGGTTTATTTAGTTACTTTGTAACAAATCAAACATTTCAACTTAGACCATTTCTTATTGGTTAGAAAAGTCCAACCATCATTTTTGACTTGTTTCTATTGGTTCATTTTAAATTAGCTTATAGAAAATAATCTAAGTACATTTTCTGTCAAATAAAATATATTGGGTCCAATAATTCATAGCAGAAGCTGCTATAAATAAAATAGCAGATTATTTTTTGTGAACTATTTTTATTTCATAGATAAATTCTAAAAATTAAAAGATTCATTTCTATGTCTCTCAGATTCGGGTTTAGTAAGATCCTTCGTCTCCAAATAAAACAAATAAGATTTTTCCCAGTCCAAAAATTATTATTTTCCTGACCCAGAGGAAATCTCACACAACGATCAAAAATAGTCTCAGAACAATCAAATTAATTTTACAGCATACAGAAAGCACAAAACAGTGGAATTCAATCATTACTATAAAATAGCCAAAATCTGGGATGTTACAATTTTCCTTCTCATACTACTAGAGTTGTTGAATTTGATCGGACTGTCTATTTTGAAGGGGACTTAGAACAAGGTGGAACTTCGGAGCCACTTATTGTTGTTTTTAGTGAGGGGCATATTGTTGTTCCTATTCTTATTATTCCCTTTCTAGGGATAATGTCATCTCCTTTGATCCATAATGATGATGTTATTGATCCTATTGATAATGTCGATATCCCTCAACAAGTCAAAAATAATGTATAGATTCCTTATGTTGTTGTGACTCCACTGAGAAGATTTGAGCGGGTTCCTATGTAACACCCTGAGTTTTTCCAACTCTAGGGTAAATGACAATTACGTCCCCAATGTACTGTTTTGTGTTCTCTGTATACAATGTGGTTTTATTTTACTGTCTGTGTTTTATTTAGCCTATACGTTGTGTGAGATCTATTTCGGGCCAGAAAACTCTTAAGCTTTCTACCCGGGAAAACTTTGTTTTAATTTTTCGGAGTTGGGGGAGTTTGTAAAACCCAATTCTGAAAGATACTGTTGTGAATCTTTTAATTTTTAGAATTTAACTATGTGATAAAATAATTTTAATATTATTTTATTACTCAGTGTAAATTTTGTCAGTGAACCCAAAAATATAGGTGTGGGACCCACTTTTAAGCAAAATAACCAAAGGATAGCAACCAATAAGAAAAAGCCAACAACATAGTCCAACCAATGGGAGGAGGTCAACAAAAATGGCTAGTTTAGTTGGATTGAAACTAGGAAACCTAAGTTAGTTAGCTTGGTTAGCTTGGAATGTAACTAAGTTAGTAACTAAGCCTTTGTAAGTAACTAAATTATAGTAACTAAGTTAGTAACCTAGTTATATCCTAAAGATAATAATTAACTAAAAACCTTAAACTAATTAAGTTATCATAAAGTAACTACAAGATGACTAGCTAGTTAGGACCTTACAACTAAGTGTAACTAGTTAGTTGATGAAGCAAACCAAATTGTTTTTTTTTTTTTTTTTTTGGGGGGGGGTTCGCCAAGGCAAAGATAGGAGGAGCCTTGGAAGCTTCAAGACAAGCCTTGTCATGGTTATGACTAAGCTTAGTTCAACCAATCATAAACACCCTTGGAGACCAAGGCTTTATCTCAACCATTGAGTGGATGAATGGCTAGGATTAGCTCTTGAAATAAACTAAAGCCTTAAGGCCTTATTCTTTTTCATTTTCTACGGCTGCACACTTAAGGAAATAACAAATTCTCTCCTTTTCTTCCAAGCTCACGTTGAAGGCTTTCTTGGAGCACCATTCGGCCAAGCTTCCAAATACACCATCCACCCACCCAAAAATTTTCTTTCCTTACTTTTCTAACTCTAAACATCCATCCAAGATTATCTCTAGTTGGAAGTTTTTGCAAATTTCATCATTTGCATGCTTGAATGCTCACCTTGAAATTTCTTCTTTAAAGGTAAAACTTATTGTTTTTCCTTTCTATTTTCATTTTTAAGCTTCCAAGCCATGATTGATCCATGGTATGGTTTTCTTTTCTAGTAGTAACCCTTAGAAAATTTTATTTATTTTCTTAGATTTTTGAAGGGGCAAAACCGAATTCCCAAAGAAGGAGGAAAGAAGGATTCTCTTCATTTTAAGGTAAGGGGAAGACTATAACCTAGTTATTCTTGAGTGGTAATGGGAAAATAGAATGATGTGTGTTTATAGAATCCATAAGGATTCTTTTATATATTGATTGTAATAATTTTTCATGTATGGTTGGTATTGTTCATTTGATTTGCTAGTCTTTATAATGTTGTTGATGTTAGTATAATGCTAGAGATGCATGAGTATTCCAAAGAATATAACACCCTAGGTTTCGGCCATCACCCTAAAAAGAGGAATGTAGATGTTTTCAAATTATTTTCAAGGTGTAATTATGGTATTTAGTTGAATTAATAATGTTTAAGTATTAGAACAAGAGAAAATGAATTGTTTTTTTTTTAATCCTAGTTACATTATGATAATTTCGGCCAACATGCCAAAAATAACTGAATTTGTGTTCTAAGTAATTTAGATTAAGTAAGAATGTTAAAAGAATTTTCATCATAAAGTCTTGACAATTAAAAATGGCTAAAAACAAAATAAAATAAAAATTGTAACGTCAATATTTTGAAAATGAAATAAAGTTTTCTTTTACTTTATTTTGCGATAAACGAAAATAGCAGATTTTACTGTTGAGCCAAAGTAGGGATTCGGATATGTGGAAAGTTATAATACACTAAGTGGGCGCGTCTTGTAATTTGGTTATAGGAAAAATATGGTGCGCCAAGTGGGAGCGTACTGTATTTTGAGATTTTTGCCACTAAGAACACTTAAGTAATTATTTTTGGCTATTGAGAACATTTTCGTAAATATTTGAAACTTGAGGACATTTTAGTAATTTCTGCTTCATTCATGCACTGAGTCGTGCCAATTTGAGAATTGGTGATTTGATTGACTAGATGAATAACATTGTGTTGTCGATGAGATGAGCGTAGTGTGTTCATTTCCGATATGGACTTGGAGGTATTGGTGTACATTATTCCATATGTGGACAGGAGGTAGCTCCTTCTGGGCCGTGGTACGTGGTAACACACCAGTGTTCTCGACAAGCACTATACTTAATCGAGATTTTGAGAGGACTATTTTACTGCCTGTAGTTACACGATGTTATGACTGTGTACTACGCCATGATGTTGTTAGTAGGCTATAGACACAAGTACTTGACAAGTCTGCAATAGCCGGTCGGGGTAGTCAAGTTATAGACACAAAGTATTGACAAGTGCAATAACTAGTCAAGCGATTATTAGAACTTTCGGATCATTCTCTCGATATTGATGTGTGTGTTGTAGCTCCATGGAGTAGGAATGAGTCATTTTATTGTTTTGGCATATTTATTGTGTATTCATTTATAATTTAGTGTAATTGGTTCTATTCTTTTCCGTAATTAGTTATTGTTATTAATTATTACCTGTGTTGATATTAATTGCTATTTTTGTTGTATTGTCGTTTTCTTATGTACCACACTTGTAATATATTGGGTTGTCTTACCTCTTTGTTGTTGTATGTGTTGTTTGTATTTTTGTGTTATATATACATATATATATAGACTGTGATGAAGAGATTGAAGAACAAGCAATAGGCAGTGAATACCATACAGAGGAGGAGCCACAATCTACAGATTTCCAGTTTGAGTGTTTGGAGCCTCCAGACCATCCGTATCATTTGGATTGACTCTGAGAAGATGACTACGCCAGGATTCTTAGGTTTTGTAAGGATAGAGTTCCATAGAGGAATAGATATGGAATAGAAGGCTGGCGCACTCGTGAAGAGAATAATGTTGTAGCGTATATGGGAACTATTACTTTATCTTTGCGTCCGGAATATGATTCTGATCCTGTAGTCACTGTTGACTTGTATGTACAGTTAGAGTTGCCTTTAGGGATCCGACGTCATTGGAATGGACTTTTCCAAGTTCCCAATGACAATAGTGTAGTGTCTACATCCCGGACTCCCGTCCGTAGAGCAACCCGGACCCCTGCTCGTAGAACTGCTGTGAGACATCCTAGATATCTGTCACCGAGGAGTCATCTAGGAATGATCCCCCAGTAGATTAGATACTCATGATGTGCACTTGGGCACTTTTTACTTTTTGGTGTCGTACTGTATTTGAACCTGGTATTTTATCTTCTGACAGTGGTTGTAAATATTTTGGTATGTCTTTTCTTTATTTGTAAGTTATTTGTAAATTATTTGTATAACTAATGACAACAAAACCATATGTAAATTATATATAGGTAAGTATTTTATATATGTATGTTACAAGTATGGTGATATTGCACAGCTCAGCTGTAATATACAGGTGAATTGATATGTATGCTACGCCGTATAAGTGCAATGATAAGTTGCACTTCATGCATTTCATAAACAAAATATATGTACAGGTTATATTATTTATTTTACAACTCGAATAAAATTTCTTACCTTTATTTTTTTTTTATGTTAAATGTGACATCCCCAAAGGGTGTTACATCCTATATCCACTGAGGCTACTAGATTCAAGGATTGTGTTGTGTACCTACAAGAGCATGAGTTTATTTCAATTAAGGATTTTGATCCTATTTCCTTTCAAGAGGTTGTGGTTAGTCTTGATAGTGTACAATGGCTAGTTGCTATGGAGCGTGAGTTGGCTTCTATGAGAAAGAATAACGTTTGGGAATTGGTGGAGTTGCCTACTGGTTGTAAAACTATGGGTTGTAAATGGGTCTTTAAGACCAAATGTGATGCTAGAGGTGAAATTGAGAGATTTAAGGTCAAACTTGTTGCAAAGGGATATAACCAAAGGGAAGGCATTGATTATAAGAGGACTGGTCTCCACTAAAGACTTTTTTCATGTTGTGATGGTCTTAGTTGCTCATTTTGATTTGGAGCTTTATCAAATGGATGTTAAGACCACCTTCCTAAATGGTTATTTGTATGAGGAAGTGTATATGGATTAACTTAAAGGTTTTGTTGAAGATGGTAAAGATCATATAGTATGTAAATTGAGAAAATCCATTTATGGATGAGATAAGCCTGTTGGTGTATGCCCTAGAGGCCGATATATTTTGAAAGTACTTACATACATTGTATTATGCTATTTTTTAATATATGAGGCAATTCATTTATTGTGTTATTTATGATAAACAAAATAAAGTCTTTAGAATAGTAAGTTTGATGTCATAGGATATCAAGTGGATGACGTGATCATGAGATCCTATTGGATAAAATTAGAACACTATTCTTAAATATCCCTAGTCAAGTATTATTGTTAATTAGGACAACAATAATGCATTGAGACTAGTATGTGCGTAGATTGATGACCACATCTCACGAGTCATGGATATGAGATTTCAAGTCTTTACATGGGTACATATTAGAGTAATGATGTACTGGACTGACCCGCCATAAGAACATTACATGGATTGTTACGTGAATGTCATAAGCGATTCTCATAGTGACAATAGTGTATGTGGTCCTTTGACCTGAAATCACTACGATTCCTACATGAAGAGTTGTGTGTTTTAATGTCATCAAATGTCATCAGTAATAAGGTGATTATAAAGTTAGTTATTGGACATATCGCGAATCATGTAGAGGGATGTGAGTGACCTAGATGAGATTTGTCACTCCTACATAACAGGAGTGATATCTTCGAACCACCTAATTGAGTGAGATTGTGAAATGCATGACCATGCTCAAATGAGTCAATATGAGATATTGATCTCATTTGTTATTACAAACTCTACTCGAGTATTAGAAAATGAAGGATTGAACTATACAATGGTGATGTATTCCATGCCTTGTGTTCAATCTAGATATGTTGACAAATGGAGTAAACTACACAGAAACATTAGTCACAGAAAGGTTATGTCAAGTCACTGACATTCTCATTACTTGGGTAGTAGCGCTGTGTTGCTAGAT
This sequence comes from Ormosia semicastrata, assembly GCA_029884595.1. NCBI lineage: Eukaryota > Viridiplantae > Streptophyta > Magnoliopsida > Fabales > Fabaceae > Ormosia > Ormosia semicastrata. The sequence continues at coordinate 37,075,384 of JAQQTO010000048.1, read as the reverse complement.
ACCGCTCACTGTTTGTAATATTAAAATGAGATTTTAATATTACCACCAACGTCATGAGAACTTGCAGGATCACACACATATAATAGACTAAATTGGAGTAATGAGAATCCAAGTTGGCCTAGGATTCCATCGTGGGCCTAACTCATAACAAAGGAGTCCAAAGGCTACACAGCTAACCGTACTACTACTCACAATCAATTAAGGCAGTCACTATTATAAATAATACTGCTAAAGGAGTTGCTAAACATGCATTACAGAACCCTATCCACACCTACAGAAATAGTGAGTGAGAGAGTGACAAGTTTCACTTCTCTTCGCAGCTAGTACTATGTTAAAGATGTAGGACTCCTTTTGCAGACGTTGGACATTTGTGAGTCTATTTGTGTGGATACCGCAGAGACATCATCATTGTTACGGTGTTGGTGATTCATGTTGTTTGTTTTTCATCTCGCTTCCAAAGGTAAACTAAAAAAAAACATGATTGTGGTCTCTTTTCACCTAGATCCTTAGTGGGAATTTTGTTTTTCCGTTGCATGATGTATCCGCAATTCCCAACAAGGCCTCCATGCATTGGTATTTTAAATTTGATTATATTGTTGGCTCTCTTGGTTTTAAAGAAAATACTATTGACCAATGCATTTATATAAAGTTTAGTAGGAGCAAATTCATCATTTTTGTTTTATATGTTGATGATATATTATTGGCTAGTAATGATATTATTTTTCTAAATGAGACTGAGCAGATGTTGACAATTCATTTTGATATAAAAGATCTCGGTGATGCCTCTTTTGTATTAGACATTGAGATTCACCGTGACAGATCTTGTAGTATTCTTGGCTTGTCTCAGAAATCTTATATTGAAAGGATTCTGAATAGATGTTATATGAAATTTTGTAATTCTTGTTCTACACCTATTTAAAAAGGGTGAAAGACTTTTTAATACCTAGTGTACTTAAAATGATAAAGATGTTACTAAAATGGAGAAGGTCCCATATGTTTCCACTATTGGCAGCCTTGTGTATTCTCAAGTTTGTACACGTCTTGATATTATTTTTGTTGTTAGTGTACTTGGGAGATACTTGAGTAAACCTGGTGTGGCTTATTGGAAAGTTACAAAACAAATCATGAGGTATCTAAATGGTACCAAATATCATATGTTAACTTATATAAGGTTAGATCACCTTGAGGTGATAGGCTATTCTGATTTTGATTATGGTGGTTGTCCAGATGACCACAAGTCCACATCAAGGTATATCTTTATGTTAGAAGGAGGAGCTATTTCTTGGAAGAGTGTTAAATAGACACTTATAACTACTTCTACTATGGAGGAAGAGTATATAATTTGTATGAGGCTACGCATCAAGTGGTATGGTTAAAAAATTTGATTACTGAATTTCATATTATGAAGAGTATTTCTAAGCCTCTTACTATCTATTGTGATAACTCTTTTTGTAGTGTGCTTCTCTCAAATCAATAAGAGCTTTAGGCATTCGAAACTTTTGAAACAAAGTATATGTTTGTTAGAGAGAAGATTCAGGAGTTTCAAACTCGTTTCGAGTATATCCCTACATAACTTATGGTTACAGATCCCCTAACCAAAAGTTTAGCTGTCAAAGTTTTGTTGATCATGTGACCCATATGGGTATAGTGAGGTCTTTTGATGCTTTGGGTTAGTGAAAGTTTGTTTTGTGATTATAATGTGACCTCATTTTATGTCTCGAGACTTTAAACAATTATGTTGTTATTATTGTCATTGCCATATAATGTAGTTATTATTATCTATGTAGTATTATTTGTTCATATTATGGCATATTGTGGAGACATTTTGGGCCCAGTCTTATTTTGTTATTGTGCTGAGATGTTTATTAAATCTTAGAAAGCATCTTGGGCAGATGCTTGGGGCCATTTTGTTAGGAAATACACATTATTCATATATTGGCATACAATTTTGGATGTGCTTTCCCATTACCCATATACCACATTTTGATAGGTCATCGAGATATGAGTATCTTGCATGTGTGATATTAGTACTCCTTCAAGTATGATTTTTTGGATTGTTGTGATGCTTATAGTATCATTTTTGGCCAGTTGTTGAGAGTGCTGACTCGATTTTGACATCATGTTATGGCACATATTGTTTGATTAATCCAGAGAATTGTTTTCTTATTAAAGTGATGTAATATGACTTATTTTGTCCAAGTGGGAGAATATTAGAATTTTTATTTATGGACTAGCATAAATCATATTATAATTTTATAAAACCCAAACTGATTGGATGTCAAAATTATTAGAGCATTTTGTTTTGCCTTAATTACAATTAATATTGTTAATGGGCCTATTGTTATTAAAGCACAGCTCATATATGGGTTTGCCATAGTGGGTAGGTTTAACCCATTTTAATTATTCTGTATATACGGGGAGTGATCCCTATTCTTAGCCACTCTAGTCCATACAATTACTTCATTGATACTGACGCATAAGCGACTATTATGGGAAAGGAATAGTATCTCTCCCTCATCGAGATTATTTTTAAGGGTTTCATAAATGACTTCCTCATCGGTATTTTTTCAAGGTAATCCTAAAATTCTTTATATAAATGTTTGATATGTCATAAATTTTGGGATCAATAGATTCCATAATTTTTCTTTCATTATATGACGTTGGGAATTCTTGTTTGTGATGGTAATGGGGAGCTGGTGTTTGATTTTTGGTTGGATGATAAAACAGGGAAGACCTTGTTTTTGGTTGCCTAACGGACGCTCAGGCGCTAACTTTTGGGCTCCTAGGCACCCAACGACCAGAGAATAATTTTTTAGTGTTGGGCGTAGGGAAATGGGCGCTTAAGCGCCCAACAACTAGAGAAGAATTTCTGGGCGCTGCCCAGCCAATGCCTAGGACTATAAGGTTGGCATCTAAGCGCTGGTCGCAGAATAGAATAGAGTAGAAAATCACTATATATAGATTATGGATAGTGTTTTGATGCATTTAAATGTTGAGTAATGGTATGTAACATTATGCTATTAATTGCATTATGATTTGATCTAAAATGATAAAATGGAATGCACTAAGGTTTGATTGATGAATTGAGAAGGGATTTTATAATGACATTACATCAAATGAGTCAGAATGATGAATTTGTTTATTGATGACAAGAGAGACCTTTATATGCAAAGTATTGCCTGTTGATGAAATGTGAGGCCTTGGGCCATAATATGAGATGATGAGATAGATATCATGTTGTATAATTGATTTGATCATGATGCCTGATATTATGATATGAGAATAGTGATTGATAAATGATTGATTATTTTATAAGTAACCCATTACCTAGGATATCCTTAGACCTAGGGGTTGACTTGGAAATGGTGGTTGAGGATGGACATTCCCTTACCACTTGAGTAAAGAGGTTAAGGATGGACATTGTTTTCCTCTTTACCTGAGTTTCCCCATGGTTAATATATAGTTGAGGATGGACATTCCCTCTCTACTCTTAAGGCATTCCTAGTTTGAGGATAGTGCGAGGAAGGATGGTATCCTCCCTATCAATAGTAGTTGACGATGGACATTGCCTCTCTACTCACAACTATAATGAGGATAGACATTCCCTCAATGTTGTGGCCGATTTGGGTTACTTGGAGTACTTCTGTATGATTTGAAGTGCACCGACCCGAAAGCAGACTACTACTAAGTGATTGGTATTGTGAGGATAGACATTCCCTCCAAACCATTGATTTCAAGATGACACATGTGTTTTAATGATGTGATGATATGAGATTTGATGGTTTGATTTCTGATTTAATGACTTGAGTTTTCATGACTTAAATGATTTTTATAATGCTAAAATGAACTGTCTATTTCGGGAAGAAGAAGGACATAGATTTGGCTTTCAGCCACCATCTAAGAATGTTATTGAATATTTTTATAATGATTTTTCCCCAAAATAGTTGAAATGATTATGATGATACATTTTTATAACTAAGACTGAGAGTTGTAAGATTCTCACCCCATTTGTTTCTTTTCCATAATGATTTCATGGTGTCTACGTGCAAATCTCAAAGGTGATGAAGGATTTAGTCTTTTAGACCTTTTAATTGGCTTTATTTTGATTCTTTTTGTAAATGGTTATATACCATTATTTTGTACCATTGAGGCCTGTGATGTATGTAATGTACCTTGCAGTACTCTTGTATATGACTCCATTCTATATTTATATATTATGTACTTCTGTTTCAGGCTCATATTCTATATATCATATAAATGCTTTTCATTAAAAATTTATATTGATCTAAGTGACATACTCTAATATGATTGTTAATGCATAATTCCAGATATGTCATTAGCTTAAGTATTAGGTTATTATATTTTGGTATCAGAGCAGTTCATCTTGTAAGAGCCCAGGTGTGGACTAGCTATGCTTTTAGCATGAATGTTGTGTATCTTTCTATCATGATATTGAGTGTATTCATGGACTTGCATGATAACCTTGTATTTGTATGTTTATAGTTACTATTATACAGTTACATGATATTGAGCCTAATTAACTCAATATGTAATGTTCTGTGTATGCAGGATACTATGGCATCATCAAGGTGCAGGCGGGGAGGTAGAACATCTAGCAATGGTGATAGAGAAGACATGATGGAAATGTTTAGAGAGATGGCAGCCTCTATGACTGCAGCTATGAGAGAACAACTGGAAAGAATGGGAAACAACTAACATCCTCATCAAGAAAACAAGTCAGTAGTGATGAAGGACTAGAACTTTCATTTCCTTTCTGAGTTCAGAAAGTTCAATCCACCACCTTTTCATGGAGAGTATGATCCGGCTAAAGCTCAAGAGTGGATAAAAGAATTGGAGAAGATATTTGATGTTCTGGTATGCAATGATGAGCAATGGGTGTCCTTGGCCTCCTCTATGATGAAGGGGGAGGCTGAAAATTGGTGGAGTAAAGCTAAAAGGCTTCTAGAAGTTGCTGGAATACAAGTTACTTGGGAGGTGTTCAAAACCACCTTCCTAGAGACATATTTCCCTCCAAATATTCAAGAAGAGAAAAAGATGGAATTTTTGGAATTTAAGCAAGGTAAGATGACAATAAGCCAGTATTTAGCAAGGTTTGAAGAGTTAGCCAAGTTCTCCTCTTACCTTAAATATAATCCTGATGAGAAATAAAAATGTGTTAAATTTGATACGAGCTTGAGAAGAGACTTGAAGGAGAAGGTGAGACCTTCTGAGATCTAAAATTTCCACACTTTAGTCAATAAGTGTAGGATTATTGAATCTGCTAAGTTGGAAAAGGAGTAGGAACAAAAGCCTCAAGGCTTTCAGAAGAGAAAGACGACAGATAAAGACTCTAAGAAGAGGAAGTTCTCAAAATTCAAGAATCAACAAGGAAAGGGAAAACAACTTAAGGTAGAAGATAGGGGACCTCAGTGTCCCAAGTGTAAAAGATATCATGGTGAGGCAGCTTGCAGGATTAACTAGATGGAATGCTTTAGTTATGGCAAAAAGGGACATTATGCTAGGAACTATCCCCAGAGGGAAGAAGCATCAACTCCTAGAACCTTAACTACAGGAAGAGTGTTCACTCTGAGTGGTCATGAAGCGTCTCAATGCTCTGATCTTATACAAGGTATGTGTATAGTTAAAGATAAGCTTTCAATTGTATTTTATGATTCTGGGGCAACCCACTCTTTTATTTCTTATGATTATGTGAAAGAATTAGAGTTACCCATTTCAGATCTTCCTTTTGATTTGTCAGTTTCCACCCCTACTAGAAAACCAGTAACAATTTCTCAGATATGCTTAAATTATTATGTAACCATTGAAAACAGAGACTTCCTTATATGTCTACCCCTTGTTGATATAGACCTTATCTTAGGCATGGACTAGTTGTCAAGTAATCATGTTATTTTAAACTGCTCAGATAAAACCCTAGTATTTATATCAAACACTTCTTCTCTGAATACTCCTTCTGAGTCCGTATACCTGAATATTAGTCAAGTCACCAACCACTTAGTAGAAAAGGCTTAGTGTTATGTTCTCGTCTATTGAATTCTGAAAAGGAATAGAGTTTGGAGACTACCTATTGTGAGAGAGTACCAAAGATGTTCCCTGATGAAGTGAGTGAATTACCACCTGAGAGAGAGATCGAGTTTGGTATAGACTTAGTGCTAAGAATAGGGCCTATTTCCATAGCACTGTATAGGATGTCCCCTCTAGAACTCTCCAAGCTTAAGAAGCATATAGAAGAGTTACGAGATAAAAAGTTCATTAGACCTAGTGTCTCACCTTGGAGAGCGCCTGTGCTTTTGGTGAAGAAGAAATATGGTAGCATAAGACTATGTGTGGACTATAAGCAACTGAACAAGGTTACAATTAAGAACAAATACCCACTGCCTAGGATAGATGATTTGATGGACCAGTTAAAAGGAGCCACAATGTTTTCAAAGATTGATTTAAGATCTAGTTACCATCAAATCAGGGTCAGAGAAAAAGATATTCCTAAGACTGCCTTTAGGACTAGGTACGGGCATTATGAGTACCTTGTAATGTCATTTGATCTAAAAAATGCACCTTCTGTTTTTATGGACTATATGAACAAGATTTTTAGGCCATACCTTAATAAATTTGTTGTTGTCTTCATAGATGATATTCTTATTTATTCAAAGACAACTAAGGAACATGAGGAGCATTTAAAGGTAGTTCTAGAAATCCTGAAAGAAAATAAGTTGTTTGCCAAATTATCAAAATGTGAGTTTTGGATGAAGGAGGTGCATTTTTTGGGACATGTGATATTTAGAGATAGAATATATGTGGATCACAGTAAGATAGAGGCAGTGTTACTATGAGAGATACCTACCACCATAATTGAGGTTAAAAGTTTCTTGGGTTTAGTTGGGTACTATAGGAGATTCATAAAGGGTTTTTCCTAGATAGCTTTGCCCTTAACTAAGCTGACTAAGAAAGGCAACAGTTTTGAGTGGACCCAAAAATGTGAGAATAACTTCCAAGAGCTGAAAGAGAAATTAACCACCACACCTATGCTAGTGATTCCTGACTCACAAGAAAGCTTTGAGGTTTACTATGATGCTTCGAAAATGGGTTAGGATATGTGTTAATGCAAAAGGGACTGGTAGTTGTTTATGTATCTAGGAAGCTAAGACCCCACGAGGAAAACTACAGAACTCATGACCTAAAACTAGCAGTAGTTGTGTTTGCTTTACATATTTGGAGGCATTACTTGTATGGGGTCAAGTTTGAGGTCTTTAGTGATCACAAGAGTTTGAAATACTTATTTGATCAAAAAGAGTTGAATATGAGGCAAAGTAGCTGGATGGAGTTTCTAAAAGACTATAACTTTGAATTACAGTATCATCCGGGTAAGGCCAATATTGTGGCCGATACGCTTAGCAAAATTTTTTTGCATGCATCCTAAATGATGGTGCAAGAGATGGAACTCCTAAAGAGCTTCAGAAATTTGAGCCTAGCAATGACTATGTTACCACACGGTTTTTGTTTGAAAAGATTAGAGATTCAAAATGATTTGAGGGCTCAAATTAGAGAACCTCAAGAAAATGATGAAACTTTAAAGTGAATAGATGAACAAATCTAATTAGGAAAGAGGAAGGAATTCAAGAGGGCTTAAGATAGGACACTTATGTTTAGGAATAGACTTTGTGCTCCACAAGGAGGTGAAATTAAGGAAAGGATCCTAGAAGAAGCCCATAAGAGTAGATACACCATCCACCCTAGAGCCACGAAGATGCATCAAGACCTCAAAAAGATATTTTGGTGGCCAAACATTAAAGAAGAGATAGCAGAATATGTGTCCAAATGCTTAGTGTGCCAAAAAGTGAAAATAGAGCACCAAAAACGTCCAGGACCCCTCCGACCCTTAGAGGTTCTCGAATGGAAATGGGGGAGCATATCGATGGACTTTGTGATGGGGTTGCCTAGGAACCCAATCAGGCCATGATGCTGTTTGGGTTATTGCGGATAGGTTAACCAAATCTACCTATTACCTGGCCACAAAAGCAATTCAGTCACTTCATAAGTTGGCCCAACTTTACCTTCAAGAGATTGTGAGACTTCATAGAATCCTCTTAAGTATTATATCAGACTGAGATCCTAGGTTCATATCTAGGTTTTGGGGAGTTCTTCATAAAGCCTTTGGGACAAAGCTGAATTTTAGTACAGCCTATCATCTGCAAACTGATGGCCTGACTGAAAGAACCATCCAAACTTTGAAAGAAATGCTTAGAGCCTATGTGCTTGATCATCAAGGTAGTTGGGATAGGTTCTTACCCTTGATAGAGTTTGCTTATAATAACAGTTATCACACCAGTATATGGATGGCACCTTATGAAGCCTTGTATGGCAGAAAATGTAGATCACCTTTATATTAGTATGAAACTGGGGAACAAACTATCCTAGGTCTAGAAATGGTTCAACAGATCACAGAATAAATTAGAATGATCAAGGATAGAATGTTAGCAGTCCAAAGTAGGCAAAATGGTTATGCAAATGAGTGGAGAAGGCCCCTGGAATTCAATGAAAGAGAACATGTGTTCCTCAGAGTTACTCCGACTATGGGAGTGTGTAGGGCTATTAAAACCAGAAAGTTGACTCCTCGGTTTCTAAGTCCCTTTCAAATTCTAAAAAAAGTCAGACCAATTACCTACCAAATAGCCTTACCCCCCAGTTTGTCAAACCTCCATAATGTTTTTCATGTTTCCCAACTTCAAAAGTATAATCCGGATCCTTCACATATTTTGAGAAATGAATCAATATAGTTAAAAGATGATTTAACTTTTACAGTTAAACTTATAAGGATCATGGATAGGGCTATGAAAGAGCTCAGAAGGAAACAAATTCCTCTAGTAAAGGTGTTGTGGGAGGGAGATGACTTCAAAGAGGCCACATGGGAACTCGAATCCCACTTGATGAAAGATCATCTAGAACTTTTCGAATGAGGTAAACAAATTTTGAGGACAAAATTTATAAAATGGAAGGGAGAATTGTAACATTCTCACTAACCCAATACACTTAATTAGGTTATGGAAGCTCAATAATATTGGCATAAGATGTTTGATAATTTTGGAATATGATTTGGATTAAATTAAGTATAAATCTATATCATTGTATGTGAGAAATAACTCTTTTTTGCTTGAAATTTTGCTAAACAAGCTAAGAAAAGAATAATGAAGCCTAAGAGCCTGATAATGCAATATAAGAAAAGAGGTGGGATGGTAGTATAGAAAATAGAAGGAAATCTTATAATTTTCTACGATGCTTATGAAAGTTGGAAAATTCATTTTTGAGAAAATAAAGTGCTTTTAGCAGATATAAGATTATTAATGGAGTTTCAAATTTGAAACTCCAAAAATCCCGTCATCTCTACTGTTTCACGCTACTACTCACCTACCCAACCCAAGATATTTTCATTTTCCCCTTATCTTTTTATTTCTCTCACTCACGCTACCCCTCCCATTCTCTCTTTTATTTTCTCTCATTCTCTCATTCCCTATTTTCAGTTGCTCAATCTCCACGCTCTCACTGTCACATTGCTGGAAGAAGGAAGAAAAAAAACAAGGTCCAACAAGAGCCATAGAGGGAAGAAAAGGCGAGAGGAAGAAGAAGGGAAGAAAGGCAAGAAAGGAAAGAAGAAAACTACTTCAAGCTAGGTAGGGGGTTATTTTCTTTACTATTTTCATGATTATGAGAAATATACATGAGTTTGGAAGTGATTTTTTTTAATGGATTCCCATGATTTTAAATGAATGATTGATTATTTAAGAACTTGATTCCTTGGATTTGAATTATTAGGAAGTTTTAGGTTTTGAAAAAGAGGTTTTATATCCCCATTGAGATTTGATGTTTTATTGAGTGATTTTAAAAGATGTTTGAGGATTATATGATGTTAGGAATTCTTATTTGTGATGGTAATGGATTGTTGGTGTTTGATTTTTGGTTGGATGACAAAACAGGGAAGACCTTGTTTCTGGTCACCTAATGGGCACTCAAGCACTAGCTTTTGGGTGCCACAACTAGAGAAGAATTTATAGGCGCTACCTGGTGCTGGGAAACGGGCGCCCAATGACCCAAGAAGAATTTCTAGGCACTGCCCAACTAGCGCATAGGTGCTGTAAGGTTGGCGTCTAAGCACTGGTAGTAGAACAAAATAGAGCATAAAATGACTAAGTGATAACTCCATGATATGTAGTTATTTGTTCCCTATATCTGTGCTATATTAACAGCTTAGTCCTTGTTATGATGCATATATGGAAGAATTGAGGCTTATATTTGTCAAACTCTATTTTGATATCTTCTTATATAAACTTGTGTAAATCTAGCATATTCTTTAAGTGATTAAGTGAATTTGTAACTGTTAGTAACTTGGTGATTTCTTTATTGCAGGAACAGTCCTAAACAAGCTGATTTGTAGAAGAATTGGGCCAGCATTGGAAGAGAAAGCCAAGTGTGAAATTCAGCATCTCATGTCGCGGCATAGGTATGTTAATGCTGCGTCGTGGTGCATTCCCCTGCTTCAGAACAGAAACCCGACGCTAGAGCGTTGCGGCCCAAAGGAATGGATGTCGCGGCGTGGTTACCTAATTTGAATACGTGCCGCGACGTAATATGGTGAATATCACAGCGTGAAGCAAAGTTTTAGGCCTATAAATACTATTTCATCAGATTTTATGAGGGGAGTTTTTACATTTTTAGAACACAGCTGCTAGGGTTTGTGTGTAAGGCTAAAAGAAAGCTAAGGGGACCAAAGTTGGAGGCCATCTTCATCTTGGAGGAGGATTCAAGCATAATGGATCACACCTATTGAGCTTCTTTCTCTTATTCCTTTACTTTCTCTCTTGTTGTATCATGAGCATGATGTATATATATATATTTTCGTGTTTCATGGCTAGCTAAGCTGTGTATAGGGGTTTCTTTTGATCCTCCTATGGATATTAAATGATTTTGTAATCCTTTGAGTTTATATAGGTGATTTGGTTTTGTTCAATCATATGAATCTTAATGCTCTTGATTGTTTGATCATCTTTTAAGTGATTTATTGAAATCTAATGAACCTAAGCATAGGAATTTGGATTTGAGATTATAAGTATGGTTGATGCATGTTTAATTTCATTCTAATGGTGGGGTGAGTTAATTCGCTAATGGGATAGAAATATATCTCTTAGCCATGCATAGTAATTGTTGAGAATTGATCTTAATGAGTGGATTTTACGCTAGTTCTTATGGAAACATAGTGAATTGGGTCATTGAAACATGGTTGATTGATCTAGACATAGGCTCTTAACTAAGTTAGTTTCTCAAGCTAATCTAATCCTTTCATTTACGTTACTTATAAGGATTGCTTATTATCAATTGAAGTAGGAGGTGAAAAAGGATTTGTTAGTCTTGGCAACCATCACCCAAGAGGGAGGTGAATTAAGTGATTACAAATTTTTAAAACACCTTTGAGAAATTATATATTTTGATATTTTCAATCAACACATGTAGCGGAAAAAGTTTAACAAAGGTACAACTATTAGAGATTTCTCAAATACCACTTGAGCTATAAGATAAATCAAGCAAATAAATTAAATATCAAATTCAACTCAAGAAAATATAATTAAAATACAAATGTAAAGGAGATAGAGTTGAGAGAAGCAAACACAATATTTTTCCTTATTCAGCCACCAACCACTTGTGGCCTACGTCCAGTCCCCAAGTTTAACTTAAGATTTTCTTCACTATCTCCTAGACTTCACGGGTGCTAGGAAAACCTTAGTACAAACAAGAGCACTCCTCATATCTTGGGATGCCTCACCCTTGTGCTATAGCCTCTAACTCTTCAAGCTTCACAGGTGCTTGAAAAACCATTACAACTAAGAGCACTCAACACACCTTGGAATGCCTCACCATTGTGCTTGAGCCTCAAAACAGGGATACCTTACCCTTTACAACCTTTGAGGGATACCTTACCCTCTTTACAGATTAAACAAAGTGTAGATAAAATGAAACTCTCTCAAGAGTGAATAATACAAATTGAAGCTCTATGGGTATCATAGATTCACACTTTAAAGCTCAAATCAGGGGTTTGGAAAAATAGACAGTGAAACATGACTTTAATGCTCAAGAGTGATTTTCATATTATTCTCCAATATTTTTTTGATGCCCAAACACTTTCATTTATAGCCCAAAGCTTTTAAGAGCAATTGATGGTTGTTGGGGGCATTAAATGCTCCAATAGGGCCGTTAGGAAATGTTTTCTGCTATCCCAGATAACAGATTATTAATATTCAGTAACTGGTTATTTAGTCAAGCATAACCGATTAGCAGCAAAACACAAATCGGTTATGATAGGTTAAAATTGAAAAATTGCATTTCTATTTTACTCAATAACCGATTACACAATTGGCCTAATCGGTTATTGGCCTTTTTAAAGACATAAGTGGTGCCTCTGTTCTATTTTAATAACTGATTATATAAGTTGCCTAATTGGTTAGGCCTTTTAGAAACAAAGAGAAAATGCCTCTGACTTATCAAATAACCAATTAGGAGAATGGTCTAATTAATTAGGAGCTTTAGAAATTAGCTCAATAACCAATTAGGAAAATGGCCTAATCGATTAGGAGCTTTAGAAATTAGCTCAATAACCAATTAGGGAAATGGCCTAATTGTTGGTGTATGCCCTAGAGGCCATTTTTTTTACAGTACTTATATATATCATATTATGCTATTCTTTAATATATGAGATATTTCTTTTATTGTGTTATTTATGATAAACATAATAAAGTCCTTAGAATAGTAACTTTGATGCTATAGGACGTCAAGTGGTTGACTTGATTGTGAGATCCGATTGGATAAAATTAAAATACTATTCTTAAATGTCCCTAGTCAAGTATTATTGTTAATTAGGACAACAATAATGCATTGAGACTAGTATTTGCATAGAATGATGACCACATCTCACAGGTCATGGATATGAGATATCACGTTTACATATGGGTATATGTTAGAGTAATGATGTATTAGACTGATCCGCCATGCGAACGCTACGTGGATCGTTACGTAGTGTCATAAGCGATTCTAATAGTGACAATGGTGTCTGTGATCCTTTAACTTGAAATCACTATGATTCTTACATGAGGAGTTGTGTGTTTTAATGCCATCAAACATCATCTCTAACAATGTGATTATAAAGTTGGTTATTGGATATAACGCGAATCATGCAAAGGGATGTGAGTGACCTAGATGGGATTTGTCACTCCTACATAACAGGAGCGATATCTTGGGGCCCCTGATTAAGTGAGACTACAAAATGCACGACCATGCTCAAATGAGTTAATATGAGATATTGATCTCATTTGTTGTTACAAAGTCTACTCAAGTATAAGAAAACAAAGGATTAAACTATACAATGGTGACACATTCCATGCCTTATGTTCAATTTAGATATCTTGACAAAGGGACTAAATGACATGTAAATATTGGTCACGGAAAGGTTATGTCAAATCACTGACATTCTCATTACTTGGGTAGCAACGATGTGTTGCTAGATACTACTCATTGCTTGTAATATTAAAATGGGATTTTAATATTACTACCAACATAATCAGAACCTGCAGGGTCACACACATAGAGCAGATTAAAATTAGAGCAATAGATCCAAGTTGGACTCGGATTCAAATATAGGCCAGTCTCATAACATATGAGTTTAGGGTTACACAGCTTACCTTATTACTGCTCACACTCACTTAAGGCAGTCATTATTATAAATAGTACTACTAAAGGGGATGCTAAGACACACATAACAGAACCCTAGCTGCACCTACAGAAACGGTGAGTGAGAGAGTGACAAGTTTCTCATCTCTTCACAGCTAGCACTGTGTCAGAGACGTGAGGCTCCTTTTGTAGACGTTGGACGTTCGTGAGTCTATTCGTGTGGATACCGCAGAGACATCATCGCTGTTATAGTATTAGTGATTCACGTCGTTTGTGTTTTCATCTCACTTTAAGAGGTATTTTTTTTTTTAAAAACACGAATTATAGTCTTTTGCATGGATTCTTGGTGGAAATTTTACTTTTCTACTACGAGATTTATCCGTGATTCCCAACACTGATCAGTTAGGAGCTTTAAAAACATGAAAAATGCTTCTGACTTGGTGAATAATTGGTTATGGAAAATCCATAATCGATTATTGCACTCTGGTTTTGAAAATTGATTTTAAATGGTCATAACTGCTTCTTTTCTTGTCTGTTTAAAGTAAATGACCACTCATTGGAAAGATCTTTGAGTCTATTTTCATATGAAAGAATTTTAGAACAAAACTCAAATTATTTTGAAAGTTATGATCAAAAGAGTAACTACATGTCAGTTTTGTAAAACACAAACTTGGCTATTTTTCATAGATTTGAATTACCACCAAGACTAGCTTTTCAAAACATATTTGTTGGGGATTTTAGCAAGTAAGAAACATTTGTAAAGATTTAAAAACATATTTGAGCTTAGTGTGATTCTTTTTTACCTTTATATAAGATCTAAGTCTTATAAGTTAAACTTAAAGAACTTGAACTTGATCTTGACGAACCAATCCTTTGGCTTCTTGATGTAATCCAAGCTTCTAAAGAAAATCTTCTCTTTAAATCTTGCAAATTCTTAGAACATCTTTTCATTCTCATTCTTCTTGAGTTGAGCATAATTATGATCTTTTGCTTTCTTGTTGTAATGCTCACTCTTGGTACTTGGACTATCCTACGAAGTATTACTCACTTAAAACAAATATAGTTAGTCCAAATTCATAACTCAATATCTTCATATGCATGATTCATAAATGTATAACTCTAGTTAGTCTAACATGCATATAAGACTTTCATAGACACATCCAAATAAGATATTTATCAATTACTAATGGATATCTCTATATAGGATGTAACAAAGAACACTTTGCACATTTTCATTTAAATAGAGTCAAATCTAATATTAATTCATTATAACTCATATAAAGCTTTATTGGATATATTATATGAAAAATGTTACACATATCTCATTGCATGATTATTAAGTGAAATATAATTAGATAAAGTACATAATCGTGCATGATATAAAATATCTCATTAAGCACATCTATGTAACATGATCAATATTCTTTTGTAATGCATTTGTCATCTATTAAGCACATCTATTAAGCATAAGCATCATTCCTTTTGTCTTGTATTTGTCATCATCAAAACTTAACATATTAAACCATTGAGACAAACTTATTTCCGTAGATTCCTTATTCTCTAATCATTCACTTTAATTCGTAATTTACTACAATTAAGTCTTTCAATTAACTTTAACACTCTTTTCTCAATTTTAATGTTCTTGAATAGTATTAAGTAAGCTACTGGTTAGTATTTGGCTTTAGAGATTTATGTATTCCTCATGGGTGTAACACCCTCGCTAGGGTATTACATTTTAGACCAACACTGTATTTTATTTTGAAACTTTACCCAAGCCAAAGTTAAGATTTATTATAAAATACGAGTTTAAAAATTTCTTTTTTGCGGATAATGTAAACTTAACAGAATATAAATAAACTCAAGGTATAAAGAACTGAACAAAACATTTCACATATATATATATACATATATACATAAGAAACTGAATAGAACATGAGGACTTAAGGTTTACATACCAAAAAGACATAAAACAACCTGACAACATAAACTTAAACCGGCCCAAGTTCATTGCACCTGAGGGAAGGGTCCTCCTCAGGATCCTTTTCAGATTCCTTAGAAGACAAGTCCCCCAGTCGAGGTGAGTCTCAATGGGCAGGAGTCCGAGCAGAAGATATCTCAGAATCTTCCCTACGAGAATAGTGAAGGTCACCCTACAAATTCCTTAAAGGCTTATGAAACTCTAGATAAACTGTAGCAGAAAAAGAAAAAGTAGTGACCCCATGATGGTTCCTACTTATGGATAAAGTAACATCTCCACGATACTCTACCCGCTCCGTATCCAGATGGATACGCCAGGCATCAGTACCTCCAAGGAACTGGACTCTCACGTAACCCAGAATGTCTCTCCTCGTCGCTATAGCCGTCTTCAAAGAGCATAGGCATAAAACAGAACAGGAAGAATAAAATAACATAAAGAGGTGAGATCCCCTACATCACATACCAGCGTGGTAGTAAGAAACAGTAATAACAATAAAATCACAGAGTGCATGATTAACATTTACAAACATAATATTTATCAGCAGATATCTTAACAATATATCAGCAAGTAATTCAATAGTATAAATATGTCACAACCAAATGTTCAATGACTATGCAAATGCACAATGAACTGACACCTACTCCATGGAGCTAAAACCAAACATTGCAGAGAATGAGCAGGCAGTCATGTATGTATATTGTTAGCCTCAAATCAGGTGCTTTCAAATATAATCAATATGCACAACATGGCTTATACAAGACACTCTCGACTGGATCGAGAATAGGAATAGGGTCTTATCGAGATCATCGGTGCGTTGCACAGTCACCATGGCCCAGTGGAGCTACCAACTGTCCACGTGTGGGATACCCGCGCCCCGACGCCTCCTAAGTCATTCATAGACCTTCCCTATGCAATTCGCACTCGCACAAAGGTGTAATTCATCTCCTAAGCATACAGCTTCAACAACAAGTCATTCTGACTTTCACAATGCATGATCACATGACATGATAAAACAATACTCATTTATAGCATAAATTCCACCAAAACGAGCCACAATAGGGCTTAAGTCAATAACTGACATCTCCGGGTACAGTACATCGGCCCGACAACAACCTGCTATTTTTCTCAAACATAAAACATTTTCACTGAAATTCCACAGACGTGCAACACTTTTGTCACATTACAAAACCACGAAACATCTTTACATAGATTTTCAAATGCATAAACACTTTAAAACATTTTCTCAATTTGTATAAACATTTTGAAGCATTTTCCATCACTTTACTAAAAACTAACTTAAACAAAGCACTTTAATTTTCAAAACATCCCTCAAAATTTATTTCCATTATAAAAATTAATCTCTTTTTACATACTAAAACCTTGCTCATCCTCTTCTTAATTTATAAATCCTTGAATCCCATTCTAGTCCCTTGATCATCTAAGTTTTCAATTAATAAGGCAATTTTGTCTTGGAAACCCTATATTTGAGCTTCATGGCTGTGAGCCATAAGCATTCCTTGGAATAAAAAACTTGTCTTTCATATATAAATCAAAGCATACAAAGCATTTCAATCATCAATTTATGCAATACCAATTTCATGCATGCTATAACAATCACATAATCACATATGACCAAACATCCATAAATCACAAAACACATACAACCAAGTGAACAAATCCTCACATAGATTATTCACCAACAAAAATACCTAATTCGTTCCTCACTACCAAGATGGTCGATGAGGTTAATCTCCCTCTTACTTTAGATGATGACAAACCACTTCTTGAGTGCCTTCTTGAATCAAACTTTCTCTTCTAGGAGGCTGTTGAAAAATGAAAACAACATGCAAAAGAGTCAACATCTAAGGCTTGGAAAAGAATGACCATGGATCAAAACCATGGTCTTAGAAATTTAAAATGAAGAGAAAGATGAAGATGGATGAATTTCACCTTAAAAGCTTTCAAACCCTAACTTGAAGAAGCACTTGAAAATGGATGAACAAGGTCAAGATCACAACACCAAAGTGTCTTAGAAAAAAGTTTGGATTCAAGAAATGTAGATGGTTGGAATTAAAGAAGATTGGAGAGTGGGTTTTGAGGGTATGGCCGTGAGCTTCAATAGGAAAGAGAAGAGAGAGTTTTGCTTTTGGTTATTGGTAGAAAGATGAAAGTGAAACGAAGAGAAATGAATAAGTGAAAAACAAAGTTCTAGAACCCTCCTTGATGAGATGTAAAGGTGTGGGTCTCAAGGGTGATGTTATAAAGAGAAACCTCTAGAAAAAGGTGACTAGGCTTATATCTAGAACTATCCACTAGATCTTTACTAAAAGTTATTATCCAATGAACAAAAGTTACAATTAACAAAATCAGTATCTATTGTCCAATGGATAATAGAATGTACTCAAATTTTTTTTACCAGATAAAATCTTAGACAAAGAAAACTTCGAAAACTGTCTCCGTTTTTGGGTTTAGTAAGATCCCTCAGCCCTGTTTCAATAGTCCAAAATTTTATGAAAATAATATTAAAATAATCAAAATAAGTCAAATAATTCATAAAAAAATCCACAAAAATTCACAAAAATCACAAATAACCAAAAAGCAAGAAAGAAAAGAAATTGGGGTGTTACAATAGGGGCAATATCCTACTCTTTACTATATTACTTGTTCGACCCATGCACTTGCGGCTTAAAAAGGGACAAACAAGTTTTTGGCATCGTTGCTGGAGACTATAACGTATTTCTATTTTGCTAATATTGACAACGAGCTTAATTAGTTCTAGTTCAAGTTTCTTTTTGTTCATATTAATTTAAGTTTCCATTCTTTTTATTTGATATAGGCACTAGTAAGATGGCGGATGAGCAAAATCACATGCGACCTTAATTTGAAGGAGTTTGCAACTCCTCAAATGGATAACTTGCAGTCTAGCATTAGAAGGCCGGCCATCCATGCAAACAATTTTGAGATCAAACAAGCAATAATCCAAATGATACAAACTTCAGTGCAATTTGGCAGTTTGTCCAGTGAAGATCCTAACACTCATCTATCTAACTTCCTAGATATTTGTGACACCTGTAGGCATAATGGAGTTTCTAAAGATGCCATTCACCTAAGACTCTTTCTTTTCTCTCTCAGAGATAGAGTTAAGAGTTAGTTGCAATCTCTACTTGTGGGATCAATAACAACTTGGTCTGATGTCAGCAACAAATTTCTAAACAAATATTTTTCACCGGCTAAGACTGCTGAGATGGTGAATGATATTACATCATTCACCCAAACTGAATCTAAATCCCTGTATGAAGCTTGGGAGAGGTACAAGGATCTGCTTCGTAGGTGTCCACATCATGCTATACCACTGTGGCATCAAGTCTATTCATTTCACAAAGGCTTGCTACTGCAACATCTTCCCATAGTGGATGCAGCAGCTGGAGGCTCTTTATTAAGCAAATCTTTTGATGAAGCCTTTCAACTACTGGAGGAATTGGCAGCCAACAGCTACCAATGGCCTTCTATAAGAAACACTCCAAGGAAACTGGCTAGAGTGCATGAAGTTAATGTTATAACATCACTGTCAGCTCAAGCGGTAGTAATTTCAAATAAACTGGACAGTATGGGGTAGAGCCCTCATCAGACCCCATTTGTTCTCTGTGACAAGTGTGGAGATAACCATTCAAACAATAGGGACAACCAAGGAGATAACCATTTCTGAAAGTGCACAGTATGTTGGGAACTATCGCCCACAACTGAACAACCTATACTTAAACTAGTACAACCTAAGATGGAGGAACCATCCCAACTTCTCTTGAAGGGATAACCAAGGAGCTTCATCCTCAGCACCCGGAAATGAGAGACCTAATTATCCTCCAGGTTACTCATCTCAAACCAAGCAGCGTTTGCAAGATAAGAAACTATATCTAGAAGACATGTTCATGCAGTCTGTAACACCCTTGTGGGGATGTCACATTTTTAAATCAATAAAATAAAATAAAATCCTACCCAAGTTATAAAATGTTTGGTATATAAATAATGAGTTGTAAAATTTTTCCTTTATACATAATAACCTTAAATTAAATATCACAGAACACAAAATAAGGCAAAACATAATCACACACCATAATATACAAATGAATTTGTCTTAAGTATACAAATAATTTACAATTACAAATATTTAACAAAACAGTAAAGAGTTAGCATAATGCTAAACATAACATGCCCAAGTGCACATCAAAGATTCCTAACCCTCCGAAGGATCACTCTCAGATAGATCATCGAATAACAGAAATCTCGGATGCCACGCAGCTCTACGGACATGAGTCCATGTTGCCGACACACTACTAAGCTCACTAGGCGCATGGAAAATCCCTCCCCAATATCGCTTAAGAGTCAAAGGCAACTCAAGATGTAAATATAGAGTAGTAGTAAAGATAAGCTCCCCATCAAACTCTCTACGCAGAGACACAATCAGACGTCCCTCATAGACTACCGATCCTCTATCCTCATGTAGTCGCCAGGCCTTAAAGCCTCTGTGAAAATCAAGTCTCACAAAACCGAAGAATCCAGGCAACGCCATGATCACAAGATCAATCCATATGGTAGGGGTGATCTAACGACTCGCCGTCCGCGCACTGCTCACTAGGCTGATCCTCTTTAGGATACTGAATATCAAGAGGCTACTCCTCTTCCTCTCCCTTAAACTCTTTACAAAATATAATAATAATACAGAAATGCATACAAAGAGGTGAGACAATCTACATCATTCCCCGCATTACAATAAAGAAAACGACAATACAAACAAATATCATAATAACGCATACCATCACATCATATACAGTATCTCAAATTAACACATCATACATGCTATCACAGGTTATGGTAACACAGAAATGCAGATCATGGACGCTAATGCATACTGACTCGTTCCTACTCCATGAAGCTAAACACAAACATTAGAGAGAATGATCCGAAAAGAACTATCAGTACCTTAGGCTGCCCAACCAAACTATCACACTGTCCAACGTCGTGTCTATAGCCCACAGTCCAAAACATCGTGTAGTAGTACACAGTCCAAATACTTCGTGCACTACAGGCATTATACCAAATAGTCTCCACAAGATCTTGATTAAGAATAGTGAGTGTCAAGATTATTAGTGTGTTGCCCGTTACCACGACCCAGAGGAGCTACCAACTATCCGCATGTGGAATTCTCCGCACACTAATGCCTCCAAGTTCAATTAATAAACCACACTGCGCCTATCACAACCACAATACAGTGTAATTCATCTCGTCAATTAATTGGTAATTTTCAACCAAATTGACACAACTCTTAATGCATGATTAAGAATTATAATTACAAAAATACCGTTAGTCTCAATATATTATGATATTTATAAAAATAGCCTCAGTCTCAATATTCCAAATTATAGTATGTCTCCACTTGACAGTACTATATCTCAACTTGTCCGGGTCCACCACTTTGGCCTGACAGTAAAACTCACTGTTCCATTTAGTTGCGTAAAAATTTTATCGCATTTTCACAATCACGTTACTTTTACAAACGTTCTTAAATCGTGTAAATATATTTTGACATTTTTAAATATTGTGTAATGTTTTTCAAATCATTTTCTTAATCGCGTAAGATTTTTAAATCATTTTCTTAACCATATAGCTTAAAATCTTTATTTTAAAAAAATGTGTAAGCTATTTCTAGTATTTTTAAACTACGTAGAATATTTTCCTTACGTTATAAACATATTATAAGACTTTCTCTTTTATTTGTCCAATTTTAGTAAATTCTGGCAGCATTTTGTCTAGAAAATCTATATAATGATATTTTCTACATCTTTCTCTAAATACTGCATATTTTAACCTCAACCATTATTTACACCTTGAAACTTGCTAACGCACTTCAAAACTCATAGAGTGAGCTCTACGTTCGTATTTTTCAAGTGCTTCCTTTATTTCTTACTTATATCAAATTCTCCTAATTTAGAATTCTAAAACTAAGTTCATTCATTTTATTTTCTCAAAGATTCATTGAAATTAAATTCTTTTGTAGATTAGCTACTTAACATACCTTAGAAAACAATTTTGGGAATCAAATATACATTGAATGGCATGTTGGCCAAATTCAACATATCCTTCATAAATAATCAGCAATCATTTCCTATCTTCTAAGTCACTTTCAGATTCATTATTTTACCTAAATTCATTAAACCATTATTTTTAGAAAATGGTTGAGAACATTTTGGTTCTCTTTTTCTTGGAGAAGCCGTGAGCCTCTTTTGTGTTCTTTGGAACACTCATGCAATCCTTGCATGTTATTCACATCCTATAATACCATTCATACATCTATAAACACATGCAATATATTTTTAAAGCTATAGACATGCTTACAAATAAAATCAACCACAAATAGGAAAGCATTAAACAATCAAATAAGTGAATCCTTATGGATTCTTTACTACACATACAATCCATTTTCTCATCACCACACAAGGTTGATGAGATTAAATCTCCCTCTTACCTTAAAGGAAGACAACTCCTTCTATTCTCCTCCTATGATTTTCATGTGACCCCCAAGAGAAACCTAACATGCTCAAATAAATTTTAAAGAGTCATAACTATAGGAGAAAAACATAAACCATGGATCAATCATGGCTTAGAACCTAAGAAATCAAGTCAGAAATAAGAAACAAGATTTTTCACCTTGTAGGAAAAATCTTCAAAGTGATTTTCCAAGCTCAAGATGAAAGATTTTGGAAGAACTCTCAACTAGAGATGTTCTTAGAATGTTGTTTGGATTTGAGAAGTTGGGTTATATGAAAATTTAGAAGAGTGGAGGTGTGAGTTGAGGGTGTTGGCCATGTGGCTCTCAAGGATCAACAATGGTGATTCTTGTTCTTGTAGAGAGAGAGGAGAGATTTTTAGAGATAGTAAAAGGATGATGAAATGAAAATCACCTCCTAACCCCAAGCACTTAGCTGTGGAGCTCCAAAGGAGGTGGCCTCCTTTGTTGACTTCTCCTAACCCCTAACAACCTTAGATTAGATCAATGGATGATATTAAAAGCTTTGGCTCCAAGCTTGTTTCTAATTGGTGTAGAAAAACCTTCTTGATCCTTCTTGAAGAGCTCTAACCGAATTGCTCCAAGAGAGATTAATTAAGTTTGTGTTCATTTATGACATCTGGTTACACTTAAGTGCATTTAATTAGTTTGCTTAGTTACTTGCTTAACTATCTAGTTACTTTAGGATAACTAGGCTTTGTCTTGATATTTTTAGAACCTTCTCTAACTTGAACTTAGTTAGATAGCTAACTAGGTTTACTTCATTCAGTTACTACATAAGCTTCCTATACTAACTTAGTTAGGCTTAAGCTAACTTGGTTAAGCTTCCTAGTCGTAAACTAACAAGTCTAACCACTTTTGTGGACTAGCTTCTTATGGTCTAAAATTTTCAAGCCACTATTGTTGACTAGTTCCTATTGGCTTAAAATTTAGTCTAGCCAGAAACGTTGACTGCTTCTCTAAACGCGGGTCCCATAGACTTTTCTGGGTCCATGGTCATTTTGGAGCAGATTTCTACTATTTTTGATACAGTAGGTACTGTTAAATAAAATAATATTATAACAATATAAAATTATTTTATTGTACAGTTAAATCCTAAAAATTAAAAGATTAATATACATATCACTCAGAATTGGGTTTAGTAAGATCCCCCAACTCCGAATAAATAAAAATAAGATTTTTTTGGCTAGAAAATTATTATTTTCTTGACTCGGAACAAATCACACACAACAGTCAAATATACTCACGAAACAGTCAAATTCAATTTATAACTTACAGAAAATATAAAACTGTACATTTAGGACATTATCGTACTTAACCCAAAAGTTGGGGTGTTACAACTCTCCCCCACTAATAAGAATTTCATCCTCGAAATTCGTCGTACTTCAGAATAGTTGAGGGTATTGTTCCCTCATCTTATCTTCTAGCTCCTAGGTAGCATCTCTTATTACATCATTCATATTACCTTTACCAACTCAATCATCTTCCCTCGAAGCTGCTTCACTCTCCTGGGATATATTTTCTTAGTTGAGACACATGAAACACATCATGTAGATTGGATAGAAAAGGTGGTAAAGCTATCTGATAGGCTACAGAACCTATCTGATGAATAATTTGATAAGGCCGTATGAATTTAGGAGTGAGCTTTCTGGATTTGATAACCTTTCCGACACCAGTCGTAGGTGTTACTCTTAAGAATACATGCTCACCTTCTTCAAATTCAAGAGGTCACTTTCGCTTATCAGTATAGCTCTTCTGTCGGCTCTGAGTCGTTCCCATTTTCTCCTAAATCATTTTCACCTTTTTCGTAGTCTGTTGCACAAGATCAAGTCCAATGGTCATACTTTCCCGATCCTGATACCAACATAAAGGTGTTCGGAATCGTCGTCCATATAGGGCTTCATAGGGTGCCATCCCCATACTTGAGTGAAAACTATTGTTGTAGGTGAATTCTGTTAAAGACAGGAATTCATCCTAACTCCCTTGTTGTTCTAACACACAAGCACGCAACAAGTCTTTCAACGACTAAATCGTTCTCTCTGTTTGACCATCAGTCTATGGATGATAAAAAGAACTTAATTGCAGTTTAGTTCCCATGGCTTCTTACAAACTTCGCCAGAACCTTGACGTAAACCTCGGATCTCTATCCGAAACTATACTTACGGGTACACCATGAAGTCTAACAATTTTGTTGATGTACATATGGGTTAATCGTTCCAATGAATACTTAATATTGATCGGCAAGAACTGCGCTGACTTCGTAAGCCTATCAACTATAACCCATATAGAATCATGACCCTTCCTCATCCTTGGCAATCCGGTAATAAAATCCATTGAGATATTATCCTATTTCCACTTTGGAATAGTTGAAGGTTGTAATATACCGACAGGCCTTTGATGTTCAACTTTTGCCTTTTGACAAACAAGACAAGACACGATACGTTCCGCTACATCTCTTTTCATTCTTGGCCACCAAAACATCTGCTTTAAGTCTTGATACATCTTAGTCATCCCTGGATGCATACTCCAATTACTAGTATGAGCTTCATCCAAAATTACTTTCTTAAGATCGGGATCATCAGCTATACAAATCCTTCCTTCAAATCTTAAGATCCCATCAGATCCTTCCTCCACCGTCGCCTTATGTCCTTGCTTCAAAAATTCCTTTTCGTTCTGTAAAAACGAATCCTCATCTTGTTTTTCTCGGATTACTTCTAGCAAGTCATTCAAAACCACAATCTTGCTTAGACGAATCTTTTCGGGTACTAATTCCACTGACAACCATAGATCTCTGAATTGGTTGATCAATTCCTCCTCCCTTATCATCATTGTAGAAACACTAACCACCTTTCTACTCAAGGCATCTGCCACCACATTCGCCTTTCTTAGATAGTATTGAAGCTGAAAATCATAGTCCTTTAAGAATTCTAACCATCGCCTCTGCCTCATGTTCAATTCCTTTTGATCAAATAGGTATTTCAAACTTTTGTGATCACTAAAGACATTGAACATAGCTTCATACAGAAAATGCCTCCACACTTTCAACGCAAAAACCACTACGGCTTATTCCAAATCATGCGTTGGGTAGTTCCTCTCATGAACCTTCAACTGTCTTGAAGCATAAGCTACCACATTCCTGTTTTGTATAAATGCAGATCCTAACCCTTGATAAGAAGCATCACAATACACCTCAAAAGATTTGTTAGGATCCGGTAAAATTAGCATTGGTGTAGTCGTCAGTCTCTTCTTCAACTCTTGGAAACTTGCTTCACGTTCCTCCGTCCAATCGAAAGCTTGACTCTTCCTTGTGAACTATGTAAGTGGTCCAGCTATTCTAGAAAAACCTTCAATAAACCTTTAGTAATATTCGACCAATCCAATAAAACTCTGGACCTCCGTCACTATCTTAGGCCTTTCCCACTATAAAATGGTCTCCACCTTCGATGGGTCTACTGCAATACCTTCCTTGGAAATCACATGGCCTAGAAATTGAACATCTTCCAACGAAAATTCACATTTTTCCAACTTTGCATACAGCTTCTTCTCTTTCAAAATCTGGAGAACTACACTGAGATGTTCAACATACTCTTCTTGATTTTGAGAGTAGATCAGAATGTCATCGATGAAAACAACGACAAATCTGTCTAGGTACGGATGAAAAATCTTATTCATATAATCCATGAATATTGCAGGAGCATTCGTCACTCCGAAAGGCATTACCTGATACTCATAATGCCTATAATGGGTTCGGAAAGCTGTCTTAGGTACATCCTCTACCTTGACATGAATCTGATGATAACCTGATCGCAGATCTATCTTAGAGAAAATAGCTGCTCCCTTCAATTGATCCATTAAATCATCAATTCTCGGAAGTGGATACTTATTCTTTATCGTAACCTTGTTCAACTGACGATAATCTACACAAAGACGAGAGGTTCCATCCTTCTTCTTGACAAGTAGTACTGGTGCTCCCCATTGCAAAACACTAAGTCGCACAAACTATTTCTCCAACAGTTCCTCCAATTGCTTCTTCAATTCTACCAACTCCGCCGGCGACATTCGATATGGTGTAATCGAAATAGGACCTGCTCCCAGCACCAAATCGATAGAGAACTCGATCTCCCTTTCCGGTGGCAAACCAGGTACATTATTAGGAAAAATCTCTAGAAACTCATTAACGACAGGAATAACGCTTACATTTTTCTCACTCTTGACTTCTAAAGAAGATAGCAACATATATCCCTAAGCTCCATCTCTCAACAACGATTTGACTTTAACAGTAGTCAAGAATCCGAAACTTTTTTCTTTAGGAAAAACTATGGTTTTGTTTGCACAGTTCATTAGGATATGGTTAGAAGATAACCAATCCATTCCTAATATTACGTCTATCTCAACAAGAGGTAAACAAATTAAATTGACTGAAAATATACGATCCTTTATAATGATAGGACAATTCAAACATATTTTGGACATAACAACAGGCTTGGCAGTTGGAGTAGAAATAATCAATTAAAAACTCAGAGAAGACACAGGCAGTTTCAACCGTTCCACACAATCATATGCAATAAAGGAATGCATTGCACCTGAATCATATAACACAGTCAAAAGATTACCTTCAATGACACCTTCCCCCTGAATGAGATCCTCAGATTGAGAAGCTTCAATTCCAATCATCGTATATACTCGCCCTCCAGATCGCAGCTGAGTAGCACGAACATTACTCACAGCAGGCTTCCTTTCCGGCTGAGTGCAATCCCTAGAAACATGTACAAGTTTTTTGCAATTGAAACAAATCGTTCATTTAATCGAATAATCCGTAGATATATGGCCACTTTTTCCACACTTAAAACATCTTGGCGTAAACGTCACATTTTAACCAGTTCTGTTACCACTAGAACTTCCCCTAACTGATGGACGTTGAGGCTGACTTCCCGGTGGTCTCGAATAGGGCTTGCGCTGAAACTAGTTATTGTTGTTGTTGCCTCTTCTTTGGAACCTAATCGGTCCAAAGTTACGATTTCTGGGATCTCGAGACGACTCCAACTCCTCAAGTCGTCGACAGGTATCCATCAAAGTAGGAAATTCCCTTATCCTCATAGGTAGCACTCCTCAAACTCACGGCATTTCTATGCCTCATCAAGTTAAATTTGAAAGTACCTTGAGAACTGTGACAAGCTCTCAAACTTAGCAGCATACTCCCCAACAGTCATGTTACCCTGACGTAAACTAAGAAATTCCATCTCCTTGGCATGTCGGGCACTAGCAGGAAAGTACTTTTCCAAAAATACTTCACTAAACACCTCCCAAGTAATTTCAGTCCCTTCAGCTTATAATATTCGGCGGGTTCCTCTCCACTAATTTTTGTCATCTCTTCTCAACATAAAAATAGCATACGTCACCTTTCTATCATCTGCGCACCCTATTCCTTCAAATACTATTTCCAAGTCTTGAATCCAGAGACTCGCCTTTTCGGGGTCAAACTTGCCTCTAAACTGTGGTGGGCTATTGCGCCTAAAGTCAGACAAGTTTAGAGCATCAGCAGTTGCATCTTGCTGTGAGCTGCTCGTTGGTTTTGTTGAGTAATTACTTCCACCATTCGCTGCATAGCCTCAATAGCTGTAGTCATTGGGTTTACATTACGTTCCATATTCGCACGTGTTCTTTTTCCACCAGACATCTTCTTTCTTCAACAAGACAAAATAAGGTCAGATGTAACCTTTCGGAAACAAATCACAAAGATTCACATAACACAAGTAAAAACAGACCCAGCCACAACCCCAAAAGACTCTAACTTGGGCTCTGATATTAACTAATGTAACATCCTTATGGGGACATCACATTTTTAATGCAATAAAATAAAATCCTACCCAAGTTATAAAATGTTTGGTATATAAATAACATGAGTTATAAATTTTTTACTTTATACATAACAACCTTAAATTAAATATCACAGAACACAAAATAAGGCAAAACATAATCACACACCATAATATACATATCAATTTGTCTTAAGTATACAAATAATTTAGAACTACAAATATTTAAAAAAATAGTAAAGAGTCAGCATAATGCTAAACATAACATGCCCAAGTGCACTTCAAAGATTCCTAACCCTCCGAAGGATCACTCTCAAATCGATCATCGGATAGCAGAAATCCCGGATGCCTCGCAGCTCTACGGACGTGAGTCCGTGCT
The DNA here is from genome assembly GCA_029884595.1 of Ormosia semicastrata. Taxonomy (NCBI): domain Eukaryota; kingdom Viridiplantae; phylum Streptophyta; class Magnoliopsida; order Fabales; family Fabaceae; genus Ormosia; species Ormosia semicastrata. The sequence goes on along the minus strand of JAQQTO010000048.1, from coordinate 37,046,924 downwards.
GTCGACACACTACTAACTCGCTAGGCGCATTGAAAATCGCTCCCCAATATTGCCTAAGAGTCAAACGCAACTCAAGATGTAAATACAGAGTAGTAGTAAATATAAGCTCCCCGTCTAACTCTCTACGCAGAGACACAGTCAGATGTCCCACGTAGACTACCAATCCTCTATCCTCATGCAGTCGCCAGACCTCAGAGCTTCTGTGAAAATCAAGTCTCACAAAACTGAAGAATCCAGGCAACGCCATGATCATAAGATCAATCCAGATGGTAGGGGTGATCTAACGGCTCGCCGTCCGCGCACTGCTCACTAGGCTGATCTTCTTCAGGATACTGAATATCAAGAGGCTGCTCCTCTTCCTCTCCCTTAAACTCTTTACAGAATATAATAATAATACAGAAACGCATACAAAGAGGTGAGACAATCTACATTATTACCCGCATGGCAATAAAGAAAATGACAATACAAACAAATATCACAATAATGCATACCATCACATCATATATAGTACCTCAAATTAACACATCATACATGCTATCACAGGTTATGGTAACATAGAAATACAGATCATGGAAGCTAATGCATACTGACTCGTTCCTACTCCATGGAGCTAAACACAGACATTAGAGAGAATGATCTGAAAAGAACTATCAGTATCTCAGGCTGCCCAACCAAACTATTACACTGTCCAACGTCGTGTCTATAGCCCACAGTCTAAAACATCGTGTAGTACTACATAGTCCAAATACTTCGTGTACTACAGGCATTGTAACAAATAGTCTCCACAAGATCTTGATTAAGAATAGTGCGTGTCGAGATTATTAGTGCGTTGCCCATTACCACGGCCTAGAGGAGCTACCAACTGTCCGCATATGGAATTCTCCGCACACTAATGCCTCCAAGTTTAATTAATGAATCACACTACGCCTATCACACCCACAATACGGTGTAATTCATCTCGTCAATCAATTGCTAATTTTTAACCAAATTGACACAACTCTTAATGCATGATTAAGAATTATAATTATAAAAATACCCTTAGTCTCAATATATTATCATATTTATAAAAATACCCTCAGTCTCAATATTCCAAATTATAGTATATCTCCACTTGACAGTACTATATCTCAACATGTCCGGGTCCACCACTTTGGCCCGACAGTAAAACTCACTGTTCCATTTAGTCGCGTAGAAATTTTATCGCATTTTCACAATCACGTTACTTTTACAAACGTTCTTAAATCGTGTAAATATATATTGACATTTTTAAATATTGCGTAATGTTTTTCAAATCATTTTCTCAATCGCGTAAGATTTTTAAATCATTTTCTTAATCATATAGCTTAAAATCTTTATTTTAAAAAAATGCGTAAGCTATTTCTAGTATTTTAAACTACGTAGAATATTTTCCTTACGTTATAAACATATTATGAGACCTTCTCTTTTATTTGTCCAATTTTAGTAAATTTTGGCAGCATTTTGTCTAGAAAATCTATATAATGATATTTTCTACGTCTTTCTCTAAATACTGCATATTTTAACCTCAACCATTATTTACACCTTGAAACTTGCTAATGCGCTTCAAAACTCATAGAGTGAGCTCTACGTTAGTATTTTTCAAGTGCTTCCTTTATTTCTTACTTATGTCAAATTCTTCTAATTTAGAATTCTAAAACTAAGTTCATTTATTTTATTTTTCCAAAGATTCATTGAAATTAAATTCTTTTGTAGATTAGCTACTTAACCTACCTTAGAAAATAATTTTGGGAATCAAATATACATTGAATAGCATGTTGGCCAAATTCAACATATCCTTCACAAATAATCAGTAAGCATTTCCTATCTTCTAAATCACTTTCAGATTCATTGTTTTACCTAAATTCATTAAATCGTTATTTTTAGAAAATAATTGAGAACATTTTGGTTCTCTTTTTCTTGAAGAAACTGTGAGCCTCTTTTGTGTTATTTGGAACGCTTATGCAATCCTTGCATGTTATTCACATCCTACAATACCATTCATATATCTATAAACACATGCAATATATTTTTAAAGCTATAGACATGCTTACAAATAAAATCAACCACAAATAGAAAAGCATTAAGCAATCAAATAAGTGAATCCTTATGGATTCTTTACTACACATACAATCCATTTTCTCATCACCACACAAGGTTGATGAGATTAAATCTCTCTCTTACTTTAAAGGAATACAACTCCTTCTATTCTCCTCCTATGATTTTCATGTGACCCCCAAGAGAAACCTAACATGCTCAAATAAATTTTAAAGAGTTATAACTATAGGAGAAAAACATAAACCATGGATCAATCATGGCTTAGAACCTAAGAAAGTAAGTCAGAAATAAGAAACAAGAATTTTCACCTTGTAGGAAAAATCTTTAAAGTGATTTTCCAAGCTCAAGATGAAAGATTTTGGAAGAGCTCTCAACTAAAGATGTTCTTAGAATGTTGGTTGGATTTGAGAAGTTGGGTTAGATGAGAATTTAGAAGAGTGGAGGTGTGAGTTGAGGGTGTTGGCCGTGTGGCTCTCAAGGAGCAACAATGGTGATCTTTGTTCTTGGTAGAGAGAGAAGGGAGATTTTTAGAGATAATAAAAGGATGATGAAATGGAAATCACCTTCTAACCCCAAGCACTTAGTCGTGGAGCTCCAAAGTGTTACCAAGTGGCTTCCAGTACTCAATAGGGGGTGAATTGAGTATAAAACTTTTTCTCAAATCCTCTTTTTATCAAAAGCAAATATTAAAACTTAATAAATAAAAGCACAGAAGGAACAAGAAGAAGAAAAGAAACAATAAAAGTAGCAAAAAAATAAATATGCAGTAAATTAAAATTGCATAAAATAAAGAGATTAAGAAGAAAGAAGCAGGCACAGTATTTATCCTGGTTTGACCACTAACCCACTTATAGTCTACGTCCAATCCTCGAAAGTTGAGATTTTTCACTATGTATACAAGCTTCAATAGGTGCTTGCAACCGTTACATAAAAGAGCACTTTTCACACACAGGAAAACTCTACCCTTGTGCTAAAGCCTCAACTTGCCAGGATACCTCACCCTTATACAAACCTTGAGGGATACCTCACCCTCGATACAGAATATCAGAAAGTAGATGAAGAGAAACTCTCACTCAGAGCAAATAATACAAATTGAAGTGCTAATGGAGCTCTCACAGAAATATCTCAAGGTTTTAATCAAAAATAAAATGTAGAAAATAATTTCACAGATTAGAGCAAGCAGAAAACAATTCAAAGTTTTTGGGCAATTTTTAGACGTGACCCAAGGTTCCTATTTATAGAGAAAATCAGAAGAAATAGCCGTTGGGTAGAATTAAAACCCATTTAACCGAATTAAAAACCTGTTTGTTTCCATATTAGTGTTCGTGAGCAATGTGTTTATTCGAATAGCTTAACATGTTATTCGAATAACACTGTTCCTAAAGCCATCGTGAAAAAGCCATCTGATATGGGTTATTCGAATAACCTCTGTGTTATTCGAATAACTCGGTTAAAAACTGTTCAGATAGAATAGGGTTTATTTGAATAACATTTGAGTTATTCGAATAATTCACTTATAAATACAGTTTTGAGAAACTCATTTATTCGAATAGCTATCCTACTATTCGAATAGCATCTTTAAAAACAGAACCTCGTGAAAGTGTTTATTCGAATAGACTAAGCTCTATTCGAATAAATAAATCAATACAAAACAATTTTGGAGAAAGTGTTTTAAAGCTATTAAGTTTCTTTTAAAAATAAGTTTTATCTTTTCTTTCAAAAAACAGAGAGATATCAAAGTGAGCTCCGTACAACAGAACCTAAGTCCTAATGCTAATCTTATATAAACTTGGACTTGGTCTTTTCATCATCTTCATTTAGTCTTCACGTTTGTTATCATCAAAACAAGTCTTCAAAGGTATACGTCCAAACACATTCTCCCCTTTTTTGATGATGATAAACTATTAATGAGAAAAGAGTTAGTGCATATAATTAGAATTCATAAAGATGTATAAAAGCTTACTCCCCCTCTTTAATTATAAAAGGTAATGTATATCAGATATGTGCGCAGCTCCCCCTTTCAATTTGAATCTAATCTCATTTTAAGTTTACCTGTCTTTTCTCAATTAAATTTTAAAATTTTCTCCCCCTTTTGTCATGAGCAAAAAGGAGGGGTAAGTCCCATAAACATATATTCAAGTCTAAGTGCATAAAAGGAAGCATACTCATATCAATAGATCATCAAGAAAACTGTATTTATGCATTAATAAAAAATGATTCAATTACAAAAGCCAGAAATAAATAACATAAAGGCAAAACAGAGATCCTAAGAACTAAGGTTCCTAGAAATAGGTATCCAGAGGTGGTGGTGAAGAAGTTGGTGCAGGAACAGGTGAAGTAGATAGGAGGACAACAACCTCACATTCAACACCTTCTATTCTATCAAAAAGAATAGAGAATGTATGTTCCATATAGGCTCTGTTATCATGGAAGGTAGCCATGATCTGCTCTAAGGTAACTGGAGCAGGAGCAGCAGCAAGTACATCAGTAGGGGCAGCGGAGCGTCAGCAGGGTCTAGCTCATCCTCAGCAACCTCATCTGGGTACACCCAGCCTTCATCGGTTTGGATTATCTTCATTTTACGTAAGGTGTGGGTGCCAAAGACATTGTGATGAGTCAGGGCAATGGCTCGCTCAGTCTCCAAGACCTGAGGATACTTGCTGAGCAAGGTAGTGACGAGAATACCATAAGACAAGTCAGATTTTTCCTTACCCTTGGCCCTCATCATGTGTTTCATAATAAACACAGGCCAGTTGATCTGATGGCCATTCTTCAGAATCTAAAGCATGAAGATATCATCTTCGCTGAGATAGGCATAATTTCCACCACAGGGAGCCAAGATATAAGCAAAGGCGTAATGTAGAAGCTTATCTTGGCTTTTCAGCATGCCACCTTTGAAACCCTTGTCAGGCAAGGCTAGACCAGCCTTCAGCAAGTCCTCAATCGCCTGAAACTTGTTGAACTCTTCAAGGAAAGGGTTATGACCATCTTCAACGAGTACGCCAGTGAACTGCAACCCAAACAGAGTCAGCCAGTCCTGCGGTGTGATCACAATGTTTTGATCACAGACTTCGGAGAGAAGGTTCTAGCCATCAAATGCCAGATTACAAAAGAACATCTTCACCAGAGCTGGATAAAGAGCAGCTCGGTGATAGCAGAGCTGTAGAACTCCCTAGTTTTACAGCAGGGTCAAAAAGTTGAAACCACGGTGTTGCTAGAAGAAGGAGAGGTCAAGATACTTGGGCTGGACCAGGTTACGCTCCCAGAAGTGCGTAATAAAGTGGACACGGTGCTCTTCATTGGAGGAGAGCCTTCTCAAGTCAAGAGGATTGTTGCATGGAGCAGTCTTCATGCGTGGGCGCTTGCTGGAGGAGGAGGCCATGATGATAGGAGGTGTGGAAGAGAGAAAGATGGCAGGAAGATGGTTGAGGAGAGTAGAAGAGAAAGAGATGATGGAGGCATGATCAGTGAGGGTGAAGAGTAGAGAAGAAAAGAGGGAGTGCAACGGTTGGGCGCGCAGGGGCTATTTAAAGAGAACCCTATGTTTATTCAAATAAACAGAGGTTTATTTGAATAAATCTTGCGAAGAAACTGAAAGGACAGGCATTGGAAGAGAAATTATGCTAGGGTTTATTCGAATAGAGGGAGGTTTTATTTGAATAGATTATCTGGGAAAGCCAAGCGTTTTGGCAAACTAGCTAGATTTATTTGAATAGACTGAAGGCTATCAGTCAAGGCTGATAAACGAAGGCTCTGGTTATTCGAATAGCCTGAGTTGTATTCGAATAGACAGAGGGCAAAGACTGAGACTGATAAATTAATGATTCTGGTTATTCGAATAGAAGAAGAGTTATTTGAATAGACAGAGAGCATATTAAACACATGATGAACATAGATGCCAGTTTATTTGAATAAATTAAGTATTATTCAAATAAAGCTGATATTCAACACATTATTTGACAAGCTGTAAAGACTTTTATTCAAATAAAAACATGTTTATTTGAATAAAACTAACAAAAAGCACAAAAAAGCATACGTTCAAGAATTCAAGACAAAGCATATATTCATGTGATTTAAAGATTAAAGAGAGTTAATATTCATCAGAAAAATATACAATCATATATTGGATTGATCAATTATGCCCAATTCTCCTCGAATATAAAAGAATGCTTCTTTTGCTAATGGTTTAGTGAAAATATCTGCAAGTTGCTTAGTTGTTTCAACAAACTCAAGAATGCAATCCCCTTTTTGTACATGATCTCTGATAAAGTGATGTCTTATCTCTATATGCTTTGTTCTAGAATGTAGAATGGGATTCTTAGAAATATTTATTGCACTAGTGTTATCACATCTTATCGGGATGTGATCAAGTTGAACACCGTAGTCTAAAAGTTGTTGCTTCATCCATAGGATTTGCGCACAGCAACTTCCGGCTGCAACAAATTCAGCCTCAGTAGTAGACAAAGTCACACTATTTTGTTTCTTGCTATGCCAAGAAACTAAAGAACTACCAAGCAAGTGGCATGTCCCACTAGTACTCTTTCTGTCCAATTTGCACCCAGCAAAATCAGAGTCAGAATAGCCTATTAGGCTACATGAGGCACCCTTAGGGTACCACAAGCCCATTTGTAAAGTGCCTACTAGGTATTTCATTATGCGTTTAACAGCACTTAAATGAGATTCCTTAGGGTTTGCCTGATATCTAGCACATATGCATACACTAAACATAATATCTGGCCTGCTAGCAGTAAGATAAAGGAGAGATCCAATCATACCTCTGTATTTCATTATTTCTACTGATTTACCTCCTTCATCTTTGTTCAAATAGCAAGAAGTTCCCATCGGAGTGGCTATGTGTTTAGCATTTTCCATTTCGAATCTCTTGATCAATTCCTTGTAGTATTTGGTTTGACTTATGAATGTCCCTTCATTCGTTTGTTTGATTTGAAGTCCGAGGAAGAAATTCAGCTCTCCCATCATCTACATTTCAAATTCATTCTGCATTGTCTTAGCAAATTCTTTGCATAAGGATTCATTAGTAGCACCAAAGATAATATCATCCACATACACTTGCACAAGAAGAATATCATGCTTTTTATTTTTAATAAAAAGGGTAGTATCGACTTTTTCTCTTGAAAAACTATTTTCTAAAAGGAACTTACTCAACCTTTCATACCAAGCTCTAGGAGCTTGCTTTAAGCCATATAAAGCCTTTTTAAGTTTAAAAACATGGTTAGGTAGTTCATGATTTTCAAAACCTAGAGGTTGCTCAACGAAAACCTCCTCTTGAATAAAGCCATTTAGAAAAGCACTTTTAACATCCATTTGATATAATTTGAAATCCATGATGCAAGCATAAGCAAGTAACATTCTAATAGCTTCTAATCTAGCTACCGGTGCATAGGTTTCTTCATAATCTATTCTTTCTTCTTGATTGTAACCTTTAGCAACCAATCTACCTTTGTTTCTAGTTTTTAAACCATTTTCATCAAGTTTGTTTCTAAAAACCCATTTAGTGCCAATTATAAGGTGATCATTAGGTCTAGCAACTAATTCCCAAACTTGATTTCTTTCAAATTGATTTAATTCCTCATGCATAGCTAAGATCCAATGTTCATCATCAAAAGCTTCAATTAAATCCTTAGGTTCAATTTGAGAAACAAAAGCTAAGTGATTGCAAGCATTTCTAAGAGAATTACGAGTATTTGCACCTTTAGATACATCATCGATTATTTGATCAAGGGAATGATATTTTGAAGTTTGCCATTCTTTGGGAAGTTCCAAGGCTTACGAATATTCTTGTCTTTGTTTATCCTCTCGCTCCTTTATTTCTTTTTCCTTGCTATCCAAATGTGTTTCCGCTAAGTGTAACGACCCGGGATTGCGTACAGGATTGATGAGTGTCTCCATAAACCAACACGGGTCGTTACATTAGTTGGTATCAAAGCCCAAGTTAGAGTCTTTTGGGTTTGTGGTTAGGTCTGTCTTGTCTAAGTTATGTGATTCTCTGTAATTGTTTTCTGAAAGAAAAATAATATTATTTGAAGACTGACCCTCACTTTTCTTTGTGTTGTTCAGTCTGATTGATAGAACAAAATGGCAAGACGCAGAAGAGGACGCATGAATGCGAAGGCAGCAGCTGGAAATGTTAGCGACTACAATCAGAATATGGCTACAGCTATAGCAGCAATACAAAGAATGGCTGAGGTTGTTGCACAGCATAATCAAAGAGCAAACGATGATGCTCACAGCTTGTCAGAATTTCGGAGGAACAATCCACCAAAATTTCACAGAGTTTGATCCAGAGAAAGCTAATCTCTGGATCAAGGAATTGGAAAAGATATTCGACGGTATGGGATGTACTGATGAGTGGAAGTTTACTTTCGCGATGTTCGTGTTAGTCGATGATGGAGAGGCTTGGTGGGCAGGAGCCCGGAGGTTAATTCAAGCTGAAGGGAGAGTTGTGACATGGCAGCTCTTTAGGCAGAAGTTTCTGGGGAAGTATTTCCCAGCCAGTGTTCGACATGCTAAGGAGATGGAACTCCTTAGTCAGAGACAAGGAGCGATGACTGTGAGTGAGTACATAGCAAGGTTCGAAAGCTTGTCTAAGTTTTTGAGGTACTTCCAGATGCATCCAGATGAGGAGTGGAAATGTCGAAAGTTTGAAGAGGGGCCGAGGCTTGACATCAAGTGAGCTTTAGCCACTGTAGATATCGATCAGTTTCCAGTATTATTAGACAAATGTCGCAAAGTCGAAGAAATTGATCATCTGCGAGAGGCTAGAAATAAGAATTTTGGACCAGCACAGTTCCAAAGGGGAAAGAGTAGCGGTGGCAACCGTTACCAACAGAAACCATATACTAGACCAGCAGTAAGTCAGAATCGACAACAATCATTTGGAGGAAGTTCAAGTGGTAGTAGAGCAATTTTAACTAGAACTTCTGCACTTAAATGTTTTAAGTGTGGGAAAGGACATCTCACCAGGGACTGTCAGCATAAGGGGGTGATTTGTTATCGATGTGGGAAGCCTGGACATTTCTCTAGGGAGTGTGATCAGCAAAAGGCGGAGCCATCAGTAGGCAGTGTTCGCACCACATGGCCATAGGCGGGTGGTCGAGTATATACTATGAGCGGGGAGGAAGCCGCTAAGTCCGAGGACTTGATAATGGAGGAGTGTGCCATTGAAGGTGATCCTTTAACAGTATTATATGATTCGGGAGCAACACATTCTTTCATTGCATGTGATTATGTAGAGCGTTTGGGCTTAATTGTAACTACATTGTCATATGATTTGAGTGTTATTACTCCTACTGATAAGCCTGTGATAACTACAAAAATGTGTTTGAATTGCCTTGTATGTGTTAGGGATAGAATCTTTTATATGGATTTGATCTGTTTGCCTCTTTCCAAGATTAATGTAATCTTAGGAATAGATTGGTTGTCTTCCAACCATATCTTGATAGACTATTCGAATAAGACATTATTTTTTCCTAAGGTTAAGGATTCTAGATTCCTAACGGCTACTCAAGTGGAGGCTTGTTTGAAGGAAGGAGATCAAGGGTACTTGTTGATGTTTTCTCTGGAGGTTCAGTGTGAAGACGTTGTGAAGGATATTTTTGTAGTGAATGAATTACCTGAGGTATTTCCTGAAGATATACCTGGACTATCGCCGGAAAGAGAGATTGAATTCTCTATTGATTTGGTACCTGGAACTGGACCTATATCTATGGCACTATATCGGATGTCGCTAGTAGAGTTAGCAGAACTTAAGAAACAATTGGAGGATTTATTAGAGAAGCAGTTTGTGAGACCAAGTGTATCACCTTGGGGAGCTCCAATATTGTTGGTAAAGAAGAAGGATAGGACTTCTCGTTTGTGTCTAGACTACCGGTAATTGAATAAGATTACAATCAAGAACAAGTATCCACTACCAAGAATCGATATTATAAAATTATTTTATTACACAGTTAAATCCTAAAACTTAAAAGATTGATATATATATCAATCGAAATTGCGTTTAGTAAGATCCCTCAGCTCCAATTAATTAAAATAAGATTTTTCGGTCAACAAAATTATTATTTTCTTGACTCGAAGCAAATCATACAAAATGATCAAAAATGATCTCAAAACAGTCAAATTATTTTTATAACACACAGAAAATGCAAAACAGTGTAATTCTGCTATTACTATTAACATAGTCAGAATTTGGGATGTTACACTAAGACTTCTGCAACATCATCAATAGCAAGATCCTTTCTCAATCCACTTGGGTCAGTTTCATTAAATGTAACATGTATAGATTCTTCCATAGTCATAGTTCTTTTATTATATATACGAAAAGTTTTACTATGATTTGAATAACTAAGAAATATACCTTCATCAGACTTAGCATCAAACTTGCCTAAGTTATCTTTTCCATTATTTAAAACAAAATATTTGCATCCAAAAATATGAAAATATGAGACATTTGGCTTTCTTCCCTTATACAACTCATATAGGATTTTCTTTAAAATAGGCCTTATAAGGGCCCTGTTCATTACATAACAAGTTGTACTTACAGCATCCGCCCAAAAGTACTTAGGAAGAGTAGCCTCATTAAGCATAGTTCTCGCCATTTCTTCTAAAGAACGATTTTTCCTTTCTACAACTCCATTTTGTTGTGGAGTTCTAAGGGCAGAGAAATTATGATTTATGTTATGTTCATCAACATAATTTTTAAAAACATTGTTTTCAAATTCGCCATCATGATCACTTCTTATAGAAGAGATTTGAAAACCTTTTTCGTTTTGAATAACATTGGCAAGTCTTTTAAAAGCTAGAAATGCATCATTTTTATTTGCAAGAAATAAAGTCCATGTAAATCTAGAAAAATCATCCACAATCACTAAAAGCATAGTAATTCCCACAAAAGCTCATAATTCTAGAAGGTCCAAATAGATCCATGTGCAAAAGTTGTAAAGGTCTAGTAGTTGAAACTATATTTTTTGCTTTAAAAGAGATCTTTATTTATTTACCCTTTTGACATGCATCACATAACTTATCTTTTACAAAATTAAGCTTAGGTAGTCCAATTACTAGCTCTTTAGAGACCAACTTCTTTAAGTGATCTATATGAATGTGTGCAATTCTCCTATGCCATAACCATGAATCATCATTCTTACTTAAGAGGCATTTCGCATCATTTGAAGATATATCATCAAGACTAATCATATAAATGTTATTTACTCTATAACCAATGAATTTAACATGCTTATCATTTTTATCTTCAATTATGCAACAATTTGAATCAAATATAACCTTATTTCCTTTATCACATAATTGGCTAATACTAAGCAAGTTATGTTTCAAACCTTCAACAAGCAACACATTTTCAATAGAGGAGTTAGGGTTCTTACCGACTTTTCCGATTCCAAGAATTTTTCCTTCGTTGTTATCACCATAAGTGACGTGTCCATGATTCTTGGGAATAAGCATGGTGAATTTCGAGTCATCCCTAGTCATGTGCTTGGAGCAGCCGCTATCGAGATACCAATTTGAACTCCTGACTTTCAAGCACACCTACAACACATGTATAGTTTTTAACCTTTGGTACCCAAACTTTCTTAGGTCCTTGTGTGTCAGTTTTGGGTATAGTACCCTTGGGAACCCAAACTATTTTTGTTCCAATTTTTGTATTTATGTTTTTCCTTGCATTACATGTTGATGCACTATGTCCTTTCCTTCCACAGTAAAAACATTTAATAAAAGGACTACTTGAAACACTAGAATGCATAAAGAAATTTTTATAGAGTTTTTGTTAAATTTTCGGGTTATAAGCTATCCCAGCTTTTTGAAAAACCACTCTTTGTCTTCCTAATAAAATATTTAAGTTATCCCTTCCAAAAGTGAATTTAGAAAGAGTGTTCTTTAAGTCTTCAATTTCTTTTTCAAGCATATGACATGAAGAACAAGATGAAGACATAGAAGCATGTGAAGAATGATTTGTGCATGCATCAATGATTCCCAAAGTTTCATTTTTAACTTTCAATTCTTCTATTTCTTTATTTAAAACAAGAATTTGATTTTCTAAAGAAGAGATTATTTTCTTAGAAGAAGAAATAATTTTTGTGAATTTTAAAGACTCTTCATGTAATTCTTCAAAAGCATATTGTAACTCATCGTAAGAAGGCAATAAAGTAGTATTAGAATTTACCCCATTTTCACTTTCTTCTTCTTCTCCTTTGGCCATGAGACATAGTTGAGCTTCCTCGCTATCTGAGCTGTCAGTTGAATCCATGTCATTTTCATCCCATACTATATAGGCTTTTCTTCCTCTTCTTTCCTTGAAGGACTTCTTTTCAAATATCTCCTTCTTCTTTTGGTAAATTGGGCACTTCATTTTCATGTGACCAGGTTTGCCACATTCATAGTAAGTTAGAGTTAATGAAACTCCTTCGCCTTTATAATGAGTCTTCTTCAAAGGGAAGGGAGGTCTTCTTTGCGTTCCCTTTTTCCTGAGAAATTTACCAAATTTTTTAACTAACAGACTAAGATTTTCTTCGCTTACTTCTCTGAGCTTTCTTCATTTTCTTCATCATCATTGTCGAATGTTGAGGAAATGGCTTTGAGCGCTATCCCCTTTTTCTTTTTATCGTTTTCTTCACTTTGACTTAATCTGCTCAGTTCCAGTTCGTGCTCATGAAGTTTTCCAAAGAGGGTAGCTAGAGTCATTGTTGACAAATCCTTCGATTCTGATATAGCTGTTACCTTAGGTTGCCAAATCCTGCTAAGACATCTCAATACTTTATTAATCAAATCTTCATTAGAAAATTTTTTACCTAAAGATGCAAGATGATTAACTATGTGGGTAAACCTTTTTTGCATTTCCTGAATGCTTTCTCCTTGGTTCATTCTAAATAATTCATATTCACGAGTTAGAGAATTGATTCTCGACCTCTTTACTTCACTAGTACCCTCATTGGTAACTTACAAAGTGTCCCACATTTCTTTAGCAGTTTTGTAATTTGAAATTCTAAAAAACTCATTATATCCCAAAGCAATAGTAATAATATTTTTGGCTTTTAAATTATATTGAACTTTTCTTTTGTCTTCATCAGACCATTTATTTCGTGGTGTTTCGATTCTTATACCATCGACCTCATGTATGGGTATAAAAGTGTCGTTTTCAACAGTATCCCATATATCTAGATCAATAGCTTTGATGAAGATTTTCATTCTTTCCTTCTAATATGCATAACCATCCCCATTGAAAAAGGGTGGTTAGTTTATGGAGGATCCTTCTGAAAAACCATTTGAAGAAGCCATATTCTCTTGAAGCTACTAAGCTCTTTATACAAGAGTCTAGCTCTGATACCACTTGTTACCAAGTGGCTTCCAATACTCAAGAGGGGGGTGAATTGAGTATAAAACTTTTTCTCAAAACCTCATTTTATCAAAAGCAAATATTAAAACTTAATAAATAAAAGCACAAAAGGAACAAGAAGAAGAAAAGAAACAATAAAAGCAGTGAAAAATAAATATGCAGTAAATTAAAATTGCATAAAATAAAGAAATTAAGAAGAGAGAAGCAGGCACAGTATTTATCCTAGTTTGACCACTATGTTGGGAATTGCGGATACATCATGCAATGGAAAACAGGGATTCCTACCGAGGATCCATGCGAAAAAGCCATAATATAAGTTTCTAAATGATTTACCTCTTGAAGCGTGAATCACCAACACCGTAATAGAATTGATGTCTCTGCGGTATCCACACAAACAGACTCACGAACGTCCAACATTCACAAAGAGGAGCCTCACGTCTCTCACACAGTGCTAGCTGCGAAGAGGAGAGAAGAAACTTGTCGCTCTCTCGCTCACTTTTCTGTAGGTGCGGCTAGGGTTCTGAAATTGCGTATCTTAGCAGCCCCTTAGCAGTACTATGTATAATAGTGACTGCCTTAAGTGAGTGTGAACAGCAGCAAGGTAAGCTATGCAACCCTAGACCCATCTGTTATGAGTCTGGCTCATATTTGAATCCGAGTCCAACTTGGATCCATTACTCCAATTTTAGTTTGTTCTATGTGTGTGACACTGCAGGTTCTTATTACGTTAGCAGTAATATTAAAATCCTATTTTAATATTACAAGCAGTGAGCGGTATCTAGCAATACATCGCTGCTATCCAAGTAATAAGAATGTCAGTGATTTGACATAACCTTTTCGTGATCAATGTTTCCGTGTCGTTTAGTCCCTTTGTCAAGATATCTAGATTGAACACAAGGCATGGAATGCATCACCCTTGTATAGTCCAATCTTTCATTTCCTGATACTCAAGTAGACTTTGTAACAACAAATGAGATCAATATCTCATATTGACTCATTTGAGTATGGTCATGCATTTCGCAGTCTCACTCAATCAGGGGGCCTGAAGATATCGCTCCTGTTATGTAGGAGTGACAAATCCCATCTAGGTCACTCACATCCCTCTGCATGATTCGCAGTATGTCCAATAACCAACTTTATAATCACCTTGTTACAGATGATGTTTGATGGCATTAAAACACACAACTCCTCATGTAGGAATCGTAGTGTGTTCAAGTCAAAGGACCACAAGCACCATTGTCACTATGAGACTCACTTATGACACTCACATAACGATCCATGTAGTGTTCTCATGGTGGGTCAGTCCAGTACATCATTACTCTAATATGTACCCATGTGAAGACTTGATATCTCATATCCATGACCCGTGAGATGTGGTCATCAGTCTATGCACATACTAGTCTCAATGTATTATTGTTGTCCTAATTAACAATAATACTTGACTAGGGACAGTTAAGAATAGTGTTGTAACCAAAAGGATCTCACGATCAAGTCGTCCACTTGATGTCCTATAGCATCAAACTTACTATTCTAAGGACTTTATTATGTTTATCAAAAAAGAACACAATAAGTGAAATGCCTCATATATAAAATAGCATAATAGAATGTATGTAAATATAAAAAATGTATTGGCCTCTAGGGCATACACTAACACACTAACCCACTTGTGGTCTACGTCCAGTCCTTGAAAGCCGAGATTTTTTACTATGTATACAAACTTCAATAGGTGCTTGCAACCGTTACACAAAAGAGCACTTTTCACACACAGGGAAACTCTACCTTTGTGCTAAAGCCCTAGCCTGCCGGGATACCTCACCCACGATACAGAATATCAGAAAGTAGATGAAGAGAAACTCTCACTTTGAACAAATAATACAAATTGAAGTGCTAATGGAGCTCTCACAGAAATATCTCAAGGTTTTAATTGAAAATATAACGTAGAAAATAATTTCATAGATTAGAGTAAGCAGAAAACAATTCAAAGTTTTTGGGCAATTTTTAGACGTGACCCAAGGTTCCTATTTATAGAGAAAATTAGAAGAAATAGCCATTAGCTAGAATTAAAACCCATTTAACCGAATTAAAAAACTGTTTATTTCCATATCAGTGTTTCGTGAGCAACGTGTTTATTCGAATAGCTTAACATATTATTCGAATAACACTGCTCCTGAAGCCATCGTGAAAAAGCCATCTGATATGGGTTATTCGAATAACCTCTGTGTTATTCGAATAACTCGATTAAAAACTGTTCAGATAGAAAAGGGTTTATTTGCATAACGTTTGAGTTATTCAAATAATTCACTTATAAACACAGTTCTGAGAAACTCATTTATTCGAATAGCTATCCTGCTATTCGAATAGCATCTTTAAAAACAGAACCTCATGAAAGTGTTTATTCGAATAGACTAAGCTCTATTCGAATAAATCAATACAAAATAGTTTTGGAGAAAGTGTTTTAAAGCTATTAAGTTTCTTTTAAAAACAAGTTTTATCTTTTCTTTCAAAAAACAGAGAGATATCAAAGTGAGCTCCGTACAACAAAACCTAAGTCCTAATGCTAATCTTATATAAACTTGGACTTGGTCTTTTCATCATCTTCATTTAGTTTTCACGTTTGTTATCATCAAAACAAGTCTTCAAAGGTATACGTCCAAACACACAAAGGAGGTGGCCTCCTTTGTTGACTTCTCCTAACCCCTAACAACCTTAGATTAGATCAATGGATGATATTAAAAGCTTTGGGTCCAAGCTTGTTTCTAATTGGTGTAGAAAAACCTTCTTGATCCTTCTTGAAGAGCTCTGACTAAATTGCTCCAAGAGAGAGTAACTAAGTTTATGTTCATTTATGACATCTAGTTACACTTAAGTGCATTTAATTAGTTTGCTTAGTTACTTGCTTAACTATCTAGTTACTTTAGGATAACTAGGCTTTGTCTTGATATTTTTAGAACCTTCTCTAACTAGAACTTAGTTAGATAGCTAACTAGGTTTACTTCATTTAGTTACTACATAAGCTTCCTATACTAACTTAGTTAGGCTTAAGCTAACTTGGTTAAGCTTCCTTGTCATAAACTAACAAGTCTAACCACTTTTGTGGACTAGCTTCTTATTGGTCTAAAATTTTCAAGCCACTATTGTTGACTAGTTCCTATTGGCTTAGAATTTAGTCTAGTCAGAAACGTTGACTGCTTCTCTAAACGCGGGTCCCACAGACTTTTCTGGGTCCATGGTCATTTTGGAGCAAATTTCTATAGTTTTTGAGATAGTACTGTTAAATAAAATAATATTATAATAATATAAAATTATTTTATTGTACAGTTAAATCCTAAAAATTAAAAGATTAATATACATATCACTTAGAATTAGGTTTAGTAAGATTCCCCAGCTCAGAATAAATAAAAATAAGAATTTTTCGGCCAAAAAATTATTATTTTCTTGACTCAGAACAAATCACACACAACAGTCAAATACACCCACGAAACGGTCAAATTCAATTTATAACTTACAGAAAATATAAAACAGTACATTTAGGACATTATCGTACTTAACCCAAAAGTTGGGGTGTTACACAGTCGATGGTTAAGACAAATTCCTATATGTCAAAGACAGATGCTTCAATGATAGCATTGGAGACACAAGTGGGGCATTAGGCAAATGCTATAAATAATAAGCCCCCTTGGACTTTTCCAAGTGACACTATCACTAATCCCAATGGTGCATCCAATGAGCATTGCAAAGCCATCTCACTGAGAAGTGGGAAGGACAGAGAAGGGAATCCGAAGACAAATCTACTTGAGTAGGAACTATGTTTGAATGCACACTTTTGAAGACTTGTTTTGATGATAACAAACGTGAAGAATAAATGAAGATGATAAATAGGCCAAGTCCAAGTTTATATTTGATTAGCGTTAAGACTTAGGATCTATTGTACGGAGCTCACATTGATATCTCTTTGTTTTTGAAAGAAAAGATAAAGCTTGTTTTTAAACTTAGTTTTCAAAACGTTTTCTGAACTAAGTTATTCGAATAGAACCTAGTCTATTCGAATAAATCCTAGTCTATTCGAATAAATCCTTTTACAAGACTCTGTGTTTAAAGCTCTTATTCCAATAGCATGGCCTTTTATCTGAATAAATGAGGTTTTTCAGAACTGTGCTTTAAGTGAGTTATTCGAATAACTTATACGTTATTCGAATAAATCTATTCTGTCTGAACTTCTTTTAAACCATGTTATTTGAATAGATAAGCTGTTATTCGAATAACCCTTCAATTTTTAAACTCTGGTTTTAACAGAGTTATTCGAATAACATATTGGTTATTCAAATAACCCATTTCAGATGAGTTTTTAATTTGGTTTCAGAAACAGTGTTATTCGAATAAGCTTTTGGTCTATTCTAATAAACACGAAGCTTTCGTTTACGTATATGGAAACAGACAGCTTTCAAATTTGTTTTAAATGCTATTAATTATACCTAAATGGCTGTCTCCGTGTTTTTCCCTATAAATAGCAGGCTTGGGTCACGAATTTCTTTGCCCATAACTCTGAATTATTTTCTGATTACTCTGTTTTGTGAAAACTATTTTCTACGCTCTTTTTGATTAAAAACTTTAAGATATTTCTGTGAGAGCTCCTTTAACACTTCAATTTGTATTACTTACTCTGAGTGAGAGTTTCTCTTCATCTATATTCTGATATTCTGTATCGAGGGTGAGGTATCCCTCAAGGTTTGTATAAGGGTGAGGTATCCCTGCAGGCTGAGACTTTAGCACAAGGGTAGAGTGTCCCTGTGTGTGAAAAGTGCTCTATTTTGTAACGGTAGCAAGCACCTATTGAAGCTTGTATACTTAGTGAAAAATCTCAGCTTTCGAGGACTGGCCGTAGACCACAAGTGGGTTAGTGGTCGAACCAGGATAAATACTGTGCCTGCTTCTCTTTTTCCCTAATCTCTTTATTTTATGCAACTTAATTTACTACACATTTATTTTTCACTGCTCTTTATTGTTTCTTTTCTCCTTCTCGTTCCTTCTGTGCATTTATTTATTAAGCTTTTAATATTTATCTTATTTAAAAAGAGTTTTTGTGAAAAAAATTTATACTCAATTCATCCCCCCTCTTGAGTACTGGAAGCCACTTGGTAACAAGTGGTATCAGAGCTAGACTCTTGTATAAAGAGCTTAGCAGCTTCAAGAGAACATGGCTTCTTCAAATGGTTTTTCAGAAGGATCCTCCATAAACCGACCACCCTTTTTCAATGGGGATGGTTACGCATATTGGAAAGAAAGAATGAAAATCTTCATCGAAGCTATTGATCTAGATGTTTGGGATGCTGTCGAAAATGGCGCTTTTATACCCACACATGAGGTTGATGGTGTAAGGACCGAAACACCACGAAATAAATGGTCTGATGAAGACAAAAGAAAAGTTCAATTTAATTTAAAAGCCAAAAATATTATTACTACTGCTTTGGGATATGATGAGTTTTTTAGAATTTCAAATTGCAATACTGCTAAAGAAATGTGGGACACTTTGTAAGTTACCCATGAGGGTACTAGTGAAGTTAAGAGGTCGAGAATCAATTCTCTAACTCGTGAATATGAACTATTTAGAATGAACCAAGGAGAAAGCATTCAGGAAATGCAAAAGAGGTTCACCCACATAGTTAATCATCTTGCATCTTTAGGCAAAAGTTTTTTTAATGAAGATTTGATTAATAAAGTTTTGAGATGTCTTAGCAAGATTTGGCAACCCAAAGTGACAGCAATATCAGAATCAAGGGATTTGTCCACAATAACTTTAGCTACCCTCTTTGGAAAACTTCATGAGCACGAATTGGAACTGAGCTAATTAAGCCAAAGCGAAAAGAACGATAAAAAGAAAAAGGGGATAGCGCTCAAAGCCACTTCATCAACATTCGACAATGATGATGAAGAAAATGAAGAAAGCTCAGAGAACATCGAGGTAAGTGAAGAAAATCTTAGTTTGTTGGTTAAAAGGTTTGGTAAATTTCTCAGGAAAAAGGGAACGCAAAGAAGACCTCCCTTCCCCTCGAAAAAGACACATTTTAAAGGCGAATGAGCTTCATCAACTCCAACTTGCTATGAATGTGGCAAACCTGGTCACATGAAAATGGAGTGCCCAGTTTACCAAAAGAAGAAGGAGAAATTTGAAAAGAAGCCTTTTAAGGAAATAAAAGGAAGAAAAGCCTACATAGCGTGGGATGAGAACGACATGGATTCAACTGATAGCTCAGATAGCGAGGAAGCTCAATTATGTCTCATGGCAAAAGGAGAAGAAGAAGAAAGCGAAAATAAGGTAAGTTCTAATACTACTCTATTACCTTCTTATGATGAGTTACAAGACGCTTTTGAAGAATTACATGAAGAATCGTTAAAATTGACAAAAATTATTTCTTCTTCTAAGAAAATAATTTCTTCTTTAGAAAATCAAATTCTTGTTTTAAATAAAGAAATAGAAGAATTGAAAATTCAAAATGAAACTCTGGGAATCATTGATGCATGCACAAATCATTCTCCACATGCTTCTACTTCTTCATCTTGTTCTTCATGTCATATACTTGAAAAAGAAATCGAAGACCTAAAGAACGCTCTTTCTAAATTCACCTTTGGAAGGGATAACTTAAATATTTTGTTAGGAAGACAAAGAATGATTTTTCAAAAAATCGGGATAGGTTATAACCCAAAAAATCAACAGAAACTTTATAAAAATTTCTTTGTGCATTCTAGTATTTCAAGTAGCCTTTTTATTAAATGTTTTTATTGTGGAAGAAAAGGACATAGTGCTTCAACATGTAATGCAAGGAAAAACATAAATACAAAAATTGGAACAAAAATGATTTGGGTTCCCAAGGGTACTATACTCAAAATTGACACACAAGGACCTAAGAAAGTTTGGGTACCAAAAGTTAAAAACTAAACTTGTGTTGTAGGTATGCTTGAAAGCCAGGAGTTCAAATTGGTATCTTGATAGCGGCTGCTCTAAGCACATGACCGAGGACGATTCAAAATTCACCATGCTTATTCCCAAGAATCATGGACACATCACGTATGGTGATAACAACAAGGGTAAAATTCTTGGAATCGACAAAGTCGATAAGAACCCTAACTCCTCTATTGAAAATGTGCTGCTTGTTGAAGGCTTGAAATATAACTTGCTTAGTATTAGCCAATTATGTGATAAAGGAAATAAAGTTATATTTGATTCAAACTGTTGCATAATTGAAGATAAAAATGACAAGCATGTTAAATTCATTGGTCATAGAGTAAACAACATCTATATGATTAGTCTTGATGATATATCTTCAAATGATGCGAAATGTCTTTTAAGTAAGAATGATGATTCATGGCTATGGCATAGGAGAATTGCACACATTCACATGGACCACTTAAAGAAGTTGGTCTCTAAAGAGCTAGTAATTGGACTACCCAAGCTTAATTTTATAAAAGATAAATTATATGATGCATGTCAAAAGGATAAACAAATAAAGGTCTCTTTTAAAGCAAAAAATATAATTTCAACTACTAGACCTTTACAACTTTTGCACATGGATCTGTTTGGACCTTCTAGAACTATGAGCTTTGGTGGAAATTACTATGCTTTAGTGATTGTGGATGATTTTTCTAGGTTTACATGGACTTTATTTCTTGCAAATAAAAATGATGCATTTCTAACTTTTAAAAGACTTGCCAAAGTTATTCAAAATAAAAAAGGTTTTCAAATCTCTTCTATAAGAAGTGATCATGGTGGCAAATTTGAAAACAATATTTTTGAAAATTACTGTGATGAACATGGCATTAATCATAATTTCTCTGCCCCTAGAACTCCGCAACAAAACGGAGTTGTAGAAAGGAAAAACCGTTCTTTAGAAGAAATGGTGAGAACTATGCTTAATGAGGCTGCTCTTCCTAAATACTTTTAGGCGGATGCTGTAAGTATAGCTTGTTATGTAATGAACCGGGCCCTTATAAGGCCTATTTTAAAGAAAACCCCATATGAGTTGTATAAGGGAAGAAAGCCAAATGTCTCACACTTTCATGTTTTTGGCTGCAAATGTTTTGTTTTAAACAATGGAAAAGATAATTTAGGCAAGTTTGATGCTAAGTCTGATGAAGGTATATTTCTTGGCTATTCAAATCATAGTAAAGCTTTTCATATTTACAATAAAAGAACTATGACTATTGAAGAATCTATACATGTTGCATTTGATGAAACTGACCCAAATGGATCGAGAAAGGATCTTATTGTTGATGATGTAGCAGAAGTCTTGGCGGAAACACATTTGGATAATAAAGAAAAAGAAATCAAGGAGCAAAAGAATAAGCAAAGACAAGAAGATTCGCAAGCTTTGGAACTCCCCAAAGAATGGCGAACTTCAAAATATCACTCCCTTGATCAAATTATCGGTGATGTATCTAAAGGTGTAAGTACTCGTAACTCCCTTAGAAATACTTGTAATCACTTAGCTTTTGTTTCTCAAATTGAACCCAAGGATTTAATTGAAGCTTTTGATGATGAACATTGGATCTTAGCTATGCATGAAGAATTAAATCAGTTTGAAAGGAATCAAGTTTGGGAATTAGTTGCTAGACCTAATAATCACCCCATAATTGGAACTAAATGGGTTTTTAGAAACAAACTTGATGAAAATGGGTTAATAATTAGAAACAAAGCTAGATTGGTTGCTAAAGGGTATAATCAAGAAGAAGGAATAGATTATGAAGAAACCTATGCACCTGTGGCTAGATTAGAAGCTATTAGAATGTTACTTGCTTATGCTTGCATCATGGATTTCAAATTATATCAAATGGATGTCAAGAGTGCTTTTCTAAATGGTTTTATTCAAGAGGAGGTATACGTTGAACAACCTCTAGGTTTTGAAAATCATGAAGTGCCCAACCATGTTTTTAAACTTAAAAAGGCTTTATATGGTTTAAAACAAGCTCTTAGAGCATGGTATGAAAGGTTGAGTAAGTTTCTTTTGGAAAATGGTTTTTCAAGAGAAAAAGTCGACACTACCCTTTTTATTAAAAATAAAAAGCTTGACATTCTTCTTATGCAAGTATATGTGGATGATATTATATTTGGTGCTACTAATGAATCCCTTTGCAAAGAATTTGCTAAGTCAATGTAGAATGAATTTGAAATGTCAATGATGGGAGAATTGAATTTCTTCCTTGGACTTCAAATCAAACAAACGGACGAAGGGACTTTCATAAGTCAAACCAAATACTGCAAAGAATTTCTCAAGAGATTCGAAATGGAAAATGCTAAACACATGGCCACTCCGATGGGCACTTCTTACTACTTGGACAAAGATGAAGGAGGTAAATTAGTAGAAATAATGAAATATAGAGGTATGATTGGATCTCTCCTTTATCTTACTGCTAGTAGGCCAGATATAATGTTTAGTATATGCATGTGTGCTAGATATCAGGCAAACCCTAAGGAATCTCATTTAAGTGCTGTTAAACGTATAATGAAATACCTAGTAGGCACTTCACAAATGGGCTTGTGGTACCCTAAGGGTGCCTCTTGTAGCCTAATAGGCTATTCTGACTCTGATTTTACTGGGTGCAAATTGGACAGAAAAAGTACTATTGGGACATGCCACTTGCTTGGTAGTTCTTTAGTTTCTTGGCATAGCATGAAACAAAATAGTGTGGCTTTGTCTACCGCTGAGGCTGAATATGTTGCAGCCGGGAGTTGCTGTGCTCAAATCCTATGGATAAAGCAACAACTCTTAGACTACGGTCTTCAGCTTGATCACGTCCTGATAAGATGTGATAACACTAGTGTAATAAATATCTCTAAGAATCCCATACTGCATTCCAAAACAAAGCATATAGAGATAAGACATCACTTTATCAGAGATCATGTACAAAAAGGGGATTGCATTCTTGAGTTTGTTGAAACATCTAAGCAACTTGCAGATATCTTTACTAAACTCTTGGCAAAAGAAGTTTTCTTTTATATTCGAGGAGAATTGGGCATAATTGATCAATCCAATATTTAAATTTGCATGTTTTATTGCTGAATATTATCACATGAATATATGTTTTCTATTTCATAAATGTATGTCTTTACTATGCTTCTGTGTTAGTTTTATTCAAATAAGCAAAGGTTTTATTTGAATAAGCTCCTTTACTGCTTGTTAAAATGTGTGTTGAACATCAGCCTTATTTGAATAAGAACTCAGTTTATTCGAATAAACTAATTCTTCTGTTAAATCCTGTGTGTTTTTCTTCTCTGTTTATTCGAATAACACCCTCCCTATTCGAATAACCAGAAGCCTTCGTTTATCAGTGTTTCTTTCTGCCCTCTGCTTATTCGAATAACCAGAAGCCTTCGTTTATCAGTGTTTCTTTCTGCCCTCTGCTTATTCGAATAAGTCCCTCTTTATTCAAATAAACAGAGTCCTACTTTTATCAGGTTCTGGTCTTGATCTCTGTCTATTCGAATAGACCCTAAGTTATTCGAATAACCTGAACCTGTTTCTATCAGTGTTGACTGATTGGTCTCAGTCTATTCGAATAACTCCCATAGTTATTCGAACAAACCCTGTCAGCTAACCAAAACGCTTAGCTTTCCTAGTTGTTTTATTCGAATAGAACCCTTCCTATTCGAATAAACCCTAGCAGCCACACCTTTTCAGTTTCCTGCGCGCCTGTCTGTTCAGCTTTCCAGCAAGGTTTATTCGAATAAACCTCAGTTTATTCGAATAAACACGGGTTTCCTTTAAATAACCCCCTGCGCGCCCAAAACGTTTTCACCCTCCATCTTCTCTGCTCTTCACGTCTCCTTAGCTCCTGCCATCTTGCTTAACCCTGTGTTTTCACTCACTCTTACCTTCCTTCTCCATGGCCTCCTCCTCCAGCAAGCGTCCTCGCACGAAGAATGCTCTAGGCACCAACCCTCTTGATCTGAGAAGGCTCTCCTCCAACGAAGAGCATCGTGCACGCTTCATCTCGCACTTCTGGGAGTGAAACTTGGTTCAACCCAAGTACCTGGATCTCTCTTTCTTCTAGCAGCACTGCGGCTTCGACTTCCTGACTCTGCTGCAAAACGAGGGAGTTCTTCAGCTTTGCTCCCACCGGGCCACCATTTATCCAGCTTTGGTGAAGATGTTCTTCTGCAATCTGGCTTTCGATGGCCAGAATCTCCTCTCTGAGGTATGTGATCAGAACATTTTGATCACACCGCTAGACTAGCTGACTTTGTTCGGGCTGCAGTTCTCTGGCGCCCTTGTAGAAGATGGTGACACCTTGTTTCTGGAAGAGTTCAACAAGCTTCAAGCGGTTGAAGACCTACTGAAGCCTAGCCTAGCCCTACCTGACAAAGGTCTCAAGGGTGGAATGCTAAAGAGCCAAGACAGGCTTCTGCATTACGCCTATGCTCACATCCTGGCTCCTCGTGGTGGCAATTACGCCTACCTCAGCGAGGAAGATGTCTTTATGCTGTGGTTTCTGAAGAATGGCCATCAAGTCAACTGGCCTGTGTTCATCATGAGGCACATGATGAGGGCCAAGGGTAAGGAGAAATCTAACTTGCCTTATGGCATTCTTGTCACTACCTTGCTGAGCAAATATCCTCAAGTCTTGGAGACTGAGCGGGCCATTGCTCTGACTCACCACAACGTCTTTGGAGCTCACACCTTACGGAAGATGAAGATGATCCAAACCGATGAAGGCTGGGTGTACCCAGATGAGGTCGCTGAGGATGAGCTTGACCCTGCTGATGCCCCTGCTGCATGCCCCCTGCTTTGCTCCTGGCCGATGCACTGCTGCTTGTTCTGCTCTGTCACCCTAGAACAGATCATGGCCACCTTGCAAGATAACCGAGCTTACATGGAACATACCTTCTCTATTCTGTTTGATAGAATAGAAGGCGTTGAATGTGAGGTTGCTGCTCTTCGATCTGCTTCACCTGCTCCTGCACCAGCTTCTTCACCACCACCTCTGGATGCTTACTTCTAGGAACTTTAGTTCTTAGGCTATCTATTTTTTGGCTTCATGTTATTTATTTCTGGCTTGTGTAATTGACTCTTTTTGCTATTAATGCATAAATAAAATTTCCTGTTGATCTATTGCTATGAGTACATTTTTTTTTTATGCATTCTTATATATGTTTATGGGACTTACCCCTCCTTTTTTTGCTCATGACAAAAGGGGGAGAAATATTTGATCATTTGACTTTAATTGAGAAAAGACAGGTAAATTTAAAATGAGATTGGATTCAAATTGAAAGGGGGAGCTGCGCACATATCTGATATACATTACCTCTTATAATTAAAGAGGGGGAGTAAGCTTTTATACCTTTTTGTGAATTCCAATTATATGCACTAACGCTTTTCTCATTGATAGTCTCATTAATAGTTTGTCATCATTAAAAAGGGGGAGAATGTGTTTGAATACATACTTTTGAAGACTTGTTTTGATGATAACAAACGAGAAGAATAAATGAAGATGATAAATAGACCAAGTCCAAGTTTATATTTGATTAGCATTAAGACTTAGGATCTATTGTATGGAGCTCACATTAATATCTTTTTGTTTTTGAAAGAAAAGATAAAGCTTGTTTTTAAACTTAGTTTTCAAAACGTTTTCTGAAATAAGTTATTCGAATAGAACCTAGTCTATTCGAATAAATCCTTTTATGAGACTCTGTGTTTAAAGCTCTTATTCGAATAGCATGGCCTTTTATGCGAATAAATGAGGTTTTTCAGAACTGTGCTTTAAGTGAGTTATTCGAATAACTCATACGTTATTCAAATAAATCTATTCTGTCTGAACTTCTTTTAAACCACGTTATTCGAATAGATAAGCTGTTATTCGAATAACCCTTCGGTTTTTAAACTCTAGTTTTAACAGAGTTATTCGAATAACACATTGGTTATTCGAATAACCCATTTTAGATGAGTTTTTAATTTGGTTTCAGAAACAGTGTTATTCGAATAAGCTTTTGGTCTATTCGAATAAACACGAAGCTTTTGTTTACGTATATGGAAACAGACAGCTTTCAAATCTGTTTTAAATGCTATTAATTATACCTAAATGGCTGTTTCCGTGTTTTTCCCTATAAATAGCAGGCTTGGGTCAAGAATTTCTTTGCCCATAACTCTGAATTATTTTATGATTACTCTGTTTTGTGAAAACTATTTTCTACGCTCTTTTTGATTAAAAACTTTGAGATATTTCTATGAGAGCTCCTTTAGCACTTCAATTTGTGTTACTTACTCTGAGTGAGAGTTTCTCTTCATCTATATTCTGATATTCTGTATCGAGGGTGAGGTATCCCTCAAGGTTTGTATAAGGGTGAGGTATCCCTGCAGGCTGAGACTTTAGCACAATGGTAGAGTGTCCTTGTGTGTGAAAAGTGCTTTATTTTGTAATTGTAGCAAGCACCTATTGAAGCTTGTATACTTAGTGAAAAATCTTGGCTTTCGAGGAATGGACGTAGACCACAAGTGGGTTAGTGGTCGAACCAGGATAAATACTGTGCCTGCTTCTCTTTTTCCCTAATCTCTTTATTTTATGCAATTTAATTTACTACACATTTATTTTTCGTTGCTCTTTATTGTTTCTTTTCTCCTTCTCGTTCCTTCTGTGCATTTATTTATTAAGCTTTTAATATTTGTCTTATTTAAAAAGAGTTTTTGTGAAAAAGTTTTATACTCAATTCACCCTCCTCTTGAGTACTGGAAGCCACTTGGTAACAAGAACTCGAGATGAAAAAGGATCAAGAGGTTGTTAATTAGGAGGTTGACAAGAAAGAGGAAGCTGTGAATAAGAAGGTAGTGGACAAGAAGAAAGAGGACATACCTTATACACACCCTTTACCTTTCCATAATTGGCCAGTTAAGAAAAAGTTTAAGCACCAATTCCAGAAGTTCTTAGAAGTGTTCAAGAAGCTGCATATTAACATCCCATTTGCAGAAGCCTTAGAACAAATGCCCAATTACGTGAAGTTCGTGAAGGATATTTTTATCCAAAAAGTGAAAGTTAGGTGAGTTTGAAACAGTGGCATTGTTGGAGGAATGCAATGCTATTCTGCAATAGAAGCTTCCTCTAAAATTGAAGGATCCTGGAAGCTTCACAATTCTGTGTGCCATTGGAGATCAATTCTTTGGGAAGGCTTATGTGACATGGGGGCAAACATTAATCTCATGCCCTTATCCATTTTCCAGGGGTTAGGTTTGGGGGAATGCAAGCCTATATTAGTGACCCTCCAACTAGTTGATCGTTCCTATACTTACCCACAGGGAATTGCTGACGATGTCTTAGTTAAAGTGGACAAGTTTATCTTCCCTGCAGATTTCATCATACTTGATATGGAGGAAGATAGCAAAGTCCCTGCAATTTTAGGCTGACCATTCATGGCAACTGAAAGAACTCTCATTAATGTGGAAAAAAGGAGCTCACCATGAGGGTGCAAGATCAAGAGGTTACTTTTAAAATTTTAAAAGCTATGAAGTATCCTCAAGATCTAGAATAATGTTCTTCAGTGAGTGTAATTGATGGGATGACATCTATGGCATTTTGTGCAAATGTCCCCAATGCCTCTAGTGAAGCTCTTTTGATCTCCGCACATGATGGGAAAGATGATGAGTTGGATCAGCTGAATTTTAAAAAGGTGGTTAAGTCATGCAAGCCTCCTATTGTGGAAGCTCCAAAAATAGAGTTAAAACTCCTGCCATGGCATGTGCACCAAGCTCATTTTGATGAAGAGAAGGAATACCTTTCTCCTATAAGCAACTGCATGTGGAACTGTAGATAAAGTCCTGTCGGGACTATGAATCAGGCCCTTCTTGGGAGGGAACCCAAGTTCTTTAGTTTAAGTCTTAAATATGTTAGTACCTTGAATTTTAGGTTTTATTATATTTTTGTAATACAGACTATAATTTGACCTTTTAGGCAAGTTTTGCAGGTGATAAAGGCCATAATGCTGTAAAAACAGAAGTATAATAAATTTTTTTGCATAATTATATAGATAGACTTCTCATGTCGCGGCGTGAGACCTTTAATGCCACGACATGACGAGTATTCCTTGAGCACTAGGCCAAAATCCAAAGATCAGAGCGCCACAGCACAACAATGTTGAACGCCGCGACATACCTATTAAAAAAAGAAAAAAAAAACCCTAAAGTGAAAAGCGTGTTTCACTAAAATGTATGTCGCAGTGCTGGTGCCATGTATGCCGCGGCGTGCGACTGTAGTAGAGGATAAATGAGAATAGGGTCACATTGTGATGTACCCTATTTCTCTCATTTTCCGGTCTATAGACCTCTACAATGCCTCCTAAAAAAAAAAAGAGGATCTAGCAGCCAACACAACAGGGAGCCATCTCCCCCTCTTGAGTTCGATAGGAGGAGGTTTGTGTCGGTGACTGCCGCTCAAAGATATACGACACTGGTTACCAAACCAGTCATAGTGGAGCGGGGGTTTTCCTTTAAGGTAGCCATCCACCATGATATTAAGAGGACTATCCGCCAACTTCGATGGAGAGATTTTGCTAAACACCCTGATGTGGCAGCACTTACATTGGTTTACAAGTTCTACGTGAACATAGCTTTTGCTGACCCAGAGACCACTACAGTCATAGTGTGAGGACACCAGGTCTTCTATTTTACAATGGTCATCAGAGCTGGATGAACTTGCCACCTCCCCCAATGATCTGTGAGTACATAGAGTTCCTCTACTAGGAGCCGGAGGAAGGCATTGATCTTAACACAGTCACTGCCAGGATTTACATCGCTGAGGCATAGCCTATGGTCTAGACCTTGAGTGTATAGACAAACAGGGCATGGTTCTTCCCCTGATCCTGCTTGACACTAGAGGCCAAAGGCTGGTATCATTTCATATCCACTAGGATCCTCCCATAAACAACTTATCTAAGGTAACTAGTGAAAGGGCAATTTTTGATATATGCTATCCTCAAGCACTGCTCCATTGATGTCGGTCGTCTTATCCAAGATTATATTAAGAGATTTGCGAGGAAGTACAGGAGCCTCTTCTTCACTTCACTCATTCATACACTTTGCAAAAGGCAGTCTGTATAGTCAAGGCCACATGAGGAGCTCACCGATGTGAAACAGCCTCTTAATGACTATTTCATTGAGAGGTTGGGAGCAACTCCAGCCACAGTGCCTGCCAGACAGAGATAGGCTCGTGTAGAGCCCTGGGCAATTCCTTTAGCTGACGCAGACTAGCGTGCCTACGTGGAGGCCCAGTTTGCCCATATGTCAGCCCTATAGACTTACCAAATTCAGAATCTATGGTGGATGGCAGAGCGCCTGCAACTTCCCATGAAGGACTTTCTTGTCCCAAACTTCCCGCCCGAAGCTGTAGCTGACCGTCCCCAGCTGTCGCAGGATCTGGAGGCTGCACAAGCAAATGGAGATGGAGTGGATGATGCAGAGCCCATACCAGAGGAGGAGGAAGCGGATGATGAGGTGACAGACACTAATTATGCAGTTGTCTAGCCCTACTGCATTTAGGGCATTTTCTTTCATTATATTTCATTATTATATTATTGTTAGTTATTTTTGTATAGTGGAGACACTGTTTCCCTCTGGTTTGGGGGTGTCTTTGACTATATATTTTGATTTCATGTATGCGGTAGTATTGTTATTGTATTTTGGTACTGTTATGTTGGTATCATATATATGTGTTGTTTATGCCTATATATGTTTTTGTGATTATTTTTATGCATATTGATATTGTCTACTACTATTAGTTAATTATGAGAAAATTCCATGGAAATCCTATTCAAGATACAATTGTCATTCCCTTTCACATCATGGGTTGCAATATTTTATATGCATGATGGTAAATGTTGAAACCTTTTAATTTATATCATGTTGCCAATAGCTAATGTGAAATGGTTTCCCAATTATAGTTATGGATGCATTGTGACCTAAATATTTCTGTGAATCCATATGCGATCTTTGAAGCATGCTGAACAATCTAGTCACTTTTCAATGCATAATTTTGATCCCACTAGTATGCTGGTGTAACTTTGAAAATGATAAGAGTGCATGTCTAGAGAAAGTTTATGAATGTATATGTAGAGTTTCGAGTATCCTAGATATTGTTTTTAAACTCTTTTGAGGTGAAATATTAGATTATATGTAACGACAAACTCATTCTGGTGTGTATTCAGTTCATTCATGCAGACCCTCCGCCTAGAAGCCTGCCAGGAGTCGCTCCTTGTCCGTGCTTCATTGCACCGGCGATCACTCCCCGCCCTCATCGGCCCCGGGACGCCACATGCCCACCAACTTCCACTTGGTTCGTCCCCGAACCACACCGTACTGGGAGAGGTCCCGTCTCTGATATCATTAATGTAACGACCCGGGACTACCTGCAGGATTGATGAGTGTCTCCACAAACCAACACGGGTCTTTTCAGCATGTTTTGTCCTCACTCACACGCATCCTAGGAAACTTCCCAAGAGGTCACCCATCCCACAATTGCTCCAGGTCAAGCACGCTTAATCATGGAGTTCTTATGTTCTAAGCTCTCGAAAAGAAGTTGCAACTTGTTGATATAGCTACACCAAATCAATTCCTTTAAGCCATCCTCAACTATGCAGTCCCATACCTGCACAGTCTATGAATCCCTCTCATTCCGGTGTGTATTCAGTTCATTCATGCAGACCCTCCGCCTAGAAGCCTGTCAGGAGTCGCTCATTGTCCGTGCTTCATTGCACCGGCGATCACTCCCCGTCCTCGTCGGCCTCGGGACGCCACAACTTGCCCATCGTAGATCTTTCCTGAAATTTTCATGGAAATCAAAGGTGTAGGGGGTGAGAATAAAAAAATTCTCAGTAGTTATAAAAACCATGTCATCACAATAATTCCATGTTTTGGGGAAAAATCATTTCAAATCATTATTATATATTCCGTAGGAAGGTGGCTAAAGCCAAATCAGGTTTTTGCTCTTCCCAAAACAGAGATTCATTTTATAATTATGAAAATCCTTTAGAATCATCAAATCAAATCAAGTTTCATGTCTTGAAAATCATCAGTGATTTCAATAAATCTAATATTTGGAAACTATCATATCCAAGGTCGTTAAAATTCAAGTCATCAACTCAAAATCGTCACATCTCATAATTTGAAATCATCAAGACATACCAAGAAATATCATGTTAATTTTAAAACCAGTATTCATCATATCTTATTCATGCTAGCATTGCAAAATCGTTTACTTGGTAGTAGTCTACTTTTAGGTTAGTGCACATCAACCTCTTTATGGTCGTACTTCACCACACAGAACTACTCAGGGTAACTAGGCCCAGTCTTCCCTTGTCTAGCTTAGAGGAAGTATGTCTCCTCAATATCAAAGTTAGGGTTAGACTTCAATCCATCATGAAAAAGAGAAGGTACTTTTATCGCACAATATCAATCATCGGAAATAGCAAGAGAGGTACTTTACTCAAACTATCTAAGATTTAGGATTACCCCAAGTAGTGAGGGAAACTCCCATCCTCAACCACTTGATGAACTAGGGAAGCTCAAATAAAGAGGAAGGTTCTTCCTTAACCTTAATTACTCAGGTATAGAGAAGAAAATCACATATATTCTCTTACCATTAATCAAGTCTTACCCTAGTACAAGTACATCCAAAATCCAACTCAGCCTAGTTCCACAAAGTGGATACCCATGAAAATCAAATAATCACATATGCAATATAATGCATAATCCAATCATCCTCATCATGGGTATTCAAATATCATGAAAACATTTCTCAAATCGTCAGTCTCATTTGATTTAGTCATGTCATGGTACATAGCCTTACATTTCATCAATATGCAATAGTTTGCAAATTCATCAATCAATCCCAAAACATACTCTATGTATAATCATTTCTCCCAATCTTAGTACACTTGATTAAAATAATGTATAATCATACTTTACATAGCATAATTCATCCTCTTCTTAAACTAATGTAATTAAAAAAAAGCAAAATAATGCATTAAAATATGGTTTTTAAGGAATAAAATCATCAGTTTTTACTCTCTGCCCGGCTGGCGCCTGAGCACGCAGCCACCAAGCGCCTGGGCACTAGCATACCGCGGTGCCAGGTGCTAGCGCGTCACAGCATGAAAACCTGGCACCGCGATGTGAGATGCGCAACAGTACCTAATTTTTTTAGTTTTTAGCCAAAAATCCATCTTTTTTCCAAAATCAAACTAGACCTAGTCCAAAAATCAACAACAAATCTTCAATGATAACTTCAAAATCAACACATTCAAGGGTTCAAAACAATCTCAAAACAAGCAATCAAACAAGGGTTTCATACCCCTCTTTCAAAGCTCAACACTTTCCAAGAAATCAAGAGGAGAAAATCAAGTTCTCATATCATAAGTCAAACACAAACACATGAATCTTTCATTCTTAAGTAAAATCTCAACATTTTCATCATGGTTCTAGTTTGAAAGCAAACGAAAATGGAGAGGAAAGATGATTAAAATCCCCCTACCTTACTTTAATGATAAATCTCCAAGCTTGTCTTTGTTCTTCTTCTATTTTCTCCTCTTTCTTCTCTTCGTTTCTATGCCTCCCCCATTCGGTCTCCCTCTCTGTCTTTTCTGTTCTTCATTCTGCTGGAAACCAGCGTGAGAGAGATGAAGGGAAATTGAGAAAATCTCAATTCTAAAACAAGGAGCATTAAGGGCATTTTGGTCTTTTCACCAAACTTCATATCTATTAGGAACACTTCTATTTTACTAGTTCAAGTTTCCTAACTTCTAACAACATTAAAATAAATCTTAGGATCCATGTAAATTCTTGTTTCACCATTTTCCTAATTTTCCATATTTGCCATTTCTCAATCTGGTATTAAAACACTTCTACAGTGTCCTTAAAAATACCAAACTGGCTTCGTTTATCCTCAAAATTTAACTGTATCCTCTTTCACACATTTGTGACCTATTAATAAAATTTTTCTTATTTATTTCCTTTGATTTAGCATTTATGCTATTTTTCCTAAGTTAAAATAGTCATTTTACACGTTCTGTGTTATTGCAAAGTGCCTAAATTAACTCAAAACGTCTCCAAAATCAACAGGCATGCTAAACAAGTATTAAGGTACCTTATGACCATATACAAGTCTAACCTACTAAAAAGATAATGTTACACAAGTGATTTCAATGATCACTAGCAACATCTAATCATGTTAAAACATTCATTTAACCTATTGGCTTACTTAATCATGGATTAATGGTTAAAACCATAATCTCACAACCTAACTCCTAATTTCCAACTTAAGGAACTAAACAACTTGATACAAAGACCAAATCATCTATCTTGAATCCAACAAGCTGAAAATAGCTAAATTCAACCAATGGAAACAATAATTGAGAGAGAAAACAGATTCTTGCATCTCAAATCTATTTTCTCCATCTATGTGACCTAACTCCTACCATAGAATTGGTGAGGGAAAAGATGAGTTACAAGGTTAAGAACCCTACCTCTTATAGACAAGATGATCCTTAAGCTTTCCTATGGATCTTCTAGCTTTCCATGGCTTTTCCTCATTCTTTTCCCCCTTTCTCCCCCTTCAGCTTCCTCCTTCTTTGCTCTTCTCTCTTTTTCTATTTTTGCTTCTCTTTTTGGTTCTGGAACTGTGGGATAAGAAGGAAATAAGGAGCCAAAGTCCAACTCTGGCACTTAAGCCTAAAGCTGGAACTTTATATCTGCTAAGAATACTTGAATTATGCTAAATCAAGTTTTCTGACTTCCAACAACTTTAGAATAAATACTAGGATTCATCTAAATTATTGTTTCACTATTATTCTATATTTTCATATCTGCTAATAGTCAATTCGACATTAAAACATATAACCAGTATGCCTTAAAATACCAAACTAACTCTGATTATTCTCAAATTTTAACTACAACTTCTTATGCCTATTTGTGGCTTTGAAACAAACTATCTAGGTTTATTTCCCTCAACTTAGCAATTTATGCTACTATCTGAGTCATTTTAGGCTACTTTTCACACTCTAAGTTGTAACTAAGTGCCTAAACTAACTCAGTTTATCACAAAACTTATCTAATATGCCATACAAGTAATGTGCTACCTTTGGTAACCATAAACTAGTCTAGCATGCTTTTTGGGATGTTACACTAGTCCTCGAGCAAAACAAAGTATGATTAAGTACCTGCTTAACAACATATGCTTCAACATATGATTCATCACATTTTTCACAAACATGCAAGATAAACTCCTCCTAGTCAAGTCATACACATCAGGATAAATTTATGAGCATACATGTGTATGAATCATATAATCCACAAAATTGAATCTAAACTCTCTCTCCACTAATGTAAATCACATGCAATTGAGGATCAAAAAGGACTTTAACAACTTGTAATGTCAGACTAATGGGTATAGGCATAAGAAAAGAAATGGAAGGGATACAGTACAAATATTAAGAAATATAAACATGCTATTTCAAGACTTGGGTCACCAAGTGAAACTATTAGGGTATTCCAAAGTGAAAGATTAGAACTCTCTAGAGCCATTCAATGTTTTTTGTATTTGACGTTTCTTATTTCATTCATTTGCATTGCTTGTCTCTTTTCTCATTTTTCATTTTTTTAAGAGAAAGCAATGCTTTTTCTTTTACAGCAGATGGTTCCTTCAAGCTTATTTTATATTGACATGCATTATACCCTAATCGTTGGACTCACTTTAAGAAATAACATATTATGTACTCAACAAACAATGATGGTATGAAGAAAATATAATACTTTTACATGCATACGAATGGTTAACAAGGTAGGGAATAAGAAAGTAATGAAAAACATATAAAGCCAAACATTTATAAAGCTTAAAAAGGGGACCTATGGATATAACTGCACCAAGTAAGCTTGAAAGGCATAATCGGTCCAAACAATGCCCTAATCATTTTCTCAATAATGTATAATGTAACACCCTCCTTAGGGCGTCACACTTAGTGTTACTCAATTACCAAATTATTCCTTTCTTGGAAAATCGTGCTTTGTGATGTAAATATGAGTTATAAAACTTCTTGATGATAGTAAGATAAACTTAGCAGAAAATAAAAACATTTCAATATTGTCACAAATTATTTTCATCGTATATACACAAGTCATAGTATTGTCATATTTTAATATTTACAAACTAGACTCTCAAAATATTTAAACTTTAATTTAAACTAACCTACTGCCCAAGTATTACTACATAGCAGAACCCTCAGACGGGTCCTTCTCAGACTCCTCAGAAGATAGAAGTCCGACTTGACGCGAAGTCTTACGGACAGGTGTCCGCGCAGATGACACTATACTAATCGCACTTGGAGTACGATAGTATACTCCCCAATACTGTCTAGTTGACAATGGGAACTCTAGGTATTAATATTCACACTAATGTCCAAGATGTAGTCTACTCAATCTCATATACACAAGAAGACGAGACTCCTCCATCACTTCAAAACTCAGCGTCCTCCATCAGAATTTACTCTTCCTCAGCTTCTTGCTCAAGTTCTCGCTCATCGTCTTTAAAATTATAAATACAATATCGAATTGACCTAGAAAGAGGTGAGATCACCTACGCCAATGTAACACCCTAGCTCTAGGGCCCAACTAATGTAACACCCTAGCTCTGGGTATCACATTTCCGACTTCCGATTCATAATCTGAAAAGAAGTTCGCACAAAGTTTGAGTTATAAAAGATGGGTTTTAAAATTTTTTTCTTTACTTTACTGAAAATATTAGGTAACATTGAAAATCATATTTCAACTATTCATTATACAATACTTACACCAATTAATATCACAATTTAAAGATAAATATATAATTAACAGACTTATATATTTTTGACAGATAGTAGCAAACCTTATGACAGGTCCTACTTAATAGCACGGTACAATACTAGCGAGAAACTTTAACATACTTATTCCTTATCTGTCCATCTTGATGCATCAAACATCTGTTCCTTTGTCAACACTGCACACCTTCGAGTCCTGAATGTCCACTCCTTATTATTGTCACCAATCTCAGAGTATTTATCACCCGTTATGTCTAAGACAACTCGATCCTTCTATTGTTTGATTTTAACAATATAGACACAGCAAAACAACATAACAAAGAGGTGAGATCACCTACACCAATACCAACATGGCGTACACGGAGATAACACACAACCAACAATATCATACAAACAGATCATACCATAATCATGTTATCGCATTATCATCATCATCATCCAATCATTTATCAGTTTAATCATCATCCAATCATTTATCAATTCAATTATCATAACCAATAATCAATATTCCTCAATTAATATATCACACAGATATAAATGTTCAGATTTATGCATATGTACAAAGACTCAGTTTTTCAAAAACATTTCCATGGAGGTTTTCACAATTTCGAGAAGAATGCTCTGGTTAATTGTCAGCCTTAGCCCAAAGACAATCTCCCAGTCGTTGAAAAGAATCGTGTTCTTGTCGTATCATCAATGCGTTGCAACGGATTTGCATCGCCAAGTGGCACAGGGTACTATTAACCGTCCCATCACTGGTCAACATTGCTACGCCTTGACGCCCCCAAGATCCATCATAGACCTCACTATCAATTCTCATTCCCTCTTCAACCACAAGGGCCATAATAGCTATTAGCTATATTTTATACAATACACGAATATATCAGTGCAAGTCCAACCCCAAAGGGTCAAATCTTTTCAATTTCATTTGTTCAATGTAATCATATGCTTCAACGCATATTTTTCCAATGCACGTATAATGCACCAAATCCAATCACAGACATATCTTTCCAATGCATATATAATGCACCAAATGCCAATCACAGGCAAAACATGTCATTTTCTCACACAGCATCCATATATTAGTTCTACAGTATTTATACTGTATTTTCAACAGGAAAATCATATTATCACATTTTCATAGTTATAAAACACTTTCGTTGTATTTTCACAAAATTGCGCAACATTTCCATTTCGTTTTCATAATTCCAAAATGTTTTTGTTACGTTTTCACAATTCTAAAACGTTTCTGTTATATTTTCACAATACCATAACACTTCTTTTACGTTTTTAAAATTTTGTAACATTTCTGTTATATTTTCAAAATACTTATAATACTTTTGTTGCACTTTTAAATCACGTATTTAATTTTTTAATATTTTTCTCAATCGCATAAAAATATACATTTCTCAAATCGCGTAATAATTTTCCATCATTTTCAAAATTGCATAACTTAAAAATCATTCTTTTAAGTCGCATAAAACATTTTTCATCATTCTCAAAATATTTAAAACACTTTCCAAATCACATAATGATTTTCCATCATTTTTACAATCACGTAAAAATATTCTATCACTTTTAAATCATATAGTGATTTTTCAACAGTAGTTCAAATTACGTAAAATATTTAAACGTAATTCAAATCACTTAAAATGTTTCAACACATCTCCAATCGCGTAGTAATATTTTATCATATTTCAAATCGCATAAAAATATTTTACTATATTTCCAAATACTTAGAAATATTTTACTGTATTTCAAACTACGTACTTTAAAAAATTACATTTTTAAGATACGTAAATAATAATTTTTTTCACCACAATTCCATTACAGAAAATATTTCTCATTCTTCAAAAATTCCTTTTCCACTTTTCTCAAAATAATATGACTTTATACTTTATTTAACACATTTTCTTTACTCAAGAAAATCTTTTTCCACATTCTTTACTCAAGAAATCTTTTTCCAAAATATAATTCACAAAATCACTTTTCCATTGATATAAATCAACGTTTCAAAAACTTAACATTTTCTAACGTACTTCAAAACTCAAAAATAAGTTATACGTTAGTAAATTTTTAAAATATCATTATATTCTCCATTTTTTCCAAATCATTTCCAAATCAACCTTCCTCAAAATAATATAACTTTCTATTTCATTTAATATATCTTCTTACTCAAGAAAATTATTTTTCAAGTATATTCTACAAATTCACAATTCCATTGAATTAAATTAATGTTTCTAACTTTAAAAAAATTGCTTAGAAATATTTTAACATTTTTTTTTCAAATTACATAACTCAAAATTTATGTTTTTGAGTTTTGTAAATCATTTTTCACTGTTTTTACCCTTCATAAAATATTTCTTAACTTTAAAAATATTACTTGAGACTTTTCTAATAATAATATAATTTCTTACTTTATTCCCTTCTTATTCTTAGTCAAAAATCTTTTCCTTAATATATTTTCTCAAAATCACTTTTTATTGATCTAGTCTTACCAAATCACATTTAGTTGATTTAATTATTGTTTCTAACTTTAAATTTCCTAACGTTTTCCAAAACCCAATAAATAAATTCTATGTTAGTAAATTTAAGTTACAAACATTTTCTTTTATATTTCTAAATCACTTCTAAAAATTGATTAATTTGAAGTTCAATACTTTCAATCTTTTTTTTCTTTTATTTATGAAAATTCCACTTCACTTAATTTATAACACTTAATTCTCTTTTCAAAAATCCTTATTTGAAAATTCTTGTATTTCATAGCATCAAAACATTTTTCTAAATTATCAAAACCTTATAGATAGCCATTGGAACCATGAAATATTTTTCTTCTAACTTAAATAAATTCCATTCTTGTTTCTACAAAAAATAAATCAATAAAATTTCATTCTAAAATTTGTGTTCATGTTTTCTTAAAAAAAAACAAACCTTTAGTTCATTTTCCACACTCCTCAAATCAATCCAATTTTATTCTTCCATAAACATATTAATTTGTAAACACCTATTTTGAGGTGTCTTGGCCGAAATTCTCATTGTTCTAGGGATCAAAATTTAATTTACTTGTTCTTGAAAAATTTCAACATTGACCCTCATCAAGGGCATCAAAACCATAGCTCTTCCTTGGCCATTGGAACCAAGATCAATTTTCTTTCCATCCACACATCATGGCATACATATATATATTTCATCATAAATATCACAAACATGCCATATACTCATCATGCATATTATAAGTATACTATCAAAGCCATAAAATCATGCAAAGCATATTAAGCATAGACAAAAATAATCAAAGCACAAGAAAATAAAGCAAAGCTCATAAACACACAATTAATTATTACATAACCATGGATTGGAATTCTCACATGAATTCACAATCCATCAAATATAAGACCATCTCCCACCACCATAATTGGTTGATGAGATGGATCTCCCTCTTACCTCTTGAAGATCCTCAAAGCTTCTTGATTTTGCTTCTCTTTCCAAGTCCTTCAACACCAAGGGCTTCTCAAATTCAAAACAAAATACATAGAAATTAGTATACTAAGCTTGATTAAGAGGAACCATGGATCAAACATGGTTTAGATCATGAAAAAGAAGAGAAGAAATGAAGTCTTCTTATACTTCACCTCAAAAACCCCATAACTTTGTTCTTGAAGAAAGTCCATGAAGATGAATGATTTAGAGAAAGTCTCCAACATGAAAGTTGCTTAGAATATCATGTAGATTCAAGATCTATGGTTGGATGAAATTAAAAGAGATTGGATGGTGGTTTTGAGTGTCTTAACCGAATGGTTTCTCTTGAAGCACAAAGATGGAATTTTTGATTTTTGATAGAAACTTGAAGCTTGGATTTGAAGCTCAAGATGAATGATTTTGGAAAAACTCATAACTAGAGATGTTTTTAGAATGGTGTTTAGGTTTAGGAAATGATATGAGTGAAAATTATAGGTGAGTAATGGTGCTTGTGGGTTGCTTGGCCGAATCATAAGGTGAGAAAAGGAAGGAAAATGGTTGTTTTGTGTTCTTGGAACTTTGAGAGAATTTGATGATGGCTTTTTGGGTGAAAGAGAAAAATGAATATGGAGAGTGTAACCAAAGGTGTTGCTACCGTGGGAGTGAAAGAATGGAGAGATATGAATTCATTTGGCATAATTGAAGGCTATCACATGATGCACAAAGTCTTCCACTTTGTCATCTTTTTCTTTGGCCTAAAAAGGCTATACAAGCATGTCTAAACATGTCTCCTCCTTCCTAACACTCCAAAACCGTTCCCCCTTCATCATGCACTCCAAAGTTGTCATAATTACTTGCTAATTGATTAGTTAATTCATTAGATTAAGTTTTCTAATCAATCTTAACTAATTTTCTAATTACATAACTAATTAATTAGACATATTATTTCATATATTATAATCTCTAATTAAAATTAGGATATCTAATTAAGAATTAGATTATAACAATTTAACATTTAATTTAGTTTACTTGGCTTGTTAATTAGGCCATTATTTGAAGCATTTCTAGCCATTGATTAATTCAATGGTTAGGATTTAGGTAGACTTTTAATTTAGAAGACTAAATCTAAGTCATTGGATCCTTCTCCTTTAAATTCTAGCCATTAGATGTGTCTTCAAAATAAAGGGTCAAGATTGCTCCTTCAAACTTTAAATCCAAGGGTTATAATTAGTCATAACTTTTTTAGAATACCAAATCTCCACCTTTGATCAATTCTTCATCCAATAGTCATAAATGGTCCTTGTTACTTTACAAAACCAAATCTCCACCCTTGATCAATTCTAAATCCAATGGTTGTAAATGGTCACTTTATATAATCAAATTTACACCGTTGATTAAATCTATGGTTAATATTGAAGCTTGCCTAACTAAGTTTATTCTCACATCATTGATTAAATCAATGGTGATTATCCAATGCTTCTTTATTAAATTTATTTCTTAA
Organism: Ormosia semicastrata; assembly: GCA_029884595.1. Lineage (NCBI taxonomy): Eukaryota > Viridiplantae > Streptophyta > Magnoliopsida > Fabales > Fabaceae > Ormosia > Ormosia semicastrata. Next base: position 37,005,713 of record JAQQTO010000048.1, on the reverse strand, counting down.
CCGTTAATTAAATCAATGGTAGATATCCAAACCACCAATGTTGACTTAAGGAATATAATTTCTATTTTTATCTACTAAAAATCCCACGAAAGAATATATTTACTGTATTTTTATCTTCTGATAAATAAATATAGTACAAAACAAATTTTCTAAAACTGTTTCCAGATTCAGGTTTAGTAAGATCCTCTGTCTCCATCTAAACAGTACAAATTTTTCTATGCGTAAAAATTTTTTTCACTTTGCGGGACCCACCTAGGCCCAACGTATAGTCACCTGGGCCCACCTAGGACCACTTGGGCCCACATATAGTAAAAAATTTCATAATCACACATAAAATCACAAAAATTAAAAAACGTATGAAAATCAAGTCAGATTGTTAAAAATAATTAACAGTCAAGAGAAATAAATACAGAAAGATTTTCCCAAATTTAAATTATTATTTTCCTGACACGGAGTAAATCACTCAAAACGATCAAATACGCTGATGGAATAAACAAAATAATTTTACAGTATCCAGAAATTATTAAACAGTAAAATTCTATTAACTATCAAAATTACTATTTAAGAGATGGAAAATTTGGGGTGTTACAGCCAATACCAGTATGGTAGCAATGAAGATAAACACACAAATTCTCATACAGCTATCATACATAATTACAATTATGCCTTCACATCATTCATCATCATATCACATGTAATAACCAATAATTACAATCATGCCATTTCCAATATTCAAATATTCAATATTTCAATTATCATAAATCATAATTACGATAATGCCCTCAATAACCATGCATATGCACCTAAACTCAATTTCCCACTCTATGGAGCTACAACTCAGATCGGAAAGAGTAATTGTAAAGATCTGTCTACACTAACATGCCTCAGACCACGTGCTCAATTTTTGCACATCTAGCATATGCACTAGTCTTTATCAAATCTTGATTACGGATAGTGTCTTGGTCTGGATCATCGGTGTGTTGCATCGGTCTAACCTACGGTACAGAAGCTTTATTAACTGTCCATTGTAGGCAACCCGCACCCCGATGCCCCCAAGGTCAACAAGTGACCTACATTACGCATATCACACCCACCCAGGAGGTGTATTCTTTCTTAGGCAATCTGCCTTATCCAGTCCATCGGACTTTTTCCAATGCATGTACTATGCACCTTTCACAATTTCAATTCATTATATCATATTCTCAATTCAATTTCTTTACCTCATATTTTTAATTCAATTTCTTTATCTTATATTTGAGGTCCTCATATAGGCCCAACAGTATCATTACTGTATTTTCATCGAGAAACTATATTTTCACATTTTCTTAATCACGTAAAATATTTTTCACACGTTTTAAATCAAAAATACTATTTTTCTCACTAAATACCAAAAATCTGACTTTATTTTCCATATTTGCATAATAACCCCTCAAAACATAATTTTGCATTATAATCCTTGTTAAAATAATATTTTCACAACAGTCCCTCATAAAATTCATATTTACGTAATAGTCCCTCGTAAAATTCATATTTACAAAATCGTCCCTCATAAAGTTCATATTTAAAAAATAATCCCTCCAAAACATAATATTTACATTTTAGTCCCTCAAAAATTGTTATTTACAACATAGCCCTCTTAAAACGAAAATTTCCATTTTGCCTCTCTAAAAATCATAATTACAATAGTGCCCCTCTAAAAATCATAATTAAAGAATGGCACCAAAATTACAATATTGCCCCTCTAAAAATCAGTAATTGTATTGTTTCCCAAAATTTGTTATTTCTTTTCTTTACTTTATATAAAAAAAATCATTTTACTTTACTATACTCAAATTTTTTTCTAAATTCATTTAGATCTCTGAATTCTCATTTTAATCCATCAATTTAATTATATTTTATTATTTTCCCACAACTTTCAAACTTGTTCAAATTCATTTCTTTTTCATTTAAATCCTTCATTTTCAATTGAATCTCCCATTTTCAGGACTTTGGTCCTCAAATCCCTAGTATGGCCGTGAGCCTCGATGCTCTTTGGAGCATTCATACAATCGGTTCATCATGTTATTCACATATTACTTTTCTCATACATTTACATACATTCAAATCTCATACAGATAAACATATATCAAAGCAGTAATCATATATCACACATGCAATCACAAAAACAGAATTATAAACCACTTAAACACAATCAAAGACATCAAACAATCGGTGAATAATCCTTATGGATTTTTCTACTAGACAAAACCATCCCCACACCACCAAAACTTGATTGGTGAGGTTAAATCTCCCTCTTACCTCTTGAAGACAAGCTTTTCAAGCTCTCCTCCTTCTCCTTGTTTTCGTACAAGCCACAAATAATTCCTAATAATTCTAAAACAATTAGTAAAATCACATACAAAGCTCAATAATAATAAACCATGGAACAAACATGACTTAGAAAATCATAAACATGAATTTAAACCATAGAAATCAAAGTTTACCTCCAAGGAAGTAAGATAGAAGTGGGATTTTGAAGCACTTAGAGTGGGATTTTGGGAAAACTTTCTAAATGGAAAGTGTTTAGAATGGTGTTTAGCTTTAGGAAATGATAAGAGTGAAAATTATAGGTGAGTGATGGTGTTCTTGGGTGCTTGGCCGAACCAATGGAGAGAAAAGGAAGGAAAAATGATGTTTAGGTTCGTGGGATTTTTGAGAGAAAAAGATGAATGCTTTTTGATTGAGAGAAAATGTAATTTGTGAAAGTGAAATTATGAGTGCTGCTACCATGGGATAAGCATAGATAAAATTAGGATTTACTTGAAGTAAAATATCCTATTCTGAGTGCACATGGCTTATGTCATTCACTTGACTTTCAAGGCTTTTGGATTGTTCAAGAATCATGTAGAAGCCTCCCAAGCTGTTGCATAACCGTGTCGGTCAAGGGTATTTAGGAATTCAATTTGCTTTTAATTCAAGTCTAATTACTTACTACTTAAATAGCTAATTAATTAGGTTTAGTTTCCTAACCAATCTTAATTAATTATTCAACTATATATGCCTCTAGTGTACAATTGTGAGGCTACCTTTCGATGAAAAATAACATGACAAAATGATGTAAGATGGGAGAACATTATTTCACAAGAATGGCTAAAAGTTAAGTTCTGTCGAATGAAAATTTTGTCGAATAAAGATAAAAAACTGTCGAATATACTAGAAGGTCAGCAGAAATCCTAATTCGACGGATATTGACATTAGAGAAGTTTTTCTACTGAATGGTCAGAAATTCTAACTCGACGAATATTAACATTGTCCTAAATGGTCAGAAGATCAAATTCGACAATAAGTGTTTGTCCAATAATGAGCAGCCTTCGACATAGAGCAGTGTTCGACAACGAATAGTAGTACTATTCATTATCAGTTAGGTCGATTACATAGCAGTCATCTTCATTTTGATTTGCAGAATTGTCCGACAAGATTGAGGGAGAAGGAGAACTAGATTATTTTTATTGACTGATAGCAACGTCCATCTCTTTGTCGAGTCGGAGGACGTCTTCCATGTTTTTGAATAGATGGTCTTTGTCAGAATAGATAGTCTTTGTCAGAAGAGACAATAATAACAGCCAAAATCTTTGATTTCTGATTTAAGAACTGAGAATCAGCTTCATCCAGTCTTGAGGTACTCTGGGTTCTGTTAAACTACTGGTTGATGTTGTCGGAAGATACTCTAGATGTGTCAAATTCAGCTCACTATTTAGCATATGCTTACATGTAATCCCGGTAATTAAATCCGACAGAATCAAAATGTTAGGAAAATTTGCTTCAAAAGTGTTTGGATCTTGTCCAAATTCTGTTGGTGTCAAGATCTTCAAAAATTTGGATTGTCGAATGAGTTATGTGAGATTGATCTTTTGGATCCCTGTAAGGCTTGAGAGTGACCGAGTCAGTATCGACGAGAATGTATTCATAAAATTGTAGTTTTGTTTGTTGAAATAGGTTTGAAATGAAAACCGTTAGGGAAAATCTTGAGGAACTTTTGGTCGGGTTGGGATCCCAGAATTTTAGTTGGATTGGGATTCCAGAATTTTGGTAGAAATATGTCAAGTTTGGGTGACTGTATCCGGTTTTTGGTCGGTTGATTATAATGGCAAATTATAGTCGGGTCAAATAATTCATAACAATAGCAGCTATGAATAAAGTAACAGATATTTATCAATAGAATTATTTTACAGATAAAATCTAAAAATTAAGAGATTCTTTTCTGTGTTACTCAGATTCGGGTTAAGTAAGATCCCCTGTCTCTAAATAAATCAGATAAGAATTTCCCCGGTCTGAAAATTATTATTTTCTTGACCAGGAGCAAATCACACAAAACAATCAAAAATAGTATCAGAATAATCAAATTATTTTTATATTGCACAGAAAACACAAAACAGTGTAATTCTGTCAGTTCTGTAACATAGTCTAAAATTTAGGGTGTTACAATACTCCCCCTCTAAAAGGAAGTTTCATCCTCGAAACTTGACATACATTTACAACAAAATAGATACTGAATTAAGATCTTCAACATGTTCCTTCAAATTTCGAGAATAAGTCAAAATATTTCCAATAATGATAATTTTGCTTAGTTAAGAAAGAACGATCCTATTTATATAATTTGTGAATATCACAAAAACATCCCCCCGAATGGTAATATTAAATACTCATAGTGTCTGTAATGCGTCCACAAAACTGTCTTGGAACATTCTCTACTTTTATGCGAATTTGGTAATAATTAGCACGCAAATTGATCTTGGAGCAAACAACGATTTCCTTCATTTGGTTTTCCAGTTCCCCTGTTGTCATATCATTCCAGATTTTCTTCATCAAGATAAGTTGTTCTACTTGCCTATTTTTAATCGTAACAGAAACTGTCTCATATACCAAGTTTTCTCTTAATCGCACCGTATTTGGTTCTATGACATAAATTGAATCAAGAATAATCCTTCTTAATTGAGATACATGAAATACACTTTGAAGGTCATAAGGAAAAGTAATAAGACTATTCGGTAGGTCACTAGATTAGTCCAACAAAGAATTTGAAATGGTCTAATAGATTTTCAATATGAACTTGGTCCAATAATTTTAGAAATGAACTTTCTGGATTCAAATCCAAAAATCTCAGGTCAAGGAAACACTAAAGTTACATTGTAACAATCTAGTAGGATATGGTTGAAAATAACCAATTCATTTATAAAGTCAAACTCTCAATTAGATGTGATTTTGGATAAACAAATCAAATCAACAGAAAAATTTGATATTCAATAGATATAAGGTAAAGTTAGAAAAATTGAGTATAAACAACAAGTTTAACAAGAAGAATAGAAATACTTAGATTACACTATAACGAAGACATGGATAAGTCAAATTAATTTACTCAGTCTATTTGAAAAAGAAATAGACAAACCAGATCAACAGAAAAGTTTCAAACTCCAATAATAATAAGATAGTTTCAAACAGACTCGAGTAGTAATAACAAGTTTAGAAATTGAAGTAGTATTATAAAAAGAAACAAAACACAGATAACCCCAAAAAGATTTGCACAGTCACAAATCACAAGAGACTGGGTTACTTTTTTGCATTATACAGTACAATTTTAAAATTACCCTCTATGGCACAACCTTCTCGCTTCTTAAGTTTTTGTATTTGAACGTTCTCATTACACCCTCTGCACGGCTTTTTCTTCTTCTTGAGATTTTAAAATACGCGTATCACAAATGGAAGGTTCCATCTTCAGTTGATCACAATCTCTGGAGAAATGTCCAGGCTTCCCACATCGATAACAAATAATCCCTTTATGCTGACAATTTTTGGTGAGATGACTTTTTCCACACTTGAAACATTTCATTGATGATGCCACAGTCTAACCAAAATCGTTGCCACTAGTACTTCCTCTCTTTGTTCGTTGTTGCTTCCCCTGCTTCCCCAGTGGTCGTACACACTGATTTTGCTGAACACGATCGACCTTATGCTTCCCTCCATTTTGGATTATCGAAGATTCTAAATTACAGCTTCTCGCATCCGACAGCTGCTCCAATCCTAATAAGCTATGAAGTTCGATTATCAGTTCCTGCTGTTGAACGATCATCTGTCTCTGTTGTACTGCTACTTCAATCATCTTTTGCATCACACTTCAAGCTATGGCTATACGATCTTCATCATGTCTCGTGTCCACATGTTCATGTTCGCTTCATTCCATTCTCTTTCTTCAAAGATGAACAAAATCAAAACATGACGAACTAAACGTAACTATTTCACACAACATCGTCTCCTTTGAGAAACCAAAGCATATCTCTGTGTTCAGTGTTAGAGATTCACACAGCACAAACAAGACAAACCTACCCACAAACCCAAAAGACTCTAACTTGGGCTCTGATACCAACTAATGTAACACCCTCCTTAGGGCGTCACACTTCGTGTTACTCAATTACCAAATTACCCCTTTCTTGGAAAATCGTGCTTTATGATGTAAATACGAGTTATAAAATTTCTTGATGATAGTAAGATAAACTTAGCAAAAAATAAAAACATTTCAATAGTGTCATAAATTATTTACATCATATATACACAAGTCATAGTATTGTCATATTTTAATATTTACAAACTAGACTCTCAAAATATTTAAACTTTAATTTAAACTAACCTATTTCCTAAGTATTACTACACAGCAGAACCCTCAGACGGGTCCTTCTCAGACTCCTCAGAAGATAGAAGTCTGACTTGACGCGAAGTTTTACGGATTGGTGTCCACGCAGATAGAAGACGAGACTCCTCCATCACTTCAAAACTCAGCGTCTTCCATCAGAATTTACTTTTCCTCAGCTTCTTGCTCAAGTTCTCACTCATCGTCTTTAAAATTATAAATACAATATCGAATAGACATAGAAAGAGGTGAGATCACCTACGCCAATACTAGTATGGTAGCAGTGAAGATAAACACATACAAATTCTCATACAGCTATCATACATAATTACAATTATGCCATCACATCATTCATCATCATATCAAATGTAATAATCAACAATTACAATCATGCCATTTCCAATATTCAAATATTCAATATTTCAATTATCATAAATCATAATTACGATAATGCCCTCAATAACTATGCATATGCACCTAGACTCAATTTCCCACTCCATGGAGCTACAACTCAGATTGGAAAGAGTGATTGTAAAGATCTGTCTGCACTAACATACCTCGGACCACGTGCTCAATTTTTGCACATCTAGCATATGCACCAGTCTTTATCAAATCTTGATTACGGATAGTGTCTCGGTCCGGATCATCGGTGTGTTGCATCGGTCTAACCTACGGTACAGAAGCTTTATTAACTGTCCATTGTAGGCAACCCGCACCCTGATGCCCCCAAGGTCAACAAGTGACCTACACTACGCATATCACACCCACCCTGGAGGTGTATTCTTTCCTAGGCAATCAGCCTTATTCAGTCTGTCGGACTTTTTCCAATGCATGTACTATGCACATTTCACAATTTCAATTCATTATATCATATTCTCAATTCAATTTCTTTACCTCATATTTTCAATTCAATTTCTATATCTCATATTCGGGGTCCTCATATAGGCCCAACAGTATCATTACTGTATTTTCATCGAGAAACCATATTTTTGCATTTTCTTAATCGCGTGAAATATTTTTCACACGTTTTAAATCAAAAATACTATTTTTCTCACTAAATACCAAAAATCTGACTATATTTTCCATATTTGCATAATAACCCCTCAAAAATAATATTTGCATTATAATCCTTGTTAAAATAATATTTTCACAACAGTCTCTCATAAAATTCATATTTACGTAATAGTCCCTTGTAAAATTCATATTTACGAAATCGTCCCTCATAAAGTTCATATTTATAAAATAATCCCTCTAAAACATAATATTTACATTTTAGTCCCTCAAAAATTGTTGTTTACAACATGGCCCTCTTAAAACGAAAATTTCCATTTTGCCTTTCTAAAAATCATAATTATAATATTGCCCCTCTAAAATTCATAATTAAAGTATGGCCCCAAAATTACAATATTGCCCCCTAAAAAAATCAGTAATTGTATTGTTTCCCAAAAATTGTTATTTCTTTTCTTTACTTCATATAAAAAAAATCATTTTACTTTCCTATACTCAAATTTTTTCCTAAATTCATTTAGATCTCTAAATTCTCATTTTAATCCATTAATTTAATTATATCTTATTATTTTCCCACAACCTTCAAACTTGTTCAAATTCATTTCTTTTTCATTTAAATCCTTCATTTTCAATTGAATCTCCCATTTTCAGGACTTTGGTCCTCAAATCCCTAGTATGGCCGTGAGCCTCGATGCTCTTTGGAGCATTCATACAATTGGTTCATCATGTTATTCACATCTTACTTTTCTCATACATTTACATGCATTCAAATATCATACAAATAAACATATATCAAAGCAGTAATCATATATCACACATGCAATCACAAAAACATAATTATAAACCATTTAAACACAATCAAAGACATCAAACAATCGGTGAAGAATCCTTATGAATTTTTCTACCATACAAAACCATCCCCACACCACCAAAACTTGGTTGGTGAGGTTAAATCTCCCTCTTACCTCTTGAAGACAAGCTTTTCAAGCTCTCCTCCTTCTCCTTGTTTTCGTACAAGCCACAAACAATTCCTAATAATTCTAAAACAATTAGTAAAATCACATACAAAGCTCAATAATAATAAACCATGGAACAAACATGGCTTAGAAAATCATAAACATGAATTTAAACCATAGAAATCAAAGTTTACCTCCAAGGAAGTAAGATAGAAGTGGGATTTTGAAGCACTTAGAGTGAGATTTTGGGAAAACTTTCTAAATGGAAAGTGTTTAGAATGTTGTTTAGCTTTAGGAAATGATAAGAGTGAAAATTATAGGTGAGTGATGGTGTTCTTGGGTGCTTGGCCGAACCAATGGAGAGAAAAGGAAGGAAAAATGATGTTTAGGTTCGTGGGATTTTTGAGAGAAAAAGATGAATGCTTTTTGATGTGAGAGAAAAGGTAATTTGTGAAAGTGAAATTATAAGTGCTGCTGCCGTGGGATAAGCATAGAGAAAATTAGAATTTACTTGAAGTAAAATATCCTATTCTGAGTGCACATGGCTTATGTCATTCACTTGACTTTCAAGGCTTTTGGATTGTTCAAGAATCATGTAGAAGCCTCCCCAAGCTGCTGCATAACCATGTCGATCAAGGGTATTTAGGAATTCAATTTGCTTTTAATTCAAGTCTAATTACTTACTACTTAAATAGCTAATTAATTAGGTTTAGTTTCCTAACCAATCTTAATTAATTATTCAACTATATATGCCTCTAGTGTACAATTGTGAGGCTACCTTTTGATGAAAAATAACATGACAAAATGATGTAAGATGGGAGAACATTATTTCACAAGAATGACTAAAAGTTAAGTTCTGTCGAATAAAATTTCTTTCGAATAAAGATCAAAAACTGTCGAATATACTAGAAGGTCAGCAGAAATCCTAATTCGATGTATATTGACATTAGAAAAGTTTTTCTACTGAATGGTCAAAAATTCTAACTCGACGGATATTAACATGGTCCTAAATGGTCAGAAGATCAAATTCGATGATAAGTGTTTGTCCAACAATGAGTAGCCTTCGACATAGAGCAGTGTTCGATAATGAATAGTAGTACTATTCATCATCAGTTAGGTCGATTACATAACAGTCATCTTCATTTTGATTTGCAGAATCGTCTGACAAGATTGAGGGAGAAGGAGAACCAGATTATTTTTATTGACTGATAGCAACGTCTATCTCTTTGTCGAGTCAGAGGACGTCTTCCATGTTTTCTAATAGATGGTCTTTGTCGGAATAGATAGTCTTTGTCGGAAGAGACAACAATAACAGCCAAAATCTTTGATTTCTGATTTAAGAACTGAGAATCAGCTTCATCCAGTCTTGAGGTACTCTGGGTCCTGTCAAACTACTGGTTGATGTTGTCAGAAGATACTCTGGATGTGTCGAATTCAGCTCACTATTTAGCATATGCTTACATGTAATCTCAGTAATTAAATCCGACGGAATCAAAATGTTAGGAAAATTTGCTTCAAAAGTGTTTGAATCTTGTCTAAATTCTGTTGATGTCAAGATCTTCAAAAATTTGGATTGTCGAATGAGTTATTTGAGATTGATCTTTTGGATCCCTGTAAGGCTTGAGAGAGACCGAGTCAGTATCGACAAGAATGTATTCATAAAATTGTAGTTTTATTTGTCGAAATAGGTTTGAAATGAAAATCGTTAGGGAAAATCTTGAGGAACTTTTGGTCGGGTTGGGATCCCAGAATTTTAGTCGGATTGGGATTCCAGAATTTTGGTCGAAATATGTCGAGTTTGGGTGACTGTATCTGGTTTTTGCTTGGTTGATTATAATGGCAAATTATAGTCGGGTCAAATAATTCATAGCAATAGCAGCTATGAATATAGCAGCAGATATTTATCAATAGAATTATTTTACAGATAAATTCTAAAAAATTAAGAGATTCTTTTCTGTGTTACTCAGATTCAGGTTAAGTAAGATCCCCCGTTTCTAAATAAATCGAACCCAAAAATTATTATTTTCTTGAACAAGAGCAAATCACACAAAACAATCAAAAAAAGTATCGAAATAATCAAATTATTTTTATATTGCACAGAAAACACAAAACTGTGTAATTCTGTCAGTTCTGTAACATAGTCTAAAATTTGGAGTGTTACACAAGCAAGATGAAGCAAAATAGAGCTTAGGCATGAGGAGATATCCTTGTTAGTTATTCTAGATTTTGTAAATAGGATAATATATGTATATTAAGTATGACGATGAATGCTTTGTATAGAAATCTGTTTTATATTTTACGTCTTGTAAGCTTTCTCTAAATGCTCATATTTTATATATTATTAGACTGTTTATTTCAAAAATTTGTGCATACTCATAAGTAATGTACCAAATTCTAATTACTGATGCGTAAACCGGATACGTCATTAGTGTTAGCCTTTGGGACGTTACATTATAATATTAAAGCAGTTCATCCTATTGAGCCGGGGTATGGACTAGCTATGCTTTGTTGTGCATTTGTCTTATCTAGATGATAAGATGTATAGGTAGAATTGCATAACAGCCTTAAGTCTATATGTTATGGTTAACTATCACCCTATCACATAATGTTGAGTCTGGCCAACTCAATATACAATGTGTGGTGTGTACAGGAGACTATGACGTCGACTAGGAGTATGCGTAAAGGCAAGACAGCTACCAATGAAACCACGAGAGATGTTTAGAAAGTTAACAGCTTCTAAGTAAGGAGAAATGCCTGTGATTACGAGGGAGAAAGAATGTGGCTACAATTAGGAAGTTAGAAAGAATGGAAAATAATCCATATCCATAATGAGAATATGTGACAACCATGAATGGAAGCCACAGCGTTTCTGACTTTTTAGGCTCTAGAAGAATTTATTTGCCTCTTATATAGAAAAGATTGTGTTGAGTTAGTGTACACATACGAGCAATGAGTATCACTCACTTTTTATTTATTAAAGAGAAGATAAAATCTTGGTAGATTGAAGTTAAAAGACTTCTGGACTTTATTGGAACTTACAGTATATTGGGGGTATTTAGAGTTACCTTCCTCAATATATATATATATCCCAAGTGTTTAAGAAGGCAAAGGAGTTGGAACTTATGGAACGTGAGCAAGAGAGTTTGATGATAGATCAATGCTTGGTTAAGTCTGAGGAAGGAAAAAGAGGAGGAATAAAATAAATAATACGACCAATATTTGACTAATGTTTATTGAAGATCAATGCTAAGCTTAGTGGGTTGAATTTGTTGTTAGACCTGAATATTCTCCTTCTCTTTCTATTGCTTTTGAAGCTTTCGCCGTCATTCTAGGCATGGATGCATCACATGGTTCACTAGGACAGTTTGATATTCCTTCGATTGCAACGTGGTCAACTCTAGACTATGACTTCGAATATGTTAACTAGAAAGACTGAAAAGTGGTCGGATGATACCAAGAGATTGCTAGAAGTAGCAGAAACCAAAATTACTTAGAAAATGATTAAGGTTGATTTTATGGGTCACAACCTAGGATAAATGATTCGATAAACCAGATAAGAGGGAATAGTAGTGTTCTCGGAAAAAAAAAGACTTAAGGTCATAATAGAGAGAAAATGTTTCGAAGACTGTCCTTAGGACCAGACGTGAGCACTGGACACCTGCAATCCTTATGGACTAGATGAACAGACCTTCTGCACCATATCTAGACAAAATGGTTATGGTCTTTGTGGATGATATCTACATCTATTTAAAAGACACTTAAGGAGTATGAAGATCACCTCAGGAAGGGTTCTAGAAATCTCAAAAGAGAAGCAATTGTATGCTAATAAGGTGTAACTATTTGGACATGCAATTTCTAGAGAAAGGATATTTGCATACCCAAGACGAATACACACGAGAATTGGAAAAGAAAAAGTATTGTTTTTGAATAAGTGTTTCTGAATAAACACAAGGGTACGAAAATAATTTTCAAAGACTGGAAAATAGATTAATTACCATACCAATTTTAGTGGTCCCCAAATCCTCAAGGAAACTTTAAGATATACAAGGATGCCTTGAGGAAAGAGGTAGGATGCATGGGATGCCAGGTGGACAAATAGTTGTTGGCACCTCTGGGTGATTGAGACCGCATGAGGACAATTATCCGACCCATAACCTAAGATTGGCAATTATGGTGTTTGTCCTAAAGATTTGGAAGCACTAAGGTATGGAGTTAAGTTTGAGGTCCTTAGTGACCCTAAGAGTTTGAAACACCTATTTGACCCAAAATGGTTAAGTACGAGACAGAGACAATAGATCAAGTTCTTAAAAGAATATGATTCTGAGTTAGAATATCATTTGGGTAAGGCCAATAAAATGGTTGATGCACTGAGTAGAAGATGTTCTTGTAATCCTCTGCACTATAGGAGATGAGGAATTGAAACCATATTTGAGTTCCAATATAGGGTTAAACAGGGAGTACAAGAACTCATATGGAGGATTCATGGAATGTCAGAGGAAAATAGATATATATAGAATTGAGATTGCTGAAGATGTTCTTATGGTAACCGAAACCTCTGTGCACCCATAGTGTTTGAAGTAGGTGAAACCTTATCAAGTCGAAGGATTCAATTTCTCTTGATTAGGGATCTCATAATGAGTATCCCTACGGTTGCATTTTTGGCACATGTTTCAAGAGCTGAGAAGATATTTATGATTGTTAATGTCATGAAAAGCTTTCTTGGTAAGCATCCTAATGTTAGACCTTTAGTAGTGCTTCTTAAAGGAATATTTTCGACTTGGGAAAGGTTTCAAATATGGCAAGATGAGAACACACCCCTCTATGACTCTTAAATTGTGAAAGGGAACGACCATTGAATCATGAATGCGGTTCTCATAGGCCACATATATATCATTGTTATGTTTCTTCATATGGGACCTTGAGGTCCAAGGGCTTTATTTTTTATAATATCTGGATATATCTGCATCAATCTTTAGGTGATGATAATGTTTTAATTGTCAGATTTGCTGAGGAAAGGAATGTAAGGAATCTTAGAACTAGTGTTTAAGAAACTGATATTCTCTATTGGGAGTTTGGATTCTGTGATATAGTTTATTACAATGAAATCATATTCTTCTGCAGATGAGAGGGCATCTTACATTTTGTCAAATGAGACAATGTTTGAAGTTAGAACTCTGATCATGCATGTTTACACGTTAGCTACTATGGACAAGTATATGGCTAGGTTTTCTCCCCTTTCTATCAAGATCTTAACATTCAAATTTGATTTGGTAACTATAAGGATTTATCCTATTGGAGATGTATACTTCCAGAATGAAATTGTAACATTGTACACAATAAGGAGAAGCCACATACTCACACTAATAGAATTGGGGTTGTCTTAAAAGATTTGACAATGTTTTGCTCCTGCAATTTGTCGAAAGGAAGGGATTCAAAGAATTAATAAATAAATTAAGGAAATTCCTAATCTGGTTGAACTTTTAAGGTAAGGAGCAAAGCAAAGAAGTGGTGGAGAAGTTCAAAAAGATTATAGAAGTTGCACGTACTTATGTAATGTAGGAGGTGTTCAAGAAAGCTTTCTTGGACAAGTGTTTTCTAAGAATAATACAAGATGATAAAGGAGTGGAGCATATTTAGAACTAAAACAAGGAGGCATGTCTATTGTATAATATGAAGTGAAGTGAAGGAAAGAAATCAAAAGATTTGTTAGGCCTATGGAGATTGGGGGCTTTTTCTACTTTAGTTAAGGAGTGTAAAATCGTGGAGACTACTCAATCAAAGTTTCACATTGAGCAAATTATCACGAATCATGAAAAGAGGAAAAGAATAGATGATAGGAATGAAAAATACGATTTTATAACCAGTGATTCATAAATTAGAAATGAGCCAAAATCAAATGAAAGTTGAGGAGCCTAAATGCTCTAAGTGTGGAAGGAGATGACATGATGACAAACTTTGTTTGGTATGCTATGCAAATAATTAATCAGGGCACTATGTCAATAGGTTTCAATAGAGGCAGAAAGTTATACCCAATCCTCGACTACCAGCTCCAGGGAGGGTATATACTTTAAGAAGGCAAGAGGACTCTTTACAAGGTAACTCTCGTTAGGATAAAAGAATATGAACATCTAAGTCTGAATAAAAGTTAGAGTGGATAAGATGAATACAATTAAGGATAGCAGTTGAAGGTTTCCAAATTTTAGTATGAGAAGCCAAATTTTGGGGACAAAATTTCTAAAAAGGAAGGGAGAAATGTAACATTCTCTTTTTAGCAGGTTAGACTTGTATATGGTCATAAGGTACCATAATACTTGTTTAACATGTCTATTGATTTTTGAGATGTTTTGAGTTAATTTAGGCACTTTGTCGCAACACAGAATGTGCAAAATGGTTATTTTAACTTAGGAAAAATAGCATAAATCTAAATCAAAGGAAATAAATAAGGATAATTTTATTAATAAGTCACAAATGTGTGATTAGCATTGACTAAAGCAATGATTTTGATGAAAACAAACAAAGAAAGGAAGGAAAATGTAAAGGATAGGTCCCAAAGAGATTCAAGCTTAGAATATAAGTTTTAGATCTTGTGTAAAGGTATTTGTAGGATTCACACTAAGCTCATCAATTGGTTTTCTTACTCAACCTAAATAAGTTTGCAAAATTAGGATTTATTCTTGTGAAAATGATGTTTAGGTTTGAGTAAAATGGTTTTAGAAAGATTGAAAAACCCTTTGGAAATCTTACTTTCTTAACAAACCAATAATAGGTTATTATTGTTCACATAACAGGTTATTTGCCAAAACAGAAGCATGTCAAGGCTTTTTAAAAGCTCTTAACTGACTAGGCATTTCCTCTAATCAGTTATTGGGCAAGTCAGAAGCAAATTTTAAAAGCTCCTAACCGATTAGGCATTTCCTCTAATCGGTTATTATGAAAGTCAGAAGCCAAATTTTGATGCTCCTACCTGATTAGGTACTTCCTCTAATCAGTTAGTTGATGAATCAAGAGTCAATTTTTGAGACTTCTAACCGATTAGGTACTTCCTTTAATTGGTTAGTTGATGAATCAAGAGTCAACTTTTGAGGCTCCTAACTAATTAAGACAACCTCCGAATTAGTTATTTGGACAACCAAAAAACATGCACAGCAACTCTATTAAGAGCATTTAATGTTTCCAACTACCCCAACGACTCTTAATTACATTTGGCTATAAATTTAAGTTATTAGGCATTTATGAAGAGTTAGAGAAACAATCTGAAAATCATTCTTAAGCATTGTATACATTTTTTTCCATCCCTTCAATCGTACTCTATTTTTGAACTTTTAAAAGTATGAATCCTTGATACCCATAAGCTTCAACTTGTATTATCCATTCTAGAGAGAGAGTTTCAATTCATCTATAAATTGTTTAATCTGTAAAGAGGGTGAGGTATCCCTTAAAAGATTGTAAAGGGTGAGGTATCCCTTGAAAGTAGAGGCTCAAACACAAAGGGTGAGGTATCCCAAGGTGTTGAGTGCTCAAGTTTGTAAAGGTTGTCAAGCACCTATTTGAAGCTTGAAGTTATAGTGGAAATCTCGGGTGTTTATTTGAGGACTGGACGTAAGCCACAAGTAGATTGGTGGCTGAACTAGGATAAAGCTTTGTGTTTGTTTTCTCTAAACTCTACTCTTTACTTTGTGCACTGTTTTATTACATTATTTGAATGTTATCTCTCTTGGTTGATTCAATTAAGAGTGAAAGGTCTCTATCTTCTCTATCCATTCATCTCTAACAAACAATAGCTTCAACAAAAATTGATAATCAATGTTTTTTGCTAAAGAATTGCGAAAATATTTTTAAAACTCAATTCACCCCTTCTTGAGTTTTGAGACCACTTGGTAACAAGTGATATCAGAGTTAGACTATTATGTAAAGAGCTTAGCAGCTTCAAGAGAAGTGATGGCTTTAAATGGATTTTCTAACGAAGGTTCTTCTATAAATCGACCTCCCTATTTCAATGGTGATGGTTATGCCTATTGGGAAGAAAGAATGAAAATTTTTATTGAAGCTATTGATATTGATGTGTGGGATGCCATTGAAAATGGGGCCTTTGTTCTCACACGTATAGTTGATGGTGTAAGAACTAATACACCTAGAAGTGAATGGACCAATGAAGACAAAAAGAAAGTTCAATACAACTTGAGAGCCAAGAACATCATTACCACATCCTTGAGGCATGATGAATTCTTTAGGGTGTCAAATTGTAAGACCGCCTAAGAAATGTGGGATACCCTACAAGTAACTCATAAGGGCACAAGTGAAGTAAAAAGATCAAGAATAAACACTCTCACTCATGAATATGAATTATTTAGAATGAATCAAGGAGAAAGCATTCAAGAAATGCAAAAGAGATTTACACATATTATAAATCATCTTGCTTTATTGGGAAAGACTTTTCTTAATTAGTATCTTATTAACAAAGTCTTGAGGTGTTTCAGTAGAATTGACAACCCAAGGTGACGGTTATTACGGAGTCAAGGAACTTATCAACAATGACATTGGCCACCTTATTTGAGAAGCTCCAAGAGCATGAATTAGAGCTAAATAGGCTCAATAAAAATGAGGAGCATGACAAGAAGAAAAATGAGATTGTACTCAAAGCCACCTCATCTACAATTGAAGATGATGATGAAGATGATGGAGATGGTATAGAAAATATGGAGATAAATAAGGAGAACCTTAGTCTCCATGTAAGGAAGTTTGGAAGATTCTTAAAGAAGAAGGGATTTCAAAGAAGAGCACATTTTGCTCCCAAGAAGACCTATCACAAAGGGGAAGGAACCTCATCAACTCTAACATGTTATGAATATTGTAACACCCACCGAAGGGTATCACATTTAAGACTAATCCTAATATAACCTACCCAAGTTGTAAAAGAATTAATCTTGTAAAAACATTAATATCACTGCACCCGGACAAAACCCAAAACTTGACGCCTCACTGCCATCTCAACAAACAAAGAAAAGTATCACTGATAGTAGATAGAATTACTAACTTCCTCGTCTCCTTGGTCTTCATCAGACATACATAGTAAAACAAATATAATACAACAAAGAGGTGAGATCCCCTACATCAATACCAGTATGGCAGTATAGGAAATGACAGTAAATATACAGAACCATATTTCCATATCATAGATAAAATATCACATTGCAGATAAAATATCATATAAACTAATTATCATGCCAATATGTTGACCAACTATGCATATGCACATAGACTTATTCCTACTCCATGGAGCTAAACACAATTTCAGAGAGAACGATAGGGAGGACATGTCTATATATTGTCAGCTTCAAATCATGTGCCAATATATCATATCAATGTGTGCAATATGACTTATACAAGACACTCTCAATCAATCACGAAAAGAGTAGTAACTCTGTCAAGACCATCAGTGTGTTTACATAGGATACCACGGCATAGAAGTGCTACCATCTGGCCACTTTTGACATTCCACACCCCGACGTCTCCAAGATTACTGAAGATCGTAATTACGCGACTCTCACCCACACGAAGGTATAATTTCAATCTCATAGGCAAATAGCCTTAACCAATAACCTGACACACTTTTCAATGCATACTACATGATTCAAATGCACATATAATTATTATTCTCACAGTAATTCACATACACACGTCTTCATTGGCGATATCACTTTTCAACATAATCGGGCCCACCAGAACAGCCCGACTGTAACCTGCTATTATTTCTAATCGCGTAAAAATGTTATCACGTTTTCACAATCGCAGAACATTTTTCTTACGTTTCAAATTACGTAAGTATTTTCCAATGTTTTTATAATTGCAAAAATATTTTCAAATGTTTTCTAAATTGCGTAGGGATTTTTAAACATTTTCTCAACCGCGTAGCAATTTTAAATCATTTTCTCAGTCTAATAGCCTAAAAATCACTATTTTGAGAATAAATGACATTTCTCTAATATTTTTCACATAAATGTTTATTTTAGGTTTATTTACCATATTTTACTATTAAAAATACTTTAATTGGCATTTTCCATCATTTCTCACAAAATTACTTTTCTTTGATTTAATTAGGATATTACAGCTCAAAATTCTCTAACGCACTTCAAAACCCAAAAGGTGAGCTATATGCTAGAAAATTTCAAGTTTTGACTATTACCGTACTTTATAGTATAATCATACTAACTTAATTCCAAAAATTAGTTCATTTCCCTTTTTAATTCAAAGAAACCCATTTAATTAAATTCTCATTACTTAATTACCTAAGTCTACACTTAGTAAAATAATTTTTAATTCAAAATGTCAAAACTTGGCATGTTGGCTGAATTTCATCATATAATTCATAAAGCTTATTTACTTATTTTTCATCACTTTATTCTTTTCAAAAACCCTTAATCCAATTTCTTACCATTAAATCATTTGATCCTTGATTAGAAAAATAATTTAGAGCATTTGGCTCCCTTGGTGATGTTGAGCCCGTGAGCCTCTAGGTTCTTTAGAACCCTCATACATTTTCCCATCATGTAAATCACATCCTACTTTACACAAAAATCATCATACTTTCTTAATCACATACTCATGCATAATAAGGATACCAATCACATATTCAAACATATTTTCTAAGCTATCAAGCATACCAATCATAATAAATCATAAACAATGAAAGCTTAAACAATCAAGTGAATAAATCCTTATGGATTTTTCACCACAAACAAGTCACTCCCTCACCACCAACACTTGGTTGATGAGATTAATCTCCCTCTTACCTCAAGGAAGACAAAAACTCTTCAAGTTCCTTCTCCTTTAAATTTTGTGAGCTTCCTCAAGAAATCCTAACAAGCTTTACCATATCTTTAAGTCATAAACCAAGCTTGAAAACAAGAAACCATGGATCAATCACGGTTTAGAATTTCAAGAATACAACTTAGGATCAAGAAATCAAGAAGTTACCTTTAGGAATAGAAAATCGAAGCTTCATTTTGAAGCACTTAGAAGATGAACTAGATAAAAACTCTCAAGATAAAAAGTGTTTAGGATCTTGTATAGGTTTAGGAAATATGATTGGATAGAATTATAGAAGCTTGGAAGTAGGTTTAGTGTGTGGTGGCCGAAACCTTCAAGAGGAGGAAGATGAAGTCTTCTTTGTGTTCTTGGAAGAGAGAGAATGGAGAGAATAGGTTTTTGTGTCACAAAGTGTTAGCAAAAGAAATGATAAGTCTATTTCTCTATGCATGGCCGTGTAGTTGCTTGATAGGAAAATTTAAGATAGCAAGATAAAATTTGATCACATGAATTCATATGGCCTAAGTCATCATGTAGTCATCCTTTAGTCATAAGATAGCTCATGAACATCCTAGAATGACCTTGTTGGCCGTGGAGCACATGGATGGACATAACCAAGTTTTGTTTCATTTTAATTCCTAGTTACACTTAGCTTAGGTAGTTTACTTCATCTAGTTACATCTAAACTAACTTAGTTAGATCATTTAGTTACATAACTAGCCATCTAGTTACATGATTAGATCATGCATTTATCATGCATTTATCATTCTTCTAGAAAATCCTAGATATTTTATTGTAACTATAGACTTCAAGTACATCTAACTTAGTTTGTTCCACTTAGTTACTACTTAGGCTTTTAGAGTAACTTAGTTAGATTACCTAGTTACTTAGTAACTAGTTTAACCACTTTTGTTGACCATTTTGTATTGGTTAAGAAATTCAAGCCATTTATGTTGACTAATTCCTATTGGTTCATCAAGAATAGGTCATAGATTTTTCCTGGTCTATTTTCTGATAGTTAATAGATACAAGATCTATTACTCAACTAGTAGAGATTGATGTTTGCAAAACAGCAGATATTATCCAATAGATAATAAATTATGAAATATTTTATTTCACAGATAAATTCTAAAAATTAAAAGGTCGGGTAGTGTATCTCTCGGACTTGGATTTAGTAAGATCCTTAGGCTTCGAATAAATCAGTAAAGATTTTCTCAGGCCCAAAAATTATTATTTCCCTGACTTGGAGTAAATCACACACAACGACCAAAAATAGTTACAGAATAGTCAAAGTAAATTTACATCTCACAGAAAACACAAAACAGTACAATTCAGACATTACTGAGAAACTATAAATTTTGGGGTGTTACAACTCTCCCCCACTAAAAAGAATTTTGTCTCCAAAATTTATCATACCTTAAAACTATTGAGGATACTGTTTCTTCATCCTATCTTCTATTTCCCACGTAGCATCACCTATCATTTCATTCTAGATTACTTTTACTAATGGAATTGCTTTCCCTCTGAGTTGTTTTACCCTTCTGTCTTCAATCTTAACAGGAGGTGTCTCATACGTCAAATTTTCTTTCAATTGTACTTCATCGGGTTGAATGGCATGAGAGGGATCCGGGATACACTTTCTTAACTGGGATACATGGAAAACATTATGAAAGTTGAAGAGAAAAGGTGGTAATGCTATTTGGTAAGCGACTGGACCTATCCGACGAAGAATTTGATAGGGTCCAATGAATTTAGGAGTGAGTTTTCTAAATTTTATAACCCTTCCGACTCTAGTCATGGGTGTTACTCGCAAAAACACATGCTCACCTTCCTTAAATTCAAGAGGTCTTCTTCTTTTGTCAACATAGCTTTTCTGTCTACTCTGAGTTGTCTTCATTTTCTCTTGAATTATCTTCACCATCTCTGTCGTTTGCTGTACCATTTCAGGTCCTACGGTTATACTTTCTCCATCTTGATACTAACACAAAGGTGTTCGACATCGTCGCCCATACAACACTTCATAGGGTGCCATCCCTATACTTGAGTGAAAACTATTGTTATAGGTGAATTCTACCAAAGGTAAAAATTCATCCTAACTCTTCCTTTGCTCCAACACACAAGCTCTTAGCAGATCTTCTAACGACTGAATAGTCCTCTCAGTTTGACCATCAGTTTGGGGATGGTAGGCAATACTCAAATGAAGTTTAGTCCCTATTGCTTCATGTAGACTTTGCCAAAATTTTGATGTAAACCTTGGATTTCTATTGGAAATGATACTAGAGTGTACACAGTGAAGTCTAACAATTTCACCAATGTACACGTGGGTCAATTTCTCCATTAGAAACTTGATATTGATTGGCAAGAAGTGAGTAGACTTCGTAAGCCGATTAACAACGACCCATATAGAATCATAACCTTTTTATAGTCTTTGGCAATCCAGTAACAAAATTTATTGCAATACTATCCCATTTCCATTCTGGAATAGTGAGGGGTTGCAGCATACCTGCTGGTCTTTAATGTTCAACTTTCACCTTTTGACACACAAGACAAGAGGACACGTACTAAGTAATATCTCTCTTCATTCCAGGCCGCCAAAATAATCGTTTTAGATCTTGATACATCTTAGTCATTCCAGGATGTATACTCAACTGGCTCGTATGAGCTTCATCAAGAATCAACTTTCTCAGTTCCGGATCACTAGGCACACAAACTCTGCCTTCAAATCTTAGAATATCGTCATGTCCTTCCTAAACCGTTGACATAATATCTCGCTTCATCAGCTTCCTTTCAGTTTGTAGAAACTCATTATCCTTCTGCTTCCCTCAGATTTCTTCCATTAAATCACTTGTGATTGTAACCTTATTCAAACAAATCTTTCCTGGTGTCAACTCCACAGACACCCACAAATTTCAGAATTGTTTTATTAATTCCTTTTCCCTAACCATCATCGCAGAGACACTAAGCATCTTCCTACTTAAAGCATCTGCCATAAGATTCACCTTTCCAAGATGATATTGAAGCTGAAAGTCATAATTCTTTAGAAATTCTAACGATCTTCTCTGCCTCATGTTCAATTATTTCTAATCAAACAAATATTTTAAACTTTTGTGATCACTGAAGACGTTGAATATAGCTCCATATAGAAAATGTCTCTAAATCTTTAACGCAAACACAACTGTGGCTAGCTCAAAGTCATGCATTGGATAATTCCTTTCATGTACCTTCAGTTGTCTTGAAGCATATGCTACAACTTTTCTGTTCTGCATTAACGCACATCCCAACCCTTGATAAGATGCATCACAGTATACTTCAAAAGATTCGTTCTGATCTGGTAGAATCAGCACTAGTGTAGTAGTCAACCTTATCTTCAATTCTTGGAAACTCTTTTCGCATTCATCAGTCCAAACAAAAGCTTGATTCTTCCTCGTGAGTTGTGTAAGAGGTCCAACTATTTTGGAAAAACTTTCAATAAACCTTCGGTAATATCTAGCTAATCCAACAAAACTCTGAATCTCAGTTACTGTCATCGGCCTTTCCCACTGAAGAACCGTCTCCACCTTCACTGGATCTATTGCAATTCCATCCTTGGAAATTACATGACCCAAAAACCGAACTTCTTCTAACCAGAATTCACATTTTAATAGCTTTGCGTACAGCTTCTTTTCTTTCAAAATCTGGAGAACTATACTGAGATGTTCAATATGTTCTTCCTGACTTTGTGAATAGATCAGAATGTCATCGATGAAAACAATGACAAATCTATCTAGGTATGGATGAAAGATCCTATTCATGTAATCCACAAATATCGCAGGAGCATTCGTCATACTAAACGACATTACTAAATACTCATAATGTCTGTAACGCATTCAAAAACCTGTCTTAGGTATATCCTCTACCTTGACACGAATTTGATGATAACCTGATCGCAGATCTATCTTAGAGAAAATAGCTACTTCTTTTAGTTGGTCCATCAAATCGTCTATGCTTGGAAGTGGATACTTGTTCTTTATCGTAGCCTTGTTTAGTTGACGGTAGTCCACACATAAACGCGAAGTTCCATCCTTCTTCTTAACTAACAACACTGGAGCTCCCCATGATGAAACACTAGGTCTCACGAACTATTTTTCCAATAATTCCTCCAATTGCCTCTTTAATTTTGCTAATTCCAACGGGGACATCCGATACGGTGCAATCGAAATAGCACTCGCTCCTGGTACAAGATCGATAGAAAACTCTATCGCTCTTTCCAGTGGTAATCCGGGTACCTCATCAGGAAAATTTTTAGGAAACTCATTTACCACAGAAATAGCATTCATATCTTTCTCACTCTTGACTTCTAAAGAAGACAGCATCATGTATCCTTGGGCTCCATCCCTCAATAAAGATTTGACTTGTTTGGCAGTTAAAAATCCAGAAACCTAACTATTAGGAAATACTAAGGTCTTTTTAGAACAGTTTAACAAGATATGGTTAAAAGATATCAATTCATTCCTAAAATTATATCAAATATCGGTAAGAGGTAAACATTACATTATTTGAATTCTATCTCTCTTGGTTGATTCATTTAAGAGCGAAAGGTCTCTATCTTCTCTATCCATTCATCTCTAACAAACAATAGCTTCAACGAAAATTGATAATTAAGATTTTTTATGAAAGAATTACAAAAATATTTTTAAAACTCAATTCACCCCCTCTTGAGTTTTAAGGCCACTTGGTAACAAAATGTGTGAAAGAGGATGTGGTTAAATTTTGAGGACAAACGGAGTCAGTTTGGTATTTTTAAGGATATTGTAGAAGTGTTTTAATACTGGATTGAGAAATGGTAGATGTGAAAAATTATGAAAATGGTGAAACAAGAATTTAGATTGATCCTAAGATTTATTTTAATGTTGTTAGAAGTTAGGAAACTTGATCTAGTAAAATAAAGTGTTCCTAATAGATATGAAGTTTGGTGAAAGGACCAAACTTGATCTATCCTACGTCTCTCACATAGTGTTAGCTGCGAAGAGAAGAGAAGAGAAGAACCTGTCACTATCTCACTCATTGTTTCTGTCAAGTGCAGCTAGAGTTTGTAATTCGTGCCTTAGCAACCTCCTTAGAAGTATTATTTATAATTGTGACTGCCTTAAGTGAGTGTGAATAGCAGCAGGATAAGCTGTGTAACCCTAGACTCATCTGTCATGAGTCTGGCCCATATTTAAATTTGAGTCTAACTTGGATATATTGCTCCAATTTTAGTCTGCTTTATGTGTGTGACCCTACAGGTTCTTATAACATTGGCAGCAATATTAAAATCTTATTTTAATATTACAAGTATTGAACGGTATTTATTAACACATCGCTACTGCCCAAGTAATGAGAATGTCAGTGATTTGACATAACCTTTCTATGACCAATGTTTTCGTGTCGTTTAGTCCCTTTATCAAGATATCTAGATTGAACATAAGGCATGGAATGCGTCACCTTTGTATGGTCCAATACTTCGTTTCCTGATACTCGAGTAGACATTGTAACAACAAATGAAATCAATATCTCATATAGACTCATTTGAGCATGGCCATGCATTTCATAGTCTCACTCAATCAAAGGGCCCAAAGATATCGCTCCTGTTATGTAGGAGTGACAAATCTCATCTAGGTCACTCACTTCTCTCTACATGATTTGTGGTATGTCCAATAAAAACTTTATAATCACCTTGTTACAGATGACGTTTGATGGCATTAAAACACACAACTCCTCATGTAGGAATCGTAGTGATTTTAGGTCAAAGGACCACAGATATCATTGTCACTATGAGAATCGCTTATGACACTCACGTAACGATCCATGCAGCGTTCTCATGGCGGGTCAGTCCAATACATCATTACTCTAATATGTACATCAAGTGGTTGAGGATAAGAGTTTCCCTCACTACTTGGGGTAATCCTAAATCTTGGATAGTTTGAGTAAAGTACCTCTCTTGCTACTCCCAATGATTGATATTATGAGATAAAGTACTTTCTCCTTATCATGATGGATTGAAGTCTAACCCTAGCTTTGATATTGAGGAGACATACTTCCTCTAAGCTATACAGGGGAGGACTAGGCCTAATTACCTAGAGTAGTTCTGTGTGGCGAAGTACAACCATGAAGAGGTTGATGTGCACCAACCTAAAAGTAGACTGCTACCAAGTAAATGATTTTGCAATGCTAGCATGAATGAGACATGATGAATACTAGTTTTAAAATAAACATGAGATTTCTTGGTATGTCTTGATGATTTGAAATTATGAGATATGATGATTTTGATTTGATGAACTGAATTTTAATGACTTTGGATATGATAGATTCCAAATATTAGATTTATTGAAATCACTAATGATTTTCAAGACATGAAACTTGATGTGATTTGATGATTTTGAAGGATTTTTATAATTATAAAATGAATCTTTGTTTCAGGAAGAGGAAGGACCTGATTTGGCTTTAGCCACCCTCCTACGGAATATATAATAATGCTTTGAAATGATTTTTCCTCGAAACAGTTGGAATTATTGTGATGACATGGTTTTTATAACTAATAAGAATTTTTTTATTCTCACCCCTTACTCCTTTAATTTCCATGATAATTGTAACACCCTTGTGGGGGTGTCACATTTATGATGCAAGAAAATAAAATAAAATAAAATTCTTACCCAAGTTGTAAGACGTTTGGTACATAAATAATATTAATGGTAAATTTTTTTTCCTTTTTATACTTATAACGTTAAATAAAATAACACGAAACACAAAATAAAGCAAAACATAATCACACCATAAAATACATATGATTCTTATCTGAAGTACACAATTAATTTACAAACTATTAATATTTAATAGAAACAGTAAAAGACAGCATACTACTAAAACATATCCCCTAAGACATGAGCCCTTGTCATAAGACAAATTTCCTAGTTGGGAATGTCTTGATCGATAGAAATTCGACCCAAAAATATATCGAAGTTCTCTCTAGAAGTATGTTGAAATTCATTCCACAACTCCCTAATAGGTAAAATAACCTGTACAAAAGTAACTGTATAAAGTGAAGTAACATTCCCATGTCGAGTCCTATTCACTGATAAAGTAACATCACCACTGTACTCTATGTGTCTTGTGTCCCAGTGGACATACCAAGCCTCAGTGCCTTCGAGAAACTGTACTCTAAAGAAACCTAATTGACCTCTCCTTACCGCTATTGTAGTCTTCGAGGATATAAACATAAAATAGAAACAGATGGAACAATACAATAAAGAGGTGAGACAATCTACAACATCACCAGCATGGTAATAAAGAAAACGACAATACAAACAGATATCACAATAATGCATACCATCATATCATATACAGTATAGCAAAGCAATACATCATACATTTTATCACAGATTATAGTAAACATTAAAATGCAAATAATGAATGATAACAGACACTGACTCGTTCCTACTCCATGGAGCTAAACATAGATATTTGAGAGAATGATCCGAAAAGAATTAATAGTACCTCAGGCTGTCCAACCAAACTATTACACTGTCCAACGTTGTGTCTATAGTCCACAGTCCAAAACATCGTGTAGCAGTACACAGTCCAATACATCGTGTACTACAAGCATTGTACTAAATAGTCTCTACAAGATCTAGATTAAGAATAGTGCTTGTTGAGATCATTAGTGTGTTGCCTGTTATCACGGCCCAAAGGCGCTACCAACTGTCCACATATGGGATTCTCCACACACTAATGCCTCCAAATTTAAATAATGAACCACACTATGCCTATCACACCCACAACACGGTGTAATTCATATCGTCAATCAATCGCCAATTATCAACCAAATTGACACAACTCTTTAAGCATGATCAAGAATTACCAAAATACCCTTAGTCTCAATATATTTGTCATATTTACGAAAATACCCTCACTCTCAATGTTCCAAAATATAGTATGTCTCTACTTGACAGTACTATCTCACAACATGTCCGGGTCCACCACTTTGGCCCGACAGTAAAACTCACTCTTCCAATTAGTCGCGTAGAAACTTTATCGCATTTTCACAATCGCGTCGCTTTTACAAACATTTTAAAATCGTGTAAATATATTTTGACATTTTTAAATATCGCATAATGTTTTTAAATCATTTTCTCAATCGTGTAAGATTTTTAAATTATTTTCTTAACCATATAGCTTAAAATCATCATTTTAAATATGTGTAGACTATATCTAGTACTTTTAGACTACGTAAAGTATTTTCCTTATGTTATAAATATATTATGGGATCTTTTCATTTTATTTATCTGATTTTAGTAAATTTTGGCAGCATTTTGCCTATAAAATCAGTATATGGTATTTTTAACATTTTTCTCTAAATATTGTTCATTTTAACCTTACCCATCATTTACATCTTGAAACTTGCTAACGCGCTTCAAAACTCAGAGAGTGAGCTCTACGTTAGTATTTTTCAAGTGTTCTCTTTAATTCTTGCTTAAGATAAATTCTGTTAATTTAGAATTCTAAAACTAAGTTCATTCATTTTACTTCTCAAAGATTCATTGGAATCAAATTCTTTTGTAAATTAATTACTTAACCTACCTTAGAAAATAAATTTGGAATTCTAATATACTTTAAATGGCATGTTGGCCATAATTAACCTAAATCATTCCCAAATTCATTATTTTACCTAGATTTATTAAAATCATTGGTTTAGAAAATGGTTGAGAACATTTTGGTTCTCTTTTTCTTGGAGAAGCCGTGAGCCTCTTTTGTGTTCTTTGGAACACTCATGCAATTCGTACATGTTATTCACATCCCACATTAATAATCATATATCTATAAACACATGCAATATATTTTAAAAACTATAAACACATGCAATATATTTTAAAAACTATAAACATGCTTGCAAACAAAATCAATCACAAATAGGAAAAAACAATAATAAACAAACACATAAATGAATCCTTATGGATTCTTCACACACATACAATCCATTCTCTCATCACCATACAAGGTTGATGAGATTAAATCTCCCTCTTACCTCTTGAAGACAAAGATCTCCTAGTCTCCTCCTTTTCCTTGTTTTCTTGAGAACCAATATAAAACCCTAATAATTCTTAAATAATTAGTAAAATCACATACAAGGCTCAATATTGAAGAACCATGGAACAAACATGGTTTAGAAAATCACAAATCAAATTTTAAACCATAAAAACAAAAGCTTACCCTTAGGGAAGTGAACAAAAGCTTGGATTTTGAAGTAGAAGGAGTACATTTTTGACAAAACCTTGTAAAGGAAAAGTGTTTAGGAGATAGTTTTAGTTTAGGAAATGTGAAGAGGTAAAATTATAGAAGATTGATGGTGGGTTTGAGGGTGAAGGCCGAAATATAGAGAGAAAATGGAAGAGAAAAGTTGCTTGATGTTCTTGGAAATTTGAGAGAAAATAAAGGCTTAGATCTAAATGAGTGAAAAAGTGAAATTTGGGTATGTAATGGGAGGGGGGCTGCTGTGTGAGTGTTGTAGAGAAATTAAAGGATTAACTTGAACACAAATATCACAATTGCATGGCACATGGCCTATGTCATCAACTTGTCATGCATGGTCACTTGGATGGCTTAAGAACAATGTGGAACTTGGAATTTTAGCCTCCTTGGCCGTGAGACTCAAGGGAAATTAGGGCCTTAATTTGATTTTAATTAATGACTAATCATATACTAATTTTTAAATGGCTAGTAAATTAGGTTAAGTCTCCTATTAACACTTAATTAACATTCTAATTACATAACTAATTAGTTTAATATATATTAGCATATATCATAGCCTCTAAATAAAATTAGGATATCTAATTAATAATTAGATTATAACTAATCAATAACTAGGTTAGCTTACTTAGTTCCTTAATTAGGTAATTAGATTAACCAAATTAGGTTTAATTAGCTTCTAAGTAAAGTCAAGCCACTAATTTGACTTAATCTTAACCATTGAATTTAACTTTAATTCCTAGCCCTTGATTTGATCTAAGGTGGATATTGCATAGTGATTAAACTAGAATTATTCTTACACCCTTGATTTGATCAACGGTTATGATCAAAGCTTCCAAAACAAGCTTTTACATCTAACGGTCCACAAAGAAGTCTTTGCCACTTTGTTTGACTAAACCTTATTGGTTTAAAAATAGTCAAGCCACTTTCGTTGACTTGTTCCTATTAGCTTAGAATTTAGTCCAGTCAGAATCGTTGACTGCTTTTCTAAACATGGGTCTCACAGACTTTTCAGGGTCCATGGTCATTTTGGAGCAGATTTCTACTATTTTTGAGACAAGTAGAGTCTTGTTAAATAAAATAATATTATAATAATATAAAATTATTTTATTTCACAGTTAAATCCTAAAAATTAAAAGATTAATATATATATATATCAATCAGAATTAGGTTTAGTAAGATCCCCCAGCTCTGATTAATTAAAATAATATTTTTCTTGCCAGAAAATTATTATTTCTCTGGCTCGGAACAAATCACATACAACAGTCAAATACACTCACAAAACAGTCAAATTCAATTTACTATTCACAAAAATTACAAAATAGTACATTTAGGATTATATCGTACTTATCCTAAAAATTGGGGTGTTACAATAATTCTAAGAAGGATCTATGGTGGGCAAGCAAGATGAAGCAAAACAGAGCTTAGGCACGAGGAGATATCCTTGTTAGAGTATGCTGAGATACTAATAGAGGCATTTCAAAGAGAGAAAGACCACCTTGCATATATGGTAAAGTAAGAGACCTTAGTACAACTAAGAATAGTGGATTGCCATAGATAGGTATCTAGACCCTTAGGCAACACAGAGTTGTGTTTATTATCATATATGAGGTGATGAGGATAAGGTAAACTAGACCCAAGTCACTTGCCTTAGTGCATTAGTTACTCCTAAGAAAGAAAGTGGGGTTAGTGATGACTTAGGAAACAGATATTATAGAAGTTTTAGTTTTTAAGCATTCCAATAGTTAAGAATTGCCTGAAGTATGTATCTAGGACCTTGAGTACACTACGAAGGCATAGTTTACTACTTGTGGTGTGATAAAGAGGCAAGCTAGATACAAGTATCATAAGTATGATTACTTAGCTAGAAACATGGAATATGCTCCTTTATGAGTTAGAAGTGAGTTGAGAGTACAGGTTTGCTAGAGTCTAGTTCTTCACTTGGTTAGAGATAATCATGTGATAAGTTGAGGTGGTGGTTTTGTATAAGCTATACATAACGCTACATAGTTTCCTAGTACCTGCTAATTTTAAAGTGGAGTAATCTTTTATGATATACAATAATATGACCAAAGGAGATAAAGGGAAAAATCCAATAGTCTCTTTGAGTAAGGATTTAGCCCTAACTACTCGTTAGTGCTAAGATTACTAGTGTGAGTTAGAACCAGTCCACTCATTATCAAGTAGGTATGAGGAGCCAGTCTTCTTATCTACAAGTTTAAAGAGGATGTGGAATAAGTAAGTGACACATACACACAATCATATACATTTCCTGTTACTTGGTGATTGTATGGGCAGTTGCCAAGAGAAAATAATATTTGTTAATTGTATGGGTGGTTGTTAAATATCATTTATGGTTTTGTTTATGAATTAGCTAGTTGTGATATGCTACAACTGTGTAGATAGTTATTCTTATTATATGAGCAAAGGACTTATATTTATAGATTATGCTTTATGTTTAGTGAACCTTTACATAATAGTAGAATGTGAATGTTCTTGTGATATTGAATAGAGATTTAATATCCAATAGCGACCATAATCTATTGTGTGATGTCGAGATAGATTAGATTTCTATACATTTTATAATTATATGAGCGATTGTATAATGTTGTTATTGGTATGTTTTATATTGTTTAATGTCATGAAATGTATGAATATTACTAAGAATTGCATGTTCTCACCCCTTTCTATGTTTTTCATAGTAATAGCAGGTCAAAGCTTTTCAAAGGGTAAGGAGAATAAAGAAACGGAAGAGCAAATGTAGTTTAGTTTTGTTTGTTTCTTACTTATAAAGTTGATGTATTTATTTATATTTGTAATGTCCCAAAAATTATTTATTTCATTATAAATAATCATTTTATAATATTTATGATTTTTGAGAATTTTTCTAGATTTTTTTCGAATACATTAAATATTTTAATATATTTCTTGTTTTACGTGCTTCCCGAGGTGAGTCAATGTAACATCTCAAAAATTATTTGTTTCATGATAAATAGTTATTTTTCAATATTTGTGATTTTTGAGAATTGTTCTGGAATATTCTAAATTGATTGATTATTTTAATATTCTTCTCGATTTGCATAGGCGGTGAGTGAGGCTGGGAAAATGAAATATTTTTTTCGAGGCCGAAAAACTTTGAACTGTAGAGACGTCGACGAGGGATCTTACTAAACTCGAGGCTGAACACAGTTTACAAGTTTTTATTTTTTAGATTTTATCTGATAAATAAAATCACAGTATATTTTATTATCTATGGGATAATAAAATATTATTTCTACTAACTGTAATATTTATCTACTAAATAATAGCTCTAACAGATTATTTCTATCTGATCACTTTTATGATATCATTTAAGTGACCTCACACTTCACTTTATCGAGAAACGTGCAAAGCTTTTCATGGAAGCTTTAAGGAAACTTCCTCCCAAGCTTCTCAAGGAAGCCATTCATCTTCTCTCTCCTCCCTCCAACTCCCACACGGCTGCATGCTTCATTTTGGAGCCAAAAAAAATGTGCTTCACTTGATTAATTACTTTATTCTAATTTCAAAAGTCATAAAGGGTCATCATCTTTTCTACTATCCACTTCTCTCTCTACCCTTCATCTTTTCTCTCTTCTTTCTCTTTCTATCTCATGTTCTCTCATCTCTCTCTCACGCACACTCTCCTCT
The DNA here is from genome assembly GCA_029884595.1 of Ormosia semicastrata. Classification (NCBI taxonomy): domain Eukaryota; kingdom Viridiplantae; phylum Streptophyta; class Magnoliopsida; order Fabales; family Fabaceae; genus Ormosia; species Ormosia semicastrata. The sequence goes on along the minus strand of JAQQTO010000048.1, from coordinate 36,973,352 downwards.
CTTCCTCTCTTCTCCCACGGGGCTAAGCCACCATGGGAGGCCACTCAAGCTCATTTGCTTAAATCAATCTAGGGTCTTGATTCCTCTCATCACTTTGAAGCCTTTTTCTTTGAAGATCTTCCTTTGATTTCCTCCATCTCCATCATTCTCTTCAAGCTCTAAAGCTTGAAGCTTTGAGGTAAAGTTCATGGCATTCATCTTTTCTCTTCTCATTTTCATGGTCCTTAGCCACCATTGTGACCAAGGACTCCCTTTTCAAGCTTTGATTTTGGATTTCTTGGGTTTCATCATCTTAGGGATTTTCTTGGAGGTGTTGGATGAATTTCAAGAGGCATCAAGGAGCTTGTTTTCTTGTCTTCTCTTGAGGTAAGAGGGAGATACTCCTCTTCACCTAATCTTGGTGGTAAGGAAATGCCTTTGTTGTTAATGGTGAGGAATCCATTGTGGGTTTCTCACTTTGTTTATGATTTTGATAATGATTTGTTTTGAATGTGTTGTATGATTTCCTATGCTTAATATTATGAATCTTGATGGATATGGAAGTGTATAAATGCTTGGATATATGTTTGGGAAGCAAGGGAGTCATACTCATTCAATTTGGAGGCCTGGGGGAGCATTTTTGCAAGTTTCTGGCATTAGATCCCCAGGTCAGAGGCATACATGGCCTAGGCCGTGCAACACTGCACGACCGTGTAATCGAGCAATGTAAAAATGAGCATTTTCCAGAGGCGTACACGGCCTAGGCCATGTTATTTGGCACGACCGTGTACTCCAAGTCATGTATTTTGGCACGGCCGTGTATTTTGGGTAATAAAGAATGGTTGGTTCTTTTCTAGTCCCTTAGAGGCCCACGGTCTCATTGGGCACTCATTGGGAGGCTTTTTAACAAGTTAGAACTAAGTTAATTAAATGAATACACACTTAATTATGAACTTATAATGTGGAAGGGATAAAGAACACAATCTTATCATAAAACTTAGAGTGAGGTTTGGATAAAGAAAGAACATGAGTGTGAGGAACTCAAAGTAAATATTCTAACAAATGTTAACGCAAAAATATAATGGAATTGAGGCATAACTTTTGTAACAACTTTGAATAGTATGTGTTCACCTTTGAGGTCTTAATATTGATTCGTTGTGGCTTGTGAATTTGGATAAGTTATGTTATCATTGTGAACCTATATATGTATGTATATATGTATATATACGCATTGAATCCACATGCATTGAGCCATGATTGAAAAAGTCAAACATGATGAGCATGCATCGACATTGTGATTATGGGACCGAAGTACTGGACCAAGAAACATCAGGTAGACAATTTAGTCAGATGTGGGTTGCTTTTATAACCAAAAATATCAGGTAGACGATTTAGTCAGAAAGAACTGGTTATTAGAGAAAACCCAGATAATAGTGGTACTATGTAGTTGTATGGACGATTATATAATATCACTGATGAAAATGGTATTGAAACAATTGTATGGATGATTGCTTTGATACCATTAGGAATGGTACAACAGAGGGTTGAATCCCATTGAATATGCATTTGTGCATTATACAGTTATAACGTGTTATGCCTAGGAGTGAGCGAGGACTTACAGGATAGTGGGGTCTTGAATAGACCTAGGGGGATGTCAGGGCGCGGTGTTTCACTTGTGATCAAGTTATCACCTTGTATACCCCTAGCCGTGAACACTGTTGTAATGCACTGGCAGCCTGACAAGGCACTATTGCTTTCCATGACCCGACGTAGATTGTCTATTGAGGGGGGATAGATTTTCTGGGGCGTTCATCTCTGAAAACCTTGAGTTTAGCTCCATGGAGTAGGAAATGAGTACATTGTACATGAGGATGGTCAGCATACGCATTGTGCATATGCATGGTCAGTTCACATAATTGTCAAGGTATGGTTAACACACATATTGTGGTGACATAAATTATTATTTATATATCTATAATGGATATCTGTTGTTATAGTGTTGTTAATATTTATATTATCGTGGAATATGCTTTTCTAATGATATATGTATCAGAAATTGATAACTTGAATATATCTATAATATTTGTATGTACGGAATGACTAAGTTATTCATGTTATGTTCCTTTGCTTCCATGTAGGTAATGGTGTAGGATATCTCACCTCTTCGTTGTATTATCCCACTTTATTTTGTGTTCGATAAAGGCTGTGGAGGGGACACGGTTGAATTGGCTAGCTGTGGTTAAGTTGACTTTCTAGTTCCTGTGATGGCGTTGAGACGAGAATTCCTTGGCAACGTGTGAATGCAGCTTCATGGGGGCATTGATGCCTAGCGGGTTGAACGAGACACTAAACGTTTCATTGTATATAGGGGTAGTGGCTCTATCCATAAGTAGTACCTATCCCAGGGTTACTACCTACCCTTTAGTGTTTTGGTGCATGTCTGTTGTTATTTGGGTATATAAGTGTTACGTTTTCATGTTAATAGTACCTTGTAATCATTATATATATATATATATATTTAATGTACTTCACTCTGTAATTGTACTTTTGGGAGCTATGCAATAAACATATTTCATTTGTGGCTCATAATTTCTTTATATACAAAATGGTTAAATATGGAAAACTTGTTATTTGAGTTGTAACACGCCAAAATTTAGTGACCATGGTATAATGACGATTGTGCCGTGGTTATTAAATCGAGGGGTGTTACATTAGGTGGTATCAAAGCTCTGTTCATCCTGTTGAGCCAAGGTATGGACTGACTATGCTTAGACATGTTAGAGGTTTCTCTGTATGTTATGCTTTTCCTTGTCTCTTGATTGAGACGTTTAGGAAAGGAAGGCATGGCTTGCCATAGGTTGATTGTTGGTAGCTACTATTACACAGTTACATGATATTGAGTATTGGCCCACTCAATGTGTAATGTTCTGTGTTCACGGGAAGCTATGACCTCACCTAGGCGTATTAAGGTAATAGGAGTTCGTTAGAAAGAAGCTCAGCTGGTATGACTGAACTTGCTTAGGATATGTTTGCATTTACACCCTTGTTGTGTTACCTCTAGAATTATTTGAGCCAATAGGTTAAAAAAAGGGTAGTTAAATAAGACTTGCAAGGTTTGTGGACCGAGGCATCTAAGAGGTTCTGGAGAATTGATTTTCTTGGGAATAGAATACTTGGTGTAAGTATGGTTCGAGGAGCTGCTCGAGAGTTAAAGGACTTACAGGAGATCGCGCCATAGAAGGCAGAATGGAGGAACTCAATTTAGAATCTTTTGGGTTTGGTGGTTTGGTTTGTCTTACTGTGTTATGTTGTTCTTTGTGTTTGGTTTCCAAAAGGAGACAATAATGTTTGGATTGATTGCTTTGATTTTTCTTATGTTTCAATTCGTTTATCCTTGAAGGGAGGCAATGGCTCGGGGTAGACGTAAGCATATGAATACGGGGAGTGACGATGAGGATACGACTGCAACAGCTAGAGTAATGCAAAGAATGGGTGATGTAACAACACACCAGGATCAGAGGGCAGCACAATAGTAGAAATTGGAAGTTGAGTTTTAGAATTTGATGGAAGAAAGTTGATTTTAGGGAAACTCTGGATTACCAAAGTTTCAAAGGAGGAATAATAGGAAGTTAATCAGTTTAAGAATAAACTATATACACGACGATCGAAGGAGCAACAGCGACAACAAATGCATGAAGGAGGTGCGAATGGTAGTAAATCTAATCTAACCGTGGTATCTTCACCAAAATATAAGAAGTACGGAAAGAGCCACTTAACAAGGCACTGTACGATTAAAGGAATAATTGTTTCAAGTGCGGAAAGCTAGGACATGTGGCTAGGAATTGTACCTTGCATAGGTCGAAGCCTTCCGTTGGAGGTGTATGTACTTCAAAATCTCACGAAGAAGGGAGAGTTAATCCCTCAAGTGGAGCGAAGGTCTCTCCGACTGAAGGCCTAAACGAGGGAGCTTGTACTGTGATAGATGACCTTGTGATTTTACTGTAAAATTCTGGGGGATGTCCATTTCTTTATGGCATATGACTGCATGAATTCTTTAGGGTCGTTTGTATCTTCGTCATCTTTTGACTAAGTTATTTCTACTGTTGCTTCTAAGGACCTATTGTTGATAGCTAAGTGTTTAAATTATCTTATGACCTGCTAAAGACAGAATCTTTTTTGTTGATTTGATTTGTTTACTTCTTTTACAAGTTAGATGTAATATTGAGAGTGGATTGGTTATTTTCCAGCCATATCCTATTAAATTGTTCCAATCAAACTTCAGTGCTTCTTGAGACAGAGATTTCTAGATTTGAATCCATGAAGCTCATTCTGAAATTTTGTTGAACCATGTCAAATTCTTCATCAGATAGATCTGTGCTGAATATAGTACAATTAGAAAAGAACATACCCTATAAGACACTTTCTGTTAAGATTAAGGATAGATGGCTTAATGAACATACCCTTAAAGAAGACGTTGTTTTCTTCAAGATCAGCTTGTGTTCTGGACTATCATCAAGTTAGCTCAAAGGTAGGAGGCTTTTCCAAAATAACCTTTTCTGACGCGTTATGGGCACTACGAGTATTTCGTAATATTGTTCCGTGTAATGAACTCTTCGGTAGCATTCATTGATTATGCGAATAGGATCTTCTTCTCTGTTGAAACAGATTTGTCAATGTCTTTGTTGGCGATATTCTGATATATTCTTAACGTTCGGAGGAACGTATCGATCCTCTCATTGTGATTCTTCAAATCCTGAAGAAAGAGAAGGTATGTGTGAAGTTGGCTAAGTACGAATTCTGGTTAGAGGCGATTCAACCTTCGGGTCACATGATCTCAAAGGAAGGAGTTGCTATGGATCCATCAAAAGTTGAAGTGGTTGTTCAATGAGAACGACCAACGACCGTAACGGAGATTTATAACTTTATAGGATTAGTTGGTTAATGTGGGAGACTCACCGTAGAATTCTCCAAAATGGCAATACTTCTCATCTAACTCGTACGAGAAAGTCAAGTTTGTAGGGATTGATGTATATAAGAAAATCTTTTCGAGGATTGAAGAGACACTCGATTTCTTCGCTAAAGGTGATTTTGCCTAATTCCAACGATCCTTTTTGGGATGCCTAATGATACTTCGCATTTGAAAGTTTAGAACATGTGCTTGATCGGAATAGAAGGAATGGTAACGTATGCCTCGAGAGCACATGAGAAGGATTACCTTACACTAACTCGGAGTTAGCCTTTGTAGTTGCATTGAATATCTGGAGGCATTTTCTACAAGGAGAAATTTCCAATGTCTATAGTAATCTCAAGAGTCAGAAGTATTTTGTTCGATCAGAATGAGTTGAAATATGAGGCAGAGACAATGATTAGAAGTTCTAAAAGATTTCAATTTTTCCATTTTAGTATAATCCCGGAAGAGGCGAAGGTCGTAGCGGATGCCTTAAGAAGAAAACAAGCTTAGTTTGTCTACTATGGTGAGCAAGGAGAATAAGTTCGATAGAGCCACTCAGTGATGTACATTTGTTTGGGGAGTTAGTTATTGGAATAGCTGAAGACTTAATAGGGCGTAGGATCTTTTATTGATCGGCCTACGACGTTAACATGCTTTTTCCTGTAAATATAAGATACTCAATGGAGGGAAGCAACCTTGGTACCGGTGATTTGGATTGATGCAACTGGAGATGTAGCATGAGAACTAGAAGATAAAATGAAAGAAACATAGTTGCATTTATTCTAAGATATGATAAATTTTGAGGATGAAATTCTTTTTAGAAGGAGAGAGTTGTAACATCCCAAAAATTATTTATTTTATTATAAATAATTATTTTATAATATTTATGATTTTTGAGAATTTTTCTAGATTTTTTCGAATAGGTTGAATATTTTAACATATTTCTTATTTTGCATGCATACTGAGGTGAGTCAGTGTAACATCTCAGAAATTATTTGTTTCATGATAAATAGTTATTTTTCAATATTTATGATTTTTGAGAATTGTTCTGGAATTTTCTGAATTGTTTGATTATTTTAATATTTTTCTCGATTTGCATGCACACTGAGTGAGGCTGGGAAAATCAAATATTTTCCCCGAGGCTGAAAAATTTTGAACTGTAGAGATGTCGACAGGGGATCTTACTAAACCCGAGGCTGGACATAGTTTACGAGATTTTCATTTTTCTAGATTTTATCTGATAAATAAAATCACAATATATTTTATTATTTGTGGGACAATAAAATATTATTTCTGCTAACTGTAATATTTATCTACTGAATAATAGCTCTAGTAGATTATTTCTAGCTAATCACTTTTATGACATCATCTAAGTGACCTCACACTTCACTTTATCGAGAAGCGTGCGAAGCTTCTCAAGGAAGCCTCAAGGAAGCTTCCTCCCAAGCTTCTTAAGGAAACCATTCATCTTCTCTGTCCACCCTCCCACTCCCACATGATTGCATGCTTCATTTTGGAGCCAAAAAAAATGTGCTTCACTTGATTAATTATTCTATTCTAATTTCAAAAGTCAAAAAGGGTCATCATCTTTTCTACTATCCACTTCTCTCTCTACCCTTCATCTTTTCTCTCTTCTTTATCTTTCTATCTCACGTTCTCTCATCTCTCTCTCACGCACACTCTCCTTTCTTCCTCTCTTCTCCCACACGGCCAAGCCACCATGGGAGGCCACTCAAGCTCATTTGCTCAAGTCAATCTAGGGTCTTGATTCCTCTCATCACATTGAAGCCTTCTTCTTTGAAGATCTTCCTTTGATTTCCTCCATCTCCATCATTCTCTTCAAGCTCTAAAGCTTGAAGCTTTGAGGTAAAGTCCATGGCTTTCATCTTTTCTCTTCTCATTTTCGTGGTCCTTGGCCACCATTGTGACCAAGGACTCCCTTTTCAAGCTTTGATTTTGGATTTCTTGGGTTTCATCATCTTAGGGATTTTCTTGGAGGTGTTGGACGAATTTCAAGAGGCATCAAGGAGCTTGTTCTCTCGTCTTCTCTTGAGGTAAGAGGGAGATCCTCTTCACCCAATCTTGGTGGTGAGGAAATGCCTTTGGTGTTAATGGTGAGGAATCCATTGTGGGTTTCTCACTTTATTTGTGATTTTAATAATGATTTGTTTTGAATGTGTTGTGTAACACCCTTGTGGGGATGTCACATTTATAATGTAATAAAATAAAATAAAATAAAATTCTTACCCAAGTTGTAAAACGTTTGGTACATAAATAATATTAGTGGTAAAAAAATTTTCTTTTATATTTATAACATTAAATGAAATAACACGGAACACAAAATGAAGCAAAACATAGTCACACCATAATATACATATGATTTTGTTTTAAGTATACAAATAATTTACAACTACAAATATTTAGCAAAATAGTAAAGTATTAGCATAAAAATAAAAACATAACATTGCCCAATTGCACCTCGAAAGATTTCTAACCCTCCGATGGATCATCTTCGGAGAGATCATTGAATGACAGAAATCCTGGAGGTCCCACAGCTCTATGAACACGAGTTCGGGCTGTTGACTCACTACTAAGCTCGCTAGGTGCATGGAAGATTCCTTCCCAGTAACGCCTAGGAGTTAGAGGCAACTCAAGATGTAAATACAAAGTAGTAGTAAATATAATCTCCCCATCAAACTCTCTACTCAGGGACACAGTTAGACGTCCCACGTAGACTACTGATCCTCTATCCTCCCGCATACGCCAGGCCTCCAAACCTTCATGAAAATCAAGTCTCACAAAACTGAAGAATCCCGACAACACCATGATCTCAAGATCAATCCTGATGGTAGGGGTGATCTGTCGACTCGCCTTCCTCGTACAGCTCACTCGGCTATCGCTCATCCGGATACTGAATCTCAAGAGGCTGTTCCTTTTCCTCTTCCTCAAACTTTTTACAGAATACAATAATAATATAGAGAAAAGCATATAGAGAAGTGAGACAATCTATATCATTACCAGCATGGAAATAAAGAAATCGACAATACAAACAAAGATCACAATAATACATACCATCATATCACATACAGTATAGCAAATTAATACATCATGCATTTTATCACAGATTATAATAAACATTAAAAATACAGATAATGAATGATACACACACTGACTCGTTCCTACTCCATGGAGCTAAACACAGATATCTAAGAGAATGATCCGAAAGGAACTAATAGTACCTCAGGCTGCCCAACCAAACTATTACACTGTCCAACGTCGTGTCTATAGCCCACAATCCAAAACATCATGTAGCAGTATACAATCCAATACATTGTGCACTACAGGCATTGTACTAAATAGTCTGCACAAGATCTCAATTAAGAATAATGCTTGTCGAGATCATTAGTGTAACACCCACCGTAGGGTGTAACATTTATGTTACTTTATTACCCAAAATACCCTCAATAGTCATAAAATGGGATGTTGTGATAAAAATACGAGTTGTGAATTTTTTTTTCTTTTTTCATGGATAACAATAAAATAGACTTAGCGAAAAATAAAACTATTATACAACAACCTCACACATAATTTACATCATATACATATTACACAAGTGCTGTTAGGCTTATTTATTACAGACCGTGTCTCGGAACAATAAACACACTTAAATAATTACACACATAGTTTATATCAGAATTCAAACTTGCCCAAGTTTAACTAAGTAGAAGACCACTCAGACGGGTCCTCCTCGGGTTCCTCAGCAGATAGGAATCTATTATGACGAGTAGCCCTACGGACAGGTGTTCGGGCTGATGATACTATGCTAATTTCTGTTGGGACATAATTTCTAGTATCCCAATGTCGCCTGATATGCAAAGGAAATTCAACATGAACAAAGATAGTCACAGAAAAATGGATCTCCACGAAACAGTCTACTAATACTAACAGCCAGGTACCCCTCGTAAATAAGTCCTCGCTGATCGGGACTTGTCCTCCATTCTCCAGCTCCTCCGTGAAATTGTAGACGTACATATCTGAAGAAAATGACTCTTGACGTCATACTGTCAGAATTCTGCGTTCCCTGATATGAGAAGTAGTTCCTCTTCTCCTTCTTGTACCGTTTATTTCTCAACATCTTCACCCAATTATAAATACAGTATACAGATATACATACAAAGAGGTGAGATCACCCACGCCAATACCAGCATGATAGCATAGAAATAATACAAACAATATCATGCAAAAATATCATATCATGATCACAATTATGCCATCATCATAGTGTAAAATAATAATTACCATCATACCACTACCACTGTTTAAATCAAAAAATAATTACAGTAACACCATCATATAGATATAGATGCTCAGTTTCATGCATGCGCACATAGACTCAATGTCCTACTTCATGGAGTTAATACTCAAGTCGGAGAAATTGATCGAAAAGATCTGCCGGTACCACGTGCTTCAGACTAAGTGCTATAATTATATCTTGCACATCTAACACATACACGACAGTCTTTGTCAGATCTCGATTAAGAATAGTGTCTCGGTCTAGATCATCGGTGTGTTTCATTGGTCTAACTCACGGTACAGAAGAGCTACTAACTGCCTATTGCGAGCAACCCGTGTAACATCCCAAAAATTTTTTATTTCACTATAAATGATCATTTTATAATATTAATGATTTTTAGGAATTTTGTGGATTTTTTTGGAAATGATGAATATTTTAATATATTCCTCATTTTAAGTGCACACTGAGCGGAGCCGGGATAACGAAATGTTTTTCCTAAGGCTGGTAAACCTTGAATTGTCAACGTGTCAACGGGGGATCTTACTAAACCCGAGGCCGGGCACAGTTTGCGAGGTTTACATTTTTCAAGGTTTTATCTGTTAGATAAAATCGCTGTGTCATAAAATTATCTGATGAATAATAAAATATTATTTTCATCAATTATAATTTTTATTCACTGAGAAAATAATTTTTAACTGTGCAATTAAATCATCTGTCAGATGTATTTAATTAAGGAGACAAGCTTACTATGTATTTCATCGAGAAGCGCACGAAGCTTCTCAAGGAAGCTTCCTCTAACCACTCTCTCTCTGTCTTTCTCTCTCTCCTCCTTTTTGGTGTTGCACGTTTGACAAAAAGGGGCATATTTCATTCATTCTCTCATTTCCTTCCTCCCATACGCAGCCATTTATTTTTCTTTTTCTCCATACAGTAGCAACCTTACCACCCACACCTCCATTTCATCTTCAAGCTTTCACATTCCTTGCACCCACTTTGTGCTTGGACGACCACCATCTTTGAGGAAGCCATCTCCAGGAGCTCACCATTCTCTCCATCTTCATTCTCTTACATCTTTGAAGCTTAAAGGTTGGAGCTTTAAGGTAAAGCTCATGGCTTTTTCCTCCTCTCTTCTCATTTTCGTAAACCATGGCCATTTTGGTGACCATGAGTATTCATTTCAAAGTTTGGTCTTGATTTTGTACAGTTGAATGTTCTTGAGCTTTCAGGAAGCTGAAAACGAAATTTCTGACCAAAAAGGAGCAGCCTTTCTTTGTGCTTCTCCAAGGTAAGAGGAAGACACTCCTCCTCAACCTCCTTTAGCATTTAGGAACGTTGTCTATGAATTATATTGAGGGTCATCCCTGTTTGCATGCTATTTTTAATATATTTGTGCTATTTGTTTGTTTTTGTGGGTATTGATATGTCTGAATGATTTGGAATGTACAATATGGAAGGAAGTGACATCCGGTGTGGTTTTCGGATGGCCACGGTTTTTGAGCCCAGAAACTTGGGGATCTTTAGTTGAAAAATTGTAACAATTTGATCTTCCTGACCGTTTAGTGTAATGTCAAAATTGATCTCCTGACCATTTAGGGGAATGTCAAAATCCGTCGAGTCTGAATTCTTGACCATGCCCGTCGAAATGATTCTTTAGGCCAAATCCGTCGAGTAGAGTTTCTGATCACTTAGGAAAGAAACTTCTCCAATGCCAAACCTGTTGAGGTAAAATGCAAAATCCGTCGAGTAGAGTTTCTGATCACTTAGGAGAAAAACTTCTCCAATACCAAACCTGTCGAGATAGAATGCCAAATCCGTCGAGTAGAGTTTCTAACCACTTAGGAGAGAAACTCCTCCAATGCCAAATCCACCGAGTTTGAATGTCAACATCCGTCGAGTGACATATCCGTCGAGTAGAATTTCTGTCCGTTTAACAGAAACTTTCCAATGTTAATATCCATCGAGTTGGATGTCAACATCCATTGAGTGACGTACCCGTCGAATTTGAACTCCTGACCATTTAGTGCAACGTCAAAATCCGTCGAGTCTGAACTTCTGACCACATCCGTCGAATTTGATCTTCTGACCAGTTAGTAGAGAAACTTCTCCAGATCCATCGAATTAGAGTTTTTGACCATAGTGTTTCTGTCGGTTCGACTGTTTTTGGCCTCCGTTCGACAGAACCTCCATTCGACAGGGATTGATTTATGGCCAATCTTGTTATATAATGTTCCCCCATCTTTCACCTTTCTGCCATGTTATTTTTTGTCGAATGGCAGCCTCAATTTTTCACTAAATACATTGTCTCCATTGAATTTGCAAGTATAGTTTATCACCCAACACCTAGCAAATAAATTAGTGGCTTTGCTGGTGATTCTAGTCGTGTATCTTCTTGGACTCCAGACTTTTAGGATAAATATAAGCATATTAATCGTAAATAATTGGATAACTAGAAACTAATTAGGGATACATAAATAGGGAAAAACAAGGAACGTGAGCATGCCTTACAACTAGTGAGAATTTTGAGTACAGAAAGAACATGAGTATGGGTGAGGTTGTGAAGAACATAATGAACCTAATGGTTGACTTCTATCATGATTATGAATAGGATTGTGGTTATCCTTAAAATGTGTTATTGGCTTGATGTGGATCCGTGAATGGGATCAAACCTTATTGTTAAATCATATGACATGCATTTGAAGCATGATTGACCTAGTTGTCATGAGGAGCATGATTGAGTCATGCATTGCACAAAAAGAAAGAGAATGTCTGTTGGACTTTGTTAAGGCCAAGTTACCTAGGAGATGATCACATCTTAGTGCGGGTGCGAATAGACAAGTAGGGTCCTATAGTTGTCCTTGAGGGCGTCGGGGCACGGGCGTCTCACAAAGGGCAGTGGTAGCTCCTTTGGACCGTGGGACAAACCGATACAAACGCACCGACGATCCTGACTGGCCACAGTCCTATATCGAGATCTTGTGAGAATGTCACTATATAAAGCCTTGACGTGCAAAATGATTGATTATTTTCTAGAAAGCACTTATTTTATGGCTGACAAGATGCTGGCATGTCTCCCTGATCATTCTCTCCGACTGTTTTGTGTCTAGCTCCATGGAGTAGGATCTTGATTATTGAGGGCACATGTGCATAGCGAGTCCATGAATTATCTGGCATACATTGTTATTATAATTAGAACTGTTGTACTTATGATATATATATATATATACATATGACTGCCTAGAACTGTTGGATTGATTATAACTGCTACTAAATGTTTATTACCATTATTACTGTCATAAATGCTATGTGGGCGCTCTGCGCCGTTTGGTTTCTTGATGCTATAATTGGTAATGATGGTAGGATGTCTTACTTCTTCTCTATTTCTCCATTATTGTTTGTCTGTATATTGCATCTCATCGAAGACAACGGCAAGGAACCCGAAGCACTTGACTTCCCTGGCTTCTGGCCTTACCTCGACTAAGCAACTGCTGTAGGATATGGAGCCACGCACGCGCAGATTTTTGGGAGATGTGCGCCTGACCTTCATAGGAGGGCCAGAGTGCTGGCACATCAACTTTGATGCTGAGCGCAGTGTATATTTGGGGGACGTATCGATATCTCTATCCTGGAGGCACCACGAGCCGCCTGTTTTCACCTGCTGTCTTAGCCTACGTCTGGAGTTTCACTTTCTTATACGTGAGATGTGGGGTGACCGTTATTACACCCCGCGGGAAGACTCTTTTCATTCCACAGCTCGGGCCCTGTCCCGTAACTCTGCAATTCCTATGGTGATTTCCTCTGATGAGGAAGATCCCGAGGAAGTCCCTGAGGACGACCCCGAGGAGGATCCTAAAGAGGATCCTGACACAATTCCTCCTCACCTGAGGGATTGACTTTACTTGTAGCTACTGAGGGCTACCAGTATTTTATTTTTGGGGGCCTGATGTCTTGTCTGTAGTGGGCTGTATATTTTGATACCTTGGGGATTTGTATGTATAATCCTTTGGGGGCAGGTATAGTTTTGCTTTTTGATGTACCAAACTTTGTAACTAAACAGTTTGATGAAGTATATATATATATGATGATTGAATATTATTTCCCATGCATGCTTTACTTCTGCTTTTGTTCTTTATTTTCCATGTATGTTTCGTCATCGTGGACATTTATTATCGTTATCGTTAATGTAACAAAAAAAAAAATATACTCGCCAATTTAATTACCCAACTATAATCAAGTAAATACATATTATTAAAATGAACCGGGTTTTAACTCTTATAATTTTATTTCCGCATTGTAATCCACAATGTGACGCTCCCTTCACAAAAAGGGGCGTTGCATTAAGTTGGTATCAGAGCCCCAGTTTATGTTTCTTTGGGTCTTGTGGTTGAGTCTATCTTGTTTGTGCTGTGTGTTCTCTGAATAGTATATGTAAAGGAGTATTGTTTGGTATTCCTAATGAATGCAACTGACTTTTCTATGTTTTCAGTTAATCTAATCTAAGAAAGTAAAATGGCGCGAAGGGAAGACATGGCAGCGGCTATTACAGCAATGCAGAGGATGGCTGAGGCCGTCGCACAGAAATCGAGCAAGCTGCTCAGCAGTAAGAGAGAGTTGCACAACAACAAGAGCGAGCTGCTCAACAGCTAGAGGCTACTGCAAACGCTCAGAATTTAGCAGAGTTTCGATGCCATAACCCTCCTTAATTCAAAGGAGAATTTGATCCGGACAAGGCTAGTCTGTGGATCAAGGAATTAGAAAAAGTCTTTAGAGGAATGAACTGCGCTGAGGATAAGAAGGTGAACTATGCTACTTTTATGTTGGTGGGCAATGCTGAGGATTGGTGGAATGGAGTGCAGAGAATGCTGGAAGCTGCAAACCGAGAGATCACTTGGGAGTTATTCAAGGAAAAGTTCTTGGACAAATATTTTCCTGCGAGCGCCAGGCATGCGAAGGAGTCAGAATTCCTCAACCTACAATAGGGGAATATGACCGTTAGCGAGTACGCAGCGAAATTTGAAAACTTGTCACAGTTTTCAATGTACTTTCAGAATCAACCAGACGAAGCATAGAAATGTCAAAGATTCACGGAAGGACTGAGGTACGATGTGAAGAAGGCCGTGATCACCTTGAGGATCAATGAATTCTCAGCATTACTGGATATCTGTTGTGATGTAGAGGCTCTGGAGCAATATAGAGATATGAGAAACGGGAACTTTGGGCCTACGAGGTTCCAGAGAGGTGGCAGTAATAGTGCTAACCATTTCCAGAAGAAGCCATACTCCCGACCGATGGGAAATCAACAGCAACACATGGGTAGAAGTTCTGGTGGAGGTTTTACGGGGAGCTAGACTAGCCAAAGCGCGGCGTACCCCTCCAAATGTCAGAAGTGCGGGAAGGATCATCTAACAAAGGATTGTTCTATCAGAGGGATTATCTGCTTCCGATGTGGAAAACCTGGACACATCTCCAGAGATTGCAATCAGGCGAAGGCTGAACCTTCAATGAATGCTACAAAAGCCAAGAGACCACAAGCTGGAGGACGAGTTTACACTATGAGCGGAGCTGAAGCCTCCGAATCCCAAGATTTGATACAGGGAGAAGGCATCATAGAAGGTAATCTTTTAACTGTACTGTATGACTCTGGAGCAACCCATTCTTTCATATCTTATGATTGTGTGCAAAGACTGGGTCTACCTGTGTCGTCTTTACCTTTTAACTTAACTGTTTCTACCCCTACTGATAAACCTGTGGTTACTACCAAAGTCTGTTTAAACTGTCCATTGGTTGTTGAAGGTTGAACCTTTTCGGTCGATCTGATCTGTTTACCCCTTTCCTAATTAGATATTATCTTAGGGATAGACTGGTTGTCTTCTAACCATGTTCTGTTAGACTGTTCCAGAAAGACCATAGTTTTTCCCATAGATGAGAATTCTAGATTTCTGACGGCCAACCGAGTTCAAGCTCTCTTGAAAGAAGGAGCTCACGGATACATGCTACTGTCTTCTTTAAAAGTCGAGATTGAGGTGGATGTGAGCACCATTCCAGTGGTGAATGAGTTTCCCGAAGTCTTTCCTGAGGATGTACCTGGTTTATCACTGGCTCGAGAGATAGAGTTTACTATCGACCTAGTACCAGGAGCTGGTCCCATGTCTATAGCACCATATAGGATGGCACCGACTGAGTTAGCTGAGCTCAAGAAACAGTTGGAAGAGCTTTTGGAAAAGTAATTTGTCAAACCAAGTGTATCACCGTGGGGAGCACCAGTGCTGTTAGTTCGCAAGAAGGATGGCACCTCAAGATTGTGTGTGGATTATCGGCAGCTGAACAAGGTAACGATTAAGAACAAGTATCCACTCCCGAGAATTGATGACTTAATAAACCAACTGAAGGGAGCGACGGTGTTTTTGAAGATCGATCTGTGATCTGGGTATCATCAGATACGAGTAAAAATGGAGGATATACCCAAGACTATTTTTTGTACCCGATACGGTCACTACGAATACCTCATAATGCCGTTTGGTGTGACGAATGCACCAGCTATCTTTATAGACTACATGAACTGAATCTTCCGTCCTTATTTGGACAGGTTCGTTGTGGTATTCATTGATGATATTTTGGTATAATCTCAAAATCGAAAGGACCATGCTGAACACCTCAGTATAGTTCTCTAGATTCTAAAGGAGAAGGAATTGTATGCCAAACTGTCAAAATGTGAGTTTTGGCTAGAAGAAGTTAAGTTTTTGGGTCACGTGATCTCGAAGGATGGAATTGCAGTGGATCCATTGAAGGTGGAGGCAGTGCTACAATGGGAAAGGCCGAAGTCAGTGACAGAGATCGGAAGCTTCGTGGGTTTAGCAGGATATTACCAGAGGTTCATTGAAGGATTCTCCAAGATTGCTGGGCCACTTACACAACTCACAAGGAAAAACCAAGCTTTTGAGTGGACCGACAGCTGTGAGCAGAGTTTCCAAGAGTTGAAGAATCGACTGACTACCTCACTAGTGTTAGTGCTACCCGATCCGAATGAGCATTTTGAAGTGTACTGTGACACTTCATACCAAGGTCTAGGATCTGTACTTATGCAGTATAGAAGAGTAGTGGCTTATGCTTCAAGGCAGTTGCGAGTGCATGAGAAGAACTACCCGATGCACGACTTGGAGTTAGCGGCTGTAGTTTTTGCCCTGAAGATATGGAGGCATTTTCTCTAAGGAGCGACGTTCAACATTTTCAGTGATCATAAGAGTCTGAAATATTTGTATGATCAGAAGGAGTCAAACATGAGGCAACGAAGGTGGTTAGAGTTCCTGAAGGATTATGATTTCCAACTTCTATATCACCCTAGCAAGGCCAATGTCGTGGCAGATGCTCTGAGTAGAAAGATGATCAGTGTCTCTGCCCTGATGACCAAGGAGAAGGATATGCTAGAGCAGTTTAGAGACGTGTGGTCTTTTGTGGAGTTAGAACCTGGAAAGATTTGCATGAATATGGTTACCATCTCAAGCGAGTTGATGGACAACATAAGGGAAAAGCAGAAGAGTGACAAATTCTTGCAAGAAGTGAGGGAACAGATGAAGCAAGGTAATGAAGCAGCGTTTACGGAAGGAACGGACGGAATTCTGAGATTTCGTGGAAGAGTTTATATTCCCCGGGACCAAGAACTTAGAGAATACATCATTAACCATGCTCATACAAGCCAGCTGAGTATGCATCCGGGCATAACAAAAATGTATCAAGACTTGAAGAAGTTGTTATGGTGGCATGGAATGAAGAGTGACATCACTAGACGAGTATTGACTTGTCTGGTTTGTCAAAAGGCTAAAGTGGAACATCAGAGACCAACGAGATTGTTGCAACCATTGCCTATTACTGAATGGAAGTGGGACAGTATTCCAATGGATTTTGTAGTCAGATTGCTAAGAACAAGAAAAGGCCATGATTCGATTTGGGTAATTGTGGACCGACTCACGAAATCAGCACATTTTTTCCTGATCGACATAAAATACAAACTGGAGAGATTGACTCAGATCTATATTGGAGAGATTGTCAGACTACACGGTGTGCCTACGAGTATTGTTTCGGATAGGGATCCGAGATTTACTTCAAATTTCTAGGAAAGTTTGCAAGAAACGTTGGGGACGCAGTTATGTCTGAGTTCTGCTTATCACCCACAAACCGATGGTCAATCTGAGAGGACGATCCAATCTTTGGAAGATTTGCTTAGAGCTTGTACCCTAGAGCAGACTGGAAGTTGGGATGACGTTCTACCATTGATAGAATTCACCTACAACAACAGTTATCATTCAAGCATAGGAATGGCAACCTATGAAGCTCTGTATGGACAATGGTGTCGGACACCTCTGTGTTGGTACCAAGACGGCGAGCGCCTTACTGTTGGACTAGAGATTATATAGCAAACGACTGAGAAGGTTAAGATGATTCAGGAAAAGATGAGGATGGCTCAGAGTCGGTAAAAGAGTTATGCAGACCAAAGGAGAAAGCCTCTTGAGTTTGAGGAAGGCGAACATGTATTCTTGAAAGTCACACCCACGACTGGGGTAAGCTGAGCTCTAAAATCTAGAAAACTCACTCCAAAATTCCTTGGACTATACCAAATCATTCATCGAGTAGGTCCTGTAGCCTATCAAATAGCCTTACCTCCTTTCCTTTCAAACATTCATAATGTTTTCCATGTGTCACAACTTCGAAAATACCTTCCTGACCCAAGTCATGTCGTAGCACCGGATACAGTACAATTAAAAGAAAACTTGACTTATGAGACGTCTCCTGTAAGAATCGAGGATAGAAAGATAAAGCAATTAAGAGGCAAGGAGATCGCATTAGTGAAGATAATATGGAACGAGGTAACTGGAGATGCAACCTGGGAGCTGAAAGACAAGATGAAGGAGCAACACCCACATTTATTCTAAGGTATGCAAATTTCAAGGATGAAATTTCTTTTTAGAAGGGGAGTGTGGTAACATCCCAAAAATTTTTTATTTCACTATAAATGATCATTTTATAATATTAATGATTTTTAGGAATTTTGTGGATTTTTTTGGAAATGATGAATATTTTAATATATTTCTCATTTTACGTGCACACTGAGCGGAGCCGGGATAATGAAATGTTTTCCCTGAGGCTGGTAAACCTTGAACTGTCAACGTGTCGACGGGGGATCTTACTAAACCCGAGGCCGGGCACAGTTTGCGAGGTTTACATTTTTTGAGGTTTTATCTGTTAGATAAAATCGTTGTGTCATAAAATTATCTGATGAATAATAAAATATTATTTTCAACAATTGTAATTTTTATTCACTGAGAAAATAATTTTTAACAGTGCAATTAAATCATCTATCAGATGTATTTAATTAAGGAGACAAGCTTACTATGTATTTCATCGAGAAGCGCGCGAAGCTTCTCAAGGAAGCTTCCTCCAACCACTTTCTCTCTCTCTCTCTCTTTCCTCCTTTTTGGTGCTGAACATTTGACAAAAAGGGGCATATTTCATTCATTCTCTCATTTCCCTACTCCCATACGCAGCCATTCATCTTTCTTTTTCTCCATACAGCAGCAACCTTACCACCCACACATTCATTTCATCTTCAAGCTTTCACATTCCTTGCACCCACTTTGTGCTTGGACGACCACCATCTTTGAGGAAGCCATCTCCAGGAGCTTACCATTCTCTCCATCTTCATTCTCTTACATCTTTGAAGCTTAAAGGTTGGAGCTTTAAGGTAAAGCTCATGGCTTTTTCCTCCTTTCTTCTCATTTTTGTAAACCATGGCCATTTTTGTGACCATGAGTATTCATTTCAAAGTTTGGTCTTGATTTTGTACGGTTGAATGTTCTTGAGCTTTCAGGAAGCTAAAAATGAAATTTCTGACCAAAAATGAGCAGCCTTTCTTTGTGCTTCTCCAAGGTAAGAGGAAGACACTCCTCCTCAACCTCTTGTAGCATTTAGGAACGTTGTTTGTGAATTATATTGAGGGTCATTCCTGTTTGCATGTTGTTTTTAATATATTTGTGCTATTTGATTGTTTTTGTGGGTATTGATATGTCTGAATGATTTGGAATGTACAATATGGAAGGAAGAGACGTCCGGTGTGGTTTTCGGATGGCCACGATTTTTGAGCCCAGAAACTTGGGGATCTTTAATTGAAAAATTGTAACAATTTGATCTTCCTAACCGTTTAGTGTAATGTCAAAATCCTTCGAGTTTGAACTTCTGACCATGCTTGTCAAAATTGATCTCCCGACCATTTAGGGGAATGTCAAAATCCATCGAGTCAGAATTCCTGACCATGCCCGTCGAAATGATTCTTCAGGCCAAATTCGTCGAGTAGAGTTTCTGATCACTTAGGAGAGAAACTTCTCCAATGCCAAACCTGTCGAGGTAAAATGCAAAATCCGTCGAGTAGAGTTTCTGACCACTTAGGAGAGAAACTCCTCCAATGCCAAATCCATCGAGTTTGAATGTCAACATCCGTCGAGTGACATATCCGTCGAGTAGAATTTCTGTCTGTTTAACATAAACTTCCCAATGTTAATATTCGTCGAGTTAGATGTCAACATCCATCGAATGACGTACCCGTTGAATTTGAACTCCTGACCATTTAGTGCAACGTCAAAATCTGTCGAGTCTGAATTTCTGACCACATCCGTCGAATTTGATCTTCTGACCAGTTAGTAGAGGAACTTCTCCAGATCCGTGGAATTAGAGTTTTTGACCATGGTGTTTTCGTCGGTTCGACAATTTTTGGCCTCCGTTTGACAGAACCTCCATTCGACAGGGATTGATTTATGGCCAATCTTGTTATATAATGTTCCCCCATCTTTCACCTTTCTGCCATGTTATTTTTGGTCAAATGGCAGCCTCAATTTTTCACTAAATACATTGTCTCCGTTGAATTCGCAAGTATAGTTTATCACCCAACACCTAACAATTAAATTAGTGGCTTTGCTGGTGATTCTGGCCGTGTATCTTCCTGGACTCAAGACTTTTGGGACAAATATAAGCATGTTAATTATAAATAATTGGATAACTAGAAACTAATTAGGGATACATAAGCAGGGAAAAACAAGGAACGTGAGCATGCCTTACAACTAGTGAGAATTTTGAGTACAGAAAGAACATGAGTATGGGTGAGGTTGTGAGGAACATAATGAACCTAATGGTTGACTTCTATCATGATTATGAATAGGATTGTGGTTATCCTTAAAATGTGCTATTGGCTTGATGTGGATCCGTGAATGGGATCAAACCTTGTTGTTAAATCATATGACATGCATTTGAAGCATGATTGACCTAGTTGTCATGAGGAGCATGATTGAGTCATGCATTGCACAAAAAGAAAGCAAATGTCTGTTGGACTTTGTTAAGGCCAAGTTGCCTAGGAGATGATCACACCTTAGTGCGAGTGCGAATAGACAAGTGGGGTCCTGTAGTTGGCCTTGAGGGCGTCGGGGCACGGGCGTCTCACAAAGGGCAGTGGTAGCTCCTCTAGACCATGGGACAAACCGATGCAAACGCACTGACGATCCTGACTGGCCACAATCCTATATCGAGATCTTGTGAGAATGTCGCTGTATAAAGCCTTGACGCGCAAAATGATTGATTATTTTTCTGAAAAGCACTTATTTTATGGCTGACGAGATACTGGCATGTCTTCCTGATCATTCTCTCTGACTGTTTTGTGTCTAGCTCTATAGAGTAGGATCTTGATTATTGAGGGCACATGTGCATAGCGAGTCCATGAATTATCTGGCATACATTGTTATTATAATTAGAACTGTTGTACTTCTGATATATATATATACATATGACTGCCTGGAACTGTTGGATTGATTATAACTGCTACTAAATGTTTATTACCATTATTGTTGTCATAAATGCTATGTGGGCGCTTTGCACTGTTTGGTTTCTTGATGCTATAATTGGTAATGATGGTAGGATGTCTTACCTCTTCTCTATTTCTCCATTATTGTTTGTCTGTATATTGCATGTCATCGAAGACAACGACAAGGAACCCGAAGCTCCTGACTTCCCTGGCTTCTGGCCTTACCTCGACTAAGCAACTGCTGTAGGATATGGAGCCACGCACGCGCAGATTTTTGGGAGATGTGCGCCTGACCTTCATAGGAGGGCCAGAGTGTTGGCACATCAACTTTGATGCTGAGCGCTATGTATATTTGAGGGACGTATCGATATCTCTAGCCTGGAGGCGCCACGAGCCGCCTGTTTTCACCTGCTATCTTAGCCTACGTCTGAAGTTTCACTTTCCTATACGTGAGATGTGGGGTGACCGTTATTACACCCCGCGGGAAGACTCTTTTCATTCCACAGCTCGGGCCCCGTCCCGTAACTCTACAATTCCTATGGTGATTTCCTCTTATGAGGAAGATCCTGAGGAAGTCCCTGAGGACGACCCCGAGGAGGATCCTGACACGATTCCTCCTCTCCTAAGGGATTGACTTTACTTATAGCTACTGAGGGCTACTAGTATTTTATTTTTGGGGGCCTAATGTCTTGTCTGTAGTGGGCTATATATTTTGATACCGTGGGGATTTGTATGTATAATCCTTTGGGGGCAGGTATAGTTTTGCTTTTTAATGTACCAGGCTTTGTAACTAAACAGTTTGATGAAGTATATATATATATGATGATGCAACATTAATTCCTATGTATGCTTTACTTATGCTTTTGTTCTTTATTTTCCATGTATGTTTCGTCACCGTGGACATTAATTATCGTTATCGTTAATGTAACAAAAAAAAATATACTCGCCAATTTAATTACCCAACTATAATCAAGTAAATACATATTATTAAAATGAACCGGGTCTTAACTCTTATAATTTTATTTCGCATTATAATCCACAATGTGATGCTCCCTTCACGAAAAGGGGCGTTGCATTAAGTAGGTATCAGAGCCCCGGTTTATGTTTCTTTGGGTCTTGTGGTTGAGTCTGTCTTGGTCTCACAAATATTTTTTCCAATAAATCCTTTAGCTGTTTCTTCAATTCAGCTAATTCTACCTGCGACATCCGATAGGGCACTATAGATATCGGTCCAGCTCCAGGTACAAGATCAATGGCAAACTCGATTTCCCTTACCGGTGGTAGTCCTGGTATATCTTTAGGAAACATTTCAGGAAATTTGTTAACCACGAAAATATCCTTTAAGACATCTTCACTTTGTCCTTCCAAAGAAGATAATAACAAATACCCACGATCTCCTTCTTTCAGACAAGCTTCCACTTGAATAGCTGTTAGGAATCTAGAATCCTTAGCCTCAGGAAATACTAATGTCTTATTCGAACAATCCATTAGGATATGGTTAGAAGACAACCAATCCATTCCCAAAATTTCATTAATCTTAGAAAGAGGCAAACAGATCAAGTCCACATAAAAGATTCTATCCCTAACACAAACAGGACAATTCAGGCATACTGTTGATGTAACTACAGACTTATCAGTAGGAGTAGCAACACTCAGATCATATGGCAATGCAGTCATAGTCAATCCTAAACGCTCAACACAATCACATACAATGAAAGAATATGTTGCTCCTGAATCATAGAGTATGGTTAAAGAATTACCTTCAATAGTACCCTCCTCCATTATCAAGTCCTCAGATTTAGCAGCTTCTTCTCCGCTCATTGTATAGACACGACCACCTGCCTGTGGCCTTACAGTTCGAACATTTCCCACAGAGGATTCCTTCTTTATCTGATCACAGTCTTTGGAGAAATATCCATGCTGTCCACACCTAAAACAAACAACCTCCTTATGTTGACAATCCTTCGTGAGATGATCCTTCCCACATTTGAAACATCGAATAGGAGTCCCAGCTTGACTTGCCTTATTATCGCTAGAACTTCCTCCCACAAATTACTTCTTGGTCTGACTTCTTGTCGGTTTCACATACGGCTTTTGCTGAGAGCGATTTGCTCGATTATTCTTCCCCTTTTGGAACCTTGCAAGTCCAAAATTCTTATTTATTACCGCACGTTGATGATCAATCTCTTCAACTTTACGACATTTTTCAATCAAAGTTGGAAATTGATTAATCTCCAACATCGATATAGCTCTCTTAATATCCAACTTTAATCCTTCTTCAAATTTCCTACATTTCCAGCCCTCATCTGGATTCATCTGCAAATATCTCGAAAACTGAGACAGACTTTCAAATTTTGCCGCATATTCACTTACGAACATCAATCCTTGTCGTAAGCTTAGAAATTCCATTTCCTTCATATGCCTCACACTTGCTGGAAAATATTTCTCCAGAAATTTTTGCTTAAAAAGTTGCCATGTCACCATCCTTCCTTCGGCTTCCAACAGTCTTCTAGCTCCTGCCCACCATCGTTCACCATCTCCTACCAGCATAAAGGTTGCCAACGTAAGCTTCCGTTCATCAGCACATCCCATACCATCAAATATCTTTTCAAGTTCTTGGATCCAAAGTTCAGCTTTCTCCGGATCAAACTCTCCACGAAATTTTGGTGGATTATTCCTTCAAAATTCTGACAAACTGTGTACATTTTCATTAGCCCGTTGATTTTATTGTGCAACCACTTCCGCCATTCTCTGCATTGCTGCTACAGCTGCAGCCATGTTCAAATTATCATTCCCATTAAGTTCCATATCTGTGCTATTATTTCCAAGTCCACATCCTCGTCCAGTCGTTACTTTCTCTACTCAAACTGGACAATACAAAGAAAGTAAGGTCAATCTTCAAACAATATTGTTTCTTTTCAGAAAACAATAACAGAGAATCACACAACAGAAACAAGACAGACCTAACCACAACCCCAAAAGACTCTAACTTGGGCTCTGATACCAACTAATGTAACACCCACCGTAGGGTGTCACATTTATGTTACTTTATTACCCAAAATACCCTCAATAGTCATAAAATGGGATGTTGTGATAAAAATACGAGTTACAAATTTTTCTTTCTTTCTTCATGGATAACAATAAAATAGACTTAGTGGAAAATAAAACTATTATACAACAACCTCACACATAATTTACATCATATACATATTAGACAAGTGCTGTCATGTTTATTTATTACAGACCATGTCTCAGAACAATAAACACACTTAAATAATTACACACATAGTTTATATCAGAATTCAAACTTGCCCAAGTTTAACTAAGTAGAAGACCCTTCAGACGGGTCCTCCTCAGGTTCCTCAGCAGATAGGAATCCGTTATGACGAGTAGCCCTACGGACAGGTGTTCGGGCTGACGATACTATGCTAATTTTCGTTGGGACATAATTTCTAATATCCCAATGTCGCCTAATATGCAAAGGAAATTCAACATGAACAAAGATAGTCATACAGAAAAATGGATCTCCAAGAAATAGTCTACTAATACTAACAGTCAGATACCCCTCGTAAATAAGTCCTCGCTCATCGGGACTTGTCCTCCATTCTCCAGCTCCTCCGTGAAATTGTAGATGTACATATCCGAAGAAACTGGCTCTTGACGTCATACTGTCAGAATTCTGAGTTCCCTGATGTGAGAAGTAGCTCCTCTTCTCCTTCTTGTACCATTTCTTTCTCAACGTCTTCACCCAATTATAAATACAATATATAGATATACATACAAAGAGGTGAGATCACCTACGCCAATACCAGCATGATAGCATAGAGATAATACAAACAACATATCATGCAAAAATATCATATCATGATCACAATTATGCCATCATCATAGTGTAAAATAATAATTACCATCATGCCACCATCACTGTTTAAATCACAAAATAATTATAGTAACACCATCATATAGATATAGATGCTCAGTTTCATGCATGCGCACATAGACTCAATGTCCTACTCCATGGAGTTAATACTCAAGTCGGAGAAATTGATCGAAAATATCTGCTGGTACCACGTGCTTCAGACCAAGTGCTATAATTATATCTTCCACATCTAGCACATACACGGCAGTCTTTGTCAGATCTTGATTAAGAATAGTGTCTCGGTCCGGATCATCAGTGTGTTGCATCGGTCTAACTCACGGTACAGAATAGCTACCAACTGCCCATTGCGAGCAACCCGCACCCCGATGCCCCCAAGGTCAATAAGTGACCTACACTACGCGTATCGCACCCACTCAAGAGGTGTACGTTTCTCCTAGGCAATTAGCCATATACAGTCCATCGGACCATTTTCAATGTATGTGTAATGCACCAATTACCAACCAATGGTAAATCACATAATTTCTCATACAAAGTTCAAATACTATTTTACGTTCGTAAAATGGATTTATGCCAATTGTAGGCAAATTGCTCAATTTCTTGTACAGTATTCACATATTGATTTTTTAACTGTAAAGTTTACTGTATAATTAACAGCAACCTTATATTATTGCATTTTTCTCATTCACAAAAATATTTTTGTCACGTTTTTACAGTCACGTAATATTTTATTACGTAAATAATGATTTGTAACATTTTTATTACCTTTAAAAATTGCGTAACAATTTTCTACTGTATTCTAAAATGCGTAAAAATATTCTTTCATTTTTAAATCACATAGCAATTTTTCTACAACATTTCGATCGTGTAAAATATTTAAACGCTTTAAAAATTGTGTAGAAATATTTTAACATTTTTCAAATCGCGTAATTTAAAAATTACGTTTTTGAGTTACATAAATTGTTTTCCACCATTTTTACCCTTCGTAAAATATTTCTTAACTTTAAAATATTATTTTGGGCTTTTCTTACAATAATATAATTTCTTACTTTATTTTCTTCCTATTCTTAGTAAAAAAAATTATTTTCCGTAATATATTTTCTCAAAATCACTTTTTATTGATTTAATTTTAAAAAATCACATTTAATTACTGTTTCTAATTTTAAATTTCCTAACGTTTTCCAAAACCCAATAAATAAATTCTATGTTAGTAAATTTAAGTTACAAACGTTTTCTTTTATATTTCTAAATCACTTCTAAAAGTTAATTCTCTTTAAAATAATTTGAAGTTCAACACCTTCAATCTCCCTTTTTTCTTTTATTTATGAAAATTCCACTTGATAACACTTTAATTCCCTTTTCAAAAATCCTTATTTGAAAATTCTTATATGTTATAACATCAAAACATTTTTCTAAATTATCAAAACCTTATAGATGACCATTGGAACCATGAAATATTTTTCTTCTAACTTAAATAAATTCCCTTCTTGTTTCTACACAAAATAAATTCATGAAAACTCAACTCCAAAAATCGTGTGCATTCTTTTTACAAAACAAACTCTTTTGTTTATTTTCTTTACTTCTCAAATCATTCAATTTTATTATTTATGAAAATATAATTTTGTGAATACCAAATTGGTTGATGTATTATCCGAAATTTACTTTAGTTCAAGGATTAAAAATGAACTTCATAGTTCTTGAAAAATTTCAATAATAACTTTAGTCTTGGAAGTTCGAAACCGTGACCTCCTCCATGGCCTTTGGAGCCAAAATTTTGCTTATTTCAACATACATCCATCATAATATATTCAACATATATCATCATGCATATTATAAGCATACCATATAAACAAATAAAAATCATACTAAGCATGCATACACAAGTAAATCATGCAAAGCATATCAAGCATAGGCAAAAATAATCAAAGCACATAACACACATAACTTATTACATGACCATGGATATGAATCCTCACATGGATTCACCATCCACCAAATATAAAACTATCTCTCACCACCATGCTTGGTTGGTGAGATGGATCTCCCTCTTACCTCTTGAAGAACTACCAAAAAAACTTGTTGCTTTGTGTTTTGAACAAGATCTCCACCAACACAAGTTCTTAAACATGAAACAAATACAAGAAAATTAGTATATCAAGCTTGAATAAGAAGAACCATGGGTCAAACATGGTTTAGAACATGAAAAAGAAAAGAATAAATGAAGTTTCCTTACACTTCACCAACAAAAACTCTAGAACTTGATCTTAGTAAAAGTCCTTCAAGATGGAAGATTTAGAGAAAGTCTTCAACATGAAAGTTGTTTAGAATAAGGTAAGGATTCAAGAAACTAGGTTGTATGAAATTAAAGAGTGATGGAGGAGAGAATTAGAGTGCTTGGCCGAATGGTCTTCTTTTAGGAGGGAGAATAGAGTTTTCTTTAGTTTGTTCTTGAAGCTTAAGTGGAAAAAGTGAAGAAGTGATAATATGAAGTATAGAGATAAATTTTCTTGGTCTTCCAAAGTGATATTGCCGTAGCATGCATTGGAGAAAAGTGTAAAGTGAAGTTTGAAAAACATGATCATTAATGATCAATAGGAAATGGTCTTGACACTTAACTATTGTCTTCATCCTTTTCTTTGGTCTAAAAAGCCTATACAAAATTGTCTCCCTTCTTCCTTGCTTCTCCAAACTGTCCCCCCTCTTCATGCACTCCAAATGTGATAAATTTCATAACCATCACTTTAAGCCATCCTAACCATTGATTAAAAGAATGGTTTGGATTAAAAATAGTTACTAGGTTTAGGTTATAGATAGAAGACTTTATTTGAGCCATTGGATCATTTTTGGCTTGCAATCCTAACCATTGAATGTGTCTCCAAAATGAAGGGTCAAGATTATACCTTCAAACTTTACATCCAAGGGTCCAAAATGGTTGTAGTCATTTTTGATGACCAATTCTCCACCAATGATCTAAATCCAAATCAAATGGTCATTAATGATCCATCTCCACCATTGATTAATTTTACATCCAAGGGTTAATAATTGTCATAGTCATTTATAAGACTAAATCTCTACCCTTGATTTAATTTCCATCCAACGGTTATAATTGATCCTATTTACTTTTAAGATCAAATCTCCACCGTTGATTAAATCAAGATTAAATCTCCAATGGTAATTAAATCGATGGTGGATATCCAAACCACCAATATTGACTTAACAGTATAGAATTTTATTTTTATCTGTTATAACCTCATGAAAAAATATATTTACTATATTTTTATCATTCGATAATTAAATACAGTACAAAATACAGTAAAGGAAATTTTTCTAAAACTATTTCTGAATTCAGGTTTAGTAAGATCCCCTGTCTCCATCTAAACAGTACAAATTTTTCTATACGTAGAAAATTTTTCACTTTGCGGGACCCACCTGGGCCCATGTATGGCCACCTGGGCCCACATACACCTCTTTGGGCCCACAAATAGTAAAAATTTCAAAATCACACATAAAATCACAAAAATTAAAAAATTCACAAATATCAAATCAGATTACGTAAATTAATTAAGACTAAATAGTAAAAATTAAATTACGTAAATTTTTCAACCCAAAAATTATTATTTTCTTGACACGGAACAAATTACTCAAAACGATCAAATATACAGATGAAATATTCAAAATAATTTTACAGTACACAGAAATCACTAAACAATAGAATTCTGTTAACTGTTAAAATTACTATTCAATAAATAGAAAGTTTGGGTGTTACAATTAGTGTGTTGCTCGTTACCACGACCTAGAGGAGCAACCCACTGTCCATATGTGGAATTCTCCGCACACTAATGCCTCCAAGTTCATATAATTGAACCACAATACGCCTATCACACCCACAACACAGTGTAATTCATCTCATCAACCAATCGCCAATTATCAACCAAATTGACACAACTCTCTAAGCACGATCAAGAATTACCAAAATACCCTTAGTTCCAATATATTACCATATTTATGAAAATGCCCTTAGTCTCAATATACCAAAATATAGTATGTCTCCACTTGTCAGTACTATCTCACAACATGTCTGGGTCTACCACTTTGGCCCGACAGAAAACTCACTGTTCCATTTGTGAATGCTTATGTCTCTAAGGCATGTCAAAAGGTTTTTGATGATAACAAAAGCAAAAGAGAAGATCAAGCACAAAAGGAAAAATCAAGATCAAAGAAAGAAGACAGAAGGTTTATTTAGTTATAAGACTTAGGATATTAATGTTAAATGCTCTCAAGATTTCTCAAATGGTTTTTCAATATATGATTTCAAAATAAATGGGAAATTTCAAAGTTAAACATTGCTCTCAATAAAACTTGAGTTTCAACTTTAAATCTAACACTCTTAAAAGGATTTATGTTTAATCAAGTATCTTGAGGTGTTGGAAATGACTTACAAGCGTTATTGGACTTGAAAAATGTGTTCAAAGGCCAATGTAATCGATTACACAATGTTTGTAATCGATTACACAAAGAACATGAAGGCATGTAATCGATTACATTAGAAATGTAATCGATTACACGAAAGTCGAGGTTATGTAATCGATTACACAATATATGTAATCGATTACACAAAGCCCGAAAGGCAAAGAACACGTTCGACGAGTCATGTAATCGATTACATGGATATTGTAATCGATTACAAACAAAGTCGAAGTCATGTAATCGATTACATGGGCAATGTAATCGATTACACAAAACCCGAAACTCAAAGAACACGTTCGATGAGTCATGTAATCGATTACATGGATATTGTAATCGATTACACAAAGAAGTCAAAGTCATGTAATCGATTACATGGGCATTGTAATCGATTACAAGCAAAGTCGAAGCCATGTAATCGATTACACCAAGAATGTAATCGATTACACAGAGCCCAGAAAGTTCAGAAAACGTTGGAACAACAATGTAATCGATTACCTGAGATATGTAATCGATTACACGCATCCTGACAACGTCCAACGGCTATATTAAATGCATTAAATGCATGCCCAACTACCTCCAACGGCTCTATTAATTGAGAAACTTATAAAGACCCAACTTGGGTATTTATTTGCAGTTGACCTTGAACCAAAAATTGATCATCAATACTTCAAAACGTGAATCAATCCTTAAATTCATTTCTTGCTCTGTTTTCTGATTAAAAATGTGAAAAATCCTTGAGAGCATATTAGAGCTTCAATTTGTAAACACTTGCTCTAGAGAGAGCTTCGTCTATTTCAATCTTATACATACTGATTAGTGAGGGTGAGGTATCCCTCAAGTATTGTAAGGGTGAGGTATCCCTTGGAAAATAGAGACTCAAGCTTTTGGGTGAGGTATCCCATATTGTTGAGTGCTCAAGGTTGTAGTGATTTTTCAAGCACCTATTAAAGCTTGAAGATATAGTGGAAAATCTCAAGGTGTTGCTTGGGGACTAGACGTAGATCACAAGTGGAGTGGTGATTGAACCAGGATAA
Organism: Ormosia semicastrata; assembly: GCA_029884595.1. Lineage (NCBI taxonomy): Eukaryota > Viridiplantae > Streptophyta > Magnoliopsida > Fabales > Fabaceae > Ormosia > Ormosia semicastrata. The sequence goes on along the minus strand of JAQQTO010000048.1, from coordinate 36,942,914 downwards.
ACGACTGTGTTTGTTTCTCTAAACCCTCCTCTACTTATCTTTGTGCACTGTTTCATTGTTTTATTTGGATATTGTCTCCTTGGCTATTACGTTTATAAGTAAAAGTGTTTAACTCATCTATTCAATTATCTCTAATCATTCAATAACTTCAATGAAAATTGATTGTCAAACGATTTGCGAAAGATTTGTGAACTTATTTTTAACTACTCAATTCACCCCCCTCTTGAGTATTGAGGCCACTTAGTAACAAGTGGTATCAGAGCTAGACTCTTGTATAAAGAGCTTAGCAGCTTCAAGAGAAGTGATGGCTTCAAATGGTTTTTCAAATGAAGGTTCTTCTATAAATAGACCTCCCTATTTCAATGGGGATGGTTATGCCTATTGGAAAGAAAGGATGAAAATTTTTATTGAAGCTATTGACTTAGATGTGTGGGACGCAGTTGAAAATGGTGCTTTTGTCCCTACACAAACTAAGGATGGTGTGACAATTAATACACCTAGAAGTGATTGGACCGATGATGATAAAAAGAAGGTTCAATATAATTTGAGAGCCAAGAACATCATTACCACATCCTTGGGGTATGATGAATTCTTTAGGGTGTCAAATTGTAAGACCGCAAAAGAAATGTGGGATACCCTGCAAGTAACTCATGAAGGTACTAGTGAGGTAAAAAGATCTCGAATAAACACTCTTACTCATGAATATGAATTGTTTAGAATGAATCAAGGTGAGAGTATTCAAGATATGCAAAAGAGATTTACTCATATTATTAATCATCTCATCTCATTGGGAAAGACATTTCCTAATGAGGATCTTATTAACAAAGTCTTGAGATGTCTAAGCAGGAATTGGCAACCCAAGGTAACGGCGATTGCGGAATCAAGAGATTTATCAACTATGTCTCTAGCCACCCTATTCGAAAAACTTCAAGAGCATGAGCTGGAACTAAGTAGGGTCAATCAAAATGAAGAACATGACAAAAAGAAGAAGAGAATTGCACTCAAGGCCACCTCTTCCATACTTGAAGATGATGATGAAGATGGTGAAGAGGATGGTGAAAATATCGAGCTAAGTGAGGAGAATCTTAGTCTCCTTGTGAGAAAATTCGGAAGATTCTTGAAGAAAAAAGGATTTCAAAGAAGACCACCCTTTCCTCAAAAGAAAGCATATCACAAAGGAGAAGGATCCTCTACTCCTCCAAAATGCTACGAATGCGGAAAATCGGGGCACATGAAAATGGAGTGTCCTATATATCTCAAGAAGACGGAGAAGTTTGAGAAAAGACCCTCCAAGGAAAAGAAAGGAAGAAGAGCATATATAGCTTGGGAGGACAATGACTTAAGCTCTTCCGACGATTCAGAAAATGAAGAAGCCCATCTTTGCCTCATGGCTCAAGGAGAAGAAAGTGGAGAAAGCGACACCGAGGTAACCTCTTCTAACCTAGAACCTCCACCTTCTTATGATGAATTGCAAGATGCCTTTCAAGAATTACATGATGAATCTTTGAGGCTCACAAAAATGATTTATCTTCCAATAAAACAATCTCCCTATTGACAAAGAAAGTTTCTACTTTAACCAAGGAGATAAATGAACTTAAAATTGAAAATGAGACTTTAGGACTCATAGATGCTAATTCATCATGCATGATTTGTTCCTCACATGATAATGCATCCATATCATTACCTTGTTTATCATGCAAAGCTTTTGAAAAAGAAATTAAAGACTTGAGCAACACTCTTGCGAAATTCACTTTTGGAAGAGACAACTTGAATGTGTTGTTAGGGAGACAAAAATGTGTTTTCCAAAAAGCCGATTTGGGATTTAATCCAAACAACCATCAAAAGTCTTATAAGAACTTCTTTGTTTCCTCAAAAACTTCAAGTAGCCCCTTTGTTAAATGTTTTCATTGTGGTAGGAAAGGGCATAGTGCATCCACTTGTAATGTTAGAAAGAACATAAACACCAAGGTTGGAATCAAAAGGGTTTGGGTCCCTAAAGGCACCATACCTAATTCTAACACACAAGGACCCAAAACAATTTGGGTACCAAAAGTTAAATCTTGAATGTGTGTTGTAGGTGTGCTTGAAGACCAAGAGCTCAAGTTGGTATCTTGATAGTGGTTGCTCCAAGCACATGACCGGTGATGGCTCCAAGTTCTCCTCCCTTACACACAAGAAACATGGTCATGTCACATATGGTGACAACAACAAAGGGAAGATTCTTGGAATTGGCAAAGTTGGTAAGATCCCTTCATCATCTATTGATAATGTTTTACTTGTCGAAGGACTTAAACATAATTTACTTAGTATCAGTCAATTGTGTGATAAAGGAAATAGAGTTATATTTGATTCCTCTTGTTGCATAATTGAGGGAAAGAATGATAAGCAAGTTAAGTTTGTTGGTCATAGGGTCAATAACATATATATGATTAGTCTTGATGATATTTCCTCAAATGATGCTAAATGCTTTATGAGTAGAGAAAATGATTCATGGTTATGGCATAGAAGAATTGCTCACATTCACATGGATCACTTAAACAAATTGGTCTCTAAAGAACTAGTAATTGGTCTTCCAAAGCTCAAATTTGAAAAAGACAAACTTTGTGATGCATGTCAAAAGGGAAAACAAGTAAAGGTCTCTTTCAAAGCTAAAAACATAGTTTCAACTTCTAAACCTTTACAACTTTTGCACATGGATCTTTTTGGACCCTCTAGAACTATGAGCTTTGGTGAGAATTACTATGCATTAGTAATTGTGGATGATTTTTCTAGATTTACATGGACATTATTCTTGGCTCACAAAAATGATGCTTTTTAATCATTTAGAAAACTTGCCAAAGTTATCCAAAACAAAAAAAGTTTTTGTATTGCATCCATAAGAAGTGATCATGGTGGTGAATTTGAAAATCATGAATTTGAAACTTTTTGTGATGAACATGACATTGAGCATAATTTTTCTGTCCCTAGAACACCACAACAAAATGGTGTTGTAGAAAGGAAAAATTGATCTTTAGAAGAAATGGCAAGAACTATGCTCAATGAGGCCAATCTTCCTAAGTACTTTTGGGCGGATGCGGTTAACACCGCTTGTTATGTTATGAATAGAGCCCTAATAAGGCCAATTTTAAAGAAAATCCCATATGAATTGTACAAAGGAAGGAAACCTAATGTGTCACATTTTCATGTTTTTGGATGTAAATGCTTTGTTTTGAATAATGGAAAGGATAACTTGGGGAAGTTTGATGCAAAATCTGATGAGGGAATATTCATTGGTTATTCTATTCATAGCAAGGCCTTTAGAGTCTATAATAAACGAACTATGACTATAGAAGAGTCCATACATGTTGCATTTGATGAAACTAACCCAAATGAGTCGAGAAAGGAGCTTGTTGATGATGTTATAGAAATCTTGGAGAAGACGCACTTGGAAAATCAAGAGAAAGAGCCCAAGAAGGAAGAAAAGAGACTCCTTGATCATACATGGCAAGAAGATTCAGAAATCTTAGATCTACCCAAGGAATGGAGGACTTCAAGATATCATCCTCTCGACAAAGTGATAGGTGATGTATCAAAAGGGGTAATCACTTGAAACTCACTTAGAGATGCATGTAATCATCTAGCCTTTGTCTCTCAAGTTGAACCTAAAGACATAAATGAGGCTATTAATGATGAGCATTAGATCTTGGCCATGCAAGAAGAACTAAACCAATTTGAGAGAAATCAAGTTTGGGAATTAGTTCCAAGGCCCAATGATCATCCAATAATTGGCACCAAATGGGTCTTTAGGAACAAACTCGATGAAACGGGCCTAATAATAAGAAATAAAGCTAGGCTTGTAGCTAAAGGATATAATCAAGAAGAAGGCATAGACTATGAAGAAACTTATGCTCCCGTAGCTAGGTTAGAGGCCATTAGAATGCTACTTGCATATGCTTGCATCATGGATTTCAAACTCTATCAAATGGATGTCAAAAGTGCTTTTTTAAATGGTTTTATACAAGAAGAAATGTATGTAGAACAACCTCCTGGTTTTGAGGACTTTGAAATGCCCAACCATGTTTTTAAATTGAAAAAGGCCTTGTATGGCTTGAAACAAGCTCCTAGAGCTTGGTATGAAAGGTTGAGCAAATTTCTTTTAGAAAAAGGCTTTTCTAGAGGTAAAGTTGACACCATTCTTTTCATAAAACACAAAATGCATGACATTCTTCTAGTTCAAATCTATGTTGATGACATTATATTTGAAGCTACTAACAACTCTCTTTGTAAAGAATTTTCAAATATTATGCAAAGTGAGTTTGAGATGTCCATGATGGGTGAGCTCAACTTCTTCCTTGGTCTACAAATCAAGCAAACAAGAGAAGGAACATTTATAAGCCAATCCAAGTATTGCAAGGAGCTGCTCAAGAAGTTTGAAATGGACAATGCCAAGCATATGACTACTCCTATGGGCACCTCTTGCTATTTGGACAAGGATAAAGGAGGTAAATCGGTAGAAATTACAAAATATAGAGGTATGATTGGCTCACTCCTTTATCTCACTGCAAGTAGGCCTGATATAATGTTTAGTGTATGCATGTGTGCTAGATATCAAGCTAATCCTAAGGAATCACACCTAAGTGCTGTTAAGAGAATAATGAAATATCTAATGGGCACATCACAAATGGGTTTATGGTATCCTAAGGGTGCCTCATGTAGTCTTATTGGGTACTCTGATTCTGATTTTGCTAGATGCAAAATGGATCGAAAGAGCACTAGTGGGACATGCCACTTGCTTGGAAGCTCACTAGTTTCTTGGCACAGCAAGAAACAAAATAGTGTGGCATTGTCCACAGCTGAAGTTGAATATGTTGCAACTGGGAGTTGTTGTGCTCAAGTCCTTTGGATGAAACAGCAATTCTTGGACTATGGTCTTGAGCTTGATCACATTCCCATAAAATGTGATAATACTAGTGCAATTAACTTGTCAAAAAATCCCATTTTGCATTCTAGAACTAAGCATATTGAAATAAGACATCATTTCATTAGAGATCATGTTCAAAGGGGTGATTGCATACTTGAATTTGTTGAAACAACTAAGCAACTAGCTGATATTTTCACCAAACCCCTAGCAAAAGAAGCATTTTTCTATATAAGAAATGAACTTGGCATCTTAGATCAATCATGCATAAATTAGATATTTGCTGCATAATCCTAAAACAAATGCCTAAGCTTGCGTTTTTCTGCATAATTATGCCACATTGCTGCAAAATCTCTGAATTTTCATTATATTTGAATCCCATACTAACTTGAGCGTCGGAGATTTCCCCTAAGTTATTTTGCAGGTGCTCCCTCGTGACCAAGACTCCCAAGCAACTAATATCCTCAACAAATTTGTTAAAACTCTTGGTAAAAATGGTAACTTCAATCAATTATATGAACTGAATCATAACATGATTTAATTATATGTTTAAATGATGATTTGAATTGATTTAAGTTGCTTTGAAACTGATTTGGATGGATTAAAATTGATTATATGCTGTTTGGAACGCAAAATCTGAGTTAAAGAGTGCTGGTAATCGATTACAATGTCTTTGTAATCGATTACACATGTTCATCACATCACGCATGTAATCGATTACACACCTTTGTAATCGATTACAACCAACTCGAGAACTCAGTAATCGATTACGTCAACTATGTAATCGATTACAAGGTTCCCAGCATGTAATCGATTACATCAAAAATGTAATCGATTACATATCCACCGAGAATGCATGTAATCGATTACACACTCAATGTAATCGATTACACAGGATTTTTAAAAGGTTTCTGACGCGCGTAGAGCTCATTTCTATTTGGAACCTGTTCATCTTCTTCGTTCTCTCCTTCTACTCCCATGCACCTCAAATCTCAAAAACTCTCCTTTCTCACTCAAATCTCCATCAAAACCCGTCATTTCACCTCTCTCAATCTCGAAAACCCCTCTCCACATAGCTCATCGTTCAAAATCCCCTCACATCCCTCATCCAAATCTCCCCATCTTCTCTCACGAACCCCATCTCCTTTTCTCTCGCCCTAATCTCGTCCCTCTCTCATCCCCAATCATTAATCACTCATCCCTTGCTTCTCCTTCTCATCAATGGCTGAATCTTCTCATCGCTCGAAGCGCCCAAGAACAAGGACTGTCGTTGGAGGGTCCTCTCGGTGGCTCTTCACGTAATATATCGGCCTGGACCTCACGAGGCACTTCTCCACTTGTGAAGAAAGCCGAGTTGTTCCGAAGAACTTCAAGCTTCGCAAAATCATCTCTCCCAGGTATCTTCCCATCACCTTCTGCGAGAGTGAACCTTTAGAGAGCTTTAGGACAATAGAAAACTTAGGCTTGCTGGGATTCCTGAGCATAGAGAAGGCCATCTACCCTAACCTTGTTCGAGTCTTTTATGCTAACCTGAAGGTTGAGAATAATTGCATAATTTCTGAAGTGAAAAAGTAACAAATCAGGTTAACAATGGCAGAGTGGTATAGGCTTACCAAGCTCACTCCTGATGGAGCTCAGTTTTGTGGAAATGCCAAAGTCTGGGGGCATGAGTTTGAGCATAAGGCTGCTCTTCTCTCTTTGATTAGGACTGGCTACCACCTCCCCAGTGATCCTAAACGCAGAATAATGGCCACTTGGCCTCACTATGGAAAACAGGGGTTCTCCACTACCTCTTGGTTCGTGGATTGATTCCCGAGAGGAGGAATTACTCCCAAGTCCTCAAAGATGATGTTGTGGCATTATAGGCAATGACCACAGGGGCACCCAATAAACTCGGGGTTACTACATTCTAGAGCATATGCTTTGGACGTCAAGAAAAAGAAGAACTCTGCTCTCCCTTCGCCATGTTGGTCACCACAATCCTCGAGTACTGTCGCATTTCGCTGGGTGAAGAGTCCAAGGACACCAGCTCGAAAGGACCCCAATCAATTGGGTTGCATACTCTGAAGAAGCTTCAGCTCTATAAGATGGAAGATAGGTGGCATTACATTACTCATGGCACATTTGGTCATATCCATCACGATCCAGATAGTGATGATGAGGAGGCTCAGTACCCTGCCTCTGCTCCTGCTCCAGCTTCTCTTGATCTTCTGCTCCAAGAAATGCGCAACCTGAGCGCCAACGTAAACACACGCATGGATCATATAGAGCAAAAGATTGACCATCTTGAGCTGAGGATGGACTACTCAGACCAGGAGCTTAGCTCCATTCGATCCCTCCTAAGTGGACCTCCTATTCCTGAGTGTCCTGCTGCTGCTGCACCTCCCACATCCTCTGCCCCTCCGGTTCCCCTATCCTTCGCTGGTCCATCTGGGAGTTCCTGCTGATGATGAGGAGCTTTTGGACTCTGACGACGATCTTATGCCCAGCGATGATAACATTGATCTAGGAGACTCTGCTGCGGATCCAGAGGGTGAAGTCTTTTGTGACAGCGAGGACACTGATAGTGATCATGGCCTATTGCCTTGATTTTTTTTTTTTGTATTGATGACCACCCTGTACTTATTTTGTTTTAACTCTGATTATATAAAAAAATTGGTATACCTTTATGGTTATATTTTGATTATTGCCTACTGGTTATGAATGTTTGGCTGGACTGATTATTAATACATGAACTTGTTTTCACTTTGAATGTTTGGCTTTTGGAATATTGATTGGACTGATTAATCTTTGTGACTTTTCTGTTATAGCAAACATTTGGGAATCATGAAATATAGCTGTCATGCTGTCTATTTTTCTTAAATGCTTATGTCTTTTTTATAATGCCAACGGGGGAGAAAATGAGGAAAAATGAAAATGAAATGAAATGTAATTAATGGTTGCATGAGAAAATAAAGGTTGCATGAGTACGGGGGAGTTATTGACCTTTTAAGTTATTAAGCTTTTCATATGCAAAATCTAACCCAACATCATGCATAAACACCGGGGGCATTTGTACCTAAATGACTATTATATACAAATGCAAAACCTCTTTCTTTTTCCTATGATCAGTTTGTCATCATCAAAAAGGGGGAGAATGTGAATGCTTATGTCTCTAAGGCATGTCAAAAGGTTTTTGATGATAACCAAAGCAAAAGAAAAGATCAAGTACAAAAGGAAAAATCAAGATCAAAAAAAGAAGACAGAAGGTTTATTTAGTTATAAGACTTAGGATATTAATGTTAAATGCTCTCAAGATTTCTCAAATGGTTTTTCAATATATGATTTCAAAATAAATGGGAAATTTCAAAGTTAAACATTGCTCTCTATAAAACTTGAGTTTTAACTTTAAATCTAACACTCTTAAAAGGATTTATGTTTAATCAAGTATCTTGAGGTGTTGGAAATGACTTACAAGCGTTATTGGACTTGAAAAATGTGTTCAAAAGCCAATGTAATCGATTACACAATGTTTGTAATCGATTACACAGCAAACAGAAGGCATGTAATCGATTACATTAGAAATGTAATCGATTACACGAAAGTCAGAGGCCATGTAATCGATTACACAATATATGTAATCGATTACACAAAGCCCAGAAAGGCAAAGAACACGTTCGATGAGTCATGTAATCGATTACATGGATATTGTAATCGATTACAAACAAAGTCGAAGTCATGTAATCGATTACATGGGCAATGTAATCGATTACACAAAACCCGAAAACTCAAAGAACACGTTCGACGAGTCATGTAATCGATTACATGGATATTGTAATCGATTACACAAAGAAGTCGAAGTCATGTAATCGATTACATGGGCATTGTAATCGATTACAAGCAAAGTCGAAGTCATGTAATCGATTACACCAAGAATGTAATCGATTACACGTAGCCCGTGAAGTTCGTAAAACGTTGGAACAACAATGTAATCGATTACCTGAGATATGTAATCGATTACACGCATCCTGACAACGTCCAACAGCTATATTAAATGCATTAAATGTATGCCCAACTACCTCCAACGGCTCTATTAATTGAGAAACTTATAAATACCAAAGTTGGGTCTTTATTTGCGGTTGACCTTGAACCAAAAACTTATCATCAATACTTCAAAACGTGAATCAATCCTTAAATTCATTTCTTGCTCTGTTTTCTGATTAAAAACGTGAAAAATCCTTGAGAGCATATTAGAGCTTCAATTTGTAAACATTTGTTCTAGAGAGAGCTTCGTCTATTTCAATCTTATACATTCTGATTAGTGAGGGTGAGGTATCCCTCAAGTATTGTAAGGGTGAGGTATCCCTTGGAAAATAGAGGCTCAAGCTTTTGGGTGAGGTATCCCATATTGTTGAGTGCTCAAGGTTGTAGTGGTTTTTCAAGCACCCATTGAAGCTTGAAGATATAGTGAAAATCTCAAGGTGTTGCTTGGGACCGGACGTAGATCACAAGTGGAGTGGTGATTGAACCAGGATAAACGACTGTGTTTGTTTCTCTAAACCCTCCTCTGCTTATCTTTGTGCACTGTTTCATTGTTTTATTTGGATATTGTCTCCTTAGCTATTACGTTTATAAGTAAAACTGTTTAACTCATCTATTCAATTATCTCTAATCATTCAATAGCTTCAATGAAAATTGATTGTCAAACGATTTGCGAAAGATTTGTGAACTTATTTTTAACTACTCAATTCACCCCCCTTCTTGAGTATTGAGGCCACTTGGTAACACCATTTAGTCGCGTAGAAATTTTATCGCGTTTTCACAATCACATCGCTTTTACAAATGTTTTTAAATCGCGTAAATATATTTTGACATTTTCTCAATCGTGCAATGTTTTTAAATCATTTTCTTAACCATATAGCTTAAAGTCTTTATTTTAACAATGCATAAACTATATCTAGTACTTTTAAACTACGTAGAATATTTTTCTTACATTATAAATATATTATGAAATATTTTCATTTTATTTATCTGATTTTAGTAAATTTTGGCAACATTTTGCCTAGAAAATCAATATAGGGTATTTTTGACATTTTTCTCTAAATACTGTTCGTTGTAACCTTACCCATCAGTTACACCTTGAAACTTGCTAACGCGCTTCAAAACTCAGAGAGTGAGCTCTACGTTAGTATTTTTTAAGCGTTTGCTTTAATTCTTACTTAAAATAAATCCTTTTTAATTAAGAATTCTGATTAGCTACTTAACGTACCTTAGAAAATAAATTTGGAATTCAAATATACATTAAATGGCATGTTGGCTATAATTAACCTAAATCATTTTCAAATTCATTATTTTACCTAGATTCATTAAATCGTTGTTTAGAAAATGGTTGAGAATATTTTGGTTCTCTTTTTCTTGGAGAAGCCGTGAGCTCCTTTGTGTTCTTTAGAACACTCATATAATCGTTACATGTTATTCACATCCTACATTAATAATCATATATCTATAAACACATGCAATATATAAACACATGCAATATATTTTAAAGCTATAGACATGCTTGCAAACAAAATCAATCACAAAATAGGAAAAACAATAAACAACCACACAAATGAATCCTTATGGATTCTTCACACACATACAATCCATTTTCTCATCACCACACAAGGTTGATGAGATTAAATCTCCCTCTTACCTCTTGAAGACAAGGATCTCCTAGTCTCCTCCTTCTCCTTGATTTTGTGTAGATTTCCAAAACAAATCCTTAAAATTCTCAAATAATTAACAAAATCACATACAAGGCTTCATAATGGAAAACCATGGAACAAACATGGTTTAGAAAATCACAAACTAAATTTTAAACCATAAAATCAAGCTTACCCTTAGGGAAGTGAACAAAAGCTTGGATTTTGAACTACAAAGAGTAGGTTTTTGACAAAAGGTTCTAAACAAAAAGTGTTTAGGAGATAGTTTAGGTTTAGGAAAAGTAAGAAAGAAAAATTATAGAAGATAGATGATGATGTTGGGTGCTTGGCCAAAATCTAGGGAGAAAATGGAAGAGAAAGAATGCTTGGTGTTCTTGGGAATTTGAGAGAAAATGAAGTAAAGTCTTTTGATAAGTGTAAAAGTGAAATTTGAGAGTGAAATATGGAGGTGCTGCCGTGAGTGGCTTGTAGGAGAGATGAAGAGATTTACTTGAATAAAAAATATGACAATATTGAGTGCACATAGCCTATGTCACACTTGGTCATGCAATGGTCACTTGGATGGTTCAAGAAACTTGTGGAACTTAGAAAATTAGCCTCCTTGGCCGTGGGCTTCTTAGGGGATTACAGGACTTAATTTGACTTTAATTAAAAGCTAATCACATGCTAACTAATTAGTTAATTAATTAGATTAAATTTTCTAATTACTCTTAACTAACATTCTAATTACACGACTAAGTAATTAAACATATTATTACACATATCATAGCTTCTAAACAAAATTAGGATATCTAATTAGTATTTAAATTATAACTAATTAATAATTAGGTTAGTTTACTTAGTTTGTTAATTAGGCAATTAAGATGGTCAAAATAGGTTTAATTAGCTTGCTAAGTAAAGTCAAGCCACTATGTTTGACTCAATCTTAACCCTTGATTTTAACTTTAATTCCTAGCCCTTGATTTGATCTAAGGTGGATATTACTTAGTGATTAAACTTGAATTGTTCTCACATCATTGATTTGATCAACGGTTATGATCAAAAACATCTTAATCACACTTTTTATCCAAGGGTCCACAATGAAGTCTTTGCCTCTTTGTTTGACCACTTCTTATTGGTTTAAAATTGTCAAGCCACTTTCGTTGACTTGTTCCTATTGGCTTAGAATCTAGTCTAGTCAGAATCGTTGACTGCTACTTTTAATGCGAGTCCCACAGACTTTTTTGGATCCATGGTCATTTTGAAGTAGATTTCTATGTTTTTGAGACAGTAGGTACTGTCAAATAAAATAATATTATAATAATATAAAATTATTTTATTACACAGTTAAATCTTAAAAATTAAAAGATTAATATATATATCAATCGGAATTGGGTTTAGTAAGATCCCCCAGCTCCAATTAATTAAAATATGATTTTTTCGGCCAGAAAATTATTATTTTCTTGACTCGGAGCAAATCACATACAACAGTCAAATATACTCACGAAACAGTCAAATTCAATTTAATACTCACAGAAATTACAAAATAGTACATTCAGGACAATATCGTATTTATCCCAAAAGTTAGGGTGTTACATGTTGTATGATTTCCTATGCTTAATATTGTGAATCTTGATGGATATGGAAGTGTATAAATGCTTGGATATGTGTTTGGGAAGTAAGGGAGTCATACCCATTCAATTTGGAGGCTTGGGGAGTATTTTTACAAGTTTCTGGTGTTAAATCCCCAAGTCAGAGGCATACACGGCTGTGTAATCGAGCAACGTAAAAAGAAGCATTTTCCAGAGGTGTACACGGCCTAGGCCGTGTTATTTGGCATGGCCGTGTACTCCAGGCCGTGTATTTTGGCATGGTCGTGTATTTTGGGTAATGAAGAATGGTTGGTTCTTTTCTAGTCCCTTAGAGGCTCACGGTCTCATTGGGCACTCATTGGGAGGCTTTTTAACAAGATAGAACTTAGTTAATTAAATGAATACACACTTAATTCTAAACTCATAATGTGGAAGGGATAAAGAACACAATCTTATCATAAAACTTAGAGTGAGGTTTGGATAAAGAAAGAACATGAGTGTGAGGAGGGTTGTGAGGAACTCAAAGTAAATATTCTAAGAAATGTTAACGTAAGAATATAATGGAATTAAGGCATAATTTTTGTAACAACTTTGAATAGTATGCGCTCACCTTTGAGGTCTTAATATTGATTTGTTGTGGCTTATGAATTTCGATAAGTTATGTTATCATTGTGAACCTATGTATGTATATATATATACGCATTGAATCCACATGCATTGAGGCATGATTGAAAAAGTTGAACATGATGAGTATGCATCGACATTGTGATTATGGGACCGAAGTACCAGACCAAGAAACATCAGGTAGGTGATTTAGTCAGATGTGGGTTACTTTTATAACCAGAAACATTAGGTAGATGATTTAGTCAGAAAGGACTAGTTATTAGAGGAAACCTAGATAACAATGGTACTATGTAGTCGTATGGACGATTATATAATATCACTGATGAAAATGGTATTGAAACAATTGTATGGACAATTACTTTGATACTATTGGGAATGGTACAACGGAGGGTTGAATCCCATTGAATATGCCTTTGTGCATTATACAGTTATGGTGTGTTATGCCTAGGAGTGAACGAGGACTTACAGGATAGTGGGGTCTTGAATAGACCTAGGGGGACGTCAAGGCGCGGTGTTTCACTTGTGATCAAGTTATCACCTTGTATACCCCTAGCTGTGAACACTGTTGCAACGCACTGGCAGCCCGACAAGGCATTATTGCTTTCCATGACCCGGTGTAGACTGTCTATTGAGGGGGGACAGATCTTCTAAGGCGTTCATCTCTGAAAACCTTGAGTTTAGCTCCATGGAGTAGAAAATGAGTACATTGTACATGAGGATGGTCAGCATACGCATTGTGCATATGCATGGTCAGTTCACATAATTGTTATGGCAAGGTCAACATACATATTGTGGTGACATAATTTATTATTTATATGTCTATGATGGATATCTGTTGTTATAGTGCTGTTAATATTTATATTATCATGGAATATGCTTTTCTGATGATATATGTATGAGAAATTGATAACTTGAATATACCTGGAATATCTGTATGTATGGAATGACTATGTCATTCGTGTTATGTTCCTTTGCTGCCATGTTGGTAATGATGTAGGATATCTCACCTCTTCGTTGTATTGTCCCGCTTTATTTTGTGTTCGATAAAGGCTGTGGAGGGGACACAGTTGAATTGGTCGACTGTGGTTGAGTTGACTTTCTAGCTCCTGTGATGGCGTTGAGACGGGAATTCCTTGGCAATGTGCGAATGCAGCTTCATGGGGGCATTGATGCCTAGCGGGTCGAATGAGATACCGAACGTTTCATTGTATATAGGGGTAGTGGCTCTATCCATAGGTAGTACCTATCCCGGGGTTACTACCTATCCTTTAGTGTTTTGGTACATGTCTATTGTTATTTGGGTATGTAAGTGTTACGTTTTCATGTTAATAGTACGTTGTAATCATTATATATATATATTTAATGTACTTTACTCTGTAATTGTACTTTTGGGAGCCATGCGATAAACATATTTCATTCGTGGATCATAATTTCTTTATATGCAAAATGGTTAAATATGGAAAACTTGTTATTTGAGTTGTAGCACGCCAAAATTTAGTGATCGTGGTATAATGACGATTGTGCTATGGTTATCAAATCGAGGAGTGTTACAATATTAGCTTTGAGAATGTAAAGGTTTTTAACACTTTGCCTTTGTTAGCTATTGATGTATATGTGTATAACTTTTTAGTTATGGCTCTCCTTTATAATTCTTTAATTATATGGGATAAGTAAGATAGTACGAATAGAAGTAACACATTTGATGATTTATGTCTAAATATATAAGTTATATCAAGAATATTGTATTAGGGTGTTACAACTAGCAAAAACCTAGGTTTGGGGGTGTGATAACTCTATAATATGTAGTTATTTGTGTCCTATATCTGTGCTATTTGATAGCTTAGTCCTTGTTATGATGCATATAAGGAAGAATTGAGGCTTATATTTATCAAATTCTATTTTGATATCTTCCTATATAAACTTGTGTAAATCTTCCATATTCTTTAAGTGATTAAGTGGATTTGTAACTGTTAGTAACTTGGTGATTTCTCTATTGCAGGAAGAGTCCTAAAAAGCCAAGTGTGAAATTCAGTATCTCACGCCATAGCGCAGCATGTTAATGTCGCGACGTGGTGCATTCCCCTGCTTTAGAATAGAAACCCAAGGCTAGAGTGCCGCAGTGCAAAGGAGTGGATGCCGCAGTGTGGTGACCTAATTTGAATGTGTGCCACAGCGTAATAAGGTGAATGTCACGGTGTGAAGTAGAGTTTTAGGCCTATAAATATTGTTTCATCACATTTTATGAGGGGAGCTTTTACATTTTTAGAACACAACTGCTAGGGTTTATGCGTGAACCTGAAAGGAAGCTAAAGGGACCAAAGTTGGAGGCCATCTTCCTCTTGGAGGAGGATTCAATCATAAAGGATCACACCTATTGAGCTTCTTTCTCTTATTCCTTTACTTTCTCTCTTGTTGTATCATGAGCATGATGTATATGCATATATTTTCGTGTTTCATGGCTAGCTAAGCTGTGTATAGGGGTTTCTTTGGATCCTCCTATGGATATTGAATGATTTTGTAATCCTTTAAGTTTATATAGATGATTTGGTTTTCTTCAATCATATGGATCTTAATGTTCTTGATTGTTTGATCAACTTTTAAGTGATTTGTTGAAATCTAATGAACCTAGACATAGGAATTTGGATTTGAAATCATAGATATAGTTGATGCTTGTTTAATTTCATTCTAATGGTGGGGTGAGTTAATTCGCTAATGGGATAGAAATATACCTCTTGACCATGCATAGTAATTGTTAAGAATAGATCTTAATGAGTGAATTTTGCACTAGTTCTCATGGAAACATAGTGAATTAGGTAATTGAAACATGGTTGATTAACCTAGACATAGGCTGTTAACTAGGTTAGTTTCTTAAGCTAACCTAATCCTTTCATTTATGTTGCTTATAAGGATTACTTATTATCAATTGAAGTAAGAGGAGAAGAAGGATTCCAGTGAATTTGAAGAGCTAACCTTTCATTTATGTTGCTTATAAGGATTGCTAACCTTTTATTTATATTAATTCTTCAATTAGGATTACCATTATTTCATTATAATGCTTGTTAGGATCATTTATGCATGTCTTTTAAAGTATGTTAAGATATTAGTAGAGATATACTCCTTATGTTTTAGGGTAATTGTATTGGAATGTTACACATGTGTGTACTGGATATGAATTTAAATTGTATATTTGTGAATTTGAAGATATGCTCCCTTAAAATTACTAAGGTTGAGCTAGAATGGTATCATGATTGAATGTTTGATTGATCAGTGCTCATAGAATTTGAATTGAATATGAGAGTTAGGTATTTATCCTTGAATGGGAAGGTAAATATTCCTAGAATGCTTTCCCACTCAATGTCCTTTCTTTGTGTGAATTATTGATTCACTTAGTATAGTGGATTTTGGAGATGATCCTTTATAAGAGAAGGGTATCCAAAACTCCATTAGAATCATGGACATGACCTCTTGTGAGGAAGGGGGATCTTGTATTCTTGAATTCCTCTTTGTATAAGTATAACCCTCACGAATAATTTCCTCATAGGATGCTAGTGGTAGTGTCAGGCCCTGATCACTCCCTACGATGAGTATATAGAACTTGAGCTATATGAGGTGGCTCCTACCCTTTGTGATGCTTGAGATATGGATTCTATGGGATAAACGAGTATTTGAATGAGCATTGAAATTGGAATTAAATTTGTATGTCGAATTATAAATAGAATATGAATATTTGAATGAATATGATATTATAGTATTTGTACTGGAGACGATTTTTGAAGTTGTTTATGTTTGAAATTTGTATTATTTGATAATCGTTATCTTTGGAAACTGATATAAAATGGAATTCTATTTCAAGAAGAGAAAGGACTATATATGACATTTTGCCACCTTTCTAACCATGTATATATATTCGATTGGAGTTAAAAATGTATTTTTCTCTGAAACAGCTGGAATTATTATGAAGACACCATTTTCATAATAAAAACTACTGAGAATTAGTATTCTCACCCCATTTCTATATTGTATTCCATGATAATTCCAGGGTTGAATCTTGCAGCTCAACAACAGAAGCAGAAGATGTAGTTTATTTTAAAATTTTGAATTTTTTTATTAAAGATGTATAGATAATGCTTTGAAGGCATGTGATGTAGAGTTGTACTATATTGTACTCTTTGTATAAACATCCTTTCAATATATGTATATTATTTCACCCTTCTAAGCTCAAATTTTTATATGTCATTGTAAAGTATATTTGAAGTATTTATTGTATATTTTGAGTAATGTGCTTGTTATTATTTACTATGGTGTAATTTCGGATACACTATTAGTTATAATAGTATGGGCATTACGTTTTGGTATTTGAATAGTTCATCTTGTTGAGTCGGGATATGGACTAGCTATGCTTTAAACATGATGTTATGTATTTGTCTTGTCTTAATGAAGAGATGCATAGGTAGAATTACATGACTGCCTTGAGTTTGTATGATTATAGTTAACTGTCGCATTGTTAATAATATAGAGCCTGATTAACTCAAAATATAATGTGTTGTGTGTGTAGGAAGCAATGGCATCGACCAGGCGCACCCATGGTTGAGGTAATAGAGCCCCTACTAGTAATATGGATAATACACCAGACATGTCTGAGGCTGTTAGAGACATACCTGCTACAATTAGAGAGCAAGCGACCATGACTAATAGGATATTAGAGGAAATACAGGCTAATGCACAACCAGCACCAGTGCAGAATGTGACTTTGATGGAAAACCAGGATTTTCATAATTTGTCAAAATTTAGAAAGGTCAATCCTCCGCCGTTCCAAGGTGAATATGATCCAACAAAAGTGTAGGTATGGTTAAGGGAATTGGAGAAGATGTTTGTCATGATGAGGTGCAGAGATGACCAAAAAGTATTTTTTGCTTCCTAGATGTTAAGTGGGGAAGCTGAATATTGGTGGAACGATGTTAGAAGAATAAAGGAAGTAGCTGGTATTCAGGTGACTTGGGAAGTGTTCAAGATGGCTTTTTTGGATAAGTACTTTCCAAGAAATCTACAAGAAGTAAAAGAATTAGAATTTTTAAAGTTAGAACAAGGGGATATGTTAGTGGGGCGATATGTTGCAAAGTTTGAAGAGTTATCAAAGTTTTCTTCTTACTTCCAATATAACCCAGATGAGAATTGGAAATGCATCAAATTTGAGGTTTGATTAAAAAATGAAAATAAGAGAATGGTAAAACCATTAGTGATCTGGGATTTTCATACTTTAGTAGATAGATGTCGAATTATGGAGTCAGTTGGTCCAAAATCGCAACAAGAGTATAAATAGCAAGGATTTCATAAGAAAAAGAACAGAGATGACAAGTTTAAAAAGAATGGTCAGCGGCCAAAGAATCAGTAAGAGAAAGCGAAGCAGGCTCAAATAGAATCATATGGACTAGCATGTCCAAAATGTGGCAAGTGACATGGGAATAAACCCTATTGGGTGGACTAGGCAGAATGCTATACATGTGGACAAAAGGGACACTTTACTAGGAGTTGTGCCTAAAAATAAGCTGCACTACCACCTCTTCCTAGACCTTAAACCAGAGGAATGGTTTTCACTCTGAGCAGCAAAGAAGCAGTTCAATCTTCTGATCTGATTCAGGGTAAGTGCATAGTTAAAGGTAATCTCATAACTATTTTATTTTACTCGGGAGCTTCTCACTCATTCATTTCTTATGAATGTGTAAGGATGCTAGCTTTACTTATTTCTGAACTACCCTATAACCTAACAATCTTTACTCCCACTAGAAAACCAATATCTACTTCCAAAGTATGTTTAAACTGTTGTGTCACTATTGAAAATAGAGATTTCTCTGTAAACCTTATATGTATACCCCTTGTTGATATAGACACCATCTTAGGTATAGACTAGTTGTCAACAAATCATATTGTCGTAAACTGTTCAAATAAACTCTAATATTCTTGTCTGATACTTATTCCATAAACGCTTCATCTGAATCTATATACTTGAATGCCAATCAAGTTATCAACCACCTTATAGAAGGAGCTTAAGGCTATGTTCTCCTTTTTTCTTTGAATTTTGAAAGTCAACAAAGTTTAGAAACCATACCTGTGGTGAGGGAATACCCGGAAGTGTTCCTGGATGAAGTTAGTGAGTTGCCACCTAAGAGGAAAATAGAATTCACCATAGACTTAGTGCTAGGAACTGGGCCTATTTCTATAGCACCTTATAGCATGTCTCCTTCAGAGTTGGCTGAGTTAAAAAAGCAAATTGAAGAGTTGTTGGATAAGAAGTTTATTAAACCCAATGTAACACCATAGGGAGCCCCCGTGCTCCTGGTGAAAAAGAAGGGTGGCAGCATGAGATTGTGTGTGGACTATAGGCAACTAAATAAGGTCACTATTAAGAATAAATACCCATTGCGTTGAATTGATGATTTGATAGATTAGTTAAGAGGCCCTACTAAACCTAAAGAGCTTCTAATTTTAGTTATAGTGGACGGTCTCTCCCATTGTAAAACTACCTCTACTTTACTATGATCCATGGATATTCCTTCTCTTGATATCACATTCTGTAGAAACTGCACCTCTTTCATCTAGAATTCATATTTTGACAATTTACCATACAATTTCTTTTCTTTTAGGATTTCTAGAACTAACCTAAGATGTGCTTCATGTTCCTCTGTTGTCTTTGAATAAATGAGAATATCATCTATAAAGTCAATAACAAAATTATCAAGGTATGGCCCAAAAATCCTGTTCATATAATCCATAAATATAGTTGGTGCATTGGTTAAGCCAAAAGACATTACAAGATATTCGTAATGTCCATATCTAGTTCTAAAGGCAGTCTTAGGGATATCTTCTTCTCTAACTCAGATTTGGTGGTATCTAGATCTTAAATAAATCTCAGAGAACACAGTTGTTTACAAATGGTTTATTAAGGGCTTTTCCCAAATAGCTTTACCTTTGATTAGCTTGACCAAAAAAGGAAGTACTTTTGAATGGACACAAGAGTGAGAAAATAGTTTCTAGGAACTAAAAGAAAAATTAACAACCACTCCTGTTCTAATAATTCCAGACCCACAAGGAAACTTTGAGGTATATTGTAATGCCTCAAGAAAGGGATTAGGATATGTTTTGGTGGAAAATGGAAAGGTAGTTGCTTACAATTCTAGGAAACTGAGACCCCATGAAGAAAACTATCCAACCTATGATTTAGAATTAGCAGTAGTGGTGTTTGCGTTAAAAATTTGGAGGCATTATTTGTATGGTATAAAATTTGAGGTCTTTGATGATCATAAAAGTTTGAAATATTTGTTTGTTTAGAAAGAATTAAATATAAGACAAAGAAGGTGGATGGAATTTTTGAAAGATTATGACTTTGAATTGAGGTATAATCTGAGTAAGGCCAATGTGGTGATCGATGCACTAAGCAGAAAACTTCTGCTTGTGTCCCATATGATGATATAAGAAATAGACTTGTTAGAAAGTTTCAGAAACTTAAGTTTGGCAGTGACTGTGTTACCACATGGTCTCTGTTTGAATAGATTAGAGATTCAAAATAAATTAAGGACTCAAATTAAAGCTGTTCAAGAAGAAGATGAAAAATTAAAATAAATAGATAAACAAATTCTGTTAGGAAAAGGAAAGGAGTTTAGAAGGACTGATGATGAGATGATTCTGTTTCAGGATAGAATTTATATCCCAAGGAGAGCCGAAATTAAAGAAAAGATTTTAGAAGATGCCCATAAGAGTAAATTCACCAACCACCCTGATACAACCAAAATGTATCAAGACCTCAAGAAATGATTTTGGTGGCCAAGTATGAAGAAGGATATAGCAGAATATGTGTCCAAATGTTTAGTATGTCAAAAGGTTAAGATAGAGCATCAAAGACCTTCTGGGCCTTTGTAACCCTTAGAAATCCCGGAATAGAAATGGGAAAGTATTTTAATGGATTTCATAATAAGATTTCCTAGAACCCAGTTTGGTCATGATGCAATTTGGGTTATAATGAACAGATTAACAAAGTTTGTGCACTTTTTGGTTATAAGAGCTAATTATTCATTGGATAAGTTAGCTCAACTATACATCTAAGAAATAGTAAGACTGCATGGTGTCCCCTTGAGTATAGTATCAGACAGGGATCCTAGATTCACATCTAGATTGTGGGGAGCCCTACATAAAGCATTTGGGACCAAATTGAATTTTAATACAGTTTATCATCTACAAACGAATGGACAAATTGAAAAAACTATCTAGACCTTTGAAGATATACTTAGAGTTTATGTATTAGAACAACAAGGTAGTTGGGATAGGTTCTTACCTTAGGTAAAATTTTCCTGCAACAATAGTTATCATTCTAGCATAAGCATGGCACCATATGAAGCCTTTGTTTAACATTCTTATTTAATTTTGTGACATTCTGAGTTAGCTTAGGCATTTTACTACAGCACGGTAGCTTAAAATGACTCAGATATTAGCATAAATGATTTAGCTATTGAAATTAAATATGAAAAATTTATTTCATAGTCACAAATGTTTGTTAAGAACTGTAGTTAAAATTTGAGAATTTATTGAGTTCATTTGGTATTTTTAAGTACACTGAGAGTGTATTTTAATACCAGATCAACTAGTAACAGATATGAAAACTTATGCAAATAGTGAAATTAGGATTTAAATGAATCTTAGGATTTATTTTAATGCCTATGGAAGTCAGTAAACTTGATTTAGAGAAATCTAAGTATTCTTAATAGATACGTAAGTTTCAGTGAAATATCTTAAAATGTTTTAGGCCTCATGTTTCCACTTACTCCCTTCGCTTTCCTTGGTACCTTTTCTCACTTTCTTACCCACTCTCTCATCACACGTTAGTAGCTGCAGCAAATGAGGGATAAAAAAATAAAGAAAAGAAGGAAGAAAAGGAGAAGGAAGGCCAAAGGAAAAGTTAAGGCTTAAGTTCCATCACTATAACCTTGAGGTAGGGGTGTTGTTCTTATAAACTCTATCTTCTTCTTTCCTTCTCTTTGTTCATAGGGTTTCATGGGTTGTTTGAATTAGTTTTTTAGAGATTTTCCAACGATTGGAGTTGGATGAACATGACCTAATGATTTTAATGGTTTTGATTGTGTTCATGGACTCTTTTGAACTTAATTTGAAAGCTTTTAGGTTGGGACGTGATGTCCTTGAGTTGAAAGGGGTTAGGGGTTAGAGTTTCACATGTGAAACTTTATTTCCCTATTGAAATATAGCAGCATAACTAGTTATGGGTGAGTCATATCGATTATGTGCTCCTGGCAGCCATTCACTGCCTAACCAATTAGACAAGTGTGCGTAATTGGTTATGACAGAGGGTTATAACATGAGATATTCGGTTAGCAAGCAGTGGTAACCGATTATCCATTGCTATTAGAGGACATTTTAAAATGTCGCAACTGATTATCAAGAAGGATAACTGGTCAGGCAACTTAAGAAATTAGACTCTTTGAAGGTCATAACTGATTATCTAAGAGGGATAACCAGTTATGGACCTATTAAAATAGAATTTTGGTTAGTCTTAGGCATGACTCATGGCTGGTTAAGCTATGTAATCCACACCCATGGATTAGTAAGGGTATTTTACAAAGCTTAGAGCCCTAGAAAACTCTAGTTGCTTCCTTAAAGGTTAAGATTGAGCTTGAATGGTATGTGGGCCATGTTTTGATTCCTTTATGGTTACGGTTGAGTTAGGAAAATGTGATAAAGAGGGTGTTGTCTCCTTGGTGTGAGCAAGTTGAGCCACATACGATTTCCTAGATGCATAAAGTGTTCCTTCGTGAGTGAAGTTGAACTAGAATGCATGTGTGAGACAATTGTTTTTGTAATTACTAAGTTTGGGCAATAGGGAGTACTAGGAACATGATCTTGCCCCCCTTGTGTGATGAGGATGAGCAGGGTTGAATGTTTGCTAGTTTTCTTTTTCACTCGGTTATGTGAACCTTGTGATGTGCGTAAGGGTTTTAAAATAACTTGCATGTTTTGTTTTCAAACTTTCTATTTTTTTTCCTATGTATTGTAACCTTAGATGGTGTGCACAACCATATGGCCGGAGAATGAGGTGTTTGAACCAAATTCTCAGAGCGGAGGCTCATTGAGGTCAAAGTTACTGGTGTTATTAGGTTGGTATTAGTACTCTTACCTTTGTGAGGGGAACGAGTCCATACATCACTAGGTAATGTTAGGGCTTTGTGTCGATCCTACCCATTATATACAAAGGAAAGTGGTTCCTGGGAATGAACAAGTATCATGGTTTTTCTAACACAAAATCTTGCACTAGCATTGCATAAGCATATATTTTTTAGGACATTTATTAAGCATATTCATATGACATATTATGCATCACGTTATTTGACAATTGTATGGGCAATTCTCTCTCTTGTTGGTTTTGAAGAATGATAATGTTATGGTTTACTTTATGAGTATGTTTATATTTTTATAGTAATGAGTAGAGACTCTTTTATCTATTGTGAATATGATTTGATACTTATGATTTTGTTTATTTATGGTGAATAAATAAACACTAGTTTTGGAATACGTATACTGAGGATTTGTGAATTCTCACCTCTTTATATTTCCTTGTAAATCTACGTCAGGACCCTTCGAAAGGGAAGAAGAAGAACAACAACAACAAGATAAAGGCTTAGTGTAGTTTATTTTGGGTTCTTTTGAATCTTGTTATGCATATGTTGATATTGCCTATTTTTTAGTAAGGTTTGTATATGGCAGGGAGCCCTTTTGTGGCCAATGATGTATTTATACAATATTTTCTTCCCTCTTGGCTCTCTATAATGGCTTGTATAGTTATAATGAATTTATGTTTTATTATAAAGTAGCATGCTTGATACTAGTTATCTCTTAATATCTAGGTTATTTTGAGATAATTGTATTAGGATGTTTGTTACACAAAGTTAGAAGAAAAGCTATGCGGATGAGAGAAGAAGAGCTTTGGAATTCAAAGAAGGAGAATATGTGTTCCTAAGAGTCACTCCTATTAAGGGGGTTGGTAGAGCCATTAAAGCCAAAAAATTGAATCCTCAGTTTCTCGGCCCTTTCCAAATTTCGAAAAGAATTGAACCTGTTGCTTACCAAATTGCTTTACCATCCAGTTTGTCAAACCTTCATAATGTTTTTCATGTTTCTGAACCTCAAAAGTATAATCTAGATGCTTCACATATCATAGAAAATGAATCAATATAGTAAAAGATGATTTAACTTATGTAGTTAAACCTGTGAGGATTATGGATAGAGCAGTTAAAAAGCTCAGAGGGAAACAAATTCTTTTGATGAAGGTACTGTGGGATGGTGGTGACTCAGAGGAAGCCATATGGAAACTTCAATCTAACATGGCGTAAAATTATCTAGAGCTTTTCGTATAAGATAAGCAAATTTTGAGGACAAAATTTATAAAAAAAGGGAGAATTGTAACATCCTTCCTAACCTAATAGTAATAATCAGGATTATAGAAGCTCAATATTATAAGTATAAGTTGGATAATAATTTTGGTAATCTTTTGGATTAGTTTGAGCATAATTCTATAATACTGAATGTGAAGAATAACTAATAATTTGGCTAAAATGACTGATATGATACCAAAAAATATGAAAAATTTATTTTTAGACTATATATAGTGGGAATAAGTTGCAATAAATTGTGAAAGATCAAATGAATTAATTTGGCATTTTTAGTAACACTAAGTGAGTGTCTAAAGGCTAAATTAAATATAAAAGTAGCTCAGAAAATTATGAAACATGAAGCAAAAGCCAACGAGAGGATGAAGAGTTATCTGGGAATGGAAATAGATTAAAATGGATATGTGTGAGCTTATTAGTTCAATTTCATAGGTTTAACTAAACCTAGAAAAGAACATTGAAGCTCAGTGAACGATAAAGATGTATATAGATAGTTGATGAATGGAGTAACTAAGAAATGAATAGAATCCTAGAATTTTCTATAATACCATTGAAGTTTAGAAAATTCACTAAAGGAATGTTAAGATATTCTTAAGAGATATAAAGTTTCAGGACTTCTTTATTTTCTCCTATTTTCTTATGCTCCATCGCCACTTTTTCTCTCAGTTTGTTATCACTTTGTCTTTTGAATTTTCCTAATTTCTCTCATTCACTCACACAACCTCACGGCAGAAGGCAGAAAAGAGAAAAAGGAAAAGGAAACAAGGCCAAAGGAAGAAGACGAAGTCAAGCAACCCAAGAAAGGAAAAAGAAGAAAGAAAAAGGGAAAGGTTTCCAAATAGATTAGGGTAGGGGTATTGGTTTCATTTGTTCCTCTACTTTCTACCTCTTCTCTATGAATAAAACATGTTTGTTTTATTGGAAATGGATTCTTTGAATATCTTTGATAATCTTATGTTTTGGAAGTGATTTTTGATGGATTATTTGTTGAATTTGATTGTTGTTTCACATGTATAAGGTTTTCAGATTTTGTTCAAGAATGCTTTTTGATGATATGAATATTTTCATGAGATTGGAAATCACATGTTATAATAGTTTTGAATGTGAAAATTTGGTTTTTGAAGCCAATAGAATAGGGAATTTGTAACACCCTTGAAAACATGATAGACTTGTATATGGTTACAGAGGTAGCTTAACACATGTTTGTCATGCCTGTTAAGTTTTGTGATTTTTTGAGTACGTTTAGTCATTTTGTTGCAGCATTATATGTGAAAAATAGTTGTTATTAGCTCTGGAATTAGTTTAAACTATTTACTTAATGGAAATAAATGTGGGCACCTTGTTTCTAGGTCACAAATGTATGGAAGATGGTGTAGTTAAAATTTGAGGTAAATCAGAGTTAGTTTAGCATTTTCAAGCATACTGAGTGTGTGTTTTATTGCTAGATTGACTACCAGTAGATATGAAAAAATATAAAAATAGTGAAACAAGATTTTTGATGAATCTTAGGATTTATTTTAAACTTATTAGAAGTTAAGAAACTTGTTTTGGTGGAATCTAAGTATTTTTAACAGATCAGGATTTTGGAAGTCACTTAAGTGACAAAGGAGCACACGACTCCTCCATATTTTTCTACTGCTTAGACCATTTTAAAGACCAAAATGAGATATTTCCCATCTCATTCTCATCTTTTCTTTCGGCTACCAGCAGAGAAACAAAAGGGAAAGGCAAAGAAGGAAGCTAGAAGAAGGGATTCAACCAACCAAGAGAAGGAAGAAGGAAAGGAAGGAGAAGAGCTTTTCAATGACTTCATTTCTAGCCATTAGATGTAGGGGAAAACTTGTCTTAATACCCTTTTCTTCATTCTTTTCATCTTATTTCATGAGGATTCTTGATGAACCAAAAAATGGATTTGGGGTGTAGTTTTTGTGTTGTTCTTGTTTGATGCTTGTTGTAGGACTCAAGAATGACTTGATTGTGGTTTATTTGATACTTGGTGATGAACCTTTCATCTCTTAAACACCTATAACTTCACTTGGGATAAAAGAGGGGTTTTAAGATGATGCTTGATTCATTGATTCATATGGGGTGTTTTAAATTTGGTTTGAGAGTTAAAACATGTTTAATGACCTTGTATGAAGTTGGAAATCATTTAGATTTGAGGTTTGAGTGGTTGGAAAGCCACAACAAGTGGCTTTCTTCTGTAGAATTCTGCAAAAAGCTCTGTCACAGGGTCATGCCTAGGCGTGATTGAACCATGCCTAGGCATAGGTGAGACAGAGAGTATCACGCCTAAGCATGACAGTGCTACACCTAGGCGTGGCTTCCTGGGAGTTATAGGGTGTTGCCCTGCTACCATCATGCCTAGGCATGGGTGGGTGGTGCCTAGGCATAACTTCCAGACTTAGACAAGAATTGAAGTTTGATGCAATGGATTTTTCTAAAGGTGTAGTTCCTTCTTTTATGCTTCTTAGTGAGTGATGAGACTCTAATAAGAGTATTTAATGAAGTGTTTGTGTGGTGAATGTAAATCAATTGGTATACGATTTATTGTGATATTTAGCATCATTGTTGTTCATATTTGAGGTGATGAATGTAATTCAATTGATATGCTATCTATTGCAATGATTGACATCCTTGTATTTCACACTTACAGTTATAAATATAAATCAATTGACATGCTAGTTATTGTAGTAATTGGCATCATTGGTTTTCATAACTTTGTGATCAGGATAAAATCCTTACTTTTGGGTGATCATACATGATTGTAAGTGAAGAGGTAATATACCTTCTATATCATAGTGATGAGCTGAGAATGGTTCATTCCCTCACACCCAGTGAAATGTTTGAAACTAGGTTTCAGTGCTTGCTCAAAACTTATGGAACCTAGTTCCTTTGCTCTGGCCAATATTCATGCATACATAACAATTCTAGAGTGGCTAGGATAAGTTCCCTAACTATGTTTGAGGAACCATAACATTATCAACATTCATTCTAGGACGTTGCATAGGCATGAACATAAGGCATAATTTGGCAAAACATGGTGATAAACACGATTTTCATATATTATTTAGCCCTCATATTTAGTGTCTTGGACCTGTTATATGCTTAATTGATTGGTTTTGGCCACATTTTATAAGTTTGGGCTTAAATTGGGCTTTTTTTATTTTTTCAGCTTTATTAGAATTTTACATTATTTCTGTATTTCGGCCATATCTTGAGTTTTAGATATCTAAACATTATATATCTTATCTTTTAGGAAATATAAGAGAGATATCTATAACTTTTATGAAGATGCCCAGAGCTAAATTAGATATCTAGTGCACCGAACTAGGCTTGGAAGTAAAAACTTGGGTTTTGTCCGTAACACGAATAGTGTGTACTAATTGATCCATAATTCGAGATGTGGCTGTGGTATGGACCTAAAACTAATGGCATTTGAAATCCAAGACATAGATCTTCAATTCTTACGAAGACCACGAATTGAAAGTACAACATTTTGATGGTGTTTCACCCCTGTGAAGTCGGCTTATGGGATCAGAGACCTGTTAAGAGTGAATTGGGCATAACTTTCTCTTCTTTTGCCCAATTGAAGTGATTTCGGTGGTCAAGAAAAGCTAAGAGATAGAGGATTAAATTTAACCTAGGGGCAAATTAGGATTCTTAATTTTTAAGTTAGTTATTTTGTTATAAAGAGGGAATCTGAGATAGATAGAAACCCAAGTCGTTTTTACTTTATTCTTCTACCTAGAGTTTTCTCTTTTCTTTTTTCAAATTGTGTGTGGCAGCCATAGAGAGATAATTTTGATTTTGAATTGAATTAATTACCTTATTCTCTTGATTTGGATTTCGAATTACATGATTAGAGATCTTTGTTGTGTGATGTGATTTGATTGGATCCTTAATCCTAATTTTTGATTAGTGATTAGATTGTGATTGATTAATTATGGTTTATTCAAATGAATTGAAGAAGGTTAGGTTAGCATATTTTTTAATCTGGGTTAACTGAATTCTAGTTGTTAAACTAACATAGGTTACATGATTCTAGTGATTATAGATTTATGAATTGTTTGTTAGTTAAATTCTAGGTGATTATCTAGTGTTGAATTCTATGTGTTTGATGCCGAGATTTCGTTCAATCATAGATTAATCAATTAATTCATTCAAGATGCATGTTTAGTGAATGATGACAAGCTAACTAGATTTCTGACAGTTTCTTGGATTGGTTGCTTTGCAATTTGATTTTCTTTCTTATATTTAAGTATTACGTTTACATTCTACATACACAATCCCCCCTTGTGTGATCTTGATTTAGTTTGATTGGTATCTTGATCCTCAAGAGATGACTCAGTTCACTGTCTTGTGCTACAAGTTATTGGTAGAACTAGAATTTTATTATTTGGTTGAGCACTCAAACCAAATTTGGCACCATTTTCAGGGATCAATAGGTTCTAATTATTCATTTCAATACTTTAACTAACCCCCTTTTCTTCTTTGTTTTGGTTGTTTTTAGGCAAAGGCAGGTGATTTTGGGTTAATTTCTTAAATTCTGTACGGAATTTTATGCTCAGAATGACCTGCAACTTGGTCAGTTGAAGGAAAATGGCATTTCGAGTAGGGCTTGTTAAAAGTAATGAGGTCACTTAGGTTTTGGTCAAATTTCATCTTTTAGACCACTTTTTCAATATTTTTAATATTTTTTATTACATTTTTTTTGTTTTATTTTTGTGTAGTTTTCATGCTGTGGTGGTCCCATAATTTTTAAAAATCTTTAGATATAGTTTCTGTTGAGTTTTTGTGTGATTTTTACCATTGCCTTGTATTTTTGTGTGTTGAGTCAGTTTTGAGTCCCTATAGTGAAGTTTAATATTCTTGATGCTATGAAACATCCCATGGAAGAACATCCTATCTTTCATATTGATTTAATTGAAGATTTGGTTGATAATTCGTATACTGACTTATGTGAGGAGTTTCCTAAGATTATTGATTTTGGTGACTCTATGTGCGATGATTTGTGTGCTAGTTGTGATGGTGATAAGTTGTGTTTTGTGTGTTTTGAAATTTTTGTATTTTTGGGATATGATGAATTTGTTCCTGTGTTAGTAGATTGTACAACATGTGATATATATGCAGAGGTTCAGGCAATAGAAGCAAAGCAACAACAACCCATTATATTATTACCCTTTATAGTGCAACCACCAAAATTGGAGCTTAAGCCTTTGCCTGAGCACTAACGTATGCATACTTGGCAGATGATGAATGTAACACCCTCCTTAGAGTATTACATTTGAGACTTCAAACTTACCAAACAAGAACTAAATTATAAAAGAATTGATATTGTACGTACATTTTTCAAAAACCTTTTTGTGTTTGGATGCATACCTTTGAAGATTTGTTTTGATGATAACAAACGCGAAGTATAAATGAAGATGATAAATAGACCAAGTCCAAGTTTATATTTGATTAGAATTAGGACTTAGGATCTATTGTACGGAACTCACATTGATATCTCTTTGTTTTTGAAAGAGAAGATAAAACTTGGTTTTAAACTTAGTGTCTTTGAAAACATCTTTTTCAAACCCTTTTTGAACTGAGTTATTCGAATAGAGCTTAGCCTATTCGAATAAACATCCCCTCGTGGTTTGTTTTCTAAAAGGTGTTATTTGAATAACTACCCTGTTATTCGAATAACTAAGGTTTTCCAGAACACTGTTTTTAAGTAGCTATTCGAATAAACTATCCTTTATTCGAATAAATAAGGTTTTTCAGAACCATGTTTTAAGTGAGTTATTCAAATAACTTATACGTTATTCGAATAAATCTTTCTGTCTGAACTGCTTTTAAACTATGTTATTCGAATAGATAAGCTATTATTCGAATAACCCTTTGTTTTTAGAACTCTTGTTTTAATAGAGTTATTCGAATAACATATTGGTTATTCGAATAACCCATTTCAAATGAGTTTTTAAATTGGTTTCAGGAACAGTATTATTCGAATAACCTGTTTAGTTATTCGAATAAACACGTTTGAATACGGAGTCCGATATGGAAACTTTCATATGCTTTGATTTCGGTTAATTTGTTTTAAATGCTATTAATTATACCTAAATGGCTATCTCCGTGTTTTTCCCTATAAATAGCAAGCTTGGGTCACGCTTTTCTTGGCCTATAACTCTGAATTATTTTCTGAAAGTTCTAATCTGTGAAAACTATTTTCTACACTCTTTTTATTTAAAAACTTTGAGATATTTCTGTGAGAGCTCCATTAGCACTTCAATTTGTATTACTTACTCTGAGTGAGAGTTTCTCTTCATCTATTTTCTGATATTCTGTATCGAGGGTGAGGTATCCCTCAAGGTTTGTATAAAGGTGAGGCATCCCTACAGGCTAAGACTTTAGCACAAGGGTAGAGTGTCCCTGTGTGTGAAAAGTGCTCTATTTTGTAATGGTAGCAAGCATCTATTGAAGCTTGTATACTTAGTGAAAAATCTCGGCTTTCGAGGACTGGACGTAGATCACAAGTGGGTTAGTGGTCGAACCAGGATAAATATTGTGCCTGCTTCTCTGTTCCCTAATCTCTTTATTTTATGCAATTTAATTTACTGCACATTTATTTATCATTGCTCTTTATTGTTTCTTTTCTTCTTCTCGCTCCTTCTGTGAATTTATTTATTAAGTTCTTAATATTTGATTTAATTGAAAAGATGTTTTGCGAAAAAGTTTTATACTCAATTCACCCCTCTCTTGAGTACTGGAAGCCACTTGGTAATAAGTGGTATCAGAGCTAGACTCTTGTATAAAGAGCTTAGCAGCTTCAAGAGAATATGGCTTCTTCAAATGGTTTTTCAGAAGGATCTTCCATAAACCGACCACCCTTTTTTAATGGGGATGGTTACGCATATTGGAAGGAAAGAATGAAAATCTTCATCGAAGCTGTTGATCTATACGTTTGGGATGCTGTCGAAAACGACGCTTTTATAGCCACACATGAGGTCGATGGCGTAAGGACCGAAACACCACGAAATAAATGGTCTGATGAAGACAAAAGGAAAGTTCAATTTAACTTAAAAGCCAAAAATATTATTACCACTGCTTTGGAATATGATGAGTTTTTTAGAATTTCAAATTGCAAAACTGCTAAAGAAATATGGGATACTTTGCAAGTTACCTATGAGGGTACTAGTGAAGTTAAAAAGTCGAGAATAAATTCTCTAACTCATGAATATGAATTATTCAGAATGAACCAAGGAGAAAGCATTCAGGAAATGCAAAAGAGGTTCACCCACATAGTTAATCATCTTGCATCTTTAGGCAAAAGTTTTTCTAACGAAGATTTGATTAAGAAAGTTTTGAGATGTCTTAGCAGGATTTGGCAACCCAAAGTGACAGCAATATCAGAATCAAGGGATTTGTCCACAATGACTTTAGCTACCCTCTTTGGAAAACTTCATGAGCACGAATTGGAATTGAGCTGATTAAGCCAAAGCGAAGAGAACGATAAAAAGAAAAAGGGGATAGCGCTCAAAGCCACTTCATCAACATTCAAAAATGATAATAAAGAAAATGAAGAAAGTTCAGAGAACATCGAGGTAAGTGAAGAAAATCTAAGCTTGCTAGTTAAAAAGTTTGGTAAATTTCTCAGGAAAAAGGGAACGCAAAGAAGACTTCCCTTCCCTCCGAAAAAGACACATTTCAAAGGCGAAGGAGCTTCATCGACTCCAACTTGCTATGAATGTGGCAAACCTGGTCACATGAAAATGGAGTGCCTAGTTTATCAAAAGAAGAAGGAGAAATTTGAAAAGAAGCCTTTCAAGAAAAAAAAAAGGAAGAAAAGCCTACATAGCGTGGGATGAAAACGACATGGACTCAACTAACAGCTCAAATAGCGAAGAAGCTCAACTGTGTCTCATGGCAAAAGGAGATGAAGAAGAAAGCGAAAATGAGGTAAGTTCTAATACTACTTTATTGCCTTCTTACGATGAGTTACAAGATGCTTTTGAGGAACTACATGAAGAATCTTTAAAATTCACAAAAATTATCTCTTCCTCTAAGAAAACAATTTCTTCTTTAGAAAATCAAATTCTTATTTTAAATAAAGAAATAGAAGAATTAAAAATTGAAAACGAAACCTTAGGAATCATTGATGCATGCACAAATCATTCTTCACATGCTTCTACTTCTTCATCTTGTTCTTCATGTCATATACTTGAAAAAGAAATCGAAGACCTAAAGAACACTCTTTCTAAATTCACCTTTGGAAGGGATAACTTAAATATTTTGTTAGGAAGACAAAGAGTGGTTTTTCAAAAAGCAGGGATAGGTTATAACCCAAAAAATCAACAAAAACTCTATAAAAATTTCTTTGTGCGTTCTAGTGTCTCAAGTAGTCCTTTTATTAAATGCTTTTACTTTGGAAGAAAAGGACATAGTGCTTCAACATGTAATGCAAGGAAAAATATAAATATAAAAGTTGGAACAAAAATGGTTTGAGTTCCTAAGGGTACTATACCCAAAACTGACATACAAGGACCCAAGAAAGTTTGGGTACCAAAAGTTAAAAACTAAACTTGTGTTGTAGGTGTGCTTGAAAGCTAGGAGCTCAAATTGGTATCTCGATAGCGGCTGCTCCAAGCACATGATCGGGGACAACTCAAAATTCACCATGCTTATTCCCAAGAATCATGGACACGTCATTTATGGCGATAACAACAAGAGAAAAATTCTTGAAATTGACAAAGTCGGTAAGAACCCTAACTCCTCTATAGAAAATGTACTGCTTGTTGAAGGTTTGAAACATAACTTACTTAGTATTAGCCAATTATGTGATAAAGAAAATAAAGTTATATTTGATTCAAACTGTTGCATAATTGAAGATAAAAATGACAAGCATGTTAAATTCATTGGTCATAGAGTAAACAACATCTATATTATTAGTCTTGATGATATATCTTCAAATGATACGAAATGTCTTTTAAGTAAGAATGATGATTCATGGCTATGGCATAGAAGAATTGCACACATTCACATGGACCACTTAAAGAAGTTGGTCTCGAAAGAGCTAGTAATTGGACTACCCAAGCTTAATTTTATAAAAGATAAGTTATGTGATGCATGTCAAAAGGGTAAACAAATAAAGGTCTCTTTTAAAGCAAAAAATATAGTTTCAACTACTAGACCTTTACAACTTTTGCACATGGATCTGTTTGGACCTTCTAGAACTATGAGCTTTGGTGGAAATTACTATGCTTTAGTGATTGTGGATGATTTTTCTAGGTTTACATGGACTTTATTTCTTGCAAATAAAAATGATGCATTTCTAGCTTTTAAAAGACTTGCCAAAGTTATTCATAATATTTTTGGGCGAATTTGAAAATAATATTTTTGAAAATTACTGTGATGAACATGGCATTAATCATAATTTCTCTGCCCCTAGAACTCCGCAACAAAACAGAGTTATAGAAAGAAAAAACTGTTCTTTAGAAGAAATGGCGAGAACTATGCTTAATGAGGCTGCTCTTCCTAAATACTTTTGGGCGGATGCTGTAAGTACAGCTTGTTATGTAATGAACTGGGCCCTTATAAGGTCTATTTTAAAGAAAACGCCATATGAGTTGTATAAGGGAAGAAAGCCAAATGTCTCACACTTTCATGTTTTTGGTTGCAAATGTTTTGTTTTAAACAATGGAAAAGATAATTTAGGCAAGTTTGATGCTAAGTCTGATGAAGGTATATTTCTTGGCTATTCAAATCATAGTAAAGCTTTTCGTATATATAATAAGAGAACTATGACCATTGAAGAATCTATACACGTTGCATTTGATGAAACTAACCCAAATGGATCGAGAAAGGATCTTGTTGTTGATGATGTTACAGAAATCTTGGTGGAAACACATTTGGACAGTAAAGAAAAGGAAATCAAGGAGAAAAAGGATAAACAAAGACAAGAAGATTCGCAAGCTTTGGAACTTCCCAAAGAATAGCGAACTTCAAAATATCACTCCCTTGATCAAATTATTGGTGATGTATCTAAAGGTGTAAGTACTCGTAACTCACTTAGAAATACTTGTAATCACCTAGCGTTTATTTCTCAAAATTAAACCTAAGGATTTAATTGAAGCTTTTGACGATGAACATTGGATCTTAGCTATGCATGAGGAATTAAATCAGTTTGAAAGAAATCAAGTTTGAGAATTAGTTGCTAGACCTAATAATCACCTTATAATTGGAACTAAATGGATTTTTAGAAACAAACTTGATGAAAATAGGTTAATAACTAGAAACAAAGCTAGATTGGTTGCTAAATGGTATAATCAAGAAGAAGGAATAGATTATGAAGAAACCTATGCACCTGTAGCTAGACTAGAAGCTATTAGAATGTTACTTGCTTATACTTGCATCATGGATTTCAAATTATATCAAATGGATGTCAAGAGTGCTTTTCTAAATGGTTTTATTCAAGAGGAGGTATACGTTGAACAACCTCCAGGCTTTGAAAATCATGAACTGCCCAACCATGTCTTTAAACTTAAAAATGCTTTATATGGTTTAAAGCAAGCTCCTAGAGCTTGGTATGAAAGGTTGAGTAAGTTTCTTTTGAAAAATGGTTTTTTGAGAGGAAAAGTCGATACTACTCTTTTTATTAAAAATAAAAAGCATGACATTCTTCTTGTGCAAGTATATGTGGATGATATTATCTTCGGTGCTACTAATGAATCCCTTTGCAAAGAATTTGCTAAGTCAATGCAGAATGAATTTGAAATGTCAATGATGGGAGAATTGAATTTCTTCCTCGGACTTCAAATCAAACAAACGAACGAAGTGACTTTCATAAGTCAAACAAAATACTACAAGCAATTGCTCAAGAGATTCGAAATGGAAAACGCTAAACAAATGGCCACTCCGATGGGCACGTCTTGCTACTTGGACAAAGATGAAGGAGGTAAATCAGTAGAAATAACGAAATATAGAGGTATGATTGGATCTCTCCTTTATCTTACTGCTAGTAGGCCAGATATTATGTTTAGTGTATGTATGTGTGCTAGATATTAGGAAAACCCTAAGGAATCTCACTTAAGTACTGTTAAACGTATAATGAAATACCTAGTAAGCACTTCACAAATGGGCTTGTGGTACCCTAAGGGTGCCTCTTGTAGCCTAATAGGCTATTCTGACTCTGATTTTGCTAGATGCAAATTAGACAGAAAAAGTACTAGTGGGACATGCCACTTGCTTAGTAGTTCTTTAGTTTCTTGGCATAGTAAGAAACAAAATAGTGTGGCTTTGTCTACCGCTGAGTCTGAATATGTTGCAGCTGGGAGTTACTACGCTCAAATCCTGTGGATGAAGCAATAACTCTTAGACTACGGTCTTCAGCTTGATCACATCCCGATAAGATGTGATAACACTAGTGCAATAAATATCTCTAAGAATCCCATACTGCATTCCAGAACAAAGCATATAGAGATAAGACATCACTTTATCAAAGATCATATACAAAAAGGGGATTGCATTCTTGAGTTTGTTGAAACATCTAAGCAACTTGCAGATATCTTTACTAAACCCTTAACAAAAGAAGCATTCTTTTATATTCGAGGAGAATTGGGCATAATTGATCAATCAAATATTTAAAAATCGCTTGTTGCTAAATATTATCATGAATACATGCTTTCAATTTCATAAACGCATATCTTTTCTATGCTTCTATGTTAGTTTTATTCGAATAAGCAAAGCTTTATTCGAATAAGCTCCTTTACTGCTTATTAAAATGTGTGTTGAACATCAGCCTTATTCGAATAGAACTCATTTTATTTGAATAAACTGATTCCCTTGTTAATTCCTGTGTGTTTTTCTTCTTTGTTTATTCGAATAACACCCTCTCTATTCGAATAACCAGAAGCCTTCGTCTCTCAGTGTTTCTTTCTGCCCTCTGTTTATTCGAATAAGTCCCTCTTTATTCGAATAACCAGACTCCTTCTTTTATCAGGTTCTGGTCTTGGTCTCTGTCTATTCGAATAGACCCCAGGTTATTCGAATAACCTGAACCTGTTTCTATCTGTGTTAACTGATTGGCCTCAGTCTATTCGAATAACTCCCATAGTTATTCGAATAAACCATGTCAGCTACCCAAAACGTTTGGCTTTCCCAGTTGTTTTATTCGAATAGAACCCTTCCTATTTGAATAAACCCTAGCAACCACACCTTTTCAGTTTCCTGCGCACCTGTCTGTTCAGCTTTCCAGTAAGGTTTATTCGAATAAACCTCAGTTTATTCGAATAAACACGGGTTTCCTTTAAATAACCCCCTGTGCGCCCAAAACGTTTTCACCCTCCATCTTCTCT
The DNA here is from genome assembly GCA_029884595.1 of Ormosia semicastrata. Classification (NCBI taxonomy): domain Eukaryota; kingdom Viridiplantae; phylum Streptophyta; class Magnoliopsida; order Fabales; family Fabaceae; genus Ormosia; species Ormosia semicastrata. The sequence goes on along the minus strand of JAQQTO010000048.1, from coordinate 36,906,353 downwards.
GCTCTTCACATCTCCTTAGCTTCTACCTCTCAAACCTTTTTTCACCCTCTGTGTCTTTTTCACTTTTTCTCACTTTCCTCCATGGCCTCCTCCTCCAGCAAGCGTCCTCGCACAAAGAATGCTCCAGGCACCAACCCTCTTGATCTGAGAAGGCTCTCCTCCAACGAAGAGCATCGTGCACGCTTCATCTCATACTTCTGGGAGCGAAACTTGGTTCAACCCAAGTACCTGGACCTCTCTTTCTTCCAGCAGTATCGCGGCTTCGACTTCTTGACCCTGCTGCAAAACCAGGGAGTTCTTCAGCTTTGCTCTCACCGGGCCACCATCTATCCAGCTCTGGTGAAGATGTTCTTCTGCAATCTGACTTTCGATGGTCAGAATCTCCTCTCTGAGGTATGTGATCAGAATGTTGTGATCACACCACTGGACTGGTTGACTTTGTTCGAGCTACAGTTCTCTGGCGCCCTTGTTGAAGACGATGACACCCCATTTCTCGAAGAGTTCAACAAACTTCAGGCGGTTGAAGACTTGCTGAAGGCCTAGCCTTGCCTGACATGGGTCTCAAAGGTGGAATGCTGAAGAGCCAAGATAGGCTTCTGCATTATGCCTACGCTCACATCCTGGCTCCTCACGGTGGAAACTACGCCTATCTCAGCGAGGAAGATGTCCTCATGATATGGTTTCTGAAGAATGGCCATCAGATCAACTGGTCTGTCTTCATCATGAGACATATGATGAGGGCCAAGGGCAAGGAGAAATCTGACTTGCCTTATGGCATTCTCGTCACTACCTTGCTGAGCAAGTATCCTCAGGTCTTGGAGACTGAGCGAGCCATTGCTCTAACGCACCACAACGTCTTTGGAGCTCACACCCTACAAAAAATGAAGATGATCCAAACCGATGAAGGCTGGGTGTACCCAGATGAGGTTACTGAGGACGAGCTTGATCCTGCTGATGCCCCTGCTGATGCCCTTGCTGCTCCTGCTGATGCACCTACTGCTGCTCCTGCTCCTGTCACTTTGGAACAGATCATGGCCACCTTGCAGGATAACCGAGCTTACATAGAACATACCTTCTCTATTCTGTTTGATAGAATAGAAGGTGTTGAGCGTGAGGTTGCTGCCCTTCGATCTGCTTCACCTGCTCCTGCACCAGCTTCTTTAGCACCACCTCCGGATGCTTACTTCTAGGAACTTTAGTTCTTAGGCTGTCTGTTTTTGGCTTCATGTTATTTATTCTCTGGCTTGTGTAATTGACTCTCTTTATTATTAATGCATAAATAATATTTCCTGTTGATCTTTTGATATGAGTATATTTACTTTTATGCATTCTTACTTTGATATATGGGACTTACCCTCCTTTTTGCTTATGACAAAAGGGGGAGAAATATTTGATCTTTTGACGGTAATTGAGAAAAGACAGGTAAACTTTAAAATGAGATTGGATTCAAATTGAAAAGGGGAGCTGCGCACATATCTGATATATATTACCTCTTATAATTAAAGAGGGGGAGTAAGCTTTTATACCTTTCGTGAATTCCAATTATATGCACTGACGCTTTTCTCATTGCTAGTCTCATTGATAGTTTGTCATCATCAAAAAGGGGGAGAATGTGTTTGGATGCATACCTTTGAAGATTTGTTTTGATGATAACAAACGTGAAGTATAAATAAAGATGATAAATAAACCAAGTCCAAGTTTATATTTGATTAGCATTAGGACTTAGGATCTATTGTACGGAGCTCACATTGATATCTCTTTGTTTTTGAAAGAGAAGATAAAACTTGGTTTTAAACTTAGTGTCTTTGAAAACATATTTTTCAAACCCTTTTTGAACTGAGTTATTCGAATAGAGCTTAGCCTATTCGAATAAACATCCCTTCGTGGTTTGTTTTCTAAAAGGTGTTATTCGAATAACTACCCTGTTATTCGAATAACTAAGGTTTTCTAGAACACTATTTTGTAAGTAGCTATTGGAATAAACTATCCTTTATTCGAATAAATGAGGTTTTTCAGAACCGTGTTTTTAGTGAGTTATTCGAATAACTAATACGTTATTCGAATAAATCTTTCTATCTGAACTGCTTTTAAACTATGTTATTCGAATAGATAAGCTATTATTCAAATAACCCCTTATTTTTAGAACTCTGGTTTTAACAGAGTTATTCGAATAACATATTGGTTATTCGAATAACCCATTTCAAATGAGTTTTTAAATTGGTTTCAGGAACAGTATTATTCGAATAACCTGTTTAGTTATTCAAATAAACACGTTTGAATACGGAGTCCGATAAGGAAACTTTCATACGCTTTGGTTTCGGTTAATTTGTTTTAAATGCTATTAATTATACCTAAACGGCTATCTCCTTGTTTTTCCCTATAAATAGCAAGCTTGGGTCACGCTTTTCTTGGCCCATAACTCTGAATTATTTTCTAAAAGCTCTAATCTGTGAAAACTATTTTCTACACTCTTTTTGTTTAAAAACTTTGAGATATTTCTGTGAGAGCTCCATTAGCACTTCAATTTGTATTACTTACTCTGAGTGAGAGTTTCTATTCATCTATTTTCTGATATTCTGTATCGAGGGTGAGGTATCCCTCAAGGTTTGTATAAGGGTGAGGCATCCCTGCAGGCTGAGACTTTAGCACAAAGGTAGAGTGTCCTTGTGTGTGAAAAGTGCTCTATTTTGTAACGGTAGCAAGCACCTATTGAAGCTTGTATACTTAGTGAAAATTCTCGGCTTTCGAGGACTGGACGTAGATCATAAGTGGGTTAGTGGTCGAACCAGGATAAATATTGTGTCTGCTTCTCTGTTCCCTAATCTCTTTATTTATGCAATTTAATTTATTGCACATTTATTTATCGCTGCTCTTTATTGTTTCTTTTCTTCTTCTCGCTCCTTTTGTGAATTTATTTATTAAGTTCTTAATATTTGATTTAATTGAAAAGAGGTTTTGCGAAAAAGTTTTATACTCAATTCACCCCCCTTTTGAGTACTGGAAGCCACTTGGTAACACTTTCCTTCACGGATAACTTAAAACTAAGAAAATAAATAAAGAACACAAGATGTATTAAACCAAATAATGCACATCATATATACATCCAACTTTTATACTTAAAACATTTATACAGACACCATAGCAAAACATAAACTTGTCCAACACCATACACCTAGTGAGAAAGGTACTCCTCCGGATCTTCCTCCGGGTCCTCCTCGGATTCTTCAGACAAAAACCCCGAAGGGTTCAAGGTCCTACGGACTGGAGTCCGTGCAGAAGACACAACAGAGTCCTCCCTAAGTGTACGACAACGATTACCCCATAACTCTCTAACTGGCATAAAGAACTCCAAATGTACAAAAGCATCAAAAGTAAAAGTAGTGACCCTATGATAGGTCCTACTTAAAGATACAGTCACATCTCCAATGTAAATAATATGCTCTGTATCCAAGTGAATACTCTAGGCATTAGTGCCTCAGTGGAAATGCACCTTCACAAAATCGAGAAGACCACGTCTCAACGCCATTTCCAAACTCAGAAAAAAATCAACACAAATAAAACTGATGCAATTCTTCCTCGTCTTCTCTACAATCTTTATCAAACATACGCATAAAACAGGATAATATAACAAAGAGGTGAGATCCCCTACATCAATACCAGCATGACAGCATAGAAACAGTAATAACAATGATACCATTCATATACAACAATAATAAATATATTCACTGCATCAAATAACAGATAATTCAACAAACATATATATATCACAATATATGTCAACTGACTATGCATATGCACAATGTACTAATTTCCTACTCTATGGAGCTAAACATAATTTCAGAGAGAATGATCTAGAAGATATGTCTGTATATCATCAGCCTCAATTCAAGTGCTATAATTTTCTCGGTGTGCATGTCACGACTTATACAAGACATTCTACGCCAAATCATGAATAGAGTAGTGTCTCGTCAAGATCGTTCAGTACGTATGCAACAGTTACCACGACACAGCAGAGCTACTAATAGGCCACTTGTGGGATACCCGCGCCCCAACGCCTCCAAGGTCATTCATAGACCTTCACTAACGCAATTCGCACCCGCACGAAGGTGTAATTCATCCCCAAGGCATACAGCCATATCAAATAAAGTCAATATGACTTTGATAATGCATGTTCAAATGACTTAATAAATCAATAGTTAATCAATAGTTTCTATATATTTTTAATTGTGTAAAACATTTTATTGATATTCTAAGCTTAATTTTAAACTTTTCTCATTTAATATAAAATTTAGCCTTAATTCCAATATTTCGTTACTAAAACTTCTCTAATTAATATTTTCTAACATTCTTCCCAAAACCTACATTATTTTAATGTAATAAAATCTTTTCCATTTGCCTTATTAAAAGTCCTCTTAAATAAAATACTTTAAGTTTCCAGTTTACTTCTCAATCCCAATTTTCCAACATCATGGCAAAAAATCACTCTTTGTTCAATGATAAAATTTATTCATTTCTATTTTTATCTTGTAAATCCTTAATTAAATTTCATATCACTAAATCATCTAGGTTCACAATTAATAAATCATTTTGAATTAGGTTACCCTATTGAGGGCATGATGGCCGTCAGCCATAGTGGTCATTGGAACCAAAATTTGTTTCCTTTCCAACATAAATCATAACATACAACATACTTCAATCATCATGATTCTACTATATCAAGTTCATGCATACTATTAAAGCCATAAAAATCACATAAAGCAAATAAATACAAATCACAAAATTTATACAAACAGGTGAATAAATCCTCACATGAACTTTTCACCTACAACCCAAATTTTCCTTCCTCACCACCATAATTGGTTGATGAGGTTAATCTCCCTCTTACCTTAGATGATGCTCCAAAACTCCTTGTATGCCTTTTTGAAGCAAACTTCCACCACCAAGTTGTTCTTGAAATCAAAACAAACATACAAATATTAACATCTAAGGCTTGAAACAAGATGACCATAGATCAAGATATGGTCTAGAACTTGAAAATGAAACAAGAAATGAAGATTCAAGAACTTCACCTAAAAACCCTTAAGCTTGAGCTTGAAGAAAAAGCTTGAAGATGGATGAACTAGATGTTGGTCGCAACACAAAAGTTTCTTGAAATGGTGTGTAGATTCGAGATATGAGGTTAACTTGAATTAAGGAAAATTGGATGGTGGATTTGGGTGTTTGGCCGTGAGTCTTCAAGAGAGGAAAACGTGAGAGAGTTTTTGTGTTCTTTCTTCATGAAAGATGACAAGTCGAACAAAGAGATAGCAAAATCAATTTTAGTCCTCCAAGAGCTCCTTGGCTATGAGACTCCTTAGGATGCAAGGTGTCCAAGGTGAGTCATACATAATGAGTCACAAGGTGAGTCATGAGAAGGAAAAATGAAACTCATGACGGCTCATGACTAAGTACCTACAAGATATTTACTGGTAGTTATTAACCAATGGACAAAAGCTACTGCTAATAAAACTAATATTTATTGTCCAATAGATAATAACATTATCCGATGGATAATAGAACGAAACAAAATCTCAAAAAAAGAAAATTTTTGAAAACTGTTTCCGATTTCCAGTTTTGTAAGCTCCCTCGGCCCCGCATTAATAGTTTAAAATTTTCTGGTCCCAAATTTTTTTTTATTTTTCTAGGCTTGCCTCAAACACACACATTCCAAAATAATAATAAAATAATAAAAATAAATTAAAAATTCATAAAAATTCACAAAAATCACAAAATTTAAAAAAACACATATAATAAAGAAAGAAAGAAAAATCGGGGTGTTACAACACTCCCCCTCTAAAAAGAATTTCATCCCTGAAATTATCTTACCTTAGAGCAAATGCAGATATTGCTCTTTCATTTTTTTGTCTTCTAGTTCCCATGTTGCATCTCCAGTCACATCATTCCATATTGTCTTTCCTAAGGTAATTCCTTTTCCTCTGAGTTGTTTCACTCGCCTATCTTCGATCTTAACAGCAAGTGTCTCCTAGGTCAAGTTCTCTTTTAATTGTACTATATCTAGTGCTATGACATGGGTTGGATTAGGAATATACTTTCGTAATTGCGATACATGGAAGACATTATGAAGGTTTGAAAGAAAAGGTGGTAAAACTATTTGGTAGGCTATCGGACCTATACAACGAAGAATTTGATATGGTCTAATGAATTTAGGAGTGAGTTTTCTGGATTCAAATCCAGAAATCTCAGTCTCATAGAAAACTAAAGTTTTTATTAGAACAATATAACAGGATATGGTTAAAAGATAACCAATCCATCCCTAAGATTATGTCTATTTGTGAAAGAGGTAAACAATCAAATTGATAAAAAAGTTTCGATCTCGCATAATAATAGGACAGTTTAAACATACTTGAGTAGTAATAATAGGTTTAGCAGTGGAAGTAGCAACAATCAAGTCAAATGGTAATGAAGACACAATAAACCCAAATGGTTCACACAGTCATAAGGAATAAAAGAATGGGTCGCCCCCAAATCAAATAGTACAATTAAAGGCTTACCTTCTATGACACAATCTCCTTTGATAAGATCTTCAGATTGGGAGGCTTCAGCTCCACTGATCATGTAGACTCTCCCTCCCGCTTAAGTTCTCAAAGAACGTATGTTACTCACGAAAGGCTCCGTCTTCGGTTGTGTACAGTCTCTAGAAATTTGGTCAGGCTTCCCACATCTAAAATAAATGATTCCCCTGATTGCACAATCCTTCGTCACATGATCTTTTCTATACTTCAAACATTTTATTGTAGATGTCACTACCTGACTGAATCTACCTCCACTATTACCACTATTACTTCTGCCAATAGTTTGTCATTGCTGTTGATTCCCCAGTGTGAATACGGTTCCTGATGAAATCAGTTGGTATTACCATCACTCCCCTTTTGGAACTGAGATGGTCTAAAGTTATGGGGTCTTGTATCCCGAGATTGATCCAATTCCTCAATCCGAAAACACTTATCCAACAAAGCTAAGAATCGCTCAATCCCCAAAGGTAGAACCGCTCTCTTCAAGTCATGCCTTAAACCTTCTTCGAACTTTCGACACTTCCATCAAGCTGGAGTTGAAAATATTAAGAGAATTTTGATAGGCTTTCAAACCTAGCAACATATTCACTGACAGTCATTCCTCCTTGTTTCAAACTAAGGAATTTTATTTCCTTAGCATGCCTCGTACTGGCTGGAAAATATTTCTCCAGGAATTTGTTCTTAAAATATCCCCATGTGATCATCCTTCCTTCAGCTTCAAATAACCGTTGTGTTCCTGCCCACCAATCTTCACCATCTCCAACAAGCATAAAGGTAGCATAAGTTACCTTCCTCTCATCAGTGCATCTCATTCCTCTGAATATTTTCTCCAACACCTTGATCCAAAGATTCACTTTCTCCATATCAAATTCTCCTTTAAATTGTGGTGAGTTATTGCAGCAAAACTCTGATAAATTCTAAGCTATAGCAGTCTCTTCTTGATGTTGGGTAGCTCTCTAGTTTTGTTGTACTATGACATCTATCATCCTCTGCATTGCTTCAGCAGCTAAGGCTTTAAACAAGATGACCATAGATCAAGATATGGTCTAGAACTTGAAAATGAAACAAGAAGTGAAGATTCAAGAACTTCACCTAAAAACCCTTAAACTTGAGCTTGAAGATGGATGAACTATATGTTGGTCACAACACAAAAGTGTCTTGAAATGGTGTGTAGATTCAAGATATGAGGTTAACTTAAATCAAGGAAAATTGGATGGTGGATTTGGGTGTTTGGCCGTGATTCTTCAAGAGAGGAAAAAGTGAGAGAGTTTTTCTGTTCTTTGCTTCTTGAAAAATGACAAGTTGAACAGAAAGATAGCAAATTAAATTTTGGTCCTCCAAGAGCTCTTTAACCGTGGGACTCCTTAGGATGCAAGGTGTCTAAGGTGAGTCACACACAATGAGTCACAAGGTGAGTCACATTGTGAGTCATGAGAAGGAAAAATGAAACTCATGACTAGGCTCATGATTAAGCACCTACAAGATATTTACTGGTAGTTACTAACCAATGGACAAAAGCTACTGCTAACAAAACCAGTATTTATTATGCAATGGATAATAACATTATCTAATGGATAATAGAACAGAATAAAATCTCAGAAAAAGAAATATTTTGAAAACTGTTTCCGATTTTGGGTTTAGTAATCTCTCCCGGCCCCATATTAATAGTCCAAAATTTTCTGGTCCCAAATTTTTTTTATTTTTTTGGGCTCGCCTCAAACACACATACATTCCAAAATAATGATAAAATAATCAAAATAAATTAAAAATTTATAAAAATTCACAAAAATCATAAAAATTAGAAAAACGCATATAACGAGAAAGAAAAAAAAACCGGGGTGTTACAATGAATAGCTTCTTGTGATTGTTGTCAAGCACCTCCTTGTTGAACAAGAGGAGAGATTGCTACAAATTCTGAGATAGCATAAGAAAGCCTAAGATTTTGGTGATAGCACTTTGGTGAATCCCAAGGGAATTAAGGAGGGCCAATAGGACCCCGGTGGAAGCTCTCATGCTTCAAGCATAACTCGGTCATTATGCTTTCGCCAATGGGATCCTGGTGGAAATCTCTCGACCTACCTCACTTGATAAGGATGTTTCTTCTCTTCCTCTCTCTTTTATTTTACTTGTCCTAGATTAATTGATGATAATTGAGGGATGTTGTTTTCTTTTGAGCTTTACATTAGGATAATGTAGAATTTAAGTGTGGGGAGCAATTTACATTCCATTTTCTATTTTTATTTTTGTTTTCTATTTTTATTTCTATTTTTAGTGTTTGATTTCATTTTCTGTTTTAATTTTCTTTTTCTATTTTTATGTCTATTTTCTGTGTTTGATTTCATTTTTTGTTTTAATGTTACTATTCTGTTTCTGCTTTTTTCAATTCTACATTTTTTTGTTTTTAAATTCTGTTTTGATGTTTTTGGTTAAAAAAATATGTGCTTCTTGTTTTTTAGTTTTTAAATGCTTTATAATGACTCTTGAGATGTGTGGAAGTTGTGAGTTTAGAAAAATTGAAGATTAGAGCTTTGTGACATAAGTGAATGAATTGTCTTTCATCTTGCACTTGACTTGTTTAGTAATGAAAATTGAATTAGTAAATTAAGTTTGATAGACTTATACCTTGTGAGAATTTGAGCTTATTGATAAATGGATCAAGTACTTTTTGTAACACCCTCTTTTTACACATGTTAGGCTTGTATAAGGTTATGGAGATAGCTTAATACTTGTTTAACATATTGTAACGCTTTGAGTTAATTTAGGCACTTTACCGCAACACAGAACATGCAAAAAAATTATTTTAACTCAAGAAAATAGCATTAGTATGTAATTAAAGGAAATAAATATGAAAAATTTATTTCTAGGTCACAAATGTGTGAAAGAGGATGTGGTTAAATTTTGAGGTCAAATGAAGTCAGTTCAACATTTTTAAGGATACCAATTGAGTGTTTAAGTACTAGATTAAGGTGCAACATATATGAAAAATTCTAAAAATGATGAAATAAGAAATTAATGAATCCTATGATTTATTCTAAAGTTGTTGGAAGTTAGGAAACTTGATTTGGTAAGCTCAAAGTGTTCTTAACAGATACAAAGTTTAGCGAATTAACTATTTTGCCCTTAATGTCATCTTTTAAAAGATGAGATCTTTTCTCATCTTTCTCATCTCTCTCACACATCTCCAACAGAGGAAAAAAGAAGAGAAAAAGGAAAGGAACCATAGGGTGAGAAAGAAGAGGAAAGAAAGAGGAAAGGTCAAAGCTTAAAGATCTTCAACCATTCAAGAGCTTGAGGTAGGGGAGTTTTATTCATTTTACCTTGTTGTTTATCTTAGATAAACTTAGGTTTTATGAATAGAAAAGGGGATTTGAGAAGTCAAATCCATGTTCTTGGCTTGGTTCTTGATTTCAAGGACTAGGCTAGGATGTTTTCAGCTTAGTATAAGTTAGATGGTCATTTATGGCTCAATCCATACCATTTTGGATTATGATTGAGGAATATGGAAATGGTTTGGGAAAAATGGGAATTTAGTGTGATTGATTGATTTTAATCATGATCTCAATTTGATTAGTTAAGTTTAGGGTTTAATGGTCATAAGATGCTTAGAAATCATGTTAGAGGTGGAAAGCCCTTTGGAATTGCTTGCAATGGCGGTTCTCAAGTTGGTTTTTGCAGAATTCGACAAAAACCATGATTTTCTGCTGGAACCATGGCACAAAGGAGTGGTGTGCCATGACACTCCCATCTCAGCTGATCAGGAATTCATTCCTGATAGTTAAGAGCCACGACACAATTTTTTGGGAGCCACGACACTCCCTTTTATGTAGAAACAAGGCATTTTGAGTAGTCTGTGATGTTTGTTCCATAACTTGAGCTACAAACATTGAATTGACTTGATTCTTATTACACTTGAAAGCTAAGATATAAGACTTCAAGTGATATAAATTTCAGAATTTTTGAAGTTAGGATACATATTTGGCACACTCATGAAAAATAGTCTATTTAATTTGAACCCTAGAAACTTTAGTAGCTTCTTTAATAGTTAAATTTGAATTATGAAAGTATAGTAGAAATGTGTTTGCCTCTTCATGGGTTAAACTTGAGCCAAATGCTCCTTTATTGAGTTTGAAATGAAATGTATGCAAGATATTGATGTATGGATATAATGTTATGTCAAATCGATATACTTAAAAGATGTGCATCAATCTTTATACTTTGTAAGAAGCCAATGACCACCATGATGATTAAGATGTTGAATGAAGATAAAAATGAAGCATTAAACCATGATATGATGTAATGTTAAGGAATACAATGATTTATACAAGTTATCAAATGATGTTGATAAGCATGATATTAGGAAGCAATATAAAAAAATGATAAAGGTAGATGAGGTTGAACGAGTCCCTCTCTACAATACAAGGAACAAAAGGGCTTACTAGAACAAAAGAGCTTCCTGGAAATATTCAAATAACATATGTTTTCAAAGATAAAATCTTTAAAATCATAGCATGAGCATACTTTAGGGCATTCATTAGGCTTAATCGTACATCACCATGCATTGTATAAAATGACAATTATATGGGCAAGTCTTCTTTTCATTAAATATGAAGATTGAAGATAAAAGGTAGTTATAAAAGTTTGTTAATAGTACTTAAAGTGAGTTAGGTATTATTCTTAGTATGCTAATAAATGTTTATAGTATATGTTGTTTAAATTGATTGTTATGAAATCTTTAAATTATCTTTTATACTTTATGAGCAAGTATGTTTAATTATGTTGGTCATAGTGTGATGTTTACAATGTTTTTATCATTAAATGAACTGTCTTCCTCGAGAAGGGAAAGGATTGAGTTTTGGCTTATGCCACATTTTCAAATATTGTATTGAACTTGGTTTTTCCCTGAAGCAGCTGAATTTACCATGATGTCATGATTTCAAACTTACTACTGAGAATTATTAGTTTTCACCCCAATTCTTTTTATGTTTTCCATGATAAATTAATAGGAGGATTCAAGCAATGCGTAGAGCAAGGAGATGAAGACTTAGTTAAGTTGTTAATGTAATTATTTTAGCTATGTATTTATATTAATAGTTTTGTAATTAATTTTATATAATTTGTTTTGCAAAGTTTGTAATCTCAGACATATCAATTGGTTGTATGGTAAAAAGTAAGTTTCCAGATGTGTAAAATATCTTGCTCTCTTACTTTTATTAAAGGCTCTATATAATTACTCGTTAATAGTTATTGTACAAGTTTTAAATTATGTTTTAAGTTTAAAGTGACATACTTAATTCTGTTTACTTAATATGCTTAGGGTATGCTACAGTATTTAAAATTAGGATGTTACATTTTAGTATTAAAGCAGTTCATCCTGTTGAGCTGGGGAATGGACTGACTATGCTTTTGGGCATGTTTAAATGTTTTGTTTGTGTTGTGCATTCTTTTATCTCAATGTGAGATATATGAATAGAGTTGCATGACATCCTTAGGACTAAATGTTAATAATTACTGACATACTACTACATGATATTGAGTCTGGCTAACTCAATATATGATGTTCGGTGTGAACTGGAAATTATAACACCTCCTAGGCGAATACGGAAGAATAGGAAAGTTTCTATGAGAAGGTAATAATGATATGTCTAAGATTATTAAACCGATGAATTAATCAGATTTTGACTGGATGGAAGCCAATCCACTACTACAAATGGGATCAGGATTCCCATTATTATCTAGAGCTTGAAAAGATGAAGTTGTTGTTAATTAGAAAAGGATATAATATAGTGATAGTCAAGAAACAGAGTGAATCAGTAAAGTTTCTAAAAGAGTAAAAGGTCGGATGTTGAAGTTAGATCTCAATTTCTATAACATAAAGAAGTACAAAATTTGAGTTAGAACATAGGACTAAAAGTGTACAAAAATGAAGAAAACAATATGGAAGAAAGTTAAGTTTGTTAGGTCAGTTAGTATGTTATACATACAATAAAACTATGATATTATATGAAGGAATGTTCATGGAAAATTGTTTATCTAAATATAGAGTAGTATAATCTTTCAATCTGTTTTGCCATAAATATTTTTAAGGATCACAACTTTTGAAGATCTAAATGGAGTTATGTTTTCTGACTATATAATTGTAAAGGTATGTTTGTAAATATGAAAACATTCATTAGAGTTATTGTTGAGATTCCATTTCTTTTCTACAAGAGATATTGGGTTGTTAGATACTTATAGAACTAAGATATTGGTATAGAAATGGATAAGAGCAAGAAAGTTGTCATCTTGAAGTTTTCAATTTGTTTTTCTATAGTATTCTTTTCGAATGACAACAAGTGGTAACTTGAATAGAAAAGTACAGAAGGTTGTAGGTTTGAGGTATCAATTGAATGAATTTGTAAGTTTTCAAAGATACATAAACTGTGGAAAGAGAATAACAATTGTATTTTGAATAAGAATCTCATGAGCCATATGTATATCACTGTTATGTTTCTTCATATGGGAAATTGAGATTCTAGGACATAACACATGGACACACCTGCATTAATTTCTTGGTGATGATAATGTTTTAGTTGTTAAATTATTGAAGAGAGGAATGTCAGGAATTTTAGGATTAGTGTTCAAGAAGCTGATGTTTTCTATAGGAAGTTTGGAAAAGAAGAATGACACCATAACTTCCTTTGTGTAGTGTTATTCTATTAGAATGAAATCATATTCTTTTGTAAATGAGAAGGCATCTTACATTTTGCCAAATAAGATAATGTTTGAAGTTAGATTTTTATTCATGCATACATATATGTTAGCCAATGTGGACAAGTATGTGACTAGGGTTCTTCCCATTCTATCAAGACCTTAACACTCAAAATTGACTTGGTAACTTTAAAGGTTTAAGCTATTGAAAATGTATACCGCTGGGATGAAAATTGTAACATTATACATGATAAGTAGAAATCACGTATTCACACGGATGGAATTGGGTTAATCTTAAAAGATTTGGCAATGTTTTGTTTTTGAAATGTATCTAAAGGAAGGGACTCAAAGAATAAATAAATTAAAGAAATTCTTAGTTTGGTTGAATTTTTAAGGCAATGGGCAAAGCAGAGTATTGGTGGAGGAGTTTAATAAGACTATTGGAAGTTGTATGTATTTATGTAATGTGGAAAGATTTAGGGAGACTTTCTTAAACAAGTGTTTTCTAAGAAACATATAGGATGATAAAGGAGTGGAATATTTTTTTTTTATGGAACTAAAACATAGAGGCATGTCCATTGTATAATATGAAGTGAAGTGAAGTTTGGAGAACTTTTCAAGTTTTCCTTATATGTTAGGCTCAGCCCTAATGAAAACCAAAAGTGTATCAAGTTTGAACCTAGATTAAAGGGATAGAAAACAAGAGATTTATCAGTCTTAGGAAGATTAGGGACTTTTCTCACTTTAGTTAAGAAGTGTAAAATTGTAGAGACCACTGAGGATGAGAATTTCAATAGAGACTCAGTGAATTACAAAAATGGAAATGAACCAAAATCAAATGAAAAATGTGAAGCCTAAATGCTCTAAATGTGGAAAAAGACAACATGATGACAAATCTTGTTTGGTGTGTTAGCAGTGCGATCAATTAGGGCATTATGTCAGCTAGTGTCAATAAAGGCAGGACGTTATACCCAATCCTAGACTACAGGTGCCAAGAATGGTATACACTTTAAGAAAGTAAAAAGGGAAGTTCAGTCTTCTGACTCTTTACATGGTAACTTCTGTCAGAAATGAATGAATATATATATTTAAGTTGGTTAAAGGTTGGAATGGATAATATGGATATAGTGAAAAGGTAACTATTATGGTTCTCTAAACTTTTAGTATGAACAGTAAAATTTTGGGGACAAAATTTGTAAAAGGAGAGGAGAAATGTAACACCCTCTTTTTATACATGTTAGGCTTGTATAAGATTATGGAGATAACTTAATACTTGTTTAACATGTCTACTAAAATTTGTGACATTTTGAGTTAATTTAGGCAATTTGTCACAACACAGAACGTGTAAAATGACTATTTTAACTCAAAAAAATAGCATAAATATGTAATTAAAGGAAATAAATATGAAAAATTAATTTCTAGGTCACAAATGTGTGAAAGAGGATGTGGTTAAATTTTGAGGTCAAACGGAATCAGTTCAGTATTTTTAAGGATACCAAGTGAGTGTTTAAGTACCGGATTAAGGTGCAACAGATATGGAAAATTCTAAAAATGATGAAACAAGAAATTAGATGAATCCTATGATTTATTCTAAAGTTGTTGGAAGTTAGGAAACTTGATATGGTAAGCTCAAAGTGTTCTTAACAGATACGAAGTTCAGCGAAATGACTATTTCCCCTTAATGTCATCTTTTAAAAGATGAGATCTTTTCTTATATTTCTCATCTCTCTCATGTAATACCCTAGAAAGTCATGTTAGGCTAATATATGGTTACAGAGGTAGCTTAATACTTACTTAACATGTTTGTGAAGTTTTGTGGCTTTCTGAGTATGTTTAGACACTTTGCTGTAACACTATGTGAGAAATATAGCTATTATTTACTCTGGAAGTGGCTTAAACTACTTAGTTAGTGGAGATAAATGTCGAAAGTTTATTTTCAAGTCATAAATGTGGGAACTGTGCTACCGTTAAAGTTTGAGAATTTTTGGAGTTAGTTCGGCATTTTTAAGCATACTGGTTATGTGTTTTAATGTTGGATTGAACCACAGCTGATATGGAAATATCAGTTTTTGGTGAAACAGAATTTTTAATGAATCTTAGGATTTATTTTGAATTTGTTGGAAGCTATGAAACTAGATTTGGTGGAATCTGAGTGTTCTTAGCAGATTGGGTTTTGGTACCCAAATAAGAGAAGTCCAAATAGACTTCCCTTCTTTTGAAAATATCCCACGGTGGGGATATTTTATGGGCAGAAATAGAAGAACAAAAACATGAGAAAGAAGAGAAGAGAAAAGAAAGAAAAGAGAGGAGAGAAAGAGAAGGAAAGGAGAAGGAAGAGAAGGATCAACAATCCAAGGAGAGGATCCAAGTGAAGGCCTTGCTTCATCTTCATCATCTTGATCTTGAGGTAGGGGAAATCTATTTTTACTTGTTTGTGTTCATTCTTTTCTTTTGGTTTAAGAAAAGCTTGAAGAGAAAATGAGGTTAATGGGTGATTTGATGTTTTATAAGTTGAATCTTGATGTGGTTAGTATGGTTGAGCTAGAAACTGAATTATGAATGTGTTTAGATGAATTTTTCATCGTTTGGAGCCTTAATTCCCTTTCTATGCCACTATTGGGGGTTTTGGTCAAGTTGGAGATTTTGAATCATAAGTGTTAATTTAAATGAAATTGATGTTGTTTGAGAGTTATTATGTGTAGTTGGACCTTATTAGAGGTTGAAAATCACTTGAAAATGGATTTTTAGTGATTGGAAGTGGTTTTAGTTCCATTGGAACAGTAACCCGTAGCTGCAAAATTATGCAGATTTTGAGTTTTGCTGTTCACGCCGCAATGTTGGACTTTCACGCCGCAACGTTGGGAAGAACATGTTGAGTGCCGCAACGTTAGGAAGAAAAAGGGACTTGCGCCGCAACGTGGAATGGTTGCTCCGCAACGTTGAATGCTTGCTCCGCAACATTGAAAGTTTACGCCACAACGTTGGCAATTTTTCTTGCCAGTACTTGAACCCGAGACTTGGGCGCCGCAACGTGGAATAGGGGACGCCGCAACGTTGGTGCCAGAAAATAACTGAGTTGTGTTTGATGCTCTGGATCATTCTAGTAGCATAGTTTTCTTCTTTTATGCTTCTTAATGAGTGTTGAGACACTAGTAGGAGTATTTAATGAAGTGAGAACATGATAAATCATATTGATTTGTGACGCTAATTATGTGAGATAATTAGACATGAATATATACATATATGGTGTATTATGATGAATTGAGGAAATGAGTTTCTCCTAAGTATTAGGATCACTCATGTATGCTCTTTTAAGAGTGTTAAAGTACTTCTATAAGTATTTGATGAAGAGTTGTAAATTGAACCTGAAATGCATATAAATCAATTGTGAAACTAGTTATGGAAAGTAATTGGTAATTATTTTGCATGAGCTGTTTGAGAAGTATAGATTGGTGAGTAATATCCTTTCTATGTCTTTGTATAATAGATTGGTGAGTAATATCCAACTCTATTGTATGTGAAATACCTTGAGGTTTATAATATCCTCTTAGTATCGTTGAGAATCATAGATTGGTGAGTAATATCCTCTCTATGTTGTGAGTAGTAAGGTGAGT
Source organism: Ormosia semicastrata (assembly GCA_029884595.1). Taxonomy (NCBI): domain Eukaryota; kingdom Viridiplantae; phylum Streptophyta; class Magnoliopsida; order Fabales; family Fabaceae; genus Ormosia; species Ormosia semicastrata. Next base: position 36,889,480 of record JAQQTO010000048.1, on the reverse strand, counting down.
AATATCCTTATTACATTGTGAAGTAAGGAGGTGAGTAATATCCTCTTTGCTTTGTTTGGCCCCATAAAAGTGGGTGTTCTATATCAGGTAAGGTGCTTAGTACCCTTCCTAATATAGTGAAGTATGAAAGGATAAAATTCCTTGTTCATTATTGTTAACCATGTAGTTGATGAGACTTCACTACCCGGGGGGGGAATGAGACTTCCTCTGTGATAATGATATATACTGGATGAGACTTCCAGTGCTTGTTCAAGGTTATGGATGAAACTATGGACTTCCATTACTTTGTTCAAGTTTCATGCATTCATGACATTGCCATGGGATTGGAGTCCTGGATGTGGTATCATGCATTATGCATTTTCATACTTAGGAATCTGAATAGACATAATCATTAGTCATAATTAAGCATAACTTGACGATTGTATGGGCAGTTGCTATCATGACATTTTTATGCATTACAATTGTATGGGCGGTTGCTTGTTGTTGAAATGAGGAGTTGTTACTTTTATTATTGAAGTATCAACGAGATAATTATAAATATTATCTGTTTGTATATATTTATATACTGGTATTGGAATACTTCTACTAAGATGTATTTTCTTACCCCGATTGTACTGCCATGTAAATCCAGGTGCGAGCTCTTCGAAAGGGAAAAAGAAGATGTATGAAGACTAGCATAATATAGATGCTGTTTTGAGCTGAGCTTATAAATGTTTTATATTTGCTTAGTTGTTACAAGTTATGTATAACAGTACGCCTTGAGGCTGTGATGTATATATATAACTTTTGCTATCGTGGCTTTCCATATTTATTAATTACGTATGAACGATATGGATAAGATGTTATTTTATGTTACTAGTAGCAGGGTCAATATTGGGTTATTCACTTATATGACGATATATTTGGGTAGTAAATATTGGGCTGTTACATTTTGGTATCAGAGCAGTTCATCCTGCTGAGCCGGGGTATGGACTGACTATGCTTATGCATGTGTAGTGATGGTTATGTATTTCTTATCTCTTACATGTGATTGTTTGAGTGGAATTGCATGTTTTACCTTTGAGATGTTTGCTTTAGCTGCTGTGACATGGTTACATGATATTGAGCCTAGCTAACTCAATATGGATTGTTCTGTGTTTATAGAAGACTATGGCAACACGAGGGTGACCAGCAACACGAGGACGACCACGTGGGAGTCGGAATTGAGACTCTGATAATGAAGGTACAAATTTGGCTGCAGCTATGATGGCAATGGCCAATGCCATGAGGCAAATAGGATCGAACAAGCAATGGATCGCTAGAGTTTTAGAGAGGTTGGTACCTCAGCAGCAAGTACCACCGGTACCACCACCAGTACAAGAGGTACCACTCGGGAAAAATCAGAATTTTCTCGACATTACAGAATTCAGAAATATGAATCCTCCAATATACAGGGGTGATTATGATCCAGTTAAAGCGGAAGAGTGGTTGACCGAATTAGAGAAGATCTATGAGGTCATGGTTTGCTCTGAAGAGCAAAAAGTTTCTTTTGCTTCTTTCATGCTGAGAGGGGAAGCAGAACAATGGTGGCGAAACATTAGAAGGCTGCTTGAGACAGTAGGGACTTTGATCACGTGGGGTGTGTTCAAAGGGATCTTTTTGGAGAAACATTTTCCAAAGAGTTTACAAGATGATAAAGAGAAGGAGTTTTTGAATCTTCGACAAGAGGACATGACAGTTGGACAATATGAGGCAAAATTTCATGAGTTGTCCAAGTTTTCTTCGCAGTTTAGACAGAATCCAGATGAGAGCTGGAGGTGTGTCAGGTTTGAGTCCGGGATGAGGGGAAATATAAGAAGGGTTGTGAGACCTTTTGAAATCAGGGATTTTCCATCCTTGGTAAACAAGTGTAGAATTGTGGAGTCTGAAAATCTCCAAATTCAGGCAGAGCAGAGTTTGCAAAGTCTTCAAAGAAGAGGAAAGTGGATGGTGGAAATGGGAAAGGTAATCCTAAATCTAGTCACCCACAAGAAACATACCAGAATAATCAAAAAGTAGGTCGGCAAGAAAATTGCAACAAGTGTGGTAAGTATCACAGAAACAAAGTGTGTTGGGTGGACCAGGTAACTTGTTTTAAGTGTGGTGAGAAGGGACACTACGCAAAGAGTTGTTCTCAGGGGCAAGAAAACAAGACTGAAGATGGACCTATCGCTGGGGGTAGAGTCTACGTTGTACGAGGCAAGGAGACATCACCATCTCTTGGTTTTAGAAAATTCGGTAACTTTGCTTAGTATCTTGGTTTTCTTATAATTGGATTATATTTGTTGTTGTACGTTGGTTGTTAGAACTTAATATATAAGGTAAACTAATTTTGGGGACAAAAATTCTAAAAAGGTGGGGTGAATGTAATACCCTAGAAAGTCATGTTAGGCTTGTATATGGTTACAGAGGTAGCCTAATACTTACTTAACATGTCTGTGAAGTTTTGTGGCATTCTGAGTATGTTTAGACACTTTGCTGTAACACTATGTGAGAAATATAACTGTTATTTGCTCTGGAAGTGGCTTAAACTACTTAGTTAGTGGAGATAAATGTCGAAAGTTTATTTTCAAGTCATAAATGTGGGAACTATGCTACCGTTAAAGTTTGAGAATTTTCGGAGTTAGTTTGGCATTTTTAAGCATACTGGTTATGTGTTTTAATGCTGGATTGAACCACAGCTGAAATGGAAATATCATTTTTTGGTGAAACAGAATTTTTAATGAATCATAGGATTTATTTTGAATCTGTTAGAAGCTACGAAACTAGATTCGGTGGAATCTGAGTGTTCTTAGCAGATTAGGTTTTGGTACCCAAATAAGAGAACTCCAAATAGACTTCCCTTCTTGTGAAAATATCCCACTGTGGGGATATTTTATGGGCAGAAACAGAAGAGCAAAAATGTGAGAAAGAAGAGAAAAGAAAAGAAAGAAAAGAGAGGAGAGAAAGAGAAGGAAAGGAGAGGGAAGAGAAGGATCAACCATCCAAGGAGAGGATCCAAGTGAAGGCCTTGCTTCATCTTCATCATCTTGATCTTGAGGTAGGGGAAATCTGTTTTTACTTGTTTGTGTTCATTCTTTTCTTTTGGATTAAGAAAAACTTGAAGAGGAAATGAGGTTGATGGGTGATTTGATGTTTTATAAGTTGAATCTTGATGTGGTTAGTATGGTTGAGTTAGAAACTGAATTATGAATGTGTTTAGATGAATTTTTCATCGTTTGGAGCCTTAATTCCTTTTCTAGGTCATTATTGAGGGTTTTGGTCAAGTTGGAGATTTTGAATCATAAGTGTTGATTTAAATGAAATTGATGTTGTTTGAGAGTTATTATGTGTAGTTGGACCTTATTAGAGGTTAAAAATCACTTGAAAATGGATTTTTAGTGATTGGAAGTAGTTTTAGTTCCAATGGAACAGTAACCCGTAGCTGCAGAATTATGCAGATTTTGAGTTTTGCTGTTCATGCCGCAACGTTGGACTTTCACACCGCAACGTTGGGAAGAACATGTTGAATGCCGCAACGTTGGACTTTGAATGTCGCAACGTTGGGAAGAAAAAAGGACTTGCGCCGCAACGTGGAATGGTTGCACTGCAACGTTGAATGTTTGCGCCATAATGTTGAAAGTTTATGCCGCAACATTGGCAGTTTCTCTTGCCAGTACTTGAACCCGAGACTTGGGCGGCGCAACGTAGAATAGGGGACGCCGCAACGTTGGTGCCAGAAAACAACTATGAGTTGTGTTTGATGCTCTGGATCATTCTAGTAGCATAGTTTTCTTCTTTTATACTTCTTAATGAGTGTTGAGACACTAGTAAGAGTATTTAATGAAGTGAGAACATGATATATCATATTGATTTGTGACGCTAATTATGTGAGATAATTAGACATGAATATATACATATATGGTGTATTATGATGAATTGAGGAAATGAGTTTCTCCTAAGTATTAGGATCACTCATGTATGCTCTTTTAAGAGTGTTAAAGTACTTCTATAAGTATTTGACGAAGAGTTGTAAATTGAACCTGAAATGCATATAAATCAATTGTGAAACTAGTTATGGAAAGTAATTGGTAATTGTTTTGCATGAGCTGTTTGAGAAGCACAGATTGGTGAGTAATATCCTTTCTATGTCTTTGTATAATAGATTGGTGAGTAATATCCAACTCTATTGTATGTGAAATACCTTGAGGTTTATAATATCCTCTTAGTATTGTTGAGAATCATAGATTGGTGAGTAATATCCTCTCTATGTTGTGAGAGTAAGGTGAGTAATATCCTTATTACATTGTGAAGTAAGGAGGTGAGTAATATCCTCTTTGCTTTGTTTGGCCCCATAAAAATAGGTGTTCTATATCAGGTAAGGTGCTTAGTACCCTTCCTAATATAGTGAAGTATGAAAGGATAAAATTCCTTGTTCATTATTGTTAACCGTGTAGTTGATGAGACTTCACTACCCGGGGGGAATGAGACTTCCTCTGTGATAATGATATATGCTGGATGAGACTTCCAGTTCCTGTTCAAGGTTATGAATGAAACTATGGACTTCCATTACTTTGTTCAAGTTTCATGCATTCATGACATTGCCATGGGATTGGAGTCCTGGATGTGGTATCATGCATTATGCATTTTCATACTTAGGAATCTGCACAGACATAATCATTAGTCATAATTAAGCATAACATGGCGATTGTATGAGCGGTTGCTATCATGACATTTTCATGCATTGCAATTGTATGAGCGGTTGCTTGTTGTTGAAATGAGGAGTTGTTACTTCTATTATTGAAGTATCAATGAGATAATTATAAATATTATTTGTTTGTATATATTTATATACTGGTATTGGAATACTTCTACTGAGATATATTTTCTTACCCCGATTGTATTGCTATGTAAATCCAGGTGCGAGCTCTTCGAAAGGGAATAAGAAGATGTATGAAGACTAGCATAATAAAGATGCTGTTTTGAGCTGAGCTTGTAAATGTTTTATATTTGCTTAGTTGTTGCAAGTTATGTATAACAGTACGCCTAGAGGCTGTGATGTATATATATAACTTTTGCTATTGTGGCTTTCCATATTTATTAATTACGTATGAATGATATGGATAAGATGTTATTTTATGTTAGTAGTTGTTAGTCATGGTAACCATTACCCAAGAGGGAGGTGAATTGGGTATTAAAAAACTTTTCACAAATGCTCTTAAAGTAAATACAAATATTTAAGCTATTAAGTAAAAGAGAAAGAATTGCAAGATAAAGAATAAAAGCTTTAACAATAGCAAATGAATAAGTGTGCAATAATATAAAATTACGTAAAATAAAGATTGCATAAAATAAAGAGATAAAGAGAGGAAGAGCAGGCACGATATTTATCTTGGTTCGACCACCAACCACTTGTGGTTTACGTCCAGTCCCCGAAACACAGTTCGAGATATTCCACTATATGTACAAGTTTCAATAGGTGCTTACAACCATTACATAAAAGAGTACTTTTCACATACAGGAAAACTGTACCCTTGTGCTAAAGTCTCAGCCTGCAGGGATACCTCACCCTTACACAAACCTTAGAGGGATACCTCACCCCCTCTGCAAACCTTGAAGGATACCTCACCCTCAATATAGAAGAATAGAAATATAGATGAAGAGAAACTCTCACTCAGAGTAAATAATACAAATTGAAGCTCTATGAAGCTGTTTAAGAATATCTCAAATTTTGGCGAAAAAGAGCACAGAAATTTGGTAAAATATGTATTACAAAATAAAGTAAGAAAGAATTATTTCAGATAAATGGGTGGTGTTAAAAGATATCCCAAAAACATGTATTTATAGAGTTCTAAGAAAAAGAGCCATTGGGTATCAATTAAAACCATAATTATTACGAGAATATGACCGTTTGTTTTCATATCAGTATTTCGTAAAATACATGTTTATTTGAATACCATAAATCGATATTCGAATACCACTATTTATAAACCATCGTGAAAAGTAAATTAATATGGGTTATTCGAATACCAACATGGGGTATTCGAATACCACTATTTAAAACACTTTAGAAAGGCTGTTTAGAAGTTTGTTATTCGAATACCAAAAGAGTATTCGAATGCCACTGTTCCAATTCTCATAAAAAATAATTCAAAAGCCAGTTATTCGAATACCACAATGAGGTATTCGAATACCTCTATTTTAAACGCATTCTGGAATGTTTTTTAGGCTGTGGTATTCGAATACCACATCCTGTATTTGAATGCCCCTTTAAAAAACTCGTTCAGGAACGTTTTCTGGGCTGTGGTATTCGAATACCACATGCTGTATTCGAATACACCTTACTGATTTTGAAAACTGAATTCAAATGATCATAACTTCTTCATTTCTTATCCGTTTAAAGCAAATGACTAGTCATTGGAAAGATCTTTGAGTCTATTTTCAAATGAAAGAAGTTTCAAAACAAAGCTCAAAGTATTTTGAAACATATGATCAAAAGAGTGACTGAAGGTCAATTTTGCAAAACTCAAACTTTGCTATTTTTCATAGATTTGAACTATTACCAATACTAGCTTTTCAAAACTTGTTTGTTGGACATTTTAACATAGGAAAACTATTTGTAAAGATTTGAAAAACATATTTGAGATATCCATAAGGCTTCTTACATAAAGACCCTAAGTCCTCAAAGATAAACCATTTAAATTTCCTTTGGACTTGGTCTTTGACATGACTTTGATGTTATCAATACCTTCATGACATAGGCATTCACATTCTCCTTGTGTTGAGCTTAATAGAGATCTTCTGCTTTCTTGTTGCAATGCTCACTCTTGGTACTTGGACTATCCTACAAAGTATTGCTCACTTAAACAAGCATAGTTAGTCCAAAATTATAGTTCAATATCTTCATATGCATGATTCATAAATGTATAACTCTAGTTAGTTTAACATGCATATAAAAAATTACTAATGGATATACTCTATATAGGATGTAACAAGGAACATAAGCAAAGTATTCTTTTTGTCTTGTATTTGTCATCATCAAAACTTAACATATAAAACCATTTAAGGCAAACTTATATCCACAATCTCTCCCTTTTTGATGATGACAAATCACCAAAGAAAAAATATGTTGATGAGCAATATTCAAGAATAGATATTCATGTAAGCATATCAAATAATAAGCATATCAAGCATATATTTTTCTTTCCAATTTTCACTCCCCCTATTTGACATCAACAAAAAGGCGTAGAAAGAAAAGATTTTCTCCCTCTTAGAGATTCTACATATGAGTCAAGAATAGAGAGATGATATAGAGGATTATTCATGCAATACTTGTCATATTTTGGTATATCAACATTTAGCATATGATAGCAATGAAACACTTTATGTAATCAAATAAAGATATAAGTCAAGAGATATAAACAACTCAAGAGCTAGGCTCCCCCTCAAAATATGCATATAATAGATAAAGGAAATATGTACGTGAAGACCATGTAAGCACATTACTTTAAAGAAAAGTAGGCAAAAGATTTTTATTTTTAATCCATCAATTAAAAAACATTTTAAAAACTTTTTCCCCTTTTAAAAAGAATTTTACAAGAGCACATTATATTTTTAAAAGCATTTTAGAAGGGTAGAGATATTTTATATTAAAAAACACATATTCATTAAGACAGATCAATCCAAGTCAAAAGAACATAAGTACATCTCCTTGATGAAATATGCTATAGGGATCAAAGCATGTATAGAACTAATATCATTCACCCTAAATGCAATGACAAATTAGCAAGTTAATATCTAATTAGGTACTTTGTCAATGCTAAGCATACTTCTCATGTAAAAAAGACATATAATTATTTTAAAATTTATCAACAAGTATCATACAATTCATATCATATACCATAAAAGCTAAGGGATAGAGATACTTATTGAGATAGATAAAGAGTAATAATCCTTCTTTATTGGTCCTTTAACTTTGAGCTTTCTTCCTTTGAATTCTCCATTTCATTGCACTAGAAGAAAGTCTTCTTTATTTTCCTCTTCATTTGAATCCCATTCAACTTTTCTCATTTATCCATATATGCTTGTATATGCAAAATCTGATGGCTATATTTGAAACACATAGAGAGACTAGCAAAGCTAACTTTAAAAAATCTTCTAAAACATAGGTTAGCATCAAATATCATATAAGCCCATTTATAAGCATAATTTAGGTTGATATATAATTTAAAGCATGTATCACATTATCAACCATACAATATTAGTTCTAACAAGAATGCATGAAGCACATATGCACTTGAATCCAAAAAAAAAAAATTTAAGCATTTTAAGGCATGATTCAAGTTTATCAAGAAGCATATGATCATCATCAAAACTTATTTAGGCATTTTTAGGCAAACAGTTATCATGTAAGGCATGTGAAGGTATAACACAACTCCTTACTTCTCCAAATATCACATGATATCAAATTTAAAGCATAGATAAGGATAATAGATTGATATCACCAAAAAAGTATTCTTTGAATTTTTGTAGATGACTCTCACTTCCACCAACTTCCAAGCTTCAAGCTTTCATGACGGAATAGAAATTATTTGCACCCCTTTAAAAGTTGAGTCCTTTTAAACTTCACTATCCTCAAGTTGAATGAACTTATTCTATTTAAATGCTTGCTTGTGGTAGTTGACACCCTACAAAATAATTCAAAGTACTTTCTTTGGTATCCATCAATTTTGGATCCATAGAGGTTAGTCATTATGCCAAACTCATAAGCAAATAAGCATTTAAAATAATAAAATAACAAATGAGTTCACAAGGGCAAAACATATTTCATTTCATTAATCAAATTAGCCAAGTACATATATTCATCAAAAGAATAGCCAATTACATTTGGTTAAACATTTGTATTTTTCATACATATCATTACGTGCATATTTTTAGATAATACAAACAAAGAATTTAGCATATATTGATTATTAATGCTAGGCAACATATACAATAACAAATGCAGCATAAACTTTTAAAATAAAGCAGGGGTAGGAAAAACAGCAGTAGCAGCAGCAGAGGCAACAGGGGCACCCTTCTGATAAAGGGTATTCGAATACCTTCCCAAGTATTCGAATAGATGGCCAAACTGGTTTGGCTGCCAGATAATGGTATTCGAATACTTACTGATGTATTCGAATATCCACGCAAAAAGAAAGCAAGATAAGGGCAAGTATTTGAATAACTTACATGGTATTCGAATACGACAGAGACAAGCCAGAAACACTGATAAGCAAAGCCTCAGGTTATTCGAATAACTACTTAGGTATTCGAATAGCCCTATCAGAAAAACACAATTTAGCAAGTATAACAACAATGGTATTCGAATACCATATGAAGGTATTCGAATAACTTAAGCAAGAAATCACATTTATGTATGTCTAGGATTTGTATTTTGAGTGAAGAAGGCATACCTTTGATGGAAATAGTTTATCTAGCATATTAACGTGTAGAAACATGTTCAAGACATAAGGTTAGAAAAGCATAACACAAGTTTCACTTATCCAATGATTGCAAGTCCATGCTTCATAGAGACAAGGAAGTGAGTTTGAAATTATTTCTGATCTTTGTACTTGGAGCAGCCACTTTTAAGATGTCAAAGTCACTTCTTGGCCTTCAAACACACCTACAACACACTTTAATTTTTGACTTTTAGTACCCACATTTTCTTGGGTCCTTATGTGTTAGTTTTTGAAAATTAATCTATTATGCTCTCATAAAGATTAATTTTTCCATAATATGTAAATTGAGCACAATAAATTAAATAATTAAATACCATTAAGCATATAGTTGATAGCATGCTTACTTTCATGATATATAGACAATTTTAAAGCATATAAAGCATACATAAGCATTATAGACCCTTATGTACCAAGATATATAACAAATTAATGAACTATATAATAGAATGAATATAATCATGTGTTAAACATAATATTCAAAATTTATTAAGTATACATGATTCTATTAATCAATTAAGGCTTACAAGGAATATACCTCAAATTTATTGACTTTGCATGTGAGTGTACATAAGAGGTAAAAGCTTTTGATACCTTAGCCTTGGTAATCAAGGAAATACTTTTTCTTATCCATTGCTTCTCTTTTGGAGTCTTGAACTTTGCAAGTTCTACATTTTGTACTTGAGAAGCTTTGGTTGAAACCATCTTCCTTCTTTGACCAAAGTTTCTACCATTAGGCTTTGGAAGCATTCTCCTTGATGATTCCTCTTTCTTTTGACCAATTTGTCCATCCTTTTGAGAAATATTCTACATAATTGAAATACTAGGAGGACACTTTGGTATCCACTTCATTTTGGGTCCTTGAATGTTAGTATTAGGGCCTTTAGGATTTTTAGGAACCCATACCATACAATTTCTCATATAAGGATTTTTTCTATAATTACATAAATGAGAAATATGTCCTAGATGACCATAAAAATTGCAAACAATTGAATTTAATGATGGCTTAATCATTTGAATATCATTTTTGAAAAACTTAAGCATTTTATTATTATTATATTCTAAATTAATTTTGCCATAAGCCTTGCTTGAATTTTCACATGTAATAACATTAATTTTATTCTTATTAACAAGCATAGAATTTAAGCAATTACAATCATTAGCTTTGGCAAATTCAGAATATAAGTCATCAACTTGATTTTCTAAATTAATGCACTTTTCACAAGAAGATGAGGTTTCATATTTCAAAGGCATTTCCTCATTAAGAAAAGTATATTCATTTTTCAAAGTTTCAATTTCACTTTTAATAAAGGAAATATTTTCCAAACACGATAAGTTTTTCTTTTCTAAATTCAACAAACCAACATACAGTTCATTATGTGTACATTGTAACACATCATAGGAAGGACTATAATCCAGTTTAGAATTATTTACCTCAAAGTCCTTTTTAGCCATATAGGAAGTGGTTTCAATTTCTAGGGTACTTGCCTCTTTAAGAGAATCACATTCTTCATCATCAATTTTGTTTTGCTTTGCCTCTTCTTCAAATTGAGCATCATTGTCACCAAGTGGCATTTGGCTGCCTTCAATAGTTTGAGTATCTCTTTGGGGATATTTTTCATGACAAGCTTCCTTCAATGGCGTTTGCTCTTCTTGCTTTCTATATACAACTTTATACACAAAATCATTGTTAGCAAGACAAATAGCATTAAGAACATCCCATATATCTTTAGCACTAGAGCAATTTTTAATTGTAGCATAAGCATCATCATTCAAACAACTTCTTAAAATTTGCATAGCTCTAATGTTTAAAGAAAAATATTTCTTGTCATAGGCATTCCAAGTTTGTTTTGGTTTACAAATAAATCCATTTAACACAACAACCTATAAATCTAAATCAATAGATTGCATATAAAACTCTATTCTAGCTTTCCAATAAACAAAAAGCACACCATCGAAGAATGGTGGTTTATCAATTTCAAAACCTTCCATTTTGAAAAACTTTTAAGGTTGCCAACAGACAAGGATCTTTAACTCTAAGCGGTTAAGCTTTCACCAGAGCACGAAGCTCTGATACCACTTGTTAGTCATGGTAACCATTACCCAATAGAGGGGGTGAATTTGGGTATTAAAAAACTTTTCACAAATGCTCTTAAAGTAAATAAAAATATTTAAGCTATTAAATAAAAGAGAAAGAATTGCAAGATAAAGAATAAAAGCTTTAACAACAGCAAATGAATAAGTGTGCAATAATATAAAATTACATAAAATAAAGATTGCATAAAATAAAGAGATAAAGAGAAGAAGAGCAGGCATGATATTTATCCTGGTTCGACCACCAACCACTTGTGGTTTACGTCCAGTCCCCGAAACACAGTTCGAGATTTTTCACTATATGTACAAGCTTTAATAGGTGCTTGCAACCGTTACATAAAAGAGCACTTTTTACACACAGGAAAATTGTACCCTTGTGCTAAAGTCTCAGCCTGTAGGGATACCTCACCCTTACACAAACCTTAGAGGGATACCTCACCCCCTCTGCAAACCTTGAAGGATACCTCACCCTCAATATAGAAGAATAGAAATATAGATGAAGAGAAACTCTCACTCAGAGTAAATAATACAAATTGAAGCTCTATGAAGCTCTTTAAGGATATCTCAAATTTTGGCGAAAAAGAGCACAGAAATTTGGTAAAATATGTATTACAAAATAAAGTAAGAAAGAATTATTTCAGATAAATGGGTGGTGTTAAAAGATGTCCCAAAAATATGTATTTATAGAGTTCTAAGAAAAAGAGTCATTGGGTATCAATTAAAACCATAATTATTACGAGAATATGACCGTTTGATTCCATATCAGTATTCGTAAAATACGTGTTTATTCGAATACCATAAATCGATATTCGAATACCACTGTTTATAAACCATCGTGAAAAGCAAATTAATATGGGTTATTCGAATACCAACATGTAGTATTTGAATACCACTATTTAAAACACTTTAGAAAGGCTGTTTAGAAGTTTGTTATTCGAATACCAAAAGAGTATTCGAATGCCACTGTTCCAATTCTCATAAAAAACAATTCAGAAGCCAGTTATTCGAATACCACAATGAGGTATTCGAATACCTTTATTTTAAACGCATTCTGGAATGTTTTTTAGGCTGTGGTATTCGAATACCACATCCTGTATTCGAATGCCCCTTTAAAAAACTCGTTTAAGAACATTTTCTGGGCTGTGGTATTCGAATACCACATGCTGTATTCGAATACACCTTACTAATTTTGAAAACTGAATTCAAATGATCATAACTTCTTCATTTCTTATCCGTTTAAAGCAAATGACCAGTCATTAGAAAGATCTTTGAGTCTATTTTCAAATGAAAGAAGTTTCAAAACAATGCTCAAAGTATTTTGAAAGATATGATCAAAAGAGTGACCAAAGATCAGTTTTGCAAAACTCAAACTTTGCTATTTTTCATAGATTTGAACTATTACCAATACTAGCTTTTCAAAACTTGTTTGTTGGACATTTTAACATAGGAAAACCATTTGTAAAGATTTAAAAAACATATTTGAGATATCCATAAGGCTTCTTACAAAATTATAGTTCAATATCTTCATATGCATAATTCATAAATGTATAACTCTAGTTAGTTTAACATGCATATAAAACTTTCATATACACATCCAAAAAAGATATTTATCAATTACTAATGGATATGCTCTATATAGGATGCAACAAGGAACATAAGCAAAGTATTCTTTTTGTCTTATATTTGTCATCATCAAAACTTAACATATAAAACCATTTAGGGCAAACTTATATCCACAGTAGTAGCAGGGTCAATATTGGGTTATTCACTTATATGACGATATATTTGGATAACAAATATTGGGCTGTTACATCTCACGCATCTCCAACAGAGGAAAAAAGAATAGAAAGGGAAGAGGAACCATAGGGGGAGAAAGAAGAGGGGAAAAAAGAAGAAAGAAAGAGGAAGATCCAAGGTCAAAGCTTGAAGATCTTCAACCATTCAAGAGCTTGAGGTAGGGGAGTTTTATTCATTTTACTTTGTTGTTTATCTTGGATAAACTTAGATTTTACAAATAGAAAGGGGATTTGAGAAGTCAAATCCATGTTCTTGGCTTAGTTCTTGATTTCAAGGACTAGTCTAGGATGCTTTCAGCTTAGTATGAGTTAGATGATCATTTATGGCTCAATCCATACCATTTTGGATTATGATTGAGGAATATGGAAATGGTTTGGGAAAAATAGGAATTTAGTGTGATTGATTGATTTTAATCATGATCTTAGTTTGATTAGTTAAGTATAGTGTTTGATGGTCATAAGATGCTTAGAAATCATGTTATAGGTGGAAAACCCTTTGGAATTGCTTAAAATGGTGGTTCTCGGGTTAGTTTCTGCAGAATTCTACAGAAACCATGATTTTCTGCTGGAGCCGCAATCCAAAGGAGTGGGGTGTTGTAGCACTCCCCTCTCAGCTGATCAGGAATTCAATCCTGATAGTTGAGAGTCGCGACATAAATTTTTGGCAGCCACGACACTCCCTTTTAAGCAAAAGCAGGGCATTTTGAGTAGTTTGTGATATTTGTTGCATAACTTGAGCTACAGACATCAGATTGACCTGATTCTTATTACAATTGAAAGTTAAGATGTATGGCTTCAAGTGGTATGAATTTCATAATTTTTTATGTTAGGATACATATTTTGCACATTCAAGAAAAACAATCTATTTAGGCAAAAATTGAGGTGATTTTGATATAGTTTGAACCCTAGAAACTTTAGTAGCTTCTTTAATAGTTAAAGTTGAATTATGAAAGTATAGTAGAAATGTGTTTTCCCCTTTATGGGTTAAACATGAACCAAATGCTCCATTATTGAGTTTGAAATGAAATGTATGCAAGATATTGATATATGAATGTAATGTTATGTCAAATCGATATACTTAAAAGATGTGCATCAATCTTTATACTTTGTAAGAAGCTAATGACCACCATGATGATTAAGATGTTGAATGAAGATAAAAATGAAGCATTGAACCATTATATGATGTAATGTTGAGGAATACAATGATTTATACATGTTATCAAATGATGTTGATAAGCATGATATTGGGAAGCATTATAAAAGAAATGACAAAGGTAGATGAGGTTGAATGAATCCCTCTCTGCAAGCATGTATGATAATGTATAAAGAGAAAGTTTAATGATTATGGTATTGCTTCTCTATTGTGCAAGGAAAAGTATGATTTGTAACATGAAAGAAGAAAAGGTTTTTAGTACTCTTGCATGTTTTGTTTTCAAACTTGTTATTTGATGTTTTCATCTATTGTAAATTATGGCTTGGACAAAAGGGTTCCAAGCGGCTTGGACAAAAGGGCTCCAAGTGTCAAAGTATTAAATGTTTGGTAGTGCAAGGAACAAAAGGGCGTCTTGCCTACCCAGAACATTACAAGGAACAAAAGGGCTTCCAAGAAATATTCAAATAACATGTGTTTTCAAAGATAAAATCTTTTAAAATCATAGCATGAGTATACTTTAGGGCATTCATTAGGCATAATCATACATCACCATGCATTGTATAAAATGACAATTGTATGGGCAATTGTCTTCTTTTCAATAAAAGATAAAAGGTTGTTATAAAAGTTTGGGAATAGTACTTAAAGTGAGTTAGGTATTGTTCTTAGTATACTAATAAATGTTTATAGTATATGTTGTTTAAATTGATTGTTATGAAATCATTAAATTATCTTTTATACTTTATGAGCAAGTATGTTTAATTATGTTGGTCATAGAGTGATGTTTACAATATTTTTATCATTAAATGAACTGTCTGCCTCGGGAAGGGAAAGGATTGAGTTTTGGCTTATGCCACCTTTCTATATATTGTATTGAACTTGGTTTTTCCCCGAAGTAGCTAGATTTACCATGATGTCATGATTTCAAACTTTCTACTGAGAATTATTAATTCTCACCCTAATTCCTTTTATGTTTTCCATGATAAATCAAGAGGAGGATTCAAGCAATGCGTAGAGCAAGGAGATGAAGAGTTATGTTTTTAATGTAATTATTTTAGCTCTGTATTTATATTAATAGTTCTGTAATTAAGTTTATATATTTAGTTTTGCAAAGTTTATAATCTCAGACATATCAATTGGTTGTATGGTAAAGAGCAAGTTTCTGGATGTATAAAATATCTTGCTCTCTTACTTTTATTAAAGGCTATATATAATTACTCATTAATAGTTATTGTAAAGGTTTTAAATTAGGTTTTAAGTTTAAAGTGACATACTTAATTCTGTTTACTTAGTATACGTAGGGTATACTACAGTATTTAGAATTAGGGTGTTACACTTGTGCCATTCTCTTTCTTCTTATGTGATTTTCACTCATGGATTTTGATCACTCCAGAACTTGCTTTGATTCTTTTTTAGGCTACATTTTCATATGCATGCATGAATATGATTGAGGCATTATTTCTTTGTATTAGCTACTTTAACCAAATAGCCAACCTTACATATTTCCCCTTGATTAACCCCCTTGAGCTTATTTTCCTATTCTTTGTTGTCCTTAGCTTACCCTTAGTGAAAAATCATGTTGTCCCTTTACCTTAGGGAATAAGAGAACATTGGCCTTATCCTTGGATGAGCTCTTGAACAAGTGTGGAGGGATCTTATATTGTTATTGTTGTTTGGTCTTGCTTGAGGACAAGCAAGGTTTAAGTGTGGGGGTGTGAAAATGTTGTTCTAAATTGTTATGCAAAAAAAATAAATGCAAGAAGGTTGTGAAATAAAAAAGTTAAAAAAAAAGAAATGAATTTGTAAAAAGAATGCACATTATATGGAATTGGGGTTAAAATTTTATGCTTGTCATTTGAGTTTCTCCCCAATGCTCTTTTATTCTCTTAGCTATTTAGCTTATCATATCCATATTATTTCCTTTCCTTACCTTGACCCCATTATAACCTTGAATAAAACCCTTTTGATTTGTGTATGCATGTGTAGAGAATAGTGGAGAAGAAAAAGATAAGCAAGCTTATGGTAGTGTAAATTTTCATAAGTTGAGTTGAGTGAAGCACTTACCTTCTAGACATTTCTAACCCTAAACACTTGAGGGAGTGAGAGTATATCTTGTGAGAATTTATCACATGGCAATTGTATGGGTAGTTGCCAAGCATAATATGTTCATGTATGACAATTGTATAAACAGTTGCCTTTTATTGAGAATGTGATGATTGTGTATGGAAATGAGTTTTTTACACAAGCTTATATGGATTTTGTGTGGAATGAGTTTTCTATACAACTTATAGAAGTTTATTTTGGGAAAAGAAAGGACATGGTTTTGGATTTTGCCACATTTCTAGCTTTTTATGTATGAGATTTGATTAGAGAATTATGTTTTTCCTTGAAATAGCTGGAATGATTGTGATGGTATGTTTTATGGATTTTACTACTAAGAATTTTGATTCTCACCCCATGTGTATGCTTCTGTAATGATTCCAAGAAAGAAGACTTATGGAAAATGAAGATCTGACAGGATTTGAAGACTTAGAATAGTGTTATTTTAAGTTCTTTTGACAACTTGTATCTTTGTGCTTTGAGAAGCATAGTTTGAAATTTGTACATATTTTTGTATATATGAGAAATACAAACGTTATGTATATTTGATAGTCCATGGCTCATATCTTCTTATAAATATGTTATGTTATATTAAATATGTTGTGTTGTAAGTAGCATGCTTAGATTTAATTATCATGCTATAATGTCGATTATATTATTGTTATTAAATTTGGGATGTTACATTATAATATCAGATTAATTCATCCCGTTGAGTCAGGGTATAGACTGACTATGCTTAGGCATGTTTAGGAGTTCCTTTGTGTGTTATGCATTTTTGTGTTTCTTATTTGAGATGTTTGAATAGAATTGCATGACTTGCCTTAGGTTAGTTTGATATTAGCTACTGTTACATGTTTACATGATATTGAGGACAGATTAACTTAATATGTATTATTCTGTATGTACAGGAAACTATGACACCAAAGAGGCAAACCGCTAAGACAAGGAACTCAGCTAATGAAAGTCCAAGTATGGCTGAGGCTGTGATGACCATGGCCAATGTAATGCAAGCACAAATGACTGCAACTGTTAATGTTATGAGAGAGCAAGCAGCTGCAACTACCAGAATGTTTGAGCAAATGGGGAATACACAACCAGCATAACCTCAACCGGCACAAGTGGTGCAAGTTGAACAGAACCAGGATTGTAACACCCCGATTTTTTGTTTTTCTTGAAATAAATGAGTTTTATAATATTTAAGATTTTTTGTGAATTTTTGAGAATTTTTAATTATTTTGAATATTTTAATATTATTTTGATATTTTAATATTATCTTGAAAATTGTATGTTCGAATTTTGTTTTTTTCTGAAAATATATGAGTTTTATAATTTTTATGATTTTTATGAATTTTTGTAGAATTTTCTGAGTTTTTGATTATTTTAGTGTTATTTTGAGTTGTGTGTGGGCCCGGGGTGGACTCGAGGCAGGCCCGGAAAAATAAAAAAATTTTCTGGATCAGAAAATTTCAGACTATCAAGGTGGGATCAGGAGATCTTACTAAACCCGAAATCGGGAATAGTTGACAGGAATTTTCTATATCTGAGTTTTCTATTATCTATTGTGTAATAATAGCAGTAGTTATTATCCATTGAGTAATATCGGTTAGAAAAATATCTTGATGACTCAGCTGGTGACTCTGCACTACGACTCACCATACTAACTCAGCTGTTCAAGAAAATTCTATGATGACTCACCTAGAAAATATCTAAGAATAAATATCTATCGAAAAAATATCTTGATAAAATATCTCAAGTGTAATCATGAAAGCTAAAAATTCTCAGTTAAATATCTTAAAGATCATGATGGCTAATTATTACTAAGCTTTATGACAACCAATAGGAATTGGTCAAACATAGTGGCTGGACTTTGTTAGGAATCATTGGATGAAAACTTGATGGAAAAGCCTTAGATCCTCACCATTGATCTAATCAATGGTGTGCAAACAATCTTGATTAAGAAGCTTATGATATCAACCTTAGATTTAATCAATGGTTAGGAGATGAAGTTGATTTTAATGGTTAAGATTTAGTCAATAAAAGTGGCTAGATTATGTTAGCCATGGCAACCATTACCCAAGAGGGGGGGTGAATTGGGTGATGCCTAGTTTTAATGCAACTTTGACAAATTATGCATTTTGAATAACTCAATTAATAAATGCAATGAATAAGTCTAATAAATGTACAACTATTGAGGATTACTCAAATATAACTTGGGATATATGATGAACTAAGTGAATAAGCTAGATATCAAGTTGTAACAATCAAAACATCAAGATATGCAATAGATAAATATATTCTACCAAATACTTGAATTTAAAGAGTGTAGGGAAGAGAGAATCAAACTCAAGAATTTATCCCTTCAACCACCAACCACTTGTGGCCTACATCCATCCTCAAGCTTAACTTGAGATTTTCTTCACTATCTCCTAGACTTTACGGGTGCTAGAAAAACCTTTGTACATACAAGAGCACTCCTCACACCTTGGGATACCTCACCCTTGTGCTAGAGCCTCCAATTCTTCAAGCTTCACAGGTGCTTGATGACCTTTACAATGAAGAGCACTCACAACACCTTTGGGATACCTCACCCTTTGTGTTTGAGTCTCACTACAAGGGATACCTCACCCTTTTCTCTTTTGAGGGATACCTCACCCTCTTACAATGATTTCAAGGTGAATAGGAAGAATATAAACTCTCTTGAAGAGTAGATATACAACTTGAAGAACAAAGTATAGATGATAGAAAACTCTCTCAAGAGTGGATAATACAAGTTGAAGCTCAATGAGTATAAAGGATTTACACACTTAGCTCAAAACAAAGAATTTAGAGAAAAGATGATGAATTTCGTTTTCAATGTTCAAGGATAATTTTCAGAATGTTCTCCAACTTGTTTTTGATGCCCAAACACTTTTATTTATAGCCCAATGAGTTTTAGAGCCGTTGAGGTGTTTAGAAATGATTTTCTATGAAAACTAGCCGTTTATAGCCATTAGAAACGTTCACTGGGCACTTTGTAATCGATTACAAGCTTTATGTAATCGATTACAAAGCTTTCAACTTTGTAATCGATTACATACTCGTGTAATCGATTACACGGCTTTGTTAACGCGTTGTAATCGATTACATGACTTGTGTAATCGATTACACTTTTTCTGGTTTTCAAAACCGACTTTAAAAGGTCATAACTTCTTCATTTCTTATCCAATTAAAGCAAATGACCATTCATTGGAAAGATCTTTAAGTCTACTTTCATATGAAAGAAGTTTCAGAACAAAACTCAAAGTATTTTGAAAGATATGATCAAAATAGTAACCAAAGGTCAGATTTTCAAAACTCAAACTTTAATTGGTCATAACTTTTTCGTTTCTTATCCGTTTAAAGCAAATGACCAGTCATTGGAAAGATATTTGAGTCTATTTTCAAATGAGATAAGTTTCAAAGTAAAACTCAAAGTATTTTAAAAGTTATGATTAAAAGAGTAAGTATATGTCAGTTTTGCAAAACACAAACTTGACTATTTTTCATAGATTTGAAATACCACCAAGACTAGCTTTCCAAAAATAGTTTGTTGGGCATTTAAACATTTTAGAAACACTTATAAATATGTTTAAAACTTGTTTGAGCTTAGTGTGATTCCTTTTTACCTTTAGATCTAAGTCCTATAAGCTAAGCTTGAAGATGTTGGACTAGATCTTTTACCACCATCACTTCTTGATGTAATCCAAGCTTCCAAAGAAAATCTTCTCTTCAAAACTTGCAAATGCTTGGAACATCTTTTCATTTTCATTCTCCTTGAGTTGAGCATAGTTGTGATCTTTTGCTTTCTTGTTGCAATGCTCACTCTTGGTACTTGAACTATCCTACAAAATATTGCTCACTTAACCAAACATAGTTAGTCCAAATTCATAGCTCAATATCTTCATATGCATGATTCATAAATGTATAACTCTAGTTAGTCTAACATGCATACAAGACTTTCATAGACATATCCAATATTAATTCATTTATAACTCATATAAAATATTATTGGATATATTATATGATGAATGTTACATATATCTCATTAAACACATTTATGTAACATGGTCAACATTCTTTTGTGATACATTTGTTATTTACTAAGTACAACTATAAAGCATAAGCATCATTCTTTTTGTCTTGTATTTGTCATCATCAAAACTTAACATATTAAATCATTGGGGCAAACCTATTTCCACAGATTAGTTACTAAGTAACTAGATATTTAGTTACCCCAATAGTCTAATTAGTAACTAAATGAACTAATTTAGTTGCTAAACAATTAGAAACTAGTTATTAGATAAAAATCTATTATCTAGAAACATGACATAATCATGACCTATATAATGACATAATAATCTAACTAATTAATTATAAAGTAATTAGAAATCCTAACTAAACTAGTTTAATAGAAACTAGATGAATTAACTATTTAATTAAGGTGTAACTAAGGAATTAAAATAAAACCAATTTAGTTCTAAGCAGCATAGAGCCACACGGCCAAATGGGCTTCTCAAGGCTTCTTGAATCGTCTTTTGTGACCATTGGATGACACCAAGTGACATAGGCCATGTGCTTTTGCATGTGAACACAAGATGATATTTTTACCATCATTATTAGTCTTCTATTTTCCTACACTACTTCACATGGCTGCACACTCTCTTTTGGTCATCTATTTTCATTTCTCTCACCTAAAGCTAAGTCTACATCTTTTTTCTCAAAACTCTCAAGAACACCAAGAACAAACACCATGAAACTCCATCTTCTTCTTCTCTTGAACCATTCAGCCATGACCCATAGAATCACTTCCAAGCTTCAATAATTTTATACAACCTTAGATCTAGAACCTATACACAATCCTAAGATACTTTGTAGTTAAGATCTTGGCCTAACTCTATCATTTTCAACCTTGTTCTTCAAGTTAAAGATCAAAAAGCCCTTGTTTTTCTTCTTGAGGAATTCGGCCAACCACCCAAGCACCATTTTCCAAGTTTGTTTAATTTTAACCAACCATATTTCTTGAATCCTTACCTCATTCTAAGACTCTTTGATGTTGAGACTTTAGTCTAAATCCATCATCTTCATGCTTGAATATTAGATTTAAGTTCTAGGGTTTTAAGGTAAAAATCTTGAAACTTGGCTTTTTATTTGATTTTTAGAATCCTAAGACCATGTTTGATCTATGGTCATCTTAATCAAGCTTTAGATACTAATTTGTAAGTGTTTGTTGTGATTCTAAGATCTATTTGGTGGTGAAAGATTGATACAAAGAGAGTTTTACAAAGAGCTAGGAAGCATCAACCAAGTAAGAGGGAGATTAACCTCATTGGCCATATTTGGCAGTGAAGGAATGGAATTGTTTGTGTTTGTAAGTGAAAAATTCATGTGAGGATTTATTCACTCAATTGTGTAATTATTAATTTATGTTTGTTAGATTATATTATGTGATTGTTTTATTGCTTTGATAAGTATGCATGAGTTGTATATGTGTTTGATATGCTTATAACTTTGATAGTATATTTGCCTATGTGTGATTTGGAAAGCATGATAATTTTTGTGTAATCTAAGATGTGATTCACATGATGAGAAAATTTTGTATGAGGACTCCAAAGAGTCTAGAGGTACACAGCCTCATTACTATCAAGAGGACTAAGGATTCTAAATCATTTTCCAAATTGAGGATTAAATGATTTTGTGATAAGAAATTCAATTAAATAATTTTATAAGGAATGAAGGTGTTGAGAAATGATTTATATATGAATTTTGAAGGCTTGTATTTCCTTGGTTTTATGAGACAAAGTGATTTCAAAGTGGAAATTTAATTGATTTAGTACAAGGATTAAAGAAATGGAAATAAAGTGTTTTATCACTTGAAAAATGAAATTTTGGTATATGAATAGAAAAGAGAGGTTGAAAATGTTTACACCTCAATTTATTTTAAAGAGGATTGATTTGAGCTATAATATTCCAAGTAAAACTATGAAATACAATTTTCTGGGAAACAGTAGAAATACTGATTTTGTAGAAGGACTATATTGAAAATTATATTTTTAGAGGGACTATTTTGAAAATTTTATTTTTTGAGGGACTATATTGAAAATATTCTTTAAAAATAGACTTTATTGCAAATTTTATTTAATGAGGGACTGTTTTAAAAATAATATTTGAAGAGAGGCTATTATGTAAATATTATTTTATAAAGAGGGGCTATTATGTAAATATTATCATATAGAAGGACTAATATGCAAATAATGAAAATAAGGTTAATTTTTTATATTAAATAAGAAGTCATATTATTTTGAGAAAAGTTGAGATGGAATTTTTGAAAGGTTGAAAAATTAATATGTGATTTGAAAATGTGACAGAAATGTTGCGCGATTGAGAAAATGCGAAAATATGATTACGCGATGAAAATATAGTAAAGATACTGTTAGGCCAATGTGTGAACCCTGAATATGAGATGATGAATTTGAATTGACAATGGTGCATTGTACATGCATTGAAAAGGTCCGATGGACTGGATAAGGCTAATTACCTAGGAGAGAATACACCTCTTGAGTGGGTGCGATATGCGTAGTATAAGTCACTTGTTAACCTTGGGGGCATTAGGGTGCGGGTTGCCTACAGTGGGCAGTTGGTAGCTCTTATGTACCATGGGTTTGACCGATGCAACACACCGATGATCCTAACCAAGACACTATTCTTAATCAAGATTTGATAAAGGCTGTCATGTATATGCTAGATGTACAAATACATATGAAAATTATAGCACATGGTCTGAGGCATATTGGTACAAACAGATCTTTTTAATCACTCTCTTCGACCTGAGTTTTAGCTCCATGGAGTAGAAAATTGAGTCTATGTACACATGCATAATTATTGAGTATTGATATCGGTGTGATATTGGAACTGTTGAATATTTGGAAAATATTGAGGGCATTATCGTAATTATTATTTATGATTATTGAATTGTTGAATATTTGGATATTGTTGAGGGCATGATTGTAACACCCCAACTTTTGGGTAAAAGACCATTGTGTCCCTATTTTACTGTTTCTTATTTTTCTATGTGAAATACAAATATATTTTACAGGCTCAAATTTTATTTGGTCGTTTTGCATAAATTGCTTCGAGACTGTAAAATAAAAATTTTATCAAATTACTATTTTAATTTTTCTGTATGAAATACAGATATATAATACTGTCTGTAATTTTATTTGAGCGTTTTGAATGATTTGCTTCGTGATGGGAAAAAAATGGAAAAATGACCATTACATCCTGAATGTACTATTTTCAATTTTTCTATGTGATACAGTGGGCAATATTACTGTCTGTGATTTTATTTGGACTTTTTGTGTGATTTGCTCTGGGACAGGAAAATAATAATTTTTCAGACCAGGGAAATCTTATTTTAATTATTCGGAACTGGGGGATCTTACTAAACCCAATTCTGAATGATACTGTTGTTAATCTTTTAATTTTTAGGATTTAACTATCAAATAAAATAATTTTATATTATTATAATATTATTTTATTAGTCAGTACAAATAAGTGACAGCAGACTCGGAAATGTCTTGCAGGACTCACATTTAGTCATCCAATGCTGTACACATGGACCAATGAGGAGTCAAGTCAAAATTGGTGGTCAGACTCATCGTAACGGGCCAATAGAAACTCGACACGCGGCGTGACAACTCAGTAGATTCCAAAAGGTTCCAGAAGTGATGACTCGGCCTGTGACTCACCATAGTGACTCACCTATTCCAGAAGCTTCCTTGATGACTCACCATGATGACTCATCGCTGTGACTCACCATTGATGACTCAGCACAGTGACTCAGCACAGTGACTCAGCTGATGACTCGCCATGCTGACTCACCCGTTTTAGAAAGTTCCACGATGACTCATCATATTGACTCATTGTAGTGAGTCACATGTTCTAGAAATTTCTCTTTGATGACTCACTTTATGACTCATCAAGGGCAATCAGTAGAAAAATGATGATAAAAAATAATTACTACACTGTTAGTCTAAGATAAAAATTTATGTATATTTTATTATCCATTAGACGATAAATACTGACTTTATAAATAGTAATTATTGTATATTGGTTAAAGTATACTATAAAATATACAGTGTGCACCAATAGAAATTGGTCAACAAAAATAGCAATCAATAATCAAAAATAATTACTACACTGTTAGTCTAAGATAAAAATCTATGTATATTTTATTATCCATTAGACGATAAATACTGACTTTATAAATAGTAATTATTGTATATTAGTTAAAGTATACTATAAAATATACAGTGTGCACCAATAGAAATTGGTCAACAAAAATAGCAATCAATAGGAATCAAGTTAATAAATATCTAACCAATAGAAATTGGTCAAGAATAGTAGCTTGACTTTTTAAGAACCAATAGAAAACAAGCTATCAAACAAATATAGGCTTCTTGAAATTTTGGTGTGCCATGCGGTGAAGGAGAAGAGTAAAATTCTCTAAATAGCCAATTCACAAAGTGAATTCACGTAGAAATGCTTTAGGAAATTCATTTAAAAAGCCAAATTGAACAAATGAAGAATAGTCAATATTGGTGGCCTTTCATTTGATTTCTACTGCCAAGCTAAATTTTGGAAGGCAAAATATTATAATTTAATTCTTTCCTATCTTTCATTAATTAACCAAGTAAGACAAAGTCAATTTTAGTGGCTTTTTGCATGTGCTTTTACGGTCATGCTTTTCAAAAAGGAAATAAAGTTAATTTCAATTTCCTAAAACTAGTCAATTTTGGTGGCTCTCCATTTAGCTTCTACGGCAATTCACCCTTGGTGAAATCCTACAATTAGCTATTTCATTTTATATTCATTTTTCTCTCAAATGCATTTACGGCCATGCATTTGAATAAAAGCCAATTTACCTATTTAAAATATATTTGGCCACGGTTTTTAGCAGCTTGGAGAGCTTTCTCCAAGGTTCTTGAACCTTCCATGTGGACCCCTACATGACCAAGCCATGTGCACTTGAATTATTAGACTTTTGTTCAAGTAAATCCATTCATTTGGCCTTGGACTTCTACTACAGTAAAAATGAAGCAATTCTCTCTCCATTTCATCCTCACAAATTCACCTTCTCTCACCCAAAGACTTCACTCCATTTTCTCTCAAAATGGTTTACGGCCATGCATAGTCAAAGTCTTCATCTTTCTCCAAAATTCTCCAAATAGCAAAAGCTCTCAAATTTCCTTCTTCTTTTCTTCTCCAACCTCACGGCCTTCCACCCTCTTTCCATCAATCACTCTTCTATAATTCTAAACTACCTTATTTCTTGCTTTCCTACTTCATTTCAAGATATTTTGTAGTTAAAACCTAAGCCTAAATCATCTATTTTTTTATCTTGTTCTTCAAAGCTCAAGTTTGAAGCCTTGAAGGTAGGATTCTTTAATCTTCATATTTCTCTTCATTTCAAAGTTCTAATCATGATTTTAATCCATGATTATTTTAGTTTAGAGCATTAGGTATTAATATTGCATGTTTTCTCTCTTTTTCAAGAAGCTCTTGGTGGAGGAAGTTTACTTGAAGGAGATATACAAGGAACTTTGGAGGTTCTTCAAGAGGTAAGAGGGAGATTTAACCTCACCAACCATGTTTTGGTGGTGTGGGGATGGTTGTGTATGGTGGAAAAATCCATAAGGGTTCTTCACTGATTGTTTGATGCTATTTGATTGTGTTTGTGGTGTATGGTTGTGTTGTTGTGTTTGCATGTGTGATATTATGTTTATTGTCTTGATATATGTTTGTATGTATGTATGAAATTATTGTTTTGATATATGTATGTATGTATGAAATTATGTGCATGAAAATATATGAGTAAAGTAAGATGTGAATAATATGATGAACTGATTTTATGAGAGCTCCAAAGAGCTTGAGGCTTACGGCCATACTAGGCTAGAAAGGACCAAAGTCCTGAAAATGAGAGATTCAATTGAAAATGAAGGATTTAAATGAAAAAGAAACGATTTTGAACAAGTTTGAAAGTTGTGAAAAAAAATAATAATCGGATATAATTAAACTGATGAATGAAAATGAGAACTGAGAGATTTAAATGAATTTGGGACAAATTTGAGTATAGCAAAGTAAAATGATTTTTGGGAAAATAAATTATTATAAATATGATTTTGAGGGGTAATATTATAATTTTCATTTTTGAAAGAGACCATATTATAAATGTGATTTTTAGAGGGGCAATATTGTAATTATGATTTTTAGAGGGGCAAAATAGTAATTTTCATTTTTAATAGGGCCATATTGTAAATAACAAATTTTTAGGGACTAAAACATAAATATTATGTTTTGGAGGGACTATTTTGTAATTATGAATTTTATGAAGGATTATTTTGTAAATATGAATTTTATGAGGGACGATTTCGTAAATATGAATTTTACGAGGGATTATTTCATAAATGTGAATTTTATGAAGGACTGTTGTGAAAATATTATTTAAGTGAAGACTAAAATGTCAATATTATGTTTTGAGGGTTATTATGCAAATATGAAAAATGAAGTTGAATTTTGGTGTTAAATGAGGAAAACAAGATTTTTGATTTAAAACGTGTGAAAAAAATATTTTACGCGATTGAGAAACGATGAAAAATTGATACGTGATTGAGAAAATGCGAAAAATATGATTTCACGATGAAAATACAAAAGAATGATACTGTTGGGCCAATTTTGAGGACCCCGAATATGAGATAAAGAAAATGAACTGTGAATGGTGCATTTGTATATGCATTGAAAAGGTCCGATGAGCTGGATAAGGCTATTTGCCTAGGAAGGAGAAAATCCACCTCCTGAGTGGGTTTGATATGCGTAGTGTAGGTCTTTCGTTGACCTTGGGGGCATTGGGGTGCGGGTTGCCTACAATGTGCAGTTGGTAGCTCTTCTGTACGTGGGTTAGACCGATATAACACACCAATGATCCAGACCGAGACACTATCTGTAATCAAGATCTGATAAAGACTATCGAGTATGTGCTAGATATGCAAAACTGAGCACGTGGTCTGAGGCACCTTTGTACCGATATGATATTTTCGATCACTTTCTCCGATCTGAGTTGTAGCTCCATGGAGTAGGAAAATTGAGTCTAGGTGCATATGCATAGATACTGAGAGTATTATCGTAATTATTGTTTATGATAATGGAATTATTGAATAATTGAATATTGATAAGGACATGATCGTAATTATGGTTATTGTATGAATTATGAGGATGAATGATATTGGTGACATAATTGTAATTATGTATGATGTGTTGGTATGAGAATTTGTATGTGTTTATCTTCATTGCTACCATACTGGTATTGGCGTAGGTGATCTCACCTCTTTGTATGTCTATTATGTATTATATTTATAATTTTAAAGACGTTGAGCAAGAAGCTGAAAGGAGCAGATTTCTGTAGAAGAAGTAAAGTTCTAAAGAGATGGAGATACCGAGTTTTCTGAGGGTATATGAGGACCGAAGGCGTAGTGCGTCATTCTTGTTGGAAAATGTATTTACCACATAGACAGCATTAGGGAACTTACTATCGTACTCCTAGTGCGATTAGTATAGTGTTGTCTGCGTGGATACCTGTCCGTAGGACTTCGCGTCAAGTCGGACTTCTATCTTCTGAGGAGTCTGAGGAGGACCCGTCTGAGGATTCTGCTTTGTAGTAATACTTGGGCAGTGTGTTAGTTTAAATTAAAGTTTAAATATTTTGAGAGTCTAGTTTGTAATATTAAAATATAACAATACTATGACTTGTGTATATACGATGTAAATAATTTTGTGACAATGTTGTTATGTTTTTATTTTCTGCTAAGTTTATCTTACTATCATCAAGGAATTATTACAACTCGTATTTATTTTATAAGCACGTTTTCCAAAGAAGGGTAATTTGGTAATTGAGCAACACGAAGTGTGACGCCCTAAGGAGGGTGTTACAATGATTGTAATTATTATTTATTACATCTGTTATGATGATAAATAATGTTGATGGCATAATTATAATTATGGCATGATGTATCTGTATGATATATTATATGTGTTTATCATTTCTTTGCTACTATATTGGTATGCGATGTAGGGGATCTTACCTCTTTGCTATTTTATTCTGTCTGTTTCTATTTTTATGCCTACATTTGTGAAGATGGCGATGACAGAAAGGAGGGATCAGTTAGGTTTTTTAAACCACAATTTCTTGAAGGTGCTACTACTTGGCGTGTTCATTGGGACACAAGGCATATAGAGTATTATGGTGACATTATACTATCAGTAAGTAGGACTCGCCATGGGATCGTTACTTCATTTTATACGGTTGCTTATGTAGAGGTTATTTTACCTATTAGGGAGTTGTGGAATGAATTTCACTATACTCCTCGAGAGATCTTCGATATATCCTTGGGTTAAATTTCTATCGGTCGAGACATTCCCAACTAGGGAATTTATCTTCTAACAAGGGCTCATATATTAGGTATTATGTTTTTGGATATGTAAAGAAAATGAAGGTGTGGTTGTAATAAACTCTATTTAAATGAAAAGTACTTTATTCAGTTATATTCTTTTGAGTTACTTTAATTTGATCAATTGATGTTTTTTGTGAAAAGAAATTTTGAAACCCGTATTTAAATGAGGCTAAATATTTTATAACTTGGGTAATTGATTATTTATAAGGAGTTAATTTGAAATGTGATACCCTTCGGAGGGGGTGTTACACAAATATTGTCCTTTGTCCGTGCCTTTACGTTGCAAATACTGAACCTAGAATTATCATGGAATACATACATATAATGAGGTGAGAATACTAATTCTCAGTAGTTCTATTATGAAAACATGACATCACAATAATTTTAGCTATTTCGGGGAAGAAAACATTTCTTTGAAATTTAATTTTGAAAATATACATATACATATTATTATAGTTAGAAGGGTGGAAAAAGAACAAATCTGATCCATTCTCTTCCCAAAACAGAATTCCATTTAATAGTTTTCCAAAAATATCTTTTATCAACAATACAAATTCCAAACATATATAATTCCCGTAATTGTACTAAACACAACTACTATGAACTCCATTTCATATAAATATTTGTATTCATAATATAATAAGCATACAAACATTTATATTCAAATTCAATACAAACTTCAATCACAAATAATTCCCAAAATTGTTTCCAAACATCAATTCTGTAATGCCAAAATCATTCAAATATTTAGATACACATTCAAGTCATATCCTGACATACAGATATAATTCAAATCTCAATGCTCCTTCTAATACTCACTATCCCATAGAACCCATATCTCAAGCACCACAAGGGTGAGAGCCACCTCACATAGCTCGGCTTCTATATACTCATGGTAGGGAGTGATTCAGGGCCTCACACTACTACTAGTATCCTATGAGGGAATTAATATGTGAGGATTATATTTATACTGATATTATGAGGAATTTATCCAAGAACATAGGATCCCCCTTCCTCACAAGAGGTCATCTCCATCGTTCAAATGGAATCTCGAATACCCTACCCTCATACAAGATCATCTCAAAATCCACTATACTAAGTGAACCAATGGTTCATAAACTAAAAGATACTGAGTGGGAAAGCATGGATAATTACCTCCCCATTCAAGGATAATGGCCCAATTCTCATTCTCAATTCAAATTCAATTTTTGATTCTTTGAGCACTGATTATTCATGCAAGCATTCATTCAATTCATATTTCTAGCTCAACCTTAACATCAAAAGGAGCATATACTCAAATTCTCAATATACAACTCAAATTCGTAATTCTAATACACAATGGTGCAATCAAAGCACATTCTCAAATTCACTATTCATACAATGCAAATTCCTAATTCCCAAGCTTAATTCTATTTTAGTTCATTACACAATTCAAATACTACCCTCGACAAGAAACATTTAGCAGTGAACATTATGCTCATTCCAAAACCAACATTTTCAATCAATAAAGCTTCAATGCACAAACTCAAATTATAATAATGTCATAACATCCCTCAACCTGAGGTTTATATACATATTTTAAGCCATAAGTTTCATACATAAACACATTAAAATTTGGCCAACAAGAAATAGCCTTTTGTCATGGATATTCAACTCCATTTTAGTCATAATTTCATGCATTCAAATGATAAGAATTTCTAGTCACAAACAAGGCTTACATATAGTCGTGACCATCCAACTTCATAATATAACACTTTTCTCATCAATTCAACATCACAATTCAACACAAGCATTAATGGAAGTAAATTCAAAAATAAAAGAATACATACACCTTAAACCCCTTCATAACCATGAGACCTAGGGCATAAATCATTAATCAAATTCATAATAAATCTCACAAATTGCTCATTCAATAATTCATCAAAAGAAAACACTAGTTGATAATAGGAAACTAAAGCATAAGAAAATAACAAAATCTTCCACCTTTTATTTTGTACTAGGCATGACCATCACGAAGATTAAAACAAGAATTTGTAAGCTCAAAAGCCATAGAAAAGAAGAGCAAACATACCCTACCTCACATCCTAGCCTTATTTCCTTGACTTTCCTTCATTTTCCCTTCACTTTCTTTTCCTCTTTTCTCTCATTTTCTTCTACATCTCTGCTACTATTTGCCTCTATTCTGGTTCTTTTTTGAGAGCTAAAATTGTGTGTAACAATGGAGGAAGAACAAGCAAAGACAAGGTTGATGTGGGTGGAGATGGGAGGATGGAGAATAAAGAAGGAAATGGGGAGAATGGGTAGTTTTCCTTCTTTATTTTTCTTATTTGTTTCTGTCGCTGGAGGGGAAAGAATGAAACAAAAGAAAGGTGAGAAAAGTGAAAAAGAAGGAATAGAAACATCTAGAGAGGTTGGGACGGTCAATTTATATTTTGGGAATTTTGTATCTACTACGTACACTTTAATTTTTCATAACTAAGCTTTCAAGTGTCCACAAGTATTAGAGAAAATTTTAGAACTCATCTTAGTCCTCAGATCCATTTTTTCATAATTTTTCATATATTGTTATTCGTTAAATAAGTTGTACTACCTTTTTGAATTAAATCGAACCTGTAAAATAAGTAAATATACCTCCCTTAAATTAGTTTCCATACCAAAGTATTCTCCATATTATACTTAAAATTTCCATGAAATTTTATAATTTTCTAAGCTGTTTAATTGTCCCGGCTATTTTTCAACAATATCCTTAAAAATACCATATTAACTCAGTTGACTCTCTAAAATTTTCTACAACATTTATCAAATTTTTATAGCTAGGAAATAAATTTTTCATATTTATTTTCATCATATCAACTGATTCAACAGATACTTTAATTATTTTCTTGTACTTAATGTTATAGAATTACGCACAAACTAGTTCAAAAAATTACCCAAATTAACAAATAATTCTTACCAATATTATGGAGCTTTTATAACCCTGATTAGAATCATTATGTTAGGGAAGATGTTTCAATTCTTCCCTGTTTTTATAAATTTTGTCCTGAAAATTTGCTTGCCTCATTCAAAAGCTCTAAATAACTTTACATCATATTGAATTTAAGTCACTACCATTCCATAACATCTTCACTTGAGGGATTTATTTTCTTTCTAATCTCTTTCACAACTTCTTCCACGATCTTCAGAACCTTGCAATCCTATTGCGAAATTCATAGAAATACTCTTCCATTTCTATTTCAGGATTTCTAACCAAAACATTTTTTCCTTAGCTTCAGCTGTTCTCAGGACATAAGGTTTTTTCTCAGCATAAATATTCCAGTTCTCGCATCATCATATGGGATACATGCAGAAGTTTCCTGCTTAATGTATCGACCATTACATTGTCCTTATCCAGAGGATACCTTAATTCACAATCGTAATCCTTCAAAAACTCTATCCATCTTCTATGCCTTATATTCAATTCCTTTTTATCAAATGAATATTTCAAATTTTTATGATTACTAAGAATCTCAACTTAGCACCATATAGGTAATGTCTCTATATCTTCAATACAAAATCACTGTTGCTAATTCCAGATCATGGTAGGATAATCTTCATCATCATTCACCATTATTCTCAAATCATATATTTCATCACATCACATCAATCTCTTATTCAACACACTATGTCAATCTTCAAGTTCCATTATTCATCATAATATTCTTTATATCTCTTACATCATAAATCAAATGTCTCGTCTTTAATCATACTTCATTCCTTTATTCTTTGCTATATCTTTCATTCATATGTCATTATTATTAAAAGGGTATGGATGGTATAGTCATCCTCCTTTACCATTCACTTGCATATTCACCATTTATTCGTCATTCATTGTGTCTCTTTTCTTCATTCTTCAAGTTTCATAATTCGTCATATCTCGTTCTTCAATAATTCTTATTATTACTCAGAAGATATGAAGGAAATGTTCATCCTCACATTACCATTCTATTCTCATTCATATTCTCTTAGTAATATTCTACTTTTAGGTTGATGTACTTCAACCTGTTCATGACACTGCTAGATATGTCACACAGAACTACTTTACATTCAGGGTAACCTAAACCACAACTTATAAGGGAAATACCATCCTCATTTCAGAGTTGTGGGTGTGAGGGAAATACTATCCTGACACTATCATTTCATTCTCATACATACACTTGGTAAGTGAAGGAAATACCATCCTCACAATACCATGCATATTAGGATCACCTCTATCAACTAGAAAGAACTTAAGTGAAGAGGAAGAGGGCATCATCCATCCTCAATCCTCAATTACTCCAGAAGAAAGGGAAATATCATCCTTAACCTTCCATTCTAACCAGAGTGAGGATCATTTCCTTATTCTATACTCAATTCAAGATCACCTCTAGTATAAAAGGGAATACTCGTCCTTGACTACCTTTCACCTATGGAAAAGACTCAGGTAAAGAGGGAGGGAAATATTATCCCCAACCTCAATAACTCTGGTGATAAGGGAAATACCATCCCTAACAACCATTCCTCAAGTCTCACCCTAGGTCATGAGGATAATCCTAGATAATATGTTACCCATAGTACTTATTCTGTAATTCTTTATCACTATATGGTTCTTTATTTACCTTTTTAACTTTACCTTGATTATAAAGAGAATAAAATCCCATACTGACACCATTAGTTCTACTCAACTTAAAGAAGTAACTTATTCATAAAGATAGGCAACTCATGCTAATCAAACTTAGAACAGTGGG
This sequence comes from Ormosia semicastrata, assembly GCA_029884595.1. Lineage (NCBI taxonomy): Eukaryota > Viridiplantae > Streptophyta > Magnoliopsida > Fabales > Fabaceae > Ormosia > Ormosia semicastrata. Next base: position 36,855,559 of record JAQQTO010000048.1, on the reverse strand, counting down.
TTTCACACACCCCATCATCACATCTCATGTGACATTTGATGCAATTCGATATTGTTCATGGTTTTAAACATTTTCTAAGGCATTCCCGATTAGGGGATGCATTAAAGATTCTCATATGTCTTGATATTTTTTTGTTTTAGTTGCTTAAAAAAGCTGATTTTCAAGAATGCACAAAATATAAATTCTAACTGCAAAATTTTTGAAAATTTATAATAAAATAGTATCATCTCATATCTTTCAAATTCAATAAACCTCACTTCATTTGACTAAGTGTGGCAAAAGTTATGCCACATTATGCAAAAGCTAAAATAAGGCACTCACTGTTTTATCCGAATTTGACCTGACTTTGAATTAAAACTAGGAACAGATGAGAAATGAAAAAAATCTGAAATTTTTACTCTTATAGACTTGCATGTTAACTTAAAAATGCCACTGGTCTTATTCAATTATGACCTCAAATGAAGAAGTTATGCAATCTGGTTTACTGAGTGCCAGAATGCTTGTTTCTACAGAATCTGTCTCGAATTCAAACAAAACCTGGTGCTAATTGGGCTAGTCTAAAAATATAAAATTTTTACCACATTAAGCCTTACATCTTAGCTTTCAAATGCAATAAGAAGCAAGTCATTTCGATGTCTATAGCTTAAGTTATGCAACAAACATCACAAGCTGCCAGTAACTTTTGTAGCGTGTTCTACATAATCTTTGGGGCAAAAACTGTTTCAGCATAATTGGTTTTCCAACTAATTTCTAATACTTCCAAATCAATTCCTAGATGTTTTCCAACCTCAACTATGATCTTTAATTATGTTATAAACCTTATCATCTATTTTAGCTCATGTAAGCATAGCTTAAAGCATCCTTCTTCAATCTAAAACTCTTTTCTCAAATTCATCCTCAAAGGTTCCTATGAACCTCTCTAGGTTCATAACTTATAATCTTACATAGAATAGGTCTTAACCCATTATTTCAACCATTGAAAATAGATGCCACACTTAAGAAACGTCGTACACCCATCAAAACATACTTCAAGGAAATAAAACCAAACCAAAAATTCAAATCTCCAATTAACTTTGAACATTAACCATGATCCCTAAGCATCTTGTAATCCTCATACATCCTTTTAATCCATTCAAACATGACCTAAAGGAATCAAACATATGAAGAAAACTTAAACAACTTCTCAAACTTTGCTTCGTACTACTTCATGGTCATATCTCCTTGCTTAAGTTCTATGAATGCCAACTCTTTCTCTTCTTGCAACTTCTTTGGAGAATACTGGTTCAAGCTATGTTATCTCAATCCTGGTACTTTCCTTTAAACTTCAAATACTAGCCCACTGATGGTTAACTTCTTCTTTTAATGTTTAAACCGCAAATGACATCTTTGGATCACTCGTGCATTTCATCACTGCAATTATCTTCTCTAACTTTCTAGAAGTCATAGCTGCCTATTTTCTCACAGTGTCACTTATACTTTTTTAAAAGTCCCTAACATGTCTGGTACACTCTTGCCAGTAGGGGCTCTACCATTTCGGGTTCGCCTGGTTGATGCTATAATCACCTGCACACACCGCACATTATATATTAAGTTGGTCAAGCTCAATATTATGTAACAATGACACTAGTTCAAGCTATGTTATCTCAATCCCGGTACTTTCCTTTAAACTTCAAATACTAGCCCACTGATGGTTAACTTCTTCTTTTAATGTTTAAACCGCAAGTGACAACTTTGGATCACTCGTGCATTTCATCACTGCAATTATCTTCTCTAACTTTCTAGAAGTCATAGCTACCTATTTTCTCACAGTGTCACTTATACTTTTTTAAAAGTCCTTAACATGTCTGGTACACTCTTGCCAGTAGGGGCTCTACCATTTCAGGTTCGCCTGGTTGATGCTATAATCACCTGTACACACCGCACATTATATATTAAGTTGGTCAGGCTCAATATTATGTAACAGTGTGATAATTAACCATAACATACAAACTCAAGGTTGTTATGCACTTCTACCTATGCATCTCATCATTACTATAAGAAAAATGCATAACAAAGCATAGCTAGTCCATACCCCAGCTCAACATGATGAACTACTCTGATACCAAAATGTAACGCCCTTACTATTATTACTAATAGTGTATCCGAATTTACACTATAGCAACAATAGCTAGCACATCACTGAACTTACTTTTTAAAAATTTCAAATTTAATTTACAATAATATGTAAAAATAGGAGCCTGGACAGGGGGTAATCATAATTTGCATATACTGCAGGATGGCTAGACCAAATATACATTATAGTACAAATACATATCATATGCCCTCAAGGCATTTTCTATACATCCATTATACAAAATCTAAATCCAAAGCAAATATCTTCCTTTGTCCGTGCCTATGCGTTGCAAATACTGAACCTGAAATTATCATGGAATACATACATATAATAGGGTGAGAATACTAATTCTCAGTAGTTCTATTATGAAAATGTGTCATCACAATAATTCCAGCTGTTTCAGAGAAAAATACATTTCTTTGAAATTCAATTTTGAATATATACATATACATATTATTATAGTTAGAAGGGTGGCAAAAGACCAAATATGGTCCATTCTCTTCTCAAAACAGAATTCTATTTAATAATTTTCTAAAAATATTCTTTATCAACAATACAAATTCCAAACATATATAATTCCCGTAATTGTACTAAACACAACTACGATGAAATCCATTTCATACACATATTTGTATTCATAATATAACAACCATATAAACATTCATATTCAAATTTAATACAGATTTCAATTGCAAATAATTCCTAAAAATTGTTTCCAAACATCAATTTTGTAATGCCAATCTCATTCAAATGTTCAGATGCACATTCAAGTCATATCTTGACATACAGATACAATCCAAATCTTAGTGCTCATTCTAATACTCACTATCACAAAAAACCCATATCTCAAGCACCACAAGAGTGAGAGCCACCTCATATAGCTCGGGTTCAATATACTCATGGTAGGGAGTGATTCAAGGCCTCACACTATTGCTAGTAACCTATGAGGGAATTAATACGTGAGGATTATACTTATACTTATACTGATATTGATACTGATACTGTGAGGAATTTATCAAGAACACAGGATCCCCTTTCCTCATAAGAGGTCATCTCCATCGTTCAAATGGAATTAGAATACCCTGCCCTCATACAGAATCATCTTCGAATCCACTATACTAAGTGAACCAATGGTTCATAAACTAAAAGATACTAAGTGAGAAAGCATAGACAATTACCTCCTTATTCAAGGATAATTGTCCAATTCTCATTCTCAATTCAAATTCAATTTCTAATTCTTTAAGCACTGATTATGTATGTAAGCATTCATTCAATTCATATTTTTAGCTCAACCTTAACATCAAATGGAGCATATACTCAAATTCCCAATGTACATCTCAAATTCATAATTCTAATACACAATGGTGCAATCAAAGCACATTCTTAAATTCACTATTCATGCAATGCAAATTCCTAATTCCCAAGCTTAATTCTATTTTAGTTCATTACACAATTCAAATACCATCCTCGATGAGATACATTTAGCAATGAGCATTATGCTCATTCCAAAACCAACATTTTCAATCAATAAAGCTTCAATGCATAACAAACTCAAATTATAATAATGTTAGGGCAGCCTTCAACCTGAGGTTTATAACTTTATATACACATTTTAAGCCATAAATTTCATTCATAACCACATTAAAATTTGGCCAACAATAAATAACCTTTTGCCATGGATATTCAACTCCATTTTAGTCACAATTTCATGCATTCAAATGATAAGAATTTCTAGTCACAAATAAGGCTTACATAGTTCTGACCATCCAGCTGCATGATATAACAATTTTCTCATCAATTCAACATCACAATTCAACACAAGCATTAATAGAAATAAATGCACAAATAAAAGAATACATACACCTTAAATCACTTCATAACCATGAGGCCTAGGGCATAAATCATCAATCAAATTCATAATAAATCTCACAAATTGCTCATTCAACAATTCATCAAAAGAAAACACTAGTAGATAATAGGAAACTAAAGCATAAAGATAATAATAAAATCTTCCTCTTTTTTATTTGGTACCAGCCATGACCATCAAGGAGATTAAAACAAGAATTTTTAAGCTCAAAAACCATAGAAAAGAAGAGCAAACATCCCCTACCTCACACCCTAGCCTTATTTCCTTAACTTTCCTTCCTTTTCCCTTCACTTTCTCTTTCTCTTTTCTCTACTTTTCTTCTACATTTCTGCTATTGTTTGCCTCTGTTCTAGTTCTTTTTTGAAAGCTAAAACCATGTGTAACAATGGAGGAAGAACAAGCAAAGACAAGGTTAATGTCGGTGGAGATGGGAGGATGAAGAATGAAGAAGGGAATAGGGAGAATGAGAAGTTTTCCTGCTCTATTTTTCTGATTTGTTTCTGCCGCTAGGAGGGGAGGGAATGAAATGAAAGAAAGGTGAGAAAAGTGAAAAAGAAGGAATAGAAATATCTAGAGAGGTTGGGACGGTCAAATTACTTTTTGGGACTTTTGTATCTATTACGTACACTTTAATTTTTCATAACTAAGCTTTCAAGTGTCGATAAGTATTAGAGAAAAATTTGGGACTCATCTTAGTTCTCAGATCCATTTTTTCATATTTGTTCATATATTGTTATTCGTTAAATAAGATGTACTACCTTTTCGAATTAAATCGAACTTGTAAAATAAGTAAATATACTTGCCTTTAATTATTTTCTATACCAAATATTCTCCATATTCTAATTATCATTTCTATAAAATTTCATAATTTTATGAGTTGCTTAACTGTCATGACTATTTTTTAGCAGTATTCTTAAAAATGTCATATTAACTCAGTTGACTCTCCAAAATTTTCTACAAATCTTATCAATTATTTATAGCTAGGAAATAAATTTTTCATACTTATTTCCATCATGTCAACTAATTCAGTAGATACCATAATTTTTTCTTCCACTCAGTGTTATAGAATTATGCACAAACTACTTCAGAAAATTACTCGAATTAACAAATAATTCTTACTAGTATTACGAAGCTTCTATAACCCTGATGAGAATCATTAGGTCAGGGAGGATGTTACAAGAGGTATTCAAGATTGCAATCTTGGAGAAATACTTTCCACAAAATGTATAAAAAATTAGAGAGGTGGAGATTTTGCAACTAGAGCAAGGCAATACGACTGTAGGGCAGTATGTGGTGAGATTTGAAGAGTTGTCTAAGTTTTCATCGTCCATTAGGTATAACCCTGATGATAGGTTGATAATCACATATTTTATACATTAATAAGCCCTCATTTTTAATGATTTACACTCTCCATATACTTAATTGTTTGAGCTTAGTCATGTTTTATAAGTTTGGGCTGAAATTGGGCTTAATTGATAATTCCCAGCATTGTTGAGACTTTACATTGTTTCTGTATTTTGGCCATATCTTGAGTTCTAGATGTCTGATAATTATGAATTTTACCTTGTAGGAAAGCTGAGAGGATGATCAACAACTTTGATGATCGAAGTCTCAATCGGATGTCTAGTGGACCGAATTGGGCTTGGAAGTCAGAATACGAGTTTAGTGACCCTTTGATATTATTTTGATTATAACTTGAGTTGTAGAACTCTAAATTGCTTGGGGTTTGGGCCTTATTGCTCATAATGGACCCAACTTCGTATCTAAGTGGATTTTAATCATGTGAGACTAAAATAGGAGGTAGTTTTAGCAGTTTTAGGCAAAAATCTGAGGCTAGGCAGATTTACCTCTCATTCCACACTTTTTTCACCTCTCTCTAGAACTCTCTCCTCCCCTTTCCTCTTTCCCCTTCTCTCTAGATTTTTGTTTTCTGAGTTCTCCTCTTCTTATGGAAGGCTAAACATGTTGTAATCAATTTAGGATTCTTGAAGAAATTTTGATTTAGATTCTTGAGATCTTGTTCTGATTTCGTTTATTTTGATTTGTATTTGGATTCTTCTTCTTCCCCTTCTTTTTCTTAATCTTGATCTGATTGGATCTTGATTTGAGATTGAGAATTATTATTGAATTTAGGTTGATTAATCTAGTTTAGTCACAGAATTAGAAGTTAGGTACTGATTTGTGCTTAGTTTAATTGAATTCAAATCTTAAATTAACATAGATCTAACATGAATTATGTGATTGTGAATTTGTGTGTCAATTGTTAATTGAATTCTAGATGATTGTCTAGTATGAATTCTAGATTTAATGCAGAGATTTTGATTAATTCCAAGTTAATCATTCGAATGCAATTCAAATGTTTGTTTAGTGATCTATGATAAAATCTACTAAATTTCAGATAGATTTATGAATTGATTGTGCTTTTAATTGATTGTTATTTCCTTAATTCTGCTATTTCGTATTCTTTTTCTCATCTCCTTCCCCCCAATCTCGGCTTAATATGATTAAATTGCAATTAAAAATCCTTGAGAGATGATCCGATGTTACTTCCTATGCTACAAGCCATAGGCATAGCTCGGTTGTAATTTTGATTGAGTTTGACGCTCATCAAAATTTTGGCGCCGTTGGCGAGGATCCTTTAGTTGTAATCTGATCATAATAAGTTATGTTAGTAACAATTAATTCTTATTCTGATCATGTAGTTGTAGTTGTAGTTGCATCAATTCTGCATTCTGTTACATTCATGTAGTTGCATTCTGTTGCATATTGTTATTTACTGTTGCATTGCATTATTTTGCTGTATAATTCTACTATTAACTGTTGCATTATGCATTTTGCTGCATTATACATTCTGCTATTGTGCATAGCATGATCTCCTTATAATTGCATTACATTGCTTAGCATAACATACCCTTTTGTTGCATTCTATTATATTCTGTTGCATTCTGCTCGGTTACTGTTCCATTGGTTTCTTACTGTTGTTCACCATCCTTTTGTAGCCTTTATTGATAGTTGCATTGCAAGTTGCTCTTGTAAGGGTTATTGAATCATTTTGGATGAGTTCCTAACTTTCTAACTTTTTTTTTACCCAGCTAGCACTTTTCACCTTCACTTAGTTTTCATTTTCCTGGTGAGCCAAAAAGGTACTAGTAGAAATCCTTAGGTAAAATGAAGTTTTAAGATGAAACTTGGTCTCCAAAGATAAAGCACCATTCTATGTAAAGTGATCTCGGGATCATTTTTCAAAAATTTGGCCAAATTCCATCATCTGGTAAGGTTTTTGAGCAAAATCAGTTGAAACAATGATATTTTGGTGATTTTTGTATAGACAAACATGCTCCAATTGAGCTAAAAATTAGTTAGTTGAAGGAAAATGGCCTTTTACACAAGGCTCACAATAATTATGAGGTCGACCTTGGTTTGCCCAAATTCCTTCATTTAGACCACTTTTTTAATTTTTGAAATATTTTCTTTGCATGATAATTTTCTAAAAAATTGTAGTTTTCAACCTATGGTGGTCCCATGATTTTTAAATTTCATTTGGTATGTTTTTTATGTTTTCTAGCAATTTCTGTAGTGTAGATTTACATGATTTTATGTTTTTGGCATCCTGACACCTGTTTAGCCCTGATTGGTGCATGACTAGGTCTAATCCTGATATCTTGCTTGAATTTGATCCTGAAATTAATAGAATATTGCATAGGTTAATTAGAACTCGTCAGCTAAGTGCAAGAATTGCTTCTGAATTTAATTGTGATATTGAATCTGTCATTGCATCTGAGAGTTCTAGTGATTTTGCAACATGGCTGATAACATGCATGATAGAACCCTTAAGGAACTTGTTGCTCCTGATGTAACTTACCAGTCTCTGTGCATTCAATATCCTGATCTTGATGCTAACTTTGAGTTAAAATCTGGATTGATACACTTGTTGCCCAAGTTTCATGGTCTTATAGGTGTGGACCCCCATAAACACCTAAAGGAATTCCATGTGGTTTGTTCTACCATGAAGTTGCATAGGATCCCCAGGAGCATATCAAATTGAGGGCATTCCATTTCTCTCTTGCTGATGCCGCCAAGGATTGACTATTCTACCTTTCACCAAGTTTTGTCATGAGTTGGAATGATATGAAAAGGTTATTCTTGGAGAGATTCTTTCCTGCCTCCAGAGCTGCTGCAATTAGGAAGGACATATGTGGCATCAAATAGATTTCAGGCGAAACCTTGCATAAGTATTGGGAGAGATTCAAAAAGTTATGTTCAAGTTATCCACACCACCAAATTAGTGATCAATTGTTGATCTAATACTTCTATGAGGGACTGATGCCAATGGATAGATCCATGGTGGATACTGCCTCTGGAGAAGCAATAGTAGACAAGACCCCTGTTGCAGCAAGAGATTTGATAGCAAACATGGCTGCCAATACACAGTAATTTGGGACAAGAATGGTAACTCTAACCAGAAGTGTAAATGAGATCCAAATGTCTCATGTAGACCAATAGAGAATGGAACACAAATTGGATGAATTGACTTCTTTGGTGAGGCAATTAGCAGTGGGACAACAACCACCTATACAAATGGCTACAACTGTGTGTGGGATTTGCTCTTGTTCTTCCCATCCTACAGATGCTTGTCCAACACTTCAGGATGGTGGTTCTATTTTTCCAGAGCAATCAGTTGCAGCAGCTGGTATTTTTCTTGGTAGACCCCAATATCAACAGCCCAACAGCCCAAATATGATCCATTTTTGAGTACTTATAACCCTGGCTGGAGGGACCATCTCAACTTGAGATATAGGAATTCTGGTCAACAACAACAACAGCCCCACCAGTAGCAGCAACAGCAATTTAGATACCAAGTTACAGGTCCAAGCACTGATAACTCCATGTAATGTGGTTATTTGTGCCCCATAATTGTGCTTCATAGAATGCTGTGTCCTTGTTAATATAAATATATGGGAGATTTTATATTTATATTAGTTAAATTTTCTTTGGATGTCTCTCTATATGTTATTGAGCAATTTGTGTGTATTCGTTAAATGATTAAGTGGATTTATAATTTATATTTAACTTGGTGATTTTCCTAATGTAGGATGGGCTTAAAACAGAGGAATTGGAGCAATTCAAGGCTCAAAAGCCCAAGAGAAAGCCAATGAGGCATTCTAGAAAAGAGCGCCATGACACAAAGTAGTGTGCGTGCAGCGCAAAAGTGCATCATCAAGATTCCATACAAAAACCCGAGGCTAGAGCGCTGTGGCACAAAAGAGTGTGTGTCACGGCCCTTTGTGACTGACTCAATGCGCGCCATGGCACGAAGTAGTGTGTGCTACAGTGCAATGTGCAGAACTGAGCCTATAAATAGATTTTTATTAGATTTTATGATGATGGCTTTCTAGGTTTTGGGAAGCTGCAGCCAAGACTTCATGGTTGGAGGCTGAGGAGGCCAAGGGAGGTTAGGATGGAGGTCATCTTCCTTATGGATGATGATTTGAGCTTCAAGGATCACACTTAATGAGTTTCCTCCTTTTCTTTTCTCTTTCTCTTCTCTTCTTTATCATTTGGGCATAGTTTTTGAGTTGTAAATTCATGTTCATGGATTAGTTGAGCTGTATTTAGGGATACTTTAGATCTTTCTATGATTATTAATGTTTATGTTATCTTTTGAGTATATATTGATGTTTAGTTATGTTTAATCATATGGTTCTTAATGTTTTTGAAGGTTTGATAAGCTTTTGATTGATTTGTTGAAGTCTGATGAACCTAGACAAAGGAATTTGAATTTTAGATCTAATGTATGGTTGATGCATGTTCAATTCTATTCCAATGGTGGGATGAGTTGATTCGCTAACTAGATAGAAATATACCTTTTAATCATGCATAGTGGGTGTTTGAGAATAGATCATTAAAGAGTAGAGTTTACACTAGTTCTCAAGGAAACTTAGTGAATTGGGTAAATGAAACTATGGTTTATTGACCTAGACATAGGCTTTTAACTAATGAAGATTCTCAAGCAAACTTAACAATTCATTGATGTTGCTTATAAGGGTTGCAAGTCATTAGTATGAAATAGGAGGTGAAGAAGGATTCCCTAGATCTCTAAACTGTTATCTTTATTACTTTTGTAGATTTGATTTAGTTTAACTGGTTTTTCTTATTTTTATATTCTTGAATAGAATTAGGTAAGCTATTGGTTAATACTTAGCATTGGGAGTAAACTTATCCTCGAGGGAACGATCGTTACTTTTCACTTTATTACTTCAATAACTCGTGTACTTGCGGCCTATTTTAGGACAAACAAGCACCAAATACCAACCACATGCATTCAAATAGCAACAAAATGTGCAACCACCTATACAAGAGCCCCTCATGCTGCCAAGTCCAGCAGCCACTCCAGCCGAGCCATCATTGAAAGATTTGATGAAACAGATGGCCATAAATAGTGTTTAATTCCAACATAATGTTAATGCCACCATTCAGAACCTGTAAAATCATATTAGGCAACTGCCCACCACTGTGAGTGAGCTGAAAAGCCAAGGATCCAGCCAATTGCCTTCACAAACAATCAATAATCCAAGAGGCAATGTCAATGCCATTAGCTTGAGAAGTGGCAGAGAAGTTGATGGTGCTAGTCAACCAGTTCAGCAACCTGAGCAGTAACTTGAGATAGACCAGAAATAGCAAAGTTCACCAAAAATAAATGGTTCAGTACTGAAATCAGTGACACAGAAGAAATGTCCAGAGAATCCATATTTGGCCATTCCATTACCCTTCCCAAATAGAGTCACACAGTCCAAGCAAACAGCGCAAGCAGAAATAGAAAAAGAAGTCATGGAAACATTCAGGAAGATGGAAATCAATATCCCCCTACTAGATGCAATCAAGCAAATTCCAAAGTATGCCAAATTCTTGAAGGAGTTGTGCACTCACAAGCGAAGACTCAAGGGTACAGAGAAGATTAGTATGGGCAAAAATGTTTCTACAATGATTCATCCGAGTATGCCACTGAAATGCAAGGATCCTGGAACATTCGTCATTCCTTGCATAATAGGAAGCCAGCAATTCACTCATGCAATGTTGGATTTGGGTGCCTCCATTAATGTCATGTCCAAATTAGTTTTTGAATCCTTGCATATTGGAGAGTTGAAGCCTACTGGAATCATCGTTCAGTAAGCAAATAGGAGCCCAACTCATCCATTAGGAGTGCTTGAGGATGTTTTGGTAAGGGTAAATGAGTTAATATTTCCAGTAGATTTTTATATTCTGAACATGGAAGATAAATTTGCATCTAGTCAGCCGCTATTAATTTTAGGTAGACATTTCTTAAAAACTACTAAGACTAAGATTAATGTGCATGCTGGTACCATTTCCATGGAATTTGGTGATAACATAATTCAATTTAATATCTTTGATGCCATGAAACATCTTTTAGAAAATCATTCTATTTTTCAGCTAGTTGTCCTTAATATGCTGGTTGATGATGTGCATTTTGATATGCTAGCTGAATTCCCTGAGATTGTGAGATTTCTAGATGGTGTTGCTATTTTTGCATGTGCTATTTCTGATTTTGCTGATTCTGCTAAATCTGTTTGTGATACTGTTGTTGTATGTAATACTGCTGTTGTTTATGGTATTATTTTTAATTGTGATAAATATGCTATTTTTAATTGCGATACATCTACTATTTTTTATTGTGATAAATCTTCTCTTTCTATTTAATTTGTTGTTTCTGCATTTGTTGTTTCTGATCAATTTCTTACTTCTGATCCTGCTTTTGATCCTGCTTCTGTTTTTGATAAATTTGTTATTTTCAATTATGGTAAATCTGCATCTTTTGAGATTCTTACTGTTGTGAATGGTGAATCTGCATGTTCTACATTACCTTATTCTATGAGATATGATCCTGCTGTTTGGGAAGTTTCTGCAACCAGGTTGATACCTTCAATATAGAAACCACCTACCCTTGAGCTTAATCTTTTTCTTGAGCATCTAAAGTATGCATATTTGATGGATGATGAGCAGCTTCCAAGGATTGTAGCCAGAAACCTCCTTGCTGACCAAGAGGTGAGAATGCTACAGGTTTTGAGAGAAAATAAGAGGGCCATCAAATGGACATTGGCAGATATTCCTGGCATTAGCCCTTCCACATGCATGCACAAAATTTTACTTGAGGATGGAGCTAAATCAGTGTGACAACCCCAGAGGAGACTAAACCCTCTAATTCTGGATGTGGTAAATAAAGAGGTAACTAAGCTACTGCAAGCTAGTATTATTTATCCCATATCTGATAGCACTTGGGTGAGTCCTGTGCAAGTTATCCCCAAGAAATCTGGAGTGACAGTTATGTCCAATCAGAAGAATGAGTTGATCCCTACCAGAGTGCAGAACAGTTGGCGAGTCTGCATTGATTACAGGAGGCTCAACCAGGCCACTCAGAAAGATCATTACCCCTTGCCTTTCATTGATCAAATGCTAGATCCATTAGCTAGGAAATCCCATTATTGCTTCCTGGATGGATACACTGGCTACTTACAGATTCACATTGCACCTAAGGATCAACAGAAGACCACATTCACCTGCCCTTTCGGCACTTTTGCTTATAGGCAGATGCCTTTCGGCCTCTACAACGCCCCTGGTACCTTCCAACGGTGCATGGTAAGCATTTTCTCTATCTTTCTAGAGGAGTGCATGGAGGTGTTTATGGATGATTTCATTGTATATGGTTCTTCTTTTGATTCTTGTTTAGATAGTTTATCTAGAGTACTGTATCGATTCATTGAAACTAACCTTGTCCTACATTTTGAGAAATGTCATTTCATGGTAGAACAGGGCATAGTTTTAGGTCATGCAGTGTCTAGCGAAGGTATTGCTGTTGATCTTGCAAAAATAGATGTTATTACTTATTTATCTTACCCCACATGCGTGCGGGAAGTCCGTTCTTTTCTTGGACATGCAGGTTTCTATAAGCACTTTATCAAAGATTTCAGTCAAATAGCCCTTCCGCTATCTAACCTATTGCAGAAAGATGTAGAGTTCTATTTAACCAGAAATGCATGGAGGCCTTTGATCATTTGAAGCGAGCTTTGACTAGTACCCCTGTCATTCATCCACCTTATTGGACACTCCAGTTTGAGCTAATGTGTGATGCTTTTAACTATGCTATGGGAGCTGTCTTGGCACAGAGAGTGGGCAGGGCTTCCCATGTGATCTACTATGCTTCACGAACTTTGGATGCTACTCAAGCAAATTACACAACCACAAAAAAAGAACTTTTAGCTATTATGTTTGTAGTAGACAAGTTTCGATCTTATTTGCTCGGTTCTAAGGTTGTGGTATTTTCTGATCATGCAGCTCTGAAATTTCTTCTGAAGAAGCCTGAAGCTAAACCACGATTTATTAGGTGGATGCTACTACTCCAGGAATTTGATGTGGAGATTCGAGATAAGAGTGGAGCAAAAAACTTAGTGGTTGATCACTTGAGCAGAATTGAGAGAGCTTCAGATCCCCTTTCTATTGATGATTCATTTCCCAATGAGCAGCTTTTACAACTGCAAGGTAAGGTTACTTCTCCTTGGTTTACGAATATGGTAAATTACCTAGTTGCTGGTGTTTTCCCTCCTGTTTTACTAGAGCTCAAATTGATAAGTTAAAGAATGAGTCTAAGTATTATGTGTGGGATGATCCTTATCTTTGGAGATTTTGTAGTGGCCAGGTAATTAGGAGATGCATTCCTGATCATGACTTTGATTTTGTTCTTACCTTTTGTCATGCATTTGCATGTGGTGGACATTTTGGACCTACTCGTACAGCTAGGAAAGTTTTAGACTCTAGTTTATTTTGGCCTACCTTATTCCATGATGCATATGTGTTTTGTAAATCTTGTGAACAATTTCAAAGAATAGGAAATATTTCTCGTAGGAATGAGATGCCTCAGCAACCCTTGTTATTCTGAGATATTTGATGTATGGGGTATTGATTTTCTAGGTCCTTTTCCTGTTTCATTTAGTTTTGTTTACACTCTGCTTATTGTGGATTATGTATCTAAATAGGTGGAGGCTACGGCCACTCGGACTGATGATTCCAAAGTTGTTATGAATTTTGTTAGATCATAGATTTTCTGTAGGTTTGGAGTCTCGAGGGCCATCATTAGTGATCAACATTCACATTTCTGCAATCAGAGCATGGAAGGCTTGATGAAAAAGTATGGAGTCTTGTACAGAGTTGCTACACCTTTACCACCCCCAGACTAATGGGCAAGCTGAGGTTTCCAATAGAGAGATCAAACGGATACTTTAAAAAATAGTTCAACCTAATAGAAAGAACTGAAGCAAGAGGCTTAAGGATGCTTTATAGGCTTACCGAACTGCTTATAAGACACAGATCGGGATGTCTCCGTATTGAATTATTTTTCGCAAAGCATGCCACTTGTCGGTGGAAATTGAGCATCACGCATTTTGGGCGGTGAGGAGGTGCAACTTAGACCTAGATCAAGCGGGCATCGAGAGGAAACTACAGTTGCAGCAATTGGAGGAGATCCACTTAGAGGCTTATGAGAGTTCCAAACTCTATAAAGAGAAGACCAAAGCCTTCCATGATAAGATGATTATGCGAAAAACATTTGAGATTGGTCAAAAAGTTCTCCTCTATAACTCCCGTCTAAAACTCATGCCTAGAAAGCTCCAATCTAGGTGGCTTGGTTCATTTGTTGTTACTAAGATTTTCCCTTATGGTATTGTGCAGGTTACAAGTGAGAATTCCACCAAAGCTTTCACAGTCAATGGATATCACCTCAAACCATTTTATAAGGGAGCTCAAGAGGACATTTTGGAGGAGGTCTACTTGCAAGAAGCCGTCTACCCCACTTCATAAAGATGTTTCTTTTCTTTCTTTCTCTTTTATTTTACTAGTCCATGTCCTTCATTCATTGATGATTTTGATGAATGTTATTTTTCTTTTGAGGTTTACATTAAGGACAATGTGGAATTTAAGTGTGGGGGGAGGAATTTTAGCATTTTGTTTTTACTTGTTTCTATTTTTACTATTTTTAGCATTCTATTTTTTTTGTTTCTATTTTTACTATTTTATTTTAAATTCTTTTTTTTACTATTTTTTATTTTGTTTCCTATTTTTGTTTTTACTATTTCCTATTTTTTGTTTCTATCTTTTACTTACTAAATTTTGCTATTTCTGTTATTAATTTTGTTTTTGCATTCTCGATTTTGGTTTTTGTCTTGTTTACTATTTTTTATTCTATTTTTCTATTTTTGTTGTTAATTTTCTGCTATTTTTGTTTCTATTTTTTGTTGTTTATGTTTTTTTTTCCGCTTCTGTTTCTATTTTTTTATTTTTAATTGTTTCTGTTTTCTATTTTTAAATTCTATTTTTTGTTTGTTTTTAAAAATGTGTTTATGTTTTTAATTGTTTTCCAATGATGTTTTGAAGTTTGTGAAGTTTAAGAGTTTGAGACAATTGAAATTCATGGTTCATAACATGATTGAATAAATTTTCCTTCTTCTTGAATTTGATATGCTTGGTGGTGGATGTTTGAATTTGTGGATTAAGTTTGATGGATGCATACCTTGTGAGATTTTGAGCCTATTGGTGGATTTAACATTTGCACCATTCTTCTCTTTCTTGTGCGATTTTCACTCATGTTATTTGATCACTCTAGAACTTGCTTTGATTCTTTTTTAGACTACATTTTTCACTTGCATGCATGAACATGATTGAGGCATTCTTTCTTAATTAACTAATTTGGCCAAATAGCCAACCTTGCATGAATATTTCCCTTTGTTTAACCCCCTTGAGCCTACTTGCCTATTCTTTGTTTTAGCTCATTATATGCCTTATGTGAAAAATCATGTTTTTACCTTACCTTAGGGAATGGGAGAGCATTGATTCATTTTCATTGGAGGAGCTCTTTTGCTTGTGCGTAATTAGTAGTTCAAGTGTGGGGGTTGTGTAATTTGATGTGCAATATGCAATATGTTTAGTAATATAAAAAAAAAGATGAAAAAAAAGAAAAAAATAGAATGTAAAGAAAAAAAGATAAAAAGATAAAAAGAATAAATTCAATAAAGGTTGTGAAAGAAAAAAATAAAAAATAAAAATAAAAAAATAAGAGAAGGAAATATGTAAAGAGAATGTGCATTATTTGGAGTTGGGGGATAAAATTTCATATTTGTTACTTGTCATTTGAGTTCCTTCCCAATGCTCTTTCATTCTCTTTGGTATTTATCTTGCCATATCCATGTTGTTTCCTTCCCTTACCTTGGCCCCATTACAACCTTGAATAAAGTCCATTTGATTTGTGTGTGTATGTGTTTTGAGTAGTGGAGAAATAGAAGATAAGCAAGTTTATGGTAGTGCAATTGTTCATGAGTTGAATTAAGTGAAATACTTACCTTGTAAATACTTGAGGGTTTAAGAGTGTATCTTGTGTGAGGATCTATCATTCTTGATTCATGCTTTTCAATTTGAAGTTACCTTGCTTCTTCGTTTGAGATGTAAAGAAATTTTAATTTATGAATGTTTTGTCCCCTTGAATTTTTTATTGTTCTTCTTGCTTGTAAACTTTTGCATTCTTAAATGTCATTGGAATTTGAGTCTTTTAAAGTTTTTAGTTTTGTTTTAGCTTTTATATTGATCCCTTGTTCCCTAGTTTTGGTCTTGTGTGTTTTGCCCAATAGTGCAAAAAGCTAAGTGTGAGGGAATTTGATAATCACATATTTTATATATTAATAAACCCTCATGTTTAGTCATTTACACCTTCCATGTTCTTAATTGTTTGAGCTTAGTAATGTTTTATAAGTTTGGACTCAAATTGGGTTTAATTGATAATTCTCAGCATTGTTGAGATTTTACACTATTTTTGTATTTTAGCCATATCTTGAGTTCTAGATATCTGATAATTATGAATTTTACCTTGTAGGAAAGCTGAGAGGAAGTTCTACAACTTTGATGTAGAACTCGAAGTCTTAGTCGAATGTCTAGTAGACCGAATTGGGCCTGGAAGTCAAAATACTAGTTTAGTGACCCTTTGATATTGTTTTGATCATAACTTGAGTTGTAGAACTCCAAATTGCTTGGGGTTTGGGCCCAATTTCTCATAATGGAACCATATTCGTATCTAAGTGGATTCTAATCATGTGAGGCCAAAATAGGAGGTTCTTTTAGTAGTTTTATGCAGAAATCTGAGGCTAGGCAGAGGGACCTCTCATTTTATACTTTTCTCTTCTTCTCTCTAGAACTTCTTCCTCCTCCTTCTCTCTAGAATTTCATTTTCTCTTCTTTTATTTTTCTAAGTTCTCCCCTTCTCATGGAGGGGTAGGGCCTTTAGATTAATCCAGGAGATTGAACAACTTCATGCTTAATCTTGAGATTATGCTTTAATTGTTATATTCATTTATTAATCAAGTCTCTCTTCTTCTTCTTCTCTTTGTTAATTCTTGTTGTTTGATTAGAATTTCTATATGTTAATTACTTAATTATCATATGCAAAGAGATGAACTCAGAGATTAAATAAGACATTGAAGGTGTTTGATGAAATGTTTAACTTGGTTGGATCTTGGCTTTTAAGTTAATTTCGGTTTGGATAGGTGCTTAATTTGTCTAACCTTAATTAATTGAGTCCTGGAAGTGTTTCTAGTAGAAGATCTGTGGATCATTAAAGGGTGTCTTGAAGTGATCTAAGACCAAGGATTTGATTGATAATTATATGGACCTATAATAATCAAGGATGGATTAAAATCAAGTTTGGTTAATTCTCTTGGATTGGTTACTTTATTAATTCTATTTTATCCATTTTTGTTTGAATTCTATTATTTACATTTTCTGTATGCTCAACCCCCTTCCCAATTTTGACTTGATCTGGTTAAATTGCAACTAAAATCCTTGAGAGACGATCTGGTGTTGACTCTTATGTTACAAGTCATAGGTATAACTCGATTTTAATTTTGATTGAGTTCGGCGCTCATCATTAACCACATAAACTAAATCATCTTTTAACTGTATTGTTTTATTTTCTATTATATGTGAAGGATCCATATTGTATTTTCGAAGTTAGGAAACATTGAAAACATCATGAAGGTTTGATAAACTGGGTGGTAAGGCCATTTGGTTAGCAACTGGTCTAACTCTTTTTAGAATTTGGAAAGGACCAAGAAATCTAGGATTCAACTTTTTAGCTTTAATGGATCTACCAACTCCTATAGTAGGAATGACTCATAGGAACACATGTTCTCCCTCTTTGAATTCCAAAGATCTTCTTTCATCCGCATAACTTTTCTGTCTACTTTGGGCTGTTAACAACCTATCCTTGATCTTTCTAATTTACGTAGTAGTTTGTTGTATCTATTCTGGACCTAGGATAGTTTGTTCCCCTATTTCATACATACATAAGGGTGACCTACATTTCCTATCATACAAGGCTTCATAAGGGGCCATTCCTATGCTAGTATGATAACTATTCTTGTAGGAAAATTCTACTAAGGGTAAGAACCTATCTCAACTACCCTGTTATTCTAATACACAAGCTCTAAGCATGTCTTCAAGGGTCTGGATGGTTCTCTCAGTTTGGCCATCTATTTGAAAATGATAGGTTATACTGAAGTTCAACTTTGTTCCAAAAGCTTTTTGTAGAGCTCCTCAAAACCTGGAGGTAAACCTAAGGTCTTTATCTAATATTATACTTGAGGGAATACCATGCAGTCTAACTATTTCTTGGATGTACATTTGAGCTAACTTATCCAATGAATAATTAGCTCTTATGGCCAAAAAGTGTGTAAACTTAGTCAACCTGTCCACTATAGGTAATCCTGTTACGAAATCCATAGAAATACTCTCCCACTTCCATTCCAAGATTTGTAAGGGTTGCAAGGGTCCAGAAGGTTTTTAATGTTCTATTTGGACTTTTTGACATACTAGGCATTTGGACACATATTCTGCAATTTCCTTTTTCATGTTTGACCACCAAAACATCTTTTTGAGATCTTGATACATTTTTGTTGTATTAGGGTGGATGGTGAACTTACTCTTATAGGCTTTTTCTAAAATCTTTCCTTTGATTTCAACTTTTCTTAGGACATAAAGTCTATTCCTAAACATAACTATCCCATCTTTACCCCTTCTAAACTCTTTTTTCTTTCCTAAAAGGATTTGTTCACCTATTTCTTTTAGGTCCTTATCCTCTTCTTGGGCTTCTTTAATTTTAGTCTTTAGGTCATTATGAATTTCTATCCTATTCAAACAGAGATTGTTTGGTAGCACAGTCACAACTAGACTCAAATTCCTAAAACTCTCTAAAACTTTCACTTCTTGTACCATCATATGGGATATATGCACAAGTTTTCTGTTAAGTGCATTAGCCACTACATTGGCCTTACTTAGATGGTACCTTAATTCAAAATCATAATGTTTTTAAGAACTTCATCCACCTTCTTTGTCTTATATTTAATTTTTTTTATTAAATAGGTATTTCAAACTTTTATGATCACTAAAGACATCAAACTTAACACCATACAAGTAATATCCCCAAATCGTCAATGTAAATGCCACTACTGTGGATCTGGTATTACTAGAACATGGTTGGTAGTTAATTTCACCTTTAATTCTTGGAAAGTGTTCTCACACTTTTGTGTCCATTCAAAGGTACCACCCTTTCTGGTTAGCCTAGTCAAAGGTAAAGCTATTTGAGAAAAACTCTTTATAAACCTTTTGTAATACCCTACTAGACCCAAAAGCTTATAATTTTAGTTACAATGGTAGGTCACTGCCATTGTAATACCGCCTCTTTTTTACTAGGATCTACTGATATACCCTCTACTGATATCATATGTCTTAAGAATTGCATCTCTGTCATCCAAAATTCACACTTTAATAACTTGACATACAATTTCTTTTCTTTCAGGGTTCCTAAAACTAACCTAAGATGTTCCTCATGCTCCTCTATTGTCTTTCAATAAAGGAGAATATCATCTATAAAGACAACAACAACAAATTTATCTAGGTATGGTCTAAAAATCCTATTCATATCATCCATAAATACTGCAAGCACATTTTTTAGGCCAAAGGACATCACTAGATATTCATAATGTCCGTATCTAGTCCTAGAGGCAGTCTTAGGAATATCTTCTTCGTTAATTCTGATTTGATGGTATCCTGACCTTAAATTAATCTTTGAGAACGCAGTTGCACGCCTCAACTGATCCATCAAATCATCAATCCTAGGCAATGAGTATTTATTCTTAATAGTGACCTTATTTAGTTCCCTATAGTCCACACACAATCTCATAATGTCATCCTTCTTTTTCACTAGGAGCACATGGGCTCCCTATGGTGAAACACTAAGTTTGATGAGCTTTTTATCCAACAACTCTTCTATAGAGGACATCCTATAAGGTGCTATAGAAATATGTCTGGTTCCTGGCACTAAGTCTATGGAAAAATCTATCTCCCTATCAGGTGGTAGTTCACTAATTTCATCTGGGAACACTTCTGGGCATTCCCTCATCACAAGCATAGCTTCTAAACTTTGCTTACTTTTAGAATTCAAAGAGAAGAGGAGAATATAGCCTTGAGCCCCTTCTATTAGGTGGTTGATAACTTGGCTGACATTCAAGTATGGAGATTCAGAAGATGGATTTATGGAAGAAGTGTCAGACAAAAATACTAGAGATTTATTTAAATAATTCAAGATTATACGATTTGCTGATAGCTAGTCCATGCCCAAAATAATATATATATCAACAAGGGGTAGGCATATAAGGTTTACAAAGAAATATCTGTTTTCAACAGTTACAGAACAGTTTAGACATATTTTAGAAGTTAACACTAGTTTTCTTGTTAGAGTGGAAACTGTTAGGTCATAAGGAAGGTCTAAAACAGGTAAATCTAGTATCCTTACACAATCATAAGAGATAAAAGAATGAGATGCTCTTGAGTCATATAATATAGTTAAAAGTATGCCTTTAACTATATACTCACCTTGTATTAGATCAAAAGATTGAGCAACTTCCTTGCCGCTCAGAGTAAAAGCTCTTCCTCTGGTCTGGGGCTTGGGAGGAGGCAGTGCTTCCTACTTCTGTGGACAACTCCTGGCAAAGATTGTCCTTTCTCACCACATGTATATCATACTATCTAATCCACAAAGCAGGGTTTCTTTCCATGATGCTTGCCATATTTAGAGCATCTCGGTCTATATGGTTCTATTTGAGCCTGCTTCCCTTTTTCTTGTTGGGTCTTAGGCTACAAAGCATTCTTTTAAATCTTTCATCTCCTTTTTTTCTCTTTTGGAAGCCTTCTTATCTAAACTCTTGTTGTGGCTTTAAGTTGTCTAACTCCACAATTCTGTATTTATTCACCAAAGTAAAAAAATCTTTGATCTCCAGAGGCCTAACTGCTTTTCTCACCTCATCCTTTAATCTAGCTTCAAACTTTACACATTTCCAATTTTCATCTAGATTATATCTGAAGTATGAGGAAATTTTGGATAGCTTCTCAAACTTTGTCTTATATTACCCCATTATCATATTTCATTGCTTAAGTTCCAAGAACTCCAGCTCTTTCTCTTCTTGCAACTTCTTTGGAAAATACTTGTCCAACAAAGCAATCTTGAACACCTCCCATGTTATTTGAGTCCCAACAGTTTCCTTTAATCTCCTAGCATTGTTCCACTAATGTTTGGCATCTCCTTGTAGCATATAAACAGCAAATGATGCTTTTTGATCATCTATACATCGCATTACTACTACAAAAATCTTCTTTAACTCCCTTATCCATTCCTCAACCTTTATTGGATCATATTCTCCTCTGAAGGATGGGGCCTTTTTAAACTTGGACAAGTTATGAAAATCTGGATTCTCCACTAGAACTGCATTATTTACTGGTACTAGAGGTTCTAGATGTACCAGATGCACATTATTTCTAATTTCCTCTAATATTCTAGTGGTCATAGCTACATGTTCTCTCACTGCATCAGCTATGTTTCTAACAGCTTCTAACATATCTGGTACATCATCTCTATCACTAGCTAGAGCTCTCTGACATTGGCCTCGAGTATTCCTGGTCGATGCCATAGTTTCCTACACACACAGTACAATATATATTGAGTTAATCATGCTTAATATTATGTAACAGTGTGACAGTTAACCATAAACATACAAACTCAAGGCTGTTATGCAATTCTGCCTATGCGTCTCATCACTAGGATAAGAAAAATGCATAATAAAGCATAGCTAGCCCATTCCCCAACTCAATAGGATAAACTGCTCTGATACCATAATATAACATCCTCAATAATATTACTAACAACGTATCCAAAATTATGCAATCGTAATTAGAATTAAGCATGTCATGTAATATTAATAAAATAATTTGAAATTATAATTAATAAATATACGCAAAATATGAGCCTATTGAGGGTAAAGATAATGTACACATATTATGAAGTATAGCATATAGAGTATATTACAATGCACAATAATTACATAATCAGTCCCAAGGTATTAATTATACATCTCATTATACAAAATTACATCAAGTCCTATTCTTCATCTTATTCCTTTGCTTGCTTGTTGAAGAACATGTCCTTGAAAATATTATGAAATTTAAACAAAAAGGGGTGAGAATTCTAAGAATTCTCAATAGTACAAAAAAATTTGTCATTATAAATATCCAATTGTATTGGGGAAAAACATATTTCAAAATTTATTTTATAAAGTATAAAGGTGGCAAAAACCAAATCAAGTCCTTTCTCTTCCCAAAACAGAGTTCCAATTATTAATAGTTTCCAAAAGCATTTATTAACAAACAACATAATTTATATCTGTAAATACTTTTAGAAACAATTTCCCAAACAAGAACTAAAATCTCAAATTCCTTTAATGGTCCTTATGACATAACTAAGTCATAATATGACAATCAATCCCACAGAACCCATATCACATGTGCCATAATAGGCAAGAGCTACCTCATATAGCTCAAGTTCTATATACTCATGATAGGGAAGTGAATTAGTACCTCACACTACCATTAGTACCCTATGAGTGAAACATCAATGAGGAAACATAAAGATGAATTTTTAAGAATACATGATCTCTTTCCTCACAAAGGGTCATTGTTAGACCTTTTGTGTACCGCAAGTACACAAGTCATTCAAGTAATAAAATGATCAGTAAAGTTCGTTCCTACGAGGATATTGGCTTCGCTAATACTAAATATCAACCAATAACTTAGATAATTCTAGTCAAAAACATAAAATTAGAGCAAAGCATTTAAGGTAAGTCTAGACTAAAAAGTAATAAAGATAATGTTTAGAGTTCAAGGAATCCTTTTTCACCTCTTACTTCAATTGATAACATGCAATCCTCTAAATCAACATTCATGAAATAGTTAAGTTAGCTTGAGAATCTAATTTAATTAAAAGCTTATGTCTAGGTCTATCAACTATGCTCCATTTGCCCAACTAACTATGTTTCCGTGAGAGCTAGCACAAAATTCACTCATTAAGATTTATTCTCAAACACTTGCTATGCATGACTAAGAGGTATATTTCTATCCAATTATCGAATCAACTTATCTCCTCTATGAGAATGAAATCGAACATGCACCAACCATACATATGATCTCAAATCCAAATTCCTATGTCTAGGGTCATCAGATTTCAACTAATCACTTAAAAGTAGATTAGACAATCAAGAGCATTAAGATCTATGTGATTGAACAAAATCAAACATCAATATAAATTTAGAGAATTACAAAATCATCAATATTCATACAAGGATTCAAAGTAATCCCTAAATACAGCTCAACTATTCATTGAACATGAAAAATTTACATCAAAAGCTCATGTTCATGATAAGGGAAGAGAAGAAAGTAAAGAGAAAAAAGAAAGAAGCTCATGATTTGATCTTTGATGCTTGAATCCTCCTCCATGAGGAATATGACCTCCAACCTTGCTCCCTTTGGCTTCCTCTCAGCCTCAAACGTGAAATCAGGGCACAGCTTCTCTAAACCTAAAAAGTCTCTTCTTAACAAAAACTAATGAAATAGTATTTATAGGCTCAGAAAATAGAGTCACGTCGCAACATTAACATGGCTACACTGCAATGCATATCAATTTAGGTCAGCAACACAGCGGCGCAAACTCATTTGTGCTGTGGCGCTCTAGCCACATGTCCAATGTACTGATGCAGGAGATGCACCATGCCGCGGCATAAACATGCCTGCACTGTAGCGTGAGCATCTGAACTTCACACTTGGCTTTCTCATCCATTTTTGATCCAAATCCTCCAAATTTTAGCTTATTTGGAGCCTTTCCTAAAATAGAGAAAACACCAAGTCAGTAACAATTTCAAATCCACTTAATCACTTACAAAATATGCACAATTTGCTCAATATCACATAGGAAGATATTCAAATTAGAATTTGACAAATATAAGCCTAAAACCTTCCATATATGCATCGTAAACAAGGACTAAGCATTATTTATAGCATATATATAGGGCACAAATAACTTCAATCATTAGAGTTATCACACCTCCAAACCTACATTTTTGCTAGTCCTCGAGCAAAATAAAGTATGACTAAGTAAACCTGCTTGATAATTCGACTTCAAACATTCATTCAGCATGTATTGTAATTTCAATTTTCATTTAAACCTAACTTGTGCATAATGATTGTATAGCCCTCAAAAAGTGCAAATGCCTCATAATCAGCTCTACACGTACACAATCCGTAACATGCTAACAATTCAGGCATCCTTATATGCATACCACACTTTCCATAAATATACAAGATAAACTCCTTTGAGTCAAGTCATACACATCCGGATAAATTTATAAGCATACATGTATATGAATCATAAAATCCACAAAATTGATCCTAAACTCTCTCTCCATTAATGTAAATCACACACAACTAACGATCAAAAGGGACTTCAACAGCTTGTAATGTCAAGTCAATGGTGATGGGTGTAAGAATAAATAGGGAAAGGATACAATACAAACATTAAGAAACATAAACATGTTATTTCAAGACTTGAGCCTCCAACTAATATTATCAGGGTATTCAACAGTGAAAGAAGAAAACTTGCCAAAACCATTCAATGCTTTTCGTACTTTTCTTTTCTTAAGTCATTCCTTTGCTTTTCTTTTCTCTTTTTATTTTTTTATTTTTGTTTTTTGAAAAGAAATGTTTTTTTTTGCATCTGGTTCCTTCAGACTCATTTTGTATTAAATATGCTTTAATACCCTAAATCCCTAGACTCACTTCAAGAAATAACATATTATGTACTCAACAAACAATGATGGTAGGAAGAAAATGCAATGCTTTCACATGTATTAGAATGGTTAACAGGTTAACGAATACAACGGTGGTGAAAAACATATAAAGCCAAACAATTATAAGGCTTCAAAAGGGGACCTATGGATATCATCATATCTGGGTAAGCTTTTAAGGGTCAATCAGTCCAAACAATGTCCTAATCATTTCCTCAATCATGCATAACCTAAGACTTCGCCTCAAGAGAGATTAAAAACAATTTCTAGAATAATTGAAACTCTACATGCACATCCATAAACTTTCTCTAGACATGCACTCTTATCTTGCTCAAAGTTATATATGCATGTAAGTGGGATGTAAATCATGCATAAAAATTGACTAAATTGGTTCACATGCTTTATGATTGCAAATGGTTTCACTGAAAATGGGGCAAACAGCAACCTTTCATATCATTGGACAACCAAAACAACACCAGCAATTTGCAATATGTCATGCATTCAAATAAATCCAACTTTCTTAATTCAAGCATGCATAACATCATGTGCCTAATGTCAAAAGATGAAAATTTTTCACAAAACCCATCAGTAATAGCCAAAGCAATGTAGAAATATGATAATATGATGGCTATCACTACTGCATACAGTAAATATCAGCACATGTTATACATTCTACATTATATATCCAAAACATGTAATGATACTCCCTCAAAACTGAAGTGAGACAATGTCCTCACTTTACATGGCACAAAGGGTACCTAAACTTATCAAAAATATATACACTGTTAGTTTGAGCATACAAAAATATAAAAAAAATGAAAAATAAAAGAAATATGTACAAAATAAGGGTTAACATCGTGGCATGAACCTTCTTGTGTCATGTAGCTCGTAGGTGCCTAAAACTAATATGGTAGAGACTAACACGCCGTGACATTGATAACCATGCACCACGACGTAAGTTTTATATGTAGAATTCTATAGAAAAATCACGCTTGCACCTCGGCATGAAGCTTCTTGCACCGCGGCGTCAGAGTTCAACCTACAAAATTCTGTAGCAAACACAGTTTTGCTGCCAATTCTGCTTCCTTTAGGTCTCCAGCACCTGCAAAACTTATTCAAAAGGTTAAATTACAATATTTATAACAAAAATATAATAAAACTATAAAATTAACAAACTACCTATTTAAGACAAAAAGTAAAGACAAAAACATAAATTGGGGTTCCCTTCCAAAAAGGGCCTGATTTATAGTCCTTACAAGACTTTGTCAAAATTATTTGTGCGGATGGTTGGTCTGCTTACACTTGATTGAAGGTTTTCCTTTTGAGGAGTCGTGAACTCCTACAAAGACCTCATATGATTATGGTCATCTACCATTATTATTGTACCTAAACTAAAATAGAATGAAAACTTAAATGAAAATGAACTATTCAAAACTTGAATTAGAACTACCAAAGTTCATTGTCAATATTAGCAATACAGAAAATAGTTATCCCCGGTAACGGCGCCAAAAACTTGTTAGACATTTTGTGTACCGCAACTGCACGGGTCGTTCAAGTAATAAAATGATTAGTAAAGTTCGTTCCCACGAGTATATTGGCTCCGCTAATACTAAATATCAACCAATAACTTAGATAATTCTAGTCAAGAACATAAAATTACAGCAAAGCATCTAAGATAAGTCAAAAGACTAAAAAGTAATAAAGTTGTTTAGAGTTCAGGGAATCCTTCTTCACCTCTTACTTCAATTGATAACATTTTATTAGTCATGACAACCATTACCCAAGAGGGGGTGAATTGGGTATTAAAAATTTTCATAAATGCTCTTGAAATGAATACAAATATTTAAGCTATTAAATAAAAGAGAAAGAATTACGAGAAGAAGAATAAAAGCTTTAAGAACAGTTAATAAATAAATGTGCAATAATATAAAAACTGCGTAAAATAAAGAGAATGAGAAGAAAGAAGCAGGCACAATATTTATCTTGGTTCGACCACTAACTCACTTGTGGTCTACGTCCAGTCCTCGAAACAAAAGCTGAGATTTTTCACTATGTACACAAGCTTCAATAGCTGCTTGCTACCATTACAAAATAGAGTACTTTTCACACATAGGGAAACTTTTTCCTTGTGCTAAAGTCTCAGCCTGCAGGGATACCTCACCCTTATACAAACCTTGAAGGGATACCTCACCCTTATACAAATCTTGAAGGATACCTCACCCTCAATACAGAAGAACAGAAATATAGATGAAGAGAAACTCTCACTCAGAGCAAATTATACAAATTGAAGTGCTAAGAGGCTCTCAAAGGATATCTCAAAGTTTTGATCAAAAAATAGAGCGTAGAAAATAAATTCACGAGTTAGTGCAAGTAGAAAATAATTCAGAGTGTTAGGCAATTTTAGAGATGACCCAAGGCTTCTATTTATAGAGAAATTTTGAAGAAATAGCCTTGGGTGTAATTAAAACTCATAAATTTGAAAGAATATAGCCATTTGTTTCCATATCAGTATTCGTAAACATACGTGGTTATTCGAATAGATGAAGTGTTATTCGAATAACACTGTTTATAAAACCATCGTGAAAAGTAAACTGATATGGGTTATTCGAATACCAACATGGGGTATTCGAATACCACTATTTTTATTTCTTAAAAAAATAGTTTAGAAGCAAGTTATTCGAATACCACAAGGAAGTATTCGAATACATCTATTTTAAACACATTTAAAAAGCTGTTTAGAAGGATGTTATTCGAATACCTTCAAGGTTATTCGAATAGACCACTCTGATTTCAAAAATTGACTTTAAATGGTCATAACTTCTTCATTTGTTATCCGTTTAAAGCAAATAACTAGTCATTGGAAAGATCTTTGAGTCTATTTTCAAATGAAATAAGTTTAAAAACAAAACTCAAAGTATTTTGAAAGATATGATCAAAAGAGTGACCAAAGGTCAGTTTTACAAAACTCAAACTTGGCTATTTTTCATAGATTTGAACTATCACCATAAATAACTTTTCAAAACTTGTTTGTTGGGTATTTTAACATAGGAAAACCATTTATAAAAACATATTTGAGATATTCATGATGCTTCTTAAATAAAGACCCTAAGTCCTATAAGCTATACCATTTAATCTTCCTTCGGACTTGGTCTTTGACATGACTTTGATGTTATTAATACCTTCATGAAATAGGCATTCACATTCTCCTTCTGTTGAGTTTAATAGAGATCTTTTGCTTTCTTGTTGCAATGCTCACTCTTGGTACTTGGACTATCCTACAAAGTATTACTCACTTAAATAAGTATAGTTAGTCCAAATTCATAATTCAATATCTTCATATGCATGATTCATAAATGTATAACTTTAGTTAGTTTAACATGCATATAAGACTTTCATAGACACATCCAAATAAGATATTTATCAATTATTAATGGATATTCTCTATATAGGATGCAACAAAGAACATAAGCAAAGTATTCTTTTTGTCTTGTATTTGTCATCATCAAAACTTAACATATTAAACCATTTGAGATAAACTTATTTCCACAATCTCCCCTTTTTTGATGATGACACATCACCAAAGAAAAATATGTTGAGCAATATACAAGAAAGAATATTCATGTAAGCATATCAAACAATAAGCATATCAAGTACATATTTTTTTTTCAATTTTCACTCCCCCTATTTGACATCAACAAAAAGGCTTAGAAAGGAAAAAATAATATTTTCTCCCCCTTAGATTCTACATATGATTCAAGAATAGAGAGATGAAACAAACATGCTTTTAAGATATAGAATATTATTCATGCAATGCTTGTCATATTTTTGTATATCAACATTTTGCATATGACAATATTAAAACACTTTATGTAATTAAACAAGGATGTAAGCCAAAAGATATAAACAGCTTAAGAGCTAGGCTCCCCCTCAAAATATGCATATTATCAAAATAACATATAAAGGAAATATGTATGCGAAAACTATGTAAGCACATTACCTTAAAAAAAAGTAAGGTAAATATACATCTTCTTAATTCCTCAAACAAAAAAGCCATTTTAAAACTTCTCCCTTTTTCAAAAAGAATTTTACAAGAGCACATTATATTTTCAAAGGCATTTTAGAAGGGTAGAGATATTTTATATTAAAAAAACACATATTCATTAAAACAGATCAATCCAAGTCAAAAGAACATAAGTACATCTCCTTGATAAAATATGTTATAGGGATCAAAGCATGTATAGAACTAATATCATTCACCCTAAATACAATGACAAAATAGTAAGTTAATATCCAATTAGGCACTTTTTCAATGCTAAGCATACTTCTAATATAAAGAAAGCATATAATCATTTAAGACTAATTTATCAACAAGTATCATACAATCCATATCATATAAAGTACCTTAATAGCTTAGGGATAGAGATACTTATTGAGATAGATAAAGAGTGATGATCCTTCTTTATTGGTCCTTTAACTTTGAGCTTTCTTCCTTTGAATTCTCCATTCCATTGCACTAGAAGAAAGTCTTATTTATCTTCCTCTTCATTTGAATTCCATTTAACTTTTCTCATTTATCCACATATGCTTGTATGTAAAAATATGATAGCTCTATTTGAAACACATAGAGAGACTTGCAAAGCTAACTTAAAAAGTCCTCTAAAACATAGGTTAGTATCAAATATCATGTAAGCTCATTTATAAGCATAATTCAAGTTGATAAATAATTTAAAGCATGTATCACATTATCAACCATGTAATGTTAGCTCTAACAAGAATGCATGAAGCATATATGCACTTGAATCCAGAAAAAGAGTTTAAGCATTTTTAAAGCATGATTCAAGAAACATATGATCATCATCAAAACTTATTTAGGCATTTTTAGGCAAATAATTTTCATGTAAGGCGTGTAAAGGTATAACATAACTCTCTACTTCTCCATAAATAAGGATAATAGATTGATATCACCAAAAGTGTATTCTTTGAATTTTTGTAGATGACTCTCACTTCCACCAACTTCCAAGCTTCAAGCTTTCGTGAGGGAATAGAAATTCTTTGCACCCCTTTTAAAAGTTGAATCCTTTTAAACTTTACTATCCTCAAGTTGAATGAACTTATTTCATTTAAATGTTTGCTTGAGGTAGTTGACACCCTACAAAATAATTCAAAGTACTTTCTTTGGTATCCATCAATTTTGGATCTATAAAGGTTAGTCATTATGCCAAACTCACAAGCAAATAAGCATTCAAAATAATAAAATAACAAATGAGTTCACAAGGGCAAAAGATATTTCATTTCATTGATCAATTTAGCTAAGTACATATAATCATCAAAAGAATAGCCAATAGCATTTGCAGTTTTCATACATATCATTAAGTGCATATTTTCAGACAAAACAAATAAAGAATTCAGCATATATTGATTATTAATGCTATGCAATATATACAGTAATAGATGCAGCAGAACCTTTCAAATAAAGCAGGGGCAGGAATATCAGCAGCATGGGCAGCAGGATTGCCTTAAGGGTCGTCCTCATCATCATTAACTTCAACTGGGAACACCCAGCCTTCATCGGTCTTGATCATCTTCATTTTGTTGAGGGTAAAGGACCCAAATACGTGATGATGGTTTAGCGAAGTCGCTCACTCGGTTGGGAAAGACCAAAGGATGCACCCTTCTGATAGAAGATATTCGAATACCTACCCAGGTATTCGAATCGATGAGCCAAATTGGCTTAGTTTCCAGTCTATAGTATTCGAATACTTTCTCCTGTATTCGAATACCCACACACATAAAAAGGCAAGACAAGAGCAAGTATTCGAATAGCATCCAAGGTATTCGAATACTCTAGAGGTATGTAAGAAACACTGATATGCTAAGCCTCAGGCTATTCGAATAACTACATAGTTATTCGAATACACCAGCTTATAGAAATACTGTACTGATGTATGGTATTCAAATAGCCATAGGTTTATTTGAATAGGCCTATCAGAAAAACACAAATTTACACGTATAAAAGCAATGGTATTCGAATACCATAGGGAGGTATTCGAATAACTTAAACAAGAAATCATATATATTATGTCCAGGATTTGTATTTTGAGAGACAAAAGCTTACCTTTTGATGGAGTACCTACAAAAATGATTTTGGGATAACTCCGATGCTCAAGTCAGTAATAATTCAAGAAGGATAAAAACCATGTTTAAGCAATAAATTTAAATATTTAATTATATATATGATTGATCAAGAACTCAAGCTCAAGGATATTATCATTAGACATGTCATTTCAAACAAAAAGTATACTTTATCTAGCATATTAACATGTAGAAAAAATTTCAAATTATAGGGCTACAAAAGCATAATAAAAGTTTTCACTTATCCAAAAATTGTAAGTCCAAACTTCACGAAGACAAGGAAGAGAGCTTGAAATTATTTCTGGTCTTTGTACATGGAGCAGCCACTTTCAAGATGTCAAAGTCAGTTTTTGACCTTCAAGCACACCTACAACACACTTCAATTTTTGATTTTTGGTACCCAAATTTTCTTGGGTCCTTGTGTGTTAGTTTTTGAATATTAATCTATTATGCTCTCATAAAGATCAATTTTTTTTTTCATAATATGTAAATCGAGCACAATAAATTACATGATTAAATATCATTAAGCATATAGTTGATAGCATGCTTACTTTCATGATATATAGACAATTTTAAAGCATATAAAGCATACATAAGCATTATAGACCCTTATGTACCAAGATATATGACAAATTAATGAATTATGATATAATAAGAATGAAAATAATCATGGTTAAACATAACATTCAAATTTTACTAAGTACACATAATTCAATCAATCACTTATCGCTTACAAGGAATATACCTCAAATTTATTGACTTTGCATGTGAGTGTGCATAAGAGGCAAAACTTTTGATACATTGGCCTTGGTAATCAAGGAAATACTTTTTCTTATCCATTGCTTCTCTTTTGGAGTCTTGAACTTTGCAAGTTCTACATTTTGTACTTGAGAAGCTTTGGTTGAAGCCATCTTCCTTCTTTGACCAAAGTTTCTACCATTGGGCTTTGGAAGCATTCTCCTTGATGATTCCTCTTTTTTTTGACTAATTTGTCCATCATTTTGAGAAATATTCTACATAATTGAAACACTAGGAGGACACTTTGGTACGTGCTTCATTTTGGGTCTTTGAATGTTAGTATTAGGGCCTTTAGGATTTTTAGGAACCCATACCATACAATTTCTCATATAAGGATTTCTTCTATAATTGCATAAATGAGAAATATGTCCTAGATGATCACAAAAATTACAAACAATTGAATTTAATGATGGCTTGATCATTTGAATATCATTTTTGAAAAACTTAAGCCTTTCGTTATTTTTATATTCTAAATTATTTTTGTCATAAGCCTTGCTTGAATTTTCACATAGAATAACACTAATTTTATTCTCATTAATAAGCATAGAATGTAAGCAATTAGAATCATTAGCTTTGGAAAATTTGGAATATAAGTCCTCAACTTGAATTTCTAAATCAATGCATTTTTCACAAGAAGTTGAAGTTTCACATTTGAAAGACATTTCCTCATCAAGAAAAGCATATTCATTTTTCAAAATTTCAATTTCATTTTCAATAAAGGAAATGTTTTCCAAACACGATAAGTTTTTCTTTTCTAAATTCAATAAACTATCATACAATTCATTATATGTACATTGTAACACATCATAGGAAGGATTATAATATAGTTTAGAATTATTTACCTCAAAGTCCTTTTTAGCCATATAGGAAGTAGTTTCAATTTCTAGGGTACTTGCCTCTTTAAGAGAATCACATTCTTCCTCATCAATTTTGTTTTGCTTTGCCTCTTCTTCAAATTGAGCACCATCGTCACCAAGTGGCATTTGGCTCCCTTCAATAGTTTGAGTGTCTCTTTGAGGATATTTTTCATGACAAGCTTCCTTCAATAGCTTTTTCTCTTCTTGCTTTCTATATACAACTTTATACAAAAATCATTGTTAGTAAGATAAATAGCATCAAGAGTGTCCAAAATTTCTTTGGCACTAGAACAACTTTTAATTTTACCATAAGCATCATCATTCAAATAACTTCTCAAAATTTGCATAGCTCTAATATTCAAAGAAAAGCATTTCTTGTCATAGGCATTCCAAGTTTGTTTTGGTTTGCAAATAAATCCATTTAGCACAACAGCCCACAAATCCAAATCAATAGATTGAATATAAAACTCTATTCTAGCTTTCCAATAAACAAAATGCACACCATCAAAGAAGGGTGATTTATTAATTTCAAAACCTTCCATTTTGAAAAATTTTTAAGGTTACCAACAGATAAGGATCTTTAACTCTAAGCGGTTAAGCTTTCACCAGAGCACGAAGCTCTTATACCACTTGTTAGTCATGGCAATCATTACCCAAAAGGGGGGGTGAATTGTGTAACATCCCGAAAATTGCTTATTTCATTATAAATAATCATTTTATAATATTTGTGATTTTTGGTGATTTTTGTGAAATTTTCTGGAAGCGTTGAATATTTTAATATATTCCTCGTTTTACGTATGCACTGAGCGGAGCCGGGATAACGAAATGTTCTCCCTGAGGCTGGTAAACCTTGGACTGTCAACGTGTCAACGGGGGATTGTTGGTGTATGCCCTAGTGGCCAATACATTTTGTTTGTATTGACATACATTATATTATGCTATTTTATATATGAGGCATTTCATTTATTGTGTTCTTTTTTGATAAACATAATAAAGTCCTTAGAATAGTAAGTTTGATGCCATAGACATCAAGTGGATGACTTGATCGTGAGATCCTTTTGGTTACAACACTATTCTTAAATGTCCCTAGTCAAGTATTATTGTTAATTAGGACAACAATAATACATTGAGACTAGTATGTGTAGAGACTGATGACCGCATCTCACGGGTCATGGATATAAGATATCAAGTCTTCACATTAGTACATATTAGAGTAATGATGTAATTGGATGACCCACCATGAGAACGCTACATGGATCGTTACGTGAATGTCATAAGCGATTCTCATAGTGATAATGGTGTTTGTGGTCCTTTGACTCGAAATCACTACGATTCCTACATGAGGAGTTGTGTGTTTTAATGCCATCAAACGTCATCTCGTAACAAGGTGATTATAAAGTTGGTTATTGGACATACCGCAAATCATGCGAGAGGGATGTGAGTGACCTAGATGGAATTTGTCACTCCTACATAACAGAGCGATATCTTCGGGCCCCGATTGAGTGAGATTGCGAAATGCATGGCCATGCTCAAATGAGTCAATATGAGATATTGATCTCATTTATTGTTACAAAGTCTACTCGAGTATCGAAACGAATGATTGGACTATACAAGGGTGACGCATTCCATGCCTTGTGTTCAATCTAGATATCTTGACAAAGGGACTAAACTACACGGAAACATTGATCACGGATAGGTTATGTCAAATCACTGACATTCTCATTACTTGGGTAGCAAGTGATGTGTTGCTAGATACCATTCGTTTGTAATATTAAAATGAGATTTTAATATTACTACCAACGTCATGAGAACCTAGGGTCGCACACTTAGAACAGACTAAATTGAGCAATAAGGATCCAAGTTGGACTCGGATTCAATTGTGGGCCTAACTCATGACAGATGGGTTTTAGGGTTGCACAGCCTTACCTTGCTACTGCTCACACTCACTTAAGGCAGCCACTATTATAAATAGTACTGTTAAGGGGGCTGCTATACATGTTACATCACAACCCTAGCCGCACCTAAGAAAGTGAGTGAGAGACAGTGAAAGGTTCTTCTCTTCTATTCGCAGCTAGCACCGCGAAACAGAGGCGTGACTCCTTTTGCAAGTCTGTTCGTGTGGATACCGCAGAAACATCGTCGCTATTACGGTGTTGGTGATTCACCTCGCTTGTGGTTTTCACGCTTCAAGAGGTAAATTTTAAAAACTCGGATTATGGACTTTTCGCATGGATCCTGAGTGGGAATCCTATTATTCCGCTGCGAGATATTTTGATCCGCAATTCCCAACAGGGATCTTACTAAACCCGAGGCCAGGCGCAGTTTGCGAGGTTTGCATTTTTCAAGGTTTTATCTGCTAGATAAAATCGCGGTATCATAAAATTATCTGATGAATAATAAAATATTATTTTCATCACTTGTAATTTTATTCACTGAGAAAATAATTCTACAAATAGAATTGATCATCTATCGATGTATTTAATTTGGAGACTAGCTTACCATACACTTCATAGAGAAGCGTGCGAAGCTTCTCAAGGAAGCTTCTTCCATCTATTATTTTATTATTTCTCTTTCCCCCTATTTTGTGCTGCACATTTGAATTAAGGGATCCAATTCATTTTTCATCCACACATTTTCCTCCTCCTGTACGTAGCATGATCACTATTCACTCATCTTTCTTCTTTCCATTTCTCCTTACAAAGAACACCATCCACCCACATTCACATTTTTATCTTCCAAAACCGTCACACTCCTAGCACTATTTTGTGTTTGGAGAAACACCATATCTGAAGGAATCATCTTCAAAGTTCTACATTTTCTTCATCTTCATTTTCCTCCACGGTTGAAGCTTAAAAAGTTGGAACTTTAAGGTAAAGTCCTTAGCTTTTTCCTCATCTCTCCTCATTTTTATAACCCATTGTCATTTTGATGACCATGGGTATCCATTTCAACACTTGATTCTGATTTTGGTAAGCTTGAATGTTTAAGGATCTCCCGGAAACCGAAAACGTGATTTCGACCAAAAAGGAGCAAATTTCTTTGTGCTTCTCCAAGGTAAGAGGAAGACACTCCTCCTCAACCTCTTCTAGCATTAAGGATCTCCTTTGCTTGCTTGGTTTTTATGATTCTGTTTCTGTCCGTATTTAGTTGTTTACTGCTGTTTGCATGATTTGTTAAGTTTGATAATATATTCGACAGAGTGGAATGTATGATGTTTTGGTTTGACAATTTTGCATGTTAATATGTTCACATGTTCGACTGAAAATTGGAAAGCATGGTACTTGGATGATTTTGCATGTCAATATATATATATTCGACGAATGCATGAGAGTGGAAGGAAATGACGTCGGATTCATCCCTGGGATGGCCATGGTTTTGAGGCCCAGAATCTGGGATTCTGGGTGAACTAGGATAATAAATGGGATTCAAATCAATTAGGTATCCAATCTTTGTAAGCCGTGAATTCAACTATTCGACACTGAACCTTGTCCAACTTTTGACAACCAACTTCTAAACCTTTAATGCTTCCGTCGAATAGACACATGGGGCCCTTTACAATGTCAAAATTTGTCGAGCTAGTGACCCCTTAACACCTCCGTCGGTTGACATGCGAAAAACTTATTTATGACTCTTAGCATTTCCGTCGGATCGCATGAGTGAGAATCTTCCCTATTATTCAAAATCCGTCGAGTAAGGACTCATGGCCAAACTCATCGAATGTGATAACCTAATCACTTAATAAAATGTTAAAATCCGTCGAGTAAGGACTCATGGCCAAACCTCGTCGAATGTGATAACCTAATCACTTAGTAAAATGTTAGAATCCGTCGAGTAAGGACTCATGGCCAAACCTCGTCGAATTTGATAACCTAATTACTTAGTGAAATGTTAAAATCCGTCGAGTTTAGACTTCTGACCATTTCCGTCGAATGTCAAAACCCGTCGAGTTTAGATCTTCGACCACTAAACACAATGTCAAAATCCGTCGAGTATGAACCCCGATCATGCCCGTCGGGATTGATCTTCCGACCAAAACCCGTCGAATAGAGTCCCCGGACACTTAGGAGAAACTGCCCCAAAGTCAATAATCGTCGAGTTTGAGAGACAATGCCCGTCGAGTAGATGAATTTCTCCGACTCCGTCGAAATTAGAGATTTCGACCGTGTTTCGTCGCTCGACGCTTGGGAGATTTTCTCCAATGTCGACACCCAAAACCCGTCGAATTGAGGCTTTTCTTTGGCCTTCTCGAGGATTCGACAAATACCACGATCTTTGTTCGACAGAACCCCATCCGATCGTAAATTGATTTCTTGCCAATCCTATTATAAAATGTTCTCCCATTCTTCCCTCCTCCTGTTACATTATTTTCCGTCGAATGGCAGCTTTAATTATTCATAAAACGTATTGTTCTTGTCGAATTCAAAAGTATACCTATCACCCAACACCTAGTAATTGAAATATCTGACTCCATGATTCCGACCGTGTATTTCCCTCGGACCCAAAACCTTGGGACTAATAGAGGCATATTGATTAGAAATAAATGGGATGACTAGAAATTACTTAGGGATGCATAAACAGGGGAAGAACATGAGAGTGTGAGATTTTGAGATCTTAGAATAACCTTCTAAGGGCATATGAATAAATTACCTAAGAGGATTTAAGTTAACTAAGAGAATTCCTTTAGAGATAAACTCTGTAAGTAAAGCTAAACCTAAGTAAGAATTCATAATACGCTTTAAAATGTGCTAATTTATTTAACAACAATATCATGCTATTGTGGGTCCATGTGGGTGACCATTGATTGGGTTAATTCTTACTTGGGCAAATTGTGACGCATGATGGAATAGTATGTAATAATGATCATACATGATTATGCATAGAGTCTGTATGCATTGTGGATAAATCATATGACATGCATTTGAGGCATGATTGACCGGGTTGTCATGAGAAGCATGATAGAGTCATGCATTGCACAAAAGAGCGAGGATGTCCGTTGAACTTTGTTAAGGCCGAGTTGCCTAGGAGTTGAATCACACCTTAGTGCGGGTGCGAATAGATACGTGGGGTCCTGTAGATGACCTTGAGGGCGTCGGGGCGCGGGCGTCTCGCAGAGGGCAGTGGTAGCTCCTCTGGACCGTGGAGATAGACCGATACACACGCACCGACGATCCTAACTGGCCACAGTCCTATATCGAGATCTTGTGAGAATGCCGCTGTATAAAGCCTTGTTGCGCAAAATGACTGATTATTTTCTGAAAAGCACTTGTTTTTATGGCTGACGAGATACTGGCATGTCTCCCTGATCATTCTCTCCGACTGTTTTGTGTCTAGCTCCATGGAGTAGGATTTTGATTATTGAGGGCACATGTGCATAGTGAGTCCATGAATTATCTGGCATACATTGTTATTATAATTGGAACTGTTGTATTCCTGATATATCCATATATATAGATATGATTGCTTGAAACCGTCTCTCGTTGATCATAATCACTACTAAATGTTTATTACCATTATTGCTATCATAAATGCTATGTGGGCGCCTTGCGCCGTTTGGTTTCTTGATGCTATGACTGGTAATGATGGTAGGATGTCTTACCTCTTTCTTGTACTTTTCTTGCTCTATGTTAATTTTTGGTTAAAGACTATAAGTGGGAACGAAGTTGGATTCCTTTGGATTTTATTGGTTTGACCTACTGCATTCGGTGATGCCGTCGCGAAGGGAGCTCTTTTTTGGGGTTTGTTCGAATTGTGTTCGCTTTGATACCAAGACCTGTAGAGTTGACTGGACCGACAAGCGTATGTAACATGCTGGGGATCTGACTTTGACCATGAAGAGGACTGCGATTGAAGACCTTATCTTGTATTTCTCACTACACCGGTGAGCCCGGAATTGCCTCACGCATTCGGGATACGATGGAGTGCCCAACTCCTTAGTCGTAGATATATTATGGGTAGTTTATATTCTATTTTGCATTACCTATATAAAGTGTATTTTTGAGTACATGTATGCTTCAAGGAAATTATCCAGACTTAATTGTTGTAAATTGAGTACATATTATAATTCATAATTTAACTGGTTGTATATGTAACTACTCATTCGTGGCTCTTATTTTCCTCATATGAGAAATGTTTTAATATTTATGGTAAATTTGTTGTTTGACAATGTTAGCACGCCGACATTTAGTGACCGTGTGACATAATGACGATTGTGCATTGGTTATTAAATCGAGGGGTGTTACATTTTATGGTATCGGAAGCAAAGTTCATCCCGTTGAGCTAATGGTATGGACTGACTATGCTTAGACATATTAGAAGTTGTTGTGTACTTCCTTGTCTCTTGATTGAGATGTTGGGAAAGGAAGGCATGGCTTGCCGTAGGTTGAGTATTGGTAGCTACTGTTGCACACTACGTGACATTGAGTACTGGCCCACTCAATGTGTAATGTTCTGTGACTACAGGAAACTATGACTTCACCTTGGCATATTAAGGTAATAGGAGTTCTTTAGAAAGAAGCTCAGCTAAGATGACTGAACTTGCTTAGGACTTGTTTGCATTTACACCCTTGTAGTGTTACCTCTAGAATTGTTTGAGCCTATGGGTTAGAAAAAGGGTAGTTGAATAAGACTTGCAAGGTTAGTGGACTGAGGTGTCCAAGAGGTTTTCGAAAATCGATTCTCTTTGGAAAGGAGTATCTGGCATAAGTTTGGTTCGAGGAGCTACATAGGAGTCAACGATTTACTGGAGATCGCGCCGCTGAAGGCAGGAATGAAGGAGCTCAAGTTATAGTCTTTGGGTTGTCTTGATTGGGTTATGTGACTTTTGTGCTTGGTTTCCAAAAAAAGATAATATTGTTTGGAATGAATGCTTTTGATTTTCCCTTATTACTTGACTTGTTTGTTCTTGAAGGAAGACAATGACTCGAGGTAAATATAAGTGCGTGAACGCAGGGAGTGACAATGAGGACACAACTGAGGCAACCGAGGAAATACAAAGAATGGTTAATGTAACTACACGCCAAGATCGAAAGCCGCACAACAAAGAAGAATTGGAAGTTGAGGTTCAAAATTTGAAGGAAGAAAGTCGATTTTGGGGTAACTCTGGATTGCCGAAGTTCCAAAGGAGGAACCGTGGGAAGGCCAAACAGTTTAAGCAGAAACCGTATATACTACGACCAAGGGGACAACAGCGACAACCAATGCCTGAAGGAGGTACGAGTGGTAGTAAGTCCAATCCAACTGTGGTACCATTGTCAATGTGTAAGAAGTGCGAAAAGGACCACTTCACGAGGGACTGTAAGATCGAAGGAAGAGTTTGTTTCAAGTGCAGAAAACCAGGACATGTGTCAAGAGATTGTGTTTTGTATGAGACAAAGCCTCCAAATGCGATAAAAAGGGCAATCTGCTTCAAATGTGGAAAGGACCATTTAACCAAGGATTGTACGAACGGTGGGATAATTTGTTTCAGATGCAGAGAGCTAGGACATGTGGCTAAGAACTGTACTTCGCAAAGGACGAAGCCTTTTGTTGGTGATGCACGCACTTCACAATCTCACGAAGAAAGGAGAGTTAATTTCTCAAGTGGAGTGGAAACGTCCAAGACTGACGGCCTAAGCGAGGAAGCTTGTACTACGGTGGATGATCCTGTGATTATACTGTATAATTCCGGGGGTAACCCGTTTCTTTATGACGTATGAATGTATGAATTCAATAGGGATATTCATACCCTCGTTATCTTTTGACTAAGTTATTCCTATTTTGGCTACTAAGAACTTGTTGATGGTAGCCAAGTTGTTTAAATTATCCAATGACTTGTTAAAGACTGAATCTTCTGGTGATCTGATTTGTTTACTTCTCTTACAAATTAGATGTAATGTTAAAAAAAAAAAAAAAGGGATTGGTTATCTTTCAACCATATCCTGTTGAAATATTCCAATGAAATTCTAAGAGTTCGTTTATGGAATTGAGTTATCTGTGTATTTATTTCCTTTCGATCCGAATGATACTATTCTCGTTTGTAAGACTATTTTCATTACAATAGGTCTGTTTAGAACTATCCTATTGTTGTTAGACATTGGAACCTTTTTACCAATTCAATCACCTACTTTCTTCATGAATAGGCTTGATCTCAGGAAAGAGATTGATCGTTTTTAAAATGGGTCTCGTCATTCGGTTTCAACGGAAACTTAGTGTTTCTTGAGACAGAAATTTCCTAGATATGAATCAATGAAAATCACTCCTACGTTTTATTAGACTATATCATACTCTTCGTTAGGCGGGCCCAGTGGTAAATCAAGTAACTTCCCTATTTTTCTTCTGACCTTTATAATGTTTCTAGTATACTTCGATTGAGTAAATGTGTTCCCGAATCTGAACCATAACAACATGCTAAGCATAGCACGATAAAGTGAGAACTTACCCTATGAGACATTTGTTCGAATCAAGGAAAGACGATTTGGCAAATCAATTGAAGGACGCCGTTATTTTCTCTAATATCATTTTGGGTTCTCAACTATCATTAAGATCATTTGAGAGAAGGGTATATTTCCAAGGTAACTTTCTCTGATACGTAGTGAATACCACGGGTATTTTGTAATGTCGTTCCAAGTAATGAACACTTCGGTAGTAACCATCGACTACACAAACAAGACATTTCTTCCCTATTGAGACAGAATTGTCATGTTGTTCTTCAAATTCAGAAGAAGAACGAGGAGTTACGCTAGAAGCTGTTCAAGTGTGAATTTCGGTTTAAGGCAGTTTGACTTTGAGTCAAGTGATCTTTAAAAGAAGGAACTATTGAAGATCCGTCGCGAGTTGGAGCAATTTTTTAATGGGACAGACCAAAGACTGTATTGCAGATTTGTAACTTTAAAGGATCAGCTGAATAGTACGGGGGACTCACTGTAGAATTCTTTAAAAAGGGCAAGACTTCTCATCTAACTCATGTATGAGGGTCAAGTTTTGTATGGACTGATGTATACGAGGGAAATTTTCAAAGATTGAAGAGACACTCGATTTCTTTGCCAAAGATGATTCTGCCCAACCCCAATGAACTTTTGAGATATCTAGTGATGCTCGCATTGAAAGTTTAGAACGTGCGCTTGATCAGAATAGAAGGAATGGTAATGTACGCTTAGCGACAATCAAGAATACATACAATTGTTTTGGGAATTGGTTGTTGGATGGCTGAAGACTCAAGGAGCGTAAAATCTTTTGTTGATCGGCCTACGACGTCAACGCATTTTTGCTCGTTAATATAAGATGCTCAGGGGAAGGAAGCAACCTTATTGCCTGTGATTTGGATTGATGCAACTGAAGATGCAACACGAGAACTAAGAGACGAAATGAAAGAAACACAGTTGCGTTTGTTCTAAGACATGATGAATTTCGAGGACGAAATTCCTTTTTAGAAGGGGAGTGTTGTAACATCCCGAAAATTGCTTATTTCATTATAAATAATCATTTTATAATATTTGTGATTTTTGGTGATTTTTGTGAAATTTTCTGGAAGCGTTGAATATTTTAATATATTCCTCGTTTTGCGTATGCACTGAGCGGAGCCGGGATAACGAAATGTTCTCCCTGAGGCTGGTAAACCTTGGACTGTCAACGTGTCAACGGGGGATCTTACTAAACCCGAGGCCAGGCGCAGTTTGCGAGGTTTGCATTTTTCAAGGTTTTATCTGCTAGATAAAATCGCGGTATCATAAAATTATCGGATGAATAATAAAATATTATTTTCATCACTTGTAATTTTATTCACTGAGAAAATAATTCTACAACAGTAATTGATCATCTAGATGTATTTAATTTGGAGACTAGCTTACCATACACTTCATAGAGAGCGTGCGAAGCTTCTCAAGGAAGCTTCTTCCATCTATTATTTTATTATTTCTCTTTCCCCTATT
Organism: Ormosia semicastrata; assembly: GCA_029884595.1. Lineage (NCBI taxonomy): Eukaryota > Viridiplantae > Streptophyta > Magnoliopsida > Fabales > Fabaceae > Ormosia > Ormosia semicastrata. The sequence continues at coordinate 36,812,615 of JAQQTO010000048.1, read as the reverse complement.
TTGTGCTTTGCACATTTGAATTAAGGGATCCAATTCATTTTTCATCCACACATTTTCCTCCTCCCGTACGTAGCAGATCACTATTCACTCATCTTTCTCTCTTTCCATTTCTCCTTACAGCAACACCATCCACCCACATTCATATTTTTATCTTCCAAAACCGTCACACTCCTAGCACTATTTTGTGTTTGGAGAAACACCATATCTGAAGGAATCATCTTCAAAGTTCTACATTTTCTTCATCTTCATTTTCCTCCACGGTTGAAGCTTAAAGGTTGGAACTTTAAGGTAAAGTCCTTAGCTTTTTCCTCATCTCTCCTCATTTTCATAACCCATTGTCATTTTGATGACCATGGGTATCCATTTCAACACTTGATTCGATTTTGGTAAGCTTGAATGTTTAAGGATCTCCTGAAACCGAAAACGTGATTTCGACCAAAAAGGAGCAGCCTTTCTTTGTTTCTCCAAGGTAAGAGGAAGACACTCCTCCTCAACCTCTTCTAGCATTAAGGATCTCCTTTGCTTGCTTGGTTTTTATGATTCTCGTGTTTGTCTTTGTATTTAGTTGTTTACGCCGTTTTTGCATGATTTGTTAAGTTTGATAATATATTCGATAGAGTGGAATGTATGATGTTTTGGTTTGACAATTTTGCATGTTAATATGTTCACATGTTCGACTGAAAATTGGAAAGCATGGTACTTGGATGATTTTGCATGTCAATATATATATATTCGACGAATGCATGAGAGTGGAAGGAAATGACGTCGGATTCATCCCTGGGATGGCCATGGTTTTGAGGCCCAGAATCTGGGATTCTGGGTGAACTAGGATAATAAATGGGATTCAAATCAATTAGGTATCCAATCTTTGTAAGCCGTGAATTCAACTATTCGACACTGAACCTTGTCCAACTTTTGACAACCAACTTCTAAACCTTTAATGCTTCCGTCGAATAGACACATGGGGCCCTTTACAATGTCAAAATTTGTCGAGCTAGTGACCCCTTAACACCTCCGTCAGTTTGACATGCGAGAAAACTTATTTATGACTCTTAGCATTTCCGTCGGATCAGTATGAGTGAGAATCTTCCCTATTATTCAAAATCCGTCGAGTAAGGACTCATGGCCAAACCTGTCGAATGTGATAACCTAATCACTTAATAAAATGTTAAAATCCGTCGAGTAAGGACTCATGGCCAAACCTGTCGAATGTGATAACCTAATCACTTAGTAAAATGTTAGAATCCGTCGAGTAAGGACTCATGGCCAAACCTGTCGAATTTGATAACCTAATTACTTAGTGAAATGTTAAAATCCGTCGAGTTTAGACTTCTGACCATTTCCGTCGAATGTCAAAACCCGTCAAGTTTAGATCTTCGACCACTAAACACAATGTCAAAATCCGTCGAGTATGAACCCCGATCATGCCCGTCGGGATTGATCTTCCGACCAAAACCCGTCGAATAGAGTCCCTGGACACTTAGGAGAAACTGCCCCAAAGTCAATAATCGTCGAGTTTGAGAGACAATGCCTGTCGAGTAGATGAATTTCTCCAGACCCGTCGAAATTAGAGATTTCGACCAGTGTTTCGTCGGTTCGACGCTTGGGAGATTTTCTCCAATGTCGACACCCAAAACCCGTCGAATTGAGGCTTTTGCTGGCCTTCTGGAGGATTCGACAGCCCTGATCTTTGTTCGACAGAACCCCATCCGACAGAAATTGATTTCTTGCCAATCCTATTATAAAATGTTCTCCCCATTCTTCCCTCCTCCTGTTACATTATTTTCCGTCGAATGGCAGCTTCAATTATTCATAAAACGTATTGTTCTTGTCGAATTCAAAAGTATACCTATCACCCAACACCTAGTAATTGAAATATCTGACTCAGTTTGTGATTCCGACCGTGTATTTCCCTGGACCCAAAACCTTGGGACTAATAGAGGCATATTGATTAGAAATAAATGGGATGACTAGAAATTACTTAGGGATGCATAAACAGGAAGAACATGAGAGTGTGAGATTTTGAGATCTTAGAATAACCTTCTAAGGGCATATGAATAAATTACCTAAGAGGATTTAAGTTAACTAAGAGAATTCCTTTAGAGATAAACTCTGTAAGTAAAGCTAAACCTAAGTAAGAATTCATAATACGCTTTAAAATGTGCTAATTTATTTAACAACAATATCATGCTATTGTGGGTCCATGTGGGTGACCATTGATTGGGTTAATTCTTACTTGGGCAAATTGTGACGCATGATGGAATAGTATGTAATAATGATCATACATGATTATGCATAGAGTCTGTATGCATTGTGGATAAATCATATGACATGCATTTGAGGCATGATTGACCGGGTTGTCATGAGAAGCATGATAGAGTCATGCATTGCACAAAAGAGCGAGGATGTCCGTTGAACTTTGTTAAGGCCGAGTTGCCTAGGAGTTGAATCACACCTTAGTGCGGGTGCGAATAGATACGTGGGGTCCTGTAGATGACCTTGAGGGCGTCGGGGCGCGGGCGTCTCGCAGGGGCAGTGGTAGCTCCTCTGGATGTGGAGATAGACCGATACACACGCACCGACGATCCTAACTGGCCACAGTCCTATATCGAGATCTTGTGAGAATGCCGCTGTATAAAGCCTTGTTGCGCAAAATGACTGATTATTTTCTGAAAAGCACTTGTTTTTATGGCTGACGAGATACTGGCATGTCTCCCTGATCATTCTCTCCGACTGTTTTGTGTCTAGCTCCATGGAGTAGGATTTTGATTATTGAGGGCACATGTGCATAGTGAGTCCATGAATTATCTGGCATACATTGTTATTATAATTGGAACTGTTGTATTCCTGATATATCCATATATATAGATATGATTGCTTGAAACTGTCTGGTTGATCATAACTGCTACTAAATGTTTATTACCATTATTGCTATCATAAATGCTATGTGGGCGCCTTGCGCCGTTTGGTTTCTTGATGCTATGACTGGTAATGATGGTAGGATGTCTTACCTCTTTCTTGTACTTTTCTTGCTCTATGTTAATTTTTGGTTAAAGACTATAAGTGGGAACGAAGTTGGATTCCTTTGGATTTTATTGGTTTGACCTACTGCATTCGGTGATGCCGTCGCGAAGGGAGCTCTTTTTGGGGTTTGTTCGAATTGTGTTCGCTTTGATACCAAGACCTGTAGAGTTGACTGGACCGACAAGCGTATGTAACATGCTGGGGATCTGACTTTGACCATGAAGAGGACTGCGATTGAAGACCTTATCTTGTATTTCTCACTACACCGGTGAGCCCGGAATTGCCTCACGCATTCGGGATACGATGGAGTGCCCAACTCCTTAGTCGTAGATATATTATGGGTAGTTTATATTCTATTTTGCATTACCTATATAAAGTGTATTTTTGAGTACATGTATGCTTCAAGGAAATTATCCAGACTTAATTGTTGTAAATTGAGTACATATTATAATTCATAATTTAACTGGTTGTATATGTAACTACTCATTCATGGCTCTTATTTTCCTCATATGAGAAATGTTTTAATATTTATGGTAAATTTGTTGTTTGACAATGTTAGCACGCCGACATTTAGTGACCGTGACATAATGACGATTGTGCATTGGTTATTAAATCGAGGGGTGTTACAAATTGAGTATTAAAAATTTTTCACAAATGCTCTTGAAATGAATACAAATATTTAAGTTATTAAATAAAAGAGAAAGAATTACAAGAAGAAGAATAAAAGCTTTAAGAATAGTAAATAAATAAGGGTGTAATAATATAAAAATTGCATAAAATAAAGAGAATGAGAAGAGAGAAGCAGGCACAATATTTATCCTAGTTCGACCACTAACCCACTTGTGGTCTACGTCCAGTCCTTGAAACAAAAGCCGAGATTTTTCACTATGTATACAAGCTTCAATAGGTGCTTGCTACCGTTACAAAATAGAGCACTTTTCACACACAGGGAAACTCTACCTTTGTGCTAAAGTCTCAGCCTGCAGGGATACCTCACCCTTATACAAACCTTGAAGGGATACCTCACCCTTATACAAATCTTGAAGGATACCTCACCCTCAATATAAAAGAACAGAAATATAGATGAAGAGAAACTCTCACTCAGAGCAAATTATACAAATTGAAGTGCTAAGAGGCTCTCAAATGATATCTTAAAGTTTTGATCCAAAAATAGAGCATAGAAAATAAATTCATGAGTTAGTGCAAGTAGAAAATAATTCAGAGTGTTAGGCAATTTTAGAGATGACCCAAGGCTTCTATTTATAGAGAAATTTCAAAGAAATAGCCGTTGGGTGTAATTAAAGCTCGTAAATTTGAAAGAATATGGCCGTTTGTTTCCATATCGGTATTCGTAAACATCCGTGGTTATTCGAATAGATGAAGTGTTATTCGAATAACACTGTTTATAAAACCATCGTGAAAAGTAAACTGATATGGGTTATTCGAATACCAACATGGGGTATTCGAATACCACTATTTTCATTTCTTAAAAAAATAGTTCAGAAGCAGGTTATTCAAATACCATAAGGAGGTATTTGAATACCTCTATTTTAAACACATTTAAAAAGCTGTTTAGAAGGATGTTATTCGAATACCTTTAAGGTTACTCGAATAGACCACTCTGATTTCGAAAACTGACTTTAAATGGTCATAACTTCTTCATTTCTTATCCGTTTAAAGCAAATGACTAGTCATTGGAAAGATCTTTGAGTCTATTTTCAAATGAAATAAGTTTAAAAACAAAACTCAAAGTATTGAAAGATATGATCAAAAGAGTGACCAAAGGTCAGTTTTGCAAAACTCAAACTTGGCTATTTTTCATAGATTTGAACTATCACCATAAATAACTTTTCAAAACTTGTTTGTTGGGTATTTTAACATAGGAAAACCATTTGTAAAAACATATTTGAGATATCCATGAGGCTTCTTACATAAAGACCCTAAGTCCTATAAGCTATACCATTTAATCTTCCATCGGACTTGGTCTTTGACATGACTTTGATGTTATTAATACCTTCATAAAATAGGCATTCACATTCTCCTTGTGTTGAGCTTAATAGAGATCTTTTGCTTTCTTGTTGCAATGCTCACTCTTTAGTACTTGGACTATCCTTCAAAGTATTACTCACTTAAATAAGTATAGTTAGTCCAAATTCATAATTCAATATCTTCATATGCATGATTCATAAATGTATAACTTTAGTTAGTTTAACATATATATAAGACTTTGATAGACACATCCAAATAAGATATTTATCAATTATTAATGGATTGCTCTATATAGGATGCAACAAAGAACATAAGCAAAGTATTCTTTTTGTCTTGTATTTGTCATCATCAAAACTTAACATATTAAACCATTTGAGACAAACTTATTTCCACACATTCAATTCTCTAAATCAACATTAATGAAATAGTTAGGTTAGCTTGAGAATCTAATTTAGTTAAAAGCCTATGTCTAGGTTAATCAATCATGCTTCATTTGCCAACAAACTATGTTTCTATGAGAGCTAGCGCAAAATTCACTCATTAAGATCTATTCTCAAACACATGCTATGCATGGCTAAGAGGTATATTTCTATCCCATTAGTGAATCAACTCATCCCCTCCATGAGAATGAAATCGAACATGCATCAACCATACATATGATCTCAAATTCAAATTCTTATGTCTAGGTTCATCAGATTTTAACTAATCACTTTAAAGTAGATTAGACAATCAAGAGCATTAAGATCTATATGATTGAACAAAACTAAACATCAATATGAACTCAAAGAAGTACAAAATCATCAATATTCATACAAGGATTCAAAGTAATCCCTAAATACAACTCAACTATTCATTAAAAACAAAAATTTACATCAAAAACTCATGTTCATGATAAGAGAAGAGAAGAAAGTAAAGAGAAAAGAGAAAGAAGCTCAAGATTTGATCTTTGATGCTTGAATCCTCCTCCATGAGGAAGATGGCCTCCAACCTTGCTCTCTTTGGCTTCCTCTCAGCCTCAAACGTGAAAATAGGGCGCAGTTTTTCTAAACCTAAAAAGCCTCCTCTTAACAAAAACTAATGAAATAGTATTTATAGGCTCAGAAAATAGAGTCACGCTGCAGCATTAACATGCCTACGTTGTGGCGTGTATCAATTTAGGTCACCAACGCAATGGCACAAACTCATTTGTGCCATGACTCTCTAGCCACGGGTCCAATGTACTGATGCAGGGGATGCACCACACTGGAGCATAGACATGCCTGCGCTGCGGCATGAGCTGCTGAACTTCACACTTGGCTTTCTCATCCACTTTTGATACAAATCCTCCAAATTTCAGATTGTTTGGAGCCTTTTCTAAAATAGAGAAAACACCAAGTCAATAACAATTTCAAATCCACTTAATCACTTACAAAATGTGCACAATTTGCTCAATATTACATAAGAAGATATCTAAATTAGAATTTGACAAATATAAGCCTAAAACCTTCCATATATGTATCGTAAACAAGGACTAAGCATTATTTGTAGCACATATATAAGACACAAATAACTACAATCAATGGAGTTATTTGTCATCTCCATAATTCTAATGAAGTTTTGGATACCCTTCCCCCACAAAGTATCATTTCCAAAATCCTCTATAACCAAGTGAACAAATAGTTCACATAAAAAGTAATATTGAGTGGAAAAAAAACATATTAGGATTATTTTCCTTTCCATTCAAGGATAAAAATCCAAAATTCTCATATACAATTCAAATCTAAATTCCATGAGCACTGTATAATCAAACACACATTCTAGCTCAACCTTAAAGAATCAAAGGATCAACGCCAATACAAATTTTAGCTCAACTTGAGTAATCAAGGAGCAATATAATCTCAAGTATACAACAATAAGTATATAATTCCATTTTGTAACATGCTAATACAAATTATCATAAAATAAGTAGTATATTTCTGGATAAAGTATATTAAGCATGCCACTATCTGAAATGCATAAAAAACATAATCCATAATAACTTGTATAGTCATTATAGAGAGCCACAAAAATGAAAAAGCTCATATATATACATCATTGGCTAAAATGTCACACTCTAATACATAAACTTTTACAAACAAGCCAGCAAAGTAAATAAATACAAAAAATGATGCAAAAAGAAGTAAAGTGTAACACCCCAAAATTTTCTATCCTATAAACAGTAATTTTGACAGCTAACAGAATTTTACTGTTTAGTAATTTTTGGATACTGTAAAATTATTTTGTTTATTCCGTCAGCGTATTTGATCGTTTTGAGTGATTTACTCCGTGTCAGGAAAATAATAATTTCCAAGCCAGGGAAAATCTTTCTGTATTTATTTCTCTTGACTGTTAATTATTTTTAACAATCTGATTTGATTTTCATACATTTTCTAATTTTTGTGATTTTATGTGTGATTTTGAATTTTTTTCTGTTTGTGGGCCTAGGTGACCATACGTGGGCCCAGGTGGGTCCCGCAAAGTGAAAAAAATTTCTACGCATAGAAAAATTTGTACTGTTTAGACGGAGACAGGGGATCTTACTAAACCTGAATCCGAAAATAGTTTTAGAAAATTTGTTTTGTACTGTATTTATTTATCAGAAGATAAAAATACAATAAATATATTCTTTCGTGGGATTTTTAGTAGATAAAAATAGAAATTATATTGCTTAAGTCAACATTGGTGGTTTGGATATCCACTATTGATTCAATTAACGGTTAAGAAATAAATTTAATAAAGAAACATAAGATAATCATCATTGACTTAATCAATGGTGTGAGAATAAACTTAATTAGGCAAGCTTCAATATCAACCGTAGATTTAATCAACGGTGTAAAATTAATTATATAAAGTGACCATTTACAACCATTGGATTTAGAGTTGATCAATGGTGGAGATTTGGTCTTAAAAAGTGACAAAGACCATTTATGACCATTGGATGAAGAATTAATCAAGGGTGGAGATTTGGTCTTAAAAAGTGGTAAAGACTAATTATGACCCTTGGATTAAAAATAAGAAGGAGTAATCTTGACCCTTTATTTTGGAGACACATCTAATGGCTAGAATTTAAAGGAGAATGATCCAATGGCTTAGATTTAGTCTTCTAAAAATCAAAAGTCTACCTAAATCCTAATCATTGAATTAATCAATGGCTAGAAATGCTTCAAATAATAGCCTAATTAACAAGCCAAGTAAACTAAATTAAATGTTAAATTGTTATAATCTAATTCTTAATTAGATATCTAATTTTAATTAGAGATTATAATATATGAAATAATATGTCTAATTAATTAGTTATGTAATTAGAAAATTAGTTAAGATTGATTAGGAAACTTAATCTAATAAATTAACTAATCAATTAGCAAGTAATTATGACAACTTTGGAGTGCATGATGAAGGGGGGGATGGTTGGAGAAGCAAGAAAGAAGAAGAGATATGTTGAGACATGTTGGAGTAGCCTTTTTAGGCCAAAGAAAAAGCTTGAAGACATTAATTAGATGTCTTGACCAATTATTGGTCATTTTCCTAAAGCAAAATTATTTTCTTCTTTCTCTCCATGCAATGCTACAGCTGCCCACTTTAATTCAGCCATTTGATTTCATTTGTATCACATTTTATAACACTTAACTCATTCTCTCTCTTCTCTCTCTTCCAATTTGTCAAGAACACCAAGAACAACACCATTTTCTTGCCTTCCTTGAGCATTCGGTCACCACCCATGGAACCACTTCCAATCTTTCATAATTTTATCTAACTACATATCTTGAATCCTCTCATCAATTCAAAACACTTTCATGTTGGAGACTTTCTCTAAATCATTCATCTTCATCACTCAACCAAGCCAAGAACACAAAACAACCATTTTCCTTCATTTTCTCACCAAATGGTTCGGCCATGACCACCAAAAGCACCACCCATCACTTTTAATTTCATCCAACCATAGATCTTGAATCTACATGATATTCTAAGCAACTTTCATGTTGGAGACTTTCTCAAAATCATTCATCTTCATGGACTTTCTTCAAGAGCCAAGTTATTGAGTTTTTAAGGTGAAGTGTAAGAAGACTTCAATTCTTATCTCTTTTTCATGATCTAAACCATGTTTGATCCATGGTTCTTCTTAATCAAGCTTAGTATACTAATTTCTATGTATTTTGTTTTGAATTTGAGAAGCCCTTGGTGGTGAAGGACTTGGAAAGAGAAGCAAAATCAAGAAGCTTTGAGGATCTTCAAGAGGTAAGAGGGAGATCCATCTCACCAACCAATTATGGTGGTGGGAGATGGTCTTATATTTGATGGATTGTGAATTCATGTGAGAATTTCAATTCATGGTCATGTAATAATTAATTGTGTGTTTATGAGCTTTGCTTTATTTTCTTGTGCTTTGATTATTTTTGTCTATGCTTAATATGCTTTGCATGATTTTATGACTTTGATAGTATACTTATAATATGCATGATGAGTATATGGCATGTTTATGATATTTATGATGAAATATATATATGTATGCCATGATGTATGGATGGAAAGAAAATTGATCTTGGTTCCAATGGCCAAGGAAGAGTTACGGTTTTGATGTCCTTGATTTGGGTCAATGTTGAAATTTTTCAAGAACAATAAAATTAAATTTTGATCCCTAGAACAATGAGAATTTCGGCCAAGACACCTCAAAATAGGTGTTTACAAATTAATATGTTTATGGAAGAATAAAATTGGATTGATTTGAGGAGTATGAAAAATGAACTAAAGGTTTGTTTTTTTTAAGAAAATATGAACACAAATTTTAGAATGAAATTGTATTGATTTATTTTGTGTAGAAACAAGAATGGAATTTATTTAAGTTAGAAGAAAAATATTTCATGGTTCCAATGGCCATCTATAAGGTTTTGATAATTTAGAAAAATGTTTTGATGCTATGAAATACAAGAATTTTCAAATAAGGATTTTTGAAAAGAAATTAAGTGTTATAAATTAAGTGAAGTGGAATTTTCATAAATAAAAGAAAAAGAAGATTGAAAGTATTGAACTTCAAATTAATCAATTTTTAGAAGTGATTTAGAAATATAAAGGAAAACATTTGTAACTTAAAATTTCTAACAGAGAATTTATTTATTGGGTTTTGGAAAACTTAGGAAATTTAAAGTTAAGAAATAATAATTAAAACAACTCAATATGATTTTGTAGGACTAGATCAATAAAAAGTGATTTTGAGAAAATATATATTAAGGAAAAGATTTTTGACTAAGAATGAAAAAAGATTTGCAAAGAAAGTGAAAATGAATTTGAACAAATGGGTTTGTTATATGACCAATCGGTACTTTGGTTTTGAAAATAAAACTTTAATGGTCTTGTTTGTGTAAAACCATATCAATTTAAAAGAAAAAAATGTTTTGATAATTTTTCAAATAGTAATGCCTAGATTTTGATGAAACAAAGTAATTTTTCAAGTGGAAATATAATTGATTTAATACAAGAAATTTGAAAAGGGAATCAAAGTATTTTACTCACTTGAAAAATTAAGTTTTGTAAATGAAAATGTTTTCAAACTTCAATTTATTTTGAAGTAGGTTAATTTGGAAATGATTTGGGGGAAAATGGAGAATATAATGGTATTTTGAGAATTTACTCAAGTATAACTTATTTTCAAGTTTTGAAGTACGTTTGGAAATTTTAAGATTTGAAACATTGATTTATATCAATGGAAAGGTAATTTTGTGAATTATATTTGAAAAAGAATTTCTTGAGTAAAGAAACGTGAAAAAAGATTTTCTTGAGTAAGAAAATGTGAAAATGAAGTACAAAGTCATAATATTTTGAGAAATGATGAAATGGAATTTTTGAAGGTAAGAAATATTTTTCGTAATAGAATTGTGGTAAAAAATGATTTACGTATCTTAAAAATGATTTAGAATATAGTAAAATATTCTTACGCGATTTGAAATATGTTAAAATATTTCTACGTGATTTGAATTACGTTTAAATATTTTATGTGAGTTTAAATATTTTACGTGATTGTAAAATGTTGAAAAATATTTTACGTATCTTTAAAATGATTTGGAATACGTTAAAATATGTCTACATAATTTGAACTACTGTTGAAAAATCACTATGTGATTTAAAAGTGATAGAATATTTTTACGTAATTGTGAAAATGACAGAAAATCTTATGTGATTTGGAAAGTATTTTAAATATTTTGAGAATGATGAAAAAAATGATTTACGCAACTTAAAAGAATGATTTTTAAGTTATACAATTTTGAAAATGGTGAAAAATTGTTACGCAATTTGAGAAACGTATATTGAGAAAAAAATGTTAAAAAATTAAATACGTGATTTAAAAGTGTAACAGAAGTGTTGCAGTATTTAGAAAACATAACAGAAATGTTACAAAATTTTAAAAACATAAAAGAAGTGTTATGGTATTGTGAAACTATAACAAAAACATTTTGGAATTGTGAAAACGTAACAGAAATGTTTTGGAATTGTAAAAATGAAATGGAAATGTTGCACAATTTTGTGAAAAACACGACGAAAGTGTTTCATAACTATGAAAATGTGATAATATGATTTTCTTGTTGAAAATACAGTATAAATATCGAAGAACCAGTATATGGATGCTGTGTGAGAAAATGACATGTTTTGCCTGTGATTGGCATTTGGTGCATTATACATGCATTGAAAAGATTTGGCCCGTTGGGGTTGGACTTGCACCGATATACTCGTGCATTGTACAAATGAAATTGAAAAGATTTGGCCCGTTGGGGTTAGACTTGCACTAATATATTCATGCATTGTATAAAATATAGCTAATAGCTATTATGACCCTTGTGGTTGAAGAGGGAATGAGAATTGATAGTGAGGTCTATGATGGATCTTGGGGCGTCGAGGCGCGGCGGTCGACCGCGATGGACACATTAGCGAGTACCACAATGCCACTTGGTGATGCAGTCCGTTGCAACGCATTGATGATACCTGACAAGAACACAATTCTTTTCAACGACTGGGAGATTGTCTTTGGGCTAAGGCTGACAATTAACAAGGGCATTCTTCTCGAAATTGTGAAAAACCTCCATGGAGTCGTTTTTGATAAACTGAGTCTTTGTACATATGCATAAATCTGAGCATTTATATCTGTATGATATATTAATTGAGGAATGTTGGCTATGACAAATGTTTTGAGTACTTGGATGATGATTGAACTGATAAATGATTAGATGATGATAGTTGATTAATGCTGATAGCATGATTATGGTATGATCTATCTCGTATAATATTGTCAAGTGTTGTGTTATCTCCGTGTTTGCCATGTTGGTATTGGTGTAGGTAATCTCACCTCTTTGTTATATTGTTTTGTTTGTGTCTCAGATCTTGTTAAAATCAAATAATAGAAAGATCGAGTTGTCTTAGACATAACGGGCGATGGATACTCTGAGATTGGAGATAACAATAAGGAGTGGACATTCCGGACTCGAAGGTGTGCAGTGTTGACAAAGGAACAGATGTCTGATGCATCAAGATGGACAGAAAAAGGAATAAGTATGTTAAAGTTTTCCGTTAGTGTTGTACCGTGCTATTAAGTAGGACCCGTCATGGGGTTTACTACTGTCAAAAAAAAAAAGAAAAAAAAATAAGTCTGTTAATTTTATATTTCTCTTTAAATTGTGATATTAATTGGTGTCAATATTGCATAATGAATAGTTGAAATATGATTTTCAATATTACCTAATATTTTCAGTAAAATTACGTTTCAATAAAGAAGAAATTTTGAAACCCATCTTTTATAACTCAAACTTTGTGCGAACTTATTTTCAGATTATGAGTCAGAAGTCAAAAATGTGATGCCCTAGCTAGGGTGTTACATTAGTTGGTGTCAGAGCTAGGGTGTTACATAAAGTAACTAAACTAAGCCTTCTGCTTCTTCTTTTTCTTGCCCTTTCCTTTTGGAGGGTCTTCACCTGGATTTATATGGAACATACAGGGGTGAGAAATCATAATTTCTCAGTATACGCATACAAAGACTAGCAGTTATTTATTTAACAACAAATAAACCAACTAAACACATATTTACACTTTATGTAACAGAATATCTGATAATCAATAATATCAAAGAATCGCCCATACAATCCTAAGATACTACCGAACAAGCAACCAAGCAAGCAAGACAATTGCCTATACAATTGTCAACAATGCAATGCTTAATGTTATATGGTATGATTATGCTCAAACAATATCCTAATAGAATGATTATGCAATACTAATGCAGGTTTTGATTTTGAAAACACATGCCACTTACTTGTTTCCCAAGAACCTTTGTTCCCTTGCATATGCTGAGTAAGTTAGGCCTAAAAGCCTTTACCTTACTTGGTAATAGGTGAGTACTTTCCCCTCATCAACGTAAGAATACTACTATCATACCTATACCAGTAACCCTGACCATACAAGCATAAATGCAAGGAGAATTTGGATCCAACACCTCATTCCTAAGTCATATGGTTGTGCACACCATTTAAGGTTACAATACGTAGGAAATAGCAAATAACAAGTTTGAAAACTAAATATGCAAATTTGTTAACAAAAGATACATACTTATCACAAGGTTTACAACAACCAAGTGAAAAGCAAAGACTAGTGACTCAAGGCTTTACTCCAACTTAACACATAAGTAGTAGAACTCATGTCACTAGTGTCCTCATATCTAGCACCTCACACCATAACTTCATAAGTGATTTTAAGACAACCTCATGTTGCTCAAGGTTCTAGCCACTTCTTAATAGCATTCAATAACTATTGGATGCCCAAGGTTTTACCAACTCCATCATAAGGTTTACCCTAACCTAGTGAAAAGGGTACACTACAAAAAAATGGGTAAATTACGATGGTTTTTTTTTTGCATATTACAGTAGTTTCAACTGCCATTTTTTGCGTCAGTGGCGATTTCCAAAACTGATGTAATTACCTTCGCCATTTGGTATAATACGACAGTTTCCCATTAACGGCCATGACAACCGCCACAATTTACCATGTATAAAATGGCAGTTTAGTTTTTGCATAAAACGGCAATTAGAATTGCCGTATTTTACATAAAAACCAAAAATAAAGTGTAAATTATGACAGTTATAACTGCCATAATTTACATAACACCAACCAAAAAATGTAAATTACGGCAGTTGGAACGGCCATAATTTACTTGACACCAACAAAAAAAATGAAAAGCTCCACCAGAAATGAACCAAAAATGTAAATTACGGCAGTTAGAACTGTCGTAATTTAACTGTCGTAATTTACCTAACACCAACAAAAAAAAAATGAAAAGCTCAGATCAAATGGAACAATACACCAGAAGGAATGAATAGAAAAGTCGCTATCATATTTGTTTTGGTAGGCATTAAATTTAAAAATTAAAAATAAAATAAAATAAAATAAAAAACACTAAAAGGTTACAAAAAGAAAATAAAAGAAGAACAATCACTTAGCTATCAAAAAACATACGTACCTCTTCTTTGTATTCAATCCAGTCTCCACATCTGTAAAATAAAAGCATATGTAGCAATAAGATAAGATCTTGGATTAATTTGTCTCACTAACTAAACAAGAAAAATCTTACTTTTTGCTATGTCTATATATCTTACCAAATTCAGCATGCCAGCACTGTTATAACTTCAACATCTAGCTAAATTGATAAGATATAATTAAAGCTAATTAGTTATTGGAACTACTGCATTCCGGAACTTATAAACTGGGCAAAGTGATACCTTTCAATAGCTTCTTACGAGATGAATGCCTTATAATCCAGCACACTATATACATTTAGAAATTATTTATTATATGCACTATGACTTTCATTGCAACATTGGAGCTGACAACAGTGACACCATTTTTAAGAATAAAAAATTCAACAATAACTTTCACTATTTAATAAAATATCAGTTCATGAATTCTATCATTTATCTAGTTTCTACCATGTTTTTCAACAATAACTTTCACCTATATTTTTCCAAAAGCTTTCCAACTTTAATTCCAAAATTTTAATTTTAACACTATATATTTCTGGAAAAAGTCACTAACTTACCAGAGGTTTGCACCATAAAAACTTATTGGAGACCCTTGAATCCCCTGCATAGAAGGGTGTTTTATAAATAGATTATTATAATAATGGTGAAGTCTGTTTGAAAGTTTTCTTCCTATTGTGTATTACTACCAAGGCATTTTGGCTATGAACAGGGAATGGAAAGCCAACCAGTATATCCGGAGTCAAAATTGGGCCCAGAACTATCTCCAGAAGATCAAATTTAGAAGGTTTTCAGTGTTTTGGGAAACATAGCACTTGCTTGCTCTTTCGCTACTGTTGTTTTTTATATAATGGTAAGAACACACAATTTACTAGTTTTACGATCATATCATTATTTTAAGAAATCAGAAAGAAAAGAAATAGATTCAGCTACTATATAGCAAATTAGAATTATCAGTTAATTATTCCACAGAATTTGATTACCTCCATGCTTTTAATGGATTCATGTGTTGACGCTGATGGAAAAAAGACAAAAAAAGAAACACAATTAGGTTTGCAATCTAAAACTAAAACAACTTCATTAGAAAAGCATGTAGATACCTTGACTAAACAAAACTAAGTTAAGGATCAATTCTAAATTAGACATAATATTAACAAGAATCATTGTTGACTGAGTATCAAAGTTATTATTATTTAGATAAAAGAAGAAATATTAAAGAAAACTAAAGAAGTACATGATCAGAGGATATCATAAAGTATCCTCCATTCCTCCTAGACCAATAATTTAAAGAAACAAGAACCAGAACAATCAAGAAAGGAATATATCTTAGCAAAGCTAGTTCATCCCTCAACATGATCAACAAGGAATATATCTGAGCAAAGCCAATCATGTTACCATCTAGTCATCAACTAACAAGGAAGATGTCCCTTAACCAAGTACAACTCCATTAATGAAGTCTAAGAATCCAAGATGCATTCAGGTACAAAGTCCATCAATATATAAAGTCTAAGAATCCCAAGATGTATTCAAGTACAAAGTCCAGCAATATATAAAGTCTAAGACTCTAAAGATGTATTTAGGTACAAAATTCAGCAAGGCATATAGAGTACAAGAATAATTTAACAGTCCAAGTCCAAGAATTTGTAAGGTGCATCAGTTCAGGGGATCCTAAAAGCATGTTATATGATCAGATTCGAGGTCCAAGTTTATAAGGTTTGTAAGATCCATCCTTGTCACGCCATAACAGTGTATGCCTTTCCTTAGAATTTTGATCTTAAATCTTAAGTTTTATTTATTAGTTCTTTCAGCTTAAAAGGGAAAAATTCATTTAAACATGATTTATGCCTTGAGCAAGCACAAAGAATAGAACAGACACCCCACCAAAAACTTTTACCCTAGACGAGTAAATCAGAGCACTCAGCAGACACAGGGTCTAGAATAACCTTTTAACATTAAGCAAAACTGTAAACATAAAAAATAAAGGAAGAGAAAAAAATTGGCCTTCCATGAGTTATAAAGATAGTAAAACAAGGTTTCCCAATAATTGAGAATCACTTTTCTCAAAGTCTAACACAATGACCCCTTAATAAAAAGAATTTGTAACATTAAAAGTAAGACATACTAAATGCCAAGTAAAAAAAAATTGCACTAACCTTTGTTGAATTAACTTGGCTAAGAAGGTAATCTCTTTCGTTTTGATCAAGTAATAATTGTTGGGCTTTTGCTAGTGCTGCACACAAGTAAATTACATAACAAACATTTAGAAAACAAATACAAACGAAACTCTAGTTGCAGAACTTATAGTCATAATTGATATCCATTTTTAAATATGCCAGCCTGCAGAAATAATAAATCAATGCACATATTTACCTCCAAAAGCCTCCTTTGCCTGTGGATGCTTACATTTGTCGGGGTTAACCATCAATGACAACTACAAAAGATTAGAAAAAGTATGTTATAAGCGGCCTGCAAAACATTTAAAACTTTGCTCAGTTGGAGAAAGGAGTTACCTTGTGGATTGCTTTTTCACATCATCAGGTGATGCATCAAATGGTAGGTTTAGATAATCAAATGGATTTAACTTAAAACAAGAGAGAATCCTATGAAAGCAAAGAAAATGTTAAAATTTAATACAATAATAAAATTACTTATTTGGAAGATAAATATTTAGTTATACGAACCTAACAATCATATAACAGTGAAACTACAAATTAAGGAATACACATGCTTGCAATCAAAGTCCAGCCAATATTATTGTATGTTAATAAACCATCAATGACAATTACTGATTTCCCTTCCCTTCCTTCAGGTATCATAATCATTGCCTTTCATGTTTGTTACCTCCACAATAGGGGTTTCCTAGAACGCATCGGTGCCAATCATTCATCGTGGGACTTGGCCGGTGATAGCGAAAAAGGGGATGCTGTCGAGGAGGGCATCGGCGAGGCCGCTGAAGAGGTTGGTGGCCCCCGGGGCCGGAGGTGGCGATGCAGATGCCGGGGCGGCCGGAGGAACAAGCGTAGCCCTCGATGACAAAGACGCCGCCTTGCTAGTGACGAGGGAGGACATTTCGAATGGCAGCGGAGCGCGTGAGGGCTTGGTGGATCTCCATGGAGGCACCACCGGGGTAGACAAAGACATCGGTGACGCCTTAGCACTCGAGGGAGAGAGCAGATCTGGACAGAGTGAGAGTGAAAGGGAGAGAGCAGATCTGGATGGATTTGAGTTTCACGGCTGAGTGTGAGGGAGAGGATGAAAGAGAGAGCAGGTGAGAATAAAAGGGAACATAAATATTTTAGAAAGTGAGAGGGAAGAGCCATAGATTGTGAGGGAGAGAAGGAAAATTTTAGAATTTTTTAAAATATTTTAATTAAAATTTAAAATAAAAATAATGGTAGTTAAAATTATCGTTTTATATATTTAACTGTCATTTTTTACTTGTAAAATATGACAGGTATAAAACTGATGTATTATGCTGCATATTACTATAGTTTTTTAGAACTGCCTTATTAAAACTGTCGTAATTTACATGTTTTTTTGTAGTGGTATAGCTAGAAAGCATGCTCTCTTGGCTCAACTCTAACATATAAATGAACCAACTCATGTCTCTAACCATTCACGAAGCTTAACCAGGACAATCAAGGAAACATGCTTTAACTATGCATCTCAAACTCAACTTTAACTCTAAAGGAGTAATCTTTGCATATAGATAGGCATACCATCATACTAAGGAAGCCTAAGGTGTCCCAACACATCAATCCTTGACACTCCACCACACTTTGGATGTCTAAAATTTCTAAACTTTTCACATATACAAGTTGATAATTCTCTCTAAGAAATATCCTCAAAAGTGTCTGTTAGCTACATAGAATGCAATTATTTGTGCCCTATCCTTGTGCTAGAATGAATGCTTTATCCTTATTTAAATGCATATTTAGAGGGTTTTGTGTTTATATTTGTCATATTCTGAATCTAAGCCTTTCTGATGTGTTATTATGCAAAATTGAGCTTTAATGATCATGGATTGAGTAGATTTATATATGTTATTGATTTGGTATTTTTTCTATGATAGGAGGGTCTCCAAACAAGGTTAAATATGGAGCAATTGAGCTTAAAGAGGAAGAGGAAGCCAAATTGGCATTCCAGCAAGCAACGCCGCGGCGCAAGGCAGAGCATGCCGCGGCGCAAAGAGGATTTTCAGCCTGGTCATACTTGGACCCGAGGCAAGAGCGCCGCGGTGTAAGGAAGTGAATGTTGCGGCGGTACATAGACTGACCCATTGTGTGCCGCGGCGCGCATGTGTGGCCGCCGCGGCGTGAAGGCGGCTGCTGAGCCTATAAATAGATTTTTACACGTTTTTCTCAAAACCCCTCCATTCTCTCTCCGTTTTCTCTCTGTTTTTCTGAGTTTTGGCCATTTGGCCATCTCTCTCTTTTTAGGTTTTGTTAGTTTAGTTAGTTTAGGTTAGTTTTAGGTTAGATAGCTTGGCTAGATCTTCATTGCTAGTGGATTGGAGGCCAGGATCAGAGGATTGAAGGAGGATTCAAGCTTCAGAGACAAATCAATGAGCTTCTTTCTCTATTTTCCCTTTTTCTCTTCTCTTCCTTATCTTTTGTATAGCTGAGCTATGTTTTAGGAATATTTTGGATCCTTTGATATATATTAATGATGTGTTTTTCTCTAAGTTTGTGTGGATGTTTGATTATGGTTCAATCATTATCTATGCTTAATGCTTGTTCTTGGTTGGCCTCAATTGCATGATCATAATATTGGCAAATGAACTAGACATAGGGATTTGTTAATATGGATATGGTGTGGTTGATACATGTTCGGCGAGTTCAATTGGCTTGGATGAGTTGATTCGTTAATAGGATAGAAATATACCTATTAACCATGTATAGTGTGTGATTGAGAATAGATCGTTCATGAGTGGAAGTTGCGCTGGCTCTCAAGGAAACTTAGTGAGTTGGGCAATTGAAACCAGGGTTGATTGACCTAGACATAGGCTTTTGACTAATGAAGATTCTCAAGCTAACCTAATCAATGCATTTGTGTTTATGAGGGGAATTGCATGTTGTTGATAGATGTAGGGGGTGAAGGAGGATTTCCTAAAACCTAACCGCTTTTAGGTTTATTGCTTTTGTAGGTTAGATAGTTTGTATATTATTTTCCTATTTTTATGTCCTTGTCTAGAATTGATTAAGCTATTGGTTGGTATTTAGCTTTATAATTGAATATCCTCATGGGAATGAACTTTTACTCTGTATCTGTATTACTTGTGCGACCCGTGCACTTGCGGTTAGCAAATGGGCAACACATTTTGACCCTGAACAAGTTTTTGGCGCCGTTGCCGGGGATAGTTTTTATATTGCTAATATCAACAATGAGTTTGATTAGTTCTAATTCAAGTTGTATATAAGCTGTATATAATCTATGTTTCGTTTTTGTTTTGTTTTAGTTTCAAATAAGAAGTCGGGTGATTTCAATCATACGAGGCCCTTGAAGGACTTCGCGACTCCTGAAAGGATTACCCTTGGATCAAGTTCTTGAAGACTACTCATCCGCAGTACTTCAATTTTGGTGACAAAGTCCTTCTGGGACTATAACTCAGGCCTTTCATGGGAGGGTACCCCATGTTTATGTTTTATTCATGCTTTTACTTTATGCATAATTAGTTAGTATGTTATGTTTTGTATTTGTGTATTAATATGTTAATATGCTTATGTTAGTTGTGTTTTGTTATTTTTGTTAATATGTTAGTGTACATAAGTGTTAGTATGTTAGTTTAGTAGTTTATAGTTTTTGTTAGTTGTTATGTTTTAGTTATGTTTATGTATGTTTTAAGTGCTGTTTGTGTTAGTTAGTATATAGGTTAATATGTTAATTAGGTTAGTTTAATGTTTTTATTTAGTTTTTACGTTTTAAGTTTGTTTAGGTTTGTATATAGGTTAGCAAATGGGCAACATGTATTGACCCTCAACAAGTGTCTCATTACACCCTAAAAGACTTGCACAAATGATCGTATCAAGTAGAGAATTTAATTAGCATCACAATGATAAAAATATTCCCCTCTGTCTCAACGCTTGAATGCGTAAGGACCGAGCGCTTGAGCACGCTACCACTATCAAGCATAGTTCTCTAGGCGATGGGCACTTAAGCATGCAAGGACCGAGCACTTAAGTGCTAAACGCCCAGTAGCAAATCTGCAGAATTTTTCAGAGTTGTACACTGTTCCATTGGTGCAAAATACGAAATTCAACCACTCCAATTTGGTTTCTAGATGATTTTAAGTCCAAGCAAGTTCACTAACATAAAGGAAATATAAAACACCAATTCATTTCATCAAATTTGGATCCATAAACCAAATCACTCATCTGAACCCAAAAATTCCTCACTTTGAGCCTTAATGGTCCAAATGGAGAGTTTTCAATTTCTAATCCAAACTCCTAACATGAACAAGTCATAAACAACACTCAAAACTTATCCAAGCAAGAAAATCACTTAAAACACCACAAAATCTCATTTTGACATATCAAACCTCAACAAACCAAAACATGAAAATGAGAAGAAAATGGTATTTTGAGCTCAAGAACCCCTACCTTTAAGAGTTGAATATGGAGATTCAAGCCTCACACTTTGATCTTGGATTTCCCCTACCTCTTGTGCTCCTTATTTTTCCTCTTTCACCACTTTGCACTTCCTCCTTTGATGTCCTTTATGTTCAGCCGTGAGGAGAAGAAAGAAAGTGAGAAATGAGAACCCAAATATCACTTAAAAGGGTCAAGGAAAGTGGTTGTTTTCAGTCGTGAAATTCTTAGCAAATTAGATATTTTGCAGTATAACCTATATTTTCTAAGAACACTTAGATTTCTCCAAATCAAGTTTTTTCAAGTTCCAACAACTTTAAAATAAATACTAAGATTCATTAAAGAAATTGTTTCGCCAGTATCATAATTTTTTATATCTTTGACTAGTTAATCCGGCATTAAAACACACAACAATATGTTTAAAAATACCAAACTGACTCCAATTATTCTTAAATTTTAACCATATCACAGAATACACATTTTTGACTTAGAAATAAATTACCCACATCTACTTACATTAGCTAATCCATTTATGCTAATATCTTGGTCATTTCAAGTAACTTTTCACCTTTCAGTTTGCAGCAAAGTGTCTAAACTAATTAAGATTGTCACAAAATTAAACAGGCATGTTAAACAAGTATTAAGCTACCTCTGTAACTATTTACAAGTCTAACATGTTAAAGAAGATGTTACATTTCTTCCCGCCCTCTTTTTAATTTTTGTCCTCAAAATTGCTTACCTTATATAAACAATTGTGAGTAGTCTTGCTGCAAGTAGGACTCCAAATCCCAAGTCGCCTCCTCAAAACTAGCACCTTCACTAGAGTAATCCACTTACCTGTAAGCTCTTTGACCCCACTTTCTATAATACCCTTATTGATATGTTAGACTTGTGTATGTGTACAAAGGTAACATATGACTTGCTTCACATGCATGTTTAATTTTGTGACAAACAGAGTTAGTTTAGGCACTTTGTTGTAATCTAGAGTGTGAAAAGTAACTTGAAATGACTCAGATAATAGCATAAATTGCTTAGATGAGGGAAATAAATATGGATAATTTATTTCTAGGTCAAAAATGTATGAAACAAGATACAGTTGAAGTTTCAAGGTAAACTGAGTTAGTTTGGCATTTTTAGGCATACTGGTTGTGCATCTAAAGCCGAATTGACTAGCAACAGATATGGAAATATCAGATAATGGTGAAAATACAATTTTAATGAATCTTAGTATTTATTTTAAAGTTGTTAGAAGTTGAAAATCTTGACTTAGCTAAATCTAAGTATTTTTAGCATATCAGGATTTAACAGTTATGGCCTAAAGGCTTTAAAAATCTTTTGTTTCTCCTTTATAAGCTTCACTCATGGCTGTTTTGTTTCAAAAACCAGAAACAACAAACATGAAAGAGCAAGAGGAAAGAAAAGAGAAGGAAGAGGAGGAGAAAAAGAGGAAAGCCAATGGAAAATCCAAGGTGTCTTCTGTAACACCCCAAATTCTGATTATGTGAATAGTAATAGCAGAATTACACTGTTTTACATTTTCTGTGTGTTATAAAAATAGTTTGACTGTTCTGAGATCATTTTTGATCATTTTGTGTGATTTGCTCCAAGTTAAGAAAATAATAATTTTCTGATTGGGAAAAATCTTATTTTAATTAATTAGAGCTGGGGGATCTTACTAAACCCAATTCTGATTGATATATATATATTAATCTCGTAATTTTTAGGATTTACCTGTGCAATAAAATAATTTTATATTTTTATAATATTATTTTATTCAACAGTACCTACTGTCTCAAAAATAGTAGAAAAATTATTTGTGGACCCGAAAAAGTTCATGGGGCCCACGTTTAGTGTAGCAGTCAACGATTCTGACTGGACAGAAATCTAAACCAATAGGAATTAGTCAAAATAAGTAGGCTTGACTTTCTAAACCAATTAAAATGAGTCAACAAAAGAAGCATTGACTTCTTTGTGAACCATTAGATTGTAAAGCTTACTTTAGAAGCTTTAATCTTAGCCGTTGATCTAATCAATGGTGAGATTAGAATGATAGTTTTATGACCAATTGATATCTACCTTAGATGTAATCTATGGCTAGGAATTAAAGATGAATCAATGGTTAGAATTAAGTCAAAAATTGTAGGCTTGAATTTGGTTAGTAGCTAATTAAGCTTAATTTGACTAATCTAATTACTTAATTAGCCAACTAAGTGAACTAGTTTAGTTCTTAAGTAATTGTGATCTAAATATTAATTAGGTATCCTAATATTAATTAAAGGTTATAATATATGCTAATATATATTAAATTAATTAGTTATATGATTAGTATGTTAATTAAAATTGGTTAGGATATTTAACCTAACTAATTCCCTAATTAGTTAGTATGTAATTAGGAGTAATTTGGAAACAATTAAGTCACTAAAAAGATGGAGGGCTGCACGGTTTTGGGCTGCAACAAGGAGGCTTGGATGGCTTGATTCTACAAGGTTCTTGAAGCCTCCAACATGACATAAGCCATGTGCACCAATGTGAACACTCTAGGATATTTTAACATGCAA
The DNA here is from genome assembly GCA_029884595.1 of Ormosia semicastrata. Classification (NCBI taxonomy): domain Eukaryota; kingdom Viridiplantae; phylum Streptophyta; class Magnoliopsida; order Fabales; family Fabaceae; genus Ormosia; species Ormosia semicastrata. Next base: position 36,788,930 of record JAQQTO010000048.1, on the reverse strand, counting down.
AATTGATCACTCAACCTCACTAACGTTCACTCACGGCAGCTGCACTCATTTTTACATTTCACTTTCATTTATTACACTTATCACAAAATCAAGCATCCATTTTCTCTCCAAAAACTACCAAGAACCAAGCACACTTTTCTTTTCTCTCTTTCTCTCCATATTCGGCCATACACCTTACCTACACTACCAAGTCTCTATAATTTTATATCATCGTATTTCCTAAACCCAAATCCCATTCTAAACACTTTTCATTCACAAAGTTTTTCCAAAAAACTACTCTAGCTTGTCCAAAATCCAACCTTTTGCTTACTTACTTAAGGGTAAGTCTTGATTTTATGGTTCAAAATTAGATTTTTAATTTTTTTAACCATGATTGTTCCATGATTTTTCAATATTAAACCTTGTTTGTGTTTTTACTAATTGTTTAAGAATTTTAGGGATTTGTTTGGGGGATTGCACAAATTTGAAGGAAAGGAGGAGAACTAACCGATTAAATTATCTTCAAGAGGTAAGAGGGAGATTTAACCTCACCAACTAGGTTTTGGTGGTACGAGGATGGTTTTGTACGGTGAAAAATCCATAAGAGTTCTTCACCGATTATTTGATTGTGTTTGTGTTATGTTTAATTGTGTTTCTGTGCTTGCATGTGTGATTAAATGCTTAAAGCTTTGATATTCTGTGTGTATGTGTAATTATGAAAGCATGAGACTGTATGCGTAATTTAGGATGTGAATAGCATGAGGAATCGATTGTATGTGTACTCCAAAGAGTACCGAGGCTCACGACCATACTATGGAAAAAGGACCAAAGTCCTTACACTGATGAATTAAAATGAGAACTGAGAGATTTAAATGAATTTGGGAAAATTTTGAGTATAGTAAAATAAAATGATTTTATGAGTAGTAAAGAAAAGAAATAACGATTTTTGAAAAACAATACCATTTACTGATTTTTAGAAGAGTTATACCACAAATTTTTATAAAAGAGGGACTAAATTGTAAATTTTATCAAAATGAGGGGCCATTGTGTAAATACTTGTTTTTAGAGGGGTAATATTGTAAATATTATTTTTAGAGGGTTAAACTATAAATATTTTATAAAAGAGGATGATGATTTTATAAATATGAATTTTATGAGGACATTTTTGTAAATATTAATTTTTGAGGGATTTGTGAGCGTAAATATTAGTTTTTGAGGGACTAATGTGTAAATATGAGTTTTTGAGGGACTAAGGTGCAAATATGAAAAATAAAGCCAATTTTAGTATTAAAATGAGAAAAATAGTATTTTTGATTTAAAAGGTGAGAAAAATATTTACGCGATTGGAAAATGTTGAAAAATCGCTACGCGATTTTGAAAAGGCAATAGAATTGAGTCGCAATTGAGAAAATGTGAAAATATGACCGCATTAGAATCAGTAGTGATTAAAATACGTATGAATTATACTATTAGATTATTGTAAAATAATCAAGTGTGGGACCTGAATATGTGATATGAAATAGAAATGTGAATAGTGCATGGTACATGCATTGGAAAAGTCCATAGATGGATGTATGAGGCTAGTTGCTCGGGAGACTACACCTCCTTTGACGAGTGGGTGTGATATGCGTAGTGTAAGTCACTCGTTGACCTTGGGGGCATTGGGGTGCGGGTTGCCTACAATGGGCAGATGGTAGCTCTTCATGCAGTGGGTTAGACCAACGCAACACACCAATGATCCAGACCGAGACACTATCCCTAATCAAGATCTGATAAAGACTGTCGTGTATATGCTGGATGTGCAAAATTGAGCACGTGGTCCAAGGCATATTGGTACCGACACTTCTTTTCGATCACTCTCTCCGACTTGAGTTGTAGCTCCATGGAGTAGGAAATTGAGTCTGTGTGCATACATATAATGATAGAGGGTATTATCGTAATTTTTGTTTATGATAATTGATTTATTGATTTATTGATTATTGATGATGACATGACCTTAATTAATTATTCCCTGTGTTATATGTTTTGTGATGATATTGATGTTAGTGGCATAATTGCGTAATTATGGTATGATAAGATGATTTTTCGTATGAGATATTGTATGTGTTTATCTTCATTACTTAAAATCACATAGAAATTGATCCATGATTGAAATTGAGTATTGGCGTAAGTGATCTCACCTCTTTGTATGCATGTTTGGTATTATATTTATATTTGTTAAGACGTCGAGCAAGAAAAAGAGCGAGAAGGCGAGGAGGACATGAAATGATTCTGCTTCATGAGGACGTCGAGTTCGAAGAGATGCGGATGCCTAGTTTCCTTGGCTACCCGAGGCTTGACATTTATCGGAGGAGATGAGGCAAAATCTTGAAAAACATCCTTTTTAGTAGATTTAGAGAGAGAGTATATTCTATTATATGGGAGACCTAAACATTAGGAGTAATTTAAGAGTAGGCTACATTTAGGACACCCTTACTTTTCTGTCAATATTTATGTACAACTAGAGTTCCCAATATCTATTAGGCAGTATTGGGGAGCTTACTATCGTACTCCGAGTGCGATTAGTATTGTGTCGTCTGCTCGGATGACTGTCCGTAGGGCACGCACCTCATGATGGATTCCTATATCTTTGAGGAATCTGAGGAGGACCCGTCTGAGGGTTCTGCTGTCTAGTAAGATTTGGGCTATATGTTAGTTTTAAATTAAAGTTTAAATACTTTGGAAGTCTAGTTTGTAAAATAATCAAGTGTGACAGTACTAAAGGCTTGTATGTATATATATGATGTAAATTATGTGTGACAATGTTGTTATGTCTTTATTTTCTGCTAAGTTTATCTTATTATCATTAAGAAATTTTATAATTCGTATTTACAATACAAGCGCGATTTTTAATTGAAGGGTAATTTGGTAATTTAGTAACATAAAGTGTGGCACCCTAAGGAGGGTGTTACATCTTCCAAAGCTTGAAGTTTCATCTCAGTTGCCAAGGTAGGGGATTAAAGCTTCTTTTCATCTCTTTTCTTCATTTTTACCATAGATGCACTCTTAGTGCATAATAGGCCAAAATGAGTTCTAGAGATGTTTGATGTGTTTTGCTTGCATGATTGAATTTCTTTGGTCATTTATGACTTGTTCATATATAAATTGAAGTTAGAAACTTATAACATCTCATTTAGACCTTTGATTCACAAAAGTAAGGTTTTAGGTTAAGTATGTGATTTTGGTGCATGAATCCAAATTAAGATATTTAAGTTAGTGATTGATGATTCCTATATGTTAATGAACTAATTAGGGACTTCGAATCACTTAGAAACTAATTTGGAATGGCCAAAATTCATGAAAAGAACAAATGGAATAGTATCACGATTCAATAAAATCTAGTTTCTGCTATGCGCGTCGCAGCGTGAAGAGGTTATGCCACAACATGAGGCTATTTTGTATAATGTGCCATGGTGTAGAAAAGGCCACACCGAGGCGTAAGGGTGATGCTACATCCAGTACTGAAATGCAAGAGTAGGGCGTCGCGACGTGCCCAGGGTTGTTTCACGGTGTGAGGACCAGGAACTCCAAAATGTCATTTTTGATATTTTGAAGTCCTTGGTTATATGGAGTCATTTATATATGTTTCCTAAGGTGTGTTAAGACACAAATAAGGGATATTTCAAGAGAGAAACTATCACCTAGTAAGTATGAAAAAGTTTAAATCTTTGAGCATTCAAGAGTTATAGTTCACTTTAGGTAAGTATCTAGCACCTTAGGCCACTTTTATGATAATGTATATCACTTCAGAGCAACGAGTGATGAAATGGTATTTAGATATATGCATGATGGGAAGGATTAGTAGTATTAATCTTTGTGAGTATCCTTTGATGTTGTGCACCATCATTAAGGCCAAGGGAGGTAAGTGGAAAGTCCCAAAGGTTCTTTTGAACAAGGATTCAACCCGAACTTCTCGATAATACCAGAATATGTGTAATGTGAGGATGAGCTTTCCCTATACTTACCACAAGATAATACACTAAACCAGTATTTCTAAGTTTAACATCTTGGTTCTAAGTTGGACTAAGTATGTATGTACGATTAACTTGGTATCTTTAGTTTCTAAAGTTTAACCTTGTAGATGCTTTAAACATATCTTGTTTAGCATATGTTAAGATTATGTTTATTATGCTATGTGTGTGGGTTTTGGTGTACTTATACTGAGAAATGTTATTTCTCACCCCGTTGTATTGCCATGTAATTTCAGGTGAAAGTTCTTCCAAGAATAAGAAGAAAAAGGAAGCTAAAGATTAGATTATTTTTATAGTTTATGTTACAACTGTTGTATTATGTTGTACTACTTTTGTAATGTAAAAAGTTATGTAATACTTCAAGCTTTTGCTAAGACTAATGTTGTATATATTTATATAAGTATGCATTACGTTATGAGATCTATGTTTTCCGCATTTCATATGGCTCTCTATAATGTTTCTAATGAACATTATGGATATATGTTTAACAGGTTAATAAGTAAGTAGTGACGAAGTAATGTTAAGTATCTCTTGTGCACTATGCATATTAGGGTATTAGTGTTAGGACGTTACATTATGGTATCAGAGCAGTTCATCCTATTGAGCCAGGATATGGACTGACTATGCTTAGGCATGTTTAGAAGTTCCTTATTAGAAATTGTGCTTTTCTTGTCTCATATGTTAGATGTGATGATAGAATTGCATGATTTGCCTATTGTTGGTTTGTTATTTGCTATTGTTGCATAGTTATATGATATTGAGACTGCATCTCAATATATACTATTTCTGTGTGTACAAGAAACTATGGCACTAAAGAGGAGAACTAGAGAAACAATGAACTCGACCTCAGAAGGTCCAGATATAGCTAAAGCGTTCACGACTATAACCAATGTTACGATGAGGGTGCTTGGTGTATGGAAGCAAATCCACCTCAGCAACCTCCACCACCTGTGCAACCAATGCCAGAAGTTCAATTCGAAAGAAATTAGAACTTCCAAGACTTGACGACTTTTTATCAGACGACTCCACTATTCAAAGGCGAGGACAACCCCGCTAAAGCTAAGGAGTGGCTCAATGAGATGGAAAAGATCTTCGAAGTTATGGTTTGCTCGGAGGAGCAAAAAGTGGCCTTTGCCTCCTATATGTTAAAGGGTGAGGGAGCATTGGTGGAAAGGTACCAAGAGGATACTAGAAGCCATAGAATCCCAGATGTCATAGAAAGTCTTCAAGACAACCTTTCTAGAGAAGTTTTTCCCGCAAACTCTGCATGATGACAAGGAAGTGGAGTTTATGCAGTTAAAACAAGGAAGCATGTCAGTGGGCCAATATATGGCCAAGTTTGATGAGTTGTCGAAGTTCTCTTCATATTTTTATTATCACCCAGATGAGAAATAGCAATGTTTGAAATTCGAAACTAGCTTGAGAAGTGAGATCAAGAGTATAGTGAGACCTATGAAGATTAGGGATTTTCCTTCTTTGGTCAATAAATACAGGATTGTGGAGTTGCACAGCCCTCAGTCAGAGAAAAGGGCACAAGATATCCCGAAGACGAAGTAAGAGGATAACAAGACTAAGTACGATACTCCTAAGACGAGTAACCTTAAGGGAAAAGATAAGAAGGGGTCTAAGGTACCTCACTGCTCAAAATGTGGGAGGACACATAGAGGTAAAACCTGTTTGGCAGGCCAATCTATGTGCTACACATGCGAGAAGTAGGACACTTTTTAAGAGATTGTCCGTTGAAGAAGGGCGATGCACCTACCCCAAAGCCGCTAGCCACAGAACGAGTTTACACTTAAGCAGAACAAAGGTGGCCTAGTCTTTCGACCTCATCCAAGGTAAAGGCATAATTCATAATCATCTTTTAAATGTCATGTATGATTCAGAGGCATCACACTCCTTTGTTTTTTATGATTGTGTAAGGACGTTGGATTTTCTTATATCAGAGTTACTATATGACTTATCTATTTTCACACCCACTAGTAAGCTAGTCATAACTTCAAAGCTATGTCTTCATTGTTGTATAAGGATCGAGGATAGAGTCTTCTTTGTAAACCTGATCTGTTTACCCCTTGTGGACATAGATGTCATCCTTGGGATGGATTGGTTGTCATCCAATTATATGGTCTTAAACTGTTCAAATAAGACTCTAGTTTTTCTGTCTGATGTTCCTACCAAAGTTATTTCTTCTGAGTTTGTCTATCTCAATGCTAATCAGGTCAATCACTGTTTGGTAGAAGGAGCTCTAAGATATGTTCTTTTTTTCTCATTAGATGTAGAGGTTGAGTCAAGCCTAGACAGTATACCTGTGGTGAGGGAATACCCTGAGGTATTTTTGAGTGATATAGCAGAGTTGCCACCAGAGTGAGAAATAGAGTTTATTATAGATTTAGTGCCAGGTATAAGACATATGTCTATAGTACCCTATAGGTACCTTTAGAGTGGGAAGAACTCAAGAAACAATTAGAGGAGATATTGGACAAGCAATTCATTAGGCCTAGTGTTTCTCCGTGGGGAGCACCAATGTTACTAGTGAAGAAGAAAGATGGAACCATGAGGTTATGTGTTGACTACATGCAATTGAACAAGGTAACCATCAAGAATAAGTATTTGTTGCCTAGAACAGATGATCTGATGGATCAATTAAGAGGAGTTTTAATGTTTTTCAAGATTGATCTAAGATCTGGATATCATCAAATCAGAGTTAAGGGAAAGGATATCCCTAAGACCGCCTTTAGAACTAGGTATGGGCATTATGAGTATCTTGTGATGTCCTTTAGATTGAAGAATGCTCCAGCATTGTTTATGGATTACATGAACAGAGTTTTTAGACCTTACCTAAACAAGTTTGTGGTAGTGTTTATTGATTACATCCTTATCTATTCAAAGATGAAGGAAGAACATGAGCAGCATGCCAGGATAGTTTTGGAAATCCTTAAAGAAAAGAACTTGTTTGTCAATTTGTCTAAGTGTGAGTTTTGGCTAATGAAAATTCAGTTTTTGGGCCATGTCTTTTCTAAAGGGGGAATCTCAATGGACCCTAGAAAAATTCAAGCAGTGTTGCAGTGGGAGAAACCCACCATTGTGACTGAGATCAAAGCCTTATAGGCCTGGCTAGGTATTATAGAAGGTTTATTAAGGAATTTTCTCAGTTAGCGCTGTCTTTGACTAGGTTGACTAGAAAGAGTAGTACTTTTGAGTGGATTCAGGGCTGTGAGACTAGTTTCCAAGAGTTAAAGAGGAGTTTCACTACTGCGCCAATGTTGGTAATTCTGGATCCCCATGAGAACTTTGAGACCTTTTGTGATGCTTCAAAGATGGGACTAAGGTGTGTTCTGATGCAAAATAGGAGAGTAGTTGCCTATGTATCAAGGCAATTAAGGCCACATGAGGAGATCTACCCTACGCATGATTTGGAGTTAGTTGATGTAGTGTTTGCCTTAAAAATTTAAAGGCATTATCTCTATGGAGTCCAGTTTGAGGTGTTCAGTGATCATAAGAATTTAAAGTACTTGTTTGATCAAAAAGAGCTGACATGAGGCAAAGAAGATGAATGAATTCTTAAAGGACTATGACTTTCAGTTAAAGTATCATCTGGGTAAAGCCAATGTAGTGGTTGATGCACTAAGTAGGAAATCCCTACATGTGTCTCGAATGATGGTCCAAGAGAATGAACTCCTCAAGAGTTTCAGGGATTTGAGTCTAGCGGTGACTGTGATGCCACATAGTCTCTTTGTGAGTAGAGTGGACATAGTAAATGAAATAAGGATTCAAATTTTAGAAACTCGGAAGGAGGATGAAGGTTTAATGGACATTAGTGAGCGGATCTTTTTAAGAACCTAAAAGGATTTTTGATATGACTGATGATAGAATGATAAAGTTTAGGTGCAGACTTTGTATTCTGAGAGAGTCAAATATCAAAGAGAGGATTCTAGAAGAAACTCATAGCACTAAGTATACCATCCATCCAGGAAACATTAAGATGTATCAAGATTTAAGCAAAATGTTTTGGTGGTTTGGAATGAAAAGAGATATAGCAAAATATGTGTCAAGGTGTTTAGTTTGTTAGAAAGTGAAGATTGAACACCAAAAACCTACAGGACCATTATAGTCTTTGGGAGTCTTAAAGTGGAAATGGGACAAGATTTCTATGGACTTTGTAATAGTCTACCCAGGACTCAGCAAGGTTTTGACGCAGTTTGGGTCATAGTGGATAGATTAACCAAATCTGCCCTCCTTTTGCCTATGAGAACTACCTATCCTCTAGAGAAATTAGTTCAGGTATATTTGAACGAGATAGTTAGATTGAACGGAGTCCCCGTATGCATAGTTTCAGATAGGGACCCTAGATTCACATATAGATTCTGGGAAGCCTTGCAAGAGGCGTTCGGGACTAAGTTAAGCCTTAGCACAGCTTATTGCCTGCAGATAGATGGGCAAACAGAGAGGACTATCTAAACCATTAAGGATATGCTTAGAGTATATGTTTTAGAACAACAGGGTAGTTAGGATAAGTTTTTGCCTTTAGTGTAGTTTTCTTATAATAATAGCTACCATTCCAGCATAGGTATGGCACCCTATGAGGCTTTGTATGGAAAGAAGTATAGATTGCCTCTATGTTGGTATAAGGTAGGTGAGAGAACCATCCTAGGTCCAGAGTTAGTCCAGCAGACCACAGAGCAAATTAAGATAATTAAGGATAGGTTGGTTACTGCTTAGTGTCAGCAAAAGAGTTATGCTGACAAGAAAATGAGACCTTTTGAGTTTGATGAGGGAGACCATGTCTTTTTAAGAGTTACTCCTACAACAAGGATTAGTAGAGCATTGAAAACCTGAAAGTTAAATCTTCGTTTTCTTGGTTCCTACCAAATTCTAAAGAGAGTTGAACCCGTAATTTACTACATAGTCTTTCCTCTCATTTTGTTGAACCTTCATGATGTTTTTTGTAACACCTTGGAATTTCTTTATTTTCTATTTTATATGCTTTTTATAATATTTATGATTTTTATGAATTTTTTTGAATTATTTGCATGACTTTGATTATTTTATTGTATTCCTTAATTTACGTGTGCGTTAAACGGGGATAGAGGGGTAAAATATTCTTTCGAGGTTAGAAAGCTTTGGACTGTGGAAGCGTACTGGGGGATCTTACTAAATCTGAGGTCAGACACAATTTACAAAGTTTTTTTTTTCAAGATTTTATCTAACAGATAAAATTTGGGTACGCTCTATTATCCATTGGACAATAGATAGTGACATTGTCAACTATGACTTTTATCCATTGGATAATAACTTGTACTAAAAATCTAATAGATTATTTTCATCTAATCACTTTTATGACATCACCCACATGACATCACCTAAGTGACATCATCTTTGACTTTGGGAGAAGCTTGCAAGAGAAGCTTGGCTCCTTCTCCCAAGGAGTGTTGCACAACCAAGAGAGAGTGGGGAGGCTTCTTGAACAAGTTTCCACTTCAATTTTCAGTCCATAACTTTTCTATCACTTTCTCTCTCATCACCAAAAGTTACACACTTTCTTCTCTCATTTTCTCTCATCTTTTATTCTCTCATTTTCTCTCTAGTGGCTCACGACCACCACCCAAAAATCCACCATCTCATTTTCTTTGATTTCAATCATCTACATTCTTGAATCTGCACTTCCTTCTAAGATCATTTGGAGTGAAGATTTTGGCTTGTCCATCACTTTTCCAAGTGCTTCTTCAAACTAGGGTTTGTAAAGCTTTAATGGTGAAATTCCTCCATCATCTTTCTCCCTATAGGCCATGGCCAAACCCTAAAACCCATCACCCAACCTTCCATAGTTTAAGATAACCTTAGATCTTGAATTTCTACACCATTCTAAGACAATCTTGTGTGCGAAATCAATCTTTAGTTCATCCATCTTCAAGTATTTCTTTAAGTTTTGCTTCAAATCTCAAGTTCAAAAGTCTTAAGGTAAAGTTCTTGAATCTTCTTTCTTGCTTCCTTTTAAAGGATGTAAAGTCATACTTTGATCTATGGTAATCTTATTCAAGCCCTAAATATTAATTCTTCTTTGTTTGCCTTGATTCTAAGAACCTCTTGGTGGAGAAAGTTTGCTACACAAGGGCATACAAGGAACTAGGAAGCTACATCTAAGGTAAGAGGGAGATTAACCTCATCAACCACTTATGGTGGTGAGGAACGAATTCCTTTGTGGGTGATAAATCCATGTGAGGATTTATTCACCATGATTGTATGACTTTGTGACTTGTGGTTATATGCTTTATGTGATTTTACTACTTTGATGGTATGTGTGGACTTGTATAGTATGATTGTGATGCTCAAAATTATGTTGTATGCTTTGAATTGTGCTGGAAAGGAAAAGTATTTTGGTCCCAATACCTATTATAGCTAACGGCCATGATGTGGAGAATAGGGTGTTCAAGGCTAAAATATTTTATGGATTAAGAACTTAGATAGTTAGGGAGCAAGAGCATGATTTATGACTTTACAAGTTGAAAAAGGAAGTAGACAAAACTTTTACCATTGAAAAGAATTGATTTTGGCCATGATATTTGATAACTAGATGAAAGAGTAAATTGAAGACCTAAAGTATTTGATAATAGGATGGAAGAGTAATTAGGATGGAAATGATTTTATTTAGAATTTAAATGATGAAAGTTTTAGAAAGAACATTAGAGAATATTACTTAGATGATTTAAGGGGACTAATTAGGACAAAAGGATCCATAAGTAAAAGAGGAGATAATCACAATGTTATGATTTGAGGAATAATGACTTTTAGCTATATCAATGGAAATAGTTTTGGGGATAGTTAGAATAAGGAAAATGATTAATTAGTGATGAGTCTAGTGGGTTTAATGATAAATAAATTTTTATTTATTAAGAACTTATAAGATAAGAATGGAAAGGAATAAATTTTTATTATTAAGGAAAAAAGTGATTTCTGGTTGTGGTATTGAGGGATAGGATTGAGAATTTAGTTGAAAACTTAAAGTAATTCATTCAAGAGGATGTTAATAAGGATGATGGAGAAGGATTTCATTAAATTAAAAATAATGTGAGTTTTTGGGAAGAATATTAGCAAATGATGTTTTGAGGAATTTTAATAATGAAAGGAAAAAGAATTTACGAAATCAAGATGATGAATGATGATTCTCTGAATGATGCGATAAAGATACCTTGTGACTGCAAATAATAGCAAGGTTGTTGTGAGACCGACATATTGGACTAGAGTGGATCAGTGGTATTATGTAATTGTATGGGCGGTTATATAATATCATCGATACTAATGGTATTAGACAATTGTATGGGCGGTTGCTTTAATATAATTGGGAATAGTCCAACGGTGGTTTGATTTCATTGATCATGCATTTGAGCATTGTACAGCCGATGGCTGTTATGGCTTTTGTTGGCTAGGAGTGAATGAGAATTTGGATAGTGTGATCCCTGATGGATCTTAGGGGGCGCCAGGGTGAGGTGATTCATTTAGTGATCTGTTATCACATTATACCCTTGGTCGTGAAGAACCATCGCAACGCACTGACGAGGACCTGACAAACACTATTCTTTTCATGGTCTGGCGTAGACTGTCATTGAGGGGGTAGGTCTTCTAGAACGTTCATCTCTGAAATTGAGTTTAGCTCTATGGAGTAGGAACTGGTTCATTTGGTATACACATGGTCAGTATATATTGTTGTGTGGCATGGTCAAAGCACATGTTGTCGAAATATGGTCAAAGTACATATTGTGATGGCATAGTCATTATACACACACTGTTGATACATGTTATTATAGTACTACTAATGCTTATATCATTGTGGGATATGTTTACTACAGATATTTATGAATTAATAACATGAATATACTTGTGATATCTATATGTGTGGAATGACTTCGTTGTTCGTATTGTTTCTCTACTGCCATGATGGTATTAGATGTAAGGGATCTCACCTCTTTTATTGCATTATTCTATTTGTCTCTATTTTATGCTCACGTCTGTAAAGTCCGTGATGGCGGCAAGGCAAGATCCGCGAGGTTTCACTAGACTACAGTTTCATGGGGGCATCGAAGTGTGGAACGTCCATTGGGACACAGGGCGCATTAAGTATATCGGAGATGTCACCTTGTTTTGGAGCAGGACCCGGCATGAGGCTGCCACGTTTATTATGGACGCAGCTGTTCACTTGGAGTTTGATTTGCCTTTTGGGGAGTTTTGGGATTTTGGTGGAGCTACCTCTAGGGAAGACTCCGTGGAGTCGACTACTCGGACTCCCATCCATAGTGACATGCCCCGACTGGGGGTTTTGTCTGCTAGGGATTCCAAGGGGGATTTGGAGGAAGATCAAATGCAGGACCCTACTCTTCAATTGTTTGGACTTGGACTAGGCTCATTCTTCATATGGTAGTTATATATACTCTTTTGGAGTACGTAACTTTTATGCTTTTGAAACAAAATTATAATGTACTCATGGATGTAATAAACTTTGTTTCATGAAAAGTCTTTTATCCAGTTCTTATAACTTGAGTTTCTCTATTTCGGTGAGTTCATGTTATTCATTTAAAAAGAGATTTTGAAACTCGTATTTTATGATATCAATTATTTCACAGTTTGAGTAAAACTTTTAATTCTTTTGAAAAGGAGTTAGTCTGAAATGTAATGCCCTTTGGAGGGGTGTTACAATAGGTGGCATCAGAGCAGTTCATCCTGTTGAGCCGGGGTATGGACTAACTATGCTTAGGTTTATAGAAATTTCTATGTGTGTTATGCAATTCCTTGTCTCTTATTTGAGATTTTAAAAGAGGATTGCATAAGTTGCCTTAGGTTGAATGTTAGAAGTTACTGTTACACAGTTACATGATATTTGTTGGGAATTACGGATACAACACGCAGTGAAAAACAGGGATTCCTGCCGAGGATCCATGCGAAAAAGAGGAGCCTCACGTCTTTCACACAGTGCTAGCTGCGAAGAGAAGAGAAGAAACCTGTCACTCTCTCGCTCACTTTTCTGTAGGTGTGGCTAGGGTTCTGAAATTGTGTATCTTAGCAGCCCCTTAGCAGTACTATTTATAATAGTGACTGCCTTAAGTGAGTGTGAGCAGCAGCAAGGTAAGCTGTGCAACCCTAGACCCATCTGTTATGAGTCTAGCCCATATTTGAATCCAAGTCCAACTTGGATCCATTGCTCCAATTTTAGTCTGCTCTATGTGTGTGACCCTGTAGGTTCTTATTACGTTAGCAGTGATATTAAAATCCCATTTTAATATTACAAGCAGTGAGCGGTATCTAACAATACATCGTTGCTACCCAAGTAATAAGAATGTCAGTGATTTGACATAACCTTTCCGTGACCAATGTTTCCGTGTCGTTTAGTCCCTTTGTCAAGATATCTAGATTAAACACAAGGCATGGAATGCATCACCCTTGTATAGTCCAATCTTTGATTTTCTGATACTCGAGTAGACTTTGTAACAACAAATGAGATCAATATCTCATATTGACTCATTTGAGCATGGCCATGCATTTCGCAGTCTCACTCAATCAGGGGGCCCGAAGATATCGCTCCTATTATATAGGAGTGATAAATCCCATCTAGGTCACTCACATCCCTCTGCATGATTTGCGGTATATCCAATAACCAATTTTATAATCACCTTGTTACAGATGACATTTGATGGCATTAAAACACACAACTCCTCATATAGGAATTGTAGTGATTTCAGGTCAAAGGACCACAAACACCATTGTCACTATGAGAATCGCTTATGACACTCACGTAACAATCCATGTAGCGTTCTCATGGTGGGTCAGTCCAGTACATCATTACTCTAATGTGTACCCATGTGAAGACTTGATATCTCATATCTATGACCTGTGAGATGTGGTCATCAGTCTATGCACATACTAGTCTCAATGTATTATTGTTGTCCTAATTAACAATAATACTTGACTAGAGACATTTAAGAATAGTGTTGTAACCAAAAGGATCTTACAATCAAGTCATCCACTTGATGTCCTATGGCATCAAACTTACTCTTCTAAGGACTTTATTATGTTTATAAAAAAAGAGCACAATAAATGAAATGCCTCATATATAAAAAAGCATAATAGAATGTATGTAAATACAAAAAATGTATTGGCCTCTAGGGCATACACCAACAATCTCCCACTTGCACTAGAGCCAATCAGGCGTATATCTAATGCCTAAAGACCTAGTGTGACCCTCATGCTTCTATTGTGCAAGAGGCTTCGTCAGTGGATCAGCAATGTTATCATCTGTTGGTACTCTGCATATCTTCACATCTCCTCTATCGATGATCTCTCGAATGAGATGGAAGTGCCTACGTATATGTTTGGATCACTGGTGAGATCTAGGCTCCTTAGCTTGTGCAATGGCTCCATTATTATCACAATAGAGGTCCACTAGGTCCACAATGCTAGGAATAGCGCCAAGTTCAGTAATAAACTTCCTGATCTAAACAGCCCCTTTTGCTGTATTGGAGGCAACAATATACTCGGCCTTTGTGGTAGAATTGGCATCTGTCTCCTGCTTTGAACTCTTCCAACTCACAGCCCCACCATTTAGGCAAAAAACATAACCCAATTGCGATCTCGAGTCATCCTTATCGGTTTGGAAGCTAGCATCAGTGTAACCTTTTACAACTAGCTCTTCCTCGCCTCCATATACCAAGAACGAATCCTTAGTCCTTCTCAAGTACATAAGGATGTTCTTGATAGCAGTCCAGTGACTCTCACTGGGATCAGACTGGTACCTACTCGTCATGCTCAAAGCATACGAGATGTCTGGTGGAGAACATAACATGGCATACATGATAGATCCAATTGCGGATGCATATGGAATCTTGCTCATGCGATCCCTCTCATCTTGGGTGGAAGGGGATTGAGCCTTAGATAGGCTTACACCATGTGACATAGGCAATAGTCCTTTCTTGGATTCATGCATGTTAAATCGTCTTAATACTTTGTCTATCTATGGACTCTGACTTAGGCCAAGCAGTCTCAGTGATCTATCTCTATAGATCCTGATACCTAATACATAGGTGGCTTTGCCCAAGTCCTTCATAGAGAAGCAATTCCCTAACCAAGTCTTTACGGACTGTAGGGTAGGGATGTCATTTCTAATAAGTAGTATGTCATCTACATACAATACCAGAAAGACAATAGTGCTCCCACTAACCTTCTTATAGACACAAGATTCTTCTTCATTCTTGATGAAACCAAACTGTTTTATTGTATCATCAAAACAAAGATTCCAGCTTCTGGAAGCTTGCTTCAATCTATAAATAGATCGTTGCAACTTGTATACTTTTCTAGCATCCTCTAGAGTGGCAAAACCCTCAGGTTGTGTCATGTACACATCTTCGAGAAGATTTCCATTAAGGAAAGCAGTTTTGACATCCATTTGCCAGATTTCATAATCATGGTATACTGCAATAGCAAGTAAGATCCGAACAAATTTAAGCATCGCAACTGGGGAAAAAGTCTCATCATAGTCTACACCATGAATTTGTTTGAAACCTTTAGCCACCAATCGCGCCTTAAAGGTATGCACATTACCATCTATGTCGATTTTCTTCTTGAAAACCTACTTGCACCTAATGGATTTTACCCCTTCAGGTGGCTCAACCAAGGTCCATACTTGGTTAGTATACATGGAATCCATTTCAGATCTCATGGCCTCAAGCCATTTCTCAGATTCTGGGCCAATAATGGCTTCCTGGTAAATCACAGGCTCATCTTGATCCATGAGCAATACATCACCTTGTTGGGTCATGAGAAATCCATACCTCTCTGGTTGATGACGTATCCTGTTAGACCTACACAGGTCTTGTGCTACTAGAGCAGGTTGCTATTCCACAACATTTTGTGGAGGCTGCTCTATTTCTACCATTGGTTCATTGCTGTTTTGTGAAACTTAAACTTCTTCAAGTTCTACTTTTCTCCCACTGGTTCCTTTGGAGATAAACTCCCTTTCTAGAAACACAGTTGTCCGTGCGACAAACACTTTGCCCTCGGTAGGATTATAGAAAAAGTATCCCTTGGTTTCCTTTGGATACCCCACAAAGAAGCATTTATCTGATTTAGGTCCAAGCTTATTAGAAACTTGATGTTTCACATAAGCTTCGCAGCCCCAAATCTTCAAGAAAGATATACTGGGCCGTCTCTCAGTCCATATCTCATATGGTGTCTTTTGAACCGTCTTAGATGAAACACGGTTAAGTGTGAAAGCTGCTGTTAACAGAGCATGTCCCCAGAAAGAGCCTGGAAGGTTTGCATGACTCACCATGGATTGGACCATGTCCAACAAGGTCCAGTTCCTCCTTTTAGAGACACCATTCCATTGTGGTGTTCCTGGTGGAGTGAGTTGAGATATTATCCCACACTCTTTCAGATGATCATCAAACTGTTGGTTTAAATATTCTCCTCCTCGATCTGATCGAAGGATTTTAATATTCTTGCCAAGTTGGTTTTATACTTCATTCTTGAACTCTTTGAACTTTTCAAAGGAATCTGATTTGTGCTTCATAAGATATACAAATCCATATCTACTGAAATCATCAGTAAATGTAATGAAGTATTGAAAACCATCCCTAGCGAGTGTGTTTAGTGGCCCACATACATCACTATGTATAAGGCCTAAAAGATCACTAGCCCTTTCACCTTGTCCAGTGAATGGGGCCTTTGTCATCTTCTCCAATAAACAAGATTCACATGCCTCATATGATTCGAAATCAAACGAGTCCAAGAATCCATCTTTATGGAGTTTGGAGATACGTTTCTCATTTATGTGGCCCAAACAACAATGCCAAAGAAAAGTTGGGTTCAGATCGTTTGATTTAAACCTCTTTGTATTTATGTTATAGACAGGCGTTTCGAGATCAAGTACATAAAGTCCATTACTCAATTGTGCACTACCATAAAAAATATCATTCATATAAATAGAACAACATTTGTCCTTTATAAAAAAAAGAAAAACCTTTCTTGTCCAAACAAGAAACAGAAATGATATTCCTACTAATAGCAAGCACAAAATAGCAGTTCTCTAACTCTATTACAAGCCCAGTGGGCAAAGATAATAAATAAGTCCCTACAACTAATGCAAAGAACCTTTGCTCTATTTCCCACTTGTAGGTCAACTTCGCCTTCGTCAATGGTCCGTCTGCTTTTTTAGATCCTGCACATTTACACAAATGTGAGATCCACATCCAGTACCTAATACCCATGATGCAGAAGTAGATAAATTGACTTCAATAACAAAAATACCTGAAGTGGAAGTCTCACTTCCCTTCTTCTTTTTGAGCTCCTCTAAGAACTTGGCACAGTTCCTCTTCCAATGTTCGGTCTGACCACAATGGAAGCATGTACCTTCCTTAGCCACTCCACCCACTGGTTTTAAGCCAAAAGTGCTGGGCTTGGACTTATCATTGCCCTTGCCCTTCCAGGTGTCCTTGGGCTTTTTCTGCTATTTCTTGCCCTTATTCTTTTGGACCATCATTATGGCCTTCCCTTTGCCTTTATTAATGTTCTGTTTAGCAGTTCTCAACATGCCTAGCAGCTCTGGTAGTGATTTGTCAATCTCATTCATGTTGTAGTTCATGACAAATTGACTAAAACTTTCTGGCAAAGATTGCAGGACTAAGTCAGTGGCCAACTCTTGGCCCAAAGGAAAATCGAGTCTCCCTAGGTTTTCAATGTACCCAATCATCTTGAGTACAAGAGCACCAACAGGACTTCCTTCTACCAGCTTGCACTGAAATAGTGCTTTAGAGACCTCGAATCTCTCATGTCTGGCCTGTTCTTGATAGAGCTTCTTAAGGTGTACGATCATATCGTATGCATCCATGTTCTCATGTTGCTTTTGGAGCTCAGAGTTCATGGTGGCCAGTATTAGACATCCATTGTCCAAGACATCATCTTGATGCTTCTTATAAGCATCTCTTTCAGTTCTAGGGGCATTAGCAGCAGGTGGCTCAGGAATAGGTTGTTCCAAAACATACAGCTTTTTCTCTTGGTTGAGGACAATCCTCAAATTCCTGTACCAGTCTAGAAAATTCGTTCTAGACAACTTGTCCTTCTTAAGGATGGATCACAATGATAAAGTACCCGATGTGTTTGTTGCCATGGTAATCTATTAACAGAAATATGCAAAATATAAGTATCATGCCATATACATATTTAATAAGGTCTTTTAATTAAATATGCCTCCCACTATTTTATTCAAGTCAATGACCCTCAGCATTGACTCAGAAAATCCCATCGTAAGATTTCCTAGTGGGCCAAAATCTATATTTCACCTAGTTTTGAGTTAGCTTTGGCTAATCACCCAAAATTCAATTATTTAGGTAGGAAACACTTTCCAATTACATCATATGTAACTTTTGGATAGTTGGGTGAATAACACTTATTCAAGTCCATCTAATGGACCAAAGCCCAACTTCATGCCTTTAAGCCTTCAATCCTATTGAAATGGCCTAGTTAAGTCAGACCCAATGGTTGGCAATTGGATATTACCTTTATCCTATCGTGTCTTACTAATATAGATAAAGGCATCCTACTTTGGTAGACCTGCACTTGATCGATACTAGTCTTGACGAGTGCCACACATTGGAAAGTATCACATAGTGACTTAATATTTGCTTTGAGGGAATTTATTATTATTATTATTATTATTACTAGATCTCACCATTTATTAAACTGTTTATTATATCATAAACATTATCCATGCATCTCATACATAAAAAGCATATAATATAAGTGACATGGTTATGGCCCCTAAGAGAGTAGCATTAACTAAGCTAGCTTCACCAAGCATCTCCCATCAACATCCTCACTTGATGCCGTCTTCTTGCCTCCACATCAAAATTACATTATATAGAAACCTCTTTCACAATCGAGGGGAGTTAGGTGAGAAGAGAATGTACAATCAGAATCTAGAGAGAAAGGCACGACACGCAGGTCGTATTTATTAAAACCAAAAGGCATAAAAAGAGGACTAAGGCCATAACCATGCACCATGCATCACAAAGAACATATAAACTCATAACAATAATACATAATTATTTTTCGTGAGTTATAAAATGACAGAAAAAAATCACGCTTTTGAATAACACACTACGCAAAGGTAGCACGGGGGTCCTGCTACCTGAAAAATTGGACCATAAATAAGAGCTGAATCTCTTGCGCCTCCCTTGAGCCCTTGTGCCATGCGAAACCCTAAGCCCAAACAACATGAAAACTTCATGTGCCGCAGGGAACCCTTGCGCCGTCGTTCAACACTTCAACACTTGATGCTGCTACCGCAAAACAAGAATAGGGTTTCCAAAACCCCTTGCACTGCGCCTCTTGTGCAGAAACAAGGATTCCATAACCCCTACTGCCATAAACTAAGAACGAGGTTTCCCAAACCCTTGTGCCGTGCATTGTGAATAAGGATTCCATAATGTTGTACGTATCACATACATACTAGAAAGCTTCGCAAAAACATACATCTTAATACAAAATGATTTTCACAGAACATATGAACATCTTCATGATTTTTGAAAACAACATCACAGTTGTGCATACAACACATAAAACATAATATGTTTTAGCAAAGGGTTTCATACGGTTTTCTAAAATAACATATTAAAGATCATATCTTTTGTCAAAAATAAGAACAGAAAACATGTTATCTCATGTAAACGAAAATAGAAAACTGAATCATGGTTTCGTAATACGCTCTGATACCACTGTTGGGAATTGCAGATACAACACGCAGCAGAAAACAGTGATTCCCACTGAGGATCCATGCGAAAAAGTCATAATCCAATTTTTTAAATGATTTACCTCTTGAAGCGTGAATCACCAACACCATAATAGAAACGATGTCTCTGCAATATCCACACGAATAGACTCACGAACGTCCAATGTCCGCAAAGAGGAGCCTTACGTCTCTCACACAGTGCTAGCTGCGAAGAGAAGAGAAGAAACCTGTCGCTCTCTCGCTCACTTTTCTGTAGGTGCAGCTAGGGTTCTGAAATTGTGTATCTTAGCAGCCCCTTAGCAGTACTATTTATAATAGTGACTGCCTTAAGTGAGTGTGAGCAGCAGCAAGGTAAGCTGTGCAACCCTAGACCCATCTGTTATGAGTCTGGCCCATATTTGAATCCGAGTCCAACTTGGATCCATTACTCCAATTTTAGTCTGCTCTATGTGTGTGACCCTGCAGGTTCTTATTACGTTGGCAGTGTTATTAAAATCCCATTTTAATATTACAAGCAGTGAGCGGTATCTAGCAACACATTGCTGCTACCCAAGTAATAAGAATGTCAGTGATTTGACATAACTTTTCCGTGACTAATGTTTCCGTGTCGTTTAGTCCCTTTGTCAAGATATCTAGATTGAACACATGGCATGGAATGCATCAACCTTGTATAGTCTAATCTTTCATTTCCTGATACTCGAGTAGACTTTGTAACAACAAATGAGATCAATATCTCATATTGACTCATTTGAGCATGGCCATGCATTTCGCAGTCTCACTCAATCAGGGGGCCCGAAGATATCGCTCCTGTTATGTAGGAGTGACAAATCCCATCTAGGTCACTCACATCCCTCTGCATGATTCACGGTATGTCCAATAACTAACTTTATAATCACCTTGTTATAGATGACGTTTGATGGCATTAAAACACACAACTCCTCATATAGGAATCGTAGTGATTTCAGGTCAAAGGACCACAAACACCATTGTCACTATGAGAATCGCTTATGACACTCACGTAACGATCCATGTAGCATTCTCATGGTGGGTCATCCAAGACATCATTACTCTAATGTGTACCCATGTGAAGACTTGATATCTCATATCCATGA
Source organism: Ormosia semicastrata (assembly GCA_029884595.1). Classification (NCBI taxonomy): domain Eukaryota; kingdom Viridiplantae; phylum Streptophyta; class Magnoliopsida; order Fabales; family Fabaceae; genus Ormosia; species Ormosia semicastrata. The sequence continues at coordinate 36,768,060 of JAQQTO010000048.1, read as the reverse complement.
CCTGTGAGATGTGGTCATCAGTCTATGCACATACTAGTCTCAATGTATTATTGTTGTCCTAATTAACAATAATACTTGACTAGGGACATTTAAGAATAGTGTTGTAACCAAAAGGATCTCACAATCAAGTCATCCACTTGATGTCCTATGGCATCAAACTTACTATTTTACGGACTTTATTATGTTTATAAAAAAGAACACAATAAATGAAATGCTTCATATATAAAATAGCATAATAGAGATATATTGCTTAGTTTCCAGAATGAGATAATATTGTTTGAAAAAGTTACTTCTTATTTCCATTGTGTTTTGATTTGTCTGTCTTCGAAGGAAAGGTAATGGCTCGCAATAGACATACACGTGTGAATATGGAACGTGAAAACAATGAGGTGGTTGCGACTGCAGAAGCAATGCAAAGGATAGCTGGCATAACAATATAACAGAATTAGAAGGCCGCTCAACAGCAGGAATTGATAGTCGAGGCTCAGATTTTGTTAGAGTTGAATCAGTCTCAGGATATAGGACCCCATAACGTTGAACCATATTAGTTTCGAAGAAGGAGAAATCATAAGGTCAAGCGATTCTAGCAGAAATCATATTCGCGACCACCAGGAAATCTACAACAATAACAACCATTGGAGGTAGTGTTAGTGGTAGTAGACCCAGTCATCCCGTGGCACTTTTACAGATATGAAAGAAGTGTGCAAAAGGTCATGCAATAAGGAATTATACGATCAAGGGAAAAGTTTATTTCAAGTGCGAAAAGCCAGGACACGTGTAACACCCCAGATTTTGGCTATTTTACAGTAATGACTAAATTGTACTATTTTGTGTTTCCTGTATGATATAAAATTATTTTGACTGTTCTGAGACTATTTTTGATCGTTGTGTGAGATTTGCTCCGAGTCAGGAAAATAATAAATTTCCAGCCAGGGAAAATCTTATTTGATTTATTCGGAGACGGGGGATCTTACTAAACCCGAATCTGAGAGACACGAAAGCTAATTTTTTAATTTTTAGAATTTATCTGTGAAATAAAAATATTTCATAGAAAAATATCTACTGTTTTATTTACAGCAGCTTCTGTTACCAAGTAATGAACCCGGTACATTTTATTTGTTAGAAAATAGACTGAGAATAATTTATGTGACTTATTTTAAAATGAACCAATAGAAATGAGTCAACATTAGTGTTAGACTTTTCCTAGACCAATAGAAAATGGTCAATATAAATGTTTGGACTAGTTGCTAAGTAACTAGAATAACTAACTAAGTTACTCTAAATAGTTTAATTTGTAACTAAATAACCTAACCTAATTAGTTTACTATCTAATTAAGATGTAACTAAAACCTAATTGAAGTCAAACCTAGTTACTAATCTCCTAGAGCCACACAGCCATGAAGGTTTTTCTACCATGTTCTAGGTTCATCTACATGACTACTTGAAGACTATTGTGTGACCTAAGCCATGTGCACACCATGTGAGACCAAGTGAGTGAATTTCTATCACATTAAGTTACTCTCCATGCAACCACACGGTTGCACACTTCAATATAGCTATCCAATTTCATTTTTCACCTCACTTTGTGACAAGCCTTCATCTTTTTCTCTCAAATATTCAAGAACACTCAAGAACACCCAACTACTTTTCTTTCCTTTTTCTTGTTGAACCCCACGGCCAACTACTCCAAACCCTACCTCTCCACTTTTAAAATTTCATTTCTTCCTACTTTCTAAAGCTAAACCTCATTCTAAACACTTTTATTTTAGAAAGTTTTATCAAAATCCTACTCTAAGTGCATCAAAATCCTACTCTAAGTGCATCAAAATCCAAGCTTTAGCTTACTACTCCAAAGGTAATCTTTTGATTCTTTGATCCTAAGTTGGATTTTTGATTTTCTAGACCATGATTGATTCATGGTTCTTTGTCCTTAAGCTTTGTTTTTTACTTTAGAATTTGTTTAAGATTTTTTAGGAATTTTTGTTTAAAGCTCACGAATTCAAGAGGAAGGAGAAACTTGAAGATTTTCTCTCCCTTGAGGTAAGAGAGAGATTAACCTCATCAACTATGTGTTGGTGGTGAGAAAATGGGTTGTTTGTGGTGAAAAATTCATAAGGATTTATTCACTTAATTTTCTATGCTTTCTTTGTTTGTGTTTGTTATGCTTTTGGCTTTGAAAATATGATTACATGTGTATTTGTATGCTTATAGCTTTGATAATATGCTTGTCTGTGGGATTTACAAAGCATGCAAAATTTATGTGTAATATAATATGTGAATCCCATGAAGGATTTGTTGTATGAAGGTCCCAAATGACCTATTAGGCACACGGCCTCCACACTTCAAAAGGAACCTAGGGTTCTAAATTATTTTCCTAACCAAGGAGTAAATGATTTTATGACAAGAAAAATAAATTAAGAGTTTTTGCAAGGAATAAATGTTAAAAAGAACTAAATGATGGATTATGAAACCCTAAACGGATTTTGGCCAACATGCCATTTTTCATAACTTAGATCCAAAAATTATTTTACTAAGTGTAGACTTAGGTGTTTAAATGAGAAGGAAATTATTTTGGTAGGTTTTGAACCTAAATTCAAAGCAATACAGTTTTTAAAATAAAAATTGACATAATTAAATAATTAAGTTATGAAATAAAAATAAATGTCAATACTTGAAATTTTCTAATGTATAGCTCACCCTATGGGTTTTGAAGCGCGTTAAGAAAATTCGAGCTATAATATCTTATGTAAATCAAGGAAACACGATTTTTTGGGAAATAGTAAAAATACTAATTTTTAGAGGGACTATATTGTAAATATTATATAAAGAGGGACTATTTTGCAAATATTACTTTAGGAGGGACTATTATGAAAATATTATATAAACAATGATTATTATGTAAATATTATTTAATGATAGACTATTATGCAAATAGTGGAAATAAAAATCAAATTTTTGAGAAAAACATTATTTTTGGCTTAAATATGTTAGAAACATTTTATGTAATTGAATATACGTTGAAAAATACTTATGCGATTTAGAAAGCGTAGAAAAATCCTTACGCGATTTAAAAACGTAGGAAATATGTTTCGCGATTTCAAAAATGTGATAATAGTGCTACGCGATTAAGCGTAAATAGTAGTTTGCTGTCGGGCAGTTGTGGTGGGCCCAGTTGTGTTGGATATTTATACCGCCAAGACATGGAGGGAATATATGAAATATTGTGAAAATAATAATTGTATGTGTGTTTGAATCATACATCATGCATAAAAAAGCATGTTCGTTGATTTGAGTAAAGCTGTATGCTTAAGAGATGAATTACACCTAAGTGCGGATGCGAGTAGACAAGTGTAGGTCACTTGTTGACCTTGGGGGCATCGGGGTGCAGGTACCTCGCAATGGATGGTTGGTAGCTCTTCTATCCATGGGGCAGACCGAGACACTGTCCTATATCGTGATCTAGCGTAGAATGTCTTGTCCAATGCCTGATGTGCACTTTTGACAAAATTGATATATTATAGCACTTTTGGCCACGGCAGCCTAGTGACAGACATGTCTTCTGGATCTTCTCCACTAAACTGTGTTTAGCTCCATGGAGTAGGAATTAGTCTGTGTGCATATGTATAGTGGGTCAGCATAATAACATGAAATTTATAATTATCTGATTCATGATTACTTGATTTATTATCCATGATATGATAACTGTAACGCCCCCTTTTGGGAGGGAACGTTACATTGTCATTTACAATGCGGAAAATAAATTATAAAGTTAAGACCCGGTTCTTTTTATTACGATTAAATTTGTCTGGTTAAAGTTGCATAAGTAAAATGGTGACTTTTTTTTTTCTTTTTTTTATAATTAATAAAATATAGTGACGAAACGATAAATGGCAATAAAGACCAAGACAAAAGTAAAGCATATATTTGATCAACATTGCATATTCATATATATATATATTTATATCAAATTTGTTTAGTTACAAAACCCGATATACCAAAAAGCAAAACTATACCTGCCCAAAGGATCATACATATACAGCCCACCAAAATAATAAAACATCAGGCCCCCAAAATAAAACACTGGTAGCCATCAGTAGCTACCAACAATGTCAGTCCCTCAGATGAGGAGGAATCGTGTCAGGATCCTCCGAGAGATCCTCCTCGGGGTCTTCCTCATCCGAAGAAACCCACATAGGAGCCACTAAATGACGGGCTGGGTCCCGAGCAGTGGAAACAAAAGAATCCTCATATGGGATGTAATAGCGATCACCCCACATCTCTCGGATAGGCAAGTAGAACTCTAAACACAAGCTGATGCTGCCCATGAAGAAGGGCGGATCATGACGCCCCCAAGCTAGGGAAATCGACACCTCTCCCTCGTAGATGAAACGTTCAGAATTGAGGTTGATGTACAAGCAGTCTGGCCCTCCGAGGAAGGTCAAACGTACATAACCTAGAAATCCGCACGGGCATGCCGCCATGATTTGATAGTAAGTGCTAATCGCGGTTGGGCCAGAAGCTGGAGAAATCGGGAGCTTCAACCTCTTTGCCGACGTCTTCGATGGGACACATATACAGATAGAAAATAATGGAAATACAAGAAAGAGGTAAGACATCCTACCATCATTACCAATTATAGCCGCAAAAAATAGAACGGCGCAGAGCGCCCACACAGCATTTCAACAGCAATAATAATAATAAGCATCAAATAGCAGTAACAAATAACCAAATAGTTCTAGGCAGTTATATATATCAGTAATATAGCAGTTCCAATTATAAAATTAAATAGATGCCAGATAATACATGGACTCACTATGCACATGCATACAAAGTCAAAATCCTACTTCATGCAGCTAGATACAAACAGTCGGAGAGAAAGATTAAGAGACACGTCTGCAACTCGGCTGCCGCGGCCAAAGTGCCATAACTCATCAGTTTATCCATGTGCACATCAAGGTATTGTACAGACAATCTACGCTAGATCACGATATAGGACAGTGTCTCAGTTCGGATCGTCAGAGCGTTTGCATCGGTTTGCCCCACGAACAGAAGAGCTACCAACTGTCCATTGCGAGGTACCCGCACCCCAACGCCCCCAAGGTCAACAGTATGACCTACACTAGTCTACTTGCACCCACACAAAGGTGTGTTCAATCTCCTAGGCAACATGGCCTTAACAACAGTCCAACGGACTTTCACAGTGCATGACGACTCAATGCATAATCATGTATGTTTATCATTATATGCTTTTCCACAACATGCCACAATCAGCCAAGGTAAGTATTAACACATCATTGGTCACTCACATGGACCCACAATATCATAATATCATAATTTTAAATGAAATAATACATAATCAATGTTTATTATGAATTCTTACTTAAACATAGCATTTCTAGCAAAGTTAGTCTCTAGAGGAATTCCTATTGTAATTTATTCACACTCTTACACTTAGAAAAATTACTCTAAGGGTTTCAAAGTCTCACACTCTCTTGTTCTTTCTTTAATTAAAATTTACCCTAAGACTTATGATAGATTTCATTCTTGGTTCTTTCAAATTTATGAATCCTAATTTATTTTCTAATCTTCCAATTTACTAATTTTTCATCCTATTACCAATAATTTAATTACTTATTTATTTAAGTTCCAAGATTACCTAAAGTTGCATAATCAAGCCCTAAATGGCCCTAGAGGCCGTGGCCTCCCTAGGGGATTAAGTTCCCTAATTTTTCATTTCATTAATTACATATTGTACACTTAATTAATTATGTCTTCCACTTATTACAATTGTTCATCAAAAACCCTAAATTTGGGCCCCCAAAACCGTGAGCCATGCTAAGGGAAATCCAAATTATTTCTTCCCATTTCGTGCTTTCCAATCTATTCAAATATATCAATATACACAACCAATCAATGAAATAACTTAAACAAATTAAATACAACATGTAATCATTCCATTCATGCAAACATAGAATAACCCTCAATAGGGTTTTCTCATAATCAATCACAAAACTAGGTTTCTTATTGCTAATAGAGATTGAGGAGGAGTGTCTTCCTCTTACCTAAGAGAAGAAAACAAGAGAACCCTCCTAGAGCTCCTTGCAATTTTCAGATTTCGCACCTCCAAGAACCCTAAAATTTCAATCTCATTAAGATAGCACCAATGCTTGTAAAATAAGGTATGGATGGTCACAAAGGAGACCATCGAAACGAAAATGGGTAAAAGAGAGTGAAGAATCAAGAAGCTTACCCAAAAACCCTAAGCTTGAAGCTTGAAGAAAATGGTGAAAATGAAAGCTTTTCAAGAAACCACCAACTAGAGAAGTATTTAGAAGATGGAGAGGATTAAGAAAATGGGGTTAGTTAAAATTTTTGTGATGGATGAGGCAAAAATGGAGGGCTGACCGTGTGAGTTCTTAGAGAGAAGGAGGAGAAAATTTTTGAGAAAGATGAAGGTAGATAGAGAAAATGTATAGGAAAATGAAGATGATAGCTTTTTAGGATTTTTGAAAGTGTGAATAGGTAGATTAATTAAATTGAATGCAAAATTTTGGCTCCCAAGGTGCTGCAGCCGTGAGTGTGGAGAGAGGAGAGAGGGGTGAGTAGCTTCCTTGGGAAGCTTGGGAGGAAATTTCTTAGAAGCTTCCTTGAAGCTTCTATGAGAAGCTTCGCACGTTTCTCGATAAAGTAAAAAGTAAGGTTGTCTCCTCAATTAAATACTCTAGAACAAATGATTAATTACACTATTAGAATTATTTTTCCCAGTGAATAAAAGTTACAGTTGATAAAAATAATATTTTATTAGTCATCGGATAATTTTATGATACAATAATTTTATTTATCAGATGAAATCTCAAAAAATACAAACCTTACAAACTGTACCCGACCTCGGGTTTAGTAAGATCCCCCGTTGACACGTTGACAGTTCAAGGTTTACCAGCCTCAGGGAAAACATTTCGTTTTCCGGGCTTCGCTCAGCGCGCACGCAAAATGAAGAATATACTAAAATATTCGACATTTTCAGAAAATTCTAAAAAAATTCTCAAAAATCACAAATATCAAAAAATGACTATTTATGATGAAATAAACAATTTTCGGGGTGTTTCACTGACTATGCTCAGTGTACACGTAAAATGAGAAATATATTAAAATATTCAGTATTTCTGAAGAATTCCAGAAAAATCTCCAAAAGTCACGAATATTGGGAAATGACTATTCATGATGAAACAAATCATTTCTGGGCTGTTACACTGACTCTGCTCAGTGTGCACGTAAAACAAAAAATATATTAAAATATTCAGTATTTTTGAAAAAATTCACAGAAATTCCCAAAAATTATAAATATTATAAAATGATGATTGATGATAAAATAAATAATTTTGCGGGGTGTTACAACTCTTCTCTTCTAAAAAGAAATTTCGTCCTCGAAATTTGCATACCTTAGAATAGTTGTGGGTATTGCTCCTTCATCTTGTCTTCCAGCTCCCATGTTGCATCTCCAGTTGTTTCGTTTCAGATTACCTTCACTAAAGAAATCTCCTTGCCTCTTAGTTGCTTTATCCTTCTATCCTCAATTCTTACAGGAGGTGCCTCATAGGTTAAGTTCTCTTTTAATTGTATTGTATCCGGTGCTATGACATGACTTGGGTCAAGAAGGTATTTTCGTAGTTGTGACACATGGAAGACATTGTGAATGTTTGAGAGGAAAGGAGGTAATGCTATTTGATAGGCTACTGGACCTACTCGGTGAATAATTTGGTATGGTCCAAGAAATTTTGGAGTAAATTTTCTAGATTTCAAGGCCTGGCCTACCCCAGTCGTAGGTGTGACTTTCAGAAATATATGCTCGCCTTCATCAAACTTAAGAGGTTTTCTTCTTTTGTCTGCATAACTCTTTTGTCGGCTCTGAGTCATCCTCATCTTCTCCTGAATCATCTTAACTTTTTTAGTCGTCTACTGTATAACATCTGGCCCAATAGTAAGGCATTCGCCGTCTTGGTACCAACATAAAGGTGTTCGACACCGCCATCCATATAGAGCCTCATAGGGTGCCATCCCTATGCTTGAGTGATTACTATTGTTTTAGGTGAATTCTATTAATGGTAGAACGTCATCCTAACTTCCAGACTGTTCTATGGTGCAAGCTCTAAGCAAATCTTCCAATGATTGGATCGTCCTCTCCGATTGTCCATCGGTTTATGGGTGATAAGCAGAACTTAGACGTAACTTTGTCCCTAATGCTTCCTCTAGACTCTGCCAAAAATTTAAAGTAAATCTCGGATCCCTATCCGACACAATACTTGTAGGCACACCGTGCAGTCTAACAATTTCTCCAATATAGATCTGGGTCAGTCTCTCCAGTTAGTACCTTATATTGATCGAGAGAAAATGTGCTGATTTTATGAGTCTGTCCACAATTACCCAAATCGAGTCATGACATTTTCTTGTCCTTGGCAAACCCACTACAAAATCCATTGCAATGTTATCCCATTTCCATTCAAGAATAGACAATGGTTGCAGCAATCCTACTGGTCTTTGATGTTCCACTTTGGCTTTCTGATAGACCAGACAAGTCGATACACATCTACTGACATCACTCTTCATTCCATGCCACCAAAATAACTTCTTCAAGTTCTGATACATTTTTGTTATGCCCAGATGCATACTTAGTTGGCTTGTGTGAGCATGGTCAAGAATATACTCTCGAAGCTCTTGGTCACAAGGGATACAGACTCTACCTCGGAATCTCAGAATTCCGTCTGTTCCTTCCACAAATGCTATTTTGTTGCCTTGCTTCATTAGCTCTCTTACTTCTTGCAAGAACTTGTTGACCTTCTGCTTTTTCCGTATGTCCTCCATTAGTTCACCTGAGATGGTGACCATGTTCATGCAGATCTTTCCTGGTTCTAACTCCACAAAAGACTATACATCTCTGAACTGCTCTACTAAATCCTTTTCCTTGATCATCAGGGCAGAGACACTGATCATCTTTCTGCTCAAGGCGTCTGCCACAACGTTTGCCTTGCTGGGGTGATACAGAAGTTACAAATCTTAGTCCTTCAGGAACTCCAGCCACATCTGCTGCCTCATGTTCAACTCCTTTTGATCATACAAATATTTCAAACTCCTGTGATCACTAAAGATGTTGAACGTTGGTCCATAGAGAAAATGCCTCCATATCGTCAAAGCAAAAACCACAGCCGCTAATTCCAAGTCGTGCGTCGGGTAGTTCTTCTCATGCACTCGTAATTACCTTGAAGCATAAGCCACTACCTTTCTATCTTGATAAGCACCGCTCCTAGCCTGTGGTATGAAATGTCACAATACACTTCAAATTGTTCATTCAGATCGGGTAGGACCAACACTGGCGAGGTAGTTAACCGTCTCTTCAATTCCTGGAATCCTTCTTCGCAAGCATCAGTCCATTCAAAAGCTTGGTTCTTTCTTGTGAGCTGAGTGAGAAGTCCTGCAATTCTGCAGAATCCCTCAATGAACCTCCTATAGTATCCAGCCAAACCCAAAAAGCTTCGGATTTTCGTCACTGTCTTTGGTCATTCCCATTGTAGAACTACCTTTACTTTTGACAGATCCACTGCAATCCCATCATTCGAGATTACAGGACCCAAAAATTTAACTTTTTCCAGCCAGAATTCACATTTCGATAGTTTGGCATACAGTTCTTTCTCCTTCAAAATCTGGAGAACTATACTAAGGTGTTCAACATAATCCTCCTGATTTTGAGAATAAATCAGGATGTCATCGATGAAGACCACAACGAATCTGTCCAAGTAAGGATGAAAGATTTGGTTCATATAGTCCATGAAGATAGCAGGCGCATTCGTCACACCAAACAGCATCACGAGGTACTCGTAATGGCTATATCGAGTACGAAAAGCAGTCTTAGGTATATCTTCCGTCTTCACTCGTATCTGATGATACCCAGATCGCAGGTCGATTTTTGAAAACACCGCTGCTCCCTTCAGTTGGTCCATTAAATCATCAATTCTTAGGAGTGGATATTTATTCTTGATTGTCACCTTGTTTAGCTGTCTGTAGTCCACGCACAACCTTGATGAACTGTCCTTCTTTCGCACTAACAGTACTGGTGCTCCCCAGGGTGATACACTCAGTCTGACGAATTGTTTTTCCAAAAGCTCCTCTAGCTACTTCTTAAGCTCAGCTAACTCTGTTGGTGCCATCCTATAAGGTGCTATAGACACGGGACCAGCTCCCGGTACAAGGTCAATAGCAAATTCTATTTCTCGCGCCGGTGGTAAACTAGGTACATCCTCAAGAAAGACTTCGGGAAACTCATTCACCACTGGAATTGTGTTCACATCAACCTCACTCTCGACTTTCAAAGAAGACAGTAGCATGTATCCTTGAGCTCCTTCTTTCAAGAGAGCTTGAACTTGGTTGACAGTTAAGTATCTAGAATTCTCATCCACAGGAAAAACTATGGTTTTTCTTGAATAATCTAATAGAACATGGTTGGATGACAACCAGTCCATCCCTAAAATTATATCTAGTTGAGAAAGGGGTAAACAAATCAAATCGACAGAAAAGATTCGACCTTCAACAATCAAGGGACAATTTAAACAGACTTTGGTAGTAACTACCGATTTATCAGTGGGGGTAGAAATAGTTAAGTCAAAAGGTAAGGACGACACAGGTAGACCAAGTCTTTGCACACATTCATATGATATGAAAGAATGGGTTGCCTCAGAATCATACAGTACAGTTAAAAGGTTACCTTCTATGGTGCCCTCTCCTTGAATCAAGTCTTCTGACTTGGAGGCTTCAGCTCCGCTCATGGTATAGACCCGTCCTCCTGCTTTCGGTTTGTTGGCCCTTGCAGCATTGACTGAAGGTTCAGCCTTCGCTTGGTTACAGTCTTAGGATACGTGGCTAGGCTTGCCACATCTGAAGCAGACGATCCCCTTTAGAGTGCAGTCCTTCGTGAGATGATCTTTCCCACACTTCAGGCATTTGGAAGGATACGCCACATTTTGTCCAGCCTGATTTCCAGTAGAACCTCCACCAGAATTGGCACCCGCTGTCTGTTGCTAGTTCCCCGTTGGTCGGGAATAGGGCTTCTTTTGGAAGCGACTAGAACTGTTGCCACTACCCCTTTGGAACCTTGTAGGTCCAAAGGTCCTGTTCCTCGTATCTCTAGCTTGCTCCAGGGCTTCCACTTCACAGCATGTATCTAGAAGCTCTGAGAACTCTTTGATCTTCAGGGTGATAACAGCCTTCTTCACCTCATAACTCATTCCATCTGTAAACTTTCGGCACTTCCAGGCTTCGTCTGGTTGGTTCTGAAAGTACGTCAAAAACTGTGACAAGTTTTCAAATCTCGCTACATACTCACTCACAGTCATATTCCCCTGCCTTAGGTTGAGGAACTCCATCTCCTTCGCGTGTCTCGAGCTCGTAGGAAAGTATTTATCCAAGAATTTATCCTTGAATAAATCCCAAGTAATCTCATGATTTTCAGCCTCTAGCATTCTCTGCACCCCATTCCACCAGTTCTCAGCATTGTCAACCAACATAAAGGCAGCATAGGTCACCTTCTTATTCTTAGCACAATTCATGCCTCAGAAGACTTTCTCTAACTCTTTGATCCATAGACTAGCTTTGTCCGGATCGAACTCTCCTTTGAATTGGGGAGGATTGTGGTGACGAAACTCCTCCAAGTTCTGAGCATCTGCAGTTGCTTCGAGCTGTTGAGCAGCCTTTTCTTGTTGTTGAGCAACTCTCTCTTGTTGTTGGGTAGCCCGCTCAGTCTATTGCGCAATGACTTCAGCCATCCTCTGCATTGCCTCTATAGCAGCTGCCATGTTCATGTCATCTTGCTTTCTCAATTCAGATTAACTGAAAACACAAGGAAAGTCAGTTGTATCCACTAGGAATACCAAACAATACATCTCTATGCTTGGTTTTAAGAGAAACACACAGCACAAACAAGACAGACTCAATCACAAGACCCAAAGAAACATAAATTGGGGCTCTGATACTAACTAAATGTAACGCCCCCCTTTTGGGAGGGAATGTCACATTGTCATTTACAGTGCAGAAAATAAATTATAAAGTTAAGACCCGGTTCTTTTTATTACGATTAAATTTGTCTGGTTAAAGTTGCATAAGTAAAATGGTGACTATTTTTTTTGTTTTCTTTTTCTTTTTTTCTATAATTAATAAAATATAGTGACGAAATGATAAATGGCAATAAAGAGCAAGATAGAAGTAAAGCATACATTTGATCAATATTGCATATTCATATATATATATATATATATATATATATCAAATCATTTAATTACAAAGCCCGATATACCAAAAAGTAAAACTATACCTGCCCAAAGGATCATACATATCCAGCCCACCAAAATAATAAAACATCAGGCCCCCAAAATAAAACACTAGTAGCCATCAGTAGCTACTAACAATGTTAGTCCCTCAAATGAGGAGGAATCATGTCAGGATCCTCTTCAAGATCCTCCGTGAGATCCTCCTCGGGATCTTCCTCGGGGTCTTCCTCATCCGAGGAAACCCACATAGGAGCCACTGAATGACAGGCCAGGGCCCGAGCAGTGGAAACAAAAGAATCCTCCTATGGGGTGTAATAGCGATCACCCCACATCTCCCAAATGGGCAAGTAGAACTCCAAACACACGCTGATGCTGCCCGTGAAGATGGGCGGATCATGACGCCCCCAAGCTAGGGAAACCGACACCTCTCCCTCGTAGATGAAACGTTCAGAATTTAGGTTGATGTACCAATAGTCTGGCCCTCCGAGGAAGGTCAAACGTACATAACCTAGAAATCTGCACAGGCGCGCTGCCATGATCCGACAGTAGGTGCTAATCGCGATCGAGCCAGAAGCTGGGGAAATCGGGAGCTTCACCCTCCTTGCCGACGTCTTCGATGGGACACATATACAGATAGAAAATAATAGAATGCAAGAAAGAGGTAAGACATCCTATCATCATTACCAATTATAGCCGCAAGAAACAGAACAGTACAGAGCGCCCACATAGCATTTCAACAGCAATAATAATAATAAGCATTAAATAGCAGTAACAAATAACCAAATAGTTCTAGGCAATTATATATATATATCAGTAATACAGCAGTTCCAATTATAAAAATAAATATATGCCAAATAATACATGGACTCACTAAGCACATGCATACAAAGTCAAAATCCTACTCCATGGAGCTAGACATAAACAGTCAGAGAGAAAGATCAGGAGACAGGTCTGCAACTTGGCTACCACAACCAAAATGCAATAACTCATTAGTTTATCTACATGCACATCAAGGTATTGTACAGACAGTCTATGCTAGATCACGATATAGGACAGTGTCTCAGTCTGGATCATCGGTGCGTTTGCATCGGTTTGCCTCACGGACAGAAGAGCTATCAATTGTCCATTACGAGGTACCCGCACCCCGATGCCCCCGAGGTCAACAGTATGACCTACACTAGTCTACTCGCACCCGCACAAAGGTTTGTTCAATCTCTTAGGCAACATGGCCTTAACAACAGTCCAACGGACTTTCACAGTGCATAACGACTCAATGCATAGTCATGTATGCTTATCATTACATGCTTTTCCACAATATGCCACAATCGGCCAAGGTAAGTACTAACACATCATTAGTCACTCACATGGATCCACAATATCATAATATTAGAATTTTAAATGAAATAATACATGATCAAAGTTTATTATGAGTTCTTACTTAAACATAGCATTTCTTACAAAGTTAGTCTCTAGAGGAATTTGTATTGTAATTTATTCACACTCTTACACTTAGAAAATTGCTCTAAGGTTTTCAAAGTCTCACACTCTCTTGTTCCTTCTTTAATTAAAATTTACCCTAAGACTTATGATAGATTTCATTCTTGGTTCTTTCAAATTTATGAATCCTAATTTATTTTCTAATCTTCCAATTTACTAATTTTCCATCATATTACCAATAATTTAATTACTTGTTTATTTAAGTTCCAAGATTACCTAAAGTTGCATGCTCAAGCTCTAAATGGCCCTAGAAGCCGTGGCCTCCCTAGGGGATTAAGTTCCCAAATTTTTCATTCCATTAATTACATATTGTACACTTGATTAATTATGTCTTCCACTTGTTACAATTGTTCATCAAGAACCCTAAATTTGGGCCCCCAAAACCATGAGCCATGCTAAGGGAAATCCAAATTATTTCTTCCCATTTCATGCTTTCCAATCCATTCAAATACATCAACATACACAACCAATCAATCAAATAACTTAAACAAATTAAATACAACATGTAATCATTCCATTCATGCAAACAAAGAATAATCCTCAATAGGTCAATCACAAAACTAAGTTTCTTATTGCTTATAGAGGTTGAGGAGGAGTGTCTTCCTCTTACCTGAGAGAACAAAACAAGAGAACCCTCCTAGAGCTCCTTGCAATTTTTGGATTTGGCACCTCCAAGAACCCTAAAATTTTAATCTCATTAAGATAGCACCAATGCTTGAAAAATAAGGTATGGATGGTCACAAAGGAGACCATAGAGAAGAAAATGGGTAAAAGAGAGTGAAGAATCAAGAAGCTTACCCAAAAACCCTAAGCTTGAAGCTTGAAGAAAATGGTGAAAATGAAAGCTTTTCAAGAAACCACCAACTAGAGAAGTGTTTAGAAGATGGAGAGGATTAAGAAAATGGGGTTAGTTAAAATTTTTGTGATGGATGAGGCAAAAATGGAGGGCTGGCCGTGTGAGTTCTTAGAGAGAAGGAGGAGAAAAATTTTGAGAAAGATGAAGGTAGAGAGAGAAAGTGTATAAGAAAATGAAGATGATGGCTTTTTAGGATTTTTGAAAGTGTGAATAGGTAGATTAATTAAATTGAATGCAAAATTTTGGCTCCCAAGGTGCTGCAGCCGTGAGTGTGGAGAGAGGAGAGATGGGTGAGTAGCCTTCTTGCGAAGCTTGGGAGAAAATTTCCTAGAAGCTTCCTTGATAAGCTTTGCACGTTTTTCGATAAAGTAAAAAGTAAGGTTGTCTCCTCAATTAAATCTCTAGAACAGATGATTAATTACACTGTTAAAATTATTTTTCTCAGTGAATAAAAGTTACAGTTGATGAAAATAATATTTTATTGGTCATCGGATAATTTTATGATACAACGATTTTATTTATCAGATGAAATCTCAAAAAATGCAAACCTCGCAAACTGTACCCGGCCTTGGGTTTAGTAAGATCCCCCTTTGACACGTTGACAGTTCAAGGTTTATCAACCTCAGGAAAAATATTTCATTTTTCCGGCTCCGCTCAGTGTGCACGTAAAATGAAAAATATACTAAAATATTTAATATTTTCAAAAAATTCTAGAAAAATTCTCAAAAATCACAAATATCAGAAATTGACTATTCATGATGAAACAAATTATTTTTGGGATGTTTCACTGACTCTGCTCAGTGTATGCAAAATGACGAATATATTAAAATATTCAGTGTTTCCAGAAAATTCCAAAAAAATCTCCAAAAATCACGAATATTGGGAAATGACTATTCATGATGAAACAAATCATTTTCGGAGTGTTACACTGACTCTGCTTAGTGTGCTTGCAAAATGAGGAATATATTAAAATATTCAACGTTTCTAAAAAAATTCACAGAAATTTCTAAAAATTATAAATATTATAAAATGATGATTGATGATAAAATAAATAATTTTTTGGGGTGTTACAGCAACATGATTTATTGTCTTGATATTATACTTTGTTTATTGGTTGTCATTTCCTTTACTGCTATACTGGTATTGATATAAGGGATCTCACCTCGTTATTATATTCTGTCTATTTATTTGTGTATGTTTGATAAAGACCGAGAAGACGAAGAAGTGGGTAAATCTATTTACCATCAGTAGCTATTTGTTTGTTTATTAGGTGTAATGACGACAAGACGACAGGTCTTAGGTTTTGTTAGGGTCCAGTTCCAAAGCAGAACTGATGCCTGGAGGTTTGACTATAATAATGAGAGGTTTGTTTACCCCGAGGACTTGACTATGAGCTTAAGTGGAACCCTGGATGGGTTTTCCGTGTTGACTCAACATGCAACTATGCGTTTGGAATTCATGATGCCCATTCGTGAACTCTGGGGTGGAGCTGTGTCTGTCTATACACCCCAAGAGAATTCTGTAGTATCGTTGGCAAGGACCCCTATGAGGCGTCTGTATCCGCCTGGGTTCTTCGATGATAATGTAGAGGAGGAAGAGGATCCTTCCAAGGAACTAAATCCTTAGGTTGGTTTTTAGAGTACTGCTTAGTAGTTATGTTTGTATTTTACTTTTGAAGCAGGGTTGTAATTCTGTAACTTATTCGGACAAAGTTGTAACATAATGTATAAATATATTTTGGTGTGTTTATTACAAGCCTTACTAATGTTTTAATTTAGTTTACTTATTTTATTTTATTCCGCAAACAAAATTTTAAAATTGACATTTTTACAAGATTAATTCTTTTACAACTTGGGTAAGTTCTATTAGGATTAGTCTTAAATGTAATACCCTACAGTGAGTGTTACATTAGTTGGTATCAGAGCCCCGGTTAGAGTCTTTTGGATTTTGGTAGTTAGGCCTGTTTTACCTTGTGTTGTGTGATTCTCTGAATTTGATTTTTAAAAGATAACATATGACTTTCATTTGATTTTGTTTAACTGTTTGTGAAGAAAACTATGTCTCGTGGTAGAGGTGTACATACAAAGATGGAACGTGACAATGACCCAATGATTGCTGCTGTTGAAGCAATGCAGCGAATGGCTAAAGTGATGGCACAACAAAATCAATGAGCTGTGCAACAGCAAGAAGCTGATGCAGAAATTCAGCATTTGTCAGAACAATCTGCCACGTTTTAAAGGTGAGTTTGACCCTGAGAAAGCAGATTTATGGATCCAAGAACTGGAGAAGATCTTTGAAACGATAGGATGTGCGGATGATCGTAGAATGACGTATGCTACGTTCATGTTAATTTGTGATGGCGAGAATTGGTGGAAAGCCACTCGAAGGATGCTAATAGCTGAAGGGAGAGTAATCACGTCAGAGTTGTTCTGTGAAGTATTTCTAGAGAAATATTTTTTTGGAAAGTGCGAGATACGCTTAGGAGATAGAATTTCTAGTTTACGCCAAGGTGGAATGACTGTCAGTGAATATGCTGCGAAGTTTGAGAGCTTGTCTAAGTTCTCAAGGTACCTCCAAATCCAGCCGGATGAGATTTGGAAGTGTCACAAATTCGAAGAAGGTTTAAGAATTAAGCTAAAGAGAGGAGTGTTATCAATGTGTGTGAATTAGTTTTCAACACTGATGGACATGTGTTGTAGGCTGGAAGGGTTGGAGCCAGCACATGATAACAAGAACCGTAACTTTGCACCGACTAGGTTCCAAAGGGGAAGTAACAATAATAACAATCGGTTTCAGAGGAAACCATATTCTAAACCCTCGGGAAGTTAGCAGCAACAACAATATCAGCAACCTCGTGGAGGTGGTTCAAGTGGAAATCGGTTCAATCAGACTACAGCACCATCAATAAAAAGCCTGAAGTGCGGGAAGGGTCACATGACGAGAGATTGTTCAATTAGAGGTATAATTTGTTTCAGATGCGGGAAGCCTGGTCATGTCTCTAAAGATTGTGATCAAGCAAAGATGGAGCCTTCGGTGAGCAATGTTTGTGCTGTGAAGCCGCAAGCTGGAGGAAGAGTTTATACAATGAGTGGAGCTGAGGCCTCCTAGTCTGAGAATCTTATTCAGGGAGAAGGTGTCATCTTAGGTAATCTTTTAAATGTACTATATGATTCGGGTGCAACTCATTCATTTATTGCATATGACTGTGTGGATCATTTGGGATTGCTTGTGTCTTCTTTAAACTTTCAATTAATTGTTTCCACACCTACTGCCAAACCAGTTAGTACCACAAAAATATGCCTGAATTGTTCTATTACTATCAAAAATTGAGTCTTTTCTGTTAATTTGATTTTTTTACCTCTTGTTGTTATCGATATAATCTTAGGAATGGATTGGTTATCTTCTAACCATATCCTATTAGATTGATCTAGAAAGACCTTAGTATTTCCTGATGAGGTTTCTAGATTTGTAACTGCCAAACAAGTCGAATCTTTATTGAGGGATGGAGCTCAAGGATACATGTTGCTATCTTCTTTAGAAGTTAAGAGTGAGAAGGATGTGAATGTTATTTCTATTGTGAACGAGTTTCCTGAAGTTTTCCCTGATGACGTACCTGGATTACCACTAGAAAGAGAGATAGAGTTTATTATCGATCTTTTACCAAGAGCAGGTCTTATTTCAATTGCATCTTACCAGATGTCACCGTCGAAATTAGCAGAATTAAAGAAGCAATTAGAGGAGTTGTTGGAAAAATAGTTTGTGAGACCTAGTGTTTCACCCTGGGGAGCTCCAGTGTTGCTAGTCAAGAAGAAGGATGGAACTTCTCGTTTATGTGTCAATTACCACCAGCTGAACAAAGTCATAATAAAGAATAAATATTCACTTCTGAGAATTGATGATCTGATGGACCAACTGAAGGGAGCAGTTGTTTTCTCAAAGATAGATTTATGATCAAGTTATCACCAGATTCATGTCAAGGTGGAGGATATACCTAAAACAGCTTTTCGGACGCGTTATGGTCATTATGTGTATCTCGTAATGCCGTTCGGTGTGACGAATGCTCCTGCTATATTCATGGATTACATGAATAGGATCTTTCATCCATACCTAGACTGGTTTGTCATTGTTTTTATCGATGACATTCTGATCTACTCTTAAAATCAAGAAGAGCATGCTAAACATCTCAGTATAGTTCTTTAGATTTTGAAAGAAAAGAAATTGTATGCAAAGTTGTCAAAATACGAATTTTGGTTGGATGAAGTTCAGTTTCTGGGTCATATAATTTCTAAGGATGGAATTGCAGTGGATCCAGCTAAGGTGGAGACGGTTCTTTAATGGGAAAGACCAAAGACTGTGACAGAGATCCTGAGTTTTGTTGGATTAGCTAGATATTATCGAAAATTTATTGAAGGTTTTTCTAAGATCGCCAGACCTCTTACGCAACTTACAAGGAAGAACTAAGCTTTTGATTAGACGGATAAGTGTGAAGAGAGTTTCCAAGAGTTGAAGAAGAAGTTGACTACTGCACCAGTGTTGATTCTACCATATCCGAATGAATCTTTTGAGGTGTATTGCGATGCTTCTTATCAAGGGTTAGGATGCGTGCTGATGCAGAACAGAAATGTTGTAGCGTATGCTTTTAGACAGTTGAAGGTTCATGAAAGAAACTACCCAACGCATGATTTAGAATTGGCCGCGGTTGTTTTTACACTAAAGATTTGGAGACACTTTTTGTATGGAGCTACGTTCAACGTCTTCAGTGATCACAAAAGTTTAAAGTACTTATTTGATCAAAAAGAATTGAACATAAGGTAGAGGAGATGGTTGGAATTCTTAAAGGATTATGATTTTCAACTCTAATATCACCCTGGAAAAATGAACATCGTGGTAGATGCTTTGAGTTGGAAGATGCTCAGTGTTTCTGCTATGATGATTGAAGGGGAAAAATTGATTGAACAATTTAGAGATATGTGGTTGTTAGTGGAATTGTCTCCTGGAAGAATGCGTCTGAACACGATCACTATTCTGAATGATCTACTAGAAGAAATTCGAGAGAAACAAGAGGATGACCAGTTTTTGTAGAATGAGAGAGAAATTTTGAAGCAAGGCCATAAAGCAACCATTGAGGAAGGATCTGACGGGGTCTTAAGGTTCAAAGACAGGATTTGTATACTCGATGATCTTGAGCTTAAGAAGGCAATTCTTAGTGAAGCTCATACTAGCAGATTGAGTATACATCCTGGGATAACCAAGATGTAGCAAAATCTGAAACATTTTTTTTGGTGGCCTGGAATGAAGAGAGATGTTGCTGAATACGTAGCATCTTGTTTAGTATGCCAAAAGCAAAGGTTGAGCATCAAAGACCAGAAGGCATGTTACATCCCCTCACTATTCCAGAATGGAAATGGGATAGTATTGCAATAGATTTTGTCACTAGTTTGCCAAAGACTAGAAAAGGTTATGATTCTATTTGGGTCATTGTTGATCAGCTTACGAAGTCTGCACACTTCTTCCCAATCAATATCAAGTATCCAATGGAAAAGTTGACCCAGGTGTACATTGGTGAAATAGTGAGACTTCACAGTGTACGTACTAGTATCATATCCGATAGAGATCCAAGGTTTACATCAAGGTTTTGGCAAAGTTTACATGAAGCAATGGGGACTAAACTACGTTTGAGTTCAGCCTATCATCTGTAGACTGATGGACAAATAGAAAGAACTATACAGTCACTGGAGGATCTGCTGAGGGCTTGTGTGTTAGAACAACGAGGGAATTGGGATGAATTCTTACCTTTGGTGGAATTCACCTATAATAATAGTTTTCACTCAAGCATAGGGATGGCACCCTATGAGGCTCTTTATGGACGACGATAACGAACACCTTTGTGTTAGTATCAAGATGGGGAAAGTATGACTATCGGACCCGAATGGTGCAGCAAACAACAGAGAAGGTAAATATGATTCAAGAGAAAATGTGGGCAACTCAGAGCAAACAGAAGAGTTATGCTGATAAATGAAGAAGACCTCTTGAATTTGAGGAATGTGAGCATGAGTTTTTGCGAGTAACACCTACGACTGGTGTTGGTAGAGTTATAAAGTCCAGAAAACTCACTCCTAAATTCATTGAACCCTGTCAAATTCTTCGTCGGATAGGTCCAGTCGCATATCAAATAGCTTTACCGCCTTCTCTTTCAAATCTTCATAATGTTTTCCACGTATCCCGATTGAGAAAGTATATTCCCGATCCTTCACATGTTATACAGCCCAATGAAGTGCAATTGAAAGAAAATTTGACGTAGGAGGCACTTCCTGTTAAGATTGAAGACAAGAGGGTGAAGCAACTCAGGGGCAAAGCAATTCCGTTAGTGAAAGTAATCTGGAACGAGACAACTAGAGATGCTACTTGGGAAATGTAGAAAATGAAGGAACAGTATCCTCAGTTGTTTCAATGTATGATGAATTTTGGGGACGAAATTCTTTTTAAAGGGGGAGAGTTGTAACACCCCAGATTTTGGTTATTTTACAGTAATGACTAAATTGTACTATTTTGTATTTCCTATATGATATAAAATTATTTTGACTGTTCCGAGACTATTTTTGATCGTTGTGTGAGATTTGCTCTGAGTCAGGCAAATAATAATTTTTGGGCCGAGGAAAATCTTATTTGATTTATTCGGAGACGGAGGATCTTACTAAACCCGAATCTGAGAGACACGAAAGCTAATCTTTTAATTTTTAGAATTTATCTGTGAAATAAAAATATTTCATGAAAAAATATCCGATGTTTTATTTACAGCAACTTCTGTTACCGAGTAATGAACCCGGTACATTTTATTTGTTAGAAAATAGACTGAGAATAATTTCTATAACTTATTTTCAAATGAACCAATAGAAATGAGTCAACATTAGTGGTTAGACTTTTCTTAGACCAATAGAAAATGGTCAATATAAATGGTTGGACTAGTTGCTAAGTAACTAGAATAACTAACTAAGTTACTCTAAATAGTTTAATTTGTAACTAAATAACCTAACCTAATTAGTTTACTATCTAATTAAGATGTAACTAAAACCTAATTGAAGTCAAACCTAGTTACTAATCTCCTAGAGCCACATGGCCATGAAGGCTTTTCTACCATGTTCTAGGTTCATCTACATGACTACTTAATGACTATTGTGCGACCTAAGCCATGTGCACACCATGTGAGACCATGTGAGTGAATTTCTATCACATTAAGTTACTCTCCATGCAACCACATGGCTGCACGCTTCAATATAGCTATCCAATTTCATTTTTCACTTCACTTTGTGACAAGCCTTCGTATTTTTCTCTCAAATATTCAAGAATACTCAAGAACACCCAACTACTTTTCTTTCCTTTTTCTTGTTGAACCCAACGGCCAACTACTCCAAACCCTACCTCTCCACTTCTAAAATTTCATTTCTTCCTACTTTCTAAAGCTAAACCTCATTCTAAACACTTTTCTTTTAGAACGTTTTATCAAAATCCTACTCTAAGTGCATCAAAAACCAAGCTTTAGC
Source organism: Ormosia semicastrata (assembly GCA_029884595.1). Classification (NCBI taxonomy): domain Eukaryota; kingdom Viridiplantae; phylum Streptophyta; class Magnoliopsida; order Fabales; family Fabaceae; genus Ormosia; species Ormosia semicastrata. The sequence goes on along the minus strand of JAQQTO010000048.1, from coordinate 36,745,855 downwards.
TTACTACTCCAAAGGTAATCTTTTGATTCTTTGATCCTAAGTTGGATTTTTGATTTTCTAGACCATGATTGATCCATGGTTCTTTGTTCTTAAGCTTTGTTTTTGACTTTAGAATTTGTTTAAGATTTTTTAGGGAATTTTGTTTGAAGCTCACGAATTCAAGACGAATGAGGAACTTGAAGATTTTGTCTCCCTTGAGGTGAAAGAAAGATTAACTTCATCAACTATGTGTTGGTGGTGAGGAAATGGGTTGTTTGTGGTGAAAAATCCATAAGGATTTATTCACTTAATTTTTTATGTTTTCTTTGTTTGTGTTTGTTATGCTTTTGGCTTTGAAAATATGATTGCATGTGTATTTGTATACTTATAGCTTTGATAATATGCTTGTATGTGGGATTTAGAAAGCATGCAAAATTTATGTATAATATAAGATGTGAATCACATGAAGGATTTGTTGTATGAAGGTCCCAAAGGACCTATAAGGCACACGGCCTCCACACTTCAAAAGGAACCTAGGGTTCTAAATTATTTTCCTAACCAAGGAGTAAATGATTTTATGACCAAAAAAATAAATTAAGAGTTTTTACAAGGAATAAATGTTAAAAAGAACTAAATGATGGATTATGAAACCCTAAATGGATTTCAACCAACATGCCATTTTTCATAACTTAGATCCAAAAATTATTTTACTAAGTGTAGACTTGGGTGTTTAAATGAGAAGGAAATTATTTTGGTAGGTTTTGAACCTAAATTCAAAGCAATATACTTTTTAAAATAAAAATTGACATAATTAAATAATTAAGTTATGAAATAAAAATAAATGTCAATACTTAAAATTTTCTAACGTATAGCTCACCCTATGGGTTTTGAAACGCGTTACAAAATTCGAGCTATAATATCTTAAGTAAATCAAGGAAACACAACTTTCTGGGAAACAATAGAAATACTGATTTTTGGAGGAACTATTTTGCAAATATTATTTTAGGAGGGACTATTATGAAAATATTATATAAACAAGGATTATTATGTAAATCTTATTTAATGAGGGACTATTATGCAAATAGTGAAAATGAAAATCAAATTTCTGAGAAAAATATTATTTTTGATTTAAATATGTTAGAAACATTTTATGTAATTGAAAATATGTTAAAAAATATTTACGCAATTTAGAAAGCGTTGGAAAATCCTTACGTGATTTAAAAACGTAGGAAATATGTTCCGCGATTTCAAAAATGTGATCATAGCGCTACTCAATTAAGCGTAAATAGCAGTTTGCTGTCGGGCAGTTGTGGTGGGCCAAGTTGTGTTGGATATTTATACCGCCAAGACATAGAGGGAATATATGAAATATTGTGAAAATAATAATTGTATGTGTGTTTGAATCATACATCATGCATACAAAAGCGTGTTCGTTGATTTGAGTAAGGTTGTATGCCTAGGAGATGAATTACACCTAAGTGCGGGTGCGAGTAGACAAGTTTAGGTCACTTGTTGACCTTGGGAGCATCGGGGTACGGGTACCTCGCAATGGATGGTTGGTAGCTCTTCTGTCCGTGGAGCAGACCGATGCAAACACACCGATGATCCGGACCAAGACACTATCCTATATCGTGATCTAGCGTAGAATGTCTTATCCAATGGCTGATGTGGACTTTTGACAAAATTGATATATTATAGCACTTTTGGCCACGGTAGCCTAGTGACAAACATGTCTTCTGGATCTTCTCTCCAAAACTGTGTTTAGCTCCATGGAGTAGGAATTGGTCTTTGTACAAATGTATAGTGGGTCAGCATAATAACATGAAATTTATAATTATTTGATTCATGATTACTTGATTTATTATCCGTGATATGATAACATGATTTATTGTCTTGATATTATACTTTGTTTATTGGTTGTCGTTTCCTTTACTGTCATACTAGTATTGATGTAGGGGATCTCACCTCGTTATTATATTATGTTTGTTTATTTGTGTATGTTTGATAAAGACCAGGAAGACGAAGAAGCGGGTAAATCTATTTACCATCAATAACTGTTTGTTTGTTTATTAGCTGTAATGACGACAAGACGACAGGTCTTAGCTTTTGTTAGGGACCAGTTCCATGGCGGAACTGACGCCTGGAGGTTTGGCTATAATAATGAGAGGTTTGTTTACACCGAGGACTTGACTATAAGCTTGAGTGGAACCCTGGATGGGATTTCCATGTTGACTCAACATGCAACTGTGCGTTTGGAACTCACGATGCCCATTCGTGAACTCTGTGGTGGAGTTGTGTCTGTCTATACACCCCAAGAGAATTCTGTAGTATCGTCGGCAAGGACCCCTATGAGGCGTCTGTATCCACCTGGGTTCTTCGATGATAATGTAGAGGAGGAAAAGGATCCTTCCGAGGAACCAAATCCTTAGGTTGGTTTTTAAAGTACTGCTTAGTAGTTATGTTTGTATTTTACTTTTGAAGCAGGGTTGTAATTATGTAAATTATTTGGACAAAGTTGTAACATAATGTATAAATATATTTTGGTGTGTTTATTACAAGCCTTACTAATGTTTTAATTTAGTTTACTTATTTTATTTTATTCCACAAATGAAATTTTAAAATTGACGTTTTTACAAGATTAATTCTTTTACAACTTGGGTAAGTTCTATTAGGATTAGTCTTAAATATGATACCCTACGGTGGGTGTTACAACACGTGTTTAGAAATTATACTTCACAAAGGACGAAGCCTTCCGTTAGTGATGTACATGCTTCAAAATCTCACGTAAAAGGGAGAGTCAATTCCCCAAGTGGAGTAAAAGCATCCTAGACTAAAGACCTAAACGAGGGAGACTGTGCCGCAGGAGGTGATCCTTTGACTATACTGTATAATTCTAGGGGTGACCCATTTCTCTAAGGTATAAGATTGTATAGGTCAATTAGAGTTATCTATGTCTTTGTTATCTTTTGTCCGAGTTATTTCTACTTCTATTACGAAAACCTGATGTTAATGACCAAGATGTTTAAATTATCCCATGCTCGTTCAAGACTAGATCTTTTTTGTTGACTTGATTTGTTTACCTCTTTCACAAACTAGACATGATCTTGAAACTAGACTGGTTATCTTCCAACCATGTCCTATTAAATTGTTTCCATAAAATTTTAGAAGTTTATTCCTAAAATCATACCATATCAAATTCTTTGTTAGATATGTCCGATAACACATCAGATAGTTTTGCTACCTTTTCTTCCTGACCTTCCTAATGTTTTCCATGCATCATGTAACACCCCTCGATTTAATAACCAATGCACAATCGTCATTATGTCACGGTCACTAAATGTCGGCGTGCTAACATTGTCAAACAACAAATTTACCATAAATATTAAAACATTTCTCATATGAGGAAAATAAGAGCCACGAATGAGTAGTTACATATACAACCAGTTAAATTATGAATTATAATATGTACTCAATTTACAACAATTAAGTCTGGATAATTTCCTTGAAGCATACATGTACTCAAAAATACACTTTATATAGGTAATGCAAAATAGAATATAAACTACCCATAATATATCTACGACTAAGGAGTTGGGCACTCCATCGTATCCCGAATGCGTGAGGTAATTCCGGCTCACCCACGGTGTAGTGAGAAATACAAGATAAGGTCTTCAATCGCAGTCCTCTTCATGGTCAAAGTCGATCCCCAAAGATGTTACATACGCTTGTCGGTCAGTCAACTCTACGGTCTTGGTATCAAAGCGAACACAATTCGAACAAACCCCAAAAAGAGCTCCCTTCGCGACGGCATCACCGAATGCAGTAGGTCAAACCAATAAAATCCAAAGGAATCCAACTTCGTTCCCACTTATAGTCTTTAACCAAAAATTAACATAGAGCAAGAAAAGTACAAGAAAGAGGTAAGACATCCTACCATCATTACCAGTCATAGCATCAAGAAACCAAACGGCGCAAGGCGCCCACATAGCATTTATGATAGCAATAATGGTAATAAACATTTAGTAGCAGTTATGATCAACCAGACAGTTTCAAGCAATCATATCTATATATATGGATATATCAGGAATACAACAGTTCCAATTATAATAACAATGTATGCCAGATAATTCATGGACTCACTATGCACATGTGCCCTCAATAATCAAAATCCTACTCCATGGAGCTAGACACAAAACAATCGGAGAGAATGATCAGGGAGACATGCCAGTATCTCGTCAGCCATAAAAACAAGTGCTTTTCAGAAAATAATCAGTCATTTTGCGCAACAAGGCTTTATACAACGGCATTCTCACAAGATCTCGATATAGGGGCTGCGTGGCCGGTAGGATCGTCGGTGCGTGTGTATCGGTCTATCTCCACGGTCCGGAGGAGCTACCACGCGCCTCTCCTGCGAGACGCCCGCGCCCGACGCCCTCAAGGTCATCTACAGGGACCCCACGTATCTATTCGCACCCGCACTAAGGTGTGATTCAACTCCTAGGCAACTCGGCCTTAACAAAGTTCAACGGACATCCTCGCTCTTTTTGTGCAATGCATGACTCTATCATGCTTCTCATGACAACCCGGTCAATCATGCCTCAAATGCATGTCATATGATTTATCCACAATGCATACAGACTCTATGCATAATCATGTATGATCATTATTACATACTATTCCATCATGCGTCACAATTTGCCCAAGTAAGAATTAACCCAATCAATGGTCACCCACATGGACCCACAATAGCATGATATTGTTGTTAAATAAATTAGCACATTTTAAAGCGTATTATGAATTCTTACTTAGGTTTAGCTTTACTTACAGAGTTTATCTCTAAAGGAATTCTCTTAGTTAACTTAAATCCTCTTAGGTAATTTATTCATATGCCCTTAGAAGGTTATTCTAAGATCTCAAAATCTCACACTCTCATGTTCTTCCCTCGTTTATGCATCCCTAAGTAATTTCTAGTCATCCCATTTATTTCTAATCAATATGCCTCTATTAGTCCCAAGGTTTTGGGTCCAGGGAAATACACGGTCGGAATCACAAACTGAGTCAGATATTTCAATTACTAGGTGTTGGGTGATAGGTATACTTTTGAATTCGACAAGAACAATACGTTTTATGAATAATTGAAGCTGCCATTCAACGGAAAATAATGTAACAGGAGGAGGGAAGAATGGGGAGAACATTTTATAATAGTATTGGCAAGAAATCAATTTCTGTCGGATGGGGTTCTGTCGAACAAAGATCAGGGCTGTCGAATCCTCCAGAAGGCCAAAGAAAAGCCTCAATTCGACGGGTTTTGGGTGTCGACATTGGAGAAAATCTCCCAAGCGTCGGCCGACGAAACACTTGTCGAAATCTCTAATTTCGACGGTCTGAGAAATTCATCTACTCGACAGGCATTGTCTCTCAAACTCGACGATTATTGACTTTGGGGCGCTTTCTCCTAAGTGTCCAGGGGACTCTATTCGACGGGTTTTGGTCGGAAGATCAATCCCAGACGGGCATGATCGGGGTTCATACTCGACGGATTTTGACATTGTGTTTAGTGGTCGAAGATCTAAACTCGACGGGTTTTGACATTCGACGGAAATGGTCGAAGTCTAAACTCGACGGATTTTAACATTTCACTAAGTAATTAGGTTATCAAATTCGACGAGGTTTGGCCATGAGTCCTTACTCGACGGATTCTAACATTTTACTAAGTGATTAGGTTATCACATTCGACAGTGTTTGGCCATGAGTCCTTACTCGACGGATTTTAACATTTTATTAAGTGATTAGGTTATCACATTCAACAGGTTTGGCCATGAGTCCTTACTCGACGGATTTTGAATAATAGGGATGATTCTCACTCATACTGATCCGACGGAAATGCTAAGAGTCATAAATAAGTTTTCTCGCATGTCAAACGACGGAGGTGTTAAGGGGTCACTAGCTCGACAAATTTTGACATTGTAAAGGGCCCATGTGTCTATTCGACGGAAGCATTAAAGGTTTAGAAGTTGGTTGTCAAAAGTTGGACAAGGTTCATTAATGTCGAATAGTTGAATTCACGGCTTACAAAGATTGGATACCTAATTGATTTGAATCCCATTTATTATCCTAGTTCACCCGAAATCCCGGATTCGGGCCTCAAAACCATGGCCATCCCAGGGATGAATCCGACGTCATTTCCTTCCACTCTCATGCATTCGTCGAATATATATATATTGACATGCAAAATCATCCAAGTACCATGCTTTCCAATTTTCAGTCGAACATGTGAACATATTAACATGCAAAATTGTCAAACCAAAACATCATACATTCCACTCTGTCGAATATATTATCAAACTTAACAAATCATGCAAACAGCGTAAACAACTAAATACAAGCACAACATGAAATCATAAAAACCAAGCAAGCAAAGGAGATCCTTAATGCTAGAAGAGGTTGAGGAGGAGTGTCTTCCTCTTACCTTGGAGAAGCACAAAGAAAGGCTGCTCCTTTTTGGTCGAAAATCACGTTTTCGGTTTTCAGGAGATCCTTAAACATTCAAGCTTACCAAAATCGCAGAATCAAGTGTTGAAATGGATACCCATGGTCATCAAAATGACAATGGGTTATGAAAATGAGGAGAGATGAGGAAAAAGCTAAGGACTTTACCTTAAAGTTCCAACCTTTAAGCTTCAACCGTGGAGGAAAATGAAGATGAAGAAAATGTAGAACTTTGAAGATGATTCCTTCGATATGGTGTTTCTCCAAACATAAAATAGTGCTAGGAGTGTGACGGTTTTGGAAGATAAAAATGTGAATGTGGGTGGATGGTGCTTCTTTGTAAGGAGAAATGGAAAGAGAGAAAGATGAGTGAATAGTGATCTGCACTACGTGGAGGAGGAAAATGTGTGGATGAAAAATGAATTGGATCCCTTAATTCAAATGTGCAGCACAAAATAGGGGAAAGAGAAATAATAAAATAATAGATGGAAGAAGCTTCCTTGAGAAGCTTCGCACGCTTCTCTATGAAGTGTATGGTAAGCTAGTCTCCAAATTAAATACATCGATAGATGATCAATTCTGTTGTTGAATTATTTTCTCGGTGAATAAAATTACAAGTGATGAAAATAATATTTTATTATTCATCCGATAATTTTATGATACATGCGATTTTATCTAGCGAGATAAAACCTTGAAAAATGCAAACCTCGCAAACTGCGCCTGGCCTCGGGTTTAGTAAGATCCCCCGTTGACACGTTGACAGTCCAAGGTTTACCCACCTCGGGAGAACATTTCGTTATCCCTAAAAATAAACTCAATGCATACGCAAAATGAGGAATATATTAAAATATTCAACGCTTCCAGAAAATTTCACAAAAATCACCAAAAATCACAAATATTATAAAATGATTATTTATAATGAAATAAGCAATTTTCGGGATGTTACAATACTCCCCTTCTAAAAAGGAATTTCGTCCTCGAAATTCATCATGTCTTAGAACAAACGCAACTGTGTTTCTTTCATTTCGTCTCTTAGTTCTCGTGTTGCATCTTCAGTTGCATCAATCCAAATCACAGGCAATAAGGTTGCTTCCTTCCCCTGAGCATCTTATATTAACGAGCAAAAATGCGTTGACGTCGTAGGCCGATCAACAAAAGATTTTACGCTCCTTGAGTCTTCAGCCATCCAACAACCAATTCCCAAAACAATTGTATGTATTCTTGATTGTCGCTAAGCGTACATTACCATTCCTTCTATTCTGATCAAGCGCACGTTCTAAACTTTCAATGCGAGCATCACTAGATATCTCAAAAGTTCATTGGGGTTGGGCAGAATCATCTTTGGCAAAGAAATCGAGTGTCTCTTCAATCTTTGAAAATTTCCCTCGTATACATCAGTCCATACAAAACTTGACCCTCATACATGAGTTAGATGAGAAGTCTTGCCCTTTTTAAAGAATTCTACAGTGAGTCCCCCGTACTATTCAGCTGATCCTTTAAAGTTACAAATCTGCAATACAGTCTTTGGTCTGTCCCATTGAAAAATTGCTCCAACTCGCGACGGATCTTCAATAGTTCCTTCTTTTAAAGATCACTTGACTCAAAGTCAAACTGCCTTAAACCGAAATTCACACTTGAACAGCTTCTAGCGTAACTCCTCGTTCTTCTTCTGAATTTGAAGAACAACATGACAATTCTATCTCAATAGGGAAGAAAGGTCTTGTTTGTGTAGTCGATGGTTACTACCGAAGTGTTCATTACTTGGAACGACATTACAAAATACCCGTGGTATTCACTACGTATCGAGAGAAAGTTACCTTGAAATATACCCTTCTCTCAAATGATCTTAATGATAGTTGAGAACCCAAAATGATATTAGAGAAAATAACGGCGTCCTTCATTGATTTGCCAAATCGTCTTTCCTTGATTCGAACAAATGTCTCATAGGGTAAGTTCTCACTTTATCGTGCTACGCTTAGCATGTTGTTATGGTTCGATTCGGGAACACATTTACTCAATCAAGTATACTAGAAACATTATAAAGGTCGAAAGAAAAATAGGGAAGTTACTTGATTTACCACTGGCCCGCCTAACGAAGAGTATGATATAGTCTAATAAAACGTAGGAGTGATTTTCATTGATTCATATCTAGGAAATTTCTGTCTCAAGAAACACTAAGTTTCCGTTGAAACCGAATGACGAGACCCATTTTAAAAACGATCAATCTCTTTCTTGAGATCAAGCCTATTCATGAAGAAAGTAGGTGATTGAATTGGTAAAAGGTTCCAATGTCTAACAACAATAGGATAGTTCTAAACGGACCTATTGTAATGAAAATAGTCTTACAAACGAGAATAGTATCATTCGGATCGAAAGGAAATAAATACACATAACTCAATTCCATAAACGAACTCTTAGAATTTCATTGGAATATTTCAACAGGGATATGGTTGAAAGATAACCAATCCCCTTTTTTTTTTTTTTTTTAACATTACATCTAATTTGTAAGAGAAGTAAACAAATCAGATCACCGAGAAGATTCAGTCTTTAACAAGTCATTGGATAATTTAAACAACTTGGCTACCATCAACAAGTTCTTAGTAGCCAAAATAGGAATAACTTAGTCAAAAGATAACGAGGGTATGAATATCCCTATTGAATTCATACATTCATACGTCATAAAGAAACGGGTTACCCCTAATTATACAGGATATAATCACAGGGATCATCCACCGTAGTACAAGCTTCCTCGCTTAGGCCGTCAGTCTTGGACGTTTCCACTCCACTTGAGAAATTAACTCTCCTTTCTTCGTGAGATTGTGAAGTGCATGCATCACCAACAAAAGGCTTCGTCCTTTGCGAAGTACAGTTCTTAGCCACATGTCCTAGCTCTGCATCTGAAACAAATTATCCCACCGTTCGTACAATCCTTGGTTAAATGGTCCTTTCCACATTTGAAGCAGATTGCCCTTTTATCGCATTTGGAGGCTTTGTCTCATACAAAACACAATCTCTTGACACATGTCCTGGTTTTCTGCACTTGAAACAAACTCTTCCTTCGATCTTACAGTCCCTCGTGAAGTGGTCCTTTCCGCACTTCTTACACATTGACAATGGTACCACAGTTGGATTGGACTTACTACCACTCGTACCTCCTTCAGGCATTGGTTGTCGCTGTTGTCCCCTTGGTCGTAGTATATACGGTTTCTGCTTAAACTGTTTGGCCTTCCCACGGTTCCTCCTTTGGAACTTCGGCAATCCAGAGTTACCCCAAAATCGACTTTCTTCCTTCAAATTTTGAACCTCAACTTCCAATTCCTGCTGTTGTGCAGCTCTCTGATCTTGGCGTGTAGTTACATTAACCATTCTTTGTATTTCCTCGGTTGCCTCAGTTGTGTCCTCATTGTCACTCCCTGCGTTCACGCACTTATATTTACCTTGAGTCATTGTCTTCCTTCAAGAACAAACAAGTCAAGTAATAAGGGAAAATCAAAAGCATTCATTCCAAACAATATTATCTCTTTTTTGGAAACCAAGCACAAAAGTCACATAACCCAATCAAGACAACCCAAAAGACTATAACTTGAGCTCCTTCATTCGCCTTCAAGGCGCGATCTCTAGTAAGTCGTTGACTCCTATGTAGCTCCTCGAACCAAACTTATGCCAGATACTCCTTTCCAAAGAGAATCGATTTTCGAAAACCTCTTGGGCACCTCAGTCCACTAACCTTGCAAGTCTTATTCAACTACCCTTTTTCTAACCCATAGGCTCAAACAATTCTAGAGGTAACACTACAAGGGTGTAAATGCAAACAAGTCCTAAGCAAGTTCAGTCATCTCAGCTGAGCTTCTTTCTAAAGAACTCCTATTACCTTAATATGCCAAGGTGAAGTCATAGTTTCCTATAGTCACAGAACATTACACATTGAGTGGGCCAGTACTCAATGTCACGTAATTGTGCAACAGTAGCTACCAATACTCAACCAACGGCAAGCCATGCCTTCCTTTCCCAACATCTCAATCAAGAGACAAGGAAGTACACAACAACTTCTAATATGTCTAAGCATAGTCAGGTCCATACCCGCTCAACAGGGATGAACTGCTCTGATACCATAAAATGTAACACCCCTCGATTTAATAACCAATGCACAATCGTCATTATGTCACGGTCACTAAATGTCGGCGTGCTAACATTGTCAAACAACAAATTTACCATAAATATTAAAACATTTCTCATATGAGGAAAATAAGAGCCACGAATGAGTAGTTACATATACAACCAGTTAAATTATGAATTATAATATGTACTCAATTTACAACAATTAAGTCTGGATAATTTCCTTGAAGCATACATGTACTCAAAAATACACTTTATATAGGTAATGCAAAATAGAATATAAACTACCCATAATATATCTACGACTAAGGAGTTGGGCACTCCATCGTATCCCGAATGCGTGAGGTAATTCCGGGCTCACCGGTGTAGTGAAAATACAAGATAAGGTCTTCAATCGCAGTCCTCTTCATGGTCAAAGTCGATCCCCAAAGCATGTTACATACGCTTGTCGGTCCAGTCAACTCTAGGTCTTGGTATCAAAGCGAACACACGGTTCGAACAAACCCCAAAAAGAGCTCCCTTCACGACGGCATCACCGAATGCAGTAGGTCAAACCAATAAAATCCAAAGGAATCCAACTTCGTTCCCACTTATAGTCTTTAACCAAAAATTAACATAGAGCAAGAAAAGTACAAGAAAGAGGTAAGACATCCTACCATCATTACCAGTCATAGCATCAAGAAACCAAACGGCAGTAAGGCAATGCCCACATAGCATTTATGATAGCAATAATGGTAATAAACATTTAGTAGCAGTTATGATCAACCAGACAGTTTCAAGCAATCATATCTATATATATGGATATATCAGGAATACAACAGTTCCAATTATAATAACAATGTATGCCAGATAATTCATGGACTCACTATGCACATGTGCCCTCAATAATCAAAATCCTACTCCATGGAGCTAGACACAAAACAAATCGGAGAGAATGATCGGGGAGACATGCCAAGTATCTCGTCAGCCATAAAAACAAGTGCTTTTCAGAAAATAATCAGTCATTTTGCGCAACAAAGCTTTATATAGCGGCATTCTCACAAGATCTCGATATAGGACTGTGGCCAGTTAGGATCGTCGGTGCGTGTGTATCGGTCTATCTCCACGGTCCAGAGGAGCTACCACTGCCCTCTGCGAGACGCCCGCGCCCCGACGCCCTCAAGGTCATCTACAGGACCCCACGTATCTATTCGCACCCGCACTAAGGTGTGATTCAGCTCCTAGGCAACTCGGCCTTAACAAAGTTCAATGGACATCCTCGCTCTTTTGTGCAATGCATGACTCTATCATGCTTCTCATGACAACCCGGTCAATCATGCCTCAAATGCATGTCATATGATTTATCCACAATGCATACAGACTCTATGCATAATCATGTATGATCATTATTACATACTATTCCATCATGCGTCACAATTTGCCCAAGTAAGAATTAACCCAATCAATGGTCACCCACATGGACCCACAATAGCATGATATTGTTGTTAAATAAATTAGCACATTTTAAAGCGTATTATGAATTCTTACTTAGGTTTAGCTTTACTTACAGAGTTTATCTCTAAAGGAATTCTCTTAGTTAACTTAAATCCTCTTAGGTAATTTATTCATATGCCCTTAGAAGGTTATTCTAAGATCTCAAAATCTCACACTCTCATGTTCTTCCCTGTTTATGCATCCCTAAGTAATTTCTAGTCATCCCATTTATTTCTAATCAATATGCCTCTATTAGTCCCAAGGTTTTGGGTCCAGGGAAATACACGGTCGGAATCACAAACTGAGTCAGATATTTCAATTACTAGGTGTTGAGTGATAGGTATACTTTTGAATTCGACAAGAACAATACGTTTTATGAATAATTGAAGCTGCCATTCAACGGAAAATAATGTAACAGGAGGAGGGAAGAATGGGGGAACATTTTATAATAGGATTGGCAAGAAATCAATTTCTGTCGGATGGGGTTCTGTCGAACAAAGATCGTGGTCAATTTTCGAATCCTCCAGGAAGGCCGAAAAAAGCCTCAATTCGACGGGTTTTGGGTGTCGACATTGGAGAAAATCTCCCAAGCGTCGAATCCGACGAAACACCGGTCGAAATCTCTAATTTCGACGGGTCTGGAGAAATTCATCTACTCGACAGGCATTGTCTCTCAAACTCGACGATTATTGACTTTGGGGCAGTTTCTCCTAAGTGTCCAGGGACTCTATTCGACGGGTTTTGGTCGGAAGATCAATCCCGACGGGCATGATCGGGGTTCATACTCGACGGATTTTGACATTGTGTTTAGTGGTCGAAGATCTAAACTCGACGGGTTTTGACATTCGACGGAAATGGTCAGAAGTCTAAACTCGACGGATTTTAACATTTCACTAAGTAATTAGGTTATCAAATTCGACAGGTTTGGCCATGAGTCCTTACTCGACGGATTCTAACATTTTACTAAGTGATTAGGTTATCACATTCGACAGGTTTGGCCATGAGTCCTTACTCGACGGATTTTAACATTTTATTAAGTGATTAGGTTATCACATTCGACAGGTTTGGCCATGAGTCCTTACTCGACGGATTTTGAATAATAGGGAAGATTCTCACTCATACTGATCCGACGGAAATGCTAAGAGTCATAAATAAGTTTTCTCGTATGTCAAACCGACGGAGGTGTTAAGGGGTCACTAGCTCGACAAATTTTGACATTGTAAAGGGCCCCATGTGTCTATTCGACGGAAGCATTAAAGGTTTAGAAGTTGGTTGTCAAAAGTTGGACAAGGTTCAGTGTCGAATAGTTGAATTCACAGCTTACAAAGATTGGATACCTAATTGATTTGAATCCCATTTATTATCCTAGTTCACCCGAATCCCGTTGGGCCTCAAAACTCATGGCCATCCCAGGGATGAATCCGACGTCATTTCCTTCCACTCTCATGCATTCGTCGAATATATATATATTGACATGTAAAATCATCCAAGTACCATGCTTTCCAATTTTCACCGAACATGTGAACATATTAACATGCAAAATTGTCAAACCAAAACATCATACATTCCACTCATCGAATATATTATCAAACTTAACAAATCATGCAAACAACAGTAAACAACTAAATACAAAGACACACGAATCATAAAAACCAAGCAAGCAAAAGAGATCCTTAATGCTAGAAGAGGTTGAGGAGGAGTGTCTTCCTCTTACCTTGGAGAAGCACAAAGAAAGGCTTGCTCCTTTTTGGTCGAAATCACGTTTTCGGTTTCCGGAGATCCTTAAACATTCAAGCTTACCAAAATCGAATCAAGTGTTGAAATGGATACCCATGGTCATCAAAATGACAATGGGTTATGAAAATGAGGAGAGATGAGGAAAAAGCTAAGGACTTTACCTTAAAGTTCCAACCTTTAAGCTTCAACCGTGGAGGAAAATGAAGATGAAGAAAATGTAGAACTTTGAAGATGATTCCTTCGATATGGTGTTTCTCCAAACACAAAATAGTGCTTGAGAGTGTGACGGTTTTGGAAGATAAAAATGTGAATGTGGATGGATGGTCTTCTTTGTAAGGAGAAATGGAAAGAGAGAAAGATGAGTGAATAGTGATCTGCTACGTACGGGAGGAGGAAAATGTGTGGATGAAAAATGAATTGGATCCCTTAATTCAAATGTGCAGCACAAAATAGGGGGAAAGAGAAATAATAAAATAATAGATGGAAGAAGCTTCCTTGAGAAGCTTCGCACGCTTCTCTATGAAGTGTATGGTAAGCTAGTCTCCAAATTAAATACATCTGATAGATGATCAATTACGCTGTAGAATTATTTTCTCAGTGAATAAAATTACAAGTGATGAAAATAATATTTTATTATTCATCCGATAATTTTATGATACCGCGATTTTATCTAGCAGATAAAACCTTGAAAAATGCAAACCTCGCAAACTGCGCCTGGCCTCGGGTTTAGTAAGATCCCCCGTTGACACGTTGACAGTCCAAGGTTTACCAGCCTCAGGGAGAACATTTTGTTATCCCGGCTCCGCTCAGTGCATACGCAAAATGAGAAATATATTAAAATATTCAACGCTTCCAGAAAATTTCACAAAAATCACCAAAAATCACAAATATTATAAAATGATTATTTATAATGAAATAAGCAATTTTCGGGATGTTACACATCGCAATTGCAAGAAAGAATATTCCTAGTCCAAATCATGTCATAGTATCAGATACAGTACTGTTGAAAGAGAACTTGACTGGTAAGGCACTTTATGTTAAGAACAAGGACAAGAGAGTGAAACAATATGAAGGAAAGGAAATTACAAGCAATCAGGAAGGGATTGGTTATTTTCTAATCATATTCTATTAGATCGTTCCAACTAGACCTTAGTGTTCCCAAAGACTAAATTTTTTTTGGATTTTTACGGCCAACCAAAATTGAAGCTTTATTAAGGGAAAGAGCCCAAGGATACATATTATTATCTTCTTTGTGTTGGGAATTGCGGATACATCACGCAGCGAAAAATAGGGATTTCCACCGAGGATCCATGCGAAAAAGTCATAATCTGAGTTTTTAAATGATTTACCTCTTGAAGCGTGAATCACCAACACCGTAATAGAAATGATGTCTCTGCGGTATCCACACGAACAGACTCACGAACGTCCAACGTCCTCAAAGAGGAGCCTCACGTCTCTCACACAGTGCTAGTTGTGAAGAGAAGAGAAGAAACCTGTCGCTCTCTCACTCACTTTTTCGGTAGGTGTGGCTAGGGTTCTAAAATTGTATGTCTTAGCAGCCCCTTAGCAGTACTATTTATAATAATGACTGCCTTAAGTGAGTGTGAGCAGCAGCAAGGTAAGCTGTGCAACCCTAGACCCATCTGTGATGAGTCTGGCCCATATTTGAATCCGAGTCCAACTTGGATCCATTGATCCAATTTTAGTCTACTTTATGTGTGTGACCCTGCAGGTTCTTATTACGTTGGCAGTAATATTAAAATCCCATTTTAATATTACAAGCAGTAAGCGGTATCTAGCAACACATCACTGCTACCCAAGTAATAAGAATGTCAGTGTTTTGACATAACCTTTCTGTGACCAATGTTTCCGTGTCATTTAGTCCCTTTGTCAAGATATCTAGATTGAACACAAGGCATGGAATGCGTCACCCTTGTATAATCTAATCTTTCGTTTCCTGATACTCGAGTAGACTTTGTAACAACAAATGAGATCAATATCTCATATTGACTCATTTGAGTATGGCCATGCATTTCGCAGTCTCACTCAATCAGGGGGCCCGAAGATATCGCTCCTGTTATGTAGGAGTGACAAATCCCATCTAGGTCACTCATCCCTCTGCATGATTCATGGTATGTCCAATAATCAATTTTATAATCACCTTGTTACAGATGACGTTTGATGACATTAAAACACACAACTCCTCATGTAGGAATCGTAGTGAGTTCAGGTCAAAGGACCACGACACACCATTGTCACTTGAGAATCACTTATGACACTCACGTAACGATCCATGTAGTGTTCTCATGGTGGGTCACCGACATCATTACTCTAATATGTACTTATGTGAAGACTTGATATCTCATATCCATGACCCGTGAGATATGGTCATCAGTCTATGCACATACTAGTCTCAATGTATTATTGTTGTCCTAATTAACAATAATACTTGACTAGGGACATTTAAGAATAGTGTTGTAACCAAAAGGATCTCACGATCAAGTCATCTACTTGATGTCCTATGGCATCAAACTTACTATTCTAAGGACTTTATTATGTTTATAAAAAAAGAACACAATAAATGAAATGCCTCATATATAAAATAGCATAATAGAATGTATGTAAATACAGAAAATGTATTGGCCTCTAGGGCATACACCAACAATCTCCCACTTACACTAGAGCCAATCAGGCATATATCTAATGCCTAAAGACCTAGTGTGACACTCATGCTTCTACTGTGCAAGAGGCTTCGTCAGTGGATCAGCAATGTTATCATCTGTTAATACAATGCATTTCTTCACATCTCCTCTATCGATGATCCCTCGAATGAGATGGAAGCGCCTAAGTATATGTTTGGATCGCTTGTGAAATCTAGGCTCCTTAGCTTGTGCAATGGCTCCATTATTATCACAATAGAGGTCCACTGGGTCCACAATGCTAGGAATAGCGCCAAGTCCAGTAATGAACTTCTTGATCCAAACGGCCTCCTTTGCTGCATTGGAGCAGCAATATACTCAGCCTCTGTGGTAGAATCGGCAACTGTCTCCTGCTTTGAACTCTTCTAGCTCACAGCCCCACCATTTAGGCAAAAAACATAACTCGATTACGATCTGGAGTCATCCTTATCGGTTTGGAAGCTAGCATTAGTGTAACCTTTTACAACTAGCTCTTCCTCACCTCTATATACTAAGAACGAATCCTTAGTCCTTCTCAAGTACTTAAGGATGTTCTTGATAGCAGTCCAGTGACTCTCACCAAGATCAGACTGGTACCTACTCATCATGCTCAAATCATACGAGATGTCTGGTCGAGTACATAACATAGCATACATGATAGATCCAATTATAGATGCATATAGAATCTTACTCATGTGATCCCTCTCATCCTGAGGGAAGGGGATTGAGCCTTAGATAGGCTTACACCATGTGACATAGGCAAGAGTCCTTTCTTGGATTCATACATGTTAAATCGTCTTAACACTTTGTCTATGTATGTACTTTGACTTAGGCCAAGCAGTCTCAGTGATCTATCTCTATAGATCTTGATACCTAATACATAAGTGGCTTCGCCCGAGTCCTTCATAGAGAAGCAGTTCCCTAACCAAGTCTTTACGGACTGTAGGGTAGGGATGTCATTTTCAATAAGTAGTATGTCATCTACATACAATACCAGAAAGACAATAGTGCTCCCACGAACCTTCTTGTAGACATAAGATTCTTCTTCATTCTTGATGAAACCAAACTATTTTATTGTATCATTAAAATGAAGATTCCAGCTTCTGGAAGCTTGCTTCAATCCATAAATAGATCATTGTAACTTACATATTTTTCTAGCATCCTTTAAAATGGCAAAACCCTCAGGTTGTGTCATGTACACATCTTCGAGAAGATTTCTATTAAGGAAAGCAGTTTTGACATCCATTTGCCAGATTTCATAATCATGGTATGCTGCAACAGCAAGCAAGATCCGAATGGATTTAAGCATCGCAACTGGGGAAAAAGTCTCATCATATTCTACTCTATGAAATTGTTTGAAACCTTTAGCCACCAATCGCGCCTTAAAGGCATGCACATTACCATCCATGTCGGTTTTCTTCTTGAAAACTCACTTGCACCCAAAGGGTTTTACCCCTTCAGGTGGGTCAACCAAGGTCCATACCTGGTTAGCATACATGGAATCTATTTCAGATCTCATGGCCTCAAGCCATTTCTCAGATTCTGGGCCAATAATGGCTTCCTGGTAAGTCACAGGCTCATCTTGATCCATGAGCAATACGTCACCTTGTTGGGTCAAGAGAAATTCATATCTCTCTGGTTGATGACGTATCTTGTTAGACCTACGCAGGTCTTGTGCTACTAGAGCAGGTTGCTGTTCCACAACATTCTGTGGAGGCCGCTCTATTTCCACCATTGGTTCATTGCTGCTTTGTGAAACTTGAACTTCTTCAAGTTTTACTTTTCTCCCACTGGTTCCTTTGGAGATAAACTCCATTTCTAGAAACACAGTTGTCCGTGCGATAAACACTTTGCCCTCGGTAGGATTATAGGAAAAATATCCCTTGGTTTCCTTTGGATACCCCACAAAGAAGCATTTATCTGATTTAGGTCCAAGCTTATCAGAAACTTAACGTTTCACATAAGCTTCGCAGCCCTAAATCTTCAAGAAAGACATACTGGGCCGTCTCCCAGTCCATATCTCATATGGTGTCTTTTGAACCGTCTTAGATGGAACACGATTAAGTGTGAAAGTTAACAGAGCATGTCCCCAGAAGGAGCCTGGAAGGTTTGCATGACTCATCATGGATCAGACCATGTCCAATAAGGTCTGGTTCCTCTTTTCAGAGACACTATTCCATTGTGGTGTTCCTGGTTAAGTGAGTTGAGATATTATCCCACACTCTTTCAGATGATCATCAAACTGTTAGCTTAAGTAATCTCCTCCTCGATCTGATCGAAGGCTTTTAATACTCTTGCCAAGTTAGTTTTGTACTTCATTCTTGAACTCTTTGAATTTTTCAGAGGATTCTGATTTGTGCTTCATAAGATATACAAATCCATATCTACTGAAATCATTAGTAAATGTAATGAAGTATTGAAAACCGCCCCTAGTGAGTGTGTTTAGTGACCTACATACATCACTATGTATAAGACCTAAAAGATCACTAGCCTTTTCACCTAGTCCAGTGAATGGGGCCTTTGTCATCTTCCCCAATAAACAAGATTCACATGTCTTATATGATTCGAAATCAAATGAGTCCAAGAATCCATCTTTGTGGAGTTTAGAGATGCATTTCTCATTTATGTGGCCCAAATGACAATGCCAGAGAAAAGTTGGGTTCAGATCATTTGATTTAAACCTCTTTGTATTTATGTTATAGATGGGCGTTTCGAGATCAAGTACATAAAGTCCATTACTCAATTGTGCACTACCATAAAAAAATATCATTCATATAAATAGAACAACACTTGTCCTTTATAATAAAAGAAAAACCTTTCTTGTCCAAACAAGAAACAGAAATGATATTCCTACTAATAGCAGGCACAAAATAGCAGTTCTCTAACTCTATTACAAGCCCAATGGGCAAAGATAATAAATAAGTCCCTACAGCTAATGCAGTAACTTTTGCTCTATTTCCCACTCGTAGGTCAACTTCGCCCTTCGTCAATGGTCTACTGCTCTTTAGATCCTGCACATTTACACAAATGTGATATCCACATCCAGTATCTAATACCCATGATGCAAAAGTAGATAGATTGACTTCAATAACAAAAATTCCCAAAGTGGAAGTCTCACTTCCCTTCTTCTTTTTGAGCTCCTCCAAGAACTTGGCACAGTTCCTCTTCCAATGTCCAGTCTGACCACAATGGAAGCATGTACCTTCCTTAGCCACTCCACCCACTGGTTTCAAGCCAGAAGTGCTGGGCTTGGACTTATCCTTGCCCATGCCCTTCCAATTGTCCTTGGGCTTTTTCTGCTGTTTCTTGCCCTTATTCTTTTGGACCATCATTATGGCCTTCCCTTTGCCTTTGTTAATGTTCTGCTCAGCAGTTCTCAATATGCCTAGCAGCTCTGGTAGTGATTTTTCAATCTCATTCATGTTGTAGTTCATGACAAATTGACTAAAACTTTCCGGCAAAGATTGCAGGACTAAGTCAGTGGCCAACTCTTGGCCCAAAGGAAAACCGAGTCTCTCTAGGTTTTCAATGTACCCAATCATCTTGAGTACATGAGCACCAACAGGGCTTCCTTCTACTAGCTTGCACTGAAATAGTGCTTTAGAGACCTCAAATCTCTCATGTCTGGCCTACTCTTGATAGAGCTTCTTAAGGTGTACGATCATATCGTATGCATCCATGTTCTCATGTTGCTTTTGGAGCTCAGAGTTCATGGTGGCCAGCATTAGACATCCAATGTCCAAGGCATCATCTTGATGCTTCTTATAAGCATCTCTTTCAGTTCTAGGGGCATTAGCAGCAGTTGGCTCAAGAATAGGTTGTTCCAAAACATACAGCTTTTTCTCTTGCTTGAGGAAAATCCTCAAATTCTTATACCAGTCTAGAAAATTTGTTCCAGACAAGTTATCCTTCTCAAGGACGGATCGCAATGATAAAGTACTCGATGTGTTTATTGCCATGGTAATCTATTAATAGAAATATGCAAAATATAAGTATCATGCCATAAACATATTTAATGAGGTCTTTTAATTAAATATGCCTCCCACTATTTTATTCAAGTCAATGACCTTCAAATTGACTTAAAATCCCATCGTAAGATTTCCTACTTGGGGCCAAGATCCATATTTCACCTAGTTTTGAGTCAGCTTTGGCTGATCACCCAAAATTCAGTTATTTAGGTAGGAAACACTTTCTAATTACATCACATGTAACTCTTGGATAGTTGGGTGAATAACACTTTTTCAAGTCCATCTAATGGACCAAAGCCCAACTTCATGCCTCTAAGCCTTCAATCCTATTGAAATGGCCTAGTAAAGTCAGACCCAATGGTTGGTAGTTGGGTATTACCTTTATCCCATCGCATCTTACTAATATAGATAAAGGCATCCTACTTTGGCAGACCTGCACTTGATCGATACTAGTCTTGATAAGTGTCACACATTGGAAGGCATCACATAATGACTTAATATTTGCTTTGAGGGAATTTTTATTATTATTATTATTATTACTAGATCTCACCATTTATTAAATTGTTTATCATACCATAAACATTATCCATGTGTCTCATACATAAAAGGCATATAATAAAAGTGACATGGTTATAGCCCCTAAGAGAGTAGCATTAACTAAGCCAGCTTCACTAAGCATCTCCCATCAACATCCTCACTTGATGCCGTATTCTTGTCTCCACATCATAATTACATTATATAGAAACCTCTTTTACATTCGAGGGGAGTTAGGTGAGAAGAGAATGTACAATCAGAATGTAGAGAGAAAGGCACGACACGCAGGTCGTATTTATTAAAACCAAAAGCCATAAAAAGAGGACTAAGGCCATAACCATGCACCATGCATCACAAAGAACATATAAACTCATAACAATAATATATAATTATTTTTCGTGAGTTATAAAAGGATAGAAAAAATCGCGCTTTTGAATAACACACTACACAGAGGTAGCACGGGGGTCCCGCTACTCAAAAAATTGGACCATAAACAAGAGCTGATTCTCTTGCGCCTCCCTTGAACCCTTATGCTGTGCAGAACCCTAAGTCCGAAGAACATGAACACTTCATGTGCCACGAGAAACCCTTGCGCCGCAAAACATCAACACTTGATGCTACTGCCGCAAAACAAGAATAGGGTTTCTAAAACCCCTTGCGCTGTGCCTCTTGTGCAGAAACAAGGATTCCATAACCCCTGCTGCCACAAACCAAGAACAAGGTTTCCCAAACCCTTGCGCCGCGCATTATGAATAAGGATTCCATAACGCTGTACGTATCACATACATACCATAAAGCTTCACAAAAACATACATCTTAATACAAAATGGTTTTCACAGAACATATGAACATCTTCATGGTTTTTGAAAACAACATCACAGTTTTGCATACAACACAAAAAACAGAATATGTTTTCGCAAAGGGTTTCATATGATTTTTTGAAATAACATATTAAAGATCATATCTTTTATAAAAAACAAGAACAGAAAACATGTTATCTCATGTAAACGAAAATGGAAAACCGAGTCATGGTTTCGCAAGATGCTCTGATACCACTGTTGGGAATTGCGGATACATCACGCAGCGAAAAATAGGGATTGCCACCGAGGATCCATACAAAAAAGCCATAATTTGAGTTTTTAAATGATTTACCTCTTGAAGCGTGAATCACCAACACCGTAGTAGAAATGATGTCTCTGCGGTATCCACACGAACAAACTCACAAACGTCCAACATTCGCAAAGAGGAGCCTCACGTCTCTCACACAGTGCTAGCTGCGAAAAGAAGAGAAGAAACTTGTCGCTCTCTCACTCACTTTTTCTATAGGTGCGGCTAGGGTTCTCAAATTGTATGTCTTAGCAGCCCCTTAGCAGTACTATTTATAATAATGACTGCCTTAAGTGAGTGTGAGCAGCAGCAAGGTAAGCTGTGCAACCCTAGACCTATCTGTGATGAGTCTGGCCCATATTTGAATTCGAGTCCAACTTGGATCCATTGCTCCAATTTTAGTCTGCTCTATGTGTGTGACCCTGCAGGTTCTTATTACGTTGGCAATAATATTAAAATCCTATTTTAATATTACAAGCAGTGAGCGGTATCTAGCAACACATCATTGCTACTCAAGTAATAAGAATATTAGTGATTTGACATAACCTTTCTGTGACCAATGTTTCCATGTCGTTTAGTCCCTTTGTCAAGATATCTAGATTGAACACAAGGCATGAAATGCGTCACCCTTGTATAGTCTAATCTTTCGTTTCCTGATACTCGAGTAGACTTTGTAACAACAAATGAGATCAATATCTCATATTGACTCATTTGAGCATGGCCATGCATTTCGCAGTCTCGCTCAATCAGGGGCCCCGAAGATATTGCTCCTGTTATGTTGGAGTGACAAATCCCATCTAGGTCACTCACATCCCTCTGCATGATTCGCGGTATGTCCAATAACCAATTTTATAATCACCTTGTTACAGATGACATTTGATGGCATTAAAACACACAACTCCTCATGTAGGAATCATAGCGAGTTCAGGTCAAAGGACCACAGACACCATTGTCACTATGAGAATCACTTATACACTCACGTAATGATCCATGTAGTGTTCTCATAGTGGGTCAGTCTAGTACATCATTACTCTAATATGTACCCATGTGAAGACTTGATATCTCATAACCATGACCCGTGAGATGTGGTCATCAGTCTATGCACATACTAGTCTCAATGTATTATTGTTGTCCTAATTAACAATAATACTTGACTAGAGACATTTAAGATTAGTGTTGTAACCAAAAGGATCTCACAATCAAGTCATTCACTTGATGTCCTATGGCATCAAACTTACTATTCTAAGGACTTTATTATGTTTATCAAAAAATAATACAATAAATGAAATGCCTCATATATAAAATAACATAATAGAATGTATGTAAATACAGAAAATGTATTGGCCTCTAGGGCATACACCAACACTTTGGAGGTCAAGAGTAAGAAGAATGTGAATGTTATTACTGTAGTCAATGAGTTTCCCATGGTGAGCTCCAGTGTTGTTAGTTAAGAAGAGGGATAAAATTTCTTGATTATGTGCAAACTATCGTCAGTTGAACAATAGTATGATCAAGGGTGTGTATCCTCAAAAGAAGACAGATGATTCGAGGGATCAGCTAAAGGGAGCCATTGTTTTCTCCTAGATTAATCTACGCTCTGGCTATCATTAGATTTGCATAGAAGTAGAGGATATTTCCAAGATGACTTTTCAAATGCGTTATGGACATTACGGGTATCTGGTGATACCGTTCGAAGTAATAAATGCTCCTGCAAAACTCATGGATTACATGAGCAGAATCTTTCATCCTTATCTAAACAGATTTGTCATTATCTTTATCGATGACATTCTGAGCCATTCTCGAAAGCAGGGGGGACATGTTGAACACCTCGGTATAATTCTCTAGATTCTGAAAGAAAGGAAGTTGTATGCTAAGTTATCAAAGTGTAAATTTTGGTTAGAGGAGGTTAAATTTTTGGGTCATGTGATTTCAAAGGAAGGGATTACTGTGGATCCGTTAAAAGTTGAAGCAGTTCTTCAATGGGAAAGATCGAATACCATAATGGAGATTCGTAGCATTATGACATTAGCTGGTTATTATCGGAGATTCATCGAAGGATTTTCCAAGATAGCAGGACCTCTTATCCAGCCCACACGAAAGGGTCAAGCTTTTATATGAACTGATGCATGTGAGAAAAATTTTCAAGGGTTGAAGAGACACTCAACTACTTCTCCAGTATTGATTCTGCTAAATCCCAACGAACCTTTCGAGGTGTCTCGTGATGCTCCACATTAGGGTTTAGAACGTGTGCTCGTAGGGAATAAAAGGGGTAATAGAGTATGCTTCAAGGCACTTGAAAGTACTTGAGAAGAACTACCTTACACAAACTCAGAGTTAGCTGTCGTGGTTGCATTGAAGATCTGGATACATTTTCTACATGGAGTAATATTCAATGTCTACAATGATCATTAGCGTCCACTCAAAAAGAGCTGAATATAAGACATTATGTAGACGACAAATTAGAACACTTTTGTGTTGACACCAAGATGAGGAAAGCTTTACGTCAAGACTTGAGCTTGTACAACAAACAACGGATAAAATTGAGGTGACTTAGGACAAGATGTAAACAACTCAGAGGAAGATAAATTGCATCAGTAAAGGGGATTTGGAACGATGTAATTACAGATGCAACGTGGGAGCTAGAAGACATCATGAAGGAACAATGTCCGCATGTGTTCTAAGCTATAACAAATTTCGAAGATGAAATTGTTTTTAGAATGGGAGAGTTGTAACACCTCGAAAATCCCTTATTTTCTGTTTTATATACTTTTTATAATATTTGTGATTTTTGTGAATTATTTGGGTGACTTTGATTATTTTATTAGATTCCTCGATCTGCATTCGCATTAAGTGGGGACGGAAGAGTAAAATATTCTTTCGAGGTTGAAAAATTTTGGACTGTGGAAGCGTACCAGGGGATCTTACTAAACCCGATGCCGGATATAGTTTACGAAATTTTTATTTTTTTGAGATTTTATCTAACGGATAAAATTTGGGTACGCTCTATTATCCACTGGATAATAGATACCGGCATTGTCAACTGTGACTTTTATCCATTGGATAATAACTTGTACTAAAAATCTAATAGATTATTTTCATCTAGTCACTTTTATGACATCACTCACATGACATCACCTAAGTGACATCATCTTTGACTTTGGGAGAAGCTAGTTGTAACACCCCGAAAATCGTTTATTTCCTGATAAATACTCATTTTATAATATTTATAATTTTTGTGAATTTTTTTAGAATTATTTGAATTATTTGATTATTTTAATATATTTCTCAATTTACGTGCACACTGAGCGTAACCAGGAAAATGAAATATTTTCTCCAAGGCCGAAAAACCTTGGACTGTGAAAACGGTGACAGGGGATCTTACTAAACCCAAGGTCGGACACAGTTTATGAAGTTTTCATTTTTTGAGATTTTATCTAACGGATAAAATTTAGGTGCGCCCTATTATCCATTGGACAATAGATACCGACATTGTTAACTGTAACTTTTATCCACTAGGTAATAGCTTACAATAAAAATCTAGTATATTACCTCTATCTAGTCACTTTTATGATATCATCTAAGTGACATCGTCACATCACTACATAACAACATGATTTGACATTTTTGAGAAACGTGCAAAACTTCTTAAAGAAGCTTTAGGAGAAGCTTGCAAAGGAAGTTTTGCTCCATTCTCCTAGGGAGGGCACGGCTTTTGAAGGAGGAAAAAGATGACAAGTTGTCATCTTTTCACAAGCTTTCACATTTCACCAAAAAGCTACCATCTTTTCATCTTCCAAAATCTCCTATCACTTTCTCTCTCTACCTTAAATCTTCTATCTCATTTTCTCTCATCATTTTTCTCTTTTATTTTCTCTCAAGCTCATGGCTACCATCCTTCATCTTCCTCTTCCATTTTTGTTTCTTCCATCCAATCACATTTCTAGGAAAATTGATGATTTTCTATGTTGAGATCATCTTCAAGTTCTCATATCTTCATCATTTTCTTTCAAAAACCCTAACTTGAAGCTCTTAAGGTGAGACTTTGATTTCTACTTTCTCCTCTCATTTTCTCTACACCTCACAGCTAAACCATTTTTGGAGAGTCATTCTATACTTAGTTTATCATTTGTTCATCCTTCCATTCAAGCAACCAAAAACTAAACACAAAACCCTCACTTTTTCCATTTGAAGCTTATGGCCAACCCCCAAGATACATCACCAAATCTTCAATAATTCAAGATAACCTTGAATCTTGAGTCTCTACAGCATTCTAAGACACTTTTGTGTGGAAATTGATCTCTAGTTCATCCATCTTCAAGCATTTCCTTGAGCTTTACTTCAAATCTCAAGTTGAAGAATCTTAAGGTAAAGTTCTTGAATCTTCTTTCTTGTTTCATTTTAAAGTATGTAAAGCCATACTTTGACCTATGGTAATCTTATTCAAGCCCTAGGTACTAATTCTTGTATGTTTGCTTTGATTCTAACAATCTCTTGGTGGAGATAGTTTGCTACATAAGGACTTACAAGGAGCTAGGAGGCTACACTTGAGGTAAGAGGGAGATTAACCTCATCGACCATGCTATGGTGGTGAGGAACGAATGGTTGTGTTGGGATTGGAGAGTCCACGTGAGGATTCATCCACCCGAATGTGTGATTTTGATTTATGCTTGTTGATCTTGTGTGATTATATGATGTTGTTGTATGCAAAGATGATTGTGATGACTTAATGGATATTATGTGATTTTGATAGTGAGCATGAATTTAATGGATTGCGATGATTAAAGTAAGTGGCATGCTATGATTGTGTTGAGAAAGAATGATTTATTTGGTTTCCTTTGACCCTTGAGGCTCACGGCCATTTTAGCCCAAGAAGAGACATCCATGAGAAAAATATTTGGTTACCAAGGACTTAGATGAGTAGATGATAAAGATATGATCTATAAGGTTATAAGTTGAATGAGAGAGGAAATAAAATTCTACCATTGAAAAGAAGTTGATTTTTGGCCATGATACTTGATAATTAGAAGTAAGAATGAATTAGAGACCTAAAATATTTGATGATGAGGTGGAAGAGTAATTAGGATGGAAAGAAATTTATTTAGAAGTTCAATAAGGGAAGTTTTAGAAAGAATGTTAGGAAATATTGTTTGGGTGATTTGGAAGACAAATTAGGGTTTAAGTATTTATGAGTAAGATTGAAGATAATTATAATGTCATCATTTAGGGAGTAATAACTTTTGGATGTACCCAATGGAAACAAATTTGGAGATAATCGGAATCATGGAAAATGACTTTTCAGAGATAAACCTAGATGACTTGACAATCGAGAAAATTAATTAAGAATTTATAAGATAAGAATGGAAAGGAACAAATTTGATCTTTAAGCAAAAGAGTGATTTTCGGTCTTAAGAGGGAAAAACAAGCTGAGAAAGAAATAGAGAAAATTTGAAAGACTTAGATGAAAAAGGAAAGAAATGGTGAGGTAAGGACATTGTGCTTTAGGTTTTCATAAATGATATAAGGATAGGTCATTTGAGGAACTTAGTTAGAAGAAGCTAGTGATTTGGATTAAATTCTACCTTCATTCTTGAGAGTATGATAATTAAAGACTAAAGAAGACCTAATGTTTCTATATACTAGAGGAATTGTGAAAATGTTCCACGTGATTTGATAATAATGATTCTTGAATTTGCACGACTGAAATCCTTTATGATAGCATGCATTAACATTGTGCCTTGGGCCAACGTACTAGACCCAAGTGGATCATGAACTTGACATTGTGCCTTGGGCTGACGTACTGGACCCAAGTGGAATTATGAATTTGACATTGTGCCTTGGGCCGACGTACTGGACCCAAGTGGATTATGAATTTAGCCTTGTGCTTTTAGGCCAAAGTGCTGGACCCGAGTGGATCATTGGTATTATGTAGTTGTATGGGCGGCTATATAATATCATTGATACTAATGGTATTGGACAATCGTATAGGTGGTTGGCTTAATACTGTTGGGAACGGTACACCTGTGGTTGAATTTCTTTGAGCATGCATATGAGTATTAGACTATCGGCTTTGAATGCTTAGGAGTGAGTGTAAATTTGGATAAGTATGATCCTGGATGGATCTCAAGGGGCGTCAAGGTGAGGTGATCCACCTAGTGACCACTGTCACATTGTATACCCCTGGTTGTGCACAATGTTGCAACGCACGACGAAGACCCGACAAGCACTATCATTTTCGTGATCCGGCATAGACTGTCTTTTGAGGGGGGACAGATCTTCTGGAACGCTCATCTCTAAACCTTGACTCCATGGAGTAGGAACTGGTTGCATTGTGTATAGGGATGGTCAGCATACACATCGTGCATATGCATAGTCAGCATATCTGTTATTGTGACATGATCCATACATATGTATATGTCTTGATGTACATTACTAAATTACTTATCAGTTAGTAACACAATTATGTTGTTGCTCTATAATAATCCTGTATTGACATGATTATGTTGTTGTTCTATAATATTCCTGTATTGATATTATTATATTTGCTATTACTTGAGGTTGTTGTGTATGAAAGGCGTTACTGCCTTTTGTTTTGTTTCTTGCTGCCAAAATGGTATTGATGTAAGGGATCTCACCTTTTCTATTGTATTATTCTGTCTACTTCTGTTTCGGCTTTACGATGGAAAAGTCGGTGATGGCGGCAAGGCAAGACCCACGAGGTTTCACTAGGCTACAGTTCCATGGAGGCATCAGAGCATAGAGTGTCCAGTGGGACACGGGACGCGTCCGATATGACGGATATGTCACTTTGAGTTAAAGCAGGGCCAGGCATGATGCAGTTACCTTTACTATTGACACTGATGTTCACTTGGAGTTCTACATGCGTCTCGGGGAGCTTTGGGATGACCGGAGAGGTTCCTATAGGGAGGGTTCTGTGGAGTCGACTGCTCAGACTCCCGTCCGTAATGACATGCCCTAACTGGGGGCTTTGTCTATTGGGGATCCCGATGGGGTTTTGGATGAAGATTGGGTGCAGGAGCCCGTTCTTCAGGTGTTTGGACTTAGTCAAGGCTCAATTTTCATTTGGTAGTCATATGTATAGGTATGTTTATTTTGGAGTACTTAAGTTGTATGTTTCGAGATATGCAAATGATGTACTTAAAGATGTAGTAAACTTTACTTTGTGAAAAGCCTTTTAGTTTCTACGACTTGAGTCTTTTATTTATTCTATGGTTCTTATGTTTTGTGTTCCCAAAATTTGACCCATTTGTGTTATCCACGAAAAGAAGCTTTTGAAACTCATATCTCACACTACTCACTTTTATAACTTGAGCAAAGAATTTTCTTAAAATGTAAGAGTTGGACTTAAATGTAATGCCTCACGAAAGGGGGTGTTACACTTCTTGAGGAAGCTTTGGGAGAAGCTTGGCTCTTTCTCTCAAGGAGTGTTGCACGGCCAAGAGAGAATGGAGAGGCTTCTTGGACAAGTTTCCACTTCAATTTTCAATCCATAACTTTTCTATCATTTTCTCTCTCATCACCAAAAGTTACACACTTTCTTCTCTCATTTTCTCTTATCTTTTCTTCTCTCATTTTCTCTCTAGTGGCTCACGGCCACCACCCAAAAATCCACCAGCTCATTTTCTTTGATTTCACTCATCTACATTCTTGAATCTACACTTCATTCTAAAATCATTTGGAGTGAAGATTTTGGCTTATCAATCACTTTTCCAAGTGCTTCTTCAAGCTAAGGTTTGTAAAGCTTTAATGGTGAAATTCCTCTATCATCTTTCTCCCTATAGGCCATGGCCAAACCCCAAAACCCATCACCTAACCTTCCATAGTTCAAGATAACCTTAGATCTTGAATTTCTACACCATTCTAAGACACTCTTGTGTGGGGAATTAATCTTTAGTTCATCCATCTTCAAGTATTTCTTTAAGCTTTGCTTCAAATCTCAAGTTTAAAAGTCTTAAGGTAAAGTTCTTGAATCTTCTTTCTTGCTTCATTTTAAAGGATGTAAAACCATACTTTGATCTATGGTAATCTTATTCAAGCCTTAAATATTAATTCTTCTGTGTTTGCCTTGATTCTAAGAACTTGTTGATGGAGAAAGTTTGCTACACAAGGGCATACAAGGAGCTAGAAGCTACATCTAAGGTAAGAGGGAGATTAACCTCATCAACCACTTATGGTGGTGAGGAACGAATTCCTTTGTGGGTGATAAATCCATGTGAGGATTTATTAACCATGATTGTATGACTTTGTGACTTGTGGTTATATGCTTTATGTGATTTTACTACTTTGATGGTATGTGTGGACTTGTATAGTATGATTGTGATGCTCAAAATTATGTTGTCTGTTTTGAATTATGCTGGAAAGAAAAAGTATTTTGGTCCCAATACCTATTGTAGCTCACGGCCATGATGTGGAGAATAGGGTGTTCAAGGCTAAAATATTTTATGGATTAAGAACTTAGATAGTTTGGGAGCAAGAGCATGATTTATGACTTTACAAGTTGAAAAAAGAAGTAGACAAAACTTTTACCATTGAAAAGAATTGATTTTGGCCATGATATTTGATAACTGGATGAAAGAGAAAATTGAAGACCTAAAGTATTTGATAATAGGATGGAAGAGTAATTAGGATGGAAATGATTTTATTTAGAATTTAAATGATAAAAGTTTTAGAAAGAACATTAGAGAATATTACTTAGACGATTTAAGGAGACTAATTAGGACAAAAGGATCCATAAGTAAAAGAGGAGATAATCACAATGTTATGATTTGAGGAATAATGACTTTTAGCTATATCAATGGAAATAGTTTTGGGGATAGTTAGAATAAGGAAAATGATTTATTAGTGATGAGTCTAGTGGGTTTAATGATAAATAAATTTTTATTTATTAAGAATTTATAAGATAAGAATGGAGAGGAATACATTTTTATTATTATGGAAAAAGAGTGATTTCTGGTTGTGGTATTAAGGGATAGGATTGAGAATTTAGTTGAAAACTTAAAGTAATTCATTCAAGAGGATGTTAATAATGATGATGGAGAAGGATTTCATTAAATTAAAAAAAATGAGTTTTTGGGAAGAATATTAGCAAATGATGATTTGAGGAATTTTAATAATGAAAGGAAAAGAATTTACGAAATCAAGATGATGAATGATGATTCTCTGAATGATGCGATAAAGATACCTTGTGATTAAAAATAACAGCAAAGTTGTTGTGAGACCGAAGTACTAGACCCGAGTGGATCAGTGGTATTATGTAATTGTATGGGTGATTATACAATATCATTGATACTAATGGTATTAGAAAATTGTATAGGCGGTTGCTTTAATATCATTGGGAATAGTCCAACGGTGGTTTGATTTCATTGATCATACATTTGAGCATTGTACAGCCGGTGGCTATTTTGGCTTTTATTGCCTAGGAGTGAATGAGAATTTGGATAGTGTGATCCCTGATGGATCTCAGGGGGCGTCAGGGTGAGGTGATTCACTTAGTGATCTGTTATCACATTATACCCCTGGTCGTGAAGAACCGTTGCAATGCACTAACGAGGACCCGATAAATACTATTCTTTTTGTGGTCCGACGTAGACTGACATTGAGGGGGCAGGTCTTCTGGAACGTTCATCTCTGAATTTGTTTAGCTCCATGAAGTAGGAACTGATTCATTTGGTATACACATGGTTAGTACATATTGTTGTGTGGCATGGTCAAGGCATATATTGTTGAAATATGGTCAAAGTACATATTGTGGTGGCATAGTCATTGTACACACACTGTTGATACATGTTGTTATAGTACTGCTAATGCTTATATCATTGTGAGATATGTTTACTACAGATATTTATGAATCAATAACATGAATATACTTGTGATATCTATATGTATGGAATGACTTCGTTGTTCGTATTATTTCTCTACAGCCATGATGGTATTTGATGTAGTGGATCTCACCTCTTTTATTGCATTATTCTATTTGTCTCTGTTTTATGCTCACGTATATAAAGTCCGTGATTGCGGCAAGGCAAGATCCACGAGGTTTCACTAGACTACAGTTTCATGAGGGCATGAAGCGTAGAATGTCCATTGGGACACGGGGTGCATTAAGTATGTCGGAGATGTCACCTTGTTTTGGAGTAGGACCCGACATGAGGCTGCCACGTTTACTATGGACGTAACTGTTCACTTGGAGTTTGATTTGCCTTTTGGGGAGTTTTGGGATGATCGTGGAGCTACCTCTAGGGAATACTCCATGGAGTCGACTGCTCGGACTCTTATCCGTAGTGACATGCCCTGACTGGGGGTTTTATCTGCTAGGGATCCCGAGGAGCATTTAGAGGAAGATCGAGTGCAGGACCCTACTTTTCAAGTGTTTGGACTTGGACTAGGCTCAGTCTTCATATGGTAGTTATATATGCTCTTTTGGAGTATGTAACTTTTATGCTTTTGAAACAAAATTATAATGTACTCATGGATGTAGTAAACTTTGTTTCATGAAAAGTCTTTTATTCAGTTCTTATAACTTAAGTTTCTTTGTTTCGATGAGTTCATGTTATTCATTTAAAAAGAGATTTTCAAACCCGTATTTTATAATGTCAATTATTTCACAGTTTGAGTAAAACTTTTAACTCTTTTGAAAAGGAGTTAGTCTGAAATGTAATGCCCTTCGGAAGGGGTGTTACATTTTTCATGTGTCACAGTTGAGAAAGTATAATCCAAGTCCTTTGCATATCATATAACATGAATTTGTACATTTCAGAGATGATTTGTCTTATGATGTACATTCGGTAAGGATCATGGACAGAGGGGTCAAAGAGCTTAGAGGTAAGCAGATTCCTCTGGTGAAGGTTTTATGGGGTGGCAATGACACCGAGGAGGCTACTTGGGAGTTAGAGTCCCACCTACAGCAGGACTACCCAGAGTTGTTCCTTTCAGGTGAGCAATTTTGGCGTCAAAATTTTAAAAAAGATGAGAGAAATGTAATACTCTTATTGACATGTTAGACTTCTATATGAGTACAAAAGTAGAATATGACTTGTTTAACATGCATGTTTAATTTTGTGACAAACAGAGTTAGTTTAGACACTTTGTCGCAATCCAAAATGTGAAAAGTAGCTTAAAATGACTCAGATAATAGCATAAATTGCTTAGATGAGGAAAATAAATATGGATAATTTATTTCTGGGTCACAATGTATGAAACAAGATAAAGTTGAAGTTTCAAGGTAAACTGAGTTAATTTGACTTTTTTAGCCATACTAGTTGTGCATTTAAAGCCGGATTAACTAGCTGCAGATATGAAAATATTAGATAATGGTAAGACAACAATTTTAATGAATCCAGTATTTATTCTAAAGTTGTTAGAAGTTAGAAATCTTGACTTAGCTAAATTTAAGTATTTTTAGCAGATCAGGATTTATCAATTATGGCCTAAAGGCCTTAAGAGTCTTTTGTTTCTCCTTTATAAGCCTCACTCATGGTTGTTTTGTTTCAAAAACTAGAAGCAAAAAACGTGAAAGAGCAAGAGGAAAGAAAGGAGAAGAAAGAGGAGAAGAAAAATAGGAAAGCCAATGGAAAATCCAAGGTGTGATCTTCCAAAGCTTGAAGTTTCATCTTAGCTTCCAAAGTAGGGGATTAGAGCTTTTTTTCATCTTTTTTCTTCATTTTTTACCATAGATGCACTCTTGGTGCATAATAGGCCAAAATTAGTTCTAGAGGTGTTTGATTTGATGTGTTTTGCTTGCATGATTGAGTTTCTTTGGTCATTTATGACTTGTTCATAATATAAGTTGAAGTTAGAAACTTAGAACATCTCATTTAGACCTTTGATTCACAAAAATAAGGTTTTAGGTTAAGTATGAGATTTTGGTGCATGAATCCAAATTAAGAGATTTAAGTTAGTGATTGATGATTCCTATGTGTTAATGAACTGATTAGGGACTTAGAATCACTTAGAAACTGATTTGGAATAGCCAAAATCCATAAAAAGAACCAATGGAACAATACCACGGTTCTACGAAATTCTGTAGATTTTGGTTTCTACTATGTGTGCCGCGGTGTAAGGAGGCGTGAGGCTATTTTGCATAGTGTGCAGTGGCGTGGAAATGGCCACACCAAGGCATAAGGGTGATACTACATCCAGTACTGAAACCCGATAGTAGGGCGCCGCGACGTTCCCAGGGTTGTGCTGCGACATGAAGACCAAGTACTCCAAAAATGTCATTTTTTATATTTTGAAGTCCTTGGCTAGATAGAATTATTTATATATGTTTCCTAAGGTGTGTTAAGACACAAATAGGGGATATTTTAAGAGAGGAACTATCACCTAGCAAGTATGAGAAAGTTTAAACCTTTGAGCATTCAAGAGTTATGGTTTGCTTTAGGTAAGTATCTAGCACCTTAAGCCACTTTTGTGGTAATGTATATCACTTAAGAGCAATGAGTGAAGAGATGGTGTTTAAATATATGTATGATGGGAAGGATTGGTAGTATTGATCTTTGTGAGTATCCTTTGATGTTGTGCACCATCATTAAGGCCAAGGAAGATAAGTGAGAAGTCCAAAAGGTTCTTTTGAATAAGGATTCAACCTAAACTTCTCGATAGTGTCAGGATATGTGTAATGTGAGGATGAGATTTCCCTCTACTTACCACAAGATAATACTCTAAACTAGTATTCCTAAGTTTAACATCTTGGTTCTAAGCTGGACTAAGCATGCATGTACAATTAACTTGGTATCTTTAGTTTCTAAAGTTTAACCTTATAGATGCTTTAAACATTTCTTATTTAGCATGT
Organism: Ormosia semicastrata; assembly: GCA_029884595.1. Taxonomy (NCBI): domain Eukaryota; kingdom Viridiplantae; phylum Streptophyta; class Magnoliopsida; order Fabales; family Fabaceae; genus Ormosia; species Ormosia semicastrata. Next base: position 36,710,966 of record JAQQTO010000048.1, on the reverse strand, counting down.
GTTAAGATTATGTTTATTATGCTATGTATGCTGGTTTTGGTGTACTTATATTGAGAAATGTTGTTTCTCACCCTGCTGTGTTGCCATGTAATTTCAGGTGAAGGTTTTTCCAAGAATAAGAAGAAAAAGGAAGTTAAAGATTAGATTAGTTTTATAGTTTATATTACAACTATTGTATTATGTTGTACTACATTTGTAATGTAAAGAGTTATGTAATACTTCAAGCTTTTGCTAAGGCTAATGTTGTATATATTTATATAAGTATGTATTACATTATGAGATCTATGTTTTTCGCATTTCAAATGGCTCTCTATAATGTTTCAATGAACATTATGAATATAAATATGTTTAACAGGTTAATAAGTAAGTAGTGACGAAGTAATGCTAAGTATCTCTTGTGCACTATGCATATTGGGTTATTAGTGTTAGGACGTTACACTGTCCACAATCCTCATCGGCCGCATAGCATAAGAAAAATCCTCTCTTAAATGCACAAATTCGTTTCTTATGACATGTGAAGGATCTGGATTGTACTTCCTAAGCTGTGACACATGGAAAATGTCATAAAGGTTTGACAAACTGGGAGGCAGGGCAATTTGGTAGGCTACAAGTCCAATTCTCTTTAGGATTTGTTAGGGACCAATGAAACAAGGATTCAACTTCTGTGTTCTCAATGCTCTACCAATCCCTGTTGTAGGAGTGACTCTCAAGAATACATGATCTCCCTCACTGAACTCTAGAGGTCTTCTCCTTTTAACAGTATAGCTTTTCTGCCTACTCTAAGCCATAATCAACCTATCTCGGATCATTTTAATTTGATCAATGGTCTTCCGTATCAATTCAAGTCCTATGATGGTTTTCTCTCCAACCTCATACGAACACAAAGGGGACCTACACTTTCTACCATAAAGTGCTTCATACGTTGCCATGCCTATACTGGTGTGATAACTGTTGTTGTAGGTAAACTCCATTAAAGGTAAGAACTTATCCCAATTCCTTTTCTTCTCTAGCACACATGCTCTTAGCATATCCTCAAGGGTTTGGATAGTCCTTTTCGAAAGACCATCGTTCTGTGGATGATATGCTGTACTCAGACTAAGTTTTGTCCCAAAAGCTTTCTGCAAGGCTCCCCAAAATCTAGATGTAAATCTAGGGTCTCTATCAGAAACTATACTAAGGGAAATACCATGCATCCTAACTATCTCCTAAAGGTATAGTTGGGCAAGGCTATCCATGGAGTAGTTAGCTCTAATAGGTATAAAATGGGCAGACTTTGTTAGTCTATCCACTATAACCCATATTGCATCAAATTCTAACTGAGTCTTGGGCAACCCCATCACAAAATCCATTATGATGTTATCCCATTTCCACTCAAGGATTACCAAAGATTGAAGAGATCCAGAGGGTTTCTGGTGTTCTATCTTGACCTTTTCACAAGTTAGGCACCTCGACACAAACTCGGCTATGTCCCTCTTCATACCAGACCACCAAAACAACTTCTTCAAGTCCTGAAACATCTCAGTGGCCCTACGAAGGATAGTGTACTGACTATAATGAGCTTCTTCAAGGATCCTTTCCTTGATTTCGGATTCACAGGGAATCCAAAGTCTGCCTCTAAACTTTATCATCCCATCATCTGCCATATCAAACTCTCTAGGATCACCTAAAAAGATCTGCTCACTTACATCACTACGAGTCTCATCTTCCTTTTGAGCTTCCAAGATCTGAGTCCTAAAGTTACTCACTATGTCCACACGACTCACACTGAGACTACGTGGTACCACAGTCACTAAAAGGCTCATGTCTCTAAAACTCTCAAGAAGTTCACTCTCCTAGATCATCATCTGGGACACATGTTTGATAACTATGCGTTGACGTCAAGGAATATGAGGCCTTGTGGGCCCAAATTGAGGGCATTATTGGCCTATGCTCTGGAATTCTCTAGAAGCCTAAGCATATGTGCGGTTTGTGTGGCTGATTAGGCATGCGCATAGAAAACAGTTCTGATATTCTTATTATTACAGTGCATACATCTTTTTTCACACTTCTACTAATATCATTCATTATACTTATTTTTTCCTATTACTTTCTCTTACTAAATCTGACGCCTTTAAAAAAAGATGTCAACAATACATACACTCATAAAAAGAATATATGATGATCTTTTTCCCACAGAAAAAAGGGCATTAGGGATGTCACCGTCACCTTGCATGTCGTTCACTAGTGGGTAATGTGGCCAAGAAGAGGCTATAGAGGGGTTCTTCGTCCTTGTTACCAACATTGCAAAGTCGAGCTTTTAGAGATTTGGAATTGGTAGCCATGCTTACTTTTCTTCGGCTTGCAATAAGAGAGAAGGAAGAAACAAAATTCCTTCCAAAATATGCTAAAATAACTGGATAAACGCTATAGTTGAGCATAGCGTAAGCACCACTAAAACACGACCTGACTTTTACCAAATCTTTTGAGGCCCCATCTCTAATCTCTCGCGAGGCTTCCACTACAACCCTTCTAAACATTAAAATAATGCCTAGTGCACATTACCACCAATCACATCATCTCACATCTATATGCGGGGACAAAAATCATAAGGTTGGTGTACCAAAAATAAAGTAAGAATCAGACAACGTAAATTATGCAAGGATGAGGTGATATTCAAGCGTGTAGATAAATGAACTCTAAACATTATACTTGTGCACTTTTATTGTACCAAAAATAAAGTAAGAATCAGACAACGTAAATTATGCAAGGATGAGGTGATGTTCAAGCGTGTAGATAAATGAACTCTAAACATTACACTTGTGCACTTTTATAGTACGGTAGCTCCCCAGCCAAACTAGAATGTTTTTTTTTTTTAATGATAAAAAAAGGAAATAGACGGCAACCATAGGCTTGTGCTTTATAAATGAAGCTCTGCTATCTCATGCTGTCTTCCAAAAATTTAGACCGAGGGAATGAGGGACGGGAAGGGAAGTAAAGGGGTAAAGGGATATTGTTACTTCTTGATTCGGTGACTCGGTAAAAGAAAAAAAAAACAAATAATAGAACTCTCCTTAATTTAGGGGTTAAAATTAAGGAGGCTTTTACAATACTCCTTAAAAGATTTTGAACATCAATGCTCCTAAAAAATCACCTGCTTTTGCAGGTAAATTTTCGTTGACTTGTTAAATTTCAAAAACAAAAACAACAAATTATCATTTTTTGGGTTCTCTCAGAATCCGCCATTAAAACAACAAACCCCTGATCCTCATTGCTGCTGCATCTTGCTGAGAGAAACGACAGATTATCGTTCAAGTAGACTGAATTTGCAAGGCTTAAAAGACAGTGTTGACATATGGGTATTTCTTCGGAATAACACATTATAAGATCAAGAAAACAACAAACACCTTATCCTCATTGCTGCTGCATCTTGCTGAGAGAGAAACGACAGATTTCGTTCAAGTAAATTGAATTTGCAAGGCTCAAAAGACAGCATTGGCATATGGGTATTTCTTCGGAATAACACATTGTAAGATCAAGAAAACAATAAACACCTGATCCTCAATTTGGCAGAACATGAGGGAATATGTCAAAGGATAAATACAAAATTCAGATTTGGTATTAGATAAAATTTAAACAAGACATGTTTATGATGATAAAATTTAAACCCTTTCATCAGAACATTTGGTCTTTTGGATTAAAAGAAACAAGAAAAAAAAACCCAAAAAAAAAAAGATTCTGTTTAATGGTTTTCTAGTAAGGTTCCTATTCATCTTCAAGGTCCAGAGGTCACTTGTGAACGCTTTTCTGCATTAGCAGTGAGTGCTTGTCCACTTAAGTGGTGCAAATCGGATGCATCGTGCATCTGCAGCTTGGTGAGAGGGACGATAGATTGTCGTTCTACATAACAGAGCAGAAGGAATCACCAGTGAACCACCTTCCATCCAAACAGAGCCATTCCTCTAACATGACAACCTGTTATACAAGTTACCAGTCTTTAATCAGAGCCATTCATTATTTTAATTCCAAAATCAATGATAACCTTTTAGGAGTATTTAAAACATCTCCTAAAATTAAACATACGACCAATTAAGTTCATAGAACATAAACCTATACAAGCTCAGATGCTATGAGTAATAATAACGATTCAATATATGTAGTGATACAATTATTCTCCCGGCGTTGTGCCCCCATAACTTTCTTATCGCAACAACTCGTAATTCGTTTGCAAACTTAGCAGGTTGCAACATGATACGGCAGAGAAGCTCGTTTACATCTGAATTTTGAATGAAATAAACAATGAGATTAACCTTGACATATCATTTTTGTTTATTTGCTCTTGCTGGGCTTTATATCTTCAAAGAAGCTTAGTGATCACAAGGCAAGATGGACGGGGAAGATATGTGACTCTTATTATCAATATCCAAAAAGCAATTCTCTTTCAGCAGAGAGAAAGAATGAAATTCATCAATCATTTATCATTCACGCCTGGATGTACATGTACTTCATTAAAGAAGATCAGAATTAATCACCTTTCATGCAACTTCCTCTCTTCTGTCCCCATTTTCTTCCGGACTGCAGAGAGCTGTTAGCTGCTGTTGCAACTGTTCCATAACCAAAACGTTAGTTAGTTCTACTCAATTTTGAAGCTTTAACATATATGGTGTCTGGGTTGGCCATCTAACTACCAACCCACATGGGGCTGTGAATATGTAATGCAACCAAAGACTGCATAAGGGAAAGTTTAAAGAATAAAACAAAGAAAGTGATGATGACTAAATATAAAAGCTTCTACAGAAACTTACCTGCATATATTTTAACTTCTCAGCAGTCAGTTCATCGGTCAAATTGATCATCCTATAATATAAGATGGGGCGGGGAGAAAGGGAGTTCAATAAGCTATTCGAAGTGAAAGAAAAAGGAATACCCAGTATTTTCAAACTGATAAAACTAACCGAGCCTGAAGTTCTGAAATTTTGACCAGCAGAAGACGTTCTCTCTCTGAAGCTGCCGTATCAACCTATAAACAACTCAAAGGCCAGAGGGAAACATCAAGCTGACAAAATATTATTATAGGATTTACTACAGCCTTATGTCACAAAAACATGATTGACTAGTTCTTAGAAGAAAATTGACACATACAGTTGTTAAAAAGTAATTAAGCATACAATATAAAGGGATAAATCAAGTGAAAAATTACTCACAATTCCATTGTTTTCTGAACTGTGGGGTAATGGTGGCAATTTTCCATTCTGAGAAACTGAAAAAATTGATTGACTCATTATGTCATTCAATACCATACATGCCTCAAACATAATCAATGGAAAATCCTTCACTCACCATCAATTGCTTCGGCAGGTTGCAAGCTATTCAACAGATTCATTATAAGATCCTGGAATGAAATAGAACTTTTCAATGAGATAATAAAATGGCAAATTTACATTTATGACGAGCAAAACTTCTAACAAGCGCACACACACTTTCCTTACCTGTTGAATAGATGTCTGCTGGAAAAGTATTTGAAGGTGAGGCACAAGAAGTGATGCAGAGATGTTGGTAGTGGCAGTATCTTTTGGGGCCTGACCAATTGGCTGAAGAGAATTGGATTCAATGGAAGACAGACAAGCCTTATATATCAAATAAAGTAATAAATTTCTTGAATCTTGAATTTTTGAATGTGCTAGAGTGTTTTTCCACTCTGCTGTATCCTCTATTTATATACATCAGAATTACAAAGAAAAGAATGCTGAACGCAATTTACAAGAATAATTAAACTAACATTATTCCCTATGATACATTGCATCTAATCTATTTTTTGTACAATGAACCTATACTACTTGGAAACTAGAGTCATTAACTCTTATTCTGATTCCAACACTCCCCCTCAAGCTGGTGAATAGGTATTCACTATTCCCAGCTTGGATACAATTCTTTCAAAGGTCGGGCTACTCAGTCCTTCAGTTAGAATATCCGCAAGCTGTTCTTGTGAGGGTACGTAAGGAGTACAAATCAAACCACAATCGAGTTTTTCTTTGATAAAATGTCTATCCACCTCGATATGCTTAGTTCGATCATGCTGGACAAGGTTATGTGCAATGCTGATTGCAGATTTATTATCGCAATAGAGCTTCATAGGTCCTTCCCACTTAATCTTCAAGTCATCTAGGATAATTTTGAGCCAAAGTAATTCACAAATACCTTGTGCCATAGCTCGAAACTCAGCTTCAGCACTAGAACGGGCCACCACATTCTGCTTTTTACTTCTCCAAGTCACTAGATTTCCCCCGAGGAATGTACAATACCCGGTAGTGGATCTCCTGTCAGTAATTGACCCTGCATAGTCCGCATCAGTGTATGCTTCAAGAGTCATACTACCATTCTTCTTGAATAAGATTCCTCTCCCTGGAGTTCCTTTGAGATATTGCAGAATCCTATAAGCTGCCTGTAAATGAATTTCTTTTGGACTGTGCATAAATTGACTAACCAAACTTACAGCGTAAGCAATGTCTGGTCTTGTATGAGACAAATAAATTAATTTCCCAATCAGACGCTGATACATCTCCTTATCTATTGCAACATCTTCTTCTGCATTGCCCAATTTTAGACTCGGATCTGTGGGAGTACTCACAGGTTTACATGCTGCCTTTCCTGTCTCTTTAAGCAAATCTATGATATATTTTTGTTGAGATATGAAAATGCCTTTCCGAGAATGAGCTACTTCGATCCCCAAAAAGTATTTCAGTCTCCCAAGAGTTTTTACCTCAAACTCCTTTGCCAAACACTGACCCAAGACTTGTTGCTCCCTCCAATCATTTCCGGTCACTATGATGTCATCCACATACACTAACAATATTGTCACTCCCCCTGAAGTGGAGTGTTTAATGAACAATGTATGATCTTCTTGACTCTGTTTATATCCCAGGGCTGTCATAACTTTAGTGAACCTTCCAAACCAAGCTCAGGGTGATTTTGTTTCAACCCGTATAATGCCTTTCTTAACCTGCAAACAGTATTGACTGGAGCACTTTTACCATATCCTGGTGACACATCCATGTAAATCTCCTCCTCAAGATCCCCATGTAAGAAAGCATTCTTTACATCAAATTGTTGTAATTCCCAGCCATAATTAGCCGCAAGAGATAATATTACCCGGACTGTATTCATCTTTGCAACCGGAGCAAAGGTCTCTGAGTAATCAATCCCATAAGTTTGTGTAAAACCTTTGGCAACCAACCTTGCTTTGTATCTCTCTATTGACCCATCAGCCTTATACTTTACTGTATACACCCACTTGCACCCAACTGGTTTCTTCCCCTCTGGCAAAACAACAAACTCCCAGGTTCTATTCTTTTCTAATGCTTCCATCTCTATATCCATGACTTGCTTCCATTTTTTATCAGATAATGCCTCAAAAACATTGGATGGTATAGAAGTAGTGTTTAGGTTTGCAAGGAAGGTCTTGTGGGTTGGTGAAAATTTTTTAAATGAGGTAATTTGAGAGAGGATATAATGGTTGTTTGGTACACTTTCGGGTTCCTTTTCTGATTGCAATGGGGAGGTCTAGGTCTTCAACTGTTTGGGTTTCTGTTTCATCCTGTAAAGCTGGAAAATTATTTTGTAAAGCTGGAAGATCAGAATTTGTTACCTGAGTTGAAGGAATTGAGTTAGACTCTTGGACGTGTGTTGATTCAGGAATGACCTTTAGCTTTCTTCTATACACCTGATTTTTCCAAGGTCTTCCAGCAGGACCAGAATTATCAGCCAAAGGAGGTTCAACAGTTGATGAAGAAGGTTCCATTTCAGTTTCAACTTCAGGAGTAGATTGAGGCTCATTTGTACCTGACTCAAGGCTAGGAAAAACAGAAGTTTCCAAATGAATTTCTATATCCTCCTTATCTTCCCTAAGACTCTCCCCCTGAAGATAAGGTTGGAGGAAATAGGCTTGTTCTTCATGAAATGTGACATCTCGTGACACAGAATTTTTTTGACGGAGGATAGTAACACTTATATCCTTTCTGAGTGGAGGAATACCCAACAAAAACACACTTTAGAGCTCTAGGATCAAGTTTACCCCTTTCTTGACTATGAACATGAACAGAGGAGACACACCCAAAGATCCTTGGTTTGAGGTTATTAGTGGGGGATAAGTTAGGATAGAAAGAGGAAAGAACCTCCATAGGACTTTTAAACCCTAAGACTCTAGAGGGCAATCGATTAATAAGATATGTTGCTGTTAAAACAACTTCCCCCCAAAAACTTTTTGGAACATTTTTCTGATATAATAGTGCTTGGGTTTGTTCTAGAAGATGCCCATTTTTCCTTTCTGCAACTCCATTTTGTTGTGGTGTTTTGACACAAGAAGATTCATGAATTATTCCCTCTTTTTGGCAAAAAGAAGTAAGAACATGATTGAAGTATTCTTTGCCATTATCCGACCTTAGTCTTTTTATGACCACACCAAACTGATTTTTAATCATTGAAAAAAAGTTTGGAAAAATTGTACTAACTTCAGATTTGTGTTTAAGTAAAAAAAACCCAGGTAACACGAGTGCAATTATCAATAAAAGTTACAAACCATCGAGCCCCAGACACATTTGGAATAGAAGATGGTCCCCAAACATCAGTATGAATAAGATAAAAAGGAAATGTGCTTCTTTTATTATTTATTGGAAAAGGTACACGCTTGTGTTTTGCCAATTCACATACCTCACAATGAAAACTTTCAACACTCAATCCAGTAAACAAAGATGGAAACAAAATTTTGATGACACTGAAAGAGGGGTGACCTAACTGACAGTGAAACAAAAGAATCTTCTCTTTATTGGAAAGGACAGTCTCTGACTTGAATGAATGGGACAAGTTGTTTCTGGCTGTGTTGGGCACACTTGGTTCTTCAAGATAATAAAGGTCATTCCCTTCTCTAGCACATCCAATCGTCCTCCCCAAATCCTTGTCCTGAAATTCACAGCAATTACTACAAAAAATCACATTACAGGATAGGTCTTTTGTAAGTTTTTGTATGGAGATAAGATTCGTGGATAGTTTTGGAACATGAAGAACATTCATTAAAATTAGAGATGGATTTATCTTAATGTTTCCAATGCCAGCAACAGTTACAAGGTTACCATCAGCAGTGATAATTTTCTTATTACTGGAACAAGGAGAATATGTGGAGAAGTGTTTAAAGAAGGGTGTCATATGGTTAGTGGCGCCTGAGTCTAATATCCAGAAAAGGGTAGAAGGGGTTTTTGAGACATTAAATCCAAATGAAAGTGGAAGCTTACCTGAATATGCCAAATTACAAGTACCTGAAGGTTTCTCCAAACTATTGAGTAATGCTCTCATCCTTTCTATCTCCTCCTGGTTTAGACTGGTGAATTCAGGCTTACCAGTGGACTCTGACTTGTCTTCTTCGTTCTGTCCCAAGAAGAATATGAGCTTTACCATTCCTTCTATATGATCCTCCTGAAGGTCCTCCTTTCTGACCCCATTCACGAGTAGGAGGTCTACCATGTAGTTTCCAAAGATTTCTCCCGAGTATATCTTGGCTTATTGCAATAAGTGCACCACAAGTCTCCTTTCTTCTCCATCTTTGCCTGCCCATCTCTAGTATTCTCAGCCACCATGGCTGAACTTTCAATAGGTAGATTATCTAGCATCAAATTTCTCCTGCTTTCTTCACTTCGCACAATAGCTACTACTTCATTAAAGCATGGAACCTTTGATTTTCCAAGAATTTGAATCCTTACTTGGTCAAATTCAGGATTTAATCCCACAAGAAAGTCATAGACCCTATCTTGCTCAATATATTCTTTGAGCACTGCTGTATCTTCAAAGCATTTAGCCTTTATCACCCTATAATGGTCCAATTCCATCCAAAGAGACTTCAATTGATTGGCATACTCGGTGACTGTCTTGTTTCCTTACTTTGCTGCAATTGTTTTTACCTTCACATCATACACTTGGGCAGCATCTTTGGCTTTTGACTATGTCTGCTCTATCGCATCCCAAACTTCTTTAGCAGTGCTTAAAAACATGCATGTATCACTGATTTCTGGAATCATTGAGTTCCATAGCCATGCCATAATCATGGAGTCTTCCTCATCCCATGTTGTAAATTTTGGATCTCCTTCCTTTGGTCCAAGACCCGTCAAATGACTAAGTTTTCCTTTTCCCTTCAACATTGTTCGAATAAGCTGGGACCATTTCAAGTAATTTTTCCCATTTAGTCGATAGGCAGGTTGAATAATCTGCAATTCTCCAGACTGATTGCTCTGAACCTGGGAGTTTTCTCCCTTGTTGACTGGATTCACTATCTCATCCTCGTTTGACATGGCGGAACCGAAAATGGAGGCAAAGCAAATGAGGCAGCAAACAGCCCAATCTCGACCAACAGAGACCCCAGGAAGCTGAAAAAGCAGAAGAGGGACCGAAACTGAGATTGATCAAAACTAGACCCAGAACACCGAGTGGCTAAAATGCAAAAACAACCCCCAAAATGGGTTCAGGAGAGGCCGACGGTACGGAAAAAGTGAGCGGCGATGGAAAACGGCGGTCGTACGGTGGCGCGTGAGCAACACGCGCCGGAGAGGGACAGTGCGTGTATCGGCTCGTGACGACGCATGCGGAGGTTCCTAGCGGCGGTCTTTTGGGTTCTGGCCGGTATCAGAGAGGCGATCCTTCCGGTGGATTTTTAGGCTGAACGGTGGTAGTCAACGCCGATCAACGGTGGTCAACAGAGGCCAAAAAAGGGAACTGACAGCACAATAAGGTGCTTAGATCAGGGTTTAAAGGGCTGCAATGAAGGCAACCAAAAAAAAATACACGGCGGAAGCAGAGCCCCCTAGATCGGGAGCTCTGATACCATCTTGAATCTTGAATTTTTGAATGTGCTAGTGTTTTTCCACTCTACTGTATCCTCTATTTATATACATCAGAATTACAAAGAAATGAATGTTGAACGCAATTTACAAGAATAATTAAACTAACATTATTCCCTATGATACATTGCATCTAATCTATTTTTTGTACAATGAACCTATACTACTTGGAAACTAGAGTCATTAACTCTTATTCTGATTCCAACAAAATTATACATCCTAGATGCTTTGCAACCAACCCGAGAAGCCAAAATTTCACAAAATTGAAGAACTCTGTTTGTTTAACTACGTCTATATTCTATGAACTATGATGCACGGATATGGGTACGGGTATCGGGTATGACACGGGTACAATATAGGGATATAGCATTTTCTAAATTATGATACGGGTATGGTAAGATACGGCAGAACATATATATATATACATAGAAAATAAGAGACTAGGGAGAATAGTAGTATATTTTCTACATTAATTCAAATGTCTACAAGAAGGTAATATATATAGGCAGCTGTACATTAATCTAAGCCTAGGAAACAAGCAGTAACAAAGCTCTAAAAAACAAAGTCTACAGAAAACGTGGTAGCAATCCATCCATACTTCCAAGGCACCGTCCAACCACACTTCCAACTGGCCACTGACCATCAACAGGCCCACCAACCATCACCTTTCAGCACTTCCCCTCAAGTTGGTGAATAGATATAAAGCATGTCCAACTTGCTTATAAAAAATTTGAAGTGTGGCCTTAGGAGTCCTTTAGTTAGAATATCAGTAGTTTGTTGAGATGTAGGAACAATGGCATGCAGATTACTCCTCCTTCCAACTTCTCCTTTATGAAATGTCTATGAATTTCTACATGTTTAGTTCGATCATGTTACACTGGATTATGAGCAATGCTAATTGCAGCTTTGTTATCGCAATATAGCTTAATAGGTCCTTCAACTACCCTTTTTATTTCTTCCATAACTCATTTTAGCCAAAAGACTTCACAAATTCCATTTTCCATTGCTCGGAACTCTGCTTTTGCACTACTTCTTGCTACTACATTCTGTTTTTTACTTCTCCAAGTGACAATATTACCCCAAACATAAGTACAATAACCAGAGGTTAATTTCTTATCATTTATAGATCCTGCCCAGTCAGCATCAGTATAGACTTCAATCCCTCTTTGTTGATTTTTCTTGAAGAATAGACCTTTCCCGGAGTACTTTTCAAATACCTTAAGATTCGGTAGACAGCTCATAAGGAGAATGCATGAATTGACTGATCACACTAACCACAAATGCTATCTCCGGCCAGTGAAAGATAGATCAGCTTACCAAGTAGTTTTTGGTATCTAGTGGTGTCAACTAGAACCTTCTTTTGACCATCTCCAAGCCTTTGATTTGCTTCCATTGGTGTTTCAGCGGGTTTGCAGCCACTCATCCCTGTCTCCTTCAATAGATCAAGTATATATTTCCTTTGTGAGATCACAATTCCCTTCTTTGTTCGAGCTACCTCCATGCCAACAAAATATCTCAAAGATCCCAAATCTTTGATTTCAAATTCTGATGCTAAACATTTCTTCAATCTCTCCATTTCATCATCATCATCTCCCGTAAGAATAATGTCATCTACATAAACTATCAAAACAATAATTCTTCCTACAGGTGAGAACTTCATAAACAGAGTATGATCAGTTTGACCTTGAGAATATCCTTGCTTCCTTACAGATTAAGTAAATTTATCAAAACATGCTCTAGGTGATTGTTTGAGCCTTACAAGAATTTTCAGTTTGCATACCTTGGAACCATACTTATCAAAACTAGGTGGAGATTCCATGTACACCTCTTCTTCTAGGTCTCCATTCAAGAATGCATTCTTGACATCTAATTCTTGTAGTGGCCAATCCAAGTTTGCAGCTACTGATAAAAGCATCTTGACAGTATTGAGCTTGGCTACAGGTGCAAATGTTTCAGAATAATCTATGCCATATATTTGAGTGAACCCCTTTGCAACCAATTACACTTTATATCTGTCTAAGGTCCCATCTGAATTATACTTGACTGTAAACACCCACTTGCATCCCACAGTCCTTTTTCCTTTGGGCAAGTCAACTACATCCCAAGTCTCATTCTTGTCTAAGGCCTTCATCTCCTCAAGGACAGCTTCCTTCCACTCTGGAACATTTAAGGCATCTTGTATGGTTTTTGGAATTTCCACACTAGACAGTTGTGAGGTGAAGGTATGATATCATATGACACATTTGGAAATAGGATGATTAGTACAAGTTCGAACACCTTTCCTATGAGTAATAGGACGATCTAAGGACTACGAATCATTAGGGATAGCAAAAATTTTACCTAAAGACCTAATTGAGTCCAAGTTTCTTCCCGGTTTAGACTTTTGGCAATGTTTCAGTGAAAGGCCTTCTTTTTCTGGTAGATATTTCTTCCTTGTGAGGACACGTAGCTCCTCTTCTTTCTCCCTTGGTTTCTCACACATCTCTGTTTTAGCTCCAGATCTGTCTTGTAATGGCATTGAGGGAATATTATCCAAGTTTTCTATTTCAGAAGTGTTTCCAAATCTGTAGTTGCTATAGGTTCTAGGGAAGATTTCTCAACATTAAATTGATCATCTTTAGGAATCATTAATTGAGTTGGAAAAAAAGGAAGCTTAATTTGCAAAGTATTTTCAAATTTTTCATCTTCTTTCTCAGTCTCCCCCTGAAGATGAGATCCAAAAAAGTTGTGTTTCAAAAAAGGTGTCGTCCATAGTAACAAAAATTTCCTTGAAATTGGATCAAAACACTTATATCCCTTTTGCTTTGGTGAGTAACCAACGAAAACACATTTCCTTGCTCTTGTTCAAGTTTCCCACAATTATTACTGTGATTATGAACAAATGCAATACAACCAAACACCTTTAAAGGAATGTTAGTAGGGAAATTCTTTTTGAAAACATTTATTGTTGTTTGAAAATTCAAGACTTCGGATAGCATTCTGTTAATTAAAAAAGCTATTGTAAGAATGGCTTCACCCCACAAATATTTAGGCACTTAGGCTGAAAAAAGTAAGGCTCTAGCTATTTCAAGATGTCTATTTTTCCTTTCGGCCACTCCATTTTGTTGGGGTGTGTAAACACAAGAACTTTGATGTATAATGCCATTTTTTGCAACGAAATTTCCTAGGATACTGTTGACATATTCGTTTCCATTAAAATTTCTAAAAACTCTAATTGTTGTTTGAAATTGAGTTTTTATCATGTTATGGAAATTTATGAAAACGTGTTCAACTTCAGATTTTTCTTTCAACAGAAACACCCATGTAAGTCTTGTGTGATCATCAATAAATGTTACGAATCATCTTTTTCCTGATAAGGTAGAGATTCGTGAGGGCCCCCAAATCATTATGAACTAAGGAGAAAGGTTCAGAAGGTTTATATGGCTGCATAGAAAAAGATGTACGATGGTGTTTTGCTAGTTCACAAGTTTCACAATCAAACGAAGATGGATTTTTATTGATGAACAAACTTGGAAACAAAACTTTTAAATAATGAAAACTTGGATGTCCTAATCTCAAATGCCATAGCATGACATCACTATTATTGGAAAAAGAAATAGAATTGAAACAAGTACTTGGAGCTTGTCCTCCTAAGTCAAGTCCATCTTCAAAAAAATAAAGGCCACCTCACTGTCTAGAATTGCCAATCATCCTCCCTGAGGTTGGGTCCTGAAACTCACAATGAGATGAGAAAAAAAGAGCTTGACAATTAAGGTCATGAACCAACTTATTTACGGATAAGAGATTACAAGACAGATTTGGGACATGGAGAACATTATGAAGAATAATGGAGGAGATATGGAACATCATGAAGAATAATGGAAGAGATATAGAAATAGAACCCTTTCTTGCAATAGCAGAGAGAGAACTATCTGCTATTTTAATTTTCTTATTTCCTTATCATCGTTTATCACCTTCCTATTATGCCTTTGTGTCCTCTTTGGCCTCTATTTCTATTCCCAAAACTACAGGTAAAGCTCTATCTCATTCAGGATGGCGACAGGCTATGGTTGATGAAATGGAAACAACTATTGGTTATAGATGGGTCTATACTGTGAAGATAAGTCCTGATGGGAAAGTTGATTGTTTGAAAGCCCGCTTAGTGGCCAACGGATACACACAGATCTTTGGCCTTGATTATGGGGATACATTTTCTCCTGTAGCTAAAATTGCTTCGGTTCACCTCTTTCTTGCCATGGCTACTATTCATTCCTAGCCCCTTCATCATCTAGACATCAAGAATGCCTTCTTACATGGTGAATTACAATAAGAGGTCTATATGCAATAGCCACCAGGATTTATTGCTCAAAACGCACCAGACTTAGTCTGTCGACTACGTCGATCTCTCTATGGACTTAAACAATCTCCTCGTGCTTGGTTTGGGAGATTCAACTCTGTCATCCAACAATTCGACATGACTCAATGTGCGGTTGATCACTCAGTGTTCTTTCGGCACTCTTCACCTAGCCTTTGTATCTACCTTGTGGTTTATGTAGATGACATTGTCCTCACAGGGAATGATGAGGCTGGTATCCAACATCTCAAGCAACATCTGTCAAACCATTTTCAGACAAAAGATTTGGGCCCGCTAAAATCTTTTTTGGGTATTGAGGTTGCTTAGTCTCATACAGGAGTTGTCATCACACAAAGACAATATGCTTTAGACATACTTGAAGAAACAGGTATGTTGGATTGCCGCCCTAGTGATACTCCCATGGATCCCAACGTCTTACAAGAACCTGACAGATATCGACGTCTAGTTGGTAAACTTAACTACCTTACAGTAACTAGACCAGACATTACTTTTGCTATAAGCATGGTAAGTCAGTTTCTAAATACTCCTTGTGATAGTCATTGGGATGCCGTGGTTCGCATACTTAGATACATCAAGAGTGCACCAGGAAAAGGGTTACTTTATGAAAACAAAGGTGATACTCAAGTTGTTGGCTATTCTGATGCTGATTGGGCCGGTTCACTATCAGATAGAAGATCAACCGCAGGGTATTGTATCTTTGTTGGAGGTAACTTAATCTCATGGTAAAGTAAAAAACAGAACATAGTTGCTAGATCCAGCGCAGAGGCCGAGTATCGCACTATGGCAGCAGCAACATGTAAACTTACGTGGCTAAAGCAATTTACTTCAACAGCTGAATTTGGGAGACGCCAAGGAAATGAAACTAATTTGTGACAACCAAGCTGCATTACATATTGCTTCTAACTCAGTTTTTCATGAAAATGACTAAACATATAGAGATTGACTTCCATTTTGTTAGAGAAAAGGTCCTTTCAGGCGAGATCACAACTGGTTTTGTCAACTCTAATGAACAATTAGCTGATATATTTACTAAGTCCCTCAGAGGGCATCGGGTTGATTTTATTTATAACAAGCTTGGAACATATGATATATATGCTCCAACTTGAGGAAGAGTGTTAGAATAAAAGCCCATATTTCACATGTTTCATATGCTACACGTGTCATAGGACTTAGTGTCTTCATAGGAATTAGTATTCATAGGAATTAGTGTTTATACTTAATACTTTCATGTATACATTCATGTACCACTATATATATAAATATAAGTTTATATGTGTGAGAAATACACATAATTCCTAAAATCATCTCTATACTTTATAGATCCATTTGCTCTATATTTCACAGTATACACTCATTTACAGCCCATAATTTTCTTTCCTACTGATAACTGCACTAACTCCCAGGTTTTATTCTTTTCCAATGCCTCCATCTCCTCATTCATGGCTTATTTCCATTTTCCATTAGACAAGGCCTCAGGTAGGGTGGTAAGGATGGCAATGGTATCTAGGCTTATAAGGAAGGCTTTATGAGATGGTGAAAAATTCTCAAAGGACAAGAAGTGTGAAAGGGGGTATAGTGGCCTTTTTGTGCACTCTCCAGTTCCTTTTCTGATGGCTATAGGAAGAATTTGGTCACTACTATTCAAATGAAATTTAGTTTCATCTTTCAATAAAGGGTTAGATACTATTCCCTCATTTGAAGGCTCCAAGTTGGACTCTTGGGCCTGCACAGGTTCAGGAACAACCATCTTCCTTCTTGTGAACACCTTGCCTTTACCATACCTTACATTTTCAAGAATAGACTCAGCCACTGGGTCAGGAATGGTTTTAGACATAGGTTCAGACACAGGTTCAACAATGACTTCAAGAGAAGGATTAGGGACAACAAGAAGGTCATGAGAAGGACCATTAGACACAGGAAGTAAGGACAAGTCAAGCAAGAAATCTTCCTTCATTGACTTCTCCCCCTGAAGATAAGGATGGGAAAAATAGGACTCTTCTTCGCTGAATGTGTTGGACGGTGTTCCCACGGTTTTTAGTGTTCTATTAATTTGTTGCTTATTTTCTAGGAACTAGTTTTTAATGTACAGCATGCCTCTATATAATCTTCATTGTAAACATTCTGTTTTTGATGAGAAATAATATACAGTGTTCATATTCTTCAAACTCTAAGATGGTATCAGAGCAGTTCCGATCCGGGACTGTCTCTGCTTTTCGTTGAGCCTTCATTGCCAACTGAAGAAGTGTTTGGAGAATTGTGTGTTATGCTACACACATGGTCATTGATATATATACACTGATTACAATAAATAGAGAGAAATTACAGGGATATTAATTGATATTAATTTCCTAAACTATAGCTAATATAAACATGTGCTAATATAATTTCCTAATCTAACACTCTCCCTCAAGCTGGAGCATATATGTCGTATGCACTAAGCTTATTACAAATAAAATCAACCTAAGGCCCTCTAAGGAATTAGTGAAAACATTAGCTAGCTGGTCTTTGGAATTGACAAAGCCAGTAGTAATCTCGCCTGAAAGAACCTTTTCTCTGACCAAATGACAATCAATTTCTGTGTTTAGTCCTTTCATGAAAAACTGGGTTAGTTGTCACATATTACTTTCATGTCCTTGACCTCCCAATTTAAGTTGTTGAAGCAATTGCTTCAGCCATGTGAGCTCACAGGTTGCCGCTGTCATAACACAGTACTTGACCTTTACATTGGATCTAGCCACAATGTTCTGTTTCTTGCTCTTCCATGAGATTAGATTACCTCCAATAAAGACACAATATCCTGAAGTTGAGCGCCTATCAGATGGTGAACATGCCCAATTAGCATTGCCTTTGTCTTCATAAAGTAAGCCTTTACCTAGTGCACTCTTGATTTATCTAAGAATGCGAACTACAGCGTCCCAATGACTATCACAAGGAGAATTCAAAAATTGGCTCACCACACTTATAGCAAAGGTGATGTCGAGTCGAGTTACTGTAAGACAGCTAAGCTTACCAACAAGACGTCTATATCTACTAGGGTCTGTTAGAGGCTCCTCCTGACTCAGTAGTAGTTTGATGTTAGGATCCATAGGCGTATCACTAGGCCAATCCAACATACCTGTTTCTTCAAGGATATCTAAGGCATACTTGCACTGAGTGATGGCAACACCTGCTTTAGATTGAGCCACCTCAATCCCCAGAAAGAATTTGAGAGGACCTAAATCTTTGGTCTGGAACTGGTGTGATAGATGTTGCTTAAGCTGCTGAATGCCAACCTGATCATTGCCTGTGATGACAATGTCGTCGACATAAACCACCAGATAAATGCAAAGGCCCGATGAAGAGTGTTGAAAGAAGACAAAGTGATCATCCTCATACCAAGTCATACCGAACTACTGGACAACAAAGCTAAATCTCCCAAACTAGGCACTGGGAGATTGTTTCAGGCCATATAGTGAGCGACACAATCGACATACGAAGTTAGGTTTGTTGTGAGCAATAAAACCAGGAGGTTGTTACATATAGACCTCTTCCTTTAATTCAACATGTAAGAAAGCATTCTTAATGTCAAGATGATGAAGGGGCCAGTGGTGAATCGCGACCATGGCAAGAAAAAGGCGAACAGAAGCAATCTTGGCCATAAGGGAGAAGGTATCTCCATAGTCGAGGCTGAAAATCTGTGTGTAGCCCTTGACAACCAAGTGAACTTTCAGACGATCAACGTTCCCATCAGGGCCAATTTTGACCGTGTAGACCCATCGACAACCAACAGTCGTCTTTCCATAAGGTAAAGGAACGAGGTCTCACGTACCACTGGAGTGTAAAGTAGTCATTTCGTCAATCATTGTCTATCGCCATCCTGAGTGAGAGATGTCAAAGTGTCTGAAAAACTATCTATTATTCTAACCTCTGAATGTTTACAATGACAGTCCTATATATGGGGAGTAGTTGTACATTAAATGTCCCTAGAAAATAAGCAACAAATTAATAAAGCACTAAATGCACTAAATACAATATCTACACTAAAAACGTGGTAACAAGGCCAAGAGGCCACCGTCCATAGAAACAAGGCCAAGAGGCCACCGTCCAACAGCTAGTATTAACATTCCATCGTCCAACAGCTAGTATTAACATCCACCCTAAAATTGATGTGGCTGGTCAAAAAGCATCAATTTGCCAATGAGAAACTGATGACGAGGCCGAGGTATTGCCTTGGTAAAGACATCAGCAAGTTGAAGATCTGAGGTGATGTGCGCAAGCGAGATAACATGATTGTCAAAAGCTTCGCGAATCGAATGACAGTCCACCTCAATATGCTTGGTGCGCTCATGAAAAACCGGATTAGCAGCAATCTGAATAGCACTAGTATTATTTGCATAGAGAGGCGTGGGATCGGATTGACAAAATACAAGCTCAGCCAATAAACCATGAAGCCAAATAATCTCAAAACAAGCAGTAGACATAGCACGATATTCAGACTCGGTGGAGGACTTGGATACCTAAGGTTGTTTCTTACTTTTCCAAGAAATGAGTGCAAGACCAAGAAACATACACCAAACTGTAACAGAGCACCGAGTGTCCGGGCAACCAGCCCAATCTGCATCACTGTAACCAATCAATTGAAGGGACGATCCGACTGGAAAAAATCATCCACGACTAGAAGTACCCTTCAAATAGCAAATGATACGGCGAACAACAGCCAAATGGAGATGTTGAGAAGTGTGTATAAACTGACTAACTTGCTGGACAGCAAAAGAAATGTCAGGACGTGTAATGCTCAAATAATTGAGGCTCCCAACCAATTGACGATACAGCAAAGGATTTGAAAGAGGCTCACCCTCCTCATGACAATATTTCACATTGACGTCCAGAGGGGTGTCAACAGGAGAAGCAGATTGAAGGCCAGCTAAAGAGATCAAGTCCTGTGTATATATTTGTGTTGATATAAGAAAATACCCTTCGGGTCTGAATGCACCTCAAGACCCAAAAAATAGTGGAGGGGACCAATATCCTTCATATGAAACGAAGTCTAGAGCTACTGTTTAAGCTGTTGTATTAAGACAATATCGGTGCCAGTGATGACAATATCATCAACATAAACAAGAAGAAGAACAATACCACACTTTGTTTTGTGAAGAAACAAAGAAGAATCATATTGGCTTTGGGTGAAAGAAAAACCAAGTAAAGTAGAACGAAATTTTTCAAACCATGCCTGAGGAGCTTGTTTCAAGCCATAAAGAGAACGTTTCAGCTTGCACACACCAGAGGAGGAAGAAAATAAGCTTGGAGGAGGAGTCATAAAAATTTCTTCCTTAAGATCACCGTGCAGGAACACATTCTTAACGTCCATTTGGTGGAGGGACCATCCCTTGGAAGTCGCAATAGCAAGAATAGTCTGCACAGTAGTCATCTTAGCCACTGGAGCAAACGTCTCATCATAATCCACCCCATATTCCTGCCTATTGCCAAGAGCAACCAACCGAGCCTTATAGCGGTCGAGAGAACCATTGGAATTAAGCTTCACAGAATACACCCACTTACAGCATATGGTTTTAATACTAGGAGGGCATGGAACAATATCCCAAGTATGATTCTCCTGAAGAGCCTGTAGCTCAGCTTGCATGGCTTATTCCCAACATGTATTCTTAACTACCTGAGAATAACAAGTAGGAACATAAATGCCACATAAGGTCACATTAAGAGAAGTGTGTGGAAACCCATACCTATCTGGTGGATTAGAGACACGAGCAGATCTTCGAGGTGCCGGAGGTACAGGTTCAGGTGGCGGGTCAATGTTAGGAAGGGGTAAAGAAGGCTGACGTCTCATATACACCACACCTGGTTTGAAATGCTCAATAGAACGAGGGACATCACCAAAGTCAGGAAGCAAAGCAAGATCAATAGAAGAGACCACATTAGACGGAAAGAAGTAGTGATTCTCAAAGAAAGTCACACTTCAAGAGATACGAAAACGATTAGCAGTAGCATCATAACACACAAAGCCTTTTTGACTGGTGCTGTAACCCATAAACGCACACTGAACTGCCTAAGCACCAAGTTTGTGACGCTCAGTAGACGGTAAATGAACAAAACAAACACAACCAAAAGTATGAAGATTATGATAACTAGGAGGCATGTTATAGAGACGAGAGAAACGTGAATCAAAGTCTAAAACCTGAGAAAGAAGACGATTAATCAAGTAGACAGCAGTGGACAAAGCCTCAACCCAAAAACGAGGAACAGAGGATTCAAGTAGCAAGGTACGCGTGACATCCAACAAGTGGCGATTTTTACGCTCAGCAATGCCATTCTGCTGAGGCGTATATGAGTAAGAACGCTGCGAAACAGTACCTTTATGCTGTAAGAATACCTGAAATTCATTAGACATATATTCTCCGCCAGAGTCAGAACGTAAAATCTTAATACAAATAGAAAATTGATTTTCAACATAGGCTAAAAAGGTCTGAAACACTAAAAAAACCTCAACTTTGGAGCAAAGAAAATAAATCCAAGTAAACCGACTGTAGTCATCAATAAATGTCACGAAATATTTATAGTTTGCATGAGATATGACAGGAGAAACACCTCAAACATCACTATGAATAAGATCAAAACATTTGTCTGCACGATGACCAATAGAAGAGAATGGTAGAGTCTTACTTTTAGCAAGCTTACACACAGAACAATCAAAAGATAAAGAAGAAGACTGATTTTTATTGCCCAAGAAGTCATGTTTCAATAAATGAGAAAAACAAGTGAGTTAGGATGGCCCAAACGTTTATGTCAAACCTCACTTTGATTTGTTACTGTAGTACAAGCTAAAGAGAAAAGATTAGGAGTAGTAAAGTGTATAGGAAACAATCTGCCCACCTTAGGCCCCTTCACGATCACTTTCCCCGATGCCTGATCCTGCATAAGACAACCACCACGAGAGAAATGCACGCCACAATTATTATCAACCAATTGGCCAACCGAAAGTAAACGAGAAAAAAGTGCACGAGACACAAACACATTGCGAAAAGATGAATCAATATCCCCAACAGCAGCAATAAGAAGAGTATTACCATTCGCAATTTGAATATGTTGTGTACCATAATAGGGTCGAACATTGTGCAAAGAGTCAGAAGTACTAGACATATGATTCGAAGCCCTAGAGTCAACAAACCAAGATTGAAGAGTGTGCTTGGGCTTACCTTGAATGCATAGCAGAGAATGCTGAAATTATCATCTGTTGCACCATCTCTGGAGTTAGGACAACTTGAGTAGAGACTACGGGAAGAGCTGTTATGGAAGGTTGATGTGCTGGTGCTGTGGAAGGTTGATGTGTTGGTGCTGTAGAAGAAGAGGGATGAACCGCTTCATGGAAGGTATTGACTGGACGATTTTCTGGTCTCATAAGACATTCCTTAATAATATGACCATGCTGTTTACAATAAGAACAAAATTTTCGGCTATAGTTTCGAGCAATATGCCCAAACTCCTTGCAGGAATAGCACTGAACCTGCTTCATATCCTTTCCTTTTCCATTCCCTCGAGCAACATAAGCAACGGTGACAACTTCCGAAGGAAATTTGTCTTGCACCATAGCTCCTTGAGTGAATAACCGCTACTCCTCCCGAAGTAACTCTCCAACACACATATCCAAGGAGGGAACCGGGTCTCTATTTACCAGAGTAGCCCTCGTTACTTCGAATTCTGGTGTGAGTTTCATGAGAAATTGAGCCCTTCGACTGGTGTTATGAACTTCTTGAAGGGCAGACAGCACTTCCTTTGGAACTTTAATAGCCGAATGCTTGGTCCACAAGTTGAGGAAACCAGAGTAGTATTCTTGAATCGAGAGATTACCCTGGCTGTACTTGGCAATGTCCAGCTCCAACTGAAAGCGCTTTGCATTGTTATCTTGGTTGTAGATACGTTTCAAGTAATCCCACATCTCCTTAGCTGTCGAAAAGGAGTGCAAATTGTTGACCATGTGTTGCTCAATGGATCCCAAAATCCAGGAAATAATCTGAGCATCCTGTGTCTCCCATTTAGCAATCTCAGTTGTGTCACTTGGTGCAGCGGAAGAGCCATTAATATGACCCCACAGTCCTTTGACTTTAACGAACATCGTGAACTGAAACTCCCAAGCCGAATAGTTCTTCCCACTAAAGCGAACACAGAAGTTGTCTGTTGCCATAGTGATGCAGAAAACCAAAAGGATGCAAAAAAAATTCGTAACTCTGAGGTGAAACCAGAATACGTGATCTGGAAAAAAATTCCAGAACCAGATGCCGTGAAACCAGAATACGTGATCTGAAAAAAATTCCAGAACCAAATGCCAAACACGACGAACAAAATTCTGAAGCTAAAAAAGACTAAATCTGAAAGCCCCTAGGGCAGAGAAAAAAAAATCGTGATAACCTAGGATAAGAGAGAAGGCTGTGATACCATGTCAAAGTGTCTGAAAAATTGTCTATTATTCTAACCTTCGAATGTTTACAATGACAGTCCTATATATGGGGAGCAGCTGTACATTAAATGTCCCTAGAAAATAAGCAACAAATTAATAAAGCACTAAATGCACTAAATACAATATCTACACTAAAAACGTGGTAACAAGGCCAAGAGGCCACCGTCCATAGAAACAAGACCAAGAGGCCACTGTCCAACAGCTAGTATTAACATTCCACCGTCCAACAGCTAGTATTAACAAGAGAGGGCTTCACCTGTAGTTTTGGGTATAGAAACAGAAGCCAAAGAAGACACAAAGGCATAATAAGAAGGAGATAAACGATGATAGCTCAAATGACAAGCATAAAGAGGGTTAGGATTACGAGTAGATCTGACACCTTTGCGTAATGCTATGGAAAAGGATAGAATGAGGAACCTAATTTTGGAGGACGGAAGAAGGCATGCGGTTAATTAAATAGCATGCAGTAAGGAGAGCATCCCCCCAAAAATGAAGTGGTACATGGAAGTGGAGGAGTAAAGTACGAGCTGTTTCAACCAGGTTTCTATTTTTCCTTTCGGCTACACCATTCTATTGTGGGGTGTGAGCACAGGATGATTGGTGTAAAATACCCTGCGAAGTCAAAAAGGATTGAAAAGAAGCAGAGAAATATTCACGTGCATTGTCACGTTTGAATAGGAGTATCAAATTGGGTTCGAATCTTTGAACAAAAACCTTGGAATATAGACGTCACGTTTGAATAGGAGTATCAAATTGGTTCGAATCTTTGAACAAAAACCTTGGAGCATAGAAAACAATTCGAAAGATTTTTCATTAAAAATAATCAAGTACAACGTGAAAAATCATCAATAAAAGTAACAAAGTATTGATATCCCTAAGTAGAAGTGACACGACTAGGACCCCAAATATCATAATGAACTAAAGCAAAAGGAGACGCAACTCGTTTATTGACTCGATCAGGAAAAGAACTACGAACATGTTTTCTCAATTGACAAGACTCACACTCTAGTGTAGACACTTTAGAAAGATTAGGAACCATGAGATGCAACTTCTGTAGGCTAGGATGTCCCAGACGTTGATGGATAACGACTGGTGACTCAACAACAGAACAAGCGACGGGAGAAGCAACTATGGTGAGGTGATACAATCCTCAAGACTCACTACTCCAATCGTCTGTCTGGCACCCCGATCACGCGCGTTGGGAAGGCGGCGCGTGTGGATCTAGGCAGAACACGTTGTCGGCGTATGGAGGCGCTTGTGAGAAGCTCTAGGCCTGGGCTTTTAGGGGTAGGCAAGGCAAGAGGAGGCGCGGTTTCGGTGTTGGTGGTGGCGGTGGGCGGACAAGGCATGACGAACCGAAGTGAAGCACAATTGGCCGAGAAAAAAAAAAGTCACCGAACGACAGTGGGTCCACTGGGTATGTAGGGTTCTAGGGTTGCCTCTCTTATAGGCTCTAGATACCATGAAGAAGTGTTTGGAGAATTGTGAGTTAAGCTAAACACATGGTCATTGATATATATACACTGATTACAATAAATAAAGAGAGAAATTACAAGGATATTAATTGATATTAATTTCCTAAACTATAGCTAATAGATTGACAGCTAATATAAACGTGCTAATATAATTTCCTAATCTAACACCAACCAATCTCTATTTTTGGCCTTCATTGCCTCCATACACCCATAAACCTAGAAATCCAAACAGTTTCTGCCTCTAACCGGCCTTCATAGCCGATCTTCCATCAAAGTAAGACCATGAGGCATCTCAGAGACCTTCGACCAGCCATCCACCTGAGCACGACCGCCAGAGACCTTGTCACGCGCCGCCACACGCGTTTGGAGTTCCTGGTGAGTGGGAGTCACGTGCCACCTTCAGGTCCTAGAGAGCGACGGTTCTGTTTTGTCTCTCACGATGTCAACCGAAGATGAGGTTTCAAATGTCTTTCTACACAACCTTGAAAAGCTCTTAGGTACTTATTCTTTAACTTACTCGGGTAAGTTACCTTTTTCCGTTGGATTCAATGTCTCCAGTACAATTTTTACCAACTCTTGGATTATGGATTCAGGAGCCACAGACCATATGACCAACAACCCCACTATATTTTCCACCTATTCTCCATGCCCAAACAATAAGAAAATATCCACAGCTGATGGTTCCTTGATCACTGTAGCCGGTATAGAAGAACGTCCAACTAAGCCCCCTAGTGACCTTAAACAATCTCCTAAAAGTATGATTCATGGATTATTCTTTCTTTCTGGAAAAAATGCATAAGAGTCTGATTAAAGTAGTCCTTAGCATTATCGGTCTTAAATCGTTTAATACCCACCCCAAATTGATTTTTAATCATGGAACAAAAATTTAGGAGAACAGGACTAATATCAGACTTATGTTTGAGCAAAAAAATCCAGGTAACACGTGTACAGTCATCAATAAAAGACACAAACCATATTGCCCCAGAGACAGTAGGAATGGAAGAGGGACCCCAAACATCACTGTGAATAAAGGAAAAAGGAACAAAACTCCTTGTATTATTAATTGAAAAATTGACATGTTTATGTTTGGCCATTTCACATGCATCACAATGAAATTGGTCAACATCAAAACTTTTAAACAAAGAAGATAAAAGACTCTTAACAATCAAAAAGGATGGATGAACCAATATTCGATGAACAAGCCAAATTGTCATTATTGGCGGAAAGAAGTTCTGAGGTAAAGGAATATGGGTGTCCAAATCTGTCCTTGATCTTGTTTAGCTGACAAGGTGCTTCAAGGTGGTAGAGACCATTCTGCTCCCTAGCACGTCCAATCATCTTCCCCAAATCCTTGTCCTAAAAAATACAATGATCATTGTAAAAAACCACATTGCAAGACAAATCTTTAATTAATTTTTGGACAGAAACCAAGTTTGTGGACAATTTTGGGACCTGAAGGACATTTTTTTAGGCCACTAGGGGGTATAGTTAGACATTTCCTGCACCGGCTACAGTGGTCAAGGAACCATCAGCTGTGGAATGGAACAAACATTGTAGGTCTTCGGTGACCGGAAGGTGGAGCATGACTCCCACGCGCCAAGAACTCCAAACGCGTGTGGCGGCACGTGACAGGGTCTCCAGCAGTGCTGCTTAGGTGGATGGTTGGTCGAAGGTCTTTGAGACGCCTCGTGGTCTTACTTTGACGGAAGATCGGCTATGAAGGCCGGTTGGCAATGAAGGCCGATTGTTTGGGTACTGTTTGGGGCGTTGTTTGGGTTTCTATTTGGGGGGATGAAGGCCAAAAAAGGAATGTTCAGCAAAGGGCAATGAAGGCCAAAAAAAAAAGAGTTTGGTTGGCAATGAAGGCAGACCCAAAAAAGGCTCAGCAGAAAATAGAGATAATCCTGGATCGGAACTACTCTGATACCATCTTAGAATTTGAAGAATATGAATATTGTATATTATTGCTCATCACATACAAAATGTTTATAATGAAGATTATATAGAGGCAACTGCTATACATTAAAAACTAGTCCCTAGAAAATAAGCAACAAATTAATAGAACACTAAAAACAATATCTACACTAAAAACTGTGGAAACACCGTCCACTGAGGTCACCGTCCAAAACCATTGTCCAACACCCACTCTAGATAATTTTTCCCATTCAATTTTTGAACACCTAATTGAATGGAACTAGATCCTGTAGAGACGAAGAGATCAACGCCAGTTGTTGGAGTAGTAGTAGAAGAGCTGTTCGCTACCTCCCCAAAAGAAACCGAGCTACGATTGGCTCCTGCCATGGCTATCTCGACCAAGGCTCCGGTCAGACTCGAAGCTCTAATACCATATAGAAAATAAGAGCATAGGGAGAATAGTAGTATGTTTTCTGCATTAATTCAAATGTTTACAAGTTAGTATACATTAGCAGTTGTACATTAATCTAAGCCTAGGAAACAAGTAGTAACAAAGCTCTAAAAAACAAAGTCTACAGAAAACGTGGTAGCCGTCCATCCTTATTTCCAAGGCACCATCCATCCACACTTCCAACAGGCCACCGATCATCACCTTTCAGCAATATACATATAATTTAGTAAAATATAAAAAAAGCATATAAAACCATTACAAGAAATCATAAATCTTGAAAATAAGCTCAGATCAATAAAACTACAAAAGCACAAACACTAAAGTTTATATTTTTTAATTGATAAATCTTGAATCACACAAAAAGCAGGATAAATTAGATTAAAAAAAATTCAAAAGGCTGCCATATAAAACAAAAGTCACTATTATTCAATGGTTAAAACACTCAGTTACTCTTCTCTCACCCACTTCAAACTCCAACACACACAGCAGAGGTTCACAGATTCACGTTGGAAGGCTTTGATAGATAACACCCAAATATGCAAGACACTTAATCACTTCTTCGTTGTCGTAGGTGGAAGATGCAGCGGTAACCGGCACAGCAAGGCAGAGTCGCAGCCGTGGAAGGAAGATGCAGAACCGCAGCAAGCCAACGTCAGAGCAACAGGGGTGAATGGGTGATATTTGCGATTAAAAATATAGGGCTAAGGTAGGTAAAAGAGTCTGAAACTCTTAGGTAATTTTTGGGGCTGACAAACTCTCAAAACGTAATCATTTAATCCCAAAAAAAATCCAAAAAATTTTGCTTCCCTGTTTCAGCATAAAGAGTAAAAAAAAGGTGCTCCAAGACGTTCTTATCCATTTCAGTGCGTTTCAGATTGAGTAAAAAATTATTTTAAAAAAAAAAAGAGCGATGCTTATGCTCCGCTCCGTCTAGTATGTGCACCCGCACCATATGGGAGAGCCATATCAATGCTTCATAGTCTATGAATTGTTTTAAGAGCGTTAACCAAATACGGAATAAACATAGTGGAAAATGCAGATAAACAAGACAGTTACGTTTGATGGAAATGGCTAATAATGTACAAACCATTTGTTTGGAATCCAACATCCAATCACTAACACTGGCAGATTTCCGCAGTGGTGATCCCTATATGAAATGTAACAGGAACATAACATCTGATTAGATAAATATAGAACATATGTATAAAAATGATAATCAATTAGAACAACCAACCTGTGAAGATCGGCATGATACTGAACTTAAAGGAATATCCTATGGCACAACATTAAGTCAGTAAAAGTTGAATGATAGGACAACCCAATTGTAAGAATAAAGCATACCTTCACAAGATCTAAATTTTCTGACGTCACAGAGAATCGCCCTTTAATTTGCACTAGATTAGCCTTGGACTTGTCATCCAAGGAATCTCTGAAACCTACCAAGAGTGGTCTGAACCAAATTAAACTAAGAATTTTAAATGGTTTGGTTCAAAAAGTACAAGAATTTCCACACATAGCCTTACAGTGCACACAGCATAATTTAAATACCTCCAGAAGGCTTTATTGGAGCCGATAAACTATTTGCCGAAGCTCGAGTTGGAAGCATCAATGGACCACTAAAACTTGGAGCTCGTCGCACTTCACGATTGTTTTTCTCGCTTGGTAATTGATTTCCATTCTCAAGCCTAGAAGTACTAAAGCATCACGTTTTATCATGCAAAATATCATGATATTGATAAGAAGAAAACCACAATCACCTTGAAGCATACATTAAGAAACGGAAAGAGGCACACAATGGATCCATTAATGTAAACTTCAAATCACAAACTTACAACTCATGCAAGATAAAAGGGAAAAATGGGATTCTCATGCCTATACATACTTCACGGTAGACTTTGAACGTACTTTTAGATAAAACAAATTTGCTTAAAACTCATAATAAAAAATTAAATAAGATTGACCGCCTATGTGAATAAATGTTTTCTAATTTAATAGATATAATCACCATTCACCACCTTTATCCATAAAAAATAAACAGTATGACCAATGAATTATTCTCCACGCTATCAACTGCAATTCCAAGTGTACAACATACCCCAAGCATACATTTTTTAAGGTGCATCCTCATTCTCCACATTCTTCATTCCTTCCACATGATTGTGAATTACCAAAACAAAACTCACTTTATAAATCAGAATAATTCAACATTACTTAGTTCTAACTTTCTTCCCAAAAAATTTTATAAGTGAATAAATTTATTGCATTCTCCCGTCTCCCTTGCTCTTTAATCTTCCCCATGCCCTTGTTGCCTGCTCTAACCCCAGCGCCTATACCAGGTTTCGCCTCGCCCACCATCAATAGTTGTCATCACAATAGCTCATTTCATGAGGATGAAAGCTGCTTGTTCTGTGCAATGATTTCAAGAAGGGCAAGATTGCAGGAGTGATAATAGGAGGTAACTGTTGAAGGCAGGACTTGAATCCGTATCTCGAATTATTTTAGAAGCAATATTTTGGGACGGTGTGTATATATGTAATATCGGATATGTATACGATATGGATACAACAACAATAACAACCAAGCCTTTTCCCACTAGGTAGGGTCGGTTACATGGATCAAACGACGCTATTGTGCCCTATCATAAACCAAGTCTTCAGAAATGTCATTCAAATCTAAATCTTTTTTAATCGTTTCATCTATAGTCTTTCTTGGTCTCCCTCTACCTCTAGCTATTGGGCCTGATCTACTCTTCTTACAGGGGCTTCTAAGGATCTTCTCCTTATATGTACAAACCACCAAAGGCGAGATTCTCCCATCTTTTCCACAATAGGTGCTACCCCTACCTTCTCTCTAATGCATTCATTCCAAATCCTATCTCGTCTTGTATGGCCACACATCCAGTGTAATATCCTCATCTTAGCGACACTGATCTTATGCTCTTCCTAGCTTTTTACCGCCCAACATTCAGTACCATACAACATCGTGGGCCTTATAGCTATGCAGTAAAATTTACCCTTAAACTTGATAGGCACTTTTCTATCACAAATAACATCGCGGGCCATTATATTGTGTATATATAATGCATACGATATGGATACGCCACCAATTTTTGCATACCCATATCTGTGCATCATAGGTACTAGATCAAAAGCAAAGACAAAATAAAAAGCATCACAAAAGCACAAATCCAATAAAGATCATGTCATCAATCCTAGTTACTTTGAAGCAATAATTGTTAGGAACTTGAGTGAAGAAATCCCCCATTGGAAAGGAATAAACAAAGTGCCGATCATTTAAGTGGAATGACCCATTTACATTAGCCTAAGTTTGAGTCAAGATGTGATGTCAAGCCTAGTGTGGTTACTTGCTAATCCCAAGGAAAGAGATATCCCTGGTATTATGGGATTCCTCTAACCTAACAGTGGTATCAATGCTTCTGGTTCAGCTAGGATGAGTAATGGCAATGGTGGTTGGTGCCCTTGTGGATGCTAGCCCCATGGAGAAAGAACACCTATGAACCACTAAAAGCATAGGCACAGTGGTAAAGCATGTCTCCAATGAAAAAATGGATCCACCCACACAGGTAGAGACATGATTCTTGGAAATGTGCTCAAAATAACACCATAGATACTTGAAAGTAAAGGTTTTCCATTTGAAGAAGGCTCAATTTGGAAAAGAATGGACAAAGTGAGGACCATGTAAGTGGAATGACAAATGGACCTAATGAGTTAAGATTTTGGGTCAAGATGTAATATTAAGCCCACAAGAGTGGTTCTTCGCTAAGCCTATGGAAGGAGATCTTCCTCAGCATTAAGAAACAAATTGATTTAAAAGACCAAAAACGTGTTAGTAGGACATGCGGAAACCCTAATTAGGGTTACTACAACTTCATCCCAGGCCCATTAAGCCTTGCGGCAGTTTTCTAATAGGTTTTATATGTTGTGCAGTACGGCAGACAATTGTCATATTTAATGTATTTATTGTACATAATTAGCTTTTCTAAAATAGAGTGTATAGCTTAGAGAATGAGAGCAAATCTCATTTGTAAATAAGAAAAATTCCCTTGAATTGTTTTTGTACAGTTTCTATATATATGAAATAATAGAAGACATGAAGATCAATTTTCAAACAAATTGACAAAAGGCACATCCAAACCTGCCATTTTGTGTCTTTCCTCAACTAAGTTTATTTGGACAAGGGGTAATAAAGGGGATGGATGGGGAAAAGATGTGAAAGATATAATTGTCCTAGTGTGGAAGTTTAAAAATTCATGAAGAGGAAGGGAATGAGAGGGGAACCGTCCCACCTCAAACTCTCATTTTTTGTTCCCTCAAAATTGGGGGGGCGGGGAGGGATAGCTTTGTTTTTATTGAACAAACTTCTAAAACTATTTTACCCCATAAATTGAGTTACTTAGTGTTGGATGGTGGCCTCTGTGGACGGTGTTCCCACAGCTTTTAGTATAGATATTGTTTTTAGTGTTCTATTAATTTATTGCTTATTTTCTAAAGACTAGTTTTTAATGTACAGCAGCTGTCTCTATATAATTTTCATTGTAAACATTCTGTTTTAGATGAGCAATAATATACAGTGTTCATATTCTTCAAATTCTAAGATGGTATCAAAGAAGTTCCAATCCGAGACTGTCTCTATTTTCCGCTGAGCTTTTTTTCGGTCAGCCTTCATTGCCAACCAAACTGTGTTTTTTTTTTTTGCCTTCATTGCCAACCAATCTCTATTTTTGGCCTTCATCGTCCCCAAACAATACCCAAACAATAACCAGAAACCCAAACAGTACCCAGAAACCCAAACAGTCAGCCTTCATTGCCAACCAAGGCCTTCATAGCCATTCTTTCGTCCAAGGTCACGAGGTGTCTCAAAAACCTCCGACCGACCATCCACCTGAGCGCCACCGCCGGAGACCTTGTAACATGACGCCACACGCGTTTGGAGTCGAGTCACGCACCACCTTCTGATCACCGAAGAGCGATGCCGTTGGTTCCATTCAACTCGCCGGCGACCTCTGCTGCTGTTTTAGTGGTCCGAACTCCAATCCAAAGCTGTTTGGATAGTGGGTTCGCCTTCTCCGACGTCTTTTACGGTTTTGCCTTGACTTTGTTACTCTAGCGGTTCTATTTTGTCTCTCAGGATGTCAATCGAAGGTGAGATTTCAAATGTCTCTCTACACAGCCGTGAAAAGCTTTTAGGTACTTATTCTTTGACTTATTCGGGTAAGTTACCTTTTTCCGTTGGATTCAATGTCTCGGGTACAATTTTTACCAACTCCTGGATTATGAATTTAGGAACCACAGACCATATGACCAACAACTCTACTATATTTTTCACCTATTCTCCATGCACAAGCAGTAAGAAAATATTCACAATGATGGTTCCTTGACCACTGTAGCCGGTATAGGAAAACTCCAGCTAAGCCCCTAGTGACCTTAAAACAATGTCCTTCATGTCCCAAAACTATCCACAAATTTGATTTCTGTTCAGAAATTAATTAAAGATTTATCTTGCAGAGTGCTTTTTTACAATGATCATTGTGTTTTTCAGGACAAGGATTCGGGGAAGATGATTGGACGTGCTAGGGAGCAGGATGGCCTCTACCTCCTTGAAGCACCTTGTCAGGTAAACAGGACCAAGAGCGGACTTGGACACCCATATTCTTTTACCTCAGAACTTCTTTCAACCAAAAAAGACAAAATTTGGCTTATTCACCGTAGATTAGGCCATCCATCCTCTTTTATTGTTAAGAGCCTTTTTCCCTGTGTAAAGGTCTTGATGTTGAACAATTTCATTGTGAAGTATGTGAACTTGCCAAACATAAGCGTGTCAATTTCCTAATTAGTAATATAAGAAGTTTTGTTCATTTTTCTCTTATTCACAGTGATGTTTGGGGTCCCTTTTACATTTCTACTGTCTCTGGGGCAAGATGGTTTGTCTTTTATTGATGACTATACACGTGTTACCTGAATTTTTCTGCTCAAACACAAGTCCAATACTAGTTCTGTTCTCCCAAATTTTTGTTCCATAATTAAAAATCAAATTGGGGTGGGTATTAAACGATTCAGGACCAATAATGCTAAGGACTACTTTAATCAAACTCTTATGCATTTTTTCCAGAAAGAAAGAATAATCCATGAATCATCACGTGTCCATACCCCACAACAAAATGGGTTAGCAGAGCGAAAAAACGAGCATCTTCTTGAAAAAACCCGAGCCCTATTGTTTCAAAGAAATATCCCTAAGTCATTCTGGGGGGAAGCTGTTCTGACAGCTACTCATCTTATAAATCACTTGCCCACTAAAGTCTTGGGGTTCAAGAGTCCTATGGATGTCCTCTCCACTTTTTATCCTAATCTACACATTTCCAATAATATTGTCCTTAAAATTGTCCCTAAAATTTTTAGATGTGTATCTTTTATCCATGTTCACAGTCCAAACAGGGGGAAACTTGATCCGAGGTCTCTAAAATGTATCTTTGTGGGCTATTCTTCAACCCAAAAAGGGTACAAGTGTTATCATCCTCCAACCAAAAAATTCTATTTCTTCAGGGATGTTACATTCACTGAAGAAGAGCCCTATTTTGCCCATCCTTATCTTCAGGAGGAGAAGTCAATGAAAGAAGATAAGGAAAATTTCCTGTTTGACTTGTCCTTACTTCCAATGTCTAATGCTCCTTCTCATAACCTCCCTGTTGTCCCTAATCCTCCTTCTGAAGTCACTGCTGAACCTGTGTCTGAACCTGTATCCAAAACCATTCCTGACCCAGTGGCCGAGTCTGCTCGTGAGGATGTAAAGTATGGCAGAGGCAAGGTATTCACAAGAAAGAAGATGGTTCTTCTTGAACCTGTGCTGGCCCAGGAGTCCAACTCGGAGCCTTCAAATGAGGTAATAATATATAACGCTTTATTGCAAGATGAAACTAAAATTCATTTGGATAATAGTGACCAAATTCTTCGTACAGCCATTAGAAAAGGAACCAGAGAGTGCACAAAACGTCTACTATACCCTCTTTCACACTTCTTCTCCTTTAAGAATTTTTCACCATCCCATAAGGCCTTCCTTATAAGCCTAAATACCATTTCCATCCCTACCACCCTACCCGAGGCCTTGTCCAATGGAAAATGAAAACAAGCCATGAATGAGGAGATGGAGGCATTGGAAAAGAATAAGACTTGGGAGCTAGTGCAGTTATCGGCAGGAAAGAAAATTGTGGGTTGTAAATGGGTGAACACTGTCAAATATAGAGCAAATGGATCCATAGAGAGGTATAAAGCACGATTAGTTGCCAAAAGGTATACCCAAACTTATGGAATTGATTATCAGGAGACTTTTGCACCAATCAATTCGGGTATTGTTGGCATTGGTAGCTAATTATGGTTGGGATTTATAGCAGTTTGATGTCAAGAATGGTTTCTATCAAAGAATAGAGTTTTTTGTATATATCTTCCATGAATAAGATATGTACAATATATAGACACTAGTTCTCTCATGGGATTAGAAAATTAGATCCCATGATATCAGGAAAGAGAATATTTCAAGGTTGAAAAAATAAAGATCCTAATCAACCTAACCTATACTAGGAGACAAATAACAGAAATATAAAAAACAGAGAGAATCCCAAGGAATATCACATGTGAATCCCAAGAAATATCACATGTGACCAACAACAAATTCAACTCCACATGGATCCATATGGATCCACACGGATTCCAACATATTCCAACACTTTCTTACATGGAGATCTCGAAGAAGAAGTCTACTTGGAGTTCCCACCAGGATATAGGAGGAATTTGCATGTCAATACTGTGTGAAAGTTGAAAAAGGCCTTATATGGCCTCAAGCAATCACCGCGAGCGTGGTTTGGAAGGTTTGCTAGAATTATGTTGGCTATGGGGTACAAACAAAGCCAAGAGGATCACACACTGTTTGTTAAACACTCTCCTTTAGGGAGAGTCACAGCTCTCTTGGTGTACGTTGATGACATAATAGTAACAGGAGATGATGCTAAGGAGAAACATATTCTGAGTCAGTGCTTAGCCAAGGAACTGGAAATTAAAACATTAGAAAGGTTTAAATACTTTCTTGGAATTGAGGTTGCTCATTCTAGGAAAGGTATATTCATCTCCCAACAAAAGTACGTTATGGATCTCCTAAAAGAAACAAGTCATATATAATATCCTCTTTTTAGTATGTTAGGCTATTTTATGATTACAAAGGTAGCATAACACTTGCTTGATATGTCTGCTTATTTTCATGACAAACTGAGTTGATTTAGGCACTTCGTTGCAGCACAGAATGCAAAAAGTAGCTTAAAATGACTCAGAAAATGGCATAAATTTCTCAGTTAAGTGAAATAAATAAAGAAACTTTATTTCTAGGTCACAAATAAGTGGAAGAGGATGTAATAAAATTTTGAGAGCAAACTGAGTTGATTTGGTATTTTTAAGTATACTGCGAGTATGCTTTAATGCCGAATTGACCAGCAACAGATATGGATATTAGAGAAAATGGTGAAACAATATTTTGGATGAATCCTAGGATTTATTTGAAAGTTGTTGGAAGTTAAGAAACTTGATTTAGCAAAATCTAAATGTTCTTAACAGATATGGAATTTCCAGTATAAGGTTTAAGTGGTTTGACCTTATCTCTTATTCTCCTTTTCTCTCACGCTCCTTGCTATCAGAATCAGAAGGAAAGAAACGAAAGAAAAGAAGAGAAAATGGAGAAGATAGAGGGAAAAGAGAAAAGGGAAAAGGAAGAGGAGAAGACAACGGCCAAGTTTGATCATTCATCCATTTGAGGTAGGGGAGTTCCTTCCTATACCCAACTTTCTCCCCATTTCTTGTGATTTTTACTCATATGAATGGTTTGGCAAAAATAGGGCATTTGATGTATAAATGGTTTCTTAGTTAAAACTTGCTATCAATGGCTAAGTTTAGTTGGTTAGAACTTTACCTATGCTTAGTTGTTGGGGTGAGTTTAGAACTTTTGAGTGTTAAGAATTCAAGTTGAGATTTAGGTTTTTGAATGATGATATTTTGTTTATAACCTAAGTTTGATTATTTATTTTGAGTGTTTACTAATTCTAACATGATTAGATACTGTGATTAGGGTTAGAAAACACTTAGAATCCAAGAGTTGATGATTAGAAATCAGTTTTGGGTTAATAAAACAGAGGCTCGGATTTGCTGCAGAATTCTACAAAAAATCTACTCACGCCGTAGCGTGTGAAAGTCACGCCGAGGCGTGAGTGGCCGAGAGTAGCACACCGCAGCATGACTGAGAATCACGCCAAGGCATGAGTGAGGTCGAGGGTTGCACGCCGCAGCGTGAGAAGCGTGCGTCGAGGCATGAGCACCAGAATTCTCTAAAGGTGTTAATCTTGATGTTCTCTATTAGTTGGGATCACTTACATAAGCTTCCTTAAATGTAATGCAACACTTTTAGGAATATTTCACAAAGGAAATAATCCAATGAGTATATAAGAACAAGTTAAGTTCTCAAGCTCTTAAAGGGTAAAACTAGTAAATCGGCTCCCTTATGCAATAAGGTTGAACTTTAGTAAATTGGTTCCTTATTAATTAAAGTTGAACCAAAGTACACAATTGAAATGGATATTCTACAATTGAGTAAATAACAATAGTGAATCTATGAGTTGTAATTTTTAATTGTATATATTATTTGTACTTAATTTAAAGTCATGAAATGTATGTTATTACTTAGAATATTATATTTTCATCCCAATCCCATTTTATGTTTCGTGAATAGCAAGACAAGAATCATCCGAGGGAATTAAAAAGAATAAGGGGAAAAAGAAGAAAAAGGCCCAAGCATAAATAGTTTAGTTACATATTTTGATCATAACTCTTGTAATTTAGTTACTTTGAGTTGTGTTTTGTTGTATATATTACATTAGCCCTTGAGGCTTTTGGATGCAAATATGTATAACTTTCTTTTAACGCGGCTCTCCATATTTTTTTGTATAAATGATATGAAACTAGTTTATCAAATAAGTTAGTGGTAGCATAACTAATACCAATTTTATATATATATATATATATATATATATATATATATATATATATATATTAAATATATTGAGATAATCGTATTAGGATGTTACATCATACAGCATGCAAACCGACAAGTACTCCTATAGATCCCAATAGATCCCAATATGAAACTTGGACAAATAGAAGAATATATTACAGTTGATAGAGAAATGTATCAACGTCTAGTGGGAAGACTTATTTATCTATCTCACACACGGCTGGATATTGCATATGCGGATATTGCATATGCAGTTAGTGTGATTAGCCAATTCATACACAATCCAGAAGAATCTCATTTGCGAACAGCATATCGAGTATTACAGTACCTTAAGAGAACATCAGAAAAAGGAATTTTATTTAAGAGAAATGGAGATGTGGTACTCAAGGCATACACTGAAGTGGATTATGCTGGATCACCAGTGAACAGAAGATCAACTATAGGATATTGTACTTTTCTTGGTGGAAATCTAGTGACTTGGAGAAGTAAAAAACAGAATGTGGTAGTACGATCCAATGCGGAGGCAGAATCCAGAGCTATGGCTCAAGGTGTGTGTGAGCTACTATGGTTAAAGATGAATGTTGAAAACGTGTAAATATCTTTTGTATATCTTTTGTATTTATGTAGTTTCATTTGCTTATCTCCAAACTTCAATATAAGAAGTTAATCGATCATAACCCTAATCCTTGTATTTATTATCATAGCTCTATATATACAATGGGAGATCCCGCCCTCTCATCACAAAATCCAACTATTTGAGTGCTTCCTTTAGAGAAGTTGAGACACGCGGCCTTTTATCATATGTCTCTCTTCCTTTTTTGAATCTCTTTTAACATGGTATCTAGAGCCTAAAGAGATCTTTCAGGCAATCCTAGAATTTCTCATTCGCATGGGACTACTCGGTGGGTCCACTATGCCCCTCCGAGATGAAAATTTTTCCGAAGAAAATATTTCAGCTTTCCCCGGATCCTTAGTCCGAAAGTGACTAAATAAATATTCCTTCACCGAGTGTTTCCATTTCCGGTTTTTGGAGAGGTATGGCAATAAAAGATCCGAATGGTCTCTTTTCTCCCTTGCCGAACAATCGAGCTGAATTTTCCAAACCAAGCTCGTGGGGATTGTTTGAGTCCATAAAGAGACCGACGCAATTTGCAAACTTTTTAGCTGTAAGAATGCCGATTTTTAATATCCAATCTCGGCAATTAAAACTAAGCTAGACTCCTTAGCAACAAACCCGGTGGTTGCTCAATAAATCTCTTCTTCTAATTCTCCATGTTTTTTTAATATCCAATCGATACAAAGGTCTGACCAACAAATAGTCGAACAATGTATAATTTTGGCTACGGGAGAAGAAAGTGTCTCCATAATCAAGACCATAACCCTTTGGCTACCAATCGAGCTTTGAGACGATCAATTTGTCCATTGGCCGTTATCCACCGCAAATTCTTTCCTGGCTAACTCCCAACCACACCTTTGCTCTAACCGCCTCAATCATGGCCGCCATCCGTGCTTCACAAAGATTTTTAGGAAGAGAAACCCCGGACCTAAGAGCAATGGGTAAGCCAAGATTTTCTTCAAGTAGGTCCGCCCGGGACATGAATCCCGTTCATTACCTTCAAGTTCTATATTGGGAATTCGTGGACGACGCCGCGCTTTGAGGTTGCTCGTGTGGAGGGTTATCGCCTATAGCCATCAACCGCTCGATTCCACCCGATAGGAATAGGAAAAACCCAGAGTATTAGACTCAACTATGGAGGGTGAGAAATATGATTTGTCTTCAAAAAATGTTACATCCGGAGAGATATAATAACGATGACGGCACGTCGGCCACCCCTCCGGAATATCGCCGTTCCTCTCGTTTGACTCGTCTTGGCTTCCTCTACCAACGATCCGCCCCTCGTATCCATGTTTTCTTGCGTTGGATTTTTCGGAGGAAGAAGGCATCTTGTGTTTTCCATTTTTGCCCACTTATCTTCATTTGCATGACCTATGGCAAGTTCTACCTCTCCAGATGGTTCTAAAGATCATCCCAAGTCCTACCAAATTGAGTTTTAATTTCATTAACAAAAGAGCCTGTTTTCACAAGTTACCTCCATACCCTCTCTCTAGTTGCATGATAAATTAGATGGCATTTTTTCAAGACTCCTAATTATGATACTTTGGGCTTCGGACATCAAGTTATGGCTTGAAAGTCAAGGCTATGAAGACCACCTCACCACGACCTTACCTCTATACCTCGCAAAGGCGGAGGAACAACCCCTGGAAGAAAATTGATAAATAGTTGTGCGTTGTAATCAAGTCCACCATTCACTCCTCTCTCAAGACAAAGATCTTCCGTGCGCACTCTAGAACCACTTGTGCTTCAATTTGGGACCAAGCCAAGGTTCTTTACACTAATGACACTCGGCGATTATATGGGGTTTGTCACAACCTCATGAGTCTTATTGCTCCTCGTCGCCTTTTATGGACCTATGTCTACTTACTTGGATAAGGTTCATGGTGCTCGCATGATTTCAATGAGTTGCTACCCCTCTTCCACCTCGTCCTCCTGCTACCCCACCTCGCAAGAACTCGAGCAACGTAGCACCTTTTTTTGATGCTCATGGCCTTGTATGGGTTACCTCCACGAACATGATCATATTTCCTCGCTACTCGTGATCGAGTTTTGGGTTCGCCGCCTTCCAAAGATAATTTTAACTTCCCACTCTTCCATAGGCAACCATCGGATCTTGGTCTTCTTTTTGCTTCGGGTCCCAACCTTCTCCCGTAAAGAATGCAAGTTTTGAAGGCTCTAAAATTTGTCAGATGGTTGGCTCATCCTAGCTCCAGATTGCCATAAAAGAGCACAAGCTTGATAATCGTTCCATTGGTTGATACTTCTCCGCCCTCGTCTCCCAAAGTGCCCATACGGAGTGGTCGTTCTCCTCTTGGCACCTCGGGTAAACCTCGTCCGAAGTGTACATCCCCAAACTTTGTTGGGTCATACGAGGATCGTTGTTGGACCAAAAAAACGTGGCGTCCTCCACGGCAATCGCCATTTGCCCGTGCCACTACACGCGCCGAGATGGGAAGTGCGCGTGTGGCTCGATTTACTGAGTCCTCTGCTCCACCGACCCCATCTCCAAGGACGTGAGACTTATGCGAGATTTTCTCAAAATGGTTTGAGCAACAACAGGGCTTCTAACTCTCTCTTGCATCGCCATATTGAACACACTTTGGTAATGCATTTGCTTGTCTCTCTCAATCCCCACCATTAGGTCCTTGGGTACTTGACTCGGTGCATCCGACCATATCTCTGGTAATAAACGTCTTTTCTCCAAATTCTCTAACTACGGCTATTTACCTATAATTACTACTAGCAAATGGTTCCCAAACACAACCCGAAGGGATTGGCACTTGTCCATCCCCCCTTCTCTCTTGTCTGTTCTTGATCGTGTAGTTCGATTGATTTTCATCATATGTCTCTCTTCCTTTTTTCTCTTCTTTATGTTCCTGGTTGTCCTTTTAATTTACTTTCTATTAGTCGTTTGACCGTTCTTTAGATTGTCGCATTAGTTTCACTAAAGACTCTGTCATTTTGTAGGGCCGGCCCAGTTCGGGAGAGTGATATCGGGGTTTTGACTCGCTTGGCTTCCATCTACGACGATGCCCTAAAGATTTTTGCCCCGGTTATCTTCCGACCTATGGCAAGTTCTACCTCTCCGCATGGTTCTAAAGATCATCCCACCGAGCCTCCCGTTTTCACAAGTTACCTCCACCTCCTTTAGATGGCAAAGAATTATGATACTGGGCTCATTGACATCTGGCTTGAAAGTCAAGGCTATGGGCGAAGACCACCTCACCACGTACCTTACCTCTATACCATGAGGAACAACCCCTTGATGGATAAATAGTCAGGCCAAGTTTCACTAGCGATGTTCCTCTAATGGCTTCAACAAGCCAAGGTTCTTTACACTCTCTGCCACCTCTGGACCTATGTGCTGTGCTCTGTTATAGATTCCCCTCTCACCATCCATGCTCAGTTGGGTCATCTTAGTCTT
Organism: Ormosia semicastrata; assembly: GCA_029884595.1. Taxonomy (NCBI): domain Eukaryota; kingdom Viridiplantae; phylum Streptophyta; class Magnoliopsida; order Fabales; family Fabaceae; genus Ormosia; species Ormosia semicastrata. The sequence continues at coordinate 36,669,365 of JAQQTO010000048.1, read as the reverse complement.
GCCAAGCTACAACAAATGGTGCCAACCTTTTCTAAGTTATCTACTTTACCTTGTGAGTCGTGTCAACTTGGGAAACACACACGTAATTTGTTTCCCGATCGAGTGTGTCGTCAAGCTGCGTCTCCTTTTGCTTTAGTTCATTCTGATATTTGGGGTCCTAGTCGTATTGCCTCTACTTTTGGGTCAAAATATTTTATTACTTTCATAGATGATTATTCTCAGTGTACTTGGTTATTTTTAATGAAAAATAGATCAGAGTTGTTTTCAATTTTTCAAACATTTTATAATGAAATCAAAACTCAGTTCGGTGTTCCGATTCGTATTTTGCGTAGTGACAATGCCCATGAATTTTTGTCTCAATTTTCAAACTTTTATGGCATCTCATGGCGTTCTTCACCAAACATCCATGCCTATATACCCTCAACAAAATGGGGTTCTTTGAGCGCAAAAAAAAAGATCGTAGACAACTTATTGAAACAACTCAGACCCTTTTATACCATGGTCATGTTCCCTTTCGTTTTTGGGGCGATGCGGTTCTCAATGCTTGCTATTTGATTAATCGTATGCCCTCTTCTGTTCTTGATAACCGGGTCCCCCATTCTGTTTTGTTCCCTCACCTACCCCTCCACTCTCTTCCGCCTCGTGTCTTCGGGTCGACATGTTTTGTCCATAATATCACTCCCGGTCTTGACAAACTGTCTACTCGCTCCATCAAATGTGTTTTTCTTGGTTACCATTGGTCTCAAAAGGGTTATCGGTGTTTTTCACCCACTCTTAAGCGTTATCTAGTCTCTGCCGATGTCACATTCTTCGAGTCTGTTCCTTTCTTTGAGGCTCCTGACCTGCCTCTTCCACCCATCACTGAGGTCCTTCCTACTTTTCCTCCTCTTGTCCCTGTTGACCCTGCTCCATCACCACCTTCTCCTATTGGTGCCCCGGTCCCTACTACTGGCCCTCTCCAGGTTTATCGTCGTCGGCCACAGCCACCACCACTACCACCACCACCATCAGCGGTTGTAGAGATTACTGAAGCTCCTTTGGACTCTCATCCGGCACCACCTCCTTTACCAGCTCCGGCACTGCCTCCTACGTCAGACCTTCCCATTGCTCTTTGAAAAGGTATTAGATCCACTCGTAACCCTTCTCCTCACTATGTTAATCTCAGTTACCATCGCCTTTCTTTATTGCATTATGCTTGCCTTTCCACTTTGTCTTCTGTGTCTATTCCTAAATCTCTAGGTGAAGCTTTATCTCATCCTGGATGGCGACAAGCAATGATTGATGAAATGTGTGCACTTCCGAGCAAAGGTGGTACTTGGGCACTTGTTCCTCTTCCTCCTGGGAAATCTGTTGTTGGTTGCCGGTGGATTTATACGGTCAAGGTTGGCCCTGATGGCACTCTTGATCGCCTAAAGGCTCGTTTGGTGGCAAAGGGGTATACCCAGATATTTGGTTTGGATTATGGCGATACTTTCTCCCCAGTGGCGAAGATGGCTTCTGTTCGCCTTTTTCTGTCTATGGCTGCTATTCGCCATTGGTCCCTTCATCAGCTGGATATCAAGAATGCTTTTCTTCATGGTGATCTGGAAGAATAAGTCTACATGGAACAACCTCCAGGGTTTGTTGCTCAGGGGGAGTCTTCTGGCCTCGTGTGTCGTCTACACAAGTCCTTGTATGGTCTCAAACAATCTCTCTGGGCTTGGTTTGGTCGATTCAGTACTGTTGTGCAGCAGTTTGGTATGACTCGTAGTGAGGCTGACCACTCTGTCTTCTATCGCCATACAGTCCAAGGTTGTATCTATTTGATTGTGTATGTGGACGACATTGTTATCACCGGCAGTGATCACCAAGGTATAACTCAGATAAAATAGCATCTCTGTCATCACTTTCAGACCAAAGATCTTGGCAAACTTCGTTATTTCTTGGGAATTGAAGTGGCACAATCCAAGGATGGCATAGTAATCTCACAACGGAAGTATGCTATGGACATTCTTGAGGAAACAGGATTATTGAATGCAAAGCCGGTTGACACCCCTATGGATCCCAATGTTAGACATTTACCGGATCAGGGGGAGCCACTTTCAAACCAAGGAAGATATAGACGATTGGTTGGAAAACTTAACTATCTTACTGTTACCCGTCCAGATATCTCCTTTGCGGTGAGTGTAGTGAGCCAATTTCTAAACTCACCTTGTGAAGGGCACTGGGATGCAGTGATTCGTATTCTCAGATATATTAAGGGAGCTCCAGGAAAAGGCCTTGTCTATGAAGACAAAGGACACACTCAGATTGTAGGGTACTCAGATGCTGATTGGGCAGGTTCTCCTATTGATAGGAGATCAACTTCTGGTTATTGTGTATCCATTGGGGGTAATCTGATTTCCTGGAAAAGTAAGAAACAAAATGTGGTTGCAAGATCAAGTGTCGAAGAAAATATCGAGCCATGGCCTCAGCTACTTGCGAGCTCATTTGGTTAAAACAGCTTCTTAAAGAGTTTCAGTTTGGAAACGTTATGCAAATAACTCTTATTTGTGATAATCAAGCTGCTTTGCATATCGCTTCCAATCCAGATTTCATGAGAGGACCAAACACATTGAGATAGACTCATCACTTTATCAGAGAAAAGATTTTGTCTGGAGACATCACCACTAGCTTCGTCAATTCAAATGATCAACTGGCTGATGTTTTCACTAAGTCTTTGAGAGGTCCTCGGATAAACTATATTTGTAACAAGCTTGGTACATATGACTTATATGCTCCAGCTTGAGGGAGAATGTTGAAAACGTGTAAATATCTTTTGTATATCTTTTGTATTTATGTAATTTCCTTGTATAGGCTAATCAGATCATAACCCTAATCCTTGTATTTATTATCATAGCTCTATATATACAGCTCTCCGTCGTGTAGTTGAGACACGCGGTTTCATCATATGTCTCTCTTCCTTTTTTCTCTCTTTTAACAATGAAGATCAAGTGGGATGATCCGATGAGACTTTATTATGATAACAAAGTCTGCAATTAGCATAGCTCATAATCCGATACAGCATGATCGAACAAAGCATATTGAAGTTTACAGACATTTTATCAAAGAAAAACTAGATAGTGGTTTAATTTGTATACCCTGTATATCTACACCAGGTCAGTATGCTGATGTATTTATAAAAGAGTTGAACAGTCCAGCATTTCAAACAATTGTATCCAAACTGAGAATGGAGAATGCATATTCACCAGCTTGAGGGGGAGTGTTGGACAGCGGTATTGGACGGTGTTCCCACAGTTTTTAGTATAGATATTGTTTTTAGTATTCTATTAATTTGTTTATTTTCTAGGGACTAGTTTTTAATGTACAACAACTGCCTTCTATATTATCTTCATTTTAAACATTCTGTTTTAGATGACCAATAATACATAGTGTTCATATTTGTTAGAAACTGTTAGAAACATATGTAATTAGATGTAATTAGTAATACAACTGTTAGTCCCACATCATGTAAATTATGTAATTATTTTATCTATTGAGTATATATTCAGCCTCCATTGTGTAGTTGAAACACACGGTTTCTTCATATCTCTCTATTTTCTCTCTTTCAACATGGTATCTAGAGCCTAAAGAGAGGCAATTCTAAAAACCGTGCACACCCGGTGAGCCTACTGCTCTCCAGTGAAAATTTCTTTCGACTAACCGTGTTTCCATTCCGATTTTCCGATCTTTTGCCTCTGCTGTGTCCTCTTTCCAGCAGCCCATCGCTGCCCGTCACTAACACTACCGTCCGCCACAGTCCGCCGTCGTCCACCACTGCCGACCAACTTTTTCGGCAACTTTTCCAGCTGGCAACCCCACCACCGGAACCGCCTCTCTCTGCTCGGTCAAAACCCGAAAGCCCAACCAGAGAGACCCTCTGACGCGCCCACACGAGCCACCCAAGGCCTCTGCCCACAGCTCCACATCTTCAGCTAGCGTTTGTTGCGCAGTGCTCGACTCTCTCTCCTCTATCTAGATCTGCCCTCGCCTTTTGTATTTGTGACCGTTTGTCACGACCCCCTTTTGAATCGGTGCATTCAAGTACTATTTAGTTGTTGTTTACTAATTCATGGCTAGTTCTACCTCCTCAAATAGCTCTAAGGACGCCCCGAAGGCTGAGTATGCAGATTTTTTACAGTGGTTTGCATAACATAAGTCCCCTTGTTCCTCTACTCCAACAGCTGCCTATGCTGACATTTTGAAGTGGTTTGAGCAACGTCAAACTTCTAGTTCCACTGCCTCCGTTGCACATATTGGTACTTCATTTGCTTGGCTCTCTCATTCCCCATCCATTAGTACTTGGGTTCTTGATTCTGGTGCAATTAACTACATTTCTGGTAATAAGACTCTTTTCTCCAACCTTTCTCACAATGGATATTTGTCTGCTACTTTAGCAAATGGTTCCAAGTCTCAATCCCAAGGGATTGGCACTACCCATCCCCTCATTTCCCTTTCAATAGACTCTGTCCTTTATGTTACTAGGTCTCCTTTTAATTTGCTTTCCATTAGTCGTTTGACTCGGCCTCTTGATTGTATGATTACCTTTACTAAAGATTTTGTCATTATGCAGGATCGGAGTTCGGGTCGGATACTTGGCACCGAATGTGAGTCTCATGGCCTTTACCAGCTCTCCAACCTCTCTCGTGTTTGCGCTATCAAGGATTCCCCTCTTACTATCCATGCACAGTTGGGTCATCCTAGCCTTTCTAAACTACAAAAATTGGTGTCCAGCCTCTCTAAGTTGTCTAGTCTCCCTTGTGAGTCATGACAATTAGGAAAACACACCCATAGTCTGTTTCCCGGCAAAGTCCGCAGTCGAGCGTCTTCTCCTTTTGCTTTAGTACATTCTGATGTTTGAGGTCCCAGTCGTACTATTTCTACTCTAGGATCCAGATACTTCGTCACTTTCATTGATGATTACTCTCGTTGCACTTGGTTATTTTTTATGCAAACTCAGTCTGAGTTATTTTCCATATTTCAAAACATTTATCATGAAACTAAAACTCAATTTGGTGTTCCGATACATAGTTTGCGTAGTGATAATACTCGTGAGTATTTGTCTCAACCTTTTCAATCCTTTATGGCTTCTCATAGCATTCTTCACCAAATCTCTTGTGCTCATACCCCTCAACAAAATGGGGTAGCTGAACGTAAAAACAGACATCTCGTAGAAACAACTCGGACCCTTTTACTTCATGATAATGTTCCTTTCCGCTTCTAGGGCGATGCAGTTCTTACTGCTTGTTATTTGATTAACCGCATGCCCTCCTCTGTGCTTGATCACCGGGTCCCTTACTCTATTTTATATCCCCATCAACCTCTGCATTCTCTACCACCTCGTATATTTGGGTCTACCTATTTTGTTCATAATCTCACTCCTGGTCTTCATAAACTTTCTGCCCGATCTATTAAGTGTGTTTTTCTTGGTTACACTCGGTCCCAAAAAGGTTATCGTTGTTTTTCTCTTGATCTCTGACGTTACCTCGTCTCGGCCAATGTTACCTTCTGAGTCTGTTCCCTTCTTCCAATCTCCTTCATCGACTCTTGAGCCTATCTCCGAAGTTTTACTTGTCCCTCTTCCTCTTATCACTGTTGAGTCAAATACACCTCCAACTCCCCATGTCGAGCAAACCACCACTACTATTTGTCCCTTTCAGGTCTATCATTGTCGGCCACAACAACCTCCACTGCACCTACCTCCACCAAAAGTTGCAGAAGTCAATGTGCACTTTCCTCTTGCACCAATTCCTTTACCAACTCCGGCACTGCCTCTTGAACCTGACCTTCCCGTTGCTCTCCGAAAAGGTATACGGTCTACTCGTAACCCTTCTCCATTATGTTAATTTGAGTTATCATCGCTTATCTTCTTCGCATTATGCTTATCTTTTTTCTTTGTCTTTCGTGTCTATTCCTAACTCTCCATGTGACACTTTATCTCATCCTGAGTAGAGACAAGCTATGATCGATGAGATGTGTGCCCTTCAGAGCAGTGGTACTTGGGAACTTGTTCCTCTTCCTCCCGAGAAGTCTGTTGTAGGCTGTCGATGGATTTATACGGTCAAGGTTGGCCCTGATGGCAAGATTGATCGCCTCAAGGCTCGTCTGGTGGCCAAAGGGTATACTCATATTTATGGCTTAGATTATAGGGACACTTTTTCGCCCGTGGCGAAGATGGCTTCGGTTCAACTTTTTCTGTCAATGGTTGCTATTCGCCACTGGCCCCTTCATCAGTTGGACATTAAGAATGCTTTTCTCCATGGTGATCCAGAAGAAGAGGTTTACATGGACCAACCACCAGGGTTTGTTGCTCAGGGAGAGTCTTCTAGACTAGTTTGTCATCTTCACAAATCTTTGTATGGCCTTAAACAGTCTCCTAGGGCTTGGTTTGGCCGATTTAATACTGTAGTTTAGCAGTTCGGAATGACACGCAGTGAGGCTAACCACTCTGTCTTCCATCGCCATTCAGCTCAAGAGTGTATTTATTTGATTGTGTACGTCGACGACATTGTTATCACTGGCAGTGATCACCATGGTATAATTCAGGTAAAACAATATCTTGGTCATCACTTTCAGACCAAAGATCTTGGCAGACTTCAATACTTCTTGGGAATAGAGGTGGCACAATCCAATGATGGTATAGTAATTTCACAGAAGTATGTCATGGACATTCTTGAGGAAACAAGTCTATTGAATGTAAATCCTGTGGACACTCCGATGGATCCAAGTGCTAAACTTCTACAAAATCAAGAGGAGCCACTTTCAGATCCAGGAAGATACAGAAGGTTAGTTGAAAAACTAAACTACCTCACTGTTACCCGTCCTGACATCTCCTTTGCGGTTAGTGTGGTCAGTCAATTTCTAAATTCACCTTGTGATGCACATTGAGATGCAGTGATTCGCATCCTAAAGTATATTAAAGCAGCTCCTGGAAGAGGCCTTATCTATGAAGATAAAGGACATACTCAGGTCATTGGATACTCAGATGCTGACTGGACAGGTTCTCCTACTGACAGACGATCCACTTCTGGGTATTGTGTACTCATTGGAGGCAACCTAGTTTCCTGGAAAAGTAAGAAGCAAAATGTAGTTGCAAAATCTAGTGCCGAAGCAAAATACCGAGCTATGGCCTCAGTCACTTGTGAACTCATTTGGTTGAAACAACTCCTCAAAGAACTTCAATTTGGTGAGATTATGAAAATGACACTCATGTGACAATCAAGCTACTTTGCATATAGCTTCCAATCCAGTGTTCCATGATAAGACCAAACATATTGAGGTCAACTGTCATTTCATCAGGGAAAAGATTCTATCAGGAGGCATCACCACAAACTTTGTCAACTCAAATTATCAGCTAGCAGATGTCTTCACCAAGTCCTTGAAAGGTCCACGAAAAAGTTATTTGTGTAACAAGCTTGGTGCATATGATCTATATGCTCCAGGTTGAGTGGGAATGTTGGAAACTTTTGGAAACATATGTAATTAGATGTAATTAGTAGTACAACTGTTAATCCCACATCATGTAAATTATGTAATTATTTTTTACCTATTGAGTATATATTCAGTCTCCGTTGTGTAGTTGAAACACACGGTTTCTTCATATGTCTCTCTATTTTCTTTCTTTCAACAATATTCTTCAAATTCCAAGACTTAGAAAAGTTTGTATGAGTTATGTTGAAATTTTACACTCTATGCGCTTGCCTTCCATATTGTCCCTCATTAATAACATGGAGAAGGAAACTCTTTTCAATTTCATCAAGAAGTCTCTAAAACTTCCACTGATAGCCTAAAATAAGAACAAAAAAAAGATATAACACAAAAATATGATGTACCTTTCAAATGCACGTCCTCTTTCTGATGAAGAATGACCGAGAACTATGCCAGGCACCAGTGGCCCACTTTGGGTTTGACTACTTTTCGCAGATAGAGTTTTAATCTTGCTCGTACCCATATCCTTCTCTACAGTAGATATTGTAGCCTCTGTAATTGATCCATTTCCCTTCCAAATAAAATTTTTGGGTAATCCAGGTTCCTGGAGATCACTTTCAAGAATCTTCTCCTTTTTGTTCAAGTATTCACTCTGCTCATTCTGCTGTATGTCACTACCATCTACCTGTGATATGATCTCATGCTGTGGTAATTTCTCTGAATTCTTTTTGCCAGCACCAGACTGGGAATCAGTTGCATCCTGCCATGATAACCAAATGAAAATGGATTACTTTAAGGTAAAGAAAGTTTAGAACAGTTGGACGGACAATGAAATTCAGTGGTAAGGTCTTCCTTACAACCTTGTATTTGGTGAAAATTTTGTTTTCATCTTCTTCCCTCATCTCTACAATGTCATCATCATCCCGCACCTATCAAAATTGAAGACATTAGCTCAGATCAAATAAAGGGACAAACTAGTCAAGTAAATAAGATCTGAACACAATAATCCATACCAATGAAGCTTGAGCTTTCAAATCATCAATATCAAAGTTCCACGCACTAACTCCTCGCTGGTATTCACTCTAAAGTAAAATACAGAAGTGGATTAGATTTGAATGATTATAAAAGTAATTATCTATGTACCAAAAACACACGATGATCTTTCTTGTTTTCTACAAGAAACAAATATACATTACAATAGATGTTAACTGAAGCTTTAAAATAATTTTCCAAAATGAAGGTTTTGTTTTATCTTACTCGAAAACACTTTTTTAGGGGTAAGGGACAAAGTCAACAAAAACCCTCCCTTATGAAATCATGGTTACAATAAACAGTTCTAGAAATAGTCAGCTTTCTCTTATCAGATCAAATGACAAACTTGATTGTCAGCAATTCATGAAAATGCTCCTAGGAATCAATGAACATACCACATTGTGACAAATATAAATTCGATTATCAGCTTTCACCTGAGATATTGCTTCTTGCTCTGCAGAAGGCATTTTCTTCAGTGCTAGTTGAGCTGCATCTTTAAGCTGCAAGGTTTTGTGAAGGTCAAGTAAAAGTACCAGGAAAAGAAATTCTAAAACCTGGACCAAAGCCTGTATGAAAGCAACCTGGAGGGCTTTTACACGATTCCAAAGAGGTGGTAAGTCAGCAAACAATTTCTTTACAGAAAGCTCGGAAGGCTTAGCATTTTTGAAGAAGGAATGTTTCAGTAACTTCTCCGCTGATGGCCTCTTTGTTTGATCTTTCACCAGGCACATAGCAACCATTTCCTTAAAAGACTGATCACAACTGGAAATACTTTAATTAGACTACTATTATATAAGAAACACATTACAAAGCAATTATATCAGAATTCTAGGTCAATCTTATATGCCAGGAAAATACAACCATAAATATCATAATGATGACTCGTGTTACAGTCTAGCCAGAAAGAACACTGATACCTTAGAGAACTTTTTATCACGATCATAATCAAGTCCGGGAGGGGCATTCTGTATGGTCATTAGAAGAACCTATACATTAAACAAAAAGTAAGTATTTGTCCTATATTATGGATATCACATGAACTTCACTAGTACAATGTTCAACATCTGTCTAGACATTGTTTCTGAACAATCACTTTGATATAAATACCTTCATCGGAGGATATTTTGAAAATGGTGCATGACCATGAGCCAACTCAAGTGCCGTAATTCCAAAAGACCAAATATCAGCCCTGTCCAACATTTGCACCTCAGCAATAAGAATAAACTTGGCCCATTATTCAATCAAAATAGCAAGACAAAAGATGCTTCGCAGTTTACAGAAAAAATGAACAGGAAAGAATTGCAGTCAATGAAAGCTATCTAAAATATGCTTTCCAAAGTAAGTATTAGAATATGAAGAATATGAATATTGTATATTCAATCTCAAAAACTGAATGTTTACATGGACAAAAATATATATAGGAGCTTCTATACATTAAATCTAGTCCTAGGAAATAAGCAACTAATTAATAAGCTACTAAAAACAATGTCTACACAAACAACCGTGGAATAAGACCAAGAGGCCATCGTCCATAGTGGCCACCGTCCAACACTCACCCTCAAGCTAGTGAATATACATTCTCCATTCCCAGCTTGGATACAATAGTTTGAAATGCTAGACTATTCAACCCTTTTGTAAGTACATCAGCAAGCTGACCATGTGTAGAAACATAGGGTGTACAAATTAAACCTCTCTAATTTTTCTTTGATAAAATGTCTGTCAACCTCAATATGCTTCATTCGATCATGTTGCACCGGATTATGAGCAATGCTGATTGCAGACTTGTTATCACAATAAAGTCTCATCAGACCATCCCACTTGATCTTCAAATCTTCAAGAATGATTTTTAACCATAGTAGCTCACACACACCTTGAGTCATAGCTCTGAATTCTGCCTCTGCACTAGATCGTGCTACCACATTCTGTTTTTTACTTCTCCAAGTCACCAGACTTCTACCAAGAAAAGTACAATATCCTGTAGTTGACCTCCTGTCCACTGGTGATCCAGCATAATCCGCATCAGTATATGCTTCAAGTACCACACCTCCATTTCTCTTAAATAGAATGCCTTTTCCTGGTGTTCCCTTAAGGTACTGTAACACTCGATATGTTGCTTGCAAATGAGATTCTTTTGGATTGTGCATGAATTGGCTAATCATACTAACTGCATATGCTATATTCGGCCGTGTGTGGGATAGATAAATAAGTCTTCCCACTAGACGCTGATACATTTCTCTATCAACTGCAGCATCTTCCTCTGCCTGTCCAAGTTTCATATTGGGATATATCGAAGTAGTTGCCGGTTTGCATGCTGTATGACCTGTTTCTTTTAGGAGATCCATAACATACTTTTGTTGAGAGATGAATATACCTTTCCTAGAATGAGCAACCTCAATTCCAAGAAAGTATTTTAACCTCCCTAATGCTTTAATTTCCAACTCCTTGGCTAAGCACTGACTCAGAACATGTTTCTCCTTATCATCATCTCTTGTTACAATTATGTCATCAACATACACCAAGAGAGTTGTGACTCCCCCTGAAGGAGAGTCTTTAACAAACAATGTGTGATCCCCTTGGCTTTGTTTGTACCTCATAGCCAACATAATTTTAGCAAACCTTCCAAACCACGCTCGAAGTGATTGCTTGAGGCTATATAAGGCTTTTTTCATCTTACACACAGTATTAGCATGCAAATTCCTCCCATATCCTGGTGGGACCTCCATGTAGACTTCTTCTTTGAGATCTCCATGTAAGAAAGCATTCTTGACATCAAACTGCTGTAAATCCCAACCATAATTAGCTGCTAATGCCAATAATACTCGAACTGTGTTCATCTTTGCAACTGGTACAAAAGTCTCCTGGTAATCAATTCCATAAGTTTGGGTATACCCTTTGGCAACTAATCGTGCCTTATACCTCTTTATGGATCCATCTGCTCTATATTTTATAGTATACACCTATTTACAACCCACACTTTTCTTTCCTGCCAGTAACTGCACTAGCTCCCAGGTTTTATTCTTTTTCAATGCCTCCATCTCCTCATTCATGGCTTATTTCCATTTTCCATTGGACAAGGCCTCGGGTAGGGTGGTAGGGATGACAATGATATTTAGGCTTATAAGGAAAGCTTTATGGGATGGTGAAAAATTCTCAAAGGACAAGAAGTGTGAAAGGGGGTATAGTGGCCGTTTTGTGCACTCTCTGGTTCCTTTCCTGATGGCTATAGGAAGAATTTGGTCACTACTATCCATATGAAATTCAGATTCATCTTGCAATAAAGGGTTAGACATTATTACCTCATTTGAAGGCTCCGAGTTGGACTCTTGGGCCTGCACAGGTTCAGGAACAGCCATCTTCCTTCTTGTGAACACCTTGCCTTTGCCATACCTTACATTCTCAAGAGCGGTCGACCACTTGGGTCGAAATGGTTTTGGACACGAGTTCGGACACGGTTCGATTATTGACTTCAGAAGGAGGATCAGGGACAAGAGGAGGAAGGTCAAGAGGACGACCATGAGACACAGGAAGTAAGGACATGTCAAGCAGGAAATTTTCCTTATCTTCCTCCATTGACTTCTCCCCCTGAAGATAAGGATGGGAAAAATAGGGTTCTTCTTCACGGAATGTAACATCTCTGGAGACATAGAATTTTCTGGATAGAGGGTGATAATACTTGTACCTTTTCTGGGTCGAAGAATAGCCCAAAAAAATACACTTTAGAGCCCTTGGATCGAGTTTCCCCTTGTTTGGACTGTGAATATGGACAAAAGATACACATCCAAAAATTTTAGGGACAAGATTATTGGAAGTGTGTAGATCAGGATAGAAAGTAGAGAGGACATCCATAGGACTCTTGATAGCTTCCCCCCAGAAGGACTTAGGGACATTTCTCTGAAATAATAAGGCTCGGGTTTTTTTCAAGAAGATGACTGTTTTTTCGCTCTGCTAACCCATTCTGTTGTGGGATATGAACACATGAAGATTCATGGATTATTCCTTCTTTTTGGAAAAAATGCATAAGAGTCTGATTAAAGTAGTCCTTAGCATTATCGGACCTGAATCGTTTAATACCCACTCCAAATTGATTTTTAATCATGGAACAAAAATTTAGGAGAACAGTACTAATATCAGACTTGTGTTTGAGCAGAAAAATCCAACTAACACAAGTACAGTCATCAATAAAAGATACAAACCATCTTGCCCCAGAGACATTAGGAATGGAAGAGGGACCCCAAACATCACTATGAATAAGGAAAAAAGGAACAAAACTCCTTCTATGACTAATTGGAAAATTGACACGTTTATGTTTGGCCAATTCACATACATCACAATGAAATTGTTCAACATCAAAACTTTTAAACAGAGAAGGAAAAAGACTCTTAACAATCAGAAAAGATGGATGGCCTAATCTGCGGTAAGCAAGCCAGATTTTGTCTTTATTGGCGGAAAAAAGTTCAGAGGTAAAGGAATATGGGTGCCCAAATCTACCCTTGGTCCTGTTGAACTGACAAGGTGCTTCAAGGAGGTAGAGACCATCCTGTTCCCTAGCATGTCCAATCATCTTCCCCGAATCCTTGTCCTGAAAAACACAATGATCATCGTAAAAAACCACATTGCAAGACAAATCTATAATTAATTTCTGGACAGAAACTAGATTTGTGGACAATTTAGGAACATGAAGGACATTTTTTAAGGTCACTAGGGGATTAAGGTGGACAGTTCCTACACCGGCTACAGTGGTCAAGGAGCCATCAGCTGTGGATATTTTTTTATTGCTTGGGCATGGAGAATAGGTGGAAAAATTAGTGGGGTTGTTGGTCATATGATTTGTAGCGCCGGAATCTATAATCCAGGAGTTGGTAAAAATTGTACCCGAGACATTGAATCCAACAGAAAAAGGTAACTTACCTGAACGAGTCAAAGAACAAGTACCTGAGGGCTTTTCAAGGCTGTGTAGAAGAGATCTCACCTGCTCAATCTCCTCTGGATTGAAAGTGCTGGGTGTTGGTTGACTTCCTGACACTGCCACAGCATTAGCTTTCCCACTGTTGCATGATTGTTTCCCCTTCTGCCCCCACTCTCGACTTAGGGGTTTTCCATGAAGCTGCCAACACCTATCTCGGGTATGTCGTGGCTTATTACAATAAGTGCATCACAAGTCATCCCGATTTTTTGACTGACTGGGTTTTTCTCCTTCCAAGGAGAATGTGTTCTCCACCTTTGCTTCTGGCTTGGTAGAACCACGAGCCACCATAGCCAAAGTCTCGCTGATTTTTGGTTCAAGCATCAGCTCTCTCCTGCTTTCCTCACTTCGGATGATGGACACAACCTCATTAAAAGAGGGGACTATAGATTTACCAAGAATCTAAATCCTCACCTGATCAAATTCTGGATTCAGCCCAACAAGGAAGTCATAAACCCGGTCTTGCTCAATAAACTCCTTGAGTACTGCTGCATCCTTCAATTGATTAGCATATTCAGTGACTGTCTTGTCTCCCTGTTTTGCAGCCACCGTCTTTACCTTAACCTCGTAGACTTGAGCAGCATCCCTGGCTTTGGAATAGGTTTGCTCAATGGCATCCCATATAGCCTTTGCAATGTTTAGGAACATGCAAGTGTCACTGATATCCGGAGTCATGGAATTCCACAACCATGCCATAATCATCGAGTCTTCTTCATCCCATGCTTCAAACTTGGGATAACCTGGCTGAGGTCCAGTACCCATGAGATGACTCAGCTTCCCTTTTCCTTTTAGTATGGCGCGAACAAGTTATGACCACTTAAGGTAATTCTTTCCGTTCAGCCTATACGCAGATTGAATGTTCTGCAATTCACTAGGTGGTTGGGATCGAGTATCGTCCATTGGTTGAGTGAAACTGGAAACCTCACCCATAGTGGACATTTTGAGAGATAAAACAGAATGGGTTGCTGTTTGGGTACTATTCACGGGGGTACTGTTCATTGTACTGTTCACAATACTGTTCACAGGTTCTGTTTAGGTGGCAATGGACGGAAAGCGGAATGGGTACTGTTTGGGAACTGTTCACAGGTACTGTTTATGAACTGTTCACGGGTACTGTTCACGAGTTCGGTTTAGGTGGCAATGAAGGCCAAAGAGGAATGTTCAGCAAAAGGGCAATGAAGGCCAAAAACACAATTTGGTTGGCAATGAAGGCCGACCGAAAAAAAGTCAACAGAAAACAAAATCATTCTCGGATCGGAACTTAATCTGATACCATATTAGAATATGAAGAATATGAATATTGTATATTCAATCTCAAAAACTGAATGTTTACATGGACAGAAATATATATAGGAGCTTCTATACATTAAATCTAGTCCTAGGAAATAAGCAACTAATTAATAAGCTACTAAAAACAATGTCTACACAAACAACCGTGGAATAAGACCAAGAGACCACCGTCCATAGTGGCCACCGTCCAACAGTAAGCTACAACCTTCTATTAAGTAATTACGCATTGATAGGTACCTGAAACAGAAAACACAGAAAGAAAACAGTAAACCAGAGGTTCTCCAAGGGACCTCTCTCCTCAGTTTTCGCACTTAATTCTTCCATACCTCTCCCTGCTATACCTTACATTTATCCCCCTTCCATTTTAACAGAATTCCACTAATTCTCTCACTCTCCCTTCCTGCCGCATGTCTAGGCAGTTACAAGAGAATTCCCATGCATATTCCCTTCTACCCCATCTCTCATGCTCACATGGGTCATTATTCCACTGCTTTTCTCATTCTTTCTCGTTACATAGACTTTAGTATTAGGAGGGTATTTATCAATACTCCCCCAAAAGTTTCACCTTGTCCTCCATGTTAAAGTTTGGAAACTGAGTCTGAATCAAATCATATAATTCCCAAGAGCTTTCAGACTGTCATAATTGCTTCCATTTGATCGCTACCTCCAAAGATCCAGCAGAATTGCTGCGCAGTTGGAGGACTTCAGCTGGGTTCACCTTTAGCTCCAAAACTTCTGTGAGAGTAATTGGTAAAGGTTGGCTGGAGACAAATGCTGTTAACAGATTTCTTAAGGAGGGAAACGTTAAAAACAGGATGAATCCTGGTATACTCTGGAAGTTTCAGTGTATAAGCTACCTGTCCTGTCTTCTCCAACACTTCATAAGGCCCACAGTAACAGGGACTAAGCTTCTCATTAAGTTTTCAGGCCAGAGAACGCAACCTATAAGGCTGAATTTTCAAATACACCAAGTCCCCTGGCTAGAACAGATTATCCTTCCTCTTTTTGTCAGCTTGGTCCTTCATCCGAGCTTGAGCATTCACAAGAATCTGTCTCAATTCATCCAGTAGCTGGTCCCTAGCAGTTAGAAGTTGATTCATCTCTTCAACAAATGAAAACTCCCCACAACTGTTGAATAAAGCCGGGTCGTCTCTCCCATACTGTGCTTCGAACAAAGTTAATGTAGTAGAGCTATAATAACTGGTATTAAACCAAAATTCAACCCAACTCACGTACCGAGGCCATAGTTTGTGATTGTGACTGGTAAAACACCTGAGGTAGGTCTCTAGACAGCAGTTCACTACCATAGTTTGCCCATTAATTAGACTGAGGGTGATAAGCTGAACTGAGCTTCAGAGCAGTGTTAGTAGGACATGCAGCAATCCTAATTAGGGTTACTGAAACTTCAGCCCAGGCCCATTAAGCCTTGTGGCAATTCTCTTTTAGGTTTTGTGTGCTGTACGGCAGTCAATTGCCATTTATTGTACATAATTAGCTTTAATTAGCTTTCCTAAAATTGAGTATACAGCTTAGGGAATGGAGCAAATCTCGTTTGTAAATGGGAAAGTTTCCCCTGAATTGTTCCTGTACAGTTTCTATATATATGAAATAATAGAAGACATAAAGACAAGTTTTTCACACAAATTGACATGGTATCACAGCCTTCTCTCTTACCTTAGGCTGTCACGTTTTTTTCTCTGCCCAAGGGGCTTTCGGATCTCTAGTCTTCTCTGGTTTCAGAATTTTGTTTGTTGTGTTTGGCATCTGGTTCTAGAATTTTTTTTCCAGATCACGTATTCTGGTTTCACCTCAAAGTTAAGAATTTTTTTTTTTTTTGCATTCTTTTGGTTTTTTGAATCACTATGGCAACAGAAAACTTGTGTTCGCTTTAGTGGGGAGAACTATTCAGCCTGGGAGTTTCAGTTCAGGATGTTCGTCAAAAGCAAAGGACTGTGGGGTCATATCGATGGCTCTTCCGCTGCACAAAATGACCCAATCGAGCTTGCTACACATGGGAGACGAAGGACGCTCAGATTATTTCCTGGATTCTGGGGTCCATTGAGCCACACATGGTCAACAATTTGCGCTCCTTTACGATAGCTAAGGAGATGTGGGACTACTTGAAACGTATCTACAACCAAGATAACAATGCAAAGCGCTTTCAGCTGGAGATGGACATTGCCAACTACAGCCAGGTAATCTCTCGATTCAAGAATATTATTCTGGTTTCTTCAACCTGTGGACCAAGCATTCAGCTATTATACATGCTAAAGTTCCAAAAGAAGCGCTATCTGTCCTTCAAGAAGTTCATAATGCTAGTTGACGGGCTCAATTTCTCATGAAATTCAGACTAGAATTTGAGGTTACGAGGGCTGCTCTGTTAAATAGAGACCTGGTTCCCTCTTTGGATGTGTGTTGGAGAGTTACTTCGGGAAAAGCAGCAGTTATTCACTTAAGGAACTATGGCACAAGACAAATTTCCTTTGGAGGCTGTCACTGTTTCTTACGCTACTCAAGGGAAGGGAAAAGACATATATATGAAGCAGGTTCAATGCTATTCCTGCAAGGAATTTGGGCATATTGCTCGAAACTGCAGCCGAAAATTTTGCACCTATTGTAAACAGCGTGGTCATATTATTAAGGAATGTCCTACGTGACCAGAGAACCGTTCAGCCAATGTCTTCCACGCAGCAGTTCATCCCTCTTTTTCTACAGAACCAGCAAATCAGCCTTCTATAACAGCAGTTCCCGCAGTCTCTAATCCAGCTGTCCTAACTCCAGAGATGGTGCAACAGATGATAATTTCAGCATTCTCTGCCTTGGGCATTCAAGCTAAGCCCAAGCACCCTCTTCAATCTTGGTTTGTTGACTCTCAGGCTTCGAATCATATGTCTGGTACTGCTGACTCTTTGCACAATGTTCGACTCTATTATGGTACACAACATATTCAAATTGCGAATGGTAATACTCTTCCTATTGCTGCTGTTGGGGATATTGATTCATCGTTTCGTAATGTGTTTGTGTCTCTTGGACTTTCTTTTTGTTTACTTTCGGTTGGTCAATTAGTAGATAACAATTGTGACATGCATTTCTCTCGTGGTGGTTGTCTTGTGCAAGATCAGGCGTCGGGGAAAGTGATCACGAAAGGGCCTAAAGTGGGCAGATTGTTTCTTATACACTTTACTATTCTTCGTCTTTTCTCTTTAGCTTGTACCACTGTAACAAATCCAAGTGAGGTCTGGCATAAACGTTTGGGCCATCTTAACTCACTTGTTTTGTCTCATTTATTGAAACATGGCTTCTTGGGTAATAAAAATCAGTCTTCTTCTTTATCTTTTGATTGTTCTGTGTGTAAGCTTGCTAAAAATAAGACTCCCATTCTCTTCTACTGGTCATCGTGCAGACAAATGTTGTGATCTTATTCATAGTGATGTTTAGGGAGTTTCTCCTATCATATCTCATGCAAACTATAAATATTTCGTGACATTTATTGATGACTACAGTCGATTTACTTGGATTTATTTTCTTCACTCCAAAGCTGAGGTCTTTTTAGAGTTTCAAACCATTTTAGCCTATGTTGAAAATCAATTTTCTACTGGTATTAAGATTTTACATTCTGACTCTGGCGAAGAATATATGTCTAATGAATTTCAGGCATTTTTACAGCGTAAAGGTATTATTTCGCAGCGTTCTTGTTCATATACGCCTCAACAGAATGGTGTTGCTGAGCGTAAAAATCGGCACTTGTTGGATGTCACTCGTACCTTGCTGCTTGAATCCTCTGTTCCTCCTCGTTTTTGGGTTGAGGCTTTGTCCACTGCTGTCTACCTCATTAATCGTCTTCCTTCTCAGATTTTTTTACTTTAATTCACCTTTCTCTCGTCTCTATAACATGCCTCCTAGTTATCATAATCTTCATAATTTTGGTTGTGTCTGTTTTGTTCACTTACCGCCTATTGAGCATCACAAACTTGGTGCTTAGGCAGTTCAGTGTGCATTTATAGGTTACAGTACCACTCAAAAAAGGCTTCATGTGTTATGATGTTACTGCTAATCGTCTTCGTATCTCTCGAAATGTGACTTTCTTTGAGAATCACTACTTCTTTCCGTCTAATGTGGTCGTTTCTATTGCTCTTGCTAGGCTTCCTAACTTTGGTGATGTCCCTCGTTCTATTGAGCGTTTCAAACCAGGTGTTGTGTATACGAGACGTCAACTTCCTTTAACTCCTCCTGGTGTTGACCCGCCACCAAAACCTGTAACTCTGGCACCTTGAAGGTCTGCTCGCGTCTCTCATCCACCAGATAGGTATGGGTTTCCACACACTTCTCTTAATGTGACCTTATCTGGCATTTCTGTTCCTACTTGTTATTCTTAGGAAGTTAAGGATGCATGATGGGAACAAGCCATGCAAGCTGAGCTACAGGCTCTTCAGAAGAATCATACTTGGGATATTGTTCCATGCCCTCTTGGTATTAAACTCATTGGCTGTAAGTGGGTATATTCTGTGAAGCTTAATTCTGATGGTTCTCTCGACCGCTATAAGGCTCAGTTGGTTGCTCTTGGCAACAGGTAAGAATATAGGGTGGATTATGATGAGACGTTTGCTCCAGTGGCTAAGATGACTACTGTGCGGACTATTCTTGCTATTGCGGCTTCCAAGGGATGGTCCCTCCACCAAATGGACGTTAAGAATGCGTTCCTGCACGGCGATCTTAAGGAAGAAATTTTTATGACTCCTCCTCCAGGCTTATTTTCTTCCTCCTCTGGTGTGTGCAAGCTGAAACGTTCTCTTTACGGCTTGAAACAAGCTCCTCAGGCATGGTTTGAAAAATTTCGTTCTACTTTGCTTGGTTTTTCTTTCACACAGAGCCAGTATGATTCTTCTTTACTTGGTTTTTCTCTTAGGGGTGGTTTCTAGATTTCATTATATTTCCTGGTTTGTTTGCTTATTTGATTAGGATTAAGAGGCTAGTATTAGTACAAATAGCGGTTAGTGCTTTGTATTTTATCATCACATCATAATACATATCAATATAATATTCTATTGTTCAAAGTCTCCTTTTTATCTTTTCTTCCTTCCTAACCTAAATCATACAATTTTAACACTTACCTCTCTCTCCAAGCTACCCCTTACATTTATACCCCTTCCATTCTGTCGAAAGCCGTGTGGATCTGTATGCTGATTCTTAAGAATATTATTTTAGGAATGTATATATTTAGTGTAATTAGGGTGTAATAAATGTAATCTCCCAAGTCAAGGAAATACATCCTAGGATTAGGAGATATTTAGTTTCCTGAATTAGTGCTGGGAAGTTTAAGACATTTCCTAAAATAGAGCTAGGACCTTCTTTACATATACCTCTGTGATTGACTCAATGTATATACAATTAAACCCTATTTTCTCTTTAGATGGTATCAGAGCAGTTCCAGTCAGGAACTGCTCCTAGTTTTCGTTGAGCGTCACCCTTCCAATCCAGTTGGCCTTCATTGCCAACAGCTCTCCTCCATCCGAAATCAATTGGCCTTCATTGTCGTCATTTCTCCCCTTTCAGATTGGCCTTCATTGCCGATCGTTTCCATGATAGCCGCCAGAGAAGACTTAAACCTAGTTTTTCCTTGTTTCTTGAACCTTACCTTGCGTTGCTTACAAATCCATCCCGGTATCAGCCGAAGTAGATCGATTTGGTGATTTGAAGATGTCAACCGAAGAGGCAAAAGAAATAGGAGATGCTCAATCTCAACAGCCCAGAGAATTGCAGAATATCCACTCTGCGTATAGGTTGAATGGGAAGAATTACCTAAAGTGGTCCCGACTTGTTCGCACAGTGCTAAAAGGAAAAGGCAAGTTGAGTCACCTAACGGGTACTGGACCTAACAAGGGCAGTCCTAAGTTCGCAGCATGGGATGAAGAAGACTCCATGATCATGGCTTGGTTATGGAATTCGATGATTCCAGAAATTAGTGACACTTGCATGTTCCTCAACACTGCCAAGGAGATTTGGGATACAGGGGAACAAACCTATTTCAAAGCCAAAGATACTACTCAAGTATATGATGTAAAGGTGAAAACAGTAGCGGCAAAACAAGGGAACAAAATTGTTACTGAATATGCTAACCAACTGAAGTCTCTATGGATGGAGCTAGATCCTTATAGAGTGATCAAAACCCAATGTTCGACTGATGCAGTGATTCTCAAAGAGTTTATTGAGCAAGATAGAGTCTACAACTTTCTAGTTGGACTGAACCCAGAGTTTGATCATATCAGAATTCAAATTTTGGGAAACAAGAAATTCCAAGTCTCAATGAAGTGGTGGCTGCGGTACGAAGTGAAGAGAGCATAAGGAGTTTAATGTTGGATACCCCAACTATAGAGAGTTTAGCCATGGTGGCTGAACATTTTAAATGAGGTACAGCAAATGTGGAAAAGAAGGAGGATGGATTATGGTGCACCTATTGCAACAAGTCACGCCACACCCGGGAGAAGTGCTGGAAACTACATGGAAAGCCTCCTAATCATGAATGGGAAAAAAAGGGGGAATCTTCACGGAAGAGTGGATATGCTCATGTTGCTATTGCTGAACAAAATGAAGAAAACAAACCTAAATCCACTAGTCTTAAGCAGGAAGAGATAGACAGGATGAGAGCTTTCCTTACCAGCCTGGACAAACCAACAGGTACTTGTACTTTGGCATATTCAGGTAAGCTTCCATCATCATTTGGGTTAAATGTCTCAAAAACACCTTCTATCCAGTTCTGGATACTAGATTTAGGCACCACAGACCACATGACACCCTTATCCAAACACTTCTCCACATATTCACCTTCTCCCAACAATAAGAAAATTGCCACAGCCGATGGTACTCTTGTAACTGTAGCTAGCCTAGGTAATATCCAAATAAACTCATCAATAACCTTAAAAAATGTTCTCCATGTCCCAAAATTATCCACCAATCTTGTCTCGATACAAAAACTTACAAAAGATTTATCCTGTAATGTAATTTTTGACAGCAGTAATTGTGTATTTCAAGACAAGGATTTGGGGAGGACGATTGGACGTGCTAGAGAATGGAATGGCCTTTACTACCTTGAAGAACCAAACCTGTCTACCATGGTCAAAAACAGTCTACCTTATTCCTTCATGTCCGAGTCCATGCTATCCAACAAGGAGAAGATTTTTCTTTATCACTATCGGTTAGGACATCCTTCTTTTAGGGTTGTCAAAGTTTTGTTTCCTTCTCTTTTTACCAAATTAGATGTTGAGAGTTTTCACTGTGAGGTGTGTGAGCTTGCTAAACACAAGCGTGTACCCTTTCCAATATGTAACAACAGAAGTACATTTCCATTTTATCTTATTCATTCAGATGTATGGGGTCCCTTTACTGTTCCAAATGTGTCAGGTGCTCTATTGATGATTGTACCCGGACTACTTGAATTTTCTTACTCAAACATAAGTCTGAAGTAAGCACTGTTTTCCCAAATTTCTTCTCTATGGTAAAAAATTAGTTTGATTTAAATATCAAAAGACTTAGATCCGACAATACCAAGGACTATTTCAATCAGGTTCTTACTCCCTTTTGTCAAAAAGAGGGAATAATTCATGAGTCTTCTTGTGTCAAAACACCACAACAGAATAGAATTGCAGAGAAGAAAAATGGGCACTTGTAAACCAAACCCGGGCACTGTTGTATCAGAAAAATGTTCCTAAAACCTTCTAGGGAGAAGCAGTTCTTATAGCAGTCCTTTCTTCCTTTTACCCGAATCTCTCCACTACCAATAATCTTAAACCTCAGATATTTAGGTGTGTATCCTTTGTTCATATCCATAGTCAAGATAGGGGGAAACTTGATTCTAGGGCCCTAAGATGTGTTTTTGTTGGGTATTCTTCTACTCAGAAAGGATATAAATGTTATCACCCTCTATCCAAGAAGCTCTTTGTGTCTCGGGATATAACCTTTAATGAGCAAGAATCCTATTTCACCAAACCTTATCTTCAGGAGGAGAGTCTTAGGGAAGATAAGGACATACATCTTGCGTTACCCGATCTTCCTAACCTTTCTATTGAGACTGAACCAGACCACCCTGAAGTTGAACCCAAGGTCAATGAGGCTACTCAACTTGATGTGAGATTTGGAAAAGGTTTGGTGTATACAAGGAAGTCCAAGGCCATTCAAGAATCTATACAAGTTCAAGAGTCCAACTCAACTCTTTCAAATGAGGTAACAATTTCTGTTGTTCTAGCTTTACAGGATGAAACCGAAACCCAAATTGCTGAAAATGTACCAAGCAGCCATTATATCCTCTCTCAAATTATCTTCCATTTAAAAACTTCTCACCAACTCACAAAACCTTCTTTGTAAACCTGAACACTACCTCCATACCTACTACCCTATCTGAGGCATTGTCCAACAAAAAATGGAAACAAGCCATGGATGTAGAGATGGAAGCATTAGAAAAGAATAAAACCTGGGAGCTGGTTCCTTCACCAGCAGAAAAACAGCCAGTTGGATGTAAGTGGGTATATACGGTGAAATACAAAGCTGATGGGTCAATTGAGAGGTACAAAGCAAGGTCAGTTGCAAAAGGGTTCACACAAACCTATGGGATTGATTATTCAGAGACTTTTGCTCCGGTTGCTAAAATGAATACAATCAGAGTGATCATATCCCTTGCTGCCAACCATGGTTGGGAACTACAACAATTCGATGTGAAGAATGCTTTCTTGCATGGGGAACTTGAGGAGGAAATTTATATGGAAATGCCACCAGGATAAGGGAGGAAGGTGACTGCCAATACAGTATGTAAGTTGAAAAAGGCCTTGTACGGGCTGAAACAATCACCTCAGGCCTGGTTTGGAAGGTTCACTAGTGTTATGACAGCCTTGGGATACAAGCAAAGTCAAGGGGATCATACATTGTTCGTCAAACACTCTGAGTCATGGGGAGTAACAGTGTTGCTAGTGTATGTGGATGACATTATATTGACTAGAGATGATAGGAGAGAACAACAGATCTTGAGTCAGTGCTTGGCCAAGGAGTTTGAGATCAAAACCCTAGGAAAACTGACATATTTTTTAGGGATTGAAATGGCACACTCCAGGAAAGGGATCTTCATATCTCAGCAGAAGTACATCACTGATTTACTCAACAAAACAGGTACAACAGCTTGTAAACCTGCGAGTACTCCTGTGGACCCAAGTCTAAAACTAGGGAATGCAGAAGAAAATGCAAAGATGCTACAGTAGATAAGGAGATGTATCAACATCTGGTGGGCAAACTCATTTACTTATCCCACACCAGACCGGATATTACCTATGGAGTTAGCTTGATCAATCAATTTATGCACAGCCCAAGAGAAGTTCATTTACAGGATGCTCATAGAATTTTGCAGTATCTCAAGGGAACTCAGGAAGAGGGATTTTGTTCAAAAGAAATGGGAATATGACACTCGAAGCATACACTGATGCTGACTACGTAGAGTCAATTGTTGACAGGAGATCAACTACCATATATTGTACTTTCCTTGGAGGAAATCTTGTGACTTGAAAAAGTAAAAAACAGAGTGTAGTGGCACGTTCTAGTGCTGAAACAGAATTTCGTGCTATGGCACAAGGTGTGTGTGAATTGGTTTGGCTTAAAATTATTCTAGAAAATTTAAAGATTAAGTGGGAAGAACCTATGAGGCTCTACTGTGACAATAAATCAGCAATCAGTATAGCACATAACCCAATTCAACATGATCGAACTAAGCACATCAAAGTGGATAGACATTTCATCAAGGAGAAGCTTGATATGCACTCCATATGTGCCCACTCAAGGACAACTTAGGGATATTTTCACCAAAGAATTAAGCAGCTCCTCATTTAAAGAATTGTATCCAAGCTGGGAATGGAGAATACCTATTCACCAGCTTGAGGGAGAGTGTCGGAAACCGTGTGGATCTATATGCTGATTCTTAGGAGTATTATTTTAGGAATGTATATATTTGGTGTAATTAGGGTATAATAAATGTAATCTCCTAAATCAAGGAATTACATCCTAGGATTAGGAGATATTCTGTTTCCTGAATTAGTGCTGGGAAGTTTAAGACATTTCCTAGAAAAGACCTAGGACCTCCTGTACATATACCTCTGTGATTGACTCAATGTATATACAATTAAACCCTATTTTCTCTTAGACATTCTAACAAAACTCCACTAATTCTCTCACACTCCCTTCTTACCACGTGTCTAGGCAATTACAAGAGAATTCCTATGCATATTCCCTTCTACCCCTTCTCTCATGCTTACGTGGGTCATTATTCCACTGCTTTTACTTGTCTTTATCCTTACATAGACTTAAATATTAAGAGGATATTTATCACGCATGAATAAATCTGTTTATTGGATCTAAAACCTAGCACATTAGCATCCTTGATCCAGTATCTAAATTAATAAAGGACTTCACTCATTGCAATATCATGCCCAAAAATACTAAAGCAAATTAGCAATAATCAAATGTTTTGAGTTAGTAGTGACATAAATGGCACAGTGGTTTTGTAGAGGCATATCTAGGAGGAGAGTGAACATACATGCATTTATGCTTAACATATACTAATAGCCCGTTTGATACGTAGGATAAGATAAGGCTTGATTGCATTAGGCCTGATAATATAAGACTTAAGGACCCGTTTGGTACGAAGGATAGGATAAGGTCTGATAGTATTAAATATGATAGTATAAGACCTGATAGTATAAGACCTGATAGTATAAGACCTAATACGTAATGGTTGAGAATATCGAAATGTTTAAAATTATAATGAAAAAGTCTTTATAACACCTTATACATCAAAATCTAATCAGGCCTAATCCCACCCCCCAAGGCTTGATTAAATTATCCATCATTTTAATGTATAAGAGAGGTTTAATGGATAAGCTTATACAATACAGTGTTTACACCAAACAACTGATAAAGTCATAATGTATTGTATTAGCTTATCCTATCAGGCCTAATACAGCATGCCAAACAGGCCCTAATAGTATAAGGCTTGATAAAATTTTAATATTATTCATTGTTTGGCGCAATATTGTATAAGATACTGTGTTGTATAAGATAATACTATTATGTGTTCGCTGATGCACTGTATAATACTAGATATGATAAAAAAAAATTACACTTTTGACAAAAATACCCTTTAATAAAAAGTATACTATATTTATCCAAATTTATTATGTTATAATAATTTTTGGAGAATAAAAGTTTCCAAAGCTTATGAAAAAAAATTTAAGTAAAAATTAAATTAAATAGTTAGTTTTTATTAAAAAGAAAAAAAAAACCTTTCTAATCACTTTCTAAGATAGATCATTTCCTTCCTTAATGAAATTTTTGTCCTATTTCTCTACTCTTTTTCACTCTTGCACAGAAAAGCCTATGTCTACTACACTGCTTCACCCATAAGGCTGCAACACGCAAAGGCAGGGCTGTTTCTATGGGTGGTGATGGTGAATAAAGAAGGAGGAAAATTTACATAGAAGAGCAAAAAAGGACCCCATTCCTCTTTCTCTCAAAAGCACCTTGCAAATCGTCACCCACATACTAGCAAACACAAAGCACTCATCATCATTGTAAACCTGCAGACCCAAAACAAATTAGCAAAACCTCATAGTCAAACTCCACCATCAACCTAATCATTCCGCATAAACAATTTCCACTCAACCCCATAAGTTCCAAATCACAATTAAATAAAGAAACTTAACTCAACAACCTATTCCCTTTAACAGAATTCCAACCTAAATCTTCTCAAACGACCACATCCCAGTAGCCCCTTTGTTCAACCAACAACAACCCATTAACTTAATCAGGCCTAATTTCACCACTCAAGGCCTAATTAAGTTATACGTTATTTTAATGTATAAGAGGGATATGCTAGATAAACTTATATAATATTGTGATCGCACCAAACAACTAATAAAGTCATAATGTATTACATAAGTTTATCCTATCAAGTCTTATACGTCGTGTCAAACGTGCCCTAAGGTCAAAATCATGGTTTGGATTCTAGCGATGTTATGAAGAATGAGATGTATGACTCACTTGGAATTATAACCACTTCCTGGTTGCAATACCTCTGGAGCCATCCTGTAACAGAAAGGTAAAGAGACATATTATCACAGATATACAGAAAAACAGCTTGAGAAAGTAGAAATTTTGACAACATATGTTACCAGCAAGGAGTCCCCACAAAAGTGTTTCTTGAACGCTGTCTATCACCCGTATCAAACATGCAAGCGGAAACACCAAAGTCAGCAAGCTTTACGGCCCCATTGCTATCGAGTAAAATGTTCCCAGCCTGTTACCACAATAAGAAATAAGGAACTTGCATCGGGAGTCAGATGCGTGAGAAACAAAGAAAAGGAATGAAGTGGAAATGGTAGGTAGACTGCATCCATCATGGAAGAATGACCTTACCTTAACATCTCGATGAATATGGCCTTGTTGATGAAGGTAGTCCAAGGCCTTAAGAGTTTCTTTGAGGATAGATCCAATTGCATCCTCTTCAAATCCGTCCGGATAAGCTATCTTCATGAGGTGTAAACAAGAACCCTCATCCATGAATGGCATCATCACCCAAAGGCTTCGTTCCGCAGCAAAGGAACAATAAGCCCTCACAACATTAGGATGATCAATCAAGCTCATCGTTTGAGTCTCCCTACGTATGTCATCCTGTTAAGGACCCCGCAATTCATCAAACAAACAGGTATAATCACACGCTTCTTAAAATCAATCATCAAAACAAACCAATCCCTAAGCTAATAATTAACAAAAATTTCTATCCCCATCCCCATATGTGAATGACGAAATACTATTAACAAGTATTTGAGTAGATGAATTTGAATAAAGAAGGGATCTTCATCTTAGAATATTTAAAAGTGAAACGAACAAGATTAATATTGCAGCGATCGAGATCCAAACACTTGACGGCGACAAGTTGGTTGAAAGGAAGGTAGATCGCCCTGTAAACGGTGGCGGTGGCACCATAACCCACTTCATCCAGAAGCTTGTAGTCGGCGGGATTAGCAGAGTAGCTTCGCTGATGACGTCCACCTCCCATTCTGCCAAAAGCCCTGATACTGATACTGATACTGATACTGATAGAGCACTAAGCCCCTCCTCAACTCAACTCAATTAGACTAAAATTTCCTGATCTATCTCCAATCCTTCTCTCTATCTAGTGCTGGTGTTTGAAACCTTAGTTACAAAATAACATAAACTAGTTGTAGAGTTGGCTTGGGTAGTGGATGCCCGAATCCAGTGGTTGACCGCCATCAGAATCAACTTTGATTTTGAGTCAAGACTCGAGAGAAAGCAAGCAATACTTGATGCTAATCCGGCTGGGTATGCCAATTCTCATTCCCAACCAGGCTACCTCCAACTGCTGACGTGTTCTGTTTCCTCTCTCTTCCGTCTATTGACACCTGGATCGCTCCACCGAGGGCCACTTTTTTATTTATATTTATATTTATATTATACTTATTATATTTATATAATTATATTTATATATGTTATATATTTACATTACATCCTAATGTTCTGTATCTTTAGTCTTTACAATATATGAAATAATTAATAAAAAATTTATTTGTGTACAAAATAATTAATAAAAATTATTAATGTAATTATTTAAAATATGATCAATAAATTATTTTTTTATTTATAAGACATTAATATCAATAATAAAAATAAAACATATGTTAAAAAGGTAAACATAACAATCATATAATTAATTTTAGTATATAACATATTGCAAAACTATTTTTTAAATAAATAATTATTTTAAATATAAATAATTATTTAACTTAGAATTTTGTTAATAAATTACATTTCCTTTAATTTTATTAAGTTTTTTCATAAAATTTTTATAATATTCTCTTCAACCTAATAGATTTATTCAGATTATAAAAGTTCAATAAAGATTTATATAAGTTACCTGAAAATTTTGGGAATTATCTGGATGGAATTGGGCATAAATCTATGACATTGAAGCTTAAGATATTAATAGGACAGTAAAAGATAATTAGTGGAATGATTAAGAAGGTTAAAAACTTTATTTCTAAGAAATTAAAGCATTCCTAATAGATTAAAAGTTATCAGATGAATTTTAAGTTTTGAGACTCATTCCACGTCTCCTACTATAGCAATCTGCTACCCCTTCACCTAATGCAAGATATTTTGGTCATCTTGCTTTCATCTCTCTCCACTCCTTCATGTTACCCATCATCTCACTCTTCCATCCTCTAACTTTCTAACTCTCACTCATTCTCTATTCTCTTATCTTCACGACTGTCAACAAAGGAAAAGAAAGAAAACAAGAACAAGAAAGATCGAGGGGGGAGGAAGAAGCACGAAGGAGAAGAAAAGAGAACCAAGAAAGGAAAGACCAAGGCAACTACAAGCTAGGTAAGGGGTGTTTTCTCAAACTTTTCATACTAAACGTGTTTTCTCATGGATTTGAAAGAAAGCTTATTTGATGTTGAGCTTGGAACCATGACTTTTACAAGAAATGATTTTTGAAACTTGGTTTACTCTTGGACTTGAAATGATGATGATTTTGAGTTCTAAAAAAGATGAAAACTTGTGGACTGATGATTACCCATGCTTGCTATAATATTTGTTGATGTTGTGGTTCCCTATTTGATGACTTTGTGATTGATTTTAATATGAGGATGGGTTGGTCTTGGGGTTTCCTTCCCTTATACTCTATTTTCACTTTCAGGATGGCCCAAATAACCGATTATGGGCCAACCATAATTAGTTATTGGCAATAACAGAACGATCCTAGCCTTCCATAATCAGTTAGGCTAAATGCCTAACCAGTTATTATGGCTTAGCAGAGAGGACGAATGAGCAATAATCGGTTAGGAGTAATGCCTAACTGATTATTCATCATTTAACAAAGAGCTTAAATAAGCTCATAACTTATTACCCAAAGTGGATAACCGATTATTGGCTTATGAGAATAGCCTGTGGGAAGCTCATAACCGATTACCCAAAAGTGAATAACTGGTTATGAGACATGAAATCTGACGTAAATGAAAGATGAGAACCGGTTGGAACCTTAGGCTAACATATTATCTTGCTTGGACACATGAATCCAAGCTTGATGCAAGGGTGTGGAACCTTAAGAACACTTGATTTTATGAATGATTGAACTAAGATATGAATGATAACGTGATGAGTTAATATATCGCAAATATGATAAAATATGAGATTTGTATCATGATATGAGAATGTGAAGATGATGATTGTGATGCATAATTGATTTGATAATTATGCTTGATATTGTGACATGAGAATGACGATTGAATATAAATGATTGATTTTATGAGTAACCTATCCTCTAAGATATCCTTAGTCATAGGAAGAGGCTTGGAAAGGGTAGTTGAGGATGAATATTTTCTTACTACCTAAGTATTGAACCTGAGGATGGATAATTCCCTCCCTCTTTACCTAAGCCCTCTAGGGATAATGTGTAGTCGAGGACAGACAATTCCCTCTCTAAACTTGAGGCATTCCTGGATGAGAGATAGCATGAGGACGGATGATACCCTTCCTATCAAAGTAGTTGAGAACGAATAATTCCTGCTCTACTCACAACTCTGTATGAGGATGGATAATTCCCTCATTTGTTGTGGACTTTGATATGGGTTACTCGGAGTAGTCCTGTGTAGTGAGAACTATGAATGGGTTGAAGTGTACCCACCTGAAAGCAGGCTACTACTAAGAGATTGGTATTGTGAGGATGGACAATTCCCTCTATACCATTGATTGTTAACATGACACATATGTCTTGATGATTTGAGAGATGATGGAATTTGAATAATGACACTTGATGTTATGATTTCTGATTCAGTGATTTGAGAATTGGACAAAATGATTTACAATTTGATGATTAAATGATTTTTATAGTGATTAAATGAACCTCCTATTTCGGGAAGAAGAAGGACCCGCTTTGGCTTTCTGCCACCTTCCTAAAATGGCATAAAATGTTTTCAAAAAAGATTTTTCCCGAAATAGTTGGAATGATTATGATGACATGTTTTTCAACTACTACTGAGAATTGTGATATTCTCACCCCATTTCTTGATTTCCATGATAATTCCAGGATGATCCCCGCAACTTGTAGAGATGGAGATGGACTTGAGCTAGTACAAGTTATTTTCCTTTTGTTATCATATTTTGTAAATGATTATATACTATATACCATTCTTTTGTGTCTTACTGGCAACTGATGTACTTAACATTTTTTGATATATTATTTGTGTATGACTTCATTTTATAGATATTTATTATCCTTACACTTTAGGCTCATATTTTGTATATTACACATGTATCCTTTCAGTGAAATTTGATATTGATCTAAGTGACATTTTCTAATACGACTGTTAATGCATAATTTTGGATATGTCATTAGCTTAAGTATTAGGATGTTACAATATTCATCTCATAATTCTATATATTAATATAATTTCATATTAAGTTTTTAAATCTATAGGTTGTAAATATTAAATATATTATTAATTTTAAATAAGTTATTTAAAATTAGAATTATGAAATTTTATTTGTCAGGACTAAAAAATATGTCTTTAAAATTGATAAAAATAGTCCATGAATAAGGTAATCTTATAGAATAATAAAGCATAGATCAACCAATCAATGAAACACTAACAGTAAAAAAAAAAATCAATCAATGTATTAGAGAAACAATGATTTAAGGAGGAGTATAGGTCAGATAAGTTATCTAGTTTATGAAAAACATATATATCTGAGCTTTGGAATATTTATTAGTTATTCATTTCTTAAATTATATTTAACGTTAGTATTTGAATAAAATTTGTCAATGAATTTAAGAATTTAATGTTTCTTAATCAAAGGAAAATAATAGATCTTATTCGAATAAAAATATATGTTACATCATGAACGGAAAATGGACATTATTAGTGAAACACCGAGTTGATGAGTCCTCATATTTTATTTTGGTACTGTAGTCATGGAAATTATTAATGCGCAAATAATACTTCAAAATCCTATTAAATCCCATCCTCTCCTCGCCACAACAAAAACCACTTTCCATCAAAATATAGCAAATTTCCCTGTAACTGGTTCTCAATATAAATATGAATAATGCTTCAAAATATTTAAAAGAAGAGGTTGGTTTTCCTTTCTTTTTCACTCGTTTTCTAATCCATCAAAATTGATATGGTTAGAGACATCTTACCGTTAGTTCTAAGAGCGTGTTGAGGTGCAAAGTTTTCCACTTGATCACTTCTATCAACACCACTATTGTTGTTATCATAATTTTCTTCTTGAAACTCAGACATTCATCTTGAAATTCAGATAGAACAATCTTACTGAGCTACACATTGCAAGAAAAAGTAGAATGTATAGTTATTTATTTTCCATATGGTCACAAATTTGCAATGAGGGATGACACTGCTACTAAAGATAACCCGCTAGAATTGATCAACTCAAATAAGAGTCTTTGTAATGCAATGTTTATTGAGAAAAATTGAAATTAAAAAGTTTGACTTTTATCATTTATTGCATATTACAATGTTGAATGTATCAAATTGCAATGAATCAATGAATGACATGCACGATCAAATCATCAAATTAAACACGCATATATTATTAGATGAAATTAATGAATTAAAAGCAAAAGTTTTTAATCAATGACAATAACTCATGATTTTATATCCATTGATTATGAGATTCATGCCTTAATTTGCCTTCTGTGAATTTAGTATGCTTAATTAGCTAAATTCATGATTTCCTTATATGTTAATATACGTATAATGAGAATTCTATTTAATAAGATCAAAATTTAATAACTTCATTTTACCAATAATAATAAAACTTGATTCGGACAACATGAAATATAATAATATCAAAAGGGACCATTATTCAATAACTTTCATATTTAAACACCATTTAGTAATTGAAGGCTCAATTTTTGCTAATGCAATGGTCAAATTTTAAACACCTGAAATAAGGCCCTTAATGCCCAATAATTCCGAACTTCGAATTCAAATAATAAAATACAAATAAAAAAGTATGTAAGGAAAAGCAAACTTTGATTCTTCTTAAATATTTCCAAAAGTATATTTTATTTTGTGTCTTCTTGGCAATATTTTCTTGGAAATATAAAAAATTCCAAGCAAAACAAAAAATGGAATTTCTTGGGGATAAAAATGAACTCATAAGTCAATCTCACCTACCATTATTAAGAAATAAGAAGGAAAAAAATTGTGAAATGAGAATATTCAAAAGGAGTTGGTGAATAGTTCAATGGCTATAACTAGTGGTAGAGATTCAAATAACATACATCACCTGCGATTCGATTTCAACTACGTTTTCCTTGGAAGCTCTAGCTTTACCTCATTAGGATAGATTTTTGTTAGTCGGTAATTGTAACATGTGTAACATTTTCTTTAATATATTAAACTTATAAATAGTTATAGAGGTAGTTTAATATTTATTTAATATGTCTATTTTATTTTGTGATAATCTGAGTTAGTTTAGGCACTTTACTACAAGTTAAAAGGTAAAAAGTAACTTAAAATAGCCAAGATATTAGCTTAAATGGCTTAGTTAATGAAAATAGATATGACTAATTTATTTCTAAGTCACAAATATGTATTCTATTATGTGGTTAAAGTTTGAAAAAAATCAGAGTCTGTTTGGTATTTCTAGACATACTGGTTGTGTATTTTAATGCTGGATTGACTAGTCACAGATATAGAAAATTATGATATTAGTGAAATGATTTTTTAAATAAATTTTAGTATTTATTTTAAAGATTTTGGAATTTGGAAAACTTGATTTAGCTAAAGATGAGTATTTTTAGGAGATTGGGAAGTACCAGTGTTATAATACACGGTTCTTAACATTCTACATTTCAGCCCTTTTAGTTG
This sequence comes from Ormosia semicastrata, assembly GCA_029884595.1. Taxonomy (NCBI): domain Eukaryota; kingdom Viridiplantae; phylum Streptophyta; class Magnoliopsida; order Fabales; family Fabaceae; genus Ormosia; species Ormosia semicastrata. Next base: position 36,635,687 of record JAQQTO010000048.1, on the reverse strand, counting down.
ACCCTTTTTGTGCTGATATTTCGCTCTTTTTTTACTTCTAATTCACTATTTTCTCACGGTTGGAACTTGGCAACAGAAACAACAAGAGAGAAAGGAGAAATTGAGGAAAAACAAGAGAGAAAGAAGAGGAGATCAAAGGGAAAATCCAAGGTTCTGGTTTGAGGCATAATTTGCAACTTCAAGGTAATATCAAGGCATCTTGAAGGTAGGGGTTTATGAGCATAAACTTCATCTTTTTTTTTTATTTTTTCATGTTTAGGTTATTTGAGATCTAATATGCTAAAATGAGTTCTTGTGGTGTTTTAAGTGGTTTTCTTGCTTAGATAAGTTTTAAATGATGTTTATGACTTGTTCATGTCAAAAGTTTGGATTAGAAACTGAAAATTCTCTATTTTGACCTAAAATGCTATAAGTGTTGATTTTAGGGGTTTGAAGGAGTAATTTTGTGTTTTGATCCATTTTTTATGAAATCAATTAATGTTTTATATTTCTCTCATATTTGTGAACTTGTTTGTGACTTAAAATCACCAAGAAACGAATTTGAAGTGATCAAATTTCATACTTTGTTTCAATGGAACAGTACCTGGCTTTGCAGAAATTTGCAAAACCTGGTTTCTGCTGCTTGTGCAGCGGCGCAAGGTCTGGCACGCCACAGCGGGCGTTCGATGCCAGTTCCAGTATTGAAACCAGAGAGCAAGGCGCCACGGCGTGGCTGTGCTTGTGCCGCTACGTGAGCTCCAAGATCTTCCAAAATTGTGTTTTTGATATTTTGGAATTTCCTAAGTATATGGGATTACTCATATATGCTTTCCTAAGTGTGTTGAGGCACAAATGGGAGAAAATTCTTGGAGAAAATGACCATTTAGCATATATAAGAAGTTGTGAAACCTTAGGCAAATCTTTGAGTCTAGAATGCCTTAGGGTTATATCTAAGACCTTGCACAACATGAAGTTGTTTTGGAAATCACTTGTGAAGTGATGAGGTGAGGTTCTAAGTATGAGAATGCTAATGACAGGGTTCTTGCTACTTTGTTGGATAAGTGAGGTTAAGATTCCTATGTTCTAATGTTTAATATGTGGCTCGAATATTTGGTTTTCAAACCTGGTATTTACTTGTTTTCCTATGTATTATGACCTTAGATGGTGTGCACAACCATATGACTTGAGAATAAGGTGTGAACCTAGGTTCTCATAGCGGGTAATGCTATTATGGTTAGGGTTACCGGTATATGGGTTGGTAGTAGTACTCTTACTTTTCTGAGGAGAACTAGTCCGCACGTCGCTAGGTAGTGTTAGGGCTTGGAGCCTATCTTACCTAGTATATACAAGGGAACACAATTCTTGGGGATAAGTAAATAACTTGTGTTTTCAACTTAAAAATCTGCATTGACATTGCATATCCATAAAATTTGGACTTTGTTTAAGTATAATCATACCTCATAACATAAAGAATTGCATGATTGACAATTTTATGGACAGTTGTCATGGCTTGACCGATTGATTGTTTGGTTGCTCGTTCGATAGTATATTAGGATTGTATGAGCGATTCTTCGGTATTGTTATTTATCGAATATTCTTGTACATAGAGTGTACTTTTGTGTTCAGTTGATTTATTTGTTATAAATTATTAACAACTGGTCTTGGTATACTTATACTGATAAATTATGATTTCTCACCCCCTGTGTATTCCATGTAAATCTAGGTCACGTCACTAAAAATGGAAAGGGCAACAAAAAAAGAAGAAGCAGAAGACTTAGTTTAGTAGCTTTATTTCTTTTTGAATCAGATTGTAAATTTGTACTTTTCTAATTGTTTGTGAAAGCTTATGTATACAGTATGACTTGTTATCCAATGACATTTGTATATATGATATTTTTATCATCCGTGGCTCTCTATAATAACTATGCAAGTTATTATGAGTTTTTATTTTTCACATTTTTATGAAGTGACATGTTTAATGTGATTTATTTTGAAATATTCTGTTTATTTTACGATAATTTGTATTAGGGTGTTACAACATATCTCTTTCATAAGAGATGAAAGCATTTTACACCAATCAACTGAACAATATTTGGATCTTTGAGCTCTTTAATTAGTTTTATTTCTATAAGAGCTATAAAATTTACCCCTTCTTTATGCTTGCTAAGCAGATTTTTCTTAATTGCAACTGTTTATCCTATCTATCAATGCAATGAATTCGTCTTTATAAGAACACCATGGTATAGTAATAATGTCATTTTCATTAACAAATAAAAGGCTAGTTCATCAAGACATATAAGCAAGCATATCTCTATAATACATTGCAAGTTATATGAAGAACAACCCATAACTTTGCCAAGCCCAAGTTGAAATACTTAAAATGTTTCAAGCTTTCCATCCCTTAATTCTCAAGACCATTAAGCAAAGGGTAAGAACCATTTTATCATATCCCATGATACTGTATATAATTCTTTCTAAATAATTATAGGAATCAAACATAATAAAGTGATAAAAATCTTAAGCAAATTGTTGAATCAAACTCCCTAAACCAAGTTTAGGAATTGATCACACCCAAAGAATAATATGATAATTATAACACAATTTTAAGATATCGATTCTATAGAGAAATAAATTAAAAGAATAACTAAAAAAATATCAAATTATTAAAAATAAATAAATATTATTTTAAATGTAAAATTAAATAAAATAAAGTAAAATAAATTGAGTTTTATACTAGATGTAAGATGATTAAGGTTCGAATCTATCAAGATTAATTTTAACATTAATTATGCTAAATTATTTTACTCACATAATTTAACTCATGAACATCTAAATGATAAACATATACGCATGAAAAATATATCAATAAAATATTAAAAATAATAATCATATGTATAATAAAATTTTCTTAATTAATAGTAATTATTAAACCATCAAATATATCCCTAATAAAAAATTATAATTAATATCTAACAATTACCACTAACATTCAGATAATACAAATAAATTATAAAATATAAAAAAATATGACTGAATTTATTTTAAAATTCATTCATATAATCTGATAAAAAATAAAATTAATAAATATTAAATCTTAAAATTGAGTAAAAATAATTTAATATAATAATATCAAAATAATCAAAATTTAATCATACTCTTAATACAAAAAATTTAATAAGACATAATAAGATTAAAACATAATAAAACTATCTCACTAATATTCTCCATTGCACAAAACTCTCACTGCGTCGTTGCTCTCTCCTGTTGCGCTGCATTTCTCCAATCTGTTCCTCCCCTCTTGTGCGACGCAGTGTTCTCTTTCTCCTCGTGCGGCGTACCACACAATTCTTCTCCTGCTGCGGGACTCCTCTCTATCTCGAATGGCACACTCAATTTGTGTTCCACTGCTTCAGCATTAGGTTACCGATTTTTTGTGCAGACCGTTTCACTTTGACCACAATGGGCTTTGCTTTATTCAATTCTATACTGTACAAGCCCAAAAAGTTATTTGCTTCCAAATTAGGGAGATAGTGGGACCCACTTCCTATCATCATCTCCATTCTAATTAGACAATGGCCAACTCCTCATGTGTTTGCTTCAACCCACAAAGTCTCCAATTTCTTAATCTGTTTTTTCCTTTTCAGTCTTCACTTTCTACACGGCCCAGCAGCTCAATCATCCAATTCTGTTTTTTTTTTTTTAATTTATTTGGACTGCTTCAATTTTTCTTACTTGGGCTTTAAATCTTCTTTTAAATTTGACTAGACTTTCATTCGTTCTTTATAAATTCTAAAATTAAACATAAAAATTTATTTGAGAATATTTTAAAATAAATAAAAATTTAATTTAAAAATATACATTAATTTTAATAATTTTTATTTATATTTTAATATTTCAATCCAATAATAAAATATTTAAATAATACTTTCATACACTCATAAGGAGCCAAAATGATAAACTCAAAAAAATGATAAAGACTTATACCTAATGAGACTAAGAAAACTCAAAAAAAAAAAAAGATTGACTTGCATCTAGATAAATCGGGCAAAGACGTCATAGCTAAAGAAACAAAATGAGATGCATAGCTCTAGAATGAAGTACCAAAAGTCTTTTATATATTAAAGATGTATGTATAAGGAAAAAGGAAAAAAAAACTAATAGAGAATATGTCAATTAATTATTAATTAAGAATTAATATATGATTTTTTTTACCATTTAATCAATGATCTTTGTTCTAGACCAGATTTTGAGTTAGCGGTTCAGAAGTAATTCAGTCTACCAAAATAATATTCAGATATTATTACACACTATCTTAATGAGTATATCTGCCTATTTATTAGGTATAAATATCTTAAAGTATTCTAGATGGATATAAAAGCTAATTAGTTTCCACATAAATAAGAAAATTAGTTAAAAGATATCACAATTCCTAACGGATTCTAATCCTAAATAATTGCATTTCATAACTCCCTAAAATACTCTTATAAATGTTATGTCAGGTCTCAAAGGTATGTATGTCATCTGATATACAAACTGCCTTCCTTAAATACGGTCTAACTTGAGCGTCAAAGTGCTTTTTGCATATACTCACCCCTTCGCACCACTACTGGAGCAGTCATGTCACGGAGGAGTCCACCTTTAACCACATTTTCAGGTAATGCTTTGAATCTAGTTTAGAACATTGGCACCCTCTATGGAGAACGATAAACTTCAAATCTCATCACTATTATCATGAAAAAGTCTCACATACATATTCAAATGAGATATTGTTCCTTCATAAAGGCAAAGCGTTATGAGATCTGAAAAGCTAAATGGAAAAGTCGTGTGGTCTGCTGCTGCACTTTGACAAGGGCACACCCACATTGTCCAACGATGACACCCAACTGAGACCAAGATTGCAGTAGAAGGCTTCCCAATCTTGTTCCCCCAGTGGCCCCTCCTTACTGGAATCACAAAGAACTTGACAAGGATGATAGCACCAATAATAGTAGTTCTCCTTCCTTCATAATGCGATAGAGCTTGGTCATTGGGACCCACCTCTATTTCAACGATGAACTCCTCTTCTTTGCGGTAGCCCGATGTAACATCCGTAATACCGCCACCATAATATATTTGACATATACCTGGATAAATAGTATTAGCTATGCTACTTCTAACTTAAACATCAAACTAATTCATAACATTTAAACAAATAATTATGGAGAGCCAAAACTAAAAAGGTGATAATATATACATCATAGCCTCAAAAGGGCAAAGTATTATATATACAACTTTTTTACAAAACTCAAAGCAAATATAATAAATATACAAGCTTTGTCTACATAAGCATAAAATGTTTGATTAGAAGGAGATGAACATGGGGTAGAGCAGATGGATGAAATTCTTAAAAGATTATGATTTTGAGTTAAAGTATCACTCGGGTAAAGCTAATGTAGTGGCTGATACACAAAGTAGGAAATCTCTACATGTGTCCCGGATGATAGTCCAAGAGAGTGAACTTCTTGAGAGTTTTAGGAATTTGAGTCTCGCGGTGACTATGATGCCACATAGTCTCTTTGTGAGCAGATTGGACATAGTAAATGACTTAAGGACTCAAATCTTAGAAGCTGATGAGGAGGATGACACTCTAAGGAACATAAGTGAGCAAATCTTCTTAGAAGCCCAAAAGGATTTTGATATGGCAGATGATGGAATGATAAAGTTTAGAGAAAGACTTGGTATTCTAAAGGAATCCAAAATCAAGGAAAGGATTCTAGAGGAAGCTCACAAGAGTAAGTATACCATCCATCTCGGAGTCACTAAGATGTACCGAGATTTGAGGAAGATGTTTTGGTGGCATATAATGAAAAAAGACATGGCAGAATATGTGTCAGGGTGTCTAACTTGCCAAAAGGTAAAGATTGAACACTAGAAACTTTCAGGACTTTTACAGTCTTTGGGGATCCCTGAGTAAAAGTGGGATAAGATCTCCATGGACTTTGTAATGAGTTTACTCAGGCCTCAGTTAGGATATGATGCAATTTGGGTAATAATGGATAGGTTTACCAAATCTGCCCACTTTTTGCCAATCAGAGCTAACTATTCTCTAGATAAATTAGCTAAGCTATATCTGAAAAAAATAGTTAGGTTGCATGGAGTCCCTGTGAGTATAGTGTCAGATAGAGACCCTAGATTCACATCTAGATTTTGGGGAGCTTTGCAAAAAGTATTCGGGACTAAGTTGAGTATTAGCACAACTTATCACCCGCAGTTAGATGGGAAAACAGAAAGGACTATCAAAACCTTTGAGGATATGCTTAGAGCATGTGTTTTAGAACAACAAAGGAGTTGGGATAGATTCTTACCACTAGTAGAATTTTCCAATAACAATAACTACCACATCAGTATAGGTATGACACCTTATGATGCTTTATATGGAAGGAAGTGCAGATCACCTTTGTGTTGGTATGAGGTAGGTGAGAGAACCATCCTAGGTAGTGAGTTAATCTAGCAGACCATAGAGCAGATCAAGATTATTAATGATAGGTTGATTACTGTTCAAAGTTAGCAAAAGAGTTGTTCTAACAAAAGAAGGAGACCTCTTAAGTTTGATGAAGGAGAACATGTTTTCTTAAAATGTTACTCCTACAACAGGGACGGTAGAGCATTGAAAACCCGAAAATTAAATCCTCGTTTTCTTGGTCCCTACCAAATTCTAAAGAGAATAGGACCTGTAGCTTATCGGATAGTCCTTCCTCCCAGTCTGTCTAATCTTCACAATGTTTTCTATGTGTCTCAATTATAAAAGTATAATCCAGATCCTTCACATATCATAGAACATGAATCTATACAGTTAAGAGATGATTTGTCTTATGATATACAACCTGTAAGGATCATGGACAGAGGGGTCAAAGAGCTTAGAGGTAAGCAGATTCATCTGGTGAAGGTTATTTAGGGTGACATTGACACCGAGGAGGCTACTTGGGAGCTGGAGTCCCACATGCAATAGGACTACCCAAAGTTGTTTGTTTTAAGGTAAACAATTTTGGGATCAAAATTTTATAAAGGAGGGAAGAAATGTAATGTAACGCCTTTACTATTATTATTAACAGTGTATCCGGATTTACATTATAGCAACTAGTAGTAAGCATATCACTTAAAATTATTCATTAAAAACCTTCAAATATACTTTATAATATTATACAAAAATATGAACCTGGAAAGGTAAATTAATATACATATACTAAAAGGATGTCTATACAACACGTACATTATAGTACAAATACATATCATATGCCTTCAAGGCATTATCCATACATTTATTATATAAAAGTCTAACTTCAAAATAAATATCAGCTTCTGCCTGGGCCATTGTGCTGCAAATATCGATCTTGGAATTATCATGGAATATACACATAAATGGGGTGAGAATACTAATTCTCAGTAGTTCTATTATGAAAAAGGTGTCATCACAATAATTCCAGTTGTTTTGAGAGAGAAATATATTTCTTTAAAATGTTTAAAGTCATTATACATGTATATAAGTAGAAAGGTGACAAAAATGCCAAATAAGGTCCTTTCTCTTCCCAAAATGGAATTCTAATTAATAATTTTCCAAAATCATTAATTTTCAAGCAATACGAATTTCATTCATAAATAAGTTCAAGAATTGTTCCCAAATACGATTACTAGAATACCATATTCATTCAAAGATTCAAATATATATTCAAGTCATAACATGACATATAAATACAATTCAAATTTCAATGTTATTCAAATACTCGCTTATGTAACACCCTCCTTAGGGCATCACACTTCGTGTTACTCAATTACCAAATTACCCCTTCATTGGAAAATCGTGCTTATAATATAAATACGAGTTATAAAATTCTTGATGATAATTAAATAAACTTAGTGGAAAATAAAAACACTACAACATCATCACAAATTATTTACATCATATATACACAAGTCATAGTACTATCATATTTTAATATTTATAAACTAGACTCTTAAAATATTTAAACTTTAATTTAAACTAACATACTGCCCAAGTATTACTACACAGTAGAACCCTTAGACGGTCCTTCTCAGACTCCTCAGAAGATAGAAGTCCGACTTGACACGAAGTCCTACGGATAGGTGTCCGCGCAGATGACACTGTACTAATCGTACTAGGAGTACGATAGTATATTCCCCAATACTATCTAGTAGACAATGGGAACTCTAGGTATTAATATTCACACTAATGTCCAAGATGTAGCCTACTCAATCTCATATACACAAGGAGACGAGACTCCTCCATCACTTCAAAACTCAGCGTCCTCAACAGGAATCTGCTCTTCCTCAGCTTCTCGCTCAAATCTTCGCTCAACGTCTTTAAAATTATTATTACAATACAAATAGACATACAAAGAGGTGAGATCACTTACGCCAATACCAATATGATAGCAATGAAGATAAACACATACAATATCTCATACCAGCACATTATACATAATTATAATTATCCCACCAACATCATTTATCATCATAACTCATGCAATAAGCAATAATTACAATCATGCCATTACCAATATTCAAACACTCAACATTTCAATTATCATAAACTATAATTACGATAATACCCTCAATAATTATGCATATGCACCTAAACTCAATTTCTCACTCCATGGAGCTACAACTCAGATCGGAGAGAGTGATCGAGAAGATTTGTCTACACTAACATGCCTCAGACCACGTGCTCAATTTTTGCATATCTAGCATATGCACCACAGTCTTTATCAAATCTTGATTAGGGATAGTGTCTCGGTCCGGATCATCGGTGTGTTGCATCGGTCTAACCTACGGCATAGAAGCGCTGCCATCTGCCCATTGTAGGCAACCTGCACCCTGATGCCCCCAAGGTCAACGAGTGACCCACACTACGCATATCGCACCCACTCAGGAGGTGTATTCTCTCCTAGGCAATCACCTTATTCAGTCCATCAGACCTTTCCCATGCATGTACTATGCACCTTTCACAATTTCAATTCATTATATCACATTCTCAATTCAATTTTCTTTATCTCATGTTCGGGGTCCTCATATTGGCCCAACAATATCATTATTGTAATTTTATCGCGAAACCATATTTTCGCATTTTTCTCAATCGCGTAAAATATTTTTCACCCGTTTTAAATCAAAAATACTATTTTTCTCATTTAACACCAAAATTTAACTTTATTTTTCATATTTGCATAATAACTCCTCAAAACATAATATTTACATTTTAGTCCCCATTTTTAAATAACATATTCACAACAGTCCCTCATAAAATTCATATTTACGAAACAATCCCTCATAAAATTCATATTTACGAAACAGTCCCTCATAAAATTTATATTTACGAAATAGTCCCTCACAAAATTCATATTTACGAAATAGTTTCTCCCAAAACATAATATTTATGTTTTAGTCCTTTTTCAAATAATAATTTCATAATAGTTCATCATAAAATAATATTTACGAGATAGTCCTTCTTTTATAAAATATCTACAAAATAGCCCCTCTAAAATCAATAATTACAATATGACCCCATTAAAAATAAAATTATGATATTACCCCTCTAAAATCATAATTACAATATGACCCTTTAAAAAAGAAAATTATGATATTACCCCTCTAAAAATTGGTATTTGCATTGTTTCCCCAAAAATGTTATTTCTTTCATTTACTTCACATATTATAGCTCAAATTTTACAGACACACCTCTAAACCCGTAGGGTGAGCCATACGTCAATAAAATTCAAGTATTTATACTCGAATTAATTTCATAACTCATTTATTAAATCAAATTGTTTTCTCAAAATCATTTTACTTTATTATACTCAAACTTTTCCAAATTCAATCCCTTTTCATTTCAATCTTTAATTCTCATTTAAATCCATCATTTTTCAGGACTTTGGTCCTCTTGACAATAGTAAGGCCGTAAGCCTCAAGCTCTTTGGAGCTCTCATAAATTCAGTTCATCATATTATTCACATCCTAAATTACTCATACATTCTCATGCTTTCATAATTATATATACACACATAATATCAAAGCTTTAAGCATTTTATCACACATGCAAGCATAGAAACAATACCATACATATCACAAACACAATCAAAGCACATCCAATAATCAGTGAAGAACCCTTATGGATTTTTCACAGTACAAAACCATCCCCACACCACCAAAACTTGGTTGGTGAGGTTAAATCTCCCTCTTACCTCTTGAAGACAAGCTTTTCAAGCTCCTCTCCTTCTCCTTGTTTTCGTGTGAACCACAATCAATTCCTAACAATTCTAAAATAATTAATAAAATCACAAACAAAGCTCAATAATGACAAACCATGGAACAAACATGGTTTAGAAAATCATAAACTTGAATTTAAACCATAAAAACCAAAGTTTACCTCTAGGGAAGTAAGGTAGAAGTTGGATTTTGAAGCACTTAGAGTGAAATTTTGGGAAAACTTCCTAAATGGAAAGTGTTTAGAATGTTGTTTAGCTTTAGAAAATGATGAGAGTGAAAATTATAGGTGAGTGATGGTGTTCTTGGGTGCTAGGGCCGAACCATGTGGAGAGAAAAGGAAGGAAATAGTGCTTATGGTTCTTGGAATTTTTGAGAGAAAGTGTTGTAAACTTTTTGATGAAAGAGAAAATGAAATTGTGAGAGTGAATGAAGTGAGAGCTGCTGCCGTGAGAGTGTAGGAAAAATTAGGAGATTTGCATGAAGAAAATATCCCATTTTAGGTGCACATGGACTAGCATATGACATATGTCATCAACTTGACTTTGCATGGCTATTTGGATGGTTCAAGAATCATGGAGAAGCCTCCCAAGGCTGCTGCATAACTGTGTGGGTCAAGGGTATTTAGGAATTTAATTTGTGTTCAATTTAAGTCCAATTACTTGCTAATCAAATAGCTAATTAATTAGGTTTAGTTTCCTAACCAATCCTAATTAAGTATCCTTTTACATAACTAATTAATTAGACATATAATTACAATTATTATATCCTCTAATTAAAATTAGGATATCTAATTAAGAATTAAATTATAACAAATTAACAATTAATTTAGTTTACTTAGTTTGTTAATTAGGCCATTAGATTAACCAAATTAGGTTTAATTAGTTACTAATCAAAGTCAAGCCACTATTGTTGACTTCATCTTAGCCATTGAATTCAACTTGGTTTCCTATCCATTGATCTCATCTACGGTGGATATTACTTAGTGGTTTTATCAGATTCGTTTTGCACCATTGATCGGATCAATCTGTTATGATCAAAAGCATCTAAATTATGCTTTTCATCCAAGGGTCCATATTAAAGTCTATGCTTCTTTATTTGACTTCTTCCTATTGGTTTAAAATAGTCAAGCCACCTATTTTGACTGATTCTTATTAGTTCAAAATTCTATCCAGTCAGAATCGTTGACTGCTACACTAAACGCGGGCCCCACAGACTTTTCGAGTCCATGTTAAGCAGATTTATACTATTTTTAAGACAAGAGATCTTGTCACATAAAATAATATTATAATAATATAAAATTATTTTATTGCATAGTTAAATCTTAAAAATTAAAAGATTAATTTATATATCAATCTAATTGGATTTAGTAAGATCCCCAAATTCAAATAATTAAAATAAGAATTTCTCCAAATTTCAAAAATTATTATTTTCTTGACCCGGAGCAAATCACACAAAACAATCAAAAACAGTATCAGAATAATCAAATTATTTTTATATTGCACAGAAAACACAAAATAATTTAATTCTATCAGTTCTGTAACATAGCCTAAAATTTGGGGTGTTACAATACTCCCCCTCTAAAAAGAAGTTTCGTCCTCGAAACTTGACATACACTTACAACAAAAATAGATACTGAATTGAGATCTTCAGCATGTTCCTTCGAATTTCGAGAATAAGTCAAAATATTACTAATAATGACAAATTCGCTTAGTTAAGAAAGAACAATCCTATTTATATAATTTGTGAATATCGCAAAAACATCCTTTACCCCGAATGGTAATATTAAATTCTCATAGTGTCTGTAATGCGTCCGCAAAATTGTCTTGGAATATTTTCTACTTTTATGCGAATCTGGTAATAATCAGCACGCAAATTGATCTTGGAGCAAACAGCGATTTCCTTTATTTGGTCTTCTAGTTTCCCTGTTGTCACATCATTCCAGATTTTCTTCATCAAGATAAGTTGTTCTACTTTCCTATTTTTAATCTTAACAGAAACTATCTCATAGATCAAGTTTTCTTTTAATCGCACTGTATTTGGTTCTATGACATAAATTGAATCAAGAATAATCCTTCTAAATTGAGATACATGAAATACACTATGAAGGTTATAGAAAAATAATAATAAGATTATTTGGTAGGTTACCAGATTAGTCCAACAAAGAATTTGAAATGGTCTAATAGATTTTCAAAATGAGCATGGTCCAATAATTTTAGAAATGAACTTTCTAAATTCAAATCCAAAAATCTCAGGTCAAGGAAACACTAAAGTTGCATTGTAACAATCCAGTAGGATATGGTTGGAAAATAACCAATCCATTTATAAAGTCAAGCTCTCAAATAGTTGTGATTTTAGATAAACAAATCAAATCAACGGAAAAGATTTGATATTCAATAGATATAGGGTAGAGTTAGAAAACTTGAGTATAAACAACAAGTTTAACGAGAAGAATAGAAATGCTCAGATCACACTATACCGAAGACATGGATAAGTCAAATTAATTTACTCAATCTATTTGAAAAAGAAATAGACAAACTAGATCAATAGAAAAGTTTCAAACTCCAATAATAATAAGATAGTTTCAAACAGACTCGAGTAGTAATAACAAGTTTAGAAGTTGAAGTAGTATTATGAAAAGAACAAAACACAGATAACCCAAAAAGATTTACACAATTACTGATCACAAGAGACTGGGTTACCTTACGCATTATACAATATAGTTTTAAGATTACCCTCTATGGCACAACTTCCTCGCTCCTTAAGTTTTTGTATTTGAACGTTCTCACTACACTCTTTGCACCAGCTCTTTCTTCTTCTTGAGATTTTGAAATATGTGTATCACTAATAGAAGGTTCCATCTTCAGTTGATCACATTTCCTGGAAAAATATCCAGGCTTCCCACATCGATAACAAATAATCCTTTTATGCTGACAATCTTTGGTGAGATGATTTTTCCCACACTTGAAACATTTCATTGATGATGCCATAGTTTGACCAAAATCGTTATCACTAGTACTCCCTCTCTTTGTTCGTTGTTGCTTCCCCAGTGGTCGTACACACTGCTTTTGCTGAACACGATTGACCTTATGCTTCCTTCCATCTTGGATTATCGAAGGTTCTAAGTTACAGCTTCTCGCATCCGACGGCTGATCCAATCCTAATAAGCTATGAAGTTCGATTATCAGTTCTTGCTGCTGAGCGATCATCTGTCTCTATTGTACTGCTACTTCAATCATCTTTTGCATCACACTTCTAGCTGCGGCTATACGATCTTCATCACGTCTCGCGTCCACATGCTCATAAAAGATTCAAATGATTTATTACAAAAATGTTTTTCCCCATCACTGATGATAGCTCGAGGGATTCCAAATCGATTCAAAATATTTTCTTTTAAAAATTTGAAAACAGTTTTATGATCATTGTATCGATATGGAATCGCCTAAATCCATTTTGAGACATAATCAATTGCAACCACAATATACACAAATCCAAATGATGATGGAAATGGACCCATGAAATCAATTCCCCAATAATCAAAAATTTCAATTACAATGATAGGATTCAAAGGCATCATGTCTCTTTTAGAAATGGAACCCAATTTCTGACAACTTTCATAACTTTTGTAAAAAATATAGCTATCTTTAAATAATGTGGGCCAATAAAATCCACACTGCAAGATTTTTGCAGCTATTTTCTTTGAAGAAAAATGACCTCCACATACTTCTAAATGACAAAATTTAATGACACTACTTACCTCATTGTTGGGTACACATCTCCGAAAGATTTGATCAGGACAATATTTGAACAAATATGGGTCATCCCAATAGAAAAATTTCCCTTCAATCAAAAACTTTTTTTTGTCTTGGTGTGTCCATTGAGGCGGCATCTTACCTGTTACAAGAAAATTGACAATGTTAGCAAACTAAGGCATGGAATTGACAAAAAATAAAAATTCATCGAGAAAAGAATCATTGATAAGTGTGCTATCAAAAGACGAGACTGTTGTAAGTCTGGACAAATGATCTGCAATAACATTTTCGACTCCTTTCTTGCCTTTTATTGTGATGTTGAATTCTTGAAGCAACAAGATCCACCGTATCAACCTAGGTTTGGCATCCTGCTTAGACATTAAATATCTAACAGCAGCATGATCAGTGAAAATAACAGTGGAAGAACCAATTAAATAAGTTCAAAATTTGTCCAATGTAAAAATTACAGTAAATAGTCCTTTTTTAGTAGTGTTGTAATTCATTTATGCACTATTCAAGGTTCGACTTGCGTAATAAATTACATGAGACTTACCTTCCTTTCTCTATCCTAAAACAGCACCAACAGCAAAATCACTGACATCACACATCAACTCAAAAGGCAAAGACTAGTCAGGAGATTGCATGATAGGAGCAGAAGTCAAAAGACCGATTAATTTTTCAAAAGATTTCTGACAATCTTGGGTCCAATCAAATGGTGTATCTTTTATTAGAAGATTAAATAATGGTCTAGATATTGCACTAAAGTCCTTTACCAATCTTCTGTAAAATCCTGCATGTCATAAAAATGAACGAATTTCTCTGACTGTTTTTGGGGAAGGCAAATGAGCAATTAATTCAACTTTGACCTTATCAACTTCAATTCCCTTAGAAGATATCACATGTCCTAACACTATTCCTGAGGTAACCATGTAATGACATTTTTCCCAATTTAACACAAATCATTTTTCTTCGCATCTTTTAAGAACTTTTTCCAAATTATCAAGATAATTTTCAAAAGAATTTCCAAAAACTGTCAAATCATCCATGAAAACCTCTAAATAATGCTCAATCATGTCACTGAAAATACTTAGCATGCATCTTTAAAAAGTTGATGGAGCATTACAAAGACCAAAAGGCGTTCTTCTATATGCAAAAGTGCCAAGGGCAAGTAAAAATGGTCTTTTCTTGATCCTCCAATGCAATTGGTATTTGATTATACCCTGAATAACCATCAAGAAAACAATAGTAGGGATGTCTTGCTACTCTTTCCAAAATTTGACCAAGAAATGGCAAAGGGAAATGATCTTTCTTAGTGGCTGCATTCAATTTTCTGAAATCAATACTCATACGCCAACTAGATGAGACTCGAGTAGGTATTAAGTCTCCTTTTTCATTTTCAACCACTGTTATTTCAGATTTCTTAGGCACAACTTGTGTAGGGCTTACCCACTGGCTATCAGAGATAGGATAGATAATTCTAACATCAAGTAATTTAAGAATTTCAGCTCTAACTACCTCTTTCATGTGTAGATTTAATCTTCTTTAAGGTTATTGAGATGTTTTAGCATTATCCTCTAAATGTATTCTATGTGTACAAATTAATGGATTAATACCTTTTATGTCCTTTTATGTCCATCCAATTGCACTTTTATGCCTTTTAAGTACTTCTATCAATATACCTTCTTACTCTTTGATCAGGGATGAAGAAATTACCACTGGAAATTACCTCCTAGCTTTAGTTCCAGTATGGGTACTTCTTCATGGATATCATCATTCATGGGTTTTAGCTCTTTGAATCTTGGCTTCCTTCCTTTGTATTCCATTTCCTGTGTATAGTCAAGCAAAGAGCATATTTCAAAAACATCATCATCTAATTGTGTAGCTGAATTAAATGAATTAATTAAATAAATTTATAATGGGTCAGAAGAACTCCTAATTTGAAGATGATCATCTATAATGGCCTCAATTCAATCTCATCATTGTCATTATAAACTTCATGTGGTTGCTTACACATGTTGAAAACATTTAACTCTAGTGTCATATTTCCAAATGTTAACTTCATCATTCCATTTCTATAATTTATCAAAGCATTAGATGTTGCTAAAAATGGGTGACCTAGAATAACAGGAACTGACTTAGAACTATCAATCATAGGTTCAGTTTCCAAGACAATAAAATTCATAGGATATATGAATTTATCAACTTGAACTAACACATCTTCCACTATTCTTTTTGGAATTTTAATTAATCTATCAGCAAGTAGAAGAGTTACAGAAGTTGGTTTTAACTCACCCAGGTTGAGTTGTTGATAAACTGAATATGGAAGCAAATTAACACTAGCACCAAGATCAAGTAAAGCTCGTTCAATTTTATGTTCACCAATAATGCATGAAACTGTAGGACAACCAGGGTCTTTATATTTCAACTAATTATTGTTTTGAATAATGGAGCTTACCTATTCAGTCAAAATTGCATTCTTTTTCACATTATGTTTTCTTTTAACAGTGTACAAGTCCTTCAAAAATTTGGCATAATAAGAAATCTGTTTGATAGCATCTAACAGAGGAATATCGACTTTCACTTGTTTAAGGATTTAAAAAATGTCACTTTTATGGTTCACTTTACTTGAATTGTTTAATGCTTGAGGATATGGGGGTGAAGGCGAGGGTTTGGTCTCCTTTTGGCTAGGTGGCTTATCAACTCCTTCATCATCTTTGGGACTTGACTCATCATTTTTCTCATAAGGGTCAAGAATTTATTTTTCAACAACCTTTCTACTCCTAAGAGTTATCACTGATTGGACTTGATCGATTTGTTAGCTTTCTGAACTACCCTCATTTAGGCTATACTGACTCTTGGGATTTGGTTGAGGTTGAGAGGGAAATTTTCCTTTCTCGTGAATGGCAAGTGCAGAAGAAAGTTTAGCAAGAGTGTTTTTTATGTCAATCATTGCTTGAGTGTTTTAGTTATTAATGGCCTCTTGCTTTTCCATGAATGCATGCAATGTTCCTTCAAGGTTTTTGCTATATGGTGGGACATAGGGTACATATCCTTGAGAATTTTGTGAATCCTGCTGTGCCTGAGGAGATGGTGGTTGCGTGAATTGTGCTTGATTGTTGGTTCTCCAACTAAAGTTTGGGTGATTTCTCCATCCCGGATTATATGTATCTAAAAAAGAAGAAGTGAATGGCTTTTTAAAATTATTCATTGCATTTATTTGCTCATGCACAACTTCTTTAAAAATAAGAATTTTTGGACATTCATTTGTTGAGTGTCCCAATTCATCACAAATGCTACAAATTTCTTTATTTTGCACATATTTGATTTCTTTTACTTTCCCTGATTCCATGGCTTCAACCTTTCTAGCCAAACTAGCAAATCTTACATTTAGATCTTCTTCTTGACTAAGATGATATTTTTCTTTACTAGCATTTGTAAGGTTATATCTAATTGAATTTTCAGAAGGATTAGTACCATGCCAAGATTGAGAATTTTCAGCCAAATGATCTAAATAGTCTAAAGCTTCTTCAAGTTCTTTATCAAGAAATTCTCCATTACACATTGTTTCCACAAATTGTTTAGTTTCGGATGTTAACCCTTCATAAAAGAAACTTATAGTGCACCATTTTTTAAAACCATGATGTGGGCAAGAATTTAACAAATCTTTAAAATGTTCCTAACTTTGAAAATATGCTTCATTTGAATTTTGAAAAAAATTTTGGATTTGTCTTTTCAAAGCATTAGTTTTATGTGTTGAAAAAAATTTCTTTAAAAACTCACCTTGCATTTCTTGCCATGTGCCAATTGATCTTGGTTTCAAAGTGTTAAGCCAAGTTTTTGCTTTATCTTTCAAAGAAAAAGGAAATAATTTAAGCTTAACAACTTCTTTAGTACAAGTTTGATCATGAAAAGTGGTACATACTTCCTCAAATTCTTTTAGATGTAAATATGGGCTTTCAGATTCTAAACCATAGAAATTAGGAAGTAAAGAAATCATACCTGGCTTGAATCTAAAATTGTATTGAGTGGAAAGATAAAACATGATGGACTAGAATTTCAAGATAGTTGCAAATACTCACGCATAATTCACAATAGTTGATTTTCATGTTCATCATGCACACTTTCATTTTCAGTCATTGTGTTTGATGTGTGTGATTGTGATTTAGACAAATCAATATGTAAAGTACTAGGATTAACTTTAACCAAACGACCATAATTTAAATCACAATACCAATTAAGCATAAACAAGTAACTTAAAATATAAAATAAAATGTACAAGCTAGCAGTATAAACCGTCCATTAAATATTAACAAAGATGTGGTATAAATCAACCACCAAATAAATTAATAAGCAGATAAAGTAAAAAATTAGATAGCTGATAAAGTAAAAAGTTAGATAGTTAGAAAGAGAGTTACTAAGTTAGTAAACAAAAAAATGACAGAAAATAAATAAAAAAAAAAGTGACAGAAGATAAATACAGAAAATAAAGTACAGAAAATAATATACAGAAAATAAAGTGCAAAAAGTAAATTTAAAATATGAAAACTAGAGAATTGGCAAGCCGATTTTTTGCTCCGGTGAGAGAGAAGAAAAGAAGAAAGATTATTTCATTAATGATTAAAGATTATAAAGAAATTAGGGAGAGTTTCTCCCACTAAATTAGTACGTTAATAAGTACAAAAAAAATTAAAAAAGTAAAATATATACACAAAATATTTACACCATAAATTTGTTCTTCAAATCAAGTCCCCAGCAACGGCGCCAAAAACTTAATGCGAGATTAAAAGTTAAGTTGCAAACCCAAGTGCAGGTTATCTCAAGTAATAAATTCTCGGTGAGTCTGAGGTCGAACTACAGAGACTTGATAAAGAAAAATTAATTAAGGTAAAGTAAATATTTTGTTACAACAATAAAGGTGATAAAACTTGGTCATAAATAAAAAGGAATTGCTTGAGTTAGGAGATCCACTCTTGGTAAATAAATTAAGGACAAGATTAATTCTTTTATAATTCAAATAGAATCCACACATAATGGATGTTCCAATCGAAAAATACAATGTTCAAAGTTCATTAAAAATTATATACATAATTATATTATGATTTCTTTAATCATCTATTACCACCACTCATAAATGGGATCAAGCATTCATTGTGCCAAAATCTTGTCTACAACAAATCAAGATCTCCACTTTATAAGGAGAGTTTCTAGCACCACCACTTGTAAATGAGTTCAAGCGTTCATTGTGCCAATCTCTTGTCTACAACAAATCAAGAACTCCACTTTACAAGGAGGGTTTTTAAATTAATTTGAAACAAAATATAATACGTATAATGACCACTTGAAAATATATCATTTAAGCACAAGAGAGAAATTAATCTAACCTTATTTCATTACCAAGAGCTTCACTCTTTCACCCAAGCAAAATGAAACTTAGTTACTCATAGACAAGAAGAAAGGAAGAGAGAAAAATAAGAAGAAGAACATGACTTCAATTTAGAACAAAGAAAAATTACTACAAGAAAACCTAGTAACAAACTAGCATCATTTTGCTACCTAACACCTAACACCTTCAATAATCTACCAAGGCTCTCTTTTATAGAGAATTAGAGATACAAAATGACAAGGGGGCTGAGTCATTAGTGAGTGGATGAGTGGAAAATGAGTGAAAAATGCCAAATGACTTTTGGTGAGTGAAAAATTATGGAGATTCTTTATCTCTGAAATCATTTAGTTCTGAAATCATTGAATGCGTTAGAATGAAGTAATATGGTTTTCATGAAAGTTGTAGGCCTGGATCTTAGTTTTCAAATGGCTTTAGTTTGAGTCCAATATCATTTCTATAACTGCAGATACGTTCAAATTACTGCACATTGCTCAAGTCCAGTCACAGCTCCTCTGTTCTGACTTGCAAGCCCAATATCACCCATTACGCCTCAAATTCTGGAAAAGTGTTCAACATGAAAGTTGTAAATATGGGTCTTAACTATTCAGCATCAAATTCATCCCATTTGACAACCTATAGCACGAGATATGGCATGAACAGTACATATAGGTCAATCTGTCAAGAATAACACTCTAATTCTTTCTTTAACCCCACTTTGAGTTATCTAATCGTGTGATTGAGCCTTTGAGGTCTTCATGAAAGTTATAAAGCTCTCTCTTATCTTTAAAATGCCACCAGATTTACCTCATTTGACCACCTACATCCCAAGATATAGCTCAAATATAGAAATAATGTAAGACATAAATTATGCTAAAAAATTCAATTAAGTCCAATTTGAGTCTAAACTTACAAAACATAATCAAACTCAATCAATTAAGTACATGAAGAGTGTAAATGACTAAAAATAAAAGTTTATTAATGTATCAAATATGTGATTATCACTGCTCTTTTCACCTCGTGCCTCAGTCCTTCCTCAAAATTTTGACATTTTCACACCTCGTCTGGCTGGTGCTAGAAATATGTCAAAAACTTGGACAAGCTTTTGAACTTCGCGGCATATTCACTGACAGACAAGTTTCCTTGGCTCAAGTTGAGGAACTCCATTTCTTTTGCATGTCTAGTGCTTGCGAGGAAATAATTTTCTAAGAATTTATTCTTGAATACCTCCCAATTGATTACGCGACCTTTGTAACATCCCGAAAATTCTTTATTTCATTATAAACAATCATTTTATAATATTTGTGATTTTTGGTGATTTTTGTGGAATTTTCTAAAAATGTTTAATATTTTAATACATTCCTCATTTTGCGTGTGCGCTAAGCGGAACCAGGAAAATAAAATATTTTCCCTGAGGCTGGTAAACCTTGAACTGTCAACGTGTCGACAGGGGATCTTACTAAACCCGAGGCCGGGCACAGTTTGCGAGGTTTGTATTTCTCAAGGTTTTATCTATTAAATAAAATTACGGTATCATAAAATTATCTGATGAATAATAAAATATTATTTTCATCAATTGTAAAATTTATTCACTGAGAAAATAATTCCACAGTGTAATTAATCATCTGTCAGATGTATTTAATTTGGAGACAAGCTTACTATGTACTTTATCGAGGAGCGCGCGAAGCTTCTCAAGGAAGCTTCCTCTAACCATTATTTTTATCATTTCTCTCTCCTCCCAATTTATGCAGCACGTTTGAATTAAGGGGTCTAATTCATTTTCTTCCTGACATTTCCCCTCCTCCCAATACGTAACTCACTATTCACTCATCTTTCTCTCTTCTCTTTCACCCCACAAAGAAGAACACCATCCACCCACACCTCCATTTTGTTCTTCAAACCGTCACAATCCTAGCACCATTTCGTGTTTGGAGGACCACCATCATTGAGGAAATCATCTTCAAAGTTCTGTCATTTTCTCCATCTTCATTTTCTTCTACTTTGAAGCTTAAAGGTTGGAGCTTTAAGGTAAAGCTCTTAGCTTTTTCTTCCTCCCCTCTCATTTTCGTAACCCACTATCATTTTGATGACCATGGGTATTCATTTCAATATTGGGTTCTGATTTTGCACGTTTAAATGTTTAAGGATTTTCCTGGAAGCTGAAAACGTAAATCCTGACCAAAAGGAGCAGCCTTTCTTTGTGCTTCTCCAAGGTAAGAGGAAGACACCCCTCCTTAACCTCTTTTAGCATTTAAGGACGTTGTTTGTGATTGGTACTAAGAGTCATCTTTGTTTACATGCTGTTGGTGATGTATATATGCTATTTGATTGTTTGTGTGTTTTGATATATATCTGGATGTATCGGAACGTGTAATATGGAAGGGAATGACTTCTGATTGGTTCTCGGATGGTCACAGTGTTGAGCCCAGAAATTTGGAAATTTCAGGTGAAAACTAGTAACAGTATGAACTCCTGGCCAAACCCGTCGAATATGATATCCTAATCATCTAATGAAATGTTAAAATCCGTCGAGTATGAACTCCTGGCCAACCCATCGAATTTGATGTCTTGATCACTTAGTAAAGTTAAAATTCGTCGAGTATGAACTCCTGGCCAAACCCGTCGAATTTGATGTCTTGATCACTTAGTAAAGTTAAAATCCGTCGAGTATGAACTCCTGGCCAAACCCGTCGAATTTGATGTCTTGATCACTTAGTAAAGTTAAAATTCATCGAGTATGAACTCCTGGCCAAACCCGTCGAATTTGATGTCTTGATCACTTAGTGAAGTTAAAATTCATCGAGTATGAACTCCTGGCCAAACCCGTCGAATTTGATGTCTTGATCACTTAGTAAAGTTAAAATCCGTCGAGTATGAACCCCTGGCCATGCCCGTCAAATTTGATTCCTGGTCATTTGGTGCAATATCAAAATCCGTCGAGTATGAACTCCTGACCACTTAGGAGAGAAACTCCTCCAATGCAGAATCCATCGAATTTGAATGACCACATCCGTCGAGTGACATATTCATCGAGTTAGAATGCCAATACCCTTAAAGACATACCCGTCGAGTAGATCTTCTGTCCATTTAACAGAAGCTTCCCAAAGTTAATATTCATCAAGTAGAATGTCAAGATCCGTCGAATTAGAGTTTCTGACCATAGTATTCTTCGTCGGTTCGACACTTGGGAGATTTCTCCAACGTCGACACCCACATCCATCGAATTAGGACTTCTGCTGACCTTCTGGAAAAATTCGACAGTTTTGATCTCCGTTCGACAGAACCTCCATCCAACATAAATTGATTTTTAGCCAATCTTGTTATAAAATGTTCTCCCCTCTTTCATCCTTCTGTCATGTTATTTTTCATCGAATGGCAGCCTCAATCTTCCACTAAATGCATTGTGTCCGTCGAATTCACAAGTATGGTTTATCACCCAATACCTAGCAATTAAATCTGTGACTTTGTTGGTGATTCTGACTGTGTATCTTCCTGGACTCAAAACCCTTGGACTAATAAAAGCATATTAATCATAAATAATTGGATGACTAGAAATTAATCAGGGATTCATAAAGAGGGAAGAACATGAGTATGGGTGAGCTTGTGAGGCACATAATGAATTTAAATGGTTGACTTCTATCATGACTATGAATGGAAATTATGGTTATCCTTAAAATGTACTATTGGCTTGTTGTGGATCCGTGAATGGGATCAATTCTTGTTGATTAAATGATATGACATGCATTTGAAGCATGATGGACCTAGTTGGTCATGAAGAGTATGATTGTGTCATGCATTGAACAAAAAGAAAGAGATTGTCCATTGGACTTGGATAAGGCCGGTAGCCTAGGAGTTGAACTTACACCTTTGTGCGGGTGCGAATAGATAAGTGTAGGTTACTTGTTGACCTTGGGGGCGCCAGGGTGCGGGTACCTCACGATGGGCAGTTGGTAGCTCTCCGTCCGTGGGGCAGACCGATGCAAACACACTGACGATTCGGACCGAGACGCTGTCCTATATCGTGATCTGTGTAGAATGTCTTGTAAAATGCCATGGTGTACACAATGATAATTTGAGAATTATAGCACTTGAGGGCCTGGGCAGCCAAGAATACAGACATACCTCCTGATCGTTCTCTCTGACTGTTTTGTGTCTAGCTCCATGAAGTAGGATTTTGACTATTGAAGGCACATGTGCATAGTGAGTCCATGAATTATCTGGCATACATTGTCATTATAATTGGAATTGTTGTCTTACTGTTGTATATATATAACTGCTTGGAACTTCTTATTTGTTTACTTCTGCTATTCAATGCCTATGCTTATTATTTTGAAATGCTATGTGGGCGCTTTGCGCCGTTTGGTTTCTTGATGCTATGACTGGTAATGATGGTAGGATGTCTTACCTCTTTCTTGTACTTTTCTTGCTCTATGTAAATCTTTGGTTAAAGACTGTAAGTGGGAACGAGGTTGAATTCTTTTACACTTTCTTGGTTTGACCCACTGTATCAGGTGATGTCGTCGCGAAGAGAGTTTTATTGGTTCATTCGAACTATGTTCACTGGTGGTGTCAAGACCTGGCGAGTCGACTGGACCGATAAGCGTATGCGACCGGCTGGGGATCTGACCTTGACTATGAAGAGGACTGCGGTTGAAGATCATATTCTGTATTTTTCACTACACCAGTGAGCCCGAAATTGCCTCACGCATTCGAGATTCGATGGAGTGCCCAACTCCTTAGTTGTAGATAGGGTGTGGGTAGTTGATATTTTATTTTGCATTACCTATATAAAAATGTATTTTGGGTATGTGTATGTTTTACGGTGATTATCCAGACTTAAAGGTTGTAAACTGAGTACATTCTATAATTCATATTTTAATTGGGTGTATATGTAACTATTCATTCGTGGCTCCTATTTTCCTCATATGTGAAATAATTAATATTTTTGTAAAGTTTGTTATTTGACATTGTTAGTACGCCGAAATTTAGTGACCATGACATAATGACGATTGTGCATTGGTTATTAAATCGAGTGGTGTTGCAACCTTCAGCTTCTAACACTCTCTGTGCCCCATTCCACCAGTTTTCAGCATCCCCAATCAGTATAAAAGTGACATAAGTCACCTTCATGTCATTGGCACAGTTCATGCCTCTGAAGATTTTCTCCAGCTCCTTGATCCATAAAATGGCTTTCTCTGGATCAAATTCTCCTTTGAATTGAGGAGGGTTGTGGCGACGAAACTCCGCCAAATTTTGTGCATCAGCCGTAGCTTCGAGTTATTGAGCAGCCCTCTCCTATTGTTGGGCAGTTCTCTCCATTTGTTGGGTAATAACTTCTGCCATTCTTTGCATCGCTTCAATCGCTGCTGCCATATCTCTGCCTCGTGCCATTCGTTCTTTCAAGTAATACTAACTAAAACACATAATGAAGAATTAGGTGTATCCTTTCGGAATACCAATCACAGAGAATCACACAGCACACACAAGTCAGACCTAACCACAAAGACCCAAAGAAAACATAAATCGGGGCTCTGTTACTAACTTAATATAATGTCCCTTTTTGGGAGAGAATGTCACATTATTATTTATGATGCAGAAAATAAAAGTATAAATTAAGACTCGGTTCATTAAATTATAATTAAACTTGTTTGATTATAGTTGTATAAATAAAATGGTGAATATTTTTTTGTTATAATTAATAAAATATAGTGACAAGGCATAATTGCAATAAAGAGTGAGGTAGAAGTAAAGCATACATTCGAACAACACGCGTATACATATATATATATATATATATATATATATATATATATATATATATATTATATCAAACTTGTTTAGTTACAACACCTGATGTACAAAAAGTAAAACTATGTATGCCCCCAAGATCATAAATGTACAGCTCACCAAAAGGTAAATCATTAGGCCCCAAAAGATGGATAGCCATCAGTGACTATCGACAGTATTAGCCCCTACTAAGAAAGAGAAGGAATTGTATCAGGATCCTCCTCAAGGTCTTCCTCATCAGAGGAAACCCTCATCAGAGCCACCGAATTATAGGCTGGGGCTCGAGCAGTGGAGAGGAATGAATCCTCCTGTAGAGTGTAATAACGATCACCCCACATGTCCTTAATGGGCATATAAAATTCTAAATGTAAACGAACACTGCAGGTGAAAATAGGTGGATCATAACGCTCCCAAGCTAACAACACTGACACGTCTCCCAAGTAGATATAGAGATCTGAGCTAAAGTTAACATGCCAACAGTCTGGACCTCTGAGAAATGTCAGGCACACGTATCCCTAAAATCCCTGTGGACAGGCCGTCATGATCAAAAGCAAGTACTAGTCGAAGTCAGGCCAAAAACCGGGGAACTCGTGAACTTCCCCTTCTTCACCACCGTCTTTAGAGAAACATATATATATACACAGAGATAGTAGAGATATAGGAAAGAGGTGAGACATCCTACTTTCATTATCAATTATGGCAGTAAAGAAACAAAATGGCATAGGACGCCCATATAGCATTATAAGAGTAATAAGCAGTAATCAAGAGGCAAATATTAAATAACTTAATAATCCCAGGCAGTTATACATTAATGAGGTAACAGTTCCAATTATCATAAGAATGAAATACCGGATAATATATGGACTCACTATGCACATGCATACGATATCAAAAACCTACTCCATGGAGCTAGACACAAACATTCGGAGAGAAAGATCAGGAGACATGTCTGTAACTCGGCTGTCATGGCCAAAGTGCTATAAATCATTAATTTATCTATGTGCACATCATAACATTGTATAGACATTCATCACTAGATCATGATATAGGACAGTGTCTCGGTCCAGATCGTCAGTGAGTTTGCATCGATCTGCCCCACAGACAGAAGAGCTACCAACTGTCCATTGCGAGGTATCCGCACCCCGACGTCCCCAGGGTCAACATTATGACCTACACTAGTCTACTCGCACCTGCACTAAGGTGTGTTCAATCTCTTAGGCAACATGGCCTTAACAACAGTCCATCAGATTTTCACAATGCATGATGACTTAATGCATATATCATGTATATTCAACAGTAATATACTTTCCATATCATGTCGCAATTCGGCTAAGATAAGCATCAATACATTCTTGGTCTCACTCATGCACCCACAATAAATATTATTAAGTCTTTAATTAATACATTACACTTTTAGGGTATATTATGAAATTATTTAACATTCTGACTTACACTCCTGGTCTTACTTTAATTGAAAATTATTCTAAGTCTTTGGATAAAACTTCATTCTTGGTTCTTTCCATTTTATGAAATCCTAATTAATTCCTAATTATCCAATTAATTAAGTTTCACTTTAATTTAATATTTTTTATGAAATTCTTCTCTAGAGGAATTCTCTTGATTGTTAAGTTCCTTACTTTAAGTTTATTCAAAACTCACTTAGAGAATTATTCTAAGTTTTCCAAGTCTCACACACTCTCATTCTTGTCTTAGGTCTAAAGAATCATTTTTAGGTTATCAAATTGGTTCTCTGTCCATTACATTATTAGTCATTTAATCACTTGATTATTTAAAGTCCAAGGTTGCATGATGTTACATAATTTGATCCTAAATTGGCCCTGGAGGCCGTGGCCTCCTAAGGGTGAAACCCTAAGTTTTTCTTAACTCCATTATATTTTAATCACTTGATTAGGTATGTTGCCAACTTGATACAAATTTTTAAATCATGAACACCTTATTTCAAGGGTGTGGCTGTGAGCCTCATGAAGGAGGGCAAAGAACTCTTGCCTCCATTCCATCTTTCCAATCCATCCAAACTAATCCAAGATCATCAATACACATATACATACAACCAAATAAATTAAACAAGGTAAAATCAACACTTAGTCATGAAAATCACACATTAAAGAGAGTAACCCTAACTAGGGTTTTTCACAACCAACACAAAATCAAGTTTATTACTACCAAAAGAAGTTGAAAAGAATCATCTCCCTCTTACTTAGGGGAAGAACAAGAAAAGAAATCTCCTTGCTTGCTCCTTGTCAATTTCGGCCACACCCTTCAAAACCCTAGAAATTTCAACTTCAACCAATCAATACCAATGCTTAAAAAAGAGTAGATAAATAGTCATAAAGATAACCTTGAAAATGACATAGAGAGGAGAAGGTGAGGAACCAAGAATCTTGCCCTAAAGATTCAAACTTGAAGCTTGAAGAAGATGATGAAGATGGAAGCTTTTCAAGAAATCTTCAACTAGAAAGGTGTTTAGAATGTAGTGGAGATTAAGAAAATGTGGTTGTTTGAAATTTTTGTGATGGTGGAGGGCATAGAAGAGGGGAAGTCGTGTGGTGTGGTGGTAGAGAGAAGGAGGGGAACTTGAGAGAAGAGAAAGGGTAGAGAGAGAAGTTGATAGTAGAAATAAAGATGATGACTTTGGATTTTTGAAATTGGAATAGTTAACTTAATTAAGTAAAGCACAAATTTTGGGCTCCAAGAGAGGCATGCAGCCGTGTGTGAGGAGGAAGGAGAGAGAAGAGTGTGTAGCTTCTTTGAGCAGCTTGGTAGCTTTTTCAAAAAGAGGATTTGATTAGACATAAAGTGGATTACATTTGGATAACATAATTAGGTGATAAAGTAATTAAAATAATAAAGTGATTAAGATTTTAACTACAAACTATTACCCAATGGATAATTGTTATAGTGCACAAAGCTAGTATTAATTATCCAACGGATAATAGAGCGTATCGCAAAATTTTAATTAACAGCACATACAGAGATTTTATTTATCAGATAAAACCTTGAAAAACGTTAACCTCTTAAACTGTGCCCGGCCTCGGGTTTAGTAAGATCTCCCGTCGACGCTTCCACAGTTCAAAGTTTACTAGCCTCAGGAAAAACATTTCCTTTTCCTGGCTCCGCTCAGCGTGCACACAAAACGAAGAATATATTAAATATTTGACATTTCTAAAAAAATCCACAACAATTCTAAAAAATCACAAATATTAAAAAATAACTATTCATCATGAAACAAACAATTTCTAGGGTATTACACTGACTTTGCTCAGTGTGCACGTGAAATGAAAAATATATTAAAATATTTAACATTTCCAGAAAAATTTAAAAAAATTCTCAAAAATCATAAATATTATAAAATAATTATTTATGATAAAACAAATAATTTTTGGAGTGTTACAAGAATCACACAATAGAACTCATGCACAATGGAAAAAAACTACACTAATTGATGCACAATTTTTTTGATTGTCGCATTTGCAAACCCAAGTGCAGGTTATCTCAAGTAATATATTTCTCGGGAGTCTAAGGTCGATCCACAGAGAATTGCTGAAGATTAATTAAATTGAAGTGAATATTTTGTTACTATGATTAAAATTATTTACTTGGGTAAAAAGATTCACTCTTGGTAAATAAAATAAAGGTAAGATCAATTCCTTTTATAACTCAATTAGAATCCTCGCAACATGGAGGTTCCAATCAGAAAATACAACATTAAAAGTCTAATTAAAATAATATACATAATTATATTATGTTTCCTAAAAATATTACCACCACTTATAAATGGGTTAAAGCATTTATTGTGCCAATATTTTATCTATAATAAATCAAGAACTCCTCTTTACAAAGATGGTTTCTAAATTATAAGAAACAGATTATAATACGTATAATGGTTACTAGAAAAATATAAATCATTTAAGCACAAGAGAAGAATAAATCTAACCTTACTTTATTACCAAGAGCTTCACCCTTTCATCCAAGTAAAATGAAACTTAGTTACTCATAGATAAGAAGAAAGAAAGCGAGAAGAAGAAGAAGAAGAACATGACTTTAATTTAGAACAAAAGAAAATTACTACAAGAAAACCTAGTAACAAAATGGCATCATTTTGGTAACTAACACCTAACACCCTTAATGATCTGCCAAGGCCCCCTTTTATAGAGGATTAGAGATACAAAATGACAAGGGGGCTGAGTCATTAGTGGTTGGATAAGTGAAAAATGAGTGAAAAATGCCAAATGACTTTAGGTGAGTGGGAAATTATGGAGATTCCTCGTCTCCAAAATCATACAGCTTTGAAGTCATTGCATTCGTCATTTTTGAACCAAGTGGTCTTCATAAAAGTTGTAGGCCTGGATCTTAACTTTCAAATGGCTTTCGTTTAAGTCCAATATCATTTCTCTAACTCTAGATACGTTCAATTTACTGAACACTACCTAGGCCCAGTTACAGCTCCTTTGTTCTGACTTCCAAGCCCAATATCACCTTCAAGGAGTCCGATTCTGGAAAATTGTTCAACATGAAAGTTGTATATGTTCGTCTTAACTATTCAGCATCCAAATTTCAGCCCATTTTACAACTTCTATCCCGAAATATGTGATGAATAGTACCCATAGGTTAAGCTGTCAGGAAAAACACTCTGGTTTTTGCTTCAATCTCAATTTGAGTTATCTACTCGTGTGATTAGGCCTTTGAAGTCTTCATGAAAGTTATATAACTCTCTCTTATCTTTCAAATGCCACTAGAATCACCTCCAAAGACCACCTACAGCCCAAGATATGACCCAAATACAGAAATAGTGTAAGATATGAATCATGCTGAAAAATTCAATTAAGTTCAATTTGAGTCCAAACTTACAAAACATAATAAAATTCAATCAATTAAGTACATAAAGAGTGTAAATGACTAAGAATGAAAGCTTATTAATGTATCAAATATGTGATCATCAAACTCTCCCACACTTAGCTTTTTGCACTCCTGAGCAAAACACATAAGATCACTCACAAAAAAAAAAAAAAAAAAACGAAACAGACTCAAAAGCTAAACACTCTAAAAGACTCAATTTCTAATAATATTTAAAAATGAAGAGCAATCATTCAAGTAATCAAAACATTCATGAGGTAACATATCTTCACTTCTCAAATCAACAAGCAAGGATATTTGAATTGAAAAGCATGAGTCAAGAATGATAGATTTTCACAAGATTCACTCTCAATCCCTCAAGTGTTTAAAAGATAGGTATTTCACTCAATTCAACCCATGAAAATTGCACTACCATAAGCTTGCTTATCTTCTACTTCTCCACTACTCAGAATACATGCACACATAAATCATGAGGACTTTATTCAAGGTTGTAATGGGGTCAAGGTAAAGGAGGAGGTAATATAGATATGACAAGTTAAACACCAGAGAATAAAAGAACATGAGAACTGAGTTCAATTAACAAGCATGAAAATTCATCCCAACTCCACCTAATACAAATTCCCTTTACATATTCTTTTCTTTTCCTTTATTACCTTGTTGACCCTCTTCTTTTTACAATTTTTTTTGATTGATTTTTTTTTTATTTTTTTTTTACAAAAAGAACATCATATATACATTTTTTTTAACCATTCTGCACACACACCCCCACACTTGTTCAAGAACTCATCGAATGACAAAACTAATGTTCTCTTATTCCCTAAGGTCAAGTAAGAACATGGTTTTTCATTTAAGGCACATAATGAGTTCGAAACAAAGAATAATCAAATAAGCTCAAAGGGGTTAAGCAAGGGGAAATAGGTCATTTCTAATGCTTTATGTTACCAGGAATCAGAGAATTTCTAAGAAATCATAAGAGTGCTTGATATCATATTGAGACAACATACTGCTAAACAAGGCTGACTATTTAATTAAAGTAGTTATTTGAAGAAAAATACCTCAATCATATTTATGTATGCATATGAAAATGTAGTCTAAAAAAGAATCAAAGCAAGTTCTAGAGTAACAATTTCATGAGTAAGATTCACACAAGAAAGAAAAGAATGGTACAAATGTTCAATCCATTCATCAATAGGCTCAAAATCTCACAAAGCATAATTCTATCATTCTTAGTCCACCAATTCAACATCCATAACCAAGCATGTGAATTTTAAGAAAGAAGACAATTTACTCAATCATGCAAATTTTCCTGAATTTGAATTGCTACTTCCACATAAACTAGTTACTACCCTAATTACTCCTTACTCTGCCACCAATTTTTGATGCGTCTCAAGAGTAAATAATTTACTCTTTACTCTGCCATCCCTAATTACTTTTGTTGTTAAAAAAATTGATGACAAACACAACAAACATATTCACAAACACACTTTTAAAATTTTTAATTTTTTTTGGGTTTTTTTTTATAACCATCCTTCCCCCCAACCAGATCACAACATTGTCCTCAATGTCAAAATATAGATAGATAAAGGATAGAATATATTACCTGTTGCTGCAATTACTGAAAAGAAAAATCTCACACAAATTTAAACAGAAACAAAGTACGATAAATAAAACCAAAGCTTGTAATTATTTAATTAGTTGGAGTGTCTTGGCTGGCTTTCTTTTCATTTTGTTTCCTTCACCACTTCCTTCACCACTTCCTTCGGACCAATCTATCTGAGCTGTTACTGGATCAGGTTCATAAACAAATGCTTCTAATTTATCAATCAATTCATCAACAGTAGAAGCAGAGATAAGGAGTTGTCTTGCTGAAGGTGTGACAAATTTCTATTCCACAGCATGGTCAACAAAAGATAACAAATTATCAAAGAAATTATTAACATTTAACAAACCTATGGGTTTATGGTGGATGTTCAATTAGGCCCAAGAGACAACTTGAAAGACTTCTTCCAAAGTACCAAAACTACCAGGTAAAACAATGAATGCATCAGAGTTTTCAAGCATTACTTTCATTCGTCCATGCATAGATGATACTTGATTTTTCAGTCCAATTGTCTTTCCAACGATGTTCCTTCGAGTTAAAGCTTCAGGATTGACACCTAAAACTTGACCACCTCTTACAAATGCAGAAAGTGATACAGCCCCCATTAACCCAATACAACCTCCCCCATATACTACACGAATGTTCCTCGCAGTAAATGTTCTACCAACAGTACTTGCTGCGTTTACAAACTCTAAACTATTCCTATAACTTGTCCCACAAAATACACCAATACTGAGAAATCTACGAACTGAAGAAGAAGCTCCCTCCATTTCTACACTCACTTTCTTTGAATGATTAAGAGTTGCAGAAAAGTAAAGAAAATGGAGTGTTTAAATAGGGAAGAGAATAGAAAAAGTAATAATAGCTCCTATACAGGTAGGTTGACTGGTGTCAGAAAAGTTTGAAATTTAAAAATAATTTTTTTTCTTTTTTGTTTTGTTTTTTTTTTGTTTTTTTGTTTTTTTTTTACTTCAAGAAAACCATCAGGGTAAAGAAGTCTAGAAACCCCCGAAGGATCCTATCCAAAGGATCGTCTGTCCAAAACCAAAATTTAACAAAATCATACAAAGATAAAATAATAATAACAAATGATTACATACCTTTATGTACAGGTTTCATGGTAGATCTTTATACTGCGCGTCATGAGTGCAGTAATACCAAGACGGCTCAGCCAATCTGGGCATTCTTTTCCCTCCCGCTTGTGGGATATTTTGGATTGAGCTACGACGCCACTAATTAAAGTGCGTAAATCTGACAGCTACCACCAACGACCACAGCCAGTGAGAGGTCGCTGAAGAGCCCATGGCATAAAATCACAGGATCCACTCGAGGCATTGTCACGTGAGAATGCAAACACGGGGCTTCTTTCGTCCATCAACAAGCGAGCCTTTGGTTAAAACTGGGAATGCTTGCGCGGCTCTCTGCGAGCATGGCACACGAACCTTATTTACCGACCGGCGTGCGAAGGTCCACCCGATTCAATGACGGGTCTGCCACTCCACCGCGGGGGCTCCTAATCTAATTAAAGACCAAGTCCAACCGAAGTTTAGCCCTTTTTTTATTTTTTATTTTTTTATTTATTTATTTTTTTAATTTTTTTAATTTTTTTTTTTTTTTTTCTTTTTTTTTGAAAATGTACAAGATAATATATACATGTTGTTGTGATTGTGGCTCACATTTTCCTCTGGTTTCACGTCCAAAAACGGCTTAAACGCCTTCTATGAGTCGATGATAAGCTTCCCATTCAATTTTCTTATAAATTGACAAATAGGGTCTTTTTGAGTCAGATTCCCAAGACTATAACGCTCTTGTTCGTCCTTGAACAGATTCCACAAACTAAGAAGTTCACGCTGCATAACTCCACAAGAATGCGTCTCAAGAGTCAATAAGATATTATCTAATGACTCCTTACTCAGTCCATTCTTAATGAAGAATATTTTATCTTCTCTATTTACAGAAACCATTCCCAAAGAGTGACATCGCGTGTTGCAATTCCATTGTGCACACTTGTAACAAACTTTTATTCTTTTTGCTCTTCTCCTTTTTGAAAATGAACTTTTACCGAGACCAGGCATGTATGGGACAAATGAATCTGAAGATTCACCACTAAACGAACCTTTGCTTCGATTATCCAAATATATATCTTCTCGGGATGCCCTTATACATTAACAATCTCGATCTTTCACACCTAGCTTCATAGACTTTTGTTAGAGCATTTAGAGGGAGAGAAGGAAAATGTTTTCTTAGATTTGAGAGAATGACATCCATTTTGAAAGGAGAAGAAATCAGTTATTATGGGAAACTGAAAAACAAACCGACTTGAGAGTCACGGAGTACCGTTATCCGCCATTTAACCAGGAACACAAAGAACTGCAGAAAGAAAGAAACAACATTAAAATAAATTCTACTCATAACAAGGATTAGAAAGAGAAATGGATTCTACCTCAACAACTTGATGTTCCAGAAATGGTTTGAGTCTTTGTCCATTAACCTTAAATACAATACTATTCCTAGGATTCTTAATGTCTATGGCCCCATAAGAATACACATGTTTGACAATATAAGGACCAATCCACCTAGATCTCAATTTTCCAGGGAATAGGTGAAGGCGAGAATTATAAAGCAGAACTTTTTGACCAATTTCAAAAGTTTTTTTGAAAATTGATTTGTCATGAAAAGCTTTTGTTCTAGCTTTATAAATCTTTGAGTTTTCATATGCATCATTTCTTAATTCATCAAGTTCATTCAATTGCAATTTGCGTAACTTGGAAGCATCATCAAGACTTAAGTTGAAAGCTTTAATGGCCCAAAATGCTTTATGCTCCAATTCTACAAGCAAATGACAAGGTTTTCCATAAACTAACCGATAGGGAGACATGCCCAAAGATGTTTTAAAAGCAGTACGGTAAGCCCAAAGTGCATCGTTTAGTCTTAAAGACCAATCTTTACGATTTGGGTTAACCATTTTTTCTAAAATTTGTTTAATCTCCCTATTTGCTAATTCAACTTGTCCACTTATCTGAGGATGATAAGGGGTTGTAATTTTGTGGGTAATGCAATATTTCTTCATTAAAGATTCAAATGATTTATTGCAAAAATGTGTTCCCCCATCACTGATGATAGCTCGAGGAATTCCAAATCGATTCAAAACATTTTCTTTTAAAAATTTTAGAACAGTTTTATGATCATTGTGCCGACATGGAATTGCCTCAATCCATTTTGAGACATAATCAACTGCAACCAAAATGTACACAAATCTAAAAGATGATAGAAATGGACCCATGAAATCAATTCCCCAACAATCAAAAATTTCAATGACAAGGATAGGGTTCAAAGGCATCATATTTCTTTTAGAAATGGACCCCAATTTTTGACAACTTTCACAACTTTTGCAAAAAGTATAACTGTCTTTGAATAAAGTGGGCCAATAAAATCCACACTGTAAGATTTTTGCAGCTGTTTTCTTTGAAGAAAAATGACCTCCACATGCTTCTGAATGACAAAATTTAATGACACTATTTACCTCATTGTCGGGTACACATCTCCGAAAGATTTGATCAGGACAATATTTGAACAAATATGGGTCATCCCAAAAGAAATTTTTCACCTCAATCAAAAACTTTTTTCTGTCTTGGTGTGTCCACTGAGGCGGCATCTTACCTGTTACAAGAAAATTGACAATGTTAGTAAACCATGGTATAGAATTGACAGAAAATAAAAATTCATCAGGGAAAGAATCATTGATAGGTGTGCTATCAAAAGATGAGCCTGTTGTCAGCCTTGACAAATGATCTGCAACAACATTTTCGGCTCCTTTCTTGTCTTTTATTGTGATGTTAAATTCTTGAAGCAACAAGATCCACCGTATCAACCTAGGTTTGGCATCCTGTTTAGACATTAAATATCTAACAATGAAGATGATCAAGTGAAAACAACAAGTGGATGAACCAATTAAATAAGCTCAAAATTTGTCCAATGCAAAAATTACAGACAAGTAGTTCTTTTTCGAAGTGGTGTAATTCATTTGTGCACTATTCAAAGTTCGACTTGCGTAATAAATTACATGAGGCTTACCTTTCTTTCTTTGGCCTAAAACAGCGCCAACAGCAAAAATCACTAGCATCACACATCAACTCAAAAGGCAACGACCAGTCAGGAGATTGCATAATAGGAGCATAAGTCAAAAGACCGATTAATTTTTCAAAAGATTTTTGACAATTTTGAGTCCAAACAAATAGTGTATCTTTTGTTAGAAGATTACATAAAGGTCTAGATATGGCACTAAAGTCCTTTACAAATCTTCTGTAAAATCCTGCATGTCCTAAAAAGGAACGAACTTCTCTCGACTTGTTTTTGGGAAAGACAAATGAGCAATTAATTCAACTTTGGCCTTATCAACTTCAATTCCTTTAGAAGATATCACATGACCTAACACTATTCCTGAGGTAACCATGTAATGACATTTTTCTCAATTTAACACAAATCCTTTTTCTTCGCATCTTTTAAGAACTTTTTCCAAATTATCAAGACAATTTTCAAAAGAATTTCCAAAAACTGTTAGATCATCCATGAAAACCTCTAAATAATGCTCAATTATGTCACTGAAAATACTTAGCATGCATCTTTGAAAAGTTACCGGAGCATTACAAAGACCAAAAGGCATTCTTCTATATGCAAAAGTGCCACAGGGACAAGTAAAAGTGGTCTTTTCTTGGTCCTCTAATGCAATTGGTATTTGATTATACCCTGAATAACCATCAAGAAAACAATAGTAGAGATGTCCTACTACTCTTTCTAGAATTTGATCAAGAAATGATAATGGAAAATGGTCTTTCCTAGTGGCTGCATTCAATTTTCTGAAATCAATACACATACGCCAACTAGATGAGACTCGAGTAGGTATTAATTCTCCTTTTTCATTTTCAACCACTGTTATTCCAGATTTCTTAGGCACAACTTGTGTAGGGCTTACCCACCGGCTATCGAGATAGGATAGATAATTCCAACATCAAGTAATTTAAGAACTTCAGCTCTAACTACCTCTTTCATGTGTGGATTTAATCTTCTTTGAGGTTGTTGAGATGTTTTAGCATTATCCTCTAAATGTATTCTATGTGTACAAATTAATGGATTAATGCCTTTTATATCCTTTAATGTCCATCCAATTGCACTTTTATGCCTTTTAAGTACTTCTATCAACTTACCTTCTTGTTCTTTGGTCAAGGATGAGGAAATTACCACTGGAGAGCTTTGTTCTTCTCCCAAAAATGTGTGCTTCAACCCATCAGGTAATGGCTTCAGTTCCAGTGTGGGTACTTCTTCATGGGCATCATCATTCATGGATTTTAGCTCTTCGAATCTTGGCTTCCATCCTTTGTATTCCATTTCCTGTGTACAGTCAAGCAAAGAGCATATTTCAGAAATATCATCATCTAATTGTGTAGCTGAATCAAATGAATTAATTAAACAGATTTCTAATGGGTCAGAAGAACTCCTGATTTGAAGATGATCATCTATAATGGCCTCAATCCCTTCAATCTCTTCATTGTCATCATAAACTTCATGTGGTTGCTTGCACATGTTGAAAACATTAAGCTCTAGTGTCATATTTCCAAAAGTTAGCTTCACCACTCCATTTCTGCAATTTATCAAAGCATTAGATGTTGCTAAAAATGGGCGACCCAAAATAACAGGAACTAACTTAGAACTATCAACCATAGGTTCGGTTCCAAGACAATAAAATCCATAAGATATATAAATTTATCAACTTGTACCAACACATCTTCTACTATTCCTTTTAGAATTTTAATTGATCTATCAGCAAGTAGAAGAGTTACAGAAGTTGGTTTTAACTCACCAAGGTTGAGTTGTTTGATAAACCGAATATGGAAGCAAATTAACACTAGCACCAAGATCAAGTAAAGCTCATTCAATTTTATGTTCACCAATAATACATGAAACTGTAGGACAATCAGAGTCTTTATATTTCAACTCATTATTGTTTTGAATAATGGAGCTTACCTGTTCAGTCAAAAAGGCATTCTTTTTCACATTATGTTTTCTTTTAACAGTGCACAAGTCTTTCAAATATTTGACATAAGAAGGAATCTGTTTGATAGCATCTAATAGAGGAATATTGACCTTCACTTGTTTAAAGATTTCAAAAATGTCACTGTTATGATTCACTTTACTTGAATTGTTTAATGCTTGAGGAAATGGGGGTGAAGACGAGGGTTTGATCTCTTTTTGGCTAGGTGGCTTATCAACTCCTTCCTCATCTTTGGGAATTGACTCATCATCTTTCTCAAAAAGTTCAGGAATTTGTTTTTTAACAACCTTTCCACTCCTAAGAGTTATCACTGAGTTGACTTGATCTATTTTTTGACTTTCTGAACTACCCTCATTTAGGCTAAATTGACCCTTAGGATTTGGTGGAGGTTGAGAGGGAAACTTTCCTTTCTCATGAATGGCAAGTGTAGAAGAAAGTTTAGCAAGAGTGTCTTTTATGTCAATCATGGCTTGAGTGTTTTGACTATTGATGGCCTCTTGTTTTTCCATAAATGCATGCAATGTTCCTTCAAGGTTTTTCCTATATGGTGGGACATAGGGTGCATATCCTTGAGGATTTTGAGAATCTTGCTGTGCCTGAGGAGGTGGTGGTTGCATGAATTGTGGCTGGTTGCTATTCCTCCAACTGAAATTTGGGTGATTTCTCCATCCCGGATTGTATGTATCTGAAAAAGAAGAAGTAAATGGCTTTTTAAAATTATTCATTGCATTTACTTGCTCATGCACAACTTCTTTAAAAACAGGAATTTTTGGATATTCATTTGTTGAGTGTCCTAATTCATCACAAATACCACAAATTTCTTCATTTTGCACAGATTTGATTTCTTTTACTTTCCCGGATTCCATGGCTTCAACTTTTCTAGCCAAACTAGCAAACCTAGCATTCAGATCTTCTTCTTAACTAAGATGATATTTTTCTTTACTAGCATTTGCAAGGTTTGATCTAATTGAATTTTCAGAAGGATTAGTACCATGCCAAGATTGAGAATTTTTAGCCAAATGGTCTAAATAGTCTAAAGCTTCATCAGGTTCTTTATCAAGAAATTCACCATTGCACATTGTTTCCACAAATTGCTTGGTTTCAGGTGTTAACCCTTCATAAAAGAAGCTTAAAGTGCGCCATTTTTCAAAACCATGATGTGGGCAAGAATTCAACAAATCTTTAAAACGTTCCCAACTTTGAAAATATGCTTCATTTGAATTTTAGGAAAAATTTTGGATTTGTCTTTTCAAAGCATTGGTTTTATGTGTTGGAAAAAATTTCTTCAAAAACTCACATTGCATTTCTTGCCATGTGCCAATTGATCTTGGT
Organism: Ormosia semicastrata; assembly: GCA_029884595.1. NCBI lineage: Eukaryota > Viridiplantae > Streptophyta > Magnoliopsida > Fabales > Fabaceae > Ormosia > Ormosia semicastrata. The sequence goes on along the minus strand of JAQQTO010000048.1, from coordinate 36,596,679 downwards.
TTCAAAGTGTTAAGCTAAGATTTTGCTTTATCTTTCAAAGAAAAAGGAAATAATTTAAGCTTAACAACCTCTTCAGTGCAAGTTTGATCATGAAAAGCAGTACATACTTCTTCAAATTCTTTTAGATGTAAATATGGGCTTTAAGATTCTAAACCATGGAAATTAGGAAGTAAAGAAATCATACCTGGCTTGAATCTAAAATTGTTGGCATTAACTAGAAAGATAAAACATGATGGACTAGAATTTCGGGATGGTTGCAAATACTCACGCATGGTTCGCAACGGTTGATTTTCATGTTTATCATGCACACTTTCGTTTTCACCCATTATGCTTAATGTGTGTGATTGTGATTCAAACAAATCAATATGTAAAGTACCTGGATTAACTCTAACCAAACGACCAGAATTTAAATCACGATACCAATTAAAAATAAACAAGTAACTTAAAGTATAAAATAAAATGTACAAGATAGCAATATAAACTGTTCATTAAATATTAACAAAGGTGTGGTATAAACTAACTACCAAATAAGTTAATAAGCATAAAAATTAAAAAGTTAGTATACAGATAAATTAAAATGTTAGAAGCAGAAAAAGTAAAAAGTTAGATAGGCGATAAAGTAAAAAGTTAGATAGTTAGTAAGAGAATTAGTAAGTTAGTAAACAAAAAAAATGACAAAAAATAAATAACAAAAAAAAATGATGACAAAAATAAATACGAGAAAATAAAGTATAAAAAAAAATAAAAGGGAGAGTTACCCCCACTAAGTTAAAATGTACAAGAAAATAAAATGGAGAATTACCCCCACTGTACAGAAATTAAAATGTAAAAAAAATAAATTGCAGAAAGTAAATTTAAAGAAAAAAAAATAAGTAAAAGGGAGAGATTCCCCCACCAAGTTAGTGCGTAAAATAAAAGGGAGAAGTTCCCCCACTAAGTTAGAATGTTAGTATATATACAATTTTTTTTTACACCAGAAATTCAGTCTTCAAATCAAGTCCCCGGCAACGACGCCAAAAACTTGATGCACAATTTTTTTGATTGTCGCATTTGCAAACCCAAGTGCAGGTTATCTCAAGTAATATATTTCTCGGGAGTCCGAGGTCGATCCATAGGGAATTGCTGAAGATTAATTAAATTGAAGTGAATATTTTGTTACTATAATTAAAATTATTTACTTGGGTAAAAAGATTCACTCTTGGTAAATAAAATAAAGGTAAGATCAATTCCTTTTATAACTCAATTAGAATCCTCGCAACATGGAGGTTCCAATCGGAAAATACAACATTAAAAGTCCAATTAAAATAATATACGTAATTATATTATGTTTCCTAAAAATATTACCACCACTTATAAATGGGTTAAAGCATTCATTGTGCCAATATTTTGTCTACAATAAATCAAGAACTCCTCTTTACAAAGATGGTTTCTAAATTATAAGAAACAGATTATAATACGTATAATGGTTACTAGAAAAATATAAATCATTTAAGCACAAGAGAAGAATAAATCTAACCTTACTTTATTACCAAGAGTTTCACCCTTTCACCCAAGTAAAATGAAACTTAGTTACTCATAGATAAGAAGAAAGAAAGAGAGAAGAAGAAGAAGAAGAAGAAGAAGAAGAAGAAGAAGAACATGACTTTAATTTAGAACAAAGAAAAATTACTACAAGAAAACCTAGTAACAAAATGACATCATTTTGGTAACTAACACCTAACACCTTTAATGATCTACCAAGGCCCCCTTTTATAGAGGATTAGAGATACAAAATGACAAGGGGGCTGAGTCATTAGTGGTTGGATGAGTGAAAAATGAGTGGAAAATGCCAAATGACTTTAGGTGACTGGGAAATTATGGAGATTCCTTGTCTCTAAAATCATACAGCTCTGAAGTCATTGCATTCATCATTTTTGAACCAAGTAGTCTTCATGAAAGTTGTAGGCTTGGATCTTAGCTTTCAAATGGCTTTAGTTTGAGTCCAATATCATTTCTCTAACTCCAGATACGTTCAATTTACTGAACACTACCTAGGCCCAGTCACAGCTCCTTTGTTCTGACTTCCAAGCCCAATATCATCTTCAAGGAGTCCGATTCTGGAAAATTGTTCAACATGAAAGTTGTAGATATTGGTCTTAACTATTCAGAATCCAAATTTCAGTCCATTTTACAACTTCTATCCCGAAATATGTGGTGAACAGTATCCATAGGTTAAGCTGTCAAGAAAAACACTCTGGTTCTTGCTTCAATCCCAATTTGAGTTATCTATTCGTGTGATTAGGCCTTTGAGGTCTTCATGAAAGTTATAAAACTCTCTCTTATCTTTCAAATGCCACTAGAATCACCTCCAAAGACCACCTACAGCCCAAGATATGACCCAAATAAGTGTAAGATATGAATCATGCTGAAAAATTCAATTAAGTTCAATTTGAGTCCAAACTTACAAAACATAATAAAACTCAATCAATTAAGTACATAGAGAGTGTAAATGACTAAGAATGAAAGCTTATTAATGTATCAAATATGTGATCATCACTAATCAGTCACCAAAATAACTATAGTTACTCTATCTACACATCTTAAAAAAATTATGGGACTTGTACAGGGTGAAAACTACTAAAATATAGAACCCATAAATGAAATAAAAAAATCTTTAAAAAAATGAAAAGTGGTCTAAATGATGGAATTAGGTAAGATAGGGTGGCGAAAACTACTTGAAACAAGCAAAACAAAGGTTAGTGAAGGTTTAGTAGTTCAATATACACCTAATATGATTGATTTGACTTAGAATGATCCCCGAAAATAGTGCCAAAATTTCATAGCTGTCGAGGCTACCAAATTAGATGATATTTGTTAACCAATTTACCAAAAACTTGTAGTATGTGGTGTAACCGGGTCGAGCTCTTAGATTACTCTAATTAATCAATTATATTAGGGGATTAACAGGGGGTTTGGTTTACAAGAGTAATTAAAAGACAAAAATTAAAAGACAGTAAATAAAGGATAGTAAATAAAAATATTGTAAACAAAATGAGGAAAAACAACTAATCCAAGGGAATCAACAACTCTTGAGTTTAATCTATCCTTGACCACTATAGACTTATTCACATGCTAACCAGATTCTTTGTATGCTGTACTAGATAAGCATCTAGCATTTGGTCAATCAATGTTAGATGAAGTTAGCATCCATCCAACCTTAAATCAACTTGAAACTCAGCATTCAACCAAGTTAGGAAATTGGCTAATCTCATGTGAAATCCTCATCCAAATATGAATTCTTTATTAGGTAAGCACCTAGGATTTGTTCGATCAATGAAAAATGGATTAAGCATCCATTTAACCTTAAATCCACCTTTGATGAACTATTTAGTTTCTGCAAACACGTGATAGTTAAGCAACCATCATATGAACACCCAATATGAGTTAAGCACTTAGTGAAGATGCATGCAGAATCAAAAGAAGGAAGAGAGAAATTTGATTACAATAAGAATGTAAACATTCATCACAAGGTCTCAAAATTAAACATCAAGAGTGTTTCAATCCCTAGGATTGATTACAAAGCTTTAGCTCTCCATAAATGAAGAGCACAAATAGAAAAGTAGAAGTACAAAAAAAAAGAGTAACAATGTAAAAGCGAAGTAAGAAGAGAGGAGAGGGAAGAGGAGAGCAAAAGAGAAGGTGAAGAGAGAAAATTAGGTTATTCTATTTCATGGTGGCTGATGCTACATAAATAACTATTTCATGGTGGTTGCTGCTACTGCTACTGTAGCTTAGGGTTAATCTTCTTCCTCTTAACTTTAATTGGACACCTACTTTGCGTAATTTGGGCTTAAGATGAGAGAGTTATGCCTAAAAAATTCTTAATAGCTCTCTGAACCCGTCAGCTGACTTCAAAGGGTGAAAATCCCATAAAAACATCAAATTTTTTTATAAATGGTCTTAATAAGAATTGAATATCTTTGTCTCATCTTTTTAATGGCATTAGTTTCAGCTCCAAATGACACCTACATCTCGAATTAAGGCCCAATCGTTGCATATCATCTAGGTTTTAAGGATAACATCTTTATTCTGAATTCGTGGCCCAATCTGACCCACTAGACATCCAATTTAGCTTTTGAGTTCTCATCAAAGTTGTAGAGATTTCTCTCAACTTTCCTACAAGGTAAATTTCATAAATTTTAGATACCTAGAACTCAAGTTATGTTCAAAATACAGAAATAGTGTAAAATTGTAACAATATTGAGAAATACAACTAAGCCTAATTTGAACCCAAACTTATAAATAATGGGCAAAACTAAATAATTAAGCATATGAGAGGTCTAAATGCTTTATATAAGGGATTAAGGATATATGAAAATGGTGTTTATCAAACATCTTGACATATTCAATTAAGCCATGTTGATTTCTATAGCATATGATCCCATCATTTGCAGAGCATTCCCCAGCACCTTGACAAAATCCAAGTTGCTTTGGTACTCCACATTGGAACTAAATTTGATTAGAGATTTCCCGCAACTGGAAGTGAAGTTCCTAACTCACTTTTTAACTAGTCGGCAGCACAAAAAAAACTTCTACAAACTTGATCAACCTAAAGCAAGGCGATAAGGAAACTTTGAAAGAATTCATAGGTCAATTCAGCTAGGAGATAATTCAGATTTGGGATCTTAGTCCAATCTTATTTCTACATGCTATTCTAGCCAAATTAAGACCTAGGCCGTTCGTAAACTCCCTAGCCAAGTGTTGGTGTATGCCCTAGAGGCCAATACATTTTCTGTATTTACATACATTCTATTTACTATTTTATATATGAGGTAATTCATTTATTGTGTTCTTTTTGATAAACATAATATAGTCCTTAGAATAGTAAGTTTGATGCCATAGGACATCAAGTGGATGACTTGATCGTGAGATCCTTTTAGTTACAACACTATTCTTAAATGTCCCTAGTCAAGTATTATTGTTAATTAGGACAACAATAATACATTGAGACTAGTATGTGCATAGACTGATGACCACATCTCACGGGTTATGGATATAAGATATCAAGTTTTCATATAGGTACATATTAGAGTAATGATGTACTGGACTGACCCACCATGAGAACACTACATGGATCGTTACGTGAGTGTCATAAGTGATTCTCATAGTGACAATGGTGTCTGTGGTCCTTTGACCTGAACTCACTACGATTCCTACATGAGGAGTTGTGTGTTTTAATGCTATCAAAAGTCATCTGTATCAAAGTGATTATAAAGTTGGTTATTGGACATACCGCGAATCATGCAGAGGGATGTGAGTGACCTAGATGAGATTTGTCACTCCTACATAACAGGAGCGATATCTTCGGGCCCCCTGATTGAGTGAGACTGCGAAATGCATGGCCATGCTCAAATGAGTTAATATGAGATATTGATCTCATTTATTGTTACAAAGTCTACTCGAGTATCAGGAAATGAAAGATTGGACTATACAAGGATGACACATTCCATGCCTTGTGTTCAATCTAGATATCTTGATAAAGGGACTAAACGACACGGAAACATTGGTCACAGAAATGTTATGTCAAATCACTGACATTCTTATTACTTGGGTAGCAGCGATGTGTTACTAGATACCGCTCACTACTTGTAATATTAAAATGGGATTTTAATATTACTGCTAATGTAATAAGAATCTACAGGGTCACATACATAGAGCAGACTAAAATTGGAGCAATGGATCCAAGTTGAACTCAGATTCAAATATGGGCCAGACTCATAACAGATGGGTCTAGGGTTGCATAGCTTACCTTGTTGCTGCTCACACTCACTTAAGGTAGTCACTATTATAAATAGTACTGCTAAGGGGCTACTAAGACACACAATTTAGAACCCTAGCCACACCTACAGAAAAAGTGAGTAAGAGAACACAGGTTTCTTCTCTTCTCTTCGCAGCTAGCACTGTGTGAGAGACGTGAGGCCCCTCTTTGCGGACGTTGGACGTTCGTGAGTCTATTCATGTGGATACCGCAGAGACATCGTTTCTATTATGGTGTTGGTGATTCACGCCCTTTCTTTTGATCACGCTTCAAGAGGTAAATCATTTTAAAAAAACTCAAATTATGGCTTTTTTGCATGGATCCTTAGTGGGAATCCCTGTTTTTCACTGCGTGATGTATCCGCAATTCCCAACACCAAGAAACCACTAACTACTCTCGATGAGCTGGGGTTATGTCCAACTGGTTACATCAATATGGAAGAGATAGGCTTAGCCAAGCAAAAAACCAACTAGCCTGGATCCAATCCCCCTAAAGGAGATCTGACGAACAATTACCCAAAAATGAAATTAGATGTACAAGAATCAAAAGATTAGATTCGCAACAGGGACAAACAATTAGAAACAATAGGAGGAAAAAAAAACCACAAGAGGAAATTTCAACTTATGCTTGGGAAGTCATACCTAGATACGAGGAGTACACCCCACTCAATACTTGTAGGGAAACATACTTCAAGAAGTACATAGTACCCACCTCATACAATTCCCAGAACTGTTAAGAGTCTAGGGGCAATGCGTTGATCAAAGCAAAATGTGTGATTTTTATAAGGTGTTTGGAAATAACACAAAAAATGTGCATCATTAAAGAATCAAACTAAGCACCTTACATATATGGGGCATGTAACACCCCTCAGTTTAGTAACCACGACACAATCATCATTCTACTAAGGTCACTAATTTTTTGACGTGCTGCAACTCAAAATAACAAGTTTCCAAAATCTAATCATTGTGCATATAAAGAAAATATGAGCCGTGAATGAATAGATACACATGCCGTCATTTAAAGAAATATAATTTACTTAGATAGACTCAAAATACAGTTATACTCCAAGGAATCCTTATACAGATAATACAAAAGAAAACATAAACTACCCATAATGACATCATAACTAAGGAGTTGGGCACTCCATCGGATTCACCTCGGGATCCTCTCCCGGCTCGTCTGAAGACACAAGGACAGGACCGAGTGCGGTCCCATGGGCAGGTGCCCTAGTAGCTGATGCCATAGAATCCTCGTCCTCTCTCGGGGTGTGAAGCGGATCACCCCATAACTCCCGGATAGGCAAGGCAAACTCCAGATGCACTGATGTAGTGAGAGTCAGTATAGGATCTCCATCGCGAGTCCTCCTCACGGTCAAGATCGAATCCCCGACATACCATATACGCTCGCCAGCCCAGTCAACTTGCCAAGCATTGACGCCCTCAGTGAACACAATCCTGACGAAGCCAATAGAACCCCTTCTTGACGACATCACTGAAGGCAAGAGGCCAAACCAAGTGAAATCTAGAAAAATCAACCTCGTTCCCTCCACAGTCTTTATCCAAATATCATATAGAACAAGAATAGTGCGAGCAAGAGGTGAGATATCCAACTTCATTACCAATTATGGCAGTAAGAAACAAAAACAACGTAAAACACCCACATAGCATTACAAGACATATAAACAGTATCAAGAAGCAGATATTAAACAATTTAACTATTCCAGATAGTTATAGCGTTAATAAGATAATAGTTCCAATCATCATATAAATTAAATGCCAAGTAATATATTGACTTACTATGCACATATACATGATATCAAAATCCTACTCCATGGACCTAGACACAAACATCGAAGAGAATGATCAGGGAGACATTCCAGTATCTCGTCAGCCTAAAATCAAGTACTTTCCAGAAAAATAATAGTTTTGCGCAACAGGGCTTTATATAGCGGCATTCCCACAAGATCGTGATATAGGACAGTGTCTCGGTCAGGATTGTCGGTGCATTTGCATCGGTCTGTCCCACGGCCCAGAGGGGCTACCAACTGTCCGTTGTGAGACACCCGCACTCCAATGCCCCCAAGGTCAACAGCAGGACCTACACTAGTCTATTCGCACACGCACTAAGGTGTGATTCAACTCCTAAGCAACATAGCCTTGACAAATAGTCCATCAGACTTTCACAATGCATGACGACTCAATGCATAATCAATGGAGTCAAATTACCATTGTACTATTCCCAATGGTATTAAAGCAACCATCCATACAATTGTTTAATACCATTTTCATCAGTGATATTATATAACCGTCCATACGACTATATAGTACCACTGTTATTTGGGTTTCATCTGATAACCAGTCCCATCTGACTCACTCGTCTATCTTACATTTCTGGTTATAAAGGTGAACCACATCTGACTAAATCGTCCATCTGATGTTTCTGGGTCTGGTATTTCGGTTCTAAAGCACAATGTATATTCACGTATATTTAACAATAATATACTTTCCATAACATGCCACAATTTTGGCTAAGGTAAGCATCAACATATTCTTGATCTCACTCATGGACCCACAATAAATATTATTAAGTCCTTAAATAATACATTACACTTTTAAGGTACATTATGGAATTATTCCTAAATTTCTACATTCTTCTTAATAAGTTTCTCTTTTAGAGAGATACTATCACTTTATTCATTTAGTCATTATTATTTTAATTATACAAGTCCATCATTAAATTTTAAACTTAATTCCCTTAGAATGATTTAAAATGAATTATTTATCATTCTTACTTGTACTCATGGTCTTACTTTAATTAAAATTTATTCTAAGTTTTTGGATGAAACTCCATTCTTGTTCTTTCCATTTTATGAATCCCTAATTAATTCCTAATTATCCAATTAATTAATTTTCACTTCAATTTAATATTTTTTATGAAATTCTTCTCTAGAGGAATTCTCTTGATTGTTAAGTTTCTTACTTTAAGCTTATTCAAAACTCACTTAGAGAATTATTCTAAGTTTTCTAAGTCTCACACACTCTCATTGTTGTCTTAGGTCTAAAGAATTACTTTAGGTTATCAAATTGGTTTCCATCCATTATATTCTTAGCCATTTAATCACTTGATTATTTAAAGTCCAAGGTTGCATGTTATTACACAATTTGATCCTAAATTGGCCCTAGAGGCTATGGCCTCCGAAGGGGGAAATCCTAAGTTTTTCTTAACTTAATTACACTTTAATCACTTGAATTAATTATGTTTCCATCTTGATTACAAAATTTCAATCATGATCCCTCAAATTGGGGGTCATGGCCGTGAGCTTCCATGAGGAAGGCAAGGGACTTTTATTTCCATTTCATGATTCCAATCCATCCAAGATCATCAATATATATATAAGATTAACAAAATAGACTAAGTAAAGCAAAATCAACACATAACCACAAAAATCATACAACAAAGAGAGTAACTTTAACTAAGGTTCCTCACAACCAATACAAAATCAAGTTCCCTACTACCAAGAGAGGTTGAAGAGGATCATCTCCCTCTTACCTAGAGGAGAAAATAAGCCAAGAACTCCCCTGAAGCTCCTAGTGAAATTCAGATTCACTCCTCCACAAATTATGGAAATTACAACTTCATCAAATCAACACTAAGGCTTAAAAAATAATGGATCCATGGCCATGGTGAAGACCATGAAAATGAAAATGAAGAAGAAAAGATAAGAGATCATGAATCTTACCCTAAAGCCTCAAACTTGAAGCTTGAAGAAGATGATAAAGATGGAAGCTTTTCAAGAAATCTCCAACTAAAAAGGTGTTTAGAATGTAGTGGAGATTAAGAAAATATGGTTGTTTAAAAATTTTGTGATGATGGAGGGCAAGGAAGAGGGCTGACCGTATGGGTTGGTGTAGAGAGAAGGAGGAGAAAATAAGAGGAAGATGAAGGTAGAGAGAGAAGTGGATAGTAGAAAAAGATGATGACTTTTTGATTTTGAAATTAGAATAGAATAGTTAATTAAGTGAAGCACATTTTTGGGCTCCCAAATGAAGCATGCTGCCGTGTGGGAGGGAGGAGAGGAGAGAGAAGAGTGTGTAGCTTTTTCAAAATAAGGATTTGATTAGACATAGAGTAGATTACTTTTAGATATGATAATTAGGTGATAAAGTAATTAAAATAATAAGGTGATTAGGATTTTACTACAAGCTATTACCCAATGGATAATTGTTATAGTGAATAAAGCCAGTATTAATTATCCAACAAATAATATAGCGTATCGCAAAATTTTAATTAACGGTACGTATAGAGATTTTATTTATCAAATAAAACCCCAAAAATTGTAAACCTCGTAAACTATGCCCAACCTCAGATTTAGTAAGATCCCCTGTCGACGCTTCCACAGTTCAAAGTTTACTAGCCTTTGGCAAAACATTTCGTTTTCCCGGCTCCGCTCAACACGCATGCAAAACGATGAATATATTAAAATATTCGACGTTTCTAGAAAAATCCACAAAAATTCTCAAAAATCACAAATATTAAAAAATGACTATTTATCACAAAATAAATAATTTTTGAGATGTTTCACTGACTCTACTCAATGTGCACATAAAATGAGAAATATATTAAAATATTTGACATTTCTGAAAAAATCCAAAAAAAATTCCAAAAATCTCAAATATTATAAAATGACTATTTATGATGAAATAAATAATTTTCGGGATGTTACAGGACACCTCTCAAAATATGTACTTAAACCCAAGAGCAAAGCATGGAATGCTGATCGAAAGGAAGAAATAGGAGACCATGAAAGAAGCTAAGTTGATACCCAGATAAAAAAAGGAAATCAAGATGGATAAACCATGATTAGAGGGGTTATTGATACAATTTCTAGAGGATTCACAAGACGAAGTAAATGAAGTTCTATTCGAAAAAATCATCTTAGTGCTATATTGATAATCAAAAATCAACTACGAAGGGAGGATCATGTTAACCTCATTTTACCTGTTATGTTCACAGAAGACAATTTTCAAGGGGTGGATCTGAATCAAGATGATCCTATGGTCATTCCCATCTTGTTGGTTAACTTTGAATTCAGAAAAGGTTTAATAGACTAAGGAAGCTCAACAGATATTTTGTATTTTTATAGATTCAAACATCTCCAAATCCTAGAGTCCAAGATAAAGCCATTCAATAGACAATTAGTTGGTTTCACAGGAGAACCAATGGATGTCAAAGGGTATATGGAGATATTTATAACCTTTGGATTGGAACAAGCATCCAACACCATTTAAGTAAGATACCTAATTGTGAATTATTTTGCTTCTTACATTATAATCTTGGGGAGACCCTCACTCAATAAACCAGGAGTAATTATTTCAACACCTCGCCTCACAATGAAGTTCCTTGTGGAAAATTGGCAGATCAAGGTAATTCATACAAATCAGGTTTCCTCTCTTCAATGTTATAATGATAGTTTAAAGCCAAGATGCCTAAGGAAGTGTATACTGTTGGGAATTGCGGATACATCACGCCGCGAAAAATAGGGATTCCCACCGAGGATCCATGCTAAAAAGCCATAATCCGAGTTTTTAAATGATTTACCTCTTGAAGCGTGAATCACCAGCACCGTAATAGAAACGATGTCTCTATGGTATCCATATGAACAGACTCACGAATGTCCAACGTCCACAAAGAGGAGCCTCACGTCTCTCACACAGTGCTAGCTGTGAAGAGAAGAGAAGAAACCTGTCGCTCTCTCACTCACTTTTCTGTAGGTGCGACTAGGGTTCTGAATTGTGTATGTTAGCAGCTCCCTTAGCAGTACTATTTATAATAGTGATTGCCTTAAGTGAGTGTGAGCAGCAGCAAGCTAAGCTGTGCAACCCTAGACCTATCTGTTATGAGTCTGGCCCATATTTGAATCTGAGTCCAACTTGGATCCATTGCTCCAATTTTAGTCTACTCTATGTGTGTGACCTTGCAGGTTCTTATTACGTTGGCAGTAATATTAAAATCCCATTTTAATATTACAAGCAGTGAGCGGTATCTAGCAACACATCGCTGCTACCCAAGTAATAAGAATATCAGTGATTTGACATAACCTTTTCGTGACCAATGTTTTCGTGTCATTTAGTCCCTTTGTCAAGATATTTAGATTGAACACAAGGCATGGAATACGTCACCCTTGTATAGTCCAATCTTTCGTTTCCTGATACTTGAGTAGACTTTGTAACAACAAATGAAATCAATATCTCATATTGACTCATTTGAGCATGGCCATGCATTTCGTAGTCTCACTCAATCAGGGGGCCCGAAGATATCGCTCCTGTTATGTAGGAGTGACAAATCCCATCTAGGTCACTCACATCCCTCTGCATGATTTGCGGTATGTCCAATAACTAACTTATAATCACCTTGTTACAGATGACGTTTGATGGTATTAAAACACACAACTCCTCATGTAGGAATTGTAGTGATTTCAGGTCAAAGGATCACAGACACCATTGTCACTATGAGAATCGCTTATGACACTCACATAACGATCCATGTAGCATTCTCATGGTGGGTCAGTCCAGTACATCATTACTCTAATGTGTACCCATGTGAAGACTTAATATCTCATATCCATGACCCGTGAGATGTGGTCATCAGTCTATGCACATATTAGTCTCAATATATTATTGTTGTCCTAATTAACAATAATACTTGACTAGGGACATTTAAGAATAGTGTTGTAACTAAAAGGATCTCATGATCAAGTCATCCACTTGATGTCCTATGGCATCAAACTTACTATTCTAAGGACTTTATTATGTTTATAAAAAAAGAACACAATAAATGAAATGCCTCATATATAAAATAACATAATAGAATGTATATAAATACAGAAAATGTATTGGCCTCTAGGGCATACACCAACAATCTCCCACTTGCATTAGAGCCAATCAGGCATATATCTAATGCCTAAAGACCTAGTGTGACCCTCATGCTTCTGCTGTGCAAGAGGCTTCATCAGTGGATCAACAATGTTATCATCTGTTGGTACTCTGCATATCTTCACATCTTCTCTATCGATGATCTCTCGAATGAGATGGAAGCGCCTAAGTATATGTTTGGATCGCTGGTGAGATCTAGGCTCCTTAGCTTGTGCAATGGCTCCATTATTATCACAATAGAGGTCCACTGGCTCCACAATGCTAGGAATAGTGCCAAGTTCAGTAATGAACTTCCTGATCCAAATGGCCTCCTTTACTGCATTGGAGGCAGCAATATACTCAGCCTCTGTGGTAGAATCGGTGACTGTCTCCTACTTTGAACTCTTCCAGCTCATAGCCCCACCATTTAGGCAAAAAACATAACCCGATTATGATCTGGAGTTGTCCTTATTGGTTTGGACGCTAGCATCAGTGTAACCTTTTACAACTAGCTCTTCCTCGCCTCCATATACCAAGAATGAATCCTTAGTCCTTTTAAGTACTTAAGGATGTTCTTGGTAGCAGTCTAGTGACTTTCACCGGGATCAGACTGGTACCTGCTCGTCATGCTCAAAGCATACGAGATGTATGGTGGAGTACATAACATGACATATATGATAGATCCAATTGTAGATGCATATGGAATCTTGCTCATGCGATCCCTCTCATCTTGGGTGGAAGGGGATTGAGCCTTAGATAGGCTTACACCATATGACATAGGCAAGAGTCCTTTCTTGGATTTATGCATATTAAATCATCTTAACACTTTGTCTATGTATGTACTCTAACTTAGGCCAAGCAGTCTCAGTGATCTATCTCTATAGATCCTAATACCTAATACATAGGTGGCTTCGCCCAAGTCCTTCATAGAGAAGCAGTTCCCTAACCAAGTCTTTACGGACTGTAGGGTAGGGATGTCATTTTCAATAAGTAGTGTGTCATCTACATATAATACCAGAAAGATAATAGTGCTCCCACTAACCTTCTTATAGATACAAGATTCTTTTTCATTCTTGATGAAACCAAACTGTTTTATTGTATCATCAAAATGAAGATTCCAGCTTCTGAAAGCTTGCTTCAATCTATAAATAGGTCGTTGCAACTTGCATACTTTTCTATCATCTTTTGGAGTGGCAAAACCCCCAGGTTGTGTCATGTACACATCTTCGAGAGGATTTCTATTAAGAAAAGTAGTTTTGACATCTATTTACCAGATTTCATAATCATGGTATGCTGCAACAGCAAGCAAGATCCGAACGGATTTAAGCATCACAACTGGGGAAAAAGTCTCATCATAGTCTACACCATGAATTTGTTTAAAACCTTAGCCACCAATCGCGCCTTAAAGGTATGCACATTACCATCCATGTCAGTTTTCTTCTTGAAAACCCACTTGCACCCAATGGGTTTTACCCTTCGGTGGGTCAACCAAGGTCCATACCGGTTGCATACATGGAATCCATTTCGAGATCTTATGGCCTCAAGCCATTTCTTAGATTCTCGGGCCAATAATGGCTTCCTGGTAAGTCACAGGCTCATCTTGATCCATGAGCAATACGTCACCTTGTTGGGTCATGAGAAATCCATATCTCTCTCGGTTGATGACGTATCCCGTTAGACCTACGCAGTCTTGTGCTACTAGAAGCAGTTCTTGTTCCACAACATTTTATGGAGGTCGCTCTATTTCCACCATTGGTTCATTGCTGCTTTGTGAAACTTGAACTTCTTCAAGTTCTACTTTTCTCCCACTGGTTCCTTTGGAGATAAACTCCCTTTCTAGAAATATAGCTGTCCATGCGACAAACACTTTGCCCTCGATAGGATTATAGAAAAAGTATCCATTGGTTTCCTTTGGATACCCCACAAAAAAGCATTTATCTGATTTAGGTCCAAGTTTATCAGAAACTTGACGTTTCACATAAGCTTCGCAGCCCCAAATCTTCAAGAAAGATATACTGGGCCGTCTCCCAGTCCATATCTCATATGGTGTCTTTTGAACCGTCTTAGATGGAACACGGTTAAGTGTGAAAGCTGCTGTTAACAGAGCATGTCCCCAGAAGGAGCCTGGAAGGTTTGCATGACTCATCATAGATCGGACCATGTCCAACAAGGTCCAGTTCCTCCTTTTAGAGACACCATTCCATTGTGGTATTCCTGGTGGAGTGAGTTGAGATATTAACCTACACTCTTTCAGATGATCATTAAACTATTGGCTTAAGTATTCTCCTCCTCGATCTGATCAAAGGATTTTAATACTCTTGCTAAGTTGGTTTTGTACTTCATTCTTGAACTCTTTGAACTTTTCAAAGGATTCTGAATTGTGCTTCATAAGATATACAAATCCATAGCTACTGAAATCATCAGTAAATGTAATGAAGTATTGAAAACTGCCCCTAGCAAGTGTGTTTAGTGGCCTATTTACAGCACTGTGTATAAGGCCTAAAAGATCACTAGCCCTTTCACATTGTCCAGTGAATAGGGCCTTTGTCATCTTCCCCAATAAACAAGATTCACATGTCTCATATGATTCGAAATCAAACGAGTCCAAGAATCTATCTTTATGGAGTTTGGAGATGCGTTTCTCATTTATGTGGCCCAAACGACAATGCTAGAGAAAAGTTGGGTTCAGATCATTTGATTTAAACCTCTTTGTATTTATGTTATAGACGGACGTTTCGAGATCAAGTACATAAAGTCCATTACTCAATTGTGCACTACCATAAAAAATATCATTCATATAAATAGAACAACACTTGTCCTTTATAATAAAAGAAAAACCTTTCTTGTCCAAACAAGAAACAGAAATGATATTCCTACTAATAGCGGGCACAAAATAGCAGTTCTCTAACTCTATCACAAGCCTAGTAGGCAAAGATAATAAATAAGTCCCTACAGCTAATGCAGCAACTTTTGCTCTATTTCCCACTCGTAGTTTAACTTCGCCCTTCGTCAATGGTCTACTACTCTTTAGATCTTGCACATTTACACAAATGTGAGATCCACATCCAGTATCTAATACCCATGATGGAGAAGTAGATAAATTGACTTCAATAACAAAAATACCTGAAGTGGAAGTCTCACTTCCTTTCTTCTTTTTGAGCTCCTCCAGGAACTTGGCACAGTTCTTCTTCCAATGTCCGGTCTGACCACAATGGAAGCATGTACTTTCCTTAGCCACTCCACCCACTGGTTTCAAGCCAGAAGTGCTGGGCTTAGACTTATCCTTGCCCTTGCCCTTCCAGTTGTCCTTGGGCTTTTTCTGCTGTTTCTTGCCCTTATTCTTTTGGACCATCATTATGGCCTTCCCTTTGCCTTTGTTAATGTTCAGCTCAGCAGTTCTTAACATGCCTAGCAGCTCTGGTAGTGATTTGTCAATCTCATTTATGTTGTAGTTCATGACAAATTGACTAAAACTTTGCAAAGATTGTAGGACTAAGTCAGTGGCCAACTCTTGGCCTAAAGGAAAACCGAGTCTTTCTAGGTTTTCAATGTACCCAACCATCTTGAGTACATGAGCACCAACAGGGCTTCCTTATACCAGCTTGCACTGAAATAGTGCTTTAGAGACCTCAAATCTCTCATGCCTGGCCTGCTCTTGATAGAGCTTCTTAAGGTGTACGATCATCTCATATGCATCCATGTTCTCATGTTACTTTTGGAGCTCAGAGTTCATGGTGGCCAGCATTAGACATCCAATGTCCAAGGCATCATCTTGATGCTTCTTATAAGCATCTCTTTCAGTTCTAGGGGCATTAGTAGTAGGTGACTCAAGAATAGGCTGTTCTAAAACATACAACTTTTTCTCTTACTTGAGGACAATCCTCAAATTCCTGTACCAGTCTAGAAAATTCATTCCAGACAACTTGTCCTTCTCAAGGACGGATCGCAATGATAAAGTACCCGATGTGTTTGTTGCCATGATAATCTATTAACAGAAATATGCAAAATATAAGTATCATGCTATAAACATATTTAATGAGGTCTTTTAATTAAATATGCCTCCCACTATTTTATTCAAGTCAATGACCCTCAAAGATTGACTCGTAAAAAATCCCATCGTAAGATTTCCTAGTGGGCCAAGATCCATATTTCACCTAGTTTTGAGTCAGCTTTGGCTGATCACCCAAAATTCAGTTATTTAGGTAGGAAACACTTTCCAATTACATCACATGTAACTCTTGGACAGTTAGGTGAATAACACTTATTCTAATCCATCTAATGGACTAAAGCCCAACTTCATGCCTCTAAGCCTTCAATCCTATTGAAATGGCCTAGTTAAGTTAGACCTAATGGTTGGCAATTGGATATTACCTTTATCCCATCGCGGCTTACTAATATAGATAAAAGCATCCTGCTTTGGCGGACCTGCACTTGATCGATACTAGTCTTCACGAGTGCCACACATTGGAAGGCATCACATAATGACTTAATATTTGCTTTGAGGGAATTTTTATTATTATTGTTATTATTACTAGATCTCACCATTTATTAAATTGTTTATCATACCATAAACATTATCCATGCATCTCATACATAAAAGGCATATAATAAAAGTGACATAGTTATGGCCCCTAAGAGAGTAGCATTAACTAAGCCAGCTTCACCAAGCATCTCCCATCAATGTCCTCACTTGATGCCGTCTTCTTGCCTCCATATCATAATTACATTATATAGAAACCTCTTTTACATTCGAGGGGAGTTAGGTGAGAAGAGAATGTACAATCAGAATGTAGAAAGAAAGGCACGACACGCAGGTCGTATTTATTAAAACCAAAAGGCATAAAAAGAGGACTAAGGTCATAACCATGCACCATGCATCACAAAAACATAAACTCATAACAATAGTACATTATTATTTTCACGAGTCATAAAATTGGATATAAAATATCGTGTTTTCAAAAAACACCCTACGCAGAGGTAGCATGGGGGTCCTGCTGCCCGGTCAGTGCCTCCCTTGAACCCTTGTGCCGCGCGGAACCCTAAGCCCGAATAACATGAACACTTCATGTGCCGCGGGGAACCCTTGCACCGTAAAACATCAACACTTGATGTTGCTGCCGCAAAACAAGAATAGGGTTTCCAAAACCCCTTGCGCTGCGCCTCTTGTGCAGAAACAAGGATTCCATAAACCCTGCTGCCGCAAACCAAGAACAAGGTTTCCCAAATCCTTGCCCCGCGCATTATGAATAAGGATTCCATAACGCTGTACGTATCACATACATACCAGAAAGTTTCACAAAAACATACATCTTAATACAAAATGATTTTCACAGAACATATGAACATCTTCATGGTTTTTGAAAACAACATCACAGTTTTGCATACAACACATAAAACAGAATATGTTTTCGCAAAAGGTTTCATACGGTTTTCTGAAATAACATATTAAAGATCATATCTTTTATCAAAAGCAAGAACAGAAAATAGGTTATCTCATATAAACAAAAATAGAATACCAAATCATGGTTTCGCAAGACGCTCTGATACCATTGTTGGGAATTGCGGATACATCACACAGTGGAAAACAGGGATTCCCACCGAGGATCCATGCGAAAAAGCCATAATCTGAGTTTTTAAATGATTTACCTCTTGAAGCGTGAATCACCAATACCGTAATAGAAATGATGTCTCTGCGGTATCCACACGAACAGACTCACGAACGTCCAACGACTGCAAAGAGGAGCCTCACGTCTCTCACACAGTGCTAGCTGCGAAGAGAAGAGAAGTAACTTGTCGCTCTCTCACTCACTTTTCTGTAGGTGCGGCTAGGGTTCTGAATTGTGTATGTTAGCAGCCCCTTTAGTAGTACTATTTATAATAGTGACTGCCTTAAGTGAGTGTGAGCAACAGTAAGCTAAGCTGTGCAACCCTAGACCCATCTGTTATGAGTCTGGCCCATATTTGAATCCGAGTCCAACTTGGATCCATTGCTCCAATTTTAGTCTGCTCTATGTGTGTGACCCTGCAAGTTCTTATTACGTTGGCAATAATATTAAAATCCTATTTTAATATTACAAGCAGTGAGCGGTATCTAGCAACACATTGCTGCTACCCAAGTAATAAGAATGTCAGTGATTTGACATAACCTTTTCGTGACTAATGTTTCCGTGTCGTTTAGTCCCTTTATCAAGATATCTAGATTGAACACAAGGCATGGAATGCATCACCCTTGTATAGTCCAATCTTTCGTTTCCTGATACTCGAGTAGACTTTGTAAACAAATGAAATCAATATCTCATATTGACTCATTTGAGCATGGCCATGCATTTCGTAGTCTCACTCTATTAGGGGGCCTGAAGATATCGCTCCTGTTATGTAGGAGTGACAAATCCATCTAGGTCATTCACATCCCTCTGCATGATTTACGGTATGTCCAATAACCAACTTTATAATCACCTTGTTACAGATGATGTTTGATGGTATTAAAACACACAACTCCTCGTGTAGGAATCGTAGTGATTTCAGGTCAAAGGACCACATACACCATTGTTACTATGAGAATCGCTTATGACATTCATGTAACGATCTATGTAGCATTCTTATGGTGGGTCAGTCCAACACATCATTACTCTAATGTGCACCCATGTGAAGACTTGATATCTCACATCCATGACCCATGAGATGTGGTCATCAGCCTATGCACATACTAGTCTCAATGTATTATTGTTGTCCTAATTAACAATAATACTTGACTAGGGACATTTAAGAATAGTGTTGTAACCAAAAGGATCTCACAATCAAGTCATCCACTTGATGTCCTATGGCATCAAACTTACTATTCTAAGGACTTTATTATGTTTATAAAAAAGAACACAATAAATGAAATGCCTCATATATAAAATAGCATAATAGAATGTATGTAAATACAAAAAATGTATTGACCTCTAGGGCATACACCAACATACACTGTATACCCCGATGGAACATTGGACTCACCACATTCAGGTTCTCAATCTAGACCTAAGACAAGATTTTCATGAAATAAGGCCAAAACCAGAAGATGATATGCTACTGGTCTAGTTAGGAGAAAAGAAAGAATAGATAACCTAAATCATAGTTAACCTCTAGAGTGATCTATGCGATCAAGTTATGGCTCTACTACAATGTAACACAGATCTTTTTGCTTAGGTTCCGTTTGATATGCTAAGGATTGACCTAAATTTCATTTGCCACAAGCTCTCAATCTACCCAAAAGTGAAGCTTGTGGCTCAGAAAAAAGGAAGCCAGGACAAGAAAGACAAGAAGCCGATAACAAGGAGACTAAGAAACTATAGGAGGCCGGATTCATAAGGGAGATCCACTATACCATATAGTTATCAAATATGGTTATGGTTAAAAAATTCAATGGCAAGTGGAGGATGTGTGTCAATTTCATAGATCTAAATAAAGCATGCCCCGAAGATTCCTATCCTGTGCCTAGTTTTGACAAGTTAGTGGATAGAGCATTAGATTACTAATATCTGAGTTTTATGGATGCTTACTATTGCTACAATCAGATTAGAATGCACCCAGATGACAAAGACAAGATAGCCTTCATAATTGATCAAGCTAATTATCGTTACAAAGTAATGTCATTAAGATTAAAGAATATAGGAGCAACCTACTAGCTGCTGATGGATAGAGTCTTTGCAAATCAAATCAGAAGGAATGTAAAGGTGTTTCTATCAAATTTTGACAATCTAATCGATGGTGAGAATCTAGAATCTCAATTCGAAAAAGGGAATCACTTCCTCCTATGGGCTCTCTATTTTCATATAGTGTCTAAATTTGTAAATGCAAATGCCAATTCAATGAATGCAAAATGCCATTAACACGTATAAGAAATAGTAATTTACTTTCACTGAAAGTAAGGAGTACAACTTACAGAGTTGTAATAGTTATAGCTACAACAAATCGACAAAGGATAAAAGCGAACTAAAGAACTAAACAAAAGAAAGAAAAAATTCTAGAAATATTAAAGGCACTTGAAGGACTCTTCTCCTACTATGTGTGTGAGGAGTTGCGAGTGTTAAGCCTTTTTTCTTTCTTCAAATTTGTTATTTATACTCCTCTGGTTTCCATTGCTCCTACTTCCTTTTAAATGTGAAAACTTCCATAATTTGGGCACCTTTAAGTAATTGATTCTCTCTTTCAAGGTTAACTTCCACATTTTCTTTTCCACAACGAGTCCTGTGTAGTTGTATGCAATTTCTTGAAGCTCCTAGTGGCTTGTGACTTTTGCTATGATCGACATGGACCCTTACCTTATGTCAACTCCTTTCTTGATGTCAACTCTGTTCTCTTATGTTAGGCTTCTTCTTAATGTCGACTCCCTATTTTTTTGTCTTTTTAGTCATATGTTTCTTTTGTTCATTATTCCATTTTGCAAGTCCTTGCTCACTTTTCCATATTGCTAATAAAATTTTCAAAATACCTATAACATATGCCCCCCCACAAGTGTTGCCTTTGATCCAACTTACTTGAAAAGGCTACACTTATTATTACTCAATCGGCTATATGCAAGGTACTGCCCATAGGAACTAAATCTCATAGTGCCATTAATTATTGCCTTTGCTATCTACCAATGGCCATTTTTGGATTTTCAAATATAAATAGAGGTCTCCTTTTAAAGCTTTTTGCATGGCTTTTGAAAGAGCTTTTCATCTTCTTGCAAATTCTTTATGGGGCACTTTAATTCTTTTTTATATTGTCATCCACTCAGAAAGTTGTCACCTCAATTATGTTGAATTGAGTTGTGAGAGTCTTCTTGAAGATCCCTTTTTCATCCAAAGTTCTTTATTAACATTGGCCTAGCACCTTGTCTTATTACCTCAAAGTTGGCCAACACTTAGCGTTTATCCAAGGTTCTTCGTTAACATCAATTTGGCTCCCTGCTTCACCGCCTCCTAGATTGGCTTAGGTCAAGACCCGCAAATGTTGCATTTAGAGGATGAGGAAATTTGATAGCAGACCATGTATGGTTTTATTGGGTAGATGGATCCTTTTTTATTTGTCGCCCATAAGCTGACTTAAAATAAGGGTCATAACTCTTCATTCAAAGAATGGTCTACTGTCAAGTTCCTCCATTCTTTTGAATGTAAGGTCTTCATTGTCTTCTTTACCCCTTATCGCTTCTAGTAGGTCAAAGATGGTTCCTACCTATTCAACTATTCTTGATAGACACTATTTACTTTTAAATTCGATTTTGTAAATTTACATCAACAGAGTTCTACTTTTCTTGATTTTGTAACTTTGCAAGCTTATTTTAATGTTATTCACCTTTTGTTGATATTTGATTTAGGCCTCTAAACTAAACTCTCGACAATGGACTTGGCCACCGACTTAATCATTATGAACATTTTCATCAAATTTATAACCCCCCTCCGAAGGGCATTACATTTCAAGCCAACTCATTTTAACTTTTTACCCAAGTTATAAAATATTTGATATTATTTTAATAAGGGTTTCAAAATTTATTTTTCTATGGATAACATAAACTTACCGAATTTTATAAACACAAGACATAAAACTGAATAATATACTTTGCATATAACATAGTTTTCTACAACCATAAGTACATCTTACTTATATTCCAAAAACATAAAACATCTAACATAACCAACCTAGACTGGCCCAAATTCATAACACCTAATGAGAAGAGTCCTCCTCAGGAGACAAATTCCCAAGTCGAGAATGTCTAGATGGATAGAAATTTGAGCAGAAGATATCTCGAAGTCCTCCCTAGGAGTATAGTGAAGATCATTCCACAACTCCCTGATAGGTATAACAAACTCTACATATACAACAATAAAGGAAAAAGTAGATATCCCATGACGAGTCCTACTTACGGATAGAGTAATGTCGCCACAATACTCTATATGCTCTGTGTCCTAATGGACACACCAAACATTAGCACCTTCGAGAAATTGTAGTCTAACAAAACCTAGCAGATCCCTCCTTATTGCCATCGCAGTCTTCACAGGCATAAGCATAAAACAGAAATAAACAGAACAATAACACAAAGAGGTGAGATCCCCTACATCAATACTAGCATGGTAGCAAGAAACAAAAATGACAATAATGCCATTCATATACAACAATATCATAGAATAACAGGTATAATCATGTTATCAACTAACAAATAATTTAATGATATATACATCACTTTAAATGAGCACTGACCCTACCATAAAAATAAGTATACTGACTATGCCACAACAATATGTACACTGACTATGCACAAGCACAAAGTGTATACTGACCATTCTTATGCACAATGCACTCATTTCCTACTCCATGGAGCTAAATACAATTTTGGAGAGAATGATCCAGAAGACATGTCTGTATCTCGTCAGCCTCAAGTCAAGTGCTTATAACAAGTATCAGCGCACGCATCAAGGCTTATACAAGACATTCTACGCCGGATCGGGAATAAGAATAGTGTCTCATCGAGATCGTTGGTGTGTCTACATCGGTTGCCACAGCACAGTAGTGTGACTAATTGGCCACTTGTGGAATTCTGCACCTCGATGCCTCCAAGATCATTCATAAACTTTCACTACGCAACTCACACCTGCACAAAGGTGTAATTCAACTCCTAGGCAACAAGCCTCGACCGACACCGTCGGTAGATGCATGATCAATGACTCAATGCATGCGCACATATTAATATCATGATTTTCCATAAACATGAGCTACTCAAGAGCCAAGCCAGTCATTAACTCTCCGGGTCCCATTCGAAAGCTCGATAACACAATGCTGTTATATTCAAACACAAGCATCTTAATTGCATAATTCAGAATTCATCGTTCTCAAATTACATAAAACCTTATCACAAATTTTTATAACATGTCAAACTTTTATTTAACTTATAAGCTTAATTTTTGAACTTTTCTCACTCAATATAAAAATTGGACTTTAATTCCACTTTTCCTAACTAAACTTCCTTTAATTAATATTTCCAAACGTTTTCCACAAAAACTTAGATCTATTTTCATTAAATCAAGATACTATAAAAATCCTTCTCCATTACTCTTATTAAATAAAATACTTTAATTTTTCAGAATATCATTCTAACTTTATTTCCATACTAAGGCCGAAAATCACTCTTTGTTCATAAAACTTTCTTAAATTAAAATATCTGAAATTCCAACTATCCTTAAAAATTATTTCCATTGATATAGCCAAAAGTCATTACTCCTTAAATTATAAAATTGTGTTCATCTTCTTTTTACTTGTAAATCATTTAATCCTAATTTAGTCCTCAAATCATCTAAGTAACATTTTCTAACATTCTTTCCAAAACTTTCATTATTCTAATTCTAAATAAAATCCTTTCCATTTAATTTGTCAAAAATATCTTAAATAAAAATAATTTAAGTCTCCAAATTACTTTTCCATCCTATTATCAAATACCATGGTTGAAAATCACCTATTTAGTTGATAATAAAATTTGTTCATTCCCATTTTTATTTTGTAAACTCTTAATTAAATTTCGCATCACTAAATCCTCTAGGTTAACATTTAATAAACTATTTTTGCATTCAATTCCCCTTTGAAAGGCATGAAGGCCGTGAGCCTCCATGGTCATTGAGACTAAAATACTTTTCCTTTCTAGCACAGTTTATATCAGACAACATAATTTTAACCATCACAATCATACTATAACAAGTTCATGCATCATATTAAAGAAATAAAATCACATAAAGCATATAACCATAAACCACAAAATCAGACAAACATGGTGAATAAATCCTCACATGGATTCATCACCTACAAACAAATTCGTTCCTCACCACCATACATGGTTGATGAGGTTAATCTCCCTCTTACTTTAGATTGATGCTTCCTAAGCTTCTTGTATGCCCTTGTGTAGCAAACTTACACCACCAAGAGGTTCTTAAAATCAAAGCAAACACACAAAAATTAACATCTAAGGCTTGAATAAGATGACATAGATCAAAGTATGGTCTTACATCTTTAAAAATGAAACAAGAAAGAAGATTCAAGAACTTTACTTTAAAACTCTTGAACTTGAGATTTGAAGAAAACTTGAAGAAATACTTGAAGATGGATGAACTAAAGATTGATCTCCACACAAAAGTGTCTTAGAAAGATGTATAGATTCAAGATTTGAGATTATCTTGATTTATAGAAGATTGGGTGATGGTTTGGGTGTTTTGGCCTTGAGCAAAGAGAGAAAAAGTGAGAGAGGGTTTTGTGTTCTTGTTTCATGAAAAGAAGGTAGGTAAATAATGAAGAAGCAAAAACCAACTCTTGGCTCTCCAAGAGTGTATGGCCATGGGACTCAAAGGGAGAGAGAGAGTGAGAGAGTTTTGTGTTCTTAGCTCTTTGTGAAAGATGATAAGTGAATAATGAAAGAAAAATGAAGATGGATGATTTTGGATAAACTCTCAACAACAAAGTGTCTCAAAAGGGTGCTTAGATTCAAGAAATGAGGTTGGTTGGAATTGAACAAGATTGGTGGGTGGGGAAGAGGTGTTGGCCGTGAGGAACAAGAGGAGAGAAAAAGAGAGAGTTTGATAGATGGTTGCTCAAAACAAGACAAGAAAAGCTTAAGAGAGAGAAGAACTAATTTTTGGTCACCAAGCTTCTCTAAGAAGCTTCTTGACCATAGGCCATCAGGGGCAAAAAGGCAAAGGCAAGGCTTCTCTAACAAGCTTCCTCAAGGCTTCTCCAACAAGCTTCCTTTGGAAGCCTCCTTCTTATTGGTCCAAAAAGTCAAAGGTGATGTCATATGGGTGATGTCATAAAGGTGACTAGATATAAACAATCTACTAAATCTTTACTAAAAGTTATTATCCAATGGACAAAAAGTTACAGTTAACCAAAATCGATATTTATTGTCCAATGGATAATAGAGCGTACCCAAAATTTTATTTGTCAAATAAAATCTCAGATAATGAAAACTTTGAAAATTGTCTCCGGTTTCGGGTTTAGTAAGATCCCCTAGCCCCATTTCAATAGTCCAAAATTTTTTAAAAATAATATTAAAATAATCAAGATAAGTCAAATAATTTATAGAAATTCACAAAAAACACAAAAAATTCACAACATCATAGAAATCACAGATAAACCAAAAATAAATGAAAATTAGGGCGTTACAAAATTGGCTTACGGAATAGGTTCATGACAATATGACTTACATGAATAACTTATTTTTGGCCAAAGGTATGATCATAATATTGGTCTTTTCGACCAAGCTTAAAAGACCAATTCAATCAAAATATCGAGCTTTTAGCCAATTATTGCATTAGACAACTAAACCTGTGTTTCACAAATGTTTTAGTTAACATAGCCAAGTCTAAAATAAAATTGAATTCATGGTAGAACTCTATAATCAGATTTTTTAAAGCTAACTTCAACTCATTAATCCCACATTTCAAAATAAAGAGCTGGTTGATGGGTCAAATATCTTGACTCAGAGATATATACACATATACTTTGGCTTAATAAACTAAGCTTTATCTTAACCAATCCATCAGGCTCAGTTGGATCGATTCTATTTAACCAAATTGAACCATAAAACAACCCATACAATCCAAAACAATGATTGGGTTAAGTTGTCACAAGAAATGGATAAGTTCACTGATAGGGAAATATTTAGCCGATCAATTTGAAATCTCCATCATAATCTTCCATTTGGGCTAGATTTAGATAAAGCGGGACTTTAGGTGAGCCTAGGCCCATTAACTTTAACCTTGAGGTGTAGTCAGCATTTGTTAAATTGTACCCTATTTCTGAACACTTCCTCAAACTTGAAAACCTTTTCCCTCAAAAGAAAACAAATTGGTATATATAATAATTCAATAATTACCATGTCTTTTTCAACTTCTTCTTTTGGTGATTCTAATGGGCTTCACAAAATTTTGCAGAGGACTTTGTTGCAGCTAAATCTAGATTTACGCAAACCCATATCAGTGCATCATCCTAAAATTCCAAAAGATCTTGCACATTTGGCTAGGGTAGATGAACTTATGTGAGATTTCAACTATGAGGAATTTCACATCTTGTTTTTAAGTACCGAGGTATTTTTTTCCCCATATTTTATTAACTAATGCTGCCTACTCTAGATTTTACCTTTCTTCTTCATAGAATCCTCTTGGCACTATTAAAGGTCGTAACCTTCATACTAAGGAGATTGCTTAATTTGAAAAATTCTACAAAAGTACTTAGAATATTGCTTTTGTTGGGGACAACATAAGGCGAGCATATCTAGCTTTTGTTAAAAAATGGCATCAACACTATAACCACTATCTCCACATATTTAGCAAGTATTCCTTGCATTTAAGGTATAGTTGGCTTATTCAATTTGTTTTATTCGTATTCTTTAGTTAATTGGTTCATTACTTCACCATATTTTTTCACTGGGTATTAATGTGATGACTTCGACACCCATTCAACAAGGAGTCACTTCAATCGTAGTAGGTTATTCTAATCTAACTCTTAGCAGAACACTACCTTCAGTGACTATAGCTTCGCCTGACACATCTTTTTTACTAACCCACCAGCTTATGGTATGCCCATCTTCTGTGTTTTATATTCTTGCATAGTATTTAAAGAATTTCTACTTTGATTCTAGATAGTTGCATATAAGCGGCCTTTAAAGCAACATTGACTATCTTTTCCTCGTAATAACAAAGATTCTCCTTAAAAAGATGAACCTACACTAAGTAATCATGTATCATTTCCCCTTATTATTGAAGATACTCAATCAGACTTTCAACTACCCACTATTTTGGAAATCTCTAGTACTTCGACTGAAACCAATAACTATTCTAGAGCCCATTCCTAGTGAGAATACTGCATATTCATAAAGAAGGCCAATCTAGCAGGCCTCCAATAATAGTAGAAGAAGAGGAACAATTTGAAGGGTCTGAGGGTGAAACCATGTATGAAGAGGGTTCATTCAATGGATATGAGTCTGACCATTCCACTAATGAAGTACCGAATCAAGATGACGATGTTTTATTTAATGGCATTTTCAAACATCTTGAAAGCTTACCTCCTCATGAATTAGATTTGAATCGACCTTCTTCCCTCATCGAAGAGTTTAAACTATTTTTATTCCAAGACCTTTATGACACCACAACTGATATTTCAACTTGGGAAAGAATATCCCCTATTCTCCACTTCTTGCATATAGCATGGATGATTTGGCAAAAGATGAATTATTAGTACTTGTCTAACAAGTTGAGATAATCTTCGCTCAGTTTCAAAATGCCCATGAAGCTATTGATCATCATCGTGCTTTTAAAAGAAGAGGCTAAGAGTTAGTTGATGAGTCTTTTCAAACTCGAATTGGAAAAACTCACCTTGACGGTTAAGCTTAAGATGGTTAAGTTTTCTCATGTTGAAGAGTTGAATAAAGAGAAAGTCCTCTTTGATAAGATCAATGACCTGGAGGCGAAATTATCAACCATAAGGTTTAGTTTAAACTTATCTTATCAGAACTCGACTTGAGATCAAGCTTATAGAAAGATACTTTAAGTTGTTTGAGGATAATCAGACCCAAACAATTCTTTTGGCTGATGAGACTATTTTTAGATCGACTTTGAGTGCTGAAGTTAAATTGGAAAAAGAAAAGGGGAAATAAACTCAAGCTGAGCTGATGCAAATTTGGCAAACTTTGTCAAATGCGTTTATTACGTTGTCAAGCAAATACCTCATCTTTTTAGTCACTTTGAGACTTTTACTACTTAGCATTTTGTTTTGTTTTTTTGACATTTCAAGTCGCTTATACTTTAGTTTACAACTTTTAAATTTGAATGAAGCTACCTTTTGAGTATTATTGTCCTATTGTTTCAACATAATTCCATAGTTTATGCATGTGTATTTTTTGTTTAGGTCCTATGTATCTCACCAAAGTAATCAAAACATTAGCACTGATTGACCAGTTACATGACTCCCTATGTTTGCATAGTAATTACTTGATTTTACCTTGATCACCTTTTTGAATTCCTCTCTTTGTGTATGAAGCCATAACCTTACTTGCTCTTTACTTAAAAAAGCCCCAAAATATGTGCTCTAGTTTCTTTAGCATTCAAAGTTCCACTTCCCGATAATTAATCCGAGGTATTTTCATCTTTGCACCATGGCTCCAAAGGAACAAGACAAGGGAAAACCAGTATCTAGTTTTAACATTCAACAACTGATGAAGGCTCTTGCACCCACTTCTTCGTAGTGGAGTGCCTTAGCTAGTCAGGCAATGGTTAGCTCTTTTTCTCCACATTTTGTTTATCATAACCCTATTTTAGAACATCTTGTCAGGGATTTAGAAAAAGAGAAATCAGCCTTTAAGGTCGAAGGGGACGATTTATTGATTAATTTCCCAGAAATCCTAGTTAGCCTTTGGTTGGCTAGGAATTGGTTACTCAGGAATTTTCCAAACCCCTCGGGAGACTATCAAGCTTGGTTTACCTATATAAGTAAGCCGAAAGTTGAGTTCTGTAAATCAATTGGTGTCTATGAAGCCATTCATCTCATCCTGCACCGTGTCTTAGCAAATCCAACTATGGTAGGTGCAGCTTTGTGTTTATGGAGCACCACCACAAACTCCTTTCACTTTCATGATGGGATGATGGGTTTAATGCTATTTGACATAGGTCCAATGCTATTTGACATGGTGGCAATTTTGGGATTCAGGCTTGATGGTGAGTTGATCCTCCCTACTTTGTTGCCAAAAGGGACCAAGGCCCAAGACAACTTACAAAAAAAGACAAATATGAGCTACATTGGGTTTGCTAAGAGTTGCATGAAGAAGTTTGTAGAAATCGATGATGAAGAACACCTTAGCTTTATCCTTTATTGGTTATGTAAGTTCATCTTCTACCTCACTGGATTAAATATTTCCTTCTTTTATCTACCTTTGGCTACGTTGATATTTGAAGGAAAGCGACCCAATCTCAGCAGGTTTGTAACACCGTGATAGGGGTATCAAGATTACATGGGAACTTCTTCTTTTAAGTTATCTAGCTTAGGTTTATGATTAAAATCTAGTTAGTGAGGAAATGACATAATTAGCATTTAACTATAAAAGAATAAGGAAAGATAGAACATTTAACTAAGCATACAATTAATACTAGGCAAAAGTACCACATAGTGTTCAAGAGTTCATATAAAACATTCAAGTACTAGCTTCCTAAGCCTAGGCACCATATATTGACTATGTCACCTTGTCAAATCGTTAAGTACAAAACTAGGTCCTTCTATGCCCATTGGTACATTACAAAATTTCCAAAATTGGCTAAGCAAGCTACATATCAACTACATCTACTGATCGTGAGCTGAAGTGGTAGTGGAAACCATAGCCCGAATAAAACCCTCCCCCTTTAGGATATAGATCCAGACATAGCAAATCTCGATCACAATGTAAAAGATGTTCATGACTGCTCTTGAGTCTCTAAAAGTACCACAAAATGGGTGAGAAATAATTCTTAGTAGGAAAGTAAACACAGTCAATTCATGCATCATCAATTTCCTTCTCGTTAAGTGTAACATTCTTCCTAACCAATTATCCTTAACGATGGTTATAGTTGCTTATTAATCCTTATGTGAGTCGCCTATTAATTCTGGTTATTTTCTGAGTTAATTTGAACATAATGCTCTAACACAGAACATGGAAAATAGCCTAGAAATTAGCATAGAATGTTTAAAAAATAAAAATAAATATGAAAAATTTATTTTTAGGTTATAAATAATTAGGATGAATTATGGTAATTTTTGGGAGTTAATTAAATTAGTTTAGTATTTTTAATAAATAAAATAAGTGTTTAAATATTAAAATTAAATAAAGAGTAGCTTGAAAATTTATGAAAATTTATGGAGTTGTTAAATAGAGGATGAACTTTATTTTAAGAATAGTTATAGGTTAAGGCAGATACCTGTAAACAAATATAGGTTAGAGCAAATACGTATTAGTTACTTTCTTAAGGTTATATTAACTTGAGGAAAATTAATAGAGCATAATAGCTATTAAATGATGTGTATGGAAACTAAATGGGATCCTAGAATCTTCTACAATATTTATGAAAACTAGAAAATTCACTTGTAGAAGATCAAAGTATCCCTAAGAAGTAAGGTTATCACATTAAATGATAACCACACAATTATCCTCATCCTTTTACTCTTTCTCCACCACCTCACACAACAACACTTTAGTCTCCCACGATTTCACTCTACACATACAAGGCTTCACCCTTCTTTCTCATCTTTCTCGACTGTAACACAAAAATACAGCCATGGAAGCCAAGTTTCAAGGTTTTACATGAGCATATTCCTTTGCTCATCTTCAGGTGCTCAAGAAGATAAAGTTGTTCCTCACTTCCTCCTCTTCCTCTTTCATTGATTGGATTTTCTAACCAAGCAACTTCATCATTTTTCTCCTCTACTAATCTGTGAGCTTGGAAAAAAAGTAAGGGTTTTATTTGCTTGCTCTTCATTTTCTTATCTCTCTTAACATTTCTTTGTGTTATATATTGAAGTTGAGTGGATTTTGCAATAGACGATTTTACGTCTTTGTTGGAATATTTTTAGTTTAATTTGAAGTATGGATTGTTATTACAAATTCTGGACTATTTTAATGATTATATCTTGCTGGAAATTCTCATAGGACTATTTTGAGGGATTTACTTCCTCTTGATCTTGTTTAAACTTACTATTTTCAGAAATTTATCCTTGAGTTGGTATGCTAAAATTTTAAGGGCTGTAACCACTAATTTTTATGATGATTTTGGGTAGATTTAGGATTGAAAAGTAATGTTTGGTTATTGCATGTAGTTGGCTGGAAGCTTTGTTGAGTTTTGACACCAAGGTGCTTTATAAATTGCATGATTTTGTCCTTGGAAAGCTTGAATCCGAGGCTATCTCTTTCATGCATAAAAGTTCCTTTGATAATTATGATAATGATCTTAGTCTTGATGATTTGCTTGAATTTCACTTAAAACTATGGAATTGTGCTTGAATGAGATGATATTGTACAATTATTGTGTACTAGAGATTATATTGCTCCTTGACTAATCAAGTTGAGCTTGAATGCAAATTTATATTGCTTGTTGAATAGCCAAGTTGAGCTATTTGATATGAATATGAGAATTGTTCCCTTGACTCTTTAAGGTTGAACTAGAATGTATGATTGAATGATCGATGCTCTTGAGAATTGAATTTGGATGAAAATAGAATGATTATAGTATGCTATTCCCAATGTATTAGTATCCTCTTGTATTTGAATTTGTTTGGGCATTAGAGAATTTTGGAGTTGATCCTCTGTGAGGAAAGGGTATCCAAAATTCCATTAGAATTATGAAGATGATCCTTCGTAAGGAAGGGGATCCTATATTCTTAAATCCCTCACTAATTTTCTCACTGGCCTTAGTTTTCCTCATGTATATAATGATATTTGGAATATTTCTGTGTGACATACATATTAATGTCATAAATAGGTTAATGTACTAACCTAAAAGTAGACTATTTCCAAGAGTGTGACATATATAGCAGTGTCATAAAAAGGATACTCAGAATAGTTCAATGTGATATACATAGCAGTGTCATAGATAGGTTGGAATGTACTGACCTGAAAGTAAACTATTACCAAGCAAGAATTTAGGTTATGTGAGGTGACTTGGTTCTGTGGGAATTAGCACTGAATAATGAGCAATATGATGTATTTGAATTTAATGCTATATTATGACTTAGTTGTGTTGTAAGAACTATTGCATGAGTTTAAGACTATGGTTTTTGATTGGAAACTGTTTCTAAAATTACTTATGGATGTAAATTGTGTTGTTTGATAGTAAATGTTTTTGGAAACTATTAATAAATGAAATTATGTTTTGGGAAGAGGAAGGACTGAATTTGGCTTTTGCCTCCTTCTTATGTTATAAAATAATTTTTGAAATGATTTTTCCCAGAAGCAACTGGAAGTATTATGATGACACGTATTTTTTAAAAATGATAATACTAATAATGCTTAGAATTCGCACCCTTTTTTGTTTATATTTCATAATAATTTGAGGAATGCGTATTTCAGCAAGGAGACAAAAGATGAAGATGTAGAATAGGCTTTTGGAGACATTATGTATTTTTGTTGTATAATCAAAATTCTGTAACATATTATGTAATTTTGTATACTGATGTATATTATTTATATAATATTTTGTACGTTATATATTCCAACCGCAACAGGCTCATATTTTGCGTAGATTGTATAAATGAAATTTCACATTATTTTATTAGTTTATGTGACATGCTTAATTTTAATTGCTAATACATACTTTCAAATACGTAATTAGTAATTGTATTAAAGATGTTACATTATTGTATCAGAGTAGTTCATCTTGTTGAGCTTGAGGTATGGACTGGCTATGCTGATAGCATATTAGAGGTTCCCAATTTATGTTATGCATTATAGTTTTCTTGTCTCTAATGAAGACATGTATAGTTGGTTTAGATATGCATAACTGCCTTAGGTGTGATTATTAGAAGTTTCTGTCACACTGTTTACATGATATTGAGACTGATTAACTTATATGTATTATTCTGTGTGTTAGAAGCCAATAGCATCCACCAGGCGCACTTTTGCCAACAGGAAAATGGTAGAACTCATGGGAATCTTTATGGAAGTGATTGTAAATGATAATTCTAATTGCTTACTACCATGTATACTTGATGAATTTGAATTGGAACTTATGTGCATGAAGGCTGTTTGGTTGTGATTGAAATCTATACTTTAAATGTTATGTGTTGAGTCATAGCTACTTATTGAGGTTGTGAATGTTAAGAGTTATGTTTGAGGATTAAATCCTATATGCACCTTGTAATATGGACTATTTTTTAATTTTGTTTTGCATATATATATATATATATGTTCTCTCCCCCTATATTATTAATTTTGATAAATTGAGCTTTAGATGGAAATCTCTTATGGTTTTGTAGTTCCTGTGTATACCCTCTAAAGAATAGGATTATGTTTTCTGTTATGGAGTAATTGATTCTTTTGTTATGAATCATTATACCTATGTATTGATGGAGTAGATGAGAACCTTCTACTGTAGACTTATATAATGCTTGCTGTCATATTTGATTTTGTAGATTGGTAAAAAAAAAAATCTAGTTCTAATAGAGTTATTTTGAATGTTGGCCTTGTGATGATTCCCTAAGTTAACATAACTAAACATGGTTAGTTAATTTTTTTTGCTTCTAGGTACTGACCAAACATAGTGATCCATTCCTTAAACTAATGTGCTTATTAATTTAGAACTTAGAAAGAAACCTCTATTGCCTAGTCTTAGTAGCCTAAATAAATTGTGAGTATTTTATCACAATAGAGACCTTTGCACTATATAAAAAGGTAATCAATAAGGTGAATGACTCTAGAAATGTCTAGGATCTAAAATTTGAAAGTAAACCATAGTACCACAGTTTGATGTGTAGCATGAACAATTATTGACAGGGTATGTCACTATATTTTGCTGTTGAATCATTTTTGTTTCAGATGCAATTTGGTTTACCCACAACTCATTAAATTTGGAGGTTTTTTATATTGAAAGAGTTACATATTAGCTTTTATATGTCGATTGAATCAGGCCAAAAGGACCTTTATACCTTAAGCTATGCTGCCTTGAATGCAGGCTGTCAGGATCTTGTTGAGACAACAACTAGTCTATTTACAAAATAAAACTAGTAC
The DNA here is from genome assembly GCA_029884595.1 of Ormosia semicastrata. Taxonomy (NCBI): domain Eukaryota; kingdom Viridiplantae; phylum Streptophyta; class Magnoliopsida; order Fabales; family Fabaceae; genus Ormosia; species Ormosia semicastrata. The sequence goes on along the minus strand of JAQQTO010000048.1, from coordinate 36,562,229 downwards.
TGCATTTAATGGATTTAATTTATGAAAATTTAACCCAAATTATCCTTATGTCTTAGTTTTCTAATGGAAGAAATTTCGTATCAAATGGATTTCTAGAACTGAAGTTATAAAGCTTTGAATACAAGCTACTAGAATTTCAATTCTGCATAATATAAATTGTGTGAAAATATCCATTGTTTCTCTTAAGTGTGGCCATTTGGCCAAGAACTTAGTCATTTAAATCTACATGCTTAATGTGCTGATACAATGATTCACAGATGCTTGAGATTACAAACTAGGAATCTTGTATGTTTTTATTCATAGTTGGTTTCAAATTAAGTTATGGGAAATGGAATTGACATAGGGTAATTAAATCTTAATGCCCAAATGAAGGACATCCAAGTTTAGAACTGGCATAATGGTTAGAGTATGGGTTATACCATAGCTTGATCAAATGTGTAAGTTAAAATTGTGTAGAAAAGCTTATCCTGACAATAGGTAATTGATGATGCATATCTTAGGCCCTAGGAATCCAAATGAGTTGCCACTTATTTAATTTGAAATTTAAGATACAAGACTTCACGTGGTAAGATTTTCAGGATTTTAGCACCATCCATAGAGTCCCAATACGCTAGAGGAAATAGATCAAATTCAGCAGAATTGTATTATGCTATCATAAATTGACAACCCAGAGAGTTTATCCTATAACTTGGTTTATAGGAATTTAAAATTTATGAAACTAGTTCCATTTGAAAGTTAACACATAAGTTTCTTGCAGTAAAAATTTCATATTTTTAGGACCACTCAGATAAGACCAGTTTCTGTTTGAATTTAAGGCAAGTTTTGCATAAATTAGTAGTTTGACACTTGTTAAATCATAATGCATAACTTTTTGCTCTGAAGCTTAAAATACATGATACTAGTGAAATTTTGAATTCAACATGTGAAACTATATGAGGTAAAAAATTCAATAATTTTGCATTCTCCATACATTCCCAGTTTTAGTTTAAAGTAGGGTCAGATTCTTCTAAAATAGCTAGTTGCCCTGTTTCAACTTCTGCATTTTGTTGCATAAATTTAGCTATACTAAGTTAAATGAAGTGAGATTTATTTCATTTGAAAGATATGAGATAAGGCTATTTATGTATAAAATTTTAGAATTTTTGAAGTTAAGATGAAGATTTGGTGTAGTCATGAAAATCACCCTTTTTAGAAAAAATTGAGGTTTTGATAGTCTTCTCTTTTTGAAGTTAAAATGAAACTTAAATTGCTTTCTTACTTCAAAATACATTTCTTAGTAACTCATACATCTTTATATGGTATCTAAAATCAAACAATTTATTTGGGATATATAAAGTTTCATATGTATATGAGGTCTTATATACATCAAGGGTGAGTGTTTATTCATGTGAATGATTTTTCTGCCTCATGTTGTTTATAATCCAAGAATGGACTATTGTGTAAGCTCTTGTAAAGATCTGGCAGTAAAGTGCTCAATTGTGATGGTTTGATAGTCTTAGTTGCATCATGTACCATCTCACTTATAGGGGTTTTAATATTTTTATTCCTTCCCTTCATATTTTTTTCCTTTGGTTTGGAAAGAGTTGATGGAAACTCTTGTTATGAGAAGATGAGTCATAGAGATGCTTCTTTGATTCTAGCTATGATGTTAAACTTATAATTGGTTTTGACATTTCATAATCTTGAGTTTGATACTTTTGACTTTACTTATTTCTTATCTTTAATTATGTTGTGATAATTTGATTAAAAGTTGAAGATTTGAGATATTGTATGTATGATGACACACTTTAACTTTAAAAACAAGTTTGAACCCTATTGTATAGGTGGTTTCAAAATGGGTTTTGGTAAGATTGAAGATTTTATATATGATTTATATATGGTTTAGAAGTTTGTTTTGATGTGAGAACCCCTTTGAAAATGATTTTGAATGATAGGAAGTGGTTTCCATCATAAAGAAAATTATATTAGACGTTCTGCCACTGGGCGCTTAAGCAACCAGAAACTGACCATTTAATCGGTCAGTGTTAGAATGAAATTCTGCCCAAGCGACTAATCATTCAGTTTTTGATCGCTTAATCAGTCAACACCAAAATTCTCTAGTACTAAGCGATTAAGAGCTCAAGTTGTGACCAAATGATCAGTCAATGATAGAATTCAAAAATTCAAAGAAGTTTTATAATGTGAGTTAAACCACAATTAGAGGTATCTAATGTTGTAAATATTTGAAGTCATAATGAGATTACTTCATAGACTAAATTTTGAGGATAAAATTTTTAAAAGGAGGGGAGAATTGTAACATCTTCCCAAACTAGTTAGCCTTAATGATGTTTATAGTTGCTTATTAATCCTTATGTGAGTCACTTGTTAATTCTAGTGATTTTTTGAGTTAATTTGAGCATAATGCTCTAACACAGAACATGAAAAATACCCTAGAAATTAGCATAGAATGCTTAAACAAAGGAAATAAATATGAAAATTAGGATGAATTATGAAATTTTCTAGGGAATTAAATAAATTAGTTTGATATTTTTAATAAATAAAATAAGTGCTTAAATATTAAAATTAAATAAGAGAGTAGCTTGAAAAATTATGAAAAATTATGGAGTTGTTAAATAAAGGATGAACTTTACTTTAAAAATAGTTATAGGTTAAGGCAAATGTAGGTTAGAGCAAATACATATTAGTTACTTCCTTAAGGTTATATTAACTTGAAGAAAAGTAATAGAACATAGTAGCTATTAAATGATATGTATAGAAACTAAATGGTATCCAAGAATCTTCTACAACATTTATGAAAACTAGAAAATTCACTTATGGAAGATCAAAGTATCCCTAAGAGGTAAGGTTATCACATTAAATTATAACCACACAATTATCCTTATCCTTTTACTCTTTCTCCACCGCCTCACACAACAATACTTTACTTTCCCACGATTTCACTCTACACATACGCGGCTTCACCCTTCTTTCTCATCTCTCTCGGTTGTAACACAAAAAGACAGCCATGGAAGCCAAGTTTCAAGGCTTTACAAAAGCATCTTCCTTTGCTCATCTTCAGGTGCTCAAGAAGATAAAGTTGTTCCTCACTTCCTCCTACACTGATTGGATTTTCTAACCAAGCAACTTCATCATTTTCCTCCTCTACCAATCTGTGAGCTTGGAAGCCAAGTAGGGGTTTTATTTGCTTGCTCTTCATTTTCTTATCTCTCTTAACATTTCTTTGTGTTATATATTGAAGTTGAGTGGATCTTGCATGGTTGATTTTCCTTCTTTGATGGAATATTTTAGTTTAGTTTGAAGCACAGATTGTTTTTGACAAATTCTAGGCTGTTTTAATGATTAACTCTTGTTGAAAATGGTTTTGATATTCTCTGGAATGCTGGAATATCTCGTAGGACTATTTTGAGGGATTTACTTCCTCTTGATCTTGTTTAAACTTTCTATTTTTAGAGATTTATCCTTGAGTTAGTATTATGAAATTTTAAGGGCTGTAACCACTGATTTTTATGATGATTTTGGGTAGATTTAGGATTGAAAAGTAATGTTTGGTTATTACATGTGGTTGGCTAAAGGTTTTGTTGAGTGATGCGGGATTAAAAGTTAAGTTGCAAACCCAAGTGCATGTTATCTCAAGTAATAAATTCTCGGTGAGTCCGAGGTCGAACCACAGAGACTTGAAGAAGAAAAATTAATTAAGGTAAAGTAAATATTTTGTTATAACAATAAAGGTGATAAAACTTGATCACAAATAAAAAGGAATTGCTTGGGTTAGGAGATCCACTATTGATAAATAAATTAAGAACAAGATTAATTCTGTTATAACTCAATTAGAATCCACACATAACAGAGGTTCCAATCAGAAAATACAATGTTCAAAGTTTATTAAAAATTATATATATAATTATATTATGATTCCTTTAATCATCTATTAACACCACCACTCCTAAGTGGGATCAAGCATTCATTGTGCCAATCTCTTGTCTACAATAAATCAAGATCTCCACTTTACAAGGAGAGTTTCTAACACCAATACTTGTAAATAAGTTAAAGCATTCATTGTGCCAATCTCTTGTCTACAACAAATCAAGAACTCCACTTTACAAGGAGGGTTTCTAAATTGATTGGAAATAAAATACAATACGTATAATGACACTTGAAAATATATCATTTAAGCACAAGAGAGAAATTAATCTAACCTTACTTCATTATCAAGAGCTTCACTCTTTCACCCAAGCAAAATGAAACTTAGTTACTCATATATAAGAAGAAAGAAAGAGAGAAGAAGAAGAAGAAGAACATGACTTCAATTTAGAACAAAGAAAAATTACTACAAGAAAACCTAGTAACAAACTAGCATCATTTTGGTACCTAAGACCTAACACCCTCAATGATCTACTAAGGCTGCCTTTTATAGAGGATTAGTGATACAAAATGACAAGGGGGTTGAGTCATTAGTGAGTGAATGAGTGGAAAATGGGTGGAAAATGCTAAATGACTTTTGGTGAGTGAAAAATTATGAAGATTCCTTATCTCTGAAATCATTTAGCTCTTATGTCATTAAATGCATTAGAATAAGTAAATATGATCTTCATAAAAGTTGTATGCCTAGATATTAGCTTTCAAATGGCTTTAGTTTGAGTCTAATACCATTTCTATAACTCTAGATACGTTCAAATTACTGCACACTGCTCAGGCCCAGTTACAGCTCCTTTGTTCTGACTTGCAAGCCGAATATCACCCATTAGGACTTAAAACCTAGAAAAGTATTCAACATGAAAGTTGTATATATAGGTCTCAACTATTCAATATCAAAATTTCAGTCCATTTGACAACCTCTAACCAGAAATATGGCATGAATAATACACATAGGTCAAGTTGTCAGGAATAGCATTCTAGTTCTTGATTCAACCTCAATTTGAGTTATCTACTCGTGTGATTGGGCCTTTGAGGTCTTCATGAAAGTTGTATATCTCTTTCTTATATTTCAAATGCTACTAGAATCACCTCAAAAGACCACCTACAGCCCAATATATGTCCTAAATACAGAAACAGTGTAAGACGTGAATCATGCTGAAAAATTCAATTAAGTCTAATTTGAGTCCAAACTTACAAAACATAACCAAACTCAATCAATTAAGTACATGGAGAGTGTAAATGAATAAAAATGAAAGGTTATTAATGTATAAAACATGTGATCATCATTGAGTTTTGACACCAAGGTGCTTCATAAATTGCTTGATTTTGTCCTTGGAAGGCTTGAATCCGAGGCTATCTCTTGCATGCCTAAAAGTTCCTTTGATAATTATGATGATGATCCTAGTCTTGATGATTTGCTTGAATTTCACTTGAAACTATAGAATTGTGCTTGAATGAGATGATACTGTATAAAATTGTTGTGTACTAGAGACTATATTGCTCCTTGACTAATCAAGTTGAGCTTGGACGTAAATTTATATTACTTTTTGAATAGCCATGTTGAGCTATTTGATATAAATATGAGAATTACTCCCTTGACTCTTTAAGGTTGAGCTAAAATGTATGATTGAATGATTAGTGCTCTTGAGAATTGAATTTAAATGGAAAGAGAATGATTATAGTATGCTACCCCCAACGTATGAGTATCCCCTTGTATTTGAATTTGTTTAGGCATTAGTGAATTTTGAAGTTAATCCTCTATGAGGGATGGGTATCCAAAATTTCATTAGAATTATGAAAATGATCCTCCGTGAGGAAGGGAATCCTGTATTCTTAAATTTCTCACTAGTTTCCTCATTGGCCCTAGTTTCCCTCATGTATATAATGATATTTGGAATAGTTCTGTGTGACATACATAGCAGTATCATAAGTAGGTTGGAATGTACCAACCTGAAAGCAGACTATTGCTAAGAGAGTGATATACATAGCAGTGTCACAAATATGATATTTAAAATAGTTTTGTGTGACATACATAGCAGTATCATAGATAGGTTGGAATGTACCGACCTGAAAGCAGACTATTACCAAGCTAGAATTCAAGTTAAGTGAGGTGACTTGGTTCTGTGGGAATTAGAACTGAATAATGAGCACTGTGATGTATTTGAATTTAATGCTATATTATAACTTAGTTATGTTGTGAGGACTATTGTATGAGTTTAAGACTATGGTTCTTGATTGGAAATTGTTTCTAAAATTACTTATAGATGTAAATTGTGTTGTTTGATAATAAATATTTTTGGAAACTATTAATAAATGAAATTCTGTTTCTGGAAGAGGAAGGACTGTATTTGGCTTTTGCCACCTTCCTACATTGTAAAATGATTTTTAAAATGATTTTTTCCCGAAGTAGCTAGAAGTATTATGATGACACGTATTTTTTTAAAATAGTAATACTGAGAATTCTTAGAATTCTCACCCATGTTTGTTTATATTCCATAATATTTTTAGGAATGCGTATTTCAACAAGGAGACAAAAGATGAAGATGTAGAATGGGATTTTGGAGACATTATGTATTTTGTGTTGTATAATCAGAATGATGTAACATATTATGTAATTTTGTACACTGATGTATATTATTTGTATAATATTTTGTATGTTATATGTATAATTCCAACCACAGCAGACTCATATTTTACGTAGATTGTATAAATGAAATTTAACATTATTTTATTAGTTTACGTAACATGCTTAATTTTAATTACTAATACGTACTTCCAGATATGTAATTAGTAATTGTATTAAGGATGTTGCATTAAGTCATTCCCAAGCAATTTAATTATGCACTCAGTTAAATCATAAACAAAATGCAATTTTATGACTATATATGCCTACACTTAAGTTCCTACATTGGGTGCAAATTCTCTTTCTGGTCACATGTGCAAATCATCATAAGCTCACTTTATCAAGAGCGTCCTCTCGACTAACCGCTTGCCCATGAGTAGCCACTTCTAGTTGGATCACCTCCCTTATCGAGGATCCTTTCCTCTTTTCTTATTCCATGTAAGGAATATCTAACACGAACAAGAATGCATTTCTTTTTTCTCTTGGCCGAATGGCCTCTATTTCTTATCATGAACTTTCTTTCATTTTTCTCATCATTGTAAATAAAATCATGCATGCCTTCATTTTTTTTCTAGGCATTGTCGAATGCTATAGAATAAGCATATCTAAGAAAACATTTCAATCAATCAAGCATTTGGCACACAAAGCATTCATTTATTCACATCATTCACATTTTTATGCATTTTAAGCACAATCAATCCATATAAGGCATTATCAACACAACTCAAATACATATTTTGGCATTCTTCAATATCTATATATTCAAGTCATCAATTCACATTAATCACATTACTAAGGACGTCAAACACAATCAATTCATGTAAAGCATTATGAACACAACTCAAATTCACATTTGGGCATTCTTCAATATGTATTTATTCAAGTCATCATTTTACATTTTTAGGAAACAAAGTATTACATTCCCTTATTCAAGCTTAGTTTCACATCTTTTAACAAGTCCAAGAACTCCAAAAGGAAAATAAAAAACATTCTTAGGTAATACTCATGCCTTGTTCGAAACCAACACCATCACACACATTTTAATTCACATCAAGCAATTTCAAAGCAGCTGAGGTTATCAAGTACCAATTTTTTTCAAGATTACACATGCTAGTCTTTCTTTAATTAAGAGTATAAATTTAGATGAAGTCAATCACTTGATCTAAGAATCAAACCATTACTTATTTTAAGTCCTAATTAATCAATTTAGTTAAGTCATCATATAAGTTAGTACTAAGGTTCAAATCAAGTAACAATTCATTTTCTATTCCATTTACTAAGTCATGGCTAAATTCATCAATCCAACTAGCTTAAATTCATAAACTAGAGATCTAATCAAGCATCAATTCCATTTTGACAAAATCCTACAAGTCATGGTTGAATTGATCATACTTCAAAACCATTAACGATTACTCAGATCAAGCATTCAAATTAAGTTCTCCTATGGTACCTACTCATGGCCGAAATTCAACATGCTTTCCAAGATCAACCAATTTCACATACAAGTTCATTCAAGATAACAATGCATTACATATCAATTAAAGGTGACTTATGTAACATCCTAATATAACCTAGTATATCAAGCATATACCTAGATAAGTAGTATTAGCTATGCTATTTCTAACTTAAATATTAAACTTATCCATATCATTTAAACAAATAATAATGGAGAGCATTGCGGAAACTAAAAGTTATATACATACATCTTTACCTGAAAAGGGCACATCACATACATAAACTTTCTGTACATATCAAAACAATGTAAATAAATACAACTTTAACAACCAAGCATAAGAACTACTCTAGTCTTCATACTTTTTCTTCTTTCATTTGGAAGAGCTTCCACTAGGATTTACATGGAAACATATAACATCATTTTCAACATGTTAGACTTGTAAATAGTTACAGAGGTAACTTACTACTTGCTTAACATGCCTGTGTATTTTTGTGATAATCTGAGTTAGTTTAGATACTTTGCTGCAACCCAGAAGGTGAAAAGTAGCTTAAAATGACCCAAATATTAGCATAAATAGCTTAACTAATGGAATTACATGTGGATAATTTATTTCTATATCACAAATGTGAAGACTGTGGTAAGGTTATTTTTTAGAATAATTAGAGTCCATTTAATATTTTTAAGCATACTGATTGTGTGTTTAAATACCGAATTGACTAGTCACAAATATGAAAAATGATGGTTTTGGTGCAAGAAGATTTGTTATGAATCTTATGATTTATTTTAAACTTGTTGGCAGTAAAAAAATTGGATTTGGAGAAATCTAAGTATTCTTAGCAAATCGAGAGTACTACTCGGTCACTTAAGTGACTAAGCCTTTCAAGTTTCTGTGCTTATATTGGTTTTCCCTTATATTTCATTATTTGTTACTTGTTTCTCATTTCGCTCTCCGCTGAAAATAGAAGCAACAGAGAAAGAAGAGCAAGGAGCAAAGGAGGAAAGAAAGAAGAGGAAATCAAGAAGGAAAGGCAAGCTTCTGATCCGCTAGCCATCATCTTCATATTTGCTGCACAAAGTAGGGGTATTTGTGTTCCTTTCATCTTCTTTTCTCCATTTTCACCATTTATGCACATGTGACGCATAATAGGTCATTTTTGATTTTTAGAGTTATTTGATGTGTTTTTCTTGCTTGAATGAGTTTCCTTGGTTGATTATGACTTGTTCATGGAATGAGTTTGAGTTAAAAACTTAGAACTTGTCATTTGAGCCTTTGATGGTAAAAGTGAGAAAGTTAGGTCATGGATGAGTGATTTGGCCTTTGGATCCAAATTAGTGGTTTGAGTTAGTGATTGTTGTTTCCTATGTGTTAGTGAACTAATTAGGGACTTTAAATCACCTAGAAATTGGTTTGGAGTGGCTAAAATCCGTGACAAGTTCCAATGGAAGAGTGCTCGATTATTACAGAATTCTACAGAAACCATTTTCTACTACTTGCGCCGTGGCACGAGATGCATCACACCGAGCCGTGAGGACCAGAGAGCAACTCGCCACGGCATCAAATAGGTTATGCTGAGGTGTGAGGTGCATCATTTGCAAACCCGAGAGCAGAGTGTCACGCGTGCTAAGGCTATGCCATAGCGTGAGCTGTAGGATCTTCCAACATTGTGTTTTTGAATTTCCTAAGTGATGAGATCACTCTTATATGCTTTCCTAAGTGTGATGAGGCACTAATGAGGGTAATTGTTAGAGAGAATAACCACTTAGCATATATGATGAGTTGTGAATCCTTAGACATCTTTGAGTTGGAGAATGCCTTAGGGTTATATCTAAGACCTTGCACAACATGAGGTTGTCTTAGAAATCACTTGTGAAGTGATGAAGAGAGGCTCTAGATATAAGGGTGCTGGTCACATGATTCTTGCTACTTTGTTGGATAAGTGAGGCTAGAATTCACATGTACTAGTATTGTTTAGTCACCAGGTTATGAGGATCTTGTGATTGTTTCAATTGTGAATTGAGATCATTCTTGCACTTATGGTTTACAAACTTGATATTTACTATTTTTTGTACATATTGTAACTTTTGATGGTGTGCACAACCATATGACCTGAGAATGAGGTGTTGGATCTAAAGTCTCCTTGCATTTATGCTATGATGGTTAAGGTTACCAGTATGGGGGTAGAAGTAGTACCCTTACATTGGCAAGGGGAAGGTATCTACCTATTACCCAGTTGGGTTTAGTCTTTTAGGTCTATCTTGCTTTGTATATACAAGAAATGGAGGTTTCTGGGAAATAAGTAAGTAACTTGTGTTTTCAAAAACTAAAATCTACTTTAGCATTGCATAATCATACTGTTGGGTCTTTGTGTGAGCATAATCATACCTCATAACATAAAGCATTGCATGGTTGACAATTGTGCGAGCAATTGTCTTGGTTGATTGCTTGGTTGCTTGTTCGATGATTTCTTAGGATTGTATAAGCGATTCTTTGATATTATTGATTTTCAGATATTTTGGTTACATAGATTGTGTATGTTTTAGTTGGTTTATTTGTTGTAAATAAATAACTACTGGTATTAGTATTCTAATACTAAGAAAATTATAATTTCTCACCCCTTTTTGTGCCCATGTAAATCCAGGTGAAGACCCTCCAAAGAGAAAGGGCAAGAAAAAGAAAAAACAAAAGGCTTAGTTTAGTTGTTTCGTTTCTTTTTGAATCAGTTTGTATTTAGTTACTTTGCTGAATAGTTTGTAAAAGTTTATGTATTACAATGTGACTTTTTAGCTAATGATGTATATATATGATCTTTTTCATCTTCGTGGCTCTCTATAATGACTACACAAGTTATTATAGACTTATGTTTTTTGTATTCTTAGGAAGTGACATGCTTGATAAGTTTTATCTTGAAATATGCCGATTATTTTACGATAATTGTATTAGGGTGTTATATTATGGTATCAAAGCAGTTCATCCTGCTGAGCCGGGGTATGAACTGACTATGCTTAGGCATGTTTAGGAGTTCCTCTTTGTGTTGTCATTTCTTTGTTTCTTTTGTGAGATGTTTAATAGAACTGTATGACCTGCCTTTGGTATGATTGTTTTAGCTACTGTTGCACGGTTACATGATATTAGGATTAACTACCTCAATTTTTATTGTTCTGTATGTACAGGAAACTATGGCATCAAAAAGGCAAACTCGTGGGAGCAAGAACTCAGCCAATGAAGGCCCGAACATGGTTGGAGCCTTTATGGCAATGGCGGATGCTATGCGGGAGCAGACAACCGCTACTACTGAAACTATTAGAGAGTAAATAGGTGCGATTGCCAGGATCTTTGAGAGAATGAGTACAACTCAACATCAACAACCTACACCACCACACCACCAAGGGCAACCTAACCAAGAGGTAGTTGGGAGGAATCAGACTTTCCAAGACCTCTCGGAGTTTAGGAAATCTAATCCGTTTTCTTTCAAGGGGGAGTACAACCAAGTCAGAGCTGAGGGTTGGTGTAACATCCTAATACTGAAATCCTAGTATATCTGACATATACCTGGATAAGCAGTATTAGCTATGCTACTTTTAACTTATACATTCATTTAATCCATAACATTTATATAAATAAATCATTATGGAGAGCCTTGTAGAAACAACATCCACTTATACATAAAACTTTGTCATACATTAATATAAATACATACATCTATTTCTTTTACAACTTTAAACTCATATACATGAAAATATAAAATTTATCTACTGAACATAAAGATAGCTATGCTAATCTTCATTCTTCATCTTCTGCTTGTCCTTGGAGCTTCCACCTGGATTTACATGGAACACATGGGGTGAGAATTATATAATTCTTAGTATAAGTGTACTAATACCAGCAGTCATATAAGAATATACAACCCATAACATCATAAATATATTTGGAACTATCAAATCATATTACTAAGCATTACTCATTTCATAAACCTCATAAACAAATCTGTACAAACCATTATATTGCTAATCAATACTCTAGGAACATACCCATTTTCTCTCTTTGTAATGCTCCCAAACTAGCTTTATCTCTGAACTAATTCTTAGTTAAAATAATCAATGATATTCTATAATTACCCATACAATTGTAAAATACCATTGAGTAAGACACACATAAACAATCAATGATATTAAACAACTGCTCATACAATTGTCTAATACCATTGAGCAAACCAACATACACATAAAGAATCACAAACCACCAATACAATCAATTTTCAAGTCATGCAATGATATTATGATGTATGATTATGCTCAAATAAGGGTGTATGATGGTGTGAATGCAATGTCATGAGATGTCATGAAACTTGACTATTGCCAGAAACTCAGTTCCTTGTTGGGTAGGGAGGGAATCTGTTACCTCTTTAACATGTTACCTCATTAACCTACCAGGTAGGGAGGGAATCCTTTACCTCCTTTAACTACTTAGTAGGGAGGGAATATGTTACCTCCTTAACCTATTTAGTAGGGAGCAAATCCTTTACCTCCTTTACCTACCTCATAATGAGTGGACTATTCCGCAACATTACACAACGCAAAATAGCAAGTGTATGCATGAATGTGTGTACTAATGTGGTATTATGTCTTACTCCTACATAATCACCACATAAAGATTGTCTTTGCACTACTAGCTCTACCTCGACTTTATGAGAGCGTTCATACACTATGGCGCTCCATTATTGCCAAACTTGCTTGTATACTAGAATTTCACTTCCTCATCACTTCCCATTTAGTATCTATGCAACACTTTGTTGCTTATACAATGGTTCTACCAAATCCAATTCAATTCCATTCTAAACGTACAAGCATCTCCTATTATCACGTAATCCAACCTTGCCTTCTATAATGGGGAAACAAAACCTCCTTTATCATAAATACATACAATCATATTGGTACCTCATTACACTTTAAAACATTGATATCTCTTAAATTAATCTCACTAGTTCAATCAATCATAATAGTCACAACTCAAATTAGTTTGAATGTATACTCTCTACACAATCAATTTCATAATATATCATTAACACCATACTATTAAAATGTAATCACAAATAATCATAATCAAAATCATGCATTACATAACAAATTTTATGTTTCCCTTTATATAAAGCAACTTAAAATAACATTACATTGCATTACACCACACAATTCCCTTCCAATTACGGCCAGACAACACCAAAATTTTTCTCTGGTTGCTGGGTGCCTAGGTGCCAGCCGTCCAACAGGCCAAATAGCAGCAGCGTGCTGCTCCTCCTCTCCAACGCCAACTATTTTCTCATCCATTCAATCATGTTTTCTAAAAATTTATAATACTTCAAACACATTATAACCTCTATTTACACTCAGTACTCAGCACACAAGATTCCAAAACCAATCAAACATCTCAAGAAAACCCATTTTCTATTCACTCAAAACCAATGAAAATCAAGAACACAAGCTTCCTCACCTTGCTTCATAAAACAAAAAAAAAAACCATCAAGAAACTTTAAAGGAACAAAATCAAGCATAAAATCCTCAATTTTCCTTGCAAACCCATTTCGGTTCCTGCCCAAAATAGCAGCATAAAGAAGAAAATGAATTGAAAAGCTATGGTAGACAATCCCCCTACCTCAAGCTATGATTTTGCCTCTTGATTTCCATTTATTTCCTCCTATTTCTTACGCTGGCCTTGTGCTCTGTTTCTGTCTCGTTCTTCTTTTGTTTCTGCTGGAGAGAGACGAGCAGAAAGTGAGAAAATTCTCACTTAAAAAAAAGGCCTCAAGGGTAATCTTGTCCTTTCACCAAAATTTCCTATTTCTTAGGAACACTTGGATCTAATTATTTTAAGTTTTCTAACCTCTTTAGGTATTAGAATAAATTGTAAGATTTATCAAATTACCAAATTCTTTATTTCCATTAATTTCTATATCTGCACTAAGTCCATTCGGTATCAAAACACTTACTCGGTGTGCTTAAAAATACCAAACGAACTCAATTTTCCTTCAAACTTTAACTGTATCTTACTTAACTCATTCGTGACCTGAAAATAACTTATCCATACTTATTTCTCTTATCTACATAATTTATGCATTTTCTGAGTCATTTTAGGCCACTTTCCACATTTTGTGTTGCGGTAAAGTGCTTAAACTAACTCATTTTGCCATGAAACTTCACAAGCATGTCAAGCAAGTATTAGGCTACCTTTGCAACCATATACAAGCCTGACATGTTATCAAGAATGTTACAGTTGGCTTAAATAAATGGAGAAGATTTTCACTGTTATGGTTTGTTCACACGAGTAAAGAGTGCTTTTTGCTTCGTATATGCTGGAAGGTGAAGCGAAGGATTAGTGGGTGGACATCAAAAGAGCTTTTGAGGTGTCAATAACTCTTGTTACATGGGAGATCTTTAATAATTCTTTTCTAAGAAATTTCTTTCCACAAAATCTTCAGAACGCAAAGGAGATATAATTTCTTAAGTTGGAGCAAGGAGATATGTCTGTTGGCCAATATATGGCCAATTCAATGAATTGTCAAAGTTCTCATCCTGCATCAGGCTTAACCCAAATAAGGCATGGAAGTGTGTTAAGTTTGAGGAGGGAATGGGAGAATAAATTTAGAAAGCTATCCAACCATTTGAGATTCGGGACTTTGCAACCTTGATAAATATAAGTCAGATCATAGAAGGGCGTGTCGGGAAGCCTTTAGAGGAACAAAAGTCACAAGGCTTTCAAAAGAGGAAGCAGGGTGATGAAAAGTTCAAGAAAGGAGCTTCTAAATCTAGCTTTCCTCAGGAGAAAGGTAAGCAGGTTCAGAAGGAGTTTTCGAGACCTAAGTATTCCAAGTGTGGGAAACAGCACAGAGACCGACCTTGCTCGGTGTGCTTTGTTTGTTGACTGCTTGGGCATTTTGATAAGGAGTGTCAATTGAGAAAGAAAGCTGTGCCTACTTAGAAACTACTAGCCAGAGGGAGAGTTTATACTCTAGGTGGTGATGAGGTGACTCAGTCTTCCGATTTTATCAAAGGTAAATGCATAATTCATAATCATCTTTTAACTGTGTTGTATAATTCAGGAGAATCCCACTTTGTTTCTAATGATTGTGTAAATGTGTTGGATTTACCTGTGTCTGAACTTTCATATGACTTACCTATATCTACTCCTACTGGTAAACCAATTACAACATCCAGAGTGTGTCTTGATTGTTGTGTAAAGGTAAAAGATATGATTTTCTCTGTAAAACTTATCTGTTTACCTCTTGTAGATATTGATGTCATCCTTGGCATAGATTGGTTGTCTGCTAACCATGTAGTGTTGAATTGTTAAGATAAATCCTTGGTTTTCTTATCAGATATACCTACCAGAGTCGTTCCATCTGAGTTAGTGTATCTCAATGCAAATCAGGTTAATCTCTGTTTGGAGAAGGGAGCTCTAGTATATGTTTTCTTATTTTCCTTAAGTGCTGCAGTTGAGCAAAGCCTAGGTGAAATATCTGTGGTGAGCAAATATCTTGAAGTTTTCTCAAGTGATACAGTGGAGTTGTCACCTGAGCGAGAAATAGAGCTTACTATAGACTTAGTGACTGGGACGGGGCCTATCTCTACAACACCCTATAGAATGGCACCACTAGAGTTATAAGAACTCAAGAAGCAAATTGAGGATTTATTGGACAAACAATTCATTAGGCCGAGTGTTTCTCCGTGGGGAGGACCTGCGTTAGTAGTGAAGAAAAATGATGGTACCATGAAGCTTTGTGTGGATTACAGATAATTGAATAAGGTAACCATAAAAAATAAGTATCCATTGCCTAGGATAGATGATCTTATGGATTAACTAAGAGGAGTTACGATTTTCTCAAAGATTGATCTTAGATCTAGGTATCATTAGATAGGGGTTAGGGAAGAGGATATCCCTAAAACCGCTTTTAGAACTAGATATGGACATTATGAGTACCTCATGATGTCCTTTGGGTTAACAAATGCACCAACAATGTTCATGGATTACATGAATAGGATCTTTAGACCCTACCTGGATCAGTTTGTTATGGTGTTTATTGTTAATATCTTAATTTATTCTAAGACAGTGGAGGAGCATGAACAACATCTGAGGATAGTGTTGGAGACCTTTAAAAAGAATAGGTTCTTTGCCAAGCTATCTAAATGTGAGTTATGGCTTTCACAAGTGCAATTCTTGGGACATGTGATATCTCATGATGAGATTTCTATAGACCCAAGTAAAGTTGATGCAGTGCTGCAGTAGGAGAGACCTACCACTGTGACTGAGATTAGAAGCTTCATAGGCCTAGCAGGGTACTATAGAAGGTTCATAAATGGTTTTTCTGAATTAGCACTACCCTTGACTAGATTGATTAGGAAGTAGTACTTTTGAATGGACTCAAGATTGTGAGAATAGTTTCCAAGAGCTAAAATTGAGGTTGACTACTACACCAGTGTTGGTAATTTCAGATCCTTTGGAGAACTTTGAGGTATACTGTGATGCTTCGAAGATGGGTTTGGGGTGTGTTCTGATGCAACAGAGGAGAGTTGTTGCCTATGCATCAAGGCAGTTGAGGCTTCATGAGGAGAACTATCCTATTCATGATCTGGATTTAGCTGCAGTAGTGTTTAGGTTAAAAGTTTGGAGAAATTACTTATATGGAGTCCAATTTGAGGTGTTCAGTGATCATAAGAGTTTGACATACTTATTTGATCAGAAAGAGATGAACATGAGACAATGGAGATGGATGGAGTTTTTGAAAGATTATGACTTTGAGTTAAAGTACCATCCAGGTGAAGTCAATGTGGTGGCTGATCCACTGAGTAGGAAATCCTTACATATGTCCCAGATGATGATCCAGGAGAGTGAACTTCTTAAGAGTTTTAGAGACATGAGTCTTTTAGTAAATGTGTTACCACATAGACTCAGTGTGAGTCGAGTGGACATAGTGAGTGACTTGAGGACTCAGATCTTAGAAGCTCAAAAGGAAGATGAAACTCTTAGTGATATAAGTGAGCAGATCTTTTTAGGGAATCCTAAAGAGTTTGATATGGCGAATGATGGGATGATTAAGTTTAGAGGTAGACTTTGCATTCCCAGTGAATCCGGAATCAAGGAAAGGATCCTTGAAGAAACTCACTGTAGTCAGTACACTATCCATCCTGGGGCCACTAAGATGTACTAAGTCTTGAAGAAGTTGTTTTGGTGGTTTGGAATGAAGAGGGATATAGTTGAGTTTGTGTCTAGGTGCCTAACTTGTCAGAAGGTCAAGATAGAACACCAAAAATCCTCTGGACCTCTTCAATCTTTGAGAATCCCAAAGTGGAAATGGAATAACATCAAAATAGATTTTGTGATGGGGTTGCCCAGGACTCAGTAAGGTTTTGATGCGATTTGGGTTATAGTGGATAGACTAACTAAGTCTGCCCATTTTGTACTTATTAGAGCTAACTACTCCATAGATAGGTTTGCTCAATTATACCTTTAGGAGATAGTTAGGATGCACGATATTCCCCTTAGTATAGTTTCTAATAGAGACCTTAGATTTACATCTAGATTTTGGAGAGCCTTGCAGAAAGCTTTTTGGACAAAGCTTAGTTTGAGTACAACATATCATTCACAGATAGATGGTCAATCGAAAAGGACTATCCATGTAACACCCTTGTGGGGATGTCACATTTATGATGCAATAAAATAAAATAAAATAAAATTCTTACCCAAGTTGTAAAACGTTTGGTACATAGATAATATTAGTGGTAAATTTTTTTTCTTTTATACTTATAACATTAAATAAAATAACACAGAACACAAGATAAGACAAAACATAAATACACCATAATATACATATGATTTTTGTCTTAAGTACACAAATAATTTACAATTACAAATATTTAACAAAGCAATAAAATGTCAGTATACTACTAAAAACATAACATTGCCCAAGTGCACCCCGAAAGATTTCTAACCCTCCGATGGATCATCCTCAGAGAGATCATTGAAGGACAGACATCCTGGAGGTCCCACAGCTCTATGAACACGAGTCTGGGCTGTTGACTCACTACTGAACTCCCTCGGCGCTTGGAAGATTCCTTCCTAGTAACGCCTAAGAGTTAGAGGCAACTCTAGATGTAAATACAACATAGTAGTAAATATAATGTCTCCATCATACTTTCTACATAGGGACACAGTCAGACATCCCACGTAGACAACTGTTCCTCTATCCTCTCGCATGCGCCAGGCCTCCGAACCTCCGTGAAACTCAAGTCTCACAAAACCGAAGAATCCCGGCAATGCCATGATCTCAAGATCAGTCTTGATGGTAAGGGTGGTCTATCGGTTCACCGTCCTTGTACAGCTCGCCCGGCTGGTGCTCGTCCGGATACTGTATCTCAAGAGGCTGTTCCTCCTCCTCTTCCCCAAACTCTTTACGAAAATATAATAATAATATAGAGAAAAGCATATAGAGAGGTGAGACAATCTACATCACTACTAGATGGCAATAAAGAAAACGACAATACAACAGATATCACAACAATACATACCATCATATCTCATATAGTATAGCAAAGCACTATATCATACCTTTTATCACAGATTATAGTAAACATTAAAATGTAGATAATGAATGATACACGCACTGACTCGTTCCTACTCCATGGAGCTAAACACGGATATCAGAGAGAATGATCCGAATAGAACTAATAGTACTTCAAGCTGCCCAACCAAACTATTGCACTATCTAACGTCGTGTCTATAGCCTATAGTCCAAACATCGTGTAGTAGTACACAGTCCAATACATTGTGCACTACAGGCATAGTACATAATAGTCCCTCAAGATCTCGATTAAGAATAGTGCTTGTCGAGATCATTAGTGTGTTGCCCGTTACCACAGTCCCGAGGAGCAACCCACTGTCCCCATGTGGAATTCTCCGCATATTAATGCCTCCAAGTTCATATAATGAACCACACTACACCTATCACACTACAACCCGGTGTAATTCATCTCGTCAACCAATCGCCAATTATCAACCAAATTGACACAACACTCTAAGTATGATAAAAAATTATCAAAATACCCTTATTCTCAATATTTCACCATATTTACGAAAATACCCTCAGTCTCAATATACCAAGATATAGCATATCTCCACTTGATAGTACTATCTCACAACATGTCCAGGTCCACCACTTTGGCCCGATAGTAAAATTCACTGTATCGTTTAATCGCGTAGAAATTTTATCGCATTTTCACAATCGCGTCGCTTTTACAAATGTTTTAAAATCGCGTAAATATATTTTGACATTTTTGAACATCGCGTAATGTTTTTTAAATCATTTTCTCAATTGCGTAAGATTTTTAAATCATTTTCTTAACCATATAGCTTAAAATCATCATTTTAAATCTGTGTAGACTATATCTAATATTTTAAACTACGCAAAGTATTTTCCTTACATTATACATATATTGTGGAATCTTTTTATTTTATTTATCTGATTTTAGTAAATTTCGGTAGCATTTTGCCTATAAAATCAGCATATGGTATTTTTAACGTTTTCCTATAAATATGGTTCATTTTAACCTTACCCATCATTTACATCTTGAAACTTGCAAACGCGCTTTTAAAGCTCATAGAGTGAGCTCTACGTTAGTATTTTCCAAGTGGTTGCTTTATTTCTTGCTTATAATAAATTCTACTAATTTAGAATTCTAAACTAAGTTTATTCATTTTATTTCTCAAAGATTCATTGGAATCAAGTTCTTTTGTAAATTAATTACTTAACTTATCTTAGAAAATAAAATGGCATGTTGGCCAAAATCATTTCTAAATCATTCTCAAATTTATTATTTTACCTAGATTCTTTAAATCACTGATTTAGAAAATAGTTGAGAACATTTAGTTCTCTGTTTAATGGTAAAGCCGTGAGCCTCGGTGTTCTTTGGAACACTCATACAATCGTTACATGTTATTCACATCCTACTTTAATAGTCATGTAATTATAACACATGCAATATATTTTAAAGCTATAAACATGCTTGCAAATAAAATAAATCACAAATAGGAAAAAAAATAAACAAACACATAAATGAATCCTTATGGATTCTTCACACACAAACAATCCATTCTCTTCATCACCATACAAGGTTGATGAGATTAAATCTCCCTCTTACCTCTTGAAGATAAAGGTCTCTTAGTCTCCTCCTTCTCCTTGCTTTCTTGAAAACCAATACAAAACCCTAATAATTTTTAAATAATTAGTAAAAACAAATACAAGGCTTCCTAATGGAAAATCATGGAACAAACATAGTTTAGAAAATTACAAATCAAATTTTTAAACCATAAAAATAAAAGCTTACCCTTAGGGAAGTGAACAAAAGCTTTGATTTTGAACTAGAAAGAATAGGTTTTTGACAAAACCTTGTAAAGAAAAAGTGTTTAGAATATAATTTTGGTTTAGGAAAGGTAAGAACGAAAAATTATAGAAGATTGATGGTGGGTTTGAGAGTGAAGGCTGAATTTGAGAGAGAAAATGGAAGAGAAAGTTGCTTGGTGTTCTTGGGAATTTTGGAAAGAATAGAAAGCTTAGATTTGGATAAGTGTAAAAGTGAAATTTGAGAGTGTAAAGGGAGGGGGGCTGCCGTGTGGGTATTGTGGGAGAGGTTGAGTGTTTAATTTTGATAGTAAATATCCATTTGTGTTCACACTTTGAATCACATGGCTTATGTCACTTGGATGGTTCAAGAACCATGTAGAACTTGTGAGAACTTGGCAATTTTTGCTTCTTTTGGCCATGGGGTTCCTTGGGGTTTAGGGGACTTAATTTGATTTCCATTAAAGTTAATTACAAGCTAATTAAATAGATAATTAATTAGGTTAAGTCTCATATTAACACTTAATTAACATTCTAATTATATAACTAATTAGTTTAATATATATTAGCATATATCATAGCCTCTAAATAATATTTGGATATCTAATTAATATTTAGGTTATAACTAATTAATAACTAGGTTAGCTTACTTAATTTGCTAATTAAGTAATTAGATTAATCAAATTAGGTTCAATTAGCTACTAAGCAAAGTCAAGCCACTATGTTTGACTTAATCTCAACCTTTGATTTTAACTTTAATTCCTAGTCCTTGATGTAATCTAAAGTGGATATTGCTTTGTGATAAAACTTGAACTCTTATCTCACCATTGATTTGATCAACGGTTAAGATCAAAGGCTTCCTAACTAAGTTTTCATCCAATGGTTCATATTAAAATCCATGCTTCTTTCTTTGACCTATTCCTATTGGTTAGAATTTTTCAAGCCACCTTTGTTGAATGATTCTTATTGGCTCAAAATCTGATCCAGTCAGAATCGTTGACTGCTACACAAAGGTAGTCTATTGTACAAGATCAGGCCCAATAGTCATACTTTCTCCATCCTGATACCAACACAAAGGTGTTTGGCATCGTCGTCCATATAGGGCTTCATAGGGTGCCATCCCTATGCTCGAGTGAAAACTATTGTTGTAGGTGAATTCTATCAAAGACAGAAATTCATCCCAACTCCCTTGTTGTTCTAACACACAAGCACACAGCAAATCTTCCAACGACTGAATTGTTCTCTCCGTTTGGCCATCAGTCTGCAGATGATACGCAGAACTCAATCGTAGTTTAGTTCCCATGGCTTCTTGCAAACTTTGCCAGAACCTCAACATAAACCTCGGATCTCTATCAGACACTATACTTACAGGTACACTATGAAGTCTAACCACTTCACTGATGTATATCTGGGTTAATCGTTCCAATGAATACTTAATATTGATCAGCAAGAAATGCGCTGACTTTGTAAGCCTATCAACTATAACCCATATAGAATCATGACCCTTCCTCGTCCTTGGCAATCTGGTAACAAAATCCATCGAGATACTATCCCACTTCCACTCTGGAATAGTCAAAGGTCGTAACATACTGGCATGTCGTTGATGTTCCACTTTTGCCTTCTGACAGACAAGACAAGATGACACATGTTCCGCTACATCTCTCTTCATTCTTGGCCACCAAAACATCCTCTTCAAATCTTGATACATCTCAGTCATCCCCGGATGCATACTCAAATTACTAGTATAAGCTTCATCCAAAATTGCTTTCTTAAGTTCGGGATCATCAGGTATACAAACTCGTCCTCAAATCTTAAGATTCCATCAGATCTTTCCTCCACCGTTGCCTTATGACCTTGCTTCAAAAACTCCTTTTCATTCTATAAAAATAAATACTTATCTTGTTTTTGTCGGATTACCTCCAGCAAGTCATTCAAAACTGCAACTTTACTTAAACGAATCTTTCCGGGTACTAACTCCACTGATAACCATAGATCTCTAAATTGATTAATCAGCTCCTCCTCCTTTATCATCATGGTAGAAACACTAACCACCTTTCTACTCAAGGCATCCGCCACCACATTCGCTTTTCCTGGATGGTATTGAAGTTGAAAATCATAGTCATTCAAAAATTCCAACCATCGCCTCTGTCTCATATTCAATTCATTTTGATCAAACAAGTATTTTAAGCTCTTGTGATCGCTAAAGACATTGAACATAGCTCCATATAGAAAATGCCTCCACACTTTCAATGCAAAGACTACTGCGGCTAGTTCCAAATCGTGCGGTGGGTAGTTCCTCTCATGAACCTTCAACTGTCTTGAAGTATAAGCTACTACATTTTGATTCTGCATTAACACACATCCTAACCCTTGATAAGAAGCGTCACAATACACCTCAAAAGATTTGTTAGGATCCAGTAAAATCAACACTGGTGCAGTCGTTAATCTCTCCTTCATCTCTTGGAAACTTGCTTCACGTTTCTCCGTCCAATCAAAAGCTTGGCTCTTCCTTGTGAGTTGTGTAAGTGGTCCAGCTAACTTGGAAAAACCTTCAATAAATCTTCGGTAATATCCGGCTAGTCCAACAAAACTCCAGACCTCAGTCATTGTCTTAGGCCTCTCCCACTGCAAAACGGTCTCCACCTTTGATGGGTCTACCGCAATACCTTCCTTTGAAATTACGTGACCTAGAAATTGAACTTCTTCTAACCAAAACTCACATTTTGCCAATTTCGCATACAACTTATTCTCTTTCAAAATCTGGAGAACTATATTGAGATGTTCAGCATGCTCTTCTTGACTTTGAGAGTAGATCAGAATGTCATCAATAAAGACAATGACAAATCTGTCTAGGTTAGGATGAAAAATCCTATTCATATAATCCATGAATATTGCAGGAGCATTCGTCACTCTGAACGGCATCACTTGATACTCATAATGCCCATAACGAGTTCAGAAAGCTGTCTTAGGTATGTCATCAACCTTGACACGAATTTGATGATAACCTGATCGCAGATCTATCTTAGAGAATACAGCGACTCCCTTCAACTGATCCATCAAATCATCAATTCTCGGTAGTGGATACTTATTCTTTATAGTAACCTTGTTCAGCTGAAGATAATCAACACAAAGTCGAGAAGTTCCATCTTTCTTCTTGACTAGTAGCACTGGTGCTCCCCATGGCGAAACACGAGGTCGCACAAACTATTTCTCCAACAGTTCCTCCAATTGCTTCTTCAGCTCTGCCAACTCTGCAGACGACATTCGATATGGTGCAATCGAAATAGGACCTACTCCTGGTACCAAATCGATAGAGAACTCGATCTCTCTTTCCAGTGGCAAACTGGGTACATCATCAGGAAAAATCTCTGGAAACTCATTGACGACAGGAATAGTGCTCACATCCTTCTCACTCTTGACTTCTAAAGAAGATAGCAACATAAATCCTTGAGCTCCATCTCTCAACAGTAACTTGACTTTAACAGCAGTCAAGAATCCAGAACTTTCTTCCTTAGGAAAAACTATGGTTTTACTTGTACAGTCTAGCCGGATATGGTTAGAAGATAACCAATCCATCCCTAGTATTACGTCTATCTCAACAAGAGGTAAACAAATCAAATTGACCGAAAACATATGATCCTTTATAACAATAGGACAGTTCATACATATTTTGGATGTAACAACAGGCTTGGCAGTTGGCGTAGAAACAATCAATTGAAAACTCAGAGAAGACACAGGCAGTTTCAATCGTTCCACACAATCATATGCAATAAACGAGTGTGTTGCACTCGAATCATATAGCAAAGTCAGGTGATTACCTTCAATGACACCTTCTCCTTGAATAAGATCTTCAGATTGAGAAGCTTCAGTTCCAGTCATTGTATATACTCGCCCTCCAGATCGCGGCTGAGTAGCACAAACTTTACTTACAGCAGGCTTCCTTTCCGGCTGAGTGCAATCCCTAGAAACATGTCTAGGTTTTCGGCAGTTAAAGCAGATCGTTCCTTTGATCGGACAATCCGTAGATATATGGCCACTATTTCCACACTTAAAACATGTTGGCGTAAATGCCACTTTTTGACCAGCTCGATTACCACTAGAACTTCCTCCAGCAGACGGACGTTGAGGCTGACTTCCCAATGGTCTCGAATAAGGCTTGCGCTGAAACCGATTATTACTGCTATTACCTCCTCTTTGGAACCTAGTCGGTCTAAAGTTACGATTTCTGGGATCTCGGGACAGCTCTAACTCCTCGAGTCATCGACAAGTATCCATCAAAATAGGAAATTCCTTCATTCTCATAGGTAGCACTGCTCGCCTCAGTTCTACCCTCAGTCCATCCTCAAACTAACGGCATTTCCATATCTCATCAGGTTGAATATGAAAATACCTTGAGAACTGTGACAAGCTCTCAAACTTAGTAGCATACTCCCCAACAGTCATATTACCTTGATGCAAACCAAGAAATTCCATCTCCTTGGCATGTCAGGCACTACCAAGAAAGTACTTCTCCAGAAATACTTCACTAAACACTTCCCAAGTGATCTCAGTCCCTTCAGCTCGTAACAATTGGCGGGTTCCTCTCCACCAATTCTCAGCATCTCCCCTCAACATAAAAGTAGTATACAACACCTTCCTATTCTCCGTGCACCCCATTCCTTCAAATACTCTTTCCAAGTCATGAATCCAAAGACTCGCCTTCTCGGGGTCAAACTCGGCTCTAAACTGCGGCGGGTTGTTGCGCCTAAACTCAGACAAATTCAGAGCATCAGCAGTTGCATCATGCTGTTAAGTTGCTCATTGATTTTGTCGGGTAATCACTTCTGCCATTCGCTGCATAGCCTCAGCAGCTGCAGTCATTGGGTCCACATTACGTTCCACATTACGTCTCAAGTTTGCACGCGTTCCTCTTCCTCCAGACATCCTCTTTCTTCAACAAGACAAAACAATGTCAGATGTAGCCTTTCGGAAACAAATCACAGAGAATCACATAACACAAGCAAAAACATACTTAACCACAACCCCAAAAGACTCTAACTTGGGATTTGATACCAACTAATGTAACACCCTTATGGGGATGTCACATTTATGATGCAATAAAATAAAATAAAATAAAATTCTTACTCAAGTTGTAAAACGTTTGGTACATAAATAATATTAGTGGTAAATTTTTTTCCTTTTATACTTATAACATTAAATAAAATAACATAGAACACAAGATAAGACAAAACATAAATACACCATAATATACATATGATTTTTGTCTTAAGTACACAAATAATTTACAACTACAAATATTTAATAAAGCAATAAAAAGTCAGTATACTACTAAAAACATAACATTGCCCAAGTGCACCTCGAAAGATTTCTAACCCTCCGATGGATCATCCTCAGAGAGATCATCGAAGGACAGACATCCTGGAGGTCCCACAGCTCTACGGACACGAGTCCAGGTTGTTGACTCACCACTGAGCTCGCTCGGCGCATGGAAGATTCCTTCCCAGTAACGCCTAAGAGTTAGAGGCAACTCTAGATGTAAATACAACATAGTAGTAAATATAATGTCTCCATCATACTCTCTACACAGGGACACAGTCAGACGTCCCATGCAGACAACAATTCCTCTATCCTCTCGCATATGCCAGGCCTTCGAACCTCCGTGAAACTTAAGTCTCACAAAATCGAAGAATCCCGGCAATGCCATGATAGATCAGTCTTGATGGTAAGGGTGGTCTATCAGTTCACCGTCCTCGTACAGCTCGCCCGGCTGGTGCTCGTCCGGATACTGTATCTCAAGAGGCTGCTCCTCCTCCTCTTCCCCAAACTATTTATGAAAATATAATAATAATATAGAGAAAAGCATATAGAGAGGTGAGACAATCTACATCACTACCAGCATGGCAATAAAGAAAACGACAATGCAACAGATATCACAACAATGCATACCATCATATCTCATACAGTATAGCAAAGCACTATATCATACCTTTTATCACAGATTATAGTAAACATTAAAATGCAGATAATGAATGATACACACACTGACTCGTTCCTATCCATGGAACTAAACACGGATATCAGAGAGAATGATCCGAATAGAACTAATAGTACTTCAGGCTACCCAACCAAACTATTGCACTGTCTAATGTCGTGTCTATAGCCCACAGTCTAAACATCGTGTAGTAGTACATAGTCCAATACATCGTGCACTACAGGCATAGTACATAATAGTCCCTCAAGATCTCGATTAAGAATAGTGCTTGTCAAGATCATTAGTGTGTTGCCCGTTACCACGGCCCAGAGGAGCAACCCATTGTCCCCATGTGGAATTCTCCGCACACTAATGCCTCTAAGTTCATATAATGAACCACACTATGCCTATCACACCACAACCTGGTGTAATTCATCTCGCCAACCAATCGCCAATTATCAACCAAATTGACACAGCACTCTAAGTATGATAAAAAATTACCAAAATACCCTTATTCTCAATATTTCACCATATTTATGAAAATACCCCCAGTCTCAATATACCAAGATATAGCATGTCTCCACTTGACAGTACTATCTCACAACATGTCCGGGTTCACCACTTTGGCCCGACAGTAAAACTCGCTGTATCGTTTAATTGCGTAAAAATTTTATCGCATTTTCACAATTGCATCGCTTTTACAAATGTTTTGAAATCGCGTAAATATATTTTGACATTTTTGAACATCGCGTAATGTTTTTAAATCATTTTCTTAATCGCGTAAGATTTTTAAATCATTTTCTTAACCATATAGCTTAAAATCATTATTTTAAATATGTGTAAACTATATCTAGTACTTTTAAACTACGCAAAGTATTTTTCTTACGTTATACATATATTGTGGAATCTTTTTATTTTATTTATCTGATTTTAGTAAATTTTGACAGCATTTTGCCTATAAAATCAGTATATGGTAATTTTAACGTTTTCCTCTAAATATGGTTCATTTTAACCTTACCCATCATTTACATCTTCAAACTTGCTAACGCGCTTCAAAACTCATAGAGTGAGCTTTACATTAGTATTTTTCAAGCGGTTGCTTTATTTCTTGCTTATAATAAATTCTACTAATTTAGAATTCTAAACTAAGTTTATTCATTTTATTTCTCAAAGATTCATTGGAATCAAGTTCTTTTATAAATTAATTACTTAACTTATCTTAGAAAATAAAATGGCATGTTGGCCAAAATCAATTCTAAATCATTCTCAAATTTATTATTTTACCTAGATTCTTTAAATCATTGATTTAGAAAATGGTTGAGAACATTTTGGTTCTCTGTTTAATGGTAAGGCCGTGAGCCTCAGTGTTCTTTGGAACACTCATGCAATCGTTTATTCACATCTTACTTTAATAGTCATGTAATTATAACACATGCAATATATAAACACATGCAATATATTTTAAAGCTATAAACATGCTTGCAAATAAAATAAATCACAAATAGTAAAAACAATAAACAAACACATAAATGAATCCTTATGGATTCTTCACACACAAACAATCCATTCTCCTCATCACCATACAAGGTTGATGAGATTAAATCTCCCTCTTACCTCTTGAAGAGAAAGGTCTCTTAGTCTCCTCCTTCTCCTTGCTTTCTTGAAAACTAACACAAAACCCTAATAATTTTTAAATAATTAGTAAAAACATATACAAGGCTTCCTAATGGAAAACCATTGAACAAACATGGTTTAGAAAATCACAAATCAAATTTTTAAACCATAAAAACAAAAGCTTACCCTTAGGGAAGTGAACAAAAGCTTTGATTTTAAACTAGAAAGAATAGGTTTTTGACAAAACCTCGTAAAAGAAAAGTGTTTAGAATATAATTTTGGTTTAGGAAAGGTAAGAAAGAAAAATTATAGAAGATTGATGGTGGGTTTGAGAGTGAAGGCCGAATTTGAGAGAGAAAATGGAAAAGAAAGTTGCTTGGTGTTCTTGGGAATTTTGGAGAGAATAGAAAGCTTAGATTTGGATAAGTGTAAAAGTGAAATTTGAGAATGTAAAGCGAGGGGGGCTGCCATGTGGGTATTGTGGAAGAGGTTGAGTTTTTAATTTGGATAGTAAATATCCATTTGTGTTCACACTTTGAGTCACATGGCTTATGTCACTTGGATGGTTCAAGAACCATGTAGAACTTGTGAGAACTTGGCAATTTTTGCCTCCTTTGGCCGTGGGGTTCCTTGGGGTTTAGGGGACTTAATTTGATTTCCATTAAAGTTAATTACAAGCTAATTAAATAGATAATTAATTAGGTTAAGTCTCCTATTAACACTTAATTAACATTCTAATTATATAACTAATTAGTTTAATATATATTAGCATATATCATAGCCTCTAAATAATATTAGGATATCTAATTAATATTTAGATTATAACTAATTAATAACTAGGTTAGCTTACTTAGTTTGCTAATTAAGTAATTAGATTAACTAAATTAGGTTCAATTAGCTAATAAGCAAAGTCAAGCCATTATGTTTGACTTAATCTCAACCTTTGATTTTAACTTTAATTCCTAACCCTTGATGTAATCTAAGGTGGATATTACTTAGTGATAAAACTTGAACTCTTATCTCACCATTGATTTGATCAACGGTTAAGATCAAAGGCTTCCTAACTAAGTTTTCATCCAATGGTCCATATTAAAGTCCATGCTTCTTTCTTTGACCTATTCCTATTGGTTAGAATTTTTCAAGCCACCTTTGTTGACTGATTCTTATTGGCTCAGAATCTGGTCCAGTCAGAATCGTTGACTGCTACTTTAAACGCAGGTCCCACAGACTTTTAAGGGTTCATGGTCATTTTGAAGCAGATTTCTACTATTTTTGAGATAAGAGATCTTGTTAAATAAAATAATATTATAATAATATAAAATTATTTTATTACACGCTTAAATCCTAAAAATTAAAATATTAATATATATATATATATATATATATATATATATCAATCAATTGGGTTTAGTAAGATCCCTTAGCTCCAATTAAATAAAATAAATTTTTTTCGGCTAGAAAATTATTATTTTCGTGGCTCGAAGTAAATCACATACAACAGTCAAATACACTTGTGAAACAGTCAAATTTAATTTACTAATCACAGAAATTACAAAATAGTACATTTCAGGATAGTATTATAATTATCCCGAAAGTTGGGGTGTTACAATCCAAACCATTGAGGATATGGTTAGAGCATGTGTGCTAGAGTAAAAGGGGAGTTACGATAAGTTCTTACCTTTAGTGGCGTTTGCCTATAACAACAGTTATCATATCAAAATAGACATGACATCGTATGAAGCGCTTTATGGTAGAAAGTGTTAGTTGTTGTGATATCGGTAAGTGCACTGAATTGCAAAAGTAATAAAAAGTGAGTAAGAGTATCGTCACACAAGGATTATGTTATCGATTACAAATTCATCAAATTGACATTATTCAAACTATCAATAAGAGAGAGAATTATTGCAAATTCAATTAAAAAGAAATATAAGTAAACAAAACAATAAATCAAAGGGGTGAAAGACGATGATATTAAAGCGTTAGGGTTCAGACTTCACTTGAACTCTTTAAATGCAAAATCAAACATTGGTTTATTATGTTCTATTTCCATGATTTATGGTCAATTCTCAAAATTAATTAATACCCAATTCTTTAGTATATTAATCCTTTTACACTGTTTGGAATTAACTAATCCCTTAGTTTAACCCCAAATAGAAAGGCATTATCAAGAATGAGGGAATTAAAAGAAAGACCACATAACCCACAACGTCTATTCCTAGCAATTGCAGAAGTTATGTTGTTTATCACATGTTCTAGGTTCATGCAAATTTTTCCAAATCATACATTACCCCAAAAGATCATTCCTAAATTGATCAGGTTTAGAAAAACATTAAGAATAGAGATGAACACGTAAATCATGAAATAGAAATATAAACTAAACTCATAAAAGAAGTTACATCATCAAATTTCAAGATCCATCATCACCCTAGCAAAGGAAAATTAGTTACACATGGAGAAAGAAGAACACGAAGGGTAGAATATGACAAACTCCATTGTAGAAATGTGAAAAGGTTGAAGAAAATCTCTAATCTTCAAGCCTAATTACGCCCACACCATATTAGGGTTTGTGCCTCTTGATGGCTGCTGCATTTTGTCTAAGTGTCTCCATGTGTCTGTTCAATTTGGCATAACTTTTCTATTTAAAAAGAATTCAGCGTGTTCTGTTATGCGTTCAGCGCTCAAGCGCTCAGTTTCCAGCACTCAATTTCCAGTGCTCAAGCATTGAGTCACTTAAATCACGGTGTGGTATTCGCAATCAACGCTCAAGCGCTGACTATCCAATGCTCAGGCACTAGTTCACTTAAAGGGAAAACTCCAACGCGCAATGCATGCTCAAGAGGTGGTGACCTAACGCTCAGGTGCTAGTGTCTGGATGCAATTCTCTCTTTTCTTCCTTGTTCAAGCATCCAATCTTTTCCATGTGTAATTACCTAACAAAACACAACAAAAACATATAATAGGAACACAATTAAAATACTAAAAATATAACAAGACTTGAGAACAAAACTAAATTAAAATGATTAAAAGAGGATGAAAACCTAAGATTTTGAACTATAAAAATATGAATTTTTACAGGTTCATCTCTCCTCCAAACTCAAGCTTTTGCTTGTCCTCAAGTAAAAGAAAAATAAAAGAAAATAAAAAAAACTAAAACTCAAAACAAACTCAAACATGGCAATAGCAGGTATTAAAAATCATTCATATCCTCAAAAACTGCTTCACAATCTAATTTCAAAGTGTCACACATGAACAATCCAATTGCCACAGTCTCTCACATGCAACTCTTATGCATAAATGACTTCCCAAAAACATGAATGAAAAACACAATCTCCTCATAAAGTACAAGCTCAAATTGGTTTATAAAACTACAAATGCACATCAAACCTACATCCATAGGATTATTTTTCATCTCTCTCTCCACTAATGTAAACAACACATAACCAAGGATTAAAAAGAACTTTACAAAGCTTGTAATGTAAGGCCAAGGGTATGGGTTAAAAAAGAAAGGGTAAGATAATGTAAACAAAAATTGAGATACAAAATCAAGTAAATTTTACAATTCGAGCCACATAATATAAAACAAGTGCAAAACAGAGGATAAGAATCAACACTTTATTTGCTATTTTTTCTTCTTCTTCTTTTTTCTTCTTTATTTTCTTTTTCAACAATCTCCACCCCCAAACTTATTTCTTTTCTTTGCTTCACTCTGGTTTGCTTATTTGTTTGTTTATGCAAGATTCTTTGGAGTGAGAAGAATTACTCTTTGATCCAGAAAGTAATCAGAAAAGAAATCAGAGAAGGAAAACAAATTGAAGAAGAAAAGATGGCTGAAGCTAATGCACCGAGAGGATGCACAATGGCTGACTATGCAACTCCATCTGCTGAGAATGTTTTAACTAGTATTGTGCGCCCTGCTATTCAGGCTAATAATTTTGAAATTAAACCGGCTCTTCTACAGCTGGTGCAACAGAATCAGTTTGGGGGAGGTCAAGCAGAAGATCCCAATTTGCACATTACTAATTTCTTGTAGCTCTGTGATACTATCAAGTATAATGGAGCCAGTGATGATGCCATATGGTTACAACTTTTTCCATTTTCTTTGAGAGATAAAGCTAAGACCTAGCTACAAGCCTAGTATCAGGGAAGCATTTCTACCTGGGATGATTTGGTTAGTAAGTTCCTCACTCGGTACTTTCCTACTTCGATGTTTGTGAAGATAAGGAGTGAGATCACTTGCTTCACTCAAAATTAAGGAGAATCTCTTTATGAAGCATGTGAAAGATTTAAGGAGCTATTAAGGAAGTGTCCTCACCATGCTTTTGACGTTTGGCAGCAGGTACAAATCTTTTACAATGAGTTAAATCATTCTACTAGAGCAATGGTCGATGCATCTACAAGATGATTTGGTTAGTAAGTTCCTCACTCGGTATTTTCCTACTTCAATGTTTGTGAAGATAAGGAGTGAGATCACTTGCTTCACTCAAAATTAAGGAGAATCTCTTTATGAAGCATGTGAAAGATTTAAGGAGCTATTAAGGAAGTGTCCTCACCATGCTTTTGACGTTTGGCAGCAGGTACAAATCTTTTACAATGAGTTAAATCATTCTACTAGAGCAATGGTCGATGCATCTGCAGGAGGGTTTATAAACACAAAAACTCCAGAGGAGGCCCAAACATTATTTGAGACGATGGCCACTAATGAGTATCAAGTTCATAGTGGAAGAGCTATAGTCAAACAGGGAATGTTGGAGCTTGGTGCTGTTGATACTATACTTGCACATAATTAAACTATGATGCAACACATTGTCAACCTTACTAAGCAAGTTGGTGATTTACAGGTGTAACACCCCCTTCTGGGAGGCATTACATTTAAGACCGACTCCTTTAAAATTCTTTACTCAAGTTATAAAAGTTAATATTATAAGATATGAGTTTCAAAAGCTTCTTTTCGTGGATAACATAAATTGGTCAAATTTTAGGAACACAAAACATAAGAACCATAAAATAGACTTTTCATAAAGCAAAGTTTGTTACATCCATGATTACATTACATCATGTTCCAAAACATAAAACTTAAGTACTCCAAAATAATCATACCTATACATATAACTACCAAATGAAAATTGAGCATTGTCCAAGACCAAACACCTGATGAACGGGCTCTGGCACCCGATCTTTGTCCAAATCCTTTTAGGGATCCCCAATAGACAAAGCCCCCAGTTGGGGCATGTCACTACGGATAGGAGTTCGAGCAGCCGACTCCCCCGATCCCTCCCTATAGGAAGCTCTCCGATCATCCCACAGCTCCCCAAGGGCATATAAAAAATCCAAGTGAACACCTGCGTCTATAGTAAACGTGACTGCCTCATGCCTGGTCCTACTCCAACCTATAGTGACAGCTCCATCATACCGAACATGCCCCGTGTCCCACTGAACACTCCATGCTCTGGTGCCTTCATGGAACTATAACCTAGTGAAACCTTGCGGGTCTTGCCTTACCGCCATCACAATATTTCCCAAAATAAATATAAATAGAACAGAAGCAGACAGGATAATACAGTAGAAGAGGTGAGATCCTTTACATCAATACCATCATGGTAGCAAGAAATATAACGAAAGACAGTAGTGCCTTTCATACACAACAACATCAAGTAATAGCAGATATAATCATGTCAATAAAAGAATATTCATGGAATAACAAACATAATCATGTTATCAACTGATAAGTAAATCAGCAATGTACATCAAGATATATATATATATATGTGTGTGTGTGTGTGTGTATGGATCATGTCACAATAACATATATGCTGACTATGTATATGCATGATGTGTATGCTAACCATCCTTATACATAATGCAACCAGTTCCTGCTCCATGGAGTTAAGGTTCAGAGATGAGCGTTCCAGAAGATCTATCCCCCCCTCAAAAGATAGTTTATGCCGGATCACAAAAAGGATAGTGCTTGTCAGGTCTTCGTCGTGCGTTGCAATAGTTTTCCATGGCTAGGGGTATACAATATGATAGTGGTCACTAGGTGGATCACCTCGCCTTGATGCCCCCTGAGATCCATCCAGGATCATACTTATCCAAATTCTCACTCACTCCTAGGCATCACAAGCCGATAATCTAATGCTCAAGTGCATGCTCAAAGAAATCAAACCACCATTGTACTGTTCCCAACAATATTAAGGCAACCGCCCATACAATTATCCAATACCATTAGTATCAATGATATTATATAGCCGCCCATACAACTACATAATACTAATGGTCCACTAGGGTCCAGCACTTCGGCCCAAAAGCACAAGGCTAAAACCATAATCCACTTGGGTCTAGTACATTAGCCCAAGGCACAATGTCAAGTTCATAATCCACTTGGGTCCAGTACGTCGGCCCAAGGCACAATGTCAAATTCATAATCCACTTGAGTCCAGTACGTCAGCCCAAGGCACAATGTTAATTCATGCTATCACAAAGGATTTCAGTCGTATAAATTCAAGAATCATGGCTATCAAGTCACGTGGAGCATTTTCACAAATTTCTCTAGTATATAGAAACATTAGGTCTTCTTTAGTCTTTAATTATCATGCTCTCAAGAATGAAGATAGAAATTAATCCAAATCACTAGTTGCTTCTAACTAAGTTCCTCGAATAACCTATCCTAATATCATTTATGAAAACCTAAAAAAAAAAACAAAATGTCCTTACCTCACTATTCCTTTTCTTTTCATCTAAGTCTTTCAAATTTTCTCTAGTTCTTTCTCAAGCTTGGTTTTCCTCTCAAGATCGAAAATCACTCTTTTGCTAAATGATAAAATTTATTCTTTTCCATCCTTATCTTATAAATTCCTAATTAAATTCCTCGGTTATCATATCATCTAGATCCACCACTAATAAGTCACTTTCCATTATCCTCATTATCTCCAAAATTGTTTATGTTAGTACATTCAAAAGTTATTACTCCTTAAATCGTGACATTATAATTATCTTTAATCTTACTCATAAATTCCTGAACCCTAATCTGTCTTACAAATCACCTAAATGATATTTCTTAACATTCTTTCTACAACTTCCATTATTCAACTTCTAAATAAAAAGTCTTTCCATCCTAATTACTCTTCCACCTCATTATCAAATAATTTAGGTATCCAATCCACTCTTACTTCTAATTAACAAGTATCATGGCCAAAAATCAATTTCTTTTCAATGGTAAAAATTTTGTTTCTTCTCTCATTTAACTTATAACCTTATAGATCATGTCTTTATCACCTAATCACTTAAGTCCTTGATAACCAAATATTTTTCTCATGGATATCTCATTTTGGGCCAAGGTGGCCGTGAGCCTCAAGGGTCAAAGAAAACCAAATAATTCATTCTTTCTCAACACAATCATAGCATGTCACTTACTTTAATCATCACAATCAATTAAATTCATACTCACTATCAAAATCATACAATATCCATTAAGTCATCAAAATCATCTGTGCATACATCAACATCATATAATCATACCAAATCAAACAAAACATAAATCAAAATCACACAATCGAGTGGATGAATCCTCACATGGACTCTCCACTCCTAACATAACCATTCATTCCTTACCTCCATAGTATGGTCGATGAGGTTAATCTCCCTTTTACTTTAGGTGTGTTAGTCATGGCAACCATTACCCAAGAGGGGGGTGAATTGGGTATGAAAAACTTTTCACAAATGCTCTTAAAATAAACACAAATATTTAAGTTATTAAATAAAAGAAAAAGAATTGCGAGATGAAGAATAAAAGCTTTAAGAATAGCAGATAAATAAGTGTGCAATAATATAAAATTACGTAAAATAAAGAGATTGAGAAGAAAGAAGTAGGCACGATATTTATCCTGGTTCGACCACTAACCCACTTATGGTCTACGTCCAGTCTTAGAAAACAATCCGAGATTTTTCACTATGTATACAAGCTTCAATAGGTGCTTGCCACCATTACATAAAAGAGCACTTTTCACACACAGGAAAACTCTACCCTTGTGCTAAAGTCTCAGCCTGCAGGGATACCTCACCCTTATACAAATCTTGAAGGGATACCTCACCCTTATACAAATCTTAAAGGATACCTCACCCTCAATATAGAAGAAAAAATATAGACGAATAGAAACTCTCACTTAGAGCAAATAATACAAATTGAAGTGTTAAGAGGCTCTCAAAGGGTATCTCAAATTTTGGTGAAAAAGAGCACAGAAATTTAGTAAAATATGAATCACAAAATAAAACAAGAAAGAATTGTTTCAGATAAATGGGTATTTTTAAAAGATATCTCAAAATCATGTATTTATAGTGTTATAAGAAAAAGAGCCGATGGGTATAATTTATTTCAGCATTAAAAGCATAGAAAATAGTCGTTGCTTGAATTTGGGCATGTTTATTCGAATAAGCCAAGTATTATTCGAATAAATCCTTCAAAAGATATGTTCCTTAACGTCTCTATTCGAATAACAAGTTTATTATTTGAATAAATCTTCAAAAACAAGTTTTGGAACGTTTTCTAGGTCATGTTATTCGAATAACACATTTGTTATTCGAATACATCTTGAAAACCTCATTCTGGTATGTTTTCTGGGGTGTGTTATTCGAATACCACATCCTTTGTTCGAATAAACCACTCTGATTTCAAAAATTGACTTTAAATGGTCATAACTTCTTTATTTCTTATTAGTTTAAAGCAAATGACTAGTCATTGGAAAGATATTTGAGTCTATTTTCAAATGAAATAAGTTTCAAAACAAAACTCAAAGTATTTTGAAAGATATAATCAAAATAATGACCAAAGGTCAGTTTTGCAAAACTCAAACTTGGCTATTTTTCATAGATTTGAACTATTATCATAACTAGCTTTTCAAAACTTGTTTGTTGGACATTTTAGCATGTGAAAATCATTTGTAAAGATTTGAAAAACATATTTGAGATATCCATAAGGCTTCTTACATAAAGACCTTAAGTCCTAAAAGCTATATCATTTAATTTTCCTTTAGACTTGGTCTTTGACATGACTTTGATGTTATCAATACCTTTATGAAATGGGCATTCAAATTCTCCTTGTGTTGAGCTCAATGAAGATCTTTTGCTTTCTTGTTGTAATGCTTACTCTTGGTACTTAGACTATCCTACAAAGTATTGCTCACTTAACCAAGCATAGTTAGTCCAGAATCATAATTCAATATCTTCATATACATGATTGATAAATGTATAACTTTAGTTAGTTTAACATGCATATAAGACTTTTATAGACACATTCAAATAAGATATTTATACATTACTAATAGATATGCTCTATATAGGATGCAACAAAGAATATATGTAAAGTGTTATTTTTGTCTTGTGTTTGTCATCATCAAAACTTAACATATTAAACCTTTTGAGACAAACTTATTTCCACAATCTCCTCCTTTTTGATGATGATAAATCATCAAAGAAAAATATGTTGAGCAATATACAAGAATGGATATTCATGTAAGCATATCAAACAATAAGTACAAGAATATTTTGTTATTTTGAATTTTCACTTCCCCTATTTGACATCAACAAAAAGGCTTAGAAAGAAAAAATAATAATATTTTCTCTCTCTTATAGATTCTACATATGATTCAAGAATAGAGAGATGAAATAAGCATGTTTTTCAAGATATAGAAGATTATTCATGCAATGCTTGTCATATTTTTGTATGTCAACATTTAGCATATGATCGTAATAAAACACTTTGTGTAATCAAACAAAGATGTAAGGCAAGAGATATAAACAACTCAAGAGCTAGGCCCCCCCTCAAAATATGTATATTGTCAAAATAATAGATAAATGAAATATATATGCAAAGACCATGTAAGCACATCACTTTAAAGAAAAGCAAGGCAAATATACATCTTCTTAATTCCTCAAACAAAAAAAACCATTTTAAAACTTCTCCCCCTTTCAAAAAGAATTTTTACAAGAGCACATTATATTTTTAAAAACATTTTAGATGGGTAGAGATATTTTATATTAAAAAACACATATTCATTGAGACAGATCAATCCAAGTTAAAAGAACATAAGTACATCTCCTTGATGAAATATGCTATAGGGATCAAAGCATGTATAGAACTAATATCATTCACCTTAAATGTAATGACAAAATAGCAAGTTAATATCCAATTAGGCACTTTGTAAATGCTAAGCATACTTCTCATGTAAAGAAAGCATATAATCATTTAAGATCAATTTTTCAATAAGTATCATATGATCCATACCATATAGAATACCACAAAAGCTAAGGGATAGAGATACTTATTGAGTTAGATAAAGAGTGATGCTTCTTTAGAATGTTCTTCGTTTATTTATCCTGAGTCTGTGCTTTCTTCTATTGAGTATTCCATTCCATTACACTTGAAGAAATGCTTCTTTATCTTCTTCTTCATTTGAATTCCATTCAACTTTTCTCGTTTATCTACATATGCTTGTATGTACAAATCTGATGGCTATATTTGAAACATATAGAGAGACTTGCAAAGCTAACTTTAAAAGTCCTCTAAAACATAGGTTAGCATCAAATATCATATAAGCCCATTTATAAGCATAATTTAGATTGATATATAATGTAAAACATGTATCACATTATCAACCATGCAATATTAGTTCTAACAAGAATGCATGAAGCACATATACACTTGAATCCAAAATAATTTAAGCATTTTAAGGCATAATTCAAGTTTATTAAAAAGCATATGATCATCATCAAAACTTATTTAGACATTTTTTGGCAAATAATTATCATGTAAGGCATGTAAAGGTATAACACAACTCTCTACTTTTCCAAATATCATATGATATCAAATTTAAAATATAAATAAGGATAATAAATTGATACCACCAAAAGTGTACTCTTTGAGTTTTTGTAGATGGCTCCCACTTCCACCAACTTCCAAGCTTCAAGCTTTCATGAGAGAATAGAAATTTTTTGCACCCCTTTTAAAAGTTGGATCCTTTTCAACTTTACTATCCTCAAGTTGAATGAATTTATTCCATTTAAATGCTTGCTTGAGGTAGTTATCACCCTACAATATAATTCAAAGTACTTTCTTTGGTATCCATCAATTTTGGATCCATAGAGGTTAGTCATTATGCCAAACTCATAAGCAAATAAGCATTCAGAATAATAAAACAACAAATGAGTTCACAAGGGCAAAAAATATTTTATTTCATTGATCAATTTAGCTAAGTACATATAATCATTAAAAGAATAGCCAATTACATTTGGTTAAGTATTTGCATTTTTCATACATATCATTAAGTGCATATTTTCAGACAAAACAAACAAAGAATTTAGCATATATTGATTATTAATGCTATGCAGTATATACAACAACAAATGCAGCAGAACCTTTTAAATAATTTGTGTTTATTTGAATAAAAAAAGGTTTTATTCAAATAGATGAGCAGGGAAAGCCGAGCATTGTGGCCTTGAACAGATTTTATTTGAATACCATGAGATGTATTCGAATAGAACGGTTGGGAAAGACCAAAAGATGCACCCTTCTGATAGAAGGTATTCGAATAACTTATCAGTTATTCGAATAGATAGGCCAATTTGGCTTGGCTGCCAGCCTATGGTATTCGAATGTTGATTTCTGTATTCGAATACCCATACAAAAAAAATAGGCAAGACAAGAGCAAGTATTCAAATAGCTTCAAAGGTATTCGAATACTCCAGAGGCATGTGAGAAACACTGATATTGATAAGCCTCAGGTTATTCGAATAACTACTTAGTTATTCGAATACACCAGCTTATAGGAATATTGTACTGATGTATGGTA
The DNA here is from genome assembly GCA_029884595.1 of Ormosia semicastrata. Lineage (NCBI taxonomy): Eukaryota > Viridiplantae > Streptophyta > Magnoliopsida > Fabales > Fabaceae > Ormosia > Ormosia semicastrata. The sequence continues at coordinate 36,522,427 of JAQQTO010000048.1, read as the reverse complement.
TTCGAATAGCCATAGGTCTATTCGAATAGGCCTATCAGAAAATCACAAAAATTACACATATAAAAGCAATGGTATTCGAATACCATAGGGAGGTATTCGAATAACTTGAACAAGAAAGCATATATATTATGTCCAGGATTTGCATTTTGAGAGACGAAAGCTTACCTCTTCATGGAGTATCTACAAAAATGATTTCGGGATAACTCCACGCTCAAGTCAGTAATAATTCAAGAAGGATGAAATCATAATTAAGTAATAAATTCAAATATTTAATTATATGTATGATTGATAAAAAACTTAAGCTCAAGGATATTATCATTAGACATGTCATTTTAAACAAGAAGTATACTTTATATAGCATATTAACATGTAGAAATATTTTTAAATTATAAGGCTAGAAAAGCATAATAAAAGTTTTCACTTATCCAAAAATTGTAAGTCCAAACTTCAAGGAGATAAGGAAGAAAGCTTGAAATTATTTCTGGTCTTTGTACTTAGAGCAGCCACTTTCGAGATGTCAAAGTTAGTTCTTGGCCTTCAAGCACACCTACAACATACTTCAATTTTTGACTTTTGGTAACCAAATTTTATTGGGTCCTTGTGTGTTAGTTTTCGAATATTAATCTATTATGCTCTCATAAAGATCAATTTTTTTCATAGAATGTAAATTGAGCAAAACAAATTAAATAAATAACTATTAATAAGTACATAGCCGATAACATGCTTGCTTTCATGATATATAGACAATTTTAAAGCATATAAAGCATACATAGGCATTATAGACTCTTATGTACCAAGATATAACAAATTAATGAATTATGATATAATAAGAATGATCATAATCATGTGTTAAACATAATATTCAAATTTTATCAAGTACACATGATTCTATTAATCACTTAAGGCCTACAAGGAATATACCTCAAATTTATTGACTTTGCATGTGAGTGTGCATAAGAGGTAGAAGCTTTTGATACATTGGCCTTGGTAATCAAGGAAATACTTTTTCTTATCCATTTCTTCTCTTTTGGAGTCTTGAACTTTACAAGTTCTACATTTTGTACTTGAGAAGTTTTGGTTGAAGTCATCTTCCTTCTTTGACCAAAGTTTCTACCATTAGACTTTGGAAGCATTCTCCTTGATGATTCCTCTTTCTTTTGACCAATTTGTTCATCCTTTTGAGAAATATTCTGCATAATTGAAACCCTAGGAGGACACTTTAGTAAACACTTTATTTTGGGTCCTTGAATGTTAGTATTAGGGCCTTTGGGATTTTTAGGAACCCATACCATACAATTTCTCATATAAGGATTTCTTCTATAATTACATAAATGAGAAATATGTTCTAGATGACCACAAAAATTGTAAACAATTGAATTTAATTATGACTTGATCATTTGAATATCATTTTTGAAAAACTTAAGCCTTTTATTATTTTTATATTCTAAATTATTTTTGCCATAAGCATTGCTTGAATTTTCACATGGAATGACACTAATTTTATTCTCATTAACAAGTATAGAATTTAAACAATTACAATCATTAGCTTTGGCAAATTCGGAATATAAGTCCTCAATTTAATTTTCTAAATCAATACACTTTTCACAAGAAGTTGAGGTTTTACATTTTAAAGACATTTCCTCATCAAGAATGACATACTCATTTTTCAAAGTTTCAATTTCATTTTCAATAAAGGAAATGTTTTCCAAACACGATAAGCTTTTCTTTTCTAAATTCAATAAACCATCATACAATTCATTATATGCACATTGTAACACATCATAGGAAGGACTATAATCTAGTTTAGAATTATTTGCCTCAAAATCCTTTTTAGCCATATAGGAAGTAGTTTCAATTTCTAGGATACTTGCCTCTTTAAGAGAATCACATTCTTCCTCATCAATTTCATTTTGCTTTACCTCTTCTTCAAATTGAGCACCATCGTCACCAAGTGGCATTTGGCTCTCTTCAATAGTTTGAGTATCTCTTTGAGGATATTTTTCATGACAAGCTTCCTTCAATGGCATTTGCTCTTCTTGCTTTCTATATACAACTTTATACACAAAATCATTGTTAGCAAGATAAATAGCATCAAGAGCATCCCATATATCTTTAGCACTAGAGCAACTCTTAATTTTAGCATAAGCCTCATCATTCAAATAACTTCTCAAAATTTGCATTGCTCTAATGTTTAAAGAAAAACATTTCTTGTCATAGGCATTCCAAGTTTTTTTTTGGTTTACAAATAAATCCATTTAACACAACATCCCACAAATCCAAATCAACAGATTGCATATAAAACTCTATTCTAGCTTTCCAATAAATAAAATGCACACCATCAAAGAATGGTGGTTTATCAATTTCAAAACCTTCCATTTTGAAAAACTTTCAAGGTTGCCAACAAATAAGGATCTTTAACTTTAAGCATTTAAGCTTTCACCAGAACACGAAACTCTGATACCACTTGTTAGTCATGGCAACCATTACCCAAGAGGGGGGTGAATTGGGTATGAAAAACTTTTCACAAATGCTCTTAAAATAAACACAAATATTTAAGCTATTAAATAAAAGAAAAGGAATTGCGAGATGAAGAATAAAAGCTTTAAGAACAGCAGATAAATAAGTGTGCAATAATATAAAATTACGTAAAATAAAGAAATTGAGAAGAAAGAAGAAGGCACAATATTTATCCTGATTCGACCACTAACCCACTTGTGGTCTACGTCCAGTCCTCGAAAATAATCTGAGATTTTTCACTATGTATACAAGTTTTAATAGGTACTTGCAACCGTTACATAAAAGAGCACTTTTCACACACAGGAAAACTCTACCCTTGTGCTAAAGTCTCAGCCTGCAGGGATACCTCACCCTTATACAAACCTTGAAGGGATACCTCACCCTTATACAAATCTTGAAGGATACCTCACCCTCAATATAGAAGAAAAGAAATATAGATGAATAGAAACTCTCACTCAGAGCAAATAATACAAATTGAAGTACTAAGAGGCTTTCAAAGGATATCTCAAATTTTGGTGAAAAAGAGCACAAAAATTTAGTAAAATATGAATCACAAAATAAAACAAGAAAGAATTGTTTCAGATAAATGGGTATTTTTAAAAGATATCCCAAAAATATGTATTTATAGTGTTATAAGAAAAAGAGCCAATGGGTATAATTTATTTCAGCATTAAAAGCATAGAAAATAACCTTTGCGTGAATCTGGGCATGTTTATTTGAATAAGCCAAGTATTATTCGAATAAATCCTTCAAAAGATACGTTCCTTAACGTCTCTATTCGAATAACAAGTTTATTATTTGAATAAATCTTCAAAAATAAGTTTTGGAACGTTTTCTAGGTTATGTTATTCGAATAACATATTTGTTATTCGATTACATCTTTAAAACCTCATTCTGGTATGTTTTCTGGGGTGTGTTATTCGAATACCATATCCTTTATTCGAATAAACCACTCTGATTTCAAAAACTGACTTTAAATTATCATAACTTCTTCATTTCTTATTAGTTTAAAGCAAATGACCAGTCACTGGAAAGATCTTTGCGTCTATTTTCAAATGAAACAAGTTTCAAAACAAAACTCAAAGTATTTTGAAAGATATGATCAAAATAGTAACCAAAGGTCAGTTTTGCAAAACTCAAACTTGGCTATTTTTCATAGATTTGAACTATTACCATAACTAGATTTTCAAAACTTGTTTGTTGAAAATTTTAGCATGTGAAAACCATTTGTAAAGATTTGAAAAACATATTTGAGATATCCATAAGGCTTCTTACATAAAGACCCTAAGTCCTAAAAGCTATACCATTTAATTTTCCTTTGGACTTGGTCTTTGACATGACTTTGATGTTATCAATACCTTTATGAAATGGGCATTCACATTCTCCTTGTGTTGAGCTTAATGAAGATCTTTTGCTTTCTTGTTGTAATGCTCACTCTTAGTACTTGGACTATCCTACAATGTATTGCTCACTTAACCAAGCATAATTAGTCCAAAATCATAATTCAATATCTTCATATGCATGATTGATAAATGTATAACTTTAGTTAGTTTAACATGCATATAAGACTTTCATAGACACTTCCAAATAAGATATTTATACATTACTAATGGATATGCTCTATATAGGATGCAACAAATAATATATGCAAAGTGTTCTTTTTGTCTTGTATTTGTCATCATCAAAACATAACATATTAAACCATTTGAGACAAACTTATTTCCACAAGGTGTAGCCTTCTAGCTCCTCGTAAGTCCTCTTGAAAAAGCTTCTCCTTCCAAGAATATCCTTAAAATTAAACAACACACAAATATCAACATTTAGGGTTTTGAAAATAAGATGATTTTGAAGGAACCCATAACAACAAAATGTCTTAGTATGAGGTTTTAATTCAAGAGATGTGGATGGATGAAATTAAAGAAGATTAAGATAGTGGGTTGAGGGTGTGACCGTGAGGCTTTCCAAGAGAAAAGAAGAGAGTTTTATACTTTGTTTTCTTGATTCTTGGTAGAAAATTGAAAATGAACTAGGTGATAGTATGAAAATCAACTCTTTGATCCTCAAAGTAGTCTTGGCCGTGAGCCTTAGGAGAAAAAGGTGGAATAAAATATTTGATAGATAGTCATTCACAAACAAACAAAGAAAGCTTAGGAAAAATGAAAACCTTACCTTAGAAGCTTTCAAATCTTAGATTATAGAATCACTTGAATAAACCAAAATCTTCATCTAAATAGTCTTAGAAGGAAGTGTAGATTCAAGAATGTAGATGAGTGAAATCAAAGAAAATAATATAGGGGTTTTGGTGAGGGTGGCCGTGAGGTATAGAGGAAAAATGAGATGAGAGAAAATAGAAATCAAGAATCTCACCCCTAAGATCTTCAAGTTAGGGTTTGAAAGAAAATGATGAAGATGAGAGAACTTGATGATGATCACAACATAGAAAATCATCTATAAAGTGTGTAAATCCTAGAAATGTGATTGAATGTAGAAAACAAAATGGAAGAGGAAGATGAAGGGTGGTAGCCGTGAGGTGAATGAGAGAAAATAGAAGATGAAAATGGGATGTGATTACCTTGAGGTTGAGAGAAAATGGAAGAGAGAAAATGATGAGAGAGAATGAGATAGAAGCTCTAGGGTAGAGAGAGAAAGTGATAGAAAGTTTTGGGAAAAGAAAAGATGATGACTTTTGGTGAATATGTGAAAGGCGATGGCTTGTGAAAAGATGACATATTGTCATCTTTTTTTCCTCCCCAAAAACTGTGTACACCTAGGAGGAAGGAGCAAAACTTCTTTTGCAAGTTCCTCCCAAAGCTTCTTTGAGAAGTTTCACACGTTTCCCTAAAAAGTTCAAATCATATTGTCATGTAGTGATGTGACGATGTCACTTAGATGATATCATAAAAGTGACTAAATAAAAATAATCTACTAAATTTTTACTACAAGCTATTACCCAGTGTATAAAAGTTACAATTAACAATGCTAGTATCTATTGTCCAATGGACAATAGGGAGCACCCAAATTTTATCCGTCAGAAAAAATCTCAAAAAATGAAAACTTCATAAACTGTGTCCGGCCCTGGGTTTAGTAAGATCCCCCATCACTATTTCCATAGTCTAAGGTTTTCTGGCCTTGGGGAAAATATTTCATTTTCTCGGCTCCATTCGATGTGCACGCAAATTAAGAAATATATTAAAATAATCAAATAATTCAAATAATTCTAGAAAAATTTACCAAAATCACAAATATTATAAAATGAGTATTTATCGTGAACAAGTAATTTTTGGGGTGTTACAACAGGTAAATGTAGTTAATCATCAAGGTCTGACTTACAACTTTTGTGGAGGCAACCATGTCAATGGTCAATGTGAGGCAGGGAATTCAGGTGTCAACAATCTAGAGCAGGTGAACTATATGGGAAACCCTTCAAGGCCACAGGGTAATCTTTATTCTAGTATTTACAATCCAGGCTGGAGGAATCATCCCAATTTCTCTTGGAAGAATCAAGTTATACCATTGAATGCTCAGCCCGAGCAGAAGTCTCCTCTTGAGATTGCAATGGAGAAACTTTCTCTATAGACCTCTATTTTTGTGCAACAGACTTCAGCTTCTATGGAGGAATCAAGAACCAATTTCAAGAATCTTGAGGCTGCTATTAGAAGTCTTGAGAATTAAATAGAGCAAATGGCAAAGTAGCTTCAAGAAAGACTTCCATGCAGTTTTTCAAGTGATATTATGGTAAATCCAAAGGAGCAATGTCATGCAATCATTTTGAGAAGTGGAAAGACTTGGAATAACAAGTTAAAGAAGCACCTGATTCATCAGAAGCTAAAAAAACTGATGTTCCTGTTGTGGATATCTCAACTCTAGAGTGTTGTAATGAAAAAGCTAGAAAGAGCAACCAAAGTGACAGAGGAAGAAGAAGGAACGAGTAGAATATGTAACATCCCAATATTTACTATCCAGAAATATCGTCATATAAAAAAATAATTAATATTGGCCATGCCACTTCTAACCTCAAACCATTAACCTATATCATTCATACATAATGAGCAAATATAGAGAGCCATGAAAATAAAAGTTATATATATACATCACTGTCTCCAAGGCACATTGTAATACATAAACTTTTACAACAACAAAAACTAGCATATTATACAAATTTTATCATAAAAAAGCATATAACTATACTAATCTTCATCCATCTTCTCCTTCCCTTTTGAGGAACTAGCACCTGGATTTACATGAAAACACAATCGGGGTGAGAGAAACATATCTCAGTAGAAGTATTCCAATACCAGTGTATATAAACATACACAAACAAATAATATACTCAAATATCACTTAAACACTTCAATCATAGAAGCAAACAACATCTCCATCTCAGAGACAAGCAATTGCCCATACAACTACAATGCATGAATAATGTCATGATAGCAACTGCCCATACAATCGCCATGTTATACCACTTTATGTCTAATGTTTATGCCTATGAAATAACCTAAATATGAAATGCATAATGTATGAGACCATTTACAATTATGTGTGAACACCCTCTCCAGTAGTGAAGTCTCATCAACTACACGGTCTTCAAAAATAATCATTATGATAGGAAATATTAGTTACCTACTCATTCAAAATCATATTTGATCACAATAATGATCTCTGTGATAGGAAGGATTGCTTACCTACTCATTCAAAATCACATTAGATCACCACAATGAGGGGTCAACCTCATCAACATAGCTATATAACAACAATAATGTCAATTACTACAATAACTAGAATGACAATTGATTTACATTCCTATCTACCAACATGAAATACAATGATGTTAAATACCACAATAATTAACATACCAATTGATTTACTTTCACCACACAACCACTTCATTAAATACTCCTATTAGAGTCTCTATACTAAAAAAGAAGCATAAATGAAGAAACTACACAATTGGAAGACTCCAATGTAAACCAACATAACATCTAGTTATTTTTTGGCCTTCATGTTGCGGCACTCCCTGAGCCATGTCGCGATGCCCAACCCTCGAGTTCAAGTACTGACAGAAAAATGCTGCCAACGTCATGGCATCCTTGTGCCATGTCGCGGCGCACAACCTTGTTCTTCAACACGTTGCGGCATTCCAAGTGCCACGCCGTGGCGCCCACTACAGATCTCAGAATCTGCAGAATTCTACAGATACGAGTACTGTTCCATTGGAACTAAACCCTCTTCCAATCACTCACAACTCGATTTCAAGTGATTTCCTACCTTTATCAAGGTCCAACTACGCATAGCAACTTTTAAACCACTTCAATTTCACTAAAAACCAAAGATTATGGAAAATCATCCAATACAAAACCTATAACCCAAAAACTCAACTCAAGTGGGATTTAAGGCATACAAGGGCTAGAAATCTTTTTCCATACACCCAACAACTCAAAAACAAGCCATCCTCAAGTTTTCCAACAAGATTCAAGCCAAAACACCAAAAACACACTAAAAGTCCATTATTCACATCAAGCAATTTATATAGCCAAATGAAAAATATGGAAAGAAAGTGTGAAACCAAGGTTGCCCCTACCTCAATTCCCAGAAATGAAGTTGGTTAACCATTCCTCTACAAAGCTAAGCTCTCTCCCTTGCTTGGTTGTTGATCCTTCCACCTTAGCACTTTGATTTCCCTTCTCCTTTGCTTTTCTTGTGGCAGCTGTGAGAAGAGAAGATGAGAATGAGAACTACTTCTCATTTTGGCCTTAAATAGGCCAGAAACAGTTCAAAGGCTGTGCTCTCCTATTTTCGTCACTTAAATGACCAAAATTCACTTGAGCAGTTAAGAACACTTAGTTATTACCGAACCAAGTTTCCTAACTTCTAACAAGCTTAAAATAAATCCTAAGATTCATAAAAAATCTTGTTACGCCATTTTCACATTTTTTTATATCTGCTGGGGTTAATTTGGCACTAAAACACACAACCAGTATGCTTAAAAAATGTCAAACTAACTCCGATAAAACTCAAACTTTAACCACATCTACTTCTACATATTTGTGACCTAGAAACAAGTTCTCCACACTTATTTTCATAAACTAAGCAATTTAAGTCAAAATCAGGGCTGAAAACAGCTATATTTCCTATATAAAGTTACAACAAAGTGACTAAACATGCTTAAATGGTCACAAAACTCCACAGGCATAACAAACTAATGTTAGGCTACCTCCTTAATCATATACAAGTCTATCATGCATTCATGGGTGTTATATTTCTCCTTTTTTTTAAATTTTGTCCCCAAAATTTAGTTTACCTATGGTAAGAAGCCCTAAACAACTTACACACAACAACAGGTACAACCAAACCTTAAGAAAACAAAATTACATAACAAGTACAACCACGTACTCACCTTTTCCTGAACTATAAGCTGGTAATGCCTTCACATTTTGTATATTAAAGACCCTTCCCGGTCTACCCTCTAACTTTATCTCCTTTCTTGGAGAACAATTCCTTGCAAAATGACTTGGTTGGCCACACTTGTAACATGTTACTTGATCAGCTACACAAGCTTTGCCTCCGTGGTGCCTACCACATCTAGCACACAACTGGTCATGACCATCCCTTTGATCTTGCTTTCCTCTGTCTTTCTAGTCTCTATACTGTGGAGCACTTCCCTCTGATCTACTTTCTGAACTCTTCCTCTTATAGGACTCTTGGGATCGTTGCTCATACTGTGGTCTAAAACTCAGGGGTTCAACAACTCTACATTTGTTAACCAAGGATGGGTAATCCCTAATCTCAAAAGGTTTCACCAACCTCCTCATACTCTCTCTCAGCCCAGTTTCAAACTTCACACACTTCCATTTATCATTAGGATTGTACCAGAGTGAAGAAAGACACTTGGACAAATCCTCAAATCTTGCTACATACTGTCCAACAGTTATGTTTCCTTACTGCAGCTGTAGAAACTCCACCTCTTTATCTTCTTGCACGGTTTGTGGAAAGTATTTCTCCAAAAAGACAATCTTGAATACTTCCCAAGAAACCTGGATCCCATCTATCTCCATCAGTCTCCTTGCACTGTTCCACCAGTGCTCAGCTTCCTCTTTTAGCATATATGCTGCAAAAGACATCTTCTGCTCCTTTGAACATCTCATAGCTGTGAAAATCTTCTCTAACTCAGTTATCCACTCCTTAGGCCTTACCAGGTCATAATCTCCTCTGAACGATGGTGGACTTGCCTTTCAAAACTCAGAAAGGTCATGAAAGTCCTGGTTCCTCTCTCCCTGTACCCCACACCTTGGTGGTGGTACCGGTGGTGGTGTAGGCTGTGTTTGATTGGCCTCCAGCCTCTCAAGCACCGTAGCAGTTACAGCTGCCTGCTCCTTAATTGCTGTGGCATTCGCAGTCATCTGCTCATGCATCACTTCAGCCATTGCCATTATGGCCTCGGCCATCCCCGAGCCCTCATTCTCAAGGTTCTGGTTTCAGCTTCCACGCGGTCGTCCTCTTGTTGCCGGTCGCCCCCACGTTGCCATAGTTTCTTGTAAACATAGAACAATCCATATTGAGTTAGCTAGGCTCAATATCATGTAACCGTGCAACAGTAGCTAAAGTAAACACCTCAAAGGCAAAACATGCAATTCCACTCAAATAATCACATGTAAGAGACAAGAAATGCATAACTAACACGAAACATGCCTAAGCATAGTCAATCTATACCCCGACTCAACAAGATGAACTGCTCTGATAAAAAAATGTAACATCCCAATATTTACTATCTAGATAAATTGTCATATAAAATAATAATTAATATTGACCATGCCACTTCTAACCTTGAACCATTAACCTATATCATTCATACATAATGAGTAAATATGGAGAGCCATGAAAATAAAAATTATATATATACATCACTGCCTTCAAGGCACATTGTAGTACATAAACTTTTATAACAACAAAAATTAGCATATTATACAAACTTTATCATCAAAAAGCATATAGCTATACTAATCTTCATCCATCTTCTCCTTCCCGTTTGAGGAACTAGTACCTGGATTTACATGAAAACACAATCGGAGTGAGAAAAACATATCTCAGTAGAAGTATTCCAATACTAGTGTATATAAACATACACAAATAGATAATATAATCACATATCACTTAAACACTTCAATCACATAAGCAAACAACATCTCCATCTCAGAGACACGCAATTGCCCATACAACTGCAATACATGAATAATGTCATAATAGCAACCGCCCATACAATCACCATGTTATGCCAATTTATGTCTAATGTTTATAACTATGTAATAACCTAAATATGAAATGCATAATGTATGAGACCATTTACAAGAACCCAGTCCCATGGTAGTGTCATGAGATGCATGTGCCTTGAACAAAACAAAGGAACCCAGTTCCATAAGCTTTAAACAAGCACTGGAAACCCAATTCTAGCTATTCCAACGAGTGTGAAGGAAAAACTATCCTCAACTCATTTCCATGATCAGGAAGGTATGTTATCTCTTCACTTACAATCATGTATAATCACCCTCTCCGGTAGTAAAGTCTCATCAACTACACAGTCTTCAACAACGATCACTATGATAGGAAGGATTGATTACCTACTAATTTAAAATCATATTTGATCACAACAATGATATTCATGATAGGAAAGATTGATTACCTACTCATTCAAAATCACATTAGATCACCAAAATGAGGGATCAACCTCATCAACATAGCTATCAAACAACAATAATGCTAATTACTACAATAACTAGCATGTCAATTGATTTACATTCCTAACTACCATCATGAAATATAATGATGTTAAATACCACAGTAATTAACATACCAATTGATTTACTTTCACCATACAACCACTTCATTAAATACTCCTATTAGAGTCTCTATACTAAAAAAGAAGCATAAATGAAGAAACTACACCATTGGAAGACTTCAAGGCAAACCAACACAACATCTAGTTATTTTCTGGCCTTCACGTCGCGACATTTCCTGAGCCACATTGCGGTGCCCAACCCTCGGGTTAAATTACTAGCAGGAAAATGCTGCCAACGTTGCGATATCCTTGTGCCACGTCACGACACACACCCCTGTTCTTCAACACGTCATGGCATTCCAAGTGCCACGTCGCGACGCCCATTGCAAAACTCAGAAGAATTCTACAAATATGGGTACTGTTCCATTGGAAATAAACCCTCTTCCAATCACTCAAAACTCAATTTCAAGTGATTTCCAACCTCTATCAAGGTCCAACTACATATAGCAACTCTTAAACCACTTTAATTTCACTAAAAACCAAAGATCATGGAAAATTATCCAATACAAAACCTAAAACCCCAAAACTCAACTCAAGTGGGATTTAAGGCATACAAGGGCTGGAAATCCTTTTCCATACACCCAACAACTCAAAAACAAGTCATCCTCGAGTTCACCAACAAGATTCAAGCCAAAATACCAAAAACACACTAAAAGTGTAACACCCCTCGATTTAATAACCATGGCACAATCGTCATTATACCACGATCACTAAATTTTGGCGTGCTACAACTCAAATAACAAGTTTCCAAAATATAATCATTGTGCATATAAAGAAAATATGAGCCATGAATGAATAGTTACATATACAGCCATTTGAAAATATGAATTAACAAGATATACGCAAAATTATAGCCATTTAAGACTAGATAATTACCTTAAAACACACATATACTCAAAAGAAACTTTATACAGGTAGTGCAAAAGAAACATAACTACCCATAAATAAATCTATGACTAAGGAGTTGGGCACTCCATTAGATCCACTTTGGGATCCTTTCCCCGGTTCATCTGAGGACACAAAAGTAGAACAGTGTGCGGTCTCACGGACAGGTGCCCTCGCAGCTGATACCATAGACTCCTCGTCCTCTCTGAGGGTATGAATCAGATCACTCTATAGCTCCTGAATGTGTAAGGCAACTCCAGATGCACCGATGTAGTGAGAATCAGGATAGGATCTTCATCACGGTCCTCATCACAGTCAAGATTGGATCCCCTTTTACAGTCTTTAACCAAAAATCACATAGAACAAGAATAGTGCAAGCAAGAGGTGAGATATCTTACGTCATTACCAACATGGCAGCAACAGAACATAACACGAATGACGTAGTCATTCCATACATATAGATGATTCAGATATATTCAAGTTATCAATTTCACACACACACACACACACACACACACACATATATATATCATCAGAAAAGCATATCCCATAACAATATAAATATTAACAGCACTATAACAACAGACACCCATCATAGATATATGAATAGTAAATTATATCACCACAATATGTATGTTAACCATGTCATGACAATATGTGAACTGACCATGCATATGTACAATGCGTATGCTGACCACCTTCATGTACAATGTACTCATTTCCTACTCCATGGAGCTAGACAAAAATGTCAGAGAGAATGATCAGGAGATATGTCTGTATCGAGGTTGCCGAGGCCTTCAAGTGCTAAAAATTCTCAATTTATCAACTTGCACATCATGGCATTGTACAAGACATTCTACACAGATCTCAATATAGAACAGTGTCTTAGTCCGGATCGTCGGTGTGTTTGCATCGGTCTGCCCCACAGACAGAAGAGCTACCAACTGTCCATTGCGAGGTACTCACACCCCGATGCCCCTAAGGTCAATAAGAGACCTACACTTGTCTATTCGCACCCGCACTAAGGTGTGATTCAACTCCTAGGCAACATGACTTTAACAATAGTTCAACTACCGTTGTACCATTCCCAATGGTATTGAAGCAATCCGTCCATACAATTGTTCAATACCATTTTCATCAGTGATATTATATAACCGTCCATACGATTACATAGTACCACTGGTAATTGGGTTTCCTTTGATAACTAGTCTTTTCTGACTAAATCATCTACGTGATGTTTCGAGTTATAAAAGCAAACCACATCTGACTAAATCGTCTACTTAATGTTTCTTGGTCCGGTACTTCGATTCCATAATCACAATGTCAATGCATGCTTCAATCATGCTCATCATGTCAGACTATATCAATCATGCCTCAATGCATATGAAATCAATGCATACATACATATATATATATATATATATAGAATCACAATGATAGCGTAACTCATCCAAATTCACATGCCATATAGAGCCCAATCATTCATCCAAAAGCTTTAATCCCAATCACGGACCCACATCAAGTCAATATTAAATCCTCAAAGGTGAACACAAACTATTCAAAATTGTTACCAAAGTTATGCCTCAATTCTATTATGTTTTTGCGTTAAACTCTCTTAGAATATTTACTTTGAGTTCCTCACAACCCTCCTCACACTCATGTTCTTTCTTTATCCAACCTCACACTAAGTTGTATAATAAGGTTATGTTCATTATCCTTTCCACATTATGAATTCCTACTTAAATGCCTATCAATTTAGTTAGCTAAGTTCTAGCTTGTTATAAAGCCTCACAATGAGTGTCTAATGAGACTGTGAGCCTCCAAGGGACTAGAAAAACTAAATAATTCTTCACTACCCTTGATTTCACGACCATGTAAAGTTTCATGGCCTGGAGTACACGGCTATGTCAAATTTCATGGCCTAGGCCGTGTACTCATTTGGAAGAACCAGAAAATGTGCAAAAATGGATATGCCCGATTACACGACTGTGTAATATTAAATGGCCTAGGCCGTGTAACACTCTGTCTTGCGTTTTTAGTTGTGTTTCCAGTGGGGAACACGGCCTGGGTCATGTAAATCCACACAGCCGTGAATCTACACCAGAAACCATGAAAATGAGCTTCTCCAAGCTTCCAAATCAAGTGGGTACCAATTCATATACATATTTAAGCATTTAGACACATACAAATCCATCAAGGTTTATGATAACAAGCATAGAAAATCATACAACCAAATCATTATCAAAAATCATAAACAAAGTGAGAAACCCACAATGGATTCCTCACCATTAACACCAAAGACATTTCCCTCACCACCAAGATTGGGTGAAGAGGATTATCTCCCTCTTACCTCAAGAGAAGACAAGAAAAGGAACTTTCTTGGTGCTCTTCTTGAGATTTTCGTCCAAGACCTCCAAGAAAACCCTAAGATAGTGAAACCCAAGAAATCCAAAATCAAAGATTGAAAAGGGAGTCCTTGATCACAATGGTGGCCAAGGACCACGAAAATGAGAAGAGAAAGTGAAGATCAAGAACATTATCTTAAAAGCTTCAAGCTTTGAGCTTCAATGGTGGAAGAAGATGAAGATGGATTTAGGGGATGACCCCCAAAGAGAAGAGTCTTAGGATGATGAGAGGAAGCAAGAAATGAGGTTGGCTTAACAAGAAAAGCTTGGTTGCTTACCAATGGTGGTGTGGCCGTGTGAGAGAAGAGAGAAAGAGAGAAATGTACGTGAGGGAGAGAATGAGAAATGAAATGTGAATAGGAGAAGTAAAATGAAATGATACAATCTATTATTTTCCTTCCCTCCAGCCATGCAGCCCATTTGAGAGGAGAGAGAGTGTGGTGGTTGATAGGAAAGTTCCTAGAAGTTTCCTTGAAGCTTCCTTGAGAAGCTTTGTACGCTTCTCGATAAAGTGAAGGGTGGTGATGTCACTTAGATGCTATCATAAAAATGATCAGATAGAAATAATCTGCTAGAGTTATTATTCAATAGATAAATTTTACAATTAGTAGAAATAATATTTTATTATCTCACAGATAATAAAATATACTGTGATTTTATTTATCAGATAAAATCTTGATAAACGAAAATCTCGTAAATTGTGTCCAGTCTCGAGTTTAGTAAGATCTCCCGTCGACGCTTCTACAGTTCAAAGTTTTTTAGCCTCAGGGAAAATATTTCATTTTCCCAGCCTCGCTTAGCATGCACGCAAATTGAGAAAAATATTAAAATAATCAAAAAATTTAAAAAATTCTAGAAAAATTTTCAAAAATCATAAATACTGTAAGATGAATATTTATCATAAAACTAGAAATTTTCGGGATGTTACTAAAAGTCCATTATTCACATCATGCAATCTACATAGCCTAATGAAAAATATGGAAAGAAAGTGTGAAACCAAGGTTGCCCTTACCTCAATTCCCAGAAATGAAGTCAGTTAACCGTTCCTCTACAAAGCTAAGCTCTCTCCTTTACTTGGTTGTTGATCCTTCTCCCTTAGCACTTTGATTTCCCTTCTCTTTTGCTTTTCCTGTGGCAGCTGTGAGATGAGAAGATGAGAATGAGAACTACTTCTCATTTTGGCCTTAAATAGGTCAGCAATAGAAACAAGGGTCGTGCCCTTCTATTTTGGTCACTTAAGTGACCAAAATTCACCCGAATAGTTATGAATGCTTAGTTATTACCAAACCAAGTTTCCCAACTTCTAACAAGCTTAAAATAAATCCTAAGATTCATCAAAAATCTTATTAAATCATTTTCACATTTTTTCATATCTGCTAGGGTCAATCTGACATTAAAACACATAACTAATATGCTTAAAAATGCCAAACTAACTCCAATAAAACTCAAACTTTAACCACATCTAATTCCACATATTTGTGACCTAGAAAAAAGTTCTCCAAACTTATGTCCACAAACTAAGCAGTTTAAGTCAAAATCGGGGCTAAAAACAGCTATATTTCCTATATAGAGGTACAACAAAGTGACTAAACATGCTCAGATGGTCACAAAAGTCCACAGGCATAACAAACTAGTGTTAGTCTACGTCCATAATCATATATAAGTCTATCATGCTTTCACGTGTGTTACAGAAGATAGCAATTGACCCTTCATTGTATGCTAGACTCCCGTTTCCTCAAAGGTTAAAGAAGGAGAATCAAGAGAGGTAATTCTTCTTTAAATGCAAAATCAAATATTAGTTTAATTATGTTCTATTTCAATTATTTATGGTCAATTCCAAAAATTAATTAATACCTAATCCCTTAGTATATTAATCCTCTTACACTATTTAGAATTAACTAATCCCTTAGTCTAACCCTAAATAAAAAGGCATTATCAAGAACAAGGGAATTAAAAGAAAGATCACACAACCCACAACATCCATTCCTAGCGATTACAGAAGTTATGGTGTTTATCACATGTTCTAGGTTCATGCAAATTTTTCCAAATCATACATTAACCCAAAAAATCATTCCCAAATTAATCAGGTTTAGAAAAGTATTAAGAATAGAGATAAACACATAAATCATGAAATAGATACATAAATTAAACTCATAAAAGAAGTTACATCATCAAAGTTCAAGATTCATCATCACCCTAACAAAGAAAAGTTAGTTACACATGGAAAAAAAAGAACACAAAGGGTAGAATATGACAAACTCCATTGTAGAAATGTGGAAAGGTTGAAGAAAATCCCTAATCTTCAAGCCTAATTATGCCCATACCACATTAGGGTTTGTGCCTCTTGAAGGTTGCTACATTCTGTCCAAGTGTCTCCACATGTCTGTTTAATTTTACGTAACTTTTCTATTTAAAAAGAATTCAGCATGTTCTATTACGCGTTTAGTGCTCAGTTTCCAACGCTCAGGTGTTGAGTCATTTAAATCATGATTTGGTATTTGTAATCAATGCTCAAGCGCTAGCTGTCCAATGCTCAGGCCCTAGTTCAGTTAAAGGGAAAACTCCAATGCACAATGCACGCTCAAGCAGTGGTGACTCGGTGCTCAGGCGCTAGTGTCTTGATGCAATTTTCTCTTTTTCTTCTTTGTTCAAGCATTGAATCTTCTCCATGTGTAATTACCTAACAAAACACAAAAAAAACATGTAATAAGAACATAATTAAAATACTAAAAGTATAACAAGACTTGAGAACAAAACTAAATAAAAAAGATTAAAAGAGGATGAAAAATCAAGATTTTGAACTATAAAAATATGAATTTTTGCAGGCTCATCATTGGTCCCCTTTGTGTTGGTATGAGGTTGGAGAGAGAACCATCCTAGGACCTGATTTGGTATAGCAGA
The DNA here is from genome assembly GCA_029884595.1 of Ormosia semicastrata. Taxonomy (NCBI): domain Eukaryota; kingdom Viridiplantae; phylum Streptophyta; class Magnoliopsida; order Fabales; family Fabaceae; genus Ormosia; species Ormosia semicastrata. The sequence continues at coordinate 36,504,886 of JAQQTO010000048.1, read as the reverse complement.
CCACAAATCAAATTAAAATGATCTGAGATAGGTTGGCTATGGCTCAAAGTAGGTAGAAAAGTTACACTGACAAAAGGAGAAGACTTTTAGAGTTCAATGTAGGAGATCATGTATTCTTGAGAGTCACTCCTACAACAGGAATTAGTAGAGCATTGAGAACACAGAAGTTGAATCCTTATTTCATTGGTCCTTACCAAATCCTAAAGAGAATTGGACCTGTAGCCTTCCAAATTGCCTTTCCTCCCTGTTTGTCAAACCTTCATGATGTCTTCCATGTGTCACAACTTTAGAAGTACAATCTAGATCCTTGATGAGTAGTATGTCATCTACATATAACACCAGAAAGACAATTGTGCTCCCACTAACCTTCTTGTAGACACAATATTCTTCTTCATTCTTAATGAAACCAAATTGTTTTATTGTATCATCAAAATGAAGATTCCAGCTTCTGGAAGCATGCTTCAAACCATAAATAGATCATTGCAACTTGCATACGTTTCCAACATCTTATGGAGTGGCAAAACCTTTAGGTTGTGTCATGTACACATCCTCAAGAAGATTTCCATTAAGGAAAGCAGTTTTTACATTTATTTTCCAAATTTCATAATCGTGGTATGCTGCAATAGCAAGCAAGATTCGAATGGATTTAAGCAACACTACTGGGGCAAAAGTCTCATCATAGTCCACACCATGAATTTTCTTGAAACCCTTAGCTACCAATCGTGCCTTAAAGGTATGCATGTTACCATCCATGTCAGTTTTCTTTTTAAAAATTCACTTGCACCTAATGGGTTTTACCCCTTTTGGTAGGTCAACCAAGGTCTATACCTAGCTGGCATACATGGATTCCATTTCAGATCTCATGGCCTTAAGCCATTTCTCAGATTCTGGGCCTATAATGGCTTCCTGGTAAGTCACAAGCTCATCTTGATCCATGAGCAATACATCACCTTGTTGGGTCATGAGAAATCCATATCTCTCCGGTTGATGACGTATCCTGTTAGACCTACGCAAGTCTTGTGCTACTAGAGCAGGTTGTTGTTCCACATCACTTTGTGGATGCTGCTCTATTTCCACTATCAGTTCCTTGCTACTATGTGAATTTTGAATTTCTTCAAGTTCTAATTTCCTCCCACTGGTTCCTTTGGAGATAAACTCCTTTTCTAGAAACACAGTAGTCCGTGCGACAAACACTTTGCCCTCGGTAGGATTATAGAAATAGTATCCCTTGGTTTCCTTGGGATACCTAAGTATTTATCTTATTTGGGTCCAAGCTTATCAGAAACTTGATGTTTTACATAAGCTTTGCAACCCTAAATCTTTATGAAAGACATATTGGGCCATCTCCTAATCTATATCTTATATGGTGTCATTTGAACCATCTTAGATAGAACACGATTAAGTGTAAAAATTGCTATTAATAAAGTATATCCCCAAAAGGAACCTGGAAGGTTTGCATGACTCATCATGGATTGGACCATGTCCAATAAGGTCTGGTTCCTCCTTTCAGAAACACCATTCTATTATGGCATTCCAGGAGGAGTGAGTTGAGAGATTATCTCACACTCTTTCAGATGATCATCAAACTGTTGGCTTAAGTATTCACCATCTCGATTTGATCGAAGGACTTTAATACTCTTGCCAAGTTAGTTTTGTACCTCATTCTTGAATTCTTTGAATGATTCAAATGATTTTGATTTGTGTTTTATAAGATACACAAACCCATATCTACTGAAATCATTAGTAAATATAATGAAGTATTGAAAACCATCTCTAGCCAGTGTGTTTAGGGGTCCATATACATCACTATATATGAGGCCCAAAAGATCACTAGCCCTTTCACATTGTTCAGTGAATGAGGCTTTAGTCATCTTCCTCATTAAACAAGGCTCATATATCTCATATGATTCAAAATCAAATGAGTCCAAGAATCCATCTTTATGGAGTTTGGAGATGTATTTCTCATTTATGTGGCTCAAATGACAATGCCAAAGATAAGTTGGCTTCATATCATTAAATTTGAGCTTCTTGGTATTTATGTTATAGACGAGCATTTCGAGATCAAGAACATAAAGTCCATTACTTAGTTGTGCACTACCATAAAAAATATCATTCAAATAAATAGAATAACTTTTGTTCTTTATTATAAAAGTAAAACCTTTCTTGTCCAAACAAGAAATAGAAATGATATTATTACTAATAGCAAACATAAAATAACAGTTCTCTAACTCAATAACAAGCCTAGTGGGCAAAGATAATAAATAAGTCCCTATGGCTAAAGCAACAAGTTTTGCTCCATTTTCAACTCACGGGTCGACTTCACCTATAGTCAACGGTCTATTGTTCTTTAGATCCTACACATTTACACAAATGTGAGACCTACATCCAGTATCTAATACTCAAGATGCAAAAGTAGATAAATTGACTTCTATAAAAAAAAATACCTGAAGTAGAAGTCTCACTTCCCTTCTTCTTCTTAAGCTCCTCCAAGTATTTGGCCTAGTTCTTCTTCCAATGTCCGGTTTGACCACAATGGAAGCACATACTTTCCTTAGCCACTTCGCCCACAGGTTTCAATGAAGTGTTGGGCTAGGATTTTTCCTTGCCCTTGCCCTTCCATTTGTCCTTGGGCATCTTCAGCTGCTTTTTGCCCTTAGCCTTTTAGACCATCATAATGGCCTTTCTTTTTCCTTTATTAATGTTTTGCTCAGCAGTTCTCAACATGCTTAGCAACTCTGGTAGAGATTTGTCAATTTCTTTCATATTATAATTCATGATGAATTGACTAAAACTTCCCGGCAATGATTGCAAGACTAGATCAGTGGCCAATTCTTGACCCAATGGGAAACCAAGCCTCTCTAGGTTTTCAATGTACCCAATCATTTTGAGCACATAAGCACCAACAGGGCTTCCCTCTACCAGTTTACACTAAAAAAGTGCCTTAGAGAGTTTGAATCTCTCATGCCTAGCTTGCTCTTGATAGAGCTTCTTTAAGTGCACGATCATATGGTAACCATCTATGTTCTCATGTTGCTTCTGAAGCTCAGAGTTCATGGTGGCTAGCATGAGACATCCGACATCCAAGGCATCATCATGATGCATTTTATAAGCATCCTTTTCAGCTCTAGGGGCATTTACAGCTGGTGGCTCAAGAATGGGCTGCTCTAGAGCATATAACTTTTTCTCAATTTTGAGGACAATCCTCATATTCCTGTACTAGTCTAGAAAATTTGTCCCAAAAAATTTGTCCTTCTCAAGGACGGATCGCAATGTGAAGTTATTTGAAGTGTTTGTTGCCATGGTAATTGATGCGTGAAATCCGAAAGTGTACGGTTTCGTCGTCAAGTAATAAAAAGATCGAATCCACAGGGACTGTATCTATGAATACCAATTAATTAATTAATTCAATTCAATTAAACAAAAAGAGAATATGATTATTGATTAAGAAGAACGAAATAAAAAACCAATAAAATAAAAATCTAAGTGCAAAATTTAGAACAAAGATAGCAAGTTATCAAGAAAAGGGTTTTCAGATTCAAGAAAGCTTCCAAGATTGGGATACCACAATAATACAAGACAAATCTTAATTGACAACCCTTTTATTAAATCTGAAATTCAATTGAAGGTGAATTACCCTAAATTAGTTAATGTTCTTTCTCAAGATACAAGATCCGTGCCCAATTAAACCAATTCCTACTCTCGTGATAATTGAATTTAAATTGAACCCATTACGCTTTGTGGTAATTCATTGAATCCTCGAAAGGCTAAAACTACTCTCGTGATTTAGACCTTAAGTTCAATTCTTATGGTTCCAACATCTAGGTTCACCTCTCAGTACATCCCTAAATGCCTATGAGATGCAAATAAGTGGCCAGCAAATTCACATGAATAAGAGCAATAAGAATTGAATCAATGAACAATCAAGATCAATAGAAAGGGAAACAACGTCAATTAATCATTATCAATGTATCAAAGGGCATTGCCCAATCCTAGAAACAAAAGAAACTACTCAGACATAGAGAAGAAGAAATCAGAAAACATGTTCTTAAACATCCAAACCCGTAATCCAAGAGAGAAGAGGGAAGTAAGATCAAGAACCCCAAAGCCTCTAATGTGCCTCCTCCCAAAACCAAATTAGAACCCCCTAATTGTATTTCAGAACATCTATTTATAACCTAGGATTTTAATTGGCTAAAAAGCCCCCAGAAGAAATAAAAAGAAAAACATAAAAATTGCTGCGCACTGCGATCCACGGCCGTGGATCATTCCACGGCCAGGCCATGGATCTCTCTGCCACAGGCCAACTTGCACTCTATTGAATTCCACGGCCGTGGATGGTTCCACGGCAAGGCCGTGGAACTCACTGGAGTTCTCTTTTCCTTCTTTAAGTTATCCCTCGATCCATGGCCGTGGTTTGATCCATGGGCAGGCCGTGGATCCCTCTGGAATGGCCTTTTTGCACCTTTATTGCTATCTATTAAGCTCCAACTTCAAACGTGCGAGCATTCCATTCAATCCAAGGTCAAATCAACATTAATCCTGCACAGGAACACCAAAAACACCGCAGTTATCCGAACTAAGGGAAAAACTAACCAAAAAGGGAAACTAAAATGCCTAAAATGCTCAAGAATGCATGCAAAACAAGAACAAAACATGATGTTGTTTCACACACATCAAATCCCCCCAAGCTTAAGATTTTGCTTGTCCCCAAGCAATAATTAATGCCAAACCAAGAAGTGGGATCAAAAGACAATAAAGAATGAGGCACCCGAGAAAACAATGTCCAAGCAATAGGCTAAGGCAAACAAAGAATCTGAGAGGTAATCAAAGTCAAGTCCAATTAGAGGCTAAGCTCTCAGAAATCATGCATCCTCACTGATTGAATTAAGTTCATTCCACTAACCACACTCAAAGTGTTTAAGGGTGAAAACCATATGCTCAAAATCCTTCAAAGAAAATGCACTTCTATATGCTTGATAAGAAACTAAATTTTCACTAATAATCAGCATGCATGCAAGAATCAAAAGGTATTTCAAGGGTTGTAATGGGGCCATGGGAATGATGTTAGGTAGGGTAGAGAAAGGAAGGTATACACAAAGGGCTAATCAAGATTTTCAATAAACACAAGTAATCCAATAGAACATAAATGGAACAAAGATAATTTTTCAATCTAAAACATAACTCCACATTTCAAATAATTTTCTTCCTTACTTTTCCTTCTCCTCTTTCTCCTCTTTTTTAAGCTTTCATCTCATGATGTTTCTTTTATTTTCTTTTTCTTTTTTCTTTTTTTTTTCATTTGAGAAAGAAGAAGCTCATATACATATAATTCCCAACACAACTTTCAAACAACTTTCAAGCCTAATTCGCTCCATTTAATATTCTAAATGATAACGAACAATGTTTCAGCATAGGTATCAAGAAAACAAGTATGCAATAGGCTCAAAATGGGCAACTAGAGGATGAAAGTGTAACAATTTCAGAAGATCAGAAAAATACCCAAAATGCCTTAATCACATTCAAGCATGCAACCAAAAATTTTGCCTCAAAAAGGTTTCAAATCAAGTTCTAGAGCACATGATTAATGAGGAATATCACTCAACACAAAGAATGGGAACAAAAATCATATAGTGCATAAGTCCCATATAGGCTCAAAACTCACATTTAGAGGTTTAAAAATTCAATAAGAAGCACAAATTCAGAGAATATTATGCTAATTATCAACTATCAAAAGATCACCTCTACTATCAATTAAAACAATGCCTGTAGCCAATCACAAGAATCAACAAATTGGGTTCCAAATCAATATCATCTCAAAATCCCCAAAAAAGAGGGGCACAAGTTCAATAAAAAACCCAAGAGATATGATGGTGTGAAAATGTAACATGAAAATGCAATGCAAAATAAGACATGAGAATGCATGAGACTAATGAAAATGAAAATATGAAAATACCCCCCCAAGCTTAGAACTTACATTATCTCTGATGAGACTTTTTGTGCAAGTATACACGTCGCTCAAGTAATAAAGTAAAAAGTACGAGTCGATCCCACGAGGACTAGAACTAATTTTCCAACTAAGTATTAGTATAGAAAGCTTTACTAATATCCAAACAACAATAAATTGAGATGTAAAGAATAAAGACTTAGAGTAACCTAACTTGAAACCACAAATAACACGTAATAATATTAACTAAATATCAAATTTCCACAATGGTAAAAACCTAGGATTGTAACCCTTCTTGATATTTCACTTAGTTTAAATCATACCCATTAGCCCACTCAATGTTACTTGAAGAATTAATCTAGAACTCTAATGTAAACATACCCCTCTCCCGATGGCAATATGACCTTTCCCTCTTAATCAACACATAATATCCCTATTAGAGTCAATTAACAAAGAAGCATTATATCGAACAAGCTCTATGCAAGATTACACATGGTCCTAAGCATATCCCTATATCTTAGAACAAAATCCCCAATTCAACCCTAGAGTTGGAAGTTCAAGTGTCACCCATTCTAGTTCTAGGTTCAATTTCTCTTTCCCAAGTTCAAATCAAATCCAAATACTTATCAATTGGTGGCCAAACAATCAATAGCATGAAGCACAAGAATGGATAAAAACTTCTCATAACATTGAAATGGGTAAACAAGCATTTAATAAACCAAGCTACATATCAATAGGAGTTACAATCCTAGAAATGAATTTAGCTCATGTTCAACATTTGGGGACAATCAAGCAAGTCAAATAATACATTCATCAAAGCCATAACACAGAAAATGAGAAAACCACAAAGAAACCCAAGAGAAATGATGAAGAAGATGAAGAACAAGCTAGCTCCAATGGTGGAATGCAAGCAACTCTTTAAGAATCTCCTTGTTGCCCAACTTCCAAATCCAGTTTCCCTAAGTTTCTCCAGGTCTTCTGCTACTGCTAAGGCTCCAAGAATGTCAAGGGAGTGTTTAGGAATGAATCCCCCCGAAATGGATGCCTTCCTTCATTAAAAACCCTCTCTTTGGAGTCAAAATGACGTAGCAGAATTTTAACAGGATGCCGCGGCCTCCTGGAAGTGTGTCGTGGCCTCCTGCTTCTTGTGCCTCCAAACTGAGAAACTATGCCTCAGCATCCTAGCAGGATGCCTCGGCCTCCTGTGAAAATGCTTCCCAAACTGACATACTATGCCACGGCCTTGGAGAGGGATGCCGCGGCCTCCTGTGATTTTCATTTAAAAGCTATTTTCTTCTTCAAAATGCACCCAATACTTGATTTCTTAGGTCCCTTATGTTGTTCCCTCAATTCAATTATCTTTCTTGAGCTTTCACACTCTTCCTTTTCTCCAATTCTTCATGAACCATGGAATTCAACCACCTATCAAGCATGAAAATTAAGTGATTACTAATTCCAACAATAATTCATTAAAACTTGTTCATATTGGTCAAAAGAGTTCTCAATAGGTTTCAACTCCGCTAAAGCTCCTACAAAATGAACTTCAAACTCAATATATCAAGAAAATATGAGGAAACTAACACAAATTAACACAATTGGTGATCATTTAACTCTACATTTGTAGAGTTATCACACCCCCAAACTTAGAATTTTGCTAGTCCTCGAGCAAAACAAAAACAAAACAAAATAAAACAAACTAAAAGTCAAAACATACTCAAATATGGCAAGACTAGGTATTAAAAATCATTCATATCCTCATAAATTGCTTCACAATCTAATTTCAAAGTGTCATACATGAACAATTCAATTGCCACATTGTCTCTCACATGCAGCTCTCATGCACAAATGACTTTCCAAAAACATGAATGAAAGACACAATCTCTTCATAAAGTACAAACCTAGATAGGTTCATAAAACTGCAAGTGCACATCAATCCCACATCCATAAGGTTATTTTTCACCTCTCTCTCCACTAATGTAAACAACACACAACCAAGGATCAAAAGGGACTTTATAAAGCTTATAATGAAAGGCCAAGGGGATGGGTTAAGAAAGAAGTTGTAGGATAATGAAAACAAAAGTTGAGATACAAAGTTATGTAAATTTCAAAATTCAAGCCTCAAAATATAAGACAAGTGCAAAATGGAGCAAAAGAATCAACACAACATTCACTTTTTTTTTCTTTTTCAGCAACCTCCACCCCTAAACTTATTTCTTTACAATACTTTGGGTGAACATTTTTTTTTCTCTCTTCCTTTTTTTTTTCCTTCTTTTTTTTTTGAAATTTTTCAGTTCCACAAAACTTCATGCACAAAAAATAACAAAGACTTGAATAATAAAATAATACAAGATATGCACTTAACAGAGGTTATGTAAGAAAGGAATTTTTTTTTCATATGGGTATGGGAAAAGGAAAATGTGGGTAAAAGAAAAGAAATAGAGGTCAAACAATAACAAAACTGCAAAAGGGACCTAGGGATAAACTGTGTATACAGGTTGGTTTGAAAGGCTCAAATGGTCCAAAGAAGGCCCTTATCATTTTCTTAATCATGCACTGCTTAGGATTTTGCCTCAAGAGAGAATCAAACAACTTCTAGATGCAAATCTTCACACACATGCAATCCCATAAACTTTCTCTAAGCTTGACACACAATTAAATTCCAAGGTCTATCAATCATAAAGATGGGAAGAACATTCATACACAATTGAAACAAAATAGATAAATGCAACTCATAAATTCTCATGTGTTATCCTAAGAAATCAGATCAATCCACAATTCAAACAATCATTGGATATTCAAATCAACACACCAACATGCACAAAATGACTCAAAACATAAAAGGTGATGGAAACAAAAATAAAATAAAATAAAATAAATAAATGCAAAAATTAAAAGCTAAAGGAAAGAAGAACAATCTTTTTTTTTTTTGGCCGACAACTATATACATCCCCCTACAAAGGCTCCGAACTCAGGGAGGCACTTAAGCCAACTCAACACTTAACTACAAAACAAAAATGGAAAAAAATGTTAATCAAGAAAATAAGAAATAACAAAATAAAAACAAAAATAAAAATAAAAGAGAAAAGGAGAGAAAATTTGGGTTGCCTCCCAAAAAGCGCTTGTTTAACGTCATTAGCTCAACGTTGCCTTTTATTCATCAAGGTAGCTTGAAGCAAGAGAAGTAGGATGACATTTTTCTCTTATCAGCTCGTTGCCTCCATACTCTGTCACTACCTTTTGAATCCCCACAAGTGTTAGGAACTTGACTTGAAATAGGATGTCTATGAAAAATGGGAGGTCCTTTCTCTGTCTCAGCAATCTCAAATATAGAAGGACCTTTCTCCTTTTTAGCGGTAATCTTAGGAGTGAGCAGATCCACATTAATGGGCAAAGAAGAGTTCTTACCATCAAACCCCTTTTGAAATGTACCTTGAATGCAATTAACAGGGGCATAAAGATCTGATATTGGGGTAGACTTATTAAAAACATTTATAGTCACTTGATCTCCATCCACCCTCAAAATAAGCTCTCCACTAGGGACATCAATCAGCGCTCCTGATGTTGCTAGGAATGGTCTCCCAAGAATGAGCGGGATATCAGCATCCTCATCTATGTCCAAAACAATGAAATCCGAGGGGAATATGAATTTATCAACTTTTACAAGCACATCCTCTATAATTCCCCTAGGAAAAGCATAAGATCTATCCGCCAATTGGAGAGTGACTGATGTAGGCTTAGCTTCTCCCAATCCCAACTTTTGAAAAATAGACAATGGCATCAAATTAATACTTGCACCCAAGTCACATAATGCCTTACCAAAGAAATGGCTCCCAATAGTGCACGGGATAGTGAAGCTTCCGGGGTCCTTTAGCTTAGAAGGTAGCTTGTTCTGAAGAATAGCACTACATTCCTCCGTTAATGCAACTGTCTCAAATTCACCCAACCTTCTTTTCTTGGATAGGATGTCCTTCATAAATTTCACATAACTTGGCATTTGCTCTAATGCTTCTACAAATGGTATGGTGATGTGAAGTTTCTTGAATACCTCTAAGAATTTCTTGAATTGGGACTCATCCTTGTACTTTTGCAACCTTTGAGGAAATAGGGGAGGTGGAAGAGATAGGAGTGTAGGCTGCACTTCTTCTTGAACTTGCTTTTCCTTCTCCTGTTCCTTTTGAGGCTCCTTTTGAAAGGTGGGAGCCTTTTTCGGAGTAGCAACTACTGTCTTACCACTTCTAAGAATGATTACACTACAATTCTCCCTGTTCTCTTGTTTTGGATTAGGCTCTGTGTTACCAGGAAGATTGCCAGGTGGACGGTTGTTTAAAGCTCCCGCCAATTGACCCACTTGATTCTCCAAATTTCGAAGAGAGGCTGCTTGGCTTTGGATCACCGCATCATTCTTGGCCATATATTGCATGAACATATCTTCTAAAGATGGCTTTTTCTCTTGTTGAGGAGCATTGTTTGGTTAATTAAAACCCGGAGGAGGCCCTTGAGCTCTTGATGAAGAGGCATTCTGATTCTGACTCTAGGAAAAATTGGGGTGATTCTGCCATCCTAAGTTATAAGTGTTAGAATATGGACTGTTTTTCAGTTGATTAAAGCATCCAACAAAATTCACAGCCTCAGAATTCATATTACACTGCGTAGAAGAATGTGCATCTCCACAAAAATGACATGTAACAAAGGGACTCTGCTGAGATTTAACACCCAAACCATCAAACTTCTGTGAAAGTGCAGAAATCTGAGCACTTAAAATCGTGAGAGCATCAACCTCAAAGACTCCAACAGTTTTTCTTGGACCCTGCCTCTCTGAAGGCCACTGAATATTGTTGGATGCCATCATATCTAACAGATTAAATGCTTCATCTTCAGATTTACTCATAAGTGCCCCACCTGCTACTGCATCAATGGTAGTTCTCAACGGCCCGTTCAAAGCAGTATAAAATGTATGCACCTGGAGCCATTTATTAATAGCATGATGAGGGCATTTGCAAAGAAGATCTTTATACCGTTCCCAAGCTTCATAGAGTGACTCAGATTCATACTGAGAAAAACAAAAAATCTCTTTCCTGATTTGAGCTGTCTTGGATGGGGGAAAGAACCTTTCCAAGAACTTATGAGTCAATTCATCCCACGTAGTGATAGACCCCTCAGTTAAAGAATGAAGCCAACTCTTGGCTTTGTCACGCAATGAGAAAGGAAATAACCTTAACCGAATAGCATCTTCAAAAACCCCATTATGTTTGAAGGTATCACAAATTTCAAGAAAATTCCTGACATGATCGTTCGGATCCTCATTGGGCAAACCACAAAATTGGACGGATGTCTGGATCATTTGAATAATGGCAGGCTTGATTTCAAAGTTGTTAGCTTCAATAGATGGCCTCCGAATGCTAGAGTTAAGATCTTGAACTTGAGGGATAGCATAATCCCTCAAGGATTTTGGAGTTCGTTCTTCTGCCATTGGTGATAGATTACCCGTTGCCTCTTGTCGTTCTCTTCTAATCCGTCTAAGAGTTCTCTCTATTTCTGGATCAAAATCAACAAGTTCAAGACTTCGGGTGCGTCGCATGCAACCATGAAGAGTACCTGAAAAACAGAAGAGTTCCAATAGAACAATAAAGCGAAATGAGAAATGAAAAATCTTTAACAAAAGTAACAAGTCTGAATTATTAGTAAAGTGATTCACTAACTAATATTAGTAAGATAAATTAGCAATTAGTCCCTGGCAACGGCGCCAAAAACTTGATGAGACTTTTTGTGCAAGTATACACGTCGCTCAAGTAATAAAGTGAAAAGTACGAGTCGATCCCACGAGGACTAGAACTAATTTTTCAACTAAGTATTAGTATAGAAAGCTTTACTAATATCCAAACAACAATAAATTGAGGTGTAAAGAATAAAGACTTAGAGTAACCTAACTTGAAACAACAAATAACACGTAATAATATTAACTAAATATCAAATTTCCACAATGGTAAAAACCTAGGATTGTAACCCTTCTTGATATTTCACTTGGTTTAAATCATACCCATTAGCCCACTCAATGTTACTTGAAGAATTAATCTAGAACTCTAATGTAAACATACCCCTCTCCCGATGGCAATATGACCTTTCCCTCTTAATCAACACATAATATCCCTATTAGAGTCAATTAACAAAGAAGTATTATATCAAACAAGCTCTATGCAAGATTACACATGGTCCTAAGCATATCCCTATGTCTTAGAACAAAACCCCCAATTCAACCGTAGAGTTGGAAGTTCAAGTGTCACCCATTCTAGTTCTAGGTTCAATTTCCCTTTCCCAAGTTCAAATCAAATCCAAATACCTATCAATTGGTGGCCAAACAATCAATAGCATGAAGCACAAGAATGGATAAAAACTTCTCATAACATTGAAATGGGTAAACAAGCATTTAATAAACCAAGCTACATATCAATAGGAGTTACAATCCTAGAAACGAATTTAGCTCATGTTCAACATTTGGGGACAATCAAGCAAGTCAAATAATACATTCATCAAAGCCATAACACAGAAAATGAGAAAACCACAAAGAAACCCAAGAGAAATGATGAAGAAGATGAAGAACAAGCTAGCTCCAATAGTGGAATGCAAGCAACTCTTTAAGAATCTCCTTGTTGCCCAACTTCCAAATCCAGTTTCCCTAAGTTTCTCTAGGTCTTCTGCTGCTACTAAGGCTCCAAGAATGTCAAGGGAGTGTTTAGGAATGAATCCCCCCCGAAATGGATGCCTTCCTTTATTAAAAACCCTCTCTTTGTAGTCAAAATGACGTAGCAGAATGTTAACAGGATGCTGCGGCCTCCTAGAAATGTGTTGCGGCCTCCTGCTACGTGTGCCTCCAAATTGAGAAACTATGCCTCGGCATCCTGGCAGGATGCCTCGGCATCCTGGCAGGATGCCTCGGCCTCCTGCGAAAACGCTTCCCAAACTGACATACTACGCTGCGGCCTTGGGGAGGGATGCCGCGGCCTCCTGTGATTTTCATTTAAAAGTCATTTTCTTCTTCAAAATGCACCCAATACTTGATTTCTTAGGTCCCTTATGTTGTTCCCTCAATTCAATTATCTTTCTTGAGCTTTCACACTCTTCCTTTTCTCCAATTCTTCATAAACCATGGAATTCAACCACCTATCAAGCATGAAAATTAAGTGATTACTAATTCCAACAATAATTCATTAAAACTTGTTCATATTGATCAAAAGAGTTCTCAATAGGTTTCAACTCCGCTAAAGCTCCTACAAAATTAACTTCAAACTCAATATATCAAGAAAATATGAGGAACCTAACACAAATTAACACAATTGGTAATCATTTAACTCTACATTTGTAGAGTTATCAGTCCCCAATGTAAAAATCTAAAACTAGAGAAGGGATAAAAGAAAAGAAGTTACTACGGTGGTGGAAAAACTTCTGGTGTTCCATCCATGGGCTGGGTGTGGAACTTTCTGACTTCACATTTCACTCTCTTTCTAAATTGAGCTTCAAAAGGGGTCAAACCTAGACAAAATCCATAAGATAAAGATCAAACCAACAAAACAACACACAAAATCAAAAGAAAAAGAAGAAATTAAAAGGAAAAATAAAAACAAAGAAACTTGGGTTGCCTCCCAAGAAGCGCTTGTTTAAAGTCATTAGCTTGACTTTGGTCTGGTTTTTGTACTCAGGTGATGTCAATGGAGTAGTGCTCAGTCTCCACTCCTTCAAAGTGTTTCACCCTCTGGCCATTTATCATGAAAGGCTTATGACCTTCTTTCTGCACCTCAAGCACACCGTAGGATAAAACTCGAACAATCTCATATGGTCCAGACCATTTCGACCATAACTTACTAGGACAGAAATGTAGAAGCGAGTTGTTAACAAGAACTTTATCCCCGAGTTTAAATTCACGCTTCTCGACACACTTGTCACTCTGCTTCTTAGGTCCTTCCTTGCAGGGCATAGCATCAGTCACCGATTCCTGTATACCTGAAAGCACAACACTATCCACAACCTTAGTAGCATCAATGCGATTACATGAATTTAAGGAATTAGAATTATTTTTAGATTTAAAAACATCAAAAAATACTTCCTCATCATTCAATCGCAAAGTCAATTTCCCTTCGTGGACATCAATGATCACCCTTCCAGTGGCAAGGAATGGACGTCCAAGTATGATCAGCATTGTAGCATTAGTTTCCATGTCAAGCACAACAAAATCCACCTGCATGTAAAACTTACCAACCTTAATAGGAACATCCTCCAAGATGCCTACGGGGTACTTGACTGACCGATCCGCCAATTGAAGTGAGATTGTTGTGGGTTTTAGCTCACCCACCTCTAATTTCTTACACACAAAAAAGGGCATAAGACTAACACTAGCTCCCAAATTACACAAAGCTTTATCAAAACTAGTGTTACCAATCAAACAAGGAATAGAGAAGCTACCTGGATCTTTTAGCTTAGGAGGCAATTTATTTTGAATTAAAGCACTACACTCCTCAGTTAAAGCTACTGTCTCAAATTCCTCAACCTTCCTCTTATTAGACAAAATGTCCTTAAAAAACTTAGCATAGGTAGCCATTTGTTTCAATGCCTCAGTGAAGGGTACATTAATGTACAATTTCTTAAGGACCTCTAGGAACTTCCCAAACTGCTTATCTAACTTCGCCTTGGCCAATCTTTGAGGGAAAGGAACTGGGGGTTGGTATGGCTTAGTGGGTACATACTTAGACACTTTCTCATTAGTTTCCTCCTCACCTAAGGGCTGTGTCTTGGTCTCTTTTTCCTCAATCCCCTTATCTTTGTCACTCTCCCCCTTACCTTTGGAATCCTCTAATTTCTTTCCACTCCTCAAACTCACAGCTTTACAATGTTCATTCCCTGGGTTTATTTCTGGTTGACCAGGAAACTTACCTTGTTGCCTATGTGAAGTGCTTGCTTGTTAGGCAATCTGGGTTTCCAACATCTTATTATGAATGACCAAATTGTCAACCTTAGCTGACAACTCTCTAATGGCCTCAGTCACAACATGCCTATGGTGCCTAAACTCCTCATTTTGCTTAGACTGACTCTCAACAAAATTCTCAAGAAGAGACTCAAGTCTAGATTTTTGTACCTGTTGAAATCCAGAAGAGGGTTGAGCACTACATTGCCCAGCTTGATATTGACTATTCCGATAAGAGAAGTTAGGATGTGACCTCCAACCAGGGTTGTAAGTTTGAGAACACGGATCATTCCTCCCTTTTTAGTTAAAGTCATGGAAATTATAACATGATTCCACTTGCTCTACTGGTGCACCATGTGAGGATCCCATTCCAACTTGGCATTCAGCACCAATATGTCCCTGTGCTCCACAAATCTCACAAAAATTGTTAGAGGCACCTATGGCATTAACATGAGCTTTCTCAAGCATGTCAAAATATTTATTCAAAGAATCAAACTTTGACATAATTAAATCAACACCATCTACCTCAAACTTACCTCCCGAGAGCTTTCTCGGGTTATGCCCTCTTTCATTGGCCCATTGGTGATGATTTGAAGCTACACTCTCAATTATCTCATAAGCCTTTGTGAGCCTTCTATTCATCAGAGCTCCACCAGCTGCGGAGTCAAGAGACACCTTCGAAGAATATTCTAAACCATTGTAGAAGGTGTGGACGATCAACCACTTCTCTAACCCATGGTGTGGGCAGGCTTCCAACAAAGCCTTATATCTATCCCAAGCTTCTGACAATGACTCGCCATCTTTCTGAACAAAGCTTGTGATTTGGGTCCTTAGGTGAGCAGTCTTGGAAGGTGGAAAGAATTTGTCCAAAAAGGCTTGCTTCAATTGGTCCCAAGTAGTTATCGTCTCAGCTGGAACGGACTTCAACCAAGCTCTATCTCTATTTCTCAATGATAGAGGAAACAAGCGGAGACGAATAGCATCAACAGAGGCGCCTTTGATCTTGAGGGTCTCACAGAACTCCAAGAACATATCCACATGATCATTAGGATCCTGTGACGGCAATCCTCCAAACTGGTTCTGCCTTATCATAGAAAGTAGGGCAGGAGGTATAGTGAAGTGCCTAGCTTCAATGTCTGGCCGAGCAATCCCAGATCGCAAACCCCGAGCATTAGGGGCTGCATACTCTTTTAACGGTTTATTATCTTCAGCTGCTGCCATGACAAATCTTGGTTCAAATATTTCTCTTACTCCGTGCCTTTGTTGTCTTCTCCTTCTACATAAAGTCCTTTCAATTTCAGGATCTGCTTCAATGAGAATCCCAGAACGTCTAGTACTTTGCATAAATAAGAGAAATTACCTGCAGAGAATCAAAGAGAAATCAAGAACGTAAGAACCAAATATAAAGAAAAAGGTTTAAAATAATTAAATTAAAAATTAAATTAATATTCAAGAAAAACACAGTCCCCGGCAACGGCGCCAAAAACTTGATGCGTGAAATCCGCAAGTGTACGGTTTCGTCGTCAAGTAATAAAAAGATCGAATCCACAAGTATTGTGTCTACGAATACCAATTAATTAATTAATTCAATTAAATTAAACAAAAAGGGAATATGATTTTTGATTAAGAAGAACGTAATAACAAACTAATAAAATAAAAATCAAAGTGCAGAATTTAGAACAAAGATAGCAAGTTATCAAGAAAAGGGTTTTCAGATTCAAGAAAGCTTCCAAGATTGGGATACCACAATGATACAAGATAAATCCTAATTGACAACCCTTTTATTAAATCTGAAATTCAATTGAAGGTGAATTGCTCTAAATTAGTCAATGTTCTTTCTCAAGATACAAGATCCGTGCCCAATTAAACCAATTCCTACTCTCGTGGTAATTGAATTTAAATTGAACCCAATACGCTTTGTGGTAATTCATTGAATCCTCGAAAGGCTAAAACTACTCTCGTGATTTAGACCTTAAGTTCAATTCTTATGGTTCCAACACCTAGGTTCACCTCTCAGTATGTCCTTAAATGCCTATGAGATGCAAATAAGTGGCCAGCAAATTCACATGAATAAGAGCAATAAGAATTGAATCAATGAACAATCAAGATCAATAAAAAGGGAAACAACATCAATTAATCATTATCAATGTATCAAAGGGCATTGCCCAATCCTAAAAACAAAAGAAACTACTCAGACATAGAGAAGAAGAAACCAGAAAACTTGTTCTTAAACATCCAAACTCGTAATCCAAGAGAGAGGAGGCAAGTAAGATCAAGAACCCCAAAGCCTCCAATGTGCCTCCTCCCAAAACCAAATTAGAACCCCCTAATTGTATTCAGAACATTTATTTATAACCTAGGGTTTTAATTGGCTAAAAAGCCCCCAAAAGAAATAAAAAGAAAAACATAAAAACTGCTACGCACTGCGATCCACGGCCGTGGATCATTCCACGGCCAGGCCGTGGATCTCTCTGCCACAGGCCAACTTGCACTCTGTTGAATTCCACGGCCGTGGAACTCACTGGAGTTCTCTTTTCCTTCTTTAAGTTGTCCCTCGATCCATGGCTGTGGTTTGATCCAAGGGCAGGCCGTGGATCCCTCTGGAATGGCCTTTTTGCACCTTTATTGCTATCCATTAAGCTCCAACTTCAAATGTGCGAGCATTCCATTCAATCCAAGGTCAAATCAACATTAATCCTGTACAGGAACACCAAAAACACCGCAGTTATCCGAACTAAGGGAAAAACTAACCAAAAAGGGAAACTAAAATGCCTAAAATGCTCAAGAATGCATGCAAAACAAGAACAAAACATGATGTTGTTTCACACACATCAGTAATCTATCAATAGAAAATATGTAAAGTATAAGTGTCATGCCATAAACATATTTAATAAGGTCTTTAATTAAATATGCATCCCACTATTTTATTCAAATCAATGACCCTTAGCATTGACTTAGAAAATCCCATTGTAAGATCTCCTAGTGGGCTAAGATTAATATTTCACCTAGCTTTGATTTAGCTTTGGCTGATCGCTCAAAGTTTGGTTATTTAGGTAAGAAACATTTTTCCAATTATATCACATATAACTTTAGGATAGTTAGGTGAATAACACTTATTCTAATACATCTAATGGACTAAAGCCCAACTCTATGCTTCTAAGCCTTCAATCCTATTGAAATGACCCAGTTATGTCAGACCCAATGGTTAGCAGTTGGATATTACCTTTATCCCATTGCGTCTTACTAATATAGATAAAGGCATCCTGATTTGGCAGACCTACACTTAATCGATACTAACCTTGACGAGTACCACACATTAGAAGGCATCATACAATGATTTAATATTTGCTTTGAGGGAATTTTTATAATTATTATTAGATCTCACCATTTATTAAACTATTTAACATACCGTAAACATCCAATTATCTCATACATGTAAAGCATAAAAAGAATGTGACATGGTTATGGCCCTTAACACATTGATTCTCCCAAGCCAATGAGAATATTAATAACTAAACCTAGGGAGCGAGCTAACTTCACCAAGCGTCTGCCACCAACGTCCTCATATGGTGTCTTCTTCTTGCCTCCACATCAAGATTACATTACAAAGTATAAAGAAACCTCATTTTATATACAAGGGGAGTTAGGTGAGAAGAGAATGTACAACCAGAATGTAGAGAGAAAGGCATGACACGTAAGCCATATTTTAAAATTAACCAAAAAGTATCAAAGGAGGACTAAGGCCATAACCATGCACCATATACCACAAATAGAATTGAATATCATGCTTTTGAATAACACACACTACGCAATGGGGTTTGTACCGCACGAGGGTCCCACTTCCCGATCAGCGGGAGGGGTCAAGAAGAGGCCGCCCCTTGTGGGGTTCGGTCCAAATCTTTTAATTCAGATACCGTCACTAGTTTCTGAATAAAAAGCACAAGTTGGACCTCTTACGTCGCCTTGACGGCTAGGGTATCAACTCTTGAACCCTCATAGCTGTGAGGACATAAACATTTCATGTCATGGGAAAACCCCTAATGCCGCTGTTGTGCTATCCAGAAACTAGGTTTGGTTGACACCAACACTTGATGCCGCGACAGACTAAGACAAGGTTTCCAAAACCCTTGCGCCGCGACACTGTCCAGAAATAAGGTTTGCTTGACATCAATATTTGATGTTGCTGCAGACCATAATCAAGGTTTCCAAATTCCTTACGCCGCGCCATTGTATATGTCACATATATATACTAAAAAACTTCGCAACGACATACAGACATATAAACACTTATGAACATGTTCATAGTTTCAAAAACATCATCATGGTTTCACATACAATATGTCAAACAGAATATGTTTTTGTAAATGATTCATATGTTTTTTGAAATAACATATTAAAGATCATACCTTTCACTAAAAAGAGAATAACTAAACATGTTATTTCATACAAAATGTAAATAGCAAAGACCGAATCATGATTTTGCAAGTGGCTCTGATACCATTGTTGGGAATTGCGGATACATCACGCAACGAAAAAACAAAATTCCCACCAAGGATCCATATGAAAAGAAGACCTTAATCCGTGTTTTTTTAGTTTACCTCTTGAAGCGAGATGGAAAAACGACCAAGAAAATCACAAGCACTACAACAACAACGATGCGTCTATGTTATCCACACGAACAGACTTAAAAATGTCCAACGTCCGCAGTCTTAAAGCTCGATCTCTTTGCCACAGTGTTAGCTGCAAAGAGAAGAGAAACCTGTCACTCACTCACTCACTGTTTCTGTCAAGTGCGACTAGGGTTTTTTCTTTATGCGTGCCTTGATAGCCCCCTTAGCAATGCTATTTATAATAGTTGCTGCCTAATACGAGTGAGAGCAGTAGAAAGGTAAGCTATGCAACCCTAGACTCATCTGTTATGAGTCTGGCCTATGATTGAATCCTAGTCCAACTTGGATCCTTATTGCTCCAGCTAAGTCTGTTCTAAGTGTGTGACCCTGTAGGTTCTCATGATGTTAGCAGCAATACTAAAATCTCATTTTAATATTACAAGCAGTAAGCAGTATCTAGCAACATATTGCTGCTATCCAAGTAATCAGAATGTCAGTGATTTGACATAACCTTTATGTGATGAATGTTACTGTGTAGTTTAGTCCCTTTATCTAGATATTTAGATTGAACACAAGGCATGAAACTTATCACCCTTGTATAGTTCAATCTTTCATTTCCTGATACTCGAGTAGACATAGTAATAACAAATGAGATCAATATCTTATATTGACTCATTTGAGCATAGTCATGCATTTTATAGTCTCACTCAATCAGGGGGCCCGTAGATATCACTCCTGTTATGTAGGAGGGACAAATCCCATCTATGTCACTCACATCCCTCCACATGATTTGCAGTATGTCCAATAACTAACTTTATAATCACCTTGTTACATATGACGTTTGATGGCATTAAAACATACAACTTCTCATGTAGAAATTGTAGTGATTTCAGGTCAAAGGACCACATGCACCATTATCACTATAAGAATCACTTATGAAACTCACGTAATGATCCACACAGTGTTCTCATGGCGGGTCCGTCCAATACTTCATTACTCTAATATGTACCGATGTGAAGACTTGATATCTTATATCTATAACCCGTGAAATGTGGCCATCAGTCTATGCATATACTAGTCTCAATGCATTATTGTCGTCCTGATTAACAATAATACTTGACTAGGGACATTTAAGAATAATATTTTGTTTCTGTCCAATAGGATCTCACGATCAAGTCATCCACTTAATGTCCTATGACATAAAACTTACTATTCTAAGGACTTTATTATGTATATCATAAATAACACAATAAATGAAATGCCTCATATATTAAATAAATAGCATAATACAATGTAAGCTAGTATGATCAAAATAAATTGGCCTCTAGGGCATACATAAACAAAGGAGGCAAAAGAAACTTTCTGCTCATTAGCACAAACCATCACCACAAAAATCTTCTCTATCTCATTCAACCATCTTTCCGCTTTCACTGGGTCATACTCACCATCAAAAGGTGGAGGGTTCATCTATCTGAACACTGCCAAGTTTTAGAAATTTTGATTCCTTCCAACTTGTACTTCTTGTACTGGTTGAGGTTGCTCCGGTTAATTATTCCTCATTTGCTCAAACATTCTCGCAGTGACAGCTGCCCGCTCCCTCATGTCATTTGTAGTCATTGTGGCTTAGTCTCTTATTGCATTGGCCATAGCTATAATCACTTCAGCCATGTTAGGTCCTTCTAAAGCTGAGTTCCTTGTTTCTCTAGTTCGCCTTTGCAGTGCCATAGTTTTCTGTACACACAGAAACAATACATATTGAGTTGCAGTGTCAATATCATGTAACCGTGCAATAGTAGCTAACAACAAACCAACTTAAGGCAAATCATGCAATTCTATCAAAGTATCTTACACAAGAGACAAGAAAAGCACAATTCATAAAAAAGAACTCCTAAACATACCTAAGCATAGTCAGTCCATACCCCGGCTTAACAGGATGAACTGCTCTGATACTATAATGTAACATCCTAATACCAATAACTTAGTATATCAAGCATATACCTAGATAAGCAGTATTAGCTATGCTTAACTTAAACATCAAATTAATTCATATCATTTAAACAAATAATAATGAAGAGCCTTGCGAAAACTAAAAGTTATATATGTAACATCCTGAATTGAATAAGCATAGTATAACCTATGTTATACCTCAGTCATTAGATTCAAGCTTGCTACTTTCTACAACTATGTACTTTTCTAAATAGCAGAAACCATGTATATAGAAAATATGAGCCATGAATGAATATATGTATTACACAACATTCGTATTTCTCACAAATACAATACTTATATAATTCAAAACAAAAACTACAAAGCTACACTAAGCTAAGCTCTCCAAGCTCTTATCTGTACTTCACTTTCCATAAATCTTGTTTCCTAGAATCATCATGGAAACACACACACAGGGGGAGAATCACATATTCTCAATAGTTAAATCCATAAACCATGCCATCACAACCATTCCATCCATTTCGAGGAAAAGCGTAATTCTAAAATCAAGTCTCACACATAATAAGCTAGAAAGGTGGAAAAAGCCAAAACCATATCATTTCTCTTCCCGAAATAGATTCTCTTTTTATAAGTTTGTATAAAAACTCATTTATCATAAACAGTCTTCAAGTAGACATCACACTCACATAAACAACATCTCTATTTAGAGATACAAAAATAACATCTCTATCTTAGAGATACATAATTGTCCATACAATTACAATGCATGAATATGTTATAATTAGCAACCGCCCATACAATTGCCACACTATGCCAAATTATGACTAGTGTTCATGCCTATGCAATAACTTAAGTATGAATGAGTAGTGTTATGATACCATTTACGGGAATCCAATTCCATGGTAATGTCATGATATGCATGAATCCTGAACAAAGCAAAGGAACCCGGTTCCATAAGCCTTGAACAAGCACTAGAACTCAGTTCCAACAGTCTTCTCTCTGGGTAGTGAATCCATCAACTACGCGGTCTTCAACATCATAGAGGAATCCATCCTCTTCAGGTGGTATCCATCAACTACACGGTCTTCAGCAACATAGAGGAATCCATCCTCCGGGTAATGAATCTATCAACTACACGATCTTCGGCAATATGGAGGAATCCATCCTCATCAACATAGTTAAGAAAAATAATGATGCCAATTACTACAATAACTAGCATACCAATTGGTTTACAATCATAACTACAAGAGTGAAATACAATGATGTCAGTTATCACAATAGATAGCATACCAATTAAATTACATTCATCTAATCTCAAGCATGAACAATAATGATGCTAAGTATCACAATAAATCACATACCAATTGATTTACATTCACCACAAACACTTCATTAAATACTCCTATTAGAGTCTCATCACTCAATAAGAAGCATATAAGAAGAAACTACACCTTTAGAAGGCTCCATTGCATCAAACAGCAATTATGGTCTAAGACTAGAAGTCACGCCTCGGCGTAACTCTTCCATGCCGTTACGTGCAACTCTCTACCCACTCACGCCCCAGTGTGGATTCAGTCACACCACGGCGTGTTTCCCTCGGGTTCACCTACTGAAGATAACGCCTCAATGTGGTATCTCTCACACTGCGGCACGAGTGGTTTTTCTGCAGAATTTTACAAAAAAATAGGGTCGAGTACTATTCCATTGGAACCTCCTCCAATCACTCAAAACTAAATTTCAAGTGATTTCTAACTTTACACAAGGTCCATAAACCCATTGCAACTCTCAAAAACCATTTTCAAATCACTCCACATGAATCAATACATTATTCATCACATTGAAAGCCTAAAACCCCTCTCTTAGCGCAAATGAGGTTATAAGTGTTCAACAGATGAAAAATGAATCACCAAGTATACTACAAAGCAAAAATAAGCCATCCTCAAGTTTTCTTACAAAATTCAAGCATAGAACACCAAAACAACCCTTCAAACCCCTTTTCCCCTATAATGCCAACTCATGAAACAAGATCAAGAAAATGTAAACACAGAGTCAAAACAAAGTCCCCCTACCTCAAGGTCTTGAAAATGAAGCCAAAAATGGATCTAACTCTCCTTCCCCTTTCTTTCGGTTCCCTTTCTCTTTTTTCTCTTTTCCTTCTTCAGTTTCTGCCTTTAAGCATGGGATATTTATAAAAGAAGTCAAACTTAGCTTCTTAAAGATAGGTACTATAACTCCTGATCTGTTAATAACACTTAGATTTTACCAAATCCAGTTTCCTAACTTCCAATAAGTTTCAAATAAATCCTAAGATTCATAAAAAATCTTGTTCCACTATTTCCACATTTTTCCATATCAGCTTGTAGTCAGTCCGACATTAAAATACATACCCAGTATGCTTAAAAATGACAAACTAATTCTGATTTACCTCAAATTTTAACCACATCTTCTTTCACATATTTATGACGTAGAAACAAATTCTCCACATTTATTCCCATTAACTAAGCAGTTTAAGCCAATTCCGAGGCTAATAACAGCTATATTTCACAAATAGTATAACAGCAAAATGACTAAACATGCTCAGAAGGCCACAAACTTACACAGGCATGACAATAAAGTATTAGACTACCTCTGTAACCATATACAAGTCTATCATGTTTTCACGAGTGTTACATTTCTCCCTTTATTTTTGGAATTTTGTCTCCAAAATTTGCTTGTCATCAACACTTAGTCACTTTTAACTAAAGTTCCAATATCTCTATCAGATATCACACTAGAAGGATTCTCACCTCCCTTAGTGGTATCTAACTCATCATCCTCAATTCCTAACAAAACTTAGATGTTCTCAAAACTTATCCATCTCACAACAACAACTCTAGATAAACCTGTTTCATGCGAGTCTCTATCTCCCAAGTAGCTTCTCAAGTCAAACCTATGCTAGATATTCTTCACCTAAGAAATATGCTTTCCATAAAACTCTTAGACTCCTCTGTCCATAATCCTTGCAAGTCTTATCTAACAACCCTTTATCTAACCTATGGTCTCTACTAACTCTAGAGGTACCACTCCACAGGGTGTAGATGCAAATAATTCCTAAATGAGTTCAGTCATAACAACTGGACCCTCACTAGAAGAATTCCTAATTCCCCTACTTTGCTTAGGTAGAGTCATAGTTTCCTATCCACACAGAACATTATATATTGAGTGGATCAGTCCACAATATCATATAACCGTGTATTAGTAACTACTAACATTCTAGCGTAAAGCAAGTCATGCAATTCTTTTCAAACATCTCAAACAAGAGACAAAGAAATGCACAATATACAAAAGAACTTCTAAATATGCCTAAGCATAGTCAGTCCATACCTCGGCTCAATAGGATGAACTGCACTCATACCATAACGTAACACCCCGAATTTAATAACCATAGTATAACCTGTGTTATACCTTAGTCATTAAATTCAGGTCTGCTACTTTCTACAACTATGCACTTTTCTAAAAAATAGAAATCATGTATATAGAAAATATGAACCACGAATGAATATATTTATTACACAACATTTGTATTTTTCACAAATACAATATGTACATAATTTAAAAGAAACTACAAAGTTACACTAAGCTAAACTCTCCAAGCTCCTGTCTGCACTTCACTTTCCATAATTCTTCTTTCTTAGAATCATCATGGAAGCACACACACGGGGTGAGAATCACATATTCTTAGTAGTTAAATCTATAAACCATGTCATCACAATCATTCCAGCCATTTTGGGGAAAAACACAATTCTAAAATCAAGTCTCACACATAATAAGCTAGAAAGGTGGCAAAAGCCAAAACCATGTCATTTCTCTTCCCGAAATAGATTCTCATTTTATAAGTTTGTACAAAAACTCATTTATCACAAACAATCTTCAAGTAGACATCATACTCATATACAACATCTCTATCTTAGAGATACAAAAACAACATCTCCATCTTAGAGATACACAATTGCCCATACAATTGCAATGCATGAATATGTTATGATTAGTAACCCCCTATACAATTGTCATGCTATGCCAAATTATGCCTAGTGCTCATGCCTATGCAATAACTTAAGTAAGAATGAGTAGTGTTATGATACATTTATGGGAATCCAATTCCATGGTAATATCATTATATGCATGAATCCTGAACAAAGCAAAGGAACTCAGTTCCATAAGCCTTGAACAAGCACTAGAACCCAGTTCCAGTAGTCTTCTCCCCGAGTAGTGAATCCATCAACTACGTGGTCTTCAACATTGTAGAGGAATCCATCCTCTTCGGGTAGTGAATCCATCAACTACACAGTATTCAGTAACATAGAGGAATCTATCCTCTCTAGGTAGTGAATCTATCAACTACATGGTCTGCGGCAATATGGAGGAATCCATCCTCATCAACATAGTTATGAAAAACAATGATGCCAATTTCTACAATAACTAGCATGCCAATTGATTTACAATCATAACTACAAGAGTGAAATACAATGATGTCAATTATCACAATATATAGCATATCAATTGAATTACATCCATCTCATCTCAAGCATGAACAACAATGATGCTAAGTATCACAATAAATCAAATACCAATTCATTTACATTCACTACACAAACATTTTATTAAATAATCCTATTGGATTCTCATCACTCAATAAGAAACATATAAGAAGAAACTACACTTTTAGAAGGCTACATTGCATCAAACAACAATTTTGGTCCATGACTGGAAGTCACGCCTCAACGCAACTCTTCCACGCCATGGCACGCGGCTTTCAGCCCACTCACGCCTCGGAGTGGATCTCAGTCACGTCGCATTGTGCTGCCCTTGGGTTCACCTACTGAAGCTCACGCCCCAATGTGGCATCTTTCACGCCGCGGCACGAGTGATTTTTCTGCATAATTCTGTAGAAAAATAGGGTCAGGTACTATTCTATTGGAACAAAACCCTCTTCCAATCAATCATAACTCAATTTCATATGATTTCCAACCTTACACAAGGTCCATAAACCCATTGCAACTCTCAAAAACCATTTTCAAATCACTTCACATGAATCAATACATCATTCATCACATTGAAAGCCTAAAACCCCTCTCTTAGCTCAAGTGAGGTTATAAGTGTTCAAGGGATGAAAAATACATCACCAAGCATACCACAAAGCAAAAACAAGTCATCCTCAAGTTTTCCAACAAGATTCAAGCATAAAACACCAAAACAACCCTTCAAACCCCTTTTTCTCCATCACGCCAACTTATGAAACAAGATGAAAAAAATGGAAACAAGGAGTCAAAACAAAGTCCCCCTTCCTCAAGGTCTTGAAAATAAAGCCAAAGATGGATCCAAGCTCTCATTCCTCTTCTCCTTCAGTTCTTTTTCTTTCTTTTCTCCTTTCCCTTTTCAATTTCTGCCTTCAACCGTGGGATATTTATAAAAGAATCAAACTTGGATTCTTAAAGATAGGTACTAAAACTCTTGATCTATTAAGAACACTTAGATTTCACCAAATCCAGTTTCCTAACTCCCACCAAGTTTCAAGTAAATCCTAAGATTCATCGAAAATCTTATTCCACCGTTTTCATATTTTTCCATATCAGCTGGTAGTCAATCCAACATTAAAACACACATGCAATATGCTTAAAAATGCCAAACTAACTTTGATTTGCCTTAAATTTTAACTACATCTTCTTTCACATATTTGAAACCTAGAAATAAATTCTCCACATTTATTCCTATTAACTAAGCAGTTTAAGCCAATTCTAGAGTTAATAACAATTATATTTCACACATAGTGTTATAGCAAAATGACTAAACGTGCTCAAAAGGCCACAAACTTACACAAGCATGACAATCAAGTATTAGGCTACCTCTGTAACCATATAAAAGTTTATTATGTTTTCACGGGTGTTACAATATACATACATCTTTGCCTCAAAAGGGCACATCGTACACATAAACTTTATGTAAATATCAAAATAGTGTAAATAAATACAAGATTTAACTATTAAGTATAAAAACTACTCTAGTCTTCATACTTTTTCTTCTTTCCTTTGGAAGAGCTTCCACTTGGATTTACATGGCAACACATGGGGTAAGAAATCACAATTCTCTGTATAAGTATTCCAAATCTAGAGTTTAATCATTCATAATGAATAAACAAAACTGTAACTAGCAAACATACCAATACTTATTACATAAGGAACAAACACAATCTTTCTCCCTACTTAATGTTCCCAAGCAAACTATACTTCTGATCTAACATTTGTAACAAACAATGATATCAAACAACCGCCCATACAATCGTAAGATATCATCGAGCAAGATAATCGCCCATACAGCTGTTACCGAAGGCAAATGCATCACACACACAAAGAAAACACAAATCACATATAAAATGATTATTAAGAGATGCAATGATTATGTTATGTATGATTATGCTCATAGAAAAGTGTATAATAGTGTAGGTGATGTCATGAGACTTAACTATTCCTCTGGGTAGGGAGGGAATCTATTATGTTAACATATAACCTCCTTTAACCTATCGGGTAGGGAGAGAATATTTAAGCTCCTGTAACCTACCTTAAACTAAGTTGACTTTTGCATTACCTCAACTGTTAGGAATAACAAGTATGTGAAAATTGTGATGTGTGTGAAAAATGCGGTGTTACGTCTAACTCTTACATAACCACCACATAACTTTACACTAAGTCCATCTTTGCATTACTAGCCCTTGCTCAACTCTATGAGAGCACTTCATACATTATGACACTCAACTATTGCTAACTTGACTTAGTATACTTGTATCTAGTATCCCACTTCTTCATCATTTCTCAAGTGATATCTAATGCAACACTATGTTACCTAGGGAGCTAGACACCTAATGTAATACCCTAATACAAATTATTGTAAAATAAGCACTATATTTTAGGATAAAGTATATTAAGCATGTCACTTTCTAAAATGCATAAAAACATAAATCCATAATAACCTGAATAGCCATTATAGAGAGCCATGAAGATGAAAAAGATCATATATGTACATCATTGGCTAAAAGTCCACACTATAATACATAAAATTTTACAAACAAACTAGTAAAGTAAATAAATACAAGCTGATGCAAAAAGAAATAAAGCAACAAAACTAAGCCTTCTACCTTTTCTTTTTCTTTTCCTTTTTTCTTTTGGAGGGACTTCACCTGGATTTACATAGATCACACAGGGGTGAGAAATCATAATTTCTCAGTATAAGCATACCAAGACCAGCAGTTATTTATTTAATAACAAATAAACTAACTGAACACATAATTACACTCTATGTAACAAAATATTCAATAATCAATAATATTAAAGAATCGCTCATACAATCCTAACATATTATCGAACAAGCAACCAAGCCATTAATCAATCAAGCAAGACAACTGCCCATACAATTGTCAACAATGTAATGCTTTATGTTATGAGGTATAATTATGCAATGCCAATGCAGATTTTAAATTTTGAAAACACAAGTTACTTACTTATTTACTAGAAACCTCTGTTTCTTGTATATACAAAGCAAGATAAGCCTAACAGCCTAAACCCCACTTAGTAATAGGTAGACACTTTTCCCTCACCAATGTAAGAGTACTACTTCCACCCCCATATCAGTAACCCTGACCATACGAGCATAAATGCAAGGAAAATTCAAATCCAACACCTCATTCTCAGGTCATATGGTTGTGCACACCATCTAAGGTCACAATACATAGGAAACTAGCAAATACCAAGTTTGAAAACCAAATATCCAAGCCACATTTTAAACACTAGCATATGAGAATCTTAGCCCCACTTATCCAACAAAGTAGTAAGATTCATATTTACTAGCTAAATAGTATCTAGAACATCACACAATCACTTCACAAGTGAATTAGAAATCAATGTTGATCAAGGTTCTAAACACTAACATAGGCATTCTATCACACTTTGAATGTCCAAGAATTCCTAAACTTGTCACATATGCAAGTTGATAATTCTCTCCAAGAAATATCCTCAAAAGTGTCTTATTACACCCGAAAAGACTTGCACAAATGATCCCATTAAGTAGGGAATTTAATTAGCATCACAAGCTAAAAATAGCCTCTGCCTTGTCTCATCATTTGAGCACATAAAGACTGAGTGCTTGAGTGCGATACTGCTATCAGGCGTAATTCTTTGGGCAATGGGCGCTTAAGCGCACAAGCCCCAAGGGCTTAAGCGCTGAACGCCTAGCAGCAAATTTGCTGAATTTTGCAAATTTGTGCACTGTTCCATTGGTGCCAAATATGAAATTCAACCACTCCAATTTGATTTCTAGGCAATTTTAAGTCCCTAACAAGTTCTCTAACATGAAGGAAACATAAAATACTAATTCATTTCATCAAATTTGGATCCATAAACCAAATCACTCATCCAAACCCAAAATCTTCATTTTGAACATTCTAGGTCCAAATGGAGAGTTTTCAATTTCTAATCCAAACTCTTAACATGAATAAGTCATAAACAACACTTAAAACTTATTCAAGCAAGAAAATCACTCAAAACACCTTAAAATCTCATTTTGACATATCAAACCTCAAAACAAGCCTAAATATGAAAATGAGAAGAAATAAAGTTTTGAGCTCAAGAACCCCTACCTTCTGTTGCAGTAAGGAACTGGAGATTCAAGCTTCAATCCTAGATCTTGGATTTCCCTTTCCCCTTTATTTTCCTCCTTTTCCTTTCCTCATTTGCTCCTTGTTCTCCTCTTGTTGTTGTTTCTATTTTTCCAGCCGTGAAAGAGTGAGTGAGAAACAAGTGAAAGGCTTGAAATATCATGAATAAAAGGTCAACAAATTAGGTTGTAACCATGGATAGTTTTAGGCTATTTGACACAACACTGATACTTCCTGATCTGCTAAAATACTCAGATTTAGCTAAATCAAGTTTTTCAAGTTCTAACAACTTTAAAATAAATACTAAGATTCATTAAAAAGTTGTTTCACTAGTATCATATTTTTTCATATTTGTGACTAGTCAATCCAACATTAAACACACAACCAGTATGCCTAAAAATGTCAAATTGACTCCGATTATTCGTAAATTTTAACCACATCATAGAATACACATATGTGGCATAGAAATAAATTATCAACATCTATTTCCATTAGCTAATCCATTTATGCAAATATTCGAGTCATTTTAAGCTACTTTTCACTTTTCAGTTTGCAGCAAAGTGCCTAAACTAACTCAGATTGTCACAAAATTAAACAAATATGTTAAGTAAGTATTAAGATACCTTCGTAACTATTTATAAGTCTAACATGTTGAAGAGGATGTTACACTTAACTAGTGCAATCCATAGCTATTAGAGACACTTTCCTTACTTTTCCTTGTATGCACATGGTCTTTCTTTCTAAGAAACACTCCTCATTAGTGTCTCAACACTCTAAAAAAGGCATAAACAAATGATCCTATTAAGTAGAAAACTCAATTAATCAAAAATAGCATTTTGGTGAATTTTTGGAGCTCATGCCTTGGCCCAGCCCTTTGATGAGTGTAAAATATACTCATCTTTTGAGTTTATTTATTAGGATCTTTAATTGATTTTTATTTGGTTTTTGTTTATTTTTATTTTTTAAATAATTATTTCTTCATATAATCATATTTGAATTTTTAGGATAAATCATCAAATTTTATCCAAAAATAAGAAATTTCTGAAGATAAATATTTGAAGGATTCTTATCCTATTCTTAGATGCTAATTAGAGTTCTAATTGGATGTAAATCTTAAATATGGATTAGATTGAAGATTGGATAAGGATTCTCAAACAGATTTGATTTGGAGCAAAATTTAGATTCCCTCACTATCCTGGCCATTCTTTATCAATTGAGCCATATCTTGAGCTACAAAGATCAGATCGATGCACCGTTTGTGACATTGAAAAGATAACAGAAAATCATACAACTTCTCTTTTGAGATCGAGGGCAAATTCAACCATCTGGAGGGTGAGAAAAATTGTGCAATTTAGATACAAAAAGTTGTTAACTTTTCTATAAAAGGAGAAAAATGAGTTTAGCAAAAAAACACACTTAGACAGAATGCAGTAGCCGTCAAGAGGCACAAACCCTAAAGTGGTGTGGGCCCAATTAGGCTTGAAGATTAGAAATTCTCTTCAACCTTTCCACTTATCTACAATGGAGTTTGTCATATTCTTCCCTTTTGTGTTCTTCTTTTTCTATGTGTAACTAAACCTTTTTCGTTAAGGTAATAATGGATCTTGTTCTTTGATGATGTAAACTTATTATTGTGTTTAATCAATATTTCTATTTCATGATTTATGTGTTTATCTCTTTTCTTAATATTTTTCTAAATTTGGCCAATTTAGGAATGATTTTTGTGTTGATGTATGATTTGAGAAAATTTGTATGAACCTAGAACTTGTTATAAATACCATAATTTCTGTAATCGTTAGGAATAGACGTTGTGGGTTATGTGGTCTTTCTTTTAATTCCCTCGTTTTTAATAATGTCTTTCTATTTGGGGGTTAGACTAAGGGATTAGTTAATTCTAAATAGTATAAGAGGATTAATATACCAAGAGATTGGATATTGATTAATTTTGGAAATTGACCATGAATCATTAGAATAAAACTTGATTAAACCAATATTTGATTCTGTATTTAAAGAGTTCAAGTGAAATCTGACCCCTAACACTTTCATATCATTGTCTTCTATCTTAACCCAATTAATTAAATTTTTTTATTTTTGTTTAATCTTTCTTATTATTGTTTTCACTAACTCTCTTTTTGATAGCTTGAATAGTGTCGATTTAGTGAATTTAGTAAATGATAACATAATCCTCATGGGAACAATACTCTTATTCACTCTTTATTACTTTTGCGATTCGGTGCACTTGTTGATTTCACAAGAAGTTTTTGGCGCTGATGCCCGGGATTATTGTTTTCATTATTAAATAGTAATTGAAGAGACACCAATTTAAGCACTTATTTTTCTTATTTAATTTTATTTTTTATTTAATTTTCTTTTTAATTGGTTTGTTTTTATTCATTCTTATTTTCTTTGTTTATTTTTATTAGTCATTGATTTTTTTTATTTTTTATTTTTTTCTTTAATTCACTCTAGTTTGCTTATTTATTTGTTTATGCAAGAGATTGCAGATTCAAAAGAATTACTTTTTGATCCAGAGATAACAAGAATAGAAAGAGCAAATAGGAAAGCAGTTAGAGAAAGAAAGAGCTTAGAAGAAAAGATGGCTAAGAATATTACTGCACAAAAAAGACGCATTTTGGTTGACTATGCAACTCCATCTTTTGAAAATGTTTCAACCAGCATTGTGCAACCTGCTATGCAAGCAAACAATTTTGAGATTAAACCAGTTCTTCTACAGCTGGTGCAACATAATCAGTTTGGGGAAGGTCAGGTAGAAGATCCAAACTTGCACATCACTAATTTCTTGCAGCTCTGCGACACTATCAAATATAATGGAGTTAGTGATGATGGCATACGGTTAAGGCTTTTCCCATTCTCCTTAAGGGACAAGGCTAAGATCTAGCTACAAGCCCAACCTTAAGGAAACATCTTTACTTGGGATGATCTGGTTAGTAAGTTCTTCACTCAGTATTTTCCTCCGTCAATGTTTGTGAAGATAAGGAGTGAGATTGCTTGCTTTACTCAAAATCAAGGAGAATCTCTCTATGAAACATGGGAAAGATTTAAGGAGTTGCTTAGAAAATGTCATCATCATGCTTTCAAATTTTGGTAGCAGGTGCAGATCTTCTATAATTACTTGAATCATTCCACAAGACTTATGGTGGATGCATCTGCAGTGGGTCTTTAAACACTAAGACTCCTGAAGAGGCCCATGAATTATTTGAGACTATGGCTACCAATGAATATTATATGCCTAGTGGAAGAGCAGTAGTCAAACAATGAGTTATGGAGCTCAGTACTCTTGATGCCTTACTTACACAAAATAAAAGTATTTCGTAGTAGTTAGCTAACCTCACCAAGCAAGTTGGGAATATGCAGCTGAATTCAATGAACCACCAAGTGTTAATTTACGATTTCTGTGGAGGCAATCATGCCAATGGTGGATGTGAAGCAAGCATTTCTGGTTTCATTTCTCCAGAATAAGTCAATTATATGGGAAATCCTTTGAGACCACAAGGCAATCCTTATTCTAATACATATAATTCACGTTCAATGAATCATCCAAAATTTCTCTTAGAAGAATCAAATGGAACCACTGAGTGCTCAACTCGAGCAGAAGTCTTCTCTTGAGAGTACACTTGAAAAGTTTATACAGTAGACTTCTTCCTTTATGCAACAGAGCTCCAATTTTATGCAACAGACCTCCACTTTTATGCAGGAAATAATAGCTACTTTTCAAAATCAAGGAGCAACTATTCAGAGTTTAGAGAATCAATGGGTCAAATAGTAAAACAACTCTCCGAGAGACCTCTAAGAACTTTACTAAGTGATACAGTGGTCAATGCAAAGGAGTAGTGTCTAGTAATTTCTTTAAGAAGTGGAAGAGTTTTTAGCCCTTAGCTAAAAGAAGATAATGCCAAGGAAGGAATTGATATTCTAAGATAAGTCCAAGAGAAATATGGCAATAGAGAAGAAGAGGTTGAGAAGGACAAACAGAAAAAGGACTCAGTTTTGGGTAAACCGTTGGACCCCTTATTATATGCTAGGCTTCCATTTCCTCAGAGATTAAAGAACAAAAATCAAGAGAAGTAAGTGAGGCAGTTCTCAAAGTTCCTTGATATTTTCAAGCAGTTGCAGATAAACATTCCACTTGTTGAAGCACTTAAGAAGATGCCATCATATGCCAGATTCATGAAGGACTTTCTCTCAAAAAGAGGAATTTCAAGGAAGATAAGACTGTAATACTTACTAAAGAGTGCAGCTTCATAATTCAACGGAAGCTACCACCGAAGTTAAGGGATCCAAGAAGTTTTAGCATCACTTACTGAAGAGTACAGCTCCTGAATGTTGATCAGGCTTTATGTGACTTGGATGCGAGTATTAATTTAATGTCATTGTCAATCCTATACAAGTTAGGAATTGAGAAAGTTAAGCCTACAATGGTCTCCCTTCAATTAGTAGATCAATCAATTAAACGTTTGTACAATATTGTGGAAGATTTGCTAGTGAAGGTCGATAATTTTATTTTTCCAGTTGACTTTGTGGTCTTAGATATGGACGAGGATACTGATATCTCATTAATTCTTGGAAGATCATTCCTAGTAACGTTAGGAGCATTAATTGATGTTCCTAGTGGAGAGTTTATTTTGAGGGTGGATGGAGATCAAGTGACTATAAATGTTTTTGATAAGTCTGTTCCAACATCAGATCTTTAAGCTCCCATTAATTGCATTAAAGATAAGTCTCCAAAGGAGTTGACTGGTAAGAGTTCTCCACCATTGATTAATGTTGACTCTCCCATTTATAAGTCTGATGAAACAGAGAAAGGTCCTCCCATTTTGCATGGTTAACTGCATGCTAATCCCTTACCTGTTGAAAAATTGAGGCCTCCATGGCCTGATGAAATATTGCATGCTAAGGTGTATTCAGAACAACTAGGTTCAAGTTAAGTTCAAAGTGCCTTGGGAGGCATTTCAAAGGTTGTTAACTAATGAAGGAAGCAGTGGTCTGAGAAAAGAAAAGTGTCATCTTATTTCTCTTGCTTCAAGCCACTATGATTAATTGATAAAAGGTAACGTCGAGCTAATAATGTTAAACAAACGCTTTTTGGGAGGCAACCCAAATTTTCTTTTTCTTGCTTTACTCTTTCATCCATTCAGTTTCAGTTAGTTATTTGCTTTTGCTATTATTTTGTTATTTGTTATTTTATTGACTAACTTTTTTTTGTTTTTGTTTTGAAGCTAATGTTGAGTCGACTTAGGTGCCTCCTTGAGTTTGGAGTCTTTGTAGGGGCTATATATAGTTGTCGGCCGCCAAAAAGAGTTTTTCTTTTCTTTTCTTTTCTTTAATATTTTATTTTCACATTTGTTTTTATTTAATTTATTTTGTTATCATCAACCCTTTTGTGTTTTGAGTCATTTTGTGTATGTCGGTGTGTTGAATTGAATATCCAATGATTGTATAAATTGTGGATTGATCTAATTTCTTGGGATAGCACATGAGAATCTATGAGTTGCATTTATCTCTATTATTTCAATTGTGTATGGATGTTCTTCCCATCTTTATGATTGAGAGACCTTGGAATTTAATTGCATGTCAAGCTTAGAGAAAGCTTATGAGAATGCATGTGTGTGGATGACTTGCATTTAGAAGTTATTAGATTCTCTCTTAAGGCAAAATCCTAGGCAGTGCATGATTAAGGAAATGATAATGGTCTTCTTTGGACCGTTTGAGTCTTTCAAGCTAACCTGTGAACATAGTGTATCCTTAGGTCCCTTTTGCAACCATATTATTGTTTGGCCTCTATTTCTTTTCTTTACCCACATTTACCTTTTCCATACCCATAAAATTTTTTTTCCTCTTACACACCCTTTGTTGAGTGCATATCTTGTATTATTTTTATTATTCAAGCCTTCCTTATTTTTGTGCATAAAGTATTTCAGGAGCTAAAAAAAATTTCAAAGAGAAAGTCCACCAAAAGTATTGCAAAGAAATAAGTTTGGGGGTAGAAGTTGTTAAAAAAAAGAAAAAAAAGTAATAAAGTGTTAATTCTTATGCTTCGTTTTGCACTTTTTCTACATTTTGTGGCTTGAATTTTGAAATTTGCATGATTTTGTATCTCAACTTTTGTTTTCATTATCCTACAATTTCTTTCTTAACCCGTACCCTTGGCCTTATATTACAAGCTTTGTAAAGTTCCTTTTGATCCTTGATTATGTGTTGTTTACATTAGTGGAGAGAGAGATGAAGAACAACCCTATGGATACGGGTCTGATATGCGTTTGCATTTTTATAAACCTATTTGGGCTTGTGCTCTATGAGTAGATTTAGTCTTACATTCATATTTATGGGAAGTCATTTTTACATGAGAGTTACATGTGGGAGACGATGTAATAATTAGATTTTACATGTGTGACACTTTGAAAATAGATTGTGAAGCAGTTTTTGAAGATATGCATGATATTCACTACTCGGTATTGCTATGTTTAAGTCTGAATGTTTTTAGTTGTACTTGTGTTTTGATTTATTTTTAATTTTTTTCTTTTTCTTTTTGCTTTAAGATAAGCAATATTTAAGTTTGGAGATATTTGATGAGTGTAAAATACACTCATCTTTTGGGGTTATTTATTAGAATCTTCGATTGATTTTTATTTAATTTTTGTTTATTTTTATTTTAATTTATTTTTAAATAATTATATCTTCAATTAATCATATTTGAATTTTCAAGAAAAATCATTAGATTTTATGCAAAAATAAGAAATCCCTGAAGATAAATATTTGAGGGATTCTTATCCTATTCTTAGATGCTAATTAGAGTTCTAATTGGATGTAAAATCTTAAATAAGGATTAGAATGAAGTTTGAATAAGAATTCTCAAAGAAATTTGATTTGGAGTAAAATTCTAATTCTCGCACTATCCTGACCATTCTTCATTAATTAAGCCATATCATGGGTTGCAGAGATCAGATCAATGCACCATTTACGACATTGAAAAGCTAATAGAAAACCCTACAACTTCTATGTTGAGATCAAGAGCAAATTCGGCCATTCAAAGAGTGAGAAAAATCGTGCAATTCAGATACGAAAAGTTGTTAGCTTTTCTATAAAAGGGGGAAAATGAGTTTAGCAAGAAAACACATTTGGACAAAACGCAACAACCGTCAAGAGGCACAAACCCTAAAGTGGTGTGGGCATAATTAGGCTTGAAGATTAGGAATTCTTGTCAATCTTTTCACTTATCAACAAAGGAGTTTGTCATATTCTTCCCTTTGTGTTCTTCTTTTTTCATGTGTAACTAAACCTTTTTCATTAGGGTGATGATGGATCTTGTTCTTTGATGATGTAAACTCATTATTGTGTTTAAGCATCGTTTCTATTTCATAATTTATGTGTTTATCTTTTTTCTTAATGCTTTTCTAAATTTGGCCAATTTGGGAATTATTTTTGGGTTGATGTATGATTTGAGAAAATTTGCATGAACTTAAAACTTGTGATAAATACCATAATTTCTGCAATCGCTAATAATAGACATTGTGGATCATGTGGTCTTTCTTTTAATTCCTTCATTTTTAATAATGCCTTTCTATTTGGCGTTAGACTAAGCAATTAGTTAAATCTAAATAGTGTAAGATCTTTAATATACCAAGAGATTGAATATTGATTAATTTTGAGAATTGATAATGAATCATTAGAATAAAACTTGATTAAACCAATATTTGATTTTGCATTTAAAGAGTTTAAATGAAATCTAATCCCTAACACTTTCATATCATTGTCTTCCATCTTAACCCAATTAATTAAATTTTGCTTTTGTTATTTTTGTTTAATCTTTCTTATTATTATTTTCACCAACTCTCTTTTTGATAGCTTGAATAATGTCGATTTGGTGTATTTAGTAATTGATAACATAATCCTTGTGGGAACGAAACTCTTATTCACTCTTTATTATTTTTACGATTCGATACACTTGCCAATTTCACAACACCCTTGTCACGCTGCCGCACCCTGCTCTCTAGTCTCTCACACCTCAACGTGGTGCATTCACACTGCGGCATGCCACTCTCAGGTGCACATACTCTGAAATGCATGCCTTAGTGTGACCTTCCCACGTTGTGGCACCAATTACAGAAACTGGATTCTACAACATTTTGCAAAACCCGTGCATTGTTCCATTAGAACTTTACTCACTTCCAATCATTCAAGATCGGTTCTCTTGTGATTTCCAGCATCAATTTAGGTCCCTAAACTTATTATAACTCTCATACAACTTATTGATTCACTTAGGCATAAATTTAGGTCCAAAAACCTCACTAACTCCAACTCATTTTCCAAGTTCCTCATCTATGAACCAAAATGGTTTGGCTTTAGCCATAAATGACTATCTTTCACTAACTAAGATGAAACTATCTTAACTTAATCATTGGAATCAAGAACCAAGAACATAGATTTGGCTATCCAAACCCTTTTTCTATTCATGAAAATGTATGTCCATTCAAGATGAACAAGGAGGAAAAAGATGAATAGAAGTCTCCTACTTCTTGTATGGATGATGATCTTCAAGCCTTGAACTTGCTCTTGGATCTTCCTCTTTTTTGTCCTTCTCTTTCTCTTCCTCGTTTCCTCTTTCTCACTTTCTTTTTTCTATTTTCTGCTCTCAGTTGTGGGAAAGGATGCAAAATAAGTAACAAAGTCTATCTTGCCTACTTAAAGGATAGAAACTAACATGTACTAAAACTTCTGATCTGTTAAGAACACTTTGATTGCTCCAAATCAAGTTTCCTAACTTCCAACAAGTTTAAAATAAATCTTAAGATTCATCAAAAATCTTGTTTCACCATTTCCTTAATTTTCCATATCTATGGATAGTCAATTCGGCATTAAAACACACAACCAGTATGCTTAAAAATGTCAAACTAAGTCCGATTAACCTCAAACTTTAACTACAATATACTTAGCTCATTTGTGAACTAGAAACAAATTATCCATATCTGTTTCCTTTAAAATAGAAATTTATACTATTTTTTGAGTCATTTTAGACTACTTTCCACATTCTATGTTGCAGCAAAGTGTCTAAACTAACTCAGTTTGCCACAAAACTTCCGAAGCTTGTCAAGCAAGTATAAGGCTACTTCTGTAACCCTAAAAAATCCTAGCATGTTATCGATGGTGTTACAACCTAATCAAGGCATATTACTAAAGTTCTTCCCTAAATACTGGTTCATGGCCGAAATCATCATATCTTCAAAGATCAATCAATTTCCCATACAAGTTCAACTATACATCAATTATCAATCAAAAGTGACCTAATCAAGGCATATTAACAAAGTTCAATCCTAAATTATAGATCATGGCCAAAATCAACAAGTATGTAAGAGACTAACATTTATCAATCATAATAATCAGAACTCATGCATTATCATTCAAAATCACTTATGAAACTAAATTCCCCATCAATACCTAGTTATGGCTGAATTTATCCTTCTTCAATACCAAGAAATTTATCAAACATCAAGTAAGTCAAGCAACCAATATCAAGAATTACAAAACCTCATCCAAGAAGTGAATCAATCCTAGATCAATCTATAATCACAATTGAGCATTAGAATCCAAACCAATGGCATACATAGTGAATCCAAAATTAAAAACACATGGTAATGGCTACTAGAAGGAACAACTATGAATTCCCTCCTACCTCTAGTGGTGTGAAAACTTTAGGGAAAGAGGTAACCAAGGTTGCTTGATTGATGGCTCTTTCCCCAAAGTTCTTCTCCTTCCCTGCTCCCTCTCACTCTTGGCCTCATTCTCTTCTTTATGCTCTCCAAGTGAGCTATGAAAAAATGTTTTGGGTGTGTGCATCGGGGGCTTGGCCGAATGACCTGATATAGAGGAGGGAGGAGGATATTTTAAATTAAATAATGTGGTCTCTAATTAATGCACCTCCAAGCTCCATCAATCATTGATCTTGCTTCCACTAGTCCTTCTTACACCCATAATGATTACTCTAGGAACTGTAACACTCGTGAAAACATGATAGGCTTGTATATGGTTACAAAGGTAGCCTAATACTAGTTTGTCATACCTGTGTAATTTTGACTTTCTAAGCACATTTAGTCATTTTGCTGTAGCACTATGTGTGAAAAATAACCTATGAAGCATGGAAACGGACATGGACACGGGATACAATACGGACACACCAAATTCAAAAATTTTAGTTCACAGACATGGCATATATATATATATATATATATATATATATATTTATATATATAAATATTCCAAATACAACTCCTCAATGACAACACAAACATCTTCATTTATAACTAGAAAAGAAACTAACAATAATTGAAAATTGAACTACCAGACTAAAGTGAAACTCACTTGAAACTTGAACCATTAGCACATAATGAACACAATGTATTGAGAAAGAATAGAAGATTTTTCCTGAGGGTGGGTCAGGTGATATTGAGCTTGTGGGCCGTGATATTTGTAACACCCTTTTTGGGGATGTCACATTTATGATGCATAAAAATAAAATAAAATAAAATCCTTACCCAAGTTGTAAAACACTTGATACTTGAATAATATTTGTGGTATTTTTTTTCTTTTTTATAATTATAACATTTAAATAAAATAACATGGAACACAAAATATAACAAACATAAACTCATCATAATAAACATATGATTCTTGTTTGAAGTATAAAATTAATTTACAACTATTAAGATTTAATAGAAACAATAAAAGACAGTATACTACTCAAACATAACACCTAAGATATGAGTCCTCGTCATAAGACAAATTCCTTAGTTAGGAATATCTTGACCGATAGAAATTCGACCCAAAAGTGTATCGAAGTTCTCTCTAGGGGTATAGTGAAACTCGTCCCACAACTCCCTAATAGGTAAAATGATCTCTACGAAAGCAACTGTATATCGTGTAGTAACAACCCCATGTTGAGTCCTACTTACTGATAAAGTCACATTACCACTGTACTCTATATGTCCTGTGTCCCAGTGGACATACCAAGCCTCAGCGCCTTCGAGAAACTGAAGTCTAAAGAAACCTAATTGATCTCGCCTTGCTGCCATTCTAGTCTTCGATGATATAAACATAAAGTAGAAAACAAAACAGAACAATACAAGAAAGAGGTGAGACAATCAACATCATTACCCGCATGGCAATTTAGAAAATGACAATACAAACAGGTATTACAATGGCAAGCAGATATTACAATAACACATGCTATTACATCATATACAGTATAGCAATTTAATACATCATACATAATATAACAAAGCAATATATATATATTAAATAACATATATCATCATATCATACAATATATATTAAAGCAATACATCATACAGTTTATCACAGAATATGGTAAATAGTAAAGTGCAGAGGATGCATGAACAGTAAAATGCAAATAATGCATGAACATAATAAACATTTAAAATGCAGATGATGAATGATACACACACTGACTCGTTCCTACTCCATGGAGCTAAACACGGATATCTGAGGGAATGATCCGAATAGAAACTAATAATACTTTATGGCTGCCCAACCAAACTATTGCACTGTCCAATCTTTGTGTCTATAGCCTACAGTCCAAAACATCGTGTAGCAGTACACAATCCAACATCGTGTACCACAGGCATAGTACTTAATAGTCCCCTCAAGATCTCGATTAAGAATAGTGCTTGTCAAGATCATTAGTGTGTTGCCCGTTACCACGGCCCAGAGGTGCTACCACTGTCCACATATGGGATCCTCCGCACACTAATGCCTCCAAGTTCATAAATGAACCACACTATGCTTATCATACCAAACACGGTGTAATTCGCCTTGTCAATCAATCACCAATTATAACCCAAATTGGCATAACACTCTAAGTATGATCTAAAATGACAAAAATACCCTTATTATCCAAATTTTACCATAATTATAAAAAATTACCAAAATGCCCTTAGTCACAAAATATCAAAGTATGGTACATCCCACCTGACAGTACTACACCACAACATGTCCGGGTCCACCACTTTGGCCCGACAGCAAAACTGACAGTATCTTTCAATCGCGTAGGAATTTTATCGCGTTTTCACAATCTTGTTGTTTTCACAAACATTTTTAAATCGCGTAAATATATTTTGACATTTTTAAACATCGCAAAATCTTTTTAAATCATTTTCTCAATCGCGTAGGATTTTTAATTCATTTTCTTAACCGAATAGCTTATAATTATTATTTTTAATATGTGTAAAACTATATCTAGTATATTTAAAATACGTAGAGTATTTTTCTTGTGTTCTAAATATAGTATGGAATCTTTTCATTTTATGCGTCTGATTTTAATAAATTTTGGCAGCATTTTGCCTATAAAATCAGTATAAGGTATTTTTAACGTTTTCCTCTAAATATAGTTTATTTTATTTTTACCCAATAATTTCACTTTGAAACTTACTAACGCGCTTCAAAATTTATGGAATGAGCTCTACGTTAGTATTTTTCAAGCGTCAAATTTAATTCTTATTTAAACTAATTTCTGCTAAGTAAAAATTCTAAAACTGAATTTATTCATTTTATTTTCTCAATGATTCATTGGAATCAATTTATGTTGTAAAACGATTACCTAACCTATCTTAGTAAATAAAAAGGCATGTTGGCCAAATCAAAATAAAATGGCATTTAATTATACACTAAATGGCATGTTGGCCATAATTAACTTAAATCATCTTTAATTTGATTATTTTACCTAGATTCCTCAAATCAATAATTTAAAAAAAATTACTGAGAACATTTTGGTTCTCGGTTTGGATGTAAGGCCGTGAGCCTCATAATGTGTTATTTGGAACACTCATGCAAACCGTACATGTTATTCACATCTTACTTTAATAATTATATAATTATAAACACATGCAATTATATAATCACATACAAGATACATACAATTTATTTAAAACCATAAACATGCATAGCAAAAATAATGAAAGCTATAATCATGCATAGCAAAATAAATCACAAATAGGAAAGCATCAAAACAATCACAAAAATAATAAAAGCCATAAACAACCACACAAATCGAATCCTTATGGATTCTTCATACACAATCAAATCCATTTTCCCATCACCACTTAGGGTTGATAATATTAAATCTCCCTCTTACCTCTTGAAGACAATTAATCGGTTAGTTTCCTTCTTTCTTGAAATTTCGTGCAATCTCCCAAACAAATCCCTAAAATTCTTAAACAATTAGTAAAAACACATACAAGGTACAATATTGGAAAACCATGGAACAATTATGGTTAGAAAAATTAGAAATCAAATTTTGAACTAAAGAAACAAAACTTACCCTTAAGAAAGTAAGCAAAAGGTTGGATTTTGGACAAGATAGAGTAGGATTTTGGAAAAACTTTGTTAATGAAAAGTGTTTAGAATAGGATTTGGGTTTAGGAAATATGATGAGATAAAATTATAGAGGTTTGGTTGTGGGTGTAGGGTATATGGCCGAATATGGAGAGAAAGAAAGAAAAGAAAAGTGTTCTTGGTTCTTGGTAGTTTTTGGAGAGAAAATGGATGCTTTGATTTGTGATAAATGTAATAAAATGAAAGTAAAGAGTAAATGCAAGGCTGCTGTCGTGTGAGTGTTTTTGGGTGAGGTTGAGTGTTCAATTTGGCAAGGTAAATATCCAAATGAATGCACATGGTGGTGCACATGGTTTATGACAATTTGGAGGGTTCAAGAAGCTAGTAGAACCAAGCCATCCAAGCCTCCAAGCTGCTGCCCAAAACCGTGCAGCCCTCCTTCATTTTAGTGACTTAATTGTTTCTAAATTACTCCTAATTACATGCTAACTAATTAGGGAATTAGTTAGGTTAAATATCCTAACCAATCTTAATTAACATACTAATCATATAACTAATTAATTTAGTATATATTAGCATATATTATAACCTTTGATTAATATTAGGATGTCTAATTAGTATTTAGATTATAATTAATTCATAACTAAGCTAGTTCACTTAGTTTTCTAATTAAGTAATTAGATTAGTCAAATTAAGCTTAATTAGCTACTAACCAAATTCATGCCTACAAT
This sequence comes from Ormosia semicastrata, assembly GCA_029884595.1. Taxonomy (NCBI): domain Eukaryota; kingdom Viridiplantae; phylum Streptophyta; class Magnoliopsida; order Fabales; family Fabaceae; genus Ormosia; species Ormosia semicastrata. Next base: position 36,460,656 of record JAQQTO010000048.1, on the reverse strand, counting down.
TTTTGACTTAATTCTAACCATTGATTCATCTTTAATTCCTAGCCATAGATTACATCTAAGGTAGATATCAATTGCTCATAAAACTATCATTCTAATCTCACCATTGATTAGATCAACGGCTAAGGTTAAAGGCTTCCTAACTAAGTCTTCATCCAACGGTCCAAAAGAAAGTCTATGCTCCCTTCGTTGACCTTTTCCTATTGGTTTAGAAAGTCAAGCCTACTTTCGTTGACTTGCTCTCATTGGCTAGAATTTGTCCAGTCAGCACAGTTGACTGTTTTTCCTAAACGTGGGTCCCACAGTACTTTTAAAGATCTGTGGTCAAACCGAAGCAGATTTTTACTATTTTTGAGACAAGAGGGTATCTTGTAATACAAAATAATATTATAATAATATAAAATTATTTTATTACACGCTTAAATCCAAAAATTACGAGATTAATATATATATCAATCAATTGGGTTTAGTAAGATCCCCACTCCAATTAATTAAAATAAGATTTTTTCGGCCAGAAAATTATTATTTTCCTGGCTCGGAGCAAATCACACACAACAGTCAAGTACACTCACGGAACAGTCAAATTTAATTTACTGCTCACAGAATTCACAAAACAGTACATTTCGGGACTATATTGTAATTATCCTAAAAGTTGGGGTGTTACAATATTAGTACACTACCACACAATTTTTTTTTTAAATTTTAATGGGCTGTGTCCAATATGTGTCCGCGATGTATTCGAGATGTATCCTGGCTGTGTCCGAGCTGTGTCTGAACTAAAAATAATAATTTTTTTAATTGGACACACTCAGACATGTGAGACACGCGTGTCGTGTGCGCATCGTTGTCTGTCCATGTCGGACTTGTGTCCGACACGTGGACACACCAGTAAACTGGCGTGTCTGTGCTTTATAGAAAATAACTGTTATTAGCGCCGAAATTGGCTTAAACTGCTTACTTAGTGAAAATAAATGTGGAGGGTTTGTTTCTAGGTCACAAATGAGTGGAAGATGGTGTGGATTTAAGATCAATCAGAGTTAGTTTGACATTTTTAAGCATACTAGTTGTGTGTTTTAATGTTGGATTGACTACCAACAGATATGAAAAATTATGGAAATGGTGAAATAGATTTTTGATAAATCTTAGGATTTATTTTAAACTTGTTAGAAGTTAGGAAACTTGATTTAGTGAAATCTAAGTGCTCTTAATAGATCGGGGGTACACTTAAGTCACTTAAGTGACTAAGTGATGCACAATTCCCTTTTGTTTTTTGATGCCATAATTTGGTGTATTTAAATGAGGTATTTATCTCATTTTCTTCACTTTTCACAGCTTCTGTAACACCCCAAAAATCGCTTCTTTCCTAATAAATACTCATTTTATAATATTTATGATTTTTGTGAATTTTTCTAGAATTGTTTGAATTATTTGATTATTTTAATATATTTCTTAATTTGCGTGCACACTAAGCGGAGCCGGAAAAATAAAATATTTTTTCCGAGGTTGAAAAACCTTGGACTGTGAAAACGGTGATGGGGGATCTTACTAAACTCGAGGTCAGACACAGTTTACGAAGTTTTCATTTTTTGAGATTTTATCTGACGGATAAAATTTGGGTGTGCCTATTGTCCATTAGACAATAGATACTGGCATTGTTAACTGTAACTTTCATCCACTAAATAATAGCTTGCAGTAAAAATTTAGTAGATTATTTCTATCTAGTCACTTTTATGATATCATCTAAGTGACATTGTCGATGTCACATTATTACATGACAACATGATTTGACATTTTTTGGAAATGTGCGAAGCTTTGGGAGAAGCTTGCAAAGAAAGTTTTGCTCCGTTCTCCTAGGGGGCACGACTTTTGAAGGACGAAAAAGATGACAAGTTGTCATCTTTTCACAAGGTTTCACATTTCACCAAATAGCTACCATCTTTTCATCTTCCAAAAATCTCCTATCACTTTCTCTCTCTATCCTAAAGTTTCTATCTCATTTGCTCTCTTTCATTTTCTCTCAAGCTTATGGCTACCACTCTCAAATTTCCTTTTCCATTTTTTCCTTCATTCAATCACATTTCTAGGATCTACACATTTCATAGATGAATTTCTATGTTGAGATCATCATCTAGTTATCTCATCTTCATTATCTTCTTTCAAAAACCCTAACTTGAAGCTGTTAAGGTGAGACTTTGATTTCTATTTTCTCCTCTTATTTTCCTCTACACCTCACGGCCATTGACCCCTTTGGAGGACCCAAGATTTGATTTTTCTTCCATCGTTTAGTTCATCTTCATCTTCTTCTCTATAGGCTCACGGACAACCCCCAAAACCCATCACCAAATCTTCAATAATTCAAGATAACCTTGGATCTTGAGTCTCTACATCATTCTAAGACACTTTTTGTGTGGGAATCAATCTCTAGTTCATCCATCTTCAAGTATTTCTTTAAGTTTTGCTTCAAATCTCAAGTTCAAGAATCTTAAGGTAAAGTTCTTGAATCTTCTCTCTTCCTTCATTTTAAAAGATGTAAAACCATACTTTGATCTATGGTAACCTTATTCAAGCCCTAGGTACTAATTCTTGTATGTTTGCTTTGATTCTAAGAACCTCTTGGTGGAAAAAGTTTGCTACACAAGGACTTACAAGGAGCTAGGAGGCTACACTTGAGGTAAGAGGGAGATTAACCTCATCAACCATGCTATGGTAGTGAGGAACGAATGGGTGTGTTGGGATTGGAGAGTACAAGTGAGGATTCATCCACCCAAATGTGTGATTTTGGTCTATGCTTGTTTGATCTTGTATGAGTATATGATGTTGTTCTATGCAAAAAAAAAATGATTGTGGTGATTTAATGGATATATGTGATTTTAATAACAAGCATGAATTTAATAAATTGTGGTAATTGAAGTATGTGGCATGCTATAATTATGTTGCAAAGAAATGCTTTTTGGTCCCCTTGATTCCTTGAGGCTCAGGGCCACCTTGGCCTGGAGAGAGGTATCCATGAGAAAAATATTTGGTTATCAAGGACTTAGATGATTAGGTGATAAAGACAATATCTATGAGGTTACACGTTAAATGAGAGAAGAAATAAAATTGTACCATTGAAAAGACATTGATGTTGGCCATGATACTTAAAAATTAGAAGTAAGAGTGAATTAGAAACCTAAAATATTTGATGATGAGGTAGAAGAGTAATAAGGATGGAAAGAATTTTATTTAGAAGTTGAATAATGGAAGTTTTAGAAAGAATGTTAGGAAATATTGTTTGGGTGATTTGGAAGACAAATTAGGGTTTAGGGATTATGAGTAAGATTAAAGATAATTATAATTTCATAATTTGAGGAGTAATAACTTTTGGATGTACCAAATGGAAACAAATTTGGAGATAATCAGAATCATGGAAAATGACTTTTCAGAGGTAAACCTAGGTGACTTGACAATCGAGAAAATTAGTTAAGAATTTATAAGATAGGAATGGAAAGGATTAAAGTTGATCTTTAAGCAAAAGAGTGATTTTCAATTTTGAGAGGAAAAATAAGCTTAAGAAAGAAATAGAGAAAATTTGAAAGACTTAGATGAAAAAGGAAAGGAATGGTGAGGTAAGGACGTTGTGTTTTTTTTTTTTTGTTCTCATAAATGATATGAGGATAGGTCATTCGAGGAACTTAGTTGGAAGAACTTGGTGATTAGAATTGATTTCTATCCTTATTCTTGAAAATGCTATGCTAAATTAAAACTAAAGTGTTAAGATGAAGAAAGAAGTAAATTGAGGATTTGAAATAATGGTTGAGTGGTAAAATAAATTTGGTCCCTTACAGAGAGAGAGGTCTCAGCCTTGAGAGGAAAAATGGGTGAGGAATAAAATTCATAATAAATTAGAGTACCTTTAGGGCTTATGGAAAAAGAGAAGTGAGGATTGTGTATTTGAGATGCCTTATGATTGAACATAATGTTATTATGCTGTTGAGCTAATGGACTGGACCCTGGCTGGTCAATGGTTAGTGTGAACCTTGCTATTGTTTCTCTTGACGAGATTAATATTGCTACAAAATATTATGCATTATTGTCACGTGATTATACATTGTGAAAGTCGAAATGACTTGTTGTTAAGGCGGAATGCCTAGGTTCATTATCATGTGATCATGCATTGTGAAAGTCAGAATGACTTGTTGTTAAGGCAGAATGCCTAGAGATGAATTACACCTTAGTACAGGTGCGATGGTCATAGTGTAGGTCACGTGTTGACCTTGGAGGCGTTAGGGCGCGAGTTTTCCACAATGGCCAGCTGGTAGCTCCCCTGGGCCATGGATCAGACCGATGCAGATGCACTAATGATCTGGACTGAGACACTATCGCCAATCACTATCCAGTGTAGACTGCCTAATGAGAGCCATGATACGCATATTGAGAAAATTATAGCACTTGATTTGAGGCTAGCATGACACAGACAAAGTCTTCTGGATCATTCTCTCTGAAATTTGTGATTAGCTCCATGGAGTAGGAACTAGTTGTATTGTGTATAGGGATGGTCAGTATACACATTGTGCATATGTATAGTCAGCACATTTATTATTGTGGCATGATCCATACATATATATATATGTCTTGATGTACATTGCTGAGTTACTTATCAGTTGATAACATGATTATATTTGTTATTCTATGAATATTCTTGTATTGATATTATCATATCTGCTATTACTTGATGTTGTTGTGTAAGAAAGGCGTTACTGCCTTTTGTTTTGTTTCTTGCTGCCATGATGGTATTGATGTAGGGGATCTCACCTTTTCTACTGTATTATTCTGTCAACTTCTATTTTGTATTTGCGATGGAAAAGTCTATGATGGCGGCAAGGCAAGACCAGCGAGGTTTCACTAGCTACAGTTCCATAGAGGCATCAGAGCATGGAGTGTCCAGTGGGACACAGGATGTAATGCCCCTTTTTGGGAAGGAACGTCACATTATCAATTACAATGCGAAAAATAAAATTTATGAGTTAAGACCCGGTTCTTTTCATTATTTAAATTTTATCTGGTTAAAGCTGTATAAATAAAATGGTGACTATTTTTTTTGTTATGATGATAATTAATAAAATATAGTGACGAAACGTAAACGGTATAGAGAGCAAGACAGAAGTAAAGCATACATTTGATCAACATTGCATATTCATATATATAAATATATAATTATGTCAATTATGTTTGATTACAAAGCCCGATATACCAAAAAGTAAAACTATACCTACTCAAAGGATCATACATATACATCCCCAAGATATCAGAATATACAGCCCACTACAGTTAAAACATCAGGCCCCCAAAATAAAACACTGGTAGCCCTCAGTAGCTACCAGTAATATCAGTCCCTCAGATGAGGAGGAATCATGTCAGGATCCTCCGCAAGATCCTCCTCGGGAACCTCCTCGGGGTCTTCCTCATCTGAGGAAACCTCCATAGGAGCCATAGAACTAAGGGCCGGAGCCCGAGCAATAGAATCAAAAGAGTCCTCCTGCGGGGTGCAGTAGCGGTCACCCCACATTTCCCGGATGGGCAGATAAAACTCCAAACGCAAGATGATGCAGCAGGTAAAGATCGGTGTCTCATGATACCTCCAGGCCAAAGAGATCGACACGTCTCCCAGGTAGACATAGCGGTCAGAATTCAGGTTGACGTGCCAGCATTCCGGCCCTCCAAGGAAGGTCAGACGCACATCACCCATAAATCCGCACATGCGTGTCCCCATGCTCCACAGTAGATGCTAATCGTGATCAGGCCAGAAGCTGGGGAAATCGGGAGCTCCAACCTCCTTGCCGTCGTCTTTGATGGGACACAATATATAAATAGAAAATAACAGAAATACAAGAAAGAGGTAAGACATCCTACCGTCATTACCAATTATAGCAGCAAGAAACAAAATGGTGCAAAGTGCCCACATAGCATTCTTAACAGCAATAATAATAATAAACATTTAAGTAGCAGTAATAAACAACCAAGCAGTTCCAGGTAGTTATTTATATCAGTAGCACAACAGTTCAAATTATAATAATGAATAAATGTCAGATAATACATGGACTCACTATGCACATGCATGCAAAGTCAAAATCCTACTCCATGGAGCTGGACACAAACAGTCGGAGAGAAAGATCAAGAGACTCGTCTGCAACTCGGCTGCCACGGCCAAAGTGCTATAATTCATCAGTTTATCCATGGGTACATCATGGTATTGTACAGACAGTCTACACTAGATCACGATATAGGACAGTGCCCGATCAGGATCATCGGTGCGTTTGCATCAGTTTGCCCCACGGATAGAAGAGCTACCAACTGTCCATTGCGAGGTACCACCCTGACGCCCCCATGGTCAACAATATGACCTACACTAGTCTACTCACACCCGCACTAAAGTGTGTTCAATCTCCTAGGCAACTTAGCCTTAACAACAGTCCAAAGGACTTTCACAATGCATAAAAACTCTATGCATAATCATGTATGATCATCATTATATACTATTCCACAATGTGCCACAATTGGCCAAACTAAGTATCAACACATCATTGGTCACTCACATGGACCCACAATATCATAATATTGGAATTAAACGAATTAATACATTTTCAAGGTTTATTATGAATTCTTACTTAAATTTAGCCTTTTTTACAAAGTTTGTCTCTAGAGGGATTCTCTTAGTCAATTAAATTCTCTATTGTAATTTATTCTCATACACTTAGAAAGTTATTCTAAGATTCTTAAAGTCTCACACTCTCTTGTTCTTGCCCTAATTAAAATTACCCTAAGTTTTATGATAAATTTCATTCTTGGTTCTTTAAAATTTATGAATCTCAAAGTATATCCAATTCTTCCAATTTGCTAATTTTCTATCTTATTACCAATGATTTAATCACCTGATTATTTAAGTTCTAAGGTTACCAAAGTTGCATAATTAAGCCCCAAAAGGCCCTAGAGGTCGTGGCCTCCCTAGGGGATTAAGTTCCCAAATTTTTCTCTCCATTAATTACATAATGTATACTTGATTAATTATGATTTCCACTTGTTACAATTGTTCACAAAGAACCCCAATTTTGGGCCCCCAAAACCGTGGCCATCCAAGAGGGATTCCAACATTATTTTCTTCCATGTCATGCCTTCCAATCCATTCCAATACATCAATATACACAAATAATAAATCCAATAGCATAAACAAATTGCAAACAACATGTAAACATACTAATCATGCAAACAAAGAATAACCTTCAATAGGGTTTTCTCACATTCAATCACAAACAAGGTTTCTTAGTGCTAATAGAGGTTGAGGAGGAGTGTCTTCCTCTTACCAAAGTGAAGAAAACAAGAGAAGCCTCCTAGAATTTTCTTACAATTTTCAGATTGGACACCACCAAGAACCCTAAAATTTTAATCTCATTAAAACAACACCAATGCTTGAAAAATAAAGCATGGATGGCCACCAAGAAGACCATAGAAATGAAAATGAGAAAAAGGAAGTGAAGTATCAAGAAGCTTACCCAAAAACCCTAAGCTTACCCAAAATCAAGAAGCTTACCCAAAAATGAAGCTTGAAGAAAATGGTGAAAATGGAAGCTTTTCAAAGAACCACTAACTAGAGAAGTGTTTAGGAGGTGGAGAGGATTAAGAAAATGGGGTTGAATGAAATTTTTGTGATGGATGAGGCACAAATGGAGTGGTGGCTGTGAGCTTGGGTAGAGAGAAGGAGGAGAAAAAAGCTTAAAAAAGATGAAGGTAGAGAGAGAAGTGAATAGAAAAATTAAACGTAATAGCTTTTGAATTTTGAAAACTTGAATAGATTTGATTAAATGAATTGAAGCACAATTTTGTGCTCCCTAGGGTGCTGCTACCATGAGCATGGAGAGAGGAGAGAGGGAGTGCATGGCTTCCTTGGGAAGCTTGGAGGAAATTTTCTAGAAGCTTCCTTGAAGCTTCCTTGAGAAGCTTTGTACATTTCTCAATAAAGTGCATAGTAAGTTTGTCTCCTTAATTAAAAATACACTTGACAAATAATTAATTACACTGTTAGAATTATTTTCCTAGTGAATAAAAGTTACAGTTGATGAAAATAATATTTTATTATTCATTGAATAATTTTATGATACAATGATTTTATTTATCAAATAAATTCTTGAAAAATGCAAACCTCGTAAACTGTGTCCGACCTCGGGTTTAGTAACATCCCCCATTGACATGTTGATAGTTCAAGGTTTACCAGCCTCAGGGAAAATATTTCGTTATCCCGGCTCCATTCAGTGTACACTCAAAACGAGGAATATACTAAAATATTTGATATTTTCAAAAAAGTCCATAAAAATTCCTAAAACTCACAAATATTGAAAAATGACTATTCATCACAAAACAAATAATTTTCTGGAGCGTTTCACTGACTCTGCTCAGTGTGCATGCAAAACGAGGAATATATTAAAATATTCAGCATTTCTGAAAAATTTCAGAAAAATCTTCAAAAATCATGAATATTGGAAAATGACTATTCATGATGAAACAAATAATTTCTGAGGTGTTACACTGACTCTGTTCAGTGTGCACGTAAAATGAAAAATATAATAAAATATTCGATATTTCCCAAAAAATCCACAAAAATTTCCAAAAATTTTAAATATTATAAAATGATGATTAATGATAAAATAAACAATTTTCGGGGTATTACAACGGACGCGTCCGATACAATGGATATGTCGCTTTGAGTTAGAGCAGGACCCATCATGATGAGGTTATCTTTACTATGGATGCCGATGTTTACTTGGAGTTCTACATGCCTCTTTGGGAGCTTTGGGATGATCAGAGAGCTTCCTATAGGGAAGGCTCTGTGGAGTCGACTGCTCGGACTCCCATTCGTAGTGACATGCCCCAACTAGGGGCTTTGTTTGTTGGGGATCTTGATGGGGTTTTGGACGAAGATCGAGTGCAGGAGCCCGTTCTTTAGGTGTTTGGACTTGATCAGGGCTCAATTTTCATTTGGTAGTCATATGTATAGGTATGTTTATTTTAGAGTACTTAAGTTTTATGTTTTTGGGATATGTAAATGATGTACTTAAAGATGTAGTAAACATTGCTTTATGAAAAGTCTTTTTAGTTCCTATGACTTGAGTCTTTTATTTATTCTATGGTTCTTATGTTTTGTGTTTCCAAAATTTGACTAGTTTATGTTATGCACGAAAAGAAGCTTTTGAAACTCATATCTTACACAATTTACTTTTATAACTTTAGCAAAGAATTTTAAAATTTAAGAGCCAGTCTTATGTGTAATGCCTCCCAGAAGAGGGTGTTAAAGCTTCTAGTAGGAGGAACCAAGGGGAGATCAAACACTACAAGAATTTTATAAATTAGCTATGGAAAAATTCGTAGCTAATTCATAGCTAATCTGTAGCTATATTTATTAGCTACAGATTAGCTATGGATTAGTCGGTAGTTAAATTCTCGTAGCTAATTAGCTACCAAAATATGTCGTAGCTAATCCGTAGCTAATTTTTAAATTTTCGTAGCTAATCTGAAGCTAATTTGTAGTTAATTTTCATTTAGAACTTCCTCCATTTTCATAGGTAATTAGTTACGAAAAATTCTATAGCAATTCCATAGCTAATTTTAACAATCTGTAACAATTCTATAATTATTCCCTAGCTATTATATTACAAAATCCATAACTAATCCGTAACTATTATCTATAGCAATTCCGTAGGTATTCCCTAGCATTTATCCGTAGTAATTCCATAGCTTTCCATAACTAACCAAAATTAATTTTATAATAATAATTAGTATATTTTAAAATTATACCTGTATAAATATTTCAATCAATCCAAAGAGAAAAACCCAACAAATAAGTTATACAAAGCAACAAAATATCATAATTGTATTAATAAGTTCGAAACATGTTCTACAAAGAAAGGATAGCTAATCAATAAGTCTAAGTTAATACAAATAGTTTCTAAACAAATTAGCCCTATCATCGATAAACACAATTAATCAATCCAAGTTAGCCCTATGATCATCAACTTCATGATCATCCCCAATTGCATCGCCTTGTGATGGTGCCTGCGACACACCACTTCTTGCTTGGGAGCCAACAATCTTATGACGAATGGGCACCAGCTACGTTTGGACAAAGGAAGTCATCACTTCATTAATAGCTTCCTTTATGGATTTTGAAGATTGAAATCAAGACATGCAACTTTTGCAGGGGCAACCTTAAGAGGCATTCCTTGTGCAGCACAACCAGTATTTAGAGCATAATCATTCATCAGAAAGTTGTCTCTAGCACTTTTTCCATGAGCCTTCAATATGTTAATTCGCTGGACCACAAGTCACTAAAGAAACACAAAATTAAATACATTCAAAGCCCATGATCATTAAAGCAAGAAGCAAAATTGGCATTAAATACAAATGCTCAGCTTGACATATTGCTCAAAATTGGCATTTTTCATTTAGGAAGAAAACCTTATAAGAAAAAAGATCAAAGGAATTCTACTACCAACCTTGATTGGGTATTTAACTTCAACCCGAGCATTGGCCATCTTTACAGCTTGCACTGCATCTATAACCTGTGTAAATTGCACACATAAGTCATTTTCATAGTTGAAAAAACTAACGAGTACCTATAACTATGACCAAATAACTTGTTCAGAAACAACAGTTAGCATTCTGTTCCTAACTAATCAATAACTTCAGAACAATAAGCCTACATAATGAGAACCGAAATTGCTTTTGATAATTGCATGGACTATAACCAATGAATTTAAACTATCTGAGAGCATTGAATTCAATACATAAGATAAAAAAATTTCAATATCCAATAACAGAAACAAAACACACAAGAAAAAAAAATTGCTTCAATCAAGCAATGCTATAATGAATTGTAAAACATTTGTGACTTTCAATCAAGTTTCTGAACTTCTAATTTTCAATGAAGCCCTCAGTTTGAAAATTTGCTTTGGTATTGTCCTAGCATGGATTGATTTTAAAAACTCTCCTAGAATCAAGAATAAAGTTTTTATTCCACAAGTTTCACGTTAAAGACAGCAATCAAAGCACTTATACTACCAATTATTCAATAATTACCCTATCAGCTCAGGTTACAAAAGAAGGAACCAATAAGAAAGTATTAGCATAGATTAGTTTTGCAACAAAGGTTTGAACCTTAAGAGTTTGATTCTAGGATTAGCATGCTTCCTTCAAAGAACAATAGATACGAGAAAAAAGTTCCAAACCAAATAGCATAATAAAGTGCAAAGCATAATAAAGTGCAAAGCATAATGCCATCTTCACTTCTACTATATCTAGGATTCAAACATCTTCACTCAGTAGGTTGGCATCATTTGCACATAATTAAAATTTCAGAATTTACTATAAAACTATTTCATAAATATTGGTTTATTCTGATATGTTTTCTCCACTATAGATTATATCCAAATTTATTCAGCAACAGAGAACATTCAATTTTGCAATCAAAGCATCAGATCTAATTTTACAAATAGCCAATAACATATAGCGGGTTCAGATCACCCAACCTTTTCAATTTCTTCTAAAAGATGTTTGATCTCCTTCAAGTAATGTATTGCTTTGTCTCTTCCCTATCCCAACTTGTTTCAAGATAAAAATAGGAGGATTTCGCATAAAGCCATGAGAACTCCTTATATAAAGACAACTCACCATTGAGGGAAAAAATAGAAGGGGAAAGACAAAAAAGTAAGGAAAATATGACAATAGAGAAAAACAAAATCAAATCTTGTTTCCACAAAATTAATTACCTTCATCACTGAATAGTAAAGAATTCTTGAAATGTGGAAGGGACAAAAGAATAAAAAAGAAACAACAGTTGAGGTATTAGCAAGGCCGGTGGTGGACGCAGTGGCAAGGTCACGGTCTGTGGTGCTATGAGCTGAGTTGAGAGGCGGGACCAGGCCAATAGCGGCAAGGGGAGGGAGGATCCTTTCTTTGATGACTCCTCCATGAGCAACATTGACTATTCAAACTCCTTTCTTTATCTTAGAAAAAGTCTCATCAATGAGAATCTTTGAAGTAGCAGGAGTAAGAGGCATGTGTAAAGAGATGAAATCTACAGTAGCAATGGCCTCATCAAAGTCCACAAGCTCTACACCAATGGCACGAGCACGATCTGTTGGAGCATACGAGTCATGTGCAATGACATGCATACCAAGCCACTTGGCACGACAAGCAACTTCAGAACCAACCTTCCCAAATCCTAAGACAGCAAGGGTTTTCCCAACCAGGGAAACTCCCACATACTTATTTCTTTGCCATTTCCCTGGAATAACCATGATGTGGGTAAATCAAGCAGCATGAACTCTATCAACCAGAATAACTAAAAAACAAAATCCACAACATGAATTCACATAAAAGTTTATAAGAAAGATAGTATAAAAAAAACAAACTAGAACTTCATGTCTTTATCCCATACAAACAAATTAGATCTCAACATAGGTACAAAAAGAATCAGTCACACTCAAGTTAATATATCTGGAAAATAAATTCCAACTTTCAGTAAGAAATATTTAATTTAACATTTGGTTCCATAAAAGGAAGATTCATATAGTGATGTTAGCTTCAATAAGATTTTCCCCTCTTCAATCACTTCACTTCAGCATACACAATCCAGGCAAGTGAAAGCAAACAGAAAAAGACTCAAAAGCATTGAAATTTCTTCATAAAAAGCACCAAATCAAGCAAACTTTAATAACAAGATCTAAGCCATCAATAACGAACAAGGTCCTTGATAAAATCCTCTTAGAAAGAGTCATAGCTCACAAACTACAAAATCGAACTCAGCATTCAATTGACTCACTAGCTTTGATAGACGCATCGGCTTGAGCAACGTTCTTGGCCATGGCGGCCAAGAGCGCGATCCCGTGCTCGGTGGCAGTGACTATGTTGGAGGTGGGGGCATTGACAACTAAGCAGCCGAACTTGATGGCGGCGGCCAGATCCACATTGTTGATTTCGACGTCGACACTTCCGACGACCTTGAGCCTGCCACCAAAGGACTCGAAGACCTCACGGTTGACCTTGGTGCCACTACGAATGATGAGGGCATCGTAGAAGGAGATCTTGGTGCACAGCTCCTCCGGGCTAAGGTTGTAGGAGCAATCCACATTGGCGAAGTCCTTCAGCAACTTGAGGCCTGATTCATCGAGCTTCTCGGCCACAAGGATAGTGGGTTTAGCGTCGAGGGTAGTAGAGACGAGCACCACAAGGGGGCGGGCGCCACAGTGGCAGGGGTGGAGGGAGACAGAGAATGAGAAGGCGGGGGAGAAAGGGAGTTTGGAGGAGAGAGAAAGTGAGGGGGTTGAGATTCAGAGGGTTTGGGAAGGTGCGGTGGCTATGATGGTTTGGGAAAGTTGCGCGAAATGAGGATAGAGGATTGAGGAGGATCAAGAGTGGAAGAAAGAGTTGTTCGTGAGTAGTATGTGAGAGAGCCAGGTGAAGTAGGGGGTGTTCTATTATTATTATATTATAGGAAAAGCAAGAGCAGCAGAACGTGTTTTGTTGATGAGAGATGAGAATGAGAGAGAGAGCAAGGGATTAAAGTGAAATTGAGAATTTAGGAAAGTGGGAGGGAGGGTGAGGGCTGGCGCGTATAAGGATTAAAGAGGGTTGATAAAATTTTGTTATGAAAATATTTTGTAGTTAATTCGTAGCTAATTTAGCTACGAATTAGTTATGGATTAACTACAAAATAAGTAAATTTTGTAGTTAAATTGTAATTATTTTATAATTATTTGCTTGATAAAATTTTCTCTTTCATGCATTCGAAATTTAGCTACGAAATTTTTTTTTGTAGCTAATCCGTAGCTTTTAGCTACTGAATTTTTTTTTGTAACTAATCTGTAGCTAATTAGCTACGGATTAGCTACTAAATATTTTCATAGCTAAATTTCATAGCTAAATTGTAGCTATTCTATAGCTATTTATTTGATAAAATTTTTCCTTGCATCCATTCAAAATATACCTATGGAAATTTATTCTGTAGATAATCCGTAGTTAAGCTACCAAAAAATCCCCTAGCTAAATTTGGTAGCAAATTTGTAAAATTCTTATTGTGAAAGCAAGGAGCAAAAGGAGGTCAAGCATCAACTAAATAGGAGGAAGAAGGAAGTGGTGGAAAGGAGCTACTTAGTGACTTCATTTTTGGCCATTAAAGGTAGGGGAAACATTTTTTCACTCATCTTTCCTTTCTCTTCATCTTGTTCTTGAGTGTTGGCATGATGGGAGAGTTAGGTTTTGAGTGTGTTTTTGGTATTTTGACTTGAATCTTGTTGGAGAATTTGAGGATGACTTGTTTTTGAATTGATTGATGCATAGGGATGAATTTTTCATCACTTGAACACCCATGTTCCCTTTTAGGTTTAGAATTGGAGGTTAGGTTTTAGGTTAATGAATAATTCACAAATTGCATGATTTTAGTGAAATTAAAGTGGTATAAGAGTTTCTATGTGTTAATGGACCTTGTATAAGGTTGGAAATCACTTAGAAGTGAGTTTTGAGTGATTGGAGGAGGGGTATGTTCCAACAGAACAATACCCGTATCTGCAGAATTATGCAGAATATTACTTCCGCCACGGTGTGGGTGTGCGGCGCTGCGGTGTGCATGTGATGCCAATTCCAGTATTGGAACCTAAGAGCTGGGCACCGCAGCGTGCCTGAGAGCGGTGCCACGACGTGAGTCACCAAAGGGTAGGGTGTCGCGGCGTGGCTGTGTTGTGCTGCGACGTGAGCTCCAGTTTTTTTAAAATTGTTGTGTGATGCAATGAAGCCTATGAATGGTGTAGTTTCTTTGTTTGTGCTTCTTAGTGAGTGTTGAGACTCTTATGGGAGTATTAAATGAAGTGTTTGTGAAATGAACTTGATATGCATGCAAATCAATTGTGAAACTAATTATGGGAAGTAATTAGTAGTTGTATTGCATGATGTGTTTATGAATGTTGGTCCTCATGTTTGGGGATGAGCTATGATAGTGTGAAGTTGGAGTACGCCTTCTCTATTATAGTAATGAGTTGAGGATGGATTTCCTTACTATTTGTTGAAGACCGCGTAGTTGATGAGATTTCACTACCCGGAGAGGAAACTATTGGAACTGGGTTCTAGTGCTTGTTCAAGGTTTATGGATATGATTTCCATTACTTTGTTCAGGACTCATGCATATCATGACATTGCCATGGATTTGGTATCATAACATCAATCATTTCATACTTAAGTTATTGCATAGGCATAGACATAATTTGGCATAACATGGCAAATGTATGGGCGGTTGCCACCATGACATGAATTCATGACATTGCAATTATATGGGCGATTGCGTATCTCTAAGATGGAGATGAGCTATGATAGTGTGAAGTTGGAGTACGCCTTCTCTATTATAGTAATGAGTTGAGGATGGATTTCCTTACTATTTGTTGAAGACCGCGTAGTTGATGAGATTTCACTACCCGGAGAGGAAACTATTGGAACTGGGTTCTAGTGCTTGTTCAAGGTTTATGGATATGATTTCCATTACTTTGTTCAGGACTCATGCATATCATGACATTGCCATGGATTTGGTATCATAACATCAATCATTTCATACTTAAGTTATTGCATAGGCATAGACATAATTTGGCATAACATGGCAAATGTATGGGCGGTTGCCACCATGACATGAATTCATGACATTGCAATTATATGGGCAATTGCGTATCTCTAAGATAGAGATGTTGTTTTTGTAACACCCCATTCCAAGAGGCATTACATTTAAGACCGACTCTTACATTTTAAAATTTCTTTGCTCAAGTTATAAAAGTGAATAGTATAAGATATGAGTTTCAAAAGCTTCTTTTCGTGGATAACATAAACTGGTCAAATTTTGGGAACACAAAACATAAGAACCATAAAATAAATAAAAAAATTAAGTCATAGGAACTAAAAGGGCTTTTCATAAAGCAAAGTTTACTACATCTTTAGGTACATCATTTGCATATCCCAAAGACATAAAACTTAAGTACTCCAAAATATACTTATACATATGACTACCAAATGAAAATTGAGCATTGTCCAAGTCCAAACACTTGAAAAATGGGTTCCTGCACCCGATCTTTGTCCAAAACCCCTTCGGGATCCCTAATAGACAAAGCCCCCAGTTAGGGCATGTCACTGCGGACAGGAGTCCGAGCAATCGACTCCACAGAGCTCTCCCTATAGGAAGCTCTCCGATCATCCCAAAGCTCCCTAAAAAAAGGCATGTAGAACTCCAAGTGAACATCGACATCCATAGTAAATGTAACCGCATCATGCCGGGTCCTGCTCTAACTTAAAGTGACATTTTCGTTATACAGGACACGTTCCGTGTCTCACTAGACACTCCATGCTCTGATGCCTCCATGGAATTGTAGCTTAGTGAAACCTCGCGAATTTGTCCTTGCTGCCTTCATAGACTTTTCCATCGTAAATGTGAAACAGAAGTAGACAGAATAATACAATAGAAGAGGTAAGATCCCCTACATCAATACCATCATGGCAGTAAGAAATAAAATGAAAGACAGTAATGCCTTTCATACACAACTACATCGAATAATAGCATACATAATCATGTCAATACAGGGATGTTATAGAACAACAACATAATCATGTCAATACAAGATTATTATAGAGCAACAGTATAATCAAGTTATTAACTGACAAGTGATTCAAAGAAGATATACATCAAGATATATATATATATATATATATATATATATATATATATATATATATGTATATGTTTGGATCATGTCACAATAACAAATATGTTGATTATGCATATGCATGATGTGTATGCTGACCATCCTTATACAAATCCACCCAAAATCCTACTCCATGGAGTTAAGGTTCAGAGATGAGCATTTCAGAAGATTTGTCCCTGCTCAAAAGACAGTCTATGCCGGATCACAAAAAGGATAGTGCTTGTCGGGTCCTCGTCGTGCATTGCAACAATTTTCCATGGCCAGGGGTATAGAATATGACAGTGGTCACTAGGTGGATCACCTCACCTTGACGCCCCCCGAGATCTACCCGAGATCACACTTATCCAAATTCTTGCTCACTCTTGGGCATCACAAGCCGACAGTCTAATACTCAAGTGCATGCTCAAAAAATCAAACCAATATTGTACTGTTCCCAATAGTATTAAGGCAACTGCCCATACGATTGTCCAATACCATTAGTATCAATGATATTATATAGCCGTTCATACAACTACATAATACTAATGATCCACTCTGGTCCAGCACTTCAGCCCAAAAGCACAAGGCTCAATTCATAATCCACTTGGGTCCAGTACGTTGGCCCAAGGCACAATGTCAAATTCATAATCCACTTGGGTCCAGTACGTCGGCCTAAGGCACAATGTTAATGCATGCTATCACAAAGGATTTCAGTCGTGCAAATTCAAGAATCATTATTATCAAATCACGTGGAGCATTTTCACAATTCTTCTAGTATATAGAAACATTAGATCTTCTTTAGTCTTTAATTATCATACTCTCAAGAATGAAGATAGAATTTAATCCAAATCACCAGCTTCTTCTAACTAAGTTCCTCGAATGACCCATCCTCATATCATTTATGAAAACCTAAAAAAAAAACACAATGTCCTTACCTCACCATTCCTTTCCTTTCTCCTCTAAGTCTTTCAAATTTTCTCTATTTCTTTCTCAAGCTTGTTTTTCCTCTCAAGACCAAAAATCACTCCTCAAATTATGACATTATAATTATCTTCAATCTTACTCATAAATCCCTAAACCCTAATTTGTCTTCCAAATCACCTAAACAATATTTCTTAACATTCTTTCTAAAACTCCCATTATTCAACTTCTACATAAAGTTCTTTCCATCCTAATTACTTTTCCATCCCATTATCAAGTATTTTAGGTCTCTAATTCACTCTTTCATCCAAATTATTAAATGTCACGATTAAAATCAATTCTTTACAATGGTAAAACTTATTTTCTTCCCTCATTCAACTTGTAATCTCGTGAATCATATCTTTGTCATCTAATCATCTATGTCCTAAATAAATAAATATTTTTCTCATGGACACCTCTCCCTAGGCCAAGGTGGCCATGAGCCTCAAGGAATCAAGGGAACCCAAAAATTATTCCTTTACAACATAATTATAGCATGCCACATACTT
The DNA here is from genome assembly GCA_029884595.1 of Ormosia semicastrata. Lineage (NCBI taxonomy): Eukaryota > Viridiplantae > Streptophyta > Magnoliopsida > Fabales > Fabaceae > Ormosia > Ormosia semicastrata. The sequence continues at coordinate 36,442,454 of JAQQTO010000048.1, read as the reverse complement.
CAATCATCACAATTTATTAAATTCATGCTTGTTATCAAAAATACATATATCCATTAAATCACCATAATCATTTTTGCATACAACAACATTATATAATCATACAAGATCAACCAAGCATAAATCAAAATCACACATTCGGGTGGATGAATCCTCACGTGGACTCTCCACTCCCAACGCAACCATTCGTTCCTCACCATCATAGTATGGTCGATGAGTTTAATCTCACTCTTACCTTAAGTGTAGCCTCCTAACTCCTTGTAAGTCCTTGTGTAGCAAACGTTTTCCACCAAGAGGTTCTTAGAATCAAAGCAAACACACAAGAATTAGTACCTAGGGCTTGAATAAGATCACCATAGGTCAAAGTATGGCTTTACACTCTTTAAAAATGAAGCAAGAGAAAAGATTCAAGAACTTTACCTTAAGATTTTTTAACTTGAGATTTGAAGTAAAGCTTAAAAAAATACTTGAAGATGGATGAACTAGAGATTAATTTCCACACAAAAGTGTCTTAGAATGAGGTAGAGACTTAAGAACCACGATTATCTTGAATTATTGAAGATTTGGTGGTGTATTTTTGAAGTTGGCCGTGAGCCTCAAATGGGAAAAGTAATAGTTTTGTGTTTAGCCTTTGGTTGCTTAGTGAAATAATGAATAAGTGATGAACTAAGTGTAGGGTGATCCTCTAAAAATTGTCTTAGCAGTGGGATGTAGAGAAAATAAGAAGAGAAAATAGAAATCAAAGTCTCACCTTAAGAGCTTCAAGTTAGGGTTTTTGAAAGAAGATGATGAAGATAAGAGAACTAGATGATGATCTTAACATAGAAAATTATCCATAGATTGTGTAGATTCTAGAAATATGATTGAATGGAAGATACAAATGGAGTGCGGTAGCCCTGAGGTTGAGAGGAAATGAAAGAGAGAAAATGAAAAAGAGAAAATGATAAGAGAAAATGAGATAGAAGCTTTAGGGTAGAGAGAGAAAGTGATAGAAATTTTGGAAGATGAAAAGATGGTAGCTTTTGGTGAATTCCTCCTCTTCCAAAACCGTGTACACCTTGGGAAAAGTAGCAAGACTTCCTTTCAAGCTTCTCCCAAAGCTTCTTTGAGAAGCTTCGCACGTTTCCCAAAAAGGTCAAATCATGTTGTCATGTAGTGATGTGGCGATGTCACTTAGATGATATCATAAAAGTGACTAGATAGAAATAATCTACTAGATTTTAACTACAAGCTATTACCCAGTGGATAGAAGTTACAGTTAACAATGCTAGTATCTATTGTCCAATGGACTATAGCCCAAATTTTATTCGTCAGATAAAATCTCAAAATATGAAAACTTCGTAAACTGTATCCGGCCTTAGGTTTAGTAAGATCCCCTGTCACCGTTTCCACAGTCCAAGGTTTTCTGGCCATGGAGAAAATATTTCATTTTCCAGGCTCCGCTCAGTGTGCACGTAAATCAAGAAATATATTAAAATAATCAAACAATTTAAATAATTTTAAAAAAAATCACAAAAATCATAAATATTATAAAATAAATATATATTATGAAACTAGCAAATTTTGGGGTGTTACAACTCTCCCATTCTAAAAGGAAATTTCGTTCTCGAAATTTGTTCTATCTTAAGACACATGCGGATATTGTTCCTTATAGAATGTTTCTAGATTTTTAACGCAATTGCAATGGCTAACTTCGAGTTTTGTGTAGAGTAACTCTCCTCATGTGCTCTCAGTTGTCTTGAAGCAAATGCTACTACTCTTTCTATTCCAAACGAGCATACGTTCTAAACTCCAGCGTGAAGCATTGCGAGATATCTTGAAAGATTTGTTGGAATTCGGTAGAATCAACACTGGTGAAATAGTCGAGTGCCTCTGCAATCCTTGAAAATTTTCCTACATGCATCAGTTCACGCAAAAACTTGTCTCTTTCACGTGAGCTGGATGAGAGGTCCTGCCATTTTGGAGAATTCTGCAGTGAATCTCCGATACTAGCCAGCTAATCCCACACGGTGACGAATCTCCAATACAGTCTTCAATCTTTCCCATTAAAGAACTGCTCTAACTTTCGACGGATCTACAACAATTTCTCCCTTTGAGATCACGTGACCTAAAAGTTTAACTGCCTCTAGCTAGAATTCGCACTTAAACAACTTCATGCATGACTTCTTCTTCTTCTTCTTCAGAATTTGAAGAACCACACTGAGATGTTCAGCATGTTTCTCTGGACTTTGAGAATAGATCAGAATGTCATCAATAAAGACAACAACAAATCTATCTCAGTAGGGAAGAAAGATCCTATTCATGTAGTCGATGAATACAACTGAAGCGTTCGTTATACAGAATGACATTACTAAATACTCATAGTGCTCATAACGCGTCAGAAAGGCTATCTTGGAAGCATCTTCTACTTTCAAACGAGCTTGATGATAACTAGAACGCAAACTGATCTTGGAAAAAATAGCGGCTTCCTTCAGTTGATCCATCAAATCACCTAACCTCGATCTTAACAAGAAATGTCTCACAAGGAAAGTTCTTATCTAATTGTATTGTATTCGACATTATGACATAGTTTGGATCAGGAACATATCTTCTCAATCGAAATACAAGGGAACGTTATGAAGGTTTGAAAGAAAAAGTAGTAAAGCCATTTGGTATACTACCGGACCCATCTGTCGAAGAATTCAATGTGGTCCAATAAAATTTAGGAATGAGCTTCATGGATTCAAATCCAGAAGTCTCTATCTCAAGAAGTACTAAAGTTCTATTGGAACAAATTAATAAGATATGGTCAGAAAATAACCAATCCCTCTCTGAGATCAAGTCTATTTATGAAAAAGGTAAACAATCAAATTAGCAGAAATGTTTCAAATTTCTAACAATAATAGGACAGTTCAAACAAACTTGTGTAATGATAGTAGGCTTAGAAATGAGAATAGCAATATTCAAGTCAAAAGGAAACAAATACACAGACAACCCAATTTTAGAAATGAACTCTTAAAATTTCTTTTAAACAGTTTAACAGGATATGGTTGGAGATAACCAATCCATTTTCAAGATCATGTCAAATATGCAAAAGAGGTAAACAAATCAGATCAACCAAAAAGATTCAGTCTTTAATAGGTCATAGGATAATTTAAACAACTTGGCTATTAAAAACAGGTCTTTGTAATAGAAGTAGAAATAGCTTGGTCAAAAGATAACGAAGATACAGATAACCCTAATCGACCCATACAGTCATATGCCATAAAGAAATGGGTTACCCCCAAAATTATACAGTATAATTAAAGGATCATCTCTTATGACACAGTCTCCCTCGTTTAGGCCTTCAGTCTGGGATGTTGTTACTCTACTTGGGGAATTGACTCTTCCTTCTTTGTGAGATTTTGAAACACATACATCACAAACGAAAGGCTTCGTCTTTTGTGAAGTACGATTCTTAAACATGTGTCCTAGTTTTTCGCACTTGAAATAAACTTTTCCCTTGATCGTACAACCCCTTATCGCATGACTTTTTGTACACTTCCTACATGTCAGTAAAATTGCCACGGGCTGACCGGGTCTATCACTACTAGCACTACCTCCATACGATTGTTGTTGTTATTGATTTGTTGGTGGTCGCGAATATGATTTCTGCTGGAATCACTTGACTTTACGATTTCTTCTTTTTTGGAACCAATACGGTCCAATGTTATGGGGTTCAACATCCTGAGATTGATTCAACTTCAACAAGATCTGAACCTCGGCTATCAATTCCTGCTATTGAACGATCCTTTGATTCTGTTGCACTGTTACGCCAACCATTCCTTGTATTGCTTCTGCAGTTACAGCCATCCCTACATTGTTGCATTCCTTATTTCCACATGTACGTCTACCGCAAGCCATTTGCCTTTCCTTCAAAGACAGACAAGTCAAAACATAATGGAAATAAGAAGTAACCATTTCAAACAATGTTGTCTCCTTTCAGAGACCAAATAATACATCTCTAAGTTTAGTTTCAGAGAAACACATAGCACAAATAAGATAAACTTTCCATAAACCCAAAACACTCAGACTTGGACTTTATTCATACTAGAAGTACCACTCCAAAGGTGTAGGTACAAATAATTCGGCACGAGTTCAATCATCCAACTGGACTCTCACTAGAAGAACTCCAATTTCTCCTAGTTTGCCTAGTTGAAGTCATAGTTTCTTGTCTACACAGAACATTACATATTGAGTTGGCCAGTCCTCAATATCATGTAGCTATGTAACAGTAACTACTAACATCCAACCTAAAGCAACTTATGTAATCCTCTTTCAACATCTCAACAAGAGACAAGGAAATGCATAATACACACATATAGAATTTCTACATGTTTAAGCACAGTCAGTCCATACCCCGGCTCAACAGGATGAATTGCTCTAATACCACCTAATGTCCCTCTTCTGGGAGACATTACATGTTGGGAATTGTGGATAAATCACGCAGCGAAAAAATAGGATTCCTATCGAGGATCCATGTGAAAAGCCATAATCTGAGTTTTTAAATTATTTACCTCTTGAAGCGTGATCAAAAAGAAGGATGTGAATCACCAACACCGTAACAGAAATGATGTCTCTGCGGTATCCACACGAACAGACTCACGAACGTCCAACGTCCACAAAGAGGAGCCTCACATCTCTCACATAATGCTAGCTGCGAAGAGAAGAGAAGAAACCTGTCGCTCTCTCACTCACTTTTCTGTAGGTGTGGCTAGGGTTCTGAAATTGTGTATCTTAGCAGCCCCTTAGCTGTACTATTTATAATAATGACTGCCTTAAGTGAGTGTGAGTAGTAGCAAGGTAAGCTGTGCAACCCTAGACCCATCTGTTATGAGTTTGGCCCATATTTGAATCCGAGTCCAACTTGGTTCCATTGCTCCAATTTTAGTCTATTCTATGTGTGTGACCCTGTAGGTTCTCATTACATTAGTAGTAATATTAAAATCCCATTTTAATATTACAAGCAGTGAGCGATATTTAGCAACACATCACTGCTACCTAAGTAATAAGAATGTTAGTGATTTGACATAACCTTTTCGTGGCCAATGTTTCCATGTTGTTTAGTCCCTTTGTCAAGATATCTAAATTGAACACAAGGCATGAAATGCGTCACCCTTGCATAGTCCAATCTTTCATTTCCTGATATTCAAGTAGACTTTGTAACAACAAATGAAATTAATATCTCATATTGGCTCATTTGAGCATAGCCATTCATTTCGTAGTCTCACTCAATCAGGGGGCCGAAGATATCGCTCCTGTTTTGTAGGAGTGACAAATCCCATCTAGGTCACTCACATCCCTCTACACGATTTGCGGTATATCCAATAACTAACTTTATAATCATCTTGTTACAGATGACGTTTGATGGCATTAAAACACACAACTCCTTATGTAGGAATCGTAGTGATTTTAGGTCAAAAGACCACAGACACCATTGTCACTATGAGAATCGCTTATGACACTCACGTAACGATCCATGTAGCGTTCTCATGGCGGGTCAGTCCAGTACATAATTACTCTAATATATGTACCTATGTGAAGACTTGATATCTAATATCTATGACCCATGAGATGTGGTCATCAGTCCATGCACATACTAGTCTCAATGCATTATTGTTATCCTAGTTAACAATAATACTTGACTAGGGACATTTAAGAATAGTGTTCTAACCAAAAGGATCTCATGATCAAGTCATCCACTTGATGTCCTATGGCATCAAACTTACTATTCTAAGGACTTTATTATGTTTACCAAAAAGAACATAATAAATAAAATGCCTCATATATTAAAATAAGTATAATAGAATGTATGTAAATACAAAAAAAAGTATCGGCCTCTAGGGCATACACCAATATTACATTTAAGACTGACTCTTACATTTTAAAATTTCTTTGCTCAAGTTATAAAAGTGAATAGTATAATATATGAGTTTCAAAAGCTTCTTTTCGTGGATAACATAAACTGGTCAAATCTTAGGAACACAAAACATAAAAACCATAAAATAAATAAAAGACTCAAGTCATAGGAACTAAAAAGACTTTTCATAAAGCAAAGTTTACTATATCTTTAAGTACATCATTTGCATATCCCAAAAGCATAAAACTTAAGTACTCCAAAATAAACATACCTATACATATGACTTCTAAATGAAAATTAAGCCCTGTCCAAGTCCAAACACCTGTAGAACGGGTTCCTGCACCCGATCTTCGTCTAAAACCCTTTCGGGATCTCTAATAGATAAAGCTCCCAGTTGGGGCATGTCACTACGGACAGGAGTCCGAGCAATCAACTCCACAGAGCCCTCCCTATAGAAAGCTCTCCAATCATCCTAAAGCTCCCCAAGAGGCAAGTAGAACTCTAAGTGAACATCGGCGTCTATAGTAAATGTAACCGCATCATGTCGGGTCCCACTCCAACTCAAAGTGACATTTCCGTTGTACTGGATGCATCCCGTGTCCCACTAGACACTCCATGCTCCGATGCCTACATGGAACTGTAGCCTAGTGAAACCTTGCGGATCTTGCCTTGCCACCATCGCAGACTTTTTCATCGTAAATGCGAAATAGAGGTAGACAGAATAATACAATAGAAAAGGTGAGATCCCCTATATCAATACCATCATGGCAGCAAGAAACAAAACGAAAGACAGTAATGCCTTTCAAGCACAATGACATCGAATAATAGCAGACATAATCATGTCAATACAGGGATGTTGTAGAACAACAACATAATCATGTCAATACAAGATTATTATAGAGCAACAACATAATCATTTTATTAACTGATAAATGATTCAACAAGATACATCAAGATATATATCATATATATATATATATATATATATATATATATATATATATATATATATATATATATATATATGTTTGGATCATGTCACAATAACAGATATGTTGATTATACATATGCATGATGTGTATGTTGACCATCCTTATACACAATCCACCCAAAATCCTACTCCATGGAGTTAATGTTCAGAGATGAGCATTCCAGAAGATCTGTCTCTGCTCAAAAGACAGTCTATGTCAGATCACAAAAAAGATAGTGCTTGTCGGGTCCTCATTGTGCGTTGCAACAGTTTTCTATGGCCAAGGGTATAGAATATGACAGTGGTCACTAGGTGGATCACCTCTTCTTGACGCCCCCTGAGATCCACCCGAGATCACACTTATCCAAATTCTCGCTCACTCCTACAAGCCGATAGTCTAATACTCAAGTGTATGCTCAAAAAATCAAACCAATGTTGTACTGTTCCCAACAGTATTAAGGCAACTACCCATACGATTGTCCAATACCATTAGTATCAATGATATTATATAGCCGCTCATACAACTACATAATACTAATGATCTACTCTGGTCCAGCACTTCGGCCCAAAAGCACAAGGCTCAATTCATAATCCATTTGGGTCCAGTACGTTGGCCCAAGGCACAATGTCAAATTCATAATCCACTTAGGTCCAGTACGTCGGCCCAAGGCACAATGTCAATGCCTGCTATCACAAACGATTTCAGTCGTGCAAATTCAAGAATAATTATTATCAAATCATGTGGAGCATTTTCACAATTCCTCTAGTATATAGAAACATTAGGTCTTCTTTATTCTTTAATTGTCATGCTTTCAAGAATGAAGATAGAATTTAATCCAAATCACTAGCTTTTTCTAACTAAGTTCCTCAAATGACCCATCCTCATATCATTTATGAAAACCTAAAAAAAAACACAATGTCCTTACCTCACCATTCCTTTCCTTTCTCCTCTAAGTCTTTCAAATTTTCTCTATTTCTTTCTCAAGCTTGTTTTTTCTCTCAAGACTGAAAATCACTCCTCAAATTATGACATTATAATTAACTTCAATCTTACTCGTAAATCCCTAAACCCTAATTTGTCTTCCAAATCACCTAAACAATATTTCTTAACATTCTTTCTAAAACTCCCATTATTCAACTTCTACATAAAGTTATTTCCATCGTAATTACTCTTCCATCCCATTATCAAGTATTTTAGGTCTCCAATTCACTCTTTCATCCATATTATCAAATGTCATGATTAAAATCAATTCTCTACAATGGTAAAACTTATTTTCTTCCCTCATTCAACTTGTAACCTCATGAATCATATCTTTGTCATCTAATCATCTAAGTCCTTAATAAATAAATATTTTTCTCATGGACACCTCTCCCTAGGCTAAATTCATGCTTGTTATCAAAATCATATATATCCATTAAATCACCATAATCATTTTTGCATACAACAACATCATATAATCATACAAGATCAACTAAGCATAAATCAAAATCACATATTCAGGTGGATGAATCCTCACGTGGACTCTCCACTCCCAACACAACTATTCGTTCCTCACCACCATAGTATGGTCGATGAGGTTAATCTCCCTCTTACCTTAAGTGTAGCCTCCTAGATCCTTGTAAGTCCTTGTGCAGCAAACTTTTTCCACCAAGAGGTTCTTAGAATCAAAGTGAACACACAAGAATTAGTACCTAAGGCTTGAATAAGATCTCCATAGGTTAACGTATGGCTTTACACTCTTTAAAAATGAAGCAAGAGAGAAAATTCAAGAACTTTACCTTAAGATTTTTGAACTTGAGATTTGAAGCAAAGCTTAAAGAAATACTTGAAGATAGATAAACTAGAGATTGATTTCCACACAAAAGTGTCTTCAAATAAGGTAGAGACTCAAGATCCATGGTTATCTTGAATTATTGAAGATTTAGTGGTGTATTTTGGAAGTTAGCCGTGAGCCTCAAATGGGAAAAGTGAGAGTTTTGTGTTTAAGCCTTTGGTTGCTTGGGTGAAAGGATGAATAAGTGATGAATTAAGTGTAGGGTGGTCCTTTAAAAATGGTCTTAGATGTGGGGATGTAGAGAAAATGAGAGGAGAAAATAGAAATCAAAGTCTTACCTTAAGAGCTTCAAGTTAGAGTTTTTGAAAGAAGATGATGAAGATGAGAGAACTAGATGATGATCTTAACATAGAAAATTATCCATAGAGTGTGTAGATTCTAGAAATGTGATGGAATGGAGGAAACAAATGTAACACCCACCTTAGGGTGCCACATTTATTGTTACTAAATTACCAAATTACCCTTCAATTAAAAATCGCGCTTGTATTATAAATACGAGTTATAAAATTTCTTGATGATAATAAGATAAACTTAGCAGAAAATAAAAACATAACAACAATGTCACATATAATTTACATCATATATATACATACAAGCCTTTAGCACTGTCACACTTGATTATTTTACAAACTAGACTTCCAAAGTATTTAAACCTTAATTTAAACCTAACATATAGCCCAAATCCTACTAGACAGCAGAACCCTCAGACGGGTCCTCCTCAGATTCCTCAGCAGATAGGAATCCATTATGATGTGCAGTCCTATGGACAGGTGTCCGAGCAGACGACACAATACTAACCGTACTGGGAGTACGATAGTAAGCTCCCCAATACTGCCTAATAGATATTAGGAACTCTAGTTGTACATAAATATTGACAGAAAAGTAAGGGTGTCCTAAATGTTGTCTACTCAGTCTAATATTTAGGTCTCCCAAGTAATAGATACTCTCTCTCTCTAAGTCTACAGTCCATGCCTCATCTCCTCCGATGAATGTAAACCTCGGTAGCCAAGGAAACTAGGTATCCGCATCTCTTCAAAACTCGACGTCCTCGGCGAGGAATCTGCTCCTCCTCGCCTCGCTCTTTTTCTTGCTCGACGTCTTAACAAATATAAATATAATACCAAACATGCATACAAAGAGGCGAGATCACCTACGCCAATACCAAGATGGCGTGAATGAAGATAAACACATACAATATCTCATACAGTTATCATACCATAATTACAATTATGCCACTAACATCAATATCATCACAAAACATGTAATACACAATAATTACAGTCATGTCATTATCAATAATCAATAAATCGATAAATCAATTATCATAAACAGAAATTACGATAATACCCTCTATCATTATATGTATGCACACAGACTCAATTTCCTACTCCATGGAGCTACAACTCAAGTCGGAGAGAGTGATCGAAAAAAAGTTTTGGTACCAATATGCCTTGGACCACGTGCTCAGTTTTGCACATCCAGCATATACACGACAGTCTTTATCAGATCTTGATTAAGGATAGTGTCTCGGTCCGGATCATTGGTGTGTTGCGTCGGTCTAACCCACGGTACAGAAGAGCTACCATCTGCCCATTGTAGGCAACCCGCACCCCAATGCCCCCAAGGTCAACGAGTGACTTACACTACGCATATCACACCCACTCAGGAGGTGTAGTCTCTCCGAGGCAACTAGCCTCATACACCCATCCATCGGACCTTTCCAATGCATGTACCATGCACTATTCACATTTCTATTTCATATCACATATTCGAGTCCCATACAATAATCTAACAAGATAATTACGTATTTTAATCGCGATAATATTTCCACGTTTTCTCAATGCGACTCAATTGCCGCTTTTTCAAAATCGCGTAGCGATTTTTTAACATTTTCCAATCGCGTAAGTATTTTTCTTACGTTTTAAATCAAAAATACTATTTTTTCTCATTTTAATACTAAAATTAACTTTATTTTCCATATTTGCGCTTTAGTCCCTCAAAAACTTATATTTACACATTAGTCCCTCAAAATTAATATTTACAAAATCTTCCATCTTTTATAAAATATTTACAGTTTAGCCCTTCTACAAATAATATTTACAATATGACCCCTCTAAAATAAGTATTTACACAATGGCCCCTCATTTTGATAAAATGTACAATTTAGTCTTTTTTTTATAAAAATTTGCGGTATAACTCCTCTAAAAATCAGTAAATGGTATTGTTTTTCAAAAATCGTTATTTCTTTTCTTTGCTACTCAAAATCATTTTATTTTACTATACTCAAAATTTTTCCAAATTCATTTAAATCTCTCAGTTCTCATTTTAATTCATCAGTGTAAGGATTTTGGTCCTTTTTCCATAGTATGGCCGTAAGCCTCAGTACTCTTTGGAGTACACATACAATTGATTCATCATGTTATTCATAATCACACATACACACAGAATATCAAAGCTTTAAGCATTTAATCACACATGCAAGCACAGAAACACAATCAAACATAACACAAACACAATCAAATAATCGGTGAAGAACCCTTATGGATTTTTTACCGTACAAAACCATCCTCACACCACCAAAACTCGGTTGGTGAGGTTAAATCTCCCTCTTACCTCTTGAAGACAAACCCTTCAAGCTCTCCTCCTTCTCCTTGACTTTCGTATGGCTCACAACAATTCCTAACAATTCTAAAATAATTAGTAAAATCACAAACAATGCTCAATAATAACAAACCATGGAACAAACATGGCTTAGAAAATTATGAACATAAATTTGAACCATAAAAATCAAAGTTTACCTTCAAGAAAGTAAGCTAGAAGTGGGATTTTGAAGTAATTAGGATGTGATTTTGGGAAAACTTTCTACATGGAAAGTGTTTTGAATGTAGTTTAGCTTTAAGAAGTGGTGAGAATAAAATTGTAGGTGATAGATGGTGTCTGTAAGGTGCTTGGCCGAACCAATGAAGAGAAAAGAAAGAAAAACTGATGCTTCGGTTCGTAGGATTTTTGAGAAAAAAGATGGATGCTTTTTGATGAGAAGAAAATGTAATTCTGTGAGAGTGAAATTATGAGTCTTCTTCGCCGTGGGATAAACTTAGATAAAATTTAGGATTTACTTGAAGTAAAATATCCTATTCTGAATGCACATGGCTGATGTCATTCATTTGACTTTCAAGGTTATTGGATTGTTCAAGAACCTTGTAGAACCCCCTCCAAGCTGCTGCATGGTCGTGAGTTTCAAAGGCAATTTTCGATGAAATTAACATAACAGAATACTGTATGATGAGAGAACATTATTTCCCAAGTATGGCCAAAAATCAAGTGCTGTCGGATAAGCATTCTGTCGAATGATAATTCTGTCGGACGAATGGTGATTTTGTCAGACGAATGTCAAAAACTGTCGGATAAACTAAAAGTCAACAGAATTCCCAATTCGTCGGATGGGTGTTAACGTAGAAGAAATTTTCAAATTGTCGAACCGACAAAAATACTATATGATTAGAAATTCAAATTCGATGAATTTTGACATTAGAGAAGTTTCTTTACTGAATGACTAGAAATTCTTACTCGGCGGTCATTAGCATCACAACTCGACGAACATTATCATTCTATTTCGACGAACATTGGCATCCATACTCGATGGAAATTGACATTCTTACTTAACGGACATGAGCCTTCTCACTCGACAGATTTTAATATTTTCACTCGACGAATTTTAACATAGTACCAAATAGTCAGAATATCAAATTCGACAAATTGAACAGAAGTTCAAATTCGACGGATATCTCAAATTCGACAGATATAGCATGGTCTTAAAATATTCAATTTCGACAGATTTTGGCATTGTTTCAGAAAGTCCAATTCGATGAATATGAGTATCTCCACTCGACGGATAATACTTAGTGGCTTTGTCAAGATTCATTTTTCACCATTGTTCAGATCAACGGTTTAGATCAAAGCTTCTACAACAAGCTTTACAATCTAATGGTTCACAAAGAAGTCAATGCTTCTTTTGTTGACTCTTTCTAATTGGTTTAGAAAGTCAAGCCTACTTTCGTTGACCTTCTCTTATTGGCTAGAATTTGTCCAGTCATCTGTGCTGACCGTTTTTCATAAACGTGGGCCCCACGAACTTTTTGGGTCCATAAAATAATTTTACTACTATTTTTTAAGACAAGAGGTACTTGTTGAATAAAATAATATTATAAAAATATAAAATTATTTTATTACACAGCTTAAATCCTAAAAATTACGAGATTAATATATATATCAATTAGAATTGGATTTAGTAAGATCCCCAAATCTAATTAATTAAAATAATATTTTTCCTAGGTCGAAAAATTATTATTTTCTTGACTCGAGCAAATCACACAAAATGATCAAAAATGATCTCGGAAACAGTCAAACTATTTTTATAACACACGAGAAAATGTAAAACAAAGGTGTAATTACGCTATTACTATTCACATAGTTAGAATTTGGGGTGTTACAACTCTCCCCTCTAAAATAAAGTTTCGTCCTCGAAACTTGACATACATATTCAAAATAAAAACGGATACTGTTCTTTTATCTTCTCTTCTAACTCCCATGTGGCTTCACCACTTACATCATTCCATACCACTTTAACCAATGCGATGTCCTTTCCTCGAAGTTGCTTTATCCTTTGATCTTCAATTTTGGTTGGAAATGTCTCATAGGTCAAGTTTTCCTTTAGGTTTACAGTGTCTGGCTCAATAACATGAGTCGGATCAGAAATATATTTCCGTAGTTGTGATACGTGAAATACATTATGAAGATTTGATAAGAACGGTGGTAGTGCAATCTGATAAGCTACCGGACCTACCCGACGAAGTATCTGATACGGTCCAATAAACTTCGGAGTAAGCTTCCTCGACTTGATTACTCGTCCAACTCCAGTCATAGGCATCACACGTAGAAATACATGGTCACCCTCTTCAAATTCAAGCGGTCTTCGTCTTTTATCTGCATAACTCTTTTGCCGCGTCTGAGTTGTCTTCATCTTATCTTGGATCATCTTCACTTTTTCAGTTGTCTGTTGCATAAACTCGGGTCCTACCACAGTACTTTCACCATCATGGTACCAACACAATGGCGTTCTACATCTTCTCCCATATAATGCCTCATAGGGTGCCATCCCTATGCTCGAATGGAAACTATTGTTGTAGGTGAACTCTATCAACGGTAGAAATTCATCCCAACAACCAGTTTGCTCTAGAACACAAGCCCTCAACAAGTCCTCCAATGACTGAATCGTCCTTTCTGACTGACCATCAGTTTGTGGATGGTAAGCAAAACTCAAATGTAGCTTCGTTCCCATTGCTTCTTGCAAACCGTTCCAAAATCTCGATGTAAATCGCGGATCTCGATCAGAAATTATACTGGATGGTACACCATGAAGTCTAACAATTTCATTGATGTACACTTGAGCCAACTTCTCCATTGAGTACTTAATATTAATCGGTAAAAAGTGCGCCGACTTTGTAAGCCGATCAATAATTACCCATATAGAATCGTGACCCTTCCTAGTCTTCGGCAGTGTAGTTACTAAATCCATTGCTATATCATCCCATTTCCACTCAGGAATAGGCAAAGGTTGCAACATTCCTGATGGTCTCTGATGTTCCACTTTGGCCTTCTGACAAATCAAACAGGATGATACATATTCTGCAACATCCCTCTTCATTCCTTGCCACCAATATAGCTGTTTCAAATCTTGGTACATCTTCGTGGCTCCTGGATGCATACTCAACTTGCTTCGATGAGCTTCATCCAAAATTGATCTCCTCAGTTCTGGATCGTTTGGTACACAAACTTTCACCTTGAACTTTAAAATTCCATCAACACCCTCACTGAATTCCAATTCCGCTCCTTGACTTCTTGCTTCCTTTGCTTCTTGCAAATACTGATCACTATTTTGCCCTTCTCGTATTCTATCCATCAAGTTATTCGAAATAACGATCAGATTCAAACATATCTTTCCCGGTGTCAACTTCACAGATAATGCATATCCCAAAACTTTTCTATTAGTTCCTTCTCCTTTATCATCATAACAGAAGCATTAAGTGCTTTCCTACTTAAAGCATCCGCTACGACATTCGCCTTCCCTGGATGATACTGTAACTGAAAGTCATAATCTTTCAGAAACTCAAGCCAACGCCTTTGTCTCATGTTCAACTCTTTCTGGTCAAACAGATACTTCAAACTTTTGTGGTCACTAAAAATAGTGAACGTTGCCCCATAGAGAAAATGTCTCCATACCTTCAACGTAAACACCACTGCTGCTAACTCCAAGTCATGAGTCGGATAATTCCTCTCATGCACTTTCAACTGCCTCGACGCATATGCCACAACCTTACGGTCTTGCATAAGTACACAACCCAATCCTTGATACGAAGCATCACAATATACCTCGAAAGGTTCGTTCGGATCAGGTAGAATCAAAACCGGTGAAGTAGTCAGTCGTCGTTTCAACTCCTGAAAACTTTCCTCACATGCTTCAGTCCATGTAAACGGTTGATTCTTTCGTGTAAGTTGGGTAAGAGGTCCTGCAATATTTGAAAACCCTTCTATGAATCGTCGATAGTAACCAGCCAATCCAATGAAACTACGGATCTCCGATACTGTCTTCGGTCTCTCCCATTCAACAACTGTCTCCACCTTTGAAGCATCAACTTCAATCACATTTGCCGATATGACATGTCCCAAAAATTGTACTTCGCTCAACCAAAACTCACATTTGGACAACTTGGCATACAACTTATTTTCCCTCAAAATCTGGAGAACCACTCTGAGATGTTCAGCATGCTCCTCCTAACTTTGAGAATAAATCAAGATGTCATCAATAAAGATAACAATAAACTTATCCAAGTATGAATGAAAAATTCGGTTCATGAAGTCCATAAATATCGCAGGTGCATTAGTCACACCAAAAGGCATCACTTGATACTCATAATGTCCGTAACGAGTCCGAAATGCAGTCTTTGGAATATCCTCCACCTTCACACGTATCTGGTGATAACCAGAACGTAAATCAATCTTAGAAAATATTGCAGCTCCTAGCAATTGATCCATCAAATCATCGATTCTTGGTAGTGGATATTTATTCTTGATCGTAATCTTGTTCAATTGTCGGTAGTCTACTCATAGACGAGAAGTCCCATCCTTCTTCTTTACCAACAATACTGGAGCTCCCCAAGGTGATACACTTGGTCTCACAAACTGTTTCTCCAATAAATCCTCCAACTGCTTCTTAAGTTCTGCCAACTCTACTGGCGACATCCGATAAGGCGCCATAGATATAGGTCCAGCTCCAGGTACCAAATCAATAGAGAATTCAATCTCTCTTTCTGGCGGTATTCCAGGTATATCTTCAGGAAACACTTTAGGAAACTCATTCACTACGAAAATATCCTTCAAAATGTCTTCACACTGAACCTCCAAAGAAGACATCAACAAGTACCCTTGATCTCTTTCCTTCAAACAAGCTTCCACTTGCGTAGCCGTTAGGAATCTAGGATCCTTAACCTCAGGAAAAACTAATGTCTTACTAGCACAGTCTATCAAGATATGGTTGGAAGATAACTAATCCATTCCTAAGATTACATTAATCTTGGAAAGAGGCAAACAAATCAAATCCACATGAAAGATCTTATCTCTAACAGATACAAGGCAATTCAAGCATACTTTTGTAGTTATCACAGGCTTATCAGTAGGAGTACTAACACTCAAATCATACGGCAATATAGTCACAGTTAATCCCAAACGTTCCACACAATCACATGCAATGAAAGAATGTGTTGCTCCCGAATCATATAATACTGTTAAAGGATTACCTTCAATAGCACACTCCTCCATTATCAAGTCCTCAGATTTAGCGGCTTCCCCCGCTCATAGTATACACTCGACCACCCGCCTATGGCCTTGCAAGTCGAACACGCCCACCGATGGCTCCGCCTTTTGCGATCACACTCCCTAGAGAAATGTCCAGGCTTCCCACATCGATAACAAATCACCCCTTATGCTTGTGACAAATCCCTAGTGAGATGTCCTTTCCCACACTTAAAACATTTAAGTGCAGAAGTTCTAGTTGAAACGCTCTACTACCACTAGAGCTTCCCCTAAATGATTGTTGTCGATTCTGACTTACTACTGGTTTAGTATATGGTTTCTGCTGGTAACGGTTGCCACCGCTACTCTTCCCCCTTTGGAACCGTGCTGGTCCAAAATTCTTATTTCTCGCCTCGCGCAGATGATCAATTTCTTCCACCTTTCGGCACTTATCTAGCAATACCGGAAATTGATCAATGTCCACAATTGCTAAAGCTCGCTTGATGTCGAGCCTCAGCCCCTTTTCAAACTTTCTACACTTCCACTCCTCATCTGGATGCATCTGAAAGTATCTCGAAAACTTAGACAAGCTTTCGAACCTTGCTGCGTACTCACTCACAGTCATCGCCCCTTGCCTTAGACTAAGGAACTCCATCTCCTTAGCATGTCGAACGCTGGCTGGGAAATACTTCCCCAGAAACTTCTGCCTAAAGAGCTGCCATGTCACAACTCTCCCTTCAGCTTAGATCAACCTCCGGGATCCTGCCCACCAAGCCTCTCCGTCATCGATTAACACGAATGTGGCAAAAGTAAGCTTCCGCTCATCATTGCAACCCATGCCTTCAAATATCTTTTCCAGCTCCTTTATCCACATATCAGCCTTCTCTGGGTTGAACTCTCCATGAAATTTCGGTGGATTGTTCCTCCAAAATTCTGACAAGCTGTGAGCATCATCATGTGCCCTTTGATTTTGCTGTGCAACAACCTCAGCCATTCGTTGCATTGCTGCTACAGCTGTAGCCATATTCTGATTATTGTCGCCGGTATTTCCAGCTGCTGTCCTCGCATTCATGCGTCCTCTTCCACGTCCAGCCATTTCGTCCTATTCAATCAGACTGAACAACACAAAGAAAAGTGAAGGTCAGTCTTCAAACAATATTATTTTTCTTTTGGAAAACAATTACAGAGAATCACACAACTTAGACAAGACAGACCTAACCATAAACCCAAAAGACTCTAACTTGGGCTCTGATACCAACTAATGTAACACCCACCGTAGGGTGCCACATTTATTATTACTAAATTACCAAATTACCCTTCAATTAAAAATCGCGCTTGTATTATAAATACGAGTTATAAAATTTCTTGATGATAATAAGATAAACTTAGCAGAAAATAAAAACATAACAACAATGTCACATATAATTTACATCATATATATACATACAAGCCTTTAGCACTGTCACACTTGATTATTTTACAAACTAGACTTCCAAAGTATTTAAACCTTAATTTAAAACTAACATATAGCCCAAATCCTACTAGACAGCAGAACCCTTAGACGGGTCCTCCTCAAATTCCTCAGCAGATAGGAATCCATTATGATGTGCAGTCCTATGGACAGGTGTCCGAGCAGACGACACAATACTAACCGTCCTGGGAGTACGATAGTAAGCTCCCAATCTTGCGCCTAATAGATATTAGGAACTCTAGTTGTACATAAATATTAACAGAAAAGTAAGGGTGTCCTAAATGTTGTCTACTCGCCTAATATTTAGGTCTCCCAAGTAATAGATACTCTCTCTCTCAAGTCTACAAATCCATGCCTCATCTCCTCCGATGAATGTAAACCTCGTGTAGCCAAGGAAACTAGGTATCTGCATCTCTTCAAAACTCGACGTCCTCGGCGAATCTGCTTCTCTCCTCGCTTTCTCACTCTTTTTCTTGCTCGACGTCTTAACAAATATAAATATAATACCAAACATGCATACAAAGAGGTGAGATCACCTACGCCAATACCAAGATGGCGAATGAAGATAAACACATACAATATCTCATACGCTTATCATACCATAATTACAATTATGCCACTAACATCAATATCATCACAAAACATGTAATACACAATAATTACAACATGTCATTATCAATAATCAATAAATCGATAAATCAATTATCATAAACAGAAATTACGATAATACCTTCTATCATTATATGTATGCACACAGACTCAATTTCCTACTCCATGGAGCTACAACTCAAGTCGGAGAGAGTGATCGAAAAGAAGTTTTGGTACCAATATGCCTTGGACCACGTGCTCAGTTTTGCACATCCAGCACATACACGACAGTCTTTATCAGATCTTGATTAAGGATAGTGTCTCGGTCCGGATCATTGGTGTGTTGCGTCGGTCTAACCCACGGTACAGAAGAGCTACCATATGCCCATTGTAGGCAACCCGCACCCCAATGCCCCCAAGGTCAACGAGTGACTTACACAACGCATATCACACCCACTCAGGAGGTGTAGTCTCTCCTAGGCAACTAGCCTCATACAGTCCATCGGACCTTTCCAATGCATGTACCATGCACTATTCATATTTCTATTTCATATCACATATTCGGTCCCATACAATAATCTAACAAAGATAATTACTTTGTATTTTAATCGTGCGATAATATTTCCACATTTTCTCAATTGCGACTCAATTGTCGCCTTTTCAAAATCGCGTAGTGATTTTTTAACATTTTCCAATCGCGTAAGTATTTTTCTTACGTTTTAAATCAAAAATACTATTTTTCTCATTTTAATACTAAAATTAACTTTATTTTCCATATTTGTACTTTAGTCCCTCAAAAACTTATATTTACACATTAGTCCCTCAAAATTAATATTTACAAAATCTTCCATCTTTTATAAAATATTTACAGTTTAATCCCTCTACCAATAATATTTACAATATGACCCCTCTAAAATAAGTATTTACACAATGGCCCCTTATTTTGATAAAATGTACAATTTAGTCCTTCTTTTATAAAAATTTGCGGTATAACTCCTCTAAAAATTAGTAAATGGTATTATTTTTCAAAAATCGTTATTTCTTTTCTTTGCTACTCAAAATCATTTTATTTTACTATACTCAAAATTTTTCCAAATTCATTTAAATCTCTCAGTTCTCATTTTAATTCATCAGTGTAAGGACTTTGGTCCTTTTTCCATAGTATGACCGTAAGCCTCAGTACTCTTTGGAGTACACATACAATTGATTCATCATGTTATTCATAATCACACATACACACAGAATATCAAATCTTTAAGCATTTAATCACACATGCAAGCACAGAAACACAATCAAACATAACACAAACACAATCAAATAATCGGTGAAGAACCCTTATGGATTTTTCACCGTACAAAACCATCCTCACACCACCAAAACTCGGTTGGTGAGGTTAAATCTCCCTCTTACCTCTTGAAGACAAACCCTTCAAGCTCTCCTCCTTCTCCTTGACTTTCGTATGGCTCACAACAATTCCTAACAATTCTAAAATAATTAGTAAAATCACAAACAATGCTCAATAATAACAAACCATGGAACAAACATGGCTTAGAAAATTATGAACATAAATTTGAACCATAAAAACCAAAGTTTACCTTCAAGAAAGTAAGCTAGAAATGAGATTTTGAAGTACTTAGGATGTGATTTTGGGAAAACTTTCTACATGGAAAGTGTTTAGAATGTAGTTTAGCTTTAAGAAGTGGTGAGAATAAAATTGTAGGTGATAGATGGTGTCTGTAAGGTGCTTGGCTGAACCAATGAAGAGAAAAGAAAGAAAAACTGATGCTTCGATTCGTAAGATTTTTGAGAGAAAAGATGGATGCTTTTTGATGAGAGAGAAAATGTAATTCTGTGAGAGTGAAATTATGAGTGCTGCTGTCGTGGGATAAACTTAGATAAAATTTAGGATTTACTTGAAGTAAAATATCCTATTCTGAATGCACATGGCTGATGTCATTCATTTGACTTTCAAGGTTATTGGATTGTTCATGAACCTTGTAGAACCCCTTCCAAGCTGCTGCATGGTCGTGAGTTTCAAAGGCAATTTTTGATGAAATTAATATAACAGAATACTGTTTGATGAGAGAACATTATTTTCCAAGTATGGCCAAAAATCAAGTGCTATCGGATAAGCATTCTGTCGAATGATAATTCTATCGGACGAATGGTGATTTTGTCAGACGAATGTCAAAAACTGTCGGATAAACTAAAAGTCAACAAAATTCCCAATTCGTCAGATGGGTGTTAACGTAGAAGAAATTTTCAAATTGTCGAACCGACAAAAATACTATATGATTAGAAATTCAAATTCGACGAATTTTGACATTAGAGAAGTTTCTTTACTAAATGACTAGAAATTCTTACTCGGCGATCATTAGCATCACAACTCGATGAACATTATCATTCTATTTCGATGAACATTGGCATCCATACTCGACGAAAATTGACATTCTTACTTAACGGACATGAGCCTTCTCACTGGACAGATTTTAATATTTTCACTTGATGAATTTTAACATTTTCACTCGATGAATTTTAACATAGTACCAAATAGTCAGAAGATCAAATTTGACAAATTGAACAGAAGTTCAAATTCGACGGATATCTCAAATTCGACGGAAATAGCATGGTCTTAAAATATTCAATTTCGATAGATTTTGGCATTGTTTCAGAAAGTCCAATTATACGAATATGAGCATCTCCACTCGACAGATAATACTTAGTGGCTTTGTCAAGATTCATTTTTCACCATTGTTCATATCAACGGTTTAGATCAAAGCTTCTACAACAAGCTTTACAATCTAATGGTTCACAAAGAAGTCAATGCTTCTTTTGTTGACTCTTTCTAATTGGTTTAGAAAGTCAAGCCTACTTTCGTTGACCTTCTCTTATTGGCTAGAATTTGTCCAGTCAACTGTGCTGACTGTTTTTCATAAACGTGGGCCCCACGAACTTTTTGGGTCCATAAAATAATTTTACTACTATTTTTTTAAGATAAGAGCCTTTGTTGAATAAAATAATATTATAAAAATATAAAATTATTTTATTACACGTTAAATCCTAAAAATTACGAGATTAATATATATATCAATCAGAATTGGGTTTAGTAAGATCCCCCAGCTCTAATTAATTAAAATAAGATTTTTTCTGATCAGAAAATTATTATTTTCTTGACTCGGAGCAAATCACACAAAATGATCAAAAATGATCTTAGAACAGTCAAACTATTTTTATAACACATAGAAAATGTAAAACAGTATAATTCTGCTATTACTATTCATATAGTCAGAATTTGGGGTGTTACAACAAAAATGGAAGATACAAATGGAGTGTGGTGGCCATGAGGTTGAGAGAAAATGAGATAGAAGCTTTAGGGTAGAGAGAGAAAGTGATAGAAATTTTGGAAGATGAAAAAATGGTAGCTTTTGGTGAAAAGATGGCATCTTGTCATCTTTTCCTCCTCCTCCAAAACCGTGTACACCTTGGGAGAAGTAGCAAGACTTCCTTTGCAAGCTTCTCTCAAAGCTTCTTTGAGAAGCTTTAAACGTTTCCTAAAAAGGTCAAATCATATTGTCATAAAGTGATGTGGCAATGTCACTTAGATGATATCATAAAAGTGATTAGATATAAATAATCTACTAGATTTTTACTACAAGTCATTACGCTATAGATAAAAGTTATAGTTAACAATGTCGATATCTATTATCCAATGGACAATAGGGCACACCCAAATTTTATCCGTCAGATAAAATCTCAAAAAATGAAAACTTCGTAAACTGTGTCTGGCCTCGGGTTTAGTAAGATCCCTCATCACCGTTTCCACAGTCCAAGGTTTTCTAACCTCGCGAAAAATATTTCATTTTCTCGACTTCGCTCAGTGTGTAGGTAAATCGAAAAATATATTAAAATAATCAAATAATTCAAATAATTCTAAAAAAATTCACAAAATTCACAAAAATTATAAAATGAATATATATTATGAAACCAGTAATTTTCGGGGTGTTACAGTTTTAGTATCTTTGAGATTGGAGTGTTGTGAACTTCTGTGATTGAAGTGTTAATTTAATAGTTGTGTATTCTTTATGAATGTATAAAATGCTGATTTTGGAATACTTCTATTGAGAATTGTGATTTCTCACCTTGATTGTGTTGCCATGTAAATCCATGTGCGAGTTCTTCAAAAGGGAAGCAGAAGATGTATGAAGACTAGTATAGTTTATATACTTTATGTAGTTAAAGTTTGTATATTATACTAAGTCTAATTGATAGGGAAGTTTATGTATTACAATGTGCCTGTTAAGACAATAATGTATATATATATAACTTTTGTTATCGTGGCTCTTCATAATTATGTGTAAATGTTATGAGTTTAGTTTGTTTTATGAGTTTGAAGTAGCATGGCTAGTATTGGTTATTCTTATATATGTCAGATATATCAGAATAACAATATTAGGATCTTATAGGAACTACTCTCCCTCTCTCTCTCCAATTCTTAAAAGCAAGGCTCATATTGGCCCATTCTAGATATTCCTTTAAAATTACTATTCTTTTATTAGTTCACATTGTAATTGGCTATGACCTTTGAAGATTGTTTTGATGATAACAAACATGAAGATGATGGCATGATCAAGTCCAAGACCTTCAAGAATAGCTTTAGGACTTAGATCTTTTTGTAAAGGTACAAGAGGTTCACACTTAAGCTCTAAATTTGTTTTCCAAAGAACCTAATTAACACAAATGGTTTCAAGGCTTTAAAATGATTTTTGGTTTCTTAAGAAATAACTTTTAAGTGCCTAAGAGCTTGTTGGAATATTTGGAAATATTTGGCAAGTTTTAAAAGTTGATTAAAATATTTTTCAAATAGGTTTATTTGAATAAAAGTTTTCCTTATTCGAATAACCAAAGTCAAAATGTCTAGAATTCCAATTCATCAAGCCTTATTCGAATAAGACAAGGCTTATTCGAATAAAAAGCACAAAACAAGCTACACGCATTTTTGTTTTGAAAGATTTATTTGTAACACCCCAAAAATTACTTGTTTCATAATATATATTCATTTTATAATATTTGTGAATTTTGTGAATTTTTCTAGAATTATTTGAAATGTTTAATTATTTTAATATATTTTTCCATTTATGTGCACGTCGAACGGAGCTGAAAAAATAAAATATTTTCCCCGAGGCCAAAAAACCTTGAATTGTGTAAACGGTGATGGGGGATTTTACTAAACCCGAGGCCGGACACAGTTTACAAAGTTTCATTTTTCAAGATTTTATCTGATGGATAAAATTTCGGTGCGCCCTATTATCCATTGAACAATAGATACCGGCATTGTTAACTATAACTTTTATCCACTAAGTAATAGCTTGCAGTTAAAAAATTTAGTAGATTATTTTTATCTAGTCACTTTTATGATATCATTTAAGTGACATCGTCACATCACTACATTACAACAAAATTTGGCCTTTTTAAGAAACGTGTGAAGCTTCTCAAAGAAACTTTAGGAGAAACTTGCAAATGAAGTTTTGCTCCATTCTCCTAGGGGGCACAACTTTTGAAGGGGAAAAAGATGATAAGTTGTCATCTTTCATAAGCTTTCATATTTCACAAATGTCACCATCCTTTCACCATCCAAAACTTTCTATCACTTTCTCTCTCTACCCTAAATTTTCTATCTCATTTTCCCTCTTCCATTTTCTCTCAACCTCACGGCAACCACTGTCAAATTTCCTCTTCTATTTTGTTTTCTCCATTCAATCACATTTCTAGAATCTACACAATCTATGGGTAATTTTCTATGTTAAGATCATCATCTAGTTCTCTCATCTTCATATTTTTTTCAAAAATCCTAACTTGAAGCTCTTAAGGTGAGACTTTGATTTCTACTTTCTCCTCCCATTTTATCTACATCCCCATGGCCAAGACCATTTTTAGAGGGCTATTTTACACTTAGTTCATCACTTGTTCATCCTTTTATCCAAGCAACCAAAGGCTAAATAGAAAACTCTCACTTTTTCCATTGGAGCTCACAGCCAACCCCCAAAACCCATCATCAAATCTCCAATAATTCAAGATAATCTTAGATCTTGAATCTATACATCATTCAAAGACACTTTTGTGTGGGAATCAAACTTTAGTTCATCCATCTTCAAGTATTGCTTTGAGCTTTGCATCAAATCTCAAGTCCTAGAATCTTAAGGTAAAGTTCTTGAATCTTCCTCATTGTTTCATTTTAAAGAATATAAAACCATACTTTGACCTATGGTGATCTTATTCAAGCCCTAGGTTCTAATTCTTGTGTGTTTGCTTTGATTCTAAGAACCTATTAGTGGAGAAAGTTTGATACATAAGGACTTACAAGGAGCAAGGAGGCTACACTTAAGGTAAGAGATAGATTAACCTCATCAACCATGCTATGGTGGTGGGAAACAAATGATTGTGTTGAGATTGGAGAGTCCACGTGAGGATTCATTCACCCAAATATGTGATTTTGATTTATGCTTGTTTGATATTGTATGATTATACGATGTTATTGTATGCAAGAATGATTGTGGTGATTTAATGGATGTATGTGATTTTGATAAGAAGCATGAATTTAATAAATTGTGATGATTGAAGTATGTGGCATGTTATAATTATATTGCAAAGGAATGATTTTTGGGTTTCCTTGATTCCTTGAGGCTCACGGCCGACATGGCCTAGGGAGAGGTATCCATGAGAAAAATATTTGGTTATCGAGGACTTAGATTATTAGATGATAAAGACATGATCTATGAGGTTACAAGTTGAATAAGAGAGGAAATAAAATTTTACCATTGAAAAGACATTGATGTTGGCCATGCTACTTGATAATTAGAAGTAAGAGTGAATTGGAGACCTAAAATATTTGATAATGAGGGGGAAGAGTAATTAGGATGGAAAGAATTTTATTTAGAAGTTGAATAATGGAAGTTTTAGAAAGAATGTTAGGAAATATTGTTCAGGTGATTTGGAAGACAAATTAGGGTTTAGGGATTATGAGTAAGAATGAAGATAATTATAATGTCATAATTTGAGGAGTAATAACTTTTGGATGTACCAAATGGAAACAAATTTGGAGATAATCAGAATCATGAAAAATGATTTATTAGTGGTAAATCTAGGTGACTTGGCAATCGAGAAAATTAATTAAGAATTTATAAGATAAGAATGGAAAGGAACAAATTTGATCTTTAAGCAAAAGAATGATTTTCGATCTTGAGAAGGAAGAATAAGCTTGAGAAAGAAATAGAGAAAATTTGAAAGACTTAGATGAAAAAAGGAAAGGAATGGTGAGGTAAGGACATTGTATTTTTTTTAGGTTTTTATAAATGATATGAGGATAGGTCATTCGAGGAACTTAGTTAGAAGAAGCTGGTGATTTGGATTAAATTCTATCATCATTTTTGAGAGTATGATAATTAAAGACTAAAGAAGACCTGATGTTTCTATATACTGGAAGAATGGTGACAATGCTCCATGTGATTTGATAATAATGATTCTTGAATTTGCACGACTGAAATCCTTTGTGATAGCATGCATTGACATTGTGCCTTGGGCCGATGTACTGGACCCAAGTGGATTATGAATTTGACATTGTGCCTTGGGCCGACGTACTGGACCCAAGTGGATTACGAATTTAGCCTTGAGCTTTTGGGCCCAAGTGTTGGACCCGAGTTGATCATTGGTATTATGTAGTTGAATGGGCGGCTATATAATATCATTGATACTAATGGTATTAGACAATCGTATGGGTGGTTGCTTTAATACTGTTGGGAATGGTACAATGGTGATTTGATTTCATTGAGCATGCATATGAGTATTAGACTGTCGGCTTTGAATGCCTAGGACACTACAAGAATTTTACAATTTAGCGAGGGAATTTTGCGAGGGAAAATTTCCCTTGCAATTCCCTCTCTAATTAGCAAAGGAATTATGAGGGATCAGCGAGAGAAGTTTGAGCCCTCGCTAAATTTCAAAAATAAATTTTGGGGGAAAATAGCGAGGGAATAGCGAAGAAATTGCGAGGGAATTTTTCCCTTTCTAAAATTAGCGAGGGAATTGCGAGGTACATTTTCCCTCTCTAATATTACCGAAGGAATTGAGAGGGAATTGTGAGGAATAATTTCCCTCGCTTAGAGCATAATTAAAACTTAGTCAATTGAGTAAGGGAATTACGAGGGTTTTTTTCCTTCGCTAGATGATAAAATTGTAGCAAGGGAAATTTCTATCACAAATCCCTCGCAGAACCCAATTTTAACCTAATTGCAGAATTCTAAATCCCTCACAGTCGGTCTCCCTCTCACTCTCACGCTCTCTCTCTCGTGCTCTCCGACTCTCTCACCCTCTCACTTTCACTCTCACTCTTACACTCACCCTCACCCTCACCCTCACTCTCATCCTCACTCTCACCCTCTCTCTCTCGTGCTCTCACTCTCATTCTCTCTCACTCAAAGCCGCAGCATCTGTTCTCTGCTTAGCCTCTGCCTCTATCCAAAGCCGTGAAACCCGCGCCAACATGAGCTCCCAGCCTCTGTTCTCTGCTCAGCCTCATCATCGGCTTCACTCTCTTTTCAAACCTTATCATTCTCTGTCGGACCATCCGATCGAACTCAAACACTAGTATGCTCATCATAACTTATTAATTCATATTCTAGTGCTTTTTGTTGAAACATTTTGATGTTTGGTTTTTACATGTATGATAAATGTGCTTTTAGGCTACATATAAATTGATTTTATTAAGATATTACTTCTTTTATTAGACACGACAGTCAAGAGATCTGCTAGGATCTTAAATGTAGCATATATTATGTTACTGGTTCAAATTAGTATTTGGTTTGCTATTATCTGATCTGTTCCAGTTCTAGCTGCATCTTCTTCCTTTCTGCTTATCAATGGAATTGTAAACAAATGTTTGTGAAACTAAGGAGTTCTTCAAGCATAGAGGAACACAAGTTAATCCTGATTCTGTAATTAATAAGCTCTAATTTACGTTAGGAAAAAGCTCTATCTGAGTTTAATTCTGCTTTGAGGACATATTAAAAATAGAAGTGTTAGAAGTGACATTGATAGTTGACAATAGGTAGAGACGTGAAATTTAAGATATAAGATTGATTGTTTCCTACTCAAGCTTTTCTGCCATTGACTGTGATTTGATCCCTTAAGCCTCATCTACCTCTGGCGCTATGCTGCTATTTGTCAGTATCAATAGTTTTGATGTTCATATCTAGTTATGTACCCAACTTGGCTCACTGAAAAGCTCAGTTCATAATTTTTAAGAAAACTTTCAATTGCATATGTTTAGTGTTAAAGAAAATAAAAGGGTTTAGTTAAAATTATTTATCACTTACAACAACAAAGTCTTTTCTTATTAATCAGATGAGATATCATAAAATTACTTATCACTTACAGTGTTTTTTTTTTAATTTTACTTTCCCTTCTCTATTTTCTTCTTTCTACTGTAGAAAAAATGATTCCTAATCTTTTTAAAGCCTTTTTAAATTAGAAATTGACTGTTTGAATAAAGTGATTAACATTCAATTGATTGTTCATTGTTTGTGTTTGAATTAGTGTTCAAAATAGTTTATGATCAAAATTTAATTAAATTCTTTTTTGAAAATAAAGTGATTATTTTTCTAAAAGTAAAGGTTACCAAACATGTTATAAACTATTGCCTACAAGGATGAAAACAGATTCCTATTAGACAAAAAGTGAAGCATGCATGTTGCTCGACACACGGTAAGTGACATAAGATTATGATTTAACTTTGTAAGTGGGGCATGGTGGTGAATAGGCGATTTTACAAAAAGAGTAGTATAGAATCTACCTCAAAGATGCACTTCAACTTGAACCACAAACAATATCTTCCCCCTGCCATGTAAAGTGTACCTTGATCAATCCCTTCCACCCAAAGGTTTCTTCAAATTTTACCGACCAAGTGTTTTATCAATAAAGTGAATAAACGGCTTGAATAAGGAGCCCCCTTGCAATGCGTAAGAATAAGAATGAGTATATTATGACATAATTTGCATTTTTTAAACAGTCATGAAGTATTTTTAATAATGTGACAAATTTAATAATGTGCTAGTTCATGAAGTATATTCATGGTAACATAATGTTTAAAGATTTAAACGTGCCTGTTATATGATTGAAACTGAAAATAATGGTCTTCTTTGTTGGAAAATAATTCTGAAGACGATTTTTTTTAACTCCTGTTAGGTGTATTTTCCTCATCCCCTTCACTGGTCTGGATTGTTTGTTCTTTCATTTTGGATAGACCCGATTACCTAGAGGTCCCTAAGGATACATTAAACCTTAGTTCTAGGCTTCTAGCTGTTGATTTTGTTTTACGACTTAGGAAAACCCCTAATTGGTTTCGTGTGTGTTTTTGTAGGCCATTGAGTGAAGATTAAATCAGGTTGCAGAATATAGCCAACAAGTAGATTGATAGAACCTTCGCATTTGACAAGGTTTTGTGCCTTTTGCTATTTTTGATTTATTATTATTATTATTTTGAGTTTATACTGGTTTGGTTGTTGTTGCGAATCTGGTTCCTTCAATTCCTTCTGTTACTGGGCTATTTTCATGTGTCATTTTGCTTTAAAATCTGTCATTTACCATTTTGATTTATGTTTCTCTGTGTTGGATTTATGGTATATATAGCCTAATATGTTGATACCACTAATTTTTATGAAAATGCTGTGTAAGTGAAACTTTGTTTCTTTTGTAAAATATGTTGTTTAACAAGAATATGTACTAATTTTCTTATCTTATCATGTCCCTCTTGCTAGTTCACCTCTTCTTTTTCTGATTTTAAGTTTCCTTTTATTTGAAGCTTGCCTTGTTTTTGGGCCTACAGAAGTGCCTTTGTCAGTGTTTTCTTCTCTTTTTTTCATATTAATTATAAGAGTTTTGCCTTCTCTAGTTCTCTAATTCAAGTTTGGCCTTCTCTAGTGCTGTTTTGGCCTTCTCTATATAGTGTTGGTTGGTTGTGGAAGGGGCTGTTAAGTAGCGGGGGAGTTAACTCTGTGCACTGAGACTAAACGTCTAGCTAGGACGTAATAGCAGGCTGCGAAGATGGAAAAGCACTAGAAAAGAATAGTTCATGCAATCTATGTGAAATGATAAATTAAAGTGACTCATCAATTAATTTATTAAACTGACTATTCTGTTCATATTAGGATAATTCGTAAGGATCTATGGAAAAGGAATCTTACCAATTCATCCATAAAATGATACAGGTTTAACTCTGCAATACTTCATAACTTGGATAATTGTGGATTGCTTAATTTACAAGTCATGAAAATGGCTTCATATATATAATTGAGTACAGTTGACTAAGGAAATTTCTTAATTAAAAGAGATGTTTTACTCAGTCGTATTACTTTTGTTGTACACCTATGACTATGTAATTGAATGATTTCTTTTTCCTTTTTAGCATCCTAGTGAATAGTATGTTCGATGTTTAATCTAAGAATGTATGACTAGACATGCATTTATCTTTGAGAATTGGGCTAACTAGTTCACAAACTAATTAGAGTAATTTTTTCTAAACAAATATCAACTTTGACCCACTAAACATACAAGTGTCACCAATAAATCAGTTTGGAGGGTTGCTTTACTTCAAATTTATATAAGACACAGTAAAATTTACACAAGTTTAAGATGAGTGTGTTTTTTCCCCTCAAACTGACACATAAAAGCTTATTCCTCTCAATTATATAAATGAATAGGAGAATAGCCCATGAGGAGTAATACCATGTTTCTGTTTTGGAAAAATTCGATAACATGAAGGTAGGCACTGAGTGTGACTGCAATTTCATTTACCCTAGAGTAGAAGTGTACGGTTCGGCAATGGGAGAGTTTGGTAAATATAGTTTTGTTTTGGCCTTCTCTAGTGCTGTTTTGGCTACCATCTGCTCTGCTTGTCTCTCTTCATTAAGCTTCTTGGCTACTTCTGCTTCCTCAGCTGTAACCTTTAAGGTTGTGTCAGCCTCCAATATACTTCTTTTAATGTCACCAAGATGAGTCTTTACATTCAAGGTCTCTAACTCACAAGACTTCAATTGAAGGTGACTGTCATGGAGTAAGGCTTAGAGATGAGAGATCTCTTCCCGAAGTGATTGTCTACGTTGACTAGATACTTCAAGCAAAGCTTTAGTCTTGAAACACTCATCGTGGATGTGAGCAAATCTCACTTTCTCTTTTTCAAAGCACTTATTGCATTCCTCTAAAGAGAGGAAATTTTCTATGGACTTATCCATTTCTGCCACTGATGAAGCAAAATTGATGAAGTCCAAGACATGCTCAGATAATTGTTTATAATCAACTTCTAACTTATCTAACACAGCAACGGAGGCCTCTGCTGTCTGTCTCATGGACTCATGCTCATTTGAATCCAAGGTCTCAAGTTCAATAAGAAGTTGCTGCTGTGTAAAATGTTAGTGTATGCCCTAGAGGCTGATACATTTGTCTGTATTTACATACATTCTATTATGCTATTTTATATATGAGGCATTACATTTATTGTGTTCTTTTTTTATAAACATAATAAAGTCCTTAGAATAGTAAGTTTGATTTCATAGGACATCAAGTGGATGACTTGATCGTGAGATCCTTTTAGTTATAACATTATTCTTAAATGTCCTAGTCAAGTATTATTATTAATTAAGATAACAATAATACATTGAGACTAGTATGTGCATAGATTGATGACCACATCTCACGGGTCATGGATATGAGATATCAAGTCTTCACATGGGTACATATTAGAGTAATGATGTACTGGACTGACCCACCATGAGAACACTACATGGATCGTTACATGAGTGTCATAAGTGATTCTCATAGTGACAATGGTGTCTGTGGTCCTTTGACCTGAACTCACTACGATTCCTACATGAGGAGTTGTGTGTTTTAATGCCATCAAACATCATCTGTAACAAGGTGATTATAAAGTTGGTTATTGGACATACCACGAATTATGCGAAAGGATATGAGTGACCTAGATGTGATTTGTCACTCTACATAATAGGAGCGATATCTTCTGCCCCCGATTGAGTGAGGCTGCGAAATGCATGGCCATGCTCAAATAAGTCAATATGAGATATTGATCTCATTTGTTGTTACAAAGTTTACTCGAGTATCAAGAAACGAAAGATTGGACTATACAAGGGTGATGTATTCTATGCCTTGTGTTCAATCTAGATATCTTGACAAAGGGACTAAACGACATGGAAACATTAGTCACGGAAAAGTTATGTCAAATCACTGACATTCTTATTACTTGGGTAGCAGCGATGTGTTGCTAGATACCACTCACTGCTTGTAATATTAAAATGGGATTTTAATATTATTGTCAACATAATAAGAACCTGCAGGGTCACACACATAGAGCAGACTAAAATTAGAGTAATAGATCCAAGTTGGACTCGGATTCAAATATGGGCCAGACTCATAACAGATCAGTCTAAGGTTGCACAACTTACCTTGCTGCTGCTCACACTCACTTAAGGCAGTCACTATTATAAATAATACTACTAAGGGGCTGCTAAGAGACACAATTTTCAGAACCTTAGCCGCACCTATAGAAAAGTGAGTGAGAGAGCGACAGATTTCTTCTCTTCTCTTCGTAGCTAGCACTGTGTGAGAGGCGTGAGTCTCCTCTTTGTGGACGTTGGACATTTGTGAGTCTGTTCGTGTGGATAACCCAAAGACATCGTTTCTATTATGGTGTTGATGATTCACGTCCTATCTTTTGATCACGCTTCAAGAAGTAAATAATTTAAAAACTCGGATTATGGCTTTTCGCATGGATCCTCGGTGGGAATCCTATTTTTTCTGCTGCGTGATGTAACCGTAATTCCTAACACAAAAGATACTACTTTTTGCCTTTGCGTTTCTGCCATTGACATTGGCTTTCTTTCCCTACCTAGTGAGTCCTTAGGATTACCTACATCTTTAGAAACCTCAGTATGGCAACCAGTTAAAAGTTGGGCACGTTGGTTGAGGTTGCTAATAGTAAGCTAGTTACATTCACCACAAGGAACATCACAAGTAGTTGCTTGTTTAGGAACAACAATATAATTAAAAGATGGAAAAATGCCTGTAAAGAGGGGAGACAATCACCGTAGATAATGCAAAATCAACGAGGACACAAACACATAAAATTGAAGAAATCATACTCACAATAGAAAAATGGTTGAGGTGGGGGAAATTTCAAGCTTTGAGTTAGATTGAGGAAAAGAAGGCAACTTAACTAACCCATTGGACTATGACCTGCAATTGGATCAAGAGAATTTCACACATGCCTTCTTTGATTTTCACATAACAAATTCTAAAAAAGAACAAAGTTAGACTACTGTCAAAATTTATTTTGGTGATCAAGAAGGAAGGTAATATATGTAACTTAATCAAATTTCTTAGATCCAAATTAATTTGATTGTAATTTGAGATGACATTTAATGTTGAGTTTATTCAAAAGAACAAGAAAGACACATAGCAAGTCTAAGAAATGTCTTTCCTATATGTTCAACCACTTTCTCTCATATCCTAGTACATTTAGGTCTCTCTAAATATGACATCAAATCTTGGATGCTGAAAATGAAAGTTATGAATTTCTAACGAACTATGTGTTAAGAATCTCAGTTTGATTTAACTTTTGATTGTGCTTTAACTTATGCTTAAAGTTTTATTTTCTTATTCGAGTAAAAATTTGAGCAAAACCTTAGTTTCCTATTTAAGATTCAATATTAATGAGCACGCATACCTTTTGAAGGTACTACTCATTGTATTGAATCTTGAATTGTCCAAGTGAGACAGTTTGGTAAGAAATTTTTTTTTCACTTGGTTAATAGTTATTCTTTAAATATCTTATATTATATTTGTTGAAATTTCAGTTTGCTACATTTTCTTTTGTTCTCTGGGTTTATACTTAAACACGGTATATCTCACTGCATTCAAGTCATGCACTTGGAGACTAATGGGAAATACTGCTGAAATTTTGTCAAGTATAAAATATGAGATTTAAGGAATAACTAGTAACCAAGTGTTGAAAATGTTTCTTATCGAATGGGATAGGGCCATACCATGTTAAGAAGGAGATGGAGATATAAGGATTGTGTTAATGTGCTAAATCAATTTCAGCAGTCATGAGACCCGATCAAAGTTGGATGTTACAAAGAAATGACCCTACTGCCTATGTAAGTGAAGAATTCAAGGATGGAGTTAATGATTTCTTGCTCAATGAGACCTGATAGTTACTGATGCATTAAATCGCATCCCTTGTCCATGTGCTAGATGTAAGAATCGTGCTTGGAGGGAGGTGTTTGGGGTAGAACAACATTTGTATAAGTACGGATTCGTGGATGGTTATGTAAATTGGACCATTCATGGTGAGGACAGATGAGGGGATAGTGGCTCAACATCCATTGTCCTTGATGATGAAATGGAGCCTAGGAATCCATATGTGGATATGGTTATGGATGCCGCAGGTGATAGATTAAATCCAGAAACTCAAGATTTAGAAGAGGATCCAAATCCGTCAGTTGCGAAGTTTTATGACTTGCTAAGATACGCTGATGAACCTTTATGGGATGGTTGCCATAAGCACATGAAATTGTCAGCTGTAACTCAACTTTTGAACTTGAAGTCGGAGTTTAACATGAGTGAGAGTTGTTATGATAGAATGATTGTCATAATTACGAGCATGCTTCCAGAGCCTGAAAGGTTACCCGAAAACTTCTACAAATCGAAGAGAATGGTTCGTGAGTTAGGATTAGGATATGAGAAGATAGATGCGTGTCTTAATCAGTGCATGTTGTATTACAAAGAATATAATGACAAGAGACTCTACTCAGTTTGCTTAGTATGTGGACACCCATGATTCAAACCGAAGGCGGGACGTTCATCGAATAAGAAGGATGTGTTGCACTCAGTGTTGTAATATTTTCCCATTATGCCAAGACTCCAACATCTGTTTATGTCCAAAAACACTGCACAGTATATGACTTGGCATGCAGATGGAGTGCGTCAAGATGAATCAGTGATCAGGCATCCAGCTGATGCTGAGGCTTGGAAACGATTTGATGCTACCCATTCAACATTTGCACTAGATGCTCGAAATGTTAGGCTTGGCCTATGTACAGACGATTTTAATCCATTCAGCGGTTCAGCCACACCATATTCATGTTGGCCTATTTTTGTTACACCGTACAATCTACCTCCAAGTATGTGTGTGAGAAGGGAATACATATTCCTCACTCTTGTGATTCCTGGACCAAAGTCACAAAGTAAAAGTTTAGATGTCTATCTTAGACCCCTAATTGACGATCTAAAGATATTGTGGGATGATGGGGTGCAAACTTATGATGCCTGGAAGAAGCAAAATTTTGATATGAAAGCGACTTTGTTGTGGACAATAAGTGACTTTTCAGCTTATGGAATGCTGTCTAGGTGGAGCACTCATGGAAAACTTTCTTGTTCGCTTTATATGAATCACAATAAGTCATTTGTGTTGAAGCACGGTAGGAAATAATATTGGTTTGATTGTCATCACCAAATTTTACCTTTTGATTATACATTTCTCCGTGATTGAAACTCTTTTAAGAGATCAACAGTGGAAAAATCTAATCCACCACAACAGCTGAGTGGGACAGATGTCTTGAATAGAGTGACTCAACTTAAGGAAATCATTTTCGGCTTGAATTCAGGTAAACAAAAACAAGATAGCTTTGGTATACACCACAATTGGATGAAGAAGAGCATATTTTGGGAATTGCCTTATTGGTCCACTAATCTAATACGACATAATTTAGATGTTATGCATGTCGAGAAGAACGTGTTTGATAATATCTTCAACACTGTCATGGACATAAAGGGTAAGACAAAAGACAATGCAAATGCAAGAGAAGATTTGAAGATAATATGCAAACGTCCTACCTTGGAGCTAATAGTTGAGAATGGCAAGTGGAAAAAACCAAAGGCGACGTATGTCTTGGATGCCAATCAAAGAAGGATAGTGTGTGAGTGGATAAAATAGTTGAAATTTCCTGATGGGTAGGCGTCGAATATCGCACATTGCGTCAATGTAGACAGCGGGAAGATATATGGAATGAAAGTCACGATTGTCATGTTTTTATGCAAAAGTTAATTCCTGTGGCATTTCGTGATATCTTACCAAAACCTATATGGGGACCGTTAATAGAACTAAGCTTGTTCTTTAAAGAAGTTTGTGCAATTAAAATTCGTGTTTCCACTATGGAGAATGCAGAGCTTTCTATCATTAAAACAATTTACAAGTTAGAGAAGATTTTCCCTCCAGTATTCTTTGGCGTGATGGAACATCTAGTCGTGCATCTCCCTTATGAAGCTAAGGTTGGAGGACCAGTGCATTACAGGTGGATGTACCCCTTTGAGAGGTGTATGCTGTACTTGAAAAGAAAGGTCTGAAATAAAGCAAAAGTTGAAGGATCTATTTATGAAGTGTATATTTTAGAAGAAATTTCTAATTTTGCTTCCATGTATTTTGATCCCCACATACAGACTAGGAGCACTCAAGTTCCTCGGAATGATGATGGTGGGGAAGATACAATTAATGAGCAATTGTCTGTTTTTAAACATCCATATCGTCCTATCGGAAAAGGTCGAAATAGATTCTTGACGGATGTGGAACTTCAGATTCCTGAGACATATGTGCTTGTAAATTGTGGAGAAGTAGAACCTTATCTCCAGTAAGTTTACTCTCTATCTAATGAATTTGTTATTAATGTGCTAAATTTATGCTAAATATTAATTATTATATTAATTAGATAATTCGAGGATTCATTAAGGGAAACAGATCCCAATATCACTGATGATTAAATATTGGAAGCTCGAGATAAGGACTTTAGTAGGTGGCTAAAACATCTAGTGAGTCCTTTTATCCATAATAGTGATCTATCATATTAAATTCAATGTTCATTATGCTAGATATTACAACTATCTACCGTCTATGTATTGATACAGGTTAATATAGGCCAAGTCGAGGATCAAATGATACTAGAGATAAGTTATGGTCCATCTAGGTCCGTAACTTCTTATTGTGGCTTAATAGTTAATGGGTATAAATTTCATACTAAGGTGTACGGACATAATAAAGCTACCATGAATAGTGGCGTATGTGTTAGAGGTAGTATATATGGTGAGAATGACTTCGACTATTATGGCATCATTGATGATATATTGCAATTGTCATATGTAGAAAATCAGAACAGGGTATTTCTTTTACAATGTCATTGGTTTGACCTGATAAATAGAGTCAATGTTGATGAGAGATATGGGTTGGTTGACATCAAGCATAAATCAAGACTTCACTCAAATGAGCCATTCGTTTTAGCCGAACAAGCATAACAAGTGTACTATACAAGATACCCACAAAGCGGAAATAGAGCTAATGGTGAATGGTGGGCAGCTTGCAAGGTCAGAGCAAAACTCTTTGTGGCTGAGACATTGAATGACAAAGGTGATGAATTGAATGACTTAACTGTCACTGATTATTACCAAGATGATGGATCCCTTGGAACACACAATCCTGTCATAGATGATGAAGTAGTCTCCTTGTTTGATGCACATACCCAAATGGAAGAAGTGAACATACGTGATATACATTATCCAATGGATGTTCTGGTTGATGATGATGATAACGAAAATAATGAAAATAATAAATTCTTAGATGAAGATGAGGAATTTTTTGCTTCAGACTCAAGTAGTTAAAATTGAAGCTTATTCAATCTTATTCGTTAATGGTATTTACACTGAAATATCATTATTATATTTTGAGGTTTTTATTGATATATAGTTTCTTATCTCGTCATGCTTCATTATGCTTCCTTATGCAGATATTCATCATGACCATTCAAGGTAGAGGTGTTGGATGCGGTTGTGGGAGAGGCCGTAATGTTTCATCTGGCCATGATTCTCCACCACTACAGCATTCTCAGCCCTCTCCAGGTAAACCTGTAGGATAAATGGAAGAAATTATTATTAACTCGTGGTTTATATAAATGTAATATATATGTAATTTTTTGTTTATGTATAATTATGTTAAGTGCAACTTCAGCTACTGGCCCATCGACCAGTGTAGGCCTACCAGCGTCTACTCCATTGACCACTGGAGGCGCATCTGCTTCTGTCCCACCCTTTACTGACCCATCCCTTTCTATGCCACCCCCTACTGACCCACCCACTAGCGGCCCAAATGTGGTGCCTTCATGTGGAGAATCTAATGTAGAAACAGATAGCAGGGAACTTATATATGTGGCGCCTGTCCCTGAACCGTAAGTAATAGTGATTATCATCTTTTATTACATGTATTTACTTTTAGATTACCAACATTATCTTCTTGTACTTATAGGAGGAGGTTTCTCCCGTCGAGAGTGACACGTGACATTATGTACAATGTCATGACAAGGATGCCTGTTCCAGCTAGTACGTGGCAAGGTTATCTAACTAAGATAAAGGAAATACTATTTAACGACTTCATGGTAAATAATTATGTTTATAGAATTATATATTATACGTTTATTGAAAAATAAATATACATATATATCATTTATGTAGGCTAAGCATCGGTTCATATCTTATGCTGATCGCGACATAGCGAGAACTGTCAGGGAATGGACTATCTTGGACCGTTATCTAGATCATTTGAACAAAGCACGAGATAAGGCCTTTGAGAAGGCAAATTCAAACAACTTGGCTGATGTTAAGGGCCATAGGCCCAGAGGAATGAGGACGAAGGTGTGGGATGGCCTAGTCGACATTTGGCTGACAGATAAATGGATGATGAGGTCTACAGCTGCCCGAAGGAACAGGGCAGCCATGCTTGATGCCTTGAAGCATACAGGCGGGTTGATAAGCTTTGGTCAACACAAGAGCAAGATGGTAATATAACTTCCTAATTTAAAGTTTTGATGGTTATCTGATTATTACTATGCAATTTTTTGAGTTTTATTTTATTTTATCAATCTGTGTATTAACATGTTGTAATTACTTGAGTTATTTGCCTATCTTGAGTATGACATAGTATTTTAGAGAGATTGCCTTACTTTTGATATGTGTTTATTATATAATATTCTTCCATATGGGATTATAGGAGGCAAAGTTAAAGTATCCAGTTTCTTACAGAGATCTCTATGCAAAAGTTCATAAGAAGAAAGATGAAAGCTATGTTTCTGAGCGATCGAGGAATTTTATTGTAGGTGTCTTTAAAATTCAAAAGTCATATATATTTTAAGTTTTTTTAATATTTTTCTTATTTTTTTATTTTTAGGAGTCATATGACACTGCAATGACAGAAAAATATGGAGAAAACTCTTCCTCTCACCCTATGGTTGACCCAAAGGTCTGGTTGGATGCAGCGGGTCCCAACAAGAAGGGACATGTGCATGACATAGGTAATAGCTTGCACATTTGTAATAACACCATGCAAGCTTCATCCTCCTCGGTTGTAGGTCCTTCCCGCTCTGTACCATTGACACAGGACATATCTGAAGCTGTAAATATAGCAGTGGCAACAGTGATGGCTTCGTTTGTCCAGAGTTAACTTGTCCTATGTTGGCGTCCTTCCAATCGTTCCTATCTACGATCGGATAAGCAAATGTTGCTCCACAACCATCATCGCAAGGTGTTAGGGAGGGTCAAGAGGAAGAGGAAGACGAAGACGAAGACGAAGCCAACATAGACTGATTGCCATTTTTTATTCTTGTCTATATTTGTATAATAACTTTCAACTATATTGGATTGATTATTTAACTTTCAACTATATTATTAGATTATTTGTACAAGTTTTTTGTTGTAGCAGTTTACAATTATTAGATTATTTGCTATTGTTGGATTTCTGTTTGCTGTTGGATTTCTATTTGCTGTTGTGGTTTGATATACAGGTTTTGGGAAAGTAATAATATATATATAGGTTATTAAAAATAAATTGATTACTGAGGGATTAATGAGGGATTAGCGACAGAATATCATAATGGTAATTAGCGAGGGATTAGCGAGGTAATAGCGAGGGAATAGCGATGTAATAGCGAGGGAATAACATAGACAGTTAGAGAGAGAATAGCGAGGGATTAGCGAGGGAATGTTAGAGAGGGATTAGTAGCGGAATAGCGAGGAAACTATTAGCAACGGAATTATGAGGGAATAGTGAGGGAAATGATACAAAATTGGTATATTATACAGCGACGTAATAGCGAGGGAATTTCCCTCGCTATTTTGTGAGGGAATAATGAAGGCATATTAGTGAGGGATTAGAGAGGGATTAGCGAGGGAATTAAATTTTCTAGAGACGGAATAGAGAGAGAATTATTTCCCTCGCTAATTAGTGATGAAAAAAAAATGACTAACTTATCCCTCGCTAATCCCTCTCTAATCCCTTGCTAAGTGTATTAGTGAAGGATTAGAAAGGAAAATTTCCCTCGCTGATTTCCTGATTTCTTGTAGTGGGAGTGAGCTAGAATTTGGATAAGTGTGATCCTGGATGGATCTCAGGGGGTGTCAAGGCGAGGTGATCCACCTAGTGACCATTGTCACATTGTATACCCCTGGCCGTGGACATTGTTGCAACGCACAACGAGGACCCGATAAGCATTATCCTTTTCATGATCTGGCATAGTCTGTCTTTTGAGGGGAGGTAGATCTTCTAGAACGTTCATCTCTGAACCTTAACTCCGTGGAGTAGGAATCGGTTGCATTGTGAATAAGGATGGTCAGCATACACATCGTGCATATGCATAGTCAACATATTTGTTATTGAGGCATGGTCCATATTGATATGTGTTCTGATGTACATTGTTGAATTACCTATCAGTTGATAACATGATGATGTTTGTTATTCTTTGATATTCCTATATTGATATGATTATAGCTGCTATTATTTGATGTTGTTGTGTATAAAAGGCGTTACTGTCTTTCGTTTTGTTTCTTACTGCCATGATGGTATTGATGTAGGGGATCTCACCTCTTCTACTGTATTATTCTATTTGCTTCTGTTTTTGTCATATTTATGTCAGGAAAGATTATGATGGCGGCAAGGCAAGACCCACGAGGTTTCACTAGGCTACAGTTCTTTGGAGGCATCGGAGCATGGAGTGTCCAGTGGGACACGGGATGCATACGGTACGACAGAAATGTCACTTTGAGTTGGAACTGAACTAGGCATGATGCAGTTACCTTTACTATGGATGTTGATGTTCATTTGGAGTTCTACATGTCTCTTGGGGAGCTTTAGGATGATCGAAGAGCTTCCTATAGGGAGAGCTCTGTGGAGTCGATTGCTCAGACTCCTGTCCGCAGTGACATGTCCCAACTGGGGGCTTTGTCTATTGGGGATCCCAAAGAGGTTTTAGATGAAGATTGGGTGCAGGAAACCGTTCTTCATGTGTTTGGACTTGATCAAGGTTCAATTTTGATTTAGTAGTCATATGTATAAGTATGTTTATTTTGGAGTACTTATGTTTATGTTTTTAGGATATGCAAATGATGTACTTAAATATGTAGTAAACTTTGCTTTATGAAAAAAAAATTTGTTCCTATGACTTGAATTTTTTATTTATTTTATGATTCTTATGTTTTGTGTTCCCAAAATTTGACCAGTTTGTGTTATCCTCGAAAAGAAGCTTTTGAAACTCATATTTTACACTATTCACTTTTATAACTTGAGCAAAGAATTTTAAAAATGTAAGAGCCAGTCTTAAATGTAATGCCTCTCGGAAGGGGGTGTTACATTAGGTGGTATCAGAGCAATTCATCCTGTTGAGCCGGGGTATGGACTGACTGTATTTGGATATGTAGAAATTTCTATATATATGTGTTATATATTTCCTTGTCTCTTGTTGAGATGTTGAAAGAGGTTGCATAAGTTGCTTTAGGTTAGATGTTAGTAGTAACTGTTACATAGCTACATTATATTGATGACTGGCTAACTCAATATGTAATGTTCTATGTGGATAGGAAACTATGACTTCAACTAGGCGAGCTAGGAGAAATTGGAGTTCTTCTAGTGAGAGTCCAGTTGGATGACTGAACTCGTGCCGAATTGTTTGTACCTATACCTTTGGAATAGTACTTCTAGTATGAGTAAAGTCCAAGTCTGAGTCTTTTAGGTTTATGGGAAGGTTGTCTTATTTGTGCTGTGTGTTTCTCTGAAGCTAAACTCAGAGATGTATTGTTTGGTCTCTGAAAGGAGATAACATTGTTTGAAATGCTTAGTTCTTGTTTCCATTATGTTTTAAGTTGTCTATTTTCAAAGGAGGGGCAAATGGCTCGCAGTAGACATACGCGTGGAAATGAGGGACGCAACAATGTAGGGATGGCTGCAACTACAGAAATAATGCAAGGAATGGCTAGCGTAATAGTGCAACAGAATCAAAGGATCGTTCAACAGCAGGAATTGATAGCCAAGGTTCATATCTTGTTAGGGTTAAATCAATCTCAGGATATTGAACCCCATAACGTTGGACCGTATTGGTTTCGAAAAAGAAGAGATCGGAAGGTCAAGCGATTCCAGCAGAAATTATATTCACGACCACCAAGAAATCGACAACAACAGCAATCGTATGGAGGTAGTGCTAGTAGTGATAGACCTGGTCAACCCATGGCACTTTTAATGACATGTAAGAAGTGTGCAAAAAGTCATGCGACAAGGGATTGTACGATCAAAGGAAAAGTTTGTTTCAAGTGCAGAAAACTAGGACACGTGTTTAGGAATCTTACTTCACAAAAGACGAAGCCTTCCGTTAGTAATGTACGTGTTTCAAAATCTCACAAAGACGGAAGAGTCAATTCCCTTAGTGGAGTAACAACATCCCAGACTAAAGGCTTAAACGAGGGGGACTGTGTTATAAGAGATGATCCTTTGACTATACTGTATAATTCTGGGGGTAACCCATTTCTTTATGGCATATAATTGTATGGATCAATTAGGGTTATCTGTATCTTCGTTATCTTCTGACCTGTTATTTCTACTTCTATTACAAAGGCTTGTTGTTGATAGCCAAGATGTTTAAATTATCCTATGACCTGTTAAAGACTGAATCTTTTCTGTTGATTTAATTTGTTTACCTCTTTCGCATATTCGACGTAATCTTGAAAATGGATTAGTTATCTCCAACCATATCCCGTTAAATTGTTCCAAAGAAACTTTAAGAGTTCGTCTCTAAATTTTATTGGACCATATCATATTCTTCGTCAGATGGGTCTGGTGGTATACTAAATGGCTTCACTACCTTTTCTTTCAAACCTTCATAACGTTCCCTTATATTTCGATTGAGAAGATATGTTCCTGATCCAAACCATGTCGTAATACCGAATGCAGTATGATTAGGTAAGAACTTGCCCTGTGAGACCCTTCTTGTTAAGATCGAGGTTAGGTGGTTTGATGGATCAACTGAAGGAAGCTGCTGTTTTCTCCAAGATGGCAGGACCTCTCATCCAGCTCACATGAAAGAGTCAAGTTTTTGCATGAACTAATGCATGTAGGAAAATTTTTGAGAATTGAAGAGACACTCGACTACTTCGCCAATGTTGTTTCTACCCAATCCCAACGAACTTTTGAGGCATCTCATGATATTCCACGTTAGAGTTTAGGACGTGTGCTTGTGCGAATAAATGGAATGGTAGCGTATGCTTCAAGACAACTGAGGGCACATGAGAAGAGTTATTCTACACAAACTCGGAGTTAGCCATTGTGGTTGCGTTGAAGATCTGGAGACATTCTACAAGGAACAATATCTGCGTGTATTCTAAGGTATGATAAATTTCGAGGATTTATTTTTAGAAGGGGAGAGTTGTAACACCCCAAAAATTGCTTGTTTCATAATATATATTCATTTTATAATATTTGTGATTTTTGTGAATTTTTCTGAAATTATTTGAATTGTTTGATTATTTTAATAAATTTCTCCATTTACATGCACGTCGAACAGAGTTAGGAAAATGAAATATTTTTCTCAAGGCTAGAAAACCTTGAACTATGGAAATGGTGACAGGGGATCTTACTAAACTCGAGGCCGGACACAGTGTACAAAGTTTTCATTTTTCAAGATTTTATCTGACAGATAAAATTTGGGTGGGCCCTATTATCCATGGGACAATAGATACTGACATTGTTAACTGTAACTTGTATCCACTGGGTAATAGCTTGCAGTAAAAAAATCTAGTAGATCATTTCTTTCTAGTCACTTTTATGTTATCATTTAAGTGACATCGTTATATCACTACATGATAACACGATTTGACCTTTTTGGGAAACGTGCGAAGCTTCTCAAATAAGCTTTAGGAGAAACTTGCAAAAGAAGTTTTGCTCCATTCTCCTAGGGGGGCACGGCTTTTGAAGGGGAAAAAGATGACAAGTTATCATCTTTTCACAAGCTTTCTCATTTCACAAATGTCACCATACTTTCACCATCCAAAACTTTCTATCACTTTCTCTGTCTACCCTAAATTTTCTATCTCATTTTCTCTCTTCCATTTTCTCTCAACCTCATGGCAACCACTGTCAAATTTCCTCCTCCATTTTGTTTCCTCCATTCAATCACATTTCTAAAATCTACACACTCTATGGGTAATTTTCTATGTTAAGATCATCATCTAGTTCCTCTCATCTTCATCATCTTTTTTTCAAAAACCCTAACTTGAAGCTTTTAAGGTGAGACTTTGATTTCTACTATCTCCTCCCATTTTCTCTACATCTCCATGGCCAAGACCATTTTTGGAGGGCCATTTTACACTTAGTTCATCACTTGTTCATCCTTTTATCCAAGCAACCAAAGGTTAAACACAAAACTCTCACTTTTTCCATTGGAGCTCACGGCCAACTCCCAAAACCCATCACCAAATCTCCAATAATTCAAGATTATCTTAGATCTTGAATCTATACATCATTCAAAAACACTTTGTGTGGGAATCAAACTTTAGCTCATCCATCTTCAAGTATTGTTTTGAGCTTTGCTTCAAATCTCAAGTCCTAGAATCTTAAGGTAAAGTTCTTGAATCTTCCTCCTTGTTTCATTTTAAAGAATGTAAAACCATACTTTGACCTGTGGTGATCTTATTCAAGCCCTAGGTACTAATTCTTGTGTGTTTGTTTTGATTCTAAGAACCTCTTAGTGGAGAAAGTTTGATACATAAGGACTTACAAGGAGCAAGGAGGCTACACTTAAGGTAAGAGAGATATTAAACTTATCAACCATGCTATGGTGGTGAGAAATGAATGGTTGTGTTGGGATTGGAGAGTCCATATAAGGATTCATCCACCCAAATGTGT
The DNA here is from genome assembly GCA_029884595.1 of Ormosia semicastrata. Classification (NCBI taxonomy): domain Eukaryota; kingdom Viridiplantae; phylum Streptophyta; class Magnoliopsida; order Fabales; family Fabaceae; genus Ormosia; species Ormosia semicastrata. The sequence continues at coordinate 36,397,547 of JAQQTO010000048.1, read as the reverse complement.
GATTTTGATTTATGCTTGTTTGATCTTGTATAATTATATGATGTTGTTGTATGCAAGAATGATTGTGGTGATTTAATGGATATATGTGATTTTGATAAGAAGCATGAATTTAATAAATTGTGATGATTGAAGTATATGGCATGCTATAATTATGTTGCAAATGAATGATTTTTGGGTTCCCTTGATTCCTTGAGGCTCACAGCCACCTTGGCCTAGGGAGAGGTATCCATGAGAAAAATATTTGGTTATCAAGGACTTAGATGATTAGGTGATAAAGACATGATCTATGAGGTTACAAGTTGAATAAGAGAGGAAATAAAATTTTACCATTGAAAAGACATTGATGTTGGTCATGATACTTGATAATTAGAAGTAAGAGTGAATTAGAGACCTAAAATATTTGATAATGAGGGGGAAGAGTAATTAGGTTGGAAAGAATTTTATTTAGAAGTTGAATAATAGAAGTTTTAGAAAGAATGTTAGGAAATATTGTTTGGGTGATTTGGAAGACAAATTAGGGTTTAGGGATTTATGAGTAAGATTGAAGATAATTATAATGTCATAATTTGAGGAGTAATAACTTTTGGATGTACCAAATGGAAACAAATTTGGAGATAATCGAAATCATGGAAAATGATTTATTAGTGGTAAATCTAGGTGACTTGACAATCGAGAAAATTAATTAAGAATTCATAAGACAAGAATAGAAAGAAACAAATTTGATCTTTAAGCAAAAAAGTGATATTCAGTCTTGAGAGGGAAAAACAAGCTTGAGAAAGAAATAGAGAAAATTTGAAAGACTTAGATGAAAAAAAGGAAAGGAATGGTGAGGTAAGGACATTGTGTTTTTTTAGGTTTTCATAATTGATTTGAGGATAGGTCATTCGAGGAACTTAGTTAGAAGAAGCTGGTGATTTGGATTAAACTTTATTTTCATTTTTGAGAGTATGATAACTAAAGACTAAAGAAGACCTAATGTTTCTATTAACTAGAAGAATGGTGACAATGCTCCACGTGATTTGGTAATAATGATTCTTGAATTTGCACGACTGAAATCCTTTGTGATAGCATGCATTGACATTGTGCCTTGGGCTGACGTACTAGACCTAAGTGGATTATGAATTTGACATTGTGCCTTGGGCCGACGTACTAGACCCAAGTGGATTACGAATTTAGCCTTGTGCTTTTGGGCCGAAGTAGATCATTGGCATTATGTAGTTGTATAGACGGGTATATAATTCATTGATACTAATTGTATTAGACAATTGTATGGGCGGTTGCTTTAATACTATCGGGAATGGTACAACGTTGGTTTGATTTCATTGAGCATGCACATGAGTATTAGACTGTTGGCTTTGGATGCCTAGGAGTGAGCGAGAATTTGGATAAGTGTGATCCCAGATGGATCTCAGGGGGCATCAAGGCGAGGTGATCCACCTAGTGACCACTGTCACATTGTATACCCCTGGCCGTGGACACTGTTGCAATGCACGACGAGGACCCGACAAGCACTATCCTTTTCGTGATCCGGCGTAGACTGTCTTTTGAGGAGGGGCAGATCTTTTGGAACGCTCATCTCTGAACCTTAACTCCATGGAGTAGGAACCAGTTGCATTGTGAATAAGGATGGTCAGCATACACATCGTGCATATGCATAGTCAGCATATATGTTATTGAGGCATGGCCCATATTGATATGTGTTCTGATGTACATTGCTGAATTACCTATCAGTTGATAACATAATGATGTTTGTTATCCTTTGATATTCCTATATTGATCTGATTATATCTGTTGTTATTTGATGTTGTGTATGAAAGGCGTTACTGTCTTTCATTTTGTTTCTTACTGCCATGATGGTATTGATGTAGGGGATCTCACCTCTTCTACTATATTATTATGTTTGCTTCTGTTTTTCTCATATTTATGTCAGGAAAGATTGTAATGGCGGTAAGGCAAGACCCACGAGGTTTCACTAGGCTATAGTTCCATGGAGGCATTGGAGCATAGAGTGTCCAGTGGGACACGGGACGTGAACGGTACGACGGAGGTAACACCCACTCCGAAGGGTATCACATTCATACAAACTCCTTATAAATAATTAATTACCCAAGTTATAAAATATTTAATTTCATTTAAAAACGGGTCTCAAAATTTCTTTTTTCGCGGAATACATAAACTTTATTGAACTAGAAATTATAAAAATTGAACAACATACATCTCTCATACATATGATATAGATTCATGACGTCTTCATTACATAAAACTTATATATTCTAGACAATATTTAATTACCACATATAAACTTGACCTGGCCCAAGCCAAAACACCTAGAGAGTAAGGTTCTGAACCTGATCCTCTCCCGGATCCTCTAAAGGCACATTCTCTGGTTGAGGTGTGTCTCTTTGAACAGGAGTCCGAGCAGTTGACTCCGTAGAATCTTCACTAGACAAACGGTGAGCAATGTCCCATAGTTCTACAATAGGCATGGAAAACTCTACATGTACGCAAGCAGCATAATATGTGAAAGTAGGGTTTCCATGGTAGGTATCACTCTAGGATAGGGTCACCTCCCCTACATAACTAACACGTTCAGTAGCTGAGTCGACACACCAGGCATCAATGCCATCATGGAACTAAGCTTGCATATAATCAGTGAAATTCCTCCTAGCAGCCATCGTAGTCTTTACAGACGTAAACATAAAATAGAAATAGACAAAATAAAATAGCAAAGAGATGAGATCCCCTACATTGCATACCAATATGGCAGCAAAGAAATGATACGAACAACAATGTCATTCCATACATACAATTCATAGATTGTAAAATCAGCAGCATATATATTCAGGATATTAAATAGATAAACATTCCAAGAAACTCGCAGCACAATATTAAGCATAATGATAATACCACAATCACATTATGTTTCAACAGCGTAAATGCTGACTATGCATATGCTCAACGCAATCGGTTCTTTCTTCATAGAGTTTACTCAAATTCGGAGATGAACGCCTAGTAGATCTGTCCCCCCTTAATAAGAATAGAAATAAGACAGTCTATGTTGGATAATGAAAAGCAATAGTATTCGTCCGGATGTCAGTGCGTTGCAATCAGTGATCACGGCCAGGGGTTTATATATATCTCAATGTCAAATGACTTAATGTCAACAAGTGAATCACTGCGCCCTGACGTCCCCCAAGATTCCTCCCACTATCTTGTGAGTTCTCGTCCATTCCTTAGGCATAAAACGCCACGACAAATTAAGCGAATATGCATGATAAATGATTCAATCATATACTGTCATTGATCCCATAATGTTTCTTATTCACATGCCATCATATGGCAATATCATCGTATAATGTTCAAAAACATTTTTGTTCAAAACAGAGTACCTTTATACTGTTTCTTAATGATACTAACACAACCGCACATGCACATACAAATTGTCCAATACCATTAGTATCTATGGTATTATATAACCGCCCATACAATCGATAATACCAAAGATCCACTCGGGTCCAATACTTCAATTTCATAATTTTAGTTCAAAACGTTGGCCCTATGGCAAAACTCGCTATTCCTTTTAATCGCGTAGTAATATTATCGCATTTTCACAATCGCGTAACACTTTTGTTACTTTTTCAAATCGCATAAAGATTTTTCAATATTTTCTCAATCGCGTAAAGATTTTAAAACATTTTCTCAATCGCATAGATAAAATTCTACTTTTAAATATTGTAAAATATTTCTAACATATTTGAAATTCAAAATAAGATATTTTCTCATTTAATATGAAAAATTAACCTTATTTTTATTATTTACATATTAGTCTTTCTATAAAATAATATTTACATAATAACTCCTCTTTATAAAATAATATTTACATAATAGCCCCTTTTCAAATAATATTTCCAAGATAGTCCTTCATTAAATAATATTTACAATATGGTCCCTCTAAAAATATAATTTTTAATATAGTCCCTCTAAAAATTAGTATTTCTACTGTTTCCCAAAAAATTTTGTTTCTTTAAGTTACTTGAGATATTATAGCTCAAAATTTCCTAATGCGCTTCAAAACCCATAGGGTGACCTATACGTCAGTAAATTTCAAGTATTGGCTTTTCTTTTACTACATAACTTAATTAGATCAATTTTAATTCTAAAAATTAAAATTACCTTTATTTAAATTTCAAAACTTACCAAATTGAGTTCTTACTATTAAAACACCTAAGTTTACACTTAGTAAAATAATTTTGGATCTTAATCATCAAAAATTGGCATATTGGCCGAATTTACATATTGCTTCAAAATTCATATATAAATCATTTTCTAACATTTTAAATCCTTATAAAATTACTTAATTGAATTTCTTGTCATAAAATCATTCAATCCTCATTTTGGAAAATAATTTAAAATCCTTAGTCCTCTTGATAGTAACAAGGCTGTGTATCTTTAGACTCTTTGGAGTCCTCATACAAATTTTCTCATCATGTGAATCATAACTTAAATTACACAACTATCATCATGCTTCCAAATTCACATAGGAAAATATACTATCAAACTATAAGCATATCAAACACATATACAAATCATGCATACTTATCAAACCAATAAAACAATCACACAATATAACTTAACAAACACAAACCAATAATTACACAATCGAGTGAATAAATCCTCACATGAATTTTTCACTCACAAACACAAACAGTTCTATTCCTTCACTGCCACATATGGCCGATGAGGTTAATCTCTCTCTTACCTGGTTGATGTCTTCCTAGCTTTTTGTGTAAAACTCTTCAATTTCCTTCTCCTCTAGATTTCGTGAATCACCCAAACAATTTCTTGAAAATCTCAAACAAATCCTAAAGTCATAAACAAAGCTTAGGGATAAGAAACCATGGATCAATCATGGTCTAGAAAATTAGAAATTCAACTTAGAGCCAAAGAATCAAGAGATTACCTTGGATGTAAGAAATCAAAGCTTGCTTTTTGAAGCACTTAGAGTAGGATTTAGGTAAAACACACAAAAGGAAAAATGTTTAGAATAAGTTTTGGATTTGGAAAGTAAGGTTGGATAAAATTATAGAGGTGTGGAGATGGGATTAGGCTATAGAGGCCGTGAGCCTTTAGGAAGAAAAAGAAGATGGGTTCTTGAGTAATTTGAGAGAAAAGATGAAGGCTATTCACAAAGTGAGAGAAAATGCAAATGGATAGCTAATTCAAGATTGAATTGTCGTGAGCTGAGTGATAGGAGAGAATAAAGACTTAATCCACTTGATAGAAAGTAGCACATGACTTCACATGGATATCACATGGCATAGGTCACTTAATGGTCACCTAGTGGTCATAAGGATGGTTCTTGAGCCTTGGAGAAGCACCTAGTGGCCGTGTGGCACTAGGAAAATTATAATTAGTTTTGTTTTCAATTAAATTCTAGTTACACTTAGTTAATTTAATTAGTTACCTAGCTTACCATCTAGTTACAATTAAATTAATTTAGTTAAGCTATTTGATTACATTCTAACTAACTAATTACTTTATTATGTCATTGAATAGATCATGATTATGTCATGTTTCTAGATAATTTGATATTTATCTAGCTTCTAATTATTTAGCAACTAAATTAATTCATTTAGTTACTAATTAGACTATTAGGGTAACTAAGTCAGATTATTTAGTTACTTAGTAACTAATCTAGCCACTTTTATTGACTAAATCCTAACCATTGATTAAATTTAAGGTTAATATTATATGCTTCTTTATCAAGATTGCTCTCACACCATTGATTAGATCAACGGTGAGGATTTAAGGCTTTTCCATCAAGTTTTCCATCCTACGGTTCATAACAAAGTCCAGCCACTATGTTTGACCAATTCCTATTGGTTGTCATAAAGCTTAGTAATGATGACTCATAATGACCCTTAAGATATTTAGCTTAGTTATTTTCAGCTTTCATGATTACACTTGAGATATTTTATTAAGATATTTTCTCGATAGATATTTATTCCTAGATATTTACTAGGTGAATCATCATAGAATTTTCTAGAATAGTTGAGTCAGTATGGTGAGTCATAGTGCAGAGTCACCAGCTGAGCCATTAAGATATTTTTCTAACAGATATTACCCAATGGATAACAGCTACTGCTATTATTACATAGTGGGTAATGAAAAACTCAGATATAGAAAATCCCTGTCAACTATTCTCGGTTTTGAGTTTAGTAAGATCCCCTGATCTCGCCTTGACACTCCAAAACTTTTTGGTTCAGGAAAAAATTTATTTTTCCTGGCCAGCCTCAAGTGCACCCCGGACCCACACACAACTCAAAATAAAGCTAAAATAATTAAAAACTCAGAAAGTTTTGCAAAAATTCACAAAAATCATAAAACTTATATATTTTTAGAAAAAATGAAATTCGGACATACAGTTTTCAAGATAATAATAAAATATCAAAATAATATTAAAATATTCAAAATAATTAAAAATTCCCAAAAATTCATAAATATTATAAAACTCATTTATTTCAAGAAAAATGAAAAATCGGAATGTTACAATTCTCCCCCTCTAAAAAAAAAATTTTGCCCTCGAAATTTTTCTTAAAACAAAAGCATTTTACATCTTTTATCTAGTTTACCAGCTTCCACATAATATCTCCAGTTATATCGTTTGCAGATGATCCTTCTACTTTTCTTGGATTTCCTCCATTAGATTATTCAAATAATAATTGTAGCCCTTTTTAAAAAAAAAAATTTAGCCGTCATCTCTTCTTTGTATCAAATTCCTCTTGATCGAACAGGTACTGCAAGCTCATATGATCACCGTAGACATTGTAGAAAAGAAGCGTCTTTAGATCTTCAATGCAAAACAGCCATTACAAAAATCTAAAATATGAATTGGATAATTATTCTCATGTACGTTCCATTGTCTTGATGCACACGTCACTACCGTTTCTTCCATCAAAATTCGCACTTGAACAGCTTCGCGTATACTCTCTTCTTTGGAATTTGAAACTACATCCAGATGTTTAGCATACTTATTCAGACTTCAAGAAAAGATCAAGATATCACCAACAAAGACAATGACAAAATTGTCTTAAAACATTTCCTTCCTTCACGCAAATCTAATAATAATCAGAACGTAAATCAATCTTAGAGACAGCGACTTCCTTCATTTGATCTTCTAGTTCTCATGTTGTATCTCCTGTCACATCGTTCTATTTTTCTTCATCAAGGTAAGTTGCTTCACTTGCCTACCTTTAATCTTAACAGAAAATGTCTCATAAATCAAGTTCTCTTCTAATTGTATTGCATTTGATACTATGATATGGTTTAAATCAAGAATATAGTTCTTCAATTAGGATTCATGGAAGACACTATGAAGGTTAGAAAGAAAAGTGATAAGACTATTTGGTAGATTACCAAATTTATCCAACAAAGAATTTGAGATGGTCTAATAGATTTAGAAATGAACATAGTCCAATAAATTTAGGAATGAACTTTCTAATTTTAATTTCTGGATTCAAATCCAAAAATCTCAGTTCAAGGAAACACTAAAGTTTCATTGAAACAATCTGGTAGGATATGGTCAAAAAATAACTAATCCATTTATAAAGTCAGGCTCTCAAATAGATGTGATTTTAGATACGCAAATCAAATCAACAGAAAAGATTTGATATTCAATAAATGTAGGGTAAAGTTGGAAAACTTGAGTATAAACAACAAGTTTAACAAAAAGAGTAGAAATACTCAAATCGAACGATAACATAGATACGGATAACTCAAATCGACTTACTTAGTCTATTTATAAAAGAAATAGACAAACCAGATCAACAGAAAAGTTTCAAACTCCAATAATAATAGGATATGTTTTAAATAGGCTCGAGTAACAACAGCAAGTTTAGAAGTTGAAGTAGCATTATGAAAAAAAACAAAACACAGATAACCCCAAAATATTCACACAGTCACAGACCATAAGAGAATGAGTTACCTTACGAGTTATACAACACAGTTTTAAGATTACTCTCTATGGTACAGCTTCCTCATTTCTTAAGTCTTTATATTTGAACGCTTCCATAGGCTTTTTCTTCTTCTTGAGATTTTGAAACACATGTATTACTAATAGAAGGTTCCATCTTCAGTTGATCACAATCCTTCAAAACATGACCAAGCTTCCCACATCTAAAGCAAATTATACCCTTGATCGTGCAGTTTCTTGTCATATGGTTCTTTCCACACTTCATTAGTGATGCCATAGTCTGACCAAAATCATTGCCACTAGTACTTCCTCCTTTTGTTCGTTGTTGCTCCCCGGTGGTCATACATACGACTTTTACTGAAATCGGTTGACCTTACATTTCTGTCCTTTTTGAATTATCGAAGGTTCTAAGTTGCAACTTCTCGCATTCTGAGACTGCTCCGATCCTAATAAACTATAAAGTTCGATTATCAGTTCCTGCTGCTGAGCGATCATCTGCCTCTATTGTATCTCTACTTCAGTCATCCTCTGCATCACACTTCTAGCTGCGGCTATACGATCTTCATCACGTCTCGTGTCCACATGCCCACATCTACTATGATCCATCGTCTTTCTTTAAAAACCAAACTCAAATCACGATGAAACTAAATGTAACTATTTCAAACAACATTGTCTCCTTTTAGAAACCAAACAACATCTCTGTGTTTAGTGTTAGAGAAAAACACAGCACAAACAAGACAAACCTACCCACAACTCAAAAGACTCTGACTTGGGTTCTGATACTAACTAATGTAACACCCCCTCCGAAGGGTATCACATTCATACAAACTCCTTATAAATAATTAATTACCCAAGTTATAAAATATTTAATTTCATTTAAAAATGGGTTTCAAAATTTCTTTTTTCGCAGAATGTAACATCCCAAAAATTATTTATTTCATCATAAATAGTTATTTTATAATATTTGAGATTTTTAGGAATTTTTCAGGATTTTTCAAAAATATTGAATATTTTAATATATTCCTCATTTTACGTGCACACTGAGCAAAGTCAGTGCGAAATAACAAAAATTATTTTTTTCATCATAAATAGTCATTTTATAATATTTGTGATTTTTGAAAAATTTTCTGTATTTTTCTAGAAATGTTGAATATTTTAATATATTCTTCGTTTATGTGTACACTGAACAAAATCAGTGTAACACCTCCAAAAATTGTTTGCTTCATGATGAATAGTCATTTTCCAATATTTGTGAATTTTGAGAATTTCTTTGAATATTTTTGAATATGTCAAATATTTTAATATATTTCTCATTTGGCGTGCGCACTGAGCGGAGCTGGGAAAACGAAATGTTTTCCCTGAGGCTGGTAAACCTTGAACTGTGGAAGCATCGACGGGGGATCTTACTAAATCCGAGGCCGGGAACAGTTTACAAAGTTTATGTTTTTCGAGGTTATATCTGATAAATAAAATCTCTGTATGCACTGTTAAATAAAATTTTACAGTACGCTCTATTATTCGATGGATAATTATTACTGGCTTGTGTACTACAATAATTATCCATTGGGTAATAATTTGTAGTAAAATCCTAACCATCTTATTATTTAATTACTAAATTACATTATCTTATCTGAATGTAATCTACTTTATGTCTAATCGTATCTACTTTTTGCAATTTTCCACATGCTAACCCTAAAAACAAGTAACCACTTTCCCTCCATTCTCTCCTCTCACCACACGGCTGAATGCTTCAATTTGGAGCCCAAATTACACTTTAATTAATTAAATCATTACTTTTCAATTTCAAACCCTAAAGCACCTTTCACTTTCTACTATCAATTTCTCTCTCTACCTTCATCTTCTTTTTCATTTTTCTCTTCCTTCTCTCTAGAAAGCTCACGGGCTCCTCACTCCCCACACACCAAAGATCACAAAAATTTCAACCAACCCCATTTTCTTAATCCCTCCTATCATCTAAACACTTCTCTAGTTGGTGGTTTCTTGAAAAGCTTTCATCTTTACCACTTTCTTCAAGGTTCAAGCTTCAAGCATGTGGGTAAGGTTCTTGACTCCTCACCCTCTTCTCTTCATTTTTGTGTTCAAGGTCTTTCTTATAGCCCTTGATCCATTCTTTTTCAAGTCTTCCTATTGATTTAATGAAGTTGTAAATTTTAGGGTTCTTGCAGGTGTGAAATCCAAAAATTACAAGGAGCTTCAAAGGGGGTTCTATTGTTTTCTTCTCTTTGGTAAGAGGGAGATACTCCTCCTCAACCTCTATTGGTAGTAAGGAACTTGATTTTGTGATTGGTTGTGAGAAACCCTAATTAGGATTACTCTCTTTGTTTGTATGATTTGTATGATTACGTATTGTTTTTAATTTGTTTGAATTATTTGGTTAATTTTATATGTTCATTAGTGTTCTTGGTTTGATTAGTATGGATTGGAAACTTAATTGGAATAAAAATAGCCATTGTTCCCTCCTAAGAGGTCCACGGCTTCAAGCCCCAAATGGGGTGTTCTTGGTGAAGAATTGTAACTAGTTGAGGACATGATTCATTAAGAGCATAATATGTAATAAAGTGAATAAAAATTTAGGGTTTCTAACTTGGGAGAGGCCACAGCCTCAAGAGCCATTTAGGGCTCAACCATGTGACTTTTCACAACTTTGAGATTTAATTAATCAAGTGATTAAGTGGTTGACAATGAGATGGGAGGAAATCAATTTAATAACCTAAAAGAAATTTTTGGACTTAAGAAAGTGAATAAGGATGTGTGAGACCTAGAATAATTTTCTAAATAAATATAAATAAAATTAAAATATGAGACTAAATAATCAAGAGAATCCCTCTAGAGAAGAATTTAATAAGAAATGTTAAATTGAAGTAAAACTTAATTAATTGGATAATTATGAATTAACTAGGATCTCATAAAATGGAAAGAACCAAGAATGAAGTTTTATACAAAGACTTAGAATAAATTTTAATTAAAGTAAGACCATAAGTGCAAGTAAGAATGACAAATGATTCAATTTAAATCATTCTAAGAGAATTAGGTTTAAAATTTAATGATAGACTTAATTAATTCAAATAATAATGATCAAATGAATAATGTGAGAGAATTCTCCTAAGAGAGAAACTTATTAAGAAGAATGTAGAAAGTTAGGCATAATTCCATAATGTATCCTAAAGGTGTAATGCATTATTTAAGAATTTAATAATATTTATTTGTGGATCCATGAGTGAGATCAAGAATATGTTGATGCTTACCTTGGCCAAAATTATGGCATGTTATGGAAAGTATATTGTTGTTGAATATACATGATATATGCATTGGGTCATCATGCATAGTGAAATTCCGATGGACTATTTGTCAAGGCTATGTTGCCTAGGAGTTGAATCACACCTTAGTGCGACTGCGAATAAACTAGTATGGGTCCTGCTGTTGACCCTGGGGGTGTCAGGGCGCGGGCGTCTCACAGTGGATAGTTGGTAGCCCCGCTGGGCCGTGAGATAAACCGATGCGAATGCACCGACGATCCGGACATGACACAGTCCTATATCGCGATCTTGTGAGAATGCCGCTGTATAGAGCCTTATTGTGCAAAATTGTTGATTATGATTTCTGAAAGCACTTGGTCCTGGGCAGATGAGATACTGGCATATCTCTCTGATCATTCTCTCCGATGTTTGTGTCTAGCTCCATAGAGTAGGATTTTGATATCATGTACATGTGCATAGTGAGTCAATACATTACTTGGCATTTAATTTATATGATAATTGGATCTGCTATCTTATTGATGACATATTGCCTGAAACTATTAAACTGCTTAATATCTGCTTCTTGATACTGTTTATCATTTTTTTTATGCTATGTGGGCGTCCTACGCTGTTTACATTTCTTACTGCCATAATTGGTAATGAAGTAGGATATCTCACCTCTTTCTTGTACTGTTCTTGTTCTATGCGATATTTGGTTAAAGACTATAGAGGGGACGAGATTGTTTTTCCTAGAACTTTACTGGGTATTGATCTCTTGCTTTCGAGGATGTCATCAAGAAGAGGTTCCATCGGGTTCGTTAGGATTGTATTCACTGATGGCGCCAATGCGTGGCGAGTTGACTGGGCTGGACAACGTATACGATATGTTGAAGACTTGATCTTGACCATAAGGAGGACCCACGATGGAGATCCTGTCCTGACACTTACTACTTCGGTACATCTGGAGTTCACCTTGCCTATTCAGGAGTTATGGGGTGATCCGATTCATACCCCTAGAGAGGACGAGGATTCCATGGCATCAGCTGCTAGGGCACTTGCCCGTGGGACCGCACTCGGTCCTGTCCTTATATCTTCAGACGACCCAGGAGAGGATCTCGAGGTTGATCCGATGGAGTACCCAACTCTTTAGACGTGGATGTCTTTATGGGTAGTTTATGTTTCCTTATGTATTATTTATTTTAAGGTGTAATTTGAGTATACCTGCATTTTAAAGTCCAACTTGATGTATTTTATTTTGAGCGGTACGTGAAATACGCTGTGCTATCTATGCTTTAAATTAATTATCTAGAACTATGAACTGTATCTTGATTTTGGCTTGTTAAATTATATGCGCTAATGATGGCCTATTTATTATTTCATCTGTGGCTCATATTTTCTGTATATGCACAAATGGTTTTAATTTGGATAAATATTATTTGAAAATTGTACCACACTAAAATTTAGTATCCGTGGGACAATGACGATTGTGCCGTGGTTATTAAATCGAGGGGTGTTACACGGAATACATAAACTTTATTGAATTAGAAAATATAAAAACTGAACAACATACATCTCTCATACATATCACATAGATTTAGGACGTCTTCATTACATAAAACTTATATATTCTAGACAATATTTAATTACCACATATAAACTTGACCTGGCCCAAGCCAAAACACCTAGAGAGTAAGGTTCTGAACCTGATCCTCTCCCGGATCCTCTAAAGGCACATTCTCTGGTTGAGGTGTGTCTCTTTGAATAGGAGTCCGAGCAGTTGACTCCGTAGAATCTTCACTAGACAAACGGTGAGCAATGTACCATAGTTCTACAATAGGCATGGAAAACTCTACATGTACACAAGCAGCATAATATGTGAAAGTAAGGTTTCCATGGTAGGTATCACTCTGGGAAAGGGTCACCTCCCTTATATAACTAACACGTTCAGTAGCTGAGTTGACACGCTAGGCATCAATGCCATCATGGAACTGAGCTTGCATATAATCAGTGAAATTCCTCCTTGCAGCCATCGTAGTCTTTATAGACGTAAACATAAAATAGAAATAGACAGAATAAAATAGAAAAGAGGTGAGATCCCCTACATCGCATACCAATATGGCAGCAAAGAAACGATACGAACAACAATGTTGTTCCATACATGCAATTCATAGATTGTAAAATCAACAGCATATATATTCAGGATATTAAATAGATAAACATTCCAAGAAACTCGTAGCACAATATCAGGCATAATGATAATACCATAATCACATTATGTTTCAACAGCGTAAATGCTGACTATGCATATGCTCAACTCAATCGGTTTTTTCTTCATAGGGTTTACTCAAATTCGGAGATGAACGCCTAGTAGATCTGTCCCCCCTTAATAAGAATAGAAATAAGACAGTCTATGCTGGATAATGAAAAGCAATAGTGTTCGTCGGGATGTCAGTGCGTTGCAACCGGTGATCACGACCAAGGGTTTATATATATCTCAATGTCAAATGACTTAATGTCAACAAGTGAATCACCACACCCTGACGTCCCCCAGGATTCCTCCCACTATCTTGTGAGTTCTCGTCCATTCCTTAGGCATAAAACGCCACAACAAATTAAGCGAATATGCATGATAAATGATTCAATCATATACTGTCATTGATCCCATAATGTTTCTTATTCACATGTCGTCATATGGTAGTATCATCGTATAATGTTCAAAAATGTTTTTGTTCAAAATAGAGTACCGTTATACTGTTCTCAATGATACTAACGCAATCGCACGTGCACATACAGATTGTCCAATACCATTAGTATCTATGGTATTATATAGCCGTCCATACAATCAATAATACCAAAGATTCACTCGGGTCCAATACTTCAGTTTCACAATTTTAGTTCAAAACATTGGCCTTATGGCAAAACCCGTTGTTCCTTTCAATCGCGTAGTAATATTATCGCCTTTTCACAATCGCGTAACACTTTTGTTACGTTTTCAAATCGCATAAAGATTTTCTAACATTTTCTCAATTGCGTAAAGATTTTAAAATATTTTCTCAATTGCGTAGATAAAATTCTACTTTTAAATCGCGTAAAATATTTGTAACATATTTTAAATTCAAAATAAGATTTTTTCTCATTTAATATAAAAAATTAACCTTATTTTTATTATTTACATATTAGTCCTTCTATAAAATAATATTTACATAATAACCCCTCTTCATAAAATAATATTTACATAATAGCCCATTTTCAAATAATATTTCCAAGATATTCCTTCATTAAATAATATTTTCAATATAGTCCCTCTAAAAATATAATTTTTAATATAGTCCCTCTAAAAATCAGTATTTCTATTGTTTCCCAGAAAATTTTGTTTCTTTAAGTTACTTGGGATATTGCGGCTCAAAATTTTCTAACGCGCTTCAAAACCCATAGGGTGACCTATACGTCAGTAAATTTCAAGTATTGGCTGTTATTTTACTACATAGCTTAATTAGATCAATTTTAATTCTAAAAATTAAAATTACCTTTATTTAAATTTCAAAACTTACCAAATTGAGTTTTTACTATTAAAACACCTAAGTTTACACTTAGTAAATAATTTTGAATCTTAATCATCAAAAATTGGCATATTGGCTGAATTTACATATTGCTTCAAAATTCATATATAAATCATTTTCTAACACTTTAAATCCTTATAAAATTACTTAATTGAATTTCTTGTCATAAAATCATTCAATCCTCATTTTGGAAAATAATTTAAAATCCATAGTCCTCTTGATAGTAACAAGGCCGTGTACCTTTAGACTCTTTGGAGTCCTCATACAAATTTTTTCATCATATGAATCACATCTTAAATTATACAAGTATCATCATGCTTCCAAATTCATATAGGAAAATATACTATCAAACTATAAGCATATCAAACACATATACAAATCATGCATACTTATCAAACCAATAAAACAATCACACAATATAATCTAACAAACACAAACCAATAATTACACAATCGAGTGAATAAATCCTCACATGGATTTTGCACTCACAAACACAAATAGTTCCATTCCTTCACCGCCACATATGGTCGATGAGGTTAATCTCCCTCTTACCCGGTTGATGTCTTCCTATCTTTTTGTGTAAAACTCTTCAAGTTCCTTCTCCTCTAGATTTCGTGAATCACCGAAACAATTTCCTGAAAATCTTAAACAAATCCTAAAGTCATAAACAAAGCTTAGGGATAAGAAACCATGGATCAATCATAGTCTAGAAAATTAGAAATTCAACTTAGTGCCAAAGAATTAAGAGATTACCTTGGATGTAAGAAATCAAAGCTTGCTTTTTGAAGCACTTAGAGTAGGATTTAGGTAAAACTCACAAAAGGAAAGATGTTTAGAATAAGGTTTGGGTTTGGAAAGTAAAGTTGGATAAAATTATAGAGGTGTGGAGATGGGATTAGGCTATGGAGGCCGTGAGCCTTTAGGAAGAAAAAGAAGATGGGTTCTTGAGTAATTTGAGAGAAAAGATGAAGGCTTATCACAAAGTGAGAGAAAATGCAAATGGATAGCTAATTCAAGAGTGAATTGTCGTGAGGTGAGTGATAGGAGAGAATAAAGATTTAATCCACTTGATAGAAAGTAGCACATGGCTTCACATGGATATCACATGGCATAGGTCACTTAATGGTCACCTGGTGGTCATAAGGATGGTTCTTGAACCTTGGAGAAGCACCTAGTGGCCGTGTGGCTCTAGGAAAATTATAACTATTTTTGTTTTCAATTGAATTCTAGTTACACTTAGTTAATTTAATTAGTTACCTAGCTTATCATCTAGTTACAATGAAATTAATTTAGTTAAGCTATTTGATTACATTCTAACTAACTAATTACTTTATTATGTCATTGAATAGATCATGATTATGTCATGTTTCTAGATAATTAGATATTTATCTAGCTTCTAATTATTTAGCAACTAAATTAATTCATTTAGTTACTAATTAGACTATTAGGGTAACTAAGTTAGATTATTTAGTTACTTAGTAACTAATCTAGCCACTTTTATTGACTAAATCCTAACCATTAAAATCAACTTTATTTCCTAACCATTGATTAAATCTGAGATTAATATTATATGCTTATTTATCAAGATTGCTCTCACACCATTGATTAGATCAATGGTGAGTATTTAAGGCTTTTCCATCAAGTTTTCCATCCTACGGTTCATAACAAAGTCCAGCCACTATGTTTGACTAATTCCTATTAGTTGTCATAAAGCTTAGTAATGATGACTCATAATGACTCTTAAGATATTTAGCTTAGATATTTTCAGCTTTCATGATTTCACTTGAGATATTTTATTAAGATATTTTCCCGGTAGATATTTATTCCTAGATATTTATCCATAGATATTTACTAGGTGAGTCATCATACAATTTTCTAGAACAGCTGAGTCAATATGGTGAGTCATAGTGCAGAGTCACCAGTTGAGTCATCAAGATATTTTTCTAACAGATATTACCCAATGGATAATAGCTACTGCTATTATTACACAGTGGGTAATGGAAAACTCAGATATAGAAAATTCTTTTCAACTATTCTCGGTTTCGAGTTTAGTAAGATCCCCCGATTCTACCTTGACAGTCCGGAACTTTCTGGTTTAGGAAAAATTTTATTTTTTCGGGCCCACCTCAGGTCCACCCGGGCCCACATATAACTCAAAATAACGCTAAAATAATCAAAAACTTAGCAAGTTTTACAAACATTCACAAAAATCATAAAAATTATAAAACTCGTATATTTTCAGAAAAAATGAAATTCAGACATATAGTTTTCAAGATAATATTAAAATATCAAAATAATATTAAAATATTCAAAATAATTAAAAATTCCCAAAAATTCATAAAAATTCATAAATATTATAAAACTCATTTATTTTAAGAAAAATAAAATATTGGGATGTTACAACGGAAATGTCACTTTGAGTTAGAGCAGGACCAGGCATGATGGAGTTACCTTTACTATGGACGCTGATGTTCATTTGGAGTTCTACATGCCTCTTCGGGACCTCTGGGATGATTGGAGAGCTTTCTATAGGGAGAGCTCTGTGGAGTCGACTGCTCGGACTCTTGTCCGCAGTGACATGCCCTAACTGGGGGCTTTGTCTATTAGGGATCCCGAAGGGGTTTTGGACAAAGATCGGGTGCAGGAACCTATTCTTCAGGTGTTTGGTCTTGGTCAAGGCTCAATTTTCATTTGGTAGTCATATGTATAAGTATGTTTATTTTGGAGTACTTATGTTTATGTTTTTGGGATATGCAAATGATGTACTTAAAGATGTAGTAAACTTTGCTTTATGAAAAAAAAAATTTGTTCCTATGACTTGAGTCTTTTATTTATTCTATGATTCTTATGTTTTGTGTTCCTAAAATTTGACTAGTTTGTGTTATCCCCGAAAAGAAGCTTTTGAAACTCATATCTTACACTATTCACTTTTATAACTTGAGCAAAGAATTTTAAAAATGTAAGAGCTGGTCTTAAATGTAATGCCTCTCGGAAGGGGGTATTACATTATTCGAATAACACATTTGTTATTTGAATAAAAAAGTTCTAGAATGTTCTTTTAAAAAGGATTTATTCGAATAACCAAAAAGTTTATTCCAATAGCAAGTTCCATAAGATAAGCTTCTGCACTATGCATATGCTCATATCCTTGTCCTTAGAGGAGGCAATTATGCCCACATAGGTGAGGATGACATTTTCATGGTGTGGGTCCCGAAGTAGAGATGTAGGATCAACTAGCCCAACTTTATCATGAAACACATGATGAAGGCAAAAAAGGTCACGACAGACCTACCCTATGCTCTGTTGATCATAGTTTTCCTTATGCGCTACCAACATATCTTAGCCACTAAAGACTCTGTCAAATTAAATCATTGCAAAGTATTTGGACTCTTAATGCTCTAACACATGAAGATGAGGAAGGATGAAGATGGCGACTGGGTCTGTGCTGATGAAGCGACTGCTGAAAAAGAAGGCTAACCTGCTACTGAGGTCACCAAGAGACAAATTATGGTAATTATGCTTAACATAAAGGCATACATAGAAATATACATAGTTTATACTAGGAGCCCTTTGGTTGTTGGTGGGTGTATGACATGTTTGACTAACTCATATATAGTTTACATGAACGTAAGGCTATATATGAGCTATTCACCGGGGGTCATCATCCTCTTTCCACTTGCTTGACGTAGGCATACATAGAAATATACATAGTTTATACTAGGAGCCCTTTGGTTGTTGGTGGGTGTATGACATGTTTGACTAACTCATATATAGTTTACATGAACGTAAGGCTATATATGGCTATTCACCTGATCATCATCCTCTTTCCACTTGCTTGTTATCACCGTATCTCTTTTTTGTGATAGGCTCACACTTAGGGTGTGGTTGATTTTAGTTATCATAGCGCACCACATTAGTATATGGTTGTATGTTAGATATATGTATGCCTATCAAGACTCTTGTACAACTTACATTGGCACTGATACTAATCTTGACAGATGTAGTTGTGATGTACAGGGCACTAACGCCTGTAGTAGTATTTATATATATTTTGTTGATGTATGTATGTATGGCCTGAGGCCTAAAAGATGACTACATGTGTGGGTACTGATGCCTGCACCTTAACCCTTTATAGATGCATATATAATGAATGGTTTCTATATTATCTTACTTGTTAGGTAAAGCTACATTTTTATAATCCACTTTTGAGATAAAATCGGCATGAGTTCTCAAAAGAGGACTTATGAGCATTTTAATTGGAACTAACAAATCAATTGATAATTTTAATTAAGTGGAATTTTAACTTGAAAGGTAATCAGCCTTACTTGTAACACCCCAATTTTTCATTCTTTTTGATATAAATGAGTTTTATAATATTTGTGAATTTTTGGGAAATTTTAATTTATTTTTATTATTTTAATTTTATTTTGGATTGTATGTGTTTGAGGCGGCCCGAAAAAATAAAAAAAAATTCTTGGACTAAAAAGTTTTGGACTGTTAATGCAGGCCTAGGAGAACTTACTAAACCCTAAACCAGAAATAGTTGATGAAAATTTTCTTTATCTGAATTTTTATTATCCAATGGATAAAATTATTATCTATTGGGTAAAGCTATTATCCATTGAGTAATATTATAATCCATTGGATAATAAATAGCAGTAGCTATTATCCATTGGGTAATATTCTTTGAAAAATATATTAAGTGGTCAAAGATGATAGTTATGACATCTTTTTGAACAACCAATTAGAAATAAGCTTGGAAGAGAAGCTTTGGATATCAACCCTTGATCTAATCAATGGATGAGAGGGGTTGTGGTGAGCAAATTGAACACTCCTCCTCTCATAGAAGCCCACGATCATAAGGGCTTAGGAGACACAAAAATCACATTTCTACACTTATTATTTTCTCATGTAAACTTCACAAACTCTCTCTTCCATTTTCTCTCAAAGCTCACGGCTTCACTACCTAATATTGCCTTCCAATCTCTTATAATTTAAACCAACCATACCACTTGACTCTAAACATCATGCTAAGCATCTTTGGTGTTGTGATCAAGCCTTAGTTCAACCATTTTCAAGCTGGATTTTGAGTTCAAGTTCTAGGGTTTTAAGGTAAAGTTCTTGAAACTCAATTTCTTATTTGATTCTTGAAATTCTAAGATCATATTTGATCTATGGTTGTCTTACTCTAGCCTTGGATGTTAATATATTTTTCATTACTTTGATTCTAAGAGCTACTTGGTGGGGGAAGTTGATACAAAGGAACCTACTAGGAGCAAGGAGGCTACATCTAAGGTAAGAGGAAGATTAACCTCATCAACCACTTATGGTGGTGAGGGACACGAAATTTTGGTATAGTTATATGGTTTGTAATTATTTGTTCTATGTAATTTATTGCTTTCATATTATGTATGAACTTATTAGAGTAGAATTTTGATGCTTAAAGTATGTTGTATATCATAAATTATACTTGTGAGGAAACGAAAATTTGGCTCCAATGGCTATTTAGGCTCATGGCCTCTAAGCCCTCCAAAGGGGAATCCAATGCAAAATGTTTTATTAAATGATAACTTAGAGGATTAGTGGTAATTAATTTAATTAAGGAATTACAAAATAAAAATGGAAATGAATATAATTTTTAATCACTAATTAAGATGTAATTTTTGGCCATTATAGTGAAATTAGGACTAAGAAGTAATTTCAAGACTTAAAATATTTCATTTATGATGATATAAATAAGTTAAATGGAAAAGGATTTTATTTAAAATTAAAATGAGGTAGATTTTGAGTAAAATGTTAGAAATATTACGTAAAGGTGATTTAATAAGAAAGTAATGGAAATAAAGTCCAATTTTTATATAAAATGAGAAAAGTTTTAAATTGAGCTTAGAATATGAATAAAACGCTTTACACGATTAAAAATATATAGAAAAACTCTTACGCGATTTAAAAATGGTAATTTTTATCTACGTGATTGAGAAAACATTTTAAAATCTCTATGAGATTGAGAAAATGTTAAAAACTGTTATGCGATTTGAAAATGTAACAGAAGTTTTACGCAATTGTGAAAACGTGATAAAAATGCTACGCGATTGAGAGGAACAACAAGTTTTGCTGTTGGGACGATATACTGGACCCAAGAATATTACCATGTGTTTGTGGCCGGTAGTGGCTTATAATGTGCATAAAGTCATTTGACATGCATTTGTCAACAGACGGTGTCTGTTAAGGCTATTGTTGCCTAGGAGTTGAATTACACCTAAGTGCGGGTGCGAATTGCGTAGTGTTGTTCACTTGTTGAACTTGGAGGCGTAGGAGCACGGATATCCCACAAGTGGATAGTAGGTAGCACCACTGGGCCGTGGTAACTGAGCAATGTTCCAACGATCTCGACTAAACACTATTCTATTCATGATTTGGTGTAGAATGTCTTGTATAATACTTGATGTGCACATTAAGAAATTATAGCACTTTGTCTAAGGCGGCCGATATGTAGACATATCTTCTGGATCATTCTCTCCAAAATTTAGTTTAGCTCTATAGAGTAAGAAATTGGTTAATTATGCATGTGCATAGTCAGTCATCATGTTATTGTGATATATATATGTGTGTGTTGTAGTAATTATTTGCTATTTAATGCAATGATTATATGATGCTATGAATATATCTATTAAATGCTGTGTATGAATAGTATGTCATTTTACTGTCTTTATACTACTATGATGGTATTGATGTAGGGGATATCACATGTTTGTTATGTTATTCTGTTTACTTGTATGTTTGATAAAGAGTGTGAAGAGGAAGAGGAGGAGGAAGGATCACCTCACTTCCGTTTGTGTTAGTTTATCTGTATATTGTGATGGCATCAAGGTCTGGTTTCCTTGGTTTCATAAGGATTCAGTTTCTAAGAGACACTGACGCTTAGCGAATTGATGCGGACACTGATCGTATCGGTTATATTGGGTATATAACTATAACTCTGAGAAGGACTCATGATGGGGATTCTGTTTTTACTTTTAATGCTTACGTGCATTTGAGTTTTGTTTTGCCTATTGAGTTTCTTTGGGGTAGTTGTCGTGTTACTCCTTGGGAGAACTCAGTAGTTTCATCTGCACGGACTCCAGTCCGTAGCCCTGTGACCCATCCGGGGTTATTGTCATCTGAGGAGTCTGAGGAAGATCCGGAAGAGGATCTGGATGAGTACCCTTTTGACTAGATGTTGGGTACTAGGTTAGTTTATGTTTGAGCTATAGTACCTGTATAATTATTTTGAGGATAAAACTAGACATTTTTAAGTATTAAAACTTGGCATGTGAATGATGTAAATTATTTTGGTTTAGTATATTCTATATTTTATTTAATTTGTTAGTTTTTAATTATCTGTGAAGAAAAATATTTGAAAAACGTACATACAATATTATTAGAAATTATAACTAAGTTAAAATTTGGTAACTTGTAATCCGCAAATGTGATGCCCTAAAGGGGGTGTTACATTAGTTGGTATCAGAGTCCAAGTTTGAGTCTTTTGGGTTTGTGGTTAGGTCTGTTTTGTTTATGTTGTGTGATACTCTGTGTTTGGTTTCCGTAAGGAGACAACATTGTTTGAAATGATTTTCAAATGATTTTATTTAACTTTGATTTTGTATTGTTTAGTTTAATTTTGAAGGAGTATGATGGCGCATGGAAGAGGTTCGATTGTGGAGACTAGACGAGATAATGAGAGCATGGCTGCAACTGCAGAACTGATGCAAAGGATGGTAGACGTGATCATGCAACAGAATCAGACAGTTGCCCAACAACATGAAGAAAACACAGAAGCTCAGAGTTTCGTCATAACAACCCTTCGTAGTTTAAAGGGGAGTTTGATCTGAAGAAGGCTAATATTTGGATCAAGGAACTAGAAAGGATTTTCAGAGGAATGGATTGCACAGATGAGCGGAAGGTAACTTACGCTACCTTCATGCTTGTTGGAGATGGAGAAGATTGGTGGGCCAGAACATAACGGCTACTAGAAGCTGAAGGAAGGGTGATTTCATGGGGACTCTTCAAGAATAAATTTCTAAAAAAATATTTTCTAGCAAGTGTAAGGCATGCTAAGGAGATGGAATTCCTTGGTTTGCGACAAGGAGGAATAATGGTAGGAGAGTATGCTGCAAGGTTCGAGAGCTTGTCAAAGTTCTCGAGGTACTTCCAACTTCAGCTTGATGAGGAGTGGAAGTGTAGAAAGTTTGAAGATGGTCTGAGGCACGATTTGAAGCAAGCAGTGCTGCCCCTGGGGATTGAGCACTTCCCAGTCTTGCTTGACAAGTGTCATCGAATAGAAGAGTTAGATTAGACTCGTGACACTAGAAATTATAACTTTGGACTAATACGGTTCCAAAAAAGAGGCAACAATAACAACACTCAATTCCAGCGAAAGCTGTATGCACGACCAACGAGGAGTCAATCTCAGCAAAAGTCTTATGGAGGAAGTTCTGGTAACAACAAAGTTGGTCAGACAGTGGCGTCTACATCGAAGTGCTTCAAGTGTGGGAAAGACCACTTGACAAAGGACTATACGGTCAAGGGCATTGACGAGTGCCGAACTCAATCAAAATTAAAATCGAGTTGTACCTATGGCTTGCAGCATAGAAGTTAACACCAGATCATCTCTCAAGGATCTTAGTTTACAAATTAATCAGACCAAGCCGAGATTGGGGGGGGTTTGAGTCGATGAACAGAATATGAAATAACAGAATTAAGGAAAGAACAATCAATTAAAAGCGTAATCAATCCAGAAATCTATCCGAAATTTGGTGGATTCTATCACAAATCACTAAACAAACATTTGGATTGCATTTGAATGATTAACTTGGAATTAACCGTGATCTCAGCATTAAATCCAGAATTCTTACTAGATAATCATCTAGAATTCAATTAACAATTGATACACATATTCACAATCATAAAATTCATGTTAGATCTATGTTAATTTTAGATCCATATTCAATTAATCTAAGCACAAATCAGCACCTAACTTCTAATTTCGTGACTAAACCAGATTAATCAACCTAATTTAATCACAATTTTTAATCCCAAATCAAGATCCAATCAGATCAGAAAAAAAAAAGAAAAAGAAGGGGAAGAAGAAGAATCCAAATACAATTCAAAATAAGAAATTAGAACAGAATCTCAAAAATCCAAACCAAAATTTCTTCAAGAATCCTGAATTGATTACAAGGTGTCTAGCCCTCCATCTGAAGAGGAAAACCCAAAAACGAAAATCTAGAGAGAAGGGAGAAAAGAGAAGAGAGTTCTAGAGAGAAGTGAAAAAAGTATGGAATGAAAAACTCCTTTTCGGATTCTCCCTTCTCAAACTATAAACTGCACCCTAAATTGGCCTCTAGTGCCTCATTGCACTTCCCAAACATAGCTGGGCCTTCTAGGGATGCAATGGCCAAGTTTCATCTAAATTGGACTTGAATTGACCAAGTTATGCTCACTTTAGTGTCATATGCTCCTTAAACCCGAGTTTGAACTTCCAGGCCCAATTAGGCCCACTAGACATCTGATTGAGACTTTGAGCTCTTCATCAAAGTTGTAGAGCTTCCTCTCAGCTTTCCTACAAGATAAAATGCATAATTTTTAGATATCTAGAACTCAAGTTATGGATGGAAAACAGAAACAACATCAAAACTCAACATTGCTGAAAAAAATCAATTAAGCCCAAATTTATGCCCAACTTATAAAACATGTCCAAGGTCAAATAATTAAGTACATGAAGAGTGTAAATCACTAAAAATGAGGGCTTATTAATGTGTAAAATATGTAATTATCAAATTCTCCCGCACTTAACTTTTTGCACTCCTGGGCAAAGCACAAGAGACCAAAACTAGAGAATAAAGAAAAACAAAAACTCAAAAGCTAAAAACTCTAAAGGACTCAAATTCCAATGACATTCAAGAATGCAAAAGCTTACAAGCAAGAGGAGCAATAAAAAAATCAAGGGAACAAAACATTCATGAATTAAATTTTCTTCACATCTCAAACCAACAAGCAAAGTAGCTTCAACTTGAAAAGCATGAATCAAGAATGATAGATCCTCATAAGATACACTCTCAATCCCTCAAGTGTTTACAAGGTAAGTATTTCACTATATTCAACTCATGAATAATTGCACTACCATAAGCTTGCTTATCTTCTACTTTTCCACTACTCAAACACATGCAAACACAAATCAAGAGGACTTTATTCAAGGTTGTAATGGGGCTAAGGTAAGGGAAGGAAACAACATAGATATGGCAAGATAAATACCAAAGAGAATGAAAAAACATTGGAGAGGAACTCAAATGACAAATAAGAAACATGAAGTTTTATTCCCCAACTTCAAATAATGCACATTCTCTTTACATATTTCCTTCACTTCTCTTATTTATTTATCTTTTCTTGAATTTATTCTTTTTTTTCCTTTCTTTTTCTTCATTATTTTTTTTATTTGGCTTTCTCTTTCTTTTTCTTCATTTTGTTTTTTTATTTCTTTTTTTATTTCACCAAACATCTTGCACACTGCACATCAAATTACACAACCCCCACACTTGAACTTCTGCCCACAAGCCAAAAGAGCTCCTCCAATAAAAATGAACCAATGCTCTCCTATTCCCTAAGGTAATGTAAAAATATGGTTTTTCACATAAGGCATAAAATGAGCTAAAATAAAGAATAGGCAAGTAGGCTCAAGGGGGTTAAATAAAGGGAGATGATGCAAGGTTGACTATTTGGCCAAAGTAGTTAATCAAGAAAGAATGCCTCAATCATGTTCATGCATGCAAGTGAAAAATGTAGCCTAAAAAAGAATCAAAGTAAGTTCTAGAGTGAACAAATGACATGAGTGAAAATCAAACAAGAAAGAAGAGAATTGTGCAAATGTTAAATCCACAAATAAGCTCAAAATCTCACAAGGTATGCATTTATCAAACTTAATCTATCAATTCAAACATTCACCACCAAGCATATCAAATTCAAGAAGAAAGAAAATCTATTCATTCATTTTATGAACCTTGAATTTCAATTGTCTCAAACTTTTCAACTTCACAAACCTCAAAACATCATTGGAAAGCAAACTAAAGCATGTAACACCCTTGTGGGGATGTCACATTTATGATGCAATAAAATAAAATAAAACTCTTACTCAAGTTGTAAAACATTTGATACTTAAATAATATTTGTGGTACATTTTTTTTATATTAATAACATTAAATAAAATAACACAGAATACAAAATATAACAAACATGAACTCACTATAATATACATATAATTTTTCTTTAGTACACGCATAATTTACATCTACAAGTATTTGACAAAGCAGTAAAAGACAACAAAAAACTAAGATATAGTATTGCCCAAGTGCACCTCAGAGCTCTCTAACCCTCCGATGGATCATCCTCAGAAAGATCCTCGAAAGTCAGAGCTCTTGGAGGTCCCATAGTTCTATAGACACGAGTCCGAGCTATTGACTCGCTACTGAGCTCACTAGGCGCATGGAATATTCCCTGCCAGTAACGCCTAAGAGTCAGTGGCAACTCTAAATGCAAATATAACATAATAGTGAATATGACATCTCCATCACACTCTCTACATAGGGACACAGTCAAACGTCCCACGTATACAACTGTCCCTCTATCCACTCGCATACGCCAGGCTTCAGAACCTTCGTGAAACTCAAGTCTCACAAACCTGAAAAATCTCGGCAATGCCATGATCTCAAGATCAGTCTTGATGATAAGGATGATCTACCGACTCCTCTTCCTCGTATAGCTCGTTCGGCTGTCGCTCATCCGGATACTGTATCTCAAGAGGCTATTCCTCTTCTTCCTCAAACTCTTTATGGAAATAATATAATAATATCAAAAAAACATATAGAGAGGTGAGACAATCTACATCACTACCCGCATGGCAATAAAGAAAACGACAATACAACAAATATTAAGATACATATACCTACATATCATGCATAATATATCAAAGCAATATATATTAAAATAACATATATCATCATATCATACAATATATATTAAAGCAATACATCATATATTTTATCACAGAATATGGTAAATAGTAAAGTGCAGATGATGCATGAACAATAAAATGCAGATAATGCATGAACAGTAAAATGCAGATAATGCATGAACACACACCGACTCGTTCCTACTCCATGGAGCTAAACATGGATATCTGAGAGAATGATCCGAATAGAAACTAGAAATACTTTATGGCTGCCCAACCAAACTATTGCACTGTCAAACATCGTGTCTATAGTCCACAGTCTAAACATCGTGTAGTAGTACACAGTCAATACACCGTGCACTACAGGCATAGTACGTAATAGTCTCCTCAAGATCCTGATTAAGAATAGTGCTTGTCAAGATCATTAGTGTGTTGCCCGTTACCACGGCCTAGAGGTGCTACCACTGTCCACATATGGGATTTTTCGCACACTAATGCCTCCAAGTTCATAAATGAACCACACTACGCCTATCACACCAAAATACGGTGTAATTCGCCTCATCAATCAATCACCAATTATCAATCAAATTGACACAACACTCTAAACATGATCTAAAATTACAAAAATACCCTTAATATCCATATTTTACCATAATTACAAAAATACCCTTAGTCACAAAATACCAAAATATAGTACGTCCCACTTGACAGCACTACACCACAACATGTCCGGGTCCACCACTTTAGCCCGACAGCAAAAACTCATTGTATCGTTTAATCGCGTAGGGATTTTATCGCATTTTCACAATCTCATCATTTTCACAAACGTTTTAAAATTGCGTAAACATATTTTGACATTTTTAAACATCGTAAAATGTTTTTAAATCATTTTCTCAATCGCGTAAGATTTTTAATTCATTTTCTTAACCGAATAAATTAAAATCATTAATTTAAGAATGTGCGAAACTATATCTAGTACATTTAAAATACGTAGAGTATTTTTCTTGTGCTCTAAATATAGTATGAAATCTTTTCATTTTAATCGCCTGATTTTAGTAAATTTAGACAACATTTTGCCTATAAAATTAGTATAAGGTATTTTTTACGTTTTCCACTAAATATAGTTCATTTTATTTTTACCCAATAATTATGCTTTGAAACTTGCTAACGCGCTTCAAAATTCATAAAATGAACTCTACGTTAGTATTTTTCAGGCGTTTGCTTTATTTCTTACTTAGAATAAATTCTACCAATTTAGAATTCTAGAACTAAATTTATTCCTTTTGTTTTCTCAAAGATTCATCGGAATCAATTTATTTTGTAAATCCATTACCTAACCTATCTTAGAAAATAAAATGGCATGTTGGCCAAAATCAAAAATAAAATGGCATTCAATTATACGCTAAATGGCATGTTGGCCATAATTAATCAAAATCATTCTTAAACTTATTATTTTACCTAGATTCCTTAAATCAGTGATTTAGGAAATTGCTAAGAACATTTTGGTTCTCTGTTTAATGTAAGGCCATGAGCCTCATTTTGTGTTCTTTGGAACACTCATGCAAATCGTTACATGTTATTCACATCCTACTTTAATAATTATACAATTATAAACACATGCAATTATATAATCACATACAATATACATACAATATATTTTAAGGCTATAAACATGCATAGCAATTAAAATCAATAATAAATACTATAAACATGCATGGCAATTAAATCAATCACAATTAGGAAAGCATTTACAACAATCACAAAAATAATAAAAATCATAAACAATCACACAAATGAATCCTTATGGATTCGGTACACACAAACAAATCCATTTTCCCATCACCACTTAGGGTTGATGAGATTAAATCACCCTCTTACCTCTTGAAGACAATTAATCAGTTAGTTTCCTCCTTTCTTTGAAATTTCGTGCAACTCCCAAACAAATTTCTAAAATTCTTAAACAATTAGTAAAAACACATACAAGTATTAAGATTGAAAAACCATGGAACAATCATGGTTAGAAAAATTAGAAATCAAACTTTGAACCATAGAATCAAAACTTACCCTTAAGAAAGTAAGCAAAAGGTTTGATTTTGGACTAGATAGAGTAGGTTTTTGGAAAAACTTTGTTAATAAAAAGTGTTTAGAATAGGATTTGGGTTTAAGAAAAGCAAAGAGATAAAATTATAGAAGTTGGTTGGTGTGGGTTTGGGGTCTTGGCCGAATAGAGAGAGAAAAAGTGGAAGGAAAAATAGCTTGGGTTCTTGGTATTTTTGGAGAGAAAATGGAAGCTTGATTTGTGATAAGTGTAAAATTGAAAGTGAAGAGTGAAAATAAGGGGCTGCTGCCGTGAGTGAGTTTTGGGTGAGGTTGAGTGTTCAATTTTGCATGGTAAATATCTAAATGAGTTCACATGGTGGTGCACATGGCTTATGTTATGTTGGAGGGTTCAAGAACCATGTAGAACTTAGCCATCCAAGCCTCCCAAGCTGCTGTCCAAACCGTGTGGCTCCTTAGTGTTTTAGGGATTTAATTGTTTTCAAATTACACCTAATTACATGCTAATTAATTAGGCAATTAGTTAGGTTAAATATCCTAATCAATCTTAATTAACATTCTAATCATATAACTAATTAGTTTAATATATATTAGCATATATTATAACCTTTAATCAATATTAGGATATCTAATTAGTATTTAGATTATAATTAATTAATAACTAAGCTAGTTCACTTAGTTTGCTAATTAGGTAATTAGATTAACCAAATTAAGCTTAATTAGCTACTAACCAAATTCAAGCCTACTATTTTTGACTTAATTCTAACCATTGATTTCATCTTTAATTCCTAGCCATAGATGTAATCTAAGGTAGATATTGATTAGTCATAAAGTTTGAATTCTAATCTCACCATTGATTTAATCAACGATTGAAATCAAAGGCTTCCTAACTAAGTCTTCATCCAACGGTCCTAATTAAAGTCTACGCTCCCTTCGTTGACCCATTCTTATTGGTTTAAAAAGTCAAGCCACTTTCATTGACTTGCTCTCATTGGCTAGAATTTGTCCAGTCAGAATCGTTGACTACTTTTCCAAAACGCGGGTCCTACAGTACTTTTACAAATCCGTGGTCAAATCAAAGTAGATTTCTACTGTTTTTGAGACAGAGGTACTGTAATATAAAATAATATTATAAAAATATAAAATTATTTTATTGCACAGTGAAATCCTAAAAATTATGAGATTAATATATATATATCAATCAGAATTGGGTTTAGTAAGATCCCCCAGCTCCAATTAATTAAAATAAGATTTTTTCGGCCAGAAAATTATTATTTCCCTAGCTCGGAGCAAATCACATACGACAGTCAAGTACACTCATGGAACAGTCAAATTTAATTTACTGCTCACAGAATTCACAAAACAGTGCATTTTAGGATGATATTGTAATTAACCCAAAAGTTGGGGTGTTACAAAGCACACTATTTCTTTTTTTTTTTGAACAGAAAATAGAATTAAAAGCAAAAAACAAAAACAAAAATAAAAAAATAACACAAAATAAAAAAATAGAAAATAGCGAAACAAAAAATAGCGAGAAATAGAAAATAGAAACAGAAAATAGAATCGAGAATACGAGAATCGAGAAAATAGCAAAAAATAGAAAATAGAAATAAAAAGCGAGAATCAAAATAGAAAAAAGAAAACAAAGTGAGAAATAGAAAATAGCCAAAATAGAAAATAGCAGAAATTGAAAATAACAAAAAACAACAAGAAACAAAAAATAGCAGCAAAATAGAAACAGAAGACAGAAAACATAAAGCGGTATGCACGATGCTCTATCTCCACTAGAAGGTGGCAGCTTTTACCAAAGACACCCCTGAAGGGAGACATCCCTATAGGCATCTTGTAAGCGGTACAATGACCCCAAAAAGCATCTTCTAACCGACGGCTCCAATCCTTCCTATTTGGCTGCACCATCTTCTCCAGAATTTGCTTGAGCTCTTGGTTAGAAACCTCGGCCTTCTCGTTAGTTTGGGGATGATATGCTGTAGACACTCTATGCACGACCCCATACTTTCGAAACAAGGCCTCCATAGTCCAGTTATAAAAATGAGTCCCCTAGTCACTAATGATAGCTCGAGGCACTCCAAACCTACAAAATATGTTAGACTGGACAAAATCCACAACAACTCGAGCATCATTAGTCCTGGTGGCCTTGGCTTCCACCCATTTAGAGACATAATCAACCGCAAGCAAAATATAAGAAAAACCAAAAGAGACAGGGAAAGGGCCCATAAAATCGATACCCCAAACATCAAAGACCTCACATAAAAGAATGGGCTGCTGGGGCATCTCCTGCTTGCGGGTGATGGCCACCCCTGCTCTCTAGCACTGCTCACAAGTAGTGAAAGCCTGATGCACATCTCTGAAAATGGTGGGCTAATTGAATCCAAAGTCCAGCACCTTCCTAGCTGTCCGCTGTGGTTCAAAGTGTCCTCCGACTGGAGAGGCGTAATAGAAGTAAAGAACTGACTAGATCTTATGGTCAAGTATGCATCTGTGAATCACCTGGTCACTACAAAATTTTCACAAATATGGATCATCCCAAACATAATATTTAGCATCACTCTTAAGCTTAGCTCTCTGTGACCTAGATGCATGAGGGGGAAAAATAGATGCAACTAAGTAATTAACTAAATCAGCAAACCAAGGGGCAAGTGAGGTACCATGTAGCTGCATAAGCTGCTCATCTGGAAAATCATCTTGATAGGAGAAGGGTCAATAACTGTTTTGATCCTGCTCAAATGATCCGCCACCAAATTCTCTGCCCCACTCCTATCTCTAATCTCCACATCAAACTCCTGAAGAAGTAGCATCCATCTAATCAACCTAGGCTTCGAATCTGCCTTCTTTAACAGGAACTTTAAGGCTGCATGATCAGTAAAGATAACCACTTTAGAGCCAAGCAAATATGATCTAAACTTATCAAGTGCAAATACAATAACAAGCAACTCTTTTTCAGTGGTAGTATAGTTAGCCTAGGTAGCATCTATAGTTCTGGAAGCATAAGAGATGACATGAGGCAGCCTGCCAACTCTCTGGGCAAGGACAGCTCCCACTGCATAGTTAGATGCATCACATATGAGTTCAAAAGGGAGTGTCCACTCCAGTGGCTGAATGATGGGAGTGATGGTCAAAGCTCGTTTGAGGCAATCATAAGCCTCTCTACATCTATCATCAAAATAAAAAATAACATCTTTTTGTAACAAGTGGGATAGTGAAAGGGCTTTTTTATTGAAATCTTGAATGAACCACCTATAGAAACCTGCATGGCCAAGAAAAGAACGAACCTCTCGCACGCAAGAAGGGTAAGGTAACTTAGAAATAACATCAATTTTAGCAGGATCTACCTCTATACCCTTCTGAGAGATCATATGGCCTAAGACTATGCACTGTTCTACCATAAAATGACAGTTCTCATAATTAAGAATAAGGTTAGTCTCAATGCACCGATGCAAAACTCTATCCAAACTGTCCAAACAAGCATCAAAGGAGGAACCATAAATAGTAAAATCATCCATAAACACCTCACTACAATCCTCTAAAAAGTCTGTAAAGATATTTACCATGCATCGTTGAAAAGTTCCAGGGGCATTACATAGGCCGAAAGGCATCCTCCTATAGGCAAAAGTGCCAAATGGGCAGGTGAATGTGTCTTCTCCTGGTCCTTTGGTGCTATGTGGATATGGAAATAACCTAAAAAGCCATCAAAAAAATAGTAGTAAGATTTTCCATCCAAGTGCTCAAGCATCTAAAGGGCAAAGGAAAATGATCATTTCTGGTCGCTTGGTTGAGCCGCCTGTAATCAATACAAACTCTCCAGCTACTCTGTACTCTAGTAGGAACTAGCTCATCGTGATCATTCTTCACTACTATGATTCCTGACTTCTTTGGAACCACTTGAACTAGACTCACCCAAGCACTATCTGATATAGGATAGATGATATCAGCTTGTAGAAGCTTGGTCACCTCCTTCTTTACCACATCTAGGATCAAAGGGTTGAGTCACCTCTGTGGTTGTCTCACTGGCTTAGCTCCATCCTCAAGTAGTATCCTGTGCATGCATATGGAAGGACTAATACCAAGAATGTCAGCCAAGGTCCACCCGATAGCTCTCTTATGCTTCCTCAGTATTTCCAGCAATCTCTCCTCCTGCTGAGCATGGAGGTCAGTAGAAATGATCACTGGCACCTTCTTATCCTCCTTTAAGTATGTATACTTAAGGTGTTGTGGGAGTGGTTTAAGCTCTAGTGTAGGTGGCTGCACTACAGATGGAAATATCCTGATGGTAGGAACTATGTCTACAGCCTACAACCCTACAAAATCAGATTTGTGTGTACTTGCTGTAATCAATCTGCTACATTCTGACTCCATTGAATTTGTAGCTGCACCACCATCAAACTGTTCAGAACCTATACAATCTGCATCAAAATCACCATGTAAACAGGATGTAATCTCAGTACAAATACTGTATATTTCAAACGCAGTACAAGTCGCATATGTGTACATATGTGTAAATATCATCAAAATCAGAAAAAACTGGGAAATCAACAGTAAAGAACTCAGACAAGTTATTATCAACTAAATCAGCTAGCACATCTATATGGAAAACATAATGCTCCTCCATGGGATGCTTCATGGCATCCAAAATGTTAAATCAGACCACACTATCTCCAAACTCCATGGAAAGAGTGCTTGCATGGACATCAATTTTGGTTCTGGCAGTTTTGAGAAAAAGTCTGCCTAGAATGATGGGAGCCTTGCTGGATTTAGATTCTCCATTCATATCCAGAATATAGAAATTTGCAGGAAAAATCAAATCATTAACTCTAACAAGGACATCCTCAATGAGTCCAGCAGGGTATGCATTACTCCTATTTGCTAACTGAATAATAACACCTATATTCTGCAAAGGTCCAAGGGCAAGAGAGTTAAACACAGACATAGGCATAACATTAATTGAAGCATCTAAATCTAACATAGCATTTTTAAATTTGCTACTGCCTATGGTACATGGAATAATAAAAATCCATGGATCCTTTTTCTGGGGGATCGTAGGCTGTATAAGTGTTGGTGTATGCCCTAGAGGCCAATACATTTTCTGTATTTACATACACTCTATTATGCTATTTTATATATGAGGCATTTCATTTATTGTGTTCTTTTTTGATAAACATAATAAAGTCCTTAGAATAGTAAGTTTGATGCCATAGGACATCAAGCGGATGACTTAATCGTGAGATAATTTTGGTTACAACACTATTCTTAAATGTCCCAAGTCAAGTATTATTGTTAATTAGGACAACAATAATACATTGAGACTAGTATGTGCATAGACTGATGACCACATCTCACGGGTCATGGATATGAGATATCAAGTCTTCATATGGGTACATATTAGAGTAATGATGTATTAGACTGACCCGCCATGAGAATGCTACATGGATCATTACATGAGAGTCATAAGTGATTCTTATAGTGACAATGGTGTCTGTGGTCCTTTGACGTGAACTCACTACGATTCCTACATGAGGAGTTATGTGTTTTAATGCCATCAAACGTCATCTGTAACAAGGTGATTATAAAGTTGGTTATTGGACATACCGCGAATCATGCAGAGGGATGTGAGTGACCTAGATGGGATTTGTCACTCCTATATAACAGGAGCGATATCTTCGGGCCCCCTGATTGAGTGAGACTGCGAAATGCATGGCCATCCTCAAACTAGTCAATATGAGATATTGATTTCATTTATTGTTACAAAGTCTACTGAGTATCAGGAAACAAAAGATTGGACTATACAAGGGTGACGCATTCCATGCCTTGTGTTCAATCTAGATATCTTAACAAAGGGACTAAACGACATGAAAACATTGGTTACGGAAAGGTTATGTCAAATCACTGATATTCTTATTACTTGGGTAGCAGCGATGTGTTGCTAGATACCGCTCACTGCTTGTAATATTCAAATGGGATTTTAATATTACTGCCAACGTAATAAGAACCTGCAGGGTCACACACATAGAGCAGACTAAAATTGGAGCAATGGATCTAAGTTGGACTCAGATTCAAATATGGGCCAAACTCATAACAGATAGGTTTAGGGTTGCACAACTTACTTTGCTACTACTCACACTCACTTAAGGCAGTCACTATTATAAATAGTATTGCTAAGGGGCTGCTAAGACACACAATTACAGAACCCTAGCCGCACCTACAGAAAAGTGAGTGAGAGAGCGATAGATTTCTTCTTTTCTCTTCGCACCTAGCACTGTGTGAGAGATGTGAGGCTCCTATTTGCGGATGTTGGATGTTTGTGAGTCTGTTCGTGTGGATACCGCTGAGACATCATTTCTATTACAGTGTTGGTGATTCACGTCATTCCTTTTGATCACGCTTCAAGATGTAAATAATTTAAGAACTCGAATTATGGCTTTTTCGCATGGATCCTCAGTGGGAATCCTAATTTTTCCGCTGCGTGATGTAACCGCAATTCCCAACAGTGGTATCAGAGCGTCTTGCAAAACCATGATTCGGTTTTCTATTTTCTTTTATATAAGATAACATGTTTTCTGTTCTTATTTTTGACAAAAGATATGATCTTTAATATGTTATTTTTGAAAACCGTATGAAACCCTTTGTGAAACCATATTCTATTTCTTATGTTGTATGCAAAACCGTGATGTTGTTTTCAAAAACCCATGAAAATATTCAAATGTTTTGTGAAAACCATTTTGTTTTAAGATGTATGTTTTTGCGAAGCTTTCTGGTATGTATGTGATACGTACAGCGTTATGGAATCCTTATTCTCAATGCGCGGTGCAAGGGTTTAGGAAACCTTGTTCTTGGTTTACGACAGTAGGGGTTATGGAATCCTTGTTTCTGCACAAGAGGCGCGGCGCAAGGGGTTTTGGAAACCCTATTCTTGTTTTGCGGCAGCAGCATCAAGTGTTGATGTCAAGCCATCAAGGAGGCGCAGAGGTTCAAGTGTTGAACGACGGTGCAAGGGTTCCCTGCGGCACATGAAGTGTTCATGTTGTTCGGGCTCAGGGTTTCGCGCGGCACAAGGGTTCAAGGGAGGCGCAAGAGATTCATCCCTGTGCTACCTCTGCGTAGTGTGTTTTTTGAAAGTGTGATATTTTCTATCTAATTTTATGACTCATGAAAATAATAATGTGTTATTGTTTTGAGTTTGTATGTTCTTTGTGATGCATGGTGCATGGTTATGGCCTTAGTCCTCTTTTTATGCTTTTTGGTTTTAATAAATACGACCTGCGTGTCATGCCTTTCTCTCTACATTCTGATTGTACATTCTCTTCTCACCTAACTCCCCTCGAATGTAAAAGAGGTTTCTATATAATGTAATTATGATGTGGAGACAAGAAGACAGCATCAAGTGAGGACGTTGGTGGGAGATGCTTGGTGAAGCTAGCTTTCTTTATGCTACTCTCTTAAGGGCCATAACCATGTCACTTTTATTATATGCCTTTTATGTATGAGATGCATGGATAATGTTTATGGTATGATAAATAGTTTAATAAATGGTGAGATATAATAATAATAATAAAATAAAAATTCCCTCAAAGCAAATATTAAGTCATTATGTGATGCCTTTCAATGTGTGGCACTCGTCAAGACTAGTATCTATCAAGTGCAGGTCTGCCAAAGCAGGATGCCTTTATCTATATTAGTAAGACGCAATAGGATAAAGGTAATATCCAACTGCCAACCATTGGGTCTGACTTAACTAGGCCATTTTAATAGGATTGAAGGCTTAGAGGCATGAAGTTGGGCTTTGGTCCATTAGATGGACTTCAATAAGTATTATTCACCCAACTATCCAAGAGTTACAGGTGATGTAATTGGAAAGTGTTTCCTACCTAAATAACTGAATTTTGGGTGTTCAGCTAAAGTTGACTCAAAACTAGGTGAAATATGGATCTTGGCCCGCTAGGAAATCTTATGATGGGATTTTCTGAGTCAATGTTGAGGGTCATTGATTTGAATAAAATAGTGGGAGGCATATTTAATTAAAAGACCTCATTAAATATGTTTATAACATGATACTTATATTTTGCATATTTCTGTTAATAGATTACTATGGCAACAAACACATCGAGTACTTTATCATTGCGATTCGTCCTTGAGAAGGACAAGTTGTCTGGAATGAATTTTCTAGACTGGTACAGGAATTTGAGGATTATCCTCAAGCAAGAGAAAAAGCTGTATATTTTGGAATAGCCTATTCCTGAGCCACCTGCTGCTAATGCCCCTAGAAGTGAAAGAGATGCTTATAAAAAGCGTCAAGATGATGCCTTGGACATCAGATGTCTAATGCTGGCCACCATGAACTCTGAGCTCCAAAAACAACATGAGAACATGGATGCATACGATATGATCATACACCTTAAGAAGCTCTATCAAGAGTAGGCCAGGTATGAGAGATTCGAGGTCTCTAAAGCACTATTTCAGTGCAAGCTGGTAGAAGGAAGCCCTGTTGGTGCTCATGTACTGAAGATGATTAGGTACGTTAAAAACCTAGAAAGACTTGACGAAGGGCAAAGTCGACCTACGAGTGGGAAATGGAGCAAAAGTTACTGCATTAGTTGTAGAGACTTATTTATTATCTTTGCCCACTGGGCTTATAATAGAGTTAGAGAACTGCTATTTTGTGCCTGCTATTAGCAGGAATATCATTTATGTTTCTTGTTTAGACAAGAAAGGTTTTTCTTTTATTATAAAGGACAAGTGTTGTTCCATTTATATGAATGATATTTTTTATGGTAGTACACAATTGAGTAATGGACCTTATGTACTTGATCTTGAAACGCCCATCTATAACATAAATACAAAGAGGTTTAAATCAAATGATCTGAACCCAACTATTCTTTGGCATTGTCGTTTAGGCCACATAAATGAGAAACGCATCTCCAAACTCCATAAAGATGGATTCTTGGACTCATTTGATTTCGAATCATATGAGACATGTGAATCTTGTTTATTTGGGAAGATGACAAAAGCCTCATTCACTGGACAAGGTGAAAGGGCTAGTGATCTTTTAGGCATTATACATAGTGATGTATGTGGGCCACTAAACACACTCGCTAGGGGCGGTTTTCAATACTTCATTACATTTACTGATGATTTCAGTAGATATGGATTTGTATATCTTATGAAGCACAAATTAGAATCCTTTGAAAAGCTCAAAGAGTTCAAGAATGAAGTACAAAACCAACTTGGTAAGAGTATTAAAATCTTCAATCAGATCGAGGAGGAGAATACTTAAGCCAACAGTTTGATGATCATCTGAAAGAGTGTGGCATAATATCTCAACTCACTCCACCAGGAACACCACAATGGAATAGTGTCTCTGAAAAGAGAAATCAGACCTTGTTGGACATGGTCCGATCCATGATGAGTCATGCAAACCTTCCAGGCTCCTTCTAGGGATATGTTCTATTAACAGCAGCTTTCAGACTTAACCGTATTCCATCTAAGATGGTTCAAAAAACACCATATGAGATATGGACTGGGAGACGACCCAGTATGTCTTTCTTGAAGATTTGGGGCTACGAAGCTTATGTGAAACGTCAAGTTTCTGATAAGCTTGGACCTAAATCAGATAAATGTTTCTTTGTAGGGTATCCAAAGGAAACCAAGGGATACTTTTTCTATAATCCTACCAAGGGCAAAATGTTTGTCGCATGGATAGTTGTGTTTCTAGAAAGGGAGTTTATCTCCAAAGGAACTAGTGGGAGAAAAGTAGAACTTGAAGAAGTTCAAGTTTCACAAAGTAGCAATGAACCAATGGTGGAAATAGAGCAGCCTCCACAAAATGTTGTGGAATAACAACCTGCACTAATAGCACAAGACTTGTATAGGTCTAACAAGATATGTCATCAACTAGAGAGATATGGATTTCTCATGACCCAGCAAGATGACGTATTGCTCATGGATCAAGATGAGCCGGTGACTTA
The DNA here is from genome assembly GCA_029884595.1 of Ormosia semicastrata. NCBI lineage: Eukaryota > Viridiplantae > Streptophyta > Magnoliopsida > Fabales > Fabaceae > Ormosia > Ormosia semicastrata. The sequence continues at coordinate 36,358,740 of JAQQTO010000048.1, read as the reverse complement.
CCAGGAAGCCATTATTAGCCGAGAATTTGAGAAATGGCTTGAGGCCATGAAATCTGAAATGGATTCCATGTATACCAACCAGGTATGGACCTTGGTTGACCCACCTAAAGGGGTAAAACCCATTAGGTGCAAGTGGGTTTTCAAGAAGAAAATTGACATGGATGGTAATGTGCATACCTTTAAAGTGCGATTAGTGGCTAAAGGTTTCAAACAAATTCATGGTGTAGACTATGATGAAACTTTTTCCCCAGTTGCAATGCTTAAATCTGTTTGGATCTTGCTTGCTATTGCAGCATACTATAATTAGGAAATCTGGCAAATAGATGTCAAAACTATTTTCCTTAATGGAAATCTTCTCGAAGATGTGTACATGACACAACCTAAGGGTTTTGCCACTCCAGAGGATGCTGGAAAGGTGTGCAAGTTGCAACAATCTATTTATGGATTGAAGCAAGCTTCCAGAAGCTGGAATCTTCATTTTGATGATACAATAAAATAGTTTGATTTCATTAAGAATGAAGAAGAATCTTGTGTCTATAAGAAGGTTAATGGGAGCACTATTGTCATTCTGGTATTGTATGTAGATGACATACTACTTATCAGAAATGACATCCCTACCCTACAGTCCGTAAAGACTTGGTTAGGGAACTGCTTCTCTATGAAGGACTTGGGTGAAGCCACCTATGTGTTAGGTATCAGGATCTATAGAGATAGATCACTGAGACTGCTTGGGCCTAAGTCAGAGTACATACCTAGACAAAGTATTAAGATGGTTTAACATGCATGAATCCAAGAAGGAACTCTTGCCTATGTCGTATGGTGTAAGCCTATCTAAGGCTCAATCCCCTTCTACCCAGGATAAGAGGGATCGCATGAGCAAGTCTTCATATGCATCTGCAATTGGATCTATCATGTATGCCATGTTATGTACTCGACCAGACATCTCATATACTTTGAGCTTGATGAGTAGGTACCAGTCTGATCCCGGTGAGAGTCACTGGACTGCTATCAAGAACATCCTTAAGTACTTAAGAAGGATTAAGGATTCGTTCTTGGTATATGGAGGCGAGGAAGAGCTAGTTGTAAAAGGTTATACTGATGCTAGCTTCCAAACCGATAAGAATGACTCCAAATCGTAATCAGGTTGTGTTTTTTGCCTAAATGGTGGGGCTATGAGCTAGAGGAGTTCAAAGCAGGAGACAGTCGTCGATTCTACCACAGAGGCTGAGTATATTACTGCCTCCAATGCAACAAAGGAGGCCATTTGGATCAGGAAGTTCATTACTGAACTTGGTGTTATTTCTAGCATCGTGGACCCAGTGCACCTCTATTGTGATAATAATGGAGCCATTACATAAGCTAAGGAGCCTAGATCTTACCAGCGATCCAAACATATACTTAGGCGCTTCCATCTTATTCGAGAGATCATCAATAGAGGAGATGTGAAGATATGCAGAGTACCAACAGATGATAACATTACGGATCCACTGATGAAGCTTCTTGCACAGCAGAAGCATGAGGGTCACACTAGGTTTTTAGGCATTAGATATATGACTGATTGGCTCTAGTGCAAGTGGGAGATTGTTGGTGTATGCCCTAGAGGCCAATACATTTTCTGTATTTACATACATTCTATTATGCTATTTTATATATGAGGCATTTCTTTTATTGTGTTCTTTTTTTATAAACATATTAAAGTCCTTAGAATAGTAAGTTTGATGCCATAGAATATCAAATGGAAGACTTGATCATGAGATCCTTTTGGTTACAACACTACTCTTAAATGTCCCTAGTCAAGTATTATTGTTAATTAGGACAACAATAATACATTGAGATTAGCATGTGCATAGACTGATGACCACATCTCATGGGTCATGGATATGAGATATCAAGTCTTCACATGGGTACATATTAGAGTAATGATGTATTAGACAGACCCGCCATGAGAATGCTACATGGATCGTTACATGAGTATCATAAGTGATTCTCATAGTGATAATGGTGTCTGTGGTCCTTTGACCTGAACTCACTACGATTCCTACATGAGGAGTTGTGTGTTTTAATGCCATTAAATGTCATCTGTAACAAGGTGATTATAAAGTTAGTTATTGGACATACCGCGAATCATGCAGAGGGATGTGAGTGACCTAGTTGGGATTTGTCACTCCTACATAACAGGAGCGATATATTCGGGTCCCCTGATTGAGTGAGACTGCGAAATGCATGGCCATGCTCAAATGAGTCAATATGAGATATTGATTTCATTGTTATTACAAAGTCAACTCGAGTATCAGGAAATGAAAGATTGGACTATACAAGGATGACGCATTCCATGCCTTGTGTTCAATCTAGATATCTTGACAAAGAGACTAAACGATATGGAAACATTGGTCACAGAAAGGTTATGTCAAATCACTGACATTCTTATTACTTGGGTAGCAGCGATGTGTTGCTAGATACTGCTCATTGCTTGTAATATTCAAATGGGATTTTAATATTACTGCCAACGTAATGAGAACTTGCAGGGTCACACACATAGAGTAGACTAAAATTGGAGCAATGGATCCAAGTTGGACTCGGATTCAAATATGGGCTAGACTTATAACAGATGGGTCTAAGGTTGCACATCTTACCTTGCTGCTGCTCACACTCACTTAAGACAGTCACTATTATAAATAGTACTGCTAAGGGGCTGCTAAGACACACAATTACAGACCTTAGCCGCACCTACAGAAAAGTGAGTGAAAGAACGACAGGTTTCTTCTCTTCTCATCGTAGTTAGCACTGTGTGAGAAATGTCAGGCTCCTCTTTGTGGATGTTGGACGTTCGTGAGTCTGTTCGTGTGGATACCACAGAGACATCATTTCTATTATGGTGTTGGTGATTCACATCCTTCCTTTTGATCACGCTTCAAGAGGTTAATAATTTAAAAACTCAGATTATGGCTTTTTCGCATGGATCCTCAGTGAGAATCCTAATTTTTTCGCTGCGTGATGTAACTGTAATTCCCAACAATAAGTGCAGACACATTTTGCCCCATACTAATCTTCTCATTTCCCTTTAGTCTCCTCCTATGAGTGCACAGGTCCTTAGGGAACTTGGCATATCTTGGAATTTGCTTGATTGCGTCAAGGAGAGGAATGTTCACCTCAACCTTCCTAAATGTCTCCAAGATCTCTCTATCTGTGTCAGTCTCATTAGACTTCTTAAGCTGCACAACTTTCTGAGGGAATGGAAGTGGAATAGATTGCTCCTGCTCATCATTAACTACACTAGGAGTGGGAACAGGATTTGTTTGCTTAATTTTGCTGCTGCATGAAATTTCAGGTATAGCTTGCTACTCCTTAGTCTCCTTTTCTAAACCATGTTGTAACCTACAATTTGGTGTATCAACGGTCTTACCAGATCCTAGAGTGATAGCACTCACATTTCTGGGATTCACCACAGTTTGTGCAGGCAACTTGTCAGAATCTTGTGACTGCAATTGATTCATTGAACTGGCAAGTTGTCCAATCTGGTTCTCCAAATTCTGAATGGTAGCTTTAGTTCTCTACTGGAACTGTAAGTTGTTCACTACCATCTGTTTCATTAAGTCCTCCAAGGTTGGCTCAGATTTAGGAAGTGTTGCACTAGGCTGCTGCATATTCTGCTGCAGCATGAAGGGTGGCTGATATGGTCTACTGGATCCTACAGTGGACTGGAAAGGGATCTACTATTGCTGCTGCCTAAATTAAGTAAGGGCAGATGGTGTAGAATTATCCCCCACCTCAGATTGGGATGATTCCTCCAACCTGAGTTATATATGTTGGAGGATAAATCATAACTCTACTGCTGCTACTGAGGCCTGTTGTTATAGATGTTTGCTGCATAGGCCTGGGGGGTACATCAGTGTCACCCTCTTGTAGTGTAGGACAAGAATTTGTGGGATGATCAGCAGAAGTACAGATACCACATACTCTGGCAGGAACTACTGCAGCAGGCTGCTGTTGTTGACCCACAACTAATTGTTTCACCAAGGATGCAAGATTATCAATTTTGCTTTCCAATTTCTTGTGATCTGCAGCATAGGCAGCCTTAATTTCGTGGACACCTCTAGTCAATACCACTGAGTTACTTTTAGTGCCAAACTGTTGCGAATTAGTGGTCATATTCTCAATCAGATTCCTTGCAGCCATAGGAATCTTGTCTACCAATGCCCCTCCACTAGTAGCATCAACCATACTCCTATCCATAAGCACCAGACCTTCATAAAAATACTGGATGAGTAACTGGTCACTAATTTGATGGTGAGGGCAACTTGCACACATCTTCTTGAATCGCTCCCAGTATTCATATAATGTCTCTCTGTCAAACTACCTAATGCCACATATTTCTTTTTGGATTGATGCAACTCTTGATGCAGGAAAGAATTTCTCCAAAAACAGTCTCTTAAGATCATTCTAGAAAGTGATAGAACTTGGATGCAAATAATACAGCCAGTCCTTAGCAGCATCTTGTAATGAGAAAGGGAATGCTCTAAGTTTAATGTGATCTTCTGGAATGCCTTGAGGCTTCATGGTAGAACACACAATGTGGAGCTCCTTAAGATGCTTATGAGGGTCCTCACCTGCATGACCACTGAACTTAGGCAACAAATGAATTAGTCTAGATTTAAGTTCAAAAGGAGCATCAACATGAGGATACTGAATGCATAAAGACTGATATGTAACATCAGGGGCAGCAAGCTCTTTCAAGGTTCTTTCATCCATAATATCAGTGTTCTTAATAGAACTAGAATGGAAAGATTGATCAATGATAGAATGTACAGAATCAGAAAGTTCAGATGTAGAATCACTAGTATTATTACTATGTGCAGAATCACTAAAAATAGCAAGATGTACACTACTTCCTATATGCTTATCAAGTGTAGAATCAATCTTATTCAACCTATGCAGGGAATGAAAAGTCCTATCTATCTCAGGATCAAAATGATGCAGTATACCAGGGTTAGACCTAGTCATGTAACATAGAAAACTCAAAAACACAAAACAAGCAAAATTGACTATCCAACATGAAAAATACACCAAAATAAATTTAATTGACCTATTAAATGATTTTTAAAAATTATGGGACCATCACACACTAAAAATTACACAAAAATGGAACTTAAAAATGCATTAAAAAATCTTCAAAAATTGAAAAAGTGGTCTAAACGATGCAATTTGGCTTAAAAATGAGTGACCTTCCACACTGAAGCCTTGCTTAAAATGCCATTTTCCTTCAAGGGAACAAGTCTCAGCTCAATCTAAAATTAGGCCATTTTTCTAGAAATTACAAAACTGCCCAAAATCCTTACCAAATGATGAAAAATAGCTAAAATCGGAGTACCTGATCCTTAGATCACTTTGCTCCAAATGATATTTTACCCTTGGAGACCAAGTTTCAGCTCAATCAGAGTTGGCCAGAATGCACTTTTTCTCTCTTTCACCAGAAACTAAGGAAAGAATGCTAGCAGGGTATAAAACAGTGGTAGGCAGCTAGGAATATGTCCAAAATGAATGAATGACACTCACAATGAGGTCTTGCAATGCAATTGGCAATAAGATCAATAAAAGGATGATTAACAGCAGGAAAAGCCAATGGAACAGTAACACTAATGGAACAGTAACAAAAATCAATGGACTGTAATATACAATGCAGCAGAATTGAACAATGGTGTGTGTTGTAGTAGAAACACAATGGAACAACAAAATGAGAAGAAAAAAATAGAATTATGCAGAAAATAGAATTATGCAGCAACTTATTTGACACACAGTTGCAGCTCAACTCCAATGGCAGAATTAGCAATTATGTGAGTAATTGTGTTAATTGCAGTAGAATGAGTAGTGTGGTATGCTAAGTAATGCAATACAAGTATGAGGCAATCATGCAATGTAAAAGAATGTAGGGGGATGCAACAAAAACCAATGGAACAGTAAAACAATGATTATGCAGTTGAATGGCAGTTCAGCAGAAATAAAGCAACAATGCAGCACTTACCAGAAATGTGATTATGATCAGAATGAACAAACATAGCAAAATGAATACAATGTATAATGCACGCAAATGAAGGCAATGCAACTAAATGCAACTAAATGAATGTAACAGAATAATGAAACAAAATGCAAAAACAGAATCCAAAAACAGAATGCAGACACAGGATGCAAATGCAACTACAACTACAACTTAATATGATCAATTTACAACTAAAGGATCCCTGGTAACGGCGCTAAATTTTGACGAGTGTCGAACTTAATTAAAATTAAAATCGAGTTGCACCTATGGCTTGTAGCATAGGAGTTAACACCGGATCGTCTCTCAAGGATCTTAGTTTATAAATTAATCAGACCAAGCCGAGATTGGGGGGTTTGAGTCGATGAACAGAATATGAAATAACAGAATTAAGAAAAGAACAATCAATTAAAAGCATAGTCAATCTAGAAATCTATCCGAAATTTGGTGGATTCTATCACAGATCACTAAACAAACATTTGGATTGCATTTGAATGATTAACTTGGAATTAACTGAGATCTTAGCATTAAATCCATAATTCTTACTAGACAATCATTTAGAATTCAATTAACAATTGATACACAAATTCGCAATCGCAAAATTCATGTTAGATCTATATTAATTTCAAATCCGAGTTCAATTAATCTAAGCACAAATCAGCACCTAACTTCTAATTCCATGACTAAGCCAGATTAATCAACCTAATTCAATCATAATTCTTAATCCCAAATCAAGATCCAATCAGATTAGGAAAAAAAGAAAAAGAAGAAGAAGAAGAAGAAGAATCCAAATACAATTTAAAATAAGAAATTAGAACAGAATCTTAAGAATCCAAACCGAAATTTCTTCAAGAATCCCGAATTGATTACAAGGTGTCTAGCCCTCCATCTGAAGAGAAAAACCCAGAAACAAAAATCTAGAGAGAAGGGAGAAAAGAGAAGAGAGTTTTAGAGAGAAGTGAGAAAAGTATGGAATGAAAAACTCCTTTTCGGATTATCCCCTCTCAAACTATAAACTACACCCTAAATTGGCCTCTAGTGCCTCATTCACTTCCCAAACACAGCTGGGCCTTCTAGGAATGCAATGGCCTAAGTTTCATCTGAATTAGACTTGAATTGACCAAGTTATGCTTACTTTAGTGCCATATGCTCCTCAAACCCGAGTCTGAACTTCCAGGCCCAATTAGGCCCACTAGACATCTGATTGAGACTTTGAGCTCTTCATAAAAGTTGTAGAGCTTCCTCCCAGCTTTCCTACAAGATAAAATGCATAATTTTTAGATGTCTAAAACTCAAGTTATGGCTGGAATACAGAAACAACATCAAAACTCAACAATGCTAAAAAAATTCAATTAAGCCCAAATTTAAGCCCAACTTATAAAACATGTCCAAGGTCAAACAATTAAGTATATAAAGAGTGTAAATCACTAAAAATGAGGGCTTATTAATGTGTAAAATATGTAATTATTAGGCATCATTTGTTTTCGATGTGGAAAGTTGAGACATATTTCAAAGGATTGCGATCAGCCCAAGATGGAGCCCTCTGCGAGCAATGTTCATGCTGCCAGGCCACAAGTAGGAGGGAGAGTGTACACAATGAGTGGAGAGGAAGTCTCAAAATTGAAGGATCTGATTACAGGATGTGCTTGGATGCATACCTTTGAAGACTTGTTTTGATGATAACAAACGTGGAGACTAAATGAAGATGATAAATAGACCAAGTCCAAGTTTATATTTGATTAGCATTAGGACTTAGGTTTTGTTGTATGGAGCTCACTTTGATATCTCTCTGTTTTTGAAAGAAAAGATAAAACTTGTTTTAAAATAAACTTAGTATCTTTAAAACATCTTCTCCAAATCATTTTACACTGATTTATTCAAATAGAGCTTAGTCTATTCGAATAAACTCCTTTACGAGATTCTGTGTTTAAAGATGCTATTCGAATAGCATGACTTTTATTCGAATAACTAAGGTCTTTCAGAACTGTGCTTTTAAGTGAGTTATTCGAATAACTCAAACGTTATTCGAATAAACCTTTTCTATCTGAACTTGTCTTTAAAACTTTATTAGGATATTTCAGCTGCTATTCGAATGACCTCTTCATTTTAGAACTCTGGTTTTAACAGAGTTATTTGAATAACACATTGGTTATTCGAATAACCCATATCAGATGGCCTTTTAAATTGGTTTCAGGAACAATGTTATTCGAATAACCTGTTAAGTTATTCGAATAAACACGTTTGAACACGAAGTCTGATATGGAAACTTTCAAACATTTTAATTCTATTAAATTGATTTTAAATGCTCTTTAATATACCCAAACGGCTATATCTGTGTTTTTCCCTATAAATAGGAACCTTGGGTCACAAATTTCTTTGCCCATAACTCTGAACTATTTTCTGGTTGCTCTAATCTGTGAAAATTATTTTCTACACTCTTTTTGATTAAAAACTTTGAGATATTTCTGTGAGAGCTCCATTAGCACTTCAATTTGTATTATCTACTTTGAGTGAGAGTTTCTTTTCATCTATTTTCTGATATTCTGTATCGAGGGTGAGGCATCCCTCAAGGTTTGTATAAAGGGTGAGGTATCCCTGCAGGCTGAGGCTTTAGCACAAGGGTAGAGTTTCCCTGTGTGTGAAAAGTGCTCTTTTGTGTAACGGTAGCAGGCACCTATTGAAGCTTGTATACTTAGTGAAAAATCTCAGCTTTCGAGGATTGGACATAGACCACAAGTGGGTTAATGGTCGAACCAGGATAAATACTGTACCTGCTTCTCTCTTCTTAATCTTTTTATTTTATGCAATTTAATTTACTGCATATTTATTTTTCACTACTCTTTATTGTTTCTTTTCTTCTTTTCGTTCCTTCTGTGCATTTATTTATTAAGTTTTTAATATTAGTTTTTGATAAAAAGAGGTTTTTCGAAAAAGTTTTATACTCAATTCACCTCCCTCTTGAGTACTGGAAGCCACTTGGTAACACAGGAGAGTGTGCTATAGAAGGTAATCCTTTAACTGTGCTGTATGATTCTGGAGCAATGCATTCTTTCATTGATTATGACTGTGTGGATCATTTAGGATTATCTGTGTCTTGGTTGCCTTTTGATATGATAGTTTCAACCCCTACTACTAAGCCTGTTGTTACTACCCAAGTTTGTTTAAAATGCACTGTTTGTGTTATGAATTGAATCTTTCCTATTGATTTGATTTGTTTGCCTTTGTCACAAATAAACATAAATCTAGGAATGGATTGGTTATCTTCTAACCATATTCTATTCGATTGTGCCAATAAGACTTTAGTTTTTCCTAAACCTGAGAATTCTAGATTTTTAATGGCGAACCAAGTTGAAGTTTACTTAAGGGAAGGAGCTCAAGGATATATATTATTATCTTCCTTAGAGGTCAAAAGTGAGGAGGATGTGAATGCTATTCCGATAGTAAATGAGTTTCCCGAGGTTTTTCCTGATGACATTCCTGGACTACCACCAGAAAGAGAAATAGAGTTTTCTATTGATCTTGTACCAGGCGCTGGTCTTATTTCGATGGCACCATACCGGGTGTCACCAGCAGAGTTGGCTGACCTTAAGGAGTAGTTAGAGGAACTATTGGGGAAATAGTTTGTGAGACCCAGTATGTTACTGTGGCGAGCTCTAGTGTTGTTGTTAAAGAAGAAGGATGGAACTTCTCGGTTATGCGTAGATTATTGTCAGTTGAATAAGATCACAATCAAGAATAAGTATCCACTTTTGAGTATAGATGATTTGATGGATCAACTGAAGGGATCTGCTATTTCATCCAAGATTGATTTGCATTCTAGTTATCATCAGATTCGCGTGAAGGTTGAAGATGTTCCTAAGACAGCTTTTCAGACACGTTATGGGCACTACGAGTATCTAATAATGCCTTTTGGGGTAACGAATGCTCCTGCAATATTCATGGATTACATATTGGTGTATGCCCTAGAAGCCAATACATTTTCTGTATTTACATACATTCTATTATGCTATTTTATATATGAGGCATTACATTTATTGTGTTCTTTTTTTATAAACATAATAAAGTCCTTAGAATAGTAAGTTTGATTTCATAGGACATCAAGTGGATGACTTGATCGTGAGATCCTTTTGGTTACAACACTATTCTTAAATGTCCCTAGTCAAGTATTATTATTAATTAAGACAACAATAATACATTGAGACTAGTATGTGCATAGATTGATGACCACATCTCACGGGTCATGGATATGAGATATCAAGTCTTCACATGGGTACATATTAGAGTAATGATGTACTAGACTGACCCACCATGAGAACACTACCTGGATCGTTACATGAGTGTCATAAGTGATTCTCATAGTGACAATGGTGTCTGTGGTCCTTTGACCTGAACTCACTACGATTCCTACATGAGGAGTTGTGTGTTTTAATGCCATCAAACATCATCTGTAACAAGGTGATTATAAAGTTGGTTATTAGACATACCACGAATTATGCAGAAGGATATGAGTGACCTAGATGTGATTTGTCACTCCTACATAACAGGAGCGATATCTTCGGGCCCCCTGATTGAGTGAGACTGCGAAATGCATGGCCATGCTCAAATAAGTCAATATGAGATATTGATCTCATTTGTTGTTACAAAGTTTACTCGAGTATCAGGAAACGAAAGATTGGACTATACAAGGGTGATGTATTCTATGCCTTGTGTTCAATCTAGATATCTTGACAAAGGGACTAAACGACACAGAAACATTGGTCACGGAAAGGTTATGTCAAATCACTGACATTCTTATTACTTGGGTAGTAGCGATGTGTTGCTAGATACCGCTCACTGCTTGTAATATTAAAATGGAATTTTAATATCACTGCCAACGTAATAAGAACCTGCAGGGTCACACACATAGAGCAGACTAAAATTGGAATAATGGATCCAAGTTGGACTCGGATTCAAATATGGGCCAGACTCATAACAGATGGGTCTGGGTTGCAAAACTTACCTTCTTCTGCTCACACTCACTTAAGGCAGTCACTATTATAAATAGTACTGCTAAGGGGCTGCTAAGATACACAATTTCAGAACCCTAGCCGCACCTATAGAAAAGTGAGCGAGAGAGCGACAAGTTTCTTCTCTTCTCTTCGCTGCTAGCACTGTGTTGAATGACGGTGTAAGGGTTCCTCGTGGCACATGAAGTGTTCATGTTGTTCGTACTTAGGGTTCCGCACCACACAAGGGTTCAAAGGAGGCGCAAGAGATTTAGCTCTTGTTTATGGTCCAATTTTTCGGTTCGGGGCGCTGCCCCCGCACCACGCAAGGGGTGGCCTCCCCTTGACCCCCGGCCGCTGATGATTCAGCTCTTGTTTATGGTCCAATTGTTCATGTTGTTCGTACAACGGGACCCTTGTGCTACCTTTGCGTAGTGTGTTATTCGAAAGCACAATATTTTCTATCCTTTTATAACCCACGAAAAATAATTATGTAATATTGTTATGAGTTTATATGTTCTTTGTTATGCATGGTGCATGGTTATGGCCTTAGTCCTCTTTTTATGCCTTTTGGTTTTAATAAATATGACCTGCGTGTCGTGCCTTTCTCTCTACATTCTGATTGTACATTCTTTTCTCACCTAACTCCCCTCGAATGTAAAAGAGGTTTCTATATAATATAATTATGATGTGGAGGTAAGAAGACGGCATCAAGTGAGGACATTGATGGGAGATGCTTGGTGAAGCTGGCTTAGTTAATGCTACTCTCTTAGGGGCCATAACCATGTCACTTTTATTATATGCTTTTTATGTATGAGATGCATGGATAATGTTTATGATATGATAAACAGTTTAGTAAATGGTGAGATCTAGTAATAATAATATAATAATAATAAAATTTCCTCAAAGCAAATATTAAGTCATTATGTGATGCCTTCTAATGTGTGGCACTCGTCAAGACTAGTATCGATCAAGTGCAGGTTTGCCAAAGCAGGATGCCTTTATCTATATTAGTAAGACGCGATGGGATAAAGGTAATATCCAACTGCCAACCATTGGGTCTGACTTAACTAGGCCATTTTAATAGGATTGAAGGCTTAGAGGCATGAAGTTGGGCTTTGGTCCATTAGATGGACTTGAATAAGTGTTATTCACCTAACTATCCAAGAGTTACATGTTATGTAATTGGAAAGTGTTTCCTACCTAAATAACTGAATTTTGGGTGATCAGCCAAAGCTGACTCAAAACTAGGTGAAATATGGATTTTGGCCCACTAGGAAATCTTACGATAGGATTTTTCGAGTCAATGCTGAGGGTCATTGACTTGAATAAAATAGTGGGAGGCATATTTAATTAAAAGACCTCATTAAATATATTTATGGCTTGATACTTATATTTTACATATTTCTGTTAATAGATTACCATGGCAATAAACACATCGGGTACTTTATCATTGCGATCCGTCCTTGAGAAGGACAAGTTGTCTAGAACGAATTTTTCTAGATTAATACAGGAAATTGAGGATTGTCCTCAAGCAAGAGAAAAAGCTGTATGTTTTAGAACAGCCTATTCCTGAGCCACCTGTTGCTAATGCCCCTAGAACTGAAAGAGATGCTTATAAGAAGCATCAAGATGATGCCTTGGACATTGGATGTCTAATGCTGGCCACCATGAACTCTGAGCTCCAAAAGCAACATGAGAACATGGATGCATACGATATGATCATACACCTTAAGAAGCTCTATCAAGAGCAGGCTAGGCATGAGAGATTCGAGGTCTCTAAAGCACTATTTCAATACAAGCTGGTAGAAGGAAACCCTATTGGTGCTCATGTACTCAAGATGATTGGGTACATTGAAAACCTAGAGAAACTCGGTTTTCCTTTGGGCCAAGAATTGGTCACTGACTTAGTCCTGCAATCTTTGTCGGAAAGCTTTAGTCAATTTATCATGAACTACAACATGAATGAGATTGACAAATCACTACTAGAGCTGCTAGGCATGTTGAGAACTACTGAGCAGAACATTAACAAAGGCAAAGGGAAGGCCATAATGATGGTCCAAAAGAATAAGGGCAAGAAACAGCAGAAAAAGCCCAAGGACAACTGGAAGGGCAAGGGCAAGGATAAGTCCAAGCCCAGCACTTCTGGCTTGAAACCAGTGGGTGGAGTGGCTAAGGAAGGTACATGCTTCCATTGTGGCTAGACCAGACATTGGAAGAGGAACTGTGCTAAGTTCCTAGAGGAGCTCAAAAAGAAGAAGGGAAGTGAGACTTCAACTTCAGGTATTTTTGTTATTGAAGTCAATTTATCTACTTTTGCATCATGGGTATTAGATACTGGATGTGGATCTCATATTTGTGTAAATGTGCAGGATCTAAAGAGCAGTAGACCATTGACGAAGGGCGAAGTTGACCTATGAGTGGGAAACGGAGCAAAGGTTGCTACATTAGCTGTAGGGACTTATTTATTATCTTTGCCCACTGGGCTTATAATTGAGTTAGAGAACTGCTATTTTGTGCCTGCTATTAGTAGGAATATCATTTCTGTTTCTCGTTTGGACAAAAAAGGTTTTTCTTTTATTATAAAGGACAAATGTTGTTCTATTTATATGAATGATATTTTTTATGGTAGTGCACAATTGAGTAATGGACTTTATGTACTTGATCTCGAAACGCCCGTCTATAACATAAATACAAAGAGATTTAAATCAAACGATCTGAACCCAACTTTTCTCTGGCATTGTCGTTTGGGCCACATAAATGAGAAACGCATCTCCAAACTCCATAAAGATAGATTCTTGGACTTGATTGATTTCGAATCATATGAGACATGTGAATCTTGTTTATTGGGAAAAATGACAAAAGCCCCATTCACTGGACAAGGTGAAAGGGCTAGTGATCTTTTAGGCCTTATACATAGTGATGTATGTGGGCCTCTAAACACACTCGCTAGGGGCGGTTTTCAATACTTCATTACATTTACTGATGATTTCAGTAGATATGGATTTGTATATCTTATGAAGCACAAATCAGAATCCTTTGAAAAGTTCAAAGAGTTCAAAAATGAAGTATAAAACCAACTTGGTAAGAGTATTAAAATCCTTCGATCAGATCGAGGAGGAGAGTACTTAAGCCAACAGTTTGATGATCATCTGAAAGAGTGTGGGATAATATCTCAACTCACTCCACCAGGAACACCACAATGGAATAATTTTTCTGAAAGGAGGAACCAGACCTTGTTGGACAAGGTCCGATCCATGATGAGTCATGCAAACCTTCCAGGTTCTTTCTGGGGACATGCTCTATTAACAGCAGCTTTCACACTTAATCGTGTTCCATCTAAGACTGTTCAAAAGACACCATATGAGATATAGACTGGGAGACGGCCTAGTATGTCTTTCTTGAAGATTTGGGGTTGCGAAGCTTATGTGAAACGTCAAGTTTTTGATAAGCTTGGACCTAAATCAGATAAATGCTTCTTTGTGGGGTATCCAAAGGAAACCAAGGGATACTTTTTCTATAATCCTACCGAGGGCAAAGTGTTTGTCACACGGACAGTTGTGTTTCTAGAAAGGGAGTTTATCTCCAAAGGAACTAGTGGGAGAAAAGTAGAACTTGAAGAAGTTCAAGTTTCACAAAGCAGCAATGAACCATTGGTGGAAATAGAGCAGCCTCCACAAAATGTTGTGGAATAGCAACTTGCTCTAGTAGCACAAGACTTGCGTAGGTTTAATAGGATACGTCATTAACCAGAGAGATATGAATTTCTCATGACTTAACTAGGTGACGTATTGCTCATAGATCAAGATGAGCCTGTGACTTACTAGGAAGATATTATTGGCCCAGAATCTGAGAAATGGCTTGAGGCCATGAAATCTGAAATGGATTCCATGTATGCCAACCAGGTATGGACCTTGGTTGACCCACCTAAAGGGGTAAAACCCATTGGGTGCAAGTGAGTTTTCAAGAAGAAAAACGACATGGATGGTAATGTGTATACCTTTAAGGCGCGATTGGTGGCTAAAGGTTTCAAACAAATTCATGGTGTAGACTATGATGAGACTTTTTCCCCAGTTGCGATGCTTAAATTCGTTTGGATCTTGCTTGCTGTTACAGTATACCATGATTATGGAATCTGGCAAATGGATGTCAAAACTGCTTTCCTTAATGGAAATCTTCTTAAAGATGTGTACATGACATAACCTGAGGGTTTTGCCACTCCAGAGGATGCTAGAAAAGTATGCAAGTTGCAATGATCTATTTATGGATTGAAGCAAACTTGCAGAAGCTGGAATCTTCATTTTGATGATACAATAAAATAGTTTGGTTTCATTAAAAATAAAGAATAATCTTGTGTCTACAAGAAGGTTAGTGGGAGCATTATTGTCTTTCTGGTATTGTATGTAGATGACATACTACTTATTGGAAATGACATCCCTACCCTACAGTCCGTAAAGACTTGGTTAGGGAACTGCTTCTCTATGAAGGACTTAGGCGAAGCCACCTATGTATTAGGTATCAAGATCTATAGAGGTAGATCACTGAGACTGCTTGGCCTAAGTCAGAGTACATACATAGACAAAGTGTTAACACGATTTAACATGCATGAATCCAAGAAACGACTCTTGCCTATGTCACATGGTGTAAGCCTATCTAGGGCTCAATCCCCTTCCACCCAGGATAAGAGGGATTGCATGAGCAAGATTCCATATGCATCTACAATTGGATCTATCATGTATGCCATGTTATGTACTCGACCAGACATCTCGTATACTTTGAGCATGATGAGTAGGTACCAGTCTGATTCTGGTGAGAGTCACTAGACTGTTATCAAGAACATCCTTAAGTACTTGAGAAGGACTAAGGATTCGTTCTTGGTTAATGGAGGCAAGGAAGAGCTAGTTGTAAAAGGTTACACTGATGTTAGCTTCCAAACCGATAAGGACGACTCCAGATCGCAATCGGGTTATGTTTTTTGCCTAAATGGTGGGGCTGTGTGCTGGAAGAGTTCAAAACAGGAGATAGTCGCCGATTTTACCACAGAGGGTGAGTATATTGCTGCCTCCAATGCAGCAAAGGAGGCCGTTTGGATCAGGAAGTTCATTACTGAACTTGGCGCTATTCCTAGCATTATGGACCCAATGGACCTCTATTGTGATAATAATGGAGCCATTGCATAAGCTAATGAGCCTAGATCTCATCAGCGATCCAAACATATACTTAGGCGCTTCCATCTTATTCGAGAGATCATCGATAGAGGAGATGTGAAGATATGCAGAGTACCAACAGATAATAATATTGCGGATCCATTGACGAAGCCTCTTACACGGCAGAAGCATGAGGGTCACACTAGGTCTTTAGGCATTAGATATATGCTTGATTGGCTCTAGTGCAAGTGGAAGATTATTGGTGTATGCCCTAGAGGCCAATACATTTTCTGTATTTACATACATTCTATTATGCTATTTTATATATGAGGCATTACATTTATTGTGTTCTTTTTTTATAAACATAATAAAGTCCTTAGAATAGTAAGTTTGATTCTATAGGACATCAAGTGGATGACTTGATCGTGAGATCCTTTTGGTTACAACACTATTCTTAAATGTCCCTAGTCAAGTATTATTGTTAATTAGGACAACAATAATACATTGAGACTAGTATGTGCATAGACTGATGACCACATCTCACGGGTCATAGATATGAGATATCAAGTCTCCACATGGGTACATATTAGAGTAATGATGTACTGGACTGACCCACCATGAGAACACTACATGGATCATTACGTGAATGTCATATGTGATTCTCATAGTGATAATAGTGTCTGTGGTCCTTTGACCTGAACTCACTACGATTCCGACATGAGGAGTTGTGTGTTTTAATGCCATCAAACGTCATCTGTAACATGGTGATTATAAAGTTGGTTATTGGACATACCGCGAATCATGCAGAAGGATGTGAGTGACCTAGGTGGGATTTGTCACTCTTACATAACAGAAGCGATATCTTCAGGCCCCCTAATTGAGTGAGACTGTGAAATGCATGGCCATGCTCAAATGAGTCAATATGAGATATTGATCTCATTTGTTGTTACAAAGTCTACTCGAGTATCAGGAAATGAAAGATTGGACTATACAAGGGTGACGCATTCCATGCCTTGTGTTCAATCTAGATATCTTGACAAAGGGACTAAACGACACAGAAATATTAGTCACGAAAATGTTATGTCAAATCACTGACATTCTTATTACTTGGGTAGCAGTGATGTGTTGCTAGATACCGCTCACTGCTTGTAATATTAAAATGGGATTTTAATATCACTGTCAACGTAATAAGAACCTGCAGGGTCACACACATAGAGCAGACTAAAATTGGAGCAATGGATTCAAGTTGGACTCGGATTCAAATATGGGCCAGATTCATAACAGATGGGTCTAGGGTTACATAACTTACCTTACTATTGCTCACACTCACTTAAGGCAGTCACTATTATAAATAGTACTACTAAGGGGTTGCTAAGATACACAATTTCAGAACCCTAGCCGCACCTACAGAAAAGTGAGCGAGAGAGCGACAAGTTTCTTCTCTTCTCTTCGCTGCTAGCACTGTGTGAGAGACGCGAGGCTCCTCTTTGAAGATGTTGGACGTTCGTGAGTCTGTTCGTGTGGATACCGCAGAGACATCATTTCTATTATGGTGTTGGTGATTCACGCTTCAAGAGGTAAATCATTTAAAAACTCAGATTATGACTTTTTCGAATGGATCATCTATGGGAATCCCTGTTTTTCGCTGCATGATGTATCCGCAATTCCCAATATTACATGAATAGGATCTTTCATCCCTATTTAGATAAATTTGTCATTGTTTTTATCGACAACATTCTAATATATTCTCAAAGTCCGAAAGAACATACTGAGCATCTCAGTGTGGTTCTTCAGATTTTGAAGGAGAGAAAGCTATACATGAAGCTGTCTAAATGTGAATTCTGGTTGAATGAAGTTCAATATTTGGGGCATATGGGATTGCAGTGGATCCAGCAAAAGTTGAGTCAGTTCTTCAGTGGGAAAGGCCGAAGACAGTGATGGAGATTTGTAGTTTTATTGGATTGGCCAGGTACTATTGAAGGTTTATTGAAGGATTTTCAAAGATAGCTGGACCTCTCACTTAACTCACATGGAAGAATCAAGTTGTTACATGGATGGATGCATATGAGGAAAGTTTCCAAGAGTTGAAGAAATGTTCGACTACTGTACCAGTATTGATTCTTCCTGATCCCAACGAACTATTTGAAGTGTATTGTGATGCTTCATATTTGGGTTTAGGTTGTGTGTTGATGCAGAATAAAAATGTCGTGGCGTATGCTTCAAGGCAGTTGAAAGTGCATGAGAAGAATTATCCTACTCATGATTTGGAATTGGCGATAGTGGTGTTTGTATTAAAGATATGGAGACATTTTCTTTATGGAGTAACTTTCAATGTTTATAGTGACCACAAAAGTCTAAAGTACTTGTTCGATGAAAAGGAGTTGAATATGAGGCAGCGACGATGGATTGAATTTTTGAAAGACTACGATTTTCAACTTCAGTATCACCCTAGAAAGGCAAATGTTATAGCGGATGCCTTGAGCAGAAAAGTACTTAGTGTATCTGCTATGATGGTCAAGGAGAGTGAATTGATAGAGCAATTCAGGGATATGCAGTTATTTATGGATTTGACGCCGGAGAGGATTTGTTTGAATATGATTACCATTTCAAATAGTTTAATAGAAGAAATATAGGAGGAGCAGAAAGGTGATCAATTTTTGCAGAACGAGAGAGAACTTGTAAAGCAAGGTGCGGAGACAGCGTTTAATGAAGGACTTGATGGAATTCTAAGATTTGGAGATAGAATTTGTGTCCCAAGTAATTCAGGACTTAGAAGATTGATTCTTGATGAAGCCCATAGAAGCAAGTTGAGTATGCACCCTAGACCAACTAAGATGTATCACGATCTGAAGCGATTGTATTGGTGGCAAGGGATGAAGAGAGATATTACAGAATATGTATCGTCTTGTTTGATTTGTCAGAAAGCAAAGGTTGAGCATCAAAGACCATTTGGAATGTTACAACCTTTGGCTATTCCTGAATGGAAATGGGATAGCATCGCTATAGATTTTGTTATCGGATTGCCCAAGACTCAAAAGGGTTATGATTCTATTTGTGTAGTGGTTGATCGGCTTACGAAGTCAGCACATTTCTTGCCTATTAATATAAGATATGTACATTGGCAAGATCTTTAGACTTTATGGCGTACCCTTCAGCATTATTTCTGATAGAGACCAAAGGTTTATGTCGAGGTTTTGGCAAAGTCTGTAAGAAGCGATGGGGACTAAACTTCGTTTAAGTTCTGTATATCATCCGCAAACAGATGACCAGTCAGAGAGAATGATTCAGTCACTAGAAGATTTGTTACGAGCTTGTGTTCTAGAACAGTCTGGAAGTTGGGATGAATTCTTGCCTCTGATAGAATTCACCTACAACAATAGTTATCACTCAAGCATAGGGATGGCACCCTATGAGGAGTTGTATGGATGACAATGTCGAACTCCTTTGTGTTGGTTTCAAGATGGGGAGAATCTTGCTTTAGGACCTGAACTTGTGCAGGAAATGACTGAAAAGGTTAAGGTGATCTAGGAAAAAATGCGTACAACTCAAAGTCGACAGAAAAGTTAAGTTGATAAGAGAAGGAGACCACTTGAGTTTGATGAAGGAGAACATGTGTTTTTAAGAGTTACACCCACGACTGGGGTCGGACGGGTTATAAAATCTAGAAAACTCACTCCTAAATTTATCGAACCATATCAAATTCTTCATCGGATAGATCTGGTAGCATTTCAGATAGCCTTACCACCTTTTCTTTCAAATCTCCATAATGTCTTTCATGTGTCTCAGTTAAGAAAGTATATTCCTGATCCTACCCATGTTATAGCTCCAGATACGGTACAATTGAAAGATAACTTGACCTATGAGACGCTTCCTGTAAAGATCGAAGACAAGAAAGTAAAGCAACTCAAAGGGAAAGCAATTACCTTAGTAAAGGTGATTTGGAACGACGTAATGAGAGATGCTATGTGGGAGCTTGAAGACAAGATGAAGGAGCAATATCCTTATTTATTTTAATGTAAGAGAAATTTTGAGGACAAAATTTTTATTAGAGGGGGAGAGTTGTAATACCCCGATTTTTTATTTTTCTTGATATAAATGAGTTTTATAATATTTGTGAATTTTTAGAAAATTTTAATTTATTTTGATTATTTTAATATTATTTTGGACTGTATGTGTGTTTGAGGCAGGCTTAGAAAAATAAAAATTTTCCTGGACCAGAAAGTTTTGGACTGTTAATGCGGGGCTGGGGGAACTTACTAAACCCGAAACCAGAAACAGTTGATGAAAATTTTCTTTATCTGAGTTTTTATTATCCATTGGATAAAATTATTATCCATTGGGTAAAGCTATTATTCATTGAGTAATGTTATTATCTATTGGATAATAAATAGCAGTAGTTATTATCCATTGGGTAATATTCTTTGGAAAATATCTTAAGTGGTTAAAGATGATGGTTATGACATCTTTTTGAACAACCAATTAGAAACAAACTTGGAGGAGAAGATTTGGATATCATCCCTTGATCTAATCAATGCATGAGAGGGGTTATGGTGAGCAAATTGAACACTCCTCCTCTCAAAAAAGCCCACGACCATAAGGGCTTAGGAGACACAAAAATCACATTTCTACACTTATCATTTTCTCATGCAAAACACAAAAACTCTCTCTTCCATTTTCTCTTCCAATCTTTTATA
This sequence comes from Ormosia semicastrata, assembly GCA_029884595.1. NCBI lineage: Eukaryota > Viridiplantae > Streptophyta > Magnoliopsida > Fabales > Fabaceae > Ormosia > Ormosia semicastrata. The sequence goes on along the minus strand of JAQQTO010000048.1, from coordinate 36,337,883 downwards.
ATTTAAACCAACCATAACCACTTGACTCTAAACATCATGCTAATCATCTTTGGTGTTGTGATCAAGCCTTAGTTCAACCATTTTCAAGCTTGATTTTTTAGTTTAAGTTCTAGGGTTTTAAGGTAAAGTTCTTAAAACTTGATTTTTTATTTGATTCTTGAAATTCTAAGACCATATTTGATATATGGTTGTCTTACTCTAGCCTTGGATGTTAATATATTTGTGTTTACTTTGATTCTAAGAGCTACTTGGTGGGGGAAGTTGATATAAAGGAACCTACTAGGAGCAAGGAGGCTACATCTAAGGTAAGAAGGAGATCAACCTCATCAACCACTTATGGTGGTGAGGGACACGAAATTTTGGTGTGATTGTGTGGTTTGTAATTATTTGTTCTATGTGATTTATTGCTTTGATATTATGTATGAACTTGTTAGAGTAGAATTTTGATGCTTAAAGTATGTTGTATGTCATAAATTATGCTTGTGAGGAAATGACATTTTGGCTCCAATGGCCATTGAGGCTCACGGTCTCTGAGCCCTATAAAGGGGAATCCAATGCAAAATGTTTTATTAAATGATAACTTAGAGGATTAGTGGTAATTAATTTAATTAAGGAATTATAAAATAAAAATGGAAATGAATATAATTTTTTATCACTAATTAAGATGTAATTTTTGGCCATTATAGTGAAATTAGGACTAATTAGTAATTTGGAGACTTAAAATATTTTATTTATGATGATATAAATATGTTAAATGGAAAAAGATTTTATTTAAAATTAAAATGAGGTAGATTTTGAGTAAAATGTTAGAAATATTACTTAAAGGTAATTTAATGAGAAAATAATGGAAATAAAGTCTAATTTTTATATTAAATGATAAAAATTTTAAATTGAGCTTAGAATATGAATAAAATGCTTTACGCGGTTAAAAATATATAGAAAAACCCTTACGCGACTTAAAAATGGTAATTTTTAGCTATGCGATTGAGAAAATATTTTAAAATCTCTACGCGATTAAAAAAACATTGAAAAACTGTTACGCAATTTGAAAACATAACAGAAGTTTTACGCAATTGTAAAAATGGGATAAAAATGCTATGCGATTGAGAGGAACAACAAGTTTTGCTGTCGGGCTGATATACTGGACCTGGGAATATTACCATGTGTTTGTGGTCGGTAGTGGCTTATAATGTGCATAAAGTCATTTAACATGCATTTGTCAACAGACGGTGTCTATTAAGGCTATTGTTGCGTAGGAGTTGAATTACACCTAAGTGCGGGTGCGAATTGCGTAGTGTTATTCACTTGTTGAACTTGGAGGCGTAGGAGCACGGGTATCCCACAAGTGGACAGTAGGTAGCTCCACTGGGCTGTGGTAATTGAGCAATGCTTCGACGATCTCGACTAAATACTATTCTATTCACGATTTAGCGTACAATGTCTTATATAATGCCTGATGTGCACATTGAGAAATTATAGCACTTGGTCTGAGGCAGCCGATATACAGACATATCTTTTGGATCATTCTCTCCGAAATTGAGTTTAGCTCCATGGAGTAGGAAATTGGTTAATTGTGCATGTGCATAGTTAGTCATCATGTTATTATGATATATATATGTGTGTGTTGTAGTAATTATTTGCTATTTAATGCAATGATTATATGATGCTATGAATATATCTGTTAAATGCTGTGTATGAATAGTATGTCATTTTACTGTCTTTATACTGCCATGATGATATTGATGTAGGGGATCTCACCTCTTCGTTATGTTATTCTGTTTACTTGTATGTTTGATAAAGATTGTGAAGAGGAAAAGGAGGAGGAAGGATCGCCTCACTTCTGTTTGTGTTAGTTTATCTGTATTTTGTGATGGCATTGAGGTCTGGTTTCCTTGGTTTCATGAGGATTTAGTTTCTGGGAGACACTGACGCTTGACGAATTGATGCAGACACTAATCGTATCTATTATATTGGGAATATAATTATAACTCTGAGAAGGACTCATGATGGGATTCTGTTTTTACTTTTAATGCTTATGTGCATTTGAGTTTTGTTTTGCCTATTAAGTTTCTTTGGGATAGTCGTCGTGTTACTCCTTGGGAGAACTCAGTAGTTTCATTTGCACAGACTCCAGTCCGTAGCCCTGTGACCCATCCGAGGTTGTTGTCATCTAAGGAGTCTGAGGAAGATTCGGAAGAGGATTCAGATGAGTACCCTTCTGACTAGATGTTGGGTACTAAGTTAGTTTATATTTGGGCTACAGTACCTATATAATTATTTTGAGGATAAAACTAGATGTTTTTAAGTATTAAAACTTGGCATGTAAATGATGTAAATTATTTTAGTTTGGTATATTCTGTATTTTATTTAATTTGTTTGTTTTTAATTATCCGTAAAGAAAAATATTTGAAAAACATACGTACAATATTATTAGAAATTATAACTTGGTTAAAATTTAGTAACTTGTAATCCGCAAATGTGATGCCCTAAAGGAGGTGTTACATTACTTGTTCCAAAAGAAGCAAACAATCCTTCACAGGACTTATTAGTAATTATAGTCATAACTTACAAGTAAGATTAAGTAATTATTATTGTTATTATACAAAAATTTTAAAAAAAGGGTTCACGTCTAGTTTAGTTTAGAGGAATATATGACGTGCCTGAGTTGATTACATCAATATAGGTGCTAGGAATAGTGAGGTAATTACACTTAGGGTGTTACACTTTCCAAATGTGTCGGTAATAAAATTACATATGCCTATTCAAAATTGATTACTCGAACCATCAAAATAAATCTTCCATTTTCTTAAGCCCACGTAATTCACTATGGTTTTTGGCTCAACTACAAAATCGGCCAAGACTTGACCTTTCATGGCCTTTCATGGTACAAATTTCAAAGAAAGTGCCGAAATAGCAATAGCTTATCGGCCTAATATTGATATATTGATATCAGAATAGCAATAGTGAATTACGTGCCGAAATAGCGTGGCCGATTTTGGCTCAACTCAATTAAGTGGTCAACTTGACCAATAGCTCAACTACAAAGTGCCGAAATAGTAATAGCCTATCGGCCAAATTTTAAATTTCAACTTATACTTAATTATATTGATATCAGAATACACATAGATTATGTAACGTCTAATAAATTTAATTAATTATTAAGGAATTTTATTATCAAAATTGGATTATAATAGTTATTTTCTTATTTCAATTACACAATTCTATTTAAAAGATAGATTGAAATTCTTAATTCTTTATTGTTTTAGAACCATCATAAGGTTATCACTTTGCAATTTAATCTTATTATATAATTAACATGATCAATTAAGTGTACAAATGTATTGTATATGCATCAAACATCAAAACTAAGCTTATATTTATTTAAAGGTGTAACATTTGTACTAAATTATGAACAAAGCCTAGTAAAAACTTATACTATCTGAACTAATTAGAAAAAATACCTAAGCATTCAAACTATTAGGGCTTACATATGCCCTCAGTTGAAATGATATACACATAATTTTAGCAACTTACATAACTATATTGTACGAGAGTGGAAAATGATAACATTCTGAATCAATAAAACAAAAACATCATCATCAAGATTATACTTCCAATCAACTTCAATATCAAACAATTGAGTGATCAAAGTCATTACTCTTTCTCTGGAAAAAACCATACAAATAATGAGAATTTTATAATTCCCAGTAGGAAAACAAACAAAGTAAAATACTAATATACAAACTAGGGTGCTTTCAGCTGTGTCATGTAACACCCTAATACAGATATCTAGATATATCTGGATTATACCGAGATAAACAGTTCTAATTGTGTCACTTACGACATAACTAACTAATAACATATATCCATAATCACAATTTAGCAATTATGGAGAGCCTTGAGAGAATGCAAAAAAATATAAACTCATACATATACATATACAACCTTAGGCACGAAAGGCATATTGTAATACATAACTCTTAAAACATACAAAGCAAATATAAACTTATACATAAGCTTTGTCTACTAAAACATATAAAACTATACTAGTCTTCATGCTTCGCCTTCTTTCCCTTAATAGGGTTTGTACCTGAATTTACATGGAAGAACAAATGGGGTGAGAATGATAATTTTCAGTAAAAGCAATTCCAATACCAGCTAGCTATAACATTGTATAACAAGTATAACAACTAACATAGGAGTTTCCTCCATTTTACTCATAACTGCACACTACCTAGTAGTGTGGTCTAAATTGATAGCCTACATACTATTAGATATAAACAACCGCCCATACAATTGTAAATATCAATAGCAACAGACAATTTCCCATACAACTGTCTTAAATGAATGTTAATGATATGCAATATGATTATGCCTAAGAAATACCCTAAAGATATGCTTATACAAGGCTTTGTTTTGAAATACACGCAGTTTTATTTTGAAAACCAAGAATACCTTCTCATTCTAGGAACCTGAACGTTCCATATAAGCTGTTATGGTAGGGAGGAAGAACTGTAACCCCTTCTACCTGTAACCCTTGGATCTTGGTCAGGAATGACTTATTCCATTAGGAACTTCTGACTCCTGTCTGCCTGGACAAACGACTGTACTTATCATAGGCTATCATACATTGGAAGAGCAAGCTAAAACATCATACATACTTAGCTCAATTAAGAATCAAGCTGTTTTACTAAGAACTCTGGTTTCTCGTGTCTAACTGTTATAGAGAGGAAGAGCTGTAACCTCAACTATATGTAACCCCAGCTCTTGGTTAGGAATAACTTATTCCCTTAGGAACTTCTGATTTCGTTCCTTCTAGTCAAATGACATTACATCATATAAGGTCACATTCATAGGAAAACACTACCAATACATCCCAGCATACATGCATCTATTGCACCACATTATCACTCATTACATCCTAAGTGACTACTATCATCACTCATTGTATCTTAAGTGATATCTATGCAACACTAAGTTGCTAAAGGTGCTAGACACTTACTTATGGCAAACCAATACTCTTGGTTGCACTAAGGTTCATACTTTTCACATCCATACTAAATAAATAGCAAGTGTGTGAAAAGTGTAGTGTTATGTTTACCTTGTATATAAACACCACTGTAATCTTCCTATAGACTCAACTCAGCCTAATGAAAGAGTCTATCTTAATTAATGCTTCATTTTAATCTAACTTAAGGAAACAAATAAGCATTTCTATGGAACTTTGCATACCTAATGAATATGACAACTTACTAGTCACCATTCATCTTATTGTGTATTTAGTAATATACAAGATCCCTCTTACTTAGAGAACTCAATACTTCAAACATCCCTTCACTCAGGAGCTAAATACATAACTTTATCTCCACTCAAAAGAATGTAGTTCAAGAGTGGTTAGCAAATGCAACACTTTGTTGCTTAAGGGTCTAGGTACCTTCCTAAGATAATCCACTACTCTTGGATATCCTAAGGTTCATACCTTTCTCATACTTACTAGAGTGAATACTATAAATCCATCCTAGTATACTTGTATCCAATACACCACATCATCACAACTTAAGTGATATCTAATGCAATACTATGTTGCTTAGGGTGCTAGATACCTACCTAGGGCAAACTATTACTCTTGGATGCTCAAAGGTCTAAGCTTTGCTCATACTTTCTAGGTGATAATTTCCCTCTTGGAAATATCATTAATAGCATCTTAACACGCTCCAAAAGTATGTATAATAGGTCCCATATAGCAGGGAATTCAATCTAATCAAGATAAAAATTTTGAGAAGATGAACACTAGGCGCTTAAGCATTATGCCCTGGGGCGCTCCAATGCTTGGCGTGCTCAGGAACTCTGAGATGGCGAGCTTGGGCGCTCACCGTGTGCATCAGGAAAAAACTCTCAAGTCTTAGGGAGCTCGAGTGCTCACTGATGGTGCTGAAGCACACATAGACCAGAGCATTGCCCTATTTTGCTAGGCATTTGGCGCTTGAGCGCTCATGCTCAACATGCTTAGACGCCCACATACCACATACAGTTTTCAAGATAATAATAAAATATCAAAATAATATTAAAATATTCAAAATAATTAAAAATTTCCAAAAATTCATATATATTATAAAACTCATTTATTTCAAGAAAAATGAAAAATTGGAATGTTATAATTCTCCCCCTCTAAAAAAAAAATTTTTGCCCTTGAAATTTTTCTTAAAACAAAAGCATTTTACATCTTTTATCTGGTTTACCAGCTTCCATATAGCATCTCCAGTTATATCGTTTGCAGATGATCCTTCTACTTTTCTTGGATTTCCTCCATTAGATTATTCAAATAATAATTGTAGCCCTTTTTTAAAAAAAAAATTAGCCGTCATCTCTTCCTTGTATCAAATTCCTCTTGATCGAACAGGTACTCCAAGCTCATATGATCACCGTAGACATTGTAGAAAATAAGCGTCTTTAGATCTTCAATGCAAAACAGCCTCTAAAATATGAATTGGATAATTATTCTCATGTACGTTCCATTGTCTTGATGCACACGTCACTACCGTTTCTTCCATCAAAATTCGCACTTGAACAGCTTCGCGTATACTCTCTTCTTTGGAATTTGAAACTACATCCAGATGTTTAGCATACTCATTCGGACTTCAAGAAAAGATCAAGATATGACTAACAAAGACAATGATAAAATTGTCTTAAAACATTTCCTTCCTTCACGCAAATCTAATAATAATCAGAACGTAAATCAATCTTAGAGACAGCGACTTCCTTCATTTGATCTTCTAGTTCTCATGTTGTATCTCCTGTCACATCGTTCTATTTTTCTTCATCAAGGTAAGTTGCTTCACTTGCCTACCTTTAATCTTAACAGAAAATGTCTCATAAATCAAGTTCTCTTCTAATTGTATTGCATTTGATACTATGACATGGTTTAAATCAAGAACATAGTTCTTCAATTAGGATTCATGGAAGACACTATGAAGGTTAGAAAGAAAAGTGATAAGACTATTTGGTAGATTACCAAATTTATCCAACAAAGAATTTGAGATGGTCTAATAGATTTAGAAATGAACATAGTCCAATAAATTTAGGAATGAACTTTCTAATTTTAATTTCTAGATTCAAATCCAAAAATCTCAGTTCAAGGAAACACTAAAGTTTCATTGAAACAATCTGGTAGGATATGGTCAAAAAATAACTAATCCATTTATAAAGTCAGGCTCTCAAATAGATGTGATTTTAGATACGCAAATCAAATCAACAGAAAAGATTTGATATTCAATAAATATAGGGTAAAGTTGGAAAACTTGAGTATAAACAACAAGTTTAACAAAACGAGTAGAAATACTCAAATTGAACGATAACATAGATACGGATAACTCAAATCGACTTACTTAGTCTATTTATAAAAGAAATAGACAAACCAGATCAACAGAAAAGTTTCAAACTCCAATGATAATAGAATATGTTTTAAATAGGCTCGAGTAACAACAGCAAGTTTAGAAGTTGAAGTAGCATTATGAAAAAAAACAAAACACAGATAACCCCAAAATATTCACACAGTCACAGACCATAAGAGAATGAGTTACCTTACGAGTTATACAACACAGTTTTAAGATTACTCTCTATAGTACAACTTCCTCATTTCTTAAGTCTTTATATTTGAACGCTTCCATAGGCTTTTTCTTCTTCTTGAGATTTTGAAACACATGTATTACTAATAGAAGGTTCCATCTTCAGTTGATCATAATCCTTCAAAACATGACCAAGCTTCCCACATCTAAAGCAAATTATACCCTTGATCGTGCAGTTTCTTGTCATATGGTTCTTTCCACACTTCATTAGTGATGCCATAGTCTGACCAAAATCGTTGCCACTAGTACTTCCTCCTTTTGTTCGTTGTTGCTCCCCCCGGTGGTCGTACATACGACTTTTACTGAAATCGGTTGACCTTACATTTCTGTCCTTTTTGAATTATCGAAGGTTCTAAGTTGCAGCTTCTCGCATTCTGAGACTGCTCCGATCCTAATAAACTATAAAGTTCAATTATCAGTTCCTGCTGCTGAGCGATCATCTGTCTCTGTTTTATCCCTACTTCAGTCATCCTCTGCATCACACTTCTAGCTGCGGCTATATGATCTTCATCACATCTCGTGTCCACATGCCCACATCTACTATGATCCATCGTCTTTCTTTAAAAACCAAACTCAAATCACGACGAAACTAAACGTAACTATTTCAAACAACATTGTCTCCTTTCAGAAACCAAACAACATCTTTGTGTTTAGTGTTAGAGAAAAACACAGCACAAGCAAGACAAACCTACCCACAACTCAAAAGACTCTGACTTGGGTTCTGATACTAACTAATGTAACACCCCCTCCGAAGGGTATCACATTCATACAAACTCCTTATAAATAATTAATTACCCAAGTTATAAAATATTTAATTTCATTTAAAAATGGGTTTCAAAATTTCTTTTTTCGCAGAATGTAACATCCCGAAAATTATTTATTTCATCATAAATAGTTATTTTATAATATTTGAGATTTTTAGGAATTTTTCAGGATTTTTCGAAAATGTTGAATATTTTAATATATTCCTCATTTTATGTGCACACTGAGCAGAGTCAGTGCGAAATAACAAAAATTATTTTTTTCATCATAAATAGTCATTTTATAATATTTATGATTTTTGAAAAAATTTCTGTATTTTTCTAGAAATGTTGAATATTTTAATATATTCCTCGTTTATGTGTGCACTGAACAAAATCAGTGTAACACCTCCGAAAATTGTTTGCTTCATGATGAATAGTCATTTTCCAATATTTGTGAATTTTGAGAATTTCTTTGAATATTTTTGAATATGTCAAATATTTTAATATATTTCTCATTTTACGTGCGCACTGAGCGGAGCTGGGAAAACGAAATGTTTTCCCTAAGGCTGGTAAACCTTGAATTGTGGAAGCGTTGACGGGGGATCTTACTAAATTCGAGGTCGGGAACAGTTTACAAAGTTTATGTTTTTCGAGGTTATAACTGATAAATAAAATCTATGTATGCACTGTTAAATAAAATTTTACAGTACACTCTATTATTCGATGGATAATTATTACTGACTTGTGTACTACAACAATTATCCATTGGGTAATAATTTGTAGTAAAATCCTAACCATCTTATTATTTAATTACTAAATTACATTATCTTATCTTAATGTAATCTACTTTATGTCTAATCGTATCTACTTTTTGCAATTTTCCACATGCTAACCCTAAAAACAAGTAACCACTTTCCCTCCATTCTCTCCTCTCACCACACGGCTGAATGCTTCAATTTGGAGCCCAAATTACACTTTAATTAATTAAATCATTACTTTTCAATTTCAAACCCTAAAGCACCTTTCACTTTCTACTATCAACTTCTCTCTCTACCTTCATCTTCTTTTGCATTTTTCTCTTCCTTCTCTCTAGAAAGCTCACGGGCTCCTCACTCCCCACACACCAAAGATCACAAAAATTTCAACCAACCCCATTTTCTTAATCCCTCCTATCATCTAAACACTTCTCTAGTTGGTGGTTTCTTGAAAAGCTTTCATCTTTACCACTTTCTTCAGGGTTCAAGCTTCAAGCTTGTGGGTAAGGTTCTTGACTCCTCACCCTCTTCTCTTCATTTTTGTGTTCAAGGTCTTTCTTATGGCCCTTGATCCATTCTTTTTCAAGTCTTCCTGTTGATTTAATGAAGTTGTAAATTTTAGGGTTCTTGCAGGTGTGAAATCCAAAAATTACAAGGAGCTTCAAAGGGGGTTCTATTGTTTTCTTCTCTTTGGTAAGAGGGAGATACTCCTCCTCAACCTCTATTGGTAGTAAGGAACTTGATTTTGTGATTGGTTGTGAGAAACCCTAACTAGGATTACTCTATTTGTTTGTATGATTTGTATGATTACGTATTGTTTTTAATTTGTTTGAATTATTTGGTTAATTTTATATGTTCATTAGTGTTCTTGGTTTGATTAGTATGGATTGGAAACTTCATTGGAATAAAAATAACCATTGTTCCCTCCTAAGAGGTCCACGGCTTCAAGCCCCAAATGGGGTGTTCTTGGTGAAGAATTGTAACTAGTTGAGGACATGATTCATTAAGAGCATAATATGTAATAAAGTGAATAAAAATTTAGGGTTTCTAACTTGGGAGAGGCCACGGCCTCAAGAGCCATTTAGGGCTCAACCATGTGACTTTTCACAACTTTGAGATTTAATTAATCAAGTGATTAAGTGGTTGACAATGAGATGGGAGGAAATCAATTTAATAACCTAAAAGAAATTTTTGGACTTAAGAAAGTGAATAAGGATGTGTGAGACCTAGAATAATTTTCTAAATAAATATAAATAAAATTAAAATATGAGACTAAATAATCAAGAGAATCCTCTAGAGAAGAATTTAATAAGAAATGTTAAATTGAAGTAAAACTTAATTAATTGGATAATTATGAATTAACTAGGATCTCATAAAATGGAAAGAACCAAGAATGAAGTTTTATACAAAGACTTAGAATAAATTTTAATTAAAGTAAGACCATAAGTGCAAGTAAGAATGACAAATGATTCAATTTAAATCATTCTAAGAGAATTAGGTTTAAAATTTAATGATAGACTTAATTAATTCAAATAATAATGACCAAATGAATAATGTGAGAGAATTCTCCTAAGAGAGAAACTTATTAAGAAGAATGTAGAAAGTTAGGCATAATTCCATAATGTATCCTAAAAGTGTAATGCATTATTTAAGAATTTAATAATATTTATTTGTGGATCCATGAGTGAGATCAAGAATATGTTGATGCTTACCTTGGCCAAAATTGTGGCATGTTATGGAAAGTATATTGTTGTTGAATATACATGATATATGCATTGGGTCATCATGCATTGTGAAAGTCCGATGGACTATTTGTCAAGGCTATGTTGCCTAGGAGTTGAATCACACCTTAGTGCGACTGCGAATAGACTAGTGTGGGTCCTGCTGTTGACCCTGGGGGTGTCGAGGCGCGGGCGTCTTATAGTGGATAGTTGGTAGCCCCGTTGGGCCATGAGATAAACCGATGCGAATGCACCGATGATCCGGACATGACACAGTCCTATATCGCGATCTTGTGAGAATGCCGCTATATAGAGCCTTATTGTGCAAAATTGTTGATTATGATTTCTGAAAGCACTTGGTCCTAGGCGGATGAGATACTGGCATGTCTCTCTGATCATTCTCTCTGATGTTTGTGTCTAGCTCCATGGAGTAGGATTTTGATATCATGTACATGTGCATAGTGAGTCAATACATTACTTGGCATTTAATTTATATGATAATTGGATCTGCTATCTTATTAATGACATACTTCCTGAAACTATTAAACTGCTTAATATCTGCTTCTTGATACTGTTTATTATTTTTGTTATGCTATGTGGGCGTCCTACGCTGTTTACATTTCTTACTGCCATAATTGGTAATGAAGTAGGATATCTCACCTCTTTCTTGTATTGTTCTTGTTCTATGCGATATTTGGTTAAAGACTATAGAGGGGACGAGATTGTTTTTCCTAGAACTTTACTGGGTATTGATCTCTTGCTTTCGAGGATGTCATCAAGAAGAGGTTCCATCGGGTTCGTTAGGATTGTATTCACTGGTGGCGCCAATGCGTGGCGAGTTGACTGGGCTGGACAACGTATACGATATGTTGAAGACTTGATCTTGACCATAAGGAGGACCCACGATGGAGATCCTATCCTGACACTTACTACTTCGGTACATCTGGAGTTCGCTTTGCCTATTCAGGAGTTATGGGGTGATCCGATTCATACCCCTAGAGAGGACGAGGATTCCATGGCATCAGCTGCTAGGGCACCTGCCCGTGGGACCGCACTCGGTCCAGTCCTTATATCTTCAGACGACCCAGGAGAGGATCTCGAGGTGGATCCGATGGAGTACCCAACTCTTTAGACGTGGATGTCTTTATGGGTAGTTCATGTTTCCTTATGTATTATTTATCTTAAGGTGTAATTTGAGTATACCTACATTTTAAAGTCCAACTTGATGTATTTTATTTTGAGCGGTACATGAAATACGCATTGCTATCTATGCTTTAAATTAATTATCTAGAACTATGAACTGTATCTTGATTTTGGCTTGTTAAATTATATGCGCTAATGATGGCCTATTTATTATTTCATCTGTGGCTCATATTTTCTGTATATGCACAAATAGTTTTAATTTGGATAAATATTATTTGAAAATTGTACCACACTGAAATTTAGTATCCGTGGGACAATGACGATTGTGCCGTGGTTATTAAATTGAGGGGTATTGCACGAAATACATAAACTTTATTGAATTAGAAAATATAAAAACTGAATAACATCATCTCTCATACATATCACATAGATTTAGGACGTCTTCATTACATAAAACTTATATATTCTAGACAATATTTAATTACCACATATAAACTTGACCTGGCCCAAGCCAAAACACCTAGAGAGTAAGGTTCTGAACCTGATCCTCTCCCGGATCCTCTAAAGGCACATTCTCTGGTTGAGGTGTGTCTCTTTGAATAGGAGTCCGAGCAGTTGACTCCATAGAATCTTCACTAGACAAACGGTGAGCAATGTTCCATAGTTCTACAATAGGCATGGAAAACTCTACATGTACACAAGCAGCATAATATGTGAAAGTAAGGTTTCCATGGTAGGTATCACTTTGGGAAAGGGTCACCTCCCTTACATAACTAACACGTTCAGTAGCTGAGTTGACACGCCAGGCATCAATGCCATCATGGAACTGAGCTTGCATATAATCAGTGAAATACCTCTTTGCAGCCATCGTAGTCTTTATAGACGTAAACATAAAATAGAAATAGACAGAATAAAATAGAAAAGAGGTGAGATCCCCTATATCGCATACTAATATGGCAGCAAAGAAACGATACGAACAACAATATCATTCCATATATGCAATTCATAGATTGTAAAATCAACAGCATATATATTCAGGATATTAAATAGATAAACATTCCAAGAAACTCGCAGCACAATATCAGGCATAATGATAATACCACAATCACATTATGTTTCAACAGCGTAAATGCTTACTATGCATATGCTCAACTCAATCGGTTCTTTCTTCATAGGGTTTACTCAAATTCGGAGATGAATGCCTAGTAGATCTGTCCCCCCTTAATAAGAATAGAAATAAGATAGTCTATGCTGGATAATGAAAAGCAATAGTGTTCGTTGGGATGTCAGTGCGTTGCAATCGGTGATCACGACCAGGGGTTTATATATATCTCAATGTCTAATGACTTAATGTCAACAAGTGAATCACCACGCCCTGACGTCCCCCAGGATTCCTCCCACTATCTTGTGAGTTCTCGTCCATTCCTTAGGCATAAAATGCCACAACAAATTAAGCGAATATGCATGATAAATGATTCAATCATATACTGTCATTGATCCCATAATGTTTCTTATTCACATGCCGTCATATGGTAGTATCATCGTATAATGTTCAAAAATATTTTTGTTCAAAATAGAGTACCGTTATACTGTTCCCAATGATACTAACGCAATCGCACATGCACATACAGATTGTCCAATACCATTAGTATCTATGGTATTATATAGCCGTCCATACAATCGATAATACCAAAGATTCACTCGGGTCCAATACTTCAGTTTCACAATTTTAGTTCAAAACGTTGGCCCTATGGCAAAACCCGTTGTTCCTTTCAATCGCGTAGCAATATTATCGCCTTTTCACAATCGCGTAACACTTTTGTTACGTTTTCAAATCGCATAAAGATTTTCTAACATTTTCTCAATTGCGTAGATAAAATTCTACTTTTAAATCGCGTAAAATATTTCTAACATATTTTAAATTCAAAATAAGATTTTTTCTCATTTAATATAAAAAATTAACCTTATTTTTATTATTTACATATTAGTCCTTCTATAAAATAATATTTACATAATAACCCCTCTTCATAAAATAATATTTACATAATAGCCCCTTTTCAAATAATATTTCCAAGATATTCCTTCATTAAATAATATTTTCAATATAGTCCCTCTAAAAATATAATTTTAATATAGTCCCTCTAAAAATTAGTATTTCTACTGTTTCCCAGAAAATTTTGTTTCTTTAAGTTACTTGGGATATTACAGCTCAAAATTTCCTAACGCGCTTCAAAACCCATAGGGTGAGCTATACGTCAGTAAATTTCAAGTATTGGCTATTATTTTACTACATAGGTTAATTAGATCAATTTTAATTCTAAAAATTAAAATTACCTTTATTTAAATTTCAAAACTTACCAAATTGAATTTTTACTATTAAAACACCTAAGTTTACACTTAGTAAATAATTTTGAATCTTAATCATCAAAAATTGGCATATTGGCTGAATTTACATATTACTTCAAAATTCACATATAAATCATTTTCTAACACTTTAAATCCTTATAAAATTATTTAATTGAATTTCTTGTCATAAAATCATTCAATCCTCATTTTGGAAAATAATTTAAAATCCTTAGTCCTCTTGATAGTAACAAGGTCGTGTACCTTTAGACTCTTTGGAGTGCTCATACAAATTTTCTCATCATATGAATCACATCTTAAATTATACAAGTATCATCATGCTTCCAAATTCATATAGGAAAATATACTACCAACTATAAGCATATCAAACACATATACAAATCATGCATACTTATCAAAGCAATAAAACAATCACACAATATAATCTAACAAACACAAACCAATAATTACACAATCGAGTGAATAAATCCTCACATGGATTTTGTACTCACAAACACAAACAGTTCCATTCCTTCACCGCCACATATGGTCGATGAGGTTAATCTCCCTCTTACCTGGTTGATGTCTTCCTAGCTTTTTTTGTAAAACTCTTCAAGTTCCTTCTCCTCTAGATTTCGTGAATCACCGAAACAATTTCCTGAAAATCTTAAACAAATCCTAAAGTCATAAACAAAGCTTAGGAATAAGAAACCATGGATCAATCATAGTCTAGAAAATTAGAAATTCAACTTAGTGCCAAAGAATTAAGAGATTACCTTGGATGTAAGAAATCAAAGCTTGCTTTTTGAAGCACTTAGAGTAGGATTTAGGTAAAACTCACAAAAGGAAAGATGTTTAGAATAAGGTTTGGGTTTGGAAAGTAAAGTTGGATAAAATTATAGAGGTGTGGAGATGGGATTAGGCTATGGAGGCCGTGAGCCTTTAGGAAGAAAAAGAAGATGGGTTCTTGAGTAATTTGAGAGAAAAGATGAAGGCTTGTCACAAAGTGAGAGAAAATGCAAATGGATAGCTAATTCAAGAGTGAATTGTCGTGAGGTGAGTGATAGGAGAGAATAAAGATTTAATCCACTTGATAGAAAGTAGCACATGGCTTCACATGGATATCACATGGCATAGGTCACTTAATGGTCACCTGGTGGTCATAAGGATGGTTCTTGAACCTTGGAGAAGCACCTAGTGGCCGTGTGGCTCTAGGAAAATTATAACTATTTTTGTTTTCAATTGAATTCTAGTTACACTTAGTTAATTTAATTAGTTACCTAGCTTATCATCTAGTTACAATGAAATTAATTTAGTTAAGCTATTTGATTACATTCTAACTAACTAATTACTTTATTATGTCATTGAATAGATCATGATTATGTCATGTTTCTAGATAATTTGATATTTATCTAGCTTCTAATTATTTAGCAACTAAATTAATTCATTTAGTTACTAATTAGACTATTAGGGTAACTAAGTTAGATTATTTAGTTACTTGGTAACTAATCTAGCCACTTTTATTGACTAAATCCTAACCATTAAAATCAACTTCATTTCCTAACCATTGATTAAATCTGAGGTTAATATTATATGCTTCTTTATCAAGATTGCTCTCATACCATTGATTAGATCAATGGTGAGGATTTAAGGCTTTTCCATCAAGTTTTCCATCCTACGGTTCATAACAAAGTCCAGCCACTATGTTTGACTAATTCCTATTAGTTGTCATAAAGCTTAGTAATGATGACTCATAATGACTCTTAAGATATTTAGCTTAGATATTTTCAGCTTTCATGATTACACTTGAGATATTTTATTAAGATATTTTCCCGATAGATATTTATTCCTAGATATTTATCCATAGATATTTACTAGGTGAGTCATCATACAATTTTCTAGAACAGCTGAGTCAATATGGTGAGTCATAGTGCAGAGTCACCAGCTGAGTCGTCAAGATATTTTTCTAACAGATATTACCCAATGGATAACAGCTACTGCTATTATTACACAGTGGGTAATGGAAAACTTAGATATAGAAAATTCTTGTCAACTATTCCCGGTTTTGAGTTTAGTAAGATCCCCCGATCTTGCCTTGACAGTCCGGAACTTTCTGGTTTAGGAAAAATTTTATTTTTTCGGGCCAACCTCAAGTCCACCCCGGGCCCACACATAACTCAAAATAACGCTAAAATAATAAAAAACTTAGCAAGTTTTACAAACATTCACAAAAATCATAAAAATTATAAAACTCGTTTATTTTCAGAAAAAATGAAATTCGGACATATAGTTTTCAAGATAATATTAAAATATCAAAATAATATTAAAATATTTAAAATAATTAAAAATTCCCAAAAATTCATAAAAATTCATAAAAATTATAAAACTCATTTATTTTAAGAAAAATAAAAAATTGGGATGTTACAACGGAAATGTCACTTTAAGTTAGAGTAGGACCAGGCATGATGCAGTTACCTTTACTATGGACGCCGATGTTCATTTGGAGTTCTACATGCCTCTTCGGGAGCTCTGGGATGATCGGAGAGCTTCCTATAGGGAGAGCTCTGTGGAGTCGACTGCTCGGACTCTTGTCCGCAGTGACATGCCCTAACTGGGGGCTTTGTCTATTAAGGATCCCGAAGGGGTTTTGGACAAAGATCGGGTGCAGGAACCCATTCTTCAGGTGTTTGGTCTTGGTCAAGGCTCAATTTTCATTTGGTAGCCATATGTATAAGTATGTTTATTTTGGAGTACTTATGTTTATGTTTTTGGGATATACAAATGATGTACTTAAAGATGTAGTAAACTTTGCTTTATGAGAAAAAATTTTTGTTCCTATGACTTGAGTCTTTTATTTATTCTATGATTCTTATGTTTTGTGTTCCTAAAATTTGACTAGTTTGTGTTATCCCCGAAAAGAAGCTTTTGAAACTCATATCTTACACTATTCACTTTTATAACTTGAGCAAAGAATTTTAAAAATGTAAGAGCCAGTTTTAAATGTAATGCCTCTCGGAAGGGGGTATTACATTATTCGAATAACACATTTGTTATTTGAATAAAAAAGTTCTAGAATGTTCTTTTAAAAAGGATTTATTCGAATAACCAAAAAGTTTATTCCAATAGCAAGTTCCATAAGATAAGCTTCTGCACTATGCATATGCTCATATCCTTGTCCTTAGAGGAGGCAATTATGCCCATATAGGTGAGGATGACATTTTCATGGTGTGGGTCCTGAAGCAGAGATGTAGGATCAACTAGCCCAACTTCATCATGAAACACATGATGAAGGCAAAAAAGGTCACGACAGACCTACCCTATGCTCTATTGATCATAGCTTTCCTTATACGCTACCAACATATCTTAGCCACTAAAGACTCTGTCAAATTAAATCATTGCAAAGTGTTTGGACTCTTAATGCTCTAACACATGAAGATGAGGAAGGATGAAGATGGCGGCTGGGTCTGTGCTGATGAAGCGACTGCTAAAAAAGAAGGCTAACCTGCTACTGAGGTCACCAAGAGACAAATTATGGTAATTATGCTTAACATAAAGGCATACATAGAAATATACATAGTTTATACTAGGAGCCCTTTGGTTGTTGGTGGGTGTATGACATGTTTGACCAACTCGTATATAGTTTACATGAACGTAAGGCTATATATGAGCTATTCACCAGGGGTCATCATCCTCTTTCCACTTGCTTGACGTTGCTGCTGGATCACTGCATCTCTTTTTTGTGATAGGCTTACACTTAGGGTGTGGTTGATTTTAGTTATCATAGCGCACCACATTAGTATATGGTTGTATGTTAGATATATGTATGCCTATCAAGACTCTTGTACAACTTACATTGGCACTGATACTAATCTTGACAGATGTAGTTGTGATGTACAGGGCACTAACGCCCGTAGTAGTATTTATATATATTTTGTTGATTTATGTATGTATGGCCTGAGGCCTAATAGATGACTACATGTGTGGGTACTGATGCCTGCACCTTAACCCCTTATAGATGCATATATAATGAATAGTTTCTATATTATCTTACTTGTTAGGTAAAGCTACATTTTTATAATCCACTTTTGAGATAAAATCAGCATGAGTTCTCAAAAGAGGACTTATGAGCATTTTAATTGGAACTAACAAATCAATTAATAATTTTAATTAAGTGGAATTTTAACTTGAAAGGTAATCGGCCTTACTTGTAACACCCCAAATTTTCCTTCTTTTTGATATAAATGAGTTTTATAATATTTGTGAATTTTTGAGAAATTTTAATTTATTTTTATTATTTTAATTTTATTTTGGATTGTATGTGTTTGAGGCGGCCCGAAAAAATAAAAAAAAATTCTTAGACCAAAAAGTTTTGGACTGTTAATGCAGGTCTAGGAGAACTTACTAAACCCTAAACCAGAAATAGTTGATAAAAATTTTCTTTATCTGAATTTTTATTATCCAATAGATAGAATTATTATCTATTGGGTAAAGCTATTATCCATTGAGTAATGTTATAATCCATTGGATAATAAATAGCAGTAGCTATTATCCATTGGGTAATATTCTTTGAAAAATATATTAAGTGGTCAAAGATGATAGTTATGACATCTTTTTGAACAACCAATTAGAAATAAGCTTGGAGGAGAAGCTTTGGATATCAACCCTTGATCTAATCAATGGATGAGAGGGGTTGTGGTGAGCAAATTGAACACTCCTCCTCTCATAGAAGCCCACGACAATAAGGGCTTAGGAGACACAAAAATCACATTTCTACACTTATCATTTTCTCATGCAAACTTCACAAAATCTCTCTTCCATTTTCTCTCAAAGCTCACGGCTTCACTGCCTAATATTGCCTTCCAATCTCTTATAATTTAAACTAACCATACCACTTGACTCTAAACATCATGCTAAGCATCTTTGGTGTTGTGATCAAGCCTTAGTTCAACCATTTTCAAGCTGGATTTTGAGTTCAAGTTCTAGGGTTTTAAGGTAAAGTTCTTGAAACTCGATTTCTTATTTGATTCTTGAAATTCTAAGATCATATTTGATCTATGGTTGTCTTACTCTAGCCTTGGATGTTAATATATTTTTTATTACTTTGATTCTAAGAGCTACTTGGTGGGGAAAGTTGATACAAAGGAACCTACTAGGAGCAAGGAGGCTACATCTAAGGTAAGAGGAAGATTAACCTCATCAACCACTTATGGTGGTGAGGGACACGAAATTTTGGTATAGTTATATGGTTTGTAATTATTTGTTCTATGTAATTTATTGCTTTCATATTATGTATGAACTTATTAGAGTAGAATTTTGATGCTTAAAGTATGTTGTATGTCATAAATTATACTTGTGAGGAAACGAAATTTTGGCTCCAATGGCCATTGAGGCTCATGGCCTCTAAGCCCTCCAAAGGGGAATCCAATGCAAAATGTTTTATTAAATGATAACTTAGAGGATTAGTGGTAATTAATTTAATTATGGAATTACAAAATAAAAATAGAAATGAATATAATTTTTAATCACTAATTAAGATGTAATTTTTGGCCATTATAGTGAAATTAGGACTAAGAAGTAATTTCAAGACTTAAAATATTTCATTTATGATGATATAAATAAGTTAAATGGAAAAGGATTTTATTTAAAATTAAAATGAGGTAGATTTTGAGTAAAATGTTAGAAATATTACTTAAAGGTGATTTAATAAGAAAGTAATGGAAATAAAGTCCAATTTTTATATAAAATGAGAAAAGTTTTAAATTGAGCTTAGAATATGAATAAAACGCTTTACACGATTAAAAATATATAGAAAAACTCTTACGCGATTTAAAAATGGTAATTTTTATCTACGTGATTGAGAAAACATTTTAAAATCTCTATGCGATTGAGAAAATGTTAAAAACTGTTATGCGATTTGAAAATGTACAGAAGTTTTACACAATTGTGAAAACGTGATAAAAATGCTACGCGATTGAGAGGTACTACAAGTTTTGCTGTTGGGACGATATACTGGACCCAAGAATATTACCATGTGTTTGTGGCCAGTAGTGGCTTATAATGTGCATAAAGTCATTTGACATGCATTTGTCAACAGACAGTGTCTGTTAAGGCTATTGTTGCCTAGGAGTTGAATTACACCTAAGTGCGGGTGCGAATTGCGTAGTGTTGTTCACTTGTTGAACTTGGAGCCGTATTAGCACGGATATCCCACAAGTGGACAGTAGGTAGTACCACTGGGTCGTGGTAACTGAGCAATGTTCCAACGATCTCGACTAAACACTATTCTATTCACGATTTGGTGTAGAATGTCTTGTATAATACATGATGTGCACATTAAGAAATTATAGCACTTTGTCTAAGGCGGCCGATATGTAGACATATCTTCTGGATCATTCTCTCTGAAATTTAGTTTAGCTCCATAGAGTAAGAAATTGGTTAATTGTGCATGTGCATAGTCAGTCATCATGTTATTGTGATATATATATATGTGTGTGTTGTAGTAATTATTTGCTATTTAATGCAATGATTATATGATGCTATGAATATATCTGTTAAATGCTGTGTATGAATAGTATGTCATTTTACTGTCTTTATACTACTATGATGGTATTGATGTAGGGGATATCACATCTTTGTTATGTTATTCTGTTTACTTGTATGTTTGATAAAGAGTGTAAAGAGGAAGAGGAGGAGGAAGGATCACCTCACTTCCGTTTGTGTTAGTTTATCTGTATATTGTGATGGCGTCAAGGTCTGGTTTCCTTGGTTTCATAAGGATTCAGCTTCTAGGAGACACTGACGCTTAATGAATTGATGCGGACACTGATCGTATCGGTTATATTGGGTATATAACTATAACTCTGAGAAGGACTCATGATGGGGATTCTGTTTTTACTTTTAATGCTTATGTGCATTTGAGTTTTGTTTTGCCTATTGAGTTTCTTTGGGGTAGTTGTCGTGTTACTCCTTGGGAGAACTCAGTAGTTTCATCTGCACGGACTCCAGTCCGTAGCCCTGTGACCCATCCGGGGTTATTGTCATCTGAGGAGTCTGAGGAAGATCCGGAAAAGGATCTAGATGAGTACCCTTCTGACTAGATGTTGGGTACTAGGTTAGTTTATGTTTGAGCTATAGTACCTGTATAATTATTTTGAGGATAAAACTAGACATTTTTAAGTATTAAAACTTGGCATGTGAATGATGTAAATTATTTTGGTTTAGTATATTCTATATTTTATTTAATTTGTTAGTTTTTAATTATCTGTGAAGAAAAATATTTGAAAAACGTACATACAATATTATTAGAAATTATAACTTAGTTAAAATTTGGTAACTTGTAATCCGCAAATGTGATGCCCTAAAGGGGGTGTTACATTAGTTGGTATCAGAGTCCAAGTTTGAGTCTTTTGGGTTTGTGGTTAGGTCTGTTTTGTTTATGTTGTGTGATTCTCTGTGTTTGGTTTAAGGAGACAACATTGTTTGAAATGATTTTCAAATGATTTTATTTAACTTTGATTTTGTATTGTTTAGTTTAATTTCGAAGGAGTACGATGGCGCATGGAAGAGGTTCGATTGTGGAGACTAGACGAGATAATGAGAGCATGGCTGCAACTGCAGAACTGATGCAAAGGATGGCAGACGTGATCATGCAACAGAATCAGACAGTTGCCTAACAACATGAAGAAAACATAGAAGCTCAGAGTTTATCAGAGTTTCGTCGTAACAACCCTTCGTAGTTTAAAGGGGAGTTTGATCCGAAGAAGGCTAATATTTGGATCAAGGAACTAGAAAGGATTTTCAGAGGAATGGGTTGCACAGATGAGCGGAAGGTAACTTACGCTACCTTCATACTTGTTGGAGATGGAGAAGATTGGTGGGCCAGAACATAACGGCTACTAGAAGCTGAAGGGAGGGTGATTTCATGGGGACTCTTCAAGAATAAATTTCTAAAAAAATATTTTCCAGCAAGTGTAAGGCATGCTAAGGAGATGGAATTCCTTGGTTTGCGACAAGGAGGAATAATGGTAGGAGAGTATGCTGCAAGGTTCGAGAGCTTGTCAAAGTTCTCGAGGTACTTCCAACTTCAGCTTGACGAGGAATGGAAGTGTAGAAAGTTTGAAGATGGTCTGAGGCACGATTTGAAGCAAGCAGTGCTGCCCCTAGGGATTGAGCACTTCCCAGTCTTGCTTGACAAGTGTCATCGAATAGAAGAGTTAGATTAGACTTGTGACACCAGAAATTATAACTTTGGACCAATACGGTTCCAAAAAAGAGGCAACAATAACAACACTCGATTCCAGTGAAAGCTGTATGCACGACCAACAAGGAGTCAATCTCAGCAAAAGTCTTATGGAGGAAGTTCTGGTAACAACAAAGTTAGTCAGGAAGTGGCGTCTACATCGAAGTGCTTCAAGTGTAGGAAGGACCACTTGACAAAGGACTATACGGTCAAGGGCATTGACGAGCGCCGGACTCAATCAAAATTAAAACCGAGTTGTACCTATGGCTTGCAGCATAGGAGTTAACACCAGATCATCTCTCAAGGATCTTAGTTTACAAATTAATCAGACCAAGCCGAGATTGCGGGGGTTTGAGTCGATGAACAGAATATGAAATAACAGAATTAAGGAAAGAACAATCAATTAAAAGCGTAATCAATCTAAAAATCTATCCGAAATTTGGTGGATTCTATCACAAATCACTAAAAAAACATTTGGATTGCATTTGAATGATTAACTTGGAATTAACCGTAATCTCAGCATTAAATCCAGAATTCTTACTAGATAATCATCTAGAATTCAATTAACAATTGATACACATTCACAATCATAAAATTCATGTTAGATCTATGTTAATTTTAGATCCAAATTCAATTAATCTAAGCACAAATCAGCACCTAACTTCTAATTCCATGACTAAACCAGATTAATCAACCTAATTTAATCACAATTCTTAATCCCAAATCAAGATCCAATCAGATTAGAAAAAAAAAGAAAAAGAAGGGGAAGAAGAAGAATCCAAATACAATTCAAAATAAGAAATTAGAACAGAATCTCAAGAATCCAAACCAAAATTTCTTCAAGAATTCCGAATTGATTACAAGGTGTCTAGCCCTCCATCTGAAGAGGAAAACCCAGAAACGAAAATCTAGAGAGAAGGGAGAAAAGAAAAGAGAGTTCTAGAGAGAAGTGAGAAAAGTATGGAATGAAAAACTCCTTTTCGGATTCTCCCTTCTTAAACTATAAAATTGGCCTCTAGTGCCTCATTGCACTTCCCAAACACAGCTGGGCCTTCTAGGGATGCAATGGCCAAGTTTCATCTAAATTGGACTTGAATTGACCAAGTTATGCTCACTTTAGTGCCATATGCTCCTTAAACCCGAGTTTGAACTTCTAGGCCCAATTAGGCCCACTAGACATCTGATTGAGACTTTGAGCTCTTCATCAAAGTTGTAGAGCTTCCTCTCAGCTTTCCTACAAGATGAAATGCATAATTTTTAGATATCTAGAACTCAAGTTATGGCTGGAATACAGAAACAACATCAAAACTCAACATTGCTGAAAAAATTCAATTAAGCCCAAATTTATGCCCAACTTATAAAACATGTCCAAGGTCAAATAATTAAGTACATGAAGAGTGTAAATCACTAAAAATGAGGGCTTATTAATGTGTAAAATATGTAATTATCAAATTCTCCCACACTTAACTTTTTGTACTCCTGGGCAAAGCACAAGAGACCAAAACTAGAGAATAAAGAAAAGCAAAAACTCAAAAGCTAAAAGCTCTAAAGGACTCAAATTCCAATGACATTCAAGAATGCAAAAGCTTACAAGCAAGAGGAGCAATAAAATAATCAAGGGAACAAAACATTCATGAATTAAATTTTCTTCACATCTCAAACCAACAAGCAAAGTAGCTTCAACTTGAAAAGCATGAATCAAGAATGATAGATCCTCACAAGATACACTCTCAATCCCTCAAGTGTTTACAAGGTAAGTATTTCACTATATTCAACTCATGAATAATTGCACTACCATAAGCTTGCTTATCTTCTACTTCTCCACTACTCAAACACATGCAAACACAAATCAAGAAGACTTTATTCAAGGTTGTAATGGGGCTAAGGTAAGGGAAGGAAACAACATAGATATGGCAAGATAAATACCAAAGAGAATGAAAAAGCATTGGAGAGGAACTCAAATGACAAATAAGAAACATGAAGTTTTATTCCCCAACTTCAAATAATGCACATTCTCTTTACATATTTCCTCCACTTCTCTTATTTATTTATTTTTTCTTGAATTTATTCTTTTTCTTTCCTTTCTTTTTCTTCATTATTTTTTTTATTTGGCTTTCTCTTTCTTTTTCTTCATTTTGTTTTTTTATTTCTTTTTTTATTTCACTAAACATCTTGCACACTGCACATCAAATTACTCAACCCCCACACTTGAACTTCTGCCCACAAGCCAAAAGAGCTCCTCCAATAAAAATGAACCAATGCTCTCCTATTCCCTAAGGTAAGGTAAAATAATGATTTTTCACATTAGGCATAAAATGAGCTAAAACAAAGAATAGGCAAGTAGGCTCAAGGGGGTTAAATAAAGGGAGATGATGCAAGGTTGACTATTTGGCCAAAGTAGTTAATCAAGAAAGAATGCCTCAATCATGTTCATGCATGCAAGTGAAAAATGTAGCCTAAAAAAGAACCAAAGTAAGTTCTAAAGTGAACAAATGACATGAGTGAAAATCAAACAAGAAAGAAGAGAATGGTGCAAATGTTAAATCCACCAATAAGCTCAAAATCTCACAAGGTATGCATTTATCAAACTTAATCTATCAATTCAAACATTCACCACCAAGCATATCAAATTCAAGAAGAAATAAAATCTATTCATTCATGTTATGAACCTTGAATTTCAATTGTCTCAAACTTTTCAACTTCACAAACCTCAAAACATCATTGGAAAGCAAACTAAAGCATGTAACACCCTTGTGGGGATGTCACATTTATGATGCAATAAAATAAAATAAAATAAAATAAAACTCTTACTCAAGTTGTAAAACATTTGATACTTAAATAATATTTGTGGTACATTTTTTTTATATTAATAACATTAAATAAAATAACACAGAACACAAAATATAACAAACATGAACTCACTATAATATACATATAATTTTTCTTTAGTGCACGCATAATTTACATCTACAAGTATTTGACAAAGCAGTAAAAGACAACATAAAACTAAGACATAGTATTGCCCAAGTGCACCTCAGAGCTCTCTAACCCTCCGATGGATCATCCTCAGAAAGATCCTCGAAAGTTAGAGCTCCTGGAGGTCCCATAGTTCTACGGACACGAGTCCGAGCTGTTGACTCGCTACTGAGCTCACTAGGCGCATGGAATATTCCTTGCCAGTAATGCCTAAGAGTCAGTGGCAACTCTAAATGCAAATATAACATAATAGTGAATATGACATCTCCATCGTACTCTCTACATAGGGACACAGTCAAACATCCCACGTATACAACTGTCCCTCTATCCACTCGCATACGTCAGGCTTCAGAACCTCCGTGAAACTCAAGTCTCACAAACCCGAAAAATCTCGGCAATGCCATGATCTCAAGATCAGTCTTGATGATAAGGATGATCTACCGACTCCTCTTCCTCGTATAACTCGCCCGACTGTCGCTCGTCCGGATACTGTATCTCAAGAAGCTGATCCTCTTCTTCCTCAAACTCTTTACGGAAATAATATAATAATATCGAGAAAACATATAGAGAGGTGAGACAATCTACATCACTACCCGCATGGCAATAAAGAAAACGACAATACAACAAATATTAAGATACATATACCTACATATCATGCATAATATATCAAAGCAATATATATTAAAATAACATATATCATCATATCATACAATATATATTAAAGCAATACATCATATATTTTATCACAGAATATGGTAAATAGTAAAGTGCAAATGATGCATGAACAATAAAATGCAGATAAAGCATGAACAGTAAAATACAGATAATGCATGAACACACACCGACTCGTTCCCTCTCCATGGAGCTAAACACGGATATCTGAGAGAATGATCCGAATAGAAACTAGAAATACTTTATGGCTGCCCAACCAAACTATTGCATTGTCAAACATCGTGTCTATAGTCCATAATCAAAACATCGTGTAGTAGTACACAGTCAATACACCGTGCACTACAGGCATAGTACGTAAAAGTCTCTTCAAGATCCCGATTAAGAATAGTGCTTGTCAAGATCATTAGTGTGTTGCCCGTTACCACGGCCCAGAGGTGCTACCACTGTCCACATATGGGATTTTCCGCACACTAATGCCTCCAAGTTCATAAATGAACCACACTACGCCTATCACACCAAAATACGGTGTAATTCGCCTCATCAATCAATCACCAATTATCAATCAAATTGACACAACACTCTAAACATGATCTAAAATTACAAAAATACCCTTAATATCCATATTTTACCATAATTACAAAAATACCCTTAGTCACAAAATACCAAAGTATAGTACGTCCCACTTGACAGCACTACACCACAACATGTCCGGGTCCACCACTTTGGCTCGACAGCAAAAACTCACTGTATCATTTAATCGCGTAGGGATTTTATCGCATTTTCACAATCTCATCGTTATCACAAATGTTTCAAAATTGCGTAAACATATTTTGACATTTTTAAACATCATAAAATGTTTTTAAATCATTTTCTCAATCGCGTAAGATTTTTAATTCATTTTCTTAATCGAATAAATTAAAATCATTAATTTAAGAATGTGCGAAACTATATCTAGTACATTTAAAATACGTAGAGTATTTTCCTTGCGTTCTAAATATAGTATGGAATCTTTTCATTTTAATCGCCTGATTTTAGTAAATTTTGATAGCATTTTGCCTATAAAATCAGTGTAAGGTATTTTTTACGTTTTTCACTAAATATAGTTCATTTTATTTTTACCCAATAATTATGCTTTGAAACTTGCTAACGCGCTTCAAAATTCATAAAATGAACTCTACGTTAGTATTTTTCAAGCGTTTGCTTTATTTCTTACTTAGAATAAATTCTACCAATTTAGAATTCTAGAACTAAATTTATTCCTTTTGTTTTCTCAAAGATTCATCAGAATCAATTTATTTTGTAAATCCATTACCTAACCTATCTTTGAAAATAAAATGGCATGTTGGCCAAAATCAAAAATAAAATGGCATTCAATTATACGCTAAATGGCATGTTGGCCATAATTAATCAAAATCATTCTTAAACTTATTATTTTACCTAGATTCCTTAAATCAGTGATTTAGGAAATTGCTAAGAACATTTTGGTTCTCTATTTGATGTAAGGCCGTGAGCCTCATTTTGTGTTCTTTGGAACACTCATGCAAATCGTTACATGTTATTCACATCCTACTTTAATAATTATACAATTATAAACACATGCAATTATATAATCACATACAATATATATACAATATATTTTAAGGCTATAAACATGCATAGCAATTAAAATCAATAATAAATACTATAAACATGCATGACAATTAAATCAATCACAATTAGCAAAGCATTTACAACAATCACAAAAATAATAAAAACCATAAACAATCACACAAATGAATCCTTATGGATTCGGTACACACAAACAAATCCATTTTCCTATCACCACTTAGGGTTGATGAGATTAAATCTCCCTCTTACCTCTTGAAGACAATTAATCAGATAGTTTCCTCCTTTCTTTGAAATTTCGTGCAACTCCCAAACAAATTCCTAAAATTCTTAAACAATTAGTAAAAACACATACAAGTATTAAGATTGAAAAACCATGGAACAATCATGGTTAGAAAAATTAGAAATCAAACTTTGAACCATAGAATCAAAACTTACCCTTAAGAAAGTAAGCAAAAGGTTTGATTTTGGACTAGATAGAGTAGGTTTTTGAAAAAACTTTGTGAATAAAAAGTGTTTAGAATAGGATTTGGATTTAAGAAAAGCTAAGGGATAAAATTATAGAAGTTGGTTGGTGTGGGTTTGGGGTCTTGGCCGAATAGAGAGAGAAAAAGTGGAAGGAAAAATAGCTTGGGTTCTTGGTATTTTTGGAGAGAAAATGGAAGCTTGATTTGTGATAAGTGTAAAAATGAAAGTGAAGAGTGAAAATAAGGGGCTGCTGCCGTGAGTGAGTTTTGGGTGAGGTTGAGTGTTCAATTTTGCATGGTAAATATCTAAATGAGTTCACATGGTGGTGCACATGGCTTATGTCATGTTGGAGGGTTCAAGAACTATGTAGAACTTAGCCATCCAAGCCTCCCAAGCTGCTGTCCAAACCGTGTGGCTCCTTAGTGTTTTAGGGATTTAATTATTTTCAAATTACACCTAATTACATGCTAATTAATTAGGCAATTAGTTAGGTTAAATATCCTAATCAATCTTAATTAACATTCTAATCATATAATTAATTAGTTTAATATATATTAGCATATGTTATAACCTTTAATCAATATTAGGATATCTAATTAGTATTTAGATTATAATTAATTAATAACTAAGCTAGTTCACTTAGTTTGCTAATTAGGTAATTAGATTAACCAAATTAAGCTTAATTAGCTACTAACCAAATTCAAGCCTACTATTTTTGACTTAATTCTAACCATTGATTTCATCTTTAATTCCTAGCCATAGATGTAATCTAAGGTAGATATTGATTAGTCATAAAGTTTGAATTCTAATCTCACCATTGATTTAATCAACGGTTGAAATCAAAGGCTTCCTAACTAAGTCTTCATCCAACGATCCTAATTAAAGTCTACGCTCCCTTCGTTGACCCATTCTTATTGGTTTAAAAAGTCAAGCCACTTTCGTTGACTTGCTCTCATTGGCTAGAATTTGCCCAGTCAGAATCGTTGACTGCTTTTCCAAAACGCGGGTCCCACAGTACTTTTACAGATCCGTGGTCAAATCAAAGCAGATTTCTATTGTTTTTGAGACAGTAGGTACTGCAATATAAAATAATATTATAATAATATAAAATTATTTATTGCACAGTTAAATCCTAAAAATTATGAGATTAATATATATATATCAATCAGAATTGGGTTTAGTAAGATCCCCCAGCTCCAATTAATTAAAATAAGATTTTTCTAGCCAGAAAATTATTATTTCCCTGGCTCGGAGCAAATCACATACAACAGTCAAGTACACTCACGGAACAGTCAAATTTAATTTATTGTTCACAGAATTCACAAAACAGTGCATTTCAGGATGATATTGTAATTAACCCAAAAGTTGGGGTGTTATAACTCTCCCCTACTAATAAGAATTTCATCCCCGAAATTCATCGTACCTCAGAACAGTTGAGGGTATTGCTCCCTCGTCTTATTTTCTAGCTCCCATGTGGCTCCGCCACTTACCTCATTCCAAACTCCTTTAACTAATGCGATCTCCTTTCCTCGAAATTACTTTGTCCTTCGATCTTCAATCTTGACTGGAAACGTCTCATAGGTTAAATTTCCCTTCAGTTGTACGGTGTCCGACGAAGTATCTGATACGGCCCGATAAACTTCAAAGTGAGTTTCCTCAACTTGATCACTCATCCAACTCCAGTCATAAATGTCACACATAGAAATACATGATCACCTTCTTCAAATCCAAACGGTCTCTGTCTTTTATCAACTTAACTCTTTTGTCATGTCTGAGTCGTCCTCATCTTGTCTTGAATCATCTTCACTTTCTCCATTGTCTGCTGCATAAATTTTAGTCCTACAATCTTACTTTCACCAGTATGATACCAACGCAATGGTGTTCTACAGCGTCTCCCATATAATACTTCATAGGGTGTCATCCCTATGCTCGAACGAAACTATCATTGTATATGAACTCTATCAACAGTAGAAATTCATCTCAACAAGTCCTTTGAAAATTCTAACTATCGTCTCTTCCTTATATCCAAGCCCCTTCTTGATTGAACAGGTACTTCAAGTCCTTGAAATTATTGTGAATTTTATAGGAAAGAAAATGTCTTCAAATTTTCTTTGCACAACGACTACCGCGTATCCCAAAAACGTAAATTGAATAATTCTTCTCATGCACATCCCACCGCCTTGAAGTATATGTCACCACTTTTCTATTTGATTTCCATACTCAATCTAAATCCACGAGTTGAACTTCTTCTAACGGAATTTACGTTTGACTAATTTCGCGCATAACTTCTTCTTCTTCTTCAAAATTGAAGAACTACATTGAGATCTTCAGTATGTTCCTTCGAATTTCGAGAATAGGTCAAAATATTGCCAATAAGGATAATGACAAATTTGCCTAGATGAGAAAGAAAGATCCTATTTATACAATTCATGAACATCGTCAAAACATTCCCTACCCCGAATGGTAGTACTGAATATTCATAGTAGTACTGAATATTCATAGTGCTTGCAACGCATCTGAAAAACTGTCTTGGAACATTCTCTACCTTTACGCGAATCTGATAATAATCAGCACGCAAATCGGTCTTGGAGCAAACAGTAATTTCCTGCATTTGATCTTCTAGTTCCCTTGTCATTACATCATTCTAGATTTTCTTCATCAAGAGAAATTGTTCTACTTGCCTATTTTAAATTTTAATAGAAAATGTCTCATAAATCAAGTTTTCTTCTAATTGTACTGTATTTGATACTATGACATAAGTTGGATCAAGAATAATCCTTCTTAATTGAAATACATGAAAGACACTATGAATGTTATAAGGAAAAATAATAAGACTGTTTAGTAGTTTACTAAATTAGTCCAACAAAATTTGGAGATGGTCTAAATAGATTTCGTAATGAATATGATCTAATAAAATGAACTTTCTGGATTCAAATCCAAAAAGCTTAGGTCAAGGAAACACTAAAATTGCTTTGCAATAATCTAGTAGGATATAGTTGGAATACAACCAATCCATTTAAAAAGTCAGACTCTCAAATAGATGCGATCTTAAATAAACAGATCAAATCAACAAAAAAGATTTGATATTCAATAGATATAGGATAGAATGAGAAAACTTGAGTATAAACAACAAGTTCAACAAGAAGAATAGAAATACTCAGATCACTCTATAACAAAGGCACGGATAAATCAAATTGATTTACTTAGTCTATTTGAGAAAGAAATAGACAAACCAGATCAATAAAAAGTTTCAAACTCCAATAATAATAAGATAGTTTTAAACAGGCTCAAGTAGTAATAGCAAGTTTAGAAGTTGAAGTAACATTATGAAAAGAGGTAAAGCACAGATAACCCCAAAAGATTTGCACAGTCACAGATCACAAGAGAATGAGTTACCTCGTGAATTATACAGGACAGTTTTAAGATTACCCTCTATGGCACGACTTTCTTACTTCTAAAGTTTTTATATTTTGAACGTTCTTATTACATTCTTTGCATCGACTCTTTCTTCTTTTTAAGATTTTGAAATACATGTATTACTAATGGAAGTATCCACCTTCAGCTAATCACATTCTTTGAATAAGTGTTCGGGCTTTCCACACTTCAAGCACTCCGTTGGTGATACCATAGTCTGACCAAAATCGTCGCCACTAGTACTTCCTCTCTTTGTTCATTGTTGCTTCCCCAGTGGTTGTACATACGACATTCGTTGAAAATGATTGACCTTACGCTTCCCTCTATTTTGGATCATCGAAGGTCCTAAATTACAGCTTCTCGCATCCGATGGCTGCTCCAATCCTAATAAGTTATAAAATTTGATTATCAGCTCCTACCGCTGAGCGATCATCTGTCTCTGTTGTACTACTACTTCAATCACCTTTTGTATCACACTTCTAGCTGCGGCTATATGGTCTTCATCACGTTTTGTGTCCACATGCCCATGTTCATAACGTTCCATTATCTTTCTTCAAAGATAAACAGAATCAACACACAACGAACTAAACGTAGCGATTTTGCACAGAATCATTTCCTTTCAGAAACTAAAACATATCTCTGGGTTCAATATCAGAGATTCACACAGCACAAACAAGACAAACCTACCCACAAACCCAAAAGACTCTAACTTGGGCTCTGATACCAACTAATGTAACACCCTTGTGGGGATGTCACATTTATGATGTAATAAAATAAAATAAAATAAAATAAAACTCTTACCCAAGTTGTAAAACATTTGATACTTAAATAATATTTGTGGTACATTTTTTTTATATTAATAACATTAAATAAAATAACACAGAACACAAAATATAACAAACATGAACTCACCATAATATACATATAATTTTTCTTTAGTACACGCATAATTTACATCTATAAGTATTTGATAAAGCAGTAAAAGACAACATAAAACTAAGACATAGTATTGCCCAAGTGCACCTCAGAGCTCTCTAACCCTCCGATGGATCATCCTCAGAAAGATCCTCGAAAGTCAGAGCTCCTGGAGGTCCCATAGTTCTACGAACACGAGTCCGAGCTCACTAGGCACATGAAATATTTCCTGCCAGTAACGCCTAAGAGTTAGTGGCAACTCTAAATGCAAATATAACATAGTAGTGAATATGACATCTCCATCATACTCTCTACATAGGGACACAGTCAAACGTCCCACGTATACAATTGTCCCTCTATCTACTCGCATACGCCAGGCTTCAGAACCTCCGTGAAACTCAAGTCTCACAACCCGAAAAATCCCGGCGATGCCATGATCTCAAGATTAGTCTTGATGATAAGGATGATCTACCGACTCCTCTTCCTCGTATAGCTCGCCCAGCTATCGCTCGTCCGGATACTGTATCTCAAGAGGCTGATCCTCTTCTTCCTCAAACTCTTTACGGAAATAATATAATAATATCGAGAAAACATATAGAGAGGTGAGACAATCTACATCACTACATGCATGGCAATAAAGAAAACGACAATACAACAAATATTAAGATACATATACCTACATATCATGCATAATATATCAAAGCAATATATATTAAAATAACATATATCATCATATCATACAATATATATTAAAGCAATACATCATATATTTTATCACAGAATATGGTAAACAGTAAAGTGCAGATGATGCATGAACAGTAAAATGCAGATAATGCATGAACAGTAAAATGTAGATAATGCATGAACACACACCGACTCGTTCCTACTCCATGGAGCTAAACACGGATATCTGAGAGAATGATCCGAATAGAAACTAGAAATACTTTATGGTTGCCCAACCAAACTATTGCACTGTCAAATATCGTGTCTATAGTCCATAGTCTAAACATCATATAGTAGTACACAGTCAATACACCGTGCACTGCAGGCATAGTACGTAATAGTCTCCTCAAGATCCTGATTAAGAATAGTGCTTGTTAAGATCATTAGTATGTTGCCCGTTACCACGGCTCAGAGGTGCTACCACTGTCCACATATGGGATTTTCCACACACTAATGCCTCCAAGTTCATAAATGAACCACACTACACCTATCACACCCAAATACGGTGTAATTCGCCTCATCAATCAATCGCCAATTATCAATCAAATTGACACAACACTCTAAACATGATCTAAAATTACAAAAATACCCTTAATATCCATATTTTACCATAATTACAAAAATACTCTTAGTCACAAAATACCAAAGTATAGTACGTCCCACTTGACAGCACTACACCACAACATGTCCGGGTCCACCACTTTGGCCCAACAGCAAAAACTCACTGTATCGTTTAATCACGTAGGAATTTTATCGCATTTTCACAATCTCATCATTTTCACAAACGTTTTAAAATCGCGTAAACATATTTTGACATTTTTAAACATCACAAAATATTTTTAAATCATTTTCTCAATCGCGTAAGATTTTTAATTCATTTTATTAACCGAATAACTTAAAATCATTAATTTAAGAATGTGCGAAACTATATCTAGTACATTTAAAATACGTAGAGTATTTTCCTTGTGTTCTAAATATAGTATGGAATCTTTTCATTTTAATCGCCTGATTTTAGTATATTTTGGCAGCATTTTGCCTATAAAATCATTATAAGGTATTTTTTTACGTTTTCCACTAAATATAGTTCATTTTATTTTTACCCAATAATTATGCTTTGAAACTTGCTAACGCGCTTCAAAATTCATAAAATGAACTCTACGTTAGTATTTTTCAAGCGTTTGCTTTATTTCTTACTTAGAATAAATTCTACCAATTTAGAATTCTAGAACTAAATTTATTCCTTTTGTTTTCTCAAAGATTCATCGGAATCAATTTATTTTGTAAATCCATTACCTAACCTATCTTTGAAAATAAAATGGCATGTTGGCCAAAATCAAAAATAAAATGGCATTCAATTATACGCTAAATGGCATGTTGGCCATAATTAATCAAAATCATTCTTAAACTTATTATTTTACCAAGATTCCTTAAATCAGTGATTTAGAAAATTGCTAAGAACATTTTGGTTCTCTGTTTGATGTAAGGTCGTGAGCCTCATTTTGTGTTCTTTGGAACACTCATGCAAATCGTTACATGTTATTCATATCCTACTTTAATAATTATACAATTATAAACACATGCAATTATATAATCACATACAATATACATACAATATATTTTAAGGCTATAAACATGCATAGCAATTAAAATCAATAATAAATACTATAAACATGCATGGCAATTAAATCAAACATAATTAGGAAAGCATTTACAACAATCACAAAAATAATAAAAGCCATAAACAATCACATAAATGAATCCTTATGGATTCGATACACACAAACAAATTCATTTTCCCATCACCACTTAGTTTTGATGAGATTAAATCTCCCTCTTACCTCTTGAAGACAATTAATCGGTTAGTTTCCTCCTTTCTTTGAAATTTCGTGCAACTCCCAAACAAATTCTTAAAATTCTTAAACAATTAGTAAAAACACATACAAGTATTAAGATTGAAAAACCATGGAACAATCATGGTTAGAAAAATTAGAAATCAAACTTTGAACCATAGAATCAAAACTTACCCTTAAGAAAGTAAGCAAAAGGTTTGATTTTGGACTAGATAGAGTAGGTTTTTGGAAAAACTTTGTGAATAAAAAGTGTTTAGAATAGGATTTGGGTTTAAGAAAAGCTAAGAGATCAAATTATAGAAGTTGGTTGGTGTGGGTTTGGGGTCTTGGCCGAATAGAGAGAGAAAAAGTGGAAGGAAAAATAGCTTGGGTTCTTGGTATTTTTGGAGAGAAAATGGAAGCTTGATTTGTGATAAGTGTAAAAATGAAAGTGAAGAGTGAAAATAAGGGGCTGCTGCCGTGAGTGAGTTTTGGGTGAGGTTGAGTGTTCAATTTTGCATGGTAAATATCTAAATGAGTTCACATGGTGGTGCACATGGCTTATGTCATGTTGGAGGGTTCAAGAACCATGTAGAACTTAGCCATCCAAGCCTCCCAAGCTGTTGTCCAAACCGTGTGGCTCCTTAGTGTTTTAGGGATTTGATTGTTTTCAAATTACACCTAATTACATGCTAATTAATTAGGTAATTAGTTAGGTTAAATATCCTAATCAATCTTAATTAACATTCTAATCATATAACTAATTAGTTTAATATATATTAGCATATATTATAACCTTTAATCAATATTAGGATATCTAATTAGTATTTAGATTATAATTAATTAATAACTAAGCTAGTTCACTTAGTTTGCTAATTAGGTAATTAGATTAACCAAATTAAGCTTAATTAGCTACTAACCAAATTCAAGCCTACTATTTTTAACTTAATTCTAACCATTGATTTCATCTTTAATTCCTAGCCATAGATGTAATCTAAGGTAGATATTGATTAGTCATAAAGTTTGAATTCTAATCTCACCATTGATTTAATCAACGGTTGAAATCAAAGGCTTCCTAATTAAGTCTTCATCCGACGGTCCTAATTAAAGTCTACGCTCCCTTCGTTGACCCATTCTTATTGGTTTAAAAAGTCAAGCCACTTTCGTTGACTTGCTCTCATTGGCTAGAATTTGTCCAGTCAGAATCGTTGACTGTTTTTCCTAAACGCAGGTCCCACTGTACTTTTACAGATCTGTGGTCAAATCAAAGCAGATTTCTACTATTTTTGAGACAGTAGGTACTGTAATATAAAATAATATTATAATAATATAAAATTATTTTATTACACTGTTAAATCCTAAAAATTATGAGATTAATATATATATCAATCAAATTGGGTTTAGTAATATCCCCAGCTCAAATTAATTAATATAAGATTTTTTACGGCCAAAAATTATTATTTCCTGGCTCGAGCAAATCACATACAACAAATCAAGTACACTCACGGAACAGTCAAATTTAATTTACTGCTCACAGAATTCACAAAACAGTGCATTTTAGGATGATATTGTAATTAACCCAAAAGTTGGGGTGTTACAAAGCACACTATTTCTTTTTTTTTTGAACAGAAAATAGAATTAAAAGCAAAAAACAAAAACAAAAATAGAAAAATAACACAAAATAAAAAAATAGAAAATAGCAGAAACAAAAAATAGTAGAAATAGAAAATAGAAACAGAAAATAGAATCGAATACGAGAATCGAGAAAATAGCAAAAAATAGAAAATAGAAATAAAAGCGAGAATCAAAATACAAAAAGAAAACAACAGAAATAGAAAATAGCAGAAACATAAAATAGCCAAAATAGAAAATAGCAGAAATTGAAAATAACAAAAAACAACAAGAAACAAAAAATAGCAGCAAAATAGAAACAGAAGACAGAAAACATAAAGCGGTGTGCACGATGCTCTATCTCCACTGGAAGGTGGCAGCTTTTACTAAAGACAACCCTGAAGGGAGACATCCCTATAGGCGTCTTGTAAGCGGTACAATGACCCCAAAAAGCATCTTCTAACCGACGGCTCCAATCCTTCCTATTTGGCTGCACCATCTTCTCCAGAATTTGCTTGAGCTCTCGGTTAGAAACCTCGGCCTTCTCGTTAGTTTGGGAATGATATGCTGTAGACACTCTATGCACGACCCCATACTTTCGAAACAAGGCCTTCTTAGTCCAGTTACAAAAATGAGTCCCCTGGTCACTAATGATAGCTCGAGGCACTCCAAACCTACACAATATGTTAGACTGGACAAAATCCACAACAACTCGAGCATCATTAGTCCTGGTGGCCTTGGCTTCCATCCATTTAGAGACATAATCAACCGCAAGTAAAATATAAGAAAAACCAAAAGAGACAGGGAAAGGGCCCATAAAATCGATACCCCAAACATCAAAGACCTCACATAAAAGAATGGGCTGCTGGGGCATCTCCTGCCTACGGGTGATGGCCACCCCTGCTCTCTAGCACTGCTCACAAGTAGTGAAAGCCTGATGCACATCTTTGAAAATGGTGGGCCAATAGAATCCAAAGTCTAGCACCTTCCTAGCTGTCCGCTGTGGTTCAAAGTGTCCTCCGACTAGAGAGGCGTAATAGAAGTAAAGAACTGACTAGATCTTATGGTCAAGTATGCATCTGTGAATCATCTAGTCACTACAAAATTTTCACAAATATGGATCATCCCAAACATAATATTTAGCATCACTCCTAAGCTTAGCTCTCTGTGACCTAGATGCATGAGGGGGAAAAATAGATGCAACCAAGTAATTAACTAAATCGGCAAACCAAGGGGCAAGTGAGGTACCATGTAGCTGCATAAACTGCTCATCTGGAAAATCATCTTGATAGGAGAAGGGTCAATAACTATTTTGATCCTGCTCAAATGATCCACCACCAAATTCTCTGCCCCACTCCTATCTCTAATCTCCACATCAAACTCCTGGAGAAGTAGCATCCATCTAATCAACTTAGGCTTCGAATCTGCTTTCTTCAATATGAACTTTAAGGTTGCATGATCAGTAAAGATAACCACTTTAGAGCCAAGAAAATATGATCTAAACTTATCAAGTGCAAATACAATAACAAGCAACTCTTTTTCAGTGGTAGTATAGTTAGCCTAGGTAGCATCTAAAGTTCTGGAAGCATAGGAGATGACATGAGGCAACCTGCCAACTCTCTGGGCAAGGAAAGCT
Organism: Ormosia semicastrata; assembly: GCA_029884595.1. Classification (NCBI taxonomy): domain Eukaryota; kingdom Viridiplantae; phylum Streptophyta; class Magnoliopsida; order Fabales; family Fabaceae; genus Ormosia; species Ormosia semicastrata. Next base: position 36,299,465 of record JAQQTO010000048.1, on the reverse strand, counting down.
CCCACTGCATAGTTAGATGCATCACATATGAGTTCAAAAGGGAGTATCCACTCCAGTGGCTGAATGATGGGAGTGATGGTCAAAGCTCGTTTGAGGCAATCATAAGCCTCTCTACATCTGTCATCAAAATAAAAAATAACATCTTTTTGTAACAAGTGGGATAGTGAAAGGGCTTTTTTGCTGAAATCTTGAATGAACCACCTATAGAAACCTGCATGGCCAAGAAAAGAACGAACCTCTCGCACGCAAGAGGGGTAAGGTAACTTAGAAATAAAATCAATTTTAGCAGGATCAACCTCTATACCCTTCTGAGAGATCATATGGCCTAAGACTATGCACTGTTCTATCATAAAATGACAGTTCTCATAATTAAGAATAAGGTTAGTCTCAATGCACCGATGCAAAACTCTATCCAAACTGTCCAAATAGGTATCAAAGGAGGAACCATAAATAGTAAAATCATCCATAAACACCTTACTACAATCCTCTAAAAAGTCTGTAAAGATACTTGCCATGCATCGTTGAAAAGTTTCAGGGGCATTACATAGGCCGAAAAGCATCCTCCTATAGGCAAAAATTCCAAAGGGGTAGGTGGATGTGTCTTCTCCTGGTCCTTTGGTGCTATGTGGATATGGAAATAACCTGAAAAGCCATCAAGAAAATAGTAGTAAGATTTTCCATCCAAGTGCTCAAGCATCTGATCAATAAAGGGCAAAGGAAAATGATCCTTTCTAGTTGCTTGGTTGAGCCACCTGTAATCAATACAAACTCTCCAGCTACTCTGTACTCTAGTAGGAATTAGCTCATCGTGATCATTCTTCACTACTGTGATTCCTGACTTCTTTGGAACCACTTGAACTAGACTAACCCAAGCACCATCTGATATAGGATAGATAATGTCAGCTTGCAGAAGCTTGGTCACCTCCTTCTTTACCACATCTAGGATCAAAGGGTTGAGTCACCTTTGTGGTTGTCTCACTGGCTTAGCTCCATCCTCAAGTAGTATCCTGTGCATGCATATGGAAGGACTAATGCCAGGAATGTCAGCCAAGGTCCACCCAATAGCTCTCTTATGCTTCCTCAGTATTTGCAGCAATCTCTCCTCCTACTGAGCATGGGCGTCAGTAGAAATGATCACTGGCAGCTTCTTATCCTCCTTTAAGTATGCATACTTAAGGTGTTGTGGGAGTGGCTTAAGCTCTAGTGTAGGTGGCTGCACTACAGATGGAAATATCCTGGTGGTAGGAACTATGTCTACAGCCTACAACCCTACAAAATCAGATTTGTGTGTACTTGCTGTAATCAATCTGCTACATTCTGACTCCATTGAATTTGCAGCTGCACCACCATCAAACTGTTCAGAACCTATACAATCTGCATCAAAATCACCATGTAAACAGGATGTAATCTTAGTACAAACACTGCATATTTCAGACGCAGTACAAGTAGCATATGTGTAAATATCATCAAAATCAGAAAAAACTGAGAAATCAACAGTAAAGAACTCAGACAGGTTATCATCAACTAAATCAGCTAGCACATCTATATGGAAAACATAATGCTCCTCCATGGGATGCTTCATGGCATCCAAAATGTTAAATCAGACCACACTATCTTCAAACTCCATGGAAAGAGTGCTTGCATGGGCATCAATTTTGGTTCTGGCAGTTTTGAGAAAAAGCCTGCCTAGAATGATGGGAGCCTTGCTGGATTTAGATTCTCCATCCATATCCAAAATATAGAAATCTGCAGGAAAAATCAAATCATTAACTCTAACAAGGACATCCTCAATGAGTCCAGCAGGGTATGCATTACTCCTATTTGCTAACTGAATGATAACACCTATATTCTGCAAAGGTCCAAGGGCAAGAGAGTTAAACACAGACATAGGCATAACATTAATTGAAGCATCTAAATCTAACATAGAATTTTCAAATTTGCTACTGCCTATGGTACATGGAATAATAAAAATCCATGGATCCTTTTTCTGGGGCATCGTAGGCTGTATAAGTGTTGGTGTATGCCCTAGAGGCCAATACATTTTCTGTATTTACATACATTCTATTATGCTATTTTATATATGAGGCATTTCATTTATTGTGTTCTTTTTTGATAAACATAATAAAGTCCTTAGAATAGTAAGTTTGATGTCATAGGACATCAAGTGGATGACTTAATCGTGAGATATTTTTTGTTACAACACTATTCTTAAATGTCCCTAGTCAAGTATTATTGTTAATTAGGACAACAATAATACATTGAGACTAGTATGTGCATAGACTGATGACCACATCTCACGGGTCATGGATATAAGATATCAAGTCTTCACATAGGTACATATTAGAGTAATGATGGATTAGACTGACCCACCATGAGAACGCTACATGGATCATTACATGAGTGTCATAAGTGATTCTTATAGTGACAATGGTGTCTGTGGTCCTTTGACGTGAACTCACTACGATTCCTACATGAGGAGTTATGTGTTTTAATGCCATCAAACGTCATCTATAACAAGGTGATTATAAAGCTGGTTATTGGACATACCGCAAATCATGCAGAGGGATGTGAGTGACCTAGATGGGATTTGTCACTCCTATATAACAGGAGCGATATCTTCGGGCCCCCTGATTGAGTGAGACTGTGAAATGCATGGCCATCCTCAAACGAGTCAATATGAGATATTGATTTCATTTATTGTTACAAAGTCTACTGAGTATCTGGAAATGAAAGATTGGACTATACAAGGGTGACGCATTCCATGCCTTGTGTTCAATCTAGATATCTTAACAAAGGGACTAAACGACATGGAAACATTGGTTACGGAAAGGTTATGTCAAATCACTGACATTCTTATTACTTGGGTAGCAGCGATGTGTTGCTAGATACCACTCACTGCTTGTAATATTCAAATGGGATTTTAATATTACTGCCAACGTAATAAGAACCTGCAGGGTCACACACATAGAGCAGACTAAAATTGGAGCAATGGATCCAAGTTGGACTCAGATTCAAATATGGGCCAAACTCATAACAGATGGGTCTAGGGTTGCACAACTTACTTTGCTACTACTCACACTCACTTAAGACAGTCACTATTATAAATAGTATTGCTAAGGGGCTGCTAAGACACACAATTACAGAACCCTAGCCGCACCTACAGAAAAGTGAGTGAGAGAGCGATAGATTTCTTCTTTTCTCTTCGCACCTAGCACTGTGTGAGAGATGTGAGGCTCCTATTTGCGGACGTTGGACGTTCGTGAGTCTATTCGTGTGGATACCGCTGAGACATCATTTCTATTACGGTGTTGGTGATTCACGTCATTCCTTTTGATCACGCTTCAAGAGGTAAATAATTTAAAAACTCCAATTATGGCTTTTTCGCATGGATCCTCAGTGGGAATCCTAATTTTTCCGCTGTGTGATGTAACCACAATTCCCAACAGTGGTATCAGAGCATCTTGCAAAACCATGATTCAGTTTTCTATTTTCTTTTATATAAGATAACATGTTTTCTGCTCTTATTTTTGACAAAAGATATGATCTTTAATATGTTATTTTTGAAAATCGTATGAAACCCTTTGTGAAAACATATTCTGTTTCTTATGTTGTATGCAAAACTGTGATGTTGTTTTCAAAAACCCATAAAAATATTCAAATGTTTTATGAAAACCATTTTGTTTTAAGATGTATGTTTTTGCGAAGCTTTCTGGTATGTATATGATACGTACAGCGTTATGGAATCCTTATTCTCAATGCGTGGCGCAAGGGTTTAGGAAACCTTGTTCTTGGTTTACGGCAGCAGGGGTTATGGAATCCTTGTTTCTGCACAAGAGGCGCGGTGCAAGGGGTTTTGGAAACCCTATTCTTATTTTGTGGTAGCAGCATCAAGTGTTGATGTCAAGCCATCAAGGAGGCGCAGAGGTTCAAGTGTTGAACGATGGTGCAAGGGTTCCCTGCGGCACATGAAGTGTTCATGTTGTTCAGGCTCAGGGTTCCGCGCGGCACAAGGGTTCAAGGGAGGCGCAAGAGATTCATCCCTGTGCTACCTCTGCATAGTGTGTTTTTCGAAAGTGTGATATTTTCTATCTAATTTTATGACTCATGAAAATAATAATGTGTTATTGTTTTGAGTTTGTATGTTCTTTGTGATGCATGGTACATGGTTATGGCCTTAGTCCTCTTTTTATGCTTTTTGGTTTTAATAAATACGACCTATGTGTCGTGCCTTTCTCTCTACATTTTGATTGTACATTCTCTTCTCACCTAACTCCCCTCGAATGTAAAAAAGGTTTCTATATAATGTAATTATGATGTGGAGACAAGAAGACAGCATCAAGTGAGGACGTTGGTGGGAGATGCTTGGTGAAGCTAGCTTTCTTTATGCTACTCTCTTAAGGGCCATAACCATGTCACTTTTATTATATGCCTTTTATGTATGAGATGCATGGATAATGTTTATGGTATGATAAACAGTTTAATAAATGGTGAGATCTAATAATAATAATAATAATAAAATTCCCTCAAAGCAAATATTAAGTCATTATATGATGCCTTCCAATGTGTGGCACTCGTCAAGACTAGTATCGATCAAGTGCACGTCTGCCAAAGCAGGATGCCTTTATCTATATTAGTAAGACGCAATGGGATAAAGGTAATATCCAACTGCCAACCATTGGGTCTGACTTAACTAGGCCATTTCAATAGGATTGAAGGCTTAGAGGCATGAAGTTGGGCTTTGGTCCATTAGATAGACTTGAATAAGTGTTATTCACCCAACTATCCAAGAGTTACAGGTGATGTAATTGGAAAGTGTTTCCTACCTAAATAACTGAATTTTGGGTGATCAGCTAAAGTTGACTCAAAACTAGGTGAAATGTGGATCTTGGCCCACTAGGAAATCTTATGATGGGATTTTTCGAGTCAATGTTGAGGGTCATTGATTTGAATAAAATAGTGGGAGGCATATTTAATTAAAAGACCTCATTAAATATGTTTATGACATGATACTTATATTTTGCATATTTCTGTTAATAGATTACCATGGCAACAAACACATTGAGTACTTTATCATTGTGATCTGTCCTTGAGAAGGACAAGTTGTCTGGAATGAATTTTCTAGACTGGTACAGGAATTTGAGGATTATCCTCAAGCAAGAGAAAAAGCTGTATGTTTTGGAACAGCCTATTCCTGAGCCACCTGCTGCTAATGCCCCTAGAACTGAAAGAGATGCTTATAAAAAGCATCAAGATGATGCCTTGGACATCAGAAGTCTAATGCTGGCCACCATGAACTCTGAGCTCCAAAAATAACATGAGAACATGGATGCATATGATATGATCATACACCTTAAGAAGCTCTATCAAGAGTAGGCCAGGTATGAGAGATTCGAGGTCTCTAAAGCACTATTTCAGTGCAAGCTGGTAGAAGGAAGCCCTGTTGGTGCTCATGTACTGAAGATGATTAGGTACGTTAAAAACCTAGAGAGACTTGATGAAGGGCAAAGTCGACCTACCAGTGGGAAATGGAGCAAAGGTTACTGCATTAGTTGTAGGGACTTATTTATTATCTTTGCCCAGTGGGCTTATAATAGAGTTAGAGAACTGCTATTTTGTGCCTGCTATTAGCAGGAATATAATTTATGTTTCTTGTTTGGACAAGAAAGGTTTTTCTTTTATTATAAAGGACAAGTTTTGTTCCATTTATATGAATGATATTTTTTATGGTAGTGCACAATTGAGTAATGGACCTTATGTACTTGATCTCGAAACGCCTATCTATAACATAAATGCAAAGAGGTTTAAATCAAATGATCTGAACCCAACTATTCTTTGGCATTGTCGTTTGGGCCACATAAATGAGAAACGCATCTCCAAACTCCATAAAGATAGATTTTTGGACTCATTTGATTTCGAATCATATGAGACATGTGAATCTTGTTTATTTGGGAAGATGACAAAGGCCTCATTCACTGGACAAGGTGAAAGGGCTAGTAATCTTTTAGGCTTTATACATAGTGATGTATGTGGGCCACTAAACACACTCGCTAGGGGCGGTTTTCAATACTTCATTACATTTACTGATGATTTCAGTAGATATGGATTTGTATATCTTATGAAGCACAAATCAGAATCCTTTGAAAAGTTCAAAGAGTTCAAGAATGAAGTACAAAACCAACTTGGCAAGAGTATTAAAATCCTTCAATCAGATCGAGGAGGAGAATACTTAAGCCAACAGTTTGATGATCATCTGAAAGAGTGTGGGATAATATCTCAACTCACTCCACCAGGAACACCACAATGGAATGGTGTCTTTGAAAGGAGGAACCGGACCTTGTTGGACATGGTCCGATCCATGATGAGTCATGCAAACCTTCCAGGCTCCTTCTAGGGACATGTTCTATTAGCAGCAACTTTCACACTTAACCGTGTTCCATCTAAGATGGTTCAAAAGACACCATATGAGATATGGACTGGGAGACGACCCAGTATGTCTTTCTTGAAGATTTGGGGCTACGAAGCTTATGTGAAACGTCAAGTTTCTGATAAGCTTGGACCTAAATCAGATAAATGTTTCTTTGTAGGGTATCCAAAGGAAACTAAGGGATACTTTTTCTATAATCCTACCAAGGGCAAAATGTTTGTCGCATGGATAGCTGTGTTTCTAGAAAGGGAGTTTATCTCTAAAGGAACCAGTGGGAGAAAAGTAGAACTTGAAGAAGTTCAAGTTTCACAAAGTAGCAATGAACCAATGGTGGAAATAGAGCAGCCTCCATAAAATGTTGTGGAATAACAACCTGCACTAATAGCACAAGACTTGTATAGGTCTAACAAGATACGTCATCAACTAGAGAGATATGGATTTCTCATGACCCAGCAAGGTGACGTATTGCTCATGGATCAAGATGAGTCGGTGACATACCAGGAAGCCATTATTGGTCGAGAATTTGAGAAATGGCTTGAGGCCATGAGATCTGAAATGGATTCCATGTATACCAACCAGGTATGGACCTTGGTTGACCCACCTGAAGGGGTAAAACCCATTAGCTGCAAGTGGGTTTTCAAGAAGAAAACTGACATGGATGGTAATGTGCATACCTTTAAGGCGCGATTAGAGGCTAAAGGTTTCAAACAAATTCATGGTGTAGACTATGATGAAACTTTTTCCCCAGTTGCGATGCTTAAATCTGTTTGGATCTTACTTGCTATTGCAGCATACCATAATTAGGAAATCTGGAAAATGGATGTCAAAACTATTTTCCTTAATGGAAATCTTCTCGAGGATGTGTACATGACACAATCTGAGGGTTTTGCCACTCCAGAGGATGCTGGAAAGGTGTGCAAGTTGCAACAATCTATTTATGGATTGAAGCAAGCTTCCAGAAGCTGGAATCTTCATTTTGATGATACAATAAAATAGTTTGATTTCATCAAGAATGAAGAAGAATCTTGTGTCTACAATAAGGTTAATGGGAGCACTATTGTCATTCTGGTATTGTATGTAGATGACATACTACTTATGAGAAATGACATCCCTACCCTACAGTCCGTAAAGACTTGGTTAGGGAACTGCTTCTCTATGAAGGACTTGGGTGAAGCCACCTATGTGTTAGGTATCAGGATCTATAGAGATAGATCACTAAGACTGCTTGGCCTAAGTCAGAGTACATACATAGACAAAGTATTAAGACGGTTTAACATACATGAATCCAAGAAAGAACTCTTGCCTATGTCGTATGGTGTAAGCCTATCTAAGGCTCAATCCCCTTCTACCCAGGATAAGAGGGATCGCATGAGCAAGATTTCATATGCATCTGCAATTGGATCTATCATGTATGCCATGTTATGTACTCGACCAGACATCTCGTATACTTTGAGCATGATGAGTAAGTACCAGTATGATCCCGGTGAGAGTCACTGGACTGCTATCAAGAACATCCTTAAGTACTTAAGAAGGACTAAGGATTCGTTCTTGGTATATGGAGGCAAGGAAGAGCTAGTTGTAAAAGGTTATACTGATGCTAGCTTCCAAACCGATAAGAATGACTCCAAATCGTAATCGGGTTATGTTTTTTGCCTAAATGGTGGGGCTGTGAGCTAGAGGAGTTCAAAGTAGGAGACAGTCGTCGATTCTACCACAGAGGCTGAGTATATTGCTGCCTCCAATGCAATAAAGGAGGCCGTTTGGATCAGGAAGTTCATTACTGAACTTGGTGTTATTTCTAGCATTGTGGACCCAGTGCACCACTATTGTGATAATAATGGAGCCATTACATAAGCTAAGGAGCCTAGATCTTACCAGCGATCCAAACATATACTTAGGCGCTTCCATCTCATTCGAGAGATCATCGATAGAGGAGATGTGAAGATATGCAGAGTACCAACAGATGATAACATTGCGGATCCACTGATGAAGCTTCTTGCACAGCAGAAGCATGAGGGTCACACTAGGTTTTTAGGCATTAGATATATATCTGATTGGATCTAGTGCAAGTGGAAGATTGTTGGTGTATGCCCTAGAGGCCAATACATTTTCTGTATTTACATACATTCTATTATGCTATTTTATATATGAGGCATTTCTTTTATTGTGTTCTTTTTTGATAAACATAATAAAGTCCTTAGAATAGTAAGTTCGATTCCATTGGACATCAAATGGATGACTTGATCGTGAGATCCTTTTGGTTACAACACTATTCTTAAATGTCCCTAGTCAAGTATTATTATTAATTAGGACAACAATAATACATTGAGACTAGCATGTGCATAGATTGATGACCACATCTCACGGGTCATGGATATGAGATATTAAGTCTTCACATGGGTACATATTAGAGTAATGATGTATTGGACTGACCCGCCATGAGAATGCTACATGGATCTTTACATGAGTGTCATAAGGGATTCTTATAGTGATAATGGTGTCTGTGGTCCTTTGATCTGAACTCACTACGATTCCTACATGAGGAGTTATGTGTTTTAATGCCATCAAATGTCATCTGTAACAAGGTGATTATAAAGTTGGTTACTGGACATACCGCGAATCATGCAGAGGGATGTGAGTGACCTAGATGGGATTTGTCACTCCTACATAACAGGAGCGATATCTTCGGCCCCCTGATTGAGTGAGACTGCAAAATGCATGGCCATGCTCAAATGAGTCAATATGAGATATTGATTTCATTTGTTATTACAAAGTCAACTCGAGTATCAGGAAATGAAAGATTGGACTATACAAGGATGACGCATTCCATGCCTTGTGTTCAATCTAGATATCTTGACAAAGGGACTAAACGATATGGAAACATTGGTCACAAAAAGGTTATGTCAAATCACTGACATTCTTATTACTTGGGTAGCAGCGATGTATTGTTAGATACTACTCACTGCTTGTAATATTCAAATGGGATTTTAATATTACTGCTAATGTAATGAGAACTTGTAGGGTCACACACATAGAGCAGACTAAAATTAGAGCAATGGATCCAAGTTGGACTCGGATTCAAATATGGGCTAGACTTATAACAAATGGGTCTAAGGTTGCACATCTTACCTTGCTGCTGCTCACACTCACTTAAGGCAGTCACTATTATAAATAGTACTGCTAAGGGGCTGCTAAGATACACAATTACAGACCCTAGCCGCACCTACAGAAAAGTGAGTGAGAGAGCGACAGGTTTCTTCTCTTCTCATCGCAGTTAGCACTGTGTGAGAGATGTCAGGCTCCTCTTTGTGGATGTTGGATGTTTGTGAGTCTGTTCGTGTGGATACCACAGAGACATCATTTCTGTTATGGTGTTGGTGATTCACATCCTTCCTTTTGATCACACTTCAAGAGGTTAATAATTTAAAAACTCGAATTATGGTTTTTTCGCATGGATCCTCAGTGAGAATCCTAATTTTTTCGCTACGTGATGTAACTGTAATTCCCAACAATAAGTGCAGACACATTTTGCTCCATACTAATCTTCTCATTTCCCTTTAGTCTCCTCCTGTGAGTGCACAGGTCCTTAGGGAACTTGGCATATCTTGGAATTTGCTTGATTGCGTCAAGGAGAGGAATGTTCACCTCAACCTTCCTAAATGTCTCCAAGATCTCTCTATCTGTGTCAGTCTCATTAGACTTCTTAAGCTGCACAACTTTTTGAGGGAATGGAAGTGGAATAGATTGCTCCTGCTCATCATTAACTACACTAGGAGTGGGAACAGGATCTGACTGCTTAATTTTACCGCTGCATGAAATTTCAGGTATAGCTTGCTGCTCCTTAGTCTCCTTTTCTAAACCATGTTATAACCTACAATCTGGTGTATCAACGGTCTTACCAGATCTTAGAGTGATAGCACTCACATTTCTGGGATTCACCACAGTTTGTGCAGGCAACTTGTCAGAATCTTGTGACTGCAATTGATTCATTGAACTGGCAAGTTGTCCAATCTGGTTCTCCAAATTCTGAATGGTAGCTTTAGTTCTCTACTGGAATTGTAAGTTGTTCACTACCATCTGTTTCATTAAGTCCTCCAAGGTTGGCTCAGATTTAGGAAGTGTTGCACTAGGCTGTTGCATATTCTGCTGCAGCATGAAGGGTGGCTAATATGGTCTACTAGATCCTACAGTGGACTGGAAAGGGATCTGCTATTGCTGCTGCCTAAATTAAGTAAGGGCAGATGGTGTAGAATTATCCCCCCACCTCAGATTGGGATGATTCCTCTAATCTGAGTTATATATGTTGGAGGACAAATCATAACTCTACTGCTGCTGTTGAGGCCTGTTGTTATAGATGTTTGCTGCATAGGCCTGGGGGGTACATCAGTGTCACCCTCTTGTAGTGTAGGATAAGAATTTTTTGGGATGATCAGCAGAAGTATAGATGCCACATACTCTGGCAGGAACTACTGCAGCAGGCTGCTGTTGTTGACCCACAGCTAATTGTTTCACCAAGGATGCAAGATTATTAATTTTGCTTTCCAATTTCTTGTGCTCTGCAGCATAGGCAGCCTTAATTTCGTGGACACCTCTAGTCAATACCACTGAGTTACTTTTAGTGCCAAACTGTTGGGAATTAGTTGTCATATTCTCAATCAAATTCCTTGCAGCCATAGGAATCTTGTCTACCAATGCCCCTCCACTAATAGCATCAACCATACTCCTATCCATAAGCACCAGACCTTCATAAAAATACTGGATGAGTAAGTGGTCACTAATCTGATGGTAAGGGCAACTTGCACACATCTTCTTGAATCGCTCCCAGTATTCATATAATGTCTCTCTGTCAAACTGCCCAATGCCACATATTTCTTTTTGGATTGATGCAGCTCTTGATGCAGGAAAGAATTTCTCCAAAAACAGTCTCTTAAGATCATTCCAAAAAGTGATAGAACTTGGATGCAAATAATATAGCCAGTCCTTAGCAGCATCCTGTAATGAGAAAGGGAATGCTCTAAGTTTAATGTGATCTTCTGGAATGCCTTGAGGCTTCATGGTAGAACACACAATGTGGAGCTCGTTAAGATGCTTATGAGGGTCCTCACCTGCATGACCACTGAACTTAGGCAACAAATGAATCAGTCTAGATTTAAGTTCAAAAGGAGCATCAACATGAGGATACTGAATGCATAAAGACTGATATGTAACATCAAGGGCAGCAAGCTCTTTCAAGGTTCTTTCATCCATAATATCAGTGTTCTCAATAGAACCAGAATGGAAAGATTGATCAATGATAGAATGTACAGAATCAAAAAGTTCAGATGTAGAATCACTAGTATGATTACTATGTGCAGAATCACTAAAAATAGCAAGATGTACACTACTTCCTATATGCTTATCAAGTGTAGAATCAATCTTATTCAACCTATGCAAGGAATGAAAAGTCCTATCTATCTCAGGATCAAAATGACGCAGTATACCAGGGTTAGACCTAGTCATGTAACATAGAAAACTCAAAAACACAAAACAAGCAAAATTGACTATCCAACATGAAAAATACACCAAAATAAATTTAATTGACCTATCAAATGATTTTTAAAAATTATGGGACCATCACACACTAAAAACTACACAAAAATGGAACTTAAAAATGCATTAAAAAATCTTCAAAAATTGAAAAAGTGGTCTAAACGATGCAATTTGGCTTAAAAATGAGTGACCTTCCACACTGAAGCCTTGCTTAAAATGCCATTTTCCTTCAAGGGAACAAGTCTCAGCTCAATCTAAAATTAGGCCATTTTTCTAGAAATTACAAAACTGCCCAAAATCCTTACCAAATGATGAAAAATAGCTAAAATCGGAGTATCTGATCTTTAGATCACTTTGCTCCAAATGATGTTTTACCCTTGGAGACCAAGTTTCAGCTCAATCAGAGTTGGCCAGAATGCACTTTTTCTCTTTTTCACCAGAAACTAAGGAAAGAGTGCTAGCAGGGAATGACACAGTGGTAGGCAGCTAGGAATATGTCCAAAATGAATGAATGACACTCACAATGAGGTCTTGCAATGCAATTGGCAATAAGATCAATAAAAGGATGGTTAACAGCAGGAAAAGCCAATGGAACAGTAACAAAAATCAATGGACTGTAAAATACAATGCAGCAAAATTGAACAATGGTGTGTGTTGTAGTAGAAACACAATGGAACAACAAAATGAGAAGAAAAAAATAGAATTATGCAGAAAATAGAATTATGCAGCAACTTATTTGACACACAGTTGCAGCTCAACTCCAATGGCAGAATTAGCAATTATGTGAGTAATTGTGTTAATTGCAGCAGAATGAGTAGTGTGGTATGCTAAGTAATGCAATACAAGTATGAGGCAATCATGCAATGTAAAAGAATGTAGGGGGATGCAACAAAAACCAATGGAACAATAAAACAATGATTATGCAGTTGAATGGCAGTTCAGTAGAAATAAAGCAACAATGCAGCAATTACCAGAAATGCGATTATGATCAGAATGAACAAACATAGCAGAATGAATACAATGTATAATGCACGCAAATGAAGGCAATGCAACTAAATGCAACTAAATGAATGTAACAGAATAAAGAAACAAAATGCAAAAACAGAATCCAGAAACAGAATGCAGACACAGGATGCAAATGCAACTACAACTACAACTTAATATGATCAATTAACAACTAAAGGATCCCTGGTAACGGCGCTAAATTTTGACGAGTGTCGAACTTAATCAAAATTAAAATCGAGTTGCACCTATGGCTTGTAGCATAGGAGTTAACACCGGATCGTCTCTCAAGGATATTAGTTTACAAATTAATCAGACCAAGCCGAGATTAGGGGGGTTTGAGTCGATGAACAGAATATGAAATAACAGAATTAAGGAAAGAACAATCAATTAAAAGCGTAGTCAATCTAGAAATCTATCCGAAATTTGGTGGATTCTATCACAGATCACTAAACAAACATTTGGATTGCATTTGAATGATTGACTTGGAATTAACTGAGATCTTAGCATTAAATCCATAATTCTTACTAGACAATCATTTAGAATTCAATTAACAATTGATACACAAATTCGCAATCGCAAAATTCATGTTAGATCTATGTTAATTTCAGATTCGAGTTCAATTAATCTAAGCACAAATCAGCACCTAACTTCTAATTCCATGACTAAGCCAGATTAATCAACCTAATTCAATCACAATTCTTAATCCCAAATCAAGATCCAATCAGATTAGGAAAAAAAGAAAAAGAAGGAGAAGAAGAAGAATCCAAATACAATTTAAAATAAGAAATTAGAACAGAATCTTAAGAATCCAAACCGAAATTTCTTCAAGAATCCCGAATTAATTACAAGGTGTCTAGCTCTCCATCTGAAGAGAAAAACCCAGAAACGAAAATCTGGAGAGAAGGGAGAAAAGAGAAGAGAGTTCTAGAAAGAAGTGAGAAAAGTATGGAATGAAAAACTCCTTTTCAGATTATCCCCTCTCAAACTATAAACTACACCCTAAATTGGCCTCTAGTGCCTCATTCACTTCCCAAACACAGCTGGGCCTTCTAGGAATGCAATGGCCTAAGTTTCATCTGAATTAGACTTGAATTGACCAAGTTATGGTCACTTTAGTGCCATATGCTCCTCAAACCTGAGTCTGAACTTCCAGGCCCAATTAGGCCCACTAGACATCTGATTGAGACTTTGAGCTCTTCATAAAAGTTGTAGAGCTTCCTCCCAGCTTTCCTACAAGATAAAATGCATAATTTTTAGATGTCTAAAACTCAAGTTATGGTTGGCATACAGAAACAACATCAAAACTTAACAACGCTAAAAAAATTCAATTAAGCCCAAATTTAAGCCCAACTTATAAAACATGTCCAAGGTCAAACAATTAAGTATATAAAGAGTGTAAATCACTAAAAATGAGGGCTTATTAATGTGTAAAATATGTAATTATTAGGCATCATTTGTTTTTGATGTGGAAAGTCGGGACATATTTCAAAGGATTGCGATCAGCCCAAGATGGAGCCCTCTGCGAGCAATGTTCGTGTTGCCAGGCCACAAGTAGGAGGGAGAGTGTACACAATGAGTGGAGAAGAAGTCTCAAAATTGAAGGATCTGATTACAGGATGTGCTTGGATGCATACCTTTGAAGACTTGTTTTGATGATAACAAACGTGGAGACTAAATGAAGATGATAAATAGACCAAGTCCAAGTTTATATTTGATTAGCATTAGGACTTAGGTTTTGTTGTATGGAGCTCACTTTGATATCTCTCTGTTTTTGAAAGAAAAGATAAAACTTGTTTTAAAATAAACTTAGTATCTTTAAAACATCTTCTCCAAATCTGTTTTACACTGATTTATTCGAATAGAGCTTAGTCTATTCGAATAAACTCCTTTACGAGATTCTGTGTTTAAAGATGCTATTCGAATAGCATGACTTTTATTCGAATAACTGAGGTCTTTCAGAACTGTGCTTTTAAGTGAGTTATTCGAATAACTCAAACGTTATTCGAATAAACCTTTTCTATCTGAACTTGTCTTTTAAACTTTATTCGGATATTTCAGCTGCTATTCGAATAACCTCTTCATTTTAGAACTCTGATTTTAACAGAGTTATTCGAATAACACATTGGTTATTCGAATAACCCATATCAGATGGCCTTTTAAATTGGTTTCAGGAACAATATTATTCGAATAACCTGTTAAGTTATTCGAATAAACACGTTTGAACACAAAGTCTGATATGGAAACTTTCAAACGTTTTAATTCAATTAAATTGATTTTAAATGCTCTTTAATATACCCAAACGGCTATATCTGTGTTCTTCCCTATAAATAGGAACCTTGGGTCACAAATTTCTTTGCCCATAACTCTGAACTATTTTCTGGTTGCTCTAATCTGTGAAAATTATTTTCTACACTCTTTTTGATTAAAAACTTTGAGATATTTCTGTGAGAGCTCCATTAGCACTTCAATTTGTATTATCTACTTTGAGTGAGAGTTTCTTTTCATCTATTTTCTGATATTCTGTATCGAGGGTGAGGCATCCCTCAAGGTTTGTATAAAGGGTGAGGTATCCATGCAAGCTGAGGCTTTAGCACAAGGGTAGAGTTTCCCTATGTGTGAAAAGTGCTCTTTTGTATAACGGTAGCAAGCACCTATTGAAGCTTGTATACTTAGTGAAAAATCTCAGCTTTCGAGGATTGGACGTAGACCACAAGTGGGTTAGTGGTCGAACCAGGATAAATACTATACCTGCTTCTCTCTTCTTAATCTTTTTATTTTATGCAATTTAATTTACTGCATATTTATTTTTCACTACTCTTTATTGTTTCTTTTCTTCTTCTCGTTCCTTCTGTGCATTTATTTATTAAGTTTTTAATATTAGTTTTTGATAAAAAGAGGTTTTTCGAAAAAGTTTTATACTCAATTCACCCCCCTCTTAAGTACTGGAAGCCACTTGGTAACACAGGAGAGTGTGCTATAGAAGGTAATTCTTTAACTGTGCTGTATGATTCTGGAGCAATGCATTCTTTCATTGATTATGACTGTGTGGATCATTTAGGATTATCTGTGTCTTGGTTGCCTTTTGATATGATTGTTTCAACCCCTACTACTAAGCCTGTTGTTACTACCCAAGTTTGTTTAAAATGCACTGTTTGTGTTATGAATTGAATCTTTCCTATTGATTTGATTTGTTTGCCTTTGTCACAAATAAACATAAATCTAGGAATGGATTGGTTATCTTCTAACCATATTCTATTTGATTGTGCCTATAAGACTTTAGTTTTTCGTAAACCTGAGAATTCTAGATTTTTAATGGCGAACCAAGTTGAAGTTTACTTATGGGAAGGAGCTCAAGGATATACATTATTATCTTCCTTAGAGGTCAAAAGTGAGGAGGATGTGAATGCTATTCCGATAGTAAATGAGTTTCCCGAGGTTTTTCCTGATGACATTCCTGGACTACCACCAGAAAGAGAAATAGAGTTTTCTATTGATCTTGTACTAGGCGCTGGTCCTATTTCGATGGCACCATACCGGATGTCGCCAGCAGAGTTGGCTGACCTCAAGGAGTAGTTAGAGGAGCTATTGGGGAAATAGTTTGTGAGACCCAGTATGTTACTGTGGCGAGCTCTAGTGTTGTTGGTAAAGAAGAAGGATGGAACTTCTCGGTTATGCGTAGATTATTGTCAGTTGAATAAGATCACAATCAAGAATAAGTATCCACTTTTGAGTATAGACGATTTAATGGATCAACTGAAGGGATCTGCTATTTCATCCAAGATTGATTTGCATTCTGGTTATCATCAGATTCGCGTGAAGGTTGAAGATGTTCCTAAGACAGCTTTTCAGACACGTTATGGGCACTACGAGTATCTAGTAATGCCTTTTGGGATAACGAATGCTCCTGCAATATTCATGGATTACATGTTGGTGTATGCCCTAGAAGCCTATACATTTTCTGTATTTACATACATTCTATTATGCTATTTTATATATGAGGCATTACATTTATTGTGTTCTTTTTTTATAAACATAATAAAGTCCTTAGAATAGTAAGTTTGATTTCATAGGACATCAAGTGGATGACTTGATCGTGAGATCCTTTTGGTTACAACACTATTCTTAAATGTCCCTAGTCAAGTATTATTGTTAATTAGGACAACAATAATACATTGAGACTAGTATATGCATAGATCGATGACCACATCTCACGGGTCATGGATATGAGATATCAAGTCTTCACATGGGTACATATTAGAGTAATGATGTACTAGACTGACCCACCATAAGAACACTACCTGGATCGTTACATGAGTGTTATAAGTGATTCTCATAGTGACAATGGTGTCTGTGGTCCTTTGACCTGAACTCACTACGATTCCTACATGAGGAGTTGTGTGTTTTAATGCTATCAAACATCATCTGTAACAAGGTGATTATAAAGTTAGTTATTGGACATACCGCGAATCATGCAGAAGGATGTGAGTGACCTAGATGGGATTTGTCACTCCTATATAACAGGAGCGATATCTTCGGGCCCCCTGATTGAGTGAGACTGCGAAATGCATGGCCATGCTCAAATAAGTCAATATGAGATATTGATCTCATTTGTTGTTACAAAGTTTACTCGAGTATCAGGAAACAAAAGATTGGACTATACAAGGGTGACGCTTTCCATGCCTTGTGTTCGATCTAGATATCTTGACAAAGGGACTAAACGACACGGAAATATTGGTCACGGAAAGGTTATGTCAAATCACTGACATTCTTATTACTTGGGTAGCAGCGATGTGTTGCTAGATACCGCTCACTGCTTGTAATATTAAAATGGGATTTTAATATCACTGCCAACGTAATAAGAACCTGCAGGGTCACACACATAAAGCAGACTAAAATTGGAGCAATAGATCCAAGTTGGACTCGGATTCAAATATGGGCCAGACTCATAACAGATGGGTCTAGGGTTGCACAGCTTACCTTGCTGCTGCTCACACTCACTTAAGGCAGTCACTATTATAAATAGGACTGCTAAGGGGCTGCTAAAATACACAATTTCAAAACCCTAGCCGCACCTATAGAAAAGTAAGCGAGAGAGCAACAAGTTTCTTCTCTTCTCTTCGCTGCTAGCACTGTGTTGAATGACGGCGTAAGGGTTCCTCGTGGCACATGAAGTGTTCATGTTGTTTGTACTTAGGGTTCCGCACCACACAAGGGTTCAAGGGAGGCGCAAGAGATTTAGCTCTTGTTTATGGTCCAATTTTTCAATTCGGGGCGCTTCCCCCGCACCACGCAAGGGGTGGCCTCCCCTTGACCCCCGGCCGCTGATGATTCAGCTCTTGTTTATGGTCCAATTGTTCATGTTGTTCATACAACGGGACCCTTGTGCTACCTTTGCGTAGTGTGTTATTCGAAAGCACAATATTTTCTATCCTTTTATAACCCACGAAAAATAATTATGTAATATTGTTATGAGTTTATATGTTCTTTGTGATGCATGGTGCATGGTTATGGCCTTAGTCCTCTTTTTATGCCTTTTGGTTTTAATAAATATGACCTGCGTGTCGTGCCTTTCTCTCTACATTCTGATTGTACATTCTCTTCTCACCTAACTCCCCTTGAATGTAAAAGAGGTTTCTATATAATATAATTATGATGTGGAGGTAAGAAGATGGCATCAAGTGAGGACATTGATGGGAGATGCTTGGTGAAGCTGGCTTAGTTAATGCTACTCTCTTAGGGGCCATAACCATGTCACTTTTATTATATGCTTTTTATGTATGAGATGCATGGATAATGTTTATGATATGATAAACAGTTTAATAAATGGTGAGATCTAGTAATAATAATAATAATAATAAAATTTCCTCAAAGCAAATATTAAGTCATTATGTGATGCCTTCTAATGTGTGGCACTCGTCAAGACTAGTATCGATCAAGTGCAGGTTTGCCAAAGCAGGATGCCTTTATCTATATTAGTAAGACGCGATGGGATAAAGGTAATATCCAACTGCCAACCATTGGGTCTGACTTAACTAGGCCATTTCAATAGGATTGAAGGCTTAGAGGCATGAAGTTGGGCTTTGGTCCATTAGATGGACTTGAATAAGTGTTATTCACCTAAGTATCCAAGAGTTACATGTTATGTAATTGGAAAGTGTTTCCTACCTAAATAACTGAATTTTGGGTGATCAGCCAAAGCTGACTCAAAACTAGGTGAAATATGGATTTTGGCCCACTAGGAAATCTTACGATAGGATTTTTCGAGTCAATGCTGAGGGTCATTGACTTGAATAAAATAGTGGGAGGCATATTTAATTAAAAGACCTTATTAAATATATTTATGGCATGATACTTATATTTTACATATTTCTGTTAATAGATTACCATGGCAATAAACACATCGGGTACTTTATCATTGCGATCCGTCCTTGAGAAGGACAAGTTGTCTAGAACCAAATTTCTAGATTGGTACAGGAAATTGAGGATTGTCTTCAAGCAAGAGAAAAAGCTGTATGTTTTGGAACAGGCTATTCCTGAGCCACCTGCTGCTAATGCCCCTAGAACTGAAAGAGATGCTTATAAGAAGCATCAAGATGATGCCTTGGACATTGGATGTCTAATGCTGGCCACCATGAACTCTGAGCTCCAAAAGCAACATAAGAACATGGATGCATACGATATGATCGTACACCTTAAGAAGCTCTATCAAGAGCAGGCTAGGCATGAGATATTCGAGGTCTCTAAAGCACTATTTCAATTCAAGCTGGTAGAAGGAAGCTCTATTGGTGCTCATGCACTCAAGATGATTGGGTACATTGAAAACCTAGAGAGACTCGATTTTCCTTTGGGCCAAGAATTGGCCACTGACTTAGTCCTGCAATCTTTGTCGGAAAGTTTTAGTCAATTTGTCATGAACTACAACATGAATGAGATTGACAAATCACTGCCAGAGCTGCTAGGCATGTTGAGAACTACTGAGCAGAACATTAACAAAGGCAAAGGGAAGGCCATAATGATGGTCCAAAAGAATAAGGGCAAGAAACAGCAGAAAAAGCCCAAGGGCAACTGGAAGGGCAAGGGTAAGGATAAGTCCAAGCCCAATACTTCTGGCTTGAAACCAGTGGGTGGAGTGGCTAAGGAAGGTACATGCTTCTATTGTGGTTAGACTGGACATTGGAAGAGGAACTGTGCTAAGTTCCTGGAGGAGCTCAAAAAGAAGAAGGGAAGTGAGACTTCCACTTCAGGTATTTTTGTTATTGAAGTCAATTTATCTACTTTTGCATCATGGGTATTAGATACTGGATGTGGATCTCACATTTGTGTAAATGTGCAGGATCTAAAGAGCAGTAGACCATTGACGAAGGGCGAAGTTGAACTACGAGTGGGAAATGGAGCAAAGGTTGCTGCATTAGCTGTAGGGACTTATTTATTATCTTTGCCCACTGGGCTTGTAATTGAGTTAGAGAACTGCTATTTTGTGCCTGCTATTAGTAGGAATATCATTTCTGTTTCTTGTTTGGACAAAAAAGGTTTTTCTTTTATTATAAAGGACAAGTGTTGTTCTATTTATATGAATGATATTTTTTTATGGTAGTGCACAATTGAGTAATGGACTTTATGTACTTGATCTCGAAACACCTGTCTATAACATAAATACAAAGAGGTTTAAATCAAACGATCTGAACCCAACTTTTCTCTGGCATTGTCGTTTGGGCCACATAAATGAGAAACACATCTCCAAACTCCATAAAGATGGATTCTTGGACTTGATTGATTTCGAATCATACGAGACATGTGAATCTTGTTTATTGGGAAAAATGACAAAAGCCCCATTCACTGGACAAGGTGAAAGGGCTAGTGATCTTTTAGGCCTTATACATAGTGATGTATGTGGGCCTTTAAACACACTCGCTAGGGGCGATTTTTAATACTTCATTACATTTACTGATGATTTCAGTAGATATGGATTTGTATATCTTATGAAGCACAAATCAGAATCCTTTGAAAAGCTCAAAGAGTTCAAAAATGAAGTATAAAACCAACTTGGTAAGAGTATTAAAATCCTTCGATCAGATTGAGGAGGAGAATACTTAAGCCAATAGTTTGATGATCATCTGAAAGAGTGTGGGATAATATCTCAACTCACTCCACCAGGAACACCACAATGGAATAGTGTCTCTGAAAGGAGGAACCAGACCTTGTTGGACAAGGTCCGATCCATGATGAGTCATGCAAACCTTCAAGGTTCCTTCTGGGGACATGCTCTGTTAACAGCAGCTTTCACACTTAATCGTGTTCCATCTAAGACGGTTCAAAAGACACCATATGAGATATGGACTGGGAGACGACCTAGTATGTCTTTCTTGAAGATTTGGGGTTGCAAAGCTTATGTGAAACGTCAAGTTTCTGATAAGCTTGGACCTAAATCAGATAAATGCTTCTTTGTGGGGTATCCAAAGGAAACCAAGGGATACTTTTTCTATAATCCTACCGAGGGCAAAGTGTTTGTCGCACGGACAGTTGTGTTTCTAGAAAGGGAGTTTATCTCCAAAGGAACTAGTGGGAGAAAAGTAGAACTTGAAAAAGTTCAAGTTTCACAAAGCAGCAACGAACCATTGGTGGAAATAGAGCAGCCTCCACAAAATGTTGTGGAATAGCAACTTGCTCTAGTAGCACAAGACCTGCGTAGGTTTAATAGGATACGTCATTAACCAAAGAGATATGAATTTCTCATGACTTAACAAGGTGACGTATTGCTCATGGATCAAGATGAGCCTGTGACTTACTAGGAAGCCATTATTGGCCCAGAATCTGAGAAATGGCTTGAGGCCATGAAATCTGAAATAGATTCCATGTATGCCAACCAAGTATGGACCTTGGTTGACCCACCTAAAGGGGTAAAACCCATTGGGTGCAAGTGGGTTTTCAAGAAGAAAAATGACATGGATGGTAATGTGTATACCTTTAAGGCGCGATTGGTGGCTAAAGGTTTCAAACAAATTCATGGTGTAGACTATGATGAGACTTTTTCCCCAGTTACGATGCTTAAATCCGTTCGGATCTTGCTTGCTGTTACAGTATACCATGATTATGGAATCTGGCAAATGGATGTCAAAACTGCTTTCCTTAATGGAAATCTTCTCAAAGATGTGTACATGACACAACCTGAGGGTTTTGCCACTCCAGAGGATGCTAGAAAAGTATGCAAGTTGCAACGATCTATTTATGGATTGAAGCAAGCTTTCAGAAGCTGGAATCTTCATTTTGATGATACAATAAAATAGTTTGGTTTCATTAAAAATGAAGAAGAATCTTGTGTCTACAAGAAGGTTAGTGGGAGCACTATTGTCTTTCTGGTATTGTATGTAGATGACATACTACTTATTGGAAATGACATCCCTACCCTACAGTCCGTAAAGACTTAGTTAGGGAACTGCTTCTCTATGAAGGACTTAGGCGAAGCCACCTATGTATTAGGTATCAGGATCTATAGAGGTAGATCACTGAGACTGCTTGGCCTAAGTCAGAGTACATACATAGACAAAGTGTTAACACGATTTAACATGCATGAATCTAAGAAACGACTCTTGTCTATGTCACATGGTGTAAGCCTATCTAAGGCTCAATCCCCTTCCACCCAGGATGAGAAGGATTGCATGAGCAAGATTCCACATGCATCTGTAATTTGATCTATCATGTATGTCATGTTATGTACTCGACCAGACATCTCGTATGCTTTAAGCATGATGAGTAGGTACCAGTCTGATTCTGGTGAGAGTCACTAGACTGTTATCAAGAACATCCTTAAGTACTTGAGAAGGACTAATGATTCGTTCTTGGTTTATGGAGGCAAGGAAGAGCTAGTTGTAAAAGGTTACACTGATGCTAGCTTCCAAACCGATAAGGATGACTCCAGATCGCAATCGGGTTATATTTTTTGCTTAAGTAGTGGGGCTGTGTGCTGGAAGAGTTCAAAGCAGGAGACAGTCACCGATTTTACCACAGAGGCTGAGTATATTGCTGCCTCCAATGCAGCAAAGGAGGCCGTTTGGATCAGGAAGTTCATTACTGAACTTGGCGCTATTCCTAGCATTGTGGACCCAATGGACCTCTATTGTGATAATAATGGAGCCATTGCATAAGCTAACGAGCCTAGATCTCATCGGCGATCCAAACATATACTTAGGCGCTTCCATCTCATTCGAGAGATCATCGATAGAGGAGATGTGAAGATATGTAGAGTACCAACAGATGATAATATTGCGGATCCATTGACGAAGCCTCTTACACAGCAGAAGCATGAGGGTCACACTAGGTCTTTAGGCATTAGATATACGCCTAATTGGCTCTAGTGCAAGTGGGAGATTGTTGGTGTATGCCCTAGAGGCCAATATATTTTCTATATTTACATACATTCTATTATGCTATTTTATATATGAGGCATTACATTTATTGTGTTCTTTTTTTATAAACATAATAAAGTCCTTAGAATAGTAAGTTTGATTCTATAGGACATCAAGTGGATGACTTGATCGTGAGATCCTTTTGGTTACAACACTATTCTTAAATGTCCCTAGTCAAGTATTATTGTTAATTAGGACAACAATAATACATTGAGACTAGTATGTGCATAGACTGATGACCACATCTCACGGGTCATAGATATGAGATATCAAGTCTCCACATGGGTACATATTAGAGTAATGATGTACTGGACTGACCCACCATGAGAACACTACATGGATCATTACGTGAGTGTCGTAAGTGATTCTCATAGTGACAATGGTGTCTGTGGTCCTTTGACCTGAACTCACTACGATTCCTACATGAGGAGTTATGTGTTTTAATGCCATCAAACGTCATCTGTAACAAGGTGATTATAAAGTTGGTTATTGGACATACCGCGAATCATGCAGAGGGATGTGAGTGACCTAGATGGGATTTGTCACTCCTACATAACAGAAGCCATATCTTCAGGCCCCATAATTGAGTGAGACTGTGAAATGCATGGCCATGCTCAAATGAGTCAATATGAGATATTGATCTCATTTGTTGTTACAAAGTCTACTTGAGTATCAGGAAATGAAAGATTGGACTATACAAGGGTAACACATTCCATGCCTTATGTTCAATCTAGATATCTTGACAAAGGGACTAAACGACACAGAAATATTGGTCACGAAAATGTTATGTCAAATCACTGACATTCTTATTACTTGGGTAGCAGCGATGTGTTGCTAGATACCGCTCACTGCTTGTAATATTAAAATGGGATTTTAATATCACTGCCAATGTAATAAGAACCTACAGGGTCACACACATAGAGCAGACTAAAATTGGAGCAATGGATCCAAGTTAGACTCGGATTCAAATATGGGCCAGACTCATAACAGATGGGTCTAGGGTTACATAACTTACCTTGCTATTGCTCACACTCACTTAAGGCAGTTACTATTATAAATAGTACTGCTAAGGGGCTGCTAAGATACACAATTTCAGAACCTTAGCCGCACCTACAGAAAAGTGAGCGAGAGAGCGACAAGTTTCTTCTCTTCTCTTCGCTACTAGCACTGTGTGAGAGACGTGAGGCTCCTCTTTGTGGATTTTGGACATTCGTGAGTCTGTTCGTGTGGATACCGCAGAGGCATCATTTCTATTATGGTGTTGGTGATTCACGCTTCAAGAGGTAAATCATTTAAAAACTCAGATTATGGCTTTTTTCGCATGGATCCTCAGTGGGAATCCCTGTTTTTCGCTGCGTGATGTATCTGCAATTCCCAACATTACATGAATAGGATCTTTCATCCCTATTTAGACAAATTTGTCATTGTTTTTATTGACAACATTCTAATATATTCTCAAAGTCCGAAAGAACATGCTGAGCATCTCAGTGTGGTTCTTCAGATTTTAAAGGAGAGAAAGCTATACATGAAGCTATCTAAATGTGAATTCTGGTTAAATGAAGTTCAATTATTGGGGCATGTAATCTCAAAAGATGGGATTGTAGTGGATCCAACAAAAGTTGAGTCAGTTCTTCAGTGGGAAAGGCCGAAGACAGTGATGGAGATTTATAGTTTTATTGGATTGGCCAGGTACTATTGAAGGTTTATTGAAGGATTTTCAAAGATAGCTGGACCTCTCACTCAACTCACATGGAAGAATCAAGCTGTTACATGGATGGATGCATATGAGGAAAGTTTCCAAGAGTTGAAGAAACGTTCGACTACTGCACCAGTATTGATTCTTCCTGATCCCAACGAACTATTTGAAGTGTATTGTGATGCTTCATATTTGGGCTTAGGTTGTGTGTTGATGCAGAACAAAAATGTCATGGCGTATGCTTCAAGGCAGTTGAAAGTGCATGAGAAGAATTATCCTACTCATGATTTGGAATTGGCGATAGTGGTGTTTGCATTAAAGATATAGAGACATTTTCTTTATGGAGCAACTTTTAATGTTTATAGTGACCACAAAAGTCTAAAGTACTTGTTCGATGAAAAGGAGTTGAATATGAGGTAGCGACGATGGATTGAATTTTTGAAAGACTACGATTTTCAACTTCAGTATCACCCTAGAAAGGCAAATGTTGTAGCGGATGCCTTGAGCAGAAAAGTACTTAGTGTATCTACTATGATGGTCAAGGAGAGTGAATTGATAGAGCAATTCAGGGATATGCAATTATTTGTGGATTTGACGCCGGAGAGGATTTGTTTGAATATGATTACCATTTCAAATAGTTTGATAGAAGAAATACAGGAGGAGCAGAAAGGTGATCAATTTTTGCAGAACAAGAGAGAACTTGTAAAGCAAGGTGCGGAGACAGCGTTTAATGAAGGACTTGATGGAATTCTAAGATTTCGAGATAGAATTTGTGTCCCAAGTAATTCAGGACTTAGAAGATTGATTCTTGATGAAGCCCATAGAAGCAAGTTGAGTATGCACCCTGGACCAACTAAGATGTATCACGATCTGAAGCGATTGTATTGGTGGCAAGGGATAAAGAGAGATATTGCAGAATATGTATCATCTTGTTTGATCTGTCAGAAAGCAAAGGTTGAGCATCAAAGACCATTTGGAATGTTACAACCTTTGGCTATTCCTGAATGAAAATGGGATAGCATCGCTATAGATTTTGTTATCGGATTACCCAAGACTCAAAAGGGTTATGATTCTATTTGTGTAGTGGTTGATCGGCTTACGAAGTCAGCACATTTCTTGCCTATTAATATAAGATAAGTACATTGGCAAGATCATTAGACTTTATGGCATACCCTCCAGCATTATTTCTAATAGAGACCAAAGGTTTATGTCGAGGTTTTGGCAAAGTCTGTAAGAAGGGATGGGGACTAAACTTCGTTTAAGTTCTGTATATCATCCACAAACAGATGACCAGTCAGAGAGAATGATTCAGTCACTAGAAGATTTGTTACGAGCTTGTGTTCTAGAATAGTCTGGAAGTTGGGATGAATTCTTGCCTCTGATAGAATTCACCTACAACAATAGTTATTACTCAAGCATAGGGATGGCACCCTATAAGGAGTTGTATGGACGACAATGTCGAACTCCTTTGTGTTGGTTTCAAGATGGGGATAATCTTGCTTTAGGACCTGAACTTGTGCAGGAAATGACTGAAAAGGTTAAGGTGATCTAGGAAAAAATGCGTATAACTCAAAGTCGACAGAAAAGTTATGTTGATAAGAGAAGGAGACCACTTGAGTTTGATGAAGGAGAACATGTGTTTTTAAGAGTTACACCCACGACTGGGGTCGGACGGGTTATAAAATCTAGAAAACTCACTCCTAAATTTATCGAACCATATCAAATTCTTCATCGGATAGATCTGGTAGCATTTCAGATAGCCTTACCACATTTTCTTTCAAATCTCCATAATGTCTTTCATGTGTCTCAGTTAAGAAAGTATATTCCTGATCCTACCCATGTTATAGCTCCAGATACGGTACAATTGAAAGATAACTTGACCTATGAGACGCTTCCTGTAAAGATCGAAGACAAGAAAGTAAAGCAACTCAAAGGGAAAGCAATTACCTTAGTAAAGGTGATTTAGAACGACGTAATGGGAGATGCTATGCGGGAGCTTGAAGACAAGATGAAAGAGAAATATCCTTATTTGTTTTAATGTAAGAGAAATTTCGAGGACAAAATTTTTATTAGAGGGGGAGAGTTGTAATACCTCGATTTTTTGTTTTTCTTGATATAAATGAGTTTTATAATATTTGTGAATTTTTAGAAAATTTTAATTTATTTTGATTATTTTAATATTATTTTGGACTGTATGTGTGTTTAAGGCAGGCTCAGAAAAATAAAAATTTTTCCTGGACCAGAAAGTTTTGGACTGTTAATGCGGGGCTGGGGGAACTTACTAAACCCGAAACCAGAAACAGTTGATGAAAATTTTCTTTATCTGAGTTTTTATTATCCATTGGATAAAGTTATTATCCATTGGGTAAAGCTATTATCCATTGAGTAATGTTATTATCTATTGGATAATAAATAGCAGTAGTTATTATCCCTTGGGTAATATTCTTTGGAAAATATCTTAAGTGGTTAAAGATGATGGTTATGACATCTTTTTGAGCAACCAATTAGAAACAAACTTGGAGGAGAAGATTTGGATATCATCCCTTGATCTAATCAATGCATGAGAGGGGTTATGGTGAGCAAATTGAACACTCCTCCTCTCATAGAAGCCCACGACCATAAGGGCTTAGGAGACACAAAAATCACATTTCTACACTTATCATTTTCTCATGCAAAACACAAAAACTCTCTCTTCCATTTTCTCTTCCAATCTTTTATAATTTAAACCAACCATAACCACTTGACTCTAAACATCATGCTAATCATCTTTGGTGTTGTGATCAAGCCTTAGTTCAACCATTTTCAAGCTTGATTTTTGAGTTTAAGTTCTAGGATTTTAAGGTAAAGTTCTTAAAACTTGATTTCTTATTTGATTCTTGAAATTCTAAGACCATATTTGATATATGGTTGTCTTACTCTAGCCTTGGATGTTAATATATTTGTGTTTACTTTGATTCTAAGAGCTACTTGGTGGGGGAAGTTGATATAAAGGAACCTACTAGGAGCAAGGAGGCTACATCTAAGGCAAGAAGGAGATTAACCTCATCAACCACTTATGGTGGTGAGGGACACGAAATTTTGGTGTGATTGTGTGGTTTGTAATTATTTGTTCTATGTGATTTATTGCTTTGATATTATGTATGAACTTGTTAGAGTAGAATTTTGATGCTTAAAGTATGTTGTATGTCATAAATTATGCTTGTGAGGAAATGACATTTTGGCTCCAATGGCCATTGAGGCTCACGCCCTCTGAGCTCTCCAAAGGGGAATCCAATGCAAAATATTTTATTGAATGATAACTTAGAGGATTAGTGGTAATTAATTTAATTAAGGAATTATAAAATAAAAATGGAAATGAATATAATTTTTTATCACTAATTAAGATGTAATTTTTGGCCATTATAGTGAAATTAGGACTAATTAGTAATTTGGAGACTTAAAATATTTTATTTATGATGATATAAATAAGTTACATGGAAAAGGATTTTATTTAAAATTAAAATGAGGTAGATTTTGAATAAAATGTTAGAAATATTACTTAAAGGTAATTTAATGAGAAAATAATGGAAATAAAGTCTAATTTTATATTAAATGAGAAAAGTTTTAAATTGAGCTTAGAATATGAATAAAATGCTTTACGCGATTAAAAATATATAGAAAAACCCTTACGCGACTTAAAAATGGTAATTTTTAGCTATGCGATTGAGAAAATGTTTTAAAATCTCTACGCGATTGAAAAAACATTGAAAAACTGTTACGCGATTTGAAAACATAACAGAAGTTTTACGGGATTCTAAAAATGGGATAAAAATGCTATGCGATTGAGAGGAACAACAAGTTTTGTTGTCGGGCTGATGTACTGGACCTGGGAATATTACCATGTGTTTGTGGTCGGTAGTGGCTTATAATGTGCATAAAGTCATTTAACATGCATTTGTCAACAGACGGTGTCTATTAAGGCTATTGTTGCGTAGGAGTTGAATTACACCTAAATGCGGGTGCGAATTGCGTAGTGTTATTCACTTGTTGAACTTGGAGGCGTAGGAGCACGGGTATCCCACAAGTGGACAGTAGGTAGCTCCACTGGGCTGTGGTAATTGAGCAATGCTCCGAAGATCTCGACCAAATACTATTCTATTCACGATTTAGCGTACAATGTCTTATATAATGCCTGATGTGCACATTGAGAAATTATAGCACTTGGTCTGAGGCAGCCGATATACAGACATATCTTCTGGATCATTCTCTCCGAAATTGAGTTTAGCTCCATGGAGTAGGAAATTGGTTAATTGTACATGTGCATAGTTAGTCATCATGTTATTATGATATATATATATGTGTGTTGTAGTAATTATTTGCTATTTAATGCAATGATTATATGATGCTATGAATATATCTGTTAAATGCTGTGTATGAATAGTATGTCATTTTACTGTCTTTATACTGCCATGATGGTATTGATGTAGGGGATCTCACCTCTTCGTTATGTTATTCTGTTTACTTGTATGTTTGATAAAGATTGTGAAGAGGAAAAGGAGGAGGAAGGATCGCCTCACTTCTGTTTGTGTTAGTTTATCTGTATTTTGTGATGGCATTGAGGTCTGGTTTCTTTGGTTTCATGAGGATTCAATTTCTGGGAGACACTGACGCTTGACGAATTGATGCAGACACTGATCGTATCTGTTATATTGGGAATATAACTATAACTTTGAGAAGGACTCATGATGGGATTCTGTTTTTACTTTTAATGCTTATGTGCATTTGAGTTTTGTTTTGCCTATTGAGTTTCTTTGGGATAGTCGTCGTGTTACTCCTTGGGAGAACTCAGTAGTTTCATTTGCATGGACTCCAGTCCGTAGCCCTGTGACCCATCCGGGGTTGTTGTCATCTAAGGAGTCTGAGGAAGATTCGGAAGAGGATTCAGATGAGTACCCTTCTGACTAGATGTTGGGTACTAGGTTAGTTTATGTTTGGGCTACAATACCTATATAATTATTTTGAGGATAAAACTAGATGTTTTTAAGCATTAAAACTTGGCATGTAAATGATGTAAATTATTTTAGTTTGGTATATTCTGTATTTTATTTAATTTGTTAGTTTTTAATTATCCGTAAAGAAAAATATTTGAAAAACATACGTACAATATTATTAGAAATTATAACTTGGTTAAAATTTAGTAACTTGTAATCCGCAAATGTGATGCCCTAAAGGAGGTGTTACATTACTTGTTCCAAAAGAAGCAAACAATCCATCACAAGACTTATTAGTAATTATAGTCATAACTTACAAGTAAGATTAAGTAATTATTATTATTATTGTACAAAAATTTTAAAAAAAGGGTTCACGTCTAGTTTAGTTTAGAGGAATATATGACGTGCCTGAGTTGATTACTTCAATGTAGGTGTTAGGAATAGTGAGGTAATTACACTTCGGGTGTTACACTTTCCAAATGTGTTGGCAATAAAATTACATATGCCTATTCAAAATTGATTACTCGAACCATCAAAATAAATCTTCCATTTTCTTAAGCCCACGTAATTCACTATGGTTTTTGGCTCAACTACAAAATCGGCCAAGACTTGACCTTTCATGGCCTTTCATGGTACAAATTTCAAAGAAAGTGCCGAAATAGCAATAGCTTATCGGCCTAATATTGATATATTGATATCAGAATAGCAATAGTGAATTACGTGCCAAAATAGCGTGGCCGATTTTGGCTCAACTCAATTAAGTGGTCAACTTGACCAATAGCTCAACTACAAAGTGCCGAAATAGTAATAGCCTATCGGCCAAATTTTAAATTTCAACTTATACTTAATTATATTGATATCAGAATACACATAGATTATGTAACGTCTAATAAATTTAATTAATTATTAAGGAATTTTATTATCAAATTTGGATTATAATAGTTATTTTCTTATTTCAATTACACAATTCTATTTAAAAGATAGATTGAAATTCTTAATTCTTTATTGTTTTAGAACCATCATAAGGTTATCACTTTTTGCAATTTAATATTATTATATAATTAACATGATCAATTAAGTGTACAAATGTATTGTATATGCATCAAACATCAAAACTAAGCTTATATTTATTTAAAGGTGTAACATTTGTACTAAATTATGAACAAAGCCTAGTAAAAACTTATACTATCTGAACTAATTAGAAAAAATACCTAAGCATTCAAACTATTAGGGCTTACATATGCCCTCAGTTGAAATGATATACACATAATTTTAGCAACTTACATAACTACATTGTACGAGAGTGGAAAATGATAACATTCTGAATCAATAAAACAAAAACATCATCATCAAGATTATACTTCCAATCAACTTCAATATCAAACAGTTGAGTGATCAAAGTCATTACTCTTTCTCTGGAAAAAACCATACAAATAATGAGAATTTTATAATTCCCAGTAGGAAAACAAACAAAGTAAAATACTAATATACAAACTAGGGTGCTTTCAGCTGTGTCATGTAACACCCTAATACAGATATCTAGATATATCTGGATTATACCGAGATAAATAGTTCTAATTGTGTCACTTACGACATAACTAACTAATAACATATATCCATAATCACAATTTAGCAATTATAGAGAGCCTTGAGAGAATGCAAAAAAACATAAACTCATACATATACATATACAACCTTAGGCACGAAAGGCATATTGTAATACATAACTCTTAAAACATACAAAGCAAATATAAACTTATACATAAGCTTTGTCTACTAAAACATATAAAACTATACTAGTCTTCATGCTTCGCCTTCTTTCCCTTAATAGGGTTTGTACCTGAATTTACATGGAAGAACAAATGGGGTGAGAATGATAATTCTCAGTAAAAGCAATTCCAATACCAGCTAGCTATAACATTGTATAACAAGTATAACAACTAACATAGGAGTTTCCTCCATTTTACTCATAACTGCACACTACCTAGTAGTGTGATCTAAACTGATAGCCTACACACTATTAGATATAAATAACTGCCCATACAATTGTAAATATCAATAGCAACAGACAATTTCCCATACAACTGTCTTAAATGAATGTTAATGATATGCAATATGATTATGCCTAAGAAATACCCTAAAGATATGCTTATGCAAGGCTTTGTTTTGAAATACACGCAGTTTTATTTTGAAAACCAAGAATACCTGCTCATTCTAGGAACCTGAATGTTCCATATAAGCAGTTATGGTAGAGAGGAAGAACTGCAACCCCTTCTACCTGTAACCCTTGGATCTTGGTCAGGAATGACTTATTCCATTAGGAACATTTGACTCCTGTCTGCCTGGCCAAACGACTGTACTTATCATAGGCTATCATACATTGGAAAAGCAAGCTAAAACATCATACATACTTAGCTCAATTAAGAATCAAGCTGTTTTACTAAGAACTCTGGTTTCTCGTGTCTACCTGTTATAGAGAGGAAGAGCTGTAACCTCAACTACATGTAACCCCAGCTCTTGGTTAGGAATAACTTATTCCCTTAGGAACTTCTAATTTCGTTCCTTCTAGTCAAATGACATTACATCATATAAGGTCACATTCATAGGAAAACACTACCGATACATCCCAGCATACATGCATCTATTGCACCACATTATCACTCATTACATCCTAAGTGACTGCTATCGTCACTCATTGTATCTTAAGTGATATCTATGCAACACTAAGTTGCTAAAGGTGCTAGACACTTACTTATGGCAAACCAATACTCTTGGTTGCACTAAGGTTCATACTTTTCACATCCATACTAAATAAATAGCAAGTGTGTGAAAAGTGTAGTGTTATGTTTACCTTGTATATAAACACCACTGTAATCTTCCTATAGACTCAACTTAGCCCAATGAAAGAGTCTATCTTAATTAATGCTTCATTGTAATCTAACTTAAGGAAATAAATAAGCATTTCTATGGAACTTTGCATACCTAATGAATATGACAACTTACTAGTCACCATTCATCTTATTGTGTATTTAGTAATATACAAGATCCCTCTTACTTAGAGAACTCAATACATCAAACATCCCTTCACTCAGGAGCTAAATACATAACTTTATCTCCACTCAAAAGAATGTAGTTCAAGAGTGGTTAGCAAATGCAACACTTTGTTGCTTAAGGGTCTAGGTACCTTCCTAAGATAATCCACTACTCTTAGATATCCTAAGGTTCATACCTTTCTCATACTTACTAGAGTGAATACTATAAATCCATCCTAGTATACTTGTATCCAATACACCACATCATCACAACTTAAGTGATATCTAATGCAATACTATGTTGCTTAGGGTGCTAGATACCTACCTAGGGCAAACTATTACTCTTGGATGCTCAAAGGTCTAAGCTTTGCTCATACTTTCTAGGTGATAATTTCCCTCTTGGAAATATCATTAATAGCATCTTAACACGCTCCAAAAGTATGTATAATAGGTCCCATATAGTAAGGAATTCAATCTAATCAAGATAAAAATTTTGAGAAGATGAACACTAGGCGCTTAAGCATTATGCCCTGGGGCGCTCCAATGCTTGGCGTGCTCAGGAACTCTGAGATGGCGAGCTTGGGCGCTCACCATGTGCATCAGGAAAAAACTCTCAAGTCTTAGGGAGCTCGAGTGCTCACCGCTGGTGCTGAAGCACGCATAGACCAGAGCATTGCCCTATTTTGCTAGGCATTTGGCGCTTGAGCGCTCATGCTCAACATGCTTAGACGCCCACATACCAGAACCGATTCTGCAAAATGCTTTCTACAGAATTAGTGTTTCAAACTAATTCTAATCATCATTTTCATGGATTCTAGATATTAACCAATCCTAAACATGATCTAAAATATGATAGAGTTATCAAATATCAACTCAATCCATTTTACATAGATTGATGAATAAGAATTAAGTCCAAAATCACATTTCTAAGCTCCTCAAATAAACCAAAATGGTTTATCTTAAGCCACAAATGGCTATCTTGATCTTACTAAGCTAAAACTGTCCTAACTTAATCCTTGAAAATAAGAACTAAGCCAAGAACATGGATTTGGCTATCCAAACCCTTTTTCTATTCATGAATACCTAAGTTCACTCAATATGAACAAAAAGGAAAAAAATGAATAGAAACCTATTACCTCTTGTATAGATGATCAACCTTCAAAGTTGAGCTTTGATCTTTGATCTTCCCTTGGTTCTCCTTCTTTTCCCCCTTTCCTTTCTCTCCTTCATCCCCTTCTTATTTCTTTTCTTCTATTTTTCTATTTTCTTTCTCTCCAGCAGCTTTTGCTGCTTTTAAAAGAAGGAGCTGTGAGAGACTTTGTCTCGTAGGGCTCTGTTGGAAAACTTGTATCTACTAAGAACACTCAGATTTCATGAAATCAAGTTTCTTAACTTCCAAAAACTTTAGAATAAATCATAAGATTCATCTAAATTATTATTTTTCATGATTTTCCATATCTACTGCTAGTTAATCCAATATGAAAGCACACAACCAGTATGCTTAAAAATACTAAACCAACTCTGATTGTCTTGAAACTTTAACTTCATCTTGTTTCACACATTTGTGATAGAAATAAAATATCCATATTTATTTCTCTCATCTAAGCAATATATGTCATTATCTGAATCATTTTAAGCTACTTTTCAACTTCTGGGTTGTAACAAAGTGTCAAATGAACTCAGTTTGTCACAAAACTTCATAGGTATGATAAGTAAGTTATATGCTACCTTTGTAACCATATTCAAGCCTAACATGTTATTAAGGGTATTACATGTCAAATCATAGAAAATACTTTACACAGTGAGTTAGAGCATAAATGATGACAACGGTTACATCTATATATCAACTCACTGTTTAGAACATTTAGCAATAAAAGGTAATAATAAATGTTTGTATGATGTTGTATGATGCTTATGTAATGCAATGCAAAATGCTACATAGGATGGTGATGCCTGATTTCCTTAAAAGATCTCTCTATACTAAGTCGTCTTTTAGTCTCCAAGGCCTTGTTGTCGCACCTTACTCATCCTTGGGCATCATTTACTTGATACTCATCTAAGCACAAAGTACTAAATTGAAGCATCAACTAACAATTTGATCATCAATATACCATATTCTTAAGCCAAGTGCTAGGCTTGGATTTTTCCTTACCCTTGCCTTTCCATTTGTCCTTGGGCTTCTTTAGCTACTTTTTGCCCTTATTCTTTTGGACCATCATAATGGCCTTTCCCTTTCTTTTGTTTACGTTCTGCTTAGTAATTCTCAACATGCTTAATAGCTCTGTTAGAGGTTTGTCAATTTTGTTCATGTTGTAGTTCATGACAAATTGAATGTAACTTTTCAACAATAATTACAAGACTAAGTCAGTGGCCAACTCTTGACCCAAAGGGAAACCAAGCCTCTCTAGGTTCTTAATGTACCCAATCATTTTGAGAAAATGAGTACCAAAAGGGCTACCCTCTACTACCTTTTTCTGAAATAGTGCCTTCGAGACTTAGTACCTTTTATGCCTGGCTTGCTCTTGATAGAGCCTTTTCAGGTGTACAATCATATTGTATGCATCTGTGTTCTTATGTTGCTTCTAAAGCTCAGAGTTCATGGTGGCCAACATGAGACAACCGATGTCCAAGCCATCATCTTGATGCTTCCTATAAGCATCCCTTTCAGCTCTAGGGTTTTTGCAGCAAATGGCTCAAGAGCGAGCTACTCTAGAACATACTGCTTTTTCTCATGTTTGAGGATAATCCTCAAATTCCTGTACTAGTCTAGAAAGTTGGTTCTAGACAATTTGTCCTTCTCAAAGACTGATTGCAATGACAAGTTATTTGTTGTATTTGTTGCTATAGTTATCTATCAACAGAAATATGCAAAGTATAAGTATCATGCCATAAGCATATTTAACAAGGTCTTTAATTAAATATGCCTCCCACTATTTAATTCAAATCAATGACCCTCATCATTGACTCAAAAAATCCTATCGTAAGATTTCTTAGTGGGTCAAGATCTATATTTCACCTAACTTTGAGTCAACTTTGGCTGGTCACTTAAATTTTAGTTATTTAGTTAGTAAACATTTTTCAATTACATCACATGCAACTCTTGCAACTCTTGGATAGTTGAGTGAATAACACTTATTCTAATCCATCAAATAGACTAAAGCCCAACTCTATGCCTTTAAGCGTTCAATCCTATTGAAATGGCCTATTTAAGTTAGACCCAACGGTTGGTAGTTGGATATTACCTTTATCCTATCATGTCTTACTAATATAAATAAAGGCATCTTGCTTTGGCAGACCTACACTTAATTGATATTATCCTTGACGAGTGCCATGCATTGAAAGGCATCACACAATGACTTAATATTTGCTTTGAGGGATTTTTTTTAATTATTATTAGATCTCACCATTTGTTAAACTATTTAACATACCATAAATATCCATGCATCTCATACATATAAAGCATATAAAGAATGTGACATGGTTATAGCCCCCTAATGCAATGATTCTTGTAAGCCAATGGGATTATCATTAACTAAACCTAGAGAGCAAACAACTTCACCAAGTGTCTCCCATTAACGTCCTCATTTGATGCCGTCTTCTTACCTTCACATCAAAATTACATTACAAAGTATAACGATACCTCGTTTTACATACGAGTGGAGTTAGGTGAGAAGAGAATGTATAATCAGAATGTAGAGAGAAAGACACGACACGCAAGCCGTATTTTAAAATAACCTAGAAAGGCAAAAAGAGGACTAAGGCCATAACCATGCACCATGCACCACAAAGAACACAAAGAGTCAAAATAATAAAACATTATTATCTTTGTGAATAATAAAAATATATTTGAACCTCATGCGGGGCGCTGCTATCTAGAAACAAGGTTTATCAAGGGGAGGCCACCCCTTGTGGGGCTCGGGGCAGCGCCCCAAAACCAATAGGAAAAAATAAGAGCTGA
Source organism: Ormosia semicastrata (assembly GCA_029884595.1). Taxonomy (NCBI): domain Eukaryota; kingdom Viridiplantae; phylum Streptophyta; class Magnoliopsida; order Fabales; family Fabaceae; genus Ormosia; species Ormosia semicastrata. The sequence goes on along the minus strand of JAQQTO010000048.1, from coordinate 36,262,448 downwards.
TCCTCTTGCGCCACCTTGACGGATAAGGCATCAACACTTGAACCCTCATAGCCGCGAGGATAAGAACACTTCATGTCGTGAGACCCCTTGTCCCGCTATTTAGAAACAAGGTTTCCAAAACCTTGCATCGCCCTGCTATCCTGAAATAAGGTTTGCTTGACATCAATGTTTTATGCTACCACAGATTAGAAACAAGGTTTCTAGAATCCTTGTGTCGCACAACTATCTAGAAATAAGGTTTGCTTGACATCAACACTTGATGCCACCGCAGACCAAAAACAAGGTTTCCAAAATCCTTGTGTCGCTGTGCTGTATATATCATATATATACCAGAAAACTTCACAAAAACACACATGTATACAAAATAGTTTTCACAGAACATATGAATATCTTCATGGTTTCAAAAATAACATCATGGTTTCGCATATGACATATCAAACAGATTATATTTTTGCAAAGATTTCTTTTGATTTTTGAAATAACACTTTAAAGATCATATCTTTACCAAAAAAAGAACAACTAATCATGTTATTTCATACAACACGTAATAGAAAAAACTGAATCATGGTTTCACAACTAGGCTCTGATATCATTGCTGGGAAATCTGTGAACAAAAGCACAGTGGAAAAGGATTCCCACTAAGGATCCATGCAAAAAACAGAGCCATGAAACTTGATTTTTGAGTTTACTTCTTGAAGACAGATGAAAAATGATTAGACAAATCACAAGCACCAAAGTAAAGGTGGCGCCTCTATATTGTCCATGTGAATAGACTCACAAACATCCAACATCTGTTATCTTGGAGCCTCACGTCTCTTGCACAGTGCTAGCTATGAAGAGAAGAGAAACTTGTCACTCACTCACTCACTATTTCTATTAGGGTTTGGCTAGGGTTTGCAACTGATGTCCTTAATAGCCCCTTAGCAGTATTATTTATAATAGTGGCTGCCTTATGCGAGTGAGAGTAGCAGTATGTTTAGCAGTGTAACCTTGGACTCATCTATTATGAATCTAGACCACAATAGAACCCTATTTCAACTTGGATTCTAATTGCTCCAACTTAATTTTTTCTATGTGTGTGACCTACAAGTTCTCATGATGTTGGCAGTAATATTAAAATCCTATTTAATATCACAAGTAGTGAGTGGTATCTAACAAGACATTGTTGCTACCCAAGTAATGAGAATGTCAGTGATTTGATATAACCTTTCCATGACTAATGTTTCTGTTGGGAATTTTTGCGGACATAACTCGCAGCGGAAAACAGGGATTCCCACCGAGGATCCATGCAAAAAAGCCATAATCCGAGTTTTAAATGATTTACCTCTTGAAGCGTGAATCACTAACACCGTAATAGAAACGATGTCTCTGCGGTATCCACACGAACAGACTCACGAACGTCCAACGTCCGCAAAGAAGAGCCTCACATCTCTCACACAGTGCTAGCTGCGAAGAGAAGAGAAGAAACCTGTCGCTCTCTCACTCACTTTTCTATAGGTGCGGCTAGGGTTCAGAATTATGTCAATTAGCAGCCCCCTTAGCAGTACTATTTATAATAGTGACTGCCTTAAGTGAGTGCTAGCAGCAGCAAGGTAAGCTGTGCAACCCTAGACCCATCTGTTATGAGTCTGGCCCATATTTGAATTCGAGTCTAACTTGGATCCATTGCTCCAATTTTAGTCTGCTCTATGTGTGTGACCCTGCAGGTTCTTATTATGTTGGCAGTAATATTAAAATCCCATTTTAATATTACAAGCAGTGAACGGTATCTAGCAACACATCGCTGCTACCCAAGTAATAAGAATGTCAGTGATTTGACATAACCTTTTCGTGACCAATGTTTCCGTGTCGTTTAGTCCATTTGTCAAGATATCTAGATTAAACACAAGGCATGGAATGCGTCACCCTTGTATAGTCCAATCATTCGTTTCCTAATACTCGAGTAGACTTTGTAACAACAAATGAGATCAATATCTCATATCGACTCATTTGAGCATGGCCATGCATTTCGCAGTCTCACTCAATCAGGGGGCCCAAAGATATCGCTCCTGTTATGTAGGAGTGACAAATTCCATCTAGGTCACTCACATCCCTCTACATGATTTGCGGTATGTCCAATAACCAACTTTATAATCACCTTGTTACAGATGACGTTTGATGGCATTAAAACACACAACTCTTCATGTAGGAATCGTAGTGATTTCAGGTCAAAGGACCACAAACACCATTGTCACTATGAGAATCGCTTATGACACTCACGTAACGATCCATGTAGCATTCTCATGGTGGGTCAATCCAGTACATCATTACTCTAATATGTACCCATGTGAAGACTTGATATCTCATATCTATGACCCGTGAGATGCGGTCATCAGTCTCTACACATACTAGTCTCAATGTATTATTGTTGTCCTAATTAACAATAATACTTGACTAGGGACATTTAAGAATAGTATTGTAACCAAAAGGATCTCACGATCAAGTCATCCACTTGATGTCCCATGGCATCAAACTTACTATTCTAAGGACTTTATTATGTTTATCAAAAAAGAACACAATAAATGAAATGCCTCATATATAAAATAGCATAATAGAATGTATGTAAATACAGAAAATGTATTAGCCTCTAGGGCATACACTAACAATCTCCCACTTGCACTAGAGCCAATCAGGCATATATCTAATGACTAAAGACCTAGTATGACCCTCATGCTTCTGCTGTGTAAGAGGCTTCGTCAGTGGATCAGCAATGTTATCATCTGTTGGTACTCTGCATATCTTCACATCTCCTCTATCGATGATCTCTCGAATGAGATGGAAGCGCCTAAGTATATGTTTGGATCGCTGGTAAGATCTAGGCTCCTTAGCTTGTGCAATGGCTCCATTATTATCACAATAGTGGTGCACTGGGTCCACAATGCTAGGAATAGTGCCAAGTTCAGTAATGAACTTCCTGATTCAAACGGCCTCCTTTGCTGCATTAGAGGCAACAATATACTCAGCCTCTATGGTAGAATCGGCGACTGTCTCCTGCTTTGAACTCTTCCAGCTCACAGCCCCACCATTTAGGCAAAAAACATAACCTGATTGCGATCTGGAGTCGTCTTTATCGATTTGGAAGCTAGTATCAGTGTAACCTTTTACAACTAGCTCTTCCTCACCTCTATATACCAAGAATGAATCCTTAGTCCTTCTCAAGTACTTAAGGATGTTCTTGATAGCAGTCCAGTGACTTTCACCGGGATCAGACTGGTACCTACTCGTCATACTCAAAGCATACGAGATGTCTGGTCGAGTACATAACATGGCATACATGATAGATCCAATTGCAGATGCATATGGAATCTTGCTCATACGATCCCTCTCATCCTGGGTGGAAGGGGATTGAGCCTTAGATAGGCTTACACCATGTGACATAGGCAAGAGTCCTTTCTTGGATTTATGCATGTTAAATCGTCTTAACACTTTGTCTATGTATGTACTCTGACTTAGGCCAAGCAGTCTCAGTGATCTATCTCTATAGATCCTGATACCTAATACATAGGTGGCTTCGCCCAAATCCTTCATAGAGAAGCAGTTCCCTAACCAAGTCTTTACGGACTGTAGGGTAGGGATGTCATTTCTAATAAGTAGTATGTCATCAACATACAATACCAGAAAGACAATAGTGCTCCCACTAACCTTCTTGTAGATACAAGATTCTTCTTCATTCTTGATGAAACCAAACTGTTTTATTGTATCATTAAAACGAAGATTCCAGCTTCTGGAAGCTTGCTTTAATCCATAAATAAATCGTTACAACTTGCATACTTTTCTAGCATCCTCTGGAGTGGCAAAACCCTCAGGCTGTGTCATGTACACATCTTCGAGAAGATTTCCATTAAGGAAAGTAGTTTTGACATCCATTTGCCAGATTTTATAATCATGGTATGCTGCAACAGCAAGCAAGATCCGAACGGATTTAAGCATGGCAACTGGGGAAAAAGTCTTGTCATAGTCTACGCCATGAATTTGTCTGAAACCTTTAGCCACCAATCGCGCCTTAAAGGTATGCACATTACCATCCATGTCGGTTTTCTTCTTGAAAACCCACTTGCACCCAATGGGTTTTACCCCTTCAGGTGGGTCAACCAAGGTCCATACCTGGTTGACATACATGGAATCCATTTCAGATCTCATGGCCTCAAGCCATTTCTCAGATTCTGGGCCAATAATGGCTTCCTGGTAAGTCACAGGCTCATCTTGATCCATGAGCAATACATCACCTTGTTGGGTCATGAGAAATCCATATCTCTCTGGTTGATGACGTATCCTGTTAGACCTACACAGGTCTTGTGCTACTAGAGCAGGTTGCTGTTCCACAACATTTTGTGGAGGCTACTCTATTTTCACCATTGGTTCATTGCTGCTTTGTGAAACTTGAACTTCTTCAAGTTCTATTTTTCTCCCACTGGTTCTTTTGGAGATAAACTCCCTTTCTAGAAACATAGCTGTCCTTGCGACAAACACTTTGCCCTCGGTAGGATTATAGAAAAAGTATCCCTTGGTTTCCTTTGGATACCCCACAAAGAAGCATTTATCTGATTTAGGTCCAAGCTTATCAGAAACTTGACGTTTCACGTAAGCTTTGTAGCCCCAAATCTTCAAGAAAGACATACTGGGTCGTCTCCCAGTCCATATCTCATATGGTGTCTTTTGAACCGTCTTAGATGGAACTCGGTTAAGTGTGAAAGCTGTTGTTAACAGAGCATGTCCCCAGAAGGAGCCTGGAAGGTTTGCATGACTCATCATGGATCGGACCATGTCTAACAAGGTCCGGTTCCTCCTTTCAGAGACACCATTCCATTGTGGTGTTCCTAGTAAAGTGAGTTGAGATATTATCCCACACTCTTTCAGATGATCATCAAACTGTTGGCTTAAGTATTCTCCTCCTCGATCTGATCGAAGGATTTTAATACTCTTGCCAAGTTGGTTTTGTACTTCATTCTTGAACTCTTTGAACTTTTCAAAGGATTCTGATTTGTGCTTCATAAGATATACAAATCCATATCTACTGAAATAATCAGTAAATGTAATGAAGTATTGAAAACCGCCTGATGTATGCGGATGTAGTGATTAAAATTTAGATAAAAATCAGTTGTCAGGCCCACAAGAAAATAAAAACCTTACAACTAGTTGTAGTTAGTAAGGGTCGATCCACAGAGAACCAATTCAATTAACACTATTAAATAATTCCCAATGTAAACTCTGATTAATAATAAACAGTAAATAGGGGGTTTTGGAGTTTTGATGAACAATGAACAAATTTCAAAGACAATAACAATAAACAAACTGAAATCAACAATATAAGAAAATTGGTTAAGAGATTGATTCCACCACTAGATTTATATGATAATGTAAATTCACATATCATTTTATTCCAACATGCTCAATTATGTTTTTATGCAATTGTGAGAGTAAATCTCTTTTTCCTTACGTGTTGGCCAATTTAGCAACCGCTCAAATCAACTCCTAATCACTGATTAGTCATAAAGCAACCGCTCTTACAACTATCCAACAATTGCATTAAGATTTAGAAAACCAATTACACTAAGATCTAATCACACACCGGGATTAAATTACTTAGAATATATATTTCTCTAGATCTACTACCACAACCGTATAATAAATCCAGATCTACCACTTTTATAACTGGCAAATAGCACAAAGATAATTATACCCACATGAACATCATACATCCCACTAGATCTACTACCACAACCGTGCATAATAAACCCAGATCTACCACTTTGAAAGTGGAAACAAGTATAAAAACCTTCATACCAACAATAGATTCAGAAATATATGAATAAAAACATAACTGTGTTGAAATAATCAAATATGCAAGGTTCACAACATTAATACTAGTGGTTTCATCACTCCCTTAACTAAGGGAGGTTTAGTTACACATAACTAGAAGGAAATCACAAGAAAAACTATGAAGAAACAAGAAGAAACTATGAGAGAAAATGAAAGAGAGTCCAACTTGTGTTTTTCATGATAACCGATGGTGCCTTTTATAGAAGTCTAGGGTAGCAAAATGACAAAGGGGAGTGGGTTGGTGAGTGAAGTAGTTGAGAGGGTTGGTGAGTGAAGTAGGTGAATAGGTTGGTGAGTGAAGTAGGTGAATGGGTTGGTGAGTGAAGTAGTTGAATGGGTTGGTGAGTGCGAAAATTTCTTGTCTGACTTGGAAGCCAAAAACAACTAACTATACTTCAGACCCATGAAAAGTACTCTTCATGAAAGTCGTAGATCTTTGTCTTGGCTATAATATGCATATCTGGATTGTTCAATTTGGCTTCCTACAGCCCAAGATATGACCCAAATATCGTGGTTGCTCAAACCCAACTTCAGCTTCTCTGTTCCGACTTGCAAGCTCAAGCTGACCCATTAGACTTCATTTTTTCAAAAGGTGTTCTTCATGAAAGTTGTTTATTTGGATCTTGATTATCAACTATCCAAATTTTAGCCCATCTCCATTATTACAGCTTGAGATATGATTTTATGAGTGCACACCATTCGGATTCTAGTGACAGAACCCGTATTCTGCCTTCCATGTAAACTTAGGCCCCTTAGACATCTGTTTAGGACTTCGAGCTCTTCATCAAAGTTGTAGAGCTTCCTCTTAAATTTCCTACAAGGTAAAATTCATGATTATCAGATATCAAGAACTCAAGTTATGGCTAAAATACAGAATCAGTGTCAAATCTCAATAATGCTGAAAATATTCAATTAGGACCAATTTGAGCTCAAACTCACAAAATCATACCAAACTCAATCGATTAAGAATATGGAGAGTGTAAATGACTAAACATAAGAGTTTCTCAATGAATAAAATATGTGATTATCAAATTCCCCTACACTTAGCTTTTTGCACTCCTGGGCAAAACTCAAGACCAAAACAAGGACATAAGAGATTAAAAATTTAAATTCCAACGACATTCAAGAGCCCAAAATTTTACAATCAAGAAGAACAACCAAAGGTTCAAGGGATCAAAACATTCATGAGTTAACAATTCTCCACATCTCAAACCAACAAGCAAGGTATCTTCAATATGAATCGAGAATGATAGATTTTCACAAGATTCCCTCTCAATCTCTCAAGTGTTTAAAAGGTAGGTATTTCACTCAATTCAACCATGAAAATTGCACTACCATAAGCTTGCTTATCTTCTACTTCTCCACTACTCAAAACACATGTATACACAAATCATGAGGACTTTATTCAAGGTTGTAGTGAGGTCAAGGTAACAGAAGAGGGTAAAATGGATATGAGAGGATAAATACCAAAGAGAATAAAAGCAAATGAGAGCTGAGTTCAAATAACAAGCATAAAAGTTCATCCCAACTCTAATGTATAACCCTTTACATATTCATTTCTCAATCCTTTTCTTTTTTTTTTTTTTATATATGAACATAACTATATACATACATTTTTTTTTTTTTTTGTTTTTTGTTTTTTTTTTTAGGCACACTTTCCTTTTTCAACAATCATTTTGTACACACACCCCCACACTTGTTCAAAAACTCATCCATTAACTAAGCTAATGTTCTTTTATTCCCTAAGGTAAAATAAGAACACGATTTTTCATTTAAGGTACATAATGAGCTAGAAACAAGGAATGGTCAAATAAGCTCAAAGGGGTTAAGCAAAGGAAAATATACAAGGTTGGCAGGAATCGAGAATTTTCAAGAAGTCAAAAGAGTGCTTGATATCATATTGAAAACAAGGTTGGCTATTTGGTTAAACTAGCTAATTAAGAAAGAGGGCCTCAATCATGTTCATGCATGCAAGTGAAATGTAGCCTTAAAAAGAATCAAAGCAAGTTCTAGAGTGGTCATTAACATGAGTGAAAGTCACACAAGAAAGAAGAGAATGGCATAAATGTTGAATCCATCCATTAGGCTCAAAATCTCACAAGGTATGCATCCATCAAACTCAATTCATCAATTCAATCATCCATCACCAAGCACATCAATTCAAGAAGGGAGAAAAGTTATTCAATCATGCAATGAACCCTTTTTTTTTAATTTATTTTCTTTTAAACAAAAAAAAAATGCTAAAATCTCTCCCCCACACTTAATATAACATTGCCCTCAATGTGAAAGAGAGAGATAGAAAAGAGCAACACAACCTGATAAGAAGTGAATTAACGCCAAGTAGGAAAAGAAACACACTGTCAGTGCCGCATCAGACCCTGAAAAAAAATCAAATAATAAAACTTTAGTACTTTCATAATTTAATACTAATTAATTACTACCTAAAAACAAACTCCTTACTCTGCCACCAATTAAGATGCGTCTCAAGAGTAAAATTACTCCTTACTCTGCCATCACTAATTAGTTTAATAAGTCCATGACAATCATATCATACTTTCCAAACAAAACAATAATTTTTTTTTTTTAGGTTAACTATCCTTCCCCCCCAACTAGATCACAACATTGTCCCCAATGTTAAAATATAGATGAGTAAAGGATAGAAGATATTACCTGTTGGAGAAAGCTGACACAAATTTAAATAGAAACAAAGTACAATAAAATCAAACCGACTAAAGAGAAAGTGTCAGATCTGGCTTTCTTTTCTTGTTACTTCCTTCGCTGCTTCCTGTTGACCAATCTATCTGAGCTAATACCTTATCAGGTACATACTCAAAAGCTTCTAATTTATCAATGAGCTCATCAATAGTGGAGGCAGAGATAAGAAGTTGTCTTGCCGAAGGAGTGATAAATTTCTGTTCCACAGCATTGTCAAGTAAAAATAACAAAAGATCAAAGAAATTATTAACATTCAACAAACCAATGGGTTTATGGTGGATGTTCAGTTCGGCCCAAGAGACAATTTGAAAAATTTCTTCCAAAGTACCAAAACCACCTGGTAAGACAAGAAATGCATCAGAATTGTCAACCATTGTTTTCATTCGTCCATGCATGGATATTACCTGAATTTCTTCTCCAACTGTCTTTCCAGTGATGTTATTTTCAGTTAAAGGTTTAGGAATAACACCTAAAACCTTACTGCCTCCTATAAAAGCAGAAAGTGATACAGCCCCCATTAACCCACGACAACCTCCCCTATATACAAGATGAATATTCCTCGCAGCAAGTGATCGACCAAGAGTGCTAGTCGTTTAGCAAAATTCTAATCCCTTCCCATAACGTGACCCACAAAAAACACAGACATTTTTTATGTTACGAATAGAAGGCCCCATTCTATACTCTTCCTCTCTTTGAGTGTTTCTGAGTTGAAGGTTAGTGGAGAAAATGGAGTGTTTAAATAAGAAAAAGAATAGGAAGGGAAATAATTGTACCTATGAGGGTAGGTTGGCTGTTGTCAGAAAAGGTTGAAATTAAGAAACACAGAATCTTTTCTTTTTTTTTTTTTTTTTTTTTTTTTTTTTTTGTTTTTTTTTTTTTTTTTTTTTTTTTTTGTTTTTGTTTTTGTTTTTTTTTTTTTTTGAAAGATGACATGAAGAAGAAGAAGATGATGATACGTATGATTGTTTGTGGATATGGCTCACATCTCGCCTCTGTTTAACGTCCAATAACGCTTAAACGCCTTCTATGAGTCGAGGATAAGCTTCCCATCTAATTTTCTTATAAATTGGCAAACAGGGTCTTTTAGAGTCGATTCCCAAGATTGTAGCGTTTTTCTTCATCCTTGAAGAGATTCCACAATTTAAGAATTTCACGATGCACCAATCCACAAGAATGCATCTCAAGAGTCAATAAGATATCATCTAATGACTCCTTACTCACCCATTCTTAATGAAGAAAATTTTATCTTCTCTATTTGCGTAAACCATCCCCAAAGTACGACATCGCTTGTTATAGTTCCATCGTCCACATTTGTGACAAACTTGTAACCTTTTTGCTCTTCTCCTTTTAGAATATGAACTTCTTCCAAGACCGGGCATATATGAGTTAAATGAAATTGAGGACTCACCGCTAATCGACCTTTGCTTCAATTATCCAAACAGACATCTTCTCGCATACCTTTGTGCATTAACAGCCTCAATCTTTCACATCGAACTTTGTAGATTGTTCTTAGAGCATTTTGAGGAAGAGAAGGAAAATATTTGCTCAGTTTGAAAGAATGACATCCATTTTGAAGGAGAAGAAGAGTTTAGTTATTTTGGGAAACTGAAAATAAACCGACTTGAGAGTCATGGAGTACCGTATCCGCCACTTAACCGGCAACACAAAAGAACTCAAGAACTTGGTTTTCCAGGAATGGTTGAGTCTTTGTCCATTAACTTTAAGCGCATTACCATTCCTAGGATCCCATATCTACGGCCCCACGTGTTTGACAACCAAAGAACCGCGCCTCCTAGATCTCAATTTTCCAAGGAGTAGGTGCAGATGATAATCTCAAAGCAGAACTTTTTTGACCAATTTTCGCAGCTTTTTGCAGACCTTGAATAAAGTAGGCCAATAAAATCCATACTGCAAGATTTTCGCAATTGTTATCGCTTATTGTCTGGCATACAACTATTTTTTTTTTCTTTTTTTTTTTCTTTTTTTTTTTTTTATTCATAATGCGGATGGAGAAGGTTCATCACCTCCACTTCTGCATTCTCTGGAAGTTCATAATAAGGTTTGAGACGATGACCATTGACCTTAAATGTTTTGCCCGAAATTTCACTCCTGATCTCAACTGCACCAAAAGGAAAAACATTAGTTACCACCACAAATGGCCCAATCCACTTAGAACGCAGCTTTACCTCGGAAACAATTTGAGTCTTGATTGAAAAAGCAGAACTTTTTGCCCTCTCGTGAAATTTCTTTCTGAAATTAACTGTCATGGAATGCCTTAGCTTTAGTCTTATAAATGAGGGCATTCTCGAAAGCCTCATTTCTTAATTCTTCCAGCCTCGTAATCGAACTTCCTTTGCTTTCCACTCTCCTTCCAATTCCATATTTACTTGTTTAATGGCCCAGTAAGAGCGATGTTGCAACTCAACGGGAAAATGACAGGGCTTTCCATACACCAACCGAAATGGTGACATGCCAATAGGAGTCTTATAGGTAGTCCTATAAGCCCATAAAGCGTCTTCAAGTCGAGTGCTCCAATCCTTTCTTGAGGGATTCACTATTTTTTCAAGGATTGACTTAATCTCCCGGTTGGACACTTCAGTTTGCCCATTTATCTGTGGATGGTAAGGAGTGGAGATTCTGTGCATAACTCTATATCTTTTCAATAGAGCATCAAAGGTTCTGTTGCAAAAATGAGTCCCTTGGTCACTGATGATAGCCCTTGGGGTCCCAACCTGGAGAAAATATGTGTTCTAACAAAATCGCAATGCGCTTTAGAATCATCGATCGGGTGGCTTTTGCTTCCACCCATTTAGACACATAATCAACAGATAAAAGAATGTATGTGAAACCAAATGAAGGAGGGAATGGTCCCATGAAATCAATACCCCACACATCAAAGAGTTCCACAAAAATGATCGGAGTCTGAGGCATTTGATTACGAGGACCAATATTACCTGTTCTCGACAGTGGTCACAAGACTTACGTGTTGTAAGCGTCTTTGAAAATTGAAGGCCAATAGAAACCACTGTCAAGCACTTTATTGGCTGTCCTTTTACTGCCAAAGTGTCCTCCACATGCATAGGTGTGGCAAAAGGAGAGGATGGAGTGTGTCTCGTAATCATGAATGCACCTCCTAATGACTTGATCTCGCACAATGCTTCCATAAGTACGGGTCATCCCGTATATAGTATTTACAAATACTCCTTAATTTATCTCTTTGGGCCTTGTTCAAACCCTCCGGAAAGTCCTTAGTAACTAGGTAGTTAACAATGTCAGCATACCAAGGGATTATGGTGTTGGCAACCATCAAATATTCATCCGAAAAAGTCTCCATGATAGGCATTTCTTCCTCTTCAGTTACCAATCTACTCAAGTGATCGGCCACCAAGTTTTCGCTCCCTTTCTTGTCTTTAATCTCCAAGTCAAATTCCTGGAGCAATAAAATCAATCGGAGCAATCTAGGCTTTGCTTCTTTCTTTGTTAGAAGATACTTCAAGGTTGCATGATTTGAAAACACAATCACTTTAGAACCAATTAGATATGATCTAAATTTTTCTAAAGCAAATACAACAGCTAGAAGTTCCTTTTCTGTGGTTGAGTAATTAAGTTGGGCATCATTTAGAGTCCTTGATGCATAGTAAATGGCATAAGGAACTCTATCAACTCGTTGTCCCAAGACAGCTCCTACTGCAAAGTCACTGGCATCACACATTAGTTCAAAAGGTAACTCCCAATTGGGTGGCCTGATGATAGGTGCAATACTTAACAACTTCTTGAGTTTATTGAAAGCTTCCATACATTTCTCATCAAAGTTAAAATTAACATCTTTTTGAAGAAGTTTGCAAAGGGGCAATGAGACTTTAGAAAAGTCTTTAATGAATCTCCGGTAGAAACCTGCATGACCAATAAAAGAACGAATCTCCCGCATACTAATGGGTGGTGGCAAAGAATGCATGAGTTCTACCTTAGCTTTATCTACTTCAATTCCCTAGCGAAATTACATGACCTAACACAATACCTTCATTCACCATGAAATGACATTTTTCCCAATTCAAGCACTGTTAGTGTCAATGCATCTTTTAAGAACCAATGTTAAATGTTCCAGTGCAATTTTCAAAATCATTTCCAAAGACACTAAAGTCATCCATAAAAACCTCAATGATGTTTTCAATGTAATCGAAAAATAAACTCATCATGCATCTTTGGAAAGTTCCTGGTGCATTGCGAGTCCAAAAGGCATTCGCCTATATGCAAAGGTACCAAATGCACAAGTGAATGTAGTCTTGTCTTGGTCTTCGGAGCTATGGCAATCTGTTTGTAACCCGAAAAACCATCCGTAAAACAATAATGAGAATGACCACTAATCTTTCTAACATTTGATCAATGAAAGGTAAAGGAAAGTGGTCTTTTCTCGTGGCGGCATTCAACTTCCCGTAATCAATACAAACACGCCACCCTCGTCTCGTAACCTAGTGGGAATAAGCTCATTTTCAGCATTTCTTACCACAAGAATTCTAGATTTCTTTGGTACTACCCGGACCGGGCTTACCCACTTGTCAGTCGAAACGGGGTAGATCACCCCCACACTTAGGAGCTTCAATATCTCCTTTTTCACAACTTCCATCATGGGAGGATTCAACCTCCGCTGAGGGTCTCTCACAGTTTAGTATCCTCCTCCATTAATATCCCGTGCATACAAATGGAGGGACTAATACCCTTGATATCGCCTATTGACCAACCAATGGTCGTTTTATGTTCCTGCAAAACAGCTACCGCTTTCTTTCTTGTTCTTGGGTGAGTGACTTTGCAATTATTACTGGAAGGGTGTCCTTCTCCCCCAAGAAGATGTATTTAAGATGATCAGGCAGTGCTTTAAGTTCCAATTCAGGTGCCTACACAACAGAAGGTTGAGATATATTAGTAGTAACAGGTAAATCAACAAAAGTTACCTTGTGCTCTTCTGGAGTGGAAGATAGCTCTTGTAAGGCAGCAACAATTTCATCAATGTCTTCACTCCATGGCTCTTCTTCACTCTTTTTCTTTTCCTCCTGTATATCTAAGCTATGAGTTAGAATTGTATCAAGAGCATCAAAATGGTTAGTATCAAAAGCTGCAGAAATTAAAGAATCAAAAGGATCAAAAGAATCAATTAAACAAGCAGAGTGCACATCACTTGGGTATCTTATAGCTTCAAAAATATTGAATCTAATTAATTCCCCATCAAATTCCATTGTTAGAGTTCCTGAGTGCACATCAATTTTTGTCCGCGCAGTATTCAAAAATGGTCTCCCTAACAAGATAGGAGCAGATTTGGGAGACTCATCCTCTTCCATGTCCAAAACATAGAAGTCTCCATTGAAACACTAATTCATTCACCTCGCACCAAAACATCTTCAACCACACCCTTAGGGTATGCATTAGATCTATCGCCAATTGAATAACAACACCAAGAGGTTCCAAAGGACCCAAGTATAAAGATGCATAAATAGAATATGGCATGACATTTATAGATGCACCTAAATCAAGCATTGCCCTTTCAAACCTTGTGTTACCTATAGTGCATGGAATGGTGAATGTGCGTGGTCCTTACATTTGGTTGGGAGTTTCTTTTTAATTACAAATTGAAACATTTTCTCCCACTTGGACCTTTTCATTTCCTTTTAACTTCCTCTTGTTAGTGCATAATTCTTTCGTAAATTTTGCATATCTAGGTACCGCTTAATGGCATCTAACAAAGGGATATTAACCTCTACCTTCCTAAAAGTCTCAAGTATTTCTTTTTCTCGCTTCTTCTTTCTTGGTTTTAACCAACCTACTAGGAAAAGGAGCTTTAGTAACATATTTAGGAAGGGGTTCAGAAATACTTACCTTAGGGGCTTTAGAAGTTTGCCCCTTATCATTTGCTTCTTTGGGTAGTTCATCTTTCTCTTGAGTGATTTGTAGAGGAGATGTAGGCTCATCCATCGTCTTTCCGCTTCTCAACGTGACAAAGACTAGCATTTTCCCTGATTTACTTCTCGGTGAGGGTAGTTTTCCCGAAGCTTGGCTTTGAAACTTGTTGAATTCTCGTGGACAAATGTCCTATCCGATTCTCGCAAGTTATTGATTGCCTTGTTTCTTGTTGAACCGTGAATTATTAGTAGCCATTTGCTTCACTAGCTCCTCTAGTGAAGGCTCGTGCTTGCTTAGGAGCTTGAACTTGTACTGTCTCTCGAGGGAAATGTGCTTGCCTTTGTTGGAATCCCGGAGGTCCATAAGTCGGAGGTTGATTTTGAGGTTGCTTTGCATAGTTAAATTAGGATGATCCCTCCAACCTGGATTATATGTGTTTGAGTAGGGGTTGTAATTTTTTGAAAGTCCAAAGATATCCCCTACTCGCTCTTACCTCCTCATTTGTGTCCTCTTGGAAAGTGGGACACATATCGTGGGATGTCCAGATGAACAACAGATCCCACAAGCATGAACTGGTGCTTTGCCCGTATCCATTAACCGCCGAACCATAGCAAATCAATTGAGTCATTTGTCAGTAGACTCGGTTGTCTCTACTTCTTTCACCGCTTTACTCCAAGTGTCATTTCTAGAGTAGAATTGTTGAGTATTGGCAGCCATTCTTGAGATCAAGTTTCTAGCTTCTTGAGGAGTTTTATCAACCAATGCTCCTCCGCTAGCAAAGATCAATCATGTTGCGATCCATCACTTGTAAGCCTTCATAGAAATACCGAATTAATAGTCCGCTCACTTATTTGATGATGAGGGCAGGTGAAACATAGCTTCTTAAATCTCTCCCAATAGTCATGAGTGATTCTCCATGCCTTTGTTGAATATCACAGATTTCTTTTCTAATTGTTGCAGCTTTTGAGGTAGGGAAGTATCTGTCTAGGAAAGTTCGGGCCATGTCCTGCCATGATTGGATGGATCCGAGTGGCAAGTAGTAAAGCCACTCCTTTGCTGAGTCTTTCAATGAGAATGGAAAAGCTCTCAATTTGACTTGCTCTACATGAATTCCTACAGGTTTCATGCTAGAACATACCACATGAATTTCCTTCAAGTGCTTGTTGGGGTCCTCTCCGGGTAATCCATTGAAAGATGACAAGAGATGGATTAAGCCGGATTTTAATTCAAATGCCTCTTCATTTTCAAGAATGTCTATGCACAGAGGTTGTTGATCTAGATCTGGAGCACCTAATGCCCTTAAAGTGTTTTCTGCCATCGTGATGTCTCTGAACTTGATAGATCAATTTAACGGGCAGCTTCAATGTCAGCAGGTGTGAAGTGGAAATTATCCGGATGGAAGGGAAATTGAGGATATGAAGTGAGTTGATCAATATAGTTCCTCAAATTTAGCAATCCTTCATCTACCCCTTCAATGGATATCAACACCTACAAAACACTCAGAAAGAAAGATTCAAAAATAAAAACAGAGTAAAAATAGGAAATAAATTAATAGTGTAATTGAAAAATTGGCTCCCCGGCAACGGCGCCAAAATTCTGATGCATGCGGATGTAGTGATTAAAATTTAGATAAAAATCAGTTGTCAGGCCCACCAGAAAATAAAAACCTTACAACTAGTTGTAGTTAGTAAGGGTCGATCCACAGAGAACCAATTCAATTAACACTATTAAATAATTCCCAATGTAAACTCTGATTAATAATAAACAGTAAATAGGGGGTTTTGGAGTTTTGATGAACAATGAACAGCTTCAAAGACAATAACAATAAACAAACTGAAATCAACAATATAAGAAAATTGGTTAAGAGATTGATTCCACCACTAGATTTATATGATAATGTAAATTCACATATCATTTTATTCCAACATGCTCAATTATGTTTTTATGCAATTGTGAGAGTAAATCTCTGTTTTCCTTACGTGTTGGCCAATTTAGCAACCGCTCAAATCAACTCCTAATCACCGATTAGTCATAAAGCAACCGCTTCTTACAACTATCCAACAATTGCATTAAGATTTAGAAAACCAATTACACTAAGATCTAATCACACACCGGATTAAATTACTTAGAACATATATTTCTCTAGATCTACTACCACAACCGTGTATAATAAATCCAGATCTACCACTTTTATAACTGGTAAATAGCACAAAGATAATTATACCCACATGAACATCATACATCCCACTATATCTACTACCACAAACATGCATAATAAACCCAGATCTACCACTTTGAAAGTGGAAACAAGTATAAAAACCTTCATACCAACAATAGATTCAGAAATATATGAATAAAAACATAACTGTGTTGAAATAATCAAATATGCAAGGTTCACAACATTAATACTAGCGGTTTCATCACTCCCTTAACTAAGGGAGGTTTAGTTACACATAACTAGAAGAAAATCACAAGAAAAACTATGAAGAAACAAGAAGAAACTATGAGAGAAAATGAAGGAGAGTCCAACTTGTGTTTTTCATGATAACCGATGGTGCCTTTTATAGAAGTCTAGGGTAGCAAAATGACAAAGGGGAGTGGGTTGGTGAATGGGGTAGTTGAATGGGTTAGTGAGTGAGGTAGTTGAGTGGGTTGGTGAGTGAAGTAGTTGAGAGGGTTGGTGAGTGAAGTAGGTGAATGGGTTGGTGAGTGAAGTAGGTGAATGGGTTGGTGAGTGAAGTAGTTGAATGGGTTGGTGAGTGCAAAAATTTCTTGTCTGATTTGGAAGCCAAAAACGACCAACTATACTTCAGACCCATGAAAAGTACTCTTCATGAAAGTCGTAGATCTTTATCTTGGCTATAACATGCATATCTGGATTGTCCAATTTGGCTTCCTACAGCCCAAGATATGACCCAAATACTGTGGTTGCTCAAACCCAACTTCAGTATCTCTGTTCCAACTTGCAAGCTCAAGCTAACCCATTAGACTTCATTTTTTCACAAGGTGTTCTTCATGAAAGTTGTTTATTTGGATCTTGATTATCAACTATCCAAATTTCAGCCCATCTCCATTACTACAGCTTGAGATATGATTTTATGAGTGCACACCATTCGGATTCTAGTGATAGAACCCGTATTCTGCCTTCCATGTAAACTTAGGTCCCTTAGAAATCTGTTTAGGACTTCGAGCTCTCATCAAAGTTGTAGAGCTTCCTCTTACATTTCCTACAAGGTAAAATTCAAGATTATCAGATATCAGGAACTCAAGTTATGGCCAAAATACAGAATCAGTGTCAAATCTCAATAATGCTGAAAATATTCAATTAGGACCAATTTGAGCTCAAACTCACAAAATCATACCAAACTCAATCGATTAAGAATATGGAGAGTGTAAATGACTAAACATAAGGGTTTCTTAATGAATAAAAAATGTGATTATCACCGCCCCTAGCGAGTGTGTTTAGTGGCCCACATACATCACTATGTATAAGGCCTAAAAGATCACTAGCCCTTTCACCTTGTCCAGTGAATGAGGCCTTTATCATTTTCTCCAATAAACAAGATTCACATGTCTCATATGATTCGAAATCAAACGAGTCCAAGAATCCATCTTTATGGAGTTTGGAGATGCGTTTCTCATTTATGTGGCCCAAACGACAATGCTAGAGAAAAGTTGGGTTCAGATCATTTGATTTAAACCTCTTTGTATTTATGTTATAGACGGGCGTTTCGAGATCAAGTACATAAAGTCCATTACTCAATTGTACACTACCATAAAAAATATCATTCATATAAATAGAACAACACTTGTCCTTTATTATAAAGAAAACCTTTCTTGTCCAAACAAGAAATAGAAATGATATTCCTACTAACAAAGAGCACAAAATAGCAGCTTCTCTAACTCTATTACAAGCCCAAGTGGGCAAAGATAATAAATAAGTCCCTACAACTAATGCAAAGAACCTTTGCTCCATTTCCAACTCTTAGGTCGACTTCGCCCTTCGTCAATGGTCTCATCGCTTTTTTAGATCCCGCACATTTCCACAAATGTGAGATCCACATCCAAGATCTAATACCCATGATGCGTAAGTAGATAAATTGACTTCAATAACAAAAATACCCGAAGTGGAAGTCTCACTTCCCTTCTTCTTTTTGAGCTCCTCGAGGAACTTGGCACAGTTCCTCTTCCAATGTCCGGTCTAACCACAATGGAAGCATGTACCTTCCTTAGCCACTCCACCCACTGGTTTCAAGCCAGAAGTGCTAGGCTTGGACTTGTCCTTGCCCTTGCCCTTCCAGTTGTCCTTGGGCTTTTTTTGCTGTTTCTTGCCCTTATTCTTTTGGACCATCATTATGGCCTTCCCTTTGCCTTTGTTAATGTTCTGCTCAGCAGTTCTCAACATGCCTAGCAGCTCTGGTAGTGATTTGTCAATCTCATTCATGTTGTAGTACATGACAAATTGACTGAAACTTTCCGGCAATGATTACAGGACTAAGTCAGTGGCCAACTCTTGGCCCAAGGAAAATCGAGTCTCTCTAGGTTTTCAATGTACCCAATCATCTTGAGTACATGAGCACCAACAGGGCTTCCTTCTACCAGCTTGCACTGAAACAGTGCTTTAGAGACCTCAAATCTCTCATGCCTGGCCTGCTCTTGATAGAGCTTCTTAAGGTGTACGATCATATCGTATACATCCATATTCTCATGTTGCTTTTGGAACTCAGAGTTCATGGTGGCCAGCATTAGACATCCAATGTCCAAGGCATCATCTTAATGCTTCTTATAAGCATCTCTTTCAGTTCTAGGGGCATTAGCAGCAGGTGGCTCAGAATAGGTTGTTCCAAAACATACAGCTTTTTCTCTTGCTTGAGGACAATCCTCAAATTCCTGTACCAGTCTAGAAAATTCATTCCAGACAATTTGTCCTTCTCAAGGATGGATCGCAATGATAAAGTACCCGATGTGCTTGTTGCCATGGTAATCTATTAACAGAAATATGCAAAATATAAGTATCATGCCATAAACATATTTAATGAGGTCTTTTAATTAAATATGTCTCTCACTATTTTATTCAAGTCAATGACCCTCAACATTGACTCAAAAAATCCCATCGTAAGATTTCCTAGTAGGCCAAGATCCATATTTCACCTAGTTTTGAGTCAGCTTTGGCTGATCACCCAAAATTTAGTTATTTAGGTAGGAAACACTTTCCAATTACATCACATGTAACTCTTGGATAGTTGGGTGAATAACACTTATTCAAGTCCATCTAATGGACCAAAGCCCAACTTCATGCCTCTAAGCCTTCAATCCTATTGAAATGGCCTAGTTAAGTCAGACCCAATGGTTGGCAGTTGGGTATTACGTTTATCCTATCGCGTCTTACTAATATAGATAAAGGTATCCTGCTTTGGCAGACCTGCACTTGATCGATACTAATCTTGATGAGTGTCACACATTGGAAGGCATCACATAATGACTTAATATTTGCTTTGAGGGAATTTTTATTATTATTATTAGATCTCACCATTTATTAAACTGTTTATCATACCATAAACAATATCCATGCATCTCATACATAAAAAGCGTATAGTAAAAGTGACATGGTTATGGCCCCTAAGAGAGTAGCATTAACTAAGCTAGCTTCATCAAGCATCTCCCACCAACATCCTCACTTGATGCTGCCTTCTTGTCTCCACATCATAATTACATTATATAAAAACCTCTTTTACATTCGAGGGGAGTTAGGTGAGAAGAGAATGTACAATCAGAATGTAGAGAGAAAGGCACGACACACAGGTCGTATTTATTAAAACCAAAAGGCATAAAGAGAGGACTAAGGCCATAACCATGCACCATGCATCACAAAGAATATATAAACTCATAACAATAATACATAATTATTTTTCGTGAGTTATAAAGGATAGAAAATATTGCACTTTCGAATAACACACTACGCAGAGGCAGCACGGGGGTTCTGCTGCCCGATCAGTGGGCGGGGGTCAAGGGGAGGCCGCCCTTGGTGCCGCATATGCCGCGTGGAACCGTAAGCCCGAACAACATGAACACTTCATGTGTCGAGAGGAATCCTTGTGCCGTCGTTCAACACTTGAACCTCAGGCGCCTCGTTGGCGGCTTGACATCAACACTTGATGCTGCTACCGCAAAACAAGAACAGGGTTTCCAAAACCCCTTGCGCTGCGCCTCTTGTGCAGAAACAAGGATTCCATAACCCCTGCTGCTGCAAGCCAAGAACAAGGTTTCCTAAACCCTTACACCGCGCATTGAGAATAAGGATTCTATAACGCTGTTTGTATCACATACATACCAAAAAGCTTCGCAAAAACATATATCTTAATACAAAACGGTTTTCACAGAACATATGAACATCTTCATGAAGTTTTGAAAACAACATCACGGTTTTGCATACAACATAAGAAATAGAATATGTTTTCACAAAGGGTTTCATACAGTTTTCAGAAATAACATATTAAAGATCATATCTTTTGTCAAAAACAAGAACAGAAAACATGTTATCTCATGTAAATGAAAACAGAAAATCAAATCATGGTTTCGCAAGACACTCTGATACCACTGTTGGGAATTTTTACGGATATAACACGCAGCGAAAAATAGGGATTCCCACCAAGGATCCATGGAAAAAGTCATAATCCGAGTTTTAAATGATTTACCTCTTGAAGCGTGAATCACTAACACCGTAATAGAAATGATGTCTCTGTGGTATCCACATGAACAGACTCACGAACGTCCAACGTCCGCAAAGAAGAGCCTCACGTCTCTCACACAGTGCTAGCTGCGAAGAGAAGAGAAGAAACCTGTCGCTCTCTCACTCACTTTTCTGTAGGTGCGGCTAGGGTTCGGAATTATGTCAATTAGCAGCCCCCTTAGCAGTACTATTTATAATAGTGACTACCTTAAGTGAGTGTGAGCAGCAATAAGGTAAGATGTGCAACCCTAGACCCATCTGTTATGAGTCTGGCCCATATTTGAATCCGAGTCCAACTTGGATCCATTACTCCAATTTTAGTCTGCTCTATGTGTGTGACCCTGTAGGTTCTTATTACGTTGGCAGTAATATTAAAATCCCATTTTAATTTTACAAGCAGTGAGCGGTATCTAGCAACACATCGCTGCTACCCAAGTAATAAGAATGTCAGTGATTTGACATAACCTTTTCGTGACCAATGTTTCCGTGTCGTTTAGTCCCTTTGTCAAGATATTTAGATTAAACACAAGGCATGGAATACGTCACCCTTGTATAGTCCAATCATTCATTTTCTGATACTCGAGTAGACTTTGTAACAACAAATGAGATCAATATCTCATATCGACTCATTTGAGCATGGTCATGCATTTCGCAGTCTCACTCAATCAGGGGGCCCAAAGATATCGCTCCTGTTATGTAGGAGTGACAAATCCCTTCTAGGTCACTCACATCCCTCTGCATGATTTATGGTATGTCCAATAACCAACTTTATAATCACCTTATTACAGATGACGTTTGATGGTATTAAAACACACAACTCCTCATGTAGGAATCGTAGTGATTTCACGTCAAAGGACCACAGACACCATTGTCACTATGAGAATTGCTTATGACACTCACGTAACGATCTATGTAGCTTTCTCATGGTGGGTCAGTCCAATACATCATTACTCTAATATGTACCCATGTGAAGACTTGATATCTCATATCCATGACCCGTGAGATGCGGTCATCAGTCTCTACATATACTAGTCTCAATGTATTATTGTTGTCCTAATTAACAATAATACTTGACTAGGGACATTTAAGAATAGTGTTGTAACCAAAAGGATCTCACGATCAAGTCATCCACTTGATGTCCTATGGCATCAAACTTACTATTCTAAGGACTTTATTGTGTTCATCAAAAAGAACACAATAAATGAAATGCCTCATATATAAAATAGCATAATAGAATGTATGTAAATACAGAAAATGTATTAGCCTCTAGGGCATACACCAACAGTTTCTGTATATTTTAGTCCCTTTGTCTAGATATCTAGATTAACACAAGGCATAGAATATGTCACCCTTGTATTGTTTAATCTTTTGTTTCCTGATCCTCAGGTAAACTTAGTAAAAACAAACGAGATCAATATCTTATATTGACTTATTTGAGCTTGGTCATGTATTTCGCAGTCTCACTAAATCAGGGCCCCTCGAAGAAATCGCTCCTGTTATGTAAGAAGGATAAATCCCATTTAGGTCACTCACATCCCTTTACATGATTTGCAGTATGTCCAATAACTAACTTTATATTCACCTTGTTACAGATGATGTTTGATGACATTAAAACAAACAACTCCTCATGTAGGAATCGTAGTGATTTTAGTCAAAGGACCTGTTGGGAATTGCAGTTACATCACGCAGTGAAAAAAATAGGATTCCTACCGAGGATCCATGAGAAAAGCTATAATCCGAGTTTTTAAATTATTTAGCTCTTGAAGCGTGATCAAAAGGAAGGACGTGAATCACCAACATCGTAATAAAAATGATGTCTCTATGGTATCCACATGAACAGACTCACGAAAGTCCAACGTCCACAAAGAGGAGCCTCACGTCTCTCACACAGTGCTAGCTGCAAAGAGAAGAGAAGAAACCCGTCGCTCACTCACTCACTTTTCTGTAGGTGTGGCTAGGGTTCTGAAAATTGTCTATCTTAGCAGGCCCTTAGCAGTACTATTTATAATAGTGACTGCCTTAAGTGAGTGTGAGTAGCCGCAAGTAAGCTATGTAACCTTAGACTCATCTGTTATGAGTCTGGCCCATATTTGAATTCGAGTCCAACTTGGATCCATTGCTCCAATTTTAGTCTGCTCTATGTGTGTGACCCTGCAGGTTCTCATTACGTTAGCAGTAATATTAAAATCTCATTTTAATATTACAAGTAGTGAGTGGTATCTAGCAACACATCGCTGCTACCCAAGTAATAAGAATGTCAGTGATTTGATATAACTTTTCTGTGACTAATGTTTCCGTGTCGTTTAGTCCCTTTGTCAAGATATCTAGATTGAACACAAGGCATGGAATGCGTCACCCTTGTATAGTCCAATCATTTGTTTCCTGATACTCAAGTAGACTTTGTAACAACAAATGAAATCAATATCTCATATTGACTCATTTGAGCATGGCCATGCATTTCACAATCTCACTCAATCAGGGGCCCCGAAGATATCGCTCCTGTTATGTAGGAGTGACAAATCCCATCTAGGTCACTCACATCCCTCTGCATGATTTATGGTATGTCCAATAACCAACTTTATAATCACCTTATTACAGATGACGTTTGATGGTATTAAAACACACAACTCCTCATGTAGGAATCGTAGTGATTTCACGTCAAAGGACCACAGACACCATTGTCACTATGAGAATTGCTTATGACACTCACGTAACGATCTATGTAGCGTTCTCATGGTGGGTCAGTCCAATACATCATTACTCTAATATGTACCCATGTGAAGACTTGATATCTCATATCCATGACTCGTGAGATGTGGTCATCAGTCTATGCACATACTAGTCTCAATGTATTGTTGTTGTCCTAATTAACAATAATACTTGACTAGGGACATTTAAGAATAGTGTTATAATCAAAAGGATCTCACGATCAAGTCTTCCACTTGATAACCTATGGCATCAAACTTACTATTCTAAGGACTTTCTTATATTTATAAAAAAAGAACACAATAAATGAAATGCCTCATATATTAAAATAAGCATAATAGAATGTATGTAAATACAGATAAATGTATCAGCCTCTAGGGCATACACCAATAATCTCCTACTTGCACTAGAGCCAATCAGGTATATGTCTGATGCCTAAAGACCTAGTGTGACCTTCATG
The DNA here is from genome assembly GCA_029884595.1 of Ormosia semicastrata. Lineage (NCBI taxonomy): Eukaryota > Viridiplantae > Streptophyta > Magnoliopsida > Fabales > Fabaceae > Ormosia > Ormosia semicastrata. The sequence continues at coordinate 36,238,086 of JAQQTO010000048.1, read as the reverse complement.
CTTCTGCTGTGCAAGAGGCTTCGTCAGTGGATCAGTAATGTTATCATCTGTTGGTACCTTGCATATCTTCACATGTCCTTTATCAATAATCTCTCGAATGAGATGGAAGTGCCTAAGTATATGTTTGGATCACTGGTGAGATCTAGACTCCTTAGCTTGTGCAATGGCTCTATTATTATCACAATAGAGGTCCACTGGCTCCACAATGCTAGGAATAGTGCTAAGTTCAGTAATGAGCTTCCTAATCCAAATGGCCTCCTTTGCTGCATTGGAGGCAGCAATATACTCAGCCTCTATGGTAGAATCAGCGTCTGTCTCCTGTTTTGAACTCTTCCAGCTCACAGCCCCACCATTTAGGCAAAAAACATAACCCGATTGCAATCTGGAGTCGTCTTTATCGGTCTGGAAGCTAGCATCAGTGTAACCCTTTACAACTAGCTCTTCCTTGCCTCCATATACCAAGAATGAATCCTTAATCCTTCTCAAGTACTTAAGGATGCTCTTGATAGCAGTCCAATGATTCTCATCGGGATCAGACTGGTACCTACTCGTCATGCTCAAAGCATATGAGATGTCTAGTCGAGTACATAACATGGCATACATGATAAATTCAATTGTAGATGCATATGGAATCTTGTTCATGCGATCCCTCTAATCCTGGGTGAAAGGGGATTGAGCCTTAGATAGGCTTACACCATACGACATAGGCAAGAGTCCTTTCTTGGATTCATGCATGTTAAACCGTCTTAACACTTTGTCTATGTATGTACTCTGACTTAGACTAAGCAGTCTCAATGATCTATCTCTGTAGATCCTGATACCTAATATATAAGTGGCTTCACCCAAGTCCTTCATAAAGAAGCAGTTCCCTAACCAAGTTTTTACAGACTGTAGGGTAGGGATGTCATTTCTGATAAGTAGTATGTCATCTACATACAATACCAAAAAGACAATAATGCTCCCACTAACCTTCTTATAGACACAAGATTCTTCTTCATTCTTGATGAAATCAAACTGTTTATTGTATCATCAAAATGAAGATTCCAACTTCTGGAACCTTGCTTCAATCCATAAATAGATCATTGTAACTTGCACACCTTTCCAGCATCCTCTGGAGTGGCAAAACCCTCAGGTTGTGTCATATACACATCCTCGAGAAGATTTCTATTAAGGAAAGCAGCTTTGACATCCATTTTCCAGATTTCATAATCATGGTATGCTGCAATAATAAACAAGATCCGAACAAATTTAAGCATCGCAACTAGGGAAAAAGTCTCATCATAGTCTACACCATGAATTTGTTTGAAACCTTTAGCCACCAATCGCGCCTTAAAGGTATGCACATTACCATCCATGTCAGTTTTCTTCTTGAAAACCCACTTGCACCCAATGGGTTTTACCCCTTCAAGTGGGTTAACCAAGGTCCATGCCTAGTTGGCATACATGGAATCCATTTCAAATCTCATGGCCTCAAGCCATTTCTCAAATTCTGGGCCAATAATGGCTTCCTGGTAAGTCATAGGCTCATCTTGATCCATGAGCAATACGTCACCTTGCTGGGTCATGAGAAATCCATATCTCTCTGGTTGATGACGTATCCTGTTAGACCTACGCAGGTCTTGTGCTACTAGAGCAGGTTGCTGTTCTACAACATTTTGTGGAGGCTGCTCTATTTCCACCACTGGTTCATTGCTGCTTTGTGAAACTTGAACTTCTTCAAGTTCTGCTTTTCTCCTACTGGTTCCTTTAAAGATAAACTCCCTTTCTAGAAATACCACTATCTGTGTGACAAACACTTTGCCCTCGGTAGGATTATAGAAAAAGTATCCCTTGGTTTCCTTTGGATACCCCACAAAGAAGCATTTATCTGATTTAGGTCCAAGCTTATCAGAAACTTGACGTTTCACATAAGCTTCGCAGCCCCAAATCTTCAAGAAAGACATACTGGGTCATCTCCCAGTCTATATCTTATATGGTGTCTTTTGAACCGTCTTAGATGGAATACGATTAAGTGTGAAAGTTGCTGTTAATAAAGTATGTCCCCAGAAGGAGCCTGGAAGGTCTGCATGACTCATCATGGATTGGACCATGTCCAACAAAGTCCAGCTCTTCCTTTCAGAGACACTATTCCATTGTGGTGTTCCTGGTGGAGTGAGTTGAGATATTATCTCACACTCTTTCAGATGATCATCAAACTGTTAGCTTAAGTATTCTCCTCCTCGATCTGAATGAAGGATTTTAATACTCTTGCTAAGTTGGTTTTGTACTTCATTTTTGAACTCTTTGAACTTTTCAAAGGATTCTAATTTGTGCTTCATAAGATATACAAATCTATATCTACTGAAATCATCAGTAAATGTAATAAAGTATTGAAAATCGCCTCTAGCGAGTGTGTTTAGTGGCCAACATTCATCACTATGTATAAGGCCTAAAAGATCACTAGCCCTTTAACCTTGTCCAGTGAATGGGGCCTTTGTCATCTTCCCCAATAAACAAGATTCACATATTCCATATGATTCGAAATCAAAGGAGTCCAAGAATCCATCTTTATGGAGTTTGGAGATGCGTTTCTCATTTATTTGGCCCAAACAATAATGCCAGAGAAAAGTTGGGTTCAGATCATTTAATTTAAACCTCTTTGTATTTATGTTATAGACGGGCATTTCGAGATCAAGGACATAAAGTCCATTACTCAATTGTGCACTACCATAAAAAATATCATTCATATAAATGGAACAACACTTGTCCTTTATAATAAAAGAAAAACCTTTCTTGTCCAAATAAGAAACAGAAATGATATTCCTACTAATAGCAGGCACAAAATAGCAGTTCTCTAACTCTATTACAAGCTCAATGGGCAAAGATAATAAATAAGTCCCTACAGCTAATCCAGCAACCTTTGCTCCATTTTGCACTCGTAGGTTGACTTTGCCCTTCATCAATGGTCTACTGCTCTTTAGATCCTGCACATTTACATAAATTTGAGATCCACATCCAGTATCTAATACCCATGATGCAGAAGTAGATAAATTGACTTCAATAACAAAAATACCTGAAGTGGAAGTCTCACTTCCCTTCTTTTTCTTTAGCTCCTGCAGGAACTTGGCACAATTCCTCTTCCAATATCCGGTCTGATCACAGTGGAAGCATGTACCTTCCTTAGCCACTCCACCCACTGGTTTCAAGCCAGAAGTGCTGGGCTTGGACTTATCCTTGCCCTTGCCCTTCCAGTTGTCCTTGGACATTTTTTGCTGTTTCTTGCCCTTATTCTTTTGGACCATCATTATGGCCTTCCCTTTGTCTTTGTTAATGTTCTGCTCAGTAGTTTTCAACATGCCTAGCAGCTCTGGTAGTGATTTGTCAATCTTATTCATATTGTAGTTCATGACAAATTGACTAAAACTTTTTGGCAACGATTGCAAGACTAAGTCAGTGGCCAATTCTTGGCCCAAAGGAAAACCAAGTCTTTCTAGGTTTTTAATGTACCTAATCATCTTGAGTACATGAGCACCATCAGGGCTTCCTTCTACCAGGTTGCACTGAAATAGTGCTTTAGAGACCTCGAATCTCTCATACTTGGCCTGCTCTTGATAGAGCTTCGTAATGTGTATGATCATATCGTAGGTATCCATGTTCTCGTGTTGCTTTTGGAGCCTAGAGTTCATGGTGGCCAACATTAGACATTCGATGCCCAAGGCATCATCTTGATGCTTCTTATACGCATCCTTTTCAATTCTAGGGGCATTAGTAGCAGGTGGCTCAGGAATAGGCTGTTCTAGTATATACAACTTTTTCTCTTGCTTGAGGATAATCCTCAAATTCCTGTACCAGTCTAAAAAATTCATTCCAGACAACTTGTCCTTCTCAAGGATAGATCGCAGTGATAAGTTACTTGATATGTTTATTGCCATAGTAATCTATCAACAGAAATATGCAAAATATAAGTATCATGCCATAAACATATTTAACGAGGTCTTTTAATTAAATATGTCTCCCACTATTTTATTCGAGTCAATGACCCTCAGCATTGACTCAGAAAATCCCATCGTAAGATTTCTTAGTGGGCCAAGATCCATATTTCACCTAGTTTTGAGTCAGCTTTGGCTGATCACCCAAAATTCAGTTATTTAAGTAGGAAACATTTTCCAATTACATCACATGTAACTCTTGGATAGTAGGGTGAATAACACCTATTCTAATCCATCTAATGGACTAAAGCCTAACTTCATGCCTCTAAGCCTTCAATTCTATTGAAATGGCCTAGTTAAGTCAGACCCAATGGTTGGTAGTTGGATATTACATATATCCCATCGTGTCTTACTAATATAGATAAAGACATCCTGCTTTGGCAGACCTGCACTTGATCGATACTAGTCTTGACGAGTGCCACACATTGGAAGGCATCACATAATGACTTAATATTTATTTTGAGGGAATTTTTATTATTATTAGATCTCACCATTTATTAAATTATTTATCATACTATAAACATTATTCATGCATCTCTCATACATAAAAGGCATATAATAAAAGTGACACGGTTATGGCCCCCTAAGAGAGTAGCATAAAGAAAGCCAGCTTTACCAAGCATCTCCCACCAACGTCCTCAGTTGATGTTGTCTTCTTGTCTCCACATCATAATTACATTATATAGAAACCTCTTTTACATTCGAGGGGAGTTAGGTGAGAAGAGAATGTACAATTAGAATGTAGAGAGAAAGGCACGACACGTAGGTCATATTTATTAAAACCAAAATAGTATAAAAAGAGGACTAAGGCCATAACCATGCACTATGCATCACAAAGAACATACAAACTCAAAACAATAATACATTATTATTTTCATGAGTCATAAAATAGATAGAAAATATCACGCTTTCAAAAAACACACTATGCAGAGGTAGCACGGGGTCTCACTACCCGGTCAGCAGAGATATCAACACTTGAACCCTAAACCCAAAAACACATGAACGCTTCATGCGCCGCAGGGAACCCTTGTGCCGCTGTTCAACACTTGAACCCTTGCGCCTCCTTGACGGCTTGACATCAACACTTGATGCTATTGTCGCAAAATAGGAGTAGGGTTTCCAAAACCCCTTGCGCTGCACCACTTGTGCAAAAACAAGGATTCCATAACCCTTGTTGCCGCAAACCAAGAACAACTTTTCCTAAACGTTGTACGTATCACATACATACCAGAAAGCTTCGCAAAAATATACATCTTAATACAAAATGGTTTTCACAGAACATATGAACATTTTCATGGGTTTTTGAAAACAACATCACAGTTTTGCATACAACACATAAAATAGAATATGTTTTCACAAAGGGGTTTCATTCATTTTCGGAAATAACATATTAAAGATCATCTCTTTTATCAAAAAATGAGAACAGCAAACATGTTATCTCATGCAAAAATGAAAATAGAAAATCGAATCATGGTTTTGCAAGATGCTCTGATACCACTGTTGGGAATTACGGTTACATCACCCAGCGAAAAAAATAGGATTCCCACCGAGGATCCATGCAAAAAGTCATAATCCGAGTTTTTAAAATATTTACCTCTTGAAGCGTGATCAAAAGGAAGGACGTGAATCACCAACACTGTAATAGAAATGATGTCTCTGCGGTATCCACATGAACAGACTCACGAACGTCCAATGTCCACAAAGAGGAGCCTCACGTCTCTCACACAGTGCTAGCTGTGAAGAGAAGAGAAGAAGCCTGTCGCTCTCTCACTCACTTTTTCATAGGTGCAGCTAGGGTTCTAAAAATTATCTATGTTAATGGCCCCTTCAGTACTATTTATAATAGTGACTACTTTAAGTGAGTGTGAGCAGCAGCAAGGTAAGCTGTGCAATCCTAGACTCATTTGTTATGAGTCTGGCCCATATTTGAATCCAACTCCAACTTAGATCCATTGCTCCAATTTTAGTCTACTCTATGTGTGTGACCCTGCAGGTTCTCATTACATTGGCAATAATATTAAAATCCCATTTTAATATTACAAGCAATGAGCAGTATCTAGCAACATATCGCTGCTACCCAAGTAATAAGAATATCAGTGATTTGACATAACCTTTCCGTGACCAATGTTTCCATATGTTTAGTCCCTTTGTCAAGATATCTAGATTGAACACAAGGCATGGAATGCGTCACCCAATCATTCGTTTCCTAATACTCGAGTAGACTTTGTAACAACAAATGAAATCAATATCTCATATTGACTCATTTGAGCATAGTCATACATTTCACAGTCTCACTCAATCAAGGGGCCCGAAGATATCTCTCCTGTTATGTAGGAGTGATAAATCCCATCTAGGTCACTCACATCCCTCTGCATGATTTGCGGTAAGTCCAATAACTAACTTTATAATCACCTTGTTATAGATGACATTTGATGGGATTAAAACACACAACTCCTCATGTAGGAATTGTAGTGATTTCAAGTCAAAAGACCACAGACACCATTGTCACTATGAGAATCGCTTATGACACTCACGTAACGATCCATGTAGTGTTCTCATGGTGAGTCAGTCCAATACATCATTACTCTAATATGTACCCATGTGAAGACATGATATCTCATATTCATGACCCGTGAGATGTGGTCATCAGTCTATGCACATACTAGTCTCAATGTATTATTGTTGTCCTAATTAATAATAATACTTGACTAGGGACATTTAAGAATAGTGTTATAACCAAAAGGATCTCACGATCAAGTCATCCACTCGATAACCTATGACATCAAACTTGCTATTCTAAGGACTTTATTATGTTTATCTAAAAAAGAACACAATAAATGAAATGTCTCATATATTAAAATAAGCATAATAGAATGTATGTAAATACAGACAAATGTATCAGCCTCTAGGGCATACACCAACAAGACCACATATACCATTGTTACTTTGAGAACTGCTTATGACACTCATGTAACGATCCACGTAGCGTTCTCATGGTGGGTTTGTCTGATACATCATTACTCTAATATGTTTTCATGTGTAGACTTGATATCTCATATCCATGACCCATGAGATGTGGCCATTAGTCTACTCACATACTAGTCTCAATGCATTATTGTCATCTTAATTAAGAATAATACTTGATTAGGGATATTTAAGAATAGTGTTCTGATTCCAATAGGATCTCACGATCAAGTCATCCACTTGATGTCTTATGGCATTAAACTTACTATTCTAAGGACTTTATTATATTTATAATAAATAACACAATAAATGAAATGTTTCATGTATTAAATAAATAGCATAATACAATGTATGTAAATATAGTCAAAATAAATTGGCCTCTAGGGCATACACAAACATTCAAAAGTAGAAGAGAATGGATGAGAAGAAAAATGCTCCTAGACTGAGTTACCCACAGGATAAGGGTAAGGAAGTTTAAGGGGGACTTAGGGGGTCTAAGTGTTTAAGTGCGAAAACCAACATGGTGACAAGCCTTACTTGGCAGGACAATCAGTGTGCTACACATGCAGGCAGTCAGGGCATTATGTTAGGGAATGCCCTCAGAGGAAGGAAGTTATGCCCAACTCGAGACCTCAAGCCAAGGGGAGCATGTACACTCCAAGTGGTAAAGAGGTGACTCAGTCCTCCGATCTGATTCAAGATAAATTCTTGATTCATGATCATCTTTTAACTATTTTATATGATTTGGGAGCTTCCCACTCCTTTATTTCTTTTGATTATGTAAATATGCTAGATTTACCTATGTCTGAACTCCTTTATAACCTATCTGCATCTACTCCCACCGGTAAACTAGTTACAACTTCAAAAGTGTGTCTTGATTATTGTACAAATGTAGAAGGTAGGATTTTCTTCATAGACCTCATTTGTTTACCCCTTGTAGATATCGATGTCATTCTTGGAATTGATTGGTAGTCCTTTAACCGTGTAGTTTTAAACTGTGCAAATAAAACCCTTGAGTTCATGATGAATATACCTACGAGAGTTGCTCTTTCTGAGTCAACGTACCTCAATGCTAATTAGGTGAATCACTGTTTGGAGGAAGGGGCTCAAGGATATGTTCTCCTTTTCTCTCTAAGTGCTGAGGTAGAGCAGAGCTTAGATGATATACTTGTTGTAAGAGAGTATCCTGAGGTATTCTCGAGAGACATAATTGAGTTGCCACCTAAGCAAGAAATAAAGTTTTCTATAAATTTAGTTCCTAGGCCGGAACCTATATCTATGACATCCTATAGGATGGCACCTCTAGAGTTAGCGAAACTCAAGAGGCAAATAGATGAATTATTGGACAGATAATTCATAACACTGAGTGTTTCTCTGTGGGGAGCACCCATGTTGTTAGTAAAGAAAAAGGATGGTACCATATGACTTTGTGTTGATTACAAGCAGTTAAACAAGGTAATAATCAAGAATAGGTATCCATTACTTAGGATAAATGATCTAATAGATCAACTAAGAGGAGCATCTATTTTCTCAAGGATTGATGATCTAATAGATCCACTAAGAGGAGCATCTGTTTTCTTAAGGATTGATCTTAGATCTGGGTATCATTATTTAAGGGCTAAGGAAGAAGATATCCCTAATACCACTTTTAGAACTTGGTATGGACATTGTGAGTCCTTGTGATGTCCTTTGGGTTGAAGAATGCAGTAGCAGTGTTCATAGACTACATGAATAGGATCTTTAGAACCTACCTAGACTAGTTTGTGGTAGTTTTTATAGATGATATCATAATATATTCTAAGACAATGGAGGAGCATGAACAACACGTTAGGTTGGTTTTGGATATCCTTAAAGAGAAAAAGTTATTTTCCAAGCTATCTAAGTGTGAGTTTTGGCTAAGGCAAGTGTAATTTTTAGGCCATATGATCTCTCAGGGAGGGATTTCAATGGACCCAAACAAAGTTAAGGTAATGGTACAATGGGAGAGACCAACCATTGTGACAGAGATAAGAAGTTTTATAGGTCTGGCTAGGTACTATAGGAGGTTCATAAATGGATTTTCTTAGTTAGCATTACTCTTGACTAGGTTAACTAGGAAATGTAGTACTTTCGTTTGAACTCAAGAATGTGAGGACAATTTCCAAGAGCTTAAGTTGAGGTTAACTACCTCACTGGTTTAGGTAATTTCGGATCCTTTGGAAAACTTTGAGGTGTACTATGACGCTTCAAAGATGGGTTTAGGGTGTGTTCTGATACAAAATAGGAGAGTAGTTATCTATGCATCAAGGTAGTTAAGGCCATATGAGGAGAACTACCCTACTCATGATCTGGAGTTAGCTGCAGTGGTGTTTGCCTTGTAGGTTTAGAGACATTACCTATACGGAATCTAGTGATCATAAAAGTCTAAAGTACTTGTTTGATCAGAAAGAACTAAACATAAGGCAAAGGAGATGGATGGAGTTCTTAAAGGATTATGACTTCATACTAAAGTAGCATCCGGGTAAGGCCAATGTAGTGGCCGATGCACTAAGTAGGAAATCCTTTCATGTGTCTCAAATGATGATCCAAGAAAGTGAACTCCTTGAGAGTTTAAAAGACCTGAGTCTTGTAGTGACTGTGTCGCCACATAGTCTCTGTGTGAGTAGATTGGACATAAAATGACTTAAGGACTCAGATCTTAGAAGCTCAAAAGGAATATGAGACTCTAGGGGATATAAGTGAGCAAATCTTCTTAGGAAATCATAAGGATTTCGATATGATGGATGATGGAATGGTTAAGTTTAAAGGTAGACTTTGCATTCTAAGGGAATCTGGGATCGAAGAGAGGATCCTTGAAGAGGCTCACAAAAGTCAGTATACTATCCATCTCGGGGCCACTAAGATGTACCAAGATCTTAGGAAGATGTTTTTGTGGCCTAGAATGAAGAGAGACATAACAGAGTTTGTGTCTAGGTGCTTAACTTGTTAGAAAGTTAAGATTGAGCATAAAGAGCCCTCTGGACCTCTTCAATCTTTAAAAATCCCCGAGTGGAAATGGGATAATATCACTATGCATTTTGTGATGGGGTTACGCAGAACTCAGTTACGATTTGATTTGATTTGGGTCATAGTGGATAGACTGACAAAGTCTGCCACTTTTTACCGATTAAGGGTAACTACTCCTTGGATAGACTAGCTCAACTATACTTACAAGAGATAGTTAGATTGCATGGTTTTCCCCTAAGTATAGTTTCATATAGAGACCCTAGATTTACATCTAGATTTTGGCGAGCTTTGTAGAAAGCTTTTGGGACCAAACTTAGTTTGAGTACAACATATCATCCACAGACAGATGGTCAATCGAAAAGGACTATCCAAACCCTTAAGGATATGCTTAGAGCATGTGTCCTAGAGCAATAGGGTAGTTAGGATAGGTTCTTGCCTTTAATGGAGTTTTCCTACAATAATAGTTACCATACTAGCATAGGAATGGCAAGAAGTGTAGGCATCCGTTATATTAGTATAAGTTCAGAGAGAAAACCATCCTAGGACTTGAGTTAGTGCAACAAACCTCATATCAAATTAAAATGATCAGGGATAGGTTGGTTATGACTCAGAGTAGGCAGAAAAGTTATGCTGATAGGAGGAGAAGACCACTAGAGTTTAAAGAAGGAAAACATGTTTTCTTAAGAGTCACTCCTACAACTGGGATTGGTAGAGCATTGAAAACACAGAAGTTAAATCCTTGTTTCATTGGTCCCTACCAAATCCGAAAGAGAATTGAACTTGTAGCTTACTAAATAGCCCTTCCTCCCAGTCTGCCAAACCTTCATAATGTCTTTCATGTGTCACAACTTAGGAAGTACAGCCCAGATCCTTCATATGTCATAAGAGATGAATCTGTGCAGTTAAGGGATGATTTTTCTTACATAATGCATCTGGTAAAGATCGTGGACAGTGGAGTCAATGAGCTTAGAGGTAAGCAAATTCCATTGGTGAAGGTATTTTGGGATGAAGTTGGTTTTGAGGAGGCTACTTGGGAGCTAGAGTCCCACATGCAGCATGACTACCCAGAGTTATTTGTATGAGGTAAGCAATTTTGGGGACAAAATTTTAAAAAGGAAGGGAGAAATGTAACATTTTCTTTAACATATTAGCCTTGTTTATAGTTACAAAGGTATCATAATACTTGCATGACACGTCTGCATAAATTTGTGACATTCTGAGTTAGTTTGATATTTTTAAGTACACTGAGTGAGTGTTTAAATACTAAATTGATGAGTCAGATATATGGAAAATTATGAAAATGGTAAAACTAGGATTTAGATGAATCCATGAATTTTTTATAGTGCTTGTGGAAGTTAGGAATCTTGATTTTGTAAAATCTAAGTGTTCTTAATAAATAAAAAGTTTCAGCTAAATATCTTAAGTTCCTTTCCTTCCTATGTCCCCACCACTTCTTTCTTTTTGACTTTGTTGGCTTACTTTCTCTCTTTTTACACTCAATCTCACTCTCTTCACATGAGACTGCCAGTAGCAATAGAAAAATGAAGAGAAAAGGAGAAAAATGGAGGAGGAGAAGAAGTGTAACATCCTAATACAAATATCTTGATTTATTCATCATATACAAAGATAAGTAGTACTTGTCATGCTACTTCTAACTTAAACAACATTCTAACCCATAACCTTTATACAAATAATTATGGAGAGCCATAAAGAAAAGGTCATACATATATATGTCAAAAGCCTCAAAGGGAAAAATGTTATACATATAACTTTATACAACTCAAAGTAAAAATAAACAAGAGTTAGTCATAAAATATATAAACTGAAACTGTCTAATCTTGTTGCCTTTTCTTCTTTTTCTTTTTTCTTTTTCCCTTCGAGAGGATCTTAACCTGCTTATTCCATGAAACATAGAATAGGTGAGAACATGAAAATTGTCAACAATTAAACATATATCTCATGGCATTATTATAAAATTACACAAAGGTAAATTTATAAACTATAAACTTATTATTGATATTAAACAACTGCCTATACAATTGTAAAATATCATTGTTCCTTGGCAAAGCATTTATCTCACTCTTTTGCCTAGTATAGGACTTAACTCATCCTATTGCCATTGGTAATACGCTTTTCTCATTTTACTACCCTTTACATAAGTGTTTTTCTCACTCCTCATTAACTCACTACATTGTTCTAGGTAAAGTGCTTATCTCACTCCTCTACCACACTTGGTAAAGTGCTTTACTCACATCTTTACCATGACAATGTACTTTTTTCACTCCATTGTCTCACAACTCATATTGTGCTATGACTCAACTTTATCAAGTAAAGGAACCTTTCTTTGTTAACACTCCATTTCAACTCAACTTGATGAGATAATAAAGTATTTCACTAAAAATTTGCATAATTAACTAAACTTTAACTACAAGAGAGTAATTCATGCATCTAGATAAGTAAAACATACTTACAATACTTGTATCTAACTTTCCATATTATCACACCGCAAGTGGTAACCTATGCCACACTAGTGTGCCCAAGGTCCTAGATACCTATTTTAGGCAATTCCTAATTTATGGAATGCTTAAAAACTCAAACTTGTATATATATGCCATTTCTTTTAAGCATCTAGTGCACAAAGTGCTCAAATCTAGGTTAAATCACTCATCATAGTGAAAACCCTAGAAAACGCATCACTTAGTACTCTTTGGAATATCTAATTCCTTAAAACAGGGCAATTCTATTCGAATAACCCTTTCTGTTATCCGAATATAACCCTCTAAGTTTGCACTCTAAAAAGGTTTATTTAATAACCTTTGGGGTTATTTGAATAACACCTTAAAAAAGTGCAATTTGTTTTCTCCTTGTTTCATGTTTATTCGAATAACACCTAGTGTTATTTGAATAACACTGATGAAAACACATTCCCTGAAGCTCTATGATGCTTTATTCAAATAGCCTTTACCTTATTCGAATTAGGCATTACTAAATGGCTTTTCTGGGTAGCAAAAAACCATAATACTATTCTATTAATTCCCATGACTGATTTCAACTATCAATCAAGGGTTGTACAAGGTTTCTAACTCCATACATGGTCACTAAGCTCAATGAAACTATCAAACACTCTTACTGTGCATTAACTTATGGAGAAAGATCAAATCAATCAACCACAAAATACTTATTTTCTAAACTCTTGGATGTGTAGTTTCAATGATGTCAACAAGCTTCAAATTAACCACCATGTATGTATCAACACTAATGGAACTACAAACGAGTTTTCAAACAACTCATCCAATCCCAATCATGGAAAACATACTGTAATGTCCCGAGATTGCTTGCAGGATCAATAAGTGTCCCCACAAACTAACACGGGTCTTTTCAGCATACTTTGTCCTCACTTACACGCATCCTAGGAAACTTTCCAAGAGGTCACCCATCCCACAAGTGCTCCAAGTCAAGCACACTTAACTATGGAGTACTTATGTTCTTGGCTCCCGAAAAGAAGATGCATATTGTCGATATGGGTGGTGCTAATCAAATCCTTTAAGCCATCCTTAACTATGCAGTCCCATACCTGCACAGTCTCTGGATCCTTCTCATTTCGGTGTGTATTCAAGTCATTCATGTGTCCCTCTGCCTAGAAGCCTGCCAGGAGCCGCTCCTTGTCCGTGCTTCATCTTTTGCACCGGCGACCACTCCTTGCCCTCGTCAGCCCCGGGTGTCACATGCTCACCAGCTTCCGCATGGTTCATCCTCGAACCACACCGTACTGGGAGAGGTCCCAATCTGATACCATTTATAACATCTCGAGACTGCCTACAGGATCGATGAGTGTCCCTACAAACCAACACGGGTCTTTTCAGCGTGCTTTGTCCTCACTCACACGCATCCTAGGAAACTTCCTAGACAAGTGCTCCAAGTCAAGCATGCTTAACTATGGAGTACTTATGTTCTTGGCTCCCGAAAAGAAGATGCATCTTGGCGATATGGGTGGTGCTAATCAATTCTTTTAAGTTATCCTCAACTATGCGGTCCCAAATTGCACAATCTCTGGATCCCTCTCATTTCAGTGTGTATTCAGTTCATTCATGTGTCACTCTACTTAGAAGCCTACCAGGAGCCGCTCCTTGTCCATGCTTCATCTTTTGCACCGGTGACCACTCCTCGCCCTCGTCGGCCCCGCTTATCTTATGCTCACTAGCTTCCGCATGGTTCGTCCCCGAACCACACCGTACTGGGAGAGGTCCTGCTCTGATAACATTTGTAATGTCTCGAGACTACCTGCAGGATTGATGAGTGTCCCCACAAACCAACACGGGTCTTTTCAGCGTGCTTTGTCCTTACTCACATGGATCCTAGGAAACTTCCTAGGAGGTCACCAATCCCACAAGTGCTCCAAGTCAAGCATGCTTAACTATGGAGTACTTGTGTTCTTGGTTCCCGAAAAGAAGATGCATCTTATTGATATGGGTAGTGCTAATCAATTCTTTTAAGCCATCCTCAACTATGCAGTCCCATACCTACACAGTCTCTGGATCCTTCTCATTCTGGTGTGTATTTAGTTCATTCATGTGTCCCTCCGCCTAGAAGCCTGCCAAGAGTTGCTTCTTCACCGTGCTTCATCTTTTACACCGGCGACCACTCCCCGCCTTTATCGGCCTTGGGTGTCATATGGCTATCAATTCACTTGAAGCATTCATACAAATTTCTTTAGCATATAGAACCATTGTTTCACCATTAGGCTTTAAATGTAACACTTTCAAGAAAAGGGTAGAAATCAATCCTAATTACCAAACTCTTCTAACTAAGTTCCTTGAGTGACCTTTCCTCATATCATTCACTAAAACTTAAAAAGAAACCACATTATTTTAACCCCATAATTCTTTTCCTTTTCCTCTAAGTCTTTCAAGTGTTCACTATTCCTTTCTCAAGCTTGTTTTTCCTCTCAAAATCGAAAATCGTTCTTTTGCTAAATGATAAAATTTATTCTTTTCCATTCTTACCTTATGAATCCTTAACTAAATTTCTCGATTATCAAGTTAACTAGATTCACTACTAATAAATCATTTTCCATTATTCCAATTATCCCCAAAATTATTTTCATTAGTATATCCAAAAGTTATTACTCCTTAAAATCATGACATTATGATTATTTTCTCTCTTACTTATAAATCCTTTAATCCTAATTTGTCATCCAATTCACCTAAACAATATTTTCTAACATTCTTTCTAAAACTTTCATTATTCAAATTCTAAATAAAATCTTTTCCATCCTAATTACTCTTCTATCCAATCATCAAATATTTTAGGTCTCCAATTCGCTCTTTCATCCAATTATCAAATATCATTGCCAAAAATCAATTCTTTTCAATGGTAAAAACTTGTTTCTTTCCTCTTTCAACTGCAACCTCATGAATCATACTTTTGTAACTTAATCATCTAAGTCCTTAATAAATAAATATTTTTCTCATGGACACCTCTTCCTAGGACAAGAAGGCTGTGAGCCTCAAGAGATCAAATGGACCAAAAATCATTCCTTTACAACATAATCATAGCATGCCACATACTTTAATCATCACAATTAATTAAGTTCATGCTCACTATCAAAATCACATAATCACATATATCTATTAAGCCATCACAATCATTTCTTGTATACAATAACATCATATATAACCATACAAAATCAAACAAACATAAATCAAAGGCAACACAATCGAGTGGATGAATCCTCACGTGGACTCTCCACTCCCAATACAACCATTCGTTTCTCACCACCATAGCATAGTTGATGAGGTTAATCTCCCTCTTACCTTAGGAGATATCTAACCACTTTTGTAGAGCTTTTTGAAATAACCTTCCTCCTCCAAGAACCCCTTAGAACCGAAAATGACTTAGCTAAGAATCATCATTTTTAGACTTTGAAAAGAATAACTAAGGATGAAAATCAAAGCTTTGGAAGGAAGAAAAGGAAAAGAATGAAAAAGGTGGAACCTTTACCTTAGAAATCTCCAAGCCCTACCTTGAAGGAAATCTTGAAAAGTGATGAACAACAAAAAATCTTCACACTAGATGATCATAGAAGGAAGTGTAGATTCAAGATTGTGGAAGAGTGGGGTCAAAGAAAATGGTCGTGAGGTAGGGTGGAGAGAAAAGGAAGAAGATGATGAGAGAAAAGTGAGAAACCTTTTCGGGTGGAGAGAGAAAGTGATAGAAAGTATGAAAATGAAAAGATGATAGGAAATGTGTCCAAGAAACCTTTTGCTTCCTCTATGGCCGTGCAACACACTTTGGGAGAAGTAGCAAAGCTTCTTTTGCAAGCTTCCTTGAGAAGCTTCTCACATTTTCCCAAAAAGTCAACCAATGATGTGATGTGGTGATATTACTCAGATGATGTCATAAAAGTGACTAGATAAAAATAATCTACTAGATTTTTACTACAATATTTTACCCAATGGATAAAAGTTATAGTTAATAATGCAAGTATCTATTGTCCAATGGATAATAGAGTGTACCCAAATTTTATCCGTCAGATAAAATCTTAAAAAATAAAAACTTCGTAAACTGTGTCTGACATCGGATTTAGTAATATCCCTCGTCATTGTTTTCACAGTCCAAGGTTTCTCGGCCTCGGAAAAATATTTTATTTTTTCGGCTCTGCTTAGTGCACACGTAAATCGAAAAATATATTAAAATAATCAAACAATTCAAATAATTTCATAAAAATTCACAAAAATCACAAATATTATAAAATGAATATATATTATGAAACAAATAATTTTCGGGGTGTTATGCCCAAGTACTGGACCCAAGTGGATTGTGGAATCGATGTATAGGACCCGAGTGGATCGTTGGTATTATGTAATTGTATGGGCGATTATATAATATCATTGATACTAATAGTATTAGACAATTGTATGGGTGATTGCTTTAATACCATTGGGAATGGTATAACGGCGATTTGATTTCATTGTTCATGCATTGAACATTATACAGTCAACTTTTGTGCCTAGGAATGAATGAGAACTTACAGGATAGTGTGATCCATAATGGATCTCAGGGGCCGTCAAGGTGAGGTGATCCACTTAGTGATTTGTTATCACATTGTATACTTGTGGCCGTGGAAAATCGTTGCAACGCACGATGAGGACCCGACAAACACTATCTTTTTCGTGGTCTGGCGTAGACTGTCTTTTGAGGGGGGACAGATCTTTTGGAACTTTCATCTCTGAATTCTTTAACTCCATGGAATAGGAACTGGTCGCATTGTGCATAAGGATGGTCAACATACACATTATGCATATGCATAGTCAATGTACATCTTGTTGTGGTTTAGTCAGTGTTTATGTATTTGATGTACCTTGCTAAATTATATATATTAGTTGATAACATGACTATACCTGTTGATCTGTCATATCCCTGTGTTAATATGATTATATTTTTTATTCCTTGATATCGTTGTATATGAAAGGCATTATTGTCTTTCATTGTGTTTCTTGCTGCCATAATGGTCTTGGTGTAAGGGATCTCACCTCTTCCATTGTATTATTCTGTCTGTTTCTATTTTTGTACTTATGATGGAAAAGACCATGATGACGACAAGGCAAGATCAGCGAGGTTTCACTAGGCTACAATTTCATGGGGGCATCAAAGCGTGGAGTGTTCAGTGGGATACGGGGCACATTTGGTATGATGGAGATGTCACTTTGCTTTGGAGTAGGACCCGAGATGAGGTAGCTACATTTACTATAGATGCAGTTGTTCACTTGGAATTCTACATGCCCCTTGGGCAGCTTTCGGATGATTGGAGAGCTTCCCCTAGGGAGGACTCTGTGGGGTCGACTGCTCGGACTCTCACCCGTAGTATCATGCCCCGACTGGGGGCTTTGTCTGCCGGGGATCCCGAGAGGGATCAAGATGAAGATCGGGTGCAGGACCCTATTCTTCTGGTGTTTGGACTTGGGCAAGGCTCAATCTTCATTTAGTAGTTATATGTATATATTTACTTTTGGGAGTACTTAAAATTTATGCTTTTGGAACATGAGATGATGTACTTAAAAATGTAGTAAACTTTGTTTTATGAAAAACCTTCTATTCAATTCTTATGACTTAAGTCTTTTATTTATTTCGGTAAGCTTATGTTATCCGTTAAAAAGAAATTTAAAACACGTATTTTACAATATCAACTTTTATAACTTGGTTAAAGTTCTTTTTAGAAAAAGGAGTCGGTCTAAAATATAATGCCTCTCAGAAGGGGTGTTACAATAGGTGGTATCAGAGAAGTTCATTTTGTTGAGCTGGGGTATAGACTGACTGTGCTTAGGAAGGTAGAAATTCCTGTGTATGTGTGTGTGTATTGTGCATTTCGTTGTCTCTTATTTGAGATGTTAAAAAAGGATTGCATAAGTTGCTTTAGGATGGATGTTAGTAGTTACTATTACATAGTTAGATGATATTAAGGAATGGCCAACTCAATATGTAATATTTTGTGTGGACAAGAAATTATAACTTCAACCAGACGAACTAGGAGAATAAGGGTTCTTCTAGTAAGAGTCCAATTGGATGACTGAACTCGTGCAAAATTATTTATACCTACACCCTTTAGAGTAGTGCCTCTAGTGTGAGTGAAGCCTAAGTCCGAGTCTTTTGGGTTTATGGGTAAGTTTGCTTTGTTTGTGCTATGTGTTTCTCTGAAACTAAACGCAGAGATATATTGTATAATCTCCGAAAGGAGACAATATTATTTGAAATGGTTACTTCTTGTTTCCATTGTGTTTTGACTTGTCTGTTTTGGAAGAAAGGGCAATGGCTCACGATAGGCATACGTGTAGGAATGTGGAACGCAACAACGAAAGGATGGTTGCGACTGTGGAAGCAATACAAAGAGTGGCTGGCATAACAGTACAATAGAATCAGAGGACCGCTCAGTAGCAGGAATTGATAGCCAAGGCTCAGATTTTGTTAGAGTTGAATTAGTCTTAGGACATGGAACCCCATAACATTAGACCATATTGGTTCCGAAAAAGGAGAAGTCGTAAGGTCAAGCAATTCCAGCAGAAATCGTATTCGTGACCACTAGGAAATCAACAACAACAGCATCCGTATAGAGGTAGTGCTAGTGGTAGTATACTCAGTCAGCCTGTGACACTTTTATAAACATGTAAGAAGTGTGCAAAAAGTCATGCAACAAGGAATTGTACGATCAAGGGAAAAGTTTGTTTCAAGTGCAGAAAGTCAGGACACGTGTTTAGGAATTGTACTTCTCAGGAGACGAAGCCTTCTGTTAGCAATAAGCATGCGATAAGGGCTCAAGCCAGAGGAGAACTTAGTACGTTGAGTAGAGCAGAAGCCTCCCAATTTGAAGATCTACCCAAGTGAGATTGTACCATGGGAAGTGAGCCTTAAATTGTACTGTTTGACTTAGTGGTGACCCATTCTTTTGTTACCTATGGTTGTGCGAGCCAAATTTGGGGTTGTCTGTGTATTTATTTCCTTCTGACTTAAGTATTGCCATTCTCATTTCTAAGTCTGTTGTTATTACCCAAGTTTATTTAAACTATCCTGTCATTATTAGAAATTGGAACTTTTCTGCCAGTTTAATTGTTTGCCTTTTTCGTAAATAAACTCGATCTCAGAAAGGGATTAGTTATTTTATAACCATATCTTGTTTTTCTGTTCCAATAAAACTTTAGTGCTTCTTGAGACAGAGATTTCTGGATTTGAATCCATGAAGCTCATTCCTAAATCTTATTGGACCATATCAAATTCTTCGTCGGATAGGTCTGGTAGTATACCAAATGACTTCACTACCTTTTCTTTCTAACCTTTATAATGTTTTCTGTGTATCTCGATTGAGAAAATATGTCCCTAATCCAAACTATGTCATTGTGCTGAATACATTACGATTAGAAAAGGACTTGACCTATGAGACACTTCCTGTTAAGATAGAGGATAGATGACTTAAAGGATCAACTGAAGGGAGCTGTTGTGTTCTCCAAGACCAATTTGCACTCTGATTATCATTAGGATCGTTTAAAAGCAGAAGATGATTCCAAGACAACCTTTCTGATGCATTATGAGCACTACGAGTATTTAGTAATGCCGTTCGAGGTAACGAATGCTCCAACAACATTGTGGATCACATGAATAAGATCTTTCTTCCTTAGTTAGATGGATTTGTTATTGTCTTCATTGGCGACATTTTGACCGATTCTCGAAACTCGGAAGAACATGCTGAACCTTTTAGTGTGGTTCTTCAGATTCTAAAGGAGAAGAAGTTGTATGGCAAGTTATCAAAATGTGGATTTTGGTTAGAGGAGATTAATTTTTAGGGCACATAACTTCAAAAGAAGGAATTGTTATGGATCCGTCGAAAGTTGAAACAGTTTTTCAAAACAAAAGACCGAAGACCGTATTGGAGATTTACAACTTTGTGGGATTAACTGGTTAGTATTGGAGATTCCCCGCAGGATTTTCCAAGATAGCATAACCTCTTATCCAGCTCACACGAAAGAGTCAAGTTTTCGTATAGATTGATATATATGAGGAAAATTTTCAAGGGTTGAAGAGATACTCGACTATTTCGCTAGTGTTGATTCTGCCCAATCCCAATGAACCTTTTGAGATGTCTCGTGATGCTCCACGTTAGAGCTTAAAACGTGTGCTTGTATGAATAAAAGGAATAGTAACGTATACTTCAAGACAATTGGGAATACATGAGAAGAGTTGCTCTACACAAACTTAGAGTTAGCCGTGTGGTTGCATTGGAAATCTGAAGACATTTTCTACAAGGAATAATATCCGCATGTGTTCTAAGGTATAACAAATTTTGAGGATGAAATTTCTTTTTAGAATGGGAGAGTTGTAATACCCCGAAAATTGTTTGTTTCATAATATATACTCATTTTATAATATTTGTGATTTTTGTGAATTTTTTTAGAATTATTTGAATTATTTAATTATTTTAATATATTCTTCGTTTTACATGCACATTAAGCGAGGCCAGAAAAATAAAATATTTCCCTGAGGTCGGAAAACCTTGGACTGTGAAAACGGTGACAGAGGATCTTAATAAACCCGATACCGAACACAGTTTAAGAAATTTTCATTTTTTGAGATTTTATCTGACGGATAAAATGTGGGTACACTCTATTATCCATTGGACAATAGATATCAGCGTTGTTAACTGTAACTTTTATCCATTGGGTAAAAAATTATAGTAAAAATCTAGTAGATTATTTTTATTTAGTCACTTTTATGACATCATCTAAGTGATATCACCACATCACATTATTGGTTGACATTTTGGAAAAATGTGAGAACCTTCTCAAGGAAGCTTTGGGAGAAGCTTGCAAAAGAAGCTTTGCTACTTCTCCCAAAGTGTGTTGCACGGCCATAGAGAAAGCAAAAGGCTTCTTGGACACATTTCCTATCATCTTTTCATTTTCATACTTTCTATCATTTTCTCTCCACCCAAAAAGGTTTCTCATTTTTCTCTCATCATATTCTTCCTTTTCTCTCCACCCTACCTCATGGCCATCACCCAAAGATCCACCATTTCATTTTCTTTAACCCCACTCTTCCACAGTCTTGAATCTACACTTCCTTCTAAGATCATCTAGTATGAAAATTTTGGGTTGTTCATCACTTTTCAAGCTTTCCTTCAAGCTAGGGCTTGGAGATTTCTAAGGTAAAGGTTCCACCTTTTTCATTCTTTTCCTTTTCTTCCTTCCAAATCTTTGATTTTCATCCTTAGTTATTCTTTTCCAAGTCTAAAAATGATGATTCTTGGCTAGGTCATTATCGATTTTAAGGGGTTCTAAGAGGAGGAAGGCTGTTTCAAAAAGCTCTACAAAAGTGGTTAGATATCTCCTAAGGTAAGAGGGAGATTAACCTCATCAACCATGCTATGGTGGTGAGGAACGAATGGTTATATTGGGAGTGGAGAGTCCACGTGAGGATTCATCCACTCGATTGTGTGACTTTTGATTTATATTTGTTTGATTTTGTATGATTATATGATGTTGTTGTATACAAGAAATGATTGTGATGGCCTAATGGATATATGTGATGATGCGATTTTGATAGTGAGCATGAACTTAATTAATTGTGATGATTAAAGTATGCGGTATGCTATGATTATGTTGTAAATGAATGATTTTTGGTCCCCTTGATCTCTTGAGGCTCACCTTCTTGGCCTAGGAAGAGGTGTCCATGAGAAAAATATTTATTAAGGACTTATATGATTAGGTAACAAACGTTTGATTCATGAAGTTACAAGTTGAAAGAGGAAAGAAACAAGTTTTTACCATTGAAAATAATTGATTTTTGGCCATGATATTTGATAATTGGATGAAATAGTGAATTGGAGACCTAAAATATTTGATGATGGGATTGAAGAGTAATTAGGATGGAAATGATTTTATTTAGAAGTTGAATAATGGAAGGTTTAGAAAGAATGTTAGAAAATATTGTTTAGGTGAATTGGATGACAAATTAGGGTTAAAGGATTTATTATTAAGAGAGAAGATAATCATTATGTCATGATTTTGAGGAGTAATGACTTTTGGATATACTAATGGAAATAATTTTGGAGATAATAGGAATAATGGAAAATGATTTATTAGTAGTGAATCTAGTTGACTTGATAATCAAGAAATTTAATTAAGGATTCATAAGGTAAGAATGGAAAAGAATAAATTTTATCATTTAGCAAAAGAACGATTTTTGGTTTTGAGAGGAAAAACAAGTTTGAGAAAGGAATAGTGAAAACTTGAAAGACTTAGAGGAAAAGGAAAAGAATTATGGGGTTAAGATAATGTGGTTTCTTTTTAAGTTTTAGTGAACGATATGAGGAAATATCACTCGAGGAACTTAGTTAGAAGAGTTTAGTGATTAGGATTGATTTATACCCTTTTCTTGAAAGTATTACAATTAAAGCCTAATGGTGAAACAATGGTTCTATATGCTAAAGAAATTTGTAAGAATGCTTCAAGTGAATTGATAGTGATAACTCTTGAATTTGCACGACTGAGATACTTTGTGAAAGAATGCATTAGCATTGTGCTTTTGGGCCGACGTATTGGACCCAAGTGGATTGTGGATTTAGCATTATGCTTTTGGGCTAACGTACTAGACCTAAGTGGATTATGATTTTAACATTTTGCTTTTGGGCTGACGTACTGGACTCAAGTAAATTGTGGAACCGATGTATAGGACATCAGTGATGGGAGAAAACATTTTTGCAATAAACCATTTGAATCCTTAATGAAGAAATATTGCATCACACACAAAATTGCTACCCCTTATCACCCTTAGACAAGTGGACAAGTTGAATTAGCAAATAGGGAGATTAAACAAATTTTGAAAAAAATGGTTAACCTAAATCGTAAAGATTAGTCTTTAAGACTAAACGATGCACTTTGGGCTTACTGTATTGCTTTTAAAACATCTTTAGGCATGTCTCCCTATCGGTTAGTCTATGAAAAACCTTGTCACTTGCCTGTAGAATTGGAACATAAAGCATTTTGGGCCATTAAAGCTTTCAACTCAAATCTTGATGTTGCTTCCAAGTTACGCAAATTGCAATTGAATGAACTTGAGGAATTGAGAAATGATGCATATAAAAATTCAAAAATTTATAAAGTTAGAATAAAAGTTTTTCATGACAAATCAATTTTGAGAAAATCTTTTGGAATTGGTCAAAAAGTTCTGCTTTATAATTCTCATCTACACCTATTCCCTGGAAAATTGAGATCTAGGTGGATTGGTCCTTTTATTGTCAAACATGTGTATCCTTATGGGGCCATAGACATTGAGAATCCTAGGAATAGTAATTTTTTAAAGGTCAATGGACAAAGACTCAAACCATTTCTGGAACATCAAGTTGTTGAGGTAGAATCCATCTCTTTTTCTAATCCTTATTATGAGTAGAATTTATTTTAATTTTATTTCTTTCTTTTTTGCAGTTCTTTATGTTCCCGATTAAATGACAGATAACGGTACTCTGTGACTCTCAAGTCAGTTTGTATTTCAGTTTCCCATAATAACTAATTCCTTCTCCTTTAAAATGGATGTCATTCTCTCAAATCTAAGAAAGCATTTCCCTTCTGTTCCTAAAAATGCTCTAGCCAAAGTCTACAAAGCTAGGTGTGACAGACTGAGACTGTTAATGTATAAAGGCATCCCAGAAGATATACGCTGGATAATCGAAGCAAAAGTTCGTTTAGCTAGTGAATCTTCAGATTCATTTGTCCCATACATGCCTGGTCCCGGTAAAAGTTTATTTTCAAAAAAGAGAAGAGCAAAAAGAATGAAAGTTTGTTACAAGTGTGCATGATGGAATTGCAACACGCGATATCACTCTTTGGGGATGGTTTCCGTAAACAGAGAAGATAAAATATTCTTCATTAAGAATGGACTGAGTAAGAAGTCATTAGATAATATCTTATTGACTCTTGAGATGCATTCTTGTGGAGTTGTGCAGCGTGAACTTCTTAGTTTGTGGAATCTGTTCAAGGATGAGCAAGAGCGTTATAGTCTTGGGAATCTGACTCAAAAAGACCTTGTTTGCCAATTTATAAGGAAATTGGATGGGAAGCTTATCCTCGACTCATAGAAGGCATTTAAGCCATTTCTGGACGTGAAACCAAAGGAAGATGTGAGCCACAATCACAACAACATGTACATATTATCTTGTACATCTTAAAAAAAAAAAAGATAAAAGAAAAAGAAAAAAAAAAAAAAAAAGAAAAAAATGAAATAAAAAGGAATAAAAAAGGGCGAAACTTCGGTTGTACTTGGTCTTTAATTAGATTAGGAGCCCCTACCAGTGGCAGCCCCGTCATTGACTCGAGTGGACGACCATCGCACGTCGGTCCGTAAATAAGGTTCGTGTGCCATGCTCTGTAGAGAGCCGCACTCCACAACCCAATGTTCACCATTTAGGCACTGTGGAGTTGATGGACAGGTAGAAGCATCCCACTTTGGTTATTAATGAGAAGTAACCTGTGACTGCCAAAGAGTATGAGGCATCTGAGCTTGATCCTCTCTTTTATTAGAAAGGGCTCTTAGCGCCCTGGGATGGAGCGTTCTGGATCTTGCACATTGCGAGTTTCAGATTTTAGCATCTTTGTTGATGTTACAAACCCAAGTGTGAGCTCTCCAGGTTCTAGACCCAGGATGGAAACCCACAATGGTTTCTTTATTCTCTTTTCTTCAAATAAGCGGGAGGGAGAAGAATACCAAGATTAACTGAGCCGTCTTGGTATTACTGCACTCATGACGCGCAGTATAAAGATCTGCCATGAAACTTGTACATAAAGGTATGTAATCATTTGTTATTATTATTTTATCTTTGTATGATTTTATTGAATTTTGGTTTTGGATAGACGATTCTTTGGATGGGATCCTTCAGGGGTTTCTAGACTTCTTTACCCTGATGGTTTTCTTGAAGTAAAAAAAACTGTGTTTCTTAATTTCAAAGTTTTCTGACAACAGCCAACCTACCCATATAGGAGCTATTATTACTTTTTCTATTCTCTTCCCTATTTAAACACTCCATTTTCTTCACTTTCATGCAACTCATAATCATTCAAAGAGAGTGTGAGTGTAGAAATGGAGGGAGCTTCTTCTTCTGTTCGTAGATTTACCAGTATCTGTGTATTTTGTGGGACAAGTTATGGGAAGAGTTTAGAGTTTGTAAACGCAGCAAGCACTGTTGGTAGAACACTTACTGCGAGGAACATTCGTGTAGTATATGGGGGAGGTTGCCTTGGGTTAATGGGGGCTGTATCACTTTCTGCATTTGTAAGAGGTGGTCAAGTTTTAGGTGTCATTCCTGAACCTTTAACTCGAAAGAATATCGTTGGAAAGACAATTGGACTGGAAATTCAAGTATCATCTATGCATGGATGAATGAAGGCAATGCTTGAAAACTCTGATGCATTCATTGCCTTACCTGGTGGTTTTGATACTTTGGAAGAAGTATTTCAAATTGTCTCTTGGGCCCAACTGAACATTCACCATAAACCCATAGGTTTGTTGAATGTTAATAATTTCTTTGATAATTTGTTATCTTTTGTTGACCATGCTGTAGAGCAAAAATTTGTCACACCTTCTGCAAGACGACTCCTTATCTTTGCTTCTACTGTTGATGAGTTGATTGATAAATTAGAAGCTTTTGTTTATGAACCTGATCTAGTAATAGCTCAGATAGATTGGTCCGAAGGAAGCGGTGAGGGAAACAGAATGAAAAGAAAGCCAACCAAGACACTCCAACTATTTAAATAATTACAAGCTTTGGTTTTATTTATCATACTTTGTTTCTGTTTAAATTTGTGTGAGGTTTCTCTTTTTAGTAATTATAACAACAGGTACTATCTTCTATCATTTACCTATCTATCTTTGACATTGAGGACAATGTTGTGATCTGGTTGGGGGGAATGATAGTTGTGTAAAAAAAATAAAAAATAAAAAAAAATTTAGGAAGTGTGTGTATTAATATGTTTGTTATGTTTATATGTTTGTCAGTAATTTACTAAACTAGTTAAGGATGACAGAGTAATGAGTAAATTTTACTCATGAGACGCATCTTAGTTGGGGTAGATAACTAATTTGTGTAGAAGTAACAATTCAAATTTAGGAAAATTTGCATGATTGAGTTAATTGTCTTCTTTCTTAAAAATCACATGCTTTGTTATGGATGTTGAATTGGTGGACTGAGAATGATAGAATTATGCCTTATGAGATTTTGAGCCTATTGATGAATGGATTGAACATTTGTACCATTCTCTTATTTTTTGTGTGAATTTCACTTATGGAATTGTTATTCTAGAACTTACTTTGATTCTTTTTTAGACTACATTTTCATATGCATACATAAATATGATTAAGGCATTTTTCTTGAAATAGCTACTTTAATCAAATAGCCAGCCTTGCTTAGCAACATATTGTCTCAATATGATATCAAACACTCTTATGACTTTTTGAAAATTCTCTGATTCCTGCCAACGTAAAACATTGGAAATGACCTATTTCCCCTTGCTTAACCCCTTTCAGCTTATTTGACCATTCTTTGTTTCAAACTCATTATGTGTCTTAAATGAAAAATCATGTTCTTACCTGGCCTTAGGGAATAAGAGAACATTAGCTTTGTCATTTGATGAGTTCTTGAACAAGTGTGGGGGTGTGTGTGCAGAATAGTTAAAAAAATGTATATATGATATTCTTTTTGTAAAAAAAAAATTCAAAAAAATCAAAAATCAAAAATCAAAAAAAGTAAGTAAAAAGAAAAAGAAGGTCAACAAGGCAATAAAGGAAAAGAAAAGAATATGTAAAAGGAATTTGTATTAGGTGGAGTTGGGATGAACTTTCATGCTTGTTAATTGAACTCAGCATTCATGCTCTTTTATTCTCTTTGGTATTTAACTTGTTATATCTATATTACCTTCTCATTTACCTTGACCCCATTACAACCTTGATTAATGTCCTCATAATTTGTGTGTGCATGTGTTCTGAGTAGTGGAGAAGTAGAAGATAAGCAAGTTTATGGTAGTGCAATTTTCATGGGTTGAATTGAGTGAAATACCTACCTTTTAAACACTTGAGGGAGTGAGAGTGAATTTTGTGAAGATCTATCATTCTTGACTCATGCTTTTCAATTGAAGTTTCCTTACTTGATGGTTTGAGATGTGAAGATATGTTACCTCATGAATGTTTTGATTACTTGAATGATTGGTTGCTCTTCATTTTTAAATAGTAATAGAAATTAAGTCTTTTAGAGTGATTAACTTTTAAGTCTGTTTCATTTGTTTTAGTTTTGATCTTGTGTGTTTTGCCCAGGAATGCAAAAGCTAAGTGTAGGGAAATTTGATGATCACATATTTGATACATTAATAAGACTTCATTTTTAGTCATTTACACTCTCCGTGTACTTAATTGATTGAGTTTGATTATGTTTGATAAGTTTGGACTCAAATTAGACTTAATTGAATTTTTTAGCATAATTTACGTCTTACGTTGTTTCTGTATTTGGGCTATATCTTGGGATGTAGGTGGTCAAATGAGTTAAATCTAATGGCATTTTAAAGATAAGAGAGAGTTCTATAACTTTCATGAAGACCTCAAAGGCCTAATCATATGAGTAGATAACTCAAATTGGGGTTGAACCAAGAACTAGAGTGCTATTCCTGATAGCTTGATCTATGTGTACTGTTCAAGCCATATTTCGAGTTAGATATTGTCAAATGGGCTAACATTTTGATGCTGAATATTTGAGATCTATATCTACAACTTTTATGTTGAATACTTTTCCAGAATCTAGGGTCTAATGGGTGATATTGGGCTTGCAAGTCAGAACAGAGGAGCTGTGACTGGGCCTAAGTAGGGTACAATAATTTGAACGTATCTAGAGTTATAGAAATGATATTGGAATCAAACTAAAGCCATTTGAAAGTCAAGATCAAACCCTACAACTTTGATGAAGATCACATTTGCTTATTCTGACGTATTCAATGACTTTAGAGCTAAATGATTTCAGAGACAAGGAATCTCCATAATTTTCCATTCACCAAAAGTTATTTGACATTTTCCACTCATTTTCCACTCATCCACTCACTAATAACTCAGCCCCCTTGTCATTTTGTATCTCTAATCCTCTATAAAAGGGGGTCTTTGCAGATCAATGAGGGTGTTAGGTGTTAGGTACCAAAATAATGCTAGTTTGTTACTAGGTTTTCTTGTAGTAATTTTCCTTTGTTCTAAATTGAAGTCATGTTCTTCTTCTTCTTCTTCTTCTTCTTCTTCTTCTTTTCTTCTTTCTTTCTTATCTATGAGTAACTAAGTTTCATTTTACTTGGGTGAAAGAGTGAAGCTCTTGGTAATGAAATAAGGTTAGATTAATTTATCTCTTGTGCTTAAATGATATATTTTCAAGTAGTCATTATACGTGTTGTATTTTGTTTCCAATCAATTTAGAAACCCTCCTTGTAAAGTGGAGTTCTTGATTTGTTGTAGACAAGAGATTGGCATAATGAATGCTTTAACCCATTTATAAGTGGTGGTGTTAGAAACTCTCCTTATAAAGTGGAGTTCTTGATTTGTTGTAGACAAAATATTGGCACAATGAATGCTTTAACCCATTTATAAGTGGTGGTAATATTTTTTTGAAACATAATATAATTACGTATATTATTTTAATTAGACTTTTAACGTTGTATTTTTCGATTGGAACCTCCATGCTGTGAGGATTCTAATTGAGTTATAAAAGAAATTAATCTTACCTTTACTTTATTTACCAAGAGTGGATCTTTTAACCCAAGTAAATAATTTTTACCGTAGTAACAAAATATTTACTTCACCTTAGTTAATCTTCAACAATTCCCTGTGGATCGACCTCGGACTCCTGAGAAATTTATTACTTGAGATAACCTGCACTTGGGTTCGCAATGCAACAATTAATCCCGCATCAAGTTTGTAGACTTGTTTGAAACTTTTAATTTGCATCACTCATTTTGACGCATTTAATGACTTTAGAGCTAAATAATATTGGAGATAAGGAATCCCCATAATTTTTTACTCACCAAAAGTCATTTGGCATTTTTCACTCAGCCACTCACTAATGACTCAGCCCCCTAGTCATTTTGTATCTCTAATCCTCTATAAAAGGGGGCCTTAGCAGATCATTGAAGGTGTTAGGTGTTAGGTACCAAAATGATGCTAGTTTGTTACTAGGTTTTCTTGTAGTAATTTTTCTTTGTTCTAAATTGAAATCATGTTCATCTTCTTTTTCTTTTCTCTTCCTTTCTTCTTATCTATGAGTAACTAAGTTTTATTTTGCTTGGGTGAAAGAGTGAAGCTCTTGGTAATGAAATAAGGTTAGATTAATTTCTCTTTTGTGCTTAAATGATATATTTTCAAGTGGTCATTATATGTATTGTATTTTATTTCCAATCAATTTAGAAACACTCCTTGTAAAGTGGAGTTCTTGATTTGTTGTAGACAAAAGATTGACACAATGAATGCTTTAACCCATTTACAAGTGTGGTGTTAGAAACTCTCCTTGTAAAGTGGAGATCTTGATTTATTGTAGACAAGATTTTGGCACAATGAATGCTTGATCTCATTTATGAGTGGTAGTGTTAATAGATGATTAAAGGAATCATAATATAATTACGTATATAATTTTTTCATGAACTTTGAATGTTGTATTTTCTGATTGGAACCTCCGTTATGCGTGGATTCTAATTAAGTTATAAAAAGAATTAATTTTGTTCTTATTTTATTAACCAAGAGTGGATCTCCTAACTCAAGTAAATCTTTTTTATTTGTTGTGACAAAATATTTACTTTACCTTAATTAATTTTTCTTCATCAAGTATCTGTGGTTCGACCTCGGACTCACTGAGAATTTATTACTTGAGATAACTTGCACTTGGGTTTGCAACAATTAATCCGTATCAAGTTTTTGGCGCCGTTGTTAGGGACTTGATTTGAAGAACAAATTTTTAGTGTAAATATTTTGTATATATTTTCTACTCTTTTAATTTTTTTTCTTTTGTACATACTAAGTTACTAACTTGTGGGGGAACCTCTCCCTTTTATTTTCTTTGTACATATTAACTTATATTTTTTTTTGTGGATCTTGTATATATATATATTTCTACTCTTTTAATTTTTTTTTCTTTGTACATACTAACGTACTAACTTAGTGGGGAAACTCTCCCTTATCCCTCTGTAATCTTTAATCATTAATAAAATAATCTTTCTTTTTCTCTTCTCTCTCGCCGGAGCAAAAAATTGGCTTGTCGATTCTCCAGTTTTCATATTTTAAATTTACTTTCTGTACTTTATTTTTTACACTTTATTTTCTCGTAATTTACATTCGCACTTTATTTTTTGTATTTTACTTTCTGTATTTTATTTCTAACTTTCTAACTTACTAACCGACTAAGCTTTTAATTTTCTTGCTTACTAACTTACTAACTATCTAACTTTTTACTTTGCCTACTTCTAACATTTTTATTTATCTGCATATTAACTTTTAAATTTTTCTACTTATTAATTTATTTGGTGATTAGTTTATATCATACACTTGTTAATATTTATTTGGTGGTTTGTTTATACCCCATTCTTGTTAATATTTAACGGTAGGGTTATACCGCCTACTTATACATTTTTTTTTCTATTTTAAGTTACTTATTTATGCTTAATTGGTATCGTGATTTAAATTCTAGTCGTTTGGTTAAAATTAATCCTGGTACTTTACATATTCATTTGTCTGAATCATAATCACACACATCAAACACAATGACTAAAAATGAAGGTGTACATGATGAACATGAAAATCAACCGTTGCGAACCATGCGTGAGTATTTGCAACTGTAACACCCCAAATTTCCTATATCTCTTAAACAGTAATTTTGACAGTTAACAGAATTTTACTGTTTAGTAATTTCTGGATGCTGTAAAATTATTTTGATTATTTCGTCAGCATATTTGATCGTTTTGAGTGATTTACTCCGTGTCAGGAAAATAATAATTTTTGAGCCGGGAAAAATCTTTCTATATTTATTTCTCTTGACTATTTAGTTTTAACAATCTGACTTGATTTTCATATGTTTTCTAATATTTGTGATTTTTATGGATGATTATGAAATTTTTGGCTGTATGTGGGCCCTAGTGGTCATAGGTGGGCCCAGGTGACCATACGTGAGCCCAGGTGGATCCCGCAAAGTGAAAAAATTTTCTACGCATAGAAAAATTTGGACTGTTTAGACGGAGACAGGGGATTTTACTAAACCTGAATCTGGAAACAGTTTTAGAAAATTTGTTTTGTACTGTATTTATTTATCGGAAGATAAAAATACAGTAAATATATTCTTTCGTGAGATTTTTAGTACATAAAAATAGAAATTATATTGCTTAAGTCAACATTGATGGTTTGGATATCCACTATTGATTCAATTAACGGTTAAGAAATAAATTTAATAAAGAAACATAAGATAATCATCATTGATTTAATCAATGATGTGAGAATAAACTTAGTTATGCAAGCTTCAATATCAACTGTAGATTTAATCAACGGTGTAAATTTGATTATATAAAGTGACCATTTACAACCATTGGATTTAGAATTGATCAAGGGTGGAGATTTGGTTTTGTAAAGTAACAAGGACCATTTATGACCATTGGATGAAGAATTGATCAAAGGTGGAGATTTGGTCTTCTAAAAAGGTTATGACTAATTATAACCCTTGGATTTAAAGTTTGAAGGAGCAATTTTGACCCTTTATTTTGGAGACACATCTAATGGCTAGAATTTAAAGGAGAAGGATCCAATGGCTTAGATTTAGTCTTCTAAATTAAAAGTCTACCTAAATCCTAACCATTGAATTAATCAATGGCTAGAAATGCTTCAAATAATGGCCTAATTAACAAGCCAAGTAAACTAAATTAAATGTTAAATTGTTATAATCTAATTCTTAATTAGATATCCTAATTTTAATTAGAGATTATAATATATGAAATAATATGTCTAATTAATTAGTTATGTAATTAGAAAATTAGTTAAGATTGATTAGAAACTTAATCTAATGAATTAACTAATCAATTAGCAAGTAATTATGACAACTTTGGAGTGCATGATGAAGGGGGGGACGGTTTTGGAGTGTTAGGAAGGAGGAGACATGTTTAGACATGCTTGTATAGCCTTTTTAGGCCAAAGAAAAAGATGACAAAGTGGAAGACTTTGTGCATCATGTGATAGCCTTCAATTATGCCAAATGAATTCATATCTCTCCATTCTTTCACTCCCACGGTAGCAGCACCTTTGGTTACACTCTCCATATTCATTTTTCTCTTTCACCCAAAAAGCCTTCATCAAATTCTCTCAAATTCTCTCAAAGTTCCAAGAACACAAAACAACCATTTTCCTTCCTTTTCTCACCTTATAATTCGGCCAAGCAACCCACAAGCACCATTACTCACCTATAATTTTCACTCACATCATTTCCTAAACCTAAACACCATTCTAAGAACATCTCTAGTTATGAGTTTTTCCAAAATCATTCATCTTGAGCTTCAAATCCAAGCTTCAAGTTTTTATCAAAAATCAAAAATTCCATCTTTGTGCTTCAAGAGAAACCATTCGGTCAAGACACTCAAAACCACCATCCAATCTCTTTTAATTTCATCCAACCATAGATCTTGAATCTACATGATATTCTAAGCAACTTTCATGTTGGAGACTTTCTCTAAATCATTCATCTTCATGGATTTTCTTCAAGAACAAAGTTATGGGGTTTTTGAGGTGAAGTATAAGAAGACTTCATTTCTTCTCTTCTTTTTCATGATCTAAACCATTTTGATCCATGGTTCCTCTTAATCAAGCTTCGTATACTAATTTCTATGCATTTGTTTTGAATTTGAGAAGCCCTTGGTGTTGAAGGACTTGGAAAGAGAAGCAAAATCAAGAAGCTTTGAGGATCTTTAAGAGGTAAGAGGGAGATCCATCTCACCAACCAATTATGGTGGTGGGAGATGGTCTTATATTTGATGGATTGTGAATTCATGTGAGAATTCCAATCCATGGTTATGTAATAATTAATTGTGTGTTTATGAGTTTTGCTTTATTTTCTTGTGCTTTGATTATTTTTGTCTATGCTTAATATGTTTTGCATGATTTTATGGCTTTGATAGTATACTTATAATATGCATGATGAGTATATGGCATGTTTGTGATATTTATGATGAAATATATATATGTATGCCATGATGTGTGGATGGAAAGAAAATTGATCTTGGTTCCAATGGCCAAGGAAGAGCTACGATTTTGATGCCCTTGATGAGGGTCAATGTTGAAATTTTTCAAGAACAAGGAAATTAAATTTTGATCCCTAGAACAATGAGAATTTCGGCCAAGACACCTCAAAATAGGTGTTTACAAATTAATATGTTTATGGAAGAATAAAATTGGATTGATTTGAGGAGTATGAAAAATGAACTAAAGGTTTGTTTTTTTTTTTAAGAAAACATGAACACAAATTTTAGAATGAAATTTTATTGATTTATTTTGTGTAGAAACAAGAATGGAATTTATTTAAGTTAGAAGAAAAATATTTCATGGTTCCAATGGCCATCTATAAGGTTTTGATAATTTAGAAAAATGTTTTGATGCTATGAAATACAAGAATTTTCAAATAAGGATTTTTGAAAAGGGAATTAAGTATTATAAATTAAGTGAAGTGGAATTTTCATAAATAAAAGAAAAAGAAGATTGAAAGTATTGAACTTCAAATTAATCAATTTTTAGAAGTGATT
Source organism: Ormosia semicastrata (assembly GCA_029884595.1). NCBI lineage: Eukaryota > Viridiplantae > Streptophyta > Magnoliopsida > Fabales > Fabaceae > Ormosia > Ormosia semicastrata. Next base: position 36,203,852 of record JAQQTO010000048.1, on the reverse strand, counting down.
TAGAAATATAAAGGAAAACATTTGTAACTTAAAATTTCTAACAGAGAATTTATTTATTGGGTTTTGTAAAACGTTAGAAAATTTAAAGTTAAGAAACAATAATTAAAACAACTCAATATGATTTTATAGGACTAGATCAATAAAAAGTGATTTTGAGAAAATATATATTGAGGAAAAGATTTTTGACTAAGAATGAAAAAGGATTTGCAAAGAAAGTGAAAATGAATTTGAACAAATGGGTTTGTTATATGACCGATCGGTACTTTGGTTTTGAAAATAAAACTTTAATGGTTTTGTTTGTGTAAAACCATATCAATTTAAAAGAAAAAAATATTTTGATAATTTTTAAATAGTAATGCCTAGATTTTGATGAAATAAATTAATTTTTCAAGTGAAAATATAATTGATTTAATACAAGAAATTTGAAAAGGGAATCAGAGTAATTTACTCACTTGAAAAATTAAGTTTTGTAAACGAAAATATTTTCAAACTTCAATTTATTTTGAAGTAGGTTAATTTGGAAATGATTTGGGAAAAATGGAGAATATAATGGTATTTTGAGAATTTACTCAAGTATAACTTATTTTCAAGTTTTGAAGTACGTTTGGAAATTTTAAGATTTGAATCATTGATTTATATCAATGGAAAAGTAAGTTTGTGGATTATATTTGAAAAAGAATTTCTTGAGTAAAGAAACGTGGAAAAAGATTTTTTGAGTAAGAAAATGTGAAAAATGAAGTACAAAGTCATAATATTTTGAGAAAGGATGAAATGGAATTTTGAAGATTAAGAAAGATTTTTCGTAATAGAATTGTGGTGAAAAATGATTTACGTATCTTAAAAATGATTTAGAATATAGTAAAATATTCCTATGCGATTTAAAATATGTTAAAATATTTCTACGTGATTTGAATTACGTTTAAATATTTTACATGAGTTTAAATATTTGACGTAGTGTTGAAAAATCACTATGTGATTTAAAAGTAATAGAATATTTTTACGGTATTGTGAAAATATAACAGAAACGTTTCAGAATTTTGAAAACGTAACAGAAACATTTTGGAATTATGCAAAACATAATGAAAATGTTGCGCAATCTTGTGAAAATACGGTGAAAGTGTTTTATAACTGTGAAAACATGATAACATGATTTTGTGTTGAAAATACAGTATAATTACTATTTAACCAGTGTATGGACACTGTATGAGAGAGTGACGTGTTTTGCCTATGATTAGTATTTGGTGCATTTTATATGCATTGGAAAGAGATGCTCGTATTTGGATTTGGTGCATTATACATGCATTAAAAAAATATGTGTTGAAGCATATGATTACATTGAACAAATGAAATTGAAAAGATTTGACCCGTTGAGGTTGGACTTGCACTGATAAATTCGTGCATTGTATAAAAGATAGCTAATAGCTATTATGGCCCTTGTGGTTGAAGAGGGAATGAGAATTGATAGTGAGGTCTGTGATGGATCTTGGGGGCGTCGAGGCACGGCGGTCGACCAGTGGACAGCTGGCGAGTACCCTGTGCCACTTGGCGATGCAGTCCATTGCAACGCATTGACGATACCCGACAAGAACACGATTCTTTTCAACGACTGGGAGATTGTCTTTGGGCTAAGGCTGACAATTAACCAGAGCATTCTTCTCGAAATTGTGAAAACCTCCATGGAGTTATTTTTGAAAAATTGAGTCTTTGTACATATGCATAAATCTGAACATTTATATATGTGTGATATATTAATTGAGGAATATTGGTTATTGGTTATGATAATTGAATTGATAAATGATTGGATGATGATTAAACTGATAAATGATTGGATGATGATGATGATAATGCTGATAACATGATTATGGTATGATCTGTCTGTATGATATTGTTGGCTGTGTGTTATCTCTGTGCTGCCATGTTGGTATTGGTGTAGGTGATCTCACCTCTTTGTTATGTTATTTTGCTGTGTCTGTATTGTTAAAATCAAACAATAGAAGGATCGAGTTGTCTTAGACATAATGGGCGATAAATACTCTGAGATTGGTGACAACAATAAGGAGTGGACATTCAGGACTCAAGGTGTGCAGTGTTGACAAAGGAACAGATGTTTGATGCATCAAGATGGACAGATAAGGAATAAGTATGTTAAAGTTTCTCGCTAGTATTGTACCGTGCTATTAAGTAGGACCCGTCATGGGGTTTGCTACTATCTATCAAAAATATATAAGTCTGTTAATTATATATTTATCTTTAAATTGTGATATTAATTGGTGTAAGTATTGTATAATGAATAGTTAAAATATGATTTTCAATGTTACCTAATATTTTTAGTAAAGTAAAGAAGAAAATTTTAAAACCCATCTTTTATAACTCAAACTTTGTGCGAACTTCTTTTCAGATTATGAGTCAAAAGTCAGAAATGTGATGCCCAGAGCTAGGGTGTTACATTAGTTGGGCCCTAGAGCTAGGGTGTTACATTAGTTGGGTCCTAGAGCTAGGGTGTTACATTAGTTGGTATCAGAGCACGGTTTGAGTCTTTTGGGGTTTGTGGTTAGGTCTATTTTGCTTGTGTTGTGTTCTCTGTGTTTGTGTTCCGAAAGAAAATAATGTTGTCTATAATGGATATTAGATCCATTGTATTTCGATCCGCACGCCTTAAAAAAAAAGGGTATGGCTGGAGATAGTTATACTTGTGTGGAAGTGAAACATGTTACTAGTAATGCAGTTGCAGCTACGGGTGCAACGTGAGCAATGTGGAAAGATGACTGCACGAACAAAGGACCGCTATTTAATGGGGATTGGAATTTTATGTTTAGAATCTGATGGAAGAGAATCAGTCTTGGAATATAAGATTTCGTAATTTTGGAACCTGGTATTTTTTAGGATATTGAGAAAGTAATTGATTTCCACGGAAGATGAATTTACAACCATTGAGGAAACCAAAAGCGATGTAAGTGTATGTGAAAGAAAGTACTTAAATGAAGGAATGTACGTCAAGAAAACAATTTGTGGAAAAGTTGGACACATTTCCAAAGAGTATAATCTCTGATGTGTTCTTTGAAAACAGAGTTTTCTATTAGTAAAATTTTAGATAGTAAGGGAAGTTGTTACTCTGAATGGAATGGGAGTGTTCTGAGCGAAAGATTTAAGCAATGGAGATTGCGTCATTGGAGCTAATCCTATAAACCATACTGAATATTTCTGTGAATAACCTATTTCTTATGACATATGATTGAGTAGATCAATTATATGTTAGAGTTATTCGTTATCCTCTGATTTGTTTACTTCTGTTTCTATGCTTAGCTGACCGAGCTATTCAAGTTATTCAAACTGTTATTAGAGATCAAATCTTTGTATTAGTTTGATCTGTTGTCCAAAATTTTTGTGTTAGTTTGATCTGTTTCATAAACAGACGTGGTCTTTGAAAATGGATTGGTTATTTTCCAACCATATCCAATGAGATTATTTCAACAGAGTGTGAGTAATCCAGAGAAAATTCATTCTTGAAAATCGGGTTACATCCAATTCTTTGTTGGATATGTTCGATAACAGGTTCGATTCGTTTTGTTATCTTCTATGATGTTTTCTTTCATCTCCTGCAACTGAAGGAATATCTTGCAAGAAAGGATATTTCTATATTTGTATCCGCATTAACGTATCTGAGTAACACAGCAGAAGCGTGATGAATTTTTTAAAAGATTGGAACAATTCTTCTATGGGAAAACTTAAAACGGTAATGGAAAATCGTAGAAAAAAAAATTTACGGAAGTATCCGGTATAGTGCTGTGGAAAGAAGAACTCAACTAGTGAGACATTTCCTGTTAAAAGCAAAAATCTAGAATATGTAGTGATACGAAGATAAGGAAATTTTAAGTAATACATTACATTAGCTAAACATTACATTACATTAGTTGGAAGTTATCTAAGAAAAACTATTCTAGGCATGAATGAAGATCGGTTGTTGTTATGTTGATATCAGAGATATGAAAATTCTTTCTTTCTAGAGTAACATTCAACATCTTCAGTAATAACCAACAAAATCTCTATGATAGGAGTCTGAGATATCTGTTTGATCAGGAGAAGTTGAACATCAGCAAAGAGATTTTGTGGGATTAGAATAGTATAGCAAGATGTAAGAGAGGAAGCTTCATGGGAATTGGAAAATAAGATAAAGGAGGAATAATGTCATTATTTATTCCGAGGGTGTGAAATCATGTTTCTCAAATTTCGAGGACGAAATTTCTTTTTAGAGGGGGAGTATTGTAACACCCCAAATTTCCTATATCTCTTAAACAGTAATTTTGATAATTAACAGAATTTTACTGTTTAGTAATTTCTGGATACTGTAAAATTATTTTGATTATTCTGTCAGCATATTTGATCGTTTTGAGTGATTTACTCCGTGTTAGGAAAATAATAATTTTTGGGCCGAAAAAAATCTTTCTGTATTTATTTCTCTTAACTATTAATTATTTTTAACAATCTGACTTGATTTTCATATGTTTTCTAATATTTTTGATTTTTATGGATGATTATGAAAATTTTGGCTATATATGGGTCCCGGTGGTCCTAGGTGGGCCCAAGTGACCATACGTGGGCCCAGGTGGGTCCCGCAAAGTAAAATTTTTTTCTACGCATAGAAAAATTTGTACTATTTAGACGGAGACAGGGAATCTTACTAAACCTGAATCCGGAAACAGTTTTAGAAAATTTGTTTTGTACTGTATTTATTTATCGGAAGATAAAAATACAGTAAATATATTCTTTCGTGGGATTTTTAGTAGATAAAAATAGAAATTATATTGCTTAAGTCAACATTGGTGGTTTGGATATCCACTATTGATTCAATTAACAATTAAGAAATAAATTTAATAAAGAAACATAAGATAATCATCATTGATTTAATCAATGATGTGAGAATAAACTTAGTTAGGCAAGCTTCAATATCAACCGTAGATTTAATCAACGGTGTAAATTTGATTATATAAAGTGACCATTTACAACCATTGGATTTAGAATTGATCAAGGGTGGAGATTTGGTTTTGTAAAGTAACAAGGACCATTTATGACCATTGGATGAAGAATTGATCAAATGTGGAGATTTGGTCTTCTAAAAAGGTTATGACTAATTATAACCCTTGGATTCAAAGTTTGAAGAAGCAATCTTGACCCTTTATTTTGGAGACACATCTAATGGCTAGAATTTAAAGGAGAAGGATCTAATGGCTTAGATTTAGTCTTCTAAATTAAAAGTCTACCCAAATCCTAACCATTGAATTAATCAATGGCTAGAAATGCTTCAAATAATGGCCTAATTAACAAGCCAAGTAAACTAAATTAAATGTTAAATTATTATAATCTAATTCTTAATTAGATATCCTAATTTTAATTAGAGATTATAATATATGAAATAATATGTCTGATTAATTAGTTATGTAATTAGAAAATTAGTTAAGATTGATTAGGAAACTTAATCTAATGAATTAACTAATCAATTAGCAAGTAATTATGACAACTTTGGAGTGCATGATGAAGGGGGGACGGTTTTGGAGTGTTAGGAAGGAGGAGACATGTTTAGACATGCTTGTATAGCCTTTTTAGGCCAAAGAAAAAGATGACAAAGTGGAAGACTTTGTGCTTCATGTGATAGCCTTCAATTATGCCAAATGAATTCATATCTCTCTATTCTTTCACTCCCACGGCAGCAGCACCTTTGGTTACACTCTCCATATTCATTTTTCTCTTTCACCCAAAAAGCCTTCATCAAATTCTCTCAAATTCTCTCAAAGTTCCAAGAACACAAAACAACCATTTTCCTTCCTTTTCTCACCTTATGATTCGGCCAAGCAACCCACAAGCACCATTACTCACCTATAATTTTCACTCACATCATTTCCTAAACCTAAACATCATTCTAAGAACATCCCTAGTTATGAGTTTTTCCAAAATCATTCATCTTGAGCTTCAAATCCAAGCTTCAAGTTTCTATCAAAAATTAAAAATTCCATCTTTGTGCTTCAAGAGAAACCATTCGGTCAAGACACTCAAAACCACCATCCAATCTCTTTTAATTTCATCCAATCATAGATCTTGAATCTACATGATATTCTAAGCAACTTTCATGTTGGAGACATTCTCTAAATCATTCATCTTCATGGACTTTCTTCAAGAACAAAGTTATGGGGTTTTTGAGGTGAAGTATAAGAAGACTTCATTTCTTCTCTTCTTTTTCATGATCTAAACCATGTTTGATCCATGGTTCCTCTTAATCAAGCTTAGTATACTAATTTCTATGTATTTTGTTTTGAATTTGAGAAGCCCTTGGTGTTGAAGGACTTGGAAAGAGAAGCAAAATCAAGAAGCTTTGAGGATCTTCAAGAGGTAAGAGGGAGATCCATCTCACCAACCAATTATGGTGGTGGGAGATGGTCTTATATTTGATGGATTGTGAATTCATGTGAGAATTCCAATCCATGGTTATGTAATAATTAATTGTGTGTTTATGAGTTTTGCTTTATTTTCTTGTGCTTTGATTATTTTTGTCTATGCTTAATATGCTTTGCATGATTTTATGGCTTTGATAGTATACTTATAATATGCATGATGAGTATATGGCATGTTTGTGATATTTATGATGAAATATATATATGTATGCCATGATGTGTGGATGGAAAGAAAATTGATCTTGGTTCCAATGGCCAAGGAAGAGCTACGGTTTTGATGCCCTTGATGAGGGTCAATGTTGAAATTTTTCAAGAACAAGGAAATTAAATTTTGATACCTAGAACAATGAGAATTTCGCCAAGACACCTCAAAATAGGTGTTTACAAATTAATATGTTTATGGAAGAATAAAATTGGATTGATTTGAGGAGTATGAAAATGAACTAAAGGTTTGTTTTTTTTTTAAGAAAACATGAACACAAATTTTAGAATGAAATTTTATTGATTTATTTTGTGTAGAAACAAGAATGGAATTTATTTAAGTTAGAAGAAAAATATTTCATGGTTCCAATGGTCATCTATAAGGTTTTGATAATTTAGAAAAAAATGTTTGATGCTATGAAATACAAGAATTTTCAAATAAGGATTTTTGAAAAGGGAATTAAGTGTTATAAATTAAGTGAAGTGGAATTTTCATAAATAAAAGAAAAAGAAGATTGAAAGTATTGAACTTCAAATTAATTAATTTTTAGAAGTGATTTAGAAATATAAAGGAAAACGTTTGTAACTTAAAATTTCTAACAGAAAATTTATTTATTGGGTTTTGAAAAATGTTAGGAAATTTAAAGTTAAGAAACAATAATTAAAACAACTCAATATGATTTTGTAGGACTAGATCAATAAAAAGTGATTTTGAGAAAATATATATTGAGGAAAAGATTTTTGACTAAGAATGAAAAAGGATTTGCAAAGAAAGTGAAAATGAATTTGAACAAATGGGTTTGTTATATGACCAATCGGTACTTTGGTTTTGAAAATAAAACTTTAATAATTTTGTTTGTGTAAAATCATATCAATTTAAAAGAAAAAAATGTTTTGATAATTTTTTAAATAGTAATGCCTAGATTTTGATGAAATAAAGTAATTTTTCAAGTGAAAATATAATTGATTTAATACAAGAAATTTGAAAAGGGAATCAGAGTATTTTACTCACTTGAAAAATTAAGTTTTAAAACGAAAATGTTTTCAAACTTCAATTTATTTTGAAGTAGGTTAATTTGGAAATGATTTGGGGAAAAATGGAGAATGTAATGGTATTTTGAGAATTTACTCAAGTATAACTTATTTTCAAGTTTTGAAGTACATTTGGAAATTTTAAGATTTGAAACATTGATTTATATCAATGGAAAAGTAATTTTGTAGATTATATTTAAAAAAGAATTTCTTGAGTAAAGAAACGTGGAAAAAGATTTTCTTGAGTAAGAAAATGTGAAAAATGAAGTACAAAGTCATAATATTTTGAGAAAGGATGAAATGGAAGTTTTGAAGGTTAAGAAAGATTTTTCATAATGGAATTGTGGTGAAAAATGATTTACGTATCTTAAAAACGATTTAGAATATAGTAAAATATTCCTATGCGATTTAAAATATGTTAAAATATTTCTACGTGATTTGAATTACGTTTAAATATTTTACATGAGTTTAAATATTTGACGTACTATTGAAAAATCACTATGTGATTTAAAAGTAATAGAATATTTTTACGGTATTGTGAAAATATAACAGAAACGTTTCAGAATTTTGAAAACGTAATAAAAACATTTTGGAATTGTGAAAACATAATGAAAATGTTGCGCAATCTTGTGAAAATATGGCGAAAGTGTTTTATAACTATGAAAACATGATAACATGATTTTGTGTTGAAAATACAGTATAATTACTATTTAACCAGTGTATGGACACTGTATGAGAGAGTGACGTGTTTTGCCTATGATTGGTATTTGGTGCATTTTATATGCATTGGAAAGAGATGCCCGTATTTGGATTTGGTGCATTATACATGCATTAAAAAAATATGTGTTGAAGCATATGATTACATTGAACAAATGAAATTGAAAAGATTTGGCCCATTGGGGTTGGACTTGCACTGATAAATTTGTGCATTGTATAAAAGATAGCTAATAGCTATTATGGCCCTTGTGGTTGAAGAGGGAATGAGAATTGATAGTGAGGTCTATGATGGATCTTGGGGGCGTCGAGGCACGGCGGTTGACCAATGGACACCGGTGGCGAGTACCCTGTGTCACTTGGCGATGCAGTCAGTTGCAACGCATTAACGATACCCAACAAGAACACGATTCTTTTCAACGACTGAGAGATTGTCTTTGGGCTAAGGCTGACAATTAACCAGAGCATTCTTCTCGAAATTGTGAAAACCTCAATGGAGTTATTTTTGAAAAATTGAGTCTTTGTACATATGCATAAATCTGAACATTTATATCTGTGTGATATATTAATTGAGGAATATTGGTTATTGGTTATGATAATTAAATTGATAAATGATTAGATGATGATTAAACTGATAAATGATTGGATGATGATGATGATAATGCTGATAACATGATTATGGTATGATCTGTCTATATGATATTGTTGGCTGTGTGTTATCTCTGTGCTGCCATGTTGGTATTGGTGTAGGTGATGTCACCTCTTTGTTATGTTGTTTTGCTGTGTCTATATTGTTAAAATCAAACAATAGAAGGATCGAGTTATCTTAGACATAACGGGCGATAAATACTCTGAGATTGGTGACAATAATAAGGAGTGGACATTCAGGACTCGAAGGTGTGCAATGTTGACAAAGGAACAGATGTTTGATGCATCAAGATGGACAGATAAGGAATAAGTATGTTAAAGTTTCTCGCTAGTATTGTACCGTGCTATTAAGTAGGACCCGTCATGGGGTTTGCTACTTTCTGTCAAAAATATATAAGTCTGTTAATTATATATTTATCTTTAAATTGTGATATTAATTGGTGTAAGTATTGTATAATGAATAGTTGAAATATGATTTTCAATGTTACCTAATATTTTCAGTAAAGTAAAGAAGAAAATTTTAAAACCCATCTTTTATAACTCAAACTTTGTGCGAACTTCTTTTCAGATTATGAGTCGGAAGTCAGAAATGTGATGCCCAGAGCTAGGGTGTTACATTAGTTGGGCCCTAGAGCTATGGTGTTACAGCAACCATCTCGAAATTCTAGCTCATCATGTTTTATCTTTCCACTTAATGCTAACAATTTTAGATTCAAGCCAGGTATGATTTCTTTACTTCCTAATTTCCATGGTTTAGAATCTGAACGCCCATATTTACATCTAAAAGAATTTGAGGAAGTATGTACTACTTTTCATTATCAAACTTGCACTGAAGAGGTTGTTAAGCTTAAATTGTTTCCTTTTTCTTTGAAAGATAAAGCAAAAACTTCGCTTAACACTTTGAAACCAAGATCAATTGGCACGTGGCAAGAAATGCAATGTCAGTTTTTAAAGAATTTTTTTTTAACATATAAAACTAATGCTTTGAAAAGACAAATCCAAAATTTTTCCCAAAATTCAAATGAAACATATTTTCAAAGTTGAGAATGTTTTAAAGATTTGTTTCTTGCCCACATCATGATTTTGAAAAATGGCACACTATAAGCTTCTTTTATAAAGGGTTAACACCCGAAACTAAACAATTTGTGAAAACAATGTGCAATGGTGAATTTCTTGATAAAGAACCTAAAGAAGCTTTAGACTATTTAGAACATTTGGCTGAAAATTCTTAATCTTGGCATAGTACTAATCTTTCTGAAAATTCAATTAGATCTAACCTTGCAAATGCTAGTAAAGGAAAATATCATCTTAGTCAAGAAGAAGATCTAAATGCTAGGTTCGCCAGTTTGGTTAGAAAGGTTGAAGGCATAGAATCAGAAAAAGTAAAAGAAATTAAATTTGTGCAAAATGAAGAAATTTGTAGCATTTGTAATGAATTGGGACACTCAACAAATGAATGTCTGAAAATTCCTATTTTTAAAGAAGTTGTGCATGAGCAAATAAATGCAATGAACAATTTTAAAAAGCCATTCACTTCTTCTTTTTCAGATACATACAATCTAGGATGGAAAAATCACCCGAACTTCAGTTGGAGGACCAACAATCAGGCACAATTCATGCAACCACCACCTCCTCAAGCATAGCAGGATTCACAAAATTCTCAAGGATATGCACCTTATGTCCCACCATACACGAATAACCTTGAAGAAACATTACATGCATTCATGGAAAAGCAAGATGCCATTATTAATCAAAACACTCAAGCCATGATTGATATAAAAGACACTCTTACTAAACTTTCTTCTGCACTCACCATTCACGAGAAAGGAAAATTTACTTCTTAAAATCAACCAAATCCCAAGGGTCAATACAGTCTAAATGATGGTAATTCAGAAAACTAACAAATAGATCAAGTTAAGTCAGTGATAACCCTTAGAAATGGAAAGGTTGTTGAAGAAAGTAAGGAGATAAAAAGCCAAGTGTCCAAAGTAATGAACTCCTTGAGTGTGAATGAGTTAGAGGATATGGAAAAGAATCAAGATAGTAGTGATGCTGAACTACCCAAGGAACCTGAGGTGACAAAAAGTCTTGTTAAGCCAAAAAATGATGATAAGGGCCACCAGACATACATGATTGACTCAATCATGGGTAGGGGAGTTTCTACAACCCATGATTTTGATCCCCTTGAGAATTTTCTTGTCAATTTTGAGTTTGATTCTATCAGTAATTCCTCTGATGTAGTTGATATTTCTACTATTTTTTATAAAACTCAGGATCATGACACTCAGGCATGGCAACCAAAGTTTAAGGAGTTTCCTAAGAAAGGTTGGAGCATTACTGATAAAAAAGGTGTTCGTCCCTTGGTCTGTTCTTATAAAATTAATTTGGAAAAAGGTAAATGGTCAGCGGTTGAGGCCATAACTTGAGTTGAAGGATCCAGATGTAGCAGAGACTTTGGTAGACGATCTTGTCTACTAAAGCTGAGGTAAGTTTTTAGTATTTCGTGTTTTTATTAAGTCGGCTTAAGTGCCTCCCAAATTTCGGAGCCTTTGTATGTGGATGTAAATAGTGTCGGCCAACAAAAAAAATATAAAACAAAAGAACCCAAAAAAAAAATTTGTTTGCTTGCTTGTTTATTTTATTTTACTTTATTTTGTTTTTTGTTTTTTTTTATCATTGCTAACCATTGTTAAAATGTAGTTATTTTCTTCTCGTCTAAGCATTTCGGGTATGTGACTTCTCCCCGTTACTTTGTTTAATTTTGTCCTAATAATTTCTTTAATGTATATTGATGATTGTTTTTTCAGTCTGGATTTAATTTTTAATATTGAGGATAATGTTGCGATCTGATTAGGGAGAATGATAGTTGTGTGAATAATTGTGTAAAAAAAAAACTAAAAAAAATTAAAACAAAAAAAATAAGAAGTGTGTTTATTAATATGTTTGTTGTGTTTATATGTTTGTCAGCAATTTACTAACAGCTAAATCAATTAAGGATGGCAGAATAAAGAGTAAATTTTGCTCTGGAGGTAATTTTACTCTTGAGACGCATTTTAGTTGGGGTATATAACTATTGTTGTGTGGAAGTAGCAATTCAAATTCAGGAAAATTTGCATGATGGAGTAAATTGTCTTCTTTCTTAAAATTCACATACTTGGTTATGGATGTTGAATTGGTGGACTGAGAATGATAGAATTATGCCTTGTGAGATTTTGAGCTTATTGATGAATGGATTGAACATTTGTACTATTCTCTTCTTTCTTGTGTGAATTTCACTCATGAAATTGTTACTCTAGAACTTACTTTGATTCTTTTTTAGACAACATTTTCATATGCATACATAAATATGATTGAGGCATTTTTCTTGAAATAGCTACTTTAATCAAATAGCCAGCTTTGCTTAGCAACACATTGTCTCAATATGATATCAAGCACTCTTATGATTTTTGGAAATTCTCTGATTCCTGCCAACGTAAGGAAATGGCCTATTTCCCCTTGCTTAACCCCTTTGAGCTTATTTGACCATTATTTTTTTCGAACTCATTATGTGCCTTAAATGAAAAACTATATTCTTACATGACCTTAGGGAATAAGATAGCATTGGTTTTGTTATTAGATGAGGTCTTGAACAAGTGTGGGGGTGTGTGTGTAGAATGGTTAAAAAAATGTATATATGATGTTCTTTTTGTTAAAAATAAAAAATAAAAAAAATAAAAAAAATGAAAAATAAAATGAAAAAGAGGGTCAACAAGGCAATAAAGGAAAGGAAAAGAATATATAAAAAGGGAATTTGTATTAGGTGGAGTTGGGATGAACTTTCATGCTCTTTTATTCTCTTTGGTATTTAACTTGTCATATCCATATTACCTTCTCCTTTACCTTTACCTTGACCCTATTACAACCTTGAATAAAGTCCTCATGATTTGTGTGTGCATGTGTTCTGAGTAGTGGAGAAGTAGAAGATAAGCAAGCTTATGGTAGTGCAATTTTCATGGGTTGAATTGAGAGAAATATCTACCTTTTAAACATTTGAGAGATTGAGAGCAAATCTTGTGAAGATCTATCATTCTTGATTCATTCTTTTCAACTAAAGTTTCCTTGCTTGTTGGTTTGAGATGCGAAGAAATGTTATCTCATGAATGTTTTGATCCCTTGAATGTTTAGTTGCTCTTCTTGATTCATTTAATCCTTTAGAGTTTTTAGTTTTTGAGTCTGTGTCATTTTTCTTTGTTTCCTAGTTTTTGTTTCTTGTGTTTTGTCCCGAAGTGCAAAAGTTAAGTGTGGGAGAATTTGATAGCACTATATTTTATACATTTTATAAACCTCTCACTAGGTTTCTTAAGGTTCAATTAAGATTAATTTAGTTGGTTTTGACACATTTTATGATATTGGACCTTATTTGATCATTGAAAGAATTATTGCATGAATTAGCCTTAATTTATCTTTTTGCAGTGTTCAGTAAAATGACTATAACTTAAGTTGTAAATATCTGATTAATGTGATTTTAGTCTTGTAGAAAATCTAAGACAATTGTCTACAACTTTTATGAAGATCTCAAAGGTCAAATCACACGTTTGGATAACTCAAAGTGGAGTTGAAGCAAAAACTAGGGTACTGATCCTGATAGCTTGACCTATATGTACTGGTCATGCCATAAATCAGGCTAGAGGTTGTAAAATGGGCTGAAATTTTGATATTAAATAGTTGAGACCTATATCTACAACTTTCATGTTAAACACTTTTCAACAATCGGAGGTCTAGTAGGTGATATTAGGCTTGAAAGTCAGAACAAAGGTGCTGGAACTGAGCTTGAATACTCCATAGTAATTGGCCCATATCTTAGGCTATAGGTGGCCAAATGAGGTAATTCTAGTATTCATTTTGAAGCCAAGATCAAGCTCTACAACTTTGATGAAGATCACATTTGCTTATTCTGACGCATTCAATGACTTTAGAGCTAAATAATTTCGGAGACAAGGAATCTCCATAATTTTCCACTCACCAAAAGTCATTTGGTATTTTTCACTCATTTTCCACTCATCCACTCACTAATGACTCCGCCCCCTTGTCATTTTGTATCTCTAATCCTCTATAAAAGGGGGTCTTGGCAAATCATTAAATGTGTTAGGTGTTAGGTACCAAAATGATGCTAGTTTGTTACTAGATTTTCTTGTAGTAATTTTCCTTTGTTCAAAATTGAAGTCATGTTCTTCTTCTTTTTCTTTTCTCTTTCTTTCTTATTATCTATGAGTAACTAAGTTTTATTTTGCTTGGGTGAAAGAGTGAAGCTCTTGGTAATAAAATAAGGTTAGATTAATTTTTCTCTTTTGTTTAAATGATATATTTTCAAGTGGTCATTATACGTATTGTATTTTGTTTCCAATCAATTTAGAAACCCTCCTTGTAAAGTAGAGTTCTTGATTTGTTATAGACAAGAGATTGGCACAATGAATGCTTTAACCCATTTACAAGTGTGGTGCTAGAAACTCTCCTTGTAAAGTGGAGATCTTGATTTGTTGTAGACAACATTTTGGCATAATGAATGCTTGATCCCATTTATGAGTGGTGGTGTTAATAGATAATTAAAGGAATCATAATATAATTATGTATATAATGTTTTAATGAACTTTGAATGTTGTACTTTTTGATTTGGAACCTCCATTATGTGTGGATTCTAATTGAGTTATAAAAAGAATTAATCTTGTTCTTATTTTATTTACCAAGAGTGGATCTCCTAACCCAAGTAAATCTTTTTTATTTGTTGTGACAAAATATTTACTTTACCTTAATTAATTTTCTTCATCAAGTCTTTGTGGTTTGACCTCGGACTCACCGAGAATTTATTACTTGAGATAACCTGCACTTGGGTTTGCAACAATTAATCCGCATCACTTTAGCTTTTCCCTTTTCCTTCTTCTTCTTTTCCTCATCTTCCTCCTTCTGCTCTTCTTCCTCCTTCTTTCCTTATTTTTTCTTTGTGTTTTCTTGCTTCTACTGGTGCTGTAACACCCTCCATAGGGCGTCACATTTTTGTTTTAAAAAAAAACATAAAACCAAATTAAATCATTTTATAAAAGCTTTGAATTCTAAAAGTTAAATTTTAACATTTCTTCTTTGCGGAAATATAAACTTACCAAAAATTATAAGTAAAACAGAAATTATATTGAATTGATTTATACACGTCATATATGCCACAAAATATTCAACAACAATTTAAAACATAACAATTACAGACTCAGAGAAACAGTAGCAAACCCAATGAAGGTTACTACTAATAGCACGGTAACAACACTAACGAGAAAAAAACCCAACCTATATGTCCTGCTTCTTCACCAACTGCATCCTATTGAAGTCTGGAAGACCACTCCTTGACGCCATCACCGTCTTCAGAATATTGTATCCCATAGGTTTAAGAATGTGCTCCGCCTACTATATAAATTTAACGAATACAAACATAACAAGTAATACATAAAGAGGTGAGATCCCTTTCACCAATACCAAGATTAGTAAAAGAATGATTCGAATGACAAGGTCATTCCATACACATAGATATCACAATTATAGTCATGTTATCAATTTACAATTAATTCTAATAAGCATATATTGTAACTAAATAAACAAAGACAATAACATCACCAAGATAGATATAACAATTCATACCATATAAAATGCCATAACAAGAAACCATAATAATATAAAATAAAGATTAAATACAATAACAACATATAATATCACAAATAAAAGATCACAGATAAAAGATCACCAATAAACAATAATAATGTACCACATATAGACATATGCAATATAACACGATCCTACTCCATGGAGCTATAACACACACATCAATATCGAGAGAATGATCTGAAAGTTCTAATAATCTTGCTTGACCCGGCTATTGCCTTTGTCCACCCTTTGTGTCTATAGCTTGACTACCCCGACCAGCCTATTGCCTTGTCGACTTTGTGTCTATAGCTTGGCTATCCCGACCAGCCTATTATGCTTGTCAAGACTTTGTGTCTATAACGATCGTTGTGATTGCTATTGCAAAATACTTTGTGTCTATAGCCCACGAAAACACCATGGCGTAGTACACAGTCAAAACATCGTGTAACTACAGGCAGTAAAATAGACCTCTCAAACTTTAATTATTTACGAAAATACCCTCAAACTTCAAATATTTACAAAAATGCCCTCAAAATTCAAATATTTACAAAAATACCCTCAATGGTATAAAATATACGTATTTACGTAAATACCCTCATAGCATATAAAAATTTGCCCTCATGGCAAAAATATACGGTAAGTCCCACCGGACAAATACTGTTTCAAAACCTATACGGGTTCACATTTTCCCGATAGCAAAGATATACAGTATGGGTCAATCGCGTAGAAATTTTATCGCATTTTCACAATTCTGTCATTTTTTTTATAATCATTTATAAATCACATAAATTTATTTTTTTTTATCTTCTAAATAAATGTCAAATTTATTGTATTATCTAAATTCATTAAATCATTGTTTTAGATAATGGTTTGAAAATAATTTTAGAAATCATCATTGCTTGGCTTTGGCATGTTGGCTACAAATCTATATTTATGCCATTTGATCTCTAATTTCATTTTTCCTTGATCTAAACAAATCTATATCTTATTAATTTTCCTAAGTTAATTAAATTTCACTTTAGAAAAATAATGAGAACATTTTGGTTCTCTTCTTTGGTTCTCTTCTTTGCCTTGAGGCCGTGAGCTTGGATTTATGTTCTTTGGAACACTCATGCAAATTCTTGTATGTTATTTACATGCTACAATATTTATCATGCATTTATAAACATATACCATATTTTAAAGCGATCATAAAACACATACAAACCATTAAAGCTATTAGACATGCTTACACATATAATCAATCTCAATTAGGAAAAATAATAAACAATATTAGACATGCTTGCACATATAATCAATCTCAATTAGGAAAAACAATAAACAATCAAGTGAATGAATCCTTATGGATTTCTTCACCACAACACAAACATTCCTCACCACCAACACAAGGTTGATGAGGGTAATCTCCCTCTTACCTCTTGAAGAACCTCCAAGTTCCTTGTATGTCTCCTTCAATCAAATTTTCTCCACCAAGAGCTTCTTAAAAAAAAACAAAGAAAACATACAATATTAATACCTAAGGCTCTAAACTAAAATAATCATGGATTAAAATCATGATTAGAACTTTGAAATGAAGAGAAACATAAAGATTAAAGAATCCTACCTTCAGTGCTTCAAACTTGAGCTTTGAAGAACAAGGTATAAAAAAAAAATAGATGATTTAGGCTTAGGTTTTAACTACAAAATGTCTTGAAATGAAGTAGGACAGCAAGAAATAAGGTAGTTTAGAATTATAGAAGAGTGATTGATGGAAAGAGGGTGGAAGGCCGTGAGGTTGGAGAAGAAAAGAAGGAGGAAATTTGAGAGCTTTTGCTATTTGGAGAATTTTGGAGAAAAAAGAAGACTTTGACTATGCATGGCCTTAAACCATTTTGAGAGAAAATGGAGTGAAGTCTTTGGGTAAGAGAAGGTGAATTTGTGAGGATGAAATGGAGAGGAGCTGCTTCTTTTTTCTGCCGTAGAAGTTCAAGGCCAAATGAATGGATTTACTTGAACAAAAGTCTAATAATTCAAGTGCACATGGCTTGGTCATGTAGGGGTCCACATAGAGGTTCAAGAACCTTGGAGAAAGCTCTCCAAGCTGCTGAAAACCGTGGCCAAATATATTTAAATAGGTAAATTGGCTTTTATTCAAATGCATGGCCGTAAATGCATTTGAGAGGAAAAATGAATATAAAATGAAATAGCTAATTGTAGGATTTCACCAAGGGTGAATTGTAGAGAAGCTAAATGGAAAGAAGCCACTTTGTTTGACTCTCCAAGACTTCATCCAAGCCTTAGAATTCACCAAGGGTCAAGATTAAAACTTGATCACCAAGCTTGTCTTCCATTGGCTAATCCAAGCCTTGTCACAAGCTCTTGAATGTTCCACCACTAATGATGCTTACGTCATTCTCTCGAGTGCACCCGCTATTCCACATGGCTTACGTCATCCACTTGACTTTCAAGGCTTTTGGATTGTTCAAGAATCATGTAGAACCTCCTCCAAGTCAGCTTGCATGGCGGTGAGTTTCAAGGGTAATTTTTGACAAAAATCAACCCGACAGAATGATGTAAAATGGGAGAACATTATTTTCCAAGAATGGCTAAATATCAAGTTCTGTTGGATGGGAATTACATGTCGAACGAAGATCAAAATTGTCGAATGAACTTAAAAGGTCAACAGAATCCTAATTCGTCGGACGGGTGTTAACGTTGAAGAAATCTTCCAATTGTCGAATCGATGAAATACTATATGGTCAGAAGATCAAATTCGACGGATTTTGACATTAGAGAAGTTTTTCTACTGAAATCAGGAATTCTTACTCGACGGTCGTTAGCACCATAATTCGACGAACATTGGTATCCCCACTCGACAGAAATTGACATTCTAACTCAAAAGACAAGAGCATCCTCACTCGACAAATATTGACATTTTCACTCGACGAATATTAACATTGTACTAAAAGATAAGATCAAATTCGACGGATATTAACATTCTCCTAAATGATCTGAAGATAAAATTCGACGATAAGTGTTTGTCCAACAATGAGCAACCTTCGACATAAAATAGTGTTCGACAACAAATAGTAGTACTATTTTTGATCAGTTAGGTCGATTACATAGCAGTCATCTTCATTTTGATTTACAGAATCGTCCAACAAGATTGAGGGAAAAGGAGAACCAGATTGTTTTTATTGACTGATTCTCTGCTAACAGCAACGTCCAGCGTTTTGTCGAATCCGATGACATCTTCCATGTTTTTGAATAGATAGTCTTTGTCGAAATAGATGATCTTGGTCAAGATACATAGTCTTGGTCGGAAGAGGCCTCTGATTCAAAAATTGAGAGTCATCTTCATCCAGTCTTGAGGTATTTTGGGTTTTGTCAAACTACCGATTGATGTTGTTGTGAAAATGCTCTGAAGGTGTCGGATTCAACTCACCATTAGTATATGCTTACATGTAGTCTTTTTAATTAAATCCGACAGAATCAAAATGTTAGAAACATGTCTTCAAAAGTATTTGGACCTTGTCCAAATTCTGTCGATGTCAAGACCTTCAAAAATCTTGGATTGTCGAATGAGTTACGTGAGATTGATCTTTTGGATCCCTGTAAGGCTTGAGAAAGACCGAGTCTACCGACAGGAGTATATTCATAAACCGTCGAGCTTTGTTTGTCGAATAGGTTTTGAAATGAAGTCAAGATCGACAAGAATCTATTCTCAAAAGAAATTGTCGAATTCGGTTTGTCGAAAAAGGTTTTGAAATGAAAACCATTTGGGAAAATGTTGAGGAACTTCATCGGATTGGGATTTCAATTTTGGTCGAATTAGAATTCCAGAATTTTGGTCGGTTGAGTATAATGGCAAATTAAACTATACCGGTCAAAATAATTCATAGCAATAACAACTATGCATCAAGCAACATATATTTATCAAGAAAATAGAATTATTTTACGTATAAATTCTAAAATTAATAGATTCTTTTCTCAGTTACTCGATTCGGGTTAAGTAAGATCCCCGTCTCTAAATAATCGGACAAGAATTTTCCCAAATTAAAAATTATTATTTTCTTGACCAGAGCAAATCACACAAAACAATCACAAATAGTATCGAAATAATCAAATTATTTTTATAATGCACGAAAACACAAGGTAGTGTAATTACAATCACTCTTGCAACATAGTCTAAAAATTTGGGGTGTTACAACTCTCCCCCTCTAAAATAAGTTTCGTCCTCGAAACTTGACACACTTAAAATAAAAATGGATACTACTCTCTTATCTTATCTTCTAATTCCTATGTTGCTTCACCACGTATATTGTTCCAAACCACTGTAACCAATGCGCTTTCTTTTCCTCGAAGTTGCTTTGTCCTTTGATCTTCAATCTTGACTAGAAACGTCTCGTAGGTTGAACTTTTCTTCATTTGTACGATGTCCAACAGAGTATCCGTTACTGTCTAATAAACTTCGGAGTGGGTTTTTCCTCGACTTAATCACTTGTCCATCTCTTGTCATAGGTGTCACACGTAGAGACACATGGTCACCTTCTTCAAATTCAAGCGGTCTTCGTCTTTTATCTTCATAACTCTTTTGTCGTGTCTGAGTTGTCCTTATCTTGCCTTGAATCGTCTTCACTTTCTCAGTAATCTACTACACAAATTCTGGTCAAGATTTCAGAATCATGATGCTAACACAATGACGTTCTAAATCTTCTTCCATATAATACCTCATATCCAAGCCCCTCTTAATTGTACAGGTACTTCAAGCCCTCGAAATTATTGTAGACTTTATAGGGAAGAAAATGTCTTCAAATTCTCCTTGCATCGTGTAAAACATGGAGAACCACACTAAAATATTTAGCATGTTTCTCAAAAGAAGGATGAAAGATACTATTCACCACGCTTCCGCTGCGCCATTCTGATCAGTATCAAGTGAAATTTCCATGCCTTTGTACCGCTTCACTCTCCTGCCTTTGCTTTTAACAGGAAGTGTCTCACAAAACAAGTTCTCTTTTTCAACAATACTGTATCTGATACCATGACATGATTTTTGACTAAGAATATCCTTTCTTTTGCAATTGCAATATATAAAAGGACATTATAAGAATTTAGAAAGAAAAGGTAGAGTAACTATTTGAATTATTATCAGACATGTCTAACAAAGAATTTGACATTGCCCGATTTCAAGGATGAGTTTTTTGGGACACCAAAATTCTACTGAAACAATTTACAGGATATGATTACAATAACTAATCTATATATAAGATCACATCTATCTCGTGAAAGAGGTAGACAATTTAGATTAATAGAAAATATTGTTTAAGGAACTGGATAATAATAATGGATTTGGTAACAAAAGTAGAAATAGATAAGTTAAAAGGTAACGAAGATTACTGATAGCTCTAATCAACCCTCATAGTCAATTAGTCATAAAAGAATGAGTTAAATCAAAGTATATTTCTACAATTGCGGCATATGAATGATATCATGAAAACATAGAAATAAGAGATAATAGAATCACCCATACCACCGAACCTATCCAATAGAGAAATTGATATGGTCCGATAAATTTAGAAGTAAACTTTTTAACTTGAACAATTTGACCAACTGGTCTAATAGAGTATGGATGGTTGGAAAATACCCAATCCATATTTTTAGATTGTGTCTGTTTTGAGAAAGAAGCATACAAATTGAATCAACAGAAAAGATGCAATTATTTAACAGACTTAGGATGGTTTAAGCAACTCAAGTCCTCAACCAGATGTTTTAGCAATAGAAATAGAAACAACCAGGTCAAAAGATAATGAAAACACAAATAACGCTAATTGACTCACACAATTATATGCCATAGAGAAATGGGTTACTCTCGGAATTATACAGTATAGTTAAATGATCACCTTTTGTGATACAACTTTCTTCGTTCGGGTTCTCAGTTTAAGATGCTTTTACTCCACTTGAAGAATCATTGCTCCATTCCACTTAAGATGTCAAAGCATGTACGTTACTAACAGATGACTTTGTTTTTTGGCGAGATACACTTTTCAGCAAATGTCCGGGCATCCTACACTTGAAAACAGATTATTCCTTTGATCACATAGTCCCTTGTTAGATAATCTTCCCCACACTTTCAACATTTTGGTACAGATGTCGCAGTTTAACCAAGTCTGCTACTACTAGCTTTTCCTCTATGAAACTACAACTGTTGTTGTTGATTTCCCGATGATCACAAATACGTTTTTCACTGGAATCGCTTGGCTTTTACGATTTCTCCTCCTTTGAAACCAATATGCTTCAACGTTACAAAATCTCGTATTCTAAACTTTATTTGGCCCGATCCTTATTCTCGGCCACCGTTTCCTATTGCTGAGCAATCCTCGATCGTGTTGTACCGTTCCTTTCGCTGTTCTTTGCATCACTTCCATAGTTGCAGTCATATTGCCACGACCACGTCCTGCCTGTCTCACATGCACGTTTACTACGAGTCATCGCCTTTCTTTAAAGACGGATGAATCATAATACCATGGAAACCGGATGTAACCATTTCAAACAATGTGGTCTCCTTTCGGAGTCCAAGCACAGAGAGTCACACAACAAAAACAAGATAGACCTAACCACAAACCCTAAAAGACTCTAACCGTGCTCTGATACCAACTAATGTAACACCCTCCATAGGGCGTCACATTTTTGTTTTAAAAAAAAACATAAAACCAAATTAAATCATTTTATAAAAGCTTTGAATTCTAAAAGTTAAATTTTAACATTTCTTCTTTGCGGAAATATAAACTTACCAAAAATTATAAGTAAAACAGAAATTATATTGAATTGATTTATACACGTCATATATGCCACAAAATATTCAACAACAATTTAAAACATAACAATTACAGACTCGAGAAACAAGTAGCAAACCCAATGAAGGTTACTACTAATAGCACGGTAACAACACTAACGAGAAAAAAACCCAACCTATATGTCCTGCTTCTTCACCAACTGCATCCTATTGAAGTCTGGAAGACCACTCCTTGACGCCGTCACCATCTTCAGAATATTGTATCCCATAGGTTTAAGAATGTGCTCCACCTACTATATAAATTTAACGAATACAAACACAACAAGTAATACAGTAAAGAGGTGAGATCCCCTTTCACCAATACCAGTACGGTAGCAAAGAATGATTCGAATGACAAGGTCATTCCATACACATAGATATCACAATTATAGTCATGTTATCAATTTACAATTAATTCTAATAAGCATATATTGTAACTAAATAAACAGCAATAACATCACCAAGATAGATATAACAATTCATACCATATAAAATGCCATAACAGTAAACCATAATAATATAAAATAAAGATTAAATACAATAACAACATATAATATCACAAATAAAAGATCACAGATAAAAGATCACCAATAAACAATAATAATGTACCACATATAGACATATGCAATATAACACGATCCTACTCCATGGAGCTATAACACACATCAATATCGAGAGAATGATCTGAAAGTTCTAATAATCTTGCCAAATGCAAATATCAGACTTGTCCACCCTTTGTGTCTATAGCTTGACTACCCCGACCAACTATTGCACTCACAAGACTTTGTGTCTATAGCTTGGCTATCCCGACCACTATTGCAGACTTTCGTGTCTTTGTGTAACTGATCGTTGTGATTGCTATTACAGATCAATACTTTGTGTCTATAGCCCACTTAAAAACACCATGGCGTAGTACACACAATAAAAACATCGTGTAACTACAGCAGAAAAATAGACCTCTCAAACTTTAATTATTTACTTAAAATACCCTCAAACTTCAAATATTTACAAAAATGCCCTCAAAATTCAAATATTTACAAAAATACCCTCAATGGTATAAAATATGCGTATTTACGCAAATGCCCTCATAGCATATAAAAATTTGCCCTCATGGCTTGCCCTCATGGCAAAAATATACGGTAAGTCCCACCGGACAAATACTGTTTCAAAACCTGTACGGGTTCACATTTTCCCGACAGCAAAGATATACAGTATGGGTCAATCGCGTAGAAATTTTATCGCATTTTCACAATTCCATCGTTTTTTTTATAATCATTTATAAATCACATAAATTCTTTTTTTATCTTCTAAATAAATGTCAAATTTATTGTATTATCTAAATTCATTAAATCATTGTTTTAGATAATGGTTTGGAAATAATTTTAGAAATCATCATTGCTTGGCTTTGGCATGTTGGCCGAAATCTATATTTATGCCATTTGATCTCTAATTTCATTTTTCCTTGATCTAAACAAATCTATATCTTATTAATTTTCCTAAGTTAATTAAATTTCACTTTAGAAAAATAATGAGAACATTTTGGTTCTCTTCTTTGCCTTGAGGCCGTGAGCTTGGATTTGTGTTCTTTGGAACACTCATGCAAATTCTTGTATGTTATTTACATGCTACAATATTTATCATGCATTTATAAACACATACCATATTTTAAAGGGATCATAAAACACATACAAACCATTAAAGCTATTAGACATGCTTACACATATAATCAATCTCAATTAGGAAAAACAATAAACAATATTAGACATGCTTGCACATATAATCAATCTCAATTAGGAAAAACAATAAACAATCAAGTGAATGAATCCTTATGGATTTCTTCACCACAACACAAACATTCCTCACCACCAACACATGGTTGATGAGGGTAATCTCCCTCTTACCTCTTGAAGAACCTCCAAGTTCCTTGTATGTCTCCTTCAATCAAAATTTCTCCACCAAGAGCTTCTTAAAAAAAAACAAAGAAAATATACAATATTAATACCTAAGGCTCTAAACTAAAATAATCATGGATTAAAATCATGATTAGAACTTTGAAATGAAGAGAAACATAAAGATTAAAGAATCCTACCTTCAAGGCTTCAAACTTGAGCTTTGAAGAACAAGATATAAAAAAAAAAATAGATGATTTAGGCTTAGGTTTTAACTACAAAATGTCTTGAAATGAAGTAGGAAAGCAAGAAATAAGGTAGTTTAGAATTATAAAAGAGTGATTGATGGAAAGAGGGTGGAAGGCCGTGAGGTTGGAGAAGAAAAGAAGGAGGAAATTTGAGAGCTTTTGCTATTTGGAGAATTTTGGAGAAAAAAGAAGACTTTGACTATGCATGGCCATAAACCATTTTGAGAGAAAATGGAGTGAAGTCTTTGGGTAAGAGAAGGTGAATTTGTGAGGATGAAATGGAGAGGAGCTGCTGCTATTTTCTGCCGTAGAAGTTCAAGGCCAAATGAATGGATTTACTTGAACAAAAGTCTAATAATTCAAGTGCACATGGCTTGGTCATGTAGGGGTCCACATAGAGGGTTCAAGAACCTTGGAGAAAGCTCTCCAAGCTGCTGAAAACCGTGGCCAAATATATTTAAATAGGTAAATTGGCTTTTATTCAAATGCATGGCCGTAAATGCATTTGAGAGGAAAATGAATATAAAATGAAATAGCTAATTGTAGGATTTCACCAAGGGTGAATTGCTGTAGAAGCTAAATGGAAAGAAGCCACTTTGTTTGACTCTCCAAGACTTCATCCAAGCCTTAGAATTCACCAAGGGTCAAGATTAAAACTTGATCACCAAGCTTGTCTTCCATTGGCTAATCCAAGCCTTGTCACAAGCTCTTGAATGTTCCACCACTAATGATGCTTACGTCATTCTCTGAGTGCACCTGCTATTCCACATGGCTTACGTCATCCACTTGACTTTCAAGGCTTTTGGATTGTTCAAGAATCATGTAGAACCTCCTCCAAGCTGCTGCATGGCGGTGAGTTTCAAGGGTAATTTTTGACGAAAATCAACCTGACAAGAATGATGTAAAATGGGAGAACGTTATTTTCCAAGAATGGCTAAATATCAAGTTCGTCGGATGGGAATTTCTGTCGAACGAAGATCAAAATTGTCGAATGAACTTAAAAGGTCAACGAATCCTAATTCGTCGACGGGTTTTAACGTTGAAGAAATCTTCCAATTGTCGAATCGATGAAATACTATATGGTCAGAAGATCAAATTCGACGGATTTTGACATTAGAGAAGTTTTTCTACTGAAATCAGGAATTCTTACTCGACGGTCATTAGCACCATAATTCGATGAACATTGGTATCCCCACTCGACGAAATTGACATTCTAACTCAAAAGACAAGAGCATCCTCACTCGACGATATTGACATTTTCACTCGACGAATATTAACATTGTACTAAAAGATAAGATCAAATTCGACGGATATTAACATTCTCCTAAATGATCCAAGATAAAATTCGACGATAAGTGTTTGTCCAACAATGAGCAACCTTCGACATAAAATAGTGTTCGACAACAAATAGTAGTACTATTTATGATCGCTTAGGTCCATTACATAGCAGTCATCTTCATTTTGATTTACGAATCGTCCGACAAGATTGAGGGAAAAGGAGAACCAGATTGTTTTTATTGACGATTCTCTCTAACAAAGAACGTCCGGCGTTTTGTCGAATCTGACGACATCTTCCATGTTTTTGAATAGATAGTCTTTGTCGAAATAGATGATCTTGGTCAAGATACATAGTCTTGGTCGGAAGAGGCCTCGATTCAAAAATTGAGAATCATCTTCATCCAATCTTGAGGTATTTTGGGTTTTGTCAAACTACCGATTGATGTTGTCGGAAAATGCTCAAGGTGTCTGATTCAACTCACCATTAGTATATGCTTACATGTAGTCTTATTAATTAAATCCGACAGAATCAAAATGTTAGAAACATGTCTTCAAAAGTATTTGGACCTTGTCCAAATTCTGTCAATGTCAAGACCTTCAAAAATCTTGGATTGTCGAATGAGTTACGTGAGATTGATCTTTTGGATCCCTGTAAGGCTTGAGAAAGACCGAGTCTACCGACAGGAGTATATTCATAAAACTGTCGAGCTTTGTTTGTCGGAATAGGTTTTGAAATGAAGTCAGTATCGACAAGAATCTATTCTCAAAAGAAATTGTCGAATTCGGTTTGTCGAAACAGGTTTTGAAATGAAAACCATTTGGGAAAATGTTGAGGAACTTCTGTCGGATTGGGATTTCCAGAATTTTGGTCGAATTAGAATTCCAGAATTTTGGTCGGTTGAGTATAATGGCAAATTAAACTATACCGGGTCAAAATAATTCATAGCAATAACAAATGACTATGCATCAAGCAACATATATTTATCAATAAAATATAATTATTTTACGAGATAAATTCTAAAATTAATAGATTCTTTTCTGTTTACTCAGATTCGGGTTAAGTAAGATCCCCGTCTCTAAATAATCGACAAGAATTTCCCATACCAAAATTATTATTTTCTTGACCAGAGCAAATCACACAAAACAATCACAAATAGTATCGAAATAATCAAATTATTTTTATAATGCACTGAAAAACACAAGGTAGTGTAATTACAGACTCTTGCAACATAGTCTAAAAATTTGGGGTGTTACAGGTGCTATTTTTGCCGTGAGAGAAAGAGTGAATTGAGTGTGAAAAGAAAGAAAGAAAAAGCCACCAAATTCAAATAGAAAGAGCTTGAATCGTAAGTCACCTGAAACACTTAGGATATTTTGCAGAAACTATTTATCTCTTTGAAATACCTTGATCTTACTAAATCAAGTTTCCTAACTTCTAAAAGTATTAAAATAAATCTTAGGATTCATCTCAATCTTTATTTGATCATTTTCATAAGTTTTCATATTTGTGTCAAGTCAAACTGGTATTAAAACACTCACTCAGTGTACTTAAAAATACCAAACTAGCTTTGTTTACCTTGAAAATTAACTACATCTTCTTCCACCTATTTGTGACCTAAAAATAAATTCTCTATATTTATTTTCCTCATCTAAGCAATTTATGTCACTATCTGAGTTATTTTAAGCTATTTTTTACCTTCTGTATTGCAACAAAGTGACTAAACTATCTCAAAATATCACAAAATTAAGCAGACATATCAAACAAGTATTATGATACCTCTATGACCACATAGAAGTCTAACATGCTAAAAAGAGGATGTTACATTTCTACTCTCCTTTTTAAATTTTTGTCCCCAAAATTGTTTACCTCATATATTAAACTCCGGGTAGTCTTGATGCACGAAGGACTCTAGCTCTCAGGTAGCTTCCTTTGTAACACCCCAAAAATTATTTATTTTATTATAAATAATCATTTTACAATATTTATGATTTTTGAGAATTTTTTTGAATTTTTCTGAAAATGATGAATATTTTAATATATTCTTCGTTTTACGTGTACACTGAGCAGAGTCAGTGTAACACTCTGGGAAACAGAATATTTTCCCTGAGGCTGGTAAACTTTGGACTGTGAAAACGTTGATGGGGGATCTTACTAAACTCGAGGTCGAGCATAGTTTATGAGGTTTGCATCTTTCGAGATTTTATCTGATAAATAAAATCGCTGTATATTCTGCTAAATTTTAAATTTAACTGTACCCCTTATTATCCTTTAAACAATAAATATTGACTCTATAAATATCAATAATTATCTGTTGGATAATAACTTGTAGTGAAAATCCTTATCATTTTATTAAAAAATCTACTTTATGTCAAATCAGTTTGACTTTTGCGAAATTTACACACACATCTAACCCTATCATTTTGGAGGGAAATTTCCCCCCATTTTCCCCTCACTCTAACTTTTGGAGAGCCCAAAATTCTGCTCTTCCACTTATTTCCCTTACTCCCATAACATAAACATTATTATCTCTCTTCTTTTCATCTCATATTTCCCCTCCCATTTCTCTTCACAGCAGCCACATCCTCTCCACCCACATGATCCATTTAATTTTCGAGCTCACACACCCCATAGATTCCCATATCGTTTGAAGACTCCTTGGTGTTGGAATCATCTTCCAGAGCTCACCATTCTCTCCATCTTCATCCTCTTCCACCATTGAAGCTCAATGTTTGGAGCTTTAAGGTAAAAGTTCTCAACTTTCTTCTCCTCTTCTCCTCATTTTCATGTTCCATGGTCACCTTGGTGACCATGGCTACCATTTCCCCTCTTTGATATTGATTTTTGTGGATTTGAACACCCAAGATTTCGGTGATGGTGAAGCACGAGATTCCTAAGCAAAAAGGAGCATCCTTTCTTTGTGTTTCTCTTAGGTAAGAGGAAGATCCATTCTCTTCAACCCATTTTGGTAGTTAAGAACTTGTTGTTGTATTGGTGGGGTGAAATCCATTTTGGGAAACCCCTTTGTTTGATTGTTTTGGTTGAATTTTAAGTGTTTGAATGGTATTTTTTAGGTACATTGATGGATTTTGGGATGTTTCAGGATTAGAATGGTTTCCTGGTGATTTTCTGGGTCCACACGGCCTAGGCCGTGTATCAGTACATGGCTGTGTATCTCCCTATGTGATAGAAGGCTTAAACGTGATTTTTTGTGCACTCTAGAGGAGTACACGGCCCAGGCCGTATACGACCAAACGGCCGTGTACTCAGGGTCGTGTATTTTACACATGGCCGTGTAATATGATCAGCAATGGATTTGAGGCTTTTCTAGCCCCTTGGAGGTTCAAGGTCCCCTCGGGCATTTGAATCAAGGCTTCTGGACTAATGTAAGCGTAATAATCTTAAATAATTAGATGACTAGAAACTAATTAGGGATTCATAAAAAGGAAAAAACAAGGAACAGGAGCATGCCTTACAACTTATAAGAACTTTGAATAGAGATAGAACATGAGTGTGATAGAGGTTGCAAGCGACGTAATGAAATTAAGAATTGACTTACTTGATGACTTTGAATAGGGTGTGAATGCCTAGAAACTTATTATTGACTTAGTATGGACCTTGGAACGGGATTGAATATCAATGATAAATGACATAACATGTGATCTTAGACCTAAAATGCTATGACTGTGAATTGGTAAATGTACATATGAGTATACATTGAATCTATGTGCATTGAGCATGATTGAGTCATGCATTGAAAAAGTTCATTGGATAATTTGTTAAGGCCAAGTTGCCTAGGAGTTGAATCACACCTTTGTGCAGGTGCGAATAGACAAATGTAGGTCATTTGTTGATCTTGGGGGCGTCGGGGTGCGGGTACCTCGCAATTGACAGTTAGTAGCTCTTCTGTCCATGGGGCAGACTGATGCAAACGCACCGACGATCCGGGCTGAGACACTGTCTTATATCGAGATCTATGTAGAATGTCTTATACAATGTCATGATGTGCATTTTGATAAATTAAAAATGTTAGCACTTGATGGCCTCGGCTGCCATGATACAGACATATCTCCTGATCATTCTCTCTGACTATTTTGTGTCTAGCTCCATGGAGTAAGATTGTTGGTGTCATGTGCATATGCATAATGAGTCGCCATACCATTGATAGTTACATGTTCATATGGAAATTTAATACGTTGTTTCATTACTGCTACAACTGTCTATATATGCTAAATTGCTTATTATCTGTTTTAATGCTATTTATCATTTCTAAAATATTATGTGGGTGTCATGCGCCATTTGTTCTTTACTGCCTCAATTGGTAATGAATGTTGAATGTCTCACCTCTTTTCCTATGTTTCTACTATTTCTGTATATCTATATATGTGATTCTCTGAAGACAGGGGTGAAGAAAAGGAAGAGCCTGATTTCCCCGGCTTCTGGCCCAACCTTGACTAGCATCCTTCTGATCATGACGGCCCAACCTCATGGATTTTTAGAAAACGTGCATCTGACATTCCTTGGGGGTCTAGACTGTTGGCATGTGAACTTCAGCTCAGATTGCTGTGTTTACTTGGGAGACGTGTTGTTGTCGCTAGCTTGGGGGCGTCATGAACCACCGATCTTTACCTGTTGTATTAGCTTACGTTTGGAGTTTTATCTGCCCATCAGGGAGATGTGGGGTGCCCGCTATTACACCCCACAGGAGGATTCTTTTGATTCCACTACTCGGGCTTCGGCCCATAGCTCGGTGGCTCCTATGAAGGTTTCCTCGGATGAGGAAGATCCCGAGGAGGTTCCCGAGAAGGATCTCGCAAAGGATCCTGAAGATGATCCTGATACGATTCCTCCTCATTTAAGGGACTGATATTGCTGGTAGCTACTGATGGCTACCAGTGTTTTATTTTGGGGGCTTGATGTATTATTATTTTGGTGAGCTGTATATGCATGATCCTTTGGGCGTGTATAGTTTTACTTTTTGGTATATTGGGCTTTATAATTAAATAGATTTGATATATATATATATATATATATATATATATATATATATATATATATATATATATATATATTTAGATACTTAGGATGTGAGTCAATAATTATATTAAGGCTCATCAAAAATTAAGCCTAAGCTTTACCATAATTTAAATATGACATTCATATATATATATATATATATATATGATGTATTTTCTGCATGGGTGTATGGACTAGTCTTTATGTTTTCCTTTAAAGTTTATGTTTTCCACTTACAATTAGACAAAAATATATGTACGTACTTATGAATCTTTTATAAATGTTAGTACCTTTGAATACTAAATTGATGAGCAGGTTATTAAGTACAAATATATATATATGTTGTAAGAAAAAGAAAAAGAAATATATCCACCATTTTATTTACACAACTATAACCAAATGAGTTTAACTATAACAATTAAGAACTGGGTCTTAACTTCACTTTTATTTTCCGCAAAAATTTATTGACAATGTGACGTCTCCTCCTAAAAAGGGGCATTACATCCTTAGTTCCTGCTACACCCCATAAAACCTTCACTAGAGGAATTTGCTTACCTCTAAGCTCTTTGACCACTCTTTTTACAATCACCACCGGTTGCACTACATAAGACAAATTATCTCTTAACTGTATAGATTCATTCCTTATGATGTGTGAAGGATTTGGATTATATTTTTTGAGTTGAGACACATGAAAAATAATGTGAAGGTTTGGCAAACAGGGAGGAAGGGCTATCTGGTAGGCTGCAAGTTTGACTTTCTTTAGAATTTGGTAGGGACCAATGAAACGAGGGTTTAACTTCCTTGTTCTCAATGCTCTACTAATTCCCGTAATAGGAATGACTCTCAAGAAAACATATTCTCCCTCTTCAAACTCTAGAGGTCTCCTCCTTCTATCAACAGAGCTTTTCTGCCTACTTTGAGCCATATTCATCCTATCTCTAGTCATTCTAATTTGTTCTGAAGTTTGTTGTACTAACTCAGGTCCTAGGATAGCTTTCTCCCCAACTTCATACCAACATAATAGTGACCTACACTTCCTACCATAAAGTGCTTCATACAGTATCGTTCCTATGCTAGTATGGTAATGTTGTTGTAGGCAAATTCCACTAAAGGTAAGAGTTTATCCCAACTACCCTGGCTAATCTAGTACACATGCCCTAAGCATATCCTCTAGGATTTGGATAGTTCTCTCTGACTGCCTGTAACACCTCGATTTTTTGTTTTCCTTGAAAATAAATAAGTTTTATAATATTTATGAGTTTTTGTGAATTTTTAGGAATTTTTAATTATTTTGAATATTTTAATATTATTTTGAATATTTTAATATTATTTTAATATTTTAATATTATCTTGAAAATCAGATGTCTGAATTTCATTTTTTCTGAAAATATATGAGTTTTATGTTTTTTTAGGAATTTTTGTGAAATTTTCTGAAGTTGTGATTATTTTAATATTATATTGAGTTGTATATGTGATTGAGGCGAGCCTAGAAAATTAAAAATTTTTCCTGAACCAGAAAGTTTTAGACTGTCGAGGTGGGGTCGGGGGATCTTACTAAACCCAAAATCGGGAACAGTAGACAGAGATTTTCTGTATCTGAGTTTTCTATTACCCATTGTGTAATAATAGCAGTAGCTATTGTCCATTAGGTAATATGTTCTGGAAAATTATATTGATAGCGATGATTCGCCATATTCTAGAATGATGACTCATCACATTCTAGATGGTAGTAAAATATCTACGGATAAATATCTAATGGAAAATATCTTACTAAAATAACTATGCAAAATATCTAGTTAAAAATATCTTTTGAAAAATATCTAAATGAAAATATCTAAGCTAAATATCTTAAGGGTAATCATGAACCATCATTACATAGTTTTTTGACTAACTAATAGGAATTGGTCAAACATAATGGCTTGGACTTTGTTATGAACCGTTGAATGAAAAACTTGATGAAGAAGCCTTAGATCATCACCATTGATCTAATCAATGGTGTGAGAGCAATCTTGATAAAGAAGCTTATGATATCCACCTTAGATTTAATCAATAGTTAGGAGATGAAGTTAATTTTAATGGTTAGATTTGTTAGTTGAGAAACTAGATAATCCAACTTAGTTACTCTAATAGCTAAATTAGTAACTAAATGAACTAACTTAGTTACTAAATATTTAGAAGCTAGTTACTAGATAAATATCTATTATCTAGAAACATGACATAATCATGACCTATACAATGACATAATAATGTAACTAACTAATTAGAATGTAATTAGAAATCCTAACTAAATTAGTTTAAGAGAAACTAGATGAACTAACTATTTAATTAAGGTGTAACTAGGGAATTAAAATAGAACCAATTTAGTTCCATTCTCCTATGACTCACACGGCCACAAGGCCTTCTCAAAGGTTCTTGAATGGTCTTTTATGACCAATGGATGACACCAAGTGACATAGGCCATGTGAAATGTAATAGATCTTTTTACTACATTGATTAAATTATAGTTTCTCCTATATACTAACCACATGGCCATGCACTACACATTTGGCTATTTCATTTTCATTTCCTATTAACTTTGAGACTTAAACTTTTCTATCTATTCTCTCTCATCCAAAGAAAACTAAAGAACTCCATCATTTTTTTCTAGTGAAGCTCATGGCTTCCACCCACCAAACGAACTTCCACACTTCTATAATTTCATCTAACCTTACTTTCTAAATCCAAACATCATTCTAAACACTTTTCCTTTAGTGAGTTTTGTCAAAATCTCTCTCTAAGTGTTTCAAAAAGCAAACTTTGATTTCCTACATCAAAGGTAATTTCTTGAATCTTTGATCCTAAGTAGGATTTATAATTTTTTAGACCATGATTGATCCATGGTTTGTTATTTTCAAGCCTTGTTTATAACTTTTAGATTTGTTTAAGATTGCTTAGGATTTTTCTTGGTGCCACACAAATTTAAGATGAAGGAGAGGTTTGAAGTTTGTTGTCTTCCTTAAGGTAAGAGGGAGATTAACCTCATCGACCACATGTAGTGGTGAGGGAATGAATCTGTTTGTGCTTGTGGTGAAAAGTCCATAAGGATTTATTCACTTGTTTGTTTAAGTTCTCTTTGTTTGTGCTTGTTATGTTTATAGTTTTGAAGTTATGCTTACATATGTGTTGGTATGATTATAGTTTTGATAATATGCTTGTATGTGTAAATTGTAAAGCATACAAATTTATGTGTAATTTAGGATGTGAATAACATGATGAGGAAAATTATATGAAGGCCTCAAAGAGCCTAGAGGCACACTGCTTCATCACCAAAAGGGGATCAAGAGTCCTAAATTATTTTCTTAATTAAGGATTAAAGGATTTTATGACAAGTAATTTAATTAAGTGATTTTATAAGAATTAAAGAGTTAGAAAATGATTTATATATGAATTTTGAAGCAATATGTGAATTCGCCCAACATGCCAATTTTTTATGTTCAAGATCCAAAATTATTTTACTAATTGTAAACTTAGGTGTTTTAATAGTAAGAACTCAATTTGATAAGTTTAGGAATTTAAAATGAAAATAATTTAATTTTTAGAATTAAAATTAGTCTAATTAAGCTATGTAGTAAAATAAAAATAAATACTTGAAATTTACTAACGTATAGCTCACCCTATGGGTTTTGAAGCACGTTAGGAAATTTTGAGCTGTAATATCCCAAGTAAATTAAAGAAAACACAATTTTCTGAGAAACAGTAGAAATATTGATTTAAAGAGGGACTACATTGAAAATATTATTTAAAAGGGGACTATATTGAAAATATTCTTTTAAAAATGGACTATTTTGGAAATATTATTTAAAGAGAGACTATTATGTAAATATTATTTTATAGAAAGACTATTATACAAATAATGAAAATAAAGTCAATTTTTGATATTAAATGAGAAAAATCTTATTTTGACTTAAAATATGTTAGAATTACTTTATGCAATTAAAAATATGTAGAAAAACTCTTACGCAATTTAAAAATAGTAATTTTTAGCTATGCGATTGAGAAAATATTTTAAAATCTTTACACGATGTGAAAATGTAACAAAAGTGTTACACGGTTGTGAAAATGCGATAATATTACTATGCAATTGAAAGAAACAGTGAGTTTTGCTGTAGAACCAATGTATTAAACTAAGTAATTTGTGAAACTGAAGTATTGGACCCGAGTGGATCTTTGGTATTATGTAGTTGTATGGGCGATTACATAATATCATTGATACTAATGGTATTAGACAATTGTATAAGCTGTTGCGTTAATATCCTTGGGAACAGTACAACGGTACTTTATTTCAATTAAAAATGCTTTTGAGCATTATACTGTGATACCGCCATACATCGGCATGTGAATAAGAAATACTGTGTGATTAATGACAGTATATGTTTGAATCATTTATCATGCATAGAAAAGCGTATTCGTTTGAATTATTGTGGCGTTTTATGACTAAGGAGTGAACGAGAACTTACAGGATAGTGGGAGGGATCCTGGGGATGTCAGGGCGCGGTGATTCATGCGGTGGAGTTGTTACCACCTGTGATTATTATATCACGTAATACCCCTGGCCTATGGACACTGATTGCAACGCACTGACATCCCGATAAACACTATTGCTTTTCATTATCCAGCATAGACTGTCTTTTTAGGAGGGACAGATCTTCTGGGCGTTCATCTCTAAATTTGAGTAAACTCCATGGAGTAGGAATTGGTTGCATTGTGCATATGCATAGTC
Source organism: Ormosia semicastrata (assembly GCA_029884595.1). Classification (NCBI taxonomy): domain Eukaryota; kingdom Viridiplantae; phylum Streptophyta; class Magnoliopsida; order Fabales; family Fabaceae; genus Ormosia; species Ormosia semicastrata. The sequence goes on along the minus strand of JAQQTO010000048.1, from coordinate 36,168,152 downwards.
GGCATTTATATTGTCGTGATATAGTATTATTACGATATAATATGATTGTGATATTATTATTATGTTTGGTATTGTGTTGCAAGTTTATTGGATTGTTTATTTATTAAATGTCATAAATATATCTGCTAATTTTATATAAATCTATGGATTGTATGTATGGAACGACATTGTTGTTCGTATCGTTTCTTTGTGGCCATATTGGTATGCGATGTAGGAGATCTCACCTCTTTGCTATTTTATTATGTCTGTTTCTATTTTATGTTTACGTCTGTAAAGACCACAATGGCGGCAAGGAGGGGTCAGCTAGGTTTCTTTAGACTACAATTTCTTGAAGGCGCTGAGGCTTGGCGTGTCCATTGGGACTCAGAGTATATAGAGTATTGTGGCGACATTTCTTTATCCACTAGTAGGACTCGACATGGGGTTATTACTACATCTTTTACAGTTGCTTATACAAAGTTTGTTTTACCCATCAAGGAGTTGTGGAATGACTTTCGCTATACTCCTAGAGAGGACTTCAATTTATCATTGGCTCGGATTTCTATCCATCAAGACATTCCCAGCTAAGGAATTTGTCTTCTGACAAGGGCTCATATCTTAGGTGTTATGTTTTTAGGCATGTAAAGATAATGAATGAATATTTGTAGTAAACTCTGTTTATATAAAAAATATATCTATTCAGTTTTTATATTTTGAGTTATTTTAATTTGATCAATTGATGTTTTCTACGGAAAAGAAATTTTGAAACTTGTATTTAAATGAAATTAAATATTTTACAACTTGGGAAATTAATTAATTATAAGAAGTTAGTTTGAAATGTGATACCCTTCGGAGGGGGTGTTACACTGCCCATCTGTTTGTGGATGGTATGTTGTACCAAGGCTTAACCTAGTCCCGAAGGCCTTTTGCAAGGCTCCCCAAAATCTAGATGTGAGTCTAGGATCTTTATTTGAAATTATACTAAGGGGAATTTCATGCAACCTAACTATCTCTTGTAAGTATAATTGGGCTAGTTTGTCTAAGGAGTAGTTAGCTTTGATTACCAAAAAGTGGGCAGACTTGGTTAGTCTATCCACTATGACCCAAACTGCATTGAGCTCTGGGTAATCCTATCATAAAATTCATTGCGATATTATACCACTTCCGTTTAGGGATTTCTAAGGATTGAAGAGGTCTGAAAGGTTTTTGGTGCTCTATCTTAACTTTGTAACTGATAAGCACCTAGACACAAACTTCGCTATTTCCTTCTTCATTCATAGCCACCAAAACACCTTCCTTAAATCTTAGTACATCTTAGTGGCTTAGGGATGGATAATATATTGACTCTTATAAGCCTTCTCTAAGATCTTTTCTTTGAATGCAAATTCTCTCGGAATGTAAAGTCTATCTCTAAACTTAATCACTCCATCATCCGCCATAGCAAACTCTTTTTGATCCCCTAAGAAGATTTGCTCTCTTATCTCACTTAGGGCCTCATCCTCGCTTTGAGCTTCTAGAATTTGAGCTCTCAAGTCACTAACTATGTCCACCCTACTCACAAAGTGACTCTGTGGTGTTGCAGTTACCCTAAGGCTCAAGTCCCTAAACCTCTCAAGAATCTTACCTTCTTGAACCATCATTAGAGACACATGTCGGGATTTTCTACTTAGTGTGTCAGCTACAAACATTAGCTTTACCTGGATGGTACTTAAGCTCAAAGTCATAATCTTTTAAGAACTTCATCCATCTTCTTTGTCTCATGTTTAGCTCCTTCTAATCAAACAAGTATTTCAAACTCTTATGATTGCTGAACACCTCAAACTAGACTTCGTAAAGATAATGTCTCATACCTTTAAGGCAAACACTATGACGACTAATTCTAAATCATGAGAAGGGTAGTTCTCCTCATGAGGCTTCAAATGCCTCGATGCATAGGCAACTACTCTCCTATTTTGCATCAGAAAACACCCTAAACTCATCTTTGAAGTGTCACAAAACACCTCAAAGTTTTCCTAAGGATCCAGAATAACCAAAACTAGTGTAGTAGTCAACCTTAATTTAAGCTCTTGGAAACTATCCTCACACTCTTAAGTCTAAACAAAAGTACTACCTTTCCTAGTTAATCTAGTTAAGGGTAGCGCTATATGAGAAAATCCATTAATGAATCTCGTATAATACCCAGCCAATGTAACACCCCAAAAATTGTTTATTTTATCATTAATCATCATTTTATAATATTTATAATTTTTGAAAATTTTTGTGAATTTTTTTGGAAACGTTGAATATTTTAATATATTTCTCATTTTGCATGCACACTGAGCAGAGTCAGTGTAGCACTTCAGAAATTATTTATTTCATCTTGAATAGCCATTTCCCAATATTCGTGATTTTTGGAGATTTTTCTGAAATTTTCTGTAAATACTGAATATTTTAATATATTTATCATTTTACGTGTGCACTGAGCAGAGTCAGTGAAATGCTCTGGAAATTTTTTTTTGTGATGAATAGTCATTTTTTAATATTTGTGATTTTTAGGAATTTTTGTAGATTTTTTTGAAAATGTCAAATATTTTAGTATATTTTTCGTTTTACGTGTACACTGGGCGAAGTCGGGATAACAAAATATTTTTTCTGAGGCTAGTAAATCTTGAACTATCGACCTGTCGATGGGAGATCTTACTATACCCGATGTTGGACACAGTTTGTGAGGTTTACATTTTTTGAGATTTTATCTGATAAATAAAACTGTTGTATCATAAAATTATCTGATGAATAATAAGATATTATTTTCATCAACTGTAACTTTTATTCACTGGAAAAATAATTCTAACAGTGTAATTAATCATCTGTTTAAGTGTATCTAATTAAGGAGACAAGCTTACTATGCACTTTATTGAAAAATGAGCAAAGCTTCTCAAGGAAGCTTCTAGGAAATTTCCACCAAGCTTCCCAAGGAAGCCATGCACTCCCTCTCTCCTCTCTCCTCTCTCCATGCTCACGGCAGCAGCACCCATTTTGGGGAGAAATTTGTGCTTTCACACAATTAATTATACTACATCAATTTCAAACACTCAAAAGCTACCACCTTTATTTCCTATGCATTTTCTCTCTCTACCTTCTTCTTCCTTTGAATTTTTCTCCTCCTTCTCTCTAGGAGCTCACGGCCAGCAGCCCCATGGTGCTTCATCCATCACAAAAATTTCATCCAACCCCATTTTCTTAATCCTCTCCATCTCTTAAACACTTTTCTAGTTGGTGGTTCTTTGAAAAACCTCTATTTTTACCATTTTCTTCAAGCTTCAAGCTTAGGGTTTTTGGTAAGCTTCTTGATTCTTAACTTCCTTTTACTTATTTTCATTTCTATGGTCTCCTTTGTGACCATCCATGCTTTATTTTTCAAGCATTGATGTTGTTTTGATGAGATTGAAATTTTAGGGTTCTTGGAGGTGACCAATCCGAAAATTACAAGGAAAATCCTAGGAGGCTTCTCTTGTTTTCTTCTCTTAGGTAAGAGGAAGACACTCCTCCTCAACCTCTATTAGCACTAAGAAACCTTGTTTGTGATTGATTATGAGAAAATCCTATTGAAGGTTATTCTTTGTTTGCATGATTAGTATGTTTACATGTTGTTTTCAATTTGTTTATGCTATTGGATTGATTGTTTGTGTATATTGGTATATTGGAATGGATTGGAAGGCATGAAATGGAAGAAAATGATATAGGATTCTCTCTTGGATGGCCACGGTTTTGGGGGCCCAAAATTGGGGTTCTTTGTGAACAATTGTAACAAGTGGAAATCATAATTAGTCAAGTGTACATTATGTAATTAATTGAGAGAAAAATTTGGGAACTTAATCCCCTAGGGAGGCCACAGCCTCTAAGGCCTTTTCGGGCTTAATTATGCAACTTTGGTAACCTTGGAACTTAAATAATCAAGTGATTAAATCATTAGTAATAGGATAGAAAATTAGCAAATTGGAAGAATTGGATATACTTTGAGATCCATAAATTTTAAAGAACTAAGAATGAAATTTATCATAAAACTTAGGGTAATTTTAATTAGGGCAAGAACAAGAGAGTGTGAGACTTTGAGAATCTTAGAATAACTTTCTAAGTGTATGAGAATAAATTACAATGGATAATTTAATTGATTAAGAGAATTCCTCTAGAGACAAACTTTGTAAGAAAGGCTAAATTTAAGTAAGAATTCATAATAAACCTTGAAAATGTGTTAATTCATTTAATTCCAATGTTATGATATTGTGGGTTCATGTGAGTGACCAATGACATGTTGATGCTTAGTTTGGCCAATTGTGGCATATGGTGGAAAAGCATGTAATGATGAACATACATGTTTATGCATAGAGTTGTCATGCATTGTGAATGTCCATTGGACTGTTGTTAAGGCCAAGTTGCCTAGGAGATTGAACACACCTTAGTGCGGGTGCTAGTAGACTAATGTAGGTCATATTGTTGACCATGGGGGCGTCGGGGTGTGGGTACCTCGCAATGGATAGTTGGTAGCTCTTCTATCCGTGGGGCAAACCGATGCAAACGCACCGACGATCCTGACCGGGCACTGTCCTATATCGTGATCTAGTATAGACTGTCTGTACAATGCCTTGATGTGCACGTGGATAAACTGATGAGTTATAGCACTTTGGCCGTGGCAGCCGAGTTGCAGACAAGTCTCCTGATCTTTCTCTTCGATTGTTTGTGTCTAGCTCCATGGAGTAGGATTTTGACTTTGTATGCATGTGCATAGTGAGTCCATGTATTATCTGGCATTTATTCATCATTATAATTAGAACTGTTGTGTTACTGCTATATAATTGCCTGCAACTGCTTATTTGTCTATTTCTGTTATTTAATGCTTACGATTATTATTTGATATGGTCTGTGGGCGCTTCATGCCGTTTTGTTTCGTGCTGCTATAATTGGTAATGATGGTAGGATGCCTTACCTCTTTCCTGTATTTCTGTTATTTTCTATTTGTATATTGTGTCCCATCGAAGACGTAGGCAAGGAGGTTGGAGCTCCCGATTTCTCCGGCTTCTGGCCTGATCACGATTAGCATCTACTGTAGAGCATGGAGGCACACATGCACGGATTTCTAGGTGATGTGCGTCTGACCTTCATTGGAAGGCCAGAATGCTGGCACATTAACCTGAATTCTGACCGCTGTGTCTACCTGGGAGACGTGTCGATCTCTTTGTCCTAGAGGCATCATGAGCCGCCGATCTTTACTTGCTGCATAAGCCTACGTTTGGAGTTTTATTTGCCCATCCGGGAGATGTGGGGTGACCGCTACTACACCCCGCAGGCAGACTCTTTTGATTCCACTGCTCGAGCTCTGGCCCGTAGCTCTGTGGCTCCTATGGAGGTTTCCTCAGATAAGGAAGACCCCGAGGAGGTTCCCGAGGAGGACCTCGCGGAGGATCCTAAAGAGGATTCTGATACGATTCCTCCTCATCTGAGGGACTGATATTACTGGTAGCTACTGAGGGCTACCGGTGTTTTATTTTGGGGGCCTGATGTTTTAACTATAGTGGGCTGTTATATTTCTGATATCTTGGGGATGTATATGTATGATCCTTTAGGCAGGTATAGTTTTGTTTTTTGATATATCGGGCTTTGTAACTAAAAAGATTTGGTATAATTATATATATATATATATATGAATATGCAGTGTTGATCAAATGTATGCTTTATTTCTGTCTTGCTCTTTTATTGTCATTTACCATTTCGTTACTATACTTTATTAATTATCATCATAACAAAAAAAAAAAATAGTCACCATTTTATTTATGCAGCTTTAACCAGATAAATTTAATCGTAATCTAAAGAACTGGGTCTTAATTTATAAATTTTATTTTTCGCATTGTAAATGACAATGTGACGTTCCCTCCCAAAAAGGGGCGTTACAGTCAAGCCTATAAAACTCATGATCTTGGTCACAGTGGTGGGTCTCTCCTACTGTAACATTGCCTTAACTTTACTAGGATCCATTGAAATCCCTCCTTGAGAGATCACATGCCTTAGAAACTATACCTCTGTAAGCCAGAACTCATACTTTGATAGTTTGGCAAACAATTTATTTCCCTCAAGGATCTCTAAAACCATTCTAACAAGTAGCTCATGGTCCTCCACTGTCTTAGAATAAATTAAGATATCGTCTATGAACACTACTACAAACTTATCTAGGTAGGGTCTAAAAATCCTGTTCATGTAATCCATGAACACTGCTGGTGTATTCGTTAACCCAAAGGACATCATGAGGTACTCATAATGTCTATACCTAGTGATATCCTGACCTTAAATCAATCTTTGAGAACACTGATGCTCCTCTCAATTGATCCATCATATCATCTATCCTAGGCAACGAATACTTATTCTTAACGGTTACCTTGTTCAATTGCCTATAATCTACGCAAAGCCTCATAGTACCATCCTTCTTCTTTACTAGTAACACAAGTGCTCCCCAAGGAGAAACACTTGATCTTATGAATTATTTGTCTAACAATTCCTCTATTTGCTTTTTTAGATCTGCTAGCTCTAAATGTGTCATCCTATAGGGTGTTATAGATATAGGTCCTGTCCCAGGCACTAAATCTATAGTAAACTCTATTTCTCTCGTGGGTGGCAACTCAACTATATCACTCAGGAATACTTCTAGGTACTCTCTTACCACTGGTATATTCTCTAGGCTTTGTTCAACATCAATACTTAAGGAGAAAAAGCGAACATATCCTAGAGCTCCTTCTACTAAACAATGATATTCTTGGTTAGAATTGAGATACACTGACTCAGAAAAGGACAACTTTAGTAGATATATCTGACATAAACACGAGAGTTTTATCTAAACAGTTTAAAACTACATGGTTGGAGGACAACCAATCCATGTCGAAAATGACATCAATATCTACCAGGGGTAAATAGATAGGATTTACAAAGAAAATCATATATTGTACTTTTATACAATAATCTAGACATACTTTAGAAGTTGTAAATGATTTACTAGTGGGAGTGGAAACAAATAAGTCATAAGGAAGGTCTGTCATAGGTAAACTCAGCATTTCTACGCAATCACTAGAAACAAAAGGAGTAGGATGCTCCTGAATCATATAAAATAGTTAATAGGTGATTATGAATTATGCATTTACCTTGGATCAGATCTGAAGATTGGGTTAGCTCCTTACCGCTCAGAGTGTAAACTCTTCCTGTAGCTTGTGATTTAGGGGTGAATGCATCTTTCTGCTTCTGTGGACATTCCTTGGCCATATGCCTCAGTTGGCCACAAGCATAACAAACTAACTGCCCCACTAAGCAAGGCCTGTCTCCATGGTACCTTTCACACTTGGGACATTTCAGTCCCCCCACTCCTCCTTGGACTTGTTTACCCTTGTCCTATGGGTAACCTGGTTTAGGAATACTTTTTTTCTCATTAAACTTCTTTCACTTATGGAAGCCTTGTGTCTTCTGCTCTGTTTAGAGTTGGAGACTACCCGATTCCACAATTCTACACTTATTTACTAGGAAAGGGAAATTTCTAGTCTCCATTGGCCATATTATTCTCTTGATATCATCCCTGAATCCGGATTCAAATTTGACACACTTCCAACTTTCATCCAAGTTGAGCCTATACTGAGAAGAAAACTTGGATAGCTCATTAAACTTTGCTTCGTATTGACCTTAAGTCATAGCTCCTTGCTCAAGCCTAAGGAATTCAACCTCTTTATCCTCTTGAAAGGTCCTTGGGAAGTATTGCTCCAAAAAGGTTCTCCTAAACACTTCCCAGGTGATCTGTGTCCCTGTTGCTTCTAACAATCTCCTAACACTTCTCCACTAATGCTCCACTTCCCACCTGAACATAAAGGAAGTGAAGGAAACTCTTTATTCATCTGAACATATCATAACCTCGAAGATCTTCTCCATTTCGGTCAATGTAACATCCTAATACCATATACCTATGCATGCAGTATTAGCTATGCTACTTCTAACTTAAATTTCAACTAATCCATAATATTTAAACAAATAATAATAGAGAGCCTTGCGGAAACTAAAAGATACACAAACACACACACACACACACACACACACTCATAACTACCACAAAAGGGCACATTGTAACACTTAACTTCTTATACAAACTCAAAGGTGTAAATAAATACAAGCTGTAACTACTAAGCATAAAAACTACTCTAGTCTTCATACTTTTTCTTCTTTCCTTTGGAAGATCTTCCATCCAGATTTACATGGCAACACATGGGGTGAAAACTCATAATTCTTAATATAAGTATTCCAATACCAGTGTTTAATCATTCACAATGAGTAAACCAAACTAAAACATAAGATTATGCTCGCAACAGATAAATGAGCCATAACTCAACTCTATCAGAAAATACATACACTCTATGTAGCTTTCCCAAAGCAAGCTATAATCTTATCTCATATTTGTAATAAACAATGATATCAAACAACCACCCATACAATCGTAAGATATCATCAAGCATGACAATCACCCATATAACTGTCACTGAAGGCAAATGTAACACATACATAAAAGAAACATAAATCACCTATAAAAATAATTACCAAGAGATGCAATGATTATGTTATGTATGGTTATGCTCAAATAAAAGTGTATGATAGTGTACATGCAATGTCATAAAACTTAACTATTCTTCTCTATGGTAGGGAGGGAATGTGTTGCCTCCTTAACCTACCTTACAATGAGTAAATTAGTCCACTACATTCTACTACTTAGGAATAGAAAATGTGTATGAAGAATGTGGAGTCATGTCTAATTCTTCCATAAACTCCACAATAAATCTATACTAAGTTTATCATTGCATTACTAGCTCTACCTCAACTCTATGAGAGCATTTCATGCACTATAGCACTCATCTATTGCCAAGTAAACTGAGTATACTCATATACAGTATTCCACATCCTCATCACTCCACAAGTGATATATAGTGCAATACTATATTGCTCAAGGAACTAGACACTGACGAGTGCCGAACTCAATCAAAATTATAACCGAGTTATGCCTATGGCTTATAGCATATGAAACAATACCAGATCATCTCTCAAGAATTTTAAATGCAATTTGATCAAATCAAGCCAAAATTGGGGGAGGGATTTGAGAACTTAGAATATGTAAATAATAAAATTAAAGTGAGAAATTCAATTAAAAGAGCAGTCAATTTAGAAACCTATCCAAAATTAGGTTAATTCTATCATTGATCATTTAACGAACATTTAAAGTGCATTTGAATGGTTAATTTGGATTTAACCAAAATCACTGCATCAAATCCAGAATTCATACTAGATAATCATCTAGAATTCAATTAACAATTGACACACAAATTTGTAATTGCACAATTCATGTTAGATCTATGTTAATTTGATCTCCGAATTCAATTCACCTAGGCACAAATCAGTAACCTAACCTCTGTAATTTCATGATTAATTCAAATCAATCGATGCTAAATCCCATCATAATTCTCAATCTTAAATCAAGATCCAATCAGATCAAATATAAATAGAATCACCATTCATGCATTCAAGAAGAAGAAGAAGAAAAAGAAAAAGAATCCAAGTGCAATTCGAACACAAAAACAGAACCAAGATCTCAAGAATCCAAACCACAATTTCTTCAAGAATCTCTGAATTGATTACAGAAGTTTAGCCTTCCATAGTTATCACCATGAAGGAGCTTGAGGGAGAAGGAAGAAGAATAAGAGAGAAAGATCTACATCTAGAGATAGAATGAAAAGTGTGGAATGAGAAGATATCTCAGTTCTATGCTTCTAACCCCTATAACTACCTCCTAATTTAGCCTTACATCATTAGAACCCCATTAGTTATAAAGCTAGGTCCATTATGAGTAATTGGGCTCAAACCCCATGTTAATTGGAGGTTTACAACTCAAGTTATGGATAAATCATTCTCAAAGGGTCTCTGATTCCATTGGCTGACTTCAATGGATGAAAACTCCATTAAAATGCCATATTTGGGAAAAGTAATCTATCTGAATTGAAGATATATGTCTTAACTTTCAAATGCCACTAGTTTCAGGCCCGTATCACATCTACAACCCAACTTATGCCCTGATTAGTTCATACTGCTCGGGTTCCAGTAACAAAACCCATATTCTAACTTCCAAGCCCAATTAGCTCCATTAGATGTCTGAATTTTTCCTAGAGATCTATGAAAGTTGTAGAGCTCTCTCTCATCTATCCTACAAGGTAAGATACATAATTTTTAAATATCTGAAACGCAAGATATGACCAAAATACAGAAACAATGTAAAATCTAAATAATGTTAGAAAAGATCAATTAAGCCCAATTTGAGCCCAAACTTTCAAAACATGACCAAGCTCAATCAATTAAGTACAAGGAGAGTTTAAATGACTAAAAATGAGGGTTTATTAATGTATAAAATATGTGATTATCAGACACCTACCTGTGGCAATCCATAACTAATGGATGCACAAGGTCTCCTTACTTTCCCTTGTATGCTAGATGGTCTTTATCTCCAAGAAATACCCCTATTAGTTTCTCAACACTCTCAAAAAGGCATAAATAAGGGATCATAACTAATAGGGAACTTTATTACAACAAGGTAAAAAAAATATTATGAAATTCTGTTATGAGCGCTTAGGCGCTAACCCTTGGATGCCCAGGCACTGGACGAGTGCTCAAGCACTCTAGAATCGGCGCTCAGGCACTCTGGGCGTGCATCAGGTAGAAACTCTCTAGTCTTTGGGCGTTCAAGCGCCCACCACTAGTGCTAACACACCAGAGCATATGCCCTATTTTGATGGGTATTGGGCACTCATCTCCTTGCTCCTAGGCACCGATACGCCAGAACTGATTTTGCAAAATGGTTTCTGTAGAATTTGGTTTTCCAAACCAAATCTTAATCCTCAAAACATGATTTCTAATCTTAAACATAATCTCTAAACTTACTAGAAACTTCATACAAGTTCTCTAATCACTCATCTTCATGATAAAATCATATGTATGCTAACCTTTCATTCTAAAAACCAAAACTTCTAACCTAACTTACAAGCTTCATACATGAAGAAAGGGGTTAAAAAAAGAAATGAAGGAACAAACACCCCTACCTCTTGTATGGATGATGATCTTCAATCTTTGCCTTTGTCTTTTCCCTTTTTCCTTTCTTTCTTCTTCTCTTTCTCTTCTTTCTTTCCTCCCCTTTCTTTCTCTCTTCTTTCCCCTATGTTTTCTACTTCAACTGTGAGAAATAGGGAAGAGAAGTCTAACTTGACTTCTTAAAGGATAACCACTAAGTGGTACCCAAAGCTCTCAATCTGCTAAGAATACTTAGATTTCACCAAATCTAGTTTTCTAACTTCTAACAAGTTTAAAGTAAATCCTAAGATTCATCAAAAATCTTGTTTCACCGTTTCCCTATTTTTTCATATCTGTTAGTAGTCAATCCGGTATAAAAATACACACTTAGTATGCTTAAAAATGCCAACTAAATTCGATTATCCTGAAACTTTAACTATAATATATTTAGCTCATTTGTGACCTAGAAACAAATAATCAATATTTGTTTCCCTTATCTTAGACTTTAAAGCCATTATCTAAGTCATTTTAAGTCACTTTCCACATTCTGTGTTGCCGTATGTCACAAAACTACTTAGGCATATCAAGCAGGTATTAGGCTACTTTTGTAACCCTAAACAAGCCTAACAAGTTATTGAGGGTGTTACAGTCAACTATTCCTCGGCCTTCACTGGATCATACTAGCCTCTGAAAGGTGGAGGATTCAACCTTTCAAACTCTAAAAGATCTTGAAAATTTTGATTTCTTCCAACCTGCACCTCTTGCACTGGTGGTGGTGTTGGTTGCTTAGGTTGGTGGCTCCTATTACTAAGTGACCTCAATACTCAAGAAGAGAGTTGAATTGAGTTTGTCAAATATTTTCACAAATTTTTTGTAGAACACTTGATTACCAATTTTCATTGATGCTATTGATTAATTGAAGTGAATGGATAAATGAGATTAAATAACTGACTCACAAATGAATAAGACAAGATAGAAAGTATTCAAGCAAGCATATAAGATTAAAGCACAAATGTAAAGAGAGAGAATTAAGAAGATCAAACACAAGATTTGTCCTAGTTTAGTCACTAATCCACTTGTAGCCTACGTCCAGTCCTCAAGGAATCACTCGAGATTTTCACTATATCTTCAAGCTTCAATAGGTGCTTGCAACCTTTACATAATAGAGCACTTACCACACCTTGGGATACCTCACCATTTGTACTTGAGCCTCAACTTCAAGGGATATCTCACCCTTTACAACCTTGAGGGATACCTCACCCTTTATAACCTTGAGGGATGCCTCACCCTCTTTACTAACCAAGGAGACCTCACCATTTAAAATTTAGAGGGATGCCTCACCCTCTTTACAAAGGATTGATATGTATACAAGATGAAACTCTCCCAAGAGTAGTTGATACAAATTTAAGTCGTAGAATGCTCTTCAAGAATATATCAAGTGATTTGCAAAAATAAAGCAATAAGGGTTTGAAAGATTGATTCTCGGATTAGAGTGATAGAAATATAAGTTATTGGTTAGCCATTAATCATGACCCAAGACATATATTTATACTATTTTTGAGCAAAGGAGCCGTTGGGTGTATTAATGGGTAGCATTAAATGCTGATAAAATAGTCGTTGGCCAATGTTAGACCTGTTGTAATCGATTACATAGTCTATGTAATAGATTACATGGTTGTTTGAACGTGTTATTGGCTTTCTGGACAGGATGTAATCGACTACAACCTCTATGTAATCGATTACATGCCCTCTGCCTAACTTGTAAGTGATTACAACCTCAATGTAATCGATTACAAGGCTTTTGCCATGCTTTTAATCGATTACAACATCAATGTAATTGATTACACGGCCTCTGTTTGGCTTGTAATCGATTACAAGCACTATATAATCGATTACAATGGCCCCCTTAAACACATTTTTCAAGTCCAATGAAGCTTGATGGCCATTTCTATCTTAGAAAACTTTGGATTTGTTTAATATGTGAACTTGAGTTACAAAAACCAAGATTAAAATCAACATTTCTTTGAAACATGAACTTTGAACTTTAAGTTGATTTATAAAAGATCTTTCAAAAACTATTTGGAGATAGTTGAAATATATTGAGAGCATTTTACATTGATATTGTAAGACCTATAACCTATACCAAATATACCTCTTTTGATCTTAGTCTTCATCTTTGACTTTGTTATCATCAAAAACTTCATTGATATACTTCAAGACATAAGCATTCACATTCTTCCCCTTTTTGATGATGACAAAAAACATTGAAAAAATAGAGTAACATTTGTATTTACATGTCAGAGATTTAAGCGCAACTCTCCCCTATAGTTTATGCATGAAATAAGATGAATAATTTGCATGTGAAAACTCCCTCATACTCATGCAAGGTATAATCTCTCTAATCTCTCCCCCGTTGGCATTATCAAAATGACATAAGCATTCAAGTTTTATAGTATGATACTAATAAAATTTTAGCAGCATTTCAATAGTATTTAGCAAGATTAGCCTATAAAACCAATCATACTATCAATAGAGAATAACAGAGTATAATCATTTCAGACTATACAAATCAATATCAGAGTATAATCAATAAACCAATAGTAAATGCATCAATTGGTCAGATTGTATAGTCATTAACTCCAAAATATCCAGAGTCATATACAAAATAGAAGTAAAGACTGCTATGTTGGGAATTGCAGATACATCACGCAGCAGAAAATAGGGATTCCCACCAAGGATCCATGCGAAAAAGTCATAATCCGAGTTTTTTTGTTTAAATGATTTACCACTTGAAGCGTGATCAAAAGGAAGGGCGTGAATCACCAACACCGTAATAGAAATGATGTCTCTGCGGTATCCACATGAACAGACTCACGAACATCCAATGTCCGCAAAGAGGGGCCTTACGTCTCTCACACAGTGCTAGCTGCGAAGAGAAGAGAAGAAACCTGTGCTCTCTCACTCACTTTTTCTGTAGGTGCGGCTAGGGTTCTGAATTGTATATTTTAGAAGCCCCTTAGTAGTACTATTTATAATAGTGAGTGCCTTAAGTGAGTGTGAGCAACAGCGAGGTAAGCTGTGCAACCCTAGACCCATCTGTTATGAGTCTGGCCCATATTTGAATTTGAGTCCAACTTGGATCCATTGCTCCAATTTTAGTCAGCTCTATGTGTCTGACCCTACAGGTTCTTATTACGTTGGCAGTAATATTAAAATCCCATTTTAATATTACAAGCAGTGAGTGGTATCTAGCAACACATTGCTACTACCCAAGTAATAAGAATGTCAGTGATTTGACATAACCTTTTCGTGACCAATGTTTCTGTGTCGTTTAGTCCCTTTGTCAAGATATCTAGATTGAACACAAGGCATGGAATGTGTCACCCTTGTATAGTCCAATCTTTCGTTTGCTGATACTCAAGTAGACTTTGTAATAACAAATGAGATCAATATCTCATATTGACTCATTTGAGCATGGCCATGCATTTCGCAGTCTCACTCAATCAGGGGGCCCGAAGATATCGATCCTGTTATGTAGGAGTGACAAATCCCATCTAGGTCACTCACATCCCTCTGCATGATTCACAGTATGTCCAATAACCAACTTTATAATCACCTTGTTACAGATGACGTTTGATGACATTAAAACACACAACTCCTTATGTAGGAATCGTAGTGATTTTAGGTTAAAGGACCACAGACACCATTGTCACTATGAGAATCGCTTGTGGCACTCACGTAATGATCCATGTAGCATTCTCATGGTGGGTTAGTCCAATACATCATTACTCTAATATGTACCCATGTGAAGACTTGATATCTCATATCCATGACCCGTGAGATATGGTCATCAGTTTATGCACATACTAGTCTCAATATATTATTATTGTCCTAATTAATAATAATACTTGACTGGGGACATTTAAGAATAATGTTGTAACCAAAAGGATCTCACGATCAAGTCATCCACTTGATGTCCTATGGCATCAAACTTACTATTCTAAGGACTTTATTATGTTTATAAAAAAAGAACACAATAAATGAAATACCTCACATACAAAATAGCATAATAGAATGTATGTAAATACAAAAAATATATTGGCCTCTAGGGCATACACCAAAAATCTCCCACTTGCACTAGAGCCAATCAAGCATATATCTAATGCCTAAAGACCTAGTGTGACCCTCATGCTTCTGCTGTGCAAGAGGCTTCGTCAGTGGATCAGCAATGTTATCATCTGTTGGTACTCTGCATATCTTCACATCTCCTCTATCGATGATCTCTCGAATGAGATGGAAGCGCCTAAGTATATGTTTGGATCGCTGGTAAGATTTAGGCTCCTTAGCTTGTGCAATGGATCCATTATTATCACAATAGAGGTCCATTGAGTCCACAACACTAGAAATAGCGCCAAGTTCAGTAATGAACTTCCTGATCCAAATGGCCTCCTTTGCTGCATTGGAGGCAGCAATATACTCAGCCTCTGTGGTAGAATCGACGACTGTCTCCTGCTTTGAACTCTTCCAGCACACAGCCCACTATTTAGGCAAAAAACATAACCTGATTGCGATCTGGAGTTGTCCTTATCAGTTTGGAAGCTAGCATCAGTGTAACCTTTTACAACTAGCTCTTCCTTGCCTCTATATACCAAGAACAAATCCTTAGTCCTTCTTAAGTACTTAAGGATGTTCTTGATAGCAGTCCAGTGACTCTCACCGGGATCAGACTGGTACCTACTCGTCATGCTCAAAGCATACGAGATGTCTGGTCGAGTACATAACATAGCATACATGATAGATCCAATTGTAGATGCATATGGAATCTTGCTTATGTGATCCCTCTCATCCTGGGTGGAAGGGGATTGAGCCTTAGATAGGCTTACACCATGTGACATAGGCAAGAGTCCTTTCTTGGATTCATGCATGTTAAATCGTCTTAACACTTTGTCTATGTATGTACTCTGACTTAGGCCAATCAGTCTTAGTGATCTATCTCTATAGATCCTGATACCTAATACATAGGTGGCTTCGCCCAAGTCCTTCATAGAGAAGCAGTTCCCTAACCAAGTCTTTACGGACTGTAGGGTAGGGATGTCATTTCCAATAAGTAGTATGTCATATACATACAATACCAGAAAGACAATAGTGCTCCCACTAACCTTCTTGTAGACACAAGATTCTTCTTCATTCTTGATGAAACTAAACTGTTTTATTATATCATCAAAATGAAGATTCCAGCTTCTGGAAGCTTGCTTCAATCCATAAATAGATCGTTGCAACTTGCATACTTTTCTAGCATCCTCTGGAGTGGCAAAACCCTCAGGTTGTGTCATGTACACATCTTCGAGAAGATTTCCATTAAGGAAAGCAGTTTTGATATCTATTTTCCAGATTTCATAATCATGATATCCTGCAACAGTAAGCAAGATCTGAACGGATTTAAGCATCACAACTGGGGAAAAAGGTCTCATCATAGTCTACACCATGAATTTGTTTGAAACCTTTAGCCACCAATCGCGCCTTAAAGGTATGCATATTACCATCCATGTTGGTTTTCTTCTTGAAAATCCACTTGCACCTAATGGGTTTTACCCCTTCAGGAAAGTCAACCAAGGTCCATACCTGGTTGGCATACATGGAATCCATTTCAGATCTCATGGCCTCAAGCCATTTCTCAAATTCTGGGCCAATAATGGCTTCCTGGTAAGTCACAGGCTCATCTTAATCCATGAGCAATACGTCACCTTGTTGGGTCATGAGAAATCCATATCTCTCTAGTTGATGACGTATCCTAATAGACCTACGCAGGTCTTGTGCTACTAGAGCAGGATGCTGTTCCACAACATTTTGTGGAGGCTGCTTTATTTCCACCATTAGTTCATTGCTGCTTTGTGAAACTTGAACTTCTTCAAGTTCTACTTTTCTCCCATTGGTTCCTTTTGAGATAAACTCCCTTTCTAGAAACATAACTGTCCGTATGACAAACACTTTGCCCTCGGTAGGATTATAGAAAAAGTATCCCTTGGTTTCCTTTAGATACCCCACAAAGAAGCATTTATCTGATTTAGGTCCAAGCTTATCAAAAACTTGACGTTTCACATAAGCTTCGCAGCCCCAAATCTTTAAGAAAGACATACTGGGTCATCTCCCAATCCATATCTCATATGGTATCTTTTCAACCGTCTTAGATGGAACATAATTAAGTGTGAAAGCTGTTATTAACAGAGCTTGTCCCTAGAAGGAGCCTGGAAGGTTTGCATGACTCATCATGGATCGGACCATGTCTAACAAGGTCCGGTTCCTCCTTTCAGAAACACCATTCCATTGTGGAGTTCATGGTGGAGTGAGTTGAGATATTATCCCACACTCTTTCAGATGATCATCAAACTGTTGGGTTAAGTATTCTCCTCCTAGATCTGATCGAAGGATTTTAATACTCTTGTCAAGTTGGTTTTGTACTTCATTCTTGAACTCCTTGAACTTTTCAAAGGATTCTGATTTGTGCTTCATAAGATATACAAATCCATATCTACTGAAATCATCAGTAAATGTAATGAAGTATTGAAAATCGCCTCTAGCGAGTGTGTTTAGTGGCCCACATACATCACTATGTATAAGGCCTAAAAGATCACTAGCCCTTTCACCTTGTCCGGTGAATGGGGCCTTTGTCATCTTCCCCAATAAACAAGATTCACATGTCTCATATGATTCGAAATCAAATGAGTCCAAGAATCCATCTTTATGGAGTTTGGAGATGCGTTTCTCATTTATGTGGCCCAAACTGCAATGCCAGAGAAAAGTTGGGTTTAGATCGTTTGATTTAAACCTCTTTGTATTTATGTTATAGACGGGCGTTTCGAGATCAAGTACATAAAGTCCATTACTCAATTGTGCACTACCATAAAAATATCATTCATATAAATGGAACAACACTTGTCCTTTATAATAAAAGAAAAATCTTTCTTGTCCAAACAAGAAACAGAAATGATATTCCTGCTAATAGTAGGCACAAAATAGCAGTTCTCTAACTCTATTACAAGCCTAGTGGGCAAAGATAATAAATAAGTCCCTACAGCTAATGCAGCAACTTTTGCTCCATTTCCCACTCGTAGGTCAACTTCGCCTTTCGTCAATGGTCTACTGCTCTTTAGATCCTGCACATTTACACAAATGTGAGATCCACATCCAGTATCTAATACCCATGATGCAGAAGTAGATAAATTGACTTCAATAACAAAAATACTTGAAGTGGAAGTCTCACTTCCCTTCTTCTTTTTGAGCTCCTCTAGGAACTTGGCACAGTTCCTCTTCCAATGTCCGGTCTAACCACAATGGAAACATGTACCTTCCTTAGCCACTCCACCCACTGGTTTCAAGCCAGAAGTGCTAGGCTTGGATTTATCCTTGCCCGTGCCCTTCCAGTTGTCCTTGGGTTTTTTCTGTTGTATCTTGCCCTTATTCTTTTGGACCATCATTATGGCCTTCCCTTTGCCTTTGTTAATGTTCTGCTCAGTAATTCTCAACATGCCTAACAACTCTGGTAGTGATTTGTCAATCTTATTCATATTGTAGTTCATGACAAATTGACTAAAACTTTCCAGCAATGATTGCAGGACTAAGTCAGTGGCCAACTCTTGGCCCAAAGGAAAACCAAGTCTCTTTAGGTTTTCAATGTACCCAATCATCTTGAGTACATGAGCATTAACAGGGCTTCCTTCTACTAGCTTGCACTGAAATAGTGCTTTAGAGACCTCGAATCTCTCATGCCTGGCCTGCTCTTGATAGAGCTTCTTAAGGTGTATGATCATATCGTACGCATCCATGTTCTCATGTTGCTTTTGGAGCTCAGAATTCATGGTGGCCAGCATTAGACATCCAATGTCCAAGGCATCATCTTGATGCTTCTTATAAGCATCTCTTTCAGTTCTAGGAGCATTAGTAGCAGGTGGCTCAGGAATAGGCTATTCTAAAATATACAGTTTTTTCTCTTGCTTGAGGATAATCCTCAAATTCTTGTACCAGTCTAGAAAATTCATTCCAGACAACTTGTCCTTCTCAAGGATGGATTGCAATGATAAAGTACCTGATGTGTTTATTGCCATGATAATCTATTAACAGAAATATGCAAAATATAAGTATCATGCCATAAACATATTTAATGAGGTCTTTTAATTAAATATGCCTCCCACTATTTTATTCAAGTCAATGACCTTAACATTGACTTGGAAAATCCCATCGTAAGATTTCCTAGTGGGCCAAGATTCATATTTCACCTAGTTTTGGGTCAGCTTTGGCTGATCACTTAAAATTTAGTTATTTAGGTAGGAAACACTTTCCAATTACATCACATGTAACTCTTGGATAGTTGGGTGAATAACACTTATTCTAATCCATCTAATGGACTAAAGCCCAACTTCATGCCTCTAAGCCTTCAATCCTATTGAAATGGCCTAGTTAAGTCAGACCCAATGGTTGGCAGTTGGATATTACCTTTATCCCATCGCGTCTTACTAATATAGATAAAGGCATCCCGCTTTGGCAGACACACTTGATCGATACTAGTCTTGACGAGTGCCACACATTGGAAGGCATCACATAATGACTTAATATTTGCTTTGAGGGAATTTTATTATTATTATTATTATTATTAGATCTCACCATTTATTAAACTGTTTATCATACCATAAACATTATCCATACATCTCATATAAAAAGCATATAATAAAAGTGACATGGTTATGGCCCCCTAAGAAAGGAACATTAATTAAGCCAGCTTCACCAAACATCTCCCATCAACGTCCTCACTTGATGTCGTCTTCTTGCCTCCACATCATAATTACATTATATAGAAACCTCTTTTACATTCTAGGGGAGTTAGGTGAGAAGAGAATGTATAATCAGAATGTAGAGAGAAAGGCACGACACGCAAATCGTATTTATAAAAACCAAAATAGCATAAAAAGAGGACCAAGGCCATAACCATGCACCATGCATCACAAAGAACATATAAACTCATAACAATAATACATTATTATTTTCATGAGTCATAAATTAGATATAAAATATCACGCTTTCAAAAAAACACACTACGCAGAGGTAGCACGGGGGTCTCGCTGCCCGGTCAGCGGGCAGGAGTGCCGCCCCTTGCGGGGTGCGGGGCAGTGCCCCGGCCCGAAAAATTAGACCATGAACAAGAACTGAATCTCTTGCGCCTCCCTTGAACCCTTGTGCAGCGCAGAACCCTAAGCCAGAACAACATGAACATTTCATGAGCCACGGGGAACCCTTGTGCCGCAAAACATCAACACTTGATGCTGCTGCTACAAAACAAGAATAGGATTTCCAAAACCCCTTGCGCTGTGCCTCTTGTGCAGAAACAAGGATTCCATAACCCCTGTTGCCGCAAACCAAGAACAAGGTTTCCCAAACCCTTATGCCGCGCATTGTGAATAAGGATTCCATAACGCTGTACGTATCACATACATACCAGAAAGCCTCGTAAAAACATACATCTTAATACAAAACGGTTTTCACAGAACATATGAACATCTTCATGGTTTTTCAAAACAACATCACAGTTTTGCATACAACACATAAAACAGAATATGTTTTCGCAAAGGGTTTCATACGATTTTCTGAAATAACATATTAAAGATCATATATTTTATCAAAAACAAGAATAGAAAACATGTTATCTCATGTAAACGAAAATAGAAAATTGATCATGGATTCGCAAGATGCTCTGATACCACTGTTAGGAATTGCGGATACATCATGTAGCGAAAAATAGGGATTCCCACCGAGGATCTATGCGAAAAAGACATAATCCGAGTTTTTTTTAAATGATTTACCTCTTGAAGTGTGATCAAAAGGAAGGGTGTGAATCACCAACACTGTAATAGAAATGATTTCTCAGCGGTATCCACACGAACAGACACACGAACGTCCAACGTCCGCAAAGAGAGGCTTCACGACTCTCACACAGTGCAAGCTGCGAAGAGAATAGAAGAAACCTGTGCTCTCTCACTCACTTTTTCTGTATGTGCAGCTAGGGTTCTGAATTGTATATTTTAGCAGCCCCTTAGTAGTACTATTTATAATAATGAGTGCCTTAAGTGAGTGCGAGCAGCATCGAGGTAAGCTGTGCAACCCTAGACCCATCTGTTATGAGTCTGGCTTATATTAGAATCCGAGTCCAACTTGGATCCATTGCTCCAATTTTAGTCTGCTCCATATGTGTGACCCTGCAGGTTCTTATTACGTTGGCAGTAATATTAAAATCCTATTTTAATATTACAAGCAGTGAGCGATATCTAGCAACACATCGCTGCTACCCAAGTAATAAAAATGTTAGTGATTTGACATAACCTTTCCGTGACCAATGTTTCCATGTCGTTTAGTTCCTTTGTCAAGATATCTAGATTGAACATAAGGCATGGAATGCGTCACCCTTGTATAGTCCAATCTTTCGTTTCCTGATACTTGAGTAGACTTTGTAACAACAAATGAGATCAATATCTCATATTGACTCATTTGAGCATGGCCATGCATTTCGTAGTCTCACTCATTCAGGGGGTCCGAAGATATCGCTCCTATTATGTAGGAGTGATAAATCCCATCTAGGTCACTCACATCCCTCTGTATGGTTCACGGTATATCCAATAACTAACTTTATAATCACCTTGTTATAGATGACGTTTGATGGCATTAAAACACACAACTCTTCATGTAAGAATCGTAGTGATTTCAGGTCAAAGGACCACAGACACCATTGTCACTATGAGAATCGCTTATGACACTCATGTAACGATCCATGTAGCATTCTCATGGTGGGTCAGTCCAGTACATCATTACTCTAATATGTACCCATGTGAAGACTTGATATCTCATATCCATGACCATGTGAGATGTGGTCATCAGTCTATGCACATAGTAGTCTCAATGTATTATTATTGTCCTAATTAACAATAATGCTTGACTAGGGACATTTAAGAATAGTGTTGTAACTAAAAAGATCTGATGATCAAGTCATCCACTTGATGTCCTATGGCATCAAACTTACTATTCTAAGGACTTTATTATGTTTATAAAAAAAGAACACAATAAATGAAATGCCTTATATATAAAATAGCATAATAGAATGTATGTAAATACAGAAAATGTATTGGCCTCTAGGGCATACACCAACATGCTAATGGCTAGGAAAAATATTATGAAAGAATAGAATATCAAGACTAAGTCCTATGTCACTCTGTCGCCTCGCTATCACTATCAGTATTAGCTACCACATTAGCAAGATCTACATTATCATTATTTGTAACAAGATCATCCTCCGATCCAAGAATCTCCTCATCATCATCAGTATTAGCACTAGAAGGACCAACGAAGGAGGTGAGAGCACTAGTATCTCTCCTTGGTACATATCCGGGTCCCTCCAGAAAAGATTAGATGGAAGCCAACTCCAGTCCTTGATGATCTACCTTTTGCTCAAGGTGCTCTATCCCCATTTGCAAGCTGTGTATTTCCTAAACCAATAGATCCAAAGTGGCTGTGGGAGCATGTTGTGGCTGGTCCTCATCCTCATCAGCATCCTCAGCCTCAAAAGGGATGTTTCTATAACTCCCATGAATGAGGTAGTACCATTTATCATCAACTTTCCTTAGCTGAAGCTTGTGCAGAGTATGCACACCAATGGACTGTGGCCTTTTGGAACTGGTATCCTTTGTCTCCCCGGACAAAGGAATGTGGATGTGCTCTAGAATGGCTATTACTAGCATGGCATATAGCAGAGCATGTGCTTTCTTTCGGGCTTCCAACATATGCTGGATAACATAATAGGCCCAGTTGATTGGCTGGTTAGTGTTCATTGCCCATAAAGTCAGCACATTGTCCTTGAGAACCTGGGAGTAGTTACCTCCCCTAAGGACCAATCCCCTAGCCACAAGATAATGCAACACTCTATTCTCCATAGTTAACCTAGTAGCCATCACCCTCTGTTTACCTCTAGGAATCTCATATCTAGCCCTCAGCAATGAAATCAAGGCGGCTTTATACTCATAGTTAGTTCCCTATACATTTTCACCACTAAAAAAACTTGTACCATCAGATGATAGCTAAGTCAACCTATACCATAGCTCCCTAGTAACGATTATCTGTTTCTTCTTAACTTATGAAATTAGGTAATTATCCTCATACTTCAAATTGGTATAAAAGGCTTTGACTAAATCTAAATAGATATCTTTCTTAATACTCAAAAAATTAACCAAATCAAGTCTCTCAAAAATTCAAAAGCTTTTTAATGGCTCATTAGAGCAAAAGTCCTTAGTGAGATGCCTTGGGGAGATAATTTTCCTCAATTGAAAATTTTTGCGAAAGAACTCTGCTCTCTTAGTGGTGTGGAAGTGTTGAGTGAGGTCCAACCCGAGAATTGTGAGTCGAGGAGCGCTAGAGGATGTTCCCACTGAGACCCCTATTCTTGCTCTCTTGGTGCGCTTAGAGGATTCAGCCATTTGAGTGGAAATGGGTGAGAAAGGATGTGAGGAAGGAGGAAGGAGTGTGTTTTCGTGGTGTTTGGTGTTGGAGGAAAGGAGAAATAGGTGAGAAAGTGGTATGTAACACCCTGAAATTTCTTTTTCTGTTAATTGTGTTTTTTTCTATAATTTTATAATTTTTGTGAATTATTTAATTTATTTTAATTTTTTATTATTTTTGGACTTTTGTGTGTTTGAAACGGTGTCAGAAAAATAAAATATTTTAAGGGCTGAAAAAATTTTGACTGTTAACGCAGGCCCGGGGGAGCTTACTAAATTTTGAATTATTTAATTTATTTTTATTATTTTTCTTTTTCTGATATTTTATCTGACTAATGAAATATAGGTGCTTTCTATTATCCATTGGATTATAAACATTAGTTTTGCTAGTAGTAACCTTTGTTTATTAGTTAATAGCTACTGGTAAATATCTAGTTGGATGACTAGTCATAAGCCTAGTCATAACCCTTCATCATTTCCATTCATGACTCACTTTATTGTGAGCCAATGGAAAATAAGCTTCCAAGGGAAATTTGTAAGAAGTCAAGCTTAGTGGTTATGACTCATCATGGTGAACCAATGAGGAGCAAGCTTCCAAGGCAAGCCTGGAGAGAACTTGGAGGACAAGCTTTGACTACTAAACACCCTTTGGTGTTCATGACCAAGGGGAACTTCTAGGACAAGCTTAGGAGACCAAAATGATTACTTAACCTCTCTTAAGTTTATCTTGTCTTGTTTTTAGGAAACAAATTATCAAAACTCTCTTATTTTCTCTCCTTAGCAAATTTTCGCCAACACCTTTCAAATACTCTCCAACCTTGTTAAATCCAAACTAACCTTATATTTTGAATCTAAACACCATTTGGAGATGTTGGTGTATGCCATAGAGGCCAATACATTTTCTGTATTTACATACATTCTATTATGCTATTTTATATATGAGACATTTCATTTATTGTGTTATTTTTGATAAATATAATAAAGTCTTTAGAATAGTAAGTTTGATGCCATAGGACATCAAGTGGATGACTTGATCGTGAGATCCTTTTAGTTACAACACTATTCTTAAATGTCTCTAGTCAAGTATTATTGTTAATTAGGACAACAATAATACATTGAGACTAGCATGTGTATAGACTGATGACCACATCTCACGGGTCATGGATATGAGATATAAAGTCTTCACATGGGTACATATTAGAGTAATGATGTACTGGACTGACCCACCTTGAGAACGCTACATGAATCGTTACGTGAGTGTCATAAGCAATTCTCATAGTGACAATGGTGTTTGTGGTCCTTTGACTTGAAATCACTACAATTCCTATATGAGAAGTTGTGTGTTTTAATGCCATCAAATGTCATCTATAACAAGGTGATTATAAAATTAGTTATTGGATATACCGCAAATCATGCAGAGGGATATGAGTGACCTGGAAGGGATTTGTCACTCCTATATAACAGAAGTGATATCTTCGAGCTCCCTGATTGAGTGAGACTGTGAAAGGCATGGCCATGCTCAAATGAGTCAATATGAGATATTGATCTCATTTGTTATTACAAAGTCTACTCGAGTATCAGGAAATGAAAGATTAGACTATACAAGGGTGACGCATTCCATGCCTTGTGTTCAATCTAGATATATTGACAAAAGGACTAAACAACACGGGAACATTAGTCACGAAAAGGTTATGTCAAATCACTGACATTCTTATTACTGGGTAGCAGCGATGTGTTGCTAGATACCGCTCACTGCTTGTAATATTAAAATAGGATTTTAATATTACTGCCAACGTAATAAGAACTTGTTGGGTCACACACATAGAGCAGACTAAAATTGGAGCAATGGATCCAAGTTGGACTCGAATTCAAATATGGGCCAGACTCATAATAGATGGGTCTAGGGTTACATAGCTTACCTTGGTACTGCTCACACTCACTTAAGGCAGTCACTATTATAAATAGTACTGCTAAGGGGCTGTTAAGATACACAATACAGAACCCTAGCCGCACCGATAAAAAAGTGAGTGAGAGAGCGACAGATTTCTTCTCTTCTCTTCGCAGCTAGCACTATGTGAGACACGTGAGGCTCCTCTTTGCGAACGTTGGACGTTCATGAGTCTGTTTGTGTGGATACCACAGAGACATCGTTTCTATTACGGTGTTGGTGATTCATGTCCTTCCTTTTGATCACGCTTCAAAAGGTAAACAATTTAAAAACTCGAATTATGGCTTTTCGTATGGATCCTCGATGGGAATCCTATTTTTTCACTGCGTGATGTAACTGCAAGTCACAACAGGAGATACGTTCATGTTGTGAGTTTCTTCAAATTAGTCCATCTTCAATCGCTTTCTCAAAGCTTAAGTTTGAAGGTTTTAGGTGAAGTTCTTGATCTTCACTTCTAATTTGATTCTCAAGTTCTAGACCATAATCATGATCCATGGTCAACTTATTTCAAGTCTTAGATCTTAATAATTGTATGTTTGATTTGTTTTAAGGATCTTTTTGGAGGTAGAAGTTATTTCAAGAAGACAACAAAGGAGTTTTTGATCATCACTTAAGGTAAGAGGGAGATTAACCTCATCAACTAAGTTGGTGGAGAGAAATGGAATTTGTGATTATTGGTGAAAAATCCATGTAAAGATTTATTCACTTGATTGTGTGAATTTAATGGTTTATGTTTTTGATGGTATGCATGAAATTGCTATGGTAGGAATTGATGATTGATATGTTTTACATGCTTTGAATCACGTGTGAATGGCAAAAATTTTGGTCCCAAAGACCATATATGGCTCATGACCATTTAGCCCATGAAGGGTTATCCAAGGCAAAAAAAAAAATTTATGAAGTGAAAACCTAGATGATTAGGTGATAAGAATATGACTTAAGGATTTATAAGGTAAAAAGGAGATGAACAAAATTTTATTATTTGAAAAGAGTTGATTTTTGGCCAAGATAATGGAAATAAGTTTGAAAGATGGCTTGAAATTTAAAGTATTTTATTTAAGAGAGTTCTTAGTAAAAGAAATGGAAAAATATTTTTTAAAGGTTTTGGTTAAATCAAAATAACGTAGATTTTGTGAAAAATGTTAGAAAATATTACTTAGAGGAGATTTGGTAAGAAAATATTAAAATTAAGGTTCAAATTTTATATTAAACATAGAAAGTCTCAAAATTAAGCTTAGAATGTTAATAAACATTTTACGCGATTAACAAGTATTGATAAAACCTCACGCAATTTAAAAACATGGATTTTTGAGTTACACGATTAAGAAAACATTTTAAAATTTTTACGCATTTAAAAAATAACATAAAAATGTTACGTGAATTGGAGACGTAACCAGAAGTTTTACGCGTTTGTGATAATACAGTAAGAATACTTCACATTTTATAAAAATAGCAGATTACTGACGGGCCGATGTACTGGACCCAGAGATGCCAATTGACAGCTTAGCCCAGTTGTAACGTCCCAAGACTACCTGCAGGATCGATGAGTGTCCCCACAAACTAACACGGGTCTTTTCAGCATGCTTTGTCCTCACTCACATGTATCCTAGGAAACTTCCCAAGAGGTCACTCATCCCACAAGTGCTCCAAGTCAAGCATGCTTAACTATGAAGTACTTATGCTCTTGGCTCCTGAAAAGAAGATGCATCTTGTTGATATGGGTGGTGCTAATAAATTCCTTTAAACCGTCCTCAACTATGCAGTCCCATACCTACACAGTCTCTAGATCCCTCTCATTCTAGTGTGTATTCAATTCATTCATGTGTCCCTCCACCTAAAAGCCTGCCAGGAGCCGCTCCTTGTCCGTGCTTCATCTTTTAGCACCGGCGACCGCTCCCTGCCTTCGTCAGCCCCGGGTGTCACATGCCCACCAGCTTCTGCATGGTTCGTCCCCAAACCACACCATACTGGGAGAGGTCTCGACTCTGATACCATTTGTAATGTCCCGAGACTACCTGTACGATCGATGAGTATCCCCACAAACCAACACGGGTCTTTTCAATATGCTTTGTCCTCACTCCCACGCATCCGAGGAAACTTCCCAAGAGGTCACCCATCCCACAAGTGCTCCAAGTCAAGCACAACTATGGAGTACTTATGTTCTTGGCTCCCAAAAAGAAGATGCATCTTGTTGATATGGGTGATGCTAATCAATTCCTTTAAACCATCCTCAACTACACAGTCCCATACCTGCACAGTCTCTGGATCCCTCTCATTTCGGTGTGTATTCAGTTCATTCATGTGTCCTTCCACCTAGAAGCCTACCAACAGTTGCTCCTTGTTCGTGCTTCATCTTTTAGCACCGGCAACCACTCCTCGCCCTCGTCGGCCCTGGGTGTCACACAAAGCCATTATGCAATCTACTTATTAAAGATTCTTCTTTTGATCTTGATAATGATTGTTTGCATGCTTTTGATCTTTTAAAGGAAAAATTGATTTCTACCTCTGTTATTGTAGCCCCTGATTAGGAATTTCCATTTGAACTTATGTGTAACATAAGTGACTATGCAATAGGAGATGTATTAGGGCAAAGAAGGGATAAAATTTTCTATGCAATTTACTATGCAAGCAAGGTCCTTAATGAGAACCAAATTCATTATGCCAAAATTGAAAAGGAATTGCTTGCTATAGTATTTGCCTTGGAAAAATTCATCCCTACTTGATTGGATCTAAGATTACTGTGTTCATTAATCATGCAACAATTAAATATTTTCTAACTAAGGGAGAATCGAAACATAGACTGATTAGGTGGATCTTGTTGTTGCAGGAATTTGATATTGAGATTAAAGACAAGAAAGGAACTAAAAATGTGGTAGCATACCACTTGTCCAGGATGGAAAACTCTGAAGTTACTGATAAGGCGAGAGATATTCTTGAAGAATTCCCAGATGAGAAGTTGTTTGCAATTGAGGAGAGGCCATGGTTTGCTTATATGGATAATTTCAAGGCCGCTAATGTTATACCGGAAGACTTGACATGGCAATAGAAAAAGAAATTTTTTTGAGATTCCCAATATTACATTTGGGATGATCCCTTTCTTCTCAAAATTGGCCCAGATGGACTTCTCAGGAGGTGTGTGTCATAAGATGAAGGGCAGAAGATACTTTGGCATTGTCATAATTCCCCTTATGGAGGGCATTTTAATGGAGAACGTACTGCTGCCAAGGTACTTCAATCCAGTTTTTATTGGCCATCCATCCTTAAAGATGCATACAACCATGTGAAGGGCTATGACAAATGCCAAAGGACCGGCAATATCTCAAAGAGGAGTGAAATGCCCTTGAATCCCATTCTGGAGGTTGAATTGTTTAATTGTTGGGGCACTGACTTCATGGGACCATTTCCTTCTTCCTATTCAAATCAGTATATATTAGTGGTTGTTGACTATGTCTTAAAATGGGTTGAAGCCATGGCCATTCCTGCAAATGATTCTCAAACAGTGGTTAAGTTTGTCATAAAGAACATCTTCTCTAGATTTGGAGTTCTGAGGGTGTTGATCAGTGATAGGGGAACTCATTTCTGTAATAATCAGCTACAAAATGTTCTTTCCAAGTATGATGTTCGACACAAAGTGACAACTCCTTACTACCCTCAATGCAATGGCCAAGTGGAGGTATCAAATAGAGAGATAACAAGAATTCTGGGGAAGACAGTTGGTAGTTGAAGGAAGGATTTGTTGGGAATTGCGGATACATCATGCAGCAGAAAAAAGGGATTCCCACTGAGGATCCATGCGAAAAAACCATAGTCTGAGTTTTTAAATAATTTACCTCTTGAAGCATGAATCACCAACACCGTAATAGAAACGATGTCTCTGCAGTATCCACATGAACAGACTCACGAACGTCCAACGTCCGCAAAGAGGAGCCTCACGTCTCTCATACAGTGCTAGCTACGAAGAGAAGAGAAGAAACCTGTCGCTCTCTCACTTACTTTTCTGTAGGTGCGGCTAGAGTTCTGAATTGTGTATCTTAGCAACCCCCTTAGCAGTACTATTTATAATAGTGACTGCCTTAAGTGAGTGTGAGCAGTAGCAAGGTAAGCTGTACAACCCTAGACCCATCTGTTATGAGTCTGGCCCATATTTGAATCCGAGTCCAACTTGGATCCATTGCCCCAATTTTAGTCTGCTCTATGTGTGTGACCCTGCAGGTTCTTATTACGTTAGCAGTAATATTAAAATCCCATTTTAAGATTACAAGCAGTGAGCGGTATCTAGCAACACATCGCTACTACCCAAGTAATAAGAATGTCAGTGATTTGACATAACCTTTCCGTGACCAATGTTTCCGTGTCGTTTAGTCCCTTCGCAATATATCTAGATTGAACACAAGGCATGGAATGCGTCACCCTTGTATAGTCCAATCTTTTGTTTCCTGATACTCGAGTAGACTTTGTAACAACAAATGAAATCAATATCTTATATTGACTCATTTGAGCATGGCCATGCATTTCGTAGTCTCACTCAATCAGGGGCCCCGAAGATATCGTTCCTGTTATATAGGAGTGACAAATCCCATCTAGGTCACTCACATCCCTCTGCATGATTCGTGGTATGTTCAATAACCAACTTTATAATCACCTTGTTACAGATGACGTTTGATGGCATTAAAACACACAACTCCTCATGTACGAATCGTAGTGAGTTCAGGTCAAAGGACCATAGACACCATTGTTACTATGAGAATCACTTATGACACTCACGTAACAATCCATGTAGTGTTCTGATGGTGGGTTAGTCCAGTACATCATTACTCTAATATGTACCCATGTGAAGACTTGATATCTCATATCCATGACCTGTGAGATGTGGTCATCAGTCTATGCACGTACTAGTCTCAATGTATTATTGTTGTCCTAATTAACAATAATACTTGACTAGGGACATTTAAGAATAGTGTTGTAACCAAAAGGATCTCACGATCAAGTCATCCACTTGATGTCTTATGGCATCAAACTTACTATTCTAAGGACTTTATTATGTTTATCAAAAAGAACATAATAAATGAAATGCCTCATATATAAAATAGCATAATAAAATGCATGTAAATACAAAAAATGTATTGGCCTCTAGGGCATACATTAACAGGATTGGGCAAATAAATTGAATGATGCTCTATGGGCATATAGGACAGCCTACAAAACACCTTTAAGGTTGTCACCATATCAGCTGGTTTATGGTAAGTCTTGCCATTTTCCAGTAGAACTTGAGCACAAGGCATATTGGGCCTTAAAATTCAAAAATTTTGATCCTACCTTGAGTAGAGAAAAGAGAGTTAATCAGCCACGTGAACTTGATGAACTGCGTGTGCACGCATATAAGAATATGGGGATATACAAGCAGAAGATGAAGGTCTACCATGATAAGTGCATTTCACGGAGAAATTTTTATCCGGGATAACAAGTATTATTGTTTAATTCAAGGTTGAAGTTATTTATGAGAAAATTGAAGTCTAAATGGTCAGGACCATTCACTGTCAAAGAAGTGACACCCTATGGAGCAATAGAAGTGGAGGATCCAGCTTCAAAAAGGGCTTTCAAAGTCAATGGCCAGAGGCTGAAACCTTAACTTGGTGAGGTAGTAGAAAGAGCAAAAGTTGCTCTTGCTTTACATGAGCCATAAAAATCATAAGGCGTCAAGCTAACGACGTTAAACTAGCGCTTCTTGGGAGGCAACCCAAGCAATTCTTCTTTCTTTATCATTTTGAATTAATTTTGAGTAGTAATTTTCTTTGTTTTGTTTACATAAGAATAGAATACTAGGTGTGCTCTGATTTTGTGCTTGCTGTTGCAGGAATAATGCTGCAATTCTGTTATTTTTAAGCGAGGAATAAAGTGATGAGAGCTAGAGTTGAAGTTTGAAGTAGTCAAGCTCATCGCCAGGAGAATGCACTTGCTCGCCTAGTGAAAGCAGTACTTCAGTCACCATCGCCTAGCGAAGAAGATACTTCACAAGGTGATTTGCAAGAAAAAAGGGATCTATGTGCCACGATCTACTATTGCGAGGCAGTGGTTCTTTATTAGGGGAAGAATTTCTAGCCAAATGCCTTTGATTTCAATCGCAAGGCAATGAGGAAAACATCACGAGGCGAGAATAGATCTTAAAAATTTCAAGTTCTTTGCCCAGTATTCATCGCCTCGCGAAATAACAGCCATTGCGGGGTGAATTTCTAGCCAAATGCCTTTGACTTCAATCGTGAGGCAATGAGGAAAGCATCGTGAGGCGAGAGCTTGAGTTAAAAAGTCCAAGTTTAGCCCAAGGTGTATCGTGAGGCAACTGATTAACCATCGCGTGGCGAGTTGGGAAGCATGAATTCAAAGTTTTTTCTAGTGCTCGTTGCCTTGAGAAAGCTATACTATCATGGGGCGAATTTCCAGCAAAACCTTACTGACTTGAATCGCGACGCGATGGTATAGATTTTTCCAAGCAATAGCTTGAGAACCAGCCCCTATTCTTGCCCAACGTGTGACATCGCGGCGCGAATGTGTGTTATCACCAGGAGAAGGGTTGCATCTTATAAATAGATGGCCTATTTGAAGTATTTTCCCATGCACACATTCCTCAAGCTCTGCTAGGGTTTTCATTCGTCCCTCACCTAATCTCAATTTCTCCTATTTCTCGAACTCGAACTCACTTTTTGCATTTCATTTCTCTAAAATCCATTATCAGGAACATGACATCAACACATGGAAAATAGAAAAAGAGGAAGCAAGTTGTGGAGGAAGAACCTGAGTTTACGGAGCATCTGTACTATTCCTTCGATCACCAGGAAAGGTTCAAGACCATCATTAGCGAAGATTATCGCTAATAGAACTTTTGATTTCCACAATGAGACCATACCAGAGATCCATTCTGAGATTGCCCGAAGGAAATGGGAAAGCTGGTCAGATCTGTCATTGATCATTGTCTGAAACTTGTACGTGAATTTTATGCTAATGTTTATACAGTTCCAGGCACAACTCAAGTTCTTACCAATTATGTCAGAGGAAAATTAATCAGCTTTACCGAGAGGAGAATTAATGAGGTTTTAGGTCTCCCTATCTCGCAGGAATGTGCTTACAAGAACAGAACGGATGAGGCGATCGACTATAAGGAGTTGATCGAGTACCTCTGCAGGCCAGGCGCCGAATGGTTCAAAACTTAGGACAAAATTCCCCATAGATTCAAGAGTGTTGATATGAAACCAATTACCAAGGCTTGGTTCGCATTTGTTCATCAAACAGTCCTTCCTTGCTCAAATACCTCAGACATAATTATTCACAGGGCCCAACTCCTTATTGTGATCATGAAGGGTGAGTCCATCAATGTGGGGGAGATCATCGCTAAGGAGATGAACCATATTGCCAATGATGATTCTAGTATACTAGCCTACCTATCCCTAATTTGCTTGTTGTGTGCTAAAATGGGTGTTCCTTCTTCAGATACTAACACTATTGGGAAGCCCAAAGCACCAATTATAGTGCAGTGGATCAGGAAGTAACCATCTGGGCCACTTAACACTGCACTTGCACTAGACTTACCAGAAGAAGAACCCGAGGCACCTGAGTTAGTTCTTGAGCCACTATCTTTGGCTGCTATACAACATCAGCTTTCTACTATTCAGGACACACAAGCTCTTCATAGTCAGCACATTCAGTCTCTTGGAAGGCTAAGTGCTTTGTGTTTCCAGTCCATGCGTAACATGGAGCTGATGATGCGATCCCGGGCTCTGGAATGGGGATTTGATTTATCTTTGCTGGCTAATGTTTCTCTTGACCTTTCCATAGAGCAGTACTTTCAAAATATGATGCACCCGTCCATAAGGCATAACTAGGGTGCTAGAAGGTCTGGAGTAGCTACAGCCGATCTTGAGGAGGAGCCGATAGACGAGCCTATCCAAGCAAACCAGGTTGCTGATGGTGAGGAGCACCTAGATGATACTGTAGAAGGAGTTAGGGAGCATTAGGATGATTAGGCTGTTGCTAATGATAAGGAGATCTCAGAGGATGGTGCTACAGCAAATAATGATGGAGTTTAGATGTTGTGTATTATGTTTTGAGTTAGTCGAGGGTATTTAGTTTTTATTTTGCTATTTTTCTTGCCCAATTGAACTCTCTTGTTAAATTTTCGTTATTGATGTTTTGTTTTCCCACATTTTGGATATATTCAGTGTTGTTCATTTTGTCTTAGGTATTTGCAGTCACTTTGTTTTGGATATTTGTGTCTTGGTTATTTCATTACTCATCCTTTTTGGCTAGTGTGCATGTGTTGTAGTGATGACAACTCGTCATCATCTCCACACATTTCATACTCTGCATCTCCATGCTCATCAAGTGATATCCAAATGGAGAAGTTTCTCTAATCCCAACTCTTATTGGAATTAATTTACAAATTTTTTTAGGGGATTATTAAATTGTGCGAGTAGAATTACTTCATAAGACGATGACTGCCATTTCTCTTGAATGTTGTGTATGCAATGAAATCATTCCATGCTTAAATTCCAATCTTGAAAACAATTGTGAACTTGACACTTGAGTTTTGCATGAGTTATATAATTAAGGAGCTGAAATTTTGCTTGAATATGTACCTTTTAAGCAGCTCACTGTAACTTAATCATAGTGAAACTGATTGTGGCATGTTTTTCCTCACTCTCAAACACTTGTGAGTACTTGGGCCTAAACACTGTCATCTCTTTCATGTGTGCTTCCATTACATGTGCCATTCTTCAAAACTTGACCTAGTTCTTAGTTATTTTTGCTTGCTTGTTCAGACACACTGAGGCATTTTTCTTGTTCTTAACTAGGGACTAAATAAACCACCTAAACATTTTTGTCTTATGCTAGCCCCTTGAGCCTTTAGCCTTTTCTTTGAACTTAACCCTCATTACAAGCCCATAACTGGAAAATCATAGTCCCTACTTACTTGGAGTTAGGTATGGGTCAATTCATGACATGTCTTGGCAAGTTAATAAGTTTGGGGTTGCTTGAGGGCAAGCAACGTTCTAAGTTTGGGGTGGGTATACAAGGACTTTTCCTTATCCATTTTTTAATTATTTTATTTTATTTTTGAGTCAACTCTAAAAAAAATTGTATATATATTTTTGCACAAAAAAATTGTATATATGTGTAAATATTTTTTTTTTCCTTTTGTTTCTTATTTCATTTGTTTTGAAGAATTATTTTGGGGAATTTTGTATTGAATAATTTGAGGGTTGGTTTATAAGTATTATGAAATGGCTTGTGTCTAATTCCAAGTACAAAAAGCCTCTTATCCAAATGATTTCCTACCTTCACCTAAGCCACATTACAACCCAAAAAGACCTCTTTTAGTGTGTATGTGTGTATTGCATAGCATTTACTTCTCTAGAACTTTGTCAAGCTTATGGTAGGGTGCTGCTTGTGATGTGAATTGAGTGTAAATAATACCTCTAGACACTTGAGTTGAGTGAAACACCTATTCTGGAGAGGAGTAATGAGGAATGATATGTTGCTCTTAGTGGATCAATGGTTCTGGTTAGCTAAAGTTGTAATGATTAGGAAGCATGAATGCAAAAGAGTAGGTAAATTAATTGTGCAATGATTGTTGCAATTTTTATGGAATGTTCAATTTTGTGATTTTTTTTGAATGACTTGTTTGAAAAATGAATCACATTAGATAAACCCAACAATTGATTATGATTTGAATTGGATTTTACCGCCACATCATCAATGTAGACTTCTATGAATTTGTCTATCATGCCATGAAAGATAGTATTCATTTCTGTTTGCTATGCGACTCTAGCATTCTTCAGCCCAAAAGGCACCATTACCTATTCATAAGTCCTCATGGCTCCTGGGCATTGAAAGGCTATATTGTTGACATCCTTTTTGGCAATGTATATTTGATTATATACCCTAAATAGCCATCCATGAGACTTAGGACATCATGGTAGGAAGGAGCATCAACTAGCATATTAGTAAATAGCATTTGGCATGTTCGACAATCCACATAGACTCGAAACTTGTCGTTCTTTTTCATCACTGGGACTATGTTTGACAACCATTCCATATATCTTAATGTTCAAATGAACTTGGCTTTATGTAGCCTCTCTATTTATTCTTTTATTTTTTGGACTACTTCATAAGCGAAGCGTCGCGCTAGCTGCTTTACTACTTGATACCTTAGTTTCAAAGGAAATCCATGTTCAACCAGGTCATGGTTTAACCAGGTGTCTTATGATAATCCCATGCAAAATAGTCTTAATATTCCTTCAGTAAGGATACAAATGCCTTTTTAAAATCTAATGGAAGCAACTTGCTAAACAAAATTAGCCGATAGCATTCGCCATCCACCAAATCAACCTTTTCTATTAGATCTTAAGTCTCAATATCTTATCATTATCCTCGAGTGATGAATCTTTGAACATGCCATCTTCTTCATATACATAACTGGGGACTTTGTTTCTCTCTGTGTAATGCCCCTTTTTGGGAGAGAACATCACATTATTAATTACAATGTGGGAAATAAAAGTATTAATTAAGACCCAGTTCATTATATTAATGTTTAAAACTTGTTTGATTATAGTTGTATATATAAAACGGTGAGTATATATGTATATTTTTTTTTTCTTCTTATTATATGTACATATATTTGTACTCAATAACTTGCTCATCAATTTAGTATTCAAATGTACTAACACTTATAAAAGATTCACAAGCATGTACATATTTTTTTTTGTTTAATTGTAAGCGAAAAACATAAATACTAGTCCATACATCCATGCAAAGATACATCATATATATATATATATATATATATATACATTATTTAAATATAGACTGTGAGTCACTAAATACATAAAGGCTCATAAAAAAGAAGCCTAAGCTTTACAAGCCCCAAAAAATGATATACAGACCCCCAAAATGAATATCAAGGCCTAAAAGACGGATAACCATCAGTGACTATTGATAGAATTAGCCCCTAAGGAGAGAAGGAAGGAACCGTGTCAGGATCCTCCTCAAGGTCTTCCTCATCAGAAGAAACCCTCATTGGAGCCACCAAATTACGGGCCGGGACTCGAGCAGTGGAGAGGAATGAATCCTCCCGTGGGGTGTAGTGAGGTTCACCTCACATGTCCCGAATGGGCATGTAAAATTCTAAATATAGACGAACGTTGCAGGAAAAGATCGGTGGATCATAATGCCCCCACGCCAGCTACAATGACACGTCTCCCATGTAGACACAGTGATCCGAGCTGAAGTTGACATGCCAGCAGTCTGGACCTTCAAGGAATGTCAGACGCACGTATCCTAAAAATCCCTGCGGGCGGACCGTCATGATCAACAGCAAGTACTAGTCGTAGTCAGGCCAGAAACCTGAAAACTTGTGGACTTCACCCTCTTCGCCGATGTCTTCGATGGAGCATAAACACATACAGAAATAATAAAAATACAGGAAACAAGTAAGACATTCTACATCATTACCTATTATGGTAGTAAAGAAACAAAATGGCGCGAAGCACCCATGTGGCAGTTCAAAAGTAATAATAATAATCATTAAATAGCAGCAATAAACAATTAAGTAGTTCCAGGCAGTTATATATCAATAATGCAATAGTTTCAATTATAATAAGAATTACGTGCCAGATAATATGTCGACTCACTATGCACATGCATACGATATCAGAATCCTACTCCATGGAGCTAGACACAAATAGTCAGAGAGAAAGATCAAGAGACATGTCTGCAACTCAGCTGCCGCGGCCAAAGTGCTATAACTCATCAATTTATTCACGTGCACATCAAGGCATTGTACAGACATTCTTCACTAGATCGCGATATAGGATAATGTCTTAGTCCGGATCGTCGGTGCGTTTGCATCGGTTTGTCCCATGGACAGAAGAGCTACCAACTGTCCATTGCGAGGTACCCGCACCCCGACGCCGCCAAGGTCAACAGTATGACCTACACTAGTTTACTCGCACCCGCACAAAGGTGTGTTCAATCTCCTACGCAACATGGCCTTAACAACAGTCCATCGGACTTTCACAATGTATGATGACTCAATGCATATTCATGTATATCCAACAATGATATACTTTTCTTATAAAATCTTTCTCAATGCATGTTTTAATCATGCTCACCATGGATATTCAAATTCATAAATAAATCACATATGATTCAATAAAATCATGAGGTCATTTGTCCAATTTGTTAGGACGAAAAGTCCTTTTCACAATTTAATAAAGATCATTCAATTCAAGATTTAAGATTTGTATTTAAGTTATTAGGGTTAGAGAGCTCTAGTTCCATCATTTTTAAGCTAAAATCCTCAAATTTTGGGCTTGGTAATCGATTACATAGACCTTGTAATAGATTACAATCCTAACAGAAGCCCTGTAATCGATTACAAGCTGGATGTAATTGATTACATCTTGCCTAAAAACCTTGTAATCGATTACATGAGCCATGTAATCGATTACAAACTGTCCAGAAGCCTTGTAATCGATTACATGATCTATGTAATTGATTACAAGCTGTCCAAAAGCCTTGTAATCAATTACCTAATCCATGTAATCAATTACAAGCTATCCAGAAGTCTTGTAATCGATTACATGATCCATGTAATCGATTACAAGCTGTCCAAAAACACATTTTGCAGCTCCAAAAGCTTTGTAATCGATTACATGAACCATGTAATCAATTACGAAGTGAAAATTTGTAGAAAATAGAGTCTCTAAATCATTTTAACCCAAACCAAACCATCAAACCTCAACTACAACATCATAATCATATCATACAAGCACTTATGGCTCAACTAAGTCACCAATCCATCAACATCCATCAAAATCATGCTATCCAAACAATCAAAACACAACCAAAATCATTCAAACAAATAGGTATCCCATAAATGGGTTTCACCCCATCAACATAATAAAGAGTTTCTCACCACCAAAATGGGTTGAAGAGAATAATCTTCCTCTTACCTTATGAGACAACAAGGAAAATGAGCTCCTTTCAAGCTTTTTATCCACCACCCACAAGAAAAATCTAAGATTATCAACTCCCCAAGTCAGCCATTAAAACTTGAAGAGAGGAGTCCTTGGTCACCATTGTGACCAAGGGCCACGAAAATGAGGAGAAAAAGAGAGGAAAGTTAATAGCTTTACCTCAAAGCTTCAAGCTTTGGAGTTGGGCTGCAAAGGATGAAAATGGAAGAGTCAAGAAGAGTCCCAGAAAGAAGAAAGCTTGGAGATGGTGAGGGGAAACAATGGTTTATGTTGGCTTGAGCAAGGAACTTGAAAGCTCAACAATGGTAGTGTGTGTGCAGCCATGTGGAAGAAGAGAGAAAGAGAGAGAGACATGCGTGAGGGAGGGGGAGAAATGAGAGAAATGAAATGTGAGTGATTAAATTAAGTGAAGCACATTATTTTGGCTCCAAAAGGGAGCAAGCTGCCGTGTGGGAGTGGGAGGGAGGAGAGAGAAGATGAAGCTTCTTTGAGAAGCTTGGGAGGAAGCTTCCTTGAGGCTTCCTTGAGAAGCTTCGCACGTTTCTCGATAAAGTGAAGTGTGGAGTCACTTAGATGATGTCATAAAAGCAACTAGATAGAAATAATCTACTAGAGCTATTACTTCGTGGACAAAATTTATAGTTAGCATAAATAATATTTTATTATTTCTCAAATAATTAAATATTCTATGATTTTATTTATCAGATAAAATCTCGTAAAATGTAAACTTCATAAATTGTGCTCAGCCTCAGGTTTAGTAAGATCCCCCATCGATGGTTCCACAGTTCAAAGTTTACTAGCCTCAGGGAAAATAATTTGTTTCTCGGCTTCGCTCAACGCACATGCAAAATGAGGAATATATTAAAATATTCGATATTTTTAAAAAAATTCACAAAAATTCTCAAAAATCATAAATATTATAAAATAATTATTTTTTATAAAACAAATAATTTTTGGGGTGTTATACTCTGCCCTGTCTTCTTTGTCGATTGTGAGGCCTCTTACCCTATATAGCCTACCTTACGCTCAAATAGGAAAACCAGATATGATGAAGTACATCACATGTTTCTTTTCTATAACCCATTACCAGTTTTGGTTAAGTTCCTAACTTATTTTAACCATCTTGTATTTTAGATTTATTTATTACCCTTTTAAATGGCTCATCGCCTGCTTAGTCTTTAACTTGATTTAATATTTTATTCTTAAATCAAGTTATTCAGCTCTCAAGGTGATCTAGGCCGAAAGCCTTTAGTCAAAGTGCAATGGAAATCAATCTTATAGAGAGTATCTATCATATAAAAGTGAGTCCTAACTAGAATAACTCTAACTCTTTCATGAATATTAATCTAATTATAACTATTAAAGTATACATAAAACAAGATATCAGCCCTTCGGGCCTTCCACTAAGTCTTATTCATAATCAATTCCATACATTCATACATAAGAGTACTAAAGTGAGCATCATTACCCACATATACAGCCTTCCATAAAAGGTAGAGAGTCAGTCAGTTAAAACAAAGTAAGGTCAGAATAGTTAGACATTTATATCCAAATACAACAACATATGCCTATGTATATATAAACAAAAAGGATCTAAGATATCAATTACTGTCCTACTCATCCATTATATAACCCTACATCACGAATCAAAATCAAGCTCCATCACCAGGAACACTAGTTGTGTACATGATTCAGCCAAAGGAATAAGTAAGTGTTCATCTCTAGTGAATACACCCACTCACCTCTACAAATTGAAAAATACACACTAAATAGTGACATCTTTAGTCTTTGGATATATCATTGAAAACATGGAGGGTTGAGAATTTTAGGAATTCTTAGTAATCTATATAAAAGTGACATCATAATAAATCTAGCTGCCTCAAACTGAAAAACAAATAATAAATATAAGTTGAAAAACCTTATAAGTTATTATCAAGAGGCAGAGGTTCCATTTATGCCTGTTTTCTTCATATGATCG
The DNA here is from genome assembly GCA_029884595.1 of Ormosia semicastrata. Taxonomy (NCBI): domain Eukaryota; kingdom Viridiplantae; phylum Streptophyta; class Magnoliopsida; order Fabales; family Fabaceae; genus Ormosia; species Ormosia semicastrata. Next base: position 36,127,586 of record JAQQTO010000048.1, on the reverse strand, counting down.
TAAAATAAATAATATATTAATAATAAATCATGTCAATGCAATATGAATGCAATGCTTGTGGCATTGGCCATTAGCCACCATTATTCCTTGTAATTCCCTATAAGAGGCAACCTTTGTCCTCTAAGAAGGAATGACCCTTTTCCTGCAAAATAGTTTATTTGTTAGACATGAGCCAACTCACTCTCAATAGTTGTATGTGCTACACAGCACCTATCCAAGTAAGGTGAATTCTTTCTTTGTATATCATTGATAACGACCTTACTCTTTTGGTAAGATATACTTATCCATCATTTGGGAATATGTAATTTTTTCAATGAGCTGTTGTGTAATGCACATCACATCATATATCATATTTGTATAGCTACTGAGAGCTTCATATGGAATTATAACAATTCTCATATAATCATATAACAGCCAGTTTAAGGTAGACATCATCATAGTAAGCAATTACAATTACTAACATAAAATCTCAAGCACATATTTAAGCCTCATTTGAGTTAACTTGTTAATCAAGTAACACATCATTCATAACCTTTTATTAAACATAAAAGCATTGCCTTACATTATATAACTTCCCTACAAGGATACGACTTCATGGATTAACTTGATACTCAATTCTCATTAGTCTTAGGTCCATTATGCTTTAATTATCCTCTCAAGACATATCATTACCCTTTATAATCATCAAATATCCCAACCTAATGTTAGGGTCAACCCTGACTATCAGGTGCAATTAAGGTCATCTTGGCACGAGGCCATTCTAAAGCTAGAGGCCACCTGGGCCTGGTCTTAACCTTACATTAATAACTTTGACTTGTGGTGGTCTTGGGGTCCAAGACCACCATGGACCACAGTGGTTGGCCACCCATGGTGGTGGCCACCACTATGTCTCCATCAACACAAAAGCCCCTAAAATTAGAGGTCTTCTCATGGTGGATCTTGTGGTGGCCCTTGGTGGCCGCCACCCCCACTCCATGGCTAAGAATTGGCAGCCCATAGATGGTTATTTCAACCACCCAAAATACCATGACTGCCACTTGTACTTCAAAAAGCCCCAAAAGTGTAATACCCTAATAGAATTATCATAAAATAATTAGAATATTTCAAGATAAATCATATCAAGTATGTCACTTCCTAAAAAAGCATAAAACATAAACCCATAACAACCTGTGTAGTCATTATAGAGAGCCACGAAGAAAGAAAAAGGTCATATATATACATCACTGGCTAAAAAGTCACAGTGTAATACATAAACTTTTACAAACTATAAAGCAAAGTAAATAAATACATGCTTGATGCACAAAGATACAAGATAACTAAACAAAGTCTTTTGCTTCTTCTTTTTGGCCTTTCTCTTTGGAGGGTCTTAACTTGGAATTACATGGAAACATAGAGGGGTGAGAAATCATAAATTTCTCAGTATGAGTAAACCAAGACCAACAATTATTCTTTTATAACAAATAAACAAAATAGCAACATCAAGTTATTCTTGTAATAGATAAATGAGCCACTGCTCAACACTATTAGAATATATACATACACTCTATATAACATTTGTAAGGCAAGCAATAACTTAACTCACATTTATATCAAACAATGATATCAAACAACCACCTATACAATTATAAGATATCATTAAGTAAATGAGTAGACAAGCAAGACAACCGCCCATACAATTGTCAATAAATGCAATGTTTTATGTTATGAGATATGATTATGCTCAAACAATACACTAATAATATGATTATACAATGCTAATGCAGAGTTTTATTTTAATGAAAAACACATGTTACTTACTTATTTCCCAAGAACCATGTTCCCTTGTATATAGTAAGCAAGATAAGCCTAAGAGCCTATACCCTACTTGGTAATAAGTGAATACCCTTCCCCTCACTAACGTAAGAGTACTACTTCCACCCCCATACCGGTAACCCTGACCATCATAGCATGAATGTTAGGAGAATTTAGATCTAACACCTCATTCTCTGGTCATATGGTTATGAATACCATCGAAGGTTACAATACATAGGAAAAGACAAATAACAAGTTTGGAAACTAAAAATGCAATAGTATTCTCAATTCACAATTGAAACAATCACAAGATCCTCATAACCTAGTGAAAAAGTAATACTAGTACATGTAAATCTTAGCCTCACTTATCCAACAAAGTAACAAGAACCATGTCACTAGCACTCTCATATCTAGAACCTTACACCATCACTTCACAAGTGATTTCCAAGTCAACCACTTGTTGAACAAGGCCCTAGGTACTCCCCATGGCATTCCCCATCTTAAGTACCTCGTAATGGGCAGTTGGTAGCTCTTCTGTTCATGGGGCAGATCGATGCAAATGCACCGACGATCCGGACCAAGACACTGTCCTATATCGAGATCTGTGTAGAATGTCATGTACAATGCCATGATGCTCATTTTGATAAATTGAAAATTTTAGCACTTGATGGCCTCGGCAACCGCGATATAGACATATCTCCTGATCATTCTCTCCGACTGTTTTATGTCTAGCTCTATGGAGTAGGATTGTTGGTATCATATGCATGTGCATAGTGAGTCGTCATATCATTTGTTAGTTACTTGTTCATATAGGAATTTAATATGTTGTTTCATTACTGCTACAGCTGCTTGTATATGCTCAATTGCTTATTATCTGTTTTAATGCTATTTATCACTTCTGAGATGTTATGTGGGTGTCATGCGCCGTTTGTTCTTTACTGCCTCAATTGGTAATGAATGTTGAATGTCTTACCTCTTTCCCTATGTTTCTACTATTTCTATATATCTATATATGTGATTCTCTGAAGACGGGGGTGAAGAAAAGGAAAAACCTGATTTCCCCGGCTTCTGGCCCAACCTTGACTAGCATTCTTCTTACCATGACAGCCCGACCTCATGGATTTTTGGGATACGTGCATCTGACATTCCTTGGGGGTCTAGACTGTTGGCATGTGAACTTCAGCTCTGATCACTGTGTCTACTTGGGAGACATGTCATTGTCCCTGGCTTGGGGGCATCATGAACCACCGATCTTTACCTGTTGTGTTAGCCTATGCTTGGAGTATTATCTGCCCATCCGAGAGATGTAGGGTGACCGCTACTACATCCCGCAGGAGGACTCTTTTGATTCCAGTGCTCGGGCTTCAGCCCGTGGCTCTGTGGCTCCTATGTGGGTTTCCTCAGATGAAGAAGACCCCGAGGAGGCTCCCGAGGACGATCTCGCGGAGGATCCTGAAGAGGATCCTGACACGATTCCTCCTCATTTGAGGGACTGATTTTGCTGGTAGCTACTGATGGCTGCCAGTGTTTCATTTGAGGGGCCTGATGTCTTTATTTTTGGTGGGCGGTATATTTTTGATATCTTGGGGACATATATGTATGATCCTTTGGGCAGGTATAGTTTTACTTTTTGGTAAAGCTTAGGCTTCTTTTTTATGAGCCTTGATGTAATTATTGACTCATAGTTTGTATCTAAATAGTATATATAATTATATATAGGATGTATCTCATGCAATGGATGTATGGTTTAGTCTTTATGTTTTCCGTCAAAGTTTATGTTTTCCGCTTACAATTGACAAAAGTATATATATATATATTCACATTTTATCTATACCTCTAAAATCAAATAAGTTTAATGACGTAATGAACTGGGTCTTTCTTAATTTATACTTATATTTTTCAGTATTGTATTTAATTGACAATGTGACGTCTCCTCTTAAAAAAGGGCGTTACAGAGACACTATCCTATATCGCGATCTTGTGAAGAATGCCTTGTATAAGCCATATTGCACAATTTGTTGGTATTGAAAGCACTTTATTTAAGGCTAATGAGATCCAGGCATGTCTCATTGATCATTCTCTCCGATGTTGTGTTTAGCTCCATGGAGTAGGATTTTGGTACCTTGTGCATATGCATAGTCTGTCAACATATTTATCTGACATAAATATATATAATTATGGAACTGTTTCTTTTAATGATGCTATGACTATCTGTATTATCAAATTGTTTATCATCTGAATGTTGATTCTGTTTATTATGTTTGCCATGCTGTATGGCGTCCTGCGCCATTTCTAGTTCTTTACTGCCATAACTGGTATTGATGTTGGATATCTCACCTCTTTTCTGTATTATGCTATTCTTGTTATATCTATGCTTCTTAAACGACTGATGCGAAGAAGAGCTTGAGTTTCCTGGTTTGGGGCGAGTTAGTCTTCTGCTTGGCTATGGCATCCAGGCGAGGTTTTCTTGGGTATGCTAGACTGAGGTTCCACAGAGGCGGTGACTCTTGGCACATCGACTTGATCACCGAGCGTTTCATCTATATGGGAGATGTGACTATATCTTTGGCTTGGGATCGTTATGATCCATCTGTTTTCTCTTTTGATGCTACTGTATCGCTGGAGTTCTACATGCTAATACGTGAGGTGTGGGGTGATCGCGAGTATACTTCACATGATGATTCGTTCCTATCGTCTGCACAAGCTCTTGCTCATGAATCTGTTGCTCCTGGAAGGATTTCCTCTTCTGAGGAGGATCCTGAGGAGGAACCTGAGGAAGACTCCTTTGAAGCTCATTCTCAGTAATTTGCTGGGGGCATGATACTTCTTATAGCCTTGGTGGCTGTCTGTATATATCTTTTTGGGCATGTAAAGCTTCTGCTTTCTTTTGATAACTGTTGATGTATTTAATTACTTATGTTATGTGTCTAAATATATATATATAGTATGTATATTTTGTATATAATGTATGGTTTGATCTTTGTAACACCCTCCTTAGGGCATTACATTTCAAACCAACTCCTATCAATACTTTTTACCTAAGTTATAAAGTATTTAATAATATCTTAATACGGGTTTCAAAATTTCTTTTTCGTGGATAACATAAACTTACCAAACCTTTAGAGATTATAAAATATAATTAACTGATTAACACACATTACATAAAACAACATAATTCACTAATATTATTTAATACATAAGATTTACAAAACTCAAAGCTTATACCCAACTACCATATAAAAACTCGACCTGGCCCAAGCCCCAAAACTTGGAGAGAAAGGTCCAGAACCTGATCCTTCCCGGATCCTCTACAGACACGTTCTCTAGTCGAGACGTGTCTCTATGGACAGGAGTCCGAGCAGTTGACTCCATAGAGTCTTCTCTAGGCAAATGGTGAGCAATATCCTATAGTTCTCTAATAGACATGGAGAACTCTACATGTACACAAGCGTTATATATAATAGTAAGGATTCCATGGTAGGTCCTACTCTGGGATAGGGTCACCTCTCCAATATAACCAAAACGATGAGTATCTGGGTCGACATGCCAGGCATCAGTGCCTCCGTGGAACTGCGCTTGCACGTAATTAGAGAAATCCCTCCTTGCAGCCATTGCAAACCGATCAAACAAAGTCAAACCAACTCAAACTAAGGCGATCCAACCTCGTCCTTCTTACGGTCTTTATCAAACATAATCATAAAAATATAACAGACAAATAATACAGCAAAGATGTGTGATCCCCTACATTAAATACCAATATGGTAGCAAAGAAACGATAAACATGCCAACACAGTTCAACATACAAACCATAAAATAATATAAAATCAGCAGATATATTCATGATATTTAATAAATAAACAATCCAATAAACTTGCAACACGATATCTGGCATAATGATAATACCACAATAATATTATATCACAATAATACTATATCACAACAGTATAAATGCTAATTATGCATATGAACAATGTGTACATTTACTATGCACATGCACAATGTGTATACTAACCATCCTTATGCACAATACACCCATTTCCTACTCCATGGAGCTAAACACAAACTCAGAGATAAACGTTCCAGAAGATCTATCCCCCCTCAGAAGACAGTCTATACCAGACCACGAAAAGAATAGTGTTTGTCGGGTCCTCATCAGTGCATTGCAACGACTTTTCACGGCCAGGAGTATACAATGTGATATCAGATCACCAAGTGAATCACCTCGCCCTGACGCCTCCTGAGATCCATCCAGGATCACACTATCCACATTCTCATTCTCTTCCAGGCACAAAAGCCACAACAACCACCGACTGTATAATGCTCAAATGCATGATCCATGAAATCAAACCACCGTTGGATTGTTCCCAATGATATTAAAATAATTGCCCATACAATTGTCTAATACTATTAGTATCAATGATATTATATAACCGCTCATACAATTACATAATACCATTGATCCACTCGGGTCCAGTATGTCGGCCCTACAGCAAAACTTGCAATTCCTCTTAATCGCGTAGCGATATTATCGCATTTTCACAATCGTGAAAAACTTCTATTATGTTTTCAAATCGCGTAATGATTTTTCAATGTTTTCTCAATCACGTAAAGATTTTAAAATGTTTTCTTAATCGCGTGACTAAAAATCACCATTTTTAAATCGCGTAAGAGTTTTTTTGCGTATTTTCAATCGCATAAAAATTTTAATCATATTCTAAGCTTAAATTAAAACTTTTCTCATTTAATATCAAAATTGGACTTTAATTCCAACATTTCCTTAATAAATCACCTTTAAATAACATTTCTAACATTTTCTCACTAAACCTCCACCAAATAATATTTCCTAACATTGTTCATAAAAACTACGTTATTCTTGACTTAACCAATTATAAAGAATTCTTTTCCATGTTTAATAAAATACTAATCTCATTTCCAATAAATTTCCTCTTAATAATACTTTCTAATATTTTCTTCACAAAATTTTACACTTCCATGATTTAATCAAATATTATAGCTCAAAGTTTTTTAACGTGCTTCAAAACCCAAGGGTGAGCTATACATCAGTAAACTTTTACTTATAAATTTGTTTCCCACCATGACCTCAATTCATTAATTTAATTAATTCCAAAAATTAGTTTACTTTCTTTTTACATCTCAAAATTCACTAAATTGAGTTCTTGTTAATTAATCCTTTAAGACTACAGTTGAGAAAATATATTTTTTTGTTTAAAATACCAAATCTTGGCATGTTGGCCGAAAATTAATTTATATTCCATAACCAAATATTTATTCATTTCCTATCTCATTTTTCTTTGTGAAAATCTTTAATCCAATCACTTGTTACATAATCATCTAAAATCCACACTTAGTAAAATATTTGAAGTGATTTGCTCCAAAAATACTCATGAAGGCTGTGAGCCTCTTGATTCTTTGAAACCAAAATAGTTTTCCTTTCCACCTGATTCTTATCATATACAACACATCACTCATGATATTTATACTATTATATATTCATGCTTACTATTAAAGCAATAAAATCATATTTAGTATCTAATCACAATTCAATCAAAATCATATCATCTCACATAATAATCATTTAATAAAAATCATGCATAATTATCAAGGTAATAAATTCACATATAACAACACATAGCACTTAAATATACACAATCAAATGAATAAATCCTTTAAGGGATTTTTCACCCACAAACACAAACAAATTCATTCCCTCACCACCACATATGGCCGATGAGATTAATCTCCCTCTTACCTTAAGGTGTAGCTTCCTAAGCTCCTTGTATAGCTCTTTGTATCAACTTTCTCCACCAAACTGCTCTAAAAACTCAAAGTAAACACAAATATGTTAACATCTAAGGCTTGCTTAAGATGACCATAGATCAAATATGGTCTTAGAATTTCAAGAATTAAATAAGAAATGAAAAGCCATGATCATCACCTTAGAACCCTAGAACTTGAATCCAAAAATCAAGCTTAAAGATGATGAGATTTGATCTTGATCACAACTTGAAAGTTGTTTAGAATGATGTTTAGAACTAAGTGGTAAGCTTTGTTTAATTTATGAGTGATGGATAGGTGTTTTGAGTGAAGGAACCGTGAGCTAGAGGAGAAAAAATAGGAGAAAGAGTGTTAAGATTTTTGAGAGAAAGATGATAGCTTTCTTGAATGAAATGGAAAATGAAGACTTAGCCAATTTGAGAGGTAGTTGGCCGTGAGTTTGAGAGAGAAAGTGGAAGAGAGAATTTTTGTTGTGTTCAAGCTTGAATATAGAAAAATCAATTTTAGCCACTTCGAAGCTTCATGGCCATGAGCTTCATCCAAAGGAAGGAAATAAATATTTCTCCAATAAGTTGCTTCCTAAACCATTGATTTGATCAATGGTGGATATCCAAGACTTCTACATTAAGCTTACTCTCACAACCGTTGATGAGATCAATGGTGATCATCCAAAACTTCTTCATTAAGTTTGCTCCTCACATCCATTGATTAGATCAATGATGGATATGTAAAGCTTCTCCTCTAAGTCTTGCCATCCAATGGCTCAAACCAAAGTCCATGCCACTATTGTTGACTAATCTTAAGATATTTTCCAAAATATATTTTCCAAAGGATATTTTTCAAAAGATATTTTCCAAAAATTATTACCCAATACATAATAGCTACTGCCAGTTATTGTCCAATAGATAATAACATTACACGACGAATACAAGCATTACTCAAAGGATAATAAAATTATCCAATGGATAATAGAAACTCAGATAAAGAAAATTTTTGTCAATTATTACTGGTTTTGGGTTTAGTAAGATCCCCCGGCCCCACATTAACAGTCCGAAACTTTTTGGTCTAGGAAAAATTTTTGTTTTTCCGAACCCACCTCAAACACACATATAACTTCAAATAATATTAAAATAATCAAAAACTCATAAAATTTCACAAAAATTCACAAAATCATAAAAATTATAAAACTCATATATATTCATAAGAAAACAAACTTTGAGCATACAATTCAAAATAATATTAAAATAATCAAAATAATTAAAAACTACCAGAAACTCACAAAAATTCACAAAAATTATTAAAATGTATTTATATCAAGAAAATAAAAAATCGGGGTGTTACAATCTTCAAGTTGAGTTCCGCTAAGTTTATGCTTTTTGCTTACAAAAAAAAAAGAGAATTGCTAAGTTAGGATACTTTATTGATGAACAGGTTAATACCTATAGATAAAATAAACTGGGTCCTAATAGTTTCGTTTGGTGTGTGTGACGCCCTTACGAATGGGGCATGACACTAGCTTAGTATCAGAGCCCCAGTTTGAGTTTTCTTTTGGGTTTTGTGGTTAGGTCTGGCTTGTTTATACTGTGTGACCCTCTGTGTTTAGTTTCTGAAAGGTTACATCTAAACTTTCCTTGTGTTTTGTTTAGTTGACTTTGGAGAAAAGTAATGACACGTGGTAGAGGAGGACACGTTAATGTGGAACGTGACAATGAGGTGATGACTGCAGCTGTTGAAGCTATGTAGCGGATGGTGAAAGTTATTATGCAACAGAATCAATGAGCAGCATAACAGCAAGAGGCGAATGCTGATGCCCAGAATTTGTCTAAATTTTGTCGAAATAATCCTCCACAGTTTAGAGGCGAGTTTGATTTGAAAAAGGCAAGATTGTGGATTCAAGAGCTAGAAAAGATTTTTGAAGGAATGGGATGTGCGGATGACCGCAAGGTAACTTATGCCGCATTTATGCTGGTGGGAGATGGTGAAAATTAGTGGAAAGGAACTCGGAGATTGCTACAAGCAGAAGGAAGGGAAATTACATGGGAAGTATTCTGTAATGCATTTCTGGAAAAGTATTTTCCAGATAGTGCAAGGCATGCCAAGGAAATGGAATTCCTTGGGTTACGACAAAGTGGGATGATGATTAATGAGTATGCTGCAAAGTTTGAGAGCTTGTCAAAGTTCTCATGGTATCTTCAAATCTAACCCGATGAGGTGTGGAAATGTCGTAAGTTTAAAGAAGGTCTAAGGGTTGAATTGAAGAAAGGAGTACTGCCAATGAGAATGAATCAGTTCTCAGCCTTAATGGATATGTGTTGCAGACTTGAAGAGTTAGAACTATCTCGAGAGGCAAGGAATTGCAACTTTGGACCATCTAGGTTCCAAAGGGGAGGAAACAACAACAACCAGTTTCAGAGGAAGCCCTATTCTTGACCACTGGGAAGTCAACAACAATCACCTGGTGGAGGCTCTAGTGGAAATTTTGGTGGCCATCGAGTTAGTCAGACTATGGCATTTTCACCAAAGTGTTTGAAATATGGAAAGGACCACCTGACAAGGGATTGCATGATCAAGGGAATTATCTGCTTTAGATGTGGAAAGCCTGGACACATCTCCAAAGATTGTAACTAACCCAAGGCGGAGCCTTCTATCAACAATGCATGAGTTACAAAACCTCAGGTAGGAGGCAGAGTTTACACGATGAGTGGAGCGAAAGCCTCCCAATCTGAAGATTTGATAAAGGGAGATGGTACCATAGGAGGTAATCTTTTATCTATACTGTATGATTCGGGAGTGACCTATTCTTTTATTGCTTATGACTGTGTACACTGATTAGGTTTACTTATGTCTTCTTTGCCATTTGATTTGAGTGTTTCTACCCCTATTGTTAAACATATTGTTACCACCCAAGTTTGTTTGAATTGTCCTTTATCTGTTGAAGGTCGAGTTTTTTCTGTTGATCTGATCTATTTACCTTTTTCTCAAAAAGATATAATTTTAGGAATGGATTAGTTATCTTCTAACCATATCCTATTAGACCGTTCCAGTTAAACCATAGTTTTCCCTAAGGCTGAAGTTTCTAGATTTTTGACGGCTAACCAAGTTCAAGCTTTCTTGAAAGAAGGAGCTCAGAGATACATGCTATTGTCTTCCTTAAAAGTCGAGAGCGAGATGGATGTGAAGTGTAACATCCTAAAATTGTTTGTTTTATGTTAAATAGTCATTTTATAATATTTATGACTTTTGAGATTTTTTGTGAATTTTTTGAAAATGTTGAATATTTTAATATATTCATTATTTTGTGTAGCGCACTAAGTGGAGCCAGGAAAATAAAATATTTTTCCCAAGGCTGGTAAACTTTGAACTGTGAAAACTTCAACGGGGGATCTTACTAAACCCGAGGTTGGGCACAGTTTACGAGATTTATATTTTTTGAGATTTTATCTAATAAATAAAATCATTGCATCGTAAAATTATCCGATGAACAATAAATACTATTTTTATTAATTGTAACTTTTGTCCACTGGATAATAGCTCTAGCAGATTATTTCTATCTGGTTACTTTTATGATAGCATCTAAGTGACATCATCACCCTTCACTTTATTGAGAAGTGTGCAAAGCTTCTCAAGGAAGCTTCAAGGAAGTTTCCTACCTAACATCACATTCTCTCTCCTCCTCCATGGTTTACACGGCCATGAAGGGAAAGAAAAGTGACAAATTGTCATCTTTTCATCCAACCCCAATCACCTATCACTTTCTCTCTTCTCCCTCACGTGTTCTCTCCTCTTCTTCCTCTCTACTCCACGGCAGCCACACTAAGGGGAGGCCATTTTCACTAGCTTGTTAAACCAATCTCATTTCTTACTTCTTCTCATCATCCTAAGACTCTTCTCTTTGGGGGTCATCCCCTAAATCTTCCTTTTTCATCTTCTATCATTAAAGCCCAAAGCTTGAAGCTTTTGAGGTAATGTTCTTGATCTTCATTTTCTCTTCTCATTTTCATGGTCCTCAGCCACTATTGTGATCAAGGACTCCCCTTTCAAGCTTTGATTTTGGATTTCTTGGGTTTCACTGTCTTAGGGTTTTCTTGGAGGTGTTGGACGAATTTCAAGAGGCATCAAGGAGCTTATCATCTTGTTTTCTCTTGAGGTAAGAGGGAGATAATCCTCTTCACCTAGTCTTGGTGGTGAGGGAATTTCTTTGGTGTTGATGGTGAGGGATCCATTGTGGGTTTCTCACTTTGTTGGTGATTCCTAATAATGTATGATTTGAATGTGTTGTATAATCTTCTATGCTTGATATTATGAATCTTGATGGATTTGTATGTGTCTAAATGCTCAAATATGTATATGGATTGATACCCATTTGATTTGGAAGCTTGGAGAAGCTCATTTTCATAGTTTCTGGTGTAGATTCACGGGCTGTGTGAATTTACACGGCCCAGGTTGTGTTCCCCACTAGAAACACAGCTCAACGCACAAGACAGAGTGTTACGCGACCCAGGCCGTGTAATCGGGCATTTCAATTTTTGGCACATTTTCAGGTACTTCCAGAGGAGCAGACGGCCTAGGCCGTGTAATTTGACACGGCCGTGTACTCCAGGCCATGTAACTTGACACGACCGTATAAATGGAATAGTGAAGAATTATTTAGTTTTTCTAGTCCCTTGGAGGCTCACGACCTCATTGGGCACTCAATATTAAACCTTGTAATAAGCTAGAACTTAGCTAATTAAATGAATAGACACTTAATTAGGAGTTCATAATGTGGAAAGAATAAAAAACACAACCTTATCATACAACTTAGAGTAAGGTTTAGAATAAAGAAAAAACATGAGTGTAAGGGGGGCTATGAAGAACTGAAAGTAAATATTCTGAGAGAGTTAACACAAGAACATAATGGAATTAAGGCATAACTTTCGTAGCAACTTTGAGTAGTATGTGTTCACCTTTGAGGTTTTAATATTGACTTGAGGTGGGTCCGTGATTGGGATCAAAGATTTTGGATGAATGATTGGGTTCTATATAGCATGTGAATTTGGATAAGTTATACTATCATTATGAATCTAAATATGTATATATATGTACGCATTGAATCCACCTGCATTGAGGCATGATTGAGAAAGTCGAACATGATGAACATGCATTGACATTGTGGTTATGGAACCGAAGTACCGAGCCAAGAAACATCAGATAGACGATTTAGTCAGATGTGGTTTGCTTTTATAACCAGAAATATCAGGTAAACGATTTGGTCAGAAAGGGCTAGTTATCAAAGGAAACCTAGATATCAGTGGTATTATGTAGTCGCATGGACAGTTATATAATATCATTAATGCAAATGGTGTTGAAATAATTATACGGACAGTTGCTTTAATACCATTGGGAATGGTACAATGGTGGTTGAACTATTGTCAAGGCCATGTTGCCTAGGAGGTTAATCACACCTTGGTACGGGTGCGAATAGATAAGTGCAAGTCATAATGTTGACCTTGGGGGCGTCGGGTTGTAGGTACCTCACAAGGAACAGTTGGTAGCTCTTCTGTCTGTGGGGTAAACCGATGCAAATGCACCAATGATCCAGACTGAGACACTGTCCTATATCGAGATCTGTGTAGAATGTCTTGTACAATGCCATGATGTGCACGTTGATAAATTGAGAATTTTAGAACTTAAGGGCCTCGACAGCCGCGATACAGACATATCTCCTGATCATTCTCTCCGATGTTTTTGTCTAGCTCCATGGAGTAGGAAATGAGTACATTGTACATGAGGATGGTCAGCATACACATTGTACATATGCATGGTCAGTTCATATGGTGTCATGGCATGGTTAACATACATATTGAGGAGATATAAATATTATTTATATATCTATGGTGAGTATCTGTTGTTATAGTGCCATTAATATTTATAATATTGAGGAATATGCTTTCTGATGATATCTATACAATTGATCACTTGAATATATTTGTAATATATGTATATTTGGAATTACTTTGTCATTCGTGTTATGTTCCTTTGCTGCCATGTTGGTAATGATGTAGGATATCTCTCCTCTTGCTTGCACTATTCTTATTCTATGTGATTTTTGGTTAAAGACTGTAAAGGGGGCGAGGTTGAATCTCCTAGATTTTACGTGGTTTGATCTCTTGCATTCGGTGATGGCAATAAGAAAGGGTTCTATTGGTTTCGTCAGGATTATGTTCACCGAGCGTGCTAATGCTTAGCGAGTCGACTGGGCCGACAAACATATGCGGTAAGTTGGGGATCTGATCTTGACCATGAGGAGGACCGTGATGAAGATCCTATCCTGATTCTCACCACATCGATGCATTTCAAGTTCGCCTTACCCATTCGGGAGCTATAGAGTGATCTGATTCATACCCCTAGAGAGGATGAGGATTCTATGGCATCAGCAGCTAAAGCACCTACCCGTGAGATCGCACTCTGTCTTATCCTAGCATCTTCTAATGAATTAGGGGAGGATCCCAAGATAAATTCGATGGAGTATCCAACTCCTTAGTTATGGTGTCATTAAGGGTAGTTTATGTTTCCTTTGCACTACGTATATAAAGGATCTTTTGAGTACATGTATGTTTTAAGGTAATTATCTAGTCTTATGTGCTGTATTTTGACTATATCTTGTTAAATTATATTTTCAAATGTCAGTATATATATCTATTCATTCGTGGCTCATATTTTCTTTATATGCACAATGATAGAATTTGGAAACTTATTATTTGAGTTGTAGCACGTCAAAAATTTAGTGACTGTGATATAATGACGATTGTGCCGTGGTTACTAATTCGAGGGGTGTTACATTAGGGCATGTGTGTCCCGAGGCCGACTAGGGCGGCGAATGATCGCTGGTGCAATGAAGCACGGACAAGGAGTGGTTTCTGGCAGGCTTGTAGGCTAAAGGTAGCACAAATGATTTGAATACGCACCGGAATGAGAGGGATTCAGAGACTGTGCAGGTATGGGACTGCATAGTTGAGGATGGCTTAAATAAATTGATTTGGTGTAGCCATATCAACAAATTGCAACTTCTTTTTGGGAGCCTAGAACATAAGAACTCCATGGTTAAGCGTACTTAACTTGGAGCAATTATGGGATAGGTGACCTCTTGGGAAGTTTCCTAAGATGCATGTGAGTGAGAACAAAGTACTTTGAAAAGACCCATGTTAGTTTATGGAGAAACTCATCAATCCTATAGGTAGTCCCGGGACGTTATAGATGGTATCAGAGCCGACACCTCTCCCAGTATGGTGTGGTTCGGGGATGAACCATGTAACATCCCAAAAATTCTTTATTTCATTATAAACGATCATTTTATAATATTAATGATTTCAGGAATTTTTGTGGATTTTTCTGAAAATGATGAATATTTTAATATATTCTTCATTTTGCGTGTACACTGAGCGGGGCCGGGGAAACTAGAATATTTTCCCTGAGGTTGGTAAACTTTGAACTGTCAACGTGTCAACGGGGAATCTTACTAAACCCGAGGCCGGGCACAGTTTGCGAGGTTTACATTTTTTTGAGGTTTTATCTGTTAAATAAAATTTCGGTATCATAAAATCATCTGATGAATAATAAAATATTATTTTCATCAATTGTAAATTTTATTCACTGAGAAAATAATTCCACAATGTAATTAATCATCTGTCAGATGTATTTAATTTGGAGACAAGCTTATTATGTGCTTTATCGAGGAGCGCGCGAAGCTTCTCAAGGAAGCTTCCTCCAACCATTATTTTTATTATTTCTCTCTCCTCCCAATTTGTGCAGCACGTTTGAAATTAAGGGGGTCTAATTCATTTCCTTTTCTCACATTTCCTCTCCTCCCAATACGCAACTACTATTCACTCATCTTCTCTCTTCTCTTTCACCCTACAGCAGCAACACCATCCACCCACACCTCCATTTTGTTCTTCAAACCGTCCCAATCTTAGCACCATTTCGTGTTTGGAGAACCACCATCATTGAGGAAATCAGCTTCAAGGTTCTGCCATTTCCTCCATCTTCATTCTCCTACGTCTTTGAAGCTTAAAGGTTAGAGCTTTAAGGTAAAGCTCTTAGCTTTTTCTCCCACTCTTCTCTTTTTCGTAACCCACTGCCATTTTGATGACAATGGGTATCCATTTCAATATTAGGATTCTGATTCTTGCAAGTTTAAATATTTAAGGATTTCCTGGAAGCTAGAAACGAAATCCTGACCAAAAAGGAGCCACCTTTCTTTGTGCTTCTCCAAGGTAAGAGGAAGACACTCCTCCTCAACCTCTTTTAGCATTTAGGGACGCTGTTTGTGATTAGTACTGAGATTCATCTCTGTTTGTATGCTGTTGGTGATGTATACATATGCTAGTTGATTGTTTTGTGTGTTTTGATATATTTATGTGTACTGGAACGTATAATCTAAAAGGAACGCTGTCGGGCTAGCTCTCGGATGGCCACGCCTTGAGACTAAAATTTTGGGATTCTTGGTGAGAAATGGTAATAACTTGAGTTTCTGACCATTAAGTGAAATGTCAAAATCTGTCGTGTATGAACCCCTGGCCAAACCCGTCGAATGTGATGTCTTGATCACTTAGTAAAGTCAAAATCTATCGTGTATGAACCCCTAGCCAAACCCGTCGAATGTGATGTCTTGATCACTTAGTAAAGTTAAAATTCGTCGAGTATGAACTCCTGGCCAAACCCGTCGAATGTGATGTCTTGATCACTTAGTAAAGTCAAAATCCGTCGAGTATGAACCCCTGGCCAAACCCGTCGAATTTGATGTCTTGATCACTTAGTAAAGTTAAAATCCGTCGAGTATGAAGCCCTGGCCATGCCCGTCGAATTTGATTCCTGGTCATTTAGTGCAATATCAAAATCCATCAAATTTGAATGACCACATCCGTCGAGTGACATATTCGTCGAGTTAGAATGCCAATACCCATCGAGAGATATACCTGTCGAGTAGATCTTCTGTCCATTTATCAAGAGCTTCCCAAAGTTAATATTCGTCGAGTAGAATGTCAAGATCCGTCGAATTAGAGTTCTGACCACAGTGTTTTTTGTCGGTTCGACACTTGGGAGATTTCTCCAACGTCGACACCCACATCCGTCGAAATAGGACTTCTGCTGACCTTCTGGGAAAAATTCGACAGTTTTGATCTCTGTTCGACTGAACCTCCACCCGACAGAAATTGGTTTTTATCCAATCTTATTATAAAATGTTCTCCCATCTTTCATCCTTCTGCCATATTAGTTTTCGTCGAATGGCAGCCTCAATTTTCCACTAAATGCATTGTCTCCGTCGAATTCACAACTATGGTTTATCACCCAATACCTAGCAATTAAATCTGTGACGCTGTTGGTGATTCTGGCATGTATCTTCCTGGATTCAAAACCCTTGGATTAATAAAAGCACATAAATCATAAATGATTGGATGACTAGAGATTAAGTAGGGATTCATAAACAGGGAAGAACATGAGTATGGGTGAGCTTTTGAGGCACATAATGAATTTAATGGTTGACTTTTATCATGACTATGAATGGAAATTATGGATATCCTTAAAATGTACTATTGGATTGTTGTAGACCCGTGAATGGGATCAGATCTTGTTGATAAATGATATGACATGCATTTGAAGCATGATGGGCCTAGTTGGTCATGAGGAGTATGATTGAGTCATGCATTGAACAAAAAGAAAGAGTTTGTCCGTTGGACTTGGTTAAGGCCAGTGGCCTAGGAGTTGAACTTACACCTTTGTGCGGGTGCGAATAGACAAGTGTAGGTTACTTGTTGACCTTGGGGGCGTCAGGGTGCGGGTACCTCACAATGGACAGCTGGTAGCTCTCTGTCTATGGGGTAGACCGATACAAACACACTGACGATCCGGACCGAGACGCTGTCCTATGTCGAGATCTGTGTAGAATGTCTTGTAAAATGCCATGATGTACAAAATGATAATTTGTGAATTTTAGCACTTGAGGGCCTGGGTAGCCAAGAATACAGACATACCTCCTGATCGTTCTCTCCGACTGTTTTGTGTCTAGCTCCATGGAGTAGGATTTTGGTTATTGAGGGCACGTGTGCATAGTGAGTCCATGAATTATCTGGCATACATTGCTATCATAATTGGAACTGTTGTACCTCTGATATATCTGTATGTACATGACTGCCTGGAACTGTTTGGTTGATCATAATTGCTATTGAATGTTTATTACCATTATTGCTGTCATAAATGCTATGTGGGCGCTTTGCGCCGTTTGGTTTCTCGATGCTATGATTGGTAATGATGGTAGGATGTCTTACCTCTTCTCTGTCTCTCCACTTCTGTTTTGTCCGTATACTGCGTTCCATAGAAGATAACTGCAAGGAACCGGAAGCTCCCGACTTCCCTGGTTTTTGGCCTCATCTTGACTGAGCGACTGCAGAAGAATATGGAGCCACGCACGCAAAGATTTTTGGGAGATGTGCGCCTGACTTTCTTGGGAGGGCCAGAGTGCTGGTACATCAACTATGGTTCTGAGCGTTGCGTCTATACGGGGGATGTGTCGTTATCTCTAGCCTGGAGGCATCACGAGCCGCCTGTCTTCACCTGCTGTATTAGTTTATGTTTGGAGTTTCAGCTACCGATACGCAAGATGTGGGGTGACCGTTATTTCACTCCGCGGGAAGACTCTTTTCGTTCCACAGCTCGGGCCCCGTCCCGTGACTCTGCGATTCCTATGGTGATTTCCTCTGACGAAGAAGATCTTGAGGAAGATCCCGAAGAAGTTCCTGAGGACGACCCCGAAGAGGATCCTGAAGAGGACCCTGACTCGATTCCTCTTCACTTGAGGGATTGACTTTACTTGTAGCTACTAAGGGCTACCAGTATTTTATTTTGGGGGCCTGATGTTTTG
Organism: Ormosia semicastrata; assembly: GCA_029884595.1. NCBI lineage: Eukaryota > Viridiplantae > Streptophyta > Magnoliopsida > Fabales > Fabaceae > Ormosia > Ormosia semicastrata. The sequence continues at coordinate 36,109,099 of JAQQTO010000048.1, read as the reverse complement.
TCTGTAGTGGGCTGTATATTCTGATACCGTAGGGAAATGTATGTATAATCCTTTGGGGGCAGGTATAGTTTTGCTTTTTGATATGCCAGGCTTTGTAACTAAACAATTTGATAATTATATATATATATGAATGAAATGTTAATTTCCCATGTATGTTTCGTCACCGTGGATATTGATTATCGTTAACGTAAATGTAATGAACAGAAAAAAAATATACTCACTAATTTAATTACCCAACTACAATTGAGTAAATACATATATTATTAAAATGAACTGGGTCTTAACTCACATAAATTTTATTTCTGCATTGTAATTGAAAGTGAGACATTCCCTTGGATCAAAAAAAGGGGGCGTCACACTAAGTTGGTATCAGAGCCTCGGTTTATGTTTCTTTGGGTCTTGTGTTTGAGTCTGTCTTATTTGTACTGTGTGTTCTCTGAGTAGTATATGTGAGGGTGTATTGTTTGGTGTTCCTAGTGAATGCAACTGAATTTTCTATGTTTTCAGTTAATCTGATCTAAGAAAGTAAGATGGCACGAGGGGAAGATATGGCAAAGAAATTTATTACAATGATGCGAGAGGATGGTGAGGCCATCGCACAAAGAAACCGAGCAAGCTGCCCAGCAGCAAGAGAGAGTTGCACAACAACAAGAGCAAGCTGCTCAATAGCTAGAGGCCACTGCTGATGCTCAGAATTTAGCAGAGTTTCGACGCCATAACCCTCCTCAATTCAAAGGGGAATTTGATCCGGACAAAGCTAGTCTGTGGATCAAGGAATTGGAGAAAGTTTTTCGAGGAATGAGTTGCACCGAGGATAAGAAGGTGAACTATGCTACTTTTATACTAGTAGGTAACGCTAAAAATTGGTGGAATGGAGTTTAGCAAATGCTGGAAGCTGCGAACCGAGAGATTACTTAAGGCTTATTCAAGGAAAAGTTCTTAGATAAGTATTTTCCTGCAAGCGCAAGGCATGCGAAGGAGTCGGAATTCCTCAACCTGCGACAAGGAAATATGACTGTTAGCGAGTACGCAGCGAAATTTGAAAACTTGTCACAGTTTTCAACGTACTTTCAGAACCAACCAGATGAAGCATGGAAATGCCGAAGATTTACGAAAGGATTGAGGTATGAAGTGAAGAAGGCTGTGATCACCTTGAGGATCAATGAATTCTCATAACTACTGGATACTTGTTGTGATGTAAAGGCTCTGGAGCAATCTAGAGACATGAGGAGCGTAAACTTTGGGCCTACGAGATTCCGGAGAGCGGCAAGAATGCACTAACCGTTTCCCGGAAGAAGTGTACTCCCACCCACGGGGAATCGACAACAAGCCATGGGTGGAAGTTCTGGTGGAGGTTCTACTGGGAACCGGACTGGCCGAACACGACGTATCCTTCCAGATATCTGAAGTGTGGGAAAGACCATCTCACAAGGGACTGTACCATGAAGGGATTCATCTGCTTCAAATGTGGCAAACCTGGCCATGTGTCCCGAGACTGCAACCAAACGAAGGCCGAACCTTCAGTGAATGCTGCAAGAGCCAAGAAACCATAGGCTGGAGGGCGAGTCTACACTATGAGTGGAGCTGAGGCTTCCGAATCCGAAGATTTGATACAGGGGGAAGGTTTCATAGAAGGTAATCTTTTAACTGTGCTGTATGACTCTGGGGTAACCCATTCTTTTATATCATATGACTGTGTGCAAAGACTGGGTCTATCTGTGTCGTCATTACCTTTTGACTTAACTGTTTCTACCCCCACTGATAAACTGGTAGTTACTACCAAAGTCTGTCTAAATTGTCCATTGGTTGTTGAAGGTCAAACCTTTTCGGTCGATCTGATCTGTTTACCCATTTCCTAACTAGATATTATCTTAGGGATGGACTAGTTGTCTTCCAACCATGTTCTGTTAGACTGTTCTAGAAAGACCATAGTTTTTCCCATAATGGAGGATTCTAGATTTTTTATGGCCAACCGAGTTCAAGCTCTCTTGAAAGAAGGAGCTCACGGATACATGCTACTATCTTCTTTGAAAGTCGAGAACGAGGTTGATGTGAACACAATTCCAGTGGTGAACAAGTTTCCCGAAGTCTTTCCTGATGATATACCTGGTTTACCACCGGCTCGAGAGATAGAGTTTGCTATCGACCTAGTACCGGGAGCTGGTCCCGTGTCTATAGCACCGTATAGGATGGCACCGACAGAGTTAGCTGAGCTCAAGAAACAGCTAGAAGAGCTTTTGGAAAAGCAATTTGTCAGGCCAAGTGTGTCACCATGGGGAGCGCCAAGTCTTTGTTAGTTCGCAAGAAGGATGGCACCTCAAGATTATGTGTGGACTATCGGCCGAACAAGGTAACGATTAAGAACAAGTATCCACTCCCGAGAATTGATGACTTAATGGACCAACCGAAGGGAGCAAATGGCGGTGTTTTCGAAGATCGATCTGTGTGTCCGGGTATCATCGATACGAGTGAAGATGGAGGATAGACCCAAGACAGCTTTTCGTACCCGATACGGTCATTACGAATACCTAGTGATGCCGTTTGGTGTGACGAACGCACCAGCTATCTTTATGGACTACATGAACCGAATCTTTCGTCCTTACTTGGACAGATTCGTTGTGGTCTTCATTGATGACATTCTGGTATACTCTCAAAATCAGGAGGACCATGCTGAACACCTCAGTATAGTTCTTCAGATTCTAAAGGAGAAGGAATTGTATGCCAAGCTATCAAAGTGTGAGTTCTAGATAGAAGAAGTTAAGTTTCTGGGTCACGTGATCTCGAAGGATGGGATTGCCGTGGATCCATCGAAGGTGGAGGCAGTGCTGTAATGGGAAAGACCAACGTCCGTGATGGAGATTCGAAGCTTCATGGGTTTAGCTGGATATTACCGGAGGTTCATTGAGGGATTCTCCAAGATTGCTGGACCACTTACATAACTCACGAGGAAAAACCAAGCTTTTGAGTGGACCGACAGCTGTGAGCAAAGTTTCCAAGAATTGAAGAATCGACTGACTACCTCACCGGTGTTAGTGCTACCCGATCCGAATAAGCAGTTTGAAGTGTACTACGACACTTCATACCAATGGCTAGGATCTGTACTTATGCAGCATGGAAGAGTTGTGGCTTATGCTTCAAGGCAGTTGCGAGTGCACGAGAAGAATTACCCGACACACGACTTGGAGTTAGCGGCTATAGTTTTTGCTCTGAAGATATGGAGGCATTTTCTCTACGGAGCAACGTTCAATATTTTCAGTGATCACTAGAGTCTGAAGTATTTGTATGATCAGAAGGAGTTGAACATGAGGCAACGAAGGTGGTTAGAATTCCTGAAGGATTACGATTTCTAACTTCTGTATCACCATGACAAGGCAAATGTTGTGGCAGATGCTCTAAGTAGGAAGATGATCAGTGTCTCTGCCCTGATGATCAAGGAAAAGGATATGCTAGAGCAGTTTAGAGATATGTGGTCTTTTGTGGAGTTAGAACCTGGAAAGATTTGCATGAATATGGTTACCATTACAAGTGAGCTACTGGATGACATAAAGGAAAAGTAGAAGATTGACAAGTTCTTACAAGAAGTGAGAGAGCAAGTGGAGCAAGGAGGTGAAACAGAGTTTGCGGAAGGAACAGATGGAATTCTGAGGTTTCGTGGAAGAGTTTGTATTCCCCGTGACAAGGAACTTAGAGAATACATCATTAACCATGCTCATACAAGCCAACTGAGTATGCATCCAGGCATAACAAAAATGTACCAAGACTTGAAGAAGTTGTTCTGGTGGCATGGAATGAAGAGTGACGTCACTAGACGTGTATCGACTTGTCTAGTTTGTCAAAAAGCTAAGGTGGAACATTAGAGACCAGCGGGGTTGCTGCAACCGTTGTCTATTCTGGAATGGAAGTGGGACAGTATTGCAATGGATTTTGTAGTCGGATTGCCAAGGACAAGAAAAGGTCATGATTCGATTTGGGTAATTGTGGACCGACTCACGAAGTCGGCACACTTTCTCCCGATCGACATAAAATACAAACTGGAGAGATTGACTCAAATCTATATTGAAGAAATTGTTAGACTACACGATGTGCCTACGAGTATTGTTTCGGATAGAGATCAGAGATTTACTTCAAATCTCTAGGAGAGTTTGCAAGAAGCGTTGGTGACGAAGCTACGTCTGAGTTCTGCTTATCATCCATAGACCGATGGTCAATCAGAAAGGACGATCCAATCTTTGGAAGATTTGCTTCGAGCCTGTACCATAGAGCAAACTGGAAGTTGGGACGACATTCTACCCTTGATAGAATTCACCTACAACAACAGTTATCATTCGAGCATAGGGATGGCACCCTATGAGGCTCTGTATGGACGACGATGTCGAACACCTCTGTATTGGTACCAAGAAGGCGAGCGCCTTACTGTTGGACCAGAGATTATACAGCAGACAACTGAGAAGGTTAAGATAATTCAGGAAAATATGAGAATGGCTCAAAGTCGATAAAAGAGTTATGCAGACCGAAGGAGAAAACCTCTTGAGTTTGAAGAAGGCGAGCATGTATTCCTGAAAGTCACACCTACGACTGGGGTAGGCCGGGCTTTAAAATCTAGAAAACTCACTCCTAAATTCCTTGGACCATACCAAATCATTCGTCGTGTAGGTCCTGTAGCATACCAAATATCCTTACCTCCTTTCCTTTCAAACATTCATAATGTTTTCCACGTGTCACAACTCCGAAAATACCTCCCTGACCAAAGTCATGTCATAGCACCGGATGTAGTACAATTAAAAGAAAACTTAACTTATGAGACGTCTCTTGTAAGAATCGAGGATAGGAAGATAAAGCAATTAAGAGGCAAGGAGATCGCATTGGTGAAAGTGATCTGGAACGAGGTGACTAGAGATGCAACTTGGGAGCTGGAAGACAAGATGAAGGAGCAACACCCACAGTTATTCTAAGGTATGCAAATTTTGAGGGCAAAATTCCTTTTTGAAGGGGAGTATTGTAACATCCCGAAAATTCTTTATTTCTTTATAAACGATCATTTTATAATATTTATGATTTTTAGGAATTTTTATGGATTTTTCTGAAAATGATGAATATTTTAATATATTCTTCGTTTTACGTGTACACTGAGCGGGGCCAGAGAAACTAGAATATTTTCCCTGAGGTTGGTAAACTTTGAACTGTCAACGTGTCAACGGAGGATCTTACTAAACCCGAGGCCAGGCACAGTTTGCGAGGTTTACATTTTTTTGAGGTTTTATCTGTTAAATAAAATTTTGGTATCATTAAATCATCTGATGAATAATAAAATATTATTTTCATCAATTATAAATTTTATTCACTGAGAAAATAATTTCACAGTGTAATTAATCATCTGTCAGATGTATTTAATTTGGAGATAAGCTTACTATGTGCTTTAACGAGGAGCGCGCGAAGCTTCTCAAGGAAGCTTCCTCCAACCATTATTTTTATCATTTCTCTCTCCTCCCAATTTGTGCAGCACGTTTGAAATTAAGGGGGTCTAATTCATTTCCTTTTCTCACAATTCCTCTCCTCCCAATACGCAACTACTATTCACTAATCTTCTCTCTTCTCTTTCACCCTACAGCAGCAACACCATCCACCCACACCTCCATTTTGTTCTTCAAACCGTCCCAATCTTAGCACCATTTCGTGTTTGGAGAACCACCATCATTGAGGAAATCAGCTTCAAGGTTTTTCCATTTCCTCCATCTTCATTCTCTTACGTCTTTGAAGCTTTAAGGTAAAGCTCTTAGCTTTTTCTCCCTCTCTTCCCTTTTTCTTAACCCATTGTCATTTTGATGACAATGGGTATCCATTTCAATATTAGGATTCTGATTCTTGCAAGTTTAAATGTTTAAGGATTTTCTGGAAGCTGGAAATGAAATCCTGACCAAAAAGGAGGCACCTTTCTTTGTGCTTCTCCAAGGTAAGAGGAAGACACTCCTCCTCAACCTCTTTTAGCATTTAGGGACGTTGTTTGTGATTAGTACTGAGATTTATCTCTGTTTGTATGCTGCTGGTGATGTATACATATGCTAGTTGATTGTTTTGTGTGTTTTGATATATTTATGTGTACTGGAACATATAATCTAAAAGGAACGCTGTCGGGCTGGCTCTCGGATGGCCACGCCTTGAGACTAAAATTTTGGGATTCTTAGTGAGAAATGGTAATAACTTGAGTTTCTGACCATTAAGTGAAATGTCAAAATCTGTCGTGTATGAACCCCTGGCCAAACCCGTCGAATGTGATGTCTTGATCATTAGTAACTCTATCGTGTATGAACCCCTAGCCAAACCCGTCGAATGTGATGTCTTGATCACTTAGTAAAGTTAAAATCCGTCGAGTATGAACTCTTGGCCAAACCCGTCGAATGTGATGTCTTGATCACTTAGTAAAGTCAAAATCCGTCGAGTATGAACCCCTGGCCAAACCCGTCGAATTTGATGTCTTGATCACTTAGTAAAGTTAAAATCCATCGAGTATGAAGCCCTGGCCATGCCCGTCGAATTTGATTCCTGGTCATTTAGTGCAATATCAAAATCCATCAAATTTGAATGACCACATCCGTCGAGTGACATATTCGTCGAGTTAGAATGCCAATACCCATCGAGAGATATACCTGTCGAGTAGATCTTCTGTCCATTTATCAGGAGCTTCCCAAAGTTAATATTCATCGAGTAGAATGTCAAGATTCGTCGAATTAGAGTTCTGACCACAGTGTTTTTCGTCGGTTCGATACTTGGGAGATTTCTCCAACGTCGACACCCACATCCGTCGAAATAGGACTTCTGCTGACCTTCTGGGAAAAATTTGACAGTTTTGATCTCTGTTCGACTGAACCTCCATCCGACAGCAATTGGTTTTTATCCAATCTTGTTATAAAATGTTCTCCCATCTTTCATCCTTCTACCATGTTAGTTTTTGTCGAATGGCAGCCTTAATTTTCCACTAAATGCATTGTCTCTGTCGAATTCACAACTATGGTTTATCACCCAATACCTAGCAATTAAATCTGTGATGTTGTTGGTGATTACGCCATGTTTCTTCCTAGATTCAAAACCCTTGGATTAATTAAAGCACATAAATAATAAATGATTGGATGACTAGAGATTAACTAGGGATTCATAAACAGGGAAGAACATGAGTATGGGTGAGCTTTTGAGGCACATAATGAATTTAATGGTTGACTTTTATCATGACTATGAATGGAAATTGTGGATATCCTTAAAATATACTATTGGATTGTTGTAGACCCGTGAATGGGATCAGATCTTGTTGATAAATGATATGACATGCATTTGAAGCATGATGGGCGTAGTTAGTCATGAGGAGTATGATTGAGTCATGCATTGAACAAAAAGAAAGAGTTTGTCCGTTGGACTTGGTTAAGGCCGGTGGCCTAGGAGTTGAACTTACACCTTTGTGCGGGTGCGAATAGACAAGTGTAGGTTACTTGTTGACCTTGGGGGTGTCAGGGTGCGGGTACCTCACAATGGGCAGCTGGTAGCCCTCTGTCTGTGGGGCAGACCGATGCAAACACACTGACGATCCGGACCGAGATGCTGTCCTATGTCGAGATCTGTGTAGAATGTCTTGTAAAATGCCATGATGTACAAAATGATAATTTGGGAATTTTAGCACTTGAGGGCCTGGGCAGCCAAGAATACAGACATACCTCCTAATCGTTCTCTCCGACTGTTTTGTGTCTAGCTCCATGGAGTAGGATTTTGGTTATTGAGGGCACGTGTGCATAGTGAGTCCATGAATTATCTGGCATACATTGCTATCATAATTGGAACTGTTGTACCTCTGATATATCTGTATGTACATGACTGCCTGGAACTGTTTGGTTGATCATAATTGCTATTGAATGTTTATTACCATTATTGCTGTCATAAATGCTATGTGGGCGCTTTGCGCCGTTTAGTTTCTCGATGCTATGATTGGTAATAATGGTAGGATGTCTTACCTCTTCTCTGTCTCCCCACTTCTGTTTTATCCATATATTGCGTTCCATAGAAGATAACTGTAAGGAACCGGAAGCTCCCGACTTCCCTAGTTTTTGGCCTCATCTTGACTGAGCGACTATAGAAGAATATAGAGCCACGCACGCAAAGATTTTTGGGAGATGTGCGCCTGACTTTCTTAGGAGGGCCGAGTCTTTGGTACATCAACTATGGTTCTGAGCGTTGCGTCTATACGGGGGATGTGTCGTTATCTCTAGCCTGGAGGCGTCACGAGCCGCCTGTCTTCACCTGCTATATTAGTTTACGTTTGGAGTTTCAGTTACTGATACGCGAGATGTGGCATGACCGTTATTTCACTCCACGGGAAGACTCTTTTCGTTCCACAGCTCGGGCCCTGTCCCGTGACTCTGTGATTCCTATGGTGATTTCCTCTGACGAAGAAGATCCTGAGGAAGATCCCGAAGAAGTTCCTGAGGACGACCCCGAAGAGGATCCTGAAGAGAACCCTGACTCGATTCCTCCTCACTTAAGGGACTGACTTTACTTGTAGCTACTGAGGGCTACCAGTATTTTATTTTGGGGGCCTGATGTTTTGTCTGTAGTGGGCTGTATATTCTGATACCGTAGGGAAATGCATGTATAATCCTTTGGGGGCAGGTATAGTTTTACTTTTTGATATGCCAGGCTTTGTAACTAAACAGTTTGATAATTATATATATATATGAATGAAATGTTAATTTCCCATGTATGTTTCGTCACCGTGGATATTGATTATCGTTAACGTAAATGTAATGAACAGAAAAAAAATATACTCGCTAATTTAATTACCCAACTACAATTGAGTAAATACATATATTATTAAAATGAACCAGGTCTTAACTCACATAAATTTTATTTCCGCATTGTAATTGAAAGTAAGATGTTCCCTTGGATCAAAAAAAGGGGGCGTCACAAACCAAGCAGAAGTTGGTGGGCATGTGTGTCCCGAGTCTAACGAAGGTGGGGAGTGATCGCCGGTACAATGAAGTATGGACAAGGAGCGGCTTCTGGCAGGCTTCTAGGTGAAGGGTCGCATGAATGAACTGAATACGCACCGAAATGAGAGGGATTCAGAGACTGTGCAGGTATGGGACTACATAGTTAAGGATGACTTAAATAAATTAATTTGGCGTAGTTATATCAACAGTTGTAACTTCTTTTCGGGAGCCTAGAACATAAGAACTCCATGGTTAAGCATGCTTAACCTGGAGCAATTATGAAATGGGTAACCTCCTGGGAAGTTTCCTAGGATGCGTGTAAATGAGCACATAGCACTCTAAAAAGATCCATGTTGGTTTGTGGAGACACTCATCAATCCTGCAGGCAGTTCCGAGACGTTATATGAAGGCTATTCCGGTAGTCGACGAGTTTCTCGAAATCTTTCTTGATGAGGTATCGGGTTTACCGCCTGAGTGAGAGATAGAGTTTACTATCGATCTTGTGCTTAGATCTGGTCCCTTATCCATAACATCCTACAGGATGTCACCGTCAGAATTAGTTGAACTCAAGCAGCAGTTGGAAGAACTTTTGGAAAAATAGTTTGTCAGGCCTAGTGCATCACCCTGGGGAGCACTAGTGTTATTGGTCAAGAAAAAGGATGGAACTTCACGCTTACATATAGATTATCTTCAGCCAAACAAGATCACGATCAAGAACAAGTATCCACTTCTGAGGATAGATGATTTGATGGATCAGCTAAAAGGAGCTTCTATTTTCTCTCAGATCAATCTATATTCGAGTTATCATCATATCCGAGTGAAAGTAAAGGATATTCCTAAAATGACTTTTCATACACGTTACGAACATTATGAGTATCTTGTGATGCCGTTTGGAGTGACGAATGCACCTACCATATTCATAGATTACATTAATAGAATTTTTCATCCTTACCTAGACAGATTCGTCATCGTCTTCATCGATGATATTTTGATCTATTCTCGAAATCAGGAGGAACATGCTGAACATCTCAATATAGTTCTCCAGATTCTGAAGCAGAAGAAGTTGTATTCTAAGTTGTCAAAGTGTGAATTCTAGCTAGAAGAGGTTAAGTTTTTAGGTCATGTAATCTCGAAGAATGGAATTGCAATGGATCCATCGAAAGTTGAAGCAGTTCTACAGTGGGAAAGGCCGAAGACTGTGATAGAGATTCGTAGTTTCGTGGGATTAGCTAGTTATTATCGAAGATTCATTGAAGAATCTTCTATTGGGAATTGCGGATACATCATGCAGTGAAAAAATAGGGATTCCCACCGAGGATCCATGTGAAAAAGTCATAATCTGAGTTTTTAAATGATTTACCTCTTGAAGCGTGAATCACCAACACCGTAATAGAAACGATGTCTCTACAGTATCCACACGAACAGACTCACGAACATCCAACGTCCACAAAGAGGAGCCTCACGTCTCTCACACAGTGCTAGCTGCGAAGAGAAGAGAAGAAATATATCGCTCACTCACTCACTTTTCTATAGGTGCGGCTAGGGTTCTGAATTATGTATCTTAGCAGCCCCCTTAGCAGTACTATTTATAATAGTGACTGCCTTAAGTGAGTGTGAGTAGCAGCAAGGTAAGGTGTGCAACCCTAGACCCATCTGTTATGAGTCTGGCCCATATTTGAATCTGAGTCCAACTTGGATCCATTGCTCCTATTTTAGTCTGCTCTATGTGTGTGACCCTGCAGGTTCTTATTACGTTGGCAGTAATATTAAAATCCCATTTTAATATTACAAGCAGTGAGCTGTATCTAGCAACACATCGCTGCTACCCAAGTAATAAGAATGTCAGTGATTTGACATAACCTTTCCGTGACCAATGTTTCCTTGTCGTTTAGTCCCTTTGTCAAGATATCTAGATTGAACACAAGGCATGGAATGCGTCACCCTTGTATAGTCTAATCTTTTGTTTCCTGATACTCGAGTAGACTTTGTAACAACAAATGAGATCAATATCTCATATTGACTCATTTGAGCATGGCTATGCATTTCCTAGTCTCACTCAATCAGGGGGCCCGAAGATATCGCTCCTGTTATGTAGGAGTGACAAATCCCATCTAGGTCACTCACATCCCTCTGCATGATTCGCGGTATGTCTAATAACTAACTTTATAACCACCTTATTATGGATGACGTTTGATGACATTAAAACACACAACTCCTCATGTAGGAATCGTAGTGAGTTCAGGTCAAAGGACCACAGACACCATTGTCACTATGAGAATCTCTTATGACACTCACATAACGATCCATGTAGTATTCTCATGGTGGGTGAGTCTAGTACATCATTACTCTAATATATACCCATGTGAGTACTTGATATCTCATATCTTTGACCTGTGAGATGTGGTCATCAGTCTATGCACATACTAGTCTCAATGCATTATTGTTGTCCTAATTAATAATAATACTTGACTAGGGACATTTAAGAATAGTGTTGTAACTAAAAAGATCTCACGATCAAGTCATCCACTTGATGTCCTATGGCATCAAACTTACTATTCTAAGGACTTTATTATGTTTATCAAAAAAGAACATAATAAATGAAATGTCTCATATATAAAATAGCATAATAGAATGTATGTAAATACAGAAAATGTTTTAGCCTCTAGGGCATACACCAATATTTTCTAAGATAGCATAACCTCTTACTCAATTTACGAGAAAGAACTAAGTCTTTGTATGGAACGATGATTGTGAAGAAAGTTTTCAAGAATTGAAGAGATGACTAACTACTTCACCAGTTTTGGTTCTACCCAATCCCAATGAACCCTTTGAAGTGTATTGTGATACTTCACATCAAGGATTAGGATGCGTGCTCATACAAAATAGGAAAGTGGTGGCTTATGCTTCAAGGCAGCTAAGAGTACATTAAAAGAATTATCCTACGCATGACCTGGAGTTAGCAACTTTGGTGTTTGCTTTGAAAATATGGAGACATTTTTTGTATAGAGCAACGTTCAATGTCTATAGTGACTACAAGAGCCTAAAGTACCTATTATGCTTCAAGGTAGCTAAGAGTACATGAAAAGAATTATCTTACGCATGACCTAGAGTTAGCAGCTGTGGTGTTTGCTTTGAAAATATGGAGACATTTTCTGTACAAAGCAACGTTCAATGTCTATAGCGACCATAAGAGTCTAAAGTACCTGTTTGAGCAAAAGGAGCTGAACATGAGGCAGAGAAGGTGGTTAGAATTTTTGAAAGACTATGATTTTTAACTCCAGTATCATCTTGGAAAGGCAAATGTGGTGGCAAATGCTTTAAGTAGAAAGATGCTTAGTATCTCTGCTACGATGATCAAGGAAAAAGAATTAATAGAACAATTTCAGAATATGTGGATGTCCGTGGAGTTGGTACCGGGGAAGATTTGTTTGAATATGGTTGTCATCTTAAGTGATTTGATGGAAGAAATCCAAGAAAAATAGAAAGATGACGAGTTTCTATAAAATGAAATCCAAAAAAAATAGAAAGAAGACGAGTTTCTGTAAAATGATTAGTTGATGAAGCAAGACATTGTGTCAACAATTCAGGAAAGACATGATAGTATTCTAAGGTTCAAAGGCAGGGTTTGTGTGCCTAGTGATTCGGAGCTAAGGAAATTAATTCTTAATGAAGCCCACACGAGCCAATTAAGTATACACCCAAGAATGACTAAAATGTACTAAGATCTGAAGCAGTTATTCTGGTGGCACGGAATGAAGAGGGACGTTGCTAAGTATGTGTCGTCTTGTCTGGTTCTTCAGAAAGCCAAGGTCGAACATCAGAGACCTTCAAGAATGTTGAAACCTCTAGCTATTCCCGAATGGAAATAGGATAGAATCGCGATAGATTTTGTAGTTGGATTACCGAAGACCCAAAAAGGTTACGACTCGATATGGGTAATTGTGGATCGGCTTACAAATTCTGCTCACTTCTTACTGATCAACATAAGGTATTCAATGGAGAGGTTATCTCAACTGTATATTGACGAGATTGTTAGACTTTATGGTGTGCTTTCCAGTATTAATTCTGATAGAGATCCGAGGTTTACATCAAGGTTTTGACAGAGCCTATAAGAAGCAATAGGAACAAAACTTCATTTGAGTTCTGCCTATCATCCTCAAACAGAGGTCAAATAGAAAGGACGATCCAATCGTTGGAAGATCTATTGAGAGCTTGTACTCTAGAATAGACTGGAAGTTAGGATAAAATTTTGCCTTTGATAGAGTTCACCTATAATAACAGTTTTTACTCGAGCATAGGGATGGCACCCTATGAAGCTGTATACGGACGACGGTACAGAACACCTTTGTGTTGGTACCAAGATGGAGAGCAATTCACGATCGGACCTGATCTTATGCAACAAACAATGGAAAAGGTTAAGATAATTTAGGAAAAGATGCGGTCGGCTCAAAGTCCACAGAAAAGCTATGCGGAGAAAAGAAGGAAGCCTTTTGAGTTTGAAGAAAGTGAGCATGTTTTTTTGAAAGTCACACCCACGACTAGGGTTGGCCGAGTTCTTAAATCTAGAAAACTCACACCAAAGTTCATCGGACCTTACCAAATTCTTTGTCGGATAGGTCCAGTAGCCTACTAAATAGCTTTACTATCTTTTCTTTCTAACTATCTCATTGTTTTTCATGTGTCACAATTGCGAAAATACATTCTTGATCCAAACTATATCATAACACTGGATACAGTATAATTAAAAGAGAATTTGACCTATAAGACACTTCCTATAAAGATTGAGGATAGGAAAGTGAAGCAACTTAGAGGAAAGGAGATTCCATTGGTGAAAGTGATTTGGAATGACATAACCAGAGATGCGACGTGGGAGTTAGAGGACAAGATGAAGGAACAACATCCACATATATTCTGAGGAATGAAAATTTCAAGGACGAAATTTCTTTTTAGAAGGGGAGAGTTGTAATACCCCTAAAATTTCTTGTTTTCTGTTATATATGCTTTTTATAATATTTGTGATTTTTGAGAATTTTTATGAATTATTTCAGTGATTTTGGTTATTTTAATATATTTTTCATTTTTGCGTGCACGTTGGGCGGGCTCGGGAAAATAAAATATTTTCCATAATGCCAAAAAACTTTGGACTGTGGAAACGTCGACGGGGGATCTTACTAAACCTGAGGCCGAACCCAGTTTATGAAATTTTCATTTTTTAAGATTTTATCTGATAAATAAAATTATGATAACGTTTTATTATCCGTTGGACGATAAATACTATTTTTGCTGACTGTAACCTTTGTCCACTAGATAATAGCTTTAGTAGAGTGTTAGTCATCTCTTCTAAAGAGTACTTTAATGACATCACTAAGAAGACATCATCACCATGACATCACCTTTGACTTTTTCAAAAAGTGTATGAACTTCTCAAGGAAGCTTTATACCAAGCTTTTCAAGGAAGCTTCACATTTCCTCTCTCCTCCTTGGACTCCATGGCAATTGGAGGGAAAGATGACACCAATTGTCATCTTTTCACTTTACCACACATTCACTTTTCACTTTACCATTTAAAAAAAAAAGGTTTCATCACTTTTCACTCTCACTTTTCTCCTTTCTCTCTCACACTTCCTCTTCTCCATTCTTCCTCTCCATTCTCATGGCCGTACACACCATTTTGGCCATCCATCTTTGTTCCCTCTAACCAACCTTGGTTCTTGAATCTCTTCGTCACATAGAAGCTTTTCCCTTTGGTGATCATCTCTTGATTCTTCCATCTTCATCACTTTTTACCAAGCCCTAAAACTTGAAGCTTTGAGGTAAAGTTCTTGATTTTCATCTTTTCTTTTCTCATTTTCATGATCTTTGGTCACCTTTGTGATCAAGGACTCCTCTTTTCAAGCTTTGGTTGTTGATTGTGTGAGTTTGACTATCCTAGGGTTTCCTTGGTGGTGGTGGACAAAAATTGTAAGGAAGTATCAAGGAGCTTGCTTTCTTTTGTTATCTCTTTAGCTAAGAGGGAGATCATCCTCTTCAATGTATCATGGTGGTGAGGAGCACATTTTTGTGTTGATGGTGAAGAATCCATATGTGGGTTACTCACTTTATTGTGTGATTTTTGGTAATGTTGTGATTGGTTGTGTTGTATGAGTTTAATACTTGCTATTGTGTATCTTAATGGATTTGGAATGCATTGGATGGTTGGACATATGTATGGAAAGTAAAGGATTCTTACCCCTTTGGTTTGGAGGCTCATGGCCAAGAGGCCCTTTGATGGGTCCAAGATGGAACTTTTATACTAATTTGGGACTTAAGCAATTAAATGATGAGTGGTTAGAGAGGTGATAAAAAATGTTGGATTCCTACCCCCTTAGAGGCTCACGGCCTCATTGGGTGCTCAATGTGAGACTTTTGTATCAAGCTAAAAATTAGTTAATTAAATGAGTAGACACTTAATTAGAAATTCATAATATGGAAAGAACAAAGAACAAAACTTTATCCTATAGCCTAGAGTGATTTTTGGGCCAAAGAAAGAGCATGAGTGTAAGTTAGGTTTTGAGAAACTTAAAAAGATTATTCTAAATGAGTTTGGTCTAAAACAAAATAAGAACTTATTTAATTAAAAGTAATAAGGATTGAATGAAAAATACTAGAGAATCTCCCTAGAGAGGTTAATAAAAAGAATGAAATTGAGGCGTAACTTTTATATCAAACTTTAAAAAGTATGTTTTCACCCTTGAGAGTTGGACAATGACTTATTGTGGGTCCATAAGTGGGACCAAGGATTGTTAATAATTAATTGGGCCTAATGTGGTGTGTAACCATGAATATTAGTACATATGTGCGTTAACTCATCATGCATTGTGAAAGTCCGTTGGACTCTGTTAGTAAGGCTGTATGCCTAAGAGATGAATCACACCTACGTGCGGGTGCGAATAGACTAGTGTAGGTCACTTGTTGACCTTGGGGGCATCGGGGTGCGGGTATCTCACAATGGAGAGTTGGTAGCTCCTCTGTGCCGTGGGATAGACCAATGCAAACGCACCGACGATCCGGACCGAGACACTGTCCTATATCGTAATCTTGTGAAGAATGCCTTATATAAGCCATCTTGCACAATTTACTGATGTTGAAAGCACTTGATTTGAGGCTGATGAGACACAGGCATGTCTCCTTGAACATTCTCTCTGATGCTGTGTTTAGCTCCAAGGAGTAGGATTTTGGTACCTTATGCATGTGCATAGTCTGTCAATATATTTATCTGGCATGAATATATATGATTATGGAACTGTTTCATTTAATGATGTTATGACTATCTGTATTATCAAATTACTTATCATCTAAATCTTAATGTTGTTTATTATGTTTGCCATGCTGTATGGCATCCTGCACCGTTTCTGATTTTTTACTATCATAACTGGTATTGATGTTGGATATCTCACCTCTTTTCTGTATTATGCTATTCTGTTTATATTTATGCTTCTTAAATGACCGAGGCGAGGAAGAGCCTGAGTTTCTTGGTTTTGGGGCGAGTTAGTCTTTTGCTTAGCTATGGTATCCCGACGAGGTTTTCTTGGATATGCCAGACTAAGGTTGCACAAAGGCGGTGACTCTTGGCACGTTGACTTGATCACCGAGCATTTCGTCTACGTGGGAGATGTGACTATATCTTTGGCTTAGGGCCGTTATGTGATAACTCCATAAAATGCAGTTATTTGTGCCCTATCTTTGTGCTAGAATGAATGTTTAGTCCTTGTTAATAAGCATATTTGGAAGGTTTATTGCTTATATTTGTCATATTCTAATTCTAAGCCTTTCTTGTATGTTTTATAGCAAATTGTGCTTAAATGATTAGAGATTAAGTAGATTTGTATATTGTTACTGATTTGGTGTCTTCTCCATGATAGGAAAGGCTCCAAACAAGGTCAAATGTGGAGCATATGAGCTTAAAGTGGAAGAGGAAGCCAAATCTACATTTCAGCAGTCACTGCTGCGGTACAAGGTAGTGCGCTCCGCGGTTCAGAGAGGCATCATAAGAATTCCATACTTCAACTCGAGAGTTTAGCGTCGTAGCCCAGAAGATGGGTGCACTGCAGCGCAATGTAACCGACCCTGTAGGGGCCACGGCTCATGTATGTGGGGAACGCGGTGCAAAGGTGGCAAGCTGAGCCTATAAATAGATTTTTCACATTTTTCTCTCTGTTCTGGCCGTTTGGGCCATTTCCATTTTGTGTTCTGGCTGCCTTAGCCATTTCTATTTTAGGTTTTGTTAGTTTTCTTAGTTTTAAGTTAGTTTAGTTTGGCTAGATCTCCATTGATGGTGGATTGGAGTCAAGGGTCAAGGATGAAGGAGGATTCAAGCTTCTAAGACAAATCAATGAGCTTCCTTTCTCTTTTTCCCTTTCTCTCTTCTCTTCCTTATCTATTGTATAGCTGAGCTGTATTTAAGGATATTTTGGATCCTTTTCTATATATATATATTAATGATGTGTTCTTCTTTAAGTTTGTGTGGATGTTTGGTTATTGTTCAATCATAATCTATGTTTAATGCTTGCTATTGGTTAGTCGTCAATTGCATGATCCTAATATTGCAAATGAACTAAACATAGGGATTTGTCAATATGGATATGGTATGGTTGGTGCATGTTCGACGAGTTCAATTGGCTTGGATGAGTTGATTCGTTAATGGGATAGAAATATACCTATTGGCCATGTATAGTATATGATTGAGAATAGGTCGTTCATGAGTGGATGTTGTGCTAGCTTTCAAGGAAACTTAATGAGTTGGGCAATTGAAACCAGAGTTGATTGACCTAGACATAGGCTTTTAACTAATGAAGATTCTCAAGCTAACCTAATCAGTGCATTTATGTTTATGAGGAGGATTGCATGTTGTTGGTAGTTGTAGGGGGTGAAGAAGGATTTCCTGAAACCTTACCATTTATCTTTATTGCTTTTATAGATTAGATTTAGTTTAGATTATTGCTTTCTTATTTTTATGTCCTTGAATAGAATTGATTTAACTATTGGTTGGTACTTAGCTTTATAACCAATTATCCTCATGGGAATGAACTTTTACTCTGTATCTGTATTACTTGAGCGATCCGTGCACTTGCGGTTAGCAAATCAAGTTTTTGGCGCCATTGCCGGGGATAAAGGTTTCTATATTGCTAATATTGACAATGAGTTTAGTTAGTTCTAATTCAAGTTGTATATAATCTATGTTAATTTCAGTCTCTTTATTTTATTGTTTTAGTTTCAATAAAGAAGCCTGGTGATTTCAATCATACGAGGCCCTTGAGGGAATTCGCAACTCCTGGAAAGGATAACCCTTGGATCAAGTTCTTGAGGACTACTCATCCGCAGCAATTCAATTTTGGTGACAAAGTCTGGCTAAGACTATAAACTAAGTCCTTCTTGGGGAGGAAATCGCAAGTTTATGTTACATTCATGCTTTTACTTTGTGCATAAATAGTTAGTATCTTGTGTTTTGTATGTTTGTATATATATGTTCATGTTTCGTTAGTTTTGTTAATATGTTTTTGTTAGTGTGTTAGTATATATATATGTTGATTAGGTTAGTTTAATGATTTTGTTGTTTTTAAGTTTTAAGTTTGTTTTAGGTTTATAAATAGGTTAATATGTTGTTTTTGTGTTTTAATATGTTTGTGTTGTACATTTTGTAATTTAGCTTTTTGAACAAGTTTTGTTGTAGCTAGAGACCTATATGAGCGATCCAAGAGCAAAAAACGTGTTTGCTTTGCTAAATTTAGCAGTTTAGGTTGTCACGCCGCGGCGCAAGGTAGTGCGCGGCGTGGCACAGGTGTACATTTTCTGCAGAATTCTGCAGCTTTTTGTGAGCGTCGCGGCCCAGGCATGGTAGCACCGCAGCGTAGCACCCCTATTTTTTTTTTGTTATTTTCTCTATTTTTCTGTATTTAGTAATGCTCAGTAGTAATTAGGCTGCTATTTTGAGAGTCTCAAGTTCCCTATAGACCATGTTCATTAAGAATACATTTCATTTTGGTTTAGGGGAGTATCTTTACATGTTTTATTATTTTTATGCTTAATGTTAACATGTATTGGTATTTTGAGTATGCAGTGGTTTTAGTCATCATATTTTCATGATTATATCTTGTTTTGACTATCACTGATGTGTTGTTGCCAAGATTTTCAATTTTCACACTATGTAAATGATGTTATGCATGCTTAAATTGAGAAAGGTGAATCTATTTGAATGCATGACATGTTGCAGGAATGCTAGTGTTATTAAGGTTGTCCATGATATGAAAGGTTGCTATTTGCCCCCTTTTCAGTGAAACCTTATGTGATCTGGAAGCATGTGAATCAATTAAGTCACTTTTGATGCATGATTTACATCTCACGTAGATGCAAGTATAACTTTGAAAATGATAAGAGTGCATGTTTTGAGAATATTTATGGATGTACATGTAGAGTTTTGATTATCCTAGAAATTATTTTTGAACTCTCTTGAGGCGAAATCCTAGGTTGTGCATGATTGAGGAGATGATTAGGGCATTGTTTGGATCAATTGAGTCTTAAAAAGCTTACCCTGATATGATGATATCCTTAGGTCCTATTTTGAAGCCTTATACTGTTTGGCCTTATTTGTTTTTCATAACCATTGTGTTTGTTAACCTGTTAACCGTTCTAATGCTATGAAAGCATGTCATTTTCTTCCTACCCTTATTGTTTGTGAGTACATAGTATACTATTTCTTGAGATGAGTCTGATGATTAGGGGTATGAATATTCAAATCAAAATGAGCCTGAAGGAACCAGATGCAAAGAAAAGAAAAAGCAATGCTTTGCAAAATAAAGAGAAAGTGCAAAATAATGAAAAATGAAAAAAAGAAAGAAAAGCAAAGCATAAGAAAAGTAAAGTGTGAAAAGCATCAAAAATGGTTTTGGCAAGTTTTATAATCTCACTATTGGATACCCTACTGATATTAAGTTGGTGGCTCATATCTTGGAATATCATGTTTATGTTTCTTAATGTTTGTATTGTATCCTTTTCTGTTCATTTCTTTCACCCATACCATTGGCCTAACATTACAAGCTATAAAGTCCCTTTTGATCCTCAATCTTGTTTGATTTATATTAGTGGAGAGAGAGTTGATTTATAATCTTGTGGATTCTTTAAATCATATGCATGTATGTTTATAAACTTATCTGGATATGTATGACTTGATTAGGAGAAGTTTATCTTGCATGTTTGTGAAAATATGAATTACAAGAAGAGTTGTTTAGATTGATAGCATGTTAAGGATTGTATTTGTGTGAAGCTGTTTATAGGGCATTTACACTTTTTGAGAATTGATGCAGTCATTACACACTAGTAGTTTTGGTTTAAAAGAAAAAGAAATTTGATATTTGATATTTGCTGAATGAAAGTTATTTTGAATGTTTAAGTGATTTACTTAGTTCTATTTTATTTTGCTCGAGGACTAGCAAAATGTAGGTTTAGGGGTGTGATAACTCCATAAAATGTAGTTATTTGTGCCCTATCTTTGTGCTAGAATGAATGCTTAGTCCTTGTTAATAAGTATATTTGGAAGGTTTATTGCTTATATTTGTCATATTCTGATTCTAAGCATTTCTTGTATATTTTATAGCAAGTTGTGCTTAAATGATTAGAGATTAAGTAGATTTGTATATTGTTACTGATTTGGTGTTTTCTCCATAACAGGAAGGGCTCCAAACAAGGTCAAATATGGAGCATGTGAGCTTAAAGTGGAAGAGGAAGTCAAATCTGCATTTCAGTAGTCACCGCCGCGGTGCAAGGTAGTGCGCACCGCGGCGCAGAGAGGCATCATCAGAATTCCATACTTGAACCCGAGAGTTCAGCGCCATAGCCCAGAAGATGGGTGCGCCGTGGCGCAATGTAACCGACCTTGTGGGGGACGTGGCTCGCGTATGTGGGGCAGTGGGGTGAAGGCGACAAGTTGAGTCTATAGATAGATTTTTCACGTTTTTCTCTCTGTTTTGGCCATTTGGGCCATTTCCATTTTATGTTCTGGCTACCTTAGCCATTTCTATTTTAGGTTTTGTTAGTTTTCTTAGTTTTAGGTTAGTTTAGTTTGGCTAGATCTCCATTGATGGTGGATTGGAGTCAAGGATCAACGATGAAGGAGGATTCAAGCTTCAGAGACAAATCAATGAGCTTTCTTTCTCTTTTTCCCTTTCTCTCTTCTCTTCCTTATCTATTGTATAGCTGAGCTGTATTTAGGGATATTTTGGATCCTTTTCTATATATATCAATGATATGTTCTTCTCTAAGTTTGTGTGGATGTTTGGTTATTGTTCAATCATAATCTTTGTTTAATGCTTGCTGTTGGTTGGCCGTCAATTACATGATCCTAATATTGCAAATGAACTAGACATAGGTATTTGTCAATATGGATCTGGTATGGTTGATGCATGTTCGACGAGTTCAATTGGATTGGATGAGTTGATTCGTTAATATGATAGAAATATACCTATTGGCCATGTATAGTGTGTGATTGAGAATAGATCGTTCATGAGTGGATGTTGTGCTAGCTTTCAAGGAAACTTAGTGAGTTAGGCAATTGAAACCAGGGTTGATTGACCTAGACATAGGCTTTTGGCTAATGAAGATTCTCAAGCTAACCTAACCAGTGCATTTATGTTTATGAGGAGGATTGCATGTTGTTGGTAGATGTAGGGGGTGAAGAAAGATTTCCTAAAACCTAACCATTTATCTTTATTGATTTTATAGATTAGATTTAGTTTAGATTATTGCTATCTTATTTTTATGTCCTTGAATAGAATTGATTTAGCTATTAGTTGGTACTTAGCTTTATAACCAATTATCCTCATGAGAACGAACTTTTACTCTATATCTGTATTACTTGAGTGATCCATGCACTTGCGGTTAGCAAATCAATGATCCACCTATTTTCTCTTTTGATGTTTTTGTATCGCTGGAGTACTACAAGCCGATACGTGAGGTGTGGGGTGATCGTGAGTATACTTCACACGAGGATTCGTTCCTGTCCTCTGCACGAGCTCCTGCTTTTGAATTTGTTGCTCCTGTTAGGATTTCCTCTTCTAAGGTGGATCTTGAGGAGGACCCCTCTCAGGCTCATTCTCAGTAATTTGTTGGGGGCATGATACTTCTTGTAGCCTTGGTAGCTGCCTGTATATATCTTTTTGGGCATGTAAAGCTTCTGCTTTCTTTTGCTAACTGTTGATATATTTAATTACTTATGTTATGTATCTAAATATATATATATATATATGTATCTTTTATATAAATGTATGGTTTGATCTTCATGTTGAGCTCCGCTAAGTTTATGTTTTTTGCTTACAAAAAAAAAAAATTGCTAAGTTAAGATACTTTATTGATGAACAGGTTAATACCTATAGATAAAATAAACAGGGTCCTAATAGTTTCTTTTGAGTTCTGTTTGGTGTGTGTGATGCCCTTGCGAATGGGGCGTGACAAAAAAAAGCTACAAAAAACACAAATCCCCTACCTTGTGAAGTAAAGATGGTGATGATGGTTAGAGGATCACAAGCTTGCCTTTCCCGTTTGATTTCCTCTTCTTTCTTTCCTCCTTTGTTCCTTGTTCTCCTTTTACTGCTACTTCTATTTTTGCAACCGTGAGAGAGTGAGTGAGAAATAAGTGAAAATTAAAGAAATATCAAGTATAAAAGGTCAACAAAAGGGCTGTAACCGTGGATGGCTTATAGCCTTATAGTGTTACACTAGTACTTCCTGATATGCTAAAAATACTTAGATTTAGCTAAATCAAGTTTTTCAACTTCTAACAACTTTAAAATAAATACAAAGATTCATTGAAAAAGTTATTTCACCAATATCATAAACTTCTATATCTATGACTAGTCAATTCGGTATTAAAACACATAACTAGTATACTTAAAAAAACTAAACAAACTCTGATCTTTCTCAATATCATGTAACCATGTACCAATAGCTAAAATTAGTTATACCAAGAACAAGTTATACAATTCTATCAAACATCTCAAACAACAGACAAAGAAATGCACAACACAAAGAAGAACTCCTAAACATGTCTATGTATAGTCAGTCTATATCCCAGCTCAAAAAGATGAACTGCTCTAATACCATAATGTAACACCCTAATAGAATTATTGTAAAATAACTGAAATATTTCAAGGTAAATCATATCAAGCATGTCACTTCCTAAAAATGCATAAAACATAAACTCATAACAACTTGTGTAGTCATTGTAGAGAGTCACAAAGAATGAAAAAGGTAATATATATATACATCATTGGCTAAAAAGACACACTGTAATACATAAACTTTTACAGACTAGAAAGCAAAGTAAATAAATATATGTTTGACACGCAAAGATACAAAATGACTAAACTAAGTCTTTTACTTCTTTTTCCTGTCTTTCTCTTTGTAGGGTCTTGACCTAGAATTATGTGGAAACACAGAGGGGTGAGAAATCATAAATTTCTCAGTATGAGTAAACCAAGACCAATAGTTATTCTTTTACAAAAAATAAACAAAATAACAACCTCAAGTTATTCTTGGAATAGATAAATGAGCCACTACTCAACACTATTAGAATATATACATACACTCTATGTAACATTCGCAAGGCAAGCAATAACCTAACTCACATTTATATCGAACAATGATATCAAACAACCACTCATACAATCGTAAGATATCATTAAGCAAACGAGCAGACAAGCAAGACAATTGCCCATACAGTTGTCAACAAATGCAATTTTTTATTTTATAAGATATGATTATGCTCAAACAATACCCTAATAATATGATTATGCAATGCTAATACAGATTTTTGTTTTAAGGTAAAACACATGTTACTTACTTATTTCATAGGAACCACATTCGCTTCTATATACTAAGCATGATAAGCCTAAAAGCCTATGCCCTACTTGGTAATAGGTGAATACCTTCCCCTCACCAATGTAAGAGTACTACTTCCACCCCTATGCCAGTAACCCTGACCATAACAGCATGAATGCTAGGAGAATTTAGATCCAACACCTCATTCTTAGGTCATATTGTTGCGTATACCATCGAAGGTTACAATACATAGGAAATGACAAATAACAAGTTTGGAAACCAAAAATGCAAGAGTATTCTCAATTCACAATTGAAACAATCACAAGATCCTCTTAACCTAGTGAAAAAGCAATACTAGTACATGTAAATCTTAGCCTCACTTATCCAACAAAGTAGCAAGAACCATGTCACTAGCAATCTCAAATCTAGAACCATACACCATCACTTCACAAGTGATTTCCAAGTCAACCCCATGTTGAACAAGGCCCTAGGTACTCCCCAAGGCAATCCCCATCTCAAGGATGCCAAAGGTTTCTTAACTCCTCATATATGTTAGGTGGTTATTCTCTCTAAGAAATAGCCCCAGTAGTGTCTCAACACACTTAGAAAGGCATATATGAGTGATCCCAACACTTGAGAAATTCCAAAACATCAAAAACACAATGTTGGGAAGTCTTGTTTTTCATGCCCTGGCCCAGCCCCTTTCACACTGCAGCGCACTGCTTTATAGTCCCTCACGCCTCGGCGTGGTGCATTTCAAACTGCAGTGTGCTGCTCTTGGGTTTCCCTACTAAAACTTATGCCTTGGCATGACATTACTTATGCTATGGCACGAGTAGTTTTCTACAAAAAAATAGGGCCGGGTAATGTTCCATTAGAACAATTCATGGATTTTAGCCACTTCAAATCTATTTCTAAGTGATTTTAGGTTCCCAACTAGTTTATTTTGATCACCAACTCATACCACTAATTTGGATCCAAGGACAAAATCACCAACCCTAACCTATTTTTCTCACTTTGTACACCAAATATGCAAATGAAAAGTTCTAACTTTCTAACTCAAACTCATACCATGAACAAGTCATAATCAACCATTGAAACTCAATCAAGCAAGAAAAACACTCCAAACATCTCTAAAATCCAAAATGACCTATTATGCATCAAGTATGCATCAAAGGAGAAAATGGAGAAAAGAAGCTACAAAGAACACAAATCCCCTACCTTGTGAAGTAAAGATTGTGATGATGGTTAGAGGTTCACAAGCTTGCCTTTCCCCTTTGATTTCCTCTTCTTTCTTTCCTCTTTTGTTCCTTGTTTTCCTTCTAGTTTTGCAACCATGAGAAAGTGAGTGAGAAACAAGTGAAAAGTGAAGAAATATCAAGTATAAAAGGTTAACAAAAGGCTATAATCGTGGATGGCTTATAACCTTATGATGTTACATTGGTACTTCCCGATCTACTAAAAATACTTAGATTTAGCTAGATCAAGTTTTTCAACTTCCAACAACTTTAAAATAAATACTAAGATTCATTGAAAAAGTTATTTCACTAATATCATAATTTTTCATATCTATGACTAGTCAATTCAGCATTAAAACTTACAACTAGTATGCTTAAAAATACCAAACTAAATCTGATTATTTCCAAATTTTAATCATATCACAATCTATACTTTTGTGACATAGAAATGAATTATCCACATTTATTTCATTTAGCTAGACTATTTATGCTAATATTTAGGTAATTTTAAACTACTTTTAACCTTTCGGGGTGCAACAAAGTACCTAAAGTCACTTAGATTGTCTCAAAATTAAACAGACATGTTAAGCAAGTATTAAATTACCTCTGTAATTATTTACAAGTCAAACATATTTTAGAGGATGTTATATTTCTTTCCTCCTTTTAAAAATTTTGTCCCCAAAATTACTTACCTCATATAAACAACTGTGGGTATTCTTGCAGCATGTGGGACTCTAACTCCCAAGTCACCTCCTCAAAGCCAGCACGATCCCAAAACACCTTCACCAGAGGAATCCACTAACCTCTAAGCTCTTTGACCCCTCTGCCCATAATCCTTACCGGTTGCATAACATAAGACAAATCATCCTTTAATTGCACAAATTCATTTCTTATGACATATGAAGGATCTGGATTGTACTTCCTAAACTGTGATACATGGAAGACATCGTGAAGATTAGATAAACAGGGAGGAAGGCAATTTAGTAGGCTACATTTCCAATTCTTTTCAGGATTTGGTAAGGGCCAATGAAACGAGGATTTACTTATGTGTTCTCAATGCTCTACCAATCCCTATTGTACGAGTGACTCTCAAGATAACATGATCTCCCTCATTAAACTCTAGAGGTCTTCTCCTCTTATCAGCATAGCTCTTCTGCCTACTTTAAGCCATAACCAACTTATCATTGATCATTTTTAATCTAATTCGTGGTCTATTGTACCAACTCAGGTCCTACGATGGTTCTCTCTCCAACCTCATACCAACACAAAGGGGACCTACACTTTCTATCATAAAGTGCTTCGTATGGTTCCATGCCTATACTAGTATGATAACTGTTGTTATAGGCAAACTCCACTAAAGATAAGAACTTATCTCAACTACCCTTTTGCTCTAGCACACATGCTCTTAGCATATCCTCAAGGGTTTGGATAGTCCTTTCTGATTGACCATCAGTCTGTGGATGATATGTTGTACTCAAACTAAGCTTTGTCCTAAAAGCTTTTTGCAAGGCTCCTTAACATCTAGATGTAAATCTAGGGTTTCTATCAGAAACTATACTAAAGGGAATACCGTGCATTCTAACTATCTCCCGAAGGTATAATTGGGCTAGTCTATCCATGGAGTAGTTAGCTCTAACAGGTATAAAATGGGCAAACTTGATTAGTCTATTCACTATAACCCAAACTGCATCAAATCCTAGCTGAGTCCTAGGTAACCCTGTCACAAAATCCATTATAATGTTATTCCATTTCTACTCAGGAATTCCTAAAGATTGAATAGGTTTAGAGGGTTTCTGGTGTTCTATCTTGACCTTTTGACAAGTTAGGTACCTAGACACAAACTCGGCTATGTCCCTCTTCATTCCAGACCACCAAAATATATTCTTCAAGTCTTGATACATCTTAATGGCCCTAGGGTGGATAGTGTACTAACTACAGTGAGCTTCTTCAAGGATCCTTTCTTTAATTACAGATTCACTAAGAATGCAAAGTCTACCTCTAAACTTAATCATCCCATCATCTGCCATAACAAACTCTCTAAGATTCCCTAAAAAGATCTACTCACTTATATCACTAAGAGTCTCATCTTCCTTTTGAGCTTCCAAGATCTAAGTCCACAAGTCACTCACTATGTCCACTTGACTCACATTGAGACTATATGGTAACACAGTTACTGAAAGACTCATGTCTCTAAAACTCTTAAGAAGTTCACTCTCTTGGATCATCATCTAGGACACGTGTAGGGATTTCCACATTGGCTTTACCCAGATGATACTTTAACTCAAAGCTATAGTCTTTCAAAAACTCCATACATCTTCACTGTCTCATGTTCAGCTCCTTTTGATCAAATAAGTACTTCAAACACTTGTGATCACTGAACATTTCAAATTGGACTCCATACAATTAATGTCTGCAACTTTTAGGCAAACATTATTGCCACTAACTCCAGATTATGAGTAGGGTAGTTCTCCTCATGGGGCCTCAACTGCCTTGATGCATAGGCAACTACTCGCCTATTTTGCATCAAAACACACCCTAACCCCATCTTTAAAGCATCATAATACACCTCAAAGTTCTTCAAGGGATCTAGAATTACCAACACTGGTGTAGTAGTCAACCTTAATTTTAACTCTTGGAAACTGTTCTCACAATCCTGAGTTCACTCAAAAGTACTACCTTTCCTAGTCAATCTAGTCAAGGGTAATGCTAATTGAGAAAATCCCTTTATGAACCTTCTACAGTACCCTGCTAGGTCTATGAAGCTTCTGATCTCGGTCATAGTGGTGGGTCTCTCCCACTGCAACACTGCATCACCCTGAGATATCACATATCCCAAGAATTGTACTTATGAAAGCCAAAACTCACACGTAGATAGCTTAGAAAACAACCTATTCTCCTTAAGGGTCTCCAACATTATCCTCAGGTTGTTCATACTCCTCCATAGTCTTAGAATAGAATAGAATATCATCAATAAACACCACAATAAACTAATCTAGGTAAGGTCTAAAGATCTTATTCATGTAATCCATAAATACTACCGGTGCATTTGTCAACCCAAAGGATATCACGAGGTACTCTTAATGCCCATACCTAGTCCGAAAAGCGATCTTAGGGATATTGTATTCCTTAACCCTTATTTGATGATACTTAGACCTAAGATCAATCTTTGAAAAAATCACAACTCCTCTCAGTTGATCCATTAGATCATTTATCCTTGTAACAGATATTTGTTTTTAATGGTTACCTTGCTTAGCTATCTGTAATCCACACAGAGTCTCATGGTACCATTCTTTTCCTTCACTAGTAACACAGGTGCTCCCCACTGAGAAATACTCGGCCTAATGAATTGTTTGTCCAACAAATCCTCGATTTGCTTCTTGAGTTCTACTAACTCTAGTGGTGCTATCCTATAGGGTTTTATAGAGATAGGTCCCGTGCCAAGAACTAAGTCTATAGTAAATTTTATTTCTCGCTCGGGTGGAAACTCCACTACATGACTTGGGAATACTTCAGGATATTCACTCACCACATGTATTTCACCTAAGCTTTGCTCAACCTCAGCACTTAGGGAAAACAAGAGAACATATCCTAAAGCTCCTTCCTTTAAACAGAGGTTAACCTGATTCGTATTAAGATACACTAACTCAGATTGAACGACTCTAGTAAGTGTATTTGACAAGAAAACCAGGGATTTATTTGAATAATTCAATACTACATGGTTAGCGGACAACCAATCTATGCCAAGAATGATATCAATATCTACAAGAGGCAAACAAATAAGGTTTACAAGGAAAATCCTATCCTCTACCTTTACACAACAATCAAGACACACTCTAGATATTATAACAGGTTTACTAGTAGAAGTAGATACAGATAAGTCATATAAAAGTTCAGACACAAGAAAATCCAACATATTCACACAATCATTAGAAACAAAGGAGTGAGATGCTTCTGAATCATATAACACAGTTAATAGATGATTGTGAATTATGCATTTACCTTGGATAAGGTCGGAAGACTGAGTCACCGCTTCACCACCTAAAATGTAAACTCTCCCTTTGACTTGTGGTTTCTGGGTAGGCATAGCTTCCTTCCTCAGCGGACACTTTTTAGAAAAATCCCAGGCTACCCACACATAAAGCACACTGAGCAAGATTAGTCTCCATGCTATTTTTCGCACTTGGAATACTTAGGTCCCATATACTCCTTCTGAACCTATTTACCCTTCTCCTGAGGAAATCTAGATTTAGAAGCCCTCTTCTTGAACTTTTCATCACCTCGCTTCCTCTTTTGAAAGCTTTGTGACTTTGGCTCCACTAGAGGCTTCCCATCACGCCCTTCTATAATTCTGCATTTGTTCACCAAAGTTGCAAAGTCCCGAATCTCAAATAGCTAAATGGCATTCTGAATGTCTTACCTCAATCCCTCCTTAAACTTAACACACTTCCAAGACTCATCGGGGTTAAGCTTGATACACAACGAGACTTTTGATAATTCGTTGAATTTGGCCACATACTGACCAACAGACATATCTCCCTGCTCCAGCCTAAGAAATTCCATCTCCTTCGCATTCTAATAATTTTGTGGAAAGAACTTTCCCAGAAAAGAATTCTTAAAGATCTCCTATATAATAAGAGTTCTTGACTCCTTAAAATCTCTCTTAATGTCCACCCACAAATTCTCTGCTTCTCCTTCCAGCATATAAGAAGCAAAAAGCACCCTTTGCTCATCCGAGTAAGCCATAACAGTGAATATATTCTCCATCTCTTTGAGCCAACCCTCAGCTCTGACTGGGTCGTACTCCCCCTTAAAAGAAGACGGATTAGATTTCCTGAACTCTGAGAGGACTTGGAAAGTCTGATTCCTCCCAACTACCTCTTGGTTTGGTTGCCCCTGATGATGTGGTGGTGGTGTAGGTTGTGATGCTGAGTTGTACCCATTCTCTCAAACATCTTGGTAGTCATAGTTGTTTACTCTCTAATAGCTTTAGTAGTAGCGGTTGTTTGCTCTTGTATAGCATCAAATATTGCCATAAAGGCTCCAACCATGTCTGGGCCTTCATTGGTTGAGTTCTTATTCCCACGAGCTCATCTTGGAGATGCCATAGTTTCCTGTACACATAAAATAATAAATATTAAGCTGGTCATTCTCAATATCATGTAACCATGGAATAGTAGCAACAAACAGTCATACAAAGAACAAGTCATACATTTCTATTAAACATTTCACATAAGAGACAAAGAAATGCACAATACAAAGAGGAACTCCTAAACATGCCTAAGCATAGCTAGTCCATATCTCAGCTCAACAAGATGAACTGCTTTGATACCATAATGTAACACCCTAATAGAATTATCGTAAATAACTGGAATATTTCAAGATAAATTATATCAAGTATGTCATTTCCTAAAAATGCATAAAACATAAACCCATAACAACCTGTGTAGTCATTATAGAGAGCCATGAAGAATGAAAAACGTTATATATATACATCACTGGCTAAAAAATCACACCGCAATATATAAACTTTTACAAACTATAAAGCAAAGTAAATAAATACGTGCTTGATACACAAAGATACAAAATAACTAAACTAAGTCTTTTGCTTCTTTTTCTTGCCCTTTCTCTTTCCAGAATCTTGACTTAGAATTACATGAAAACACAGAGGGGTGAGAAATCATAAATTTCTCAGTATGAGTAAACCAAGACTAGCAGTTATTCTTTTACAACAAATAAACAAAATAACAACATCAACTTATTCTTGCAATAGATAAATGAGCCACTGCTCAACACTATTAGAATATATACATACAATCTATGTAACATTTGCAAGGCAAGAAAAAACCTAGCTCACATTTATATCGAACAATGATATCAAACAACCACCCATACAATCGTAAGATGTCATTAAGTAAAAAAGCAGACAAGCAAGACAACCGCCTATATAGTTGTCAACAAATGCAATGTTTTATGTTATGATATATGATTATTCAAACAATATCCTAATAATATGATTATGCAATACTAATGCAGATTTTTGTTTTAAGGTAAAACACATGTTACTTGCTTATTTCCCGAGAATCATGTTCCCTTGTATATACTAAGCAGGATAAGCCTAAGGGCCTATACCCTACTTGGTAATAGGTGAATACCTTCCCCTCACCAATGTAAGAGTACTACTTCTAATCCTATACCGGTAACCCTGACCATAATAGCATAAATGTTAGGAGAATTTAGATCTAACACCTCATTCTCAAGCCATATGGTTGTGCATAACATCGAAGGTTACAATACATAGGAAACGACAAATAAAAAATTTGAAAACCAAAAATGCAAGAGTATTCTTAATTCACAATTGAAACAATCAAAAGATCCTCATAACCTAGTGAAAAAGCAATACTAGAACCTACAAATCTTAGCCTCACTTATCCAACAAAGTAGCAAGAACCATGTCACTAGCACTCTCATATCTAGAACTTTACAACATCACTTCACAAGTGATTTCCAAGTTAACCTCATGTTGAACAAGGCCCTAGGTACTCCCCATGGCATTCCCTATCTCAAGGATGCCTAAGGTTTCTCAACTCCTCATATATGTTAGGTAGTTATTCTCTCTAAAAAAATACCCTCATTAGTGCCTCAACACACTTAGAAAGGCATATATGAGTGATCCCAACACTTAGGAAGTTCCAAAACATCAAAAACACAATGCTGGTAAGTCTTGCATTTCACGCCCCGATGCAGCCCCTTTCATGCCATGGTGCGCTGCTCTCTGGTCCGTCATGCCTCAGCGTGGTGCATTTCACACTGCGGCATGCTGCTCTCAAGTTTTCATACTGAAACTCACACCTTGGCGTGGTATCACTCACTCGATGGCACGAGTGGTTTTTCAGTAGAATTTAGTAGAAAAATAAGGTCAAGTACAATTCCATTGGAACAATTCACATATTTTGGCCATTTCAAATCAGTTTCTAAGTAATTATAGGTTCCCAACTAGTTCAGTAACACAAAGGAAATATCAATCACCAACTCATGCCACTAATTTGGATCCAAGGACAAAATCACCAACCCTAGCCTATTTTTCTCACTTTGTACACCAAAGGTCCAAATGAAACGTTCTAAGTTTCTAACTCAAACTCATACTATGAACAAGTCATAATCAACCATTGAAACTCAATCAAGCAAGAAAAAAACTCTAAACATCTTTAAAATCCAAAATGACCTATTATGCCTCAAGTATGCATCAAAGGTGAAAGTGGAGAGAAGAAGCTACGAAGAACACAAATCCCCTACCTTGTGAAGTAAAGATGGTGATGATGGTTAGAGGATCATAAGCTTGCCTTTCCCCTTTGATTTTCTCTTCTTTCTTTCCACTTTTGTTCCTTGTTCTCATTCTGCTAATGCTTTTGTTTTGGCAACCGTGAGTGAATGAGTGAGTGAGAAACAAGTGAAAAGTGAAGAAATATCAAGTATAAAAGGTCAACAAAAGGGGCTGTAATCATGGATAGCTTATAGCCTTATGATGTTGCACTGGTACATCCTGATCTGCTAAAAATACTTAAATTTAGCTAAATCAAGTTTTTCAACTTTCAATAACTTTAAACTAAATACTAAGATTTATTAAAAAAGTTATTTTACTAGTACCATAATTTTTCATACGTATGACTAGTCAATTCGGCATTAAAACACACAACCAGTATGCTTAAAAATACCAAACTAACTCTAATTATTCTCAAATTTTAATTATATCACAGTCTACACATTTGTGACTTAGAAACAAATTATCTATATTTATTTTCATTAGCTAAACCATTTATGCTAATATTTGGGTTATTTTAAGTTATTTTTCACTTTCTGGGGTGCAACAAAATGTCTAAAGTCACTCAAATTGTCACAAAATTAAACAAGCATGTTAAGCAAGTATTAAGCTACCTCTGTAACTATTTACAAGTCTAACATGTTTTAGAAGATGTTACAAAAGGTAACTTGAGGTGGTGGCCATTGTAACGCCCCTTTTTGGGAGGGAACGTCACATCATTATTTACAATGCGGAAAACAAAAATATAAGTTAAGACCCGGTTCATTTAATTATAATTAAACTTATTTGATTATAGTTGTATAAATAAAATGGTGAATATTTTTTTGTTATAATTAATAAAATATAGTGATGGAATGTAAATGTAATAGAGAGTAAGGTAAATGTAAACCATGCATTCGAACAACATACATATGCATATATATAATTATATCAAGCTTGTGTAGTTACAACACTTGATGTACAAAAATTAAAACTATGTATACCCCAAAAGATCATAACTGTATAGCCCACCAAAATAATATCATCAGGCCCCAAAAAGAACACAGATAGCCATCAGTGACTATCGACAGTATCAGCCCCTATGTAGAAAAGGAAGGAACCGTGTCAGGATCCTCCTCAGGGTCTTCCTCATCAGAGGAAACCCTCATCAGAGCAACTGAATTATGGGCCAGGGCTCGAGCAGTAGAGAGGAATGAATCCTCCTGTGGGGTGTAATAACGATCAGCCCACATGTCTCTAATGGGCATGTAAAATTCTAAATGCAACCTAACACTATAAATAAAGATGGGCGGATCATAACACTCCCAAGCTAACGACACCGTCACGTTCCCCAAGTAGACACAACGATCTAAGCTAAAGTTAGCGTGCCAGCAGTCTGGTCCTCCAAGGAAATTTAACCGCACATAACCTAAAAATCCTTGTGGACGGGCCGTCATGATCAAAAGTAAGTACTAGTCAAAGTTAGGCCAAAAGCCGGGGAACTCGTGTACTTTACCCCCTTCGCCGACGTCTTCGATGGAACATAGATGTAGACAGAAATAATAGAAATACAGAAAAGAGGTAAGACATCCTTACCATAATTACTAATTATGGCAGTAAAGAAACACAACGGCGCGAAGCGCCCACATAGCATTTCAAAAACAATAATAATAAGTAATAACTAACAACGGTAAACAATTAAGCAGTTCCAAGCAGTCATGATATCAACAAGGCAAAAGTCATAATCATTATATAAATAATTAAATGCCAGAATAATATGTAGACCCACTATGCATGTACGCATGATTTCAACATCCTACTCCATAGAGCTAGACACAAACATTCGGAGAGAAAGATTAGGAGACATATCTGTAACTCAGTTGTCGCGGCCAAAGTGCTATAATCATCAAATTATCCATGTGCATATCAAGGCATTATACAAGACATTCATCACTAGATCGCGATATAGGATAGTGTCTCGGTTCGGATCGTCGGTGCGTTTGCATCGGTCTGCCTTATGGACAGAAGAGCTACCAACTGTCCATTGCGAGGTACATACTGTAACACCCCAAAATTTTTTTTATTTCATCATGAATAGTCATTTTTGAATATTTGTGATTTTTGAGAATTTTTGTGAAATTTTTCAAAAATAATGAATATTTTAATATATTCCTCATTTTATATGCGCGCTGAGTGGAGCCAAGAAAATAAAATATTTTTCCTGAGGCTG
This sequence comes from Ormosia semicastrata, assembly GCA_029884595.1. Classification (NCBI taxonomy): domain Eukaryota; kingdom Viridiplantae; phylum Streptophyta; class Magnoliopsida; order Fabales; family Fabaceae; genus Ormosia; species Ormosia semicastrata. The sequence continues at coordinate 36,074,518 of JAQQTO010000048.1, read as the reverse complement.
GTAAACTTTGAACTGTGAAAACGTCAACTGGGGATCTTACTAAACCTGAAGCTGGGCACAATTTACGAAGTTTATATTTTTTGAGATTTTATCTGATAAATAAAATCGCTATACCGTAAAATTATTCGATGAACAATAAATACTATTTTCATTAACTGTAACTTTTGTTCACTGAATAATAGCTCTAGCAGAATGTTAATCATCTATTCTAGAATGTTCACTTTGTGTAACCACATCACTTTTCACTTTATCGAGAAGTGTGCGAAGCTTCTCAAGGAAGCCTCAGGGAAACTTCAAGGAAGCTTCCTCGCAAGCTTCTCAAGAAAGCTACACATCTTCTTTCTCCTCCCTCCCACTCCCACATGACAGCATGCTCCATTTTGAAGCCAAAATAATGTGCTTCAATTAATTAACTATTCTATTCTAATTTCAAAAAAATCAAAAAGGTCATCATCTTTCTTCTACGATCCACTTCTCTCTCTACCTTCTTCTTTCTCTCATTTTCTCCTTCTTCTCTCTACACCATACCACACGGCTGCACCTCTCCATGCCCTCCACCATCACAAAAATTTCAAACAACCATATTTCCTTAAGCTCCACTACATTCTAAAGAACCTTCTATTTGAAGATTTCTTAAAAAGCTTTCATCTTCTTCCACCATTGAAACTCAAAGCTTGAAGCTTTAAGGTAAAAGATTAAAGCTTTCTCATTCTTTCATCTTGTTTTTGTGGTCCATGTTCACTTTGGTGACTATAGATACCATTTCCAAGCTTTGATTTAGATTCTTATGAATTTGAACACTCTAGGATTTTGAGGTGGTGAAGGATGAATTTTTAAGGGGAAAAGGAGTTTGCTTTCTTTGTTCTTCTCTTCAGGTAAGAGGAAAATTATTCTCTTCAACCCATTTTGGTGGTGAGAAACTTATTGTTGTGTTGATGGGGTGAAACCCATTAGTGGGATACCCTTTTGTTTGAGTGATTTTGGTTGTATTTTGATTGTTTGAATGGTATGATTATGATATATGTTAATGGATCTTGGAATGTATGAAGGATGATATAACTTTTGTGTGGTTTTCTGCATTTCCATATGATTACACAGCCTAGGCCGTGTGAGGGCGCACGGTCGTGTAATCTAGGCATGCCAGAAAATAGTCTGGGCATTTTCTGCAAAAATTCCAGAGGCGTACATGGCTGTGTAATTTGGCACGGCCGTGAAATCAAGGCCGTGTATTTCCTCAAGGCCATGTAACTTGGGTGGTGAAGGATTGTAGATGTTTCTAGCCCCTTGGAGGCTCATGATCTCCTTGGACACTTGACACAAGACTTTAGCACTAAGATAAACTTATAAAACTTAATGAATTGAATGATTAGAAGTTGATTAGGGATTCATAAAATGGAAAGAACCAAGGATGGAAATTTGTCTTATAGCTTAGAATAATTTTGAATAAAGAAAGAACATGAGTATGGGTGAGGTTGTGAGAAACATAATGAAGTTAAGGTTTAATTTTTATGATAATTATGAATTATGTTGTGTTCACCCTTGAGGTTTGATATTGACTTGATGTTGGTTCGTGAATGGGATCAATGATTATTGTTGAACGATATGACATGTGACTTTAAACATGATATGATATGGTTGTGAATCCATATATGAATGTGTATGTATGCATTGAATTCATATGCATTTGAAGCAAGATTGATATAGTCTGCAATAATGAGCATGATTGAAGCATGCATTGAGAAAGTCCGTTGACTATTGTTAAGGCCATGTTGCCTAGGAATTGAATCACACCTTAGTGCAGGTGCGAATAGACTAGTGTAGGTCCTGCAATTGACCTTGGGGGCATCGGGGCGCGGGCATCTCACAGCGGACAGCTCGTAGCCCCTCTGGGACGTGGGATAAACTGATGCAAATGCATCGACGATCCTGACTGAGACACTGTCGCATATCGCGATCTTGTGGGAATGCCGCTGTATAAAGCCTTATTGCATAAAAATGATTGATTATTTTCTGGAAAAGCACTTGATTTCAGGCTGACGAGATACTAGTATGTCCCCCTGATCATTCTCTCCGATGTTTGTGTCTTACTCCATGGAGTAGGATTTTTGGTATCATGTCAATGTGCATAGTGAGTCGCCATATCAGTTGACAATTGCTTATTCATATGAAAATTTAATTTGTTGTCTTATTACTATTATAACTGCCTGCAGATGCTAAGTTGTTTATTATCTGTTCTTAATGTTGGTTACCATTTTTGAAATGTTATATGGGCGTCAAGCGCCGTTTTGTTTCTTTGCTGCCACAATAGGCAATGATGTAGAATGTCTTACCTCTTTTCTGTATTTCTACCATTTCTGTTTTACTTATGTGATTATCTGAAGATGTCGGCGAAGAAGGGGACGTTCACGAGTTCCCCAGTTTTTGGTCTGACTTCAACTAGCACCTGCTTTTGGATTATGGCGGCACGTCCACGAGGATTTTTGGGTTATGTGCAGTTGGCCTTCCTCGAAGGTCCAGACTGCTAGCACATTAACTTCAGCTCGGATCGCTGTGTCTACGTGGGAGACATGACAGTATCACTGGCTTGGGGGCGTTATGATCTACCCATCTTCACCTGCAGTGTTTGGTTATATTTAGAATTTTACATGCCTATTAGGGACATGTGGGGCAATCATTATTGCACCCCACAGGAGGATTCATTCCTCTCCACTGCCTGAGCCCCTGCCCGTAATTTGACGGCTCCGATGAGGGTATCCTCTGATGAGGAAGACCTTGAGGAGGAACCTGAGGAGGATCTTGACACGATACCTTCTCTCTCTTCTTAGGGGCTGATTATTGTCGATAGTCACTGAGGGCTATCTGTGTTCTTTTTGGGGCCTTGATATTCATTTTGGGGGTCTGTATATTATTTTTTTGGGGACTTATAAAGTTTAGGCTTCTTTTTTATGAGCCTTGATGTAATTAGTAATTTACAATCTGTATTTAAACGATATATCTCTTATAAGTGTTAGTACGTTTGACTATTTCATTGATGAATAGGTTATTGAATATAGATATATACATATAATAAAAAGAAAAAAAATATTCACCATTTTATTTATACAGTTATAATCAAATAAGTATAATTATGATTTAATGAATCGGGTCTTAATTTATACTTTTATTTTCCGCATTGTAAATAATGACGTGACGTTCCCTCTCAAAAAGGTGGCGTTACACTAAGTTGGTATCAGAGCCCCGGTTTATGTTTTCTTTGGGTCTTTGTGGTTTGATCTGTCTTGTTTGTGCTATGTGATTCTCTGTGTTTAGTATTTTGAAAGGATACGTCTAATTCTTCCTTATGTGTTTCAGTTAGTATAACTCTGAAAGAATGAAATGGCACGACGCGGAGATATGGCAATAGCAATTGAGGCTATGCAACGAATGGCTGAGGTTATCGCGCAACAAACAGAGAGAGCAGCTCAACAGCTCGAAGCTACGACAAATGTGCAAATTTTGGCTGAGTTTCGTCGCCACAACTCTCCTCAATTCAAAGGAGAATTTGATCTAGAGAAAGCTAGTTTATAGATCAAGGAGCTGGAGAAAATCTTCAGAGGCATGAATTGTGCCAACGACAAGAAAGTGACTTATGCCACTTTTATGCTGATTGGGGATGCTGAAGACTAGTGGAATGGAGCACAGAGAATGTTAGAGGCAGAAGGTCATGCAATTACTTAGGAGTTATTCAAGAATAAGTTCTTGGACAAATATTTTCCTGCAAGTGCCAGACATGCGAAGGAAATGGAGTTCCTCAACTTGAGACAAAGGAACTTGTCTATCAGTGAGTACGCTGCAAAGTTCGAAAGCTTATCCAAGTTTTTGACGTATTTCCAGCACCAGCCAGACGAGGTGTGGAAATGTCAAAAATTTGAGGAAAGACTGAGGCATGAGGTGAAGAAAGTAGTTATCACCTTAAAGATCAACTAATTTTCGGAGCTGTTAGATACGTGTTGCTAGGTGGAAGCTCTAGATCAAGCTCGAGACACAAGAAACTGAAACTTTGGACCTACCAGGTTCTAAAGAGGAGGCGGTAACAACGCAAATCGTTTCCAAAAAAAGCCTTATTCCTGATTGTCGAGAAGTCAGCAGCAAACATCTAGTGGAGGTCCCAGTGGAGGTTCTGGTGGGAACCGAACTGGACCGAATGTGTCATCTTCGCTAAGGTGTATGAAGTGCGAGAAGGATCACCTAATAAGGGATTGTTCCATCAAGGGAATTAATTGTTATCAATGTGGAAAACCTGGACATGTCTCCAGAGATTGCAACCATGCTAAGGCTAAGCCTTCAGTCAATGCTACACGGGCTGCAAAGCTGCAAGCAGGAGGTAGAGTTTACACCACAAGCAGAGCAGAAGCCTCCGAATCTGAAGATCTTATACAAGGAAAGAGCACTATAGGAGGTAATCTTTTGACTGTACTATATGACTTTGGGGCAACCCACTCTTTCATTTCATATGACTGTGTGCGATGACTTGGTTTACCTGTGTCATCCTTACCTTTTGATTTGACTATTTCTACTCCCACTGATAAACCTGTTGTTACTACTAAAGTCTATTTGAATTGTCCTTTAGTCGTTGAGGGTTGAATCTTTTCTGTTGATTTGATCTGTTTACCTCTTTCTCAATTAGATGTAATTTTAGGGATGGATTGGTTGTCTTCCAACCATATGCTGTTGGATTACTCTAGTAAAACCATAGTTTTTACCATGGATGAGGACTCTAAATTTTTAACGGCTAACTAAGTTCGAGCTTTCTTGAAAGAAGGAGCTCAGGGATACATGCTATTGTCTTCCTTAAAAGTCAAGAGCGAGGCAGATGTGAATACAATTTTAGTCGTTAGCGAGTTCCTTGAAGTCTTTCCTGATGATGTACCTGGTTTATAGCCAAAGCGGGAGATAGAGTTCGCTATTGATCTTGTGCCAGGATCTGGTCCCGTATCTATAGTGCCTTATAGAATATCACCATCAGAGTTAGCAGAGCTTAAGAAGTAGTTGGAAGAGCTTTTGGAGAAGCAGTTTGTTAGACCTAGTGTGTCACCTTGGGGAGTACTAGTGTTGTTAGTCCGAAAGAAGAATGGTACCTTGCGAATGTGTGTGGACTATCGCTAACTGAATCAGGTCACGATCAAGAACAAGTATCCACTTCCGAGGATAGATGACTTAATGGATCAACTGAAAGGAGCAGCAGTGTTTTCTAAGATTGATCTGCGATCAGGCTACCATTAGATTCAGGTAAAGGCGGAGGATATTCCCAAGATGGTTTTTTGTACCCGATACAGTCATTACGAATATCTTGTGATACTATTTGGTGTAACGAATGCACCTGCTATCTTCATGGACTATATGAACCAAATCTTTTGTCCTTACTTGGATAGATTCGTTGTTATCTTCATTGATGACATCCTGATCTACTCTCAAAATCAGGAGGATCATATTGAATAGCTCAGTATAGTTCTCCAGATTCTGAAAGAGAAGAAGTTGTATGCTAAATTATTGAAGTGTGAATTCTGGCTGGACAAAGTCAAGTTTTTGGGCCATGTGATCTCAAAGGAAGGGATTATAGTGGATCCGTCAAAGGTGGAAGCAGTGCTACAGTGGGAAAGGCCAAAGACGGTGACTGAAATCCGAAGCTTTGTGGGTTTGGCTGGATACTGTCAGAGGTTCATTGAAGGATTCTCTAAAATTGTAGGACCTCTCACTCAACTCACAAAAAAGAACCAAGCCTTTGAATGGACTGATGCTTGCGAAAAAGAGACGGCTAACTACTTCACCAGTGTTAGTTCTACTTGATCCGAATGAACAGTTTGAAGTGTACTGCGATGCTTCATATCAAGGACTGGGAGCTGTACTTATGCAAAATGAAAAAGTGGTGGCTTATGCTTCGAGACAGTTGTAGGTGCACGAGAAGAACTATCTGACACATAACTTGGAGCTAGCGGCTATGGTTTTTGCCTTGAAAATATGGAGACACTTCCTGTATAGAGCGACGTTCAACATCTTCAGTGATCACAAGAGCTTGAAGTACTTATATGATCAAAAGGAGTTGAATATGAGACAGCACAGGTGGTTGGAATTTTTGAAGAATTATGATTTCTGACTTCTGTATCACCCTGAAAAGGCAAATATCGTGGCAGATGCTTTGAGTAGGAAGATGCTCAATATCTCTGTCCTGATGATCAAGGAAAAAGATCTGATAGAGCAGTTCAGGGATGTATGGTCTTTCATGGAGTTAACACTGGGAAAAATTTGCATGAACATGGTTACTATCTCAAGCGAATTAATGGAAGACATCCAGGAAAAGTAGAAAATCGATAAGTTCTTACAAGAGGAAAGAGAACTGATGAGGCAAGGCAATGCGACAGCATTCGAGGAAGGAACAGATGGGATTCTAAGGTTCCGAGATAGGGTTTGTATACCCAGGGATCAAGAACTCAGACAGTATATTCTCGAACATGCTCACACGAGCAAGTTGAGTATGTACCCGGGGATAACTAAAATGTTCCAAGATCTGAAGAAGTTATTTTGGTGGCATGAAATGAAGAGCAATATTACTAGATGTGTGTCTTCTTGTTTAGTTTTCCAGAAATCAAAGGTGGAACAGCAAAAAACCATCAGGACTGCTATTGTTGGGAATTTTGTGGATACAACACGCAGCGGAAAACAGGGATTCCCACCGAGGATCCATGCAAAAAAGCCATAATTTGATTTTTGAAATGATTTACCTCTTGAAGCGTGAATCACTAACACCGTAATAGAAACGATGTCTCTGCGGTATCCACACGAACAGACTCACGAACGTCCAACGTCCGCAAAGAGGAGCCTCACGTCTCTTACACAGTGCTAGCTGCGAAGAGAAGAGAAGAAAAGAAACCTGTCGCTCTCTCACTCACTTTTCTGTAGGTGCGGCTAGGGTTCAGAATTATATCTATTAGCAGCCCCCTTAGTAGTACGATTTATAATAGTGACTGCCTTAAGTGAGTATGAGCAGCAGCAAGGTAAGCTGTGCAATCCTAGACCCATCTGTTATGAGTCTGGCCCATATTTGAATCCGAGTCTAACTTGGATCCATTGCTCCAATTTTAGTCTGCTCTATGTGTGTGACCCTACAGGTTCTTATTACATTGGCGTAATATTAAAATCTCATTTTAATATTACAAGCAGTGAGCGGTATCTAGCAACACATCGCTGCTACCCAAGTAATAAGAATGTCAATGATTTGACATAACCTTTTCGTGACCAATGTTTCCGTGTCGTTTAGTCCCTTTGTCAAGATATCTAGATTGAACACAAGGCATGGAATGCGTCACCCTTGTATAGTCCAATCATTCGTTTCCTGATACTCGAGTAGACTTTGTAACAACAAATGAGATCAATATCTCATATTGACTCATTTGAGCATGGCCATGCATTTCGCAGTCTCACTCAATCGGAGGCCCGAAGATATCGCTCCCGTTATGTAGGAGTGACAAATTCCATCTAGGTCACTCACATCCCTCTCGCATGATTTGTGGTATGTCCAATAACCAACTTTATAATTACCTTGTTACGATGACATTTGATGGCATTAAAACACACAACTCCTCATGTAGGAATCGTAGTGATTTCGTGTCAAAGGACCACAAACACCATTGTCACTATGAGAATCACTTATGACACTCACGTAACGATCCATGTAGCATTCTCATGGTGGGTCACCCCAAGACATCATTACTCTAATATGTACCCATGTGAAGACTTGATATCTCATATCCATGAACCGTGAGATGCGGTCATCAGTCTCTATACATACTAGTCCCAATGTATTATCTCACGATCAAGTCATCCACTTGATGTCCTATGGCATCAAACTTACTATTCTAAGGACTTTATTATGTTGACCAAAAAGAACACAATAAATGAAATGCCTCATATATAAAATAGCATAATAGAATGTATATAAATACAGAAAATGTATTTGCCTCTAGGGCATACACCAACAATCTCCCACTTGTACTAGAGCCAATCAGGCATATATCTAATGCCTAAAGACCTAGTGAGACCCTCATGCTTCGTCAGTGCAAGAGGCTTCGTCAAGGATCAAAGAATGTTGTCATCTCGTTGGTACTCGATATATTCACATCTCCTCTATCGATGATCTCTCGAATGAGATGGAAGCGCCTAAGTATATGTTTGGATCACTGGTGAGATCTAGGCTCCTTAGCTTGTGCAATGGCTCCATTATTATCACAATAGAGGTCCACTGGGTCCACAATGCTAGGAATAGTGCCAAGTTCAGTAATGAACTTCCTGATCCAAACGGCCTCCTTTCTGCATTGGAGGCAGCAATATACTCACCCTCCGTGGGTAGAATCGGCGATCGTCTCCTCGCTTTGAACTCTTCCACCACAAATTTCCCCCACCATTTAGGCAAAAACATAACCTCGATTGCGATCTGAGTCGTCCTTATCGGTTTGGAAGCTAGCATCGTGTAACCTTTACAACTAGCTCTTCCTCGCCTCCATATACCAAGAACGAATCCTTAGTCCTTCTTAAGTACTTAAGGATGTTCTTGATAGCAAATCCCAGTGACTTTCACTGGGATCGATCGTACCTACTCGTCATGCTCAAAGCATACGAGATGTCCGGGTCGAGTACATAACATGGCATACATGATAGATCCAATTGCGGATGCATATCGAATCTTGCTCATGCGATCCCTCTCATCCTGGGTGGAAGGGATTGAGCCTTAGATAGGCTTACACCATGTGACATAGGCAAGAGTCCTTTCTTAGATTCATGCATGTTAAATCGTCTTAACACTTTGTCTATGTATGTACTCGACTTAGGCTGCAAGCGAGCCTCGGTGATCTATCTCTATAGATCCCGATACCTAATACATAGGTGGCTTCACCCAAGTCCTTCATAGAGAAGCGCTTCCTAACCAAGTCTTTACAGATCGTAGGGTAGGGATGTCATTTCCAATAAGTAGTATGTCATCAACATACAATACCGTAAAGACAATAGTGCTCCCACTAACCTTCTTATAGACACAAGATTCTTCTTCATTCTTATGAAACCAAACTATTTTATTGTATCATCAAAACGAAGATTCCAAATTTCTGGAAGCTTGCTTTAATCCATAAATAGATCGTTGCAACTTGCATACTTTTCTAGCATCCTCTGGAGTGGCAAAACCCTCAGGTTGTGTCATGTACACATCTTCGAGAAGATTTCCATTAAGGAAAGCAGTTTTGACATCCATTTTCCATATTTCATAATCATGGTATGCTGCAACAGCAAGCAAGATCCAAACGGATTTAAGCATCGCAACTGGGGAAAAAGTCTCATCATAGTCTACACCATGAATTTGTTTGAAACCTTTAGCCACCAATCGCGCCTTAAAGGTATGCACACTACCATCCATGTCGATTTTCTTCTTGAAAACCCACTTGCACCCAATGGGTTTTACCCCTTCAGGTGGGTCAACCAAGGTCCATACCTAGTTGGCATACATGGAATCCATTTCAAATCTCATGGCCTCAAGCCATTTCTCAGATTCTGGGCCAATAATGGCTTCCTGGTAAGTCACGGGCTTATCTTGATCCATGAGTAATACGTCACCTTGTTGGGTCATGAGAAATCCATATCTCTCTGGTTGATGACGTATCTTGTTAGACCTACGCAGGTCTTGTGCTACTAGAGCAGGTTGCTGTTCCATAACATTTTGTGGAGGCTGCTCTATTTCCACCATTGGTTCATTGCTACTTTGTGAAACTTGAACTTCTTGAAGTTCTACTTTTCTCCCACTGGTTCCTTTGGAGATAAACTCCCTTTCTAGAAACACAGCTGTCTGTGCGACAAACACTTTGCCCTCAGTAGGATTATAGAAAAAGTATTCCTTGGTTTCCTTTGGATACCCCACAAAGAATCATTTATCTGATTTAGGTCCAAGCTTATCAGAAACTTGACGTTTCACGTAAGCTTCGCAGCCCCAAATCTTCAAGAAAGACATACTGGGCCGTCTCCCAGTCCATATCTTATATGGTGTCTTTTGAACCGTCTTAAAAGGAACACGGTTAAGTGTGAAAGTTATTGCATAATGAGCATGTCCCTAGAAGGAGCCTCCTGGAAGGTTTGCATGACTCATCATGGATCGGACCATGTCCAACAAGGTCCTGTTCCTCCTTTCGAGAGACACCATTCCATTGTGGTGTTCCTGGTGGAGTGAGTTGAGATATTATCCCACACTCTTTCAAATGATCATCAAACTGTTGGCTTAAGTATTCTCCTCCTCAATCTGATCGAAGGATTTTAATACTCTTGCCAAGTTGGTTTTGTACTTCATTCTTGAACTTTTTGAACTTTTCAAAGGATTCTGATTTGTGCTTCATAAGATATACAAATCCATATCTACTGAAATCATCAGTAAATGTAATGAAGTATTGAAAACCGCCCCTAGCGAGTGTGTTTAGTGGCCCACATACATCACTATGTATAAGGCCTAAAAGATCACTAGCCCGTTCACCTTGTCCAGTGAATGGGGCCTTTGTCATCTTCCCCAATAAACAAGATTCACATGTCTTATATGATTCAAAATCAAACGAGTCCAAGAATCCATCTTTATGGAGTTTGGAGATGCGTTTCTCATTTATGTGGCCCAAACGATAATGCCAGAGAAAAGTTGGGTTCAGATCATTTGATTTAAAGCTCTTTGTATTTATGTTATAGATGGGCGTTTCGAGATCAAGTACATAAAGTCCATTACTCAATTGTGCACTACCATAAAAAATATCATTCATATAAATAGAACAACACTTGTCCTTTATTATAAAAGAAAACCTTTCTTGTCCAAACAAGAAACAAAATGCTATTCCTACTAATAGCAAACACAAAATAGCAGCTTCTCTAACTCTATTACAAGCCCAAGGGGCAAAGATAATAAATAAGTCCCTTCACCTAATGCAAAGAACCTTTGCTCCATTTCCAACTCGTAGGTCGACTTCACCCTTCGTCAATGGTCTCATCGCTTTTTTAGATCCTCGCACATTTACACAAATGTGAGATCCACATCCAAGATCTAATACCCATGATGCGTAGTAGATAAATTGACTTCAATAACAAAAATACCCGAAGTGGAAGTCTCACTTCCTTCTTCTTTTTGAGCTCCTCTAGGAACTTGGCACAGCTCCTCTTCCAATGTCCTGGTCGACCACAATGGAAGCATGTACCTTCCTTAGCCACTCCACCCACTGGTTTCAAGCCGAAGTGCTAGGCTTGGACTTGTCCTTGCCCTTGCCCTTCCAGCTGCCCTTGGGCTTTTTTTCACTGTTTCTTGCCCTTATTCTTTTGGACCATCATTATGGCCTTCCCTTTGCCTTTGTTAATGTTCTCGCTCAAATAGCTTCTCAACATGCCTAGCAAATCCGGTAGTGATTTGTCAATCTCATTCATGTTGTAGTTCATGACAAATTAATCAAACTTTCCGGCAATGATTGCAAAGACTAAGTCGGTGGCCAACTCTTGGCCCAAAGGAAAACCGAGTCTCTCTAGGTTTTCAATGTACCCAATCATCTTGAGTACATGAGCACCAACAGGGCTTCCTTCTACCACCTTGCACTGAAACAGTGCTTTAGAGACCTCAAATCTCTCATGCCTGGCCTGCTTTGATAGAGCTTCTTAAGGTGTACGATCATATCGTATGCATCCATGTTCTCATGTTGCTTTTGGAGCTCGAGTTCATGGTGGCCAGCATTAGACATCCAATGTCCAAGGCATCATCTTGATGCTTCTTATAAGCATCTCTTTCATTCTAGGGGCATTAGTAGCAGTGTGGCTCAGAATAGGTCGTTCCAAAACATACACTTTTTCTCTTGCTTGAGGACAATCCTCAAATTCTGTACTGCTAGAAAATTCATTCCAGACAACTTGTCCTTCTCAAGGATGGATCGCAATGATAAATTACCCGATGTGTTTGTTGCCATGGTAATCTATTAAGAGAAATATGCAAAATATAAGTGTCATGCCATAAACATATTTAATGAGGTCTTTTAATTAAATATGCCTCCCACTATTTTATTCAAGTCAATGACCCTCAACATTGACTCAGAAAATCCCATCGTAAGATTTCCTAGTAGGCCAAGATCCATATTTCACCTAGTTTTGAGTCGCTTTGGCCGATCACCCAAAATTCAGCTTATTTAGGTAGGAAACACTTTCCAATTACATCACATGTAACTCTTGGATAGTTAGGTGAATAACACTTATTCAAGTCCATCTAATGGACCAAAGCCCAACTTCATGCCCCTAAGCCTTCAATCCTATTGAAATGGCCTAGTTAAGTCAGACCTAATGGTTGGTAGTTGGATATTACCTTTATCCTACCGCGTCTTACTAATATAGATAAAGGCATCCTGCTTTGGCAGACCTGTACTTGATCGATACTAGTCTTGACGAGTGCCACACATTGGAAGGCATCACATAATGACTTAATATTTGCTTTGAGGGAATTTTTATTATTATTATTATTAGATCTCACCATTTATTAAACTGTTTATCATACCATAAATAATATCCATGCATCTCATACATAAAAGACATATAATAAAAGTGACATGGTTATGCCCCCCTAAGAGAGTAGCATTAACTAAGCTAGCTTCATCAAGCATCTCCGACCAACGTCCTCACTTGATGCTGCCTTCTTGTCTCCACATCATAATTACATTATATAGAAACCTCTTTTACATTCGAGGGGAGTTAGGTGAGAAGAGAATGTACAATCAGAATGTAGAGAGAAAGGCACGACACGCAGGTCGTATTTATTAAAACCAAAAGGCATAAAGAGAGGACTAAGGCCATAACCATGCACCATGCATCACAAAGAACATATAAACTCATAACAATAATACATAATTATTTTTTGTGAGTTATAAAAGGATAGAAAATATTACGCTTACGAATAACACACTACGCAGAGGCAGCACGGGGGTTCCGCATGTGCCGCGCAAAACCCTAAGCTTGAAAAATTGGACCAAAAACAAAAGCTGAATCTCTTGCGCCTCCCTTGGTGCAGCATGTGCCGCGCGAAACCCTAAGCCCGAACAACATGAACACTTCATGTGCCGCAGGGAACCTTTGAGCCGTCGTTCAACACTTGAACCTCAGGCGCCTCGTTGGCGGCTTGACATCAACACTTGATGCTGCTGCCGCAAAACAAGAATAGGGTTACCAAAACCCCTTGCGCTGCGCCTCTTGTGCAGAAACAAGGATTCCATAACCCCTGCCGCCACAAGCCAAGAACAAGGTTTCCTAAACCCTTGCGCCGCGCATTGAGAATAAGGATTCCATAACGCTGTTTGTATCACATACATACCAGAAAGCTTCGCAAAAACATATATCTTAATACAAAATGGTTTTCACATAACATATGAACATCTTCATGAAGTTTTGAAAACAACATCACGGTTTTGCATACAACATAAGAAACAGTAATATGTTTTCGCAAAGGGTTTCATACGGTTTTCGAAATAACATATTAAAGATCATATCTTTTGTCAAAACAAGAACAGTAAAACATGTTATCTCATGTAAACGAAAATAGAAAACTAAATCATGGTTTTGCAAGACGCTCGATACCACTTGTTGGGAATTTTGCGGATACAACACGCAAAGAAAAAACAGGGATTCCCACCGAGGATCCATGCGAAAAAGCCATAATCCGAGTTTTTAAATGATTTACCTCTTGAAGCGTGAATCACTAACACCGTAATAGAAATGATGTCTCTGCGGTATCCACACGAACAAACTCATGAACGTCCAACGTCCGCAAAGAGGAGCCTCACGTCTCTCACACAGTGCTAGCTGCGAAGAGAAGAGAAGAAACCTGTCGCTCTCTCACTCATTTTTCTGTAGGTGCGGCTAGGGTTCAGAATTATATCTATTAGCAGCCTCCTTAGCAGTACGATTTATAATAGTGACTGCCTTAAGTGAGTGTGAGCAAAGCAGAAGGTAAGTCAGGCAATCCTAGACCCATCTATGTTATGAGTCTGCCCATATTTGAATCCGAGTCCAACTTGATCCATTGCTCCAATTTTAGTCTGCTCTATGTGTGTGACCCTGCAGGTTCTTATTACGTTGGCAATAATATTAAAATCTCATTTTAATATTACAAGCAGTGAGCGGTATCTAGCAACACATCGCTGCTACCCAAGTAATAAGAATGTCAGTGATTTGACATAACCTTTTTGTGACCAATGTTTCCGTGTCGTTTAGTCCCTTTGTCAAGATATCTAGATTGAACACAAGGCATGGAATGCGTCACCCTTGTACAGTCCAATCATTCGTTTCCTGATACTTGAGTAGACTTTGTAACAACAAATGATATCAATATCTCATATTGACTCATTTGAGCATGGCCATGCATTTCGCAGTCTCACTCAATCAGGGGGCCCCAAGATATCGCTCCTGTTATGTAGGAGTGACAAATTCCATCTAGGTCACTCACATCCCTCTGCATGATTTGTGGTATGTCCAATAACTAACTTTATAATCACCTTGTTACAGATGACATTTGATGGCATTAAAACACACAACTCCTCATGTAGGAATCATAGTGATTTCAGGTCAAAGGACCATAAACACCATTATCACTATGAGAATCGCTTATGACACTCACGTAACGATCCATGTAGCGTTCTCATGGTGGGTCACCCAAGACATCATTACTCTAATATGTACCCATGTGAAGACTTGATATCTCATATCCATGACCCGTGAGATGCGGTCATCAGTCTCTACACATACTAGTCTCAATGTATTATTGTTGTCCTAATTAACAATAATACTTGACTAAGGACATTTAAGAATAGTGTTGTAACCAAAAAGGATCTCACGATCAAGTCATCCACTTGATGTCCTATGGCATCAAACTTACTATTCTAAGGACTTTATTATGTTTACCAAAAAGAACACAATAAATGAAATGCCTCATATATAAAATAGCATAATAAAATGTATGTAAATACAGAAAATGTATTAGCCTCTAGGGCATACACCAACAGCTGTAACCTCTATCTATTCCCGAATGGATGTGGGATAGCATTGTGATGGATTTCGTGGTTGGATTGCCGAAGACCAGAAAGGGTTATGAATCAATATGGGTAATTGTTGATCAGCTCACGAAGTCGGGGCACTTTCTACCGATTAACATAAGATACAACATGGAAAGGTTGACTCAGCTGTACATTGGAGAGATCGTTAGATTACATGATATACGTGCCAGTATTATTTTTGATAGAGATCCGAGGTTCACCTCAAAGTTTTAGCAAAGTTTGCAAGATGCATTGGGAACAAAGCTAAGATTGAGTTCTGCTTATCATCCACAAACTAATGGACAATCAGAAAGGATGATCCAATCGTTGGAGGATTTGCTTAAGGCTTGTGCTTCAGAACATATTAGAAGTTGGGATGAAGTTTTACCATTGGTAGAGTTCACCTACAACAACAGTTTTCATTCAAGCATAGGGATGGCACTCTATGAAGCTCTGTATGGACTATGGTGCCGAACACCTCTGTGTTGGTACAAAGATGGAGAGCGTCTTACTGTTGGACCTAATATTGTATAGCAGACGACTGAGAAGGTCAAGATGATTCAGGAAAAGATGAGGATGGCTCAAAGTCGACAGAAGAGCTATGCGGACAAAAGGAGAAAGCCTCTTGAGTTTGAGGAAGGCGAACATGTGATTTTGAAAGTCACGCCAATGACTAGGGTCGGCCAAGTTTTGAAATCTAGAAAACTCACTCCCAAATTTCTTGGACCTTACCAAATTCTTCACCGGATAGGTCCAGTAGCTTACCAGATAGTCTTACCACCTTTTCTTTCAAACCTTCACAATGTCTTTCATGTGTCATAACTACGAAAATATATTCTTGACCCGAACCATGTTATAGCACCGGACACAGTATAATTGAAAGAGAACTTAACCTATGAGGCACCTCCTATAAAGATTGAAGATAGGAGAGTGAAACAACTCAGAGGAAAGGAAATCTCATTAGTGAAAGTGATCTGGAATGAAAAGACCGGAGATGCAACATGGGAATTGGAAGACAAGATGAAGGAGCAATATCTACAACTATTCTATGGTATGAAAATTTTAAGGACAAAATTTCATTTTAGAAGGGGAGAGTTGTAAACACCCCGAAAATTTTTTTATTTCATCATAGATAGTCATTTTCTAATATTTGTGATTTTTGAGAATTTTTGTGGATTTTTTTCGAAAATGTTAAATATTTTAATATATTTCTCATTTTGCGTGTGCATTGAGTGAAGCAGGGAAAATAAAATGTTTTCCCTGAGACTGGTAAATTTTGAACTGTGGAAAGGTTGACGGGGGATCTTACTAAACTTAAGGCCGGGCATAGTTTACGAGGTTTACATTTTTTGAGATTTTATCTAATAAATAAAATTGCTATACCATTAAATTATTCGATGAACAATAAATACTATTTTCATTAACTGTAACTTTTGTTCACTGAATAATAGCTCTAGCAGAGTGTTAATCATCTGTTCTAAAATGTTCACTTTGTGTAACCACATCACTTTTCACTTTATCGAGAAGCGTGCGAAGCTTCTCAAGGAAGCCTCAAGGAAGCTTCAAGGAAACTTCCTTCCAAGCTTCTCAAGGATGCTACACATCTTCTCTCTCCTCCCTCCTACTCCCACACGGCAGCATGCTCCATTTTGGAGCCAAAATAATGTGCTTCACTTAATTAACTATTCTATTCTAATTTCAAAAAAATCAAAAAGGTCATTATCTTTCTTCTACTATCCACTTCTCTTTCTACCTTCATATTTCTCTCATTTTCTCCTCCTTCTCTCTACACCATACCACACGGCTGCACCTCTCTATGTCCTCCATCATCACAAAAATTTCAAACAACCACATTTCCTTAAGCTCCACTACGTTCTAAACAATCTTCTAGTTGAAGATTTCTTGAAAAACTTTCATCTTCTTTCACCATTGAAGCTCAAAGCTTGAAGCTTTAAAGTAAAAGATCAAAGCTTTCTCATTCTTTCATCTTATTTTCGTGGTCTATGGTCACTTTGGTGACTATGGATACCATTTCCAAGCTTTGATTTAGATTCTTATGGATTTGAACACTCTAGGATTTTGAGGTGGTGAAGGATGAATTTTCAAGGGGAAAAGGAATTTGCTTTCTTTGTTCTTCTCTTAAGGTAAGAGGAAGATTATTCTCTTCAACCTATTTTGGTGGTGAGAAACTTATTGTTGTGTTGATGGGGTGAAACCCATTGCTGGGATACCCTTTTATTTGAGTGATTTTTGTTGTGTTTTGATTGTTTGAATGGTATGATTATGATACATGTTGATGGATCTTGGAATGTATGAAGGATGGTATAACTTTTGTGTGGTTTTCTGCATTTCCAAAGGATTACACGGCCGTGTAATCCAGGCATGCCAGAAAATAGTCTGGGCATTTTTTACAAAAAGTCCAGAGGCGTACACGGCCTAGGCCATGCATTTTGACACGGCCGTGAAATCGAGGCAGTGTATTTCCTCAAGGCCGTGTAACTTGGGTGGTGAAGGATTGTAGGCATTTCTAGCCCCTTGGAGGCTCATGATCTCCTTGGACACTTGACACAAGGCTTTAGCACTAAGATAAACTTATTAAACTTAATGAATTGAATGATTAGAAGTTGATTAGGGATTCATAAAATGGAAAGAACCAAGGATGGAAGTTTGTCTTATAGCTTAGAATCATTTTGAATAAAGAAAGAACATGAGTATGGGTGAGGTTGTGAGAAACATAATGAAGTTATGGTTTAATTTTTATGATAATTATGAATTATGTTGTGTTCACCCTTGAGGTTTGATATTGACTTGAAGTTGGTCCGTGAATAGGATCAAGGATTGTTGTTGAACGATATGACATGTGATTTTAAACATGATAAAATATGGTTGTGAATCCATATATGAATGTGTATGTATGCATTAAATCCATATGCATTTGAAGCAACATTGATATAGTCTGCAATAATGAGCATGATTGAAGCATGCATTGAGAAAGTCCATTGGACTATTGTTAAGGCCATGTTGCCTAGGAGTTGAATCTCACCTTAGTGCGGGTGCGAATAGACTAGTGTAAGTCCTGCAGTTGACCTTGGGGGCGTCGAGGCGCGAGCGTCTCACAGCAGACAGTTGGTAGCCCCTCTGGGCCGTGGGACAAACCGATGCAAATGCACCGACGATCCTGACTAAGACACTGTCCTATATCGCGATCTTGTGGGAATGCCGCTGTATAATGTAACATCCCAAAAATTTATTATTTTGTTAAAAACGATCATTTTATAATATTTGTAATTTTTAAGAATTTTTGTGGAATTTTCTGGAGATGATGAATATTTTAATATATTCTTCGTTTTATGTGTGTGCTGAGTGGAGCCGGGAGAATAGAATATTTTCCCTGAAGCTGGTAAACCTTGGACTGTCAAAGTGTCAACGGGGGATCTTACTAAACCCGAGTCTGGGCACAGTTTACGAGGTCTACATTTTTGAGGTTTTATCTGCTAGTGTAATAAATCATCTGTCAGAGGTATTTAATCAATGAGACAAGCTTACTATGCACTTCGTAGAGAAGAGTGCGAAGCTTCTCAAGGAAGCTTCTTTGAATCATTTTTTTATTATTTCTCTCTCTTCCCGTTTTTGGTGCTGCACATTTGAATTAAGGGACTTAATTCATTCTTCAATCCACATATTTTCCTCCTCCTGTACGTAGCACTCATCTTTCTCTCTTTCCATTTCTCCTTACAGCAGCACCATCCACCCACCATCATATTTTCATCCTCCAATACCGTCACACTCCTAGCTCCATTCCGTGTTTGGAGAAACACCATAACTGAGGGGAATCATCTTCAAGGTTCTACGTTTTCTTCATCTTCTTTTTCCTCCACGGTTGAAGCTTAAAGGTTGGAACTTTAAGGTAAAGTCCTTAGCTTTTTCCTCATCTCTCCTCATTTTCGTAACCCACTGTCATTTTGATGATCATGGGTATCCATTTCAACACTTGATTCTGATTTTGGTGAGCTTGAATATTCAAGGATCTCTGGGAGCTGAAAATATAATTTCTGACCAAAAAGGAGCAGCCTTTCTTTGTGCTTCTCTAAGGTAAGAGGAAGACACTCCTCCTCAACCTCTCTTAGCATTTAGGAATGTCTGTGATTTTGTTGAGGGTCTTTCTGCTTTTGTATGTTGTTTGTATGGTATATGTGTTATTTGATTGTTTGAGTTTGAATGTACATATATATAAATATAACTGGATGTATTGGAATGTGTAATATTGAAGGGAATGAGTTCCGAGTGATTTTCGGATAGTTACGGTGTTGAGCCCAGAATTTGGAAACTTAATGTGGAAACTAGTAATAGTATGAAATTTGGCCAAACTCGTCGAATATAATACCTTGATCTTTTGGTGATATGTCAAAATCCGTCGAATGAAGATTTCTGACCATTTTCGTCGAATGATAAAATCCGTCGAGTAAGGACTCATGGCCAAACCTGTCGAACGTGATCACCTAATCACTTAGTAAAAGGTTAAAACCCGTCGAGTAAGGACTCATGGCCAAACCTGTCGAACGTGATAACCTAATCACTTAGTAAAAGGTTAAAATCCGTCGAGTAAGGACCCATAGCCAAACCTATCGAATTTGATATCTTGACCACTTAGTAAAATGTTAAAATCCGTCGAGTTTAGACTCCTGACCCCTTCCGTCGAATGTCAAACCCGTCGAATTTAGATTTCTGACCAGCAAACACGAAGTGAAAATCCGTCGAGTTTAGATCTTCGACCACTAAACACAATGTCAATATTCGTCGAGTGTGAACCTCGATCATGCCCGTCGAGATTGATCTTCCGACCGAAAACCCGTCGAATAGAGTCCCTGGACACTTACAAGAAAATGCCCCAAAGTTAATAATCGTCAAATTTGAGAGACAATGCCTGTCGAGTAGATGAGTTTCTCCGCACTGCCGAAATTAGAGATTTCGACCGCCGTGTTCGCTCGGTTCGACACTTGGGAGATTTTCTCCAACGTCGACACCTATACCCGTCGAATTGAGGCTTTTGCTTGACCATCCGGAGGGTTCGACAGTTTTGATCTTCGTCCGACAGAACCCCCATCCGACAGAAAATGATTTCTTCGTCCGACAGAACCCCCATCCGACAGAAAATGATTTCTTCGTCCGACAGAACCCCCATCCGACAGAAAATGATTTCTTGCCTATCCTATTATAAAATGTGTTTCCCGTTCTTTCCTCCTCCTGTTACATTATTCTTCGTCGAATGGCAACTTCAATTATTCATAAAACGTAGTCTATGTCGAATTCAAACGTATACCTATCACCCAACACCTAGTAATTGAATTCTGTGACTCAATTTGTGATTCCAACCGTGTAGTTCTCTGGACCCAAAACCTTGGGACTAATAGAGGAATATTGATTATAAATAAATGGGATAGCTAGAAATTACTTAGGGATGCATAAACAGGGAAGAACATGAGAGTGTGAGATTTTGAGATCTTAAAATAACCTTCTAAGGGCATATGAATAAATTACCTAAGAGGACTTAAGTTAACTAAGAGAATTCCTTTAGAGACAAACCCTGTAAGTAAAGCTAAACCTAAGCAAGAATTCATAATACGTTTTAAAAAGGTATTGATTTATTTAATGACAATATTATTGTGGGTCCATGTGAGAGACCGTTGACTGTATTAATTCTTACTTTGGCAAATTGTGACATATGATGGAATGGTATGTGATAATGATCATACATGGTTATGCATAGAGTCTGTATGCATTGTGATTTGTCCGTTGGACTGTCGTAAGGCCTAGTTGCCTAGGAGTTGAACACACCTTAGTGCGGGTGCGAATAGACAAGTGGGGTCCTGTAGTTGGCCTTGAGGGCGTTGGGGCGCGGGTGTTTCACAAAGGGCAATGGTAGCCCCTCTGGACCGTGAGACAAACCGATGCAAACGCACCAACGATCCTGACTGGCCACAGTCCTATATCGAGATCTTGTGAGAATGCTGCTGTATAAAGCCTTGTTGCGCAAAATGACTGATTATTTTCTGGAAAGCACTTGTTTTTATGGCTGACGAGATACTGGCATGTCTCCCTGATCATTCTCTCCGAGTGTTTTGTGTCTAGCTCCATGGAATAGGATCTTGGTTATTGAGGGCTCATGTGTATAGAGTCCGTGCATTATTTGCATTATCATTACTACGGTTTGGCATTGATATATTGTTGATATACCTATGACTGCCTGGAACTGTTTGCTTGATCATAACTGCTCTTGAATGTCTATTACTATTACTGTTGTTGTAAATGCTATGTGGGCGCCTTGCGCCGTTTGGTTTCTTGATGCTATAATTGGTAATGACGGAAGGATGTCTTACCTCTTTTCCTTCCTGTCTCTCCATTTCTGTTTATCTGTACATTGCGTCTCATCGAAGACAACCGTGAGGAACCTAAGCTCCCAACTTCCCCTGGTTTTTGGCCTTATCTTGACCGAGCGACCACGAAGACTATGGAGCCCCGTACGCACGTATTTTTGGGAGATGTACGTCCGACTTTCTTAGGAGGGCAGTCTTTGCCGTATATCAACTATAGTTCTGAACGCCGTGTCTACACGGAGATGTCTCGATATCACTAGCCCGGAGGTGCCACGAACCACCCGTCTTCACCTGTTATTAGCCTACGTTTGGAGTTTCACCCACCGATACGTGAGATGTGGGGCGATCGTTACTTCACTCGAGAGAGGACTCTTTTCGTTCTCCTGCTTCGGCCCCGTCCCGTGTCTCTGCTATTCCCATGGTGATTTCCTTTGATGATGAGGAAGATCCTGAGGAAGATCCCGAGGAAGTCCCTGAGGACGACCCCGAAGAGGACCCTGAAGAGGATCCTGACACGATTCCTCCTCACTTGAGGGATTGATGTTACCCGTAGCTACTGAAGGCTACCAGTATTTTATTTTGGGGGCCCGATGTTTTGTTTGTAAAGGGCTGTAAATTCTGATACCGTGGGGATGTGTATGTAATACTTTGGGGGCAGGTATAGCTTTACTTTTTGATGTACCAGGCTTGTAACTAAATGTTTTGATAAACTTATATATATATATATATGATGATGCAGATGTTAATTCCTATGCATGTTTTACTTCGCTTGATCTATTATTTCCATTGATGTCTCGTCAACATGGTTATTAATTATAATTAAAAAAAATATATATATATATAATATAACCGCCAATTAAAATACCCAACTATGATCTAGTGAATATATGCGTCTTATTAAAACGAACCGGGTCTCAACTCACCTAATTTTATTTCCGCATTGTAATCGACCATGTGGCGTTCCCTTGGAAGAGGGGCGTTACATTTTTGGTATCGAGCCCTGCTTTATGTTTCTTTGGGTCTTGTGGTTGAGTCTGTCTTGTTTGTCTTTGTGTGTTCTCCGAATGGTATTCGTAAAGGAGTAGTGTTTGGTATTCTTAGTGAATGCAACCGACTTTTCTCGTGTTTTCGAGATAATCAATCGAGAAAGTGAGATGGCACGAAGGGAAGACATGGCAGCAGACTATTACAGGCCGATGCAAAGGATGGCCGAGGTCATCGCACAACAAATCCGAGCAAGCCGCACGACAAAGAAGAGAGAGAGTTACGCAACAACAAGAGCGAGCCGCTCAACGGTTAGAGGCTACTGCCGATGCTCGGAATTTAGCAGAGTTTCGACGCCATAATCCTCCTCAATTTAAAGGAGAATTTGATCCTGGACAAAGCTAGTCGTGGATCAAGGAGTTGGAGAAGGTATTTCGAGGAATGAATTGCGCCGAGGGTAAGAAGGTGGATTATGCTACTTTTATCTTTGGTAGGCAACGCCGAGAACCGGTGGAACGGAGTGCGGAGGATGCTAGAAGCTGCGAACCGAGATATTACTTGGGAGTTGTTCAAAAAAAAGTTCTTGGACAAGTATTTTCCTGCGAGTGCAAGGCATGCGAAGGAGTCGAAATTCCTCAACCTGCGACAGGGGAATATGACTGTTAGCGAGTACGCAGCGAGATTCGAAAACTTGTCACAGTTTTCGACCTACTTTCAGAACCAACCAGATGAGGCTTGGAAGTGCCGAAGATTCACGGAAGGATTGAGGTACGAACTGAGGAAAGCTGTAATCACCTTGAGGATCAATGAATTCTCACAACTTCTGGATACTTGCTGTGATGTAGAGGCTCTGGAGCAATCTAGAGATATGAGGAATAGAAACTTTGGGCCGCGAGATTCCGCAGAGCGCGGCAATAACAGTGCTAACCGCTTCCCGGAAGAAGCCATACTCTCGACCAATGGGAAGTCACCAACAAGCCATGGGTGGAAGTTCAAGTGGAGGTTCTAGTGGGAACCGGACCGGGCCAAAACTTGGCATACCCCTCCAAATGCCTAAGTGTGGAAAGATCATCCGACAAGGGATTGTCCTATCAAAGGGATTATCTGTTTTCGATGTGGAAACCTGGACACATCTACGAGACCCAATCGTGCGAAGGTCGAACCTTCAATGAATGTTGCGAAAGCCAAGAAACCGCAAGTTTGGAGGACGAGTTTACACTATGAACGGAGAAGCCTCCGAATCCGAAGATTTGATACAGGGGAGAAGGCATCATAGAAGGTAATCTTTTAACTGTACTGTATGACTCGGGGTAACCCATTCTTTTATATCGTATGACCGTGTGCAAAAAGCGAGTCTACCTCGTGTCGTCCTTACCTTTTGACTTAATCTGTTTCTACCCCCACCGATAAACCGAGTAGTTACTACCAAAGTTTGTCTAAACTGTCCATTGATTGTTGAAGGTCGATCCTTTCTCGGTCGATCTGATTTGTTTACCTCTTTCCCAATTAGATATTATCCTAGGGATGGATGGTTGTCTTCTAACCATGTTCGTTATTAGACTGCTCCCGGAAAGACCATAGTTTTTCCCATAAATGAGAATTCTAGATTTCGACGGCCAACCGAGTTCAAGCTTTCTTGAAAGAAGGAGCTCACGGATACATGCTACTTTTGTCTTCTTTGAAAATCGAGAATGAGGTTGATGTGGACACAATTCCGGTGGTGAATGAGTTTCCCGAAGTCTTTCCGAGAGTGTGCTCCGGTTTACCACCGGCTCGAGAGATAGAGTTTGCTATCGACTTAGTACCGGAGCTGGTCCTGTGTCTATAACACCGTACCGGATGGCACCAACAGAGTTAGCCGAGCTAAAGAAACAACTAGAAGAGCTTTTGGAAAAGCAATTTGTCAGGCCAAGTGTGTCACCATGGGAGCACCAGTGCTGTTAGTTCGCAAGAAGGATGGCACCTCAAGGTTATGTGTGGACTATCGGCACCGAACAAAGTGACGATTAAGAATAAATATCCACTCCCGAGGATTGACGACTTGATGGACCAACCGAAGGGAGCGGCGGTGTTTTTCCAAGATCGATCTGCGATCCGGGTATCATCGATACGAGTGAAGACAGAGGATGTGCCCAAGATCGCACGCACCCGATACGGTCACTACGAGTATTTGGCGATGCCGTTTGGTGTGACGAATGCACCAGCCTATCTTCATGGACTATGATGAACCGAATTTTTCGACCTTACTTGGATAAATTTGTTGTGGTCTTCATTGACGACATTCGGTATACTCTCAAAATCGGGAGGACCATGTTTGAACACCTCGATATAGTTCTTCGATTCTCAAGGAGAAGGAATTGTATGCCAAACTCAAAATGTGAGTTTTGGCCGGAAGAAGTCAAGTTTCTAGGTCACGTGATCTCAAAGAGTGGGATTGCTTTGTGGATCCATCGAAAGTGGAGGCAAGACTACGATGGGAAAGGCCGAAGTCAAGAACAGAGATTCGAAGCTTCGTGGGTTTAGCGGGATATTACCGGAGGTTCATTGAGGATTCTCCAAGATTGCTGGACCACTTACACAACTCACAAGGAAAAACCAAACTTTTGAGTGGACCGACAAATTTGTGAGCGAAGTTTCCAAGAGTTGAAGAATCGATCGACTACCTCACCGTGTTAGTGCTACCCGATCCGAATGAACAGCTTTGAAGTGTACTTGTGACGCTTCATACCAAGGGCTAGGATCCGTACTTATGCAACATGGAAGAGTGGTGGCTTATGCTTCAAGGCGTTGCGAGTGCACGAGAAGAATTATCCGACGCACGACCTGGAGCTAGCGGCTGTAGTTTTTGCTCTAAAAATATGGAGGCATTTTCTCTACGGAGCAACGTTTGACATTTTCAGTGATCACAAGAGTCTGAAGTATTTGTATGATCAGAAGGAGTTGAACATGAGGCAACGGAGGTGGTTAGAATTCTCGAAGGATTATATTTCCAACTTCGTATCATCCTGGCAAGGCAAATGTTGTGGCGGTACGCTCTAAGTAGGAAGATGATCGTGTCTCGCCCGATGATCAAGGAAAAGGATCTAATAGAGCAATTCGAGATGTATGGTCTTTTGTGAAGTTAGAACCTGGAAAGATTTGCATGAATATGGTTACCATCTCGAGCGAGTTGATGGACAAAGATAAAAAAAGAAAGAAAGAAGGACAAATTCTTGCAAGAAGTGAGGGAACGAGATGAAGCAAGGAAATGAAACAGAGTTTGCAGAGGGAACGGATGGAATTTTAAGATTTCATGGGAGAGTTTGTGTCCCTCGGAATCAAGAACTTAGAGAATACATCATTAATCATTCTCACACAAGCCAACTGAGTATGCACCCGGGCATGACAAAGATGTATCAAGACTTGAAGAAGTTGTTCTGGTGGCACGGAATGAAGAGTGACGTTACTAGACGTGTATCTACTTGTCTGGTTTGTCAAAAAGCTAAAGTGGAACATCAAGACCAGCAGGATTGCTTCAACCGTTATCTATTCCTAATGGAAGTGGGACAAGATTGCAATGGACTTTGTAGTCGGATTACCAAGGACAAGAAAAGGTCATGATTCGATTTGGGTAATTGTGGACCGACTCACGAAATCGCACATTTTCTTCCGATCGACATCAAGTACAAGCTGAGAGATTGACTCAGATCTATATTGGAGAGATTGTCGACCGCATGGTGTGCCTACAAGTATTGTTTCGATAGAGATCCTAGGTTTACTTCAAATTTACGGGAGAGTTTGCAAGAAGCATTGGGGATAATTTACGACTTAGTTCTCGCTTTATCATCCGCATGAGGACCGACGGTCGATCGGAGAGAACAATCCAATCTTTGGAAGATTTGCTTAGAGCTTGCACCATAGAGCAACTGGGACTTGGGATGACATTCTACCCTTGATAGAATTCACCTACAACAACAGATTATCATTCGAGCATGGGATGGCACCCTATGAAGCTCGTATGGACGACGATGTCGAACACCTATGTGTTGGTACCAAGACGCGAGCGCCTTACTATTGGACCCGAGATTATACAACGGACAACGAGAGAAGGTTAAAATGATTCAGAAAAGATGAGGACGGCTCGAGTCGACAAAAGAGTTATGCAGACCGAAGGAGAAAACCTCTTGAGTTTGAGGAAGGTGAGCATGTATTCTGAAAGTCACACCTACGACCGGGTGGGCCGGGCTTTAAAATCTAGAAAACTCACTCCTAAATTCCTTGGACCATACCAAATCGTTAGTCGTGTAGGTCCCGTAGCATACCAAATATCCTTACCTCCTTTTCTTTCAAACATTCATAATGTTTTTCATGTGTCACAACTTCTAAAATACCTTCCGACCCAAGTCATATCATAGCACCGATACAAGACAACTAAAAGAAAACTTAACTTATGAGACGTCTCCTATAAGAATCGAGGATAGCAGGATAAAGCAATTAAGAGGCAAGGAGATCGCATTGGTGAAAGTGATCTGGAACGAGGTGATTTGGAGATGCAACTCGGGAGTTGGAAGACAAGATGAGAGAGCAATACCCACTATTCTAAGGTATGCAAATTTCGAGGACGAAATTTCATTTTAGAAGGGGAGTGTTGTAACATCCTGAAAATTTATTATTTTGATAAAAACGATCATTTTATAATATTTGTAATTTTTAAGAATTTTTGTGGAATTTTCTGGAGATGATGAATATTTTAATATATTCTTCGTTTTATGTGTGTGCTGAGTGGAGCCGGGAGAATAGAATATTTTCCCTGAAGCCGGTAAACCTTGGACTGTCAAAGTGTCAACGGGGATCTTACTAAACCCGAGTCCCAGGACACGCTTCGAGGTCTACATTTTTGAGGTTTTATCTCAAGCTAGTGTAATAAATCATCCGTCAGAGGTATTTAATCAATGAGACAAGCTTACTATGCACTTCGTAGAGAAGAGTGCGAAGCTTCTCAAGGAAGCTTCTTTGAATCATTTTTTTATTATTTCTCTCTCTTCCCGTTTTTGGTGCTGCACATTTGAATTAAGGGACTTAATTCATTCTTCAATCCACACATTTTCCTCCTCCTGTATGTAGCACTCATCTTTCTCTCTTTCCATTTCTCCTTACAGCAGCACCATCCACCCACCATCATATTTTCATCCTCCAATACCGTCACACTCCTAGCTCCATTCCGTGTTTGGAGAAACACCATAACTGAGGGGAATCATCTTCAAGGTTCTATGTTTTCTTCATCTTCTTTTTCCTCCACGGTTGAAGCTTAAAGGTTGGAACTTTAAGGTAAAGTCCTTAGCTTTTTCCTCATCTCTCCTCATTTTCGTAACCCACCATTTTGATGACCATGGGTATCCATTTCAACACTTGATTCTGATTTTGGTGAGCTTGAATATTCAAGAATCTCTGGGAGCTGAAAATATAATTTCTGACCAAAAAAGAGCAGCCTTTCTTTGTGCTTCTCTAAGGTAAGAGGAAGACACTCCTCCTCAACCTCTCTTAGCATTTAGGAACGTCTGTGATTTTGTTGAGGGTCTTTCTGCTTTTGTATGTTGTTTGTATGGTATATGTGTTATTTGATTGTTTGAGTTTGAATGTACATATATATAAATATAACTGGATGTATTGAATGTGTAATATTGAAGAGAATGAGTTCCGAGTGATTTTCGGATAGTTACTGGTGTTGAACCCAAATTTGGGAACTTAATGTGGAAACTAGTAATAGTATGAAATTTGGCCAAACTCGTCGAATATAATACCTTGATCTTTTGGTGATATGTCAAAATCCGTCGAATGAAGATTTCTGACCATTTTCGTCGAATGATAAAATCCGTCGAGTAAGGACTCATGGCCAAAACTGTCGAACGTGATCACCTAATCACTTAGTAAAAGGTTAAAACCCGTCGAGTAAGGACTCATGGCCAAACCTGTCCAACGTGATAACCTAATCACTTAGTAAAAGGTTAAAATCCGTCGAGTAAGGACCCATAGCCAAACCTGTCGAATTTGATATCTTGGCCACTTAGTAAAATGTTAAAATCCGTCGAGTTTAGACTCCTGACCCTTTCCGTCGAATGTCAAACCCGTCGAATTTAGATTTCTGACCAGCAAACACTAAGTGAAAATCCGTCGAGTTTAGATCTTCGACCACTAAACACAATGTCAATATTCGTCGAGTGTGAACCTCGATCATGCCCGTCGAGATTGATCTTCCGACCGAAAACCCGTCGAATAGAGTCCCTGGACACTTACAAGAAAATGCCCCAAAGTTAATAATCGTCGAATTTGAGAGACAATGCCTGTCGAGTAGATGAGTTTCTCCAGACCCGTCGAAATTAGAGATTTCGACCAGTGTTCGTCGGTTCGACACTTGGGAGATTTTCTCCAACGTCGACACCTATACCCGTCGAATTGAGGCTTTTGTCGACCATCTGGAGGTTCGACGCTTTGATCTTCGTCCGACAGAACCCCCATCCGACGAAAAATGATTTCTTCGTCCGACGTAACCCCATCCGACGATGAAAAATGATTTCTTCGTCCGACGAAAAATGATTTCTTGCCTATCCTATTATAAAATGTGTTTCCCGTTCTTTCCTCCTCCTGTTACATTATTCTTCGTCGAATGGCAACTTCAATTATTCATAAAACGTAGTCTATGTCGAATTCAAACGTATACCTATCACCCAACACCTAGTAATTGAATTCTGTGACTCAATTTGTGATTCCAACCGTGTAGTTCTCTGGACCCAAAACCTTGGGACTAATAGAGGAATATTGATTATAAATAAATGGGATAGCTAGAAATTACTTAGGGATGCATAAACAGGGAAGAACATGAGAGTGTGAGATTTTGAGATCTTAAAATAACCTTCTAAGGGCATATGAATAAATTACCTAAGAGGACTTAAGTTAACTAAGAGAATTCCTTTAGAGACAAACCCCAGTAAGTAAAGCAAAACCTAGCAAGAATTCATAATACGTTTTAAAAAGGTATTGATTTATTTAATGACAATATTATTGTGGGTCCATGTGAGAGACCGTTGACTGTATTAATTCTTACTTTGGCAAATTGTGACATATGATGGAATGGTATGTGATAATGATCATACATGGTTATGCATAGAGTCTCGTATGCATTGTGATTTGTCCGTTGGATTTGTCGTAAGGCCTAGTTGCCTAGGAGTTGAACACACCTTAGTGCGGGTGCGAATAGACAAGTGGGGTCCTGTAGTTGGCCTTGAGGGCGTTGGGGCGCGGGTGTTTCACAAAGGGCAGTGGTAGCCCCTCTGGACCGTGAGACAAACCGATGCAAACGCACCAACGATCCTGACTGGCCACAGTCCCCATATCGAGATCTTGTGAGAATGCTACTGTATAAAGCCTTGTTGCGCAAAATGACTGATTATTTTCTGGAAAGCACTTGTTTTTATGGCTGACGAGATACTGGCATGTCTCCCTGATCATTCTCTCCGAGTGTTTTGTGTCTAGCTCCATGGAGTAGGATCTTGGTTATTGAGGGCTCATGTGTATAGAGTCCGTGCATTATTTGCATTATCATTACTACGGTTTGGCATTGATATATTGTTGATATACCTATGACTGCTTGGAACTGTTTGCTTGATCATAACTGCTCTTGAATGTCTATTACTATTACTGTTGTTGTAAATGCTATGTGGGCGCCTTGCGCCGTTTGGTTTCTTGATGCTATAATTGGTAATGACGGAAGGATGTCTTACCTCTTTTCCTTCCTGTCTCTCCATTTCTCGTTTATCTCGTACATTGCGTCTCATCGAAGACAATCGTGAGGAACCCAGGAAGCTCCCAACTTCCCCGGTTTTTGGCCTTATCTTGACTGAGCGACCACAGAAGACTATGGAGCCCGTACGCACGATTTTTGGGAGATGTACGTCTAACTTTCTTAGGAGGGCCAGAGTGCTGGTATATCAACTATAGTTCTGAACGCTGTGTCTACACGGGAGATGTCTCGATATCACTAGCCTGGAGGCGCCACGAACCACCTATCTTCACCTGCTGTATTAGCCTACGTTTGGAGTTTCAGCTACCGATACGTGAGATGTGGGGCGATCGTTACTTCACTCTGAGAGAGGACTCTTTTCGTTCTACAACTCGGGCCCCGTCCCGTGTCTCTGCTATTCCCATGGTGATTTCCTTTGATGATGAGGAAGATCCTGAGGAAGATCCCGAGGAAGTCCCTGAGGACGACCCCGAAGAGGACCCTGAAGAGGATCCTGACACGATTCCTCCTCACTTGAGGGATTGATGTTACTCGTAGCTACTGAAGGCTACCGATTTTATTTTGGGGCCCGATGTTTTGTTTGTAAAGGGCTGTAAATTCTGATACCGTGGGGATGTGTATGTAATACTTTGGGGGCAGGTATAGCTTTGCTTTTTGATGTACCAGGCTTGTAACTAAATGTTTTGATAAACTTATATATATATATATATATGATGATGCGATGTTAATTCCTATGCATGTTTTACTTCTTTTGATCTATTATTTCCATTGATGTCTCGTCAACATGGTTATTAATTATAATTAAAAAAAATATATATATATATAATATAACCGCCAATTAAAATACCCAACTATGATCTAGTGAATATATGCGTCTTATTAAAACGAACCTAGGGTCTCAACTCACCTAATTTTATTTCCGCATTGTAATCGACCATGTGGCGTTCCCTTGGAAGAGGGGCGTTACATATAAAGCCTTATTGCACAAAATGATTAATTATTTTTTGGAAAAGCACTTGATTTCCGGCTGACGAGATACTGGTATATCCCCCTAATCATTCTCTCTGATGTTTGTGTCTAACTCCATGAAGTAGGATTTTTAGTATCATGTGCATGTGCATAGTGAGTCGCCATATCAGTTGATATTTACTTATTCATATGAAAATTTAATTTGTTGTCTTATTAATATTATAACTACCTGTAAATGCTAAGTTGTTTATTATCTATTCTTAATGTTGGTTACCATTTCTGAAATGTTACATGGGTGTCAGGCGATGTTTTGTTTCTTTACTACCACAATAGGCAATGATGTAGAATGTCTTACCTCTTTTCTATATTTCTACCATTTTTGTTTTACTTATGTGATTATCTGAAGATGTCAGCGAAGAAGGGGAAGTTCACGAGTTCCCCGATTTTTGGCCCGACTTCAACTAGCACCTGCTTATGTGCGGTTGGCCTTCCTCGGAGGTCCAAACTGCTGGCACATTAACTTCAGCTCGGGTTGTTGTGTTTATGTGGGAGATGTGAAGGTATCACTGGTTTGGGGGCGTTATGATCCGCCCATCTTCACCTGCAGTGTTCGGTTACATTTAGAATTTTACATGCCCATTAAGGACATGTGGGGCAATCATTATTACACCCACCCCACAGGAGGATTCATTCCTCTCCACTGCCCGAGCCCCGGCCCATAATTCGGCGGCTTTGATGAGGGTCTCCTCTGACGAGGAAGACCCTGAAGGGGATCCTGACACGATTCCTTCTCTCTCTTCTTAGGGGCTGATTATTGTCGATAGTCACTGAGGGCTATCTGTGTTCTTTTTGGGGCCTTGATATTCATTTTGGGGGTCTGTATATCATTTTTTTGGGGTCTTGTAAAGCTTAGGCTTCTTTTTGATGAGCCTTGATGTAATTGGTAATTTATAATTTGTATTTAAACGATATATATATATATATATATATATATATATATATACTTGTGTATCTCTTATAAGTGTTTGTACGTTTGAATATTTCATTGATGAAGAGGTTATTGAATATAGATATATACATATAATAAAAAGAAAAAAAAATATTCACCATTTTATTTATACAGCTTATAATCAAATAAGTTTAATTATGATTTAATAAATCGGGTCTTAATTTATACTTTTATTTTTTGCATTGTAAATAATGACGTGACGTTCCCTCCCAAAAAGGGAGCATTATACCGGTACCCTGACATCCCCAAGGTCAACATTATGACCTACACTAATCTACTCGCACCCGCACTAAGGTGTGTTTAATCTCCTAGGCAACATGGCCTTAACAACAGTCCATCAAACTTTCACAATGGATGATAACTCAATACGTACATGTATATTTACTAATAATATACTTTTCCACAACTTGCCACGATTTGGCCAAGATAACCATCATCAAGTCTTCAAATAAGACATTAGACGCTTAGGGTCATCAAGTCTTCAAATAAGACATTAGACGCTTAGGGTTCATTATAGAATTAAGCCTTAATCTTCTACGTTTTTCTCATTAAATTTCTCTTAAGCTGATTTAATTTGAGTTATTCAACATCTTACTTACACTCATTGTAACACCCCTCGATTTAATAACCACGGCACAATTATCATTATACCACGATCACTAAATTTTGGTGTGCTACAACTCAAATAACAAGTTTTTCATATTTAACCATTTTGCATATAAAGAAATTATGAGCCACGAATGAAATATGTTTATCGCATAGCTCCCAAAAGTACAATTACAGAGTGAAGTACATTAAATATATATATATATATATATATATATATATATATATATATAATGATTGCAAGGTACTATTAACATGAAAACGTAACACTTATATACCCAAATAATAACAGACATGTACCAAAACACTAAAGGATAGGTAGTAACCCCGGGATAGGTACTACCTGTGGACAGAGCCACTACCCCTATATACAATGAAACGTTCAGTGTCTCATTCGACCCGCTAGGCATCAATGCCCCCATGAAGCTGCATTTGCACGTTGCCAAGGAATTCCCATCTCAACGCCATCACAGGAACTAGAAAGTCAACTCAACCACAGCCAGCCAATTTAACTGTGTCCCCTCCACAGCTTTTATCGAACACAAAATAAAGCGGGACAATATAACAAAGAGGTGAGATATCCTATATCATTACCAACATGGCAGCAAAGGAACATAGCATGAATGACGTAGTTGTAACATCCCAAAAATTATTTATTTTATTATAAATAATCATTTTATAATATTTATGATTTTTAAGAATTTTTATGAAATTTTCTGGAAACGTTGAATATTTTAATATATTCTTCATTTTGCGTGCCCACTGAGCGGAGTCGGGAAAACAAAATATTTTTCCCTGGGGCTGGTAAACTTTGGATTGTGCAAATGTCGACAGGGGATCTTACTAAACCCGAGGCTGGACACAGTTTACGAGGTTTACATTTTACGATATTTTATCTGATAAATAAAATCGCTGTATCATAAAATTATCTGATGAATAATAAAATATTATTTTCATCAATGGTAACTTTTATTTACTGGAAAAATAATTCTAACAGTATAATTAATCATCTGTTAGATGTATTTAATTAAGGAGACAAGCTTACTATGCACTTTGTTGAGAATTGTGCAAAGCTTCTCAAGGAAGCTTCAAGGAAACTTCTAGGAAGTTTCCTTCCCAACCACTTTTCTCTCTCCTCCTTTTTTTGGTGCTGCACGGTTGGTCAAGGGGGCATATTACATTTTCATTCTCTCATTTCCTCTCCTCCCATACGCAGCTCACTCTTTTTCTCTCTTCTCCATACGGCTGCACACACCCACAACCACCATTGTTGATTTCAAGCTTTCTTTGCTCAACCCAATAGGGACCGTTGTTTCCCCCTCACCATCTTCAAGCTTTCTTCTTGGTGGAGCTCATCTTTATTTCTTCATCTTCGTACTCCACAGCAGCCCCAAAGCTTGGAGCTCTAAGGTAAAGCTCTCAACTTTCTTCTCCTTTCTCCCCATTTTCGTGTTCCATGGTCACATTGGTGACTATGGATGCCATTCCACTCTTTGATCTTGATTTTTTATGGATTTGAACACCAAGGTTCTGTGGTGGTGAAGCACGAAATTTCTAAGCAAAAAGGAGCTTGCTTTTCTTTGTGCTTCTCTCAGGTAAGAGGAAGACACTCCTCCTCAACCTCTATTAGCATTAAGAAACCTTGTTTGTGAGTAATTGTGATAAAACCCTATTGAGGGCTATTCTCTGTTTGTATGATTAGTATGTTTGCATGTTGTTTATAATGTGTCTCTACTGTTAGATTGTTTGTTAGTGTATATTGAGGTATTAATGGTTTGGAATGCATGAAATGGAAGGAAATGATATCGAGTTGGTTCTCGGAGGGCCACGGTTTTTAGGCTCAAAATTTGGGGATCCTTTGTGAACAATTGTAACAATTGGAATTTCAAAATAAAATCAACTGTACATTATGTAATAAATGAAGATATACTTCTCCAAATCTGTCGAGTAGAGTTTCTGACCATTTAGTAGAGATACTTCTCCATATCCGTCGAATTTGATCTTCTGGCCATATCCATCGAATTTGAACTCTGACCATTTAGTACAATGTCAATATCCATCAAATTTGAATGTCAATATCCGTCGAGTTAGGATTCCTGTCCATTAAACACTTTCGTTGGTTAAACAAGATAAACTTCTGCAATGTCAGCAATGTCAATATCTGTCGAGTTAGGATTCTTATCCATTGAACACTTTCATCGGTTGAACTAGAGAGAAACTTCTGCAATGTCAATATCCATCGAGTTAGGATTTCTGTCCATTGAACACTTTCATCGGTTAAACAAGATAAACTTCTGCAATGTCAGCAATGTCAATATCCGTCGAGTTAGGATTCTTGTCCATTAAACACTTTCATCAGTTGAACAAAAGAGAAACTTCTGCAATGTCAATATCCGTCGAGTTAGGATTCTTGTTCATTAAACACTTTCGTCAGTTAAATAAGATAAACTTTGCAATGTCAATATCCATCGAGTTAGGATTCTTGTCCATTAAACACTTTCATCGGTTGAACAAGAGAGAAACTTTAGCAATGTCAATATCCGTCGAGTTAGGATTCTTGTTCATTAAACACTATCATCGGTTAAACAAGATAAACTTTGCAATGTCAGTAATGTCAATATCCGTCGAATTAGGATTCTTGTCCATTAAACACTTTCATCGGTTAAACCAGAGAGAAACTTCTGTAATGTCAATATCTGTCGAGTTAGGATTCCTATCCATTAAACACTTTCGTCGGTTAAACAAGATAAACTTCTGCAATGTTAGCAATGTCAATATCCGTCGAGTTAGGATTTATGTCCATTTAGTGCTTTTGTCGGTTAAACCCTTGGAAGATTTCTCCAACGTCAACACCCATCCGTCGAATTAGGAATTTCTGCTAATCTTCTAGTGGATTCGATAGCTCTATACATCACTCGACAGAACCTTCGTTCGACAGAAATTGATTTTTAGCCATTCTTGTCAAATAATGTTTTCCTACCAATATTGCTTCTGTCATGTTATTTTTTGTCGAGAGGTAGCCTCAATTGTAAACTAGACATTTTTTTGTCGAGTCCAAAAGTATAATTTACCACCTAACGCCTAGTGATTAAATTAATGGTAATAGGATGCAAGAATTAGCAAATTGGAAAATTAAATTATACCTTGAGATTTATAAATTTTAAAGAACCAAGAATGGAATTTTCATAAGACTTAGGATAATTTTAATTAGGGTAAGAACAAGAGAGTATGAGACATTGAGATCTTAGAATAACCTTCTAAGTGTATATGAATAAATTACCTAAGAGAATTTAATCAACTAAGAGGATTTCATTAGAGACAAACTTTGTGAGAAAAGCTAAACCTAAGCAAGAATTCATAATATACCTTAAAAATACATAAATTCATTTAATTCTAATGTTATGATATTGTGGGTCCATGTGAGTGACCAATAATTGTGTTGATTCTTGCTTTGGGCCAATTGTGGCATATTGTGGAAATTGTATGTAATAATGATCATACATGATTATGCATAGAGTCTGTATGCATTGTGAATGTCCGTTGGACTTTGTTAAGGCCTTTAGCCTAGGAGTTGAATCACACCTTAGTGCAGATGCGAATAGACAAGTGGGGTCCTGTAGTTGACCCTGAAGGCGTCGAGGCGTGGGTGTCTCACAGAGGGCAGTGGTAGCTCCTCTGGACCGTGGGACAAACCGATACACACGCACCGACGATCCTGACTGGACACTGTCCTATATCGAGATCTTGTGGGAATGCTGCTGTATAAAGCCTTATTGCGCAAAATGACTGATTATTTTCTGGAAAGCACTTGTTTTTATGGCTGACGAGATACTGGCATGTCTCCCTGATCATTCTCTCCTAATGTTTTGTGTCTAGCTCTATGGAGTAGGATTTTGACTTTGTATGCATGTGCATAATGGGTCCATGAATTATCTGGCATTTATGATTATTATAATTTGGAATTGTTATCTTACTGTTATATATATAACTGCTTGGAACTGCTTATTTGTTTATTTCTACTATTTGATGTTTATGATTACTATTTGGAAATGCTATGTGGGTGTTTTGCTCCGTGTTGTTTCTTGTTTCTATAATTGGTAATGATGGTAGGATGTCTTACCTCTTTCTTGTACTTTTCTTGTTCTATGTAAATTCTTGGTTAAAGACTGTAAGTGGGGACAAGGTTGGATTCTTTTGGACTTTCTTGGTTTGACCTATTGTATCTGGTGATGTCGTCGCGAATGGGGTTTTATTGGGTTCGTTCGAATTATGTTCACCGGAGGTGCCAAGACTTGGCTAGTCGACTGGACCGACAAGCGTATGCGATATGTTGGGGATCTGACCTTGACCATGAAGAGGATTGCGATTGAAGACCTTATTCTGTATTTCTCACTACACCGGTGAGCCCAGAGTTGCATTACGCATTCGGGATTCGATGGAGTGCCCAACTCCTTAGTCGTGGATATGGTGTGGGTAGTTTATATTTTTTTTTTTGCATTACCTGTATAAAAGTGTATTTTGGATATATATATATGTTGTAAGGTGATTATCCAGTCTTAAATACTATAATTTGAGTACATCTTATAATTCATATTTTAACTAGTTGTATACATAACTATTCATTCGTGGCTCCTATTTTCTTCATATGTGAAATGTTTTAATATAATTTGAATAATTTGTTATTTGACAATTGTAGCACGCTGAAATTTAGTGACCGCGACATAATGATGATTGTGCCATGGTTATTAAATCGAGGGGTGTTACAGTAGTCATTCCATACATATAGATATTGCAGATATATTCAAGTTATCAATTTCTCATACATATATCATCAGAAAAGTATATTCCACGATAATATAAATATTATCAGCACTATAACAACAGATATCTATCATAAATATATAAATAATAAATTATGTCACCACAATATGTATGTTGACCATGCCATGATAATTATGTGAACTGACCATGCATATGCACAATGCGTATGCTGACCATCCTCATGTACAATGTACTCATTTCCTACTCCATGGAGCTAAACTCAAGGTTTTCAGAGATGAACACCCTAGAAAATCTATCCCCCCTCAATAGACAGTCTACATTGGGTCATGGAAAGCAATAGTGCCTTATCGGGCTGCCAATGCGTTGCAACAGTGTTCACGGCCAGGGGTATACAATGTGATAACTTAATCACAAGTGAAACACCGCGCCCTGACATCCCCCTATGTCTCTTCAAGACTCCATTATCCTGTAAGTCCTCGTTCACTCCCAGGCATAACATGCCATAACTGTGTAATGCACAAATGCATATTCAATGGGATTCAACCCTTCGTTGTACCATTCCCAATGGTATCAAAGCAATCGTCCATACAATTGTTTCAATACTATTTTCATCAGTGATATTATATAATCGTCCATACGACTACATAGTACCACTGTTATCTAGGTTTTCTCTAATAACTAGTCCTTTCTGACTAAATCGTCTACCTGATGTTTCCGGTTATAAAAGCAAGCCACATCTGACTAAATCGTCTACCTGATGTTTCTTGGTCCGATACTTCGGTCCCATAATCACAATGTCGATGCATGCTCATCATGTTCGACTTTTTCAATCATCCTCAATGCATGTGGATTCAATGCGTATATATACATACATACATAGGTTCACAATGATAACATAACTTATTCAAATTCACAAGCCACAACGAATCAATATTAAGACCTCAAAGGTGAACACATACTATTCAAAGTTGTTACAAAAGTTATGCCTCAATTCCATTATATTCTTGCATTAACATTTCTTAGAATATTTACTTTGAGTTCCTCACAACCCTCCTCACACTCATGTTCTTTCTTTATCTAAACCTCACTCTAAGTTTTATGATAAGATTGTGTACTTTGTCCGTTCCACATTATGAGTTCATAATTAAGTGTGTATTCATTTAATTAACTAAGTTCTAGCTTGTTAAAAAGTCTCCCAATGAGTGCCCAATGAGACCGTGAGCTTCTAAGGGACTAGAAAAGAACCAACCATTCTTCATTACCCAAAATACACGATCGTGCCAAAATACATGGCCTGGAGTACACGGTCGTGCCAAATTACATGACCTAGGTTGTGTATGCCTCTGGAAAACACTCTTTTTTACGTTGCTTGATTACATGGTCGTGCAGTGTTGCACGGCCTAGGCCGTGTATACCTCTGATCTGGGGATCTAATGCCAGAAACTTGCAAAAAGTACTCCCCCAAGCCTCCAAATCGAATGTTTATGACTCCTTTGCTTCCCAAACACATACCCAAGCATTTTTACACTTTTATATCCATCAAGATTCACAATATTAAGCATAGGAAATCATACAACACATTCAAAATAAATCATTATCAAAATCACAAACAAAGTGAGGAACCCACAATGGATTCCTCACTATTAACACCAAAGGCATTTCCTCACCACCAAGATTAGGTGAAGAGGAGTATCTCCCTCTTACCTCAAGAGAAGACAAGAGAACAAGCTCCTTGATGCCTCTTGAAATTCGACCAACACCTCCAAGAAAATCCCTAAGATGATGAAACCCAAGAAATCCAAAATCAAAGCTTGAAAAGGGAGTCCTTGGTCACAATGGTGGCCAAGGACCACGAAAATGAGAAGAGAAAAGATGAAAGCCATGGACTTTACCTCAAAGCTTCAAGCTTTAGAGCTTGAAGAGAATGATGGAGATGGAGGAAATCAAAGGAAGATCTTCAAAGAAGAAGGCTTCAAAGTGATGAGAGGAATCAAGACCCTAGATTGACTTGAGCAAATGAGCTTGAGTGGCCTCCCATGGTGGCTTGGCCATGTGGGAGAAGAGAGGAAGAGAGGAGAGTGTGTGTGAGAGAGAGATGAGAGAACGTGAGATAGAAAGAGAAAGAAGAGAAAAAAGATGAAGGGTAGAGAGAGAAGTGGGTAGTAGAAAAGATGATGACCCTTTTTGACTTTTGAAATTAGAATAGAGTAATTAATCAAGTGAAGCACATTTTTTTTGGCTCCAAAATGAAGCATGTAGCCTTGTGGGAGTGGGAGGGAGGAGAGAGAAGATGAATGGCTTCCTTGAGAAGCTTGGAGGAAGCTTCCTTGAAGCTTCCTTGAGGCTTCCTTGAGAAGCTTCGCACGCTTCTCGATAAAGTGAAGTGTGAGGTCACTTAGATGATCTCATAAAAGTGATCAGACAGAAATAATCTGCTAGAGCTATTATTCATTAGATAAATATTATAGTTAGCATACATAATATTTTACTGTCCCATCGATAATAAAATATACTGTGATTTTATTTATCAGATAAAATTTAGAAAAATAAAAACTTCGTAAACTGTGTCCAGTCTCGGGTTTAGTAAGATCCTCCGTCGATGTCTCTACAGTTCAAAATTTTTCAACTTCGGAAAAAATGTTTCATTTTCCCAACCTCACTCAGTATGCACGTAAATAAAAAAAATATTAAAATAATCAAACAATTCAAAAAATTCTAGAACAATTCTAAAAAATCACAAATATTAGAAAATAACTATTCATCATGAAACAAACAATTTTTGATATGTTATACTGAAACACCTCAATATACACGTAAAACAAGAAATATATTAAAATATTTGACGTATTCAAAAATTCTAGAAATTTTTTCAAAAATCATAAATATTATAAAATAATTATTTATAATGAAATAAATAATTTTCAGATATTACACTCATGTCTTTCCTTTAATTTAGAATTATTCTAAGTTTTAGGATAAGATCTCATTCTTGATTCTTTCCATTTTATGAATCCCTAATTAATTCTTAATTATCCAATTAATAAAGTTTTACTTAAATTTAGTATTTCTTATGAAATTCTTTTCTAGAGGAATTCTCTTGATTATTAGGTTCCTTGTTTTAAGTTTATCCATACTCACTTAGAAAATTATTCTAAGTTCTCTAAGTCTCACACACTCTTGTTCTTCCCTTAGATTCCAAAAATTCACTCTAGGTTATCAATTTAATTTTCTTTCCAATCACAATGTTAATTACTTAACTCTTAAATTATAAATATCCAAGGTTGCACAAAAATTACACAATTGGACCCAAAATGGGCCTAGAGGCCATGAGCCTCTCTAAAGGGTGAGAACCCAAAATTTTTTTTGATTCATTAATTGTTATTTACTTGATTACTCATCTCTTCACTTGTTGCAAAATTTTAAATCATTTACACCCTATGAGGGGGTTGTGGCCGTGAGCCTCAATGGGAAAAATAAGGAATTCTTGCCCCCAATTCATGTTTCCAATCAATCAAAACTAATCCAAGATCATCAATTTGATATATACATTCAATGAAGTAAATCATACATGATAAAGTCAATACATAGCCATCAAAATCACATATCACAAAGAGTAACCCTAACAAGGGTTTCTCACAACCAATACACAATACAAGTTTCCTGCTACCAATAGAGGTTGAAGTAGATAGTCTTCCTCTTACCTAAGGGAGAAAACAAGCCAAGAACTCCATTAAAGCTCCTAGTGAAATTCGGTTTTCACTTCTCCAAAAATCCTAGAAATTACAACTTCATCAAATCAACACTAAGGCTTGAAAAAGAATGGATCCATGGTCATTGTAACATCCCAAATTTTAGACTATGTTACAGAACTGATAGAATTACACTGTTTTGTGTTTTTTGTGCAATATAAAAATAATTTGACTGTTCTGATACTATTTTTGATTATTTTGTGTGATTTGCTCTAGGTCAGAAAAATAATAATTTTCTAGCCAAAAAAATCTTATTTTTATTATTCGGGATTGGGGGATCTTACTAAATCTAATTCCGATTGATATATATATTAATCTTTTAATTTTTAGGATTTAACTGCGTAATAAAATAATTTTATATTATTATAATATTATTTTATTTGACAAGATCTTACCTACTGTCTCAAAAACAATAGAAATCTGTTTCAAAATGACCATGGACCTTAAAAAGTTTGTGGGACCCGCATTTAAAGTAGCAGTCAACGATTCTGACTGGACTAAATTCTAAGCCAATAGGAATCAGTCAACGATGGTGGCTTGAAAAATTCTAACCAATAAGGTTTAGTCAAACAAAGAGGCAAAGACTTCATTGTGGACCCTTGGATAAAAAATGTGATTAAGATGCTTTTGATCATAGCCGTTGATCAAATCAA
This sequence comes from Ormosia semicastrata, assembly GCA_029884595.1. Taxonomy (NCBI): domain Eukaryota; kingdom Viridiplantae; phylum Streptophyta; class Magnoliopsida; order Fabales; family Fabaceae; genus Ormosia; species Ormosia semicastrata. The sequence goes on along the minus strand of JAQQTO010000048.1, from coordinate 36,032,514 downwards.
TGGTGTGAGAATAATTCTAGTTTAATCACTAAGTAATATCCACCTTAGATCAAATTAAGGGCTAGGAATTAAAGTTAAAATCAAAGGTTGAGATTGAGTCAAACATAGTAGCTTGACTTTGCTTAGTAACTAATTAAACCTAATTTGGTCAATCTAATTACCTAATTAACAAATTAAGTAAGCTAACCTAGTTATTGATTAGTTATAATCTAATTATTAATTAGATATCCTAACTTTGTTTAAAGGCTATGATATATGTGATTATATATTTAATTACTTAGTCATGTAATTAGAATGTCAGTTAAGAGTAATTAGGAAATTTAATCTAATTAGTTAACTAATTAATTAGCATGCAATTAGCTTTTAATTGAAGTCAAACCAAGCCCTAATCTCCCTTGTACCCCACGGCCAAGGAGGCCATTCCACTATGTTCTCCATTGTTCTTGAACCATCTAAGTGATCATTGCATGACCAAGTGTGACATAGGCCATGTGCCATTCAAAGTGTGAAGACAAATGGATATTTACTATCTAAGTTAAACACTCAATCTCTCCTACAACACTCACACGGCAGCCCCTCCATATTTTACATTCAATATTCACTTTTACACTTATCAAGAGCTTAGCCAAATATTCTCCCAAAATACCAAGAACACCAAGCATCATTTCTCTTCCATTTTCTCTCTCAAATTCAGCCCAAGCACCCAATATCACCATCTATCTTCTATAATTTTTCTTTCTTACTTTTCCTAAATCTAAACTATCTCCTAAACACTTTTTGTTTAGAAACTTTTGTCAAAAACCTACTCTTTCTAGTTCAAAATCCAAGCTTTTGTTCACTTCCCTAAGGGTAAGGTTTTGATTTTATGGTTTAAAATTTAGTTTGTGATTTTCTAAATCATGTTTGTTCCAAGGTTTTCCATTATGAAGCCTTGTATGTGATTTTACTTATTGTTTAAGAATTTTAGGGATTTGTTTTGGAGTCCAAACGAAAATCAAAAAGGAGGAGAAGACTAGGAGATCCTTGTCTTCAAGAGGTAAGAGGGAGATTTAATCTCATCAATCTTGTGTGGTGATGAGAAAATGGATTGTATTTGTGTGAAGAATCCATAAGGATTCATTTGTGTGGTTGTTTATTATTTTTCCTATTTGTGGTTGATTTTGTTTGCAAGCATGTTTATAGTTTTTAAAATATATTGCATGTGTTCATAGTTTTTAAAATATATTGCATGTGTTTATAGTTTCTAAAAATATATTGCATGTGTTTATAGAAATATGATTATTAATGTAGGATGTGAATAACATGTAACGATTGTATGAGTGTTCCAAAGAACACAAAGGAGCTCACGGCTTCTCAAGGAAAAAGAGAACCAAAATGTTCTCAACCATTTTCTAAACAATGATTTAATGAATCTAGGTAAAATAATGAATTTGAGAATGATTTAAGTTAATTTTGGCCAACATGCCATTTAATGTATATTTGAATTCCAAATTTATTTTCTAAAGTAGGTTAAGTAGCTAATCAGAATTCTTAATTAAAAGGATTTATTTTAAGTAAGAATTAAAGTAAACGCTTGAAAAATACTAATGTAGAGCTCATTCTCTGAGTTTTGAAGCGCGTTAGCAAGTTTCAAGGTGTAACTGATGAGTAAGGTTAAAATGAACATCATTTAGAGAAAAAAGTCAAAAATACCATATACTAATTTTCTAGGTAAAATGTTGCCGAAATTTACTAAAATCAGACAAATAAAATGAAAAGATTCCATAATATATTTATAACGTAAGGAAAATATTCTACGTAGTTTAAAAGTACTAAATAAAGCCTATGCATTGTTAAAATAAAGACTTTAAGCTATATGGTTAAGAAAATGATTTAAAATATTACGCAATTGAGAAAATGATTTAAAAACATTACGCGATGTTCAAAAATGTCAAAATATATTTACGCAATTTAAAAACATTTGTAAAAGCGATGCGATTGTGAAAATGCGATAAAATTTCTACACGACTAAATGGAACAGTGAGTTTTACTATCGGGCCAAAGTGGTGGACCCGGACATGTTGAGAAATAGTACTGTTAAGTGAACACATACTATATATTGGAATATTAAGACTAAGGGTAGTTTCATAAATATGGTAATATATCGAGATTAAGGATATTTTTATAATTTTGATTCTAAATCATGTATTGAGAGTTGTGTCAATTTGATTGATAATTGGCGATTGATTGACGAGATGAATTACACCATGTTGTGGGTGTGATAGTGTTAGCCATGGTAACCATTACCTAAGAGGGGGGTGAATTGGGTGACGATAAGTTTTAATGCAACTTTGACAAATTACGCTTTTTAAATCACTCAATTAATAAATGCAGCGGAACATGCATAACAAATTCACAACTATTAAGGATTGCTCAAATACAACTTGGGTTAAAGGATAAATCAAGCAAATAAACTAGATATGAAGATCAACTCAAGCATATATAGTTAAAGCACAAATATAAAGAGATAGAGTTGAAAAGATCAAACATTGAGATTTATCCTGGTTCAGCCACCAACCACTTGTGGCGTACATCCAGACTGGTCTAGGAAAACCTTTGTACATGCAAGAGCACTCCTCACACCTTGGGATACCTTACCCTTGTGCTAGAGTCTCTAATTCTTCAAGCTTTACAGGTGCTTGATGACCTTTACAATTTTGAGCACTCAACACCTTGGGATACCTCACCATTTGTGCTTGAGCCTCTACATTCAAGGGATGCCTCACCCTTTACAATTCTTGAGGGATACCTCACCCTCTTACAATGATTTCAAGATGAAGAGAAAGAATAGAAACTCTCGCAAGAGTAGATATACAACTTGAAGAACAAAGTATGGATAAGAAAACTCTCTCAAGAGTGGATAATACAAGTTGAAGCTCAATGGGTATAAAGGATTCAAACTTTAAAGCTCAAAATATGATTTTTATGATTCAAGGATCAATTCTAGTGTTTAAGAGGTGTATAAGCTTAATACAACACTTATATATAGAGCCCAAGTGATAAAATAGCCATTGGTAGTGTTTTATAATGATTTTCTATAAAAACTAGCCGTTTATAGCCGTTAGAAATGTTCCTGGGCACTTGGTAATCAATTACAAGCTTCATGTAATCAATTACAAGTTTTCTGGGCACTTTGTAATCGATTACACACTTCCTGTAATCGATTACACGGCTTCTGTCAACGTTGTAATTGATTACATGGCCTGTGTAATCGATTACAGCATTTTCTAGTTTTGAAAACTGACTTTAAAAGGTCATAACTTCGTCATTTCTTATCCGATTAAAGCGAATGACCACTCATTGGAAAGATCTTTGAGTCTATTTTTATATGAAAGAAGTTTTAGAACAAAAATCAAAGTATTTTGAACGATATAATCAAAATAGTAACCAAATATCATATTTTCAAAACTCAAACTTTAATTAGTCATAACTTTTTTGTTTCCTATCCCTTTAAAGCAAATGACCACTCATTGAAAAAATATTTGAGTCTATTTTCATATGAAATATTTCAAAACAAAACTCAGTAATTTGAAAGTTATTATCAAAAGAGTAACTAAATGTCATTTTAACAAAACACAAACTTGACTAATTTTTACAGATTTGAAATACCACCAAGGCTAACTTTTCAAAAATATTTTGTTGGGCATTTAAACATTTTAGAAACACTTATAAAAACTTGTTTGAGCTTAGTGTGATTCATTTTTACCTTTACACAAGATCTAAGTCCTATAAGCTATTCTTGAAGAACCTTGGGACTTAATCTTTGCACTTTCAATCCTTTAGCTTCTTGATGTAATCCAAGCTTCCGAAATTTTCTTCTCTTCATGTCTTGCACAAGCTTGGAACATCTTTATTATTTTCATCATTCTTAAGTTGAGCATAGTTGTGATCATTTTACTTTCTTATTTCAATGCTCACTCTTGGTACTTGGACTATCCTACAAAGTATTACTCACTTAAAACAAGTATAGTTAGTCCAAATTCATAACTCAATATCTTCATATGCATCATTCATAAATGTATAACTATAGTTAGTCTAACATGCATATAAGACTTTCATAGACACATTCAAATAAGATATTTATCAATTACAAATAGATATGCCTATATAGGATGCAACAAAGAACACTTTACACATTTTCATCAAAATAAAATCAAATCCAATATTAATTCATTTATAACTCATATAAAGAATTATTAGATATATTATATGAAGAGTGTTATATATATCTCATTGAGCACATCTATATAACATGATCAACATTCTTTTGTGATGCATTTATCATTTATTAAGCACAATTATAAAGCATAAGCATCATTCTTTTTGTTTTGTATTTGTCATCATCAAAACCTAACATATTAAACCATTGGGGCAAACCTATTTCCACAATCTCCCCCTTTTTTATGATGACAAATCACTAAAGAAAAATATGTTTAGCAATATATAAGAATATATATTCATGTAAGCATATCAAACAATAAGCATAAGAATATATTTTTCTTTCCAATTTTTACTCCGCCTATTTGACATTAACAAAAAGGCTTAGGAAGGAAAGATAATATTTTTCCCTTTATAAATAAAACTCATGTTGTCAAAAGGAGGGTAGGATCTTCTCAATGAAAGAATAAAAAGATATGAAGTTTAGGAAAGTTTACCTTCTTTCATTGATAGAGGGAAATACAATAAGAGATAATTTTTGCTGACATGTTGATAGTATTAACAATAAAACACTTCATGTTAAATAAGGATGTAAGCCAAGAGATATAAGCAATAATTTAAGAACTAGGCTCCCCCTCAAAAAATGCATATTATTAAAATATCAAACAAAATAGTTTAACATAGCTATGCTTATATTCTTAGTCAACAAGGATATGGAAGAAGGATATGTAAGATAAGCTCTCCCTTATTGAAGCACAAGATAGATAAAGGAAAATATGCAAGTCAAGACCATGTAATCACATTACCATCAAAGGTCATATTCTTAATCCATTAATAAAAAATCATTTTAAAAACTTCTTCCCCTTTCAAAAAGAATTTTATAATAACACATTACATTTTCAAAAGCATTTTAGAAAGGTAGAAGGGTTTTATATTGAAACCACATATTCCTTGAGAATGATCAAATCTAGATCAAAAGAATATTTGAAACTACATCTTCTCTTTTTCTTATTAAACAAGAGCCTTGAGAACATAAAACATTTTAAAGAATAATGCTTATCTTTTGAAGTATCAAGAAGAGCTCTATAGAACATTTCAAAAGATCTATTTGGAAACTTTCTTAAACATTCACTCAAGATTTAATAAAATATTTCAAAGCAAATGAAGAGAATACCACATTTATAACACAAATAAAAAGATTTCAAAAATTTTAAGACAATTAGGAGGTGAAAATTCTTTCAAGTTCTTAAGACAAGTTCAAAAGATTCTCAAGGATATGGAACTAGAAAAGCTTCCAAGAGATTTTGTTTAAAAAAAGAAAACTTTTTAGTCAAATCATAAACTCTTTTGAAAATGAGTGCATGATTCTCATATGTGTTATACTACTAAGAAACCATATATCAAGAGAATCATAGATATCAAACATTCACCATCATAAAATATGCTATAGGGATCAAAACATGTATAGAACTAATATCATTCACCCTATATGTAATGACAAAAATAGCAAGTTAATATCCAATTAAACACTTTGTCAATGCTAAGCATACTTCTCATGTAAGGAAAGCATCTAATAATTTAAGATCAAATTATCAACAAGTATCATACAACACATACCATAATAACTTAGGGATAGAGATACTTATCAAATTATCAACACATACTACTTTCAAGGGTGAGGAATCCCTTGAAAGTAGAGCACTCAACACCTTGGGATACCTCACTCTTTGTACTTGAGCCTCTACTTTCAAGGGATGCCTCACCTTTTACAATTCTTGAGGAATACCTTACCCTCTTACAATGATTTCAAGATGAAGATAAAGAATAGAAACTCTCACAAGAGTAGATATACAACTTGAAGAGCAAAGTATGCATAAGAAAACTCTCTCAAGAGTTGATAATACAAGTTAAAGCTCAATAGGTATAAAGGATTCACACTTTAAAGCTTAAAATATGTTTTTTATGATTCAAGGATCAATTCTAGTGTTCAAGAGGTATATAAGCTTCATACAACACTTATATATAGAGCCCAAGTGATAAAATAGCCGTTGGTAGTGTTTTATAATGATTTTTTTATGAAAACTAGCCGTTTAAAGCCATTAGAAACGTTCCTGGGCACTTGGTAATCGATTACAAGCTTTATGTAATCGATTACAAGTTTTCTGAGCACTTTGTAATCAATTACACACTTCCTGTAATCGCTTACACGACTTTTGTCAACATTGTAATCGATTACATGGCCTGTATAATCGATTACAGCATTTTTTGGTTTTGAAAACTGACTTTAAAAAGTCATAACTTGTTCATTTCTTATCCGATTAAAGCAAATGACCACTCATTGGAAAGATCTTTGAGTCTATTTTCTTATGAAAGAAGTGTTAGAACAAAAATCAAAGTATTTTGAATGATATGATCAAAATAGTAACCAAATGTCATATTTTCAAAAACTCAAACTTTAATTGGTCATAACTTTTTTGTTTCCTATCCGTTTAAAGCAAATGACCACTCATTAGAAACATATTTGAGTATATTTTCATATGAAATATTTCAAAACAAAACTCAAAGTAATTTGAAAGTTATGATCAAAAGAGTAACTAAATGTCATTTTTACAAAACACAAACTTGACTAATTTTCACAGATTTGAAATACCACCAAGGCTAGCTTTCCAAAAACATTTTGTTGGGCATTTAAACATTTTAGAAACACTTATAAAAACTTGTTTGAGCTTAGTGTGATTCATTTTTACCTTTACACAAGATCTAAGTCCTATAAGCTATTCTTGAAGAACCTTGGGACTTAATCTTTGCACTTTCAATCCTTTAGCTTCTTGATATAATCCAAGCTTCCGAAATTTTCTTCTCTTCATGTCTTGCACAAGCTTGGAACATCTTTATTATTTTCGTCATTCTTGAGTTGAGCATAGTTGTGATCTTTTTACTTTCTTGTTGCAATACTCACTCTTAGTACTTGGACTATCCTACAAAGTATTACTCACTTAAAATAAGTATAGTTAGTCCAAATTCATAACTTAATATCTTCACATGCATGATTCATAAATATATAACTATAGTTAGTCTAACATGCATATAAGACTTTCATAGACACATTCAAATAAGATATTTATCAATTACAAATAGATATGCCTATATAGGATGCAACAAAGAACACTTTACACATTTTCATCAAAATAGAATCAAATCCAATATTAATTCATTTATAACTCATATAAAAAATTATTAGATATATTATATGAAGAATGTTATATATATCTCATTGAGCACATCTATGTAACATGATCAACATTCTTTTGTGATGCATTTGTCATTTATTAAGCACAATTATAAACCATAAGCATTATTCTTTTTGTTTTGTATTTGTCATCATCAGAACCTAACTTATGAAACCATTGGGGCAAACCTATTTCCATAATTTCCCCCTTTTTGATGATGACAAATCACCAAAGAAAAATATGTTTAGCAATATATAATAATATATATTCATGTAAGCAAATCAAATAATAAGCATAAAAACATATTTTTCTTTCCAATTTTCACTCCCCCTATTTGACATCAACAAAAAGGCTTAGGAATGAAAGATAATATTTTTCCCTTTATAAATAAAACTCATGTTGTCAAAAGAAGGGTAGGATCTTCTCAATGAAAGAATAAAAAGATATGAAGTTTAGGAAAGTTTACCTTCTTTCATTGATAGAGGGAAAGACAATAAAAGATAATTTTTGCTGACATGTTGATAGTATTAATAATAAAACACTTCATATTAAATAAGGATATAAGCCAAGAGATATAAGCAACAATTTAATAACTAGGCTCCCCCTCAAAAAATGCATATTATTAAAATATCAAACATAACAGTTTAACATAGCTATGCATATGTTCTTAGTCAACAAGGATATGGAAGAATGATATGTAAGATAAGCTCCCCCTTATTGAAGCACAAGATAGATAAAGGGAAATATGCTAGTCAAGACCATGTAAGCACATTACCATCAAAGGTCATATTCTTAATCCATTAATCAAAAATCATTTTAAAAACTTCTCCCCCTTTCAAAAAGAATTTTATAATAACACATTACATTTTCAAAAGCATTTTAGAAAGGTAGAAGAGTTTTTTATTGAAACCACATATTCCTTGAGAATGATTAAATCCAGATCAAAAGAATATTTGAAAGTACAACTTCTCTCTTTCTTATTAAACAAGAGCCTTGAGAAAATAAAACACTTTAAAGAACAAGACTTATCTTTTGAAGTATCAAGAAGAGCTCTATAGAACATTTCAAAAAATCTATTTGGAAACTTTCTTAAGCATTCTCTAAAGATTTAATAAAATATTTCAAAGCAATTGAAGAGAATACCACATTTATAACACAAATCAAGTGATTTCAAAAATTTTAAGATAATTAAGAGGTGAAAATTATTTCAAGTTCTTAAGACAAGTTCAAAAGATTCTCAAGGATATGGAACTAGAAAAGCTTCTAAGAGATTTTGTTTAAAAAAATAAAACTTTTTAGTTAAATCATAAACTGTTTTCAAAACAAGTGCATGATTCTCATATGTGTTATACTACTAAGAAATCATATATCAAGAGAATCATAGATATCAAACATTCACCATGATAGAATATGCTATAGGGATTAAAACATGTATAGAACTAATATCATTCACCCTATATGCAATGACAAAAATAGCAAGTTAGTATCCAATTAAGCACTTTGTCAATGCTAAGCATACTTCTCATGTAAGGAAAGCATCTAATAATTTAAGATCAAATTATCAACAGGTATTATACAACACATACCATAATAACTTAGGGATAGAGATACTTATCAAATTATCAACACATACTACTTTCAAGGGTGAGGAATCCCTTGAAAGTAGAGCACTCAACACCTTGGGATACCTCACCCTTTGTGCTTGAGCCTCTACTTTCAAGGGATGCCTCACCCTTTACAATTTTTGAGGGATACCTTATCCTCTTATAATGATTTCAAGATGAAAAAAAAGAATAAAAACTCTCACAAGAGTAGATATACAACTTGAAGAACAAAGTATGGATAAGAAAACTCTCTCAAGAGTGGATAATACAAGTTGAAGCTCAATAAGTATAAAGGATTCACACTTTAAAGCTTAAAATATGATTTTTATGATTCAAGGATCAATTATAGTGTTCAAAGGGTGTATAAGCTTCATACAACACTTATATATAGAGCCCAAGTGAAAAAATAGCCATTAGAAGTGTTTTATAATGATTTTCTATGAAAACTAGCTGTTTATAGCCATTAGAAACGTTCCTAGGCACTTGGTAATCGATTCCAAACTTTATGTAATTGATTACAAGCTTTTTGGATACTTTGTAATCAATTACACACTTCCTGTAATCGATTACATGGCTTCTGTCAACGTTGTAATCGTTTACATGGCCTGTGTAATCGATTACAACATTTTCTAGTTTTGAAAACTGACTTTAAAAGGTCATAACTTGTTCATTTCTTATCCGATTAAAGCAAATGACCACTCATTGGAAATATATTTGATTCTATTTTCATATGAAAGAATTTTTAGAACAAAAATCAAAGTATTTTGAATGATATGATCAAAATAGTAACCAAAGGTCAGATTTTCAAATCTCAAACTTTAATTGGTCATAACTTTTTCATTTCCTATCCGTTTAAAGCAAATGACCACTCATTGAAAAGATATTTGAGTCTGTTTTCATATGAAATAAGTTTCAAAACAAAACTCAAAGTATTTTGAAAGTTATAATCAAACGAGTAACTAAATGTTAGTTTTACAAAACACAAACTTCACTAATTTTCACAGATTTGAAATACCACCAAGGCTAGCTTTCCAAAAGGATTTTGTTGGACATTTAAACATTTTAGAAACACTTATAAAAGCTTGTTTGAGCTTAGTGTGATTCCTTTTTACCTTTACATAAGATCTAAGTCCTATAAGCTATTCTTGAAGAACCTTGGGACTTAATCTTTGCACTTTCAATCCTTTGACTTCTTGATGTAATCCATGCTTCCGAAATTTTCTTCTCTTCATGTCTTGTACAAGCTTGGAATATCTTTATTATTTTCATCATTCTTGAGTTGAACATAGTTGTAATCTTTTTACTTTCTTGTTGCAATGCTCACTCTTGGTACTTGGACTATTTTACAAAGTATTACTCACTTAAAACAAGTATAGTTAGTCCAAATTCATAACTCAATATCTTCATATGCATGATTCATAAATGTATAACTATAGTTAGTCTAACATGCATATAAGACTTTCATAAACACATTCAAATAAGATATTTATCAATTACAAATAGATATGCCTATATAGGATGTAACAAAGAACACTTCACACATTTTCATCAAAATAGAGTCAAATCCAATATTAATTCATTTATAACTCATATAAAGAATTATTAGATATATTATATGCAGAATGTTATATATATCTCATTGAGCACATCTATGTAACATGATCAACATTCTTTTATGATGCATTTGTCATTTATTAAGCACAATTATAAAACATAAGCATTATTCTTTTTGTTTTGTATTTGTCATCATCAAAACCTAACATATTAAATCATTGGGGTAAATCTATTTCCACAGATAGGCGTAGTGTGGTTCATTAATTGAACTTGGAGGCGTTAGTGTGCAGAGAATCCCATATATGGACAGTTGGTAGCGCCTCTGGGTTGTGGTAACGGGCAATATACTAATGATCTCGACAAGCACTATTCTTAGTCGAGATCTTGTGGAAACTATTAGTACAATGCCTGTAGTGCACGATGTATTGGACTAAGGACTATAGATACGACGTTGGATAGTGTAATAGTTTGGTTGGGCAGCTTGAGGTACTATTAGTTCTTTTCGAATCATTCTCTTAGATATCTGTGTTTAGCTTTATGGAGTAGGAATAAGTCAGTGTGTGTTAACATTCATGATCTGCATTTTAATGTTTACTATAGTCTGTGTTTGAATGCATGATGTATTAAATTGATATGCTGTATCTGATATGATGGTATGTAATTATTATGATATTTGTTTGTATTATCATTTTCTTTATTGTCATGCTGGTAATGATGTAGATTGTCTTACCTCTTTATTGTATTGTTCTGTCTGTTTCTATTTTATGTTTATATCATTGAAGATTACAATGGCGGCAAGGAGAGGATAATTAGGTTTCTTTAGACTACAGTTTCTCAAAGGCGCTGAGGCTTGGTATGTCCACTAGGACACAGAACACATAGAATACAGTGGTGACGTTACTTTATCAGTAAATAGGACTCGCCATGGGTTCGTTACTTCATTTTATACGGTTGCTTTCGTAGAAGTTATTTTACCTATTAGGGAGTTGTGGAATGAATTTCGCCACACTCCTAGAGAGAACTTCGATATATTTTTGGGTCGAATTTCTATCGATCAAGACATTCCCAATTAGGGAATTTGTCTGCTGACAAGGGCTCATGTCTTAGGTGTTATGTTTTAGTATTATACTGACTTTTTACTGCTTTATTAAATATTCATAGTTGTAAATTATTTATATACTTAAGACAAAAATTATATGTATATTATGGTGTGATTATGTTTTGCTCTATTGTGTGTTCCGTGATACTTTATCTAATGTTAATAAGTATAAAAAGGGAAAATTTTACAACTCATATTATGTATGTAACAAATATTTTACAACTTGGGTAAGAATTTGATTTTATTTTATTTTATTTTCTTGCATTAAAAATGTGACATCCCCACAAGGGTGTTACAGTCATGGTGAAGGCCATGAAAATGAAAATGAAGAAAAAAAGATAAGAGATCATGAATATTACCCTAAAGCTTCAAACTTGAAGCTTGAAGAAAATGATGAAAATGGAAGCTTTTCAAGAAATCTTCAACTAGAAAGATGTTTAGAATGTAGTGGAGATTAAGAAAATATGGTAGTTTGAAATTTTTGTGATGGTGGAGGGCATGGAGATGGTTGGCCGTGTGGTGTGGTGTTAGAGAGAATGAGGAGAACTTGAGAGAAGAAAAGGGTAGAGAGAGAAGTTAATAGTAGAAAAGATGATGACTTTTGATTTTTGAAATTAGAATAGGTAATTTAATTAAGTGAAAGCATAATTTTTGGCTCCAAAAAAGGCATGTAGCCGTGCAGTGAGGGGAGGAGAGAGAGAATGTGTAGCTTCCTTGAGAAGCTTGGGAGGAAACTTCCTTGAAACTTCCTCGAGGCTTCATTGAGAAGCTTCGCACATTTCTTGATAAAGTGAAAAGTGATGTGGTTACACAAAGTGAACATTCTAGAACAGATGATTAACACTCTGCTAGAGCTATTATCCAGTGAACAAAAGTTACAGTTAATGAAAATAGTATTTATTATCCGTTGGATAATTTTACAGTACAACGATTTTATTTATTAAATAAAATCTTGAAAAATATAAACCTCGTAAATCATGCCCGACCTCGGGTTTAGTAAGATCCCCCATCGACGTTTTCATAATTCAAAGTTTACCAGCCTCAGAGAAAATATTTTATTTTCCTGGCTCCGCTCATCGTGCATGCAAATCGAGAAATATATTAAAATAATCGACAGTTCCGAAAAAATCCACAAAAATTCTCAAAAATCACAAATATAAGAAAATGAATATTCATGATGAAACAAACAATTTCTGGGGTGTTACACTAACTCTACTCAATGTGTACATAAAATGAGAAATATATTAAAATATTTGACATTTCCTGAAAAATCCAGAAAAATCCTTAAAAATCATAAATATTATAAAATAATTATTTATGATGAAACAAATAATTTTCGGGGTGTTACAACTCTTATTCTAAAAAGAAATTTTGTCTTTGAAATTTTCATACCTTAGAATAGTTGTGGGTGTTGCTCCTTCATCTTGTCTTCTAGTTCCCATGTTGCATCTCCGGTCGTTTCATTTTAGATCACTTTCACCAATGAGATTTCCTTTCCTCTGAGTTGTTTTACTCTCCTATCTTCAATCCTTACAAGAGGTGCCTCATAGGTCAAGTTTTCTTTCAATTGTATTATATCCGGTGCTATGACATGGCTCGAGTCAGGAATATATTTTCGCAATTGCGACACATGAAAGACATTGTGAAGGGTTGAAAGAAAAGGTGGTAAGGCTATCTGGTAAGCTACTGGACCTATCCGGCGAAGAATTTGGTAAGGTCTAAGGAATTTAGGAGTACGTTTTCTAGATTTCAGAACTCGGTCGACCCCATTCGTTGGCGTGACTTTCAAAAATACATGCTCGTCTTCCTTAAACTCAAGAGGCTTTCTTCTCTTGTCCACATAGCTCTTCTGCCGACTTTGAGCCATCCTCATCTTTTCCTGAATCATCTTGACCTTCTCAGTCATTTGCTGTATAATATTAGGTCCAATAATAAGGCACTCTTCATCTCGGTACCAACACAAAGGTGTTTGGCACCGTCGTCCATACAGAGCTTCATAGGGTGCCATCCCTATGCTTGAATGAAAACTGTTGTTGTAGGTGAACTCTACCAACAGTAAAACTTCATCCCAATTTCCAATCTGTTCTAAAGCGCAAGCCCTGAGCAAATCCTCCAACCATTAGATCGTCCTTTCTGATTGCCCATCGATTTATGGATGGTAAGCAGAACTCAATCGTAACTTTGTTCCCAATGCTTCTTGCAAACTTTGCCAAAACTTTGAGGTGAACCTTGGATCTCTGTCAGAAATAATACTGGTAGGTACACCATGTAGTCTAATGATCTCACTGATATACAGCTGGGTCAACTTCTCCATGTTGTATCTTATGTTGATTAGTAGAAAGTGTGCTAACTTCGTGAGTCGATCGACGATTACCCATATCGAATCATAATCTTTTCTAGTCTTCGGTAATCCAACCAAAAAGTCCATCGCTATACTATCCCACTTCCATTCAGGAATAGATAAGGGTTACAACAGTCCAGACAGTCTTTGATATTCCACCTTTGCTTTCTGGAAAATCAAACAGGATGACACATATCTGGTAATATCACTCTTCATTCCATGCCACCAAAATAACTTCTTCAGGTCTTGGTACATTTTAGTTATCCCCGGGTGCATACTCAATTTCTAAGCTCCTGATCACTGGGTATACAAAATCTACCTTGGAACCTTAGAATTCTATTTGTTCCTTCCTCGAACGCCGTCACATTGCCTTCCCTCATCAGTTCTCTTTCCTCTTGTAAGAACTTATCAATTTTCTACTTTTCCCGGATGTCTTCCATTAATTCGCTTGAGATAGTGACCATGTTCATGCAAAATTTTCTCGGTGCTAATTTCACGAAAGACCATACATCCCTGAATTGATCTATCAAATCTTTTTCCTTGATCATCATGACTGAGATACCGAGCATCTTCCTACTCAATGTGTCTGCCATGACGTTTGCCTTTCCAGGATGATACAGAAGTCAAAAATCATAATCCTTTAGAAATTCCAACCACCTGCGCTGTCTCATATTCAATTCCTTTTGATCGTACAGATACTTCAAGCTCTTGTGGTCACTAAAGATGTTGAATGTCTCCCCATAAAAGAAGTGTCTCCATAACTTCAAAGTGAAAACTACAGCTACTAACTCCAAGTCATGGGTTGGATAGTTCTTCTCATGCACTCGCAACTGTCTCAAAGCATAAGCCACCACTTTTCCATTTTACATAAGCATGACTCCTAATCCTTAATATGAAGCATCGCAATATACTTCAAAGAGTTCATTTGGATAGGGTAGAACAAACACTAGTGAAGTTGTTAGTCGTCTCTTCAATTCTTCGCAAGTATCAGTCCATTCAAAGGCTTAGTTCTTCCTTATGAGCTGGGTGAGAGGCCCTACTATTTTAGAGAATCCTTCAATAAACCTCCAATAATATCCAATCAAACCCATAAAGCTTTGGATTTCTGTCATTGTCTTTGGTCTTTCCTATTGTAGAACTGCTTCCACCTTTGATGGATCCACTGCAATCCCTTCTTTCGAGATTACATGGCCCAAAAACTTGACTTCGTCTAGCTAAAATTCACACTTCGACAATTTGGCATATAGTTTTTTCTCCTTCAGAATCTAGAGAACTATACTGAGGTGCTCAGCATAATCCTCCTGATTTTGAGAGTAGATTAGAATGTTGTTAATGAAGACAACAACGAATCCGTCCAAGTAAGGATGAAAAATCTTGTTCATGTAGTCCATGAATATGGCAGGTGCATTCATTACTCCAAACGACATCACAAGAAATTCGTAATGACCGTATCGGGTACAAAAAGCTGTCTTAGGTATATCCTCTGCCTTTACTTGAATCTGATGAAGGCCTGATCACAGATCGATCTTAGAGAACACTGTTACTCCCTTCAGTTAATCCATTAAGTCGTCTATCCTCAGAAGTGGATACTTATTCTTGATCGTGACCTTGTTTAGTTGGCGATAGTCTACACACAATCGAGAAGTACCATCCTTCTTTCGGATGAGCAACACTAGTGCTCCCCATGGTGATACATTGGGTCTAACAAATTGATTTTCCAAGAGTTCTTCCAACTGCTTCTTAAACTCTGCTAACTCCGATGGTGACATTCTGTAAGGCACTATAGATACGGGACCAGATCTGTGTACAAGATCAATAGCAAACTCTATCTCCCGCTTCGGCAATAAACTAGGTATATCATCAGGAAAGACTTCGGGAAACTCATTAACCACTGGAATTACATTCACATTAGCCTTGCTCTCGACCTTTAAGGAAGACAATAACATGTATCCCTGAGCTCATTTTTTCAAGAAAGCTCAAACTTAGTTGGCTGTCAAAAATCTAGAATCCTCATCCGTAGGGAAAAGTATGGTTTTACTAGAGCAATCTAATAAGATATGGTTGGAAGACAACTAGTCCATCCTTAAAATTACATCTAACTGAGAAAGGAGTAAACAAATCAAATCAACAGAAAAGATTCGACCCTCAACAATCAATAGATAATTCAAACAGACTTTGGTAGTAATAATAGGTTTATTAGTGGGAGTAGAAACAGTTAAGTCAAAAAGTAAGGAAGACACAGGTAAACCAAGTCATCGCACATACTCATAAAAAATGAAAGAGAGGGTTGCCCCAGAGTCATACAGTACAGTTAAAAGATTACCTCCTATGGCACCTTCTCCTTGTATGAGATCTTCAGATTTGGAGGCTTCAGCTCCACTCATGGTATAAACTCGGCCCTCTGCTTGCAGCTTTGTAGCTTGTGCGGCGTTGACTAAGGCTCAGCCTTAGCTTGGTTACAATCTCTGGATGTTGGGAATTGTGAATACATCATGCAGTGGAAAAATAGGATTCCCACTAAGGATCCATGTGAAAAGTCATAATCCGAGTTTTTAAAAATTTACCTCTTCAAGCGTGATCAAAAAAGGAAGTGACGTGAATCACCAACACCGTAATAGCAATGATGTCTCTGCGGTATCCACACGAATAGACTCATGAACATCCAACGCCCACAAAGAATAGCCTCACATCTCTCACACAGTGCTAGCTATGAAGAGAAAAGAACAAGACTTGTCGCTCACTCACTCACTTTTCTGTAGGTGCGGCTAGGGTTCTGTAATAATATATCTTAACAGCCCCTTAGAAGAAATATTTATAATAGTGACTACCTTAAGTGAGTGTGAGCAGCAACAAGGTAAGCTGTGCAACCCTAGACTCTTCTATTATGAGTCTAGCCCATATTTGAATCCGAGTCCAACTTGGATTTATTACTCTAATTTTAGTCTGCTCTATGTGTGTGACCCTGCAGGTTCTCATTACGTTGGTAGTAATATTAAAATCCCATTTTAATATTACAAGTAGTGAGCGGTATCTAGCAATACATTGCTGCTACCCAAGTAATAAGAATGTTAGTGATTTGACATAACCTTTCCGTGACCAATGTTTCCATGTCGTTTCATCCCTTTGTCAAGATATCTAGATTGAACACAAGGCATGGAATGCGTCACCCTTGTATAGTCCAATCATTTGTTTCCTGATACTTGAGTAGACTTTGTAATAATAAATGAAATCAATATCTCATATTGACTCATTTGAGCGTGGCCATGCATTTCGCAATCTCACTCAATTAGGGGGCCCGAAGATATCGCTCCTATTATATAGGAGTGACAAATCCCATCTAGGTCACTCACATCCCTCTGCATGATTCGCGGTATATCCAATAACTAACTTTATAATCACCTTATTATAGATGACGTCTGATGGCATTAAAACACATAACTCCTCATATAGGAATCGTAGTGATTTCAGGTCAAAGGACCACAGACACCATTGTCACTATGAGAATCGCTTATGACACTCACGTAACGATCCATGTAGCATTCTCATGTTAGGTCAGTCCAATACATCATTACTCTAATATGTACCTATGTGAAGACTTGATATCTCATATCCATGACCCGTGAGATGTGGTCATCAGTCTACGCACATACTAGTCTCAATGCATTATTGTTGTCCTAATTAACAATAATACTTGACTAGGAACATTTAAGATTAGTGTTCTAATTATATCTAATAGGATCTCATGATCAAGTCAACCACTTGATGTCTTATGGCATCAAACTTATTATTCTAAGGACTTTATTATGTTTATTAAAAAAGAACACAATAAATAAAATGCGTCATATATTAAAATAAGCATAATAAAATATATATAAATACAAACAAATGTATGAGCCTCTAGGGCATACACCAACAATCTCCCACTTGCACTAGAGCTAATCAGGTATATGTCTAATGCCTAAAGACCTAGTGTGACCCTCATGCTTCTGCTGTGTAAGAGGCTTCGTCAGTGGATCAGTAATGTTATCATCTATTGGTACTCTATATATCTTCACATCTCCTCTATCGATGATCTCTCGAATGAGATGGAAGCGCCTAAGTATATGTTTGGATCGCTGGTGAGATCTAGGCTCCTTAGCTTGTGCAATGGCTCCATTATTATCACAATAGAAGTCCACTGAGTCCACAATGCTAGGAATAGTGCTAAGTTCAGCAATGAACTTCCTGATCCAAATGGCCTCCTTTGCTGCATTGGAGGCAGCAATATACTCAGCCTCTGTGGTAGAATTAGCGACTATCTTCTGCTTTGAACTCTTCTAGCTCATAGCCCCACCATTTAGGCAAAAAACATAACCCGATTGCTATCTAGAGTCATCCTTATCGGTTTAGAAGCTAGCATCAGTGTAACCTTTTACAACTAGCTCTTCCTCGCCTCCATATACCAAGAACGAATCTTGAGTCCTTCTCAAGTATATAAGGATGTTCTTGATAACAGTCCAGTGACTCTCACCGGGATCAGACTGGTACCTGCTTATCATGCTCAAAGCATACGAGATGTCTAGTCGAGTACATAATATGACATACATGATAGATCCAATTGCAGACACATATGGAATCTTGCTCATGCGATCCCTCTCATCCTGGGTGGAAGGGGATTGAGCCTTAGATAGGCTTACACCATGAGACATAGGCAAGAGTCCTTTCTTGGATTCATGTATGTTAAATCGTCTTAACACTTTGTCTATGTATGTACTCTGACTTAGGCTAAGTAGTCTCAGTGATCTATCTCTATAGATCCTGATACCTAACACATAGGTGGCTTTGACTAAGTCCTTTATAGAGGAGCAATTCCCTAACCAAGTATTTACGGACTGTAGGCTAGGGATGTCATTTCTGATAAGTAGTATGTCATCTACATACAATACAAGAAAGACAATAGTGCTCCCACTAACCTTCTTGTAGACACAAGATTCTTCTTCATTCTTGATGAAACCAAACTATTTTATTGTATCATCAAAATGAACATTCCAACTTCTGAAAGCTTGCTTCAATCCATAAATAGATCGTTGCAACTTGCATACTTTTCCAGCATCCTCTGGAGTGGCAAAACCCTCAGGTTGTGTTACGTACACATCCTCGAGAAGATTTCCATTAAGGAAAGCAGTTTTGACATCCATTTTCCAGATTTCATAATCATGGTATGCTACAATAGCAAGCAAGATCCGAACAGATTTAAGCATTGTAACTAGGGAAAAAGTCTCATCATAGTCTACACTATGAATTTGTTTAAAACCTTTTACCACCAATCACGCCTTAAAGGTATGCACATTACCATCCATGTCAGTTTTTCTCTTAAAAACCCACTTGCACCCAATAGGTTTTACCCCTTCAGGTGGGTCAACCAAGGTCTATACATGATTGGCATATATGGAATCCATTTCAGATCTCATGGCCTCAAGCCATTTCACAGATTCTAGGCCAATAATGGCTTCCTGGTAAGTCACAAGCTCATCTTGATCCATGAGTAATACGTCACCTTGTTGGGTCATGAGAAATCTATATCTCTCTGGTTGATGCCATATCCTGTTAGACCTACGCAAGTCTTGTGCTACTAGAGCAGGTTGCTATTCCACAACATTTTGTGGAGGCTGCTCTATTTCCACCATTAGTTCATTACTGCTTTATAAAACTTGAACTTCTTCAAGTTCTACTTTTCTCCCACTGGTTCTTTTAGAGATAAACTCCCTTTCTAGAAACACAGCTGTCCATGCGATAAACATTTTTCCCTCAGTAGGATTATAGAAAAAGTATCCCTTGGTTTCCTTTGGATACCCCACAAAGAAGCATTTATCTGATTTAGGTCCAAGCTTATCAGAAACTTGATGTTTTACATAAGCTTCGCAGCCCCAAATCTTCAAGAAAGACATACTGGGCCATCTCCCAGTCCATATTGCATATGGTATCTTTTGAACCATCTTAGATGGAACATGGTTAAGTGTGAAAGCTGCTGTTAACAGAGTATGTCCCCAGAAGGAGCCTGGAAGGTCTGCATGACTCATCATGGATCAGACCATGTCCAACAAGGTCCGGTTCCTCCTTTCAGAGACACCATTCCATTGTGGTGTTCTTGGTGAAGTGAGTTAAGATATTATCCCATACTTTTTTAGATGATCATCAAACTATTGGCTTAAGTATTCACCTCCTCAATTTGATTAAAGGATTTTAATACTCTTTCCAAGTTGGTTTTGTACTTCATTCTTGAATTCTTTGAACTTTTCAAAGGATTCTAATTTGTGCTTCATAAGATAGACAAATCCATATCTACTAAAATCATCAGTAAATGTAATGAAGTATTGAAAACTGCCTCTAGCAAGTGTGTTTAGTGGCCCACATACATCACTATGTATGAGGCCTAAAAGATCACTAGCCCTTTCACCTTATCCAGTGAATAGGGCCTTTGTCATCTTCCCCAATAAACAAGAATCCATCTTTATGGAGTTTGGAGATGCGTTTCTCATTTATATAGCCCAAACGACAATGCCAGAGAAAAGTTGGGTTCAGATCGTTTGATTTAAACCTCTTTGTATTTATGTTATAGACAGGTATTTCGAGATCAAAGACATAAAGTCCATTACTCAATTGTGCACTACCATAAAAAATATCATTCATATAAATAGAACAACATTTGTTTTTTATAATAAAAGAAAAACCTTTCTTGTCTAAATAAGAAACAAAAATGATATTCCTGCTAATAGCAGGCACAAAATAGCAGTTCTCTAACTCTATTACAAGCCTAGTGGGCAAAGATAATAAGTAAGTCCCTACAGCTAATGCAATAACCTTTGCTTCATTTCCCACTCGTAGGTTGACTTCACCCTTCGTCAATGGTTTACTGCTCTTTAGATCCTGCACATTTACACAAATGTGAGATCCACATCCAGTATCTAATACCCATGATGCAGAAGTAGATAAATTGACTTCAATAACAAAAATACCTGAAGTGAAAGTCTCACTTCCTTTTTTTTTCTTGAGCTTCTCCAGGAACTTAGCACAATTCATCTTCTAATGTCCGGTCTGACCATAGTGGAAGCATGTACCTTCCTTAACCACTCCACCCACTAGTTTTAAGCCAGAAGTTCTGGGCTTGGACTTATCCTTGTCCTTGTCCTTCTAGTTGTCCTTGGGCTTTTTCTATTGTTTCTTACCCTTATTCTTTTGGACCATCATTATGGCCTTTCCTTTGCCTTTGTTAATGTTCTGCTCAGTAGTTCTCAACATGCCTAGTAGCTCTGGTAGTGATTTGTCAATCTCATTCATGTTGTAGTTCATGACAAATTGATTAAAACTTTCTGATAACGATTGCAAGACTAAATCAGTGGCCAACTCTTGGCCCAAAGAAAAATAAAGTCTCTCTAGGTTTTCAATGTACCAAATCATCTTGAATACATGAGCACCAACAGGGCTTCCTTCTACCAGCTTGCACTGAAATAGTGCTTTAGAGACCTCAAATCTCTCATGCCTGACCTACTCTTGATAGAGCTTCTTAAAGTGTACGATCATATCGTAGGCATCCATGTTCTCATGTTGCTTTTGGAGCTCAGAGTTCATAGTGGCCAGCATTAGACATCCGATGTCCAAGGCATCATCTTGACGCTTCTTATAAGTATCATTTTCATTTCTAGGGGCATTAGTAGCAGGTGGCTCAGGAATAGGCTATTTTAGTACATACAGTTTTTTCTCTTGCTTGAGACCAATCCTCAAATTCTTATACCAGTCTAGAAAATTAATTCCAGATAACTTGTCCTTCTCAAGGATAGATCACAGTGATAAGTTACTTGATGTGTTTATTGCCATGGTAATCTATTAACAGAAATATGCAAAATATAAGTATCATGCCATAAACACATTTAATGAGGTCTTTTTATTAAATATGACTCCCACTATTTTATTCAAGTCAATGACCCTTAGCATTAACTCGAAAAATTCCATCGTAAGATTTCCTAGTGGGCCAAGATCCATATTTCACTTAGTTTTGAGTGAGCTTTGGCTGATCACCCAAAATTTAGTTATTTAGGTAGGAAACACTTTCCAATTACATCACATGTAACTCTTGGATAGTTGGGTGAATAACACTTATTCCAATCCATCTAATGGACTTAAGCCCAACTTCGTGCCTCTAAACCTTCAATCCTATTGAAATTGCCTAGTTAAGTCAGACCCAGTGGTTGGCAGTTGGATATTACCCTTATCCCATCGCGTCTTACTAATATAAATAAAGGCATCCTGCTTTGGCAGACCTGCACTTGATGAATACTAGTCTTGACGAGTACCACACATTGGAAGGCATCATATAATGACTTAATATTTGCTTTGAGGGAATTATTATTATTATTATTAGATCTCACCATTTATTAAACTGTTTATCATACCATAAACATTATCCATGCATCTCATACATATAAAGCATATAATAAAAGTGACATGGTTATGGCCCCCTATAAGAGTAGCATTAACTAAGCCAGCTTCACCAAGCTTCTCCCATCAACATCCTCACTTGATGCCATCTTCTTGCCTCCACATCATAATTACATTATATAGAAACCTCTTTTACATTCGAGGGGAGTTAGGTGAAAAGAGAATGTACAATCAGAATGTAGAGAGAAAAGCACGACACGCGGGTCATATTTATAAAAACCAAAAGCATAAAAGAAAGGACTAAGGCCATAACCATGCACCATGCATAACAAAGAACATATAAACTTAAAACAATAATACATTATTATTTTCGTGAGTCATAAAATTGGATAGAAAATATCGCGCTTTCGAAAAACACACTACGTAGAGGTAGCACGGGGGTCCCAAAAATTGAATCAAAAATAAGAGCTGAATCTCTTGTGCCTCCCTTAACGGCTTGAACCCTAAACCGAAAACGCATGAATGCTTCATGCGCTGCGGGGAACCCTTGTGCCGCTATTCAACACTTGAACCCTTGCGCCTCCTTGATGGTTTGACATCAACACTTGATGCTGCTGTCGTAAAATAGGAATAGGGTTTCCAAAACCCCTTGTGCTGCGTCGCTTATGCAAAAACAAGGATTCTAAAACGTTGTACGTATCACATACATATCAGAAAGCTTCACAAAAACAGACATCTCAAAATAAAATGGTTTTCACAGAACATATGAACATCTTCATGGGTTTTTGAAAACAACATCTCAGTTTTGCATGCATCACATAAAACAGAATAAGTTTTCGCAAAGGGGTTTCACTCGTTTTTCTGAAATAACATATTAAAGATTATATATTTCATCAAAAAACAAGAACGGCAAACATGTTATCTCAAGCAAAACGAAAACAAAAAACCAAATCATGGTTTCGCAAGACTTTCTGATACCATTGTTGGGAATTGCGAATACATCACACAGTGAAAAAATAGGATTCCCACTAAGGATCCATGCGAAAAGTCATAATCTAAGTTTTTAAAAATTTACATCTTGAAACGTAATCAAAAGAAAGTGACGTGAATCACTAACACCGTAATAGCAATGATGTCTCTGTGGTATCCACACGAATAGACTCATGAACGTCCAACGTCTGCAAAGATGAGCTTCACGTCTCTTACACAGTGCTAGCTGCAAAGAGAACAGAAGAAAACCTGTCGCTCTCTCACTCACTTTTCTGTAGGTGCGGCTAGGGTCCTATAATACTATATCTTAGCAGCCCCTTAGTAGTACTATTTATAATAATGACTGCCTTAAGTGAGTATGAGCAACAACAAGGCAAGCTGTGCAACCCTAGACTCATCTGTTATGAGTCTGGCCCATATTTGAATTCGAGTCCAACTTGGATTTATTGCTCCAATTTTAGTATGCTTTATGTGTGTGACCCTGCAGGTTCTCATTATGTTAGCAGTAATATTAAAATCCTATTTTAATATTACAAACAGTGAGCGATATCTAGCAACACATCGCTGCTACCCAAGTAATAAGAATGTCAGTGATTTGACATAACATTTCCGTGACCAATGTTTCCGTGTCATTTAGTCCCTTTGTCAAGATATCTAGATTGAACACAAGACATGGAATGCGCCACCCTTGTATAGTCTAATCATTCGTTTCCTGATACTCGAGTAGACTTTGTAACAACAAATGAAATCAATATCTTCATTTGAGCATGGCCATGCATTTCGTAGTCTCACTCAATCAGGGGCCCCGAAGATATCGCTCCTATTATGTAGGAGTGACAAATCCCATCTAGGTCACTCACATCCCTCTGCATGATTCGCGGTATATCCAATAACCAACTTTATAATCACCTTGTTACAGATGACGTTTGATGGCATTAAAACACACAACTGCTCATGTAGGAATCGTAGTGATTTCAGGTCAAAGGACCACAGGCACCATTGTCACTATGAGAATTGCTTATGACACTCACGTAACGATCTATGTAATGTTCTCATGTTGGGTCAGTTCAGTACATCATTACTCTAATATGTACCCATGTGAAGACTTGATATCTCATATCCATTACCTGTGAGATGTTGTCATCAGTCTACACATATACTAGTCTCAATGCATTATTGTTGTCCTAATTAACAATAATACTTGACTAGGGACATTTATGAATAGTGTTCTAATTTTATCTAATAGGATTCACGATCAAGTCAACCACTTGATGTCCTATGACATCAAACTTACTATTCTAACGACTTTATTATATTTATTAAAAAAGAACACAATAAATGAAATGCCTTATATATTAAAATAAACATAATAAAATGTATGTAAATACAGACAAATGTATCAGCCTTTACGATATACACCAACACTGGAGATATGTCTAGGCTTCCCACATCGGAAACAGATGATCCCCTTGATGGTGCAGTCTCTTATTGGGTGATCCTTCCCGCACTTCAAGCATTTCGAAGAAAATGCCACATTCTGTCCGCTTCGGTTCCCACCAGAACCGCACTGGTACCTCCACCAAATGTCTACTGTTGATTTCCCAATGGTCGGGATTAAGGCTTCTTTTGAAAACTGTTTGCATTGTTACCGCCTCCTCTTTGGAACCTGGTAGGTCTAAAGTTTTAATTTCTTATGTCTCGAGCTTGATCCAGAGCTTCCACCGGTAACATGTATCTAGTAGCTCTGAGAATTGGTTAGTCTTTAAGGTGATGACTGCTCTTTTCACTTCGTGCCTCAGTCCTTCCTCAAAATTTTGACATTTCCATACCTTGTCTGGCTAGTGCTGAAAATATATCAAAAACTTGGATAAGCTTTCGAACTTCGCGACGTATTCACTGACGTCAAGCTGAGGAACTCCATTTCTTTTGCATGTTTGGCGCTTGTAGGGAAATATTTTTCCAAGAACTTATTCTTGGATAACTCCCAAGTGATTGCGTGACCTTCAGCTTCTAGCACTCTCTGCGTCCCGTTCCACCAGTCTTCAGCATCCCCAATCAGTATAAAAGTGGCATAAGTTACCTTCTTGTTGTTGGCACTGTTCATGCATCTGAAGATTTTCTCCAGCTCCTTGATCCACAAACTAGCTTTCTCCGGATCAAATTCTCCTTTGAACTGAGGAGGGTTGTGGCGATGAAACTCTGCCAAATTTTGCGCGTCAGCCGTAACTTCGAGCTGTTGAGAAGCCCTTTCATGTTATTGGGCAGCCCTTTCAGTTTGTTGTGCGATAACCTCAGCCATTCGCTGCAGTCATATCTCCACCTCGTGCCATATCGTCCTTTCAAGTAAGACTAACTAAAAAAAACACAACAAAAGATTAGATGCATCCTTTCGGAGTACCAATCACAGAGGGTCACACAGCACAAACAAGTCAAACCTAACCACAAAGACCCAAAGAAAACATAAACCGGGGCTCTGATACTAACTTAATGTAACGCCCCTTTTTAGGAGGGAACGTCACATCATTATTTATAATGAGGAAAACAAAAGTATAAGTTAAGACCCGGTTCATTTAATTATAATTAAACTTGTTTGATTATAGTTGTATAAATAAAATGGTGAATACTTTTTTTTGTTATAATTAATAAAATATAGTGATGGAACGTAAATGTAATAGAGAGTAAGGTAAATGTAAACCATGCATTCGAACAACATACATATGCATATATATAATTATATCAAGCTTGTTTAGGTACAACACCTGATGTACAAAAAGTAAAACTATGTATGCTCTAAAAGATCATAACTGTACAGCCCACCAAAATAATATCATCAGGCCCCAAAAAGAACACAGATAGCCATCAGTGACTATCGACAGTATCAGCCCCTATGTAGCAAAGGAAGGGACCGTGCCAGGATCCTCCTCAGGGTCTTCCTTATCAGAGGAAATCCTCCTGTGGGGTGTAATAACGATCACCCCACATGTCCCTAATGGGCATGTAAAATTCTAAATGCAACCTAACACTATAGGTAAAGATGGGCGGATCATTACGCCCCCAAGCTAACGACACCATCACGTCCCCCAAGTAGACACAACGATCTGAGCTAAAATTAACGTGCCAGCAGTCCGGTCCTCTGAGGAAAGTCAACCGCACATAACCCAAAAATCCTTGTGGACAGGCCGTCATGATAAAAAACAAGTACTAGTCGAAGTCAGGCCAAAAGCTGAGGAACTCGTGTACTTCACCCCCTTCGCCGATGTCTTCGATGGAACATAGATATAGATAGAAATAATAGAAATACAGGAAAGAGGTAAGAAATCCTACCATCATTACCAATTATGGCAGTAAAGAAATAAAACGGCACGAAGTGCCCACATAGCACTTCAAAAATAATAATAATCAGCATTAACTAACAACAGTAAATAATTAAGCAGTTCCAGGCAGTCATGATATCAACAAGGCAACAATCATAATCATTATATAAATAATTAAATGCCAGAATAATTTGTAGACCCACTATGCATGTACGCATGATTTCAACATCCTACTCCATGGAGCTAGACACAAACATTCGGAGAGAAAGACCAAGAGACATGTTTGTAACTTGGCTGCCGCGGCCAAAGTGCTATAATCATCAATTTATCCACATGCACATCAAGGCATTGTACAAGACATTCATCACTAGATCACGATATAGGACAGTGTTTGGGTCCAAATCATCGGTGCGTTTGCATCGGTCTGCCCCATAGGCAGAAGAGCTACCAACTGTCCATTGCGAGGTACCCACACCCCGATGCCCCCAAGGTCAACATTATGACCTACACTAGTCTACTCACACCCACACTAAGGTGTGTTCAATCTCCTAGGCAACATGGCCTTAACAACAGTCCATCGGACTTCCACAATGCATGATAACTCAATGCATACACATGTATATTTACTAATAATATACTTTTCCACAACTTGCCACAATTTGGCCAAGATAACCATCATCAAGTCTTCAAATAAGACATTACATGCTTAGGGTTCATTATGGAATTAAGCCTTAGTCTTCTACATTTTTCTCATTAAATTTCTCTTAAGCTGATTTAATTTGAGTTATTCAACATCTTACTTACACTCATGTCCTTCCTTTAATTTAGAATTATTCTAAGTTTTAGGATAAGATCTCATTCTTGATTCTTTCTATTTTATGAATCCCTAATTAATTCCTAATTATCCAATTAATTAAGTTTCATTTAAATTTAGTATTTCTTATTAAATTCTTTTCTAGAGGAATTCTCTTGATTATTAGGTTTCTTGTTTTAAGTTTATCCATACTCACTTAGAAAATTATTCTAAGGTTCTCTAAGTCTCACACACTCTTGTTCTTCCCTTAGATTCCAAAAATTCACTCTAGGTTATCAACTTATTTTTCTTTCTAATCACAATGTTAATTACTTAACTCTTAAATTCTAAATATCCAAGGTTGCACAAAAATTACATAATTGGACCCAAAATGGGCCTAGAGGCCGTGAACCTCTCTAAAGGGTGAGAACCCAAATTTTTCTTTGATTCATTAATTGTTATTCACTTGATTACTCATATCTTCACTTGTTGCAAAATTTTAAATCATTCACACCCTATGGGGGGTTGCGGCCGTGAGCCTCAATGGGAAAAGCAAGGAATTCTTACCCCCAATTAATGTTTCCAATCAATCAAAACCAATCAAAGATCATCAATTTTATATGTACATTCAATCAAGTAAATCATACATGATAAAGTCAATACATAGTCATCAAAATCGCATACCACAAAGAGTAACCCTAACAAGGGTTTCTTACAACCAACACACAACACAAGTCTTCCACTACCAATAGAGGTTAACGTGGATAGTCGTCCTCTTACCTAAGGGAGAAAACAAGCCAAGAACTCCCTTGAAGCTCCTAGTGAAATTCAGTTTTCATTCCTCCAAAAACTCTAGAAATTACAACTTCATCAAATCAACACTAAGGCTTGAAAAAGAATGGATCCATGGTCATGGTGAAGGCCATGAAAACAAAAATGAAGAAGAAAAGATAAGAGATCACGAATCTTACCCTAAAGCTTCAAACTTGAAGCTTGAAGAAAATGATGAAGATGAAAGCTTTTCAAGAAATCTTCAACTAGAAAGGTGTTTAGAATGTAGTGGAGATTAAGAAAATGTGGTAGCTTAAAATTTTTGTGATGGTGGAGGGCATGGAGATGGTTGGCCGTGTGGTGTGGTGTTAGAGAGAAAGAGGAGAACTTGAGAGAAGAAAAGGGTAGAGAGAGAAGTTGATAGTAGAAAAGATGATGAATTTTGATTTTTGAAATTAGAATAGGTAACTTAATTAAGTGAAAGCATAATTTTTGGCTTCAAGAAAGGCATGCAGTCGTGTGGTGAGGGAAGGAAAGAGAGAATGTGTAGTTTCCTTGAGAAGCTTGGGAGAAAACTTCCTTGAAGCTTCCTTGAGAAGCTTCGCACGCTTCTCGATCAAGTAAAAAGTGATGTGGTTACACAAAGTAAACATTCTAGAATAGATGATTAACACTCTGCTAGAGCTATTATCCAGTGAACAAAAGTTACAGTTAATGAAAATAGTATTTATTGTCCGTCAGATAATTTTACGGTACAGCAATTTTATTTATCAGATAAAATCTTGAAAAATGTAAACCTCGTAAATTGTTCCTGTCCGGGGGTTTAGTAAGATCTCCTGTCAACATTTCCACTGTTCAAAGTTTACCTGCCTCGGGGAAAAGATTTCGTTTTCCCGGCTCCGCTCATTGCGCACATAAATCGAGAAATATATTAAAATAATTGATAGTTTCGAAAAAATTCACAAAAATTCTCAAAAATTACTTATATTAAAAAATGACTATTCATGATGAAACAAATAATTTTTGGGGTGTTACATTGACTCTGATCAGTGTGTACGTAAAATGAGAAATATATTAAAATATTCAACGTTTTCAAAAAAATCCAAAAAAAATCTCAAAAATCATAAATATTATAAAATAATTATTTATGATGAAATAAATAATTTTTGGGGTGTTACAACGACAACCACAATCAAATCATCCTTCACCACCACCATAGGTGGCAATTTCCACCTTATTCCACCACAAAAACATCAATTAGCTCCTTCCCTTTCCTTCTATGCCATCATCGTCATCTGAAGACCACTTTGGCAACCAACGGCCTCAAGTGGAACTGCGGCCAAGGATGGCCTTCCATGGCTTCACTAGCCAAGAAACCACCCTAAGCTTGGTCTAAACAACATGTTCAACATCCAAAAGCAAGAACCATAGGAAGAAATCGAGTGATACAAGTCATAGACCACTACTTGATAGTTCGTGGCTCGCGAGTTAGGCGTAGGAGATGAATTTGGTGGTGTAGCTTGGATACAAGGTGAAGGACAGTGAAACAACTTCTTTTCCAGTGACAGTAGGGACATACAATGCCAGTCGCTCCTTTGGTTGGTTCCTTCTCTAAATAGAACTCATATACTTCTCTCTCTAAAGGTTGAGGGTGATGTAAAATGAAGAGGAAAGGAGAGAAGGCCAGTTTTATGTGAAAATTATGGTCATAGGAAGTTTGGAGGGTGATTGGTCGCATGTTCTCGTGGCTTGATAACCGTGGCAGGCTGCCTCAATAGCTTAGTCGCTAAGTTATCAAAGTAAGGCTCATTCGAGAGCCTTTCGGGTTATGTCGAGTACTTGTTTAGGTTCTAAGTAGAGCATAACTTACCCTAGGGTTCCTAATTTAAAACTCGTAAGATTGCTACATTGCATTAGGAACCTTTAATAATTCCATGCAACCACAATGACCTCTATACACTAACTCTAATTGCTAAAATTAAACCAACGTGTCTTAAAACTCATTATTTCATATAATTTTATTAATTTTATTTTTAAATTATTTAAGACACTCATCATGACTCTAAAAACTCAAAACCAATAAGATTTCATCTTAGTGCCTTAAATTTGTGCATGAAATATCATTGGTTTACTTATAATCATTACTTAATTGCATTAATATAATTATATTTAATTTAACCTCTAATTAATATAATTATATTTTTAAGCTCATATTTAATATCATAAAATATTAAAATTACTTACGTTAATTACTTCCTAAATTAATTACTTTAATTATCAATTAATACTTAATTAACTTAATTTATATTTAATTAAAACCTATAATATTCATAAAAGTCTAATTTATGCCTTAATAATTACAAATAATCATATTAATAATATTTTAGCTAAAATTCTTTTTATTCATAATTATATCATATTTTAAATAATTATTCTAATTATTCTTGTGAGATAACTTACTCGATAAGTTATCTACCTGCATGCACATAACACAAAAAAACATGCAGAAACACAAAAGCAACTATTAAGCAACTTATACTAGCAAGCTAGAAGGGAGGATGCTACAATTTTCCTATCCTTTTTAAAATTTTTCCTTCAAAATTAGTTACCTATTAATAATTCTAGATAGTTGTGTCAAATACTATTTTTTATTTCCCATATGGCTTCTTCATAGTTCATGCCTTTCCAAATCACCTTGTCTAGAGGAATGTGTTTTCCTTTAAGTTCCTTAACTCTTCTATCCACGATCCATACAGGCTTGGTCTTACAAGTTAAACAATCTCTTACTTGTATTGATTCATTTTTTAGTATGTGTGAAATGTTAGGGTTATATTTCCTAAGTTGTGACACATGGAAAGCATTATAGATATTTGACAGACTTGGGGAAAGTGCTAATTGATAGGCTACAGGTCTAATTCTTTTAAGAATTTGAAATGAACCTAAGAAACGAGGACTCAATTTTCTTTGCTTTAAAACTCTACTAATCCCAGTTATAGGAGTGATTCTAAAAATTATATGTTCTACTTCCTCAAACTCTAAAGGTTTTTTTTTTACTCTTATCAGCATACCTCTTTTGCCTAGATTGAGTAATTTCTAATCTTTTTTTTGTTCAATTTAATCTGTTATGTGGTTTTCTGTACAAAAGTTGGTCCTAACAAGGTTTTCTCTCTATCTTTAAACCAACATAAATGTGATCTACACTTTCTTCCATAAAGAGCCTCATAGGGTGCCATTCTTATGCTTGAGTGATAGCGATTGTTGTAGGTAGATTCTGCTAGCAGCAACTATCTATCTCAACTACCTTGTTAATCTATAACACATACTCTAAGCATATCCTCTAGAGTCTGTATGGTCCTTTCAGTTTGGCCATCTATCAGTGGGTGATAAGCTTTACTCAAATACAACCTAGTCCTACAAGCTTTCTATAAAGCTCCTCAAAAACTAGGGTCTATATCACATATAATATTGGAGGGTCCAGCATGTAACCTCATAATCTATTGGATATACAGTTGAGCTAGCTTGTCCATTGGAAAGTTAGCTCTGATTAGCAAGAAATGGGTAGACTTAGTCAGTCTATCCATAATGACCTATATGGAGTCATATTATGCTTGTGGTCTAGGCAATCCCATGACAAAGTCCATGGATATGCTATTCCACTTTGACGTAGGGATTTCAAAAGGTTGCAAAGGTTCTTATGGCTTCTGACGTTTTATCTGAACTCTCTAACATACCAGACATTTTGCCATATACTGGGCAATGTCTGCCTTCATTCTTGACCACCAGAACATGGTGTTAAGATCTTGGTATATAACGTCCCAATACTAATACTAGTAGTATATCTGGATTACACTATAGTAATTAGGATTAAGTACGTCACTTCCAAACTAATATCATTTTCTATAAAACATTTATAATATATATATATATATATATATATATATATATATATATATATATATATATTTAAAAGTATGAGCCTGGTAAGGAAAAATATAATATACATATGTCTGCGAATTTCACTTTTATACATAATTTGTACACCATTGTACATATACAAACTAGGTCATCATGGTACAAAATATAAATAAACTAAGTACATTCTTTTGTACAAAAGTCAAGGCAATACTAATTCATATCCATATTGTAACATCCTAAATTTAATGACCATAGTATAATCTGTATTATACTACAGTGATTTTTTTTACTCAAAAATAGAACACATGTTCTCTTTCTTACAAATGTAGTTTGCTTCCATTACATCACCCTTGTGCGGGTAATTTTCATACTATTTTTATGCCTACTAATGATGGCTTAATTTTTTTTAAGCAAAAAGGTTTATGTGCAAAAACATTATACTAAGGAAAGACATCCCAACTAGGTTGGCACCTCAAACCCTACCTATCATTTGCAACACACCAACAATCTTATTGAAAGAGAAAAAGAAAAGAAAACATGGGGGGACCAAACCAAAACCTATGAAAAGAAAGAAACAATCAATAAAATCTAAAGAATGCTACTTATAACAACTAAGCATTTTCAAATATAATCATTATACATATACAAAAAATATGAGCCACGAATTATCGAATGTACATAACATTTGTACTTCTCATGTATAAAAGAATATGTACAAGATTTACAAACTAAGCCTCTCGAGGCACAAAATATACAAGATCTCATATAAAAAACATAAAATAACCCTGTACTCGTCTTCTTACATCTTCTGCTTTCCTCTTGGAAAAGTTTGTACCTAGATTTACATGGCAACACAATCGGAGTGAGAAATCACAATTCTCAGTAGAAGTATTCCAAAACCAGTAAACTACACATATACACAAAGAATATGCAACTGCCTAATAGTTGTGATACATGAATATGTTATGATTGACAACTGCCCATACAATTGTCATGCTATGTTAAGGTATGTCTTATGCTTATGCCTATACAATATCCTGAATAGGAATGTAGGGCATGTTATGAGTCATCAGACGTAGTTAGGGAACACATCCTAATCTACTCTGAAAATGTCATGATATGCATGAGCCTTCATCAGAGTAGAGGAACCTGGTTCCATAAGCTTTGAACAAGTTCTGGAACCCAGTTCCAGACATCACACAGGGTGTGAGGGTATTAACCATCCTTAACTCACCACTATGATAAGGAAGGAATGTTACCTCTTCACTTACAATCATGTATGATCACCCAAAAAACATGAATACGGAAAACAATGATGCTAGTTACTACAATAACTAGCATACCAAATGGTTTACAATCGATAATCATTAACAATGAGGACTTCACCCTCATCAACATAACTATGAGATACAATGATGCCAATTAAGACTAACTAGCGTGCCAATTGGTTTACACTCATAACCATATGTGTGAATTTCAATAATGTCAATCACTAAATAGATAGCATACCAATTGATTTACATTCATTATCTCAAAATTGGATCACAATGATACTAAATATCTCTATAATTGACATACCAATTTATTTACATTCACGACACAACACTTCATTAAATACTCTTATTAGAGTTTCAACACTCATAAAGAAGCATATAATAAAGGTCCACACAAGTTAAGCACTTTATTTCCCTTAAATAAAAAAAATGCTCTCAAAAACTGAAATGGGCGCCTAGACGCTCTCTGTTGGGTGCTTAGGTGCTCAGGTGGCAGAGAGTCTCTCCTGTATTCCCTTGCGATGGGCACTCAGGCGCTCCTCCATGGGTGTCTAGGTGCTAGTTGCACAGCAGCACGCATAATGTTGTTTGGCACAAAGCACCCAGACACTTCATTAAGGGCATTTAGGCACTCGTCGACAGAAAATGAAGTTCTGCAGAACTGCCACTATTGCATTGAGGAACAATGGGCTTTCAATCACTTAAGCTCCAATTTTTAAGTAATTTCCAACCTCCAAAGAGATCTAAAAACTCATTTCAATTCTCAAAACCATTTCGAAAACACTCATCATACATAAATGCATAATCCATCACCATAAAACCTAAAATCCCATTTTTGACTCAAATGAAATCACAAGTGTTTAAGGGATGAAGAATGCATCATCATGCAACCAATATCTCAAAAACAGGCTATCATCTAGTTCTCTAACAAGAATTAAGCCTAAACCCCATTTTCACCCTAGAAATCCATTTATCTCATCAAGAACTCCCAAGAACCAAATGAAAAAGATGGAAGAAAAAAGTGGAAGCAAGGTTCTCCCCTACCTCAACGACCAGAAATGAAGTCACTGAGAAGCTCTTCTCCATCTTTATCCTCTTCCTCCTCTTTGGTTGATCCTCTCCTTTGATCTTCCTTCTTTCCTTTTCCCTTGCCCTTGCCTACTATAATCGAGAGAGGAGAGATGAGAAAAAATGAGAAAATATCTCATTTGGATGCCTAAAGAGCCAAGGCAGTAGAAGAAAGAGTCATGTGCTCTTTGATCACTTAAGTGACCACTGATAAATCTCAATCTATTAAAAACATTCAGATTCTGCCAAATCCAGTTTTCTTACTTCCAACAAATCCAAAATAAATTTTGAGATTCACTAAAAATCTCATTTCGCCATTTTCATATTTTTTCATATCTGTTGGTAGTCAATCTGGGATTAAAGCACACACTCAGTATGCCTAAAAATGCCAAATCGACTCCGATTGATCTCAAATTTTAACTATAACATATTTGTGACCTAAAAACAAATTCTCCATATTTATTTCCATTAACTAAGCAATTTAAGTCAATTCCAGAGCTAATAACAATTATATTTGTCACATAGTGTTACAGCAAAGTGCCTAAACATGCTAAAAAAGTTACAACACTTCATGAGCATGTATGTATGTATTAGGCTACCTTCGTAACTATGTATAGGCCTAACATGTTTTCCCAGGATGTTACATATATTCTTCCTCTCACATGGTTGAAGTTTCTTCCCCTAGAATTATCATGGAAACACAAATATAAAGAGGTGAGAATTTTAGAAATTCTCAGTAATTCTAACATATAAGGTGATATCATAATAATTCCAGCTGCTTCGAGAAAAATTATTTGTATATAAAATATAACATAGAAAGGTGGAAAAAGTTAAAACAAGTCATTTCTCTTCCTACGGTGGAAATTCTCAAAACATTCTAAATATAATAAACATTCTGATATAAAATACAAATCAATAACAATATAATAATTTTCAAAACATCTCTATGATCTTTAATGATATCATTTTAGTGAGGGAATGTCGCATCCTCACACTACCCTGATAGGGAGAGAATCATCCTTCCTCACACTACCAATCGTCTAGGATAGAGAGCGAATCATCCTTCCTCACACTACCTTTCATCTAGAATCACCCCAAGTAGAGAGGGAATGTCTCATCCTCATTTACCAAATATCTAGGATAATTTCAAGTAAAGAGGGAGGCAATCATCCATCCTCAACCTCAATTACTCTGGTAGAGAGGGAATGTCATATCCTCTCTTACCATTTATCTAAGATTAACCCTAGGTATGAGGATCATTTCCTTTATCATTCATTTAGCAAATCAATCAATTATATCTAGTGCACATTTTTATTCCTTCTAATTGATGAAGTGCACAATACAAAGTTATACTAAGTGTACAATAATAATATGATTCAATTAAAAGCAAATCTTATCAACATGATCAACAAAATAGGGATTATCCTTTATCTCCAAAGAACCAAAATCTAGTCTCATCATAATCTTCATCAAATTTCAAAAACTTAAACATACAATATGATCATTCAAGAAGGTTGCTAAACATTCAAACAACAACCTTGATTCTAAGCTTGTCAAGGCCAAAAGAAAGCACTTTTTGAAGAGTTTTGGGATCAAAACTCATCAAGGTTTTGAGCTAACAACATACAACAACCAAAAATTGAATTTCAGCTCGTGATTCACCCATATTAATGCATAAAAATCATTTTTTCATTCCTTAAAATTCATCATACCTCAATTTGGTCAGAGGCTTTTCAAATCAACAAGTAAACACCACAAAATGGAAGCTAACTATCCAAAGAAATAAAAAAAATAGTTCCAATAGTCCAAAAGAATTAAAACAAATCTCAATCATCCATTCACATGCCAACATCAATCATGAACAAGGAAAGTAAGAAAACAACATGAGATGGACAATGACCCTTACCTCTTTCTCCAAAATCTATGGTGAAGTATGTAATACCCCGAAAATTATTTGTTTCATCATAAACAGTCGTTTTATAATATATATGATTTTTGAGAATTTTTTAGATTTTTTTGAAAACATTGAATATTTTAATATATTTCTCATTTTGCGTGCGCACTAAGCGGAGCCGGGAAAATAAAATATTTTTCCCAAGGCTGGTAAACTTTGAGCTGTGAAAACGTCGACAGAAGATCATACTACATAGTTTACGAGGTTTACGTTGTTTGAGATTTTATCTGATAAATAAAATTATTATATCGTAAAATTATCTGATGAACAATAAATACTATTTTTATTAACTGTAACTTTTGTTCATTGCATAATAGCTCTAGTAGAATGTTAATTATCTTTTCTAGAGTATTCACTTTATCAAGAAGCGTGCGAAACTTCAAGGAAGCTTCCTACCAAGCTTCTCAAGGAAGCTACACACACTCTCTCTCTTCTCCCTACACCACACGGCCACAAGGCCATTTTGGAACCAAAAATGTGCTTTCACTTAATTAAGTTTTCTATCCTAATTTCAAAAACCCTAAAAAGGCTACAACACTTTTTACTATCAACTTCTCTCTCTTCATCTTTTCTCCACATTTTCTCCTCCCTCTCTCTAACTCCACGGCAGCCACATCCTTCCACCCACCATATTTGTTTGATTTTCAAGCTTCCCTTTTGTTTGAAATCCACCTCTTGATTTGGAAGACCTCCTTTTATTGGAATCATCTTCAAGGAGCTCACCTATTCCCTCTATTTCCATCTTCTTCCACTATTGGAGCTCAAAGCTTGAAACTTTAAGGTAAAAGCTCATAATTTTTTCATTCTTCCATCTCATTTTCATGATCCATGGATACTTTGGTGACTATGGATACCATTTCCAAGCTTTGATTTTGATTTTTATGGATTTGAACACTCTAGGGTTTTGAGGTGGTGAAGAACGAATTTCCAAAGGAAAAAGGAGTTTGCTTTCTTTGTTCTTCTCTTAGGTAAAAGGAAGATTATTCTCTTCAACCCATTTTGGTGGTGAGGAACTTATTATTATGTTGATGGGGTGAAACCCATTGGTGGGATATCCATTTGTTTGAGTGGTTTTGGTCATGTTTTTATTATTTGAATAGCATGATTTTGATGTATGTTGATGGATCTTGGAATGCTTGAATGATGGAATGGATTTTGATGATTTTCTGCACTTCCATAGGATTACACGGCCATGTAATCCAGGCGTGTCAGAAAATGAGCTGGGCGTGTTTTTTGCTGAATTCTAGAGAAGTACAGGATGTAGGCCATGTAATTTTACACGGCTGTGTAATCGGGCCCGTGTAACTTCACACGGCTGTGTAACCCGAGAGATGAAAGTTTGTGAGTTTTTCGAGCCCCTTGGAGACTCCCGGTCTCCTTGGGCACTTGTTATGAGGCTTTCGTACTAGAATGAACTTAATTAATTGAATGATTAGATGGTTAATTTGAATTTCATAATATGGAAAGAATAAAGAACAAGTCTTTAACTTATAACTTGGGGTGGTCTTTGAATAAAGAAAGAACATGATTATGGGTGAGGTTGTGAGAAACATAATGAAATTAAGGTTTAACTTTTATGATAACCTTGAATGGTACGTGAGCATCCTTGAGATTTGTTATTGACTTGATGTGGATCCGTGAATAGGATCAAACCTTATTGATAAATGACATGACATGTGATTCTAGATATGAAATACCATGATTGTGAATCTATATATATGCATACAAGTATACATTGAATCTATGTGCATTGAGCATGATTTGAAACATGCATTGAAAAAATCCATTGGACTATTATTAAGGCTAAGTGTTGGGAATTGTGGATACAACATACAGTGAAAAACAGGGATTCCCACCGAGGATCCATGCGAAAAAGCCATAATCTGAGTTTTTAAATGATTTACCTCATGAAGCATGAATCACCAACACCGTAATAGAAACGATGTCTCTGCGGTATCCACACGAACAAACTCACGAATGTCCAACGTCTGCAAAGAGAAGCCTCTCGTCTCTCACACAGTATTAGCTGTAAAGAGAAGAGAAGAAACTTGTCGCTCTCTCGCTCACTTTTATGTAAGTGCAGCTAGGGTTCTGAAAATTGTGTATCTTAGCAGCCCTTTAGCTGTACTATTTATAATAGTGACTGCCTTAAGTGAGTGTGAGCAGCAGCAAGGTAAGCTATGCAACCCTAGACCCATCTGTTATGAGTCTGGCCCATATTTGAATCCGAGTCCAACTTGGATCCATTGCTCCAATTTTAGTCTACTCTATGTGTGCGACCCTGCAGGTTCTTATTACGTTAGCAGTAATATTAAAATCCCATTTTAATATTACAAGTAGTGAGCGGTACCTAGCAACACATCGCTGCTACCCAAGTAATAAGAATGTCAGTGATTTGACATAACCTTTCCGTGACCAATGTTTTCGTGTCATTTAGTCCCTTTGTCAAGATATCTAGATTAAACACAAGGCATAGAATGCGTCACCCTTCTATAGTCCAATCTTTCGTTTCCTGATACTCGAGTAGACTTTGTAACAACAAATGAAATTAATATCTCATATTGACTCATTTGAGCATGGCTATGCATTTCGCAGTCTCACTCAGTCAGGGGGCCCGAAGATATCGCTCCTGTTATGTAGGAGTGACAAATCCCATCTAGGTCACTCACATCCCTCTACATAATTCGTGGCATGTCTAATAACTAACTTTATAATTACCTTGTTATAGATGACGTTTGATAGCATTAAAACACACAACTCCTCATGTAGGAATCGTAGTGAGTTCAGGTCAAAGGACCACAGACACCATTGTCACTATGAGAATCACTTATGATACTCACGTAACAATCCATGTAGTGTTCTCATGGTGGGTCAGTCCAATACATCATTACTCTAATATGTACCCATGTGAAGACTTGATATCTCATCTCTATGACCTGTGAGATGTGGTCATCAGTCTATGCACATACTAGTCTCAATGTATTATTGTTGTCCTAATTAACAATAATACTTAACTAGGGACATTTAAGAATAGTGTTGTAACCAAAAGGACCTCACGATCAAGTCATCCACTTGATGTCCTATGGCATCAAACTTACTATTCTAAGGACTTTATTATGTTTACCAAAAAGAACACAATAAATGAAATGCCTCATATATAAAATAGCATAATAGAATATATGTAAATACAGAAAATGTATTGGCCTCTAGGGCATACACCAACACCAAGTTGCCTAGGAGTTGAATCACACCTATGTGTGGGTGTGAATAGATAAGTGTAGGTCTCTTATTGACCTTGGGGGTGTCGGGGTGCGGGTACCTCGCAATGGACAGTTAGTAGCTCTTCTATCCGTGGGGCAAACTGATGCAAACGCACCGACGATCTGGACGAAGACACTGTCCTATACCGAGATTTGTGTAGAATGTCTTGTACAATGCCATGATATGTATGTTGATGAATTGGGAATTTTAAGCACTTGAAGGCCTCGGCAGCCGCGATACAAACATATCTCCTGACCATTCTCTCTGATGTTTGTGTCTAGCTCCATGGAGTAGGATTTTTGGTATCATGTACATGTGCATAGTAAGTCATCATATTATTTGACATTTACTTATTTATATTAAAATTTAATTTGTTATTCCATTACTGTTATAACTGCCTGGAATTGCTAAACTGGTTATTATCTATTTTAATACTGGTTACTATTCCTGAAATGTTATGTGGCCGTCATGCACCATTTTGTTTCTTTACTGCCATAATTGGTACTGAATGTAGAATGTCTTACCTCTTTTCTGTATTTTCTGCTACTCTGTTTTACTTATGTGATTCTCTAAAGATGTCGGGGAGGAAGGGGAAGTACATGAATTCTCGGGTTTCTGGCCTGACTTTGACTAGCACCTTTATTAATCATGACGTCCCATCCATAATGCTTTTTAGGATATGTGCAACTGACTTTCCTCGGAGGTCCAGATTACTGGCATATCAACCTGGCTTCGGATCGCTGTGTTTATCTGGGAGACATGACAGTGTCTCTAGCTTGGGGGCATTATGATCCGCCCATCTTTACCTATAGTGTTAGATTACACTTAGAGTTTTATCTGCCCATTCATGACATGTGGGGTGAGTGTTACTACTCCCCATAAGAGGATTCATTCCTCTCTACTGCCTGAGCCCCCGCCCATAACTCGATGGCTTCGATGAGGGTTTCCTCTAACGAGGAAGACCCTAAGGAGGATCCAACTGCGGTTCCTTTTCTTTCTTAGTAGTTTGTTGAGGGCTTGATATTCTCTTTTTGGGAGTCTGTACATCATTTTTGGGGGCATGTAAAGCTTTGACTTCCTTTTGATGAGCCTTGATGTAATTAATGACTTACATCTGTACTTAAACAATATAATATATATATATATATATATATATATATATATATATATATATATATATATATATATATATATGTACCTTTTGCATGGGTGTAGGGTTTAATCTTTTTGTTTTCACTAAGTTTATGTTTTCCGCTTACAATTACAAAAAAAAATATACATACTTGTGTATCTCTTATAAGTGTTAGTACTTTTGAATATTTTATTGATGAATAGGTTATTAAAGATATATATATATATATATATATATATATATTTATATATATATATATATATATATATATATATATATATATATATATATATATATCTTTTTTCAAAGAACCTAGGGTCTTAATTTATATGATTTATTTCCACATTTGTGTTTATGGTGTGACGTTTCCTCCTTAAAAAGGGACGTTACACTTGTTTGGTATCAGAGACCCGATTTATGTTTTCTTTGGGTCTTTGTGGTTAGGTCTGACTTGTTTGTGCTGTGTGATTCTCTGAGATTGGTATTCCGAAAGGATACATCTAATTCTTCCTTGCATTTTTCAGTAAGCCTTACTTGAAAGAGTGAAATGGCACGAGGTGGAGATATGGCAGCAGCGATCGAAGCGATGAAAAGAATGACAGAAATTTTTGCCCAACAAACTGAGAGAGCTGCCCAATAGCAGGAGAGGGCTGCTCAATAGCTGGAAGCTACAGATGATGCTTAAAATCTAGCAGAGTTTCGTCGTAACAACCCTCCTCAATTTAAAGCGGAATTTGATCCGGAGAAAGCTAGTATTTGGATCAATGAGCTGGAGAAGATTTTCAGAGGCATGAACTATGCCAATGACAAGAAGATAACTTATACTGTCTTTATGCTGATTGGAGATGCTGAAGAATGGTGGAACGGGGCACAGAGATTGTTGGAAGCTAAAGGTCGCTCAATCACTTGGGAGCTGTTCAAGGATAGATTCTTGGAGAAGTATTTCCCAATAACCGCTAGGCATGCGAAAGAGATAGAGTTCCTTGGCTTGAGGCAAGGGGGCATGACTGTCAGCAAATACGCCGTGAAGTTCAAAAGCTTATCCAAGTTTTCAATATATTTCCAGCACCAGTAGGATGAGGTATGGAAATGTCAGAAATTTGAAGAAGGACTGAGGCATGACTTAAAAAAGGGTGGTCATAACATTGAAGATCAAATAATTTCAGAGCTATTAGATACGTGTCACCAAGTAGAAGGTCTGGATCAGGCAAGGGACACAAGGAATCATAACTTTGGACCTGCTAGGTTCCAAAGAGGAGGTGGTAACAGTGCGAACCAATTTCAGAAGAAATCTTATTCCCGACCACTTGGAAATCAGCAGCAGACATCTGGTGGAGGTTCAAGCGAAGGTCCTGGTGGAAGCCAAACTGGTCAGGATGTGGCATCTTCGCCAAGGTGTATGAAGTGCGGGAAGGATTACCTAACAAGGGATTATTCCATCAGGGGAATTATCTGTTATCGATGTGGAAAACCTGGACATGTCTCGAAGGATTACAACCAGGCTAAGGCATAGCCTTTGGTTAACACTGCATGGGCTGCAAAATCACAAGTAGGAGGCAGAGTCTACACCATGAGTGGAGCAGAAGCCTCCGAGTCCGAAGATCTAATACAAGGGGAAGGTACCATAAGAGGTAATGTTTTGATTGTATTATATGACTCTGGGGCAACCCACTTTTTCATTTCTTATGAGTGTGTGCGATGACTTGGTTTACCCGTGTCTTCCTTACCTTTTGACCTGACTGTTTCTACTCCCACTAATAAACCTGTTGTTACCATTAAAGTTTGCTTAAATTGTCCTTTAGTCATTGAGGGTCGAATCTTTTCTGTTGATTTGATCTGCTTATCTCTTTCCCAATTAGATATAATTTTAGAAATAGATTGGTTGTCTTCTAACCATGTCCTATTAGACTGTTCTAGTAAAACCATAATTTTCCCTGTGGATGAAGTTTCTAGATTTTGACGGCTAACCAAGTTCGAGCTTTCTTGAAAGAAGGAGCTCAGGGATACATGCTACTGTCTTCCTTGAAAGTCAAGAGCGAGGCAGATGTGAATACAATTTTAGTGGTTAATGAGTTCCCCGAGATCTTTCCTAATGAGGTACTTAGTTTACCGTTGAAGCGAGAGGTAGAGTTCGCTATTAATCTTGTACCTGGATCTAGTCCTGTATCTATAGCACCTTACAGAATATCACCATCAGAGTTAGCTGAGCTTAAGAAGAAGTTAGAAGAACTCTTGGAAAAGTAATTCATTAGACCCAATGTGTCATCGTGGGGAGCACAAGTGTTGCTAGTCCGAAAGAAGGATGGTACTTTGCGATTGTGTGTGGACTATCATCAACTAAATAAGGTCACAATCAAGAACAAGTATCCACTACCGAGGATAAATGACTTGATGGATCAATTGAAAGGAGCAGCAATGTTCTCTAAGATCGATCTGCAATCGAGCTACCATCAACTTCGAGTAAAGGCAGAGGATATTCCCAAGACAGCTTTTCGTACCTGATACGGTCATTACGAGTACCTTGTGATGCCATTTGGTGTAACCAATGCACCTGCCACATTCATGGACTGCATGAACAGAATCTTTCGTCCTAACTTGGACAGATTCGTTGTTGTCTTCATTGATGACATTTTGATTTACTCTCGAAATCAGGAGGATCATGTTGAACACCTCAGTATAATTTTCTAGATTCTGAAAGAGAAGAAGCTGTATGCCAAATTGCCAAAATGTGAATTTTGGCTAGACAAAGTCAAGTTTTTGGGCCATGTAATCTCGAAGGAAGAGATTGTAGTAGATCCGTCAAAAGTAGAAGCAGTGCTACAGTGGGAAATGCTGAAGACGGTGATAGAAATACGAAGCTTTGTGGGATTGGCTGGATACTATCAGAGGTTTATTAAAGGATTCTCTAAAATAGCAAGGCCTCTCACTCAGCTCACGAGAAAGAATCAAGCCTTTGAGTGGACCAATGCTTGCGAAGAAAGTTTCCAGGAACTGAAGAGACGACTAACTACTTCACTAGTGTTAGTTCTACCTGATCCGAATGAACCATTCGAAGTGCATTGCGATGCTTCATGCCAAGGACTAGGATGTGTGCTTATGCAGAATGGAAAAGTGGTGGCTTATGCTTCGAGGTAGTTGCGAGTGCATGAGAAGAACTATCCAATACATGACTTGGAGTTAGCAGCTGTGGTTTTCACTTTGAAGATATGGAGACATTTCCTTTATGGAGCAATGTTCAACTTCTTTAGCGACCATAAAAGCTTGAAGTATCTGTATGATCAAAAGGAATTGAATATGAGGTAGCGAAGATGGTTGGAATTTCTCAAAGACTATGATTTTTGACTTCTGTATCACCCTGGAAAGGCAAACATCATGGCAGATGCTTTGAGTAGGAAGATGCTCAGTATCTCTACTATGATGATCAAGGAAAAGGTTTTGATAGAGCAATTCAGGGATATTTGGTCATTTGTGGAATTGGCACTGGGGAAGATTTGCATGAACATGGTTACCATTTCAAGTGAGTTAATGGAAGACATCCAAGAAAAACAAAAATTTAACAAGTTTCTGCAAGAAGAACGGAAGCTAATGAAGCAAGGCAGTTCGACAACATTTGAGGAAAGAACTGATAGAATTCTGAGGTTTAAAGGTAGAGTCTGTATACCCCGAGATCAAGAGCTTAGAAAGTATATTCTCGAACATGCTCATATGAGCAAGTTGAGTATGCATCTGGGAATAACCAAGATGTATCAAGACCTTAAACGGTTATTTTGGTGGTATGGAATGTAGAGTGATGTTGCAAGGTATGTATCATCTT
This sequence comes from Ormosia semicastrata, assembly GCA_029884595.1. Lineage (NCBI taxonomy): Eukaryota > Viridiplantae > Streptophyta > Magnoliopsida > Fabales > Fabaceae > Ormosia > Ormosia semicastrata. Next base: position 35,987,788 of record JAQQTO010000048.1, on the reverse strand, counting down.
GTCGGGTTTGTTAGAAAGCGAAGGTTAAGCATCAAAGACTGTTAGGACTGTTACAACCCCTATCTATTCCTGAATGGAAGTGGGATAGTATAGCGATGGATTTTGTGGTTGGATTGCCAAAGACCAGAAAGGGCTATGATTCGATATAGGTAATTATTGATCGACTCACAAAGTCAACACATTTCCTCCCAATCAACATAAGGTACAACATGGAGAAGTTGACTCAGCTGTATATTGGTGAGATTGTTAGACTACATGGTGTGCCTACCAGTATTGTTTCTGATAGAGATCTAAGGTTCACCTCAAAGTTTTGGTAGAGTTTGCAAGGAGCATTGGGAACGAAGTTACGTTTGAGCTTTGCTTACCATCCACAAACCGATGGGCAATCAGAAAGGACGATTCAATCATTGGAGGATTTACTCAAAGCTTGCACTTTGGTATAAACTAGAAGTTGGAATGAAGTCTTACCGTTGGTAGAGTTCACCTACAACAACAGTTTTCATTCAAGCATAGGGATGGCACCCTATGAAGCTCTGTATGGATGACAGTTCTGAACACTTTTGTGTTGGTACTAAGATAGAGAGCGCCTTACTGTTGGACCTAATATTATACAGCAAATGACTGAGAAAGTCAAGATGATTCAGGGAAAGATGAGGACAGCTCAAAGTCGGCAGAAGAGCTATGCGGACAAGAAAAGAAAGCCTCTTGAGTTTGAGGAAGGCGAGCATGTATTTTTGAAAGTCACTCCAACGACTAGGGTCGGTCGAGTTCTGAAATCTAGAAAACTCACTCCCAAATTCCTTGGACCTTACCAAATTTTTTTCCGAATAAGTCCAGTAGCTTACCAAATAGCTTTTTCACCTTTTCTTTCAAACCTTCACAATGTCTTTCATGTGTTACAACTATGGAAATATATTCCTGACCCGAACCATGTCATAGCACCAGACATAGTACAATTGAAAGAGAACTTAACCTATGAGGCACCTCCAGTAAGGATTGAAGATAAAAAAAGTAAAGCAACTCAGAGGAAAGGAGATCTCATTAGTAAAAGTGATCTGGAATGAAACGACTGGAGATGCAATATGGGAGTTGGAAGACAAAATGAAAGAGCAACTCTCACAACTGTTCTAAGGTATGAAAATTTCGAGTACGAAATTTCTTTTTAGAAGGGGAGAGTTGTAACACCCCGAAAATTATTTGTTTCATCATAAACAGTCATTTTATAATATTTATGATTTTTGGAAACTTTTCTAGATTTTTCTAAAAATGTTGAATATTTTAATATATTCCTCATTTTACGTGTGCGCTAAGCGGAGCTGGGAAAATAAAATATTTTCTCCAAGGCTGGTAAATTTTGAACTGTGAAAATGTCGACGAGGAATCTTACTAAACCCAAGGATGGGCACAGTTTACGAAGTTTATGTTTTTCAAGATTTTATCTGATAAATAAAATTGCTATGTTGTAAAATTATCCGATGAACAATAAATACTATTTTTATAAACTGAAACTTTTGTTCACTGGATAATAGCGCTAGTAGAGTGTTAATCATCTTTTCTAGAGTATTCACTTTATGAGACAACATTACTTTTCACTTTATCGAGAAGCGTGCAAAGCTTCTCAAGAAAGCTTCATGGAAGCTCTCAAGGAAGCTTCCTACCAAGCTTCTCAAGGAAGCTACACACACACTCTCTCTTCTCCTCACACCACACGGCCACAAGGCCATTTTGGAGCCAAAAATGTGCTTTCACTTAATTAAGTTCTCTATTCTAATTTCAAAAACCCTAAAAAGGCTACAACACTTTTTACTATCAACTTCTCTCTCTTCATCTTTTCTCTTCACATTTTCTCCTCCCTCTCTCTAACTCTACGACAGCCACATTCTTCCACCCACCATATTTGTTTGATTTTCAAGCTTCCCTTTCGTTTGAAATCCACCTCTTGATTTGGAAGACCTCCTTTTGCTGGAATCATCTTTAAGGAGCTCACCCATTCCCTCCATTTCCATCTTCTTCCACCATTGGAGCTCAAAGCTTGAAGCTTTAAGGTAAAAGCTCATAGCTTTTTCATTCTTCCATCTCATTTTCGTGATCCATGGATACTTTAGTGACTATGGATACCATTTCCAAGCTTTGATTTTGATTTTTATGGATTTGAACACTCAAGGGTTTTGAGGTGGTGAAGAACGAATTTCTAAGGGAAAAAAGAGTTTGCTTTCTTTGTTCTTCTCTTAGGTAAGAGCAAGATTATTCTCTTCAACCCATTTTAGTGGTGAGGAACTTATTGTTATATTGATGGGGTGAAACCCATTGGTGGGATATCCATTTGTTTGAGAGGTTTTGGTCATGTTTTGATTGTTTGAATAGCATGATTTTGATGTATGTTGATGGATCTTGGAATGCTTGAAGGATAGAATGGATTTTGGTGATTTTCTACACTTCCAGAGGATTACATAGCCTAGGCCGTGTGTGGGCACACGGCCGTGTAATCTAGGCATGTCAGAAAATGGGCTGGGTGTGTTTTCTGCTGAATTCCAGAGAAGTACATGGCCTAGGCCATGTAATTTTACACGGCCGTGTAACCTGAGAGATGAAAGTTTGTGAGTTTTTCTAGCCCCTTGGAGGCTCCCGGTCTCCTTGGGCACTTATTATGAGGCTTTCATACTAGAATGAACTTAATTAATTGAGTGATTAGATGCTTAATCTGGATTTCATAATATGGAAAGAATAAAGAACAAGTCTTTAACTTATAACTTGGGGTGGTCTTTGAATAAAGAAAGAACATGAGTATGGGTGAGGTTGTGAGAAACATAAGGAAATTAAGGTTTAACTTTTATGATAACTTTGAATGGTACATGAGCATCCTTGAGATTTGTTATTGACTTGATGTGGATCCATGAATGGGATCAAACCTTGTTGATAAATGACATGACATGTGATTCTAGGTATGAAGTGCTATAACTGTGAATCTATATATATGCATACAAGTATACATTGAATATATTTGCATTGAGCATGATTTGAAACATGCATTGAAAAAGTCCGTTAGACTATTGTTAAGGCCAAGTTGCCTAGGAGTTGAATCACACTTATGTGCGGGTGCGAATAAACAAGTGTAGGTCTTTTATTGACCTTGGGGGCGTCGAGGTGCGGGTACCTCGCAATGGACAGTTGGTAACTCTTCTGTCCATGGGACAAACCGATGCAAATGCACTGATGATCCGGACCGAAACACTGTCCTATATCGAGATCTGTGTAGAATTTCTTGTACAATGCCATGATGTGCACGTTGATGGATTGAGAATTTTAAGCACTTGATGGCCTCGGCAACCGCGATATAGACATATCTCCTGATCATTCTCTCCAATGTTTGTGTCTAGCTCTATAGAGTAGGATTTTTGGTATCATGTACATGTGCATAGTGAGTCATCATATCATTTGACATTTACTAATTTATATGAAAATTTAATCTGTTGTTCCATTACTGTTATAACTACCTGGAATTGCAAAGCTGGTTATTATCTGTTTTAATGCTGGTTACTATTCTTGAAATGTTATGTGGCCGTCATGCGCCGTTTTGTTCCTTTACTGCCATAATTGGTACTGAATGTAGAATATTTTACCTCTTTTCTATATTTTATGCTACTCTATTTTACTTATATGATTCTCTGAAGACATCGACGAGGAAGGAGAAGTACACAAATTCCCAGGTTTCTAGCCTGACTTTGACTAGCAACTGTATTGATCATGACGTCCTGTCTGCAAGGCTTTTTGGGATATGTGCGACTGACTTTCCTCGGTGGTCCAGATTACTGGCATATTAACCTGGCTTCGGATCGCTGTGTTTATCTGGGAGATGTGACGGTGTCTCTTGCTTGGGGGCATTGTGATCCGCCCATCTTTACCTGTAGTGTTAGATTACACTTAAGAGTTTTATCTGCCTATTCGTGACATGTGGGGTGAGCGTACTACTCCCCATAGGAGGATTCATTCCTCTCTACTGCCCGAGCCCCCACCCGTAACTCGGTAGCTCCGATGAGGCTTTCCTCTGATGAGGAAGACCCTGAGGAGGATCCAGTTGCGGTTCCTTCTCTTTCTCAGTAGTTTGTTGGGGGCTTGATATTCTCTTTTTGGGGGTCTGTACATCATTTTTGGGGGCATGTAAAGCTTTGGCTTCCTTTTGATGAGCCTTGATGTAATTAATGACTTATAGTCTGTACTTAAATAATATATATATGATGTACCTTTTGCATGGGTATAGGGTTTAATCTTTTTGTTTTCCGCTAAGTTTATGTTTTTCACTTACAATTACAAAAAAAAAAATATACATACTTATGTCTCTCTTATAAGTATTAGTACTTTTGAATATTTTATTGATGAACAGGTTATTAAATATATATATATATATATATATATTTCAAAGAACTGGGTCTTAATTTATATGATTTATTTCGCATTTGTGTTTATGGTGTGATGTTTCCTCCTTAAAAAGGGGCGTTACAAAGTATGGTAGAAGCTTCTTTCTTCCTTTCCCATGTTGCTCTCCCTCTTCCTCTCCCCATACTACTCTCTCTTTCTCTCTATGTTTTTCATTTCTTTCTCTCTTTTTTGTGTTATTTTAACTGAATAAAAGTGAGAGAAAGGTATAGAGTTGTGTGTGTGGCTATATGAGGCAGTAGGGAAAGGGAGATATAAGGATAAATTGTGTGGTTATCATTTGATGTGATAGACTTATCTTTTAGGGGTACTTTGATCTTTTGCTAATGAATTTTTTATCTTCCATAAGTGTTGATAGAAAATTCTAGGATCCCATTAAGTTCTTATACGTATCGTTTAATAGTTATTAGGTTCTATTACTTTTCCTTAAGTTAATATAACCTTAAAGAAGTAACTAATAAGTATCTGATTTAAATCGTATTTGCTTGCAGGTATCTATCCTAACCTGTAATCATTTTTAAAATAAAGTCCATCCTCTATTTAACAACTCCATAATTTTTTGTAATTTTTTGAGCTACTTTCCTAATTAATTTTGGTCTTTAAAAATTTATTCTATTTATTAAAAATATCAAACTAATTTATTTAATTCCCCAAAAATTATCATAATTCATTATAATTATTTATAACCTAGAAATAAATTTTTCATATTTATTTCCAATATTTAGGCATTCTATGCTAATTTCTGAGCTATTTTTTATGTATAATGTTAGAGCATTATGCTCAAACAAACTCAGAAAACCACCAAAATTAATAGGTGACTCACAAAGGTTAATAAGCTACTATAACCATCATTACGGCCAATAAGTTAGGGAGGATATTACAATTCTCTCCTACCTTTAAAAATTTTGTCCTCAAAATTTAGTCACTTGGTAAAAAAAATAACTCTAGATTTCAAAATTTTGCCCATTCAATGTAGCAGCCTCATCATGACCTCAAACACTTACGTCATCAACAGGGCAATCTTAATCTTCTTGATTTTTATCAAAAATCTATAATCTTTCAAGCATGAAAACCTTAGGAATTTCAATAAGATTAGAACAACCTAGGATTTTTATCAATTTCACAATAAGCTCACAATAATGTATATCTAACAAAAACTGTAGCTCGATTTATGGTTGTACCTTAGACTAAGATATCAATTTTATCTTAATTGAGAGCTACTGAAAAATACTTAGACTTTAACATTTTTATCACTTGAAGTCTCATATGTTAGCTTTCAAACAAGGCAAGCACATTAATTTGTCACAGTCAGGCAACCTTGAATTTATGTGAATAGAAATTTATGTGATAAACCTCCTGGCTAGTAGGAAGTCTCATTTAACTTATGATTATTGCTTACTTACAAAAATTTTTAAACTCACATTACTATAATTCTTTTATGAACTCGAAACTTCCATACTAATCCATTCATTCAATTGATCATCATACTAACTCAATTTCTTGATGTTAATCATCATCAATAAGAAAAATTCATAAACATCAATCCCTTGGTGCTATAACCCACCATGATCTATGACCATGGTTTTCATCAAATTTAGTTCATCTTCAAATCTCAATGTAATTGGCTATTGCCCATTGAAGAGTTGTTTTGATAATAACAAAGCTAAGTCAAAGACCAAGTCCAAAGGAAGATTAAATGATATAGCTTATAGGACTTAGGGTATTTATGTAAGAAGCCTTCTGGATATCTCAAATGTTTTATAATGTGTTTGAAAAAGCTCTAAACTTGTTTTTCAAAGAACTCAAATAGCACACATGGTTTCAAGGTTTTCTTCTATGTAAAGATAGAAATTTAACAAGAAAAAAGCTCAAATATGTTTTCAAATCTTTAGAAATGGTTTTTACATGCTAAAATGCCCAACAAATAAGTTTTGAAAATCTAGTCATAGTGGCAGTTGAAACTATGAAAAATAGTCAAGTTTGAGTTTTGAAAAACTGACCTTTAGTTGCTATTTAGATTATAACTTTCAAAATACTTTGAATTTTGTTCTAAAATTTATTTCCTTTAAAAGTAGACTCAAAGATCTTTCCAATGAGTGGTTGTTTTCTTTAAACGAATGAGAAATGAAAAAGTTATGACCATTTAAAGTCAGTTTTCGAAACTAGAGTACAGTAAATGTTTATCCACTTGGCTTATTCGAATACGGGATTTGTTATTCGAATAAAGATGTTCTAGAACATGTTTTTTTTTAATATTTATTTGAATAACCAAAGGTTTATTTGAATAACAAGTTCTAGAACCAAATTCTTCTATACTATAAAATGATTTATTCGAATCACAAATGTGTTATTCGAATAAACACGAGCAGAATCACTTAACAACTATTTTTAGAGCTTTTAATGTTGAAATAAATTACTCCTAACGACTCTTTTTCTTGAAACTCTATAAATATAAGGTTTTGGCACGACTTTGAAGAGAATCCAATAATCTAAAACACATCTCTTATGCTTTTATTCGTGATTCATTTTTTTTAATCACCTGCGCTCTGTTTTTGTCAAAATTTGAGATATCCCAAAGAGCTTCATAGAACTTTGCATTGCATCATCTACTCTTGTGAGAGATTCTCTTTTCTATACACTCTGATTTATTGTAAAGAGGGTGATGCATCCCTCAAAGAATTGTAAGGGTGAGATATCCCTAATTGTTAAGGCTCAAGCACAAAGGGTGAGACATTTTAGATGTGTGTTGAGTGCTCTTGGTTGTAAAAGTTTTCAAGAACTTATTCAAGCTTGAGGGTTTAGTGGAAAATCTCGGGTGGTTTACTTGAGGATTGGACGTAGGCCACAAGTGATTAGTGGCTGAACCTGACTAAATACTGTGTTTGCTTTTCTCAACTCTATCTCCTTTACATTTGTGTTTTAATTATATATACTTGAGTTGAATTTGATATCTAGCTTATTTGTTTGATTTATCCTATAGCCCAATTCATATTTGAGAAATCTCTAATAGTTATACCTTTGTTATGCATGTTTCGTTGCATTTATTAATCGAGTTCTTCAAAATGTTTAATTTCTTAATGTTGTTTTAAAAATTTGTAATCACCTAATTCACCCCCCCCTCTTGGGTGATGATTGTCATAACTAACAAGTGGTATCAGAGTTTTGTGCTCTGTTGAAAGCTTAATCACTTAGAGTTAAAGATCCTTGTTTGTTGGCAACCATCGAAAGCTTTTCAAACTGAAAGGTTTTGAAATTAATAAACCACACTATTCTTTAATGGTGTGCATTTTTTTTATTGGAAAGTTAGAATATAATTTTATATGCAATCTATTGATCTAGATTTATGGGATGATGTGGTTAATGGATTTACTTATAAATCAAAACAAACTTGGAATAATTATGACAAGAAATGCTTTTCCTTAAATATTATAGCAATACAAATGTTGAGAAGTAGTTTGAATGGTGTTGTTTAAGCAAGAATTAAAAATTGCTCGAGTGCCAAAGAAATTTTGGATGCCCTTGATGTCCTTTATATTGCTAACAATGATTTTGTGTATAAAGTTGTATATTGAAAACAAGAAGAGCAAAAGTCATTAAAGGAATCTTGTTATGAAAAATATCCTCAAAATGATGTTCAGTTTGAAGAAGTGGCAATGCAAAACCAAATGATATATACTCTTCAAGCTTTGATGGGAAAGAATAAGGATGGTGATTCCCATGAAGAGCCATTGATGCAAGAAATTGAGACAACCTCCTACTTGACTCCAAAGAACTTTGAGGTAAATGATACTTATCTTGATTATGGTCTTTCCTATGGTGAGTTACAATGTGCATATGATGAATTGTATGATGACTTATTATTTTTAGAAAAGTAAAATTTATCTTGTTTGAAAAACATTTCCTATATTAAAAATGAAATTGAGACTTTGAAAAATGAATATGCTTTTCTTGATTTAGAAATGCCTTTGAAATGTGAAACCTCAACTTCTTGTGAAAAGTGCATTAATTTATAAAATCAAGTTGAAGACTTATATTCCGAATTTGCTAAAACTAATGATTCTAACTGCTTACATTTCATGCTTGTTAATGAGAATAAAATTAATGTTACTCCACTTAAAAATTCAAGCAAGGCTCATAGCAAAAATAGTATAGAATGTAATAACAACAAAATACTTAAGTTTTCCAAAGATGATCTTCAAAGGACCAAGTCATCATTAAATTCAATTGTTTACAATTTTTGTGGTCATCTAGGACATATTTTTCATTTATGAAATTATAGAAGAAATCCTTATATGAGAAATTGTATGGTATGGGTTCCTAAAGATCTTAAAGGCCCTCATACTGACATTCAAGGAACCAAGATAAGGTGGATACCAAAATGTCCTACTAGTATTTCAATTATGCAGAAAATTTCTCAAAAGGATGGATGAATTAGTCAAAGAAAAGAGGAATCATTAAGGAGAATGCTTCCAAATCCCAATGGTAGAAGTTTTGGTCAAAGAAGGAAGATAACTTCAATCAAAGTTTCTCAAGTATAAAATGTAGAACTTGTAAAGTTCAAGACTCAAAAATGGAAGCAATTGGTTAGAAAAAGTATTTCCTTGATTACTAAGGCCAAGGTATTAAAAACTTTAACCTCTTCTGCACATGCACTTGTAAAGTAAATGAATTTGGGATATATTCCTTGTAAGCCTTAAGTGATTGATAGAATCATGTATACTTAGTAAAATTTGAATATTATATTCAACACATGATTATGTTCATTCTTTTTGAACCATAGCTCATTAATTTGTTATATATCTTGGTACATAAGATTCTAAAATGCCTACTTTTGCTTGCAATGTTTTGAATTGTCTATATATCATGAAAGTAAGCATGCTATTAGCTATGTTCTTAATGTCAATTGGTTAGTTAACTTATTGTGCTCAATTTAAATAGTATGAAAAAACTAATCTTTATGAGAGCATAATGGATTAATAATAAAAAATTAAAACATAAGGACCCAAAGAAATTTAAGTACTAAAAGTCAAAAATTTAAGAGTGTTGTAGGTGTGCTTGAAGGCCAAAAACTCACTGTGGTATCTTGAAAGTGGTTGTTACAAGCACAAACACCATAAATAATTCCAAGCTCTCTTCCTTGTCTCTAAGAAGCTTGGACTTGCAATCTTTGGATAAGCGGAGATTGGTGTTATGCTTTTCTAGCTTTATATCTTGAAAATATCTCTACATGTGATAATATGCTAGATAAAGTATACTCCTTGTTTAAAATGAAATGTTTGATGATAATATCTTTGAATTTGAGTTTTTTATTAATCATGACTTAAAATGAGTGTTTGCATTAGATGATTTTTATCTTGTTTTATCCTTTTTTATGTAAGAATTAGAAATTTATGATAATCTTGGCATACATGCTTAGTTGTCATGGATGCATATTAAAATATATGATTAATTGATCCTTGAATGTTCTTAATCTTTTGGACTAGTTAAAATGTTGTTTCTAATATGTTTATTCAAATAGAGAAGTCTCTTATTCGAATAGAGACTTCCAGTAGCCTCTGGAATTTGTTCTTAATGCTTTTATTCGAATAAGGGGAAACCTTATTCGAATAATGCGTGATAGAAGCGTTCGTTTTTTATCTTGTTTTATTTGAATAAAGAATATGCTTATTTGAATAATGCTTAGTAGTAAGCCAAAACTATTGGCTTTCCACGCATTTATTCGAATAAAGCTAACATTATTCGAATAAACACAAGCTATATGAAAGGTTTTGCTGTTTTTCACTTCATTTCTTAAGAATTTGCTGTATATGCTGAATTCTTTGTAAGTGGATTGAAAATGCAAGTGCTTAACCGAATGTAATTGACTATTCTTTTGATGAATATATGCCTTGGATAAATTGATCAATGAAATGAAATATCTTTTTGTTCATGTGAACTCATTTGTTGTTTTGCCTTACTATTTTGAATGCTTATTTGCTTATGAGTTTGGCATAATGACTAACCTTGCTAAATTAATATCAAATTATCATTGAACTTGAATGAATATATTGAATATAATCAATGACTAACCTCTATGGATCCAAAATTGGTGTATACCAAAGAAAGTACTTTGAATTATTTTGTAGGGTAACTATCAGCTCATGCATTGAAGCAAAACACAACTATGCTACTTGAGGTTGAAAAATTTGAAATGGTCTAAGTTCTGTAAGAGTAATGAAAACACAAAAGGATGGCATGGAGAACCATAACATTCTCAAGGAGCCTTAAGACATGAAAATTAGAGTCACCTACAAAAACTCATAGACCATTAATTTTTTACATACAAGTATATGAGGATATAGAGAAGAGTTGGATTGAGAGGGACATGAGGAGACTTTCTTCAAGTGTAATGGAATGGGGTATTCAAAGGAAGAAAGCTCAAAATTAAAAGACTAATAAATAAAAAGCATTAGTCTCTATCTAACTCAATAAGTATCTCTATCTCTAAACTATTGTGATATTCTAGATGTTATGGAGTGTATGATACTTGTTAATAAATTGATCTTGAATGATTATATGCTTTCCTTACATGAGAAGTATGCTTAGCATTGATAAAATGCCTAATTAGATTTTAACTTGCTACTTTTGTCATTGCATATAGGATGAATGATATTAGTTCTTTACATGCTTTGATCCCTATAGAATATTTCATCAAGTTGAATGATTGATATCTATGATTCTCCTGATCTATGGTCTCTAAGTGGTATAATACCTATGAGAATCATACGCTTTTGTTGAAAAGAGTTTACAGTTTGATTAAAAAGTCTTTTTTAAAGCAAAATCCCTTATCATATTTGAAAGAAACTTCTCAAGTTTCATATCCTTAAGAATATTTTGAACTTGTCTTAAGACTGTGAAAGTATTTTCTTTTACCTCCTAATTATCTTAAAAATCTGGAAATCACTGGATATGTGCTAAATGTAGTATTCTCTTCATTTACTTTGAAAAGTTTTATTAAATCTTGAGAGAATGTTTCCAAATAAATATTTTGAACTGTTCTATAGAACTCATCTTGATACTTCAAAAATAGGCCTTGTTCTTCAAATGCAGAATCAAATAAGGAGAGATAGTTATGATTTGAATAACTTTTTGATTTTGATGGATGAATGAGACTTATATCCTGAAATATCTTGTGTATAATGTTAAGTGCATAATTATTTACAATGCTACTCTGATTTGCCTTGAATGAAATCATATATTGCACTTGAATATATATCATATTATTTTAGTTCTATGCTTTCTCTTGCCCATCTTTTTTATCATGACAAAAGGGGGAGAAAAAGCTAGAGTTCTTAGGATTTGAGAATATTTTTGAGAAAAGACAGGATAATGTAAAATGAATCACGAGATTCCAAAAGTAAAGGGGAGCTGCACATATCTCTAATATAATCAACCTCTTACGAAAAAGAGAAAGAGTAAGAGTAAGTCTCCGTAAAAATCATGTGAATTCCAATTTATAGAACTAACTATTTTCTCAGTGGTAGTTTGTCATCATCAAAAAAGGGGAGAATGTAATTGGCTATTGCCCATTGAAGAGTTGTTTTAAAAATAACAAAGTTAAGTCAAAGACCAAGTCCAAAGCAAGATTAAATAGTATAGCTTATAAGACTTAGGGTCTTTATGTAAGAAGCTTTCTAGATATCTCAAATGTTTTATAATGTGTTTGAAAAAGCTCTAAACTTGTTTTTCAAAGAACCCAAATAGCACACATGGTTTCAAGACTTTCTCCTATGTAAAGATAGAGGTTTTATAAGAAAAGAGTTCAAATATATTTTCAAATATTTACAAATGATTTTTACATGCTAAAATGCCCAACAAACAAGTTTTGAAAAGCTAGTCATATTGATAGCTCAAAACTATGAAAAATAATCAAGTTTGAGTTTTGAAAAAATAGAACTTTGGTTACTATTTGACTATAACTTTTAAAATATTTTGAGTTTTGTTTCGAAACTTGTTTCATTTGAAACTAAACTCAAAGTTCTTTCTAATGAGTAGCCATTTGCTATAAACGAATGAAAAATGAAGAAGTTATGACTATTTAAAGCCAGTTTTCAAAACTAGAGTGCAATAAACATTTATCCACTTAACTTATTCGAATAAGGGATTTGTTATTCGAATAAAGACGTTCTAGAATGTATTTTTTATAGATTTATTTGACAAACCAAAGGGTTATTCAAATAACAAGTTCCAAAACCAAATTCTTCTATACTAAAAAAGGATTTATTCGAATAACAAATGTGTTATTCGCATAAACAAGAGCAGAAACACACAATGACTATTTTTAGAGCTTTTAATGTTGAAATAAATTACTCCCAATGACTCTTTTTCTTTAAACTCTACAAATACAAGGTTTTGGCATGACTTTGAAGAAAACCCAACAATCTGAAATAGATCTCTTATGCTTTGAATCGTGATTCATTCCTTTTAATCATTTGTGCTCAATTTTTGCCAAAACTTGAGATATTCTAAAGAGCTTCATAGAACTTCAAATTGTATCATATACTCTTGTGAGAGTTTCTTTTTCCTATACACTCTGATTTGTTGTAAAGAGGGTGAAGCATCTCAAAGAATTGTAAGGGTGAGGTATCCCTGGTTGTTGAGGCCCAAGTACAAAGGGTGAAGCATCCTAGAGGTGTGTTGAGTGGTCTTAGTTGTAAAGGTTTTCAAGCATCTTTTCAAGCTTGAAGGTTTAGTGAAAAATTTCAGGTAGTTTACTTAAGGACTGGACGTAGGGCACAAGTAGTTGGTGGCTGAACCAGGATAAATATTGTGTTTGCTTCTCTCAACTTTATCTCTTTCACATTTGTGCTTTAATTATATATGCTTGAGTTGAATTTGATATCTAAATTATTTGCTTGATTTATCCTATAGCGTAAGTGGTATTTAAGAAATCTCTAATAATTGTGCCTTTGTTATGCATGTTCCGCTGCATTTATCAATTGAGTGCTTCAAAATGTTTAATTTCTTAATGGTATTTTAAAAATTTGTAATCACCCAATTCCTCCCCTCTTGGGTGATGGTTGCCATGACTAACATTTAATAAACTTTACAATTCTACTACCTTGAAAAATGAGAATATCACAAAAGTCATTATAAAATAGAAGGCATGGCTCTTGGCCAAATCACCCAATATCTTAATTTTTCAGCATATCAATTATCAATCATAATGACATCAAAATACTTGATTATGTTCTAAGGCATTCCATATATATTGCATTTTTGTTGAATTGTTCATCAATAATTAATTTAAGACAACATAGACATTAATAATAGTGCATCATTGCTCACGACCAAGCACCCCAATTCATATCAAAATTCAGTCAAAATTTAAGCTTAACAAGGTATCTAAACTCAGACACCTTATAGAAGCATCTATCCTCTTGGTTCCAGTTAAGTTTTATCAACCACAACATCAACACAAACTAATTAAAGTGTTTAATAAGCATAACAACAACTTTATACCTTGTAGTTTTGTAACTATTTACTCAAAAACTTATTCAAAAAGGTTAATATTTCAGACTGCAACAAAAATACATCTTAGCTTCAAAATTTTTGAAATTTTTTACATATATAGTCTTATCTCATATTTCTTAAATGAAATAAGTCTCACTTTATTTGACTTAGTGTGACTAAAGTTATGCAACAAAATACAGAGGTAGTAACAGGGCAACTAGCCATTTTTTCAGAATCTGGCTATACTTTAAACTAAAACTGGGCATGAAGAATGCAAAATTCTTAAAATTTTTACCACTTATAGCCTTACATGTTAGCTTCAAAATTCCACTAGTCTCATGTATTTTAGAATTTGGAGTAAAAAGTTATGCAATCTGGTTTAACAGGTGTCAATCTGCTTGTTTCTGCAGAATTTACCTTAAATTCAAACAGAAACTGGTGCTACCTTGGTGGTCCTAAAAACCTAAATTTTTTTCTACAAGAAGCCTTGTGTGTTAACTTTCAAATATGACTAGTTTCATGATTTTTAGATTCCTATAGACCAAGTTATGCATAAACTCTATGGGTTGTTCGTCCATGGTAGCAGAATGCAATTCTACATAATTTGACCTATCTTCTCTAGCGAACTGGGACTTTATGGATGGTGCTAAAATCCTGAAAATTTTACTACATAAAGCTTTATATCTTAGCTTTCAAATATGACTAATTTCATGAGCTTAGAGCTACTACAAACAAAGTTATGCAACTAAGTGTACATGTTATTAGCAACAGTAAAATCATTGTACTTATGCAGCAATAGGCATCTTAACTAATTGAATTTATAAGGTGATTGAATGGTCTTATATCTATATTAAGAAATGCTAATATCTCGTTATAATAACTGTAAGTCCAACGCAAGTCCACATAACAGTAACATAAATTTCTATTCATATATATATATATATATATATATATATATACATCAGCCACACTCTAGCAGAATGGATCTCAACCTCATTTAACATGGTTGTACTACAAGGTAGGGCAACTAAGTGATAGAAAATGTCATAATAGGTTTGTTACTACTCTATCCCCTTTTCTTCCAAATCTTTTTTAACTAGCATATGAAGACTAACAAGTTAATTAAGACTTACTCCACCCAATTCTCACAAAACAAGGCAGTTACAATCAATAAGGAGTCTAACAAGTTCTCATCAACAAATTTAAGAGTAATTGCTATATAAATTATGCAAAAATGTTATAGCAATAATTGGAATCATTGTCTTCAACCATTACTAATTAATGCCTTGAAATTAAAAATAGTATGTTTCCTAAACATCAAATACTAATCTTAAATTCATTTTATTTTATTTTGCACTAAGTTGAGCTCAAACTCTATTGGCTAACAAAATTCCCATAAATTAGAAGCATGCATATGTATGTATATATATATATATAGAAAGATAGATAGATTGATTGATTGATAGATAGATAGATAGATAGATAGATAGATAGATAGATAGATAGATAGATAGATAGATAGATATATTAGGTGTCCCTAAGGAACTAAAACTGGTCTTTCTCCAATTCATTATGTATAAACAAATTTGACAACAGTTAGCATATCATTGATATTGAAATCAAGCTGAAAGGAAGAGAATTGAGAACTTAACTTAGAATCCTACCCCATGAGTTCTCAAATCACCAAGACAATCTAAGATACCTCAAATTAATTCTCATTCACTTCCTTTTCATGCTTACCACTAAACTGAAACACATCAATCAGCAAACTAAGAAAAATATCACGCTGAACCAATATAGCACCATATTAGAATCGTGTACATGTACCCTTCTTCACTCAGCTCTATTTGTGCTTGCATAGTTAAAGGCTCGAAACAAAACATGCAACAGGTTATATTCTCATATTAGAAGATTCAATTCACAATTCAGAAAAAGAAACAAGACATCACCTATTCTTCACTCTCTAAATTGATTTAATACTAACATATAACTTACACATAATCACAACTTGCCATTTACTTAGAAATAGATGCTATTACCATTATTGGTTAAGATATAACTACGAAATGAAGTATTAATGTGGCAATCATACATTTATAGTAAGACAAATCCTAGTTTTCTCTTGATCCCAAAAGAACAACAATAGATTGAGTGGAAACGCCTAGAAAACTAGTAAAATAAAAACAACAAAAGGTTTTATCATGTTAGTTAAAGGTTTCTACAATTTGTCCAACATACTTTACTAGAATTTATAGGATATAGAATGAAAAAATTTGAGGTACTCATAAAATCATAACACCAATTCATTTTATATTAGAGTACAACTTAATTTCTCTTCTTGACCAAAGCCATCATCATCCTCAATACATAATCAAACTTCAAAAATTAATAACCAAGTCATGTCACTAATTCAAGCTATTAAACCAACAAATATTAAGAACTGAGATAAATTAGTGCTTTTCACTTCTGCACCTGAATCTGAGGCTAGTCCTCTTTCTTTCATCACTAATGCACACCACTTACAATCATGGTTTCTAGAATTTGAAGTCTATATTTTTCTTTAATCAAGGTAAACATCAACATCTTAACAAGAAATTTGAAAACAACACACACTCATGATGCCACAATAAGAGAAAATCACATCTTTATACTCATCCATGTCTAACTCAATTCTTAAACAAGCATAAAAGATTAGTTTATAGAATTACTGTTGTGATATTAGCAAGTGCACCAAATCATAAAAGTAATAAAGAGTGAGATAAGTATCATTGCCATGAAGATTATGTTGTCAATTACTAAATTAGCCAAGTCAATACTATTCAAGCTATCAAAAAGAGTGTTAGTAAAAACAATAATAAGAAAGAATAAGCAAAAATAACATAAGTAAAATTTAATTAATTGGGTGAAGTTGGAAGACAATGATATGAAAGTATTAGGGGTTAGATTTCACTTGAACTCTTCTAAGACAAAATCAAATATTAGTTTAATTAAATTTTATTCCAATGATTCATGGTCAATTCCCAAAATTAATTAATATTTAATCCCTTGGTATGTTAATCCTCTTCATACTATTTATAATTAACTAATTCCTTAGTCCAACCCCAAATAGAGAAGACATTATTAAAAATGAGGGAATTAAGAGAAAGACCACACAACTTATAATGTCTATTCCTAGTGATTGCAGAAATTATGGTATTTATCACAAGTTCTAGGTTCATGCAAATTTTTTCAAATCATACATTAACCCAAAATTTATTCCCAAATTGGTCAGGTTTAGAAAAACATTAAGAAAAGAGATAAACACATAAATCATGAAATAAAAACATTGATTAAACACAATAATGAGTTTACATCATCAAAGAACAAATCCATCATCACCCTAACGAAAAAGGTTTAGTTACACAGGGAAAAGAAGAACACAAAAGGAAGAATATGATAAACTTAATTGTAGATAAGTGGAAATATTAAAAAAAATTCTTAATCTTCAAGCCTAATTGCACCCATACCACTTTAGGGTTTGTGCCTCTTGACGGCTGCTGCATTTTGTCTAAGTGTGTGTTGAATTTGGCATAACTTTTCTATTTCTAAAGAATTAACGTGCTCTGTTACATGTCCAGTGCTCAAGCACTAACTTTCCAGTGCTCGGGCGCTGGACATCTTTCCAAAAATTCTTGATACGTGATGCGTGCTAAAGTACTACCTTCCCAATGCCTAGGCGCTGGGACACTAATTTGGAATTCTTCTATGCGCAATGTGTGCTCAGGCGTTGAGGTTCCAGCGCTTGGGTGCTGGATGTCTGGTACCATTTCCTCTTTTTCTTGCTCGTTCAAATGTCCAATCTTTCTCATGTGCAATTACCTATCAAAAACACATAATACGATCATAATTTAAAATAATAAAAATATAATAAAACTTGAGAACAATACTCAATCAAAGAGATTAAAAGATTATGAAAACCCAAGATTTTGAACTGTAAAAATATGAATTTTTAAAGGTTCATCACTCCCCCAAACTTAAGATTTTGCTTGTCCTCAAGCAAAACAAAAAGATTAAACAAATAAAAACTCAAAACACACAGATTCAAACATGGCAATACTGGATATTGAAAATCATTCATATCCTCATAAATTGCTTCACAATCTCATTTCAAAGTATCACACATGCACAATCCATTTATCATATTGCTCTCACATACAACTCTCACGAAAAAATGACTTCCCAAAAACATGAATGGAAGACTAAATCTACTCATAAAGTACAAGCCCGAATAGGTTTATAAAACTGCAAATGCACATCAGACCCGCATCCAAAGGGTTGTTCTTCATCTCTCTTTCCACTAATGTAAACAACACATAACCAAGGATCAAAAGGGTCTTTTAAAGCTTGTAATGTAAGGCCAATAGTGAGGGTTAAGAAAGAATAAGTAAGATAAAGAAAACAAAACTTGAGATACAAAATCATGTCAATTTCAAAATTCAAGCCACAAAATGCAGAACAAGTGCAAAATAGAGCATAAGAAACAACACATCATTCTCTTATTTATATATTTATATATATTTTTCTTTTTTCTTTTTTAACAACCTTCACCCCCAAACTTATTTCTCTGCAAAACTTTGGGTGGACTTTCTCTTTTTGAATTTTTTTTCTTATTTTTTTCAGCTCCTAAAATATTTCATGCACAAAAAAAAACTACGGCTTGAATAGAAAAATAATACAAGATATGCACTCAGCAATGGGTGTGTAAGAGTTAATGTTTTTTTCTTATGGGTATGGGAAAGGTAAATATGGATAAAGAAAAGAAATAAAGGCCAAACAATAATAAGGTTGCAAAAGGGGACCTAAGGATATACTGTGTTAATAGGTTGACTTGAAAGGCTTAAACGGTCCAAAGAAAGCCCTTATCATTTCCTTAATCATACATTATCTAGGATTTCACCTCAAGAGAGAATCAAATAACTTCTACATATAAATCATCCACACACATGCATTCCCACAAATGTTCTCTAAGCTTGATATGTATTTATATTCCAAGGTCAATCAAACATAAAAGATAGGAAGAACATCCACACACAATTGAAATTATAGAGATGAATGCAACTCATAGATTTTCATATGATATCCTAATAAATTAGATCAATCCACAATTCAAGCAATCATTAGATATTCAATTCAACAAACTGGTATGCACAGAATGACTCAAAACACAATAAGGTGATGATAACAAAAATAAAATGGATAAAAACAAAAGTGAAAATAAAATATTAAAGTAAAGCAGAGAAAAACTCTTTTTGGTAGTTGAAAGCTATATATGTCCCCTTACAAATGCTCCGAACTCAGGTTGCCTCCCAAATAAAGAGTAAAAAAATACTAATAATTAACTAAAGAAAAATAAATAACAAAATAAAGATTATATAAAAAGAAAGAAAATTTGGGTTGCCTCCCAAAAAATGTTTGTTTAAAGTCATTAGCTCGATGTTGCCTTTCCAACTAATCAAGGTTGCTTGTGTAATACCCTTAATGATATGTTAGACTTATGTATGTGTTCAAAAGGTAGCATATGACTTGCTTAACATGCATGTTTAATTTTGTGACAAACTGAGTTAATTTAGGTACTTTGTTGCAACCTAGAGTATGAAAAGTAGCTTAAAATAACTCAGATAGTAGCATAAATTGCATAGATAAGGGAAATAAATATGGATAATTTATTTCTGAATCACAAATATATGAAATAAGATACAGTTAAAGTTTCAAGGTAAACTAAGTTAATTTGGCATTTTCAAGCATATTGGTTGTCTATTTAAAGCCGGATTGACTAATAGCAGATACGAAAATATCAGTTAATGATTAGAAAACTTTCTTTATGAATCCAAGTATTTATTTTAAAGTTGTTTGAAGTTAGAAATCTTGAATTGACTAAATCTAAGTGTTTTTAGCATATTAGGATTTATCAGTTTTGACATATAAGTCTTTTGTTCCCTCTTTATAAGCCCTCACTCACGACCATTTTCTGCTGAAAAAAAACTAGAAATAGAAAACATGAGGGAAGGAAGGAAAGAAAAGGAAACAAAGACTAAGGAAGAGGAAAAGAAAAATAGGAAAGTGAAAGGCAAAGCCAAGGTGTAATCATCTAGAGTCTATCATAACGTCACTTATTACATAAGTGATCTTCATGAAAGTTGAAGGTTTTGTCTCAACTTTCCAATGCCACTAGTTGCAGCCTAATCCAACTCCTACAGCCCTAGATATGGCTCAATCTTTGTACAGTATTCGGGTTCTAGCAACAACACCTCTGTTCTAATTTCTAGGCCTAATATGACCTATTAAACATCAGATCTAGCTCTTGTGTTCTTCATGAAAGTTGTAGATTTGGGTCTTAGCTTTTATTTGGACTTAGTTTGGTATTATTTGAACTCCTATAGCTCAAGAAATGGTCTGATGAATGCATAGAGGTTAAGCTGTCAGTATCAGAATTCTAACTTTTACATCCACTTCAAGTGAAATTATCCAAACGTGTGATTCATCTCTTGAGGTCTTCACAAAACTTGTAGAGAATTATCTTAGCTTTTCTACAAGACGAAAAATCACAAGAATCAAATATTTGCAACTCAGATTATAGTCAATTTACTGAACTAACTAACTTAGGCCCAATAATTAAGGCCAATTCATGCAATAATTCCTTCAATGATCCAATTAGGCCCAATATCATAAAATGTGACAAAACTAACTTAATTAAGGCTAATTGAACTTTGAGAAGTCTAGTGAGAAGATTATTAAATGAATAAAATATATTGCTATCAAATTTTTTCACACTTAGCTTTTGTACTCCCGAGCAAAACACATAAGACTAAAGCTGAAAAACAAGGAAAAATAACACAAACTCAAAAGTTAAAAACTCTAAAGACTCAATTTCCAATGATATTCAAGAATGCAAAAGTTTATAAGCAAAAAAAGCAACCAAAGATTCAAGGGATCAAAACATTTCTAAGGTAACGTTTCTTCACATCTCAAATCAACATGCAAGGAAACTTCAATTGAAAAGCATGAGTCAAGAATGATAGATCCTAACAAGATTCACTCTCAATCACTCATGTGTTTAAAAGGTAGGTGTTTTACTCAATTAAACCCATGAAAAATTGCACTACCATAAGCTTGCTTATCTTCTACTTCTCCACTACTCAAAATACATGCACACCCAAATCAAAAGGACTTTATTCAAGGTTGTAATGGGATCAAGGTAAAGGAGGGAGTAATATGGATATGACAAGTTAAATACTAAAGAGAATAAAAAATCATTAGGTTCGAGTTCAAATACCAAGCATGAAAGTCCATCCCAACTCTACCTAATGCAAATTCCCTTTACATATTCTTTTCGCTTCCCCTTTTTACCTTATTGACCTTTCTTTACACTTTGTGTTTTTTTTTTAAGATGGCTAGTCTTTACTTTTTCATCAACTGTTTTGCACATTCACTCCCACACTTGTTCAAGAACTCATCCAATGTCAATGCTCTCTTATTCCCTAAGATTAGGTAAGAACATGTTTTTTTTAAGGCATGTAATGAACTAAAAATAAGGAATTGTCAAATAAGCTTAAAGGGGTTAAACAAGGGAAAATATGCAAGGTTGGCTATTTAGTTAATGTAGGTATTTCAAGAAAAACGCCTCAATAATATTTATGTATGCATGTGAAAATGTAGCCTCAAATAGAGTTAAATCAAGTTCTAAAGTAACAATTCCACGAGTGAAAATCACACAAGAAAGAATAGAATGGTAGAAATGTTTATTCCATTCATCAATAAGCTCAAAATCTCACAATACATACATCTATCATTCTTAATCTACCAATTCAACATCCATAACTAAGCATGTGAAATTTACGAAAGAAGATAATTTATTCAATTATGCTATGATCCTTGAATTTTAATTGCTTCAAAGGATGTGAGATTGCATTCACTTGAATCTTTCAAAGGAAATCAAACTATAAAACTTCATTACTTCCACAAATCAACACAAAATAGTTACTTCCCCAATTTAGATGTGTCTCAAGAGTATAATTACTTCAAGAGTAAAATTTACTCCTTACTCTACCATACTTAATATGCATCTCAAGAGTAAAATTACTTCGCCATACTTAATTAGTTTTGCTATTAGTAAATTATTGACAATTATACTAATAAACATACTTCCCCAATTATTTTTCATTTTATGTCAACCATCCTTCCTCCCAATTAGATCACAACATTGTCCTCAATGTTAAAATATAGATGAGTAAAGGATAGAAGATATTACCTATTGTGGCTATTATGGAAAAGAGAAACTTGACATAAATTTAAACAGAAACAAAGTTCGATAAATAAAACCAAAGGTAAAGGTAAGTTATAGATGGAGTGTCAGATCAAATCCAAGTTCCTTGCTATTTCCCTCTGTCCAATCTATTTGAGCTATTATTGGATTAGGTTCATAAACAAAAGCTTGTAATTTATCAATTAACTCATCAACTGTGGAAGCAGAGACAAGGATCTGCCTGGTTGAAAAAGTTCTGTTTCACAACATAGTCAAGAAAAGATGACAAACCATCAAAGAAATTATTAACATTCAATAAACCTATGAGTTTATGGTGGATGTTCAGTTGGGCCGAAGAGACAATTTGAAAAAATTCTGTCAAAGTACTATAGTCACCTGGTAAAGCAATGAATGCATCAGAATTGTCAAGCATTTTAGCCATTCGCTCATGCATAGTTGATACTCATAGTTCCTCCCCAATTGTCTTTCCAGTGATGTTCTTTTGAGTTAAAGCTTTAGTAATGATACCTAAAACTTGACTGCCTCCTAGATGTGCAATGATTGATACAACCCCCATTAACCCAATTCCACCTCCCTATATACTACATGAATTTTCCTCACTGCTAGCGCTCAACTAAGAGTGCCTGCTGCTTCTACAAACTCTGTACCCTTCCTAAAACTTGACCCACAAAATACACAGATATTTGTGAATCGACAAACATAAGCTCTCTCCATTTCTATACTCACTCTCCCTTTGAATGATTATGAGTTGGGTGAAAATGAAGAAAATAGAGCGTTTAAATAGGGAAAAGAATGGAAAATGTAATTATATCACTTATATCGGTAGGTTGGCTATTGTCAGAAAAGTTTATAATTAAGAAACACTAATTTTCTTATTATTATTATTATTATTATTATTATTATTATTATTATTATTATTATTATTATTATTATTATTATTCTTGTTGTTGTTATTATTATTATTTTTAATTATTTTTATTTTTATTTTTATTTTTTTTTTTATTTTACGATAAAATGAGAGCTGGAACCAATCCAAAACTAGAGGGTAGCCTTTCACCTGTTTATTCAACAAAGATGGAATATCTTTATAATGTACGTCACCAGCACAGTTGTCATGGTGTATCTTTATACTATGCGTCATGAGTGCAGTCCATCCTCACAAGGCATGGTTTCAGATCTTTGCCTAGGCTAGAATTACACCTTAGGAAGTCGTGTACTTGTTAGAGCACATAATCTGGCATTCGTGAGTGCTTGACACCCTCGGCATGACCTGGCGCATCAGAGCTCATACAGTTAAATGCAAGATAATGCTCAGTAGTTGTTTACGTTCACAGCAAAGACGGGAATCCTTTTTCGGTCCAACAGCGCTACAGAGCCTAAGTTCCAAGAATTAGGAATGTAGCACGTGGCTCTCTATAGAGCATGGCACACAAACCTTATTTACAGACTGACGTGCGAAGGTCTCCTCCTGAGTCTAAGACAGGACGGGCATCCGCTCGGGGCTCCTAATCTAATTAAAGACTAGGTACAACTAAAGTTCTGCCCTCCCTTTTTTTTTAAGATGAACAAGATAATAACATACATATTGTTGTGATTATGGCTCATATTTTCCTCTAGTTTTATGTCCAGTAACGGCTTAAACGCCTTCTATGAGTCGAGGATAAGCTTGTTAGTGTATGCCCTAGAGGCTGATACATTTGTCTATATTTACATATATTCTATTATGTTTATTTTATATATGAGGCATTTCATTTATTGTGTCCTTTTTGATAAACATAATAAAGTTCTTAGAATAGTAAGTTTGATGCCATAGGACATCAAATGGATGACTTAATCGTGAGATCCTTTTGGTTATAATACTATTCTTAAATGTCCCTAGTCAAGTATTATTGTTAACTAGGCAATAATAATGCATTGAGACTAGTATGTGCATAGACTGATGACCACATCTCACGGGTCACAGATATGAGATATCAAGTCTTCACATGGGTACATATTAGAGTAATGATGTACTGGACTGACCCTCCATGAGAATGCTACATGGATCGTTACGTGAGTGTCATAAGCAATTTTCATAGTGACAATGGTGTTTATGGTCCTTTGACCTGAAATCACTATCATTCCTACATGAGGAGTTGTGTGTTTTAATACCATCAAATGTCATCTGTAACAAGGTGATTATAAAGTTAGTTATTGGACATACCGCAAATCATGCAGAGGGATGTAAGTGACCTAAATAGGATTTGTCACTCCTACATAACAGGAGCGATATCTTCGGGCCCCCTGAATGAGTGAGACTGCGAAATGTATGGCCATGCTCAAATGAGTTAATATGAGATATTGATTTCATTTGTTGTTACAAAGTCTACTCGAGTATCAGGAAACGAATGATTGAACTAAAGGGTGACGTATTCCATGTCTTGTGTTCAATCTAGATATCTTGACAAAGGGACTAAACAACACAGAAACATTGGTCACGGAAAGGTTATGTCAAATCACTGACATTCTTATTACTTGGATAGCAGTGATGTATTGCTAGATACCGCTCACTGCTTGTAATATTAAAATAGGATTTTAATATTACTGCCAACGTAATAAGAACCTACATGGTCATACACATAGAGCAGACTAAAATTGGAGCAATGGATCCAAGTTGGACTCGGATTCAAATATGGGCCAGACTCATAACAGATGGGTCTAGAGTTACACTGGCTACTTGCTCATCACTTAAAGCTCTATTATAAATAGTTTAAGATACACAATTACATAACCCTAGCCGCACCTACAGAAAAGTGAGTGAGTGAGAGAGCGACAGGTTTCTTCTCTTCTCTTCGCAGCTAGCACTGTGTGAGAGACGTGAGGCTTTTCTTTGTGGACGTTGGACGTTCGTGAGTCTATTTGTGTGGATATCGCAGAGACATCATTTCTATTATGGTGTTGGTGATTCATGTCCTTCCTTTTGATCACGCTTTAAGAGGTAAATAATTTTTAAAAAAAAACTCAGATTATGGCTTTTCGCATGGATCCTCGGTGGGAATCCTAATTTTTTCGTTGCGTGATGTAACCGCAATTCCCAACAGTGGTACAGAGCGTCTTGCGAAACCATGATTCAATTTTCTGTTTTCGTTTACATAAGATAACATGTTTTCTATTCTTGTTTTTTACAAAAGATATGATCTTTAATATGTTATTTCAGAAAATCGTATGAAACCCTTTGCGAAAAATATTCTGTTTCTTATGTTGTATGCAAAATCGTGATGTTGTTTTCAAAAAACCATGAAGATGTTCATATGTTCTGTGAAAACCATTTTGTTTTAAGATGTATGTTTTTGTGAATCTTTTTGGTATGTATGTGATACGTACAGCATTATGGAATCCTTATTCTCAATGCGCGGCGCAAGGGTTTAGGAAACCTTGTTCTTAGTTTGCGGCAGCAGGGGTTATGGAATCCTTGTTTCTGCACAAGAGGCGCAGCGAAGGGGTTTTGGAAACCCTATTATTATTTTGCGGCAGCAGCATCAAGTATTGATGTCAAGGTGTCAAGGAGGCACTAGAGGTTCAAGTGTTGAACGACAGTGCAAGGGTTCCTCGTGGCACATGAAGTGTTCATGTTGTTCAGGCTTAGGGTTCCGCGTGGCACAATGGTTCAAGAGAGGCTCAAAGGACCCCCGTGCTACCTCTGCGTAGTGTGTTTTTCGAAAGCACGATATTTTCTATCCAATTTTAAGACTCCTGAAATTAATAATGTATTATTGTTTTGAGTTTATATGTCCTTTGAGATGCATGGTGCATGGTTATGGTCTTAGTCCTCCTTTTATGCTTTTTGATTTTAATAAATACGACCTGCGTGTCGTGCCTTTCTCTCTACATTCTGATTGTACATTCTCTTCTCACCTAACTCCCCTCGAATGAAAAAGAGGTTTCTATGTAATGTAATTATGGTGTGGAGATATCAAGTCGTTGACTTGGTGGTCGGCTTTCTTTATGCTACTCTCTTAGGGGCCATAACCATGTCACTTTTATTATATGCTTTATATGTATGAGATGCATGGATAATGTTTATGGTATGATAAACAATGTAATAAATGGTGAGATCTAATAATAATAAAAATTCCCTCAAAGTAAATATTAAGTCATAATGTAATGCCTTCCAATGTGTGGCACTCGTCAAGACTAGTATCGATCAAATATAGGTCATCCAAAGTAGGATACCTTTATCTATATTAGTAAGACGCGATGGGATAAGGGTAATATCCAAATGCCAACCATTGGGTCTGACTTAACTAGGCCATTTCAATAGGATTGAAGACTTAGAGGCATGAAGTTGGGCTTTGGTCCATTAGATGGATTTGTATAAGTGTTATTTACCCAGCTATCCAAGAGTTACATGTGATGTAATTGGAAAGTGTTTCCTACCTAAATAACTGAATTGTGGGTGATCAGCCAAAGCTGACTCAAAACTAAGTGAAATATGGATCTTGGCCCACTAGAAAATCTTACGATGGGATTTTTCGAGTCAATGCTAAGGGTCATTGACTTGAATAAAATAGTGGGAGGCATATTTAATTAAAAGACCTCATTAAATATGTTTATGGCATGATACTTATATTTTACATATTTCTGTTAATAGATTACCATGGCAACAAACACATCGAGTACTTTATCATTGCGATCCGTCCTTGAGAATGACAAGTTATCTGGAATGAATTTTCTAGACTGGTACAAGAATTTGAGGATTGTCCTCAAGCAAGAGAAAAAGTTGTTTATTTTGGAACAACCTATTCTTGAGCCACCTGCTGCTAATGCCCCTAGAACTGAAAGAGATGCTTATAAGAAGCATTAAGATGATGCCTTGGACATCGGATGTCTAATGCTGGCCACCATGAACTCTGAGCTCCAAAAGCAACATGAGAACATGGATGCATATGATATGATTGTACAACTTAAGAAGCTCTATCAAGAGCAGGCCAGGCATGAGAGATACGAGGTCTCTAAAGAACTATTTCAGTGCAAGCGGGTAGAAGGAAGCCCTGTTGGTGCTCATGTACTCAAGATGATTGGGTACATTGAAAACCTAGAGAGACTTGGTTTTCCTTTGGGCCAAGAGTTGGCCACTGACTTAGTCCTGCAATCGTTGCCGGAAAGTTTTAGTCAATTTGTAATGAACTACAACATGAATGAGATTGACAAATCACTACCAGAGCTGCTAGGCATGTTAAGAACTGTTGAGCAGAACATTAGCAAAGGCAAAGGAAAGGCCATAATGATGGTCCAAAAGAATAAGGATAAGAAACAGCAGAAAAAGCCCAAAGACAACTAAAAGGACAAGGGCAAGGATAAGTCCAAGCCCAACACTTCTGGCTTGAAACCAGTGGGTGGAGTGGCTAAGGAAGGCACATGCTTCCACTATGGTCAGACCGGACATTGGAAGAGGAACTGTGCTAAGTTCCTAGAGGAGCTTAAAAAGAATAAGGGAAGTGAGACTTCCACTTCAGGTATTTTTTTTATTGAAGTCAATTTATCTACTTCTGCATCATGGGTATTAGATACTAGATGTGATCTCACATTTGTGTAAATGTGCGAGGATCTAAAGAGCAAAAAGAGACCATTGACGAAGGGCGAAGTCGACCTACAGTGGGAAATGGAGCAAAGGTTGCTACATTAGCTGTAGGGACTTATTTATTATCTTTGCCCACTAGGCTTGTAATAAAGTTAGAGAACTGCTATTTTGTGCCTACTATTAGCAGGAATATCATTTCTGTTTCTTGTTTGGATAAGAAAGGTTTTTCTTTTATTATAAAGGACAAGTGTTGTTCTATTTATATGAATGATATTTTTTATAGTAGTGCACAATTAAGTAATGGACTTTATGTCCTTGATCTCGAAATGCCCGTCTAAAACATAAATACAAAGAGGTTTAAATCAAACGATCTAAACCCAACTTTTCTCTAGCATTGTCGTTTGGGCCACATAAATGAGAAATGCATCTCCAAACTCCATAAAGATGGATTCTTGGACTCATTTGATTTTGAATCATATGAGACATGTGAATCTTGTTTATTGGGGAAGATGACAAAGGCCCCATCCACTGGACAATGTGAAAGGGCTAGTGATCTTTTAGGCCTTATACATTGTGATGTATGTGGGCCACTAAACACACTTGCTAGGGGAGATTTTCAATACTTCATTACATTTACTAATGATTTCAGTAGATATGGATTTGTATATCTTATGAATCACAAATCAGAATCCTTTGAAAAGTTCAAAGAGTTCAAGAATGAAGTACAAAACCAACTTGGCAATAGTATTAAAATCCTTCGATCAAATCGAGGAGGAGAATACTTAAGCTAACAGTTTGATGATCATCTGAAAGAGTGTGAGATAATATCTCAACTCACTCCACCAGGAACACCACAATGGAATGGTGTCCCTGAAAGGAGGAACTGGACCTTGTTGGACATGGTTCCATCCATGATGAGTCATGCAGACCTTCCAGGCTCCTTCTGGGGACTTGCTCTGTCAACAACAACTTTCACACTTAACCGTGTTCTATCTAAGATGGCTCAAAAGACATCATATGAGATATAGACTGGGAGACGACCCAGTATGTCTTTCTTGAAGATTTGGGGCTACGAAGCTTATGTGAAATGTCAAGTTTCTGATAAGCTTAGACCTAAATCAGATAAATGCTTCTTTGTGGGGTATCTAAAGGAAACCAAGGGACACTTTTTCTATAATCCTACCGAGGGCAAAGTGTTTGTCGCACGGACTGCTGTATTTCTAGAAAAGGAGTTTATCTTCAAAGGAATCAGTGGGAGGAAAGTAGAACTTGAAGAAGTTCAAGTTTCACAAAGCAGCAATGAACCAATGGTGGAAATAGAGTAGCCTCCACAAAATGTTGTGGAACGGCAACCTGCTCTAGTAGCACAAGACCTATGTAGGTCTAACAGGATACATCATCAACCAGAGAGATATGGATTTCTCATGACCCAACAAGGTGACGTATTACTCATGGATCAAGATGAGCCTATGACTTACCAGGAAGCCATTATTGGCCCAGAATCTGAGAAATGGCTTGAGGCCATGAGATTTGAAATGGATTCCATGTATGCCAACTAGGTATGGACCTTGGTTGACCCACCTGAAGGGGTAAAACCCATTGGGTGCAAGTGGGTTTTTAAGAAGAAAATCGACATGGATGATAATATGCATACCTTTAAGGCAAGTTTGGTGGCTAAAGGTTTCAAACAAATTCATGGTGTAGACTATGATGAGACTTTTTTCCAGTTGCGATGCTTAAATTCGTTCGGATCTTACTTGCTGTTGCAGCATACCATGATTATGAAATCTGGCAAATGGATATCAAAACTGTTTTCCTTAATGTAAATCTTCTCGAGGATGTGTACATGAAACAACCTGAGGGTTTTGCCACTCCAGAGGATGCTGGAAAGGTGTGCAAGTTGCAACGATCTATTTATGAATTGAAGCAAGCTTCTAGAAGCTAGAATCTTCGTTTTGATGATACAATAAAATAGTTTGGTTTCATCAAGAATGAAGAAGAATCTTGTGTCTACAAGAAGGTTAGTGGGAGCACTATTGTCTTTCTAGTATTGTATGTAGATGACATACTACTTATTGGAAATGACATCCCTACCTTACAGTCTGTAAAGACTTAGTTAGGGAACTGCTTCTCTATGAAGGACTTAGGCGAAGCCACTTATGTATTAGGTATCAGGATCTATAGAGATAGATCACTGAGATTACTTGGCCTAAGTCAGAGTATATACATAAACAAAGTGTTAAGACGATTTAATATGCATGAATGCAAAAAAGGACTCTTGCTTATGTCACATGGTGTAAGCCTATTTAAGGCTCAATCCCCTTCCACCCAGGATGAGAGGGATCGCATGAGCAAGATTCTATATGCATCTACAATTGGATCTATCATGTATGCCATGTTATGTACTTGACCAGACATCTCATATGCTTTGAGCATGACGAGCAAGTACCAGTCTAATCCCGATGAAAGTCACTGAACTGCTATCAAGAACATCCTTAAGTACTTAAGAAGGACTAAGGATTCGTTCTTGGTATATGGAGGCAAGGAAGAGCTAGTTGTAAAAGGTTACACTAATGCTAGCTTCCAAACCAATAAGGACGACTCCAGATCGCAATCGGGTTATGTTTTTTGCCTAAATGGTGGGGCTATGAGCTGGAAAAGTTCAAAGTAGGAGACAGTCACCGATTCTACCACAGAGGCTGAGTATATTGCTGCCTCCAATGCAACAAATGAGGTCGTTTGGATCAGGAAGTTCATTACTAAACTTGGCGCTATTTCTAGTATTGTGGACCCAGTGGACCTCTATTGTGATAATAATAGAGCCATTGCACAAGCTAAGGAGCCTAGATCTCACCAACGATCCAAACATATACTTGGGCGCTTTCATCTCATCCGAGAGATCATCGATAGAGGAGATGTGAAGATATGCAGAGTACCAATAGATGATAACATTGCTGATCCACTAATGAAGCTTCTTGCACAGCAGAAGCATGAGGGTCACACTAGATCTTTAGGTATTAGACATATGCCTGATTGGCTCTAGTGCAAGTGGGAGATTGTTGGTGTATGCCCTAGAGGCTGATACATTTGTCTGTATTTACATACATTCTATTATGCTTATTTTATATATGAGACATTTCATTTATTGTGTTCTTTTTTTATAAACATAATAAAGTCCTTAGAATAGTAAGTTTGATGCCATAGGACATCAAGTGGATGACTTGATCATAAGATCCTTTTGGTTATAATACTATTCTTAAATGTCTCTAGTCATGTATTATTGTTAACTAGGACAACAATAATGCATTGAGACTAGTATGTGCATAGACTGATGGCCACATCTCACGGGTCATGGATATGAGATATCAAGTCTTAACATGGGTACATATTAGAGTAATGATGTACTGGACTGACCCACCATGAGAACACTACATGGATCGTTACGTGAGTGTCATAAGCGATTCTCATAGTGACAATGGTGCCTGTGGTCCTTTGACCTGGAATCACCACGATTCCTACATGAGGAGTTGTGCGCTTTAATACCATCAAACATCATCTATAACAAGGTGATTATAAAGTTAGTTATTGGACATACCACAAATCATGCAGAAGGATGTGAGTGACCTAGATGGGATTTGTCACTCCTATATAACAGGAGCGATATCTTCGGGCCCCCTAATTGAGTGAGACTGCAAAATGCATGGCCATGCTTAAATGAGTCAATATGAGATATTGATTTCATTTGTTGTTACAAAGTCTACTCGAGTATCAGGAAATGAATGATTGGACTATACAAGGGTGATGCATTCTATGCCTTGTGTTTAATCTACATATCTTGACAAAAGGACTAAACAACACGAAAACATTGGTCACAGAAAGGTTATGTCAAATCACTGACATTCTTATTACTTGGGTAGCAGCGATGTGTTGCTAGATACCGCTCACTGCTTGTAATATTAAAATAGGATTTTAATATTACTGCCAACGTAATAAGAACCTATAGGGTCACACACATAGAGCAGACTAAAATTAAAGCAATGGATCTAAGTTGGACTCGGATTCAAATATGGGCCAGACTCATAACAGATGGGTCTAGGGTTGCACAGCTTACCTTGCTGCTGCTCACACTCACTTAAGGCAGTTACTATTATAAATAGTACTTCTAAGGGGCTGCTAAGATACACAATTACAGAACCCTAGCCGCACCTACAAAAAAGTGAGTGAGAGAGCGACAGGTTTCTTCTCTTCTCTTCGCAGCTAGCACTGTGTGAGAGACGTGAGGATTTTCTTTACAGACGTTGGACGTTCGTGAGTCTGTTCGTGTGGATAACGCAGAGACATCATTTCTATTACGGTGTTGGTGATTCACGTCCTTTCTTTTGATCACGCTTCAAGAGGTAAATAATTTAAGAAAACTTGGATTATGGCTTTTCGCATGGATCCTCGGTGGGAATCCTAATTTTTCCACTGCGTGATGTAACCGCAATTCCCAACAAAGTTGCCCATCCAATTTTCTTACAAATTAGCAAACATGGTCTTTTAGAGTCAGATTCTCAATACTATAACATTTATGTTCATCCCTAAAGAGATTCCACAAATTAAGAAGTTCACGATGCACAACTCCATAAGAATGCATCTCAAGAGTCAATAAGATATCATCTAATGACTCATTACTCATTTCATTCTTAACAAAGTATATTTTATCTTCTCGGTTTGTGGAAACCATCGCTAAAGAACAACATCGCTTGTTATGATTTCATCGTGCACATTTGTGACAAACTTGTAATCTTTTTACTCTTCTTGTTTTAGAATACGAACTTTTACTGAGACATGGCATGCATGAGTCAAATGAATTTGAAAATTCACCTACTAAATGGACCTTTGCTTTGATTATCTAGTGTATATCTTCCAGGATCCCTTTTTGCATTAACATTCTCAATCTTTCATACCTAACTTTGTAGATTTTTTTGAAGCATTTTGAGGAAGAGAAGGAAAATGTTTTCTTAAATTCGAGCAAATGACATCCAATTTAAAGGAGAAAGAATAAGTTATTATGGTAAACTAAAAAACAAACCGACTTGAGAGCCATGGAGTACCGTTATCCGCCACTTAACTGGTGTCACAATGAACTGTGAAAAGAAAGTAACAAAATTAAAATAAATTCTTCTCATAATAAGGATTAGAAAGGGAGATGGATTATACCTCAACAACTTGGGTTTCTAGAAATGGTTTAAGTCTTTGTCCATTGACCTTAAACACATTACCATTCTTAGGGTTCTCAATGTCTATGGCCCCATGTGGATACACATGTTTGACAACAAAATGGCCACTCCACCTAGATCTCAATTTTTTAGGGAATATGTGAAGACGAGAATCATAAAGCAGAACTTTTGACTAATTTCAAAAGATTTCCTCAAAATTGATTTGTCATAAAAAGCTTTTGCTCTAACTTTATAAATCTTTGAGTTTTCATATGCATCATTTCTCAATTCATCAAATTCATTTAATTACAATTTGTGTACTTTGCAAGCATCATCAAGATCTAGTTTGAAAAATTTAATGGCCAAAAATGCTTTATGCTCAAGTTCTACAAGCAAGTGACAAGGTTTTCCATAGACTAACTGATTGGGTGACATGCCTAACGATGTTTTGAAAGCAGTACAGTAAGCCCAAAGTGCATCATTTAGTCTTAAAGACCAATCTTTACAATTTGGGTTAACCATTTTTTCCAAAATTTGTTTGATCTCCCTATTTGCTAATTATACCTATCCACTTGTTTTAGGGTGATAAGGGGTTACAATTTTGTGTGTAATGTTAAATTTCTTCATTAAGGATTAAAATGGTTTATTACAAAAATGTGTTCCCCCATCACTGATGATAGCTCGAGGGATTCCAAACTGACTCAAGGCATTTTCTTTTAAAAATTTAAGAATAGTTTTATGATCATTGTGTCGGCATGGAATTGTCTCAATTTATTTTGAGATGTAATCAACTACAACCAAAATGTACATAAATCCAAATGATAATGGAAATGGACCCATGAAATTAATTCCTTAATAATAAAAAATTTCAATAACAAGGATAAGGTTTAAAGGCATCATGTTTCGCTTAAAAATGGAACCCAATTTTTGACAGTTTTCACAAATTTTACAAAATGTATAGCAGTCTTTAAATAAAATGGGCCAATAAAATCCACACTGTAAGATTTTTGCAACTGTTTTCTTTGAAGAAAAGTGACTTCCACATGCTTTTGAGTGACAAAATTTTATGACATTAGCTACCTCGCTGTTGGGTATATATCTCCGAATCTATTGAGACGACATCTTTCCTATTGTAAAAATATTGACTTTGTTAGCAAACCAAGATATAGAATTGACAAAAAATAAAAATTCATCGAAAAAAGAATCATTGATAAGTGTGATGTCAAAAGGTGAGTCTGTTGTATGTCTAAACAAATGATCTGCAATAACATTTTTGGCTCATTTCTTATCTTTTATTGTGATATTGAACTCTTGAAGCAACAAGATCTACCGTATCAACCTAGGTTTGGCATCCTGCTTAGACATTAAATATCTATAGTAGCATGATCGGTGAAAACAACAGTAGAAGAACTAATTAAATATGCTCTAAATTTATCAAATGCAAAACTTACAGCAAGTAGTTCTTTCTCAATAGTGGTGTAGTTCATTTATGCATTATTTAAAGTTTGACTTGCTTTATAAATTACATGAGGCTTACCTTCTTTTCTTTGGCCTGAAACAGTGCCAACAACAAAATCACTAGCATCACATATCAACTCAAAAAGCAAAGACTAGTCAGGGGTTTGTATGATAGGAGTAGTTATCAAAAGACCAATTAATTTTTTAAAAGATTTTTGACATTCTTGAGTCTAATCAAATTGTGCATCTTTTATTAGAAGATTACATAATGGTCTAGATATGGTACTAAAGTCCTCAATGAATCTTCTGTAAAATCCTACATGTCCTAAAAATGAACGAACTTCATTGACTAGTTTTGGTGAAGGCGAATGGGTAATTAATTCAACTTTGTCCTTATCAACTTTAATTCTTTTAAAAGATATCACATGACCTAACATTATTCATGAGGTAACCATGTAATGACATTTTTTCCAATTTAACACAAGTTCTTTTTCTTCGCATCTTTTAAGAACCTTTTTCCAAATTATCAAGACAAATTTCAAATGAATTCCCAAAAATTGTCAAGTCATCCATGAAAACCTCTAAATAATGCTCAACCATGTCACTAAAAATACTTAGCATGCATCTTTGGAATGTTTCCAAAGTATTACAAAGGCCAAAAGGCATTCTTCTGTATGCAAAAGTGTCAAAGGGACATGTAAAAGTGGTATTTTCTTAATCCTCTAATGCAATGAGTATTTGATAATAGCCTGGTTAACCATTAAGAAAACAGTAGTAGGGATGTCCTGCTACCCTTTCCAGAATTTGATCAAGAAATGGCAAGGGGAAATGATCTTTCCTAGTGGCAGCATTTAATTTTCTAAAATTAATACACATACGCCAACTGGATGAGACTCGCGTAAGTATTAATTCACCTTTTTCATTGTCAACCACTGTTATTTCAGATTTCTTAGGCACAACTTGTGTAAGGCTGACTCATTGGCTATCAGAGACAGGGTAGATAATTCCAACATCAAGAAATTTGAGAACCTCAGCTCTAACTACCTCTTTCATATGTAGATTTAATCTTCTTTGAGGTTGTTGAGATGATTTAGCATTATCCTCTAAATGTAATTTATGTGTACAAATTAATAGATTTATACCTTTTATGTCCTTTAATGTCCATTCAATTGCACTTTTATGCCTTTTAAGTACTTCTATCAACATACCTTCTTGTTCTCTGGTAAAGGTCGAGGAAGTTACCACTAGAAAACTTTGCTCTTCTCCAAAAAATGTGTACTTCAACCCAGCAGGTAATGACATTAGTTCTAGTGTGGGTACTTTTTCATGGGTATTATCATTCATAGGTTTTAGCTCTTTGAATCTTAGCTTCCATGGTTTGTATTCTAATACCTGTGTACAGTCAAGCAAAAAGCATATTTCAGAAATATCATCATCGAATTGCATACCTGAGTCAAATGAATTGATTAAACAAATTTCTAATGGGTCAGAAGAGCTCCTAGTTTGAAGATGATCATCTATAATGGCCTCAATCCCTTCAACTTCCTCCTTTTCATCATGAACTTCCAGTGGTTTCTTGCACATGTTGAAAATATTAAACTCTAGTGTCATATTTCCAAATGTTAGTTTCATCACTCCATTTCTACAATTATCAAAGCGTTAGATGTTGCTAAAAATGGGCGACCTAAAATAATAGGAATTAACTTGTAACTATTAACCATAGGTTCAATTTCCAAGACAACAAAATCTATAGGATATATGAATTTATTAACTTGTACCAACACATCTTCTACTATTCCATTTAGAATTTTAACTAATCTATCGGCAAGTAGAAGAGTTATAAAAGTTGGATTTAACTCACCAAGGTTGAGTTGCTGATAAACTAAATATAGAAGCTAGCACCAAGATCAAGTAAAGCTTGTTCAATTTTATGTTCTCCAATAATGCATGAAATTGTAGGACAACTAGGGTCTTTATATTTCAATGCATTATTATTCTGAAGAATGGAGCTTACCTGTTCAGCCAAAAAGGCTTTCATTTTCACATTTAGCTTTTTTTTAATAGTGCACAAGTCTTTCAAATTTTTGGCATAAGAAGGAACCTATTTGATAGCATCTAGCAGAGGAATGTTGACCTTCATTTGTTCAAAAATTTCAAAAAATTTAGTGTTATGGTTCAATTTCCTTGAATTTTTTAATTCTTGAGCAAATGGAGGTGAAGACGAAAGTTTGGTCTCCTTTAGGACAGGTGGCTTATCGACCCCTTCCTTATCTTGGGGAATTGATTCAGCATCTTTATCACAAGGTTCATGAATTTGTTTTTCAACAATCTTTCGATTCCTAAGAGTTATCACTGAGTTAACTTGATCAATTTGTTAGCTTTCTGAACTGCCCTCATTTAGACTATACTGACCCTTGGGGTTCAGTTGAGGTTGATAATGAAATTTTCCTTTCTTGTGAATGGTGAGTGCAGAAGCAAATTTAGTAAGAGTGTTTTTTATATAAATCATGGCTTGAGTGTTTTGGTTATTAATAGCCTCTTGCTTTTCCATAAATGCATGCAATGTTCCTTCAAGGTTTTTCCTGTATGGTGGAACATAAAGTGTATATCCTTGAGAATTTTAAGAGTCCAGCTGTTCTTGAGGAGGTGATGGTTGCATAAATTGTGCATGATTTTATTCCTCCAACATAAATGACTTTTTAAAATTATTCATTGCATTTACTTGCTCATGTACAACTTCTTTAAAAATAGGAATCTTTAGACATTCATTTGTTGAGTGTCCTAATTCATCACAAATGCCACAAATTTCTTCATTTTGTACAGATTTGATTTCTTTTACTTTCCCTGATTCTATGGCTTCAATCTTTCTAACCAAACTGGCAAACCTAGCATTTAGATCTTCTTCTTGACTAAGGTGATATTTTCCTTTACTAGCACTTGCAAGGTTAGATCTAATTAATTTTTCAGAAGGATTAGTATCATGCCAAGATTGAGAATTCTCGACTAAATGGTCTAAATATTCGAAAGCTTCTTCGGGTTCTTTATCAAAAAACTCACCACTACACATTATTTTTCACAAATAGTTTAATTTCAAGTGTTAACCCTTCATAAAAGAAGCTTATAGTGTGTCATTTTTCAAAACCATGATATGAGTAAGAATTTAACAAATCATTAAAACGTTCCCAACTTTGAAAATATGCTTCATTTGAATTTTTAGGAAAAAATTTGGATTTGTTTTTCAAAGCATTGGTTTATCTGTTGGAAAAAATATTTTTAAAAACTCACTTTGAATTTCTTGTCATGTGCTAATTGATCTTGGTTTCAAAGCATTAAGCCAATATATACAGAGCTCAACCTCTCATAATAATAAAAAATATTAACAAGTAGGCAGTGTAAATCAGCCATCAAATATTATACAACTAGAAAAATAAAAGAGTAGTGAAAGAATATACCAGATGGTGAAGTTTACTTTAAAAAAAAAACCTCAATAAATTTATTCTTCAAATCAAGTCCCCAGCAACGACGCCAAAAGCTTGATGCGAATTGTGTTGTTGCAAACCCAAGTGCAGGTTGTCTCAAATAATAAAATCTCAGAAGTCCGAGGTCGATCCATAGGGAATTGATAAAGAAAATTATTTGAGGTAAGGAAAAGACTTGTCACAAAAATAAAGGTGATGAAAATTGTTCATAAATGAAAAGGGTTTGCTTGGGCTAGGGGATCCACTTTTAGTAAATAAGTTAAAGACAAAATTATTTCTTTCTATAACTCAAATGGAATCCATGCATAATGGAGGTTCCAATTAGAAAATACAAATTCAAAGTTCATTTAAGATTATACATGTAATTATATTATGGTTCCTTTAATTATCCATTAATGCCAACAATTGTAAATGGGTTCAAGCATTTATTGTGTCAATCTCTTATCTACAATAAATCAAGATCTCCACTTTAGAAGGAGGGTTAATAATGCCAACACTTGTAAATGGTTCAAGCATTCATTGTGCCAATATCTTGTTTACAACATATCAAGATCTCCACTTTACAAGTAGGGTTTTAAAATTGATTGGAAATAAAATACAACACATATAATGACCACTTGATAATATAATATTCAAGCACTAGAAAGAGATTAATCTAACTTTATTTCATTACCAAAAGTTTCACTCTTTCACTTAAGCAAAATGAAAATTAGTTACTCATAAACAAGAAAAAAGAAAGAGAGAAGAAGAAGGAGATGAACATAATTTCTATTTAGAACAAAAGAAAACTACAACAAGAGAAACAAATAATACAAGAACAAGATCTTGATCTCTAAACTAAGATGATTCTAATAAGCAACCAACGATGCCTTTTATAGAGCATGAAGGGTACAAAATGACGAGGGAGTTGTTTAATGAGTGAATGGATGAGTGGAAAATTATTGCCATGCTTGTCTCCCCACTTAACCAATTTAGTTGTCTTCACATGACTATAACTCTATCATAACGTCATCTATTGCATAAGTGGTCTTCATGAAAGTTGAAGGGTTTTATCTTAAATTTCCAATGCCACCAGTTTCAGCCTAATCTAACTTATACAACCCAAGATATAGCCTAAAATTTGCATAGTGTTTGGGTTCAAGCAATAGCACCTCTATTTTGACTTCTACGCCTAATATGACCTACTAGACATCCAATCCCACTCTTGTGTTCTTTAGAAAGTTGTATATTTAGGTCTTAACTTTTATTTGGGCTTAGTTTGGTGTTAATTGAACTCTTATAGCTCAAGAAATGGGCTGATGAATGCGCAAATGTCAAGCTATCAAAATCAAAATTCTGTCTCTTGCTTTTACTTCAATTTAAATTATCCAAACATGTGATTCATTTCTTGAGGTCTTCACAAAACTTGTAGAGAATTATCTTAAATTTTCTACAACACTAGAGTCGGATCAATCAAATATTTGTAACTCAGATTATAGCTAATTTACTGAACGTTGCCAAATAGACAAATTAAGGCCAATTCATACAATAATTCCTTCAATGATCCAAGTAGGCCTAATATAATAAAATGTGACAAAACTAACTTAATTAAGCCTAATTGAACCTTAAGAAGCCCAGTGAAAGGATTATTAAATGAATAAAATATATTGCTATCAACACCCAAAAGAGAAAACATAATGATGATAAAAATAAGAAGGGTGCTTCGAAGATAAGCAACCTCAAAGGAAAAGACAAGACGGGCTCTAAGTTTTCAAGGTGCCCTATGTGTAGGAAAGTGCATGGAGGCAAGTGCTTAGCTAGTCTACCCGTGTGTTTTACGTGTGAGCAACTAGGACATTTCTTTAAGGATTGTCCTCAGAATATGGAAGATGAACCTACCCCAAAACCGCTAGTCAAGGGACGAGTTTACACTCCAGGCGAAACTGAGGTGGCCCAGTCCTCCGACCTCATCCAAGGTAAAGGCATATTTCATAATCGTCTTTTAAATGTCATGTATGATTCAGGAGCATCTCACTCCTTTGTTTCTTATGATTATGTAAGGATGTTGGATTTGCCGATATCAGAGTTACCATATGACTTATTTGTTTCCACACCCCACCAGTAAACTAGTCATAACCTCGAAAGTATGTCTTGACTATTGTATAAGGATCTAAGATAGAGTTTTCTTTGTAAACCTTATCTGTTTACCCCTTGTGGACATAGATGTCATCCTTGGTATGGATTGGTTATCGTTCAATCATGTGATTTTGAACTGTTCATATAAGACCCTAATTTTTTTGTCTGATATTCCTACTAAAGTTGTTTATGTCGAGTCTACCTATCTCAATGCTAATTAGGTCAATCACTGTTTGGTAGAAAGAGCTCTAGGATATGTTCTTCTTTTCTCATTAGATGTAGAGGTTGGGTAGAGCCTAGACAACTTACCTGTGGTGAAGGAATACCCTAAGGCATTTTCGAGTGATGTAGCGGAGTTGCTACCAGAGCAAGAAGTAGAGTTTACTATATATTTAGTGTCAAGTACAAGAACTATATCTATAGCACCCTATAGCATGACACCTCTAGAGTTAGCAGAACTCAAGAAACAATTAGAGGAGTTGTTGGACAAGCAATTCATTAGGCCTAGTGTTTCTCCGTGGGGAGCACTAGTGTTGCTAGTGAAAAAGAATGATGGTACCATGAGGTTATGTGTTGACTACAAGTAGTTAAACATGGTAACCATCAAGAACAAGTATTCGTTGCCTAGAATAGATGATCTGATGGATCAATTAAGAAGAGCTTCAATGTTTTCTAAGATTGATCTAAGATCTGGGTACCATTAAATCAGAGTTAGGAGAGAGGATATCCCTAAGACCGCTTTTAGAACTAGGTATGGGCATTATGAGTATCTTGTGATGTCCTTTGCGTTGACGAATGCTCCAGCAGCGTTTATGGATTACATGAATAGAGTTTTTAGACCTTATCTAGATAAGTTTGTGGTAATGTTTATTGATGACATCCTTATTTATTCAAAGATAAAGAAAGAACATGAGCAGCATGTAAGGATAATTTTGGACATCCTTAAGGAAAAGAAATTGTTTGCAAATTGTCCAAGTGTGAGTTTTGGTTAACAGAAGTTCAATTTTTGGGCTATGTTATTTCTAAAAGAGGAATTGCAGTGGATCCTAGCAAAGTGAAAGTAGCATTGCAGTGGGAGAGACCCACCACTGTGACCAAGATTAGGAGCTTTATAGGCCTAGTTAGGTACTATAGAAGGTTCATCAAGGGTTTTGCTTAGTTATCGTTGCCTTTGACTAGGTTGACTAGAAAGGGTAGTACTTTTAGGTGGACTTAAGACTATGAGAATAGTTTCCAAGAGTTAGAGAAGAGGTTGACTACTACGCCAGTGTTGGTGATTCTGGATCCCTATGAGAACTTTGATATCTTTTGTGATGCTTCAAAGATGGGATTGGGGTGTGTTATGATGTAGAATAGGAAAGTAGTTACCTATGAATCAAGGCAATTAAGGCCACATGAGTAGAACTACCCTATGCATGATTTGGAGTTAGCAGTCGTAGTGTTTACCTTGAAGATTTAAAGGTATTATCTCTATGGAGTCCAGTTTGAGGTGTTCAGCGATCATAAAAGTTTAAAGTATTTGTTTGATCAGAATGAGCTGAACATAAGGCAGAGAAGATGGATAGAATTCTTAAAGGATTATGACTTTGAGTTAAAGTATCATCCAAGTAAGGCCAATGTAGTGGCTGATGCACTAAGTCAAAGATCCCTATATGTGTCCCAAATGATGGTCCAAGAGAGTGAACTTCTCGAGAGTTTCAGAGATTTGAGTGCCACAAAGTCTCTTTGTGAGTAGAGTGGACATAGTAAATAACTTAAGGACTCAGATTTTAAAAGCTTAAAAGGAGGATGAAGCTCTAAAGGACATTAGCGAGCAAATTTTTTTGGGAAGCCAAAAGGATTTTGATATGACTGATGATGGAATTATAAAGTTTAGAGACAAACTTTGTGTTCCAAAAGAGTCAAGGATCAAAGAGAGTATTCTCAAAGAAGCTCACAGTATTAAGTATACCATCTATCTCGGAACCACTAAGATGTATCAAGATTTAAGGAAAATGTTTTGGTGGTCTGGAATGAAAAGAGACATAGCAGAGTATACCGCAAGGTGTTTAGTTTGTCAAAAGGTGAAAATTGAACACCAGAAATCGGCAGGACCATTACAATCTTTAGGAGTCCCAGAGTGGAAATGAGATAAGATTTCTATGGATTTTGTAATTGATTTACCCAGAACTCAGCAAGGTTTTGATGTAGTTTGGGTTATAGTGGATAGATTAACCAAATTTTTGCCCACTTTTTGCCTATGAGAGCTAGCTATCCTCTAGAGAAATTAGCTCAACTATATCTAAAGGAGATAATTAGGTTGCACGAAGTCCCCGTAAGCATAGTTTCAGATAAGGATCCTAGATTCACATCTAGATTTTGGGGAGCCTTGCAAGAGGCTTTTGGGACTAAGTTAAGCCTTAGCAGCTTATCACCCACAGATAGATAGGCAAACAGAAAGGACTATCCAAACCCTTGAAAATATGCTTAGGGCATGTCCTTTTGAACAATAAGGTAGTTAGGACAAGTTCTTACCTTTAGTGGAGTTTGCCTATAGCAATAGCTACCATTCCAGCATAGGTATGGCACCCTATGAGGCTTTGTATGGAAGGAAGTGTAGATCGCCTCTATGTTGGTATGAAGTAAGTGAGAGAACCATCCTAGGTCCAGAGTTGATCCAGCAGACCACAGAGTAAATCAAGATGATTAAGGATAGGTTGGTTACTACTTAAAGTCGGCAAAAGAGCTATGCTGACAAGAGAATGAGACCTCTTAAGTTTGATGAAGGAGATCATGTGTTCTTAAGAGTTACTCCTACAACAAGGATTAGTTGAGCATTGAAAACCAGAAAGTTAAATCCTCATTTTCTTGGTCCTTACCAAATTCTGAAGAGAGTTGTACCCGTAGCTTGCCAAATAGCCCTTCCTCCTAATTTGTCTAATCTTCATAATGTTTTTCATGTGTGTCAAGTGAGAAAGTATAATTCAGATCATTTGCATATCATAGAACATGAATCTGTACAATTAAGAGATGATTTGTCTTATGATATACTTCTGGTAAGGATCGTGGATAGAGGGGTTAAAGAGCTTAGAGGTAAACAGATTCCTCTAGTGAAGGTTTTATGGGGTCGCAGCGACAGCGAGGAGGCTACTTGGGAGTCAGAGTCCCATCTATAACAGGACTACCCGAAGTTGTTCTTTTCAGGTGAGCAATTTTGGGATCAAAATTTTAAAAAGGAAAGGAGAAATGTAATACCCTTAATGACATGTTAGACTTGTGTATGTGTTCAAAAGGTAGCATATGATTTGCTTAACATGTATGTTTAATTTTATGACAAATTGAGTTAATTTAGACACTTTGTTGTAACCTAGAGTGTGAAAAGTAGCTTAAAATGACTCAGATAGTAGCATAAATTACTTAGAAAAGGGAAATAAAATATTGATAATTTATTTATGGGTCACAAATTTATGAAACAAGATACAATTAAAGTTTCAAGGTAAACTGAGTTAATTTGGCATTTTTGGACATACTGGTTATCTATTTAAATCTGGATTGACTAGTAGTAGATATGTTAATATCAGTTAATGATGAGATAACTTTTTATATGAATCCAAGTATTTATTTTAAAGTTGTTAGAAGTTAAAAATCTTGAATTGGCTAAATCTAAGTGTTTTTAGCAAATCAGGATTTATCAGTTTTGCCCTAATGGTCATATGAGTCTTTTGTTCCCACTTTATAAGCCCTCACTTATGGCCATTTTTTGCCAAAAATGAAAACCAGAAACAAAAAAAGTGAGAGAAGGAATGAAGAAGAGGAAACAAAGACCAAGGAAGAGGAAGAGAAAAAGAGGAAAGCCAAAGGCAAAGCCAATGTGTAATCATCTAGAGTTTGATTCTTCATCTCAACAGCCCAAGGTAGGGTTTCTATGGCTCATCTTCATCTCTTTTCATCATTTTCTCCATGAAGGCATCTAGGGTTCTTAATAGGTCAAAAATGATTTCTAAAGGTGTTTGATGTGTTTGACTTGCATGTTTGTGTCTCTTTGGTCATTTATGACTTGATGATAGCACAAATTGAAGCTAGAAGCTTAGAACATCCCATTTAGGCCTTTGATTCACAAAGAATGGTTTTAGGTAAAGCAAGAGGGGTTTTGGTTCATGAATCCAAATTAAGATATTTAAGTTAGTGATTGATGATTCCTAAGTGTTTAAGAACTGATTAGGGACCTAAGATTCCATAGAAATTGGTTTGGAATGGTCAAAACCATGAAAAGTTTCAATGGAACAGTGGCATAACTATACAAAATTATGCAGATTTTCTATCATATAGTGAGCGCCCAGATGCCTTTCATCGAGCGCTTAGGCGCTCATGTGCCAGAGATGAATGTTCGTGTAGTATGGCACAGAGCACTTAGGTGCTCAGTTTAGAGCACTTAGATGCTCAATGGCCAGAGAGTTTTCATGCGCATCAGAGCGTAGAGTGCTTAGGCACGTGGCACGAGATAGCACAGGGTTGTTATCTGCTTAGTGAGAGTCCAGATGCTCAAGGAGAGGACGCTTAGGCGCCCATCACAGAATTCAACAAAAAGTTTTTTTAGAAGTTTTGAAGTCCTTGGCTTGTTGGAATCATTTATTTACGCTTCCTAAGGAGTGTTAAGGCACAAATAAGGATATTTTCAAGAGAGAAATTATCATCTAGCATAGATGAGAAAGTCTAAGCCTTTGGTCATCTAAGAACAATATGTTTGGTATAATACTAGAGGTAAATCAATGAGAGGACGATCCTTTGGTATGTATAATTTTATGTTTAAGCTATAAGTAACCTAGAGTAAGGGTTTGCTATAGATAATTGTCTAGAACCTATGGTAACTTATTGTTACTAAGCTTCACTAGAGATGAGATGATGAGGGGTGGTAGATATAAGTCAACTA
This sequence comes from Ormosia semicastrata, assembly GCA_029884595.1. Lineage (NCBI taxonomy): Eukaryota > Viridiplantae > Streptophyta > Magnoliopsida > Fabales > Fabaceae > Ormosia > Ormosia semicastrata. The sequence goes on along the minus strand of JAQQTO010000048.1, from coordinate 35,942,838 downwards.
GGATAAGTTGGCATTGTCTACCTGTGAATATGACCTTGTATGGCAGTTGATGCTATTTGGCCAAAAAGAAGGGAATCAGAAGTTCCTAAGCGGACAAGTATTCCTTGTAATGCCCCCTTTTTCAGGAGAAGGACGTCATACTAAACGTACAAAGATTCAAAAGAAAAAAATCAAAAAACATAAACTTAGCAGAACATAGCATAAAGATCAAATCATACATTTATACAAAAGATACATACCATATATATGTTTAGTTACATAACATAAGTCATTAAATACATCAACAGTTCGTAAAAGAAAGCAGAAGCTTTACATGCCCCAAAAGGTTATACAGACAGCCACCAAGGCTACAAAAAGTATCATGCCTCCAACGATTACTGAGAAGGAAACTCTGAGTGGTCCTCCTCAGGTTCCTACATAGGATCCTCCTTAGAAGAGGAAATCCTCACAGGAGCTACAGATTCACAAGCAAAAGATCATGCAGAAGACAGAAATGAATCCTCATGTGGGGTATACTCACGGTCGCCCCACAACTCACGCATCGGCATGTAGAATTCTAGCCATACAAGAAATGTCAAAAGAGAAGACAGGTGGATTATAGCGACCCCAAGCCAAAGATACAGTCACTTCTCTCACTTAGACGAAGTGCTCGGTGATCAAGTTGATGTGCCAACAGTCAATGCCTCAGTGGAACCTTAGTCTGGCATACCTTAGAAAGCTTCACCAGGATGCTATAGCCAAACAAAAGACTAGCTCCCCCTAAAACCAGGAAACTCAGGCTCTTCCTCACCTCGATCTTTTAAGAAGCATAAATATAAACAGAATAGCAGAATACAAAGAGAGGTGAGATACCCAACATCATTACCAGTCATGGCAGTAAAGAACTAGGAACAGCACAGGACTCCTTACAACATAGCAAACATAATAAACAACATCAAGATTCAGATGATAAGCAATGTAATAATACAGATAGGCATAACATCATTAAAAGAAACAGTTCCATAATCATATATATTTATGCCTGATAAATATGTTGACAGACTATGCACATGCACAAGGTACCAAAATCCTACTCCATGGAGCTAGACACAACATCGGAGAGAATGATCAAGGAGACATGCTTGTATCTCATCAGCCTCAAATCAAGTGCTTTAAATATCAACAAATTGCGCAACATGGCTTATACAAGGCATTCTTCATAAGGTTGCGATATAGGATAGTGTCTCGGTCGGGATCTTCGGTGCGTTTGCATCGGTTTGTCCCACGACACAGAGGAGCTACCAACTGTTCATTGTGAGATACCCGCACCTCGACACCCCCAAGGTCAACAAGTGACCTACACTAGTCCATTCGCACCCGCACGTAGGTGTGATTCAATCTCCTAGGCATACAGCCTTACAATCAGAGTCTAATGGACTTTCATAATGCACGATGACTCGATGCACATGTATATATAGATATTCAATAATAGTATGACTTGTCCATGATTACATGCCATGTTAGGCCCAATCAATTACCAATAGTCCTTGGTCCCACTTATGGACCACCAACAAGTCAATATCCAATCTCAAGAGTAAAGACATACTTTTTAAAATTTAATACAAAAGTTGCGCCTCATTTTCATTATATTTTTCTATTAACCTCTCTAGGGAAGTTCTCTAGTATTTCTTATTCAACCTTTATTGCTCTTAATTAGACAAGTCCTCTCCTTTGTTTTGGGTCAAACTCACTTAAATTAATTATTTTAAGCTCCTCACAACCTCACCCACACTCATATTCTTTCTTTGTCCAAAATTCACTCTAGGCTATAGGATAAGAGTTTGTTCTTTATTCTTTCCATATTATGAATTCCTAATTAATTATCTAATCACCTAATTAGCTAAGTTTTAATTAATGCAAAAATTTTGTCCAAGGGTGCCCTACATGGTCGTGACCTCTCAAGGGCTAGGAACCCAAAATCTTTATCACATTATTAATTACTTATTACTTGATTGCTTAAGTCCTAAAGTAGCACAAAAATTCTATCTTGGACCCATTAAAGGCCTCTTGGCTGTGAGCCACCAAACAAAAGGGGTAAGAATCCTTTGCTTTCTATATACACATCCAAGCATCCAATGTATTCCAAATCCATCAAGTTACACAAGAGCAAGTATTAAAGTCATACAACATCATCAATCACAACATTACCAAACAAAATATTACAACAAAGTGAGCAACCCACACATGGATTCCTCACCATCACCACAAAAACGTGTTCCTCACTACCAAGATAGGTTGAAGAGGATGATCTCCCTCTTACTCAAGAGACAACAAAAGAAAGTAAGTTTCTTGAGACCTCCTTGTGATTTTCATCCACCACCACCAACAAAACCCTAGAATAGTCAAACTCACCTAATCAATAACCAAAGCTTGAAAATACGAGTCCTTGATCACAAAGGTGACCAAAGATCACAAAAATAGAAGAGAAAAGATGAAAGTCAAGGACTTTACCTCAAAGCTTCAAGTTTTAGGACTTGGTAGAAAATGATGAAGATAGAGGAATCAAGAGAGGATCACCAAAGAGAAAAGCTTCTATGTGACAAGGAGAATCAAGAACCAAGGTTGGTTAGAGGAAGCAAGGATGGATGGCCAAAAATGGTGTAGTGGCTGTGAGGATGAAGAGAAAATAGAGAAGAGAGAAAAAATTAGAGAAAAGAAAAAGTGAGAGAAAGAAAATGAAATTTTGTTTGAAATGGAAAGGTGATAGGTAAGTGAAAAGATGACAACTTTTTGGTCATCTTTCCCCCCCAAAATCGTAGGGTCACAAAGAGAGGAGAGAGGGAAGTGGCTTCCTTGAGAAGCTTGAGATAAAGCTTCCTTGAGAAGCTTCACACACTTTTTGAAAAAGTCAAGGGTGATGTCATGGTGATAATGTCATCTTGGTGATGTCATTAAAGTGCTCTCTAGAAAAAATGACTAACACTCTACTAGAGCTATTATCCAGTGGACCAAGGTTACAGTTAGCAAAAATAGTATTTATTGTTCAATAGATAATAAATTGTACCACAATTTTATTTATCAGATAAAATCTCAAAAAATGAAAACTTCACAAATTATGTCCGGTCTCTGGTTTAGTAAGATCCTCCGTCGACATTCCCACAATCCAAAGTTTTATGGCCTTAGGGAAAATATTTTATTTTTCTGGCCTCGCTCAATGCATACGTAAATCGAGAAAAATATTAAAATAATCAAACATTTCAAATAATTCTAGAAAAATTCTTAAAAATAAAAAAATTATAAAATGAATATATATCATGAAATAAGAAATTTTTGGGGTGTTACAATTCTTCCCTTCTAAAAAGAAATTTCGTCTTCGAAATTTTCATACCTCAGAATAAATGTGAATGTTGTTCCTTCATCTTGTTCTCTAACTCCCACGTTGCATCTCCGGTTACGTCACTCCAAATCACTTTCACCAATGGAATCTCTTTTCCTCTGAGTCGCTTCACTATCCTATCCTTAATCTTTACAGAAAGTGTCTCATAGGTTAAATTCTCTTTTAATTGTACTGTATCCGGTGCTATGACATAGTTTGGATCAGGAATGTATTTTCGTAATTGCGACACATGAAAAACATTGTGAAGGTTAGAAAGAAAAGGTGGTAAAGCTATTTGGTAAGCTACTGGACTTATCTAACGAAGAATTTGGTAAAGTCCGATAAATTTTGGAGTGAATTTTCTATATTTAAGAACTTGGCCGACCCTAGTCGTGGGTGTGACTTTCAAAAACGCATGCTCCCCTTCTTCAAACTCGAGAGGCTTCCTTCTTTTATTGCATAGCTTTTCTGTTGACTTTGAGCTGACTGCATCCTTTCCTGAATCATCTTAACCTTCTCCGTTGTTTGCTATACAAGATCAGGTCCGATTGTAAAGTGCTCCCCATCTTGGTGCTAACACAAAGGTGTTCTACACCGTCATCCGTATAGAGTCTCATAGGGTGCCATCCCTATGCTCGAGTGAAAACTGTTATTGTAGGTAAACTCTATCAAAGGCAAAAGTTTATCCCAACTTTCAGTTTGTTCTAGAGTACAAGCTCTAAGTAGATCTTCCAGTGATTAGATCGTCCTTTCTGATTGATCATCGGTTTGAGGATGATAAGCAGAACTCAATCAAAGTTTCGTTCCCATTGCTTCTTGAAGACTCTGCCAAAACCTCGATGTGAACCTCAAATCTCTATCGGAGATAATACTAGAAGGCACACCATGAAGTCTAACAATCTCGCCAATATACAGTTGGGCTAACTTCTCCATTGGATACCTTACGTTGATCGGTAAGAAGTGAGCAGACTTTGTAAGCCGATCCACAATTACCCATATCAAGTCATAACCTTTTCCGGTCTTCAGTAATCCAACAACAAAATCCATCGCGATGCTATCCCATTTCCATTCGGGAATAGCCAGAGGTTGCAACATTCCTGAAGGTCTCTGGTGTTCAACCTTAGCTTTCTAACAAACCAAACAAGACGACACGTACTTGGCAACATCCCTCTTCATTCTGTGCCACCAGAATAACCACTTCAAGTCTTAGTACATTTTTGTCATTCCAGGGTGTATACTTAACTGGCTCGTGTGGGCTTCATCAAGAATTAATTTCCTCGGTTCCAGATCACTAGGCACACAAACTCTGCCTTTGAACCTCAAAATACCATTGTGAACACCCAATTTTGACCAGACTAAAATATATATGTATATATATATATATATATATATATATATATATATATATATATATATATATATATATAATAAAAAATACAAATTCCTTCTGTTACAGTAAAAAAAATGAAAAAAAAGGAAAAATGTAATTTTTTGTAGCTATTCATTAGCTGGCTCCTCAGCACTCCTGCACACCTTGGGGAGCTACCTATCATGGATTGGGAAGGACAACAAGCATTGGAGAAGGAGGAGCATAGAACAGAGAGCAGCAAGCACAAATGAGGAAATACCAGGGTAACCCAAGCTGGGTCAACCCTGGTAGCCTCTCCACCTCAGACAGGGGAAGGCCTCCGAAAATTTCATATATAAAGAACAAAGGGGAAGGCAAAGGGAGTGGGACTATGCATATTTTACAGAGAGGAAGATCACACGGAGAACGCTTTTTTGGCTGCCATCTCCATTGCCAAGCCATCTTCAACTCATCTTCAACCATCAACCTTCACACTTTATTTTCACCATCACCACCCTTCAAGCAACTTATTTTCATCTCTAACCACCGAGTTGACTCACCAAAACCTCCAGCAAGCTCCACCATTTTTTAACCATCCTACCATTATAACAAACACACACAGCAAAAAACCCATCCTCCTCTATTAACCACAAAAACAGCAAGCCAACCTTTCATCCCCATCATCTTCTTCACAACCATCTACCATTATCAATAATCACCCACCAACTTCTCCCATCTTCCTCTGCCATCACCATTTTCGTCCAACCTTCACCCATCTTCACCCTCCTACAACCCAAAATAGAACCACAACTCCTTCCTCCAAGCTCTAACCGTGAACAACCCCTCACCGCCTTACTGCCAGCAACCTTCATCATCCTCACACCCTCCACTCTCATCATCAACTTCACCTCATCTCATCATTAACTTCCCAGAACCCAACCTCCACCAAAAAGCCATAACAGATCCACCTCCCTTCAACCCACCATAAATAACCACCATCAACAAAAAAAACTTGATCCCACCTCCACCTTCAATCTCACTTCATCTTCACCTTCATTACAACCCATTTCACCTTCACCAAACAACCAAACTCAAATAAATCCCCTCCTGAAACCACACTCACTGTGCTCCATTCACTAACCCCCATAACCCGGTAACCATCAGATCCATACCCAGACCATCGTGCCACCGTCCAGTTCCTTCCTCCACCGAACTCGCTACGCGCACCACCGTGCCGCCATTGCCCTTCACCGTCAAGCCCAGCACCTGAACCCGAACCCCAAACACCCATATTAGGCCCAGATCCGAACCGGAGCCTGTCCTTCTCCGTCGTTCCCCTCCATTCGTACTGTGTTGTGCCTCCATATACCGTCGTTGGAGGTGCGTGCGCCGCGCGCCTGAACCGCCGCCCCAACCGACACCACCGTGCACCACCGTGCTTGGATCAGCGCCCGTAGTACACCCTCCCTGCGTCACCAGTCTCGCTTCGTGCTTCCCTCTGCCTTGTGAGCAAAACATAGTCTATGTTTCTTCTCTATTTGTTAATTTTTGTTAAGTGAAACTGATGCCTCATGGGTCAATATTTCACATTTGGGGACTTGGGCTTATTTTGAAAAGTACGAGTTATTTGTACCTGATAGTGTTTAATTAGTTTACGGCTTGATAGAGTTTTTTTTTATGTTTTTAGCAGTATAAATATCTATATTTGGGTTTGATTAAAGAAAAAATATAACACAAAAATATAATAAAGAAAGGAAAAGAAAAGAAAAATAAAATAATTGAATTTTTGTTAAGAAGAATAAAATAGGATTAGTTGAGTTGTGACAACTCGTTAATCCTATAAAATTTATAATCATCTGAGTTGTGATAGTTTGATGATTCAAATTATTTGTTTTAAAAAAAAGAATAAAAAAATAAATGATAAAAAATATTTAAATCTTTTGAAAAGGATACAATGAGATTAACTGAGTTGTGACAACTTGTTAACTCTATAAGCTTTATAATCATCTCAGTTGCGACAACTTGATGATTCAAAATTTAAATTAAAAACAACCAGCTCACAAATATTTTAAAGAGAACTACATGACTTTGAGTTCCTCATTGCATTTGAGGATACGTAAGAGCAGAATCTTTATTTTGTCAAGCCAAAAAAATAATTTTTTGCAATTTGGTTATTTATTTTCTTGCTTGCTTTTTTTAAATAAAAAATAAAATAAAATAAAATAAAAAATAGTTACATTGCCTTTTTTAAAAAAAAGAGGAGCAAAATAAATATATTTGAGATTATCAAGAATTTGCACAATTGACTTGAGGTACCGTCTTAGGACGGGTGCGTTAGGAGTGTCGTGGAATTAAGTTTTCACCATTTCTTAAGCATAACTAACTTCCGAATCCAATCTGGTTTTCAAAGACCATTTTCTAATAAAGGTTTTCTAATTTTTCCTAATTTAAATTAAATTGGTGGTGATTCCATTTTCATATTTTTATAAAATCCTATGAGTTGCTATTTTTTACCGCGATAACAGTCATGACAGATGTTGACCCCACTGGGGATGCTTAGAGAGTCAGGCTTGTTATTGTTAGTGGTTCAAATTATTAATAATCTTTATTTATTTATTTTACCTCTTGTTTTTGTCTTTGTTTTTGTTTTCTTATTTGTTTATAGATTTTATCTAGTATCTTTTATGTAAATATCTGATAATATTATCCTGTGTATATTTTGACTTGTATATATTTTGTGCTTAATTGTTGAAACCCTAGGATAGATGATTACTGGCGGTTGTATAAATGTTTTTTTTTTGTAGGTTGGGGGTTTGTCTTTTTACTTCTTTGTACAAGTTTCTATGCTCCCTACACTCACTGCACCTACACATTTATCACACACATCTGAGTGGGGCCCTATACCCGGGTCTGAGTGAAGCCTAAGTTAGGTAGAGGTTGCGTAGTGGTAGCCATTTTGGATGTACATCCTATTTGGCTATCGCGAAAACCTCATCTAGAGTGTGGCTTTTTCACGAATGTCCCACACCTAGTGGTTTACTCACTGTTTGTTGTCAACATTCTGAAATGAGACTTAGCTCTAGAGGCCTTTAGAATAGAAGTGCCACCCAATGAAAGTTCTCACGAATTAGAAGGACCCATAAATCATTTGGATAGAAATCCTCAAGTTTAAGGCCATCCCATTAGGACACAAATGGAGCGTACTTTTTCTTTATCTCTTCCTCATGTCATTCATTCTTGCATTTAAAAAAAAATCATCTTACATTTTCATTCCTAGGAAAAATAAAAAAATAAAAAAAATCTTCTTTATCTATCTATTCATCATGTCATTCATTTTTGCAGAAAAAAAAAAATACATCATCTCGCATTTTCATAGCATTCCTAGCATTCTTAAAAAAAAGTCATCTTGCATTTTTATGTCATTCTTATCATTCTAAAAAGAAATCATGCATTTTCATGGCATCCTTGGTATTAAAAAATAAATCATGCATTCTCATAAAAAAAATCAAGCATTTTCATGGCATCTTTAGCATTCTAAAAAATGATATAAAATAAATAAATCATGCATTTTCATTCCATGCTTTTGAAAAAATGTTTTTATTTCATTCATCTCATCTTATTCCTGACATTATTCTCATTCATTTCATCTCATTCATTGTATGATGTTACTGTGTTCAGCAACCATTGTGCGACTAAGGAAATAAGACACCAATCAAACCCGAGTTCACAATACAAGGGCTCGAGCAAGGCTTGCAATAATGGCAGCTAAAAGAGAAGGCAGAAACTTGAGTATGGAAGTCGATGAGATTAAAGGGAGGATAGATGAAATGACAGAATCTCAAAAAAGAATAGAGGAAATATTGTTGGCCATGAGGGAGACTCTCACTTTGATTGGGGCGGCCAGAAGCACAAGAGTGGCTGGGGCACATCCACACCTGCCCACTATCACTTCTATGAGGACAAACCCCAGGATCACCACTGAGATGCCTGTTGTGGGAAGGACCTCGGATACTACACCACTAGTGATTCCTATTAGGGAAGGGTATCGTTCTTCAGAGGATACTTAAAATAAGGTTCATGATAATCCTAAATTCACTTGGGAACAACCACATATGTCCATCCCAGTGACAACAGGATTTCTTGTTGGGAGTGGTCATGCGGCAATTCAAAAAGATAAGATGGAAGAAAGATGGATAGAAATGATGGAAGAACAAATCAAAACAATCAAGGGTTCTAGCACCTACGATCCCCTTAGAATAGAAGCACTGTGTCCTACCACTGATGTTATAATCCCTAATGACTTCAAGATTCCTGATTTTGCCAAGTATTACGGGAGTGGTAACCCTCGGTTTCATTTAATCAGTTATGGAACCAAGATGGCAGTTTGGTCTAAGGATGATAAGTTCCTCATTAGCTTTTTCCACGAGAGTCTTACAGGCCCTGCTTTAAAATGGTATCTTTAATTAGACCGCTTTAAGATTTCTCGTTGGACAGAATTAGTTGATCTATTTATTGATCAATATAAGTTTAATCTAGATGCAGCTCTTACCAGGAACAATTAGGCTCAATGCAAAAGAAAAATGAGGAAGCTTTCAAGCAGTATACCTAGAGATGGAGAGCTCTCGCAGCACAAGTGCAACCACCGTTGACGTTAATAGAAATGTGCTCATATTTTCTAGGGACTCAGGGAGCTCTTTATAATGAGACAATGGCAGGTGCCGTTTATCTAGACTTTGCTAAGTTAATAGCTGTCGGGGAGAGGATCAAAATTTTGGTAAAAGCTGGTAAATTGTCAATTGGAAATGATGAAAGTAGTTTCAAGAGGGAGTTTTTCCCCTAAGAAAAAGGAGCCGAAAGTGAGCTACATGCAAAACCAAACTTGCCATCCACCATCTTACCCTGCCTACACCATTCGCCCTCCATCAACTTGAAACCTCTGAACAATTGGAGATCTGAGGAATTGATTGAAGTGATTGCCATAAAAAATCAGTGATGATGGACTTATGTTAACTTTCTTGAAGCATTAATGTAATACATTTGCATGGATATCTTGTTTCCTTTCATTTTCAGCGTCTTTCTTGACATTTATTTCTTTTTCACTTCTTCAAAGTGTCTTCCTCATATTTGGGGTCCATTGGACTCCAATTCTTGGTAATTCTCAATTTGGTAGATGTCAATAAAGTCCACGTGTGCAAGTATCCTTTGCCCAAAAACAAAAACAAAACAAAAAAGAAGAATAAATCAAAAAGAAGAATAAAATGGAGCAAAGAAGTAAGCACTTGGTGTGCATTATTCTTTTGTCTCTGAATTAAAATTTTTGAAAATGAGCAATTAAGATTTGAAATGAAGATTGGCCATGTTTCTCTATCCTTCATAAGAATTCATCTTTTCATTATCTCTCGATATCCCTTTTTGAGCTTGAAAGTTTTCTTCAATAAACCCTGGACAAGGATCACCCCTATACTGGGGGATAACATAAAGCAAAGGTTGATTGTCATGGTAACTATTTTGAAGCATAATGGAAAAAGAAAAAAAAAGAAAAAAATTATGAAGAAACTAAAAAAAAAAGAAAAGGGAAGGAGAGAAGAAAGAAAATGAAATGAAAAAAGTTATAACAAAGTTGAATAATTGAAGTGAAAAGAAAAAGGGCAGAAAAGTGTGTTTGAAAGTGTAAAGGCAATTGACAAACTTTAACTTTGAACAAGGATCATTGGTCTCATTCAAACCTTAAATAATTGTTTGAGTCTTATATCTTTTCTTTCATAACCTCTAGCCTTGGCCACGTTACAAATCTTAAAAAGTCCATTTTGATCAATGAAGGTTTGTTATCATTTTCATTAACTTTAATTTTGAAACAAATGTTATGCTCATCTAAGTATCTAATTCATTGCTCCTTTCAAAAAAAAAAGAAAAAAAGAAAAAAGAGACTTACACCCGGGCAAGTTTCTACCCTATTAGAGCTGGTCCCACACTAGGGCATTCTTCTCCTTAGTTCAATTTGACCTATATTGGGACAAATCGTTTGGTCACTAGGGTGAGTTTCTACCCTATTCAGTCCTAGACTAGGGCAAATTTCTCTTTAGTTCAATTTGGCCTTACACTAGGACAAGTTTCTACTTTGCTCGATTTGAATCTAAACTGGGGCATTTGTTTTCGTTCTCTTAGTTCAACTTGACCTTCTTTAGGGTAGCTCCATGACTTACACTGAGGCGATTTTGTTCACAAATAACATACCCTAAGTCAAATTCATTTGATACCCTACATAAGGGCAGATTTTTGTAGATACCTTATAAAATAATGGTCATGATGTCCAGTTCTCGAGTCTAGATCAATCACGCCCATACTGGGGCAAAAAGAAAAAAAAAACCCTTTAGCTTTCTTACTATTCTACTTCTTGTGTCTTTATCCTTTGTAAATAATATTCTTTCTGTAGTCAAACTTTCAAGAACAATCTAGAAGTTGTTCACTTCTTCTCTGTTGTACTTTTTTGAATTCATGAGTGTCTGTTACGTAATGCTTTAAGTAAGGTGAACATGAGTACAACACTATGATTTGACCATCTAATGGTAATCTCCAGATGAACAATTCAGATTGAAGAGAACTTGGAATTCCCAATCGATGAAAAAGGAGGTACCCGAGCAAAAAAAAGGGGGAGAGAAAAAGCTCGTTAGGTTGAAAACCTGAAAGTCCGACCTAAGCAAAAGAAAAAAAAAAGAGCCCATTAGTATGAAAATCCAAAAGGGCGGTCTAAGCAAATGTTAGGGCAAATAAATAGGCAAAATCTCAGAGAAAATTGACCTGAAACTCCTTGAAGGGTGCACCAAACTAGGGCAATTATGAATTACGTTTGATCAGCTACACAGGGGCAATTTTGTTTGCACTCAGTTGGCCATACTGGGGCAAAATTTTTGAAGGACTGAGGAGAAGATGTGTTGAAGGAAGTAGCAATATAGACAGTGATTGAGTTATCAAGCAGTTGCAGAGAATCAACCAGATGAAGGATAAAGTGAAATACTAAGGTAAAATTTTCTCTCAAGGACTCAGTCAAATAAGGGTTCATGATAAGAGATGATTATTTCATTTCTCAAAAGGAGAGTTGAAAGTGGAAAACAAGGAAATAAAAAGAAGAAGAAAAAGAAAAGAAAGGATGAGTAAGAAGGATCGAGGTTATCAGGTCCAACGAGCAAAAGCATATGAACAAGGGTTTTAATTGGTCAAAGCTTTCCAAAAGTCGTCATTGGTTCAAAGGACTTTTAATAAATAAAAAAAGAAAGGAACAAAAAAGAAGAAAAAAAAGAGAGAAAAATAAAGAAAAAAAGTAAAAAAGAAAAGAGAGAAAACAAATAAAAAGAAGAAAAAGAAAAAAAGAAAAAAAAGAAGAAAAATGAAAAAAAGAGAAAAACAAAGAAAAAGAAGAAAAAAAAATGAGAAAAATGAGAAAAACAAGGAAAAACCTTTTTGGATCAAGATGCCTATTGCTTTTTTAAATTTCTATTTTTCAGGAGCACAGTAGCCCGCTGTCTTTTAAATTTCAAGAGCATAGTAACCTGCTTGTCTTTTCAATTTCGGGACTCAGTTGCCCATTGTCGTTTAAATTTTAAGACTCAGTTGCTTAGGTCATTTTAATTTCTGTTGAGCGCATCAGCTCCATGCATTTAATTTTCTGTTGAGCGCATCGGCTCCATTCATTTTACTTTGCTGTTGAGTGCATCGGCTCCTTGCATTTTAAATTCTGTTGAGCGCATCGGCTCCATGCATTTTACTTTCTGTTGAGCGCATCAGCTCCATGCATTTTAAATTCTGTTGAGCGCATTGCCTCCATGCATTTTACTTTCTGTTGAGCGCATCGGTTCCATGCATTTTAAATTCTGTTGAGCGCATTGGCTCTATGCATTTTATTTTCTGTTGAGTGCATCAGCTCCATGCATTTTAAATTCTGCTGAGCGCATCAGCTCCATGCATTTTAATTTCTGTCAATTCTTTTGAGTGCTTCGGCTCCATACATTTTAAATTCTCATCATTTACTTTTGAGCGCATTGGTGTTTCGCATGTTATTTCTCGCATTTGTTTTACATCTTATGCATCGCCAGACAAAATTGAAGTTCATGTCTTTACTAGTTTCTTACAACGATAATATGAAGACCACAGTTTTCCTTTTATCTAGTAAGAAACAAGTAAAGAGGGCAACTGTGAACACTTAATTTTGATCGGACTAAAAATAAATAAATAAAAAAAATATATAATAAAAAATACAAATTCCTTATGTTATAGTAAAAAAATGAACAAAAAAAAAGCAAAAACGTAATTTTTTGTAGCTGTTCATTAGCTGGCTCCTCAGCACTCCTACACACCTTAGGGAGCTGCTAATCATGGATTAGGAAGGACAGCAAGCATTGGAGGAGGAGCATGGAACAGAGAGCAGCAAGCACAAATGAGGAAATACCAGGGTGACCTAAGCTGGGTCAGCCCTGGCAGCCTCTCTACCTCAGATAGGGGGAGGCCTTCAAAAATTTCATATACAAAGAACAAAGGGGAAGGCAAAAGGAGAAGGACTATTCATACTTTACAGAGAGGAAAATCACATAAAGAACTTTTTTTGGCTACCATCTCCATTCACCAACCCCTATAACCCAGTAACCATCAGATCCATACCCAGACCATCGTGCCACTGTCCAGCTCCTTCCTCCATTGGACCTGCTACGTGCATCACCGCGCCACCATCGCCCTTCACCGTCAAGCCCAACACCTGAACCCGAACCCCAAACACCCAGATCTGGCCCAGATCTGCATCGGAGCCTGTCCTTCTTCGTCGTTCCCCTCCGTTCGTACCGTGTCATACCTCCATATGCTGTCGTCGGAGGTGTGTGCACCGTGCACCTGAACCGCCGCCCTAACTGACACCACCGCGCACTACCGGGCTTGGATCAGGGCCCGTGGTACACCCTCCCTGCATCGCCAGTCTCGCTCCGTGCTTCCCTCTGCTTTGTGAGCAAAACACAGTCGCTATTTCTTCTCTATTTGTTAATTTTTATTAAGTGAAACTGATGCCTCACGGGTCAATATTTCACATTTGGGGACTTGGGCTTATTTTGAAAAGTATGAGTTATTTGTACCTGATAGTGTTTAATTAGTTTACGGCTTGATAGAGTTTTTTTTTATGTTTTTAGCAGTATAAATATCTATATTTGGGTTTGATTAAAGAAAAAATATAACACAAAAATATAATAAAGAAAGCAAAAGAAAAGAAAAATAAAAGAATTGAATTTTTGTTAAGAAGAATAAAATAGGATTAGCTGAGTTGTGACAACTCGTTAATCCTATAATTTTTATAATCATTTGAGTTGTGACAGATTGATGATTCAAATTATTTATTAAAAAAAAGAATAAAAAAACAAATGATAAAAACAAATATTTAAATCTTTTGAAAAGGATACAATGAGATTAACTGAGTTGTGACAACTTGTTAACTCTATAAACTTTATAATCATCTCAGTTGCGATAACTTGATGATCCAAATTTTAAATTAAAAACAACCAGCTCACAAACATTTTAAAGAGAACTATGTGACTTTGAGTTCCTCATTGCACCTGAGGATACGTAGGAGCAAAATCTTTATTCTGTCAAGCCAAAAAAATAAATTTTGTAATTTGGTAATTTCTTTTCTTTCTTGCTTTTTTTAAATAAAAAATAGTTACATTGCCTTTTTAAAAAAAAAAAAGAGGAGTAAAATAAATATATTTGAGATTATCAAGAATTTGCACAATTGACTTAAGGTACCGTCTTAGGACGGGTGCATTAGGAGTGCCGTGGAATTAAGTTTCCACCATTCCCTAAGTATAACCGACTTCCGAATCCAATATGGTTTTCAAAGACCATTTTCTAATAAGGGTTTTCAAATTTTTCCTAATTTTAATAAAATTGGTAGTGACTCCATTTTCATATTTTAAAATCCTATGAGTTGCTATTTTTTGCCGCTATAACGGTCGTGACAGATGGTGACTCCATTGGGGACGCTTAGAGAGTCAAGCTTGTTGTTGTTAGTTGTGCAAATTATTAATAATATTTATTTATTTATTTTACTTCTTCTTTTGTCTTCGTTTTTGTTTTCTTATTTGTTTATAGATTTTATCTAGTATCTTTTATGTAAATATTTGATAGTATTATCCTGTGTATATTTTGACTTGTATATATTTTGTGCTTAATTGTTGAAACCCTAGGATAGATGATTACTGGCTGTTGTATAAATGTTTTTTTTGGTAGGTTGGGGGTTTGTCTTTTTACTTCTTTGTACAAGTTTCTATGCTCCCTACACCCACTGCACCTACATATTTATCACACACATCTGAGTGGGGCCCTATACCCGGGTCTGAGTGAAGCCTAAGTTAGGTAGAGGTTGCGTAGTGGTAGCCATTTTGGATGTACATCCTGTTTGGCTATCGCGAAAATCTCATCTAGAGTGTGCCTTTTTCACGAATGTCCCACACCTAATGGTTTACTCACTATTTGTTGTCAACATTCTGAAATGGGACTTAGCTCTAGAAACCTTTAGAATAGAAGTGCCACCCAATGAAAGTTCTCATGAATTAGAAGGACCCATAAATCCTTTGGATATAAATCCTCAAGTTTAAGGCCATCCCATTAGGACACAAATGGAGCGTACTTTTTCTTTGTCTCCTCCTCATGCCATTCATTATTGTATTTAAAAAAAAATCATCTTACATTTTCATTCCTAGCAAAAATAAAAAAATAAAAAAATCTTCTTGATCTATCTATTCATCATGTTATTCATTTTTGCATAAAAAAATACATCATCTCACATTTTCATAGCATTCCTAGCATTCTTAAAAAAAATCATCTTGCATTGTCATGTCATTCTAAAAAAAAATCATGCATTTTCATGGCATCCTTGGCATTAAAAATAAATCATGCATTCTCATATAAAAAATTCAAGCATTTTCATGGCATCTTTAGCATTCTAAAAAATTATATAAAATAAATAAATCATGTATTTTCATTCCATGCATTTGAAAAAAAATGTTTTCATTTCATTCATCTCATCTTATGCCTGACATTAATCTCATTCATTTCATCTCATTCCTTGTATGATGTTACTGTGTTCAGCAACCATTGTGCGACTAAGGAAAGAAGACACCAATCAAACCCGAGATGGATCCACTGCAATTCCATCCTTCGATATCGCATGACACAAAAACTTAACCTCTTCTAGCCAAAATTCACACTTTGACAACTTAGCATACAACTTCTTCTCTTTCAGAATCTGGAGAACTATACTGAGATGTTCAGCATGTTCCTCGTGATTTCGAGAATAGGTCAGAATATCATCGATGAAGATAACGACGAATCTATCTAGCTAAGGACGAGAAATCCTATTCATGTAATCCATGAATATGGCAAGTGCATTCGTCACTCTAAATGGCATCACAAGATACTCATAATGTCTGTAACGTGTATGAAAATCCGTTTTAGGAATATCCTCTACCTTCACTCGAATCTGATGATAACTCGAACACAAATCGATCTTAGAGAAAATAAAAGCTCCTTTCAGCTGATCCATTAAATCGTCTATCCTCGGAAGTGGATACTTGTTCTTGATCATGACCTTGTTCAGCTGACGATAATCTACACATAAGCGTGAAGTTCCATCTTTTTTCTTGACTAACAGCACTGGCGCTCCCCAGGGTGACACACTAGGCCTGATGAACTGCTTTTCCAGGAGCTCCACCAACTGCTCCTTGAGCTCAACTAATTCTGACGGTGACATCCTGTAGAGTGCTATGGATACAGGTAAACTAGGTACCTCGTCAGGAAAGATTTCAGGAAACTCATTGACTACCAAAATAATATTCACATCCATCTCGCTCTCGACTTTTAAGGAAGACAATAGCATGTATCCCTGAGCTCCTTCTTTCAAGAAAGCTTGAACTTGGTTGGCCGTAAATGTAACGCCCCTTTTTGGGAGGGAGCGTCACATTGTCATTTACAATGCGGAAAATAAAAACATAAATTAAGACCTGGTTCTTTTTATGAATGTAAATTTACTTGGCTATAACCATGTGATTAAATTAGTGAGTATATATTTTTTTGTTATAATTAATAAAAATAGTAATAAGACATAGTTGCAATAAATAGTAAAATAGAAATAAAGCATACATCAAACCAACATACATGAACAACGATATATCATTATATTAAACTTGTTTGAATATAGCGCCTGAATATACAAAAAGTAAAATTATACATGTATGCCCCAAGAGATCATAAATATACAGCCCACCAAAGTAATGACACATCAGGCCCTCAAAATATACCCTGATAGCCATCAGTAGCTATCGACAGTATCAGTCCCTAAGATGAGGAGGAATCATGTCAGGATCTTCCTCGAGATCCTTCTCAGGATCTTCCTCATCCGCGCAAAACCTCCATAGGAGCTACCGAGTTACGCGCCAGAGCCCGAGCAGTGGAATCAAAAGAATCCTCCTATGGGGTGTAATAACAATCACCCCACATCTCCCTGATGGGCAAATAAAACTCCAAATGTAAACTGACACTGCAAGTGAAGATCGGCGGTTCATGACTCCCTCAAGCTAGCAAAATCGACACGTCCCCCAGGTAGACACAATGATCGGAATTTAGGTTGATGTGCCAGCAGTCTGGCCCTCCAAGGAAGGTCAAACACACATCACCTAAAAATCCACGTGAACGTGCCGCCATGATCAAACAATAGATGCTAGAAGCCGGGAAATTCGGGAACTTCACCTCCGTTGCTGACGTCTTCAATGGAACATAAATACAAACAAAAATAATAGCAATACAGGAAAGAAGTAAGACATCCTACCATCATTACCAATTATGGCAGTATAGAAACATAACAGGGCGAAGCGCCCATATAGCATTTCAACAGCAATAATAATAAGCATTAAATAGTAGTAATAAACAATTAAGTAGTTCCAGATAGTTATACATCAGTAATACAACAGTTCCAATTATAATAAGGATTAAATTCCAGATATTATATAGACTCACTATGCACATGCGTACAATGTCAGAATCCTACTCCATGGAGCTAGACACAAACAGTCAGAGAGAAAGATCAGGAGACATGTCTATAACTCGGCTACCGCGACCAAAGTGCTATAATTCATCAATTTATTCACGTACACATCAAGGCATTGTACATACATTCTACGCTAGATCACGATATAGGACAGTGTCACGTCTGGATCATCAGTGTGTTTGCATCGGTTTATCTCACGGCCCAGCGGGGCTACCAACTGTCCACTATGAGACACTCACGCCCTGATGCCCCCAAGGTCAACAGAATGACCTACACTAATCTACTCACACCCGCACAAAGGTGTATTCAATCTCCTAAGCAATATAGCCTTAATAACAGTCCAATGGACTTTCACAATGCATATAACATGTATATTCATCAATAATACACTTTCCATGTCATGTCGCAGTTCGACTAAAGTAAGCATCATTATGTTATTGGTCAACTCACGGACCCACGTTAAATATCATTAAGTCCTTAATTAATACATTACATTTTTAAGGTACATTATGAGATTGCTTAACATTCTCACTTACACTCATGATCTCATCTTAACCAAAAATTATTCAAAAAGCCTTTAATTAAAATTTTGTTCTTGGTTCTTTCCGTTTTATAAAACCCTAATTGATTCCTAATTAATCATTTAATTAAGTTTCACTTTAATTAAATTTTTCTTATGAAATTCCTTTCATTATTAGGTCATACTTTAAACTTAGTCATATTCACTTAGAGAATTATTTCTAAGTCTTACCAATGTCTCACACATCCTTATTTGTTCTTAAAGTCCAAAGAATTCCTTTAGGTTACTAAATTTATTTCCTTCCATTACATAATCCTCTTATTTATTTACTTGATTAATTAAATGCCATAGTTGTGTGAAATCATAAGATTGAGCCATTTGTATCCATGAAGGCCGTGAGCCTCTCTAGGTCTAGGGTTTAAATTTTTATTCCATTAATCACATATTATCCACTTGGCTAGTTAAGTCTTCCACTTGTTATAAAATTTTTACCAAGAACCCTAATTTAGGGCCCCAAAACCGTGAGCCTCCTAGAGGAAACCTAGGTCATTTTCTTCCATTTCAAGTGTTCCAATCCATCCAAGTATATCAATATACATAACCAATCAATCCAATAACTTAAACAAATTAACATCAACATGTAATCATACAAATCATACCAACAAATAATAACCCTCAATAGGGTTTTCTCACAACCAATCACAAATCAAGGTTCCTTACTACCAAGAGAGGTTGAGGAGGAGTATATTCCTTTTACCAAAGAGAAGAAAACAAGCAAAAGAACCCCCCTTGAGCTCCTTGCAATTTTCAAATTTGACACCTCCAAGAACCCTAAAATTTACAACTTCATTAAATCCACAAGAAGACTTGAAAAAGAATGGAACAACGGTCATAAGAAGGACCGTGAACCTGAAAATGAAGAGAAAAGGGTGAGGAGTCAAGAACCTTACCCAAAAGCTTGAAACTTGAAGCTTGAAGAAAGTGGTGAAGATCAAAGCTTTTCAAGGAACCACCAACTAGAGAAGTGTTTAGATGATGGAGGAGATTAAGAACAGGTATTTGGTTGGAATTGTTTGATGGTGGAGGCTAGAGGAGGGGCTGGCCGTGTGGGTTCTAGAGAGAAGGAGGAGAAAAAAAATTAAAGGGAGTTGAAGGTAGAGAGAGAAGTGAATAGAAAAGTGAAATAGCTTTTTAGGATTTTTGAAAATTTGAATAGATTGATTAATTAAATTAATGCACAATTTTGGTTCCCAAGAAGTGCAGCAGCCGTGTGGGTGTGGGGGAGGAGAGAGAGAGTGAAGCTTCTTGGAGAAGCTTGGGAGGAAGCTTCCTTGAAGTTTCCTTAAAGCTTCCTTGAGAAGCATCGCACGTTTCTCGATAAAGTGAAAAGTAAGGTTGTCTCCTAAATGAACACTCTAGAATAGATGATTAATTACTTTGTTAGAATTATTTTTCCCAGTGAACAAAAGTTACAGTTAATGAAAATGGTATTTTATTGTCCATCGAAAAAATTTTCGATACAGTAATTTTATTTATAAGATAAAATCTTGAAAAACGTGCATCTCGTAAATTGTGCCCAACCTCGGGTTTAGTAAGATCCCCTATCGACACATCTACAGTTTAAGATTTACCAGTCTCAGAGAAAATATTTCATTTTTTCAGCTCCGCTCAATGTGCACGCAAAACAAGAAATATACTAAAATATTTAACGTTTTCAGAAAAATTCAAAAAAATTCCCAAAAATCACAAATATTAAAAAATGACTATTCATCACAAAACAAATAATTTTCGAGGTATTTCACTGACTCTGCTTAGTGTGCACGCAAAATTAGAAATATATTAAAATATTTAACATTTTCAAAAAAATTCAGAAAAATTCCTAAAAATCATAAATATTATAAAAAGATTATCTAGATGAAATAAATAATTTTTGGGGTGTTACAGTAAAAAATCTAGAAACTTCAGCCATAGGAAAAACTATGGTTTTACTGGAACACTCTAACAAGATATGGTTAAAAGATAACTAATCTATTCCTAAAATTATATTTATTTGAAAAAGAGGTAAACAAATCAAATCAACAAAAAAGATTCGACCTTCAATAGATAAAGGATAGTTCAAACAAACATGGGTGGTAACAACAGGTTCAACAGTAGGGGTAGAAACGCTCAAATCACAAGGTAAAGAAGATACAGGCAAACCTAATCGATGCACATAGTCATAAGCAATAAAAGAATGGGTCGCTCCCGAATCATACAGTACAGATAAAAGATTACCTCCTATGGTACCATCTCCCCTTATCAGATCTTTAGATTGAGAGGCTTCTGCTCCACTCATCGTGTAAACTCTGCCTCCTACCTGACGTCTTGCAACTCATGCATTGTTGACAGAAGGCTTCGCCTTAGGTTGGTTGCAATCTCGGGGGAGATGTCCAGGATTTCCACATCTGAAGTAGATAATCCATTTGATTGTACAGTCCATTATCGGGTGGTCCTTTCCACATTTCATACACTTTGGTGAAGACGCTAGAGTCTGACCAAATCTATTGCTACCAGAATTTCCACTAGAGCCTCCACCAGGTGATTGTTGTTAACTTCCTGGTGGTCGGGAATAGGGCTTCCTCTGAAACTGGTTGTTGTTGTTTCCTCCCCTTTGGAACCTAGATGGCCCAAAGTTACGATTCCTTGTCTCTTGAGATGGTTCTAATGCCTCAAGTCTACAACACATGTCCATCAAAGCTGAGAACTGATTCATTCTCATTGGCAGTACTCTTCTCTTTAATTCAACCCTTAGACCTTCTTCAAACTTACGGCATTTCCACACCTTATCAAGATGGATTTGAAGATACTATGAGAACTTTGACAAGCTCTCAAACTTTGCAGCATACTCGTTAATAGTCATCCCTCCTTGTCATAACCCAAGAAATTCCATTTCCTTGGCGTTACTTGCACTATCTGAAAAGTACTTTTCCAGAAATGCATTACAGAATACTTCCCATGTAATCTCTCTTCCTTCCACTTATAGCAATCTCTGAGTTCCTTTCCACCAGTTTTCACCGTCTCCCACTAGCATAAATGCAGCATAAGTTACCTTGCGATCATTTGCACATCCCATTCCTTTGAAAATCTTTTCCAACTCTTGAATCCACAAACTTGCCTTACCAAGATCAAACTCGCCTCTGAACTGTGGAGGATTATTTCTACGGAATTCAAAAAAATTCTGGGCATCAGTATTCACCTCTTGCTGTTGTGTTGCTTGTTGACTTTGTTGCACAATAACTTCTGCCATCCGCTGCATAGCTTCAGTAGTTGCAGTCATCGCCTCGCTGTCGCGTTCCACATTGACGTGTTCTCCTCTACCTCATGCCATTACTTTTCTCCAGAGTCAACTAATCAAAACACAAGGAAAGTTTAGATGTAACCTTTCGAAAACCAACCACAGAGAATCACACAGTACAAACAAGACAGACCTAACCACAAAACCCAGAAGAAAACTCAAACCGAGGCTCTGATACCAAACTAGTGTAACGCCCCCTTTTTCGAGAGGAGGACGTCACTCCAAATGTAAAAAAATTCAAAAGAAAACTATTATTAAGACTCAGTTTATTTATCTATAGGTATTAGCCTGTTTATCAATGGAGTATCTTAACTTAGCCATTTTATTTTAATTATATTATATATATATATATATATATATATATTTTTTTTTTTTTTGTAAGAAAAAAACATAAACTTAGCAGAACATAGCATAAAGATCAAACCATACATTTATACAAAAGATACATACGATATATATGTTTAGTTATATAACATAAGTCATTAAATACATCAACAGTTTGCAAAAGAAAGTAGAAGCTTTATATGCCCCAAAAGGTTATACAGACAGCCACCAAGGCTACAAAAAGTATCATGTCCCCAACGACTACTGAGAAGGAACCTCAGAAGGGTCCTCCTCAAGTTCCTCCATAGGATCCTCCTCAGAAGAGGAAATCCTCACAGGAGCTACAGATTCACGAACAGGAGATCGTGCAGAAGATAGAAACGAATCCTCATGTAAGGTATACTCACGGTCGCCCTACACCTCATGCATTGGCATATAGAACTCCAGTCGTACAAAAACGTCAAAAGAGAAGACAGGTGGATTATAGCGACCCCAAGCCAAAGATACAGTCACTTCTCCCACGTAGACAAAGCGCTCAGTGATCAAGTTGACATGCCTACAGTTAATGCCTCCGTGGAACCTCAGTCAGGCATACCCTAGAAAGCCTTGTCGGGATGCCATAACCAAATAGAAGACTAGCTCACCCCAAAACTAAGAAACTCAGGCTCTTCCTTGCCTCGGTCTTTTAAGAAGCATAAATATAAACAGAATAGCAAAATACAAAAAAGAGGTGAGATAACCAACATCATTATCGGTTAAGGAAGTAAAGAACCAGAAATGGCGCAGGACGCCTTACAGCATAGCAAACATAATAAACAGCATCAAGATTCAGATGATAAGCAATTTAATAATACAAATAGGCATAACATCATTAAAAGAAACTGTTCCATAATCATATATATTTATGCTAGATAAATATGTTGACAAACTATGCACATACACAAGGTACCAAAATCCTACTCCATGGAGCTAGACACAACATCGGAGAGAATGATCAAGGAGACATGCCTATATCTCATCAGCCTCAAATCAAATGCTTTCAATATCAAGAAATTACGCAATATAGCTTATAGAAGGCATTCTTCACAAGATCGCGATATAGGACAGTGTCTCGGTCCGGATCATTGGTGCATTTGCATCGATCTGTCCCACGGCACAAAGGAGCTACCAACAGTCCATTATGAGATACCCACACCCCGATGCCTCCAAGGTCAACAAGTGACCGACACTACTCTATTCGCACCTGCACATAGGTGTGATTCAATCTCCTAGGCATACAGCCTTACAATCAGAGTCCAACGAACTTTCATAATGCATGATGACTCAATTACATATATATATAGATATTCAATAATAGTATGACTTGTCCATGATTACATGCCACATTAGGCCCAATCAATTACCAATAGTCTTTGGTCCAACTTATGGATACTCAATAAGTCAATATCCAATCTCAAGAGTAAAGACATACTTTTTAAAATTTAGTACGAAAGTTGCGCCTTATTTTCATTATATTTTTCTATTAACCTCTCTAAGGAAGTTCTTTAGTATTTCTCATTCAACCTTTATTGCTCTTAATTAGATAAGTCCTCTCCTTTGTTTTGGATCAAACTCACTTAAATTAATTATTTAAGCTCCTCACAACCTCACCCACACTCATGTTCTTTCTTTGTCTAAAAATCACTCTAGGCTATAGGATAATAGTTTGTTCTTTATTCTTTCCATATTATGAATTCCTAATTAATTATCTAATTAACTAATTACCTAAGTTTTAATTGATACAAAATTTTTGTCCAAGGGTGCCCTACATGGCCGTGACCTTTCAAGGGCTAGGAACCCAAAATCTTCATCACATTATTAATTACTTATTACTTGATTACTTAAGTCCTAAAATAGCACAAAAATTCTATCTTGGACCCATTAAAGGCCTCTTGGCCGTGAGCTTCCAAACAAAAAGGATAAGATTCCCTTGCTTTCCATATACATATCCAAGCATTCAATGCATTCCAAATCCATCAAGTTTCACAAGAGTAAGTATTAAAGTCATACAACACTATCTATCACAACATTACCAAAGAAAATCATACAACAAAATGAGAAACCCACACGTGGATTCCTCACCATCACTACAAAAATGTGTTCCTCACCACTAAGATAAGTTGAAGGGGATGATCTCCCTCTTACCTCAAGAGATAACAAAAGAAAGCAAGCTTCTTGATACCTCCTTGTGATTTTCGTCCACCACCACCAACAAAATCCTAGGATAGTCAAACTCACCCAATCAACAATCAAAGCTTAAAAAGAGGAGTCCTTGATCACAAAGGTGACCAAGGATCACGAAAATGAGAAAAGAAAAGACGAAAGTCAAGGACTTTACCTCAAAACTTCAAGTTTTAGGGCTTGGTAGAAAATGATGAAGATGGAGGAATCAAGAGAGGATCACCAAAGAGAAAAGCTTCTATGTGACAAGGAGAATCAAGAACCAAGGTTAGTTAGAGGAAGCAAGGATGGATGGCCAAAAATGGTGTAGTGGACGTGAGGATGAAGAGAAAATGGAGAAGAGAGAAAAAATGAGAGAAAGGAAAAGTGAGAGAAAGAAAATGAAATTTTGTTTGAAATGGAAAAGGTGATAGGTAAGTTAAAAGATGACAACTTTTTAGTCATCTTTTCCCCCCCTAAACCGTGGGGTCACAAAGAGAGAAGAGAGGGAAGTGGCTTCCTTGAGAAGCTTGAGACAAAGCTTCCTTGAGAAGCTTCACACACTTTTTGAAAAAGTCAAGGGTGATGTCGTGGTGATGATGTCATCTTGGTGTTGTCATTAAAGTGTTCTCTAGAAAAGATGACTAACACTCTACTAGAGCTATTATCCAGTGGACAAAGGTTACAGTTAGTAAAAATAGTATTTATTGTTCAACAGATAATAAATTGTACCGCAATTTTATTTATCAAATAAAATCTCAAAAAATGAAAACTTCATAAACTATGCCTGACCTTAAGTTTAGTAAGATCCCCCGTCAATGTTCTCACAGTCCAAAGTTTTTCAGCCTCAGGAAAAATATTTTATTTTTTTGGCCCCACTTAGTGCATACGTAAATCGAAAAAAATATCAAAATAATCAAATAATTCAAATAATTCTAGAAAAATTCTCAAAAATCACAAATATTATAAAATGAATATATATCATGAAATAAGAAATTTTTGAGGTGTGACAACTAAGTGACAGGGTTGCATGTAGTGTGGAGATTTAAGTTTTCCTATACACAAGAGGTAAACATGAGAAGCCAGGGTTCCTAGTAAAACATGCGTAGGGTCTGAATTGAGCTAAGTATGGAAGAATGAATGTATGTATGTTTAACTTGGTTTATCTAGTTATTAAAGTTAGATCTTGTAAAGAATGTAACTTGTCTTATTCTTAATTGTTAAGACTATGTTATTATGTTATGTATGACTGGTTTTGATTACACACATTGAGAAATATTGATTCTCACCCTGTTGTGTTATCATGTAATTTCAGGTGTAGGTTCTTCAAAGAATAAGAAGAAAAAGGAAGCTAAAGAGTATATTTGCTTTATAGATTATGTTACAATTGTAGTATCTTTTTATACCTCTGCTGTAATGTAAAGACTATGTAATACTTCAAGCCTTTGCTAAAGCTAATGTTGTACATGTATATGCATTTTGCTATGATGTTTATGTTTTCCTAATTTCATATGGCTCTCTATAATGTTTCCAATGTATATTAAGGATATATGTATCTAATTAGTTTATAAGTAGTCACGTTGTAATGGTATGTATCTCCTTGTACACTATGTATATTGTGATATTAGTATTAAGATATTACATTATGCTATTAGAGCAGTTCATCTTATTGAGCTGAGGTATGGACTGACTATGCTTAGACATATTAGGAGTTCCTTATTAGAAATTGTGTTTTTCTTATTTTATATGTTAGATGCGATGATAGAATTGCATGATTTGACTTAAGTTAGTTTGTTGTTAGCTATTTTTGCACGGTTACATGATATTGAGACTACAACTCAATATATGTTGTTTCTGTGTATACAGGAAACTATGGCACCAAAAAGGCGAACTAGAGAAGCAAGGAACTCAACCTCACAAGGTCCAGATATGTCCGTAGCTTTTATGGCTATGGCCAATGTTATGACAAGGATGCTTGAGAGGATGAAAGTAAATCCACCTCAGCAGCCTCCACCACCCAAGCACCCAGTTCAGGAATACTCCACCGTTCAAAGGCTAGTTCAATCTCGCCAAGACTAAAGAGTGGCTTAGTGAAATGGAGAAGATCTTTAATGCAATGGTTTGCTTGGAGGAGTAAAAAGTGGCCTTCCCCTCATATATGTTGAAGGGTGAGGTGGAGCATTGGTGGAAAGGTACCAAGAGGGTACTTGAAGCCGCAGAAACCTCGATGTCATGGGAAGTTTTCAAGATAGCTTTTCTGGAGAAGCTTTTCCCGCAAACTCTACATGATGACAAGGAAGTGCAGTTTATGCAGTTAAAACTAGGAAACATGTCAATAGGCTAGTATGTGGCCAAGTTTGATGAGTTGTCAAAATTCTCTTCGCATTTTCGTTACTATTTGGATGAGAAATGGCAATGTTTGAAATTCAAAACGGGCTTGAGAAGTGAGATCAAGACTATGGAGAGACCTATGGAGATTAGGTACTTTCCTACCTTGGTTAACAAATGTAGGATTGGGGAGTCAAGTGCTCATACCCTTAATTAGAGGAAAGGGTACAAGACACCTGATGCGAATTGTGTTGTTGCAAATCCAAGTGCATGTTGTCTCAAGTTATATACTCTCGAAAGTCCGAGGTTAATCTACAGAGAATTGACGAAGAAAATTATTAGAGGTAAGGAAAAGATTTGTCATAAAAATAAAGGTGATGAAAATTGTTCACAAATGAAAAGGGTTTACTTAGGCTAGGGGATCCACTTTTGGTAAATAACTTAAAGAAAAAATTATTTCTTTTTATAACTCAATTAGAATCCATGCATAACAGAGATTCCAATCGAAAAATACAAAAATCAAAGTTCTTTTAAGATTATATATGTAGTTATATTATGATTCCTTTAATTATCCATTAATGCCAATACTTGTAAATGAGTTCAAGTATTTATTATGTCAATCTCTTATCTAAAACAAATCAAAATCTCCAAATTACAAGAAGGGTTTCTAATTTATTAGAAACAAAATGCAACACATATAATGACCACTTGATAATATAACATTCAAACACAAGAAAGAGATTAATCAAACCTTATTTTATTACCAAAAGCTTCACCCTTTCACCCAAGTAAAATAAAAATTAGTTACTCATAAATAAGAAGAAAAAAAGAGAGAAAAAGAAGGAGATGAACATAATTTCTATTTAGAACAAAAGAAAACTACAATAAGAAAAACAAACAATACAAGAACAAGATCTTGATCTCTAAACCAAGAAGATTCTAATAAGTAACCAATGGTGTCTTTTATAGAGCATCAAGGGTACAAAATAACAAGGGAGTTGTTTAATCAGTGGGTAGATGAGTGGAAAACTATTGCCATGCTTGTCTCCCTGCTCAACTAATTCAGCTGTCTTCACATGACTATAACTCTATAATAACGTCACCTATTACTTAAGTGGTCTTCATCAAAGTTGAAAGGTTTTGTTTCATATTTCCAATGCCACTAGTTTCAGCCCAATCCAACTCCTACAGCCCAAGATATGACCCAATCTTTGCACAGTGTTTGGGTTCCAACAATAGCACCTCTGTTATGACTTTTAAGCCCAATATGACCTACTAAACATCCGATCTAGCTCTTATGTTCTTCATGAAAGTTATGGATTTGGGTCTTAGCTTTCGTTTGGACTTAGTTTGGTGTTAATTGGTGTCAAGCTATCAGGATCAGAATTCTAACTCTTGCTTCCACTTCAATTTAAATTATACAAATGTGTGATTCATCTCTTGAGGTCTTCATAAAACATGTAGAGAATTGTCTTAACTTTCTTACAAGATCAGAATCACATCAATCAAATATTTGAAACTTAGATTATAGTCAATTTATTGAATGCTACCAAATAGACAAATTAAGGTCAATTCATGCAATAATTCCTTCAATAATCTAATTAGGCCCAATATCATAAAATATGACAAAACTAACTTAATTAAGTCTAATTGGACCTTAAGAAGCCTAGTGAGAGGATTATTAAATGAATAAAATATATTACTATCAAATTCCTCCACACTTAGCTTTTGCACTCCCGAGCTAAACACATAGACCAATGCTAGGGAACAAGGAAAAACAACACAAACTCAAAATCTCAAAACTCTAAAAGACTTAATTTTCAATGACATTCAATAATGCAAAAGTTTATAAGCAAGAAGAGCAACCAAAGATTCAAGAGATCAAAACATTTATGAGGTAATGTTTCTTCATATCTCAAATCAACACGTAAGGAAACTTCAATTGAAAAGCATGAGTCAAGAATGATAAATCCTCACAAGATTCACTTTCAATCCCTCATGTGTTTGAAAGGTAAGTATTTCACTCAATAAAACCCATGAAAAATTGCACTACCATAAGTTTGCTTATCTTCTACTTCTCCACTACTCAAAACACACGCACACATAAAGAGCATTAGGGTTGATTTCAAATAACAAGCATGAAAATTCATCCCAACTCTACCTAGTGCAAATTCCCTTTACATATTCTTTTCGCTTCTTTTTTTTACCTTGTTGACCTTTCTTTACACTTTTTTTTTGAAGATGACTACTTTTTCCTTTTTCATTAATTATTTTGTACATTCATCCCCACACTTGTTCAAAAACTCATCCAATGTCAATGCTATCTTATATCCCTAAGATTGGGTAAGAACATGTTTTTTTTAAGGCATGTAATGAACTAAAAATAAGGAATGATCAAATAAGCTCAAAGGGGTTAAACAAGGAAAAATATGCAAGGTTGGCTATTTTGTTAAAGTAGCTATTTCAAGAAAATTGCCTCAATCATGTTTATGTATGCAAGTGAAAATGTAACCTTAAATAGAGTCAAAGCAAGTTTTAGAGTAACAATTCCATGAGTGAAAATCACACAAGAAATAAGAGAATGGTAAAAATGTTTAATCCATTCACCAATAGGCTCAAAATCTCACAAGGCATACATCTATCATTCTTAATCCACCATTTCAACATCCATAACCAAGCATGTGAAATTTAAGAAAGAAGACAATTTATCCAATCATGTCATGACCCCTAAATTTCAATTGCTTCAAAGGATGTGAGCGTGCATTCACTTGAATCTTTCAAAGGAAATCAACCAATAAAACTTTATTACTTCCATAAATCAACACATAGTAGTTACTTCCCCAATTTAGATGCGTCTCAAGAGTAAAATTACATTAAGAGTAAAATTTACTCCTTACTCTGCCATAATTAAGATGCGTCTCAAGAGTAAAATTACTTTGTCATACTTAATTGGTTTTTGCTATTAGTAAATTACTGACAATCATACTAATAAACATACTTCCCTAATTTTTTTTTATTTTATGTCAACTATTCTTTCCCCCAACCAGATCACAACATTGTCCTCAATGTTAAAATATAAATGAGTAAATGATAGAAGATATTACCTATTGTGGCTATTATGGAAAAGAGAAACCTGACACAAATTTAAACAGAAACAAAGTACGATAAATAAAACCAAAGGTAAAGGTAAGTTATAGATGGAGTGTCAGATCAAATCCAGGTTCCTTGCTACTTCTCTCTGACCAATCTATCTTAACTATTACTGGATCAGGTTCATAAACAAAAGTTTGTAATTTATCAATTAACTCATCGACAGTGGAAGCAGAGACAAGGATCTGTCTAGCCGAATGTGTGATAAAGTTCTGTTTCACAGCACAGTCAAGAAAACATAACAAAACATCAAAGAAATTATTAACATTCAACAAACCTATGAGTTTATGGTGGATGTTCAATTGGGTCCAAGAGACAATTTGAAAAATTTCTGTCACAGTACCATCACCGCTTGGTAAGGTAATGAATGCATCAGAATTGTCAAGCATTTTAGCCATTTGCCCATGCATAGTTGATACTCGTAGTTCCTCCCTAATTGTCTTTCCAGTGATGTTCCTTTGAGTTAAAGCTTTAGGAATGATACTTAAAACTTGACTGCTTCCTAGATGTGAAGTGATTGATACAACCTCCATTAACCCAATGCTACCTTCCCTATATACTACATGAATTTTTCTCACAGCATGCGTTTGACCAAGAGTGCCTGCTGCTTCTACAAACTCTGTACCTTTCCCAAAACTTGACCCACAAAATACACAGATATTTGTGAATTGATGAACATAAGCTCCCTCCATTTCTATACACACCCTCCCTTTGAATGATTATGAGTTGGGTGAAAATGAAGAAAATGGAGTGTTTAAATAGGGAAAAGAATAGAAAATGTAATGATATCATCTATATGGGTAGATTGGCTATTGTAAAAAAAGTATGAATTTAAGAAACACCAAATTTTTTATTTTTATTTTTTATTTTTTTTAAAAGATAAAACGAGAGCAGGAACTAGTCCAAAATTGGAGGCTAGGCTCTCATGCCCGTTTATTCAACAAAGATGGAATATCTTTATAATGTGTTACCAGTACAGTTGTCATGGCGTATCTTTATACTGTGAATCATGAATACAGTCCATCCTCACAAGGCATGGCTTCAGATCTCTACCTAGGCTAGAATTACACCCTAGGAAGCTGTATAGTTGTTAGAGCACATAATCTGGCATTTGTGAGTGCTCGACACCCTCAGCAGACCTGACGCATCAGAGATCATATAGTTAAGTACAAGATAATGCTCAGTAGTTGTTTATGTTCACAACAAATACGGGACTTCTCTTTTAGTCCAATAGTGTTATAGAGCCTAAGTTTCAAGAATTGGGAATGTAGCACGTGGCTCTCTACAGAGCATGGCACAAGAACCTTATTTACAGACTAACATGCGAAGGTCTACTCCTGAGTCTATGACAAGACGAGCATCCGCACGGGGCTCTTGATCTAATTAAAGACTACGTACAACCAAAGTTTTGTCCTTTTTTTTTTAAAGATGAACAAGAGAATAACATACATGTTGTTGTGATTGTGGCTCACATCTTCCTCTAGTTTTACGTCTAGTAATTAAATGCCTTCCATGAATTGAGGATAAACTTCCCATCTAATTTTCTTATAAATTGGAAAATAGGGTCTTTTAGAGTCAGATTCCCAAGACTGTAATGTTTATGTTCGTCCCTTAAGAGATTTCATAAATTAAGAAGTTCACGATGCACAACTCTACAAGAATATGTCTCAAGAGTCAATAAGATATCATCTAATGACTCCTTACTCAGTCCATTCTTAACAAAGTATATTTTATCTTCTTGGTTTGTGGAAACCATCCCCAAAGAATGACATAACTTGTTACAATTTCATCATGCACATTTGTGATAAACTTGTAATCTTTTCACTCTTCTCTTTTTAGAATATGAAATTTTATAGAGACTTGGTATGTATGAGTTAAATGAATTTAAAAATTCACCTGCTAAACAGACATCTTCGATTATCTAGCGTATATCTTTCGGGATGCTTTTGTGCATTAACATTCTTAATCTTTCACACTTAACTTTGTAGATTTTTGTTAAAGCATTTTGAGGAAGAGAAGGAAAATGTTTTCTTCAATTCGAGAGAATGACATCCATTTTAAAGGAGAATGAATCAGTTATTATAGGAAATTGAAAAGTAAACTGGATTGAGAGCCATGGAGTACCATTATCTACCACTTAACCAGTGTCACAAAGAACTGCAAAAAGAAAGCAACAAAATTAAAATAAATTCTTATGATAACAAGATTAGAAAATGAGATGAATTCTAGCTCAATAACTTGGGTTTCCAAAAATGGTTTGAGTCTTTGTCTATTGACCTTAAACACATTACCATTCCTAGGGTTCTCAATGTCTAGGGAATATATGAAGACGAGAATTATAAAGCAGAAATTTTTGACCGATTTCAAAAGATTTCCTCAAAATTGTTTTGTTATAAAAAGCTTTTGCTCTAACTTTATAAATCTTTGAGTTTTCATATGCATCATTTCTCAATTCCTCAAATTCATTTAATTACAATTTTTGTACTTTGCAAGCATCATTAAGATCTAGGTTGAAAGCTTTAATGGCCCAAAATGCTTTATGCTCAAGTTCTACAGGCAAGTGACAAGGTTTTCCATATACTAACCGATAGTGTGACATGCCTAAAGATGTTTTGAAAGTTGTACGATAAGCCCAAAGTGCATCTTTTAGTCTTAAAGACCAATCTTTACAATTTGGGTTAATCATTTTTTTTTACAAATTTATTTAATCTCCTTATTTGCTAATTCTACTTGTACACTTGTTTGAGGGTGATAAGGTGTTGCAATTTTGTGTGTAATGCCATATTGCTTCATTAAGGGCTCAAATGGTTTATTGAAAAAATATTTTCCCCCATCACTGATGATAGATCGAGGGATTCCAAATTGACTCAAGACATTTTCTTTTAAAAATTTAAGAATAGTTTTATGATCATTGTGTTGGCATAAAATCATCTCAATCCATTTTAAGACATAAACAACTGCAACCAAAATATACATTAATCCAAATGATGATGAAAATAGACCCATGAAATCAATTCCCCAACAATAAAAAATTTCAATGATAAGGATAGGGTTCAGAGGCATCATCTTTCGCTTAGAAATGGAACCCAATTTTTGACAGTTTTCACAATTTTTGCAAGATGTATAAATGTCTTTAAATAAAGTGGGCCAATAAAATCCACACTGCAAGATTTTTGCAGCTGTTTTTTTTTTAAGAAAAGTGACCTCCACATGCTTTTGAGTGACAAAATTTAATGACATTACCTACCGCAATGTTGGGTACACATCTCCGAATGATTTGATCAAGAAAATATTTGAACAAATATGGGTCATCCAAATAAAATATTTTCACCTCATTCAAAAACTTGCTTCTGTCTTAGTGCGTCCATTGAGGCAGCACCTTTCCTGTTGCAAGAAAAATGGCTATGTTAGAAAACCAATGCATGGAATTAACAGAAAATAAAAATTCATCGAGAAAAGAATCAGTGATAGATGTGACGTCAAAAGGTAAGTCTGTTGTAAGTCTAGACAAATGATCTGCAACAACATTTTCAGCCCCTTTCTTATTTTTTATTATGATGTTGAATTCTTGAAGCAACAAGATCAACCGTATCAACCAAGGTTTGACATCTTGCTTAGACATTAAATATCTAATAGTAGCATAACCGGTGAAAACAACAGTAGAAGAACTAAATAAATAAACTCTAAATTTGTCCAATGCAAAAATTATAGCAAGTAGTTCTTTCTCAGTAGTAGTGTAATTCATTTGTGTACTATTTAAAGTTTGACTTACGTAATAAATTACATGAGGCTTACCTTACTTTCTTTGGTCTAAAACAGCGCCAACAACAAAATCACTAGCATTACACATCAACTCAAAATTCAAAGATCAGTCAGGGTTTGCATGATAGGAGCTGATGTTAGAAGACCAATTAATTTTTCAAAAGATTTTTAACATTCTTGAGTCCAATCAAATAGTGCATCTTTTATTAGAATATTATATAATGGTCTAGATATGGTACTAAAGTCCTTAATGAATCTTTTGTAAAATCCTGCATATCCTAAAAATGAACGAACTTCCCTAATTATTTTTGGAGAAGGAAAATAGGTAATTAATTCAACTTTGGCCTTATCAACTTCAATTCCTTTAGAAGATATCACATGATCTAACACTATTCTTGAGGTAACCATGTAATGACATTTTTTCTAGTTTAACATAAGTCCTTTTTCTTCACATCTTTTAAGAACTTTTTTCCAAATTATCAAGATAAATTTCAAATGAATTCCTAAATCTGTCAAGTCATCCATGAAGACCTCTAAATAATGTTCAACCATGTCACTAAAAATACTTAGCATACATCTTTGGAATGTTGTCGGAGTATTACAAAGGCCAAAAAACATGTATGCAAAAGTGTCAAAGGGACATGTAAAAGTGGCCTTTCCTTGATCCTCTAATGTAATGGGTATTTGATAATAACCCGAATAACCATCAAGAAAACAGTAGTAGGGATGTCCTGCTACCCTTTCCAGAATTTGATCAAGAAATGGCAAGGGAAAATGATCTTTTCTAGTGGCAGCATTTAATTTTTTAAAATCAATACACATACACTAACTGGATGAGACTCGCGTAGGTATTAATTCACCTTTTTTCATTTTTAACCACTGTTATTCCAGATTTCTTAGGTATAACTTGTGTGGGGCTGACCCACTGGCTATCAAAGATAGGATAGATAATTCCAACATTAAGTAATTTGAAAACTTTAGCTCTAACTACCTCTTTCATGTGTGGATTTAATCTTCTTTGAGGTTATTGAGATGATTTAGAATTATCCTCTAAATATATTTTATGTGTACAAATTAATGGATTAATGCCTTTTATGTTCTTTAATATCCATCCAATTGCACTTTTATGCCTTTTAAGTACTTCTATCAATATACTTTCTTATTATCTGGTAAAGGTTGAGGAAACTACCATTGGAAAATTTTGCTCTTCTCCCAAAAATGTGTACTTCAACCCAGCAAGCAATGGCTTTAGTTCCAGTGTGGGTACTTCTTCATGGGTATTATTATTCATGAGTTTTAGCTTTTTGAATCTTGGCTTCCATCCTTTGTATTCTAATACTTATGTATAATCTAGCAAAAAGCAATTTCAGAAATATCATCATCTAATTGCATATCTGAGTCAAATGAATTAATTAAACAAATTTCTAATAGGTCAGAAGAGCTCCTAGTTTGAAGATGATCATCTATAATGGCCTCAATCCCTTCAACTTCCTCATTTTCATCGTGGACTTCCAATGGTTGCTTGCACATATTGAAAATATTAAGCTCCAGTGTCATATTTCCAAATGTTAGCTTCATCACTCCATTTTTGTAATTTATCAAAGCATTAGATGTTGCTAAAAATTGGTGACCTAAAATAATAGAAATTGACTTGTAACTATTAACCATAGGTTCAGTTTCTAAGACAATAAAATTCACAAGATATATGAAATGCAAATTTATTCTTCAAATCAAGTCCCCAACAATGGTGCCAAAAACTTGATGTGAATTGTGTTATTGAAAACTCAAGTGCAGGTTGTCTCAAGTAATAAAGTCACAGAAGTCCGAGTTTGATCAACAGGAAATTGATAAAGAGAATTATTTGAGGTAAGGAAAAGATTTGTCACAAAATAAAGGTAATGAAAATTGTTCACAAATGAAAACGACTTGCTTAGGCTAGGGGATCCACTTTTGGTAAATAAGTTAAAGATAAGATTATTTCTTTTTATAACTCAATTGGAATCCATGCATAACGGAGGTTCTAATCAAAAAATACAACATTCAAAGTTCATTTAAGATTATATATGTAATTATATTATGGTTCCATTAATTATCCACTAACACCAACACTTGTAAATGGGTTCAAGCATTTATTGTGCCAATCTCTTGTCTACAACAAATCAAGATCTCCACTTTACAAGGAGGGTTAATAACGCCAATACTTGTAAATGGGTTCAAGCATTCATTGTACCAATATCTTGTCTACAACAAATCAAGATCTCCACTTTACAAGGAGGGTTTCAAAATTGATTGGAAACAAAATACAACACATATAATGACCACTTGATAATATAATATTCAAGCACAACACAGAGATTAATATAACCTTATTTCATTACCAAAAGCTTTATCCTTTCACCCAAGCAAAATGAAAATTAGTTACGCATAAACAAAAAGAAAGAAAAAGAGAAGAAGAAGGAGATGAACATAATTTCTATTTAGAATAAAAGAAAACTACAACAAGAGAAACAAATAATACAAAAATAAGATCTTGATCTCTAAACTAAGAAGATTCTAAAGAGCAACCAATGTTGCCTGTTATAGAGCATAAATGGTACAAAATGACAAGGGAGTTGTTTAATGAGTTGGTGGATGAGTGAAAAATGACAATAGAGTTGTTCAATGAGTGCATAGATGAGTGGAGAATTATTGCCATGCTTGTCTCCCCACTTAACCAATTTAGCTATCTTCACATGACTATAACTTTGTCATAATGTCACCTATTGCATATGTGATCACATGAAAGTTGAAGGATTTTGTCTCAGATTTCCAATGCCAGTGCTTTCAGTCCAATCCAACTCCTACAGACCAAGATATAGCCTAATCTTTACACAGTGTTTGGGTTCCAGGAACAACACCTCTGTTCTGACTTCTAAGCTAAATATGACCTACTAGACATCCGATCTCGCTCTTGTGTTCTTAATGAAAGTTATATATTTGGATTTAGATTTCATTTGGGCTTAGTTTGGTGTCAATTGAACTCCTATAACTCAAGAAATAGGCTGATGAATGCGCAGAGGTCAAGCTGTCAGGATCAGAATTCTGACTCTTACTTCCATTTCTATTTAAATTATCCAAACGTGTGATTCATCTCTTGAGGTCTTCACAAAACTTGTAGAGAATTGTCTTAGCTTTCTTACAAGACCAGAATCACATCAATCAAATATTTGTAACTCAGATTATAGTAATTTACTGAACGCTGCCAAATAGAAAAATTAAGGTCAATTCATGCAATAATTCCTTCAATAATCCAATTAGGCCCAATATCATAAAATGTGACAAAACCAACTTAATTAAGTCTAATTGAATCTTAAGAAGCCCAGTGAGAGGATTATTAAATAAATAAAATATTTTGCTATCAACACCCAAAAGAGAAAACATGATGATGATAAAAGTAAGAAGGGTGCTTCGAAGACAAGCAACCCCAAAGGAAAAGACAAGACAGGCTCTAAGTTTTCAAATGGCCTTAAGTGTAAGAAAGTGCATGGTGGCAAGTGCTTTCCTGGCTAATCCGTGTGTTTTATGTGTAAGCAACCAGGATATTTCTCTAAGGATTGTCCTCAAAATAAGGAAGATGCGCCTGCCCCAAAGCCGCTAGCCAAGGGACGAGTTTACATTCTAGGCGAAATTGAGGTGGCCCAATCTTCCAACCTCATCTAAGGTAAAGACATATTTCATAATTGTCTTTTAAATGTCATATAATATTTAGGAGAATCCCACTCCTTTGTTTTATATAGCTGTGTAAAGATGTTGGATTTGCCTATATTAGAGTTTCCATCTGACTTATCAGTTTCCACACCCACCAGTAAGTCAGTCATAACTTTGAAAGTATATCTTAACTATTGTATAAGGATTAAGGATAGATTTTTCTTTGTAAACCTTATTTGTTTACCCCTTGTGGACATAGATGTCATCCTTGTATGGATTGGTTATCCTCCAATCACGTGGTTTTGAATTGTTCAGATATGACCTTAGTTTTTTTATCCGATATTCCTACCAAAGTTATTTCTTCTGAGTCTGCCTATCTCAATGCTAATCAGGTCAATCACTATTTGGTAAAAGGAGCTCTAGGATATGTCCTTCTTTTCTCATTAGATGTAGAGGTCGGGTAGAGCCTAGACAATTTACCTATGGTGAGAGAATACCCTGAGGTGTTTTCGAGTGATGTAGCGGAGTTGCCACCAGAGCGAGAAATAGAGTTTACTATAGATTTTGTATCAAGAACAAGACCTATATCTATAGCACCCTATAGGATGACACATCTAGAGTTAGTAGAACCCAAGAAACAATTAGAGGAGTTGTTGGACAAGTAATTCATTAGGCCTAGTATTTCTCCGTGGGGAGCACCAGTGTTGCTAGTGAAAAAGAAAGATGGCACCATGAGGTTATGTGTTGAGTACAGGCAGTTGAACAAGGCAACCATCAAGAACAAGTATTTATTGCTTAGAATAGATGATTTGATGGATCAATTAAGAAGAGCTTCAGTGTTTTGAAAGATTGACCTAAGATCTGGGTACCATCAAATCGAAGTTAGGGGAGAGGATATCCCTAAGACCACTTTTAGAACTAGGTATGGGCATTATGAGTATCTTGTGATGTCCTTTGGGTTAACGAATGCTCTAGTAGTGTTTATGGATTACATGAACAGAGTTTTGAGACCTTACCTAGATAAGTTTGTGGTAATGTTTATAGATGACATCCTTATCTATTCAAAGACAAGTAAAGAACATGAGCAGCATGTAACGATAGTTTTGGACATCCTTACGAAAAAGAAATTATTTGCCAAATTATCCAAGTGTGAGTTTTGGTTAACAGAAGTTCAATTTTTGGGCTATATTATTTTTAAAGGAGGAATTGTAGTGGACCCTAGCAAAGTGGAAGCAGCATTGTAGTGGGAGAGACCCACCACTGTAACCTAGATCATGAGCTTTATAGGCCTAGCTGGGTATTATAGAAGGTTCATCAAAGGTTTTTCTCAGCTAGCACTGCCTTTGACTAGGTTGACTAGAAAGGGTAGTACTTTTGAGTGGACTCAATACTTTGAGAATAGTTTCCAAGAGTTAAAGAAGAGGTTGACTACTATGCCAGTGTTGGTGATTCTGGATCCCCATGAGAACTTTGATATCTTTTGTGACATTTCAAAGACGGGATTGAGGTGTGTTCTAATGCAGAATAGGAGAGTAGTTGCCTATGTATCAAGGCAATTAGAGCTACATGAGGAGAACTACCAAACGCATGATTTGGACTTAGCAGCTGTAGTGTTTGCCTTAAAAATTTGGAGGTATTATCTCTTTGAGTCCAGTTTGAGGCGTTCAGCAGTCATAAAAGTTTAAAGTACTTGTTTGATCAGAAAGAGCTGAACATGAGGCAGAGAAGATGGATGGAATCCCTAAAGGATTATGACTTTGAGTTAAAGTATCATCTGAGTAAGGCCAATATTGTGGCTGATGCACTAAGTAGGAAATCCTTACATGTGTCCCGAATGATGGTCCAAGAGAATGAACTTCTCGAGAGTTTTAGAGATTTGAGTCTAGCGGTAAATGTGATGCCACAAAGTCTCTTTGTGAGTAAAGTGGACATAGTAAATGACTTAAGGACTCAGATTTTAGAAGCTCGAAAGGAGGATGAAGCTCTAAGAGACATTAGTGAGCATATTTTTTTAGGAACCCAAAAGGATTTTGATATGATTGATGATGGGATGATAAAGTTTAAAGATAAACTTTGTGTTCCAAGAGAGTCAAAGATCAAAGAGAGGATTTTGGAAAAAGCTCATAGTATTAAGTATACCATCTATCTTGGAACCACTAAGATGTATCAAGATTTAAGGAAAATATTTTGGTGGTTTGGAATGAAAAGAGACATAGCAGAGTATGTCACAAGATGTTTAGTTTGTCAAAAGGTGAAGATTGAACACCATAAACCAATAGCACTATTACATTCTTCAGGAGTCCCAGAGTGGAAAGGGGATAAGATTTCTATGGACTTTGCAATAGGTTTACTCAGGACTCAGCAAGGTTTTTATGTAGTTTGGGTTATAGTGGATGGATTAACCAAATCTACCCACTTTTTGCCTATGAGAGCTATCTATCCTCTAGAGAAATTAGCTCAGCAATCTCTAAAGGTGATAGTTAGAGTGCACGGAGTCCCCGTAAGCATAGTTTCAGATAAGGATCTTAGAATCACATCTAGATTTTGGGGAGCCTTATAAAAGGCTTTTGGGACTAAATTAAACCTTAGCATAGGTTATCACTCGCAGATAGATGGGCAAATAGAGAAGACTATCCAAACCCTTGAAGATATGCTTAGGGCATGTGCTTTAGAACAACAGGGTAATTGGGACACATTCTTACCTTTAGTGGAGTTTGCTTATAACAATAACTATCATTCCAGCATAGGTATGGCACCCTGTGAGGGTTTGTATGGAAGGAAGTGTAGATCACCTCTATGTTAGTATGAAGTAGGTGAGAGAACCATCCTAGGTTCAGAGTTGGTCCAGCAAACCATATAGCAAATCAAGATGATTAAGGATAGGTTGGTTACTTCTCGGAGTCGACAAAAGAGCTATGCTGACAAGAGAAGGAGACTTCTTGAGTTTGATGAGGGAGATCATGTGTTCTTAAAAGTTACTCTTACAACAAAGATTGGTAGAGCATTGAAAACCAAAAAGTTAAATCCTAGTTTTCTTGGTCCCTACCATATTCTGAAGAGAGTTAGACCCATAGCTTACCAAATAGCCCTTCCTCCTAGTTTGTCTAACATTCATAATGTTTTTCATGTGTATCAGTTGAGAAAGTATAATCCAGATCATTTGCATATCATAGAACATGAATCTGTACAGTTAAAAGATAATTTCTCTTATGATGTACTTCCGGTAAGGATCGTGGATAGAGGAGTCAAAGAGCTTAGAGGTAAGCAGATTCATCTATTGCAAGTTTTATAGGGTGGCAGCGACAACGAAAAGGCTACCTGGGAGTTAAAGTCCCATCTACAATAGGACTACCCGGAGTTGTTCTTTTTAGGTGAACAATTTTTGGGTCAAAATTTTAAAAAAGAAGAGAGAAATGTAATACCCTTAATGATATATCAGACTTATGTATGTGTTCAAAAGGTAGCATATGACTTGCTTAACTTGCATGTTTAATTTTGTGACAAACTGAGTTAATTTAGGTACTTTGTTGCAACCCAGAGTGTGAAAATTAACTTAAAATGACTCAGATAATAGCATAAATTGCTTAGAAAATGGAAATAAATATGGATAATTTATTTCTGG
This sequence comes from Ormosia semicastrata, assembly GCA_029884595.1. Taxonomy (NCBI): domain Eukaryota; kingdom Viridiplantae; phylum Streptophyta; class Magnoliopsida; order Fabales; family Fabaceae; genus Ormosia; species Ormosia semicastrata. Next base: position 35,902,134 of record JAQQTO010000048.1, on the reverse strand, counting down.
GTCACCAATGTATGAAACAAGATACAGTTAAAGTTTTAAGGTAAACTGAATTAATTTAGCATTTTTAGGCATACTGGTTGTCTATTTAAAGTCGAATTGACTAGTAGTAGATATAGAAATATCAGTTAATGATGAGACAACTTTCTTTATGAATGCAAGTATTTATTTTAAAGTTGTTGGAAGTTTAAAATCTTGAATTGGCTAAATCTAAGTGTTTTTAGCATATTAAGATTTATCAGTTTTGGCCTAAAGGTTATATAAGTCTTTTGTTCAATCTTTATAAGCCCTCACTCACAGTCATTTTTTGCCAAAACAAAACACCAGAAATAGAAAAAGTGAGAGAAGAAGGAAAGAAGAGGACACAAAGACCAAAGAAGAGGAAGAGAAAAAGAGGAAAGCCAAAGGCAAAGTCAAGGTGTGATCATCCAGAGTTTGATTCTTCATCTCAACTACCCAAGGTAGGGGTTCTATGCTCATCTTCATCACTTTTCTTCATTTTCTCCATGAAGGCATCTATGGTTCTTAAATGGTCAAAAATGATTTCTAAAGGTCTTTGATGTGTTTGGCTTGCATGTTTGTGTCTCTTTTGTCATTTATGACTTGTTCATAGCATAAATTGAAGCTAGAAGCTTAGAATATCTCATTCAAGCCCTTGATTCACAAAGAATGGTTTTAGGTAAAGCAAGAGGGGTTTTGGTTCATGAATCCAAATTAAGATGTTTAAGTTAGTAATTGATGATTCCTAAGTGTTTAAGAATTGATTAGGGACCCAAGATTACTTAGAAATTGGTTTCGAATAGTTAAAAACCATGAAAAGTTCTAATGGAACAGTGGCATAACTCTGCAAAGTTATGCAGGTTTTATGTCATATAGTGAGCGCCTAGACACCTTACATCGAGCGCTTAGGCACTCATGTACCAAAGATAAATGTTCGTGTAGTAGGGCGCAGAGCGCTTAGGTGCTCAGTACAGAGCACTTAGAGGCTCAATGGCCAGAGAGTTTTCATGTGCATCAGAGTGTAGGGTGCTTATGCGCGCGTCGCAAGATAGCACAGGGCTGTTCTTTGCCTAGTGAGCACCTAGACGCTCAAGGAGAGGGCACTTAGGCGCCTATAACAAAATTCAACAAAAAATTGATTTAGATGTTTTGAAATCCTTGGCTAGTTAGAATCATTTATTTATGCTTCCTAAGGTGTGTTAAGGCATAAATAAGGATATTTTCAAGAGAGAAATTATCACTTAGCATAGATGAGAAAGTCTAAGCTTTGGTCATCTATGAGCAATGGATGGTCTTATGGTATGTTTAGTATACTACTAGAGGTAAATCAATGAGAGGACGATCCTTTGGTATGTACAATTTTATGTATGAGCTTTAAGCAACCTAGAGTAAGGGTTTGCTATAGATAATTGTCTAGCACCTATGGTAACTTATTGTTACTAAGCTTCACTAGAAATATGATGATGAGGGGTGTTAGATATAAGTAAACTAGGATAAGTTAACATTGTCTACCTATGAATGTGACCTTGTATGGAAGTTGATGATATTTGGCCAGAAGGAAGGCAGTCAGAAGTTCCTAAGGGGACAAGTATTCTTAACCAAGTGCTAGGGTTGCATGTAGTGTGGAGATTTAAGTTTTCCTATCTACAAGAGGTAAACATAAGAAGTCAGGCTTCTTAGTAAAACATGCTTAGGTCTTAAATGAGCTAAGTGTGTAAGAATGAATGTATGTATATTTAACTTGGTTTATTTAGTTATTAAAGTTAGATCTTGTAAAGAATGTAACTTATCTTATTCTTAATTGTTAAGACTATGTTATTATGTTATGTATGACCAGTTTTAATTACTCATATTGAGAAATGTTGATTCTCACCCGTTGTGTTATCATGTAATTCCAAGTGTAGGTTCTTCAAAGAATAAGATGAAAAAGGAAGCTAAAGAGTAGATTAGCTTTATAGATTATGTTACAATTGTAGTATCTTTTTATACCTTCTTGTAATGTAAAGACTGTGTAATACTTCAAGCCTTTGCAAAGGCTAATGTTGTACATGTATATGCATTTTTCTATGATGTTTATGTTTTTTCGTACTTCATATTGGTCTCTATAATGTTTCCAATATACATTATGGATATATATATCAAATTAGTTCATAAGTAGTGATGTTGTAATGCTAAGTATCTCCTTGTACACTATGTATATTGGGATATTAGTATTAGGGTGTTACAGCTTGAAATAGGAGAAATAAGACGACATTTTTCTTTTTTTAGACCACTGCTTCCTTCCTTGGTCACTGGCCTTAGGATCTCCTCCAAAAACATTTTGATCTCCTATTAGAACTGGTTGTCCCCAGATTGCCTTGGCTTGAAGGATTCAGTTATAACATGGTGGCTCTAATCGATTAGAAGATGAATGAACAATTTACAATGGAGCATGAATCAAGGGAGGATCTTTCTCTGTTTCAACAACTTGATTCTTAGGAGGATCAATATCAACATTGTATAATGGTGACGGATCTTTGATAGCTAAGGATTCCTGCTTCTTAGCTTGAATGATATTGATAGGGGCATGGAGATTTGACATTGGGGAAGATTTAGCATCCCTAAAGACATTGATTGTCACATAATCTCCATTCACTCTCAAGATAAGCTCACCCCGAGGTACATCAATCACAGCTCCTGAAGTTTCCAAAAATAGTCTTCCAAGAATGACAGGAATATCAACATTCTCATCCATATCTAGTACCATAAAATCAACTGGAAAAATGAATTTATCTACCTTAACTAACATATCTTCGATTATACCATAAGGGTGTTTGATAGATCGATCTGCTAGTTGAAGGGAGATCATTGTTGACTTCACTTTCTCAATTCCCAGCTTGTGCATCATAGATTTTGGCATCAGGTTAATACTTGCCCCAAGATCACATAAACTTTTCCCAATATTCAGCTCCCCAATAGTGCAAAGAATGGTGAAACTACCTGGATCTTTCAATGTGGTTAGCAGCTTCCTCTGAATAATAGCCCTGCACTCTTTAGTAAGTGCTACAATTTTATCTTCCTTGAGTTTCCTCTTTTTTTAGAGCAAGTCCTTCATGAACTTAGCATATGAAGGCATCTGCTCAAATGCCTCAACAAAAAGAATGTTTATCTGTAACTTCTTAAAAACATTTAGAAACTTCAAGAATTGTCTTTCTTGCTTCTCTTGAGTGTCTTTCTTCAACCTCTGAGGGAATGGCATCCTAGTAAACAATGAAGGATCATATGGTTTATCCAAAATTGAATCCTTTTTCTTTTTCTTTCAATTTTTACTTTGACTTCAGTAGATACCTCTGCTTCAGGTGCATCTTCAATTGAAACACCCTCAGTAAGAACATTATTTTATTTTTCTCTTTTCTAGAGGAACTAGATATATCTTCCACTAGTCCTTCCAAAATTTTGTCACTTCTCAGTGTGATTGCATTATAGTGATCCTTTGGATTTACTATAATGTCACTTGGTAGACTGCCTGGAGGTTTCTCTAAGAGCTATTTTGCTATTTGACCTACTTGATTCTCTAAATTTCGAATAGCTGCTCCTTGATTCTGAAAATTATCTCTTGTTTCCTCCATAAAAGTACTGGTGCTAAGAGCAAGTTTCTCAACAATACTTTCAAGGTTGGATAGCTTTCTTATTGAGATTGTGAAGATGGTTATTTATGGGGAGGTGGCAGTGGTCTTAGCACATTCTGATTGGTCCATGAAAAGTTTGGATGATTCCTCCACCCTAGATTATATGTGTTGGAATATTGGTTACCTTATGGTCTCAAAGGATTGCCTATATAATTAACCTACTCTTGAGGAATAACACCTGAAATGCTTGCTCCACATCCACCATTGGCATGCTTGCCCTCATAGAAATCACAAATTAGAGCTTGATGATTAACTGTACTTACCTGCATATTCCCAATTTGCATGGTGAGGTTGGCTAACTACTGCGAAATACTTTTATTCTGAGCAAGTAAGGCATCGAGAGTGCCAAGCTCCATAACTCTCCATTTAACTACTGCTCTCCCACTAGGCATCTGATATTCACTGGTAGTCACAGCCTCAAATAATTCATATGCTTCTTCAAGAGTCTTAGTGTTCAAAGACCCACCTACAGATGCATCCACCATAAGTCTTGTGGAATGTTTCAAACCATTACAGAAGATCTGCATTTGTTGCCAAACGTCAAAAGTATAATGAGGACATTTTCTAAGTAGCTCCTTAAATATTTCCCATGCTTCATAGAGAAATTCTCCTTGATTTTGATTAAAGCAAGCAATCTCACTCTTTATCTTCACGAACATTGATAGAGGGAAATACCAAGTGAGGAACTTACTAACCAGATCATCCCAAGTGGAGATGCTTCCTTGAGGCTGGGTTTGTAACTAGCTTTTAGCTTTATCTCTCAAAGAGAATGGAAAAAGTCGTAGCCGTATGGCATTATCATTAGCTCCATTATATCTGATACTGTCACAGAGCTACAAGAAATTAGTTATGTGCAAGTTTGGATCTTCTGCCTAACCTCCCCCAAACTGATTCTATTGCACCAGCTGTAGAGGTGCTGGTTTAATCTCAAAATTATTTGCTAGAATAGCAAGTTGCACAATATTGGTTGAGACATTTTCAAAAGATGGAGTTGGATAGTCAGCCAAAGTGCGTCTTCTTTGTGCAGTAGTATTCTCAGTCATCTTTTCTTCTAAGCTCCTTCTTTCTCTAGCTGCTTTCTTGTTTGCTCTTTTTGTTCTAGTTATCTTCAGATCAAAAGGCAATTCTTCTGAATCCACAATACCTTGCATAAACAAACAAACAAACTAGAGTGAAGTAAAGAAAAGAAATTAAAAATAAAAATAAAAATAAAAATAAACAAAGAAAACAAAAATGAATAAAAGAAATAAATTAAAAAAAAAATTAAATAACAAAAAATAAAATTAAATAAGAAAAATAAGTGACTAAATTAATGTCTTTTCAACTACTATTTAATATTGACAACTATAATCCCCGACAATAGCGCCAAAAACTTGTTGTGATATTGGCAAGTACACCAAATCGCAAAATTAATAAAGAGTGAGATAAGTATCATTCTCACAAGGATTATGTTCCCAATTACTAAATTCACCAAATTAACACTACTCAAGATATCAAAAAGAGTGTTCATAAAAATAATAATAAGAAAGAATAAGCAAAAATAACAAAAGTAAAATTTAATTAATTGGGTAAAGTTAGAAGACAATGATATGAAAGTGTTAGGGGTTAGATTTCACTTGAACTCTTCTAATGCAAAATCAAATATTAGTTTAATCAAGTTTTATTCCAATGATTCATGGTCAATTTCCAAAATTGATCAATATCCAATCCTTTGGTATATTAGTCCCCTTCATACTATTTAAAATTAACTAATCCCTTAGTCTAATCCCAAATAGAGAATACATTATTAAAAACGAGGGAATTAAGAGAAAGGTCACACAACCAACAATGTCTATCCCTAGCAATTGTAGAAATTATGGTGTTTATCACAAGTTCTAAGTTCATGCAAATTTTTTCAAATCATACACTAGCCCAAAATTCATTCGCAAATTGGCCAGATTTAGAAAAACATTATGAAAAGAGATAAACACATAAATCATGAAATAAAAACATTAGTTAAACATAATAATGAGTTTACAATATCAAACAACAAGATTCATCATCACCCTAACAAAAAAGGTTTAGTTACACATGGAAAAAAAAATAAACACAAAAGGAAGAATATGACAAACTCCAATGTAGATAAGTGGAAAGGTAGAAGAAAATTCCTAATCTTCAAGCATAATTGCGCCTACACCACTTTAGGGTTTGTACATCTTGACGGTTGCTCCATTTTGTCTAAGTGTGTACTGAATTTGGCATAACTTTTCTTTTTATAAAGAATTAACATACTCTATTATGTGTTCAATGCTCAAGCGCTGACTTTCCAGCGCTCAGGCACTGGACGTCTTTCTTGAAATTCCTGATACGTGATGCGCGCTTAAGTGGCATTGGGACACTAATTTTAAATTCTTCTGTCTGCAACGCGCACTCAGGCATTGATATTTGATAATTATCCCTCATTTTCAGTCATTTACAATCTCCATGTACTTAATTGATTGAGCTTGATCTTGTTTTGTAAGTCTGGGCTCAAATTGGGCTTAATTGATCTTTTCTAGCATTATTGAAATTTTACACTGTTTCTGTATTTTGCCATATCTTGCATTCTAGATGTTTAAAAATTATGTATCTTACCTTGTAGGAAAGATGAGAAAGAGCTCTACAACTTTTATGCAGAGCTCTAGGGCTAAATCAGACATCTAGTAGAGCTAATTGGACCTAGAAGTCAGAGCATGGGTTCTATCACTAGAATACGAGTATTGTGTACTAATCAAGGCATAACTTGGGCTGTAGATGTGATATGGGCCTGAAACTAATGGAATTTGAAAGCTAAGACATATATATTTAATTTATATGAAGACCACTTTTCAAAATATGACGTTTAGATGTAATTTTCATCCATTGAAGTCAGCTAATAGAATCAGAGACCCTTTGAGAATGATTTATCCATAACTTGAGCTGTAGACCTCCAATTAACATGGGGTTTAGACCCAATGATTCCTAATGGACCTAAATTTGAAACTAATAGTTTTTAATCATGTGATGAAAATTAGGGGTTATTTATAGAGGATAGAGGCAGAAAACCAAGATCCTTTTTACATTCTACACTTTTCATCCTCTCTCTAGATCTAGATCTAGATCTTTCTCTCTTCTCTTCCTTCTCTCTAGATTTTCTCTTCTTTTCCTGAGTTCTTTCCTCCCATTCATGGAGGGGTAGAGCCTTTAATCAATCCAAGGGATTGAACATTCTTGATGTTTAATCTTGATATTCTGTTTTAATTATTTACATTTAATTGTTAATCTAGTTTCTCTTCTTCTTCTTCTCTTTTTCTAATTCTGATTAAGTGCTTAATTTGATTGAGATTTGCATTTTATATCTGCATAATTACCATGTGCTAAGAGATGAATTTAGAGACTAAACAAGGCATTGAAGGTGTTTGATGAAATGTTTAGCTTGGTTAGATCTTGGTTTTTAAGTTAATTTGGATTTTGGATCGATGCTTAATTTGTCTAACCTTAATTAATTGAATTCTAGAAGCATTTCTAGTAGAAGATCCATGGATCATTGAGAGGCATCTTGATATGATCTAAGACCAAGGATTTGATTGATAATTGAATGAACCTTTAGTGATCAAGGATGGATTAAGATCAAGATTGGTTAATTCTCTTGGATTAGTTATTTTTCAAATTCTGTTTACTCTTTTTAATTATTTTCTATTGTTTAATCTTACCAACCCTTTCCCCCTATTTATCAACCTCTTAATATGATTATGTAATTAGAATGATCTATAGGCTCGACCTAGAGTTACCATATACTGCAAGTAGTTTTAGTAATTCGGTTATAAATTGATTTAAATTTGGTAGCCTCGGCAATTATCAAATTTTTGGTGCCGTTACCGGGGATCACTCTAATTTTGATCAATCTTATTGAGATTATATTTGACTACTAATCCCTCACCCACCCCTGTATTGCTGTGTTTTGGTGGTTTTCAGGCGAAAACGAGTGATTATGAGTTACTTTGCAGAATTTCGTACTGACAAAAAAGTGCCTAGAATAAGCTGAAACTTGGTCAATTGAAGGAAAATGGCCTAATAAACAAGGCTCATAATAATTATGAGGTCACCCCTGTTTTTCCCAAATTCCATCGTTTAGACCAGTTTTTTAATTTTTTAATATTTTTTATTGTATTTTTTAGTTTATTTTTTTTTTTGTAGTTTTCATACTGTGGTGGTCTCATATTTTTTAAAAATCATTAGATAGGTTAACTAAATTTATTTTGGTGCATTTTTAGTGTTGTGTAGTGCATTTTGACTGTTTGATGTTTTTGTGCTTTTTGATCTTTAGATGATGCGTGATTAGATCTTCTGCTAGCCAACTGCTTGATATTGATCCTGAGATTGATAAGACTTTGCATGCACTGATTAGAGCTCATAAGCTTAGTCAAAGAATTGCTTTTGAACTTGATTTTGGTCTTGAATTTGAATGTGAACCTGAGATCTTAAGTACTTTTGTAACTATGGGTGATAATATGTAGAATAGGATTCTTAAAGAACTTGTTGCCCCTGATATTACTTATCAGTCTTTGTGACTTCAATACCCTGATCTTAATGCTGACTTTGAATTAAAATCTGAATTGATACACTTGTTGCCCAAGTTTCATGTTCTTGCAGGTGAAGACCCTCATAAGCATCTTAAGGAATTCCATGTGGTCTGTTCAGCCATGAAACCACAAGGGATCCCTGAGGAGCACATCAAGCTGAGGGCATTCCCTTTCTCTCTTGCTGATGTAGCCAAGGATTGACTGTTCTATTTTTCACTAAGTTCTGTCATGAGTTAGGATGATATGAAGAGGTTATTCTTGTAACACCCCAAATTTTAGACTATGTTGCAAGAGCTGACAGAATCATACTACTTTGTGTTTTCAATGCATTATAAAAATAATTTGATTATTCCGATACTATTTGTGATTATTCTGTGTGATTTGCTCCTGGTCAAGAAAATAATAATTTTCGGGCCAGGGAAATTCTTGTCTGATTATTTAGAGACGGGGGATCTTACTTAACCCGAATCTGAGTAACACAGAAAAGAATCTATTAATTTTAGAATTTATCTGTAAAATAATTCTATTTCTTGATAAATATATGTTGCTTGATGCATAGTCATTATTGCTATGACTTATTTTGACCCGATATAGTATAATTTGCCATAATAATCAACCGACCAAAATTATGGGATTCTAATTCGACCAAAATTTTCCCAATTCGACCAAAATTCTTGGGATAGGATCCCAACCCGACAGAAGTTCCTCAAAATTTCCTCTAACTATTTTCATTTCAAGTCTATTTTCGACAAGTCTATTTCGACAATTCAAGATTTTTGAAGATCTTGACATCGACAGAATTCGGACAAGGTCCAAATACTTTTGAAGACATGTTTCTAACATTTTGATTCCATCGGATTTAATTAATAAGACTACATGTAAGCATATGCTAATGGTGAGTTGAATCCGACACCTTCAGAGCATTTTCCCGACAACATCAATCGGTAGTTCGACAAAACCCAAAATACCTCAAGACTGGAAGAAGATGACTCTCAATTTTTGAATCAGAGGCCTCTTCCGACCAAGACTATGTATCTCGACCAAGATCATCTATTTCGACAAAGACTATCTATTCAAAAACATGGAAGATGTCGTCGGATTCGACAAAACGCTGAATGTTGCTGTTAGCAGAGAATCAGTTAAGGAAAACAACTTGGTTCTTCTTTTCCCTAAACCTTGTCGGACGATTTTACCAATGTTAAAATGAAGATGTTTATATTCGTCGAAATGGACCTTCTAAAACAATGCCAAAATCCGTCGAAATAGGATCTTTTAAGACAATGTCATATCCATCGAATTTGGACTTCTACCCAAATACGTCGAATTTAATCTTCTACTATTTGGTACCATGTTAAAATTCGTCGAGTATGAGATTTTGGCCAAACCTGTCGAATTTGATATCCTGATCACTTAGTAAAATGTTAAAATCCGTCGAGTATGAACTCCTGGCCATATCCGTCGAAATTAATACTCAAGTCAATTTCCGTCGAGTTAGGATGCTCATGTCTGTTGAGTTAGAATGTCAATTTCCGTCGAGTGGGGATACCAATGTCCGTCGAATTTGAATGATAATGTTCGTCGAATTATGGTGCTAACGACCGTCGAGTAAGAAAAACTTCTCTAATGTCAAAATCCGTCGAATTTGATCTTCTGACCATATAATATTTCGTCGATTCGACAATTGGAAGAATTCTCCAACATCAACATCTGTCCGACGAATTAGGATATTTGTTGACCTTTTTAAGTTCATCCGACAGCCTTTCATTTCATTCGACAGAATCACCATTCGACAGAGTTCTCATCCGACAACACTTGATTTTAACCATTGTTGGGGAAATGATGTTCTCCCATCTATCGAATGTTATTATGCCATTTTTTCATCGAAAATTTCCTTGGAAATTCACGTTCATGCAGCAATTTGGAGGGGTTCTACGTCGGCCACGTAGCAGCTTGAAGGAGGTTCTACAAGGTTCTTGAACAATCCAATAACCTTGAAAGTCAAATAAATGACATCAGCCACGTGCATTCAGAATAAGATATTTTACTTCAAGTAAATCCTAATTTTCCTATACTTATCCCACGGCAACCGCCTCAAAATTTCACTCTCCCACAATTACATTTTCTCTCTCATCAAAAAGCATTCATCTTTTCTCTCAAATCCCACGAACCTGAGCAGCATTTTTTTTCCTTTTCTCTCCATTTCATCCTCACAAATTCACCTTCTCTCACCCAAAGACTTCACTCCATTTTCTCTCAAAATGGTTTACGGCCATGCATAGTCAAAGTCTTCATCTTTCTTCAAAATTCTCCAAATAGCAAAAGCTCTCAAATTCTTTCTCTTTTTCTTCTCCAACCTCACGGCCTCTTCATCCGTTTCTACCATTCATTCTTCTATAATTCTAAACTATCTTATTCCTTGTTTCTTTACTTCATTTCAAGACACTTTGAAGTTAAAACCTAAGCCTAAATCATCTTTTTTCTATTTTGTTCTTCAAAGCTCAAGTTTGAAGCCTTGAAGTTTCCAAGAAGCTCTTGGTGGAGGGAGTTTGCTTGAAGGAGACATACAAGGAGCTTTGGAGGTTCTTCAAGAGGTAAGAGGGAGATTTAACCTCACCAACCAAGTTTTGGTGGTGTGGAGATGGTTGTGTCTGGTGAAAAACCCCTAAGGGTTTATTCACTTATTGTTTAATTACTTCTTTAGTTGTGATTGTGTTGTTGGTGATTTTATGTTTGTGATTGTGGTGTTTATGGCTTTGAAATTATGATTGCATGTGTGATAATATGTTTATTGTTTTGATAAATATTGGTATGTATGAAACCGAATGCATGTAAGTGTATGTGTAAATTAGGATGTGAATAATATGATGGATTAAACGAGAATTTAGAATTTGAAAGAAAAGGAATTGAATTTGGAAGAGTCAAATACAGCAAGATGAAATGATTTTGGAGAAACAATACAGATTATGATTTTATAGGAGCAATATAGTAATTTTTGTGTTTAATGGGGACATGTTGTAACTATTAATTTTTGAATGGTTATATTGTAAATATGATTTTTATAAGGGACTATTTAGCAAATATGGTTTTGAGGGACTATTTCATAAATATAATTTGTATGAGAAACTATTTCGTAAATGTGATTTTATGAAGGACTATTTCGTCAATAGTATTTTTATGAGGGACTATGTTGTAAATTATGAATTTTATGAAAGATTATTTCGTAAAAAGGAATTTTATGAAAAACCATTTTGTAAATATGAATTTTTGAGGGACTATTTTGTAAAATGAATTTTATGAGGGATGATTTCGTAAAATAGATTATTTCGTAAAAAGGAATTTTATGAAAAACCATTTTGTAAATATGAATTTTTGAGGGACTATTTTGTAAATATGAATTTTATGAGAGATGATTTCGTAAAATATGAATTCTTCAAGGGACTATTTCGTAAATGTGACTTTTATGAGGGATTGTTGAAAAATATTATTTGAATGAGGATTATAATGCAAATATGAAAAATGAAGTTGAGTTTTGGTGTTAACCCAAGAAACTAGTATTCTTGATTTAAAACGTGTGAAGAGTATTTCACAAGATTGAGAAATGATGAAAAATTGATACATGATTTGAGAAAATGCGAAAAAAGTATGGTTTCGCGATGAAATTACAGTAATAATATTATTGGGCCTATATGAGGACCCCGAATATGAGATAAAGAAAATTGAATTGAGAAGATGAGAGAATGAATTGAACTGAGAAAGGTGCATTTGAATGTGCATTGAAAAAGTCCGATGGGTTGAATAAGACTGATTGTCGAAAGAAGGAAAGAACACACCTCCTGAGTGGGTGCGATGTGCGTAGTGTAGGTCACTCGTTGACCTTGGGGGCATCGGGGTGCGGGTTGCCTACAATGGATAGAGAATAAGCTTCTGTACCGTAGGTTAGACCGATGCAACACACCGATGATCCGGACCGAGACACTATCCATAATCGAGATCTGATAAAGACTGTGATGCATATGCTAGATGTACAAATGCTAAATGAGCAAATGCTAAATGAGCAAAGAGAATGAGCACGTGGTCTGAGGCATATTGTGCAGACAGATTCTTTTCGATCACTCTTTCTGACCTGAGTTTTAGCTCCATGGAGTAGGAAAATTGAGTCTAGGTACATGAGTCTAGATGCATATACAGAGATACTGAGGGTATTATCATAATTATCGAGGTTGATAACTGAATCATTGAATAAGTGAATATTGATAAGGACATGGACATCATTATGAATTATTATATGAATTATGATGATAAATGATATGATATGATATGTGTTAGATAAATGATGTTGGTGGCATGATTATAATTATGTATGATGTGTTGGTATGTGTTTATCTTCATTGCTACCATATTGGTATTGGCGTAGGTGATCTCACCTCCTTGTCTGTTTGTTTCTGTATTGTAATTATAACTGTAAAGGGATTGAGCAAAACGTTGAGTGAGAACACAAGGAAGATCAGATTTTCGAGAAGGAAGTTGAGTTCTAAAGAGATGGAGATGCTGAGCTTTCGGAAGGTATATGGGAACCAAAAGCATAGTACGTCGAGCTGGATGGAAAATGTGTTTCTCACATAAACAGTAATAGGGAGCTTACTATCGTACTCGAATGCACGTTAGTATTATATATTTTGTGTCAAGTTGGATTTCTCCTGTTGAGAGTCCGAGGAGGACCCGTTTGAGGGTTCTGCATGTTTAGAGTTACTTGGGCATTATGTAATTTAATTAATGTGTAAATATTTTTAGAGTCCAATTTGTAAATATTAAAGTGTGACAATACTACGACTTATATATATAATGTAAAATTAGATTGTGATGATGTTGTAATGTTTTAATTTTCGCTAAGTTTATCTTACTATCATCAAGAAATTTTATAACTCGTATTTATATTACAAGCACGAATCATAACAAAAGGGTAATTTGGTAAATAAGTAATATGAAGTGTGGCACCCTAAGGGGGGTGTTACAATTCTTGAAAAGGTTCTTTCCTACATCTAGAGCTACTGCCATTAGAAAAGACAATTGTGGCATAAGGCAAATGACAGGTGAAACCTTTCATGAATATTGGGATAGATTCAAGAAGTTGTACTCGAGCTTTCCCCACCAGCAAATCAGTGATCAACTCTTGATTCAATATTTTTATGAGGGCTTGCTGCCAATGGACAGAAGTATGGTGGTTACGTCCTTTGGAGGTGCCTTGGTGGATAAAACTCTTGCTATAGTAAGAGATTTGATAGCAAATATGGCAGCCAATACTCAACAATTTAGCACAATAGTCCTTACCTCAACCAGAGGAGTTAATGAGATCCATATGGCTCAGGCAGACCACAAGACGATAGAAAACAAGCTTAATGAATTGACTTCTTTAGTGAGGCAGTTAGCAGTAGGATAGCAAACACCTATGCAGATGGTTGCAACCATGTATGGAATTTTCTCTTATTCATCTCATCCCACTGATGCATGCCCTATACTTCAGAATGATAATTCTATTTTTCTAGACCAATTTATTATAGCAGCTGGTATTTTTCCTGGTAAACCATAGTTCTAGTAGTAACAATAGAGATATGATCCATTTTCTAGTACTTATAACCGTGGCTGGAGGGACCATCCCAACCTGAGATATGGGAATTCTGATCAGCAACAACAGCCCCAGCAGCAGTAGTAGCAACAATTTAAATACTAAGTTACACGTCCTAGTAACAAATACCAACCACCTGCATTCAGACAGCAATAACTTATGTAGCAGTCTATCGAAGCCATTCCAGTCGAGCCATCATTAGAAGATTTGATGAAATAGATGGTTACAAACAACATTCAATTCCAACAGAATGTCAATGCCACCATTCAGAATCTACAGATTTAGATTGGACAGTTGGTAACCACTGTGAGTGAGCTGAAAAGTCAAGGGTCAAGCCAATTGCCTTCACAAACAATCAATAATCCAAGAGGCAATGTGAGTGCCATTACCTTGAGAAGTGGCAAAGAAGTTGATGGGCCTAATCTACCACAACCAGAGTTATTAGTGCAGCAACCAGAGATTGACTAGAAACAACAAAATTCATAGAAAATAAATAGCTCAGTCCAAAAATATGTGACACAAAAGAAATATGCAGAGAATTTAGACCTTGTCATTCCACTACCTTTCCCAAATAGGGTCACACAGTCCACACAGATAGCACAAGCAGAAATGGAAAGAGAAATCACAAAGACATTCAAGAAGGTGGAAATTAATATCCCCCTCCTGGATGCAATCAAACAGATTCCCGAGTAAGCCAAACTCCTCAAGGAGTTGTGTACTCACAAGAGAAGACTTAAGGGTACTGAGAAGATTAGTATGGGCAAAAATGTTTCTACAATGATTCAGCCAAGTATGCCACAGAAATGCAAAGATCCTGGAACTTTCACAATCCCTTGTGCAACAGGCAATTCTAGATTTGAACATGCAATGCTAGATTTGGGTGCTTTAATCAATGTCATGGCTATGTCAGTTTATAAGTCTTTGAACATTGGCACTTTGCAACCCACTAGTATAGTGATTCAGTTGGCAAATAGGACCACTACTCATCTTGCAGGAGTGCTGGAAGATGTGTTAGTTAGGGTGAATGAGCTGATTTTCCTAGTGGACTTCTATATTCTAGACATGGAAGATGAGTCTTCAATAAACCATGCTCCATTGATTCTAGGCAGACCATTTCTCAAGACAGCCAAGACCAAGATAGATGTGCATGCTAGCACATTTTCTATGGAATTTGACAAAGTTGTTGTACAGTTTAACATTTTTTATGCCATGAGACATCCCCTAGAGGAGCATTTAGTTTTCCATATTGATGTGATTGAGATGCTGGTTGATGATGCTTATGCTGATATGTATGCTGAATTCCCTGATATTGCTAACTTTTTGGATTCTGTTGCCTATGATACATGAAATGGATGTGATATTGAACCATGTGCTGCACGTGTTAAGATTTATGGGGTTATGAGTGATGATGCAACTGCTAACTTGAATGATGCAGCATGTGTAATGCCCCTTTTTCGGGAGGGAACATCACATCTTTATTTACAATGCAGAAAATGAAAGTATAAATTAAGACCCAGTTCATTAAATCATAATTAAACTTATTTGTTTATAGTTGTATAAATAAAATGGTGAATATTTTTTTTTGTTTAATCTTTTTATTATACGTATATATCTATATTCAAGAACCTATTCTTCAATGAAATATTCGAATGTACTAACACTTATAAAAGATACACAAGTATGTATGTATATATATTTTTGTTTACTTGTAAGCGAAAAAACATAAAGACTAAACCATACATCCATGCAAAAGATACATCATATATATATATACATCATATACTATTTAAATACAGACTATGGGTCATTAATTACATCAAGGCTCATCAAAAAGAAGTCTAAGCCTTACAAGCCCCCAAAAATGATATACAGACCCCCAAAAAGAATATCAAGCCCTAAAAGACTGATAGCCATTAGTGACTATCGACAATAATCAACCCTTAAGAAGAGAGACAAGGAACCGTGTCAAGATCCTCCTCAGGTTCCTCCTCAGGGTCTTCCTCATCGGAGGAAACCCTCATCGGAACCACCAAATTACGGGCCGGGGCTCGGGCTATGGAGAGGAATGAATCCTCCCGTGGGGTGTAATAACAATCACCCCACAAGTCCCTAATGGGCATCTAAAACTCTAAATATAGCCTAACACTACAGTTGTAGATGGGCGGATCATAACGCCCCCAAGCCAGCGATACCGTCATGTCTTCCACGTAGACACAGCGATCCGAACTGAAGTTAATATGTCAGCAGTCTGGACCTCTGAGGAAGGCCAAACGCACATAACCCAAAAATCCTCGTGGATGTGCCGCCATGATCTAAAGCAGGTGCTAGTTGAAGTCGGGCTAAAAATCGGGGAACTCGTGAACTTCACCTCCTTCGCCCACGTCTTCGATGGAACATAAATATAGATAGAATAGCAGCAAATATAGAAAAGAGATAAGACATTTTACATTCATTACCTACTATGGCAGTAAAGAAACAAAATGGCGCATGACGCCCACAAAATATTTCAGAAATGATAATCAGCATTAAAAATAGATAATAAACAACTTAGCATTTATAGGCAGTTATAATAGTAATAAGATAACAGATTAAATTGTCATATAAATAAGTAAATGTCAAATGATATGGCGGCTCACTATGCACATGCACATGATACTAAAAATCCTACTTCATGGAGCTAGACACAAACATTCGAAGAGAATGATCAGGGGGACATGCTAGTATCTCGTCAACCTAAAAATCAAGTGCTTTCCAAAAAATAATCAATCATTTTGCGCAATAAGGCTTTATACAGCGGCATTCCCACAAGATCGCGATATAGGACAATGTCACAGTTAGGATCATCGGTGCGTTTACATCGGTTTGTCCCACAGCCCAAAGGAGCTACCAATTGTCCGCTGTGAGACGTCTGTGCCCCGACACCCCCAAGGTCAACTATAGGACCTACACTAGTCTATTCGCACCCGCACTAAGGTGTGATTCAACTCCTAGGTAACATGGCCTTAACAATAGTCCAACGGACTTTCTCAATGCATGTTTCAATTATGCTCATCATGACAAACTATAATGATTATGCTTCAAATACACATGGATTCAATGCTTATATGTATATTCATATATGAAATCACAATCTTATCATATCATGTCTAAAATCACATGTCATATTGTTCATCAACAACTATTGATCCTAGTCATGGATCAACATTAAGTCAATATCAAACCTCAAGGGTGAACACAACACAATTCATAATTATCATAAAAATTAAACATTAACTTCATTATGTTTCTCACTACCTAACCCATACTCATGTTCTTTCTTTATTCCAAAATTATTCTAAACTATAAGACAAACTTTCATCCTTGGTTCTTTCCATTTTATGAATCCCTAATCAACCTCTAATTATTCAATTAATTAAGTTTATCTTAGTACTAAAGCCTCATAATAAGTGCCCAAGGAGACTGGGAGCCTCCAAGGGGCTAGAAAAGCCTCAAATCCTTTATTATTCAAGTTACACGGCCTTGAGGAAGAATGCACGGCCACGATTTCATGGCCATGCCAAAATACACGGCCGTGACACCATGCGTGGCCTAGGTCGTGTACGCCTCTAGAATTTCTGCAGAACACGCCCAGGATTACACGGCTGTGGACGATCACACGGCCTGGGCCGTGTACTCCTCTGCAAATGCAGAAAACCACCCAAACTCAAACCATCCTTCATACAATCCAAGATCCACTAACATACATCTAAATCATACTATTCAAACAATCAATATACAACCAAAATCACTTAAACAAATGGGTTTCACCCCCATCAACACAACAATGAGTTTCTCACCACCAAAATGGGTAGAAGAGAATAATCTCCCTCTTACTTTAAGAGAAGAACAAAGAAAGTAAGCTCCTTTCAAGCTTTTCGTCCACCACCCACAAGAAGAACCTAAGATTCAACTCATCAAATCAACCACTAAAACTTGAAAAGAGGAGTCCTTGATCACAATGGTGACCAAGGACCACGAAAATAAGGAGAAAAAGAGAAGAAAGTTGAGAGCTTTACCTCAAAGCTTTAAGATTTGGAGTTGGGCTGCAAGGGACGAAAATGGAAGAGTCAAGAAGAGTCCCACAAATAAGAAAACTTGGAGATAGTGAGGGGAAACAATGGTCTAAGTTGGCTTGAGCAAGGAAGCTTGAAGGCTCAACAATAGAGTGTGCAGCTGTGTGGGAGAAGAGAGAAAGAGAGAGAGACGTGCGTGAGGGAGGAGAAAATAAGAGAAATGAAATATGAATAGGGGATGTAAAATGAAGTAGTGCAATCCTTTGTTTTTCCTTCCCCCAGCCGTGCAGCACAATAGAGAGGAGAGAGAGTGGAATGGTTGGGAGGAAACTTCCTAGAAGTTTCCCTTGAAGCTTCCTTGAGAAGCTTCGCACGCTTCTTGATAAAGTGAAGTGTGAGGTCACTTAGATTATGTCATAAAAGTAACTAGATAGAAATAATCTACTAGAGCTATTACTCAATGGACAAAAACTACAATTAGCAGAAATAATATTTTATTGTCTCTCAGATAATTAAATATTCTGTGATTTTATTTATCAGATAAAATCTTGTAAAACGTAAACCTCGTAAACTATGCTCAGCCTCGGGTTTAGTAAGATCCCCCGTCGATGTTTCCACAGTTCATTCCCGGCTCCGCTCAGCGCACACGCAAAATTAGGAATATATTAAAATATTTAATATTTCTGAAAAAATCTACAAAAATTTTCAAAAATCACAAATATTATAAAATGATTATTTATGATGAAACAAATAATTTTTGGGGTGTTACAGCATGTGAAAATGAGAGTCAGAATTATGCTGAATTTAATACTACTGAGTTAGTTGTTTCCAATAGCTTGCTACCTTCTATTGTGCAGCACCCATCCTTAGAGTTGAAGACTTTGCCAAACTACCTTAAATATACATATTTGGAATATGGTGAGAAACTGCCGATGATTGTCACTAAGAATCGGCAACCTGAACAAGAAAAAAAATTACTGAAGGTTTTGAGGCAGAATAAGCAGGCCATCGAATGGACATTTGCAGACATTCCTGGTATTAGTCCCTCCACATGCATACATAGGATTTTATTGAAGAAAGGTACCAAACCAGTGAAGCATCCCCTAAGGAGATTAAACCCCCTAATTCTGGATGTGGTGAAGAAGGAAGTGACCAAGCTGCTGCAAGCTAGCATTATTTATCCCATATCCGACAATAAATGGGTGAGCCTTGTGTAGGTTTTTTCAAAGAAATCTGGGGTCACAGTAGTTGCTAATCAGAACAATGAGCTTTCACCCACAAGAATCCAAAATAGTTGGCGAGTCTGCATTGATTATAGGTGGCTTAACCAGGCTACTAGGAAAGATTATTTCCCTTTGCCTTTCATTGATCAGATGTTGGAGAGGCTAGTTGGCAAGTCAAATTACTATTTCCTGGATGGATATTCAGGCTATTTTCAGATTCATATATTCCTAGAAGACCACTTTCACTTGCCCATTTGGCACATTTGCATACAAGAAGATGTCATTCGATCTGTGCAACGCTCTGGAAACCTGTCAAAGGTGTATGGTAAGTATCTTTTCTGAATTTTTAGAGAGTTGCATGGATATGTTTATGGATGATTTTACTGTCTATGGCTCTTCCTTTAATGTATATCTGGATAGTTTGGCTCTAATTTTGCATAGATGCATTGAAACTAACCTTATTCTAAATTTTGAGAAATGTCATTTCATGGTAGAGTAAGGTATAGTTTTAGGGCATGTAGTATCTAACAAGGGTATTGAGGTAGGTCCTATGAAAATAGATGTCATTTCATGCCTATCTTACCCCACATGCGTGTAGGAGGTTCGTTCTTTCCTTGGTCATGTAGGTTTCTATCAGTGATTCATAAAGGATTTCAGCAAAATTGCCCTTCCACTGTCCAACTTGTTATAAAAAGATGTGGAGTTCCACTTTAACTAGAGGTGCAAGGATGCCCTCAATAACTTGAAGTCAGCATTGACCAGTACACCTATCATTCAGCCACTGGATTGGACACTCCCATTTGAGCTCATGTGTGATGCCTCTAATTATGCATTAGGAGTTATCCTTGCACAGAGAGCTAGCAAAGTACCTCATGTCATTTCCTATGCTTCGAGGACTTTAGATGCTGCACAAGCCAACTACACCACAACCAAAAAGGAACTTTTAGTAATTGTTTTTGCTTTAGAAAAATTTCATTTGTATTTGCTTGGTTCTAGAGTGGTTGTGTTTTCAGATCATGCAGCTTTGAAGTTTCTCCTAAAGAAGCTCGATGCAAAGCCCTGGTTGATTAGGTGGATGTTGCTACTCCAAGAGTTTGATATTGAGATTCGTGATGAGAGTGAAGCAAAGAACCTAGTGGCTGATTACTTGAGTCGGATTGTGAGAAAGGTAGATTCTTCTCCCATCCATGATGTCTTCCTTGATGAACAACTTTTTAAGCTATAAGGTAACATCCCTTGGTTTGCAGACTTGGTTAATTTCTTGGTTGCTAGAGCACTACCTGCACATTTCACTAAGGCACAAATTGATAAACTAAAAAGTGAGTTAAAATATTATATGTGGGTTGACCCTTATTTATGGAGATTTTGTAGTGAACAAGTCATTAGGAGATGTGCACCTGATAATGAGTTCTTTTCTATTGTCAGCTTTTGTCACACACTTACATGTGGTGGCCATTTTGGACCCCAACGGACATGCTAGAAAAGTTTTGGACTTTGGATTATATTGGCCTACTCTATTTCATGATGCATATGTGTTTTGTAAATATTATGAACAATGCCAGAGAGTAGAGAATATCTCTCATAGGAATGAGATGCCCCAACAATGTGATTGACATGGATTAGATGCAAATGGTTTTGACATCGACAAACAAGAAAGCAATGGGAACGCAATGATCAAGTCACAAGGAACTCAAGCTTAGCATGGAGGTTATAGATCTTGTGTAAAGGTATTTTAAGGATTCACCTCAAGCTCAAATGGCTTCCTTAAAATAAATTTGTAAAATGGTTTTTCAAGTTAGGATCAAAAGGTTTTTTGCAACAACTCTTTGAAATCTTATATCCTCTTTCAAGTAAATCTCCTTGTATGTGCCAAAATTGAAATAAGACTTTTTGGAACTTACCAGTTTTTTAATAAACATAAAACTGCTTCTGTAAATGTTAGGAGCCAAAATTCTAAGGCCCCTAACCGATTAGGACCAGCTCCTAATTGGTTAGCTTGTTCAAATAGAGGCTCTGCCTCGTTATTTATCAAATGCCTAACCGATTAGGCAAAGTAGCTAATCGGTTATTTAACAACTCACAAGCCCAAATGTTTTTGTCCTAACCGATTAGGTGAAAGACCTAACCGGTTAGTCTCATTCCCAGAAGCCAAAAACGTTTTATCCTAACCGATTAGGTAGAAGACCTAACCGGTTATTCTATAACTCAGAAGCCAAAAACGTTTTGTCCTAACCGATTAGGTGAGAGACCTAACCGGTTATTCTCTATCTCAAAAACCATTTTTAATGTGCCCTAACCGATTAGCCTGGGGCTCTAACCGGTTAGAAGCTTTCCCAGAAACCTTCTTTGTGTTGTCCTAACCGATTAGGACACTTTGCTAACTAGTTAGTCTGTATTTTGGAATAATAAACAGAAATCGTAATGGCTATATTAATGAGCATTAATTGCTCGCAACTACTTCCAACGGCACTAAATGACCCTTAACTATATATTTGGATATTGGGCTTCAATGGAGGGTTAGAAAAACTGAGTCTATCATTCTGAAAAATTACTACTGAGCTTTAAACAAGTTTTTCTCATCATTTTACAAAATCCTTTATTTTGAGCTTGAACTTGTGTAAATCCCAAATACCATAGTTCTTCAATTTATATTACTTGCTCTAGAGAGAGTTTCTTCCATTTAAATCTTATATAATCTATTTAGAGAGGGTGAGGTATCCCTCAAGTATTGTAAGGGTGAGGTATCCCTTGGAAATAGAGGCTCAAGCATAAGGGTGAGGTATCCCAAAGTGTTGAGTGCTCAAGGTTATAAAGGTTGTCAAGCACCTATTGAAGCTTGAAGAAAGAGTGAAAAATCTCTAGCGGTTGTTTGAGGACTGGATGTAGATCACATGTGGATTAGTGATCGAACCAGGATAAATCATTGTGTTTGTTTTCTCTAAACCCTTCTCTTTATATTGAGCATTGTTTCATTGAATTGCTTGAATATTGTTCTATTTGATTATTGCATTTATAAGTAAAAGTGTTTATCTCATATATCCAATCATTTCTAATCATCAAATAGCTTCAAGAAAATTGTTTATCAAATGATTTGTGAAAGATTTGCGAACTTGTTTTACATACTCAATTCACCCCCCTCTTGAGTATTGAGGCCAGTTGGTAACAAGTGGTATCAGAGCTAGACTCTTGTATAAAGAGCTTAGCAGCTTTAAGAGAAGTGATGGCTTCAAATGTTTTTTCAAATGAAGGTTCTTCTATAAACAGACCTCCTTATTTCAATAGGGATGGTTATTCCTATTGAAAAGAAAGGATGAAAATTTTCATTGAAGCTATTGACTTAGATGTGTGGAACGCCATTGAAAATGGTACTTTTGTTCCAACACAAACTAAAGATGGTGTGAAAATTAATACACCTAGAAATGAATAGACCGATAATGATAAAAAGAAGGTTCAATACAATTTGAGAGCCAAGAACATCATTACCACATTCTTGGGGTATGATGAATTCTTTAGGGTGTTAAATTGCAAGACCGCAAAAGAAATGTGGGATACCCTACAAGTAACTCATGAAGGTACTAGTGAGGTAAAACGATCTCGAATAAACACTCTTACTCATGAATACGAATTGTTTAGAATGAACCAAGGTGAGAGTATTCAAGATATGCAAAAGAGGTTTACTCATATTGTTAATCATCTTATCTCATTGGGAAAGACATTTCCTAATGAGGATCTTATTAACAAAGTCTTGAGATGTCTAAGTAGGAATTGGCAACCCAAAGTAACGGCTATTGCAGAATCAAGAGATTTATCAACAATGTCTCTAGCCACCTTATTTGGAAAGCTTCAAGAACATAAGCTGGAACTAAATAGGCTCAATCAAAATGAAGAGAATGACAAAAAGAAGAAAGGAATCGCACTCAAAGCCACCTCCTCTACAATTGAAAATGATGATGAAGACGGTGAAGAGGATACTGAAAGTGTTGAACTAAGTGAGGAGAATCTTAGTCTCCTTGTGAGAAAGTTTGGAAAATTCCTAAAGAAAAATGGATTTCAAAGAAGACCACTCTTTCCTTAAAAGAAAGTGTATCACAAAGGAGAAGGATCATCTACTCCTCCAAAATGCTATGAATGTGAAAAATCGGGGCACATGAAAATGGAGTATCCTATGTATCTCAAGAAAACGGAGAAGTTTAAGAAAAGGCCTTCCAAAGAAAAGAAAGGAAGGAGAGCATACATAGCTTGGGAGGACAATGACTTGAGCTCCTCCGATAGTTTGGAGAATGAAGAAGCTCATCTTTGTCTCATGGCTCAAGGAGAAGAAAGTGAAAAGAGCGACACCGAGGTAACTTCTTCTAACTCAGAATCTCTACCTTCATATGATGAATTGCAAGATGCTTTTCAAGAATTGCATGATGAATCTTTAAGGCTCACAAAAATTGTTTTGTCTTCTAACAAAACAATTTCCTTATTGGTGAACAAAGTTTCTACTTTAAGAAAAGAGATAAATGAGCTTAAGATTGAAAATGAGACCATAGGACATATTGATGCTAATTCATTATACATGACTTGTTCCTCACATGATAACACATCCATATCATTACCTTGTTTATCATGCAAAGCTTTTGAAAAAGAAATTGAAGACTTGAACAACACTCTTGCAAAATTCACTTTTGGAAGAGACAACTTGAATGTGTTCTTAGGGAGACAAAAATGTGTTTTTCAAAAAGTTGGTTTGGGATTTAATCCAAACAACCATCAAAAGTCTTATAAGAACTTCTTTGTTTCCTTAAAAAATTCAAGTAGTCCCTTTATCAAATGTTTTCATTGTGGTAAGAAAGGGCATAGTGCATCCACTTGCAATGTTAGAAAGAACATAAACACCAAGGTTGGAATCAAAAGGGTTTGGGTTCCTAAAGGCACCATACCTAATTCTAACACACAAGGACCCAAAATAATTTGGGTACTAAAGGTTAAAATTTGAATGTGTGTTGTAGGTATGCTTGAAGACCAAGACCTCAAGTTAGTATCTTGATAGTAATTGCTCCAAGAACATGACTGGTGATGGCTCCAAGTTCCCCTCCCTTACCCACAAAAAACATGGTCATGTCACATATGGTGATAACAACAAAGGGAAGATTCTTGGAATTGATAAAGTTAGTAAGATCCCTTCATCATCTATTGATAATGTTTTACTTGTTGAAGGACTTAAACATAATTTGCTTAGTATTAGTTAATCATGTGATAAAGGCAATAGAGTTATATTTAATTCCTCTTGTTGCATAATTGAGGAAAAGGATGATAAGCAAGTTAAGTTTGTTGGTCATAGGGTCAATAATATATATATGATTAGTCTCGATGATATCTCCTCAAATGATGCTAAATGCTTTATGAGTAAAGAAAATGATTCATGGTTATGGCATAGAAGAATTGCTCACATTCACATGGATCACCTAAACAAATTGATTTCTAAAGAACTAATAATTGGTCTTCCAAAGCTTAAATTTAAAAAAGACAAACTTTGTGATGCATGTCAAAAGGGAAAACAAGTAAAGGTCTCTTTAAAGCTAAAAACAAGGTTTCAACTTCTAGACCTTTACAATTTTTGCACATGGATCTTTTTGGTCCCTCTAGAACTATGAGCTTTGGTGGGAATTACTATGCATTGGTGATTGTGGATGATTTTTCTAGGTTTACATGGACATTATTCTTGGCCCACAAAAATGATGCTTTTCAATCATTTAAAAAGCTTGCCAAAGTAATTCAAAATGAAAAAGGTGTTTGTATTGCATCCATAAGAAGTGACCATGGTGGTGAATTTGAAAACCATGAATTTCAAACTTTTTGTGATGAACATAGCATTGAGCATAATTTTTCTACCCCTAGAACACCACAACAAAATAGTGTTGTAGAAAGGAAAAATCGATCTTTAGAGGAAATAACAAGAACTATGCTCAATGAGGCTAACCTCCCTAAGTACTTTTGGGCGGATGCGGTTAACACCACTTGTTATGTTATGAATAGAGCCCTAATAAGGCCAATTTTAAAGAAAACCCTATATGAATTGTACAAAGGAAGGAAGCCAAATGTGTCACATTTTCATATCTTTGGATGTAAATGTTTTGTTTTGAATAATGAAAAGGATAACTTGGGGAAGTTTGATGCAAAATCAAATGAGGGAATATTCATTGGCTATTCTATACATAGTAAGGCCTTTAAAGTGTATAACAAATGAACTATGACCATAGAAGAGTCTATACATGTTTTATTTGATGAAACTAACCCAAATGAGCTGAGAAAGGAGTTTGTTGATGATGTTGCAGAAATCTTGGCAAAAACACACTTGGAAAATCAAGAGAAAGAGCCCAAGAAGAAAGAAGAGAGACTTCTTGATCACTCATGGCAAAATGATTCAGAAATCATGGACCTACCTAAAGAATGGAGGACATCAAGATATCACCCTCTCGACAAGGTGATAGGTGATGTATCAAAAGGGGTAATTACTCGAAATTCACTTAGAGATACATGTAATCATTTAGCTTTTGTCTCTCAAGTTGAACCTAAAGACATAAATGAGGCCATTAATGATGAGCATTGGATCTTGGCCATGTAAGAAAAACTAAACTAATTTGAGAGAAATCAAGTTTGGGAATTAGTTCTAAAGCCCAATGATCATCCTATAATTGGCACCAAATGGGTCTTTAGGAATAAACTTGATGAAACAAGCTTAATAATAAGAAATAAAGCTAGACTTGTAGCTAAGGGTTATAATCAAGAAGAAGGCATAGACTATGAAGAAACTTATGCTCCCGTAGCTAGATTAGAGGCCATTAGAATGTTACTTGCATATGCTTGCATCATGGATTTTAAACTCTATCAAATGAATCTCAAAAGTGCCTTTTTAAATGGTTTTATACAAGAAGAACTGTATGTGGAACAACCTCCTAGTTTTGAGGATTTTGAATTGCCCAACTATGTTTTTAAACTGAAAAAGGCCTTGTATGACTTGAAACAAGCTCCTAAAGCTTGGTATGAAAGGTTGAGCAAATGCCTTTTAGAAAAAGGTTTTTCTAGAGGCAAAGTTGACACTACCCTTTTCATAAAACACAAAATGCATGACATACTTCTAGTTCAAATCTATGTTGATGACATTATATTTGGAGCTACTAACAACTCTCTTTGTAAAGAATTTTCAAACATTATGCAAAGTGAGTTTGAGATGTCCCTGATGGGTGCGCTCAACTTCTTCCTTGGTCTCCAAATCAAGCAAACAAGAGAAGGAACGTTCATAAGCCAATCCAAGTATTGCAAAGAGTTACTCAAGAAGTTTGGAATAGACAATGCCAAGCATATGGCTACTCCTATGGGCACCTCTTGCTATTTGGACAAGGATGAAGGAGGTAAGTCTGTAGAAATTACCAAATATAGAGGTATGATTGGCTCACTCCTCTATCTCACTGCAAGTAAGCCTGATATAATGTTTAGTGTATGCATGTGTGCCAGATATCAAGCTAATCCTAAAGAATTACACCTAAGTGCTATTAAAAGAATAATGAAATATCTAATAGGCACATCACAAATGGGTTTGTGGTACCCTAAGGGTGCCTCATGTAGCCTTATCGGGTATTTCAATTCTGATTTTGCTGGTTGTAAAATGGATAGGAAGAGCACTAGTGGGACATGTCACTTGCTTGGAAGCTCACTAGTTTCTTGGCATAGTAAGAAACAAAATAGTATGGCATTGTCTACAGTTGAAGCTAAATATGTTGCAGCTGGGAGTTGTTGTGCTCAAATCCTTTGGATGAAACAACAACTCTTGGACTATGGTCTTGAGCTTGATCACATCCTATAAGATGTGATAATACTAGTGCAATTAATTTGTCTAAAAATCCCATTTTGCATTCTAGGACTAAACATATTGAAATAAGATATCATTTTATTAGAGATCATATTCAAAAGGGTGATTGCATGCTTGAATTTGTGGAAACCACTAAGCAACTAGCTGACATTTTCACTAAGCCCTTAGCAAAAGAAGCATTCTTCTATATAAGAAATGAACTCGGAATATTGGATCAATCATGCATAAGTTGAATACTTGCTGCATAACTTATTTTCTATGATACCTATTTTGTTCCTCTACTGCATAATATCATTGTTTCGCTGTTAATCTCTTTTAAATTCAATACTAACTTGAGCGTCAAAGTGTCCCCTTATTTTGTTTTGCAGTAGCTCAGTTCATGCTTGAGTCCCCCAATCTTAAAACTCAAGTGCCTACTGCAAAAAATAATCTCTGAAGCTCCTCCTACTTGATCTGATATTGGGATCTTTTTTTTAAATGGAAATGAAGTTAAGCCAACAATGAACTTCAAGAAGACCTGAACTCATATGCTCAAGGATTATTCCCATGAAATTGTTCTAGTGCTATCAGTGAAATGATCAAGTAAAAGAAGAAAATATAATTTCGTTTGGCCTCTAGAAGTGTTTTGGAATCTTGAGGAGCTCTCTGTTATGACCAAATAATCAGTTAGGCATGGTCTCTAACCGGTTACCTTGTGTTTAGAAGCAACTTCGTGCTCTTTGTTAGGCAAAATAACCGGTTAGCCAATTGCCCCTAATCGGTTAGCTCAAACCGTGATCTCCAAATTGCTTTGCCTAACCGATTAGCAAACAATCCCTAATCGGTTACCCTGTTTCTGGATTCCACTTTGTACGTTCTGACTTAGCACACTAACTGGTTAGCCACCCATCCTAACTGGTTATTGAAGAACACAGTGGCTCAACTCAATATCCCTAACCGGTTACCCACCTTACCTAACGGGTTAGGACACCCTACTTAATTATCCCCCCAGCAGCGTGGTTCTCTCCATTCACGCACCCTCCCCCCATTATCATCTTCATCCTCTCAAGCTCTCTCACACCCATTCCCTCACATTCATCCCTCACCATAAACCCACCACAAATTCGGCCTTTAAACCCCATTTCTCTCACAATCCCTCACTTTCCATCATCTTTCTCAGATTAAAACTCCATTTTTCCTCCAAAATTTCAATCTCCCTCACACTTTCTCTCTCCACCACCATGCCCTAAGCTTCCATTCCCACTATGGCCAGCAGCTCCTCCTTCCCCAAAAGGTCACGCACCAAAAATCCCAATGTCCCAAAGGAAACAACTCCTACTGACACTGACCCAGATTTTTCAGTAGTTTTGAATCTCGGAAGATACTTCACTGACCCTACTCAGATGAAGAAATATCAGTTAGAATTTCATGCAAGACGTATCATCTCACCTAAATGGATGGACTGGGAGTTTTTTCGTCCAAGAAGGATTCAATCCTTTTACAGAGCTTCTTGAATTCTATGGGTTGAGAACCCTCGTTACCACAAATCTAGGGTATTTCTATCTTGAACCTACTAAAGTCTTCTTCTGCAATTTATCTATTAAGGGTGGAACTTTGATTACTGAAGTTAAAAAGCACAAGATTGTTGTGAATCCCAGTGAGTGGGTTCCTTTGTTTGATCTTCCCCACTCCGGTAAAAAGCTCAGATTGGAAAAACATGGCCAATGGGAAAATTATAAGAGAGATCAAGCTACAATGGGCATGCTTCAGCCTGGTGTTCCAATGCCAAAGGGAACTTTTACTACCGGGCTTCTGAATATACATGATCGTCTTCTTCATTTCATTGTCACTCATATCCTCACACTAAGGGCAAGTAACTATGCCCTGGTTAAAGAGGAAGACATCTTCCTGATGTGGCTTCTCAAGGAACGCATAAAGATCAACTGGCCTTTTTACATTATACATAATATGATGAAAGCTACAAACAAGGCAGTTATGGATCTTCTGTATGCCCTTTTGGTTGCTCGAATCCTAGACCACCATAAGGTTCCCCTATTGGACGATGGCATTGTAAACACTACAGGCCCTCATAAGTTTGGCCTTGCCTCTCTTAATAGAATGCACATGAAGAATGTCAATGGTGAATGGACTTATGGTCATGCACGAGTGGGAGGAGCACCAACAGAAGAAATTCCCACTGATATGACTGATGTCCCTATGGAAGAGGCACCAGAAATGAGTAGCGTCTCCGAAACCACAAGTGAAGCCTGCATTCTTGCAGCCATCACGGATCTGCGAACCTACCCAGAGCATAGCAACTCAGTAATCTTTGATCAATTGAGTGCTATGGAGGACAGCTTGGATAGGATCGAGCGTCGCTTCCCAGCACCCAAAGACCCTGGGGCTTAGGCATGGACTCTCTGTTTCTATCATAGTTGTATTGCTGAACTAATTGCTTCTGAGCTCTATTTTGACTATGCTTGGTTATATTATTTTGGATATTTTGGGAGAATTATTTGGCATGACTGATGATTGATTATCTTTGACTTATTTTGGTAGTCTTAATAGTGATCTTTGACTCTTATTTTGAATCTTGAACATATTTAATTATGGTATGCCTTATGAGTTTCTATATGACTACTTATGAGTTTTTGGAAACTATGTTTAATCTTATTAATTAGTTTCTATTTTGAATGCTTGGTCTCAAATACCCTAGTTTACTAGATTTTTTATTATTATGACCAAAGGGGGAGAAGGATAAGGGGCTTTCGATTTATTGAGAAAAGTAGGAAAAATAACTGTATGTATTATGATAATGTGTTGTCTGTTAATGGTCCTGGAATCCCAAAACAAAGAGGGAGCTGTGCATCTCTGATTCAAGCACCTCTTGAACAAAAGAGGGGGAGTAAGTCTCCAAATCCTATTATGAATTCTAATTATCATTAGAACTAGTCTCTTTCTCAATAAGTGTTCGTCATCATCAAAAAGGAGGAGAATGTGATTGACATGGACTAGATGCAAATGGTTTTGATGTCGACAAACAAGAAAGCAATGAGAACACAATGATCAAGTCACAAGGAACTCAAGCTTAGCATGTAGGTTATAAATCTTGTGTACAGGTATTTTAAGGATTCACCTCAAGCTCAAATGGCTTCCTTAAAATGAATTTGCAAAATGGTTTTTCAAGTTAGGATCAAAAGGTTTTTTAAAACAACTCTTTGAAATCTTATATCCTCTTTCAAGTAAATCTCCTTGTATGTGCCAAAATTAAAATAAGCATTTTTGGAACTTACCAGTTTTTCAATAAACATAAAACTGCTTCTATAAATGTTAGGAGCCAAAATTCTAATGCCCCTAACCGATTAGGACCAGCTCCTAATCGGTTAGCTTATTCAAACAGAGGCTCTGCTTCGTTATTTATCAAATGCCTAACCGATTAGGCAAAGTAGCTAATCGGTTATTTAATAGCTCAGAAGCCAAAATGTTTTTGTCCTAACCGATTAGGTGAGAGACCTAACCGATTAGTCTCACTCCCAGAAGCCAAAAATGTTTTGTCTTAATCGATTAGGTAGAAGACCTAACCAGTTATTCTATAACTCAGAAGCCAAAAACGTTTTGTCCTAACCGATTGGGTGAGAGACCTAACCAGTTATTCTCTATCTCAGAAACCATTTTATTGTGCCCTAACCGATTAGCCCGGGGCTCTAACTGGTTAGAAGCTTTCCTAGAAACCTTCTTTGTGTTGTCCTAACCGATTAGGACAATTTGCTAACCGGTTAGTCTTTATTCTGGAATAATAAACAGAAGCTCATAACGGCTATATTAATGAGCATTAATTGCTCATAACTACTTCCAACGGCACTAAATGACCCTTAACTATATATTTGGATATTGGGCTTCAATGGAGGGTTAGAAAAACTGAGTCTATCATTCTGAAAAATTACTACTGAGCTTTAAATAAGTTTTTCTCATCATTTTACAAAATCCTCTATTTTGAGCTTGAACTTGTGCGAATCCCAAATACCATAGTTCTTCAATTTGTATACTTGCTCTAGAGAGATTTTCTTCCATTTAAATCTTATACAATCTATTTAGAGAGGGTGAGATATCCCTCAAGTATTGTAAGGGTGGGGTATCCCTTGGAAATAGAGGCTCAAACATAAGGGTGAGGTATCCCAAAATGTTGAGTGCTCAAGGTTGTAAAGGTTGTCAAGCACCTATTGAAACTTGAAGAAATAGTGAAAAATCTCTAGCGGTTGCTTGAGGACTGGACGTAGATCACAAGTGGATTAGTGATCGAACCAGGATAAATCATTGTGTTTGTTTTCTCTAAACCCTTCTCTTTATATTGAGCACTGTTTCATTGAATTGCTTGAATACTGTTCTCTTTGATTATTACATTTATAAGTAAAAATGTTTATCTCATATATCCAATCATTTCTAATCATCAAATAGCTTCAAGAAAATTGTTTATCAAACAATTTGTGAAAGATTTGCGAACTTGTTTTACATACTCAATTCACCCCCCCTCTTGAGTATTGAGGCCACTTGGTAACAAGCAACCCTTGTTGTTCTGTGAGATATTCGATGTATGGGGTATTCATTTTATGGGTCTTTTTCCTATATCATTTGGTTTTGTTTACATTATGCTTGCTGTGAATTATGTATCTAAATGGGTGGAGGCTAAGGCCACTCAAATTGACGATTCTCTAGTTATTGTGGATTTTGTTAGGTCCCACATCCTATGCAGGTTTGGCATTCTAAGGGTCATCATCAGTGATCAGGGTTTGCATTTCTACAATCGAAGCATGGAGACTTTGATGAAAACGTATGGAGTCGTGTACAAAGTTTCTACACCTTACTACCCCCAGACTAATGGGCAGGCCAAGGTTTCCAATAGAGAGATCAAGCAGATACTTCAAAAGACAGTTCTACTTAACAGAAAGGACTAGAGCAAGAGGCTTGAGGATGCTTTATGGGCTTATCAGACTGCCTATATAAGACACCAATTGGGATGTCTCCCTATAGGATAGTCTTCGGCAAGGCATGTCACCTTCTGCTGGAGATTGAGCATAAGGCCTATTTGGTGGTAAAAAAGTGCAACCTTGACCTGAACTAAGCCAGAACCCAAAGGAAGCTCCAACTTCAAGAACTTGAAGAGCTTCGGTTGGAAGCTTATGAGAACTCTCGGATTTTCAAGGAAAAAACCAAGCTTCTTCATGATAAGCTGTTGACAAGGAAAGAGTTCTCCATTGGCTAAAAAGTTATCCTCTATAACTTTCGCCTCAAGCTCATGCCCGGGAAGGTCCGATCTAGTTAGCTTGCTCCATTTGTTATTACTAAGATTTTTCCTTATGGTGCTGTGCAGGTTACAAGTGAGAATACTAACAAAGCTTTCACAGTCAATGGACATCACCTCAAACCATTTTATGAAGGAGCTCCAGCTCAAGAAGACATTTTGGAGGAGGTTCACTTATAAGAAGTCATCTACCCCACTTGATAAAGATGTTTCTTTTCTTTCCCTCTCTTTTATTTTACTTGTCCTTCATTAATTGATGATTTTGATGGATGTTATTTTTCTTTTGAGCTTTACATTAAGGACAATGTACAATTTAAGTGTTGGAAAAGAATTTTAGCATTCTATTTTTTCTACTATTTCTATTTCATTTCTGTTTTCTACTTATGCATTTAAATTTTTTTCTATCTTTAATATATTGTTGTTGTTCTTGTTTCCGATTTTATTTTTTTGTTTCTATTTTAGTTTTCTATTTCTCATTTTACAATTTTTTTGTTTATAATTATGCTTTTCTATTTTTGATTTCTACTATTACTTGATTTTTGTTTATTTCTATTTCTATTGTTTATGTTATTTTTTTGCTACTATTTTTGTTTTTGATTTTAATTCTATTTTCTATTTTTAAAGGAAAAATTATGTGTTTTTAATTGCTTTCCAATGATGTTTTGAGATTTATGAAGTTTATGAGTTTGAAGCAATTAAAATTCAAGGTTCATAGTATGATTGAATAAATTTTTTTCCTTAAATTTGACATGCTTAGTTTTGGATGTTTGATTGGTGGATTGAGTATGATAGATACATACCTTGTGGGATTTTAAGCCTATTGATGGATAGATTTAACATTTATGTCATTCTCTTCTTTCTTATGTGATTTTCACTCATGTCATTTGATCACTCTAGAACTTGCTTTGATTCATTTTTAGGCTACATTTTCATTTGCATGCATAAACATGATTGAGACATTCTTTCTTGAATTAGCTACTTTGTCCAAATAGCAAACCTTGCATCATTTCTCTTTGATTAACTCCCTTGAGCCTATTTACCTATCCTTTGTCTTAGATCATTATATGCCTTATGTGAAAAACTATGTTTTTACCTTACTTTAGAAAATGGGAGAGCATTGGTTCATTTTCATTGGAGGAGCTCCTTTGCTTGTGGGCAATGTATAGTTCATATGTGGGAATTATGTAAATTGATGTGCAATATGCAAAGTGTTTGGTGGAAGAAAAAAAAATAAAAAGAAGAGCCATTTAAAAAAAAAGAAAAAAGAATAAATGCAAGAAGATTGTGAAAGAAAAGAAAACAAAAAAAAGAGGAAAAGAAAGGAAAGGAATATGTAAAGAGAATCCACATTATATGGAATTGGGGGTAAAATTTCATGCTTATCATTTGAGTTCCTCCCCAATGCTCTTTTGTTCTCTTGTGTATTTTGTTTATCATATCCATGTTGTTTCCTTCCCTTACCTTGGCCCCATGACAACCTTGAATAAAGTCATCTTGATTTGTGTTTGCATGTGTTTGAGTTGTGGAGAAAGTAGAAGATAAGCAAGCTTGTGGTAGTGCAATTTTTCATGGGTTGAATTGAGTGAAATACTTATCTTTTAAACACTTGAGGGATTGAGAGTGTATCTTGTGAGGATATATAATCTTGATTCATGTTTTTCAAATTGAAGACACCTTGCTTGTTGATTTGAGATGTGAAAAAATATTACCTCATGAATGTTTTGACCCGTTGAAAATTTGGTTGCTCTTCTTGCTTGTAAACTTTTGCATTCTTGAATATCTTGGAAACTGAGTCTTTTAGAATTTTTAACTTTTGAGTTTGTGTTTTTTTTCCTTGTTCCCTAGTTTTGGTCTTCTATGATTTGCCCAGGAAAGCAAAAATCTAAGTGTGAGAAAATTTGATAATTACATATTTTATACATTAACAAACCCCCAATTTTAGTCATTTATACTCTCCATGTACTTAACTGATTGAGTTTGGTCATGTTTTATAAGTTTGGGCTCAAACTTAATTGATCTTTTCTAGCATTATTGAGATTTTACACTATTTCTGTAATTCAGTCATATCTTGAGTTCTAGATGTTTAAAAAGTATATCTTTTACCTTGTAAAAAATATAAGAGAGAGCTCTACAACTTTCATCAAGAACTATAGGGCTAAATCGAACATCTAGTAGAGCTAATTGGGCCTAGAAGTTAGAACATGAGTTTTGTCACTAGAATCCGAGCAGTGTGCACTAATCAGGGCATAACTTAGGCTTTAGATGTGATATGGGCCTGAAACTAGTGGCATTTGAAAGATAAGACATATATCTTTAATTCATATGAAGACCACTATTCTAAAATATGATGTTTAGATAGAGTTTTCATCCCATGACGTCAGCTAACGAAATCAGAGACCCTTTGAGAATGATTTATCCATAACTTGAGTTGTAGAACTCCAATTAACATGGGTTTTGGGCCCAATGATTCCTAATGGACCCAGATTTGTAACTAATAGGTTTCTAATCATGTGAGGCAAAATTAGGGGATAGTTATAGGGGATAGAGGTAGAAAACCGAGATCATCTTTTCATTCTACACTTTTCATCCTCTCTCTAGATCTAGATCTAGATCTTTTTCTCTTCTCATCCTTCTCTCTAGATTTTCTCTTCTTTTTCTAAGTTCTTCCCTCCCATTCATGGAGGGGTAGAGCCTTTAATTAATATAAGGGATTGAACATTCTTGATGTTTAATCTTGAGATGCTATTTTAATTGTTTACATTCAATTATTAATCTAGTTTCTCTTCTTCTTCTCTTTTTCTAATTCTGATTGGATGCTTAATTTGATTAGGATTTGTATTTAATAATTACGTAATTATCATATGCTAATAGAGCTATTCAAAGACTAAACAAGGCATTGAAGGTATTTGATGAAATGTTTAGCTTGGTTGGATCTTGGTTTTTAAGTTAATTTGGGTTTTGGATAGATGCTTAATTTGTCTAACCTTAATTAATTGAATTCTAAAAGCATTTCTAGTAGAAGATCCGTGGATCATTGAGAGGCATCTTGATGTGATCTAAGACCAAGGATTTGATTGATAATTGAATGGACCTTTAGTGATCAAGGATGGATTAAGATCAAGATTGGTTAATTATCTTAGATTAGTTATTTTCTAAATTCTGTTTACTCTTTTTAATTATTTTCTGTTGTTTAATCTTACAAACCCTTTCCCCCATGTTTATCAACCTCTTAATCTGATTGTGTAATTAGAGTGATCTACAGGCTCGACCTGTTGTTACCATATACTACAAGTAGTTTTAGTAATTCGGTTATAAATCGATTTAAATTTGGTAGCCTCGACAATTATCAAGGTTCTAGCACTTGGCGCTGGACGTCTGGTAGCATTTCCTTTTTTCCTTGTTCGTTTAATTGTTCAATCTTTCTCATAAGCAATTACCTATCAAAAACACATAAAACACATAATAAGATCTCAATTTAAAATAATAAAAATATAATAAACTTGATAACAAAACTCAATCAAAGAAATGAAATGAGGATGAAAACCTAAGATTTTGAATCGTAAAAATATAAATTTTTTAAGGTTCATCAATTACTTTCATCAAAAATCAATATCAAAACAGGGCAGTAGCTATACATACATAGTCCTACAAAAATTATAGTTTCAAATTCACCAAAAATCATTACCAGCCGAAGATATACCCGTGCAACAATAAAATTCATTCTCACTAGAAGTTCATAAGGGATTTTTATCTAAAGCTCAATCCATCAAAATTAATAATATCAAGGGAAGAGAATATATATATATATATATATGCAAAACAGAATTGAAGACAACCCACATTACAAGGCCCATACAGGATTTAATCTTCAAACATGACTCTTGACATTCACAACCTCAATAAGTAGCTATAACTTAACACATAGTTTTTTCACAACAAGATTTTATAGCAATATAAAATGAAACTTCCATTTGCTTTAACGCTTGATTCACTATGGCAGTCTACTGCCTCCTAGCAGCAGCTACCTCCCTAAAGTTCCTATGAATTTTGCCAATTCCGTGTCGACAAAAGTACGCTTGGAGGATGCTATTGGCTTCTAACACACGTAATAATACATATTGAGTTAATCATATTCTCAATATCATGTAAACAATGTGATAAAGTCCTATAACAATCACACCTAAAGGAGTTATGCATATCTAAAGTAACTATACTTCTATTTATTAGAAACAAGAAAACTATAATGCATAACATAAATTGGGAACTACTAATATGCCACAAGCATAGCCTATCTATACCCTAGGCTCAATAGGATGAACTATTCTAATACCATAATGTAACGTCCTAATACTAATACTAGTAGTATATCCGAATTACACTATAGTAATTAAGATTAGACACGTCACTTCTAAACTAATATAATTTTTTGTAAAACATTTATAATATATATATATATATATATATATATATATATATATATATATATATATATATATATATATAAGTATGGGCTTGATGAGGAAAATATAATATATATATATATATATATATATATATATATATATCTGCGAATTTCACTTTTATACTTAATTTGTATACCATTGTACATATACAAACTAGGTCTTCAAGGTACAAAATACAAATAAATTAAGTACATTCTTTTGTACAAAAGTCAAGGCAACACTAGTCCACATCTATATTCTTCCTCTCACATGGCTAAAGTTTCTTACCCTAGAATTATCATAGAAATACAAATACAAAGGGGTGAGAATTCTAGAAATTCTCAGTAATTCTAACACATAAGGTGACATCACAATAATTTTATCTGCTTTGGGAAAAATCATTTTTATATAAAATATAACATAGAAAGGTGGCAAAAGTCAAAACAAGTCATTTCTCTTCTCGAGGCAAAAATTCATTTAATACAATTACTAAATATTTCATAAACATTCTGATATGAAATACAAATCAATAACAATATAAAAATTCTCAAAACATCTCTATGATCTTTATTGATATCATTTTAGTGAGGGAATGTTGCATCCTCATACTACCCTAATAGGGAGGAAATCATACTTCTTCACACTACCAATTGTGTAGGATAGGGAGGGAATCATCCTTTCTCACACTACCTATCATCTAAGATAGGGAGGGAGTCATCCTTCCTCACACTACCTTTCATCTATGATAGGGAGGGAATCATCCTTCCTCACACTACCTTTCATCTAGCATCACCCCATGTAGAGAGGGAATGTCTCATCCTCATCTACCAAATATCCAGGATAATTTCAGGTAAAGAGGGAGGAAATCAT
This sequence comes from Ormosia semicastrata, assembly GCA_029884595.1. NCBI lineage: Eukaryota > Viridiplantae > Streptophyta > Magnoliopsida > Fabales > Fabaceae > Ormosia > Ormosia semicastrata. The sequence continues at coordinate 35,864,546 of JAQQTO010000048.1, read as the reverse complement.
TCATCCTTAACCTCAATTACTTTGGTAGAGAGGGAATGTCGCATCCTCTCTTACCATTTATCTAAGATTAACCCTAGGTATGAGGATTATTTCCTTTATCATTCATTGAGCAAATCAATCAATTATATCTAGTGCACATTTTTATTCCTTCTAATTTATCAAGTGCACAATACAAAGTTATACTAAGTGCACAATAATAATATGATTCAACTAAAAGCAAATCTTTATCAACATGATCAACAAATTAGAGATTATCCTTTATCCCCAAAGAGTCGAAGTCTGGTCTCATCATAATCTTCATCAAATTTCAAAGACTTAAACATACAACATGATCATTCAAGAAGGTTGCTAAACATTCAAAAAATAGCCTCGGTTCTAGGCTTGTCAAGGCCAAAAGCAAGCACTTTTTGAAGAGTTTTGGGATCAAAACTCATCAAGGTTTTGACCTAACAACATACAACAACCAGAAATTGAATTTCAGCTTGTGATTCAGCCATATTAATGCATAAAAATTAATTTTTTGGTCCTTAAAATTCATCATACCTCAGTTTGGTGAGAAGCTTTTCAAATCAGCAAGTAAACACCACAAGATGGAAGCTAACTATCCAAAAAAATAAAAAAGTAGTTCCAACAATCCAAAAGAATTAAAACAATTCTCAATCATCCATTCACATGCCAACATCAATCATGAATTAAGAAAGGAAGAAAACAACATGAGATGGACAAAGACCCCTACCTCTTTCTCCAAAAGCTATAGTGAAGTATGTAACATCCTCTTAAACGTGTTAAACTTGTATATGGTTACAGAGGTAGCATAATACTTGCTTAACATGCCTGTTTAATTTTGTGATTTTCTAAGTTAGTTTAGTCACTTTGTTGTAACACTATATGTCAAAAATAACAATTATTAGCTTAGGAAATGACTTAAACTGTTTAGTTAATAGAAATAAATATAGACAATTTGTTCATAGATCACAATTGTGTGGAATGTGATGTAGTTAAAGTTTGAGGAGAAACTGAGTTAGTTTGGTATTTTTAAGTATACTGAATGAGTGGTTTAATACCGGATTGACATAGCAGATATATGAAAATTTATGGTATTGATAAAACTAGGGTTGAGATGAATTCTAAGATTTATTATAATACCTATGAAAGTTAGGAAACTTAATTTTGTGATATTAAAGTATTCGTGAGAGATATAGTGCTTTAGCAAAACATCTCTTTTAGTTTTGGAGTCACTGTTCTCATTCTTTCTTCTTTGACTTCTTTGGCATTTTCTCTCACTTCTCACATTAAAAGTAACAGTAGCAAGAGCAAGAAAATAGAGAAAATGAAGGAGAAAGAAGAGAAGAAAGGAACGAAGACAAGTTCAAGCATCATCCTTAGAGATTAGAGGTAGGGGTGTTTGCTTTTGCTTATCTCTTTCCCTATCTATTTCTTTATGCTTGGTGCATGGTTAGTTTAATAGAAATGGGTTTGAAAGGGATTCAATAGGTTGAGGTTGAATCGTGTCTTCGATGGTTGAAGTTGAATTACTTTTAACTTATCCTATGTATAGTTGTTGATCGAGAACTTAGAAACTCCTATTTGAACCTTTGAGTTAGGAGTTAGGAAATAGGTATTTCATTAAACTAAGTTTGATCATAAATCCATGCTAGATGAGTTGAGCTTTTGTATAAGGATTACAACATGTTTTGAGATCATGTTTATGGTTGGAAACCACTTAGAACCTATGTTTGGAAGATTAGAAATTGGTTTGGAGACTAATAGAATAGGGGACGTGTTTCTGGTGCACTGACACCTAGGCGCCAGAGTTGGCACCCAGGCGCCCACTGCCCAGAACTAAATCTGCTTGTTACTACACACTGGGCACCTAGGCCCCAGGAAGTGGGCGCTTAAGTGCCAACAACAGAGGGAAATAGGGTTAAGTTTTCTAGTGCCTGGGCGCTTGAGCACCCAGTGTCCATCGCTTGAGCGCCCAAAGGGCAGAAAACTCTATGAGTTTCTTATGATGAGAATAGAGTTCCCTATTGGTTGGGATCTTTTTTATGCATACTTTTTAGTGAGAGTTAAGACACTATAGAGATATTTCATAAAGGAAATAACTACCTAATGTATGTGTAAAAGATTAAACCTTTGTGCATCCAATGGTTGTGGATTTCCATAGGTTGTTATCTATACCTTGAGCAACATGAGGTTGTGTTTGATATCACTTGTGAAGTGATGATAAGGTGTACTACAAATAACAAAAAATTGTGTTTATTTGGCATGGTGTGCCTATCATTATGCATGAGATGCTCCTTTATGGTGAAAGTGATCTTAAGATGCATGGATGATGAATGTTGCCTTGTTTACTATGGTTGAGCTTTGAGAAAATACTAGAGACATGGGTTGGTTCCTCTATGAGATAAAGTTGAGCCAATAGTACATATTTTCTAGTTTTAGTTCTTTCACTTGGTTAGGTTGAAACTTATGAAGAGTTTGTGTTATATGAACATTACTGTATGTTTTTACACTTGTTATTCCTATGTATTGTAACCTTATATGATGTGCACAATCACTTGGCCAAAGAATGGAATGAGAGGTCCTAAATTCTCATAGTGAGCAGGTTATTAAGGTCAGGGTTAATGATATATAAGATGGTACTAGTACACTCATTATTATGAGATGGAATAGTCCATTCATTACCAGGTAGTGTTAAGTGGTCGTTGCCCTACTACCTAAAAAGATATAAGGGAATGTCGTTCTTGGGAATAAGCAAGTATATATCATATGTTTTACAAAACAAAAACCTACAAAAGCATTGCACAAGCATACTCTTAGGACATACCTTAGGTATAATCATACAACATAACAAAAGTATTTGTCTTTCGATGACAATTGTATGGGCAGTTGTCTTTCCTTTATTGAATAAGATGTGGGTTCTGGATATGGTTTGCTTGGCAATAATACACAGAGTGAGTATGTGAATGTTCCATTGGTAATGAGTAGTGACTCATATCCCTGTTGCAAACATATTCTGATGTAAATGGATTGTTTATTCATTGTGAATGGATAATTGTGTGATATGGTTATGGTTGCTTTATGAGTATTACATAGTGAGTATGTCTATATTCTTATAGTAATGAGTAGAATTTCATTTATCTATTGTGAACATAATCGGTTGTTGTTATTTTTATTCATAGAATTTGGTTAATTGTGTGATGATTAAACCATAATTTGTAAATGAATAAACTTACTGCCTTGGGAAGAGAAATGACTAGTTTTGGCTTATGTCACCTTTCTAATTATTTGTGTATAACTTGTTTTTCCTTGAAGTAGCTGGAGATATCATGATGTCATGTTTTATAAATTGATTACTAAAAATTGTGAACTCTCACCCCATTTGCTAATTTCACGATAAATCCAGGTTGAGACCCTTTAAAGGGAAAGAAGCTAAAGCGAAAAGACTAGTGTAGCTCTTTTGCTTTTAGAGACAAAGCTTATGTATTTATTTATATTTGCTTTGAGTTTGTATAAAGTTTATGTATTACAATATGCCCTATTGAGGTAGAGGTTGTATATATACGATATTTTTTTTCTTTCATGACTCTTTATAATAACATATATGGTTATTATAGACTAGTGTATCGTTGTGTAAGTGAAAGTGACATGCTTAACTCTCTTCACCTTGGTATATTGCGAATATACTATTATATTAGGGTTAGGGTGTTACAAAGTATGGTGGAAGCTTCTTTCTTCCTCTCCCACGTTGCTCTCTCTCTCTCATCCTCTCCCTATGCTACTCTCTCTTTCTCTCTATTTTTTTTCGTTTCTTTCTCTCTATTTTTGTGTTGTTTTAACCGAATAAAAGTGAGAGAAAGGTATAAAGTTGTGTGTGTATGGCTACATGAGGCGGTCGGGAAAAGGGGAGATAAGGATAAATTGTGTGGTTGTCATATAATGTGATAGACTTATCTCTTAGGAACTTTGATCTTCCACTAATGAATTTTCTAGCTTCTGTAAGTGTTGTAGAAAATTCTATGATCCCATTAATTTCCTATACATATCGTTTAATAGCTATTACGTTCTATTACTTTTCCTTAGGTTAATATAACATTAAAGAAGTAACTAATACATATTTGATTTAGCCCATATTTGCTTACAGGTATTTGCCCTAACCCGTAATTATTTTTAAAATAAAGTCATCCTCTATTTAACAACTCCATAATTTTTTGTAATTTTCTGAGCTACTTTCCTATTTAATTTTGGACTTTAAACACTTATTCTATTTATTAAAAATATCAAACTAATTTATTTAATTCCCTAAAATTATCATAATTCATTCTAATTGTTTATAACCTAGAAATAAAGGTTTCATATTTATTTCTATTATTTAAGCATTCTATGCTAATTTCTGGACTATTTTTCATATATTATGTTAGAGCATTATGCTCAAACTAACTCGAAAAATCACCAAAATTAATAGATGACTCACATAAAGGTTAATAACCTACTATAACCATCACTAAGGCTAATAGGTTAGGGAGGATGTTACATGATACATTTTAGTTGCACCAGGATGAATGCTAAAACTACTCTTATGGTCTTGTTCTAGAATCTTGGTTCTCAAGTCTGAATCCTATGAAACACATACTCTACCTCAAAACAAAATAGTTCCATCAATCACCTCACTAAAGTCCTTTCTCTTTCCTTATAGCATTTGTTCCTTTAAAGACTGTAACGTTGGGTCTTTCTTTTGGGCTACTTTGATTTGATTCATAAGATCACATTCCACCTTCAAAATATTGACACAGAGACTATGTAACAACATAGTCACTGATAGGTTTAGGTTCCTAAAGCTTTCTAGGAGATTCATTTCCTAAATCATCATATGTAACACATGTAGATATTTTCTACTGAGTGCATAAGCCATTACATTGGCTATTCCCAGATGATATTTTTTTCTCGGATGATATTTTAATTCAAAGTCATAGTCTTTTAAAAACTCCGTTCATATCCTCTATCTCATGTTCAACTTCTTCTAGTCAAATAGATACCTTAGGTTCTTGTAATCACTAAAGACTTTAAATTGAACTCCATAAAGATAGTGCCTCCATATCTTTAAGGTAAAAACCATAGTAGCTAATTCTAAGTAATGAGTAGGGCAGTTTTCCTCATAGGATCTCAACTATCTAGAAGCATAGGCAACTTCGACAGAGGATTCACCTCCTTCTCCTAAAAGCATAGAGAATTTAGGGGTTTTACATCTTGTTGGGAGCTCTAACTGGTTTATCCACTTTGGGAAGGGGGAGGCAGACACAAATTATGGGTGAAAAGTTAGCTTGACATTAAATCAAAACCTAACTAGGGCTTGCTCAACAACCCTATTCACTTGTTGTTCAGGAGGATTTACCCATAGTGGAGGTCTAATTCTTTCTCCTACACTATAGGCTTTTTTATTTTGGAACAAAGGTTTACTATACACTCTATCGCTTATGCTTGCTACGGGCTAAGCCTGGTTTTGATATCTTGGATTTTGGGGATAATAATGAAGGTAAATCACCTCTTAATTCTAGTAAACACGGTGACAATCTCATATTGCAAAGGATTTAGTCACACATGATTTTGACCAATTCTTAAGTTTTCTAGGGTTGGCTAGCTTGAGGAGGTTAGGTACTTTTCAGTATAAGGTTCTTCTCTTAGAAAGCTACTTAGCCTCCTACTTGTTGGGCCAACATGTTGCAGTCATTATTGGTCGACTGTATCAAGAGGTGAGGACCATACTTATTTGTTGTGTGACTATTTGAACCATCTCATGGTTGCTATCATTCATTATGAATGCACGTCATGGCAATGTTTTTTATGATAACAAACTAGGAAGAAATGTGGCAAAGATCAAGTTTTTCAATCCTTTAAGAATAACTTATAGGACATAGATCTTTTATTAAGGTAAAAACGAAAGCCACACTTAAGCTTGCTCTTCAAAATTCATAAGTTTTGTTTTTCATCTTGAGCTCTCATGGAAAATTTATATTCTTGAAAATATCCTTGATTTGTAAAATTTTGTTTTATAAAAATTGGATTTTGTTTGGAAACCTTAGGATGCAAAAGGCCTTAATCTCATAAGAACTTGGAAGCTAAATAATCGATTAGGACCTTGTCATAATAAGTTATTTATGCCTGGTAGAAAGTGTAACACTCCAAATTCTGACTATGTGAATAGTAATAGTAGAATTACACTGTTTTACATTTTCTGTGTGTTATAAAAATAGTTTGACTGTTCTGAGATCATTTTTGATCATTTTGTGTGATTTGCTCCGAGTCAAGAAAATAATAATTTTCTGACCGAAAAAAATCTTATTTTAATTAATTAGAGCTGGGGGATCTTACTAAACCCAATTCTGATTGATATATATATTAATCTCGTAATTTTTAGGATTTAACTGTGTAATAAAATAATTTTATATTTTTATAATATTATTTTATTCAACAGTACCTACTGTCTCAAAAATAGTAGAAAATTTATTTGTGGACCCGAAAAAGTTCATGGGGCCCACGTTTAGGAAAAGCAGTCAGCGATTCTGACTGGACAGAAATCTAAACCAATAGGAATTAGTCAAAATAAGTAGGCTTGACTTTCTAAATCAATTAGAATGAGTCAACAAAAGAAGCATTGACTTCTTTGTGAACCACAGAATTGTAAAGCTTACTATAGAAGCTTTAACCTTAGCCGTTGATCTAATCAATGGTGAGATTAGAATGCTAGTTTTATGACCAATTGATATCTACCTTAGATGTGATCTATGGCTAGGAATTAAAGATGAATCAATGGTTAGAATTAAGTCAAAAATTGTAGGCTTGAATTGGTTAGTAGCTAATTAAGCTTAATTTAACTAATCTAATTACTTAATTAGCCAACTAAGTGAACTAGTTTAGTTCTTAAGTAATTGTGATCTAAATACTAATTAGATATCCTAATATTAATTAAAAGTTATAATATATGCTAATATATATTAAATTAACTAGTTATATGATTAGTATGTTAATTAAAATTGGTTAGGATATTTAACCTAACTAATTCCCTAATTAGTTAGTATGTAAATAGGAGTAATTTGGAAACAATTAAGTCACTAAAAGGATGGAGGGCTGCACGGTTTTGGGCTGCAACAAGGAGGCTTGGATGGCTTGATTCTACAAGGTTCTTGAAGCCTCCAACATGACATAAGCCATGTGCACCAATGTGAACACTCTAGGATATTTTAACATGCAAATTCAATCACTCAACCTCACTAAAAGTTCACTCACAAAGAGCATGTCTTTTTACATTTCACTTTCATTTATTACACTTATCACAAAATCAAGCATCCATTTTCTCTCCAAAAACTACCAAGAACCAAGCACACTTTTCTTTTCTTTCTTTCTCTCCATATTCGGCCAAGATCACCACCTATACTACCAAATCTCTATAATTTTATCTCATCATATTTCCTAAACCCAAATCCCATTCTAAACACTTTTCATTCACAAAGTTTTTCCAAAAAACTACTCTAGCTTGTCCAAAATCCAACCTTTTGCTTACTTACTTAAGGGTAAGTCTTGATTCTATGGTTCAAAATTGGATTTTTAATTTTTCTAACCATGAATGTTCCATGGTTTTTCAATATTAAACCTTGTTTGTGTTTTTACTAATTGTTTAAGAATTTTAGGGATTTGTTTGGGTGATTGCACAAATTTGAAGGAAAGGAAGAGAACTAACCGATTAAATTGTCTTCAAGAGGTAAGAGAGAGATTTAACCTCACCAACCAAGTTTTGGTGGTGTGAGGATGGTTTTGTATGGTGAAAAATTCATAAAGGTTCTTCACCGATTATTTGATTGTGTTTGTGTTATGTTTGATTATGTTTCTATGGTTGCATGTGTGATTAAATGCTTAAAACTTTGATATTCTGTGTGTATGTGTAATTATGAAAGCATGAGACTGTATGCGTACTTTAGGATGTGAATAACATGATGAATCGATTGTATGTGTACTCCAAAGAGTATTGAGGCTCACGGCCATACTATGAAAAAAGGACCAAAGTCCTTACACTGATGAATTAAAATGAGAACAGAGAGATTTAAATGAATTTGGGAAAATTTTGAGTATAGTAAAATAAAATGATTTTATGGGTAGTAAAGAAAAGAAATAACGATTTTTGAAAAATAATACCATTTACTGATTTTTGAGGAGTTATACTGCGAATGTTTATAAAAGAGGGACTAAATTGTAAATTTTATCAAAATAAGGGGCCATTGTGTAAATACTTATTTTTAGGGGGTTATATTATAAATATTATTTTTAGAAGGGTCAAATTGTAAATATTTTATAAAAGAGGGATAATTTTGTAAATATGAATTTGATGAGGGACTTTTTCATAAATATTAAATTTTTAGGGACTATTTCATAAATATTCATTTTTGAGGGACTAATGTGTAAATATGAGTTTTTGAAGGACTAAAGTGTAAATATGGAAAATAAAGCTAATTTTAGTATTAAAATGAGAAAAATAGTATTTTTGATTTAAGACGTAAGAAAAATATTTACGCGATTAAAAATGTTGAAAAATCGCTATGCGATTTTGAAAAGGCTGACAATTGAGTCGCAATTGAGAAAATGTGAAAATATGATCACATGATTAAAATACGATGTAATTATCTTGTCGGATTATTGTATGGGACCCGAATATGTGATATGAAATAGAAATGTGAATAGTGCATAGTACATGCATTGGAAAGGTCCGATGGATCTGTATGAGGCTAGTTGCCTAGGAGAGACTACACCTCCTGAGTGGGTGCGATATGCGTAGTGTAAGCCACTCATTGACCTTGGGGGCATTGGGGTGCGGGTTGCCTATAATAGGCAGATGGTAGCTCTTCTGTACCGTGGGTTAGACCGACGCAACACACCAATGATCCGAACCGAGACACTATCCTTAATCAAGATCTGATAAAAATTGTCGTGTATATGCTAGATGTGCAAGATTGAGCACATGGTCCGAGGCATGTTGGTACCGACAATTCTTTTCGATCACTCTCTCTGACCTGAGTTGTAGCTCCATGGAGTAGGAAATTGAGCCTGTGTGCATACATATAATGATAGAGGGTATTATCGTAATTCCTGTTTATGATAATTGAATTATTGGTTATTTGATCATTGATAAGGAATAACTGTAATTATGATATGATGACTGTATGAAATATTGTATGTGTTTATCTTCATTGCTACCATACTAGTATTGGCGTAGGTGATCTCACCTCTTTGTATGTATGTTTGGTATTATATTTATATTTGTTAAGACGTCGAGCAAGAAAAAGAGCGAGAAGCTAAGGAGGAGCGGATTCTTGCTGAGGACGTCGAGTTTTGAAGAGATGCAGATACCTAGTTTCCTTGGCTACCTGAGGTTTACATTCATCGGAGGAGATGAGGCATGGACTATAGATTTAGAGAGAAAGAGTATCTATTACTTGGGAGACCTAAATATTAGACTGAGTAGACAACATTTAGGACACCCTTACTTTTCTGTCAATATTTATGTACAACTAGAGTTCCCAATATCTATTAGGCAGTATTGGGGAGCTTACTATCGTACTCCCAGTACGGTTAGTATTGTGTCGTCTGCTCGGACACCTGTCCGTAGGACTGCGCACCTCATCTTTGGATTCTATCTGTGAGGAATCGAGGAGGACCGTCCCGAGGGTTCTCTTGTCTAGTAAGATTTGGGCTATATGTTAGTTTTAAATTAAAGCTTAAATATTTTGGAAGTCTAGTTTGTAAAATATTAAGTGCGACAGTACTAAAAGGCTTGTATATATATATATGATGTAAATTATGTGTGACAATGTTGTTATGTTTTTATTTTCTGCTAAGTTTATCTTATTATCACCAAGAAATTTTATAACTCGTATTTATAATATAAGCTCGATTTTTAATTGAAGGGTAATTTGGTAATTAAATAACACCAAGTGTGACGCCCTAAGGAGGGTGTTACATTAGTTGGTATCAGAGCCCAAGTTAGAGTCTTTTGGGTTTATGGTTAGGTTTGTCTTGTCTAAGTTGTGTGATTCTCTGTAATTGTTTTTCGAAAGAAAAACAATATTGTTTGAAGACTGACCTTCACTTTTCTTTGAGTTGTTTAGTCTGATTGAATAGGACGAAATGGCTGGACGCGGAAGAGGACACATGAATGCGAGGGCAGCAGCTGGAAATGCCGGCGATGACAATCATAATATGGCTGCAACTGTAGCAGCAATACAACGAATGGCTGAGGTTGTTGCACAGCAAAATCAAAGAGCACATGATGATGCTCATAGCTTGTCAGAATTTCGGAGGAACAATCTACCAAAATTTCATGGAGAGTTCGACCCAGAGAAGGCTGATATGTGGATAAAGGAGCTGGAAAAGATATTTGAAGGCATGGGTTGTACTGATGAGCGGAAGCTTACTTTCACCACGTTCGTGCTAGTTGGTGACGGAGAGGCTTGGTGGGCAGGAGCCCGGAGGTTAATCCAAGCTGAAGGGAGAGTTGTGACATGGCAGCTCTTTAGGCAGAAGTTTCTGGGGAAGTATTTCCCAGCCAGTGTTCGACATGCTAAGGAGATGGAGTTCCTTAGTCTGAAGCAAGGGGCGATGACTGTAAGTGAGTACGCAGCAAGGTTCGAAAGCTTGTCTAAGTTTTCGAGATACTTCCAGATGCATCCAGATGAGGAGTGGAAGTGTAGAAAGTTCGAAGAGGGGCTGAGGCTTGACATCAAGCGAGCTTTAGCAACCGTGGATATTGATCAGTTTCCAGTATTACTAGATAAGTACCGAAAGGTGGAAGAAATTGATCATCTCCATGAGGCGAGAAATAATAATTTTGGACCAGCACGTTCCAAAGGGGGAAGAGTAGCGGTGGCAACCGTTACCAACAAAAACCATATACTAAACCAGCAGTAAGTCAGAATCGGCAACAATCGTTTGGGGGAAGCTCTAGCAGTAGTAGAGCAGTTTCAACTGGAACTTCTGCACTTAAATGTTTTAAGTGTGGGAAAGGACATCTCTCTAGGGACTGTCAGCACAAGGGGGTGATTTGTTATCGATGTGGGAAGCCTAGACATTTCTCTAGGGAGTGTGATCAGCAAAAGGCGGAGCCATCAGTGGGAAGTGTTCGCACTGCAAGGCCACAAGCGGGTGGTCGAGTGTATACTATGAGCGGGGAGGAAGCTGCTAAATCTGAGGACTTGATAATGGAGGAGTGTGCTATTGAAGGTAATCCTTTAACAGTATTATATGATTCGGGAGCAACACATTCTTTCATTGCATGTGATTGTGTGGAGCGGTTGGGATTAACTGTGACTACATTGCCGTATGATTTGAGTGTTAGTACTCCTACTGATAAGCCTGTGATAACTACAAAAGTATGCTTGAATTGCCCTGTATCGGTTAGAGATAGAATCTTTCATGTGGACTTAATTTGTTTGCCTCTTTCCAAGATTAATGTAATCTTAGGAATGGATTGGTTGTCTTTCAACCATATCTTGATAGACTGTGCTAGTAAGACATTAGTTTTTCCCGAAGTTAAGGATTCTAGATTCCTAACGGCTACTCAAGTGGAGGCTTGTTTGAAGGAAGGAGATCAAGGGTACTTGTTGATGTCTTCTTTGGAGGTTCAGTGTGAAGACGTTTTGAAGGATATTTTCGTAGTGAATGAGTTTCCAGAAGTGTTTCCTGAAGATATACCTGGAATACCGCCAGAAAGAGAGATTGAATTCTCTATTGATTTGGTACCTGGAGTTGGACCTATATCTATGGCGCCTTATCGGATGTCGCCAGTAGAGTTGGCAGAACTTAAGAAGCAGTTGGAGGATTTATTGGAGAAGCAGTTTGTGAGACCAAGTGTATCACCTTAGGGAGCTCCAATATTGTTGGTAAAGAAGAAGGATGGGACTTCTCGTCTATGTGTAGACTACCGACAATTGAACAAAATTACAATCAAGAATAAATATCTGTTACCAAGGATCGATGATTTGATGGACCAATTGCGAGGAGCCGCGATATTTTCTAAGATTGATTTACGTTCTGGTTATCACCAGATACGTGTGATGGTGGAGGATATCCCAAAGACTGCGTTTCGGACGCGTTACGGATATTACGAGTATCAAGTGATGCCTTTTGGTGTAACTAATGCACCTGCGATATTTATGGACTTCATGAACCAGATTTTCCGTTCATACTTGGATAAGTTTATTGTTGTCTTTATTGATGACATCTTGATTTATTCTCGAAGTCAGGAGGAGCATGCTGAACATCTCAGAGTGGTTCTCCAGATTTTGAGGGAAAATAAGTTGTATGCCAAGTTGTCCAAATGTGAGTTTTGGTTGAGCGAAGTACAATTTTTGGGGCATGTCATATCGGCAAATGGGATTGAAGTTGATGCTTCAAAGGTGGAGACAGTTGTTCAATGGGAGAGACCGAAGACAATATCGGAGATCCGTAGTTTCATCGGATTGGCTGGTTACTATCGACGATTCATAGAAGGGTTTTCAAAGATTGCAGGACCTCTTACCCAACTTACACGAAAGAATCAATCGTTTACATGGACTAAAGCATGTGAGGAAAGTTTTCAGGAGTTGAAACGACGACTGACTACTTCATCGATTTTGATTCTACCTGATCCGAATGAACCTTTCGAGGTGTATTGTGATGCTTCGTATCAAGGATTGGGTTGTGTACTTATGCAAGACCGTAAGGTTGTGGCATATGCGTCGAGGCAGCTGAAAGTACGTGAGAGGAATTATTCGACTCATGACTTGGAGTTAGCAGCAATGGTGTTTGCATTGAAGGTATGGAGACATTTTCTCTATGGGGCAACGTTCACTGTTTTTAGTGACCATAAAAGTTTGAAGTATCTGTTTGACCAGAAAGAGTTGAACATGAGACAAAGGCGTTGGCTTGAGTTTCTGAAGGGTTGTGACTTTCAGTTACAGTATCATCCCGGGAAGGCGAATGTCGTAGCGGATGCTCTAAGTAGGAAAGTGCTTAATGCTTCTATTATGATGATAAAGGAGAAGGAACTAATAGAAGAGTTTCAGGATATGCGATTATCTGTGAAGTTGACACCGGGAAAGATATGTTTGAATCTGATCGTTATTTTGAATAATATGATGGATAGAATACGCGAAGGGCAAAACAGTGATCAGTATTTGCAAGAAGCAAAGGAAACAAGAAGTCAAGGAGCGGAATTAGAATTCAGCGAGGGTGTTGATGGAATTTTGAAGTTCAAGGGGAGAGTTTGTGTACCAAACGATCCAGAACTGAGGAAATCAATTTTGGATGAAGCTCATCGAAGCAAGTTGAGTATGCATCCAGGAGCCACGAAGATGCACCAGGATTTGAAACAGCTATATTGGTGGCAAGGAATGAAGAGGGATGTCGCATAATATTTATCATCCTGTTTGATTTGTCAGAAGGCCAAAGTGGAACATCAGAGACCATCAGGAATGTTTTAACCTTTGCCTATTCCTGAGTGGAAATGGGACGACATAGCAATGGATTTCGTAACTGCACTGCCGAAGACTCGGAAGGGTCACGATTCTATATGGGTAATTATTGATCGGCTTACAAAGTCGGCGCACTTTTTACCGATTAATATTAAGTACTCAATGGAGAAGTTGGCTCAAGTGTACATCAATGAAATTGTTAGACTTCATGGTGTACCATCCAGTATAATTTCTGATCGAGATCCGCGATTTACATCGAGATTCTGGAATAGTTTACAAGAAGCGATGGGAACGAAGCTACGTTTGAGTTCTGCTTACCATCCACAAACAGATGGTCAGTCAGAAAGGACGATTCAGTCATTGGAGGACGTGTTGAGGGCTTGTGTACTAGAGCAAACTGGTTGTTGGGATGAATTTCTACCATTGATAGAGTTCACTTACAACAATAGTTTCCATTCAAGCATAGGGATGGCACCCTATGAGGCTTTATATAGAAGAAGGTGTAGAACACCATCGTGTTGGTACCATGATGGTGAAAGTACTGTGGTAGGACCCGAGTTTGTGCAACAAATAACTGAGAAAGTGAAGATGATCCAAGATAAGATGAGGACAACTCAGACACGGCAAAAGAGTTATGCAAATAAAAGAAGAAGACCGCTAGAATTTGAAGAAGGTGGCCATGTATTTTTACGTGTGACGCCTATGACTAGAGTTGGACGAGTAATCAAGTCGAGGAAGCTCACTCCGAAGTTTATTGGACCGTATCAGATACTTCGTCGGGTAGGTTCGGTAGCTTATCAGATTGCATTACCACCGTTCTTATCAAATCTTCATAATGTATTTCACGTATCACAACTACGGAAATATATTTCTGATCCGACTCATGTTATTGAGCCAGACACAGTACAACTAAAGGAAAACTTGACCTATGAGACATTTTTCGATCAAAATTGAAGATCGAAGGGTAAAGCAACTTCGAGGAAAAGACATCGCATTAGTTAAAGTGGTATGGAATGATGTAAGTGGTGAAGCCACTTGGGAGTTGGAAGAGAAGATAAGAGAGCAGTATCCGTTTTTATTTTGAATATGTATGTCAAGTTTCGAGGACGAAACTTTATTTTAGAGGGGGAGAGTTGTAACACCCCAAATTCTGACTATGTGAATAGTAATAGCAGAATTACATTATTTTACATTTTCTGTGTGTTATAAAAATAGTTTGATTGTTCTGAGATCATTTTTGATCATTTTGTGTGATTTGCTCCGAGTCAAGAAAATAATAATTTTCTGACCGGGAAAAATCTTATTTTAATTAATTAGAGCTGGGGGATCTTACTAAACCCAATTCTGATTGATATATATATTAATCTCCTAATTTTTAGGATTTAATTGTGTAATAAAATAATTTTATATTTTTATAATATTATTTTTTTCAACAGTACCTACTGTCTCAAAAATAGTAGAAAAATTATTTGTGGACCCGAAAAAGTTCATGGGGCCCACGTTTAGGAAAAGCAGTCAACGATTCTGACTGGACAAAAATCTAAACCAATAGGAATTAGTCAAAATAAGTAGGCTTGACTTTCTAAACCAATTAGAATGAGTCAACAAAAGAAGCATTGACTTCTTTGTGAACCACTGGATTGCAAAGCTTACTTTAGAAGCTTTAACCTTAGTCGTTGATCTAATCAATGGTGAGATAAGAATGCTAGTTTTATGACCAATTGATATCTACCTTAGATGTGATCTATGGCTAGGAATTAAAGATGAATCAATGGTTATAATTAAGTCAAAAATTGTAGGCTTGAATTGGTTAGTAGCTAATTAAGCTTAATTTGACTAATCTAATTACTTAATTAGCCAACTAAGTGAACTAGTTTAGTTCTTAAGTAATTGTGATCTAAATACTAATTAGATATCCTAATATTAATTAAAGGTTATAATATATGCTAATATATATTAAATTAACTAGTTATATGATTAGTATGTTAATTAAAATTGGTTAGGATATTTAACCTAACTAATTCCCTAATTTGTTAGTATGTAATTAGGAGTAATTTGGAAACAATTAAGTCACTAAAAGGATGGAGGGCTGCATGGTTTTGGGCTGCAACAAGGAGGCTTGGATGGCTTGATTCTACAAGGTTCTTGAAGCCTCCAACATGACATAAGCCATGTGCACCAATGTGAACACTCTAGGATATTTTAACATGCAAATTCAATCACTCAACCTCACTAAAAGTTCACTCACAAAGAAGCATGTCTTTTTACATTCACTTTCATTTATTACACTTATCACAAAATCAAGCATCCATTTTCTCTCCAAAAACTACCAAGAACCAAGCACACTTTTCTTTTCTTTCTTTCTCTCCATATTCGGCCAAGATCACCACCTATACTACCAAATCTCTATAATTTTATCTCATCATATTTTCTAAACCCAAATCCCATTCTAAACACTTTTCATTCACAAAGTTTTTCCAAAAAACTACTCTAGCTTGTCCAAAATCCAACCTTTTGCTTACTTACTTAAGGGTAAGTCTTGATTCTATGGTTCAAAATTGGATTTTTAATTTTTCTAACCATGATTGTTCCATGGTTTTTCAATATTAAACCTTGTTTGTGTTTTTACTAATTGTTTAAGAATTTTAGGGATTTGTTTGGGTGATTGCACAAATTTGAAGGAAAGGAGGAGAACTAACCGATTAAATTGTCTTCAAGAGGTAAGAGAGAGATTTAACCTCACCAACCAAGTTTCGGTGGTGTGAGGATGGTTTTGTACGGTGAAAAATCCATATGGGTTCTTCACCGATTATTTGATTGTGTTTGTGTTTTGTTTGATTGTGTTTCTATGGTTGCATGTGTGATTAAATGCTTAAAACTTTGATATTCTATGTGTATGTGTAATTATGAAAGCATGAGACCGTATGCGTACTTTAGGATGTGAATAACATGATGAATCGATTGTATGTGTACTCCAAAGAGTACTGAGGCTCACGGCCATACTATAGAAAAAGGACCAAAGTCCTTACACTGATGAATTAAAATGAGAATAGAGAGATTTAAATGAATTTGGGAAAATTTTGAGAATAGTAAAATAAAATGATTTTATGGGTAGTAAAGAAAAGAAATAACGATTTTTGAAAAACAATACCATTTACTGATTTTTGAGGAGTTATACCGTGAATTTTTATAAAAGAGGGACTAAATTATAAATTTTATCAAAATAAGGGGCCATTGTGTAAATACTTATTTTTAAGGGGGTCATATTATAAATATTATTTTTAGAGGGGTCAAATTATAAATATTTGATAAAAGATGGACTATTTTGTAAATATTTTGTAAATATATTAAATTTTTAGGGACTATTTTATAAATATTCATTTTTGAGGGACTAAGAAAATGAGTTTTTGAAGGACTAAAGTGTAAATTGGAAAATAAAGCTAATTTTAGTATTAAAATGAGAAAAATAGTATTTTTGAAAAGACGACAAAAATATTTACGCGATTAGAAAATGTTGAAAAATCGCTACGCGATTTTGAAAAATTATGTGAAAAAATGAAAATATGATCGCGATTAAAATACGGTAATTATATTGTCGATTATTGTATGGGACCCGAATATGTGATATGAAATAGAAATGTGAATAGTGCATGGTACATGCATTGGAAAGGTTCGATGGACTGTATGAGGCTAGTTGCCTAGGAGAGACTACACCTCCTGAGTGGGTGTGATATGCGTAGTGTAAGTCACTCGTTGACCTTGGGGGCATTGGGGTGTGGGTTGCCTACAATGGGCGATGGTAGCTCTTATGTACCGTGGGTTAGACCGACACAACACACCAATGATCCCGGGCAAGACACTATCCTTAATCAAGATCGATAAAAACGTCGTGTATATGCTAGATGTGCAAGATTGAGCACGTGGTCCGAGGCATATTGGTGCAGGACAATTCTTTTCGATCACTCTCTCCGACCTGAGTTGTAGCTCATGGAGTAGGAAATTGAGTCTGTGTGCATACATATAATGATAGAGGGTATTATCGTAATTCCTGTTTATGATAATTGAATTATTGGTTATTTGATCATTAATAAGGAATAACTGTAATTATGATATGATGACTGTATGAAATATTGTATGTGTTTATCTTCATTGCTACCATATTGGTATTGGCGTAGGTGATCTCACCTCTTTGTATGTATGTTTGGTATTATATTTATATTTGTTAAGACGTCGAGCAAGAAAAAAAGCGAGAAGCTGAGGAGGAGCAGATTCTTGCTGAGGATGTCGAGTTTTGAAGAGATGCAGATACCTAGTTTCCTTGGCTACCTGAGGTTTACATTCATTGGAGGAGATGAGGCATGGACTGTAGATTTAGAGAGAGAGAGTATCTATTACTTGGGAGACCTAAATATTAGACTGAGTAGACAACATTTAGGACACCCTTACTTTTCTGTCAATATTTATGTACAACTAGAGTTCCCAATATCTATTAGGCAGTATTGGGGAGCATACTATCGTACTCCCAGTACGGTTAGTATTGTGTCATCTGCTCGGACACTGTCCGTAGGGACTGCACCTCATGCTTTGGATTTCTATCTGCTGAGGAATCTGAGGAGGACCCGTCTGAGGGTTCTGCTGTCTAGTAAGATTTGGGCTATATGTTAGTTTTAAATTAAAGCTTAAATATTTTGGAAGTCTAGTTTGTAAAATATTAAGTGCGACAGTACTAAAAGGCTTGTATGTATATATATAATGTAAATTATGTGTCACAATGTTGTTATGTTTTTATTTTCTGCTAAGTTTATCTTATTATCACCAAGAAATTTTATAACTCGTATTTATAATATAAGCTCGATTTTTAATTGAAGGGTAATTTGGTAATTAAATAACACCAAGTGTGATGCCCTAAGGAGGGTGTTACAGAAAGCAAAACCTTTTCATAATCACAAATAATCAATTAAGTATAATCTATAATCGATTATTAAACTAAATTAGTATGCATAGGATTTTAACTCATACACAAATAATATATTATGGCTTCAGGATAATCAACTATTTGGTACCAATAGATTAGCACATTTTTAAGCTTAAAAGAAATAATCGATTATTGATTTTGAATAATCAATTATAAGCAAACTTCAAACAGTTCATGTTTTGCTTTTAAATGAAAATAATCGATTATAGATTTGCAATAATCAATTATCTGGGTTTCTAAAAATAGAGAATAACGACTAGTTTCTCACATTTAATGCTCCCAATCAGCCTCAACAAATCTATTAACTCACAAGCTTTAAAAGCAAAGGTTTGGGGACTTAAACATAGTTGGAGAAACATATGAAAATCATTATTGGGCATTCATTACGAGTTCTAACTACTCTTTCTCATAATTCCCTATTTAGAGCTTAAGTTTGTGTGATTCCTTGATATCATTGAACTTCAATCTGTATCATCTGCTCTTGTGAAAGTTTCTACCTATTCTTTTTATCTTGTAGTCATTTTAAGAGAGTGAGGTATCTCTCAAAAGAGCAAAGGGTAATGTATCTCTTGTGAGTAAGGCTTAAATACTAAGGATGAAGTATCCCAAGAGCGTTGTAAGTGCTTTTTCATGTAAAGGTTGCAAGCACCTATTAAAATATTAAAATTAGTGAAAAAATCTAGGGTACATAACTTGAGGGCTAGATGTAGGACACAAGGAGTGGCTGGACTAGTATAAATCGTTGTTAGCATTCTCTTCTCCCTATCTCTTTTATATTTGAGCAATTCAGTTCATTATGTTATCTTGTGTGCATTCATTCTTGGTTGTTGTTTCCTGAAACTTGTGCGAGAAGTACTCATCCATTCATTTCTTACAATTAATAGCTTCAACAAAAATTAAACAATTATTTTACAAAAATATTTTACAAACTCAATTCACCCCCTCTTGAGTTTGAAGCTACTTGGTAACAAGTGGTATCAGAGCTTGATTCTTGTGTAAAAAGCTTAACAACTTCAAGAGGAGAGATGGTTTCTTCAAATCCTTTTTCATTAGAGGGTGCTTCCATTAATAGATGTCACTTTTACAATGGTGATGGATATGTATGTTGGAAGGAACACATGAAATTTTTTATTAAAGCTATTGATTGGATGTACGGGATCTATAAAAATTGGTCATTTTGTCCCTACATATCTTGTTGATGGTGTAAGGGTTAACAAACCAAAAAGTGAATGGAATGATGAGGATAATAAGAAAGTGTAATACAATTTGAGAGCTAAAAACATCATTACCACAACCTTGGGGGTATGATGAGCTCTTTAGGATCTCAAATTGTAAAACAACCCTAGAAATATGGGACATTTCACAATTTGCCAATGAAGGTACTAATGAAGTGAAAAGATCAAGAATAAGCACTCTTCCACATGAATATGAGCCTTTTATAATGAACTAAGGTGAAAGAATTCAAGAAATGCAAAAGTGATTTACTCAAGGTGATAACCTTTCCAAATGAAGATCTTTTTAATAAAGTGTTGAGGTGTTTTAGTACGAATTGACAACCAAAGGTGATAACTATTGTAGAATCAAGAAACCTTGTTACCATGACCCTTGCCACACTGTTTACAAAGCTTCAAGAGCATGAATTGGAGATAAATAGGCTCAATCAACATGAAGAGATTGATAGGAGGAAGAAATGGATTACTCTCAAGACCACCTCTACATTTAATGAAGATGATGGAGATGGTTTGGAAAATCTTAAGCTTAATGAGGAGAACTTTAGTCTCATTGTGAAAAAATTTGGAAAGCTTCTCAAGAAGAAGGGAAACTAAAGAAGACGTCCCTTTCCACTAAAGAAGACATATGCACAAAGGGGAAGGGACGTCATCCACTTCTACATGCTATGAATGTGGCAAACCGAGAGACATAAAAATAGAGTGTCCAATTTACCAAAAGAAAATGGAGAAATTTGAGTAGAGGCCTTCAAAGGAAAATAAGGGTAGAAGAACTTACATAGCATGAGATAACAATAATGTAGACTCAACGGATAGCTCTGACAATTAAGAAGCTCATCTTTGTCTCATGGCTAGAGGAGAAGAGGAAGATGATGATGGCATAGAGGTAGTATCCTCTAACCTTGACTTATCTCCTTCTTATAGTGAATTGCAAGATACACTTGAAGAAATACATGATAAATCCATGAAGTTTGCTAAACTTATTTCTTCTTCTAAGAAAACTATTTCATCTTTAGAAAATAAGATTTCAATTTTGAATAAAGAGATTAAGGAACTCAAGATTGAAAATGAATCTCTTGGATTGATTTATGCCAATTCTTCGTGTATGACTTATACCTCACAAGAACTTACATTTACATCCTCTTCTTGCCCCTTATGCGAAGTTTATGAAAAATAAATTGAGGACTTAAAAAACACCCTTGCCAAGTTTACCTTTGGAAGGGAAATTTAAACATATTACTTGGGAAACAAATATGTGTTTTGAGAAGACTGATTTGGGGTATAATCCCAAGAGCCAACAAAAGCTATATAATAACTTCTTTGTTCCATGAAGCATATTAAGTAGTCCTTTTCTAACATGTTTTCATTGTGGCAAGAGTGCATCCACAAGCAATGCTAGGAAGAACATCAATATTGGCTCTAGGAAGGTGTAGGTTTCCAAGGGCAAAGTGTCCAAAAACTAACACATAAGGACCTAAAAATATTTGAGTACCTAAAGTTAAAAATTAAATGTGTTTTGTAGGTGTGCTTGAAGGCTAAGAACTCACATTAGTACCTTGATAGTGGTTGCTCCTAGCATATGATCGGAGATGCTTCCAAATTCTCTTACCTAGTCCCTAAGAAGTATGGACATGTAACCTATGGAGACAACTATAGAGAAATGATCCTTGGTGTTGGCAAAGTTAGAAAAAAATCTCTCTTCCTCTATAGAAAATGTCTTGCTTGTTAATGGACTCAAATATAATTTGCTTTGCATTAGTCAACTATGTGATAAAAGAAATAAAGTTATCTTTGATTTAAATCATTACATAATAGAAGAAATAGATGACAAGTAATTTAAGTTTGTAGGTCATAGAGTGAATAATATTTATATGATTAGTCTAAATAATATATCCTTAAATGATGTGCAATATCTTATGAGTAAGGAAGATGATTTATGGTTTTGTTATAGAAGAATTGTGTACATTCACATTGATCACTTAAATAAGTTGGTCTCTAAAGAGCTAGTAATTGGATTACCTAAGCTTAAATTTGAAAAAGATAAGCTATGTGATGTTTGTCAAAAAAGAAAACAAGTAAAGGTCCTTTTTAAATCTAAAATTGTTGTTTCAACTATTAGACCTTTTCAACTTTTGCATATGGATCTTTTTGGTCCATCAAGAGTTATAACCTTTGGTGGGAATTATTATGCACTTGTGATTATGGATGATTATTTTAGATTTATAAGGACATTATTCCTCCCTCACAAGAACGATGTTTTTCAAGCTTTTAGAAAACCTGTCAAAGTTATTCAAAAATGAAAAGAATTCTAACATTGCATTCATTAGAAGTGATCATGGTGGGGAATTTGAAAATTAAGACTTTGAAATCTTTTGCATTGAAAATGGAATTGAGTATAATTTTATAACCCTTTTAACACCACAACAAAATGGAGTTGTAAAGAGGAAAAATAGATTTTTGGAAGAAATGACTAGAACTATGCTTAATGAGTCTAACCTTCTTAGGTATTTTTGAGTGGATGCGGTAAGTACTGCTTGTTATGTATTGAATAGGGTCCTAATAAAGTCAATTTTAAAGAAAACCCACTATGAATTATACAAAGGAAAGAAGCCAAGTATTTCCCATCTTCATGTATTTGGATACAAATGTTTTGTTTTAAATAATGGAAAAGATAACCTAGGAAAATCTGATGAGGGTATATTTCTTAGCTATTCTCTTCATAGTAAAGTCTTTAAAGTGTATAACAAAAGAACTATGACTATTGAAGAGTCTATACATATTGCATTTGATGAGACTAACCCAAATAGAATGGGAAAAGATGTTGCAGAACTTTTGTCCAAAACACATTTGGATAGTAAAGAAAAAGAAGCAAAGAAGGAAGAAGAAAGTCAAGTTGAACCCCTAAAGTAAGAGGAATCACAAGTCAAGGATTTTCCCAAGGAATAGAGGACATCAAGATGTCATCATCTTGACAAAGTAATTAGTGATGTATCAAGAGGGGTAACAACTTGAAACTCTTTTAGAGATGCATGTAACCATATGGTCTTTGTTTCTCAAATTGAATTTAAAGACTTAGATGAGACTATCATTGATGAACATTAGATCTTGGACATTCAAGAAGAATTAAATGAATTTGAAAGGAATCAAGTTGGGAACTTATTCCAAGACCCAATGATCATCCAATAATTGGTACCAAATTGGTTTTTAAGAAAAAACTTGATGAAATAAGATAATAAAACGAAATAAATTTAGGCTTGTTACTAAAGAATATAATCAAGAAGAAGGAATTCATTATAAATAAACATATACTCTTGTTGTTAGATTAGAAGCTATTAGAATATTACTTGCCTTTACATTCATAATGAATTTCAAGCTTTACCAAATGAATATGAAAAATGCTTTTTTAAATGGTTTTATTCAAAAAGAAGTGTATGTGGAACAACCTCCTAGTTTTGAAAGTTATGAGCTACCCAACCATGTTTTAAAATTGAAAAGGACTTTATATGACTTAAAACAAGCTCCAAGAGGTTGGTATGAAAAGTTGAGTAAGATCCTTTTAGAAAAAAGTTTTTCAAGAGGCAAGTTTAATCGTACACTCTTTATCAAAAACAAAATGCATGACATTCTCCTTGTGCAAATTTATGTTGAAGACATTATATTTGGTGCTACTAATAAGTCTTTCTACAAGGAGTTTGATAACCTCATGCAAAGTGAGATTGAAATGTCTATGATGGATGAACTCAACTTCTTCCTTGAACTTCAAATCATGCAAACAAAGGATGAGACTTTCATAAGTCAAACCAATTATTGTAAGGAGTTGCTCAAGAGATTTGGAATGGACAATGCAAAAGAAATGACTACTCCAATGAACACATCCTATTATTTGGACAAGAATGAAGGAGGTAAAGTTGTAGAAATCATTAAATATGAGGTATGATTGGCTCATTCATTTATCTTACCGCAAGTAAGTCAGATATAATGTTTAGTATTTGCATGTGTGTAAGATATAAGCTAATCCTAAGAAATGATGCCTAAGTATTGTAAAAAGAATTATGAAATATCTTGTAGGGACTATATAAATGGGCTTGTGGTGCCCCAAGGGTGCCTCATATAGTTTAGTTGGTTATTCCAATTCCGATTTTGCGAATTACAAAATGGATAGGAAAAGTACTAGTGAGACATGCCAATTACTTGAAAGCTCTTTAGTTTCTTAGCATAGCAAGAAACAAAATAATGTGACATTGTCTATGGCTGAAGCTAAGTGTGTTGTAACCAAAAGTTATTGTGTTTAAGTCCTTTGGATGAAGCAACAACTTTTTGATTGTAGACTCTAACTTGATCATATCCCTATAAGGTGTGATAATAATAATGCAATCAACTTGACTAAAAATCTTATCTTGTACTCAAGAACCAAACACATTAAAATAAGACATCACTTTATAGGGATATGATCAAGCTGGAGTTCATAACCTAGAATTTATAAGACATCACTTTATAAGACATCACTTTAAAAGAAGATTATATGATTCAAAAAAATGGAAAGATCTAAACAACTTGCTTAGATTTACAAAACCTTTAGCTAAGGAAAATTGCTTTTTTCATAAGAAGACAATAAAAAAAATGGCTATATTGTGGTAGTTTTTTAGGGGAGGTTATCATAAACCTCCACAAATCAATATTAATGTGGCATTTAGCTCAACTTTCTCTAGGTAATTTTATTTGCTAGGTTTTTCTTTTTCATATTGCAGAGGCTTTCAACCTCCTCAAATTAAAAACAAGAAAAGCATTATTCATCTAGAATAGTTGCCTGACCCGAATTATTTAATTTTGGCATATATATATATGAGGCGGAATGGTAAAATTTACATGTCATCTATTTCCCAAAAGTACTATTGTATTTCCCTCAAGCTTAGTCATATAGTCAATCAAAACAACTTTGTCAGTCTCAAAACTCTACCAATTAATAGTTTCCGATACTTCTTTTGAATATCAAAATCAACAGCCACTGTTATGATTAACAGTGGTGATGGGCCTGATAGTAGCAGCTATAAGCTGGGAAATAGAATAACAAATATTCCTTTTAGGAAGAGAATCGAGGGAGAAAAAAAAACCATCGGGCTTCTTTTTTTCCACATCACTTAAGATTCACTCATTCTTAAATCCTGAACTTCTGTGTAATAAGTCTAATGTGTTTTGTTTTCTGCAAAAATCAAAAGAAAACATGGAGATGAGGGACAGATGGGCAACTGCCAAGTTTTAGCACTGAGTAAAGAGACACAAAAATATTTATGAATAAATGATAACACCCTTAACACAGTGGCAAAAAACATTATTTGACTACCTATTTCATATAGGCAATGAAATTCAACAAAGTTTTAAACGAAGATTTCTCTTTCATCACTAATCCCACTCTCAATTGCAAAATTCCATTCTTTGGGTTTACTGAAAACAAGCTTGTCCCTTTTTTTTGGCTGATGAAGGACTAGGGGTGTCCAATGGATTAAGTCAACACATGAACCCATGAGTTTTGACTCAACTCAACTCATAAAATGTGAGTTGGGTTGGGTTCACAGGTTGGGAAACGCTTCAACCTGCAAGGTACGGGTCGAGTGGCGGGTTTGGAAAGTGTCGACCCATGCAAACCCAACCCACCCAAGTAGTTTTTTTTTTTTACTATAACCCATTTAGCCATAGTGGCAATTTATGTTATTTTTCTCATGACTTTTCTATACAATCAGTTAAGTTTAAGTGTAGGTATTGTAGTCACATTGAGAGTGTGACCAAGAAAATAGTGATTAGAAACTCATAAAACATCTGACTGACTAATGTGATGAAAATCTAACTGATCACTTGGATGACAAAGAGTCTCATGAGAAAATTGAGAATGGAGTAAATGATTATGTCATCCATATTATATATGTGATGACATTGACTTCAATTAACTAATGTGATTTGTTATTTATAACTTTTAGGACATGTTATCTTGCTTTAGTTTATTTTAGATTCATGTTAACTTAGTAAGACTTATTAAGTTTATTTATAACATTGACTCGTGTTCTTGATAATAAACTCTTTGGAAGGATTAAAAGAACACAATAAATATAGAATTAGAATTGTTGATTGCATATATTTATGTTTATAAACCAATTAACGGGAATAAATAACTCAAACAAAATAATATGCTTGTTTTACTAATATTTCATTATTAGATGAAGGATCTTAAAAGAGGTTCTCTACTTACTAGAAAAATTTACACGGTAATAAACCTATAATGCATTCCAAAAAAGCTAGAGAACAAAAGCAGGTTAAAGGAAGTTTTCTTATAAGTATTTGAGTTATGACTAGTTTTGTTTAGTTTATTCCAAATTTAGTAAGACTTGTTAGTTGTTAATTTGTTATGCACTTATTGACTTATGGTATTTAGTTTATTTGAGATTAAGACCTATTATATTTGAGTAAGGTTAGTTAAGACTTATGATGTTAATTTGGCAGATTGAGACATATTATGTTTGATATTGAGACTTACGATGTTAATTTGTTAGATTGAGACCTATTATGTTTGAGATTGAAACTTATGATATT
Source organism: Ormosia semicastrata (assembly GCA_029884595.1). Taxonomy (NCBI): domain Eukaryota; kingdom Viridiplantae; phylum Streptophyta; class Magnoliopsida; order Fabales; family Fabaceae; genus Ormosia; species Ormosia semicastrata. Next base: position 35,838,261 of record JAQQTO010000048.1, on the reverse strand, counting down.
AATTTGTTAGATTTTTGTATTTTGACTTTTTTTTCAGGAATTTTTTTTTTAAAAAAATATCAGATCTACAGGTTCGACCCAACTCAACCCACTCTCGAACAAGTCAGGTTAGGTCAGGTTGAGTGAAAAAATCTTAGACCCAATCCAACCCAACCCCACTACTATGGTGAGCGGGTCATGTAATACCTTTAATGACATGTTAGACTTGTGTATGTATACAAAAGGAAACATATGACTTGCTTAACATGCATGTTTAATTTTGTGAAGAACGGAGTTAGTTTAGGTAGTTTGTTGCAACTCAGAGTGTAAAAAGTAGCTTAAAATGACTCAGATAATAGCATAAATTGCTTAGATGAAGGGAATAAGTATGGATGATTTATTTCTAGATCACAAATGTATGAAACAAGATGTAGTTAAAGTTTCAAGGTAAACTGAGTTAGTTTAGCATTTTTAGGCATACTAGTTGTCTATTTATAGCCAGATTGACTAGTAGTAGATATGGTAATATCAGATAATGATGAAGCAACAATTTTAATGAATCTTAGTATTTATTTTTAAGTTGTTAAAATTTAGAAATGTTGTAGCCAAATCTAAGTATTTTTAGCAAATCGAGATTTATCATTTATGGCCTAAAGGCCTTAAGAGTCTTTTGTTTCTCCTTCATAAGCCTCACTCATAGCTATTTTGTTTCAAAAAATAGAATTAGAAAGTGTGAAAGAGCAAGAGGAAAGAAAGGAGAAGGAAGAGGAGGAGAAAAAGAGAAAAGCCAAGGGAAAATACAGGGTGTGATCTTCCAAAGCTTGAAGCTTTAATCCAGCTACCAACGTATGGGATTAGAGCTTCTTTTCATCTCTTCTCTTTATTTTTACCATAGATGCACTCTTGGTTCATAATAGGCCAAAATGAGTTATAGAGGTGTTTGATGTGTTTTTCTTGCATGATTGAGTTTCTTTTGTCATTCATGACTTGTTTATAGTATAAGTTGAAGTTAGAAACTTAGAACATCTCATTTAGACCTTTGATTCACAAAAATGGAGTTTTAGGTCAAATATGTGATTTTGGTGCATGAATCCAAATTAAGAGGTTTAAGTTAGTGATTGTTGATTCCTATATGTCAATGAACTGATTAGGGACTTAGAATCACTTAGAAACTGATTTGGAATGTTCAAAATCCATGAAAAGAACTAATGGAACAATACCACAGTTCTGTAGAATCTGGTTTCTGCTAAGTACACCATAGCATGAGGAGGTTATGTCGTAGCGTGAGACTATTTTTGCTATATGTGCCGTGGAGTGCCAGCGCCATGCTGCGGCATAAGGGTGATGCTACATCCAGTATTAAAACTCGAGATTATGGCGTCGCGGCATGCCCAAGGTTTTGTCGCGGCGTGAGAACCAAGAACTCCAAAAATGTCATTTTTGATGTTTTCAAGTTCTTGGCTAGATGGAATCATTTATGTATATTTCTTAAGGTGTGTTAAGATAAAAATAGGTATAATTTCAATAGAGGGATTGTTCCTAGCATAGAAGAGAAAGTTTAAACCTTTGAGCATTCAAGAGTTATGATTTGCTTTAGGTAAGTATCTAGCACCTTAGGCTACTTTTGTAGTAATGTATGTCACTTAAGAGTAATGAGTAATGAGGTGATGTTTAGATGCATGTATGATGGGAAAGATTAGTAGTATTGATCTTTGTGAGTATCCTTTGATGTTGTGCACCATCAGCCTAAACTTCTCGATAATGTCAGGATATGTGTAATGTGAGGATGAGTTTTCTCTCTATTTACCACAAGATAGTACACTAAACCAATATTCCTAAGTTTAACATCTTGGTTCTAAGTTGGACTAAGCATGTATGTATGATTAACTTGGTTTCTTTAGTTGCTAAAGTTTAACCATATAGTTGCTTTGAACATATCTTTTTAATATGTGTTAAGATTATGTTTAATATGTTATATATGACTGGTTTTAGTTTAATTATACTGAGAAATGTTATTTCTCACCCCACTGTGTTGCCATGTAATTCCATGTGAAAGTTCTTTTAAGAACAAGAAGAAAAAAGAAGCTCAAGATTAGATTAGTCTTACAGATTATATTACAACTGTTGTATTTATTAGTACTTTTTTTGTAATGTAAAGAGTTATGTAATACTTCAAGCCTTTGCTAAGGCTAATGTTGTATATATATATATATAAGTATGCATTATGTTATGAGATCTATGTTTTCCGCATTTCATGTGGCTCTCTATAATGTTTCCAATGAACATTATAGATATATGATTAGGTCATTATGTATGTAGTGACATTGTAATGCTAAGTATCTCCTTGTATACTATGTACATTGGGATAGTGGTATTAGGACGTTACAGGTTAGGTCCAAAAAAACTATTGAACCCACCCAACCCACCTAACGAACACCCCTATGAACGATGATGCAGAAAGGCGAATACAAAAAGGACCCTGTTAGAGAAGGAGATGAGAGCGATTTTTATATTTGTTATTTGTTTAAAGATACTTATATTTAACGACAGAAATTAAAACTTAAAGTCTTAAATGACCTAAGTTGGTTAAGTGGCATCCACATCACTTTGGTTAACCAGATTCGGTCCAGGTGCTTTCTCTAGTACCTTTGTATTTGGAAGGGTTCAGAAACCCTTCCTAGTTGTACTAATTAAATGTAACCATATGTCTTGTAATTTCCACATTATTAATGAATCCTTTTATAGCTTATAAGGATCTGTGAATTCTATAATTTATCAAATTGACCCCAAGGACCATTTTATAAAATTAAAAATCTTTTACCCCAGTTAACATTAAACATACCTAATTTTAATCCTAAATTAAACTGAACAACTTTAATCCAAAATTTCTCTCCCAACTCATATGAACCCTAACTCTTGCCCTATTTCCATCGTATTCTTACCTGAGGCTTCCAAACTAAACATACCCACAATTTTCGGACCATAACTTCACCCTGTGCTCAAATTGATTGGATTTTATTGCTACACCTCCTTTGTCGTCTTCGAATCAAGAGTTAGTCATTATGTTGCATCAACTATTAATACCTTGTTACTTGTTGTTGCCATTCACACAAGCACACACACTCTCTCTCCCTATGGCGGCAGTCGAAGCTCCCCTTCATACTAGTGATCTCACTGAGCTAGTCAACGACATCAAGCCCTTTAATGATGTCCGGGTTTTCCTTTTATCCTTTCAAAAATATCTTTTTTTAAATATAATATGCAATTTGCAATCCTTAACTAGTATGAAAGTTCTGTATTTGTTGGTTTATATCAAGTATTTGTTCTATATCTATTATATTCTTCACTATGATGCAATTATTGTTTCTTTTTTTTGTTTTTGCAATTGGAAGCTTCATAATTTGATTCAAGAATTTCGATTGACAAAAAAAATTCTAGCATTTTAAGCAAATAATATGGTAGTTGTTCTTCTATTATTTACATCAGAATTCATTCAAAATATTGCAATAGACTGAGAAGCTCAATTTTCATGCCTGGGTGTACTGCAAGTTTTATAGATTAGTTAATGCAAAAGTTTTGGTTGAAAAGGACATATAAAGTGGATGGAGTAACAACCTTTTGTTGAAAAATGAAATTGGTGATGAAGAATGACTATTTGTTTATTATAACTTGTAAGCATCTATCATTTTTAGAAGAAAAGGAATTATACACTTGTGAGGCAGTAGAAGGGGAAAATAAGAGAGCTGAATATATAATAAACAAAAGGCATCATGTGAAGAAAGAAAATGAATTGAGAAAAAAAAACTAAAATAGGAACACTTTGGAAACCTCGGCAATTGCAATATAAAAACTACAACAACCTGTTTGCACGAGTGTAGGTAGGCTAGAAAATGCACAACGTACTTCAAAAGTATACTCACATTAAAGTATAGATTCTATTTTCTACTTGAGAAATTACTTTTTGTTATTAAGAATCTTAGCATTAATGAGAAAAAAATTTCATTTTGTTTGTGACAATTATTCTTAGTTCAGACACTATTTCTTTATCTTTGTCAACATCGAAGAGAATAACTCTTTTCTCTCTGTCACATGGTTGACTGAGTTTAATGGTTTTAAATGTTCCACATACCACGTGGATATGTTAGACTCGTGAGCTCCTTTACAAAGTAAAGATAGAATAAATGTTGACATGAAGTTATAGTCTGATGCTTCTTTCTCAAGAACAAAAAAAATCTGGAAACTAATAGAATCACTCTACTAGGTCTAAGATTTTTCAATTCCTGCAGCAGTTTATGGATCCTGTAATGATCCTTAAGCTTTAAAATTTTAAGGATAATCACACTATGTTTATATGTTATTTACTTATTTAGTTTACTTGTGAAGGTATATGAAGTTGAGAACTTATGGAAAGTTATTCTGTCATCTTCTTATGCAACAGTAGATATACTTGTATTTGTATAGAATCTTTACATTCCATGTCAGTGTTCTCTACTATGTGTCTCTATATTTCTAGCAAGCATATAAATCCTTAAGAATACATTTATAGGTAATTTTGGTATCCTAGTACCAAAATAACATTTTGTTATCCTAGTAATAAAATAGCATTTTGCAGGTCCGCTAATTCACATAAAGAAAGAATACTTTTCCTATTTCTAATATTTAGTAGTTCAAGTAATTAAAGATTTGTGAATGATAGTCACTCATTTAAAAAATGGCCTTTAACATAACTGACCAGAACGCTGGTCTACAAGTTTTTTTGCTTATTGTCAGAGGTATAACATTTAAAATTTTCATAAATTTGGGATGGTATGTACAAGAAGGTAGCTTTATGGCAGTAATTGGAATGTTGCACAGAAACAATGATATGGTGATCATGGAACCAGTAGAGGTCATGTACACAGGCTGTATATGGCAAAAGCTTCTCCCTTTTGACACCAATAGACTCATAATTAGGGTCTCTCGTATGGCTGCTAAGTGTATGACTGACTAGTAATGAGACAATTATTAATGAAATCACATCAAAATTTTAACTGTTTCACAATTTAACTATTCCCTTAATCTCTTTCAATTGAATCTCATGACAAAAAGGTTGAAAGACAAGGTAGAAGAGTTTTTCAAATCTAAAAATGCAACTTGTTTAGCACTGCACCCGACTCTTGTTTGTGCCAATTGCCCTATATTGATAGCATTCCAAAAAAAATGAAGCACTTAATATCAAATTAATTTTAGTAAATCTTAACAATCATTCAATTTTTTTTTCTTATTCATTTACCAAATCTTTAAACTTTTCGTAAGGAAAAAAAAAGGCTAGCTTCCTCATATGTTAGTGCACTTCTGCAGAGAATTACACAAAACAAATGCTAGGTACTAGGTAAACCTTCTCTAAGATGTGAATTTTAGTTACAATGAAAGTTAAAACTTAAAAACCTTTAAACTATTCAAACCCTTTACTAGTAACTCACTAACTTGGTACTTAAGCGAGCTTGATTGTTGCTCTTCAGTATCATACTTTCTATTAATTATTAAAAATTATAAAGGGATGTCCTCTTGACAATAATGCATAATATGGCCGTAAATGATCATAGAAAATTTATAAGTGCTAGAGGAGACTCAAAGAAGATTTACCCAGTTGATGGGCACAATACTTCATCTATTGAGAACTGATTTACACTAGGGAAATCCCCCCCAAAGCTTCATCTTCATAAGAATTAGGAAGGCACATTTGGACATAAATTGATCTTGTGCTACAAAAATGGATCTCATTGCCAAAACAAGTTTGCCTAAAACTAAATCTATATACATGTTACAGACTATAAAGAGAGCTCTTCTTAGTAAAAATGGATGGAAGGCAAACCCCAAGAATAGTCTATTCTTCACAGAAAATGCATGAATCCCTTTGATACAAGTCTGCTTTTTGGCTGCTTCACTCCCTACATTCCTCCAACTTTATCTTCCAACTTGCACTTGCACGCGCCTCATCTACTCTTTTCTGAACATAGATAGATGCATAAATAGATTCATTGGTTCTACTTCTAACACCCCATCTCCATAACAAATCAAAAATCAGAACCATCTCTTCAACTGTGTCTATGATGGCTTGTACTGTATCTGTATCCCTGATCCATTAAGTTAAGAGTCTGTCTTAACTTGGCTTCTCACGTCTCTGTAAGTTCTGCCTTATCCTCTGAGAGTACTTTTGTTCTTTACTGTTTGTTTTGCCTACAAATCTAGGCACCCACCATTTGTTTTTTTCCAAAAGCTTGGAAATTTAATTGAATTGAAGTTGCTGTTTGGGAAAATGAAGGATTTCCCTTCCTGTTTTGGTGAAAATGCAGTTCAAGTTGCAAATTCTTTATCTTCAAACGCCACCAAAACTGCACAGAATCTGGTTATATGCATTTATCAATGCTATATACGAGGTAAGTCCTACTTGATTGCCATCACGTGGAGTAAAAGTTTGATGGGGTAAGGCTTTAGCGATGGGATCGATGACTCTTCAAATCAATGTCTATGTCAGGTGGAGATTAAACCATGGGTGTTCTCCAAGAGGAGGGGTTGTAAGAGTCTAAAGGCATATTCTTGTAAAGTTGATGTATATTAGGACCTTTCTTTGGCTAAGTTTGGTGTTGGTCCTGAACCATTGGAGGAGTTTTATGTAGGAGTAGTTGTAGATCGACAAATGGTTCTACTTCTAGGGGATTTGAGGAAAGAAGCTTTCAAGAAGACCAATGCCATCGCCTTACCCTCTAATGCAGTGTTTGTTGCCAAGAAAGAACATGTTTTTGGTAAGAAGTTATTTGGTAACAAAGCTGTGTTTGTAACAATGGTCAAGTTCATGATCTTGTCATTGAATGTGACACCTCAAGTGTTAGTGATTTGTGCCTTATAATTCGCATAGACAACAAAACTATGATGCAGGTGAAGTGGTTGAAATAGAAGTTCAGGGGAAACCATACCATTGTTGTAGATGGCCTTGCAGTAGAAGTTTTCTGGGATGTCTATAATTGGCTTTTTGGTACATATCTTAGAAATTTTGTTTTCATGTTCAGGACATGCCTCTCCGAAGATAAATTGTGGGCTAGTCAACCCCTTTTCTGATGCAAATATGTTGTAGTGGTCTTTCTCTCACAGGTTTTCTGAGAGCAAATTACAAGGCCTTGGTTTCTTGTTTATTTTGAATGCTTGGAAGAATGAGTAAATTTTTTTGCAGAAGTCCATCATCTTCCATTAAATGAATACTAACAGACTTTTTAGTGAGTTTTGATTTATCAACGATGTGCTTGAATTACACTTGATTAAAGATGAGTACTTTGGTTTGTAAGTATCATTTTCTCCCTTAAATTCATACCCTTAAGTTATATGTGCATTTGAGCATATTGCAAACAAATTTTCTTTCTTTCTTAATTGGCTATATATTTTATCTTCAAGTGTTAATTTATGATCCATATTACAAAAACTATATTGTCTACAATTTGTTTTCTGTATTATTCAGGTACATCTTCATCCTTTACCCGTTATTATTAGTTTCAGGTTGTCATATATTTTTATCTTTTTGCATTGAGAATTCATTTATCAAATATGTAAGGCAGGAACTGCAAACTAGTAATGTCCAATAACTAAGAAGGTATAATAAAAATTCTTAACCAAAAGTTTGATAATCGCAGGGGGAAGCTGAGGTTGAAGAGGAAGGTAGTGTGTGTGAGAGAGAAAGAGATCAATGAATTAGAATGAATGTCAATTTACTTTTCTTCTTACTTAACAATCATTAGAGCTTTTTCTTACAAGAAACTAAGATAATGAAACTATCATCAAGCTGAGTGATCAATACTTGTTTTGTACACCATGCATCGGGCATGGATGTGATTATTCCTTCCCTTAATAGAATTACCTACTATGATGCCTAATAATTAGCAGACTGGGTATGAGATTCTGGCTAGTTATCTTTCTTTTTCTTTTCTTTTCTTTTTTTTGTTGTGCTGAGAGGCCAAACTAAAGACAGCTATTGTGGCTTGTGAATGATGTATTTACAAAGATTATCTGCTAGTTAACCTGATGAGATATCGTCAGCTCATTATGAAAAAAAAACTCTAACCAGTTTTGAAAAAGAAACAAAAAATTCTACAACTAATCAGGGGAGCCACAGGCAGCCAAAGCCAAACAGTGACTGTACTTAGCTTGTCTTATTTATTTAGATCTTTTTTTTTCTTTTAGGAGGATAACTTCATCTATGACTATACTTATTTATCTATTATTTATAATGAATTTTCTTTTATGCAAAATAATAGTTTTTTTTATTTTACTGCATATCTTGATCTATTATTATCATTTGTTATTATAGTCAAGCTGTCCAGTTTAGAGCAAGACATTTTTGTAGAATCTTTAAATTTCATTAATTCAGAAGTTAAAGTTTGCACTTAAGATAATTAGCAGTCCAGATCATCTCTCACTTGTTGCAACTCTAATCGAAGAGATGCAACTTCACTAGCCAAGCATCCTTCAATTTTGTAGCCTCTTCTTGAGAACTCAGCATAAAGCAACTCTCTTTCCAGCTTGGGATCATGGATTTCATGACTTATATAGTTTCTTGGAGTGCACCCTGCTGATATGGTAGCAGTGGCACCCTGAAGTTGCTAGTGTTCTCATGTACACCCCTACCCCACAATCACTAATGGAAAGTTGTAAACTCTATAATTGGTCCTTTAGAAGAAAAGCTACTTGCACGTGCTATCTTACTTGAACACATTCCCTTTACTCTTGAACAAATTAAGAGGGGGATGGCATGTAAGGCACTAAGTTTTTAAATGCACTGAATTTTTAGAAGGCAACAGTTTTATGTTTAAGAAATTATTTCACTTTTTCATTAGTTTTGTAAATTGGATGGTAGGTTGTGTTGTGAACATAGTTACCATGGCTACCACCACTTTCATGTTTCTCACATTCTCTTTGTTACTCTAAAGAATTTGTTTTCTCAAATGAATGCGCAGAAGTGAAAGTGCTGTCATATTTGCCTTTGGTGAAAATGCCTGTTTGGACCTTTGAATTTGGTTACTTAGAGCAAATAAATTTTACTAAACTATTGTGAGAGATATTATTAATGAATATGCTTAGGGCTAAATGACATGACATTGTGTAGATTTTTTTTGAACCCACATTCATCGTTTCCTGTTGTGAGTATTGGAGCGAATGGTTGCTTGTATCGATAGGTAAATTCTAAGTTTTCTTATGGAGTTAATATTTGTTTTACCTTTTTTGTTAAAAATGAAATAAAAGGAAAAAGATAAATAAAAAAGGGGGATGGTGTAACACCTCGATTTTTCTTTCTTTCTCTGTTATATGTGTTTTTCTAATTTTTGTGATTTTTGTGAATTATTTGAATTATTTTGATTATTTTGTTATTATTTTTGGCTTCTGTGTGTTTGAAAATGGGGCCGAAAAGTTTTATTTTTCGTGGCCAAAATTTTTTTTACTATTCATGCAGGGTCAGGGGAGCTTACTAAACCCGAAATCGAGAACATATTTCAAAGTTTTTCTTTTTCTAAGATTTTATCTGACTGATAAAATCTAGGTACATTTTATTATCCATTGGACAATAATCACTGGTTTTCTAGTAGTAGCCTTTGTCTATTGGATAATAGCTACTGGTAAATATATTGATGGCTAGTCAAATTTGATGGTTATGACAACTTTATGGTGAGCCAATGAGAAGGAAGCTTACTTGAGAAGCTTGATGGAGTCAACATTAATGGCTTAGACTTTGTTTGTTGCACCAATGGATGGCAAGCTTGGAGGAGAAGTTTTGATCTCAACCCTTGATGTCGCTCACGGCCAAGAGCTTCTAAGAGAAGCTTAAGTGATCAATTTGATTACTGTACCACCTCAATTTTTTGCTTTTCTTGAAATAAATAAGTTTTATAATATTTATAAGTTTTTGTGAATTTTTGAAAATTTTTAATTATTTTAAATATTTTAATATTATTTTGATTATTTTAATATTATTTTTGAAATATGTGCTTGAATTTCATTTTTTCTGAAAATATATGAGTTTTGTAATTTTTATGATTTTTGAGAATTTTTGTTAAATTTTCTGAGTTTGTAATTATTTTAATATTATTTTGAGTTGTATGTGTATTTGAGGCGGACCCGAAAAAATGAAAAATTTTCTTGGACTAGAAAGTTTTGGACCATCAAGGCGGGATCGGGAGATCTTGCTAAACTTGAAATCGGGAACAGTTGACAGAGATTTTCTATATCTGAGTTTTCTATTACCCATTGTGTAATAATAGCAATAGTTATTGTCCATTGGGTAATGTATTCTAGAAAATATTTTGATGACGATGACTCAAAGTGATGGACCAATGGCAAGCATGAAGAAAGCAAATTGGATACTCAACTTAAAGAAGAGAAATTCAAATTGACTGCTCAAGCTAGAAGACAAATTCAATTTGACTACTTACTCTTTCAAGGTATTTTAAGCTTGTCTTGTCATTCTTTTTCTAGAAGTGATGACTCACCATATTCTAGAATGTAGTAGAGTCCTAACTCAGCTATTTTAGAAAATTCTATGATGACTCACCTAGTAAATATCTAACGAGAAAATATCTCAGGAAATATCTGAATACAAATACCTAGGTGAAAATATCTAAGAAAAAAATATCTAAGATATTTCTAATTAGAAAATATCTACGCTAAATATCTTAAGTGTTATTATGAAAGCAGAAAATATCTAAGCTAAATATCTTAAGAGTAATGATGACCCATCATTACATGACTTTATGACTAATCAATTATAATCATGATAGTTCATTAAAAAGTCAACAAAAATGGTTGGACTAGTTACTAAGTAACTAGATAAACTAACTTAGTTACTCTAATAGTCCAATTAGTAACTAAAAGGAACAAAATAAGTTTGTAAATACTTAGAGTCTTTAGTTACTAGAATAATATCTAGAGTTTCTAGAATCATTACCTATGCATGATGTAATCATGAAACTAGATGGTTAGTATGTAACTAAATGGCTTAACTAAATTAGTTCAAATGAAACTAGATGGTTAGCTAGGTAACTAATTGAATTAATTAAGTGTAACTAGAAAGTTAATTGAATTAAGACTTGGTTACTTTTCCTATGGCACGGCCAACCAAGCATTTCTAGGATATTCATGATTTTTCTAATGACCAAAGAATGACCATTTGATGACTTAAGCCATGTGCACCCATGTGAGCCTATGTGCTTATGTTTCTATCTTGCAAAACAAGCTTTAATCCTTCTATCCTATTGTATTCCACGGCCAAGGCATGCAACATTGGACATTTCATTTGATTTCTATTACTTTGTGATACAACCAATTCTCTCACCTTTCCTCCAAAGAACCCCATGGCCATAACACTTGAATATTGGACTTTGCACTTCATTTTCTACACTATGTGACCATAAACCTCTATCATCTTTTCTCTCTCATTCAAGAACCAACCAAGAACTTCATCTTCTCTCTTCTTTGAAGGATTTGGCCATGACCATTAAAGCACCTTCCAATCTTCCATAATTTTATCTAGCGACATATCTTGAATCCTCTCATCAATCCAAAACACTTTCATGTTGAGAACTTCTCAAAATTCATTCATCTTCATCGTCATATCAAGCTAAGAACACAAAAGCTTTTATCCTTTCTTCCTTGTATAGCTCACGGCCAACTACTCTAAAATTACCTTCCAAGTTTATTTAATTTAATCCAACTTCACTTTTTGAATCCTCACATCATTCTAAGACTCTTTGGTGTTGAGACTTTAGTCTAAATCAATCATCTTTAAGCTTGATTCTTAGATTCAAGCTCTAGGGTTTTTAAGGTGATGTTCATGATTTTCTTTTCTTCTTTGATTTTTGGAATCCTAAGACCATGTTTGACCTATGGTCATCTTAATCAAGCCTTAGATACTAATTTTTATGTATTTGATTTGATTCTAAGATCTACTTGGCGGTGAAAGTGTGATACAAAGAAAATCCTACGAGGAGCTAGGAGGACATCAACCAGGTAAGAGGGAGATTAACCTCATCGGCCATATGTGGTGGTGAAGGAATGGAATTGTTTATGTTTGTGAGTGGAAAATTCATGTGAGGAGTTATTCACTCGATTGTGTGGTTTTGGTTAATGTTGATTGGATTATATTGTGTGATTGTTTTATTGCTTTAATAAATATACATGATTTATATATGTGTTTGGTATGCTTATAGTTTTGATAATATGCTTACATGTGTGATTTGGAAAGCATGTTAACTTCCGTGTAACTTAGGATGTGATTCACAGGATGAAAATTGTATGATGGTTCCAAAGAACCTAGAGGCATACAGCCTTAACAACACTAAGGGAACCAAGTGTTCTAAATTATTTTCCTAATCAAGGATTAAATGATTTTATGACAAGAAAGTTAATTAAATATTTTTATAAGGAATAAAGTGTTAAAAAAGAATTATATATGATTTATAAAGCATAATATGAAGTTTGGCCAATATGTCATTTCGATGTTCAAGATTCAAAATTATTTACTAAGTATAGACTTAGGTGTTTAAATGGTAAGAAATCAATTTGGTAAGTTTTTGAATCTAAAATGAAAATAATTAACTTTTTAGAATTAAAATTGGCGTAATTAAGTTATGTACTAAAATAAAAGTTAAAGTTTGAAATTTGTTAACGTATAGCTCACCCTCTGGGTTTTGAAGCGCATTAAGAAATTTTGAGCTGTAATGTCTCAAGTAAATTAAAGAAATACAGTTTTCTAGGAAATAGTAAAAAATACTAATTTTAATGAGAATATCTTGGAAATATTATTTTAAGAAGGATTACTATGGAAATAATGGAAATAAAAAATCATATTTTGATAATAAATAAGAAAAATATTATTTTGAGCTTAGAATATGCTAGAAATAATTTACGTGATTGAAAATATGTAGAAAAACTCTTACGCTATTTAAAAATAGTAATTTTTAACTAAGCGATTGAGAAAACGTTTTAAAATCTTTATGCGATTGAGAAAATGTTGAAAAATCTTTATGCGATTTGAAAATGTAACAGAAGTGTTACGTGATTGTGAAAACACGATAACATTGCTACGCGATTGAGAAGAATAACAAGTTGTACTGTAGAGCCGACGTTTGTCAAACTGAAGTACTGGACTCGAGTGGATCTTTGGTATTGTCGATTGTATAGGCGGTCATATAATATCATAGATACTAGTGGTATTCGACAACTGTATGTGCGGTTGTGTGAATATCATTGGGAACAGTGCAATGGTACTTTAAAGGTGCTTTTGACCATTATACGATGATACTGCCATGTGAAGGCATGTGAATAAGAAATACTGTGTGATCAATGATAGTATATGTTTGAATCATTTATCATGCATAGAAAAGCATGTTCATTTGATTTGTTGGGGTGTTTTATGCCTAAAGAATGAACGGGAACTTACAGGATAGTGGATTGGGATAGATCTTGGGGGATGTCAGGGCGCGGTGATTCACACGGTGGAGATGTTACCACCCGTGATTATTATATCACGTAATACCCCTGGCCTGTGGACATTGATTGCAACGCACTGGCAAGCCTGACAACCACTATTGCTTTTCATGATCTAGTATAGATTGTCTTTTAGGAGGGATCGATCTTCTAGAACGTTCATCTTTGATCTTGAGTTAGCTCCATGGAGTAGGAACTGGTTGCATTGTGCATATGCATAGTCAGCATTTCATACTATTGTGATATAGTATTCTTGAGATATAATATGATTGTGGTATTAGCATTGTGTCTGTTATTATACTGTAAGTTTATTGGATTATTTATCTATTAAATATCATGAATATGTCTGCTAATTTTATATTAATTTATGGATTGTATGTATGGAACGACATTGTTGTTCGTATCATTTCTTTGCTTCCATATTGGTATGTGATGTAGGGGATCTCACCTCTTTGCTATATTATTTTGTCTGCCTCTATTTTATGTCTATGTCTGTGAAGACGGCAATGGCTGCAAGGAGGGATCATCTAGGTTTCTTTAGACTACAGTTTCTTGAAGGCGCTACTGCTTAGCGTGTCCATTAGGACTCAGAATATATAGAGTACTGTGGTGACATTACTCTATCTATAAGTAGGATCCACCATGGAGTCATTACTTCTTCTTTTACGGTTGCATATATAGAGTTTGCTTTACCTATCAGGGAGTTGTGGAATGATCTTCACTATACTCCTAGGGAGAACTCCGATATATCTTTTCCTCGGATTTCTATCCGTCGAGACATTCCCGGCTAGGGAATTTGTCTTCGGACAAGGGTTCATATCTTAGGTATTATGTTTTTGGGTATGTAAAGATAACGAATGAATAGTTGTAGTAAACTCTATTTATATGAAAAGTATATTTATTTAGTTTTTGTATTTTGAGTTATTTTACTTTGATCAATTAATGTTTTCCGCGAAAAAGAAATTTTGAAACTCATATTTAAATGAGATTAAATATTTTATAACTTGGGAAATTAATTATTTATAAGGAGTTAGTATGAATGTGATACCCTTCGGAGGGGGTGTTACAATTACTCTTTTCTCTTATGTCTATCTTGTCTAGTTTTCAAGAAGCAAATCTATCAAAAAACTATCACAACTCTCTCTTTTTCTCTCCCTTGAAGCTCACGGCCAACACCTTCCAAACACTCTCAAGTTTTGTTTAATTCAAACCAACCTCATTTCTTGAATCCAAACATCATTTCAAGACACTTTCTAGTTGTAAGTTTCATCAAAACCATCCATCTTCAACCTCTTTCTTCAAGCTCAAAGTTTGAAGGTTTTAGGTGAAGTTCTTAATCTTCACTCCTAAATTTTATTATAAAGTCTTAGACCATAATCTTGACCTACGGTCATCTTGTTTCAAGCTTTAGATTTTAATAAATTTATGTTTGATTTGTTTTAAGGGTTTTCTTGGAGATAGAACTTGTTACAAGAAACAACAAAGGAGTTTTGATCATCACCTTAAGGTAAGAGGGAGATTAATCTCATCAACCATGTTTTAGTGGTGAGAAATGATTTGTGGTTTGTTGGTGAAAAATCCATGTAAGGATTTATTCACTTGTTTGTGTGAATTTCATGGGCTATGTATGTTTGATTATATGTGCTTATATGATTGTTATAGTATGCATGAAATGGATATAGTAGGAATTGATGATTGATATGCTTTGTATGCTATGAATCATGTGAAAAAGGAAAGATTTTTTGTCCCAATGACCACTTGAGGCTCACGGCCTTTTGGCCTAGGAATGGGCATCCATGAGAAAAATATTTTGTTAGTAGTGAACTTAGATGATTAGGATATTAAAATAAGATTTCAGGGTTTGCAAGTTAAAAAGAAGATGAAACAAATTTTATTACTCAAAAAGAATTAATTTTCGGCCTTAGTAGCGGAAAGGAGTTAAGAAGGATGTTTTGAAAATTAAAGTATTTCATTTAAAAGAGTGTAATAAGAGTAATGGAGAAGAATTTTTGAAATATCTTGATTTAATTAAAATGATATAAGTTTTTTGTGAAAATGTTAGGAAATATTAATTAGAGGAGGTTTAGTGAGAAAATATTGGAATTAAAGTCTAATTTTTATATTAAATGAGAAAAGTTTAAAATTAAGCTTAGAATATTAATAAAATATTTTGCGATTAAAAATATATAGAAAAGCCTTTATGCGATTTAAAAATGATGATTTTTAGTTACGCGATTAAGAAAACATTTTAAAAGTTTTACGCGATTGAAAAATGATGTAAAAATGTTACGCAATTTTGTAACGTAAACCAAAGTGTTACGCATTTGTGAAAATACAAAAAAAGTACTTCACACTTGAGAAAAATAGTATTTTACTATCGGGCTGACGTACTGGACCAGGTGACGTCAGTTGATAGTTTAAGCCCAGTGGTGGCTTGTTTTACATAGAAGTCACGTACTTGTGATTATTGATTTATTAAATTATCTGATCATGCATTATCAAAGTCATATTGACTTTGTTTATTAAGGCTGTATGCCTAGGAGATGAATTACACCTTCGTGCGGGTGTGAATTGCATTAGTGAAGGTCTATGAATGACCTTGGAGGTGTCCGGGCATGGGTATCCCACAAGTGGCCAGTTAGTAGCTCTACTGTGCCATGGTGACTATTGCAAACACACCAACGATCTCGACGAGACACTGCTCTATTCCCGATCCAGTGTAGAATGTCTTGTATAAGCCATGATGCGTACGCTGATTATTTTTGAAGCACTTCAATTAAGGCTGACGATATACAGACATGACTCCCCGATCATTCTCTCTGATGTTTGGTTTTAACTCCATGGAGTAGCGGTTTGTTCATTATACATATGCATAGTCTATAGATATATTACTGTGAAATATATATATACATATCATGACTGTTATTGTTAAATCTGCTCTGTATGACTTTACTATTTATTACTGTTTCTCTGCTGCCTTATTGGTATGTGATGTAGGCGATCTCACCTCTTCATGTTTTTGTTTTGTCTGTTTCTGTTTTATATTTATGTATGTGAAGACTGCGATGGCGACACAGAGGGATCTGCTAGGTTTTGTTAGAATACAGTTCCTTGGAGGCACTGATGCCTGGTGTGTCCATTGGGACACGGAGCGTATAGAGTATTTTGATGACATTACTTTATCTATGAGTTGGAACCACCATGGAGTCACTACTTTTTCTTTTAGTGTTACTGAACATGAAGAGTTTGATATGCCTATACGGGATTTGTGGGGTGATACTCATTATACTCCTAGGGAGGACTCCGAGATATCTTCTGCTCAGACTCCCAATCGATGAGACATGCCCCGGCTAGGGGATTTGTCTTCTGAGGAGGAGCAGGATCCTGAGGAGTACCCTTCCCATTAGGTGTATCGGACTTGGGCTTAAATAGGTGTTGTTTAGTTGTTGTACTTATGTTTTTGGATATGTAGTTTTATGTACTTACGCTTTTGATAAACGATGCTTATATATATAAAGTCCATTATTCAGTTCTTTATGATCTGTGTTATTGTATTTTATTAAGTTCATGTTATCCGCAAAAAAGAAATTTTGAAATGAGTATATTATATTATTAAATCTATTACAGCTTGGGTAAAGTTTTAAAAGAATTGGTCTGAAATGTAATGTCCTTCGGAGGGTGTTACATTAGGTGGTATCAGAACCCAAGTTTATGTCTGTCGGGTTTGTGGTTAGATCTGTCTTGTTTGTGATGTGTGTTTCTGTGTTTGGTTTCCAAAAGGAGACAATCTTGTTTGAATGATTGTACTTATTTCTCTTTGTGCTCTGATTAGTCTAAAGAAAAGCAATGGCTCTTGGTCGAGGTGCATACATGGACACGGGACGTGACAACGATAGTATGGCTACAGCCGCGGTAGCAATGCAAAGAATTGCTAATGTTATAGTACAACAAAACCAAAGGGCTGCTCAACAGCAAGAAGCAACAGCTGAGACACAGAACTTGTCAGAGTTTCGCTGTAACAATTTGCCACAGTTTAATGGTGAATTTGATCTAGAGAAGGCAGATCTTTGGATCAAGGAGTTAGAGAAATTTTTTCAAGGAATAGGATTCACAGATGAGAGGAAGGTAACTTATGCTAGGTTTGTGCTTGTTGGAGATGCTAAAGACTGGTAGGCTGGGACTCAGCGGTTGTTGGAAGCTGAGGGAAGGTTTATCACGTGGGAATTTTTTTGGGGTAAGTTTTTGGAGAAGTATTTTCTAGCTAGTACGAGGCACGCCAAGGAGATGGAGCTCCTTGGGCTGAAACAAGGGGGGTGACTGTAGGTCAGTATGCAGCTAGGTTTGAAAGCCTATTAAAATTCTCTCGATATTTTTAACTCCAGTCTGATGAGGAGTGGAAATGTCGAAAGTTCGAAGAAGGTTTGAGGCAAAGATTTGAAAAGAGCAATTCTACCTTTGGGAATTGAGCAATTCCACCTTTGGGAATTGAGCAATTCCTAGGTTTGTTAAATAAGTGTCACAGGATTGAAGAGTTGGAACAATCCCGGGATACGAGACCCCATAACTTTGGACCATCTCGGTTCCAAAGGGGAAGCAATAGCAATACCAACCGATTCTGTGAAAATCGTATTCACGACCACCGGGGAATCAACTACAATGACAAATAGTTGGAGGAAGTAATAGTGGTAGTGAATTCGGTCAGACTATAACATTTGCATTAAAATGTTTGAAGTGTGGAAAGGATCATGTGATGAAGGAGTGTGCGATCAGGGGTATTATCTGTTTCAAATATAGGAAGCCCGATCATATTTCAAGAGACTGTACATAACCAAAGATGGAGCCTTCTGTGAGTAATGTACGTGCTTTGAGACCTCAAGCAGGAGGGAGAGTCTACACGATGAGTGGAGCTGAAGCCTCCCAATCTAAAGATCTGATCAAGGGAGATTGTGTCATAGGAGGTAAGTTTTTAACTGCACTGTTTGATTCGAGGGCAACCCATTCTTTTATTGCCTATGACTGTGTGGATCAATTGGGATTGTATGTGTCTTCATTACCTTTTGACTTGATAATTGCTACTCCCACTGCTAAACTTGTTATTACTACTCAAGTATGTTTAAACTGTTCTATTACTGTTAGAGATCAAAACTTTTCTATCAATTTAATTTGTTTACCCCTTTCACAAATAGACGTAATCTTAGGAATGGATTGGTTATCTTCTAACCATATCCTACTAGACTATTCCAATAAAACTTTAGTGTTTCCTAAAACTGAGATTTTTGGATTTTTGACAGCCAACCAAGTAAAGCTTCTTTGAGAGGAGGAGCTCAAGGATACATGTTACTGTTTTCCTTGAAGTCAAGGGTGAATCCAATGCGAATGCTTTTCTTGTAGTCAATGAATTTTCTGAAGTTTTTCCTGATGATGTACCCAGACTACCACTAGAGCAAGAGATAGAGTTTTCTATCAATCTTGTACTTGGATCTGGTTCTATATCCATGGCACCACACCGAATGTCACCATCATAATTAGCGGAGCTGAAGAAGCAGTTGGAAGAATTGTTAGGAAAGCGGTTTATGAGACCTAGTGTGTCACCGTGGGGAGTTCTAGTATTATTAGTCAAGAAGAATGATGGAACTTCTCGTTTATGTATGGACTATCGCCAGTTGAACAAGATCACGATTAAGAACAAGTACCCACTTCCGAGGATAGAAAATTTAATGGAGGAGCTACTATTTTCTCTAAGATTGATTTACGTTCTAGTTATCACCAGATTCATGTAAAAACTGAGGATGTTCCCAAGACGGCTTTTCGACCACGCTATGGGCATTATGAATATTTAGTGATGTCATTCAGAGTGACGAATGCTCTTGCAATATTCATGGATTACATGAATAGGATCTTTCATCCTTATTTAGACAGATTTATCGTTGTCTTTGTTGACTACATTCTAATCTATTCTTGAAATCAGGAAGAACATACTTAACATCTCAGTGTGGCTCTTCGGATTTTGAAAGAGAAGCAGTTGTACGCTAAGTTGTCAAAGTATGAGTTTTGGTCGGAAGAAGTTCAATTTTTAGGTCACTTAATTTTAAAGGAAGGAATTGTAGTGGATCCGTCGAAAGTTGAAGCAATTCTTCAATGGGAAAGGCCAAAGACTATAACAGAGATCTATAGTTTAGTGGGTTTAGCCAGTTACTACCGAAGATTCATCGAGGGATTTTCCAAGATACCAAGACCTCTCACTCATCTTACTCAAAAGAATCAGACTTTTGCATGGACTGATGCATGTGAAGAGAGTTTTCAAGTATTGAAAAGACGTTTGACTACTTCACTAGTGTTGATTTTGCCTGATTCCAATGTACCTTTTGAGGTATATTATGATGCTTCATATCAGGGTTTAGGCTGTGTACTTATGCAAAACAGAAAGGTAGTGGCATATGCTTTGAGACAATTGAAGACACATGAGAAGAACTACCCTACACATGATTTAGAGTTAGCTGCTATTGTGTTTGCATTGAACATCTGGAGACATTTTCTGTATGGAGCAACATTCAATGTTTCCAGCTATCACAAGAGTTTGAAGTACCTATTTGACTAGAAGGAGTTGAATATGAGGCAAAGAAGGTGGTTAGAATTTTTAAAGGATTATGATTTCCAACTTTCAGTATCATCTCAGAAAAGCAAACGCCGTAGCAGATGTAATGAGTAAAAAGATACTTAGTGTTTCTTCTATGATGGTCAAGGAAAGAGAATTAATAGAGCAATTCAGGGATATTCATTTGTCTGTGGAATCAGCACTGGGAAGACTTTGCTTGAATATGATCACTATTTTGAGTGGATTGATGGAAGAGATTAGAGATAAACAAAGGGATGGTCAATACTTGCAAGATGAGAAAGAGCTAGTGCAGCAAGGCACTGTATCAGAATTTAAGGAAGGACCAGACAGAATTCTAATGTTCAGAAATAGAATTTGTGTGCTGAGTGATCCAGAGCTTAGGAGATTGATTCTTGATGAATCCCACAAAAGCAAATTGAATATGCATCCAAGAGCGACCGAGATGTATCAAGATTTGAAGCAGTTATACTGGTGACAAGGGATGAAGAGGGATGTAGTTAAGTATGTAGCATCTTGTCTAGTTTATCAGAAACCTAAAGTTGAGCATCAGAATCCTTCAGGAATGTTACAACCTCCAGCTATTCCAGAATGGAAATGGGATGGCATTGCAATGGATTTTGTTGTTGGATTGCCAAAGACTCGAAAGGGCTATGATTCAATATAGGTGATCGTTGATCGGCTTACGAAGTCAACACACTTCTTGCCCATAAACATAAGGTGCGCGATGGAGAGGTTGGCCCAGTTGTATTTTGGTGAGATTGTTAGACTTCATGGTGTACCTTCCAGTGTTATTTTTGATCAAGACCCGAGGTTTACGTCAAGATTTTGGCAGAGTCTAAAAAAAGCAATGGGAATGAAACTTCGTTTAAGTTCTGCTTATCATCCACAAACAGATGGTCAATTAGAGAGGATGATTCAATCATTAGAAGATCTGTTAAGAGCTTGTGTTTTGGAACAGACTGGGAGTTGCGATGAATTCTTACCTCTGATAGAATTCACCTATAACAATAGTTTTCACTCGAGCATAGGAATGGCACCCTATGAAGTTTTATATGGATGACAGTGTAGAACTCCTTTGTACTGGTACCAAGATGGGGAAAATCTTGCTTTAGGACCTGAACTGGTACAACAAATAGCGCCGAATAAAGTACAATTAAAAGAGAACTTAACCTATAAGACACTTCCTGTTAGGATTGAAGATAGGAGAATAAAACAACTCAGAGGAAAAGAAATTACGTTAGTGAAGGTAATCTAGAACGATGTAACTAGAGATGCAACATGGGAACTAGAAGACAAAATGAAAGAACAATATCCGCAATTATTCAAAGGTATAAAAATTTTGAGGACGAAATTCTTTTTAGAAGAGGAGAGTTGTAACACCTCGATTTTTCTTTCTTTCTTTATTATATGTGTTTTTCTAGTTTTTGTGATTTTTGTGAATTATTTGAATTATTTTGATTATTTTATTATTATTTTTAGCTTTTATGTGTTTGAAAGCAGGGCCCAAAAAATAAAAATTTTCGAGGCTGAAAAAATTTTGACTATTCATGTAGGGCCAAGGAGCATACTAAACCCGAAACTGGGAACAGATTTTGAAGTTTTTCTTTTTCTGAGATTTTATCTGACTGATAAAATCTAGGTACGTTCTATTATCCATTGGACAATAACCACTGGTTTTCTAGCAGTAGCCTTTGTCTATTGGATAATAGCTACTAGTAAATATCTTGATGGCTAGTCAATTTTGATGGTTATGACAACTTTATGGTGAGCCAATGAGAAGGAAACTTACTTGAGAAGCTTGATGGAGTCAACATTAATGGCTTAGACTTTGTGTGTTGCACCAATGGATGGCAAGCTTGGAAGAGAAGTTTTGATCTCAACCCTTGATGTAGCTCCCGACCAAGAGCTTCAAGGAGAAGCTTAAGTGATCAATTTGATTACTCTTTTCTCTTATGTCCATCTTGTCTAGTTTTCAAGAAGCAAATCTATCAAAAAACTATCACAACTCTCTCTTTTTCTCTCCCTTGAAGCTCACAGCCAACACCTTCCAAACACTCTCTGTTTTGTTTAATTCAAACTAACCTCATTTTTTGAATCCAAACACCATTTTAAGACACTTTCTACTTGTAAGTTTCATCAAAATCATTCATCTTCAACTTCTTTCTTCAAGCTCAAAGTTTGAAGGTTTTAGGTGAAGTTCTTAATCTTCATTCCTAAATTTTATTCTAAAGTCTTAGACCATAATCTTGATCTATGGTCATCTTGTTTTAAGCTTTAGATTTTAATAAATTTATGTTTGATTTGTTTTAAGGGTTTTCTTGGAGGTAGAACTTGTTATAAGAAACAACAAAGGAGCTTTGATCATCACCTTAAGGTAAGAGGGAGATTAACCTCATCAACCATGTTTTGATGGTGAGAAATGATTTGTGGTTTGTTGGTGAAAAATCCATGCAATGATTTATTCACTTGTTCGTGTGAATTTCGTGGGCTATGTGTGTTTGATTATATGTGTTTATATGATTGTTATAGTATGCATGAAATGGATATAGTAGGAATTGATGATTGATATGCTTTGTATGCTATGAATCATGTGAAAAAGGAAAGATTTTTGGTCCCAATGACCATTTGAGGCTCACGGCCTTTTGGCCTAGGAATGGGCATCCATGAGAAAAATATTTTGTTAGTAGTGAACTTAGATGATTATGAGATTAAAATAAGATTTAAGGGTTTGCAAGTTAAAAAGAAGATGAAACAAATTTTATTACTCAAAAAGAATTAATTTTCAGCCTTAGTAGTGGAAAGGAGTTAAGAAGGATGTTTTGAAAATTAAAGTATTTCATTTAAGAGAGTGTAATAAGAGTAATGGAGAACAATTTTTGAAATATCTTGATTTAATTAAAATGATATAAGTTTTTGTAAAAAAACGTTAGGAAATATTACTTAGTGGAGGTTTAGTGAGAGAATATAGGAATTAAAGTCCAATTTTTATATTAAATGAGAAAAGTTTAAAATTAAGCTTAGAATATCAATAAAATATTTTGCGCGATTAAAAATATATAGAAAAGCCTTTATGGGATTTAAAAATGATGATTTTTAGTTACGTGATTAAGAAAACATTTTAAAAGTTTTACGTGATAGAAAACAGATGTAAAAATGTTACGCAATTTTGTAACGTAACCCAAAGTGTTACGTGTTTGTGAAAATACAGAAGAAGTGCTTCACATTTGAGAAAAATTGTATTTTACTGTCGAGTTAACACACTAGACCCAGTGACATCAGTTGATGGTTTAAGCCTAGTGGTGGCTTGTTTTACGTGGAAGTCACGTACTTGTGATTATTGATTTATTAAATTATTTGAACATGCATTATCAAAGTCATATTGACTTTGTTTGCTAAAGATGTATGCCTAGGAGATGAATTATACCTTCGTGCGGATGCGAATTGCATTAGTGAAGGTCTATGAATGACCTTGGAGGCGTCCGGGCGCAGGTATCCCATAAGTGACCAGTTAGTAGCTTTACTGTGTAACACCCATCATAGAGTGTCACATTTATGTTACTTAATAACCCCCAAGTTCATATAAGGTGACGTTGTAATAAAAAAATAAGTCAATTTTTTTTTTACGACCATAAAATAAACTTAGCGAAAAATAAAACATTATAGCAACCTCACACATAGATTACATCATATACATATTGCAAACGTACTGTTGGAATTATTTATTTTACAGCCCATGTCTCAAACTAAAACACACTTAAATAAATTACACACATAGTTCATATCAGAGTTCAAACTTGCCCAAGTTTAACTAAGCAGCGGACCCCTCAGATGGGTCCTCCTCGGGTTCCTCAGCAGGTAGGAATCCGTTATGACGAGTAGCCCTACGGACAGGTGTCCGGGCTGACGATACTATACTGATTTCCATTGAGACATAATTCCTAGTGTCCCAGTGTCGCCTGATATGCAACGGAAATTCAACTTGAACTAAAATAGTCACACTGAAAAATGAATTTCCACGAAACAGTCTACTAATACTAACGATTAGGTATCCCTCGTAAATAAGTCCTCGCTCATCGGGACTTGTCCTCCATTCTCCAGCTCCTCCGTGAAATTGTAGACGTACATATCCGAAGAAACTGGCTCTTGTTGTCATACTGTCAGAATTCGGCGTTCCCAGCCGTGAGAAGTAACTCTTCTTCTGCTTCTTGTACCGTTTCTTTCTCAACGTCTTCACCCAATTATCAATACAATATACAGATATACATACAAAGAGGTGAGATTATCTACGCCAATACAAGCATGATAGCATAGAGATAATACAAACAACATATCATGCAAAAATATCATATCATGATCACAATTATACCATCATCATAGTGCAAAATAATAATTACCATTATGCCACTATCACTGTTTAAATCATATAACAATTACAAAGAACACCATCATATAGATATAGATGCTCAGTTTCATGCATGCGTACATAGACTCAATGTCCTACTCCATGGAGCTACTACTCAAGTCGGAGAAATTGATCGAAAAGAGTCACCGGTATTTCGTGCTTCGCACCAAGTGCTTATAATTATATCTTGCACATCTAGCACATACACAACGCTCTTTTGTCGATCTCGATTAAGAATAGTGTCTCGATCCGGATCATCGGTGTGTTGCATCGGTCTAACCCACGGTGCGTAAGAGCTACCAACCGCCCATTGTGAGCAACCCGCACCCCGATGCCCCCAGGTCCACAAGTGACCTACACTACGCGTATCGCACCCACTCAAGAGGTGTACGTTTCTCCTAGGCAATTAGCCATATCCAGTCCATCGGACCATTTTCAATGCATGCGTAATGCACCAATTACCAACCAAAGGTAAATCACATAATTTCTCATACAAAGTTCAAATACTATTTTAGTTCATAAAATGGATTCATGCCAATTATAAGCAAATTGTCCAATTTCTTGTATAATATTCGCATACTGATTTTTAACTGTAAAGTTTATTGTATAATTAACATCAACCTTATATTATTGCATTTTTCTTATTCATAAAATATTTTTGTCACATTTTTATGGTCACGTAATATTTTATTACGTAAACAATGATTTGTAACATTTCTATTACGTAACAATTTTCTACTGTATTCTAAAATGCGTAAAAATATTCTTTAATTTTTTTTTTGCATAGCAATTTTTCTACAACATTTCGATCGTGTAAAATATTTAAACGCTTTAAAAATTGTGTAAAAATATTTTAACATTTTTCAAATTGCATAATTTAAAAATTACGTTTTTGAGTTACATAAATCATTTTGTTCACCGTTTTTACCCTTCGTAAAATATTTCTTAACTTTAAAATATTATTTTAGACTTTTCTTAATATAATTTCTTACTTTATTTTCTTCTTCCGAAAAAAAATTCTTTTCCATAATATTTTTTTTAAACATCACTTTTTATTGATTTAATTTTACAAAATCACATTTAGTTGATTTAATTACTATTTCTAATTTTAAATTTCATAACGTTTTCCAAAACCCAAATAAATAAATTTTACTTAGTAAATTTAAGTTACAAACGTTTTCTTTTATATTTCTAAATCACTTTCAAAAATTAATTCTCCTTGAAAACAATTTGAAGTTTAGCACCTTCAATCTCCCTTTTTCTTTTATTTATGAAAATTTCACTTGACAACACTTTAATTCTCTTTTCAAAATCCTTATTTTGAAAATTCTTATATTTTATAATATTAAAACATTTTTTTCTAAATTATCTAGACCTTAAAAATGGCCATTGGAACCATGAAAGATTTTTCTTATAACTTAAATGAATTATATTTTTGTTTCTACGCAAAATTAATTAATATCAACATAACTAAAAAGAAAACGTGTGCATTCTCTTTTGCAAAACCAAAATCCTTTTGTTTATTTTCTTTACTTATCAAATTATAAAATTTTATTATTCATGAAAATATTAATTTGGTGAACATCTAATTTGAGGTGTCTTGGCCAAAAATCTTATTGTTCTAGGGACCCAAAAATCAATTTCCTTGTTCTTGAAAAATTTTCAACATGAACCCTAATTTTGGGCATCAAAACCGAACCTCTCCTTTGGCCATTGGAGCCAAAATTTTGCTTAGTTCAACATACATCCATCATAATATATTTAACATATATCATCATGCATATTATAAGCATACCATATAAACAAGTAAAAAATCATACTAAGCATGCATACACAATTAATTCATGCAAAGCATATCAAACATAAACAAAATAATTAAAATACATAACACAAATAATTTATTACATGACCATGGATATGAATCCTCACATGGATTCATCATCCATCAAATATAACCATCTCTCACCACCATGCTTGGTTGGTGAGATAAATCTCCCTCTTACCTCTTGAAGAACTCCAAAAGCTCCTTGCTTTGAATTTAGAACAAGATCTCTTCCAACAAAAGTCTCTTGAACATAGAACAAATACAAGAAAATTAGTATATTGAGCTTGATTAAGAGGAACCATGGATCAAACATGGTTTAGAACATGAAAAAGAAAAGAATAAAAGAAATTTCCTTTCTCTTCACCAACTAAAGCTCTAGAACTTGATCTTAGTAAAAGTCCTTCAAGATGGAAGATTTAGAGAAATTCTTCAACATGAAAGTTGTTTAGAATAAGGTAAGGATTCAAGAAACTAGGTTGTATGAAATTAAAGAGTGATGGAGGGTGGACTTAGGTGCTTTGGCCGAATGCTTCTCTAGGGAGAGAAAATGGAGTTTTTCTCCTTGGTTGGTTCTTGAAGCATAAGTGAGAGAAAGAGGAAATGAAAAATGTGAAGTGTGGAAGTGAAATATTTGGTATCCTACCTATACATGGCCGTGGACTTCATGGAAAGAAATGACAAAGTGAAGTTTTGAAAAGCATGCTCATTAATTGATCAATAGGAACTTGTCTTCATCTTTTCTTTGCCCTAAAAAGCCTATACTAGTTTTGTCTCCCATTCTCATTGCTCTTCAAACCCCCCCTCCATGCATGATTCATGCAAATTGTCATCTTTTCTATCAATTATATGAAGCATTCCTAACCATTGATTCATTCAATGGTTAGGATTCAAGTTGATTTTGATTTTTAGAAGACAAAATCTAGGTCATTGGATCTTTCTTCTTTAAATCCTAGCCATTAGATGTGTCTCCAAATGAAAGGTCAAGATTGCATCTTCAAACTTTACATCCAAGGGTCCAAAATGGTTGTAGAAATTTTTGATGACCAATTCTCCACCATTGATCAAAATCCAAATCCAATGGTCATTAATGGTCCATCTCCACCATTGATTTAAATCCAAATCCAATGGTCATTAATGATCCATCTCCACCATTGATTTTTTTTACATCCAAGGGTTCATAATGGTCATATTCATTTTACAAGACTAAATCTCCACCCTTGATTTAATTTTCCATCCAACGATTATAATTAATCCTGTTTATTTTCAAGATTAAATCTCCACCATTGATTAAATCAAGATTAAATCTCCAATGGTAATTAATTCGATGGTGGATATCCAAACCACCAATATTGACTTAACAGTATAGAATTTTATTTTTATCTGTTATAACCCCACGAAAGAATATACTTACTGTATTTTTATCATCTGATAATTAAATACAGTACAAAATACAATAAAGAAAATTTTCTAAAACTGTTTTCGGATTCAAGTTTAGTAAGATCCCCTGTCTCCGTCTAAACAGTACAAATTTTTTTATGCGTAAAAAATTTTTTTACTTTACTGGACCCACCTGGGCCCACGTATGGCCACCTGAGCCCACCTATACCTCGTGGGGCCCACAAATAGTAAAAATTTCAAAATCACACATAAAATCACAAAAATTAGAAAATTCACAAATATCAATTCAGATTACGTAAATTAATTAAGACTAAACAGTAAAAATTAATTTACATAAATTTTTTCGGCCCAAAAATTATTATTTTTATGACACGGAGCAAATTACTCAAAACGATCAAATATGCAGATGAAATATTTAAAATAATTTTACAGTGCACAGAAATCACAAAATAGTAGAATTCTGCTAACTGTTAAAATTACTTATTTAATACATAGAAAGTTTGGGGTATTACATACTGTGCCGTGGTGACTGTTGTAAATGCACCAATGATCTCGACGAGACACTGCTCTATTCCTGATCCAGTGTAGAATGTCCTGTATAAGCCATGATGCATACGCTAATTATTTTTAAAGCACTTGAATTGAGGCTGACCATATACAGACATGACTCCTCGATCATTCTCTCCGATGTTTGGTTTTAGCTCCATGGAGTAGGGGTCTGTTCATTATAAATATGCATAGTCTGTAGATATATTGCTGTGAAATATATATATACATATTTGTTGAGTTATCTGTTAAGAGATATCATGACTGTTATTCTTAAATCTACTCCGTATGACTTTACTATTTATTACTATTTCTCTGATACCTTACTGGTATGTGATGTAGGGGATCTTACCTCTTTATGTTATTGTTCTGTCTGTTTCTATTTTATGTTTATGTCTATGAAGACTACAATGGCGGCACAGACGGATCTGCTATGTTTTGTTAGAATACAGTTCCTTGGAGGCACTGATGCCTAGTGTGTCCATTAGGACACATAGCGTATAGAGTATTTTGGTGACATTACTTTATCTATGAGTAGGACCCGCCATGGAGTCACTACTTTTTCTTTTAGTGTTGCTGCACATGTAGAGTTTGATATGCCTATACGGGATTTGTGGGGTGATACTCATTATACTCCTAGGGAGGACTCCAAGATATCTTTTGCTCGGACTACCATTCGATGAGACATGCCCCGGTTGGGGGATTTGTCTTCTGAGGAGGAGGAGGATCCTGAGGAGTACCCTTCTTATTAGGTGTATCGAACTTGGGCTTAAATAGGTATTGTTTAGGTGTTGTACTTATGTTTTTGGATATGTAGTTTTATGTACTTACACTTTTGATAAATGATGTTTATATATGTAAAGTGCATTATTCAGTTCTTTATGATCTGTGTTATTGTATTTTATTAAGTTCATGTTATCTGCGAAAATGAAATTTTGAAATCAGTATATTATATTATTATAGTTGCGTAAAGTTTTAAAAGAATTGGTCTGAAATGTAATGTCCTTCCAATGAACCTTTTAAGGTATATTATGATGCTTCGTATCAAGGTTTAGGTTGTGTACTTATGCAAAATAGAAAGGTAGTGGCATATGCTTTGAGACAATTGAAGACGCATGAGAAGAACTACCCTACACATGATTTGGAGCTAGCTGTTGTTGTGTTTGCATTGAAGACATTTTTTGTATGGAGCAACATTCAATGTTTTAAGCTATCACAAGAGTTTGAAGTACCTGTTTGACCTGAAGGAGTTGAATATGAGGCAAAGAATGTGGTTAGAATTTTTAAAGGATTATGATTTCCAACTTCAGTATCATCTCGGAAAAGCAAACGTCATAGCAAATGCTTTGAGTAGAAAGATACTTAGTGTTTCTTCTATGATGATCAAGGAAAAAGAATTAATAGAACAATTCAAGGATATGCGTTTGTCTGTGGTATCATCACTGGGAAGACTTTGCTTGAATATGATCACTATTTCGAATGGATTGATGAAAGAGAAAAGGATGTTCAATACTTGCAAGATGAGAAAGTGCTAGTGCAGCAAGGCACTGTATCAGAATTTAAGGAAGGATTGGATGGAATTCTAATGTTCAGAAATAGAATATGTGTACCTAGTGATCCAGAGCTTAGAATATTGATTCTTGATGAATCTCATAAGAGCAAATTGAATATGCATCCAAGAGTGACCAAGATGTATCAAGATTTGAAGCAGTTATACTGGTGGCAAGGGATGAAGAGGGATGTAGGTAAGTATGTAGCATCTTGTCTGGTTTGTCAGAAAGCTAAAGTTGAGCATCAGAAACCTTTAGGAATGTTACAAGCTCCAGCTATTCCAGAATGGAAATGGGATGGCGTTGCAATGGATTTTGTTATTGGATTGCCAAAGACTCGAAAAGGTTATGATTCAATATGGGTGATCGTTGATCGGCTTACGAAGTCAACACACTTTTGCCCATAAACATAAGGTATTCGATGGAAAGATTGGCCCAGTTATATATTGGTGAGATTGTTAGAGTTCATGGCATACCTTCCAGTATTATTTCTGACCGAGACTCGAGGTTTACGTCAAGATTTTGGCAGAGTCTACATGAAGCAATGGGAACGAAACTTCATTTAAGTTCTTCTTATCATCCACAAACAAATGGTCAATCAGAGAGGACGATTCAATCATTGGAAGATCTGTTAAGAGCTTGTGTTTTGGAATAGACTGGGAGTTGGGATAAATTCTTACCTCTGATAGAATTCACCTATAATAATAATTTTCACTCAAACGTAGGAATGGCACCCTATAAGGCTTTATATGGACGACGGTGTAGAACTCCTTTG
This sequence comes from Ormosia semicastrata, assembly GCA_029884595.1. Taxonomy (NCBI): domain Eukaryota; kingdom Viridiplantae; phylum Streptophyta; class Magnoliopsida; order Fabales; family Fabaceae; genus Ormosia; species Ormosia semicastrata. Next base: position 35,807,664 of record JAQQTO010000048.1, on the reverse strand, counting down.
TGTTGGTACCAAGATGGGGAAAATCTTCCTTTAGGACCTGAACTGGTACAACACACAACAAAAAAGATCAAGGTGATCTAAGAAAAAATATGGATAACTTAGAGTCGACAGAAGAGTTATATCGATAAGAGAAGGGGTGTAACACCCTGAAAATGGTTTGTTTCATGATAAATAGTCATTTTCTAATATTTGTGATTTTTTTGAATTTTTTTGGATTTTTTCAAAACTATTGATTTTTTAATATATTTCTCGATTTGCATGCACAGTGAGCAGAGCCAGGAAAATAAATTATTTTCCCTGAGACTGGTAATCCTTGAACTATGAAAACATCGACGGGGTATCTTACTAAACCCAAGGTTGGACACAGTTTACGAGATTTATGTTTTTTGAGATTTTGTCTAATAAATAAAATTGTTGTATCGTGAAATTATCTGATGAACAATAAATATTATTTTTGTTAACTGTAACTTTTGTCCATTGGATAATAGCTCTAGTAAAGTGTTAATCATCTTTTCTAGAGTGTTCACTTTATGTGACATCTTCATTGACTTTTCAAAAAGGTGAGTTTTGGCTTCTTGAAGAAGCTTTGGAGGAAACTTCCTAGCACCTTCCTATTGGCTTCTTGGAGAAGCTTTCTCCTTCTCTCTCCCATGTAGCTCCACGGCAATGTGGAGGGAAATGTAACAAATTTTGTCACATTTTCACTAATATCATATATTCATTTCACTTTTAAAAAATTCCCAAGACTTTTCTATCACTTTCTCTCTCCACATTTCTCTTCTCTCACATTTTCTCTTCTTCTTCACCTCTCTATCCACGGAAACACCACATCCTTCCACCCTCCATGCTTGTTTGATTTTCAAGCTCACACTTTGCTTGAATATACATCTTGATTGGAAGACTTTCTTTCTTGTTGGAATCATCTTCAAGAAGCCCACCCATTCTCTCTATTTTCTCTTCTCTTCCATGGCCAAGACACCATTTTTGGCCACCCACATTTTCTTGCTCAACTAACCTTGTTTCTTACATCTTCTCATCATCTAGAACATTTTCTCTTTTGTGACCACCTCTTGAATCCACCATTTTCATCTTCTTCCACCAAGCTTTAAAGCTTGAAACTTTGAGGTAAAAGTTCATAGCTTTTTCATTTTTTCATCTCATTTTCGTGATCCATGGTCACTTTGGTGATCATGGATACCTTTTTCAAGCTTTGATTATGATTTTTGTGAGTTCGAATATTCTAGGGCTCTGAGGTGGTGGAGGACGAATTCCCAAAGAAAAAGGAGCCTGCTTTCATTGTTATTTCTCTAGGTAAGAGAAAGATTATCCACTTCAACCTCTATTGGTAGTGGGAAGCTTGTTTGTGTGTTGGTTATAAGAAACCCATGTTAGGGTTACTCTCTTGGTTATATGATTTTTCTAATGATCTTTGTATTAATTTCCTCTTATGTGATTTTATTGTTTGCATTTGTGTATGTTGATGATTTTGGATTGATTTTGATGGATTAGAAATGTGAATTGGAAGCAAGGGTTCCTTGCTCTCCTTAATGAGGCTCATAGCCATACCCCTTTCCATAGGGTGTTCATAGTTAAAATTTTGTAACAAGCTTGAAAGATAACTAATCAAGTGAATAACAATTAATAGAGCAATGAAAAATCTGGGTCCTTATCCCCTTGGGAGGCTCACGACCTTTAGGACTTTTGTTTGGGTTCAAATATGTAATTTTTGGGTAACCTTGGAACTTAAGTAATTAAGTGTTAAGTAATTAATAATGTGATGAAAAGAAATTTATTTGATGACCTAGAGTAATTTTTGAACTTAAGGAAAGAACAAGAGTGAGTGTGAGACTTGAGAACCTTAGAATAATGTTCTAAGTGAATATGGTTAAATTTAAGTAAAGAACTTAGCTAATTAAGAGAAATAAAGATTTAATGAGAATTACAAGAGAATTCCTCTAGAGAAAGATTTCATAAAAAATGTTAAATTAAAGTAAAACTTCATAATAAACCTTAAAAAGTGTATTGTCTCATTTGAGAATTTGCTAATATGTTATTATGGGTCCAAAAGTGGGACCAAAATTCTATTGATGTTTAACTTGGCCAAATTATGGCATGTTATGGGATGAGTATATCATTGTTGAATATGCATGAATATGCATTGAGTCATCATGCATTGTAAAAGTCTGGTGGACTATTGTTAAGGCCATGTTGCCTAGGAGATTGAATCACACCTTAGTGCGGGTGTCAATAGACTAGTGTAGGTCGTAATGTTGACCTTAGGGGCATCGAGGTGCGGGTGTCTCACAATGGTCAGTTGGTAGCTCCTCTGGGCCGTGGGATAGACCGATGCAAACGCACCGACGATCCGGACCGAGACACTGTCCTATATCGCGATCTAGTGTAGAATGTCTTGTACAATGCCATGATGTGCACGTTGATAAATCAAGATATTATAGCACTTGTTGGCCGCGGCAGACGAGTTACAAACATGTCTCCTGATCATTCTCTCTGATGTTTGTGTCTAGCTCTATGGAGTAGGATTTCGATATCATGTGCACGTGCACAGTGAGTCAACATATTATTTGGCATTTATTCATATAATGATTGGAATAGTTGTCTTATTGATGTTATAACAGCCTGGATTGGTTAAGTTGTTTACTATTTATTATTTTGATGCTGCTTATTATTCTTGCAATGCTATGTGGCGTCCTGCGCTATTCTGTTTCTTTACTGCCATAATTGGTACTGAATGTAGAATGTCTTACCTCTTTTCTATATTTCTGCTATTCTGTTCATTTATGTGTTTCTTTGAAGACATTGGTGAAGAAGGGGAAGTGCACAAATTCCCTGGCTTTTGGCCTGATTTTGATTAGCTTCCTATTTGGATATGGTGTCCCGTTCGCGTGGCTTTTTGGGTTGTATGAGATTGACTTTTCATGGAGGTCCGGACTGTTGGCACATCAACCTGAGTACGGATTGCTGCATCTACCTCAAAGACGTGACTGTGTCTCTGGCTTAGGGACGTTATGATCCACCTATTTTTACTTTTAATGCTCACTTGCATTTAGAGTTTTACTTGCCCATACGTGATATGTGGGGTGAGCGCTATTACTCCCCACAAGAGGATTCGTTCTTATCCTTTGCACTAGCCCTCACTCGTAACTCGGTTGCTCCGATGAGGGTTTCCTCTAACGAGGAAGACCCTGAGGAGGATCCAACTATGGTTCCTTCTCATTCGCTTTAGGGGCTGATGCTACTGATGGCCACTGATGGTTGTCTGTAAATCTTTTTGGGGGCCTGATGTTTTGTCTTTTGGTGGGCTATATATGTGTAACCATTTTAGGGCATGTAAAGCTTCTGCTTTTTTATTTATCTAATGATGTACCTAAATAAGTATGATATAAGTATATATATATATATATATGTACGAGGTATGAATGTATGGTTTACTTCTCATGATGCTTTCGGTCGTAATCATTTGTACAATTACAACTAAACAGGCTTATCTATATTATAATGAACCGGGTCTTAGTTTATACATTTTATTTCTGTTTTATGGTTATAGGGTGACATTCCCTCCTCAAAAAGGGGCATTACAAGGGGACCCCTTGAGTTTGAGGAAGGCGAACATATGTTTTTCTGAGTCACACGTAGATTGGGGTTGAATGTGTTATTAAATCCATAAAACTCACTCCTAAATTCATCGGACCATATCAAATTCTTCTTCGAATAGGTTCGGTAGCCTACCAAATAACTTTACCACCTTTTCTTTCTAATATTCATAATGTCTTCCATGTATCTCAATTGAGAAAATATATTCCTTATCCAACTCATGTCATAGCGTCGGATATAGTACAATTAAAAGAGAACTTAACCTATGAGACACTTCCTGTTAAGATTGAAGATTAGAGAGTAAAACAACTCAGAGGAAAAGAAATTGCGTTAGTAAAGGTAATCTGGAACTATGTCACTAGAGATGCAACATGGGAATTAGAAGATAAAATGAAAGAACAATATCCGCAGTTATTCTAAGGTATGAAAATTTTGAATACGAAATTCTTTTTAGAAGGGGAGAGTTGTAATACCCCAATTTTTCTTTCTTTATTTGTTATATGTGTTTTTCTAATTTTTGTGATTTTTGTGAATTATTTGAATTATTTTGATTATTATTTTTAGTTTCTGTGTATTTGAAAGTGGGGCCCAAAAAATTTTTATTTTTTGGGCCAAAAAATTTTTGACTGTTCATGGGAGGCCACGGAGCTTACTAAACTCGAAATTGGGAACAGATTTTGAAGTTTTTCTTTTTCTGAGATTTTATTAGGTACGTTCTATTATCCATTGGACAATAACCACTGGTATTCTAGCAGTAGCCCTTGTCTATTGGATAATAGCTACCAATAAATATCTTGATGGCTAGTCAAGTTTGATGGTTATGATAACTTTACGGTGAGCCAATGAGAAGGAAGCTTACTTGAGAAGCTTCATGGAGTCAACATTAATGGCTTGGACTTTGTGTGTTGCACCAATGGATGGCAAGCTTGGAGGAGAAGTTTTGATCTCAACCCTTGATGTAGCTCCCGGTCAAGAGCTTCTAGGAGAAGCTTAAGTGATCAATTTGATTAATATTTTCTCTTATGTCTATCTTATCTAGTTTTCAAGAAGTAAATCTATCAAAAAACTATCACAACTCTCTCTTTTTCTCTCCCTTGAAGCTCACGGCCAACACCTTCGAAACACTCTCAAGTTTTGTTTAATTCAAACTAACCCCATTTCTTGAATCAAACACCATTACAAGACAGTTTCTAGTTGTAAGTTTCATCAAAATCATCCATCTTCAATCTCTTTCTTCAAGCTCAAAGTTTGAAGGTTTTAGGTGAAGTTCTTAATCTTCACTCCTAAATTTTATTCTAAAGTCTTAGATCATAATCTTGATCTATGGTCATCTTGTTTCAAGCTTTAGATTTTAATAAATTTATGTTTGATTTGTTTTAAGGGTTTTCTTGGAGGTAGAACTTGTTACAAGAAACAACAAAGGAGCTTTGATCATCACCTTAAGGTAAAAGGGAGATTAACCTCATCAACCATGTTTTGGTGGTGAGAAATGATTTCTGCTTTGTTGGTGAAAAATCCATGTAAGGATTTATTCACTTGTTTGTGTGAATTTCGTGGGCTATGTGTGTTTGATTATATGTTTATATGATTGTTATAGTATGCATGAAATGGACATAGTAGGAATTGATGATTGATATGCTTTGTATGCTATGAATCATGTGAAAAAGCAAAGATTTTTTTCCCAATGACCATTTGAGGCTCACGGCATTTTGGCCTAGGAATGGGCATCCATGAGAAAAATATTTTGTTAGTAGCGAACTTAGATGATTATGAGATTAAAATAAGATTTAAGGGTTTACAAGTTAAAAAGAAGATGAAACAAATTTTATTGCTCAAAAAGAATTAATTTTCGGCCATAGTAGTGGAAAGGAGTTAAGAAGGATGTTTTGAAAATTAAAGTATTTCATTTAAGAGAGTGTAATAAGAGTAATGGAGAAGAATTTTTGAAATATCTTGATTTAATTAAAATGATATAAGTTTTTGTGAAAAACGTTAGGAAATATTAATTAGAGGAGGTTTACTAAAAGAATATTGGAATTAAAGTCCAATTTTTATATTAAATGAGAAAAGTTTAAAATTAAGCTTAGGAGATCAATAAAATGTTTTGCACAATTAAAATATATAGAAAAGCCTTTATGCGATTTAAAAATGATGACTTTTAGTTACGCGATTAAGAAAACTTTTTAAAAGTTTTACGCGATTGAAAAATGATGTAAAAATGTTACACAATTTTGTAACATAACCCAAAGTGTTACACGTTTGTGAAAATACAGAAGAAGTACTTCGCATTTGAGAAAATTAGTATTTTACTGTCGGGTCAATGTACTGGACCCGGTAACATTAGTTGATGGTTTATGCCCAGTGGTGACTTATTTTATGTGGAAGTCATGTACTTGTGATTGTTGATTTATTAAATTATTTGAACATGTATTATCAAAGTCATATTGACTTTCTTTGTTAAGGCTGTATGCCTAGGAGGTGAATTACACCTTGGTGCGAGTGCGAATTGCATTAGTGAAGGTCTATGAATAACCTTGGAGGCGTCCGGGTGCGGGTATCCCACAAGTGGCCAGTTAGTAGCTCTACTGTGCCATGGTGACTGTTGCAAATACATCAATGATCTCAACGAGACACTGCTCTATTCCCGATCTGGTGTAGAATGTCTTGTGTAAGCCATGATGTGTATGCTGATTATTTTTGAAGCACTTGAATTGAGGCTGACGATATACAGGCATGACTCCTTGATCATTCTCTTCGAAGTTTGGTTTTAGCTCCATGGAGTAGGGGTCTATTCATTATACATATGCATAGTCTGTAGATATATTGTTGTGTGTATATGCATATTCGCTGAGCTATCTATTAAGAGATATCATGACTGTTATTGTTAAATCTGCTCTGTATGACTTTACTATTTATTACTATTTCTCTGCGGCCTTACTGGTATGTGATGTAGGGGATCTCACCTATTTATGTTATTGTTCTGTCTGTTTCTATTTTATGTTTATGTCTGTGAAGACTGCAATGGCGGCACGGAGGGATCTGCTAGGTTTTGTTAGAATACAGTTCCTTGGAGGCACTGATGCCTAGCGTGCCCATTGGGACACGGAGCGTATAGATTATTTTTGTGACATTACTCTATCTATGAGTAGGACTCGCCATGGAGTCACTACTTTTTCTTTTAGTGTCTTCTAAGGAGGAGGAGGATCCTCAAGAGTACCCTTCCCATTAGGTGTATCAAACTTGGGCTTAAATAGGTGCTGTTTAGCTGTTGTACTTATGTTTTTGGATAAGTAGTTTTATGTACTTATGCTTTTGATAAACGATGTTTATATATGTAAAGTGTATTATTTAGTTTTTTATGATCTGTGTTATTATATTTTATTAAGTTCATATTATCCACGAAAAAGAAATTTTGATATCAGCATATTATATTATTAAATCTATTATAGCTTGGGTAAAGTTTTAAAAGAATTGGTCTGAAATGTAATGTCCTTTGGAGGGTGTTACATTAGTTGGTATCAGAGCCCAAGTTTAAGTCTGTTGGGTTTGTGGTTAGCTCTGTCTTGTTTATGTTGTGTGTTTCTCTATGTTTGGTTTCCAAAAAGAGACAATCTTGTTTGAATGATTGTACTTATTTCTCTTTGTGTTCTGATTAGTCTAAAGAAAAGCAACGACTCATGGTCGAGGTGCACACATGGACACAAGATGTGACAATGATAGTATGGCTACAGTTGTGGCAGCAATGCAAAGAATTGCTGATGTTATTGTACAACAAAACCAAAGGGCTGCTCAATAGCAAGAAACGACAGCTGAGACACAAAACTTGTCAGAGTTTCGCTATAACAGTCTGCCACAGTTTAAGGGCGAATTTGATCCGGAGAAGACAGATCTTTGGATCAAGGAGTTAGAGAAAATTTTTCGAGGAATAGGATGCACAGATGAGAGGAAGGTAACTTATGCTACCTTTATGCTTGTTGGAGACACTGAGGACTGGTGGGCTGGGACTCAGCGGTTGTTAGAAGCTGAGAGATGGTTTATCACATGGGAAGTTTTTCAGAGTAAGTTTTTGGAGAAGTATTTCCCAGCCAGTACGAGGCATGCCAAGGAGATGGAGTTCCTTGGGCTAAAACAGGGGGGATGACTATCGGTTAGTATACAGCTAGGTTTGAAAGCCTATTAAAATTCTCTCGATATTTTTAACTCTAGCCTGATGAGGAGTGGAAGTGTCAAAAGTTCGAAAAAGGTTTGAGGCATGATTTGAAAAGAGCGGTTCTACCTTTGGGAATTAAGTAATTCCCAGGTTTGTTGGATAAGTGTCACAGGATTGAAGAGTTGGATATATCCTGGGATACGAGACCCCAGAACTTTGGACCATCTCGGTTCCAAAGGGGAAGCAATAGCAATACTAACCTATTCCAGCGAAAATCGTATTCACGGCTGTCGCGACCGAAATATTGCAGCGGGATAGCAACTTAAATTAAAAAATATATTTAATTAGGAGTCGCCACCAATTTTATTATTTTTTTTATTAGGAAAAATTAGAAAACCTAAGAAAAATAGTCTTTGAAACCAAATTGAATTCGAGAGTCGGTTATGTGTAGGGAAGGGTGGAAACTTAATCCCACAGCACCCCTAACACACCCGTCCTAAAACAGTACCTTAAGTTAATTATGAAAATTCTTAATAATCTTTGAAAATATTTATTTTACCCCTAAAAAATAAAATAAAATAATGAAATCAACAAATAAATTATAAAAAATTAAATTTTGGCTTGACGGAATAAAAGTCCCGCTCCTACGTATCCTTAGGTGCAATGAGGAAATCAAAGTCACGTAATTCTTTAGAAAATATTTGTGGGTTGGTTGATTTTAATTAAAATAATTTTAAAAATTTGAATTAACAAGCTGTCGCGACTCAGTTATCCAAATTAAGGATTAAATAGGTGAAGCTCGCGTCACGCTAGAGACGTCACCCACTGATTATCAAATTTGTTACAAAATTTATATTGAAAAATTATCTAAAAAATGGCTGATTTTATTTTTATTTATTTAAAAATTTGATTTAACAAGTCGTCGTGACTCAGTTAATCAAATTAAGGATTGAATAGGTGAAGCTCGCGTCACGCTAGAGACGTCACCCATTATTCATCAAGTTTGTTACGAAATTTTTATTTAAGATTATCAATTAGCGATTTAACTTAAAAAATTGAAAACATGATAATGATTTAAATATAATTTGAATAATATTAATAATAATAATGATAATGTAAACCATCAAGCTGTCGCAACTCAGATGTTTACAAAATACAAGGGTTAACCAGCTGTCGCAACTCAAGTAACCCATATTATTATTATTAAAGAAAATTTCAATTATTCATATTTATGTTTTTATTCTTATCATTCTTTTTACTTCGTTTTCTATTATATTTTTTTATTATTTTTCCTTTAGCCCAATAAGCCCATTAACCCAAACTATTTTCCCCCAAAAAAACTAACCTATCATAAAAAAAAAAGAAAGAGAGAAAGCTTACGAAAAACAGAGAGCAAGAGAAGGTGTTTAAGTTAGGAGGGGAACCAAGGGAAGAGACCCAAGACAGCACGAGCAACTCAGATGCGGCCGGTCAAGGTGGCGCGCTGGTACGGAAGTTGATGGTGAAGGAGCGCTGGGTCTCAAACTGGATCAGCGGTGAATGGCAGCTGCGGTGGATGGATTGGATTGTGGAAGTGAGACGGTGGAGGCCGGTGTTTCTTCACGGTGGTGCGATCCAGATGAACGACGTTGCTTGGGCAGAGATCTGGTAGCCAGTTGCCGATTCGTGGACAGGCGGAGAGATGGTGGCTCCGGTTCGAGGTTACACCGTCGTGACTGGGTGAACGGGTGCTGGGCGGAGCTGCTGCAAGTTCTGGTGACCGGGTTGGCTGGGGTCCTGTTCGGGTGGTGCGCGCAGTGGAGTGAGAAGGGATAGAGGGCCACGGTGGTGATGATTATGGCAGGGGGCAAACACGTTCTGGTTGTTATGTTTGATGGTTTGGATGGGATTGTGAAGTGGGTTCTGGTTGGTGGAGTTTGTGGAGGTGAAAGGCAGGGGTTGAAGTTATGGAGGGATGAGAATGGTGATGATGAAAGTATATGGGTGATTCTGATAGTGTGGGTGAAGGTTAGAGTGGTGAAGATGAAGCAAAAAAAAAAAAAACTATGGCAAAGGAAAGATGATGGTTTCATGGCAAAAGGGGTTCACAGTGGAGATGGTGGCTTGAGGTGATTTATGGTTGCTGTGCAACGGGAGGCTACGTGAGTAAAAATGTGTTTCAAGGCTGGCCAATAAATCAAGTTCTCAGTATAGGTTCTGTGTCTATGTTCGATGTATTGTGTGTGGGTTAGGTGTTTTATAGGAGAGGATTAGGCTGAGGTGTTTGAGTTAGGATGTGATTAGGAGTTTGTTCGGGATAAGTGATGGGAAGTTTAGGATAAGTTTGTTTAGGATGAGTTTGAGTTAGGATGAGTTTATGATAGGATGATAGGATAAGTTTGTGTTAAGATGGGTTATGGTTAGTTTAGGATAGGTTTGTTTGGGATGGTTAGGATAAGTGCTTAGGGATTAGGATAACTGATGGAGTCTATTTTAGGATAAGTGATGAGTTTAAGTGTGAGGATAGCTGATGGGTTGTGGGTTAACGGGTTAATGGGTTAATGGACCAATAGGTTGAAAGATTATTTTTTATTTTTTATTTTTTATTCATAAAACGCCCCGGACAAAATTGGGTGTTCACAGTTGCCCCTCTTTACTTGTTTCTTATTAGATAAAAAGAATAACCGTAGTTTTTCATTTTATCATGGTAAGGAACGAATAAAGACATGAACTCGAATTTTGTTCGGGAGCGAAAAGAAACAAAACAATGCAAAGAGCGATGCGCTCAATGAAAGAAACTTAAAAGACAAAGGCCGATGCGCTCAAGAATCAGAGACAGGAGCCGAGGCACTCAAAAGTAAAAGACAGGAGCAGAGGCGCTCGAAAGTAAAGGACAGGGAGCCAATGCGCTCAAAAAGTAAAAGACAGAAATTAAAAGACAGGGAGCCGATGCGCTCAAGAGTAAAAGACAAGGAATTAAAAGACAGGGAGCCGATGCGCTCAAAAAGTAAAAGACAGGAGCCGATGCGCTCAAAAGTAAAAGACAGAAATTAAAAGACAGGGAGCCGATGCGCTCAAGAGTAAAAGACAAGGAATTAAAAGACAGGGAGCCGATGCGCTCAAAAAGTAAAAGACAGGAGCCGATGCGCTCAAAAGTAAAAGGCAGGAATTAAAAGACAGGGAGCCGATGCGCTCAAAAAGTAAAAGACAGAAGTTAAAAGACAGGGAGCCGATGCGCTCAAAAAGTAAAAGACGAAAGCAGGAGCGTGCGCTCAAAAGTAAAAGGCAAGAATTAAAAGACAAGGAGCCGATGCGCTCAAAAGTAAAAGGCAGAATTAAAAGACAAGAGCCGATGCGCTCAAAAAGTAAAAAACAGAGAGCCGATGCGCTCAAAAATAAAGACAGAGCCGATGCGCTCAAAGGTAAAAGACAGGAGTTAAAAGACAAAGAGCCGATGCGCTCGAAAAGTAAAAGACAGAAATTAAAAGACAGGGAGTCGATGCGCTCAAAAAGTAAAAGACAGGAGCCGATGCGCTCAAAAGTAAAATGCAAATGCAAGAAGCTGATGCACTCAAAAACTTAAAATGCAAATGCATGGAGCTGATGCGCTGAAATGGAAACATTCATGACAGTTAGACAATGCCTTAAAATCCCTTTTTCTTCTCTCTCTTTTTCTCTCTTTTTCTTTTATATTCTCTCTTTCTTTCCTTCCCTTTTTTTTTCTCTTTCTTTTAATCATTCGAACCAGTGGCGACTTTGGAAAGCTTTAACCAATCAAACCCTTGTTCCCTTGCTTTTCTTCATCAGACCCTTTGGCTATCTCAAAATCTTTTTAACCCTTTTTCTTCTTCATTTTTTTTTCTTTTTTTTCAATTCTTCCTTTCCTTCTTGGCAACAAATCACTTCGACCAAATGTCATATTGCAAGCTATACTTTGAGCTACTGAGATCTTTCAACCTAGCTCAATCATTGAAGGATTGCTGTAGAAATGTCGGAATCAAGCTATTGATATTGAATTTATGTTATTTGAGACTTAACTTAATGAGTTAAACATGCATTCATGTATGGATAGAAATTCATTGAATGAACAAACTCCTTTTCATTACTTTGGTAATATGATGAATATCTGGTAAGACACATACTTAAAAGATGAAAACATAGAAACAGAAGAAAATTGCAGAGGAAAGAAAATTTGCCCCAGTTTTGGTTCCTTGTTCCTCATTCAATTGATTCCCTACAACCGTTTGACAATCCAACTATTGTCTCTATTGCTACTTTCTTCAACACATCTTTCCTTTAATCTTTCAGACATTTTCCCCCAGTATGGCCAATTGAACGCAGAATAAAAATTGCCCTAGTTTGGAGTTTCAGACCTCCTTCCTTTGAGATTTTGCCTATTTATTTGTCCTAACTTTTGCTTAAGCCGCCCTTTCGGGTTTTCGACCTAACGGACCTCCTTTTTTTTTTCTTTCTTTTTTTGTTACTCTAACTTTTGGTTAGGCCACCCTTTCGGGTTTTCAACCTAACGAGCTTCCTCTTCTTCTTTTTTTTTTTTTTTTTTTTTTTTAGCATAGAATCTCTTGACAACATCGGTATTTATCGGCCTTGGCAATTCTTCTCCATCCATATTCTCGCAAAATTAAAGCCCCTCCGTAAAATGCTTGCTTAACGATGGAAGGACCCTCATAACTTTCGGAGCCCATTTTCCTCTAGCATCCTCTTGATTAGGGAGAATCTTCTTCAATACTAAATCTCCCGAATGCAATTCTCTAGACGGACTTTTTTATTAAAGGCTCACGCCATTCTCGCTTTGATACAACTGTCCATGACAAATAGTGCGCTCTCTTCTCTTCTATCATATTCAATTGCTCATATCGAGTCTTCACCTATTCAGATTCTTCCAACTCTGCTTCCATCAATACTCTTAGAGAAGGAATTTCAATTTCTATGGGAGAGACAGCTTCCATCCCATATACCAAGGAGAAAGGCGTTGTCCCAGTGCTTGATCGTATATTGGTACGATACGCGTGCAAAGCATAGGGTAACATTTCGTGCCAGTCCTTGTAGTTAACAACCATCTTAGCCACAATTTTCTTGACATTCTTATTTGCAGCTTCAACTGCACCATTCATCTGAGGCCTGTAAGGAGCTGAATTATGATGCTTGATCTTGAAATTTTCACAGAATTTCTTAATCTCGGCACCATTGAGATTAGTAGCATTATCTGTAATTATCCTCTCTAGGATTCCGTATCTGCAGACAATATCCCTCTTGAGGAATTTCAAAAATACCTTTTGAGTAATATTGGCATACGAGCAAGCTTCTACCCACTAAGTGAAATAGTCGATTGCTACTAAAATGAAACGATGACCGTTGGAAGCTTTGGGGTTAATCGGCCCAATGACATCTATTCCCCATATCGAGAAAGGCCATGGAGATACCATATTGTGCAAGGGGGATAGAGGTGCATTGACTCGATCTGCATATATCTGGCATTTATAGCACTTTCGAACATATTCTATGCAGTCCGCTTCCATGATGGACCAATAATAACCGCTCCTTAAAATCTTTCGTGCCATCATATGACCATTAGCATGAGTCCCACAAATTCCTTCATGGACTTCAGTCACGATTAAACGAGCTTCCCGAGCATCCACACATCTGAGTAAGGTGCCATCATGGCTTCTCTTGTATAGAACTTCCCCATTCAAGAAAAAGGCCATTGCCAACCGGCGAATAATCTTCTTATTCACTTCACTTGCCCCAGTTGGGTATTCTTTATGCTGGATATACTGCTTGATATCATGATACCAAGGTTTACCATCTGGCTCACCCTCCACATTAGCACAATACGCGGGCTCACTATGTACTTTTACTTGGATAGGTTGGACATCATTGTGGATATCCAACTTAGTCATTACGGCCAAAGTGGCCAAAGCATCTGCAAACTGATTCATGTCTCGAGCCATATGGGAAAAGGTCACCTCTTCAAACTTCTCAGTCAACTTGGTCAAATACTTTTGATAGGGCACCAACTTTGGGTCTTTAGTTTGCCATTCACCATTCACTTGATAAATGATAAGTGCCGAATCTCCGAATACTTTTAATTGCTTGATCCCCAAGTCAATTGCTACTTGTAAACCACAAGCACAGGCCTCGTATTCTGCAACATTATTAGTGCACTCAAAATCCAACTTAATAGCAACTGGATATTGTTTTCCATCTGGCGAGACAACGACAGCTCCTATGCCACTGCCATACATATTGACTGCTCCATCAAAATACATCTTCCACGCAGACTCCTCTTTTCTTTCCTCTCTTTCTGCCATCAATATTTCTCCATCAGGGAACTCGGATGTCATTAGTTGTCCACCTTCAAGAGGATTTTCAGCTAAATGATCCGCAATTGCACTCCCTTTGACGGATTTCTGAGTCATGTACTTGATATCAAACTCTGATAATATCACTTGCCATTTTGAAACCCTTAATGAGACATGAGGGCTTTCAAATATGTACTTCAGAGGGTCCATTCGGGAGATCAGCCAAGTGGTGTAATAAAGCATGTACTGCCGTAATCGTTTTGAGGTCCATACTAGAGCACAACAAGTCTTCTCAATAGCCGTGTAACGGGCTTCACAGTCATTAAACTTCTTACTTAGGTAATAAATCGCCTGCTCCTTTTTTCCTGATTCATCGTGCTGCCCCAGCATTGCCCCCATTGAGGTTAACAATACAGTTAGGTATAATATCAAAGGACGACCTGATGTAGGGGGTACCAACACAGGAGGGTTCATCAAATAAGCATTTATCTTATCAAAAGCTTCTTGACATTCTTCATCCCATTTTCCTGGCTGATGCTTCTTCAACAACTTGAATATAGGCTCACAGGTGCTGGTCAGGTTAGCAATGAACCTAGTGATGTAATTAAGTCTCCCAAGAAAACTTCTCACTTCTCGCTCTGTCTTAGGAGGAGGCATCTCTTGTATTGCCTTTACCTTATCCGGATCCACCTTTATCCCTTCTCTGCTAACGATGAATCCGAGTAATTTTCCAATGGATGCTCAAAAACGCATTTATTAGGATTGAGCCTCAACTTATACTTCCCGAGTCTTTCAAATAATTTCGTAAGATGCTACATGACTTTCCTTTTCTTTGGATTTGGCTACCATATCATCTACATAAACCTCAATTTCTTTATGCATCATGTCATGAAATAATGCAACCATAGCACGTTGATAGGTAGCCCCAGCATTCTTCAATCCAAAGGACATTACTGTGTAACAAAAGGTTCCCCAATGTGTAATAAAAGTCATCTTTTCTTTGTCATCAACATCCATGGGGATCTGATTATACCCAAAATACCCGTCCATAAATGAGAACCTATGATTTCCTGCTGTATTGTCAACAAGAACATCAATACGGAGGAGCGGGAAATCATCTTTTGGACTGGCCTTATTTAGATCTTTATAATCCACGCACATCCTGACCTTCCCATCCTTCTTTGGTACTGGCACAATATTTGCTACCCATTGCGGGTGTCTTGACACCTCTATAAATCCAGCTTCTAACTGCTTAGTCACTTCTTCTTTGATCTTTAGTGACATATCCGGGTGCATTCTTCTCAACTTCTGCCTTTTTGGTTCTACATCTGGATATAATGGAATTTTATGTGATGCTATTCCAGGGTCTAATCCAGGCATATCTCTGTAGGACCATGCGAACACATCAAGGAACTCTCTCAATAGTGCCACCATTTCTATACGCTCAGGATTATCTACTATTCTCAACTCTTTCTTATCTTCTTCTGTTCCCATGTTAATTACTTCTATTACCTCATTGCTCACATCAAACTTCCTCTCTGAGTATTCCAGCATTTTTTCAAATTCTTCAACAATCTCTTTCTCTTCACCAAATCCTAGATCCTCTTCATCAAACATTGCAGGGGAATCAATTGACAAGTTTTCAAGGTCCCTCTCATGAGACGAACTCTCTACAAGACTCACATCTATGGAAAGTAATTTATGGGGAGTTGGAAAGATAAAATAGAGTAGAAATGATAAAGCAAGAGAAGGAAGTCTTTTTTTTTTAAGAGAAACACAAGAAAAGGAAACTAATAAATGTAAAAGAAGATAAGCAAAGAGAGTGACACAGAGGAATGCTGAATAAACACGCAACTTTATTTAGTTAATTGTCTCAAATAACATAAATATAAGATAAAAACATAGCTAGACATAAATATCTGCTTGTTACAGCATGACTAGACAATTACTTGGAAGCAATAACATCAATCATTGATTCAGATTGCCAGTTCTTCAATGGCTCCTCTTCAGTGAAAGGCCGGATTGCTTTGTACTCTTCAGGGCCTTCTTCATGCAATGCATTAATAGTAAGATGGTATTAGGGATGAATGACTTCTTCAGGCATAATTACTTTGGTTGGTACCGGGAATGTTTCCCTCAGGTGAGGAATATGCTTCATTTCGCCCTTATCACTCCTTTTCCCCAAAGTCATATTCTCCATTCTCTCTTCCAGAGCTGCTTCGTACCCCAATCCGAACTTGACTAGTTTTTCTGGAAGTGAAATTGGTGTCCGAGTTCCTTGCAACTTTGAGCCCAGGCCTTTTTCCTTTCTGGTACCCATTATTAGTCATAATTCGGGCTACCACCTAATTCACAATTTGCATCAAAGGTTCACCCCTACTGAGTTCAGTTTCAACTACCTCAAAGCTGTGCCACAAATTCTCCTCATCTTTCTCTGTACTTTCAACATACGGCACTGAAACCGATTTTGACACCATGATTTCTTCTTCTCCATGTATAGTAATAACCGACCCATTCTCAATGTATTTAATACTCTGGTGTAGTGTAGAAGGAACAGCACCAGCAGCATGGATCCATGGTCTCCCTAGGAGCATAGTGTAACCAGGCTCAATGTTCATAACTTGGAACAATACCTGAAAATTACTTGGACCAATCTCTAATGGCAACGTCACCTCTCCTAAAATGCCCCTCCTATTTCCATCAAAGGCTCGCACTACCATTTCTCGAGGTGATAGTTCATCCTCACTTATTGACAATGAGGTTAGAGTTGACTTCGGTAGGATATTTAATGCAGACCCCCTATCAATCAAAACCTTTGCAACTATATACCCTTTGCACTTAAGGGTTATGTGTAAGGCCCGTGGGTTTTTCAGACCGAGAGGTGATCTCTTCATCCATAAATGTGATCTTGTTAACGTGCTTTACCGGGTCCACCATGCTGACAACATTCTCAGGGGTAACATCAGGTTTGACATAAGCCTCATTCAGTACTCTTGGCAACGCTTTTTGATGTAACTCAGATGTCAAAATGAGTGACAAAAGAGATATCCTTGCTGGAGTCTTCTTCAACTGTTCCATCACATCGTATTCACTCTGTTTCATGATCTTCAAAAATTTTTCCTCCTTTTCTTTCCCTCTCTCCTCTTCTCTTGCACTTTCCTCCTTACCCCAATCTTTAACATTCTTCTTCTTCTCTACTTCTACTGGGCCATAACATCGCCCACTCCTTGTAACTATATTAGTTACATACCCTTCATCCTTGAGTATTTCAGCAACTCGGGGCTTTGAAGTCTCTTCCTCGACTCCTTTCGTTTCTACCTTAGCTTCATAATTCTAGGGTACTGAGTGAGTATCATCATAAGCAAATGGCATTAGCTTCTTGACCGTAACAACTACTTTCCCTGGCGCCGGGGCTTGGATGAGAGGTGGCACCTTCAGCACAAAGCGTTCTACCACACTGACTTCTTCAGAGGAAGCTACCCTTTGTCCAGCTTGTATTATTCCCAAAGTGAGTAAATCCTGGACCCGAACTTTAAAGTCCCAACAGTTCTCAATATCATGTCTTGTTCCCCCACAATGGCAAACACATTTTGATTCTTCATCGTACTTCTCCTCTTCTTTTACTGATGAAGCTGGTGCTGTGATATCATAACCTGCTTTCTTCAACCCCTCAAATATTTGAGTCATCGGTGTACGCAGGCTCATGGCATTCCTTATTGGGGGTCTTTCCATCTCTAAAGCATTCACCACATTCCTTTCACCATGATTAGGAATTGGATTGCTGACAATACTAGGTCCAGCCTCTTCTTGAATGTCCAGTTTTCCACAAGCAATAAGCTTTCTTACCGCCATCTTGAAAGACTCACGGTCTTCGATTGAGTGCCCCAAAATATCCATATGATACTTGCAAGTTAAATTTGGGTTGTACCATACTGGAAATGGTGGTTGTAGGGGACGTACAGGGTTCCCTGAGATGAGGTGAGCATCAAACAGCCTTTGGAATAGATCTGCATTTGAGATGGACAGTTTTGGGAAAGGGGGTAGGTTTTGGGTACGAAAACGGCCTTGATTTTGGAAGTTTGGTTGAGGTTGTGGGTAGTTTTGGAAATTTTGCGGAGGCCGAGGTGGGTACTGAGTATAGATTGGGCGAGTTGGTGCATATGGCTGAGGTACCGGGATATTATTGATTTGGAATGGCTGTGTTTGAGGTATATTTACGAGAGGAGCAGTTGGGCCAGGTAGATGGGACGGTGTAGGTGTTTGATAAGAAGGGTAAATGTTTGGGTTATATGGGGGTGGTCGGTATGTAGGGTAGGATGGCGAATATCAGGGTCGTAAAGGCTGCAGATTCTGCACGTAACTCACTTTCGACTCCTTTTTTTCTTAGGGGGAACCCTTCTTGAAACTACTTTCATTATTGCCACCGGGTAATTTTCCACCTTTACCAAAATTTCAATTCTTTCTCCAAAGAAGCAATTAAATCAGCAAAGTCTCTATAAGCGGTGCCTGCCATTGTCCCAATATAAGGGGCTCCTAAAGTTCCCAAGAAGTATGAGCACATCTCAGTCAAAGTTAACGGCGGTTGCACTTGGGCTGCAAGAGTTCTCCACCTCTGGGCATATTGTTTGAATGTCTCCTCATTTTTCTTCTGCAATGTTCCCAACTGCTCCCGGGTTGGGGCTGTATCTAGATTAAACCGATACTGACCCATAAATAAATTCGCCCAGTCATCCCAAGAGGAGATTTTTGAGAGGTCCTGCTGGATACACCACTCCAAAGCAGGCCCAGTCAAACTTTCATGAAAGAAATTGACGAGGAACTTCCAATCCCTTGACCAAATGGACATTTTGGTAATATAAGTTTTTAGGTGGAAAAAGGGATTGGTGCTCCCATCATACTTGACAAATTATGGGACTTTGAAATCCTTGGGGATGACGATGTTAGCAGTAGGGCACAATTCTTCTATCCCAAGGGGACCATAGGTGCTAGGACCCTTGATCGCCTTAATTTGCTCTTCCATCTTTTCCATCCACTCTTCTTTCATCTTATCATTTTGAATAGCTGCGTGTCCATTACCGGTAGGAAATCCAGTTGTCATCATATGTGGCTGTTCCCACGTGAACTCAGTATTACCATGGACCTCATTACGAGTATCTTCTAATGAATGATATCTTTCTCCAATAGGAATCACTACTGATGCAGTGTTTGAGGTTCCTCCCACATAAGGTACCTCAGTAGTGACTCCAGGGTTTGTCCTCATGGAAGTGGTATTCAGTGGGTGCGAGTGCGCCCCGGTTACTCCTGTACCTCCAACTGCCCCCATCAAGGTGAGGGTCTCCTCATGGTGACAACATTTCCTCAATTCTTCTTTGAGATTCTGTCACCTCATTCACCCTTCCTTTCACTTCATCTACTTCCAAACTTAGGTTCCTACCTTCGTTCTCAGCCGCCATTCTTTGCAAGCAACCTTGTTCGAGCCCTTGTGTTATGAACACGGGTTTGATTGGTGTCTTCTTTCCTTGGTCGCGCAATGGTTTTAAATTTTCTGTGAACAACCAAAGTAAAATTTAGTAAAACAACCATGATTATTATTGATTTGTTAAAGGACCATTGTTAATTTGTGCCAGGCGGATTTGAGTGAGTATCTTTAATCTTTGCTCATCGTGACTGTTTCTTAGAACGTCTCGTTCAAAAGTTTGTCATGACCATTACTTAGAACGTCTCGTTCAAAAGTAGTGGATCTTCAGTGCAACATAGGATCAGAAGAACAAAAAGGCATACTTTATTCAATTGAAAAAGAATCATCAACATCATTTAAAAGGAATACATCATTTCCACTCTACTTGAAATACATCATGGTCTAGTCTAATTCCTCCTTCTCAAACGACTGCACCCTGATCATCTGCTTCATTTGTCCAACAAGATTCTTGCAATACTCAATGAAGTCATTAATCTCTGCCGGAGTCTTAAGAGGATCGACCATCTTATCCGCCACCTTTAAGTAATATGGAATGTCTGCGATTGCCGTGTTGGCTAGGCATGCCAGCTTCGAGAATTGGTCTCTCCAAAAATGAACTTCTTCTTTCCATCCATTAATGTCCTCGTCTTGTTGTCTTGCATGATCTATCATTTTCTGCAAGTCCTCCTGTCCCTGTCGCAATGCTGCTTCATACCCTGCAATCTCCTCGACAGTGCGCAACCTCTCAATTCTGATCATGTCTTCATATCTGGTTGACACTGTCTCCACTTGTTGCCTCATACTATCTGCTTGCTGAAGAGCCTTATTCTGTGCTGCTTTGGCAATTACGAGCAGCTCCTTGAGTTGTTGATTTTCTGTCAGAGCCTTATCTCTTTCCTACCCTCGGAGCCTTAGCTCCTTATTTGTAACTTCCAAACATTTTCTAATTTTTGACATACTATCTTGCTCTGTCCTTTGCCTTTTGTTTGCTTTTTCAAGAGCAGCGTTTTTCTCAGCATTTTCACGTCTTAAAACTGTACATGTCTGGCAAACCTTTTCCAACTCTACCTCTAATTTCCTTTTTTCTTTGTTGGCTTCAGCTAAATTTTCTCTTATTTCTTCATCTTCTATCTAAGTCAGAGGCAAAGATTTACCAACTGTAGAGGTTACTGGGATTTTAAAGGGTAACTTAACTTCCTGCGCCCTGTTCTTGACCCACTGCCTGTAACTTTCTTTAACTCCGCAGCTTCTGACTCCCAGCTCTTTACTTTTTCTAATAACTTTCTTCCAAGCGTCTCGCACTCTCCTAAGTGTCTCAGTACACTCCATTTGCATGTCATAGACAAAAGGAACGGTTTCCAATTCTGATGGTGGCCCCATCATGGGATAGCCTAATTGTCGCAATGCCAGTGCAGGGTTGTAGTTAATGCATCCCCGAGTACCCATGAGAGGAACATTAGGAAAGCCTTCACACTGATAGACCACTGTTTGCCCTTCTTTACGCTGTGGGTACCATACAATTTTCTTTTCCTCAAGTTTGGCCAATTCTTCGGCCCATTCGCGGCCGTTCCTGGTTTTCAACTGGAGCATCTTGAGACTTGTAATGGGACATGGATCCTCGTAGCCCCTCTTGAACATGTGACTTGTGAGCCATACGAATAACATCGGTAGACAACATAAGATCCGCTTACCCTTCTTTTCATGGCAGAAATTCAAAGTATAATAAACATCAGCAAGAAGGGCTGGGACAGGATTAGCAGCATTATTCCTTCGAGCGAGAAACACATCTATTGCTGCAAAATCTATCAAGTCTTCATTACTCGGGAATAGGATGCTGCCATAAATAGTGAGGGCTAACACATCCATAAAGGTATTCCAGTCTTCAACCTTGGCTAGGTGGTGCATGTGTTCTTCTAAATATTTCCTTGGGAATCCCTCTGTTCCTTTCCTATTTTGCTTTGCTTTTTGCAGATCCTTCACATGAATCTTCAAGATGTCTGCTATGGTTGGCATGGATGCATGGTGGCCTATATAGAGGTATGGCTCTTCCTTTTCCAACGGTAAGCCCAAGATCTGCTCAAACTCTTCTAAGGTGGGGGCCAACTGACAATCTTGAAACGTGAAACAACGCAATGGTGGGTCGTAGAATTGGGCTAGCGCGGTAATAGCTTCTACCTGTACATCCACCTCTAACAGATTCAGAATCTTCCCATATCTTGCAGTGAAGGTCAGGCGTTGTGTCTTCTTCAACATTCGGCCCAAACTCAACAGGCTTTCTGTGTCAACTTCATTGGCCTTAAGTCGCAAAGTCTTTTTCAAAACAACCTCATTGTGATCTGATCCCGTGGCACGTTCCATTATTAATCAAAGATACTCACTGTTAATCCTTAGGCACTTAGTTTCAACAGTCCCTCAACAAACTTGGATTTAACACATAAGAACTGTCAATGCATGGTTTTGGAGAAAACATGATGCGAAGAATGATGACTTGTGATGCAATTATGAGTGAGTGAGTTGTTGGTCTTTTAATAATGACTCATCTCCTCTTTTTTGGAAAAGAAAATTTTAAGAGGGACGCAAGTATGGTTTATCATATTAAAAGACTGAACAACTCATAAGATATGGATAAATCTAAAGGTAATGAAAGGTGTGCTCCCTTTGTGTCCTAATGGGGTTACCTTGAACTTGGGAATTCTATCCTAAAGATCTAAGAGTCTTTCTGGTTCGTGAGAACTTCCATGGGGTAGCTTTTCTATTTTAAAGGTCTCTAGAGCCAAGTTCTATTTCAGAATGTTGACCACGAAATAGTGGGTAAACCAACTAGGTGTGGGACATTCATGAAAAGGCACACTCTAGATGAGGTTTTCGCGATAACCAAACAGAAAGTACATCCAAAATGGCTACCACTACGCAACTTCTACTTAACTTAGGCTTCACTCAGACCCGGGTATAGGGCCCCACTCGAATGTGTGTGCTTTTATGTGTAGGTGCAGTGGGTGCTGGGAGCGTACAAACCTTTGCAATCCTAAAGACTACCCACATCCTGCAAAACAAAGGAAATACAAAACAAATTCCAAAAGTTTTCTACCCAATAATAAAATAAAAAACATCAAAATATTTAAAAAGAAAAAGGGTAACACAAACATATAAAGATCATAAAATTTTGCAAAACCAACTTTTATAGGCCTGACTCTCAAGTGTCCCCAGTGGAGTCGCCATCTGTCGCGACCGAAATATCGTGGCGGGATAGCAACTTAAATTAAAATATATATTTAATTAGGAGTCGCCACTAATTTTATTTTATTTTTATTAGGAAAAATTGGAAAACCCAAGAAAAATAGTCTTTGAAACCAAATTAAATTCGGGAGTCGGTTATGTGTAGGGAAGGGTGGAAACTTAATCCCACAGCACCCCTAACACACCCGTCCTAAAACGGTACCTTAAGTTAATTATGCAAATTCTTAATAATCTTTGAAAATATTTATTTTACCCCTAAAAAATAAAATAAAATAATGAAATCAACAAATAAATTATAAAAAAATAAATTTTGGCTTGACGGAATAAAAGTCCCGCTCCTACGTATCCTCAGGTGCAATGAGGAAATCAAAGTCACGTAGTTCTTTAGAAAATATTTGTGGGTTGGTTGATTTTAATTAAAATAATTTTGAAAATTTGAATTAACAAGCCGTCGCGACTCAGTTATCCAAATTAAGGATTAAATAGGTGAAGCTCGCGTCACGCTAGAGACGTCACCCACCGATTATCAAATTTGTTACAAAATTTATATTAAAAAATTATCTAAAAAATGGCTGATTTTATTTTTATTTATTTAAAAATTTGATTTAACAAGTCGTCGCGACTCAGTTAATCAAATTAAGGATTGAATAGGTGAAACTCGCGTCACGCTAGAGACGTCACCCATTATTCATCAAGTTTGTTACGAAATTTTTATTTAAGATTATCAATTAGCGATTTAACTTAAAAAATTGAAAACATGGTAATGATTTAAATATAATTTGAATAATATTAATAATAATAATGATAATGTAAACCATCAAGCTGTCGCAACTCAGATGTTTACAAAATACAAGGGTTAACCAGCTGTCGCAACTCAAGTAACCCATATTATTATTATTAAAGAAAATTTCAATTATTCATATTTATGTTTTTATTCTTATCATTCTTTTTACTTTATTTTTTATTATATTTTTTTATTATTTTTCCTTTAGCCCAATAAGCCCATTAACCCAAACTATTTTCCCCCAAAAAAACTAACCTATCATAATAAAAAAAAAAAAGAAAGCTTACGAAAAATAGAGAGCAGGAGAAGGTGTTTAAGTTAGGAGGGGAACCAAGGGAAGAGACCCAAGATAGCACGAGCAGCTCAGACGCGGCCGGTCAAGGTGGCGCGCTGGTACGGAAGTTGATGGTGAAGGAGCGCTGGGTCTCAAACTGGATCAGCGGTGAACGGCAGCTACGGTGGACGGATTGGATCGTGGAAGTGAGACAGTGGAGGTCGGTGTTTCTTCACGGTAGTGCGATCCGGATGAACGACGTTGCTTGGGCGAGAGATCTGGTAGCCAGTTGCCGATTCGTGGACAAGCGGAGAGATGGTGGCTCCAGTTCGAGGTTACACCGTCGTGACTGGGTGAACGGGTGTTGGGCGGAGCTGCTACAAGTTCTGGTGACCGGGTTGGCTAGGGTCCTGTTCGGGTGGTGCGCGCAGTGGAGTGAGAAGGGATAGAGGGCCACGATGGTGATGATTATGGCAGGGGGCAAACACGTTCTGGTTGTTATGTTTGATGGTTTGGATGGGATTGTGAAGTGGGTTCTGGTTGGTGGAGTTTGTGGAGGTGAAAGGCAGGGGTTGAAGTTATGGAGGGATGAGAATGGTGATGATGAAAGTATGGGTGATTCGATAGTGTGGGTGAAGGTTAGAGTGGTGAAGATGAAGCAAAAAATAAAAAAAAAACTATGGCAGAGGAAAGGTGATGGTTTCGTGGCAAAAGGGGTTCACAGTGGAGATGGTGGCTTGAGGTGATTTATGGTTGCTGTGCATCGGGAGGCTACGTGAGTAAAAATGTGTTTCAAGGCTGGCCAATAAATCAAGTTCTCGGTATAGGTTCTGTGTCTATGTTCTGATGTATTCTGTGTGTGGGTTAGGTGTTTTATAAGAAAGGATTAGGTGAGGTGTTTGAGTTAGGATGTGATTAGGAGTTTGTTCGGATAAGTGATGGGAAGTTTAGGATAAGTTTGTTTAGGATGAGTTTGAGTTAGGATGAGTTTATGATAGGATGATAGGATAAGTTTGTGTTAAGATGGGTTATGGTTAGTTTAGGATAGGTTTGTTTGGGATGGTTAGGATAAGTGCTTAGGGATTAGGATAACTGATGGAGTCTGTTTTAGGATAAGTGATGAGTTTAAGTGTGAGGATAGCTGATGGGTTGTGGGTTAACGGGTTAATGGGTTAATGGACCAATGGGTTGAAAGATTATTTTTTATTTTTTATTTTTTATTCACAAAACGCCCCGGACAAAATTGGGTGTTCATAACGGCCACTGGGGAATCAATTACAACGACAAACAGTTGCAGAAAGTAATA
Source organism: Ormosia semicastrata (assembly GCA_029884595.1). NCBI lineage: Eukaryota > Viridiplantae > Streptophyta > Magnoliopsida > Fabales > Fabaceae > Ormosia > Ormosia semicastrata. The sequence goes on along the minus strand of JAQQTO010000048.1, from coordinate 35,782,544 downwards.
TTGGTAGTAGATTCGGTCAGACTATAGCATTTGTATTAAAATGTTTGAAGTGTGGAAAGGATCATGTGACGAAGGAGTGTGTGATCAGGGGAATTATTTTTTTCAGATGTGGGAAGCCCAATCATATTTCAAGAGACTGTACACAACTAAAGACGGAGCCTTCTGTGAGTAACGTACGTGCTTCGAGACCTCAAGCAGGAGGAAGAGTCTACGCGATGAGTGGAGCTAAAGCCTCCCAATCTAAAGATCTGATCAAGGGAGATTCTGCCATAGGAGGTAAGCATTTAACTATACTGTTTGATTCGGGGGCAACCCATTCTTTTATTGCCTATGACTGTGTGGATCAATTGGGATTGTTTGTGTCTTCATTACCTTTTGACTTGATAATTGCTACTCTTACTACTAAACCTATTATTACTACTCAAGTCTATTTAAATTGTTCTATTACTGTTAGAGATCAAAATTTTTCTGTCAATTTGATATGTTTGCCCCTTTCACAGATAGACGTAATCTTAAGAATGGATTAGTTATCTTCTAACCATATCCTACTAGACTGTTCCAATAAAACCTTAGTGATTCCTGAAACTGAGATTTCTGGATTTTTGATGGCCAACCAAGTTAAAGCTTCTTTGAGAAGAGGAGCTCAAGGATACATGTTACTGCTTTCCTTGAAGTCAAGGGTGAAACCAATGCAAATGCTCTTCTTGTAGTCAATGAATTTTTTGAAGTTTTTCCTGATGATGTACCCGGACTACCACCGGAACGAGAGATAGAGTTTTCTATCAATCTTGTACCAGGATCTAGTCCTATATCCATGGCACTATACCGAATGTCACCATCATAATTAGCAGAGCTGAAGAAGCAGTTGGAAGAATTGTTGGGAAAGCGGTTTGTGAGACCTAGTGTGTCACCATGGGGAGCTCCAGTATTGTTAGTCAAGAAGAAGGATAGAACTTCTCGTTTATGTGTGGACTATCGCCAGTTAAACAAGATCACGATTAAGAACAAGTACCCACTTCCAAGGATAGAAGATTTAATGGAGGAGCTACTATTTTCTCTAAGATTGATTTACATTCTGGTTATCACCAGATTCGTGTAAAAGCCGAGGATGTTCCTAAGATAGCGTTTCAAACACGCTATGGGCATTACGAATATTTAGTAATGTCGTTCGAAGTGATGAATGCTCCTACAATATTCATGGATTACATGAATAGGATCTTTCATCCTTATCTAGATAGATTTGTTGTTGTCTTTGTTAACGACATTCTAATCTATTCTTGAAATCAGGAGGAACATGCTGAACATCTCAGTGTGGTTCTTCGGATTTTGAAAGAGAAATAATTGTATGCCAAGTTGTCAAAGTGCGAGTTTTGGTAGGAAGAAGTTCAATTTTTTGGTCACAAAATTTCAAAGGAAGGAATTGCAGTGGATCCGTCGAAAGTTGAAGCAATTCTTGAATGGGAAAGGACAAAGACCGTAATAGAGATCCGTAATTTTGTGGGTTTAGCCGGTTACTACCGAAGATTCATCGAGGGATTTTCCAAGATAGCAGGACCTCTCACTTATCTTACTCGAAAGAATTAGACTTTTGCATGGACTGATACATGTGAAAAGAGTTTTCAAGAGTTGAAAAGACGTTTGACTACTTCACCAGTGTTGATTTTACCTGATCCCAATGAACCTTTTGAGATATATTATGATGCTTCGTATCAGGGTTTAGGTTGTGTACTTATACAAAACAGAAAGGTAGTGGCATATGCTTTGAGACAATTGAAGACACATGAGAAGAACTACCCTACACATGATTTGGCGTTAGCTGCTGTTGTGTTTGCATTGAATATTTGGAGACATTTTCTATTTGGAGCAACATTCAATGTTTTCAGCGATCACAAGAGTTTGAAGTACCTGTTTGACCAGAAGGAGCTGAATATGAGGCAAAGAAGGTTGTTAGAATTTTTAAAGGATTGTGATTTTTAACTTCAGTATCATCTTGGAAAAGCGAACGTCGAAGCAGATGCTTTGAGTAGAAAGATACTTAGTGTTTCTTCTATGATGATCAAGGAAAAAGAATTAATAAAGCAATTCAGGGATATGCGTTTATCTGTGGAATCAGCACTGGGAAGACTTTACTTGAATATGATCACTATTTTGAGTGGATTGATGGAAGAGATTGGAGATAAAAAAAATGATGATCAATACTTGCAAGATGAGAAAAAGCTAGTGCAGCAAGGCACTGTATCAGAATTTAAGGAATGACTAGATGGAATTCTAATATTCAGAAATGGAATTTGTGTGCCTAGTGATCCAGAGCTTAGGAGATTGATTCTTGATGAATCCCACAAGGGCAAATTGAATATGCTTCCAGGAGCGACCAAGATGTATGAAAATTTGAAGCAGTTATACTAGAGGCAAGGCATGAAGAGGGATGTAGCTAAGTATGTAGCATCTTGTCTGGCTTGTCAGAAAGCTAAAGTTGAGCACCAGAAACCTTCAGGAATGTTACAACCTCCAACTATTCTAGAATGGAAATGGGATAGCATTGCAATGGATTTTGTTGTTAGATTGTCAAAGACTCAAAAGGGTTATGATTCAATATAGGTGATCGTTGATCGGCTTACGAAGTTAGCACACTTCTTGCCCATAAACATAAGGTATTCGATGGAGAGATTGGCCCAGTTGTATATTGGTGAGATTGTTAGACTTCATGGTGTACCTTTCAGTGTTATTTCTTGTAACACCCCAAAATTATCTATCTATTAAATAGTAATTTTGACAGTTAACAAAATTTTACTGTTTAGTAATTTTTGGATACTGTAAAATTATTTTGATTATTCCGTCAATGTATTTGATCGTTTTGAGTGATTTACTCCGAGTCAGGAAAAGAAAAATTTTCGGGCCAGGGAAAACTATACGTAATTTAATTTTTACCATTAGGTTTTAATTATTTTACGTAATCTGATTTGATACTTGTGCGTTTTCTAATATTTGTGACTTTTGTGGATGATTATGAATTTTTTTACTGTTTGTGGGCCCAAGGGGTGTATGTGGGCCCAGGTGGCCATACATGGGCCCAGGTGGGTCCCGCAAAGTGAAAAATATTTTTACTTATAGAAAAATTTGTACTGTTTAGACGGAGACAGGGGATCTTACTAAACTTAAATCTGGAAACAGTTTTAGAAAATTTGCTTTACTATATTTTGTATTGTATTTAATTATCAAACGATAAAAATACAGTAAATATATTTTTTCGTGGGGTTATAATAGATAAAAATAAAATTCTATACTGTTAAGTCAACATTGGTGGTTTGGATATCCACCATCAATTTAATCACTGTTGGAGATTTAATCAATGGTGGAGATTTGATCTTAAAAGTGAATAGGATCAATTATAATCGTTGGATGGAAATTAAATCAAGGGTAGAGATTTAGTCTTATAAATGGCTATGACCATTATCAACCCTTGGATGTAGATTTAATCAATGGTGGAGATGGATCATTAATGACCATTAGATTTGGATTTAGATCAATAGTGGAGAATTGGTCATCAAAAATGACTACAACCATTTTGGACCCTTGGATGTAAAGTTTGAAGGTGTAATCTTGGCCCTTCATTTTGGAGACACATTCAATGGTGAGGATTGCAAGTTAAAAATGATCCAATGGCTCAAATAAAGTCTTCCATCTATAACCTAAACCTAATAGCTATTTTAATCCAAACCATTCTTTTAATCAAGGGTTAGGATGGCTTAGGATGATGGCTATGAAATTTGTCACATTTTATGAAGCATGGAAGGGGGGGACGGTTTGGAGATGCAATGGAGAGGGGAGACAACTTTGAATAGGCTTTTTAGGCCAAAGAAAAAAATGAAGGCAATAGTCAAGTGTCAAGACCATCAATTATTTTCCTATTGATCATTAATGATCATATTTTTCAAACTTCACTTTCCACCTTTCTCCAATGCAAGCTACGGCCATGCATAGCTTTGAAGACCAAGTAATTCATTTCTACACTTCATATTATCATATCTTCACCTATTTCACTTAAGTTTCAAGAAACAAACCAAAGAAAACTTTATTCTCTCTCCCCAAAGAAGACCATTCGGCCAAGCACCCTAAACCTCTCCTCCATCACTTTTTAATTTCATACAACCTAGTTTCTTGAATCCTTACCTTATTCTAAACAACTTTCATGTTGGAGACTTTCTCTAAATCATTCATCTTCATGGACTTTCTTCAAGAGCCAAGTTATAGGATATTTATGGTGAAGTGTAAGGAAATTTCATTTCTTCTCTCTTTTTCATGTTCTAGACCATGTTTGATCCATGGTTCCTCTTAATCAAGCTTAGTATACTAATTTCTATGTATTTTGTTTTGTATTTGAGAAGCCTTTGGTGGTGAAGGACTTGGAAAAAGAAGCAAATCAAGAAGCTTTTGAGGATTTTCAAGAGGTAAGAGGGAGATCCATCTCACCAACCAAGCATGGTGGTGAGAGATGGTTTTATATTTGATGGATAGTGAATCCATGTGAGGATTCATATCCATGATCATGTAATAATTTATGTGTGTTATGTGCTTTGATTATTTTTGTCTATGTTTGATATGCTTTGCATGATTTACTTGTGTATGCATGCTTAGTATGATTTTTATTTGCTTATATGGTATGCTTATGATATGCATGATGAAGATATATTGAATATATTATGATGAAAGTATGATAAAATAAGAAATTTTGGCTCCAAAGGCCATAGAGAAGGTCACGGTTTTGAGCTTCCAAAACTAGGGTTTTTGTTGAAATTTTTCAAGAACAATGGAGTTAATTTTTGGTCCTTAAACTTAAGCAAATTTTTGGCCAAGACACCAACCAATTTGGTGTTCACAAAATTATATTTTCATGAATGATAAAATTGAATGATTTGAGAAGTAAAGAAAATAAACAAAAAGGTTTGTTTTGCAAAAAGAATGCACACGATTTTGAGTTATGTTTTCATGAATTTATTTTTTTGTAGAAACAAGAATGGAATTTATTTAAGTTAGAAAGAAAAAATATTTCATGGTTTCAATGGCCATCTATAAGATTTTGATAATTTAGAAAAAATGTTTTGATGTTATAAAATACAAGAATTTTCAAATAAGGATTTTGGAAAGGGAATTAAAGTGTTATCAATTAAGTGAAGTGGAATTTTCATAAATAAAAGAAAAAGAAGAGTGAAAGTGTTGAACTTCAAATTATTTTAAAGAGAATCAATTTTTAGAAGTGATTTAGAAATATAAAAGAAAACGTTTGTAACTTAAATTTACTAACATAGAATTTATTTATTGGGTTTTGAAAAACATTTCGAAATTTAAAGTTAAAAACAGTAATTAAATCAACTAAATGTGATTTTGTAAGACTAGATCAATAAAAAGTGATTTTGAGAAAATATATTAAGGAAAAGATTTTTTGCTAAGAATAAGAAGGGAATAAAGTAAGAAATTATATTATTATAAGAAAAGTCTGAAGTAATATTTTTAAAGTTAGAAACATTGATTTAATTCAATGGAATTGTGAATTTGTGGAATATATTGTGAAAAAGATTTTCTTGAGTAAGAAGATATATTAAATGAAGTAGAAAGTTATATTATTTTGAGGAAGGTTGATTTGGAAATGATTTGGGAAAAATGGAGAATATAATGGTATTTTAAAAATTTACTAACGTATAACTTATTTTTGAGTTTTGAAGTACGTTAGAAAATGTTAAGTTTTGAAAGGTTGATTTATATCAATGGAAAAGTGATTTTGTGAATTATATTTTGGAAAAGGATTTCTTGAGTAAAGAAATGTAGAAAAAGATTTTCTTGAGTAAAGAAAATGTGTTAAATAAAGTATAAAGTCATATTATTTTGAGAAAAGTGGAAATAGAATTTTTGAAGAATGAGAAATATTTTCTGTAATGGAATTGTGGTGAAAAAAATTATTTACGTATCTTAAAAATGTAATTTTTAAAGTACGTGATTTGAAATACAGTAAAATATTTCTAAGTATTTGAAAATACAGTAAAATATTTTTATGTGATTTGAAATATGATAAAATATACTACGCGATTGGAGATGCGTTGAAACATTTTAAGTGATTTGAATTACGTTTAAATATTTTACATAATTTGAACTACTGTTGAAAAATCACTATGTGATTTAAAAGTGATAGAATATTTTTACGTGATTCTGAAAATGACGAAAAATTGTTATGTGATTTGGAATTGTGAAAACGTAACAGAAATGTTTTGGAATTGCGAAAATGAAATGGAAATGTTGCGCAATTTTGTGAAAACACGACGAAAGTGTTTTATAACTATGAAAATGTGATAATATGATTTTTCTATTAAAAATATAGTATAAATACTGTAGAACCAGTATATGGATGCTGTGTGAGAAAATGACATATTTTGCCTGTGATTGGCATTTGGTGCATTATACATGCATTGGAAATATATGTCTATGATTGGATTTGGTGCATTATACGTGCATTGAAAAAATATGCGTTGAAGTATATGATTACATTGAACAAATGAAATTGAAAAGATTTGGCCCTTTGGGGTTGGACTTGCACTGATATATTTGTGCATTGTATAAAATATAGCTAATAGCTATTATGGCCCTTGTGGTTGAAGAGGGAATGAGAATTGATAGTGAGGTCTATGATAGATCTTGAGGGCGTCGAGGCGCGGCGGTCGACCAATGGACAGTTGGAGAGTATCCTGTGCCACTTGACGATGTAGTCCATTGCAACGCATTGACGATACCCGACAAGAACACGATTCTTTTCAACGATTGGGAGATTATCTTTGGGCTAAGGCTGACAATTAATCAGAGCATTCTTCTCGAAATTGTGAAAACCTCCATGGAGTTATTTTTGATAAACTGAGTCTTTGTGCATATGCATAAATTTGAGCATTTATATCTGCATGATATATTAATTGAGGAATGTTAGCTATGATAATTGTTTTGAATACTTGGAAGATGATGATGATGATGATAATGCTGAGGGCATTATCATAATTATTGTTTATGATAATTGAATTGATAAATGATTGGATGATGATAGTTGATTAATGTTGATGGCATGATCATAATTGTGGTATGATCTATCTGTATGATATTGCTATTTGTGTTATCTCTGTGCTGCTATGTTGGTATTGGTGTAGGTGATCTCACCTCTGTGTTATATTGTTTTGCTTTGTTTGTACTGTTAAAATTATACAGTAGAAGGAATGAGTTGTCTTAGACATAACGGGTGGTAGATACTCAGAGATTGATGGAAACATTGAAAAGTGGCTGTCTCAAGTTCGAAGATGTGTCAGGTAGACAAGGAGTAAAGTTCTGATGCATCAAGTTGATACAAGAGAAGGAACGAGTATGTTAAGATTTAATGTTAGTATTATACCGTGCTATTAAGTAGGACCCGTCATGGGGTTTGCTACTGTTAAAAAAATAAGTCTGTTAATTTTATATTTCTCTTTAAATTATGATATTAATTGGTGTCAATATTGCATAATGAATAGTTAAAATATGATTTTCAATATTACATAATATTTTCAGTAAATTTACGTTTCAGTAAAGAAGAAATTTTGAAACCCATCTTTTATAACTCAAACTTTGTGTGAACTTCTTTTCAGATTATGAGTCAGGAGTTGGAAATGTGATGCCCTAAGGAGGGTGTTACATTAGTTGGTATCAGAGCACAGTTTGAGTCTTTTGGGGTTTGTGGTTAGGTCTATTTTGCTTGTGTTGTGTTCTCTGTATTTGTTTTCCTAAAGGAAATAATGTTGTTTATAATGGATATTAGATCCATTGTATTTCGATCCGCACGAAGTTGAAGTTTAGGATCTGATGGAAGAGAATCAGTCTTGGAATATAAAATTTTGTAATTTTGGAACCTGGTATTTTTTTTTTAGGATATTGAGAAAGTAATTGATTTCGATGGAAGATGTATTTACAACCATTGAGGAAACCAAAAGCAGTAAGTGATGTGAAAGAAGGTACTTAATGAAGGAATGTACGTCAAGAAAATAATTTGTGGAAAAGTTAGACACATTTTCCCAGAGATTATGCTCTTTGAAAACAAAGTTTTCTGTTAGTAAAATTTTAGATAGTAAGGGAAGTTGTTACTCTAAATGGAACGGGAGTGTTCTGAGCGGAAGATTTAATCAATGGAGATTGCATCATTGGAGCTAATCCTATAAACCATACTGAATATTTCTGAGAGTGACCTATTCTTTATAACATATAATTGAGTAGATCAATTATATGTTAGAGTTATTCGTTATCCTCGATGTTTACTTGCTTTCTATTCTTAGCTAATCGAGCTATTCAAGTTATTCAAATTGTTGTTATAGATCAAAACTTTGTGTTAGTTTGATCTGTTTCATAAACAGACGTGATCTTTGAAAATGGATTAGTTATTTTTCAACCATATCCAATGAGATTATTTCAACAGAGTGTGAGTAATCCAAAGAAAATTTGTTCTTGAAAATTGGGTTACATCCAATTCTTTGGTGGATATGTTCGATAACAGGTTCGATGCGTTTTGTTATCTTCCATGATGTTTTCTTTTATCTCCTACAATTGAACGAACAAGAAACGATATTCCTATTTAACTCTATGTCATAGTATTTAGTATAGTGCTGTGGAAAGGAGAACTCGGTTAGTGAGACATTTCCTGTTAAAAGCAAAAATCTAGAATATGTAGTGATACGAGGATAAGGAAATTTTAAGTAATACATTACAATAGTTGGAAGTTATCTGAGAAAAACTATTCTAGGCATGAATGTAGATTTGTTGTCGTTATGTTGGTATCAAAGATATGGAAATTCTTTCTTTCTGGAGTAACATTCAACATCTTCAATAATTATAGGAGTCTGAGATATCTGTTTGATCAGGAGAAGTTGAACATCAGCAAAGAGATTTTGTTGGTTAGAATAGTATAGCAAGATGTAAGAGAGAAAGCTTCATAAGAATTGGAAAATAAGACAAAAGAGTAATGTTCATATTTATTCTGAGGGTGTGAAATCATGATTATTAAATTTTGAGGACGAAATTTCTTTTTAGAGGGGAAGTAATGTAACACCCCAAAAATTTTTATCTCTTAAATATAATTTTAACAATTAACAGAATTTCACTGTTTAGTAATTTCTGGATACTGTAAAATTATTTTGATTATTTCGTCAGTGTATTTGATCGTTTTGAGTGATTTACTCCGAGTCAGGAAAATAAAAATTTTTGGGCCAGGGAAAACTTTACGTAATTTAATTTTTACCATTAGGTTTTAATTATTTTACGTAATCTGATTTGATATTTGTGCATTTTCTAATATTTGTGATTTTTATGCATGATTATGAAATTTTTTACTGTTTGTGTATCCAAGGGGTGTATGTGGGCCCAGGTGGCCATACATGGGCTCAGGTGGGTCCCGCAAAGTGAAAAAATATTCTACGCATAGAAAAATTTGTACTGTTTAGACGGAGACAGTGGATCTTACTAAACTTGAATCCGAAAATAGTTTTAGAAACTTTCATTTACTGTATTTTGTACTGTATTTAATTATTAGATGATAAAAATACAGTAAATATATTTTTTTGCGGGGTTATAACAGATAAAAATAAAATTCTACACTGTTAAGTCAACATTGGTGGTTTGGATATCTACCATCAATTTAATTACCGTTGGAGATTTAATCTTGATTTAATCAATAGTGGAGATTTGATCTTAAAAGTGAATAGAATTAATTATAACCGTTGGATGGAAATTAAATCAAGGGTAGAGATTTAGTCTTATAAATGGCTATAACCATTGTCAACCCTTGGATGTAGATTTAATCAATGGTGGAGATGGATCATTAATGACCATTGGATTTGGATTTAGATCAATGGTGGAGAATTGGTCATCAAAAATGACTACAACCATTTTGGACCCTTGGATGTAAAGTTTGAAGGTGTAATCTTGACCCTTCATTTTGGAGACACATTCAATGGTTAGGATTGCAAGCCAAAAATGATTCAATGGCTCAAAGAAAGTCTTCCATCTATAACCTAAACCTAATAGCTATTTTAATCCAAACCATTCTTTTAATCAAAGGTTAGGATGGCTTAGGATGATGGCTATGAAATTTGTCACATTTTATGAAGCATGGAAAAGGGGACGGTTTGAAGATGCAAGGGAGAGGGGAGACAACTTTCAATAGGCTTTTTAGGCCAAAGAAAAAGATGAAGGCAATAGCCAAGTGTCAAGACCATCAATTATTTTCCTATTGATCATTAATGATCATGTTTTTCAAACTTCACTTTCCACCTTTCTCCAATGCAAGCTACGGCCATGCATAGCTTTGAAGACCAAGTAATTCATTTCTACACTTCATATTATCATATCTTCACCTATTTCACTTAAGTTTCAAGAAACAAACCAAAGAAAACTTCATTCTCTCTCCCTAAAGAAGACCATTCGGCCAAGCACCCTAAACCTCTCCTCCATCACTTTTTAATTTCATACAACCTAGTTTCTTGAATCCTTACCTTATTCTAAACAACTTTCATGTTGGAGACTTTCTCTAAATCATCCATATTCATGGACTTTCTTCAAGAGCCAAGTTATAGGATATTTGTGGTGAAGTGTAAGGAAATTTCATTTCTTCTCTCTTTTTCATGTTCTAAACCATGTTTGATCCACGGCAAGTTTAGTATACTAATTTCTATGTATTTTGTTTTGTATTTGAGAAGCTTTTGGTGGTTAAGGACTTGGAAAAAGAAGCAAATCAAGAAGCTTTTGAGGATCTTCAAGAGGTAAGAGGGAGATCCATCTCACCAACCAAACATGGTGGTGAGAGATGGTTTTATATTTGATGGATGGTGAATCCATGTGAGGATTCATATCCATGGTCATGTAATAATTTGTGTGTGTTATGTGCTTTGATTATTTTTGTCTATGCTTGATATGCTTTGCATGATTTACTTGTGTATGCATGCTTAGTATGATTTTTATTTGCTTATATGGTATGCTTATGATATGCATGGTGAAGATATATTGAATATATTATGATGAAAGTATGATAAAACAAGAAATTTTGGCTCCAAAGGCCATAGAGAAGGTCACGGTTTTGAGCTTCCAAAACTAGGGTTTCTATTGAAATTTTTCAAGAACAATGGAGTTAATTTTTGGTCCTTAAACTTAAGCAAATTTTTGGCCAAGACACCAACCAATTTGGTGTTCACAAAATTATATTTTCATGAATGATAAAATTGAATGATTTGAGAAGTAAAGAAAATAAACAAAAGGGTTTGTTTTGCAAAAAGAATGCACACAGTTTGAGTTATGTTTTCATGAATTTATTTTTTTGTAGAAAAAAGAATGGAATTTATTTAAGTTAGAAAGAAAAAATATTTCATGGTTTCAATGGCCATCTATAAGGTTTTGATAATTTAGAAAAAATATTTTGATGTTATAAAATACAAGAATTTTCAAATAAGGATTTCGGAAAGGGAATTAAAGTGTTATCAATTAAGTGAAGTGGAATTTTCATAAATAAAAGAAAAAGAATATTGAAAGTGTTGAACTTCAAATTATTTTAAAGAGAATCAATTTTTAGAAGTGATTTAGAAATATAAAAGAAAACGTTCGTAACTTAAATTTACTAACGTAGAATTTATTTATTGGGTTTTGGAAAATGTTAGGAAATTTAAAGTTAGAAATAGTAATTAAATCAACTAAATGTGATTTTCTAAGACTAGATCAATAAAAAGTGATTTTGAGAAAATATATTAAGGAAAAGATTTTTGACTAAGAATAAGAAGGGAATAAAGTAAGAAATTATATTATTATAAGAAAAGTCCAAGTAATATTTTTAAAGTTAGAAACATTGATTTAATTCAATTGAATTGTGAATTTGTGGAATATACTTTGAAAAAAGATTTTCTTGAGTAAGAAGATATATTAAATGAAGTAAAAAATTATATTATTTTGAGGAAGGTTGATTTGGAAATGATTTGGGGAAAATGGAGAATATAATAGTATTTTGAAAATTTACTAACGTATAACTTATTTTTGAGTTTTCAAGTACGTTAGAAAATGTTAAGTTTTGAAACGTTGATTTATATCAATGGAAAAGTGATTTTGTGAATTATATTTTGGAAAAGGATTTCTTGAGTAAAGAAATATGGAAAAAGATTTTCTTGAGTAAAGAAAATGTGTTAAATAAAGTATAAAGTCATATTATTTTGAGAAAAGTGGAAATTAAATTTTTGAAGAATGAGAAATATTTTCTGTAATGGAATTGTGGTGAAAAAAAAATTATTTACCTATCTTAAAAATGTAATTTTTAAAGTACGTGATTTGAAATACAGTAAAATATTTCTAAGTGTTTGAAAATACAATAAAATATTTTTATGCAATTTAAAATATGATAAAATATTACTACGCGATTGGAGATGCGTTGAAACATTTTAAGTGATTTGAATTACGTTTAAATATTTTACATAATTTGAACTTCTGTTGAAAAATCACTATGTGATTTAAAAGTGATAGAATATTTTTACGTGATTCTGGAAATGATGAAAAAGCGTTATGTGATTTGGAATTGTGAAAACGTAACAGAAATGTTTTAGAATTGTGAAAATGAAATGGAAATGTTGCGCAATTTTGTGAAAACACGACAAAAGTGTTTTATAACTATGAAAATGTGATAATATGATTTTCTTGTTGAAAATACAGTATAAATACTGTAGAACCAGTATATGGATGCTGTGTGAGAAAATGACATGTTTTGCCTGTGATTGGCATTTAGTGCATTATACATGCATTGGAAAGATATGTCTGTGATTGGATTTGGTGCATTATACGTGGATTGAAAAAATATGCGTTGAAGCATATGATTACATTGAACAAATGAAATTGAAAAGATTTGGCCCTTTGGGGTTGGACTTGCACTGATATATTCGTGCATTGTATAAAATATAGCTAATAGCTATTATGGCCCTTGTGGTTGAAGAGGGAATGAGAATTGATAGTGAGGTCTATGATGGATCTTGGGGCGTCGAGTAGCGCATGGTCGACCAATGGACAGATTAGCGAGTACCACTGTGCCACTTGGCGATGCAGTCCGTTACAACGCATTGACGATACCCGACAAGAACATGATTCTTTTCAACGACTGGGAGATTGTCTTTGGGTAAGGCTGACAATTAACCAGAGCATTCTTCTCGAAATTGTGAAAACCTCCATAGAGTTGTTTTTGATAAACTGAGTCTTTGTGCATATGCATAAATCTGAGCATTTATATCTGTATGATATATTAATTGAGGAATGTTGGCTATGACAATTGTTTTGAATACTTGGAAGATGATGATGATGATAATGCTGAGGGTATTATCATAATTATTGTTTATGATAATTGAATTGATAAATGATTGGATGATGATAGTTGATTAATGTTGATGGCATGATCATAATTGTGGTATGATCTATCTGTATGATATTGCTATTTGTGTTATCTCTGTGCTGCCATGTTGGTATTGGTGTAGGTGATCTGACCTCTGTGTTATTTTGTTTTGCTTTGTCTGTACTGTTAAAATTATACAGTAGAAGGAATGAGTTGTCTTAGACATAATGGGTGATAGATACTCAGAGATTGATGGAAACATTGAAAAGTAGTTGTCTCAAGTTCGAAGATGTGCCGGGTAGACAAGGAGTAAAGTTCTGATGCATCAAGTTGATATAAGAGAAGGAAAGAGTATGTTAAAATTTAATGTTAGTATTGTACCGTGCTATTAAGTAGGACCCGTCATGGGGTTTGCTACTGTTAAAAAAATAAGTCTGTTAATTTTATATTTCTCTTTAAATTGTGATATTAATTGGTGTCAGTATTGCATAATGAATAGTTGAAATATGATTTTCAATATTACCTAATATTTTCTGTAAATTTACATTTCAGTAAAGAAGAAATTTTGAAACCCATCTTTTATAACTCAAACTTTGTGCGAACTTCTTTTCAGATTATGAGTCGAGAGTCAGAAATGTGATGCCCTAAGGAGGGTGTTACATTTCTGATTGAGACCCGAGGTTTACGTTAAGATTTTGGCAGAGTCTACGAGAAGCAATGGGAATGAAACTTCATTTAAGTTCTGCTTATCATCCATAAACAAATCATCAATCAGAGAGGACGATTCAATCATTGGAAGATCTGTTAAGAGCTTGTGTTTTAGAACAGACTGGGAGTTGGGATGAATTCTTACCTCTGATAGAATTCACCTATAACAATAGTTTTCACTCGAGCATAGGAATGGCACCCTATGAGGCTTTATATGGACGATGGTGTAGAACTCCTTTGTGTTGGTACCAAGATAGGGAAAATCTTGCTTTAGGACCTGAACTAGTATAGCAAACAACAGAAAAGGTTAAGGTGATCCAAGAAAAAATGTGGACAACTTAGAGTCGACAGAAGAGTAATGCCGATAAGAGAAGGGGATCCCTTGAGTTTGAGGAAGGCGAACATATGTTTTTGAGAGTCACACCCACAATTGGGGTTGAATGTGTTATTAAATCCAGAAAATTCACTCCTAAATTCATCAAACCATATCAAATTCTTTGTCGGATAGGTCTGGTAGCCTACCAAATAGCTTTACCACCTTTTCTTTCTAACCTTCATAATGTCTTCCATGTATCTCAATTGAGAAAATATATTCCTGATCCAACTCACGTCATAGCGTTGGATACAGTACAATTAAAAAAGAACTTAACCTATGAGACACTTCCTGCTAAGATTGAAGATAGAAGAGTGAAACAACTCAGAGGAAAAGAAATTACGTTAGTAAAGGTAATTTGGAACGATGTGACTAGAGATACAACATGGGAATTAGTAGACAAATGAAAGAACAATATCTGTAGTTATTCTAAGGTATGAAAATTTCGAGGACGAAATTCTTTTTAGAGGGGGGGAGTTGTAACACCCCGATTTTTCTTTCTTTGTTTGTTATATGTGTTTTTCTAATTTTTGTGATTTTTGTGAATTATTTGAATTATTTTAATTATTTTATTATCATTTTTAGCTTCTGTGTGTTTGAAAGTGGGGCCTGAAAAATAAAAAATGTTCGAGGCCGAAAAAATTTTGATAATTCATGTCGGGTCAGGGAGCTTACTAAACCCAAAACCGGGAACAGATTTCAAAGTTTTTCTTTTTCTGAGATTTTATCTTACTGATAAAATCTAGGTATGCTATATTATCCATTGAACAATAACCACTAGTTTTCTAACAGTAGCCTTTGACTATTGTATAATAGCTACTGGTAAATATCTTGATGGCTAGTCAAGTTTGATGGTTATGACAACTTTATGGTGAGCCAATGAGAAGGAAGCTTACTTGAGAAGCTTGATGGAGTCAACATTAATGGCTTGGACTTTGTTTGTTGCACCAATGGATGCTAAGCTTGGAGCAGAAGTTTTGATATCAACCCTTGATGTAGCTCACGGCCAAGAGCTTTTAGGAGAAGCTTAAGTGATCAATTTGATTACTCTTTTCTCTTATGTTTATCTTGTCTAGTTTTCGAGAAGCAAATCTTTCAAAAATTTATCACAACTCTCTCTTTTTCTCTCCTTGGAAGCTCACGGCAAACACCTTCAAAATACTCTCAAGTTTTGTTTAATTTAAACCAACCTCATTTCTTGTATCCAAACACCATTTCAAGACACTTTCTAGTTGTAAGTTTCATCAAAACCATCCATCTTCAACCTCTTTTTTCAAGCTCAAAGTTTGAAGGTTTTAGGTGAAGTTCTTAATCTTCACTCCTAAATTTTATTCTAAAGTCTTAGACCATAATCTTGATCTATGGTCATCTTGTTTCAAGCTTTAGATTTTAATAAATATATGTTTGATTTGTTTTAAGGGTTTTCTTGGAGGTAGAACTTGTTACAAGAAACAACAAATGAGCTTTGCTCATCACCTTAAGGTAAGAGAGAGATTAACCTCATCAACCATGTTTTGGTGGTGAGAAATGATTTGTGGTTTGCTGGTGAAAAATCCATGTAAGAATTTATTCACTTGTTTGTGTGAATTTCGTGGGCTATGTGTGTTTGATTATATGTGTTTATATGATTGTTATAGTATGCATGAAATGGATATAGTAGGAATTGATGATTGATATGCTTTGTATGCTATGAATCATGTGAAAAAGGAAAGATTTTGGTCCCAATGACCATTTGAGGCTCACGGCCTTTTGGCCTAGGAATGGGCATCCATGAGAAAAATATTTTGTTAGTAGTGAACTTAGATGATTAGGAGATTAAAATAAGATTTAAGGGTTTGCAAGTTAAAAAGAAGATGAAACAAATTTTATTACTCAAAAAGAATTAATTTTCGGCCTTAGTAGTGGAAAGGAGTTAAGAAGGATGTTTTGAAAATTAAAGTATTTCATTTAAGAGAGTGTATTAAGAGTAATGGAAAAGAATTTTTGAAATATCTTGATTTAATTAAAATGATATAAGTTTTTGTGAAAAATGTTAGGAAATATTAATTAGAGGAGGTTTAGTGAGAAAATATTGGAATTAAAGTCCAATTTTTATATTAAATGGGAAAAGTTTAAAATTAAGCTTAGAATATCAATAAAATGTTTTGTGCGATTAAAAATATATAGAAAAGCCTTTACGCAATTTAAAAATGATGATTTTTAGTTATACAATTAAGAAAACATTTTAAAAGTTTTACGTGATTGAAAAATGATGTAAAAATGTTACGCAATTTTGTAACGTAACCCAAAGTGTTACGAGTTTGTGAAAATACAGAAAAAGTACTTTGCATTTGAGAAAAATAGTATTTTATTATCAGGCCGACGTGTTGGACTTGGTGACGTCAGTTGATGGTTTAAGCCCAGTGGTGGCTTGTTTCACGTGGCAGTCATGTACTTGTGATTATTAATTTATTAAATTATTTGAACATGCATTATCAAAGTCATATTGACTTTGTTTGTTAATGGTGTATGCCTAGGAGATGAATTACACCTTCATGCGGGTGCGAATTGCATTAGTGAAGGTCTATGAATGACCTTGGAGGCATCCGGGCGTGGGTATCCCACAAGTGGCCAGTTAGTAGCTCTACTATGTCGTGGTGACTGTTGCAAATGCACCGACAATCTCGACGATACATAGCTCTATTCCCAATCCAGTGTAGTATGTCTTGTATAAGCCATGATGCGTACGCTGATTATTTTTGAAGCACTTGAATTGAGGCTGACGATATACAAACATGACTCTCCGATCATTCTCTCCAATGTTTGGTTTTAGCTCCATGGAGTAACGGTCTGTTCATTATACTATGCATAGTCTGTAGATATATTGCTTTGAAATATATATATATATGCATATTTGTTGAGCTATCTGTTAAGAGATATCATGACTGTTATTATTAAATCTGCTCTGTATGACTTTACTATTTATTGCTGTTTCTTTACTGCCTTACTAGTATGTGATGTAGGGGATCTCACCTCTTTATGTTATTGTTCTGTCTATTTCTGTTTTATGCTTATGTCTGTGAAGACTGCGATGGCGGCACGGAGGGATCTGCTAATAGGGGTCACTACTTTTTCTTTTAGTGTTACTGCACATGTAGAGTTTGATAGGCCTATACGGGATTTGTGGGGTGATACTCATTATACTCCTAGGGAGGACTCCGAGATATCTTCTGCTCGGACTCCCATTCAACGAGACATGTCCCGGCTGGGGGATTTGTCTTCTGAGGAAGAGCAGGATCCTGAGGAGTACCCTTCCCATTAGGTGTATCAGACTTAGGCTTAGATAGGTGTTGTTTAGTTGTTGTATTTATGCTTTTGGATATGTAGTTTTGTGTATTTACACTTTTGATAAACGATGTTTATATATGTAAAGTGCATTATTCAGTTCTTTATGATCTGTGTTATTGTATTTTATTAAGTTCATGTTATCCGCGAAAAAGAAACTTTAAAATCAGTATATTATATTATTAAATCTGTTATAGCTTGGGTAATGTTTTAAAAGAATTGGACTGAAATGCAATGTCCTTCAATGGGTGTTACAACTGGCATTCTTGATCATCATGTTTTTCTATCTTTTCATTTTCATATTCATTTTTTGTTGTATTTCAATATTTGCCTTAGGACATGATTTTGGAAATGTTTGTAGCGCACAAGAGCTATTGAAGGTGAAAAAGGGAAACATGTCTTAAGTTGGTATAAGTTATGTGATCTGTATTCTTTTAGGTTTAGACTTATCGGTTGCACTATTTAACATATGTTAAATCAAAAGCCTAGTAAAAATAGTGGAAGCATGCCTACCTATTAGCTATTTAATAAATTATTTTTGTGCACATTAGGGGATCCTCACCACCTTTGCTTGCAGGTTGTTTTCCTTTTTAAGTTTTTTTGCATTATATCAAAAATGCAGATAGATTGAGATAGTGAATTGTTCTTATTCACCTTTGGGTAACGTCTCTAGCATGATGCTAGAACTCGCCTTTTCAAACTTAAGAAATGATTAAACTGAATTTCTGCCTTGGGAAGAGAAAGGAAATCTTTTAGCATTAGCCACCTTTCTGTATGATATTTTTTTAAGTATTACTTTTGATTTTCCCTAAGTAGCTTGAGCTATTATGATGACATTTTATATGTTAGAACTACTGAGAATTTCTAGAATTCTCACCCTTTTTATTTACTCTTTCCATGATAATTCCAATACGAGATCCTTGTACAGAGTAAAAGTGAAGATGATGATGTAACACCCTAGCTCTGATACCAACTAATGTAACACCCTAGCTAGGGCATCACATTTCTGACTTCCGACTCATAATCTGAAAATAAGTTCGCACAAAGTTTGAGTTATAAAATATGGGTTTCAAATTTTTCTTCTTTGCTTTACTGAAAATATTAGGTAATATAAAAAAAAAACATATTTCAACTATTCATTATACAATATTTACACCAATTAATATCATAACTTAAAAAAAATATAAAATTAACAGACTTATTTTTTCTTTTTGACAGTAGCAAACCCCATGACGGGTCCTACTTAATAGCACGGTACAACACTAACAAAAAACTTTAACATACTTATTCCTTCTTCTATCCATCTTGATGCATCAGACATTTGTTCCTTTGTCAACACTGCACACCTTCGAGTCCTGAATGTCCACTCCTTATTGTTATCACCAATCTCAGAGTATCCATCGCCCGTTATGTCTAAGACAACTCGATCCTTCTATTGTTTGATTTTAACAATACAGACACAGCAAAACAACATAACAAAGAGGTGAGATCACCTACACCAATACCAACATGGCAGCACAGAGATAACACAAACAGCAATATCATACAAATAGATCATACCACAATTATGATCATGTCATCAACATTAATCAACTATCATCATCTAATCATTTATCAATTCAATTATTATAAGCAATAATTATGATAATGTCCTCAGCATTATCATCATCATCATCTAAGTATTCCAAACAATTGTCACGGTCAACATTCCTCAATTAATATATCATATAGATATAAATGCTCAGATTTATGCATATGCACAAAGACTCAGTTTATCAAAAACAACTCCATAGAGGTTTTCACAATTTCGAGAAGAATGCTCTGGTTAATTGTCAGCCTTAGCCCAAAGACAATCTCCCAGTAGTTGAAAAGAATCGTGTTCTTGTCAGGTATCGTCAATGCGTTGCAACGGACTGCATCGCCAGTGGCACAGGGTACTCGCCAGCTGTCCACTAGTCGACCGCCGCGCCTCGACGCCCCCAAGATCCATCATAGACATCACTATCAATTCTCATTCCCTCTTCAACCACAAGGGCCATAATAGCTATTAGCTATCTTTTATACAATGCACGAATTTATCAGTGCAAGTCCAACCCCAACGGGCCAAATCTTTTCAATTTCATTTGTACAATGCACGAGTATATCAGTGCAAGTCCAACCCCAACGGGCCAAATCTTTTCAATGTATGTATAATGCACCAAATGCCAATCACAGGCAAAACATGTCATTTTCTTACATAACATCCATATACTGGTTTTACAGTATTTATACTGTATTTTCAATAGGAAAATCATATTATCACTATATTCTTCATTTTTCCCAAATCATTTCCAAACACAACCTTCTTCAAAATAAATTGAAATTCAAAAATATTTTCGTTTACAAAAACTTAATTTCTTAAGTGATTAAAATGCTCTGATTCCCTTTTCAAATTCCTTGTGTTAAATCAATTATATTTCCACTTAGAAAAATTACTTTGTTTCATCAAAATCTAGGCATTACAAGCCTTCAAAAAACATGAACATGACTATTGAAAATTATCAAAACATTTTTCCTTCTAAATTGATATGGTTTTACACAAACAAAACCATTAAAATTTTGTTTTCAAAATCGAAGTACCGATGGTTATAAAAACCAAACTCATTTGTTCAAAATCCATTTTTTACTTTCCTTTCAAATTCATTTTTACTTTCTTTATAAATCCTTTTTCACTTTCTTTGCAAATCCTTAAAATCAACATTTACCCGTTTCATTCAAAACTCGTATTTAGAAAAACACTTTAATTTCCCTTTCAAAATCCTTAATTGAACATTCTTGTGAGACTGCCTTTCGACGAAAAATAACATGACAGAATGATGAAAAAAATCAGCCATAAAGGGGATTTGGTGACAGAATGACCGAGTTACCATTTTGACAAGAATGGTCAAGAATCAATTTCTGTCGAATGAAGGTTCTGTCGAATGAAGATAAAAAACTGTCGAATATGCTAGAAGATTAGAAAAAATCCTAATTCGACGGATGGGTGTTGAAGTTGGAGAAATCTTCCAGTGTTGAACCGATGAAAACTCAAAATAGTCAGAAATTCTGATTCGACGGATTTTGACATTCTTACTCGATGGATTTGGCATTCTTACTCGACGGATTATGATACTCTTACTCGACAGATTTGGCATTCTTACTCGACGGATTTTGACATTGGAGAAGTTTCTCCTAAGTGATCAGAAACTCTACTCGACGGATTTGGCATTCTAACTCGATGAATTTTGAGAAATTTCTCTACTAAATGGTTATTAAAAACCATGTTCTTATTCTCTTGAAAAAAACAAACCATAGTTTTGGAAGCTTAAAACCGTGACCTTCTCTTTGGTCTTTGGAGCCAAAATTTCTTGTTTTATCGTACTTTCATCATAATATATTCAATATATCCTCAACATTCATATCATAAACATACCACATAAGCAAATAGAAATCATACTAAGCATGCATACAAAAGTAAATCATGCAAAACATATCAAGCATAAAAAAAAATAATCAAAGTACATAACACACACAAATTATTACATGACCATGGATATGAATCCTCACATGGATTCACCATCCATCAAATATAAAACCATCTCTCACCACCATGCTTGGTTGGTGAGATGGATCTCCCTCTTACCTCTTGAAGATCCTCAAAGCTTCTTGATTTTGCTTCTCTTTCCAAGTCCTTCAACACCAAGGGCTTCTCAAATTCAAAACAAAATACATAGAAATTAGTATACTAAGCTTTATTAAGAGGAACCATGGATCAAATATGGTTTAGATCATGAAAAAGAAGAGAAGAAATGAAGTCTTCTTATACTTCACCTCAAAAACCCCATAACTTTGTTCTTGAAGAAAGTCCATGAAGATGAATGATTTAGAGAAAGTCTCCAACATGAAAGTTTATTAGAATATCATGTAGATTCAAGATCTATGGTTGGATGAAATTAAAAGTGATGGGTGGTGCTTTTGGTGGTCATGGCCGAACCATTTGGTGAGAAAATGAAGGAAAATGATTGTTTTGTGTTCTTGGCTTGGTTGAGTGATGAAGATGAATGATTTAGAGAAAGTCTCCAACATGAAAGTGTTTTGAATTGATGAGAGGATTCAAGATATGTAACTAGATAAAATTATGGAAGATTGGAAGTGGTTCCATGGGTGGTGACCGAATGCTTAAGGAAGGAAAGAAAATGGTGTTGTTCTTGGTGTTCTTGACAAATTGGAAGAAAGAGAAGAGAGAGAATGAGTTAAGTGTTATAAAATGTGATACAAATGAAATCAAATAGCTGAATTGAAGTGGGCAGCCATAGCATTGCATGGAGAGAAAGAAGAAAATAACTTTGCTTTAGGAAAATGACTAATAATTGGTCAAGATTGCTCCTTCAAACTTTAAATCCAAGGGTTATAATTAGTCATAACCTTTTTAGAAGACCAAATCTCCACCCTTGATTAATTCTTCATCCAATGGTCATAAATGGTCCTTTATATAATTAAATTTATACTGTTGATTAAATCTACGGTTGATATTAAAGCTTGCCTATCTAAGTTTATTCTCACATCATTGATTAAATCAATGATGATTATCTTATGTTTCTTTATTAAATTTATTTCTTAACCATTAATTGAATCAATAGTGGATATCCAAACCACCAATGTTGACTTAAGCAATATAATTTCTATTTTTATCTACTAAAAACCTCACGAAAGAATATATTTACTGTATTTTTATCTTTCGATAAATAAATACAGTACAAAACAATTTTTTTAAAATTGTTTCCGGATTCAGGTTTAGTAAGATCCTCTGTCTCCATCTAAACAGTACAAATTTTTCTATGCGTAGAAAATTTTTTCACTTTGCGGGACCCACCTGAGCCCACGTAAGGTCACCTGGGCCCACAAACACCTCGTGGGACCCACAAACAGAAAAAAATTCAAAATCACACATAAAATCACAAAAATTAGAAAACGCATAAATATCAAATCAAATTACGTAAAATAATTACCTAATGGTAAAAATTAAATTACATAGAGTTTTCCCTGGCCCGAAAATTTTTATTTTTCTGACATGAAGTAAATCACTCAAAACGATCAAATACGCTGATGGAATAAAAAAAATAATTTTACAGTATCCAGAAATTACTAAACAGTAAAATTCTGTTAACTGTCAAAATTACTGTTTAAGATATAGGAAATTTGGGGTGTTACAGCTGATGTAGTATAGGCATATTTATCACTTTGGACAATTGCCTTGTACTTATAACTATGCAGTAATTTGCATATAGCTTATATGAACATATGTCTATACAGGCTTGATATGTATTATTTGATTACTAATGTACTAGTTTGTAGGGTACATTAATGATAGCATGGCTTGTATTTATAATTGGAGATTTTACTATCCCTCACAAGGTTCAAATTAACAATAAAATTTAGTAGAGGTATTAATCAAGTATTGAAAATAATTTAGTTGTGACGTGCCTAATTTTAAATACTTCTGTGTAATGCAGATATACCTATAGTATTAATAACAAATAAAAATAAATGATAAAGATTTAGTGCCCTCTTTAAATTGTTTTATGATATAATCTTGCCATATCTTGGATATGAACCGTAATTTGTAGTGTTTATGCAGCTGTTACTTTACAATTGAAATCATTTGAGAGATAGCTTTTCAGGGATTAAGAAATCATTTGAAATCTGTCAATTCTTCTTGCAGCTACAAAGTGATGGTTAAAGGCTAGGAGTGGTTAATATGAAAATACAAGGGTTTTATTTGAAAATGATTTTAGTATGTTGAAGATAGTATATAGCCTCAACTATCATGACACTGCTTCGGCACTAGTCACTAGGTCAAGACTCATACATAGATGCACAACTTTCACTTATATGTATTTGTATTTGGAAGTCTATATATGTGACTTATATGCATCTACAAGGAATATGTGTGTGTGTGTGTGTGTGTGTGATTTATAGCCTACAATTTTAATGACTTCTGAGAAATATAAATGATGTCTAGCATATGTCTTGCTAATAGCAACTCTTAACATTTGTTTTTAGTTCTCTATTCTCTCGGTATTTGGAGGTAGGGCAAAAACATACTATGTAGGAAACTGAGCTTTTACACTCTAACTTTTTTTTTTAAAAAGTGAGCTTAAAATCTCTTATTTGTGTATATATAAATCATTTGCTATATAAATGGAAGATTACTTTGAGAAGGTTGAACTTAATAAGACTTAAATTTCTCTTAGCTGTCAAAATGGCGAGCTTGATGAGTCTGGCTTAATAACCCGACAAAATGTGTAGATTAGACTAATAAAATTTAAATTTGAACTTATTCTAGCTCAATTAGGCCCGAGCCGTTTGCCTCGAAATTAGTGGCGAAGCTAGGCCTTGAGGTTAAGGGAAGCACTATTATGCTTGTTTTCTTTATATGTTATCTCTATCATTTGAATGATAAAATAAAATTATTTTCTTAGGGCTGAATGACATGATATTGTGTAGATCATCCTTTCTTGTTATGAGTATTGGAGCAAATGGTTGCTTGTATCGATAGGCAAATTCTAAGTTTTCTTTTGGAGTTAATATTTGTTTTACCTTTTTGTAAAAAATGAAAATAAAAAGAAAAATAAAGATAAAAAAGGGGGCTGGCATTCTTGATCGTCATGTTTTTCTATCTTTTCATTTTCATATTCATTTTTTGTTGTCTTTCAATATTTGTCTTAGGCTATAATTTTAGAAATGTTTGTAATGCACAAGAACTATTGAAGGTGAAAATGGGAAACATGTCTTGAGTTGGTATAAGTTATGTGATCTGTATTCTTTTAGGTTCAGACTTATCGGTTGCACTATTTAACATATGTTAAACCAAAAGCCTAGTAAAAAATAGTGGAAACATACCTACCTATTAGTTATTTAATAAATTGTTTTTGTGCACGTCAGGGGATCCTCACCACCTTTGCTTGCAGGTTGTTTTCCTTTCTAAGTTTCTTTGCATTATAAAAAAAATGCAGATAGACTGTGATAGTGAATCATTCCTGTTCATCTCCAAGTAACGTCTCGAGCGTGAAGTTAGGACTTGCCCTTTTCAAGCTTAAAATGGGTCGAACAAGTCGCGATGACTTGTCGTTCCAAGTTTTTTAAAATTAAAATAAATAATAATACTAAGTATTATTATTATTATTATTATTATTATTATTATTATTATTATTATTATTATTATTATTTTTAAAAATAAAGTCAACATTTTCTTTAAATAAAGTCTCAAACTTTTTTAAATATATAAATTATAAAATTTCATTTAATCGTAATGAACTCAATAATCAATAGGTGACGTCTCTCGCGTGACACTGAGTTTCACCTATTCAAACCTTAACAGGACTAACTAAGTCATGATGACTTGTTAGTTCAAAATTTTAAAATAAAAAATTAAATCTAATTTTAATGAAAATCAACCCAACACACAAGTACATTTTAAAGAACTACATAGCTTTGAGTTTCTCATTGCATTAGAGGATACGTAGGCACGCAAGTCAAGCCAAAAATTAATTTTATTTAATTTAGTAGTTCTTATTTTATTTTATCTTTTTTTAAATTTTATTGTATTTTATTAAAAAGGGTAAAATAAAATATTTTCAAAGATTTTAAATAGTTGCGCAATTATCTTAGGGTAACCGTCTTAAGGTGGATTTATTAGGGGTGTTGTTAAGTCTCCACCCTTCCTTATGCATAATTAGACTCCCAAATCTGAACCTTTGAACGTATACTATTTTTTAGGTTTTCTAATTTTTCCTAATAAAAAATAAAATTGGTGGCGACTCCTAAATTTTTACTTTTTTAAGTTGCTATTCCGCCGCGAATACAATCGCAATAAATGGCGACTCCACTGGGGAGGGTTAGAGGGTCAAGCCCATATAAGTTAGTTGTGCAAAAATTTTTGTGATCTTTGTATGTTTGTTTTTCTTTTTTCTTTTGTTTTGTTTTCTGTTTCATACCTTTAATTATTTTTTTGTTAATTATTTGGTTTATAGTGTTAATTATTTTATTATGCAAACCTTAGGGTAAAAAACCTTTTGGAATTCGTGTTGTGTTTGCTTTTTTTTTTTGCAAGATGTGGGTAGTTTTTAGGATTATAAAGGTTTGTACGCTCCCTACACTCACTGCGCACCTACACGTTTATCACACACATTCGAGTGGGACCCTATACCCAGGTTTGAGTGAAGCCTAAGTTAGGTAGAGATTGTGTAGTGGTAGCCATTTTGAATGTACATCCTATTTAGTTATTGTGAATGTCTCATATAGAGTATGCCTTTTTCACAAATGTCCCACACCTAGTGATTTACTCACTGTTTGTGGCTAACATTTTGAAATGGGACTTAGCTCTAGAGGCCTTTAGAATAGTAAAGTCACCCAATGAAAGTTCTCACAAATCAAAAAGACCTATAGATCCTTAGGATAGAAATCCCCAAGTTTAAGGTAATCCCATTAGGGCACAAAAGGAGCATACATTTTATTACCTTTAGATTTATCCATATCAAACACCTTGTGGGTTGTTAGTCCCTTAATGTGATGAACCATACTTGTGTCCCTCTTAATAAAAAATTTTTCCCAAAAGAAGAGGTGAGTTGTAATATCCTAATACAGATATCTAGATTTATCCTAGATATACTAAGATATATAAAGATAACTAGTACTAGAGACGTCACTTCTACAAACTATATACTAACATATATCCATACTTACAACTGAGTAATTATAGAAAGCCTTAAGAGATTGCGGAAAAACTTATACTCGTATATATATATATATATATACAACACTTGCCACAAAAGGGCATATTGTAATACATACAAAACAAATGTAAATTGTATACATAAGTTCTAGCTAGAAAAGCATATAAAACTATACTAGTCTTCAAGCTTCACCTTATTTCCCTTAGCAGGGTCTTTACCTAGATTTACATGGAAGAACAATTAGGGTGAAAATTATAATTCTCAATAAAAGTAATTCCAATACCAGCTAGCTACAACATTGTATAAACAAATAAAACAATTGTTATAATTACTAACATAGGAGTTTCTTCCTTAATTCTCATAACTGCACACTACTATATAGTGTGATCTAAGCTGGTAGCCTACATACTGTTACATATAAATAACTGCCCATACAATTATAAATACCAACAGTAACAAACAATGCCTATACAACTATCCATAAATGCAATGAGGATGATATGCAATATGATTATGCCTAAGAAGATCCTAAAGATATGATTGTGCAATGTTTTATTTTGAAATACATGCACGGGATTATTTTGAAAATAAAGATATTTATTAGGAACTGGTTCAGTAAATTATCATGTGGAAAATCAAGGGAAGTTCATCCTTACATCACACGTATCTTGGCACGCTGAGAAGTTCGGGCTGAATCATTGTCAAAAGAGCTTTACAGACTCCCCACTTATCTCCCTTGGCCTTGGCACTATCGAGATATCAGGGTTATGTCCTTCTTCAAAAGAGTCTATCAGACACCCATCTGCCTCCCTTGGCCTCCATGAATTGATATCAAAGGATACTCACCAAGATTAATATTACTAGACCATTTCCATAGATATACATACAATCATTCTTACATACTTAGGTCATCTAAGATCTAGGCATGTTATACTAGAAATGTTGACTTCTCATGTTTACCCCTTTGTAGATAGGAAAACTAAAATTTTCACACTACATGCGACCCTAGCACTTGGCTAGGAATGGTTGTCCCCTTAAGAACTTCTTGACTCCCTTCCTTCTTGGCTAAATGACCTCACGTCATATAAGTCACATTCACAGGTAGACAATGTCAACTTATCCTAATTTACTTATATCTAACACCCCTCATTATAACATCTATAGTGAAGCTAAGTAACAATAAGTTACCATAGGTGCTAGACACTTATCTATAGCAAACCCTTACTTTTGCTTGCACTAAGATTCTTAGCTTTCATATACAAACTAGATTAAGTAACTAGTGTGTGAAAAGCGTAGTGTTATGTTTACCTCTTACATAAACACCACTTTAACATTCTTATAGACTCAAATCATCCTTTTATGTATTCTACAATGTACAAGGTCCTACTTAACTAGAGACTTAGTACATAACATTCCCTATTCAGAACTAAATACACAAAATTATCTTCACTCAAGTGAATCTAATACAAGAGTGGTTCTTACTTGCAACTCTTTGTTACTTAAGGTTCTAGGTACCTTCCTAAGGTAATTTACTACTCTTGGATATCCTAGAGTGAACCCTACAATTAATCCTAGTATACTTGTCTTTATCGCATCATCTCATCATATCTTGAGTGATATCTAATGCAACACTAGGTTGCCTAAGGTGCTACATCTTTACCTAGGGTAAACCACCTCTTTTGGATGCTCAAAGGCTTATGCTTTCTCATGCTTGCTAGATGATAATATTTCTCTATTGAAATATCCTCATTAGTATCTTAACACACTCCAAAAAAGATGTATAAAAGGTCCCATCTAGTAGGGAACCATACTTCAACAAGATTCATATCTTGACATTTTCTAATTTGTCACCTAAAAAGCCTATTTTTCATGAAGGCACCAAATGTACATCCTAGCTGATAAAATTCTAAAATTTTACAGGAAGATAGCCTTATCTCATATCTTTCAAATGCAATAAATCTCACTTCATTTGACTTAATGTAACTAAATTTATGCATCAAAATATAGAGGTTGAAACAGGGTAACTACCTATTATACCAAAATCTGACCTAACTTTAAACAGAAACTGGGAACACATAAAAAGTATAAAATTCTTGAAATTTTTACCACTCATAGCCTTACATGTTAGGTTCAAAATGCCACTAGTCTCATGTAAATACAACCTCTGAGCAAGAAGTTATGTAATATGGTTTAACAGGTGCCAGTTTACTTGTTTCTGCAGAATCTAACCCAAATTCAAACCTAAACTAGTGCTAATTGGGTTGTGATTAAATTCTAAAATTTTTACTACATGAAGCCTTATGTCTTAGCTTTCAAGTGCAATAAGAATTAGGTTAATCCGATGACTACAACTCAAGTTATGCAACTAAAACCATAGGATGTCAGGATGATTACCCTGTTCTATGTTCTGCTGGTCTTTGGGCGCCCCGACACCCAAACTTTGGCACCTAGGTGCCAAAACACCAGAAAATGATCTGCAAAAGCTGTTTCTACATAATTGGTGCTCTAACCAATTTCTAGTACCAAACTTATGGGTTCTAAGCATTATCAAATCCTAATCGTGATCTAAAAACATAATAGAATCATCAAATACTTTCTTAATCCATTTATCATAGATCAATGAGCAAGAATTAACTCATAAACCTAACTTTTCTAACTTTGAAGATTATGGAAGAACAAGGGCTTAACTAAGTTTCTAACCACCATTAAAAATCATTCTTACTAAATTCAAGTCATTATCATGTTCACAAACACAGATCAAGCATGAATAACCATAAACCAAAATCAATCTAATTCTACCCAACAAACCACCTTTGTGTAGTAGGTTGAAGCAAAAGGGAAGAGATGAAGTTATGAAACAA
Organism: Ormosia semicastrata; assembly: GCA_029884595.1. Lineage (NCBI taxonomy): Eukaryota > Viridiplantae > Streptophyta > Magnoliopsida > Fabales > Fabaceae > Ormosia > Ormosia semicastrata. The sequence continues at coordinate 35,753,123 of JAQQTO010000048.1, read as the reverse complement.
AATCCCTACCTTTGGCAGCTGAGATGATCCATCTTCAAGCTCTATACTTTGATCTTGATCTTCCCTTAATTTCCTTCTCTTTCTTCTCTTCTTTCTCTCCTACTGCTGCTCCCTTTCTTTCTCTTCTCTTTCTCTCTTTTTTGTTCTGTGTCTACCGTGGGAGGGATGAGAAATAAGTAGCAAAGTCTAACTTTGCCACTTATTAGATAGGAACTAACATATACTAAAAATCCCTATCTGCTAAGAACACTTAGATTCCTCCGAACCCAATCTTCCAACTTCCAAAAACTTTAGAATAAATCATGAGATTTATCTAAATTATTGTTTCACCATTTTCAAGATTTTTCATATCTACTGGTAGTCAAATCGACATTAAAAGCACAACCAGTATGCCTAAAAATACCAAACTAACTCTGATTATCTTGAAACTTTAACTGCACCTTACTTAGCTCATTTGTGACTTAGAAATAAGTTATCCATACTTGTTTCCATCGACTTAACAATTTATGTTATTATCTGAGTCATTTTAAGCTACTTTTCAACTTCTGTGTTGCATCTAAGTGCCTAAACAAACTCAGATTGTCACAAAATTTCACAGACATGTTAAATAAGTAATATGCTTCCTTTTGTAGCAATATATAGTCCTAACATGTTAATAAGGGTATTACACGAGTCATTATTAAAGTACCAACAACTCACTCTCTCATTATTGCATTATATATCATCATACTTCGCACCACATTTCTTTGAAAGCTATACACTAAAATTCTTATATTTGTTGGTTTGTTGGAGAACCGTTAAAACTAAGTGCTTAAAGACTGGCAGTGAATATCTTTGATTAATAATGGAAAGTGTCTTAGGAACAGATCATAAGGATGCAATTTTGAAAAGGACCTTCACCAATGTCACATCTCTGGGAGATTCAGAAACATTACGCAACCAAGGAAAGAAGACTCCAACCAAACCCAAGTTCACAAGCTCGAGCAAGGCTTGCAACAATGACAGCTGAGATTGAAGGAAGAAATATGAGTATGAAAGTCGATGAGGTGAAAAGGAGAATGAAGTGAAAAAGATGATTCCCCATCTGAAGGAAACATTCCCCATTCTTGCCGAAGTTATCAATAAAACCTCCAATCCTCAAGTCCGGCTAATCATTAACAATGTGGATGAGGTCTCAAGAGAAGACCATGTTATCCAGCCCTCCAGCAACTCAAAACCTTTGAACAATTGGCGATTTGAGGCATTAATTGAAGTGATTCCCATAAAATAATTAGTGATGCTAAACTTATGTTAATTTTCTTGAAGCATTAATGTAATGAATTTGCATAGATTTTAGCATACCTTGTTTCCTTTCATTTTTATCACATTGTCTTTCTTGACATTTATTCTCTTTCATTTATTCAAAGTGTCTTCCTTGTATTTGGACCCCATTGGACTCTAATTCTTGGTAATTCTCGGTTTGATAGATGTCAGTAGTCATAAAGTCCACATGTGCAGGTGCCTTTTGCAAAAAATAAAAAAATAAAAAATAAAAGGGAGCAAATAAGTAATCACTTAGTGTGCATTATCTTTTTGTCTCAAAATTAAAGGTTTTGAAAATAAGCAATCATGATTTGAAAATGAAGGTCATCTTTCTCTATCCTTTACAAAATTCCATCATCTTTATTATCTCTTGTTACTCCCTTTTGAGCTTAAAAAATTTCTTTAAAGAACCTTGTACAAGGATCACCTATACATTAGGGGTTAACATAAAGTAAAAAAAGGGTGATTTCTGTGAAAAAAAAAGGAAGAAGAAGAAGAAAATGAAAAAAAAAAGAAAAGGAAAAGAAGAAGAATATGATGAAAAATGAAATGGCTCATAGCAAAGGCAAATGATAAAATGAAAAAGGGAAAAGAATTAGTGCTCTTGGTAATGCAAAGGCAATTGCCGAAACTTATTAAAGATCCTTGGTCCGATTCAACCTTTAAACACTTGTTTGAGCCTTATATATTTCCTTTCATAACCCTTAACCTTGGCCACGGTACAAGTATGAAAATGTCCATCATGATCAATGAAGGGCTATTGTCATTTTCGTTAACTTTAATTTTGAGACAAAAGGTTCGTGCTTTTCCGAGTTTTCAATTCCTTGCTCCTATAAGACAAAAAAAAAGAGAAAAAAGAAGAAGAAGAAAAAGAGGAGAATGAGGTACTTTCTAGCCTTATACTAGGGAAAATCTTTTGGTTCAATTTGACACTACACTCAACAAGTTTCTACCCTATCCTATTTGACTCTAAGCTAGGGCAACTTTTTTTTCCTTACTTCAATTTGACTTACACTGGGACAAGTTTCTACCCTATTCAATTCAATTCTAAACTGGGGCAAATTTAAACGGTGGTCAATGGAAGAGATTTCATGTCACTGACAATCAATGGCTATAATGTCCATAAAGGAATCCTAATCGAGGCAATTACCTTTCACTTTGTCTTTATATCATCCTTTGTATTGTTTGTCTCCTTTAGTGCCTTTATGTGCTTGTGAGCGTTCAAATCAATGGAAACATTTTTTGTCTTTTTCTTTCTTTATTTTGTTATTCTTTGTTTCTTTATTTCATACTTGTGAAATCATGCATGTTTATTATAAAATGCTTCAATAAAAGGGAACATAAATTCAGTATCATTGATTTAATAATTTAATGGCAATCCTCCAATTAACAAGTTAGATCAAGAATGGGTTAGGAATTTTAATCGAGGGAAGAAAACTAGACCTACCCCCTATACAATCCGCAATGCTAGAAAACAGGAAGGACTATGTGCTTGATGAGAAAACTCGAAAGTAAAAATACCTAATGTTTGAAGATCCCAAGGAAATTGATACAAGTTGATAAGCCCTAGTTTGTGAGAGCCTGCGCCCGAGTTTGTTGGATCAAAATTTTTTGAGGAAGCAATTAGCATCGAGTATGCACGTAAACAATATTGGCATGATGTTTTCAATCTATTATCATGATCTTTGGATTTTGAGTTGCAGGAATGAACATTGCAATATATTTTCATGATCGAAAGTCAATTAGCTGCAACAGCTTGTGAAAGCTATGTCTTTGGCTTTTATGCCAAGCTTCACTATAAAAGAATAGACAAAGTATGAAAAAAAAAAAAAAGCCCATTAGACCAAAAACCTACAAAGGACGGTGTAAGCAGAAGTTAGGGCACATGTCAAGATTTTGTTTGGAACTCACCGAAAAGCTTACACTGGGGCAAATTGGAATGGCTTATATTAAGGCAAGTTGGATTTCAAATAGCTTACACTAGGTCAATTTTATTTTCAAATGACCATATTAGGGCAAAATTCCCAAGAACAGAGCTGGAAATGACAGAAGCATTAGAGACAGTGGTTACTTAGTAAATGGTCACAAGAAATCAATTGACGAGAAATCAAGGAACAAATACTGGGGAAAAATTTACGTCGTAAGGACTTAGTAGCTCCAAGTAAGGGTTCGTGATAAGGGATAATCATCTCACTTCTCAAAAGGTAGACTAAAAGGAGAGATAAGAGTGGAAAAGAGGAAAATAAGATGAAGGATGGGTAAGTAGGATCAAAGCTACACGAACAAAGGTTTTGTTGGTTGAAGCTTTTCAAAGTTACTATCTAGTTCAGATCTTCTCCCTTCGTGAATTGTGAGTACATGTCCAGTTGACTCATAAGTCATTTTTTTCTTTTTCAAGGTTTATAATCCCATATTCAGTAAGTTTGCAATGATCTTAAATTCTATGGGTGACATCTCCAGCGTGACGTTGAGCTTCACCTTGCAAAATTTTAAAGGATTAACTAAGTTGTGACGACTTGTTAATTCAAAATTTCAAGTTAAATAACGACATATCTTGAGATCCAACACATAAAGTTTTTTTTAGGCTCATGTCCCATTGTGACTCAAGGCCCATTACATTCAATTATATGGCTCAGAGGCCTAACTCATTTAGTTTTGGGCTCGAAGGCCCAGTTCATTTAGTTTTAGGGGCTCGAAGGCCCAGTTCTTTTAGTTTTCAAGGCTCACAACCCATTGCTTTTAAATCTTCTGTCATTTGTAATCAATGGGTGATGTCTCTTACGTGACATAGAATTTCACCTTTTAAAATTCTTCTGGATTAATTAAGCCACTTCTCAAGGCCTACTGCATATAATTTTTAAGCTCAGAGGCCTATTTTGCTTCGTTTCGGGACACAAAAGCCATCTGTCATTTAAATTTTAGGACATAGTAGCCCACTGTCTTTTAAATTTTGGGATGCAATAGCCCACTATCTTTTAGATTTTGGGACATGGTAGTCCAATGTCTTTTAAATTTTGGGATACAGTAGCCCAATGTCTTTTAAATTTTGGGATACAGTAGCCCATTGTCTTTTACATTTTGGGAAACAGCAGTCTATTGTAATATTCTCCTTAACCTAATACTCTTAATTAGGGTTATAGAAGTTCAGTAACTCTAGTATGAGTTATCTGTTAATTCGAGTAACCTTCTGGACTAGTTTGAGCCTAAGCCTAAAACACCAAATATGAAAAATAGCTAAAATTTCTATATAAATAGCTGATATGATGGAAATAAATATGAAAAATTTATTTTTGAGTTATAAATAGTTAGTAAGAGTTGTATTAAATTTTGGAGAATTAGATGAATTGATTTGGTATTTTTAACAACATTGGATGAGAGTTCAGAAGATCGATTGGACAGTTAAAGTAGCTAAGAGTATTATGAAATTTTATAGAGATAAGTAAGATATAGATAATATTTTGGTATAAAATGCTAACTAAGATAATTATCAGTAAGCATATTTACTTAATTCCTAAGTTTAACTTAACTTAGGAACGAGTAATGAAGTTTAACTGATAAATAACAGTATATGAAAAGTTATAGAAAAATGAATACAAGGACTTAGTTGGGTTCTAAAATTTTTCATAACACTTATGGTAACTTAAAAACTCAACTTTGGAAAATTAAAGTATACGTAATAGATATAAAAGTTCCAACATGAAATTTTTAGCCAGTTTTTTTACTTCCACCACCATTCACTTTCTCAATTTCTCTACACAATTCTTGAATTCTCTTTCTCTCATTTTGTGCTTCACTTTCACATATCCAGCCCAAAAACAGCAGCTAAAAAATAGAAAAAAAAGAGTATACAGTTCACTTCATCTTCCATCTTCCATCCTTCCATCTTCATCCATATTAACCTTGTTATTCCTTGTTCTTTCTCCATTAATTCCCAACGTTGAGCAGCCCCAAAAGGAAAGAGAAATCACAAACAAGAGAAGGAAGAAAGAAGTTGGCAGCCAAGGGAAGAAAAAAGGAAGAAGAAAAAGGAAGCAAGAAAGTGAAGGAAATCCAATACTTAAGGCTTAATAAGCTAAGGAATTGAGGTAGGAAATGCTTGCCCTTGACTTGTTTTTCTCTCCTTTTTTAATGGTTTTTGAACCTAAATTCTAGTTTTTGTTGTTTTTGTGTGCTTTAGTTCCTTACTTTTAACTACTTCTTCTTCCTTGATGAACTATGGAATGAAAAACTTGGGAAATTGGTTGTGCTTTTAATTATGTAATTCATAGCCAAACCATAATTTCTTGCTTTCAAATTTGTGTTTCATCTTTTATTGTATGTTATCTTGACTTTGTGATTGTTTTAATGGAGTTCATGGCCAAATTTTGCTTGGTTGATGGCCATGGAAGAATGCTCTGTTTTAAATAGAAATTTTGATGCTTTTATGCTTGAAATTATGACTTGATAGGTGATTAAAATTTATGGCAAAATGCTGCCCTATTTTGACAGAAATTTTGATGTTTTTTGTGCTTGAAATTGTGGTTTGAAAGGTGGTTGAAAATCATGGTAGACTGCTGCCCTATTTAACTAGAATTTTGGTGCAATTATACATGTAATTGTTGCTTAAATAATGGAGTGAAGGTTACGACAGTTGCTGCCTTTCGGTGACCAAAATTTGTGTGCAATTATGTCATGCATTAGTGCTAAGGAATTGCACTTAATATTACTAGTTCAAGATGGAAGTTAACCTAATGCATTTGATACAATTTTTAATGTATTTAATAAGCCATGTTGGCTGAATTGGAAACCAAGAAATTATTGCACCCAATATTTAAAGAATTGATGTTTGGATGTCATTGATAAAATTTACTTGTTAAGAATTCTTGAAGTGTATATTGCTCCTTGATTAGTCAAGTTGAGCTTGAATTTGAATTTGTATTGCTCCTTTGAATGCAAAGTTGAGTTATTTGATATGAATATAAGAATTTGCTCCCTTAATTCTTTAAGGTTGAGCTAAAAATGGTAATTGTATTGTATTTGAAGAATCAGTGCTCATAGAATTTGTATTTGAATTGAATGTGAGAATGCAATTCCCAACATATGAGTATCCTCTTTGTATTTGAATAGAGTTGGCATTTGGCCATATTTAAGTATATTTGGCATGAGTGAATTTTGGAGTTGATCCTCTTTGAGGGAAGGGTATTCAGAATTCCAATAGAATTATGGAGATGAACCTCCGTGAGGAAGGGGATCCTATATTCTTAAAATTTCTCACTAGTTTCCTCACTTGCCATAGTTTCCCTCAAGTATATAATGATAGTTGGAATAGTTCTGTGTGACATACATAGCAATGTCATAAATAGGTTAGAATGTACCAACTTGAAAGTAGACTATTGCCAAGCTCAATGGAATACTCAGAATAGTTCTGTGTGACACACATAGCAGTGTCATAAATAAGTTGGAGTGTATCAACCTGAAAGCAGACTATTGCCAAGATGAATGGATTACTCGAAATAGTTCTGTGTGACACATATAGCAGTGTCATAAATAGGTTGGAGTGTATCAACCTAAAAGCAGACTATTGCCAAGCTGAATGAGATACTCAAAATAGTTCTGTGTAATACACATAGTAGTGTCATAAATAGGTTAGAGTGCATCAACCTGAAAGTAGACTATTACCAAGCTAGAACCAGGTTATGTGAGGTGACCTAGTTCTGTGGGAATTAGAGCATGAATAATTGAGCACTAAAATGAATTTGAAATTTGAATGTCATATTTTGACACAGTTATGTTATAAATACCATTGAATGAATTTGAGATTGTGATTCTTGTATGGTAATTATTTCTGTAAGTATTTATGGATGAAATTTGTGATATTCCATAATAAGTATTTTGAAAACTATTAATAATTGAGATTATGTTTTGAGAAGAGAAAGGACCAGATTTTATAGTTTGCCACCTTTCTAGTTTATATATATAAATTGAGTTTTAAAACTTATTTTTACCCGAAATAGCTAGAAGTATTATGATGATACAGATTTTTATTAATACTATTGAGAATTCTTAGAATTATCACTCCTATTTTATTGTTTTCCATAATATATTTTAGGGATGCATACTTCAGCCAACAAACAAAGGAAGAAGAGATGGAATGGATTATGTCATCTTTTTGTATTTTGTGATGTATAATTAGTACTCTGTAATAGATTTTGTATTATTGTGTATTATAATGTACCTTGTAAATTATCCTTCAAAGAATATGTAATCTTAACCCTTTACAGGCTCATATTTTACATATATTGTATAAATTTAATTTCAAATTATTTTATTAGTTATAAGTGACATACTTAATTCTAGTTATTAATGCGTAGTTTTGGATACGCTATTAGTAATAGTATTAAGGATGTTACATCCATTGTCTTTTAAATTTCAGGACACAGTAGCCCACTATTTTTTAAATTTTAAGACATAGTAGCTCACTGTCTTTTAAATTTTGGGATGCAGTAGCCTACTATTTTTTTTTTAATTTCAGGATGCAGTAGCCCACTGTCACTTAAATTTTGGGACATAGTAGCCCACAGTCTTTTAAATTTTGGGACGTAATAGTCCACTATCATTTAAATTTTGGGACACAAAAGTCTACTATCTTTAAAATTTTAGGACACAGTAGCCCACTATCTTTTAAATTTTGCGACGCAGTAGCCCACTATCATTTAAATTTTAGGACACAGAAGTCCATTGTCTTTTAAATTTTGAAACGCAATAGCCTATTGTCTTTTAAATTTCGAGACGCAGTAGCCCATTATCTTTTAAATTTTAAGACGCAATAGCCTATGGTCATTTAGATTTCAGGACGCAATAGCCCACTATCTTTTAAATTTTGGGACGCAGTAGTCTACTGTCATTTAAATTTTGGGACACAGAAGCCCACTGCCTTTTAAATTTCAGGACGAAGTAGCCCACTGTCATTTCAATTTCGAGACACAGAAACCCACTATCTTTTAAATTTTGAGACATAGTAGGCCACTGTCTTTTAAATTTTGGGACATAGAAGCCCAATGTTTTTTAAATTTTGGGATGCAGTAGCCCACTGTCTTTTAAATTTTGGAATGCAGTTGTCCATTGTTATTTAAATTTCAGGACGCAGTAGCCCAGTATCATTTAAATTTTGGGACGCAGAAGCCCGCTATCTTTTAAATTTTAGGACGCAGTAGCCCACTGTCTTTTAAATTTTGGAGCACAGTAGCCCATTGTCTTTTAAATTTTGGGACACAGAAGCTCACTGTCTTTTAAATTTTGGGACATAGTAGTCCGCTATCTTTTAAATTTCAGGATGCCATAGCCCACTATCTTTTCAATTTGGGGACGCAGTTACCCGCTATCCTTTAAATTTTGGGACATAGTAGCCCACTGTCTTTTAAATTTTGAGACACAAAAGCTCATTATCTTTTAAATTTTGGGTCAAACCCACTGTATTTTAAATTTTTGGCCAAATTTACTGTATTTTAAATTTTGAGTCAAACTCACTATCCTTTAAATTTTGGGTCAAACCCATTATTTTTTAAATTTCGGATCAAGCCCACTATCTTTTAAATTTCGAGCTAAGCCTGTTGTCTTTTAAATTTTGGGTCGCAAGGTCACCCAATGTCATTTAAGTTCCTAATTTTAATAAGCTCTTTTTAATTAATAAACATCAATTAAGCTGCAACGGCTTGTTGGCAAGGCAATAATGTCTCTAGCTTTACGTTGAGCTTCACACAGGTAGGATTAATGACGCTGTGACAACTCGTAAATCCACATTTGAGTTCGTTGGTTTGCAATTAGCATATTTGCTTTGTCAATTTACATTATCCTATTTATTTTCAAATAAAATTTGAGTTTCATATTTTTACTTGTTTCTTACGACGATAATTCGAAAAATCATGGTTATACGCATTATCTTGTAAGCAACAAGTAAAAAGGGACAATTGTGAACACTTGATTTTGTTTGGGTCATTAAAGAAATTCAAAAAATAAAAAAAATAAAAAATTACAAATACAAAGCCCAAATCCAGTTAAAAATAATAATAATAATTTTGATCAATACCCATGAATGAAAAAAAAAAAAAAGAAAAAAATAATTTGGAAAATAAAAAAAAATTTAAAAATCAAAAATCAAAAAAATGTGAACTTATGAAAATGAAATAAAAGAAAAAAGAAAAAAGACTCGATCCTTACAAACACACGTCAGACCCAAATCTCTTATTCTGAGTCTAAGAAAACCTAGATCCTCCACCTATAACCAGGATTCGCCCACCCACCTTCCCATGAAACCCTAGCAGCCGCGTCACCCGCCCTCCATCACGCTCCAATCATGCATCAACCACCTACCCCGGATAGAAGTCACTCCCATAATTCGTGGTTCCTTCCTTTTCTGATCACGAACAACCCCTCAACCATGAGAGCATGAATCAGGTAAGCATCATTCCTTCCTTTTTTCCTTTGCCGTGAGAGTAATTTCCCTTTTTTGTTTTGATTTCAATCAAGGGAAATCGCGTGAATTTCTTGCTGGAAGGACGCGAACTCAACCCTATAAAACCCCAAGCAGTGAGGTAGCAATGGAAACACGCGGATTCATACTCAGAAGCCACACACTCAGAGGTTTAGAGAGAGTGAGATTGAGAGAGAAGCTTGCTGCTATGTTTGATAGAGATGAGCAGAGAAGGACGAGGCAGAGAATTTGTTGAATCTTCTGAAAGAAGGAGGAGTAGCAAATCTCTGTTGCTAATAATTTTCTGTAGCGCTAGACGAGTTGGTAACATTGGCAAACCCCGTTTGTTAATTTTTCTCTTTCTCAAGTATTTGAAGCTCAACCATGTATTATCTATTATCTTGATTCTTTGTTACCGAACATGTGGGTTTCTATCAGCATTAAATTTAGAAGGGGTTGTTGGGGGATTTATTTATTTGATTTTTTTTAATAACTCAGATTGTGCTGAGAAATAATCATGTCCACAAGTTGTTTGATTCAAAGTCTGAATCTGTTAATTTTTTTTGGGAAGTTTTGAGAGCAACACTTTGTGAAAATGCACTATTATGATGCTTATGCATAGTTTGTTTTGCAAGCTTGATTACTACAATAACCCTTTGGTATTGATATCATACAGTAGTGTTGATTGATTTGATTGGTGCATTTGCTGATTTGATTAAATGTCTGAGTTGTTAGGAAGAGTGAGTTCTAGGTTGGAGTGTTTGTGTTGATGCCTCAATGCTCTTCATCTTGAGTCTTATGATTATTGATTGTTGTCTATATTGGAAACCAAGGGATATAGATTGGGAGTAATGATTTTGTTTCTTTGCTTGGTTTCATTTTGAGTAGTCCAGGTTTACTTGAGTGTCATAGTCCCTGCCTTTTTTTTATTATTTTACAGCTTTATTGTGATACATGGATAATGTTTTTAACTTGAGTGTCATAGTCCCTGCCTTTTTTTAATTATTTTACAGCTTTATTGTGATACATGGATAATGTTGATTATGTGAGATACTGTGTCTTGGTTTAGCTGTGGACAGAGCCCATGGTTCATGAGAATGTTGTAATCTCTTTACTTGAATGTGATATAAATCTTGGTTTGCTTAGTTGTGAGAAGAAATTTTGGTATGATCTTGCTTTACACCTTGCCCAGTCATAGTGTCCACTGCTTAAAGTCTATATGCATGGTTTTGGCTTAATCAAGTGATGTGCTGTTATTTGCTTTTTTTTCCTTAAAAAAAGGGGAAAAAACTAGACTAGTGCATTTGTCTTTTGATTTGTTGAACGGAGTCTGAAGTAGATACATGTATATGGTTTCACTTGGGGTTGAGGTCCTTATCAATGTAAGGTGAATATCTAATTGCTATTTGCATCAACAGCTTAACATGCTCATCCTACCGATTTGCTTCCTGTTTCTTCATAGAATTATGCTCAATTAGAATCTTTGAGAGTATAAAGCATTTTGTTTCAGAACTTAGCAACCTGGTCTTCCATTTCTTGTGGATTAGTGTTTGTTGTGGCTGCAGGTTTCACTTTTGTTTTCTTCCTTTTGGAAGGGGTAAAATGTTAAGAAAGAAAGGGCTATGCATGGGTTTAACTGCTAGATACTGTGTTCTACTTGCTGTTTATATGTGAATAAAGAAAAACAAAAAGAAGCTAAGATGAAATGAAATGGTTGAGTTCCAGTTCTGTGGGCTTTATGCGCAGAAGCGAAAGTGCTTTCATATTTGCCTTCGGTGAAAATGCTTGTTCGGGACCTTTGAATTTGGTTACTTAGAGCATATAAATTTTACTGAACTACTATGAGAGATATTATTAATGAATATGCTTAGGGCTGAATGAGATGATATTGTGTAGTTTTTTTTTTTTTGAACCCATATTCATCCTTTCCTGTTGTGAGTATTGGAGCGAATGGTTGCTTGTATCGATAGGCAGATTCTAAGTTTACTTTTGGAGTTAATATTTGTTTTTTAGGGCTGAATGACATGATATTGTGAAGTTTTTTTTTTTAACCCACATTCATCCTTTCCTATTGTGAGTATTGGAGCGAATGGTTGCTTGTATCGATAGGCAGATTCGAAGTTTACTTTTGGAGTTAATATTTGTTTTACCTTTTTGTTAAAAATGAAATAAAAGACAAAAGATAAAGGGGGCTGGCATTCTTGATCATCATGTTTTTCTATCTTTTCATTTTCATATTCATTTTTTGTTGTCTTTCAATATTTGCCTTAGGCCATAATTTTGGAAATGTTTGTACTGCACAAGAGCTATTGAAGGTGAAAATGGGAAACATGTCTTGAGTTGGTATAAGTTATGTGATCTATATTCTTTCAGGTTCAGACTTATCGGTTGCACTATTTAACATATATTAGACCAAAAGTCTAGTAAAAATAGTGGAAGCATACCTACCTATTAGCTATTTAATAAATTGTTATTGCGCATGTCAGGGGATCCTCACCACCTTTGCTTGCTGGTTTTTTTCCTTTTTAAGTGTTTTTGCATTATATAAAAAATGCAGATGGACTGAGATAGTGAATCATTCCTATTCACCTTTGGGTAACATCTCTAGAGTGACGTTAAGACTCACTTTTCAAACTTAATAAATGATTAAACTGAATTTTTGTCTCAAGAAGAGAAAGGAAATCTTTTAGTATTAGCCACCTTTTTGTAAGATTTTTTTTAAGTATTAATTTTGATTTTTCTGAAGTAGTTGGAGTTTTTATGATGATATTTTAAACGTTAAAAATACTGAGAATTTTTAGAATTTTCATCCTTTTTATTTACTTTTCCATGATAGTTCTAGTACAAGATTCTCATATGGAGTAAAAGTGATGATGTTGATGTAGTATAGGCTTATTTCTCATTTTTGACAATTGCCATGTATTTATAATTTTATTAATGATAGCATGATGTATATAACTCATGAACATATGTCTATATAGGCTTGATATGTATTATTTGATTACTAATGTACTAGTTTGTATGGTATATTAATGATAGCATGATTTGTATTTATAATTGGAGATTTTACTATTCTTTGCAAGGCTCAAATTGGTAATAAAATTTAGTAGATGTATTTATCAAGTATTAAAAATAATTTAGTTGTGACATACTTAATTTTAAATATTTCTGTGTAATTCAGATATACTTATAATATTAGTATCGAGTTGATACATGTTTCACTTGTTTGAAATAACAAATAAAAATAAATGATAAAGAAGGCCCAGGCTTAGCACTGCCATCAAGTACACCTCCACACCCAACCTGATTGCTAGAACTAGGAATTGTGACTTGGGCAATGCAATCGAGGCAACGAGGATGCAAGACACGGAGGTGAAGGCCAGTAGGTGGCTTGGACAAAAATGGTGATGACAGAGGGGCGCTTCCAGTTGTGCCTGATACTGGCTATTGACTGCACAATGGCCGGCCTATCGTGAATGGCAGAGAAGGTGACTTGGATAGTGGAGATGGTGGCACGCTGGCTATAGACTGCACAATGGCAGGCCTATCGTGAATGGCAGAGAAGGTGGCTTGGACAGCAGAGATGGCGGCAGGAGAGGGAGAAGAGAGCTCCAATGCAAAAAAGGGTAATGGGGTTGTGGGAAATTTAGTTTTTATTTTTTTGGCAACAACTAACAATAGGACCCGAATGCAAAAACTTATAAATAAAAGTTTAAAAATTAAATACTACATTGTTATGAATTTTTTTTTTAGAAAAAGAAAAAAATCCAAGTTGTTACTTGTTATAGCCGTTATTTTATATGGAGCATTTATACTCCAAACCTCAAATGGGAATGGTAGAAGCCTCCTCTATTCTGCACTTTGAAAGTTTTGCAGGATATCATTCTACATTTCAAAAAGGATCTTGTTGCACATTATCACAAGGCAGACTCTGAAATTTAACATTAGCCTCCAGTATCACATATGGCTGTTAGGAAATTCTGTCTGTGTCTCTGCATTCAAGAAATTAACCAAGAGTTTTGAGAATTGATTTTAGTATTCTAACATAAGCTCTAGAATATGCTCTATTCTGATTACAGTCGTGGCTCCTCTAGGCTGTTGATGATTGGGGTAAAAATGTACCTTATTTGAAATCAATTTAAATTGAGAAAGGTTCTCTTTTGTTATTGGGAAGGTGACTTTCAACACTACTTAGGTCCTCCTCCCTCAATATTACAAAGTTTTAAATAGACTCTCTATGAGGGTACCCTTGGTTAAGCTGAACAATGAGGGTTGAGTTTTGTATTTACTACTCTAAAAAGTATAGCTTTGTTTTATTTAATTTTAAAATTTACTTTCTTTACTTTGCATGTACTGAAGAATACAACAACAACAATTAATTCTTTTCCCACTAAGTAGAGTCGGTTACATGGATCAAACGACGCTATTGTACTCTATCATAAACCAAGTTTTCAGAAATGTCATTCAAATCTAAATCTTTTTTAACCGTTTCACTTATAGTCTTTCTTGGTCTTTCTCTACTTCTAACTATTGGGTTATTCTCTACCTGATCTACTTTTCTTATAAGGGCTTTTAAGGGTCTTCTCTTTACATGTTCAAACTACCTAAGGCGAGATTCTCCTATCTTTTCCACAATAAGTGCTACCCCTACTTTCTCTCTAATTCATTCATTCATACTCCTATCTTGTCTTGTATGGCCACACATCTAGCGCAACATCCTCATCTCTGCGATACTGATCTTATGCTCTTGTTAGCTTTCTACTGCCTAACATTCAGTACCATATAATATCGCGGGCCTTATAGCTGTGCGGTAAAATTTACCCTTAAGTTTGAGAGATACTTTTTTATCACAAATAACTCTTGAAGCACTCCTCCACTTCATCCATCCAGCTTGAATCCTATGGTTTACATCTCTCTCTATCACTCCGTCATTTTGTATGATAGATCTAAGATACCTAAACTATGTGTCTTGTGGTATAGTATGATCTTCAATTTTCACCGCTAAGCTAGCATTAACATGCCTCTTACTGAACTTGCATTCCATATACTCCGTCTTATTCATGCTTAGACGAAAGTCATGTTCTTCCAATACTCGTCTCCATAGCTCTAACTTTCCATTTGTTTCCTCTCTCGACTCTCCAACTAAGACTATGTCATCTGCAAAAAGCATGCATTGTGGCATCGGCTCTTGGATATGCACAGTAAGCACATCCAAGACCAAGGTAAAAAGATATGGACTCAAAGTTGACCTTTGGTGCAGTCTTATAGTTATAGGAAAATCTTCTGTGACCCCACCTTGTGTTCTCACACTAAGTTTATCCTCATCATACATATCTTGGATTGCTCAAATATAAGTAATACAAACTCCTTTTTTCTCCAAAGCTTTCCACAAGACCTCTCTCGGTACCCTATCGTAGGCTTTTTCTAGATCAATGAAAACTATGTGTAGGTCTTTTTGCTTCCTCCGATACTTCTCTATTAATCTTCGTTGAAGATGGATTGCTTCCATAGTTGACTTCCCAAGTATAAAACCAAATTGATTCTCTAAAATATGAGTCTCGTGTCTTAATCTCCATTTAATTACTCTTTTCCATAACTTCATGGTATGACTCATGAGCTTAATCCCTCTGCAATTTGCACAGTTTTGTATATTTCCCTTATTCTTATAAATAGGGATTAAAGTGCTTCTCCTCCCTTCATTTAGCATTTTCTTAGACTCCATTATCTCGTTAAATAGCTTTGTAAGCCAGCTTATATATTTCTCTCCTGGGCACTTCCATACCTCAATAGGTATATTATCCGGTCCCACTGCTTTTCTATTATCCATCATCTTCAATGCTTCTTTTATCTTAAACTCCCAAATTCTACGATAAAATGTTTTATTTTGGTCATCCACTCTAGTGTTTAGAATGTCCGAGTCCCCTAATGTCCTATGTTCCTCATTAAATAACTTGTGAAAATAACTTTTCTATCGATTCTTGATGTCTTGTTCTGTAACCAAGACTTTACCCTCTTCATCCTTAATGCATTTCATTTGATCCAAGTCTCTTGTCTTCCTTTCCCTACTTTTAACAAGCTTGTAGATATTCCTTTCTCCTTCTTTGGTGCCCAACGATTGATATAATCCATTAAATGCTTTAGCTTTCACATCGCTCACTGCCTTCTTAGTATCTTTTTTAGCTGTCTTATATTTTTCACAATTTTCATCATTTGTACACACGTGTCAAATTTTATAACATTCTCTTTTTACCTTAACCTTATCTTGTACACTTGCGTCCTACTATCAAGATTCTTTATCCTTAAGTCCAAAATCTCTTGATTCACCGAGTATCTCTTTCGTTACCTTCTTAATCCCTTTAGTCATCTCGTCTCACATATCATTAACACTCTCTTGTACCTTTCAAATCTCTTTTTCTATAATCTTCTTCTAAAAGAGTATTCGTTTTCTTCCTTTTAGTTGTCACCATGTACTGAAGAATACAAATGAAAAAAAGAAAGAGCATTGGAGCTTTTTCCTTGATAGTTTCCTCGATGTGATTGTTGTACAACGAATTGGAGCTTTTTCAAAAGGTACTGTTGATTTTGGTTGTGATTTTTTCTTTGTAATTATTCTAGCGATCATCATTTAAATTTTACCTTTTAAAAAGAATGAACAAAAGAGATATAAGGATTGGAGATTATTTAGAAGAATCAGGTTTTAATTTTTTATTTTATTTATAATCATTTATTGGGTTAATAGTTAACCCATTCCCGTATGAATCATATGTGGGTATTTTTTTTTTCAGGCCATTTAGTTTGATTGGAGTTAATTGTTGCTTGAGATTGTCATACCAATTGATTCACGGTATAATGATTCTTCGAATATGTAACATATAGATGTAGTCAATTTTGTGACTATAGATGATATAGCGAATTTTTTTTTAAAAAAAAGATAGACTTGGATATAAAAGAGGCATGGGCACTACCCCAGAGCCTTGTTAACAAAGTAAGGACGTAATATGTGTCAATAATATGATTTCAAAAATGATTCTGGTGACTGCATCTACCTCGTAAGAAGAAGGGAATAAGCTCAGTTCCCATGAGTACCTGCGCCTAACCCCCTTCCCCCCAAAATTCCCCTACCCCTATAAAAAAAAATATGATTCCAAAAAATAAATCAATTTTAAGAGAGAGAGAAATGTTTTAGAAAAGAATAAAGATTGAAAATTTTTTTTAGATAGTAAAAAATATATAAATATTTAAAAGTTTTTAAAATTTAAAATTAATGCAAACATGTTAATTATATTAACTTTTCGAATATAGGACAAAATTATAAATATATTTTAATTAATTATTTTTATTTAATAAAGGCTAAAGCCTTATGCTTATTCCTTTATTTCCCTTTGATTTATCCCTTTTTCCTTCTCTCTAAACTCCCAGATAAATCATAAGGGAAAGTTTACATTATAAGTTGTAGTTTTCCTAGGGTTCACATTCAAGAAAACTACCTATACTGTAAAGATCTTAGAATCTATGATTCTCACATAGAGAAAGAACTTACCTTGATCCATGAAATGATCTTGTAGAGTGGAAACAATTCTTCTAATCCCAATCTATCTCTTCCCGTACGTTCTTTCTCACACCCTATTCTTGATGGCAAAATGGCAGAGAAACTTTTATGGGAGAGACAGAACCAAAAATTCCTAAAAAATATATGATAACTCCCATCAAGTTACCAACAGTTAATAGAAGTTTTCAACTTCTCACATTAACCAATAAGTCCCTTTATTTTCATTAATTTACATATAGGCCCAAAATATTATTTCACATGAGTCACACATAATAATTTATTTATTATTTTTTCAACATTCTCCCACTTGACTCATGTGACTTAATAATACATCAATCATGATGCGCATCAACGGACCTTACATACATTGGTTCCATCATTAATCATAATCAAGAATACAAACTAATAAGAGTCATGGGGGTCGCACATTATTTAATCAACACACTTCCTTCCATGTACTACTATATTAACCTTTCTCCTCAATATGATCTTAAAATGAGAAGTCCTTAATAGGTTCAAACATAATGCCATTATCAATAACATAATCTGTTTTCAACAGCATTAATTGCATGCATATACATAAGTAGAAAACAGAAAATTCAGAAACTTATACATTAACAAGCTCAGAGTGTCAAACATAAAACATTACAATTCAACATTCGCTAGCAGACATAATGCCCATATTCTCAACATGGCCAGCAAATATTTTGGGCGATAACCTTTTTGTTAAAGGGTCAGCAATCATAAGTTCGGTGCTAATATGTTCAATTGACACTCTATGTTTCTGAACTTCTTCTTTAACGGCAAAGTACTTCAATTCCATATGTTTAGCACCTTTGGAATATCTGTCGTTTTTAGAGAAGAAGACAGCTGTGAAATTATCACAATAAATTTTCAGTGGCCTGGTAATGCTATCGACTATTCCAAGTCCTGAAATAAAGTTCTGCAGCCAATTAGCCTGAACTATGGCCTCAAAGCATGCCACAAACTCAGCCTCCATGGTGGATGCAGCAATGACTGTCTGCTTCGCACTTTTCCATGAAATCGCTCCTCCGGCTAAAAGATATACATAGCCAAACGTGGACTTTCTTGTATCCACACAACCAAAGAAAGTCTGAATCTGAATATCCAATCACCTCAAGGTGGTCAGATCTCCTATAAGTAAGCATGTGATCCTTCGTTCCTTGCAAGTATCTTAAAACTTTCTTTGCAGCTTTCCAGTGATCTAATCCTGGATTACTTTGATATCTACCCAACATTCCAACTGCAAAGCTAATATCTGGCCTCGTACATGTTTGAGCATACATCAAACTCCCAACAACAGATGCATACGGAATTGCTTCCATCTGTTTCCGTTCCAAATCGTTCTTTGGACATTGCATGAGACTAAATTTGTCTCCTTTCTGAATTGGAACGGGAGATGCTGAGCACTTGTCCATTCTAAATCTCTCTAAAACTTTATTAATATATGATTTCTGAGACAAACCCAACAATCCAAGTGATCTATCCCGGAATATTTCTATTCTGATCACATAGTTTGCCTCTCCCATATCTTTCATTTCAAAGTTGTTAGAGAGAAAATTCTTAGTCTCACGTAATAGACCAAGATCATTAGTTGCAAGTAAGATATCATCAACATACAGAATCAAAAATATAAACTTGCTCCCACTAACCTTCAAATATATACACCGATCAACAGTGTTTTCCTTAAATCCAAAGGACATAATAGTATCATTGAACTTGAGATACCATTGTCGGGAAGCTTGTTTAAGTCCATATATTGATCTCTTAAGTTTACACACCATGTGTTCCTTTCTTTTTCCTATGAACCCCATTGGTTGATCCATATAAACATCTTCCTCTAAATTCCCATTCAGAAAGGCAGTTTTCACATCCATTTGATGTAGCTCTAAATCATAATGAGCTACCAAGGCCATGATAATTCTGAAGGAAACTTTCTTGGAAACTGGTGAAAATGTTTCCTTGTAGTCAATGCCATCTTTCTGAGTAAAACCTTTAGCAACAAGTCTGGCCTTGTAACGTTCAAGGTTGCCATTTGAGTCACATTTAGTCTTAAAGACCCATTTACACCCAACTCTCTTGCAACCTTTAGGCAATTCCACAAGGTCCCAAACACCATTCTGTTCCATGGATTTAAGCTCATCTTTCATAGCATCTAACCATTTATCAAAATTGTCACCAATAATGGCTTCTGAAAATGAAACCGGATCATTATCAATTCCTAAGTCATTTTCTGACTCTTGTAGATATACCACATAATCATTCGAAATAGCAGATCTTCTTTCTCTTTGGGATCTTCTTAATGCTATTTCTTGTGGTTGTTCTACTATAGATTCATTATTAACCTCGGGATCATTAATTTGTTGTTCTTCTTGATTATTATACGGTACATGAGGAACAACAACTTGAGTAATAGGAACATAAGTCAAAGGAACTTGTGTTCTAACTTCCTTAATCTCCACATTTCGTGAGGCTTCACTCCCACTGGTTTCACCATTCTCAATGAACCTAGCATTTTCAGTTTCAACAATTCTTGTACTATTGGTAAGACAGTAAAATCTATACCCTTTAGATTTTTCTGGATAACCAATGAAATATCTACTGATTGTTCTTGCATCCAGTTTCTTTTCTTGTGGATTATAAATCTTAATTTCTACCTGGCAACCCCAAACATGCAGGTGCCTTAAATTAGGTTTCCTACCTGTCCACAATTCAAAAGGTGTCTTCGAAACTGCCTTACTAGGAACCCTGTTTAGTAAATACATGGCAGTCTTTAAGGCATACATCCACAATGATAAGGGTAAAGATGCATTACTTAACATACTCCCAACCATATCCATCAAGGTTCGGTTATGCCTTTCTGACACACCATTTTGTTGTGGTGTACCCGGCATTATGTATTGAGCACATATGACATGCTTTTCTAGGAACTTAGCAAATGGACTAGGGTGTTGTCCAGTTTCATCATACCTTCCGTAATACTCACCACCTCTATCGGACCTAATGATTTTCACCTTTCTGTCTAATTGCCTTTCAACTTCATTTATGTAAATTTCTAAGGCATCCACTACTTGAGACTTCTCATGCAGTAAATAGACATATCCATAACGTGAATAATCATTAATAAAGGTAATAAAATATTTTTCTTTACCGAAAGAACTGATATCAAAAGGTCCTCATATATCGGTGTGTACTATTTCAAGAACCTGAGTACTTTTTGTGGCACCTTTCTTTATGTGTTTTGTTTGTTTTCCTTTAATACAATCCACACAAATATTAAGATCAGTGAAATCCAATTCTGGAAGAATTTCATTCTTTACTAGTCTTTCCATTCTTTCCTTAGAAATATGACCCAAACACTTATGCCACAAATAAGCAGAACGTTCATTCACTAAACCACGTTTAGTGCCAACATTATGATGCAAGGTCATAAGTGTTTCAGCATATAAATTATCAAGATTCAATTTATATAAACCATCACAAAGTATACCAAATCCAATCATAAAGGTATGCTTATACAAACTGAAACATCCATTACCAAATCTAAAAAAGTATCCAGTAACATCAAGTTTAGATAAAGAAATTAAATTCCTAAAAATATTAGGTACATACAAAGTTTATAACAAATCCAAATGATGTCCAGTGTCTAGGATCAAACGATAAGTCCCGACAGCTTCCACTGGAACTTTCACTCTATTCCCCATGAAGACAAACTTCTCATTTGGGCTTATGGTTTGGATTGAAAGGAATCCCTGCATCGTATTAGAAACATGAGTTGTACATCCAGAATCAATCCACCAAGTATTATGTGAAACTTCAGTTAAATTTGATTCGAAACATACATAAGCATTAAGCTTACCTTTCTTTTCGAACCAAGCTTTTTGTTTCAGGAAATCCTTCTGGAAGTGTCCAGATTTCCCATAGAAATGACATTTGTCATTGTTTGCTTTCTTCTAGATCTTAACGGAGGACTCATTTATCTTTAGTGGTCCTTTCCCCTTTCCATGTTTCTTATCAGCCTTCTTACCAGCTGCTTGATAGTTCACATAATGGACAGAGTGACTTCCTTGATTCTTAAGTCTCGTTTCCTCTTGAACTAACATACTGTGCAATTCATGCACATTCCATTTGTCTTTCATGGTGTTATAGTTCATTTGGAACGGGCCATACTCAGACGGTAATGAGTTCAGAATGAACTGCACAAGGAAATTCTCATCCACTTCCATTCCCAATGACTTAAGTCTTGCTGCAATATTTGTCATTTCTATGACATGCTCGTGCATTGTACGAGAACCATCAAACTTCATGGTGGTTAAAGTACTCATTAATGTCCCAGCAAGAGACTTATCAGTAGTTTGGGAGCGCTCTTCCACAAATTTCATAAATTCCTTTGCACTTTCAGTTTTGGGAAGAGCTGACTTGATGTTACTTGCTATGCTCATTCGCATAAACATCAAGCTAAGTCTGTTTGACTTTTCCTAAGTCTTATAATGGGTTTTCTCTTCATTGCTACTAGCAGCAGTAATAGCAGCAGACTTCTCAACTTGAAGAGCCAAATCAAGATCCATTACACCAAGGTGAAATTGGACTTGTTCACTCCAATCAGAGAAATTCAACCCATTAAAGATTGGAACAGACGAAGCAAGTGAGTGCAAGGAAAAAGGGACAAAAACTGCAATGAACACATGCCTAATATTAATGCTTTGAGTTATAATCTAACATTCAACATAAATTCAGACAATAAACATTTAGTGCACATCAATGTTCTCCTTTGGGTGATACATCAATATACAGCAAACATAATGATGCTAATACAACCAACATTATCAGGCAATGTGTAACACCCTCCTCAGGGTATCACATGTCTGACTTCCGACTCATAATCTGAAAAGAAGTTCGCACAAAGTTTGAGTTATAAAGGATGAGTTTTAAAATTTCTTCTTTACTGAAACGTAAATTTACTGAAAATATTAGGTAACATTGAAAATCATATTTCAACTATTCATTATGTAATATTGACACCAATTAATATCACAATTTAAAGAGAAATATAAAATTAACAGACTTTTTTTTTACAGTAGCAAACCCCATGACGGGTCCTACTTAATAGCACGGTACAACGTTAACGAGAAACTTTAACATACTTATTCCTTTTTCTGTCCATCTTGATGCATCAGACATCTGTTCCTTTGTCAACACTGCACACCTTCGAGTCCTGAATGTCCACTCCTTATTGTTGTCACCAATCTCGAAATATCCATCGCCCGTTATGTCTAAGACAACTCGATCCTTCTATTATTTGATTTTAACAAGTCTGCACACGACAAAAACAGGATAACAAAGAGGTGAGATCACCTACACCAATACTAACATGGCAGCACAGAGATAACACAAACAGCAATATTATACAGATAGATCATACCACAATTATGATCATGCCATCAACATTAATCAACTATCATCATCCAATCATTTATCAATTCAATCATCATCCAAGTATTCAAAATAATTGTCATAACCAATAACCAATATTCCTCAATTAATATATCACACAGATATAAATGCTCAGACTTATGCATATGCACAAAGACTAATTTTATCAAAAACAACTCCATGGAGGTTTTCACAATTTCGAGAAGAATGCTCTAATTAATTGTCAGTCTTAGCCCAAAGACAATCTCTCAGTCTTTGAAAAGAATCGTGTTCTTGTCGGGTATCATCAATGCATTGCAACGGATCGCATCGCTAAGTAGCACAGGTACTCGCTTAACGTCCACTGGTCGACCGCGCGCCTTGACGCCCCAAGATCCATCATAGACCTCACTATCAATTCTCATTCCCTCTTTAACCACAAGGGCCATAATAGCTATTAGCTATATTTTATACAATGCACGAATATATCAGTGCAAGTCCAACCCCAAAGGGCCAAATCTTTTCAATTTCATTTGTTCAATGTAATCATATGCTTCAACGCATATTTTTTTCAATGCACGTATAATGCACCAATTCCAATCATAGACATATCTTTTCAATGCATGTATAATGCACCAAATGCCAATCACAGGCAAAACATGTCATTTTCTCACACAGCATCCATATATTCGTTCTACAGTATTTATACTGTATTTTTAACAGGAAAATCATATTATCACATTTTCATAGTTATAAAACACTTTCGTCGTATTTTCACAAAATTGCGCAACATTTCCATTTTGTTTTCACAATTCCAAAACATTTTTGTTACGTTTTCACAATTCCAAAACATTTCTGTTATATTTTCACAATACCATAACACTTCTTTTACGTTTTTAAAATTTTGTAACATTTCATTATATTTTTCAAAATATCTTTAACACTTCACATTGCACTTTTAAATCATGTATTTAATTTTTCAATGTTTTTCTCAATCACATAAAAATATACGTTTCTCAAATTAAGTAACAATTTTCCACCATTTTCAAAATTGCGTAACTTAAAAATCATTCTTTTAAGTTGCGTAAATCATTTTCCATCATTCTCAAAATATTTAAAACACTTTCCAAATCACATAAGATTTTCTCATCATTTTCACAATTACGTAAAAATATTCTATCATTATTTAATCACATAGTAATTTTTCAATAATATTTTCAATAGTGTAAAATATTTAAATGCTTTTCAAATCACGTAGAAATATTTTAACATTTTTCAAATTACGTAAAATATTTTATTGTATTTCAAATCGTTTTTAAGATACGTAAAATATTTTTCAACATTTTACAATTATGTAAAATATTCCTCAATATTCCAAACATTATTTTGGACTTAAATAAATCAATCTTAATTTCAACACATTCTTCAAATTGCGTAGCTTAAAAATCACGTTTTTAAGATACGTAAAATGTTTTTCATCACAATTTCATTACATAAATATTTCTTAACCTTCGAAAATTCATTTTTAACTTTTCTCAAAATAATATAACTTTGTATTTTATTTTTCATATTTTCCTTATTCAATAAAATCTTTTTCACATTTCTTAATTCAAGAAATCCTTTTTCAAAATATAATTCACAAAATCACTTTTCCATTGATATAAATCAACGTTTCAAAACTTAGCATTTTCTAACGTACTTCAAAACTCAAAAATAAGTTATACGTTAGTAAATTTTTAAAATACCATTATATTCTCCATTTTTCCCAAATCATTTCCAAATCATCCTTCCTCAAAATAATATAACTTTCTACTTCATTTAATATATCTTCTTATTCAAGAAAATCCTTTTTCATACTATATTTCACAAATTCACAATTCCATTGAATTAAATCAATGTTTCTAACTTTAAAAATTACTAACGCTTTCCAAAATTCAATGGGATTTTAATAAATTCTTTTTAAAACAAATTGAGGCTCACTTGCAACCTTTCTTTTTCATTTACATAAAAATTCATTTCTCAAGTGCTAAAATACTCTAATTCCCTTTTTAATTTTCTTGTATTAAATTAATTATATTTTCACTTAGAAAATCACTTTGTTTCATCAAAATCAATGCATTACAAGCCTTCGAAAATGTGGACATGACTATTGAAAATTATCAAAATATTTTTTCTTCTAAATTGATATGGTTTTACACAAACAAAACCATTAAAATTTTATTTTCAAAACCGAAGTATTGATGGTTATAAAAACCAAACCCATTTGTTCAAATCTTTTTTCACTTTCTTTACAAATCCTTTTTCACTTTCTTTGCAAATTCTTGTTCACTTTCTTTGCAAATCCTTAAAATCAATGTTTGCCCGTTTCATTCAAAACTCATATTTAGAATAACACTTAGGATCTTTTTACACAAATTAAATCAATAAAAATTCCTCAAAGATCGTATTCTTGTTCTCTTAAAAAAAACAAACCTTTTGTTTATTTTTCATACTCTTCAAATCATCTATTTTCATTTTTCATGAAAATATTAATTTGTGAACACCTACTTTGAGGTGTCTTGGCCAAAATTCACTAAGTTCTAGGGAACAAAAATTAATTCCCTTATCCTTGAAAAATTTCAACATGAACTCTAATTTTTGGGAGCTCAAAACCGTGACCTTCTCTATGGCATTTGGAGCCAAAATTTCTCGTTTTATTATACTTTTATCATAATATATTCAATATATCTTCATCATGAATATCATAAGCATACCATATAAGCAAATAAAAATCATACTAAGCATGCATACACAAGTAAATCATGCAAAGCATATCAAGCATAAGCAAATAAATCAAAGCTCATAAACACACATAAATTATTACATGACCATGGATTGGAATCCTCACATGGATTCACCATCCATCAAATATAAGACCATCTCTCACCACCATACTTGGTTGGTGAGATGGATCTCCCTCTTACCTTTTGAAGATCCTCAAAAACTCCTTATTTTGCTTCTTTTTCCAAGTCCTTCACCACCAAGGGCTTCTCAAATACAAAACAAAATATATAAAAATTAGTATACTAAGCTTGATTAAGAGGAACCATGGATCAAACATAGCTTAGATCATGAAAAAGAAGAGAAAAAATGAAGTCTTCTTATACTTCACCTCAAAAACCCAATAACTTTGATCTTGAAGAAAGTCCATGAAGATGAATGATTTAGAGAAAATCTCCAACATGAAAGTTGCTTAGAATATCATGTAGATTCAAGATTTATGGTTAGATTAAATTAAACAAACTTGAAGGGTGGTCTTAGGGTGGTTGACCGAATTCCTCACAAGAAGGAAAACATAAGCTTTTTGATTTTTAACTTGAAGGACAAGGTTGTAGATGATAGAATTTTGAGAAGTTCCTAACAATTCTAAAACAATTAGTAAAATCATAAACAAAGCTTAATAATAACAAACCATGGAACAAACATGACTTAGAAAATCATAAACATGAATTTAAACCATAGAAATCAAAGTTTACCTCCAAGAAAGTAAGCTAAAAGTGGGATTTTGAAGCACTTAGAGTGGGATTTTGGGAAAACTTTCTAAATGAAAAGTATTTAGAATATTGTTTAGCTTTAGAAAATGATGAAAGTGAAAATTATAGGGGAGTGATGGTGTATTTTGGTGTAGAGACCGAACCAATGGAGAGAAAATGGAAGGAAAAATGGTTGCTTGGTTCTTGGAATTTTGAGAGAATAAGATGGAGGCTTTTTGGTGAAGTAGAAAAATGAATATGGAGAATGTGATCAAAGGTGCTACTGCCGTGGGAGTGAAAGAATGGAGAGATATGAATTCATTTGGCATAATTGAAGGCTATCACATGATGCACAAAGTCTTCCACTTTGTCATCTTTTTCTTTGGCCTAAAAAGGCTATACAAGCATGTCTAAACATGTCTCCTCCTTCCTAACACTCCAAAACCGTCCCCCCTTCATCATTATGCATGCAAAGTTGTCATAATTATTAGTTACCATCTAGAGCATTTCTAGCCATTGATTAATTCAATGGTTAGGATTTAGGTAGACTTTTGATTTTTAGAAGACTAAATCTAAGTCATTGGATCCTTCTCCTTTAAATTCTAGCCATTAGATGTGTCTCCAAAATAAAGGGTCAAGATTACTTCTTTAAACTTTAAATCCAATGGTTATAATTAGTCATAACCTTTTTAGAAGACTAAATCTCCACCTTTAATTAATTCTTCATCTAATGGTCATAAATGGTCCTTATTACTTTTTAAGACTAAATCTCCACCATTGATCAATTCTAAATCCAATGGTTGTAAATGGTCACTTTATATAATCAAATTTATACCGTTGATTAAATCTACGATTGATATTAAAGCTTGCCTAAATAAGTTTATTCTCACACCATTGATTAAATCAATGGTGATTATCCAATGATTCTTTATTAAATTTATTTCTTAACCGTTAATTAAATCAAGATCAAGTCTTCACCGTTAAATAAATCAATGGTGGATATCCAAACCACTAATGTTGACTTAAGCAATATAATTTCTATTTTTATCTACTAAAAACCCCACGAAAGAATATATTTACTGTATTTTTATCGCTCGATAATTAAATACAGTGTCAAACACAAAACAAGAAAATTTCTAAAACTGTTTTCGGTTTCAGGTTTAGTAAGATCCCCTGTCTCCGTCTAAACAGTACAAATTTTTCTATGCGTAGAAAAATTTTCACTTTGTGGGACCCACCTGGGCCCACGTAAGGTCACCTAGGCCCACCTAGGATCACCTGGGCCCACATATAGTCAAAAAAATTCATAATCATTCACAAAAATCACAAATATTAGAAAACGTATGAAAATCAAGTCAGATTGTTAAAAATAATTAACAGTCAAGAGAAATAATTACAGAAAAAATTTTCCCAGCCCAAAAATTATTATTTTCCTGACACAGAGTAAATCACTCAAAACGATCAAATATCTTGTGAAATAATCAAAATAATTTTACAGCACACAGAGATCACTAAACAGTAAAATTCTGTTAACTGTCAAAATTACTGTTTAAGAGATAGGAAATTTGGGGTGTTACACAATGAAACATGCACTAACTAAAAATATTTAATATCTTTGGATATATAAATAAAACTAATAGTACATTCACATTACCAACAATTATGTCCATTAATTATAAAGACAACTAATCAACCTTTGGGTAATCCATAAATGTCTTATAACAATGAATTTCAATTTACCCATAAACTAACAATCATCATTTCATATATAGCATCCATTCTATAAGTAATTGAAATAAATTATCATTAATTTGAAATTAAATAAACTTACAGATTTGACCACTTTGGTGATTAACAAATCTATCATACATTTAACTCCAAAAAAAAAATCAACACTTCATAATAAAAAACACATATTCAAAATATGTATTTTGTCATGTACATACAATGCCGTCAAAACGACTTAAAAAAAATTGATATTCCAATCACAATTGACTTTATCATGCTTTAACTGAGAGCTCGTGATCCACCAATTTTTTTTTTATACTATCCTTTTCACTTTGTGAAATCATGCCAATTGATCATAACCAAGAAAAAGACGTATACCAAATGACAATTCAAACATATAATGGATGCATTCACGTACAGACCCGATTCCAAAAATTCATTTGAGAATTGCATAAATTTTCACGTACAGGAAAACACAATTCAATAAATGACTTAAAAAAGGAACTTTATTCCCAATTCCGACTTGCGTACAGGGAGAATAAATTGCTTTCCTGATTTCGATCCACATAATTTATAAATTCCCAATTTTAGAAAATTAGGGTTGATAAAAATTGGGAAAATAATCATACATAGAAAATCATACTAATCATATATGGAGAATCATAAAAATCACAACCTTGCTCTGATACCACATGTAAGTTGTAGTTTTCCTAGGGTTTACATTCAAGAAAATTACCTATACTGTAAAGATATTAGAATCTATGATTCTCACATAAAAGAAAAACTTACCTTGATCCATGAAATGATTTTGTAGAGTGGAAACAATTCTCCTAATCCCAATCTATCTCACACCCGTAAGTTCTTTCTCACACCCTATTCTTGATGGCAAAATGGCAAAGAAACTTTTATGGAAGAGACAGAACAAAAAATTCTTAAAAAATATATGATAACTCCCATCAAGTTAGCAACAGTTAATAGAAGTTTTCAACTTCTCACATTAACCAATAAATCCCTTTATTTTCATTAATTTACATATAAGTCTAAAATATTATTTCACATGAGTCACACATAATAATTTATTTATTATTTTTCCAACATACATTACCAAACAAGAGATGGGCCATTTTACCTCACTCCTATTCAACAATTTTTTTTTAGATCACATTTTACAAATTTTTCTCATTTAAACTACTTATAAAGAATTAATCTCTACTTAATTGTAAAAATATTAAAATTACGCAATTTCTTTATAAAAATTACTGTCATAAAATTTAAATTTACGATCTTGTCTCATATTCCAACGTCTGTCTATCTTTTCAAACTCCCAATTCCTAGATTTTAACTTTTATTCGGTTTTCTGATTTAACTTGGTTTATTTTCTTCGAAATTTTGAAACTTCATAATATGAGAATTAAGAATATTACTATATAACTTGAATTTAAAACCCGAAAAATTAATGATAGTAAATTTCAACTTAAATACGCCATTTCAAGTTATTGTACGAAGGCGGCTTACAGTACCCTACGAAATAAAGTAGAGACAAACTGTATTTAACATATATGAAATAACACTAAAATTTAAAGAGCTAAGTGACTCAATTCTTGTTGGGGAACCCATATTCATGAAATCTAGCCAGTGCCTTTTCCAGCTGACTCCACTTCTGCTCCAATGTCCCAATGTATCCAACTGACATCCTTATTAGACCTGGTGAGATTCCAGCAAGTTTCTGTTCCTCCTCATTTAACTCACTGCTGGTGCTACTGCCAGAGCAGGACATGAGAGTCTCATAGTAGCCCAAGCTAACCGCCATGAAACCAAATTGAGCATAGTTCTGCAAGTGGTGCATCAACCGGTTAGCCCTCTCCACTGTTTCCATGTCAATGCAAAGAAGCCCACCATACCCATAATCCTTGTTGGCTATCGATTTCAACAATTCATGCTGTGGGTGATCATCTAGGCCTGGGTAGATCACCTTGAGTCCTAATTTCTTAAGCCTGGTGGCGAACACCAACGCACGGTGGCAATGTTCCTTCATCCGAAGGCTCAAGTGGGGAATTCTCTCTGACAGTTCAAACGCCACCTTGGCATTCATAGTTGGACCCAGCAGCATTAGCGCCCCTTGGTGGAGGTCCATCATTGAATTCACTAGACTTGCAGGCCCGCACACAGCCCCTGCAATTATCAGTTGAATTTTGAAATTGCAACGTCAACCCTTTACATTTTCAAAATACACAAGATAAATAACAATATAAATATACCATTCAAAAAATAATAATGAAAATAAATGTTAAACATGTAAAAAAAAAAGGAGAATAAAAGCGAAAAAACAGAGGAGAATGAATTTATTGCATTTTTCTAATTAATAATGTTGGCAATCATTTTAAATTATATATATATTTTAATTATTATAAATTATTCAAATAGAAATAAATCAATTAACATAATGAAATAATATTTTATTACAATTAACAATTTTAAGATTCTCTATTAACTTGTCTTTAAAAAATATTCTCTAATAACTAAAGATAATTAATTGATATTAAATAGAAAATTATTATATATTAGTGTAAATTGATGCAGATTATTATTATTATTATTATTATTATTATTATTATTATTATTATTATTTATTATTATTATTATTATTATTATATTACAAGTAACAATTAACAAATAACATAAACACGTGTATAATAAAAGAAGACTCGAGAGAAAAAACAAGACCGTGCACGTGGGTGTCAGAAAATTTGCAATCACGAGAGCTAACCAGTAAAGGTTAAAGTATAGGAAGGATTTCTTACGTAAAAGAACTCTTTCACTTTCATCCATTCATATAAAAAACTTGGACAAAAACACTCTCTGGAAAACCAGGAAAGGTAGTGTACACAGGACGAGTGTTCTTTATTAAATCCTTAAATCGAGTTATTTATCTTCCTCTCTTATATAGTACTTTGCACCTTTAATATAACAAGAAAAACATTCTTAAAATTCGTATGAAGAAAAAAAATTGATTAATTAACTAAAATTCTTCCGACCACTATGGATTTTTTATTTTTTTTATGGAAAAAAAATTTAGGATCACAATTGGAGTTTTTTTTTTCAAAATTATTTTTATATAATTGGTAAAAGATTAATATCTTATATATACATAAATCTTAAAATTAAAAACACAAATTTATATGTTTAAGCAATCCGAACCTCACACAACTACATGCCTATGCAGTTTTTATTTATTGCAAAATAAAACTACACCAGTAATATTGAGTGCCGGTACTGGAAAAGTAATCGGAAATGAAACAAAAAATGAAAGGAAGAAACGTAAATTAGGCATAGAACAGGAGAGAGAGGGGGAGGGACAGAGAAACCTGCAATGATGTCGGCTCCACCGCTGATGAACTTGGACATACTGTGAAGCACCACGTCTGCTCCAAGACGAACCGGTGAAACCACCATGGGAGCGAAGGTGTTGTCCACCACCACTGTAACTCCCTTTTCGTGTCCCACCCTGCTCAGCTCGGGTATGTTGGCCACCTTCAGGCTCGGATTCGATATGGACTCGAAGTACAACACTTTCGTCTTCCCTTCCACTATTGCATTCTCCACCTCCTCCAGATCCATGATGTTCACGAAAGTGGTTGTTATGTTGCACGCCCTTGGGAAGAAGTGGGTAAGCAGGGCATGGGTCCCACCGTACAGGGCACTGGAAGCCACCACGTGTCCACCGCTGCTGCACAGCTGCAGCAGAACGGAGGAGATGGCGGACATGCCGCTGGCGGTGCAGTAGGCGGCCTCAGTACCTTCAAGGGCGGCCATCTGACGGCCGAGGTTCAAGACGGTGGGGTTGAAGTGACGGCTGTAGATGAAAAAGTCACGATCGGGGCCCAGTTCACCGGAGAACATGCGGCTCATGGTCTCAGGTTCCATGACGGTGAAGGTGGCGGAGGCCTCGATGGACATGTTGACTCCACCGTGCTCCCCGAACTCGTGGCGCGCGCTTGCCAACGAGGCTGCTGGATCTACAGCTCCAATCCATGGGATGGGGCTGGATAGCATTAGTTTCTTTGCGTCGGTGCCGTCGACAAGGTCGTCCCTACCACTGCGCTTCTTGCTGGGGTAAACCAAGCCGTGAGCTGTGATGTCAGCCATGGGAAAACTGGCAGTGTTGCGTACAAGAATTGAAATGGGGGATTTTTTTTTTTAAATATGAAAATGGGAGAAAATTGAAAGGGGAGAGAATCGATGGGATGAGAGGGTGGTTGGGATGGATGAGGAAAAGGGTACTCCCTCTGGTCGGTATTTATCTTCTTATGTGGAAATTTCTATTTGATTACAACTTCTTCTACGTGGTGAATCTGGACGTAATATTTGTACATGCGGTGAATCTGGTCTTATTTATGAGCAATATCGTTTACAATTACATGTAAGCGTTATAGGAAAGTTATTCATAAATTTTTTGGTTTCTTTTTTTGGGTCAAATAATCATGGAGTTTCCGTTTATAAGAGAGTTTTCTTAGAAAAAATTATATTATTTTATTTTATATACACAGAATAATACAGAGAGGGAAGAATATGCGTATTCCTAAACAATAAAGATATTAAAGTATTTGTTTGATAAAAATATAAAATAAAAAAAGTTGAATTTAAATATGTATTTAATCTTTTAAATATAACAATTTTTATGTTTTGATCCCTCATTTATAAACTTTAGGAATAAATCTTCTAAATTCTTTTTTCTTTCCAAATGATCATTCTATTAACTCGCTGTCTAAGTTAGCCGTTAAATGTCTACGTGGACTCCCACGTGGAGGTTAACCATCCTATGTGATATATGATGTAGCCTTAATGAAGATTATGTGGCTTATAAACATCACAGCAAGAATTTTTGGGGAGAGTTATTTTCTCCTCCTCCGTTACCTTCCAATTTCTTAGGGTTTGTATCCAAAACCCATATTACTCATTCCCATTCTCTATACCTTCATTCCAAAAATTGCATGCGCATTGGAGATTTGTGGAGGAAGATTGGAAAATTACCCACGACAATTTGGTGAAGTAGAGCATGAGTCTTCACAGCTGAGGAGGTGGGGCCTTCAGGTAATGTCCCATTATTGAAGAGTATTGTATTTTATTGTCATTGCTTGCTTTGAGGGTAGTAAATGTACCCACTATTAAAAGATGCATGTGTGTATAGGGTTATGTGTGTAACATCCTAAATTTAATACTAGTAGTATAACTGAAATTATACATAAGAAACTAAATTTAGGCATGTTACTACTTACTAATACAGTCTATAATTTAAAATTAAAACACATGTACATATATATGAGTCTCATGAGGGATAATCATATAAATACATCCTGTACATAGGCTACAACTAGGCCTTCCAAGGCATAACTATATACAAAGTTACAATATTCTTAAATACTAGATTAGATAAATAACTATTGTTTCAAAAAGGTAAACTAAGTTCCATAACTTCTTGTTCAGTGCCTTACTTTTCAGAAGTCTCCGTCCCTAGAATTATTATGAAAAACGCAACACACGGGGTGAGAATCTTAAATTCTCAATAGATCAAGTTTATATAAATACCATGTCATCATAATAACTCCAACTGTTACAGAGAATAAACAAGTAAATCATTAAATATTATAAAAAGGTGGCTAAAGCCAAAATGGTTTCCTTTCTCTTCCCGAAACAGAAATTCCAATTTTAGACATTTATCAAATATCATTTTCATATGCAATATACATCTTGTTGTCATATCAGTCAAGCAACAACATTGAACTCAAATAAAGTAAATCTACTTATTCAAGTTTTAATCAATCATATCACAAGCATAAAAAGATAGAGTGGGAATGTCCATCCTCACACTACCTTAAGAATGAGGGAATGTCCATCCTCAGTCTAGAGATTTGTGTAGAGAGTGAATCATCCTTCCTTGCAACACAATTCATCTAGAGTCATCTCAAGTAGAGAGGTAATGTCCATCCTCAACTACTTTGATAGGGAGAAAATTGATGCGGATTAAAAGTTGCAAACCCAAGTGTAGGTTGTTTCAAGTGATAAATTCTCGGGAGTCCGAAGTCGATCCACAGGGAATTGATGAAGAGAAATTTATTTGATGTAAGGAAAATATTTTGTCACAACAATAAAAGTGATAAAACTTAGTCACAAATAAAAAAGATTTACTTGGGTTAGGAGATCCACTCTTGGTAAATAAAATAAGCACAATATTAATTCTTTTTATAACTCAATTAGAATCCACACATAATGGAGGTTCCAATCGAAAAATACAACATTCAAAGTTTATTTAAGATTATATACGTAATTATATTGTGATTCCTTTAATTATATATTAACACCACCACTTATAAATGGGCTCAAGCATTCATTGTGCCAACCTCTTGTCTACAATGAATCAAGATCTTCACTTTACAAGGAGGGTTTTTAAATTGATTGGAAACAAAATATAACACATATACTGACCACTTGATAATATATCTTTTAAGCATAAGAAAGAAATTAATCTAACCTTAATTTATTTCCAAAAGCTTCACCATTTCACCTAAATAAAATGAAAATTAGGTACTCATAGAAAAAAAGAAAGAAAGAGAGAAGAAGAAGAAGAAGAAGAACATAACTTTAATTTAGAACAAAAGAAAACTACAACAAGATAAATAAACAACACAATAGCATGATTTTGATAACTAACATCAAAATTCCTAAATGATCAGCCAAGGCTCCCTTTTATAGAGGATTAGGGATACAAAATGACAAGGGGGCTGAGTCATGAGTGAGTGGTGTAACACCCTCCTTAGGGTGCCACACTTGATGTTACTTAATTACCAAATTACTCCTTCATTAGAAATCGTGCTTGTAATATAAATACGAGTTATAAAATTTCTTGATGATAATAAGATAAACTTAACAGAAAATAAAAATATAACAACATTGTCATAAATAATTTACATCATATATACATATAAGCCTTTAGTACTGTCGTTCTTCATTATTTTACAAACTAGACTTCCAAAATATTTAAACTTTAATTTAAACTAACATATTGCCCAAGTCCTACTAGACAGCAGAACCCTTAAACGGGTCCTCCTCAGATTCCTCAGCATATAGGAATGCATCATGAGGTGCAGTCCTATAGACAGGTGTCCGAGCAGACGATACAATACTAATCGCACTGGGAGTACGATAATAAACTCCCCAATGCTGCCTAATAGATATTAAGAACTCTAGTTGTACAAAAAGATTAACAGAAAAGTAAGGGTATCCTAAATGTTGCCTACTCAATCTAATATTTAGGTCTCCCATATAGTATATACTCTCTCTCTCTAAATCTACAGTCCATGCCTCATCTCCTCCAATGAATGTCAGCTTCAGGTAGCCAAGGAAATTAGGCATCTCCATCTCTTCAAAACTCGACGTCCTCAGCAGGAATCTGCTCCTCCTCAACTTCCCGCTCTACCTCTTACTCGACGTCTTAACAAATATAAATATAATACAGAACATACATACAAAGAGGTGAGATCACTTATGCTAATACCAGTATAGTAGCAATGAAGATAAACACATACAATATTTCATATAGTGTTGGTGTATGCCCTAGAGCCCAATACATTTTCTGTATTTACATACATTCTATTATGCTATTTTTATATATGAGGCATTTCATTTATTGTATTCTTTTTGATAAACATAATAAAGTCCTTAGAATAGTAAGTTTGATGCCATAAGACATCAAGTGGATGACTTGATCGTGAGATCCTTTTGGTTACAACACTATTCTTAAATGTCCCTAGTCAAGTATTATTGTTAATTAGGACAACAATAATACATTGAGACTAGTATGTGCATAGATTGATGACCATATCTCACGGGTCATGGATATGAGATATCAAGTCTTCACATGGGTACATATTAGAGTAATGATGTACTGGACTGACCCACCATGAGAACGCTACATGGATCGTTACGTGAGTATCATAAGCGATTCTTGTAACACCCCTCGATTTAATACCCACGGCACAATCGTCATTATGTCATGGTCACTAAATATCGGCGTGCTAACATTTTCAAATAACAAACTTTACAAAATATTAAACATTTCACATATGGGGAAAAATAGGAGCCACGAATGAATAGTTACATATACAACCAATTAAAATATGAATTATAAGATATACTCAATTTACAACATTTAAGTCTGGATAATCACCTTAAAACATACATATACCCAAAATACACTTTATATAGGTAATGCAAAATAAAATATCAACTACCCACATCATATCCACAGCTAAGGAGTTGGGCACTCCATCGGATCCCGAGTGCGTGAGGCAACTCCGGACTCACCGGTGTAGTGAGAAATACAGAATAAGGTCTTCAATCGCAGTCCTCTTCATGGTCAAGGTCAGATCCCCAACATATCGCATACGCTTATCGGTCCAGTCAACTCGCTAAGTCTTGGCACCACCAGTGGAAACAACTCGAACGAACCCAATAAAACCTCATTCGCGACGGCATCACCAGATACAGTGGGTCAAACCAAGAAAGTCCAAAAGAATCCAACCTCACTCCCACTTACAGTCTTTAACCAAGAATTTACATAGAACAAGAAAAGTACAAGAAAGAGGTAAGACATCCTACCATCATTACTAATTATAGCAACAAGAAACCAAACGGCGTAAAGCGCCCACATAGCATTTATTGACAGAAGTAATGATAATAAACATTAAGCAGCAGTAATAATCAACTAAGCAGTTCCAGGCATATATATATATATATATATATATATATATATATATATATATATATATATATATATATATATATATATATATAACAACAAGATAACAATTCCAAATTATAATAATCATAAATGCCAGATAATTCATGGACCCATTATGCACATGCATTCAAAGTCAAAATCCTACTCCGTGGAGCTAGACACAACATTCGTAGAGAATGATCAGGGGGACATGCCAATATCTCGTCAGCCATACAACAAGTGCTTTCCAGAACATAATCAGTCATTTTGCGCAACAAGGCTTTATACAGTGGCATTCCCACAAGATCTCGATATAGGACTGTGGCCAGTCAGGATCGTCAGTGCGTGTGTATCGGTCTGCCCCACAGACAGAAGAGCTACCAACTGTCCATTGCGAGGTCCCCGCGCCCTAACGCCCTCAAGGTCAACTACAGGACCCCACTTGTCTATTCGCACCTGCACTAAGGTGTGATTCAACTCCTAGGCTAAAGGCCTTAACAAAGTCCAACAGACATCCACAATGCATACAAACTCTATGCATAATCAAGTATGATCATTATTACATACAATTCCACAATTTGCCAATGCAAGAATCCATGCAATTACTGATCACTCACATGGACCCACAATATCATAATATTAGAATTAAATAGATTAATGCATTTTTAAGGTGTATTATGAATTCTCTCTTAGGCTTAGCTTTTCTCACAAAGTTTGTCTCTGAAGGAATTCTCTTAATTAAATAAATTCTCTTAGGTAATTTATTCATATATACTTAGAAGGTTATTCTAAGATCTCAAAATCTCACACTCTCTTGTTCTTACCCTAATTAAAATTATCCTAAGTCTTATGAAAATTTCTTCCTTGGTTCTTTAAAATTTATGAATCTCAGAGTATAAGTTAAATTTCCAATTTACTAATTCTTGCATCCTATCACCATTAATTTAATCACTAAGTGTTAGGTGATAAATTGTATTTTTGGATTCGACGAAGAGATGTCTAGTGTACAATTGAGGCTACCTCTTGACGAAAATGACATGACTGAAGTAATGTTGGTAGGAAAACATCATTTGACAAGTATGGCCAAAAATCAGATTCTGTCGGCCAAAGATTATGTCGGGTAAAGATCAATTCTGTCAAATATATTAGAAGGTCAACAGGAATCCTAATTCGACGGATATTCACATTGGGGAAGTTTCTCTACTAAAGGGTCAGAAACTCTAACTCGACGAATATTGACATTCCAATTCGACGGATATTCACATTGGAGAGGTTTCTCTACTAAATGGTCAGAAATTCTACTCGACGAATACTAACATTCCAACTCGATGGATATTCACATTGGAGAGGTTTCTCTACTAAATGGTCAGAAACTCTAACTCGACGAATATTGACATTCCATCTTGACGGATATTCACATTGGAGAGGTTTCTCTACTAAAGGGTCAGAAACTCTAACTTGACGAATATTGACATTCCAATTTGACGGATATTCACATTGGAGAGGTTTTTCTACTAAATGGTCAGAAATTCTACTCGATGAATATTAACATTTCAACTCGACGGATATTCACATTGGAGAGGTTTCTCTACTAAAGGGTCAGAAACTCTAACTCGATGAATATTAACATTCCACCTCGACGGATATTCACATTGGAGAGGTTTCTCTACTAAATGGTCAGAA
Organism: Ormosia semicastrata; assembly: GCA_029884595.1. Lineage (NCBI taxonomy): Eukaryota > Viridiplantae > Streptophyta > Magnoliopsida > Fabales > Fabaceae > Ormosia > Ormosia semicastrata. The sequence continues at coordinate 35,714,691 of JAQQTO010000048.1, read as the reverse complement.
ACTCTAACTCGAAGAATATTGACATTCCATCTCGACGGATATTCACATTGGAGAGGTTTCTCTACTAAAGGGTCAGAAACTCTAACTCGACGAATATTAACATTCCACCTCGACGGATATTAACATTGGAAAGGTTTCTCTACTAAAGGGTCAGAAATTCTACTCGACGAATATTGACATTCCAATTCGACGGATATTCACATTGGAGAGGTTTTTCTACTAAATGGTCAGAAATTCTACTCGACGAATATTAACATTTCAACTCGACGGATATTCACATTGGAGAGGTTTCTCTACTAAATGGTCAGAAACTCTAACTCGACGAATATTGACATTCCATCTCGACGGATATTCACATTGGAGAGGTTTCTCTACTAAATGGTCAGAAACTCTAATTGTTACAATTGTTCACAAGGAATCCCCAAATTCTGGGCTCAAAACCGTGGCCATCCGAGAACCAATCCGACATTATTTTCTCTCATTTCAGGCATTCTAATCCAATCCAATATATCTATATACACAGACAAACATTCTGATAGTATAAACACATTATAAACAACATGCAAACATACTAAACATACAAACAGAGAATAACCCTCAATAGGGTTCTATCATAATCACTCACAAACAAGGTTCCTGAATGCTAATAGAGGTTGAGGAGGAGTGTCTTCCTCTTACCTTGGTGAAGAACAAAGAAAGCAAGCTCCTTCTGTCCTTGAAATCTGGTTCTTCACCACCACCAAAAGCCTTGGTGTTCAAATCAAAAAAATCAAAATCAAAGAGTGAAAATGGAATCCATAGTCACCAATGTTACCATGGAATATGAAAATGGGGAGGAAGGAGAAGAAAGTTAAGAGCTTTACCTTAAAGCTTGAAGCTTTGGTGTTGGGTTGCCAACCACGAAAATGGAGGAGTAAAGAAGAGCTCCACTAAGAAGAAAACTTGAAGACGGTGAGGGAAGAGCAATGGTTTAAGTTTGGCTTGAGTAAGGGAAGCTTGAAAATCAACAATGGTGTTTGTGGGGGTGTAGCCGTATGGAGAAGAGAGGAAAAGAAATGAGAGCTAGACGTGAGGGAGAAGGAGACCAGCGTGAATGAAAGAAAATGAGAGGGATTAATTGTGATATTCCCCCCAAAACCATGCTGCACAATGACAGGGAGGAGAGAGAGTGAATAGTGGCTGGGAAGGAAGCTTCCTAGAAGTTTCCTTGAAGCTTTCTTGAGAAGCTTTGCACAATTCTCAATAAAGTGCATAGTAAGCTTGTCTCCTTAATTAGATACATTCGACAGATGATTAATTGCACTGTTAGAATTTTTTCTCAGTGAATGAAAGTTACAATTGATGAAAATAATATTTTATTATTCATTAGATAATTTTATGATATAACGATTTTATCTAGCAGATAAAACCTCGAAAAATGCAAACCTCACAGACTGTGCCCGACCTCGGGTTTAGTAAGATCCCCCATTGACACGTCGATAGTTCAAGGTTTACCAGCCTCAGGGGAAAACATTTCGTTATCCCGGCTCCACTCAGTGCACACGTAAAATGAGAAATATATTAAAATATTCATCATTTCCAGAAAAATCCACAAAAATTTCTAAAAATCATAAATATTATAAAATGATTATTTATAATGAAATAAATAATTTTCAGGATGTTACAATTCTCATAGTGACAATAGTGTTTGTGGTCCTTTGACCTGAAATCACTACGATTCCTACATGAGGAGTTGTGTGTTTTAATGCCATCAAACGTCATTTGTAACAAGGTGATTATAAAGTTGGTTATTGGACATACCGCGAATCATGCAGAGGGATATGAGTGACCTAGATGGGATTTGTCACTCCTACATAACAGGAGCTATATCTTCGGGCCCCCTGATTGAGTGAGACTGCGAAATGCATGGCCATGATCTAATGAGTCAATATGAGATATTGATCTCATTTGTTGTTACAAAGTCTACTCGAGTATCAGGAAACGAATGATTGGACAATACAAGGGTGACACATTTCATGCCTTGTGTTTAATCTAGATATCTTGACAAAGGGACTAAACGACATAGAAACATTGGTCACGGAAAGGTTATGTCAAATCACTGACATTCTTATTACTTGGGTAGCAGCGATGTGTTGCTAGATACCACTCACTGCTTGTAATATTAAAATGAGATTTTAATATTATTGCCAACGTAATAAGAACCTGCAGGGTCACACACATAGAGCAGACTAAAATTGGAGCAATGGATCCAAGTTGGACTCAGATTCAAATATGGGCCAGACTCATAATAGATGAGTCTAGGGTTGCACAGCTTACCTTGCTGCTGCTCACACTCACTTAAGGCAGTCACTATTATAAATAGTACTGCTAAGAGGGCTGCTAAGACATACAATTCAGAACCCTAGCCGCACCTACAGAAAAGTGAGTGAGAGAGCGACAGGTTTATTCTCTTCTCTACGCAGCTAGCACTGTGTGAGAGATGTGAGACTTCTCTTTGCGGACGTTGGACGTTCGTGAGTCTGTTCCTGTGGATACCGCAGAGACATCATTTCTATTACGGTGTTGGTGATTCACGCATCAAGAGGTAAATCATTTAAAAAAACTCGAATTATGGCTTTTTTGCATGGATCCTCGGTGGGAATCCTTGTTTTTCGCTGCGTGATGTATCCGCAAAAATTCCCAACATACAGCTATCATACCATAATTACAGTTATGCCACTAACATCATTATCATCACAAAACATGTAATACACAATAATTACAATCATGTCATTATCAGTAATCAAATAACCAATAAATCAATTATCATAAACAAAAATTACGATAATACCCTCTATCATTATATGTATGCACACAGACTCAATTTCCTACTCCATGGAGCTACAACTCAGGTCAGAGAGAGTGATCGAAAAGATTTGTCGGTACCAACATGCCTCGGACCACGTGCTCAATTTTGCACATCTAGCATATACACGACAGTCTTTATCAGATCTTGATTAAGAATAGCGTCTCGATTAGGATCACTGGTGTGTTGCGTTGGTCTAACCTACGACACAGAAGAGCTACCAACTGCCCATTGTAGGCAACCCGCACCCCAATGCCCCCAAGGTCAACTAGTGACTTACACTACGCATATCACACCCACTCAAGAGGTGTAGTCTCTCCTAGGAAACTAGTCTCATACAGTCCATTGGACCTTTCCAATACATGTACTATACACTATTCACCTTTTCAATTTATATCACATATTCGGTTTCCACACAATAATCTAACAGTATTATTACTGTATCTTAATCTCGTAGTCATATTTTTGCATTTTCTCAATTGCGACTCAATTCTGTCGCCTTTTCAAATCGCATAGCGATTTTCTAACGTTTTCCAATCGCGTAAATATTTTTCATACGTTTTAAATCAAAAATACTATTTTTTTCATTTTAATACTAAAATTAGCTTTATTTTTCATATTTGCACACTAGTCTCTCAAAAACTCATATTTACAAAATAACCCCTTATAAAATTCATATTTACAAAATAGTTCCTCAAAAATTAATATTTACAAAATAGTCCCTCAAAAATAAAATTTACAAAATAATCCCTCAAAATTTAATATTTATAAAATAGTCCCTCAAAAATTAATATTTATAAAATAGTCCCTCAAAAATTAATATTTACAAAATAGTCTTTCAAAAATTAATATTTGCAATATGACCCTCTAAAAATAAGTATTTATACAATAGCCCATTATTTACATAATATTTACAATTTAGTCCCTCTTTTATAAAAATTTGTGGTATAACCCCTCTAAAAGTCAGTAATTGTATTGTTTCTCAGAAATTGTTATTTCTTTTCTTTAATTCTTACAAAAATTATTTTACTTTTCCATACTCAATTTTTTTCCAAATTCAATTAAATCGCTCAGTTCTCATTTTAATTCATCAGTGTAAAGACTTTGGTCCTTTTTCCATGGTATGGCCGTGAGCCTCAGTACTCTTTGGAGTACTCATACAATTGATTCATCATGTTGTTCACATCCTAAATTACACATACATTCTCATACTTTCATAATTATACATACACACATAATATCAAAGCTTTAAGCATTTTATCACACATGCAAGCATAGAAACAATACCATACACATCACAAACACAATCAAAGCACATCAAATAATCGGTGAAGAACCCTTATGGATTTTTCACCGTACAAAACCATCCCCACACCACCAAAACTTGGTTGGTGAGGTTAAATCTCCCTCTTACCTCTTGAAGACAAGCTTTTCAAGCTCCTCTACTTCTCCTTGTTTTCGTGTGGCTCACAAACAATTCCTAACAATGCTAAAATAATTAGTAAAATCACAAACAAAGCTTAATAATAACAAACCATGGAACAAACATGACTTAGAAAATCATAAACATGAATTTAAACTATAGAAATCCAAGTTTACCTCTAAGGAAGTAAGGTAGAAGTGGGATTTTGAAGCACTTAGGGTGTGATTTTGGGAAAACTTTCTAAATGGAAAATGTTTAGAATGTTGTTTAGCTTTAGGAAATGATGTGAGTGAAAATTATAGGTAAGTGATGGTGTATTTGGGTGAAGAGGCCGAACCACTCAAGGAAAAATGGAAGAAAAATGGTGCTTTGGTTCTTGGGATTTTTTTGAGAGAAAATGGAACTAAGTCTTTGGTGAGAGAAAATGAAATTTGTGAGAGTGAAAATGGGGCTGCTGCTGCCGTGGGATTGTAGGGAAAAATTAGGATTTACTTGAAGTAAAATATCCTATTTTGAGTGCACATGGACTAGCACATGGCATATGTCATCCACTTGACTTGCAAGGCTTTTTGGATTGTTCAAGAATCATGGAGAAGCCTCCCAAGGCTGCTGCAAAAATCGTGTGACTCAAGGGCATTTAGGGATTCAATTTGCTTTTAATTCAAGCCTAATTACTTGCTAATCAAATCACTAGTTAATTAGGTTAGGTTTCCTAATCAATTTAAATTAACTTTCCAATTACATAATTGATTAATTAGACATTTAATTATATATATCATATCCTCTAATTAGAATTTGGATATCTAATTAAAAATTAGATTATAACTAATTAATAATTAAGCTAGTTTACTTAGCTTGTTAATTAGGCCATTAGATTAATCAAATTAGGTTTAATTAGTTACTAATTAAATTCAAGCCACTATTGTTGACTTCATCTTAGCCATTGAAAATCAACTTGATTTCCTATCTATTGATCTCATCTACGGTGGATATTACTTAGTGATTTTATCAGGATCCGTTTTACACCGTTAATTGGATCAACGGTTATGATCAAAAGCATCTAAATTATGCTTTTCATCCAAGGGTCCATATTGAAGTCTATGCTTCCTTATTTGACTTCTTCCTGTTGGTTTAAAATAGTCAAGCCACCTATTTTGACTAATTCTTATTGGTTTAGAATTCTGTCTAGTCAGAATCGTTGATTGCTACACTATACGCAGCCCCCACGAACTTTTTCGGGTCCACAAGCAGATTTTCTACTGTTTTTAAGACAGTAGGTATTGTTGAATAAAATAATATTATAATAATATAAAATTATTTTATTACACAGTTAAATCCTAAAAATTACAAGATTAATATATATATCAATCAGAATTAAGTTTAGTAAGATCCCCCAACTCCAATTAATTATAATAAGATTTTCCTCGGTTAGAAAATTATTATTTTCTTGACTCGAAGCAAATCACACAAAATGATCAAAAATGATTTCAGAACAGACAGATTATTTTTATAACACACAGAAAATGTAAAACAGTGTAATTCTGCTAATACTATTAACATAGTCAGAATTTGGGGTGTTACAACTCTCCCCCTCTAAAAATAAGTTTCGTCCTCGAAACTTGACACATATTCAAAATAAAAATGGATACTGCTCTCTTATCTTCTCTTCCAACTCCCATGTGGCTTCACCACTTACATCGTTCCATACCACTTTAACCAACGCGATATCCTTTCCTCGAAGCTGCTTTATCCTTGATCTTCAATCTTGACTAGAAACGTCTCATAGGTTAAGTTTTCCTTTAGTTGCATGGTGTCTGGCTCAATAGCATGAGTCGGATCAGAAATATATTTCCGTAGTTGTGATACGTGGAATACATTATGAAGATTTGAGAAGAACGGTGGTAGTGCACTCTGATAAGCTACCGGACCTACCCGACGAAGTATCTGATACGGTCCAATAAACTTCGGAGTAAGCTTCCTCGACTTGATTACTCGTCCAACTCCAGTCATAGGCGTCACACGTAAAAATACATGGTCACCTTCTTCAAATTCAAGCTGTCTGCGTCTTTTATCTGCATAACTCTTTTGCCGCGTCTGAGTTGTCCTCATCTTATCTTGGATCATTTTCACTTTCTCAGTTGTCTGCTGTACAAACTCGGGTCCTACCACAGTACTTTCACCATCATGGTACCAACACAACGGCGTTCTACATCTTCTCCCATATAATGCCTCATAGGGTGCCATCCCTATGCTCGAATGGAAACTATTGTTGTAGGTGAACTCTATCAATGGTAGAAATTCATCCCAACAACCAGTTTGCTCTAGAACACAAGCTTTCAACAAGTCCTCCAATGACTGAATCGTCCTTTCTGACTGACCATCTATTTGTGGATGGTAAGCAGAACTCAAACGTAGCTTTGTCCCTATCGCTTCTTGCAAACTGTTCCAGAATCTCGATGTAAATCGTGGATCTCGATCAGATATAATACTAGATGGTACACCATGAAGTCTAACGATTTAATTGATGTACACTTGAGCCAACTTCTCCATTGAGTACTTAATATTAATCGGTAAAAAGTGCGCCGACTTTGTAAGCCAATCAATAATTACCCATATAGAATCGTGACTCTTTCGAGTTTTTGGTAGTCCCGTGACGAAATCCATTGCTATGTCATCTCATTTCCACTCAGGAATAGGCAAAGGTTGCAACATTCCTGATGGTCTCTGATGTTCCACTTTGGCCTTCTGAAAAATCAAACAGGATGATACATATTCAGCTACATCCCTCTTCATTCCTTGCCACCAATATAGCTGTTTCAAATCTTGGTACATCTGTGTGGCTCCTGGATGCATACTCAACTTACTTCTATGAGCTTCATCCAAAATTGATCTCCTCAGTTCTAGATCGTTTGGTACACAAACTCTTCCCTTGAACTTCAGAATTCCATCAATACCTTCGCTGAATTCCAATTCTGCTCCTTGACTTCTTGCTTCCTTTGCTTCTTGCAAGTAATGATCACTGTGTTGTCCTTCTCTTATTCTACTCATCAAATCATTGGAAATAGTAATCATACTCAAACACATCTTCCCTGGTGTCAACTTCACGGATAGACGCATATCCCGAAACTTTTCTATCAGTTCCTTCTCCTTCATCATCATAACAGAAGCATTAAGCGCTTTCCTACTCAAAGCATCCGCTACGACATTCTCCTTTCCGGGATGATACTGTAACTGAAAGTCATAATCTTTTAGAAACTCTAGCCTCTCACAGATGATCAATTTCTTCGACTTTGTGGCCCTTATCTAGCAATACCGGAAACTGATCGATATCAATAGTTGCTAAAGTTCGCTTGATGTCAAGCCTCAGCCCCTCTTCGAACTTCCTACACTTCCAGTCCTCATCTAGATGCATCTGGAAATGCCTCAAAAACTTAGACAAGCTTTCGAACCTTGCTGCGTACTCACTTACAGTCATTGCCCCTTGTCTCAAACTAAGGAACTCCATCTCCTTAGCATGTCGAACACTGGCTGGGAAATACTTCCCCAGAAACTTCTGCCTAAAGAGCTGCCACGTCACAACTCTCCCTTCAGCTTGTATTAACCTCCGAGCTCCTGCCCACCAAGCCTCTCCATCACCGACTAGCACAAATGTGGCGAAAGTAAGCTTCCGCTCATCTGTACAACCCATGCCTTCAAATATCTTCTCTAGTTCCTTGATCCACAGATCAGCCTTCTCTGGATCAAACTCTCCATGGAACTTCGGTGGATTATTCCTCCGAAATTCTGACAAGCTGTGAGCATCATCATTTGCTCTTTGATTCTACTGTGCAACGACCTCGGCCATTTGTTGTATTGCTGCTACAGCTGTAGCCATATTCTGATTATCGTCGCCGGCATTTCCAATTGCTGCCCTCGCATTCATGCCTCCTCTTCCACGTCCAGCCATTTCACTTTATCAATCAGACTGAACAACACAAAGAAAAGTGAAGGTCAGTCTTCAAACAATATTGTTTTTCTTTCGAAAAACAATTACAGAGAATCACACAACTTAGACAAGACAGACCTAACCATAAACCCAAAAGACTCTAACTTGGGCTCTGATACCAACTAATGTAACACCCTCTTTAGGGCGCCACACTTGATGTTACTTAATTACCAAATTACCCTTTCATTAGAAATCGTGCTTGTAATATAAATACGAGTTATAAAATTTCTTGATGATAATAAGATAAACTTAGCAGAAAATAAAAACATAACAACATTGTCATAAATAATTTACATCATATATACATATAAGCCTTTAGTACTGTCGTACTTCATTATTTTACAAACTAGACTTCCAAAATATTTAAACTTTAATTTAAACTAACATATTGCCCAAGTCCTACTAGACAGCAGAACCCTCAGACAGGTCCTCCTCAGATTCCTCAGCATATAGGAATCCATCATGATGCTTGTAATATAAATACGAGTTATAAAATTTCTTGATGATAATAAGATAAACTTAGCAGAAAATAAAAACATAACAACATTGTCATAAATAATTTATATCATATATACATATAAGCCTTTAGTACTGCCGTACTTCATTATTTTACAAACTAGACTTCCAAAATATTTAAACTTTAATTTAAACTAACATATTGCCCAAGTCCTACTAGGCAATGAGAACCCTCGAGACAGTCCTCCTCGATTCCTCAAAGATATAGGAATCCATCATGAGGTGCGATCCTACGGACAGGTGTCCGAGCAGATGACACAATACTAATCGTACTGGGAGTACGATAGTAAGCTCCCCAATACTGCCTAATAGATATTGGGAACTCTAGTTGTACAAAAAGATTAACAGAAAAGTAAGGGTGTCCTAAATGTTGCCTACTCAATCTAATGTTTAGGTCTTTCATATAGTATATACTCTCTCTCTCTCTAAATCTACAGTCCATGCCTCATCTCCTCTAATGAATGTCAGCTTCAGGTAGCCAAGAAAACTAGGCATCTCCATCTCTTCAAAACTCGACATCCTCAGTAGGAATCTGCTCCTCCTCAACTTCCCGCTCTACCTCTTGCTCGACGTCTTAACAAATATAAATATAATACAGAACATACATACAAAGAGGTGAGATCACCTACGCCAATACCAGTATTGTAGCAATGAAGATAAACACATACAATATTTCATACAGCTATCATACTATAATTATAGTTATGCCACTAACATCATTATCATCACAAAACATGTAATACACAATAATTATAATCATGCCATTATCAGTTATCAAATAACTAATAAATCAATTATCATAAATAAAAATTACGATAATACCCTCTATCATTATATGTATGCACACAGACTCAATTTCCTACTCCATGGAGCTACAACTCAGGTCGGAGAGAGTGATCGAAAAGATTTATCGGTACCAACATACCTCAGACCACGTGCTCAGTTTTGCACATCCAGCATATACACGACAGTCTTTATCAGATCTTGATTAAGGATAGTGTCTCGGTTAGGATCATTGGTGTGTTGCGTTGGTCTAACCTACGGCACAAAAGAGCTACCAACTGCCCATTGTAGGCAACCCGCACCCCAATGCCCCCAAGGTCAACTAGTGACTTACACTATGCATATCACACCCACTCAAGAGGTGTAGTCTCTCCTAGGCAACTAGCCTCATACAGTCCATTGGACCTTTCCAATGCATGTACTATGTACTATTCACCTTTTCAATTTATATCACATATTCGGTTTCCACATAATAATCTAATAGTATTATTATTGTATTTTAATCGCATAGTCATATTTTTGCATTTTCTCAATTGTGACTCAATTCTATCGCCTTTTCAAATTGCGTAGTGATTTTCTAACGTTTTGCAATCGCGTAAATATTTTTCATACGTTTTAAATCAAAAATACTATTTTTCTCATTTTAATACTAAAATTAGCTTTATTTTTCATATTTGCACACTAGTCCCTCAAAAAATGTATATTTACAAAAGAGTCCCTCAAAAATTAATATTTACAAAATAGTTCCTCAAAAATTAATATTTACAAAATAGTCCTTCAAAAATTAATATTTGTAATATGACCCTTCTAAAAATAAGTATTTATACAATGGCCCATTATTTACATAATATTTACAATTTAGTCCCTTTTTTTATAAAAATTTGCAGTATAACCCCTCTAAAAGTCAGTAATTGTATTGTTTCTAAAAAATTGTTATTTCTTTTCTTTAATTCTTACAAAAATTATTGTACTTTTCCATACTCAATTTTTTTCCAAATTCATTTAAATCGCTCAGTTCTCATTTTAATTCATCAGTGTAAGGACTTTGGTCCTTTTTCCATGGTATGGCCGTGAGCCTCAATACTCTTTGGAGTACTCGTATAATCGATTCATCATGTTGTTCACATCCTAAATTACAAATACATTCTCATGCTTTCATAATTATACATACACACATAATATCAAAGCTTTAAGCATTTTATCACACATGCAAGCATAGAAACAATACTATACACATCACAAACACAATCAAAGCACATCAAATAATCGGTGAAGAACCCTTATGGATTTTTCACCATACAAAACCATCCCCACACCACCAAAACTTGGTTGGTGAGGTTAAATCTCCCTCTTACCTCTTGAAGACAAGCTTTTCAAGCTCCTCTCCTTCTCCTTGTTTTCGTGTGGCTCACAAACAATTCCTAACAATTCTAAAACAATTAGTAAAATCACAAACAAAGCTTAATAATAACAAACCATAGAACAAACATGGCTTAGAAAATCATAAACATGAATTTAAACAATAGAAATCCAAGTTTACCTCTAAGGAAGTAAGGTAGAAGTGGGATTTTGAAGCACTTAGGGTGTGATTTTGGGAAAACTTTCTAAATGAAAAGTATTTAGAATGTTGTTTAGCTTTAGGAAATGATGTGAGTGAAAATTATAGGTGAGTGATGGTGTATTTGGGTGAAGAGGCCGAACCACTCAAGGAAAAATGGAAGGAAAATGGTGCTTTGGTTCTTGGGATTTTTTTGAGAGAAAATGGAACTAAGTCTTTGGTGAGAGAAAATGAAATTTGTGAGAGTGAAAATGGGGCTGCTACTGCCGTGGGATTGTAGGGAAAAATTAGGATTTACTTGAAGTAAAATATCCTATTTTGAGTGCACATGGACTAGCACATGGCATATGCCATCCACTTGACTTGCAAGGCTTTTTGGATTGTTCAAGAATCATGGAGAAGTCTCCCAAGGCTGCTGCAAAAACTGTGTGACTCAAGGGCATTTAGGGTTTCAATTTGCTTTTAATTCAAGCCTAATTACTTGCTAATCAAATCACTAGTTAATTAGGTTAGGTTTCCTAATCAATTTAAATTAACTTTCCAATTACATAATTGATTAATTAGAAATTTAATTATATATATCATATCCTCTAATTAGAATTAGGATATCTAATTAAAAATTGGATTATAACTAATTAATAATTAAGCTAGTTTACTTAGCTTGTTAATTAGACCATTAGATTAATCAAATTAGGTTTAATTAGTTACTAATCAAATTCAAGCCACTATTGTTGACTTCATCTTAGCCATTGAAAATCAACTTAATTTCCTATCCATTGATCTCATCTACGGTGGATATTACTTAGTGATTTTATCAGGATTCGTTTTACACCGTTGATTGGATCAACGGTTATGATCAAAAGCATCTAAATTATGCTTTTCATCCAAGGGTCCATATTGAAGTCTATGCTTCTTTATTTGACTTCTTCCTATTAGTTTAAAATAGTCAAGCCACCTATTTTGACTGATTCTTATTGGTTTAGAATTCTGTCTAGTCAAAATCATTGACTGCTACACTATACGCGGGCCCCACGAACTTTTTCGGGTCCACAAGCATTTTTTCTCTATTTTTAAGACAAGTAGATCTTGTTGAATAAAATAATATTATAATAATATAAAATTATTTTATTACACAGCTTAAATCCTAAAAATTACAAGATTAATATATATATCAATTATAATTGGGTTTAGTAAGATCCCCAAATCCAATTAATTATAATAAGATTTTTCCTATCGAGAAAATTATTATTTTCTTGACTCAAGCAAATAACACAAAATGATCAAAAATGATCTCAGAACAGACAGATTATTTTTATAACACATAGAAAATGTAAAACAGTGTAATTCTGCTATTACTATTAACATAGTCAGAATTTGGGGTGTTACAAGTGGATGAGTGAAAAATGCCAAATGACTTTTGGTGAGTGAAAAATTATGAAGATTTTGTGTCTCTGAAATCATTCAGTACTGAAGTCATTGAATGTATCGGAATATTGAAATGTGGTCTTCATGAAAGTTGTAGGCTTGGATCTTAACTTTCAAATGCCGCTAGAATCGCCTCAAAAGGCCACTTAAGCCCGAGATATGGCCCAATTACTGCACAGTATTCAGATCCGATTACAGCTCCTTTGTTCTGACTTCCAAGCTCAATATGACTTCCAAGCTCAATATGACCTCTAAGGAGTCCGAATTGAGTCTTGTGTTTTTGTAGATATGAATCTTAACTTGTAGATACCAAAATTTCAGCCCAATCTAGATCTTACAGCCCGAGTTATGCTCTAATTACTGCACACTGTTTAGGTTCCAATCACAAAACTCGTATTCTGACTTCCAAGCCCAATTAGTTCCACTAGATGTCCGATTTTGACCTCGAGCTCTTCATGAAAGTTATAGAGCTCTCTCTTATCTTTTCAAAAAGGTAAAATGCATAATTAGTAGACATTTAGAACTCAAGATATGACTAAAATACAGAAATAGTGTAAGACGTAAATCATGTTAAAAAAATCAATTAAGTTCAATTTGAGTCCAAACTTACAACATATAACCAAACTCAATCAATTAAGTACATGGAGAGTATAAATGACTAAAAATGAGAGTTTATTATTGTATAAAATATGTGATTATTAGAAATCTTCCTTCCTCACACTATCATTCATTTAGGATCAGCAAAAGCAAAGAGGAAATGCTCATCCTCAACTACTTACTACCTAGAGCATAATCAGGTAAAAAGGGAGGGAATGTCCGTCCTCAGCCTTAATTACACTAGTAGGGAGGGAATCTTCCTTCCTCACACTACTTTAAATAGCCCTAGGTATAAGGATCATCTCCAGTATCGTTCATTTAAATATAACACACACACCAACAAGCTTCCAAAGAATAAATAGCATTTTAATATTTCACACAAGACGTAAAATCATAGTATAATTCATCACATTTAATAAACTAAGTCAAAGTTAATCATATTAGGCAATATGAAGCTCAATCAACTCAACACAGGGTTTACTAAGCTATTCTCAAAGTTTGGCAACCCATAACAACTCTAAAATGCTTGTTTTATTCCAGTATAATCGATTAGCATTCTTGCCTAATCGATTATCACATGTAATAAATGACATTTTGTAAGCCCATAACTGATTACCAATTCTGGGTAATCGGTTATGGCCAACTAGTATGCGTTAAAGGAGGGCAAATAATCGTTTAGCCATTGTCCCTAACTAATTATGTGACCTTTATGGCTCTATGGAAGAATCAAATAACCGATTAACTCTTCATGGCTAATCAGTTATTGCCATTACAACATGTTCTAGAGTAAGTCAATAATCAATTATTCGACATGAATAACCGATTATCTAGGGTGCACCAAACCAGAAAAAAAAATAGGGTATAACCCACCTCCTTTCATTCCTTCCACCGTCTCCACTAACTTATCTTCAAAACTCAACTTACACACATATTCAAAGTAATATATAAGTGGAAAAATAACGAAGATCAACCACAAAGATTTCTCATGCCATGCATAGTCACACAAAATGATGGTTTCACAAGAGAGAAGAATGAAATAAAATGATCATGCAACCGCCTACTATAACACCCCCTTTTTGGGCATCACATTTACGAAAAATACAAGTTACCAAATTTTACCAAGTTATAAAGATTATTAATTAATATTATTTATATGTTTTTCAAATAATTTTGTTTGCGGATAATTAAAACTGACAATTAAATAAATTTACAAAATATACCAAATTAAAATAATTTACATTACATATATACCAAGATCTAACACTTTAAAACATCCAGTTTTGTTCTCAAGAAGACTATACAGGTACTACAGCTCAAATATAAACTAACCTAGTACTCACATCTAGACAGAAGGGTACTCATCCAGATCCTCCTCCGGATCTTCCTCCAACTCCTTAAAAGACAATAACCCCTAATGGGTCGCAGGGCTACGGACAGGAGTCCGCACGGAATAAACAACCAAATCCTCCATAGGAGTAGCACAACGAGTACTCCACAAAAACTCTATGGGCATAGTAAAACGTAAATGGATAAAAGCGCTGAAAGTAAACATAGGATCCTCATGGAAAGTCCTACTAATAGTCACAGATACTACTCCAATATATACTACGCGGTCCTTGTCAACATCATAGGGCCAGACGTTCGTACCACCTCTAAACAAAACCTTCACATATCCCAGAAAACCCCTTGACGCCATAATAATAACAAACAAACTAACCCAGACAGAAATGAGGTGAATTGTCCTCTTCTTCTTCACCCTCTAATAATATCATACAAATAAACAGAATAACATAGCAAAGAGGTGAGATCCCCTACATCAATACCATTATGGCAGTAAAAGATAGTAAAATAACCTACTATTCATACACAACATTTAACAAATAAATTCATAGCATCATATGATCATAGTATCAAATAACACATAATTAACACAATACATATATATATATATATATATTACAGTAAAATGATGATTGACTATGCATATGTATGATGACCTAATTTCCTACTCCATGGAGCTAAACTCAATTTCAGAGAGAATGATCCAGAAGATATGTCGGTATATCGGCCGCCTCAGACCAAGTGCTATAATCTCTCAAAGTGCACATAAGACATTATACACGACATTCTATGCCAAATCATAAATAGAATAGTGTTTAGTCAAGATCGTCGAAGCATTGCTTAGTTACCACGGCCCAGTGGAGGTACCTACTATCCATTTGTGGAATTCCTGTGCTCCTACGCCTCCTAGTTCAACAAGTGAACAACACTATGCAATTCGCACCTGCACTTAGGTGTAATTCAACTCCTAGGCAACAATAGCCTTAACAGACGCCGTTTGTTTGACAAATGCATGTCCAATGACTTAATACACAAAATAAGCCACTATTGGCCATAAACATATAGAGATATATCTGGGTCTATTATATGGGCCCGACAGTGAAACTTGCTGTTCCACTCAATCGCGTAGCATTTTTATCACATTTTCACAATTACGAAAAACTTCTGTTACGTTTTCAAATCGCGTAACAGTTTTTCAACATTTTCCCAATCGCATAGGGATTTTAAAACATTTTCTTAATCGCGTAGTTAAAAATTATAATTTTTAAATCGCATAGAAGCTTTTCTACGTATTTTCAATCGCGTAAAACATTTTCTCAATATTCTAAGCTCAAATTAAAGCTTTTCTTATTTAATATCAAAATTAGACTTTATTTCCATTATTTCCCTATTAAATCCCATTTAACAATATTTCTATCATTTTTCTAAAAATTCATATTTTCTTAATTTTCAATAAAAATCCTTTTCCATTAATTTATTTATATCATCATCAATAAATTATTTTAAAGTCTCAAAATTACATTTTTGTCCTAAATCCACTATGTGGCCGAAAATTAATTTCTTAATTAGTGATAAAAATATATTCATTTCCATTTTTATTTTATAAATCCTTAATTAGGTTTATTATCACTAATCCTCTAGATTACCATTTACTAAAACATTTTTGAAATAAAAACCCCTTTGGAAGGCTTGGAGGCCGTGAGCCTCACTTGGCCATTGGAGCCAAAATTTCTTTCCTTTCAAGCTTAAATCATAACATACGACATGTTCAAACATAAAAAATCCTACTTTAGCAAGTTCATGCATAATATCAAAGTAATAAATCACATAGGATAAATAATTATAATCACACAAACACATCAAATTTTGTGTCCCTCACCACCACAAATGGTTGATGAGATTAATCTCCCTCTTACCTTGTATGTAGCTTCCAAGTCTTTTTGTTTGATCTTTTGCTTCAACTTCCTCTACCAAAAGCTCTTAGAAATCAAAGTAAACACAATATATTAACATTCAAAGTTTTAAATAAAACAACCATGGATCAAACATGGCCTTAGGATTTTCAAAAATCAAATAAGAACTTAAGTTTCAAGATTTCTACCTTGAAACGCTAGAACTTAAAGCTTAAAATCAAGCTTGAAGATGATGGAATCAAGGCTTGATCACAACTTCAAAGTTGTTTGGAATGAGGTTTAGAACTAAGTGGTATGATTTAGTTGAATTAAAAGTAATTGGAAGGTATATTGGTGTAGGGTAGCCGTGAGGTAGAAGAGAGAAAATGAAGGAAAGTGTTTAGATTTTTAAGAGAGAAGTTGATAGCTTTTTGCATGTGAAAGAAAATGAATTTTTAGTCACCTTAGGGCTATATGGCCGTGAGCCTCCATGAAGAGAGAGAAAGAGATATTTGATTTACTAAAAGCTATCACAACCATTGATTTAATCAATGGTGGACATCCAAGGCTTCAATATTAAGCTTGCTCCCTCAACCATTGATTAGATCAATGGTGGATATGCAAAGCTTCCACACTAAGCTTGCTTCCTATTGGTTGTTTATAAAGGTGTCATAGCCACCTTCCATGACCAACCAAGATATTTTCTAACAAATATTTTTCAACAGATATTCTCAGATATTATTACCCAATAGATAATAGCTACTGCTAGTTATTATCCAATGAATAATAACATTACATAATGAATAATAGTTTTACCCAATGAATAATAAAACTCAAATAAATAAAATTTTTGCCAACTGTTCCCGATTTTGGGTTTAGTATGTTCTCCCGGTCTTGCATTAACAGTCCAAAACTTTTTGGTCTGGGAAAAAATTTTTTTTTTGGGCCCTCCCTGGGCCCACATAAAGCCCAAAAAAATATTAAAATAATTAAAAATTCAGAAAAATCCATAAAAATTCACAAAAATCATAAAAATTATAAAACTCATATATTTTGAAAAAACAAAATTTGGGGTGTTACACCTACCTCTATTCCTATGTGATTGTTAATCTAGCCTTGACTTGTTCTTGATGAATTCCTTATCTTCCTTTTCTTTTTCTCCCTTATTTTCCCTTCTCATGTCCTATGTTTCTTTCTCTCTATTTCTCTTTTTTCTTTCTCTTTTATGGTTTTTGCCGAGCTTGTATCTTGCATGAGTGAATGGAAAAAGATGAGAAATGAGTAACAAAAGTCAAAGAAATGGAATAGAACAGAGGGAGGCGGCGGAAACAAATTTGGAGGGATAAAGTTAAGCTGAGATATTTGTCTGGAAAGATTATATTTCTTAGAGACACTTTAATCTTCCAAAATTAAGTTTCCTAACTTTCACAGGTGTTATAGAATTTTCTAAGATTCATTTCATTCTTAGATTCATCATTTCATACACAATTAATTGTCACCTATGCTCTACTACTCTTCCTCAAGTTAAGTTAAACCTTAGGAATTAAGCTAATAAGTCTTTAGGTATCTGTCTTAACCTGTACTCATTACTAGAGAATTCTCCACTCTTTACTTGATATCTTGAAAAAATTTCATAATTTTCCAAGATATCTGCCTATTTAATCTAGCCCTTAAATAGTTACTCAATGTTATCAAAAATACCAAACAAAGTCAGTTAATTCTCCAAAATTAACCACATCACATTCTATTTATTTATAACCTAAAAATAAATTTCTCATATTTATTTCCATTATCTAAGTAATTTATGCTACTCCATAGGCTATTAACAACTACTTTTCACATTCAATGTTATAGCAAAATAACTCAACTAACTTAAAAAAGTTACAAAAGTTAACAAATAACTCTTACAAGAGTTACTAGGCTTCTATAACCATGATTAAGACTAATTGGTTAGAGAGGGTGTGTAACATCCTCTTCAACATGTTAGACTTGTAAATAGTTACAGAGGTAGTTTAATACTTGCTTAACATGCCTGTTTAATTTTGTGATAATCTGAGTTGGTTTAGATACTTTGCTGCAAACCGAAAGATGAAAAGTTGCTTAAAATGACATAGATATTAGCATAAATGGCTTAGCTAATGGAAATAGATGTGGATAATTTATTTCTAAGTCACAAATGTGTATTCTATGATGTGGTTGAAGTTTAAGAATAATCAGAGTCCATTGGGTATTTTTTGACATACTAGATGTGTGTTTTAATGCCGGATTGATGATGCGTGCGGAAGTAGTGATTAAAATTTAGATAAAAATCAGTTGTCAGGCCCACCAGAAAATAAAAACCTTACAACTAGTTGTAGTTAGTAAGGGTCGATCCATAGAGAACCAATTCAATCAACACTATTAAATAATTCCCAATGTAAACTCTGATTAATAATAAACAGTAAATAGGAGGTTTTGGAGTTTTGATGAACAATGAACAGCTTCAAAGACAATAACAATAAACAAACTGAAATCAACAATATAAAAAAATTGCTTAAGAGATTGAATCCACCACTAGATTTATATGATAATGTAAATTCACATATCATTTTATTCCAACATGCTCAATTATGTTTTTATGCAATTGTGAAAGTAAATCTCTGTTTTCCTTACGTGTTGGCCAATTTAGCAACTGCTCAAATCAACTCCTAATCACTGATTAGTCATAAAGCAACCGCTCTTACAACTATCCAACAATTGCATTAAGATTTAGAAAACCAATTACACTAAGATCTAATCACACACCGGGATTAAATTACTTAGAACATATATTTCTCTAGATCTACTACCACAACCGTGCATAATAAACCCAGATCTACCACTTTTATAACTGGCAAATAGCACAAAGATAAATATACCCACATGAACATCATACATCCCACTAGATCTACTACCACAACCGTGCATAATAAACCCAAATCTACCACTTTGAAAGTGGAAACAAGTATAATAACCTTCTTACCAACAATAGATTTAAAAATATATGAATAAAAACATAACTGTGTTGAAATAATCAAATATGCAAGGTTCACAACATTAATACTAGTGGTTTCATCACTCCCTTAACCAAGGGAGGTTTAGTTACACATAACTAGAAGGAAATCACAAGAAAAATTATGAAGAAATAAGAAGAAACTATGAGAGAAATGAAGGAGAGTCCAACTTTTTTCATGATAATCAATGGTGCCTTTTATAGAAGTCTAGGGTAACAAAATGACAAAGGGGAGTAGATGGATGAGTGGGTTAGTGGAGTGGAGTGGTTGAGTGGATTGGTTGAGTGGATGAGTGGAGTGGAGTGGTTGAGTAGTTGAGTGGATTGATTTAGTGGATGAGTAGTTGAGTGGATGAGTGGAGTGATTTGGTTGAGTGGAGTGGAGTGGAGTGGTTGAGTAGTTGAGTGGATTGATTTAGTGGATGAGTAGTTGAGTGGATGAGTGGTTTGATTTAGTAGATGAGTAGTTGAGTGGATGAGTAGAGTGATTTGGTTGAGTGGAGTGAAGTGGTTGAGTGCGAAAATTTCTTGGTCTGACTTGGAAGCCAAAAACGATCGACTATACTTCAGATCCATGAAAAGTACTCTTCATGAAAGTTGTAGATCTTTGTCTTGGCTATAACATTCATATCTGGATCGTCCAATTTGGCTTCCTACAGCCCAAGATATGACCCAAATACCACAGGTTGTTCAAACCCAACTTCAGCACATCTGTTCCGACTTGCAAGCCCAAACTGACCCATTAGACTTCATTCTTTCAAAAGGTGTTCTTCATGAAAGTTGTTTATTTGGGTCTTGACTATCAACTATCCAAATTTCAGCCTATCTCCATTATTACAGCTTGAGATATGATTTTATGAGTGCACACCATTCGGATTCTAGTGACAGAACCCGTATTCTGACTTCCATGTAAACTTAGGTTCCTTAGACATCTGTTTAGGACTTCGAGCTCTGCATCAAAGTTGTAGAGCTTCCTCTTAAATTTCCTACAAGATAAAATTCATGATTATCAGATATCAGGAACTCAAGTTATGGCCAAAATACAGAAACAGTGTAAAATCTCAATAATGCTGAAAATATTCAATTAGGACCAATTTGAGCTCAAACTCACAAAATCATACCAAACTCAATCAATTAAGAATATGGAGAGTGTAAATGACTAAACATAAGGGTTTCTTAATAAATAAAATATATGATTATCAAATTCTCCCACACTTAGCTTTTTGAACTCCTGGGCAAAACTCAAGACCAAAACAAGGACATAAGAGATTAATAAAATTTTAAATTCCAACGACATTCAAGAGCCCAAAATTTTACAATCAAGAAGAACAACCAAAGGTTCAAGGGATCAAAACATTCATGAGTTAACAATTCTCCACATCTCAAACCAACAAGCAAGGTATCTTCAACATGAATCGAGAATGATAGATCCTCACAAGATTCCCTCTCAATCTCTCAAGTGTTTAAAAAGTAGGTATTTCACTCAATTCAACCATGAAAATTGCACTACCATAAGCTTGCTTATCTTCTACTTCTCCACTACTCAAAACACATACATACACAAATCATGAGGACTTTATTCAAGGTTGTAGTGAGGTCAAGGTAACAGAAGAGGGTAAAATAGATATGAGAGGATAAATACCAAAGAGAATAAAAGCAAATGAGAGCTGAGTTCAAATAACAAGCATAAAAGTTCATCCCAACTCTAATGTATAACTCTTTACATATTCATTTCTCAATCCTTTTCTCAGCTGTTTTTTTTTTTTTTTGGCACTCTTTCCTTTTTCAACAATCATTTTATACACACACCCCCACACTTGTTCAAAAACTCATCCATTAACCAAGCTAATGTTCTTTTATTCCCTAAGGTAAAGTAAGAACACGATTTTTCATTTAAGGCAATAATGAGCTAGAAACAAGGAATGGTCAAATAAGTTCAAAGGGGTTAAGTAAAGGAAAATATACAAGGTTGGAAGGAATCAAAAATTTTTCAAGAAGTCAAAAGAGTGCTTGATATCATATTGAAAACAAGGTTAGCTATTTGGTTAAACTAGCTAATTAAGAAAGAGGGCCTCAATCATGTTCATGCATGCAAGTGAAATATAGCCTTAAAAAGAATCAAAGCAAGTTCTAGAGTGGTCATTAACATGAGTGAAAGTCGCACAAGAAAGAGGAGAATGACATAAATGTTGAATCCATCCATTAGGCTCAAAATCTCACAAGGTATGCATCCATCAATCTCAATTCATCAATTCAATCATCCATCACCAAGCACATCAGTTCAAGAAGGGAGAAAAGTTATTCAATCATGCAATGATTCTTTTTCTTTTAAAACTTTTTTTTTTTGAAATTAAGACATTTTTTTTAAATGCTAAAATCTCTCTCCCACACTTAATATAACATTGCCCTTAATGTGAAAGAGAGATATAGAAAAGAGAAACACAACCTGATAAGAAGTGAATCAACGCTAAGCAGGAAAAGAAACACACTGTCAGTACCGCATCAGACCCTGAAAAGAAATCAAATAATAAAACTTTAGTACGTCCATAATTTAATACTAATTAATTACTACCTAAAAACAAACTCCTTACTCTGCCATCAATTAAGATGCGTCTCAAGAGTAAAATTACTCCTTACTCTGCCATCACTAATTAGTTTAATAAGTCCATGACAATCATACATACTTTCCAAACAAAATAACAATTTTTTTTTAGGTCAACTATCCTTCCCCCCCAACTAGATCACAACATTGTCCCCAATGTTAAAATATAGATGAGTAAAGGATAGAAGATATTACTTGTTGGAGAAAGCTGACACAAATTTAAACAGAAACAAAGTACAATAAAATCAAACCGACTAAAGAGAAAGTGTCAGATCTGGCTTTCTTTTCTTGTCACTTCCTTTGTCTGCTTCCTGTTGACCAGTCTATCTGAGCTAATACCTTATCAGGTACATACTCAAAAGCTTCTAATTTATCAATGAGCTCATCAATAGTGGAGGCAGAGATAAGAAGTTGTCTTGCCGAAGGAGTGATAAATTTCTATTCCACAGCATTGTCAAGAAAAAATAACAAAAAATCAAAGAAATTATTAACATTTAACAAACCAATGGGTTTATGGTGGATGTTCAGTTCGGCCCAAGAAACAATTTGAAAAATTTCTTCCAAAGTACCAAAACCGCCTGGTAAGACAAGAAATGCATCAGGATTGTCAACCATTGTTTTTATTCGTCCATGCATGGATGTTACCTGAATTTCTTCTCCAATTGTCTTTTCGGTGATGTTATTTTCAGCTAAAGGTTTAGGAATAACACCTAAAACCTGACTGCCTCCTATAAAAGCAGAAAGTGATACAGTCCCCTTTAACCCACGACAACCTCCCCCATATACAAGATGAATATTCCTCGCAGCAAGTGATCGACCAAGAGTGCTAGCTGCGTTTACAAATTCTAATCCCTTCCCATAACTCGACCCACAAAAAACACAGATATTTTTGAGGTTACGAATAGAAGGCCCCATTCTATACTCTTCCTCTCTTTGAGTGTTTCTGAGTTGAAGGTTAGTGGAGAAAATGGAGTGTTTAAATAAGAAAAAGAATAGGAAGGGAAATAATTGTACCTATAAGGGTAGGTTGGCTGTTGTCAGAAAAGGTTGAAACTAAGAAACACAGAATCTTTTCTTTCTTTTTTTTTTATTTTTTGGTTTTTTTTTTTTTTTTTTGTTTTTTTGTTTTTTTTTTTTTTTTTTTGTTGTTTTTGAAAGATGACATGAAGAAGAAGAAGATGATGATGATGATACGTACAGATTATTTGTGGATATGGCTCACATTTGCCTCTGGTTTAACGTCCAGTAACGGCTTAAACGTCTTCTATGAGTTGAGGATAAGCTTCCCATCCAATTTTCTTATAAATTGGCAAACAGGGTCTTTTAGAGTCAGATTCCCAAGACTGTAGCGTTTTTCTTCATCCTTGAAGAGATTCCACAATTTAAGAATTTCACGATGCACTAATCCACAAGAATGCGTCTCAAGAGTCAATAAGATATCATCTAATGACTCCTTACTCAGTCCATTCTTAATGAAGAAAAGTTTATCTTCTCTATTTGCGGAAACCATCCCCAAAGTACGACATCGCTTGTTACAGTTCCATCGTCCACATTTGTGACAAACTTGTAACCTTTTTGCTCTTCTCCTTTTAGAATATGAACTTCTTCCAAGACCGGGCATATATTAGTTAAATGAAATTGAGGACTCACCTGCTAATTGGACCTTTGCTTCAATTATCCAGCGTACATCTTCTGGCATACCTTTGTGCATTAACAGTCTCAATCTTTTACATCGAACTTTGTAGATTGTTCTCAGAGCATTTTGAGGAAGAGAAGGAAAATATTTGCTCAGGTTTGAAAGAATTACATCCATAAGGAGAAGAAGGGTTCAGTTATTTTGGGAAACTGAAAAATAAACCGACTTGAGAGTCACGGAGTACCGTATCCACCACTTAACCGGTAACACAAAGAACTCAAGAACTTGGTTTTCCAAGAATGGTTGAGTCTTTGTCCATTAACTTTAAGTGCATTACCATTCCTAGGATCCTCAATATCTATAGCCCCAGAGGATACACGTGTTTGACAACAAAAGAATCGCGCCTCCTAGATCTCAATTTTCCAAGGAGTAGGTGCAGATGATAATCTCAAAGCAAAACTTTTTTGACCAATTTCTGCAGCTTTTGCAGACCTTGAATAAAGTAGGCCAATAAAATCCATACTGTAAGATTTTTGCAATTGTTGTCGCTTATTGTCGGGCATACAGCTATTTTTTTTTTATTCATAATGCGGATGGAGAAGGTTCATCACCTCCACTTCTGCATTCTCTGGAAGTTCATAATAAGGTTTGAGATGATGACCATTGACCTTAAATGTTTTTCCTGAAATTTCACTCCTGATCTCAACTGCACCAAAAGGAAAAACATTAGTTACCATAAATGGCCCAATCCACTTAGAACACAGCTTTACCTGGAAACAATTTGAGTCTTGATTGAAAAAGCGAGAACTTTTTGCCCTCTCGTGAAATTTCTTTCGGAAATCAACTGGTCATGGAATGCCTTAGCTTTAGTCTTATAAATCGGGCATTCTCGAAGGTCTCATTTCTTAATTCTTCCAGCTCTCAGAATCTTGGAACTTCCTTTGCTTTCCACTCCTTCCAATTCCATATTTACTTGTTTAATGGCCCAGTAAGAGCGATGTTGCAACTCAACGGGCAAATGACAGGGCTTTCCATACACCAACCGAAATGGTGACATGCCAATGGGAGTCTTATAGGCAGTCCTATAAGCCCATAAAGCGTCTTCAAGTCGAGTGCTCCAATCCTTTCTTGAGGGATTCACTGTCTTTTCAAGGATTGACTTAATCTCCCTTGGACACTTCAGTTGCCCATTTGTCCGTGGATGGTAAGGAGTGGAGATTCTCGGCATAACTCCATATCTTTTCAATAGAGCATCAAAGGTTCTGTTGCAAAAATGAGTCCCTTGGTCACTGATGATAGCCCTTGGGGTCCCGAACCTGGAGAAAATATGTGTTCTAACAAAATCTGCAACAGTTTTAGAATCATCAGATCGGGTGGCTTTTGCTTCCACCCATTTAGACACATAATCAACAGATAAAAGAATGTATGTGAAACCAAATGAAGGAGGGAATGGTCCCATGAAATCAATACCCCACACATCAAAGAGTTCCACAAAAATGATCAGAGTCTGAGGCATTTGATTACGAGGACCAATATTACCTGTTCTCTGACAGCGGTCACAAGACTTACAGAAGTTGTAAGCATCTTTGAAAATTGAAGGCCAATAGAAACCACTGTCAAGCACTTTATTGGCTGTCCTTTTACTGCCAAAGTGTTCTCCACATGCATATGTGTGGCAAAAGGAGAGGATGGAGTGTGTCTCAGAATCAGGAATGCACCTCCTAATGACTTGATCTGCACAATGCTTCCATAAGTACACGTCATCCCAGATATAGTATTTACAGTCACTCCTTAATTTATCTCTTTGGGCCTTGTTCAAACCCTCCGGAAAGTCCTTAGTAACCAGGTAGTTAACAATGTCAGCATACCAAGGGATTATGGTGTTGACAACCATCAAATATTCATCCGGAAAAGTCTCCATGATAGGCATTTCTTCCTCTTCAGTTACCAATCTACTCAAGTGATCGGCCACCAAGTTTTCGCTCCCTTTCTTGTCTTTAATCTCCAAGTCAAATTCCTGGAGCAATAAAATCCATCGGAGCAATCTAGGCTTTGCTTCTTTCTTTGTTAGAAGATACTTCAAGGCTGCATGATCTGAAAACACAATCACTTTAGAACCAATTAGATATGATCTAAATTTTTCTAAAGCAAATACAACAGCTAGAAGTTCCTTTTCTGTGGTTGAGTAATTAAGTTGAGCATCATTTAGAGTCCTTGATGCATAGTAAATGGCATAAGGAACTCTATCAACTCGTTGTCCCAAGACAGCTCCTACTGCAAAGTCACTGGCATCACACATTAGTTCAAAAGGTAACTCCCAGTTGGGTGGCCTGATGATAGGTGCAACAGTTAACAACTTCTTGAGTTTATTGAAAGCTTCCATACATTTCTCATCAAAGTTAAAATTAACATATTTTTGAAGAAGTCTGCAAAGGGGTAATGAGACTTTAGAAAAGTCTTTAATGAATCTTCGGTAGAAACCTACATGACCAATAAAAGAACGAATCTCCCGCACACTAGTGGGTGGTGGCAAAGAATGCATGAGTTCTACCTTAGCTTTATCTACTTCAATTCCCCTAGCAGAAATTACATGACCTAACACAATACCTTCATTTACCATGAAATGACATTTTTCCCAATTCAGTACCAAGTTAGTGTCAATGCATCTTTTAAGAACCAATGTTAAATGTTCCAGGCAATTTTCAAAATCATTTCCAAAGACACTAAAGTCATCCATAAAAACCTCAATGATGTTTTCAATGTAACCAGAAAATAAACTCATCATGCATCTTTGGAAAGTTCCTGGTGCATTGCAGAGTCCAAAAGGCATTCGCCTATATGCAAAGGTACCAAATGGACAAGTGAATGTAGTCTTGTCTTAGTCTTCTGGAGCTATGGTAATCTGATTGTAACCTGAAAAACCATCCAGAAAATAATAATGAGAATGACCAACTAATCTTTCTAACATTTGATCAATGAAAGGTAAAGGAAAGTGGTCTTTTCTCATGGCGGCATTCAACTTCCTGTAATCAATACAAACACGCTACCCTGTCTGTAACCTAGTGGGAATAAGCTCATTTTTAGTATTTCTTACCACAGTAATTCCAGATTTCTGTGGTACTACCTGGATTGGGCTTACCCACTTGCTGTCAGAAATGGGGTAGATCACCCCCATACTTAGGAGCTTCAGTATCTCCTTTTTCACAACTTCCATCATAGGAGGATTCAACCTCCGCTGAGGGTCTCTCACAGGTTTAGTATCCTCCTCCATTAATATCCTGTGCATACAAATGGAGGGACTAATACCCTTGATATCAGCTATTGACCAACCAATGGCTGTCTTATGTTCCTGCAAAACAAATGCTACCGCTTTCTCTTCTTGTTCTTGGGTGAGTGACTTTGCAATTATTACTGGAAGGGTGTCCTTCTCCCCAAGAAGATGTATTTAAGATGATCAGGCAGTGTTTTAAGTTCCAATTCAGTGCCTGCACAACAGAAGGTTGAGGTATATCAGTAGTAACAGTGTAAATCAATAAAAGTTACCTCGTGCTCTTCTCGGAATGGAAGAGAGCTCTTGTAAGGCAAAGAACAATTTCATCAATGTCTTCACTCCATGGCTCTTCTTCACTCTTTTTCTTTTCCTCCCGTACATCTAAGCTATGAGTTAGAATTGTATCAAGAGCATCAAAATGGTTAGTATCAAAAGTTAGAGAAATTAAAGAATCAAAAGGATCAAAAGAATCAATTAAACAAGCAGAGTGCACATCACTTAGGTATCTCATAGCTTCAAAAATATTGAATCTAATTAATTCCCCATCAAATTCCATTGTTAGAGTTCTTGAGTGCACATCAATTTTTGTCCGTGCAGTCTTCAAAAATGGTCTCCCTAACAAGATAGGAGCAGATTTGGGAGACTCATCCTCTTCCATGTCCAAAACATAGAAATCTGCCGGAAACACTAATTCATTCACCTGCACCAAAACATCTTCCACCACACCCTTAGGGTATGCATTAGATCTATCAGCCAATTGAATAACAACACCAGTAGGTTCCAAAGGACCCAAGTATAAAGATGCATAAATAGAATATGGCATGACATTTATAGATGCACCTAAATCAAGCATTGCCCTTTCAAACCTTGTGTTACCTATAGTGCATGGAATGGTGAATGTGTCAGGGTCCTTACATTTGGTTGGGAGTTTCTTTTTAATTATAGCTGAAACATTTTCTCCCACTTGGACCTTTTCATTTCCTTTTAACTTCCTCTTGTTAGTGCATAATTCTTTAAGAAATTTTGCATATCTAGGTACATGCTTAATGGCATCTAACAAAGGGATATTAACCTCTACCTTCCTAAAAGTCTCAAGTATTTCTTTTTCTGCTTCTTCTTTCTTGGTTTTAACCAACCTACTAGGAAAAGGAGCTTTAGTAACATATTTAGGAAGGGGTTCGAAATACTTACCTTAGGGGCTTTGGAAGTTTGCCCTTATCATTTGCTTCTTTGGGTGGTTCATCTTTCTCTTGAGTGATTGGTAGAGGAGATGTAGGCTCATCCATCGTCTTTCCGCTTCTCAACATGACAGCACTAGCATTTTCCCTCGGATTTACTTCTGGCTGTGAGGGTAGTTTTCCTGAAGCTTGGCTTTGAAACTTGTTGAATTCTGTGGACAGCTGTCCTATCTGATTCTACAAGTTATTGATTACAGTCCTTGTTTCTTGTTGGAACTGTGAATTATTAGTAGCCATTTGCTTCACTAGCTCCTCTAGTGAAGGCTCAGGTTGCTTAGGAGCTTGAACTTGCTGCTGTCTCTGAGGGAAATGTGCTTGCCTTTGTTGGAATCCTGGAGGTCCATAAGCTGGAGGTTGATTTTGAGGTTGCTTTGTATAGCTAAAATTAGGATGATCCCTCCAACCTGGATTATATGTGTTTGAGTAGGGGTTGTAATTTTTTGAAAGTCCAGTATATCCCCCTACTGCTCTTACCTCCTCATTTGTGTCCTCTTGGAGAGTGGGACTCATATCAGTGGGATGTCCAGATGAATAACAGATCCCACAAGCATGAACTGGTGCTTTGCCTGTATCCATTAACCGCTGAACCATAGCAGTTAATTAAGTCATTTGCTATTGTAGACTGGTTGTCTCTACTTCTTTCACTGCTCTTACTCTAGTGTCATTTCTAGAGTAGAATTGTTGAGTATTGGCAGCCATTCTTAAGATCAAGTTTCTAGCTTCTTGAGGAGTTTTATCAACCAATGCTCCTCCGCTAGCAGCATCAATCATGTTGCGATCCATCACTTGTAAGCCTTCATAGAAATACTGAATTAAGAGCTGCTTACTTATTTGATGATGAGGGCAGCTGAAACATAGCTTCTTCAATCTCTCCCAGTAGTCATGGAGTGATTCTCCATGCCTTTGTTGAATACCACAGATTTCTTTTCTGATTGTTGCAGCTTTCGAGGCAGGGAAGTATCTGTCTAGGAAAGTTCGGGCCATGTCCTGCCATGATTGGATGGATCCAGGTGGGAAGTAGTAAAGCCACTCCTTTGCTGAGTCTTTCAATGAGAATGGAAAAGCTCTCAATTTGACTTGCTTTACATGAATTCCTGCAGGTTTCATGCTAGAACATACCACATGAATTTCCTTCAAGTGCTTGTTGGGATCCTCTCCGGGTAATCCATTGAAAGATGGCAAGAGATGGATTAAGCCGGATTTCAATTCAAATGCCTCTTCATTTTCAAGAATGTCTATGCACAGAGGCTGTTGATCTAGATCTGGAGCACCCAATGCCCTTAAAGTGTTTTCTACCATCGTCACTTCTTCAGATATTTCAGATGTCTCTGAACTTGATAGATCAATGTAACGAGCAGCTTCAATGTCAGCAGATGTGAAGTGGAAATTATCCGGATGAAAGGGAAATTAAGGATGTGAAGTGAGTTGATCAATATAGTTCCTCAAATTTAGCAATCCTTCGTCTACCCCTTCAATGGACATCAACACCTACAAAACACTCGAAAGAAAGATTCAAAAATAAAAAAAAAATAAAAATAGAGTAAAAATAGGAAATAAATTAATAGTGTAATTGAAAAATTGGCTCCCAAGAAATAGCGCCAAAATTCGATGCGTATGCGGAGTAGTGATTAAAATTTAGATAAAAATCAGGTTGTCGTGCCCACCGAGAAAATAAAAACCTTACAACTAGTTGTAGTTAGTAAGTATTCGATCCACAGAGAACCAATTCAATTAACACTATTAAATAATTCCCAATGTAAACTCGATTAATAATAAACAAAATAAGGGGTTTTGGAGTTTTGATGAACAATGAACAAACTTCAAAGACAATAACAATAAACAAACCGAAATCAACAATATAAGAAAATTGGTTAAGAGATTGAATCCACCACTAGATTTATATGATAATGTAAATTCACATATCATTTTATTCCAACATGCTCAATTGTATTTTTATGCAATTGTGAGAGTAAATCTCTGTTTTCCTTACGTGTTGGCCAATTTAGCAACCGCTCAAATTAACTCCTAATCACTGATTAGTCATAAAGCAACTGCTCTTACAACTATCCAACAATTGCATTAAGATTTAGAAAATCAATTACACTAAGATCTAATCACACATCGGGATTAAATTACTTAGAACATATATTTCTCTAGATCTACTACCACAACCGTGTATAATAAACCCAGATCTACCACTTTTATAACTGACAAATAGCACAAAGATAATTATACCCACATGAACATCATACATCCCACTAGATCTACTACCACAACCGTGCATAATAAACCCAGATCTACCACTTTAAAAGTGGAAACAAGTATAAAAACTTTCATACCAACAATAGATTCAGAAATATATGAATAAAAACATAACTGTGTTGAAAGAATCAAATATGCAAGGTTCACAACATTAATACTAGTGGTTTCATCACTCCCTTAACCAAGGGAGGTTTAGTTACACATAACTAGAAGGAAATCACAAGAAAAACTATGAAGAAACAAGAAGAAACTATGAGAGAAATGAAGGAGAGTCCAACTTCTTTCATGATAACCAATGGTGCCTTTTATAGAAGTCTAGGGTAACAAAATGACAAAGGGGAGTGGATGGATGAGTGGGTTAGTGGAGTGGAGTGGTTGAGTGGATTGGTTGAGTGGATGAGTGGAGTGGAGTGGTTGAGTAGTTGAGTGGATTGATTTAGTGGATGAGTAGTTGAGTGGATGAGTGGAGTGATTTGGTTGAGTGGAGTGGAGTGGTTGAGTAGTTGAGTGGATTGATTTAGTGGATGAGTAGTTGAGTGGATGAGTGGTTTGATTTAGTGGATGAGTAGTTGAGTGGATGAGTGGAGTGATTTGGTTGAGTGGAGTGGAGTGGTTGAGTGCGAAAATTTCTTGGTCTGACTTGGAAGCCAAAAATGACCAACTATACTTCAGATCCATGAAAAGTACTCTTCATGAAAGTTGTAGATCTTTGTCTTGGCTATAACATGCATATCTGGATCGTCCAATTTGGCTTCCTACAGCCCAAGATATGACCCAAATACCACAGGTTGTTCAAACCCAACTTCAGCACATCTGTTCCGACTTACAAGCCCAAACTGACCCATTAGACTTCATTCTTTCAAAAGGTGTTCTTCATGAAAGTTGTTTATTTGGGTCTTGACTATCAACTATCCAAATTTCAGCCCATTTCCATTATTACAGCTTGAGATATGATTTTATGAGTGCACACTGTTCGGATTCTAGTGACAGAACCCGTATTCTGACTTCCATGTAAACTTAGGTCCCTTAGACATCTTTTAGGACTTCGAGCTCTTCATCAGAGTTGTAGAGCTTCCTCTTAGCTTTCCTACAAGATAAAATTCATGATTATCAGATATCAGGAACTCAAGTTATGGCCAAAATACAGAAACAATATAAAATCTCAATAATGCTAAAAATATTCAATTAGGACCAATTTGAGCTCAAACTCACAAAATCATACCAAACTCAATCAATTAAGAATATGGAGAGTGTAAATGACTAAACATAAGGGTTTCTTAATAAATAAAATATGTGATTATCAAATGACTAGTCACAAATATGAAAAATTATGATACTGAAGAAACGACTTTTTTTAATGAAGCTTAATATTTATTTTAAAGTTGTTAGAACTTGGAAAACTTGATTTAGCTAAATCTTATTATTTTTAGAAGATTGGGAAGCACCAGTGTTATAACTGTCGCGGTTGGGATCGCAGCGAATGTAGCAACTTAAATTAAAAAAATTATTAGGAGTAACCACCAATTGTATTTTTTATTAAGGAAAAATTGAAAAACCCAAGAAAATAGTCTTTGGAAACCAGATTGGATTTGAGAATCGGTTATGGATAGGAAAGGTGAAAACTTAATCCCACAGCACCCCTAACACACTCGTCCTAAGACGGTACCTTAAGTCAGTTATGCAAAACTTGATAATCCCAAATATATTTATTTTACTCATCTTAAAAAAAACATTATAACTATTTTTTTTAAAAAAAAGAAAAGAAAAACCAAATTGTGAAAATTTAATATTTGGCTTGACGAAATAAGACTTCCACTCCTACGTATCCTCAGGTGCAATGACGAACTCAAAATCACATTGTTCTCTAGAAAATAAGTGTGGGTTGGTCAATTTTAATTTAAAAAAAGAAACTTAGAGCTTTTAAATCAAATTTGTCAACAAACGATGCAACATGTCAACAAGCGTAAAGGCGAGGCACATCCCACAAACAAACAAGATAAACAGATTAAAATCAGCCAAACTCACAACAATTATTTTTTATCACCTTTTTGGCCCCTTTTTTATGTTTTCTTTTATTTTCATTTTTTTATGTATATTATTTTTTACTTTTTCATTTTTTTGGATTTTTTTGGTATTTTTATTATTATCTAATTCCATACAATTTTGTTCCTACATTTTTTAATTTATTATTATCACTAAGTCTCTAAACTACTAAGCAAACTAACCTTAGCCCAGAAAAGAAACAAGAAACTCATCTCACTAATTAAAACACTCCTTTAAAACCAACTCTTTTTTTTGTTCTCATTTTCTATTTTTTTCTTTTTTTTCTTTATTTATGTTTCTGAATGGCCCAAACTCAAAAAAATAAAATAAAAATAAAAGCAACAATTCAGAACGAAAGGAAAGAGAGACTTTTTAGTCTCTGCAAAAGGGAAACGAGACAGAGCAAAGGAAAAAGAAAGCTTAAGGGTGCCAACTGACTCAACTATGGCAGGTGCAGATCTGGGCTCTCTGGGGCTGGGTCGAGATGAGACAGAGGCGTGGCGACTATGGGTTGGCGGAGTTGGATCTAGGCTTTATGGTCTAGGCTAAGGTGGCTAACAGCGGCTGCGGACGAGTCGCGCGACACGATGAGTTGTGGTGCCAGATGCGAGTCAATGGTGAGGCTCAGTGGATCGGAGCTGGGTCAGATTTGGCGGGCTCAGGCAGTTGTTTCAGTCTGGTTTGATGGTGCAGCGCGCGACTGGTGGAGGTGCAAGTTGCGGTGGTTCGAGCGGGTTGTTCGGCAGCGGTGTGTGGCGACTAGGCTTCTTGTTCAAGCTACGATGGCGAGTGGATGCTGTGGCAGTTCACGACGGCTGATGAAGGCGTGGGTCTAGTGTGGAGACTAGGGAGCCGGCGGTGGCTCACAATGTTGGGTCGCGCTAGCTGGAGCAGTTCGGTGCTATGTGGCTAGTCGAGGTCGTGCGAGTGGAGCTTCGGGTCAGGCTTGGTCCGAGCGGTGGTTGGTTTTTGATGGTTTATTATGTTGGTGAAGTTGGTTATGGGTGAAGGTTGGAGATGGTGGTGGGTTGTGGATGAAAGGTGGTGTTTTGTGGTTGTTTGGAGGTTTGGATGAAGTTAATGGTGGAGTGTTATAGTGATTATGGTTTGTATGGTGGTGTTGTTTTTGGTGGAGCAAGGTGGTTACGGGATGAAGGTGATGATGATGAAGGTGACTAGATATTGGATGAAATGTGGTGGTTACACGATGGTGCAAGGTGAATGTGATGGCAAGATGTGAAGTTTTGTGAGATGGCTATTTTTGGTGGTTGTCTTTTGTTATAGGGATGGTAAAAATGATGGTTATGGTGTTGGTGTATGCCCTAGAGGCCGATATTTTTTTTTGTATTTATATACATTCTATTATGCTTATTTTTAATATATGAGGCATTTCATTTATTGTTTTCTTTTTGGTAAACATAATAAAATCCTTAGAATAGTAAGTTTGATGCCATAGGACATCAAGTGGATGACTTGATCGTGAGATCCTTTTGGTTAGAACACTATTCTTAAATGTCCCTAGTCAAGTATTATTGTTAATTAGGACAACAACAATGTATTGAGACTAGTATGTGCATAGACTGATGACTACATCTCACGGGTCATGGATATGAGATATCAAGTCTTCACATGGGTACATATATTAGAGTAATTATGTACTGGACTGACCCACCATGAGAACTCTACATGGATCGTTACGTGAGTGTCATAAGCGATTCTCATAGTGACAATGGTGTTTGTGGTCCTTTGACCTGAAATCACTACGATTCCTACATAAGGAGTTGTGTGTTTTAATGCCATCAAACGTCATCTGTAACAAGATGATTATAAAGTTAGTTATTGGACATACCGCAAATCATGCAGAGGAATGTGAGTGTCCTAGATGGGATTTGTCACTCTTACATAACAGGAGCGATACCTTCGGGCCCCCTGATTGAGTGAGACTGCGAAATGCATGGCCATGCTTAAATGAGCCAATATGAGATATTAATTTCATTTGTTGTTACAAAGTCTACTTGAATATCAGGAAACAAAAGATTGGACTATGCAAGGGTGACGCATTCCATGCCTTGTTTTCAATTTAGATATCTTGACAAAGGGACTAAACGACATGGAAACATTAGTCATGGAAATGTTATGTCAAATCACTGACATTCTTATTACTTGGGTAGCAACGATGTGTTGCTAGATACTGCTCACTGCTTGTAATATTAAAATGAGATTTTAATATTACTGCCAACGTAATGAGAACCTGCAGGGTCACACACATAGAGCAGACTAAAATTGGAGCAATGGATCCAAGTTGGACTCGGATTCAAATATAGGCCAGACTCATAACAGATGGGTCTAGGGTTGCACAGCTTACCTTACTGCTGCTCACACTTACTTAAGGCAGTCACTATTATAAATAGTACTACTAAGGGGCTGCTAAGATACATAATTCAGAACCCTAGCCGCACCTATAGAAAAGTGAGTGAGAGAGCGATATGTTTCTTCTCTTCTCTTCGCAGCTAGCACTGTGTGAGAGACGTGAGGCTCCTTTTTGTGGACGTTGGACGTTCGTGAGTCTGTTCATGTGGATATCACAGAGACATCATTTCTATTACGGTGTTGGTGATTCACGTCCTTCCTTTTGTTCACGCTTCAAGAGGTAAATAATTTAAAAACTCAGATTATGGCTTTTTGCATGGATCCTTGATGGGAATCCTATTTTTTTTTGCTGCATGATGTATCCGCAATTCCCAACATATGGAGATAGAAAGATGGTGGTTATGAACTTGGTGATGATGATGGTGTTGGGGGGTTGTAGATGGTTGGGTTGTGTGGTGTTGCTGGTGATGGTTTGAATGCAAAAATGGGATGGAGTTGGCTGGTGGTAGCAAGGTGGTTTTAGGTGGGCTGGTTTGGTGTTTAGAGGTGGATCGTTAATGATGATGAAGTGGGGATCCCATTTATGTGATGGTGGCTGGAGGATGAAGGCTGCTCTTTGAAAAATGGTTCTCTCCAAATTCTGAGTTCTCTCTAAAGAATCCTTCCCTCCAAAATGCTTAGCTTCCTCTTTTTATCCTTTTGGCCATCCAAGTCCATTTTTTTGTACACATTGAGCCCCTCACTTCCTTCATCTAGCAGACATTTCTTTCCTTTTATCCTTTCATCTCTTTTTTTCTTTTGCTTGTGCAGATGTAATGCATTCAATGCATTGCAGCTCCAAAATTTTGTGATTGGCGAGTATCTTATGAAGAATGTGTTTTGATGATAACAAACTTAAAGATGTTGCAAGATCAAGTTCAAGACTCTCAAGACCGTCAAGTATAGCTTTTAGGACTTCAATCAATTTATAAAGGTATATAAAGATTCACAATTGCTTAATCTTACATTTCAAAATAGTACACAAGTTTTCAAGGCTTCATTATGGTTTTTAATTTCCAAAGAAACAACCATCTCGTGTCCATTATGCCTACAAGATCATATGGAATCAAGAACATCTCTTAAAAAGGTATAAAACATGTTTTTCATGTATTATTCAAATAAGGGGTTCCTTATTCGAATAACACAAGTCAGAGATTCCAAATAATCTTTCAGGAAAAGATTTATTCAAATAAGCCCTGTGTTATTCGAATAAATAGTTCAAAAAATTGTTTAGCACGAATGAGTTATTCGAATAACAAAGTGTTATTCGAATAACACATTTCTAGGAAATCATTTTATTAAATGGTTATTCGAATAACAGATTCGTTATTCGAATAACAAGCCTTTCCACAAAACCATATATTTAAATGGTTATTTGAATAACAAACCTGTTATTCGAATAACAAGATCCCAAGAAATCAAAAATTTGAATGGGTTATTCGAATAACATAAGTGTTATTCGAATAACATAAGTGTTATTCGAATAACATAAGTGTTATTCGAATAACATAAGTGTTATTCGAATAACATGTTTTTCCCAGAGGCCATATATTTAAGTATTTATTTGAATAACAAAGATGTTATTCGAATAACACATTACAGAAGAAAACATGCTTGTGCTATTTAAATCCTTATTCGAATAAGGATTCTCTTATTTGAATAAGAGAGCTTTCCAGAAATAAAAATTAGCGGATAGTTACGAAACATTTAATGCTCCAACCACCTCCCAATGGCTCTAAACTCCAATGACTTATAAATAGAAGTTGTTGGGCATTTATGAATGTTAGACAATCAATCTGAAAAACCTTGGTTAAGCATTAAAAATGAGTTTCCATCTTTTCTCCATTAATACTCTGTTTCTGAGCGTAAACTGTGAATCCTATACCCATTGAACTTCCATTTGTATCATCTGCTCTTTGAAGAGAGTTTCTACCTATTCAATCTTTGTATAATTTCTAGAGAGGGTGAGACATCCTTCCAAACTATAAAAGGGTGAGGTATCCCTTGGAAATAGAGGCTCAAGCATAAGGGTGAGGTATCCCAAAGTGTTGAGTGCTCAAGGTTGTAAAGGTTATCAAGCACCCATTGAAGCTTAAAGATACAGTGAAAAATCTCAAGTAGTTGCTTGGGGACTGGATGTAGATCACAAGTGGATTAGTGGTCGAACCAGGATAAATCATTGTGTTTGTTTTCTCTAAACCCTTCTCTTTACTTTATGCACTGTTTTATTAAATTGCTTGAATATTGTTTCCTTTGGCTATCATATTTATAAGTAAAAGTATTTATCTCATCTATCCAATCATCTCTAATCATTCAATAGCTTCAACAAAAATTATTTATCAAATGATTTGCGAAAGATTTGCGAACTTGTTTTACATACTCAATTTACCCCCCTCTTGAGTATTGAGGCCTCTTAGTAACAAGTGGTATCAGAGTTAGACTCTTGTATAACGAGCTTAGCAGCTTCAAGAGAAGTGATGACTTCAAATGATTTTTCAAATGAAGGTTCTTCTATAAACAGACCTCCTTATTTCAATGGGGATGGTTATGCCTATTGGAAAGAAAGAATGAAAATTTTTATTGAGGCTATTGACTTAGATGTATGGGACGCTGTTGAAAATGGTGCTTTTGTTCCAACACAAACTAAAGATGGTATAAAAATTAATACACCTAGAATTAAATGGACCAATGATGATAAAAAGAAAGTCAATATAATTTGAAAGCCAAGAACATCATCACCACATCCTTGGGGTATGATGAATTCTTTAGGGTATCAAATTACAAGACCGCCAAAGAAATGTGGAATACCTTACAAGTAACTCATGAAGGTACTAGTGAGGTTAAGCGATCTAGAATAAACACTCTTACTCATGAATACGAATTGTTTAGAATGAACCACGGTTAGAGTATTCAAGATATGCAAAAGAGGTTTACTCATATTGTTAATCATCTTATCTCATTGGGAAATACATTTCCTAATGAGGATCTTATTAACAAAGTCTTGAGATGCTTAAGCAAGAATTGGCAACCCAAAGTAACGACTATTGCAGAATCAAGAGATTTATCAACTATATCTCTAGTCACTTTATTCAGGAAGCTTCAAGAACATGAGCTGGAACTAAATAGGCTCAATCAAAATGAAAGGCATGATAAAAAGAAGAAGGAAATTGCACTCAAGGCCACCTCTTCTATAATTGAAGATGATGATGAAGATGGTGAAGAGGATGCTGAAAATGTTGAGCTAAGTAAGGAGAATCTTAGTCTCCTTGTGAGAAAGTTTGGAAGATTCCTAAAGAAAAAAGGATTTCAAAGAAGACCACCTTTTCCTCAAAAGAAAGTGTATCACAAAGGAGAAGGATTCTCTACTCCTCCAAAATGCTATGAATGTGGAAAATCGGGGCACATGAAGATGGAGTGTCCTATGTATCTCAAGAAGACGGAGAAGTTTGAGAAAAGACCTTCCAAAGAAAAGAAAGGAAGGAGAGCATACATAGCTTGGGAGGACAATGACTTAAGCTCTTCCGATAATTCAGAGAATGAAGAAGCCCATCTTTGTCTCAGGCTCAAGGAGAAGAAAGTGGAGAGAGCGACACCGAGGTAACTTCTTCTAACTTAGAATCTCCACCTTCTTATGATGAATTGCAAGATGCCTTTCAAGAATTGCATGATGAATCTTTAAGGCTCACAAAAATGGTTTTATCTTTTAACAAAACAATCTCCTTATTGGTAAACAAAGTTTCTATTTTAAATAAGGAGATAAATGAGCTTAAGATTGAAAATGAGACCTTAGGACTCATTGATGCTAATTCATTATGCATGACTTATTCCTCACACGATAATACATCCATATCACTACCTTGTTTTTCATACAAAGTTTTTGAAAAAGAAATTGAAGATTTGAATAATACTATTGCAAAATTCACTTTTGGAAGAGACAACTTGAATATGTTGTTAGGGAAACAAAAATGTGTTTTTCAAAAAGCCGGTTTGGGATTTAATCCAAAAAATCATTAAAAGTCTTATAAGAATTTCTTTGTTTCCTCAAAAACTTCAAGTAGTCCCTTTGTCAAATGTTTTCATTGTGGTAAGAAAGGGCATAGTGCATCCACTTGCAATGTTAGAAAGAACATAAACACTAAGGTTGGAATCAAAAGGGTTTGGGTTCCTAAAGGCACCATGCCTAACTCTAACACACAAGGACCCAAAATAATTTGGGTACCAAAGGTTAAAATTTGAATGTGTGTTGTAGGTGTGCTTGAAGACCAAGAGCTCAAGTTGGTATCTTGATAGTGGTTGCTCCAAGCACATGACCGGTGATAGCTCCATGTTCTCCTCCCTTACCCACAAGAAACATGGTCATGTCACATATGGTGATAACAACAATGGAAAGATTCTTGGAATCGATAAAGTTGGTAAGATTCCTTCGTCATCCATTGATAATGTTTTGCTTGTTGAATGACTTAAACATAATTTGCTTAGCATTAGTCAACTATGTGATAAAGACAATAGAGTTATATTTGATTCTTCTTGTTGCATAATTGAGGGAAAGGATGATAAGCAAGTTAAGTTTGTTCGTCATAGAGTCAATAATATATATATGATTAGTCTTGATGATATTTCCTCAAATAATGCTAAATGCTTTATGAGTAAAGAAAATGATTCATGGTTATGGCATAGAAGAATTGCTCACATTCACATGGATCACTTAAACAAATTGGTTTCTAAAGAACTAGTAATTGGTCTTCCAAAGCTCAAATTTGAAAAAGACAAACTTTGTGATGCATGTCAAAAGGGAAAACAAGTAAAGGTCTCTTTTAAAGCTAAAAACATGGTTTCAACTTCTAGACCTTTACAACTTTTGCATATGGATCTTTTTGGTCCCTCTAGAACTATGAGCTTTGGTGGAAATTACTATGCATTGGTGATTGTGGATGATTTTTCTAAATTTACATGGACATTATTCTTAGCTCACAAAAATGATGCTTTTCAATCATTTAAAAAGCTTCCTAAAGTTATCCAAAACGAAAAAAGTTTTTGTATTGCATCCATAAGAAGTGACCATGGTGGTGAATTTGAAAATCATGAATTTGAAACTTTTTGTAATGAATATGGCATTGAGCATAATTTTTCTGCCCCTAGAATACCACAACAAAATGGTGTTGTAGAAAGGAAAAATCGATCTTTAGAGGAAATGACAAGAACTATGCTCAATGAGGCCAACCTTCCTAAGTACTTTTGGGTGAATGCGGTTAACACTGCTTGTTATGTTATGAATAGAGCCCTAATAAGGCCAATTTTAAAGAAAACCCTATATGAATTGTACAAAGGAAGGAAGCCAAATATATCACATTTTCATTTCTTTGGATGTAAATGTTTTGTTTTGAATAATGGAAAGGATAACTTGGGGAGGTTTGATGCAAAATCTGATGAGGGGATATTCATTGGCTATTCTATACATAGTAAACCTTTAGAGTCTATAATAAATGAACTATGACCATAGAGGAGTTTATACATGTTGCATTTGATGAAACTAACCCAAATGAGTCGAGAAAGGAGCTTGTTGATGATGTTGTAGAAATCTTGGCAAAAACACACTTGGAAAATCAAGAGAAAGAATCCAAGAACCAAGAAGAGAGACTCCTTGATCACTCATGGTAAAAGGATTCAGAAAACATGGATCTACCCAAGGAATAGAGGACATCAAGATATCACCCTCTTGACAAAGTGATAGGTGATGTATCAAAAAGGGTAATCACTCGAAACTCACTTAGAGATGCATGTAATCACTTAGCCTTTGTCTCTCAAGTTGAGCCTAAAGACATAAATGAGGCCATTAATGATGAGCATTGGATCTTGGCTATGCAAGAAGAACTAAACCAATTTGAGAGAAATCAAATTTGGGAATTAGTTCCAAGGCCCAATGATCATCTTATAATTGGCACCAAATGGGTCTTTAGGAACAAACTTGATGAAACAGGCTTAATAATAAGAAACAAAGTTAGGTTTGTAGCTAAGGGTTATAATCAAGAAGAAGGCATAGACTATGAAGAAACTTATGCTCCCGTAGCTAGATTAGAGGCCATTAGAATATTACTAGCATATGCTTGCATCATGGATTTCAAACTCTATCAAATGGATGTCAAAAGTGCCTTTTTAAATGGTTTTATACAAGAGGAGGTGTATGTGGAACAACTTCCTGATTTTGAGGATTTTGAATTGCCCAACCATGTTTTTAAACTGAAAAAGGCATTGTATGGCTTGAAACAAGCTCCTAGAGCTTGGTATGAAAGATTGAGCAAATTCCTTTTGGAAAAAGGTTTTTCTAGAGGCAAAGTTGACACTACCCTTTTCATAAAACATAAAATGCATGACATTCTTCTAGTTCAAATCTATGTTGATGACATTATATTTGGAGCTACTAACAACTCTCTTTGTAAAGAATTTTCAAATATTATGCAAAGTGAGTTTGAGATGTCCATGATGGGTGAGCTCAACTTCTTCCTTGGTCTCCAAATCAAGCAAACAAGAGAAGGAACTTTCATAAGCCAATCCAAGTATTGCAAAGAGCTGCTCAAGAAGTTTGGAATGGACAATGCCAAGCACATGGCTACTCCTATGGGCACTTTTTGCTATTTGGACAAGGATGAAGGAGGTAAATCAGTAGAAATTATAAAATATAGAGGTATGATTGGCTCACTCCTTTATCTCATTGCAAGTAGGCCTGATATAATGTTTAGTGTATGCATGTGTGCTAGATATCAAGCTAATCCTAAAGAATCACACCTAAGTGCTGTTAAAATAATAATAAAATATCTAATAGGCACATCACAAATGGGTTTGTGGTACCCTAAGGGTGCCTCATGTAGCCTCATTGGGTATTCTAATTCTGATTTTTCTGAATGCAAAATGGATAGGAAGAGCACTAGTGGGACATGCCACTTGCTTGGAAGCTCACTAGTTTCTTGGCATAGCAAGAAACAAAATAGTATGGCATTGTCTACAACTGGAAAGTCAATATGTTACTGACTAGGAGTTGTTGTTCTCAAATCCTTTGGATGAAACAACAACTCTTGGACTATGGTCTTGAACTTGATCACATCCCTATAAGATGTGATAATACTAGTGTAATTAATTTATCCAAAAATCCTATTTTGCATTCTAGGACTAAACATATTGAAATAAGACATCATTTCATTAGAGACCATGTTCAGAAGGGTGATTGTATGCTTGAATTTGTAGAAACCACTAAACAACTAGCTGACATCTTTACTATGCCCTTAGCAAAAGAAGCATTTTTCTATATAAGAAATGAACTTGGTATATTAGATCAATCATGCATAAATTGACTATTTGCTGCATAATCCTAATATCAAAGCATGTTGTTTTCTGCATAATCATTCCATTTTGCTGCATAATCTCTGATTCCTTAATGATATTTAAATCCAATACTGACTTAAGCGTCGAAGATTTCCCCTAAGTTGTTTTGCAGGTGCTCCCTCATGTTAAAAGATTTCCAAGCAACTCAACACCAAAAAGGGGTGTAATTCTTGGTAAAAGTAGTATTTTTGCACAATTGTGTGATTTGAATCATAACATGATTAGAATATATGCTTGCATGATGATTTGAACTGATTTAAGATGTTCTGGAATTGATTTGAATGGTTTAAAATTGATTATATATTGTTTGGAATTAAATTGCTATGTCTTTGAACCAAATGAATGATAGAAAATTGATCCTTTACAAATTGATGCGTAAAACTATTTTTTTATCACATGCCCTATTCGAATAAGAAGTCCATTATTCGAATAAAACCTCCAAGTAAAGCCTAGTTAATTTTCTAACATGTCTGTATTATTCGAATAAGGATTCCCTTATTCGAATAACACCTCACATAATGTGTTATAAAATTTAATATCAACTGGTTATTCGAATAACCAACTGGTTATTCGAATAAAGCATGTCAGTGGCAAAAACCATTTTTCATGTTATTCGAATAACAAATCATGTTATTCAAATAAAGGGTGACAGAGACCCATAACTTTTGAGCTATTCCACTATTATTCGAATAACAACATTGTTATTCGAATAACGCTTGGCAGTGAGCCAAGACGCTTTAGGAACCACTTTGTTATTTGAATAACAAAGCTGCTATTTGAATAACACGCGAGGTATATAAAGATTTCAAGCGTTTCCTCTCTCATTTCATATGTTTTCTTTTTTCCCCCTTCTAATTTTCTCTTCTTCGTATCACACCCATCTACTCCTTCTCTCCATAACCCATCAATATTCCACCATGGCATCTTCTTCCAAACGCCCAAGTAGCAAAATCACTCCCACCAACAACCCCATTGATCTTCGCAGGCTTTCATCCAATAACGACGATCTCAAACGCTTCAGGGAAGACTTCTGGATCAGGGACATCATTCAGCCCAAGTATATGGATCGCCAATTCTTTGAAGACGATGGAGGATTTGATTTCCTCAATGATCTCTCCCATCAGGGCATGCTAGATCTCTGCAGCTACAAGGACTCCATTTTCCCAGATTTAGTGAAAATGTTTTATTGTAACCTGAAGTTGGATGATCCTAACCTCCTCTATGAAGTTAAGGACTAGGAAATTGTCATCGCTCCAGCTGATTGGATGGCATTCTTCAAACTAGAAGCCACGGGTGCTGTTGTGGAGCCAGATAGCAGACCATATGTGAAGGCATACAAAAGAGAGGAAGCTGTGTCGCTACTGGTGAAGCCTGGAACAGTTAGGCCTAAGGTTGGTCTGAAGAGTGGGATGCTAAAAAGCCAAGAAAGGCTTCTTGACTACTCATACGCGTATATTCTTACTCCTCGTGGCGGTAACTATGCTTATCTGACTAAGGATGATATTTTTCTTCTTTGGGTGCTAAAGAAAAATTGGAAGATCAACTTGCCAAATTTCATTGGGAAATACATGATGAAGGTCAAGACCACCAAGAATTCTGACTTACCATATGCCCTGCTTATCTCAACCTTTTTAAAGAAATATTCACTGCTCAGGAAAACTGAACGGACAATGGTATTGAACCACTTCAACATCTTTGGGGAATTTACTCTGAAGAAAATGAAGATAGTTCCGGACAATGTTGGAGGCTGGGTATACCTTGATGAACTGGAAGAAGTTGTAGCAGATGAAAACATTGAAGATGCCCCTGTTTTTGCTGATGACCCTGTTCCTGCTGATCAGCCTACTGAAGCTCCTGCTCCAGTATCCTTGGAAGGCATTATGACCACTTCGCTCGATAATCATGCTTACATGGAACATAACTTTTCTATTCTCTTTGACAGAATAGAAGGTGTGGAACGCGAGATTGTTGCTCTGCGAGTTGCACCTTCTGCCCCTGCACCAGACTCACCTCCTCCTCCACCAGACACTTATTTTTGATGCATGGGAATTTAGGTTTTTAGATCTTTGTTTTTGATGTTTTTGCTGTATTTTTGGCTGCCTTCATCTGAACTTGTATATCCTTGGCCATGCTTGCAATAAATGAATAAAGTATTATTTAGCTTCCTTGCTGACTTCGCACTTTCCAAGCCTGTTCTTGCCTTACATCTCTTACTAAATGTTTGTTGAATTTCGTGCTAAATGTCATAAAAGCACGTTTGTGAATACTGGTTATATGCATGTCTTACCCCATTTTTTTTATCATGACAAAAGGGGGAGAAGAACAAGCTAAAGTTAACTTTGTTAAATTTTACTTAAAGATAATTACATTTGACAAATTTTTGGTTT
Organism: Ormosia semicastrata; assembly: GCA_029884595.1. Taxonomy (NCBI): domain Eukaryota; kingdom Viridiplantae; phylum Streptophyta; class Magnoliopsida; order Fabales; family Fabaceae; genus Ormosia; species Ormosia semicastrata. Next base: position 35,670,070 of record JAQQTO010000048.1, on the reverse strand, counting down.
TGGAGATTGTGTTGAGAAAAGATAGATCTGAAAGACTAATCTGAAAAGGATCAAGAAACTCCAAAAGAAAGGGGGAGCTGTGCTTGTCTCTGATAATTTATGCTTTTCTTACAAACTAGAGGAGGAGTAAGTCTCCTTGATTAATCCTGTGAGTTCCAATTTACAAATGAGCTAACTCTTTTCTCAATGGTTGTTTATCATCATCAAAAAGGGGGAGAATGTGATTGGCGAGTATCTCATGAAGAATGTGCTTTGATGATAACAAACTTAAATATGTTGCAAGATCAAGTCCAAGACTCTAAAGACCGTCAAGTATAGCTTTTAGGACTTCAATCAATTTGTAAAGGTATATAAAGATTCACAATTGCTCAATCTTACATTTCAAAATAGCATACAAGTTTTCAAAGCTTCAATATGGTTTTTAATTTCCAAAGAAACAACCATCTCGTGTCCATTATGCCTACAAGATCATATGAAATCAAGAACATCTCTTAAAAAGGTATAAAACATGTTTTTCACGTATTATTCGAATAAAGGGTTCCTTATTCGAATAACATAAGTCAGAGATTCCAAATAATCTTTAAAGGAAAAGATTTATTCGAATAAGCCCTGTGTTATTCGAATAAATAGTTCAAAAAATTGTTTGGCATGAATGAGTTATTCGAAGAACAAAGTGTTATTCGAATAACACATCTCCAGAAATCATTTTTCCATAAAACCATATATTTAAATGGTTATTCGAATAACAAACCTATTATTCGAATAACAGATTCATTATTCAAATAACAAGCCTTTCCACAAAACCATATATTTAAATGGTTATTCGAATAACAAACCTGTTATTCGAATAACAAGATCCCAGGAAATCAAAAATTCGAGTGGGTTATTCGAATAACATAAGTGTTATTCGAATAACATGTTTTTCCCAGAAGCCATATATTTAAGTAGTTATTCGAATAACAAAGATGTTATTCGAATAACACATTACAGAGGAAAATACGCTTGTGCTATTTAAATCCTTATTCGAATAAGGATTCTCTTATTTGAATAAGAGAACTTTCCAGAAACAGAAATTAACGAATAATTACGAAACATTTAATGCTCCAACCACCTCCCAATGGCTCTAAACTTCAATGACTTATAAATAGAAGTTGTTAGCCATTTATGAATGTTAGACAATCAATCTGAAAAATCTTGGTTGAGCATTAAAAATGAGTTTTCATCTTTTCTCCATTAATACTCTGTTTCTGAGCGTAAACTGTGAATCCTATACCCATTGAACTTCCATTTGTATCATCTGCTCTTTGAAGAGAGTTTCTACCTATTCAATCTTTGTATAATTTCTAGAGAGGGTGAGGCATCCCTCCAAACTGTAAAAGGGTGAGGTATCCCTTAGAAATAGAGGCTCAAGCATAAGGGTGAGGTATCCCAAAGTGTTGAGTGCTCAAGGTTGTAAAGGTTATCAAGCACCCATTGAAACTTGAAGATATAGTGGAAAATCTCAAGTAGTTGCTTAGGGACTGGACGTAGATCACAAGTGGATTGGTGATCGAACCCGGATAAATCATTGTGTTTGTTTTCTCTAAACCCTTCTCTTTACTTTGTGCACTATTTTATTAAATTGCTTGAATATTGTTTCCTTTGGCTATCACATTTATAAGTAAAAGTGTTTATATCATCTATCCAATTATCTCTAATCATTTAATAGCTTCAACGAAAATTATTTATCAAACGATTTGCGAAAGATTTGCGAACTTGTTTTATATACTCAAGTCACCCCCTCTTGAGTATTGAGGCCACTTGGTAACAAATTTGATTTTGTTTCTCCTTAGGGAACCATGATAGAGTAACTAAACGAAAAATGATAACTGTGGTTGGAATTGAATCTTGTTTGGCACGTTGATATGGGCTTGGTTTGTATTGGGTTATGGATTTTGGGCTCAAGTTTAATGGGTCTTAGGCTATAATGGATTTGGATTAGCCCATATTTGATGGGTCACAAATAGGTTTGGGCTCAATGTAGGTAGCTTGAGAGAAATTGAGTCATCTTTTTTTAATTTAATTTATTTTGTTTATTTATTTATTTACTTATTTTTTATTTTTATTTTTATTTTTATTTTTTCATTTTATTTTTTATTTTGTCTTGTTCGAACAAAATTGAGTGTTCACAATTACCCCTCTTTACTTGTTTCTCACTAGATAATAGGAATAACCATGGTTTTTTATATTATCATCGTAAGAAATGAATAAAGACATGTCCTTCAATTTTGTCTGGCACTGCATAAAACAATGAATGCAAAACAATGTGAGTACAAATAAAATGCGAAGAGCCGATGCGCTCAAAAGAAAAGATAGGAATTTAAAATGCATGGAGTCGAAGCGCTCAAAGGTAAATGGCAGGAATTTAAAATGCATGGAGCCAATACGCTCAAAAGTAAATGACGAAAAATCTAAAATGCATGGAGTCGATGCGCTCGAAGGTAAATGATAAGAATTTAAAATGTATGGAGCCGATGCGCTTAAAGGTAAATGATAGGAATTTAAAATATATGGAGCTGATGCACTCAAAAGTAAATGACGAAAAATCTAAAATGCATGGAGCCGATGTGCTCAAAAGAATTGACAGAAAAATAAAATGCATGGAGCCAACGCGCTCAAAGATAAATGACAAAAAATATAAAATGCATGGAGCCGATACAGTTAAAGAAAATAACTAAAATTTTAAATACATGAAGCTGATGCACTCACAAGAAATGACATGAAAACATTTGTGCAGTTAAACATGGAATGAAAATATCTTTTTCTTTTCTCTCTTTTTATCTATTTTTTTTCCTTTTGATTTTACTCTTTTTTCCATTTTTTTCATCTATTTATTAAAAGCCATCTGAACTAATGGCAATCCTGGAAAGCTTTGACTAATCAAACTCTTATTCATATGCTTTTCTTTATCAGACCCTTCGGCTGGCTTAGAATCCTCTTGACTTCCTTTTTCCCTTTTTTATTTCTTTCTTCCTTTCATTCTTCTTTTTTTTTTTTTTTTTTTCGACCCCCCATTTTTTTCTTTCTTGGCAATGAAAAAAGTTCTGTTTTGCAATCTGTGCTTTGAGCTATTGAAATCTTTTAATCCAAATCAATCATTGACAGATTGCTATTAGAATTGTCAAGTCAAACTATTGACCTTAAATTTATCTTATCTGAGACATAACTTAATGAGTAACATGCATTCATGAATGGACAGAAATTTGTTGAATGAACAAACTTCCTTTTATTACTTTGAGTAAGAAAAGTACTTGAAAGTTGAAAGAATAAAAACAAAAGAAAAATTGCAAGAATAAGAAAAAATTGTCCCAGTATTAGTTCCTTGTCCCTCAACCAATTGATTCCTTGCAACTACTTGATAATTCAATTGTTGTCTTTATGGCTACTTCCTTTAACACATATCCTCCTTTATCCTTTAGAAATTTTGCCCTAGTATGACTAATTGAATGCAAACGAAATTACTCTAGTACTTCATATGCTTTTCTTTATCAGACCCTTCGGCTAGCTTAGAATCCTCTTCACTTCCTTTTTCCCTTCTTTATTTCTTTCCTCCTTTCATTCTTCTTCTTTTTTCTTTTTTCTTTTCGACCCCCCTTTTTTCTTTCTTGGCAATGAAAAAAATACCGCTTTGCAATCTGTGCTTTGAGCTAGTGAAATATTTTAATCCAAATCAATCATTGACGGATTGCTGTTATAATTGTCAAGTCAAACTACTGACCTTAAATTTATCTGGTTTGAGACATAACTTAATGAGTAACATGCATTCATGAATGGACAGAAATTTGTTGAATGAACAAACTTCCTTTTATTACTTTGAGTAAGACATGCACTTGAAAGTTGAAAGCATAGAAACAAAAGAAAAATTACAAGGATAAGAAAAAATTGTCCCAGTATTGGTTCCTTGTCCCTCAACCAATTGATTCCTTACAACTACTTGATAATTTAATTGTTGTCTTTATGGCTACTTCCTTCAACACATATCCTCCTTAATCCCTTAGAAATTTTGCCCTGGTATGACTAATTGAATGCAAATGAAATTGCCCCTGTGTAGCTGATCGGATGTAAATCAAAATTGCCTCAGTTTGGTGCACCCTTCAAGGAGTTTCAGGCCAACTTTCTCTGAGATTTTGCCTATTTATTTGCCCTAACTTTTGCTTAAACTACCCTTTCGGGTTTTCAAACTAATAGGCTCTTTTTTCTCTTTGCCTTCTTATCTTTTTTTGTTTGCTCTAACTTTTGCTCAGGCCTCCCTTTCGAGTTTTCAATCTAATGAGCTTTTTTTTCTTTTTCTTTTTTAGGCATAGAATCTCTTGATAGCATCAATGTTCATGGGCCTTGGCAATTCTTCTCCATCCATATTCTATAAAATTAATGCTCCCCCTGAAAATGTTTGCTTAACTATGTATGGACCTTCATAAATCGGAGCCTATTTTCCTCTGGCATTCTCTTGATTAGGGAGAATCTTCTTCAAAACCAAATCCCTTGAACAACATTCTCTGGGACGAACTTTCTTGTTAAAGGCTCTGGCCATTATGCTTTGATACAATTGTCCATGACAAATAGCTGCCAGTCTTTTCTCTTCTATCATATTCAACTGCTCGTATCGAGTCTTCACCCATTCGGATTCCTCTAACTCTGCTTCCATCAAAACTCTTAGAGAAGGAATCTCAATTTCAATGGGAGAGACAACCTCCATCCCATACACCAAAGAGAAAGGTGTTATCCCAGTGCTAGATCATATATTGGTATGATATGCATGCAAAGCATAGGGTAATATTTCATGGCAATCTTTGTAGTTAACTACCATTTTAGCAACAATTTTCTTGACATTCTTATTTGCTGCTTCAACTGCACCATTCATCTGTGGCCTATAGGGAGCTGAATTACGATGCTTGATTTTGAAATTTTGACAAAACTTTTGAATCTTAGCACTATTGAGATTTGCAGCATTATCTATGATTATCCTTTCTAGGATTCCATATCTGCAGACAATATCTCTTTTAAGGAATCTCAAAAACACTTTTTGAGTGATGCTGGCATAGGAGGAAGCTTTTACCCACTTGGTGAAATAGTTAATCGCCACCAAAATGAAGCAATGACCATTGGAAGCTTTGGGGTTAATAGTTCCAATGACATCTATTCCCCACATCGAGAAAGGCCATGGAGATACCAAATTGTGCAAAGGGAATAGAGGTGCATTGATTTGATCTACATACATCTGGCATTTTTGGCACTTTCGTACATATTCTATGCATTCTGTTTTCATGGTAGACCAACAATAAATAATCTTTAGAATTTTTCGTGCCATCATATAACCATTGGCATGATTTCCACAGATTTCTTCATGTATTTCAATCATAATTATACGAGATTCACGAGTATCTGCACATCTAAGTAAAGTGTCACCATGACTCCTTTTGTACAAAACCTCCCTATTTAGGAAAAATATCATTACCAATCGGTGGATAGTCTTCTTATTCACCTCATTTGCCCCAGTTGGGTATTCCCTATACTGAATGTATTGCATGATATCATGATACAAAGGTTTAACATCTGACTCACCTTTCACATTGGCACAATACCTAGGTTCACTATGCGTCTTCACTTGGATGGGTTGGACATAATTATGAATATCTAACTTGGTCATTACAACCAAAGTGGCCAAGGCATCTGCAAATTGATTCTTGTCTCGAGTTAAATGGGAGAAGGTCACCTCCTCAAATTTCTCAATCAATTAGGTCAAATACTTTTGATAAGGTACCAACTTTGATTCTTTGGTTTGCCATTCACCGTTCACCTCATAAATGATGAGTGTTGAATCTCCTAATACATTTGGCTACTTGATCCCCAAGTCGATCGCAACTTGTAAACTATTAGCACAGGCCTCATATTCTGCAACATTATTAGTGCATTCAAAATCCAACTTGATAGTGACTGGGTACTGCTTTCCAGTTGGTGAAACAACCACGGCTCCTATGCCACTACCATGCATGTTGACTGCTCCATCAAAATACATCTTCCAAACAAGTTCTTTTCCTTCTTCTTCTCCTTCAACCATCAATATTTCTCTATTAAGGAACTAAGATGTTATTAGTTGTCCACCTTCAAGAGGGTTTTCAGCTAAATGATTAGCAATCGCACTTCCTTTAATGGATTTTTGAGTCATGTACTTGATATCAAATTCTAATAACATCACTTGCCATTTTGAAACCCTTAATGAAACATGTGGACTTTCACATATGTACTTCAGAGGGTCTATTTGGGAGATCAACCAAGTGGTGTAATACAACATGTATTGCCTTAGCCACTTTGAGGTCCATACTAGAGCACAACAAGTCTTCTCAATAGCCATGTAACGAGATTCATAGTCATTAAACTTCTTGCTCAGATAATAAATTGCTTGCTCCTTCTTTCTTGATTCATCATGTTGTCCCAACATTGCCCCATCGAGGTTGGTAGTATAGTTAGGTACAAAATCAGAGGGCGACCCGACGTAGGGGGTACCAACACGAGAAGATTCATTAAATAAGCCTTTATCTTGTCAAAAGCTCTTTGACAAACTTCATCCCATTCACCTGGCTGATGCTTTGTCAATAACTTGAATATAGGCTCATAAGTACTAGTTAAGTTAGCAATGAATCTAGCGATGTAGTTAAATCTCCCGAGAAAAATTCTCACTTCACGCTCTGACTTAGGGGCAGACATCTCTTGTATTACTTTTACCTTATCTAGATCCACCTTTGTCACTTCTCTGCTAATGATGAACCTGAGTAATTTTCCAGTAGATGCTCCAAAAATATATTTAGCTGGATTCAATCTCGTCTTGTACTTTCTGAGTCTTTCAAACAACTTTCGTAAAATCGCCACATGACTTTCCCCTTCTCTAGACTTGGTAACTATATCATCCACGTACACTTCAATCTCCTTATGCATTATGTCATGAAACAGTGCAACCATGACACGTTGGTAAGTAGCTCCAACATTCCTTAATCCAAATGGCATCACCGTGTAGCAAAAGGTTCCCTAAAGAGTAATGAAAGTGGGTTTTTCTTTGTCACTGACATCCATAGGGATTTGATTATACCCTGAATATCCATCCATGAATGAAAACATGTGATTCTTAGCAGTGTTATCAACCAGAACATCGATATGAAGGAGTGGGAAATCATCTTTCAGACTAGCCTTATTCAGATCCCTGTAGTCCACACATATTCTGACTTTTTCATCCTTCTTAGGCATAGGCACAATATTGGCTACCCACTTTGGATGTCTTAACACTTCTACAAATCCTACTTCTAGCTGCTTAGTCCATTCTTCCTTGATCTTCAGGGATATATCAGGATGCATCCTTCTTAACTTCTGCTTATTTACCTCAACATTTGGATGTAGTAGGATTTTATGCGATGCTATCTCTGGATCTAACCCAAGTATATCTTGATAAGACCAAGCAAAGACATCTACATACTCTTTGAATAGTGCGATCATTTCTTCAAACTTGGGATTTTCCACTACTTTCAATTCCTTTTTCTCTTCCTTCGTCCCCATGTTGATCACCTCTGCTTCCTCGCCATTCAAGTCAAATCCCTTCTTTAAATACTCTAATAATTTTGTAAAATCTTCAACAGCTTCTCCTTCTTCATCAGATCCAGGGTCTTCTTCGTCAAATATCGCAGGAGAATCAATTAATGAGTTTTCAAGGTCTCTTTCATGAGGTAAACTTTCTACAAGACTCAGATCCCTGGAAAGTAATTTGTGTGGAGTTGGAAAGGAAAAATAGAGTAGGAATGACAAAGGAAGAATAAGATATTATACAGAAATGTAAAAAGAAAATTGGTAAATGCAAAAGGACAAATCAAAGGTGCAATGAGGAGGAATGCTGAATATTCATGCAAATTCATTTAATTAATGTCTTAAATAACATAAATCATAAGCTCAAAACATAGAGTCTTAAATATCTGCTTAGTACAATATGACTAGACAATTACTTAGAAATAATCACATCAATCATTGGTTCAGACTGCTAGTTCTTCGATGGCTCCTCATTAGTAAAAGGACAGATTGCCTTGCTCTCTTTTGGGCCTTCTTCATGCAATGCATTAATAGTGGGATGGCATCGGGGGTGAATGACTTCTCCAGACATGATTATCTCAGCTGGTGTTGGGAATGTTTCCCTCAGGTGGGGAATATGCTTCATCTTGCCTTTATCATTCTTTTTTTCGAGAGTCATGCTCCTTATTCTTTCTTCCAGAGATGCTTCGTACCCTAACCCAAACTTGTCCAACTTTTCTGGGAATGACATTGGCAACCGAGTACCTTGCAATTATGAGCCCAAACCTTTTCCTTCTTCGTATCCATTACTTGCCATAATCTGGGCCACCACCTGATCCACACTTTGCGTATGAGATTCATCCTTACTAAATCCTGTCTCAACTATTTCAAAACTATGCCACAAATTCTTTTCATCTTTCTCTGCACTCTCCACATACAGCACTGAAACTGGTTTTGACAACATAATTTCTTCCTCTTCGTGTATGATAATGATTGACCCATTTTCAATGTATTTATCATTCTGATGCAAGGTGGAAGGAACAACGCCAGCGGCATGGATCTACGGTCTCCCCAAGAGTATGGTGTAGCCAAGCTCAATATCCATGACTTGGAACAGTACTTGAAAAATACTTGGACCAATCTCTAGTGGCAACATCATCTCTCCCAAAATGCCACTCCTATTTCCATCAAAGGCTCACACCACTATTTCTCGAGATGACAATTCATCCTTACTTATTGATAATGAGGTTAGAGTCGACATAGGTAGGATGTTTAGTGCAGACCCCTCGTCAATCAAAATCTTTGCAACTATATACCCTTTGTATTTGAGGGTTATGTGCAAGGCCCGTGGTTTTTTCTCAGATCGAGAGATGATCTCTTCATCAGTAAATGTGATCATGTTGATGCATTTCATGGGGTCCACCATATTGACGACACTTTTGGGGGTAACATCAATCTTAACATAGGCCTTGTTCGAAATTCTCAGTAATGCCTTCTGATGCATCTCAAATGTCAAGACGAGTGACAATAGAGATATTCTGGCTACAGTCTTCTTCAAATGTTCTATCACTTCATATTCACTTTGCTTCATTATCTTTAAGAATTCTTTTTCCTCTTCATTTCCTTTCTCCTCTTCTTTTGATGTTTCTTCCCTACTCCTTTCTTTAACAATTTTCCCCTTTTCTACTTCTCTTGGGCTATAGCATCGCCCACTCCTTGTAATACCTCCTACCCCGGCTATGTTAGTCACTGACTCTTCCTCTTGATGTACTTTTCCAACTCGGGTCTTCGAAGTCCCTTTCCCGACTCCCTTTTATTAGTCATGGCAACCATCACCCAAGAGGGGGGTGAATTGGGTGATTACAAATTTTAATGCAACTTTGAGAAATTAGGCATTTTGAATCATTCAATTAATAAATACAGTGAAATATGCACAATAAAGGTACAACTATTATAGATTACTTAACTACAACTTGAGATATAGGATAAATCAAGCAAATAAGGTAAATATCAAGTTCAACTCAAGCATATATAATATAAGCGCAAATGTAAAGAGATAGAGTTGAGAAAAGAAAACACAAGGATTTATCCTGGTTTAGCCACCAATCACTCATGGCCTACGTCCAGTCCTCAAGTGAACCACCTGAGATTTTTCCACTAAACCTTCAAACTTGAATGAGTGCTTGAAAACCTTTACAAAGTGGAGCACTCAACACACCTTAAGATGCCTCACCCTTTGTGCTTCAGCCTCAAACAAGGATACCTTACATTTTATAACTTTTGAGGGATGCCTCACCCTCAAGGGATAACTCACCCTTTACAATCTTTGAGAGATACCTCACTCTCTAAGGGATACCTCACCCTTTACTCTAGAGGGATACCTCACCTTCTCAAAACAGAGATTATACAAAGATATAGATGAATGGAAACTCTCTCAAAGAGTAGATAATACAAATTGAAGAACAAAGTATGGATGATAGAAACTCTCTCAAGAGTAGATAATACAAATTGAAGAACAAAGGAATAGAAAGATTTTACAATGAAGAGCTCAAAATATGATTTTGGTGATTCAAGGATCAAATCAAGTATTCAAGAGGTGTATAAGCTTCATACAACACTTATATATAGAGCTTAAGTGATAAAATAACCGTTGGTAGTGTTTAGAAATGATTTTTTTATGAAAACTAGCCGTTTATAGCCGTTGAGAACGTTTCAGACTCGTGGTAATCGATTACATGGATATAGAAATTGATTACAATGCTCTTAAAACTCGTTCTGGGATTTCTGGGCACTTGGTAATCGATTACATACTTCTGGTAATCGATTACATGGCTTCTTCCAACGTGGTAATCGATTACAGGACGTGTGTAATCGATTACAACATTTCTGATTTTAAAAACTGACTTTAAAAGGTCATAACTTCTTCATTTCTTATGCGATTAAAGCGAATGACCACTCATTGGAAATATATTTGAGTATATTTTCAAATAAAATAAGCTTCAGAACAAAACTCAAAGTATTTTGAAAGATATGATCAAAAGAGTAATCAAAGGTCAGCTTTTCAAAACTTAAACTTGACTGGTTTTGAAAACTGACTTTAAATAGTCATAACTTCTTCATTTGTTATCCATTTAGAACAAATGACCATTCATCGGAAAGATATTTGAGTCTATTTTTATATGCAATAAGTTTTACAATAAAACTCAAAGTGCTTTGAAATTTAGGATTAAAAGAGTAACTAAATGTCAGTTTTACAAAACACAAACTTGACTATTTTTCAAAGGTTTGAACTACCACCAAGACTAACTTTCCAAAAAATAGTTTGTTGGGCATTTAAATATGTAAAAACCATTTTTAAAGACTTAAAACTATATTTGAGCTCTTTTCTTGTAAAATCTCTATCTTTACATAGGAGAAAACTTAAAAAGAAAATATACCAATTCTAGTATTTAGGCTTCTTGATGTAATCCAAGTTTCCACAAATTTTTTCTCTTCAAATCTTGCAAATGCTTGGAATACCTTTATCATTTTCATTCTTCTTAAGTTATGTATAGTTGTGATCTTTTACTTTCTTATTGCAATGTTCACTCTTAGTACTTGGATTATCCTACAAAGTATTGCTCATTTAAACAACATAGTTAGTCCAAATTCATAACTCAATATTTCATATGCATGATTCATAAATGTATAACTCTAGTTAGTCTAACATGCATATAAGACTTTCATAGACACATCCAAAATATATTTATCAATTACTAATAGATATGCTCTATGTAGGATGCAACAAAGAACATTTTGCACATTTTCATTTAAGTAGAGTCAAATTCAATATTAATTTATTATAACTCATATAAAGCATTATTGGATATATTATATGACGAATGTTACATATATCTTATTGCATGATTATTATGTGAAATATGACTAGATAAAGTACATAATCATACATGCTATAATATATCTCATTAAGTACATCTATGTAACATGATCAATATTCTTTTGTAATGCATTTGTCATCTATTAAGCACATCTATCAAGCATAAGCATCATTCTTTTTGTCATGTATTTGTCATCATTAAAACTTAACATATTAAACCATCGGGGCAAGCCTATTTCCACACCTTTGACTCTACCCTGGTTTCATAACTCCATGGCACTGTATGGGTATCATTATAAGCGAATGATGTTAGCTTCTTGACTGTCACTACTGCTTTCCCTGGTGCCGAAGTTTGGTTAAGAGGTGGCACCTCGAGTACAAATCGTTCAACCACATTGACCTCTTCGGAGGAAGCTACCCCTTGTCTTGCTTATATTACTCCCAACATGAGCAATCCTTGGACCCTAACCTTAAAGTCTCAACAATCCTCAATATTATATCCCATTCCCCCACAATGATAGGCACAATTTGACTCTTTATCATGCTTCTCTTCTTTCATTGTAGGAGCTGATGTAATGATACTATAACCTGCTTTCTTCAACCCTTTGAATATTTCGGCCATCGGCGTACACAAGCTCATGACCTTTCTTATTAGTGGTCCTTCCATCTCCAAAGCATTTTCCACATTCCTTCCACTATGATTAGGAATTGGGTTGTTGATGATACTAGATCCAGCCTTTTCTTGAATGTTAAGCTTTCCATAAGTAATAAGCTTTCTTACCACAGTCTTGAAAGCCTCACAATCTTCAATTGAATGCCCAGGGATATAAATATGGTATTTGCAGGTTAAATTCGAGTTATACCATGCTGGGAATGGTGGTTCTAAGGGACATACAGGACTTCCCGAAATGAGGTGAGCATCAAATAGCCTTTGTAATAGGTCAATATTTGAAATGGACAATTTTGGGAAAGGAGGTAAGTTTTGGGGACAAAAGCAACCTTGATTTTAGGATTTCAGCCGAGGTTATCGGTGGTTTGGGTAAATTTGTGGAGGTGCATGTGGGTATTGGGTATAAGTTGGGTGAGTTGGTACATATGATTTTGGTGTGAGAACATTGTTGATTTGGAATTATGGGGTTGGCGTAATGTTTGTGGTTGGCATAACTTGGTGGGGTGGGTAATAAGGAAATGTAGGTGTTTCGTATGGAAAGTGAGGGTTAGGGTTATATGGTGGTTGATGACTTGGGTTTTGTGGGGAATATCGAAGTTTGAAGGTCTGCTGGCATTGGACATAATTCACCTCGAGTTCTTTCTTTTTCGGCTAGCATCCCTTCTTAAAAGTAATATTCTATGTATTGCTCATCGACAACTTCCCAGCTTTGGCCAAAATCTCAATTCTTTCTCCCACCATTATCAAGTCCGCAAAATCCTTATAGGCTGCCCCGGCCATTACCCTGATAAAAGGATTTCCCAAGGTTTCCAAGAAATATGAACACATCTTGGACAGTGTCATTAGGGGCTGAACTTGAGCTGCCAAGGCTCTCCACCTCTGTGCATATTGTTTGAAAGGTTCCTCATTTCTTTTCTCTTTTGAGCTCAATTGTTCCTGGGTTGGAGCTACATCCAGATTGAATTTGTATTGGTCCGTAAATAGATAAACCAATTCTATCCAATGAGAAATCTTAGAGTGGTCTAATTGAAGATACCACTCTAAAACAGGGCCTGTAAGAATCTCATGGAAGAATATAATGAGGAACTTATCATCCCTGGACTAAACAATCATCTTGGTTCCATAACTGATCAAATGAAATTGAGGGTTGCCACTCCCATCATACTTGGAAAAATTAGGAATCTTGAAGTCTTTGGGGATTACGACATCTGTGGTAGGACATAGTTCTTCTATTCTAAGAGGTCCATAAGCGCTGTGGCCCTTGATTGCTTTGATTTGTTCTTCGATTTTCTCCATCCACTCTTCCTTCATCTTGTCTTTCTCAGTCATAATGGCTATTCCTAGAATAAGGCATTGTTGTTTGCCTTGGAATGGACACATGAGGTTGTTCCCAAGTAGGGCCAGCATAACTAGGAACTTCATTATGAGCACCTTCCAAGGGGTGATACCCCTCCTCAATAGGCATGATTATCGATGTCGTTTGAGGTGGTTGCTCCTTGATCCCCATAGCGATGCCTGAGGTTACAATCAAGAATAATTAGGGTAGTTATCAGTGGTACATTTACATATGCTTCAACCACATTTGCACCTCTATTTCCACTGATTAAGTGAAGATATTCCCTCACGTCTTGCAGTATTGCTGCCAACCTTGCTTGGGCCTCTGACATCTCATTCATCCTCCTTGTCATTTCATTGACTTCTCTACTTAAGTTTCTCCCTGCCTCAAGATTATTAGCAGCCATTCTGGTTCGAGATCTGGTATTGTGAACTCGAGTTTGATTAGTCTCTTCTTTCTTAGGCTGCACAATGATTCCTGAATCAAATTAATTTATTAAAACAAAAAACATTAAATAAAAAAGAAAGAAAAGTTAGCCCTATTGTGAGGATGCTTAGTGATTGTGGAAAGATTCACACAGACATTCAATAGCAAGGCAGGATCCCAGATTCAGTACTACGGTTTCATCATCCCTTAGGCAAGAATATGGTTGACAGTAATCCCAAGGGAGTACTCTGTCCTCAGTGGGTGCTATCTTCTTGGATATTAACAGGCAATGCAATTATTCTTTCACTGAATACTAGGCTTCTCGTACTTTCGCTAAAGGACGAATTGTCTCAAGTCGAAAGCATGGTTGACAACCTATTTAAGGGGGAATTCACCCCTCAATGAATAATGTCCAGGTGAAAAATAGTAAAATCAACGTTTGAAGCAAAACACTATAATTGGTCATTCATATTCATTTCAAATTTCAACCAGTACAAGGTCCTAGTCTCCTCAAAAGGTAACATAAACAACATTACATCAACAACTTTGTTTGTTTCTTCCTAAGACCTTTAGCAAGACCTCGATAATACTTCATAAACTCGGCTATTTTTTGTGGTAGTTGTAACAATGGGTTCAGTCGAATCTAAAGGTTTGCTTCTTCAAAATGATTAACCAGTTGTATAGTGTGATATTGCAAGTTGTCAAACATGTTCTCATATTTCTTCATGCAATATTCTTTTTTAGCCCCTTCATTTTGGGTTACCCATTGCCACACTTGTTCACTTTCTTCTTTTTGCTTCCATTGCTTTTGAGCTTCAAGTCTCCATTGCTCCTTTTCTTGCTCTAGCTCTTGAATTTTCGGCTCTAAACGCCTCACTCTCCTATTTGTTTCCTTGAGTGAATCATAATATTTTGTAGCCAATACTTGTATTTGATCAGAGCATCATTTTACTTCAACTAGAGCTTCTTGTAGGGCTTGTATTCTTTGATCTTGTGCTCTAGTGTTTGCTTCCAATTCTTCTTTCCCTTGCAAAATCTTCTCTATCATCTCTTCTTGAGTACTTAGCTTCACTCGTAGTTCCTAGACTTCTAGTGTGGTCTTATTTAATTCTACCTCTTTTCCTTTCCTTGCTATTTTTACTCTGCTCGGGGCTTCAGCAGCATAAACTTGTGCATCATTTAAGTTCTCAATCTTGTCTGCTAACTTTTGGCATTAACTTCTATAGATGACAAATTTTAACTCAGTGACTTCCTTCCCTTGTTCTAAAAATTGCATTTGCACCTTCAACCTCTCTATCTGGGTGGTCATCTGAGATATAACTTGGGAGTGGTCTTTATTACTTAACACTACTTGAGGGACTATTTTGCACTTTTCTTGCTTCTCTCCATCGTAGGTACTCGGGAGTAGGAATTACCACACGTTTTCCCAATTCTTTTACCCCTGCCTTGTGAATATTTTTCCAAGCGTCCTTGACCTCCTTTGCCTACTTGGTAGTGCTTCTATCCTTCCCATATAAAAAATTGAATCCTCTAAGTTGCGCTTTGTTAGGCACATGTTGAGTCTATTGGAGCTGTCTGAGCACTAAGACCGATGTAAAGGATACACAACCTCTCACACCCATTAAAGGAACATTAGAAACGTTGCCATAATTGAGAACTATCTCTTCCCCATGATACCAAGGGCATACCCATTTGAAAGAATCTAATCCCATCTTCATGAACTCATTTTTCCATTCATGGGATTTTTGTTGCTTCACTGGTATGCGACCAGAATTCTTTAACGGGTCAGGTAGGAGGCCCAGGTGATTGTGCACATCCATGTGCGTCATGATCCAAACATACAACATATGTGTACAACATCGAATCATCCCTCCTCCTTTTTTATGGCAAATTTCTATGGTCAAGAAAGTATCAACGAGAATAGTAGGAATTGAATTTGCTTTATGATTCTCAAACTTGAAGAAAGCATCCATTGCTGCTTGGTCCACAACATATTGTTGGAAATTACGGATACATCACGCAGCAGAAAACAGGGATTCCCACCGAGGATCCATATGAAAAAGTCATAATCTGAGTTTTTAAATGATTTACCTCTTGAAGCGTGAATCACCAACACCGTAATAGAAATGATGTCTCTGTGGTATCCACACAAACAGACTCACGAACGTCCAACGTCCGCAAAGAGGAGCCTCACGTCTCTCACACAGTGCTAGCTGCGAAGAGAAGAGAAGAAACTTGTCGCTCTCTCACTCACTTTTCTGTAGGTACAGCTAGGGTTCTGATTTGTGTATCTTAGCAGCTCCCTTAGCTGTACTATTTATAATAGTGACTGCCTTAAGTAAGTGTGAGCAGCAGCATGTAACACCCACCTTAGGATGTCACATTTATGTTACATAATTACCAAATTAACCTTATTTAGATAACGTACTTTGTAAGGAAAAATACGAATCTCAAATTTTTTTTAATTACAAGAAAATAAACTTACCAGAAAATAAAACATCACAACTCCAGCACAAATAATTTTACATCATTTGTACATATTCAAGTCTCTGGTTATACATATACAAGTCTTTACACTATCATATTGTACATATTACAAACTAGACACTCCAAAAATTATAAACACTGTTTACATTGACATCTTTGCCCAAGTACTACTAGGCAGCTGAGCCCTCAGAAGTAGCCGGACCCTCAGATGGATCCTCCTCTGATTCCCCGGGTGGGGGAATTCCAACCCGACGTAAAGTCCAGGGACCAAATGTCTGAGCGGACGATACGACACTACTCTCTCTAGGGGTGCGATAGTACGCTCCCCAGTGCTGCCTGATAGATATAGGAAACTCTAACTGGACATAAATAGTAACAGAAAAGTAAGGGTTCCCTGACTGTAGCCTACTCAGTCTAATATTTACATCTCCCAAATAATAAATACTCTCTCTCTCTAAATCTTCGGTCCATGCCTCGTCCCCTCCGATAAATGTCAGTCTCATGTAACCCAGGAAACTAGGAATTTCCACCGCCATCAGAACTCGAAATCCTCAACGGAATCTGGACCTTTCTCTGCTTCACGCTCTACGTCCGGCTCAGTATCTTAACAACACATACACATGATACAATATATACATACAAGAGGTGAGATCACCTACGCCAATACCAGTACGGTAGCAATGAAGATATCACACCCAAAATATCATACAGATGTCATACTATAATTACAGTTATGCCACTAACATATTATATATCATCATTACACAGGAAATAAAACGAGAATCACGATTATACTATTTTCAATACTCAAGTATTCAATATTTTAAATATCACGAGCAAGAATTACACATGAGTAAGAATTATAATGATATGTCCTCTATGAATGCAATTGTGAATGCAATGTACACTGACTCAATATCCTACTCCATGGAGCTACAACTCAAGTCGGAGAGAGTGACTGTAAAGATCTGTCGGCACCAACATGCTTCAGACCACGTGCTCAAATACTGCACATCTAGCACATGCACGACAGTCTTTATCAAATCATGATTAGGGATAGTGTCTCGGTCCGGATCATTGGTGTGTTGCATCGGTCTAACCCACGGTACAGAAGAGCTACCAACTGTCCATTGTAGGCAACCCGCACCCCAATGCCCCCAAGGTCAATAAGTGACCTACACTACGCTTATCGCACCCACTCAGGAGGTGTAATCTCTCCTAGGCAACTTACCTTACACAGTCCTTTGGACCTTTCCAATGCATGTACTATGCACTATTCATAATTTCCATTAATATCACATGTACAGGGTTCATATAATAATTTAACAGCAATAATACTGTAATTTAATCGCGTAGTCATATTTTCGTATTTTCTCACTCGAGACTCAATTCTGTCGCCTTTTCAAATCACGTACTGATTTTTCAGTGTTTTCCAATCGCGTAACTATTTTTCATACGTTTTAAATTAGAATTACTGTTTTACTCATTTTAATATTAAAATTTACTGTATTTTTCTCATATTTGCAAAATTAGTCCTTTAAATTACATAATTATATATTCGTCCCTCAAAACAGATTAATTATACTTTCGTCCCTCAAAACACATAATTTACATTTTCGTCCCTCAAAATACAGTATTTTTACTATAACCCCTCAAAATTTTATATTTACATAATGACCCCATATTTCCATGGCATTTCCAATTGAGCCCCTTCCTCATAAAATTTACCATGTAAATTTCACATACATACAATATAAGTTTCGCTACGATATATATTTCACATACACACATATTATCGGTTCCTTAAGCATTATAGCATACAGGCAAGAATCGAAATAAAATCGATCACACGATACTACACGTACGTACATAGAAACACAAGCAAATCACATCCCAAATACAATCCAATCAATACAAATCCAATCAATACAGTCCAAGAACCTCAAACAATAGGTGAATAAATCCTTAAGGATTTTTCACCGAATAAACCATCCTCATACTACCGAACATGGGTGGTAAGGTTGAGTCTCCTCTTACCTCTTGAAGACAAGCTTTCTAAGCTTTCCTCCTTCCCTTGAGACTTTGTTCACCTCCTAAACAATCCCCAAATTTCCAAGAAAATTAGTGAATGTTTCATACAAAAATCAAGATTGAGAACCATGGAAAATCATGGTTAATAAAATAAAAAATCAACTTTGAATCATTAACTCAAAGCTTACCTCTTTAGGAGAAAGTTGAAGAAACTTTGAACAAGATAGAATGGGTTTTGTGACAAAACCTTATGAAGAAGAGATGATTAGAGTAGAGTTTAAGTTAAAACAAACCAAGAGATGAGTGTTTAAAAGGATGGATGGTGTGATTTGGAAGTGGTGACCGATTGGAAGAAGAAAGGAAAATGAGAGAAAGAGGCGTGAGTTTTCCTTGAAACTTTGAGAGAATTAGCTTATGTTTTGATAAGTAAAAAGTGAAAGGTGAGAATGTGGGAAGGTTCTTTAAGCCGTGTGATAACACGTGAAATGTGGATAATTTTACTTGAGTGATTATCTAAATTCTGAATACATGAAGACAGCTGCCAACCGTGGATGAATTTGTGACATTTAGAGAGATTCATTTGCATGGTTATCCACTCCATCCAGCTGCTAAATGTGTTGCTGCCGTGTTGTGTCTTTGTGAATGACGTGAATGAACATTTTGCTTGAGTAAGTAGCCATGCATTAATTGCACAAGGACACTCACTTCTCATTGGTCATAAGCTTGACTTTGCATGGCATTTGAACATTCAAATATTACTTGAAATCTTCAAATTCTGCTGGACATGTTGCTGCTGCTGGACGTCTATTTTCTGCCACTGCTTGGGCCGTTTGTTGCTGCTCCAATTCGATTCTTTGGACTCCAAAATTTGTTCTTTGTTGGGCCTCCAATTTTGCTTCTTTGGACCATGGTGGTTTAGGTGAGTTTAAGTCCTTAATTCATCATTAGTTCAAGCCTAGTTACTAGTTAATTGGTTAGCTAATTAATTGGATTTAATCTCCTAACCATTCTTAAATCCTTCAAGTACATAACTAATTTAGTTTAACATATTTAACTTGTATCTAATACATATTTAACATGCATCATCACTTCTAATTAGAATTAGAATATTAAAGTAAGGATTAAGTTATAACTAATCCCTAATTAAGTTAGTTTACTTAATTTCTTAATTAGGTAATTAGGATAACTAAATTAAGGTTAATTAGTTTCCTAAGAAAAAGTCAAGCAATTAATGTTGACTCAATCTTATCCATTAATCTTATCTAGGGTGAATATTATTTGATAGTTTTAGTAAGCTTTGTTTTACACCATTGATTGAATCAATGGTGAAGATCAAAGCTCCTAAGTCAAACTTCAAATCTAATGGTCCACAAGGAAATCTAAACTTCTTTCCTTGACCAATTTTCATTGGTTAGAAAAGTCCAACCAATTGTTATGACTGCCTCCTATTGGTTTACTTTAATTTTAATTACAAGAAATATTCTAACACTTTTTCTATTAATTAAAACTTATCGGGTCCAACATTCATAGCAACGACTGCTATAAATGCAATCACGAGATATTTATCAAGGTGCAATATTATTCTTTTATAGATAGATTTCTAAAAATTTAAAAGATTCTTTTCTCGAGTCACTCGATTCGGGTTTAGTAAGATCCCCGTCTCCAAATGAGGCGATCAAATTTCCCGGCCGAAAAATTATTATTTCTCCTAGCCAGGAGCAAATCAAACAAAATGATCAAGTATGATCTCAGAACAATCAAATTATTTTTATACCACAAAGAAAATACAAAACAGTGTAATTCTGCTATTATCATTCATATAGTCAGAATTTGGGGTGTTACAACTCTCGCCCTCTAAAATAAAGTTTCATCCTCGAAACTTGACATACACTTAACACAAAAACGGATACTGCTCTCTAATATTTTCTTCCAACTCCCATGTGGCTTCACCACTTACATCATTCCAAATTACTTTAACTAATGCAATGTCCTTTCCTCGAAGCTGCTTTATCCTTCGATCTTCAATCTTGACTGGAACTGTCTCATAGGTCAAGTTCTCCTTTAGTTGTACAGTGTCTGGTTCGATAATGTGAGTCGGATCTGGAATATATTTCCGTAATTGTGACACGTGAAATACATTATGAAGATTTGATAAAAACGGTGGCAGTGCAACTTGATAAGCTACCGGACCTATCCGACGAAGTATCTGATACGGTCCGATAAACTTGGGAGTAAGCTTCCTCGACTTGATGACTCGTCCAACTCCAGTCATAGGCGTCACACGTAAAAATACATAGTCACCTTCTTCAAATTCCAGTGGTCTTCGCCTTTTATCTGCATAGTTCTTTTACCGTATCTGAGCTGTCCTCATCTTGTCTTGGATCATCTTTACCTTTTCAGTTGTCTGCTGCACAAATTCAGGTCCTATCACAAGTTTTCACCATCCTGGTACCAACACAATGGTGTCCTACATCTTCTCCCATATAAGGCTTCATAGGGTGCCATCCCTATACTCGAATGGAAACTATTGTTATAGGTGAACTCTATCAATGGCAGAAATTCATCCCAATAACCAGTTTGCTCTAGAACGCAAGCCCTCAACAAGTCCTCCAACGACTGAATTGTTCTTTCTGACTGACCATCAGTTTGTGGATGGTAAGCAGAACTCAAATGTAGATTGGTTCCCATCGCTTCTTGTAGACTAGTCCAAAATCTTGATGTGAATCGTGGATCTCGATCAGAAATTATACTGGATGGTATACCATGAAGTCTAATAATTTCATTGATGTATATCTGAGCCAACTTCTCCATTGAATACTTAATATTAATCGGTAAAAAGTGCGCCGACTTTGTAAGCCGATCAATAATTACCCATATAGAGTCGTGACCCTTCCGAGTTCTTGGTAGCCCCGTGACGAGATCCATTGCTATGTCATCCCATTTCCATTCAGGAATAGGCAAAGGTTGCAACATTCCTGATGGCCGTTGATGTTCTACCTTGGCCTTCTGACAAGTCAAACAGGATGATACATATTCTGCAACATCCCTCTTCATTCCTTGCCACCAATACAGCTGCTTCAAATCTTGGTGCATCTTCGTGGTTCCTGGATGCATACTTAATTTACTTCTATGGGCTTCATTCAAAATCGATCTCCTAAGTTCTGGATCGTTTGGCACGCAAACTCTCCCTCTGAACTTCAAAATTCCATCAACACCTTCGCTGAATTCTAATTCTGCTCCTTGACTTCTTGTTTCTTTTGCTTCTTGTAGATATTGATCACTATTCTGTCCTTCTCATATTTTATCCATCAGATCATTCGAAATGGTGATCAGATTCAAACACATCTTCCCCGGTGTCAACTTCACAGACAATCGCATATCTCAAAATTCTTCTATCAATTCCTTCTCCTTCATCATCATAACAGAAGCATTAAGCGATTTTCTACTCAAAGCATCCGCTACGACATTCGCTTTTCCAGGATGATATTGTAATTAAAAGTCATAATCTTTCAGAAACTCGAGCCAACGCCTTTGTCTCATGTTCAACTCTTTCTGGTCGAACAGATACTTCAAACTTTTATGATCACTAAACACAGTGAACATTGCCCCATAGAGAAAATGTCTCCATACCTTCAACGCGAACACCACTGCTGCTAGCTCCAAGTCATGAGTCGGATAATTCCTCTCATGCACTTTCAACTGCCTCGACGCATATGCCACAACCTTACGGTTCTGCATAAGTACACAACCCAATCCTTGATAAGAAACATCACAGTACACCTCGAAAGGTTCATTCGGATCAGGTAGAATCAAAACTGGTGAAGTAGTCAGTCATCGTTTCAACTCCTGAAAACTTTCCTCGCATGCATCAGTCCACACGAACGGTTGATTCTTTCGTGTAAGTTGGGTTAGAGGTCCTACAATCTTTGAAAACCCTTCTATGAATCGTCGATAGTAACCGGCCAATCCGATGAAACTACGGATCTCCAATACAGTCTTCGGTCTTTCCCACTCAACAACTGTCTCTACCTTCGAAGCATCAACTTCAATTCCATCTGCCGATATGACATGCCCCAAGAATTGTACTTCACTCAACCAAAATTCACACTTGGACAACTTGGCATATTGTTTATTTTCCTTCAAAATCTGGAGAATCACTCTGAGGTGTTCAGCATGTTCCTCCTGCCTTCGAGAATAAATCAAGATGTCATCAATAAAGACAACAATAAAGTTATCCAAGTATGAACGGAAAAGTCTGTTCATGAAATCCATAAATATTGCAGGTGCATTAGTCACACCAAAAGGCATCACTTGGTACTCATAATGCCCGTATCGAGTCCGGAACGCAGTCTTCGGGATATCCTCCACCTTTACACATATCTAGTGATAACCAGAACGTAAATCAATCTTAGAAAATATGATGGCTCCTCGCAATTGATCCAGCAGATCATCAATCCTCGGTAGGGGATACTTATTCTTGATTGTAATCTTGTTCAGCTATCGATAATCCACACATAGCCGAGAAGTCCCATCCTTCTTCTTTACCAACAACACTGGAGCTCCCCAAGGTGATACACTTGGTCTCACAAATTGCTTTTCCAACAAATCTTCCAATTGTTTCTTCAGTTCGGTCAACTCTACTGGCGACATTCTGTAAGGTGCCATAGATATAGGTCCAGCTCCAGGTACCAAATCAATAGAGAATTCAATCTCCCTTTCCGGTGGTAATCCCGGTATATCTTCAGGAAATACTTCAGGAAATTCATTCACTACAAAGATATCCTTCAGAACATCTTCACAGTGAACTTCTAAAGAAGATATCAACAAGTATCCTAGGTCTCCTTCCTTTAAACAAGCTTCCACTTGAGTAGCCGTTAAGAATTTAGAATCCTTAATCTCAGGGAAAACTAACATCTTACTCGAACAGTCAATCAGAATATGGTTAGAGGATAACCAATCCATTTCTAAGATTACATTAATCTTAGAAAGAGGCAAACAGATCAAATCCACATGAAAGATTCTATCCCTAACACAAACAGGGTAATTCAAGCATACTTTTGTAGTTATCACAGGTTTATCAGTAGGAGTAACCACAGTCAAATCATATGGCAATGTAGTCACAGTCAATCCTAAACGCTCCACACAATCACATGCAATGAAAGAATGTGTTGCTCCCGAATCATATAACATTGTTAAAGGGTTACCTTTAATGGCACACTCCTCCATTATCAAATCCTCAGATTTAGCAGCTTCCTCCCCGCTCATCGTATATACTCGACCACCCGCCTGTGGCCTTGCAGTACGAACATTGCTCACTGATGGCTTTGCCTTCAACTGATCACAATCTCGGGAAAAATGTCCAGGCTTCCCACATCTATAACAGATCACCCCCTTATGCTGACAGTCTCTAGTAAGATGTCCTTTTCCACACTTAAAACATTTAAGTGCAGAAGTTCCAGTTGAAGCTGCCTTACTACCACTTGAACTTCCCCCAACTGATTGCTGTCGATTCTGACTTGCTGCTGGTTTAGTGTAGGGCTTTTGTTGATAACGGTTGCCACCGCTACCTCCACTACCCCTTCCCCTTTGGAACCGTGTTGGTCCAAAGTTTTTAGTCCTTGCTGCCCACTGGTTGTCGATCTCCTCAATCTTACGACACTTGTCCAACAACACTGGAAACTGATCAATATCTACCGTTGCTAAAGCTCTCTTGATGTCAAGTCTCAACCCCTCTTCGAATTTCCTACACTTCCATTCCTCATCTGGATGCATCTGAAAATACCTCGAAAACTTAGACAAGCTTTCGAATCTTGCTGCGTACTCGCTCACAGTCATTGCTCCTTGCCTCAGACTAAGGAACTCCATCTCCTTAGCATGTTGTACACTCGCTGGAAAATATTTTTCCAAAAACTTCTGTCTAAAAAGCTGCCATGTTACAATTCTCCCTTCAGCTTCAATTAATCTTCGAGCTCCTGCCTACCAGGCCTCTCCATCACCAACTAGCACAAACGTCGCGAAAGTAAGTTTTTGCTCATCAGTACAACCCATACCATCAAATATCTTCTCTAATTCCTTAATCCACAGATCAGCCTTCTCTGGATCAAACTCTCCATGAAATTTAGGCGGATTATTCCTTCGAAATTTTGACAAGCTATGAGCATCGTCAGTTGCCCTCTGATTCTGCTGTACAACAACTTCAGCAATCCTTTGTATTGCTACTATAGCTGCAGCCATATTCTGATTGTCATTGCCAGTGTTCTCATATTCTGCTCTAGTATTAACACGCCCTCTTCCTCGTCCAGCCACATCTTTCTCAAGTCAACTGGACATCACAAATAATAGTTGTAATCAATCTTCTAGTAATATGGTTTCCTTTCCGACAAACAAACACAGAGAAACACGCAACTTAAACAAGACAGACCTAACCACAAACCCAAAAGACTCTAACTTGGGCTCTGATACCAACTAATGTAACACCCACCTTAGGATGTCACATTTATGTTACATAATTACCAAATTAACCTTATTTAGATAACGTACTTTGTAAGGAAAAATACGAATCTCAAAATTTTTTTAATTACAAGAAAATAAACTTACCAGAAAATAAAACATCACAACTCCATCACAAATAATTTTACATCATTTGTACATATTCAAGTCTCTGGTTATACATATACATGTCTTTACACTATCATACTGTACATATTACAAACTAGACACTCCAAAAATTATAAACACTGTTTACATTGAAATCTTTGCCTAAGTACTACTAGGCAGCTGAGCCCTCAGAAGTAGCCGGACCCTCAGATAGATCCTCCTCTGATTCCCCGGGTGGGGGAATTCCAACCCGACGTAAAGTCCGGGGAGCAAATGTCCGAGCGGACGATACGGCACTACTCTCTCTAGGGGTGCGATAGTACGCTCCCCAGTGTTTCCTGATAGATATAGGAAACTCTAACTGGACATAAATAGTAACAAAAAAGTAAGGGTTCCCTGACTGTAGCCTACTCAGTCTAATATTTACATCTCCCAAATAATAAATACTCTCTCTCTCTAAATCTTCGGTCCATGCCTCGTCCCCTCCGATAAATGTCAGTCTCATGTAACCCAGGAAACTAGGAATTTCCACCGCCATCAGAACTCGAAATCCTCAACGAAATCTGGACCTTTCTCCGCTTCATGCTCTACGTCCGGCTCAGTATCTTAACAACACATACACATGATACAATATATACATACAAGAGGTGAGATCGCCTACGCCAATACCAGTACGGTAGCAATGAAGATATCACACCCAAAATATCATACAGATGTCATACTATAATTATAGTTATGCCACTAACATATTATATATCATCATTACACAGGAAATAAAACGAGAATCACGATTATACTATTTTCAATACTCAAGTATTCAATATTTTAAATATCACGAGCAAGAATTACACATGAGTAAGAATTATAATGATATGTCCTCTATGAATGCAATTGTGAATGCAATGTACACTGACTCAATATCCTACTCCATGGAGCTACAACTCAAGTCGGAGAGAGTGACTGTAAAGATCTGTCGGCACCAACATGCTTCAGACCACGTGCTCAAATACTACACATCTAGCACATGCACGACAGTCTTTATCAAATCATGATTAGGGATAGTATCTCGGTCCAGATCATTGGTGTGTTGCATCGGTCTAACCCAC
Organism: Ormosia semicastrata; assembly: GCA_029884595.1. Classification (NCBI taxonomy): domain Eukaryota; kingdom Viridiplantae; phylum Streptophyta; class Magnoliopsida; order Fabales; family Fabaceae; genus Ormosia; species Ormosia semicastrata. Next base: position 35,643,953 of record JAQQTO010000048.1, on the reverse strand, counting down.
GGTACAGAAGAGCTACCAACTGTTCATTGTAGGCAACCCGCACCCCAATGCCCCCAAGGTCAACAAGTGACCTACACTACGCTTATCGCACCTACTCAGGAGGTGTAATCTCTCCTAGGCAACTTACCTTACACAGTCCTTTGGACCTTTCCAATGCATGTACTATGCACTATTTATAATTTCCATTAATATCACATGTACATGGTTCATATAATAATTTAACAGCAATAATACTGTAATTTAATCGCGTAGTCATATTTTCGTATTTTCTCACTCGAGACTCAATTGTCACCTTTTCAAATCACGTAGTGATTTTTCGTGTTTTCAATCGCATAACTTTTTTCATACATTTTAAATCGAATTATTGTTTTACTCATTTTAATATTAAAATTTACTGTATTTTTCTCATATTTGCAAAATTAGTCCTTTAAATTACATAATTATATATTCGTCCCTCAAAACAGATTAATTATACTTTCGTCCCTCAAAACACATAATTTATATTTTCGTCCCTCAAAATACAGTATTTTTACTATAACCCCTCAAAATTTTATATTTACATAATGACCCCATATTTCCATGGCATTTCCAATTGAGCCCCTTCCTCATAAAATTTACCATGTAAATTTCACATACATACAGTATAAGTTTCGCTACAGATATATTTCACATACACACATATTATCAGTTCCTTAAGCATTATAGCATACAGGCAAGAATCGAAATAAAATCAGATCACACAGATACTACACGTACAGACATAGAAACACAAGCAGTCACATCCCAAATACAATCCAATCAATACAGTCCAATCAATACAGTCCAAGAACCTCAAACAATAGGTGAATAAATCCTTAAGGATTTTTCACCGAATAAACCATCCTCATACTACCAGAACATGGGTGGTAAGGTTGAGTCTCCCTCTTACCTCTTGAAGACAAGCTTTCTAAGCTTTCCTCCTTCCCTTGAGACTTTGTTCACCTCCTAAACAATCCCCAAATTTCCAAGAAAATTAGTGAATGTTTCATACAAAAATCAAGATTGAGAACCATGGAAAATCATGGTTAATAAAATAAAAAATCAACTTTGAATCATTAACTCAAAGCTTACCTCTTTAGGAGAAAGTTGAAGAAGCTTTGAACAAGATAGAATGGGTTTTGTGACAAAACCTTATGAAGAAGAGATGACTAGAGTAGAGTTTAAGTTAAAACAAACCAAGAGATGAGTGTTTAAAAGGATGGATGGTGTGATTTGGAAGTGGTGACCGATTGGAAGAAGAAAGGAAAATGAGAGAAAGAGGCGTGAGTTTTCCTTGAAACTTTGAGAGAATTAGCTTATGTTTTGATAAGTAAAAAGTGAAGGGTGAGAATGTGGGAAGGCTGCTGCCAAGCCGTGTGATAACACGTGAAATGTGGATGATTTTACTTGAGTGATTATCTAAATTCTGAATACATGAAGACAGCTGCCAACCGTGGATGAATTTGTGACATTTGGAGAGATTCATTTGCATGGTTATCCACTCCATCCAGCTGCTACATGTGCTGCTGCCGTGTTGTGTCTTTGTGAATGACGTGAATGAACATTTTGCTTGAGCAAGTAGCCATGCATTAATTGCACAAGGACACTCACTTCTCATTGGTCACAAGCTTGACTTTGCATGGCATTTGAACATTCAAATATTACTTGAAATCTTCAAATTCTGCTGACGTGTTCTTCTTCTTTGGATGCCTATTTTCTGCCACTGCTTGGCCGTTTGTTGCTGCTCCAATTCAACTGCTGGACCATCCAAAATTTGCTGCTGTTGGGCCTCCAATTTTGCTGCTGGACCATGGTGGTTTAGGTGAGTTTAAGTCCTTAATTCATCATTAGTTCAAGCCTAGTTACTAGTTAATTGGTTAGCTAATTAATTGGATTTAATCTCCTAACCATTCTTACTTAATCCTTCAAGTACATAACTAATTTAGTTTAACATATTTAACTTGTATCTAATACATATTTAACATGCATCATCACTTCTAATTAGAATTAGAATATTAAAGTAAGGATTAAGTTATAACTAATCCCTAATTAAGTTAGTTTACTTAATTTCTTAATTAGGTAATTAGGATAACTAAATTAAGGTTAATTAGTTTCCTAAGAAAAAGTCAAGCAATTAATGTTGACTCAATCTTATCCATTAATCTTATCTAGGGTGAATATTACTTGATAGTTTTAGTAAGCTTTGTTTTACACCATTGATTGAATCAATGGTGAAGATCAAAGCTCCTAAGTCAAACTTCAAATCTAATGGTCCACAAGGAAGTCTAAACTTCTTTCCTTGACCAATTTTCATTGGTTAGAAAAGTCCAACCAATTGTTTTGGCTACCTCCTATTGGTTTACTTGAATTTTAATTACAAGAAATATTCTAACACTTTTTCTATTAATTAAAACTTATCGGGTCCAACATTCATAGCAACGACTGCTATAAATGCAATCACAGATATTTATCAGTACAATATTATTCTTTTATAGATAGATTTCTAAAAATTTAAAAGATTCCTTTCTGAGTCACTCAGATTCGGGTTTAGTAAGATCCCCCGTCTCCAAATGAGGCAGATCAGAATTTCCCCGGCCTGAAAAATTATTATTTCTCCTAGCCAGGAGCAAATCACACAAAATGATCAAGTATGATCTCGAACAATCAAATTATTTTTATACCACAAAGAAAATACAAAATAGTGTAATTCTGCTATTATCATTCATATAGTCAGAATTTGGGGTGTTACACAGTAAGCTAAGGTGTGCAATCCTAGGCCCATCTATTATGAGTCTGGCCCATATTTGAATCCGAGTCCAACTTGGATCCATTACTCCAATTTTAGTCTGCTCTATGTGTGTGACCCTGTAGGTTCTTATTACGTTGGTAGTAATATTAAAATCCCATTTTAATATTATAAGTAGTGAGCAGTATCTAGCAACACATCACTGCTACCCAAGTAATAAGAATGTCAGTGATTTGACATAACCTTTCCATGACCAATGTTTCTGTGTCATTTAGTCCCTTTGTCAAGATATCTAGATTGAACACAAGACATGGAATGTGTCACCCTTGTATAGTCCAATCTTTTGTTTCCTGATACTCGAGTAGACTTTGTAACAACAAATGAAATCAATATCTCATATTGACTCATTTGAGCATGGCCATGCATTTCATAGTCTTACTCAATCAGGGGGCCCGAAGATATCGCTTCTGTTATGTAGGAGTGACAAATCCCATTTAGGTCACTCACATTCCTCTATATGATTTACGGTATGTCCAATAACCAACTTTATAATCACCTTGTTACAGATGACGTTTGATGGTATCAAAACACACAACTCCTCAAGTAGGAATCGTAGTGATTTTAGGTCAAAGGACCACAGATACCATTGTCACTATGAGAATCGCTTATGACACTCACGTAACGATCCATATAGCATTCTCATGATGGGTCAGTCCAATACATCATTACTCTAATGTGTACCTATGTGAAGACTTGATATCTTATATCCATGACCCGTGAGATGTGGTCATCAGTCTATGCACATACTAGTCTCAATGTATTATTGTTGTCCTAATTAACAATAATATTTGACTAGGGACATTTAAGAATAGTATTGTAACCAAAAGGATCTCACGATCAAGTCATCCACTTGATGTCCTATGGCATCAAACTTACTATTCTATGGACTTTATTATGTTTATAAAAAAAGAACACAATAAATGAAATACCTCATATATAAAATAGCATAATAGAATGTATGTAAATACAGAAAATGTATTGGCCTCTAGGGCATACACCAACAATCTCCCACTTGCACTAGAGCTAATCAGGCATATATCTAATGCCTAAAGACCTAGTGCGACCCTCATGCTTCTGCTGTGCAAGTGGCTTCGTCAGTGGATCAGCAATGTTATCATCTGTTGGTACTCTGCATATCTTCACATCTCCTCTATCGGTGATCTCTCGAATGAGATAGAAGCGCCTAAGTATATGTTTGGATTGCTGGTGAGATCTAGGCTCCTTAGCTTATGCAATGGCTCCATTATTATCATAATAGAGGTCCACTGGGTCCACAATGCTAGGAATAGCGCCAAGTTCAGTAATGAACTTCCTGATCCAAACGGCTTCCTTTGCTGCATTGGAGGCAGTAATATACTCAGCCTCTGTGGTAGAATCAGCGATTGTCTCCTGCTTTGAACTCTTCCAGCTCATAGCCCCACCATTTAGGCAAAAAACATAACCCAATTACGATCTAGAGTCGTCCTTATCAGTTTGGAAGCTAGCATCAGTGTAACCTTTTATAACTAGCGTTTCCTCACCTCCATATACCAAGAACGAATCCTTAGTCCTTCTTAAGTACTTAAAGATGTTCTTGATAGCAGTCTAGTGATTTTCATCGGGATCAGACTAGTACCTGCTCGTCATGCTCAAAGCTTACGAGATGTCTGGTTGAGTACATAACATGACATACATGATAGATCCAATTGTAGATGCATATGGAATCTTGCTCATGCGATCCCTTTCATCCTGGGTGGAAGGGGATTGAGCCTTAGATAGGCTTACACCATGTGACATAGGCAAGAGTCCTTTCTTGGATTCATGCATGTTAAATCGTCTTAACACTTTGTCTATGTATATACTCTGACTTGGGCCAAGCAGTCTCAGTGATCTATCTCTATAGATCCTGATACCTAATACATAGGTGGCTTCGCCCAAGTTCTTCATAGAGAAGCAGTTCCCTAACCAAGTCTTTACGGACTGTAGGGTAGGGATGTCATTTCTAATAAGTAGTATGTCATCTACATACAATTACAGAAAGACAATAATGCTCCCACTAACCTTCTTGTAGACACAAGATTCTTCTTCATTCTTGATGAAACCAAACTGTTTTATTGTATCATCAAAACGAAGATTCTAACTTCTGGAAGCTTGCTTCAATCCATAAATAGATCGTTGTAACTTGTATACTTTTCTAGCATCCTCTGGAGTGGCAAAACCCTCAGGTTGTGTCATGTATATATCTTCGAGAAGATTTCCATTAAGGAAAGCGGTTTTGACATCCATTTGCCAGATTTCATAATCATGGTATGCTACAACAACAAGCAAGATCCGAACGGATTTAAGCATCGCAACTAGGGAAAAAGTCTCATCATAGTCTACACCATGAATTTGTTTGAAACCTTTAGCCACCAATCGCGCCTTAAAGGTATGCACATTACCATCCATGTCAGCTTTCTTCTTGAAAACCCACTTGAACCCAATGGGTTTTACCCCTTCAGGTGGGTCAACCAAGGTCCATACCTGGTTGGCATACATGGAATCCATTTCAGATCTCATGACCTCAAGCCATTTCTCAGATTCTGGGCTAATAATGGCTTCCTGGTAAGTCACAGGCTTATCTTGATCCATGAGCAATATGTCACCTTATTGGGTCATGAGAAATCCATATCTCTCTGGTTAACGACGTATCCTGTTAGACCTACACAAGTCTTGTGCTACTAGAGCAGGTTGCTGTTCCATAACATTTTGTGGAAGCTGCTCTATTTCCACCATTGGTTCATTACTGCTTTGTGAAACTTGAACTTCTTCAAGTTCTACTTTTCTCCCACTAGTTCCTTTGGAGATAAACTCCCGTTCTAGAAACACAACTGTCCATGCGACAAACACTTTGCCCTCGGTAGGATTATAGAAAAAGTATCCTTTAGTTTCCTTTGGACATCCCACAAGAAAGTATTTATCTAATTTAGGTCCAAGCTTATCAGAAACTTGACGTTTCACATAAGCTTCGTAGCCCCAAATCTTCAAGAAAGATATACTGGGCCGTCTCCTAGTCCATATCTCATATGGTGTCTTTTGAACCATCTTAGATGGAACACGGTTAAGTGTGAAAGTTCTGCATTAATGCAGTATGTCCCCGTAGGAGCTTGGAAGGTTTGCATGACTCATTCATGGATCGGACCATGTCCAACAAGGTCCTGTTCCTCCTTTCAAAGACACTATTCCATTATGGTGTTCCTGGTGGAGTGAGTTGAGATATTATCCCACACTCTTTCAGATGATCATCAAACTGTTGGCTTAAGTATTCTTCTCCTCGATCTGATTGAAGGATTTTAATACTCTTGCAAGTTAGTTTTGTACTTCATTCTTGAACTCTTTGAACTTTTCAAAGGATTCTGATTTGTGCTTCATAAGATATACAAATCCATATCTACTAAAATCATCAGTAAATGTAATGAAGTATTGAAAACTACCTCTAGCGAGTGTGTTTAGTGGCCCACATACATGACTATGTATAAGGCCTAAAAGATCACTAGCCCTTTCACCTTGTCCAATGAATGGGGCCTTTGTCATCTTCCCCAATAAATAAGATTTATATGTCTCATATGATTCAAAATCAAACGAGTCCAAGAATCCATCTTTATGGAGTTTGGAGATGCGTTTCTCATTTATGTGGCCCAAACGACAATGCCAGAGAAAAGTTGGGTTCAGATCGTTGGATTTAAACCTCTTTGTATTTATGTTATAGATGGGCGTTTCGAGATCAAGTACATAAAGTCCATTACTCAATTGTGCACTACCATAAAAAATATCATTCATATAAATGGAACAACACTTGTCCTTTATAATAAAAGAAAAACCTTTCTTGTCCAAACAAGAAACAAAAATGATATTCCTGCTAATAGTAGGCACAAAATAACAGTTCTCTAACTCTATTACAAGCCCAGTGGGCAAAGATAATAAATAAGTCCCTACAGCTAATGCAGCAACCTTTGCTCCATTTCCCACTCATAGGTCGACTTCGCCTTCGTCAATGGTCTCTCGCTTTAGATCCTACACATTTACACAAATGTGAGATCCACATCTAGTATCTAATACCCATGATGCATAAGTAGATAAATTGACTTCAATAACAAAAATACCTGAACTGGAAGTCTCACTTCCCTTCTTCTTTTTGAGCTCCTCTAGGAACTTGGCACAGTTCCTCTTCCAATGTCCGGTCTGACCACAATGGAAGCATGTACCTTCCTTAGCCACTCCACCCACTAGTTTCAAGCCAGAAGTGCTGGGCTTGGACTTATCCTTGCCCTTGCCCTTCTAGTTGTCCTTGGGCTTTTTTGGCTGTTTCTTGTCTTTATTCTTTTGGACCATCATTATGGCCATTCCTTTGCCTTTGTTAATGTTCTGCTCAGCAATTCTCAACATGCCTAGCAGCTCTGGTAGTGATTTGTCAATCTCATTCATGTTGTAGTTTATGACAAATTAACTAAAACTTTCTAGCAACGATTGCAGGACTAGGTCAGTGGCCAACTCTTGGCCCAAAGGAAAACTGAGTCTCTCTAGGTTTTCAATGTACCCAATCATCTTGAGTACATGAGCACCAACAGGGCTTCCTTCTACCAGCTTACATTAAAATAGTGCTTTAGAGACCTCGAATCTCTTATGTCTGGCCTGCTCTTGATAGAGCTTCTTAAGGTATACGATCATATCGTATACGTCCATGTTCTCATGTTGCTTTTAGAGCTCAGAGTTCATGGTGGCCAGCATTAGACATCCAATGTCTAAGGCATCACCTTGATGCTTCTTATAAGCATCACTTTCAGATCTAGGGGCATTAGCAGCAGGTGGCTCAGGAATAGGCTGTTCCAAAATATACAGCTTTTTCTCTTGCTTTAGGACAATCCTCAAATTCCTATACCAGTCTAGAAAATTCGTTCCAGACAACTTATCCTTCTCAAGGACGGATCGCAATGATAAAGTACCCGATGTGTTTGTTGCCATGGTAATCTATTAACAAAAATATGCAAAATATAAGTATCATATCATAAACATATTTAATGAGGTCTTTTAATTAAATATGCCTCCCACTATTTTCTTCAAGTCAATGACCCTTAGCATTGACTTGAAAAATCCCATCGTAAGATTTCCTAGTGGGCCAAGATCCATATTTCACCTAGTTTTGAGTCAGCTTTGGCTGATCACCCAAAATTTAGTTATTTAGGTAAGAAACACTTTCTAATTACATCACATGTAACTCTTAGATAGTTAGGTGAATAACACTTATTCTAATCCATCTAATGGATTAAAGCCCAACTTCATGCCTCTAAGCCTTCAATCCTATTGAAATGGCCTAGTTAAGTCAAACTCAGTGGTTGGCAGTTGGATATTACCTTTATCCCATCGCGTCTTACTAATATAGATAAAGGCATCCTTCTTTAGCAGACCTGCACTTGATCGATACTAGTCTTGATGAGTGCCACACATTGGAAGGCATCACATAATGACTTAATATTTGCTTTGAGGGAATTTTATTATTATTATTATTATTACTAGATCTCACCATTTATTAAATTGTTTATCATACCATAAACATTATCCATGCATCTCATACATAAAAGGCATATAATAAAAGTGACCTGGTTATGGCCCCCTAAGAGAGTAGCATAAAGAACACCAACTTCATCAAGCATCTCCCACCAACGTCCTCACTTGATGCTGTCTTCTTGTCTCCACATCATAATTACATTATATAAAAACCTCTTTTACATTCGAAGGGAGTTAGTTGAGAAGAGAATGTACAATCAAAATGTAGAGCGATAGGCACGACACGCAGGTCGTATTTATTAAAACCAAAAAGCATAAAAAAGGACTAAGGCCATAACCATGCACCATGCATCACAAAAACATATAAACTCATAACAATAATACATTATTATTTTCACGAGTCATAAAATTGGATATAAAATATCACATTTTTGAAAAACACCCTACGCAGAGGTAGCACGGGGTCCGCTGCCTGGTCAGCGAGCGGGAGTCCCGCTGCCCGGTATGCGGCCGGGGGTCAAGGGGAGGCTGCCCCTTGCGGGGTGCGGGGCAGCACCCCAGCCCGAAAAATTGGACCATAAACATTAGCTGAATCTCTTACGCCTCCCTTGAACCCTTGTGCCGCGCGGAACCCTAAGCCCGAACAATATGAACACTTCATGTGCCACGGGGAACCCTTGCGTCGCAAAACATCAACACTTGATGCTGCTACCACAAAACAAGAATAGGGTTTCCAAAACCCCTTGCGCTGCGCCTCTTGTGCAGAAACAAGGATTCCGTAACCCCTGCTGCCGCAAACTAAGAATAAGGTTTCCCAAACCCTTGCGCCGCGCATTATGAATAAGGATTCCTTAACGCTGTACGTATCACATATATACCAGAAAGCTTCACAAAAACATACATCTTAATACAAAATGGTTTTCACAGAACATATGAACATCTTCATGGTTTTTGAAAACAACATCACAGTTTTGCATACAACACATAAAACAGAATATGTTTTCGCAAAGGGTTTCATACGATTTTTTGAAATAACATATTAAAGATCATATCTTTTATCAAAAACAAGAACAGAAAACATGTTATCTCATGTAAACGAAAATAGAAAATCGAATCATGGTTTCACAAGATGCTCAGATACCACTATTGGGAATTGCGGATATATCAAGCAACAGAAAACAGGGATTCCCACCGAGGATCCATGCGAAAAAGCCATAATCTGAGTTTTTAAATGATTTACCACTTGAAGCGTGAATCACTAACACCGTAATAGAAACAATGTCCCTGCGGTATCCACACGACTCACGAATGTCTAACATCCGCAAAGAGGAGCCTCACGTCTCTCACACAGTGCTAGCTACGAAGAGAAGAGAAGAAACCTGTCGCTCTCTCACTCACTTTTCTGTAGGTGCGGCTAGGGTTCTGAATTATGTATCTTAGCAGCCCCCTTAGCAGTACTATTTATAATAGTGACTGCCTTAAGTGAGTGTGAGCAGCAGCAAGCTAAGCTGTGCAACCCTAGACCCATCTGTTATGAGTCTGGCCCATATTTGAATCTGAGTTTAACTTGGATCCATTGCTCCAATTTTAGTCTGCTCTATGTGTGTGACCCTGCAGGTTCTTATTACTTTGGCAGTAATATTAAAATCCCATTTTAATATTACAAGTAGTGAGCGGTATCTAACAACACATCACTGCTACCCAAGTAATAAGAATATCAGTGATTTGACATAACCTTTTCGTGACCAATGTTTCCGTGTCGTTTAGTCCCTTTGTCAAGATATCTGGATTGAACACAAGGCATAGAATGCGTCACCCTTGTATAGTCCAATCTTTCGTTTCCTAATACTCGAGTAGACTTTGTAACAACAAATGAAATTAATATCTCATATTGACTCATTTGAGCATGGCCATGCATTTCATAGTCTCACTCAATCAGGGGGCCCGAAGATATTGCCCCTGTTATGTAGGAGTGACAAATCCCATCTAGGTCACTCACATCCCTCTGCATGATTTGTAGTATATCCAATAACCAACTTTATAATCACCTTATTACAGATGACGTTTGATAGTATTAAAACACACAACTCCTTTTATAGGAATCATAGTGATTTCAGGTCAAAGGACCACAGACACCATTGTCACTATGAGAATCGCTTATGACACTCACGTAACGATCCATGTAGCGTTCTCATGGTGGGTCAGTCCAGTACATCATTACTCTAATGTGTACCTATGTGAAGACTTGATATCTCATATCCATGACCCGTGAGATGTGGTCATCAGTCTATGCATATACTAGTCTCAATGTATTATTATTGTCCTAATTAACAATAATACTTCGCTAGGGATATTTAAGAATAGTATTGTAACCAAAAGGATCTCACGATCATGTCATCCACTTGATGTCCTATGGCATCAAACTTACTATTCTAAGGACTTTATTATGTTTATAAAAAAGAACACAATAAATGAAATGCCTTATATATAAAATAGCATAATAGAATATATGTAAATACAGAAAATGTATTGGCCTCTAGGGCATACACCAACACATATAAGGTAAACGGGAATAACACTAACCCAAAAATGGTTAGTCCCAAGGTTTTATTAAAGAGCTCCCACTTTCCCTGTTGTGCTAGAAACTTAAGATGTGCTTCTAGGTAATTCTTCTTTAAGCCTTGTGTTTCTCCCTTTTTTTCCATACATAACTGATTTGCTTAAACCCCTATCAGATCTGCTATCTTCCCTTCTGACAAATAATGCCCTCCATAAAGATAAACATTAGAGTGCTTGCTCATTTGGAGTCTCAACATGATAGCATACTCTTCTATGATCGGTGCAATATCTAAGTTGGGCAACTCAAAACATTTCAAAGAAATGTTCAAAAATTGAGCAAGGCCACTCAAGACAGGCTTTTCAACTGTGATGCGCAACAAATCTAGGATCTACCCATAACTACTTGATAATTTTGATCGGGCTTTAGGAGTTGATCTGTTGATAATTTCAGTTCTTAAATGTCCTTTGTTTGATCTAATTGGACTCCATATGTGCTCAATTGTTGATATTTAGCTAAGTTTCTGATTTAGAGTTGTCTTTGGATGTTTATTGTGAAACTATACTTAAATGTGGTTATAAACACTCATAAATGAATTATGCTTTTCAGGATATCTTTGAGTGTTTGAGTCTATTAGCATTGAACCGAGCTTGATGACCATTTAAGGAGAGAGATGAATGCTTAAGAAGATTGGTTTTATCCCTAGAAGCAAAGAAAAAAGAGCAGTTATGAAGATTCAAGGATACATTTGGAGAAAGGGATCAACACGGCCCGTGTCAAATGACACGGGGCAAGCCGTTTACTCCTCTGACTATGAAGACTGGGTCAATTTCTATTTTTGGACCAAAACGGCCCGTGTTATGTGACACGGGGTAGGCCGTGTACATCTCTGACTTCACAAGGAAAATCAGTTTTCAGCCTTGACCGATAACACGGCCCATTTCATATGACATGGGTTGGGCCGTGTTATTCTCTGACTTTGAAATTAGTAGGAATTTTGTCACCAGATTCAACACGGGCTGGGCCGTGTCATATGACACGACCCATGTCTTCACACCAGAAAGTTAAATTCGAATTCTATTAAGAAATTAGGTATCCAAACCTATAAATAGGGTTGCTTAAGGCCCCTAAAGGAGATTTGGACAGAGAGAGCTGTCAAGGAAACTGAGGGAAACTCAAAGACCAAGAAAGAGGAAGATTCGATTGAGGATTGGAGACTTGGATTTGAGCGATCAAAGATCAATCACTCTCAAGCCTTGGAAACTAGTTTGATCTTTAGTTTTTCTTTTCTTCTTTTATTTTGAACAATGTCTTTCTTTAATTCTTCTTCTATTTTTAACTTTGCCATGTGTGACTAAACTTCTTGATTGGTTAAGGGAAAGATGAAACTCTAGTTTTGATTATGTGAATCTTGCATATTTCTTTATATCAATACAGTTATGTTTTTATTCATATGTTTATGATCTTAAATCAATATAAAGGTTTTTATATTCTTGTTGAATTTCAATAGTGGTAAAACTAGGATTGCTATGCACAGTTACGGTGGTAAAACTAGTGAAACATATGATCAAAGTAATTTAATCCCGGTGTGAGATTAGATCTTAGTGTGATTGGTTTTCTAATTCTTAATGCAATCATTAGGTAGGTGTAAGAGGTTGCTTTACAAATAACTAATGATTAGGGTTTGATTTGAACGGTTGCTGAATTAAGCAAAACTTAAGGAAAACAGGAGATTTATCTCACAATCACATAAGAACATAATTGATCATATTGGTATAAATAGTATATAAGTTAGCATAATCATATAAATCTAGTGGTGGATTCCATCTTTTAACCAATATCTTTAATCTGGTAATTCAATTTATGTTTACTGTTTTGGTTTAAGTTTAATTTCTCTTTTCAGTTTTGATCAACAAAACCCCCTTTTTACTTTTTACTGTTATTGTTCATTAGAGTTTAATTTAGAAATTGAATTAATAGTGTCAATTGAATTAGTTCTCTGTGGATTGACCCTTACTTACTGCAACTAGTTGTAAGGTTTTTATATTTTTAGTGGAACTTAACAACTGTTTTTAATATTAATTTTTAATTGTATTCCACACCCCACTAAATTTTGGCGCCGTTGCCGAGGAACCAATTTTCCAATTGCGCTATTGATTTATTTTCTATTTTTACTCTGTTTTTATTTTTATTTTTAATTTTTGATTCTTTCTTTCTGAGTGTCTTGTAGGTGTTCATGTCCAGTGGAGAAGTGAACAAGCACTTGAGAAATTTAAGGCACTACTTTGAACAAGTCAGTTCACAGTTTCCTCCTCGACTTACAGCTGCTGACATCGAAGCTGCTCGCCATATAGATTTATCCAGTTCTGAGATATCTTCTAAAATATCTGATGAAGTGGTAATGGCAGAATCTACTCTAAGGGTATTGGGTGCTCCAGACTTAGACCAACAAACTCTGTGCATAGAGATTCCTAAAAATGCAGGGGCATTTGAGCGAAATCTGGCCTAATCCATCTTTTACCATCCTTCAATAGATTAGCTGGAGAGGACCCTAATAAGCATTTGAAAGAGATACATGTGGTTTGGTCTAGCATGAAGCCAGTGGGAATTTCAATAGAACAAGTCAAGCTTAGAGTTTTCCCATTCTCATTGAAAGATTCTGCAAAGGAGTGGCTATACTACTTGCCACCCGGATCCATTCAGACATGGCAGGACATGGCTCGGGATTTCCTAGATAGATATTTCCCTGCTTCAAAGGCCGCAACCATCAGAAAATAAATCTGCGACATCCAACAACGGCATGGGGAATCACTTCACGAATACTGGGAGAGATTCAAGAGACTGTGTGCTAGTTGCCCTCAACATCAAATCAGTGAGCAACTTCTAATCTAGTATTTCTATAAGGGTTTGCTAGTTATGGACCGCAACATGATAGATGCTGCTAGTGGAGGAGCTTTGGTTGACAAGACTACCCAAGAAGCTAGGAATTTGATCTCAAGGATGGCTGCTAACACTCAACAATTCTTCACTAGGAATGACACTAGAGTGAGAGCTGTTAAAGAGGCCGAAACAACTAGTTTGTAGTAACAAATGATTCAGTTGACTGCCATGGTTCAGAAATTAATGGATAATGGGAAAGTACCAGTACATGCTTGTGGAATTTATTATTCTCCTGGCCATCCCACTGATATGTGTCTCACCTTACACGAGGACACACCTACGGAAGTAAAAACAGTAAGGGGATATGATAGACCTTCCAAGAATTACAACCCCTACTCCAACACATATAATCCGGGGTGGAGAGATCATCCTAACTTTTGCTATGCAAAGCAGCCCCTAGCTCAACCTCAAGCTTATGGACCTCCAGGGTTTTAGCAAACGCAAACACCTTTTCTTTAGAGGCAACAACAAGCTCAAGATCCTAGGCAACCTGAGACCTCATTGGAAGAGCTGATGAGACAAATGACCACTAATAACATTCAGTTTCAACAAGAAATAAGGACCAATATCAGTAACTTACAAAACCAAGTGGGGCAATTAGCCACTAAAATTAATAAAGTTCAGAGCCAACGAGAAACTCCCTTCGCAATTGGAAGTGAATCTAAGAGAAAATGTTAGTGCTATCACATTGCGAAGTGGGGAGAGGCTAGATGAACATCCACCTCCCCCACAAGCCATTCATGACAAGGATCAAAAGGCAAAGAAGGTAAATAAGGAGGGGCAAAACTCCAAAGCCCCCAAGTTGAGTATTCCTGAACTCTATCCTAAGTATGTCACTAAGGCTCCATTCCCTAGTAGGTTGGTTAAGAGCAAGAAAGTTGAGGATGAAAAGGATAGCGATCTTCTTGAGACTTTCAGGAAAGTGGGAATCAATATTCCATTGCTGGATGCAATCAAGCAAATCCCGAAATATGCCAAGTTTCTTAAGGAAGTATACGCCTAGAGGAGGAGGCTAAAGAGTAATGAGAAAATCAGTATGGGCCAAAATGTTTCAGCTCTCATCTAGCCTATGCCTCAAAAATGCAAAGATCCAGGGACTTTTACAATTCCGTGTGTTATAGGCAATTACAAAATTGAGTATGCCATGCTAGATTTGGGTTCTTCTATTAATATGATGCTTATGCCTTTTTTTAACTCTCTTGGACTTGGCCCTTTGCATTTTACAGATGTTGTGATTCAGTTGGCTAATAGAAGCAATGCGTATCTAGCCGGGTTGATTGAGGATGTATTGATAAAGGTTGATGAGCTGATCTTTCCTGCAAATTTTTACATTCTGGAGATGGAGGGGGAGTCACCGCCCAGCAAGGCTCCACTTATTTTAGGAAGGTCATTCCTCAAAACAGCGAGGACCAAAATAGATGTGCATGCAGGAACTCTATCCATGGAGTTTGGAGACTTGATTGTTTAGCTTAATATTTTTGATGCTATGAAGCATCCCATAGAGGAGAATTCTATTTTTCATATTAATTAACTTACTGATTTAGTTGAGGAAACTGATGATGAATTATGTGTTGAATTTCCTGATTTAATTGGTTTTAATGATTCTATCCATTGCCACTTATGTTCTGATTGTGATGGTGATATGATATGTGTTATTTGTGCTGAGATTTTTGCATACTTGAGAGCTGATGATTATGTTTATGCAGTTGCTAATGGTATTGAAGGATCTATCAATAATGCTCATGACATAGTTGTAGAATCTAAGACACAAAGGGAGATGGAGTTGAAGCCCATTGCAGAATTTTCAAAAAAGGAAAAAGAGCACTGGATGGCGATCACTACTATGGTAGATTTTGCTTTTGGATCATGGTCCACCATAGACAATGTCAATAGAGTTGATGAAGTAAACATGCTACAATTCAGTGGTGGAGCTAAAGAAATTAAGGAAGGCCCATGAGACCCTGGTGGAAGCTTCCTCATTTGATAAGGATGTTTCTTTTCTTTCCCTCCATTTTATTTTACTTGTCCTTCATTAATTAATGATTTTGATAGATGTTGTTTCTCTTTTGAGCTTTACATTGAGGACAATGTAGAATTTAAGTGTGGGGGAGGATTTTACTTTGTTTTCTATTTTTAATTTTTGTTTTATATTTTCTGCATTTTAATTCTGTTAAAAACCAAAAAAAAAATTATGTGCTTTTATTTGATTTCTAATGATGTTTTGAGATTTGTGAAGTTTATGAGTTTGAAGCAATTGAAATTCAAGGTTATGATTTATAAATTTCTTCTTTCATCTTGAATTTGGCATGCTTGGTTTTAGATGTTTGATTAATGAATTGAGTTTGATAGATGTATACCTGGTGAGATTTTGAGCCTTTTGATGGATGGATTTAGCATTTATGTCATTCTCTTCATTCTTGTGTGATTTTCACTCATGTCATATTGATCACTTTAGAACTTGCTTTGATTCTTTTTGAGACTATATTTTCACTTGCATACATGAACATAATTGAGGCATTCTTTTGTGATTAACTACTTTGGCCAAATAGCCAACCTTGCATTATTTCCCTTTGATTAACCCCTTGAGCCTATTTGCCTATTCTTTGTCTTACCTCATTATATGCCTTATGTGAAAAACCATGATTTTACCTTACCTTAGGGAATGGGAGAGCATTGGTTCATTTTCATTAGGGGAGCTCTTTTGCTTGCAAGTATTTAATAGGATAAGTGTGGGGGTTGTGCAAGTTGATGTGTAATATACAAGATGTTGGTGAAAAGAATAAAACATTGCAAAGAAAAAGAAAATGAAAAAATGCAAGAAAGATTGTAAAAGAAAAGAAAGAAAAAGGAAAGGAATATGTAAAGAGAATGTGTATTATATAGATTTGAGGAGATAAAAATTTCATGTTTGTCAATTGAGTTTCTCCTCAATGTTATTTTATTCTCTTAGGTGCTCATCTTATCATACCCATATTATTTCTTTCCTTTACCTTGGCCCCATTACAACCTTGAATAAAATCCTCTTGATTTGTGTGTGCATGTGTTTGAGTAGTAGAGAAGTAGAAGATAAGCAAGCTTATGGTAGTGCATTTTTCATGGGTTGAATTGAGTGAAATACTTACCTTGTAAACACTTGAGAGATTGAGAGTGTATCATGTGAGGATCTATCATTCTTAATTCAAGTTTTTCAAATTGAAGATACTTTGCATGTTAGTTTGAGGTGTGAAGAATTGTTATCTCTTGAATTTTGTGATCCTTTGAATTTTTTCTTACTCTTCTTGCTTACAAAGTTTTGCCTCTCTTGAATATCATTGAAAATTGAGTTATTTAATTTTTTAGCTTTTGAATTTGTTTTGTTTTCCCTGTTCCTTGGTTTGGTCTTATGTTTTGCCCAGGAGTGCAAAAGACTAAGTGTGAGGGTATTTGATTTGTTGATAATTTCAGTTCTTAAATGTCTTTTGTTTGATCTAATTGGACTCCATATGTGCTTAATTGTTGATATTTAGCTAAGTTTCTGATTTAGAGTCATCTTTGGATGTTTATTGTGAAACTATGCTTAAATGTGGTTATAAACACTCATAAATGAATTATGTTTTTTAGGATATCTTTGAGTATTTGAGTCCATTAGCATTGAACCGAGCTTGATGATCATTTAAGGAGAGAGATGAATGCTTAAGAAGATCGGTTTTACCCCTAGAAGCAAAGGAAGAATAGCAGTTATGAAGATTCAAGGTTAAATTTGGAGAAAGGGATCAACACGGCCTATGTCAAATGACACGGGGTAAGCCGTGTACTCCTCTGACTATGAAGACTGGGTCAATTTCTATTTTTGGACCAACACGGCCTGTGTCATATGACACGGGATAGGCCGTGTACATCTCTGACTTCACAAGGAAAATCAATTTTCAGCCTTGACCAATAATACGGTCCGTGTCATATGACACGGGTTGGGCCGTGTTCTTCTCTGACTTTGAAATTAGTTAGAATTTTGTCACCAGATTCAACATGGACTGGGCCATGTCATATGAAACGGCCCGTGTCGTCGCACCAGAAAGTTAAATTCGAATTCTATTCAGAAATTAGGTATCCAAACCTATAAATAGGGTTGCTTAAGGCCCTTAAAGGAGATCTGGACTGAGAGAGCCATCAAGGAAACCGAGGGAAACACAAAGATCAAGAAAGAGGAAGATTCGATTGAGGATTAGAGACTCGGATTCGAGCAATCAAACATCAATCATTCTCAAGCCTTGGAAACTAGTTTGATCTTTAGTTTTCCTTTTCTTCTTTTATTCTGAACAATGTCTTTCCTTAATTCTTCTTCTGTTTTTAACTTTGCTATGTGTCGCTAAACTTCTTGATTGGTTAAGGGAAGATGAAACTCTAGTTTTGATTATGTGAATCTTGCATATTTCTTTATATCAATACAGTTATGTTTTTATTCATATGTTTCTGATCTTAAATCAATATAAAGGTTTTATATTCTTGCCAAATTTTGAGAGTGGTAAAACTAGGATTTCTATGCGCGGTTGCGGTGGTAAAACTAGTGAAACATATGATCTAAGTAATTTAATCCCGGTGTGAGATTAGATCTTAGTGTGATTGATTTTCTAATTCTTAATGCAATCATTAGGTAGGTGTAAGAGCGGTTGCTTTACAAATAACTAATGGTTAGGGTTTGATTTGAGCGATTGCTGAATTAAGCAAAACTTAAGGAAAACAGGAGATTTATCTCACAATCACGTAAAAACATAATTGATCATGTTAGTATAAAGAGTATGTAAGTTAGCATAATCATATAAATTTAGTGGTGGATTCTATCTCTTAACCAATATCTTTAATCTGGTAATTCAATTTGTGTTTACTATTTTGGTTTAAGTTTAATTTCTCTTTTTAGTTTTAATTAACAAAACTCCCTTTTTACTTTTTACTGTTATTGTTCATCAGAGTTTAATTTAGGAATTAGATTAATAGTGTCAATTGAATTGGTTCTCTGTGGATCGACTCTTGCTTGCTATAACTGGTTGCAAGGTTTTTATATTTTTGGTGGAACTTGGCAACTGTTTTTAATATTAATTTTTAATTGTATTCCACACCACACCAGGAGTCATCTGTTGAGTAATGTCCTTCACATGCCTCAAATCACTGCCACTAACTGTAATCTTCATATTCCTCTTGAGATCAACTGCATTACTTATGTTTTGCCCTTGACATATTTCTTCCATTCCTTGCTATTGATGAGTACTGATCTTTCCACTTTATCATGGAAACTCACCCTACAAAAAGTAAAAAAAAAAAGATATATAAGCAAACTGAAAAAAGGAAGAATGCATCATAAGGGTACCTCTTATCGAGGTAGCTCTCAAATGTATCCTAACAATCTACATGGAGAAATCCTCATAGGGTCGTAAACCCAAAGGATGACGTGTGATTTTCTAATGCATGCTTTTTATTATTATTTTGGAATGCAAGGAAATGTCATGAAAATATGTGATGTGTTTTTTTTTCTTTTTTTATGGGGATGTCATGAAAATGCAAGATAATGTAATTTTTTTTTGAATGCTAGGAATGCTATGAAAATCTAAGATAATGTATCTTTTTTTTTTAATGCTAGGAATGCTATGAAAATGCAAGATATTTTTTTAAAGCTATTTTTTTTTCTAAAAATACTATGAATGCCATGAAAATGCAAGATAAAGTATTTTTTTCATTTTTTATGCTTTTCTTTTAAGAAAAAAAATGCAAGGATGAATGACATGAGGAAGAGAAAAAGAAGAAGTATGCTCCCTTTGTGCCCTAGTTAGGTGGAACTTAAAGGTTGGATTTCCTTAAGGTCATAACTTTAATTTTGGCAGTCATTATATTCAATCTATCAGTGCAAGGTTTTTCAGGATAGATCTAAACTTCTAAAAAAAGTCATGGTCCCTAGATTGTTCCTATCTCGAAAGACAAAGACCCAATTCATGAATTAATCACAAGTAAGGATAAGCCATCTCAATATGACTAGTCCATGATACTGGTAACAATCTGAGTGGTGTCTCAACAAATGTCAAGTGAGCATAAAGCCTCTGAATAACAAAAGTTGACACCCCTCCTATTCCTCGAGTTCGCATAGACTCGGGTATGAATCCCAAAAAGTGTGTGAGTTAAGTGATAGTGACGTGTGTGAGGGAGCATACAAACCTGTATAAAAAAAATTTAAAAAGACCAAATTACCCCAAAACCTGCAAAAACATCAATACAATAGCCAGCAAGTAATCATCTATCCTAGGGTTTCAACAATTAAGCATAAAACATATATACAAGTCAAAATATACATAGGATAACGCTATCAGATATTTACATAAAAGATGCTAAATAAAATCTATTTACAAACAAATAAGAAAACAAAAACAAGGACAAAAAAGGGTAAAATACATAAATAGAGATTATTAATAATTTGCACAACTAATAACAACAGGCCTGATTCTTCAAGTGTCCCCAATGGAGTCGCCATCTGTCGCGACCAAGATCGCGGCGGATGTAGCAACTTAAATTAAAAAAATTTATTAAGAGTCGCCACCAATTTTATTTTTTATTAAGGAAAAATTGGAAAACCTAAGAAAATAGTCTTTGAAAACCATATTAGATTTAGGTATCAGTTATGAATAGGGAATGATGGAAACTTAATCCCACAGCACCCTTAACACACCCATCCTAAGATGGTACCTTAAGTCAGTTATGCAAAACTTGATAATCTCAAATATATTTATTTTACTCATCTTAAAAAAAATATTATAACTATTTTTTTAAAGAAAAGAAAAAAGAAACAACCAAATTGTGAAAATTTAATTTTTGACTTGACGGAACAAGACTCTCGCTCCTACGTATCCTCAAGTGCAATGAGGAACTCAAAGTCACATCATTCTCTAAAAAATAAGTGTGGGTTGGTCAATTTAATTAAAAAAAGAAACTTAAAGCTTTTGAATCAAATTTGTCAACAAATGATGCAACATGTCAACAGGCATAAAAGCAAGGCACATCCCATAAACGGACAAGATAAACAGATTAAAATCAACCTAACTCACAAAAATTATTTTTTATCACCTTTTTGGCCCCTTTTTGTGTTTTCTTTTATTTATGTTTTTTGTTATTTTTTTATGTATATTATTTTTTACTTTTTCACTTTTTTGGCTTTTTTTATATTTTGGTATTTTTATTATTATCTAATTCCATACAATTTTGTTCTTACATTTTTTAATTTATTATTTTCACTAAGTCTCTAAACTACTAAGCAAACTAACCTTAGCCTAAAAAAACAAAACACTCCTCTAAAACCAACTCTTTTTTTATGTTTTCATTTTTTTTCATTTTTTTTCTTTATATGGGTCCCTTATGTTTTTGAATCCAAACTAAAAATAAAATAAAATGAAAGCAACATAATTCAGAACGAAAGGAAAGAGAGACTTTTTAGTCTCTGCAAAATGGAAATGAGACAGAGCAAAAGAACAAGAATGCTTGAGGGTGCCAACCGACTCAAATATGGCAGGTGTGGATCTAGGCTCTCTGAGGCTGGGTCGAGACGAAACAGAGGTGTGGTGGTTGTGGGTTGCGGAGTCGGATCTGGGCTATATGGTTCAGGCTAAGGCAGTTCACGATGGCTACAGATGAGTCACGCGACACGAGTTGCGGTACCAGATGTGGGTTGACGGCGAGGCTCGGTGGATCGACATTTGGTTGGATTTGGCAGGCTCGGGCAGTTGTTTCGGTCTGGTCTAGATGGTGCAGCGCGTGGCTGGTGCTGGTGGAGGAGCGAGTCGTAGTCGTTTGAGCTGGTTGTTCATTGGCAGCGTGTTACGATTGGGCTTCTGGTTCGACCTACGATGGTGAATAGATGCTGGTAGCGGTTCATGGCAGCTGATGAAGGCGCGGGTCCAGTGTGAAGACTAGGGAGCCGGTGATGGCTCGCAGTGCTAGGTTGTGTGAGCTGGAGCGGCTCAGTGCTGTGCGGCTGGTCTAGGTCGTGTGGGTGAAGTTGGTTATGGGTGAAAGTTGGAGATGGTGGCTAGGTTTTGGGTGAAATAGGGGTGTTTTGTGGTTGTTTAAAGGTTTTTTGATGGAAGTTGATGGTGGAGTGTTATGGTGATTATGGTTTGTATGGTGTTGTTGTTTTTGGTGGAGCAAGGTGGTTACTGGATGGAGGTGATGATGATGAACGTGACTGGGTATTGGGTGAAATGTAATGGTTACACGGTGGTGCAAGGTGAATGTGATGGCAGGATGTGAAGTTTTGCGAGATGGTTATTTTTGGTGGCTGTCTTTTGTTATGGGGATGGTAAAAATGATGGTTATGGAGGCAGAAAGATGGTGGTTGTGAGCTTGGTGATGATGATGGTGTTAGGGGTTGTAGATGGTTGGGTTATGTGGTGTTGCTGGTGATAGTTTGAATGCAGAAATGGGATGGAGTTGGATAGTAGCAGCAAGGTGGTTTTAGGTGGGGTGGTTTGGTGTTTAGAGGTGGATCGTTAACGATGATGAAGTGGGGATCCCATTTATGTGATGGTGGCTGGAGGATGGAGGCTGCTCTCTGTAAATGGGTCTCTGCAAATTTTGAGTTCTCTCTAAAGAATCCTCCCCTCCAAAATGCTTAGCTTCCTATTTTTATCCTTTTTGCCGTCCAAGTCCTTTTTTTTTCTATTTTTAGTTGACATTTTCTTATTTTTTCTCCTCCTTTCCGTAAACCACTCCCTGCCTTTTTTACACATTGAGCCCCTCACTTCCTTCATCTAGCAAACATTTCTTTCTTTCAATCCTTTCATCTCTTTTTTTTTCTTTTGCTTGTGCAGATGTGATGCATTCAATGCATTGTAGCTCCAAAATTTGCTTTTGCTTCTCCTTAGGGAACCATGGCAGAGTAACCAAACGAAAAATGATAACTGTGGTTAGAATTGAATCTTGTTTGGCACATTGATATGGGCTTAGTTTGTATTGGGTTATGGATTTTGGGATCAAGTTTAATGGGTCTTGGTCTAGAATGGATCTGGGTTTACCTATATTTGATGGGTCACAAATTGGTTTGGGCTCAATGTAGGTAGCTTGAGAGAAATTGGGTCATCTTATTTTATTTTATTTTATTCATTTTTTTATTTTTTTATTTTTTATATTTTATTTTTTTTGAATAAAATTGGGTATTCACAATAACTTAAGGCTTATAACCAGCCATGGTTATAGCCCTTTAATTTGGACTTTTTACTTGGTTCTTTGTCTCTCATTTCTCACTTTTTTCTCTTCTCTTCATGACTAGATAGAAACAGCAGCAGAGAAGGAAGCACAAAGTGGAGGAAAGGAAGGCAAGAAGCACAACAAGAAGAGGAAATCCAAGGTTAAGGATTGAGGTTCAATCTGTAGCAACTTAACAGCTTGAGGTAGGGGTTCTTGAGCTCAAAGTCTTACTTCTTACTCATTTTCATGTTTAGCTTGTATTGAGGTTTGATATGCCAAAATGAGATCTTGAGGTGTTTTGAGTGATTTTCTTGCTTGGATAAGTCTTATGTATTGTTTATGACTTGTTCATGCTAAGAGTTTGGATTAGAAATTGAAAACTCTCCACTTGAACCATTAAAGTTCAAAGTGAGGATTTTAGGGGTTTGGATGAGTGATTTGATTCAAGGATCCATTTTTGATGAAATCAATAGGTGTTTTATGTTTCCTTCATGTTTGTGAACTTGTTTGGGACTTAAAATCACCTAGAAACAAATTTGAAGTGATCAAATTTCATAAATTGCACTAATGGAACAGTGCACAACCTGTAAAACTATGCAAAAGTTGCTGTTGGGCGCTCGATGCTCAAGTGCGCAAGCCTTACGCTCTCAAGCGCTTGTTGTAACACCTTGATTTTTCTTTCTTTCTTTGTTATATATGTTTTTTTAATTTTTATGATTTTTGTGAATTATTTGAATTATTTTGATTATTTTATTATTATTTTGGACTGTATGTGTGTTTGAGGTGGGCTTGGAATAATAAAAAAATTTTGGGATTAGAAAAATTTGGACTGTTAATGTGGAGCCGGAGGAGCTTACTAAACCCGAAACCAAAAATAGTTTTAAAAAATTTTCTTTTTCTGAGATTTTACTCTGTTCTATTATCCATTGAATAATGTTATTATCCATTGGGCAATAAACATTGGTTTTCTAGCAGTAGCCTTTGTCCATTGGATAATAGCTACTGGAAAATATCTTGATGGCTAGTCAAGTTTGATGGTTATGACAGCTTTATGGTGGACCAATGAGAAGGAAGCTTACTTGAGAAGTGTGATGGAGTCAACAATAATGGGTTGGACTTTGTGTGTTGCACCAATGGATGACAAGCTTGGAGGAGAAGTTTTGATCTCCACCCTTGATGTAGTCCACACAGTTTTGAGGAGCTTCTAGGAGAAGCTTAAGTAATCAATTTGATCACTCCTTCTTCTATGTCTATCTTGTTTTGTTTTCAAGAAGCAAATATATCAAAAGCTATCACAAAAACTCTCATTTTTCTCTCTATTGAGCTCACGGTCAACACCCCTTTTTCAATCTCAAATTATGATCAATTCCAAACACCATTTCAAGACACTTTTGTGTTGTGACCAACATCCAGTTCATCCATCTTTAAGTTTTTTCTTCAAGCTCAAGTTTAAGGGTTTTTAGGTGAAGTTCTTGAATTTTCACTTCTTGTTTCATTTTCAAGTTCTAGACCATATCTTGATCTATGGTTATCTTGTTTCAAGCCTTAGATGTTAATATTTATATGTTTGTTTTGATTTCAAGAATAACTTGGTGGTGGAAGTTTGCTTCAAAAAGGCATACAAGGAGCTTTGGAGCATTATCAAAGGTAAGAGGGAGATTAACCTCATTAACCAATTATGGTGGTGAGGAACGAAAATTTGGGTTGCAGGTGAAAAGTCCATGTGAGGATTTATTCACTTGTTTGTATGAATTTTGTGATTTGTATTTATTTGCTTTATGTGATTTTTATGACTTTAATAGCATGCATGAACTTGATATAGTAGAATCATGATGATTTTAGTATGTTGTATGCTATGATTTAGGTTGGAAAAGAAAGAAATTTTGGTCCCAATGACTACTATGGCTCACGGCCATCATGCCCTCAATAGGGTAACCTAATGCAAAAATGCTTTATTAATTGTTAACCTAGATGATTTAGTTATAAGAAATTTAATTAAGGATTTACGAGATAAAAATAGAAATTGAATAAATTTTATCATTGAACAAAGAGTAATTTTCAGCCATGATGTTAGAAAATAGGATTGAGAAGTAAATTGGAAACTTAAAGTATTTAATTTAAAAGGATTTTTAATAAGGCCAAATGAAATAACTTTTAAAGAATGGTTTGGAATGTAAAGTACTTTATTTAAGAAAGTTTTTATTTAGAGTAATGAACAAAGATTTTTGAGATATTTTAATTTAATTAAAATAATATGAGTTTTTGTGAAAATAGTTAGGAAATATTAATTAGAGGAGGTTTAGTGAGAAAATGTTAGAATTAAAGTCTAATTTTTATATTAAATGAGAAAAGTTTAAAATTAAGTTTAGAATATCAATAAAATATTTTATGCTATTGAAAATATATAGAAAAGCCTTTACGCGATTTAAAAATGATGATTTTTAACTATGCGATTAAGAAAACGTTTTAAAAGTTTTACGCGAATGGAAAATGATGGAAAAATGTTACGCGATTTGAAAACGTAACAAAAATGTTATGCGATTGTAAAAACGCGATAAAAGTGGTTCGCGATTGAGAAAAGCAGCAGTTTGCTATTGGTCCGATGTACTAGATCGAAAATAACAAATGTATGGTTGTAGCTAGTAGTGGCTTGTGTTATGCATTAAGTCATTGATCATGCATTAAAATTTTTTACAGACGGTGTCTGTTAAGGCTATTTTCCTAGGAGATGAATTACACGTACGGGTGCGAATTGCGTTAGTGAAGGTCTATGAATGACCTTGGAGGAGTCGGGGCGCGAGTATCTCACAAGTGGCCAGTTAGTAGCTCTACTGTGTCGTGGCGACTGTTACAAACACACTGATGATCTCGACAAGACACTGCTCTATTCCCGATCTGGCATAGAATGTCTTGTATAAGCCCTTATGCGTACGCTGATAATTTTTATAGCACTTGAATTGAGGCTGATGATATACAGACATATCTTCTGGATTATTCTCTCTGAAATTGTGTTTTAGCTTCATGGAGTAGGAAATTGGTACATTGTGCATTTGCATAGTCAGTCGATATATTATTGTGATATATATGTTTGTGGAATTATTTGTTTTTTGATGCAATGAATATATTTGTTATTGTTGTATATGAATGACATTATTGTCATTACTGTTTTTATACTGTCATACTAGTATTGATGTAGGGGATCTCACCTCTTTATGTTTTTGCTCTTTCTGTATCTGTTTTATGTTTATGTATGAGAAAACTATGAAGGCGACACAACGAGATCTTTTGGGTTTTGTTGGAGTGTAGTTTCTTGGAGGTACTAATACCTGACGTGTCTTTTGTGATATGGAGTATAACGCCTCAAAATTTTCTTATTTCATGATAAACACTCATTTTATAATATTTGAGATTTTTGTGAATTTTTGTTGATTTTTTAAAAAATGTTGAATATTTTAATATATTCCTCATTTTGCATGCACACTGAGCAAAACCGGTGTAACGCTCCGAAAATTATTTGTTTCATGACAAATAGTTATTTTATAATATTTGTGATTTTTGTGAATTTTTTTAGATTTTTTGAGACTGTTGATTATTTTAATATATTTTTCAATTTCCGTACACTTTGAGCAGAGCCAAGAAAATAGAATATTTTTCCCAAGGCTGGTAAACCTTGAACTGTGGAAACGTCGATGGAGGATCTTACTAAACCCGAGGTCGGGCATAGTGTACGAGGTTTACATTTTTTGAGATTTTATTTGATAAATAAAATCGTTGTACTGTAAAATTATCCAATGAATAATAAATACTATTTCTATCAATGTAACTTTTGTTCACTAAATAATAGCTCTAGTAGAGTGTTAATCATTTTTTCTAGAGTATTCACTTTAGAAGACAACATCACTTTTCACTTTATCGAGAAGCGCGTGAAGCTTATCAAGGAAGCTTCCTTCCAAACTTCGCAAGGAAGCCTCACTCCCTCTCTCCTCCCACTCTCGACACGACCATGAAGGCCTCTTTGGAGCCAAAAGTTTGTTTTACACTTTATTACTTTCAATTCTAATTTTTGAAATCATTTCTTCTATTATCAACTTCTCTCTCTACATTTTCTATCTTACTTTTCTTCTTCACATTTTCTCCTCCTTCTCTCTACCACACCACATGGCCTCACCTCTTCCAAGCCCTCCAAGATTATAAAAATTTATAACAATCATATTTCGTCAATCTCCATCACATTCTAAACACCTTTCTAGTTTGAATTTACTTGAAAAGCTACCATCTTCATCATCTTCTTAAAGCTTCAAAGTTTGAGACTTTAGGGTAAGATTCTTGATTTCTCATCTTTTCTTCTTCATTTTCGTTTTCATGGCCATCACCATGACCATTGATCCATTTTTTTTCAAGCCTTGGTGTTGATTTGTTGAGTTGTGATTCTTAGGGTTTTTGGTGAGCTTGGCCGAATTTCGCAAGGAGCTTCAAGGGAGTTTCTTTGCTTGTTTTCTCTTAGGTAAGAGGAAGATATTCCACTTCAACCACCCATGGTGGTGGGGGACAAATTTGTGTGTTGAAATTGGAGGATCCATGTGTGAATTTCTCCTCTTGATTGCTTGATTTTTGATGATTTGTAATTATGTGCTTGTATGATGTAGTCACTTGATGTTGTTATATTATGTTTGCATGGATAAATTGTGATATTTTGTGTGCTTGAAATCATGTATGAAAAATAAGGAATCTTTGCTTATGTTGAAGGAAGCTCATGGCCAAATGGCCCTATGATGGGTCCTTGATGAAACCTTATGTAACAATTTGGGAATGTAAATGCTAGTGAGTGATAATTAATGGAGTGATGAAAAATTGGGTCCCTAGTTCTTTAGAGGGCTCACGGCCTCTTAGGGAAATGAAGGCAAAAATGTTGTGTTAAGATGGAAACCTAGATAATTGAATAAATAGAAATTAATTAAGGATTCATGAAATCTAAGGAACCAAGAATGAGATTTTGTCCTAAAATTTAGAATAACTTTAAATTAAAGGAAGGATAAGAGTGTGTGGGACTTGGAGAACCTTAGAATAATTTTCTAAGTGAGTGTGCTTAAATTTAAAGTAGGGAACTTAACAAATCAAGAGAATTCCTTTAGGGGAGGATTTTATAAGAAATGCTAAATTGAAGCGAAACTTAGTTAAATTGATAATTAAAAATTAATTAGGGATTCATAAGATGGAAAGAGAAAGGAAATGACATTTTACCATAAAACTATGAGTAGATCTTGACCTCTAAAGAAAAATGAGTGTAAATGAGACTTTGAGAATCATAAGACATTAAATTGAATAAGCTTTATTAAGAATAAAGAGAATGATTAATTGAATTAGAAAAACAAGGATTAGGAGTGTAAGGGAAGATTTGAGAAACATAAAATACTTATTTTAGATGAATTTTATTAAGGACAAAGAAAAGAACAATGATAAAACTTTATGAGATAATGATATGTCCAAAATTGATTATGAATGACAACTTTGTTATCGGGCCTATGAGTGGGACCTAAATCTGTTGATGATTGTCTTGACTTATGGTTATGAAATGCACCATTGAAATCCTCTGTGATAGCATACATTTGGCATTGTGCTTTTGGAACCAAAATATCGGACCCAGAAACATCAGATAGACAATTTAGTTAGATGTGGTTTACCTTTATAACCAGAAACATCAGATAGACGAGCGAGTTAGATAGAACTAGTTATCAAAAGAAACCCAGATAATAGTGGTACTATGTAGTCGTATGGACGGTTATATAATATCACCGATGAAAATGGTATTGAACAATTATATGGACGATTGCTTTAATACCATTGGGAATGGTATGACGGAGGGTTGATCCTGTTGAATATGCATTTGTACATTATACAATTATGGCATTTTATGCCTAGGAGTGAACGAGAACTTACAGGATAGTGGGGCCTTGAATAGACCTATGGGGACGTCAGGGTGCGGTGATTCACTTGTGATTATGCTATCATATTGTATACCCCTGGCCGTGAACACTGTAGCAACGCACTGGTTGTCTGACAATCCATTATTACTTTTCGTGGCCTGGCATAGACTGTCTATTGAGGGGGGGACAGATCTTCTGGGACGTTCATCTTTGAAAACTGAGTCTAGCTCCATGGAGGAGGAAATGAGTACATTATACCTGAGGATGGTCAGCATACACATTGTGCATATGCATGGTCAGTTCATATATTGTCATGGCATGGTCTATATACATATTGTGGTGGCATAATTGTGATTTATATATCTATGGTGGATAACTGTTGTTATAGTGCTGTTAATATTTATATTATTGTGGGATATGTTTCTGATGATATCTATGAAAATTGATAACTTGAATATATCTGTAATGTCTGTATGTATGGAATGACTTCGTCATTCGTATTATTTTTTCTTTGCTGCCATGTTGGTAATGATATAGGATATCTCACCTCTTGCTTGCATTATTCTTTGTTCTATGTGATTTTTGGTTAAAGACTGTAAAGGGGTAGAGGTAGAATCTCCTGTGTTCGGTGAGGGCAACCAGAAGGGGTTCTTTTGGTTTCATCAAGATTGTGTTCACCGGGGGTGCCAATGCTTGGCAAGCCGACTAGGCCAGCAAACGTATACGGTATTGTTGAGGATCTGATCTTGACCGTGAGGAGGACCGCAATGAAGATCCTATCCAAATTCTCACTATATAAGCGCATCTAGAGTTGCCTTACCCATTCGGGAGCTATGGAGTGATTTGATTCACACACCTAGAGAGGACGAGGATTCTATGACATCAACTGCTAGGACACCTGCCCGTGAGACCACACGTTGTTCTGTCTTTGTGTCCTCAAATGAACCGGGGGAGGATCTCGAGGTGGATTTGATAGAGTGCCCAACTCCTTAGTCGTGGTTTCGTTATGGGTAGTTTATGTTTCTTTAGCATTACCTGTATAAGGGTTCTTTTGAGTATATATATGTTTTAAAGTAATTATCTGGTTTTATATGCTGTATTTTAAGTATGTCTCATTGAATTATAATTATATATATATTTTTTATATGACAACACGTGTAACTATTCATTCGTGGCTCATATTTTCTTTATATGCAAAATGATTAAATTTGAAAAATTGTTATTTGAGTTGTAGTACGCCAAAATTTCGTGACCGTGGTATAATGACGATTGTGTCGTAGTTATTAAATCGAGGGTTGTTACACGGAGCACATAGATATATCGAGGATATTACTCCATCGATGTGTAGGACCCGACATGGGGTTACTACTTTTTCCTTTAGTGTTATTGTTTATGTAGAGTTTCATATGCCTATTAGGGTTTTGTGGGGTAATACTCACTATACTCCTAGGGAGAACTCTGTAATATCTTCTGCTTGGACTCCCATCCGTCGAGATATTCCCTGACTTAGGAATTTGTCTTCTGAGGAGGAGGAGGATCCTAAGGAGTACCCTTCCCTTTAGGTGTATTGGACTTGGGCTTAAATAGGTGTTGTTTAGTTGTTGTACATATGCTTTTAGATATATAGTTTTATATATTTACGCTTTTACTAAATGATGTTTATATATGTAAAGTGTAATATTCAATTCTCTGTGTTTCATGTTCTTTATATTTCATTAAGTTTATGTTATCCGCAAAAAGAATTTTGAAACTCGTATTTTATAATATTAAATCTTTTATAGCTTGGGTAAAGTTTTGAAAGAGTTGGTCTGAAATGTAATGCCCTTTGGAGGGTGTTACACTTGTTGCCCAGAAGAACACGCTAAGAGTGCTAGTGCAATCAAGCGCCCTTGCTTTATGTGCTCAAGTGCGCAATGAATATACAGAACACGCCAGAAACTAGTTGTGCACTCAAGCTCTTGAGCTTTACATGCTCAAGCGCTCAGATAGGGCAAGGGCTATGTTTTAGCATTGTGATGCTAATTTAATTCCCTACTTGGTGAGATCATTTGTGCAAGTCTTTTAGGGTGTAATAAGACATTTTTGGGAATATTTCCTAGAGAGAATTATCAACTTGCATATGTGAAAAGTTAGGGAATTTTAGACGTCCAAAGTGTGGGAAATGCTTTAGGACAGAGTTGAAGGACCCTAGACACCCAAAGTATAGTGGAGTGTCAATGGATGGTTTGTTGGGACATCTTAGGCTCCCTTAGAGTGATGGTATGCCTATCTATATGCAAAGATTACTCCTTTAGAGTTAAAGTTGTGTTTGAGATGCATAGTTAAAGCATGGTTTCTTGTTTGTCCAGGTTAAGGTTCGTGAATGGTTAGAGACATGGGTTGGTTCCTTTATGTGTTAGAGTTGAGCCAAATTTGTATGTTTTCTAGCTATGCCCTTTTCACTAGGTTAGGGTAAAACCTTGCGACAGAAGTTAGTAAAACCCTAGACGTCCAAGTGTTATGGAATGCTATAAAGTAGTATCTAGAACCTTGAGCAACTGGAGGTTGCCTTGAAATCACTTATGAAGTGATAGTGTGAGGTGCTAGATATGAGAACACTAGTGACATGAGTTCTACTACTTATGTGTTAAGTTGGAGTAAAGCCTTGAGTCACTAGTCTTTGCTTTTCACTTGGTTGTAAACCTTGTGATAAGTGTGATGCTTTGATAACAAACCTGCATATTTAGTTTTCAAACTTGTTATTTGCTATTTCCTATGTGTTATAACCTTGTATGGTGTGCACAACCATTTGGCTAGAGAACAAGGTGTAAATCTAGATTCTCGTAGCGGGTAATGCTATTATGGTCAAGGTTACCGGTATGGATGTGGTAATAGTACTCTTACGTTGGTAAGGGGAAAGTACTCACCTATTACTAAGTAAGGTAAAGGCTTTTAGTTCTAACCTGCTCAGTATATACAAGGGAACGAAGGTTCCTAGGAAATAAGTAAGTAACTTGTGTTTTCAATAACTAAAACCTACATTAGCGTTGCATAATCATTCTATTAGGACTTTGTTTGAGCATAATCATACCTTATAACATAAAGCATTGTATTGTTGATGATTGTATGGACAATTATCTTGCTTGATCGGTTGATTGCTTAGTTGCTTATTCGATAGTATCTTAGGATTGTATGAGTGATTCTTTGATGTTATTAATTTTTTGATATTCTATTACGTAGAGTGTTTTTATGTGTTTAGTTGATTTATTTATTGTAAATGAATAACTGCTAGTATTGGTATGCT
The DNA here is from genome assembly GCA_029884595.1 of Ormosia semicastrata. Lineage (NCBI taxonomy): Eukaryota > Viridiplantae > Streptophyta > Magnoliopsida > Fabales > Fabaceae > Ormosia > Ormosia semicastrata. Next base: position 35,611,704 of record JAQQTO010000048.1, on the reverse strand, counting down.
TACACTAAGAAATTGATTTCTCACTCCTGTGTGTTCCATGTAAATTAATCTAGGTGAAGTCCATCCAAAGGGAAAAGGGCAAGAAAAAGAAGAAGCATAAGACTTAGTTTAGTTGCTTTATTTCTTTTTGCATCAGCTTGTATTTATTTACTTTACTAGCTTGTTTGTAAAAGTTTATGTATTACAGTATGACTTTTTAGCCAATGATGTATATATATGACTTTTTCATCTTCGTGGCTTGCTATAATGATTATATCGGTTATTATGGATTTTGTTTTTATGCATTTTAGAAAGTGTCATGCTTAATATACTTTATCATGATATATACTATTTATTTTATGATAATTTGTATTAGGGTGCTACATTATGATATCAGAGCAGTTCATCTTGTTGAGCCGGAATATGGACAGACTATGCTTAGGCATATTTAGGACTTCCTCTTTGTGTTGTGCATTTCTTTGTCATAACACTGTATTTTATACATTTTGTAATCCTCTCACTAGGCTTCTTAAGGTTTAATTAGGCTTAATTAAGTTGATTTTGACACATTTTATGATTTTGAGCCGAATTGGACAATTAAATAAATTATTGGATAAATTAACTGTAATTATCTCTTTAAAAGTGTTTAGTAAATTAGCTATAACTTGAGTTGTAAATATCTGATTGATGTGATTTTAGTCTTGTAGGAAAGATTAGACAATTCCCTACAACTTTGATGTTGAACACTTTTCCAGAATCGGACTCATTGGAGGTGATATTGGGCTTTGAAATCAGAATAGAGGAGCTGAAATCGGGTCTAAAACACTCTGCAGTAATTGGACCATATCTTGAGTTCTAGGCATGATTTTGGACTCAAACCAAAGTCATTGTAAAGCAAATATTCAGGCCTACAACTTTCATGAAGACCACTTCTCTCAAAAATGAAAAAATGACTGGATGCATAGTTGTGTATTTACTCAATTATTATTTTAAAAAAAAGGAAAAAAAAGAAAAGAGAAATTAAAAAACGTCACGGATGACGTTTTTGACTTAATTATTAAGTGGCTCCTGTAGCCACAGTAGAAGCAAATTGCCTATAAAAGGCAATCAATTGCAACGAGAATTAGAGGAATTCAGTAGAGAATTCGGAGACGGAGACGCACTCTTCGGGGGAGGGGAAATTCTGAGGAATTTCCTCCTCCCTCCAATTTCCTTTCTCTCTCTTTTTCTCTTTTTCTTTCTTTTAGTATATGTATAAATAAGTTCTAGTCTACTTGGGTCAAAGTGTGAAGCTCTTGGTAATAAAATAATGTTAGATTTATTCCTCTCTTGTACTTTAATGATTTATCTTTTTAGTAATTATTATACGTGTTATATTTTATTTCTGATAATTTAGAAACTACCCTTGTAAAGAGGAGTTCTTGATTTATTATGGACAAAATATTAACACAGTAAATGCTTTAACCCATTTACAAGTGGTGGTAATAATTAAAAGAAATATAATATAATTACGTATATTATTTTATTTCATATTGTATTTTGTTTCCAATCAATTTAGAAACTCTCCTTGTAAAGTGGAGTTCTTGATTTGTTGTAGACAAGATATTGGCACAATGAATGCTTTAACCCATTTACAAGTGTTGGTGTTAGAAACTCTCAGTAAAGTGGAGATCTTGATTTATTGTAGACAAAATATTGTAAGCATGAATGCTTGATCCCATTTATGAACGGTGGTATTAATAGATGATTAAAGGAAACATAATATAATTACGTATATTATTTTAATGGACTTTTAACGTTGTATTTTCCGATTGGAACCTCCATATTGCGAAGATTCTAATTGAGTTATAAAAGGAATTAATCTTACTTTTACTTTATTTACCAAAAGTGGATCATTTTACCCAAGTAAATAATTTTTACCGTAGTTACAAAATATTTACTTCACCTTAATCTTCAACAATTCCCTGTGAATCGACCTCGGACTCACTGAGAAATTTATTACTTGAGACAGCCTGCACTTAGGGTTTGCGAATGCGACGATTGAAAATTGTGCATCAAGTTTTTAAGCGCATTCTTAGTGACTTATTTTGAAGAATAAATTTTTGTTGTAAATATTTTTGTACATAGTAAAAAGTAAATAGTATGTGAATAGTACGTGAATAGCGTGTAAATAGTAATGTGAATAGTATGAATAGTAAAAAAAATTTATGAATAGTGTGAATAGTATAAATAGGGTAAATAATATGTGAATAGTATAAATAGTAAAAAAGTAAAAAAAAATTAATAATAATAAAATTAATTTAAAAAAAGATGTGTGAATAGTGTGAATAGTAAAAAAGTAAAAAAAAGTAAAAAAGTAAAAAAAAAATTTATATATTAAAAAAAACAAAAATTTAAAAAAAAAAAAGGTGGTCACACCCGTGACCACCCAAAAAAAATGAAAATAAAAATAATAAAAATAAGAAAAAAAATGGAAATAAGTGAATAAAAGGAAAACTCATGTGAAGGTTGGAAGGATGGAAATGATGGTGAAATGTTTTGATCATAGTGGAGTAGGTGGTGGCTATAGTGGTGGGTCACAAATGATGATGAAAGATTTTGGATATAGTGGAGTAGGTGGTGGCTATAGTGGTGGGTCACAAATGATGATGAAAGATTTTGGACATAGTAGAGTAGGTGGTGGCTATAGTGGTGGGTCACGTTTTTGAAAAAAAAAATGGTGGAGTTTTGACTATTGTGGGTGGATTGTACGTGGAGTTGGATTTTTCTGTACATACTAATATACTAACTTAGTGGGAGAAATTTTCCCTTTTATTTTTTTGTATATACTAACTTTGTGGGAGAAATCTCTCCCTTTTCTTTTCTTGTACATATTAATTTAGTGGGGGTAATTCTCCCTTTTATTTTTTCTATACTTTACTAATTTAGTGGGGGAAACTCTCCCTAATCTCTCTATAATCTGCAATCATTAATGAAATAATCTTTCTTCTTCTCTTCTCTCTCATTGAGCAAAAAATCGGTTTTGCAGATTCTCTCGATTTTCATATTTTAAATTTACTTTTTTCACTTTATTTACATTATTTTATTTTTTTTTACATTTTTTTTGTCATTTATTTTTGTTCATTTATTTTCTGTCATTTATTTTTGTCATTTATTTTTTTTTTTGTCATTTATTTTTGTTTACTAACTTACTAACTTTCTTACTAACTATCTAACTTTTTACTTTACTAATTTCTAACATTTTAATTTATCTCGCATACTAACTTTTTATTTATTTTTTGCTTATTAACTTATTGGTGGTTGGTTTATACCATACCTTTGTTAATATTTATTTACTAAGTATTAATATATATATTTGGTGGTTGGTTTATTACCACGCCTTTGTTAATATATATATTTGGTGGTTGGTTTATTACCCGACCTTTGTTATTTTTTTTTTTATTTGGTGGTTGGTTTCTACCACACCATTTTTATTTTTTTTTTATTTGGTGGTTGGTTTATTCCACACCTTTGTAAAATTTATTTGGTGGTGGTTTATACCACATCTTTGTATATATTTATTTTCCTTATTTTTTTCTTTTCTTTTGTCTTGTGTGTTTTTAGGGTGAAAACGTAACTTGATTCAATTGACATGTATTAAGATTAGAATTTTAATCAATTTCTTTTCTACTCAATTTGAGTGCCTATTATGGTTCATAATGCTTTTATAAATTGGTCACTCATAAATTGATCTAGTGGGTATATGTGTAACCCGAAATGTTTGCATATGACCTAGACCATAAATAATAAGGTGCCATGATTTATAATCATCTAGGAATAGAGATTATAGGTTGTGTGGGAGAACTGTGGTATTTTTCCATGAGAATCCATAGAGTAAAAGTCATGCTTTTAAATGTTTTTAAATTACTGATTCTCCCCATAAATTGAATGATTAGAAATTGATTAGAAGGAAGGTCCCAAAGCTACTCTATTGTCTATGATAGATTATTGAATCAAATGAAGTCTGATCCCTAGTATTCTAATTTCATGTGTTTTCATTTCAAAATAAAAAAAATAAAAAAAATTGTTTTCTCTTTTTCTTCTTAATTTCGTGTGTTTTAGTGTTTGTTTTTCTTTTCTTTTTAAATAGTCAAACTTTATTTTGACAATTTGGTCATGTGTCGATTTTCTCAACAAGTTTTTGTAAACCTAGGTTGATACGGTAGATTTTGTTGCTTCAAGAATTCAAAATGAGCCAAAAATGTTTTGTCCATACTTACAATAGGCTCAGTTTTTTTTTAAATTACACCTATCAATGATTTTTTTTTCTCTGATGAATTTTTAATTTCATGTTTGATTTGCCAAAATTGTCAATTTTTCTTGTAACAAGCAAAGTTGTTCTTTGTGGATGGTTTCTGCAAATAAAAAAAAAAGATAAAATATTTTTTATTAAAGAATGGCTTGAGTAAGGAGTCATTAGGTAAAATCTTTTTGACTCTTGAGACGCATTCTTGTGAATTTGTCTAGTGTGAATTTATTAATTTGTGGAATCTCTTCAAAGGCAAGTAAGCGCGTTACAGTCTTGGGAATCTGACTCAAAAAGACCCTATTTGTCAATTTATAAGAAAATTGGATGGGAAGCTTATTCTCGACTCATAGAAGGCGTTTAAGCCGTTACTGGACGTAAAATCAGAGGAAGATGTGAGCTACAATCACAACTACATGTATATATTTTCTTGTATATCTTCTTCTTATGACAAATTGATCCAATGAGCGAAATTTAGATTGGTCGAAAGAAATGTTACGGGAAGCAGTAAGAAAAGCAAGCCAGTTTAGACACTCCAATTATTTAAATAATTACAAGCTTTGGTTTTGTTCATCGTATTTTGTTTCTGTTTATATTTGTGTGAAGTTTCTCTTTTCAGTAATTGCGGTAACAGGTACTATCTTCTATCTTTTTCCTTTCTATTTTTTTAACATTGAGGACAATGTTATGATCTAGTTGGGGGGAAGGATAGTTGTGTGACTAGTTGTGTAAAAAAATGTATAAAAAAAATTAGTAAGTGTGTTTCTTTTTGTCGTGTGTAGAGTTGTTTAAAAAAAAAATTTTGAAAGTGTGTTTATGTTTGTTGTGTTTATATATTTGTCAGTAATTTACTAAACCAGTTAAGGATGGTAGAGTAAGGAGTAAATGGTACTCTTGAGACGCATCTTAGTTGGGGTAGACAACTAGTTTGTGTGGAAGTAGCAAATGAATTCAGGAAAATTTACATGATTGAGTAAATTGTCTTCTTTCTTAAAATTCACATGCTTGGTTATGGATGTTGAATTGGTGGACTGAGAATGATAGAATTATGCCTTGTGAGATTTTGAGCCTATTGATGAATGGATTGAACATTTGTACCATTCTCTTCTTTTTTGTGTGAATTTCACTCATGGAATTGTTACTCTAGAACTTGCTTCGATTCTTTTTTAAACTACTTTTTCACATGCATACATAAACATGATTGAGGCAAATTTTCTTGAATTAACTACTTTGACCAAATAGCTAACCTTACATATTTTCCTTTACTTAACCTCTTTGAACTTATTTGACCATTCTTTGTTTCTAACTCATTATGTGCCTTAAATGAAAAATCATGTTCTTACTTGAACTTAGGGAATAAGAGAACATTAGTTTTGTCATTCAATGAGTTCTTGCACAAGTGTGGGGGTGTGTGTGCCGAATGGTTAAAATATATATATATATATATATATATGATGTTCTTCTTCTAAAAAAAATAAAAAAAATTAAAATAAAATAAAAAATAAAATAAAAAAATGTAAAAAAGAAAAAAGGGTTAACAAGACAATAAAGGAAAGGAAAAGAATATGTAAAGGGAATTTGTATTAAGTGGAGTTGAGATGAACTTTTATGTTTGTTAATTGAACTCAGCTCTCATGCTCTTTTATTCTCTGGTATTTAATTTGTCATATCCATATTACCTCCTCCTTTACCTTGACCCCATTACAACCTAGAATAAAGTCCTCATGATTTGTGTATGCATGTGTTTTGAGTAGTGGAGAAATAGAAGACAAACAAGCTTATGGTAGTGCAATTTTCATGGGTTGAATTGAGTGAAATACCTGCCTTTTAAACACTTGAGGGATTGAGAGTGAATCTTGTGAAGATCTATCATTCTTGATTCATTCTTTTCAACTGAAGTTTCCTTGCTTGTTGGTTTGAGATGTGAAGAAATGTTACCTCATGACTATTTTGATCCCTTGATTGTCTAGTTGCTATTCTTGAGTCATTGAATCCTTTAGAGTTTTTTTTTAGTTTTTGAGTTTGTGTTGTTTTTCATTTTTCTTTAGTTTTTGTCTTTTGTATTTTACCCAGGAGTGCAAAAGTTAAGTGTGGGGGAATTTAATAACACTGTATTTTATACATTTTGTAATCCTCTCACTAGGCTTCTTAAGGTTCAATTAGGCTTAATTAAGTTAGTTTTGACACATTTTATGATTTTGAGCCGAATTGGACAATTAAATAAATTATTGCATAAATTAACCGTAATTATTTCTTTGGAAGTGTTTAATAAATTAGCTATAACTTGAGTTGCAAATATCTGATTGATGTGATTTTGGTCTTGTAGGAAAGCTTAGACAATTCCCTACAACTTTGATGTTGAACACTTTTCCAGAATCGAACTCCTTGGAGGTGATATTGGGCTTTGAAGTCAGAATAGAGGAGCTGAAATCGGGTCTAAAACACTCTGCAGTAATTGGACCATATCTTGAGTTTTAGGCATGATTTTGGACTCAAACCAAAGCCATTGTAAAGCAAATATTCAGGCCTACAACTTTCATGAAGACCACTTCTCTCAAAAATGAAAAAATGACTGGATGCACGGTTATGTATTTACTCAATTATTATTTTAAAAAAAAGAAAAAAAAGAAAAGAGAAATTAGAAAAACGTCACGGATGACGTTTTTGACTTAATTATTAAGTGGCTCCTGTAGCCATAGTAGAAGCAAATTGCCTATAAAAGGCAATCAATTGCAACGAGAATTGGAGGAATTCAGAAGAGAATTCGGAGCCGAAGACGCACTCTTCGGGGGAGGGGAAATTCTGAGGAATTTCCTCCTCCCTCCAATTTCCTTTCTCTCTCTTTTTCTCTTTTTCTTTCTTTTAGTCTATGTGTAAATAAGTTCTAGTCTACTTGGGTCAAAGTGTGAAGCTCTTGGTAATAAAATAAGGTTAGATTTATTCCTCTCTTGTACTTTAATAATTTATCTTTTTAGTAATTATTATACGTGTTATATTTTATTTCTGATAATTTAGAAACTACCCTTGTAAAGAGGAGTTCTTGATTTATTGTAGACAAAATATTGGCACAGTAAATGCTTTAACCCATATACAAGTTGTGGTAATAATTAAGAGAAATATAATATAATTACGTATATTATTTTATTTCGTATTGTATTTTGTTTCCAATTAATTTAGAAACTCTCCTTGTAAAGTGGAGTTCTTGATTTGTTGTAGACAAGAGATTGGCACAATGAATGCTTTAACCTATTTACAAGTGTTGGTGTTAGAAACTCTGCTTGTAAAGTGGAGATCTTGATTTATTGTAGACAAAATATTGGCACAGTGAATGCTTGATCCCATTTATGAGTAGTGGTATTAATAGATGATTAAAGGAAACATAATATAATTATGTATATTATTTTAATGGACTTTTAACATTGTATTTTTCGATTGGAACCTCCATGTTGCGAGGATTCTAATTGAGTTATAAAAGGAATTAATCTTACTTTTACTTTATTTACCAAGAGTGGATCATTTTACCCAAGTAAATAATTTTTACCGTAGTCACAAAATATTTACTTCACCTTAATCTTCAATAATTCCCTGTGGATCGACCTCGGACTCACCGAGAAATTTATTACTTGAGACAACCTGCACTTGGGTTTGTAAATGCGACAATTGAAAATTGTGCATCACTTTGTCTCTTGTGTGAGATGTTTGATTGAATTGCATGACCTGCCTATGGTATGCTTGTTTTTAGCTATTATTGCACGATTACATGATATTGGGATTAGCTACCTCAATATATGTTGTTCTATGTGTACAGGAAATTATGGCATCTCCAAGGCGAACCCATGGGGACAGGAGCTCATATGGTGAGGACCCTAGCATTGATGGCAATGACAATAGCTATGAGGGAGCAGGTTGCTGTTGTTAACATGATTTTTGAGAGGATAGAAGCTGATCTATCTCAATAGCTAGTTTCTCCAGTAGCAGCTAAGGAGCAGTTTAGTGAAAGGGAGAACGTTTTAGTAGGCTCTCCAAAAAGGAAAAGGTCAAATGATGAAGTTAGCAAGAGTATCTCTTGGTCTCAGTTGCTACCAGTTAGAGGAAAGTAGACTCAACTTGGAACATGGAACCAAAAGTGCTCGAAATGTGGAAAGCAGTATTGCCACAAGGCATGTGCAGTGTATTTTATATGCGGTCAGTAGGGACACTTTGCGAAATAGTGTTCACAGAGACATAGAGCTATGCCCGATCCTATGCAAGGTATTCTTTGGTGTGTGCTATTAGTTGGAATCTCATCAGGATATTCTTATAGGTTTTGTATGAGTATCTATTGCCTAAGATAGACAATCTAATGGTTCACCTGAGAGGAGCTGCAGTTTTCTCAAAGATTGATCTTAGGTCTGGTTATCATCAAATAAGGATTAGGGAAGAGGATATCCCTAAGACAACTTTTAGAACTAAGTATGGGCATTATGAGTATCTCGTGATGTTCTTTGGGTTGATGAATGCACCGGCAGTGTTCATGGATTACATGAACAAAATCTTTAGACCCTATTTAGATCAGTTTGTTATGGTGTTTATCGATGATATCTTGATATATTCTAAGACTATGGAGGAGCATGAACAACATATGAAGATAGTGTTGGAAATCCTTAAGGAGAATAGGTTGTTTGCCAAGCTATCTAAGTGTGAGTTCTGACTTTCACAAGTTCAATTTTTGGGACGTGTGATATCTCAGGGTGAGATTTTTATGGACCCAAACAAGGTTGATGCAGTGTTGCAGTGGGAGAGACCTACCACTGTGACCAAGATAGAAGCTTTATAGGCCTAGTGGGGTACATAGAAGATTCATAAATGGTTTTTCTCAATTAGCGCTACCATTGACTAGAATGACTAGGAAATGTAGTTCTTTTGAATGAACTCAGGATTATGAGGATAATTTCCAAGAGTTAAAGTTGAGGTTGACTACTACACCGGTGTTGGTAATTCCAGATCCATTGGAGAACTTTGAGGTATACTGTGATGCTTCAAAGATCGGTTTGGGTTGTGTTTTGATGCAATATAGGAGAGTTGTTGCCTACGCATCAAGGCAGTTGAGGCCTCATGAGGAGAACTACCCTACTTATGATCTAGAATTAGTTGTAGTAGTGTTCACATTAAAGGTTTGGAGACATTAATTGTATGAAGTTCAATTTGAGGTGTTCAGTGATCATAAGAGTTTGAAGTACTTATTTGATCAGAAGGAGCTGAACATGAGACAATGAAGATGGATGAAGTTTTTGAAAGACTACGACTTTGGGTTAAAATATCATCCGGGTAAAGCCAATGTGGTGATTGATGCACTAAGTAGGAAATCCCTACATGTGTCTTAGATGATGATCCAAGAGAGTGAATTTCTTGAGAGTTTTAGAGACATGAGGCTTTCAGTATCTGTGTTACCACGTAGTCTCAGTGTGAGTCGTGTGGACATAGTGAGTGACTTTAGGACTCAGATCTTGGAAGCTCAAAAGAAAGATGATACTCTTAGTGATGTAAGTGAGCAGATCTTTTTAGGAAATCTTGGAGAGTTTGATATGTCGAATGATAGGATGACCAAGTTTAGAGGTAGACTTTGCATTCCCCGTGAATCCAGAATCAAGGAAAGGATCCTTGAAGAAGCTCAGTGTAGTCAGTACACTATCCATCCTGGGGCCACTAAGATGTATCAAGACTTGGAGAAATTGTTTTGGTGGACTGGTATGAACAGATACATAGTCAAGGTTATGTCTAGGTGCCTAACTTGTCAGAAGGTTAAGATAGAACACCAGAAACCCTTTAGACCTCTTCAATCTTTGGGAATCCCTGAGTAGAAATGGGATAACATCACAATGGATTTTGTGATAGGCTTGCCTAAGACTCAGTTAGGATTTGATACAATATGGGCTGTAGTGGATAGACTAATCAAGTCTGCCCATTTTATACCTATTAAAGCTAACTACTCCATGGATAGGCTTGCCCGACTATACCTTCAGGACATAGTTAGAATGCACGGTATACCCCTTAGTATAGTTTCTGATAGAGAACCTAGATTTACATCTAGATTTTGGGGAGCCTTGCAGAAAGCTTTTAGAACAAAGCTTAGTATGAGTACAACATATCATCCACAGACTAATAGTCAATCAGAAAGAACTATTCAAACCCTTGAGGATATGTTTAGAGCATTTGTGCTAGAGTAGAAAGGGAGTTGGGATAAGTTCTTTCCCTTAGTGGAGTTTGCCTACAACAACAGTTTTCATACTAGTATAGGCATGGCACCGTATGAAGCACTTGATGGTATAAAGTGTAGGTCCCCTTTGTGTTGGTATGAGGTTGGAGAGAAAACTATCCTAGGACCTGAGTTGGTACAACAAACATAGATCAGATAAAAATGATCTGGGATAGGTTGGTTATGGCTCAGAGTAGGCAGAAGAGCTATGCTGATAAAAGGATAAGACTTCTAGAGTTTAATGACGGAGATCATGTATACTTGACGGTCACTCCTATAACAAGGATTGATAGAGCATTGAGAACACGAAAATTGAACCCTTGTTTCATTGTTCCCTACCAAATCTAAAAAAGAACTAGACCTGTTGCCTACCAAATTGCCTTTCCACCCAGTTTGTCAAAGCTTCATGATGTCTTTCATGTGTCATAGCTTAGGAAGTACAATCTAAATCCTTCACATGTCTTAAGAAATGAATCTGTGTAGTTGAGAGAGGATTTGTCTTATGCTATACGGCCGATGAGGATCGTGGACAGAGGGGTCAAAGATCTTAGAGGTAAGCGGATTCCTTTGGTGAATGTGCTTTGGGATGGTGCTGGTTTCGAGGAGGCGACTTAGGAGTTAGAGTCCCACATGCAGCATGACTACCCGTAGTTGTTCATATGAGGTAAGCAATTTTGGGGATAAAATTTAAAAGAGGGGGGAATGTAACATCCTCTTCAACATGTTAGACTTGTAAGTAGTTACAGAGGTAGCTTAATACTTGCTTAACATATCCGTTTAATTTTGTGACAATCTGATTTGGTTTAGGCACTTTGCTCCAAATCGAAAGTTGAAAAGTTGCTTAAAATGACCCAGATATTAGCATAAATGACTTAGATAATGGAAATAAATGTGGATAATTTATTTTTAAGTCACAAATGCATATTCTATGATGTGGTTGAAGTTTGAGAATAATTGGAGTCTATTTAGTATTTTTAGGCATACTAATTGTGTGTTCTAATGCTAGATTGACTAGACACAGATATGGAAAATTATGATACTTGTGAAACGACTTTTTTTAATGAAGCTTAGTATTTATTTTAAAGTTGTTGGAACTTGAAAAACTTGATTTAGCTAAATCTGAGAATTTTTAGTAGATCGAGAAGTACTAGTGTTATAACTTAAGGCTTATAACTAGCCACAATTACAACTCATTAAGTTGGACCTTTTACTTGGTTCTTTGTCTCTTATTTCTCACTTTTTTCTCTTCTCTTCATGGCTGGACAGACACAGCAGCAGAGAAGGAAGCACAAAGTGGAGGAAAGGAAGGAAAAAAGCACAAGAAGAAGGGGAAATCCAAGGTTAAGGATTGAGGTCCAATTTGCAGCAGCTTAACAGCTTGAGGTAGGGGTTCTTGAGCTCAAAGTATTACTTCTTACTCATTTTCATGTTTAGTTTGTATTGAAGTTTGATATGCCAAAATGAGATCTTCAGGTGTTTTGAGTGATTTTCTTGCTTGGATAAGTCTTATGTGTTGTTTATGACTTGTTCATACTAAGAGTTTGGATTAGAAATTGAAAACTCTTCATTTGGACCGTTAAAGCTCAAAGTGAGGATTTTAGGGGTTTGGATAAATGATTTGATTCAAGGATCCATTTTTGATTAAATTAATTGGTGTTTTATGTTTTCTTCATGTTTATGAACTTGTTTAGGACTTAAAATCACCTAGAAACTAATTTGAAGTGATCGAATTTCGCAAATTGCACCAATGGAACTATGCTCAACCTACAAAATTATGCAGAACTTGTTGCTGGGTGCTCGGTATTCAAGCACGTGAGTCTTATGCTCTTAAGCTCCTGTCACCCAGAAGAACACGCTGATAGTGCTAGCGCGCTCAAGTGCCCGTGCTTTATGCACTCAAGCGCGCAACGACTGTACAGAATGCACTTGGAAACCAGTTGCGTGCTCAAGCGCTCGAGCTTTACACACTCAAGCAATGAGACTGGCCAGAGGTTGTGTTTTAGCATTATGATGCTAATTTAATTCCCTACTTGATGGTATCATTTGTGAAAGTCTTTTAGGGTGTAATGAGACACTTTTAGGAATATTTCCCGGAGAGAATTATTAACTTCCATATGTGAAAAATTTAGGAATTTTAAACATCCAAAGTGTGGGAAATGCTTTAGGATAGAGTTGAAGGACCCTAGACACCCAAAGTGTAGTGGAATGTCAATGGATAGTGTGTTGAGACATCTTTGTGGAAATAAGTTTGCCCCAATGGTTTAATATGTTAAGTTTTGATGATGACAAATACAAGACAAAGAATGATGGTTATGATACATAGATGTCCTTAATAGATTATATTGGATCATGCATGATCATGCACTCCATCTTGTTATATTTCATAAAAGAATTATGTATAATCTTTATAGCATCTTTTATAGAATATATCCAATAATATGTTATATGAGTTGTATTAAATTAATATTGGATTTGACTCTATTTAAATAAAAATGTGTAAAGTGTTCTTTGTTGCATCATATATAGAGATATCCATTAGTAATTGATAAATATTTTATTTGGATGTGTCTATAAAAGTCTTATATGCATGTTAGACTAACTAGAGTTATACATTTATGAATCATGCATATGAAGATATTTAATTATGAATTTGGACTAACTATATTTGTTTTAAGTGAGTAATACTTTGTAGGATAGTCCAAGTACCAAGAGTGAGCATTGCAACAAGAAAGTAAAAGATCACAATTATGCTCAACTCAAGAAGAATGAGAATGATAAGTTGTCCCAAGCATTTGGAATATTTGAAGAGAAAGAAAATTTTTGGAAGCTAGGATTACATCAAGAAACCTAAGGACTAGAATTGATATATTTTCCTTTTAGACTTTCTCCTATGTAAAGATAGAGGCTTTACAAGAAAAGAGCTCAAACATGTTTTTAAATGGTTCTTACATAATAAAATGCTTAACAAACATGTTTTGAAAAGCTAGTCATGGTGGTAGTTAAAAACTATAAAAATAGTCAAGTTTGAGTTTTGAAAAGCTGACCTTTGGTTACTATTTTGATCATAAATTTACGTTTTATTATGAAATTTATTTCATATGAAAATAGATTTAAAGATCTTTCTAATGAATAGTCATTTGCTTAAAACGAATAAGAAATGAAGAAGTTATGACCATTTAAAGTTAGTTTTCGAAATCAGAGTGTAATAACTGATTAGGACACGTAAATAACCGATTATTCTGAGCCTAGAAATGTTCCCAATGGCTATAAATAGCTAGTTTTCATAAGAAATCATTTCTAAACACTACCAACGACTATTTTATCACCTGGGCTCTATAAATAGGTGTAGATTGAAGCTTTTACAACTCTTGAATACTTAATTTGATCCTTGAATCATCAAAATCATATTTTGAGCTCTTTTTTGCAAAATCCTTCTATTCCTTTGTTCTTCAAGTTGTATATCTACTTTTGTGAGAGCTTATAATCTTTTTCTTCATCTTGAAATCATTGTAAGAGGGTGAGGTATCCCTTGTAGTGAGACTCAAACACAAAGGATAAGGTATCTCAAAGGTGTTGTGGGTGCTCTTGAATGTAAAGGTTTTTCGAGCACCTGTGACGCTTGAAGAGTTAGAGGCTCTAGCACAAGGGTGAGATATCCCAAGGTGTGAGGAGTGCTCTTGTTTATACAAAGGTTTTTCTAGCACCCATGAAGTCTAGGAGATAGTGAACAAAATTTCAAGTTAAGCTTGGGGATTGGATGTAGGTCACAAGTGATTGGTGGTTGAACCAAGATAAATTCTTGGGTTTGATTATCTCTTTCCTATACTTTTTAGTTTCAATATTTGGTGCAACATAGTTATATATTGTATATCTTGTCATCTTGATGTTTTGATTTTAAGAACTTGATATTTAACTTATTTGTTTAATTTAACCCATAACTCAAGTTGTATTTAAGTAATCTACAACAGTTGTATCTTTATCAGACTTATTCTGATGCATGTGTTGATTGAAAATATCAAAATGCATAATTTTTTTAAGTTGTTTTGAAAATTTAATCACTCAATTCACTCCGCTCTTGGGTGATGGTTGCCATGGCTAACAATATTAGGCTCCTTTAGTGTGATGGTATGCCTATGTATATGCAAAGATTACTCCTTTAGAGTTAAAGTTAAGTTTGAGATGCATAGTTAAAGCATGTTTCCTTATTTGTCTAGGTTAAGCTTCATGAATGGTTAGAGACATGGGTTAGTTCTTTTATATGTTAGAGTTGTGGCAAATGTGTATGTTTTCTAGCTATACCCTTTTCACTAGGTTAGGGTAAAACCTTGTGATGGAAGTTAGTAAAACCCTAGGCATCCAAGTATTATGGAATACTACAAAGTAGTATCTAGAACCTTGAGCAACTGGAGGTTACCTTGAAATCACTTATGAAGTGATGGTGTGAGGTGCTAGATATGAGAACACTAGTGACATGAGTTCTACTACTTATTTGTTAAGTTGGAGTAAAGCCTTGACTTAGTAGTCTTTGCTTTTCACTTGGTTGTAATCCTTGTGATAAGTGTGTATGCTTTGATAACAAACTTGCATATTTAGTTTTCAAACTTGTTATTTGCTATTTCCTATGTCTTGTAACCTTATATGGTGTGCACAACTATTTGGCTAGAGAACAAGGTGTAAATCTAGATTCTCGTAATGGGTAATGCTATTATGGTTAGGGTTATCGGTATGGGGGTGGTAATAGTACTCTTACGTTGGTAAGGGAAAAGTACTCACCTATTACCAAGTAAGGTAAAGGCTTTTGGGCCTAACTTGCTCAGTATATGCAAGGGAACGAGGGTTCTTAGGAAATAAGTAAGTAACTTATGTTTTCAATAACTAAAACCTACATTAGCGTTGCATAATCATTCTATTAGGACTTTGTTTGAGCATAATCATACCTCATAACATAAAGCATTACATTGTTGACGATTGTATGGGTAGTTGTCTTGCTTGATCGGTTGATTGCTTGGTTGCTTGTTTGATAGTATCATAGGATTGTATGGGTGATTCTTTGTTGTTATTGATTTTCGGATATTCTATTACATAGAGCGTTTTTATATGTTCAGTTGATTTATTTGTTGTAAATGATTAACTGCTAGTATTGGTATGCTTATATTAAGAAATTGTGATTTCTCACCATTGTATGTTCAATGTAAATCCATGTGAAATCCCTCCAAAAGGAAAGGGTAAGAAAAAGAAGAAGCAGAAGACTTAGTTTAGTTGCTTTATTTCTTTTTGCATCAACTTGTATTTATTTACTTTGCTGGCTTATTTGTAAAAGTTTATGTATTACAGTATGACCTTTTAGCCAATAATGTATATATATAACTTTTTCATCTTTGTGACTCTTTATAATGACTATGCCATTTATTATGGATTTTGTTTTTATACATCTTAGAAAGTGACAAGCTTAATGTACTTTATCCTGGAACATACTATTTATTTTACAATAATTTGTATTAGGGTGTTACAGGGTGTTATAGGGTGTTACAATGTGCATGTGTTTGTGATGCATTTTTTGCTACTAAAGTGGTTAAGACCACATATGATAATGTGTATGTTGTCTTTGTCTTTGTGTTTGTAGCCATAGATGACTTGTTTTATCCACACATATACATTAATCTAGTACCTTTATTCATGACCTAAATTTAAGTATGCTAATGGTAAAATAGCAATAATTATGGTTGATGTGGACAAGTTGTCTTATTTTGAATCATTAGACCTAGATGATGAGCTTGGACACTCAAAAAACTATAAAATGTAGTATTTAATTTCTGGTAACAACATCAGTGGTGGGTTGAGATAAATGAGGTACAGTAGTGATGTTGTGGAATTGGAAAATCATTCTTTATAAACAAATGAGGCTACAACCAAATGATGCTATGAGTAAGGCAGAGCAACTTAATTCACAAAGCATTCAACCAATTGAGGTTGCAACCACTATGGCCAAAATGCAACCAATTGAGACTGAAGGATGGTTAGGGCCACAAGCAAGGTTAAGTAAAGGTTGGCAAAGTTCTATACTAGAGACAAACCATGGTCTTGCAATGGTAACTGTAAAGTCCTATTCTAATTTTAATTATTTTCTTATTTTAATGCATTTTAATTATTTTCTTATATATATATATATATATATATTTATATTTTAATATCCTATTAAAACAACATGTTACATAAAAACTATTGATGTTTCATTAGTTCATATGTATAATATTTTTCATGGATTTTTAATATACATTGTGTAGGAAATTGTGGATACATCACGCAGCAAAAAAACAAAAATTCCCACCAAGGATCCATATGAAAAGAGACCATAATCTGTGTTTTTTGAGTTTACCTCTTGAAGCGAGATGAAAAAACAAATGACGCGAATCACCAACATCGTAACAGCGACGATGTCTCTATGGTATCCACACGAACAGACTCACGAACATCCAACGTCTGCAAAAAGGAGTCCCACATCTCTGACATAATACTAGCTGCGAAGGGAAGAGAAACCTATCACTCTCTCACTCGCTGTTTCTGTAGAAGCGGCTAGGGTTCTATTATGTGTGCTAAGCAACCCCTTTAATAGTACTATTTATAATAGCGACTGCCTTAAGTTAGTGTGACTAGCAACAGGGTTAGCAGTGCAACCTTTGGACTCATCTGTTATGATTTAGGCCCACGATGGAATCCCAGTCCAACTTGAATTCTCATTGCTCCAATTTAGTCTGCTCTATGTGTGTGACCTTACAAATTTTTATAATGTTGGTAGTAATATTAAAATCCCATTTCAATATTCAAAGCAGTGAGCGGTATCTAGCAACACATCGCTGCTACCCAAGTAATGAGAATGCCAGTGATTTGACATAATCTTTCCGTGACTAATGTTTCCATGTAGTTTAGTCTCTTTATCAAGATATCTAGATTGAACACAAGGCATGGAATGCGTCACCATTGTATATTTCAATCCTTTGTTTCCGAATACTCGAGTAGACTTTGTAACAACAAATGAGATCAATATCTCATATTGACTCATTTGAGTATGGCCATGTATTTCACAGTCTCACTCAATGAGGGGGCTCGAAGATATCGCTCCTATTATGTAGGAGTGACAAATCTCATCTAGTTTACTCACACGCCTCTACATAATTCACAGTATGTCCAATAACTAACTTTATAATCAACTTGTTACATATGATGTTTGATGGCATTAAAACACACAACTCCTCATGTAGGAATCGTAGTGATTTCAGGTCAAAGGACCACATACACCATTGTCATTTTGAGAATCGCTTACGACACTCACGTAACGATCTATGTAGCATTCTCATGGTGGGTCAATCTAGTACATCATTACTCTAATATATACCTATGTGAAGACTTGATATCTCATATCCATGACCCATGAGATGTGGTCATCAGTCTACGCATATACTAGTCTTAATGCATTATTATTGTCCTAATTAACAATAATACTTGACTAGGGACATTTAAGAATAGTGTTCTAATTTTATTCAATAGGATCTCACAATCAAAGTATCCACTTGATGTCCTATGACATCAAACTACTATTCTAAGGACTTTATTATGTATATCATAAATAACACGATAAAAGAAATGTCTTATATATATATATATATATATATATATATATATATTAAAAAATAGCATAATACAATGTATATAAGTACTGTAAAAAATATCGGCCTCCAAGGCATACACCAACACATTGTTCTTGAGTTAAGTATATACATACATAATACTATTTAAGTTAAGCGCCTATTAAAAAAAATTAATGAGGCTTGCAAAAGCCATCGCTAGGTGCCACTATTTACATATGTACAAATATTATTTTCCTTTAGTATCTACTCATCAAAGAGTAGAATTATCAGAAATAGGCCTTTAAAAGTAATTGTAAACACATAATCGCCAAGCTCGGGCATATAGGTTTGTTCAACATGAAAATCAATCATAACTCTAATTGTTGGCATTATCTGAAAAGTTAAACCATAAAGGAGTGAGATACAATCTATAAAATCCCAATATTTCTATCCCAATATATCTGACATATATGAGAATAACAAATACTAGTCATGTTATTTCAAAACACATATCAACTACACCTATAACATTTATATAAAATAATTATGGAGAGCCACATTAACAAAAGTTATATATACTTCAGTATCACAAAAGGGCATACTAGCATACACAACATTAAACAACTAAACAAATATAAAATATATACAAGTTTAGCCTAAAGGGGCATTTAAGCTATGCGTCTTCAAACGCCTTTCTCTTTTCTTTTGATACGCATCCACCTGGATTTACATGAAAACACAATCAGAGTAAGAAATCATAATTTCTCAGTATAAGTATTTCAAAACTAGCATTTATTCATTCACAAAGAATAAACTAACCAAGAGCATTAGGAATAAGTTTACAACAAGTATAAGAATCACTACTTACTACCAAAAGAATAACTCATAGCCACCCTATGTAGTATTCTCAAGCAAACCACATTCCTAATCACGCATTATAAGAAAACTATCAACAATATTATACAACCGCTTATACAATCGTAAATATCATTGATTAAGGTAACTACCCAAACAATTACCATGCAAATGCAATGCTTGTTATATTATATGTTTATGTTTAACATGTCCTAAGACAATGATTATACAATGAAGTAAAATAGTGATGGTGTAATGTCATGAAACTCGACTACTCCCAGGAACTCCGTTCCTTGTATTCCTCTGAGTAGTATGACTATGACCATTTAACACTACTTGATAATGAATGGACTATTCCACCCTATAACAATGAGTGCACTTTACCATCTTATATACCATTTGGCAATGAATGGACTATTCCACCCCACAATAATGAGTGTATTGTTACCATCTCATATACCATTAACAGATACATGGAAATAGCAAATGTGTGAGAAAATATGCAAAGTGATATTTAACACACATTCAATGCCACATCAGATACTCTCTTACATGAGATCATAACCAATGCCCTTAAACGTGTTTTTCCTCCTCCACGAGGCTTTCCAACTTCAAATTAGGAATACTCACATACTTACACTATGTGTCATTCCCATCACATCACAGCATCACAAATGATACTTAATCAATCCCACATGGATCAAGAGTTTAGGTATTAGCCTATGGCATTCCCAAACCATTGGTTGCCTAATGTTTCACACTTTCCTCATATATACTAGGTAGTGATTTCCTCCTTGAAATACTCCCATTAGTGCCTCAACACCCTCTACTAGGCATAAACAAAGGATCCTAACAATTGGGGAATCTCAAAACATAAAAATAAAGATTCTGATGAAATCTGCACTAGGCATCTAGGCGCCCTGTAACGAGCGTCTAGGTGCTCATTGCCCTGCTTTACGATCACTCTTCTCTGGACCATGGCATCTAGGCACTCTGTGTAGAGTGTCTAGCCGTTCTCCGCATGATAACAATTTTGCAAAACTTCTGCAGAACGTGCAGTTGTTCCATTAATGGTTCTCACGAAATTTACTCACTCCAAATTGGTTTCTAGGTGATTTTAAGTCCCTAACAAGTTCAATAACATATAGGAAACATAAACCACCAACTTAAAATGCAAATTTTGGATTCTTGAATTAAATCACAAATCATGACCTAACTTTCTCACTTTTAGCCTCAAAGGTTTAAATGACAAGTTCTAAGTTTCTAACTCAAACTCATTTCATGAACAAGTTATAAACAACCAAAGAAACTCATCCAAGCAAGAAAAACACTCTAAACAACTCTAACATCCAAGATGACCTATTATGCATCACATATGCATAATGGTGAAAATGGAAGAAAAGAAGATGTAAGGAACACAAAGCCACTACCTCTTGGATCAAAGATGGTGAGGATAAAGAAGCCTTAGCTTTCCCTTTCCTTTTCCTTTCCTCCTCTTCCTCCTTCTTTGCTTGTCTTTCCTTTTCCTCTCCTTTGTGTGCATAAATGATCCTAGTGTGTTTTGATTAATGACTAAACTTAATATGATTATTATTTTGAGTCACTAACTGCTTGCCAAGCTTGAATTTTTCAATGAGATTTAAAGGAGCAAGTAAAGTCAATGCAAGGATCAAGAAGGGTCAAGAAGGATTACTTGAAGAAGAAGCAATATAATGAAGATCATTAGGAACATATTGTAAAGAAAAGACTCAGTTTTTATTCTTTGATTAAGCTATCACAAATAAGTAAAAATGGTTTTTCAAAAGAATAAATGGACCTAGAATGAACAAGGTTAATTAATAAGTTTGTACATCTATGTGTACATAAATGTACTTTAAGTTAATTAACTAACTTTTGATGAAAACCTATGTGTACATCTATGTATAAATGTTATACATCTATGTGTACATCGATTGATTCTGGACTTGATCAATATGCAAGTTTGCATATATACATCGATTAGTACATTGATGTATAAATAAAACAGAGGCTAGAATGCATTTGACATATATATACATCGATTAGTACATCTATGTATAAGTCAAGATAGAAGTTTTTGACATATATACATCGATTAGTACATCTATGTATAAGTTAAAACAGAAGCATTTTACTTTAATACATCTATTGATACATTGATGTATAAGCCAAAACAGAAGAAAGAATGTTTTAAAATAACTATACAATCGATTAGTTAGTCGATGTATAATCTTCTGGGCTGAAATTTAAAGTGTTTTTGAAGAACAACATCGATGTACTCATGTGTGCATCTTTCAAGATCAAGAACATCCAAGATAACAATCGATTAGGCAATCGATGTACACATGTAATAAAAGTGAAATCTTGTTTAATACATCTATGTACACATCGATTGACCAAAAATAGAATTTTTCTTTTAAGTCTGTTAAGATCTCAATTGACTTTAAAGTGTATCCAACAGATCTATTTTGAGATATACCTATATAAAGATATTGGAAAACACTTTTTCAAAGACAATTGATTCAATATACGAAATCAAACACTCAAATTCAGAGAGCTTTTCATTTGAAGAAAAACAGAGTATTTTTCTCTAGAGTTTCAATTTGTAATATCTGATTTCTTGGAATCTGATTCAATCTCATTCAAATTTGGTAAAAGAGAGATAAAAGAGAAGGTTCTCTCATTAGTTAGATCAAGAGTAGAAGGGATTCTTGGTGCTATGCAAGAATAGAAGGAATTCTTATGGGTTTTTACAAGATTGCTTTGACTGAAAAACTGTCATTTGGGTAGAAGGAACCAAGAAGTGAAGCTTTTGTAAAAGAATCTTGTATATTGATTTTCTATAGTGGAAAAACATCACAGTGGTGTGGGGACTGGATATTGGTTATCAGAGGAGGTAGCTAAACCAGGATAAATCTCAGTTTTTAATTTTCTCTATCCCTTAACTCTTTATTTGCTTTATTGTTTGAATGTTTGAATTAAGCAAACTGTTAGGGATGTTTTGTATGATCTGATTTGTTAATGATATTATTCTTATTTGAATTCAATTTTACTGTTAATGTTTCGTTAGAAGTTTCAATTCTTGATTGCAATACATCTTGCAAAAACACATTTTGGTTTGTTGGTTGACAAAATCTCTTTCTTTGATTAAAGAAAAGAATCAATTTTTGTAAAAAGGAGAAAAATTTCAAAAACCTATAATACTCAATTCAACCCCCTCTTCTTGAGTAATCAGAAGCCACAACTAACAAGTGGTACCAGAGCTTTCACTATTGTGTAAAGCTTAATAGCTTAAGAGGATGTCTTCAAATGATATCTTGGGAGAAGGGGCTTCTTTGGCAAGACCCCCTACTTTCAATGGCACTGCCTATATGTATTGGAAAGAAAGGATGCTAATATTTCTAGATGCTAGTGGCATTGATGTTTTAGATGCTGTTGAGAATGGTCCATACATTCCTCACTCTCTTGATGCAAATGGCAACAAGAAAGAAAAACTAAGAAGTGATTGGGATGATGAGGACAAAAAGAAAGTAGGTTATAATGCTAAAGCTAAGAATATTATAACTGCTGCCTTGAGTTATGATGAATTTTTCAGGGTTTCAAATTGTAAGACAACCAAGCAAATGTGGGATACGCTACAAATTACTCATGAAGGAACCAGTGATGTAAAGAGAGCAAGAATGAACTCACTCATGCATGAGTATGAACTCTTTCACATGAAGAATGGTGAAGACATTAATGATATGCAAAGATGGTTCACTCACATAGTGAATCAGCTGAATGGACTAGGAAAGAGCATTTCAGATGAACAACAAATTAATAAGATCATGAGATATTTGACAAGAGAATGGCAACCAAAGATTACTGCTATAACTGAATCAAAGGACTTAGAAACCATGAATATTGCTACACTATTTGGCAAACTCAAAGAACATGAGATGGAGTTGCATAGATTGAATGACCATGAAGAGAAGGAGAAAAAGGAAAAGAAGCTTATCACTCAAAGCATATGTCTCCAAAGAAAGCCTTGACAGTGATGAAGACGAAGAAGTTGAAGATGAAGATGAATCTAAAGAGGATATGAGACTGCTAGTAAGAAAATTCAAAAGATTCCTTAAAAAGAAGAAAACCTTTAACAAAAGACCCTCAAATTTCTTTTCCAAAAAGAATACTTCAAAAGCTAAAAGTTCAACATCAAATGTGAAGTGCTATGAATATGGCAGACCTAGACATTATAAAAATGAGTGTCCTAAACTTCAAAAGAAGGACAAGTATGACAATCATGAGTCCAAGGACAAGAAGAATAGAAAGCCAAGAAGAGCATACAGAGCTTGGGAAGAAAATGATATGGATTCCTCTTAACATTCTGAGGAAGAAGAAGCCAATCTTTGTCTCATGACTAATTATCAAAGTGACAATGAAGATGAGGTAAATGATATCCCCCCTACCTACGATGAACTACAAGATGCTTTTGATGAATTACATAGTGAATATCTGAAAATTGCTAAGCAATTAATGTCATCTAGGAAAGTCATTGCTAAACAATGTAGTGAATATGCATATCTTCAAATTAAAATTAAATAATTAGAAGCTAAGAACATTAAGCTAAGTACATCTAGTTGTACATGTTCTAATTGCAATATTCTGGAAAAAGAAGTTGAAAAATTGGAAACCACTCTATCTAAATTTGCTATGGGAAGAGATAATCTAAATGCCATGCTAGGACAACAAAAAGGAGTATATGACAAAGCTGGAATAGGCTATAAACTAGCAATGCATGCAAAGGTTTTTAAGAAACTCTTTGTTGCACCTAAATCCTCTACTAGTCCTTTTGTTAAATGTTTCTATTGTGCAAGAAAAGGATATACAACTTCTACATGCTATTTTAGAAATCCTTCAAGGATTAGTGTTAAAAAAATTTGGGTTCCCAAGGGAACATATATTATGACTAACACTAAAGGACCCAACAAAATATGGGTACCTAAGAGAAATGCTTAAATCTATTTTGTAGGTGTGTTTGAGAGCCAAAAGTTCAAATTGGTATCTTGATAGTGGCTGCTCTAAACATATAACTAGAGATATCACTAAGTTCTCATCCTTCACTCTTAAACAAAGTGGAAGTGTCACCTATGGTGATAACAATAAAGGAAGGATTCTAGGAATTAGAACAATTGGAAGAAGCACAACTACCAAGATAGAAGGTGTACTATATGTGGAAGGGCTCAAGCACAATTTACTAAGCATCAGCCAACTATGTGATAAAGGTTATAATGTATTCTTTAACTCTAGTAGTTACATTATAGAAAATAAGCATGATAGTAATGCAAAGCTGATAGGTAATAGATTGAATAACATATACATGATAGTTTTAGAAAGTATTTCTGCTAATGATATATGTTGTTTGATATCTAAGGAAGAGGAAAATTGGCTATGACATAGACGAATAGGACATATTCACATGGATCATCTGAACAAACTTATTTCTAAAGAATTGGTAATTGGACTTCCTAAAACCAAATTCTCAAAAGATGATTTATGTGATGCATGCCAATAGGGTAAACAAACTAAAGTATCTTTTAAGGCTAAAAATATAGTTTCAACTGAAAGACCTTTACAACTACTGCACATGGATTTATTTGGACCCTCTAGGACCAAAAGTTTTGGAGTAAATTTGTATGCATTAGTTATAATTGATGATTACTCTAGATTTACATAGACCTTCTTTTTAGCACATAAGAATGAAGCTTTTACAGCCTTTAAGAAAATGGCTAAGTTAGTACAAAATGAAAAAGACATGAAAATAACTACTATAAGGAGTGATCATGGTGGAGAATTTCAAAATGAAGAATTTGATAATTTCTTTGAAGAGTTGAGAATTCAACATAATTTCTCTACTCCAAGAACTCCACAACAAAATAGAGTTATAGAAAGAAAAAACAGATCCTTAGAAGAAATAGCAAGAACTATGTTGAATGACTCAAACATGCCAAAATATTTTTGGGCAGATGTTGTAAACACAACTTGCTATTTAATGAATAGAGTCTTGATTAGACCAATTTTGAAAAAGACTCCATATGAACTCTATAAAGGTAGAAAACCAACTGTTTCACATTTTCATGTTTTTTGTTGTAAATGTTTTGTACTAAATAATGGAAAGGACAATCTAGGAAAGTTTGATCCTAAAGCTGATGAAGGAATATTTCTAGGCTATTCATCATCTAGTAAAGCTTTTAGAATTTTTAATAAAAGAACACAAACAATTAAAGAATCTGTACATGTTACATTTGATGAAACTAACCCCAAAAGGTTGGGAAAGGAATCTGTTGATGATGTTGCAGAAGTTTTAGAACAAATTCAACTTGAAGAAAAATAGGACAATGCCAAAGTGGATGAAGCAGTGCAAATTCCAGAAGGTGCTCAACATGAAGATCTACCTAAAGAATGGAAAACTGCAAGGAATCATCCTCTGGACAATATAATTGGTGAAATATCCAAAGGGTAACCACTAGACATTCCTTAAGAAATGCATGCAATAATATGACTTTTGTATCACAAGTTAAACCTAAAACTATAAATGAAGCAATTATTGATGAAAATTGGATAATGGCAATGCAAGAAGAACTTAATCAATTTGAAAGAAATAAAGTTTGGAAACTTGTTCCTAAACCCAAGGACAAACAAATAATTAGTACAAAATTGGTGTTTAGGAATAAGTTTGATGAAAATGATATCATAATAAGAAATAAAGCAAGATTAGTAGCCAAAGGCTATAATCAAGAAGAAGGAATTGACTATGATGAAACATATGCACCTGTGGCTAGATTAGAGGCTATTAGAATGTTGTTAGCATATGCATGTATTATGGATTTTAAATTGTATCAAATGGATGTTAAGAGTGCATTCCTAAATGGATATATACAAGAAGAAGTGTATGTTGGTCAACCCCCTGGATTTGAAATAAATGAATTTCCTAATCATGTGTATAAACTCACTAAAGCCTTGTATGGACTTAAACAAACTCCAAGAGCTTGGTATGAAAGGCTAAGTAATTTCTTACTTCAAAAGGGATTCATAAGAAGAAAAGTTGACACAACACTATTTACAAAAATAAAAACACAAAACATACTACTTGTTCAAATTTATATTGATGATATTATATTTGGTGCTACTAATGAATCTTTGTGTAAGAAATTTGCCAAATTAATGCAAAACGAGTTTGAAATGTCTATGATGGGAGAGCTTACATACTTCCTCGAACTACAAATCAAACAATGTGATGATGGGACTTTTATAAGCCAAACTAAGTACTGTAGAGAACTATTGAAGAAGTTTGGAATGGAAAGTGCAAAGGAAATGGCTACTCCAATGAGTCCATCATGTTACTTGGACAAAGATGAGAAAGGTAAATCAGTATATGTTTCCAAATACAAAGGTATAATTAGTTCTTTACTTTATTTAACTGCTAGTAGACCTGATACAATGTTCAATGTTTGTATGCGTGCTAGATATCAATCCAATCCTAAGGAATCACATTTAACTACTTAAAAAAGAATCATGAAATATTTGTTAGGAACTAAAGAAATGGGATTATGGTATTCTAAAGGATCATCATGTAACTTAGTAGGATATTCTAGTTCTGACTTTGTTGGATGCAAGTTAGATAGGAAAAGTACTAGTGGAACCTGCCACCTTTTAGGAAACTCATTAGTTTCTTAGTTTAGTAAGAAATAAACAAGTGTGGCTTTATCAACTACTGAAGCAGAATATGTTGCAGCAGGAAGTTGTTGTGCCAAATCCTATGGATGAAACAACAACTTTTTGATTATGGTATTCTCTTAGAGAAAGTACCAATCAAATGTGATAATACTAGTGCTATAAATCTCACTAAGATTCCTATAATGCATTCAAGAACCAAACATATTGAGATAAGACATCATTTCATAAGGGATTACATTCAAAATAGAGATATAATCATTGAATATATTGATACATCTAAACAATTAGCTAATATTTTCACTAAACCATTGCCTAAAGAAAGCTTTTTCTACATAAGAAGAGAATTAGAAATAATTGATCCTACTTATGCTTGATGTTTTGAATGCTGAATGCGTAATATTTTGATGTATGATGTTTGATGTTATACACCAATTGCACAATCGATTGATATAACCATTATATACTTAAAATAACTAGAACATCAATTTGTACATCGATTGAAGTCAAAAATCAGAAAACATGTCTCTCTGAAAATTATTATGCATCGATTGGGTATTCGATTCATTTGATTAAATAGGTACAGTATATAATAGGCATCGATTGATACATCGATTAACCTGATATGGAATCTTAGAAATTCAAATTTAAAATGTTAGAAATCGATTTACACATCGATTGAATAACTAATCTTAAATACACTACTTACTGTAAGAGATTATGCATCGATTGGCACATTGATTAGAATGTTTTTAAAACACTGACCCTGTGTATGCATCGATTGTAACATCGATTGCATGATAAGCCCAAAACTATTGGACTCTCTGACATTGCTTATACATTGATTTACACATTGATTGGCTTAAAGTTTTAAAATTTGGCACTCTCTGACTTAGCTTATACATCGATTGACACATCGGTGTAGATGATTTAAAATTAAAATCCTGATGCTAAGTACATCGATTAGCATGTGTATTGGAGGTAAAAACCTCTTAATACATCGATTGGGAAATAGATTGACTGAACTGGGTTTATTAGTTTCAACTTCCCTCCAAAATCTTCACTCGTCTAAACCAAATCTTAGAAGATCTTAAACCCTAGCAGAGCTCAAAATCTTCTCCAATGGCTCGTGTGAGGCATCCTGAACCCTCTACACATGTTCCCTCTAACTCTACATCTTCCTCCTCAACTTAATCCTCCTCACCTCAATGTGTATCACCCATAGCAACCCCTGCTCGTCCTAAAAGAAAAGGGACTGAGAAAGCTCAGCCTTCTCAAAGAATTGACAAGCTTTCAAATCAAAAGCTTGAAGAAGAAAACACAGGACAAAGGAAAGAAAGTTGCTGAATCTTCAAGACCAACACCTATGAAACAAGAAAGGAAGAAGAAGGTGGTGAGGGACACACCCAAAAAGAAAAATGTCCAAAAGAAAAGAAAGAGGACAGAGGAAGAAGAAGAAGATGATGACGAAAGAGTTACTGAGATTGAAATTCTCAGGAGGTATTTCTCTGATGAAGAGCACATTATGCTTTATAAGAATAATTTTAAGCACAGAGATACTCATAAAGCTAGAACTGTAGATTTCAATTATTTTGAAGCTCATGAATTTACTTTTCACAAAATTTTAGAAGAGTACAATCTGAGTCAATTTCTGCAGATTAAGAGTGATATTTACCCTACATTGATCAAAGCATTTTATTGTACATATGAAATGGACAATGAGGGATTCTCTACTGAAGTAAAGAACACAAAAATTGAGATGACTTTTGAAGAATTTGCTCAATTTAATGGATTAGATTACAAAGGAAGTAATTTTGATGGTATTGGACCAGATAGTATTTGGATTAAAACCTTTGATAGGGAAGAAGCAAAGAAGGTACTTCTAATTAAAAATGCACCAGAAGGAAAATTGATAAACATCAGTTTAATGCACATTCAGCATAGGCTCCTGTAATATGTGCTGAGCAAGATGCTGCTACCAAGATCAGGAAATCATGTTGTGGTGCAGAATAATGACATCTTAATACTCTGGACTATGCTGCAAAAGAAGCAATTAAGTTGGAGCTACATAATTGCTAGACACATGTCGGACTATAAAATCAGTGGAGCTACCTTACCATATCCTGGATTGGTGATATGTCTGCTGGAACATTTTGGTGTTTCTTTGGAAAATGAAGAGAAATTTGATGCCACAAAAGTAACTCACAAATTTGGTGAAGGAACAATTAGCAAGATGAATCTTGCTAAAGTAGATGGAGAATGAATCAGAATAGCTGGTGAAGAACCAACAAGAGCTACTGAGGAAAATTCAGAGCTGAATAGCAAAATGGACAAGTTAATACAAATGTTTGCAGGCTTTGAGGGTAAGCAAACAAAACATCATATGATGCAAAAACAATCCATTAACTACTTGAGTATTAGACTCAGTACCTTAGAAGGCCAGATGGCTACTCTACATCAACATCTAGGCATTTCTATCACTGCACCTCCAGAAGTTCATCCTACTTCTGAAGATGTTGTGAACATAGGTAAAGATGCTGCTGCTACTGCACCTGAAAAGGAAGTTAATCCTGAAGGGCAAGCAAGTCAAGCTTCACAGCACACAGAAGAACCTAGAACCAATGAAGATATTTAGGTCTTAGGATGTCTTAAGTGTGTCTGTAATGTTATTTCTTTTGATATTACTTGAACTAGTTTCAATTCTATTTTGAACAATGATGATAATAAATGACTGAATGACTTGTTTTGATCATGTTAATATGACTGAATGAATGATGGATATAAATGAATGATTGCATTTTAAGAATGTATTTTTTTTTATATACTTTTGTACTTTGATTCTCCCTTATATTTTTTTTGATAATGACAAAGGGGGAGAAATAGGTACCATACAAATATACTACAAACATATTAAATCAACTTAAACTAATGATCTAAAAATATAAAAATAATGATGCAATGATCCTATACATGTTTACATGTTAAAGAACTGTCAATTAGACAGGGGGAGTAAATGGCAATATTACTCTGATATACATTTTAATTACTCTGATATATTGAATGTTAAACATGTTATGTATGGTAAGTTTGTCATCAATCAAAAAAGGGGAGTTTGTGGATAAATGACCTTAGTGTGTTTTGATTGATGACTAAACTTAATATAATTATTATTTTGAGTCACTACCTGCTTGCCAAGCTTGAATTTTTCAATGAGATTTAAAGGAGCAAGTTAAGTCAATGCAAGGATCAAGAAAGATCAAGAAGGATTACTTGAAGAAGAAGCAATACAATGAAGATCACTAGGAACATGTTGTAAAGAAAAGACTTAGTTTTAATTCTTTGATTAAGCTCTCACAAATAAGTAAAAATGGTTTTTCAAAAGAATAAATGGACCTAGAATGAACAAGGTTAATTAATAAGTTTGTACATCTATGTGTACATCAATGTACTTTCAGTTAATTAACTAACTTTTGATGAAAACCTATGTGTACATTTATGTATAAATGTTATACATCTATGTATACATCGATTGATTCTGGACTTACTTGATCAATATGCACGTTTGCATATATACATCAATTAGTACATCTATGTATAAGTCAAGACAGAAGTTTTTGACATATATACATCTATTAGTACATCTATGTATAAGTTAAAACAGAAGCATTTTACTTTAATACATCTATTGATACATTGATGTATAAGCCAAAACAGAAGAAAGAACGTTTTAAAATAACTATACAATCGATTAGTTAATCAATGTATAATCTTCTGGGCTGAAATTTAAAGTGTTTTTGAAGAACAACATTGATGTACTCATATATGTATCTTTCAAGATCAAGAACATCCAAGATAACAATCGATTAGGCAATCGATGTACACATGTAATAAAAGTGAAACCTTATTTAATACATCTATGTATACATTGATTGACCAATAACATAATTTTTCTTTTAAGTTTATTATGATCTCAACTGACTTTAAAGTGTATCCAACGGATCTATTTTGAGATATACCTATATAAGGACATTGAAAACACTTTTTCAAAGACAATTGATTCAATATACGAAATCAAACACTCAAATTCAGAGAGCTTTTCATTTGAAGAAAAATAGAGTATTTTTCTCTAGAGTTTCAATTTGTAATATCTGATTTCTTAGAATCTGATTCAATCTCATTCAAATTTTGTAAAAGAGAGATAAGAGAGAAGGTTCTCTCGTTAGTTAGATCAAGAGTAGAAGGGACTCTTGGTGCTGTGCAGGAATAGAAGGAATTCTTGTGAGTTTTTACAAGATTGCTTTGACTAAAAAGCTGTCATTTGGGTAGAAGGAACCAAGAAGTGAAGCTTTTGTAAAAGAATCTTGTATATTAATTTTCTATAGTGGAAAAATCTCACAGTGGTGTGCGGATTGGATGGAGGTTATCAGAGGAGGTAGCTAAACTAGGATAAATCTCGGTTTGCAATTTTCTCTATCCCTTAACTCTTTATTTACTTTATTGTTTGAATGTTTGAATTAAGCAATATGTTAGGGATGTTTTGTATAATCTGATTTGTTAATGATCTTATTCTTATTTGAATTCAATTTTACTGTTAATGTTTCGTTAGAAGTTTTAATTCTTGATTGCAATACATCTTGCAAAAACATATTTTGGTTTGTTGGTTGACAAAATCTTTTTCTTTGATTAAAGAAAAGAATCAATTTTTGCAAAAAAGGGAAAAATTTCAAAAACCTATAATACTCAATTCAACCCCCCTTCTTGAGTAATCAGAAGCCACAACCAACACTTTGGAAGCTGCAACCGTGAGAGAAGATGAGAGAAAAGAGTGAAAGTGAGATGAAATATCTCATCTCAAGCCTTTAAGTAATAAAGCTGAAATACTTGGCCGTGAGTGACTTTGGTCACTTAAGTGGCCATGTGATATATCCTGATCTACTAAGAACACTTAGATTTCACCAAATACAGGTTCCTAGCTTCCAACAAATTCAACATAAATCCTAAGATTCATTAAAAATTCTGTTTCTCCAAAACCACCATTTTCCATATCAGCTGCTAGTCAAACCGGCATTAAAACATACAACCAGTATGGTTAAAAATACCAAATTAGCTCTGATTATTCTAAGATTTTAACTGTAGGATAGTTCACACATTTGTGACGTAGAACTAAATTCTCCACATTTAATTCCATTAACTGAGCAATTTAAGTCATTTTAGGGGCTAATGACAGCTATTTATCACTCAAAGTGTTACAGCAATGTGACCAAACGTGCTCAAAAAGTCACAAAACTTAACAGACATGCCAAACTAATATTAGGCTACCTCTGTAACCATATACAGGTTTAACATATTTTTCATAGGTGTTACATTTCTCCCCTCCTTTCTAGAATTTTGCCCCAAAAATTTAATCTCTCTAAACTAATAATTCTGAGGTCTCAAACAAACATAAACTCATATTCAAAAGTCACCTGGCATAGGGTCAGAAGGTTGTGCCTCCTCGTTCCCCCTCAGAATATACACCCTTCCTTGAGCTTGTGGTCTAGAATTGGGTGTATCTCCCTGTTTGCATGGACATTTCCTCGCAAAGTGTCTAGGTTGACCGCACACATAGCAAACCGCACAAGGTTTATCACCATGTGGTCTTCTGCACTTAGGACATTCAGGCTCCACTGTCTCCACCTGAACTCGCAACTTGTGGGTAACTAGATTTAGAAACACTTTTTTTCAGATCCATCATCCACCTTTTTCCTCTGTTGAATATTTTGTGATCTTCGCTCAGCTTGAACCAATAGGTTATCATACTCCACAATTCTATACTTATTCACCGAAGATGGAAAATCTCTAATCTCCAAAAGCCTCACTGCTTTTTTAACATTTCCCGTCAATTCAAACTCAAACTTGACACACTTCCAGTTCTCATTCGGATTGAGCTTCAACTGAGAAAAGAACTTGGACAACTCATGAAATTTCGCCTCACATTGCCTAACTATCATGTCCCCTTGTTGAAGACCAAAGAACTCCATCTTTTTATCATCCTGTAGACTTCTGGGAAAATATTTCTCCAAAAAGGTGTTTTGAAATACTTCCCATGTAATTGGCATCCCTGCAGTCTCTAGCAGTCTTTTGGCACCTCATCATCATTGCTTTGCTTCTCTTCTTATCATAAAAGAAGCGATGGATACTCTTTGCTCGTCTGAGCAAACCATGACCTCAAATATCTTTTCTATCCAATCTAACCACTCTTCATCTTTCACTGGATCGTAGTCACCCCTAAACATTGGAGGATTCATCTTTCTGAATTTTGAAATGTCAAGAAAATTCTATTTTCTCCCAACTGGCACCTCCTGTGCTGGTGGTACTACCGATGGTGGTACTGGTTGCTAAGGTCTTAACCTCTCTTGCATCCTAGTAGTTACTATTGTATGCTCTCTCATTGCGTTGGCAGTAGCGGCTGCCTGCTATATTTGCTGCCTCATAGCATCAGCTATTGCCATCATAGTTGCAGCCATATCAGTGCCTTCACTTGGTGTGTTTCAGGTTTCTCTGGTTCACCTTTTGGGTGCCATAGTTTCCTGTACACATATAAACAACAAATATTAAGCTGTAGTCTCAATACTATATAATCATGCAACAATAGCTAACAACACACAATACAAGGCAAGTCACACAGTTTCACTCATACATCACTTGTAAGAGACAATAATGCACAACCAACTCTAAGAATACTTAAGCATAGTCAGTCCATATCCCGGCTCAACAGGATGAACTGCTTTGATACCAAAATATAATATCCCAATATTTCTATCTGGATATATCTGACATATATGAGAATAACAAATACTAGCCATGCTACTTCAAAACATACATTAACTAAACCCATAAGATTTATATAAAATAAATATGCAAAGCTATGTTAACAAAAGTTATATACACATCATTGGCATAGAAGGACGTACTATCATCCATAGCCTTAAACAACTAAACAAATATAAAATATATACAAGTTTAGCCTAAAAGAGCATTTAAGCTACGCGTCTTCTAATGCTTTTCTCTTTCCTTTTGATACGCTTCCACCTGGATTTACATGAAAACACAATCGGAGTGAGAAATCATAATTTCTCAGTATAAGTATTTCAAAAATCAGCATTTATTCATTCATAAAGAATAAACCAACAAATAGCGTTAAGAATAAGTTTACAACAGGTATAAGAATCACTACTTACTACCAAAAGAATAACTCACATAGCCACCCTATGTAGTATTCTCCAATAAACCACATTCCTAATCACGTATTATAAGAAAACTATCAACAATTTTACACAACTGCCCATACAATCGCAAATATCATTGATTAAGGTAACTGCTCATACAATTACCATGCAAATGCAATGCTTGTTATGTTGTATGTTTATGTTTAACACGTCCTAAGACAATGATTATGCAATTAAGTAAAATAGTGTTGGTGTAATGTCATGAAACTCGACTATTCCCAGGAACTCGACTATTCACAAAACTTAACAGGCATGCCAAACTAATATTAGGCTACCTTTGTAACCATATACAAGTTTAACATATTTTTCATAGGTGTTACACAATCTCAGTAGGAAAGAGCAAAAACTAATATACATATTCCACTCTTTACAAGTCTCTATTTCTAAAATTGTATCTGAAACTCCAACAAAAAATTAAATAAATAAAGCAATAATTGAGAAATAAATTTGAAGAGAAATATATAACACAATAAAAAAAAGTAAATAGTTCATAATTGATAACTCCATAAAATGCAGTTATTTGTGCCCTATTTCTGTGCTAGAATGAATGCTTAGTCCTTGTTAATAATGCATATTTGGAGGTTTTGTGCTTATATTTGATATATTCTGATTCTGATGCCTTTCGATGTGTTATTATGCAAAATTGAGCTTTAATTGTTATGGATTAAGTAGATTTATATTTGTTACTGATTTGGTGTTTTCTCCATGCTAGGAAGGGCTCCAAACAAGGTTAAATGTGGAGCATGTGAGCTTAAAGACCAAGAGGAAGCCAAATTGGCATTTTGGCAAGTCACCACCGCGGCGCAAAGGCACATCATCAGAAATTCCATACTTGAACCAGAGGTGCGGGGGCCGCGGTGCTCACTAATGGGGGCCGAGGTGCAGGCCAACCGACCTGGTGGGGGCCACGGCGCTCTGTAACCGACTCAATGCGGGCCTAGGTGCTCGTAAGTGGGGGCTGGGGTGCACGACGATGAGCTGAGTCTATAAATAGGATTTTTCACATTTTTCTCTCTAGCTTGGCTGCCTTAGCCATTGCTTTCTAGTTTTCTCTCTTTTAGTTTAGGTTTTAGTTAGTTTTAGGTTAGAAAGCTTTGGCTAGATCTCCATTGATGGTGGATTGGAGGCTAGAAACAAGGATGAAAGAGGATTCAAGCTTCAGAGACAAATCAATAAGCTTCCTTTCTCTTTTCCCTTTCTCTCTTCTCTTCCTTATCTTCCTTGGATATGAGTTTACTTGTATTTTTATGTTCATTGTGTAGCTGAGCTGTATTTAGGGATACTTTGAATCCTTTTATTTATATTAATGATCTATTTTTCTCTGAGTTTATGTGGATGTTTGATTATGGTTCAATCATTATCTGTGTTTAATGCTTGTTCTTGGTTGGCCTCGATTGCATGATCTTAATATTGGCAAATGAACTACACATAGGGATTTGTTACTATAGATATGGTATGGTTGATACATGTTCGGCGAGTTCAATTGGCTTGGATGAGTTGATTCGTTAATAGGATAGGAATATACCTATTGACCATGTATAGTGTGTGATTGAGAATAGATCGTTCATGAGTGGAAGTTGAGCTGACTCTCAAGGAAACTTAGTGAGTTGGGCAATTGAAACCAGGGTTGATTGACCTAGACATAGGCTTTTGACTACATCAGATTTTCAAGCTAACCTAATCAATGCATTTGTGCTCATGAGGAGGATTGCATGTTGTTAGTAGATGTAGGGGGTAAAGGAGGATTTCCTGAAACCTAACCGCTTTTATCTTTATTGCTTTTGTAGATTAGATTAGATTAGTTTAGTTTATTACTTTCCTATTTTTATGTTCTTGGATAGAATTAGGTAAGCTATTGGTTAATACTTAGCATTGGAAGTAAACTTATCCTTGAGGAAATGATCTCTACTTTTCACTTTATTACTTGAATGACCTGTGCACTTGCGGCCTATTGTGGGACAAACAAGTTTTTAGCGCCATTGCCGGGGATAAGGCATTACTTCTATAGTGCTAATATTGACAATGAGTTTGCTTAGTTCTAATTCAAATTGTATATAATTTATGTTTCTTTTATGTTTTGTTTTAGTTTCAAATAAGAAGCCGGGTGATTTCAATCATACGAGGCCCTTAAGGGAATTCGCGACTCCTAGAAAGGATAACCCTTGGATCAAGTTCTTGAGGACTACTCATCCGCAGCACTCCAATTTTGGTGACAAGGTTTTGTTGGGACTATAACTCAGGCCCTTCGCGGGAGGGAACCCCATGTTTATGTTTCATTCCTGTTTTTACTTTATGCATAAATAGGTAGTATGTTGTGTTTTGTATGTTTGTATATATATATATGTTTATGTTAATGTTAGTTGTGTTAATATGTTCTTATTAATATGTTAGTTTATATATATGTTAGTTATGTTAGTATAATGATTTTTTTTTTGTTTTTTAAGTTTTAAGTTTGTTTTAGGTATTAAATAGGTTAGTATGTTGTTTTTGTGTTTTATTATGTGTGTGTTGTACATTTTGTAATTTAGCTTTTTGAACAAGTTTTGTTATAGCTAGTGACCCATATGAGCCATATCCAGCAGCAAAACTGTGTTTGCTGCTAAATTTAGCAGCTTAGGTTGTCACGCCGCGGCGCAAGTCAGTGCACACCGTGGCGCAGGTGGTTGTTTTCTGCAGAATTTTGTAGCTTTTTGTGAGCGCCGCGGCCCAGGCATGGGTGCGCCGTAGTGCATCACACCTGTTTTTGCTTTTTCTGTTATTTTTCTATTTTTCTTTATTTAATAAGGCTCAGTTCTAGTTAGGCTGCTATTTTAAGAGTCTTAGGTACCTTATAGACCATGTTCTTTAAGGAATACATTTCATTTTGGTTTGGGAGAGTATCTTTACATGTTTTATTACTTTTATACTTAATGTTAATATGTAATGGTATTTTGAGTATGCAGTGGTGTTAGTCATTATATTTTCATGATATTATATCTTGTTTTGACTATCACTGATGTGTTGTTGACAAGATTTTCAATTTTTACATTATGCAAATGATGTTATACATGCTTGAATTGAGAAAGTTGAATCTATTTGAATGCATGACATGTTGCAAGAATGCTGGTGTTGTTTTTGGTTGTCCATGATATGAAATGTTGCTATTTGCCCCCTTTTCAGTGAAACCTTATGTGATCTTGAAGCATGTGAAACAATTTAGTCGCTTTTGATACATGATTTACATCTCACTTAGATGCAAGTGTAACTTTGAAAATGATAAGAGTGCATGTCTTGAGAATGTTTGTGGATGTACATGTAGAGTTTTGATTATCCTAGAAATTGTTTTTGAACTCTCTTGAGGTGAAATCCTAGGTTATGCATGATTGAGAAAATGATTAGGGCATTATTTGGACCGATTGAGCCTTAAAAAGCTTACCCTGATATGATGATATCCATAGGTCCCTTTTTGAAGCCTTATACTATTTGGCCTTCTTTGTTCTTCATAACCATTGTGATCGTTAATCTATTAACCATTCTAATGCATGTCAAAGCATGTCATTTTCTTCCTACCATCATCGTTTGTTGAGTTCATGATATGCTATTTCTTGAAATGAGCCTGATGATTAGGGATATTAATGAATATTTAATACAAAATGAGCCTGAAGGAACCAGATGCAGAAAAGAAAAGAAAAAGCATTGCTTTGCAAAAATAGACGAAAAATAGAAGAGAAAATAAAATGAAAAAAAAATGAAAATGAAAATGAAAAAGAAAAGTAGAGCTTAAGTGAAAAGAAAAGTTTAAAAAGCATCGAAAATGGTTCTGGCAAGTTTTATGATCTCACTATTGGATACCCTGCTAATATCAGTTAATGACTCAAGTCTTGGAATATCATGTTTATGTTTCTCAATATTTGTATTGTATCCTTTTCCTTCATTTCTTTCGCCCATACCATTTGCCTAACAATATAAGCTGATAAAGTCCCTTTTGATCCTCAATCTTATGTGATTTACATTAGTGGAGAGAGAGTTAATTTACAATTTTGTGGATTCTGTGAATCATATGCATGTATGTTTGTAAACTTATCTGGATATGTATAACTTGATTAGGAGAAGTTTATCTTGCATGTTTGTGATAAATGTGAATTGCATGAAGAGTTGTTTGGATTGATAGCATGTTAAGGGTTATGTATGTGTGGAACTGTTTATGGGGTATTTGCACTTTTTGAGGATTGATGCAGTCATTACACACTAGTATTTGTTTTTAAATGAAAAGAAGGTTGAAATGATAGTTGTTGAATGAAAAATTGATTTTAATGTTTAAGCGGTTTACTTGATTTATTTTGTTTTGCTCGAGGACTAGCGAAATATAGGTTTGGGGGTGTGATAACTCCGTAAAATACAGTTATTTGTGCCCTATTTCTGTGCTAGAATGAATGTTTAGTCCTTGTTAATAATGCATATTTGGAGGTTTTGTGCTTATATTTGATATATTCTGATTCTGATGCCTTCCGATGTGTTATTATGCAAAATTAAGCTTTAATTGTTATGGATTAAGTAGATTTATATCTGTTACTGATTTGGTATTTTCTCCATGTTAGGAAGGGCTCCAAACAAGGTTAAATGTGGAGCATGTGAGCTTAAAGACCAAGAGGAAGCCAAATTGGCATTTTGGCAAGTCACCGCCGCGGTGCAAAGGCGCATCATCAGAAATTCCATACTTGAACCTGAGGCGCGGGGGACGCAGCGCTCACTAATGGGGGCTGGGGCGCAAGCCAACCGACCTAGTGGGGGCCACGGCGCTCACTAACGAGGGCCGCGACGCTTTGTAACCGACTCAACGCGGGCCTAGGTGCTCGTAAGTGGGGGCTGGGGCGCACGACGGCGAGCTGAGTTTATAAATAGGATTTTTCACATTTTTCTCTCTAGCTTGGATGCCTTAGCCATTGCTTTCTAGTTTTCTCTCTTTTAGTTTAGGTTTTAGTTAGTTTTAGGTTAGAAAGCTTTGGCTAGATCTCCATTGATGGTGGATTGGAGGCTAGGAACAAGGATGGAGGAGGATTCAAGCTTCAGAGACAAATCAATAAGCTTCCTTTCTCTTTTCCCTTTCTCTCTTCTCTTCCTTATCTTCCTTGGATATGAGTTTACTTGTATTTTTATGTTCATTGTGTAGCTGAGCTGTATTTAGGGATACTTTGAATCCTTTTATTTATATTAATGATCTGTTTTTCTCTGAGTTTGTGTGGATGTTTGATTATGGTTCAATCATTGTCTGTGTTTAATGCTTATTCTTGGTTGGCCTCGATTGCATGATCTTAATATTGGCAAATGAACTACACATAGGGATTTGTTACTATGGATATGGTATGGTTGATACATGTTCAGCGAGTTCAATTAGCTTGGATGAGTTGATTCGTTAATAGGATAGGAATATACCTATTGACCATGTATAATGTGTGATTGAGAATAGATCGTTCATGAGTAGAAGTTGAGCTGGCTCTCAAGGAAACTTAGTGAGTTGGGCAATTGAAACCAGGGTTGATTGACCTAGATATAGGCTTTTGACTACATCATATTTTCAAGCTAACCTAATCAATGCATTTGTGTTCATGAGGAGGATTGCATGTTGTTGGTAGATGTAGGGGGTGTAGGAGGATTTCCTGAAACCTAACCGCTTTTATCTTTATTACTTTTGTAGATTAGATTAGTTTAGTTTATTATTTTCCTATTTTTATGTTCTTGGATAGAATTAGGTAAGCTATTGGTTAATACTTAGCATTGGAAGTAAACTTATCCTCGAGGGAACGATCTCTACTTTTCACTTTATTACTTGAATGACCCGTGCACTTGCGGCCTATTTTGGGACAAACAATGATAAAATAAATAAATAAATATTTAAGAAATAATTTTAAAAAGTAATAAGTAAAGTAATACTTAAAATGAAGGGAATAATAGATAACTCAATAATGAAAAATATGAATAACTCAACATTTTCTCTTTTCTTTAT
The DNA here is from genome assembly GCA_029884595.1 of Ormosia semicastrata. Lineage (NCBI taxonomy): Eukaryota > Viridiplantae > Streptophyta > Magnoliopsida > Fabales > Fabaceae > Ormosia > Ormosia semicastrata. The sequence goes on along the minus strand of JAQQTO010000048.1, from coordinate 35,571,743 downwards.
CATCACCCCATTTCAATATTCTCAACCAAATGTGCATCACTCTCTTCATTAGGGCGTCCCTTAATGCTCTCATCATGGCTAGAATAATTTTGATTAAGGCGTCCCTTAATCCTCTCATCATAATCACAATAATTTTGATCAAGGCGTCCCTTGATTCTCTCTTCACGATCACAATAATAATCTCTAATTGAGATGTCGCTCAATTCTCTCATCATGGTCACAATAATTCTTTTTTGCACATTAACTCTTTTTTATCCATAGGACGACATCTCGTAAAAGCTTTTTCTTAGAAGATGATGTAACATAAACTTGTATTAAATAAGTTACCATTATGATAGAATATACAAATAAAAATACTGATGAAAATTTTAAATAATAAAACAAAATTTACCTAACTAGATTATGTAAAATTTAAGATAATTTGTAAAGAATGGTGATAAATGAATGTTTCTCGTTCAAATTTAATTATTCTTCAAAATAAGGTTTATTTGAAATTTTTTATTTAATTTTTATATCTTGAACTATTTACTTATTTTTGTTGTGTTATTTATTTCTCTTCAAATTTATTTATCAATTATTACTTTATTTATTTAATTTTTTGTTGGACTTTCAGATATGGTTTTAGAAATAGAGAATTGTAAAGGGTGGACTATGTATATTAGTTTTTGCTCTTTCCTACTGAGATTGTATCTCACTCCTTTGTGATTTAACATATCAGATAATGCCAACAATTAGAGTTATGATTGATTTTCATGTTGAGCAAACCTATATGTCTGAGCTTAGCGATTATGTGTTTATAGTTACTTTTGGAGACCTATTTCTAATAATTCTACTCTTCGATGAGTAGATATTAAAGGAAAGTAATATTTGTACATATGTAAATAGTGGAACCTAGAGAAGGCTTTTGCAAGCCTCATTCTTGTTTAATAGGTGCTTAACTAAAATAGTATTATGTATGTATATAGTTAACTCTAGAAGGATGTATCTTCAAAATCCATGTAAAATATTGTACATATGAACTAATGAAACATCAATAGTTTTTATGTAACATGTTGTTTTAATAGGATATTATATATATATATATATATATATATAATAAGAAAATAATTAAAATTAGAATAGGACGTTACATTTTGGTATCAGAGCCGTGTCCTAGGAAAAGTGGTTTGGGAACCATTATTGTTTTCTGACCAAATAAGTAAATTGTTGTAGGAAAAGATGTCTCGTAGGCGAAACAATACTAATTCTGAGGACAAAGTAGATAGAATGATGGACACACTCACAGAAATTGTTACAACAATGCGAGAGCAGATAACTGCAACCAATCAAATTTTCCAGGAGATGCAATCGAATCGAGGTCTAGAACTAGGAGCTCTTGTAGTAAACTCAAATTTTCAAGGATTGTCTGAATTTCGAAAAACTAATTTGCCCACTTTCAAAGGCGAATACAACCCAGTTGTAGCAAAAAATTGGCCCACGGAGCTGGAAAAGATTTTCACTGTCCTAAGGTGTACAAACGCCCAACAAGTTAACTTTGTCACATATATGATGTCTAGAAAAGTACAATACTGATGGCGTGGAGCCATAAGACTTCTGGAAAACCCAAATAGACCTATCACTTGGGAAATTTTCCAAACTACTTTTCTAGATAAATATTTTCCTACAAATGTCCGAAATGAGAAAGAATTGGAGTTTTTATGTAACACCGTAATACAAATTATCATAAAATAAACAATATATTTTAGGATAAAATATATTAAGCATGCCACTTTCTAAAATGCATAAAAAATAAAATTCATAATAACCGGTATAGTCATTATAGAGAGCCACAAAGATGAAAAAGCCCATATATATATATATATATATATATATACATCACTTGCTAGCAAGCCACACTGTAATACATAAACTTTTACATACCATTTAGCAAAGTAACTAAATATAAGCTGATGCAAAAAGGAAACAAAACACTAAACTAAGCCTTCTATTTCTTCTTTTTCTTGCCCTTTCCTTTTGGATGGTCTTCACCCAGATTTACATGAAACACACAGGTGTAAGAAATCACCATTTCTCAGTATAAGCATACCAAGACCAACAGTTAATCATTTATAACAAATAAATCAACTAGACACATAAATACAATATATGTAATAGAATATCTGATAATCAACAATATCAAAGAATCGTCCATACAATCCTAAGATACTATCGAATGAGCAACCAAGCAATTAACTGATCAAGCAACTAAGTGAGACAACTACCCATACAATTGTCAACAATGCAATACTTTATGTTATGATGTATGATTATGCTCAAACAAAGTCCTAATAGAATGATTATACAATGCAAATGTAGGTTTTAGTTTTTGAAAACACAAGTTACTTACTTATCTCTCAAGAACCCTCGTTCCCTTATATATACTACACAGATTAGGCCTAAAAGCCTTTACCTTACTTGGTAATAGGTGAGTACTTTCCCCTTACAAATGTACGAGTACTATTACCACCCCAAAACCCTGACCATAATAGCATTGCCCGCTATAAGATTCTAGATTTATACCTTGTTTTCTATCCAAATGGTTGTGCACACCATATAAGGTTACAACATATAGGAAATAGCAAATAACAAGTTTGAAAACTAAATATACAGGTTTTTTTTTATCAAAACATACACACTAATCACAAGGTTTACAACCAAGTGTAAAGCAAAGACTAGTGACTCACGACTTTACTCCAACTTAACACATAAGTAGTAGAACTCATGTCACTAGTGTTCTCATATCTAGCACCTCACACCATCACTTCATAAGTGATTTCAAGGCAACCTCCAATTGCTCAAGGTTCTAGATACTACTTTATAGCATACCATAACACTTGGATGCCCAAGGATTTTCCAGCTCCCATCACAAGGTTTACCCTAACGTAGTGAAAAGGATATAGCTAGAAAACATACACTCTTGGATCGACTCTAACATATAAAGGACCCAACCCATGTCTCTAACCATTCACGAAGCTTAACCTCGACAATCAAGGAAACATGCTTTAACTATGCATCTCAAACTTAACTTTAACTTTAGGGGAGTAATCTTTGCATATAGATAGGCATACCATCACACTAAGGAAGCCTGAGATCTCCCAACACACCATCCATTGACACTCCACCACACTTTGGGTGTCTAGGGTCCTTCAACTCTATCCTAAAGCATTTCCCACACTTTGGACATCTAAAATTCTCAAACTTTTCACATATGAAAGTTGATAATTCTCTCCAAGAAATATCCCCAAAAGTGCCTCATTACGCCCTAAAAGACTTGCACAAAATATCCCAACAAGTAGGGAATTAAATTAGCATCACAATGCTAAAACACAACCCCTGCCATGTCTCAATGCTTGAGCGTGTAAAGCTCGAGCGCTTGAGCGCATGGCTAATATTAGGTGTGTTAGTCGTTGCGTGCTTAAGCGCATAAAGTACTGGCGCTTAAGCATGTAAAGTGCTAGCGCTTAAGCATGTAAAGTACTAGCGCTTAAGCATGCTAGCACTATCAGCATGTTCTTCTGGGTGACAGGCACTTGAGCGCGCATGTACAAAGCGTTGAATGACTAGAGGCAAATCTACTGAATTTTACAGATTTGTGCATTATTCCATTGGTGCATAATACGAAATTTGATCACTTCAAATTGGTTTCTAGGTGATTTTAAGTCCCTAACAAGTTCACTAACATGAAGGAAACATAAAACACTAATTAATTTAATCAAAAATGGATCATTGCATCCAATCACTCATCCAAACCCCTAAAATCCTCACTTGGAGCTTTGATTGTTCAAATGAAGAGTTTTCAATTTCTAATCCAAACTCTTAGCATGAACAAGTCATAAACAACATATAAGACTTATCCAAGCAAGAAAATCACTCAAAACACAACTAAATATCATTTTGACATATCAAACCTCATCAAGCCTGAACATGAAAAATGGGAAAGAAGTGAAACTTTGAGCTCAAGAACCCCTACCTCAAGCTACTATGATGATGGATATTCAAGCTTCAAACCTAGATCTTGGATCTTCCTTTTCTCTTTGTTTTCCCCTTCTTTCTTTCTTCCTTTTTCCCTTGTTCTCCTTCTGCTACTGCTTGCCAAAACCATTCGTGAGAGAGTGAATGAGAAGCAAGAAAAAAAGCTTGAAATATCAGCATAAAAGGTCAACTAAAGAGGCTGGTAACCGTGGAAGGCTTATGGCCTTAAGTTACCATACTGATAAATCCTGATGTGCTAAAAACACTTAGATTTAACTAAATCAAGTTTTTCAAGTTTCAATAATTTTAAAATAAATACTAAGATTCATTAAAAAAGTTGTTTTATATGTATCATAATTTTTCATATCTGTGACTAGTCATTCTAGCATTAATATACATCCAATATGCGTAAAAATACCAAACGAACTTCGATTATTCTCAAACTTTAACCATATCATAGAAAATACATTTGTGACTTAGAAATAAATTATCCACTTTTATTTTCATTAGCTGAGTCATTTTTTGCTAATATCTGAGTTATTTTAAGCTACTTTTCACCTTTCGAGTTGTAGCAAAGTGCATAAGCTAACTCAAATTATCACAAAATTAAACAATCATGTTAATTAAGTATTAAGCTACCTTTGTAACTATATATAAGTCTAACATGTTGAAGAGGATGTTACATTTCTCCCTCTTTTTAAAATTTTGTCCCCAAAATTGCTTACTCATATAAACAACTGCGGGTAGTCTTGCTGTATGTGGGACTCCAACTCCTAAGTTGCCCCCTCAAAACCAGCACAATCCCAAAGCACCTTCACTAGAGGAATCTGCTTACCTCTAAGCTCTTTGACCCATCTATCCACGATCCTCATCAGCCACATAGCATAAGACAAATCCTCTTTTAACTGCACAGATTCATTTCTTATGACATGTGAATGATCTGGATTGTACTTCCTAAGCTGTGACACATGGAAGACATCATGAAAGTTTGACAAACTGGGTGAAAGGACAATTTGGTAGGCTGCAGGTCCAATTATCTTTAGGACCTAGTAGGAACCAATGAAACGAGGGTTCAACTTCAATGTTCTCAATTCTATACCAATCCCTGTTGTAGGAATGACTCTCAAGAATACATGATCTCCCTCACTGAACTCTAGAGGTCTTCTCCTTTTATCAACATAGCTCTTCTGCCTACTTTGAGTCATAACCAGCCTTTCCTATATCAACTTAATCTGATCAGTGGTCTGCTGTACCAACTCAGGTCCTAGGATGGTTCTCACTCCAACCTCATACCAACACAAAGGGGACCTACACTTTCTACCATAAAGTGCTTCATACGGTGCCATGCCTATGCTAGTATAAAAATTATTATTGTAGGAAAATTTCACTAAGGATAAGAACTTATCTCAACTCCCTTTCTACTTTAGCACACTTGCTCTTAGTATTGGTATATGCCCTAGAAGCTGATACATTTGTCTGTATTTACATACATTCTATTATGCTAATATACGAGACATTTCATTTATTGTGTTCTTTTCTAATAAACATAATAAAGTCATTAGAATAGTAAGTTTGATGTCGTAGGATATCAAGTGGTTGACTTGATCGTGAGATCCTATTGGATAAAATTAGAACACTATTCTTAAATGCCCCTAGTCAAGTATTATTGTTAATTAGGATAACAATAATGCATTAAGACTAGTATGTGCATAGACTGATGACCACATCTCACGGGTCATGGATATGAGATATCAAGTCTTCACATGGGTACATATTAGAGTAATGATGTACCGGACTGACCCACCATGAGAACGCTACATGGATCGTTACGTGAGTGTCATAAGCAATTCTCATAGTGACAATGGTGTCTGTAGTCCTTTAACCTGAAATCACTATAATTCCTACATGAGGACTTGTGTGTTTTAATGCCATCAAACGTCATCTGTAATAATATGATTATAAAGTTAGTTATTGGACATTCCGTGAATCATGCAGAGGGATATGAGTGACCTAGATGGGATTTGTCACTCCTACATAACAGGAGCGATATCTTCGGGTCCCTTGATTGAATGAGACTGCGAAATGCATGGTCATGCTCAAATGAGTCAATATGAGATATTAATTTCATTTGTAGTTACAAAGTCTACTCGAGTATTAGGAAATGAAGGATTGGACTGCATAAGGGTGACGCATTCCATGCCTTATGTTTAATCTAGATATTGTGACAAAGGGACTAAACGATATGGAAACATTAGTCGTGGAAAGGTTATGTCAAATCACTGACATTCTCAATACTTGGGTAGCAGTGATGTGTTGCTAGTTACCGCTCACTGCTTGTAATATTAAAATGGGATTTTAATATTACTATCAACGTAATGACAAGTTTCTTCTCTTCTCTTCGTAGCTAGCACTGTGTGAGAGACGTGAGGCTCTTTTTTTGAACGTTGAACGTTCGTGAGTCTATTTGTGTGGATACCGTAGAGACATCATCGCTGTTATGGTATTGGTGATTCACGTCACTTCCTTAGATCACGCTTCAACAGGTAAACAATTTTAAAATTTGAATTATGGCTTTTTTGTATGGATCCTTGGTGGGAATCCTATTTTTCCACTGCGTGATGTATCTGCAATTTCCAACAGTGGTATCAGAGACTAATTGCTAAACCATGATTCATTTTTCAATTTTCGTTTTGCATAAGATAACATGCTTGTTGTTCTTATTTTTGATAAAAGGTATGATCTTTAATAAGTAATTTCACAAAAATGAATGAAACCCTTTGCGAAAACATATTCTGTTTTATGTGTTGTATGCAAAACTATGATGTTGTTTTCAAAAAAAAAATATGAAGATGTTCATATGTTCTGTGAAAATCATTTTGTATTAAGATATATGTTTTTGCGAAGCTTTCTGGTCTATATGTGATACGTACAACGTTTTGGAATCCTTATTCTCAATGCGCGGTGCAAGGGTTTAGGAAATCTTGTTCTTGGTTTGTGGTAGCAAAGGTTATGGAATCCTTGTTTCTGCATAAACGACGTAGCACAAGGGGTTTTAGAAACCTTATTCCTATTTTGCGGCAGCAGCATCAAGTGCTGATGTCAAGCCGTCAAGGAGGTGCAAGGGTTCAAGTGTTGAATAGCAGTACAAGGGTTCCCCGCCGTGCATGAAGCGTTCATGCTTTTTTGGGTTTAGGGTTCAAGTGTTGATACTTTATCCGTCAAGGGAGGCACAAGAGATTTAGCTCTTGTTTTTGGTCCAATTTTTTGGGTCGGGGCGCTGTCTCGCACCTCACAAGGGGTGGCCTTCCCTTGACCCCCGTGCTACCTCTGCATAGTGTGTTTTTTGAAAGCGCGATATTTAATTCTATTTTTATGACTCACTAAATAATAATGTATTATTATTTTGAGTTTGTATGTTCTTTGTGATGCATGGTGCATGGTTATGGCCTTAGTCCTCCTTTTATGCTATTTTGATTATTTTAAATACAACCTGCGCGTCATGCCTTTCTATCTACATTCTAATTGTACATTCTCTTCTCACCTAACTCTTCTCGAATGTAAAAGAGGTTTCTATATAGTGTAATCTTGATGTGGATGCCAGAAGACGACATCAAGTGAGAATGTTGGTGGGAGACGCTTGGTGAAGCTGACTTAGTTAATGCTACTCTCTTAAGGGGTCATAACCATGTCACTTTTATTATATGCTTTATATGTATGAGATGGATGGATAATATTTATAGTATGATAAATAGTTTAATAAATGGTGAGATTTAATAATAATAATGATAAAAATTCCCTCAAAGTAAATATTAAGTCATTATGTGATGCATTCCAATGCGTGGCACTCGTCAAGACTAGTATTGATCAAGTACAGGTCTGCCAAAGCAAGATGCCTTTATCTATATTAGTAAGATGGGATGGGATAAGGGTAATATCTACCTGCTAACCATTGGGTCTAACTTAACCAGGCCATTTCAATAGGATTGAAGGCTTAGAGGCATGGAGTTGGGCTTTAGTCCATTAGATGGATTAGAATAAGTGTTATTCACCCAACTATCCAAGAGTTACATGTGATGTAATTGGAAAATGTTTCCTACCTAAATAACTGAATTTTGGGTGATCAGCCAAAGCTGACTCAAAACTAGGTGAAATATGGATCTTGGCCCATTAGGAAATCTTATGATGGGATTTTCTGAGTCAGTGCTGAGGGTTATTGATTTGAACAAAAGAGTGGGAGGCAAATTTAATTAAAAGACCTCATTAAATATGTTTATGGCATGATACTTATATTTTGCATATTTCTGTTGATAGATTACTATGGCAACAAACATATCAAGTAACTTATCACTGTGATCCGTCCTTGAGAAAGACAAGTTGTCTGGAATGAATTTTCTAGACTGGTACAAGAATTTGAGGATTGTCCTCAAGTAAGAGAAAAAATTGTATGTTCTAGAATAGCCTATTCCTGAGCCACCTACTACTAATGCCCCTAGAATTGAAAAGGATGCTTATACGAAGCATTAAGATGATGCCTTGGACATCGGATGTCTAACGATGGCCACCATGAACTCTGAGCTCCAAAAGTAACATGAGAACATGGATGCCTACGATATGATCGTACACCTTAAGAAGCTCTATCAAGAGCAGGCTAGGCATGAGAGATACGAGGTCTCTAAAGCACTGTTTCAGTGCAAGCTGGTAGAAAGAAGTCCTGTTGGTGCTCATGTACTCAAGATGATTGGGTACATTGAAAACCTAGAGAGACTTGGTTTTCCTTTGGGCCAAGAGTTGGCCATTGACTTTGTCCTGCAATCGTTGCCACAAAGTTTTAGTCATTTTGTCATGAACTACAACATGAATAAGATTGACAAATCACTACTAGAGCTGCTAGGCATGTTGAGAACTATTGAATAGAACATTAACAAAGGCAAAGGAAAGGCCATAATGATGGTCCTAAAGAATAAGGGCAACAAATAGCAAAAAAAGCCCAAGAACAAGTGGAAGGGTAAAGGCAATGATAAGTCCAAGCTAACACTTCTAGCTTAAAACCAGTGGGCGGAGTGGCTATGGAAGGTACATGCTTCCACTATGGTCAGACTAGACATTGGAAGAAGAACTGTGCTAAGTATCTGGAGGAGCTCAAGAAGAAGAAGGGAAGTGAGACTTTCACTTCAGGTATTTTTGTTATAGAAGTCAATTTATCTACTTCTGCATCATGGGTATTAGATACTGGATGTAGATCTCACATTTGTGTAAATGTGCAGGATCTAAAGAGCAGTAGACCATTGACAAAGGGCAAAATCGACCTACGAGTGGGAAATAGAGCAAAGGTTGCTGCATTAGTTGTAGGGACTTACTTGTTATCTTTGCCCACTGGGCTTGTAATAGAGTTAGAGAACTACTATTTTGTGCCTACTATTAGCAGGAATATCATTTGTATTCTTGTTTGGACAAGAAAGGCTTTTCTTTTATTATAAAGGACAAATGTTGTTCCATTTATATGAATGATATTTTTATGGTAATGCACAATTGAGTAATGGACTTTATGTCCTTGATCTCAAAACGCCCATCTATAATATAAATACAAAGAGGTTTAAATCAAATGATCTAAACCCAACTTTTCTCTAGCATTGTCATTTAGGCTACATAAATGAGAAACGCTTCTCCAAACTCCATAAAGATGGATTCTTGGACTCGTTTGATTTTGAATCATATGAGGTATATGAATCTTGTTTATTGGGAAAAATGACAAAGGTCCCATTCACTAGACAAGGTGAAAGGGTTAGTGATCTTTTAGGCCTTATACATAGTGATGTATGTGGGCCACTAAACACGCTTGCTAGAGGCAGTTTTTAATACTTCATTACATTTGCTGATGATTTCAGGAGATATGGATTTGTATATCTTATGAAGCACAAATCAGAATCCTTTGAAAAGTTAAAAGAGTTCAAGAATGAAGTATAAAACCAACTTGGCAAGAGTATTAAAATCCTTCGATCAGATTGAGGAGGTGAATACTTAAGCCAACAATTTGATGATCATCTAAAAGAGTGTGAGATAGTATCTAAACTCACTCCTCCAGGAACACCACAATGGAATGGTGTCTCTAAATGGAGGAATCGGACCTTGTTGGATGTGGTCCGATCCATGATGAGTCATGTAGACCTTCCAAGCTCTTTTTGGGGACATGCTCTATTAACAGAAGCTTTCACACTTAACTGTATTCTATCTAAGACGGTTCAAAAGATACCATATGAGATATGGACTGGGAGACAGCCCAATTTGCCTTTCATGAAGATTTGGGGCTGCAAAACTTATGTGAAACATCAAGTTTCTGATAAGGTTGGACCCAAATCAGATAAATGGCTTTTTGTGGGTTATCTAAAGGAAACCAAGGGATACTATTTCTATGATCCTACCGAGGGCAAAGTGTTTGTCGCACGGACTGCTATATTTCTAGAAAGAGAGTTTATCTCCAAAGGAACTGGTAGGAGGAAAGTAGAACTTGAAAAAGTTCAAGATTCACAGAGTAGCAATGAACCAATGATGGAAATAGAGCAGCCTACACAAAATGTTGTGGAACAGCAACTTGCTCTAGTAGCACAAGACCTGCGTAGGTTTAACACGATACTTCATCAACTAGAGAGATATGAATTTCTCATGACCCAACAAGGCGACGTTTTGCTCATGGATCAAGATGAGCTTGTGACTTACTAGGAAGCCATTATTGGCCCAGAATCTGAGAAATGACTTGAGGCCATGAGATCTGAAATGGATTCCATGTATGCCAACCAAGTATGGACCTTGGTTGACCCACCTGAAAGGGTAAAACCCATTGGGTGCAAGTGGATTTTCAAGAAGAAAACCAACATGGATGGTAATGTGCATACCTTTAAGGCTTGATTGGTGGCTATAGGTTTCAAACAAATTCATGGTGTAGACTATGATGAGACTTTTTCCCCAGTTATGATGCTTAAATCTGTTCGGATCTTGCTTACTATTGCAGCATACCATGATTATGAAATCTGGCAAATGAATGTCAAAACTGCTTTCCTTAATGGAAATCTTCTCGAGGATGTGTACATGACACAACCTGATGGTTTTTCCATTCCAAAGGATGCTGGAAAGGTGTGCAAGTTGTAACAATCTATTTATGGATTGAAACAAGCTTCCAGAAGCTGGAATCTTTGTTTTGATGATATAATAAAACTGTCTGGTTTCATCAAGAATGAAGAAGAATCTTGTGTCTACAAGAAGGTTAGTGGGAGCACTATTGTCTTTCTGTTATTGTATATAGATGACATATTTCTCATCGAAAATGACATACCTACCCTACAATCTATAAAGACTTGGTTAGGGAACTACTTCTCTATGAAGGACTTGGGTGAGGCCATCTATGTATTTGGTATTAGGATCTATAGAGATAGATCATTGAGACTACTTGGCCTAAGTCAGAGTATATACACAGACAAAGTGTTAAGACGATTTAACATGCATGAATCCAAGAAAGGACTTTTGCCTATGTCACATGGTGTAAGCCTATCTAAGGCTCAATCCCCTTCCACCCAAGACAAGAGGGATCGCATGAGCAAGATTCCATATGCATCTTCAATTAGATCTATAATGTATGCCATGTTATGTACTCGACTAGACATCTTGTATGCTTTGAGCATGACGAGCTGGTACCAGTTTGATCCCGGTGAGAGTCACTAGACTGCTGTCAAGAACATCCTTAAGTACTTGAGAAGGACTAAGGATTTGTTCTAGGTATAAGGAGCCGACGAAGAGCTAGTTGTAAAGGGCTACATTGATGCTAGCTTCCAAACCGATAAGGATGACTCCATATCGTAATCGGGTTATACTTTTTGCCTAAATGGTGGGGTTGTGAGCTAGAAGAGTTCAAAGTAGGAGACAGTCACCGATTCTACCACAGAGGCTGAGTATATTGCTGCCTCTAATGCAGCGAAGGAGGTCATTTGGATTAGGAAGTTCATTACTGAACTTGGTGCTATTCCTAGCATTGTGGACCCAGTGGACCTCAATTGTGATAATAATGGAGCCATTGCACAAGCTAAGGATCCTAGATCTCACCAGCGATCTAAACATATACTTAGGAGCTTTCATCTCATTCGAGAGATCATCGATAGAGGAGATGTGAAGATATGTAGAGTACCAACAGATGATAATATTGCTGATCAATTGATGAAGCATCTTGCACAGCAAAAGTATAAGGGTCACACTAGGTCTTTAGGCACTAGACATATGCGTGATTGGCTCTAGTACAAGTGGGAGATTGTTGGTATATACTCTAGAGGCTGATACATTTATCTATATTTACATACATTCTATTATGCTAATATATTAGGCATTTCATTTATTATGTTCTTTTTTAATAAACATAATAAAGTCCTTAGAATAATAAGTTTGTTGCCGTAGGACATCAAGTGGTTAACTTGATCGTGAGATCCTATTGGATAAAATTAGAACACTATTCTTAAATGTCCCTAGTCAAGTATTATTGTTAATTAGGACAACAATAATGCATTGAGACTAGTATGTGCATAGACTGATGACTACATCTCAGGAGTCATGGATATGAGATATCAAGTCTTCATATGGGTACATATTAGAGTAATGATGTACCGGACTGACCCGCCATGAGAACACTACATGGATCGTTACGTGAGTGTCATAAGCGATTCTCATAGTGACAATGGTGTCTGTGGTCCTTTGACCTGAAATCATTACGATTCCTACATAAAGAGTTGTGTATTTTAATGTCATCAAAAGTCATTTGTAACAATGTGATTATAAAGTTAGTTATTGGACATTCTGCGAATCATGCAGAGGGATGTGAGTGACCTAGATGGGATTTGTCACTCCTACATAACAGGAGCGATATCTTCGGGGCCCCTGATTGAGTGAGACTGCGAAATGCATGGCCATGCTCAAATGAGTCAATATGAGATATTGATTTCATTTGTTGTTATAATGTCTACTCGAGTATCAGGAAATGAAGAATTGGACTATACAAGGGTGACGCATTCCATGCCTTGTGTTCAATCTAGATATCGTGACAAAGGGACTAAACGATCTAAAAACATTGGTCGCGAAAAGGTTATGTCAAATCACTGACATTCTCAATACTGGGTAGCAACGATGTATTGTTAGATACCACTCACTACTTGTAATATTAAAATGAGATTTTAATATTACTACCAACGTAATGAGAACCTGCAGGGTCACACATATAAAGCAGACTAAAATTGGAGTAATAGATCTAAGTTGGACTCAGATTCAAATATGGGCCAGACTCATAACAGATGAGTCTAGGGTTACACAGCTTACCTTGCTGCTGCTCACACTCACTTAAGGCAGTTACAATTATAAATAGTACTGCTAAGGGTGTTGCTAAAACACACATTATAGAACCCTAGCCGCACCTGCAGAAAAGTGAGTGAGAGAGTGACAGGTTTCTTCTCTTCTTTTCGCAGCTAGCACTGTGTGAGAGATGTGAGGCTCTTTCTTTGAATGTTGGACGTTCGTGAGTCTGCTCATGTGGATACCGCAGAGACATCATTGCTGTTATGGTGTTAGTGATTCACGTCACTTCCTTAGATCACGTTTCAATAGGTAAACAATTTTAAAACTTGAATTATGGCTTTTTCGTATGGATCCTTGGTGGGAATCCTATTTTTTTGCTGCGTGATTGATAACTATACAGAGTGTGTTATTAGTGCCCTATATCTGTGCTTTATGACATGATTAGTCCTTGTTTGTAAGCATTAATGGAAAGTTTTAGCATCATTTATATCTGATTTCATTCTGATAACTTCCATTGTGATCTTGTGTAAATACTTTCAAAACTATGATTAAATTGAGTACATTTGTGTGATTAAATGAATTGATACTTTCTCTGTTATAGGCAGGTCTCAAATGAAGCATGGAAATGAAGAAATTGCAATAGCTTTGGACCAGGAAGCCTAAGAGAAGATTAAAAGTGAAGATCAGCACCCAACGCCGCGACATGGATTAGTGACGCCGCGGCGTTCCCCTGCTTCAATAGATAAAACCCGAGGCTGAAGTTCCACAACGTTGAAGAGTGGGTGCCTCAGCCGCCTATGACCTAATTACACGCGTGCCGCGGCGTGACATGTTGGACGCTGCGGCGTGACCCTGTTTTATTCAGCCTATAAATACATTTGCACTGAATTTCTACCAGCGTTTTTCATCATTTTTGGAGAGCTGCTGCTGGTTTTAGGTTTTTAGACCTAAAGGAAGTGAAAAAGGCTAAGGTTGGAGGCCATCCTTCCTATGGAGGGTGAATCAAGCTTAAAGGATAAAATCTAATGAGCTTCCTTCCTTTCCTTTCTTCTTTTCCCTCTTATTGCTTCATGAACATGATTTATTGTTTGTACTTTCATGTTTCATGGCTAGCTAGGCTGTATATAAGTTTTCCTTTATAGTTTCTCATAGATACTGATGAATATGTAATCTTTTGAGTATATATTAAAGTTTAGTTAAGTTCAATCATAATCTATGTTTAATGTTTGTGGTTGGCTGATCACTGATTTTATCATGATTCTAATATTGCAAATGAACTAGACTTTGAGCTGTCATGTCAATATGGAATGCTTGTTTTGGTTGGCCTTAATTGCATGATGTTAGTATTGGCAAATGAACTAGACATAGGGATTTGTTGATATGGATAAGGTATGATTGATGCATGTTCAATAATGAGCTGATTCATTAATAGGATAGAAATATACCTATTGGCCATGTATAGTGGGTGATTGAGAATAGATCATTAATGAGTGGAGTTTGCACTGGTTCTCAAGGAAACTTAGTGAGCTGGGTAAATGAAACCAAGGTTGATTAACCTAAACATAGGCTTTTGACTAAATCAGATTCTCAAGCTAACTTACTAATTCTTTGATGTTGCTTGTAAGGATTGCAATTCATTAGTTGAAATAGGAGATGAAAAGTAATTCTTATTTCTCTATTTATCTATTTATCTTAGATTTATGGCTTTTCAGTCTTTATATTTCTTTAAACATTCATTTATAAATTTTATGTTTTTGGATAGCATTAATTAGACTATTAGTTAATACTTAGCTTTTATATGAAATACATTGTCCTCGTGGGAATGATATCTGACTCCTGGCGATACTACAAGTGCGACCCGTGCACTTGCGGTAAGCAAAGAGTGAACAGTGATGTATCTACAATTTCCAACACTTAGCATATTCCAAAGGGTTTGAATAGTCATTTCCAATTGACCATCAGTTTGTGGATGATATGTTGTACTCAAATTAAGCTTTGTCCCAAAATCTTTCTGCAAGGCTCCCCAAAGTCTAGATGTAAATCTAAGGTCTCTATTAGAAACTATACTAAGGGGTATACCATGCATCCTAACTATCTCCTAAAGGTATAGCTAGAGAAGCCTATCCTTGGAGTATATAGCTCTAATAGGTATAAAATAGGCAGACTAGGTTAGTCTATCCACTACAACCCATATTGAATCAAATCCTAATTGAGTCCTGAGCAAGCCTATCACAAAACCCATTATGATATTATCCCATTACCACTCAGGGATTCTTAAAGATTGAAGAGGTCTAGAGGGTTTTTGGTATTCTATCTTGACCTTCTGACAAATTAGGCACCTAGACACAAACTCATCTATGTCCCTCTTCATACTAGACCAACAAAATAACTTCTTCAAGTCTTGATACATCTTAGTGGCCCCAAGATGGATAGTGTACTGACTACAGTGAGGTTCTTCAAGGATCCTTTCCTTGATTCTAGATTCACGAGGAATGCAAAGTCTACCTCTAAATTTAATCATCCCATCATCCGCCATATCAAACTCTCGAAGATTAGCTAAAAAGATCGGCTCATTTACATCACTAAGAATCTCATATTCTTTTTGAGCTTCCAAGATTTGAGTCCTAAAGTCACTCACTATGTCCACATGACTCACACTGAGACTACGTGGTAACACAGTTACTAAAAGGCTCATGCCTCTAAAACTCTTAAGAAGTTCACTCTCTTGGATCATCATCTGGGATACATGTAGGGATTTCCTACTTAGTGCATTAGCCACAATATTGGCTTTACCCGAACGGTACTTTAACTCAAATTTGTAGTCTTTCAAAAACTCTCTCCATCTTCGTTGTCTCATGTTCAGCTTCTTTTGATCAAATAAGTACATCAAACTCTTATGATCACTGAACACCTCAAACTAAACTCAGTACAAGCAATGTCTCTAAACTGTTAGGGCGAACACTATTGCAGCTAACTCCAGATCATGAGTAGGATAGTTCTCCTTATAAGACCTCAGCTGCATTGATGTATAGGCAACAACTCTTCTGTGTTGCCTCAAAAAACAACCCAAACCCATCTTTGAAGCATCACAATATACCTCAAAGTTCTCCAAAGGATTCGGAATTACGAACACCAGTGTAATAGTCAACCTTAGCTTTAACTCTTTGAAAATGTCCTCATAAACCTGAGTCCATTCAAAAGAACTACCTTTCCTATTCAATCTAGTCAAGGGTAGTGCTAATTAAGAAAAACCCTATATGATCCTTCTATAGTACCGTGCTAAGCCTATGAAGCTTCTGATCTTGGTTACAGTGGTGGGTCTCTCCCACTGCAATACTGCTTTAACTTTGCTTGGGTCCAAAGAAATCTCACCCTAAGATATCACATGTCCCAAAAACTACACTTGTGAAAGCTAGAACTCACACATAGATAGCTTGGCAAACAATCTACTCTCCTTAAGGGTTTCCAAAACTATCCTCAGATGTTGTTCATGCTCCTCCTTAGCCTTAGAATAGATCAAGATATTATTGATAAACACCACAACAAACTGATCTTGGTAGGGTCTAAAGATCTTGTTCATGTAATCTGTGAACACTGCTAGTGCATTCATCAACCCAAAGAACATCACAAGATACTTATAATGCTCATACCTAATTCTAAAAGTTGTCTTAGGGATATCCTTTTCCTTAACCCTTATCTGATGATAACCATACCTAAGATCAATCCTTGAGAAACCTGCAACTCCTCTTAGTTGATCCATTAGATCGTCTATCCTAGGCAACGAATACTTGTACAAAACCTATGAGAATATCCTGATGAGTTTCCAACTATTGCCACACACCAAAGAATACCATACATATGGTCGGGCATAGCTCTATGTCTTTGTGAACACTATTTTGCAAAGTGTCCTTGCTGACCGCACACAAAACACACTGGACATACCTTATGGCTATGCTGTTTCCCACATTTCGAGCACTTTTGGTTCGATGTTCCAACTTGAGTCTGCTTTCCTTTGACTGATAGAAACTGAGACCAAGAGATACTCTTGCTAACTTCATCACTTGCCCTTTTCCTTTTTGGAGAGCCTACTAAAACGTTCTCCCTTTCACTGAACTACTCCTCAGCTGCTATTGGAGAAAGTAGTTGTTGAGATGAATCAGCTTCAATCCTCTCTAGAATCCTGTTAACAACAGCAACCTGCTCCCTTATAGCTATTGCCATTGCCATCAATGCTTCTGCCAAAGTAGGTGTAACACCCTGTCTCTGATACCAACTAATGTAACACCCTCCTTAGGGTATCATATGTCTGACTCTCGACTCATAATCTGAAAATAAGTTCGCACAAAGTTTGAGTTATAAAATATGGGTTTCAAAATTTTCTTCTTTACTTTACTGAAAATATTAGGTAATATAAAAAAAAACATATTTCAACTATTCATTATACAATATTTACACCAATTAATATCATAATTTAAAAAGAAATATAAAATTAATAGACTTATATATTTTTTTGACAGACAGTAGCAAACCCCGTGTCGGGTCCTACTTAATAGCACGGTACAACACTAACGAGAAACTTTAACATACTTATTCCTTATCTATCCATCTTGATGCATCAAACATCTGTTTCTTTGTCAACACTGCACACCTTCGAGTCCTGAATGTCCACTCCTTATTGTTGTCACCAATCTCAGAGTATTTATCGCCCGTTATGTCTAAGACAACTCGATCCTTCTATTGTTTGATTTTAACAATACAAACACAGCAAAACAACATAACAAAGAGGTGAGATCACCTACACCAATACCAATATGGCAGCACAGAGATAACACACAGCCAAAAATATCATACAGATAAATCATACCATAATCATGCTATCAGCATTAATCAACTATCATCATCTAATCATTTATCAGTTCAATCATCATCCAAGTACTCAAAACAATTGTCATAACCAATAACCAATATTCCCCAATTAATATATCACACAGATATAAATGCTCAGATTTATGCATATGTACAAAGACTCAGTTTATCAAAAACGACTCCATGGAGGTTTTCACAATTTCGAGAAGAATGCTCTGGTTAATTGTCAGCCTTAGCCCAAAGACAATCTCCCAGTTGTTGAAAAGAATCGTGTTCTTGTCGGGTATCGTCAATGCGTTGCAACGGACTGCATCGCCAAGTGGCACAGGGTACTCGCCACCGTCCACCGGTCGACCACCGCTACTGCTCGACGCCCCAAGATCCATCATAAACCTCACTATCAATTCTCATTCCCTCTTCAACCACAAGGGCCATAATAGCTATTAGCTATCTTTTATACAATGCACGAATTTATCAGTGCAAGTCCAACCCCAACGGGCCAAATCTTTTCAGTTTCATTTGTACAATGCACGAGTATATCAGTGCAAGTCCAACCCCAACGGGCCAAATCTTTTCAATGCATGTATAATGCACCAAATCCAAATACGGGCATCTCTTTCCAATGCATATAAAATGCACCAAATACCAATCATAGGCAAAACACGTCACTCTCTCATACAGTGTCCATACACTGGTTAAACAGTAATTATATTGTATTTTCAACACAAAATCATGTTATCATGTTTTCATCGTTATAAAACACTTTCGCCGTATTTTCACAAGATTGCGCTCCATTTTCATTATGTTTTCACAATTCCAAATTGTTTCTGTTACGTTTTCAAAATATCGTAACACTTCTGTTATATTTTCAAAATTTTGAAACGTTTCTGTTATATTTTCACAATACCGTAAAAATATTCTATTACTTTTAAATCACATAGTGATTTTTCAACAGTATGTCAAATATTTAAACTCATGTAAAATATTTAAATGTAATTCAAATCACGTAGAAATATTTTAACATATTTTAAATCGCGTAGGAATATTTTACTATATTCTAAATCATTTTTAAGATACGTAAATCATTTTTCACCACAATTCTATTACGAAAAATATTTCTTAACCTTCAAAAATTCCATTTCTTCCTTTCTCAAAATATTATGACTTTATACTTCATTTTTCACATTTTCTTACTCAAGAAAATCTTTTTCCACGTTTCTTTACTCAATAAATTCTTTTTCAAATATAATCCACAAAATTACCTTTCCATTGATATAAATCAATGTTTCAAATCATAAAATTTCCAAACGTACTTCAAAACTTGAAAATAAGTTATACTTGAGTAAATTCTCAAAATACCATTATATTCTCCATTTTCCCCCAAATCATTTCCAAATTAACCTACTTCAAAATAAATTGAAATTTGAAAACATTTTCGTTTACAAAACTTAATTTTTCAAGTGAGTAAAATACTCTGATTCCCTTTTCAAATTTCTTGTATTAAATCAATTATATTTCCACTTGAAAAATTACTTTGTTTCATCAAAATCTAGGCATTACTATTTAAAAAATTATCAAAACATTTTTTTCTTTTAAATTGATATGGTTTTACACAAACAAAACCATTAAAGTTTTATTTTCAAAACCAAAGTACCGATTGGTCATATAACAAACCCATTTGTTCAAATTCATTTTCACTTTCTTTGCAAATCCTTTTTCATTCTTAGTCAAAAATCTTTTCCTTAATATATATTTTCTCAAAATCACTTTTTATTGATCTAGTCCAACAAAATCATATTGAGTTGTTTTAATTATTGTTTCTTAACTTTAAATTTCCTAACGTTTTCTAAAACCCAATAAATAAATTCTCTGTTAGAAATTTTAAGTTACAAATGTTTTCCTTTATATTTCTAAATCACTTCTAAAAATTGATTAATTTGAAGTTCAATACTTTCAATCTTCTTTTTCTTTTATTTATGAAAATTCCACTTCACTTAATTTATAACACTTAATTCCCTTTTCAAAAATCCTTATTTGAAAATTCTTGTATTTCATAGCATCAAAACATTTTTCTAAATTATCAAAACCTTATAGATGGCCATTGGAACCATGAAATATTTTTCTTCTAACTTAAATAAATTCCATTCTAGTTTCTACACAAAATAAATCAATAAAATTTCATTCTAAAATTTGTGTTCATGTTTTCTTAAAAAAAACAAACTTTTAGTTCATTTTCCATACTCCTCAAATCAATCCAATTTTATTCTTCCACAAACATATTAATTTGTAAACACCTATTTTGAGGTGTCTTGGCCAAAATTCTCATTGTTCTAGGGATCAAAATTTAATTTCCTTGTTCTTGAAAAATTTCAACATTGACCCAAATCAAGGGCATCAAAACCGTAACTCTTCCTTGGCCATTGGAACCAAGATCAATTTTCTTT
Source organism: Ormosia semicastrata (assembly GCA_029884595.1). Taxonomy (NCBI): domain Eukaryota; kingdom Viridiplantae; phylum Streptophyta; class Magnoliopsida; order Fabales; family Fabaceae; genus Ormosia; species Ormosia semicastrata. The sequence continues at coordinate 35,551,098 of JAQQTO010000048.1, read as the reverse complement.
CCATCCACACATCATGGCATACATATATATATTTCATCATAAATATCACAAACATGCCATATACTCATCATGCATATTATAAGTATACTATCAAAGCCATAAAATCATGCAAAGTATATTAAGCTTAGACAAAAATAATCAAAGCACAAGAAAATAAAGCAAAGCTCATAAACACACAATTAATTATTACATAACCATGGATTGGAGTTCTCACATGAATTCACAATCCATCAAATATAAGACCATCTCCCACCACCATAATTGGTTGGTGAGATGGATCTCCCTCTTACCTCTTGAAGATCCTCAAAGCTTCTTGATTTTGCTTCTCTTTCCAAGTCCTTCACCACCAAGGGCTTCTCAAATTCAAAATAAAATACATAGAAATTAGTATACTAATCTTGATTAAGAGGGGCCATGGATCAAACATGGTTTAGATCATGAAAAAGAGATAAGAATTGAAGTCTTCTTACACTTCACCTTAAAAACTCAATAACTTGGCTCTTGAAGAAAGTCCATGAAGATGAATGATTTTGAGAAAGTCTCCAACATGAAAGTTGCTTAGAATATCATGTAGATTCAAGATCTATGGTTGGATGAAATTAAAAGTGATGGGTGGTGCTTTTGGTGGTCATGGTCGAACCATTTGGTGAGAAAATGAAGGAAAATGATTGTTTTGTGTTCTTGGCTTGGTTGAGTGATGAAGATGAATGATTTAGAGAAAGTCTCCAGCATGAAAGTGTTTTGAATTGATGAGAGGATTCAAGATATGTAGCTAGATAAAATTATGGAAGATTGGAAGTGGTTCCATGGGTGGTGACCGAATGCTCAAGGAAGGAAAGAAAATGGTGTTGTTCTTGGTGTTCTTGACAAATTGGAAGAGAGAGAAGAGAGAGAATAAGTTAAGTGTTATAAAATGTGATACAAATGAAATCAAATGGCTGAATTGAAGTGGGCAGCCGTAGCATTGTATGGAGAGAAAGAAGAAAATAATTTTGCTTTAGGAAAATGACCAATAATTGGTCAAGACATCTAATTAATGTCTTCAAACTTTTTCTTTGGCCTAAAAAGGCTACTCCAACATGTCTCAACATGTCTCTTCTTCTTTCTTGCTTCTCCAACCGTCCCCCCCTTCATCATGCAATCCAAAGGAAGCAAACAAAACAATAATGGTCATATTGACCATGACAAACAATAATGGTCATTAATTTAGTTTGCATGACTATTATTGGTGGTTCAAGAACCATGTAAAAGTCTCCCCAAGCTGCATGAAAATCGTGTGGCTCATTGAGTATTTTAGGGAATTACTTGTTCTCAATTTACACCTAATTGCATGCTAATTAATTAGGTAATTAGTTAGGTTAAATTTCCTAACCAATCTTAACTAACATTCTAACTATATAACTAATTAATTAACATATTATTTCACATATTATAATCTCTAATTAAAATTAGGATATCTAATTAAGAATTAGATTATAACAATTTAACATTTAATTTAGTTTACTTAACTTGTTAATTAGGCCATTAGATTAATCAAATTAGGCTTAATTAGTTACTAATCAAATCATTGTTGAATTCATCTTTTCTTTAGCCTAAAAAGGCTACTAAAAAATTTGTCTCCTCCTTGTCCAAGCACTCCAAAACCGTCCCCCCCTTCCATAATGCATGAAGTTGTCATCTTTTTTATACAATTATTTGAAGCATTCCTAGCCATTGATTAATTCAATGGTTAGGATTTAGGTAGACTTTTAATTTAGAAGACTAAATCTAAGCCATTGGATCCTTCTCCTTTAAATGCTAGCCATTAGATGTGTCTCCAAAATAAAGGGTCAAGATTACTTCTTCTTACTTTTAATCCAAGGGTCATAATTAGTCTTTGCTACTTTTTAAGACCAAATCTCCACCCTTGATTAATTCTTCATCCAATGGTCATAAATGGTCTTTGTCACTTTTTAAGACCAAATCTCCACCCTTGATCAACTCTAAATCCAATGGTTGTAAATGGTCACTTTATATAATTAATTTTACACCGTTGATTAAATCTACGGTTGATATTGAAGCTTGCCTAACTAAGTTTATTTTCACACCATTGATTAAATCAATGATGATTATCTTATGTTTCTTTATTAAATTTATTTCTTAACCATTAATTGAATCAATAGTGGATATCCAAACCACCAATGTTGACTTAAGCAATATAATTTCTATTTTTATCTACTAAAAATCCCACGAAAGAATATATTTACTGTATTTTTATCTTTCGATAAATAAATACAGTACAAAACAAATTTTCTAAAATCGTTTCCGGATTCAAGTTTAGTAAGATCCCCTGTCTCCGTCTAAATAGAACAAATTTTTCTATGCGTAGAAAAATTTTCACTTTGCGGGATCCACCTGGGCTCACATACAGTCAAAAATTTCATAATCACTCATAAAATCACAAAAATTAGAAAACGTATGAAAATCAAGTCAGATTGTTAAAAATAATTAACAGCCAAGAGAAATAAATACAGAAAGATTTTCCCTACTACAAAAATTATTATTTTCCGACACGGAGTAAATCACTCAAAACGATCAAATACGCTGTGATGGAATAAACAAAATAATTTTACAAAGATCCGAAATTACTAAATAAGTAAAATTACATTAACCGTTAAAATTATTATTTAAGAGATAGGAAATTTGGGGTGTTACAATACTCCCCTCTAAAAAGAAATTTCGTCCTCGAAATTTGAGAAACATGATTTCACACCCTCGGAATAAATAATGACATTATTCCTCATTTATCTTATTTTCCAATTCCCATGAAGCTTCCTCTCTTACATCTTGCTATACTATTCTAATCCCACAAAATCTCTTTACTGATGTTCAACTTCTCCTGATCAAACAGATATCTCAGACTGCTATCATAGAGATTTTGTTGGTTATTACTGAAGATGTTGAATGTTACTCCAGAAAGAAAGAATTTCCATATCTCTGATGTCAACATAACAACAACCGATCTTCATTCATGCCTAGAATAGTTTTTCTCAGATAACTTCCAACTAATGTAATGTAATGTTTAGCTAATGTAATGTATTACTTAAAATTTCCTTATCTTCGTATCACTACATATTCTAGATTTTTGCTTTTAACAGGAACTGTCTCACTAACTGAGTTCTTCTTTCCACAGCACTATACCGGATACTTCTGCAAAAAAAAATTTCTATGGTTTTCCATTACCGTCTTAAGTTTTCCCATAGAAGAATTGTTCCAATCTCTTGAAAAATTCACCACGCTTCTGCTGTGCTACTCAGATACGTTAACATGGATACAAATATAGAAATATCCTTTCTTGCAAGATATTCTTTCAATTGCAGGAGATAAAAGAAAACATCATGGAAGATAACAAAATGAATTGAACCGTTATCGAACATATCCAGCAAAGAATTGGATGTAACCCGATTTTCAAAAATGAATTTTCTCTGGATTACTCACAGTCTGTTAAAATAATCTCATTGGATATGGCTAGAAAATAACCAATCCATTTTCAAAGACCACGCCTGTTTATGAAACAGATCAAACTAATACAGAAATTTTGAACAACAGATCAAACTAATACAAAGATTTGATCTCTAACAACAGTTTGAATAACTTGAATAGCTCGGTCAGCTAAGAATAGAAACAGAAGTAAACAAATCAAAGGATAACGAATAACTCTAACATATAATTGATCTACTTAATCATATGTCATAAGGAATAGGTTATTCACAAAAATATTCAATATGGTTTATAGGATTAACTCCAATGACGCAATCTCCATTGATTAAATCTTTCGCTCAGAACACTCCCGTTCCATTCAGAGTAACAACTTCCCTTACTATCTAAATTTTTTTTTTTACTAATAGAAAACTCTATTTTCAAAGAGCACATCAGAGATTATACTCTTTGAAAATATGTCCAACTTTTTCGTAAATTGTTTTCTTGACGTACATTCCTTCATTTAAGTACTTTCTTTCACATCACTTACTGCTTTTGGTTTCCTCAATGGTTGTAAATTCATCTTCCGTCGAAATCAATTACTTTCTCAATATCCTAAAAAATACCAGGTTCTAAAATTACGAAATCTTATATTCCAAGACTGATTTTCTTCCATCAGATCCTAAACTTCAACTTCTAGTTTCCACTGAACAGCGGTCCTTTGTTCGTGCAGTCGTCTTTCCACATTGCTCCTGTTGCTCCCGTAGCTGCAACTGCATTACTAGTAACATGTTTCACTTCCACACAAGTATAACTATCCCGAGCCATTCCCTTTATTTTTTTTCGAGGCGTGCGGATCGAAATACAATGGATCTAATATCCATTATAAACAACATTATTTTCTTTCGGAAAACAAACACAGAGAACACAACACAAGCAAAATAGACCTAACTACAAACCCCAAAAGACTCAAATCATGCTCTGATACCAACTAATGTAACACCCTGTCTCTGATACCAACTAATGTAACACCCTAGCTTTGATACCAACTAATGTAACACCCTCCTCAGGGTATCACATGTCTGACTCTCGACTCATAATCTGAAAATAAGTTCGCACAAAGTTTGAGTTATAAAATATGGGTTTCAAAATTTTCTTCTTTACTTTACTGAAAATATTAGGTAATATAAAAAAAACATATTTCAACTATTCATTATACAATATTTACACCAATTAATATCATAATTTAAAGAGAAATATAAAATTAATAGACTTATATATTTTTTTGACAGACAGTAGCAAACCCCGTGTCGGGTCCTACTTAATAGCACGGTACAACACTAACGAGAAACTTTAACATACTTATTCCTTATCTGTCTATCTTGATGCATCAAACATCTGTTTCTTTGTCAACACTGCACACCTTCGAGTCCTGAATGTCCACTCCTTATTGTTGTCACCAATCTCAGAGTATTTATCGCCCGTTATGTCTAAGACAACTCGATCCTTCTATTGTTTGATTTTAACAATACAAACACAGCAAAACAACATAGCAAAGAGGTGAGATCACCTACACCAATACCAATATGGCAGCATAGAGATAACACACAGCCAAAAATATCATACAGATAGATCATACCATAATCATGCTATCAGCATTAATCAACTATCATCATCTAATCATTTATCAGTTCAATCATCATCCAAGTACTCAAAACAATTGTCATAACCAATAACCAATATTCCCTAATTAATATATCACACAGATATAAATGCTCAGATTTATGCATATGTACAAAGACTCAGTTTATCAAAAACGACTCCATGGAGGTTTTCACAATTTCGGGAAGAATGCTTTGGTTAATTGTCAGCCTTAGCCCAATGACAATCTCCCAGTTGTTGAAAAGAATCGTGTTCTTGTCGGGTATCGTCAATGCGTTGCAACGGACTGAATCGCCAAGTGGCATAGGGTACTCACCAGCTGTCCACTCGGTCGACCGCCACGCCTCGACGCCCCCAAGATCCATCATAAACCTCACTATCAATTCTCATTCCCTCTTCAATCACAAGGGCCATAATAGCTATTAGCTATCTTTTATACAATGCACGAATTTATCAGTGCAAGTCCAACCCCAACGGGCCAAATCTTTTCAGTTTCATTTGAACAATGCACGAGTATATCACTGCAAGTCCAACCCCAACGGGCCAAATCTTTTCAATGCATGTATAATGCACCAAATCCAAATACGGGCATCTCTTTCCAATGCATATAAAATGCACCAAATACCAATCATAGGCAAAACACGTCACTCTCTCATACAGTGCATACACTGGTTAAACAATAATTATACTGTATTTTCAACACAAAATCATGTTATCATGTTTTCATAGTTATAAAACACTTTCGCCGTATTTTCACAAGATTGCGCAACATTTTCATTATGTTTTCACAATTTCAAAATGTTTCACATTACGTTTTCAAAATATCGTAACACTTCTCATTATATTTTCAAAATTTTGAAATGTTTCTGTTATATTTTCACAATACCGTAAAAATATTCTATTACTTTTAAATCACATAGTGATTTTTCAACAGTACGTCAAATATTTAAACTCACGTAAAATATTTAAATGTAATTCAAATCACGTAGAAATATTTTAACATATTTTAAATCGCGTAGGAATATTTTACTATATTCTAAATCATTTTTAAGATACGTAAATCATTTTTCACCATAATTCTATTACGAAAAATATTTCTTAACCTTCAAAAATTCCATTTCATCATTTCTCAAAATATTATGACTTTGTACTTCATTTTTCACATTTTCTTACTCAAGAAAATCTTTTTCCACGTTTCTTTACTCAAGAAATTCTTTTTCAAATATAATCCACAAAATTACCTTTCCATTGATATAAATCAATGTTTCAAATCATAAAATTTCCAAACGTACTTCAAAACTTGAAAATAAGTTATACTTGAGTAAATTCTCAAAATACCATTATATTCTCCATTTTTTCCCAAATCATTTCCAAATTAACCTACTTCAAAATAAATTGAAGTTTGAAAACATTTTCATTTACAAAACTTAATTTTTCAAGTGAGTAAAATACTCTGATTCCCTTTTCAAATTTCTTGTATTAAATCAATTATATTTTCACTTGAAAAATTACTTTATTTCATCAAAATCTAGGCATTACTATTTAAAAAATTATCAAAACATTTTTTTCTTTTAAATTGATATGGTTTTACACAAACAAAACCATTAAAGTTTTATTTTCAAAACCAAAGTACCGATTGGTCATATAACAAACCCATTTGTTCAAATTCATTTTCACTTTCTTTGCAAATCCTTTTTCATTCTTAGTCAAAAATCTTTTCCTTAATATATATTTTCTCAAAATCACTTTTTATTGATCTAGTCCTACAAAATCATATTGAGTTGTTTTAATTATTGTTTCTTAACTTTAAATTTCCTAACGTTTTCCAAAACCCAATAAATAAATTCTCTGTTAGAAATTTTAAGTTACAAACGTTTTCCTTTATATTTCTAAATCACTTCTAAAAATTGATTAATTTGAAGTTCAATACTTTCAATCTTCTTTTTATTTTATTTATGAAAATTCCCCTTCACTTAATTTATAACACTTAATTCCCTTTTCAAATATCCTTATTCGAAAATTCTTGCATTTCATAGTATCAAAACATTTTTCTAAATTATCAAAACCTTATAGATGGCCATTGGAACCATGAAATATTTTTCTTCTAACTTAAATAAATTCCATTCTAGCTTCTACACAAAATAAATCAATAAAATTTCATTCTAAAATTTGTGTTCATGTTTTCTTAAAAAAAACAACCTTTAGTTCATTTTCCATACTCCTCAAATCAATCCAATTTTATTCTTCCATAAATATATTAATTTGTAAACACTTATTTTGAGGTGTCTTGGCCGAAATTCTCATTGTTCTAGGGATCAAAATTTAATTTCCTTGTTCTTGAAAAATTTCAACATTGACCTAAATCAAGGGCATCAAAACCGTAACTCTTCCTTGGCCATTGGAACCAAGATCAATTTTCTTTCCATCCACACATCATGGCATACATATATATATTTCATCATAAATATCACAAACATGCCATATACTCATCATGCATATTATAAGTATACTATCAAAGCCATAAAATCATGCAAAGCATATTAAGCATAGACAAAAATAATCATAGCACAAGAAAATAAAGCAAAGCTCATAAACACACAATTAATTGTTACATAACCATGGATTGGAATTCTCACATGAATTCACAATCCATCAAATATAAGACCATCTCCCACTACCATAATTAGTTGGTGAGATGGATCTCCCTCTTACCTCTTGAGGATCCTCAAAGCTTCTTGATTTTGCTTCTCTTTCCAAGTCCTTCACCACCAAGGGCTTCTCAAATTCAAAACAAAATACATAGAAATTAGTATACTAAGCTTGATTAAGAGGAACCATGGATCAAACATGGTTTAGATCATGAAAAAGAGATAAGAATTGAAGTCTTCTTACACTTCACCTTAAAAACTCAATAACTTGGCTCTTGAAGAAAGTCCATGAAGATTGTCGCAACCGGGATCGCGACGGGACGACCGAAAAATATAAAAAATCAATGGAGTCGCCACCAATGTTTATTTAAATTGGGAAAACATCAGAAAAACCCTTTAATTAGGAAAACTGGTCTTTTTGAAAATGAGTTTGGATTCGGGAGTCGATTACAGGTAGGGAAGGTATTAGCACCCTACACTGCCCGTTCCAAGAACGGTACCTTATGTTAGTTGTGCAAAATTTAATAATCTCAAATATATTTATTTTAACCCTCTAAACAAAAGACTTTGTAATTATTTATTATTTTTTCATTTTTTTATTTTTTGAAAAGAAATAAAAGAAACAACCAAATTATAAAAATTTATTTTTTTGGCTTGACAGAATAGAGATTCTCATGCTCTCATCTACGTATCCCTCGTGCAATGAGGAACTCAAAGTCACGTAGTTCTTCATAAAATAAGTGTGGGTTGATTGATTTTATTTAAAAAAAGATTTTATTTGAAAGCGAATCCATTTTTGCACAGATTCAAGTTAGCATCTGGTCATACTCAATAAACCCTTATGATCCAAATGACATTGAAGGTAGTATTCACTACTCAATCATCATCATTGGTCATTGCATGGATCAAAAGATTTTATTTTTTTCTTTTTCCCTTCTCTCTTTTTTTTTTTTACCAAACAGTGTATCATTTTTGCCTTAATATGAAATGGACAGCAGCCCACATGAATCAAATTCAAACTCAATAGGCAAATCAACAATTCAATTTAAAGGAAAGAGAGCTTGAAAACTTGGGTAACAATATCGAGCACATACCGAGAGGACGTTTGGGGAGGGGTTTGGACCCGAGATTCGACGGTCGAGTGCGGAGAGGATCCGGAAATCGACATTACCTGGGTGCGAGAAGGAGTTGGAAGTTCGACGGTCGAGTGTGGAGAAGGAGCTGGAAGTTCGACGGTCGAATGCGGAGAGGGAGCTGGAAGTTCGACGATCGAATGCGGAGAGGGAGCTGGAAGTTCGACGGTCGGGTGCGGAGAAGGAGCTGGAAGTTCGACGGTCGAGTGTGGAGAAGGAGCTGGAAGTTCGACGGTCGGTTGGTTGAGGGTGTCGGTGAGAGGATGTGACTGGTGTTGGTCGGTGAAGGTCACTGGTGTGGTTCGACGGTGAGGGTGTCGGTGAAGTTGGTCGGTGAGATGATGGTAACTGGTGTTGGTGAAGTTCTTTGAATCGACGAACTACTTTTCACTCCGAAGACGGTCGGTTTAGGGAGATTGGATGGTTCGACCGTCGGATATGGTGGAGTTTGGGGGTCCGACGGTCGGTTGGTTGAGGGAAGGACCTGGCTTCTTGGGTTTCGACGGTCGGTTGGGGGTATGATGTATCTGGTGTTTTGAGTTCGACGGTCGGCTTAGGGAGATTGGATGGTTCGACCGTCGGATATGATGGAGTTTGGGGTATGATGTATCTGGTGTTTTGAGTTCGACGGTCGGCTTAGGGAGATTGGATGGTTCGACCGTCGGATATGATGGAGTTTGGGGGTCCGACGGTCGGTTGGTTGAGGGGAAGGACCTGGCTTCTTGGGCTTCGACGGTGAGGGTGTCGGTGAAGTTGGTCGGTGAGATGGAGTTTGGTTGATAGTGTGAAGGTTTGGATGGGTTGTCGGTGAGGGGATAGTAGCTGGTGTGGTTCGACGGTCGAGTGAGGTGAAGGTCAGTGATGTAGTTCGACGGTCGGTAGAGGGAATTATGGTGTGGTTCGTGGGGTTCGACGGTCGGTTAAAGGTATGATGGATCCTGCTTGGGTTCGACGGTCTGAAAGGGGAAGGATGTGGATATGATGGTGTTTGTGAAGTTGGTTGAAGGCCGCACAGGAGTTCGACGGTCGAATGGGAGGTGAGGATATGATGGTGTTTGGGGGTCCGACGGTCGGTTTGTGGGGTTATGAAAGTGAGGTGATGAAGGGTTTATGTGGAGGGAGATGATGAATAGTAGTAGAGTGGTTTGTCAGTGGGTTGGACGTGAAGGTAGAGAGGTGCTGGAGTGGAGGTTATGGGTGATGGAGTTTGTGGTTGGTGATTGTTGTTGGTTGTTGAAGGTGGGTTGAGGTTACTTGGGTTGATTGTGGTGGTGGAGGTTGAAGAAGATGGTAGTGAGTTAACTCGGTGGTTAGAGATTAAGTGAGTGGCTTGAAGGGTGTTTTCTGGTTTGGTTTGGGTGAGGATGAATGGTTGGAGATTCTGTTTTGTGTGTTGAAGGTTAGAGAATGGTGGTTACAGGAGCTTGGGTGGTGTTTTAGTGGTTGAAGGGAGGAGATGGTGAAGATGGTAATGGGTTCTTTGTTAAATCATGGGCTATTGGAAGTTTCGCGCAGAGGCTTGAAGAAGGTAATCGGGTGTTGGTGAAGATGGTTACTGGAGGAAGCTTGGGGAAGATGGTGATGGTGGTTGGAGGTCACGGTTGGGTGGTGTTTTGGTTGGAAGAGGTTGTGTTTGTGGGTTTTTGGGTGAAGGTGATGGAATGATGGATCTGGTTGTTGTGGGTGGCCACGGTTTGGCTTCAGTATATGGGAGTTCTGGTGAAGATGAGGGTCTTTTTTTGGGGTGGTTTGATGGGTGGTGAAAGGTTGAGAGTTTCACAGTGGTGCCCGATGCTGAAAATGGTTTTTCCCCTCTGACATTTCCTTCTTTTTTCCTTTGCGTGAGCCTCCTACGTTGAGCCCCCCATCCTCCTTTATCAGAACCTTTTCTTTCTTTTTTGCTTGCCTCAATGCATTTAATGCATTCTCCTTTACGTGTGCAGGCATGCAATGCCCCCCCCTTTTTTTCAAATTTTCTTTTTTAAAATATTGTAATTAAGTATAAAAATTTTATGGACAAAATTGGGTATCAACAAAGATGAATGATTTTGAGAAAGTCTCCAACATGAAAGTTACTTAGAATATCATGTAGATTCAAGATTTATGGTTGGATGAAATTAAAAGTGATGGGTGGTACTTTTGGTGGTCATGGCCGAACCATTTGGTGAGAAAATGAAGGAAAATGATTGTTTTGTGTTCTTGGCTTGGTTGAGTGATGAAGATGAATGATTTAGAGAAAGTCTCCAACATGAAAGTGTTTTGAATTGATGAGAGGATTCAAGATATGTAGCTAGATAAAATTATGGAAGATTGGAAGTGGTTCCATGGGTGGTGACCGAATGCCCAAGGAAGGAAAGAAAATGGTGTTGTTCTTGGTGTTCTTGACAAATTGGAAGAGAGAGAAGAGAGAGAATAAGTTAAGTGTTATAAAATGTGATACAAATGAAATCAAATGGCTGAATTGAAGTGGGCAGCCATAGCATTGCATGGAGAGAAAGAAGAAAATAATTTTTCTTTAGGAAAATGACCAATAATTGGTCAAGACATCTAATTAATGTCTTCAAGCTTTTTCTTTGGCCTAAAAAGGCTACTCCAACATGTCTCAATATGTCTCTTCTTCTTTCTTGCTTCTCCAACCGTCCCCCCCTTCATCATGCAATCCAAAGGAAGCAAACAAAACAATAATGGTCATATTGACCATGACAAACAATAATGGTAATTAATTTAGTTTGCATGGCTATTATTGGTGGTTCAAGAACCATGTAAAAGTCTCCCCAAGCTGCATGAAAACCGTGTGGCTCATTGAGTATTTTAGGGAATTAATTGTTCTCAATTTACACCTAATTGCATGCTAATTAATTAGGTAATTAGTTAGGTTAAATTTCCTAACCAATCTTAACTAACATTCTAACTATATAACTAATTAATTAACATATTATTTCACATATTATAATCTCTAATTAAAATTAGGATATCCAATTAAGAATTAGATTATAACAATTTAACATTTAATTTAGTTTACTTAACTTGTTAATTAGGCCATTAGATTAATCAAATTAGGCTTAATTAGTTAGTAATCAAATCATTGTTGACTTCATCTTTTCTTTAGCCTAAAAAGGCTACTAAAAAATTTGTCTCCTCCTTGTCCAAGCACTCCAAAACCGTCCCCCCTTCCATAATGCTTGAAGTTGTCATCTTTTTTATACAATTATTTGAAGCATTCCTAGCCATTGATCAATTCAATGGTTAGGATTTAGGTAGACTTTTAATTTAGAAGACTAAATCTAAGCCATTGGATCCTTCTCCTTTAAATGCTAGCCATTAGATGTGTCTCCAAAATAAAGGGTCAAGATTACTTCTTCTTACTTTTAATCCAAGGGTCATAATTAGTCTTTGCTACTTTTTAAGACTAAATCTCCAACCTTGATTAATTCTTCATCCAATGGTCGTAAATGGTCTTTGTCACTTTTTAAGACCAAATCTCCACCCTTGACAAACTCTAAATCCAATGGTTGTAAATGGTCACTTTATATAATTAATTTTACACCGTTGATTAAATCTACGGTTGATATTGAAACTTGCCTGACTAAGTTTATTTTCACACCATTGATTAAATCAATGATGATTATCTTATGTTTCTTTATTAAATTTATTTCTTAACCGTTAATTGAATCAATAGTGGATATCCAAACCACCAATGTTGACTTAAGCAATATAATTTCTATTTTTATCTACCCAAAATCCCACGAAATAATATATTTACTGTATTTTTATCTTTCGATAAATAAATACAGTACAAAACAAATTTTCTAAAATTGTTTCCGGATTCAGGTTTAGTAAGATCCCCTGTCTCCGACTAAATAGTACAAATTTTTCTATGCGTAGAAAAATTTTCACTTTGCGGGACCCACCTGGGCCCACGTAAGGTCACCTGGGCCCACCTAGGACCACTTGGGCCCACATACAGTCAAAAATTTCATAATCACACATAAAATCACAAAAATTAGAAAATGTATGAAAATCAAGTCAGATTGTTAAAAATAATTAACAGTCAAGAGAAATAAATACAGAAAGATTTTTCCTGGCCGAGAAATTATTATTTTCCTGACACGGAGTAAATCACTCAAAACGATTAAATACGCCGATGGAATAAACAAAATAATTTTACAGCATCCAGAAATTACTAAACAGTAAAATTCAGTTAACCATTAAAATTATTATTTAAGAGATAGGAAATTTGGGGTGTTACAATACTCCCCCTCTAAAAAGAAATTTCGTCCTCAAAATTTGAGAAACATGATTTCACACCCTCGGAATAAATAATGACATTATTCCTCATTTATCTTATTTTCCAATTCCCATGAAGCTTCCTCTCTTACATCTTGCTATACTATTCTAATCCCACAAAATCTCTTTGCTGATGTTCAACTTCTCCTGATCAAACAGATATCTCAGACTCCTATCATAGAGATTTTGTTGGTTATTACTGAAGATGTTGAATGTTACTCCAGAAAGAAAGAATTTCCATATCTCTGATGTCAACATAACAACAACCGATCTTCATTCATGCCTAGAATAGTTTTTCTCAGATAACTTCCAACTAATGTAATGTAATGTTTAGCTAATGTAATGTATTACTTAAAATTTCCTTATCTTCGTATCACTACATATTCTAGATTTTTGCTTTTAACAGGAACTGTCTCACTAACTGAGTTCTTCTTTCCACAGCACTATACCGGATACTTCCGTAAAAAAAAATTTCTACGGTTTTCCATTACCATCTTAAGTTTTCCCATAGAAGAATTGTTCCAATCTCTTGAAAAATTCACCACACTTCTGCTGCGCTACTCAGATACGTTAACATGGATACAAATATAGGAATATCCTTTCTTGCAAGATATTCTTTCAATTGTAGGAGATAAAAGAAAACATCATGGAAGATAACAAAATGAATCGAACCGTTATCGAACATATCCAGCAAAGAATTGGATGTATCCCGATTTTCAAAAATGAATTTTCTCTGGATTACTCACAATCTGTTAAAATAATCTCATTGGATATGGTTAGAAAATAACCAATCCATTTTCAAAGACCACGCCTGTTTATGAAACAGATCAAACTAACACAAAAATTTTGAACAACAGATCAAACTAATACAAAGATTTGATCTCTAACAACAGTTTGAATAACTTGAATAGCTCGGTCAGCTAAGAATAGAAACAGAAGTAAACAAATCAAAGGATAACGAATAACTCTAACATATAATTGATCTACTCAATCATATGTCATAAGGAATATGTTATTCACAGAAATATTCAGTATGGTTTATAGGATTAACTCCAATGACGCAATCTCCATTGATTAAATCTTTCGCTCAGAACACTCCCGTTCCATTCAGAGTAACAACTTCCCTTACTATCTAAATTTTTTTTTTTTACTAATAGAAAACTCTATTTTCAAAGAGCACATCAGAGATTATACTCTTTGAAAATATGTCCAACTTTTTCGTAAATTGTTTTCTTGACGTACATTCCTTCATTTAAGTACTTTCTTTCACATCACTTACTTGCTTTTGGTTTCCTAAATGGTGGAAATTTCATCTTCCTTCAAAATCATTTACTTTCTAAATATCTTAAAAATACCAGGTTCTAAAATTACGAAATCTTATATTCCAAGACTGATTCTCTTCCATCAGATCCTAAACTTCAACTTCCGGTTTCCAATCGAACAATGGTCCTTTGTTCGTGCAGTCGTCTTTCCACATTGCTCCTGTTGCTCCCGTAATTGCAACTGCATTACTAGTAACAAATTTCACTTCCACACAAGTATAACTATCTCGAGCCATTCCCTTTTTTTTTTAGGCGTGCGGATCAAAATACAATGGATCTAATATCCATTATAAACAACATTATTTCCTTTCGGAAAACAAACACAGAGAACACAACACAAGCAAAATAGACCTAACTACAAACCTCAAAAGACTCAAATCGTGCTCTGATACCAACTAATGTAACACCTTGTCTCTGATACCAACTAATGTAACACCCTAGCTCTGATACCAACTAATGTAACACCCTCCTCAGGGTATCACATGTCTGACTCTCGACTCATAATCTGAAAATAAGTTCGCACAAAGTTTGAGTTATAAAATATGGGTTTCAAAATTTTCTTCTTTACTTTACTGAAAATATTAGGTAATATAAAAAAAACATATTTCAACTATTCATTATACAATATTTACACCAATTAATATCATAATTTAAAGAGAAATATAAAATTAATAGACTTATATATTTTTTTGACAGACAGTAGCAAACCCCGTGTCGGGTCCTACTTAATAGCACGGTACAATAATAACGAGAAACTTTAACATACTTATTCCTTATTTGTCTATCTTGATGCATCAAACATCTGTTTCTTTGTCAACACTGCACACCTTCAAGTCCTGAATGTCCACTCCTCATTGTTGTCACCAATCTCAGAGTATTTATCGCCCGTTATGTCTAAGACAACTCGATCATTCTATTATTTGATTTTAACAATACAAACACAGCAAAACAACATAGCAAAGAGGTGAGATCACCTACATCAATACCAATATGGCAGCACAGAGATAACACACAGCCAAAAATATCATACAGATAGATCATACCATAATCATGCTATTAGCATTAATCAACTATCATCATCTAATCATTTATCAGTTCAATCATCATCCAAGTACTCAAAACAATTGTCATAACCAATAACCAATATTCCCCAATTAATATATAACACAGATATAAATGCTCAGATTTATGTATATGTACAAAGACTCAGTTTATCAAAAACGACTCCACGGAGGTTTTCACAATTTCGAGAAGAATGCTTTGGTTAATTGTCAGCCTTAGCCCAAAGACAATCTCCCAGTTGTTGAAAAGAATCGTGTTCTTGTCGGGTATCGTCAATGCGTTGCAACGGACTGCATCGCCAAGTGGCACAGGGTACTCACCACCGTCCACTGGTCGACCGCCGCTCGACGCCCCAAGATCCATCATAAACCTCACTATCAATTCTCATTCCCTCTTCAACCACAAGGGCCATAATAGCTATTAGCTATCTTTTATACAATGCACGAATTTATCAGTGCAAGTCCAACCCCAACGGGCCAAATCTTTTCAGTTTCATTTGTACAATGCACGAGTATATCAAGTGTAAGTCCAACCCCAACGGGCCAAATCTTTTCAATGCATGTATAATGCACCAAATCCAAATACGGGCATCTCTTTCCAATGCATATAAAATGCACCAAATACCAATCATAGGCAAAACACGTCCACTCTCTCATACAAAGTGTCCATACTCTAGTTAAACAAGAATTATACTATATTTTCAACACAAAATCATGTTATCATGTTTTCATCGTTATAAAACACTTTCGCTGTATTTTCACAAGATTGCGCAATATTTTCATTATGTTTTCACAATTCCAAAATGTTTCTGTTACGTTTTCAATATATCGTAATACTTCTGTTATGTTTTCAAAATTTTGAAATGTTTCTGTTATATTTTCACAATACCGTAAAAATATTCTATTACTTTTAAATCATATAGTGATTTTTCAATAGTACGTCAAATATTTAAACTCACGTAAAATATTTAAATGTAATTCAAATCACGTAGAAATATTTTAACATATTTTAAATCGCGTAGGAATATTTTACTATATTCTAAATTGTTTTTAAGATACGTAAATCATTTTTCACCATAATTCTATTACGAAAAATATTTCTTAACCTTCAAAAATTCCATTTCATCCTTTCTCAAAATAATATGACTTTGTACTTCATTTTTCACATTTTCTTACTCAAAAAATCTTTTTCCACGTTTCTTTACTCAAGAAAGTCTTTTTCAAATATAATCCACAAAATTACCTTTCCATTGATATAAATCAATGTTTCAAATCATAAAATTTCCAAACGTACTTCAAAACTTGAAAATAAGTTATACTTGAGTAAATTCTCAAAATACCATTATATTCTCCATTTTTTCCCAAATCATTTCCAAATTAACCTACTTCAAAATAAATTGAAGTTTGAAAACATTTTCGTTTACAAAACTTAATTTTTCAAGTGAGTAAAATACTCTGATTCCCTTTTCAAATTTCTTGTATTAAATCAATTATATTTTCACTTGAAAAATTACTTTGTTTCATCAAAATCTAGGCATTACTATTTAAAAAATTATCAAAACATTTTTTTCTTTTAAATTGATATGGTTTTACACAAACAAAACCATTAAAGTTTTATTTTCAAAACCAAAGTACCGATTGGTCATATAACAAACCCATTTGTTCAAATTCATTTTCACTTTCTTTGCAAATCCTTTTTCATTCTTAGTCAAAAATCTTTTCCTTAATATATATTTTCTCAAAATCACTTTTTATTGATCTAGTCCTACAAAATCATATTGAGTTGTTTTAATTATTATTTCTTAACTTTAAATTTCCTAACATTTTCCAAAACTTAATAAATAAATTCTCTGTTAGAAATTTTAAGTTACAAACGTTTTCCTTTATATTTCTAAATCACTTCTAAAAATTGATTAATTTGAAGTTCAATACTTTCAATCTTCTTTTTCTTTTATTTATGAAAATTCCACTTCACTTAATTTATAACACTTAATTCCCTTTTCAAAAATCCTTATTTGAAAATTTTTGTATTTCATAGCATCAAAACATTTTTCTAAATTATCAAAACCTTATAGATGGCCATTGGAACCATGAAATATTTTTCTTCTAACTTAAATAAATTCCGTTCTAGTTTCTACACAAAATAAATCAATAAAATTTCATTCTAAAATTTGTGTTCATGTTTTCTTAAAAAAAACAAACCTTTAGTTCATTTTCCATACTCCTCAAATCAATCCAATTTTATTCTTCCATAAACATATTAATTTGTAAACACCTATTTTGAGGTGCCTTGGCCGAAATTCTCATTGTTCTAGGGATCAAAATTTAATTTCCTTGTTCTTGAAAAATTTCAACATTGACCCAAATCAAGGGCATCAAAACCGTAACTCTTCCTTGGCCATTGGAACCAAGATCAATTTTCTTTCCATCCACACATCATGGCATACATATATATATTTCATCATAAATATCACAAACATGCCATATACTCATCATGCATATTATAAATATACTATCAAAGCCATAAAATCATGCAAAGCATATTAAGCATAGACAAAAATAATCAAAGCACAAGAAAATAAAGCAAAGCTCATAAACACACAATTAATTATTATATAACCATGGATTAGAATTCTCATATGAATTCACAATCCATCAAATATAAGACCATCTCCCACCACCATAATTGGTTGGTGAGGTGGATCTCCCTCTTACCTCTTGAAGATCCTCAAAGCTTCTTGATTTTGCTTCTCTTTCCAAGTCCTTCACCACCAAGGGCTTCTCAAATTCAAAACAAAATACATAGAAATTAGTATACTAAGCTTGATTAAGAGGAACCATGGATCAAACATGATTTAGATCATGAAAAAGAGATAAGAATTGAAGTCTTCTTACACTTCACCTTAAAAACTCAATAACTTGGCTCTTGAAGAAAGTCCATGAAGATGAATGATTTTGAGAAAGTCTCCAACATGAAAGTTACTTAGAATATCATGTAGATTCAAGATCTATGGTTGGATGAAATTAAAAGTGATGGGTGGTGCTTTTGGTGGTCATGGCCAAACCATTTGGTGAGAAAATGAAGGAAAATGATTGTTTTGTGTTCTTGGCTTGGTTGAGTGATGAAGATGAATGATTTAGAGAAAGTCTCCAACATGAAAGTGTTTTGAATTGATGAGAGGATTCAAGATATGTAGCTAGATAAAATTATGGAAGATTGGAAGTGGTTCCATGGGTGGTGATCGAATGCTCAAGGAAGGAAAGAAAATGGTGTTGTTCTTGGTGTTCTTGACAAATTGGAAGAGAGAGAAGAGAGAGAATAAGTTAAGTGTTATAAAATGTGATACAAATGAAATCAAATGGCTGAATTGAAGTGAGCAGTCGTAGCATTGCATGGAGAGAAAGAAGAAAATAATTTTACTTTAGGAAAATGACCAATAATTGGTCAAGACATCTAATTAATGTCTTCAAGCTTTTTCTTTGGCCTAAAAAGGCTACTCCAACATGTCTCAACATGTCTCTTCTTCTTTCTTGCTTCTCTAACCGTCCCCCCCTTCATCATGCAATCCAAAGGAAGTAAACAAAACAATAATGATCATATTGACCATGACAAACAATAATGGTCATTAATTTAGTTTGCATGGCTATTATTGGTGGCTCAAGAACCATGTAAAAGTCTCCCCAAGCTGCATGAAAATCGTGTGGCTCATTGAGTATTTTAGGGAATTAATTGTTCTCAATTTACACCTAATTGCATGCTAATTAATTAGGTAATTAGTTAGGTTAAATTTCCTAACCAATCTTAACTAACATTCTAACTATATAACTAATTAATTAACATATTATTTCACATATTATAATCTCTAATTAAAATTAGGATATCTAATTAAGAATTAGATTATAACAATTTAACATTTAATTTAGTTTACTTAACTTGTTAATTAGGCCATTAGATTAATCAAATTAGGCTTAATTAGTTAGTAATCAAATCATTGTTGACTTCATCTTTTCTTTAGCCTAAAAAGGCTACTAAAAAATTTGTCTCCTCCTTGTCCAAGCACTCCAAAACCGTCCCCCCTTCCATAATGCATGAAGTTGTCATCTTTTTTATACAATTATTTGAAGCATTCCTAGCCATTGATTAATTCAATGGTTAGGATTTAGGTAGACTTTTAATTTAGAAGACTAAATCTAAGCCATTAGATTCTTCTCCTTTAAATGCTAGCCATTAGATGTGTCTCCAAAATAAAGGGTCAAGATTACTTCTTCTTACTTTTAATCCAAGGGTCATAATTAGTCTTTGCTACTTTTTAAGACCAAATCTCCACCCTTGATTAATTCTTCATCCAATGGTCATAAATGGTCTTTGTCACTTTTTAAGACCAAATCTCCACCCTTGATCAACTCTAAATCCAATGGTTGTAAATAGTCACTTTATATAATTAATTTTACACCGTTGATTAAATCTACGGTTGATATTGAAGCTTGCCTAACTAAGTTTATTTTCACACCATTGATTAAATCAATGATGATTATCTTATGTTTCTTTATTAAATTTATTTCTTAACTGTTAATTGAATCAATAGTGGATATCCAAACCACCAATGTTGACTTAAGCAATATAATTTCTATTTTTATCTACTAAAAATCCCACGAAAGAATATATTTACTGTATTTTTATCTTTCGATAAATAAATATAGTACAAAACAAATTTTCTAAAACTATTTCCGGATTCAGGTTTAGTAAGATCCCCTGTCTTCGTCTAAACAGTACAAATTTTTCTATGCGTAGAAAAATTTTCACTTTGTGGGACCCACCTGGGCCCACGTAAAGTTACCTGGGCCCACATACAGTCAAAAATTTCATAATCACACATAAAATCACAAAAATTAGAAAATGTAGGAAAATCAAGTCAGATTGTTAAAAATAATTAACAGTCAAGAGAAATAAATACAGAAAGATTTTCCCTGACCCAAAAATTATTATTTTCCTGACACGGAGTAAATCACTCAAAACGATCAAATACGCTGATGGAATAAACAAAATAATTTTACAGCATCCAGAAATTACTAAACAGTAAAATTCTTTAACCGTTAAAATTACTATTTAAGAGATAGGAAATTTGGGGTGTTACAGTAGGGCCCTTACCAAATGAGCTCCTGTCCCCATGGATTCGCCTTGGAGATGCCATGGTTTTTTGTACACACAGAACAACCCATATTGAGGTAGTTAATCTCAATATCATGTAACGTGTAACAATAACTAAAAATAGTCATACCATAGGTAGGTCATGCAATTCAATCAGACATCGTACACAAGAGACAAAGAAATGCACAACACTAAGAGGAACTCCTAAACATGCCTAAGCATAGTCAGTCCATATTCCGGCTCAACAGGATGAACTTCTCTAATACCATAATGTAATACCCTAAAACAAATTATTGTAAAATAAACAATATATTTCAAGATAAAGTATATTAAGCATGCCATTTTCTAAAATGCATAAGAAAAAAATCCATAATAATCGGTATAGTCATTATAGAGAGCCACGAAGATGAAAAAGATCATATATATATATATATATATATATATATATATATATATATATATATATATATCATACATCGGCTAGCAAGCCACACTATAATACATAAACTTTTACACATCATTCAGCAAAGTAACTAAATACAAGCTGATGCAAAAAGGAAACAAAACACTAAGCTAAACATTTTGCTTCTTCTTTTTCTTGCCTTTTTCCTTTGGAGGGTCTTCACTTGGATTTACATAAAACGCACAGGGGTGAGAAATCACCATTTCTCAGAATAAGCATACCAAGGTCAGCAGTTAATCATTTACAACAAAAAAATCAACTGGACACATAAATACACTCTATGTAATAGAATATTTGATAATCAACAATATCAAAGAATCGTCCATACAATCCTAAGATACTATCGAATGAGCAACCAAGCAATCAATCGATCCAGCAACTAAGCGAGACAACTGCCCATACGATTGTCAACAATGCAATGCTTTATGTTATAACGTATCATTATGCTCAAACAAAGTCCTAATAGAATGATTATGCAATGCTAATGCAGGTTTTAGTTTTTGAAAACATAAATTACATACTTATTTCCAAGGAACCCCTGTTCCCTTGTATATACTACACAGGTTAGGCCTAAAAGCCTTTACCTTACTTGGTAATAGATGAGTACTTTCCCGTTACCAATGTAAGATTACTATTACCACCCCATACTAGTAACCCTGACTATAATAGCATTGCCCGCTACAAGAATCTAGATTTATACCTTGTTCTCTAGCCAAATGGTTGTGCATATCATATATGGTTACAACACATAGGAAATAAAAAATAACAAGTTTGAAAACTAAATATATAGGTTTGTTATGAAAACATACACGCTTATCACAAGGTTTACAACCAAGTGAAAAGCAAAGACTAGTGACTCAAGGCTTTACTCCAACTTAACACATAAGTATTAGAACTCATGTCACTAGTGTTCTCATGTCTAGCACCTCACACCATCACTTCATAAGTGATTTCAAGGCAACCTCCAATTGCTCAAGGTTCTAGATACTACTTTATAACATTCCATAATACTTGGATGCCCAAGGATTTACTAACTCCCATCACAAGGTTTACCCTAACCTAGTGAAAAGGGTATAGCTAGAAAACATACACTGTTGACTCGACTCTAACATATAAAGGAACCAATCATGTCTCTAACCATTCACGAAGCTTAACCTAGACAATCAAGGAAACATGCTTTAACTATGCATCTTAAACTTAACTTTAACTCTAAAGGAATAATCTTTGCATGTAGATAGGCATACCATCACACTAAGGAAGCCTAAGATGTCCCAACACACCATCCATTGACACTCCACCACACTTTGGGTGTCTAGAGTCCTTTAACTCTGTCCTAAAGTGTTTCCCACACTTTCGACATCTAAAATTCCCAAACTTTTCACATATGCAAATTGATAATTCTCTCCAAGAAATATCCCCAAAAGTGCCTTATTACACCCTAAGTGCATGTTTGGATGAAGGATTTTAAAGAGGGAATATATTTGTTAGAAGAATTTAAAATCTTTTATGACAAAATGCTCTGTTTCAATATTTTGTAAAATAATTTTAAGAATTCTAAGTATTTTAAGAAAGTATTTCATTAGTTTTAAAAAAAAGAATTTAAAATACCTCCTAAAGAGGTAGAATTCTAAAATCCCCTCCCTCTTCTTTCTCCAGACCCCTCTGTACCATCACATTCATTAATGGACCCCTCCTATCCACTACCGCATCCGCTCCTTCCTCCCTTCTTCCTCCGGCGACCTTGACTCCCTCCCTTACGACTCACCCTTCGAAGCCATAGAGGACAAAACCCAACCTTTCTCCCCCTACGGCCTCGACGACTCTGTCATCTAGACCGTCCCCTTCTCCTTCTACACCGCCACCAAACACGATGCTTGCCTAAAGAGTTATCACAGTGTTAAGAGATGGGTTGTGCTTCCCTGAAGGAACCACGTCACCGGTATTCTGCATCAGACCCGTGATTTCAGCTCTGTGTGGAGTAGAAGATGAGAAAGGGTGGTTGAGTTGGCTTGACTTGCAATCGAGTCAGAGTGTCGTGTTGCTGAGTTTTGGCAGCCTTGGAAGGTTTTCAAGAACTTAGTTGAAGAAGATGGCTATTGGGTTAGAGAAAAAATGTGCAAAGGTTTTTATGGGTTGTGAAGAGCGAGTCAGATGAACCGATTTTGGATGAGTTATTTCCAGAAGGATTTTTGGAGAGAACCAAGGAGAAGGAAATGGTGGTGAGGAACTAGGCCCCACAGGCTGCTATTCTGAGTCATGACTCGGTGGGTGGGTTCGTGACTCACTGTGTGTGGAACTTGGTGTTGGAGGTTGTTTGTGAAGGAATGCCAATGGTGGCATGGCCTCTCTATGCAGAGCAAAACCAACATAGAGTGAATTTAAAATTTACAAATAATTATGCAAACTAAAAATTTTGAAAATGAAGGCAATTGAAATGATGCAATTCAATTACTTAGTATTTTAAATTCTTTGAAATTTTAGAATGTCCCATCCAAACACAACCTAAAATACTTGCACAAAAGATCCCAACAAGTAGGGAATTAAATTAACATCACAATGCTAAAACACAGCCTTTGCCCTGTCTCAACGCTTGAGCGTGTAAAGCTCGAGCACTTGAGTGCACAGTTGATATCAGGCGCGTTCCCTATAGTCGTTGCGCACTTGAGTGCGTAAAGTACTGGTGCTTGAGCACACTAGCACTATCAGTGTGTTCTTCTAGGTGACAGGCACTTGAGCGCGCATGTACAGAACACTGAATGACCAGAGGCAAATCTGCAGAATTTTGTAGATTTGTGCACTATTCCATTAGTGCACAATACAAAATTTGATCACTTCAAATTAGTTTCTAGGTGATTTTAAGTCCCTAACAAGTTCACTAACAGGAAGGAAACATAAAACTTTAATTAATTTCATCAAAAAATGGATCATTGCATCAAGTCACTCATCCAAACCCCTAAAATCCTCACTTGGAGCTTTAATTGTCCAAATGGAGAGTTTTCAATTTCTAATCCAAACTCTTAGCATGAATAAGTCATAAACAACACATAAGACTTATCTAAGCAAGAAAATCACTCAAAACACCACTAACTCTCATTTTGACATATCAAACCTTATCAAGCCTAAATATAAAAAT
This sequence comes from Ormosia semicastrata, assembly GCA_029884595.1. Taxonomy (NCBI): domain Eukaryota; kingdom Viridiplantae; phylum Streptophyta; class Magnoliopsida; order Fabales; family Fabaceae; genus Ormosia; species Ormosia semicastrata. The sequence goes on along the minus strand of JAQQTO010000048.1, from coordinate 35,526,781 downwards.
TGAGAAAGAAGTGAAACTTTGAGCTCAAGAACCCCTACCTCAAGCTGCTATGATGATGGAGATTCAAGCTTCAAACCTGGATCTTGGATATTCCTTTTCTCTTTGTTTTCCCCTTCTTTCTTTCTTCCTTTATCCCTTGTTCTCCTTCTATTGCTGCTGCTTGCCAAAACTAGTCGTGAGAGAGTGAATGAGAAACAAGAAAAAAAGCTTGAAATATTAGCACAAAAGGTCAACAAAAGAGGCTAGTAACCTTAGAAGGCTTATGTCCTTAAGCTACCATACTGATAAATCCTTATCTGCTAAAAACACTTAGATTTAGCTAAATCAAGTTTTTCAAATTCTAAAAACTTTAAAACAAATACTAATATTCATTAAAAAAGTCATTTCACCAATATCATAATTTTTCATATCTGTAACTAGTCATTCAGGCATTAACACATCCAATATGCCTAAAAATACCAAACAGACTCTGGTTATTCTCAAACTTTAACCACATCACAAAAAACACATTTGTAACTTAGAAATAAATTATCCACTTTTATTTCTATTAACCAAGCCATTTATACTAATATCTGGGTCATTTTAAGCTACGTTTCACCTTTTGGGCTATAGTAAAGTGCCTAAACTAACTCAGATTGCCACAAAATTAAATAGGCATGTTAAGTAAGTATTAAGCTACCTCTGTAACTATTTACAAGTCTAACAAGTTGAAAAATATGTTACATTTCACAATTACGACAGGGAAATATGTTGGTCTGACAATATGTGGCAAAATTTGAAGAATTGGCGAAATTCTCCTCTTATCTTCAGCTTAATAATAATGAAGAATAGAGAGTTGTAAAATTTGAATATGGTTTAAGTCCTGAAATTAAGAAGGAAATAAGTAAACTAGAGATCAAAAATTACTCCACACTGGTTAATAAGTGCAAAATTGTAGAAATTGATCTTTTGGAATATAAAGCTAAGAAGGAAAGGCAATTCCAGTTTAAGTGTAAGAGGGAAGATAATAGGAAAAGAGTTAGAAATAATAAGTTCAAATCAAATATAAATAAGGGAAAACAAGTCCAACCTGAAGCAAATTGCCCAAAGTGTGAAAGGGCACATGGAGATAAACCATGCCTATTTGGATAATGGGTATGCTATACTTATGGAAAGCCTAGACACATGGCTAAGAATTGCGGGATCGGCAATAAAGGAAATTCCCTAACACCATCCCAAGTTAAAAACCCTCAGATTAAGCCATAAGTTCCAAGAAGGGTCTTTTCCCTTTACAGCGTGAAGTGGAACAATCTTTAGAATTGATAACAGGTCAGTGCCTCATAAACAATACTCTTTTAACTATATTATATAATTTTGGAGCCATACATTCTTTTATATCCAATGACTGTGTGAAAAATCTAGAATTACCTGTAATTGAGTTATCATATAATTTATTTGTAACCACTCCTACTGGAACTCGAGTCCAAACCTCATATGCATGCCTAGATTGTTCTATCCTTATTGAAAATAAAACTTTTGTTGCAAACCTAATTTGTTTACCTTTGCAAAAACTTGATGTTTATCTTAGAAATGGATTGGTTGTCCTTTATTTATGTGATCTTAAATTGTCTTGATAAAATTGTTTCTTTTCCTTCACTTCCTAATAAAGAAAAACCTCAATGTACGTTTTTATCTGCTATTCAAGTTGATAGGGGTATAATGGAAATAACTCAAGGATACATTCTCCTTCTATCGTCCGAAACAAAGAGTGAGTTGAACTCAAATACTATCCCTATAATCAAAGAATACCCTGAAGTTTTTCCTTCCAATATATCTAACCTACCTCCAGAAATAAAAATAGAATTTTCCATTGACCTGATGCCAGAAGTAGGTCCCATCTTAATTGCACCATATAGAATGTCCCCTATAGAATTGAGTGAACTTAAAAAAAGAATTGAGGAGTAACTAGAAAAATAATTTATAAGGCCTAGCGTATCACCTTGGGGAGCTCCGGTCCTTTTAGTGAAAAAGAAATATGGTAGTCTTAGATTATGTGTAAATTATAGACAATTGAATAAAGTAATCAGTAAAAATAAATATTTACTCCCTAGTATAGATGATTTGTTAGATCAAGTACGGGGAGCCTCAATCTTTTCAAAAATAGATTTAAGGTCAAGATACCACCATATGAAGGTTAAAGCAGAAGATATTCCTAAAACAACCATTAGGACTAGATACAGACACTATGAATATTTGGTAGTGTCATTTGTAACACCCTAGATAAACATGATAGACTTGTATGTAGTTACAGAGGTAGCCTAATACTAACTTGTCATGCCTGTGAATTTTTGTGACTATTTGAGCATGTTTAGGCACTTTGATTAACAATGTGTGAAATATAGTTGTTATTTGCTTCGGAAGTGGTATAAACTGCTCAGTTAATGGGAATAAATGTGGAGAGTTTATTTTTAAGTCACAAATTTGTGAAAGTAGATGTGGTTAAAGTTTGAGGTTAATCAAAGTTAGTTTGACATTTTTAAGCATAGTGGTTATGTGTTTTAATGTTGGACTGACCCCTAGCAGATATAGAAAATTATGGAAGTGGTGAAATAAGAATTTTAATGAATCTTAGGATTTATTTTAAACTTGTTGGAAACTAGAAAATTGGATTTGATGAAATCTAAGTGTTCTTAGCAGATCGGGAGTTTTGCTACCTTTTGGTGGGTATCCTTTAAGTAGCCAAGTGAGACTTTGCTACTCAATTTTCACAGTAGAAAACAGAAGAAAGAAAAGAGAAAAGAAAGAAAGGGAACCATGGAAGAGGAAGAAGAGTAAGAGGAAGGAGAGCTTGGATCAAGTGGAAGCTTGGCTTCATCTTCATCTTCTTGATCTTGAGGTAGAGGAACCTTTTTCTTAACTCATTTTCCTATTCTCTTCATCCTGTTCATGAGTTTTGACTTGATGTGGTGAGTTAGGTTTTGAGTTGTTTCTGGTTATTTTGACTTGAATCTTGTTGTAGAACTTGATGATGGCTTGTTTATGAGTTGTTGGGTGTGTGAAAATGAATTTCCAGCCCTTGTATACCTTTAATTCCTTTTGTGATGAGATTTAGGGTTTTAGGTTTTTGAGTTGGATGATTATCCATAATCTTTGGTTTGGAGTGAAATCAAAGTGGAATAAGAGTTGCTATATGTAGATGAACCTTGTAGAAGGTTGGAAATCACTTGGATGTAAAGTTTGAGTGATTGGAGGAGGTGAAAGAACCAATGAAACAATTCCACGGCTCTACAGAATGAGCTACAGAATGTTTGGTTTTGAGACACGGCTCATGTCCAAAGACATGATGGGGGACGTGTCCCTCTCTACTAGTTAAAATTCGTGAACAATGATCACAGAGCAAGGCACAGGGGGGTGTAATCAAACTTGGCCCGTGTCTGAGGCCAGAATCTTCAAAAATGTCATTTTTTATGTTTTCAAGTTCTTGGCTTGATAGGAGCATTAGTATATGTTTCCTAAAGTGTGTTGAGACTCCAATAAGAGTATTTAATGAAGAGTGAATATGATGAATCAATTTAATTTGTAATGTTAATTATGAGGAATAATTGGACATAGTTATAGATACATATATTATGTATTTTGATGAATTGAAGAAATGGGATTCCCTATGTGTTGGAATTACTCATGTATGCTCTTTTAAGGCTGTTAAAGTACTTCTATAAGTATTTGATAAAGTGTGTGTGAGATGAGTTTGAGATACATATAAATCAATTGTGATACTAATTATAGAAGGTAATTAGTAATTATTTTGCATGAGATGTTTGAGAAGCATAAATTGGTGAGTAATATTCTCTCTATGTGTTTGTTGAATAGATTGGTGAGTACTATCCTCTCTATTATTTGTGAAGCATATTGAGGTGAGTAATATCCTCTTTGTGTTGTTTGAATCATATTGGGTGTGTAATATTTTCTTTATGTTGTGTGCAATAAGGTGAGTAATATCCTTATTACATTGTCAAGTACGGAGGTGAGTAATATCTTCTTTGCTTTGTTTGACCAGTGGAGGTGAGTAATATCCTCTGTTCATTTTGATGGATAGTGTTGGTGAGCCATATCCTCATTATGCCAGATAAACCATAGCATATCAAAACATGTTCTAGAGTAGTTGAGGTGGGTAATATCCTCAATATGTCTGAGGGCTCATGGCATACTAAAACTGCATTCATTCCTAGGACTTACATAGACATTCACATTAGACATAAGTAAGCATAGCATAGCAATTGTATGGGCAATTTCTAATCATAACATAATCATACATTGTAACTATATAGGCAATTGTGTAGTTCTGTGATTGAGGTGTTAACTTTATGGTTGAATAATATGTATGATTGTATAAATTACTAGTATTAGAATACTTGTACTGAGATATGTTTTCTCACCCTGATTGCGTTGCCATGTAAATTCAGGTACAAGTTCTTTGAAAGGGAAGAAGAAGATGCATGAGAACTAGCATAGTATAGATGCTGTTTTGAGCTGAGCTTATATATGTTTTATATTTGCTTAGTTGTTTTGAGTTATGTATAACAGTATGCCTTTTTGAGGCTGTGATGTATATATATAACTTTTGTTATCGTGGCTCTCCATATTTACTCATTGTGTATGAATGATATGAGTTTAATTTGTTTGTTATTATATGTTAGAAGTAGCATGGTCAATATTGATTATTCTTTTATATGACGATATAACTGGATAGTAAATATTGGGATATTACATTATTTGGATTAACTAATGCCCCTGTTGTATTTAGTGATTATATGAATAGAGTATTTAGGCCATATTTGGATAAATTTGTGGTAGTATTTATTAATGATATTTTGATTTATTCGAAAATAGAAGAAGAACATGCAATACATTTGAGAATAGTGCTAGAAACCTTAAAAGAAAAATAGTTATATGCAAAATTGGAAAAGTATGAATTTTGGATGAGAAAAATCAAATTTCTAGGACATGTGGTAAACCAAGAAGGAGTTGTTGTAGATCCTAGTAAAGTAGAAGCACTCATGCATTGGGAACAACCAAAGACAATAATTGAAAATCAAAAGTTTCTTGGGATTAGTTGGATACTACCGTAGGTTCATAAAAGTATTTTCACAATAGTTTTGTCATTAACTATGTTAACTATAAAATATACTCCTTTTGTATGGACCAAGGATTATGAGGAAAGTTTTCAAGAATTAAAGAGAAAACTCACTACTGCCCCTATTTTAGTAATTCATGATCCGTTAGGTCATTTTGTGGTTTATAGTGATGCTTCTAAAAAGGGATTAGTGTAACATCCTAATACCGGTATCCTAGTACATCTAACATCTACCTAGATAAATAGTATCATTCATGCTACTTCTAACTTATACTTCAACTAATCCATAATATTTAAACAAATAATTATGGAGAGCCAAAACTAAAAGTCATACATATATACAACATTATACATACAACTTTTACATTCTTAAAGCAAATATAAATTAATACATAAGCTTGAAACAAAAAACATAACTAAACTCATTTGGTTCATCTATATCTTCGTCTTCATACCCTCTTGAAGGGCCTTGACCTGGATTTACATGGAAACACAGCGGGGTGAGAAATAAAATTCTCAGTATGAGTAACCAATACCAGTACTAAAGCATTTATACTGAATAAAGATTCTATGAAACTAAATATACTATACTAACTTTTCTAGTCTAGTTATTCATTATCATGATATAAGTACTATACGAATATCACCTTTTAATGAATAATGCTATGAACATTGGATTAACAGTTGCACTAGGTAAGTGAGACTATACTCACTACCACTAGAATGTTCACATTCTGACTTTACGTAAACATTCATCTAACAACTATATAATCCTTTACTAAGCTCATACATGTAGCTTAACTATTTCTAGGAACTGAATTCCTTCATCTGGCATATTACATACTTATCCTTAGCATAACATAGGATATGCTTATCCTTAGCATAACATAGGATATGCTCATCCTTAGCCTAGCATAGGGTATACTGAACCTTAGCCTAGCCTAGAACTATCTAGTCCATAGCCTAACATAGGACTTAACTTATCACAACTCCACCTTTAGCAAAGTGTTTTTCTCACTTTTTTGCTAGGTCAAAGGGGCTTGTATCACTCCCTTAATTAGGAATCGTGATCAACTATAGTTCAACCTTATTGCATAAGGGATCCAATTCACTAGGTTCAACCTTATTGCATAAGGGATCCAATTCACTAGGTTTAACTTTATCGCATAAGGGATCCAATTCACTAGGTTCGATCTTATTGCATAAGGGATCTAATTCACTAGGTTCAACCTTATCGTAAAAGGATCCAATTCATACAAGTATTACTCTTGAAAGGCTTGAGAACTCAACTTATTCTTATATACTAGTTAGATTATTTCCTTTGTAAAATATCCCTAAAAGTGTTGTATTACACTTTACGGAAGCTTATATGAGTGATCCCAACAAACAGGGAACATCAAACTTCAAGAATTCACTTCTTGTAAAAACTTGGAACTCATGCCTAGGCATGACTTTCCCATGTCTAGGCGTGGCTGCCTCATGCCTAGGCATGGGAAATCCATGCCTAGGCATGGCACTCTCTGTCTTACCTGGACTGAAAACTGATCAGTCCACTCCTAGGCGTGACCATGCTACGCCAAGGCGTGACCAATTTTATAGAAAATTCTACAAAATTGAGCCATTGATTCCTTTGGTAGAAAATCATTTTCTAATCACTCATGATTAGTTTTCTTGTGATTTCTAACAACAATCTATGCCTCTAAACTTATTGCAACTCTCATACAACCTTTTGATTTACTAGGGCATAGATTTAGGTTCCAAATCACACTAACCCCAACTATTTATCAATTCCTCATCTATGAACCAAGATGGTTTGGGTTGAGCCATAAATGGCCATCTAGCACTCATTAAGCTGAAACTAACTTAACCTAATCCTTGGAATCAAGAATCAAGATAAGAACTAAGATTTGACTCTCCAAATCCCTTTTTCCATTCAAAAACCCTAAGCCCATTCAAAAAGAACAAAGAGGAAAAATGTTAGCCATGGCAACCATCACCCAAGAAGGGGGTGAATTGGGTTTTCAAAGCAACTTTGAGAAATTATGTATTTTGATATTTTCAATCAACACATGCAGTGAAATAAATCTAACAAAGATACAACTATTATAGATTACTCAAATACAACTTAAGTTATGGGATAAATCAAGTAAATAAGTTAAATATCAAGTTCTTAGAATCAAAACGTCAATATGACAATCTATGTAATAGATGAATATATTACACCAAATACTGAAATTAAAGAGTGTAGGGAAGAGAGAATCAAACTCAAGAATTTATCCTAGTTTAGCCACCAACCACTTATGGCCTACATCCAGTCCCCAAGCTTAACTTGAGATTTTTTTCACTATCTCCTAAACTTCATGAGTGCTAGAAAAACCTTTGTACAAACAAGAGCACTCCTCACACTTTGGGATACCTCACCCTTGTGGTAAAGGCTTCAACTCTTCAAGCTTCACAGGTTCTTGAAAAAACCTTTATATTCAAGAACACTCACAACATCTTTGAGATACCTCACCCTTTTCTCTTTTGAGGGATACCTCACCCTCTTATAATGATTTCAAGATGAAGAGAAAGATTAGAAACTCTCACAAGAGTATATGTAACTTGAAGAACAAATGAATAGAAGGATTTTGCAATAAAGAGCTCAAAATATGATTTTGATGATTCAATGATCAAATCAAGTGTTCAAGAGTTGTAAAAGCTTCAAATATCACTTATATATAGAGCCCAAGTGATAAAATAGCCGTTGATAGTGTTTCGAAATAATTTTTTATAAAAACTAGCCATTTATAACCGTTGGGAGCGCTTCTAGACACATGGTAATCGATTACATAGCCTCTTCCAGAGTTGTAATCGATTACAGGACTTATGTAATTGATTACATGCACTCTGATTTTGAAAACTGACTTTAAATGGTCATAACTTCTTCATTTCTTATCCATTTAAAGCAAATGACCATTCATTGGAAAAATATTTGAGTCTATCTTCAAATCAATAGATTTTAGGACAAAACTCAAAGTATTTTGAAAGTTATGATCAAACGAGTAACCAAAGGTCAGCTTTTCAAAACTCAAACTTGACTATTTTTCATATTTTAAAGCAAATAGTCATAACTTCTTCATTCCTTATTTATTTAAAGGAATGACCACTCATTAGAAATATTGTTGAGTCTATTTTCAAATAAAATAGGTTTCAGGACGAAACTAAAAGTGTTATGAAAGTTATGATCAAAAGAGTAACCAAATGTTAACTTTTCAAAACTCAAACTTGACTATTTTTTATAGTTTTGAACTACTACCATGACTAGCTTTTCAAAACATGTTTATTGGGCATTTTAGCATGTCAGAACCATTTTTAAAGATTTAAAAACATATTTGAGCTCTCTTCTTGTAAAACCTTTATCTTTACATGAGAGAAAACCTAAAAAGAAAATATATCAATTCTAGTCCTTAGGCTTCTTGATGTAATCCAAGCTTCCTCAATTTTCTTCTTTTCAAATCTTGCAAATGCTTAGTACATCTTATCATTCCCATTCTTGATGAGTTGAGTATAATTGTGATCTTTTACTTTTTTGTTATAATGCTCACTCTTGGTACTTGGACTATCCTACAAAGTATTACTCACTTAAAACAAACATAGCTAGTCCAAATTCATAATTCAATATCTTCATATGCATGACTCATAAATGTATAACTTTAGTTAGTCTAACATACATATACGAATTTTATAGATACATCCAAATAAGACATTTATCAATTACTAATAGATATGCTCTATATAGCATGCAACAAAGAACATTTCGCACATTTTCATTCAAACAAAGCCAAATCTAATATTAATTTAATACAACTCATATAACATATTATTGGATATATTCTAGAAAAGATACTATAAAGAATATGCATGATTCTTATATGAAATATAATAAGATAGAGTATGTGATCTTGCATGATCCAATATAATCTATTAAGTACATCTATGTAGCATAATCAATATCCTTTTGTAATGTATTCGTCATCATCAAAACTTAACACATTAAATCATTAGGGCAAAGACAATTATACAATTTTCTCCTTTTTGATGATGACAAATCACCAAAGAAACATATGTTGAGCAATATAGAAGAATAGATATTCATGTAAGCGTATCAAGTAATAAGTACAAGAACATATTTTTCTTTTTAATTTTCACTCCCCCTATTTGACATCAACAAAAAAGCTTGGAGGAAGGAAAAATAATATTTTCTCTCCCCCTATAGAGAAAACTCATGTTGTCAAAAGGAGTAGGATCATCAAAACTAAAACTTCTTCAAGTTATTTAAAACATAACTATCTCCCCTTATTTGATTCTACATATGATTCAAGAATAAAGAGATGAAACAAGCATGCTTTCAAAATATAAAAGATTATTCATTCAATGCTTGTTACATTTTGCTACATCAACATTTAGCATATGATACCAATAGGCTTAAGAAATTTTGTCTAACATATAATATCTTGCATACTATATGATAATAAGTACTGCTTGATGAAAGTTACAAAATATCCATATAAGGTCATGGTATTAAGGTTTTCAAACAAAAGATCATACAACTTGCCACATATCAAGCATTTCTTAATGAAAGAATCAAAAGATATGAAATTTAAGAATGTTTACCTTCTTTCATTAATAGAGAGAAAGAGAATAAGAGATGGTCTACGTTAACATGTTGATAGTATTAACAATAAAACACTTCATGTCAACCAAGGATGTAAGCTAAGAGATATAAGCAATAATTTAATAACTAGGCTCCCATTTAAAATATGCATATTATAAAAATATAAAACATAATAGTTTAATATAGTCATGCATATATTTATAACCAACAATGACATGAAAGAAAGATATGTAAGATGAAAAGAATAAAAAAACCATTACAAATTAACAAATAATTATAAGAAGTTATAAGAAAAGAAGATAAACTCCCACTTATTAAAGCACAAGATAGATAAAGAGAAATATGTATGTCAAGATCATATAAGTACATTACCAAAAAATAAAGTAAGGTAAAAGACACTTATTCTTAATCCATCAATTAAAAACTATTTTTAAACTTCTCCCCCTTTCAAAAAGAATTTTATAAGAACACATTATATTTTCAAACGCATTTTAGAAAGGTAAAGAGGTTTTATATTAAAATCACATATTCTTTGAGAGTGATCAAACCCAAGTCAAAAGAACATTTGAAAGTACATATCCTCTCTTTCTCATTGAACAAGAGTCTTGAGAAAATAAAACATTTTAAAGAACAAGACTTATCTTTTGAAGTATTAAGATGGTCTCTATAGAACATTTCAAAAGATTTATTTGAAAACTTTCTTAAACATGCTCTCAATATTTAATAAAACTTTTCAAAGCAATGAAGAGAGTACTATATTTATAGCACATATCTAATGATTTCCAAATTTTGAAGACAATTAGGAAGTGAAAATACTTTCAAAGTCTTAAGACAAGTTCAAAAGATTCTCAAGGATAAGGAACTTAAAAAGTTTCTTTCAAATATAATAAGAGATTTTGTTTTTTAAAAAAACTTTTTAATTAAACCAACAACTTTAAAAAAAAATAAGAGCATGATTCTCTTGAGTGTTATATCACTAAGAAATCATAGATCAAGAGAATCATAGATATCAAACATTCACTTTGATGAAATATGCTATAGGGATCAAAGCATGTATAGAACTAATATCATCCACCTTATATGAAATGATAAAATTAGCAAGTTAATATCCAATTAGGCACTTTGTTAATGCTAAGCATACTTCTCATGTAAGGAAAACATCTAATAATTTAAGAAAAATTAATCAATAAATATCATACAATTAATAACATATAGAATACCACAATAGTTTAGGGATAGAGATACTTATTGAGTTAGATAGAGAGTGATGCTATTTATTTATTAGTCCTTTAATTTTGAGCTTTCTTCCTTTGAGTACTCCATTCCATTTCACTAGAAGAAAATCTCCTTTATCTTCCACTTCATTTGAACTCCTTTCAACTCTTCTTATTTATCCACACATACTTGTATGAGAAAAAAATTTGATGGTTATGTTTGAAACACGTAGAGAAACTTACAAAGCAAACTTCAAAAGTTTCCTAAAATATAGGTTAGCACTAAATATCATTTAAGCTCATTTACAAGCATAATTTAAGTTGATATATAATGTGAAGCATGTACCACATTATCAACCATGCGATGTTAGCTCTAACAAGAACAAAAGAATGACATATGCACTTGAATCCAAAAGCACAGTTTAATCATTTTCAAGGTAAGATTCAAGTTTATCAAGAAAAACTTGATCATCATCAAAACATATATAAGCATTTTAGGGTAAATAATGATCATGTAAGGCATGTAATATCAAGTAAGGAATTCTAGAATGAACACATGTCAATCAAGAACAAAAAGTCCCTTATTGTTATGCAAGAATTGAAAACCCATGGAACTATAACTTTTGAAATCATTTATGATTCATTTCAAGATATACTTCATTGTAAAAATCATTGAAGTTTAAAGATAACTTCAAGACACAAAATAAATCATTTACATCTTGTTTTCAATATATGAACATATCAAGCAATTTCAAACAAGAAGACATATAACTTTTAACTTTCCAATCTCCAAGTAAGTATATAAGACAATTAAGCATCAGAGAAAGGATTAGAACTACTTATGAGCATGTGAATTTCTATATTTGAACAAAGAGAATTGGTCACAAGCTCAAGAATATAAGATATTATCATAAAACATGTCATTCCAAATAAAGTGTGTACATATCTAGCATGTTAGCATATGTAAAGAAACTTTCAAGACACAATGCTAGAAAACTACAACTTAAGGCATGTTAAGGCATAGCACAACACTTTACTTCTCCAAATATCACATGATATTCAACTTAAAGAAAAAATAAGGATAAGAGATTAATATCACCAAAGTGTACTCTTTGAGTTTTTGTAGGTGACTCCAACTTCCAAGCTTCAAGTCTTCATGAAAGAATAGAGATTCTTTGCGCCCTTTTTAGAAGTACTCAAGTTGAATAATCTTATTCCATTTAAATGCTTGCTTGAGGTAGTTATCACCCTACAACACAATTCATAGTACTTTATTTGGTATTCACCAATTTTGGATCCATAGGGATTAGTATTGATTATTAATCCATTATACTATCATAAAGATTAATTTTTTCAAAATATATAAATTCAGCACAACAAATTAAATAATCAATTGTCGTTAAGCACATAGCCAATAATATATTTACTTTCATGATATATAGACAATTTAAAGTATAGAAAGCAAACATAGTCATAGAATACCTTATAATCAAGAAATATGCAAGATAGTGAGCAAATGGTGTAACAAGAATGAACATAATCATGTGCTATATATAATATTTAACTTTTACTAAGTACACATGATTCTATTCTTTTCCTAAGGCCTATAAGGAATATACCTCATATTCATTTCCTTTTTAAGTGAATGTGCATAAGAGATAAAAACTTTTGATACCTTGGCTTTGGTAATCAACGAAATACTTTTTCTTACTCATTGCTTCTCTTTTGGAGTCTTGAAATTTACAAGTTCTACATTTTATACTTGATAAGCTTTGGTTTAAGTCATCTTCCTTCTTTGACCAAAATTTCTTCCATTGGGCTTTGAAAGCATTCTCCTTGATGATTCCTCTTTCCTTTGACTAATTAGTCCATTTTTTTAAGAAATGTTTTGCATAATTAAAATACTAGGAGGACATTTTGGTACCCGCTTCATCTTGGGTCCTTGAATGTTTGTACTAGGTCCTTTAAGATCTTTAGGAACCCATATCATACTATTTCTCATATAAGGATTTCTTCTATAGTTGCATAAATGTGAAATATGTCCTAGATTACCACAAAAATTATAAACAATTGAATTTAATGATGACTTAATCCTTTGAAAATCATTTTTGAAAAACTTAAGCCTTTTGTTATTTTTATATTCTAAATTATTTTTTCCATAAGCCTTACTTGAATTTTCATGTGGAATAACATTAATTTTATTCTCATTAACAAGCATAGAATGTAAGCAATTAGAATCATTAGCTTTAGTAAATTTGAAAGATAAGTCCCCCAACTTAATTTTATAAATCAATGCACTTTTCACAAGAAGTTGATTTTCACATTTCAAAGAGATTTCCTCATCAAGAAAAACATATCCATTTTTGAAAGTCTCAATTTCGTTTTCAATGGAAGAAATATTTTCCAAACAAAATAAGTTTTTCTTTTCTAAAAGCAACAAGTCATCATATAATTCATCATATGCACATTGTAGCTCATCATAGGAAGGACCATATTCAAGATAAGCATCATTTACCTCAAAGTTCTTTGGAGTCAAGTGGGAGGTTATCTCAATTTCTTGCATCAATGACTCTTCATGGGAATCATCATCCTCATTCTTTCCCATCAAAGCTTCAAGAGTATATACCATTTAGTTTTGGTTTGCCACTTCTTCAAACTGAACATCATTTTGAGGATATTTTTCATAACAAGATTCCTTTAATGACATTTGCTCTTTTTGCTTTCTATATATAACTTTATGCAAAAAATCATTGTTAGCAAGATAGCTAGCATCAAGAGCATCTCATATATCTTTACCACTAGAGCAACTCTTAATTTTAGCATAAGTTTCATTATTCAAACCACTTCTTAACATTTGTATAGCTCTAATGTTTAAAGAAAAGCATTTCTTGTCATAGGCATTCCACGTTTGTTTTGGTTTAGGAGAAAATTCATCATGCACACTATCCCACAAATCCAAATCAATAGATTACATATAAAATTTCATTCTAGATTTCTAATAAACAAAATGCACACCATCAAAGAATGGTGGTTTATCAATCTCAAAACCTTCCATTTTGAAAAGCTTTCAATGGTTGCCAACAAACAAAGATCTTTCACTCTAAGCAGTTAAGCTTTCAATAGAGTATGAAGCTCTGATACCACTAGTTAGCCATGGCAACCAACACTCAAGAGGGTAGTGAATTGGGTGATTACAAATTTTCAAAACAACATTGAAAAATTATGCATTTTGATATTTTCAATCAACACATGCAGCGGAATAAGTCTAACAAAGATATAACTATTGTAGATTATTCAAATACAACTTGAGTTATGGGATAAATCAAGAAAATAAGCTAGATATCAAGTTCTTAGAATTAAAATGTCAAGATGACAAGATATGCAATAGATAAATATACTACAACAAATACTAAAATTAAAGAGTATAGGGAAGAGAGAATCAAACTCAAGAATTTATCTTGGTTCAGCCACCAACCACTTATGGCTTACATCCAATCCCCAAGCTTAACTTGAGATTTTCTTCACTATCTCCTAGACTTCACGGGTGCTAGGAAAACCTTTATACAAATAAGAGCACTCCCCACACCTTAGGATACCTCACCCTTTGCTAGAACCTCCAACTCTTCAAGCTTCACAGGTTCTTGAAAAAACCATTACATTCAAGAGCACTCATAACATCTTTAAGATACCTCACCCTTTGGGTTTGAGTCTCACTACAAGGGATACCTCACCCTTTTCTCTTTTGAGGGATACCTCACCCTCTTATAATGATTTCAAGATGAAGAGAAAGATTAGAAACTCTCACAAGAGTAGATATACAACTTGAAGAACAAATGAATAGAAGAATTTTGCAATAAAGAGCACAAAATATGATTTTGATGATTCAAAGATCAAATCAAGGGTTCAAGAGTTGTAAAAGCTTCAAATATCACTTATATATAGAGACCAAGTGATAAAATAGTCGTTGATAGTGTTTAGAAATTATTTTTTTATGAAAACTAGCTGTTTATAGCCGTTGGGAGTGCTTCGGGACATGTGGTAATCGATTACATGGCCTCTGCCAGAATTGTAAGCCATTACAAGACTTATGTAATCGATTATATGCACTCTGATTATAAAAAATAATTTTAAATTATCATCACTTCTTTTTTTCTTTTCCGTTTAAAGTAAATGACATTCATTGGAAAGATATTTGAGTCTATTTTCAAATGAAATAGATTTTAGGATAAAACTCAAAGTATTTTGAAAGTTATGATCAAAAGAGTAACTAAAGGTCAGCTTTTCAAAATTCAAACTTGACTATTTTTCATTGTTTAAAGCAAATAGTCATAACTTCTTCATTTCTTATCCATTTAAAGGAAATGACCACTCAATAGAAATCTTTGAGTCTATTTTCAAATGAAATGGTTTCAAGATGAAACTGAAAGTATTGTGAAAGTTGTGATCAAAAGAGTAACCAAAGGTCAACTTTTCAAAACTCAAACTTGACTATTTTTCATAATTTTGAACTACTACCATGACTAGCTTTTCAAAACATGTTTATTGGGTATTTTAGCATGTAAGAACCATTTTTAAATATTTAAAAACATATTTCATCCCTCTTCTTATAATACCTCTATCTTTACATAGGAGAAAGCCTAAAAAATGGTTACAAACATCAGAGAGAATGATCAGGGAGACATGTCAGTATCTCGTTAGCCTAAAACAAGTGCTTTCCAAAAAAAAAAAAAAATTTTGCGCAACAGGGCTTTATACAGCGGCATTCCCACAAGATCGCGATATAGAATAGTGTCTCGGTCCAGATCGTCAGTGCATTTGCATCGGTTTGTCCCACGACCCAGAGGGGCTACCAACTGTCCACTATGAGACGTCCGTGTCCCGACGCCCCCAAGGTCAATAGCATGACCTACACTAGTCTATTCGTACTCGCACTAAGGTGTGATTCAAACTCTTGGGTAACATAGCCTTGACAAATCGTCCATCGGACTTTCACAATGCATGATGACTCAATGCATATTCATGTATATTTAACAACAATATATTTTTCCACAATATGCCACAATTTGGCCAACATAAGCATCAACACATTCTTGGTCCCACTCATGGACCCATAATGAATATCATCAAGGAAAAAAAATAGTATATTATGATTTTAGGGTTCATTATGGAAATTATGGCTTAATCTTCTACGTTCTTCTTATTAAGTTTCTCTTAAGATAATTTTAATGAGTTATTTAATATCTTACTCACACTCATATCCTTCCTTTAATTAAGAATTAATTTAACTTTTATGAAAAGATCTCATTCTTGATTCTTTCCATTTTTATGAATTCCTAATTAATTTCTAATTATCCAATTAACTAAGTTTCACTTTAATTTAGCATTTCTTATGAAATCCTTCTCTAGGGGAATTCTCTTGATTATTAAGTTCCTCACTTAAAGTTTATTTATACTCACTTAGAAAATTAATCTAAGGTTTTCCAAGTCTCACATACTCTTATTCTTTAATTAAGTCTAAAGATTCACTTTTAGGTTATCAATTAAATTTCTCTCCATTACATTATTAATTATTTAGTCATTTGATCATTTAAATTCCAAGGTTTCATGATGTTACATAATTGGATCCTAAAATGGCCTTAGAGGTCGTGGCCTCCTATGGGTAGAACCCTAAGTTTTTCTTAAGTCCATTACATTTTATTCACTTGATTAATTATATTTCCATCTTAGTTATAAATTTCAACCATGATCACCCCATTTGAGGGTCATGGCCGTGAGCCTCTATGAGGAAAGCAAGGAACCCTTGCTTCCATTTCACATTTTCAATCCATCCAAGGTCATCAATATACATATATATTCAATCAAATAAATCATACATGATAAAATCAATATATAAACATCAAGATCATACATCAAAGAGAGTAACCCTAATAAGGGTTTCTCACAACCAACACAAAATAAAGTCCCTCACTACCAGTAAAGATTGAAGTGGACCATCTCCCTCTTACCCAAAAGAAATCAAGAAAAGAAGTCTCTACTCCTTGACATTTTTGGTCACACTCCTTCAAGACCTTAGAAATTTCAACTTCAACCAATCAACACCAATGCTTGAAAAAGAGCAAATAAATGATCATAAAGATGACCATCAAAATGAAAATGAAGAGGGGAAGATGAGAAATCAAGAATATTACCTAAAAGCCTCAAACTTGAAGCTTGAAGAAGATGATGAAGATGGAGGTTTTTCAAGTAGATGCAAGGTAGAAAGGTGTTTAGAATGTGATGGAGATTAAGGAAATGTGATGCTTAAAATTTTTGTGATCGAGGAGGCATAGAGAGGGAGTGAGGTCGTGGGGGTGGTAGAGAGAATGAGGAGAAAATGAGAGAAAGATGAGTGTAGAGAGAGAAGTTGATAGTAGAAAATGATAATGACTTTTTTTTATTTTTGAAATTTAGAATAGGAAACTTAATTAGGTGAATGCACATTTTTGGCTCCAAAATGGCCTTGTGGCCGTGTAGTGTGGGGAGGAAGAGAGAGGGTGTGTAGCTTCCTTGAGAAGCTTGGTAGTAAGCTTCTTTGAAGCTTCCTTGAGAAGCTTCGCGCACTTCTTGATAAAGTGAAAAGTAATGTTGTCTCCTAAAGTGAACACTCTAGAAAAGATGATTAATACTCTACTAGATCTATTATCCAGTGAACAAAAGTTACAGTTAATAGAAACAGTATTTATTGTTCTTCGGATAATTTTACGGTACAACAATTTTATTTATCAGATAAAATCTCAAAAAACGTAAACCTCGTAAACTATGTCCAGTCTCAGGTTTAGTAAGATCCTCCGTCGACGTTTCCACAGTTCAAATTTGACCAGCCTCGGGAAAAATATTTTATTTTTTCGGCTCTACTCAGCGTGCACACAAAATGAGAAATGTATTAAAATATTCAACGTTTCTGGAAAAAATCCACAAAAATTCTCAAAAATCACAGATATTAGAAAATGACTATTTATTATGAAACAAACAATTTCTGGGATTTTACACTGATTCTGCTCAGTGTGCACGCAAAATGAAGAATATATTAAAATATTTAACATTTTTGAAAAAATCCAAAAAACTTTCCCAAAATCACAAATATTATAAAATGATTATTTATAATGAAACAAATAATTTTCGGGATGTTACAACTCTCCCCTTCAAAAAGAAATTTCGTCTTCGAAATTTGGTCTATCTTAGAATACGCATTATATTGTTCCCTGCAGAATGTGTCCAGATCTTTAACACAATCCCAACGGCTAACTTTGAGTTTTTGTGTAGAGTAACTCTTCTCATGTGCTTTCAGTTGTCTTAAAGCATACGCTACTACTCCTTCTATTCGCACAAGCTTATGTTCCTAATTCTAACGCGAAACATCAATAGGTATCTCAAAAGGTTCATTGAGATCAGGCAGAATCATCACTAGTGAAGTAGTTGAGTGTTTCTTCCACCCTTAAAACTTTCCCCCGTATGCATCGATTCATACAAGACTTGACTCTCTCGTATGAGTTAGATAAAAAGTCTTGCCACATTGGAAAATTCTACGACGAGTCTCCCATATTAACTAACTAATCTCATATGGCTACAAATCTCCGTTATGGTCGTCGGTCTTTCTCATTATAGAACTGCTTTGATTTTTGACGGATCCATAGCAACTCCTTCGTTTGAGATCATGTGGCCCGAAAGTTGAATTGCCTCTAACCATAATTCGCACTTGGACAACTTCACGCATATCTTCTTCTCCTTCTTCAAGATTTGAAGAATCACAACGAGAGGTTCGGTATATTCCTCTGAATGTTAAGAATAGATCAGAATGTCGCCAACAAAGACAACGACAAATCTATTTTCAACAGGGAAGAAGATCCCATTCACGAAATTGATGAATGCTACCGAAGCGTTCGTTGCACGGAACGATGCCACTAAACACTTGTAATGCCCATAATGCATCCGAAAAGCTATCTTGAAAACATTCTTCTACCTTCAAACGAACTTGATGATAGTTCAGAACACAAGTTGATTTTGGAGAAAACAACGGCTTCCTTCGGTTGATCTATCAAACCATCTATCCTCGACCTTTACAGGAAATGTCTTATAGGGCAAGTTCTTACCTATTGTATTATATTCGGCGCTATTTTATGGTTTGAATTCAGGAACACATTTCCTCAATTGAAGCACACTAGAAACATTATAAAGGTTAGAAGGAAAAGATAGTGAAGTCACTTGGTATACTACTGAACCCATTCGATGAAGAATTTGACATTGTTTAATATAATTTAGGACTAAGCTTCATGGATCCAAATCCAGAAATCTCTGTCTCAAGAAACACTAAAGTTTGATTGGAACAATCTAACAGGATATGGTTGAAAAATAACCAATCCCTTTTCAAGATCACATCAAATTTATGAAGAAAGTAAACAAATCCAATCAATAGAAAAGATTCAGTCTTTAACAAGTCATAGGATAATTTAAACGACTTGGCTATCAACAATAGGTTCGTAGTAGCCGAAGTAGAGATAACTTAGTCAAAAGATGATGAAAACACAAACGACCCTAATGGACTCCTACAGTCATATGTCATAAAAGAATGGGTTACCCCTAGAATTATACAGTAAAATCACAGGGTCATCTATTATAGTACAATCTCCTTTCTTTAGGTCTTTAGTCTGAGATGCTTTTTCTCCACTTGAGAAATTAACTCTCCCTTCTTCGTGAGATTTTGAAGCATATACATCTCTAACAGATGGCTTTGTCCTATACAAAGTACAATTTCT
The DNA here is from genome assembly GCA_029884595.1 of Ormosia semicastrata. Taxonomy (NCBI): domain Eukaryota; kingdom Viridiplantae; phylum Streptophyta; class Magnoliopsida; order Fabales; family Fabaceae; genus Ormosia; species Ormosia semicastrata. The sequence goes on along the minus strand of JAQQTO010000048.1, from coordinate 35,507,005 downwards.
AGCCATATGTCCTGGCTTATCGCACTTGAAACAAATTACTCCTTCGATCGTACAATCCTTTGTTAAGTGGTCCTTTCTACACTTGAAGCAGATTACCCTCTTGATCTTACATACCCTCGTTGAATGGTCCTTTCCACACTTCTTACATTTTGGTAAGGATACCACAGTCAGATTGGATTTATTACCACTCGCACCTCCTTCATGTGTTTGTTGTTGTTGTTGCTCCCTCGGTCATCGTGAAATACGGTTTTCGCTTAAACTAATTAACATTTCTATTATTCCTCCTCTAGAACTTAGGCAGTCCAGAGTTTCCCCAAAATTGAATTTCTTCCAACAAATTCTAAATCTCGACTTCTAATTCCTGCTACTGTGCAGCCCTTTGATCCTAGTGTATTGTTACATCACCCATTCTTTGCATTACTTTTGCTGTCACAGTTGTATCATCATCGTCACTCCTCGTATTCACACGCTTACATCTACCCCGAGCCATTGCTCCTCCTCAAGGACAAACAAATCAAAACATAAGGAAAATCAAGGGCAATCATTTCAAATATTATTATCTCATTTCAGAAACCAAACACAAAGAGTCACACAATACAATAAGATAAACCTAACCGCCAAACCCAAAAGACTCTAACTTGAGCTCCTTCATTCTGCCTTCTATGGTGCAATCTCCTGTAAGTCTTTAACTTCCAAGTAGCTCCTCGAACCATACTCACACCAGATATTCCTTTCCCAAGAAAATCGATTCTCCAAAACCTCTTAGATGCCTCAGTCCACAACCTTGCAAGTCCTATTCAACTACCCTTCTTCTAACCTATTGGCTTTAACAATTCTAGAGGTAATACAACAAGAGTGTAAATGCAAACAAATTCTAAACAAGTTCAGTCATACCAGCTAAGCTTCTTACTAAAAGAACTCTTATTTCCCTAATACGCCTAGGTGAAGCCACAGTTTTCCGTCCACACAGAACATTACACATCGAGTATGCCAATACTCAATATCACGTAACTGTGCAACAGTAGCTACCAACATTTACCCTATAACAAGTCATGCCTTCCCTTCCCAAACATCTCAATCAAGAGACAATGAAGTGCACAACATACAAAGAAATTTCTAACATGTCTAAGCCTAGTCAGTTCATACCCTGGCTCAACAGGATGAACTGCTCTGATACCACCTAATGTAACACCCCTCGATTTAGTAACCATGACACAATCGTCATTATACTGTGGTCACTAAATTTTTGGCGTGCTACAACTCAAATAATGAGTTTCCAAAATTCTATCATTGTGCATATAAAGAAAATATGACCCACGAATGAATAGATACACATGCCGTCATTTAAAATTATAATTTAACAAGATATACTTAAAATACAACTCATAATACTAGTTAATTACCTTAAAACATACATAGCGCGGCGCATTTCTCATACCGCCCAAAAACACTTAGATATACATCAAAATGTAGTTATACTCAAAAGAACCCTTATACAGGTAATGCAAAAGAAACATAAGCTACTCATAACGACACCACGACTAAGGAGTTGGGCACTCCATTGGATCCACCTCAGGATCCTCCCCTGGTTCATCTGAAGACACTAGGACAGGACAGAGTGCGGTCTCACGGGCAAGTGCCCTAGCAGCTGATGCCATAGAATCCTCGTCCTCTCTGGGGGTGTGAAGCGAATCACCCCAAAGATCTCGAATAGGCAATGAAAACTCCAGATGCACAGATGTAGTGAGAGTCAAAATAGGATCTCCATCGCGGGTCCTCCTCATGGTCAAGATTAGATCCCCAACATACTGTATACGCTCGCCGGCCCAGTCGACTCGCCAAGCATTGACGCCCCCAGTGAACACAATCCTGACTGATGCACAATTTTTAGTTTCAAACAAGCTTACAAACTTGTTGCGAGATTAATTGTTGCATTGCGAACCCAAGTGCAGGTTGTCTCAAGTAATAAATTTCTCGGGAGTCCGAGGTCGATCCACAGAAAATTGTTGAAGATTAATTAAGGGGAAGTAAATATTTTGTTACTACGGTAAAAATGATTTACTTGAGTTAAAAGATCTACTCTTGGTAAATAAAGTAAAGGTAAAATTAATTTCTTTTATAACTCAATTAGAATCCTCGTAACATGGAGGTTCCAATCGGAAAATACAACATTAAAAGTCTATTTAAAATAATATACGTAATTATATTATGTTTCCTAAAAATATTACTACCACTTATAAATGGGTTAAAGCATTCATTGTGTCAATATTTTGTCTACAACAAATCAAGAACTCCTCTTTACAACGATGATTTCTAAATTATAAGAAACAAATTATAATATGTATAATGGTTACTAGAAAATATAAATCATTTAAGCATAAGAGAAGAATAAATCTAATCTTACTTTATTACCAAGAGCTTCACCCTTTCACCCAAGTAAAATGAAACTTAGTTACTCATAGATAAGAAGAAAGAAAGAGAGAAGAAGAAGAAGAAGAACATGACTTTAATTTAGAACAAAGGAAAATTACTACAAGAAAACCTACTAACAAAATGGCATCATTTTGGTAACTAACACCTAACACCCTCAATGATCTGCCAAGGCCCCCTTTTATAGAGGATTAGAGATACAAAATGATAAGGGGGCTGAGTCATTAGTGGGTGGATGAGTGAAAAATAAGTGAAAAATGTCAAATGACTTTAGGTGAGTGGGAAATTATGGAGATTCCTTGTCTCGAAATCATGCAGCTCTGAAATCATTGCATTCGTCATTTTTGAACCAAGTGGTTTTCATGAAAGTTGTAGGCCGGGATCTTAGCTTTCACATGGCTTTGGTTGGAGTCCAATATCATTTCTATAACTCCAGATACGTTCAAATTACTGAACACTGCCTAGGCCCAGTCATAGCTCCTTAGTTCTAACTTCCAAGCCCAATATCACCTTCAAGGAGTCCGATTCTGGAAAAGTGTTAATGAAAGTTGTAGATATGGGTCTTAACTATTCAGAATCCAAATTTCAGCCCATTTGACAACTTTTATCCCGAAATATGCGATGAACAGTACACATAGGTTAAGTTATTAGGAAAAGCACTCTGGTTCTTGATTCAACCCCAATTTGAGTTATCTACTCATGTGATTGGACCTTTGAGGTATCTTAAAAGTTGTAGAACTCTCTCTTATCTTTCAAATGCCACTAGAATCACCTCCAAAAACCACCTACAGCTCAAGATATGGCCTAAATACAGAAACAGTGTAAGATATGAATCATGCTGAAAAATTCAATTAAGTCCAATTTGAGTCCAAACTTACAAAACATAATAAAACTCAATCAATTGAGTACATAGAGAGTGTAAATGACTAAGAATGAAAGCTTATTAATGTATCAAATATGTGATCATCAAATTCCCTCACACTTAGCTTTTTGCACTCCTGAGCAAAACACATAAGATCACTCACAAAAAAAATGAAACAGACTCAAAAGCTAAACACTCTAAAAAACTCAATTTCTAATAATATTTAAAAAAGTAGAGCAATCAATCATTCAAGTAATCAAAACATTCATGAGGTAATATATCTTCATATCTCAAATCAACAAACAAGGATATTTCAATTGAAAAGCATGAGTCAAGAATGATAGATTTTCACAAGATTCACTCCCAATCCCTCAAGTGTTTAAAATGTAGGTATTTCACTCAATTCAACCCATGAAAATTGCATTACCATAAGCTTGCTTATCTTCTACTTCTCCACTACTCAGAACACATGCACAAACAAATTATGAGGACTTTATTCAAGGTTGTAATAGGGTCAAGGTAAAGGAGGAGGTAATATGGATATGACAAGTTAAATGTTAGAGAATAAAAGAGCATGAGAGCTGAGTTCAATTAACAAGCATGAAAGTTCATCCCAACTCCACCTAATACAAATTCCCTTTACATATTCTTTTCCTTTCCTTTATTACATTGTTGACCCTCTTCTTTTTACATTTTTTTTGATTGATTTTCTTTTTATTTTTTGCTTTTTTTGATTTTTTTTTTTTACAAAAAGAACATCATATATACATTTTTTAACCATTCTGCACACACACACCCACACTTGTTCAAGAACTCATCAAATGACAAAACTAATGTTCTCTTATTCCCTAAGGTCAAGTAAGAACATAGTTTTTCATTTAAAACACATAATGAGTTCGAAACAAAGAATAGTCAAATAAGCTCAAATGGGTTAAGCAAGGGGAAATATATCATTTCTAATGCTTTATGTTCGCAGGAATCAAAGAATTTCCAAGAAGTCATAAGAGTGCTTGATATCATATTCAGACAACATACTGCTAAACAAGGCTGGCTATTTGATTAAAGTAGCTATTGTAAGAAAAATGCCTCAATCATATTTATGTATGCATATGAAAATGTAGTCTCAAAAAGAATCAAAACAAGTTCTAGAGTAACAATTCCATGAGTGAAATTCACACAAGAAAGAAAAGAATGGTACAAATGTTCAATCCATTCATCAATAGGCTCAAAATCTCACAAAGCATAATTCTATCATTCTTAGTCCACCAATTCAACATCCATAACCAAGCATGTGAATTTTAAGAATGAAGACAATTTACTCAATCATGCAAATTTCCCTGAATTTGAATTGCTACTTCCACACAAACTAGTTACTACCCCAATTACTCCTTACTCTGCCACCCATTTTTGATGCGTCTCAAGAGTAAATAATTTACTCTTTACTTTGCCATCCCTAATTACTTTTGTTGTTAATAAATTGATGACAAACACAACAAACATATAAACAAATATACTTTTGAATTTTTTTTTGGGTTTTTTTTTTTTACAACCATCATTCCTTTCAACCAGATCACAACATTGTCCTCAATGTCAAAACATAGATAGGAAAAAGGATAGAATATATTACCTGTTGCTGCAATTATTGAAAAGAAAAATCTCACACAAATTTAAACAGAAACAAAGTACGATAAATAAAACTAAAACTTGTAATTATTTAAATAGTTTGAGTGTCTTGGCTGGCTCTCTTTTCATTTTGCTTCCCTCACCACTTCCTTCGGACTAATCTATCTGAGCTGTTATTGGATTAGGTTCATAAATAAAAGCTTCTAATTTATCAATCAACTCATCAACAGTGGAAGCAGAGATAAGGAGTCGTCTTGCTGAAGGTGTGACAAATTTCTGTTCCACAGCATGGTCAACAAAAGATAACAAATTATCAAAGAAATTATTAACATTCAACAAACCTATGGGTTTATGGTGGATGTTCAATTGGGCCCAAGAGACAATTTGAAAGACTTCTTCCAAAGTACCAAAACTACCAGGTAAGGCAATGAATGCATTAGAGTTTTCAAGCATTGCCTTCATTCGTCCATGCATAGAGGATACTTGAATTTCCAGTCCAATTGTCTTTCCAATGATGTTCCTTTAAGTTAAAGGTTCAGGAATGACACCTAAAACTTGACCACCTCTTACAAATGCAGAAAGTGATACAGTCCCCATTAACCCAAGGCAACCTCCCTCATATACTACACGAATGTTCCTCGCAGCAAGTGTTCTACCAACAGTGCTTGCTGCGTTTACAAACTCTAAACTCTTCCTATAACTTGTCCCACAAAATACACAGATACTGACAAATCTATGAACAGAAGAAGAAGCTCCCTCCATTTCTACACTCACACTCTCTTTGAATGATTATGAGTTGTAGGAAAGTGAAGAAAATGGAGTGTTTAAATAGGGAAGAGAATAGAAAAAGTAATAATAGCTCCTATACAAGTAGGTTGGCTGGTGTCAGAAAAGTTTGAAATTTTAAAAATAATAATAATAATAATTTTTTTTTTGTTTTTTTTTTTTACTTCAAGAAAACCATCAGGGTAAAGAAGTCTGGAAACCCCCGAAGGATCCCATCCAAAGGATCGTCTGTCCAAAATCAAATTTCAACAAAATCATACAAAGATAAAATAATAATAACAAATGATTACATACCTCTATGTATAGGTTTCATGGCATATCTTTATATTGCGCGTCATGAGTGCAGTAATACCAAGACGGCTATGCCAATCTGGGCATTCTTCTCCCTCCCGCTTGTGGGATATTTTGGATTGAGCTACGACGCCACCAATTAAAGTGCGTAAATCTGACAGCTACCACCAACGACCACAGCCAGTGAGAGGTCGCTGAAGAGCCCATGGCATTAAATCACAGGATCCAGCTCAAAGGCATTGTCACGCGAGAATGCAAACACGGGACGCTTCTTTCTGTCCATCAGCAAGCAGAGCCTTTAGTTAAAACCTAGGAATGCTTGCGCGGCTCTCTACAGAGCATGGCACACGAACCTTATTTACCGATCGACGTGCGAAAGTCCACCCGAGTTAATGACGGGTCTACCACTGGCAGGGGCTCCTAATCTAATTAAAGACCAAGTACAACCGAAGTTTCGCCCTCTTTTTTTTATTTTATTTTATTTATTTCTTTTTTTTATATTTTTTCATTTTTTTCTCTTTTTTTTTTCCTTTTTGTTCTTTCTCTTTTTTTTTTTTTTTTTTTGAAGATGTACAAGATAATATATACATGTTATTATGATTGTGGCTCACATCTTCCTCTGGTTTCACGTCTAGAAACGCCTTAAACGCCTTCTATGAGTCGATGATAAGCTTCCCATCCAATTTTCTTATAAATTGGCAAACAGGGTCTTTTTGAGTCAGATTCCCAAGACTATAACGCTCTTGCTCATCCCTGAAGAGATTCCACAAACTAAGAAGTTCATGCTGCACAACTCCACAAGAATGCATCTCAAGAGTCAATAAGATATTACCTAATGACTCCTTACTCAGTTCATTCTTAATGAAGAATATTTTATCTTCTCTGTTTACAGAAACCATCCCCAAAGAGTGACATCACATGTTGCAATTTCATCGTGCACACTTGTAACAAACTTTCATTCTTTTTGCTATTCTCCTTTTTGAAAATGAACTTTTATCGAGACCAGGCATGTATGGGACAAATGAATCTGAAGATTCACCAGCTAAATGAACCTTTGCTTCGATTATCCAGCGTATATCTTCTAGGATGCCCTTATACATTAATAGTCTCAGTCTTTCACACCTAGCTTCATAGACTTTTGTTAGAACATTTAGAGGGAGAGAAGGAAAATGTTTTCTTAGATTTGAGAGAATGACATCCATTTTAAAAGGAGAAGAAATCAGTTATTATGGGAAACTGAAAAATAAACCGACTTGAGAGTCATGGAGTACCGTTATCCGCCATTTAACCGGGAACACAAAGAACTGCAAAAAGAAAGAAACAACATTAAAATAAGTTCTACTCATAACAAGGATTAGAAAGAGAAATGGATTCTACCTCAACAACTTGATGTTCTAGAAATAGTTTGAGTCTTTGTCCATTGACCTTAAATACAATACCATTCCTAGGATTCTCAATGTTTATGGCCCCATAAGAATACACATGTTTGACAATATAAGGACCAATCCACCTAGATCTCAATTTTTCAAGGAATAGGTGAGGACGAGAATTATAAAGCAGAACTTTTTGACAAATTTCAAAAGTTTTTCTCAAAATTGATTTGTCATGAAAAGCTTTTGTTCTAGCTTTATAAATCTTTGAGTTTTCATATGCATCATTTCTTAATTCCTCAAGTTCATTCAATTGCAATTTGCGTAACTTGGAAGCATCATCAAGACTTAAGTTGAAAGCTTTAATGGCCCAAAATGCTTTATACTCCAATTCTACAGGCAAATGATAAGGTTTTCCATAAACTAACCGATAGGGAGACATGCCTAAAGATGTTTTAAAAGCAGTACGGTAAGCCCAAAGTGCATCGTTTAGTCTTAAAGACCAATCTTTACGATTTGGGTTAACTATTTTTTTCAAAATTTGTTTAATCTTCCTATTTGCCAATTCAACTTGTCCACTTGTCTGAGGATGATAAGGGGTTACAATTTTGTGGGTAATGCAATATTTCTTCATTAAGGATTCAAATGGTTTATTGCAAAAATGTGTTCCCCCATCACTGATGATAACTCGAGAAATTCCAAATCGACTCAAAACATTTTCTTTTAAAAATTTTAGAACAGTTTTATGATCATTGTGCCGACATGGAATCGCCTCAATCCATTTTGAGACATAATCAACTGCAACCAAAATGTACACAAATCCAAAAGATGATGGAAATGGATCCATGAAATCAATTCCCCAACAATAAAAAATTTCAATGACAAGGATAGGGTTCAAAGGCATCATATTTCTTTTAAAAATGGACCCCAATTTTTGACAACTTTCACAACTTTTACAAAAAATATAACTGTCCTTGAATAAAGTGGGCCAATAAAATCCATACTGCAAGATTTTCGTAACTGTTTTCTTTGAAGAAAAATGACCTCCACATGCTTCTAAATGATAAAATTTAATGGCACTACTTGCTTCATTGTCAGGTACACATCTCCGAAATATTTTATCAGGACAATATTTGAACAAATATGGGTCATCCCAAAAGAAAATTTTCACCTCAATCAAAAACTTTTTTCTGTCTTGGTGTGTCCACTGAGGCAGCATCTTACCTGTTACAAGAAAATTGATAATGTTAGCAAACCAAGGCATGGAATTGACAGAAAATAAAAATTCATCGAGAAAAGAATCATTTATAGGTGTGCTATCAAAAGATGAGTCTGTTGTCAGCCTTGACAAATGATCTGCAACAACATTTTCAGCTTCTTTCTTGTCTATTATTGTGATGTTAAATTCTTGAAGCAACAAGATCCACCGTATCAACCTAGGTTTGGCATCCTGTTTAGACATTAAATATCTAACAGCAACATGATCAGTGAAAACAATAGTGGACGAACCAATTAAATAAGCTTGAAATTTATCTAATGCAAAAATTACAGCAAGTAGTTCTTTTTCAGTAGTGGTGTAATTCATTTGTGTACTATTCAAAGTTCGATGTGTGTAATAAATTACATGAGGCTTACCTTCCTTTCTTTGGCCTAAAACAGCGCCAACAGCAAAATCACTAGCATCATACATCAACTCAAAAGGTAAAGACCAGTCAGGAGATTGCATGATAGGAGCAGAAGTCAAAAGACCGATTAATTTTTCAAAAGATTTCTGACAATCTTGAGTCCAATCAAATGGTGTATCTTTTGTTAGAAGATTACATAAAGGTCTAGATATGGCACTAAAGTCCTTTACAAATCTTCTGTAAAATCCTGCATGTCCTAAAAAGGAACAAACTTCTCTGACTATTTTTGGGAAAGGCAAATGAGCAATTAATTCAACTTTGGCCTTATCAACTTCAATTCATTTAGAAGATATCACATGACCTAACACTATTCTTGAGGTAACCATGTAATGACATTTTTCTCAATTTAACACAAATCCTTTTTCTTCGCATCTTTTAAGAACTTTTTCCAAATTATCAAGACAATTTTCAAAAGAATTTTTAAAAACTGTCAGATTATCCATGAAAACATCTAAATAATGCTCAATCATGTTACTAAAAATACTTAGCATGCATCTTTGAAAAGTTACCGGAGCATTACAAAGACCAAAAGGCATTTTTCTATATGCAAAAGTGCCAAAGGGACAAGTAAAAGTGGTCTTTTCTTGATCCTCTAATGCAATTGGTATTTGATTATACCCTGAATAACCATCAAGAAAACAATAGTAGGGATGTCCTGCTACTCTTTCCAGAATCTGATCAAGAAATGGCAATGGAAAATGGTCTTTCCTAGTGGCAGCATTCAGTTTTTGAAATCAATACATATACGCCAACTAGATGAGACTCGGGTAGGTATTAATTCTCCTTTTTTTCATTTTCAACCACTATTATTCCAGATTTCTTAGGCACAACTTGTGTAGGGCTTACCCACTGGCTATCAGAGATAGGATAGATAATTTCAACATCAAGTAATTTAAGAACTTCAGCTCTAACTACCTCTTTCATGTGTGGATTTAATTTTCTTTGAGGTCGTTGAGATGTTTTAGCATTATCCTCTAAATTTATTCTATGTGTACAGATTAATGGATTAATGCCTTTTATATCCTTTAATGTCCATCCAATTACACTTTTATGCATTTTAAGTACTTCTATCAACTTACCTTCTTGTTCTTTAGTCAGGGATGAGGGAATTACCACTGGAGAGCTTTGTTCTTCTCCCAAAAATGTGTACTTCAACCCATCAGGTAATGGCTTCAGTTCCAATGTGGGTACTTCTTCATAGGTATCATCATTCATGGATTTTAACTCTTCGAATCTTAGCTTCCTTCCCTTGTATTCTATTTCCTGTGTACAGTCAAGCAAAAAGCATATTTCAGAAACATCATCATCTAATTGTGTAGCTGAATCAAATGAATTAATTAAATAGATTTCTAATGGGTCAAAAGAACTCCTGATTTGAAGATGATTATCTATAATGGCCTCAATCCCTTCAATCTCTTCCTTTTCATCATAAACTTCATGTGGTTGCTTGCACATGTTGAAAACATTAAGCTCCAGTGTCATATTTCCAAAAGTTAGCTTCACCACTCCATTTCTACAATTTATCAAAGCATTAGATGTTATTAAAAATGGACGACCCAAAATAATAGGAACTGACTTAGAACTATCAACCATAGGTTTAGTTTCCAAGACAATAAAATCCACAGGATATATGAATTTATCAACTTGTACCAACACATCTTCTACTATTCCTTTTGGAATTTTAATTGACCTATCAGCAAGTAGAAGAGTTACAGAAGTTGGTTTTAACTCACCAAGGTTGAGTTGCTGATAAACTGAATATGGAAGCAAATTAACACTAGCACCAAGATCAAGTAAAGCTCGTTGAATTTTATGTTCACCAATAATGCATGAAGCTGTAGGACAACCAGGGTCTTTATATTTCAACTCATTATTGTTTTGAATAATGGAGCTTACCTGTTCAGTCAAAAATGCATTCTTTTTTACATTATGTTTCCTTTTAACAGTGCACAAGTATTTCAAAAATTTGGCATAACAAGGAATCTGCTTAATAGCATCTAACAGAGGAATATTGACTTTCACTTGTTTAAAGATTTCAAAAATGTCACTGTTATGATTCACTTTACTTGAATTGTTTAATGCTTGAGGAAATGGGGGTGAAGACGAGGGTTTGATCTCCTTTTGGCTAGGTGGCTTATCAACTCCTTCCTCATCTTTGGGAATTAACTCATCATCTTTCTCCTAAAGTTCAGGAATTTATTTTTCAATAACCTTTCCACTCCTAAGAGTTATCACTGAGTTGACTTGATCTATTTTTTGACTTTCTGAACTACCCTCATTTAGGCTAAACTGACCCTTGGGATTTAGTTGAGGCTGAGAGGGAAACTTTCCTTTCTCATGAGTGGCAAGTGTAGAAGAAAGTTTAGCAAGAGTGTCTTTTATGTCAATCATGGCTTGAGTGTTTTGACTATTGATGGCCTCTTATTTTTTCATGAATGCATGCAATGTTCCTTCAAGGTTTTTCCTATATGGTGGGACATAAGGTGCATATCCTTGAGGATTTTGCGAATCTTGCTATGCCTGAGGAGGTGGTGGTTGCATGAATTGTGGCTGGTTGTTATTCCTTCAATTGAAGTTCGGGTGATTTCTCTATCCCGGATTGTATGTATCTGAAAAAGAAGAAATGGATGGCTTTTTAAAATTGTTCATTGCATTTACTTGCTCATGCACAACTTCTTTAAAAATAGGAAGTTTTGGACATTCATTTGTTGAGTGTCCTAATTCATCACAAATGCCACAAATTTCTTCATTTTGCACAGATTTGATTTCTTTTACTTTCCCTGATTCCATAGCTTCAATCTTTCTAGCCAAACTAGCAAACCTTGCATTTAGATCTTCTTCTTGACTAAGATGATATTTTTCTTTACTAGCATTTTCAAGGTTAAATCTAATTGAATTTTCAGAAGGATTAGTACTATGCCAAGATTGAGAATTTTTAGCTAAATAGTCTAAATAGTCTAAAGCTTCTTCAGGTTCTTTATCAAGAAATTCACCATTGCACATTGTTTCCACAAATTATTTAGTTTCGGGTGTTAACCCTTCATAAAAGAAGCTTATAGTGCGCCATTTTTCAAAACCATGATGCGGGCAAGAATTCAACAAATCTTTAAAACGTTACCAACTTTGAAAATATGCTTCATTTGAATTTTGAGAAAAATTTTGGATTTGTCTTTTCAAAGCATTGGTTTTATGTGCTGGAAAAAATTTCTTCAAAAACTCACATTGCATTTCTTGCCATGTGCCAATTGATCTTGGTTTCAAAGTGTTAAGCCAAGTTTTTGCTTTATCTTTCAAAGAAAAAGGAAACAATTTAAGCTTAACAACCTCTTCAGTGCAAGTTTGATCATGAAAAGTGGTATATACTTCCTCAAATTCTTTTAGATGTAAATATGGGCTTTCAGATTCTAAACCATGAAAATTAGGAAGTAAAGAAATCATACCTGACTTGAATCTAAAATTGTTGGCATTGAGTGGAAAGATAAAACACGATGGACTAGAATTTCAAGATGGTTGCAAATACTCACGCATGGTTTGCAATAGTTGATTTTCATGTTCATCATGCACACTTTCGTTTTCAGCCATTGTGCTTAATGTGTGTGATTGTGATTCAGAAAAATCAATATGTAAAGTACTTGGATTAACTCTAACCAAACGACCAGAATTTAAATCACGATACCAATTAAGTATAAACAAGTAACTTACAATAAAAAAGAAAATGTACAAGCTAGCAGTATAAACCGTCCATTAAATATTAACAAATGTGTGATATAAACCAACCACCAAATAAGTTAATAAGCATAAAAGTTAAAAAGTTAGTATACAAATAAATTAAAATGTTAGAAGTAGAAAAAGTAAAAAGTTAGATAGCTGATAAAGTAAAAAGTTAGATAGTTAGTAAGAGAGTTAGTAAGTTAGTAAACAAAAAAAATGTCGAGAAAATAAATAACAAAAAAATGACGAAAAATAAATACGAAAATAAAGTACAAAAAAGTAAATTTAAAATATGAAAATCGGAGAATCGGCAAGCCGATTTTTTGCTCAATGAGAGAGAAAGAGAAGAAGAAAGATTATTTCATTAATGATTAAAGATTATAGAGAAATTAGGGAGAGTTTCCCCACAAGTTAGTATGCACATGAAATTAAAAAGGAGAGGTTCCCCCACTAGTTAGTATGTTAGTATATATACAAAATTTTTACACCGTAAATTCATTGTGTCAATATTTATGGAAACAACAAATCAAGAACTCCTCTTTACAAAGATGGTTTCCAAATTATAAGAAACAGGTCTCCAAATCAAGTCCCAAGCAACGGCGCCAAAAGCTTGATGCATAATTTTTAGTTTCAAACAAGTCTACAAACTTGATGTGGGATTAATTGTTACATTGCGAACCCAATTGCAGGTTGTCTCAAGTAATAAATTTCTCGGGAGTTCGATGTCGATCCACAAGGAATTGTTGAAGATTAATTAAGGTGAAGTAAATACTTTGTTACTACGGTAAAAATTATTTACTTGGGTTAAAAGATCCACTCTTAGTAAATAAAGTTAAGGTAAGATTAATTTCTTTTATAACTCAATTAGAATCCTCGCAACATGGAAGTTCCAATCGAAAAATACAACATTAAAAGTCCATTTAAAATAATATACGTAATTATATTATGTTTCATAAAAATATTACCACCACTTATAAATGGGTTAAAGGATTCATTGTGTCAATATTTATCGACAACAAATCAAGAACTCCTCTTTACAAAGATGGTTTCTAAATTATAAGAAACAAATTATAATACGTATAATGGTTACTAGAAAATATAAATCATTTAAGCACAAGAGAAGAATAAATCTAACCTTACTTTATTACCAAGAGTTTCACCCTTTCACCCAAGTAAAATAAAACTTAGTTACTCATAGATAAGAAGAAAGAGAGAGAGAAGAAGAAGAAGAAGAACATGACTTTAATTTAGAACAAAGAAAAATTACTGCAAGAAAACCTAGTAACAAAATGGCATCATTTTGGTAACTAACACCTAACACTCTCAATGATCTGCCAAGGCCCCCTTTTATAGAGGATTAGAGATACAAAATAACAAGGGGGCTGAGTCATTAGTGGGTGGATGAGTGGAAAATGAGTGAAAAATGCCAAATGACTTTAGGTGAGTGGGAAATTATGGAGATTCCTTGTCTCTGAAATCATGTAGCTCTGAAGTCATTGCATTCGTCATTTCTGAACCAAGTGGTCTTCATGAAAGTTGTAGGCCGGGATCTTAGCTTTCAAATGGCTTTAGTTTGAGTCCAATATCATTTCTATAACTCCAGATACGTTCAAGTTACTGAATACTGCCCAGGCCCAACCACAGCTCCTTTGTTCTGACTTCCAAGCCCAATATCACCTTCAAGGAGTCTGATTCTGGAAAAGTGTTCAACATAAAACTAATAGATATGGGTCTTAATTATTCAACATCCAAATTTAAGCCCATTTGACAACTTCTATCCTGAAATATGTGATGAACAGTACACATAGGTTAAGTTATCAGGAAAAGCACTCTGGTTCTTGCTTCAACCCCAATTTGAGTTATCTACTCGTGTGATTGGGCCTTTGAGGTATTCTTGAAAGTTGTAGAACTCTTTCTTATCTTTCAAATACCACTAGAATCACCTCTAAAGACCACCTACAGCCCAAGATATGGCCCAAATACGGAAACAGTGTAAGATATGAATCATGCTAAAAAATTCAATTAAGTCCAATTTGAGTCCAAACTTACAAAACATAATAAAACTCAATCAATTAAGTACATAGAGAGTGTAAATAACTAAGAATGAAAGCTTATTAATGTATCAAATATGTGATCATTACTGACGAAACCAATAGAACCCCTTCTTGACTCCATCACCGAACATAGGAGATCAAACCAAGTCAAATCTAAGAGAATCAACCTCATCCCCTCTACAGTCTTTAACCAAGTTTCATAGAAATAGGAATAGTACAAATAAGAGGTGAGATATCTAACATCATTACCAATTATGGCAGTAAAGAAACAGAATGGCATAGGACACCCACATAGCATTACAAGGACAATAAACAATATCAAGAAGCAAATATTAAGCATCTTAACAATTCCAAGTAGTTGTAACATCAATAAGATAGCATATCCAATTATTATATAAATTAAATACTAAATGATACATTGACTCACTATGCACATGTATATGATATCAAAATCCTACTCCATGGAGCTAGACACAAACATCGGAGAGAATGATCAGGGAGACATGCTAGTATCTCGTCAACCTAAAACAAGTGCTTTCCAGAAAAAATAATAATTTTGCGCAACAGGGCTTTATACAGCGGCATTCCCACAAGATCACGATATAGGACAGTGTCTCAGTCTGAATTATCGGTATGTTTGCATCGATTTGTCCCATGGCCCAGAGGGGCTACCAAATGTCCTCTGTGAGACGCTCACACCTCGACGCTCCCAAGGTCAACAGCATGACCTACACTAATTTATTCGCACCTGCACTAAGGTATGATTCAAACTCCTAGGCAACATAGCCTTGACAAATCGTCCATCAGACTTTCACAATGCATGATGACTTAATGCATATTCATGTATATTTAATAACAATATATTTTTCCACAACATGCCACAATTTGGCCAAGATAAGGATCAACACATTCTTGGTCCCACTCATAGACCCACAATGAATATCATCAAGGTAAAAAAATAATATATTATGCTTTTAGGGTTCATTATGGAAATTATGGCTTAATCTTCTACGTTCTTCTCATTAAGTTTCTCTTGAGATAATTTTAATTTGAGTTATTTAATATCTTACTCACACTCATATCCTTCCTTTAATTAATAATTAGTTTAAGTTTTATGATAAGATCTCATTCTTGATTCTTTTCATTTTTATGAATTCCTAATTAATTTCTAATTATCTAATTAACTAAGTTTCACTTTAATTTAGCATTTCTTATGAAATCCTTCTCTAGGGGAATTCTCTTGATTATTAAGTTCCTCATTTAAAGTTTATTTATACTTACTTAGAAAATTAATCTAAGGTTTTCCAAGTCTCACACACTATTATTCTTTAATTAGGTCCAAAGATTCACTTTTAGGTTATCAATTAAATTTCTCTCCATTTTATTGTTAATTATTTTGTCATTTGATCATTTAAATTCCAAGGTTGCATGATGTTACATAATTGGATCCTAAAATCACCTTAGAGGTCGTGGCCTCCCAAGGGTAGAACCCTGAGTTTTTCTTAAGTCGATTACATTTTATTCACTTGATTAATTATATTTCCATCTTGGTTATAAAATTTCAACCATGATCACCCCATTTGAGGGTCATGGCTGTGAGCCTCTACAAGGAAAGCAAGGAACCCTTGCTTCCATTTCACATTTCCAATCCATCCAAGGTTATCAATATACATACATATTCAATCAAATAAATCATACAAGATAAAATCAACATATAAACATCAAGATCATACATCAAAGAGAGTAACCCTAACAAGGGTTTCTCACAACCAACACAAAATAAAGTCCCTCACTACCAATAGAGGTTGAAGTGGACCATCTCCCTCTTACCCAAGAGAAATCAAGAAAAGAAGTCTCCTTGTTTGCTCCTTGACAATTTCGGTCACACTCCTTCAAGACCCTAGAATTTCAACTTCAATCAATCAACACCAATGCTTGAAAAAGAGCAAATAAATGATCATAAAGATTACCATCAAAACGAAAATGAAGAGGGGAAGATGAGAAATCAAGAATATTACCTAAAAGCCTCAAACTTGAAGTTTGAAGAAGATGATGAAGATGGAGGCTTTTCAAGTAGATGCAAGGTAGAAAGTTGTTTAGAATGTGATGGAGATTAAGGAAATGTAGTTGCTTGAAATTTTTGTGATCAAGGAGGCATAGAGAGGGAGTGAGGTCGTGGGGGTGGTAGAGAGAAGGAGGAGAAAATGAGATAAAGATGAGTGTAGAGAGAGAAGTTGATAGTAGAAAATGATGATGACTTATTTTAATTTTCTAAATTTAGAATAGGAAACTTAATTAGGTGAATGCACATTTTTGGCTCCAAAATGGCCTTGTGGCTGTGTAGTGTGGGGAGGAAGAGAAGGGGTGTGTAGCTTCCTTGAGAAGCTTTCTTGAAGCTTCCTTAAGAAGCTTCGCGTGTTTCTCAATAAAGTAAAAAGTAATGTTGTTTCCTAAAGTGAACACTCTAGAAAAGATGATTAATATTCTACTAGAGCTATTATCCAGTGAACAAAAGTTACAGTTAATAGAAATAGTATTTATTGTTCATTGGATAATTTTACGATACAACGATTTTATTTATCAGATAAAATCTCAAAAAATGTAAACTTCGTAAACTGTGTCCGGCCTCGGGTTTAGTAAGATCCCACATCGATGTTTCCACAGTTCAAAGTTTACTAGCCTAAGGGAAAATATTTCATTTTCCCAGCTCCACTCAGTACGCATGCAAAACGAAGAATATATTAAAATATTTATCGTCTCCAGAAAAAATTCACAAAAATTCTCAAAAATCACAAATATTAAAAAATAACTATTTATCATGAAACAAATAATTTCTTGGAATTTACACTGATTCTGCTCAGTGTGCATGTAAAATGAGGAATATATTAAAATATTCAATGTTTCCAAAAAAATCTAAAAAAATTCTCAAAAATTATAAATATTATAAAATAATTATTTATAATGAAACAAATAATTTTCAAGATGTTACACTAAGTTTCCTCAAATTTCTTCTCTTCAAATCTTGTAAATGCTTGAAACATCTTATCATTCTCATTCTTCTTGAGTTGAGCATAATTGTGATCTTTTACTTTTTTGTTGTAATGTTCACTCTTAGTACTTGGAGTATTCTGCAAAGTATTACTCACTTAAAACAAACATAGTTAGTCCAAATTCATAATTCAATATCTTCATATGCATGATTCATAAGTGTATAACTCTAGTTAGACTAACGTGCATATAAGAATTTCATAGACACATCTAAATAAGACATTTATCAATTACTAATAGATATGTTCTATATAGCATGCAACAAATAACACTTTGCACATTTTTATTCAAATAGAGCCAAATCTAATATTAATTTAATACAACTCATATAATATATTATTGGATATATTCTATGAAAGATGCTATAAAGAATATGTTTGATTCTTATATGAAATATAATAAGATGGAGTACATGATCATACATGATCCAATATAATCTATTAAGTACATCTATGTAGCATGATCAATATCCTTTTGTAATGCATTTGTCATCATCAAAACTTAACACATTAAATCATTAGGCCAAAGACAATTCTACAGAAAAAGAATACAAATCCCCTACCTTGTGGTGATGGCCTATCTTGGAGTCTCTTGATCTTGCTCTTGATCTTCCTTAGGTCCTTCTTCTTCTTCTCTTCATCTTCCCCTCCTTTTTTTCTTCTCCTTTCTCTCTTTCTCCTTTTTTTCCTCTGTTTCTCTATTTTCTAATTCTTTTGGCTGTGGAGAGAAAATAGAAATAAAGAGAAAATGGGTAATTTAAGTTTTTACAATGAAACTTATATCTGCTAAGGACACTTGAATTATACCACTTCAAGTTTTTCAACTTCCAACAACTTTAGAATAAATCTTGGGATTAATCTAAATTATTGTTTCACCTTTATCTTATTTTTTCATATCTGCTGCTAGTCGATCGGTATTAAAACACATAACTAGTATGTTTAAAAATACTAAACTAACTCTGATCATTTTTAAATTTTAACTGCATCTTACTTAGCTCATTTATGACCTAAAAACAAGCTATCCATACTTGTTTCCCTCAACTTAGCCTTTAAAGCTATTTTCTGAGTCATTTTAGGCTACTTTTTACCTTCTGTTGCCTAAACTAACTCAATTTGTCACAAAATTGAACTGATATGTTAAGCAAATATTAGGCTACCTTTGTAACTCGTTTACCAGCCTAACATGTTACTGAGGGTGTTGCAATTAGGATGTTTGTTACTGCAAGAAGGGAATATAGTAGCCTATGCCCCTAGACAACTTAGACCTCATAAGGAGAATTACCCAACACATGACTTGGAACTTGCAACAACAGTTTTTGCTTTAAAAATTTGAAGACATTATTTGTATGGGGTAAAATTTGAGGTGTATATTGATCATAAAATTTTAAAATATCTTTTTAATCAAAAGGAATTAAACATAAGGCAAAAAAAGTGGATTGAATTTCTTAAGGATTATGATATGGAGGTAAAATATCACCCAAAAAAAAAATGTTGTAGCTGATGCATTAAGTAGGAAATCCCTCCATTTGTCATATATCATGGTTCAGGAAATGAATTTGATAGAGAAGTTTAGGAATTTAAATCTTTCAGTGACCTTCGAATCAGATAGGATTTATTTAAGTACCTTACAAGTTATTTGTGATCTAAAAGCAAAAATCAAATAGCCACAAAAAAAGATCAGTTTTTGCAAGCTCTTAAAGGACAAATACTTGAGGGAAAATGTCTAGATTTTAAATTAATGGACGATGAAGTGGTTATGTATAGAAATAGGTTATGTGTACCTAATAATGTAGATTTAAAAAGAGAAATTCTAGAAGAAGCCCATAGGAATAAGTATACAATTCATCCAGGAATTAATAAAATGTATCAAGATCTTAAAGGTAAATTTTGGTGGCCTAGAATGAAATTTGAATTTGTAAAATATATGTCTCAGTGCCTAACATGTTAGAAAATTAAAATAGAACATAAAAAACCTTTAGGTTTATTGCAACCTTTAGAAATCCCAAAATGGAAATGGGATAGTAATTCTATGGATTTTGTTGTAGTTTTACCAAGAACCAATTTAGGACATGATGCTATATGGGTAATTGTAGATAAATTGACTATGTCTGCACAATTTCTACCCATTAGAATTAACTATCCATTAAATAAATTAGTCCAATTGTATATTAAGGAGATTGTGAGACTCCATGGTGTACCAAATACTATAGTATCAGATAGAGACCCAAGATTTACCTCTAGGTTTTGGGAATTACAGTAGGTAGCTTTTGGATCAAAGCTATCATTTAGTATTGCTTACCACCCCTAAACTGATGGTCGGACTGAAAGAACAATTCAAACCTTAGAAGACATGCTTATGGCTTATGTTTTGGATTTCAAAGGAAGTTAGGATACCTACCTGCCATTAATAAAATTTGCTTACAATAATAGTCATCATTCTAGTACTGGTGTGGCCCCATATGAAGCACTGTATGGAAGGAAGTGTCGATCTAATTTATGTTAGTTTGAGGCTGGAGAAAGGAATTTATTAGGACCTAATTTTATACAACAGACTTCAGAAAAAATAAAATTAATCAGAGATAAAATGTTAACAACTCAGAGTAGACAGAAGAGTTATCAAAACCAAAGAAGAAAACCATTAGAGTTTCAGGAAGGAGATATATGAGATGCTCTTGATGCTAATAATTGCCTTGACATATCTTATCTCAACATTTAGTTACGTTCAAACTATTTGGTTTAAGAAATTAAGAGAGAACGAACTAAAAGAATGAAACTAATTGAAAACCTAATTTTCATTCTATTGCTTGTTTCTCACAGCAACCTATTTATTTGAATAATAGAAGCTTTATTCGAATAAATGGTTAGTTATTCAATTAATAAGACTTTTATTCTTGTTTGATAAGTTTTATTATTATTATTATTGTTGTTGTTGTTGTTGTTGTTATCATTATCCTCATCATCGGGGATGTTACAGTAACCAAGTGATTACACAATCCTAGTTCTATTTTATTTTTATTTTAATTGGGATAGGGAAATGAATTGTAAACACTATTTTTTGAGAAATGTTGGCCACAACTTAGACAAACTTATATAGAAGATACGTGTTTTAGGGTGATTAAGGCCACATCTTAATAATTGGTATACCACCATATGATGTACGTAATCAACTTGTTTCATTTTGGATTGGCATATGAATCAAAGTATGCTTCTTCCAATTTGTTATGTTTTCTTAATTTATGCTCTATTACTATTGCGTAAGTTCAAATCTATGTTGTGAATATAGTATAGGAAGTAAGAAATGCAAATAAGGATATTGGCTTAAAAAACTTCATTTCATTTGGTCTCAACAAACACATACATTAGCAAGTCTTTCACATACAATTGGACTGACCCTCACAAAAACCACAAACACTACATGTTCTATTTCACATTGCCTACTTCACCTAGGCTACACATTCCCTACTTCATCCATACCATACTGCAAGTGCATCCTACTTCCATCCCATAACCAATAGCACCCAACAAAAAATCCACACTGCCCATGACACAACACACACCACATCCATCTTCTGCTCCTTCTTTTATGCTCACCAATCTTTTGTTCAAGCTTCAAAATTGGTCTCCTTTGAGCTTTCAACAGTTCTTTAGCAGGATCAAAATTCCTATCCTCATCCATCCCCTAAAAATAATGACAATACCTTGTGTTTTGAAAAAAAAATGAAGCACGAAAACACAAGGCTAATAACAAGATTCAGCCATGGGAGCAAACAAGCCAACATTGCATTTCAAATGAGGAGCACAATACCATCCAATTGTGGCATCGCCATAACAATTTACCTAGATTGTTGTCCATCCACGAGGTAAGCTTCACAACCCTCTCCCCAAATCCACATAACGTTTGATTCCAAATGGTAGTTGACCTTGCCGATGACCCAGACACAAATAATATAGTTTCTCGCTGAGGATTCTTACCAAGGAAGACGTTAGGTTTAGGGTTTAATATTCAGCTATTTTTGGAGATTTCAAGCTCATTAAGTAGAAAGGACTAACTCAAACGATAAGCTAACAAAAGGACTATCTGAGAAGGAAAAAAGTTTTAGGAAGACTAATTCCTAAAGTTCTAAAAATGAGGGATCAAAACAAAAAGTCGTTATATTTAGAGGGACGAAATATATATTTAAGTTAAAAGGTTGTCATAGTATTTTACATTAAAAGAATGAGTATAATTTTTTTAAATTTAATTATTTCTTATTATTAATAGTAAGTTTGAAATTATTAATTTTAAGAAATAATTTAATTTATAAATAAAATTCATTATCACTTCAATTTTAAGAAAATTAGTCATAAACTTTTTTTGTTTTTGTTGTTCAAATGATCATAAAGTTTCTGTTGATAAGAGAGTTGGTCTTAGCTACAAATTATTTTTTTTATTTTATATACGCAAAATTATATAGAGGAAAAGAATCTACGTATCGCAAAAATAAGAAAGAAATAAAGTATTTATTTGGTGAAATGTAAAATAAAAAGGTTGTTATATTTTCTAAAATTAAGAAATAAGCATAATTTTATAAATTTTACTATTGTCTTATTATTAATAGTATGCTTGGAATCATTAATTTTAAGAAATAATTTTGTCTATAAATAAAATTCTTTGTTTAGAATGCTTTATTTTAGGAAATTTAGTCATAAAGTTTTTTTTGTGTGTGGAATAATCATAAATTTCTTTTTATAAAAGAGTTTGTCTTCGCTATAAATTATATTATTTTGTTTTATATATACGAAATTATATAGAGGAAAAGAATCTACGTATCCTAAAACAATAAAGGAATAAAGTATTTATTTGATAAAAATGTAAAATTCAAAGTTTGTTATAGTTTTTTAAACTAAAAAATAAGTATAATCTTAAAAAAATTTATTATAGTCTAATTATTAAAAGATTTACATATGTTAAATAATCATTATCATAATAAAGTTTTGTTTATATAATATGATAATATTTGACTGGGCAATAATTTTACATAAATAAAATGTATAACTTTTTAAAGATATTTATGTAGGTTTTCATAAAATAATTCAAAATTCATATTAAAATTCTTTTCACTATCCTTTTAAACTTTAATCGTAGACCATGCATAATATATATGTGTACCAAAGAATATGATACATGTTAAATACATGGCTTATGTAACTAAAGATAGCAACTAATTATTAACTAATCATATATTTATCTGTTCTAGACCATAATTTCGGCATCTCGTACCACCTGTCAAGGATGGGTACAGCCCCAGACATCCATCCACAAAGGCCCAAAGCAGCCTAATGAGGTTAAGTAGCTCACCTTCTAGAAGAACACAAAATTATAATAGAATTCCCCATTTAATAAGGATAATAGGAACAAATCCTCACATAATAATCAAAATTCCTAAACAAAGGGAAACTAAATCTCTAAGATTATTTTCCAAGCAAATAATCCCACACTATAAATAATAAAAGGTTTAGCCACTCAAATATGTGTCTGATCTCATATATTATTTTCTCTTAGTACAAATCTTAACTTGAATCTCAGAGTGCTTTGCATGTTGATGTGTGTGAAACAACATCATGTTTTATTTTTGTTTTGCATGCATTCTTGAGCATTTTAGGCATTTTAATTTTCCTTTTTGGTTAGTTTTTCCCTTAGTTCGGATAACTCGCTCATTCTTTTGTTCTGCGAGATTGGTGCCAAATTGACCTTGGAATGGATGGAAAGCTTGCATGATTGAAGTTGGAGCTTAATGGATAACACTAAAGGAAAGATAAGACAATTCTCTACTACTTTCATGCAGTTTTTCAAAGGCCCAATCACACGTTTGAATAACTTAAATTGGAGTGAAGCAAAACTAGGGTGCTGATCCTGACAGCTTGACCTTTGTGTAATATTCATGACATATCTCGAGCTACAAGTTGTCAAATAAGCTGAAATTTTGATGGTTGATAGTTAAGATCCAAATCTACAACATTTCATGTTGAGCACTTTTCAAGATTTGGACGTCTAATAAGTCATTTTAGGCTTGGAAGTAAGTTATCGAGCGCATCTTACTATACACTCATGGTTTGAAGCCTAAAATCCCTCTAACTCGGAACCAACCACTTGTTTGGCCCTCACCACTTAGCCGTGGTTCGAGTGCGAACAGCTATTGAAACTTCTATGCGAAGTTTGTGTTGGGGGCCTATTTATTGACATTCTTAGCACGTTTTGGGGGTGTTCGACCTAGAGGAGCTAACTACAACTCCTTCGAGGAGGAGCTAGTTCTAAAGGAGGCACAAAGTAGGCTTGGTTTCTTCATTCTTCTTCTTCTTCTTCCATTGTTTAACATGTTTGAGATGTTTTTAAGTTTGATTTACTTTTTTCTTCCTCTCTATGTTTGAGTAGTTTCTTTTGTTTCTAGATTGGGCAATGCCCTTTGATACTTTGATAATGAATAATTGACGTTGTTTCTCCTTTTATTGATCTTGAATGTTCTTTGATTCAATTCTTATTGCTCTTATTCATGTGAATTTGAAGACACTTATTTGCATCTCATAGGCATTTAGGGACGTTTGAGAGGTGAACCTAAGTGTTGGAACCATAAAATTGAATTTAAGGTCTAAATCACGAGAGTAGTTTTAGCTTTTTCAATGAATTACCACAAAGCGTAATGGGTTCAATTTAAATTCAATTACCACGAGCAGGAATTGGTTTAATTGGGCACGGATCTTGTATCTTGAGAAAAACATTAACTAATTTAGGGTAATTCACCTTCAATTGAATTTCATTTAATAAAAGGGTTGTCAATTAGGATTTGTCTTGTATCATTGGGTATCCCAATCTTGAAGCTTTCTTAATTCTCAAAAACCCCATTCTTGATAACTTGCTATTTTTATTCTAAATTCCTTAATTTTTATTTAATTATTTTGTTACTAAGTTCTTATCAATCAACAATCATATTTTCTCTTGTTTAATTTAATTAAGTTAATTAATTAATTGGTATTCATACATACGATTTTTTGCAAGCTGTGGATTCGATCTTTTTATTACTTGACGAAAACCGCATACTCTAGATTTTACGCACCAATTTTTGGCGCGATGAAGTGTGTTTTGAATATCAGTTTAATTTTTAATTTAATTATTTTAAACCTTTTTATTTTTACCATATTATTATGTTCTTATTTTCTCTTTGATCTTAAAATTTATTTGGTTTATGCAAAGTACTAGACGTTTAGGACTCTTATTGATCCCAGAATTGAAAGAACCTTGCATCAAAGGAGAAGACAACGAAGGCAAGGAGAAAATATCTTGAACCAATACTTGTCATGGCAGAATGAAATTAAACCATTGAAAAGTATGCAGCCCCTAATGCTCGGGGTTTGCGATCATTGCTAGGCCGGACATTGAAGCCGAACACTTTACCATACCTCCGCCTTATTGTCTATGATAAGGCGAACCTTTAGGTTTACCCTCGGAGGACCCAAATGATCATGTGGAGATGTTCTTAGAATTCTATGAGACTCTCAAAATTGAAGGTGCCTCGTTTGATGCCATTCGCCTCCGATTGTTTCCATTATCATTAAGGGACAAGGCTAGAGCTTGGTTGAAATCGGTACCCACCGATACTTTAACTACTTGGGACCAATTGGAGCAAGCCTTTTTGGACAAATTCTTTCCACCTTCCAAGAGCTCACCTAAGGACCCAAATCACAAGCTTCGTTCGGAAAGATGAAGAGTCATTGTCGAAGCTTGGGATAGATATAAGGCTTTTGTGAAGCCTCCACGGTTAGAAAGTGGTTGATTGTTCACACCTTCTACAATGGATTAGAATATTCTTCGAAGGTGTCTCTTGACTCACGCAGTGGTGGAGCTCGATGAATAGAAGGCTCACGAGAGCTTATGACATTATTGAGAGTGTTGCCTCAAATCATCACCAATGGGCCAATGAAAGAGGGCACAATCAGAAAAGCTCTCGGGAAGTTTGAGGTAGATGGTGTTGATTTAATTATGTCAAAGTTTGATTCTTTGAATAAACGTTTTGACATGCTTGAGAAGGCTCATGTAAATGCCATTGCCTCTAACAATTTTTGTGAGATTTGTGGAGCACATCATATGGGAGCTGAATGCCAAGTTGGAATTGGATCCTCACATGGTGCACCTAAGTAGCAAGTGGAGTCATGCCATCAATTTCCACGACTTCAACCAAAAGGGGAGGAATGACCCGATTCCCAAACTTACAACCCCTAATTGGAGGTCGCATCTTAATTTCTCTTACCGGAATAATCGGTACCAAGTCAAGGTAATGCTAAACCCTCTTAGTCCCACAACTCTAGACTTGAGTCCCTTCTAGAGAATTTTGTTGAGAGTCGGTCTAAAACCAAATGAGGAGTTTAGGCACCATGGGCAAGTTGTGGATCGAGGCAATCAGGAGTTGTCGATAAGGTTGACAATTTGACTATTCACAATAAGATGTTGGAGACCCAGTTGCCCAACAAGCAAGCACTTCTCATAGGCGACAAGGTAAGTTTCTGTCAACTCAAATGAACCCGGGCATTGAACATTGTAAAATTTGGTTTGAGGAGTGGAAAGAAGTTAGAGGATTCCAAAGATAATGGGGAAGTGACAAAGGTGAGGGTATTGAGGAAAAAGAGACCAATGAGAAAGTGTCTAAGTATATACCCCCGAGCCATACCAACCCCAGTTCTTTCCCTCAAAGATTGGCCAAGGCAAAGTTAGACATAATTTGGGAAGTTTCTTGAGGTCCTTAAGAAGTTGTACATTAATGTACCCTTCAGTTATTCAACAAATGCCTACCTATGCTAAATTTCTTAAGGACATTTTGTCTAATAAGAGAAAGTTAGAGGAGTATGAGACCGTAGCGTTAAGCGAGGAGTGTAGCGCTTTAATTCAAAATAAGTTACCTCCTTAACTCAAAGATCTTGGTAGCTTCTCTATTCCTTTTGATTGGTAACACCAGTTTTGATAAAGCTCCTAGTGTTAGTCTTATGCCCCTTTATTGTGTAAGAAGTTGGAGGTGGGTGAATTGTAAACCCACAACTATCTCCCTTCAATTGAGGATGGTCGGTCAAGTACCCGTAGGCATCTTGGAGGATGTTCCCATTAAGGTTGGTAAATTTTATATGCGTGGATTTTGTTGTGCTTGATATGGAAGGCCTACAATGTCGATCATACTCGGGCGTCCATTCCTTGCCACTATGAAGGGCTATCATTGATGTCCATGAAGGAAAATTGACTTTGCGATTGAATGATGAGGAAGTAGTTTTTGATGTTTTAAATGTTTTCTTAATTCTAATTCCTCAAATTCATGTAATCGCATAGATCAAATCTACTAATGTTATGGATAGTGTTGTGCTTTCGGATAGTAATCGAAATGCAAGCCTTGCAAGGAAGGACCTAAAAGCATAGTGACATTGTGATGAGAAGCGTGAATTTAAACTCATAGATACAAGTTCTTGTTAATAACTTGGACTTCTACGTTTTTGTCCTAGTAAAAAATGGTCGGGACCATATGTTTGTTCGAGTTTTATCCTACGATGTGCTTGAGGTGAAGAAAGAAGGCCATAAGCCTTTTCGATAAATGGCCATACTGAAACATTTTGAAGGAGTGGGGGTGATCCTACTTCATTGACATCACCATAACCAAAATCGCACCAAAGTCAAGCTAATGACTTTAAACAAGCGCTTCTTGGGAGGCAACCCAAGTTTCTTTGTTTATCCTTTTATTTATTCTTTTCTTTTGATTTTGTGTGTTGGATTGTTGGTTTGATTTTTATTTTATGGATTTTGTCTAGGTTTGACCTCTTTTGAAGCTAAATTTAAGTGAAGTGTGAAGTCGAGGTTCCTTTGACCCAAATTTGAACACCATAAGTTTTTCCACCAGGATCAGTTCTTTTCTTTTATCTCTTCAATCTTGTTTTAGATTTTTACATTGGGGACAATGTAAGTTCTAAGCACAAGGGGGTATTTTTGTATTTTCATTTTCTTATTTTCATTCTCATTAGTTTCATGCATTTTCATGACTTGTTCATGTCTTGTTTTGCATTGTATTTTTATGTTGCATTTTCACACCATCATATCTCTTGGGTTTTTTATTGAACTTGTGCCCCTCTCTTTTGGGATTTTGAGATGATATTGATTTGGAACCCAATTTGTTGATTCTTGTGATTGGCACGATAGTAGAGGTGATCTTTTGATAGTTGATAATTAGCATATGTTCTCCCCAATTTGTGCTTCTCATTGATTTTTGAACCTCTAAATGTGAGTTTTGAGCTTATTTGGGACTTATGCACTATATGATTTTTGTTCCCATTCTTTGTGTTGAGTGATATTCCTCATTGATCAAGGAAGAACTTGATTTGAAACCTTTTAATATTCAGCTATTTTTGGTTTTCAAGCATGCTTGAATGTGATTAAGGCATTCAAGCTTAGGTATTTTTCTGACCTCTGAAATTGTTACACTTTCATCCGCTAGTTTTAGGAGCCTAATTGCATACTTGTTTTCATGATACCTATCTAAAACATTGTTGGTTATCATTTAGAATATTAAATGGAGCAAAGTGGGTTTGGAAGTTTGAAAAGTGTGTTGAGAATCATATGTGAATGATGAAAAAAAAATCATAAGATGAAAGCTTGAAAAAGAAGAGAAAGAAAAAGAAAAGTAAGGAAGAAAATTCTTTGAAATGTGGAGTTATGTTTTAGATTGAAAAAAAAAAATTGTCTTTGCTCCATTTATGTTCTATTAATTTCTTGTGCTTATTGGAAATTTTGATGAGCCCTTTAAATACCTTCCTTTCTCTACTTACCTAACATCATTCCCATGGCCCCATTACAACCATTGAAAGACCTTTTTGTTTTTGTGCATGTTTATTAATGAAAATAAAGTTTCTTATCAAGCATATAGATGTGCATTTTCTTTGAAGGATTTTTTATTGTTTTCACCCTTAAACACTTTGAGTGTGGTTAGAGTGAACTTAATTCAATCTGAGGATGCATGATTTAAGAACTTAGCCTCTAATTGGATTTGATTTTGATTACCTCCCAGGTTCTTTGTTTGCCTTAGCTTAAGAAATAAGCATATTATTTTCTAAATTCATTCATTATTGTTTCTTGATTCCATTACATTAGTTATTGCTTGGGACAAGCAAAATCTTAAGCTTGGGGGATTTGATGTGTGTGAAACAACATCATGTTTTATTTTTGTTTTGCATGCATTCTTGAGCATTTTAGGCATTTTAGTTTTCCTTTTTGGTTAGTTTTCCTTTTTGGTTAGTTTTTCCCTTAGTTCGGATAACTGCGGTGTTTTTGGTGTTCTTGTGCAGGATTAAAATTGGCCTTGGAATGGATGGAAAGCTTGCATGATTGAAGTTGGAGCTTAATGGATAACAATAAAGGAAAGATAAGACAATTCTACTACTTTCATGCAGACCTCAAGGCCCAATCACGTTCCTAATAACTCAAATTGGAAAGCAAGAACTAAAGTATCCCGACAGCTTGACCTTTGTGTAATATTCATGACATATCTCGAGCTACAAGTTGTCAAATAAGTTTTTGATGGTTGATAGTTAAGATCAAAATTTACAACTTTCATGTTGAGCACTTTTCAAGATTTGGACGTCTAATAAGTCATTTTAGGCTTGGAAGTAAGTTATCAGAGGCAACCACGGCCGTGGTTAAATAATCATTGAAATCCCTCTAACTAAAACCAACCACGTTTTGTTGGTATATAATGGTGATAATATTATGAAACTTCTATGCAAGTTTGTGTTGGGGGACCTATTTATTGACATTCTTAACGTTTTGGGGATGTTCTATGTAGAGGAGCATTACAACTCCTTCGAGGAGGAGCTAGTTCTAAAATTCATAAAGGAGGCAAAAGGAGGCTTGGTTTCTTCATTCTTCTCTCTTCTTCCATTGTTTCTTTGAGATGTTTTTAAGTTTGATTTCATGCTTCCTCTATGTTTGAGTAGTTTCTTTTGTTTCTAAATTGGGCAATGCCCTTTGATACTGATAATGAATAATTGGCGTTGTTTCTCCTTTTATTGATCTTGAATGTTCTTTGATTCAATTCTTATTGCTCTTATTCATGTGAATTTGCTTTCTTATTTGCATCTCATAGGCATTTAGGGACGTTCGGAGATGAACCTAAGTGTTGGAACCATAAGAATTGAATTTAAGGTCTAAATCACGAGTAGTTTTAGCCTTTCGAGGATTCAATGAATTACCACAAAGCAAAGGGTTCAATTTAAATTCAATTACCACGAGTAGAATTGGTTTAATTAGCACATCTTATCTTGAGAAGAACATTAACTAATTTAGGGTAATTCACCTTCAATTGAATTTCCCCATTTAATAAAAGGGTTATCAATTAGGATTTGTCTTGTATCATTGTGGTATCCCAATCTTGGAAGCTTTCTTAATTCAAAAAACCCATTCTTGATAACTTATTTTTATTCTAAATTCTATTTTCTTAATTTTTATTTAATTATTTTGTTACTAAGTTCTTATCAATTAACAATCATATTTTCTCTTGTTTAATTTAATTAAGTTAATTAATTAATTGGTATTCATACATACAGTCCCTGTGGATTCGACCTTTTTATTACTTGACGACGAAATCGTACACTTGCGGATTTCATGCACCACATGTACACTATCCTCCTTTTTGTCACTACCGCACAAGGAGGAGTCACCTTCTCCAAACCCCCTGAACTAGACCAGGTATGTCATCCCTTACCTAGGTTTAGAGAATTGGTGCCATATGTGAGAACATTAAATTGTGATTCCCACCTACACTATGGTTAATACGCAAAAGAAAACTCCCACAAACCAAGACCTGTCATATGATGGGAGAAAAGGCACTAACACCCCACCCCACCCCCACAAGCAAGAGTTCCTACAATTGGTGGTGTAGTTACCTCCTCCATTGGAGCCTCAGTCCCATGTCTCTGTTGCAACCCAACAACGCATCCTAGAAGACCCTGCACCATGAGATCTAGGCTATTAGGAGCTTTTCTCCATCGTCCATACCCAAAGCAGGTCGATTGCAGAGCCTCAGAGGACAATCCATCTTTGAGAGAGTTGGCGAGAACAACCTAGGAGCATAGATCGAACAAGAAATGCGTAGGAACCCCAAACCTCGGATCAAAGGAGAGTGCAATAATCAACAACCCTTGGAGCTGTCTATGGCCTTTGGGCAATCTCAAAAACAAAGCATTCCTTATTAGTTTAACCACTTGTTCTCCAACTTCATTGTAGGCATGCCTCTCCTTAAGGGATTCAAGAATCCCTCAAACAGTGAACCTTATGACGAGATGACGAACTCCTAGGAACACTTGGACTCGTTCATCTCATCCATGCTTCAGGTGGGAAGCACCAACCCCATCATGTGTTGCATTTTTTAGGGAACTCTTAAGAATTCCACACTGAAGTGGTTTTCTTCCTTACCCCTAAAGTCCAAGAACGAGTTTGGAAAACTCGCCACCACGTTCCTTTTGCACCTAATTGCCAATAAAGCGTAATCCAAAACCTCGGCCAGTCTTATGACTTTAGGCAAGGGCGAGATGAGTCCCCCCATAACTATATGACCGAGTTCAATAAGCAAGCTTTACAAATCAAAGATCTTAAAAAGGTGGTGGCCATGCATGTGATCATAGTAGGACTGAGGCCAGGGCCTTTCACTTCTTCTCTAGCCAAGAAACCTCCTATTAACCTAGATGATATCAAAAGTAGATTTGAGAAATATATTAATATAGAGGAAGTGATAAAATATGAAAAAGATGTTGAAAGAGGGGATGACATCCAACCAAAGAAAGCCACGAGCCCCGATCACCTCAAAACCCTCCAAAAATAACACCCAGGCCGAAGTTTGTCAAATAAACCACCCTCAAGGTTCCCTGGAGCAAGATACTCGATGAAGTCTACCACACTGAGATCAATTGACTTCCTAGGCATTTAAGATGCCAAGTGCACCTTGACAAGTTTAAGAGATACAAATACCATGGTGATTATCGCCATTATACAGAGGAATGCATCAACCTTCAAGACACTATTGAAACTTTTAGCTGTGAAGGGCGCTTGGGATAATGTGTCCTCCAACCCTAAGACAAGAATTTGGAGCAAGCCCAAAGGAACTACAAAAATGGATTTACAACCCTCACAAGTCTTATTCTCGAAACACAAGACGAAAATCTCTAGCCAAGGAAAATGTGTGAAGATCACCCCAGGAATGCAAATAATCCCGAGAACATGGGCATTCACGAGATTCTTCACCTTAAGAAGAGGAACACTAGAACAACAATGTGATTAGAACCATCAATGCCATCTCGAGTGGATTTGTTGGTGGAGGAGAATCAAACTATTCTAGAAAGAGACATATCAAGGTTGTACTTAATGTGGCTTCCCGACCCATCTCAAAGAAAGGAAGCAGATCACAGAAAGTGCCGCTAATAACATTCTCAAAATAAAATTACACAGGACTCATACCAAAACACAATGATCCACTTGTAATTTCTAGAGTGTTGGCCAATGCTGAGGTCAAATATATATTCATTGACTGAGATAGTTCAGCCGATATCATGTTCATAGATGCTTTTTGAAAAATAGAACTCCCTAAGTGTGAGTTACTCTCATTTTTCAAAGAACTTATCAGCTTCACTGGGGCCAAGGTGGTGCCAGGGGGTACGTTGAACTCCATCTATCACTTGGAACTAATCTAAAAATAAAAACTATCAAGGTAAAGTTCCTTGTGGACAACTGTGCCTCTGCATATGACATTATTCTCATAATACTGTCCCTCAACCAATTCGGGGTTGTAATCTCCACCATCAATCTCACGACGAAGTTCTTAGCCAAGAACATTGAAGTGGCCATAGTCAAGGTAAACTAAGCTACTTCACAAAGTTGCTATAAAGCCAGCTTAAAAATCATGAAACTCCCTAACCAGACATAACCTCGAAAAATTGGCCAACCTACTTCGGACAACCCAAATGTTATTTTGGTCAAGTTGGACATTCAAGAGGAAAATTAGAGAAAAGCACCGGCAACTAGAAGGGTAACTTATTGACTTGTAGCTAAGAGATAAAGCCTTATAAGTCATCAAAATCGAGGGCCACCTCACCACCGAGGACTACAACAAGTTGGCACAGATCCTACGAGATAATAGGAACCTATTTGCTTGGACCACAGCCAACATGTCAGGCATCAACCCTAACTTCATCTCACACCGGTTATTGATATACCCAAACACCTAACCAATGTTGTAGAGGAAGAGGAAGGTCAAACCAAAATGAAAAAAAGCCATACAAAAGTAGGTGAATAAGCTTCTAGATGCCAGTTTCATTCAAGAAATTACTTACATGACTGGGCTCTCTAATGTCATCATGGTTAAGAAGTCCTCAGTGAAGTGGTGCATGTGTGTTGAGTACACTAATTTCAATAAATCCTGCCCAAAGGACTCTTACCCTTGCCAACATCGACAAATTGGTCGATAACTCCTTTAGATACCATCCCTTTTCCTTATGGATGCCAATTCTGGATATAACCAAATCTATATGCATCTCTAAGATGAAGAGAAAATGACATTTATCACATAAAGAGCCAGTTATTACTATTGAGTCCAACTTTTTGGACTAAAGAATGTCGGAGCCATTTACCAATAAATGATGGACAAAGTGTTTGAGGACCAGATTGGAAAGGTGCTAGAAGTATACATAGATGACATGATAGCCAAAACTCCCACCTCAGGTGACCACATCTAGGGCCTGGAAGAAGACTTTCAGCAACTCAAGAGGCATAACATGAGCCTAAACCCAAAAAAAATGCACCTTCGGAGTACAAGCCAAAAAATTCCTTAGATTCATTTTAACACATTGAGGCATAGAATCAAATTCAGACAAGTGTTAAGTGGTGATCAACATGTGCAGTTTAGGGTCGATTAAAGAGGTCTAATAGCTCACGGGACAGATTGCAGCCTTGACCATATTCATGGCTAAAGCAGCACACAAGTTTGTCTCTTTCATCAAGATACTTAAAAAAAGGGAAGGATTTCACATAGACTTCAGAATGCAAAGAAGCATTTCAAGAGATGAACAACTCCTTGGCCACCCGCCAATCCTAACCCAGCCAATGTTGGGTGAGACACTTTATCTTTACCTGTCTATCAACAACGAGGTAGTAAACTTTGTCTTGATAAGAGAAACTAATGAATGCTAAAAGCCAGTCTGTTTTGTGAGCAAGGTTCTCTAAGGACTTGAGCTCCGATACCAGAAGATTGAGAAAGCTGCCTACGTATTACTCATGTTGGCAAGAAGATTAAGGCAATACTTCCTGTGCCACCCCATTATCGTTAGAATGGATTATCCAATCAGGCAGGTCCTTCAAAAGCCAAAGCTTGCAGGGCATATGATAGCTTGGTCCATAGAGCTTTCCGAGTTTGGCATCACTTACGAATCTCGGTAGGCCATCAAGGCACAAGTCCTTTCCGACTTCATATTAGAGCTGGCGTATGAGGCTCCCCTCCAATGGTAAGTAAGGCATAGACCATTTATGCCAATGGTGCCTCCGACCTGAAAGGAAGCAACACTAGAGTCATCTTGGAAAATGATGAAGAGATCACTATCATACTCCTCCTTAAGTTCAAGTTCCCAAGCTCAAATAACTACGAAAAATACGAAGCATGCATAACATGACTCTCCATGGCCAAGGATCTTGGAGCATCCAAAGTCACCCTATGTAATAACTCACAGCTAGTAATCGCTCAGGTCCTTAGAAACTACAAGCCCAACGACCTTTAATTGCTAAAGTACTTGGTAAAAAAGTTAGAGAACTTATGGCAACCAAGGTTGAGCATATTCCCTAGGAATCGAACTACAAGGCTGGCATCCTCTCCTAGTTGGCCAATACAAAGACCTTGGGAAATCCTTGTACCCGCCAATGTCACTGATATTGAACTAGTTATAACGATTGATGAGAGCGACAACTGGATCAAACCTATTGCCACCTACCTTCAAGATGAGACTTTTCCCATGCACCATTAGGAAGCAAAGAAGATCACCTGCTC
This sequence comes from Ormosia semicastrata, assembly GCA_029884595.1. Classification (NCBI taxonomy): domain Eukaryota; kingdom Viridiplantae; phylum Streptophyta; class Magnoliopsida; order Fabales; family Fabaceae; genus Ormosia; species Ormosia semicastrata. The sequence goes on along the minus strand of JAQQTO010000048.1, from coordinate 35,472,062 downwards.
TATGAGTTGGTACACTCTATACAATAACCAACTATACTGCAGAGTTTTTTCTACTTTTCTTTTTAAGTGCCTTAGCCCAAAAGCATTATATGCCCTAGCAAAAGTACATGAAGGAAGGTGCAGTCATCACCTCGACATTAAGTCCTTAGCTCGCAAAACAATAAGAGGTAGTTACTATTGGCCTACAATGATCTTAGATAAAATTGCCCGTGCCCAAAGTTACGAAAAATGCCAGAGGTTTGCCAACATCCACTCCATACTATCCAACGAGCTTGTCGCCACTAACATTCTGTGCCATTCTACAGATCTAGGATAGACTTGCTGGGACCATTTCCCCTTGCCCCAGGGCAGCTTAAGTACATCATAATGATTATCGACTACTTTACTAAATGGATTGAAGTAGAGCCATTAGGTGCTATCATCTCGTCCAAAGTGTAAAAGTTCGTTTGAAAAAATATTATAAACTGTTTTGGCATCCCAGAGTCCACTGTCACACACAACAAAATATAATTCATTGATAAAAACTTCCTAGAGTTTCTACTTGACCTCCGTATCAAACAACATTTCACCTCAATGGAATACCCCTAGACTAATGGTTATGTAAAAGCCGCCAACAAGGTGATCCTCCATGATCTAAAGAAGAGGCTAGACCAGGCCAACGAAAAATGAACAAAATATCTTGGCCTCATCCTCTAGGTATACCAAACCATGCCTCATTCTACAATGAGAGAAATATCATTTAAGCTGACTTATGGATGCGAAGCCATGATCTCGGTAGAGATTGGAAAGCCAAGCTTGCACAAGCTACACTTCTCAGAATCCGCCAACGATGAGCTTCTATGTGAAGACTTAGACTTAATTGAAGAACAAAGGGAGATATCCTATATCCAAGAAACAACAATCATAATGGGAATCGTCAAGTGCTATAATACCAAAGTCCTCCCTCGAAAGTTTAAACCCAGGCACCTAGTTCTAAGAAAGGCAGATGTCAACCAAAAAAATGCTTCCTAAGGAAAGCTAGCACCTAATTGGAAGGGACCTTATCGGATCACAGACTCCACAAATAAAAAAGCGTACAAACTCGAGAACCTAAATGGACATGCCATTCCAAGGTACTAGAATGCCACTAAGGTCAGGAGATATTACAATTAATTTGATAGTTTACTTTGCTTGTAGCCGCCCCCAAAGTGGATCACATAGTTTACCTTCATAATTGCTATACAAATGCCATCATCACCTGCGATTATTAATGAAAGTTTCACTTCAAAATTCCATCTATTCTACTTTTTGCTATTACTTTAGTGCCATCGCCTATGGCCACCTTCCTAAGGCCCCAAGACCGTAGTCCCACTTAAGGTGCCATATATAAACGTGTAGCCCCCAAGGTCGTCTATGGTTACCATGCTAAAGCCCTAAGATCACAGTCCCACTTAAGATGCCATATATAAATGTTCATCCCCAAGGCCATATATGGCCACCTTCCAACGACACCAAGACTATAGTCCCAGTAACACATTACACAACAACTTGAAACCCCATGGCCATTTATAAATGCCTTGTTGAGGCCCTAGAATTACAATCTCTCAGCACCGTGCTCGAGGCTACTTAAGACTGCCTTATTGAGATCAAGTTGCTATAATACTTAGGTCACGCATGATTCAAATTTCACCAAGTGCGAGGATCTAATTTGAGACTCCCACTTGGGTTCCAGGGCATGTTGGATCCTTACTTCAGTTCGTAGGTACTTTAAATCCCCATTCATAACAAAAGCGTAGTGTGAGCACCAATTCCATGATCCCCACTTTGGCTCAAAGGGTTGTTGGACCCCAAAGAAAGTTTTTCTAAGTCTTAGGACCTAAATCGCGCTCTTCTAAGTACGGGGCGTTGGACACCGAAGAAAATTTTTCTAAGCCTTAGGACCCAAACTAAAGTTCTCGAGGTCAGCGACCTTTCCCTAAGCTTCCCCCAATCCCATTTTGGCAGACCTTGCTTTCTCTCCAGTATACTTAGCCTTCTGCTTTCAGGATTCAACATCTCCTTCAGCAGATTTAGCATAAGCCTCCACCTTCTTGACTTTGGAGGAAAGCTTAGTTTTCTCTGCCTCATATTTTCCTGTCCACCGAAGAGGTTGGACAACTCCTCTAAGACCCTAAGCATTTTTACGCTAAGGGCAGTAGTCTACATATTGTGAAACAGAGTTGTTTTCCTTAGCGATCACATTTCAGCCTAGCAAATAAGCTAGTCGATGTCGGCGTCCTCCAAGGTAACCAGGTCCCGGGAATGAGGAGGTAGGAATCAATATGGGTAGCCACATTAAACCCTATGGCCCATGGAGAAGCATGAGTGAAGTCCAGAGGATCCACAACTAAGGTCTCGATAACACCCGTACTGTGGTCAAATCCAGAATCTAACCGGGTTATAAGGCGGCCCTCTACAATTGGCTTTGACTACAATGCTTAGACATTTTGTATTTCTGGGCTGGAGAGTAGAAGACTTCCCAAATGACTAAGAACTAGAATCATGGATCTGAATGGTTGAGCCCGGGGGATTAGAGCCACTAGCAGTCTCCTTCATAATTTGTGCTCCAAATCCGATGCTAGAGCTCCACAATATTTTCAGAAAGGGCAATGCTTGCAGCAAAAAAGTACCAAGAATATTAGAAAAATAATAATAACTTAGATAAAATAGAAGTACATTACATAATCCAATATAACTAACCCTGGATCATACCTATGTTTACCCTGACATTTACTATCAAGAGCTTTAATGATGGCAGAACACTTGATGTATCTCATCTCGGAAGCCCAATCAAGGAAAAAAGTCATTATGTCCACCTCGTCCTCCGTAAGTTCATTGTTAGGGGTTTCCCTGAGATCAACATCTTTACTCCAATACAAAAGATGGTGGGATGCCCCTCTGACATTGAAAAGAAAGGACGAGTTCTCGATGCTTCCTCTAACTGAAAAAATCTATCCTTAAGGTCCTTGTATGATTATTCATACACCCTAAATACCTTTCATCTAGTGTGGGCTTGAAGAGAAATCCATATCTGGGTGAACCCTGCCCTAAAAGGCTTCAAATAGGAAAATAGCAAGAAAAATTCCATCAAGGAAAGGGGAATGTTGACACACCAACTTAATTGACAGAAAGAAAGCCCAACTTTTGGAATAAAGTTGTGATGGCGCCACTTTCATCTCGTTTAACACCGAGAGCTGGAACTTAGAAAATGGCAACCGAAAGCCAAATCACATGAAGAACGTCTTGTACAAATACATGAAATGTGTATTTCATGTACGTCCTTAAGTGTACAATCTTGGCCGGTGTATTGAGTAGTGATAGAGTACCTAGAGGCTCACGATCAACCCACGATATAAGGAGGTTTCTCAGGGAGGAGGTTACTCTCGGTTGGAGTCGTAACCACCTTTCTCTTACTTATCGTAGGATCTCGGGATCACATATGAGAACCTACAGTGCCCAAACTCTCAAAATTAGAGCTACTACTCAAGAAACCTATGTGTCATTCTAACTTAGTTAGGATTTCGGCAATAGGACGAGGTTCCTTGAGAGTAAACGCCCTCCCGGAAGCCTCTACCTGTCTCTCTATCTCATTCCAAACCTCAATCATGGAACGCAACCTCTATACCCCATAAATGTGAGCACCCCTTAGGGCTCTCCTCTATTGCTCATAGCGCAATGGAGAAGGGGATTTTGATAAGATTTCCATAGAAGAACCCTCCTCACCATCACTCCCTACTTCCCCAACCCTTGCCATAAAATAATAATGATGAAAAAGGGAGGAGATAGAAGGTACCTATTGAAAGATGGATGGGAATATAGAAGAATGGAGATAGCGACTATAACCACCATAGAAACCACCATGCACCAACAAGAAAATTTGCTTCAAAAATCGTAGGAAAACTCTAAATGCCTAAGAACTCTAGTAAGGGAGAGAGAGCAGAGGGCAAAGTGCAAAAATGGAGGAAATGGAGCTTCGCACCTCTTTTATAGGCAAAATGGTGAGCCTCAATTGCCACTTGCTACTGGGGCAAAAACATCAAAGTGCTTCCTTTTGAAATGATTGTAGCGCAAAACCTAAGCAAAGGCAGCTAAAGGTCACACCTTTGGCTAACACATGGCATCACGTGAGTCGCTGTTAGGCGAAATGCCATCAACCCCAAATAAAGCATCTCAAGTAAGAGAATGCTTCCATGATGAGGAAAGCTCACCACAATAGATCCTTGACATTTGCTAAAATAAAAATCTCATCACCCATTTCCATGATGGATCTCGTGTAAGTACCCATGATGGAAGTTATCAGGGCAGGGGGCATAATCCCCTACCGCGATCCTGACATGTACTACCTCAGTGCTCAGAGCCTCATCAAAGCACTAAGTTGGGAACAACTGTTTTGGACTAGGATCTCAATACCTCGGATTTGGATTTGTTAAGGACGGGTCATAGCCTTGGACACCAATAAAGGCCCAAGCAACCCAACGAGGTTAATTAGCTCACCTTCTAGAAGAACACAAAATCATAATCGAATCTCCCATTGAATATGGATAATGGGATCAAATCACCACATAATTATCAAGATTCCTAAACAAAAGGAAACCAATTCTCTAAGATTACTTCCCAAGCAAGTAACCTTGTACTACAAATAAAGGGTTTAGCCATTCAGGTATACGTCTAATCCCGTACACTTATTCCTCTTCATGCAAACCTTAACTTGGGTATTGAAGTGCCTTGCAAGTGCTCCACCCTCCTTTCTGCAATTGCCGCACAAGGAGGAGCCACCTTCTTCAACCCCCCTAAATCAGACCAAACATACCATCCTTTACCTAGGTTTAAAACATTATCTAACTAATCACTAACTAACTTAACTAATCATCAATAAACCACATGTGTGGTAATAGTCCCCCTCTAGTTGGATGACGTGTACTTAGCATCTTTAGCTTAGGATGAACAATAGAACTCAACTCAATGAACATCAAAACATAATCATTATGTACAAGTCATGTTGTCATCACATTGGCCAACCAAAAAAAAGTCTGAAAATATGAAGTTATGGTGACAGTTAAGATTCGTAGCTCTGCTTCTAGCATTTCCACAGCTCTCACCCCAAGCAAACGAATCACGCTAGAATGGTAATTGGCGTAAATGAAGGTGAATCTAAATGTGAAATGAGTCAACTCGTCAAAATTATCATCATTCATAAGTCACTCAAAACGGGCTATATGGGACCTCCAAATATCAAAAAATCCTAAATGTGGGAAGAATATAATCAAATGCCAAACTAGGCAAAGCTTAACAAACCAAGACAAAAGCTAACCAATCTCAAGCTTAACCACCTAAGGCAGAGAAGCAAACAATTGAAGACATGAAAATGTGACATTATTAGTCACACAAAATCTGAAAGTAGCAATAGTCCACATGAATGGACATAATTATATCAACTAGACTAAATCCAAAAGCTCCAATTCAGTTATTTTAACATTTTATTTTTTAGAGAAACCGTACTGCATCATATGCTCCACAGACATAGAGAAAGATCTTATTCAAGAGATTTTAACATCTGAAGATCGAACTTAGAAACCTCCATCAAGAGATGGAACCACCACATCAAAAATACGAAGAACCAAGAGCATGAATGAAATATGAGAAGTGAGAACTAACACTGCGCTATGAGCACAGTTGAGAATTGCAAGATCGATTCTCTAAGAAACTACTCTAGAAACAAGTTAGAAGTCAAACCACCAAGGAATGACGAAGAGGACAGCCACCGTTCATTGGAGGACCACCACGACAAACAAAAAACAAAACCACACCACAACGAGATCCATAATCGAAAATTGAATGGTGAATAGAGCACCAAAATTGGAATCTAAACAATATTCACTAGATCCATGACAAGTGGAACAAATCTAAAACAGGAGCAAGAACATAACCGATGTGCACATCAAGCATCCACGCTCACCGCACCACCACATAGTGGCATCGACAAGAATGGAGAACTACTGCAAGAATGAAATATGAGAAAGAACCACAACAAGAGAGATGGATCAATAGAGAAGTGAAGCTATGAGCAACTGAGTAAGAAACTTCAAGGATAGAAAATGGAAATCACTTATTAACTTCAAACAAAACTCACTGTATAGAGAACAATGAGAATAAAATGGAACAGTGAGAGAGAGATTTCTCGTTGGTGTGAGAAAAATGCAATTGATAATTTTGGTATTTGGAGAAAAGAGGAGATTAGATGTTAAGAAAAAGACAAGAGAAAATGGTGTGAAACTATGAACTTTCTCAGAGGAACAGTGGGAGAGAAAAATGAGGAAATCACAGAGAGAGAATATGGAAAAAAAAGTGAAAAGAAAGTGGTTTAGAAGCCTTAATTGATGTAAGGAATAGATGAAAAATGCATCTAATTAATTTTTGTTAAAAGAACTATAGATAAAAAATGAGGGGAAGTGAAGGAAAAATGAAAGAACATAAAAGAAAATATGCAGAGGAGAATTTAAGGCAGGTGCCAACACTCTTATACCACGTTAGAAAACATGGTAGAGAAAAAAGAAATAAGAAAATTAAAAATCTAAATTTTACTGAATAAGTGAAAAAGTGTGTGATTGTTTAAGTGGAATTTTGATTAATAAGTCAAAAGAAATTCCAAGAAACAAATAATTATTTATCAAACGAATATTGGTTCAAAGTTATATGATAATCTCGTAGGTTTTGAATTTTAACTTGAAATAAACAACATGAATTTGTAAAAGAAAAGAAAAGTTTAGAAAAGCAAGTTGAAAAGAATTTAAAGAAAATAAAGAAACTGAAACTGAAAATTAAAGTCCAGAAAGTTAAAGGAAAGCAGTAAAAGAAAGCATGTAAAAGTACAACGAAATGTAAATAAATTTAAAGAACAAGACTAAAAAGTAAAGGGAATTTAAAGAACATTTGCATTAATTTAAATGACTGGAAATGAAAAGGGAATACATACTTGGATCAAAAATCCGTTAATCTGCTCGAGTGAGATTTTAGGATTATGTATCAGCAAATAACCTCCCTTTTTGCATTGTGAATGCTGATATTTATAGACAAATTACAAAAATAACTGACATCCTAGGATTTTGACACGTACATGGCAGTTATGCTACTAAAACTTCCCTAATTTCTCGACAGAACTAACTTCTAACCATTTTATCATTCTTCGTCTGTTCAATCTCTTGGAAATGTAACCCTTCTGTCGGATCAAACTACTTGTCCAACATCAATATTTAGTGATTGCATTGAGTCTTCCAACCATTCGGCATTTCCGTCGGCTCAACACTTAGAAAATTTTTCCAACATCATCATCCAGCCGTCGAATAGCCAAATTGTTTATTTTCACTCCCAACATATGCCCCCCCAAAATTTTTCTTTCGACACTGACAAGAGGAAGATTAATTTTAATTCAATTTTGACTATAACCTTTTTAAAAAAAAAAATCCAATAAAATCCTTCTGTAAATATCTAGACAGTCACAATTAAACTTATCATTGCAGACATTAAATAGCCATTCCTAATAAATAGGGATCATAATTAGCCCTATTTTCTGCGAAAATAGCTTTTCAAATTCACATGCCTTTTCACTGTTCATTGTCTTTAACCTTTCTTACTGTCCACCACCTTCAACCTCACTTCTGTATATTCTCTCTGCAAATTTCTGCCTCCTTCCATGACTTCCAACTCTCAATCTCCTAGCACATCAATAGTGGATTTAGGAAATCATGCCATTGTTCAAGACCCAACTCTGCAGAAATCTGAACTTTGGCACCTCTCAAAGGTAATTCTTCCCATTAACGATTCTTCACTTTCTTTGGACCCTCCAGCTACTTTCTTGGGCTTAGTTTTGCCCAAGGAGTTCATTACTGATGAAATACACTTTTTCTTTCCTTGTAAAAGTTCTCAAGAAGCTATCTTGGCTTCCCTTCCTTCCAACCCTATCAGCTATTTCGATAAGTCCGAAAGGCTCTTCAGAACTCCCCTTACCCATATTAATGGGTATCTTGAATGGCTTGATAGAGTTCAAGCTTCTAAAGAAAGTTTATGAAGGGAAATAGGTATCTTTGATTGTATCCAACTTTCTCGTTATCCCATAAAAATGGATTCTTGTATGTTGGGTGCTTCATTTTTCTTCTGAAACAAAACCACCAATTCCTTCCAATTCCCTTATAGCATGATGGGTCTTACGCTTTTCGATGTAGCTGCCATAATTGGTCTTCGACCAAATGGGGAGATCATCACACCTATCCTTCAACCTTCAAATACTATTGATGTCTATTCGAAAGCCCCAACTTCTTTTTCAGGCTTCATCAATTTCTTCCTTCCTGAAGCTGGTCCTGTAACCGACGAAGAACACGTAGCTTTCCTTCTTCTTTGGCTATCAGCTTATGCTGTAGGGTCTAGGTCGATCCCAGTATCCAAATCTTTTCTTCAGCTTGCTAACCTCCTTCATGAAGGTTAACAATTAGCTCTTAGTCAATTTCTCCTTGCCAACCTCTACCTGAGCATAGGTATCTCAAGTGAAGAAAACCAATTCTGGTGGCCCAATATGGCTACTCTAGCTTTGGTTAAATGTCATACTAGGAGACTATTTAGTCGACACTTCTCCCCCGATAATTTCTCTTGCTACTTATAGCATAAAGCTTTGCCATGTAAAATATGAGAAAATCAACAAACAAAACTTAAAAGATTGCATGCACTTTTTTAGTATTTTTCATTCCATCTCCTTTAGCACTGAAGACATATATTTTACTCCCTTTGCCGACTGCTCCCTTGGTCCAGAATGGTTTACCCGACCAATTCTTTCCAATGACCCTTCTACTCAAGCCAATAATATTTCCATTTGGTCTAATTTTCTCTGTCAACAAATCTTGGTTGTTGGTCTTCCTGGTACGACAGATAAATCCTTAGAGTTATGTCTACCAAATATGGTAGCTCAACAGCTAGGATTTTGTCAGGCTATTCCAGCACCATTTTCTTATAAAGCCAAGGAACATCTCATCAACGGCCATCTACAAAACATGTTGGACCTTGTTCGAGTGGCCTCAAGGAATGAGAGGCACAAACAACATTTCCAGCTTTCTGCATTTACTCCTTATAGAGGAGTCTCCAAGGATTTTATCGAATGGTGGACTAAATACTATAGTCCTTACCATGTCGATATTGAAATCTGTCGAAGCTGTATTACTGAAACTTTGATTCCTGTGTAGGGTCAGGATCCTTCGACAAAGACCAAAGGTAAGTATATTCAAAATATCAAAGCTTTTGAAAAATATTACAAAATCAAATAGGACTTCAGGTTTCCTAGCTTAATTGTTCGACAATGTGAGGAAGTCATGGCCAAACTGAAACAAGCACACAAGGAAAAATGCTCCACTAACTTTCTTTCAGTTTCTATAAAAAATCATTTAGCACGGCTTGAACCTTTTCAAATTCCTTTTCCAAAACCAGTGCCTCTTCTTTGTGCTCGTTTTGGTTTGGCCGACGAATTCCCAAGTAAACCTGCAAGGCTGGTAATTTTCCTATTTCAGATAGGATCTATTCTGTGAGTAATATCTTTCTTACAAGAACTCCAAAAGTCGAGTTTACTCGTCAGTTTGCCTTATTGTACGAACAATTTTCTAGGAATATCCGGGTCATCACTAAAATACCTGAAGGTATATATAAATTTTTTATAATCTGACATTTTGATTCTTTGTCCCATCTGCTAAGTATATTTTCTTTCTTGCAGCACTCCCATTGAAAAGACCCTTGGAGTACAAGCAACCTCAAGAAGATGATAAGGAGGAAGAAAAGGAAGCCATTTCTTCAAAAAAGAAGAAAAGCAAAAGGACTCAAAATCCTCCCATTCCCAAGGCTCCGAAGGCCAAATCGACTGCATCAATCTCTACAAAAAACTCCTCGAAATATGGTGCTGCTGCAAAGCCTTCAAAACCAAAAACCCTAAAGGTATACATACTTTTCGACCAAACCACAAAACTTGGTTTCTAAATTTGCTCGAGTTTAATTTGATGTCGAATACAGATTAGTGAATCTACCCTTATCACTTTTGTTAGACTTGTCAAGTCTTCAATCACATCTCCTGAACATCCTCTAAAGGTATGCCTTGTACTATTATATTTTCTCCATCACTTGGTTAAATCTCACCTTGGCTTTACCTTTGCAGAAGAAAAAGATGAAGACTCAATCTACAAGTTCCACTTTGAAGCCTACTATCGAATTGGAGACGGAAACTATCTCTCTTTAATCCGAGGTAATATTTTAATCGATATACTTGTTTCCCTCAAATTCTCAACTCTTACCATTCATCCAATATCTGATTCTATCAAATTCAGGATCCGGAGGTTGAACAATCCACTGATCATCCTCTAGAACCTATTGTCGAACCAGGAGTTGAAGAACCAATTCAATAATCTCCCGAGGTAATGTATCTTACCAAACTCAACTATTTTCAAAATGTTATTTATTCTGAAATCTCCTCTGTTTATCTCTAGGATGCAGCAAACTTGGCTATATCTAATAGCCCACAAAGGCTAGGAACCAAGAATCCTCTAGAATTCCAAACTTCTTTGGCCCTTGCAATACTTGTTGTTTCTTCACCACCTCCGACAGAAACCCAGACTATCGAAGTCTTTAAGAAAAACTCCAATTCCCCCAGGCATTGAGAGTTCTTCTCATTCAAACAAAGCCAATCCTGTGCAAATTCTCTTAGAAGAATTCGACATGGATACTCTCATAATAGAATTTGCTCCAATTGATCCACCTCCATCTCCTCCAACTAACTTGATTGTCTCTGTGCCAGAAGATACTGAAGACATGGAGCCAGATTTAGACGAATTGATAACAATATTATCGGGTGGCCACAAAAGTTCTCCTCAATCAACTCGTTCTTTGACACAGCTTGGACAAGATTCTAGTGATTCTCACATCACTGGACTCTTAACCGAATTAAAGAATGCTTTCACCTATTCTTTCGAGCACTTGATTTCTGAGCAACCCCTCCAAGAAAGAATGGTGGCAATTGTAATTGAACTTGAACCTTTTGCTCAACAATTACCAATAACCAATTGAGCTCTTCCTACGACTGTTAAAGATTTTCTTCAAAGCTTAACAACAAAAATGCCTGTTATTCGTTGAGTCATTCTTGCTTATACAAAAGAAATTCAAGAAAAATCTAGAATTTTGAAGCAGTTGACCAACGCAAAGAGTGAAAATGCAATTTTGAAGGAAAATCTGGTAAAAGGAAAAACCAAAGAGGTAGAGCTCGACAAGGAAATTGAAGACTTGGAGAAGAAACTTGAAGCAGCCCATCATCGCAAACAAAAACTTCAAACAACATTGCAACAAGGGGCCGCCAAGCAGCAAAGTATTGCTAATAATACCAAACAATGGGCCGTCGAAGCCAAAGCTGTGTTGGAAAAAATAAATTCCCTTAAAGCGGAATATTAAACTGTCTGTTTTGACAAACAGTCTTTAGAAGATTCCTGGGGGATTCTTCAAAAATTCTAGGTGTAACTTTTCTTTCATTTCTGGCTAATTGTCGATTAACTCTTTTATAAAGTTTTGGCAATATCAAGTTGTAACATCTGTCTAGCATTTTTATTTTGACAATATAACTTGTAATTGTCAAACACATGAATAAAAACTTTTCTTCATTTTTTGTTAATTTTTACTTCACACATTGTCGGTCTATATGGCTTCAAATATTTGCCATTAATCGACTTAATTCTTAAACCAGAATTAATTTCGACAAGCGCATAAGCATTTCTTGAAAACTCTTGAGTCACTTTAAATGGCCCTTTCCACTTTGGGGACCATTTTCCATATTCTCGACAATTTCTATCCATGGGCAAAATTACCTTCCAAACCAAATCATTGACCTTAAAAGACTTGTATTTAATCCGACTATCATAAAATTTAGCAATTCTTTCTTTTTGTCGAATTAAATTTTCCAAAGCAATTAATCTTTCATCACTTAATTCATTTAATTCATCAAACATTAAGTCTCAGTAATGTTCAACTGGTAACTCATCTTGTTTTTGAATACAAACTGATTGAAGATTAATTTCGATGGGTAATACTGCATCATGACCATATACCAATTTGTATGGTGATGTGCCCGTCGCTTCTCTTGGTGAATTTCTATATGCCCATAGAACTTGATTAAGAGTATTATGCCAATTCCTAGGCTGTTGACCAATATGCTTTTTAATCAGACTTATGATTATTTTATTCATAGCCTCTACCTAGCCATTTTCCTGGGCATAATATGGCATCGATGTGAGCATTTTAATTTTTCTTGAACTGGCATATTCGACAACTTTCTTTCCAATGAATACTGATCCTTGGTCGGTTGTCAAAGTTTGTAGTATTCCAAACCGATAAACTGTATTATCTTTAATAAAGTTAATCACATCCTTCTAGGTTACATCCTTCAAGGCTACAGCCTCAACCCATTTGGTGAAGTAATCAATTCCTACTAGAATATATTTGTGTCCCTTCGACGAGACAGGATGAATTTGGCCAATTAAATCCAAAGTCCACCCTCTGAAAGGCCAATGTTTAACTATAGCATGTAACTCACTACCTGGAATATTTTGCATATGGCCATGTCTTTGACATTCTTCACAAGACTTGGCAAACATTATACAATCCCTAACTAGTGTAGGCCAATAATACCCTTGACTTCGAAGGACCCATTTCATTTTTTCACCTGCCTGATGAGCTCCACAAATTCCTTCGTGGACTTCTACCAAGGCAATATAAGCCTCTGCTTCACTCAGGCAAACCTCTAAATTTCCATTGGCAGACTTTCTAAATAAGTCTCCCCCTAATACTACAAATTTTGATGCTCTGTACTTCAGCTTACTATCCATATCTTGACTCAGATTTTCCAAATAACTTAGTATTGGTTGTCTCCAGTCATTAATTGTCGAAATATCATTTTGTAGTATATCTATTTCCTCTAATGGATATAAAAGTTCCTTTATTTCCATTAGATTTGTAAGAACCTTGGATGAAATTCTATACCTAGAGGCTACTTGTGCTAATTCATTAGCTTCTTCATTTAAAACTCTAGAAATGTGTTCGACAATTACTTCGTCAAATTGTTTCATTAGTTTACTCACCACAATATAATATGTTATTAGATTTTCACTAACACATTTATATTCTTGGGCAAGCTATTTAATGACCAACTGTGAATCACTAAAAATATGCACACTGTGTGCTTTCATTTCTATTAATATCTCTAATCCGACAATTAAGGCTTCATATTCAGCCTCATTGTTGGAACATGTATACTTAAGTTCAAACATGAACTTAGTTGGAGTACCTTGAGGAGAAACAATTAAAATCCCCACTCTGATTCCATTCTGATATCTTGAACCATCAAAATATAAGCACCAAGGTTTTAAACCGATAATATTTATATTATCCATATCCAAACAAGGGTGGTTGGCCAAGAAGTCAGTAATTGCTTAGCCTTTCACTGCTCTTATTGGAACATATTGTAAAGAAAATTCTAACAAAGCAATAGTCCATTTTCCAATACGTTCATTTAACAATGGTTTTGATAACATATATTTTATTAGATTGGTTTTTGACATAACCAATACATTACAAGGCATCATATAGTATTTGAGTTTAGTACATGAGAAATACAATGCTAAACAAAGTTTCTCTATTGCACTATATCTCCTCTCAGCATCATTTAAAACTCGACTAAGATAATACACAGCTCTTTCGACATTATTTTCATCTTCTTGAGCCAGCATACTTCCTATGGTTTCTTCTGATACTGATATATACAACTTCAACGGTCGTTGATGCACTGGAGGCATCTTGACTGGTGGATTTGTCAAATACTACTTTATCTGGTCAAAAGCTTCTTGGTGGCAAGGTTCCCACACAAAATCTTGTTCAGCCTTCAACTTGATCAATAGAGCAAAAACTCTAGTTCTTCCCGAAAAATTGGATATGAATCTTCTTAGGAAATTAACTTTTCCTAAAAAAGATTGCAATTTCTTTTTGTTTGTCGATGGTGCAGCCTCAAAAACTGCCTTGGCTTTATTCTTGTCCACTTCAATACCTTTTTTATGGACTAAGAAACCTAAGAATTTAGCAACCGACACTCCAAAACTGTACTTTTCTGCATTCATCTTAAGGTTGTGCTTCCTCATCCTGTCAAATGTCTGCCTCAAGTTTGTCGAATGGCTTTTCTTTGTTTTCGACTTGACAATGACATCATCAATGTAAACTTCCATAAATTTCCCGATGACATCATGGAAAATTGTGTTCATTGCTCTCTGATAAGTGGCTCCTGTATTCTTTAAACCGAAAGGCATGACTACCCATTCATATGTCCCAATGGCTCTTGGACATCTGAAGGCAGTTTTTGACACGTCCTCCTTGGCTATAAAAATTTGATTATAACCTGCATGGCCATCCATAAAACCTAACAATTCATGTCCAGATGCGGTATCAACTAACATGTCCACAATTGACATAGAATACTCATCTTTAGGTGTAGTAGTGTTCAAATTTCTAAAATCTACACATATTCTTAGCTTGCCATTTTTCTTAACTACAGGAACAATATTAGAAAACCATTCGACATACCTGGTTGTTCTGATGAATTTGGCTTTGAGCAATCTTTCGACTTCTTCTTTTATCTTTAAGATCACCTCAAGTGCAAATCTCCTGTTGGCTTGCTTGACAGGTCTGCATCCTTCTTTCAAAGGTAATCTGTGCTTGACAAGATCTCTACTCAATCCAGGCATTTCATCATAATCCCAGGCAAAATAATCTCTATATTCCATAATTAACTTGACAAACTTTTCTTTGAACTCCTTCGGCAGAAATGAACTTACAAATATAGGCCTCCTGTCTATTTTAGTTCTCAAGTTTATTTCTTCCAAAGGATCTTCCACTTCCACATTTTGCTTCTCATCAAGCCCTTTTTCAAAACCTAAAGGACCATCATTGATTACACAATCTGACAACATACTTTTAGCAGTGTATACTGCTTTATCGGCCAAATAGGCCGACAGTCTTTCTGATAGATCCTTAACACTCATAACTAGTGCCTGGCTGATCTCCTTCGGCCTTCTTCACCAGTCGAATGCCAAACTAGTCCATCAAGCAAACTTCGAGTACTTCTTTGTTTATGACCCCATCACTAGCTGAGACTGGCTTACATGTGGAGCATATATTTTAAAATCGACGTGAAGTTGTTGTAGATAACAGGGAATATCATCTGCCTCTATTATTTTTACTTGATCATCTTCATTCCAAAGAATAAGTTTTTAATGAACCGTCGATGGTATTTCCCCGACATCATGTATCCAGTCTCTCCCTAGCAAAAGATTGTAACTTGACTTCGTCAGAATAACCACGAATAATGTCGGCCTTGCAATAGATCTAACTTGTACCTTCAGCATCACTACTCCGTCTGACGGGGAGATTTTACCACTGAAATCAGTGACTATCATATTAGTCGACATCAAATTGGACTCACCTTTCCCAAGTTTTTTGAGCATCACTCTTGGGATCAAATTAATAGCTGCCCCCCAGTCTATCAAAACTCTATTGGTGGGTTTTCCTTCTAATAGAGCCTTGGCGTGTAATGGTCGTAGATGAGCCTTCTACTCTTCCATTGGTTTCTCAACCTGTGCTGTGTTATCAAACACTGTTATCATGTTGTCCTGAAAAAGAAGCCAATGATCATCCAAGTCATCCAAATCTTCTTCGTTTTCCCCAGTGTATTCAATCTCGTGATATCCTTCAAATTTTACAAGCAACACTGAAATTAAATTTACACTCATTGACTTCAGGAATTCTTCCTCATCAGACAGCTCTTCATCGCTTCTATATCTTCCAATCCTGAAGTAATCTTCTAATGGCAAGTTACTATCCATAGCTGTTAGAATGTTTTCCAAATTGTCATCCAAGTTGATGTCCATGTCGAATTGCTCATCATCACCAAGGCCTAAAAGATCCTCTGGATCATTTAAGGCCTCAGTAACTTCATCAATCATTAAGTTCATATCTTGGCAATCAGGTTTTGCCAATCTTTCTCTTTCTTTATTTACGTTGAGCACTTTCTTCCTCCACTTAACATCTTGATCAGGATCTTCTAGGACTTTCCTGATTTATTCTTTTGTCCTAACCATTTCCTTGTCTTTCTTGACTAGTACATTATTTTTCCTTGCCTCTTCTTCTGCTGCTATTAATCAAATTGGCCATTTTCTCTTGGTTTTGTTTAGAATAGGCCTTTGGGCTTGCTTACCCTTTTTTATCTCTTCTAACTTTTCTTGTCAAAGCTTATCATCCATGTCAAACCGACTAACTACATTTGTTATCGGCTCCTTTAGAAACGACCTTCCTGTATTTATGAATTCTTTTGTAACAATATTTTTTAACTTCCTACCATCTTCACTATGATTCTGATTTGGTACTGGCTAATTTTTGACTGCCAGGTAACCTATTTCTATGGGTTGTTCCTTGATCACTAATCTTTTAGCCATGTCCCTCTTCTTTTGTGCTTGTCTTAATCTCTATAGTCTCATTTTCTCACTTTTCGACATTGGAAGAGATTTTGACGGCCCTGCTACATCCTGCCAAATCATAATTTTACCTTGATCAATTCTACCATTTCTGTAATCTTCATTCCAAAATGGTCGATCTCTTTGAAATTGATTCTTCTTGGCAGCCACGTTGCATCGAAAATACATGTGACTTGCCATTACAAAATTTTTTATCCACCTTGTTGGGAATTGCGGTTACATCACGCAGTGAAAAAATAGGGATTCCCACCGAGGATCCATGCGAAAAGCCATAATCTGAGTTTTTAAATTATTTACCTCTTGAAGCGTGATCAAAAGGAAGGACATGAATCACCAACACCGTAATAGAAACGATGTCCTTGTGGTATCCACACGAACAAACTCACGAACGTCCAACATTCGCAAAGAGAAGCCTCACATCTCTCATACAGTGCTAGCTGCAAAGAGGAGAGAAGAAACCTGCCATTCTCTCACTCACTTTTCTGTAGGTGTGGCTAGGGTTCTAAAATTGTGTATCTTAGCAGCCCCTTAGCAGTACTATTTATAATAGTGACTGCCTTAAGTGAGTGTAAGCAGCAGCAAGGTAAGCTGTGCAACCCTAGACCCATCTGTTATGAGTCTGGCCCATATTTGAATCCGAGTCCAACTTGGATCCATTGCTCCAATTTAGTCTGCTCTATGTGTGTGACCGGGTTCTTATTACGTTGGTAATAATATTAAAATCTCATTTTAATATTACAAGCAGTGAGCAGTATCTAGCAACACATCGCTGCTACCCAAGTAATAAGAATGTCAGTGGTTTAATATAACCTTTCCGTGACCAATGTTTTCATGTTGTTTAGTCCCTTTGTCAAGATATCTAGATTGAACACAAGGCATGGAATGCGTCACCCTTGTATAGTCCAATCTTTCGTTTCTTGATACTGGAGTAGACTTTGTAACAACAAATGAAATCAATATCTTATATTAACTTATTTGAGCATGGCCATGCATTTCGCAGTCTCACTCAATCAGGGAACCCGAAGATATCGCTCCTGTTATGTAGGAGTGACAAATCCCATCTAGGTCACTCACATCCCTCTGTATGATTCGTGGTATGTCCAATAATCAACTTTATAATCATCTTGTTACAGATGACGTTTGATGGCATTAAAACACATAACTCCTTATATAGGAATCGTAGTGATTTCAGGTCAAAGGACCACAAACACCATTGTCACTATGAGAATCGCTTATGACACTCACGTAAGATCCATGTAGCGTTCTCATGATGGGTCAGTCCAGTACATCATTACTCTAATATGTACCCATGTGAAGACTTGATATCTCATATCCATGACCCGTGAAATGTGGTCATCAATCTATGCACATACTAGTCTCAATGTATTATTGTTGTCCTAATTAATAATAATACTTGACTAGGGACATTTAAGAATAGTGTTGTAACCAAAAGGATCTCACGATCAAGTCATCCACTTGATGTCCTATGGCATCAAACTTACTATTCTAAGGACTTTATTATGTTTATCAAAAAAGAACACAATAAATGAAATGCCTTATATAAAATAGCATAATAGAATGTATGTAAATACAGAAAATGTATTGGCCTCTAGGGCATACACCAACACACCTGTCCACAGCAACTTTGGCAGGTGGTACTCTGGTCTTAACTGGCCCGACATAACCTCTGCTTCCCACAGGCTCATGTGGTTCCACTAACTAACCATTCATGTTAGGCCTAGGTGTATAGATTGGCCTTGGCCTTGGAGCGTAAAAAGGCTTTTATGGCCTCCAGGTTTGCTTGTCGAAAACCTTCTTCTTACCTTGTGGGATACTCAACTGTTCTTCAGCAGCTTTCTTTGTAGCAATTTCATCATAAATTGTATTACACCTTGGGCATAATCTTACCTTGCCCCTTTCTTTCTTTCTCTCAATAAATGCTTCAAGAGATTCTTCTGGTTTCGGATAGATGTCGAGTGCATCCTCTGTGTCGACGTTGAACCCTTGCAAATTCCTTACATTGAGCATCCCAACGTTCAAAGGAACTTGCTGATCAACATAAGATACTCCAGCTTAAAACGGATTTGAATCAACCTTCATATCCGCTTTAGGCTTGTCAGCAAACGTTAAACGCCCATCCATTATTGCTTTTTGGATTATGTCTCTGAAACGAGCACATTCATTAGTAACATAACTGAAATTATTATGAAACTTACAATACTTTCGGTCTTTTATTTCATCAAATTTTAACAACCTATGACCTTCTGACAACTTAATCTGTTTATCTTTTAGTAACAAATCAAAGATTTCGTTTGCTTTTGTTACGTCGAATGTATAAGTTTTTCTATTGACATAACTTATTTTCTCCTTATTTCTTGTAGGTTGTAGAGCTTGACAAACATAAGGGGGACCACTCTGAAGTTCAGTAATGTTAACTTCGAACTCATCATTGCTATCTTCAATTTCATTGTCGGATTCGTCTAATCTGACAAATGCTACATTCTCTTTTTTAAGAAATCTTTTTTATTTTTGAATCTTCTCAACTTTCAGTTGCTCTATTTGCCTAACCTTCTTACTTAATTGAGTAAGATCAACTAAATGTTGATTTACTAATTTCTTTCTTATGTAATAATCTAAGCCTTCTGCAGCTATCTTTACTATTTTGACCTCAAGTATAGGAGTAAAACATCTACTCCTCATTTATCGAAACCTAGCAAGATAATCATCTACAGTTTCATTGTACATTCTTTTGATATTAAAGAGATCTATAAGTCTCACCTTCAAATCTTCTCTAAAGAATTGATCATGAAAACTTCTTTTTAACTGAGCCCAGGAATGGACTGAGTTTGGTCTCAATGTCGAGAACCAAGAAAAAGCATTTTTTGAAGGGAACTTAGGAAGAATATCATTTTAAGGCCTTCAGTAATGGCCAACCCCCCCATTTCTATTGTATACCGTGCAATATGTTCGACGGTCGATTCCACACTCTCTCCTGTAAACTTAGAAAGTTTAGGAATTTTAATTCCTCTGGGCAACTCTGCTTGTTGCACCCATTCAAGAAATGTAGAAATAAAATAGGGTTGGTTGGCATATCCAACATTAAACCCGAACACATTCAACTCTTGTTCCACTACTTCATTTATATTTTGTTCAGCCACTTGGTGCCCCCCAAGATTCTGTCGAAACAATCTCATGGCTACATCATTTCTAGCCATTTGATCCTCATTACCTCGACGAAGCATTTGGACATTACCATATTCCAAACATGGCTGATCATTTTGCCTAGGTTCATCTAAGTTTTGTTGATTTTGCCTCACATTTGCCTGAGGTGTAACCATTTCTCTATTTACCCTAGGCTGGGTTCATTAAGCATTTTCATTAGCCAATTTGCCTATTCCTAAGACTTGATTTAACCTTGCCATTTGCTGAGCCAATGCGCTGCAAGCATTATTTGTGTTTTCCATGATTGGCGTAATCACAGCATCCATTTGTTGAGTGAACATATGCACCATGTCATGGTTGCTTTCATCCATTTGTTGTCGAAAGCTGACCAAAGAATTCATAGTTGGCCCTGTTATACTTTGGGGATTATCTCTCAACATATTTGGAAAAACTGGTTCCAAATTCAATCTCTCCTGTCGAAAGAGAGTTGGATTGCTTGTACCTACAACCCCTACGCCCTGGCAACTAAAACTTGCCAAGGCCGAACTTATCTGTGTTTGGCCTTGTGAAGCTACTGATTGGCCGATAGTATTGGCTAAAGTGGAGCCAAGTCCCATTTGTGCCATCATAAGGGGAACATAATTGGGTGGCAACCCATATTGGGGCACAAATCTTGAATTTGAATTTATTATGCTTTGGTTACTTGGCTGACTCAGTGATGGCTGAGTCATTCCAGGAAATACCTGTTCTATCATTGGATTACTCTGGAGAGCACCCGTTGTTATAGCATCATCCACTAGACCAGTACTAGCAACGGTTGAGGGTGGCACAGTAATGGCTGTCGAAGGTATATCCGACGCCTGACTACTTACATTACTCATGGTTTGTATATTTTGAGAAGAGTAGATAAATCTTCCACTTCTTAAACGCATAAAACCATTTCCTATGATACTACGAGTTACTCTGAACTGGTCCCACTGGCCGTGTCAATTTGTTTAAGTGGAATTTTGGTTAATAAGTCAAAAGAAATTCCAATAAACAAATAATTATTTATCAAACGAATATGAGTTTAGAGTTATGTGGTAATCTCGTAGGTTTTGAATTTATACTTGAAATA
This sequence comes from Ormosia semicastrata, assembly GCA_029884595.1. Taxonomy (NCBI): domain Eukaryota; kingdom Viridiplantae; phylum Streptophyta; class Magnoliopsida; order Fabales; family Fabaceae; genus Ormosia; species Ormosia semicastrata. The sequence goes on along the minus strand of JAQQTO010000048.1, from coordinate 35,451,182 downwards.
AACAACAGGAATTTGTAAAAGAAAAGAAAAGTTTAGAAAAGCAAGTTGAAAATAATTTAAAGAAAATAAAGAAACTGAAGCAGAAAATTAAAGTGCAGAAAGTTAAAGGAAAGCAGTAAAAGAAAGCATGTAAAAGTACAATGAAATGTAAATAAATTTAAAGAAAAAGACTAAAAAATACAGAAAATTTAAAGAACATTTGCATTAATTTAAATGACTGAAAATGAAAAGGGAAGGCATACTTGAATCAAAAATTCGTTAATCTGCTTGGGTGAAATTTTAGGATTATGTATCAGCAAATAACCTCCCTTTTTACATTGTGAATGCTGATATTTATAGACAAATTACAAAAATAACTGACATCCTAAGATTTTGATACGTACATGGCAGTTATGCTACTAAAACTTCCCTAATTTCCTAACAAAACTAACTTCTAACCATTTTATCATTCTTCGTCAGTTCAATCTCTTGAAAATATAACACGTTTGTCGGATCAAACTACTTGTCCGACATCAATATTTAGTGACTGCATTGAGTCTTCCAACCATTCAACACTTCCATCGGCTCAACACTTAGAAAATTTTTTCAACATTATCATCCAGCTATCGAATAGTCAAATTGTTTATTTTCACTCCCAACAGTGATACAAACCAAATATATGGCAGATATAGACTAGAGATAGCAACTAACTATTAATTCATATCTATCTAACTAATCAATAACTAACTCAACTAATCATAACTAACCACGGGTGGTAATAATCAATTTAGTGAATCGTAGTAAAAGTGACACTAATATTTTTTAAGAATATTTTCATTCCATATAAAAATTTTATTATAGTCATTTGGCAATTTAAGGCTGAATAGGATCGAATTTATCTTGAGGGTGTTAATAATTTTACTTTTCCCTGGAGACTAAATATAAAATTTTATAAATTTTTTTATATACTTTAAAAATCAAAAGAAAAGTTAAGAGCTCTTGGCTCTGGCAGCTCCTCTCCTTCTACCCAATGAATCTAGTTAATCGCACTTAGAATCGCTTTGTCAACTCTTCTAATTTTTTTCTTAAAATTCATTATTTTTATTTAAAGGTCAATTTGATTAAATTACAAGGTTTAACACTACAACTCATTTTCACATCTTTACGTACGAATTTATATATGTCATTTATTTATTTTCAATAGTTATACAATTGAGACCGACTTGGCTAACCGGATCGGGAAATCTTTTACTCGTCCTTTGGGGTGGTTCGATTAGTATTCTTAACTATTTTTCGCATTGACTTGGTCAAACTTGAATGATTTGCATGATGTGAACGGCTTGCTCGAACTGCACGACCCTGTTCTTGTTTGAGAATTTTTATTTTTCTTGCTAAAAAGACTTCATATAATTTCTTTCTTCTTATTTTGTGTAGTGGACTCCTCTCTAAGCTTTTGGTGACTTCATCTTCATTCTCCTCAGTTCCCTGCTAGGTAAATTTATAACGTGAAAAGATTTTTGTTTATTGCTTGCTCTTTACTTTGGATTATAGAATATGAACACAATAAATAGTTCCTTTATTTCTCTTGCATATTGGCTTATAAATTGTTTTCACTCAATGGTTTAATGAAACCTTGTAAGTGCTTCCTATTGCTTTTATGCCACTCTATTGTGTCAGGTACTAATGTTAAATTACGTTCCTTTAAATATTACAACTAAGTTGTGTTCTATTAAAAATATACTACACTTTTTCATATAGTATCTTTTTATTTTTTCTTCTTTATTTAGTTCTTCCAACTCGACCGCTTGATCAACGATCAAATTGAGGATCCATTGACCCTAATTGAGTCGAACTCTAGTCCAGGATATACCGCTATGTCATTTGTTAAGAGTTTAATGTCTATAGAAAAAAAGTAATGACATTGAATATAATTAAAAACATTATATGAAACATTGTACAATAATTTAATAAGAAGATCTAATAGTTAAATTATTAATTAACCTTTTTCATGCTAACTATATATATAGGGAAAATTTAGTGACAGAAATTGTTTATTATGAGATGTGAGCAGAACAAATCTTAACCATTAAACTCTACAGGTAAGGTTAAGATTAAAAGTTATTTAAAGATCATATGATCACTTAAAGAAGTTACATGACTTAATGTTTTAATTTTGACTATTCATATAATATCTAATGAAATGTTGTCAATTCTATTACACATCTGATCCAACACATAGCTCAAACTAGTTAGGGACTAGCTCACCATTTTGTGATTACCATGCAACATTGATGATGAGTTTTGATGATAACAAATATGGAGATGATGAGATGATGAGAAGATCAAGTCCAAGTTGTTCAAGTCTAGCTTTAGGACTTAGGATCTCTCTTGTACAGAGCTCTCATAGAATATCTCAGTGTTTAACTCAAAAGATCTAAGAACTTGTTTTTCTACAAACCAAATTAAAGTTCTAATAAGCCTTTGATAATCAAAGAGATTATGGTTTTTCTAATCTTGTTCATAGAAGCGTTTTTCATGTTTTTAACAGAGGCATTCGAATGCTTTTAAAGTCATTCGAATACAATCTTCTGAAAAAGCTTCTAAAAACGTGTTTTTTAATAAAGGTATTCGAATACTCATTTGAGGCATTCGAATACAACGTGTTTTTAATAGAGGTATTCGAATACCATATGAGGCATTCGAATACAACCTTCTAAAAGGCTTTTACAAACTTGTTTTCAGCTAAAGGCATTCGAATACCTTGGTTTGGTATTCGAATAACGTGGGTTTGATCGGTTTTTTATATACTGATATCAAAGGTATTCGAATACCTCATAACGGCATTCGAATAACCCAAGCTTAAACTGTTTTTTATATTTTGATATCAGTGGTATTCGAATACCACAATAATGTATTCGAATAACCCACAAGTTTCAGCTTCTGTTTTTTGAAAATTGATACGCAAACGGATTTTGCATTTATTATGCATTCAATTTCCCCAGCGAAATTTTCTGTTTAAAGGCTCTATAAATAGAGACCTTCCCTCACGGCTAACATACACCAATCCTTGATTTTATTTTCTGGCTGTGCTAAAATACTGCTTGCATAAATTCTCTCTTTCTCTCTGTGCTCTTTTGATAAAATTCTGAGATATTTGTTAGAGAGCTCTATAGTGCTTCAATTTGTATTACTTACTCTGAGTGAGAGTTTCTCTTCATCTATTTTATGATATTTTGTATCGAGGGTGAGATATCCCTCAAGGTTTGTATAAGGGTGAGGTATCCCTGAAGGCTGAGACTTTAGCACAAGGGTAGAGTGTCCCTGTGTGTGAAAAGTGCTCTATTTTGTAATGGTAGCAAGCACCTATTGAAGCTTGTATACTTAGTGAAAAATCTCGGCTTTCGAGGACTGGACGTAGACCACAAGTGGGTTAGCGGTCGAACTAGGATAAATACTGTGCCTGCTTCTCTTTTCCCTAATCTCTTTATTTTATGCAATTTATTTTAATGTGCATTTACTTTTCGCTGTTCTTTATTGTTTCTTTTCTTCTTCTCATTCCTTCTGTGCATTTATTTATTAAGCTTTTAATATTCATTTTAATTAAAAGAGGTTTTTGCGAAAAAGTTTTATACTCAATTAACCCCCCTTTTTGAGTACTGGAAGCCACTTGGTAACAAGTAGTATCAAAGCTAGACTCTTGTATAAAGAGCTTAGCAGCTTCAAGAGAACATGGCTTCCTCAAATAATTTTTCAGAAGGATCTTCCATAAACTGACCACCCTTTTTCAATGGGGATGGTTATGCATATTGGAAGGAAAGAATAAAAATCTTCATCGAAGCTATTGATCTAGAAGTATGGGATGCTGTCGAAAACGGCGCTTTTATACCCACACATGAGGTTGATGGTGTAAGGACCGAAACACCACGAAATAAATGGTCTGATGAAGACAAAAGAAAAGTTTAATTTAATTTAAAAGCCAAAAATATTATTACTACTTTGCTTTGGGATATGATGAGTTTTTAGAATTTCAAATTGTAAAGCTGCTAAAGAAATGTGGGATACTTTGCAAGTTACCCATGAGGGTACTAGTGAAGTTAAGAGATCGAGAATAAATTCTCTAACTCGTGAATATGAATTATTCAGAATAAACCAAGGAGAAAGCATTCAGGAAATGCAAAAGAGGTTCACCCACATAGTTAATCATCTTGCATCTTTAGGCAAAAGTTTTTCTAATGAAGATTTGATTAACAAAGTTTTGAGATGTCTTAGCAAGATTTGGCAACCCAAAGTGACAGCAATATCAGAATCAAGAGATTTGTCCATAATGGTTTTAGGTACCCTCTTTGGAAAACTTCATGAGCACGAATTGGAACTAAGCAGACTAAGCCAAAGCGAAGAGAACGATAAAAAGAAAAAGAGAATAGCGCTCAGAGCCACTTCATCAACATTCGACAATGATGATGAAGAAAATGAAGAAAGTTCAGAGAACATCGAGGTAAGTGAAGAAAATCTAAGTTTACTAGCTAAAAAGTTTTGTAAATTTCTCAGGAAAAAGGGAACGCAAAGAAGACCTCCCTTCCCTCCTAAAAAGACACACTTCAAAGGTGAAGGAGCTTCATCGACTCCAACTTGCTATGAATGTGGAAAACCTGGTCACATGAAAATGGAGTGCCCAATTTATCAAAAGAAGAAGGAGAAATTTGAAAAGAAGCCCTTCAAGGAAAGAAAAGGAAGAAAAGCCTACATAGCGTGGGATGAAAACGACATGGACTCAACTGACAGCTCAGATAGTGAAGAAGCTCAACTGTGTCTCATGGCAAAAGGAGATGAAGAAAAAAGCGAAAACGAGGTAAGTTCTAATACTACTTTATTGCCCTCTTACGATGAGTTACAAGATGCTTTTGAGGAACTACATAAAGAATCTTTAAAACTCACAAAAATTATTTCTTTATCTAAGAAAACAATTTCTTCTTTAGAAAATCAAATTCTTGTTTTAAACAAAGAAATAGAAGAATTGAAAATTGAAAACGAAACTTTAGGAATCATTGATGCATGCACAAATCATTCCTCACATGCGTCTACTTCTTCATCTTGTTCTTCATGTCATATACTTGAAAAAGAAAACGAAGACCTAAAGAACACTCTTTCTAAATTCACCTTTGGAAGGGATAACTTAAATATTTTATTAGGAAGACAAAGAGTGGTTTTTCAAAAAGCCGGGATAGGTTATAACCCGAAAAATCAACAAAAACTCTATAAAAATTTCTTTGTGCATTCTAGTATTTCAAGTAGTCCTTTTATTAAATGCTTTTATTGTGGAAGAAAAGGACATAGTGCTTCAACATGTAATGCAAGAAAAAATATAAATACAAAAGTTGGAACAAAAATGGTTTGGGTTCCCAAGGGTACTATACCCAAAACTAACACACAAGGACCCAAGAAAGTTTGGGTACCAAAAGTTAAAAACTAAACTTGTGTTGTAGGTGTGTTTGAAAACCAGGAGTTCAAATTGGTATCTTGATAGCGGCTACTCCAAGCACATGACCGGGGACGACTCAAAATTCACCATGCTTATTCCCAAGAATCATGGACACGTCACTTATGGCGATAACAACAAGGGTAAAATTCTTGGAATCGGCAAAGTCGATAAGAACCCTAACTCCTCTATTGAAAATGTGCTGCTTGTTGAGGGTTTGAAACATAACTTGCTTAGTATTAGCCAATTATGTGATAAAAGAAATAAAGTTATATTTGATTCAAATTATTGCATAATTGAAGATAAAAATGACAAGCATGTTAAATTCATTGGTCATAGAGTAAACAATATCTATATGATTAGTCTTGATGATATATCTTCAAATGATGCGAAATGTCTTTTAAGTAAAAATGATGATTCATGGCTATGACATAGGAGAATTGCACACATTCACATGGATCACTTAAAGAAGTTGGTCTCCAAAGAGCTAGTAATTGGATTACCTAAGCTTAACTTTATAAAAGATAAGTTATGTGATGCATGTCAAAAGGGTAAACAAATAAAGGTCTCTTTTAAAGCAAAAAATATAATTTCAACTACTAGACCTTTACAACTTTTGCACATGGATCTGTTTGGACCTTCTAGAACTATGAGCTTTGGTGGGAATTACTATGCTTTAGTGATTGTGGATGATTTTTCTAGGTTTACATGGACTTTATTTCTTGCAAATAAAAATGATGCATTTCTAGCTTTTAAAAGACTTGCCAAAGTTATTCAAAATGGAAAAAGGTTTTCAAATATCTTCTATAAGAAGTGATCACGGTGGCGAATTTGAAAACAATATTTTTGAAAATTACTGTGATGAACATGACATTAATCATAATTTCTCTGCCCCTAGAACTCCGCAACAAAATGGAGTTGTAGAAAGGAAAAACCGTTCTTTAGAAGAAATGGCGAGAACTATGCTTAATGAGGCTGCTCTTCCTAAATACTTTTGGGCGAATACTGTAAGTATAGCTTGTTATGTAATGAACCGGGCCCTTATAAGGCCTATTTTAAAGAAAATCCCATATGAGTTATATAAGGAAAGAAAGCCAAATGTCTCACACTTTCATGTTTTTGGTTGCAAATGTTTTATTTTAAACAATGGAAAAGATAATTTAGGCAAGTTTGATGCTAAGTCTGATGAAGGTATATTTCTTGGCTATTTAAATCATAGTAAAGCTTTTCGCATTTACAATAAAAGAACTATGACTATTGAAGAATCTATACATGTTGCATTTGATGAAACTGACCCAAATAGATCGAGAAAGGATCTTGTCGTTGATGATGTTGCAGAAATCCTGGCGGAAACACATTTAGACAGTAAAGAAAAGGAAATCAAGGAGAAAGAGGATAAACAAAGACAAGAAGATTCGCAAGCTTTGGAACTTCCCAAAGAATGGCGAACTTCAAAATATCACTCCCTTGATCAGATTATCGGTGATGTATCTAAAGGTGTAAGTACTCGTAACTCTCTTAGAAATACTTGTAATCATTTAGCATTTGTTTTTCAAATTGAACTTAAGGATTTAATTGAAGCTTTTGATGATGAACATTGGATCTTAGCTGTTAGCCATGGCAACCATTACCCAAGAGGGGGGGTGAATTGGGTGATGACTAGTTTTAATGCAACTTTGACAAATTATGCATTTTGAATAACTCAATTAATAAATGCAATTAAGTCTAATAAATGTACAACTATTGAGGATTACTCAAATACAACTTGGGATATATGATGAACTAAGTGAATAAGCTAGATATCAAGTTGTAACAATCAAAACATCAAGATATGCAATAAATAAATATATTCTACCAAATACTGAATTTAAAGAGTATAGGGAAGAGAGAATCAAACTCAAGAATTTATCCTGGTTCAGCCACCAACCACTTGTGGCCTACATCCAGTCCCCAAGCTTAACTTGAGATTTTCTTCACTATCTCCTAGACTTTACTGGGTGCTAGAAAAACCTTTGTACATACAAGAGCACTCCTCACACCTTGGGATACCTCACCCTTGTGCTAGAGCCTCCAATTCTTCAAGCTTCACAGTGCTTGATGACCTTTACAATGAAGAGCACTCACAACACCTTTGGGATACCTCACCCTTTGTGTTTGAGTCTCACTATAAGGGATACCTCACCCTTTTCTCTCTTGTGGGATACCTCACCCTCTTACAATGATTTCAAGATGAAGAGAAAGAATAGAAACTCTCACAAGAGTGGATATACAACTTGAAGAACAAAGTAGATGATAGAAAACTCTCTCAAGAGTAGATAATACAAGTTGAAGCTCAATGGGTATAAAGGATTTACACACTTAGCTCAAAACAAAGAATTTGGAGAAAAAGATGATGAATTTCGTTTTCAATGTTCAAGGGTAATTTTCAGAATGTTCTCCAACTTGTTTTTGATGCCCAAACACTTTTATTTATAGCCCAATGAGTTTTAGAGCCGTTGGAGGTGTTTAGAAATGATTTTCTATGAAAACTAGCCGTTTATAGCCGTTAGAAACGTTCACTGGCACTTTGTAATCGATTACAAGCTTCATGTAATCGATTACAAACTTTCAGGCACTTTGTAATCGATTACAAGCTTCATGTAATCGATTACAAGCTTTCAGGCACTTTGTAATCGATTACATACTCGTGTAATCGATTACACTGCTTCTAATCAACGTTGTAATCGATTACATGACTTGTGTAATCGATTACACCATTTCTGGTTTTCAAAACCGACTTTAAAAGGTCATAACTTCTTCATTTCTTATCCAATTAAAGAAAATGACCACTCATTGGAAAGCTCTTTGAGTCAATTTTCATATGAAAGAAGTTTCAGAACAAAACTCAAAGTATTTTGAAAGATATGATCAAAACAATAACCAAAGGTCATATTTTCAAAACTCAAACTTTAATTAGTCATAACTTTTTCGTTTCTTATCCATTTAAAGCAAATGACCAGTCATTGGAAAGATCTTTGAGTCTATTTTCAAATGAGATAAGTTTCAAAGTAAAACTCAAAGTATTTTAAAAGTTATGATCAAAAGAGTAAGTATATATCAGTTTTACAAAACACAAACTTGACTATTTTTCATAGATTTGAAATACCACCAAGACTAGCTTTCCAAAAATAGTTTGTTGGGCATTTAAACATTTTAGAAACACTTATAAATATGTTTAAAACTTGTTTGAGCTTAGTGTGATTCCTTTTTACCTTTACATAAGATCTAAGTCCTATAAGCTAAGCTTGAAGATGTTGGACTAGATCTTTTACCACCATCACTTCTTGATGTAATCCAAACTTACAAAGAAAATCTTCTCTTCAAAACTTGCAAAAGCTTAGAACATCTTTTCATTTTCATTCTCCTTGAGTTGAGCATAATTGTGATCTTTTGCTTTCTTGTTGCAATGCTTACTCTTGGTACTTGGACTATCCTATAAAGTATTGCTCACTTAACCAAACATAGTTAGTCCAAATTCATAACTCAATATCTTCATATGCATGATTCATAAATGTATAACTCTAGTTTTCTAACATGCATACAAGACTTTCATAGACATATCCAATATTAATTCATTTAAAACTCATATAACATATTATTGGATATATTATATGATGAATGTTACATATATCTTATTGCATGATTATTAAGTGAAATATAATTAGATAAAGTGCATAATCATGCATGATATAATATTTCTCATTAAACACATTTATGTAACATGATCAATATTCTTTTGTGATGCATTTGTTATCTATAAAGCACAAGTATAAAGCATAAGCATCATTCTTTTTGTTTTGTATTTGTCATCATCAAAACTTAACATATTAAATCATTGGGGCAAACCTATTTCCACATTAGCTATGTATGAGGAATTAAATCAATTTGAAAGAAATCAAGTTTGGGAATTAGTCGCTAGACCTAATAATCACCCCATAATTGGCACTAAATGGGTTTTTAGAAACAAACTTGATGAAAAAGGGTTAATAACTAGAAACAAAGCTAGATTGGTTGCTAAAGGATATAATCAAGAAGAAGGTATAGATTATAAAGAAACCTATGCACCTGTAGCTAGACTAGAAGCTATTAGAATGTTACTTGCTTATGCTTGCATCATGGATTTCAAATTATATCAAATGGATGTCAAAAGTGCTTTTCTAAATGGTTTTATTCAAGAGGAGGTATACGTTGAACAACCTCCAGGTTTTGAAAATCATGAACTGCCCAATCATGTTTTTAAACTTAAAAAGGCTTTATATGGTTTAAAGTAAGCTCCTAGAGCTTGGTATGAAAGGTTGAGTAAATTTCTTTTAGAAAATGGTTTTTCAAGAGGAAAAGTAGATACTACTCTTTTTATTAAATATAAAAAGCATGACATTCTTCTTGTGCAAGTATATGTGGATGATATTATTTTCGGTGCTACTAATGAATCCCTTTGCAAAGAATTTGCTAAGTCAATGCAGAATGAATTTGAAATGTCAATGATGGGAGAATTAAATTTCTTCCTCAGATTTCAAATCAAACAAACAAACGAAGGGACTTTCATAAGTCAAACAAAATACTACAAGGAATTGCTCAAGAGATTTGAAATGGAAAACACTAATCACATGGCCACTCCGATGGGCACGTCTTGCTACTTGGACAAATATGAAGGAGGTAAATCAGTAGAAATAACGAAATATAGAGGTATGATTAGATCTCTCCTTTATCTTACTGCTAGTAGGCCAGATATTATGTTTAGTGTATGCATGTGTGCTAGATATCAGGCAAACCCTAAGGAACCTCATTTAAGTGCTGTTAAACGAATAATGAAATACCTAGTAGGCACTCACAAATGGGCTTGTGGTACCCTAAAGGTGCCTCTTGTAGCCTAATAGGCCATTCTGACTCTGATTTTGCTGGGTGCAAATTGGACAGAAAAAGTACTAGTGGGACATGCCACTTGCTTGGTAGTTCTTTAGTTTCTTGGCATAGCAAGAAACAAAATAGTGTGGCTTTGTCTACCGCTGAGGCTGAATATGTTGCAGCCGGGAGTTGCTGCGCTCAGATCCTTTGGATGAAGCAATAACTCTTAGACTACGGTCTTCAGCTTGATCACATCCCAATAAGATGTGATAACACTAGTGCAATAAATATCTCTAAGAATCCCATACTGCATTCTAGAACAAAGCATATAGAGATAAGACATCACTTTATCAGAGATCATGTACAAAAAGGGGATTGCATTCTTGAATTTGTTGAAACATCTAAGCAACTTGCAGATATCTTCACTAAACCCCTAGCAAAAGAAGCATTCTTTTATATAAGAGGAGAATTGGGCATAATTGATCAGTACAACATTTAAATGCTTGTTATTTGCTTAAATTTATGTTTAATCCTTCTTAAACTATTACTGACTTGAGCGTCGGAGTTATCTCAAAATCTTTTTTGCAGGTACTTCATCAACAGGTATGCGTTTGTCTTTCAAAATTGCATTTTCTGGACATTTATAAGTGCTTTTCTTGTTTAGTTATTCGAATACCTCTATATGGTATTTGAATACCCTTACTGTTATATGAGAAAACCTACGTTCTTTTTGTTTAAGGCATTTGAATACCTTTAAGGATTATTCGAACACCTAGAGGCTTTTTTGTCTCGTCCCTCTCACAGATCTCTGGAGCATTCGAATGCCATCAGGGTTATTCGAATACTCAGATGCTTCCTGTTTCTGTTTCTCTCTGGAGTATTCGAATACCATTATGTCGTATTCGAATACTTGCTCCCTTAGCCTTCTCCTCTGTCTCTGGAATATTCAAATACCATCAGTTTGTCTCTGGAGTATTCGAATACTTCATGAGCATTCGAATACCATTAAAAGCATTCGAATACCATTAAAAGCATTCGAATACATTCGTTTGGCAGCCAAGCCCATTCTGGTAATCTATTCGAATACCTTATGTGGTATTCGAATACCTTCTGCCTGAAGGCTACGCCCTTTGAGTTCTTCCAAACGCTGTATTCGAATACCTCCTCCTGGTATTCGAATACCTCTGGTTTTTCTTTAAAATACCCCCATCCCTACTTGCGTATCCGAATACGCCCTTTTTGTTTTCTCTTCGTTTTCCCTCTTCCTCAAACCTCCCTTTCTCACCGTCTCCACCCCTCATTTCTCCTTTTCCTCCTTTGTTTTCTTTCAATGGCCTCATCTTCATCTCGCTCTAAGCGTCCTCGTACAAAGACGGCTCCATGCAACAACCCATTGGACCTTTGAAGGCTTTCCTCCAACGAGCAACAACTCGGGCGCTTCGTTACACACTTTCGAGAGTGCAACTTGGTGCATCCTAAGTACCTTGACTTGGGGTTCTTTGAAAGAGAAGATGGTTTTGACTTTCTAAACCGACTAAACCACCAAGGCGTACTTCGCTTCTGCTCTTTCTCTGCTGCTTTGTATCCCGACCTAGTCAAAATGTTCTACTGCAATCTGAAGATTGAAGGTCAGGAGCTACACTCCAGTGTCTGCGATCAAAACATCGTGATCACACCCGGCGATTGGGTTCAGATGTTTGGCTTACCGTCCACTGGCCACTTTGCTGACGAAGATTCACTCCTCCAACTCTTCGACAAGAACCAAGCAATTGAAGATGTTCTTCGCCCTGGGTTGGCTTTACCTTTGACTCAAAAAGGAGTCAAAGGGGGCATGATGAAGAGCCAGGACAGGCTCCTCCACTATGCTTATGCCCACATCCTCGCTCCTAGAGGTGGAAACTACGCCTACATGAGTGCAGATGACGTGTTCATGCTATGGATTCTAAAGCAAGGTCATCAGATCAACTGGCTCATCTTCATTATGAAGCACATGATGAAGGCAAGAGGTAAAGAGCGGTGTGAACTTCCCTACGGCGTAATCATCACTACCTTCTTAGGCAAGTATCCACACATTCTAGAAATCGAGCGCGCGGCCCCGCTAACCCATCATCACGTTTTTGGGTCCTTTACCCTTAACAAAATGAAGATGGTCAGGACCGATGAAGGCTGGGTGTTGCTGATGATGAAGACAACGACCCTACTGCTGCTGCTGCTGATATTCCTGCTCCTGTCACGAATGAGCAAATCCTGGCTACCCTGTTGGATAATAGAACCTACATGGAGAACACCTTCACTATTCTATTTGACAGAATCGCTGGTGTTGAGCGTGAACAGGCTACCCTTCGAGCTCTGCTGTCTGGTAACGACCCTGCCTCTCCTCCTCCACCACCTAATGCCTATTTCTAGGGCAGTAGGATCTGTTGCTTGTGTTTTGCTCTTGGCTGTTTATTGTATTGATTGCCTTTTAATTACTTTTGTACATGCCATTGGCCACTTATATTTAATAGAATGAGTATTTTTACTTTCATCTGCTGTCAAATGCAAACTGTTTATTATTTATCTCATACATATCGATATGCTTTATTGAATGACTGCCTCCTTTTTGATCATGTCAAAAGGGGGAGAAAAATAATCAATCTTATTTGAGAAAAGACAGATTTTATACTGGCTCTTGGATTCCAGAAGAAAGCGGGAGAATATGCTTGTTTTATTACCTCTGAGAGTAAGTCTCTATCTTTTTGAATTTCAATTTATATGAACTAATGCTTTTCTCAATGATAGTTTGTCATCATCAAAAAGGGGGAGAATGTGATTACCATGCAACATTGATGATAGTTTTGATGATAACAAATATGGAGATGATGAGATGATGAGAAGATCAAGTCCAAGTTGTTCAAGTCTAGATTTAGGACTTAGGATCTCTCTTGTACAGAGCTCTCATAGAATATCTCAGTGTTTAACTCAAAAGATCTAAGAACTTATTTTTCTACAAACCAAATTAAAGTTCTAATAAGCCTTTGATAATCAAAGAGATTGTGGTTTTTCTAATCTTGTTCATAGAAGCGTTTTTCATGTTTTTAACAGAGGCATTCGAATGCTTTTAAAGTCATTTGAATACAATCTTCTGAAAAAGCTTCTAAAAACGTGTTTTTTAATAAAGGTATTCGAATACTCATTTGAGGCATTCGAATACAACGTGTTTTTAATAGAGGTATTCGAATACCATATGAGGCATTCGAATACAACCTTCTAAAAGGCTTTTACAAACTTGTTTTTAGCTAAAGGCATTCGAATACCTTGGTTTGGTATTCGAATAACGTGGGTCTAATTTGTTTTTTATATACTGATATCAGAGGTATTCGAATACCACAATAATGTATTCGAATAACCCACGAGTTTCAGCTTCTATTTTTTGAAAATTGATACGCAAACAGATTTTGCATTTATTATACATTCAATTTCCCCAGCGAAATTTTCTGTTTAAAGGCTCTATAAATAGAGACCTTCCCTCACGGCTGACATACACCAATCCTTGATTTTATTTTCTAGCTGTGCTAAAATACTGCTTGCATAAATTCTCTCTTTCTCTCTGTGCTCTTTTGATAAAATTCTGAGATATTGTTAGAGAGCTTTGTAGTGCTTCAATTTGTATTACTTACTCTGAGTGAGAGTTTCTCTTCATCTATTTTCTGATATTTTGTATCGAGGGTGAGGTATCCCTCAAGGTTTGTATAAGGGTGAGGTATCCCTACAGGTTGAGACTTTAGCACAAGGGTAGAGTGTCCCTGTGTGTGAAAAGTGCTCTATTTTGTAACGGTAGCAAGCACCTATTGAAGCTTATATACTTAGTGAAAAATCTTGACTTTCGAGGACTGGACGTAGACCACAAGTGGGTTAGTGGTCGAACTAGGATAAATACTGTGCCTGCTTTTCTTTTCCCTAATCTCTTTATTTTATGCAATTTATTTTACTGCACATTTACTTTTCGCTATTCTTTATTGTTTCTTTTCTTCTTCTCATTCCTTCTGTGCATTTATTTATTAAGCTTTTGATATTCATTTTAATTAAAAGAGGTTTTTGCGAAAAAGTTTTATACTCAATTCACCCCCCCTCTTGAGTACTGGAAGCCACTTGGTAACACATTTTACCAATCCAATCAACTATCCCGAGCCAACTTAATAGCTGAAGATTTTGGTTACTTAATACCAAACCAACGCTTTGGCTGGTTTTTAGATGGCAAGCAAACCGATAACATAGTCGCTCTTGTCAAATTAGGGCCAAATGTTGGGTTCTCACCAATCTTTTAAATATATGTTCAATTGGAGAATCGAAAAGGATAGTGTTTCATAGTTTAAATTCGTTGAGTTGATGATTGTTCTAAAGTAGATTCAGAGGGTACCTGAGATAGGCACGTATACGATAGACTCCTTCGATGCACATCTGTTATCAAGAGTGTTGAACTAGGGGGTGGGTACCTACAAAGGGATTCCAACGCTCAAGTTAGGATGTGTACCAATTGAGTCTATGTTATGGGAGAACTCATACCTGATTTAGGTGACTTAGCCTGATATTTATAGAGGTAGGATTGATCTGTTCTCTTGATGAAGAGATACATTCCCATTATAATTGCAGGAGAAGATATGTTCATTATTTAGTTGTAGAGAATCCCTATATTATCGTAATACTGGTATGACAGTTACAGCGCAATTATTCCATAAGATCATGATTGACAATTAGGATATATCACAAGATTCATTCATTGCGCGGATCTTGGAGTAAAGTTGTTATCATCCAAAATTAGGATCTCACATCAAGCTGACTCAGCTGGAGGCATGGAGCTTTAAACCTCTGCTTGTATATGCATTGGGCTAGACTACATATTGAGAGCCCAGGGTACAGTCCAAAATAGTTTCTCCCAGCTTGGCGCTTAAGTGGAATAGTTAAGTGTCAATATTCCAAATTTGATGAGAACTCGTGGCGCTCAATAGATAGAAATCCATTTAGGCCGAGGTTCGCTATTACGGAGTACCTCTGGGGTTGGCATATGGCACCATCCCGTCATCCGAGGTGTATCCTTTGCCCCCGCATGCAATTTCGCAGGGTTTTCTGACTTTTTCCACACTCCTTTAACAGCACTAAGCTTTCTTGGGAAATCGCTGCCTTAGCTTTATCGGGAATTAAAAATCCATTAAAAGGGCATTAAATCCAAGCTGTTTCCTAACTGCCTGTTTACTTCTCTACTAATCAAAAACAAGGAGCATTAAGGATGCAGTTAATCTCATACGATCAGACCTTTTGAGGGATCAATCAGAATGCCTCATTGTGTCTATAAAATAGAGAATGTTTGCGTTTAGGCTAGCATTCCTTTTGCTGCATTCTTCTCTTCTTGCCATTGTGTTCTGTGGCTTTCTTCTCATTTTACTCATATTCAAATAGGGTTTTGCCCCTTGTGAAGATCATCTTCTTACTTTTCCCAAACTCTATGAAGATGTTCTCCTTTTCATTCACTAATGACTTTTTCAATGGGGACTTTTCTTTCTCAGTGTAGCAATGGTAGACACTTTTCTTTCCTAGTGTATGAGGGAGTATTTGAAACACACTCTACTGTTGGGAATATCAGTGACTCCTGTCACGTCGAACGGTCCTCCTTGGAGAAACAAAGCCTACACTCCTCCTCCTTTCTGAGAACTTAGTAGGTGCTTCAGCTCGAACCTTGTTAGTTCTTAAGATATGCAGGAGGGATTATTGTAGCAGTTCTGCGATTTGAGGCAACGTGGTGTAGTCATGAAGCTAGTGGAATGATCTTCTTCATGAAAGACTGCACCCTGTCCGACAAAGTAAAGGAGAGGCCGATGCTCTTTCCTTATACATTCCATGTTTCAATATTTTTTTTCTATTTTCTAGATGTAAAATGATGTATGGAAAGAGAACAAATTAATAAAAATTTGTACATTATGAACTTTGCACGATGTCTGCTTCCTTCCTTTAGCTTTTTATCATTGTTTGCATCCTTTCCTTTTTGCCAAAATAAGTCCAACGCTTATTTTGACATCACATTATTTTGCCCCCCGCTTAGTGCCCATTTTAAATAAGTAGCAAGCTTCAAGTCTTTAATCTGGGATTCAATTAATTTACCACTTATATACGTGGGCTAGGATCTCACTCCGTTGCTTTAACAACCGTGATCCAAAGCAATAACTCTTCATTGAGCAAGTATCCCGACTAAAGTCAGAGTTCTTGAAAATAATTCAAACTCAAACTTCAGAAGTTGTGTGACGTTTGAGTTACTGTACCACTGTCTTTTCAACTGCCTTAAGAACTGTACGGGCCAAGTGGCATATTTTCACTGGAAGGACATGCATAGTGCTTCGCGCACCATGATGAACATTCTTTTGAAAATTGGGCTGTAAGGACAACAATGCCCCCTAACTGCTTAGCCTTTATAAATAGGGATTTTAGGGATGTATTGTCTCCATTTTACTATTTTCAAACATCTTCCAGAGAACTTTGTGCAACAGTGAAGTAGGAGCCCTAGAGGATTTTCAAACATTTTTATCTTCAACAATTCTGAGATTTTCACACACGGTACTCCCCTTTCTTTTTCCTTCATTATTGTAATTAAATAGCTGAATAGTTACGCGCTCCTCAATGGAGTGCGTTTCTATTTTTCAATTCCATAAAGTAGATTTAGGACTTTCAATCCTCTTCACATGGTCCTATCCTCTTGAAACACCCTTTCTGCCAATGTAAACGTGGCAGAGGTGTCCTTTTGAAGTTTCAAGCTTTGGAGGGAAAGGAGGTCGACGTGTAGGTGTGGACAATTCAATTCACCCTTCACCGTGTCTAAATCTCTAATTTAATTGATTCTGACATTTACTTACCAGCCTCTTTGGGTGTTCTCAGGATCTTTATGGCCAGAGGTAGGAGGGGAGCTAGAACGCAAGTACCGGTTACGGAGGCTCATGAATCAACCAAGGAGGACCAAATCCGGATCCGACGTGGTTCGGGACGGGTATACCCTTGGGTAGGGGATGATGTTTGGGAGCATTTATCCGAGCTTTCCTCTGAAAATAAACTCAGACAATTAGTACAGTATCTGGAGTTGACAAAAGGGAGAAACCGTGATAGAGAATTCTAGGTTTTATGCCCGGAGTGGAACGAGAGGGTTTGTTCTTCTAGGAAGGCGGGTTCATATTTCATGTTTCTTTACGAACCCCTCTTCGTCAAATTGGGGCTTCGGTTACCCTTCACCGAATTCTAGATTGCGGTACTCCAAGCTTTGCGTGCGGTTCCTACCCAAATTCACCCCAATGGTTGGGGTTATATTATTGCTTTTTAGAGATTTTTCCAGATAATGGGGCTGTAGTATTCGACCAATGCCTTTTTTTATTTCTATACCTGGATAAACCCCCAAGGGTTGGCAAAATAGAATGGGCGGCTCATAATTCGGTCAAGATCCGGTCACAAATCCTTCGATGTTTTCCAAGATAATTTCAAAGGATTTAAGACCAGATTCTTCAAGTTGATGGTAGCAGAGGGATTCCATCCCTTTTCCCTGAAAGATGACGGGAAGCCAAAGTTCCCATTATACTGGACTGAAGATGCTTGGTGTTTTCCTACTATGTTGCTTGAGAAAGAAGAGAAAGACCTTACTTTGGATGAGGTCAACTATGTTAAATTTATAACTCGGTATTCCAATTTATAACCCCTGGTGATGATCTTCTCTTTGTTTTGTTAGGTAGGAAGTAGGATATTATCACCCGTAACTTGCCTTGAACTTTTTAGGCTTTGAATTTCCATACTTCATAATTTTGCTTTTCTGACTTCCATCTTACTTTGTTGTCTTATTTTAGTAAGCAACATGGCGTCAGGACCTTCCTTGGTAGCTCTGCAAGCCTCGAGATCAAGGAGGGAAGGAGCAGGATCCTCTAGTGCCCCTACTGCTGCCGTCCCGACGTCTTCAAACTAGGGTATTATTATTCAAGAGACCCCAGAAGAACCGGACTCCATAACCCAGAGCCTTCAAGGGAGGAAAAGGAGACCTATCGAGAGCTCCGCTGATCATGGTAGGGAAAGAGCTTTGGAGAGTGGTAATCAAGAGAGGACAGACCCCTTGCCTATTATTTTAGGGCAGTATGATGTTGGGCCGTTCATAGATGGGCAGTTACTGAGCGATGAAGTGTTGGGATATATTTTAGAGCGGGATATGGCCCAGACTCTGGCCAAGCTTCATACTTCTACACTTCAGACCGTCGTCGAGGTCCGCTATATCGAGAAGTCCATCGAGGCAACCATTAAGAAGATGGTGGAGGAAAACAAAAAGGAAAATGAAGAGGTCGCCCGGAAGTTGACCGCGACTCTTAAGCTAAATGAGGATGCCCAATAACGAATTACTAAGTTAGAGGCGGCATTGGCTTCCTCTGACCTAGCCAAGAAGACACCTGAGGCAAAAGAATCTTCAAGCCAACGATACCATCAACACCCTCCTGGCTCGAATCACTTCTTTAGAAAAAGACGTGGAGGAGCTCAACACCATTTCGGGAAACATTAGTAGAGAGCAATTCCAGAATGTCATGGCTCAAATCCAACATTTCAATCCCGACATCATTCTTGCCTTGGAGGAGCTTAATTCGAAAAAAGTCTTCCATGACGGTCAACTCATTTGGGCAAAGGAGCTTGCTCAAGTCGATTCCGCTGCCAACCAAGATGCTGTTCCAACTCTAGTGGAAAGGGAACCTGATACTTAGATTTTCTTCCTTTTTCTTCATCCTTGCTCCCTGCGTGGGGTTTTTTATTTTTTGTAAGAACAATTACCCCGCATCTGGGCCTTTTTAAATTGAAACTTTGCTTTCAATGCTTGCTTTTCCTTGCAAATATAATTTACTTCCACGGTCAGTTTTGGGTCCAATTCCTGAAATATAGCACTTCTATTACACAGACTTAGGAAATAATTTTCTTATTAGGAAGACCATGGTCCAGGATCCCACACCCATAATAACGAGTGTATAGCATTCCAGTTGACTTAGGTAAAAATAACGCCTTAGTTTATAATCCAATGCCTATCATAACTAAGCGTTTTGGAATTTGAGACTTAGACAAAAATAGAAATCATTAATCTATAATCCAAGGTTCATATTAACGAACATTCAGAAACTTAAGATTTAGGCAAATATAACACCTTAATCCATCATCCAAGGTTCATACTAACGAACATTTGGAATCTTAAGATTTAGGCAAATATAACACCTTAATCCATAATCCAAGGTTCATACTAACAAACGTTTGGAATCTTAAGATTTAGGTAAATATAACATCTTAGTTAAAGGTTTTTTGCCCAAAGAAATTTGGCGCATATGGCCCCTTCTGCCTTAGGTATAATTTTCAATTGACCTTACCCAGGGTCCTTTTGGGATCCCATCTGGCTTAGGTATCGGTGAGGACCACGGATGTTGAATCCGCACTGCCTCTTGATTATTTGACCTTTTGATAGTCAATGCTAAGTATCGAGGATAGGTATTGACCCTACCTCATGACCTGGATGTACTAATGTGTCGCATATGTTAGATAAAATTTGAATAACTCTGTTTTATTAATGATTTTGGGGGACAAAGGTCCGTATAGAGTGTAGGATTCAACATAATGTACAAATTAAACATTAGCTTTACTAAAAGACTAGGTTGTCAAAGGCACCTAGTTATAGTATTTTCTAAGTTTATCCGCATTCAAGTAACTCTTAATTGGGGTGCCCATTAGAGTCTCCAATATGTAAGCTCATTTTCCAATGCTGACAACAATATGGTAGAGGCTTTCCCAGTTAGGGGCTAATTTCCCTTGGGAGGCATTTTTCCCCTGATATTCACTGGTTTGAGCACTAAGTCTTCTGGTTGGAACCTTCTAGGGACAACTTTCTGGTTATATCTGGCTGCTATTGTTTGTTTGAGGGCAACATCGCGTATATGGGCCACGCGTCTTCTTTCTTCTATCAAATCAAGGTTTTCCCTTATCAAACTGGGGTTATTGTCCTCTAAAAATTACTGATTGTGCAAACTTAGCTCACTTATCTATACCAGAATCATAGCCTCACACCCATACGTAAGCTTGAAGGGAGTTTCACCCGTGGTGGAATGAGGTATGGTCTGGTAGGCCTAGAGAACATGATCAAGCTGTTTGGCCCAATTTCCTTTAGCTTCATCCAATATTCTTTTAATTCCACGCACAATAATCTTGTTGGATGCTTCAGCCTGTCCATTAGTTTTGGGGTTCTCCACGAAACTACAATGGTGCTTTATTTTTAAGCCAGCCAATAGCTATTCAAAGCCTTTATCCTTAAACTGGGTACCATTGTCCGTTACAATGGACTCCGAAATTCCAAACCTGGTGATAATGTGGTACCAAGTAAACTTCTAAATCTGTGACGAAGTGATCGTGGCTAAGGGTTCTACCTCAATCCACTTCGTAAAATAATTCGCTGCAACCACCAAGTACTTTAATTGACCTAGGGCCTGGTGGAATGGACCTAGAATGTCCATACCCCATCTGTAGAAAGGCCAAGGTACAGACATTTTAGATAGCTCTTTGAAGGGAGCCTAGTAATGATCCGAGTGGCGCTGACACTTATCATAGATTCAGACATGCATATGAGAGTCAGCTTCCATTGTTGGCCAATAATATCCTACCTTTAGAGCTTTTAGGGCTAAGGCTTTACCTCCTAAATGATGTCCACAACTTCCCTTATGAATCTCAGCTAGGACATATTCAGCTTCTTTTGGAATGAGGCATCTAAAAAGGAGCGATGAGAAACCGTGACAGTATAACCGCCCACCATAGACGATGTACCTTACAGCTGTCTTGACCAACTTAGAGGCTTCTTTGGAATCAGAAGGTACAATCCCAGACTGCAAGTATTCCATAATAGTGGTGATCTAGGATGACTCCTTCTCTTCTATTTAGAATACGACATGATTCGTGATGGAAGGCTAAGAGAGAGTTTCTTGGATTACTGACCGATTTCGGGGCCCTTAGTACTGGCAAGCTTAAACAAAAGGTCTGCTCTGGAGTTCTATTCTCATAGAATGTGGTTAACTTTTGTCTTTTCAAAGTTCTTAAGAAGCTCTTATACTTTGACTAGGTATCTCTGCTGGAGAGGCTCCTTAGCTTGATACTCACCTCGGATCTGGGAGGTCACAAGTTGAGAATCACTACAGAGTGTGATCCTGGCTGCCCCCATATCTTTGGCCATTATCAGTCTGGTAATACACGCCTCATATTCAGCCTAGTTGTTCGATGTTAGAAATTCAAACTTCAGGGAATGTTCTAATGTTAATCCTTCTGAGTTTTCCAAGATTACCCCAGCACCACTTCTTTTGGGATTGGAGGATCCATCGACAAAGATAGTCTAAGAGATTCTTACTGGGTTACCAGGGTTTGATGTGAGTTCTGCTATGAAATCAGATAACGCTTGGCTTTTTATTGCTAGCCATGGTTGATAAGTGATCCCAAATTCAGAGAGTTCAATTGAGCAGGCAATCATTCTTCCGACTAAATTTGGCTTATGTAATACCTGGCGAATGGGCTAATCCGTTCTGACTACCACTGGGTGGCATTGGAAATATTACCAGAGTCTTCTGGCTATGATGATTAGTGCGAAAGCCACCTTTTCAACTATCTGGTAGCGAAGCTCTAGTCATTGCAGAATTTTGTTCACAAGGTAGACTGGTTTCTGCACTTCGCTTGTCTCCCGAATTAAAACAGAGCTCACTGTTTCCTTATGAATTGAGAGGTATAAGTAGAGCGTCTCACCGGGATCTGGTCTTGTCAAAATAGAAGGGGAGGATAGCAAGTTCTTCAGAGATAATAAGGCATCCTCACACTTCTAGGTCCATTCAAAATTCTTCCCCTTCTTTAGCATCTTAAATGGGGGAAGAGACTTATAGGCTATTTTAGCAAGGAATCTCGTGAGAGCTACAACATGGCTTGTGAGTTGTTGTACCTCCTTAACACTTTGAGGACTTCTCATGTCAAGTACTGCCTGACATTTATTCAAGGTTGTAATGAGGTCAAGTGTGATTAACATTGATTCAAAAAAATGGTTTTGATGATAATAAAGCAAAGAAAGGAAGGCAAATACACAAGACAATCCCAAAGAGCATCAAGTCTAGAATATAGGCTTTAGAACTTGTGTAAAGGTAGTTGAAGGATTCACACTAAGCTCATAAAATTTTTTCTTACTCAAATTAAATATGTTTTACAAAATAAGGATTTATATCTATTTAGATGGCTTTTAAGATCAAGCGAAATGTCTTTGAAAAACCTAATTGAAATCTATCTTAAGAAAACCTTTTTCAGAAGCAAATTTGTTAAGGCCATAACCGATTAGGATATGGCCCTAACCGGTTATTTTCTTTCTCAGAAGCAAATCTATTAAGGTCCTAACTGATTAGCATAGCCATCTAATCGATTATTTGCTTTCACAGAAGCAAACTTGTTTAAGTCCTAACCAGTTAGCATAAGATCCTAATAGATTTTTAGATTTTACAAAAGCCAATCTCTGGTCCCTAACCGATTAGGAATAGCTTCTAATTAGTTAGATTAATTAGATAAAGGCATTGCCTCTTTATGTTTTATATGCCTAACCGATTATGTGCTTACTCTAATCAGTTATTTGCTTTGACAGAGGCATTCGTATTCATCTCAAAACAAGGCCTAATCGGTTATAGATTTGCTCTAATTGGTTATTCACTAAAACAAAAGCTTTTATATTGGGTTTAAAGAGCTCCTAACCAATTAGGAAGCTCAGGTAATCGATTAAGCTTATAATTTGGAAAAAGGATTAAAACACGTTCAACAGCTATATTAAAGAGCATTTAATGCTCTCATCTACCCCCAATGGCTATCATTTGCCCTTAACTATAAATTTGAGTGTTAGGCATTAATGAAGGGTTAGAAAAATTGAGACCCACTATGTGAGAATCATTATTGAGCATAAAATTCATATTTCCATAATGATATTCATCATACTCTGTTTTTGAGCTTAGAAAGTGTGAATCTTCAATACTCATAAGCTTCAATTTATATCATCTACTCTTTGAGAGAGTTTCTATTTATCTATATCTTTGTATAATCTGTATAGAGAGGGTGAGGTATCCCTTGTTTGAAGAGACTCAAGCTACAAAGGGTGAGGTGTCCCAAGGTGGTGTTGAGTGCTCTAATTTGTAAAGGTTACAAGCACTTGATTCAAGCTTGGAATTTAGTGAAAAATCTTAAGTGATTGCTTGAGAACTGGATGCAAGCCACAAGTGGATTGGTGGCTGAACCAGGATAAAGCTTGGTGTTTGTTCTTCTAAACTCAACTCTTTAATATTGTGCACTATTTTATTGATTTTTCTTGAATACTATCTTGCTTGATTGTTGTATTTGTGAGTGAAAGTGTTCATCTCATCTATCCATTTATCTTTATTAATCAAATAGCTCCAACGAAAATAAGAATTCAAGTATTTTACGAAAGATTTGTGAACTTGTCTTATATACTCAATTCACCCCCTCTTGAGTAATTGAGGCCATTTGGTAACAAGTGGTATTAGAGCTAGACTCTTGTGTAAAGAGCTTAGCAGCTTCAAGAGAAGAAATGGCTTCAAATGATTTTTCAAATGAAAGTTCTTCTATAAATAAACCTCTCTTTTTCAATGGGAATGGTTATGCATATTGGAAAGAAATGATTAAATTTTTTATTGAAGCTATTGATTTAGATATGTGGGATGCCATTGAAAATAGTGCTTTTGTCCCCACATGTACTATAAACGGTGTAAGAACTAATACACCTATAAGTGAATGGACCAATGAGGACAAAAAGAAGGTTTAATACAACTTGAGAGCCAAGAACATCATTACCATATCTTTAGGGTATGATGAATTTTTTAGGGTGTCAAATTGTAAGACTGCCCAAGAAATGTGGGATACCTTTCAAGTAACTCATGAGGGCACAAGCGAGGTAAAGAGATCAAGAATAAACAATATCACTCATGAATATGAATTGTTTAGAATGAACCAAGGAGAGAGTATTCAAGAAATGCAAAAGAGATTTACACATATCATTAATCATCTTGCTTCATTAGGAAAGACTTTTCCTAATAAGAACCTTATTAACAAAATCTTGAGATGTTTAAGTAGGAATTGGCAACCAAAGGTGACGGCTATTGCAGAATCAAGGAATCTATCAATAATGATGCTAGTCACCTTATTTGGGAAGCTTTAAGAACATGAGTTGGAGCTAAATAGCCTCAATCAAAATGAAGAGCATGATAAGAAGAAAAATAGGATTGCACTCAAAGCCACCTCTTCTACAATTGAAGAGGACGATGAAGAAGGTGAAGAAGATGCAGAAAATCTTAAGCTAAGTGAGGAGAATCTTAGTTTCCTTATGAGGAAGTTTGGAAGATTCTTAAAGAAGAAGGGATTCCAAAGAAGTCCACCCTTCCCTCAAAAGAAAGCCTACCACAAATGAGAAAGATCCTCAACTCCTCCAAAATGTTATGAATGTGAAAAACTGGGGCATATGAAAATGGAGTGTCCCGTGTATCATAAGAAGACGGAGAAGTTTAAGAAAAGACATTCCAAAGAAAAGAAAGGAAGGAGAGCATATATAGCATGGGAGGACAATGACATAAGTTCTTCTAATAGCTCAGAGAATGAAGAAGCTCATATTTGCCTCATGGCTCAATGAGAAGAAAATGAAGATAGCGACACTGAGGTAACATCCTCTAACTTAGATTATTCACCTTCTTATAATGAATTACAAGATGCTTTTCAAGAATTATATGATGAATCTATGAGGCTCACAAAAATGGTTTTATCTTCAAATAAAACAATCTCCTTATTGGTAAACAAAGTTTTTATTTTAAATAAGGAGATTAATGAGCTTAAGATTGAAAATGAAACATTAGGACTTATTGATGCTAACTCATTGTGCATGACTTGCTCCTTACATGATAACACATCTATACCCTTACCTTGCTCATCATGAAAAGCATTTGAAAAAAAATTGAAGATTTAAACAACACTCTTTCAAAATTTACCCTTGGAAGAGACAACTTGAATGTGTTGTTAGGGAAACAAAAATATGTTTTCCAAAAAGCCGGTTTGGGGTATAATCTCAATAACCAACAAAAATCTTATAAAAATTTCTTTGTTTCCACAAATGCTTCAAGTAGCCCTTTATCAAATGCTTTCATTGTGGGAGGAAAGGGCATAGTGCATCCACATGTAATGTTAGAAAGAACATTAACACCAAGATTGAAACTAAAAAGGTTTGGGTTCCTAAGGGCATCTTGCCTAACTCTAACACATAAGGACCCAAGACAATTTGGGTACCAAAGGTTAAAACTTGAATGTGTGTTGTAGGTATGCTTGAAGACCAAAAGCTCAAGTTGGTATTTTGATAGTGGTTGCTCTAAGCACATGACTGGTGATGGCTCCAAGTTTTCCTTCCTTGTCCCCAAGAAGAGTGGTCACATGACATATGGTGACAACAACAAAGGGAAGATCCTTGGAGTTGGTAAAGTTGGTAAGAACCCTTCTTCATCTATTGATAATGTTTTGCTTGATGAAGGACTCAACATAACTTGCTTAGCATTAGTAAACTATGTGATGAGGGGAATAGAGTAATATTTGATTCTAATTATTGCATAATTAAGGGTAAAGATGATAAGCATGTTAAGTTTGTTGGTTATAGGGTCAATAATATATATATGATTAGCCTTGATGACATTTCCTCAAATGATGTTAAATGCTTTATGAGTAAAGAAAATGATTCATGGTTATGGCATAGAAGAATTGCTCACATTCACATGGATCACTTAAACAAATTGGTTTCTAAAGAACTAGTAATTAGTCTTCCAAAGTTCAAATTTGAAAAAGATAAATTTTGTGATGCGTGTCAAAAGGAAAAACAAGTAAAGGTCTCTTTTAAAGCTAAAATTGTGGTTTCAACTTCTAGACCTTTACAACTTTTGCACATGGATCTTTTTGGTCTTCTAGAACTATGAGCTTTGGTGAAAATTACTATGCATTAGTGATTGTGGATGATTTTTCTAGGTTTACATGGACATTATTCTTGTCTCACAAAAATGATGCTTTTCAATCATTCAAAAAACTTGCCAAAGTTATTCAAAATGAAAAAAGTTTTTGTATTGCATCCATAAGAAGTGATCATGGTGGTGAATTTGAAAACCATGAATTTGAAACCTTTTATGATGAACATGGCATTGAGTATAATTTTTCTGCCCCTAAAACACCACAACAAAATGGTGTTGTAGAAAGGAAAAATCGATCTTTAGAGGAAATGACAAGAACTATGCTTAATGAGGCCAACCTTCCTAAGTACTTTTGGGTAGATACGGTTAACACCGCTTGTTATGTTATGAATAGAGCCCTAATAAGGCCAATTTAAAAGAAAACCCCATATGAATTGTACAAGAAAAGGAAGCCAAATGTTTCACATTTTCATGTCTTTGGATTTGAATACTTTGTTTTGAATAATGGAAAGGATTAAGTGTTTTCCTGCTTCTATTTAATCATCATAACAGAAGCATTAAGCGTTTTCCTACTTAAAGCATCTGCTACAACATTCGCCTTTCCAGGATGATACTGCAACTAAAAGTCATAGTCCTTCAGAAATTCTAGCCAATGCCTTTGTCTCATGTTCAACTCTTTTTGGTCAAACAGGTACTTCAAACTTTTATGATCACTAAAAATAGTGAACGTTGCCCCATAGAGAAAATGAATCCACACTTTCAACGCAAACACTATAGCTGCCAGCTCCAAATCATGAGTCAGATAATTCCTCTCATGCACTTTCAACTGCCTCGACACATACGCTACAACCTTACGGTTCTGCATAAGTACACAACCCAACCCTTAGTATGAAGCATCACAATATACTTCGAAAGATTCGTTTGGATCAGGTAGAATCAAAACCGATGAAGTAGTTAGTCATCTTTTCAACTCTTGAAAACTTTCTTCGCATGTTTCAGTCCACACAAATGGTTGATTCTTTCGTGTAAGTTGGGTAAGAGGTCATGCTATCTTTGAAAACCCCTCAATAAATCGTTGATAGTAACCGGCCAATCCGATGAAACTACAGATCTCCGATACAGTCTTCGGTCTTTCCCATTCAATAACTGTCTCCACTTTTGAAGCATCAACTTCAATTCCTTCTTCTGATATAATGTGTCCCAAAAATTGAACTTCGCTTAACCAAAATTCACATTTGGACAACTTGGCATATAACTTATTCCCCTTCAGAATCTGGAGAACCACTCTAAGATGCTCAGCATGTTCCTCCTGACTTCGAGAATAAATCAAAATGTCATCAATAAAGACAACAATAAACTTATCCAAGTATGAACGGAAAATCTGATTCATAAAGTCCATGAATATCGCAGGTGCATTAGTCATACCAAATGGCATCACTTGATATTCATAATGTCCATAACGTGTCCGAAATGCATTTTTAGGAATATCCTCCGCTTTCACACGTATCTGGTGATAACCAGAACGTAAGTCAATCTTGAAAAATATTGCGGCTCTTCGCAATTGGTCCATCAAATCATCGATTCTTGGAAGTGGATATTTATTCTTTATCGTAATCTTGTTCAATTGTCGGTAGTCTATACATAGATGAGAAGTCCCATCCTTTTTCTTTACCAACAATACTGGAGCTCCCATGGTGATACACTAGGTCTCACAAATTGCTTCTCCAATAAATCCTCCAACTGTTTCTTAAGCTCTGCCAACTCCACTAGTGACATCCTGTAAGGCGCCATAGATATAGGTCCAGCTCCAGGTACTAAATCAATAGAGAACTCAATTTTTCTTTCCGGTGGTAGTCTAGGTATATCTTCAGGAAATTCATTAACTATGAAAATATCCTTCAAAACGTCTTTGCATTGAACCTCCAAAGAAAACATTAACAAATACTTTGATCTCCTTCTTTCAAACAAGCTTCTACTTGAGTAGCCGTTAGGAATCTAGAATTCTTATCCTCAGGAAAGACTAATGTCTTACTAGAACAGTCTATCAGGATATGGTTAGAAGACAACCAATCTATTCCTAAGATTACATTAATCTTGGAAATAGGCAAACAGATCAAATCCACATAAAAGATTCTATCCCTAACACATATAGGGCAATTCAAACATACTTTTGTAGTTATCACAGGCTTATCAGTAGGAGTAGCAACACTCAAATCGTAAGGCAATATAGTCACAGTTAATCCCAAATGCTCCACACAATCACATGCAATGAAAGAATGTGTTGTTCCCGAATCATATAACACTGTTAAAGGATTACCTTCGATGGCACACTCCTCCATAATCAAGTCCTTCGATTTAGTGGCTTCTTCCCCGTTCATAGTATACACATGACGACCCGCCTGTGGCCTCGCCGTACAAAAACTTCCCACTGATGGTTCCGCCTTCAGTTGATCATATTCTCTGGAAAAATATCCAGGCTTCCCACATCTATAATAGATCACCTCTTTATGTTGACAGTCTTTTGTAAGATGATTCTTCCTACACTTGAAGCATTTAAGAGTAGAAGTCCCAGCTTAACTCGCCTTGTTGCCACTAGAACTTCCTCCAAAAGATTGTTGTCGGTTCTGACCTCATGCTGGTCTAGTATACAGTTTTTGCTGATATCGGTTGCCACCGCTACCCTTTCCCCTTTGGAACTGTGAAGGTCCAAAGTTCCTGTTCCTTGCCTCACGTTGGTTATCAATCTCTTCAACTTTACGACACTTGTCTAACAATGCTGGAAACTGGTCGATATCCACTATTGCTAAAGCTCGCTTAATATCAAGCCTCAACCCCTCTTCAAACTTTCTGCACTTTCATTCCTCATCTGGGTGCATCTAAAAATATCTCGAAAACTTAGACAAGCTTTCGAATTTTGCAGCATACTCACTTATAGTCATCGCTCCTTGTCTCAAACTAAGGAATTCCATCTCCTTAGCATGAGAACACTGGCTGGAAAATACTTTCCTAGAAACTTCTGCTTAAAGAGCTGCCACGTCACAACTCTCCCCTCATCTTGAATCAATCTCCGGGCTCCTGCCCACCAAGCTTCTCCATCCCCTACTAACACAAACGTTGCAAAAGTCAGCTTTCTCTCCTCAGTACAACCCATACCTTCAAATATCTTTTCTAATTCTTTGATCCACAGATCAGCTTCCTCTGGGTCAAATTCTCCATGAAACTTTGGTGGATTGTTCCTTTGAAATTCTGACAGACTGGGAGCATCTTCAATTGCTCTTTGGTTTTCTGTACAACAACTTCAGCCATCCTTTGCATTACTACTACAACTGCAGCCATATTTTGGTTATCGTCACCAACATCTCCAAATCTTGATCTAGTATTCACGTGTTCTCTTCCTCGTCCAGCCATTACGTTTTCTCTAATCAAGCTGAACAACACACTGAAGAGTTAAAGTCAATCTTCACATAATATTATTTTCTTTTAGAAAACAAATATAGAGAATCACACAATTTAAACAAGACAAACCTAACTTCGAACCCAAAAAGACTCTAACTTGGGCTCTTATACCAACTAATGTAACACCCACCATAGGGTATCACATTTATGTTACTTATTTACCAAATTACCCCCTTATTATAAAATAGTGCTTTGTAATGTAAATACGAGTTGTAAAATTTCTTAATAACAATAAGATAAACTTAGCAGAAAATAAAAACATTATAACATCATCACAAATAATTTACATCATATATCTATAAGTCTTAGTACTGTCATATTTTAATATTTACAAACTAGACTCTCAAAATATTTGAACATTATTTAAAACTAACATACTGCCCAAGTCCTACTAATCAATAGAACCCTCAGACGGGTCCTCCTCAGATTCCTCAGCAGACTGGAATCCGAACTGACGCGAAGTCCTACGGACAGGTGTCCGCATAGATGACACAACACTGATCTCACTAGGAGTACGGTAGTAAGTTCCCCAGTACTGCCTAATGGATAGTGGAAACTCTAGGTGTACATTAATATTTACACTAAAGTAAGGGTGTCCATGATAAAGTCTACTTAAAACAATATTTAAGTCTCCTATGCAGTAAATACGCTCTCTTTCCAGATCAAAGTGCCACGCTTTCGATCCACCACGAAACGTCAACCTCATATACCCTAGAAAACTGGGCATCTCCATCTTCTCAGAACTCTGCTTCCTCTACAGGAATTTGCTCCTCTTCTACTTCTTGCTCAAGTCCTTGCTCAACGTCTTTACATATATAATTACAGTACAAAAATAGGCATACAAAGAGGTGAGATCACCTACGCCAATATCAGTATGATAGTAACAGAGATAAACACATACAATAAATCATACCATCAACATTATTTATTATCGCATCAAATTTAATAAACAATAATTATTATCATGCTCTCAATATTTCTAAATATTCAAGAATTCAAATATCTCATCAGTATCAATATTCAATAATTATGCATATGCACATAGACTCAATTTCTTACTTCATGGAGCTAAAACTCAGGTCGGAGAGAGTCATTGAAAAGAATTGTCTATACCAACATGCCTCAGACCACGTGCTCAAATTTGCACATCAAGCATATACATGACAGTCTTTATCAGATCTTGACTAAGAATAGTGTCTCAGTCAAGATCATCGGTGTGTTGCATCGGTCAAACCTACGGTACAGAAGAGCTACCAACTACCTATTGTAGGCAACCCGTACCCCAATGCCCCCAAAGTCAACAAGTGACTTACACTACGAATATCGCACTCACTCAAGAGGTGTATTCTCTCCTAGGCAATTAGCCTCATACAATCCATCGGACCTTTCCAATGCATGTACAAATGCACCATTCTCAGTTCAATATCATTATCTCTTAATTAGATTTCACACATTGATTTCGACAGTATCTTTACTATATTTTCATCGCGAAATCATATTTTTGTATATTCTCAATCGCGCAACATTTCTATCGTATTTTCAAATCGCGTATTGATTTTTTCAACATTTTCTCATTCGCGTAAAATATATCTAACATATTTTAAATCAAAATATGATTTTTCTCATTTAATACCAAAAATTAACTTTATTTTTTATATTTACATATTAGTCCCTCTATAACATAATATTTACGTTATAGTCTCTTTCTTAGAAAATATTTGTAATATAGCCCCTCATTTATAAAATATTTGCAGTATAATCTCTCTTTAAATAATAATTACAATATAGTCCTTCTTAAAATAATAATTACAATTTAGCCCCTTTAAAAGTAAAAATTATAATATACCTCTAAAAATTAGTATTTCTACTATTTCCCAGAAAGTGGTAATTCTCTCCTTTGCTTAAAATATTATAACTCAAATTTTCCCAATGCGCTTCAAAACCTATAGGGTGAGCTATAAGTTAGAAAACTTCAAGTATTGACATCTATTTTCATAACCTAAGTATTTAATTACATCATTTTGTTTTCCAAAAAGTATTATGCTTGCCACTAGATCCAAACTCCTTCAAACTGCTTTCCTTTTCAATTAACCCTTTAAATCTACACTTGATAAAATAATTTAGTTCTACATTATGAAAAATGGCATGTTGGCCAAATTTTCATTCTTGCTTCAAAACTCATTGTAATTCATTTTTCTAACACTTTAAATCCTTGTAAAACACCTTAATTCATTTTAGTGTCATGGAACCTTTAATCATCAATTTAAAATCATCATTTTAGGACTCTTGGTCCTCTTTAAACTAGTGAGGCCGTGTGCCTCTAAGCTCTTTGGAGCTCTCATATGATCTTTCCATCATGTTGTTCACATCTTAATTAACACATACATTCTCATGCTTCCAAAATTATACATACAAGCATTTTATCAAAACTATAATCATACTATCACACATGCAATCACAAACATAAAATCATAAACAACACAATCAAAATCAAAGAAGCATCTAACAACAAGTGAATAAACCCTTATGGGTTTTTCACTATACACAACCATCTCCTCACTACCAACATTTGATTGGTGAGGTGAAATCTCCCTCTTTCCTCTTGAAGACAAGGTCCCTAAGCTCCTCTCCTTCTCCTTGATTTCGTGTGAACCAAATCAAATCCCTAAAAATTCTAAAATAATTACCAAAATCACAAACAAGACTTAATAACAAAGAACCATGGAACAATCATGATTTAGAAAATCAAAAACTTAAATTAAAATCAAAGAATCAAAAGTTTACCTTTAGAAAAGTAACCCAAAGCTTGGATTTTGAAGCACTAGGAGTAGGTTTTTCACAAAACTTTCTAAATGAAAAGTGTTTAGAATAGGGTTTAGGTTTAGGAAATGTAGAGAAGTAAAATTATAGAAGATGGGAGGTGGTTTTGGGTGATGGGGCCGAAACTCCAAGAGAATAAAGAAAGGAAAAAATGTTCTTTGTGTTCTTGGGATTTTGAGAGAAAAGAAATGCTTAGCATTTTAGGTGAGAGAAAAGTGAATATTGAGAGGGAATTAGAGAGAGTGCAGCATGAGAGAGTGTATAGGAGAGATTAGGAGATAAACTTGATAGTAAAATATCATGTTGTGTTCACATTAGGAAGGCACATGGCCTATGTCACCAATTGGTCATCTAATGGTTGGTATCAGAGCTAGACTCTTGTATAAAGAGCTTAGCAGCTTCAAGAGAATATGGCTTCTTCAAATGGTTTTTCAGAAGGATTTTTCATAAACCGACCACCCTTTTTCAATGGGGATGGTTACGCATATTGGAAGGAAAGAATGAAAATCTTCATCGAAGCTATTGATTTAGATGTTTGGGATGCTGTCGAAAATGGCACTTTTATACCCACACATGAGGTCGATGGAGTAAGGACCGAAACACCACGAAATAAATGGTCTGATGAAGATAAAAGGAAAGTTCAATTTAACTTAAAAGTCAAAAATATTATTACTACTACTTTGGGATGTGATGAGTTTTTTAGAATTTCAAATTGTAAAACTGCTAAAAAAATGTGGGATACTTTGCAAGTTACCCATGAGGGTACTAGTGAAGTTAAGAGGTCGAGAATAAATTCTCTAACTCGTGAATATGAGTTATTCAGAATGAACCAAGGAGAAAGCATTCAGGAAATGCAAAAGAGGTTCACCCACATAGTTAATCATCTTGCATCTTTAGGCAAAAGTTTTTCTAACGAAGATTTGATTATCAAAGTTTTGAGATGTCTTAGCAGGATTTGGCAACCCAAAGTGACAGCAATATCAGAATCAAGGGATTTGTCCACAATGACTTTAGCTACCCTCTTTGGAAAACTTCATGAGCACGAATTGGAACTAAGCAGATTAAGCCAAAGCGAAGAGAACGATAAAAAGAAAAAGGGGATAGCGCTCGAAGCCACTTCATCAACATTCGAAAATGATGATGAAGAAAATGAAGAAAGTTCAGAGAACATCGAGGTAAGTGAAGAAAATCTAAGTTTGCTAGTTAAAAAGTTTGGTAAATTTCTTAAGAAAAAGGGAACGCAAAGAAGACCTCCCTTCCCTCCGAAAAAGACACATTTCAAAGGCGAAGGAGCTTCATCGACTCCAACTTGCTATGAATGTGACAAACATGGTCACATGAAAATGGAGTGCCCAGTTTATCAAAAGAAGAAGGAGAATTTTGAAAAGAAGCCTTTCAAGGAAAGAAAAGGAAGAAAAGCGTACATAGCGTGGGATGAAAACGACATGGACTCAACTGACAGCTCAGATAGTGAAGAAGCTCAACTGTGTCTCATGGCAAAAGGAGATGAAGAAGAAAGTGAAAACGAGGTAAGTTCTAATACTACTTTATTGACTTATTACGATGAGTTACAAGATGCTTTTGAGGAACTACATGAAGAATCTTTAAAATTCACAAAAATTATCTCTTCCGCTAAGAAAACAATTTCTTCTTTAGAAAATCAAATTCTTATTTTAAATAAAGAAATAGAAGAATTAAAAATTAAAAATGAAACCTTAGGAATCATTGATGCATGCACAAATCATTCTTCACATGCTTCTACTTCTTCATCTTGTTCTTCATGTCATATACTTGAAAAAGAAATCGAAGACCTAAAGAATACTCTTTCTAAATTCACCTTTGGAAGGGATAACTTAAATATTTTGTTAGGAAGACAAAGAGTGGTTTTTCAAAAAGTCGGGATAGGTTATAACCCGAAAAATCAACAAAAACTCTATAAAAATTTCTTTGTGCATTCTTGTGTCTCAAGTTGTCCTTTTATTAAATGCTTTTACTGTGGAAGAAAAGGACATAGTGCTTCAACATGTAATGCAAGGAAAAACATAAATACAAAAGTTGGAACAAAAATGGTTTGGGTTCGTAAGGGTACTATACCCAAAACTGACAAACAAGGACCCAAGAAAGTTTGGGTACCAAAAGTTAAAAACTAAACTTGTGTTGTAGGTGTGCTTGAAAGCTAGGAGCTCAAATTGATATCTCGATAGCGGCTGCTCCAAGCACATGACCGGGGACGACTCAAAATTCACCATGCTTATTCCCAAGAATCATGGACACGTCACTTATGGCGATAACAACAAGGGAAAAATTCTTGGACTCGGCAAAGTCAATAAGAACCCTAACTCCTCTATAGAAAATGTACTGCTTGTTGAAGGTTTGAAACATAACTTGCTTAGTATTAGCCAATTATGTGATAAAGGAAATAAAGTTATATTTGATTCAAACTGTTGCATAATTGAAGATAAAAATGACAAGCATGTTAAATTCATTGGTCACAGAGTAAACAACATCTATATGATTAGTCTTGATGATATATCTTCAAATGATGCGAAATGCCTTTTAAGCAAGCTTGGGTCATGTTTTCTTTGTCCATAACTCTGAATTATTTTCTGAAAGCTCTAATCTGTGAAAACTATTTTCTACGCTCTTTCTGTTTAAAAACTTTGAGATATTTCTGTGAGAGCTCCATTAGCACTTCAATTTGTATTACTTACTCTGAGTGAGAGTTTCTCTTCATCTATTTTCTGATATTCTGTATCGAGGGTGAGGTATCCCTCAAGGTTTGTATAAGGGAGAGGCATCCCTGCAGGCTTAGACTTTAGCACAAGGGTAGAGTGTCCCTGTGTGTGAAAAGTGCTCTATTTTGTAACGGTAGCAAGCACCTATTGAAGCTTGTATACTTAGTGAAAAATCTCGGCTTTTGAGGACTGGACGTAGACCACAAGTGGGTTAGTAGTCGAACCAGGATAAATATTGTGCCTGCTTCTCTGTTCCCTAATCTCTTTATTTTATGCAATTTAATTTACTGCACATTTATTTATCGCTGCTCTTTATTGTTTCTTTTCTTCTTCTCGCTCCTTCTGTGAATTTATTTATTAAGTTCTTAATATTTGATTTAATTGAAAAGAGGTTTTGCGAAAAAGTTTTATACTCAATTCACCCCCCTCTTGAGTACTGGAAGCCACTTGGTAACAATGGTCACAAAAGACCATTCATAAAGGCTTGAGAAGCCTCATTGACCTCCTTGGCCGTGTGGCTTTCTCGAAAAAGGTAACTAAGTTTGCTTTTAATTTTAATCTAGTTACTTTGTTAGCAATTAACTACAAACTAGATTAGGTTTTCTAATTACTTGATTAACTATCTAGTTACATAGCTAACTAGTAAATTAGGTCATTGCATATGTCATGCATAGTCATAACTTCTAGATGGAATTAGGATATTTAGATAGTAACTAGATCATAATTAATTAGTAACTAGGTTAGTTCACTTAATTCCTTAATTAGGCAATTAGGTTAACTAAATTAGGTTTATTTAGTTACTTAGTGACTAGCCAAGCCATTATTATTGACTAAATCCTAACCATTGAAATTAGCCTCATCTCCTAACCATTGACTAAATCTAAGGTAGATATCACAAGTTGCTTTGTCAAGATTGTTCTCACACCATTGATCAAATTAATGGTGACGATCAAAGGCTTCTTAATCAAGTTTTTCATCCAA
Source organism: Ormosia semicastrata (assembly GCA_029884595.1). Taxonomy (NCBI): domain Eukaryota; kingdom Viridiplantae; phylum Streptophyta; class Magnoliopsida; order Fabales; family Fabaceae; genus Ormosia; species Ormosia semicastrata. The sequence goes on along the minus strand of JAQQTO010000048.1, from coordinate 35,414,823 downwards.
CGGTCCACAATAAAGTCTATGCCACTATATTTGACCAATTCCTATTGGTTTAGAAAAGTCCAACCATCGTTTTTGACTGATTCCTATTGGTTCATTTCAAATTAGGTTACAAAAAATATTCTAAACACATTTTTTGTCATTTAAAATATATCGGGTCAAATAATTTATAGCAGAAGCTGCTATAAATAAAACAGTAGATATTTATTCATGAAATATTTTTATTTCACAGATAAATTCTATAAATTAAAAGATTCTTTTCTGTGTCTCTCAGATTCGGGTTTAGTAAGTTCCCCGTCTCCGAATAATTCAAATAAGATTTTTCTCGACCCGAAAATTATTATTTTCCTGACCCGGAGCAAATCACACAAACAATCAAAAATCATCTCAGAACAGTCAAATTAATTTTATAACACACAAAAAAATACAAAATAGTGAAATTCTGCTATTACTGTTAACATAGTCAGAATTTGGGGTGTTACAAGATGCATGTAATCACTTGGCTTTTATCTCTCAAGTTGAACCTAAAAACATAAATGAGACCATTAATGATAAACATTGGATCTTGGCCATGCAAGATGAACTAAATCAATTTGAGAGAAATCAAGTTTGTGAATTAGTTCCAAGGCCCAATGATTATCCTATAATTGGCACCAAATGGGTCTTTAGGAACAAACTTGATGAAACGGGCTTAATAATAATAAACAAAGCTAGGCTTATAGCTAAGGGCTATAATCAAGAAAAAGACATAGACTATGAAGAAACTTATGCTCCCGTAGCTAGATTAGAGGCCATTAGAATGTTACTTGCATATGCATGCATCATGGATTTCAAGCTTTATCAAATGGATGTTAAAAGTGTCTTTTTAAATGGTTTTATACAAGAAGAGGTGTATATGGAACAATCTCCTAGTTTTGAGGATTTTAAAATGCCCAACCATGTTTTTAAATTAAAAAAGGCCTTGTATGGCTTGAAACAAGCTCCTAGAGCTTGGTATGAAAGGTTGAGCAAATTTCTTTTAGAAAATGGCTTCTCTAGGGGAAAGGTTGACACTACTCTCTTTGTCAAGCATAAAAAGCATGACATTCTTCTTGTTCAAATTTATGTTGATGATATAATATTTGGTGCCACTAACAACTCTCTTTGTAAGGAATTTGCTAATATTATGCAAAGTGAGTTTGAGATGTCCATGATGGGTGACCTAAACTTCTTCCTTGGTCTCCAAATCAAGCAAACGAATGATGAGACTTTCATAAGTCAGTCCAAATATTGTAAGAAGTTGCTCAAGAAGTTTGGAATGGAAGGTGCCAAGCATATGACTACACCAATGGGCACCTCGTGTTACTTGAACAAGGATGAAAGAGGTAAATCTGTAGAAATCACAAAATATAGAGGTATGATTGGCTCACTTCTTTATCTTACAGCTAGTAAGCCGGATATCATGTTTAGCGTGTGCATGTGTGTTAGATATCAAGCTAATCCTAAAGAAACACACCTAAGTGCTGTAAAACGAATTATGAAATATCTTATTGGCACTTCACAAATGGATTTGTGGTACCCTAAGGGTGCCTCTTGTAGCCTAGTTGGTTACTCCGATTCTGACTTTGCTGGATGCAAAATGGATCGAAAAGCACTAGTGGGACATGCCACTTGCTTGGAAGCTCACTAGTTTCTTGGCATAGTAAGAAACAAAATAGGGTGGCATTGTCTACAACTGAAGCTAAATATGTTGCAGTTGGAAGTTGTTGTGGACAAATCCTTTGGATGAAGTAACAACTTCTAGACTATAGTCTAGAGCTAGATCACATCCCTATAAGGTGTGATAACACTAGTGCTATCAACTTGTCAAAAAATCCCATTTTGAACTCAAGAACAAAACACATTAAAATCAGGCATCACTTTATAAGAGATCATGTTCAAAAAGGTGATTGCATCCTTGAATTTGTGGAAACTACTATGCAAATAACTGATATTTTTACTAAACCATTAAACAAAGAAGCATTCTTCTATATAAGAACTGAACTTGAAATATTGGCTCAGTCTTGCATTTAATTCTGCACAAATTGGTCATTTGTTGATAAATTGGTTATCTTTGCTGCATAATTAATTTTTCTGATGCCTAACTTGCAATTCTACTACATAATATTGTTGTTTTGTTGTGCAATTTTAATAAGTTTAATCACTTTTGAATCCAATACTGACTTGAGCATCAGAGTGTCCCCCTATTTTGTTTTGTAGGTGCTTGACCCATGCTTAAGTCCCTTATCTTCCCCTAATCATGTTCCTGCTGAAGAAAATTATTTCTTAATCACTTGAAGAAAAAAATTCTATGTTTAGGATGCCTCCATAGTGATTAAATGTTAATAAAAGTGAAATCAAGTTAAGTTGGAACAGTTTGGTGATGAAAAGTCTAATCTCTTGAAAAATAGCAGCTTTAGAAGTGCAATAATCTATTAGAAAAGGAAAAGAATCTATTATGTGGGGCTTGGAAATTTGGTTGATAAAAAATGTTCTCTACCATAGCTCAATAACTGGTTAGGACAACTATATAACTAGTTATTTCAGCTCATAAGGCCTGACATTTTAAATTTCATACAAAGCTAACCGATTATACAGAACCCTGTAATCGGTTATTTGCCAAACCGTGAGCTCCCCTTTCACTCCCAACATGCTCTAATCAGTTAGCCCCAACCTCCTAACCGATTAACATGCTCCTCAAAACACAAAAGCAGTAGCCTCCACTCTCATTTTCACGATGGCCCGATACCTCCATCCTCACCTTCTTCTTCTTCCCTCAAACACCCACTCCTCTCTACTAACACCCTCTACAAATCCAACCAAAATCCACCATTCAAACATTATTTCCATCATTTTCCACTACTTTCCACCGATTAAAACTTCCTTTCTCCTCCAAATTTTTCACCTTCCCTCTCACTTCTCTCTTCTCAACCTTGCCCTGGCCTCCATTCTTCAACCATGGCAAGCAGTTCTTTTCACCCCAAACGCTCACACCAAAAACCCCAATGTACCTCTGCCACCATCCATTTCACCTCCTGATCGAGATTTTTCAGTTAGCCTCAACATTGGGAGGTACTTCTCCCACAGGGATCAAATAAAGAGATACACATTACACTTTCATGCGCGACGTCTCATTCAACCCAAGTACATAGACTGGGACTTCTTCGTCAGAGAAGGATTCACATACCTCACGAAGCTCTTGGAATTTCATGGGTTAAAAACTCTTGTCACCACCAACCCCGGGTACTTTTATCTTGAATCCACCAAAGTTTACTTCTGCAATTTAAATATTATTGGTGAAAATTTAGTTTCTGAGTTTAAAAGACATAGAATCGTTGTGCAACCAAGTTAGTGGACTACCATATTTAGTCTCACTTATTCTGGAGATAAACTGCCTGTGGAAAATCATAACTCTTGGGAGGACTTTGATCGAGACCAAGCAGTAGCAAATATGCTTCAACCAAGAACTCAAATGCCAAAAGGATCCTTTACTGCTAGTGTTTTGAACTTACAGGATCGTCTTCTTCACTTCATAGTCACACACATCCTAGTACCAAGGGCAAACAAATATGCCTTAGTTGAAGAAGAAGACATTTTCTTGATATGGGCACTCAAAAGACATGTGAAGATTAACTGGCCTTATTACATCATGCATTACATGATGAAAGCTAAAGAAAAGGCAGTTATGGTGTTGGTGTATGCCCTAGAGGCTAATACATTTTCTGTATTTATATATATATTCCATTATGCTATTTTATATATGAGGCATTTCATTTATTGTGTTCTTTTTTGATAAACATAATAAAGTCCTTAGAATAGTAAGTTTGATGCCATAGGACATCAAGTGGATGACTTGATTGTGAGATCCTTTTGGTTACAACACTATTCTTAAATGTCCCTAGTCAAGTATTATTGTTAATTAGGACAACAATAATACATTGAGACTAGTATGTGTAGAGACTGATGACCGCATCTCACGGGTCATGGATATGAGATATCAAGTCTTCACATTGGTACATATTAGAGTAATGATGTCTTGGATGACCCACCATGAGAACGCTACATGGATCGTTACGTGAGTGTCATGCGATTCTCATAGTGATAATGGTGTTTGTGGTCCTTTGACCTGAAATCACTACGATTCCTACATGAGAGTTGTGTGTTTTAATGCCATCAAACGTCATCTCGTAACAAGGTGATTATAAAGTTGGTTATTGGACATACCGCAAATCATGCGAGAGGGATGTGAGTGACCTAGATGGAATTTGTCACTCCTACATAACAGAACGATATCTTCGGGGCCCATTGAGTGAGACGCAAAATGCATGGCCATGCTCAAATGAGTCAATATGAGATATTGATCTCATTTGTTGTTACAAAGTCTACTCGAGTATCGGAAACGAATGATTGGACTATACAAGGGTGACGCGCATTCCATGCCTTGTGTTCAATCTAGATATCTTGACAAAGGGACTAAACGACACGGAAACATTGATCACGGATAGGTTATGTCAAATTACGACATTCTCATTACTTGGGTAGCGTGATGTGTTGCTAGATACACACTTGTTTATAATATTAAAATGAGATTTTAATATTACTACCAACGTCATGAGAACCTGCAGGTCGCACACTTAGAATAGACTAAATTGGAGCAATAAGGATCCAAGTTGGACTCGGATTCAATTGTGGGCCTAACTCATGACAGATGGGTTTTAGGGTTGCACTTACCTTGCTCTTGCATCGCTCACACTCACTTAAGGCAGCCACTATTATAAATAGTACTTGTTAAGGGGGCTGCTATAGATGTTACATCACAACCCTAGCCGCACCTAAGAAAGTGAGTGAGAGACGGTGAAAGGTTCTTCTCTTCTATTCGAAGCTAGCACCGCGAAACAGAGCGTGACTCCTTTTTGCAAGTCCGTTCGTGTGGATACCGCAAAACATCGTCACTATTACGGTGTTGGTGATTCACCTCGCTTGTGTTTATCACGCTTCAAGAGGTAATTTTTAAAAACTCGGATTATGGACTTTTCGCATGGATCCCGTGTGGGAATCCTATTATTCCGTTGCGAGATATTTTGATCCGCAATTCCCAACAAATGGTATCGAGCCACTTGCGAAACTATGATTCGGTTTTTCTGCTTTTCTTGTTATATGCGATAACATGATTCGTTGCTTTCCTTTCATAAAAGATATGATCTTTATATGTTATTTCTGAAATCGAAATAATGATGTATGAAACCATGTTTTGTTTTATTTGTTGTTTACGAAACATGTTGATGTTTTTGAAACCATGAAGATGTTCATATAATTCTGCGAAAACGGTTTTGAATGCTTTCTATTTTTGCGTTTTTCTGATATCTATATATGTGATATGTATGATTCTGCGAAAAACGATTTTGAATGCTTTCTATTTCTGTGTTTTTCTGTATGAATGCGATATACACAGCAGTGCGACACAAGGTTTTGGAAACCTTGTTTTCATTTTGCGACGGCTATGAAGCTTCCTCGTGACATGAAGTGTTCATGTCTTCACGAATTCTGGAAACCCTGTTTCTGGATAGGTGATGGCGGCTGTGAGTTACCCCTGCGGCACATGAAGCGTTCATGTGTTTGCGGGCCTTAGGGTTCAAATGTTGTTGCCCTAGCCGTCATGGAGGCAGAAGGGGTCCAACTCGAATTTTTCTCCAAGAAACCAAGCGGGAACCCCGTCGGGGCGCTGCCCCGAACCCCGTTGCGTGGTGTGTGATATTCGAAAGCGCGATATTCAAATCTTTGTTTTTATAATTCACAAAATAATAATGTGTTATTTCTTTGTGTTTATGTATTCTTAGAGATGCATGGTGCATGGTTATGGCCTTAGTCTTTATTTTATGCTATTTTGGTTATTTTAAATATGACCTGCGTGTCGTGCCTTTCTCTCTACATTCTGATTGTACATTCTCTTCTCATCTAACTCCCCTCGAATGTAAAAGAGGTTTCTATAATGTAATCATCATGTGGAGACAAGGAAATGGCATCAAATGAGGACGTTGGTGGGAGACGCTTGGTGAAGCTAGCTTTTTTTTTTAAAAGCTAATCTCTTAGAGGCCATAACCATGTCACATTTATTATTTGCTTTATATGTATGAGATGCATGGATGATGTTTATGGTATGTTAAACAAGTTTAATAAATGGTGAGATCTAATAATAAAATTCCCTCAAAGAAAATATTAAGTCATTATGTGATGCTTTCCAATGCGTGGCACTAATCAAGACTAATATCGATTAAGTGTAGGTCTGCCAAAGCAGGGTGCCTTTATCTATATTAGTAAGATGCGATGGGATAAGAGTAATATCCAAATGCCAACCATTGGGTCTGACTTAACTAGGCCATTTCAATAGGATTGAAGGCTTAGAGGCATGAAGTTGGGCTTTAGTCCATTAGATGGATTAGAATAAGTGTTATTCACCCAACTATCCAAGAGTTGCATGTGATGTAATTGGAAAGAGTTTCCTACCTAAATAACCGAATTTTGGGCGATCACCAAAGGCGACTCAAAGCTAGGTAAAATATGGATCTTGGCCCACTAGGAAATCTTTCGATGGGATTTTCCGAGTCAATGCTGAGGGTCATTGATTTGAATAAAATAGTGGGAGGCATATTTAATTAAAAGACCTCATTAAATATGTTTATGGCATGATACTTATATTTTTGCATGTTTCGTTAATAGATAACCATGGCAACAAACACATCGGGTACTTTATCATTGCGATCCGTCCTTGAGAAGGACAAGTTATCCGGAACAAATTTTCTAGACCGGTGCACAGAATTTGAGGATTGTCCTCAAGCAAGAGAAAAAGTCTGTATGTTTTGGAACAGCCTATTCCTGAGCCACTTGCTGCTAATGCCCCTAGAACTGAAAGAGATGCTTATAAGAAGCATCAAGATGATGCCTTGGACATTGGATGTCTAATGCTGGCCACCATGAACTCTCGAGCTCCAAAAGCAACATGAGAACATGGATGCATACGATATGATCGTACACCTTAAGAAGCTCTATCAAGAGCAGGCCGGTACATGAGAGATTTGAGGTCTCTAAAGCAATCTTGTTTCGGTCAAGGTAGTAGAAGGAAGCCCTGTTGGTGCTCATGTACTCAAGATGATTGGGTACATTGAAAACCTAGAGAGACTGGGTTTTCCTTTAGGCCAAGAGTTGGCCACTGATTTAGTCCTGCAGTCGTTGCCGGAAAGTTTCAGTCAATTTGTCATGAACTACAACATGAATGAGATTGACAAATCACTACCAGAGTCAGTAGGCATGTTGAGAATGCTAAATGAGCGAACATCAACAAAGGTAAAGGGAAGGCCATAATGATGGTCCTAAAGAATAAGGGCAAGAAACGTGAAAAAAAGCCCAAGGACAACTGGAAGGGCAAGGGCAAGGACAAGTCCAAGCCTAGCACTTCTAGCTTGAAACCAGTGGGTGGAGTGGCTAAGGAAGGTACATGCTTCCATTGCGGTCAGACCGGACATTGGAAGAGGAACTGTGCAAGTTCCTGGAGGAGCTCAAAAGAAGAAGGGAAGTGAGACTTCCACTTCGGTATTTTTGTTATTGAAGTCAATTTATCTACTTCGCATCATGGGTATTAGATACTTGGATGTGGATCTCACATTTGTGTAAATGTGCGGGATCTAAAGAGCGATGAGACCATTGACGAGGGCGAAGTCGACCTACGAGTTGGAAATGGAGCAAAAGTTACTTGCATTAGCTGTAGGGACTTATTTATTATCTTTGCCCACCGGGCTTGTAATAGAGTTAGAGAACTCGCTATTTTGTGCACGCTATTAGTAGGAATATCATTTCTGTTTCTTGTTTGGACAAGAAAGGTTTTTCTTTTATAATAAAGGACAAGTGTTGTTCTATTTATATGAATGATATTTTTTATGGTAGTGCACAATTGAGTAATGGACTTTATGTACTTGATCTCGAAACGCCCATTTATAACATAAATACAAAGAGGTTTAAATCAAACGATCTGAACCCAACTTTTCTCTGGCATTGTCGTTTGGGCCACATAAATGAGAAACGCATCTCCAAACTCCATAAAGATGGATTCTTGGACTCATTTGATTTCAAATCATATGAGATATGTGAATCTTGTTTATTAGGGAAGATGACAAAGGCCCCATTCACTGGACAAGGTGAAAGGGCTAGTGATCTTTTAGGCCTTATACATAGTGATGTATGTGGGCCACTAAACACAGTCGCTAGAGGTGGTTTTCTATACTTCATTACATTTACTGATGATTTCAGTAGATATGGATTTGTATATCTTATGAAGCACAAATCAGAATCCTTTGAAAAGTTCAAAGAGTTCAAGAATAAAGTACAAAACCAACTTGGCAAGAGTATTAAAATCCTTCGATCAGATCGAGGAGGAGAATACTTAAGCCAACAGTTTGATGATCATCTGAAAGAGTGTGGGATAATATCTCAACTCACTCCACCAGGAACACCACAATGGAATGGTGTCTCTGAAAGGAGGAACCGGACCTTGTTGGACATGGTCCGATCCATGATGAGTCATGCAGACCTTCCAGGCTCCTTACAGGGACATGCTTTCATTAACGCAGCTTTCACACTTAACCGTGTTCCATCTAAGACGGTTCAACAGACACCATATGAGATATGGACCGGGAGACGGCCCAAGATATGTCTTTCTTGAAGATTTGGGGCTGCGAAAGCTTACGTAAAACGTCAAGTTTCGATAAGCTTGGACCTAAATCGGATAAATGCTTCTTTGTGGGGTATCCAAAGGAAACCAAGGGATACTTTTCTATAATCCTACCGAGGGCAAAGTGTTTGTCACACAGACAGCTGTGTTTCTAGAAAGGGAGTTTATCTCCAAAGGAACCAGTGGGAGAAAAGTAGAACTTGAAGAAGTTCAAGTTTCACAAAGCAGCAATGAACCAATGGTGGAAATAGAAGCGACCTCCACAAAATGTTGTGGAACAAGAACTCGCTCTAGTAGCACAAGACTGCGTAGGTCTAACGAGAATACGTCATCAACCGAGAGAGATATGGATTTCTCATGACCCAACAAGGTGACGTATTGCTCATGGATCAAGATGAGCCTGTGACTTACCAGGAAGCCATTATTGGCCCAGAATCTGAGAAATGGCTTGAGGCCATGAGATCTGAAATGGATTCCATGTATGCCAACCAGGTATAGACCTTGGTTGACCCACCTGAAGGGGTAAAACCCATTGGGTGCAAGTGGGTTTTCAAGAAGAAAACCGACATGGATGGTAATGTGCATACCTTTAAGGCGCGATTGGTGGCTAAAGGTTTCAAACAAATTCATGGTGTAGACTATGATGAAACTTTTTCCCCAGTTGCGATGCTTAAATCCGTTCGGATCTTGCTTGTTACGGCATACCATGATTATGAAATCGGCAAATGGATGTCAAAACCTTTCCTTAATGGAAATCTTCTCGAAGATGTGTACATGACACAACCTGAGGGTTTTGCCACTCCACAGGATGCTAGAAAGGTATGCAAGTTGCAACGATCTATTTATGGATTGAAGCAAGCTTCCAGAAGCTGGAATCTTCATTTTGATGATACAATCAAACAGGTTTGGTTTCATCAAGAATGAAGAAGAATCTTGTGTCTACAAGAAGGTTAGTGGGAGCACAGTTGTCTTTCTAGTATTGTATGTAGATGACATACTACTTATTGGAAATGACATCCCTACCCTACAGTCCGTAAAGACTTGGTTAGGGAACTGCTTCTCTATGAAGGACTTGGGCGAAGCCACCTATGTATTAGGTATCAGGATCTATAGAGATAGATCACCGAGAGGCAGCTTGGCCTAAGTCGAGTATATACATAGACAAAGTGTTAAGACGATTTAACATGCATGAATCCAAGAAAGGACTCTTGCCTATGTCACATGGTGTAAGCCTATCTAAGGCTCAATCCCCTTCCACCCAGGATGAGAGGGATCGCATGAGCAAGATTCCATATGCATCCGCAATTGGATCTATCATGTATGCCATGTTATGTACTCGACCGGACATCTCGTATGCTTTGAGCATGACGAGTAGGTACCCGATCGATCCCTTGAAAGTCACTGGATCTTTATCAAGAACATCCTTAAGTACTTGAGAAGGACTAAGGATTCGTTCTTGGTATATGGAGGTGAGGAAGAGCTAGTTGTAAAGGTTACACCGATGCTAGCTTTCAAACCGATAAGACGACTCAGATCGCAATCGGGTTATGTTTTTGCCTAAATGGTGGGGCCGTGTGGTGGAAGAGTTCAAAGCAGAGACATCGCCGATTCTACCACGAGGCTGAGTATATTGTCGCCTCCAATGCAAAGAAAGGAGGCCGTTTGGATCGGGAAGTTCATTACTGAACTTGGCACTATTCCTAGCATTGTGGACCCAAACCTCTGTTGTGATAACAATGGAGCCATTGCATAAGCTAAGGAGCCTAGATCTCACCAGCGATCCAAACATATACTTAGGCGCTTCCATCTCATTCGAGAGATCATCGATAGAGGAGATGTGAAGATATGCAGAGTACCAACGGATGATAACATTGCTGATCCACTGACGAAGCCTCTTGCACAGCAGAAGCATGAGGGTCACACTAGGTCTTTAGGCATTAGATATATGCCTGATTGGCTCTAGTGCAAGTGGGAGATTGTTGGTGTATGCCCTAGAGGCTCATACATTTTCTGTATTTATATATATATTCCATTATGCTATTTTATATATGAGGCATTTCATTTATTGTGTTCTTTTTTGATAAACATAATAAAGTCCTTAGAATAGTAAGTTTGATGCCATAGGACATCAAGTGGATGACTTGATCGTGAGATCCTTTTGGTTACAACACTATTCTTAAATGTCCCTAGTCAAGTATTATTGTTAATTAGGACAACAATAATACATTGAGACTAGTATGTGTAGAGACTGATGACCGCATCTCACGGGTCATGGATATGAGATATCAAGTCTTCACATTGGTACATATTAGAGTAATGATGTACTGGACCGACCCACCATGAGAACGCTACATGGATCGTTACGTGAGTGTCATAAGCGATTCTCATAGTGATAATGGTGTTTGTGGTCCTTTGACCTGAAATCACTACGATTCCTACATGAGGAGTTGTGTGTTTTAATGCCATCAAACGTCATCTGTAACAAGGTGATTATAAAGTTGGTTATTGGACATACCGCAAATCATGCAGAGGGATGTGATTGACCTAGATGGAATTTGTCACTCCTACATAACAGGAGCGATATCTTCGGGCCCCCTGATTGAGTGAAACTACAAAATGCATGACCATGCTCAAATGAGTCAATATGAGATATTGATCTCATTTGTTGTTACAAAGTCTACTCGAGTATCAGGAAACGAATGATTGGACTATACAAGGGTGACGCATTCCATGCCTTGTGTTCAATCTAGATATCTTGACAAAGGGACTAAACGACACGGAAACATTGATCACGGATAGGTTATGTCAAATTACTGACATTCTCATTACTTGGGTAGCAGTGATGTGTTGCTAGATACCGCTCACTGTTTATAATATTAAAATGAGATTTTAATATTACTACCAACGTCATGAGAACTGCAGGGTCGCACACTTAGAAACAGACTAAATTGGAGCAATAAGGATCCAAGTTGGACTCGGATTCAATTGTGGGCCTAACTCATGACGATGGGTTTTAGGGTTGCACAGACTTACCTTTGCTCACACTCACACTCACTTAAGGCACCACTATTATAAATAGTACTTGTTAAGGGGGCTGCTATAGATGTTACATCACAACCCTAGCCGCACCTAAGAAAGTGAGTGAGAGACAGTGAAAGGTTCTTCTCTTCTATTCGCAGCTAGCACCGCGAAACAGAGGCGTGACTCCTTTTTGCAAGTCTGTTCGTGTGGATACCGCAGAAACATCGTCACTATTACGGTGTTGGTGATTCATCTCGCTTGTGTTTATCACGCTTCAAGAGGTAATTTTTAAAAACTCGGATTATGGACTTTTCGCATGGATCCTGTGTGGGAATCCTATTATTCCGCTACGAGATATTTTGATCCGCAATTCCCAACATATGGATCTTCCTTATGCCCTATTGGTTGCTCGAATTCTAGATCAATATAAAGTCCCCCTAGAAGATGATGGAATCGTGAATACTATGGGTCCCCACAAGTTTGGAATTGCCTCTCTCAATCGAATGCAAGTGAAGAAAGTAAATGACAAATAGATTTATGGTCATAGATGTGTGGCAATAGCACCACAAGAAGAAATTCCTATTACTTTGGATGATGTTCCTATGGAAGAGGCACCAGCAACAAGTAGTATCCAAGAAGCTACAAGTGAAGCACGCATTCTTGCTGCCATTACAGATCTTAGAACTTACTAGGAGCACAGTAACACAGTCATCTTCGATTGCTTACGTGTTATGGAGGATTGCTTGGATAGGCTCGAGCATCGCTACCCAGCACCAAACGATCATGGGGCTTAGGCATGGAGTTCCTATTTCAGTTATAGTAGTAGTTTTGAACTTATTTACATTGCTTACAATTATGTTTTGAATATCATGTTTAACAATGACTCAAATGTTTTGAATATTATTTTACAACCATGGCACATTTCACTATGACTTGAATATTTTTTTTGGATAGTCTCGTATAACTTGACTGTATCTGTTTATGCATGGGTTGCTCAATATGCTTACATTGTGGCTAAATTATCACTGATTATTTGTTTCAAACTACTAGTTATGGTTTTTTTATCATGACAAAAGGGGGAGAAGGATAGGCTCTTGTTTTTTTGAGAAAAAAAGGTAAAATAACAGAAAGTTTTTTTTAAGATCTTGGAATTCCAAAACAAATGGGGAGTTGTGCATCTCTGATTCAATCACCCCTTGAAAAATAGAGGGGGAGTAAGTCTCTAAATCCTGTTATGAATTCCAATTATTATTTGAACTAACCTTTTCTCCATAATTGTTTGTCATCATCAAAAAGGGGAGAATGTGATTAATATTGATTCAAGAAATGGTTTTGATGATAAAAAAGCAAAGAAAGGAAGGCAAATGCATAAGACAATCCCAAAGAGCATCAAGTCTAGAATATAGGCTTCAGAACTTGTGTAAAGGTAGTTGAAGGATTCACACTAAGCTCATAAAATGTTTTCTTACTCAAATCAAATACGTTTTACAAAATAAGGATTTACATATATTTAAATGGCTTTTAAGATCAAGCAAAATGTCTTTGAAAAAACTCTTTGAAATCTATTTTGAGAAGCAAAATGTCTTTGAAAAACCTCTTTGAAAATGGCCCTAACCGGTTATTTGCTTTCTCAGAAGCAAATCTATTAAGGTCCTAACCGATTAATATAGCCATCTAATCGATTATTTGCTTTCATAGAAGCAAACTTGTTTAAGTTCTAACTGGTTAGCATAAGATCCTAACTGATTATTAAATTTTACAGAAGCGAATCTCTATGGTCCCTAATCGATTAGGAACAGCTTCTAATTAGTTAGATTAATTAGACAGAGACATTGTCTCTTTATGTTTTATATGTCTAACCGATTATGTGCTTAGTCTAATCAGTTATTTTCTTTAACAGAGGTATTCGTATTCATCTTAAAACAAGGCCTAACTGGTTAGAGATTTGCTCTAATTGGTTATTCACTAAAATAGAAGCATTTATATTGGGTTTAAAGAGTTCCAAACTGATTAGGAAGCTTGGGTAATCAATTAAGCTTGTTATCTGGAAAAGGATTAAAACACGTTCAACGGCTATATTAAAGAGCATTTAATGCTCTCATCTACCTCCAACGGCTATCATTTGCCCGTAATTATAAATCTGAGTGTTAGACATTAATGAAGGATTTCAAAAACTGAGACCAACTATCTGAGAATCATTATTGAGCATAAAATTCGTATTTCCATTATCATATTCATCATACTCTATTTTTGACAAAGTGTGAATCTTCAATACCTATAAGCTTCAATTTGTATCATCTGCTCTTTGAGAGAGTTTCTATTCATCTACATCTTTGTATAATCTATATAGAGAGGGTGAGGTATCCCTCAAAATTGTAAGGGTGAGGTATCACTTGTTTGAAAAGACTTAAGCTACAAATAGTGAGGTATCCCAAGGTGGTGTTGAGTGCTCCAATTTATAAAGGTTACAAGCACATGATTCAAGCTTGAAATTTAGTGAAAAATCTCAAGTGATTGCTTGAGGACTGGACATAAGCCACAAGTGGATTGGTAGCTGAATCAGGATAAAGCTTGATGTTTGTTCTTCTAAACTCAACTCTTTAATATTGTGCACTATTTTATTGAGTTTGCTTGAATACTATCTTGCTTGATTGTTGTATTTGTAAGTGAAAGTGTTCATCTCATCTATCCATTTATCTTTATTAATCAAATAGTTTCAACAAAAATAAGAATTCAAGTATTTTGCAAAAGATTTACGAACTTGTCTTATATACTCAATTCACCCTCCTCTTGAGTAATTGAGGCCACTTGGTAACATCAAGGTAAGGGAAGGAAACAATAGTGATATGGCAAGATCAATACCAAAGAGAATAAAAGAGCATTAGGAAGGAACTCAATTAATAAGCATGAAATTTTAGCCCCAATTCCATATAATGCACATTCTCTTTACATATTTCCTTCTCTTTCCATCTCTTATTTAAATTTTTTTTCACAACCTTTCTTGCATTTATTCATTTTTTTCACATTCTATTTTTTTAATTTGATTCTTGTTTTTTTTTCTTTTTTTTTTTATTTCCTTTATTTATTTATTTTTCACCACACACCTTGCATATTGCACATCAATTTGCACAACCCCCACACTTGAACTATTAATTACCCACAAGTAAAAGAGCTCCTCCAATGAAAATGAACCAATGCTCTCTCATTCCCTAAAGTAAGGTAAAACATGATTTTTCACATAAGGCATATAATGAGCCAAAATAATGAATAGACAATTAAGCTCGAGGGGGTTTAATCGAAGGGAAATAATGCAAGGTTGGCTATTTGGCCAGAGTAGTTAATCACGAAAGAATGCCTCAATTATGTTCATGCATGCAAGTGAAAAAAATGTAGTCTAAAAAAGAATCAAAGCAAGTTCTAGAGTGATCAAATGACATGAGTGAAAATCATACAAAAAAGAGGAGAATGGTGCAAATGTTAAATCCACCAATAGGCTCAAAATCTCACAAGGTATGCATCCATCAAACTTAATACACCAATTCAAACATCCAAAACCAAGCATGTCAAATTTAAGAAGGAAGAAAATCTATTCAATCATGTTATGAACCTTGAATTTTAATTGCTTCAAACTCATAAACTTCACAAATCTCAAAACATCATTGGAAAGCAATCAAAAACACACATTTTCAAAAACAAAAATAGAAAAAAGAATTTAAAATAGAAAATAGAAACAATTAAAAAATAGAAAACAAAAACAGTAGAAAAATAACATAAACAATAGAAAATAGAAATAGAAACATAAATAACAGAACATAAATAGAAGCAAAAAAAATTAACAATAGAAATAGAAAAATAGAATAAAAAATAGTAAAGAGTAAAAACACATAAACAAGAAAAAATAGAAGAAATTGCACCTCATGAATACTATGAACCTTTGAATTTTAATTGCTTCAAACTCATAAACTTCACAAATCTCAAAACATCATTGGAAAGTAATCAAAAATACACATTTTTTAAAAAAAATAGGAAACAAAAAGTAGAAAGAATTAAAAATAGAAAATAGAAGTAGAAAAATAACATAAATAGCGAGAAACACAAATAGAAATATAAATTACGAATAGAAATAGAAACAACAAAAAATTAACAACAAAAATAAAAAAATAGAATTAGAAATGATAAATAGAAAAATCGAAATAGAATACTAAAATAGAATTAATAGCAAAAATAACATAATTTAGCAACGGTAAAAAATAAAAATAGAAAATAGAAAACATAAACAAAATTTAACAGATACACAAAGAATAAAAACATAAATGACAAAAATAAAAATATCAATAGCAAAACAAGAATAGCATATACATCAAAAACATCATAAACATCAAAACAACAAAAATAGTAGAAATAACAGAAACAAAAAATTCAACAAACCAAAATTAAAATAGCGAAATCAAAGAACAAAATTAAAAATAGAAATGAAATTAAGACCTGAACATTAAATGCAAAAAATAGAAAACATCAAAATAGAAAATTAAATAGCAAAACAGAACTAGAAAAATAAAATAGCAAAAAAAATAGAATACTAAAATTCCTCCCCCATACTTAAATTTGATGTTGTCCTCAATGTAAAGCTCAAAAGACAAACAACATCTATCAAAATCATTAATTAATGAAGGACAAGTAAAATAAAGGAGAGAGAAAGAAAAGAAACATCCTTATCAAGTGAAGAGACTTCCACTAGGGTCCTATTGCTTAAAGTGTAATGACCGAGACCAAGTTAAGCTTGAAACATGACTGGAAACATGACTTGAAGTAGGAGAGCTTCCACTGGGGTCCTATTGGCCTTCGTTAATTTCCATGTCTGCACGACTTGAATGCAATATGTGTACTTGAGCAATTTCATTTTCTTTGTTTATGTTGGACCATGGCCCAAAAACAAAATTCACGATAGTAGTGACTGCCATCTGGTGCTCTTCTTCTCCCTTTTCTGAAAATTCTTCGATGGCTTTTAACGCAAGGATAGGTGTTTGCTGCACTGAAGGTATCAAGCTGGTTGAAAAAATTAATTCTACTGATTTAACTGCAACATTACCTATAATTTGTGTGTAATCTTCCAAAACAGCATGATCATAACTCATAGAATAAGGAAATTTCAAACATGCAGTAGCATCTCCCACAACAGCAAAAATTTTAGAACAAGCAGCACACATACTAGTCCTATCACATCCATAACATCTAGGAAAATCAACATTATCCAAAAATCCCACAATTTTAGGAAATTCAGCTAGCATATCAACATGTATATCATCAACAAGCAAATCAATTACATCTAACTAAAAAATAGAGTGCTCTTCTAAATGATATTTCATGGTATCAGGAATATTAAACATCATTATAAGGACTCAAAACACAAAGCAAAGGTAAAAATCACACAAAAACTTAACAGAAACTATATCTAAATATTTTTAAAAATTATAGGACCACCATAGCATGAAAACTACACAAAAATGAAATTAAAAAATGTAATAAAAATATTAAAAAATTGAAAAAGTGGTTTAAACGAAGGAATTTTGGAAAACTAGGGGTGACCTCACAATTGTGAGGCTTGTTTATTTGGCTGTTTTCTTTTAACTGACCAAGTTTCAACTCATTTTGGCATGTTTATTGTCAGTACGAAATTCTGTAAAATGACCTGTAATCACCCGTTTTTGCCTGAAAACCATCAAAACACAGCAACACAGGGGTTAGTGAGGGATTAGTAGTCAAATATACTCTCAATAAGATTGATCAAAATCAAAATGATTCCCAGCAACGACGCCAAAAATTTTGACGAGCGCCGAACTTAATCAAAATTAAAACTGAGTTATACCTATGACTTGTAGCATAATAGTCAACATCGGATCGTCTCTCAAGGATTTTATTTGCAATTTAACCAAATCAAGCCAAAATTGGGAAGGGGGTTGAGCATACAGAAAACATAAATAATAGAATTCAAACAAAAATGGATAAAACAAAATTAATAAAGCAACTAATCCAAGAGAATTAACCAAACTTGATTTTAATCCATCCTTGATTATTATAGGTCCGTTCAATTATCAATCAAGTCCTTGGTCTTAGATCACTTCAAGATGCCTCTCAATGACCCATGGGTCTTCTACTAGAAACGCTTTCATGATTCAATTAATTAAGGTTAGGCAAATTAAGCACCAATCCAAACCGAAATTAACTTAAAAGCCAAGATCCAACCAACTTAAACATTTCATCAAATATCTTCAATGCCTTGTTTATCTCTGAGTTCATCTCTTTGAACATTAAGCAATTAACATATGAAAATTCTAATCAAACAACCAGAATTAACAAAGAGAATAAGAAGAAGAGAAACTTGATTAATAGATTAATATAACAATTAAAGCAGAATATCAAGATTAAACATCAAGTTATTCAATCTCTTGAATTGATCTAAAGGCCCTACCCCTCCATGATAAAGGGAGAACTCAAAAAATTAAAAGAAGAGAAAATGAAATTCTAGAGAGTAGGAGGAGGAAGAAGTTCTAGAGAGAAGAAGAGAAAAATATAGAATGAGAGGTATATCTGCTTAGCCTCGAATTTATGCCTAAAACTCATAAAACTACCTCCTATTTTGGCCTCACATGATTAGAATCCACTTAGTTACAAAGTTGGGTCCATTATAAGCAATTGGGCCTAAATCCCAAGTAATTTGGAGTTCTACAACTCAAGTTATGAACAAAACAATATCAAAGGGTCACGAAACTTATATTTTGAATTCCAGGCCCAATTCGGTCCACTAGAAATCCAATTGAGACTTCGATCTTTTCATCAAAGTTGTAGAGCTTCCTCTCAACTTTCCTATAAGGTAAAATGCATAATTATCAGATATCTAGAACTTAAGATATGGTCAAAATATAGGAACAATGTAAAAACTCAACAATAATGGGAATAATCAATTAAGCCCAATGTGAGCCCAAACTTATAAAACATGACCAAGCTCAAACAATTAAGGACATGGAAGGTATAAACGACTAAACATGAGGGTTTATTAATGTATAGAATATGTGATTATCAATAGATCCTCCATGAAAATAGAGGGATTGCTCATAAGCATTGATATGCTCTTGGGGATTCGTGGTTCCATCATAAATCTCCAGGTTCGCTGGAAATTTAAAATTTCTAGGAACACGGTATGCCATCAGTTGATCAGAAAAGGGGTGCTCTTCGAACTCGCGGTTCGGATTGTCATTCCGGATATTGAGCACGGAAGCATCGGCGTGTGCCTTTCTCTGATTGTTTCCCACGCTAAGACTGCCATCATTACAGTGAGGTCTAGGTCAGTTTTCATGCATGGCACATTGCATGTCTTCCAACCTCTAATATTGCTTGTTTAGCATAGCCATATGCTGTTGCAGCATGTCTTGAAATTGATGTTAGGATGGTTAAGACTAATTTGTGTGTTGAGAGCAGGACACGTGATCGCCAATCTCATTATTAGGCATTCCCACACGCTGATGAATTGGGACTCTGCGCTGTTGGGAATTAGGGTTGCCTCCTTGTGCTGGGATTCCAAGTCTATCTCATACAGGAATCTTACGCAGTGGATTTGGGCTTTCATCAGAAATCGAAGTGGAATGCCCATCGCGTTGATTCTCCATATTGAGTGCCTGGTTTCTCGCAGCGAAGGCTTCAGCAACAGGCAGAGGGGCAGGAAGAAGAGGGCGCTGAGTGGCCTGGTCCTGCCATTGGTTAGTGGAGTCCTGTCCAATGACTCTTCCTGAATTCTGTCTCGTGTTCACCATGATTGGAGTGGGATTGTAATTTTCTCGTTTCCCACAAATATCGCTAATGTTTTGAAGTAGATTTAGAGGATACTTGAGATAGGCACGTATGCGATAGATTCCTTCAATGCACGTCTGTTATCAAGCATGTTGAACCAATAGGGTGGATACCTACAAAGGGACTCCAATGTCAAGTCAGGATTTGCACCAATTAGGTCTATGTTATGGGAGAACTCATACCTGATTTAGGTAACTTAGCCTGATATTTATAGAGGTTGGATTGATCTGTTCTCTTGATGAAGAGATACATTTCCATTATAATTGTCGGAGAAGATATGTTCCTTATTTAGTTATAGAGAATCTCTATATTTTCGTAATACTGGTATGGCAGTTACAGCACAATTATTCCATAAGATCATGATTGACAATTAGGATGTATCACAAGATTCATCCATTGCGTGAATCTTGGAGTAAAACTATTACCATCCAAAATTGGGATCTCACATTAATCTGACTCAGCTGGAGACATGGAGCCTTGGACCTCTGCTTGTATGTGCATTGGATTGGACTACATATTAAGAGCTCAGGGTACGGTTCAAAACAATGATCAAACTAGATAGCACCATAAGTAAATTTAAAATAATCCATATGACTAAATTATATATATATATATGGATGTATATACTTATATGCAATATTTTAAAAACTAATTAAATCAGAGAATCAATAAAAAGAGTGCTTCATTGTTTAACCTGTTCAACCGATTTAATCAATGGATGAACCGGATGATGTTCTAAATATTCTTAAAATAAATTGAATGTAATTATATCTTATATCATTTTGTAAAATATTTATTCGTTATTAATATTCATTTTATAAAGCTATGTTTGGGACCTACATATATATAAATTCAACTATTTAGGAACAAAATTATTAAAAGCTTTAAACTAAAATGAAATTAAAAGTGTATAAAGATGAAATTAAAAAAAAGTATTTGAAATGAAATATATATGACATGAATTTGAAATGAAATGAATAATTTCAACTCTTAATTCATATTGTTTAAAAAGCCAATGCTCTATTACTCTTGAAGTTATTACTAAAGTTGAAAAACCATTAAACCAAAACAAAATTTAAGCAATAGAAAAACTAACTAAAGCTTACATCTTAATGTTGTGTCCTATTACACTAGGGGAGGGTAAAATAAAAGAAAAATTGAACCAAACCCAAAAGAGAATAGAAACTAAACCATCAGAATCGGTTTGTTTACTAATGTAGTTTACATAATGCAAGAGTGGTTCAGTTAACCATAATAGAAAAAAATATCCAATTAGCCAAAATTAACCAAGCTGAGCCAATTTCCTAACTGAACATGCAAAAAAACCCTAATTTCCTAATTTAGTCAAGGTCGTTGCTTTAGCTCGATATACAGAGATAACACATTGTAGTTGTACACTTGTACGATACAAAATTTGTCATAATAGTGGAATATGACTGGATGAGATTCAAAGCAAAGGTTCAAAAGTCTAATTTGAATTTTCTTAGCAACCAAACACCGAGAGAGGGAGAGGGGAATGAAACAACCAAACAATATGCTATCAAATGTCAATAGCAGAGATGGAAGAAGTGGTGAGTTAGCAAAATGAAAAATGAAAACAAGAAGAGGGAGGGTGCAAGGTGGTTGTCCACCTTGAAGGCGGACGGACCGACATAACCCAGGCTAACCTTCCTATTAAAGAAATCAGTGCTCCAGGCTCCAGCTCTAGCAATCTCTTGCCATTCTATTTGAATCTTACTTTGAATCTTCGATGGATGGATTGTTTAAGAGCATTGCAAGTGGAGTAAAGGATGCCAATGAGTTACAGGAGCTGGAAATTGAATCTCTCTTTCTTCTTTCTTTCTCTCACATCACATAACCATGCCCACTTGCTATATTACACTACTTAACTAGCTATTAGGAAATATTGAAAGGGAAAACACTAAAACTACATGCAAACTATACACAAAATTACATGCAAAACCAATGACAACCAAAGTGACAAAACCAGCTTGCACTCTTTCATCCCTATTTTGTAGCAAAAAGAAAAATCAAGTGATGGTGAGCAATTTACAGAGATGATGAATAGTGAAGTCTAATGACTACAAAATTAAGCCTTGCCACCTCGCCACAACAAAAGCACCTCATTGGAAAATAGAGATAAGCGCAACAAAGAGGGCATAACTTGATGAGAACAAAAACTATTCTTTTTATATATTTAGTGAACCATTGATTTTTGGTTTTTCAATTTTATTTGCTTTTTACCAATTGTCATTGATTTTTATAAGCTTAACTGCTCAAACTGTTCTATGATTAAGCTCTGACCAATGGGGTGTTTGGCCAAAGATAAGGAGCGACTAAAAATATTTCATAGCCCAAATCAAAATTATAACATGGATAGCTTGTTTACTTGTTTATTTTTAATTACTTTCATAATAATTTCTTATAATATATCTTTTTTAATTGATAAATAATCAATCCATTAGATGTTTTATGAAACATTGTTAAGATTAAATAAAAATTAATTTTGTTTATTAAAAGAACTTGCTTGATCTACTATGAAGAAAGCATGATTAAGAAATAGACATTATAAATTAAAAAAAATCTTTTATACGAAATGGATTAAGAATCAATAAAAAATAATTATACATTTAAAATTTAATTGGAAATGTGGAAAGTGAGAGACAATAAAAATAGAAATTTACAAACAAAAAAAAAAAACCTTTAATTAGAGACGTGAGATAATATGTACTCATCTGAGCATTTTATTTGTATTAGTTTTTACATAATTTTAATATAAATAATTGATATAATTATAAAATTGTGGGACCTGTTAAAATTAATAGGAGACCTAAAGTAAGGGCCTTGGTGGTCTTACCCTCCAACCAACATTGCTAACGATCTAACTAATTGAACTGATCAGGTTAGATAAACTTTTAAAATACTAGTTCTCGCACCTTACCAATTAGTTTTTGGAGTGTAGTTCTATTAAAGTTTCTATCAATTAGTATTAGAATTTACCTTGTTTCTCAATTGCAAGCGAGTGCCACATGTAGTGATGACAGGATTTCAGTAGTGTTTGCCTAAGACTAATCAATGGTCTACTACACATGCATGCCACTTAGAGTTATGTAGGAAAGTGAAATGTTAAGTCCAATAACAAGGAATAAGATTTCACACATCGAAAATATAAGATTTATGATATGGTATTTATATGATTTTGTGTTCTCCCACTTTAACAACTTTTGGAGTGTGATTTTTTAAAGGTTTGTATTGAATTCAAAGTGAGAAACTGAGACAAATTGAAGTGAGATCTCTAGACAAGGAAGAAGAATAGGTAGTGCTTTATCTGGTTACAAAAAGTGGTGGAAAGTTCCTTTGACAGAATGATAATCATTGCAGTAGCTTCCTTCAAGTGTTGGAGCAGGGGGTTGAGTACCTGTAAGACACTCCAATGTTCAAGTAAGCTAAGGTGTACGTTGGTAGAAAGTAAGGAAAAAGATCATTACCCTAGAGGTTACTATAGCTATTTATAAGAGGGAGAATGTCTTAGGGACCAAGTAGTTGGTAGGGGTAGATTAGTCACTCTAGGTGCTTGTGGGAAACTTCCCAACACCTTCCTTGTCTTGTGTGCTAACTAGTGATTGGTTCCCATTGGGGGTACATTCCCTTTGTAGGGCATGTGTGGTCTAAAGTCGAGCTCTTTTAGCTATTGTCCACGGATCTCAAGGCCTAGGAACGTTTGCCTTTAGTAAACTACCATGGACCATAGATTTTCTTTTGTGGTCTCGACCTTGGAATTTCTTCCACAAGTGTGGCAGATGCATATGTCATTGGATATCGGATGTTGGGGCATTTATCTTTGGATGGCTGGGCTATTGTCCTACACTGGAGTGGTCCATGGTAATTAGAGGTGTGACCTTTGGCTTGTCAAAGACGTTCCATCGGCCATGCTGACGTCTTTTCACCTATGTAACAGTAGGCTTTTAGACATGTGGCACTTGGAGATTATTCCATGTGCAACTGCCGCTTGGGTTCCATGCCAGTTAATGATTTCAAATTTGAAAAGTTTCCCAAACTGCCCCCGAGCGTGGATGGCAGTTGGTGCTAGACATTCTCTATAAATAGGGGGAATGGAGAAGCAATTTCCACTTTCTGCTTCCCTAACTCCTTAAATTCATTTTGCCTCTCCTTCTCTTTGGCGAAAACCAACGATTTCAGGCCACCTTTCGCCATGATGCGCTGCTTTAACTGGATTCCTCTACCACCTATTTTTTCTCCTCCTTCAAGTATCTCCTTTCTTCCCTTTTCTTTTCCATTTTAATTTTTTTGGTAAAAATTAAGGAAATGAGGGGTAATGGAGAAGAAAGGTCTTCTTTAGAAATCCTAGAGCAACCCTTGCCTCCGTCGCATCGCTCGTAGTTGGGGAAGGGCCCAAGGGGTTTTTCAACCATGGGGGTTCGAAGACCACCTAAGGCTTTTGAGTTTCGCATTCGAGGTAGTGGGCACTTTAGCATTGATAGGATCGAAGATATCCTTCCTGTGTATCACCTATTCTTTGAGATCATAAAGGAGATGGAGGGATATCTTGGGCCCATCAGTAGCTATTCTGATTGTTCTTCGACCTCTATAGGTTCTGGTGGAATCTCATCATCTGAAGTCATGTGTAAAAAGAAGCTAAATCCCTAGGAGTGACTAAAGGAATTCCCTCTACCTCCAGATGCGGAACTCTATTCTTGAGTTCTCTACATACCGCTAGGAATTGCTTTCGTGGTTCGTAATTCCCAGTTAGCGAAGGTAGTATATGGACATGATGGAGGTTGGTGCACCCGAGGAGAATTACTTGTGCAGTTCTTGCGATGAAAACAAGAGGATTTGCAGCCAATAGATGTCCGAGTCTTATTTCATGTATGTATGAGATGTTCTTCACTTGTCTTAGAGTCCACCTCTCTTTCTTTGAATTCCAAATAGTGATATTAAATAGGATAGAAACAACCTCTTCACAACTTCACCCTAATAGTTGGGCTTACATTTGACCTTTTGAGATAGTTTGTAAGCACTTTCAAATCATGCTCTCCATAAATACCTTCTTTTTTATGTTCAACGTGCTAGCTTCCATGAATGGTAGCAAGCCTGTGTGGATCACCATTAGGAATCACCAAGGTCAAAAGTGCTTCAAGCTCTTCGACAAGTCTTATAAAGATTGCAAGCAAACTTACTTCAAAGTGAGGCATACTCCTGGCCCCTTACCCTTCTATCTCACTCTGGAGTGGGTGCCCAAGATCCACTTGTACTGGAATTTGAACTTTAAGTGTAGGAAGCAACTATACCTAAAGTGGAACCAGTTGTCAGATGTCAAGCAAAAAACCTTAAATTTCATCACAGAAATGACAAAAACGGACAAACTCAAGTGCTTTTGACTGATTGGTTTGGACATAGCCAAGGGTAAAATGATTCTAGAAAGTCCACAGTCTGTGGTGAACCTCATGGTTTTTCTCGTTAGTGTTCTCATGCCTCTGTACTTTTATGCTTAACATATTTATGCTTAGTAGTCTTAGTACTTTATGCTATTTTGCTTTATTATTCTTGTGTTCTTGACCTTGGTTTGTTACCGATTGACTTCAAAACTCAAAATGGGGGTTAAATTGAGTTTTTTAAAATTTTTCAAAAACAAGCCCCTTTTGAGTCTTATTGAAGTTATTTTCTTATGTAGTAAATGAATTTATGACAACAAGAAGTTCATACACAAGTTTAAAGAAAGTGAATGAGGGGAGGATGAAGCAACAAGTATGCATAAGCAATATATAAGTTTGAAAGTAAAGAGATAAGGGTAGAGAAGACTATAAATGAGATTTATATTGGTTCAATCACCCTTATGTTCTATGTCCAGTCCCTAGGATCATCCACCTAGGAGTTTCCACTATTTTTCAAGCTTCACAAGGTGCTTGACAAACCCTTACAATGTTTGAACCATTTTTACACTTCAAGGATCATCCACATCTTTGTGTAGAAGCCTCTTTAATTCCTCAAGGGATCCTTAACCCTTTCAAGTGTTTACAATATAGATTGATTTGAAGTAAGCTCTCTCAAAGAGCAGATAATACAAATTAAAGTTTTATGAAGCTCTCTCAAAGATATCTCAAGATATTGAAAAACATAGCAAAAAGAATGAAAGAATTAAATCATGAATTAACTGCTTAGGAATAGTTTGTTGGATGTTTAAGAGTTAGCAATAAGTGTCCCAATGTTTGTATTTATAGCCATCAATGAAAATAGATCCGTTAGTGGTAGTTTCTCCAATATTAAATGCATATAAAAGTAGTCGTTGCTCATTTTAGAGGTGTGGTAATCGATTACAAGTTCATGGTAATCGATTACCATGCTTTAAAACACATTCTGGGCATTGGAAATAACTTGGTAATCGATTACTGATGTAGGTAATTGATTACCAGCTTTCAAAAGAGTGCTCCTGGGCTCGTGCTATGGTAATCGATTACCAAGCTTCTATTTGTTGAGAGGAGCTTGTGATAATTGATTACTAAGCCTTTGACTTGTGAAAAACAAGTTCTTGTATGCTTGTAATCGATTACAAGCTTATGGTAATCGATTACAAGCTTTCTAAAATGCTTGTAATTGATTACTAAGTACTTGTAGGAGATTACAATCATCCTAAAACTAATTTTTGAGCCCAAACTAGCTTAGTAAACATTTCCAACTAAGAACTCTTGGATTTTTCAGAGTTTTAAACATAATTTTCATAATCCAATATTAAAACACATTCTTATGAAAAACCACCCAAATTTATCAAACACAACAACCACCAACAAAAGGATTTCATAATGGACTTTTTCAAAAACATTTTAAGCATCTTTGAGATATCTAAGATTTACTTTGCACATAAGGATCCTAAGTCCTGTAAAACTATTCTTTAAACATTCCTTTGGACTTGTCTTTTTCATGGCTTTGTTATCATCAAAACCTTCAAGAAATAAGCCTTCACATTCTCCTCCTTTTTTATGATGACAAACCACTAAGGTAAAGAGCAGCATTTATATAATAATCAGAGATAAAAGGCACAACTCTCCCCTTTAAGACATGCATGAGGTTTGTTGGGAATTGCGGTTACATCACGCAGTGAAAAAAATAGGATTCCCACCGAGGATCCATGCGAAAAGCCATAATCCAAATTTTTAAATTATTTATCTCTTGAAGCGTGATCAAAAGGAAGGATGTGAATCACCAACACCGTAATAAAAATGATGTCTCTACGGTATCCACACGAACGAACATCCACACGAACGCCTCCAACATCCACAAAAGAAGAGAAGAAACTCACATCTCTCTCACTCACTTTTCTGTAGGTGCGGCTAGGGTTCTATAATTGTGTATCTTAGCAGCCCCTTAGCAGTACTATTTATAATAATGACTGCCTTAAGTGAGTATGAGCAGTAGCAAGGTAAGCTGTGCAACCCTAGACTCATCTGTTATGAGTCTAGCCCATATTTGAATCCGAGTCCAACTTGGATCCATTACTCCAATTTTAGTCTGCTCTATGTGTGTGACCCTGCAGGTTCTCATTACGTTGGCAGTAATATTAAAATCTCATTTTAATATCACAAGCAATGAGCGGTATCTAGCAATACATCGCTACTACCCAAGTAATAAGAATGTCAGTGATTTAACATAACATTTCTGTGACCAATGTTTCCATGTCATTTAGTCCCTTTGTCAAGATATCTAGATTGAACAAAAGGCATGGAATGTGTCACCCTTGTATAGTCCAATCTTTCGTTTCCTGATACTCGAGTAGACTTTGTAACAACAAATGAGATCAATATCTCATATTGACACATTTGAGCATGGCTATGCATTTCGCATTTTCACTCAATCAGGGGGGTCGAAGATATCGCTCATGTTATGTATGAGTGACAAATCCCATCTAGGTCATTCATATCCCTCTGCATGATTCGCGGTATGTCCAATAACTAACTTTATAATCATCTTGTTACAGATGACGTTTAATGGCATTAAAACACACAACTCCTCATGTAGGAATCGTAGTGATTTCAGGTCAAAGGACCACAAACATCATTGTCACTATGAGAATCGCTTATGACACTCACGTAACGATCCATGTAGCGTTCTCATGGTGGGTCAGTCCAGTACATCATTATTCTAATATGTACCTATGTGAAAACTTGATATCTCATATCCATGGCCCGTGAGATGTGGTCATTAGTCTATTTATATACTAGTCTCAGTGTATTATTGTTGTCCTAATTAATAATAATACTTGACTAGGGACATTTAAGAATAGTGTTGTAACTAACATCAAACTTACTATTCTAAGGACTTTATTATGTTTATCAAAAAGAACACAATAAATGAAATGCCTCATTTATTAAAATAAGCATAATAGAATGTATGTAAATACAGAAAAGTATCGGCCTCTAGGGCATACACCAATAATCTCCCACTTGTACTAAAGCCAATCAGGCATATGTCTAATGCCTAAAGACCTAGTGTGACCCTCATGCTTCTGTTGTGCAATAGGCTTTGTCAGTGGATCAGTAAGTTATCATCTGTTGGTACTCTGCATATCTTCACATCTCCTCTATCGATGATCTCTCGAATGAGATGGAAGCACCTAAGTATATGTTTGGATCGCTGGTTTGATCTAGGCTCCTTAGCTTGTGCAATGGCTCCATTATTATCATAATAGAGGTCCACTGGGTCCACAATGCTAGGAATAGCGCCAAGTTCAGTAATGAACTTCC
Source organism: Ormosia semicastrata (assembly GCA_029884595.1). Lineage (NCBI taxonomy): Eukaryota > Viridiplantae > Streptophyta > Magnoliopsida > Fabales > Fabaceae > Ormosia > Ormosia semicastrata. Next base: position 35,386,464 of record JAQQTO010000048.1, on the reverse strand, counting down.
TGATCCCAACGGCCTCCTTTGTTGCATTGGAGGCAGCAATATACTCAACCTCTATGGTAGAATAAGCGACTGTCTCCTGCTTTGAACTCTTCCAGCTCACAGCCCCACCATTTAGGCAAAAAAACATAACCCGATTGCAATCTAGAGTCGTCCTTATCGGTTTGGAAGCTAGCATCAGTGTAACCTTTTACAACTAGCTCTTCCTCGCCTCCATATACCAAGAACGAATCCTTAGTCCTTCTTAAGTACTTAAGGATGTTCTTGATAGTAGTCTAGTGACTTTCACCGGGATCAGACTGGTACCTGCTTGTCATGCTCAAAGCATACAAGATGTCTGGTCAAGTACATAACATGGCATACATGATAGATCCAATTACAGATGCATATGGAATCTTGCTCATGCGATCCCTCTCATCCTGGGTGGAAGGGGATTGAGCCTTAGATAGGCTTACACCATGTGACATAGGCAAGAGTCCTTTCTTGGATTCATGCATGTTAAATCGTCTTAATACTTTGTCTATGTATATACTCTGACTTAGGCCAAGTAGTCTCAATGATCTATCTCTATAGATCCTGATACCTAATACATAGATGGCTTCGCCCAAGTCCTTCATAGAGAAGCAATTCCCTAACCAAGTCTTTACAGACTATAGGGTAGGGATGTCATTTCCAATAAGTAGTATGTCATCTACATACAATACTAGAAAGACAATAGTGCTCCCACTAACCTTCTTGTAGATACAAGATTCTTTTTCATTCTTGATGAAACCAAACTATTTTATTGTATCATCAAAACGAAGATTGTAGCTTCTGGAAGCTTGCTTCAATCCATAAATAGATCGTTGCAATTTGCATACTTTTTTAGCATCCCCTGGAGTGGCAAAACCCTCAGGTTATATCATGTACACATCCTCCAAAAGATTTCCATTAAGGAAAGCAGTTTTGACATCCATTTTCCAGATTTCATAATCATGGTATGCTGCAACAGCAAGTAAGATCCAAACGGATTTAAGCATCGCAACTGGGGAAAAAGTCTCATCATAGTCTACACCATGAATTTGTTTGAAACCTTTAGCCACCAATCGCGCCTTAAAGGTATACACATTACCATCCATGTCGGTTTTCTTCTTGAAAACCCACTTGCACCCAATGGGTTTTACCCCTTCAGGTGGGTCAACCAAGGTCCATACCTAGTCGGCATACATGGAATCCATTTCAGATCTCATGGCCTCAAGCCATTTCTCAGATTCTGGGCCAATAATGGCTTCCTGGTAAGTCACAGGCTCATCTTGATCCATGAGCAATACGTCACCTTGTTGGGTCATGAGAAATCTATATCTCTCTGGTTGATGACGTATCCTGTTAGACCTACGCATGTCTTGTGCTACTAGACCAGGTTGCTGTTCCACAACATTTTGTGGAGACTACTCTATTTCCGCCTTTGGTTCATTGCTACTTTGTGAAACTTGAACTTCTTCAAGTTCTACTTTCCTCCCACTGATTCCTTTGGAGATAAACTCTTTTTTCTAGAAATACAGCAGTCCATGCGACAAACACTTTGCCCTCGGTAGGATTATAGAAAAAGTATCCCTTGGTTTCCTTTGGATACCCTACAAAGAAGCACTTATCTGATTTAGGTCCAAGCTTATCAGAAACTTGACGTTTCACATAAGCTTTGCAGCCCCAAATCTTCAAGAAAGACATATTGGGCCGTCTCCCAGTTCATATCTCATATGGTGTCTTCTGAACCGTCTTAGATGGAACACGATTAAGTGTGAAAGCTGTTGTTGACAGAGTATATCCCCAGAAGGAGCCTAGAAGGTCTGCATGACTCATCATGGATCGGACCATGTCCAACAAGGTCCGGTTCCTCCTTTCAGAGACACCATTCCATTGTAGTGTTCCTGGTGGAGTGAGTTAAGATATTATCCCACACTCTTTCAGATGATCATCAAACTGTTGGCTTAAGTATTCTCCTCCTCGATTTGATAAAGGATTTTAATACTCTTGCCAAGTTGGTTTTGTACTTCATTCTTGAACTCTTTAAATTTTTCAAAGGATTCTGATTTGTGCTTCATAAGATATATAAATCCATATCTACTAAAATCATCAGTAAATGTAATAAAGTATTGAAAACTGCCCCGAGCGAGTGTGTTTAGTGGCCCACATACATCACTATGTATAAGGCCTAAAAGATCACTAGCCTTTTCACCTTGTCCAGTGAATGGGGCCTTTGTCATCTTCCCTAATAAATAAGATTCACATGTCTCATATGATTCGAAATTAAATGAGTCCAAGAATCCATCTTTATGGAGTTTAGAGATGTGTTTCTAATTTATGTGGCCCAAAAGACAATGCTAGAGAAAAGTTGGGTTCAGATCGTTTGATTTAAACCTCTTTGTATTTATGTTATAGACAGGCGTTTCGAGATCAAGGACATAAAGTCATTACTCAATTGTGCACTACCATAAAAAATATCATTCATATAAATGGAACAACACTTGTCCTTTATAATAAAAGAAAAACCTTTCTTATCCAAACAAGAAACAAAAATGATATTCCTGCTAATAGCAAGCACAAAATAGCAGTTCTCTAACTCTATTACAAGCCCAGTGGGCAAAGATAATAAATAAGTCCCTATAGCTAATGCAGCAACCTTTGCTCCATTTCCCACTTGTAGGTCGACTTCGCCCTTCGTTAATGGTCTACTGCTCTTTAGATCCTGCACATTTACACAAATGTGAGATCCACATCCAGTATCTAATACCCATGATGCAGAAGTAGATAAATTGACTTCAATAACAAAAATACCTGAAGTAGAAGTCTCACTTCCCTGCTTTTTCTTGAGCTCCTCCAAGAACTTGGCACAGTTCCTCTTCCAATGTCCGGTCTGACCATAATGGAAGCATGTACCTTCCTTAGCCACACTACCCACTGGTTTCAAGCCAGAAGTGCTGGGCTTGGACTTATCCTTGCCCTTGGCCTTCCAGTTGTCCTTGGGTTTTTTCTACTGTTTCTTACCCTTATTCTTTTGGACCATCATTATGGCCTTTCCTTTGCCTTTGTTAATGTTCTGCTCAGCAGTTCTCAACATGCCTAGCAGCTCTGGTAGTGATTTGTCAATCTCATTCATATTGTAGTTCATGACAAATTGACTTAAACTTTCTGGCAATGATTGCAGGACTAAGTCAGTGGCCAACTCTTGGCCCAAAGGAAAACCAAGTCTCTCTAGGTTTTCAATGTACCCAATCATCTTGAGTACATGAGCACCAACAGGGCTTCCTTCTACCAGCTTGCACTGAAACAGTGCTTTAGAGACCTCGTATCTCTCATGCCTGGCCTGCTCTTGATAGAGCTTCTTAAGGTGTACGATTATATCGTAGGCATCCATGTTCTTGTGTTGCTTTTGGAGCTCAGAATTCATGGTGGCCAGCATAAGACATCCGATGTCCAAGGCATCATCTTGATGCTTTTTATAAGCATCCCTTTCAATTCTAGGGGCATTAGCAACAGGTGACTCAGGAATAGGCTATTCTAGTACATACAACTTTTTCTCTTGCTTGAGGATAATACTCAAATTCTTGTACCAGTCTAGAAAATTCGTTCCAGACAACTTGTCCTTCTCAAGGACGGATCGCAGTGATAAGTTACTTGATGTGTTTGTTGCCATGGTAATCTATCAACAGAAATATGCAAAATATAAGTATCATGCCATAAACATATTTAATGAGGTCTTTTAATTAAATATGCTTCCCACTATTTTATTCAAATCAATGACCCTCAGCATTGACTCAAAAAATCCCATCGTAAGATTTCCTAGTGGGCCAAGATCCATATTTCACCTAGTTTTGAGTCAGCTTTGGCTGATCACCCAAAATTCAGTTGTTTAGGTAGGAAACACTTTTCAATTACATCACGTGTAACTCTTGGATAGTTGGGTGAATAACTCTTATTCAAATCCATCTAATGGACCAAAGCCCAACTTTATGCCTCTAAGCCTTCAATCCTATTGAAATGGCCTAGTTAAGTCAAACCCAATGGTTGGAAGTTAGATATTACCTTTATCCTATCGCATCTTACTAATATAGATAAAGGCATCCTGCTTTGGCAGACCTGCACTTGATCGATACTAGTCTTGACGAGTGCCACACATTGGAAGGCATCACATAATGACTTAATATTTGCTTTGAGAGAATGTTATTATTATTATTATTAGATCTCACCATTTATTAAACTATTTATCATGCCATAAACATTATTCATGCATCTCATACATAAAAAGCATATAATAAAAGTGACATGGTTAAGGCCCCCTAAGAGAGTAGCATTAACTAAGCCAGCTTCACCAAGCGTCTCCCATCAACGTCCTCACTTGATGTTGTCTTCTTGGCTCTACATCATAATTACATTATATAGAAACCTCTTTTACATTCGAGGGGAGTTAGGTGAGAAGAGAATGTACAATCAGAATGTAGAGAGAAAAGCACGACACGCAGGTTGTATTTATTAAAACCAAAAAACATAAAAGAAGGATTAAGGCCATAACCATGCACCATGCATCTCAAAGGACATACAAACTCAAAACAATAATACATTATTATTTTCACGAGTCATAAAATTGGATATAAAATATCACGCTTTCGAAAAACACATTACGCATAGGTAGCACGGAACCCTTGTGCCGCGCGGAACCCTAAGCCTGAACAACATGAACACTTCATGTGCCACGGGGAACCCTTGCACCATCGTTCAACACTTAAACCTCTGGCGCCTCCTTGACAGCTTGACATCAACACTTGATGCTGCTGCCGCAAAACAAGAATAGGGTTTCCAAAACCCCTTGCGCCGTGCCTCTTGTGCAGAAACAAGGATTCCATAACCCCTGCTGCCGCAAACCAAGAACAAGGTTTCCTAAACCTTTGCGCCGCACATTGAGAATAAGGATTCCATAACGCTGTACGTATCACATATATGCTAGAAAGCTTCGTAAAAACGTACATCTTAAAACAAAATGGTTTTCACAGAACATATGAACATCTTCATGGGTTTTTGAAAACAACATCACAGTTTTGCATACAACATAAGAAACAGAATATGTTTTCGCAAAGGGTTTCATACGATTTTTTGAAATAACATATTAAAAATCATATCTTTTGTCAAAAATAAGAACAGAAAACATGTTATCTCATGTAAATGAAAATAGAAAACCAAATCATGGTTTCGCAAGACGCTCTGATACCACTGTTGGGAATTGCGGTTACATCACGCAGCGAAAAAAATAGGATTTCTACCGAGGATCCATGCGAAAAGCCATAATCTGAGTTTTTAAATTATTTACCTCTTGAAGAGTGATCAAAAGGAAGGACGTGAATCACCAACACCATAATAAAAATGATGTCTCTACGATATCCACATGAACAGACTCACGAACGTCCAACGTCCGCAAAGAAGAGCCTCACGTCTCTCACACAGTGCTAGCTGCGAAGAGAAGAGAAGAAACCTGTCGCTCTCTTACTCACTTTTCTGTTGGTGCGGCTAGGATTCTGTGATTGTGTATCTTAGCAGCCCCTTAGCAGTACTATTTATAATAGTGACTGCCTTAAGTGAGTGTGAGCAGTAGCAAGGTAAGCTGTGCAACCCTAGACTCATCTAATATGAGTCTGACCCATATTTGAATCTGAGTCCAACTTGGATCCATTGCTCCAATTTTAATCTGCTCTATGTGTGTGACCCTGCAGGTTCTCATTACATTAACAGTAATATTAAAATCCCATTTTAATATTACAAGTTGTGAGCGGTATCTAGCAACACATCGCTGCTACCCAAGTAATAAGAATGTCAGTGATTTAACATAACCTTTCTGTGACCAATGTTTCCGTGTCGTTTAGTCCCTTTGTCAAGATATCTAGATTGAACACAAGGCATGGAATGCGTCACCTTTGTATAGTCCAATCTTTCATTTCCTGATACTCGAGTAGACTTTGTAACAACAAATGAGATCAATATCTCATATTGACTCATTTGAGTATGGCCATGCATTTCGCAGTTTCACTCAATTAGGGGGCTCAAAGATATCGCTCCTGTTTGTAGGATTGACAAATCCCATCTAGGTCACTCACATCCTTCTGCATGATTCGCAGTATGTCCAATAACTAACTTTATAATCATTTTGTTATAGATGACGTTTGATGGCATTAAAACACACAACTCCTCATGTAGGAATCGTAGTGATTTCAGGTCAAAGGACCACAAACACCATTGTCACTATGAGAATCGCTTATGACACTCACGTAACGATCCATGTAGTGTTCTCATGGTGGGTTAATCTAGTGCATCATTACTCTAATATGTACTCATGTGAAGACTTGATATCTCATACCCATGACCTGTGAGATGTGGTCATCAGTCTATGCACATACTAGTCTCAATATATTATTGTTGTCCTAATTAACAATAATACTTGATTAGGGACATTTAAGAATAGTGTTGTAACTAAAAGGATCTCACAATCAAGTCATCCACTTGATGTCCTATGGCATCAAACTTACTATTCTAAGGACTTTATTATGTTTATCAAAAAGAACACAATAAATGAAATGCCTCATATATTAAAATAAGCATAATAGAATGTATGTAAATACAGAAAAGTATCGACCTCTAGGGCATACACCAACAAGGTTCAAGTAGAAGAGTCAAGCAAAGAGGTTTATGACAAATATATTCCAAGCGATTCTCCGTCTCACTTATATGGTTCATACTCTCCCCCTTTTGACATTATAAAAAAGGCATCATGAAATAAGCATTATAAACATTTCAATAACATGCCAAAGTTATCATAAAAATTAACATCAATATCAGCCCATATATATCAGGGATAAGCAAGAGTCATATCATCATGATAAAAAATAAGTTATAATCCATAAACAGTATCAATTAAAAAACCAGGGGGCTAGATCACAATATAAATGATAGATACATGAAAAACATCATGATTAAGCCCTCTGCCTTCATGCAGTCTCCTCATTGTCAGCATCTTCATCAGCTTCATGCTCAGAGCCAACATCATCATCAGGTTGAGGCTATGAAGGGATAGCAGAAGTAATGGGGGCAGTAGTAGGTCTAGTCCTATCAGTTCCCTCTATCATGGAGCGAAAAAGAGCCCTCTCCTGATCAGCGCGGTCCACCCATTAGAGTACAATGCTTTCAAATTGGTTGGTCCTATCATGAACACCTCCAACTACTATTCCAATGTATATCTTAAGGCTTCTCATTTCCTGAAGCAGTTGTTCTATGGTAGTTTGAGAAGGAGCACTTTGTGGGGTAGGATGGACTTGGTATTCAATATCTTCCTCTTCCCATCTACTACATGATGAAGGTAGTACCATTCATCACCAATTGTCTTCATTTGTAATTTGGTGAAAGTGTGCTCATTTATAGATTATGGACCATCGGAGCTTTGGTCATTTAACTCCCCAGTCATTGGAACATGAAAGAATTGGAGGATTTTTGTGATGAGCATTGCATAGGAAAGGGGATGATTGTACTTTTGAGCCTTCAACATATGTTTAGTCACCTAATAGCCCCAGTTGGTTTGCTTACCACTATTTAAAGCACATAAAGTCAAGATATCATCCATTTGGACTTGGGAGTAGTTTCCTCCCCTAGCAATCAAATCTCTGACCAATATATAATAAAGCAACCTATTCTCCATGGTCAAACCACTAGTCATAACTCTCTTCTTTGCTCTATAAACAATAATAAGTAGAGAATTCAGTGCAGTTTGATAATTACACTCATTTGCCCAAATATCAACAAAACTAGTAAAATTTACTCCATTAAAAGCCAGCCCAGTCAATCTAGTCCATAGGTCATGCGTGGCTTTTAGCCTAAATTGAGATCAACGGTCCATGCTTGGCTTTTGTTATGCTTCAAGGATCCATAGCCCACTTAGGATTTGGCCTAAGTTGGGATCCGTGGTCTCATACTTCACTTTTTGTTATGCCTTAGGGACCTAATGCACCTTTTGAATTTGGCCTAAGTATATGCTTTAGGGATCCAAAGTCTATTTAGAATTTGGCCTTTGTTGGGACCCATGATCCCATAATTGACTTGTGCTATGCTTTCATGATCAAAAGTCCTTTTAGCATTTAGCCTAAGTTGGGATTTGTGGTCCAATACTTGGCTTTTGCTATACTTTAGGGATTCAAAGTCCCTTTAGCATTTAGCCTAAGTTGGGACCATAGTCCTATAATTGGCTCTCTGTTATGCTTTAGGGATCCAAAGTCCCTTTAGCATTTGGCCCAAGTTGGGATCCATGATCCTATACTTGGCTTTTACTACACTTTAGGGATCTAAAGTCCCTATAGCATTTAGCTTAAGTTGGGATCCTTGGTCCAACACTTGGCTTTCTATTATGCTTTAGGGATCCAAAGTCCTTTTAGCATTTACCCTAAGTTGGGATCTATGGCCCCATACTTGGCTTTTGCTATACTTTAGGGATTCAAAGTCCCTTTAGCATTTAGCCTAATGTGTGATTCATAGTCTCATAATTGGCTCTCTGTTATGTTTTTAGGATCCAAAGTCCCTTTGGCATTTAGCTTATGTTGAGATTTGTGGTCCTGTACTTGGCTCTTTATTAGGCCTTAGGGATCCAAAGTTCCTTTAGCATTTGGCCCAAGTTGGGATCCGCGGTCCCATACTTGGCTTTTAGTATACTTTAGGGATCTAAAGTTCCTTTAGAATTTAGCCTAATTTAAGATTCGTGGTCCCATACTTGGATCTCTGATATGCTTTAGGGATCTAAAGTCCCTTTAGAATTTAGCCTAAGTTAGGATTCATCGTCCCATTGTTGGCTCTTTGTTATAATATAGGGATCCAAAGTCTCTTTAGCATTTGGCCTAAGTAGGGATTCTGGTCCCATACTTGGCTTTTTCTAAGATTTAGGGATCCAAAGTGCCTTTAGCATTTATCATAAATTGGGATCCATGGTACCATACTTAGCATTCTATTTTGCTTTAGGGATCCAAAGTCCCTTTAGTATTTGACCTAAGTTGGGATCCGTGGTCCCATACTTGGCTTTATTATGTTTTAGGGACTCAAAGTCCTTTTAATATTTAGCCTAAGTTGGGATCCGTAGTCACATACTTGGCTCTCTGTTATGTTTTAGGGATCCAAAGTATCTTTATCATTCAGCCTAAGTTAGAATCCATGGTCCCATTCTTGGCTCTCTATTATACTTTAGGGATCCTATGTCCCTTTAGCATTTAGCCTAAGTTAGGGTCTATGGCTCTATACATTGCTTTTGCTATGCTTTATGAATTCAATGTCTCTTTAGCATTAGTAAACACGTTTTAATGTATAAATGCTTTGCACAAACTGTTGTACACGATGGTCTTCGAGATTTCATTAATTAAGACACAACTATTTTTTTCTTTACACCCTTTTGTGCTTACAAAATACAAAGACATGAACCTCATCTAGATGTAGTACTTTCTCATATTAGTAGCATGCCAATATCTTGGAAACTCCATTCTTACAAGGTTGGTGATCTTGTTTGCTTTTTTTTTCCAACACCTCTGTGATCTAATATGGACCATCGTAGTTTAGGCTAGTTTTCCTATTCTCGTATTTCTCCTTCTGATTGCCACTTTCCTCAAGATGAGGTCTCCCACTTTGAATCTTTGTGGGGAGACTCGTTTGTTGTATCTCTAGGCAGTTCAGAGTTTGAAAGTAACTTCCTTGATGTGGGCAATATCATATTATTCTTGGGTCAAGTCAAATTCTTCTTCTCATAGTAGTCTGTCATTCAATCCCTCAGAGAAATGCTTATGCCTTTGGCTTGGTTTTTCGATCTCAACAAGAGTTATATATAGCTTCACAATCATAAGTGAGCTTGAAGGGTGTATCTCCTTTACATTCATACCTAATTGTGAACTCAAACAGCTCTATAGACCACGCTATCATTCTCCAGTGAGTTCAAGTCTATGCAACATTTGTCTGATAGGTTAGTCCGTTCTCACCACAATAAGGTAGCACTAAAAATATTGTCTCAATCTTCTAGCATAAATAAGTAGCACGGAAACTAACTTTTCTATCCTTTGATAGAAGAGTTCGGGTCCTTGCAACACCTTGCTAACAAAGTAAATGGGTTTTTGGCTTTCTTCCATTTCTTTGATTAGGACTAAACTAATTGCTTCTTCTCCCAATGAAAGATAAAGGTACAAAACTTCTCCGTCTTTCAACTTGGTCAAGATCGGAGGTGTGGGGAGTACAAGCTTTAAATTTTAGAAAGCCTCCTCACACTCTGAAGTCTAGACAAAGTCATTTCCTTTCTTTAGGAGCTTGAAGAAGGGTACGACTTTCTGTGCTGACTTGGAGAAGAACCTTGTAAGTGCTGCTATCTACCCTGTAAGTTGCTAGATAACTTATATGGTGTTAGGGCTCTACATGTTAATGAAGACCTGGCATTTCTCTGGATTGGCCTCAATCCCTCTATGAGTTAGCATAAACCCTAGGAACTTCCTAGCTTAGGACCCAAATGTACATTTTTTCGGATTCAATATCATGTTTTGGTTCCATAACTATACAAAAACTTCTATGAAGTCAGACACATAGTCTCTTATGGTTAAGATATTGACTTTCATGTCATCAATATACACCTCCATCACTTTCCCAATCTATTCCTCAAAAACCTTATTCATCATTCTCTAATATATGGCTTATGCATTCTTCAGCCCAAAAAGCATCATTTTGTAACAATAACTTGCTCTCTCCGCGATGATGGTTGTTTTTTCCTCATCTTTTGGGTGCATTGAGATTTGGTTGTATCCCAAGTACGCATCCATAAAAGATAAGTACTTGTACTTGGAGGAGCCATCCACTAACTTGTCAATATTTGGCAATGGGTAAGGGTCCTCGGGGCAAGTTTTATTGAGGTCTTTGTAATTAATACACATCTGCCACTTCCTCGAGGACTTCTTAACCAAGACCATATTTGAATGCCAAGTAATATAGGTCACTTCTCTTATGAAACCCGAGTTGAGAAGTATTCTTTGACTTGCTCTACTATAGCTCTTTAGTGCTTTGGTCCCACCTTCCTATTCCTCTACAACACTGGTTTGACATTTGGGCAAATCTATAACCGATGATAGATAAAATTAGGATCTAGGTCGAGCATATCAGTCGCGGTCTAGGCAAAAAGGTCCTTATTTTCGTGTAGAAAAGATGTCAACTGTAACACCCACCGTAGGGTATCACATTTAAGACTAATCCTAATATAACTTACTGAAGTTGTAAAATAATTAATCTTGTAAAATCATTAAATTTTAAACATTTTATTTGTGGAATAAGTGAAAATAAATAAAATAAATAAAAACCATAAGTACAACTTGTAACTGGGATAAATACACCAGAAAATACATAGATATTTCAAACCTTGTTCCCAAATAATTTACATAAACACACTTACTCCCAAAAGATAAAATATACAATATGTACATCAAAACATAGGCAGGTGCTGTTATACACCCTGCCAACTTTGGATGTATAATACACCCTGCCTTTTACCAACAATAGTAGGTTTTTTTTTTCAAGTTAACATTTTTTTTTCAAGTTAGTTTTTTTTAGGATAGTTTTTTTTTTAGGTTATTTATTTTTTTAGGTTTTTTTTTTTTGCACATCATCACCATCACTGTTGCCGGCCAGTAATTGTTCACTGCCAGTCAACCACCGTCTGTCGACCACCACCTTTTTTCAGGCTATACTGTTTATTTTTTAAGTTGTATAACTATGTAAATAATACAAGTAAAAATAATAGCAGTTAAAATTATACTAATCCTTATATTTTTTCATAAATAACTGTGCATACTGAAAACTCTACAAATTTTAATTGGTAATATTTACACACAATAAAATCCATAGAGTTTTTAATATGCACAATTATTTATGAAAAAAATATAAATACTAGTATAGTTTTAACTAGTATTATTTTAATAATAATTTTTTACATAGTTATGCAACTTAAAAATAAAATAGTAACTATGTGAACAGTAACTTTGGCTATGAATAGTACAATTTTCAGTGATGAACTGTGTTTTTCGGGCGTGAACAGTATTTTCCACGGCTATGAACAGTGTTTTTTCTATGTGAATAGTATTTTTTCCAGCGTGAACAATATTTTTCTGGCATAAATAGTATTTTCAGTTGGGACAGTGCACAGTGATGATAAATAGTGCAACAGGTTACAAGTCATTGATCATAGCTGTTGATGTATTTTTCAACACAATCAACAGTTGAGATGCACCAAGTGCACCATACACCCTGCATAGCAGGGTGTATATTAGAAATGGCCCAAAACATAACTACTAAATCAGAACCTCTAAAAACTACTGAACTAAGGATTCGGGGCCTCTGAAGGATCCTCCTCCTCTATGTCATCAAAGAACCCAGGCAGGTACATCGATCGCCTGACAGGAGTTCTAGCTGAAGACACTACAAAGTCCTCTTATGGGGTATAAACAGTACCACCCCAGAGTTTTCGTATTGGCATTGAGAACTCAAGACGCACAGACGCATGTTGAGTCAAAACGGGAGTCTCATCACAGGTTCCACTCAAGTTTAAAGTTAAGTCCCCGATGTAAACAAAACGTTTATTATCTAAATCAAATCCCTAAATGTCAGTTCCACTGTGGAATTGTATTCGAACAAAACCCAGCGCTTGGCGCTTTACCGCCATCCAAACAAACATAGAAACTGTTACTGATGGAAAGTAGAATTTCCAGCTTCCTCGTCTTCTCGGTCTTCATCAAACATACATAATAAAACAAATATAACACAAGATGTGAGATCCCCTACATCAATACCAGTATGACAGTATAGAAAATGATAGTAAATATACAGGTATAGTATTAACACATTGAATCATATTATCACATCATAGATAAAATATCTGATAAATATAATTATCATGTCAATATGTTGACCAACTATGCATATGTACACAGACCCAATCCTACTCCATGGAGCTAATCACAATTTTAGAGAGAAAGATAGGGAGTACATGTCTGTATATCGTCAGCCTCAAATCATGTGTCAATATATTATATCATTGTGCGCAACATGGCTCATTCAAGATACTCTTAACCAATCACGAAAAGAGTAATAACTCTGTCAAGATCGTCAGTGTGTTTGCATAGGATACCACGGCACAGTGGTGCTACCATCTGGCCATATATGACATTCCATACCCCGACGTCTCCAAGATCACTAAAGATCATAACTACACAATTCTCACTCGCACGAAGGTGTAAATTCAATCTCCTAGGCGTATTGCCTTAACCAATTAAGCTGACACATTTTTCAATGCATGATGTATGATTCAAATACATATGCAATCATCATTCTCACAGTATTTCATATACACACGCCATCTCTTGGCAGTATCACTGTTCAACATAACCGGGCCCACCACAACAGCCCGACAGTAACTTGCTGTTATTTTCAATTGCGTAAACATTTTATCATATTTTCACAATCGCAGAACATTTTTCTTACATTTTCAAATTGTGTAAGTATTTTCTAGCGTTTTCATAATTGTGAAAAAAATTTCAAACGTTTTCTACATCACGTAGGGATTTTTAAACATTTTCTCAATCGCGTAGTAATTTTAAATTATTTTCTCAATCTGATAGCTTAAAAATCACTATTTTGAAAACAAATGACGTTTCTCTAATATTTTTCACATAAAAAAATTTATTTGGCTTTATTTATCATATTTTATTATTAAAATTTCTTTAAGTAGCATTTTCCATTATTTCTCACAAAATTACCTTGAACTTATTCTAAAAATTAATTTACTTTCTTTTTATGTCTAAAAACCTATTAAATTAATTTCCTACTAATTAAATACCTAAGTCTACATTTAGTAAAATAATTTTGGATCTAGAGTGTCAAAAATAGGCATGTTGGCCGAATTACACTATATGCTTCATAAATCATATTTAATTATTTTCTATTACCTTATTCTTTGTAAAAACCTTTAATCCAATTCCTTGTCATTAAATCATTTAAACCACGATTAAGAAAAAAATTTAAAACATTTTGCTCCAATGGTGGTGTTAAGGCCGTGAACCTCCATAAGTTCTTTGGAATTTTCATACTCATCCTCATCACATAAATCACATCATGCCATAAACAATAATCAACATGCTTCCACAATTACATATTCAAGCATATAATCAAAGCTATAAATCATACCAACCAAAAATCATCACAAACAAAGTAAACTTAAACCACATAAGTGAATAAATCCTTATGGATTTTTCACCACAAACAAGTCATTCCCTCACCACCAACACTTGGTTGATGAGGTTAATCTCCCTCTTACTTCAAGGAAGACAAAATCCTTGAAATTGCTTCTCCTAGGGATTTTCGTGAGCCTCCAAAGATGAACCCTAACAAGCTTAAACCAAGACAAAGTCATAAACTAAGCTTGAAAAAGAGAAACCATGGATCAATCATGGCTTAGAAACTCAAGAATCAAATTAGAATGAAGAAACCAAGATTTTACTTTTAGGATTAGAAAACTCTAGCTTGATTTTAAAGCACCAAATGGATGAACTAGGTGAAACTTACAACATGAAAGGTGTTTAGAATCTTGTCTAGGTTAAGAAAATGGTGTTGGATGAAATTATAGGAGATTGGATGTTGGTGTTGGATGTGGAGGCCGAGAGCTTCTCAAGAGGGAGAGAATGGAGTTTCTTTGTTGTTCTTGGATGAGAAAGAATGAAGTGAAGAGTTTATGTCACAAAGTGATATTAATGAAGTGAAATATCTAATTTTACTTGAGCTTGGCCGTGGAGTGAATAGGATAGGAAGGTTAAAACTTATTCAACAAGATAAACACTAAGCACATGGTTTCACATGGCTTATGTCATTAAGTGATCACTCCTTGGTCACATTAGATAATTAACTTGTTCATGAACATCCTAGAAGCACTAGGTGGCCGTGGAGCACATGCAGAAAAGGTAACTAAGTTTTGATTCATGTAGTTCCTAGTTACACTTAAGCTAACTTAATTAGTTCACTTAGTTACATGGCTAACTATTTAGTTACAAGGCTTAGGTCATGCATTGGTCACACTAGATGAATCATGCATTCTAGAAGGCTCTAGAATCTCCTTGACACCATGGAGCTCTAAGGAGTAGCAAACTAAGTTTGTTCCATTTAGTTACTACTTAGGCTTTAGGTTAACTTAGTTAGATTACTTAGTTTCTTGGCTAACTAATCTAGGCATTATTGTTGACCACATCCTATTGGCTTAGAAAATTTAAGCCATTAACATTAACCAATTCCTATTGGTTCACCGCATTGTGAGTCACAAAGACTTTTCCCAGTCTATTGTTCAACGGACAAAAGATACAGGATCTATTACCCAATGGGCAGAAGCTACTGCTCATAAATCAATAGATACTATCTAACAAATAATAAAATGTGAAATATTTTTTATTTCACTGATAAATTCTAAAAATTAAAAGATCGGGTAACGTATTTCTATGATTCGGGTTTAGTAAGCTCCCCCGGCTCCGAATAAATCGTCAAAGATTTTCCTCGGCTCAAAAATTATTATTTTCCTGACTCGGAGTAAATCACACACAATGATAAAAAATAATCACAGAACAGTCAAAATAAATTTACAGCACACAGAAATCACGAAACAGTACAATTCAGACATCATTGAGAAATAGTAAATTTTGGAGTGCTACATCAGCTTTCTCCTTTCCTCTTCGGAGAGGCCCACTCCAATCTTGGTGATTTGGATTAGGCCAAGTCCGAGTTGGATTTTGACCAGCTGGCCATCAGGTTATGGCCTCTTTCCCTTCATATCACCGTGGACGTCCAATTCATTTATCATCACGAATTAAGATTCTTTTTTGTGAGGTGTTTTCCCCATTGTTTGAAGTGAGATTTAGCTTCTAAAACCTCCTAGCTAGCATTGTAATAGCTTCAAGCTACAGCCTAGTCTGCCTTCATAGTTATCACCTCACCGTCATCCAAAATAAACTTCATAGTAAGGTAGTATATGGAAATTATGGCCTCAAGGCCATTTAAGGACGGTCTTCCTATGATAACATTATAAGCGAAGGGACAATCAACCATAAAAATTTTTACCTTCACCATTTTCTCGAGGACTTTTATGCTTTTCTCCATCTAGCTCGTCCTTAGGGTTTGGTATAACTTGATATATCCATTGGATCACACATTTCCTCCTAAAAACCCTATCAAATCTGTGTCCAAAGGCTTTAGGTCAGATAATGGGAGCCTGAGGTTTTGGAAATAATCCATGAACAAGATGTCTACTGAGCTACCCTGGTCTTCGAAGATCCTTTTGACTTGTTCATTAACCATGATTCCCATGATGACCATTAGATTGTTGTGACCCAGTATCACCCCCTCAGCATTTTCACCTGTGAAACTTATTGCTGTGGTGCTTTGAGATCTGCTCCCCTTTTTGAAAACTGGGTAGGAAGACACATTAAGCATCTCCCTCAAGTGCTTCTTTTGGCAGATCTTAACAACCCACCTTTAGTGAAACCTCTAGAGATAGTGTTAATTGTCCTCTTGACTTTGTTGTCACACCTTTCCTACCTTTGAGGGGACTCCTACCTCTGAAAATGGGCTTGCTTCCGAGGTGGTGAGTGATCCTCTAGGGGGGTCCATCTCCATGAACTATAGCTTTTTTTTTCTTTCTTCTCTTCTCTGATACCTTGTGCGTTTACCATCCTTGGACTTCTTAACATAATTTTGCAACCTACCCGATTATATCATGGTCTCAATGGAATCTCGAAGGTCAATGCATTCCTCTATATACATGTGGTGGTAGTTGTAGCATTTGGAATTATCAACCCGTCCTCGAGACCTCAGAGTTCATGGCTTCAGGATCTTGGAGATCTCTATATAGTACACTTTCTCACAAATCTTGCTTTGAGATACCTTAAGGGGGTGTAGTCATCAAACTTTCCCCATGGTAGACCCCTAGGAGCATTCCTTAGACCCTTTGGCTCTAGTTCCTACTCCTTTCTTTGAGATGCCTCTAACTCCAGTGTGCTTTACTTTTAGCCCTTAATACTTTCTCTATGTTAATGTATTTTTTTGAGTAATTTTTCAACTCATCGAGGTTCACAGGGGATCTCTTTTCCAACGATTTGGTGAACTTCCCAGGTCGGAGTCCTCCTATAAATGGGTGCATGGCCACAATTGGATTGAGGTCCATGATCTCTAAGGACTTTTTATTGAACCTAGTCATATAATATCGGAGTGATTCATCCTTATTTTGCCTAAAGTTAAGGACACTAGCTGAGGTCTTGGGCTGAGCCTTGCTCATGGTGAAATGAGTCAAGAAGCTTGAGGTTAGCTCAGAGAAGTCATTAATATATTGGGGATGGCAAAGAGGAGAACTATTTCAAAGCGACCCTTTTTAGTGTGCTTGGGAAAGCTCAACACATTATAGGGTAGGTTCCCCCTACAAGCAACATAGACAATTCAAAGGTGTCTAGATGCTCACGAGGGTCTGTAGACCCATCATATGCTTTGATGGCGGGGATTTTGAATCCCTTTTGCAATGCTAGTCCCATGATGAAACTAGAGAATAGATTACTAAACTAGTAATGGGCACCTTTGTGTTAGGGGTTCGAAGTTGTAGAGGGCTTAGGCCTTCTTTGCAGTTCTCTATCAACTTGGGCGCAGTCTTTGCACCCTAGGTCCAGGATCCGTGCGTGCTTCCACATTATTCTCAACCATCCATTCCCAATTCACCATGCTGATGAGATCAACTATCTACTGCTACTGTTGGGCCAGCATCTCGTATAGCTCCTAATTTGTTTAGTTGCGGCATGCCGAAGTACCTCTTGTGGGTGGGGGAGCAGGAGAGGGGGGCTATAGGAGCTCTTAAGCAGCAAGTTGCACTCTTTCAATCTTAGAACGCACACAGGGAGTGGTGCGTGACTTATCAGGAGCTTAACTTGCAATCATTAATGCACATCTTTTTGCAAATGTGCTCTACATTCAGGTGAACCATTTGTTTCAACGTTATGCTTTTAGTTTTTCTAGTTCAGAATTATAAAACTTTGATTTGAAATAGGATGCATTCTTTTCTTTTTTCTTTTCTTTTTTTCCTCCTTGCTGTTGTTTTCTTAGGTAAATGAGGAAGAACTTGAAGTTTTAGGATTTTGTGCTTGTGATTTTGTGTGATTGAAGGTGGGGGATCCTGAGGTGGACCACAATTTCTGGGAAAGACTTACAAGCATTTAAAATCTATTAGAAACACTTTGCAGCTATGGCCAAGATAAAATTCTAAGGGAGATTAATTCCACACATAAATAATATGATGACACCTTCTGTTCTTAATATATATATATATATATGAACGAGATTAATGAAAAAATGTTTAAAAGGAGTCACCTAAACTCAAATTTGTGAATAAAAACTTGTGTAGACAACATAATCCATTTAAGCTCACTAGTCACTACAGTAAAGCACACTGCTCATTTTCTACAATTTTTGAGATGTTTTGCAATATTAATATTCTTTTCTACTGAGTTTAGTAATTATAATATCAATTTCTTATTTATAAAATTCAAAACTGTTTAGTCATTATAGCAAAAGTTGAAATGAATACAAATGAAAATGAAACAAAGAGGGTTGTACGTAGCAAGGATTGATAATCTATTCACACTCTATTCACATACAAGTACATAATCAATTTCAACTCGTTGTTGATGCATGTCCTCTAAAATAAAGAGAAGGAGAGGGAGGCAAATATTTCAACACGAAAAATATATAATCCTGGGGGCTTATTTTTCACTTTAACAAATATTTATAATTTAGTACAGGTCTTCTAGACACATTTTATACTGAAAACTCTGAATGGTTGGGTAGAACAATGAAAGTATAATTGAACTACCAAAGTTTAAGAATGTGATGGAAACAAATCATTTTCTTGTAATATAATTATTAATAAAGTCATTGATTTAATATATAATGTTGACTATATCTGAAATATCTTCTTTATAGGCAAGGTTTTAAATCTGATGCCAAAATGGGTAATAGGGAGTTTCTTGGTTGATCTTTCATCAAGAAAAAGAAGAAATTTTCTTGATTGATGAAGCTAGTATAAGATTTGATACTGGTGTGATATATTCTATTGCTTCTGCTACTAGTGGTCATAAATATTTCATATCTCTTGCTAAACATTTTTCTATCTAGGATATCTTGTTTCCATATTAAATGCCTAATGGTGGTGACTGGTTACCAAGTGATGAATGCATCTAATTACTTGTGAACATCAGTATTTTACTATTCTCCTATAAAAATTTGATGTAATTTCTTCATGTTCTTTTAAGTGGATATAGTTGTGCAGTCTTGTAGTCATTTCACTTTTTTGGTATTTGCTTCAAACTAGCATGTGGTCATTTGTTGCCTAGTTATTGTGCTTTTCATCTTGTAGTATAACTATAGTGGAATACCAGCAAAATCTGATGAAGCCATAAATGATGAATCTCAAGTTGACATTATATCAAGCTGGAATATTACTGGATACTTACCAAAGAAAATCTAGGATCTTTACCATGGGAAGAGTAATTTACTGGATTTTAATTGGTTAGCCATTTAATATGGGAGTTATTTTGTATTCTTCATATCTAAAGTTGTTTTAGTCTTCTCTATAGGCATTGGTGTAAAAGATCACGACCATGTGGCTTGTGGCATGCCAAAATTAAATTCACCAGAATAAAGGTGCTTTTGGAATTTAATCAATGATTTAATCTTTTGTTCATAGACATATCATGATAAAAATGTGATTTTTGAGATTTTTCTGTGCAATTGATTGTATGGATTAAGATCTAAAATCGTGTTTGATATAAAAAAATAGTTTGTTTTGACTTCTATAACTCTATAATAATTCCCTTCTAGTAGTTTTTTTATTTTTTTTATATATAGAGACCGATTTAATGACTAATTTTATAAAATATATAATATATTTAGCCTTTTAGAGACTGATTTAGAGACCGATTTAGAGACTGATAAATCGGTCTCTAATTTAGAAACGAATTTAGCAACTGATTTTGTATAATATATAATATATTCATGTTTTTAGAGACCGATTTAAAAATTGATTTAGAGACCGATTTATTTCGGTCTCTAAATCGGTCTCTAATATGCGTATTTTTGAAGTATAGTTGACCAATAATTGACCAAAAATTATTGACTGATTTAGAGACCGAAAAAATTAGTCTCTATAAAATCGGTCTCTAAATCAGTCTCTAATATTTAGCAACGAGACTTTTATAGACTGATTTAAATCGGTCTCTAACTATTTTAGAGACCGATTTCCTTGATTTAGAGATCGAAAAAATCGGTCTCTAAAACCCAAATTTCTAATAGTGTCACGGAAGCCTTCACCCCATTTCGTAGTTGTTCTTGGTTGGTGGCGCCAATGTTCAGCCTAGTTACAAGTGGTCGCAACCTCCTTGGACAAAATGACCCTCACAGCAACAACTTCCTTCGAGTGATGGAGTAAGGGAGTTGAATACCTGCAAAACACTCCAATACTCAAGTAAGCTTGGGTGCAAGTTGGTAGAAAATGAGAGAAAAGATCCTTACCCTAAAGCTTATTGTAGCATTTTATAGGAAAGGGAGTGTTTTGGAGACCAAGTAGTTGGTACGGTAGATTGGTTACTCTAAGCACTTGTGAGAAAGTTCCCAACACCTTCCTTGTCTTGTGTGCTGACTAATGATTAGTCACCTTTGGGGGAACATTCCCTTTATAGGGTATGTGTGGTCTTATCCCATAGGTAATTCAATTAGCCTAATAAGATCCAAAATCCTAGTATGGATCAGGTAGTTTTGATGGCAGTGTTGTTAGAACCATATAGGCCAACCATGAATTGGATTTTTAACTAGATATAGTTTAGTCTCATAACTATATTTACAATCAAACCACTTTAAATCAATCAAAACTCGGTTGAACTAATTAGCCTCTTAAATTAAAAACTCTCAATATATTTTTTATATTTTATAAATATTTTAATATATTTCATATTGTTGCATGTAGATTTTTTAATGATATCATCAAGTTCAACCAATTGGTAAAATTGGTTGAATTTGAACATGAAGTCTCGCGAATTCTATGTTTGGTCTAATTTAGGCAACATTAATGAATACATTATTTAACATTAATCCAATGTCTTAGCCAGTTTTTTGACGGTAGCAATATTGAGTCTGTTTCTTTCACGCCTATCATTCAATGCTATTGCTCGTTGAGAAGAAGGAAGAAATTCTTCCTTCCATTGGATGCATTTGGGATTTGTGCTCTAATAAATCTGAGCCATTCTTCGTGCAAGGAACGACGTGTCACGGTGAGTAAAACGTAAAACAAACATTCTACCACAATCCAACTAATGGGGGAACTAGATAATTAACGTAGCTTTTAGGTTTTTCTAATAAGTGTTTTAAGGGTATTTGTTAAGTAATTTAAAATAGAAAATTATATATAAAAAATAGAACTTTAATGAATTGAGAATTAAAAAAGTTTAATTGTTATACATAATTTCTTATTTTAAATTTCTTAATAATTGTCTTTAAAAACTTATTAAAAAACAAGACTAAAATGTGAGGAAGTTTTTGAAATCGTAATAAGTTTGGAAGTGAGGTGGCCTCTCCTAAGAATATATATACCTTCATATTAGGAATATGGAATATACATGAAAGAAGTTAAAACATTTTTTCTTTTTTGTAAAAATAGTATCAGAATATATTCACAAAATTGCAAAATAAAGGAATATCCTAGGCGAAGTTAACATCAAAAATAAAGAAAGAAAAAAGAGGAATATCCTACGCATGCAAACTCATAACCTTCGATAAGTAAAGTCCATTTTGGATTTAATCTTGTTGTATATGTACTTGATCGTGTATCTGCATGCATTATACGCGCTTATAAGTTATAAAATTAGCAGTTTTGGCCGTATATATGCACATGCTTCTAGAGAGTGACACATACAATACAAAATATGATCCAACTCCCGCGGCTGTTTCATAATAGTTTCGAAGAATGCTACGCAATTGGACAGGTTAAAGCATCTAGAACTTTAATTTGGGTAGGTCACATTAGGATGTGGCCATTTGAATTATAGTAGAGGAGATGCACAATTTTCCAACAAAGATGTTAAAAGTTGAAAAGTAAGTGACTGGCATACCCCTAAGCTTATCTTCATCGGCAAACTATTCACTATTTTGAGCACATGACAAAGCTATGTCACATATTCCATCCATGTGGATTACGACATCCAAAACACTAGGAACTCGATGGATTAGTATCATTATTATTATTATATTAATATATATTGAGTGGACACGTTTGAAAGCGATTGAATCGCCATTTTTTGTTCTTTGATGTGAGATTGGATGGGCTTATTGTAACACCTTCCTTAGGGCATCACATTTCTGACTCCTAACTCATAATCTGAAAAGAAGTTCGCACAAAGTTTGAGTTATAAAAGATGAGTTTCAAAATTTCTTTTTTACTGAAACGTAAATTTACTGAAATATTAGGTAATATTAAAAATCATATTTCAACTATTTATTATGTAATATTGACACCAATTAATATCACAATTTAAAGAGAAATATAAAATTAACAGACTTATTTTTTTAACAGTAGCAAACCCCATGACGGGTCCTACTTAATAACACGGTACAACACTAACGAGAAACTTTAACATACTTATTCCTTTTTTTGTCCATCTATATGCATCAGACATCTGTTCCTTTGTCAACACTGCACATCTTCGAGTCCTGAATGTCCACTCCTTATTGTTGTCACCAATCTCAGAGTATCCATCGCCCATTATGTCTAAGACAACTCGATCCTTCTATTATTTGATTTTAACAATACAGACAAAGTAAAACAATATAACAAAGAGGTGAGATCACCTACACCAATACCAACATGGCAGCACAGAGATAACACAAACAACAATATCATATAGATAGATCATACCGCAATTATAATCATGCCATCAACATTAATCAACTATCATCATCTAATCATTTATCAATTCAATTATCATAAACAATAATTATGATAATGCCCTCAGCATTATCATCATTGTCATCTTCCAAGTATTCAAAACAATTGTCATAACCAATAACCAATATTTCTCAATTAATATATCACACAGATATAAATGCTTAGATTTATGCATATGCACAAAGACTCAGTTTATCAAAAACAACTCCATGGAGGTTTTCACAATTTCGAGAAGAATGCTCTGGTTAATTGTCAGCCTTAGCCTAAAGACAATCTCTCAGTCGTTGAAAAGAATCGTGTTCTTGTCGGGTATCGTCAATGCGTTGCAACGGACTGCATCACCAAGTGGCACAGGGTACTCGCCAATTGTCCACTGGTCGACCGCCGCGCCTCGACGCCCCCAAGATCCATCATAGACCCCACTATCAATTCTCATTCCCTCTTCAACCACAAGGGCCATAATAGCTATTAGTTATATTTTATACAATGCATGAATATATCAGTGCAAGTCCAACCCCAAAGGGCCAAATCTTTTCAATTTCATTTGTTCAATGTAATCATATGCTTCAACGCATATTTTTCCAATGCACGTATAATGCACCAAATCCAATCACAGACATATCTTTCCAATGCATGTATAATGCACCAAATGCCAATCTAGGAAAAACATGTCATTTTCTCACACAGCATCCATATATTGGTTCTACAGTATTTATACTGTATTTTCAACAAGAAAATCATATTATTACATTTTCATAGTTATAAAACACTTTTGTCGTATTTTCACAAAATTGCGCAACATTTCCATTTGGTTTTCACAATTTCAAAACGTTTTTGTTACATTTTCACAATTCCAAAACATTTCTGTTATATTTTCACAATACCATAACACTTCTTTTACGTTTTTAATATTTCGTAACATTTCTGTTATATTTTCAAAATACTGCAACACTTCTGTTGCACTTTTAAATCACGTATTTAATTTTTCAATGTTTTTCTCAATCACATAAAAATATACGTTTCTCAAATTACGTAACGATTTTTCACCATTTTCAAAATCGCGTAACTTAAAAATCATTCTTTTAAGTTGCGTAAATCATTTTCCATCATTCTCAAAATATTTAAAACACTTTTCAAATCACATAAGATTTTCTGATCATTTTCACAATTACGTAAAAATATTCTATCATTATTTAATCACGTAGTGATTTTTCAATAATATTTTCAATAGTGTAAAATATTTATATGCTTTCCAAATCGCGTAGAATATTTTAACATTTTTCAAATTGTGTAGAAATATTTTACTATATTTCAAATTATTTTTAAGATATGTAAATTATTTTTTAACATTTTACAATTACGTAAAATATTCCTCAATATTTCAAATATTATTTTGTACTTAAATAAATCAATCTTAATTCAAGAAATCTTTTCCAAAATATAATTCACAAAATCACTTTTCCATTGATATAAATCAACGTTTCAAAACTTAGCATTTTCTAACGTATTTCAAAACTCAAAAATAAGTCATACGTTAGTAAATTTTCAAAATACCATTATATTCTCAATTTTTCCCAAATCATTTCCAAATCAACCTTCCTCAAAATCATATAACTTTCTACTTCATTTAATATATCTTCTTATTCAAGAAAATTCTTTTTCATAATATATTTCACAAATTCACAATTCCTTTGAATTAAATTAATGTTTCTAACTTTAAAAATTACTAACTCTTTCCAAAATCCAACGGGATTTTAATAAATTCTTTTTAAAACAAATTGAGGCTCACTTGCAACCTCCCTTTTCCATTTACATAAAAATTCATTTCTCAAGTGCTAAAATACACTGATTACCTTTTCAATTTTTTCGTATTAAATTAATTATATTTTCACTTGGAAAATCACTTTGTTTCATCAAAATCAATGCATTACAAGCCTTCGAAAACGTGGACATGACTATTGAAAATTATCAAAACATTTTTCCTTCTAAATTGATATGGTTTTACACAAACAAAACCATTAAAATTTTATTTTCAAAACCGAAGTGCCGATGGTTATAAAAACCAAACTCATTTGTTCAAATTCATTTTTACTTTCTTTGCAAATCCTTTTTCACTTTCTTTGCAAATCCTTAAAATCAATGTTTGCCCGTTTCATTCAAAACTCATGTTTAGAAAAATACTCAAGATCTTTGTACACAAAATAAATAAATAAAAATTCTTCAAAAATCGTGTTCTTGTTCTCTTGAAAAACAAACCCTTTATTTATTTTTTATACTCTTCAAATCATCCATTTTCATCCTTCATGAAATTATTAATTTATGAACACCTATTTAGAGGTGTCTTGGCCGAAATTCACTAAGTTCTAGGGACCAAAAATTAATTCCCTTATTCTTGAAAAATTTCAACATGAACTCAAATTTTTGGGAGCTCAAAACCGTAGTCTCCCCCTTGGCCTTTGGAGCCAAAAATCAATTTCCTTTTCATCACCACATCATGACATACACATATATATATTTCATCATAAATACTATAAGCATGCCATATACTTATCATGCATAATATAAGCATATCATCAAAGTCATAAAATCATACAAAGCATATCAAGCATAAGCAAATAAATCAAAGCTCATAAACACACATAAATTATTACATGACCATGGATTGTAATCCTCACATGGATTCACCATCCATCAAATATAAGACCATCTCTCACCACCATACTTGGTTGGTGAGATGGATCTCCCTCTTACCTCTTGAAGACAAGCTTTTCAAGCTCTCCTCCTTCTCCTTAATTTTCATGTGGCTCACAATAATTCCTAACAATTCTAAAATAATTAGTAAAATCACAAACAAAGCTTAATAATAACAAACCATGGAACAAACATGGCTTAGAAAATCATAAACATGAATTTAAACCATAGAAATCAACGTTTACCTCCAAGGAAGTAAGCTAAAAGTGGGATTTTGAAGCACTTAGAGTATGATTTTGGGAAAACTTTCTAAATGAAAAGTGTTTAGAATATTGTTTAGCTTTAAGAAATGGTGAGAGTGAAAATTATAGGTGATGGATAGTGTATTTGGTGGTGGAGGTCGAACCTATGGAGGAGAAAGGAAGGAAAAATGATGCTTTGGTTCTTGGAATTTTTGAGAGAAAGTGTTGTAAGCTTTTTGATGTGAGAGAAAATAAAATTTGTGAGAGTGAATGAAGGGCTGCTGCTGCCGTGAAAGTCATGGAGATTTAAGTGATGTACTTGACTCAAAATATCACTAATTGGATGCACATGGATGTGCACATGACATATGTCATCAACTTGACTTTGCATGGCTATTTGGATTGTTCAAGATTCATGTAGAAGCCCCCACAAGTTGCTGCCAAAACCGTGGGACTCCTTGAGTGTTTAGGGAATTAATTGTTTTCAATTTACACCTAATTGCATGCTAATTAATTAGGTAATTAGTTAGGTTAAATTTCTTAATCAATCTTAATTAACATTCTAACTATATAACTAATTAATTAAACATATTATTACATATATTATAACCTCTAATTAAAATTTGGATATCTAATTAAGAATTAAATTATAACAATTTAACATTTAATTTAGTTTACTTAGCTTGTTAATTAGGCCATTAGATTAACCAAATTAGGATTAATTAGTTACTAATCAAATTCAAGTTACTATTGTTGACTTCATCTTTTTCTTTGGCCTAAAAAGCCTTTTCAAAGTTGTCTCCCCTCTACCTAGCATCTCCAAACCGTCCCCCCCTCTTCATGCATTCCAAATGTGACAATTTCATAACCATCACTTTAAGTCATCCTAACCATTGAATAAAAGAATGGTTTGGATTAAAAATAGTTACTAGGTTTAGGTTATAGATGGAAGACTTTATTTGAGCCATTGGATCATTTTTGGATTGCAATCTTAATCATTAAATGTGTCTCCAAAATAAAGGGTCAAGATTACTCCTTCTTACTTTTAATCCAAGGGTTATAATTAGTCATAGCCTTTTTAGAAGACCAAATCTCCACCATTGATTAAATTCAAATCCAATGGTCATGAATGGTCCTTGTTACTTTATAAGACTAAATCTCCACCCTTGATCAATTCTAAATCCAATGGTTGTAAATGGTCATAGCCACTTTATATAACCAATTTTACACCGTTGATTAAATCTACGGTTGATATTGAAGCCTTCCTAACTAAGTTTATTCTCACACCATTGATTAAATCAATGGTGATTATCCAATGCTTCTTTATTTAAATTTGTTTCTTAACCGTTGATTAAATCAATGGTTAATCTTCAAACTAAGTATTCTCATCCAAGGGTACAAATCAAGTCAAGCCTTCTTTGTTGACTACGTAGTATAATTTTTATTATTTTTATCTACTATAACCTTACAAATAATATTTTTACTATATTTTTATCACCTGATAAATAAATACAGTACAAAACACAGTAAAGGAAAATTATAAAAACTGTTTCCAGATTCAGGTTTAGTAAGATCCCCTGTCTCTGTCTAAACAGTACAAATTTTTCTATCCGTAGAAAAAATTTTCATTTTGCGGGACCCACCTAGGCCCACGTATGGCCACCTGGGCCCACATAGGACCATATGAGCCCATATACAGTAAAAAAATTCATAATCATCTACAAAAATCACAAATATTAGAAAACACACAAATATCAAATCAGATCACGTAAAATAATTAAAACCTAATGGTAAAAATTAAATTACGTAAAGTTTTCCCTAACCCAAAAATTTTTATTTTCCTGACACGTAGTAAATCACTCAAAACGATCAAATACGCTGATGGAATAATCAAAATAATTTTATAGCATCAAAAAATTACTAAATAGTAAAATTCTATTAACTGTCAAAATTACTGTTTACAAGATAAGAAATTTTGGCGTGTTACATTACTCCCCCTCTAAAAAGAAATTTCGTCCTCAAAATTTAATAATCCATGATTTCACACCCTCAGAATAAATATGAACATTACTCTTTTATCTTATTTTCCAATTCTCATGAAGCTTCCTCTCTTACATCTTGCTATACTATTCTAACCAACAAAATCTCTTTGCTGATGTTCAACTTCTCCTGATCAAACAGATATCTCAGACTCTTATAATTACTGAAGATGTTGAATGTTACTCTAGAAAGAAAGAATTTCCATATCTCTGGTATCAACATAACAACAACCAATCTTCATTCATGCCTAGAATAGTTTTTTTTAGATAACTTCCAACTAATGTAATGTATTACTTCAAATTTCCTTATCCTCGTATCACTACATATTCTAGATTTTTGCTTTTAACAAGAAATGTCTCACTAACTGAGTTCTCCTTTCCACATCACTATATCAAATACTATGACATAGAAGTTAAATAGGAATATCGTTTCTTGTTCGTTCAATTGCAGGAGATGAAAGAAAACATCATGGAAGATAACAAAACGAATCGAACCTGTTATCAAACATATCCAGCAAAGAATTTGATGTAACCCGATTTTCAAAAATAAATTTTCTTTGGATTACTCACTCTCTGTTGAAATAATCTCATTGGATATGGTTGGAAAATAACTAATTCATTTCCAAAGATCACGTCTGTTTATGAAACAGATCAAACTAACACAAAAATTTTGAACAACAGATCGAACTAATACAAAGTTTTGATCTATAACAACAATTTGAATAACTTGAATAGCTCGATTAGCTAAGAATAGAAACAGAAGTAAACAAATCAGAGGATAACGAATAACTCTAACATATAATTGATCTACTCAATCATATGTTATAAAGAATAGGTCACTCACAGAAATATTCAGTATGGTTTATAGGATTAGCTCCAATGACACAATCTCCATTGTTTAAATCTTCTCGCTTAGAACACTCCCGCACTCCATTCAGAGTAACAACTTCCCTTACTATCTAAAATTTTACTAATAGAAAAATCTATTTTCAAAGAGCATAATCTCTGGAAAAATGTGTCCAACTTTTCTGCAATTTGTTTCCTTGACGTACATTCCTTCATTAAGCACCTTCTTTCACATCACTTACTGCTTTTGGTATCCTCAATGGTTGTAAATACATCTTCCGTCGAAATCAATTACTTTCTCAATATCCTAAAAAGAAATTTCAGGTTCCAAAATTATGAAATCTTATATTCCAAGACTGATTCTCTTCTATCGGATTTTGAACTTCAAATTCCAGTTCCCACTAAACAGCGGTCCTTTGTTCGTGCAGTCGTCTTTCTACATTGCTCCTGTAGCTGCAACTGCATAGCTAGTAACATGTTCCACTTCCACACAAGTATAACTATCCCGAGCCATTTCCTTTTTTTTTTAGGCATGCGGATCGAAATACAATGGATCTAATATCCATTATAAACAACATTATTTCCTTTCGGAAAACAAACACAGAGAACACAACACAAGCAAAATAGACTTAACCACAAACCCCAAAAGACTCAAACTGTGCTCTGAAACTAACTAATGTAACACCCTCCTTAGGGCATCACATTTTCAACTCCCGACTCATAATCTGAAAAGAAGTTCGCACAAAGTTTGAGTTATAAAAGATGAGTTTCAAAATTTCTTCTTTACTGAAACGTAAATTTACTAAAATATTAGGTAATTTTGAAAATCATATTTCAACTATTCATTATGCAATATTGACACCAATTAATATCACAATTTAGAGAGAAATATAAAATTAATAGACTTATTTTTTTAACAGTAGCAAACCCTATGATGGGTCCTACTTAATAGCATGGTACAACACTAACGAGAAACTTTAACATATTTATTCCTTTTTGTGTCCATCTTGATGCATCAAATATCTGTTCCTTTGTCAACACTGCACGCCTTCGAGTCCTGAATGTCCACTCCTTATTGTTGTCACCAATCTCAGAGTATCCATCGCCCATTATGTCTAAGACAACTCGATCCTTCTATTATTTGATTTTAACAATACAGACAAAGCAAAACAATATAACAAAGAGGTGAGATCACCTACACCAATACCAACATGGCAAAGACACGAGAGATAACACAAACAACAATATCATACAGATAGATCATACAGCAATTATGATCATGCCATCAACATTAATCAACTATCATCATCCAATCATTTATCAATTCAATTATCATAAATAATAATTATGATAATGCCCTCAGCATTATCATCATCGTCATCTTCCAAGTATTCAAAACAATTGTCATAACCAATAACTAATATTTCTCAATTAATATATCACACAGATATAAATGCTCAGATTTATGCATATGCATAAAGACTCAGTTTATCAGAAACAACTCCATGGAGGTTTTCACAATTTCGAGAAGAATGCTCTGGTTAATTGTCAGCCTTAGCCCAAAGACAATCTCCTAGTCGTTGAAAAGAATTGTGTTCTTGTCGGGTATCGTCAATGCATTGCAACGGACTGCATCGCCAAGTGGTACAGGGTACTCGCCAATTGTCCACTGGTCGACCGCCGCGCCTCGACGCCCCCAAGATCCATCATAGACCTCACTATCAATTCTCATTCCCTCTTCAACCACAAGGGCCATAATAGCTATTAGCTATATTTTATACAATGCACGAATATATTAGTGCAAGTCCAACCCCAAAGGGCCAAATCTTTTAAATTTCATTTGTTCAATGTAATCATATGCTTCAACGCATATTTTTCCAATGCACGTATAATGCACCAAATCCAATTACAAACATATCTTTCCAATGCATGTATAATGCACCAAATGCCAATCACAGACAAAACATGTCATTTTCTTACACAACATCCATATATTGGTTCTACAGTATTTATACTATATTTTTAACAGGAAAATCATATTATTACATTTTCATGGTTATAAAACACTTTTGTCATATTTTCACAAAATTGCGCAACATTTCCATTTCATTTTCACAATTCCAAAACGTTTTCTGTTACGTTTTCACAATTCCAAAACATTTCTGTTATATTTTCACAATACCATAACACTTCTTTTACGTTTTTAATATTTCGTAACATTTCTGTTATATTTTCAAAATACTTCAACACTTCATTGCACTTTTAAATCACGTATTTAATTTTTCAATGTTTTTCTCAATCACATAAAAATATACGTTTCTCAAATTGCGTAACGATTTTTCACCATTTTCAAAATCGCGTAACTTAAAAATCATTCTTTTAAGTTGCGTAAATCATTTTCCATCATTCTCAAAATATTTAAAACACTTTCCAAATCACATAAGATTTTCTATCATTTTCACAATTACGTAAAAATATTCTATCATTATTTAATCACGTAGTGATTTTTCAATAATATTTTTAATAGTATAAAATATTTAAATGCTTTCAAATCACGTAGAAATATTTTAACATTTTTCAAATTATGTAGAAATATTTTACTGTATTTCAAATCATTTTTAAGATACGTAAAATATTTTTCAACATTTTACAATTACGTAAAATATTCCTCAATATTCCAAATATTATTTTGGACTTAAATAAATCAATCTTAATTCAAGAAATCCTTTTCCAAAATATAATTCACAAAATCACTTTTCCATTGATATAAATCAACATTTCAAAACTTAGCATTTTCTAACGTACTTCAAAACTCAAAAATAAGTTATATGTTAGTAAATTTTTAAAATACCATTATATTCTCCATTTTTCCCAAATCATTTCCAAATCAACCTTCCTCAAAATAATATAACTTTCTACTTCATTTAATATATCTTCTTATTCAAGAAAATTCTTTTTCATAGTATATTTCACAAATTCACAATTCCATTGAATTAAATCAATGTTTCTAACTTTAAAAATTACTAACGCTTTCCAAAATCCAACGGGATTTTAATAAATTCTTTTTAAAACAAATTGAGGCTCACTTGCAACCTCTCTTTTTTATTTACATAAAAATTCATTTCTCAAGTGCTAAAATACTCTGATTCCCTTTTCAATTTCCTTGTATTAAATTAATTATATTTCCACTTGAAAAATCACTTTGTTTCATCAAAATCAATGCATTACAAGCCTTCGAAAACGTGGACATGACTATTGAAAATTATCAAAATATTTTTCCTTCTAAATTGTTATGATTTTACACAAACAAAACCATTAAAATTTTATTTTCAAAATCGAAGTGCCGATGGTTATAAAAGCCAAACCCATTTGTTCAAATTCATTTTTACTTTCTTTGCAAATCCTTTTTCACTTTCTTTGCAAATCCTTAAAATCAATGTTTGTCCGTTTCATTCAAAACTCATGTTTAGAAAAATACTCAAGATCTTTGTACACTAAATAAATAAATAAAAATTCTTCAAAAATTGTGTTCTTGTTCTCTTGAAAAACAAACCATTTGTTTATTTTTTATACTCTTCAAATTATCCATTTTCATCCTTCATGAAATTATTAATTTATGAACACCTATTTAGAGGTGTCTTGGCCGAAATTCACTAAGTTTTAGGGGCCAAAAATCAATTCCCTTATTCTTGAAAATTTTCAACATGAACTCAAATTTTTGGGAGCTCAAAACCGTAGTCTCCCCCTTGGCCTTTGGAGCTAAAAATCAATTTCCTTTTCATCACCAAATCATGACATACACATATATATATTTCATCATAAATACTATAAGCATGCCATATACTTATCATGCATAATATAAGCATATCATCAAAGCCATAAAATCATACAAAGCATATCAAGTATAAGCAAATAAATCAAAACTCATAAACACACATAAATTATTACAAGACCATGGATTGGAATCCTCACATGGATTCACCATCCATCAAATATAAGACCATCTCTCACCACCATACTTGGTTGGTGAGATGGATCTCCCTCTTACCTCTTGAAGACAAGCTTTTCAAGCTCTCCTCCTTCTCCTTAATTTTCGTGTGGCTCACAATAATTCCTAACAATTCTAAAATAATTAGTAAAATCACAAACAAAGCTTAATAATAACAAACCATGGAACAAACATAGCTTAGAAAATCATAAACATGAATTTAAACCATAGAAATCAAAGTTTACCTCCAAGGAAGTAAACTAAAAGTGGGATTTTGAAGCACTTAGAGTATGATTTTGAGAAAACTTTCTAAATGAAAAGTGTTTAGAATATTGTTTAGCTTTAAGAAATGGTGAGAGTGAAAATTATAGGTGATGGATAGTGTATTTGGTGGTGGAGGCCGAACCTATGGAGGAAAAAGGAAGGAAAAATGATGCTTTGGTTCTTGGGATTTTTGAGAGAAAGTGATGTAAGCTTTTTGATGTGAGAGAAAATGAAATTTGTGAGAGTGAATGAAGGGCTACTACTGCCGTGAAAGTCATAGAGATTTAAGTGATGTACTTGACTCAAAATATCACTAATTGGATGCACATGGATGTGCACATGGCATATGTCATCAACTTGACTTTGCATGGCTATTTGGATTGTTCAAGATTCATGTAGAAGCCTCCCCAAGTTGCTGCCAAAACCATGGGATTCCTTGAGTGTTTAGGGAATTAATTATTTTCAATTTACACCTAATTGCATGCTAATTAATTAGGTAATTAGTTAGGTTAAATTTCCTAATCAATCTTAATTAACATTCTAACTATATAACTAATTAATTAAACATATTATTACATATATTATAACCTCTAATTAAAATTAGGATATCTAATTAAGAATTAAATTATAACAATTTAACATTTAATTTAGTTTACTTAGCTTATTAATTAGGTCATTAGATTAACCAAATTAGGATTAATTAGTTACTAATCAAATTCAAGTTACTATTGTTGACTTCATCTTTTTCTTTGGCCTAAAAAGCCTTTTCAAAGTTGTCTCCCCTCTACCTAGCATCTCCAAACCGTCCCCCCCTCTTCATGTATTCCAAATGTGATAATTTCATAACCATCACTTTAAGCCATCCTAACCATTGATTAAAAGAATGGTTTGGATTAAAAATAGTTACTAGGTTTAGGTTATAGATGGAAGACTTTATTTGAGCCATTGGATCATTTTTGGATTGCAATCCTAATCATTGAATGTGTCTCCAAAATAAAGGATCATGATTACTCCTTCTTACTTTTAATCCAAGGGTTATAATTAGTCATCACCTTTTTAGAAGACCAAATCTCCACCATTGATTAAATCTAAATTCAATGGTCATAAATGGTCCTTGTTACTTTATAAGACTAAATCTCCACCCTTGATCAATTCTAAATCCAATGGTTGTAAATGGTCATAGCCACTTTATATAACCAATTTTACACCGTTGATTAAATCTACGGTTGATATTGAAACCTTCCTAACTAAGTTTATTCTCACACCATTGATTAAATCAATGGTGATTATCCAATGCTTCTTTATTTAAATTTTTTTCTTAACCATTGATTAAATCAATGGTTAATCTTCAAACTAAGTATTCTCATCCTAGGGTACAAATTAAGTCAAGCCTTCTTTGTTGACTATGTAGTATAATTTTTATTATTTTTATCTGCTATAACCCTACAAATAATATTTTTACTATATTTTTATCACCCGATAAATAAATACAGTACAAAACACAGTAAAGGAAAATTATAAAAACTATTTTCAGATTCAGGTTTAGTAAGACCCCCTGTCTCCGTCTAAACAGTACAATTTTTTCTATCCGTAGAAAAAATTTTCACTTTGCGGGACCCACCTAGGCCCACATATGGCTAGCTGGCACATAGGACTACTTGGGCCCACATACAGTAAAAAAAATCATAATCATCTACAAAAATCACAAATATTAAAAAACACACAAATATCAAATTAGATCACGTAAAATAATTAAAACCTAACGGTAAAAATTAAATTATGTAAAGTTTTCCCCAGCCCAAAAATTTTTTATTTTCCTGATAAGGAGTAAATCACTCAAAACGATCAAATACGCTGATGGAATAATCAAAATAATTTTACAGCATCCAAAAATTACTAAATAGTAAAATTCTATTAACTATCAAAATTACTGTTTACAAGATAGAAAATTTTGGGGTGTTACACTTATGAAACACAATAATATAATTATTATTTTAAATACATTATAAATAAATTTAAAATTATTTAATATAAATTAATATTTTTCTTATATAATTTGTGTTATTTAATAATTATAAAATAATATTTTGTCTTTTTAAAACTGATCTCTTTAACATTTTCTTTGAAGACATACAAATGCATTTATTTATTTTAATATATTAGTAATACAACACGAATTAGTTTTAAATATCTACATATCCTTTTACTTGTCTTTTCATTTTACTTATTTTGTTTAAAAGAATTAAATAACAATTCTACTATGAATTGAGCCATAAAAAAGGACATAAGGTAGAAAGAGTCAATAGCTTCTTTGTTTTAATGTTCAGGACTGTCTCTATCCTACTTCCCTGGCCTCCATCCATGTGTCTTATAAATGTATAGAGCGAGTTATATATATATAATTTTATATCATTTTTATCTAACTACTCTTAAAGTGTGCGCGTGCGTTCATGCGCGTGCGCGCAACAAGCCTTTTCCATAAAAGCAAATCACCTATTTCTTTTCTTGACCCTTTTCTATTTATGTGTGTATGCGCATGCATGCGCAACAAGCCTTTTCCATAAAAGTAATTCACCTATTTCTTTTCTTGACCATTTTCTTTTTGTTTTTGTTTCTTTTTGTTTTGTCTTTTGTTTCTAGCTTTTCCTTGAGACTTTTGTCTTCTTTTTCTCCATATAAACACTGTTTAGAATGGGAATAGAGATGTATACCTAATCATGTTCTCAAATAGTTGTTGAAGGTTGAACACAGTAGATTGCTCATTGCATAGCAACGGTGGAGAGGGGGTGGTGTGCCTGTAAGGTACTATGATGCTCAAGTTAGAATTGTGCACTAAGAAAGAAAAATGTATTAGAGTATATGTATATCTGAATAGCATAAACTAGTATTTAAAGAGTGCATTTATTTGCAGAGGCAGTAGTATATGAATAGATATTATTTTCATATAACTTGAATTGATAGTTATGAAGGGGATTTGATTCATAAATGTCCTCATTAAAGACGGATTATGAAAAGATAGGATGCTTATCTTATTGAGTAAGTGGATACCTGTTAGATGAGTAATTAAATATGAAGGCCATGATAGCTTGAGGCCACAATTGTTCCAGTTACTTTGGGTAGCTCAGGTTGGGCCTAGATTCGAGATATTGGTCCAAAATAGTTGCTCCTAGTTCGGCGCTCTGATGTCAAGCTTGTTGAGTTATTCCACACAAAGGCCAATGATCTGTCGATTATTTCCATATCTTGAGTGCCCTTTGATTGACTCAATTGGACTCCATTTATGCTTAACTGTTATCATTTAGCTAATTTTCATATAGTAAGCTTAATTGGAACCTTATTGTGAAACTTTGCTTAAGTATGTTCATAAGCGCTCATAATTGAATTGTGCTTTTCAGGAAATCTATGAGTGATGGAGTCCATTTGCCTCAAACCTAGCTTGCTATCCATTTGAAGATGGAGCTAAAGACTTAAGGAGGTCAATATCACCCTTGGAGACAAAGAAAGATGAGTTTTGTGAAGATTTTGGCCTGAAAATGAAGGAACCAAATGACACGGCCCGTGTCCCCGAATACTGGGAGGTCATGTCCTTCTCTAGCACTTCATCTAGACCAATCTCAACTCATGATCAAATGACACGGCCTGTGTCTCTAGACATGGGGAAGGTCGTGTCCTTCTCTGAATTTTAACTCACTTGGATTCATCCTGGAAGAATGAGACACGGGTCTGGCCGCGTCATATGACACGGCCCGTGTCTTCGCATCAATAAACCAATTTTAGGTTTATACGAGGGGTTAGGTTAAAATACCTATAAATAAGAGTGCTTAGTCTATTAAAAGCAATCTTTGGACTAGAAGCCATCAAGGAACTAAAGGAAATACGAAGAACAAGAAAGAGGGAGATTCGATCAAAGATTGGAGACTCGGGTTCGAGCGATTGAAGATCAATTAACCTAAATCCTTAGAAACTAGTTTGATCTTTAGTTTTCTTTTCTTCTTTTATTCTAGACGATGTTTTTCTTCTATTTTTCTTGTGATTTTGAATTTGTCATGTGTGGCTAAACTTATTGTTTGGTTAAGGGAAGATAAAACCTTAGTTTTAATTTCGTGAATCCTACATACCTCTTTATTTCAATACAGTTATGTTTTTATTCATATGTTTCTATTCTTAATTCGGTATAAAGATTTTTACACTCTTTGCTAATTTTGAAAGTGGTAAAACTAGGATTGCTATGCGTGGTTGCGTTGGTAGGACTAGTGAGACATATGATCTAAGTAATTCAATCCCAGTGTGTGATTGGACCTTATTGTAATTGGTTTTCTAAATCTTAATGCTGTCTTTAGATGGATATAACAGCGGTTGCTTTATAGCTAACTAGTGATTAGGGTTTTATTTGAATGGTTGCTAAATTAACCAAAACCTAAGGAAAACAGAGAATTAATTTCACAATTGCATAAAGACATAATTGATCATATTGGGATAAAGGGTATGTAGGTTAGCACTATCATATAAATTTAGTGGTGGATTTCATCTCTTAGCCAATGTCTTTAAATTGGTAAATCAAGTCGTGTTTATTGTTGTTGCTTTATATTCAATTTTTGTTATTAGTTTTAATAAACATAACCCCTTTTTTACTGTTTATTGTTCATTAGAGTTAAAATTTGGAATCAATTAATAGTGTCAATTGAATTAGTTCTCTGTGGATCAACCCTTATTAACTACAATTGATTGTAAGGTTTTTATATTTTTGGTAGAACTTAACAACTATTTTAATCACAATCTGTACCATACCAAATTTTGGCGTTGTTGCTAGGGAACCAATTTTCCAATTGTGTTATTGATTTATTTCCTATTTTCACTCTATTTTTATTTGGTTTTTAATTTTTAATTCATTGTTTATAACTATTTTGTAGGTGTTGATGTCCATTGATCATGGTTCAACGGTTAATGGATAAGGGAAAACACTAGAGCATGCTTGTGGGATTTGCTTATCACCTGGACATCCCACTAATTTGTGTCCCAATTTACAAGTTGTAACACTCACCGTAGGGTATCACATTTAAGACTAATCCTAATAGAACTTACCTAAGTTGTAAAAGAATTAATCTTGTAAAAATGTCAATTTTAAAATTTCATTTTTGAAACAAAATAAAATAAATAGACTGCATTAAAATATTAGTAAGACTTGCAATGAACACACCAAAAGAAATATATACATTAATATTACAGACATTGTTCCAAATAATTTACATAAATACAAACCAAATCCAAAAGCAAATCTACAAACATGCTAATAAACAAAACTCTAAACAAACCTAAGGATTTGGTTCCTCGGAAGGATCCTCCCCCTCCTCTACATTATCATCGAAGAACCCTGGCGGATACAAATGCCTCACAGGGGTTCTTGTCGATGATACGACAGTATCCTCTTAGAGTGTATAGACAGACACCACACCACCCCAGATTTCACGAAGAGGTATCATGAATTCCAACCGCACAGTCGCATGTTGAGTTAACACGGAGATCCCATCTAGGGTTCCACTTAAGGTCATAGTTAAGTCCCCAGTATAAACAAATCTTTCATTATTATAGTCTAATCTCCAAGCGTCAGCTCCCCCATGGAACTGAACCCTAATAAAACCTAAAACTAGACGTCTTGTCGCCATATCAACAAACAAAGAAGACTGCTACTGAAAATAGACAGGGTCCCTTGCCTCCTCGTTCTCTTGGTCTTCAGTACACATATACAATGAAACAGATATAACATAATAATGAGGTGAGATCCCCTACATCAATACTAGTATGGCAGTAAAGGAAATGACAGCAAGTAAAATATAATAATATTAAGACAATAATCATGTTATCATTTCATGAATAACAAATTATATAATCATGGATCAATTAATTATGAATTTCATGTTACCATGCTGACCCACTATGTATGTACACGCTCAGACTAATTCCTACTCCATGGAGTTAAACACAATTTTCAGAGAGAAGATCTAGAAGACATGTCTGTCACTCGGCTGCCGTGGCCAATAGTGCTTATAATATATCAATTTAGTCAAAAAGGCACATCAGGCATTGGACAAGACATTCTACACCAGATCATGATATAGGATAGTGTCTCGGTCCGGATCATCGGTGCATTTGCATCGGTCTACCCCACAGACAGAAGAGCTACCAACCATCCATTGCAAGGTACCCACACCCCGATGCCCCCAAGGTCAACAAGTGACCTACACTTGTCTACTCGCACCCGCACTTAGGTGTAATTCATCTCCTAGGCATATAGTCTTACTCAAATAAGCGAAGATACTTTTCTATGCATGATATATGATTCAAATACACATATATTTATTGTTACAACATCTCATATATCCTCACCCTTTTCTTGTTGATATCAAGATTTAGCACAACCGAACCCACCACAACTGCACGACAACAAATTACTGTTTACGCTTAATCACGTAGCAATATTATCGTATTTTTGAAATCGCGAAACACTTTTCTTACATTTTCAAATCGCGTAAGGATTTTTCAAATCACGTAAACAATTTATTGCATTTTCTCAATCGCGTAGCCTAAAACTACTATTTTTTAGTTGCGTCAATATTTTTCAATGTATTTTAATCACGTAAAACATTTCTAACATATTTAATCCAAAAATAATGTTTTTCTCAAAAATTTGATTTTATTTCTATTATTTGCATAATAGTCCTTCATTAAATAATATTTACATAATAATCCTTATTTACCAAATAATATTTTTATAATAGTCCCTCCTAAAATAATATTTACAAAATAGTCCCTCTTTAAATAATAATTATAATATAGTCCCTTTAAAAATCAGTATTTCTACTATTTCTCATAAAATTGTGTTTCTTTGATTTACTTAAAATATTACAGCTTAAATTTTCCTAACGCCCTTCAAAACCCATAGAGTGAGCTATACGTTAGAAAAGTTCAAGTATTAACATTTATAACTTAATTATTATATTATGTGTATTTTATTTCTCAAAAGTAAATTGCTTTGATTTTAGATTCAATTCCAATCAAAATAATTTCCTTCTCATTTAAACACCTAAGTCTACACTTAGTAAAATAATTTTAGATCTAAGTTATGAAAAATAGCTTGTTGGCCGAAATTCACTTAGGGTTTCACAACCCAAAATTTAGTTCTTTTTAACATTTGAATCCTTGCAAAACCCTTAATTTATTTTTCTTATCATAAAATCATTTGTTTCTTGGATAGGTGAATAATTTAGAAACCTAGGTTCTTTTTGAATGGTGGAGGCCGTGTGCCTTATGGCCCTTTGGGACCTTCATACAACAATTCCTTCATGTGAATCACATCTTACATTACACATAAATATTTGCATGCTTTCAAATGATACATACAAGTATAATAT
Organism: Ormosia semicastrata; assembly: GCA_029884595.1. Taxonomy (NCBI): domain Eukaryota; kingdom Viridiplantae; phylum Streptophyta; class Magnoliopsida; order Fabales; family Fabaceae; genus Ormosia; species Ormosia semicastrata. The sequence goes on along the minus strand of JAQQTO010000048.1, from coordinate 35,345,905 downwards.
CAAAGTTATAAGCATATAAGCACACATGCAATCATATTTTCAAAACCAAAAGCATAACAAACACAAGTAAGAAAGCATAAAAATTAAGTGAATAAATCCTTATGGATTTTTCACCACAAACAACCAATTTCCTCATCACCAATACATAGTTGATAACGTGATGAGATTAATCTTCCTCTTACCTTAAGGGAGACAAGATCTTCAAGCTCCTCCTCTTTCTTGATTTCGTGTGATTCAAACAAAAACCCTAAAAAGCTTAAACAAATTCTAAAGTCATAAACAAAGGTTAAGAACAAAGAACCATGGATTAATCATGGTCTAGAAAATTAAAAATCTAACTTAAAATCAAAGAATGAAAAGTTTACCTTTAAAGTAGTAAGCCAAAGCTTGATTTTTGGTGTACTTAGAGTAGGATTTTGACTAAACTTACTAAAAGAAAAGTGTTTAGAAGGAGGTTTAGCTTTACAAAGTGTGATAAGATGAAATTTTTGGAAGTGGAGAGGTAGGGTTTGGGGAGTGAGGCCGTGGGGTTCTCAAGGAAAAGGAGAGGGAAAGAAGTTAAGTGTTCTTGAGGGTTCTTGAAGATTTGAGAGAAAAAATGAGAGTTTGATATTATAAAGTGTGATAGAAATGAAAATGGATGACTAAATGAGAGTGTGCAGCCGTGTAGTGCATGGGGAGTGGCTTAATGTGATAAGAATTCACTCACATGGTCTCACATGGTGCACACATGGCTTAGATCACAAATTGGTCCTCAAATGGTCATGTAGATAAACCTAGAACATAGTAGAACATGGTGGAAATGGCTTGCATGGTCGTGGGACTCTAGGGCTTTAGTAACTAAGTTTGACTTCAATTAGGTTTAGTTACTTCCTAATTAGATTGTAAGCTAATTAGGTTAGGTTATTTAGTTGCAAAGTAAACTATTTTAAAGTGACTTAGTTAGTTATCCTAGTCAATTAGCAACTAGTCCAACCATTTTTATTGACCATTTTCTATTGGTCTAGACAATGTCTAACCACTAATATTGACTCATTCCTATTAGTTCATTTTAAAATAAATTACAAAAAAATTATTTTTAATCTATTTTCTAACAGATAAAATATACCGGGTCCAATACTTAGTCACAAATACTGCTATAAATAAAACAGCAAATATTTTTCCCTGAAATATTTTTATTTCACAGATAAATTTTAAATATTAAAAGATTGGATTTCATGTCTCTCAGATTCGGGTTCAGTAAAATCTTCCGTCTTTGAATAAATCAAATAAGAATTTTCCTGGCCCGAAAATTATTATTTTCCTAACGTGGAACAAATCTCACACAACGATCAAAAACAGTCTCGGAACAGTCAAAATAATTTTATAGCATACAAAAAACACAAAACAGTAAATTTAGTCATTATTGTAAGATAGCCAAAATTTGGGGTGTTACAACTCTCCCCCTCTAAAAAAAATTTCATCCCCAAAATTCATCATACATTAAAACATCTGAGGATACTGTTCCCTCATTTTCTCCTCCATTTCCCAAGTAGCATCTCTGGTTGTCTCATTCCAAATCACCATCACTAACGGAATCGCTTTGCCCTAAAGTTGTTTCACCCTCCTGTCTTCAATCTTAACAAGAAGTGTCTCATACATCAAATTTTCTTTCAATTGCACTTCATCGGGCTGTATAACATGTGAAGGATCGGGGATATACTTTCTCAATTGGGATATGTGGAAAACGTTATGAAGATTTGAAAGAAAAGGTGGTAAGGCAATTTGATATGCAACGGGACCTATCCGACGAAGAATTTGATAGGGTCCAATGAATTTAGGAGTGAGTTTTCTGGACTTTATAACTCTGCCAACACCTGTCGTAGGTGTTACTCGCAAAAATACATGCTCACCTTCCTCAAATTCAAGAGGTCTTCTTCGTCTATCAGCATAGCTTTTCTGTCTGCTCTGAGTTGCCTACATTTTCTCTTGAATCATCTTTACCTTCTCTATTGTTTGTTGCACCATTGCGGGTCCGACAGTCATACTTTCCCCATCTTGATACCAACACAAAGGTGTTCGGCATCGTCATCCATAAAGAGCGTCATAGGGTGCCATCCCTATGCTTGAGTGAAAACTATTATTATAGGTGAATTCCACCAAAGGTAAGAATTCATCCCAACTCCCTCGTTGTTCTAACACATAAGCTCTCAGCAAATCCTCTAGAGATTATATAGTCCTCTCCGTTTGTCCATCTGTCTGTGGATGATAAGCTGAACTCAAACGCAGTCTAGTCCCCATTGCTTCATGTAAACTTTGCCAAAATCTCGATGTAAACCTCAGATCTCTGTCAGATATGATACTAGTAGGTACACCGTGAAGTCTAACTATTTCACCAATGTACAACTGGGTCAACTTCTCCATTGGATACTTAATATTGATTGACAAGATGTGAGTAGACTTCGTAAGCCGATCAACAATGACCCAAATAGAATCATAACCTTTCCTAGTCTTTGGTAAACTTAGTGACAAAATCCATCGCAATACTATCTCATTTCCATTTTGGAATAGTGAGGGGCTGCAACATGCTTGCCGGTCTTTAATGCTCAACCTTTGCTTTCTGACATACTAGACAGGATGCCACGTATTCAACAACATCTCTTTTCATTCTAGAGCACCAAAACAAACGTTTCAGATCTTGATACATCTTGGTCATCCCAGGATGTATACTCAATCTGCTAGTATGAGCTTCACCAAGAATTACTTTCTTAAGTTCGGAATCATCGGGTATACAAATCTTGCCTTTGAACCTTAAGACTTCGTCAGATCCTTCCTCAACAGTTGCTTTACGACCTTACTTTAAAAATTCTCTCTCATTCTACAAAAACTGGTCATCTTCCTATTTCTCTCGAATTTCTTCCAATAGATCATTCAGAATAGTGACTGTATTCAGACGCATCCTTCCAGGTGATAATTCCACTGACAACCACATATCTCTAAATTGTTCAATCAATTTTTCCTCTTCGACCATCATAGCAGAAACACTGAGTATTTTTCGACTCAAAGCATATGCTACAACATTTGCTTTTCCAGGGTGATACTGGAGTTGAAAATCATAATCCTTTAAAAATTCCAATCACCTTCTTTGCCTCATATTCAATTCTTTTTAATCAAACAAGTACTTTAAACTTTTGTGATCACCGAAGACATTGAATGTAGCTCCATACAAAAAGTGTCTCCAAATCTTTAGTGCAAAAACAACTGCGGCCAACTCCAAATCATGTGTTGGATAATTTCTTTCATGAACCTTCAACTATCTGGAAGCATATGCTACAACATTTCTATGCTGCATCAACACATATCCTAACCCTTGATAAGAAGCATCACAGTACACCTCAAAAGATTCATTTGGATCTGGTAAAATCAGCACTGGCACAGTAGTCAACTTCTTCTTCAACTCTTGGAAACTCTCTTCACACTTATCCGTCCAATAAAAAACTTGGTTCTTCCTTGTAAGTTGCGTAAGAGGTCCGGCAATCATGGAAAAACATTCAATAAATCTTCGATAATATCCAGCTAATCCAACAAAACTCCGAATCTCTGTCATAGTCTTTGGTCTTTCTTATTGAAGAACCGTCTCCACCTTAGCTAGATCCACTGTAATTCCATCCTTAGAAATTACATGACCCAGAAACTGAACTTCATTCAACCAAAATTCACATTTTGACAATTTTGCGTACAGCTTTTTCTCTTTCAAAATCTGAAGAACTATACTGAGATGTTTAGTATGCTCTTCCTGAGTTCGAGAGTAGATTAGAATGTCATCGATAAAAATAACAACAAACTGATCCAAGTATGGATGAAAGATCCTATTCATGTAACACCAAATGGCATTACGAGATACTCATAATGACCATAACACATCCGAAAAGCTGTTTTAGGTATATCTTCTACCTTAACACGAATCTGGTGATATCCTGATCGCAGATCTATCTTTGAAAAGACAACTACCCCCTTCAATTGGTCCATCAGATCATCAATTCTAGGAAGTGGATATTTATTCTTTATTGTGACCTTGTTCAGCTGGCGGTAATTGACATATAAACGAGAAGTTCCATTCCTTCTTCTTGACTAGCAATACTAGAGCTCCCCAGGGTGAAACACTAGGTCTCACAAACTGTTTTTCCAATAACTCTTCTAACTGCTTTTTCAACTCTACTAGCTCTAATGGTGACATACGGTACGGTGCAATTGATATGGGACCCGCTCCTGGTACATGATTGATAGAAAACTCTATCTCTCTTTCTGGTGGTAATCCAGGTACATCATCAGGGAAAACCTCAGGAAACTCGTTCACAACAGAAATAGCATTCACATCCTTCTCACTCTTAACTTCTGAAGAAAATAGCAACATGTATCCTTGAATTCTACCCCTCAATAAATATTCAACTTGTTTGGCAGTTACAAATCCAGAAACCTCATCAGGAAAAACTAAGGTCTTTCTAGAACAATCTAATAGGATATGGTTAGAAGATAACCAATCCATTCGTAAGATTATATCGATATCAACAAGAGGTAAACAAATCAAATTAACAGAAAAGACTCGATTTTTGATAGTAATAGAACAATTCAGGCATATTTTTGTAGTACTAACTGATTTGGCAGTAGAAGTGGAAATAATCAGTTGAAAGTTTAAAGACGAAATAAGCAATCCCAAACGATCCATACAGTCATATGCAATAAATGAATGAGTTGCACCCGAATCATATAGTACTATTAAAAGATTACCTGAGATGACACCTTCTCCCTGAATAAGATTCTCAAACTGGGAGGCCTCAGCTCCACTCATTGTATAAACTCTTCCTCCAACTTACGGCTTCACAGCTCGAACATTGCTCACCGAAGGCTCCATCTTTGCTTGATCACAATCTTTAGATACATGACCAGGCTTTCCATATCTGAAACAAATTATACCTCTAATCGAACAATCTCTCATCAGGTGACCCTTCCCGCACTTTAGGCATTTTGTTGATGGTGCTGCAGTCTAATTAAATCTATTTCCACTTGGACCACCTCCACGAGGTTGCTGATGTTGTTGTTGCTGCTAACTTCTAGAGGGTCGAAAATATGGTTTTCGTTGAAACTGGTTATTGTTATTATTGCCTCCTCTTTGGAACCTAGTCAGTCCAAAGTTGCGATTCCTATTATTACGTGCTGGCTCCAACCCTTCTAGCCTACAACACATGTCCATCAGTGTTGAAAACTGATTTACACACATTGATATCACTCCTCTCTTTAACTCGATTCTCAAACCTTCTTCGAACTTGTGGCACTTCTAAACCCCATTTGGCTGGATTTGGAGATACCTTGAGAACTTAGACAAGCTCTCAAACTTCATAGCATATTCACTAACAGTCATCCTACCTTGGCGTAAACCCAGAAATTCCATCTTCTTAGCATGCGTCGCACTTTCTGGAAAATATTTCTCTAGAAATACTTCACAAAATAGCTCCCACATGATTTCTCTCCCTTCAGCTATTAACATCCTTTGGGTGGTTTTCCACCAATTCTCGCCATCACCTATTAACATGAATGTAGCATACGTCACTCTACGATCATCAGCACACCCTATTGCTTCAAAGATCTTCTCTAGCTCTTGGATCCATAAATCTGCTTTCTCAGGGTCAAACTCGCCTTTAAAACGTGGCGGATTGTTCCGACGAAATTTTGACAAATGTTGAACTTCTGCATTAGCTTCTTGCTATTGCATAGCTCGTTGATTTTGTTGTGCTATCACTTCAGCCATTTGCTGCATTGCTTTAATAGCAGTAGTCATTGGGTTATTGTCATGCTCCACATTTGCACGTACACCTCTATCACGAGACATAGTTTTCTTCATAAACAATCACACAAAATCCAATGAAAGTCAGATGTCATCTTTTCAAAATCAAATTCAGAGAATCACACAACACAAGCTAAAACAGACCTAACCACAAAACCCAAAAGACTTTAACTGGGGCTCTGATACCAACTAATGTAACACCCACCGTAGGGTATCACATTTAAGACTAATCCTAATAGACCTTACCCAAGTTGTAAAAGAATTAATCTTGTAAAAATGTCAATTTTAAAATTTCATTTGTGAAACAAAATAAAATAAATAAACTGCATTAAAATATTAGTAAGACTTGCAATGAAGACACCAAAAGAAATATATACATTAATATTACAGACGTTGTTCCAAATAATTTATATAAATACAAACCAATTCCAAAAGCAAATCTACAAACATACTAATAAACAAAACTCTAAACAAACCTAAGGATTTGGTTCCTCGGAAGGATCCTCCTCCTCCACTACATTATCATCGAAGAATCCTGGCGGATACAAACGCCTCACAGGGGTTCTTGCTGATGATACGACAGTATCCTCTTGGGGTGTATAAACAGACACCACACCACCCCAGATTTCATGAAGAGTTATTGTGAATTCCAACCGCACAGTCCCATCTAGGGTTCCACTTAAGGTCATAGTTAAGTCCCCGGTATAAACAAATTTTGCATTGTTATAGTCTAATCTCCAAGCGTCAGCTCCACCATGGAACTGAACCCTAATAAAACCTAAAACTTGACTCTTGTCACCATATCAACAAACAAAGAAGGCTACTACTGGAAATAGATAGGGTCCCTTGCCTCCTCGTTCTCTCGGTCTTCAGTACACATATACAATGAAATAGATATAACATAATAACGAGGTGAGATCCCATACATCAATACTAGTATAGCAATAAAGGAAATGACAGCAAGTAAAATATAAAAATATTAAGACAATAATCATGTTATCATTTCATGAATAACAAATTATATAATCATGGATCAATTAATTATGAATTTCATGTTGCCATGCTGACCCACTATGTATGTACACACTCAGACCAATTCCTACTCCATGGAGCTAAACACAATTTTTGGAGAGAAGATCTAAAAGACATGTCTGTCACTCGATTGCTGTGGCCAATAGTGCTTATAATATATCAATTTAGTCAAAAGTGCACATCAGGCATTGGATAAGACATTCTACACCAGATCACGATATAGGACAGTGTCTCGGTCCGGATCATCGGTGCGTTTGCATCGGTCTACCACACAGACAGAAGAGTTACCAACCATCCATTGCAAGGTACCCACACCCCGATGCCCCCAAGGTCAACAAGTGACCTACACTTGTCTACTCACACCCACATTTAGGTGTAATTCATCTCCTAGGCATACAATCTTACTCAAATAAGTGAACATGCTTGTATATGCATTATATATGATTTAACCACACATGCATTTATTATTACAACATCTCATATATCCTCACCCTTTTTTTGGTGATATCAAGATGTAGCACAACCGAACCCACCACAACTGCCCGACAGTAAACTGTTGTCTATGCTTAATCGCGTAGCGATATTATCACATTTTTGAAATCGTGAAACATTTTTATTACATTTTCAAATCGCGTAAGGATTTTTCAAATCGCGTAAACATTTTATTGCATTTTCTCAATCGCGTAGCCTAAAACTACTATTTTTAAGTTGCGTAAATATTTTTCAACATATTTTATTCACGTAAAACATTTCTAACATATTTAATCCAAAAATAAGGCTTTTCTCAAAAAATTGATTTTATTTCTATTATTTGCATAATAGTCCTTCATTAAATAATATTTACATAATAATTCTTATTTAAATAATATTTTCATAATAGTCCCTCCTAAAATAATATTTATAAAATAGTCTTTCTATAAATAATAATTACAATATAGTCCCTTTAAAAATCAAGTATTTCTACTATTTCTCAGAAAATTATGTTTCTTTGATTTACTTAAAATATTACAATTTAAATTTTCCTAACGTACTTCAAAATCCATAGGGTGAGCTATATGTTAGAAAAGGTCAAGTATTGACATTTATAACTTAATTATTATACTATGTCTATTTTATTTCTCAAAAGTAAATTGCTTTGATTTTAGATTCAATTCCTATCAAAATAATTTTCTTCTCATTTAAACACCTAAGTCTACACTTAGTAAAATAATTTTGGATCTAAGTTATGAAAAATGGCTTGTTGGTTGAAATTCACTTGGGGTTTCATAACCCAAAATTTAGTTCTTTTTAACATTTGAATCCTTGCAAAACCCTTAATTTATTTTTCTTATCATAAAATCATTTGTTTCTTGGATAGGTGAATAATTGAGAAACCTAGGTTCTTTTTGAATAGTGGAGGCCGTGTACCTGATGGCCCTTTGGGACCTTCATACAACAATTCCTTCATGTGAATCACATCTTACAGTATACATAAATATTTGCATGCTTTCAAAATCATGCATACAAGCATAATATCAAAGCTATAAGCATATAAGCACACATGCAATCATATTTTCAAAACCAAAAGCATAACAAACACAAGTAAGAAAGCATAACAATTAAGTGAATAAATCCTTATGGATTTTTCACCACAAACAACCCATTTCCTCTCCACCAACACATAGTTGATGAGGTTAATCTCTCTCTTATCTTAAGGGAGACAAGATCTTCAAGCTCCTCCTCTTTCTTGATTTCGTGTGATTCAAACAAAAACCCTAAAAAGCTTAAACAAATTCTAAAGTCATAAACAAAGCTTAAGAACAAAGAATCATGGATCAATCATGGTCTAGAAAATTAAAAACCTAACTTAAAATCAAAGAATCAAAAGTTTACCTTTAGAGTAGTAAGCTAAAGCTTGATTTTTGGTGTACTTGGAGTAGGATTTTGACTAAACTTACTAAAAGAAAAGTGTTTAGAAGGAGGTTTAGCTTTAGAAAGTGTGATGAGATGAAATTTTAGAAGTGGAGAGGTAGGGTTTAGGGAGTGAGGCTGTGGGGTTCACAAGGAAAAGGAGAAGGAAAAAAGTTAAGTGTTCTTGAGGGTTCTTGAAGATTTGAGAGAAAAAATGAGAGTTTGATATTATAAAGTGTGATAGAAATGAAAATGGATGACTAAATGAGAGTGTGCAGCAGTGTAGTGCATGGGGAGTGGCTTAATGTGATAAGAATTCATTCACGTGGTGTCACATGGTGCACACATGGCTTAGGTCACAAATTGGTCATCAAATGGTCATGTAGATGAACCTAGAACATAGTAGAACATGGTGGAAATGGTTTGCATGGCCGTTGGACTCTAAGGCTTTAGTAACTAAGTTTGACTTCAATTAGGTTTTAGTTACTTCCTGATTAGATTGTAAGCTAATTAGGTTAGGTTATTTAGTTGCAAGTTAAACTATTTTTAAGTAACTTAGTTAGTTATCCTAGTCAATTAGCAACTAGTCCAACCATTTTTATTGACCATTTTCTATTGGTCTAGACAATGTCTAACCACTAATATTGACTCATTCTTATTGGTTCATTTTAAAATAAATTACAAAAAAATTATTTTCAATCCATTTTCTAACAGATAAAATATACTGGGTCCAATACTCTATCACAGATACTGCTATAAATAAAACAACAAATATTTTATTTCATAGATAAATTTTAAAAATTAAAAGATTGGATTTCATGTCTCTCAGATTCGGGTTTAGTAAGATTCTCTGTCTCCGAATAAATCAAATAATATTTTTCCTGGCCTGAAAATTATTATTTTCTTGACCCGGTGCAAATCTCACACAATGATTAAAAACAGTCTCGAAATAGTCAAAATAATTTTATAGCATACAGAAAACACAAAATAGTAAATTTAGTCATTATTGTGAGATAGCTAAAATTTGGGGTGTTACACAAGTGGACACAAATGAGGAGGTAAATGCAGTATGGGAATATTCAGGACCTTCCAACAATTACAACCCCTACTTTAACATATATAATTCGGGGTGGTGGGATTATCCTAACTTGAGTTATGGACAGTAGCCTCAGAATCAACTTCTATCCTATGGACTTCCAGAATTTCAACAGAGGCAAACACCTTTCCTTCCAAGACAACAACAAGCTTAAGCTCCTTGGCAACCTGAATCTTCATTGGAGGAGCTAATAAGACAAATGACCACTTCTAACATTTAGTTTCAACAAGAAACAAAGGCCATATGCGACAACCTGCAAAACCATTTTAGGCAGTTAGCCACAGACCTCAGCAAGGTGCAGAGCCAAATTTCTGGAAGACTTCCCTTACAACTAGAAGAGAATGTGAAGGAAGATGCTAGTGCTATCACACTGCGAAGTGGGAAGATGTTAGATGAACCCAAGGTAAGTATTCCTAAACCCCTTCCTAATGTAGTGGAGAAACATTATGATGAGTTATGTGATGAATTTCCTGATTTTTTTTGTTTCAATAATTATACTCATTACTATTCATGTACTGATTGTAATGGTGATATGATATGTGCTAGTTGTGCTGAGATTTTTGCATACTTGAAAGTTGATGAATCTGTTTACACAACAGCTAATGGTATTGAAGGATCTATCAATAATGTTCTTGATGCAGTTGCAGAATCTAAGACCCAAAGGGAGGTGGAATTAAAGCTCATTGAAGAGTTTTCAAAGAGGAGAGAAGAGCACTAGATGACGATCACTACTAAATTGGATTTTATTTTTGGGCCATGGTCCAATAGAAACAATGCAGATGAAGTTGATAAAGTACACATATTACATTCCGGTGGTGAAGCTAGGGAAATTAAGGAAGGCCAATGGGACCTCAGTGGAAGCCCTCATGCTTCAAGCTTAACTTGGTCATCACGTTTCAACTAATGGGATCTTGGTGGAGTCTTTTCACCTACCTCACTTGATAAGGCCAATAAACATCGTCTCAAGCCTTACTATGAGCTTTCAGAAAGTGTGGAAGTGGAAATGATGACCTTTTACCATCCACATTATAAAGATCACTAAAGGTGTCTCATTATCGGGTTGAGGAGGATAAACCAAGCACTTATTGGGAGGCAACCCAACCAGATTTGCTTTCTTTATCCCTTTTATCTTTTGTTGCTTTATTTTTCGCTTGAATACTTTCATAAGTAATGTAATTCTTGATGAATTCCTTGAATGATTTCCCATGAATCTTTGGATATCCTTGTATTTTGGAATGCTGGATTTGTGCTCGAAAGTGTCTTATACCACTCCCCCATCTTGACGTCTCACCATTATTTTTTTGGGATTCTGATTTGATTTTGATTGGATATTTTGACATTGTATTGGGTCTTCTTTTGGATTATGGCTATTGCTTCATGATTATGGATTCGATTTCTTAATGTTTTTGCATATGCCTGGTTGGTTTAATTGTGTTTATTTTTTTGGCTATGTGTATGCTTTGACATTGAGGACACTGTCTGCTTTAAGTGTGGGGGGTCTAAGTTTAAGTGCATATTCTAGTGCATGTTTTTCCAATCAGTTTTTAGAAGTGATTTGAGCAGTGAGCAAACGATCAATTTCTTTTTTAAATTGATAGATTTCTAAGCTTGAAGGAGCTGATTTTCTTGCTTCCAAATCCGTCATGTGAGGTTTTGAAAAGAAAAAAAAAGAAAAAAGTTAATTTGAATGCGATAAATTGAGACCTAGTGAGATTTTGTGCCTTGTTATGTATGGCTAATTTTAGGCTATTTTGGTTCTTTGTTGTGTGATTCCACTCATGATTATGTGTTCTTCAGAACTTGTCTTGATTCTCTTTTAAGCTACAAATGACCACTGCATACAATTGATATGAAAAAAACATTTCTTTCTAATAACTACTGGCCAAAATAGCCGTCCTTGTATTGTTATCTATTGTTTACCCCCTTTGAGCCTAATTGACTTTTTCTTCATTTACAACTCAATTCAAGCCTAAAAGTGAAAAACCATTTTGCTACCTACCTTAGGGAGTAGAAGAGCTTAATGATTATGTTGGGGATTAGTTTTTGAATAAGTATGGGAGGAAAGTAATGATGTGTTTGCCTAGCTATGCCTGTATATAAAAAAATCTTGTTGGCAAAATATCATGTTGAATATGATGCAAGGTGTATATAAAAAAATTAAAAAAAAATAAATGAGGAAGAAATGGATAAAAGTTATTTATTGAATGAAGAAAGGTCAGAAAAAGGGAAAGATGCAAAAAGAAATGTGAAGTTGAAGATTGTTGGGAAATTTTTATTGTAATGATTGAATATTTTTCCCCTTTGCTCTTCTAATTCCTAGGTTCTAGCTTTGTTTATCCTTGTTGTATCCTACCTTGACCTTGACCCCATTACAACCTAATTGAAGACCTTTTGATCTTGGTGTGCATGTGGCCTAAGTGGTAGAGAAGTAGAGTCTTGACAAGGCTATGGTAGGGCATGTTTTCATGAGTTGGTTGAGAGTAAACACAAGCCCAAAACACTTGAGTGAAAGAGCATTTTAGTGAGGATTTATCATGTCAATTTAACCTTGAAATTTGATTGACTTTACTTACTGTAAAGGAAGAAAATTCCTAATTGCTTATATTTCTTGAAAAGACTAAGGGGTGTAGGTCTTTGCTTATTGTTCTGCATTTTCATTGCTTGTTAAGATACAAGTGCTTCATTTTTATATTTTTTCCCAGGAGTACAAAAGGCTAAGTGTGGGGGTATTTGATCTGTCGATTATTTCTATATCTTGAGTGCCTTTTGATTGATTCAATTGGACTCCATTTGTGCTTAAATGTTGTCATTTAGCTAAGTTTCATATATTAAGCTTAATTGGAACCTTATTGTGAAGCTTTGCTTAAGCATTTTCATAAGCGCTCATAATTAAATTGTGCTTTTCAGGAAATCAATAAGTGATGGAGTCCATTAACCTCAAACCTAGCTTGCTATCCATTTGAAGAGGGAGCTAAAGACTCAAGGAGGTCAATATCACCCTTAGAGACAAAGAAAGAAGAGTTTTGTGAAGATTCTGGGCTGAAAATGAAGGAACCAAATGACACAGCCAGTGTCCCCAAATACTGGGAGGCCGTATCCTTCTCTGGCACTTCATCTGGACCAATTTCAACTCATGATCAAATGACACGGCCCGTGTCTCAAAACACGGGATAGGCCGTGTCTTTCTATGACTTTAAACTCAGTTGGATTCATCTTGGCAGAATGAGACACGGGTCTGGCTGTGTCATACGAAACAGCCCATGTTTTCGCATCAGTAAACCAATTTCAGGTTTAGACGAGGGGTTAGGTTAAAACACCTATAAATAAGAGTGCTTAGGCTCTTAAAAGAGATCTCTAGATTGGAAGCCGTCAAGGAACTAAGGGAAATATGAAGAATAAGAAAGAGGGAGATTCGATCAAAGATTGGAGACTCAGGTTCGAGCGATCGAAGATCAATCAACCTAGTTTGATCTTTAGTTTTCTTTTCTTCTTCTATTCTAGACGATGTTTTTCTTCTATTTTTCTTGTGATTTTGAATTTGCCATGTGTGGCTAAACTTCTTATTTGGTTAAGGGAAGATGAAACCTTAGTTTTGATTTTATGAATCCTACATATCTCTTTATTTCAATACAGTTATGTTTTTGTTCATATGTTTCTATTCTTAATTCGGTATAAAGGTTTTTTATACTCTTTGCTAATTTTGAAAGTGGTAAAACTATGATTGCTATGCGTGGTTACAGTGGTTGGACTAGTGAGACATATGATCTAAGTAATTCAATTCCGGTGTATGATTGGACCTTAGTGTAATTAGTTTTCTAAATCTTAATGCTATCATTAGATGGCTATAAAAGTGGTTGCTTTATAGCAAACTAATGATTAGGGTTTAATTTGAGTGGTTGCTAAATTAACCAAACCCTAAGGAAAACAGAGAATTAATCTCACAATTGCATAAAGACATAATTGATCATATTGGGATAAAGGGTATATAGGTTAGCACTATCATATAAATCTAGTGGTGGATTCCATCTTTTAACTAATGTCTTTAAATTAGTAAATCAAGTCGTGTTTATTGCTGTTGCTTTAGATTCTATTTCTGTTATTATTCAATTGACCTCTTTTTTACTCAAAGAGGTTAATATCACCCCTGGAGACAAAGAAAGAAGATTTTTGTGAAGATTCTAGGATGAAAATGAAGGAACCAAATGAGATGGCCCATGTCCCGAAATACTAGGAGGTTATGTCCTTCTCTAGCACTTCATCTGGACCAATTTCAACTTATGATCAAATGACATGGCCCATGTCTCCAGATACGGGGTGGGCCGTGTCTTTCTCTGACTTTCAACTCACTTTGGATTCATTATGGCAGAATGAGACCCGGGTCTAGCCGTGTCATATGACACAGCTCGTGTCTTCGCATCAGTAAACCAATTTCAGGTTTAGACGAGGAGTTAGGTTAAAATACCTATAAATAAGAGTGCTTAGGCTCTTAAAAGAGATCTCTGGACTGGGAGCAGTCAAGGAACTAAGGGAAATATGAAGAACAAGAAAAAGGGAGATTCGATCAAAGATTGAAGATCGGGTTTGAGCGATCGAAGATCAATCAACCTAAATCCTTGGAAACTATTTTGATCTTTAGTTTTCTTTTCTTCTTTTATTCTAGACAATGTTTTTCTTCTATTTTTCTTGTGATTTTGAATTTGTCTTGTGTGGCTAAACTTCTTATTTGGTTAAGGGAAGATGAAACCTTAGTTTTGATTTTGTGAATCCTACATATCTCTTTATTTCAATACAATTATGTTTTTATTCATATGTTTCTGTTCTAAATTTGGTATAAAGGTTTTTATACTCTTTTCAAATTTTGAAAGTGATAAAACTAGGATTGCTATATGCGGTTGTGGTGGTAGGACTAGTGAGACATATGATCTAAGTAATTCATTCTCAGTGTGTGATTGGACCTTAGTGTAATTGATTTTCTAAATCTTAATGCTGTCATTAGATGGATATAAGAGTGATTGCTTTATAGCTAACTAGTGATTAAGATTTAATTTGAGTGGTTGCTAAATTAACTAAAACCTAAGAAAAATAGAGAATTAATTTCACAATTACATAAAAACATAATTGATCATATTGGGATAAAGGGTATGTAGGTTAGCACTATCATATAAGTCCAGTGGTGGATTCCACCTCTTAACCAATATCTTTAAATTGGTAAATCAAGTCGTGTTTATTGTTGTTGCTTTAGATTCAATTTTTGATATTAGTTTTAATAAACAAAACCCCATTTTTACTGTTTATTGATCATCAGAGTTAAAATTTGGGATGAATTAATAGTGTCAATTGAATTGGTTCTCTGTGGATTGACCCTTATTAACTTTAATTGGTTATAAGGTTTTTTATATTTTTTTGTGGAACTTAACAACTATTTTTATCACAATCTATACCACATCAGCCAAACAGAAGCATCAGATGCCCTCATGCACAAAGATCCATATTAAGACGTTAAAGTTGGGATCCTCTTCGTAATGTTAATATAAGGCCTATTTACTTGCTTGCGTGAGTGCTGAAGGCGTATTTTTCCCAATTAAGCCTCATATTGTGCTTTCGGAGTTATTGGAATACTTGGTGAGATCTTGGAAGTGGTCGCCTATAGTGGGGGTTTTTATGATTATGCCACCAATGTAGACTTCCAATATCCTGCCTATATGTTATTCAAAAACTTTGTTCATCATGCATTGATATGTTGCTCTAGCGTTTTTTAGGCTAAAAGGCATGGCGTGATAGCAGTAGCTAGCACTATCCATTATGAATGCCATTTTATCTTCATTGTCCAGGTGCATCAGGATTTGGTTGTACCCCGAATAGGCATCCATGAAGGAAAGAAGTTGGAAGGTGGAGGAGTTAGTAATTAACCAATTTGTCAGTGTTAGGAAGTAGGTATGAGTCATTTGGACATGTTTTGTTTAGGTCTGTGTAGTCCACATACATACATCACTTTCTGTTGGCCTTCTTAACCAGGATCATGTTAAAGAGCCAGGAGGTGTAGGCCACCTCTCTGATGAAACCAGCATCCAGGAGCTCCTTGACTTGATTCTAGATGATTTTTTATCTCTTAGGGTTAACTTATTGCTTTGACTAAGATACTGATTTAGCATTCGAATGAATGGATAGCTAGTGTTAAATAAAATTGGAGTCTATCGCAGGCATGTTAGCTTAAGTCCAAGTCAAAAGGTCTCTATTTTCTTTTAAGAAAATAGTTAACTAGTCCTTTTCCACTATAATGAGATGATCGCCAACCTTAGTAACTTGATCCAGTTTATCACCAAGTTGGGGTCGTATATCTCGGATCTCTTCATGCACGTCTAACTCGGCCAGAGGACATTTGGATGGCCCGTAGCGGCTTGGTTGGGTTTTCCCAGTGCAGTTTTGCTTACGACTTTCTCGATTTTAAGGCTAGCATTGTAGCAACTTCGCGTAGTGGGTTAATCTCCCTTGATGGTGACTATCTCATTGTCCTTGGACAAGAATTTCATGGCTAGGTGTGTGGTTGACACCATCGCTTCTATTGCGTTTAGAGAATGGTGACCCAAGATTATGTTGTACGCGGAAAGGTAGTCCACGACTAAGAACCTTACCTTGACTATTATGAATAGAGACTCGGTTCCAAGCATTAAGTGTAACTCAACATAGCCCTCTGGGGTGATCTTGTTACCTGTAAAACCATTTAGTTCCCTCGTGTGAGGGATTAGGTCCTATTTTGGGAGTTCCAGCTTCTTGAATAAGTAACATGATGTTAGCTAAGCTTTCTTAGTTTGCAAATATTCTTCATACCCCAACATTGGCCATTATCTCGAATATGACTAGTAGGTCGTCATGATCTAGGATAGTATTCCCGTAATCATCATTTGAGAAATAAATTCATGGATTTTTCCTCGATTCGCATCCTTTTTTGGAAATAGGGATGGAGGCCACGCTCAGGATTGTTCTCAGGTTCTATTTTCTAGTTGAGTTTGTCTTGCCACCACCAACAAAGCCACTAGATATGGTGTTGATGGTCCATGTGACTTCAGTATGGCGGTGGTCATTGTCGTTGGGGGATGGATCACGAGTGTAATGTCCTACTTTAATCTTATAATTTTAATTATTTTTCTTAATATTTTAATATGTAAATAAGATCACACATACATTACTAATATTCTAAAAGATTAATGTACAACATTTGAGATTGAGGGTGAAACCCTTCAAAAGTTAGTTATGTACATACAAACATTTTTTAAGTTAAGCACCTTTTTTTAAAAAGTTAGGCTTATAAAAGCCTTCCCACAGTGCTATTATTTACATATTTACAAACGTTAATTACTATGGCTACTCATTAAAAAGCAGGATTATCAAACATAGATCTCCCATAGTGATGGTAAAAACATAATCTCCTAACTTTGGCATACATACTTGCACACGAAAATCAACCAGGAGCCTTACTGTTAGCATTGCTTGAAATATCATACCAAAAATATGTGAGATAAACTCAGTAGGAAAGAGAAAAAATAATAATAAGTTTGAACTAATGATATTTCAACCGCCACAGGTACGAAAAATATTTTTCACTCTTTTTAATTCTCTATTTCTCAAAACCATATCTAAGAGTCCAACATAAAATTTTCCTTTTGTTATGCCATAAAATCTTTATTAATTTTCATAATTTCAAAAGAATAAAGGAGGGAGTACGTAACTCAAAAAGAAAGAATAAGTAACTCAAAATAGAAAATAAAAAATAGCTCAATATTTTCTCCTCATCCCATTCTATCTTTCTCAACCAATCGTGCAAATTTCTCTTCATTGAGGCGTCCCCCAATGCTCTCATCATGACCACAATCATTATTTTGATCAAGGCGTCCCTTAATCCTCTCATCATAGGCACAATAATAATCTCTAATTGAGGAAGCCTCAATATTCTCTCATCATGGCCATAATAATCTATAATCGAGGCGTCCCCCAATAATCTCTAATCATGGCCATAATAATTCTTTGCACATTAATTCATTTTTATCCATGTGATAACATTTCTTAAATACTTTCTCTAAAGAAAAACATAAAAATAACTTGTATTGATTCATTTTAAAAAAAAAAGATATCATTATAGTATAAATAATGCAAAAGTAGGAACACGAATAAAGAACTTTAATAAAGATAAAAAAAAATTAATCTAACTCAATATAAAGAACAATAATTATCACAATTAGATGAAAGATTGGTGAAAATAAATTTAAAAGAATAAATTATGTTGAAAAATGATTCACGTTCAAAATCACAGGTTTCATTTAGCATTCTGATGTCTATTATTCGAATAGCTCTTTAGTCTATTTGAATAGCACCATAATTTTCTAACATTCTGAAATAAGTCTATTCGAATTGACAAAAGTCTATTAGAATAGATTCATTAAAAATCTTCATTTTGCAATGTTTTTGTAACAGTTTAGTCGAATAGACATATAGTTTATTCGAATAAACCATTCGAAAATACATCATTTGAAGTGTTTTTGGTGAGGTTTATTCGAATAAAATCAGGACTTATTCAAATAAAATAGTCGAATAAAATAGTGTTTTTGCCATGTTTGCCTTTCTTTCTTCACATAAAATAGAGTGAATGAAAATGGATGCAATAGAATGGATTGGGAGGTATGGTTAGAAGAAATAAAGAGAAAAGAGTGGTGTTTTTGCTAATTCCTACTTCGTTTATAGAATTGAGGAAGGTGAAAGAGTGGTTGATGTAATATCCTCTTCAATATGTTTGACTTGTAAATAGTTACAGAGGTACTTAATACTTGCTTAACATGCCTGTTTAATTTTGTGACAATCTGAGTTAGTTTAGGTACTTTGTTGTAAGCCAAAAGGTGAAAAGTAGCTTAAAATGACACAGATATTAGCTTAAATAGCTTAGCTAATGGAAATAAATGTGGATAATTTATTTTTAAGTTTCAAATGTGTATTCTATGGTGTGGTTAAAGTTTAAGAATAATCAAGTTCGTTTGGTATTTTAAGGCATACTAGTTGTGTGTTTTAATGTCGAATTGACTAGTCACAGATATGAAAATTTATTATACTAGTGAAACGATTTTGTTAATGAATCTTAGTATTTATTTTAAAGTTGTTAGAACTTGGAAAACTTGATTTAGTTAAATCTAAGTGTTTTTAGCAGATCAAGAAATACCAGTGTGGTATTACTTGGCCACAAGTTGTCCATGGTCACAACCTTTAACTCTAACTTTATTTGGTGACTTTGTTTCATCATTTCTCACTTTTCTCTCTTCACTTCACAGCTGCCCCAAAAATAGTGGAGAAAGTGGAGGTTTCAAGTGGTGGAAAGGGAAGCAAGAGGCACAAGGAGAAGGGGAAATCTAAGGTCAGGAGTTGAGGCTCAAATCTACAGCATCAAAGAAGCATCAATGAGCTTGAAGGTAGAGGTTCTTGATGCTCTAAACTTCATTTTTTTCATTGTCATGTTTAAGCTTGTATTGGGGTTTGATATGCCAAAATGATATTTAGTGGTATTTTGAGTGAATTTCTTGCTTGGATAAGTCTTATGTGTTGTTTATGACTTGTTCATGTTAAGAGTTTGGATTAGAAACTAAAAACTCTACATTTGGACCATTAAAGCTCAAAGTGAGGATTTTAGAGGTTTGGATGAGTGATTTAGTGTTTTGACCCATTTTTAAGGAAATCAATTAGTGTTTTATGTTTCTCTTATGTTTGTGAACTTGTTTGGAACTTAAAATCTTCAAGAAACGAATTCGAAGTGATCAAATCTCGTATTTGCACTAATGAAATGGAGCTTCATTTTGTAAAATTATGCAGAATTAGCTGCTGGGCGCTCGACACTCAAGCGCTCTGCCCATGCGTGCTCAAGTGTATGCTACTCAGAAGAACATGCTATGGTGTGTGCGTGCCCAAGCGTGATGTCCTCATGTGCTAAAGCGCCTGAGACAGGGCAGATCTTGTTTTTAGCATTATGATGCTAATTTAATTCCCTACTTGTTGGGATCATTTGTGCAAGTCTTTTTGGGTGTATTAAGATACTTTTAGGGATATTTCTTGGAGAGAATTATCAACTTACATAAGTGAAAAATTTGGAAATTTTAGACGTCCAAAGTATATGAAATGCTTAGGACAAAGTTGAAGGAGCCTAGACACCAAAAATGTGGTGGAGTGTCAATGGTTGGTGTCTTGGGACACTTTAGGCTTCCATAGTGAGATGGTATGCCTACCTATATGCAAAGATTACTCCTTTAGAGTTAAAGTTGAGTTTGAGCTACATAATTAAAACATGTTTCCTTGATTGTCTAGGTTAAGCTTCGTGAATGGTTAGAGAAATGGGTTGGTTCCTTTATGTGTTAGAGTCGAACCAAATGTGTATGTTTTCTAGCTATACCCTTTTCACTAGGTTAGGGTAAACCTTGTGATGGAAGTTGGTAAAACCTTGGACATCCAAGTATTATGGAATGCTATAAAGTAGTATCTAGAACCTTGAGCGACTGGAGGTTGCCTTGAAATCACTTGGGAAGTGATGGTGTAAGGTGTTAGATATGAGGACACTAGTGTCATGAGTTTTACTACTTATGTGTTAAGTTGAAGTAAAGCCTTGAGTCGCTAGTCTTTGCTTTTCACTTGGTTGATGTAAACCCTGTGATAAGTGCGTATGTTTTGATAACAAACCCATATATTTAGTTTTCAAACTTGTTATTTGCTATTTCCTATGTGTTGTAAGCTTATATGGTGTGCACAACCATTTGGCCAGAGAACAAGGTGTAAATCTAGATTCTCATAGCGGGTAATGCTATTATATTCAGGGTTATCGGTATGAAGGTGACAATAGTACTCTAACACGGTGAGGGGAAAGCGCTTACCTATTACCAAGTGAGTTTATGCTTTTAGGCCTAACCTGCTCAATATATACAAGGGAACTAAGAGTTCCTAGGAAATAAGTAAGTAACTTGTGTTTTCAAAAACTAAAACTTGTATTAACATTGCATAATCATTATATTAGGACTTTGTTTGAGCATAATCATACATCATAACATAAAGCATTACATTGTTGACAATTATATGAGCAGTTGTCTCACTTAGTTGCTTGAATGGTTAATTGTTTGGTTTCCTATTCAATAGTATCTTAGGATTGTATGGGCATTTCTTTGATGTTATTGATTTGCAGGCATTCTATTACATAGAATGTTTTCTTTTATGTGTTCAGTTCATTTATTTGTTGTAAATGATTAACTGTTGGTATTGGTTACTTATACTAAGAAATTGTGATTTCTCACCCCGTGTGTTGTCATGTAAATCCAAGTACAAGCAAAGAGAAGCAGAAGATCTAGTGTAGATTATTTTGTTTCTTGTATTAAATATGTTATACTTTTATTTTCTACTGCTTTGAGGTCGTTCAAAGTTATGTATTATAGTATGCCTTTGTGAGGTTATGATGTATTTATATAACTATTTGTTGTCCAGGCTCCTTATATTTATTTATGTGAATGAATGATGTGGGTTTAGTTTGTTATTTTAGGTTAGAAGTAGTATAACTAGTATTATGCGCCTTTTATATGATAGATATATCAAGTTCTCGGTATTAGGGTATTACATTATGGTATTAGAACAGTTCATCTTTTAAGCCGGGGTGTGGACTAACTATGCTAAGGCATGTTTCCTCCTGGTGTTGTGCGTTTCTCTATCTCTTATGTGAGATGTTTGATTGAAATGCATGACCTGCCTATGGCTTGACTGTTTTTAGCTACTGTTGCACGGTTACATGATATTGAGATTAGCTACTCAATATGTGTTGTTCTGTGTGTACAAGAAACTATGGCATCTACAAGACGAACCCAAGGAGACAAGAGCTCATCTGGTGAGGGCCCATTGGCCGGATAAATGTTGAATGACCATTTTGCATTCTAAACTAAGCATATTGTCAAAAAGACATTTTTCATTAAGATCATGAGCGGGTGATTACTTGAATTTGTTGAAACAATCTAAGGATATTTTCGAAGCATTGATGGTAATGACAATGACTATGAGGGAGTAGGTTGCTGTTGTTAACAGAATTCTAGAGAGGATTGAAGCTAATTAATCTGAATGGCTAGTTTCTGTAGTAGCACCTGGGAAGCAATTCAATGAAATGAAGGACGTTTTAGTAAGCTCTCCAAAAAGGAAAAGGTCAAGAGATGAAGTTAGCGAGAGTATCTCTTGGTCTCAGTTTCTACTTGTTAGAGGAAAGCAGATTCAAGTTGGAGCGTGGAACTAAAAGTGCTCGAAATGTGGAAAGCAGCATGGCCATGAGACATGTGCAGTGTGCTTTATGTGCGGTAGATAGGGACACTTTGCGAAACAGTCTTCACAAAGACATAGAGCTATGTCAGACCCTATGCAAGGTATTCTTTGGTGTGTGCTATTAGTTGGAAACTCATCAAGATATTCTTATAGGTTTTGTATGAGTATTCATTGCCTAGGATAGAAGATCTAATGGATCAACTGAGAGGAGCTATGGTTTTCTCAAAGATTGATCTTAGGTCTAGTTATCACCAGATAAGGGTTAGGGAAGTGAAAATCCCTAAGACAACTTTTAGAACTAGGTATGGGCATTATGAGTATCTCATGATGTCCTTTGGGTTGACAAATGCACCGATAGTGTTCGTGAATTACATGAATTGGATCTTTAGACCTTACCTGGATCAGTTTGCTGTGGTATTTATCGATGATATATTGATCTATTCTAAGATAATGGAGGAGCATAACAACATCTGAGGATAGTGTTGGAGACCCTTAAGGAGAATAGGTTGTTTTCCAAACTATCTAAATGTGAGTTCTAGTTTTCGCAAGTGCAATTTTTGGAACATGTGATATCTACGGGTGGGATTTCTGTGGACCCAAACCCAACAAAGATCGACATAAAGCAAAGTAGATTACATGTTGTCGAGCCGATGTACGGGATTACACCTTTAAGTGTAGTGGATGCAAGTTGCAGTGGAAGAGACCCACCACTGTGACCAAGATTAGAAGCTTCATAGGCCTAGTGGGGTACTATAGAAGGTTCATAAAGTGTTTTTCTCAATTAGTGCTACTATTGACTAGATTGACTAGGAAAGGTAGTTCTTTTGAACAGACTCAGGTTTGTGAGGATAGTTTTCAAGAGCTAAAAGTGAGGTTGACTACTACATCGGTGTTAGTAATTCTGGATCCTTTGGAGAACTTTGAGGTATACTTTGATGCTTCAAAGATGGGTTTGGGTTTTGTTTTGATGCAACATAGGAGAGTTGTTACCTATGCATCAAGGCAGTTGAGGCCTCATGAAGAGAACTACCCTACTCATGATTTGGAGTTAACTGCAGTAGTGTTTGCCCTAAAGGTTTGGAGACATTACTTGTATGGAGTTCAATTTGAGGTGTTCAATGATCACAAGAGTTTGAAGTACTTATTTGATCAGAAAGAACTGAATATGAGACAACGAAGATGGATGTAGTTTTTGAAAGACTACGAATTTGAGTTAAAGTACCATCTGGGTAAAGCCAATGTGGTGGTTAATGCACTAAGTAGGAAATCCTTACATGTGTCCCAAATGATGATCCAAGAGAGTGAACTTCTTGAGAGTTTTAGAGACTTAAGTTTTGATAGCTGTGTTGCCGCATAGTCTCAGTGTGAGTCGAGTGGACATAGTGTAATATCCCTTCTAAATTAAATATGACAGTATTTATTTTGTATTCTGTATTCATATGACATACGCAAAATTTATTAAATTATTATTAGGGACGTACGTGAAATTAAAATTTTTTGCACACAAGGGATGTACATGGAATTAAAAAATTTTGCTTACAAATTGAATTATTTGTATACAGTAAGTCCAAAGGACTAACAGAAGATTTCCTAGAACACTAGAAATTGTGAAAAAGGTTTATAAGTTATTTAAGATATAAATTTACTTGTAGACAACCTATTAATTATAGAAATTGGAGTAGTCTTAACTTGTTTAGTTGATGATTAACCAATAGTAAGAGGACATTAATTCTAAGGTGATTGGCTAATGAATTACACTAATTTCAATGTGATTAGTTAATAAGGAGTAGTCAATGGGAGTTAGACAACTTACAAGACACTAGCTTCAATGTGATTGGTTAGTAAGGAGTAGCCAATAGGAGTTAGACAACTTAGTGTGATCAACCAATTGAAATTACACAATATACAAGACATAAGTACAAAATTGATTGGTTAATGATTAACCAATAGGAATTTGACATTATGTAAGACATGAGTTTAAAAGGATTGGTTCTTAGAAACACTAGGTTAATTCCTATTGGTGGATTGAAGGCACTAAACTCATTCTAAGTGGTTGGTTTAGTGGCCAATGAAGGTTAGCCACCATAGAAACTCCTAACTAGATGTCCTCACTAGAAGTTAGACCAGTTTGGTTAGTAATTTAGTTAGTTTATGTAACTAGATAGTTAACTAAGTTAGGCTAGTTTAGTTACTGTAACTAAGTGTCATCATAACTTATCCATGAACCAATGAAAACCTACCCATTTGTTAAGCTTCTCATTGGTTAGAAACTTTGAGAAAAGCCACTTGTTTCAATTTCTATTGGTTAGTTAGAAAATATAAAAGGAAAAGAATTGAAGAGAAAAAAAGAAAAGAAAAGATGAACATTTGAGCTCCTAGAGGTTTCGGCCAAGAGAGAACCATGGAGGAGGAAAGAAGAAAAATTGAAGAAAAAGAAGAAAAGCCAAGGAACGAGGAGGATAAAGGGTTTCCAAGTTCATCCACCAAGAGATTAGGCCAAGAATCTTATCTTTTTCATCTTAGTTTCATCTATCTTAAGGTAGGGAGTCATACATTTTCTCTAATGATTTCTTGAGTTGTTCTTGTTTTTAAAAGTGTTTAAGTTTGTCTTTCACCATACTTTTGGATCAAGAAGTCTTGTTTATGACTATTTTTGTTAATTTGAAATCCTAGGTTAGTAAGACTTAAATTGTGCTCTTGAAATTTTGTTTGGGTTTCTATGAAAGATTATTGAAGAATAAGGTTATTGGTGGAGAAAGAATAACAAGGATGATGTTAATTTTGAGAAATTATGGTTAAGAAATGAAGATTCAAGAATTAGGCTTTTATTCAAAATTAATTTGGGGATTTTGATCTACACTTTGATTTTAAATGAAATTGAAGTTAAAAATGATCTTTTGATGCTAGAAGGAATCTAGTAATGATGAGAATGAGAAGAAAATCTTCTTGTCTAAAAATGGGTGTCTCGGCCAAGCATCAATTTCAGGGTTAGAATTGTTTGTTGATGTGTTATAATATATTCTAGGGTTATAATATTATAAATAATTGTCATAGATTCTATTGATGTTTAAATTTGAGTAAATGATTGATTATGTTAATGTCACAAACTATGAGCTACTGATGTAGTTTTGATAAAAGAATGATATTCAAAGTTGTGATATGTTATCAATTGTCTTGGAGCCTAAAGATGTGACATTAATATTCAAGAGAAAAGAATGTATATTTTTTAGGACCCGTTAAGGTGATCCATAGGCTAAGAGGAGTCTTTAAGATCATCCTCAGGCTAAGAGGAGCCTTGATGGGGAGTCTTACGTGGGTCATTTTTATTGAGCTCCATATATCCCTTCCAGGGCATGTGGGGTGATCACTTTTATTGGATTCCCAGAGTGGAAATAACCATTGAGCTAGGGGATGCCCTAGAAAGTTTGAGGTCTCAACTATATGGTATGTTATTGGCCATGTAAGCAAGAAGAGAAAGTAAGATATGATGGAACATGAAATGATATTATTATGTGAGCAAAAAGAGAAAGTAAAATTTAATAGAATGTGAAATGAAACTGTTTAGTATGTATTTTATTCATATAAAGTCTAATTATATAGTACTCTATCTTCAAGTATTTTCTACAATGAATGCACCTGGACATAGCATAGTTCAAAATAAATAATTTTATTAACTGTATGATTTTTCTACTAAGAATTATAAATTCTCACCCCTTATTTGTTATGTTCAGAGAAACAGGATGGTACACATCACTCTATTAGTTGATATAGATGCTCACTTTCTGTTTCGCCCTACTACTGAAGAATTTCATTTGGTTGTAAATGGATCTATATAGCTAACTTGGCTATATTGTGGGTGTGCACTGTCTACTGATATATTGACATCATTTATTTGTTTAGACATTTAAGATGTCTTCTTTTTGTAGTTTTGTAACTTTTGAGATTTTGTAAATATTCTAGACAAATGTACTGGCACATCGGATATAAATATTAATTATAAATGCAGTTAGTGTGGTACTAAAATTTTTCTGTTTGTAAGCTATTAGAATTATATGCTAGTGATACATGAGTCTCATAGTTTTACAGCTACAAATAATAATTTTAACTTAATTAATTTAAGTATCACATTAATTCCATTACATATTTTACCGTTACATGTATTTAATTAAATCTTAAATAAATAAGGAAGTACGTAATATTCTATCAGGGTTAAGTAAATATAAATTTAAATGAGGTACATAGCAATAATTTAGTATATTAGTAAAATATAATTAAATTACTGGTAGGATGTTATATTATGGTAATAGAGCAATAGTCCTGGTGTGCCAAAGGTAATGGGTCAAAAATTTTACTATGCAAGGTGCATAAGTTAGAAAGATATTTCTAGAATTATACTTTTACATATTTGCATACGTGTGACATTATGGATATATATCCATGAGTGCTGTGATATTGAGATTGATCACTTCAATATTGCAGTCAAGTTTGGAAGAAATATTGAACCAATATGTGGTCGAAATTTAGGAAACTGTAAATAATGCAGTAAGGATTTTAGTAAGTAAGAATTATCAGGTATAAAGAAATGTGTAAAATAGTGAAGAAGAATTCACTCAAAAAGAGTTTAAATAATAATGATAATAAATAAACTTATCACTGTATTGTTTGACCCAAGAGTTATTCACTCCTTGTGATTGTAAATTGTGTAATTTAATTAAATGAACTTGTGTTTGGAATATTCTGTGATCTTTCAAGTATGATTGTAATGTTCTGTTTATGTTATTGCCTCTTATGTAAGTAGAACAATTATTTGTTAGTTGTGGATTTGGTTTGTTACCAATTTTGGTCTTGTTGTGCTTGAAGTGAGGCTGACTTTGGATATAACTTAAATGAGTTTTATTGTTCTGTTCTATATGAAATTTTGGTGAAGATGTACTTGACAAGCTGTTAGAATATTTGTTAATAAGATAGGATTGCTTACTGCCATGGTTGGTTCAATTCTTAGATGTCTAACATACTTTAATAATAGTAGTTTCTTGATAGGATTTGTCTAAACTGTGACTGCCCTGTTATGAACAAGTTTTCATCATTTAAATGGCTTATATTGTCAACAAGTTAGTTTAGATGTAGGCGAATGGATATTACCCTAATAGAACTAAATTAATTGAGTACCATAGAACAAACTTTGCATGATGAACTTGTTCTAAGATATTCTCAATGCTATCTTGTTTATGTAAAAAATTAAAAAAAATTAAAAATATTAACTAGTGAATGAGATGTTGTGGAGATGAGATAGATAATGATCAACTTTTTAAGTGTCAACTAGAGTCTATGAACTAAGTTCTAATTAAGGAAAAATGATAAGAACAAACTAAAATATTGTTGTTGGAATGCATTGGACGTCTTAAAAATCAAGTTGTTCTCAATTGTTCTAAGAACTCTATGAATTTCGTTGAAACCTCTGTGTCTAAATCTGTTAAGAATGAGTATGTTTATTGCTTTGCCATTCAAGTTGGGGAATATTTAAAAGAAGGTGCACAAGCATATGTTCTCTTGTTTTCTTTAAATTTAGAGGAACAACAAAAATTAGAAACTATCCCTGTAATGAGAGAATTTTCAGAAGTATTTCCCTCATAAATAAATGAATTACCTCTAGAAAGGGAAATTTCTTTTTCTATTGATTTGATACTAGGAACACAAATAGAGGAACTCCTGACCAAGAAATTTATTAGGCCTAGTGTGTCACCCTGGGGAGTCCCTATGCTCTTTGTAAAGAAGAAGGATAGAAGTTTAAGGTTGGGTGTGAATTATAGACAATTGAATAAAGTAACTATTAAAAATAAATACTCACTTCCAAGAATTGATGATTTGTTGAATCAGCTTAGGGGAACATCAATATTTTCTAAGACAAATTTGAGATCAGGATACCATTAAATTAGGATTAAGTCAGAGAACATTTCTAAAACTACTAATAGAACTAGATATGGACACTATGAATATCTAGTCATGCCTTTTGGATTGACCAATGCCCCAACAGCATTTATCGATTATATGAATTGTATTTTTCAACCTTATTTGGATCAATTTGTAGTTATTTTCATAGATGATATTGTCATCTATTCAAAGATAGTAGAAGAGCAAGAACAACATCTTAGATAAGTCCTTCAAATCTTAAAAGAAAAGCAATTGTTTGCTAAGTTAGAAAAATTTGAATTCTACCTTCAAGAAGTAAAATTTTTAGGGCATGTAATATTACAAGGAAGAGTTTCAGTTGACCTTAGTAAAGTAGAAGCGATAATGCAATGAGAGAGACCAACAATCATCACTAAAATCAAGAGTTTACTAGGATTAGCCGAGTATCACAAAAGATTCATCAAAGGATTTTCTCAATTGGTGTTACCTTTAACTAGATTAACTAGGAAGGAAAAGCCTTTTGAGTGGACTGATAAATGTGAAAATTCTTTTTAGGAATTAAAAGTCAGTTTGACTATAAATCCTATATTTATTATCCTTGATCCTAAATAAAAATTTACAGTGTATAGTGATGCATCCAAGAAAGGTCTAGGATGTGTGTTAATGCAAAATGAAAGAGTAGTGGCTTATGCTTCAAGATAATTGAGACCACATGAGGAAAACTACCCAACCCATGATTTAGAAATAGCAGCAGTGGTTTTTGCTTTGAAAATATGGAGGCACTATCTATATGGAGTTGAATTTGAAGTATTCAGTGATCATAAGAGTTTGAAATATCTTTTTGATTAGAAGGAACATTGTAACACCCCGATTTTTTGTTGTTCTCGATATATATGAGATTTATAATATTTGTGAATTTTTGAGAATTTTTAATTTATTTTGATTATTTTAATATTATTTTGGACTATATGTGTGTTTGAGGCGGGCTCAGAAAAATAAAAAATTTTCCTAAACCAGAAAGTTTCGGACTCTTAATGCGGGGCTGGGAGAACTTACTAAACCTGAAATCGAAAATAGTTGACAAAAATTTTTTGTATTTGAGTTTTTCTTACATTTTATTATCCATTGGATAAAGCTATTATCCATTGGGTAATGTTATTGTCCATTGGACAATATCTAAGTTTTTTTGTTACATTCTATTATTCATTGGATAATGTTATTATCCATTGGATAATGCTATTATCCATTGGGTAATGAATAGCAGTAGCAATTGTCTATTGGGTAATAGCTTTTGGAAATATCTCATGTGAGTCAAAGATGGTGACTATGACACCTTTCTGATCAACTTATTAGAAACAAGTTTGGAGGGAAAACTGTGCATATCCACCCTTAATTAAATCAATGGTTATGATGGCTCGTAGTAAACAAAAAAAAAAAATCTCTCTCACTCTCCTTGTATCTCACAGCCAAAAGGCATTCAAAGGAGATCAAAACACAATTTTCTATCATATTTTCATAAGCTATCATCTTGCATGCAAAAGCTAACACAATTCTCTCTCATTTTCTCTCCAAAGACTCATGACCTTGGTGCCTAAAATCATATTCCAATCTCTCATAATTTAAACCAATCATACCACTTGATTCTAAACATCATCCTAAGCAACTTTGATGTTGTGATCAAGCCATGGTTCAATCATTTTCAAGCTTGATTTTTGAGTTCAAGTTCTAGGGTTTTAAAGTAAAGTTCTTAAAACTTGATGTCTTATTTGATTCTTAAAATTCTAAGACCATATTTGACCTATGATTGTCCTACTCTAGCATTGGATGTTAATATATTTGTGTTTACTTTGATTTTAAGAGTTACTTGGTGGAGGAAATTGATACAAAGGATCATAGGAGCTTAGGAAGCTACAACTAAGGTAAGAGGGAGATTAACCTCATCAACAAATTATGGTGGTGAGAGGCATGAAATTGTATGAAGGTGATGAATCCATGTGAGGATTTGTTCACCATATGTGCGTGATTGTGTGATTTGTAATTATTTG
Organism: Ormosia semicastrata; assembly: GCA_029884595.1. Lineage (NCBI taxonomy): Eukaryota > Viridiplantae > Streptophyta > Magnoliopsida > Fabales > Fabaceae > Ormosia > Ormosia semicastrata. The sequence goes on along the minus strand of JAQQTO010000048.1, from coordinate 35,315,796 downwards.
TTCTATGTGAATTATTGCTTTGGTATTATGCATGAACATGTTAGAGTAGAATTTTGATGCTTAAAATTGTATCGTATGCTATAAATTGTGATTGAGAGGAAACAATTTTTGATTCCAAAGACCATGAGGCTCATGGCCTCTATGCCCACAAATGGGTAATCCATTACAAAAATGATTTATTAAATGATAACCTAAAGGATTAGTGGTAAGAAAAGTAATTAAGGAATTACAAAATAAAAATGGAAATGAATATATTTTTATTATTAAATGAAAAGTAAATTTCGGCTATGATATTAAAAATTAGGATGGAGAAATAATTTGAAAACTTAAAGTATTTTATTTAAATGAATTTTTAAAGAGGCAGATGGAAAATGTTTTATTTAATTAAAATAAATATAAGTTTTGGAAAGGATATTAGAAAATATTATTTAGAGGACTTTTAGCAAGGAAATAATTTTAACGATAGTTTGGAGTTTAAAATATTTTATTTAAGAAAGTTTTATTAAGAGTAAAGATCAAAGAGTTTGAGGCATCTTGAATTAATTTAAATGATTTAAGTTTTTGTGGAAAATGTTAAGAAATATTATTTAGAGGAGGTTTAGTGGAAAATGTTAGAAGTATTATTTAAATGTGATTTATTAAAGAAATATTGGAATTAAAGTTCAATTTTTATATTAAATGACAAAAGGATTAATTTGAGCTTAGAATATTAAGAAAATATTTTACGCAATTGAAAATACGTAGAAAAACTCTTATGCGATTTAAAAATGGTATTTTTAGCTACGCGATTGAAAAAATGTTTTAAAATCTTTATGCGATTGAGAAAATGTTGAAAAATTGTTACGCGATTTGAAAACATAACAAAAGTTTTACGCGATTGTGAAAACACGATAAAAACGTTACGTGATTGAGAGGAACAACAAGTTTTGTTGTCGGGTCGATATATTGGACCCGGAAATATCATTGTGTGAATGTAGCCGGTAGTGGCTTGTGATATGCATTGAGTCATTGATCATGCATCGTTTTACAAACGGGTGTCTAAAAGGCTATTGTTGCCTAGGAGTGGAATTACACCTAAGTGCGGGTGCGAATTGCGTAGTGAAGATCTATGAATGATCTTGGAGGCGTCGGGACGTGGAATTTTACATACGGCCAGTTAGAATGTCGTGGCAACCGATGCAAACGTACCGACGATCTCGATGACACTATTTCTATTCCCGATCTGGCGTAGAATGTCTTGTATAATGCTTGATGTACATATTGAAAAATTATAACACTTGGTTTGAGGCGGCCAATATACAGACATATTTTCTGGATTATTCTCTTCGAAATTGTGTTTAGCTCCATGGAGTAGGAAAATTGATCATTGTGCATATGCATAGTCAGTCATCATACTGTAGTGATATATATGTTTGTAGTGTTATCTGTTATTTGAAGAAATGATTATATGATGCCATGAATCTATTATTTATACTGTATATGAGTAAGTATGATTGTTGTTATTGTCTCTATACTGCCATGATGGTATTGATGTAGGGGATCTCACTTCTTCGTATTATTGTTTTGTCTATTCTGTGTTATGCTATTATTTTATGAAGACTGCGATGTCGATTAGGCAAGATGCACAGGGTTTTGCTAGTGTACAGTTTCCTAGGGACATCGAAGCATGGAATGTCCATTGGGACACAGGGCGTATTCAGTATGTTGGAGACGTTACCTTGCTTTGGAGTCAGACTCAGCATGCAGTTGTTACATTTTCTTTGGATGCTGCTGTTTGCTTGGAGTTTTATATGCCTATTGGGGAGTTATAGGGTAATCATAGAACTACCCCTAGGGAGGACTCTGTGGAGTCAGCTACTTGGACTCCCATCCTTAGTGACATGCCCCGACTGGGGAATTTATCCATTAGCGATCCCGAGGGGGATCTGGAGGAGGGTTGGGTACAGGACCATACTCTTTAAGTTTTTGGACTTGGGCTAGGTTTAGTTTTTGTATGATAATTATGTGTTTGTTTGGAGTACGAAAGTTTTAAGTAATTAAGTTATTACTAATCTATGTTATGTACTTGAGATGTATATTATTCAGTTCTTGTATCTTATGTTTCTCTAATTTGGTAAGTTTACGTTATCCATGAAAAAGAAATTATGAAACCCGTATTACTATAATATTAAATATTTTATAACTTGAGTAAGGAATTAAAAGGAATTGGCTTAAAATGTAATGCCCTTCAGAGGGTGTTACATTAGTTCATGTGACACATTGGGCCGACGAGGGTGGGGAGTGGTCACCAGTGCTAAAAGATGAAGCACGGACAAGGAGCGGCTCCTAGCAGGCTTCTAGGCGGAGGAACACATGAATGAACTGAATACACATAGAAATGAAAGGGATCCAGAGACTATGCAGGTATGGGACTGCATAGTTGAGGATGGCTAAAGGAATTGATTAGTACCACCCATAAAAACATGATGTGCTTTTCGGGAGCAAATAACGTAAGTACTTCATAGTTAAGTGTGCTTGACTTAGAGCACTTGTGGGATGGGTGACCTCCTCGAAAGTTTCCTAGGATGCGTGTGAGTGAGAACAAAATACGCTGAAAAGACCTGTGTTGGTTTGTGGGGACACTCATTGATCCTGCAGGCAGTCTTGGGATGTTACAAACTTAACATGAGGCAAAGAAGATAGGTATTTGAGTTGAAATATCACCCACTAAAAGCTGATGTGATAGCTGATGCCCTTAACAGAAAGTCACTACATGTATCTTATATAATAATTAACGAATTTGAGTTGTTAGAGAAATTTTGAGATTTAAATCTCTCAAGTGCAACCTAAAATTTTGTGCATGAGTCAAACAGAATTGTCAGTGAAATTAAATCACAAGTTAGACAAAAATAGAACACTGATCAATTTTTGCAAATGATCAAAAGATCAAATTGCTCAAGGAAAACAAAGGGAATTTCAAGTAACAAATGATGGGACTGTGATGTATAAGGACAGACTATGTATTCCAGATGATAAAGAATTGAGAAATCAAATACTGGAGAAAGCCCATTGTAGTAAATATACCATACATCCAAGAACCACCAAAATGTACCAAGATCTTAAAAAAAATTTCTAGTGGCCAAAGATGAAAGAAGAAATTACAAGATTTCTAGCTTGGTGTTTAATATGTCAAAAAGTTAAGATAGAACATGTAACATCCTAATACAGATATCTAGATATATCCTATATATACAGATATAAAAAGATAACCAGTACTAGAGATGTCACTTCTACATATTACATACTAACATATTTCCATAATCACAACTGAGTAATTATAGAAAGCCTTGAGAAAATACGAAAATCTTAAACTCATACATATATATATATATACAACACTAGCCACAAAAAGACATATTGTAATATATACTACTTAAAACATACAAATCAAATATAAACTTTATACATCAGCTTTGTCTACTAAAGCATATAAAAACTATACTAGTCTTCATGCTTCATCTTCATTCCCTTAACAGGGTCTGTACCTCTGTACCTAGATTTACATGGAAGAACAACTGAGGTGAGAATTACAATTCTCAGTAAAAGTAATTCAATAACCAGCAAATATAACAATTGCTATAACTACTAACATAGGAGTTTCCTCCACTAATTCTCATAACTGCACACTACTAAGTAGTGTGGTCTAAATCGATAGCCTACATACCGTTAAATATAAACAACTGCCCATACAGCTATAAATATCAACAGTGACAGACAATGCCCATACAATTGTCTGTAAATGCAATGTAGATGATATGCAATATGATTATGCCTAAGAAAGATCCTAAGGATATGCTTATGAAATGCTTTATTTTGAAATACATGCAGAGTTTGAATTTGAAAACCAAGAAATTCATTAGGAACTAGTTGAGTATATTATCTCGTGGTGAATAGAGGAAAATCTTATCCTCACATCACACATATCCTAGCACGCTGAGAAGTTCAGGCTGAATCCTTGTTCAAAAGAACCTTACGGACTCCCCACTTATCTCCCTTGACCTTGGCACTATTGAGATATTAGGGTTTTGTCCTTCCTCAGAAGAGTCTTTCAAACACACATCTATCTCCCTTGGCCTTCATGAATGGGCATCAAAGGATACTCACTAAGATCAATACTACTAGACTATTTCCATAGACATACATACTTATATCTAAACACCACCTCATCACCCATCACTCTTAAGTGATCTCTATGCAACACTATGTTGCTAAGGTGTTAGATACTCACCTATGGCAAACCATTACTTTTGGTCGCACTAAGGTTCTCATAGCTTTCACATACAAGCTAGATTAACTAACTAGTATGTGACAAGCGTAGTGTTATGTTTACCTCTTACATAAACACCATCTTAACATTCCTATAGACTCAACTCGTCCTAGTGAAAGAGCCTATCTTAGCTAATGCCTCATTCAACCTTACTTAAGGAAACAAATGAGCATTTCACTATAACTTTACATACTTAATGAATGTAACAAGCTTATATGTCAACATTCATCCTATTGTGTATTCTACAATGCACAAGTCCCGTTTAGTCGAGGTCCGTGATATGTCGTAGAATGCCCCCAGTATTAATAAGCAAGGTTGGGATCCAGAATAAATCACTCTACTTAAAGTCATCACACCGTCATTTAGGATTTATAGTAGGTTACTCCCATATAGATTTTGTCTGTAGGGCTAATTTAATTCTTAATGTAAATTGATCTTGCACTGAGATCCATATTATGATTATCATAATATCACGATCCAAACCCGTGATCTGGTCCGTACAATGACGAGTGTCATTTCAACTCTGAGCATTGTCCTTTTAGATGCTCTATCAGGTACAGTACGCCACGTGGTCAAAAGATAGTGGAAGTTGCCATTTGGGATTCGTAACAATATTATTGCCATTTTCAAATTTTGAAATGAAAGGGAAGAGATGCTTTTGCCCCCATTCGTGGTAATGGTTGGGTTGCCCTCCACGTCTATAAAAGGGAGTGAGGGGAAAACCTTTCACCTTCTTCTCTCCTTCCATTTCTACTTTCACGCTCGGGGAACCTAGGCGATTTCTAGTGACTTTTTTAGCGAGACTTCAGTAACCATTTGCTTGCAGTTTCAACCACCCAACACCTTTTTCTTCTTAAAAACAAGGTATTTCCTTTTCCCACTTTACTTTTCTTTCATAATCTTCCATTGTGAGATGGAAAATATTGCAAAATAGTAATAACGAGAGTGTTTCTTCAGAAATCTTAAGTGCTCCGTCGTCCCCGCTACCTTAGGCACAGAAGAGATGTTTTTCTCATGGTAGGGATTCTGATAGAGGTTTAAAGTCGATAACCGGGAAGGATATCTTGGAGGCATTACAGAGGGTGGATTGTGCCAGGGAAATTGCAAGACAAAGACCAACACGTTGTCTTGCAAGTTAATATATTTGGTTGTCCTACTCTAGCCTTGGATGTTAATATAGTTATGTTTACTTTGATTTTAAAAGTTACTTGGTGGGGGAAATTGATTCAAAGGATCATAGGAGCTTAGGAAGCTACATTTAAGGCAAGAGGGAGATTAACCTCATCAACCAATTATGGTGGTGAGAGGCGTGAAATTGTATGAAGGTGATGAATCCATGTGAGGATTTATTCACCATATGTGTGTGATTGTGTGATTTGTAATTATTTGTTCTATGTGAATTATTGCTTTGATATTATGCATGAACATGTTATAGTAGAATTTTGATGCTTAAAATTGTATTGTATGCTATAAATTGTGATTGAGAGGAAACAATTTTTGATTCCAAAGACCATGAGGCTCACGGCCTCTATGCCCACAAATGGGTAATCCATTACAAAAATAATTTATTAAATGATAACCTAGAGGATTAGTGGTAAGAAATGTAATTAAGGAATTACAAAATAAAAATAAAAATGAATTTATTTTTATTATTAAATGAAAAGTAAATTTTGGCCATGATATTGAAAATTAGGATGGAGAAATAATTTGGAAACTTAAAGTATTTTATTTAAATGGATTTTTAAAGAGGAAGATGGAAAAGGTTTAATTTGATTAAAATAAACGTAAGTTTTGGAAAGGATATTAGAAAATATTATTTAGAGGAGTTTTAGCAAGGAAATAATTTTTAAGGATAGTTTGGAGTTTAAAATATTTTATTTAAGAAAGTTTTATTAATAGTAAAGAACAAAGATTTTGAGGTATCTTAAATTAATTTAAATGATTTAAGTTTTTGTGGAAAATGTTAAGAAATATTATTTAGAGGAGGTTTAGTGGAAAATGTTAGAAATATTATTTAAAGGTGATTTATTAAAGAAATATTGGAATCAAAGTTCAATTTTTATATTAAATGAGAAAAGTTTTAATTTGAGCTTAGAATATTAAGAAAATATTTTACGCAATTGAAAATACGTAGAAAAACTCTTACGCAATTTAAAAATGGTATTTTTCAGCTACGCGATTAAAAAAATGTTTAGAATCTTTATGCGATTGAGAAAATGTTAGAAAATTGTTACGCGATTTGAAAATGAAACAAAAGTTTAATGCGATTGTGAAAATGTGACAAAAAAGCTACGCGATTGAGAGGAACAACAAGTTTTGTTATCGGGCCGATATACTAGACCAGGAAATATCACTGTGTGAATGTAGCCGGTAGTGGCTTGTGATATGCATTAAGTCATTGATCATGCATCATTTTACAGACGGGTGTCTGAAAGGCTATTGTTGCCTAGGAGTGGAATTACACCTAAGTACCGGTGCGAATTGTGTAATGAAGATCTATGAATGATCTTGGAGGCGTCAGGACGCGAAATTTTACATACTGCCAGTTAGAAATCGCTACTATGTCGTGGCAACTGATGCAAACGTACTGATGATCTCGATGAGATACTATTCCTATTCCTGATCTGATGTAGAATGTCTTGTATAATGCCTAATGTACACATTGAAAAATTATAGCACTTAGTCTGAGGCGGCCGATATATAGACATATCTTCTGGATCATTCTCTCTGAAATTGTGTTTAGCTCCATGGAGTAGGAAAATTGATCATGCTGCAGAATTCTGCAGCAAACCAATTTCTGCCGGAACTGGTGCTTCATTTTGGCCGATAGCATCTCCAAAACATGTCTAAAACTTGTTACACAAAATGTAAAACAAAAACATAACAAAAACACAAAATCAAACTACAACTACTTACTTAAGCAAACCCAAAAACAAAAGCATAAAAACATGAATTAAAACTATTTACAACAACAAAACATAAAAAACTTGAATTAAAACTAAGTAAACTTATTGTCAATATTAGCAATATAGAAATAATGCCTTATTCCACGGCAACGGCGCCAAGAACTTGTTAGGGTCAAAACGTGTTTGCCCATTTGCTAACCGCAAGTGCACGAGTCGCACAAGTAATACAGATACAGAGTAAGAGATCGTTCCCACGAGGATAAGTTTATTTCCAATGTTAAGTATTAACCGATAGCTTACCTAATTCTATTCAAGAGCATAGAAATGGATAAAAGTAAAGAAAGTAAAGATAGAAAGCAATAAGGATAAATGGTTAGAGTTTAAAGAAATCCTTCTTCACCCTTTACATCAACTAACAACATGCAATCCTCTTCATAAATATGAACGCAATGATTAGGTTAGCTTGAGAATCTACATTAGCTAAACGCCTATGTCTAGGTCATCTAACTGTGGTTTCAATTACCCAACTCTATAAGTGTCCTTGAGAGCTAACACAAAATCCACTCTTTAAGGTCTATTCTCAAACACGTGCTATGCATGGCTAAGAGGTATATTTCTATCCCATTAGTGAATCAACTCATCCCGCCATTGGACTAGAATCAAACATGCATCAATCATACATACGATCTCAAACCCAAATCCCTATGTCTAGGTACATTGGATTTTATCAAATCACTCTAATGTTGGCCAAACACTCAAGAGCATTAAGATCAATATGATTGAACAAAATCAAAGATCCACACAAACTCAAAGAAGAACAAATCATTAATATTAATAAAAGGATTCAAAGTCATCCCTAAATAAAGCTAAGCTATACAATGAACATAAGAACAAATTACAAAATACATGTTCTAGAAATGAGGAAGAGAAAAGAGAAACGAGAGAAGGAGAAAGCTTATGGATTTCGCCATTGAAGCTCAAATCCTCCTCCAAGAGAAAGAGGGCTTCTATCCTTAGCTCCCCAAGCTCCATCTCCACCTCCAATGGAGGTCTAGCCGTAGCCTCTAACCCAGAAAAATAAAAACCTAAAACCTAAAAGAGAGAAAACTGAGAGAGAGCGAAAGGGTGCATGAAAAATAGAATAAATAAGCTCAGCTCGCCACAGCGCACCGCGGCGTGCACATGTCCATGCCTCGGCATGGAGCTCTCTGTCCTGTCAGTATGTGGCTGGCTGAGACCATCACGCTACGGCGTACACATGTTTGCGTCACGATGTGGAACTTTGGAATGCTTCCTTGGCTTCTTTCCTTCAATGCTGGGCCTTGGCTTGCATCAATTTGTCTTTTTTGAGCCCTTCCTACATTAGAGAAAGCACCAAGTTAATATAATTACAAATCTAATTAATCAATCAACAAATATCCACAAATTGCTCAAAAATATAAAGAAAGATCTCAAAATGGAATTCCACAAATATAAGTATAAAACCTTCCAAATATGCATAAGAACAAGGGCTAAGCATGCCATGAAGCACAAATATGGGGCATAAATAACTACATTTTATGGAGTTATCAATATGCATAGTTAGTCATTATACTGTAGTGATATATATGTTTGTAATGTTATCTGTTATTTGAAGAAATGATTATATGATGCCATGAATCTGTTGCTTATACTGTATATGAGTAAGTATGATTGTTGCTATTGTCTCTATACTGCCATGATGGTGTTGATGTAGGAGATCTCACCTCTTTATATTATTGTTTTGTCTATTCTGTGTTATGCTATTACTCTATAAAGACTGTGATGTCGGCAAGGCAAGATCCATAAGGTTTTGCTAGTGTATAGTTTCATAGGGACATCTGTAACACCTCAAAAATTACTTGTTTCATGATATATAGTCATTTTATGATATTTGTGATTTTTGAGAATTTTTCTGAAATTATTTGAATTGTTTGATTATTTTAATATATTTCTCGATTTATGTAAGCACTGAGCGGGGCCAAGAAAATAAAATATTTTCGCCGAGGTCAGAAAACTTTAGACTGTGGAAACGTCGACGGGGGATCTTGCTAAACTCGAGGTCAGACACAATTTATGAAGTTTTCATTTTTTGAGATTTTATCTGATAAATAAAATCGCGGTACGTTTTATTATCTGTTGGATGATGAATACTATTTTTGCTAACCATTACTTTTGTCTACTAAATAATAGTTTTAGTAGAGTATTAGTCATCTTTTCTAGAGAGTACTTTAATGACATCACAAAGATGACATCATCACCATGACATCACCCTTGACTTTTTCAAAAAATGTGTGAAGCTTCTCATAGAAGCTTTGTATCAAGCTTCTCAAGGAAGCTACTTCTCTCTCTCCCCCCTTGGTGAACCCCACAGCCATTTGGGGGGGAAGATGACCAAAATTTTGTCACCTTTTTCACTTACCCATCACTTTTTTATTTCAAACAAAATTTCACTTTTAATTCTCTCACTTTTTCCTTTCTCTCACTTTTTTTTCTCTTCTCCATTTTCTCTCCATCCTCATAGCCACAACACCATTGTTGGCCACCCAAGCTTGCTCACTCAAGCCAATCTAGATTCCTTAATCCTCTCATCATCTTGAAGCTTTTCTCTTTGGTGATCATCTCTTGATTCCTCCATCTTCATCACTTTCTACCAAACCTTAAAACTTGAAGTTTTGAGGTAAAATTATTGACTTTCTTCTCTTCTCTTCTCATTTTTCTGATCCTTGGTCACCTTTGTGATCAATGACTCCTCTTTTCAAGCTTTGGTTAATGATTGTGTGAGTTTGACTATCCTAGGATTTTCTTGGCGGTGATGGATGAAAATTTCAAGGAAGCATTAAGGAGCTTGCTTTGTTTTGTTGTCTCTTTAGGTAAGAGGGAGATCATCCTCCTCAACCTATCATGGTAGTGAGGAACACGTTTTTGTGTTGATGGTGAGGAATCCATGTGTGGGTTGCTCACTTTGTTGTGTGATTTTTGGTAATGTTGTAATTGGTTGTGTTGTATGACTTTAATACTTGCTATTGTGTAACTTGATGGATTGGAAATGCTTTAAATGGTTGGATGTGTATATGGAAAGCAAGGGATTCTTACCCCTTTTGCTTGGAGGTTCACGGCCATAAGGCCATTGATGGGTCCATGATGGAATTTTTGTGCTACTTTGGGACTTAAGAAATCAAGTAATAAGTAATTAATAATGTGATGAGAATTTTAAGTTCCTAGCCCTTGGGAGGTCACGGCCATCTAGGGCACCCATTAACAAAATTTTTGTATCAATTAAAACTTACGTAATTAGGTGATTAGGTAATTAATTAGGAATTCATAATATGGAAAGAATAAAGAACAAAACTTTATCCTATAGCCTAGAGTGATTTTTGGACAAAGAAAGAACATAAGTGTAGGTGAGGTTGTGAGGAGCTTAAAATAATTACCTTAAGTGAGTTTGAACTAAAACAAAGGAAATAACTTATCCAATTAAGAGTAATAAAGGTTGAATGAAAAATACTAGAGAATTTCTCCTAGAAGGGTTTAATAAGAGAAGTATGTTCTCACCCTTGAGATTTGGACAATGACTTATTGTGGGTCCATAAGTGGGACCAAGGATTATTGATAATTGATTGGGCCTAATGTGGCGTGTAATCATGGATAAGTCATACTATTATTGAATATCTGTATATTTGTGCATCGAGTCATCATGCATTGTGAAAGTCCGTTGGACTCTGTTTGTAAAGTTGTATGCCTAGGAGATGAATCACACCTTCGTGCAGGTGCGAATAGACTAGTGTAGGTCATTTGTTGACCTTGGGGTGCGGGTATCTCACAATGGATAGTTGGTAGCTCCTTTGTGCTATGGGACAGACCGATGCAAACGCATCGACAATCCGGACCGAGACACTGTCCTATATCGCGATCTTGTGAAGAATGCCTTGTATAAGCCATATTGCACAATTTATTGATATTGAAACCACTTGACTTGAGGCTGATGAGATATAAGCATGTCTCCTTGATCATTCTCTCCGATGTTATGTCCAACTTCATGGAGTAGGATTTTGGATACCTTATGCATGTGCATAGTCTATCAACAAATTTATCTAGCATAAATATATATGATTATAGAACTGTTTCATTTATTGATGTTATGACTATCTGTATTATTAAATTGCTTATCATCTGAATCTTGATGCTATTGATTATGTTGCTATACTGTAAGGCGTCCTGCGCCGTTTCTGGTTCTTTACTACCATAACTGGTATTGATATTGGATATCTCACCTCTTTTTTGTATCCTGCTATTCTATTTATACCTACGCTTCTTAAAAGACCGAGGCAAGGAAGAGCCTGAGTTTCTTAGTTTTAGGGAGAATTAGTCTTCTGCTTGACATGACATCTTGACGAGGTTTCCTTGGGTATGCCAGACTGAGGTTCCACGGAGGCATTGACTGTTGGCACATCGACTTGATCACTGAGCACTTCATCTCCATGGGAGATGTGACCGTATCTTTGGCTTGGGGTTGCTATGATCCACCTGTCTTCTCTTTTGACATTTCTGTATGGCTGGAGTTCTACATGCCGATGCGTGAGGTGTGGGGTGACCGTGAGTATACTCCACACGAGGATTCATTCCCATCTTCTGCACAAGCTCCTGGTCGTGAATCTGTTGCTCCTATAAGGATTTCTTCTTCTGAGGAAGATCCTATAGAGGAACCTGAGGAGGACCCCTCTGAGGCTCCTTCTTAGTAGTTTGTTGGGGGTATGATACTTTTTGTAGCTTCTGCTTTCTTTTGCTAAAACTATTGATGTATTTAATGACTGATGTTAAGTACCTAAATATATATGTATATTATGTATCTTTTGTATAAATGTATGGTTTGATCTTCATGTTGAGTTCCGCTAAGTTTATGTTTTCCGCTTACAAAAAAATAAAAAATAATAATAATAAAGGAGAATTGCTAAGTTAGGATATTTTATTGATGAACAAGTAAATACCTATAGATAAAATAAATCGGGTCTTAATAGCTTTCTTTTGAGTTACGTATGTTTAGTGTGACGTCCTCCTCCCAAAAAATGGGGGTGTTACACTAGTTTGGTATTAGAGCCCCAGTTTGAGTTTTCTTTTGGGTTTTGTGGTTATGTCTGTCTTGTTTGTGCTATGTGTCTCTCTGAAACTAAACACAGAGATGTATTATTTGATTTCTGAAATGTTACGTCTAAACTTTCCCTGTGGTTTGTTTAGTTGACTCCGGAGAAAGGTAGTGACACGTGGTAGAGGAGGACATGTTAACATGGAACGCGACAATGATGCGATGACTGCAGCTACTGAAGCTATGCAGCGGATGGTGGAAGTTTTTATGCAACAAAATTAACAAGCAACACAACAGCAAGAGGCAAATGTTAATGCCCAAAATTTGTCTGAATTCCATTGAAACAATCCTCCATAGTTTAGAGGCGAGTTTGATCCGAAAAAGGCAAGTTTGTGGATTCAAGAGATGGAAAAGATTTTTGAAGGAATGGGATGTGCGGACGACCGCAAGGTAACTTATGCTGTATTTATGCTGGTGGGAGATAGTAAAATTTGGTGGAAGGGAACTCTGAGATTGCTATAAGAGGAAGGAAGGGAAATTACATGAGAAGTATTCTGTAATGCATTTTTGGAAAAGTATTTTTTGGATAGTGCAAGGAATGCCAAGGAAATGGAATTCCTTAGGTTACAACAAGGTGGGATGACGGTTAATGAGTATGCTGCAAAGTTTGAGAGCTTGTCAAAGTTCTCACGGTATCTTCAAATCCAGCTTGACGAGGTGTGGAAATGTCGTAAGTTTGAAGAAGGTCTAAGGGCTGAATTGAAGATAGGAGTACTGGCAATGAGAATGAATCAGTTCTCAGCCTTAATGGATATGTGCTGCAGACTTGAAGCATTAAAACCATCTCGAGTGGCAAGGAACCGTAACTTTGGACCATCTAGGTTCCAAAGGGGAGGAAACAACAACAACCAGTTTCAAAGAAAGCCCTATTCTCAACCACCGGGAAGTCAACAATAATCACTTGGTGGAGGCTCTAGTGGAAATTTTGGTGGCCATCAAGTTAGTCAAATTGTGGCATCTTCCCCAAAGTGTATGAAATATAGAAAGGACCACCCGACGAGGAATTGCACGATTAAGGGAATTATCTGCTTCAGATATGGAAAGCCTGGACATCTCTCCCAAGATTGCAACCAACCCAAGGCGGAGCCTTCTGTCAACAATGCACGAGTTGCAAAACCTCAGGTAGGAAGCAAAGTTTACACGATAAGTGGAGTGGAAGCCTCCCAATCTGAAAATCTGATAAAGGGAGATGGTACTATAGTTGGTAATCTTTTATCTGTACTGTATGATTCAGGAGCGACCTATTCTTTTATTGTTTATGACTGTGTGCGTCGGTTAGGTTTACCTATGTCTTCTTTGCCCTTTGATTTGAGTGTTTCTACCTTTACGGCTAAACTTGTTGTTACCACCTAAGTTTGTCTGGATTGTCCTTTATCTGTTGAAGGTCAAATCTTTTTTGTCGATTTGATCTGTTTACCTCTTTCTCAAATAGATATAATTTTAGGAATAGATTGGTTATCTTCTAACCATATCCTGTTAGACTGTTCCAATAAAACCATAGTTTTCCCTATGGCTAAAGTTTCTAGATTTTTGAATGCTAACCAAGTTCAAGCTTTCTTGAAAAAAGGAGCTCAGGTATACATACTATTGTCTTCCTTAGAATTCAAGAACGAGATGGATGTGAAGGCTATTCTGGTAGTCAATGAGTTTCCCGAAATCTTTCTTGATGAGGTACTTGGTTTACCGCTTGAGCGAAAGATAGAGTTCACTATTGATTTTGTGCTCGAATCTAGTCTTGTATCCATAGCACCCTACAGGATGTCACCATCAGAGTTAGTTGAACTCAAAAAGCAGTTGGTGGAGCTCTTGGAAAAGCAGTTTGTCAGGCCTAGTGTGTCACCCTAGGGAGCACCAGTATTGTTGGTCAAGAAAAAAGATGGAACTTCACGCTTATGTGTGGATTATCATCAGTTGAACAAGGTCACGATCAAGAACAAGTATCTACTCCTAAGGATAGATGATTTGATGGATCAGCTAAAAGGAGCTTCTGTTTTCTCTAAGATCGATATGCGTTTGGGCTATCATTAGATCCGAGTGAATGTAGAGGATATTCCTAAAATGGCTTTTCGTACATGTTACAGACATTATGAGTATCTTGTGATGCCATTTGGAGTGACGAATGCACCTATCATATTCATGGATTACATGAATAGGATTTTTCGTCTTTACGTGGACAGATTCATCATCATCTTCATCGATGACATTTTGATCTATTCTCGAAATCATAAGGAACATGCTGAACATCTCAGTATAGTTCTCCAAATTCTGAAGGAGAAGAAGTTGTATGCCAAGTTGTCAATGTGTGAATTCTGGCTGGAAAAGGTTAAGTTTTTAGGTCATGTAATCTCGAAGGATGGAATTGCAGTGGATCCGTCGAAAGTTGAAGCAGTTCTGTAGTGGGAAAGGCCAAAGAATGTGACAGAGATCTGTAGTTTTGTGGGATTAGCTAGTTATTACCGAAGATTCATTGAAGGATTTTCTAAGATAGTGGGACCTCTCACTTAACTTACGAGAAAGAACTAAGCCTTTGTATGGACCGATGATTGTGAAGAAAGTTTCCAAGAATTGAAGAGACGACTGACTGCGTCACCAGTTTTGGTTCTACCTGATCCTAATGAACCCTTTGAAGTATATTGTGATACTTCACATCAAGGATTAGGATGCGTGCTCATGCAGAATAAGAAAGTGGTGGCTTATGCTTCAAGACAACTGAGAGTACATAGAAAGAATTATCCTACGCATGACCTGGAGTTAGAAGCTATGGTGTTTGCTTTGAAAATATGGAGACATTTTCTGTACGGAGCAACGTTCAATGTCTACAATGATCATAAGATTCTGAAGTACCTGTTCGATCAAAAAGAGCTAAACATGAAGCAAAGGAGGTGGTTAGAATTTTTGAAAGACTACGATTTTCAACTCCAGTATCATCCTGGAAAGGCAAACGTGGTGGCAGACGCTTTAAGTAGAAAGATGCTTAGTATCTCTGCTATGATGATCAAGGAAAAGGAATTAATAGAACAATTGTAGAATATGTGGACATCCGTGGAGTAGACACCAGGGAAGATTTGTTTGAATATGGTTACTATCTCAAGTGATTTGATGGAAGAAATTCGAAAGAAACAGAAAGATGACAAGTTTCTACAAAATGAGAGGAAGCTGATGAAGCAAGACATTGTGTCAACAGTTCAGCAAGGACATGACGGTATTCTAAGATTCAAAGGCAGGGTTTATGTGCCTAATGATCAGGAGCTGAGGAAATTAATTCTTGATGAAGCCCACACGAGCCAGTTGAGTATACACCCTGGAATGACTAAAATGTACTAAGATTTGAAGCAGTTATTTTGGTGGCACAGAATGAAGAGGGACGTTGCCAAGTACGTGTCATCTTGTCTGGTTTGTTAGAAAGTCAAGGTTGAACATCAGAGACCTTCAGGAATATTGCAACCTCTAGCTATTCCCGAATGGAAATGGGATAGCATCGCGATGGATTTTGTGGTTAGATTACTGAAGACCCGAAAATGCTATGACTCGATATGGGTAATTATGGATTGGCTTACTGTTGTGTGAAATTCGCAAGTGTACGGTTTCGTCGTCAAGTAATAAAAAGATCGAATCCACAGGGACTGTGTCTATGAATACCAATTAATTAATTAATTCAATTTAATTAAACAAAGGGGATATAATTGTTGATTAAGAAGAACGTAGTAACAAAGTAATTAAATAAATAAAATCAAAGTGCAAAATTTAGAACAAAAATAGCAAGTTATCAAGAAAGGTATTCAAATTCAAGAAAGCTTCCAAGGTTGGGGTAACCACAATGATACAAGACAATTCCTAATTGACAACCCTTTTATTAAATCTAAAATTCAATTGAAGGTGAATTACCCTAAATTAGTTAATGTTCTTTCTCAAGATACAAGATTTGTGCCCAATTAAACCAATTCCTACTCTCATGGTATAAATTGAACCCATTACGCTTTGTAGTAATTCATTGAATCCTCGAAAGGCTAAAACTACTCTCGTGATTTAGACCTTAAGTTCAATTTTTATGGTTCCAACACCTAGGTTCACCTCTCAGTACGTCCCTAAATGTCTATGAGATGTAAATAAGTGGCCAG
Source organism: Ormosia semicastrata (assembly GCA_029884595.1). NCBI lineage: Eukaryota > Viridiplantae > Streptophyta > Magnoliopsida > Fabales > Fabaceae > Ormosia > Ormosia semicastrata. Next base: position 35,299,305 of record JAQQTO010000048.1, on the reverse strand, counting down.
TAAATTCATATGAATAAGAGCAATAAGGATTGAATCAAAGAACATTCAAGATTAATAAAAGGGTAAACAAAGTCAATTAATCATTATCAAAGTATCAAAGGGCATTGCCCAATCCTGGAAACAAAAGAAACTACTCAGCCATGGAGAAGAAAGAATCAGAAAACATATTCATGAACATCTAAACCCGTAATCCAAGAGAGAAGAAAAGAGAAAAATCAAGATTCAAGAGCCTCCAAGAGTGCCTCCTTCTAACCACATTGGAACCCCAAAACTGTATTCAGAATACCTATTTATACCTCTAGGGTTTTAATTGGCTAAAAGGCCCTAAAAGAAATAAAAAATAAAACTTAAAAACTAATGCGTACTGCGATCCACGGCTGTGAATAATTCCATGGGCTGGCCGTGGATCTTGCTGACAGAATTCCACCGTCGTGGATCATTCCACGGCCAGGCCGTGGAATTCTCTGGAAAATCACTTTTGCTTCTTCACGAAGCTGCTCGATCCATGGTAGTGGGAAATTCCATGGGCAGGCCATGGAACTCTCTAGAGTGAGCTTTTTGCACCTTTTTGCTATCCATAAAGCTCCAACTTCAATCATGCAAGCTTTTCATTCATTTCAAGGCCAATTGAGCACCAATCATGCACAACAACACCACAAACACTGTAGTTATCCGAACTAAAGGAAAAACTAATAAAAAGAGAAATTAAAATGCCTAAAATGCATAAAAAGGCATGCAACACAAGAACAAAATATGATGTTGTTTCACACACATCAAATCCCCCCAAGCTTAAGATTTTGCTTGTCCCAAGAAATAATGAATGAAGAACCCGAGAAAATAATTATCCAAGCAATAGGCTAAGGCAAACTAAGAATCTGAGAGGTAATCAAAATCAAGTCCAATTAGAGGCTAAATTCTCAGAAATCATGCATCCTCACTGATTAAATTAAGTTCACTCCACTAGCCACACTCAAAGTGTTTAAGGGTGAAAATTATACGCTCAAAATCCTTCAAAGAAAATGCACTTCCATATACTTAATAAGAAACCAAATTTTCACTAATAATCAGCATGCATGCAAGAATCGAAAGGCCTTTCAAGGGTTGTAATGGGGCCATGGGAATGATGTTAGGTAAGGTAGAGAAAGGAAGGTATGCACAAATGGCTCATCAAAATTTTCAATAAGCACAAGAAATCCAATAGAACATAAATGGAGCAAATGTATTTTTTTTTTCAAAAAGGATCATAACTCCACATTTCTAAGTATTTTCTTCCTTAGTTTTCCTTCTTCTTTTTCTCTTCTTTTTCAAGCTTTCATCTTATGATTTTTTTATTTTTTTTCATTTGAGAAAGAGAAGGGTCATTCACATATGATTCTCAACACAACTTTACATAACTTTCAAACCCAATTTGCTGCATTTAATATTCTAAATGATTACCAACAATATATCATCATAGGCATCAAGAAAAATAATTATGCAATAGGCTCAAAATGGGCAACTAGTGGATGAAAGTGTGACAATTATTTCAGAAGGCTAGAAAAATACCTAAGATGCCTTAATCACATTCAAGCATGCAAACAAAAATTTTGCCTCAAAATGGTTTCAGATCAAGTTCTAGAGCACAAAATCAATGAGGAACTATCACTCAACACAAAGAATGGGAGCAAAAATCATATAGTGCATAAATCTCATATAGGCTCAAAACTCACATTTAGAGGTTCAAAAATCAATAAGAAGCACAAATTCAGAGAACATAAGCTAATTATCAACTAACAAGAGATCGCCTCTACTATTAATTAAAACAATGCCTGTTGCCTACCACAAGAATCAACAAATTGGGTTCCAAATCAATACAATCTCAAAATCCTCAAAAGAGAGGGGCACAAGTTCAATCAAAAAGCCGAGAGATATGATGGTGTGAAAATGTAACATGAAGATGCAATGTAAAATGAGACATGAAAATGCATGAAACTAATGATCTAAAATGAAAATGAAAATACCCCCCTAAGCTTAGAATTTACATTGTCCCCAATGTAACAATCTATAACTAGAGAAGGGATAAAAGAAAAGAACTTACTACGGTGGTGGAAAATCTTCTAGTGTTCAATCCATGGCCATGGAATTTTCCATGGGCTAGGTGTAGAACTTTTTGACTTTACTCTCCTACTAATTTGAGCTTCAAAAAAGGGTCAAACCTAAACAAAATCCATGAGATAAAGATCAAACCAGCAATCCAACACACAAAGTCAAAAGAAAAAGAAAAAATAAAAAAAAAATAAAAAACAAAGAAGCTTGGGTTGCCTCCCAAAAAGTGCTTGTTTAAAGTCATTAGCTTGACTTTAGTCTGGTTTTTGTGCTCAGGTGATGTCAATGGAGTAGTACTCAGTCCCCACTCCTTCAAAGTATTTCACTCTCTGGCCATTTATCATGAAAGGCTTATGACCTTCTTTCTTCACCTCAAGCACACCGTAGGATAAAACTCGAACAATCTTATATGGTCTTGACCATTTCGACCATAACTTACTAGGACAGAAATGTAGAAGCGAGTTATTGACAAGAAATTTATCCCTGAGTTTAAATTCACGTTTCTCGACACATTTGTTATTTTGCTTCTTAGGTCCTCTCTTGTAAGTCTTGGACTTCTCAAATTTTGTGGTACCCTTAGGCAAGGTCTTTTCTAGCATAGCATCAGTCACTGATTCCTACACACCTGAAAGCACAACACAATCCACAACATTAATAGCATCTATGCGATTACATGAATTTAAGGAATTAGAGTTATTTTCAGAATTAAAAACATCAAAAACTACTTCCTTATCATTCAATCGCAAAGTCAATTTTCCTTTATGGACATCAATGATCGCCCTTCCAGTGGCAAGAAATGGACGCCCAAGTATGATCGGCATTTTAGCATCAGCTTCCATGTCAAGCACAACAAAATCCACCGGCATACAAAATTTACCAACCTTAATAGGAACATCCTCTAAGATGCCTATGGGGTACTTGACAGACTGATCCGCCAACTGAAGTGAAATAGTTGTGGGTTTTAGCTCACCCACCTCCAACTTCTTATACACAGAAATGGGCATAAGACTAACACTAGCCTCTAAGTCACACAGAGCTTTATCAAAATTTGTGTTGCTAATCAAACAGGGAATAGAGAAGCTACCTGGATCTTTTAGCTTAGGAGGCAATTTATTTTGAATTAAAGCACTACACTCCTCAGTTAAAGCTACTGTCTCATATTCTTCAAGCTTCCGCTTATTAGACAAAATGTCCTTAAGAAACTTAGCATAGGTAGGCATTTGTTTCAACGCCTTAGTGAAGGGTACATTAATTTACAATTTCTTAAGGACCTCTAGGAACTGCCCAAATTGCTTATCTAGCTTCGCCTTAGCCAATCTTTGAGGGAAGGGAACTAGGGGTTGGTATGGTTCAGGGGGTACATACTTAGACACCTTCTCAATAGTTTTCTCTTCTTCTAAGGGCTATGTCTTAGTCTCTTTATCCTCAATTCCCTTATCTTTTTCACTCCCCCCTTACCCGTGGGATCCTCTAATTTCTTTCCACTCCTCAAACTCACAGCTTTACAATGTTCATTGCTTGGGTTAACTTCAGGTTGACCAGGAAACTTACCTTGTTGCCTATGTGAAGTGCTTGCTTGTTGGGCAATCTGGGTTTCTAACATCTTATTATGAATGGCCAAATTATCAGCCTTAGTTGACAACTCTTTAATGGCTTTAGTCACAACATGCCCATGTTGCCTAAACTCCTCATTCTGTGTAGATTGACTCTCAACAAAATTCTCAAGAAGAGACTCAAGTCTAGATTTTTGTACTTGTTGAAATCCAGAAGAGGGTTTAGCACTACCTTGCCCAGCTTGGTATTAACTACTCCGGTAGGAGAAGTTAGGATGTGACCTCCAACCGGGATTGTAAGTTTAAGAATATGGATCATTCCTCCCCTTTTGGTTGAAGTCATGAAAATTGTGGTATGATTCCACTTGCTCCACCAGTGCACATTGCGAGGAGCCAATTCTAACTTGGCATTCGGCACCTATATGTCCCTGTGCTCCACAAATCTCACAAAAATTGTTAGAAGCACCTATGACATTAACATGAGCTTTCTCAAGCATGTCAAAATGTTTATTCGAAGAATCAAATTTTGACATGATTAAATCAACACCATCTACCTCAAACTTACCTCTCGAGAGTTTCCTCGGGTTATGGCCTCTTTCATTTGCCCATTGGTGATGATTTGCAGCTACACTCTCAATAATCTTATAAGCTTCTGTGAGCCTTCTATTCATCAAAGCTCCACCAGCTGCGAAGTCAAGAGACACCTTCAAAGAATATTCTAAACCATTGTAGAAGGTGTGGATGATCAACCATTTCTCTAACCCGTGGTGTGGGCAGGCTTCCAGCAAAGCCTTATATATGTCTCAAGCTTCTGACAATGACTCTCCATTTTTCTGAATGAAGCTTGTGATTTGGGTCCTAAGATGAGCAGTCTTGGAAGGTGGAAAGAATTTGTCCAAGAAAGCTTGCTCCAATTGGTCCCAAGTAGTTATCGTTTCAGCGGGAACAGACTTCAGCCAAGCTCTAGCTCTATCTCTCAATGATAATGGAAACAAGCGGAGACGAATAGCATCAATAGAGGCACCTTCAATCTTGAGGGTCTCATAGAACTCCAAGAACATATCCACATGATCATTCGGGTCCTCTAATGGCAATCCTCCAAACTAGTTCTGCCTTATCATAGAAAGTAAGGCAGGAGGTATGGTGAAGTGCCTAACTTCAATGTCTAGCCAAGCAATTCCAGATCGTAAACCCTGAGCATTAGGGACTGCATACTCTTTTAGCGGTCTATTATCCTCAGCTTCAGCCATGACAAGTGTTGGTTCAAGTATTTCTCCTACTCTTTGCCTTTGTTGTCTTCTCCTTCTATGAAGAGTTCTTTCAATTTCAGGATCTGCTTCAATAAGAGTCCCAGAACGTCTAGTACTTCACATAAATAAGAGAAATTACCTGTAGAGAGTCAAAGAGAAAATAAGAACGTAAGAATATGATAAAAAGAAAAAGGTTTAAAATAATTAAATTAAAAATTAAATTAATATTCAAGAAAAACACAATCCCCGGCAACGGCGCCAAAAATTTGGTGTATGAAATCCGCAAGTGTACGGTTTTGTCGTCAAGTAATAAAAAGATCAAATCCATAAGGACTGTGTCTATGAATACTAATTAAATAATTAATTAATTAATTCAATTAAACAAAAGGGGGATATAATTGTTGATTAAGAAGAACATAGTAACAAAGCAATTAAATAAATAAAATCAAAGTGCAAAATTTAGAACAAAAATAGTAAGTTATTAAGAAAGGTATTCAAATTCAAGAAAGCTTCCAAGATTGGGGTAACTACAATGATACAAGACAATTCCTAATTGACAACCCTTTTATTAAATCTGAAATTCAATTGAAGGTGAATTACCCTAAATTAGTTAATGTTCCTTCTCAAGATACAAGATCTGTGCCCAATTAAACCAATTCCTACTCTCATGGTAATTGAATTTAAATTGAACCTATTACGCTTTGTGGTAATTCATTAAATCCTCGAAAAGTTAAAACTACTCTCGTGATTTAGACCTTCAGTTCAATTCTTATGGTTCCAACACCTAGGTTCACCTCTCAGTACGTCCCTAAATGTCTATGAGATGCAAATAAGTGGCCAGCAAATTCACATGAATAAGAGCAATAAGGATTGAATCAAAGAACATTCAAAACTAATAAAAGGGGAAACAAAGTCAATTAATCATTAGCAAAGTATCAAAGGGCGTTGCCCAATCCTAGAAGAAAGAAAGAATCAGAAAACATATTCATGAACATCCAAACTCGTAATCCAAGAGAAAAGAAAGGAGAAAGATCAAGATTCAAGAGCCTCCAAGAGTGCCTCCTTCTAACCACATTGGAACCCCAAAATTGTATTCAGAACACCTATTTATACCGCTAGGGTTTTAATTGGCTAAAAGGCCCCAAAAGAAATAAAAAATAAAACTTAAAAACTGATGTGTATTGCGATCCACAGCCATGGATCATTCCACGGGCTGGCCGTGGATCTTGCTGACAAAATTCTACAATCGTGGATCATTCCACGGCCAGGCCGTGGAATTCTCTAGAAAATCACTTTTGCTTCTTCACGCAGTTGCTCAATCTATGGTCGTGGAAAATTCCATGGGCAGGCCGTGGAACTCTCTAGAGTGAGCTTTTTATACCTTTTTGCTATCCGTAAAGTTCTAACTTCGATCATGCAAGCTTTCCATTCATTTCAAGGCCAATTGAGCACTAATCTTGCACAACACCACAAACACCGCAGTTATCCGAATTAAAGGAAAAACAAATAGAAAGAGAAACTAAAATGCCTAAAATGCATAAAAAGGCATGCAACACAAGAACAAAATATGATGTTGTTTCACACACATCACTTACGAAGTCTCTCACTTCTTACCGATCAACGTAAGGTATTCGATGGAGAGGTTAGCTCAACTGTATATTGGCGAGATTGTTAGACTTCATGGTGTGCCTTCCGGTATTGTTTCTGATAGAGATCCGAGGTTTACATCGAGGTTTTGGCAAAGTCTTTAAGAAGCAATGGGAATGAAACTTCGTTTGAGTTCTACTTATCATCCTCAAATCGATGGTCAATTGGAAAGGACGATCTAATCGCTGGAAGATCTACTGAGAGCTTGTACTCTAGAACAGACTGGGAGTTGGGATGAAGTTTTTCCTTTGATAGAGTTAACCTACAATAACAATTTTCACTCGAGCATAGGGATGGCACCCTATGAGGCTCTGTATGGATGACGGCATAGAACACCTTTGTGTTGGTACCAAGATGGAGAGCACCTTACGATCGGACCTGATCTTGTGCAGCAAATAATGGAGAAGGTTAAGATGATTCAGGAAAGGATGCAGTCGGCTCAGAGTCGACAAAAAAGCTATGTGGATAAAAGAAGGAAGCCTCTTGAGTTTGAAGAAGGCAAACATGTGTTTTTGAAAGTCACATTCCCAACTAGGGTCAGTCGAGTTCTTAAATCTAGAAAATTTACTCCTAAATTCATTAGACGTTATCAAATTCTTCATTGGATAGGTCCAGTAGCCTACCAAATAGCCTTACCACATTTTCTTTCTAACCCTCATAATGTTTTTCATGTGTCGCAATTGCGAAAATACATTCTTAATCCAAACCATCTCATAGCATTGGATACAATACAATTAAAAGAGAATTTGACCTATGAAACACTTCCTGTAAAGATTGAGGATAGGAAAGTGAAGCGACTTAGAGGAAAGGAGATTTCATTGGTGAAAGTGATTAGGAATGACATAACCAGAGATGCGACATGGGAGTTAGAAGACAAGATGAAGGAACAACATCCATATCTATTTTGAGGTATGAAAATTTCGAGGACAAAATTTCTTTTTAGAATGAGAGAGTTGTAACACCCCAAAAATTGCTTGTTTCATTATATATATTCATTTTATAATATTTTTGATTTTTAAGAATTTTTCTGGAATTATTTGAATTGTTTGATTATTTTAATATATTCCTCGATTTGTGTACACGCTAAGCAAGGCCGAAAAAATAAAATATTCTCCCCGAGGCCGAAAAACTTTGGACTATGGAAACATCGACTGGGGATCTTACTAAACCCAAGGCCGAATACAGTTTACGAAGTTTTCATTTTTTGAGATTTTATCTAATAAATAAAATCACGGTACGTTTTATTATCCATTGGACGATAAATACTATTTTTGCTAACTATAACTTTTGTTCATTGGATAACAGCTTTAGTAGAGTGTTAATCATCTTTTCTAGAGAGCACTTTAATGACATCACCAAGATGACATCATTACCATGACATCACCCTTGACTTTTTCAAAAAGTGTGTGAAGCTTCTCAAGGAAGCTTTGTATCAAGCTTCTCAAGGAAGCCACTTCTCTCTCTCCTCCCTTGGTGAACCCCACGGCCATTTGGGGGGGAAGATGACCAAAAATTTGTCACCTTTTTCACTTACCCATCACTTTTTCATTTCAAACAAAATTTCACTTTTCATTCTCTCACTTTTTCCTTTCTCTCACTTTTTCTCTCTTCTCCATTTTCTCTCCATCCTCACGGCCACAACACTATTGTTGGCCACCCAAGCTTGCTTGCTCAAGCCAATCTAGATTCTTGAATCCTCTCATCATCTTGAAGTTTTTCTCTTTGGTGATCATCTCTTGATTCCTCCATCTTCATCACTTTCTACTAAGCCTCAAAACTTAAAGCTTTGAGGTAAAGTTCTTGACTTTCATATTTTCTCTTCTCATTTTTGTGATCCCTGGTCACTTTTGTGATCAATGACTCCTCTTTTCATGCTTTGGTTGTTGATTATGTGAGTTTGACTATCCTAGGGTTTTCTTGGTGGTGGTGGACGAAAATTGCAAGGAAGCATTAAGGAGCTTGTTTTCTTTTGTTGTCTCTTTAGGTAAGAGGGAGACCATCCTCTTCAACCTATCATGGTAGTGAGGAACACATTTTTATGTTGATGGTGAGGAATCCATGTGTGGGTTGCTCACTTTGTTGTGTGATTTTTGGTAATATTGTAATTGGTTGTGTTGTATGACTTTAATACTTACTATTGTGTAACTTGATGGATTGGAAATGCTTTGAATAGTTGGATGTGTATATGGAAAGCAAGGGATTCTTACCCCTTTTGTTTGGAGGTTCACGACTATGAGGCCATTGATGGGTCCATGATGGAACTTTTGTGCTACTTTGAACTTAAGAAATCAAGTAATAAGTAATTAATAATGTGATGAGAATTTTAAGTTCCTAGCCCTTGGGAGGTCATGGCCATCTAGGGCACCCATTGACAACATTTTTATATCAATTAAAACTTAGGTAATTAGGTGATTAGACAATTAATTAAGAATTTATAATATGGAAAGAATAAAGAACAAAACTTTATCCTATAGCCTAGAGTGATTTTTGGACAAAGAAAGAACATGAGTGTGGGTGAGGTTGTGAGGATCTTAAAATAATTACCTTAAGTGAGTTTGAACTAAAACAAAGGAAAAGACTTATCCAATTAAGAGTAATAAAGGTTGAATGAAAAATACTAGAGAATTTCCCCTAGAAGGGTTTAATAAGAGAAGTATGTTCTCAACCTTAAGATTTGGACAATGACTTGTTGTGGGTTCATAAGTAGGACGAAGGATTGTTGATAATTGATTGGGCCTAATGTGGCATGTAATCATGGACAAGTCACACTATTATTGAATATCTATGTATATGTGCATCGAGTCATCATGCATTGTGAAAGTCCGTTGGACTCTGTTTGTAAGGTTGTATGCCTAGGAGATGAATCACACCTACGTGCGGGTGCGAGTAGACTAGTGTAGGTCATTTGTTGACTTGGGGGTGTCGGGGTACGGGTATCTCGAAATAGACAGTTGGTAGCTCCTCTGTGCCGTGGGACAGACCGATGCAAACGCACTGACAATCCGGATCGAGACACTGTCCGATATCAAGATCTTATGAAGAATGCCTTCTATAAGCCATATTGCACAATTTGTTGATATTGAAAGCACTTGATTTGAGGTTGATGAGATACAGGCATGTCTTCTTGATCATTCTCTTTGATGTTGTGTCTAGCTCCATGGAGTAGGATTTTGGGTACCTTGTGCATGTGCATAGTCTATCAACATATTTATCTGGCATAAATATATGTGATTATGGAACTATTTCTTTTAATGATGTTATGACTATCTGTATTATTAAATTACTTATCATCTGAATCTTGATGCTGTTTATTATGTTGCCATGTTGTAAGGCGTCCTGCACCGTTTCTGGTTCTTTATTGCCATAACTGGTATTGATGTTGGATACCTCTCCACTTTTCTATATCTTGGTATTCTGTTTATACCTATGCTTCTTAAAAGACTGAGGCGAGGAAGAGCCTGAGTTTCCTAGTTTTGGGGCGAGTTAGTATTCTGCTTGATATGGCATCCTGATGAGGTTTCCTTGGGTATGCCAGACTGAGGTTCCACGGAGGCATTGACTGTTGGCACGTCGACTTGATCACCAAGCGCTTTGTCTAATTGGGAGATGTGACTGTATCTTTAGTTTGGGGTCGCTATGATCCACCTGTCTTCTCTTTTGACATTTCTGTATAGTTGGAGTTCTACATGCTGATGCGTGATGTGTGGGGTGACCGTGAGTATACTCCACACAAGGATTCATTCCTATCTTCTGCACAAGCTCCTGCTCGTGAATCTGTTGCTCCTGTGAGGATTTCTTCTTCTGAGGAAGATCCTATGGAGGATCCTGAGAAGGACCCCTCTAAGGCTCCTTCTCAATAGTTTGTTAGTGGCATGATACTTTTTGTAGCCTTGGTGACTGTCTGTAGTCATATTTTTGGGCGTGTAAATCTTCTGCTTTCTTTTGCTAAAACTGTTGATGTATTTAATAATTGATGTTAAGTACCTAAATATATATGTATATTATGTATCTTTTGTATAAATGTATGGTTTGATATTCATGTTGAGTTCCACTAAGTTTATGTTTTTCACTTACAGAAAAATAAAAAAATAATAATAATAAAGGAGAATTGCTAAGTTAGGATATTTTATTGATGAACAAGTTAATACCTATAGATAAAGGTCTTAATAGCTTTTGTTTTGAGTTACGTATGTTTGGTGTGACGTCCTCCTCCTAAAAAAGGGGGCGTTACACTAGTTTGGTATCAGAGCCCCATTTTGAGTTTTTTTTTTTGGGTTTTGTGGTTAGGTTTGTCTTGTTTGTGCTGTGTGTTTCTCTGAAACTAAACACAGAGATGTATTATTTGATTTTTGAAAGGTTACACCTAAACTTTCCTTGTGTTTTATTTAGTTGACTCTGGAGAAAGGTAATGGCACGTGGTAGAAGAAGACATGTTAACGTGGAATGCGACAACGAGGTGATGACTACAGCTGCTGAAGCTATGCAGCGGATGGTGGAAGTTATTGTGCAACAAAATCAATGAGCAGCACAACAACAAGAGGCGAATGTTGATGCCCAAAATATGTCTGAATTTCGTCGAAACAATCCTCCACAGTTCAGAGGTGAGTTTGATCCGAAAAAGGCAAGTTTGTGGATTCAAAAGCTGGAAAAGATTTTTGAAGGAATGGGATATGCGGACGACCACAAGGTAACTTATGCTGTATTTATGTTGGTGGGAGACAGTGAAAATTGGTGGAAAGGAACTCAGAGATTGGTACAAGAGGAAGGAAGGGAAATTACATGGGAAGTATTCTGTAATACATTTCTAGAAAAGTATTTTCTAGATAGTGCAAGGCATGCAAAAGAAATGGATTTCCTTGGGTTAGACAAGGTGGCATAACGGTTAACGAGTATGTTGCAAAGTTTGAGAGCTTGTCAAAATTCTCACGGTATCTTCAAATCCAGCCTGACGAGGTATGGAAATGTCGTAAGTTTGAAAAAGGTCTAACGGTTGAATTGAAGAGAGGAGTACTGCTAATGAGAATGAATCAGTTCTCAGCCTTGATGGATATGTGATGCAGACTTGAAGCATTAGAACTAACTCGAGAGGCAAGGAACCGTAACTTTGGACCATCTAGGTTCCAAATAGGAGGAAACAACAACAACCGATTTCAGAGGAAGCCCTATTCTTGACCACCGAGAAGTCAACAATAATCACCTGGTGGAGGCTCTAGTGGAAATTTTGGTGGCCATCGAGTTGGTCAAACTGTGGCGTCTTCACCAAAGTGTATGAAATGTGGAAAAGACCACCCGACGAGGGATTACACAATTAAGAGAATTATCTGCTTCAGATATGGAAAGCCTGGACATCTCTTCCGAGATTGCAACTAACCCAAGGCAGAGCCTTCTGTCAACAATGCACGAGTTGCAAAACCTCAAGTAGGAAGCAGAGTTTACACGATGAGTGCAGCGAAAGCCTCTCAATATAAAGATCTGATAAAATGAGATGGTTCCATAGAAGGTAATCTTTTATCTGTACTGTATGATTTGGGAGTGACCCATTCTTTTATTGCTTATGACTATGTGCGTCGATTAGGTTTACCTGTGTCTTCTTTGCCCTTTGATTTAAGTGTTTCTACCCCTACGGCTAAACCTGTTATTACCACCCAAGTTTGTTTGGATTATCCTTTATCTATTGAAGGTCGATTCTTTTTTGTCGATTTGATCTCTTTACCTCTTTCTCAAGTAGATATAATTTTAGGAATGGATTGGTTATATTTTAACCATATCCTGTTAGATTGTTCCAGTAAAACCATAGTTTTCCCTATGGCTAAAGTTTCTAATTTTTTTACGACTAACCAAGTTCAAGCTTTCTTGAAAGAAGAAGCTGAGGGATACATGTTATTGTTTTCCTTAGAAGTCAAGAGCGAGATGGATGTGAAGGCTATTTCGGTAGTTAATGAGTTTCCCAAAATCTTTCCTGATGAGGTACCTGGTTTACCGCTTGAGCGGGAGATAGAGTTCACCATCGATCTTGTGTTTAGATCTAGTCCTGTATCCATAGCACCCTACAGGTTATCGCCATCAGAGTTAGTTGAACTCAAGAAGCAGTTGGTCGAGCTCCTGGAGAAGCAGTTTGTCAGGCCTAGTGTGTCACCCTAGGGAGCACCAGTATTGTTGGTCAAGAAAAAGAATGGAACTTCATGCTTATGTGTAGATTATCGTCAGCTGAACAAGGTCATGATCAAGAACAAGTATCCACTCCCAAGGAGAGATGATTTGACGGATCAGCTTAAAGGAGCTTCTGTTTTCTCTAAGATCGATCTACGTTCAAGCTATCATCAGATCCTATATCGCCATCTTGTGAAGAATGCCTTGTATAAGCCATATTGCACAATTTGTTAGTATTGAAAGCTCTTGATTTGAGGCTGATGAGATACAGGCATGTCTCCTTGATCATTCTCTCCGATGGTGTGTCTAGCTCCATGGAGTAGGATTTTGGGTACCTTATGCATGTGCATAGTCTGTCAACATATTTATCTAGCATAAATACATGTGATTATGGAACTGTTTCTTTTAATGATGTTATGACTATCTGTATGATTAAATTACTTATCATTTGAATCTTGATGTTGTTTATTATGTTGTCATGCGGTAAGGCATCCTGCGCCGTTTCTGGTTCTTTACTGCCATAACTTGTATTGATGTTTGATATCTCACCTTTTTTCTGTATCTTGCTATTCTGTTTATACCTATGCTTCTTAAAAGATCGAGGCCAGGAAGAGCCTGAGTTTCCTAGTTTTGGGGCGAGTTAGTCTTCTGCTTGACATGGCATCCCGATGAGGTTTCCTTAGGTATACCAGACTGAGGTTCCATGGAGGCATTGACTATTAGCATGTCGACTTGATCACCGAGCGCTTCGTTTACATGGGAGATGTGACCATATCTTTGGCTTGGGGTCACTATGATCCACCTGTCTTCTCTTTTGACGTTTCTGTATGGCTGGAGTCCTAAATGCCGATGCGTGAGGTGTGGGGTGACCATGAGTATACTCACACGAGGATTCGTTCCTATCTTCTACACGAGCTCCTGCTCGTGAATCTGTTGCTCCTGTGAGGATTTCCTCTTCTGAGGAAGATCCTATGGAGGAACCTGAGGAGGACCCCTCTGAGGCTCCTTCTCAGTAGTTTGTTGGGGGCATGATACTTTTTGCAGCCTTGGTGGCTATCTGTATTCATATTTTTGGGCATATAAAGCTTCTGCTTTCTTTCGCTAAAATTGTTAATGTATTTAATGCCTGATATTAAGTACCTAAATTTATAGGTATATTATGTATCTTTTGTATAAATGTATGGTTTGATATTCATGTTGAGTTCCGCTAAGTTTATGTTTTTTACTTACAAAAAAATAATAATAATAATGGAGAATTGCTAAGTTAGGATATTTTGTTGATGAATAGGTTAATACCTATAGATAAAATAAACCAAGTTTTAATAGCTTTCTTTTGAGTTACGTATGTTTGGTGTGACGTCCTCCTCCCTAAAAAGGGGGCGTTATAACATCGAAGCGTGGATTGTCCATTGGGACATGGTGCGTATTCAGTATGTTGGGGACATTTCCTAGCTTTGGAGTCAGACCCAGCATGCGGTTGCTACGTTTCCTTTGGATGCCAGTGTTTGCTTGGAGTTTTATATGCCTATTGGAGAGTTATGGGGTAATCGTAAAACTACCCCTAGGGAGGACTCTGTGGAGTCAACTACTCGGACTCTCGTCTGTAGTGACATGCCCCGACCGGGGAATTTGTCCATTGAGGATCCCAAGGGGGATCTAGAGGAGGATCGGGTACAGGACCCTACTCTTCAAGTTTTTGGACTTGGGCTAGGTTCAGTTTTTATATGGTAATTATGTGTTTGTTTGGAGTACGAAAGTTTTATATAATTAAGGTATTACTAATCTATGTTATGTACTAGAGATGTATATTATTCAGTTCTTGTATCTTGTGTTTCTCTAATTTGGTAAGTTTACATTATCTGTGAAAAAGAAATTTTGAAACCCATATTACTATAATATTAAATATTTTATAACTTGGGTAAGGAATTAAAAGGAATTGGCTTAAAATGTAATGCCCTTCGGAGGGTGTTACATTAGTTAGTATCAAAGCCCAAGTTAGAGTCTTTTGAGTTTATGGGTAGGTGATGACTAGCTAGAATGCAGTTATTTGTGCCCTATTTCTGTGCTAGAATGAATGCTATGTCCTTGTTTAAATGCATATTTTGAGGGTTTTGTACTTATATTTGTCATATTCTGATTCTAAGCCTTTCCGATGTGTTTTTATGCAAAACTGAGCTTAAATGAGTATGAATTGAGTAGATTTATATATGTTACTGATTTGGCATTTTCTCTATGATAGGAAGGGCTCTAAACAAGGTTAAATGTGGAGCATATGAGCTTAAAGAGAAAGAGGAAGCCAAATTGGCATTTTGGCAAGTCACCGTCGCGGCCCTCACTAGTGTGCGCCGCGGCGCGAAAGCGCAACATCAGAATTCCATACTTGAACCCGAGGCGCGGGGGCCGCGGCGCTCACTAATGGGGGCCGGGGCGCAGGCCAACCGACCTAGCGAGGGCCGAGGCGCTCGTAAGTGGGGGCCGCGGCGCACGGCGGCGAGCTGAGTCTATAAATAGGATTTTTCACATTTTTCTCTCTCTCTTGGCTGCCTTAGCCATTGCTTTTTAGTTTTCTCTCTTTTAGTTTAGGTTTAGGTTAGTTTTAGGTTAGATAGCTTGGCTAGATCTTCATGGATGGTGGACTGGAGGCAAGGATCAAAGGATTGAAGGAGGATTCAAGCTTCAGAGACAAATCAATGAGCTTCTTTCTCTCTTTTCCCTTTCTCTCTTCTCTTCCTTATCTTTTGTATAGCTAAGCTTTGTTTAGGAATACTATGAATCCTTTTATTTATATTAATGATGTGTTTTTCTCTCGAGTTTGTGTAGATGTTTGATTATGGTTCAATCATTATCTCAGTGCTTAATGCTTGTTCTTGGTTGGCCTCGATTGCATGATCTTAATATTGGCAAATGAACTAGACATAGGGATTTGTTGATATGGATATGGTGTGGTTGATACATGTTCGGCTATGAGCTATTTCGTTAATAAGGTTTAATATACCTATTGACCATGTATAGTGTGTGATTGAGAATAGATCGTTCATGAGTGGAAGTTGTACTAGCTCTCAAGGAAACTTTGTGAGTTAGGCAAGTAGAAACCAGGGTTGATTGACCTAGACATAGGCTGTTGACTAATGAAGATTCTCAAGCTAACCTAATCAGTGCATTTGTGTTTATGAGGGGAATTGCATGTTGTTGATAGATGTAGAGGGTGAAGGAGGATTTCCTGAAACCTAACCGCTTTTAGGTTTATAGCTTTTGTAGGTTAGTTTAGTTGAGTTTATTGCTTTTCTATTTTTATATCCTTGACTAGAATTGATTAAGCTATTGGTTGGTATTTAGCTTTATAACAATATCCTCATGGGAACGAACTTTTACTCCGTATCTGTATTACTTGTGCGACCCGTGCACTTGCGGTTAGCAAAAAGGGCAACATGTTTGACCCCTAACAAGTTTTTGGCGCCGTTGCCGGGGATATTTTGTTATAAATGGTTTGCTTGATTAGATTCTAGTCCTGTCAAACCCTAACAAGTTTTTGGGTTGCCAGGGTTAGTTTTTATAATGCTAATATCAACAATGAGTTTGATTAGTTCTAATTCAAGTTGTATATAAGTTGTATATAAGTTGTATATAATCCATGTTTTGTTTATGTTTAGTTGTAGTTTCAAATAAGAAGCTGGGTGATTTCATTCATTCGAGGCCCTTGAGGGATGTCGCGAATCCTGGCGAGGATATCCTTGGATCAAGTTCTTGAAGACTACTCATCCGCAATACTTCAATTTTGGTGACAAAGTCCTGCTGGGACTATAACTCAGGCCCTTCGTGGGAGGGTACCCCATGTTTATGTTTATGTTCTTGTTTTTACTTTGTACATAAATACATAGTATGTTAGTATGTTTATTTGGTTAAATATGTTAGTATATTAGTATGGTGTGCTTTGTTAGTTTTGTTAATATGTTTTTGTTAGTATGTTAGTATATATGTATGTTAAATAGGTTAGTTTTATGTTTTAGTTAGTTTTTAAGTTTTAAGTTGTTTTAGGTTTGTATATAGGTTAGTATGTTGCTTTTATGTTTTATTAGGTTTAGGTTGTACATTTTGTAATCTAGCTTTTTGAGCAAGTTTTGTTGCGCTAGAGAACCATATGGACCAATCCAAGCAAAGAAAAAGCTGTCTTTGCTAAATTTAGCATTCGGGTAGGCTATAGCCGCGGCCCAAGCATGGGAGAGCCGCGCCGCAGTGGGCATTTTCTGCAGAATCTGCAGCTTTTTGGGAGCGCCGCGGCCCGGGCATGGGTGCTTGTGTGCTGAGCCCCTGTTTTTGTTTTTTTTTTTTTTTTTTTTCTCTATTTTTGTTTTATTTTTGTTATTTTCTCTGTTTTTAAATATATAGTAATGCTCAGTACTAGTCTTAGGTTCCCTATAGGCCATGTTCTTTAATGATACATTTCATTTTAGGTTTGGGGGAGTATTTTTACATGTTTAATTCCTTTGAGCTTAATGTTAACATGTATTAGTATTTTGAGTATGCAGTGATTTTAGTCATCATATTTTCATGATTATATCCTGTTATGACTATCACTGATGTGCTGATGACCTGATTTTCAATTTTCACATTATGCAAATGATGTTGTGTATGTTTGAACTTAGAAGTTGAATTCATTTGAATGCATGACATTTTGTAAGAATGCTGGTGTTGTTTTTGGTTGTCCATGATTTGAAAGGTTGCTATTTGCCCCCTTTTCAGTGAAACCTTATGTGATATGGTGCATGTGAAACAATTTAGTTGCTTTTGATGCATGATTTACATCTCACTTAGATGCAAGTGTAACTTTGAAAATGATAAGAGTGCATGTTTTGAGAATGTTTATGGATGTACATGTAGAGTTTTGATTATCCTAGAAATTGTTTTTGAACTCTCTTGAGGCGAAATCCTAAGTTATGCATGATTGAGGAAATGATTAGGGCATTGTTTGGACCGATTGAGCCTTAAAAAGCTTACCCTGATATGATGATATCCTTAGGTCCTATTTTGAAGCCTTAAACTGTTTGGCCTTATTTGTTTTTCGTAACCATTGTGTTCGTTAACCTGTTAACCTTTCTAATGCATGTGAAAGCATGTCATTTTCTTTCTACCCTTATTATTTGTTGAGTATATGATGTGTTATTTCTTGAAATGAGTCTGATGATTAGGGGTATGAATACTCAATTCAAAATGAGCCTGAAGGAACCAGATGCAAAACAAAGAAAAGAAAAAGCATTGCTTTGCAAAAATAGAAAAGAAAAGAAAGAGAAAATCAAAAGAAAAATGAAAATGAAAAGAAAAGCAAAAGCTTAAGAAAAATAAAGTTCAAAAAGCATCAAAAATGGTTCTGGCAAGTTTTATGATTCACAATTGAATACCCTGCTAGTGTCATTGGTGACTCATGTCTTGAAGTAGTATATTATGTATTTCAATGTTTGTATTGTATCTTTCCCGTTCATTTCTTTCGCCCATACCATTGGCCTAACATTATAAGCTGATAAAGTCCCTTTTGATCCTCACTCTTGTGTGATTTACATTAGTGGAGAGAGAGTTAATTTACAATCTTGTGGATTCTATGAATCATATGCATGTATGCTTATAAACTTATCTGAATGTGTATGACTTGATTAGGAGAAGTTTATTTTGCATGTTTGTGATAAATGTGAATTGCATGAAGAGTTGTTTGGATTGTTAGCATGTTGAGGGTTATGTATGTGTGGAACTGTTTAAGGGGCGTTTGCACTTTTTGCGGATTGATGCAGTCAGTACACACTAGTATTTGTTTTTAATTGAAAATAAGAAGATTGAAATATATTTGCTGAATAAAAAAAAATTGATTTTAATGTTTAAGTGATTTACTTAGTTCTATTTTGTTTTGCTCGAGGACTAGCAAAATGTAGGTTTGGGGGTGTGATGACTAGCTAGAATGCAGTTATTTGTGCCCTATTTCTGTGCTAGAATGAATGCTATGTCCTTGTTTAAATGCAT
This sequence comes from Ormosia semicastrata, assembly GCA_029884595.1. Lineage (NCBI taxonomy): Eukaryota > Viridiplantae > Streptophyta > Magnoliopsida > Fabales > Fabaceae > Ormosia > Ormosia semicastrata. The sequence goes on along the minus strand of JAQQTO010000048.1, from coordinate 35,280,614 downwards.
ATTTTGAGGGTTTTGTACTTATATTTGTCATATTCTGATTCTAAGCCTTTCCGATGTGTTTTTATGCAAAACTGAGCTTAAATGAGTATGAATTGAGTAGATTTATATATGTTACTGATTTGGCATTTTCTCTATGATAGGAAGGGCTCTAAACAAGGTTAAATGTGGAGCATATGAGCTTAAAGAGAAAGAGGAAGCCAAATTGGCATTTTGGCAAGTCACCGTCGCGGCCTCACTAGTGTGCTTGTGCATGGCCCAGCGAAAAACTTAACATCGAATTCCATACTTGAACCCGAGGCGCGGGTCGCAGCGGCACTCACTAATGGGGGCCGGGCGCGAGCCAACCGACCTAGCGAGGGCCGAGGCGCTCGTAAGTGGGGCCGCATGCGCACTTGCGAGCCGAGTCTATAAATAGGATTTTTCACATTTTTCTCTCTCTCTTGGCTGCCTTAGCCATTGCTTTTTAGTTTTCTCTCTTTTAGTTTAGGTTTAGGTTAGTTTTAGGTTAGATAGCTTGGCTAGATCTTCATGGATGGTGGATTGGAGGCAAGGATCAAAGGATTGAAGGAGGATTCAAGCTTCAGAGACAAATCAATGAGCTTCTTTCTCTCTTTTCCCTTTCTCTCTTCTCTTCCTTATCTTTTGTATAGCTAAGCTTTGTTTAGGAATACTATGAATCCTTTTATTTATATTAATGATGTGTTTTTCTCTGAGTTTGTGTAGATGTTTGATTATGGTTCAATCATTATCTGTGCTTAATGCTTGTTCTTGGTTGGCCTCGATTGCATGATCTTAATATTGGCAAATGAACTAGACATAGGGATTTGTTGATATGGATATGGTGTGGTTGATACATGTTCGGCTATGAGCTATTTCGTTAATAAGGTTTAATATACCTATTGACCATGTATAGTGTGTGATTGAGAATAGATCGTTCATGAGTGGAAGTTGTACTAGCTCTCAAGGAAACTTTGTGAGTTAGGCAAATAGAAACCAGGGTTGATTGACCTAGACATAGGCTGTTGACTAATGAAGATTCTCAAGCTAACCTAATCAGTGCATTTGTGTTTATGAGGGGAATTGCATGTTGTTGATAGATGTAGAGGGTGAAGGAGGATTTCCTGAAACCTAACCGCTTTTAGGTTTATAGCTTTTGTAGGTTAGTTTAGTTGAGTTTATTGCTTTTCTATTTTTATATCCTTGACTAGAATTGATTAAGCTATTGGTTGGTATTTAGCTTTATAACAATATCCTCGTGGGAACGAACTTTTACTCCGTATCTGTATTACTTGTGCGACCCGTGCACTTGCGGTTAGCAAAAAGGGCAACATGTTTGACCCCTAACAGTAGGTTTGTCTTGTTTGTGCTGTGTGTTTCTCTGTGTTTGGTTTCCGAAAGGAGACAACCTTGTTTGAAATGGTTACATTTAGTTTTCGTGTATTGTGGTTAGTTTGACGTTAAAGAAAGACAATGGCTCATGGTGGAAGAGTTGTACATATGAACACAGGACGTGATATTGAAAGTATGACTGCAGCTCCGATAGCAATGCAAGGAATGACTGATGTCACAATACAACAGAATCAGAGGATCGATCATTAGTAGAAAGCGATAGCCAAAACTCAAAATCTGTTAGAATTGAATCAATCTTTGGATACAAGACTCCATAACTTTGGACCATCTAGGTTCCAAAAAGGGAGGAAGTGTAAGGTCCATCGATCCCAGTGGAAATTGTACTTATGACCATCGAGGAATCAACACCAATAACAAACAAATGGAAGAAGTTCTAGTGGTAACAAATTCGGTTAGACCGTAGTATCGACATCAAAATATTGGAAGTGCGGAAAGAATCACTTGACAAAAGAGTGTACGATCAAATGGATTATTTGTTTCAAGTGTGGGAAGCCCAGACACGTTGCTAGAGACTATACTAAATCAAAGATGGAACCTTCTGTGAATAACGTACGTGTTTCGCGACCTTAAGAAGGAGGAGGAGTCTTTACGTTGAGTGGAGCAGAAGCCTCCCAATCTAAAGATCTTATCGAGGGAGATTGTGCCATAGCAAGAGATCCTTTAACTGTACTGTATAACTCGGGAGGCAAGCCATTCTTTTATCACTTGTGACTGTGTGAACCATTTGGGTTTTGACTTGAATATTGCTACTTCTATTGCTAAACTTGCTATTATTACTCAAGCCTGTTTAAAACTATCCTATTATTGTTTAAGATCAGAACTTTTCTGTTGATTTGATTTGTCTACTTCTTTCACAAATAGACAAAATCTTAGGGATGAATTAGTTACTTTCTAACCATATCCTGTTATATTGTTCTAATAAAACTTTAGTATTCCCTAAGACTGAGATTTTTGGAATTGGATCCAGAATATTCACTCCTAAATTTATTGGACCATATCAAATTCTTTGTTGGATAGGTCCAGTAATCTACCGAATAGTCTTATCACTTTTCTTTCTAACCTTCATAGTGTCTTCCATGTATCACAATTGAGAAAACATATTCCTAATTCAACCCATGTCATAGCACTAGATATAGTATAATAAACAAAGAGAACTTGATCTACAAGACATTTCCTGTTAAGATTAAGGATAGACGAGTGAAACAACTCAGAGAAATTGCCTTGGTGAAGGTAATCTGGAACAATGTGACAGGAGATACAACATGGAAACTAGAAGACTAAATGAAGAGAGCCGTTGTTTTCTCCAAGATCGATTTGCGTTCTGGTTATCATCAGATTCGCGTGAAAGTAGAAGATGTTCCCAAGATAGTTTTTCGGGCGCGTTATGGGCACTACGAGTATTTAGTAATGCTGTTCGGGGTAACGAATGCTCTTGCAATATTCATGAATTACATGAATAGGATATTTTGTCCCTATTTAGACAGATTTGTCATTGTCCTTATTGACGACATTCTGATCTATTCTTGAATTCTGAAGGAACATGCTGAACATCTCAGTGTGGTTCTTCAGATTCTGAAGGAGAAGAAGTTATACGTTAAGCCGTCCAAGTACGAATTCTGGTTAAAGGAAGTTCAACTTTTGGGTTTAGGTTGTGTGTTGATGCAAAATAGAAAGGTTATGGCGTATGCTTCAAGGCAGTTGGAAGTGCATGAGAAGAAATATCCTACTCATGATTTGGAATTTGCAGTAGTTATTTTTGTGTTGAAGATCTGGAGACATTTTCTTTATGGAGCAACCTACAATGTCTATAGTAATTACAGGAGCCTGAAGTACCTATTCGATCAGAAGGAGTTGAATATGAGGCTGAGAAAATAGTTAGAATTCTTGAAAGACTACGATTTTCAACTCTAGTATCGTTCTGAAAAGGTGAATGTCGTGGCAGATGCCTTGAGTAGAAAAGTGCTTAGTGTATCTGCTATGATGGTCAAGGAGAGTGAACTGATAGAAAAATTTAGGGTAGCGATTGTCTATGGATTTGATGCCTGGGGAGAATTTGTTTGAGTATGATTACATTTTCGAATAGTCTGACAAAAGAAATTCGAGAGAAGCAGAAAAGTGATCTATATTTGCAGAATGAAAGGGAGTTAGTGAAGCAAGTTGTTGAGACATCATTTAAAGGACTTGATGGAATTTTAAGATTTGGAGATGGGATAGTATTGCTATGAATTTTGTTGATGTATAGCCGAAGACTCGAAAGAGTTATGATTCTATATAGGTAGTTGTTGATTAGCTTACGAAGTTAGCACACTTCTTGCCTATTAACATAAGGTACTAAATGGAAAGGTTGACTCAAGTTTACATCGGCGAGATTGTTAGATTGCATGGCGTACCCTCTAGCATTATTTCTAATAGAGACCCGAGGTTTATGTTGAGGTTTTGGCAAAGTTTGCAAGAAGTAATGAGAACAAAACTTCGTCTAAGTTCTGCTTATCATCCACAAACGGATGGCTAGTTGGAGAGGACAATTCTGTTGCTAGAAGATTTGTTAAAGGCTTGTGTGTGTTAGAACAATCTGGAAGTTGGGATGAATTCTTACCTCTGATAGAATTCATCTACAATAACAGTTTTCACTCAAGCATAGGGATGGCACCCTATGAGACGTTGTATGGACGACGATGCAGAACACCTTTGTGTTAGTATCAAGATGAGAAAAGTTTCGCATTAGGACCTGAGCTTATACAACAAACGATGGAGTAAGTAAAGTTGATTCAGGAAAAGATGCAAATAACTTAGACTTGGCAAAAGAGCTATTCTGACAAATGAAGGAGCAATACCCACTTTTGTTTTAAGAATGTAAAAGAAATTTTGAAGACCAAATTTTTATTAGAGGGGGAGAGTTGTAACACCCCGATTTTTCATTTTTCTTGATATATATGAGTTTTATAATATTTGTGAATTTTTGTAAATTTTTAATTTATTTTAATTATTTTAATATTATTTTGGACTGTATGTTTGTTTGAGGCGGGCTCGAAAAAATAAAAAATTTTCCTAGACTAGAAAGTTTTGGACTGTTAATGCGAGGCTAGGAAAATTTACTAAACCCAAAACTAGAAATAGTTGATGAAAATTTTCTGTATTTGAGTTTTTGTTACATTCTATTGTCCATTGGATAAAGTTATTATCCATTGGGTAATGTTATTGTCCATTGGACAATATCAAATTTTTTTTGTTACATTCTATTATCCATTGGATAATGTTATTATTCATTGGGTAAAGAATAGTAGTAGCTATTATCCATTGGGTAATAGCTTTTGGAAATATATCATGTGAGTCAAAGATGGTGGCTATGACACCTTTTTGATCAACCTATTAGAAACAAACTTGGAGGGAAAACTTTGTATATCCAACCTTGATTGAATCAATGCTTATGATGGCTTGTAGTAAACAAAAAAATATATATCTCTCTCACTCTCCTTGTATCTCACGGCAAAGAGGCATTCAAAGGAGATCAAAACACAATTTTCTATCATATTTCATAAGCTATCATCTTTCATGCAAAAGCTAACACAATTCTCTCTTATTTTCTCTCCAAAGACTCACAACCTTGGTGCCTAAAATCACCTTCCAATCTCTCATAATTTAAACCAATCATACCACTTGATTCTAAACATCATCCTAAGCAACTTTGATGTTGTGATCAAGCCTTGGTTCAATCATTTTCAAGCTTGATTTTTGAGTTCAAGTTCTAGGGTTCTAAGGTAAAGTTCTTAAAACTTGATTTCTTATTTGATTTTTGAAATTCTAAGATCATATTTGATCTATGGTTGTCCTATTCTAGCCTTGGATGTTAATATATTTGTGTTTACTTTGATTTTAAGAGTTACTTGGTGGAGGAAATTGATACAAAGGATCATACAAGGAGCTTAAGAAGCTACATTTAAAGTAAGAGGAAGATTAACCTCATCAACCAATTATCGTGGTGAGGGGCGTGAAATTGTATGAATGTGATGAATCCATGTGAGGATTTATTCACCATATGTATGTGATTGTGTGATTTGCAATTAATTGTTCTATGTGAATTATTGCTTTGGTATTATGCATGAACATGTTAGAGTAGAATTTTGATGCTTAAAATTGTATTGAATGCTATAAATTGTGATTGAGAGGAAACAATTTTTGGTTCCAAAGACCATGAGGCTCACGGCCTCTATGTCCACAAATGGGTAATCTATTACAAAAATGATTTATTAAATGATAATCTAGAGGATTAGTGGTAAGAAATGTAATTAAGGAATTACAAAATAAAAATAGAAATGAATATATTTTTATTATTAAATGGAAAGTAAATTTCGCTATGATATTGAAAATTAGGATGGAGAAATAATTTGGAAACTTAAAGTATTTTATTTAAATGGATTTTTAAATAGGAAGATGGAAAGGATTTTATTTAATTAAAATAAACGTAACTTTTGGAAAAGATATTAGAAAATATTATTTAGAGTTTTAGTGAGGAAATAATTTTTAAGGACAGTTTGGAGTTTAAAATATTTTATTTAAGAAAGTTTTATTAAGCAACAAAGATTTTGAGGTATCTTGAATTAATTTAAATGATTTAAGTTTTTATGGAAAATGTTAAAAATATTATTTAGAAGAGGTTTAGTGAAAAATGTTAGAAATATTATTTAAAGGTGATTTATTAAAGAAATATTGGAATTAAAGTTCAATTTTTATATTAAATGAGAAAAGTTTTAATTTGAGCTTAGAATATTAAGAAAATATTTTATACAATTGAAAATACGTAGAAAAACTCTTATGCGATTTAAAAATGGTAATTTTTAGCTACGCGATTGAGAAAATGTTGGAAAACTGTTACGCGATTTGAAAAAGTAATAAAAGTTTTACGCAATTAAGAAAATGCGATAAAAACGCTACGCGACTGAGAGGAACAACAAGTTTTGCTGTTGGGCCGATATACTGGAGCCAAGAATATCACTATGTGAATGTAGCCAGTAGTAGCTTGTGATATGCATTGAGTCATTGATCATGTATCGTTTTATAGATGTGTGTCTGAAAGACTATTGTTGCTTAGGAGTGGAATTACACCTAAGTGCAGGTGCAAATTGTGAAGTGAAGATCTATGAATGATCTTAGAGGCGTCGGGACGCAGAATTCCACATATGGCCAGTTAGAAAACACTACTATGCCGTGGCAATCGATGCAAACGTACCAACGATCTCAATAAGATACTATTCCTATTCCCGATCTGGCGTAGAATGACTTCTATAATGCCTAATGTACACATTGAAAAATTATAGCACTATATCTGAGACGGCCGATATATAGACATATATTCTAGATCATTTTCTTTGAAATTGTGTTTAGCTCTATGGAGTAGGAAAATTGGTCATTGTGCATATGCATAGTCAGTCATCATATTGCAGTGATATATATATTTGTAGTGTTATCTGTTATTTGAAGAAATGATTATATGATGCCATGAATTTGTTGTTTATATTGTATATGAGTAAATATGATTGTTGTTATTGTCTCTATACTGCTATGATGGTATTGATGTAGGGGATCTCACCTCTTCGTATTATTGTTTGGTCTATTCTGTGTTATGCTATTATTCTATGAAGACTGCGATGTCGACGAGGCAAGATCCATAGGGTTTTGCTAGTGTACAGTTTCATGGGGACATCGAAGCGTAGAATGTCCATTGGGACACAACGCGTATTCAGTATGTTGGAGACGTTACCTTGCTTTGGAGTCGGACCCAGCATGTGGTTGCTACATTTTCTTTGGACGCTGCTGTTTGCTTGGAGTTTTATATGCCTATTGGGGAGTTATGGGGTAATCGTAGAACTACCCCTAGGGAGGACTCCATGGAGTCAACTGCTTGGACTCCCATCCGTAGTGACATGCCCCGATCGGGGAAATTGTGGTAGGAATTTTGTGGATACAACACGCAGCGGAAAACAGGGATTCCCACCGAGGATCCATGCGAAAAAGCCATAATCCGAGTTTTTAAATGATTTACCTCTTGAAGCGTGAATCACTAACACCGTAATAGAAACGATGTCTCTGCGGTATCCACATGAACAGACTCACGAACGTCCAACGTCCGCAAAGAGGAGCCTCACGTCTCTCACACGTGCTAGCCGCAAAGAGAGAAGAGAAGAAACCTGTCGCTCTCTCACTCACTTTTCTCGTAGTGCGGCTAGGGTTCGAATTATGTCACTTAGCAGCTTCCCTTAGCGCATTATTTATAATAGTGACTGCCTTAAGTGAGTGTGAGCAGCAAAAAGGTAAGTTGTGCAACCCTAGACCCATCTGTTATGAGTCTGGCCCATATTTGAATCCGAGTCCAACTTGGATCCATTGCTCCAATTTTAGTCTGCTCTATGTGTGTGACCCTGCAGGTTCTTATTACGTTGGCAGTAATATTAAAATCTCATTTTAATATTACAAGCAGTGAGCGGTATCTAGCAACACATCGCTGCTACCCAAGTAATAAGAATGTCAGTGATTTGACATAACCTTTTCGTGACTAATGTTTCCATGTCGTTTAGTCCCTTTGTCAAGATATCTAGATTGAACATAAGGCATGGAATGCGTCACCCTTGTATAGTCCAATCATTCGTTTCCTGATACTCGAGCAGACTTTGTAACAACAAATGAGATCAATATCTTATATTGACTCATTTGAGCATGGCCATGCATTTCGCAGTCTCACTCAATCAGGGGGCCCGAAGATATCGCTCCTGTTATGTAGGAGTGACAAATCCCATCTAGGTCACTCACATCCCTCTGCATGATTTGCGGTATGTCCAATAACCAACTTTATAATCACCTTGTTATAGATGACGTTTGATGGCATTAAAACACACAACTCCTCATGTAGGAATCGTAGTGATTTCAGGTCAAAGGACCACAAACACCATTGTCACTATGAGAATCACTTATGACACTCACCTAACGATCCATGTAGCGTTCTCATGGTGGGTCAGTCCAGTACATCATTACTCTAATATATACCCATGTGAAGACTTGATATCTCATATCTATGACTCGTGAGATGTGGTCATCAGTCTCTGCACATACTAGTCTTAATGTATTATTGTTGTCCTAATTAACAATAATACTTGACTAGGGACATTTAAGAATAGTGTTGTAACCAAAAGGATCTCACGATCAAGTCATCCACTTGATGTCCTATGGCATCAAACTTACTATTCTAAGGACTTTATTATGTTTATAAAAAAAGAACACAATAAATGAAATGCCTCATATATAAAATAGTAGAATAGAATATATGTAAATATAGAAAATGTATTAGCCTCTAGGGTATACACCAACAATCTCCCAATTGCACTAGAGCCAATCAGGCATATATCTAATGCCTAAAGACCTAGTGTGACCCTCATGCTTCTGCTGTGCAAGAGGCTTCGTCAGTGGATCAGCAATGTTATCATCTGTTGGTACTCTGCATATCTTCACATCTCCTCTATCGATGATCTCTCGAATGAGATGAAAGCACCTAAGTATATGTTTGGATCGCTGGTGAGATCTAGGCTCCTTAGCTTGTGCAATGGCTCCATTATTATCACAATAGAGGTCCACTGGGTCCACAATGCTAGGAATAGTGCCAAGTTCATTACTGAACTTCCTGATCCAAATGGCCTCCTTTGCTGCATTGGAGGCAGCAATATACTCAGCCTCTGTGGTAGAATCGGCGACTGTCTCCTCGCTTTGAACTCTTCCACTCACAGCACCACCATTTAGGCAAAAACATAACCCGATTGCGATCTGAGTCGTCCTTATTGGTTTGGAAGCTAGCATCAGTGTAACCTTTACAACTAGCTCTTCCTCGCCTCCATATACCAAGAACGAATCCTTAGTCCTTCTCAAGTACTTAAGGATGTTCTTGATAGTAGTCCAGTGACTTTCACCGGATCGATCGGTACCTACTCGTCATGCTCAAAGCATACGAGATGTCTGGTCGAGTACATAACATGGCATACATGATAGATCCAATTGCGTATGCATATGGAATCTTGCTCATGCGATCCCTCTCATCCCGGGTGGAAGGGATTGAGCCTTAGATAGGCTTACACCATGTGACATAGGCAAGAGTCCTTTCTTGGATTCATGCATGTTAAATCGTCTTAACACTTTGTCTATGTATGTACTCGACTTAGGCCAAGCAGTCTCAAGTGATCTATCTCTATAGATCCTGATACCTAATACATAGGTGGCTTCGCCCAAGTCCTTCATAGAGAAGCAGTTCCCTAACCAAGTCTTTACAGACTATAGGGTAGGGATGTCATTTCCAATAAGTAGTATGTCATCAACATATAATACCAGAAAGACAATAGTGCTCCCACTAACCTTCTTGTAGACACAAGATTCTTCTTCATTCTTGATGAAACCAAACTATTTTATTGTATCATCAAAATGAAGATTTCAAATTTTCCGGAAGCTTGCTTTAATCCATAAATAGATCGTTGTAACTTGCATACTTTTCTAGCATCCTCTGGAGTGGCAAAACCCTCAGGTTGTGTCATGTACACATCTTCGAGAAGATTTCCATTAAGGAAAGCAGTTTTGACATCCATTTGCCAGATTTCATAATCATGGTATGCTGCAACAGCAAGCAAGATCCGAACGGATTTAAGCATCGCAACTAGGGAAAAAGTCTCATCATAGTCTACACCATGAATTTGTTTAAAACCTTTAGCCACCAATCGCGCCTTAAAGGTATGCACATTACCATCCATGTCAATTTTCTTCTTGAAAACCCACTTGCACCCAATGGGTTTTACCCCTTCAGGTGGGTCAACCAAGGTCCATACCTAGTTGGCATACATGGAATCCATTTCAGATCTCATGGCCTCAAGCCATTTCTCAGATTCTAGGCCAATAATGGCTTCCTGGTAAGTCACAGGCTCATCTTGATCCATGAGCAATACGTCACCTTGTTGGGTCATGAGAAATCCATATCTCACTGGTTGATGACGTATCCTGTTAGACCTACGCAGGTCTTGTGCTACTAGAGCAGGTTGTTATTCCACAACATTTTGTGGAGGTCGCTTCTATTTCCACCATTGGTTCATTGTTGCTTTGTGAAACTTGAACTTCTTCAAGTTCTACTTTTCTCCCACTAGTTCCTTTGGAGATAAACTCCCTTTCTAGAAACACAGCTGTCCGTGCGACAAACACTTTGCCCTCGGTAGGATTATAGAAAAAGTATCCCTTGGTTTCCTTTGGATACCCCACAAAGAAGCATTTATCTGATTTAGGTCCAAGCTTATCAGAAACTTGATGTCTCACGTAAGCTTTGCAGCCCCAAATCTTCAAGAAAGACATACTGGGCCGTCTCCCAGTCCATATCTCATATGGTGTCTTTTGAACCGTCTTAGATGGAACATGGTTAAATGTGAAAGCTGCTAGTTAACACAGCATGTCCCTAGAAGGAGCCTGGAAGGTTTGCATGACTCATCATGGATCGGACCATGTCCAACAAGGTCCTGCCTCCTTTCGAGAGACACCATTCCATTGTGGTGTTCTTGGTGGAGTGAGTTAAGATATTATCCCACACTCTTTCGTATGATCATCAAACCGTTGGCTTAAGTATTCTCCTCCTCGATCCGATCGAAGGATTTTAATACTCTCTTGCCAAGTTGGTTTTGTACTTCATTCTTGAACTCTTTGAACTTTTCAAAGGATTCTAATTTGTGCTTCATAAGATATAGAAATCCATATCTACTGAAATCATCGGAAATGTAATGAAGTATTGAAAACCTCCTCGGCGAGTGTGTTTAGTGGCCCACATACATCACTATGTATAAGGCCTAAAAGATCACTAGCCCTTTCACCTTGTCCGGTGAATGGGGCCTTTATCATCTTCCCCAATAAACAAGATTCACATGTCTCATATGATTCGAAATCAAACGAGTCCAAGAATCCATCTTTATGGAGTTTGGAGATGCGTTTCTCATTTATGTGGCCCAAACGACAATGCCAGAGAAAAGTTAGGTTCAGATCATTTGATTTAAACCTCTTTCTATTTATGTTATAGACGGGCGTTTCGAGATCAAGTACATAAAGTCCATTACTTAATTGTGCACTACCATAAAAAATATCATTCATATAAATAGAACAACACTTGTCTTTTATTATAAAAGAAAAACCTTTCTTGTCCAAACAAGAAACAGAAATGATATTCCTACTAATAGCAGGCACAAAATAGCAGCTTCTCTAACTCTATTACAAGCCCAAAGGGCAAAGATAATAAATAAGTCCCTATAGCTAATGCAAAGAACCTTTGCTCCATTTCCAACTCGTAGGTCGACTTCGCCCTTCGTCAATGGTCTACTACTCTTTAGATCCCGCACATTTACACAAATGTGAGATCCACATCCAAAGATCTAATACCCATGATGCAGAAGTAGATAAATTGACTTCAATAACAAAAATACCTGAAGTAGAAGTCTCACTTCCCTTCTTCTTTTTGAGCTCCTCTAGGAACTTGGCACAGTTCCTCTTCCAATGTCCGGTCTGACCATAATGGAAGCATGTACCTTCCTTAGACACTCCACCCACTGGTTTCAAGGCAGAAGTGCTAGACTTGGACTTGTCCTTGCCCTTGCCCTTCCAGTTGTCCTTGGGCTTTTTCTACTATTTCTTGCCCTTAATCTTTTGGACCATCATTATGGCCTTCCCTTTGCCTTTGTTAATGTTCTGCTCAGCAGTTCTCAACATGCCTAGCAGCTCTGGTAGTGATTTGTCAATCTCATTCATGTTGTAGTTCATGACAAATTAATCAAACTTTCCTAAGAACGATTGCAGGACTAAGTCAAGTGGCCAACTCTTGGCCCAAAGGAAAACCAAGTCTCTCTAGGTTTTCAATGTACCCAATCATCTTGAGTACATGAGCACCAACAGGGCTTCCTTCTACCAGCTTGCACTAAAACAGTGCTTTAGAGACCTCAAATCTCTCATGCTTGGCCTGCTCTTAATAGAGCTTCTTAAGGTGTACGATCATATCGTATGCATCCAAGTTCTCATGTTGCTTTTGGAGCTCAGAGTTCATGGTGGCCAGCATTAGACATCCAATGTCCAATGCATCATCTTGATGCTTCTTATAAGCATCTCTTTTAGTTCTAGGGGCATTAGCAGCAGGTGGCTCAGGAATAGGCTGTTCCAAAACATACAGCTTTTTCTCTTGCTTGAGGACAATCCTCAAATTCCTGTACCAGTCTAGAAAATTTATTCCAGACAACTTGTCCTTCTCAAGGACAGATCGCAATGATAAAGTACCCGATGTGTTTGTTGCTATGGTTATCTATTAATAGAAATATGCAAAATATAAGTATCATGCCATAAACATATTTAATGAGGTCTTTTAATTAAATATGCCTTCCACTATTTTATTCAAGTCAATGACCCTCAACATTGACTCGGAAAATCCCATCGTAAGATTTCCTAGTAGGCCAAGATCCATATTTCACCTAGTTTTGAGTCAGCTTTGGCTGATCACCCAAAATTAAGTTATTTAGGTAGGAAACACTTTCCAATTACATCACATGTAACTCTTGGATAGTTGGGTGAATAATACTTATTCAAGTCCATCTAATGGACCAAAGCCCAACTTCATGCCTCTAAGCCTTCAATCCTATTGAAATGGCCTAGTTAAGTCAGACCCAATGGTTGGCAGTTGGATATTACCTTTATCCTATCGCGTCTTACTAATATAGATAAAGGCATCCTGCTTTGGCAGACCTGCACTTGATCGATACTAGTCTTGACGAGTGCCACACATTGGAAGGCATCATATAATGACTTAATATTTGCTTTGAGGGAATTATTATTATTATTATTAGATCTCACCATTTATTAAACTGTTTATCATACCATAAACAATATCCATGCATCTCATACATAAAAAGTATATAATAAAAGTGACATGGTTATGGCCCCTAAGAGAGTAGCATTAACTAAGCTACCTTCATCAAGTATCTCCCACCAACGTCCTCACTTGATGCTGCCTTCTTGTCTCCAAATCATAATTACATTATATAGAAACCTCTTTTACATTCGAGGGGAGTTAGGTGAGAAGAGAATGTACAATCGAATGTAGAGAGAAAGGCACGACACGCAGGTCGTATTTATTAAAACCAAAAGGCATAAAGAGAGGACTAAGGCCATAACCATGCACCATGCATCACAAAGAACATATAAACTCATAACAATAATACATAATTATTTTTCGTGAGTTATAAAAGGATCAAAAATATTGCACTTTCGAATAACACACTACGTAGAGGCAGCACGGGGGTTCCTCTTGCGCCTCCCATGGTGCAGCATGTGCCGCGCGAAATCCTAAGCCCGAACAACATGAACACTTCATGTGCCGCAGGGAACCCTTGCACCGTCGTTCAACACTTGAACCTCAGGCGCCTTGTTGGCAGCTTGACATCAACACTTGATGCTGCTGCCGCAAAACAAGAATAGGGTTTCCAAAACCCATTACGCTGCGCCTCTTGTGCAGAAACAAGGATTCCATAACCCCTGCCGCCACAAGCCAAGAACAAGGTTTCCTAAACCCTTGCGCCGCGCATTGAGAATAAGGATTCCATAACGCTGTTTTGTATCACATACATACCGAAAGCTTCGCAAAAACATATATCTTAATATAAAATGATTTTCACAAACATATGAACATCTTCATGAAGTTTTGAAAACAACATCACGCTTTGCATACAACATAAGAAACCAGAATATGTTTTCGCAAAGGGTTTCATACGATTTTCAGAAATAACATATTAAAGATCATATCTTTTGTCAAAACAAGAACAGAAAACATGTTATCTCATGTAAATGAAAACAGAAAATCGAATCATAGTTTCGCAAGACGCTCTGATACCACTGTTGGGAATTTTACGGATACAACACGCAGCAGAAAATAGGGATTCCCACCGAGGATCCATGCGAAAAAGCCATAATCTGAGTTTTTAAATGATTTACCTCTTGAAGCGTGAATCACTAACACCGTAATAGAAACGATGTCTCTGCGGTATTCACACGAACAGATTCACAAACGTCCAACGTCCACAAAGAGGAGCTCACGCCTCTCACACAGTGCTAGCTGCGAAGAGAAGAGAAGAAACTTGTCGCTCTCTCACTCACTTTTCTGTAGGTGCGGCTAGGGTTCAAAATTATGTCACTTAGCAGCCTCCCCTTAGCAGTACTATTTATAATAGTGACTCGCCTTAAGTGAGTGTGAGCAAGCAAGAAGGTAAGTCAGTGCAACCCTAGACCCATCTCGTTATGAGTCTGGCCCATATTTGAATCCGAGTCCAACTTGATCCATTGCTCCAATTTTAGTCTACTCTATGTGTGTGACCCTGCAGGTTCTTATTACGTTGGCAGTAATATTAAAATCCCATTTTAATATTACAAGCAGTGAGCGGTATCTAGCAATACATCGCTGCTACCCAAGTAATAAGAATGTCAATGATTTGACATAACCTTTTCGTGACCAATGTTTCCGTGTCATTTTGTCCCTTTGTCAAGATATCTAGATTGAACACAAGGCATGGAATACGTCACCCTTGTATAGTCCAATCATTCATTTCCTGATACTCGAGCAGACTTTGTAACAACAAATGAGATCAATATCTCATATTGACTCATTTGAGCATGACCATGCATTTCGCAGTCTCACTCAATCAGGGGGCCCGAAGATATCGCTCCTGTTATATAGGAGTGACAAATCCCATCTAGGTCACTCACATCCCTCTACATGATTTGCGGTATGTCCAATAACCAACTTTATAATCACCTTGTTACAGATGACGTTTGATGACATTAAAACACACAACTCCTCATGTAGGAATCGTAGTGATTTCAGGTCAAAGGACCACAAACACCATTGTCACTATGAGAATCGCTTATGACACTCACCTAACGATCCATGTAGCGTTCTCATGGTGGGTCACCCAAGACATCATTACTCTAATATGTACCCATGTGAAGACTTGATATCTCATATCCATGACCCGTGAGATGTGGTCATCAGTCTCTGCATATACTAGTCTCAATGTATTATTGTTGTCCTAATTAACAATAATACTTGACTAGGGACATTTAAGAATAGTGTTGTAACCAAAAGGATCTCACGATCAAGTCATCCACTTGATGTCCTATGGCATCAAACTTACTATTCTAAGGACTTTATTATGTTTATCAAAAAGAACACAATAAATGAAATGCCTCATATATAAAATAGCATAATAGAATATATGTAAATACAGAAAATGTATTAACCTCTAGGGCATACACCAACAAATTGTCCATTGGGGATTCTGAGTGGAATATGGAGGAGGATCGAGTACAGGATCCTACTCTTCAAGTTTTTCGACTTGTGCTAGGTTCAGTTTTTATATGGTAATTATGTGTTTGTTTGGAGTACGAAAGTTTTATATAATTAAGTTGTTACTAATCTATGTTATGTACTAGAAATGTATATTATTCAATTCTTGTATCTTGTGTTTCTCTAATTTGGTAAGTTTTCGTTATCTGCGAAAAAGAAATAATGAAACCCGTATTACTATAATATCAAATATTTTATAACTTGGGTAAGGAATTAAAAGGAATTGGCTTAAAATGTAATGCCCTTCGAAGGGTGTTACATTATTTGGTATCAGAGCCCAAGTTAGAGTCTTTTGGGTTTGTGAGTAGATTTGTCTTATTTGTGCTGTGTGTTTCTCTGTGCTTAGTTTCCAAAAGGAGACAACCTTGTTTGAAATGATTACATTTAGTTTTCGTGTATTGTGGTTAGTTTGACATTAAAGAAAGACAATGGCTCGTGGTGGAAGAGGTGCGCATATAAACACAGGACATGATAATGAAAGTATGGTTGCAGCTATGATAGCAATGCAAGGAATGGCTGATGTTACAATACAACAGAATCAGAGGACCGATCAGCAGTAATAAGCGACAGCCAAGACTCAAAATCTATTAGAATTGAATCAATCTCAGGATACAAGACTCCATAACTTTTGACCATCTAGGTTCCAAAAAGGGAGGAAGTGTAAGGTCAATCGATCCCAACGGAAATCGTACTTACATCCATCGAGGAATCAACAGCAACAACGAACAAATGGAAGAAGTACTAGTGGTAACAGATTCAGTTAGACCATAGTATCGACATCAAGAAGTTGGAAGTGTGGAAAGAATTACTTGACAAATGAGTGTACGATCAAAGGGATTATTTGTTTCACATGTGGGAAGCCCAGACACGTTGCTAGAGACTGTACTAAATCAAAGATAGAACCTTCCACGAGTAACGTATGTGTTTCACGACCTCAAGAAGGAGGAAGAGTCTATACGTTGGGTAGAGCAGAAGCCTCCTAATCTGAAGATCTTATTGAGGGAGATTGTGCCATAGCAAGAGATCCTTTAACTGTACTGTATAACTCGGGAGGCAACCCATTCTTTTATTGCATGTGACTGTGTGAACCATTTTTGTTTGGTTGTGTTTTCATTTCCTTTTGACTTGAATATTGCTACTTCTACTGCTAAACTTTCTATTATTACTCAAGCTTGTTTAAAACTATCCTATTGTTGTTCAAGATCGGAATTTTTCTATTGATTTGATTTATCTACTTCTTTCACAAATAGACAAAATCTTAGGGATGGATTGGTTACTTTCTAACCATATCCTGTTATATTATTCCAATAAAACTTTAATGTTTCTTGAGACTGAGATTTTGGGATTTGAATCCAAAAACTTCACTCCTAAATTTATTAGACCATATCAAATTCTTTGTTGGATAGGTCTGATAATCTACCGAATAGTCTTATCACTTTTCTTTCTAACCTTTATAGTGTCTTCCATGTATCTCAATTGAGAAAATATATTCCTGATTCAACCCATTTCATGGCACCAGATACAGGATGATAAAAAAAAGAGAACTTGATCTATAAGACATTTCTTGTTAAAATTAAGGATAGACGAGTGAAACAACTCAAAGAAATTGCCTTGGTGAAGGTAATCTGGAACAATGTGACGGGAGATACAACATGGGAACTAGATGACCAAATGAAGGGAGCCGTTGTTTTCTCTAAGATCGATTAGTGTGTTTTGGACTGTATGTGTGCTTGAGGCGGGCTCGAAAAAATAAAAAAGTTTCATGGATCATAAAGTTTCAGACTATTAATCCGGGACCAGGAGAACTTACTAAACCCAAAATCAGAAACAGTTGACAAAAATTTTCTGTATAAGTTTTTGTTACTTTCTATTATCCATTAGATAAAGCTATTATCCATTGGGTGATGTTATTGTCCATTGGATAATATCTGAGTTTTTTGGTTATATTTTATTATCTATTAGATAATGTTATTATCCATTGGATAATATTGTTATCCAGTGGGTAATGCTATTATCCATTGGGTAATGAATAGCGGTAGCTATTGTCCATTGGGTAATAACTCTTGGAAATATCTCATGTGAGTCAAGATGGTGGCTATGACACCTTTTTGATCAACTTATTAGAAACAAGCTTGGAAGAAAAGCTTTGCATATCCACCCTTGATTGAATCAATGGTTGTGATGGCTCGTAGTAAACAAAAAAAAATCTCTCTCACTCTCCTTGTATCTCACAGCCAAGATGGCGTTCAAAGGAGAACAAAACTCAATTTTCTATCATATTTTCATAAGCTATCATCTTTCATGCAAAAGCTAACACAATTCTCTCTCATTTTCTCTCCAAAGACTCATGGCCTTGGTGCCTAAAATCACCTTCCAATCTCTCATAATTTAAACCAACCATACCACTTGATTCTAAACATCATCCTAAGCAACTTTGATGTTGTGATCATGCCTTGGTTCAATCATTTTCAAGCTTGATTTTTGAGTTCAAGTTCTAGGGTTCTAAGGTTCGGTTCTTAAAACTTGATTTCTTATTTGATTCTTGAAATTCTAAGACCATAGTTTATCTATGGTTGTCCTACTCTAGCCTTGGATGTTAATATATTTGTGTTTACTTTGATTTTAAGAGTTACTTGGTGGAGGAAAATGATACAAAGGATCATACAAGGAGCCTAGGAAGCTACATCTAATGTAAGAGGGAGATTAACCTTATCAACCAATTATCGTGGTGAGGGGCATGAAATTGTATGAAGGTGATGAATCCATGTAAGGATTTATTCACCATATATGTGTGATTGTGTGATTTGCAATTATTTGTTCTATGTGAATTATTACTTTGGTATTATTCATGAACATGTTAGAGTAGAATTTTGATGCTTAAAATTGTATTGTATGGTATAAATTGTGGTTGAGAGGAAACAATTTTTGGTTCCAAAGACCATGAAGCTCACGGCCTCTATGCCCACAAATGGGTAATCCATTATAAAAATGATTTATTAAATGATAACCTAGATGATTAGTGGTAAGAAATGTAATTAAGGAATTACAAAATAAAAATGAAAATGAATATATTTTTATTATTAAATGGAAAGTAAATTTTGCTATGATATTGAAAATTAGGATGGAGAAATAATTTGGAAATTAAAGTATTTTATTTAAATAGATTTTTAAAGAGGAAGGTGGAAAAGGTTTTATTTAATTAAAATAAACGTAAGCTTTGGAAAGGATATTAGAAAATATTATTTAGAGGAGTTTTAGCAAGGAAATAATTTTTAAGGATAGTTTGGAATTTAAAATATTTTATTTAAGAAAGTTTTATTTAGAGTAAAGAATAAAGATTTTGAGGTATCTTGAATTAATTTAAATGATTTAAGTTTTTGTGAAAAACGTTAAGAAATATTATTTAGAGGAGGTTTAGTGGAAAATGTTAGAAATATTATTTAAATGTGATTTATTAAAGAAATATTGGAATTAAAGTTCAATTTTTATATTAAATGACAAAAGTTTTAATTTGAGCTTAGAATATTAAGAAAATATTTTACGCGATTGAAAATACGTAGAAAAACTCTTATGCGATTTAAAAATAGTGATTTTTAGCTATGCGATTGAAAAAACATTTTAAATTCTTTATGCAATTGAGAAAATGTTGGAAAACTGTTACGCGATTTGAAAACGCAACAAAAGTTTTACGCGATTCTGAAAATACGATAAAAATGCTATGCGATTGAGAG
Organism: Ormosia semicastrata; assembly: GCA_029884595.1. Classification (NCBI taxonomy): domain Eukaryota; kingdom Viridiplantae; phylum Streptophyta; class Magnoliopsida; order Fabales; family Fabaceae; genus Ormosia; species Ormosia semicastrata. The sequence goes on along the minus strand of JAQQTO010000048.1, from coordinate 35,261,036 downwards.
GAACAACAAGTTTTGTTGTCGGGTCGATATACTGGACCCAGGGATATCACTGTGTGAATGTAGCGGGTAGTGGCTTGTGATATGCATTGAGTCATTGATTATGCATCATTTTACAGACGGGTGTCTGAAAGGCTATTATTGTCTAGGAGTGGAATTACACCTAAGTGCGGGTGTGAATTATGTAGTGAAGATCTATGAATGATCTTGGAGGCGTCAGGACGCGAAATTTCACATATGGCCAGTTAGAAAGCGCTACTATGCCGTGGCAACTTATGCAAATGTACCGACGATCTCGACGAGACACTATTCCTATTCCCGATCTGGCATAGAATGTTTTGTATAATGCCTGATGTACACATTGAAAATTATAGCACTTAGTTTGAGGCGGCCGATATACAGACATATCTTCTGGATCATTCTCTCTAAAATTGTGTTTAGCTCCATGGAGTAGGAAAATTAATCATTGTGCATATGCATAGTCAGTCATCATACTGTAGTGATATATATGTTTGTAGTGTTAGCTGTTATTCGAAGAAATGATTATATGATGCCATGAATTTGTTGTTGTTGGTGTATGCCCTAGATGTAACATCCCAAAAATTTATTTATTTTATTATAAATAATCATTTTATAATATTTATAGTTTTTAGGAATTTTTGTGGAATTTTCTAGAAACGTTGAATATTTTAATATATTCTTCATTTTGCATGCCCGTTGAGCGAAGCCGGGAAAACAAAAATATTTTTCCTGAGGCTGGTAAACTTTGGACTGTGAAAACGTCGACAGGGGCTCTTACTCAACTCGAGGCTGGATACAGTTTACGAGGTTTACGTTTTACGAGATTTTATCTGATAAATAAAATCACTGTATCATAAAATCCTCTGATGAATAATGAAATATTATTTTCATCAAACGTAACTTTTATTCATTGAAAATAATTTTAACAGTGTAATTAAATCATCTGTCAGATGTATTTAACTAAGAAGACAAGCTTATAATGCACTTTATCGAGAAGCGCGTGAAGCTTCTCAAGGAAGCTACAAGGAAGCTTCTAGGAAGCTTCTTCTTCAGCCACTATTCACTCTCTCTCCTCCCTCTCATTGTGCAGCACGGTAATATCACAATTATTCCCTCCCATTTTTTCTCATTCACGCTGGTCTCTCTTTCTCCCTCACGCAGCTCTTATTTCTCTTCCTCTTTTCTCCATACGGCTACACACCCACAAACACCATTGTAGATTTTCAAGCTTCCCTTGCTCAAGCCAAACTTAAACCATTTCTTCCCCTCTCCATCCTCAAGCTTTCCTCTTTGTGAAACTCCTCCTTTCTCCTCCATTTTCGTGGTTGGCAGCCCAACATCAAAGCTTCAAGCTTTAAGGTAAAGCTCTCAACTTTCTTCTCTTTTTCTCCCCATTTTTGTATTCTATGGTCACATTGGTGACTATGGATGCCATTTCCACCCTTTGATCTTTATTTTTATGGATTTGAACACTAAGGTTTCTGTGGTGGTAAGGCACGAAATTCCCCAGCAAAAAGGAGCTTCCTTTTTCCTTGTTCTTTACTGAGATAAGAGGAAGATTATTCTCTTCAACTTATTTTGGTAGTGAGAAACTCTCTGTTTGTGATTGATTGTGAGAAAACCTATTGAAGGTTACCTATGTTTACATGTTGTTTATAATGTGTTTGTGCTATTAGATTGTTTGTGTATATTCATGTATCTGAGTGGACTGGAATGTATGACTTGGAGGAAAATGATGTCGGATTGATTCCCGGATGGCTACGGTTTTGATGCCCAAAATTTAGGGATTCTTTGTGAACAATTGTAAAGTGAGAATTTTGACCATTTAGTAGACTTCTCCAAAGTCAATTTCCGTCGAGTAGGATGCCAATATCCATCGAGTAAGAATTCTAACCATTTAGTAGACTTCTCCAATGTCAATTTTCGTCGACTAGGATGCTAATATCCGTCGAGTGAGAATTCTGACCATTTAGTAGACTTCTCCAATGTCAATTTCCATCGAGTAGGATGCTAATATCCGTGGAGTGAGACTTCTGACCATTCAGTAGAGACACTTCTCCAATGTCAATTTCCGTCGAGTAGGATGCCAATATCCGTCGAGTGAGAATTCTGACCATTTAGTAGAGACACTTCTCCAATGTCAATTTTCATCGAGTGGGATGCCAATATCCGTCGAGTAAGAATTCTGACCATTTAGTAGACTTCTCAAATGTCAATTTCTATCGAGTAGGATGCCAATATCTGTCGAGTGAGACTTCTGACCATTAAGTAGAGACACTTCTCTAATGTCAATTTCCATCGAGTAGGATGCTAATATCCGTCGAGTGAGAATTCTGACCATTTAGTAGACTTCTCCAATGTCAATTTCCGTCGAGTAGGATGCTAATATCCGACGAGTGAGACTTCTGACCATTCAGTAGAGACACTTCTCCAATGTCAATTTCTGTCAAGTAGGATGCCAATATCCGTCGAGTGAGAATTCTGACCATTTAGTAGACACTTCTCCAATGTCAATTTCTGTCGAGTAGGATGCCAATATCCATCGAGTAAGAATTTTGACCATTTAGTAGACTTCTCCAATGTCAATTTCCATCGAGTAGGATGCCAATATCCATCGAGTGAGAATTCTGACCATTTAGTAGAGACACTTCTCCAATGTCAATTTTCGTCGAGTAGGATGCCAATATCCGTCGAGTGAGACTTCTGACCATTCAGTAGAGACACTTCTCTAATGTCAATTTCCGTCGAGTAGGATGCTAATATCCGTCGAGTGAGAATTCTGACCATTTAGTAGAGACACTTCTCCAATGTCAATTTTCGTCGAGTAGGATGCCAATATCCGTCGAGTGAGAATTCTGACCATTTAGTAGAGACACTTCACCAATGTCAATTTCCGTCGAGTAGGATGCCAATATCCGTCGAGTGAGAATTTTGACCATTTAGTAGAGATACTTCTCCAATGTCAATTTTCGTCGAGTAGGATGTCAATATCCGTCGAGTAAGAATTCTGACCATTTAATGGAGACACTTCTCCAATGTCAATTTTTGTCGAGTAGGATTCCAATATCCGTCGAGTAAGAATTCTGACCATTTAGTAGACACTCTGCCAATGTCAATTTCTATCGAGTAGGATGCTAATATCTGTCGAGTAAGAATTCTGACCATTTAGTAGAGACACTTCTCCAATGTCAATTTCCGTCGAGTAGGATGCCAATATCCATTAAGTAAGAATTCTGACCATTTAGTGGAGACAATTCTCTAATGTCAATTTCCATCGAGTAGGATGCCAATATCCGTCGAGTAAGAATTCTGACCATTTAGTAGACACTTCTCCAATGTCAATTTCCGTCGAGTAGGATGCTAATATCCGTCGAGTAAGAATTCTGACCATTTAGTAGACACTCCTCCAATGTCAATTTCCGTCGAGTAGGATGCTAATATTCGTCGAGTAAGAATTCTGACCATTTAGTAGAGACACTTCTCCAATGTCAATTTCCGTCGAGTCGGATGCCAATATCCGTTGAGTAAGAATTCTAACCATTTAGTAAACACTTCTCCAACGTCAATTTTCGTCGAGTAGGATGCTAATATCCGTCGAATGAGAATTCTGACCATTTAGTAGAGACACTTCTCCAATGTCAATTTTCGTCGAGTAGGATGCCAATACCCGTCGAATCCAGAACTAAAAATTTATTACCAAACACCTAGTGATTAAATTAATGGTAATAGGATGCAAGGATTAGTAAATTGGAAAACTTAATTGTACCTTGAGATTCATAAATTTTAAAGAACTAAGAATAATAGTCTGCCTTATAGTTTTGAGCAATTTTTGGAATAAAGGAAGAATAAGAGTGTGAGAAGGGCTTTGAGGAACTTAGACTAGACATTCTCAGAGAGTTAACGCGAGAACATAAAGGACTTAAAGCATAACTTTCATAGTAACTTTGAATGGCATATGTTCACCTATGAGATTTTAGTATTGATTCGTTGTGGTTTGTGAATTTGAATAAGTTATGCTATCATTATGAATATATATATATATATATATATATATATATATATATATATATATATATATGCATATATACATACGTATGCATTGAACCTATATGCATTGAAGCATGCATTGTCATTGTGACATTGGGCTGACGAACTGGACCTTGGAAACATCTGATAGACTACTAAGTCTAATGTGATTTGAGTTCATTGGATATGCAATTGAGCATTATACAGTTATGGCGTGTTATGCCTAGGAGTGGACGAGGACTTGCAGGATAGTGGGGACTTTTTAGACCTAGGGGATGTCAGGGTGCGGTGTTTCACTTGTGATCCGGTTATCACCTTATATATATATACCCCTGGTCGTGAAACACTATTGCAACGCACTGGCTGCCCGACAAAGCACTATTACTTTCCATGGCCCGGCGTAGACTATCTGTTGAGGGGGGACAGATCTTCTGGAGCGTTCATCTCTGAAAACCTTGAGTTTAGCTCCATGGAGTAGGAAATGAGTACATCGTACATGAGAATAGTCAGCATACGCATTACGCATATGCATGGTTAGTTCACACATTATCATGGGCATGGTTAACATACATATTGTGGAAACATAAACACTTGTTATATATCTATAGTGAATACTTGTTGTTATAGTGCTATTGATAATTGTATTATCATGGAATATGCTTTCTGATAATGCCTACGCAATTGATAACTAGAACATGTTTGTAATATCTGTATGCATGGAATGACTTCGTCATTCATGTTATGTTTCTTTGCTGCCATCATAGGTAATGAAAGTAGAATGTCTTACCTCTTTTCTGTATTTGTTGCTATTCTGTATGGTTTTTGGTTAAAGTCTGAAAAGGGGGCAAAGTCGAACCTACTAGAGATATTGGTTTGATTTTCTGCGTTCGTAAGGACACCTTGAAGGGACCCTATTGGTTTCATCGTATTGGAGTTCACCGAAGGTGCCAGGGCTTGGCGAGTCAACTAGACCGACAAGAGTACGTGATTTATTGGGAATCTGACCTTGACCGTGAAGAGGACTGCGATTGAAGACCTTATCTCGTATTTCTCACTACACCGGTGTGCCCGGGGTTGTCTTACGCATTCAGGATCCGAGGGAGTACCCAACTCCTTAGTCGAGGATATGTTGTGGCGAGTTTATACTTTATTTTGCATTATCTGCATTAAGTGTATTTTTGGGTATATGTATATTTTAAGGTGATTATCTAGTCTTAAATGTTGTAAATTGAATACATCTTCTAATTCGCCTTTGCACTGGTTGTATATGTAACTATTCATTCGTGGCTCCTATTTTCCTCATATGTGAAATGATTAATATTTTTATAAAGTTTGTTATTTGAAAATGATAGCACGCCAAAATTTAGTGACCATGACATAATGACGATTGTGCCGTGGTTATTAAATTGAGGGGTGTTACACTAGAGGCTAATACATTTTCTGTATTTACATACATTCTATTATGCTATTTTATATATGAGGCATTTCATTTATTGTGTTCTTTTTTGATAAACATAATAAAGTCCTTAGAATAGTAAGTTTGATGCCATAGGACATCAAGTGGATGACTTGATTGTGAGATCCTTTTGGTTACAATATTATTCTTAATTGTCCCTAGTCAAGTATTATTGTTAATTAGGACAACAATAATACATTGAGACTAGTATGTGCATAAACTGATGACCACATCTCACAGGTCATGGATATGTGATATCAAGTCTTCACATGGGTACACGTTAGAGTAATGATGTACTGGACTGACCCACCATGAGAACGCTACATGGATCGTTAGAGTGTCATAAGCGATTCTCATAGTGATAATGGTGTTTGTGGTCTTTTGACCTGAAATCACTACGATTCCTATATGAGGAGTTGTGTGTTTTAATGCCATCAACTTCATCTGTAACAAGGTGATTATAAAGTTGGTTATTGGACATACCGCGAATCATGCAGAAGGATGTGTGTGACCTAGATGGGATATGTCACTCCTACATAACAGAAGCGATATCTTCGGGGCCCCTGATTGAGTGAGACTGCGAAATGCATGGCCATACTCAAATGAGTCAATATGAGATATTGATCTCATTTGTTATTACAAAGTCTACTCGAGTATCAGGAAACGAAAGATTGGACTATACAAGGGTGATGCATTGCATGCCTTGTGTTCAATCTAGATATCTTGACAAAGGGACTAAACGACATGGAAACATTGGTCACGGAAAGGTTATGTCAAATCACTGACATTCTTATTACTTGGGTAGCAGCGATGTGTTTCTAGATACCGCTCACTGCTTGTAATATTAAAATGGGATTTTAATATCACTGCCAACGTAATAAGAACCTGTAGGGTCACACACATAGAGCAAACTAAAATTGGAGCAATGGATCCAAGTTGGACTCAGATTCAAATATGGGCCAGACTCATAACAGATGGGTCTAGGGTTGCACAGCTTACCTTGCTGCTGCTCACACTCACTTAAGGCAGTCACTATTATAAATAGTACTGCTAAGGGGCTGCTAAGATACACAATTTCAAAACCCTAGTCGCACCTACAAAAAAGTGAGCGAGAGAGCGACAGGTTTCTTCTCTTCTCTTCGCAGCTAGCACTGTGTGAGAGACGTGAGGCTCTTCTTTGCAGACGTTGGACGTTCATGAGTCTGTTCGTGTGGATACCGCAGAGACATCATTTCTATTAGGGTGTTGGTGATTCACGCTTCAAGAGGTAAATCATTTTAAAAACTGGATTATGGCTTTTTCGCATGGATCCTCGGTGGGAATCCCTGTTTTCCACTGCGTGTTGTATCCGCAATTCCCAACAATGGTATCAGAGCATCTTGCGAAAACATGATTTGATTTTCTGTTTTCGTTTACATAAGATAACATGTTTTCTGTTCTTGTTTTTGACAAAAGATATGATCTTTAATATGTTATTTCAGAAAATCGTATGAAACCCTTTGCGAAAACATATTATGTTTTATGTGTTGTATGCAAAACTGTGATGTTGTTTTCAAAAATCATGAAGATGTTCATATGTTCTGTGAAAACCGTTTTGTATTAAGATGTATGCTTTTGCGAAGCTTTCTGGTATGTATGTGATACGTACAACGTTATGGAATCCTTATTCAAAATTTCTTGGCCCAAAGGAAAACCGATTTGTTTATATTGTATATGAGTAAGTATGATTGTTGTTATTGTCTCTATACTGTCATGATGGTATTGATGTAGGGGATCTCACCTCTTCGTATTATTGTTTGGTCTATTCTGTGTTATGCTATTATTCTATGAAGGCTGCGATGTCAACGAGGCAAGATCCACAGGATTTTGCTAGTGTGAAGTTTCATGGGGACATCGAAGCATGGAATGTCCATTGGGACATGGGGCGTATTCAGTATGTTGGAGATGTTACCTTGCTTTGGCGTCGGACTCAGCATGCAGTTGCTACATTTTCTTTGGACATCGTTGTTTGCCTGGGGTTTTATATACCTACTGGGGAGTTATAGGGTAATCATAGAACTACCCTTAGGGAGGACTTTGTGTAGTCAACTACTTGGACTCCCGTCCGTAGTGACATGCCCCGACCGGGGAATTTGTCCGTTGGCGATCCCGAGGAGGATTTAGAGGAGGGTTGGGTATAGGACCATACTCTTCAAATTTTTGGACTTGGGCTAGGTTTAGTTTTTGTATGGTAATTTTGTGTTTGTTTGGAGTACAAAAGTTTTAAGTAATTAAGTTATTACTAATCTATGTTATGTACTAGAGATGTAAATTATTCAGTCCTTGTATCTTGTGTTTCTCTAATTTGGTAAGTTTACGTTATCCGTGAAAAAGAAATTATGAAACCCGTATTACTATAATATTAAATATTTTATAATTTGGGTAAGGAATTAAAAGGAATTGGCTTAAAATGTAATGCCCTTCAGAGGGTGTTACATTAGTTCATGTGGCAACTAGGGCCGACGAGGGTGGGGAGTGGTCACCGGTGCTAAAAGATGAAGCACGGACAAGGAGCGGCTCCTGGTAGGCTTCTAGCCAGAGGGACACATGAATGAACTGAATACACATCGAAATGAAAGGGATCCAGAGATTGTGCAAGTATGGGACTGCATAGTTGAGGATGGCTTAAAGGAATTGATTAGTACTACCCATAAAAACAAGATGCATCTTCTTTTTGGGAGCGAAGAACATAAGTATTCCATAGTTAAGCATGCTTGACTTGGAGCACTTGTGGGATGGGTGACCTTTTGGGAAGTTTCCTAGGATACATGTAAGTGAGAACAAAGCACGCTGAAAAGACCCGTGTTGGTTTGTGGGGACACTCATCGATCCTGCAGGCAGTCTTGGGACGTTACAAACTTAACATGAGGCAAAGAATGTAGGTATTTGAATTAAAATATCACCCAGGAAAAGCTGATGTGATAGCTGATGCCCTTACTAGAAAGTCACTACATGTATCCTATCTAAAGATTCAAGAATTTGAGTTGTTAGAGAAATTTTGAGATTTATATCTCTCAATAACCCTACAACCAAAAATTTTGTGCATGAGTCAAACAGAAATTGTCAGTGAAATTAAATCACAAGTTAGACAAAAACATAACACTGAACAATTTTTGCAAATGATCAAAGATCAAGTTGCTCAAGGAAAAGAAAGGGAATTTCAAGTAACAAATGATAGGACTGTGATGTATAAGGACAGACTATGTATTCCAGATGATAAAGAATTGAGAAATCAAATACAGGAGAAAGCCCATTGTAGTAAATATATCATATATCCAAGAACCACCAAAATGTACCAAGATCTTAAAAAAAATTCTAGTGGCCAAAGATGAAAGAGGAAATTGCAAGATTTTTAGCTAGGTGTTTAATATGTCAAAAAGTTAAGATAGAACATGTAACATCCTAATACAGATATCTAAATATATCCTACATATACAAATATAAAAAAATAACCAGTACTAGAGACGTCACTTCCACATATTATATACTAACATATATCCATAATCACCACTGAGTAATTATATAAAACCTTGAGAAAATGCAAAAATCTTAAACTCATACATATATATATACAACACTAGCCACAAAAAAACATATTGTAATACATACTACTTAAAACATACAAAGCAAATATAAACTTTATACATCAGCTTTGTCTACTAAAGCATATAAAAACTATACTAGTCTTCATGCTTCATCTTCATTCCCTTAACAGGGTCTGTACCTCTGTACCTAGATTTACATGGAAGAACAACTGGGGTGGGAATTACAATTCTCAGTAAAAGCAATTCAAGAACCAGCAAATATAACAATTGCTATAACTACTAACATAAGAGTTTCCTCCATTAATTCTCATAACTGCACACTACTAAGTAGTGTGGTCTAAACCGATAGCCTACACACCGTTAAATATAAACAACTGCCCATGCAGCTGTAAATATCAATAGTGACAGACAATGCCCATACAATTATCTATAAATGCAATGCAGATGATATGCAATATGATTATACCTAAGAAAGATCCTAAGGATATGCTTATGAAATACTTTGTTTTGAAATACATGCAGAGTTTGAATTTGAAAACTAAGAAATTCATTAGGAACTAGTTGAGTATATTATCTCATGGTGAATAGAGGAAAAGCTTATCCTCACATCACACATATCCTAGCACACTGAGAAGTTCGGGCTGAATCCTTGTTCAAAAGAACCTTACGGACTCCCTACTTATCTCCCTTGACCTTGGCACTATCGAGATATCAGGGTTTTGTCCTTCCTCAAAAGAGTCTTTTAGACACCCATCTATCTCCCTTGGCCTTCATGAATGGGCATCAAAGGATACTCACTAAGATCAATACTACTAGACCATTTTCATAGACATACATACTTATATCTAAACACCACCTCATCACTCATCACTCTTAAGTGATCTCTATGCAACACTATGTTGCTAAGGTGTTAGATACTCACCTATGGCAAACCATTACTCTTGGTCATACTAAGGTTCTCATAACTTTCATATACAAGCTAGATTAACTAACTAGTATGTGACAAACATAGTGTTATGTTTACCTCTTACATAAACACCATCTTAACATTCCTATAGACTCAACTCATCCTAGTGAAAGAGCCTATCTTAGCCAATGTCTCATTCAACCTTGCTTAAGGAAACAAATGAGAATTTCATAATAACTTTACATACTTAATGAATGTAACAAGCTTATAAGTCAACACTCATCCTATTGTGTATTCTACAATGCACAAGTCCCATTTAGTCGAGGTTCGTGATATGTCGTAGAATGCCCCCAGTAATATGAGTAAGGTTAGGATCGAGAATAGATCACTCTGCTTAAAATCATCACACCGTCATTCAGGATTTATAGTAGGTTTCTCCCATATAGATTTTGTCTATGGGGCTAATTTAATTCTTAATGTAAACTGATCTTGCACCGAGATCCATATTATGATTTATCATAATATCACGATCTGAGCTCGTGATCCGGTCCATATAATGACAAGTGTTATTTCAACTCTGAGCGTTGTCCTTTTAGATGCTCTATCAAGTATAGTATGCCACGTGGTCAAAAGATAGTGGAAGTTTCCGTTTGGGATTCGTAACATTATTATTGCCGTTTTTAAATTTTGAAATGAAAGGGAAGAGACGCTTTTGCCCCCATTCACGGTAATGGTTGGGTTGCCCTCCACGTCTATAAAAGGGAGTGAGGGGAAAACCTTTCACCTTCTTCTCTCCTTCCATTTCTATTTTCACACTCGGGGAACCTAGGCAATTTCCAGTGACTTTTTTGGCGAGACTTCAGCGAGCATTTGCTTGCAGTTTCAACCACCCAGCACCTTTTCCTTCTTAAAAATAAGGTACTTCCTTTTCCCACTTTATTTTTCTTCCATAATCTTCCATTGTGAGATGGAAAATGTTGCAAAATAGTAATGAGGAGAGTGTTTCCTCAGAAATCTTAAGTGCTCCGTCGTCTTCGCTACCTCAGGCATGGCAGAGATGTTTTTCTGATGGTAGGGATTCTGATAGAGGTCTAAGGTCGATAACCGGGATGGATATCTTAGAGGTATTACAGAGGATGGATTGTGCTAGGGAACTTGCAAGATAAAGACCAACACGTCTGCTTTCCACACTCATGATGGAGTTAGAGAACATTAGTGAGTCCTCTTCTAATTCTAACATAAGTGTGGCCTTTGTAGGTAACACTATCAACGCGGACATGGCACATCAGAGAACGAAACCTTCAGAATCAAGGGAACACATCTTCCCAAGAGATGTCGACCTATACCAACAGGTCAACTGATAAGTCCTAGGCACTTTTTCAAATGTAGAGACCTCGAAGGATGCCCGACTAAACAATAATACTTGCACCTCACTGAAGACCGACTTCATGACAAAGAATATACAACTGTCAAACTAAGAAAGAGTCTGCTCAACAAGGAAGGAAGGCGATCACTTCATCAATATGTATGATGCACTATTTACCCGAATCGGGGTCTAGCTTCCATTCTTCAACTTCGAGATCGGAGTCCTGAACCACCTACGGGTAGCTCTAACACAACTACACTCGAATGCATGGGACTTTCTCAGGACTTCGAGCTTATATATAGGACCTTCAAATGATCGTACTCTGTTAGGTCATTTTTCTTTCTTTTCACCCCATTTTCACCCTCCGCGAATAGTTTCCAAAAAGGGTGGGTCACTTTGCGTGCATAAGTCGGGTGGAAAGTGGTTAAACTTTACCAAAAGTCCTTTAAAAACTTCAAGAAGGACTTATTCTGAGATGAAGGAGCTCCAGGATCAACTTATATTGGACCCAGGCAGTGTGAGACAAGAGCTTGGAAGAAATAGAAACTATGATGTTCGCACTGTTTGAGGATTGAAGTCGTCATCCTCAACTTCCTAGTTGAATGGGCTGATAAGGGTGGGGCTGTAAAGATGCCCTAGATGAGCCATTTGACTCAATAAAACCATTACTAGGTATCTCGTCATTTATATATTTCATTGCTTATTGTAACATTTTTGTTTCCTATTTGCTGAGAGTATGGCACCTCTTAGCAGTCTCGAACTTCTCGCCATGCAACTAGTTACAAGGAAAGCTAGGGCCTCGAGATCCATATCCTAACCCACGGTCGCAGTTCCACCACCTCAACCTATGGTGGCTGTTCCTTCTCCACCATCTACCGTACAGGAGGCAGAGCCCGGTTCTCTTACCCAACCTCTTCAGCGATGGAAAAGAAAGGCAAATAGCCAAAGGGAGCAAAAGGAGAGAGACCAGTGACCGAGACAATTCCTATTGACCTTACTTTTAGCCTGGAGTTTGAGATCCCAGAGGGTGCACCCCTGCACTTTTCTCTAGGGTTAGTATGGGGCAAAGGAGTTGATAATGCTTTTCTGTCCCCAGTTGACCAAGACATCTTAATAGAGCATAACTTGCTGGAGCTTCTCCAAGATGCCCAAGTGTTGGCTTTATGCAATGCCTCTATCCTCTAGTTTCTGGAATTTGCTTTCGAGTCAATTCGTCAGACTTGGGAGTTGGAGAAAGAGCTAGAATCCCTCAAGGGTGAAAAATAAAGGCTCAAGTTGGCCATTGCTCAAAAGGATGGGTAGCTGGCCTAAGTCAATGAAGAGCTTGGCTTGTGTAGGATCGAGATCACTGGGTTCCAAGCTAAAGTTATTGAGGAGGTTACTAAGGTTGATGGGCTCTGGGCCCAAATTGCTGAGGGAGTTGCTCGAGATAATAATTATAAAGATTAGCTTAACTTTTGCCGAGTCTACTCTTACTACCCTTTGAGCTGAGAATGAGATTCTTCGTCAGTTTAAGGCCAAACTTAAAGATGATATTATATATATCAAGGATGAATAGGTGCACTCGGTCCATGAATATTTCTCAAATGCACTTGCTCAACTTCGCCTTCTGAACCCAAACCTTATTAAGGAGGGAACTGGTTCAAGGAAGGTAGTCTGAGATAATCAGATTGTGGATGCCATTCTCGAAGCTACTCTTGTGAATCAAGTTCATATGATGGCGAAGGTCGATGAGGAAGAAAAGGAAGAACATTCAAGGGGCGGCCCAACAGAAGAGGCCGAGGTAGATGAAGAACCTACCTCAGAGGAGTTTACCCCAAAAGCTTGATTTTTTCTGTTTCTTTTTATTTTACCCTATGTGTAGGGTTATTTTGTTTGCACTTGGACAAGTCCCAGTCTTGGGCATCTATTTAATGTCAGTAGTTAGAATATTTTCTTCATATTATTGTTGTCTTTTGCTTTTTCCTTGTCAAGATAGGTCCAACGCTCGATCTCGATGATTCCATTTATACTTAGAGTATATTTTTTCTTTTATTCAACCGAGATGGGTCCAACACTCGATATCGATATTTCTCTTCTACACTTAGGAAATGCTTGTGTCTTTCTTAACTGAGATGGGTTCAACGCTCAATCTCGGTTATTCATTTTTACACTTAGCGAACACTCGTGTTTCTCCTCAACTGAGATGGGTCCTACACTCGATCTCGATGGTTCTTTTACACTTAGTGAATCCTTGTGTTTCTTTATCACAAATGTTCCTCCACTATTGTTGACACTTAATCAAATTTTTAAGTGTAAAATTATGAAGTATGACTTTGACACAGAAGCCTCTTTAAGTAGTGTCCATGTATCCCGGGCTACGGTCAAATACACTTAACCTCTTTAAACTTTTAAGTTTATGGGTTAAGGTCAAGATCATTAGGGCACGGGTTAAAACCCTTGAATTCACTCCTTGAACTCGGATACCTATCAAGTGCATTCCTTTGTTTGACCTTCATTTACACATTAGAATAACTTATCCTAATTGGACCTTATATTCCCCGGACCACTCCAAGGTGTGATAACCTTGTGGATTGAAATTGTCATAGATGAATTAAATAATCAAATGTTGAAGAAACAAAAATTTTATATTTTCATATCGAAACTTGTCACTTACATGATAAAAATAACAATATAAAGGCATTTAACTATAATATTTCGTTAGCATATCAGCATTCTAGAAATTCTTGATAGTTTTGCTAAAGAGAGTTTCTAGAGTATAGGCTCCTGTATTTGTTTTGGACATGATCATATATAGTCCATCCCAATTATGAGCTAACTTTCTATCTTTTGCATTTTTACCTCTGATATCCACCCTATGGAATATAAGGTCGCCAGGGTCAAATCTTCGTGGATTCACTTTAGAGTTATACCGCTAGGCAATCTTCTATTTAAGGCCGGCTTCACGGACATGGGCAATGCAGCATTGTTCTTCCAACAAGTCCAATTCATGGCGGATGAGGTCTAGGTTGGCTTCCTCAGAAAAGTTCTATCTCCTCCACCTCGATTCTCCTATTTCAACCGAGATCATAGCCTCGCAACCATAAGTCAATTTAAAAGGAGTTTCTCCTATGAAGGAATAGGGTGTGGTCAGAAATGCCCATAAAACATGATCAAGATGCTTCACCCAATTCCACTTGGCATCATCAAGCCTCTTTTTTATTCTTCTAAGTATGGCCTGGTTGGTGGCTTCAACTTGCCCATTAGTCTTTGGATGTTATACCGAGATGAAATATTATTTGATCTTGATATCGACTAAAAGATCCTTGAACTTCTAATCTGTGAATTAGGTTTTGTTATCCGTGACAATAGATTCCTGGATACCAAACTTGCTAATAATGTTCTTATAAGCAAATTTTTGGATCCTAGTTGAAGTGATGATTGATAATGGTTCAGCCTCAAGTCACTTAGTAAAATAATCAACCACCACCAATGACTACTTGATCTGCTTTGGTGCTTAGGGAAAAGGACCTATCCATCCCCCACTGATAAAAAGGCTAGTGGACAAACATTATAGATAGTTCTTCTAGTTAGGCAGCATAGATATCTGAGTACCGCTAACATTGATCACATTTCTATATGTGCTCCTAGTTGTCAACTTCCACACTTGGCCAATATTATCCAACCCTCAACGTTTTCTATACTAAGGAATTTTTGCAGGTGATGGCCAAAGCTCCCTTTATGGATTTCGTCCAAGACGTACTCCACTTCCTTAGGCCCGAGGCACTTAAATAGGGGAGACAAAAACTTGTAATGGTATAGCTAATTATCAAGGATGGTGTAACACCCTCCTTAGGGCATCACATTTTCGACTCCCGACTCATAATCTGAAAAGAAGTTCGCACAAAGTTTGAGTTATAAAAGATGGGTTTCAAAATTTCTTCTTTACTGAAATGTAAATTTACTGAAAATATTAGGTAATATTGAAAATCATGTTTCAACTATTCATTATGCAATATTGACACCAATTAATATCACAATTTAAAGAGAAATATAAAATTAACAGACTTTTTTTTTACAGTAGCAAACCCCATGACGGGTCCTACTTAATAGCACGGTACAACACTAACATTAAATCTTAACATACTTGTTCATTCTCTTGTATCAACTTGATGCATTAGAACTCTACTCATTATCTACCCGGCACATCTTCGAACTTGAGACAGCCACTTTTCAATGTTTCCATTAATCTCTGAGTATCTACCACTCGTTATGTCTAAGACAACTCATTCCTTCTACTGTATAATTTTAACAATACAGACAAAGCAAAACAATATAACAAAGAGGTGAGATCACCTACACCAACATCAACATGGCAACACAGAGATAACACAAACAGCAATATCATACAGATAGATCATACCATAATCATGCTATCAGCATTAATCAACTATCATCATTTAATCATTTATCAGTTCAATCATCATCCAAGTACTCAAAACAATTGTCATAACCAATAACCAATATTCCTCAATTAATATATCACACAGATATAAATGCTCAGATTTATGCATATGTACAAAGACTCATTTTATCAAAAACAACTCCATGGAGGTTTTCACAATTTCGAGAAGAATGCTCTGGTTAATTGTCAGCCTTAGCCCAAAGACAATCTCCCAGTCGTTGAAAAGAATCGTGTTCTTGTCGGGTATTGTCAATGCTTTGCAACGGATCATCGCCATATGGCACATGGGTACCCGCTTAACCGTCCCACGGTCGACCACCGCACCTCGACGCCCCCAAGATCTATCATAGACCTCACTATCAATTCTCATTCCCTCTTCAACCACAAGGGCCATAATAGCTATTAGCTATATTTTATACAATGCACGAATATATCAGTGCAAGTCCAACCCCAAAGGGCCAAATCTTTTCAATTTCATTTGTTCAATGTAATCATATGCTTCAATTCATATTTTTCCAATGCACGTATAATGCACCAAATCCAATCATAGACATATCTTTCCAATGCATGTATAATGCACCAAATGCCAATCACAGGCAAAACATGTCATTTTCTCACACAACATCCATATACTGGTTCTACAGTATTTATACTGTATTTTCAACAGGAAAATCATATTATCACATTTTCATAGTTATAAAAACTCTTTCGTCGTGTTTTCACAAAATTGTGCAACATTTCCATTTCGTTTTCACAATTCCAAAACGTTTCTGTTACGTTTTCACAATAATGCAACTCTTCTGTTGCACCTTTAAATCACGTATTAATTTTTTAAACATTTTTCTCAATCACATAAAAATATACGTTTCTCAAATCGCGTAATGATTTTTCATCATTTTCAAAATTGCATAACTTAAAAATATTCTTTTAAGTTGCGTAAATCATTTTCCATCATTCTCAAAATATTTAAAACACTTTCCAAATCACATAAGATTTTCTGCCATTTTCACAATTACGTAAAAATATTCTATCATTACCTAAACACGTAGTGATTTTTTAATAATATTTTCAATAGTGTAAAATATTTAAACGCTTTCCAAATCGCGTAGAAATATTTTAACATTTTTCAAATTGTGTAGAAATATTTTACTGTATTTCAAATCATTTTTAAGATACGTAAAATATTTTTCAACATTTTACAATTACGTAAAATATTCCACAACATTCCAAACAATATTTTGGACTTAAATAAATCAATCTTAATTCAAGAAATCCTTTTCCAAAATATAATTCTCAAAATCACTTTTCCATTGATATAAATCAATGTTTCAAAACTTAGCATTTTCTAACGTACTTCAAAACTCAAAAATAAGTTATACGTTAGTAAATTTTTAAAATACCATTATATTCTCCATTTTTCCCAAATCATTTCCAAATCAACCTTCCTCAAAATAATATAACTTTCTACTTCATTTAATATATCTTCTTATTCAAGAAAATCCTTTTTCATAGTATATTTCACAAATTCACAATTCCATTGAATTAAATCAATGTTTCTAACTTTAAAAATTACTAACGCTTTTCAAAATCCAACGGATGAGTTACACGTTAGAAAATACCAAATACTCTGATTCCCTTTTCAAATTCCTTGTATTTAAATTAATTATATTTTCACTTGGAAAATTACTTTGTTTCATCAAAATCTAGGGATTATAAGCCTTTAAAAACGTGGACATGACTATTGAAAATTATCAAAACATTTTTCCTTCTAAATTGATATGATTTTACACAAACAAAATCATTAAAATTTTATTTTCAAAATTGAAGTACCGATGGTTATAAAAACCAAACCCATTTGTTCAAATTCATTTTTACTTTCTTTACAAATCCTTTTTCACTTTCTTTGCAAATCCTTAAAATCAACATTGCTATTTTCATTTAAATCTCATGTTTTGTAAAACACTTAGAAACTTTTTACACAAAATAAATCAATAAAAATTCCTCAAAAACCATGTTCTTGTACTCTTTGAAAAATAAATTCTTTGTTTATTTTCCTTGTTTTTCTAAACATCCATTTTCATCATTCATGAAAATATTCATTTATGAACACCTATCTTGAGGTGTCTTAACCGATATTCACCATGTTTCTAGGGATCAAAAATTAATTCATTTGTTATTCAAAAAATTTTAATATGAACCCTAATCAAGGGCATCAAAACCGTAGTCCTTCCTTGGCCATTGGGACCAAAATTAATTTTCTTTCCATCACCAAATCATGGCATACACATGCATACACATTATATTTATATATATCAAAAGCATGCCATATTATCATCATGCATAGTATAAGCATACCATCAAAATCATAAACTCATGCAAAGCATATTAAGCATAGGCAATTAATCAAAGCTCATAAATACATATAAATTATTACATGACCATGGATATGAATCCTCACATGGATTCACCATCCATCAAATATAAGACCATCTCTCACCACCATGCTTGGTTGGTGAGATGGGTCTCCCTCTTACCTCTTGAAGATCCTCAAAAACTTCATGTTTTGCTTCTTTTTCCAAGTCCTTCACCACTAAGGGCTTCTCAAATACAAAATAAAATATATAGAAATTAGTATACTAAGCTTGATTAAGAGGAACCATGGATCAAACATAGTTTAGATCATGAAAAAGAAGAGAAGAAATAGTCTTCTTATACTTCACCTCAAAAATCCAATATCTTTGATCTTGAAGAAAGTCCATGAAGATGAATGATTTAGAGAAAATCTCCAACATGAAAGTTGCTTAGAATATCATGTAAATTCAAGATCTATGGTTGGATTAAATTAAACAAACCATAGAATAATCATGGCTTAGAAAATCATAAACATGAATTTAAACCATAAAAACCAAAGTTTACCTCTAGGAAAGTAAGGTAAAAGTGGGATTTTGAAGCACTTAGAGTGGGATTTTGGGAAAACTTTCTAAATGAAAAGTGTTTAGAATGGTGTTTAGCTTTAGAAAATGATGAGAGTAAAAATTATAGGTGATGGATAGTGTATTTGGTGGTGGAGACCGAACCTATGGAGAGAAAAAGGAAGGAAGGAATGGTTGCTTGGTTCTTGGAATTTTGAGAGAATAAGATGGAGGCTTTTTGGGTGAGAGAGAAAAGTGAAAATGCATGCACAAAGTGAGTGGGCTGTCGTGTGAGTGTTGGAGAGTTTGAAGAGTTTTACTTGAAATAATATCCCATTTTGGGTTCACACTTGAAACACATGGTCTTCCACTTTGTCATCTTTTTCTTTGGCCTAAAAAGGCTACTCCAATTTGTCTCCTCCTTTCCAAGCATCTCCAACTGTCCCCCCTCTTCATAATGCATGCAAAGTTGTCATCTTTTCATGCCATTATTTGAAGCATTTCTAGCCATTGATTAATTCAATGGTTAGGATTTAGGTAGACTTTTGATTTTTAGGAGACTTAATCTAGGCCATTAGATCTTTTTCCTTTAAATTCTAGCCATTAGATGTGTCTCCAAAAATAAAGGGTCAAGATTGCTCCTTCAAACTTTAAATCCAAGGGTTATAATTAGTCATAGCCTTTTTAGAAGACCAAATCTCCACCTTTGATTAATTCTTCATCCAATGGTCATAAATGGTCTTTTTCACTTTTTAAGACTAAATCTCCACCCTTGATTAATTCTTCATCCAATGGTCATAAATGATTCATCTCCACCATTGATTAAATCTACATCCAAGGGTTGATAATGGTCATAGCCATTTATAAGACTAAATCTCTACCCTTGATTTAATTTCCATCCAACGGTTATAATTGATCCTATTCACTTTTAATATCAAATCTCCACCGTTGATTAAATCAAGATCAAGTCTCCATCGTTAATTAAATCAATGGTGGATATCCAAACCACCAATATTGACTTAAGCAATATAATTTCTATTTTTTATCTGCTAAAACCTCACGAAAGAATATATTTACTATATTTTTATCATTCGATAAATTAAATACAGTACAAAACACAGTACAATAAATTTTCTAAAATTATTTTCAGATTCAAGTTTAGTAAGATCCCCTATTTTCGTCTAAACAGTACAAATTTTTCTATGCGTAGAAAAATTTTCACTTTGTGGGACTCACCCAGGCCCACGTAAGGTCACCTGGGCCCACCTAGGATCACCTGGGCCCACATACAGTCAAAAAATTCATAATCATTCACAAAAATTACAAATATTAAAAAACGTATGAAAATCAAGTCAGATTGTTAAAAATAATTAATAGTCAAGAGAAATAAATACAGAAGGATTTTTTTCGGCCCAAAAATTATTATTTTCCTGACACGGAGTAAATCATTCAAAATGATCAAATACGCTGATGGAATAATCAAAATAATTTTACAGTATCCCGAAATTACTAAATAGTAAAATTCTGTTAACTGTCAAAATTACTGTTTACAAGATAGGAAATTTTGGGGTGTTACATTGCTCCCCCTCTAAAAAGAAATTTCATTCTCGAAATTTAATAACCATGATTTCACACCCTTAAAATAAATATGAACATTACGCTTTTATCTTATTTTCCAATTCTCATAAAGCTTCCTCTCTTGCATCTTGCTATACTATTCTAACCAACAAAATCTCTTTGCTGATGTTCAACTTCTCCTGATCAAACAGATATCTCAGACTCCTATAATTACTTAAGATGTTGAATGTTACTCCAAAAAGAACGAATTTTCATATCTCTGATACCAACATAATGACAACCAATCTTCATTCATGCCTAGAATAGTTTTTCTCAGATAACTTCCAACTAATGTAATGTATTACTTAAAATTTCCTTATTCTCATATCACTACATATTCCAGCTTTTGCTTTTAACAGGAAATGTCTCACTAACCGAATTCTCCTTTCCACAGCACGATACTAGATACTTCTGTAAATTTTTTTTCTACGATTTTCCATTACCATCTTAAATTTTCCCATAGAAGAATTGTTCCAATCTTTTGAAGAATTCACCACGCTTCTTCAAGTTACTCGATATCGTTAACACGGATACAAATATAGAAATATCCTTTCTTGCAAGATATTCCTTTAATTGCAGGAGATGAAATAAAACATCATGGAAGATAACAAAATGAATCGAACCTATTATCGAACATATCCAGCAAAGAATTGGATGTAACCCAATTTTCAAAAATGAATTTTCTCTGGATTACTCACAGTCTGTTGAAATAATCTCATTGGATATGGTTGGAAAATAACTAATCTATTTCCAAAGATCACGTCTGTTTATGAAATAGATCAAACTAACACAAAAATTTTGAACAACAGATCAAACTAACACAAAGTTTTGATCTATAACAACAATTTGAATAACTTGAATAGCTCGATTAGCTAAGAATAGAAACAGAAGTAAACAAATCAAAGGATAACGAATGACTCTAACATATAATTGATCTACTCAATCATATGTCATAAAGAATAGGTCACTCACAGAAATATTCAGTATGGTTTATAGGATTAGCTCCAATGACGCAATCTCCATTGATTAAATCTTCCACTCAGAACACTCCCATTCCGTTCAGAGTAACAACTTGCCTTACTATCAAAAACTTTTACTAATAGAAAACTCTATTTTCAAAGAGCATAATATCTGGGAAAATGTGTCCAACTTTTTTGCAATTTGTTTCCTTGACGTACATTCCTTCTTTTAAGTACTTTCTTTCACATCCCTTACTGTTTTTGGTTTCCTCAATGATTATAAATACATCTTACGTAGAAATCAATTACTTTCTCAATATCCTAAAAAGAAATTTCAGGTTCCAAAATTACGAAATCTTATATTCTAAGACTGATTCTCTTCCATCAGATTCTAAACTTCAACTTCTAGTTTCCACTGAATAGTGGTCCTTTGTTTGTGCAGTCGTCTTTCCACATTGCTCTCGTTGCTCCCGTAGCTGCAATTGCATTACTAGTAACATGTTTCACTTCCACACAAGTATTACTATCCCGAGCCATTTTTTTTTCTCGAGGCGTGCGGATCGAAATACAATGGATCTAATATCCATTATAAACAACATTATTTCCCTTCAGAAAAACAAACACACAGAGAACACAACACAAGCAAAATAGACCTAACCACAAACCCCAAAAGACTCAAACCGTGCTCTGATACCAACTAATGTAACACCCTCCTTAGGGCATCACATTTCCGACTCCCGACTCATAATCTGAAAAGAAGTTCGCACAAAGTTTGAGTTATAAAAGATGGGTTTCAAAATTTCTTCTTTACTAAAACGTAAATTTACTGAAAATATTAGGTAATATTGAAAATCATGTTTCAACTATTCATTATGCAATATTGACACCAATTAATATCACAATTTAAAGAGAAATATAAAATTAACAGACTTATTTTTTTTTACAGTAGCAAACCCCATGACGGGTCCTACTTAATAGCACGGTACAACACTAACATTAAATCTTAACATACTCGTTCATTCTCTTGTATCAACTTGATGCATCAGAACTTTACTCCTTATCTACCCGGCACATCTTCGAACTTGAGACAGCCACTTTTCAATGTTTCCATCAATCTCTGAGTATCTACCACTCGTTATGTCTAAGACAACTCATTCCTTCTACTGTATAATTTTAACAATACAGACAAAGCAAAACAATATAACAAAGAGGTGAGATCACCTACACCAACACCAACATGGCAAAGATGTAGAGAGATAACACAAACAAGAATATCATACGGATAGATCATACCATAATCATGCTATCGGCATTAATCAACTATCATCATTTAATCATTTATCGGTTCAATCATCATCCAAGTACTCAAAACAATTGTCATAACCAATAACCAATATTCCTCAATTAATATATCACACAGATATAAATGCTCAGATTTATGCATATGTACAAAGACTCATTTTATCAAAAACAACTCCATGGAGGTTTTCACAATTTCGAGAAGAATGCTCTGGTTAATTGTCAGCCTTAGCCCAAAGACAATCTCCTAGTTGTTGAAAAGAATTGTGTTCTTGTCGGGTATCATCAATGCGTTGCAACAGACTGCATCGCCAAATGGCACAGGGTACTCGCCAACTGTCCACTGGTCGACCGCCGCGCCTCGACGCCCCCAAGATCCATCATAGACCTCACTATCAATTCTTATTCCCTCTTCAACCACAAGGGCCATAATAGCTATTAGCTATATTTTATACAATGCACGAATATATCAGTGCAAGTCCAACCCCAAAGGGCCAAATCTTTTCAATTTCATTTGTTCAATGTAATCATATGCTTCAACGCATATTTTTTCAATGCACGTATAATGCACCAAATCCAATCACAGACATATCTTTCCAATGCATGTATAATGCACCAAATGCCAATCACAGGCAAAACATGTCATTTTCTCACACAACATCCATATACTGGTTCTACAGTATTTATACTATATTTTCAACAGGAAAATCATATTATCACATTTTCATAGTTATAAAACTCTTTCGTCGTGTTTTCACAAAATTGTGCAACATTTCCATTTCATTTTCACAATTCCAAAACGTTTCTGTTACGTTTTCACAATACTGCAACTCTTCTGTTGCACCTTTAAATCACGTATTAAATTTTTTAACATTTTTCTCAATCACATAAAAATATACGTTTCTCAAATCGCGTAATGATTTTTCATCATTTTCAAAATTGCGTAACTTAAAAATCATTCTTTTAAGTTGCGTAAATCATTTTCCATCATTCTCAAAATATTTAAAACACTTTCCAAATCACATAAGATTTTCTATCATTTTCACAATTACGTAAAAATATTCTATCATTATCTAATCATGTAGTGATTTTTTAATAATATTTTCAATAGTGTAAAATATTTAAACGCTTTCCAAATTGCATAAAAATATTTTAACATTTTTCAAATTGTGTAGAAATATTTTACTGTATTTTAAATCATTTTTAAGATACGTAAAATATTTTTCAACATTTTACAATTACGTAAAATATTCCTCAACATTCCAAACATTATTTTGGACTTAAATAAATCAATCTTAATTCAAGAAATCCTTTTCCAAAATATAATTCTCAAAATCACTTTTCCATTGATATAAATCAACGTTTCAAAACTTAGCATTTTCTAACGAACTTCAAAATCAAAAATAAGTTATATGTTAGTAAATTTTCAAAATACCATTATATTCTCCATTTTTCCCAAATCATTTCCAAATCAACCTTCCTCAAAATAATATAACTTTCTACTTCATTTAACATATCTTCTTATTCAAGAAAATCCTTTTTCATAGTATATTTCACAAATTCACAATTCCATTGAATTAAATCAATGTTTCTAACTTTAAAAATTACTAACGCTTTTCAAAATCCAACGGATGAGTTACACGTTAGAAAATACCAAATACTCTGATTCCCTTTTCAAATTCCTTGTATTTAAATTAATTATATTTTCACTTAGAAAATTACTTTGTTTCATCAAAATCTAAGGATTATAAGCCTTCAAAAACGTGGACATGACTATTGAAAATTATCAAAACATTTTTCCTTCTAAATTGATATGATTTTACACAAACAAAACCATTAAAATTTTATTTTCAAAACCGAAGTACCGATGGTTATAAAAACCAAACCCATTTGTTCAAATTCATTTTTACTTTCTTTACAAATCCTTTTTCACTTTCTTTGCAAATCCTTAAAATCAACATTGCTATTTTCATTTAAATCTCATGTTTTGTGAAACACTTAGAAACTTTTTACACAAAATAAATCAATAAAAATTCCTCAAAAACCATGTTCTTGTACTCTTTGAAAAATAAATTCTTTGTTTATTTTCCTTATTTTTCTAAACATCCATTTTCATCATTCATGAAAATATTCATTTATGAACACCTATCTTGAGGTGTCTTAACCGATATTCACCATGTTTCTAGGGATCAAAAATTAATTCATTTATTCTTGAAAAATTTTAATATGAACCCTAATCAAGGGCATCAAAACCGTAGTCCTTCCTTGGCCATTGGGACCAAAATTAATTTTCTTTCCATCACCAAATCATGGCATACACATGCATACACATTATATTTATATATATCAAAAGCATGCCATATTATCATCATGCATAGTATAAGCATACCATCAAAATCATAAACTCATGCAAAGCATATTAAGCATAGGCAATTAATCAAAGCTCATAAATACATATAAATTATTACATGACCATGGATATGAATCCTCACATGGATTCACCATCCATCAAATATAAGACCATCTCTCACCACCATGCTTGGTTGGTGAGATGGGTCTCCCTCTTACCTCTTGAAGATCCTCAAAAACTTCATGTTTTGCTTCTTTTTCCAAGTCCTTCACTACTAAGGGCTTCTCAAATACAAAACAAAATATACAGAAATTAGTATACTAAGCTTGATTAAGAGGAACCATGGATCAAACATAGTTTAGATCATGAAAAAGAAGAGAAGAAATGAAGTCTTCTTATACTTCACCTCAAAAACCTAATAACTTTGATCTTGAAGAAAGTCCATGAAGATGAATGATTTAGAGAAAATCTCTAACATGAAAGTTGCTTAGAATATCATGTAGATTCAAGATCTATGGTTGGATTAAATTAAACAAACCATGGAACAATCATGGCTTAGAAAATCATAAACATGAATTTAAACCATAAAAACCAAAGTTTACCTCTAGGAAAGTAAGGTAAAGTGGGATTTTGAAGCACTTAGAGTGGGATTTTGGGAAAACTTTCTAAATGAAAAGTGTTTAGAATGGTGTTTAGCTTTAGGAAATGATGAGAGTAAAAATTATTGGTGATGGATAGTGTATTTGGTGGTGGAGACCGAACCTATGGAGAGAAAAGGAAGGAAGGAATGGTTGCTTGGTTCTTGGAATTTTGAGAGAATAAGATGGAGGCTTTTTGGGTGAGAGAGAAAAGTGAAAATGCATGCACAAAGTGAGTGGGCTGCCGTGTGAGTGTTGGAGAGTTTGAAGAGTTTTACTTGAAATAATATCCCATTTTGGGTTCACACTTGAAACACATGGTCTTCCACTTTGTCATCTTTTTCTTTGGCCTAAAAAGGCTACTCCAATTTGTCTCCTCCTTTCCAAGCATCTCCAACCGTCCCCCCTCTTCATAATGCATGCAAAGTTGTCATCTTTTCATGCCATTATTTGAAGCATTTCTAGCCATTGATTAATTCAATGGTTAGGATTTAGGTAGACTTTTGATTTTTAGGAGACTTAATCTAGGCCATTAGATCTTTTTCCTTTAAATTCTAGCCATTAGATGTATCTCCAAAAATAAAAGGTCAAGATTGCTCCTTCAAACTTTAAATCCAAGGGATATAATTAGTCATAGCCTTTTTAGAAGACCAAATCTCCACCTTTGATTAATTCTTCATCCAATGGTCATAAATGGTCTTTTTCACTTTTTAAGACTAAATCTCCACCCTTAATTAATTCTTCATCCAATGGTCATAAATGATTCATCTCCACCATTGATTAAATCTACATCCAAGGGTTGATAATGGTCATAGCCATTTATAAGACTAAATCTCTACCCTTGATTTAATTTCGATCCAACGGTTATAATTGATCCTATTCACTTTTAATATCAAATCTCCACCGTTGATTAAATTAAGATCAAGTCTCCATCGTTAATTAAATCAATGGTGGATATCCAAACCACCAATGTTGACTTAAGCAATATAATTTCTATTTTTTATCTGCTAAAACCCCACGAAAGAATATATTTACTGCATTTTTATCATTCGATAAATTAAATACAGTACAAAACACAGTACAAGAAATTTTCAAAACTATTTTTGGATTCAGGTTTAGTAAGATACCCTGTTTCCGTCTAAACAGTACAAATTTTTCTATGCGTAGAAAAATTTTCACTTTGTGGGACCCACCTGGGCCCACGTA
Organism: Ormosia semicastrata; assembly: GCA_029884595.1. Taxonomy (NCBI): domain Eukaryota; kingdom Viridiplantae; phylum Streptophyta; class Magnoliopsida; order Fabales; family Fabaceae; genus Ormosia; species Ormosia semicastrata. The sequence continues at coordinate 35,234,254 of JAQQTO010000048.1, read as the reverse complement.
AGGTCACCTGGGCCCACCTAGGACCACCTGGGCCCACATACAGTCAAAAAATTCATAATCATTCACAAAAATTACAAATATTAAAAAATGTATGAAAATCAAGTCAGATTATTAAAAATAATTAACAGTCAAGAGAAATAAATACAGAAAGATTTTTCCCAGCCCAAAAATTATTATTTTCCTGACACGGAGTAAATCACTCAAAACGATCAAATACGCTGATGGAATAATCAAAATAATTTTACAGTATCCAGAAATTACTAAATAGTAAAATTCTGTTAACTGTCAAAATTACTATTTACAGGATAGAAAATTTTGGGGTGTTACAGATGGTATACCAAGTCACTGTCTGTATTATTTCCTGGGCTTCATTCTAGTGTTCAAGTAATATGCCATTGTTAAGGTAGGAAATTATGGGTGTCATTCACACTTTATCATCTTCCAGTAAGAGGACTTCATTGTCTGTAATACTGGGAGTGAGTAAGGTATCCTGGGTTACTAACCAGTTGTTGCCAGGGCTCTTGGTACTGGTAAACTTTGATAGTATGTCGGCTCTAGAATTTTGTTCCCTTGGGATGTGCTCTACCTTAACATTGTCAAAGTTTTCCATTAACTTCTTGACTTTGGCTAAGTACTTCCCAACAAAGGTTCCTTAGCCTAGTATTCACCCCAGATTTGGGATGTCACTAGCTACGGATCACTGCATAGAGTTATATCTGTAGCCCCCATCTATTTTGCTATGTTAATGTCCACAATACATGCTTTATATTTAGCTTGGTTATTTAAAGTTGGAAACTCAAACCTCAAAGAATTTTCTAACACGAGTCTAGTTTCATTTTCCAATATTAATCCAATGCCACTCCTTTTGGGATTCGAAGATTCATCAACATAGATGGTCTAGGAATTCCCTCTAGGATGGCCAGAATCCTGTGTAAGCTCAACCAAAAAATTTGATAAGACTTAAGCCTTTATGACTTGTCTTGGCTCATAAGTGATACTAAATTTGGAGAGCTCTACCGACCAAGCAATTGTTCTTCTGACGAGATTTGGCTTATGCAGCATCTGCCGAATTGGTTGGTCTATCCTCACTATCACCAGGTGACACTGAGAGTGTTGACGTAACCTTCTTGCAGTAATCAACAATGTTAGGGCTAATTTCTCAATCTTTTGATAGCTGATCTCGGGGCCTTGCAAGACTTTGCTGACAAAATAAATTGGCCTCTGACCTTTATTAGTTTCTCTTATCAGGACTGAACTAATCACCTCGTTGTTGACAGAGAGGTAGGCATAAAGTGTTTCACTAGGATTCGGTCTTGTCAGAATCAGTAGTATCGATAGCATATTCTTCAGTTCTTGAAAGGCAGCCTCACAGTCTGGGGTCCACTCAAAATTCTTCCTTTTTTCTAAGGTTTTGAAGAATGGAAGATATTTTTTAGCGGCCTTGGCTAGAAAGCGAGTGAGGGCCGCTATCCGACCTATCTGTTATTGCACCTCTTTCATGGACTCTGGCCTGCGTATGTCGAGGATGGCCTAGCATTTCTCTAGGTTGGCTTCAATACCTTCGTTTATTAACAAAAATCCTAAAAATTTACTGGTTTGTACACCAAAAGCACATTTCTCTAAGTTCAGCCTCATGTTGTGTTCCATATTTGGGTGAACACCTCTTCTATATCTTTCACACAATCACCGGTCTTTGTTGTCTTGACTATCATGTCTCTATATAGACTTCTAGCATATTACCAATCTGTTCTTTGATGACTTTATTCATCATTTGTTGGTAAGTTGCCTCTGCATTCTTCAATCCAAACAATAAGATACAGTAACAATAGCTTCCTATCTTGGTTATGAACGCGGTCTTATCTTCATCCTCTGGGTTCATGGGAATCTAGTTATATCTGGAATAGGCGTCCATGAAGGAAAGTAGTTGAAATTCGAATGTATTGTCTATTAATTTTTCTATGTTAGGAAGTGGATAAGGGTCTTTTGCACACGCCTTATTTAGGTTGGTGAAACCGATGCGCATACGCCACTTCCCATTGGCCTTTTTTACCAGAACCACATTAGAGAGCCAAGTGGTATAAGAAACTTCCGTGATGAATCCCAGCGTCCAGGAGTTCTTTTACTTATTTTTGGATTACTTTTTGTCTCTCAAGTTTGACATTCCTTTATCATTGGTCCACCTACTTCACATCTTTCATAATAGAAAGCCGGTGGCAAATGAACTCTAAGTTCAATCTCAGCATATCTACAAAGGTCTAGGCAAACAGATCTTTGTTTTTCACCAACAACTTGATTAGTCAGGCTTTTTCTTCCTGATTCAGATGCCCTCTAATGTTGGTCACCTGGTCTGGCTTGGCACCAAGTTGAAGGGATTGAAGTACTCCACCAGGTTGAGGGTACGTACCACGAATCTCTTCACGAACATCCAGTTTAGTCAAAAGGATGTTGACGGGCTCCGTAGTGACTAAAGGTGGATTGTTGTATTAGTTCGTGGTCCAAGGCTTCTTAGTGAATTTCAGGCTTTAATTATAGTATCTTCTAGCCATAGCCTAGTCTCCTTTGGTTGTAACGACCTTGTCATGCTAGTCCAAAAACTTCATGGCCAAGTGGGGTGTGGAGATTATAGCCCTAAAGGCGTTGAGTGAGGGGCGACCTAGTATAACATTATAGGCCGAGGGATAGTCTACCACTAGGAATTTGACGTTGAGTGTATTGAACAAAGAATCTTTCCCCAAAGTCAAATAAGTCTCAATGTATCCCACTGAGGTGATCTTGTTTCTAGTGAATCTGATCAGCTCGCTGGTATACGGAATCAGTTCCTTCTTTGATAATCCTAGCTTTTCGAACAGGTCTAGGAATATGATGTCGTCCAAGCTCCCCTGATCTACAAATATACAACGAACCTCGGTATTGGTTGTTATTCCCGAGATCACCATGGGGTCGTCGTGATTCAGGATAATGTATCTGTAATCCTCATCAATAAACAAAATCGGCAGGGTCTTTCTCACGCTACTATCTGACTTAGTTCCTGAGAGGAATGCCACTCTCAGTACAACCCATAAAGCTTTATTCCTTGCATTTCCTGACTCGCTGCCACCCGTGAAGCCCCCCGAGATGGTTTTGATTGTCCAGGTTACTTTGGCATGATGGCAGTCATTATTAAAATCGTTGTCCCGGGATTGTGCCCTTTATTGGTTCTGGGCATTACCCCGGGATGGGCCTGCACCAGGATTTTCATTCCTCATAGGAGAGCGTCTTTTATGGTATGGTGGAGATGGGAGGGCTATAGCTCCACTTCCTATAGTTTTGTCCTCCCCTTTGATTATTGTTCTATGACTAATGGACATAATGGCCCAGGCAGCCATCTCGGATCAAAGACTCAATGACATCTTAAAGGTTGATGCAATCTTCTGTATTATGCCTTTGACCTTCATGTCATGCACAGTGCTTAGATTTATCCCTCTACGCATGTTTTCTCAAGGGAGAGGTCTTTGCACATCTCTGAACTCTGTGTTCATCACTTCTTAGTAGATTTGAGTCTAAGGTGTGTTAAAGGGAGTGTAGCTCTCACACTTACCCTTCAAAGATGGCTTTGAGTTTTGGCCTTGTTAGGTGGGTTGTCTGGGCTTAGGTTTGGCATCTTCTCCTTTATGCAAATTCTTCCTATCCAGGAAAATAACCTCCATGTTGATGTATTTATCGGCTCGAGCACAAAACTCGTCCATAGTCTAGGGATCCTTTTTAGCAAATGAAAAAGATAGCAGCCTAGGGCGGAATCCTTGCCTCAAGTAGTGTAGTCCGAGCCTTTTATCCAAGTCACAAATATTGACTATTTCTTTGTTGAACTGGGATATAAAGTCTCAGAGAGATTCCTCCTTTCCCTATTTAATCTGGGAGAGACATGAGATGGATTTCGATTACACCTTACTAGTGGTGAAATGCAGCAAAAATCTTGACAACAAGCCTTCCCAATTAACAATGGATTTAGGAGTTAAAGTGGTGAACCATCCTAGGGTAGCTTTTTTCAAAGAAAGAGGAAAAGCACAATACATAAGTGGATCATCTCCTCCAACAAATAGGATAGAGAAATGTTGTATGAGAAAGGTTGGTTTTGTATAACCGAGTTCTTCACTCCTTGATCTTGCTCCTTTTTTCCATGAATTGGGATTTCAGCACTCTGACTTGACATACCCTGTTGTAGGCTTTGTCCTTTTATTTTTCTTAATTCTTGTTAGGAATTTAGTTTTTGCCTTTTTTTTCCTAGTTGACAGCTGTCTCTAGGTTATGGATACGTTCATCTTGGAATCTAATGAGATAGATGAGTTCATCTCTAGATAGCTCTAGGAGACCAGATTCAACATGGCGGGATCGAACTTCATCATTGTCCACTCGTGATCCTAAGCATTGCAGTGCCGATATTCATTATCTAGTATCTCCAGAAAGTGCTCCTTGTGGACTAAGACGTTGCCTCACCAGAACTCATTATGGCAAATGAGAGAGATTTTTGCTAGTTTAGGAAGCCTCTACACCATCCTTCTTGGGTCCCGATTGGGCAGCAAATGGCTCGTAGCTCGGCTCATGGGCAGGGGCGAACGACAAATGGTGGCTAGAAAAAGGTTGGTTTTACGCAGTAGAGGTGCAATTCTGAATTGTAGTGACATGATTTCTTTATATGGTAACCATGAAAGTGAATAATGGGAATTAGAGTTTATTGTTCCCACAGACAGTGCTAATGTTCAAAATAGAGTTCAGATAAATACCAGAATAGGATTGACAAAGGTGGATTCCTCCGATGCACAGTGGTTACGACCGTGGTGCGAGGGGTGGGTACCTACAAAAGGCACTTCGATGCTCAAGTTAGATCGTGTACAAGGTGGGTAATGGTTGGAATTAGATGAATACCTTAGCAACCTTGCAAGGTATTTATAAGAGGGTCTTGGAAGATAAGAATCGTAGTTCAATCTCAATTAAAAACTATTAATTAGGATAAGAATCCACTGATATTATTATCTTTTATAACTGAATCCCCTATTTATGTGGGATGTAATTGATGTCCTTATCTATGAGGAATTCTGTGAGAATTTTGCTCCTCATAAATAGGTAGATTTACTTATCTAATAGTGCTTATAAATATTTAAAATCCAAGTCTAGTGAATCAAGTTGCTCCTAAACCGCTAATTCAAAGCCTGATCTAAATCACTTTCCATGCTTTGCATTGAATTATTTTTATTAAGCCACCAACCACGATTTTTTTTAAAGCATAATTAGGTGGCATTTGACAGAGGGGCTATAGAGACTAGATCTGACACACAAGATGTCTGTAGTGCTGAAATAAATCACCCAGCACAAAAGAATTAGTTCTATGAAATTTCACAAAAAGAAGTTCTATGAAATTTCTTATCAATTTGTTCTTTATATTATCAACTTACCAAAAAGTGTTTTTTCAAACGTACGATCAAATGAATTCTAACGTATGTATTAATTAAATTATATTTGATTTATCCGAATAAAAAAAATTATATTTCATTTATCTATTTTATTCTTTTACATGAATTTGTAATGAGAATCTTGATACGACCTTCTTCTAAAGTGGATTTAGAGGTATACTTGAGATAGATACGTCACAGAAGTTTCCTCCTTGTGTAGCAGCAACAGAGCATGTTGAAATAGTGGGGTTGGTACCTGCAAAAGCATTCCAATGCTCAAGTCAGGCTGTGCACAAGTAGGGTTATGCAATGAGTGATAAGTTACCCGAGAAGGTGAATAAGCCTGGTATTTATAAAGGTTGGAAAGATACATTCTCGTAATAGTAGGAGGAAGAGATATATTCCTTGTTTAATTGCAAAGGATCCCTATATTATTGTAATATAGATACTGTGATTATAGGCAATTAGAGGCAATTATGAGTGCTATTATTATGTAAGATCATGATTGACAATAACAGATATCCTTAGGACTTATCCATTACGCAAGTCTCACAGTAAACTATTGCTATCCAATGTCGTGGTTCGATAGGTATATAGCAGAGATCTCATCTGCATGCCATGAGTGGACTCCTATTGAGAACATCTATGACGGACTCTGATATATTGCGGGCCAAGTGGAACTAAGGGACATGATCTTGGATCACGGTCCAAAACAATTGTCCTCAGCTTAGCACTTAAGTGGAATAGTTAAGTGACAAGGTACCAAGTTTGGAAGGAGCACACGGCACGCAATGAACAAAGGAATCCAAAGGGCTGAGGTCTGTTATTCATTCTAGAGTACCTTTGGGGTTGATATGTAAGGTCAGAATCCAGGGCAGATCACTACATATGTTGCTACTCCACCATCCGAGGTACTTCCTTTGTTGCCCCCGTGCATGGTTCACAGGGTCATTGTCCTTTCTTGCAGCTTTACTTTATAGCTCGTAACAGTCTGAGCTTTCTTAAGAAACTGTTGCTTTGACTTTATTGGGAATTAAAGATTCTTTAAAAAAGGATATCAGTTTCGTACTATTTTTGTAACATCCTGATACTTAAACTAATGACATATCTGGAACTATGCATTAGTAATCATATTCGAGTACGTCAATTAGATCAATATCGCATTTTTATGAAAAGAAAGACATATTTAATATACAAAATATGAGCCTAAAGTAGAAGTATATAATACATATCATTAGAATGGGGTTTTATACAAATTGTACATCAAAATACATCCTTTGCCATTAAGGCACAAAATCATATGTATAGTCATGTATAACTATCAAAATAAAAAGGAACAAATCTTCTTTAAGAACAAGTCCTTCTTCAATTCTATGATTTGTAGGAGTTCATCCTGGAATCATTATGAAAATTAAAGAAGTGGGGTGAGAATCTCATAATTCTAAGTAACAATTATAAAAATGTGTCATCATAATCATTCCAGCTGTTTTGGGGCAAAATCATTTCAAATCACTAAAATACAATTAGTAGAAAGGTGACAAAAGCCAAATCAAGTCCTTTCTCTTCCCAAAACAGAGGTTCATTTTATATCCTTTAACAAAATCATTTGAATAATCAAATCAATCATCAAATCTTATCAAAATCTCAAAATCATATTAAGAAATCCATTCATGATAGACTTATGCAATAAGCTATCTCACTGTGGTCATTTATCAATAATCATCATTTATCAATCATTAATAATTATGATTTGTCTTTTATCAAATTGGTATGAAGGGGATGCCCATCCTCACAACACTGTCCACTTGGTAGTAGTGTGCTTTCAGGTTAATGCATTTCAACCTATTTATAATGGTTTTTCTTGTTACACAGAACTACTCCGAGTAACCCAATCAACCCACAACAAATGAGAGAATTATCCGTCCTTATTTCAGAGTTATGAGTAGAGAGGGAATTATCTATCCTTAACTACTTTGATAGGGAGGGTATCATCCTTCCTCACACTATCTTTGATCCAAGAATGCCTTAAGTAGAGAAAGAATTATCCGTTATTAACTACTTTTAACCCAGGGAGAACTCAAGCAAAGAGGGAGGGAATTATGTAACACCCCTCGATTTAATAACCAATGCACAATCGTCATTATGTCACGGTCACTAAATGTCGGCGTGCTAACATTGTCAAACAACAAATTTACCATAAATATTAAACATTTCTCATATGAGGAAAATAGGAGCCACGAATGAGTAGTTACATATACAACCGTTAAATTATGAATTATAATATGTGCTCGAATTACAAATTATGTAAGATCGGATAATCATCTTAAAACATACATATACCCAAAATACACTTTATATATGTAATGCAAAATAAAATGTAAACTACCCATAATATATCTACGACTAAGGAGTTGGGCACTCCATCGTATCCCGAATGCGTGAGGCCATTCCGGGCTCACCGGTGTAGTGAGAAATACAAGATAAGGTCTTCAATCGCAGTCCTCTTCATTGTCAAAGTCAGATCCCCAGCATGTCACATACGCTTGTCGGTCCAGTCGACTCTATAGGTCTTGGTATCACCAGTGAACATAATTCGAACAAACCCAAAAGAGCTCCCTTCGCGACGGCATTACCAGATGCAGTAGGTCAAACCAATAAAATCCAAAGGAATCCAACCTCGTTCCCACTTACAGTCTTTAACCAAAAATTGGCATAGAGCAAGAAAAGTACAAGAAAGAGGTAAGACATCCTACCATCATTACCAGTCATAGCATCAAGAAACCAAACGGCGCGAAAGCGCCCACATAGCATTTATGACAAAGAATAATGGTAATAAACATTTAGTAGCATTATTGATTATAATCAACCAAACAGTTCCAGCAAATCATATATATATAGATATATCAAAAATACAACAGTTCCAATTATAATAACAATGTATGCCAGATAATTCATGGACTCACTATGCACATGTGCCCTCGATAATCAAGATCCTACTTCATGGGAATAAATCCAAAGTACATCCGACTCGATCGTCAACCAGATATTTCTCAAAGTACATCCGACTCAATCGTCAACCAGATGTTTCTCAAAGTACATTTCGTTGACCCAATGTCACAATGATAATGCACATTTAAATGCATATGGGTTCAATGCATGACTCAATCATGCTTCTCATACCAAACTAGACCAATCCTATTTCAAATGCATATCATATCATTTAACAATGAAGTCTGATCCCATTCACGGATCCACGTAAAATCAATAGCGCATTTTAAGGATAATCACAATCTCATTCATAGTCATATTAGAAATCAATCATTAGATTCATTATGTGCCTCACCTGGTCACCTATACTCATGTTCTTCCCTGTTTATGAATCTAATTAATTTCGGTCATCCAATTCTTTATAATTAATATATCTTTTATTAGTCCAAAGGTTTTGAGTCCAGGAAGATACACGTCGGAATCACCAATAGATTCACAAATTTAATTATTAGATGTTGGGTGATAAACAAAGACTTGTAAGTTCGACGAGACATATATTTAGTGAAAAAGCTGAGGTTTGCCATTCGACGAAAACAACATGGTAGCAGGATGAAAATAAATGAGGGACATTTTATAACAAAATTGGCAATGATCATTTTCTCGTCGAACGAAGGACAGAATCATCGAACCCTCCGGAAAGGTCGGCAAAAAGCCTCAATTCGACGGGTATGGGTGTCGACATTGGAGAAAATCTCCCAAGCGTCGAACCGACGAAACACTCGTCGAAATCTCTAATTTCGACGTCTCATAGAAATTCATCTACTCGACAGCATTGTCTCTCAAACTCGACGATTATTGACTTTGGGACAGTTTCTCCTAAGTGGCCAGGAACTCTATTCGACAGGTTTGGTCGGAAAATCAATCTCAACGGACATGATCAGGGGTTCATACTCGATGGATTTTGACATTTTACTGAGTGATCAAGATATCAAATTCGACAGGTTTGGCCATGAGTCCTTACTCCACGGATTTTAACATTTCACCAAAAGACCAGGTTTTCACCTTCGACAGATTTTAACCAGATTTCACACTATTACCAGTTTTCCTCATGAAGTTTCCAAATTTCTTGGCCTAACACCGTAACTATCCGAGAACCAATCGGGACTCATTCCCTTCCATATTCCACGTTCCAATACATCCAGATATATATATATATATATATATATATATATATATTCAAAACTCAAACAATCAAATAGCACGAATGCAATACAAAACAACATACACAAGCAGAAAGACTCTCAACACAATCACGAGACGTTTCCTAAATGCTAAGAGAGGTTGAGGAGGAGTGTCTTCCTCTTACCTTGGAGAAGCACAAAGAAAGGCTGCTCCTTTTTGGTCAGAAATCACGTTTTCAGTTTCCAGGAGATCCTTAAAGTTCTAACCTTTAAACTTCAATAGTGGAGAAGATGAAGATGAAGAAAATGTAGGAGCTTGGAGATGTTTTCCTCAGATATGGTGGTTCTCCAAACACGAAAGGGTGCTGGGAGTGTGACGGTTTTGGAAGAACAAAACCGAGGTGTGGGTGGATGGTGTTGCTGCTGTGGGGTGAAAGAGAAGAGAGAAAAATGAGTGAATAGTGATTTGCGTGAGGGAGAGTGACCAGCGTGAATGAGGAGAATGGGAGAGAAATGAATTAGACCCTTAATTCAAACGTGCTGCAAAATAGGAGGAGAGAGAAATAATAAAATAACAGTTGGAAGAAGCTTCCTTGAGAAGTTTCGCACGCTCCTCGATAAAGTACATAGTAAGCTTGTCTCCTCAATCAAATACATTCGACAGATGATTTAATTACGCTGTTTAGAATTATTTTCTCAGTGAATAAAATTACAAGTGATGAAATTAATATTTTATTATTCATCCGATAATTTTATGATACCGCGATTTTATCTAGCAGATAAAACCTTGAAAAATATAAACCTCGCAAACTGTGCCTAGATCCCCCGTCGACGCATTGACAGTTCAAGGATTACCAGCCTCAGGGAGAACATTTCGTTATCCCGGCTCCGCTCAGTGCATACGCAAAACGAGGAATATATTAAAATATTCAACGTTTCCAGAAAATTTCACAAAAATCACCAAAAATCACAAATATTATAAAATGATTATTTATAATGAAATAAGCAATTTTCGGGATGTTACAAATTATCCGTCCTCAACCTCAATACTCAAGTGGTAAGGGAATATCCATCCTCAACCACAGTTATCCATGTCTTACCCTAGGCCCAAGGATATCCTAGATAATGGGTTATTCATGAAAATTATTCATTATCTCAATCATCATTCTCATCATGCATTTAATAAAATATTTCCCCATATCATTTCATATCATAACATAATGCATCGATATCTCATTAATCATGCAATAGAATAATCCACCATATCATTCATGTTATGGCATCATGCATTTCATAATAAAGATCTTATATTTAGAATTTCATAATTCCAAAGTAATCAATTCTTCTAAGAAATACCCCTACTAGGGTCTTAACATTCTTTAAAAAGCATGTATAAACAAATCCAACAAGTAGGGAACTTTATTTTTATCAAAATAATTATCTTGAAAAAATCTGTTCTGGGCACCTAGGAGCCCACTCTCCAGCACCTAGGCGCTGGGATGGCAGAGCGTTGCTCTATTCTTTCTGGTCGCTGGCGCTTAGGCTGTGAACACTGGGCTCTCAAGTGCCAAGACACCAGAGACTTCACTCTGTTTCTTCCAGGCATTGGCGCTCAGGCGCTCAACTCTTGGCACTCAGGCGCTCCTCTCGCGGGGCTTACGCGCCCTGCACACATCCTGAAACAGAAGGTTTCTGGGCTGGCGCCTAGGCGCTAGAACACCAGAAAGCCAAACAAAATCAATCCTCTACTTTTCTAAACTAGATTCCAACCCAAGCCAAACCAATAAATATCAACAATTGCATCAAATTCATTATATTCTAGCATCCAAAACACTTGTAGAGGAACAAACAAAATATGGGTTTTACCCATTTTCAAATCTCGAAGTTCATCAAGTATCAAGATCAAAGTTTGGAATCTTTAACTCATAATCAAAACATAAGAACTTCATCTTTATCTATCACCTTAAAATCTCAACAAAGTCATCAATCCATCATTCTCAAATAGTGGGAAGAGATGAACAAAGTACAGAAAAACCCCTACCTCAACTTGACACTTTCTTCTTCCCTTTTCCTTTTCTCATCTCTTGGCTTCTACCTCATTCTTCTTCCCTTGCTTCTTTCTTATTTTTCTTGTTCCCATTTTTTCTCTTCTGCTTAGCATGAGATTAAGAGAATAGAGAGAGAATGAGAGTGAAACATAAGAAATGGAAGGAGTGAAGGAGAAGCAACCGAAAATATCAACATATTAGGTAGTTTCATCATAATGAAATAGTGAAAGACATGGAGAATGCTTTACAAAAATGAAATCTAGCTGAAAATATTATATCTGCTAGGAACACTTTAATATTCCAGAAATAAATTTTCTAACCTTCATAGGTATCATAGAAAATTCTAGGATTTCATTCTATTCTCTATACTACTATTCCACCATTTTTCTTATACTGCATTATTAGTCTCTAAGCTTCATTATTCTCTCCTAGGTTAGATTAAACCTATGGAATTGAATTAAGAAACTTTTAGATATCCATTCTAATTGTTCATTGCTTAGAAATAAATCTTCTTTATTTATTTTTATTTTCTCATCTTATTTAAACAAAATCTAAGTTTATAGGAGTTTTTTCTCACATTCAGTGTTATAGATTTATGCTCAAATTAATCCAAATAATTACCAAAATTAATGGGCAACCTTTACCAGTATTAATGAGCTTCTATAACCTAATTAAGTCTATTAGGTTAGAGATAATGTTATAGTTTCCTAATTACCTACTACTTCTGTGACCAATCAGAGGGGCGAGCATTAAAGCGTGGCTACTAACGTGCAATCAATTCACTTTTTCTTGGTCCAATTAGAATGCTTCATTCCTTTTATAAATAAAGAATGTTTGCATTGAGGCTGACATTCCTTTTGTTTTTTAATTTTTCTTGAGAATAATCCCCTTTTAGAGAGTGATTTCTCTTCCATTTCTTGTACGTATATGGAGGGTTTTGCCCTCTGCTAAAACCATTTTCCTATTCTTTCTAAAGTCTTTGAAGGTGTTTGCTTTTTTTATAGCTGGACCATCTGGTGGAGGCCTTTCTTTCTTAATGTAATAGCTTGGTGGGGACCAAGTAACTGCCCTACGTGGTCTAGTCAACATGCATCTGAGTAGCAGAAGTCTTTCTCTCCCGGCGTACGTTGAAGAGTATAACTTTGCTGCATGTACCAGGGAGGACTTGTTGAATCTATGTAGTTCCTAAGATGCATGGAGGTGATTCGTGCTCTATGCTCTGTCCTCCTCCTTTTCCATTATTGTGGAAGCACTTAGCCAGACGCTTCCACAATTTCTCTTCATAAGTGTAGTATGATATGCAGGAGGGCTCCGAGTTTGGAAAGAATCTCCTCGAGCAACTTGGGATGATTTGAAGTAACTCAGAGTGATTGTGAAACAAGTTGTAGTTTCAATGGAACAATCTTTTGATGTGGAGCAATCTCCTATTGGCTGGCAAGAAAGAGATGGTTGCTAGTTTTTGGAAGAACCTTGGAGGTGATAGCGACCGGTGGCCATTATCGTCAACGACGCCCGACTTCTCTAGTGGGCATTTAATCAATCAATTTTGAGGCATTCATTATTACTTTATATTTAGCCTAATTGATGATAATTATATCCAATATTATGTTTGTAGATGAGTTTTAGATGATTGATCTTCATTGAGCTTAATTGTAAAAACTTCATTAATTTTTGGATTTTAACTCATTTTGACCTTTCTGTCTTGTACAGGCCATATCTTGGGCTACAAATGTCATATTTGGATGATCTTGGTGTCTCCTGAAATCTGAGATGAAGATACACAATTTTACATAATGCAGTTTTTCTAATTTAGCTGGATTCAGGGTGAAAATTAAGTCTCAAAGTTAGGACACTGTTGCTATCATAAAACTTGGACCTTCCCTCACTGATTTGGGCTTAACTCTCTCAATTTAAACCCAAATAAGACAAATTATATATCTCTGAAAAGCTTATTCAGAGGGCTGCAGTTTGGGCCAGGGTTAGATTAGGAATTACAGAATAATTTTCAGTTACAAATAGGTTAAGGCAGAATACAAAAGTACACCTCTTTCTGAATCCTGATTTTTTAGTTTTACGATAGGAATCAAGAAACCTTTTTTCTCTCTTTTCATTTTCTCTATTTCATTTTTATCTCTTCTTTGATCTGTATCTTTTCAATGGTGATGGCCATGGAAGGCTAAAGATCCAATCAATCTAAGGAATTCAATGATTGTGGTTAGAGTTTTGAGTTCTTTTGTTTATTTGTGATTTCTAATTATGTTCTTTCCTCTTCTCCTTCTTTAATTGATTTATGATTATGTTTCAAAATTGAAGATAGATTTGGATTGATTAATCTGAATTTAATGGAGAATAGATCATCGATTGATAATCTATGTTAATTCAAAATTGTGTTTAATTCAATCTTAATCAAGAATTGCGATTGTGATTCTGTTTTAGTTGATTAAATTCTAGTTGATTATCTAGTTGAATTCGAATTAACAGAGTTAATTGCATAAATAATTTTACTTTCTTTGAACTATGATTTACTTTGCCACTTGATTTGAAGCCCTTGGATTGGTGTTTCTAGTTTTGAATTTATTCCTAATTACTATCGAATTTACATTTTGTTACTTGATGAATAAAACCCCCTTTTACTTTTACTGTTTATTTTTCATCAGAGTTTAATTTAGGAATTAGATTGATAGTGTCAATTGAATTAGTTCTCTGTGGATCGACCCTTACTTACTACAACTGGTTGCAAGGTTTTTATATTTTTGGTGGAACTTGGCAACTATTTTTGATATAATTCTTAATCGTATTCCACACCACACCAAATTTTGGCACCGTTACCGGGGAACTAATTTTCCAATTGCGCTATTGATTTGTTTCCTATTTTTACTCTATTTTTATTTTATTTTTCATTTTTGATCCTTTCTTTCTGAGTGTCTTGTAGGTGTTGATGTCCATTGATCATGGATGCTTGTGGGATTTGCTTATCACCTGGATATATCACTGATTTGTGTCCCACTTTCCTAGTGGACACAAATGAGGAGGTAGAGGCAGTATGGGGATATTCTGAATCTTCCGACAATTACAACCCCTACTCCAATACATATTATCCAGAGTGGTGGGACTATCCTAACTTGAGTTATGGACAGCAGCCTCAGAATCCACCTCCAGCGTATGAATTTCTAGAATTTCAGTATTGGCAAACACCTTTCCTTCCAAGACAACAGCAAGTCCAAGATCCTTGGCAACCTGAACCTTCATTGGAGGAGCTAATAAGACAAATGGCCACTTATAACATGCAGTTCCAATAAGAAACAAAGGACAAGTGTAATGATCTATAAAACTCTTTGGATCAGTTAGCCACAGATCTCAGCAAGTTCCAGAGCCAAATTTCTGAAGGACTTCCCTCACAACCAGAAGAATATGTGAAGGAAGATCCTAGTGCTGTCACATTGCACAGTGGCAAGACGTTAGATGAACCTACCTCTCCTTCACAAACCATTGAAAAGAAAGAAACAGAGCCTGAAGAGGTAAGTAAGGAGGGGGAAAACTCTAAGGCCCCCAAGGTAAGTATTCTTGAACCCCTTCCTAAGGTAGTGGAGAGACAGTATGATGACTTGTGTGATGAATTTTCTAATTTTATTGGTTTCAATAATTATACTCATTACAACTCATGTACTGATTGTGATGGTGGCATGATATGTGTTGTCTGTGCTAAAATTTTTGCTTTCTTGAGAGCTGATGATTCTATTTGTGCAGAAGCTAATGTTGTTGAAGGATCTATGAACAATGCTTTTGATGTAGTTACAGGATCTAAGATACAAAGAGAAATAGAATTGCAGGCTACTGAAGAGTTTTCAGTGAAGGGAGAAGAACACCAAATGACAGACACTGCTAAAGTGGATTTCGTTTTTGGGCCATGGTCCATTAGAAACAATGCATATGAAGTTGATGAAATGCACGTATTACTTTTCAGTGGTGAAGCCAAGGAAATTAAGGAAGGCCAATGGGATCCCGGTGGAAGCCCTCATGCCTTAAGCTTAACTTGGTCATTATACTTCAGCCAATGGGACCCTGGTGGAAGCTCTCATGTTATTTCAAGCATAAATTGGTTATTATGCTTTCGCCAATGGGATCCTAGTGGAAATCTCTTCATCTACCTCTGTTACTTCAGTTGATAAGGATGTTTCTTCCTTCTCTTTTATCTTACTTATCCTAGATTTATTAATGATTGTTTATTGTTGAAGTTTACATTGAGGACAATGTAGAATTTAAGTGTGGGGGAGGAATTGACATTTTGTGTTCTGTTTTATTTTTGTTTTCTAGTTTTAAAAAAATTGTGTTTTTATTTGATTTCTAATGATGTTTTGAGATTTGTGAAGTCTATGAGTTTGAAGTAATTGAAATTCAAGGTTATGATTTATAAATTTCTTCTTTCATCTTGAATTTAGCATGCTTGGTTTTGACATTTGATTGATGAATTGAGTTTGATAGATGTATACCTGGTGAGATTTTGAGCCTTTTGATGGATGGATTTAGCATTTATGCCATTCTCTTCTTTCTTGTGTGTTTTTCACTCATTTCATATTAATCACTCTAGAACTTGCTTTGATTCTTTTTTTTTTTTGCTACATTTTTACTTGCATACATGAACATGATTGAGGCATTCTTTTGTGATTAACTACTTTGGCCAAATAGTCAACCTTGCATTATTTCCTTTTGATTAACCCCTTAAGCCTATTTGCCTATTCTTTGTCTTAGCTCATTATATGCCTTATGTGAAAAATCATGATTTTACCTTACCTTAGGGAATGGGAGAGCATTAGTTCATTTTCATTGGGGGAGCTCTTTTACTTGCAAGTGGTTAATAGGATAAGTGTGGGGGTTGTGCAAGTTGATGTGTAATATGCAAGGTGTTGGTGAAAAAAAAAATTACAAAGAAAAAGAAAAAAAAATTCAAGAAAGGTTGTAAAAGAAAAGAAAGAAAAAGGAAAGGAATATGTAAAGAGAATGTGCATTATATAGATTTGAGGGGATAAAAATTTCATGTTTATCAATTGAGTTCCTCCCCAATGTTCTTTTATTTTCTTGGGTGCTCATCTCACCATATCTATATTATTTCCATCCCTTACCTTGGCCCCATTACAACCTTAAACAAAGTCCTCTCGATTTGTATGTGCATGTGTTTGAGTAGTGGAGAAGTATAAAATAAGCAAACTTATGGTAGTGCATTTTTCATGGGTTGAATTGAGTGAAATACTTACCTTGTAAACACTTGAGAGATTGAGAGTATATCTTGTGAGGATCTATCATTCTTAATTCATGCTTTTCAATTTGAATATACCTTGCATGTTAGTTTGAGGTGTAAAGAATTGTTCTCTCTTAAATGTTGTGATCCCTTGAATCTTTTCTTGCTCTTTTTGCATACTTGAATGTCATTGGAATTTGAGTCTTTTAGAGTTTTTAGTTTATGAGTTTTTACTTTTCTTACATTCTTGCATTTGTTTTTCTTTATTCCCTAGTTTTGGTCTCTTGTATTTTGCCCGGGAGTGCAAAAGTTCAAGTGTGGGGGAATTTGATCAATCAATTTTGAGGCATTCATTATTACTTTATATTTGTCCTAATTGATGATAATTGTATCCAATATTATGTTTGTAGATGAGTTTTAGATGATTGGTCTTCATTGAGCTTAATTGTAAAAAATTCATTAATTTTCGGATTTTAACTCATTTTGACCTTTCTAACTTGTACAGACCATATCTTGGGCTACAAATGTCATATTTGGATAATCTTGGTGTCCCCAGAAAGCTGAGACAAAGATACACAATTTTTCATCTAATGCAGTTTTTCCAATTCAATTGGATTCAGGGTGAAAATTAAGCCTCAAAGTTAGGACGCTGTTGTTGTCATAAAGCTTGGACCTTCCCTCACTGATTTGGGCTTAACTCTCTCAATTTAAACCCAAATAAGACAAATCATATGTCTCTGAAAAGCTTATTCAGAGGGCTGCAGTTTGGGCTAGGGTTTGATTAGGAATTACAGAATAATTTTCAATTACAAATTGGTTAAGGCAGAATACGAAAGTACACCTCTTTCTGAATCCTGATTTTTGAGTTTTACGATAGGAATCAAGAAACCTTTTTTCTCTCTTTTCGTTTTCTCTATTTCATTTTTATCTCTTCTTTGATCTATATCTTTTCAATGGTGATGGCCATGGAAGGCTAAAGATCCAATCAATCCAAGGAATTCAATGATTGTGGTTAGAGTTTTGAGTTCTTTTGTTTATTTGTGATTTCTAATTATGTTCTTTCCTCTTTTCCTTCTTTAATTGATTTATGATTATATTTCGAATCTGAAGATAGATTTGGATTGATTAATCTGAATTTAATGAAGAATAGACCATCGATTGATAATCTATGTTAATTCGAAATTGTGTTTAATTCAATCTTAATCAAGAATTACGATTGTGATTCTTTTTTAGTTGATTAAATTCTAGCTGATTATCTAGTTGAATTCAAATTAATAGAGTTAATTACATAAATAATTTTACTCTCTTTAAATTATGATTTACTTTGCCACTTGATTTGAAGCCCTTGGATTGGTGTTTCTAGTTTTGAATTTATTCCAAATTACTATCGAATTTGCATTTTGTTACTTGATGAATAAAACCCCCTCTTTTACATTTACTGTTTATTTTTCATCAAAGTTTAATTTAGGAATTAGATTGATAGTGTCAATTGAATTAGTTCTCTGTGGATCAACCCTTGCTTACTACAACTGATTGCAAGGTTTTTATATTTTTGGTGGAACTTGGCAACTATTTTTTATATAATTCTTAATCGTATTTCACACCACACCAGCGTTCTTGACTTTTTTTTGTCTTGGAGGAAACTTTTATGTATACCTTTTTGTGTAGAGCTAACGATGTATGGAATGTGAATAATAATAAAATTCCTTTTCCTGAATCCTGTATCTTCTATTTTCTCTTTCCATTCTCTGCCTTTTCTTTTTCCTCCGGGGTGAGTCCAACGCTCACCTTGTAATGATGCTACATTGCTCCCATCTTGGTACTTAGTTGGTATAGCGAAGTGGCATTGTCTCTATGCCCCCGGGCGGCAGTATCCGTATTTCACTTGAAATTGTGGTCCGCGTTCTATATGGGGTTAAGAGTTTAAACTTTTTTCATTTATGATCAAGTCATATGACCTTTCTAGGGGAGCTGTGGTCCAGATTACTCTTTCATCATCTTACCACAAATGGACATTCTGAGTGTAGCCGGGGTCTATAGGAAAAATTTGTAGTCCATGGAAAATTTTCAGACTCAACTTTGTAGAGGTTGGGTGTCACTTGGTTTGCTATGCAACCGTCCTTCCAACTTTCGTGACAACTGTGAGAGCCATGTGGCATGCCTTGGTTAGGTAGCCATGCTTAGTGCTTGGCGCGCCATGATGGGCATCTTTTGAAATCTAAACTGTTAGGACAGAAATGCCCCCTAACCGTCTAGCCTTTATAAATAGGGGTTAAAACTCCTATTTTTCATTTTTATAATTTCTTTCTAAAATCCGATGGCCTAAGATGATTTCTGGTGGTTTTCAACAATTCAACCTTTTAGTTGTCAATTTTCTTTCATTTCTTTAAGGTATTTCTCCTTTCCCTCAATTGTTTTTGCTATTTTTAGCGTTAGAGTGGTTGTGCATCCTTTTTTGGGGTGTACTCCCTCTATCTTTTTAATAAAACGAGTTGGGAAACCCTTATTTTTGGGTCCCTTCAATTGCTTCGCTCTATGGAGCACTTTTTCTGCTGCGTCATGAGTGGTAGAGGTGTCCATCTAAGGCTTAAGCTTTGGTGGGCATAGAGGCCGGTTTGAGGTCATGAACTTCAGATTCCTTCCTTAGTCTGCCCGCTTCCATGTCTAAATCTACATGTTAAATTCATTCTGAAAATTACTCTCCAGCCTCTATGGATATTTCTAGGGATTTTAATGGCTAGGAGACGAGCAGCTAGACCCTAAGCACTGGCTCTAGAAGTCCAAATGTCGATTGCAGAAGATCTTGTGACGATTCTCCATGGTCGTAGTCAAGTGTACCCATGGGTTGGGGATGACGCCTACAATCGAGTGTCCATCTTCCAACCAGGGGAAGAGCTTGAAAGGCTTAAAAGCTATTTGATGTTGACAAAGGAATATGTAAGGGATTATGAGTTCAAAATCCTATCCCTAGAGAACAAAAGGGTGTGCTCATCCTAAGAGGCGAGTGTAGATTATATGTTCCTGCATGAGGATTTCTTCACTCGGTTTGGATATCGGATTCCCTTCAACAGCTTCCATCTTGTAGTCCTCTGTACTCTTAACACTGCTTCAACCCAGATTCACCCTAATGGTTAGGCAAACATTCTTCCCTTTGAGAGAATTTGTCGGTTGGTTGGATTACATCATTTGGAGAGTGTGTTCTTTTATTTCCACACCTAGTGGAGTCTTTAGGGTGGTGGTTTTACTCAAAAGACCTAACTCATAATCCAATCAAGGCTCGGTTGGAAGATCTTTCAAATTTTCTAAGAAAGTTATAAGGATTTCAAGGAAAAATTCTTTAAACTAATGGTAGCCCCCGAGACTCATCCTTTCTGGCTAGATAATGATGGGGAGCTAACGTTTATCCTGTATTGGACCAAGAGGGCATGGAATACCTCTCTTCAGTTGATTAAATGGGAAAGGTACCACCTTGACCAGGATGACACTGAGTGTGTCGACTTTTTTACTATGTGGGTTCAGCAAGTAGGCCTTATTTCTTCAAAGGACGTGTTGGATGCCCCTAATGATGTAACTCTCTGGATTATTTTAGGTAGATTAGGCCATAGTCTACATTCAATTTTTTGTATATTGTAATTTCCTTGCATTTTTCCTACTGTCTAACTCATGTCATTTTTTTGCAGTAAGCTTGGCTGCGATGTCATCTGGAAATGCCCTTGCAATCCTTGAGGCTTTCAGAGCTAGAAACACAGTTGGTCCCTTTAACACTCTCGTGGTCACTACTCAGGCTCCTCCAACCCTGCTTATTGAGATTCGGTGATCGAGGGGAACGGATTCAACTGAAGAATTCTCCCCCACAACTGCTCGAAAGACAGAAGAAGAGGGTTGTTAAGAACAGCACCTCAGACGACAAAGGTAAGAGGGTGGCCATCGAGGCGAGGGAGGTCAGTTCGATCAGTTTGTATCGAGATAGCTCGGATCCCAGGGATTTCATTGACATCAATATCCTTGATGACCAAGTGGTGAATCATGTTACTCAACATGACACGAAGGAGATTCTGTTAACATTTCAGACTTACGCCCTCCGCCTTGCTACCAAAT
Source organism: Ormosia semicastrata (assembly GCA_029884595.1). Lineage (NCBI taxonomy): Eukaryota > Viridiplantae > Streptophyta > Magnoliopsida > Fabales > Fabaceae > Ormosia > Ormosia semicastrata. The sequence continues at coordinate 35,213,277 of JAQQTO010000048.1, read as the reverse complement.
CTCATTTTCTAGAGAGATGGTATGATGAGTTTAATCAGCAAATGGCAGATAAGGTGATGGCAGTTGAGTAGTGTGAAAATTAGGCTCTCAAGGAAAAAGAAGAGGCTGTGAAGGCCAAGAATAATGCAAATGCTCAGACCTAGGAGCTGGAAAAGGAATTAGTAGCATTGAAGGACAATTTGAAGTAGAAAGAGGCCAGTTTGGTGGAAGTTTAGAGGTAGGTCGCCATATACCATGCTAAAAGTGAGAACCTCTATATTGAGAATCAAGACCTTCGTACTGGGGTGGCGACTCTACAAGGTGATATTCAGCAGTTGATCACAGTCTAAACAAATATCAGTGAGGAGTAGTTCCAAAACATGGTCAACTAATTCCAACTCTTCAATCCCGGGGTGGCCTTGGTATTGGATACATTGGACCCTAGGAGGGTGATTCAAGACTATCATCTCATGCTTCCAAACCTTATTTCGGCTGATTAGAGTGTTGTTGAAGCCCCAATCGTCGCCGTTCAAGATCCGAAAGTTGTCAAGGACTCGGGAAACATAGCATAGGCTGCCTCTTATTTTTGCCCCCTACATAAGGCATTTTGCCTTTGTAAAGATAATTACCCTGTTTGTCGGGGTGTTTTAATTTATTTCTTTTACTCATTTCTCATCCATGATCTGTATTAGATCCAACACCTGTTGCACTTCGTAACCACTTAAAGGACTTAGGACTTTTATTTAGTTTGAACTGAAACCTTGGCCCAGGGTCCAATGCCCACAATGTTTTCGGCATTTAGGATCCCATGACTTAAGCATAAGTTAAAATCTAAACCTTGGCCCGGGGTCCAATGCCCACTGTTTTAGTGCTTAGGATCCCACTTGACTTAGGTATAAGTTAAAATTGAAACCTTGACCTGGGGTCCAATGTCCACTATTTTGGCACTTAGGAGCCCACTTGACTTAGGTATTAAGGTGATCCGTAACCAGGATCTTTATGTAGAATTATCTTTGGGGAGATTATAGAATTGTCTTTGCCCTAATGATTTAATGTGTTAAGTTTTGATGATGACAAATGCATTACAAAATGATATTGTTTACGCTACATAGATGTGCTTAATAGATTATATTGTATCATGCACGATTATGTACTTTATCTAGTTATTTTTCACTTAACAGTCGTGCAATGAGATATGTGTAGCATTCTTTATATAATATATCCAATAATGCTTTATATGAGTTATAATGAATTAATATTGGATTTGAATCTATTTAAATGAAAATGTGTAAAGTGTTCTTTATTGCATCTTATATAGAGCATATCTATTAGTAATTAATAAATGTCTTATTTGGATGTATCTATGAAATTCTTATATGCATGTTAGACTAGCTAGAGTTATACATTTATAAATCATGCATATGATAATCATGCATATGATGTAACACCCCTCGATTTAATAATCACGGCATAATCGTCATTATACTACGGTTACTAAATTTCGACGTGCTACAACTTTCAAATAATATTTGTCCAAAATAAACCATTGTACATATACAGAAGATATGAGCCACGAATGAAAAAATACTTAAGTCATCATTAGCACATATAATTCAACAAGCCAAAATCAAAATACAGTTCATAGGACTAAGTAATTAATTTAAAGCATACATAGCGCGACGCATTTCATATACTGCTCAAAATAAAATACATCAAGTTAGACTTCAAAATGCAGGTATACTCAAATTACACCTTAATATAAGTAATGCAGAAGGAAACATAAACTACCCATAAAGACATCCACGTCTAAGGAGTTGGGCACTCTATCGGATCCACCTCGGGATCCTCCCCCAGTTCACCTGAAGACACAAAGACAAGATAAAGTGTGGTTCCACGAGTAGGTGCCCTAGCAGCTGATGCCATCGAATCCTCGTCCTCTCGGGAGTGTGAATTAGATCATCCCATGGCTCCCGAATGGGTAGGCCAAACTCCAGATGTACCAAAGTAGTAAATGTCAGGACAGGGTCTCCATCACGAGTCCTCCTTACAGTCAAGATCAGATCTCCAATGTACCAAATACGCTCTCCAGCCCAGTCTACTCGCCACACATTGGCGCCACTAGTGAACACAATCCTAACGAAACCAATAGAACCCCTTCTTGATGACATCACTGAATATAAGAGATCGAACTGAGTAAAATCTAGAAGGAAACAATCGTGTCCCCTCAACAGTCTTTGACCAAGAATTACATAGGACAAGAATAATACATACAAGAGGTGAGATATCCAACTCCATTACCAATTATGGCAGTAAGAAACATAAATGGCGTAGGATGCCCATGTAGCATCACAAGAAATATAAATAGTATCAAGTAGCAGATATTAAACAACTTAACAATCCCAGGCAATTATAACATCAAAAAGATAGTAGTTCCAGTCATCATATAAATTAAACGCCAAGTAATATATTGACTCACTATGCATATGTACATGATATCAAAATCCTACTCCATGGAGCTAGACACAAACATCAGAGAGAATGATCAAGGAGACGTGTCAGTATCTCGTCAGCCTAAAATCAAGTGCTTTCCAGAAAAATAATAGTTTTGCGCAACAGGGCTTTATACAGCGGCATTCCCACAAGATCGTGATATAGGACAGTGTCCAGTCAGGATTGTCGGTGTGTTCGCATCGTTTTGTTCCACGGCTCAGAGGGGCTACCAACTGTTCGCAGTGAGAAGCCTGCGCCCCGATGCCCCAAAGGTCAACTACAGGACCTACACTAGTCTACTCGCACCCGCACTAAGGTGTGATTCAACTCCTAGGAAGCATAGCCTTGACAAATAGTCCATCGGACTTCCACAAATGCATGATGACTCAATGCATACATCATGTATATTCAACAACAATATACTTTCCATAACATGCCACAATTTTGGCTAAGGTAAGCATCAACATATTCTTGATTCACTCATGGACCCACAATAAATATTATTAAGTCCTTAAATAATGCATTACACCTTTAGGGTACATTATGGAATTATGCCTAAATTTCTACATTCTTCTTAATAAGTTTCTCTTTTAGAGAAATATTCTCACATTATTCATTTAATCATTATTATTTTAATTACATAAGTCCATCATTAAATTTTAAACCTAATTCCCTTAGAATGATTTAAATTGAATTATTTATCATTCTTAATTGCACCCATGGTATTGTTTTAATTAAAATTTATTCTAAGTTTTTGGATAAAACTTCATTCTTGGTTCTTTCCATTTTATGAATCCCTAATTAATTCCTAATTATCCAGTTAATTAAGTTTTACTTCAATTTAATATTTCTTATGAAATTCCTCTCTAGTGAGATCTCTCTTGCTTATTAGGCTCCTTACTTTAGATTTAGCCATATTTACTTAGAGAATTATTTCTAAGATTTTTCCCTAAGTCTTACACACCCTTATTTACTTCTTAGGCCCAAAGATTCCTTTTAGGTTGTCAAATTAATTTCCTTCCATTACATTATTAACTATTTAATCACTTAATTAACCAAATGTTATAGTTGCATAAAGTTACATGAATTGAGCCATAATTAACCCTAGAGGCCGTGAGCCTCTCTAAGATTTGGATTCCCAAATTTTCATTCAATTAATTACATGTTATCCTTTTAATTAATCATATCTTCAACTTGTTACAAATTTTCACCAAGAACACCCAATTTTTGGGTTCATGGTTGTGAGCCTCTTAGAAAAGGGCAAGGATCATTTTACTTCCATTCAAGCTTCCAATCCATCCAAGCACATCAATATACATATTCAATTAACCAAACAACTCAAACAAATTAAAAATAACACGTAGTCATAAAAGTCATACAACAAAGAGAGTGACCCTAAATGGGGTTTCTAACAACCAACACAAAATCAAGTTCTCTACTACCAAGAGAGGTTGAAGAGGATTATCTCCCTCTTACCTAGAGAAGAAAACAAACAATGGAACTCCCTTGAAGCTCCTTGAAATTTCGGATTCACACCATCACAAACCCTAGAAATTTTAATCTCATCAAACCAATACCAAAGCTTGAAAAATAAGGAATAAATAGTCACAAGGAAGACATTAAAAACGAAAATGGAAGAAGAGGTAGGAGAGAACAAGAATCTCACCCCAAAAGTTCCAAGCTTAAAGCTTGAAGAAGAAGATGGTGAAGATGAAACCTTTTCAAGAAATCACCAACTAGAGATGTGTTTAGATGATGAAGGAGATTAAGGAAATATGGTTAGTTGAAATTTTTGTGATGGTGGAGGCAAGGACGCGGTGGGCAGCCGTGTGGAGTGTAGAGAGAAGGAGAAGAAAAATGAAAGGAGGAATATGAAGGTAGAGAGAGAAGTTAATAGAAAAGTGAATGAACTTTTAGCGTTTTCTCCTTTTGAAATTAGAATAAATGAATTAACTAAGTGAAGCACAATTTTGGCTCCCAAAAATTGGGGCTGCTGCTGTGTGGGAGTGGGAGGGAGAGAGAGAGAATGAAGCTTCTTTGAGAAGCTTGAGAGCTTTTCCAATAAAGAGGGATTTGATTAGACATAAAGGAGATTACCTTTAGATAAGATAATGTGATTTAATAGTTAAAATAATAGGGTAATTAAGATTTTACTACAAGCTATTACCCAATGAATAATTGTTACAGCACACAAATTCAGTATTAATTATCTAATGAATAATAGAGCATATCGTAAAATTTTTAATTAACGGTATGTACAGAGATTTTATTTATCAGATAAAACCTCAAAAAATATAAACTTCGTAAATTGTGCCCGGCCTCGGGTTTTGTAAGATCCTCCGTCGACATGTCCACAGTTCAAAGTTTACTAGTCTCAGGTAAAACATTTTATTTTTCTGGCTCCGCTCAGTGCACACGTAAAACGAAGAATATATTAAAATATTCGACATTTCTGGAAAAATCTACAAAAATTCTCAAAAATATCAAATATTAGGAAATGATTATTCATCATGAAACAAACAATTTTTGAGGTGTTACACTGACTCTGCTCAGTGTGTACGCAAAACGAGAAATATATTAAAATATTTAACATTTCAGGAAATATCCTGAAAAATTTTCAAAAATCATAATTATTATAAAATGACTATTTATGATGAAACAAATAATTTTTGGGACGTTACATATGAAGATATTGAATTTTATAAGTTTGGACTAACTATGTTTTAAGTGAGCAATACTTTGAAGGATAGTCCAAGTACCAAGAGTGAGCATTGCATCAAGAAAGCAAAACATGTCAATTATGCTCAACTCAAGGAGAATGTGAATATTTTTTCATGAAGGTTTTGATAACAACAAAGTCATGTCAAAGATCAAGTCTAAAGGAAGATTAAATGGTATAGCTTATAGGACTTAGGATCTTTATGTAAGAAGCCTTCTGGATATCTCAAATATGTTTTCAAATATTTTCAAATAGTTTTCACATGCTAAAATACCTAACAAACAAGTTTTGAAAAGCTAGTTATAGTGGTAGTTCAAAACTATGAAAAATAGTCAAGTTTGAGTTTTTAAAAATTGACCTTTGGTTACTCTTTTAGTCATAACTCTCAAAATACTTTGAGTTTTGTTCTGAAACTTATTTCATTTGAAAATAGACTCAAAGATCTTTCCAATGAGTGGTGATTTACTTTAAACGAATGAGAAATGAGAAGTTATGACCATTTAAAGTCAGTTTTTGAAACTAGAGTGGTTTATTCGAATAAGCACATATTTATTCGAATAAAACACCCCAAAAAATGTTCCAGAACGTGTTTTTAAATATTTATTCAAATAACCAAAGTGTTATTCAAATAACAAATTCCAGAAAACACTTCCCAGAGTGCTATAAGTGGATTTACTCAAATAACAAATGTGTTGTTGGAATAAACACGACCCAGAATCACGCAACGACTATTTTTTGAGCTTTAATTACTGAAATTTAATACCCCAACGACTCGTTTTCTTAAAACTCTATAAATACATATTTTTGGGTCATCTGTTAACAACACCCAATAGTCTGAAATACTTTTCTTATGCTTTGATTCGTGATTCATATTTTATTATCTCTTGTGCTCTTTTTTGATAAAATTTGAGATATCTTAAAAGAGATTCATAGTGCTTCAATTTCTATCAATTACTCTTTGTGAGAGTTTCTTTTCTTCTATACTTTGATTCATTGTAAAGAGGGTGAGGTATCCCTTAAATAAATTGTAAGGGTGAGGTATCCTTGACTGTCGAGGCTCAAGCACGAGGGTGAGGTATCCCAAGATGAGAAGAGTGCTCTGGTTTGTAAAGGTTTCAAGCAACTGTTCAAGCATAAAGGTTTAGTGAAAAATTTCAAGTAGTTTTCTTGAGGACTGGACATAGGCCACAAGTGCTTGATGGCTGAACTAGGATAAATACTGTGTTTGCTTCTCTCAACTCTATCTCCTTTACATGTATGCTTTAATTATATATGCTTGAGTTTAATTTGATATCTAGTTTATTTGTTTGATTTATCTCATAACCCAAGTTGTATTTGAGTAATCTACAATAGTTGTATCTTTCTTAAACTTATTCCACTACATGTGTTAATTGAAAATATCAAAATGCATAATTTATCAAAGTTGTTTTAAAAATTTGTAATCACCCAATTCAACCCCTCTTGGGTGATGGTTGCCACGGCTAACAAGTGGTATTAGAGTTTCGTGCTCTATTGAAAGCTTAACCGCATAGAGTTAAAGATCATTGTTTGTTGGCAACCATTTAAAGCTTTTCAAAATAGAAGATTTTGAAATTAATAAACCACCATTCTTTGATGGTGTGCATTTTGTTTATTAAAAATCTAGAATATAATTTTACATATAATCTATTTATTTGGATTTGTGAGATGTTGTGCTAAATGGATTTACTTACAAATCAAAATAAACTTGGAATAGTTATGACAAAAAATATTTTTCCTTGAACATTAGAGCAATGTAAATGTTGAGAAGTAGTTTGAATGATGATGCTTTTGCTAAAATTAAAAATTATTCTAGTGCGAAAGATATTTTAGACACCCTTGATGCTCTTTATGTTACTAACAATGATTTTGTGTATAAAATTGTATATAGAAAGCAAGAAAAGTAAAAGTCATTGAAGGAAGCTTGTCATGAAACATATCCTTAAAGAGATGTTCAAACTATTGAAGGCAGTCAGATGTCTCTTAGTGACGATGGTGCTCAATTTGAAGAAGAGGCAAAGCAAAAAAAAATTGATGAAGAAGAAGGTAATTCCCTTAAAGAGCCAAGTATGCTAGAAATTGAGACTAATTCCTATATGGCTAAAAAAGACTTTGAGGTAAATAATGTTAAACTAGATTATAGTTCTTTCTACTATGACATACAATATGCATATAATGAATTATATGATGATTTGTTGAATTTAGAAAAGAAAAATTTATCTTATTTGGAAAACATTTCCTTTATTGAAAATGAAATTGAGACTTTGTAACATAAATATGTTTTTCTTGATGAGAAAATGTCTTTGAAATGTAAAACATCAACTTCTTGTGAAATAGCATTGATTTAGAAAATCAAGTTGAGGACACATATTCTGAATTTATCAAAGTTAATTATTCTAATTGCTTACATTCCATGTTTGTTAAGGAGAATAAAATTAATATTATTTCACATAAAAATTCAAGCAAGGCTTGTGATAAAAATAGTATAGAATGTAATAACAACAAAAGGCTTAAGTTTTTCAAAGATGATCTTCAAAGAACCAAGCCATCACTAAATTCAATTGCTCGTCACTTTTGTGGTCATCTAGGATATATTTCTCATTTATGTAATTATAGAAGAAATTCTTATATGAGAAATAGTGTAGTAGGGGTTCCTAAAGATCTTAAAGGCCTTAGTACTAACATTCAAGGACCCAAGATGATGTGGGTACCAAAAAGTCCTCCTAGTGTTTCAACTATGGAGAAAATTTCTCAAAAGGATGGACTAATTGGTCAAAAGAAAGAGGAGTCATCAAGGAGAATACTTCCAAAACTCAATGGTAGAAGTTTTGGTTAAAGAAGGAAGATGACTTCAACCAAAGCTTCTTAAGTACAAAATGTAGAGCTTGTAAAGTTTAAGACTCCAAAAGAGAAGCAATGGTAAGAAAAAGTATTTCCTTGATTACCAAGGCCAAGGTATCAAAAGTTTTTACCTCCTATGCACACCCACTTGTAAAGTCAATGAATTTGAAGTATATTCCTTATAGGCCTTAAGTGATTGATAGAATCATGTGTACTTAGTAAATTTTTAATATTATGTTTAGCATATGATTATGTTCATTCTTTTTGTATCGTAACTCATTAATTTGTTATATATCTTCGTATATAATGTTCTACAATGCCTAGATATGCTTGCTATATTTTGAATTATCTATATATCATGAAAGTAAGCATATTATTGGTTATATACTTAATGGTAATTGATTATTTAATTTGTTGTGCTCAATTTACATACTATGAAAAAAATTAATCTTTATGAGAGTATAATAGATTAACAATTAATGACTAACCTCTATGGATCCAAAATCGGTGGATACCAAAGAAAATACTTTGAATTATGTTGTAGGTTGACTATTAGCTCAAGTACGCATTAAAGTGAAATACAACTATGTTACTTGAGGTTGGAAAAATTTGAAATAGTCCGAGTTCTCCAAGAGTAATGAAAAACATCACGGACAACCACAACATTCTCAAGGAGTCTTAAGGCATGGAAGTTGGAGTCACCTATAAAAAGCTCAAAGAGTACAGTTTTGGTGATATCAATCTATTATCCTTATTTATGTTTTAAAATAAATATCATGTGATATTTGGAGAACTAGAAACTTGTTTTATGCCTTAACATTCCTTAAGTTGTGCTTCTCTAACATTGTATGTTGAAAGTGTCTTTACATATGCTAACATGCTAGATAAGTACACACCTTATTTGGAATAACATGTTTTATGGTAATATCTTTGTTCTTGAGCTTGTGGCCAATTCTCTTTGTTCAAATATGGAAATTCACATGCTCATAAGTAGTTTTAATCCTTTCTCTTTGATACTTAATTGTCTTATATGCTCACTTGGAGATTGAAAAGTTAAAAGTTATATGTCTTCTTGTTTGAAATTATTTGATATGTTCATATCTTGAAAACAAGAAGTAAATGATTCATCTTGTGCCTTGAACTTGTCTTTGAACTTCAATGTAAGAAACTTGTATCATGTGTGCATATTAGATTTTCTTCTTTGACATAACATGCCTTACGTGATCATTGTTTGCCCCAAAACGCTTATATATGTTTTGATGATAATCAAGTATTTCTTAATAAACTTGACTATTGCTTTGAAAATTCTTAAACTATACTTTTGGATTCAACTGCATATATCCTTCTTTTGTTTTGGTTGATAATGTGGTACATGTTTTTCATTATATATCAACCTAAATTATGCTTGTAAATGGGATTAAATGATATTTGATGCTAACCTATGTTTTAGAAAACTTTTAGAATTAGGTTTGCAAGTGTCTCTATGTCGTCATCAAATATTCAAATATCAAGTACAAATGGATAAAGAGAAGAGTTGAATGAAGAGGGAAATGATGAGACTTTCTTCAAGTGCAATGGAATGGAGTATTCAAAGGAAGAAAGCTCAAAATTAAAGGATCAATAAATAAAGAGCATCACTCTCTATCTAACTCAATAAGTATCTCTATCCCTAAGCTATTGTGATATTCTATATGCTATAGATTGTATGATACTTGTTGATAAATTGATCTTAAATGATTGAATGTTTTCTTTACATGAGAAATATGCTTAGCATTGACAAAGATATTAACTTGCTATTTTTGTCATTACATTTAGGGTGGATGATATTAGTTCTATACATGCTTTAATCCCTATAGCATATTTCATCAAGGAGATGTACTTATGTTCTTTTGACTTGGATTGATCTCTCTCAATGAATATATGGTTTTAATATAAAACATCTTTACCCTTCTAAAATGCTTTTGAAAATGTAATATGTTCTTATAAAATTCTTCTTGAAAGGGAGTGAAGTTTTAAAATGATTTTTGATTGATGGATTAAGAATAAGAATCTTTTTCCTTGATTTACTTTATGGTATTATGCTTACATGGTCTTGGTATACATATTTCACTTTATCCATCTTGTGTTTCAATAAGGGGGGCCTAGCTCTTAAGTTATTTATATCTCTTGGTTTACATCCTTGTTTGATTACAAAATGTGTTTTATTGCTATCATATGCTAAATGTTGATGTACCAAAATATGACAAATATTGCATGAATAATATTTTATATCTTGAAAGCATGCTTATTTCATCTTTATTCTTGAATCTTATGTCGAATCAAATAGGGGGAGATAATTATGTTTTGAATAAATTGAAGAAGTCTTTGGTTTTGATTATCCTAAGCCTTTTTGTTGATGTTAAATAAGGGGAGTGAGAATTGGAAAGAAAAATATGTTCTTGTACTTATTGTTTGATATGCTTATATTGCTCAACATATTTTTCTTTGGTGATTTATCATCATAAAAAAGGAAGAGATTGTATAATTATCTTTGGGGAGATTTTAGTCTTGTCTTTGCCCTAATGATTTAATGTATTAAGTTTTGATGATGACAAATGCATTACAAAAGGATATTGTTTATGCTACATAGATATAATTAATGGATTATATTGTATCATGCATGATTATATACTTTATCTAGTTATATTTCACTTAACAATCATGCAATAAAATATGTGTAGCATTCTTTATATAATATATCCAATAATGCTTTATATGAGTTATAATGAATTAATATTGGATTTGACTCTATTTAAATGAAAATATGCAAAGTGTTCTTTGTTGCATCCTATATAGAGCATATCTATTAGTAATTGATAAATGTCTTATTTGGACGTATCTATGAATTCTTATATGCATGTTAAACTAATTAGAGTTATACATTTATGAATCATGCATATGAAGATATTGAATTTTATAAGTTTGGATTAACTATGCTTTAAGTGAGCAATACTTTGAAGGATAGTCCAAGTACCAAGAGTGAGCATTGCAATAAGAAAGTAAAACATCTCAATTATGCTCAGCTCAAGGAGAATGAGAATGCCTATTTCATGAAGGTTTTGATAACAACAAAGTCATGTAAAAGACCAAGTCCAAAGGAAGATTAAATGGTATGCTTATAGGACATAGGGTCTTTATGTAAGAATCCTTCTAGATATCTCAAATATGTCTTCAAATCTTTATAAATGGTTTTCACATGCTAAAATACACAACAGACAAGTTTTGAAAAGCTAGTTATGATGGTAGTTCAAAACTATGAAAAATAATCAAGTTTAAGTTTTACAAAACTGACCTTTAGTTACTCTTTTGATCATAACTCCCAAAATACTTTAATTTTTGTTCTAAAACTTTTTCATTTGAAAATATACTCAAATATCTTTCCAATGATTGGTCATTTGTTTTCTACAGATAAGAAATGAAGAAGTTATGACCATTTAAAGTCAATTTTCAAAATTAGAGTAATTTATTCGAATAAGCCCATATTTATTTGAATAAAACACCCTTGGAAATGTTCCAGAACATGTTTTTAAATATTTATTCAAATAACCAAAGTGTTATTTGAATAATAAGTTCCAAAAAACACTTCCTGGTGTGCTATAAGTGGATTTATTCAATGACAAATGTGTTATTAGAATAAACAAGACCTAGAATCATGCAACGACTATTTTCTAAGTTTTAATTGCTGAAATTTAATACACCAACGGCTATTTTTCTTAAAACTCTATAAAAACATATTTTTGGGTCATCTTTTAACAACACTCAATAGTCTAAAATAGTTTTCTCATGCTTTGATTCGTGATTCATATTTTATTATCTCTTATGCTCTTGTTTGCCAAAATTTGAGATATCTTAAAAGAGCTTCATAATGCTTCAATTTCTATCATTTACTCTTTATGAGAGTTTATTTTCTTCTATACTTTGATTCATTGTAAAGAGGGTGACGTAACCCTCAAAGAAATTGTAAGGGTGAGGTATCCCTGACTGTCGAGGCTCAAGCATGAAGGTAAGGTATCCCAAGGTGTGAAGAGTGCTCTGATTTATAAAGGTTTCAAGTACCTGTTTAAGCTTGAAGGTTTAGTGGAAAATCTCAGGTGGTTTGCTTGAGGACTGAACATAGGCCACAAGTGGTTGGTGGCTAAACTAGGATAAATATTATGTTTACTTATTTCAACTCTATCTCCTTTACATTTGTGCTTTAATTGTATATGCTTGAGTTTAATTTGATATCTAGTTTATTTACTTGATTTATCATATAACCTAAGTTGTATTTAAGTAATCTATAATAGTTGTATCTTTGTTAAACTTATTCCGCTGCATGTGTTGATTGAAAATATCAAAAATGCATATTTTCTCAAAATTGTTTTAAAAATTTGTAATCACTCAATTCATCCCCCTCTTGAGTAATGGTTGTCATGACTAACACTTTAATGTTTATGGTTTATAGCGAAAAATTGCCTGACACTTAGGAATTTTCAACTTCAAAGCCTGTTTAACATAAGACTTTTAGTGGATACTTGATGGTGGACCACAAATGTCATAACCCGCACTGCCACTTTATTTCTTAACCTTAAAATGGTCAAGGCCAAGTGTTGAGGATTGGGTATTGACCCATAACTTATGACCAAAACACTCGCATGGGTTTGGTGTAACACCCCAACTTTTAGGATAATTACAATACTGTCCTGAAATGTACTATTTTGTAATTTCTGTGAGTAGTAAATTAAATTTGACTGTTTCTTGAGTGTATTTGACTGTTGAATGTGATTTGCTCTGAGCCAGGAAAATAATAATTTTTGGGTCGAAAAAATCTTATTTTAATTAATTGGAGCTAGGGGCTCTTACTAAACCTAATTCGGATTGATATATATATTAATCTTTTAATTTTTAGGATTTAAGCTGTGTAATAAAATAATTTTATATTATTATAATATTATTTTATTTAACAAGATCTCTCTGTCTCAAAAATAGTAGAAATCTGCTTCAAAATGACCATGGACCCTTAAAAGTCTATGAGACCTGCGTTTAAAGTAGCAGTCAATGATTCTGACTGGACCAGATTCTGAGCCAATAAGAATTAGTCAACAAAGGTGGCTTGAAAAATTCTAACCAATAGGAATAGGTCAAAGAAAGAAGCATGGACTTTAATATGGACCATTGGATGAAAACTTAGTTAGGAAGCCTTTGATCTTAACCGTTGATCAAATCAATGGTGAGATAAGAGTTCAAGTTTAATCACTAAGCAATATCCACCTTAGATTACATTAAGGGCTAGGAATTAAAGTTAAAATCAAAGGTTGAGATTAAGTCAAACATAGTGGCTTGACTTTGCTTAGTAGCTAATTGAACCTAATTTGGTTAATCTAATTACTTAATTAACAAACTAAGTAAGCTAACCTAGTTATTAATTAGTTATAATCTAAATATTAATTAGATATCCTAATATTATTTAGAGGCTATGATATATGCTAATATATATTAAACTAATTAGTTATATAATTAGAATGTTAAGTAAGTGTTAATAGGAGACTTAACCTAATTAATTATGTATTTAATTAGCTTGTAATTAACTTTAATGGAAATCAAATTACGTCCCCTAAACCCCAAGGAACCCCACGACCAAAGGAGGCAAAAATTGCCAAGTTCTCACAAGTTCTACATGGTTCTTGAACCATCCAAGTGACATAAGCCATGTGATTCAAAGTGTGAACACAAATGGATATTTACTATCCAAATTAAACACTCAACCTCTCCCACAATACCCACACGGCAGCCCCCCTCCCTTTACACTCTCAAATTTCACTTTTACACTTATCCAAATCTAAGCTTTCTATTCTCTCCAAAATTCCCAAGAACACCAAGTAACTTTCTCTTCCATTTTCTCTCTCAAATTCGGCCTTCACTCTCTAACCCACCGTCAATCTTCTATAATTTTTCTTTCTTACCTTTCCTAAACCAAAATTATACTCTAAACACTTTTCCTTTACATGGTTTTGTCAAAAACATATTCCTTCTAGTTCAAAATCAAAGCTTTTGTTCACTTCCCTAAGGGTAAGCTTTTGTTTTTATGATTTAAAAATTTGATTTGTGATTTTCTAAACCATGTTTGTTCCATGGTTTTCCATTAGGAAGCCTTGTATGTGTTTTTACTAATTATTTAAAAATTATTAGGGTTTTGTGTCGGTTTTCAAGAAAGCAAGGAGAAGGAGGAGACCAAGAGACCTTTGTCTTCAAGAGGTAAGAGGGAGATTTAATCTCATCAACCTTGTATGGTGATGAGGAGAATGGATTGTTTGTGTGTGAAGAATCCATAAGGATTCATTTATGTGTTTGTTTATTATTTTTTCTATTTGTGATTTATTTTATTTGCAAGCATGTTTATAGCTTTAAAATATATTACATGTGTTTATATATTGCATGTGTTATAATTACATGACTATTAAAGTAAGATGTGAATAACATGTAACGATTGTATGAGTGTTCCAAAGAACACTCAGGCTCACGGCCTTACCATTAAACAGAGAACCAAAATGTTCTCAACCATTTTCTAAATCAGTGATTTAAAGAATTTAGGTAAAATAATAAATTTGAGAATGATTTAGAATTGATTTTGGCCAACATGCCATTTTATTTTCTAAGATAAGTTAAGTAATTAATTTACAAACGAACTTGATTCCAATGAATCTTTGAGAAATAAAATGAATAAACTTAGTTTAGAATCCTAAATTAGTAGAATTTATTATAAGCAAGAAATAAAGCAACTGCTTGAAAAATACTAACGTAGAGCTCACTCTATGAGTTTTGAAGCGAGTTAGCAAGTTTCAAGATGTAAATGATGGGTAAGGTTAAAATGAACCATATTTAGATGAAAACGTTAAAAATTCCATATACTGATTTTATAGGCAAAATGCTACCGAAATTTACTAAAATCAGATAAATAAAATAAAAAGATTCCACAATATATGTATAACATAAGGAAAATACTTTGCATAGTTTAAAAGTACTAGATATAGTCTACACATATTTAAAATGATGATTTTAAGCTATATGGTTAAGAAAATGAGTTAAAAATCTTACGCGATTGAGAAAATGATTTAAAAACATTACGCGATGTTCAAAAATGTCAAAATATATTTACGCGATTTTAAAATATTTGTAAAAGCGACGCGATTATGAAAACGCAATAAAATTTCTATGCGATTAAACGATACAGCGAGTTTTACTGTCGGGCCAAAGTGGTGGATCTGGACATGTTGTGAGATAGTACTGTCAAGTGGAGACATGCCATATCTTGGTATATCGAGACTGAGGGTATTTTCGTAAATGTGGTGAAATATTGAGAATAAGGGTATTTTGGTAATTTTTTTATCATACTTAGAGTGTTGTGTCAATTTGGTTGATAATTGGCGATTGGTTGACGAGATGAATTACACCGGGTTGTGGTGTGATAGGCGTAGTGTGGTTCATTATATGAACTTGGAGGCATTAGTGTGCAGAGAATTTCACATGGGGACAGTGGGTTGCTCGTCTGGGCCGTGGTAATGGGCAACACACTAATGATCTTGAAAAGCACTATTCTTAATCGAGATCTTGAGGGACTATTATGTACTATGCTTGTAGTGCACGATGTATTGGACTGTGTACTACTACACAATGTTTGGACTGTGGGCTATAGACACGACGTTAGACAGTGCAATAGTTTGGTTGGGCAGCCTGAAGTACTATTAGTTCTATTCGGATCATTCTCTCTTATATCCGTGTTTAGTTCCATGGAGTAGGAACGAGTCAGTGTGTGTATCATTCATTATCTGCATTTTAATGTTTACTATAATCTGTGATAAAAGGTATGATATAGTGCTTTGTTATATTGTATGAGATATGAAGGTATGTATTGTTGTGATATTTGTTGTATTGTCATTTTCTTTATTGCCATGCTGGTAGTGATGTGGATTGTCTCACCTCTCTATATGTTTTTCTCTATATTACTATTATATTTTCGTAAAAAGTTTGGGGAAGAGGAGGAGGAACAGCCTCTTGAGATATAGTGTCCGGACAAGCACCAGTCGGGCGAGCTGTACGAGGACGGTGAACTGATACACCACCCTTACCATCAAGACTGATCTTGAGATAATGGCGTTGCCGGGATTCTTCGGTTTTGTGAGACTTGAGTTTCACGGAGGTTCAGAGGCCTGGCGTATGCGAGAGGGTAGAGGAACAGTTGTCTACGTGGGACGTTTGACTGTGTCCCTGTGTAGAGAGTATGATGGAGACATTATATTTACTACTATATTGTATTTACATCTAGAGTTGCCTCTGACTCTTAGGCGTTACTGGGAAGGAATCTTCCATGCACCGAGCGAGCTCAGTAGTGAGTCAACAGCCCAAACTCGTGTCCGTAGAGTTGTGGGACCTCCAGGATGTCTGTCCTCCGATGATCTCTCTGAGGATGATCCATCGAAGGGTTAGAAATATTTCGAGGTGCACTTGGGCAATGTTATGTTTTTAATAGTATACTGACTTTTTATTGCTTTGTTAAATATTTGTAGTTGTAAATTATTTGTGTACTTAAGACAAAAATCATATGTATATTATGGTGTGTTTATGTTTTGTCTTATCTTGTGTTCTGTGTTATTTTATTTAATGTTATAAGTATAAAAAGAAAAAATTTTACCACTAATGTTATTTATGTACCAAATGTTTTACAACTTGGGTAAGAATTTTATTTTATTTTATTTTATTGCATCATAAATGTGACATCCCCACAATGGTGTTACATTAGTTAGAATCAAAGCCCAAGTTAGAGTCTTTTGGGGTTGTGGTTAGGCCTGTTTTTGCTTGTGTTGTGTGATTCTCTGTGATTTGTTTCTGAAAGGTTACATCTGACATTGTTTTGTCTTGTTGAAGAAAAAGGATGTATGGAGGAAGAGGAACGTGTGCAAACGTGAGACGTAATATGGAACGTAATGTGGACCCAATGACTGCAGCTGCTGAGGCTATGCAGTGAATGGCAGAAGTGATTACCCAGCAAAATCAACAAGCAGCTCAACAGCAAGATGCAACTGCTGATGCTCTGAATTTGTCTGAGTTTAGGCACAACAACCCGCCGCAGTTTAGAGGCGAGTTTGACCCCGACAAGGCGAGTCTTTGGATTCAAGACTTGGAAAGAGTATTTGAAGGAATGGGGTGCGTGGAGAATAGGAAGGAGACGTATGCTACTTTTATGTTGAGAGGAGATGCTGAGAATTGGTGGAGAGGAACCCGCCAATTGTTGTGAGCTGAAGGGACTGAGATCACTTGGGAAGTGTTTAGTGAAGTATTTCTGGAGAAGTACTTTCCTGGTAGTGCCCGACATGCCAAGGAGATGGAATTTCTTGGTTTGCGTCAAGGTAATATGACTATTGGGGAGTATACTGCTAAGTTTGAGAGCTTGTCATAGTTCTCAAGGTATTTTTAGATTCAACCTGATGAGATATGGAAATGTCGTAAGTTTGAGGATAGACTGAGGGTAGAACTGAGGCGAGCAGTGCTACCTATGAGAATGAGGGAATTTCCTATTTTGATGGATACTTGTCGATGAGTTGAGGAGTTGGAGCTGTCCCGAGATCCCAGAAATCGTAACTTTGGACCGACTAGGTTCTAAAGAGGAGGTAATAGCAGTAATAATCAGTTTCAGCACAAGCCTTTTTCGAGACCATTGTGAAGTTAGCCTCAACGTCCGTCTGCTGGAGGAAGTTCTTTTGGTAACCGAGCTGGTCAAAAAGTGGCATTTACGCCGATATGTTTTGAGTGTGGAAAGAGTGGCCATATGTCTACGAATTGTCCGATCAGAGGAACGATCTGCTTTAACTGCCGAAAACCTGGACATGTTTCTAGGGATTGCACTCAGCCGGAAAGGAAGCCTTCTGTAAGTAATGTTCGTACTACTCAACCGCGATCTGGAGGGCGAGTATATATAATGACTGGAACTGAAGCTTCTCAATCTGAAGATCTTATTCAAGGAGAAGGTGTCATTGAAGGTAATCACCTGACTTTGCTATATGATTCGGGTGCAACACACTCGTTTATTGTATATAATTGTGTGGAACGATTGAAACTGCCTGTGTCTTCTCTGAGTTTTCAATTGATTGTTTCTACGCTAACTGCTAAGCCTGTTGTTACATCCAAAATATGTATGAACTGTCCTATTGTTATAAAGGATCGTATGTTTTCGGTCAATTTGATTTGTTTACCTCTTATTGAGATAGATGTAATACTAGGGATGGATTGATTATCTTCTAACCATATCCTGATAGACTGTGCAAGTAAAACCATAGTTTTTCCTAAGGAAGAAAGTTCTGGATTCTTGACTGCTGTTAAAGTCAAGTCATGTTGAGAAATGGAGCTCGAGGATTTATGTTGCTATCTTCTTTAGAAGTCAAGAGTGAGAAGGATGTGAGCGTTATTCCTATCGTCAATGAGTTTCCAGAGATTTTTCCTGATGATGTACCCGGTTTGCCACCGAAAAGAGAGATCGAGTTCTCTATCGATTTGGTACCAGGAGTAGGTCCTATTTCGATTGCACCATATCGAATGTCACCTGCAGAGTTGGCAGAGCTGAAGAAGCAATTGGAGGAACTGTTGGAGAAATAGTTTGTGTGACCTAGTGTTTCGCCATGGGGAGCACCAGTGCTACTAGTCAAGAAGAAGGATAGAACTTCTCGACTTTGTGTTGATTATCATCAGCTGAACAAGGTTACAATAAAGAATAAGTATCCACTACCGAGAATTGATGATTTGATGGATCAGTTGAAGGGAGCCACTGTATTCTCTAAGATAGATCTGCGATCAGGTTATCATCAGATTCCTGTCAAGGTTGATGACGTACCTAAGACAGCTTTCTGAACTCGTTATGGGCATTATGAGTATCAAGTGATGCCGTTCGGAGTGACGAATGCTCCTACAATATTCATGGATTATATGAATAGGATTTTTTGTCCGTACCTAGACAGAATTGTCGTTGTCTTTATTGATAACATTTTGATCTACTCTCAAAGTCAAGAAGAGCATGATGAACATCTCAGTATAGTTCTCCAGATTTTGAAAGAGAAGAAACTGTATGTGAAATTGGCAAAATGCGAGTTTTGGTTAGAAGTTTAATTTCTAGGTCACGTAATTTCAAAGGAAGGTATTGAAGTAGACCCATCAAAGGTGGAGACTGTTTTGCAATGGGAAAGGCCTAAGACAGTGACTGAGGTCCAGAGTTTTGTTAGACTGGCCAGATATTACCGAAGATTTATTGAAGGTTTTTCCAAGATAGCTGGACCACTTGCACAACTCACAAGGAAGAGCCAAGCTTTTGATTGGACGGAGGAACGTAAAGCAAGTTTCCAAGAGTTGAAGGAGAGATTGACGACTGCACCAGTGTTGATTTTATCGGATCCTAACAAATATTTTGAGGTGTATTGTGACGCTTCTTATCAAGGGTTAGGATGTGTGTTGATGCAGAACCAAAATGTAGTAGCTTATGCTTCAAGACAGTTGAAGGTTCATGAGAATAACTACCCAACGCACGATTTGGAATTAGCCGCGGTAGTCTTTGCATTGAAAGTGTGGAGGCATTTTCTGTATGGATCTATGTTCAATGTCTTTAGCGATCACAAGAGCTTAAAATACTTGTTTGATCAAAAGGAATTGAATATGAGACAGAGGCGATGGTTGGAATTTTTGAAGGACTATGATTTTCAACTTCAATACCTTCCAGGAAAAGCGAATGTGGTGGCGGATGCCTTGAGTAGAAAGGGGGTTAGTGTTTTTACCATGATGATAAAGGAGGAGGAGTTGATTAATCAATTTAGAGATCTATGGTTATCAGTGGAGTTGGTACCCGGAAAGATTCGTTTAAGTAAAGTTATAGTTTTGAATGACTTGCTGGAGGTAATCCGAGAAAAACAAGATAAGGATTTGTTTTTACATAATGAAAAGGAGTTTTTGAAGTAAGGTCATAAGGCAATGGTGGAGGAAGGATCTGATGGAATCTTAAGATTTGAAGGACGAGTTTGTATACCTGATGATCTCGAACTTAAGAAAGCAATTTTGGATGAAGCTCATACTAGTAATTTGAGTATGCATCCGGGGATGACTACGATGTATCAAGATTTGAAACGGATGTTTTGGTGGCCAAGAATGAAGAGAGATGTAGTGGAACGTGTGACATCTTATCTTGTCTGTCAGAAGGCAAAAGTGGAACATCAATGACCTACCAGTATGTTACGACCTTTGACTATTCCAGAGTGGAAGTGGGATAATATCTCAATGGATTTTGTTACCAGATTGCCAAGGACGAGGAAGGGTTATGATTCTATATGGATTATAGTTGATAGGCTTACAAAGTCAGCGCATTTTCTGTCGATCAATATTAAGTATTCGTTGGAGCGATTAACCCAGATATACATCAGCGAATTGGTTAGACTTCATGGTGTACCTGCAAGTATAGTGTCTGATAGAGATCCGAAGTTTACGTCGAGGTTCTGGCAAAGTTTGCAAGAAGCCATGGGAACTAAACTACGATTGAGTTCTGTGTATCATCTGCAAACTGATGGCTAAATAGAGAGAACATTTAGTCATTGGAAGATTTGTTGTGTGCTTGTGTGTTAGAACAACAAGGGAGTTGGGATGAATTTCTGTCTTTGATAGAATTCACCTACAACAATAGTTTTCACTCGAGCATAGGGTTGGCACCCTATGAAGCCCTATATGGACGACGATGCCGAACACCTTTGTGTTGGTATCAGGATGGGGAAAGTATGACTGTTGGGCCTGATCTTGTACAACAGACTACGAAAAAGGTGAAAATGATTCAGGAGAAGATGCGAACGACGTAGAGTCGACAAAAGAGCTATGCTGATAAGCGGAGACGACCTCTGGAATTTGAAGAAAGTGAGCATGTATTCTTAAGAATAACGCCTACGACTGGTGTTGGAAGAGTTATCAAATCTAGGAAGCTTACTCCTAAATTCATAGGGCCTTATCAAATTATTCATCGGATAGGTCCTGTAGCCTATCAAATAGCTTTACCACCTTTTCTATCCAATCTACATAATGTATTCCATGTGTCTCAGCTGAGGAAATACATTCCAGATCCAACTTATGTTATACAACCAGATGAAGTGCAGCTGAAGAATAATTTGACGTATGAAACACTTCTTGTTAGGATCGAGGACAGGAGAGTGAAATAACTTCAAGGGAAGATGATTGAGCTGGTAAAGGTAGTATGGAATGATGTAACGGGAGATACTACATAGGAGCTAGAAGATAGGATGAGGGAACAATACCCTCAATTGTTTTGATGTATAATGAATTTCGGGGACGAAATTCTTATTAGTAGGGGAGAGTTGTAACACCCCAACTTTCGGGATAATTACAATATTGTCCTGAAATGTACTATTTTATAATTTCTGTGAGTAGTAAATTAAATTTGACTGTTTTATGAGTGTATTTGACTGTTGTATGTGATTTACTCCGAGCTAAGAAAATAATAATTTTCTGGCCGAAAAAATCTTATTTTAATTAATTGGAGCTGGGGGATCTTACTAAACCCAATTCTGATTGATATATATATTAATCTTTTAATTTTTAGGATTGAACTGTGCAATAAAATAACTTTATATTATTATAATATTATTTTATTTGACGGAACCTACTGTCTCAAAAATAGTAGAAATCTACTTCAAAATGACCATGGACCCTTAAAAGTCTGTGGGACCCGCATTTAAAGTAACAGTCAACGATTCTGACTGGACCAGATTCTGAGCCAATAAGAATCAATCAACAAAGGTGGCTTGAAAAATTCTAACCAATAGGAATAGGTCAAAGAAAGAAGCATGGACTTTAATATGAACCATTGGACGAAAATTTAGTTAAGAAGCCTTTGATCTTAACCATTGATCAAATCAATGGTGAGATAAGAGTTCAAGTTTTATCACTAAGCAATATCCACCTTAGATTACATCAAGGGCTAGGAATTAAAGTTAAAATCAAAGGTTGAGATTAAGTCAAACATAGTGGCTTGACTTTGCTTAGTAGCTAATTGAACCTAATTTGGTTAATCTAATTACTTAATTAGCAAACTAAGTAAGCTAACCTAGTTATTAATTAGTTATAATCTAAATATTAATTAGATATCCTAATATTATTTAGAGGCTATGATATATGCTAATATATATTAAACTAATTAGTTATATAATAAGAATGTTAATTAAGTGTTAATAGGAGACTTAACGTAATTAATTATCTATTTAATTAGCTTGTAATTAACTTTAATGGAAATCAAATTAAGTCCCCTAAACCCAAAGGAACCCCACGGCCAAAGGAGGCAAAAATTGCCAAGTTCTCACAAGTTCTACATGGTTCTTGAACCATCCAAGTGACATAAACCATGTGATTCAAAGTGTGAACACAAATGGATATTTACTATCCAAATTAAACACTCAACCTCTCCCATAATACCCACACGGCAGCCCCCCTCCCTTTACACTCTCAAATTTCACTTTTACACTTATCCAAATCTAAGCTTTCTATTCTCTCCGAAATTCCCAAGAACACCAAGCAACTTTCTCTTCTATTTTCTCTCTCAAATTCGGCCTTCACTCTCAAACCCACCATCAATCTTCTATAATTTTTCTTTCTTACCTTTCCTAAACCAAAATTATATTCTAAACACTTTTTCTTTACAAGGTTTTGTCAAAAACCTATTCTTTCTAGTTCAAAATCCAAGCTTTTGTTCACTTCCCTAAGGCTAAGCTTTTGTTTTTATGGTTAAAAAATTTGATTTGTGATTTTCTAAACCATGTTTGTTCCATGGTTTTCCATTATGAAGCCTTGTATGTGTTTTTACTAATTATATAAAAATTATTAGGGTTTTGTGTTGGTTTTCAAGAAAGCAAGGAGAAGGAGGAGACTAAGAGACCTTTGTCTTCAAGAGGTAAGAGGGAGATTTAATCTCATCAACCTTGTATGGTGATGAGGAGAATGGATTGTTTGTGTGTGAAGAATCCATAAGGATTCATTTATGTGTTTGTTTATTATTTTTTTCTATTTGTGATTTATTTTATTTGCAAGCATGTTTATAGCTTTAAAATATATTGCATGTGTTTATATATTGCATGTGTTATAATTACATGACTATTAAAGTAGGATATGAATAACATGTAACGATTGTATGAGTGTTCCAAAGAACACTCTGGCTCACGGCCTTACCATTAAACAGAGAACCAAAATGTTCTCAACCATTTTCTAAATCAGTGATTTAAAGAATTTAGGTAAAATAATAAATTTGAGAATGATTTAGAATTGATTTTGGCCAACATGCCATTTTATTTTCTAAGATAAGTTAAGTAATTAATTTACAAAAGAACTTGATTCCAATGAATCTTTGAGAAATAAAATGGATAAACTTAGTTTAGAATTCTAAATTAGTAGAATTTATTATAAGCAAGAAATAAAGCAACTGTTTGAAAAATACTAACGTAGAGTTCACTCTATGAGTTTTGAAGCGAGTTAGCAAGTTTCAAGATGTAAATGATGGGTAAGGTTAAAATGAACCATATTTAGAGAAAAACGTTAAAAATTCTAGATACTGATTTTATAGGCAAAATGCTGTCGAAATTTACTAAAATCATATAAATAAAATAAAAAGATTCCACAATATATGTATAACGTAAGGAAAATACTTTGCATAGTTTAAAAGTACTAGATATAGTCTACACATATTTAAAATGATGATTTTAAGCTATATGGTTAAGAAAATGATTTAAAAATCTTACGCGATTGAGAAAAAGATTTAAAAACATTACGCAATGTTCAAAAATGTCAAAATATATTTATGCAATTTTAAAATGTTTGTAAAAGCGATGTGATTATGAAAATGCGATAAAATTTCTACGCGATTAAATAATATAGCAAGTTTTACTGTCGGGCCAAAGTGGTGGACCCGGACATGTTGTGAGATAGTATTGTCAAGTGGAGAGATGCTATATCTTAGTATATTGAAACTGAGGGTATTTTCGTAAATATGGTGAAATATTGAGAATAAGGGTATTTTGGTAATTTTTTATCATACTTAGAGTGTTGTGTCAATTTGGTTGATAATTGGTGATTGGTTGACGAGATGAATTACACCGGTTGTGGTGTGATAGGCGTAGTGTGGTTTATTATATGAACTTGGAGGCATTAGTGCGCAGAGAATTCCACATGGGGACAGTGGGTTGCTCGTCTAGGCCGTGGTAACGGGCAACACACTAATGATCTCGACAAGCACTATTCTTAATCGAGATCTTGAGGGACTATTATGTACTATGCCTGTAGTGCACAATGTATTGGACTGTGTACTACTACACGATGTTTGGACTGTGGGCTATAGACACGACGTTAGACAGTGAAATAGTTTGATTGGGTAGCCTGAAGTACTATTAGTTCTATTCGGATCATTCTCTCTGATATCCGTGTTTAGCTCCATGGAGTAGGAACGAGTTAGTGTGTGTATCATTCATTATCTGCATTTTAATGTTTACTATAATCTGTGATAAAATGTATGATATAGTGCTTTGCTATACTGTATGAGATATGATGGTATGTATTGTTGTGATATCTGTTGTATTGTCATTTTCTTTATTGCCATGTTGGTAGTGATGTAAATTGTCTCACCTCTCTATATGCTTTTCTCTATATTATTATTATATTTTTGTAAAGAGTTTGGGGAAGAGGAGGAGGAACAAATGACCTCTTGAGATACAAGATCCCAGACGAGCACCACCCAGCGAGCCGTACGAGGACAAGTGAATCGATAGACCACCCTTACCATCAAGACGATCTTGAGATCATGGCATTGCCGGGATTCTTCGGTTTTGTGAGACTTGAGTTTCACGGAGGTTCGCAGGCTGGCGTATGCGAGAGGTAGAGGAACAGTTGTCTACGTGGGACGTTTGACTGTGTCCCTGTGTAGAGAGTATGATGGAGACATTATATTTACTACTATATTGTATTTACATCTAGAGTTGCCTCTGACTCTTAGGCGTTACTGGGAAGGAATCTTCCATGCACCGAGCGAGCTCAGTAGTGAGTCAACAGCCCAAACTCGTGTCCGTAGAGTTGTGGGACCTCCAGGATGTCTGTCCTCCGATGATCTCTCTGAGGATGATCCATCGAAGGGTTAGAAATATTTCGAGGTGCACTTGGGCAATGTTATGTTTTTAGTAGTATACTGACTTTTTATTGCTTTGTTAAATATTTGTAGTTGTAAATTATTTGTGTACTTAAGACAAAAATCATATGTATATTATGGTGTGTTTATGTTTTGTCTTATCTTGTGTTCTGTGTTATTTTATTTAATGTTATAAGTATAAAAAGAAAAAAATTTACCACTAATGTTATTTATGTACCAAACGTTTTACAACTTGGGTAAGAATTTTATTTTATTTTATTTTATTGCATCATTAATGTGACATCCCCACAATGGTGTTACATTAGTTAGAATCAGAGCCCAAGTTAGAGTCTTTTGGGGTTGTGGTTAGGTCTGTTTTTGCTTGTGTTGTGTGATTCTCTGTGATTTGTTTCTGAAAGGTTACATCTGACATTGTTTTGTCTTGTTGAAGAAAAAGGATGTATGGAGGAAGAGGAACGTGTGCAAACGTGAGACGTAATGTGGACCCAATGACTGCAGCTGCTGAGGCTATGCAGCGAATGGCGGAAGTGATTACCCAGCAAAATCAACAAGCAGCTCAACAGCAAGATGCAACTGCTGATGCTCTGAATTTGTCTAAGTTTAGGCACAACAACCCGCCGCAGTTTAGAGGCGAGTTTGACCCCGACAAGGCGAGTCTTTGGATTCAAGACTTGGAAAGAGTATTTGAAGGAATGGGGTACGTGGAGAATAGGAAGGTGACGTATGCTACTTTTATGTTAAGAGGAGATGCTGAGAATTGGTGGAGAGGAACCCGCCAATTGTTGTGAGCTGAAGGGACTGAGATCACTTGGGAAGTGTTTAGTGAAGTATTTCTGGAGAAGTACTTTCCTGGTAGTGCCCGACATGCCAAGGAGATGGAATTTCTTGGTTTGCGTCAAGGTAATATGACTATTGGGGAGTATACTGCTAAGTTTGAGAGCTTGTCACAGTTCTCAAGGTATTTTTAGATTCAACCTGATGAGATATGGAAATGTCGTAAGTTTGAGGATGGACTAAGGGTAGAACTGAGGCGAGTAGTGCTACCTATGAGAATGAGGGAATTTCCTATTTTGATGGATACTTGTCAATGAGTTGAGGAGTTGGAGCTGTCCCGAGATCCCAGAAATCGTAACTTTGGACCGACTAGGTTCTAAAGAGGA
This sequence comes from Ormosia semicastrata, assembly GCA_029884595.1. Lineage (NCBI taxonomy): Eukaryota > Viridiplantae > Streptophyta > Magnoliopsida > Fabales > Fabaceae > Ormosia > Ormosia semicastrata. The sequence continues at coordinate 35,186,837 of JAQQTO010000048.1, read as the reverse complement.
GGTAATAGCAGTAATAATCAGTTTCAGCACAAGCCTTTTTCGAGACCATTGTGAAGTTAGCCTCAACGTCCGTCTGCTAGAGGAAGTTCTTTTGGTAACCCAGCTGGTCAAAAAGTGGCATTTACGCCGATATGTTTTGAGTGTGGAAAGAGTGGCCATATGTCTACGGATTGTCCTGAGTGCACAATGCCTGTAGTGCACAATGTATTGGACTGTGTACTACTACACGATGTTTGGACTGTGGGCTATAGACACGACGTTAGACAGTGAAATAGTTTGATTGGGTAGCCTGAAGTACTATTAGTTCTATTCGGATCATTCTCTCTGATATCCGTGTTTAGCTCCATGGAGTAGGAACGAGTTAGTGTGTGTATCATTCATTATCTGCATTTTAATGTTTACTATAATCTGTGATAAAAGGTATGATATAGTGCTTTGCTATACTGTATGAGATATGATGGTATGTATTGTTGTGATATCTGTTGTATTGTCATTTTCTTTATTGCCATGTTGGTAGTGATGTAAATTGTCTCACCTCTCTATATGCTTTTCTCTATATTATTATTATATTTTTGTAAAGAGTTTGGGGAAGAGGAGGAGGAACAGCCTCTTGAGATACAGTATCCGGACGAGCACCAGCCGGGCGAGCCGTACGAGGACAGTGAATCGATAGACCACCCTTACCATCAAGACTGATCTTGAGATCATGGCATTGCCGGGATTCTTCGGTTTTGTGAGACTTGAGTTTCACGGAGGTTTAGAGGCCTGGCGTATGCGAGAGGGTAGAGGAACAGTTGTCTACGTGGGATGTTTGACTGTGTCCCTATGTAGAGAGTATGATGGAGACATTATATTTACTACTATGTTGTATTTACATCTAGAGTTGCCTCTGACTCTTAGGCGTTACTGGGAATGAATCTTCCATGCACCGAGCGAGCTCAGTAGTGAGTCAACAGCCCGGACTCGTGTCCGTAGAGCTGTAGGACCTCTAGGATGTCTGTCCTTTGATGATCTCTCTAAGGATGATCCATCGGAGGGTTAGAAATCTTTCGAGGTGCACTTGGGTATTGTTATGTTTTTAGTAGTATACTGACTTTTTATTGCTTTGTTAAATATTTGTAGTTGTAAATTATTTGTGTATTTAAGACAAAAATCATATGTATATTATGGTGTGTTTATGTTTTGTCTTATCTTGTGCTCTGTGTTATTTTATTTAATGTTATAAGTATAAAAGGAAAAAAATTTACCACTAATGTTATTTATGTACCAAACGTTTTACAACTTGGGTAAGAATTTTATTTTATTTTATTTTATTGCATCATAAATGTGACATTCCCACAAGGGTGTTACATTTGGTGTTATTCCTCTTAACTTGGACATTTTAAGATGCCTCCTACTCCTTAAGGAATGGGCTTTAGACTCTCTCAAGGCATTGTTCAACTTGAGGGTTTTGGGTTTGTTGAAATCCATGTCCCATGAGGGATAGTCCATGGACAATCTCAAGGCGGATTCCAACTTGAGGATTCTTTGGGACTTTAGACACCAAGATGATATCTGAAATAACTCTATTTTATTGATAAATCAGAGGATAGAAGTCCATACAGAGTGTATACTCACCAAAACTGGGACAGATCAAACATAGTAAACTAAAATACTAGCCCTTGAGGGGCACTTATTTATAGTACTTTCTAAGTTTATCCGCATTCCAATAATTCTTGATTGGCTTTCCTATTAATGTCTCCAATGTGTAAGCTCCTTTATTATAGTGCTGATTACAATGTGGTAAGGGTCTTCCTAATTAAGAGCTAGTTTCCTTTGGGAGGCATTCCTACCTTTGACGTCCTCTCTCCAAAGAACCAAGTCTCCCGGTTGGAATTTTCTTAGAACAACCTTCAGATTATACCTAGTCGTCGTCCGCTGCTTGATGGTGGCGTCGCGTATATGGGCAACGCACCTTCCTCTAGAAAATCCAGGTCTTCCCTGATTAGTCCTAGGTTGTTGTCAGGTGAAAACTACTAGTGACACTAGCTCAGTTCTCCTATTTCCACCGGGATCATAGCCCACACCCATAAGTGAGTTTAAAAGGAGTTTCACCTGTTGTAGAGTAGGGCGTAGTCTGATAGGCCCAAAGAACATAGTCAAAGCTATTCAGCCCAGTTTCCCTTGACTTCATCTAGCCTTCTTTTTTATTCCATGGACAATAACCCGGTTGGCAGCTTCGACTTGTCTATTTGTCCTGGGGTTCTCAATAGAATTGCAATAATGCTTGATTTTTAGCTCAGCAAGTAGCTCTTTGAAACCCTTATCTTTGAATTGGGTTCCGTTGTCCATTATGATAGACTCCGGCACCCCAAACCTGGTAATGATTTGGTTCCAAGTGAACTTTTGATCCCGAGCAGAGGTTATCGTGACCAAGGGTTCTGCCTCAATCCATTTTGTAAAATAATCCACTGCCACCACCAAGTATTTCAATTGATGAGGTGCTTGGGAGAACAGACCTGGGATATCCATAACCCATCTGTAGAATGGCTAGGGTACCGACATCGTGGATAGTTCCTTTGAGGGAGCTTGGTAATGGTTCAAGTGGTGCTAGCATTTATCACAAACCCAGACATGTGCATGGGAGTTTGCCTACATTGTTGGCCAATAATATCCGGTCCTGAGTGCCTTTAAGGCAAGGGCTTTTCCTCCCAAGTGGTGTCCACAGCTTTCCTTGTGAACCTCAGCCATTACATATTCTGCTTCTTTTGGTATAAGGCATTTAAGGAGAGGTGAGGAAAACTCACGTCGGTACAACTGCCCATCATAGATGGTGTACCTGACTGCTGTCTTGACTATCCTGGAGGATTCCTTTGGATCAGAGGGTGTGGCTCAGGACTGCAGATACTCCATGATAGGGGTGATCCAAGTACGCTCTTCCCTTTCCACTTGGAAAACAACATGATCCGTGATGGAGGATTGAGAGAGGGTCTCTTGGATCAGGAAATGGTTGTTGCCAGGGCTTTTAGTGCTAGCCAGTGTAAGAAGGAGGTCTGCTCTGGAGTTTTGCTCCCTTGGTATATGCTCTATCATGGCCTCCTGAAAGCTTTTAAGGAGCTCTTGTACTTTGGCCAAGTATCTCTAAATGAATGGCTTTTTGGCTTGATATTCACCTCAGATCGGGGAGGTCACAAGTTGGGAGTCACTGCAAAGTGTGATCTTAGTTGCTCCTATATCCTTAGTCATTACTAGTCTGGCGATTCATGCTTCGTACTCGGCCTAATTGTTCGAGGTCAAGAACTCAAGTTCCAGGGAGTTTTCCAAAGTCAATCCTTCAAAATTTTCCATAATTACTCTGGTGCTATTTCCCTTAGGATTTGAGGATCTACTAACTAATATGGTCCAAAAAATTCCTTCGGGATCGCCATTGTCTGAGGTAAGTTTTGCCAGAAAGTCAGAGAGCGCTTTGAGCCTTTATTGCAAGCTGAGGCTGGTATACAATTTCGAACTCAAAAAGCTCGATAGACCAAGCAATCATGCTCCATGCTAAGTCTGGCTTGTGTAGTACTTACAAGATAGGCTAGTTTGTCCTTACCACCACAGGATGGAACTGAAAGTATTGCCTCATTCTTCTGGATGTAATGACAAGTGCGAAGGCAACCTTTTCAATTTTGTGATAGCAGAGCTTTGGGCCTTGCAAAACTTTGCTCATGAAGTGAACTGGCTTATATCCCTCTTCCATCTCTTGAATTAGTACTAAGCTTATAGCCTCTTCGTGAACTGAAAGGTACAAGTACAGTGTTTCTTTGGGTTCTAGTCTTGTCAGTATAAGGGCAGAAGACTCTTCAAAGTGGAAAAAACACCCTCACTTTCTTGAGTCCACTCAAAATCCTTCTCTTTCTTGAGTAGTTTGAATAAAGGGAGGGATTTATGAGTGGCTTTGATAAGGAATCATGTGAGGGCGACAATCCGACTAGTTAGCTATTGCACTTCTTTAACATTCTGAAGGCTTCGCATATTGAGCACCGCTTGGCATTTGTCTAGATTAGCCTCAATTCCGCGGTGGGTCTTCATGAAACCCAAGAACTTGCTTACTTGGACTCTGAAGGTGCACTTTTTTGGGTTAAGTCTCATATTGTACTTTTGGAGTTGCGCAAACACTTCTTCGAGGTCTGCGATATGTGATCCTCCTTGTGGGGTCTCTACTATCATATTATCAATGTAAACCTCCAACATCTTCCCCACTTAGTCTTCAAAGACCCTATTCATCATCCTCTAGTAGGTGGCTCCTACATTCTTTAGACCGAAAGGCAAGACCCTATAGCAGTAGCTTGCCCTATCAGTGATAAAGGTGGTTGTGTCTTCGTCTCCGAGGTACATGGGGATTTGGTTGTACCCAGGGTATGCATCTTTGAACAACAACATTTGAAAGCTTGAGGAGTTGTCCACTAGTTTATCCACATTGAGAAATGGGTACAAATCTTTAGGGCAAGCTTTGTTTAAGTCTGTGTAATCAACGCACATTCTCCACTTCCCATTAGACTTTTTCACCAGGACTACATTGGATAACCATGTGGTATAAGGTACTTCCTTGATGAAGCTGCCATTAAGCAACTCCTTCACCTGTTCTTCAATAATCTATTGTCTTTCAGGTCCAACTTTTTTTTTCTTCTGGGTGACTGGCCTTGCATCCTCCCTGATAGACAAATGATGATAGATGAAGGTGGGGCCAAGTCCAGGCATGTCAGAAGACACCCAAGCAAAGAGATCTTTATTTTTAAGCAAGAGCTCAATCAGCTGGTGTTTTTCTTCTTTTTCCAAGTTTACTCCAATCTTAGTAACCTAATCTGGCTTGGCACCAAGTTGGACAGGCAGTAATTCACCCTCTGACTAAGGTTTGGTACCCCAGATTTCTTCTTGAACATCCAGCTCGATCATAAGGATATTGACTTGATCCAAGATCGGACTAGATGGAACAGCTTTTGCTTTCTTGGGAACCTTGTAAATTCTAAGGCTCTCATTATAGCCTTTTTGGGCTGCAATTTAGTCGCCTTTTACTATGACGACCTCGTCATTCTTATTGGGAAACTTCATGACTAGGTGGGTGGTGGATACCACGACTCCAAGTGCGTTTAAAGCAAGGCGGCCTAGGATGATGTTGTAAGTCAAAGGGCAGTCCACGACCAAAAACCTTACCTTGATTATCCTGAAGAGTTTAGGGGACCACAAAGTCAAGTGGGTCTCATAATAACCTGCTGGCATGATCTTCTCACCAGTGAACCCTATAAGCTCCCCCATCGTAAGGAGTTAGCTCTGTATGTGGAAGTTCTAGCTTCTGGCAAAGGTCTATAAACATGATGTCTGCCGAACTCCCTTGGTCTACAAAGATACGTTGGACTTCGACACTAGAAATTATTCCTGAGATAACTAGTGGATTGTCGTGATCTGGGATAATTCTGCCATAGTCATTGTCGAAAAAAGTGATGAAAGACATCTTCCTCTCCCCAGTCTGTGACTTAAACTCAGAGTGGGAAACACTGAACATCGCTATCCTAAGGGCTTTCTTTCGAGCACCATTAGACGAGCCACCACTAGCAAACCCACCAGCAATAGTATTGATGGTTCTATTAGGCTGGGCCTGGCAGTTATCACTGCCATCAGATGGAGTGTCTCTATTCCTATCTTTCGAATCAGTTGTATCAGAGTGAGGTGGACTCCGGGATCTTCTCAAGGGGCTCCAATTTCTTGTCCTTTGGTGTGGAGATGGGCTTCATTGAGGGTTGTGTCTCCTTTCTCTCTGCCTTCCTCAGCATTCATCATCTTGAACTCGACTGACATATTGTTGCAACCTTCCTGCCCTAATTAGGAACTCAATTGCATCTCAAAGTTGATGGCAATTCTTAGTTTCATGGCCATAGCTTTTGTGCCAAGTGTAGTGTTTAAAGCAATCTTTCTGTTTATGTTTTTTATAGGTGGTGGCCTCTTGATTTCCTGATACTTTGTCTATAACACATCCCTCAAGATGATCTCGTGTGGGGTGTTTAGTTGAGTATAATTAGAGTACTTGCCCTGGGGTGGGCTATCCTTGGAGTTCTGGGATCGTGAGGAATTGTGGATGAGTTTCCAGTGAGAGGACTTACCTTTCTCCCATCTCCTCTGATCCTTAATTGTCTCCTCAAGGTTTATATATTTCAGAGATCATTGTCGAAATTCTTGCAAGTTCTTTAGCTTTTTCTTTTCAAAAGATGCAAAGAATTCAGAACTAGCCTGGAGACCACTTCTAGCATAATGTAGGGCAATTCTATCGTCAAAATGTTGGGAAATACGTGGACATATACACAACAGAAAAATGATTCCCACCAATGATCCATGCAAAAAGAAGAGCCATGAAACGTGATTTTTTGAGTTTACATCTTGAAGACAGAGGAAAAATGATCAAGCAAATCACTAACATCGCAGCAATGACGATACCTCTACATTGTCCACATGAACAGACTCGTAAACATCCAATGTCTGCGATCTTGGAGCCTCACGTCTCTTGCACAGTGCTAGCTACGAAGAGAAGATAAACATGTCATTCTCTCACTCACTGTTTCTGTTAAGGTGCAGCTAGGGTTTGTAACTGATGCTCCTTTACAACCCCTTAGCAGTACTATTTATAATAGTGACTACTTTATGCAAGTGAGAGTAGCAGTAGGTTTAGCAGTGCAACATTGGACTCATCTGTTATGAGTCTGGGCCACGACAGAACCCTAGTCCAACTTAGATTCTAATTGCTCCAACTTAATCTGTTCTATATGTGCGACCATGTAGGTTCTCATGACATTGGTAGTAATATTAAAATCTCATTTTAATATTACAAGCAGTGAGTGGTATCTAGCAATACATCACTGCTACCTAAGTAATGAGAATGTCAGTGATTTGACATAACCTTTCCGTGACCAATGTTTTTGTATATTTTAGTCTATTTGTCTAGATATCTAAATTGAACACAAGGCATAGAACGTGTCACCATTGTATAGTTCAATCTTCTATTTCCTAATACTTGAGTATACTTAGTAATAACAAATGAGATCAATATCACATATTGACTCATTTGAGCATAACCATGCATTTCGTAGTCTCACTCAAGCATGGGACCCAAAGATATTGCTCATGTTATGTAGAAGGGACAAATCTCATCTAAGTCACTCACATCCCTCTGCATAATTTGCGGTATGTCTAATAACCAACTTTATAATCACCTTATTATAGATGATGTATGATGGCAATAAAACATACAATTTCTCATGTAGGAATCATAGTGATTTCAGGTCAATGGACCACATATACCATTGTCACTTTGAGAATCATTTATGACACTCACGCAATTATCCACGTAACGTTCTCATGGTGGGTCAGTCTAATATATCATTATTCTAATAAGTTTCCATGTGAAGACTTGATATCTTATATCCATGACCCGTGACATGTGGCCATCACTCTACATACTCACTAGTCTCAATGCATCATTGTTGTCCTAATTAGCAATAATACTTGACTAGGGACATTTAAGAGTAGTGTTCTAATTCTATCCAATAAGATCTCACTATCAAGTCATCCACTTCATGTCCTATGACATTGAACTTACTATTCTAAGGATTTTATTATGTTTATAATAAACAACGCAATAAATGAAATGTCTCATGTATTAAATAAATAGCATAATACAATGTATGTAAATACGGTCAAAATAAGATGGTCTCTAGGGCATACACCAACATAAAGTTTTCCACGTTAGTACATATCGTGCTAAACCTTTTAACATACTCGCAAAGGGGTTTGTCATGCCCTTGGTGAATCTTAGATAAAGATTCAATAGACTTGGGTTGTTCCTTGCTAGTAGTGTACTGAAGCAAGAAACGTTGTCTGAGGTCCGACCAGTCATTGATAGATCCCTGTGGCAAGGTAACAAACTATCTGAAGGCTCCCTTCTTCAGGAAAAGGGATAAGACACGACATAGTAACTGTGTGGATCACCCATGGAAGCACATAGATTGGATGTAAGCGTCTATGTGTTCCTAGGGATCTGTAGTCCCGTCGTAGAGCTCCACAATGGTTGTAATTTGAAACTCCTTGGGACTTGGTACTCCAAGAGTTAAGCGAAAAAGGGTTGCTCTTGAATGCCATGGTTCGAGTTGATATAGACAACATTAGACATAGTGGCATCAGCATGCAGCATCCTCCAGTCATTACCCGTATTCCGCCTTCCATTCTCGTGTTGTGATCTGGGTTGATCTACTTGCACAACTTGTCCTAGATCTTCCAATCTGTAATAATGTTCTTCCAACATTGCCATATGTTGTTGCATCATATCCCGGAATTCATGTCTGGATATATGGGATTGATTCGTGTGTTCAAGACGAGACACACAATCATCAGCTTCAATGTTCGGGAGTCCCAGGTGCTAATGCACCAGAATTCTGGACCCTTGAATGTTTGAATTGCCTCCTTGCACATGAATTCCAAGTCTATCTCGCATAGGAATCCTACGCGATGGGTGGGGGTTTTCGTTAGAAAGTCAGGTTTCATGCCCATTGCGTAGCTATTCTACATTGAGTGCCTGGTTTCTTACAGCGGAGGCTTCAATAACTAATGGTGGAACAAGGTGGGGAGAATGCTACGTTGCTGGTCCTTACCTTGGGTCTGCAGAGGTTTGCACAGTATCTCTTCTCAAATTTTGTCTAGTGTTCATCATGGTTGAGTAGGAATAGAAGTTTAATGTTCCCACAGATAACGCCAATGTTCTGAAGTGGATTCAGAGGTATACTTGAGATAGGCACATCATGGAGGTTTCCTCCTTGTGCAGCAACAGCAGCAGAGCGTGTTGAAACGAGGGGGTTAGTACCTGAAAAAGCACTCCAACGCTCAAGTTAGGCTGTGCACAAGTAAGGTTATGCAATGAGTGATAAGTTATCTAAGAATGTGAATAAGCCTGGTATTTATAGAGGTTAGAAAGATATGTTCCTATAATAGTAGCATGAAGAGATATGTTCCTTACTTAGTTGCAGAGGATCCCTATATTATTGGAATATAGATACTATGATTATGGGCAATTAGAGGCAATTATGAGTGCTATTATTTAGTAAGATCATGATTGGCAATAACAGATATCCTTAGGACTTATCCATTACACAGATCTCACAGTAAACTGTTGCTACCCAATGCCATGGTTTGATAAGTATATAGCCAGGATCTCATCCGCATGCCATGGGCGAACTCCTATTGAGGGTGTCTATGAAGGACTCTGGTATGTCGCAAGCTGGGTGGGCCCAAGAGACATGATCCTAAATCATGGTCCAGAATACACCTTATCTTCTTTGAAAGATTTTAAAGTTGTCTCGTATGTAACTAATTCTTGATAACGCCTAAAGACTTTGGACCATTAAAGGAATTCAAATTTGAATCGAACAAAGTTGTATATCACGCAGAAGATTGGATCAAGACTCAAATGAACGTGTTTTTTAGCAAAAGTTGAAAAGTAATTGCAGATATTTTTTAAAAAATAATGAGAAACGTGCCTCTATTCTGGCTTGAAGAAAGCATCTTTTAGAGAAGAGAGAGCTTGAGGAAAGCAGAGAAGGAGTGAAAAAATTAGGGTAAGAGATAGAAGATTGAGGATTTTATTAAATGTAATTTTGACTATTAAGTACAATTAGATGATTCTTTTGTTTTTACAAGAAAGAAAATTAATTACGATTGAAACTCAACGAAACTTACAAATCAGAAAAAAATACATCAAATCTAGACAAAAAAGAAACAAATACAGTCTATTCTTTGAACAAACTAACAATTTGTAGATCTGTTCATTACCCAAAAACTATCGATGTCTAAGCATCTTTTATAGTGGAGACCAACACGAAAAGTGTTGCAACTTGAAGAGCATATTACACTTCCTCTCAAAGTAGATCTAAAAATCTTCCCTACCTGCAAAACTATTAAGATACGACTAATCACAAGATGACTGATAAAAGACACTCAAAGAATTGCAAACAAAACACCCATAAAATGTATAAAACAAAGTCACAAGATCTATCATTAAGAGAAGCAAATCTGAACAACCAAACTCAAGATTTATCAGATCTGACCAAATTATTAAAAAAAATACAAGAAAGAAAGAAAAACATACAGTGGGGCTACCACCAAAGAAAGAAGATGATAACCTCTCACTCCAACACTCTTACTGAAGGGAGGCTCAGAATGAGAGATAGAAAAAAAAATAAAGGCTAGGGTTTGATGTGAACAAAAAAAAAATTAAAACTTAAATAGTCATTCTTAATAATTTTAATATTTTTTATATTTATAAATTAAATATTACTCTTTAATGGTCGTTAGTATTAATTTTTCCTTTATATTACATCATGGTATTTTTTTAATGTGTATTTAAGCTTTATAGCTATAGCTTTCTTGTGTGGGCATATGCAAACTGATTTTGATTGGTTTATTGATTTTGGAAGATGACTCAGCTTTGGAGAATAGCAAATAAGAGTATCAATCAATTATTAGTGCGTCATGTGCTTTTCTCAGTGACATCAAGAATGTATTGGACGATGTATTGGACGAAACATCTACAATGAAACTTTTACAAAGGTAATAGTTGATACTCTTCGTACTGCATTATTTTTATTGTTTCCATATGATAGTTTCCCATTTTCCGATCATTTGCATTGTTTACTAGAGCAATTATGAACCATAGATACGAATACGAATATGATACACGATATGAATATAGATATGAATATAAAAATATATTAAATTTAAAAAATTATAGAATATATATACGATATATATATATATATATATATATATATATATATATATAATTTCAAAGCAAATTAAAAAACTTAATTTATATATATAATTACAAAATTTAAGAAAAAATATTCATAATTCATTAATATCATTTCTATAAGTTTAAAGATTTATAATATCTTAATATATTTTATATGTGTCAATATTTACTACCTAGTAAACACTTCCCAAAAAATATGAAGCATAATTTTTATTGATATTTTTTAAAAGATCTCCTAAATCAACTTCTCCTAATAGAACTAACTATGTATAAATACATGTGCATCCAAAAAAATTAATTAGAGGGAATAGTGGTGTGAGATAAGTTTCGGTGACGACGAAGTGGACGGCTTGGTACGAGTAGAGGTAGAAGGAGCAAATAAAAATAGTGGTGTGTGAAAAGATAACACTTAAAATCTAAATATGTGACGTATGAAAAGATAAATCTTAAAATACTGATATGTGGAAAGAGTGGCTTGAGACATCAGTTATGTAATTGGGCTTAGGAGAGTTATGGACTTACTAATTAGACGTTAGTTGTGGAAACTAATTTTTTAATATATATATATATATATATATATATATATATATATATATATATATATATATATATTAATGGGTCATGTTCAAGTCATGTCCAAAACGCGTGTGCAAGTAAAAAAAAAAATTTTTTATCAAATATATTTGGACACACAAGATATATCTATTATACACGTATTTTCATATATTTAATATGAACACATATCCAACACAAACGTACCTAAAAAATGACGTATCCATATATTTTTGTAACCATGAGATTTTATTTGCTGGATTGGGAATATCTTGATGTAAAAAAAGGAGGAGTAGATTTGTTGCTAATTGGATAGTTGTATATGGTATTAGAGTCAATTTAATCTTAATTATGGTTGTAAATTTCTTATTGTTGAGAATGAAAATTCTAGTCAATTCAAGAACATCTTTTTTTTTAAAAAAAATTAATCAAAATCCAAAATTGATTTCGATTCCCGTTGTTTGAAGTTTTGGCAATTTTTTAATGTGTAATTTGCATGTATTTTTTGTGCAATTTTTTAACTATACAAGAACATCATAATTTTGGTAATTTTGACGAATCTTAAATGACTTCAAAATTGCATGAGAATAGCTACTGCGTGGTGTTGGAAAAATGGGTCACAACTATTTTTTCTTCGACTCGAATTATATATATATAATCGGATAATTTCAGAACTCGTCTTTTGAAAAAAATTTGTAAAATTGGGCATGTTATAATTTTCATACTCTCACCTGTGATATTTTTTGAGTGCTCAAATAATTTTTTTTGAGTTGTTTTATTCTATATTGAAATTATTGTACTCTTTAGATTATTATACAATTTAAATTTGTGAGAGTTTGTTTAAATAATTACCAAAATAATTTTTTTTGGATTGTTTTAAGTGTATAATATTGTACATATGTTGAAATTGTTGCGCTTTTATAAACTATTGTGCAAATTAAATTTTGAGAGTTCATTTGTTATATTTAGAGTTGTTTTGACTAATTTTGCTCTTACCTATTATTTAAATTGTGGATAAATAACTAAATAAATAAAGGAGTAGCTCCTCATATTCTAAGCGAGGGATGTCTCATCAAAATCATGGAATAAAATTTTATAATTAATTCTCACATAGCTATGAATACTTTGATATTGAATATTATCTTTTATGATACATGGTAATTATTGAAATTATTTCTACTACATATAATAGATAAGTGAGAATTATAATTAAAATGATAATTTTGGATATTTTATTTTGTATGATAAGGAGCATTGATATCGATAAATATATTATTTTGATGCCAAGAAAGTTCATGTTAATTGTATGCCCTTTATTGTTGTTGAGAAATTTTTTTTAAATGGAAGACTTATTTAAATAAGTTTGGGCATATTGAAATTTATTTATTTATACATATTTTGCTCCTCTTTAATTGTTGATGCCAATTTTATTAGTTGAACTCCGTAAATTGTGCAATCTAATATTAGGAGTTATTCTTGAAATAAATTTCTTTCGCTATAAGAGTATGATAATGTATCATATGTTGTATATAATTATTTTAGTATTGGATATTTGTGCATTGACAATATTAAAATGCTTTGATATATATTATTAAGAATTAGAGTACAATTATATGTGATTAATTTTATTGTATATTGTGCCATTACAAATTTAAATAAATTACTTTCAATGTGACCATTATGAGAATATTATTTAAAATGATTTCGATTAAGGTAATGGCAAGTTTATATTAAGTCATTATTATGGTTAAGTTTTATATATCTTGTAAGTTTATTTTGCGAGTCACTTGTGAAAGTTATATAAAGTTCTGGTAATTTGAATTCTATTAAGTTAGTATCCACTTATGTTGGCTCTACACACAAAGATGAGCAACACACTATCTGAGGTTAGTTATAAAACTTATATAATTATTGGCATATTGTATAATTGCATAAGTAGAGAAATTTATTCTCAAGGTCTTCTTCTCCCTTTTCATGCTTATTTTTTGAATATGCAATTATGTATGAGAATGTAAAATTATCTGATTGATGTGGCATAAAAATTTTGAAAACTTTATGAGTAATTTTGTCATTAATTATTATAGTTTTTTATGGTCACATGCTCACCTATTGTAAGACCAGTATTATGTTTTGTAAATCTTGTGAGATTTTATCTCTAAGAGTTCTATCTAGAATATTTATAATTGTTTTGAACATTTTGTATAGTTGTGAGCTCGCCTTCGCGGGACCAATTACGAAAAAGTATTATATTGTTAATAATGTTATTGTGTTTTTCATTGAAAATTATGTTAATAATGCACTTACCTTATCAGTTTGTCTTTATTAATTTGATTTTTGATGTTTTGTTGAATGCATTAAATGATTGTGCCCTTAGAGTTTTTAATATTCTCTCGATACTAACTTTAGGGACATAATATTTAATGATTTATGAGAGTTTACTTATTTATTGTAATCTGGGACCCTTTGGCAGGATTAAAATGACATAATAGCTCAAATTGTTGTGACATATATATTATGTTATTCATTGTCAAGTGTTTTATCGAATTGAATTAAGCAACCTTGAATATTTGTATTGTTTTGTAAAACTTGACGAATAAGATAATTGGGCATTCTGTAGCAATCTAATTTTTGTATTTGGATATGTAATTTTGTCAAATAAAAATATTAATAATGTTGAATGAATTGCAATTAATGTTGGGTTGTGTAAGTAATGGACATACCCTTCGGTGTGACATTATTTGGCATAATCATTTGTGTGATAGAGAAAATAGTTTAAATTTTATTTTGAAAATCTTGAAAAATATTGTTTGTGCATAAACTATGAAAATATTGGTTCAACTATTTTACTCTATCAAATGGGAGAGACTTGTATATTGTAATTCAGGACCCTTAGGTGGGATTGCAATGATGCAAGAGCTCTAATTCAATTAATTGCCTAACTAATTGAACAAAGGAAAACTAATACAATTATGGTTGCTTAAGTATAATAAATGTTTTAATGCATAATTTTCTCTAACTTTTGTATTTGTCATCGCTTTGTTGTTGCTTGTTGGGACCTATTGAGGACATTGTTGGCAACTATCACCCAAGAGGGGGGTGAATTGGGTGATTACAAATTTTAATGCAACTTTGAGAAATTAAGCATTTTGAATCATTCAATTAATAAATGCAGCAGAATATGCACAACAAAGGATATGCACAACAAAGGTATAGTTATTATGGATTACTCAACTACAACTTGAAGTATATAGTAAATCAAGCAAATAAGCTAAATATCAAGTTCAACTCAAGTATATATAATTAAAGTGCTAATGTAAAGAAGATAGAGTTGAGAGAAGCAAGCACAAGGTTTATCCTGGTTCAACCACCAATCCACTTGTGACCTATGTCCAGTCCTCAAGCAACCGCTAGAGATTTTCCACTATATCTTCAAGCTTCAATAGGTGCTTGACAACCTTTACAATTGAGAGCACTCAACACACCTTGGGATACCTCACCCTTGTGCTTGAGCCTCAAATAGGGATACCTCATCCTTTATAACTTTTGAGGGATGCCTCACCCTCAAGGGATACCTCACCCTTTACCAACTTTGAGAGATGTCTCACTCTCTAAGGGATACCTCACCCTCTCAAAACAAAGATTAAGATGAAGAGAAAGAATATAAACTCTCACAAGAGTAGATATACAACTTGAAGAACAAAGTATAGATGATAGAAAACTCTCTCAAGAGTGGATAATACAAATTGAAGCTCTATGGGTATCAAGGATTCACACTTTAAAGCTCAAAATATGATTTTGATGTTTCAAGGATCAATTCTAGTGTTCTTGAGGTGTATAAGCTTCATACAACACTTATATATAGAGCCCAAGCGATAAAATAGTCATTGGTAGTGTTTTATAATGATTTTCTATGAAAACTAGCCGTTTATAGCCGTTAGAAACATTCTTGGGCACTTGGTAATCGATTACAAGCTTTATGTAATCGATTACAAGCTTTCTGGACACTTTGTAATCGATTACATACTTTGTGTAATCGATTACACGGCTTCTGTCAACATTGTAATCGATTACATGACTTGTGTAATCGATTACACCATTTTTTATTTTGAAAATTGACTTTAAAAGGTCATAACTTTTTCATTTATTATCCGATCAAAGCGAATGACCACTCATTGGAAAGATATTTGAGTATATTTTCATATAAAAGAGGTTTCAGAACAAAACTCAAAGTATTTTGAAAGATATGATCAAAATAGTAACCAAAGGTCAGATTTTCAAAACTCAAACTTTAATTGGTCATAACTTTTTCGTTTCCTATCCGTTTAAAGCAAATGACCACTCATTGGAAAGATATTTGAGTCTATTTTCATATGAAATAAGTTTCAAAATAAAACTCAAAGTAGTTTAAAAGTTATGATCAGAAGAGTAATTAAATGTCAGTTTTACAAAACACAAACTTGACTAATTTTCACAGATTTGAAATACCACCAAGGCTAGCTTCCCAAAAACATTTTGTTGGGCATTTAAGCATTTTAAAAACACTTGTAAAGATGTTTAAAACTTATTTGAGCTTTGTGTGATTCTCATTTACCTTTACACAAGATCTAAGTCCTATAAGCTATTCTTGAAGATGTTGGACTTGATCTTTTGCTACCATCAATTCTTGATGTAATCCAAGCTTCCAAAGAAAATCTTCTCTTCAAAACTTGCAAATGCTTAGAACATCTTTTCATTCTCATCCTTCTTGAGTTGAGCATAGTTGTGATCTTTTGCATTCTTATTGCAATGCTCACTCTTGGTGTTTGGACTATCCTACAAAGTATTACTCACTTAAAACAAGCATTGTTAGTCCAAATTCATAACTCAATATCTTCATATGCATGATTCATAAATATATAACTATAGTTAGTTTAACATGCATATAAGACTTTCATAGACACATTCAAATAATATATTTATCAATTACAAATAGATATGCCTATATAGGATGCAACAAAGAACACTTTACACATTTTCATCAAAATAAAATCAAATCCAATATTAATTCAATACAACTCATATAATGCATTATTGGATATATTATATGATGAATGTTACATATATCTCATTGCATGATTATTAAATGAAATATAATTAGATAAATTACATCATCATGCATGATACAATATATCTCATTAAGTACATTTATGTAACATGATCAACATTCTTTTGTGATGCATTTGTCATTTATTAAGCACAACTATAAAGCATAAGCATCATTCTTTTTGTCTTGTATTTGTCATCATCAAAACTTAACATGTTAAATCATTGGGGCAAACTTATTTCCACAACTCATTGTCAAGTGTTTTATCGAATTGAATTAAGCAACCTTGAATATTTGTATTGTTTTGTAAAACTTGACGAATAAGATAATTGGGCATTCTGTAGCAATCTAATTTTTTTTTATTTGGATATGTAATTTTGTCAAATAAAAATATTAATAATGTTGAATGAATTGAAATTAATGTTGGGTTGTGTAAGTAATGGACATACCCTTCGGTGTGACATTATTTGGCATAATTATTTGTGTAATAGAGAAAATAGTTTAAATTTTATTTTGAAAATCTTGAAAAATATTGTTTGTGCATAAACTATGAAAATATTGGTTCAACTATTTTACTCTATCAAGTGGGAGAGACTTGTATATTATAATTCGGGACCCTTAGGTAGGATTACAATGATGCAAGGGCTCTAGTTCAATTAATTGCCTAACTAATTGAACAAAGGAAAACCAATACAATTATGGTTGCTTAAGTATAATAAATGTTTTAATGCATGATTTTCTCTAACTTTTGTATTTGTCATCGCTTTGTTGTTGCTTGTTGGGACCTATTGAGAACATTGTTGAGTCTCATAAAGTATGTTGTAATATAGAGAACTCCTTATGGCTGTCATATTGTGTTGATATGCTTCAGTCTTAATAAGACATGTTGAAAGCATAAACAATTTTTTTTATTTTGTACCATTGTTTGTGCTGTATTAAATCACTAGCCTGTTGAATTTATTTTGTTATAAGTATTGTCGTAGTAATTTGAAAATTATTATTTTTTCGATATGATAGTGATAATTATTTTCGCTTAGTATCTTAAAATAATAAATTTGAATATTTCCTTTTATATTATTCAAATGTCAAAATCCTCAAAGAATTATTTTTTTGGATTTGCTAATTTTCTCAAGAAAAATGTTGGGATTAAAATTATTCAAGTGTTGTTGTGAAGAAAGCGTTCTTCCAATTATGGTTTAATCATTTTGTGAAGATTTATTTTTTTTAAACCCAATTTATTGTGTTGATTAGTTCAACTTTAGAATAAAAATAATAATAAAATTTCTTTTGTTGATAATACAAAATTTATGATGAATACATTGAGTTAAACCTATTATACTTATGGCATTCACTTTGGAAAATTTCCTTTCTTTCGGATTGAAGTAAAAGAATGTGTATATTTAATTCTTATGTATTTATATTTTGATTTTGTAAATTACCTGAAAATTAATATGAATTAAAGCAATTTGTTTCTTATAAGAAGAAAGTGATTTTGTAACTGTTGTTCTTTTGAAATACTTGTTGAAAATGTTGAAGTCTGCTATGTATGAAGCCTAATATTAAAGGCAATTAAATGCCTAAGTGCAAGTTAAATTGACTTGATACGGGCTATCAAGTATTATTGTTTAATATTGATTTTGATGTTGTTTACATCAATGGGTATTGTCATAAGTAAGTGAGAGCAAATTTGTTATTAATGTATTTTGTGCTAGTTGTATATTGATGGCCAATATTGTTATTATTGTTAAATGAAAAATAATATTCTATATTAAATTGTTTTTATCATGAGACAAATCTTGACGATATCATTTTATGTCTAAGGCATAAAGACCTTTTAAATCATAATATATTGTCGGATTGTCTCACAAGGCACATATTGTTATAAATTTTCAAATGTGTTTGTGTTCTTATTACTATTAGTTCCGTAATCTGTAAATCCACAAGCGCACGGGTCGACAAGTAATATAAAGGAAAGTTAGAGCATCATGTCCCAAGGGATTGAATAATTAGAAGAATGTTAAACTTAACCAAAATTCACAAATTTTTATCCAAGCAAACGAAGGAGAATAGGTTACAATTAAAAATAACAATTTAAGAGAAACAAAATAAGAAAACACTAAACACCAATTCCACAAGAGAAGATGAGAATGATTAAAGCCTAGGGGTCCCTATTCACTTGCTACTTCAATGAATAATTGCAATTAACAAGCACCAATCAATGAAATGATATTTGTTAGCTAATAACCATCAATAGATAAGAACCTATGTCTAGGACAATTACCCATGTGAAACCTAGTTAATCCACTATGTGTCCATGTGAGTTAACATAAGAATCACTCATTGAGACCAATTATCAAACACTTGTCATGCATGACTAATGGGTATGTGTCCATCCCATTAACTAATCAACACACTCATACCAATAGAATGTAATTGATTATACATCAACCATATCATATCCATATTCACAACACCTTATTTCTAATTCAATTGGAATATTAAAAACATGCAATTGATGGCCAATCAATAACAAGCACTAAGCATAGATATGGATGAACAAAACCAATTTCATTGAAAGGATACCCAACTAATTACACATTAATCAAATCCATAGCAAGATCCTAGAGAACCCCTAGATTAGAGTTTAGTTACACATCATGAAAGAGAAGAAAACTAATGGAATCATAGAACCCATCAAGTTACAAATCAAGATAGAAAAGGGAAAGAATGAACAAGAATGGTGAGAATCCAATGCTTGATCTTCCTCCTTGATCTTGATTATTCACTTGAATCACCTCAATCTTCCAAGGTTTTCTCTTCCTCCCACTTTCTCTAGGGATTTCGTGGTTAGTCCCAAAACAGAATATGCAGAATCCCCTCAAAAATCATATAAAAAGGGTCAAATTCGCGGACCAGGGCTTTTACCACGCCTAGGCGTGTTTTTACCACGCTTAGGCATGTTTTTACCATGCCTAGGCGTGTTTTTACCACGCCTAGGCGTGGTTATGAAACACGTGTTGTCCGGTACTAGACATGCCTAGGCGTGACTTTCCCACGCCTAGGCGTGAGTGTCTCTGTCTGAAATTCCTGAAAACCTGAGAGTTCCACGCCTAGGCGTGGTTTTTCCATGCCTAGGCATGGGTTTGTCAAGCCTAGGCGTGGTTTTGTCAAGCCTAGGCGTGGGTTGGCAGCAGCATCTCCTTTTTTGCATTTTTTTTCTAAATTTGAGCTCCTTTTTGAGTTCCTTGGCCCTTCCAAAGCTTTTCCATGTTGAATACCTACATCAAGACAATGTCAAAGTCCATCAAATCATAATCAATCCAATTTCTTTAAATAAAATCCTCAAAGATTCAATTCTCAATCATTTGAATTAACAAGCTTAAATCATCAAAATCATGCATGAATTGAACCTTTGGCCTCTAAAACTTAAGGATAGCATGGTCATATACATTCAAAATCAAGTGAAATAACTTCATTTCCAAAAGTTATCAATCACCCCCAAATCTAAAGATTTGCTAGTCCTCGAGCAAACTAATCCAAGCAAAGGAAGAAGGAATACACTCCAATACAAAGAATAGAAAACATGGGCAAATTGAACTAGAGCATATCCAACTTCCAATCATCATTCATACCCTCAGAAATCACTTCTCAACCTCACACAAGGTTCACACATGCAAGAAATTTCTAACTATCATTATTACCCTTGAATGCAATTTTTGTACATACATGATTTCCCAAACTCATGTGTTTAAGACCCTTTCCTAATCTTGAAGAGCAAGATGGATGAATTTATAGAATGCACATGCACTCTCAAAAGAATGTCTTTCATCCCTTTCTCCACTAATGTAGGCAACACAAAATCAAAGATCATTAGGGTCTTTTAAGCTTGTAATGTGAGGCTAAGGGTAATGGCTAAGAAGGAAGGAGAAGGATTTGAAATCAAATATTAAACACATAATCACACATTTCCATGGAATCAAGTCAAGCATGCAAAATGTACAAAAGGATCCAATATGAAAAATCAACTCTCTTTATTCCATTTTTTTTCTTTTTCTTTTTTAGAAAAACATATGTACATATTTATTTTCTTTGCAAAAGGGGGCTGCATTTTGTGCAGCTCACACATTTTTCTCTCTTTTTTTAAATAATTTTTTTCTTTTTTTTTCTCATTTTGAACAAGAGTTTGTTCCAAATAGATCTTGGTTTCCTAGTATCATGCAAAACACTTTGACTTACACCAACAAAAATGCCCAATCATGTGTTCAACAAAGGACCTGTAATGAGGGTAAGAAATTTTCTTAACACAAGCAAGGGTGAAGGGGTAGAGATTGTGGGTTTTAAGAAAGAAAAATTAGGCCACACACATGCACACTAGGCTTCAAAGGGGGTACTAGGGAACTCATTTAGTTAAGGTTGGCTTGAAAAGGCCCAATTGGTCCAAAGAATTGCCCTAATCATTTCCTCAAAAATGCATCGCCTAGGATTTCGCCTCGAAAGGGAATCAGACAAGCCTCAAAGAAGCAAAATGACTCTACACATGGCAATCATAAAATTTCTCCAATCATGCATTTCATTCATATTCTAAGGTCCACCACACATATAAGAGGGAAATACACTCACACAATTATGATAACAAGTATAAGCATAACATTTGAATTTCTACATGTGATTTCCCATGCAATGAGGCACATCTTTGATCCACATAATCATCGGATACTCAAATCAGCATACTGGTATGTACAAATTCAAAATGCCACCAAGCACCTCATCAATTTAGTGCAAATTTCCAAGCAGCCCACTAATCCTAAACAAGCTCTCTCAAATCCATCAAAACTACTTTATAAAAAAGATAAGGTAAATGTAAAACCAAAAAGATAAGGTAAACAAAATCAAACGTAAACAAGAATTCAAAAACTCAACAAAATCAAAAGCAGCTAGATAACTAAACTAGGAATGTAAAAACATCAATAAAGAAAAATAAAGATAAGGTAAAGAACTTGGGTTGCCTCCCAACAAGCACCTTATTTATAGTCCTGGCTGGACTTTATTTTTGGTTTCACTTGCACGTGCTTATGGGAGGAGGATCTTCCTCCTTTTCTTCAAAGTAAGCATGGTATGCATGAAATGGCAAAGGTTTTAACTCCATGGTTAGAGCCTCCTCAATGGGTGATTTGCAAGAGTAAACCACCCTGCTTGCATGTCGCTGCTTCAGTTGAACTTCTTCTTCTCTATCATCCGTAGAGATCACATGACTTGCACCAGGAGCACAGACAATAATTAAATCCCTTGCCTCAGATGTCTTCCCTTCAGCTACAGTCACCACAGAACATTCTTCTTGATCTTGAGGGCTCTTGGTGTCTTTGAAAATAGTAAAGGTAACCTGTTTATCTTGAACTCTCATGGTAAGTTCTCATTTCTCCACATCAATAAGGGTTCTTCTAGTTGCAAGAAAGGGTCGGCCTAAAATTGTAACACCCTCCATAGGGCGTCACATTTTTTTTATATAAAAACATACATAAAACCAAATTAAATCATTTTATAAAAGCTTTGAATTCTAAAAGATAAATTTTAAAGATTTTTATTTGCGGAAATATAAACTTACCAAAAATTATAAGTAAAACAGAAATTATATTGAATTGATTTATACACATGTCATATATGCCACAAAATATTCAACAACAATTTAAAACATAACATTTGCAGACTCAGAGAAACAGTAGCAAACCCAATGAAGGTTACTACTAATAGCACGGTAACAACACTAACGAGAAAAAAACCCAACCTACATGTCCTGCTTTTTCACCAACTGCATCCTATTGAAGTCTGGAAGACCACTCCTTGACGCCGTCACCGTCTTCAAAATATTGTCTCCCATAGGTTTAAGAATGTGCTCCGCCTACTATACAAATTTAACGAATACAAACACAACAAGTAATACAATAAAGAGGTGAGATCCCCTTTCACCAATACCAAGATTTTAGCAAAGAATGATTCGAATGACAAGGTCATTCCATACACACAGATATCACAAATTTAGTCATGTTATCAATTTACAATTAATTCTAATAAGCATATATTGTAATTAAATAAACAAAGAATAACATTATCGGGATAGATATAACAATTCATACCATATAAAATGCCATAATAGTAAATCATAATAATATAAAATAAAGATTAAATACAATAACAACATATAATATCACAAATAAAAGATCACGATAAAAGATCACCAATAAACAATAATAATGTACCACATATAGACATATGCAATATGACACGATCCTACTCCATGGAGCTACAACACACACATCAATATCAGAGAGAATGATCTGAAAGTTCTAATAATACTGCCCAGCCAGCTATTGCACTGTCCACCCTTTGTGTCTATAGCTTGACTACCCCAACCAGCTATTGCACTGTCAACACTTTGTGTCTATAACTGATCGTTGTGATTGCTATTGCACTGTCAATACTTTGTGTCTATAGCCCACTAAAACACCATGGCGTAGTACACAGTCACAACATCGTGTAACTACAGGCAGTAAAAATAGTCCTCTCAAATCTCGATTAAGTATAGTGCTTGTCGAGAACACTAGTGTGTTACCACGTACCACGGCCCCGTAAGAGCTACCCCCTGACCACATATGGAATTATGCACACTAATGTCTCCAAGTTCATTCAAAATTGAACCACACTACGCTTATCGCACCGACAATACGATGTGATTCACCTCATCAATCAATCCACCAAAATTGGCATTAACTCAATGCATGATCAAAAATAAGAAATTACCAAAATACCCTCAATGGTATAAAATATACGTATTTACACAAATGCCCTCATAGCATATAAAAATTTGCCCTCATGGCTTACCCTCATGGCAAAAATATACAGTAAGTCCCACCGGACAAATACTGTTTCAAAGCCTATACGGGTTCACATTTTCCCGACAGCAAAGATACACAGTATGGGTCAATCGCGTAGAAATTTTATCGCATTTTCACAATTTCATCGTTTTTATAATCGTTTATAAATCGCATAAATTTATTTATTTTTTTTATCTTCTAAATAAATGTCAAATTTATTATATTATCTAAATTCATTAAATCATTGTTTTAGATAATGGTTTGGAAATAATTTTAGAAATCATCATTGCTTGGCTTTGGCATGTTGGCCGAAATCTATATTTATGCCATTTGATCTCTAATTTCATTTTTCCTTGATCTAAACAAATGTATATCTTATTAATTTTCCTAAGTTAATTAAATTTCACTTTAGAAAAATAATGAGAACATTTTGGTTTTCTTCTTTGCCTTGAGGCCGTGAGCTTGGATTTGTGTTCTTTGGAACACTTATGCAAATCCTTGTATGTTATTTACATGCTACAATATTTATCATGCATCAATGAACACATACCATATTTTAAAGCAATCATAAAACACATACAAACCATTAAAGCTATTAGACATGCTTGCACATATAATCAATCACAATTAGGAAAAACAATACACAATCAAGTGAATGAATCCTTATGGATTCTTCACCACAGACACAAACATTCCTCACCACCAACACATGGTTGATGAGGGTAATCTCCCTCTTACCTCTTGAAGAACCTCCAAGTTCCTTGTATGTCTCCTTCAATCAAATTTTCTCCACCAAGAGCTTCTTAAAAAAAACAAAGAAAACATACAATATTAATACCTAAGGCTCTAAACTAAAATAATCATGGATTAAAATCATGATTAGAACTTTGAAATGAAGAGAAACATAAAGATTAAAGAATTCCACCTTCAAGGCTTCAAACTTAAGCTTTGAAGAACAAGATAGAAAATAGATGATTCAAGCTTTTTAAGCTCTTCTCCTTCTCCTTGTTTTCGTACAAGCCACAATAAATTCCTCCAAGGAAGTAAGATAGAAATTGGATTTTGAAGCACTTAGAGTGGGATTTTGTGAAAACTTTCTAAATGAAAGTGTTTAGAATGGTGTTTGGCTTTAGGAAGTGGTGAGAATGAAAATTACAGGTGATGGATAGTGTTCGTAGGATACCCGGCCGAACCAAAGAAGAGAAAAAAGAAAAAATGATGCTCGGGTTCGTAGGATTTACGAGAGAAAAAGATGAATACTTTTTGATGTGAGAGAAAATGTAATTTTTGAGAGTAAAATTATGAGGTGGTTGCTTAGTGGGATAAGCTTAAATAAAGTTTAGGATTTACATGAAGTAAAATATCTTATTCTCGAATGCACGTGGTGATGTCATTCATTTGACTTTCAAGGTTATTGGATTGTTCAAGAACCTTGTAGAACCTCCTTCAAGCTGCTACGTGGCCGACGTAGAACCCTCCAAATTGCTGCATGAACGTGAGTTTCAAGGAAATTTTTGATGAAAAACGACATAACAAAATTTGGTAAGATGGGAGAACATCATTTCCCCAAGAATGGTTAAAATCAAGTGTTGTCGGATGAGAACTCTGTCGAATGGTGATTATGTCAAACGAAAATGAAAGGTTATCGGATGAACTTGAAAAGGTCAACAAATATCCTAATTCGTCGAACAGATGTTGATGTTGGAGAAATCTTCCAATTGTCGAATCGACGAAATACTATATGGTCAGAAGATCAAATTCGACGGATTTTGACATTAGAGAAGTTTTTCTACTGAAATCAGGAATTCTTACTCGACGGTCGTTAGCACCATAATTCGACGAACATTATCATTCAAATTCGACGGACATTGGTATCCCCACTCGACGGAAATTGACATTCTAATTCAACAGACATGAGCATCCTCACTCGACGAATATTGACATTTTCACTTAACTGATACTAGCATCCTCACTCGACAAATTTTAACTTGGTACTTAATAATTAAAAGATCCAATTCGACGGATTTTAACATGGTACCAAATAGTAAGAAGATTAAATTTGACGTATTTGGATAGAAGTCCAAATTCGATGGATATGACATTGTCTTAAAAGATCTTATTTCGACGGACTTTGGCATTGTTTTAAAAGGTATATTTCGAT
Source organism: Ormosia semicastrata (assembly GCA_029884595.1). Lineage (NCBI taxonomy): Eukaryota > Viridiplantae > Streptophyta > Magnoliopsida > Fabales > Fabaceae > Ormosia > Ormosia semicastrata. The sequence continues at coordinate 35,161,362 of JAQQTO010000048.1, read as the reverse complement.
GAATATAAACATCTTCATTTTGATTTGTAGAATCGTCCAACAAGATTTAGGGAAAAGGAGAACCATATTGTTCTTAACTGATTCTTTGCTAACAGAACGTCCATCGCTTTGTCGAACCTGAGGACTTCTCCCATGTTTTTAATAGATGGTCTTCATCGGAAAGATGGTCTTGGTCGAATAGATGGTCTTTGTCGGAAGAGGCAGCCATAACAGCCAAAATCTTTGATTTCTGATTCAAGAATTGAGAATCAGTTTCATCCAGTCTTGAGGTATTTTGGGTTTTGTCGAACTACCGATTGATGTTGTCGGGAAAATGCTCTGAAGGTGTCGGATTCAACTCACCATTAGCATATGCTTACATGTAGTCTTATTAATTAAATCCGATGGGATCAAAATGTTAGAAACATGTCTTCAAAAGTATTTGGACCTTGTCCGAATTCTGTCGGTGTCAAGATCTTCAAAAATCTTGGATTGTCGAAATAAACTTGTCGAAATAGACTTGTCGAAAATAGACTTGAAATGAAAACAGTTAGAAATCTTGAGGAACTTCTGTCGGGTTGGGGTCCTATCCCAAGAATTTTGGTCGGTTGAGTATAATGGCAAATTAAACTATACCGGTCAAAATAATTCATAGCAATAACAGATATGCATCAAGCAACATATATTTATCAAGAAAATAGAATTATTTTACGAGATAAATTCTAAAAATTAAGAGATTCTTTTACGTGTTACTCGGATTCGGGTTAAGTAAGATCCCCGTCTCTAAATAATCGAGACAAGAATTTTCCCGGCCAAAATTATTATTTTCTTGACCAGGAGCAAAACACACAAAATAATCACAAATAGTATCGGAATAATCAAATTATTTTTATAATGCACGAGAAAACACAAAGTAGTGTGATTCTCGTCACTCTTACAACATAGTCTAAAATTTGGGGTGTTACAACTCTCCCCTCTAAAATAAGTTTCATCCTCGAAACTTGACACACTTAAAATAAAAATGGATACTACTCTCTTATCTTATCTTCTAATTCCTATGTTGCTTCACCACGTATATTGTTCCAAACCACTGTAACCAATGCGCTTTCTTTTCCTCGAAGTTGCTTTGTCCTTTGATCTTCAATCTTGACTAGAAACGTCTCGTAGGTTGAATTTTCCTTAATTTGTACGATGTCCAACAGAGTATCCGATACTGTCTAATAAACTTCGGAGTGGGTTTCCTCGACTTAATCACTCGTCCATCTCTTGTCATAGGTGTCACACGTAGAAATACATGGTCACCTTCTTCAAATTCAAGCGGTCTTCGTCTTTTATCTGCATAATTCTTTTGCCGCGTTTGAGTTGTCCTCATCTTGTCTTAGATCGTCTTTACTTTCTTAGTAGTCTGCTGCACAATTTCTGGTCCTACCTCTATACTTTCAGCATCTTGATGCTAACACAATGACGTTCTACATCTTCTTCCATATATTACCTCATAGGGTACCATCCCTATACTCGAATAAAAACTATTATTATATGTGAACTCTATCAATGGTAGAAATTCATCCCAACAACCAGTTTGTTCTAGATCACAAACTCTCATCAAGTCCTTTAAAAATTCTAGCTATCGTCTCTTCCTTATATCCATGCCCCTCTTGATTGTATAGGTACTTCAAACCCTTGAAATTACTGTAGACTTTTCAGGAAAGAAAATGTCTTCAGATTTTCCTTGCAAAACGACTATTGCATATCCTAAACATAATTTGAATAATTCTTTTCATGCACGTTTCACTGCTTCGAAGTATACGCCACTACCTTATTAAATGGAATAGGGCATGAGATTAATGCTAGCTCCCAAATCACATAATGCCTTACCACAAAATTTTTCACCAATTGTGCAAGGGATGGTAAAACTCCCTGGATCCTTGAGCTTCAGAGGTAGTTTGTTTTGTAATATGGCACTGCACTCCTCTGTGAGAGCTACTGTCTCATAATCCCCCAGTCTTCTCTTCTTAGACAAAATATCTTTCATGAACTTCACATAACTAGGCATTTGTTCCAAAGCCTCAGCAAATGGTATGTTAATGTGAAGTTTCTTGAAAATCTCCAAAAACTTTTTGAATTGAGCATCAAACTTTTGTTTAACTAACCAATTGGGAAAAGGTGGAGGTAGTGTATACGGCTTGTCCTCCTTCTTCTTGTCTTCAACCTTCCCTTTTGCAATTTTCTCATTTTTCTCCACCTTTTTGCTCAAAACCACTTCATCTTGTGCCACCTCAACTTCTTTCTCAAGTAGCTTGATCTTTGAATTTCCTTCAATTTCCTTCCCACTCCTCAATGATATGGCCTTGCAATGCTCAGGAGGGGTACCTTTTGGATTATTAATGGTGTCACTTGGAAAAGTGCCTTGGGGCCTATTGTTTAGAGCTTGGGCTAGTTGACCAACTTGAGTCTCAAGATTCCTCAAGGAAGCCGCTTGACTTTGCATCAAGGCATCATGGGAAGCAAGCCTTGAATCAGTTTTAGTCATATACTCTTGTTGGCTAGTCATGAACTGAGCAAACATCTTCTCCAAAGTGAAAGTTGAAGCTGAACCTTGGGATTGAGGGGAGCTCTGTTTTTGGAAACCTGGAGGGGCATGTGGTGCTTCTCTGGGCTGATAGGAAGAAGAAGGACCTTGAGAATTTCCACCCCAAGAAAGATTAGGATGGTTCCGCCAAGTAGAGTTATAAGTATTACCAAAAGCATTGTTGTGACTACTTGGGTGGAACTGACTAGCATATTGCACACTCTCCAGGCTAGCTGTGCAACTCGCAGTAGAGTGACGGTCCCCACAATGATCACAAATCTCAGCTGAGACATTACCTCTGCTCGCCACTGAATTAACTGCCATGGTGTCAAACTTCTTGGATAGTGCTGCCACTTGAGTTGAAAGTGATGTGAGAGCATCAACTTCATGTATACCGGCCACCACTCTCCTAGGAGTAACCCTCTCTGCTGGCCACTAATAGTTATTGGTGGCCATTTCCTCCAAAAGGTTATAGGCAGCATCTACAGTCTTGCTCATGAGAGTCCCTCCAGCTGCTGCATCAATTATAGATCGAATGGATGTTGTCAAACTGTTATAGAAGGTATGGACCAACATCTATTTTGCTATGCCATGATGGGGGCACTTCCTTAACATCTCCTTAAAGCACTCCCAAGCCTCATATAATGTTTCTCCTTCAAACTGCCTGAAGGACAAGATATCATTTCTGTACTTCATTGACTTTATGGGACAGAAAAATCGATCCAGAAACTTCTGAGCCAGCTCTTCCCAAGTAGTGATGGAATGTTCAGGTAATGATTGAAGCCATGCCTTGGCCCTATCTCTTAAGGAAAAAGAGAAAAGCCTCAAGCGAGTCGCATCATCAGTCATCCCTTGATGCTTGAAAGTATCACAAATCTCCAGGAAGTTGGCTAAATGAGCATTAGGATCTTCATGAGGAAGATCCGCAAATTGTAAATTATTCTGCACCATCTGGATAATAGCAGGCTTGATCTCAAAAGTTTGTGCCTGTACAGCTGGCCTTCTAATGCTAGATCGAATGTCCCTAGCATTTGGAGTGACATACTCTCTCAAGAGTCTTTCAGCATTCGTTTCTTCTGCCATCTCTGAGTCACTATCTAATTCAAGTGCCTTCCCTTGTACTAGTCGTTCTCTTAGCAATCTATGAAAAGTTCTTTCGATCTCAGGATCGTAAGGAAATCGAGATACACTTTGAGTCATTCGCATACAAGAGTTAAGTACCTAAAAAATAAAACAAAACAAAACAAACGAAACTTGAAATAAGAATTGTGAATAATTGTAAGAAATAACACAAAATCTAAACTCAATCCCCGGCAACGGCGCCAAAAACTTGTTAGTTCCGTAATCCGTAAATCCGTAAGCACACGGGTCGACAAGTAATATAAAGGAGAGTTAGAGTATCGTGTCCCAAGGGATTGAATAATTAGAAGAATGTTAAACTTAACCAAAATTCACAAATTTTTATCCAAGCAAATGAAGGAGAATAGGTTGTAATTAAAAATAAGAATTTAAGAGAAATAAAATAAGAAAACACCAAACACCAATTCCACAAGAGAAGATGAGAATGATTAAAGCCTAGAGGTCCCTATTCACTTGCTACTTCAATGAATAATTACAATTAACAAGCACCAATCAATGAAATGATATTTGTTAGCTAATAACCATCAATAGATAAGAGCCTATGTCTAGGACAATTACCCATGTGAAACCTAGTTAATCCACTATGTGTCCATGTGAGTTAACATAAGAATCACTCATTGAGACCAATTATCAAACACTTGCCATGCATGACTAATGGGTATGTGTCCATCCCATTATCTAATCAACACACTCATACCAATAGAATGTAATTGAACATACATCAACCATATCATATCCATATTCACAACACCCTATTTCTAATTCAATTGAAATATTAAAAACATGCAATTGATGGCCAATCAATAACAAGCACTAAGCATAGATATGGATGAACAAAACCAATTTCATTGAAAGGATACCCAACTAATTACACATTAATCAAATCCATAGCAAGATCCTGGAGAGCCCCTAGATTAGAGTTTAGTTACACATCATGAAAGAGAAGAAAACTAATGGAATCATAGAATCCATCAAGTTATAAATCAAGATAGAAAAGGGAAAGAATGAACAAGAATGGTGAGAATCCAATGCTTGATCTTCCTCCTTGATCTTGATTCTTCACTCGAATCACTTCAATCTTCCAAGGTTTTCTCCTCCTCCCACTTTCTTTAGGGATTTCGTGGTTAGTCCCAAAAAAGAATAAGCAAAATCCCCTCAAAAATAAGATAAAAAGGGTCAAATTCGCAGATTAGGGCTTTTACCACGCCTAGGCGTATTTTTACCATGCCTAGGTGTGGTTATGAAACACGTGCTGTCCGGTACTAGACACGCCTAGGCGTGACTTTCCCACGCCTAGGCGTGAGTGTCTCTGTCTGAAATTCCTGAAAACCTGAGAGTTCCACGCCTAGGCGTGGTTTTTCCATGCCTAGGCATGGGTTTGTCAAGCCTAGGCGTGGTTTTGTCAAGCCTAGGTGTGGGTTGGCAGCAGCATCTCCTTTTTTGCATTTTTTTCTAAATTTGAGCTCCTTTTTTAGTTCCTTGGCCCTTCCAAAGCTTTTTCATGTTGAATACCTACATCAAGACAATGTCAAAGTCCATCAAATCATAATCAATCCAATTTCTTTAAATAAAATCCTCAAAGATTCAATTCTCAATCATTTGAATTAACAAGCTTAAATCATCAAAGTCATGCATGAATTGAACCTTTGGCCTCTAAAACTTAAGGATAGCATGCTCATATACATTCAAAATCAAGTGAAATAACTTCATTTCCAGAAGTTATCAATTACACATTAATGTTGACTATAGTGAGAGTTGGAGACTGTCTTTTGGTTATGTCCTCAACAGTGGTTAAGTATATAGGTCTCATGTGCTTCCACTGCTGGTAATCTAATGTTGTGCTCAAGTGTGCACGTGCTTTTTTTTTTGTCATTGCGACAATTGGGTTTTGAGTGAGTTGTTGAAAACTTGCAAGTGATCCCATAATATGTGTAAGACATTTGGGATTTTAAACTCACTCATATGTTGTCAAGTCTTTTAAGTGATCATTATGGCTTTGTGAAGTATAGATTACCTTATTTGTGAAAATTCTTTTGTGGTTTTGTGTTTGCGATGACAAAGAGGAGTTGACTTGTTATAAAGTCTCATATGAACACTTGTAATCTCCTCAATTATGAATGCAGAGTTTGTGGTTGATAATGAAGTAATTTTGTGAGACTCTGTGGTTGATAAATTTTGTATAGATTAGCTTAATATTGTTTCTATTGTTATGACCACATTTTGGATAACTCTGCAATATTATGTTTCTCTCTATTTTGGTATGTGTCGTTGAAGAGAAATGATGAGTTTTAGACTCACATTGAGTACTTTACCACAGAGTTGATAGTCCCACTAATAATGATGTTACCATTAGATTATTTTGGAACTTTTGAACTTTAATGGGGTTGTTATTATTATTTTGTTTTGATATGTTAGATTAGTGAGAGAATGTACATTATAATTATAATTATTATATTGTCTCAAGACTTATTAAAATTGTTGTTGCCATATGTTGTTGTTGTGCCTTTTGTGATGATATGGCGTATTGTTGGAGACTTTATTACTCGGTCTCATTTTGTTATATTGAGATATTTTCTTTAAGATATTTTGTTGAATCTCAGTAGGCATCCTTGATAGATGCCGGAGCCATTTTGTAGGGAATTACACATTGATCACACTTTTAGTATGCAATTTTGTTGTGTTTTCCCTTTGACCCACATACCACATTTTGTTAGGTCATCGGGTTATAAGTATCTTGCATGTATAATATCAGTACTCCTATCGAGTATGATTTTCTACATTGTTGAGATGCTTGTAATTCCATTTTGGACCGATAGTTGGAAGTGCTTACTCATAGTTGATATTCTTGTGGTCACGTTAATTTAGAGAGTTATTTTGTTTAAAGCTAAGTGTCTATGCTGTTCAAGTGGGAGATTAATAAATTTTTTAATATGTGTGGACTAGCATAGTCACTAATTTTTTAAAATTCAGATTAATTGAATGTCAAATGTTGTTGATCATCTATTGGTTTAGCCCATTTGTGATCAATTTTGTTATTTGGCTCTTATAAACACTTAGGTTATGTTTGGTATACATGATAGTATAGTATAAGATAAGATGATAGGATAGTATAAGGTATGATAGTATAATTAATAGGATAAGACATAATCTTATCTTTTGTTTGATAACAAAAGGATAAATTAGATGATTGTATAATATTTTTTTTAAGACCAAAATATCCTTTAGCATAAAAGTTAAAATAATTAAAAATAATAATAAAAAAGCATTATGGTGGCGGCGGTGGTGGTGGTGGTGGTGGCGGCAAAGGTGGTGGCGGTGGCGGCGGTGGTGGTGGGGGTGGCAACGGTGGTGGTGGAGGTGGCGGCGGTGGTGGTGGAGGTGGTGATAGTGATGGTGGTGATGGTGGTGGTGGTGGCGGCGGCTGCGGCGCGTGGTGGCGGCACGGCGGTAGTGGTGGTGGCGGCGGTGGTGATGGTGGCGGCGGTGGTAGAGGTGGTGGTGATGGTGGTGATGGTGGTGGTGGTGGCGGCGGCAATGGTGGTGGTTGCGGTGGCGGTGGCGGTGGTGATGGTGGCGGTGGTGATGGTGGCGGTGGCGGCGGTGGTGGTGGTGGTGGTGGTGGCGACGCGGTCGATCGATGGTGGCGGTAGTGGTGGTGGGGGTGATTGTAACACCACCTTAGGATGCCACATTTATGTTACATAATTACCAAATTAACCTTATTTAGATAACGTAAGTTGTAGGAAAAAATATAAAATTTAAAATTTCTTAATAACAAGAAAATAAACTTAACAGAAAATAAAACATCACAACATCATTACAAATAATTTACATCATTTATACATATCCAAGTCTCTGGTTATACATATACAAATCTTTGACACTGTCATACTATAAATATTACAACTAGTCACTCCAAAAAGTTTAAACACTATTTACATTGACATCTTTGCCCAAGTACAACTAGGCAGCTGAGCCCTCAGAAGTAGTCGGACCCTCAGATGGGTCCTCCTCAGATTCCTCGGGTGGGGGAATTCCAACCCGACGTAAAGTCCGGGGAGGAAATGTCCGAGCGGACGATACAACACTACTCTCTCTACGGGTGCGATAGTACGCCCCAGTCTTTGCGATAGATATAGGAAACTCTAACTGTACATAAATAGTAACAGAAAAGTAAGGGTTCCCTAACTGTAGTCTACTCAGTCTAATATTTACATCTCCTAAATAGTATATACTTTCTCTCTCAAAATCTTCAGTCCATGCTTCGTCCCCTCCGATAAATGTCAGTCTCATGTAACCCAGGAAGCTAGGGATCTCCACCGCCATCAAAACTCAAAATTCTCAACGGAGTCTGGACCTTTTTCTCGCTTCTCGCTCTACGTCCGGCTTAGTCTTAACAACACATAAACATAATTCAACATATACCTACAAGAGGTGAGATCACCTATGCCAATACCAGTATGGTAGCAATGAAGATAAACACATCCAAAATATCATACAGATGTCATACTATAATTACAATTATGCCATTAATCTTATATATCATCATTACACCAGAAATAAAAGAAGAATTACAATTATGCTATTTTCAATACTCAAGTATTCAATATATTAATTACCACAAGCAAGAATTATACAAGAGCAAGAATTACAAAGATATATCATTTATGAATGCAAATGTAAATGCAATATACACTGACTCAATATCCTACTCCATGGAACTACAACTCAAATCGGAGAGAATGACTGAAAAGATCTGTCAGCACCAACATGCTTCAGACCACGTGCTCATTTTCTGCACATCTAGTACATGCACGACAGTCTTTATCAAATCATGATTAGGGATAGTGTCTCGGTCCGGATCATTGGTGTGTTGCATCGGTCTAACCCACGGTACAGAAGAGCTACCAATTGTCCATTATAGGCAACCCGCACCCCAATGCCCCTAAGGTCAACAAGTGACCTACACTACGCATATCGCACCCACTCAGGAGGTGTAATCTCTCCTAGGCAACTTGCCATACACAGTCTTTTGGACTTTTCCAATGCATGTACTATGCACTATTCACAATTTTCTATTAATATCACATATACAAGGTTCATATAATAATTTAACAGCAGTAATATTGTAATTTAATCACGTAGTCATATTCTCGTATATTTTCATTCGCGACTCAATTCTGTTGCCTTTTCGAATCACGTAGTGATTTTTTTAACGTTTTTCAATCGCGTGATTATTTTTCATACGTTTTGAATCAGAATTACTGTTTTATTCAATTTAATATTAAAATTTACTGTATTTCTCATATATTTACAAAATAGTCCCTTAAAATACATAAATTACATTTTTGTCCCTAAAAACAAATTAATTATATTTTCGTTCTTCAAAACACATAAATTATATTTTTGTCCCTCAAAACAAAGTATTTTCACTATAGTCCCTCAAAACTTTATATTTACATAATGACCCTATATTTCCATAATGTTTCCAATTAAATCCCTTTCTCATAAAATTTACAGAAATTTACAGTATAAATTCCACTTACATACAGTATAAGTTTCTCTACAGTATATATTTTACATGCATACATATTATCAGCTCTTAAACATTACAGCATACAGGCAAGCATCGAAAATAATTTTATACCTCACAGATACTACACTTACAAACATAGAAACACCAGCAGGCACATCTCAGTACAATCCAATCAATACAGTCCAAGGACCTCAAACAATAGGTGATTAACCTCAAACAATAAGTGAATAAATCCTTAAGGATTTTTCACCGAACATACCATCCTCATACTACCAGAACATGGGTGGTAAGGTAGAGTCTCCCTCTTACCTCTTGAAGACAAGCTTTGTAAGCTTTCCTCCCTTGCCTTGAAACTTTGTTAATCTCCTAACAAGCCCTAAAATTTTCAAGAAAAAATTAATGAAGGACAATACAAGAATCAAGGTTGAAAACCATGGAAAAATCATGGTTAATAAAATTAAAATCAAACTTGGAATTCTTGAATCAAAGCTTACCTTTTTAAGAAAAGGTTGAAGAAGCTTAGGTTGATGAAGCTTTGAACAAGGTAGGATATTAGAGTAGAGTTTAAGTTAAAACAAACCAAAAGATGAGTGTTTAAAAAAAGATGGATGGTGTGATTTTGGTGATGACCGATTGGGAGAAAAGGAATGGGAGAGAGGTGCGTGAGTTTCCCTTGGAACTTTGAGAGAATAAGCTTATATTTTTGATAAGTAGAAAAGTGGAGAGTGAAGACGTATTGGGGAGGTGTGGCCGTGTGAATTTCTTGTGAAATTTGGAATGTTTTACTTGAGTGATTTTATCCAATTGTTTCCAGCTGGAGCCGTGAGTGAATGGTGAGAGTTAAATAATGAAATTTGCTTGAAAATTATCCAAACTTTGAGTGCATAATACAGCTGCCAACCGTGGATGAAATTGTGACATTTGGAGAGATTCATTTGCATGGTTATCCACTCCATCCAGCTGCTCCATGTGCTGCTGCCGTGTTGTGTCTTTGTGAAAGACGTGAGTGACATTTGCTTGAGCAAATAGCCATGCATTAATTGCACAAGGACTCTCTCTTCTCATTGGTTGCAAGCTTGACTTTGCATGGCATTTGAACATTCAAATATTACATAGAAGCTTCACAAATTCTGCTGGACGGTGGGCTGCTGCTGGACGTCCATTCTGCATGCTGGGCCGTCTCCAATTCTGCTCCATTCAGCTGCTGGACCGTGGCATGTTTAGGTGAGTTTAACTCCTTAATTTGTTGCTAATCTAAGCTTAATTCTGCTGCTCCAATTCAGCTGGACCATGGCATGTTTAGGTGCTGCTGGGCTGTCCAATTTTGCTGCTGCTGGGCCTCAAATTCTGCTGCTGTCCATGGTGGTTTTAGGTGAGTTTATGTCCTTAATTCATCATTAGTTCAAGCCTAATTACTAGTTAGTTGATTAGCTATTTAATTGGGTTTAATCTCCTAACCATTCTTACTTAATCCATCAAGTTTACAACTAATTTAGTTTAACATATTTAGCATGCATCATCACCTCTAATTAGAATTAGGATGTTAAATTAAAGATTAAGTTACAACTAATCCCTAATCAAGTTAGTTTACTTAATTTCTTAATTAGGTAATTAGGACAACTAAATTAAAGTTAATTAGTTTCCTAAGTAAAAGTCAAGCAATTATGTTGACTCAATCTTATCCATTACTCTTATCTATGGTGGATATTACTTGATAGTTTTGGTAAGCTTTGTTTTACACCATTGATTGAATCAATGGTGAAGATCAAAACTTCTAAGTCAAGCTTCAAATCTAATGGTCCACAAGGAAGTCTAAACTTCTTTTCTTGACCAATTTTCATTGGTTAGAAAAGTCCAACCATTTGTTTTGACTACATCCTATTAGTTTACTTTAATTTTAACTACAAAAAATATTCTAACACTTTTTCTATTAATTAAAACTTATCGGGTCCAACATTCATATCAACGACTGCTATAAATGAAATCACAGGTATTTATCAGTATAATATTATTCTTTTATAGATAGATTTCTAAAAATTTAAAAGATTCCTTTCTGAGTCACTCAGATTCGGGTTTAGTAAGATCCCCCGTCTCCAAATGAGGCAAATCAGAATTTCCCCGGCCTAAAAAATTATTATTTTTCCTAGCCAGGAGCAAATCACACAGAGTGATCAAATATGATCTCAGAACAGTCAAATTATTTTTATACCACACAGAAAATACAAAATAGTGCAATTCTACTATTACTATTCATATAGCCAGAATTTGGGGTGTTACAACTCTCCCCCTCTAAAATAAAGTTTCGTCCTCGAAACTTGACATACACTTAACACAAAAACGGATACTGCTCTCTAATCTTTTCTTCCAACTCCCATGTGGCTTCACCACTTACATCATTCCAAACTACTTTAACTAATGAAATGTCTTTTCCACGAAGCTGCTTTATCCTTCGATCTTCAATCCTGACTGGAACTGTCTCATAGGTCAAGTTCTCCTTTAGTTGTACAGTGTCTAGTTCGATAATGTGAGCCGGATCTGGAATATATTTTCGTAGTTGTGATACGTGAAATACATTATGAAGATTTGATAAAAACGGCGGCAGCGCGACTTGATAAGCCACTGAACCTATCCGACGAAGTATCTGATACGGTCCGATAAACTTGGGTGTAAGCTTCCTCGACTTGATGACTCGTCCAACTCCAGTCATAGGCGTCACACGTAAAAATACATGGTCACCTTCTTCGAATTCCAATGGTCTTCGCCTTTTATCTGCGTAGCTCTTTTACCGCGTCTGAGCTGTCCTCATCTTATCTTGGATCATCTTTACCTTTTCAGTTGTCTGCTGCACAAATTCAGGTCCTATTACAGTGCTTTCACCATCCTGGTACCAACACAATGGCGTCCTACATCTTCTCCCATATAAGGCTTCATAGGGTGCCATCCCTATACTCGAATGGAAACTATTGTTATAGGTGAACTCTATCAATGGCAGAAATTCATCCCAACAACCAGTTTGCTCTAGAACGCAAGCCCTCAATAAGTCTTCTAATAACTGAATGGTTCTTTCTGACTGACCATCAGTTTGTGGATGGTAAGCAGAACTCAAATGTAGATTTGTCCCTATCGCTTCTTGTAGACTAGTCCACAATCTTGATGTGAATCGCGGATCTCGATCAGAAATTATACTGGATGGTACACCATGAAGTCTAACAATTTCATTGATATATATCTGAGCTAACTTCTGCATTGAGTACTTAATATTAATCGGTAAAAAGTGCGCCGACTTTGTAAGCCAATCAATAATTACCCATATAGAATCGTGGCCCTTCCGAGTTTTTGGTAGCCCCGTGACGAGATCCATTGCTATGTCATCCCATTTCCATTCAGGAATAAGAAAAGGTTGCAACATTCTTGATGGCCGTTGATGTTCTACCTTGGCCTTCTGACAAATCAAACAGGATGATACATATTCTGCAACATCCCTCTTCATTCCTTGCCACCAATACAGCTGCTTCAAATCTTGATACATCTTCGTGGCTCCTGGATGCATACTCAACTTACTTCTATGAGCTTCATTCAAAATCGATCTCCTAAGTTCTGGATCGTTTGGCACGCAAACTCTCCCTCTGAATTTCAAAATTCCATCAACACCTTCGCTGAATTCTAATTCTGCTCCTTGACTTCTTGCTTCCTTTGCTTCTTGCAGATATTGATCATTATTCTATCCTTCTCGTATTTTATCCATCAGATCATTCGAAATGGTGATCATATTCAAACACATCTTCCCCGGTGTCAACTTCACAGATAATCGCATATCTCGAAATTCTTCTATCAATTCCTTCTCCTTCATCATCATAACAGAAGCATTAAGCGATTTTCTACTCAAAGCATCCGCTACCACATTCGCTTTTCCAAGATGATATTGTAACTGAAAGTCATAATCTTTCAGAAACTCAAGCCAACGCCTTTGTCTCATGTTCAACTCTTTCTGGTCGAACAGATACTTCAAAATTTTATGATCACTAAACACAGTGAACATTGCCCCATAGAGAAAAAGTCTCCATACCTTCAACGCAAACACCACTGCTGCTAGCTCCAAGTCATGAGTCGGATAATTCCTCTCATGCACTTTCAACTGTCTAGATGCATATGTCACAACCTTACGGTTCTGCATAAGTACACAACCCAATCCTTGATAAGAAGCATCATAGTACACCTCGAAAGGTTCATTCGGATCAGGTAGAATCAACACTGGTGAAGTAGTCAGTCGTCGTTTCAACTCCTGAAAACTTTCCTCGCATGCATCAATCCACACGAACGGTTGATTCTTTCGTGCAAGTTGGGTAAGAGGTCCTGCAATCTTTGAAAATCCTTCTATGAATCGTCGATAGTAACCGGCTAATCCGATGAAACTACGGATCTCTGATACAGTCTTCGGTCTTTCCCACTCAACAACTGTCTCTACCTTCGAAGCATCAACTTCAATTCCATCTGCCGATATGACATGCCCCAAGAATTGTACTTCACTCAACCAAAATTCACACTTGGATAACTTGGCATATAGTTTATTTTCCTTCAAAATCTAGAGAACCACTCTGAGGTGTTCAGCATGTTCCTCCTGACTTCGAGAATAAATCAAAATGTCATCAATAAAGATAACAATAAACTTATCCAAGTACGAACGGAAAAGTCTGTTCATGAAGTCCATAAATATTGCAGGTGCATTAGTCACACCAAAAGGCATCACTTGGTACTCATAATGCCCGTATCGAGTCCGGAACGCAGTCTTCGGAATATCCTCCACTTTTACACGTATCTGGTGATAACCAGAACGTAAATCAATCTTAGAAAATATGGTGGCTCCTCGCAATTGATCCAACAGATCATCAATTCTCGGTAGGGGATACTTATTCTTGATTGTAATCTTATTCAGCTGTCGATAATCCACACATAGCCGAGAAGTCCCATCCTTCTTCTTCACCAACAATACTGGAGCTCCCCAAGGTGATACACTTGGTCTCACAAATTGCTTTTCCAAAAAATCTTCCAATTGCTTCTTCAGTTCGGCCAACTCTACTAGTGACATTCTGTAAGGTGCCATAGATATAGGTCCAGCTCCAGGTACTAAATCAATAGAGAATTCAATCTCCCTTTCCGGTGGTAATCCCGGTATATCTTCAGGAAACACTTCGGGAAATTCATTCACTACAAAGATATCCTTCAAAACATCTTTACAGTGAACTTCCAATGAAGATATCAACAAATATCCTAGGTCTCCTTCCTTTAAACAAGCTTCCACTTGAGTAGCCGTTAAGAATTTAGAATCCTTAACCTCAGGGAAAACTAACGTCTTACTCGAATAGTCAATCAGGATATGGTTAGAGGATAACCAATCCATTCCTAAGATTACATTAATCTTAGAAAGAGGCAAACAGATCAAATCCACATGAAAGATTCTATCCCTAACACAAACAGGGCAATTCAAGCATACTTTTGTAGTTATCACAGGTTTATCAGTAGGAGTAACCACACCAAATCATATGGCAATGTAGTCACAAATCAATCCCAAATGCTCCACACAATCACATGCAATAAAAGAATGTGTTGCTCCCGAATCATATAACCCTTTAAAGGGTTACCTTTAATAGCACACTCCTCCATTATCAAATCCTCAGATTTGGCGGCTTCCTCCCCACTCATCGTATATACTCGACCACCCGCCTGTGGCCTTGCAGTACGAACATTGCTCACTGATGGCTCTGTCTTCAACTGATCACAATCTCGGAAAAAATGTCCAGGCTTCCCACATCTATAGCAGATCACCCCTTATGTCGACGGTCTCGGTAAGATGTCCTTTCCCACACTTAAAACATTTAAGTGCAGAAGTTCCAATTGAAGCTATCTTACTACCACTTGAACTTCCCCCAACTGATTGTTGTCGATTCTGACTTGTTCTTTGGTTTAGTGTAGGGCTTTTGTTGATAACGGTTGCCACCGCTACCTCCGCTACCTCTTCCCCTTTGGAACCGTGCTGGTCCAAAGTTTTTAGTCCTTGCCGCCCGTTGGTTATCGATCTCCTCAATCTTACGGCACTTGTCCAATAACACTGGAAACTGATCAATATCCACCATCGCTAACACTCTCTTGATGTCAAGCCTCAACCCTTCTTCGAATTTCCTACACTTCCATTCCTCATCTGGATGCATCTGAAAGTACCTCGAAAACTTAGACAAGCTTTCGAATCTTGCTGCGTACTCGCTCACAGTCATTGCTCCTTGTCTCAGACTAAGGAACTCCATCTCCTTAGCATGTTGCACACTCGTTGGAAAATATTTTGCCAAAAACTTCTGTCTAAAGAGCTGCCATGTTACAACTCTTCCTTCAGCTTCAATTAATCTTCGGGCTCCTGCCCACCAGGCCTCTCCATCACCAACTAGCACAAACGTCGCAAAGGTAAGTTTTTGCTCATCAGTACAACCCATCCCATTAAACATCTTCTCTAGTTCCTTAATCCACAGATCAGCCTTCTCTGGATCAAACTCTCCATGAAACTTAGGCATATTATTCCTTCGAAATTCTGACAAGCTATGAGCGTCGTCAGTTGCTCTCGATTCTCTGTACAACAACTTCAGCGATCCTTTGTATTGCTGCTATAGCTGCAGCCATATTCTGGTTTTCATTGCCGGCGTTCTCGTATTCTGCTCTAGTATTAACATGCCCTCTTCCTCGTCCAGCCATTTCGTCTTTCTCATGTCAACTGGACAACACAAATAATAGTTGAAATCAATCTTCTAGTAATATGATTTCCTTTCCTACAAACAATCACAGAGAAACACGCAACTTAAACAAGATAGACCTAACCACAAACCCAAAAGACTCTAACTTGGGCTCTGATACCAACTAATGTAACACCACCTTAGGATGCCACATTTATGTTACATAATTACCAAATTAACCTTATTTAGATAACGTAAGTTGTAGGGAAAAAAATATAAAATATAAAATTTCTTAATAACAAGAAAATAAACTTAACAGAAAATAAAACATCACAACATCATTACAAATAATTTACATCATTTATACATATCCAAGTCTCTGGTTATACATATACAAATCTTTGACACTGTCATACTATAAATATTACAACTAGTCACTCCAAAAAGTTTAAATACTATTTACATTGACATCTTTGCCCAAGTACAACTAGGCAGCTGAGCCCTCAGAAGTAGTCGGACCCTCAGATGGGTCCTCCTCAGATTCCCCGAGTGGGGGAATTCCAACCTGACGTAAAGTCCGGGGAGGAAATGTCCGAGCGGACGATACAACACTACTCTCTCTACGGGTGCGATAGTACGCCCCCGTGTTGCTGCGATAGAAATAGGAAACTCTAACTCGTACATAAATAGTAACAGAAAAGTAAGGGTTCCCTGACTGTAGTCTACTCAGTCTAATATTTACATCTCCTAAATAATATATACTTTCTCTCTCAAGATCTTCAGTCCATGCTTCGTCCCCTCCGATAAATGTCAGTCTCATGTAACCCAGGAAGCTAGGGATCTCCACCGCTATCAAAACTCAAAATTCTCAACGGAGTCTGGACCTTTTTCTGCTTCTCGCTCTACGTCTGGCTCAGTGTCTTAACAACACATAAACATAATACAACATATACCTACAAGAGGTGAGATCACCTATACCAATACCAGTATGGTAGCAATGAAGATAAACACATCCAAAATATCATACAGATGTCATACTATAATTACAGTTATGCTATTAATCTTATATATCATCATTACACCAGAAATAAAAGAAGAATTACAATTATGCTATTTTCAATACTCAAGTATTCAATATATTAATTACCACAAGCAAGAATTATACAAGAGCAAGAATTACAAAGATATATCATTTATGAATGCAAATGTAAATGCAATATACACTGACTCAATATCCTACTCGATGGAGCTACAACTCAAATCGGAGAGAATGACTGAAAAGATCTGTCGGCACCAACATGCTTCAGACCACGTGCTCATTTTCTGCACATCTAGCACATGCACGACAGTCTTTATCAAATCATGATTAGGGATAGTGTCTCAGTCCGGATCATTGGTGTGTTGCATCGGTCTAACCCACGGTACAAAAGAGCTACCAACTGTCCATTATAGGCAACCCGCACCCCAATGCCCCCAAGGTCAACAAGTGACCTACACTACGCATATCGCACACGCTCAGGAGGTGTAATCTCTCCTAGGCAACTTGCCATACACAGTCCTTTGGACTTTTCCAATGCATGTACTATGCACCATTCATAATTTTCTATTAATATCACATATACAAGGTTCATATAATAATTAATAGCGATATCTTGTAATTTAATCACGTAGTCATATTCTCGTATATTTTCATTCGCGACTCAATTAATGCCGCTTTTCGAATCACGTAGTGATTTTTTTAACGTTTTTCAATCGCGTGATTATTTTTCATACGTTTTGAATCAGAATTACTGTTTTATTCAATTTTATATTAAAATTTACTGTATTTATCATTTATTTGCAAAATAGTCCCTTAAAATACATAAATTATATTTTTGTCCCTCAAAACAAATTAATTATATTTTTGTTCTTCAAAACACATAAATTACATTTTTGTCCCTCAAAACAGAGTATTTTCACTATAGTCCCTCAAAACTTTATATTTACATAATGACCCCATATTTCCATAATGTTTCCAATTAAATCCCTCTCTCATAAAATTTACAGAAATTTACAGTATAAATTCCACTTACATATAGTATAAGTTTCTCTACAGTATATATTTTACATGCATACATATTATCAGTTCTTAAACATTACAGCATACAGGCAAGCATCGAAAATAATTTTATACCTCACAGATACTACACTTACAAACATAGAAACACCAGCAGGCACATCTCAGTACAATCTAATCAATACAGTCCAAGGACCTCAAACAATAGGTGATTAACCTCAAACAATAAGTGAATAAATCCTTAAGGATTTTTCACCAAACATATCATCCTCATACTACCAGAACATGGGTGGTAAGGTAGGGTCTCCCTCTTACCTCTTGAAGACAAGCTTTGTAAGCTTTCCTCCCTTGCCTTGAAACTTTGTTAATCTCCTAACAAGCCCTAAAATTTTCAAGAAAAAATTAATGAAGGACAATACAAGAATCAAGGTTGAAAACCATGGAAAAATCATGGTTAATAAAATTAAAATCAAACTTGGAATTCTTGAATCAAAGCTTACCTTTTTAAGAAAATGTTGAAGAAGCTTAGGTTGATGAAGCTTTGAACAAGGTAAGATATTAGAGTAGAGTCTAAGTTAAAACAAACCAAAAGATGAGTGTTTAAAAAAAGATGGATGGTGTGATTTTGGTGATGACCGATTGGGAGAAAAGGAATGGGAGAGAGGTGCGTGAGTTTCCCTTGGAACTTTGAGAGAATAAGCTTATATTTTTGATAAGTAGAAAAGTGGAGAGTGAAGACGTATTGGGGAGGCTGCTGGCCGTGTGAATTTCTTGTGAAATTTGGAATGTTTTACTTGAGTGATTTTATCCAACTGTTTCCAGCTGGAGCCGTGAGTGAATGGTGAGAGTTAAATAATGAAATTTGCTTGAAAATTATCCAAACTTTGAGTGCATAATACAGCTGCCAACCGTGGATGAAATTGTGACATTTGGAGAGATTCATTTGCATGGTTATCCACTCCATCCAGCTGCTCCATGTGCTGCTGCCGTGTTGTGTCTTTGTGAAAGACGTGAGTGACATTTGCTTGAGCAAATAGCCATGCATTAATTGCACAAGGACTCTCTTCTCATTGGTTGCAAGCTTGACTTTGCATGGCATTTGAACCTTCAAATATTACATAGAAGCTTCACAAATTCTGCTGGACGGTGGGCTGCTGCTGGACGTCCATTCTGCATGCTGGGCCGTCTCCAATTCTGCTCCATTCAGCTGCTGGACCGTGGCATGTTTAGGTGAGTTTAACTCCTTAATTTGTTGCTAATCTAAGCTTAATTCTGCTGCTCCAATTCAGCTGGACCATGGCATGTTTAGGTGCTCTTTGGGTCAGGCATCCAATTTTGCTCTTCTTTGGGCCTCAAATTCTCTCTCTTGTCCATGGTGGTTTTAGGTGAGTTTATGTCCTTAATTCATCATTAGTTCAAGCCTAATTACTAGTTAGTTGATTAGCTATTTAATTGGGTTTAATCTCCTAACCATTCTTACTTAATCCATCAAGTTTACAACTAATTTAGTTTAACATATTTAGCATGCATCATCACCTCTAATTAGAATTAGGATGTTAAATTAAAGATTAAGTTACAACTAATCCCTAATCAAGTTAGTTTACTTAATTTCTTAATTAGGTAATTAGGACAACTAAATTAAAGTTAATTAGTTTCCTAAGTAAAAGTCAAGCAATTATGTTGACTCAATCTTATCCATTACTCTTATCTATGGTGGATATTACTTGATAGTTTTGGTAAGCTTTGTTTTACACCATTGATTGAATCAATGGCGAAGATCAAAACTTCTAAGTCAAGCTTCAAATCTAATGGTCCACAAGGAAGTCTAAACTTCTTTCCTTGACCAATTTTCATCGGTTAGAAAAGTCCAACCATTTGTTTTGACTACATCCTATTGGTTTACTTTAATTTTAATTACAAGAAATATTCTAACACTTTTTCTATTAATTAAAACTTATCGGGTCCAACATTCATAGCAACGACTGCTATAAATGAAATCACAGGTATTTATCAGTATAATATTATTCTTTTATAGATAGATTTCTAAAAATTTAAAAGATTCCTTTCTGAGTCACTCAGATTCGGGTTTAGTAAGATTCCTCATCTCCAAATGAGGCGATCAGAATTCCTACCAAAAAATTATTATTTTTCCTAGCCGAGAGCAAATCACATGAGTGATCAAATATGATCTCGAAACGTTAAATTATTTTTATACCACACGTAAAAATACAAAAACGATGCAATTCGCTATTACTATTCATATAGTCGAGAATTTGGGGTGTTACAGTGATGGTGGCGGCAGTGGTGGTGGCGGCGGTGGTGGTGGTGGTAGTGGTGATGGCTACGGTGGTGCTGATGGTGGCGGTGGTGGTGGTAATGATGGCGGTGGTGGCGGTGGTGGAGGTCGTGGTGATGGTGGTGGTGGTGGTGGTGGTGGTGGTGGTGATGATGATGGTGGTGGTGGTGGTGGCGCAAGGGGGAGGAGTGATAAAAATGAAATTGAGGATAAGATTGGAATAGAAATCCTATCATGTCTTATCATGTACTAAGAGAAGGGATAGAGTTATCACCTTAGAATAGGATAAAATGACTTGACTTGATTTCATTATACTATCAGTTGAATGCACCAAACATTGAATAAGACTTGGTAGTATTAACTTATACTATCATATCTTCTTTATACGATGCACCAAACGTAGCCTTAAACTCATGTGGATAATGTTGTTTTGAATTTGTGGACTTGTGTATGAGTTTTTTATGATGGGTAGGTTAACCCATATTGTAAACACAAGGAGAGACCCATATTCTCATCCTATATGTATTGTGGTTGTCCTATTAAGATCACAAGAGTTTTCTGCACATATAAGAAATGAGAATAATTTTTCTCCTCTACACACACATACCATTTACGATTTCTCTTTAAAAATTAGACATGACCGCACTCATATTTATCTTTTTCAAATAATTTTATATCTCAATCTCTTATATATTATATTTTATATATATCATAATTTAAAATTAAATAAATTTAAAAATTTTAATATATCATTAATTAATTTAAAACAAAATTTCTTCAATATAATTTTTTTATATTATATGTAATGCTGAGACAGGATAATAAATGCAAACGCACCTGCTTTCTCTTCCGTACAAAGCACGGATTCTTGTACTAATAACTTAAAAATCATAGTCGTCTTTATTTCATTATAATAAATTTTAAAATAAATGTGAAATTATTAATTTAATTATATAGAAAAAATTTATTGGAGTCCAAAATAATTGAATCCTTTTCATTTTAAGTCCGAGAAGACAGAAGCACCCCCATACCTGTTATTAAACAAGTTTGTTTCAGTTATTCAACAATTTTTTTAACTTTTTTAAAAAAAAAAGTTGTCAGGTGTTATTTATAACATATTTAAGAACTTTGACTCTAATTTTGACTTAAAATTTAACATATTATAATAAATTTTTTCATAAACTTAAAGGTAAAAATTTATAATTTTAGATTATAAATTATTTTAAAAATTTTAAATATAAATATTATTTTATCTTGAATTAAATAATTTTTTATTTTTTATTTTTTATTATTTAAATAAATAAAAAAATTTATTTTAATAAAATAAATTATTTTAAAATCACTTTTTAATTAATATATTTAAATATAAAATTAATTTTATTATAATTAATTATTAAAATAATCAAAATTTTCATCAAACACACACCAACCCCATTTTCTAGTGACGCAAAAAACTGTTTTCGGGTTTTAGAAAGACAGCGAACGAGTCAAATCACTTGCTTCCGAGAGCACATGATGTCTACCCGCCACACCAGCTAGGTAAGCCGGGGAAATTGACGGGTTTGTTACCCTTGACAAAGATTGAAGATACTTTTTTTTTTTTGGATATACAAGATTGAAGATACTTTAATTTTAATTATTCATAATTCATTAATCAAATGAATTTAGTTCATAATTTATTTTTTAATTAACTACGAATTCGTTATGGTTAATCATGATGTGAACTAAAAACAGAACTTTTTAACACGCAGAAGATTCCAGTCTTTTTTTCATTAAGATATTTGTACTGCATCCTGTCCTGAGAAATTTTTTATTTAGTTTACCAGTAACATACCATGTTGCATGTGTAGATACAAATTGAATTTCTGTCATAAAATTATTTTTATAATAATATTTTTAAGTTATTAAAATTATTATTTTGAAGGTTAATAAATAAAATTTCCTGACTCCAGTATTCACTACTGAGCCAGTGCACATCACAAATTATGCATTCACCATTACTTTCCCAACGAGATGTGCATCCGCAGCTACAAATAATGTGGACCACTAACAAGATAAAAAAAAGCTTTTCATTCTTAACGTGTATCTCAGCTTATCTTTATGCCTGCACTTAAATTGTATGTTCATTAATATTGTGTGATTTCTATGAAAACTTTTAAATTTTAACTAATGCGCCCCGGCCCCCACCCTAAACACCAAAAAAAAAAAAGAAACAGTAGTCCTAATGATAAAGGTACAGATCAGTATTACGAGCAAGTGGATATGTGTTTGATTTCACATGTAGAAAATTACAATCGTATGAGCGGCTAGTTCATGACAGTTTAAGACGAATAATTATCCTCTTATTTTAAATAGTATTTACATTTTTTTAATATCATATGAAAATTAATTAATGAAATATAAATTATTGATTAAAGAGTATATACAAATATGTAATTCTATTTTGTTAATTAAATTATATACGCTCATTAATTATTTTTTTATTTTTTATTAACTAACTTTTTACATATTCATTAACTAAATTTTATATGTCATTAATCATAAATTTATATTTTATTAACTAATTTTATGTGATGTAAAAAATAATATTATTAAAAATGAATAAGATTATCAAAATTATTTTAAGAGATATATAAAAAAGAGTAATATTTAGTTCTAACTTTTTTAACCTTTTTTAAATGTTTTTTAATATTTTTTATTTATCTATTAATTCAATTAAATGATATTAAAAAATAATTAAAACTAATTAAAAGAATTAAAAGAATTAATTGAAAAAACTAATTGAATTCAAGTTTTATTTTATAAAAAATCTCTCGCATATAAGACTAAAGAAAGATAATCTTTTGGTATAGTTCTCTTTCCACAAAATTACAAAGTAGAACAGATATCAATCAGCAAATCAAATTTAAAGAACAAAAAAAGAGGCATCGATCCAAAGTCAAGTTTTTCTCTATATTCATTTTTTTCAAACTCATGCTAATTTATGGTAGGCCGACTCTCCCACAGCTGCAATCAATGTTTAGCCTATTTGAATGGTGGACCTTAGTCTCCTTCTGGGCAGAGAATCTTTACCAATAGGAAGCAGAAACGTTATCAGAACACCTTCATAGCGAACAAATTAGGAGAAAGGTAGGCCAATGATAGGGGTATATAGACTAGTCAAATAGAAAAATGCTAAATACACCATCCTTATATTCTCATATCTGTCTATATGAAAAAATTAAAATATAAATATATAAAATTGAAATAGATTTAATTATAATTAAATAATAAAAATTATATATATATATATATGTGTGTGTGTGTGTAAATATATATAATTAGTA
The DNA here is from genome assembly GCA_029884595.1 of Ormosia semicastrata. Classification (NCBI taxonomy): domain Eukaryota; kingdom Viridiplantae; phylum Streptophyta; class Magnoliopsida; order Fabales; family Fabaceae; genus Ormosia; species Ormosia semicastrata. The sequence goes on along the minus strand of JAQQTO010000048.1, from coordinate 35,137,744 downwards.
ATATTGAGTCAAATAATCAATAACAGAGAAAGTGAAGACCTTCCGCTACATAACTCCTTGCTGATTTTACCAACTTCTTATGCAACTTTATACCCAAGTTCTTTTGTTTAATTTATTGGTAACTGCCTCCACTGTCTCCACTTTCTATGTGCTACCTGCTGAAGCTGGTGTCCTATCTATGACTTCAACGAAGCAACTCAACACAGGTTCATAAGTGCAGCACTTTGTTGGTTTATATATTGGGCTGTCTGGTTAATTAGATTTAATCATTCGTTTGATGTTTGAACTATAAGCCAAGCAACAATCGACAAATCAATTTCAGTAGAAATTGTTATATCCACAAAATTAAACAGATTAATATTTTCCACATACATATATGACTTAAAGTTATAAAGCTATAATTTTATTCATACGCCATATTTATACACTATTTAAAATTTTCTCTTTTGAGGCTTGATGTAAGAATGTATGATTTGATGACTTAAATGATTTTCATAATGAAAAAAAAAATGAACTGTCTATTTCGAGAAGAGAAATGATATAACTTTGACTTTCTGCTACCTTGTTAGAATGTTATTGAATATTTTATAATGAATTTTTTTTTGAAATAATTAAAATGATTATAATGACACGTTTTCATAACTGATGCTGAGAATAGTAAGATTCTCATCCAATTTGTTTCTTTCCCATAATGATTCAAGGATGTCTACGTGCAGATCTCAGAGGCGATGAAGGATTTATTCTTTTAGATCTTTTGATTGGCTTTATTTTGATTCTTTTTGTAAATGGTTGTATACCATTATTTTGTGCCATTGTGGCCTGTGATGTATTTAATGTACCTTGATATACTTTTGTATATGACTCCAGCCTATAAATATGTATTATGTGTTTCTGCTTCAGGCTCATATTTTGTATATTATATAAATGCTTTTCATTAAAATTTGATATTGATCTAAGTGACATAATCTAATACGATTGTTAATGCATAATTCTGGATATGTTATTAGCTTAAGTATTAGGATGTTACATTCTTCGAGGACTGTAGCTTCGCTTTCAGTAATTTTGTCCTGCTCTCTTATTGTCATTCTAGGATTGACACATATATCGGCCTAGACGGCCATCTCGGATCAAAGACTCGATAGCATCTTGCAGATTTATGCAATCCTCAGTATTATGTCTATGGCCTTCACGAAATGTACAGTGTTTGGATTTATCTTTCTGTACATGTTTTCTCAATGGGGGAGGTCTTTGCACATCATTGAACTTCGTATTCATCACTTCTTGGTAGATTTGAGTCTGAGGTGTGTTGAGGCGAGTGTAACTTTCATATTTCCTTTTTAAAGGTGGCCTCAAATTTCGATTTTGCTTGGGAGCTCGTTTGGGTTTAGGTTTGACATCTTCTCCTTTCTCCAGATGCTTCCTAGCCCAGATCACGTCCTCCGCATTGATATATTTATCAACTCTAACCCAGAACTCGTTCATCATATTGGGCTCTTTTTTAGCCAAAGAAAAGAAAAATAACCTAAGGCGGATTCCTTCCCTCATGTAATGTATTCCGAGTCTTTCATCCCAGTCTCAAATTTTTGTCACTTCTTTATTAAACTGGGATATAAAGTCTCAGAGAAATTCTTCCTTTCCTTGCTTAATATGGAAAAGACATGAAATAGATTTCAACTGCACCTTTCTAGTGGTGAAGTACAACAAAAATCTCAAGGACAAGTCTTTCCAATCAACAAAGGATTTAGGTGTTAAGGTAATGAACCATCTTAGGGCAACTTTTTAAAGAAAGAGGGAAAGCACGACACATCAGTGGATCATCTCCTCTAGCAAATAGTAAAGCAGAGACATAGGCATCTAGGTGTTCTTGAGGATCCGTGGTTCCATCATAGGTGTCAATATTAATTGGATACTTAAAGCGCCTAGGAATCTCGTAGGTCATAAATTCATTAGAGAAATGTTGGTTTTGCTTAACTGACTTTCTCCGTCCTAGATCCTACTCTTTGTTTCCACGAGCCGAGTTCTCAACTCTTTGACTGGGATTCATGATCCTTGAGTATTTTGGATTACGTACCTGACAACTGTCGAGATTACCAAATTTAAATCAATAACTAACCGATTTACCAAAACTACTTGTAGCATAAGGTAACACCGGGTCGAGCCTGTAGATCATTCTAATTATGAAGTCAGATTAAGAGGTTAATAAACAGGGGGGAAAATTTTTGGAAAATTAAACAACAAAGAGCAATTAAAAAGAGTAAACAAGATTAGGAAAACAACCAATCCAAGAGAATTAACCAATCTTGATTTTAATCCATCCTTGATCTTTATAGATCTGTTCAACTATCAACCAAATCCTTGATCTTAGATCACATCAAGACACCTCTCAATGATCCATGGATCTTCTACTAGAAATGCTTCTAGAATTTAATTAATTAAGGTTAGACAAATTAAGCATCCATCCAAAACCCAAATTAACTTAAAAACCAAGATTCAACCAAGCTAAACATTCATCAAACACCTTTGATGCATTATTTAACCTCTGAATTCATCTCTTGGCACATGATAATTACGTAATTAACATATGCAAATCCCAATCAAATTAAGCATTAAATCAGAATTTAAACAAGAGAAGAAGAGAAAGAGAAACTTGATTAATAGATGAATGTATAGCAATTAAAATAATATCTCAAGATTAATCATCAAGATTGTCAATCTCTTGGATTGATTAAAGAAGTTTAGCTCTCCATAGCCATCACCATTGGAGAACCTTCAAGAACCATACAAAAATGAAAATAACAAAGAGAGAGGAGGAGAGGAAGAGAAGAGGAGAAGTCTCCACAAAATGAAAAACTAAAACTACAATGACCAACTACTAAATTCACACCCTGCGTAGAAGCTCTCCCCTCTTTTCTTACAAATCTGATTGCTCTCCTCTTAATCATTCACAAAGAATCAAAAGTAGTTCACCCACTCTTGTTAATTATTCATCCATTATCAAAGTATGTCTCCCACCTTCCATTGAATTATTTTCTCATTATGAAAGTGTGTCTCCCACCTTCAATGATTCCTCCATTTTTTCCACGTTTCTATCTTTTCAATTTCTGTCATAATCTCAAATTCAAATCAAGTCCATCAGATAGCCTTTGAAGTAAGCTTTCCAAGGAGTACTCATATGCTTAATTTGGGCTTGAAATGAGTGAGATATGCCCAAAATAGTGAAGGTGTGTCCAGAATTTGTAACAGTACCGCTGGTCCAACTTCAAGGCTGTATTTGACCATGTAAACATCCGAATCTTCCAATTTGACATTTCAAAAAACTTGTAGATCTTTTTCTCATCTTTCCTAGCATATAAAGAACATCAAAATCAGAGATCTACAACTCAAGTTATGGTTAAAATACTGAACCAATGTCAATATGCATTAAAATCTGAAAAATTTGCTTTAAAGTCCAATTCAACCCAATGATCTAAATGAGTGCTAAGATCACTTAATTATAATCTGGACATCATTAATAAGGTAATTGTGTGGATAATTAATATGTTAAAAATCATAATTATCAACTACCCCCACACTTACTCTTTTGCACGCCTCGGGCAAAATAGAAAAAAAAATAAAATAAAATAAAATAAAATAAAACTGACTCAAAAGTTAAACATTCTAAAAGACTCAATTTCTAATAATATTTAAGAATGAAGAGCAATTAATAATTCAAGTAATCAAAACATTCATGAGGTAACACATCTTCACATCTCAAATCAACAAGCAATGATACTTCAATTGAAAAGCATGAGTAAAGAATGATAGATCCTCACAGAATTCACTCTCAATCTCTCAAGTATTTAAAAGGTAGGTATTTCACTCAATTCAACCATGAAAATTGCACTACCATAAGCTTGCTTATCTTCTACTTCTCCACTACTCAAAACACATGCATACACAAATCATAAGGATTTTATTCAAGGTTGTAGTGAGGTCAAGGTAACAGAAGAGGGTAAAATGGATATGAGAGGATAAATACCAAAGAGAATAAAAGCAAATGAGAGCTGAGTTCAAATAACAAGCATAAAAGTTCATCCCAACTCTAATGTATAACCCTTTACATATTCATTTCTCAATCCTTTTTTTTTTTTTTTTATATATATATGAACATAACTATATACATACATTTTTCCTTTTTCTTTTTGTTTTGTTTTTTTGTTTTTTTATTTTTTTTAGAAACTCTTTCCTTTTTCAACAACCATTTTGTACACACACCCCCACACTTGTTCAAAAACTCATCCATTAACCAAGCTAATGTTCTTTTATTCCCTAAGGTAAAGTAAGAACACGATTTTTCATTTAAGGCATATAATGAGCTAGAAACAAGGAATGGTCAAATAAGCTCAAAGGGGTTAAGTAAAGGAAAATATACAAGGTTGGCAAGAATCAGAAAATTTTCAAGAAGTTAAAAGAGTGCTTGATATCATATTGAAAATAAGGTTGGCTATTTGGTTAAACTAGCTAAGAAAGAGGGCCTCAATCATGTTCATGTATGCAAATGAAATGTAGCCTCAAAAAGAATCAAAGCAAGTTCTAGAGTGATCATTAACATGAGTGAAAATCACACAAGAAAGAAGAGAATGACATAAATGTTGAATCCATCCATTAGGCTCAAAATCTCACAAGGTATGCATCCATCAAACTCAATTCATCAATTCAATCATCCATAACCAAGCATATCAGTTCAAGAAGGGAGAAACGTTATTCAATCATGCAATGAACCCCTTTTTTGTTTTTTTGTTTTTTTTTAACAACAAAACAAAACAAAAAAAAATGCTAAAATCTCTCCCTCACACTTAATATAACATTGTCCTTAATGTAAAAGAGAGATATAGAAAAGAGCAACACAACCTAATAAGAAGTGAATCAACGCCAAGCAGAAAAGAAGCACACTGTCAGTGCCACATCAGACCCTAAAAAGAAATCAAATCATAAAACTTTAGTACTTCTACAATTTAATACTAATTAATTACTACCTAAAAACACTCCTTACTCTGCCACCAATTAAGATGCGTCTCAAGAGTAAATAATTTACTCTTTACTCTGCCATCCCTAACTACTAAATTGATGACAAATACAACAAACATATTAACAAACACAATTTTTTTTTTTTACAACAACCATCCTTCCCCCCAACCAGATCACAACATTGTCCTCAATGTCAAAACATAGATAGGTAAAGGATAGAATATATTACCTGTTGCTGCAATTACTGAAAAGAAAAATCTCACACAAATTTAAACAGAAAGAAAAAAAATACGATAAATAAAACTAAAGATAAAGGAAAGTTATAGATGAAGTGATAAATCACACTCTTGCTCCTTGCTGCCTCCCTTACTGTTGCCTCTCTTGCTGCTGCCTGCTGACCAATCTATCTGAGCTGTTACTGGATCAGGTTTATAAACAAAAACTTCTAATTTATCAATCAACTCATCAACAGTGGAAGCAAAAATAAGGAGTTGTCTTGCCGAAAGTGTGATGAATTTCTGTTCCACAGCATAGTCAAGAAAATATAACAAAAGATCAAAGAAATTATTAACATTCAAAGAAACCTATGGGTTTATGGTAGATGTTCAGTTGAGCCCAAGAGACAATTTGAAAAATTTCTTCCAAAGTACCAAAACCACCTGGTAAAGCTATGAATGCATCAGAATTTGCAAGCATTGTCTTCATTCGTTCATCCATAGATGATACTTGAAGCTCCTCCCCAATTGTTTTTCCAATGATATTTTGTTGAGCTAAAGGTCTAGGAATGATACCTAAAACCTGACTGCCTTTTAAATGAGCAGCAAGTGATACAACTCTTCATTAACCCAATACTGCCTCCCCATATACTAAACGAATTTTCTCGCGAAGAAGTGTTCGACCAAGAGTGATTGCTTTGCGTCTACATACATACTCTAAACCCTTCCCATAAGTTGACCCACAAAATACACAGATATTGGTAAGTCTACGAACAGAAGAAGAAGAAAGCTCCTCCATTTTACACTCACACTCCCTTTGAATGATTTTAAGTTGAAGGAAAGTGAAGGAAATGTAGTGTTTAAATAGGGAAGAGAATAGAAAAAGTAATGATAGCACCTATATGGGTAAGTTGGCTGTTGTCAGAAAAGTTTAAAATTTTTAGAAACATAAAATCTTTTTTTTTTGTTTTTTTGTGTTTTTTTTGTGTGTTTTTTTTTTAAAGATGACATGAAGAAGAAAAAGAGGATGATACGTACAAATTGCTTGTGGATATGGCTCACATCTGCCTCTGGTTTAATGTCCAGATGCGAAACGTCTTCTATGAGTCGAGGATAAGCTTCCCATCCAATTTTCTTATAAATTGGCAAACAGGGTCTTTTAGAGTTAGATTCCCAAGACTGTAGCGTTTTTCTTCATCCTTGAAGAGATTCCACAATTTAAGAATTTCACGATGCACCAATCCACAAGAATGCGTCTCAAGAGTCAATAAGATATCATCTAATGACTCCTTACTCACCCATTCTTAATGAAGAAAATTTTATCTTCTCTATTTGCGGAAACCATCCCCAAAGTACGACATCGCTTGTTACAGTTCCATCATCCACATTTGTGACAAACTTGTAACCTTTTTGCTCTTCTCCTTTTAGAATATGAACTTCTTCCAAAACCAGGCATATATGAGTTAAATGAAATTGAGGACTCACCGCTAATCGGACCTTTGCTTCAATTATCCAACAGTACATCTTCTCGGCATACCTTTGTGCATTAACAGTCTCAATCTTTCACATCGAACTTTGTAGATTGTTCTCGAGCATTTTGAGGAAGAGAAGGAAAATATTTGCTCGTGTTTGAAAGAATGACATCCATTTTGAAGGAGAAGAAGGATTCATTATTTTGGAAACCGAAAAATAAACCGACTTGAGAGTCACGAGTACCATATCCGCCACTTAACCCAGAACACAAAGAACTCAAGAACTTGGTTTTCCAGGAATGGTTGAGTCTTTGGCCATTAACTTTAAGCGCATTACCATTCCTAGGATCCTCAATATCTACGACCCCACGTGTTTGACAACCAAAGAACCGCGCCAACTAGATCTCAATTTTCTAAGGAGTAGGTGCAGATGATAATCTCAAAGCAGAACTTTTGTTGACCAATTTCCACAGCTTTTGCAAAAGGTGTAACAGACCTTGCATAAAGTAGGCCAATAAAATCCATACTGCAAGATTTTCGCAGTTGTTGTCGTTGAAGAAGAAAAATGACCTCCACATGCGTCCGAGTGACAAAAGTCAATGACACTACTTACCTCATTGTCGGGTACAAATCTCCAAAAGATTTGATCAGACAATAATTGAACAAATATGGGTCATCACAAATTTTTTTTTTTTTACCTTAATCAAAAACTTTTTTTTTGTTTTTCTTTTTTTTTGTGTTTTTTTATTTTATTTTATTTTAACAATTAAGGTGGCATCTTACTTATTAAGTGGGGTAGACGACTTCTTGCAAGTGGACCTCCTCCAAAATATCCTCTTGAGCTCCCTCATAAAAAGGTTTGAGGTGATGTCCATTGACTGTGAAAGCTTTTGTAGTAGTCTCACTTGTAATCTGCACAGCACCATAAGGAAAAATCTTAGTAACAACAAATGGACCAAGCCACCTAGATCTGAGCTTTCCAGACATGAGTTTGAGGCGGGAGTTATAAAGAAACTCCCACCGGGGTCCCATTGCTTGAAGTATAATGTCCGAGACCAAGTTAAGCTTGAAACATGACTAGAAACATGACTTGAAACAGGAGAGCTTTCATCGGGGTCCCATTGGCCTTCCTTAATTCCTTTGGCTTCAGCACTAGAATGCAATATGTATACTTGATCAACTTGATTTTCCTTGTTTATGTTGGACCATGGCTCAAAAATAAAATCCACCACAGTAGTGACCGCCATCCGGTGCTCTTCTTCTCCCTTTTCTCGAAAATTCTTCAATGGCTTTCAACTCAAGGGTAGGTGGTTGTTTGACCGAAGGTATCAAGCTAGTTGAAGAAATTAATTTTCTGTCGATTTAATTGCGGATCACCCGTAATATGTGTACCATCTTCCAAAACAACATGATCATAACTCTTAGAATAAAGAAATTTTGAACATGTAGCAAGATCTCCCACAACAAGTAAAAATTTTAGAACATATAGCACACAACTTATCACCATCACAAGAAGCACACAAATCACCACACACAAAGTCATCAAAATCAAAGAATCTCAGGAAACTCCTCACACAAGTCAACATATGAATTATCAACCAAATCATCAATTAAATCAATATGAAAAATAGAATGTTCTTCATGGATCTCTTTATCCTTCTCACCTCATGTATCTTTTTTGGTCTCAATGGCTCTCTGTGGAAAGAAAAGAGCCATCACAGTCGTTGTTCGCTTTCATGGGCAACAACCGATTCTTCGACCCTCGATTCTTGGGTGGTTCATCAAAAAATGTTTCTTCTACTGGTTGATGCTTGCTAGCTAGTTGAGGCTCAGATGATGCTTCTACAGATTTTTCAGACCTCAGCATAATGGCACTCACATTCCCATTTGGATTGGGAATTGTTTGGGAAGGGAGTTGGCTAGAACCTTGGGCCTGTTGCTGACTCAATGAGGAGGCCAATTGTCCAATTTGGGTTTCTAAATTGTGTGTGATTGCCTCTGTCCTCTGTTGGAATTGAATATTGTTAGTGGCCATCTGCTTTACCAAATCTTCCAATGATGGCTCAGGTTTCATGGCTACTGGACTTGGTTGTTGCATAGGCTGCTGGTATGGTGGTTTACTAAGAAAGACACCTATTGATATGGAAAAACAGAACTACCATCTTGAAGTGTACGACATGCATATGTGGGATGAGATGAACAAGAACAAATGGCACACACAGTTGCAGTTATTTGCATAGGTAATTGTTGTCTCACTACTAACTGTCTCACCAAAGAAGTCAATTCCTCAAGTTTGTACTCCATTATGCAAAGTCATATCAATCTCAGAATCAATATCAAGTAATTGCCTAGCAAAAGACCTAGTCATGCATTATCCAAAGCACATAAAACACAAAAATAACAAACAAGCAGAACACACTAGACAACACTAAAAATCTACTAAAATAAATATAATTCACCTATCTAAACATTTTTAAAAATTATGGGACTTGTACAGCATAAAAACTACACAAAAATGAAACTAAAAAATATAATAAAAAATATTAAAAAATTGAAAAACTGGTTTAAACGATAGATTTTGGAAAAAACAGGGGTGACCTCACAGTTAACTGTGAGTCTTGTTTATTAGGCCATTTTCCTTCAACTGACCAAGTATCAGCTCATTCTGGGCACATTTCTTGTCAGTACGAAATTCTGCAAAATGACCCGTAATCACCCGTTTTCTCCTAAAAATCACAAAAACACAGCAACACAAAGGTTAGTGAGGGATTAGTAGTTAAATATACTCTTAATAAGATTGAACAAAATTAGAATGATCCCCGGCAACGGCGCCAAAAATTTGACAACTGTCGAGATTACCAAATTTAAATCAATAACTAACCGATTTACCAAAACTACTTGTAGCATAAGGTAACACCGGGTCGAGCCCGTAGATCATTCTAATTATGAAGTCAGATTAAGAGGTTAATAAACAGGGGAAATTTTTTTTGGAAAATTAAACAACAAAGAGCAATTAAAAAGAGTAAACAAGATTAGAAAAACAACCAATCCAAGAGAATTAACCAATCTTGATTTTAATCCATCCTTGATCTTTATAGATCTGTTCAACTATCAACCAAATCCTTGATCTTAGATCACATCAAGACGCCTCTCAATGATCCATGGATCTTCTACTAGAAATGCTTCTAGAATTTAATTAATTAAGGTTAGACAAATTAAGCATCCATCTAAAACCCAAATTAACTTAAAAACCAAGATTCAACCAAGCTAAACATTCATCAAACACCTTTGATGCATTATTTAACCTCTGAATTCATCTCTTGGCACATGATAATTACGCAATTAACATATGCAAATCCCAATCAAATTAAGCATTAAATCAGAATTTAAACAAGAGAAGAAGAGAAAGAGAAACTTGATTAATAGATGAATGTATAGCAATTAAAACAATATCTCAAGATTAATCATCAAGATTGTCAATCTCTTGGATTGATTAAAGAAGTTTAGCTCTCCAAAGCCATCACCATTGGAGAACCTTCAAGAACCATACAAAAATGAAAATAACAAAGAGAGAGGAGGAGAGGAAGAGAAGAGGAGAAGTCTCCACAAAATGAAAAACTAAAACTACAATGACCAACTACTAAATTCACACCCTGCGTAGAAGCTCTCCCCTCTTTTCTTATAAATCTGATTGCTCTCCTCTTAATCATTCACAAAGAATCAAAAGTAGTTCACCCACTCTTGTTAATTATTCATCCATTATCAAAGTATGTCTCCTACCTTCCATTGAATTATTTTCTCATTATGAAAGTGTGTCTCCCACCTTCCAATGATTCCTCCATTTTTTTCACGTTGCTATCTTTTCAATTTCTGTCATAATCTCAAATTCAAATCAAGTCCATCAGATAGTCTTTGAAGTAAGCTTTCCAAGGAGTACTCATATGCTTAATTTGGGCTTGAAATGAGTGAGATATGCCCAAAATAGTGAAGGTGTGTCCAGAATTTGTAACAGTACCGCTGGTCCAACTTGAAGGCTGTATTTGACCATGTAAACATCTGAATATTCCAATTTGACATTTCAAAAAACTTGTAGATCTTTTTCTCATCTTTCCTAGCATATAAAGAACATCAAAATCAGAGATCTACAACTCAAGTTATGGTTAAAATACTGAACCACTGTCAATATGCATTAAAATTTGAAAATTTTGCTTTAAAGTCCAATTCAACCCAATGATCTAAATGAGTGCTAAGATCACTTAATTATAATCTGGACATCATTAATAAGGTAATTGTGTGGATAATTAATATGTTAAAAATCATAATTATCAGTACCCCGTCGCGGGCTAGTTCCCTCTTGTTTTTCCAATTTTAATGGGGAACCCAATTCTGGTCCTCTTTCTCCTGGTTGGAAGCTCTTTCCAAATTATGAATCTATTCATCTTAGAGTCTAACTAGAGAAATAAGCTCCTCCCTATATAGCTCCAAGAGTCTGGACTCACCCGAGTGGGACCGAACTTCATCGTTCTTCACCCGTACTCCCAAGTGATTTTCTGAAGAGGCTCCATGTGGGCCAAGTTGTTGGGTTGCCGAAACACCGCGGCTGAGGGGAGAGATTTTCTCCAGTATGCGAAGTCTCTTCTCTGTCTTGCCTAAATTCTGGTTGGGAAATAACTAGCTCTTGGATGGTAGCGGATGCTGGACAGTGGCCAAAGGAAGGTTGATTATGAGTGGCAAAAACGTGGTTTCGCCTAGTAGCGACTATGATAGTGGTGATGAGAATCGAAATTTATCATTTTTTCACAGACAGGGAATCACCTAAATAAGGTTGATGAATGTGGTTTCCTCCAATGCACAGTAGTTGTGACAACAATGCAAAGGGTGAGTACCTGCAAAAGGCATTCCGATGCTCAAGTTAAACTGTGCATAAAATAAGTAGTGTTTGAAATTAGATGTATACATTTATTGCCTTGTGTGGTATTTATAGGAGCATCGTAGTAAATAAGAATCATGTTTAAATCTGGATTAAATATTGTTAAGTAGGATAAGAATCTAATAAGATTATTATCTCTTATAATTGTCTCCTCTATTTATAAGGGATATAATCAATTCCTCTATATATGAGGGATACTGTTAGAGATTTACTCCTCATAAATATGCATATTTCCTTATCTAATAACACTCATATATATCTAAGATCCAATCCTAGTAGGCCAAGTTATTCCTAAACTGCTAACTTGAAAACTGGTTCAGAACAATTATAAATAGTAAAATTGGTTGATTATGAAATATGACAATGTCTTGAAATACATGGGGGGGCGTGCTACATGAATGTATATTTATGTGGTAACTTTCTTGGATCGACGTTAATAATAATAGGAAAAAGATCTCATTACATCCCTTTTAGGGGTGTATACACTATAAAGGGTGTCAGATTTAGTGAGAAAAAATGATAAAAAAAAGTATGATAAATTATATTAAGAGAAATGTGAAAAAAAGTATATACACTGTTAATGGTAAGAATATCAGAACTGATAATAATATGATCATCAATAATTGGCAGAAGAGTACGTTATCAAGGGTTGACTATCTTGGAAATCCATTTAATATTAATATATTACTCACGCTATATTAGTTATTTTGTCTTCTTAATAGCATTTTATAAGAATGTCATTTCTTATACAAAATAAGTACTATATGTACATAAACCATCAAAGAGTTATAAAGAAAATTTTCAATTAAAACGAAAAATCTTAAATAAATATGCAACTTGCATCATAGTCATTAGTGAAAATAATTACCAGGTTCATCATTAGATCATTTACAATAATATACAAACACTGACACAAACACACGACACGACATAGATATGGACATAAAGATACACCAAATTTTAAAATTTGTAGGACACTAACACGATATATATATATATATATATATATATATATATATATATAAGTTTTAAGATTTACAATATCTTGATAAATGATCATGTCAACGTAGTGTCTATGTCATATTCCATTGTGTTGTAGCCATGTCAATGGCCAAAAAAATAATTTTTAAATTAGACACTAAAGACATGTATCAGACACGTGTCGTCAATGTGTCATGTCAGATACGTGTTCAATATGTAAACATGGCTCCAAAATAGTGGGTATGAATACCCAATCTTGTCTGAGTCATAAATTTTTTTAATTAAAAAAACAAAAATAAAAGAGAGAAAATAACCAGAAAAAATTGCATTTACAAAAGCCCTCATGAATAGCCAAAAATTTTTTCTTATCCCAATCCATTTTCTACAAGGTCAAAAAACTTATCAATCATATTAGCTTAACTCACAGTGATGTTGCATCTAAAGAAAAAGAGAAAAAAGAAAAAAAAATCTTATTTCTATGTTGGCTATTGGACACTACCTAATGTCAAAAACTTTTAATTGCTCTTGTCTTTACATCCTATACCACGAAATAAATCAAGTTGCAAAATACAACTTTTTATGATGGCACAATGTAACACCCCTTCCAAGGGGTATTACATTTTAGACCGACTCTTTTTGTTTTAAAATTCATCAAGTTGTGAAATAGTTAATATTGTAAAACACGAGTTTTAAATTTTTCTTTTAACAGATAATATAAGCTTACTGAAATAAATAAAAGACTCAAGTAATAAGAATTTAATGAAGGACTTTTCATAAAGCAAAGTTTACAACATACTCAAGTACATCATCACATATTCCAAAAGCATAAAACTTAAGTACTCCAAAATAAACATACTTATACATATATCTACCAAATGAAGATTGAGCCTTGTCTAAGTCCAAACACATGAAGAACAGACTCTTGCACCCGATCTTCATCCAGATCCCCTTTGGGATCCCTCATGGACAAAACCCCCAGTCGGGTCATGTCACTGCAGACAGGAGTCCGAGTAGTCGACTCCACAGAGCCCTCCCTATACGAAGCTCTCCGATTATCCCAAAGCTCCCCAAGGGGCATGTAGAACTCCAAGTGAACAACTGCGTCCATAGTAAACATGACCGCATCATGCTGGGTCCTACTCCAACTCAAAGTGACATCCCCGTCATACCAAACGCGCCCCGTGTCCCACTAAACACTCCACGCTCTGATACCTCCATGAAACTGTAGCCTAGTGAAACCTCGCGGGTCTTGCCTTGCCGCCATCGTAGTCTATCTTAACATAAGTACAAAAATAGAAGAAGTCAGAATAATATAATAGGAGAGGTAAGACTCTCTACATCATTACCAACATGACAGCAAGAAACAACAGACAATAATAAAGTCACAGAGTGCAACTAGAATAATTCACAGTTATAAAGTTGTCTAGCAGATATCTCAATGATGTATATCAACAGGAAAAATCCACAGTATAATAATAATTAATTTCATAGTGTAGATGCATCATAGTAAAATGCTCAATGATATGTGAATGCACAACAGACTGACACCTACTCTATGGAGATAAAAACCAACATCAGAGAGAATGATCGGGAGAACCACTGTCTGTATATTGTTAGCCTCAAATAGTGTGCTTATCAATATATCAATATGCGCAACATGGCTTTACAAGACACTCTCAACCGGATCGGGAATAGGATAGTGCTTGGTCGAGATCAATGGTGAGTTGCTCAGTCACCACGGCCCAGTGGAGCTACCAACTGTCCACTTGTGGGATACCCGCACCCTGATGCCTCCAAGTTCAGCAAGTGAACCATACTACGCAATTCAAACCTGCACAAAGGTGTAATTCATCTCCTAGGCATTTTGCCTTGACAACAAGTCATTCTGACTTTCACAATGCATGATCACATAATAATGAACCTAGGCATTCTGCCTTAACAGCAAGTCATTTCGACTTTCACAATGCATGATCACATAATAATGAACCTAGGCATTCCGCCTTAACAACAAGTCATTTTGACTTTCACAATGTATGATCACAATACAATAATGCATAATATTCTTTAGCAATATTAATCTTATCAAGAGAAGCCATAACAGGGTTCCAATCAACCATTGATAACCCAGGGCCCAGTCCATTAGCTCAACAGCATAATAACATTATGCTCGATCACAAGGCATCTTAAATACACAATTCTCAGAAAATCATCCTTTTTAAAATTTCATGAAGCATTCTCCACAAACCACACTTATCAAAATGTTCAAGAATTAAAGTGAGATTGCACTTTAATTTTAAAAACCCTCCTAGTTAAGTTCCACTAAGTAATGTCTCCTCACATTTTTGAAAAGGGCCTAAAAGAAACCACATGATATTACTTCACAATCTCACTTCCCTTTTTTCATTAGCCATCAAGGTACTCTAATTTATTATGAATTCTCTTCCTCACTCATTTTTCTTCCTCAAGGTCGAAACCCCTCTCCAACTAAGGGACTAGATTTATTTTTACCACTCATTCATTATTATCAATCCTTAATTCATTTCTTTTCTCACCTTAACACTTAGATTTCAATTTAACTTAATGTTTTCATCTTGGATGCCTTATTTATGGCCTCTTGGCCATGAGCTCTCTAGGACACTAGGGCTTCAAATTTTCCAACTTCCATAAGGAATCTCAAGTAAGTAATATATATCAATCATTAAGAATTTCACTTACCACCAAAGACATAAACATCACCTAGTCACAAAATCATCCATCTTTTTCCTCTCAAGGCCGAAACCTATCTCTAACCAAGTAACCAAGATTTTTGTTCTTATCACTCCTTCATGATTATGAAGTCTCTAATTCAATCTCATTTCCATTCAAGTTTTCAACTTCCAACTCAATATAAAATTTTATCTTGGATACCTTATTTATGGCCACTTGGCCATGAGCCCTAAGGGTCCTTGGGCCTCAAAATTTTTCTTTCCACAATAGATTCTAAACAAATAACATGTATCATATATCAAGCTTTCCATTCAAATAAAACTATATATAACAACAAGTCACAACATCACATAGAACAAAATCACAAGAATCACCAAGAATCAAAACAACAAAGTGAGTAATCCCACACATGGATTTCTTCACTTTTCATACACCAATTTCGTTCCTCACCACCATGGATGGTTGATGAGAAAAATTTTCCTCTTATCTTAGGAGATATCCAACCACTTGTGTAGAGCTTTTTGAAACAACTTTCCTCCTTCAAGAAACCCCTTGAAACTGAAAATGACATAACCAAAGATCATCATTTTTTGACTTGAAAAGAATAGCTAAGAACAAAAATCAAAGCCTTGTAAGGAATAATAAAAGGATGATGAAAAAGGAGGAAACTTTTACCTTAGAAATCACAAACCCTAGATTGAAAAGTGACGAACAATCAAGATCTTCACTCTAAATGATCTTAGAAGGAAGTATAGATTCAAGAAATATGGTTATTAGGATTTTAGAATGTGAGATGGTGGTGCATGGGGTGATGGCCGTGTGATGTAGGAAAGAAAATGGAGGAAGATGATGAGAGAAAAGTGGGAGGAAACTTTTTGGGTGGGGAGAGAGAAAGTGATAAAGTATGATGTGAAAAGGTGATAGAAACTTGTTGAAGAAGTTCCTCTCCCCTCACATGTGTGGTCGTGTACCCTCCTTGGGAAAGGGAAACCAAGCTTCTCTTGCAAGCTTCTCCAAAGCCTGCTTGAGAAGCTTCTCATGCTTCTCAAAAAGTCAACCAATGATGTGATGTGATGATATCACTAATTATGATGTCATTAGATAAAAATAATCTACTGAATTTTTACTACAAGCTATTATCAAATGAACAATAGTCTTAGTTAACAGAGTCGGTATCTATTATCCAATGGATAATAGAGTGTACTCGAATTTTATCTGTCAGATAAAATCTCAAAAAATAAAACTTCGTAAACTGTGTCCAACTTTGAGTTTAGTAAGATATTCCGTTACCGTTTTCACAGTCCAAGGTTTTTCGGTCTCGAGAAAAATATTTCATTTTTTCGGCTTCGCTCAGTGTGTACGCAAATTGAGAAATATATTAAAATAATTAAACAATTCAAATAATTCCAGAAAAATTCACAAAAATCACAAATATTATAAAATGAACATATATCATGAAACAAGAAATTTTTGGGGTGTTACACACAAGCCCTCACAGCGAAAACAAAAGGGACAGAGATTCTCATGTTTTTTAAGCATTGTTATAGGCTACTTATTATAGGAGAGAGGGAGAATGAAGGAGTTTTTTTTTTTTTAATCTTTAGGGATCTTTGGCTGGTCTTAGAGAATGGCTTTTCGTTCTTACTTGAGAAAAAACTTAAAAAGTACTGAGAGTGAAAGAAATCTAAGAGCTTGAGGAGAAACAAAAAGAGTGAATTAGAGATAACCATGAGATATTGGAAGTGGAAGACAACAAAAGAAGGAGTGTGTCTTTGAAAAAGCTATTTCTTTCATCTTTGGATTCTGAAACTTAGGTATACTTTCCTCACCATCCTTCTTTTTCTCTCTCTTTCTCTCTCTCTCTCTCTCTCTCTCTCTCTATATATATATATATATATATATGTTCTGAAGTGGATTCAGAGGTGTACCTAAAATAGGCACGTCACAATGGTTTCCTCCTTGTGCAGCAGCAGCAGAGCGTGATGAGACTGGGGAATTAGTACCTGAAAAGGGTCTCTAACGCTCAAGTTAGGTTGTACACAAGTACGATTATACTATAAGTGATAATTTACTGAAACTCGTTTGAGGTTACTTAGCCTGATATTTATAGAACATGTGTAGAATCATAATATAATCTGTATTGAATGTAGATATTTAGTATTAGTATCTTGGAAGAGATTTTCCTCCCATTGTGGGTAAATCCTTATAAGTTAGGAACTCAGATATGGAAGCTACTTAGCAGCCTGAGATAGTTATGGGTCCTATAATACCATAAGATGATGATTGAAAGTTACAGATATTTTGGGATATATCCTCTACACAAATCTAGCAATCTTGATCTTATGGCCCAATACCGTGGTCTGACATGCATGGTTCTAAGGTCTTGATTGTCATCAAGGTTTTAAGCTGTCATTTAGGGCAGAGTCTGATTATACATATTTCGGGTTGATTCACTAAATAGGATCCCAGATCACGGCCTAGAATAATTGCCCCCAGCTTGGTACTTGGATGGGACAGCCAAGTGTCAAGATATAAGTTTTAGATGGATCACAAGGCATGCGATGAACAAAGGAGTCCTAGTGTTGATATCAGATCTCAGATATTTTACGCAAAGGGCCAAGGTTTGTGATGTATAATATACTTTCAAGGTTGACGTGTAAGGCCAGGGTCCGAGTCTGATTACTTTGCTTGCCTTGTTACTCTGCCATCTAAGGTATATCAAGTTGCCCCCATGTGTAGTTCACGGGGTTTCTTTGAGTATTCTTCACGCAATCTCTGATTTTGTAGGTGGTAACTATATGAGATTTTCTGGGGAACTTCTACTTTGACTTTATTGGGAATTAAAGATCCCTTTAAGAGGATATCAATTTCATACTATTTTTCAATTGCTCGTTACTCCCGTGACTAATCAGAACAAGGGAGCATTAAAACGTAACTTTTGTCATGCGATCAGTTCACCTTTTAAGAGGCTAATTAGAGTGCTTTATTCTCTTTATAAATAGGAAATGTTTACATTGAGGTTGACATTCTCTTTGTTGCATTCCTTTTGCTCTACGATTCTGTTTAAGAATGGTCTTTTTTCAAAGAGTAGCCTCCCCTCCATTTTTTGCGCATATATGGAGGGTTTTGTCCCCTGCAAAGATCATCCTCTTATTCTTTCTAAAGTCTTTGAAGGCATTTGCTTTTCTATAAACAATTTCTCTAGTTGAGGCCTTTCTTTCTCGGTGTAATGTATAGGTCACCATGCATTTGGGCAATACAAGCCTTTCTCTCCCAGCGTACATGGGAGTGTTTGATCTACCCGCTCTTGCTAGGATGGCGTGAAGTTTTTGCCGTGGTGCATGGAGACACTCGGGGACGCTCCGTCCTTGTCCCTCCTCTTTCTTGAGTGATTTAGAGGCACCAGGATAGTCTTTTGGTAGGTCCTCTAAGGGCAGTTGTGCTGGAGGATGACTCTTTTGGAAGGAAAAATCCTCTTGGAGCAACTTGGGGTGATGCGTTCTCCTGGGATTTGCTCAAAGGCGGATGTTGACCCTTATTATCACTACGGAGGAGGCAGGGAAGAAGAATTGGGATGGTAGAGACTCCGGACCTTGGCAGTAGTGTTCTATTCTGGTTACCCTTATCAAATTCTATAATGGGCGTTTAGTTTAACAGGGAAGATACTAGTGCTGGTTTGGAGGAACCAAGGAGGTGGCAGTGATCTGTGGTGCAGTGACAGTGATATTGGTCCCCTTCCCTGGGTTCTCCAATGGTCACTTTTTTCTAAACACTTTTGATGTATTTTCCCTTCTCTTTTTGTTAAAGCTGATGATGTATGGAATGAGATCAATAAATAAGATTCTTCTTTTTGAATTGTATCTTGTAATTTTCCTTTTCCTTTTTCCACTATCTGTATAGCTCTTTTTCTACTGGGGTGAATCCAACAATCGCCCTGTAATAATGCTAAGTTGCCCCCAGGTTTTTGGTTGGTACAACAAAGTGGCAAGCTTAAGTTCTAGCCCCCGGGGTCCGTGTTCCTTGTGGGGTTAATAATTTTAACTTTGGCCATTTGGAACTAACCATTTTACCTTTTTAGAGGTGTCGTAGTCCGCATTGATATTTCGTTTTAGTATAAATGGACACTCGGGGTGCATCCGGGGTTCGTGGAAAATTTTTGGACTCAGTTTGCCAACATTATGTGTCTCTTGGTCTGCTGCGCAATCGTCCCTTCAATTTCCATAATAGCTGTGAGGACCATGTGGCATACTCTGGTTGGGTAGTCGTGCTGAGTGCTTCACACGCCATGGTGAGTATCTTTTGAAATTTGTACTGTCAAGATGAAATTGCCCCCTATCTGTATGGCCTCCATAAACAGGGGTTAAAGATCTCTTTTTGCATTTATGTCACAGCCGTGATTGCGGTGGGAGCAGCAAAAAATAATTTGTTAAGAGAATGAAATGGAGCCGCCACCAATTTTATTTAAGTCAAGGAAATTTTGGAAAACATTTCTTAGAAAATAGTCTTTGAAACCAAATTAGATTTAGGAGTCAATTATGTATAGGGAATGGTGAAAACTTAATTCCATAGCATTCCTAATACATCCATCCTGAGATGGTTACCCTAAATCAGTTGTGCAAATTTTTATAACTTTTGAAAATATTTGTTTTACCATTTTTGTTAAAAGATAAACTAAATAGAACAAATAAATTATGAAAATTTAATTTTTGGCTTGATGAAATAGGAGTTCCGCTCCTACATATACTCAGGTGCAATAAAGAACTCAAAGTAATGTAATTCTTTAGAAAAAGATTATGGGTTGATTATTTTTAATCTTTGAAAAATATTTTTGTTTTGAAAATTTATTTGATTTTTTTTCTTAAAAAAAACTTGAATCATCAAGTTGTCATAACTTAGATGATTTTAAAAATTACAGGATTAAAAAACTATCATAACTCAACTAATCCCATTTTATTTTTCTCAACAAGCTTCAATTATTCTATTGTTTTAAAAACAAAACTTAACCCAAATTATTTGACTAATTTATCATGTTAATATCCTTTTGCTTTTCTTATTTCCGTTTTAATAGCCCATCTGAATTCTTCTTAATATTTCTTTTTCTTTTTTACTTTTTCTTAACAGATTTTTTAAAAATCAACATGTCATAAAAAAAACAAAATAAACAAGTGAACAAAGAAAGGCACTTTTAGTCTCTGTAACAGAAACAACGAAACAGAGGAGCAAAGGGGTTATAGTGGAGCACGATACAGTGGAGATCTGGGGGACGACAATTTGGTGATGGGTCATAGTGGCCAGCGGCTTGTGCGTGGATGGCGACTGATGCGCGATGAGACAGCGACTGGACGGCGTGAGGTGTGCGCGCGAAAAATCTGGGTGGTGCGATGCGGGTTGCGTGCTGGTGGTTCCAGATGCAGAGGTCAATGCGAGCAGCAACACAGCGAGATTGTGAGAGGCACGATGCCGATATCGTCTGTGATTATGCATAAAATGAGGAAGATCTGGGTGCGGGTCTTCAACGTCGGGTCATGGATAGTGAGACAACAAGAAGTGCGACGCTGATCTGGCCTGTAGTGGTGTGCGAATGGTAGCTGGTGCATGGCGAGACGGCAAAAGACGTGGTTTTGTAGGTGGAGGATGCGTTAGAGGCTGGCTGGGCAAGTTGGCTAATGGTTCTGGATCACAGCTTTGGTTGGGTCACAGTGTGGTGTGCGGGTTGATGGTGTCGACTTTGCAAGTGAGGCAAGGATAGGGGTTGTGGTGGTTGGTGTAGGGCCGATTTGGGTAGTGGTTGCTGATGGGTGGTGGTTCTGCTTGGGCTTGGGGTAGAGGGATGGTTGGTGTTTGGGTGGCTAGATGCAGATGAAGGAGTTTGCAGCATGATGATGATGGATTGGAGTGATGGTGAAAATAGAAGGGAAGGTTATAGAGAGGGGAAGAATGGTTGCTGCTTTTGAGGTTTTGCAGAAAGTGATGGTGGGTGAAGGTAAAAATATGGCTAGGGTATTAGCTGTGTGTGTAGGCAAAAGTGTCTGTGATGATGATGGTTGATAGGTTTTTATAGGAGAAAATTAGGGTTAGAGGGTGATGGTAGCTAGGGTTTGGATGAGAAAGGAGATGACTTGGGTGGAAGTGATGGATCTGGGTTGACCCATATTTGATGGGTCACTAATTGGTTTGGGCTCAATGTAGGTAGCTTGAGAGAAATTGGGTCATCCTTTTTTATTTTATTATTATTATTATTTTTTGTTTTTTGATTTTGTTTTAAAAAACATGTTAATGACCCAGACAAAATTAGGTGTTTACAGTTGTCACTCTTTTCTTGTTTCTTACTAGATAAAAAAGTATAACGATAGTTTTTCATTTTATCAATGTAAGAAACGAGTAATGACATGAACTCAAATTTTGTTTGGGAAAAATAAAAACAAAACAATGTGAGAACAAAAAATGCGAAGAGCCAATATGCTCAAAAGTAAATGATAGAAATTTAAATGCAAGAAGTTGATGCGCTCAAAAGTAAATAATAGAAATTTAAAATGCATGGAGACGATGTGCTCAAAAGTAAACGACAAAAATTTAAAATGCAGGGAGCCGATGCGCCCAAAAGTAAATGACAAGAATTTAAAATGTAAGGAGTCAATGCGCTCAAAAATAAATGATAGAAATTTAAATGTAATGTGTAATACCCTGAAATGACATGTTAGACTTGTTATGTGTTCAAAAGGTAGCATATGACTTGCTTAGTATGCATGTTTAATTTTGTGATAATCTAAGTTAATTTAGGTACTTAATTGCAGCCCGTAATGTGAAAAGTAGCTTAAAATGACTCAGATAATAGTATAAATTGCTTAGTCGAGGGAAATAAATGTAGATAATTTATTTCTAGGTCACAAATGTATGAAATAAGTTACAGTTAAAGTTTCAAGGTAAACTGAGTTAGTTTGGTATTTTTAGGCATACAAGTTGTCTATTTATAGCTAGATTGACCACTAGCAGAATGGAAATATCAGATAATGGTGAAACGACTTTTTATATGAATCCTAGTATTTATTTTAAAGTTGTTGGAAGTTAAAAATTTTGAATTAGTTAAATTTGAGTATTTTCAGCAGATCAAGATTTATCAATTTTGGCCTAAAGGCCATATGAGTCTTTAGTTCCTTCTTTATAAGCTTCCGCTCACAGCTTCTTACTTCATAAATCTAAAAATAGAAAATGTGAGAGAAGGAAGGAAAGAAGAGGAAGCAAAGACCAAGGAAGAGGAAAAGAGAATGAGGAAAGCCAAGGGTAAAGCAAGGCTTGAGGATCTAACCAAGCTTGTTTCATCTTCACTACTCCAAAGGTAGGGGTTTTATGCTCATCTTCACTTCTTTTCACTCTTTTCACCATTGATGCACTTTGGTGCTCAATAAGCCATTTTTGTGTTCTTGAGGTGTTTGATGTGTTTGGCTTGTATATTTGTGTTTCTTTGGTCATTTATGACTTGTTCATAGCATAAGTTGAGGCTAAAAGCTTAGAATATCTCATTTAGGCCATTGATGCCCAAAAGAGGGGTTAGGTCAAGCTAAGTGTGATTTTGGTGCATTAATCCAAATTAAGAGGTTTAAGTTTGTGATTGATGATTCCTAAGTGTTTAAGAACTGATTAGGGACCTAAGATTACCTAGAAACTGGATTGAAATGGCCAAAATCCAAGAAAAGAACTAATAGAATAGTACCACGGTTCTGTAAAATTTGTCTGGTTGAGAGACACGACCTATGTCCGAAGACATGGGGAGATCATGTCCCTCTCTGCATGTTCTAATTCTTGAACTATGCTAATAGAGCAAGGCACGAGGAGGGGGGAGTGTAATCAAACATGGCCTGTGTCTGAGGCTAGAATTTTCAAAAATGTCATTTTTGATGTTTTCAAATTCTTAGCTAGATGAGATCATTAGTATATGTTTCTTAAAGTGAGTTAAGGCACAAATAGGGATATTTTCAAGAGAGAGATTATCACCTAACATAAAAGAGAAAGTTTAAACCTTTGAGCATTCAATAGTTATAGTTTGCTTAAATTTAGTATCTAACACCTTAGGTCACTTAGTGGTAATGTACGTCATTTAAGAGTTACGAGTGATGAGTTGGTGTTTAAATATATGTATGATGGGAAGGATTGGTAGTATTGATCTTGTAAGTATCCTTTGATGCCCATTCATGGAGGCCAAGGGAGGTAGATGAGTGTCTGATAGACTCTTTTGAAGAAGGACATAACCCTAATATCTTGATAGTGCCAAGGTCAAGGGAGATAAGTGGGGAGTCTATAACATCCTCCTTTGGGTGTCATATTTTTGACCAACTCCTTTTCAAATCCTTTACCCAAGTTATAAAATATTTGATGTCATAAAGTATAAGTTTCAACATTATAATTTTCTTTTTCACAGATATCATACATAACATAATAAGATACGATTTTTTTTTCCTTTCTCAAGAGCGTAAACTATAAAGTAGACATAACAGCACAAGATATAGCTCCTTAATATTACACACCGAAAAGATTATATACATATCAATGGCATGGATTACAATCTACCCAAAATATACAAGTCAAATATATAAGTTTATACCCAAAATATATATAATACCGACTGACAACAAAACCTAATCGGCCCAAGTCTAGATATCTAGGGAGCAGGGTCTTCCCCTGGATCCTCCTTGGGGTCCTCCACCTCCTCCTCCTCAGACTCCAAGTCAACAAAGTTCCTCAACTGAGGCAATAACTCACGAACTGGTGTCCAGGCAGAAGACACCATAGGGTCCGAATCCTCCCTAGGGGTGTAGTGTAAGTCACCCCACAACTCCCTAATCAGCATGAAGAACTCTAAATATATAAAAACAGTAAGAAAAAAGAAAGTAACATCATTACGGGTCCTACGGATGGTCAAAGTTACATCTCCTACATATCTAATGTGCTCAGCACCCTAGTCAATGCGCTAAGCATCTGCGCCACCATGGAGTTGGACTCGGACATAACCAAAAAGATGTCCTCTAGCAGCCATCCCAAAATAAAACAACAGCAAACTGCAACTCTCCCTCTTAATCTTTATCCACAGGAACACATAAAATAGAAACAGACAAAACAATAATACAAAGAGGTGAGACTCTCTACATCGTTACCAACATGACAACAAGAAACAGCAACATCAAATAAATCATAGATTGCACACACAACAATTTACAGTCATGATATTCCTCAGCAGATATCTCATTAATATATCAATAGATAAATCCAAGGATAGTAGCAAATAATTTCACAATACCGATACATCATGATAAAATGCCATATGCTATGTGTATGAACAATGGACGGACACCTACTCCATGGAGCTAAAACCAACATCGGAGAGAATGATTGGGAGAACCATTGTCTGTATATCGTTAGCCTCAAATCATGTGCATTTCAATATAATCAATATGCGCAACATGGCTATACAAGACACTCTCAACTGGATCGTGAATAGGATAGTACCTGGTCTAGATCGTCGGTGCGTTGCACAGTTATCACGGTCTAGTGAAGCTACCAACTGTTCACGTGTGGGATACCCGTGCCCCGATACCTCCAAGTTCAACCATAAGTGAACCACACTATGTAATTCACACCCGCACAAAGGTGTAATTCATCTCCTAGGCATACAGCCTTAACAATAAGTCATTCCAACTTTTACAATGCATGATCACATGATAAAGATATATAATATTTTTTAACAACATTAACCTCATCAAGAGGAGGCACAACAGGCTTAACTCAACTATTGACCACTCAGGGTCCAGTCCACTAGCTCAATAGCATAGTAACATAATGTTCGATCACAAGGCATCTCAACTGCACAATTTTCAGAAAGTTATTCTCTTCAAATCCCATGAGGCAATCTTCATAAACCATACTCATTAAAATTTTCAAGAACAAATGTGAGGTTGTACTTTAAATTTAAAACCCTTCTAGTTAAGTTCCACTAAGTAATGTCTCCTCACATTTTTCATAAAGAGCCTAAAAGAAACCACATAGTATTAACTTCATAATTTCATTTCTCTTTTTCCATAAGCCCTAAAGGTACTCTAATTTATTGTGAATTCTTTTCCTCACCCATTTTTCCCTCTCAAGGCCGAAACCTCTCTCTATCTAAAGGATTAAATTTATTTTACCACTCACTCATTATTATCAATCCTCAATCCACTTCTTTTCTCATCTTAACACTTAGGTTTCAATTTAACATAGCATTTTTATCTTGAATGCCTTATTTAGGCCTCTAGGCCATGAGCTGTCTAGGACACTAAGGTCTCATATTTTTCAACTTCCACAAGAAATCTCAAGCAAATAATTCATATCAACCATCAAGAATTTCATTTACCACTAAAAGCATAAATATCACCATGTCACAAAATCACATAGGCAAAATGTCAACAAGGATCACCAAGGGTCAAACACAAATCAAGTGAAGAATCCTCACATGGATTCTTCACTCTTAATACAACCAAACGTCCCTCACTACCATGGAAGGTAGATAAGAGAAATCTCTCTCTTACCTTAGGAGATATCCAACCTCTTTTGAAGAGCTTTTTGAAACAACCCTTCACCTCCAAGAGCCTCTTGAAAACGAAAATGCATAGCAAAAAAAAATAAATATTTTTAGACTTGGAAAGAATGGATAAAGATCAAAACCAAAGTCTTGAAAGGAAGAAAAGAAAGAAAGATGAAAAAGATGAGATCTTTACCTTAGAAATTTCCAAGCCCTAGCTTGAAGGAAAGCTTGAAAAGTGATGAGCAACCAACAATCTTCACTTCAAAGGGTCTTAGGAAAGGATGTTGATTCAAGAAATGCGGTTGTTAGAATTTTAGAAGACGAGATGGTGGTATTTGGGGCGATGGGGTGAGGTAGAGGAGAGAAAATGGAAGAAGAAAGATGAAAGAGATGAGAGAAAAGATTTTGGGTGGAGAGAGAAAGTGATAGAAAGTATGAAAATGAAAATGTGAGTGGAAGCTTGTCCAAGAAGCTCTCCCACCCTCTATGGCCGTACAGTCCTTGGAAGAAGAAGGAAAGCTTCCTTTGCAAGCTTCTCCCAAAGCTTCCTTGAGAAGCTTCTCACATTTTTCCAAAAAGTTAACCAATGATGTCATGTGGTGATGTCACTTAGATGATATCATAAAAGTGATCAGATAGAAATAATCTACTAGTTTTTTTTTACTGCAAGCTATTATCAAAGGATTAATAGTCATAGTTAACAAAGTTGGTATCTATTATCTAATGGATAATAGAGTGTACCCAAATTTTACCTATCATATAAAAATCTTGAAAAACGAAAACTTCGTAAACTGTGTCCGGCTTTGAGTTTAGTAAGATCTCCCAGCCTTGGTTTGAGAGTCCAAAATTTTTCAGTCTCAAAAAAATATTTTATTTTTTCGGCCTCGCTTAACGTGAATGTAAATTGAGAAATATAATAAAATAATCAAACAATTCAAATAATTTCATAATAATTCACAAAAATCGTAAATATTATAAAATGAATATATATTATGAAACAAGCAATTTTCGGGGTGTTACAACTCTCCTCTTCTAAAAAGAATTTCGTCCCCGAAATTTATCATACCTTAAAAAAAATGCGGGTATTGCTCCTTCATCTTGTCCTCTAACTCCCAAGTTGCATCTCCAGTCACATCATTCTAAATTACTTTTACTGATATAATTTCCTTGCCCCAGAGTTGCTTCACTCTCCTATCCTTAATCTTGATAGGAAGTGTTTCATAGGTTAAGTTCTCTTTTAGCTGTACTGTATCTAGTTCTATAACATGAACTGGGTTAGGAATATACTTTCATAACTATGACACATGGAAGACATTATGAAGGTTGGAAAGAAAAGGTGGTAAAGCAATTTGGTAGGCTACTGGACCTATCTGACGAAGAATTTGATTGGGTCCAATGAATTTTGGAGTGAGTTTTCTAAATTTAAGAACCATTCCAACACCAGTCGTAGGTGTGACTCTCAAAAACACATGCTTACCTTCCTCGAATTCAAGAGGTCGCCGTCTCTTGTCAGCATAACTTTTCTATCAGCTCTGAGTTGATCTCATCTTTTCTTGAATCATTTAAACCTTTTTAGTTGTTTGCTGCACCAGTTCAGGTCCCACTGCAAAACCTTCTCCATCTCGGTGCCAACATAATGGTGTTCTACATCGTCGCCCGTACAATGCTTCATAAGGTGCCATTCTGATGTTTGTGTGGTAATTGTTATTATAGGTGAACTCTATCAAAGACAAGAATTCATCCTAACTCCCAGTCTGCTCCAAAACACAAGCCCTTAACAAGTCTTCTAATGATTGGATTGTTTTCTCGGACTGACCATCCGTCTATGGGTGATACGCAGAACTTAAATGAAGTTCCGTTCCTATGGATTTTTGTAGACTCTGCCTAAATCTTGATATGAACCTCGGGTCTCTATCAGAAATAATACTCGAAGGCACACCATGTAATCTTACAATCTCACCAATGTACACTTGAGTCAACCTCTCCATTGAATACCTCATGTTGATTTGCAAAAAGTGCGCTGACTTCGTAAGCCGATCAACAATTACCCATATCGAGTCGTACCCTTTTCTAGTTCTTGGCAGTCCATACACAAAGTCCATCGCAATGCTATCCCACTTCCATTCGGGAATAGCTAAGGGGTGCAGCATTCCAGAAGGTCTTTGGTGTTCCACTTTAGCATTTTAGCAAACTAAGCACGATGAGACATACTCGGCAACATCTCTTTTCATCCCCTGCCACCAATACAGTCATTTTAGGTCTTGGTACATTTTGGTGATTTCAACGTGCATACTTAGCTTGCTCTTGTGGGCTTCCTCAAGAATCACCTTCCTAAGTTCGGGATTATCTGGTACATAAACTATACTTCCGAATCTTAGGACTCCATCTGGTCCTTTCGAGAACTCAAATATAGCACCTCGCTTCACTAGCTCTTTCTCCTATTGTAAATATAGGTCACTTCCTTATTTCTCTCTAATTTCTTCCATCAACCCACTAGAAATGGTGATCATACTCAAGCATATCCTTCCCGGAGTCAGTTCCATGGATAGCTGCATATCCCTAAACTGTTCTATTAACTCCCTTTCTCTGAGCATCATATTAGAAACACTAAGCGTCTCTCTACTCAAAGCATCTGCCACCACGTTCGCCTTCCTGGGATGATATTGGAGTTGAAAATTATAGTCTTTTAGGAACTTTAACCACTGTCTTTGTCTCATATTCAGCTCTTTCTGGTCAAACAAGTACTTCAAGCTTTTATGATCACTGTAGACATTGAACATTGCTCCATACAGAAAATGCCTCCAGATTTTTAGTGCAAACACAACAGTGGCTAACTCCAAGTCATGCGTAGGATAGTTCCTCTCGTGTACCCTCAGTTGCCTTGAGGCATACGCTACCACTCTTTTGTTCTGCATAAGAACACATCCTATACCCTAATACGAGGCATCACAGTACACCTCAAGATTCATTAGGATCAGGTAAGATCAACACTAGTGAATCAGTCAATTTTCTCTTCAGCTCCTGAAAGCTTTCCTCACATGCATCTGTCCATGCAAAAAGTTGATCCTTCCGCGTAAGCTGAGTGAGAGGTCCTGCTATCTTGGAGAACCCTTCAATAAACCTTCGATAGTAACCGGCTAACCTGAGAAAACTATGGATTTTTGTTACCGTCTTCGGTCTTTCCCACTAAAGAATTGCTTTGACTTTCGATGCATTTACTTCAATTCCTTATTTTGAAATCACATGCCCCAAAAACTGAACTTCACTCAACTAGAATTCACACTTGGATAGCTTTGCAAATAACTTATTTTCACTCAAAATCTGAAGAACCACTCTGAGATGTTCAACATGTTCCTCCTAACTTCGAGAGTAGACAAAAATGTCATCAATAAAGACAACAACAAATCTATTTAGATAGAAACAAAAAATCTGGTTCATGAAGTCCATGAATACAACAGGAGCACTGGTTACTCTGAGCGGCATCACAAGGTACTCATAATGCCCATAGCGCGTTTGAAAGGCCGTCTTAGGAACATCCTCTACTTTCACACGGATTTGATGATAGCCAAAACGTAGATCAATCTTGGAGAAAATAGCAACTCCCTTCAGTTGGTCCATTATGTCATCTATCCTTGGAAGTGGATACTTGTTCATGATTGTAACCTTGTTCAGGTGATGATAGTCCACACATAACCGAGAAGTCCCGTCCTTCTTCTTAACCAACAACACCGGAGCTCCCCACAGTGAAACACTAGGTCTCATAAACTTCTTCTCCAATAGTTCCTCCAACTACTTCTTGAGCTCAGCTAACTCTGATGGCGACATCCGATATGGCGCCATGGATACAGGACCCGATCCTGGCATAAGATCGATAGAGAGTTCTATCTCCCTTTTCAGTGGTAATCCAGGTATATTGTCAGAAAAGACTTCAGGGAACTCTTTGGCCACAGGAATAGCATCCACACTGGTCTCACCCATGACTTCCAAGGAAGACAAAAGTATGTATCCTTGTGCTCCTTCCCTTACGAAAATTTTACCTTGGTTGGCAGTTATAAATCCAGAAATCTCAGAATCAGGAAATATTAAGGTTTTACTAGAACAATATAACAGAACATGGTTAGAGGATAACCAATCCATCTCTAGAATAACATCTACCTGGGAAAGGGGTAAACAAATCAAATTGACTGAAAAGACTCAACCTTCTACAGAAATAGGATAGTTCAAACAAACTTGGGTAGTAACAACAAGTTTAGTAGTGGGAGTAGAAATACTCAAATCAAAAAGTAAGGAAGACACAGGCAATCCTAATCGGTGCACACTGTCATAGGCAATAAAAGAATGAGTTGTCCCTGAGTCATACAGTTCAGTTAAAAGATTACCTCCTATTTCACAGTTTCCTTGTATCAGATCTTCAGATTGGGAGACTTTCGCTCCACTCATGGTATACACTTTTCCTCCCGCTTGGGGTCTTGCAGTACGAACATTGCAAACAAAAGGCTCCGCCTTGGGCTGATCGCAATCTCTCGAGATATGTCCAGACTTCTCACATTTGAAACAAGTGATCCCCTTGTTTGTGCCATCCCTTGTCAAGTGGTTCCTTCCATACTTTAAACACTTTGGTGAAGATGCCACAATCTGACCAGCTCAATGGCCACCAAAATTTCCACTTGAGCCTCCACCAGGTGATTATTGTTGACTTCCCGATGGTTGGGAGTAGGGCTTCCTCTGGAATCGGTTATTGTTGTTTCCTCCCCTTTGGAACCTAGATGGTCCAAAGTTGTGATTTCTTGCCTTTCGAGGTAGTTCTAACTCTTCAAGTCTGCAACACATATCCATCAAGGCTGAGAACTGATTCATTCTCATTGGCAGTACTCCTTTTCTTCAATTCAACTCATAGACTTTCTTCAAACTTACGACATTTCCACACCTCATCAGGATGGATTTGAAGATACCGTGAGAACTTTGATAAGCTATCAAACTTAGCAGCCTACTCATTTACTAACATGCACCCTTGCTTCAAGCCTAAGAACTCCATTTCCTTAGTGTGTCTCACACTAGATGGAAAGTACTTCTCCAGGAACTTGTCCTTGAAGGCTTCCCATATGATTATGGTTCCTTCAGCTACCATCAACCATCGGGCTCCCTTCCACCAATCTTCGGCATCTCCCATGAGTATAAAGGTAGCATAGGTCACCTTTTGAGCACCAGTGCATCCCATTCCTTCAAATATTTTCTCCAATTCTTGAATCCAAACACTTACTTTCTCCGGATCGAACTCTCCTTTGAATTGCAGTGGATTATTACGATGAAACTTTGATAAATTTTTGAGTCTCAGCAGCAGCTTCTTGTTGTTGGGCGGCTCTTTGATTTTGTTGCATTATAACTTCTGCCATTCTTTACATTGCCTCTACCGCTGCAGCCATACTCTCGCTATCTCTTTCTAGGTTTACATGTGCAGCTCTACCTCGTGCCATTTTACTCCTCTGAAATTAAATTAAACAACACACAAAGAAAGTCAGATAAGGTCACTCCAAAATTTTTTGTCTCCCTTCAGAAACCAAACACAGAGAATCACACAACACAAGCAAGACAGACTTAACCACAAACCCCAAAAGACTCAAACTTGGGCTCTGATACCAACTACTGTAACACCCTCCTTTGGGTATCACATTTTCGACTAACTCCTTTTCAAATCCTTTACCCAAGTTATAAAATATTTGATGTCATAAAGTATAAGTTTCAACGTTATAATTTTCTTTTTTCACAGATATCATACGTAACATAATAAGATACGAATTTTTTTCCTTTCTCAAGAGTGTAAGCTTTAAAGTAGACATAACAGCACAAGATATAGCTATATAATATTACACTCCAAATAGATTATATATATATCAGCGGCATAGATTACAATCCACCCAAAATATACAAGTCAAATATACAAGTTTATACCTAAAAGATATATAATACCCACTGACAACATAACCTAACTGGCCCAAGTCTAGACATCTAGGGAGCAGGATCTTCTCCTGGATCCTCCATAGGATCCTCCTCAAACTCCAAGTCAACAAAGTTCCTCAACTGAGGCAACAGCTCATGAACTTATGTCCAGGCAGAAGACACCATAGGGTTTGGATCTTCCCTAGGGGTGTAGTGTAAGTCACCCCACAGCTCCCTAATCAGCATGAAGAACTTTAAATATACAGAAATAGTAAGAGAAAAGAAAAGAACATCATTACAGGTCCTACGGATGGTCAAAGTTACATCTCCTACATATCTAATGCGTTCAGCACCCAAATCAATGTGCCAATCGTCCGCGCCACCATGGAATTGGACTCGGACATGCCCAAAAAGATCTCCTCTAGCAGCCATCCCAAAATAAAACAAAAGTAAACTGCAACTCTCCCTCTTAATCTTTGTCCACAGGAACACATAAAACAAAAATAGGCAGAACAACAATACAAAGAGGTGAGACTCTCTACATTGTTACTAACAAGGCAGCAAGAAACAACAACATCAAATAAATCATAGAGTGCACACACGACAATTTACAGTCATGATGTTCCTCAACTGGTATCTCATTAACATATCAATAGATAAATCCATAGGATAGTAACAGATAATTTTGCAATACCGATACATCATGGTAAAATGCCATATGCTATATGTATGCACAATGGACAGACACCTACTCCATGGAGCTAAAACCAACGTCGGAGAGAATGATCAAGAGAACCATTGTCTGTATATCGTTAGCCTCAAATCATGTGCTTTTCAATATAATCAATATACGTAATATGACTATACAAGACACTATCAACCAGATTATGAATAGGATAGTGCCTGGTCGAGATCGTCGGTGTGTTGCACAGTCACCACGGCCTAGTAGAGCTACCAACTGTCTACATGGGGGATACCCACACCCCGACGCCTCCAAGTTCAACCACAAGTGAACCACATTACGCAATTCGCACCCGCATAAAGGTATAATTCATCTCCTAGGCATACAGCCTTAACAACAAGTCATTCTGACTTTCACAATGCATGATCACATGATAAAGATACATAATATTCTTTAACAACATTAACCTTATTAAGAAGAGCCACAACAGGCTTAACTCAACTATTGACCACTCAGGGTCTAGTCCACTAGCTCAACAACATAGTAACATAATGTTCGATCACAAGGCATCTTATATGTACAATTTTTAGAAAGTTATTCTCTTTAAATCTCATGAGGCAATCTTCATAAACTATACTCATTAAATTTTCAAGAACAAAAGTGAGGTTGTACTTTAAATTTAAAATCCTTCTAGTTAAGTTCCACTAAGTAATGTCTCCTCACATTTTTTATAAAGAGCCTAAAAGAAACCATATAGTATTAACTTCACAATTTCACTTCTCTTTTTCCATAAGCCCTAAAGGTACTCTAATTTATTGTGAATTCTCTTCCTCACTTATGTTTCCCTCTCAAGACCAAAACCTCTTTCTATCTAAGGGAATAAATTTATTTTACCACTCACTCATTATTATCAATCCTCAATCCACTTCTTTTCTCATCTTAACACTTAGGTTTCAATTTAACATTGCATTTTTATCTTGAATGCCTTATTTAGGCCTCTTGGCCGTGAGCTCTCTAGGACACTAGGGTCTCACATTTTTCAACTTCTACAAGAAATCTCAAGCAAATAATTAATATCAACCATCAAGAATTTCATTTACCACCAAAAACATAAATATCACCAAGTCACAAAATCACATAGGCAAAATGACAATAAAGATCACTAAGGGTCAAACAAAAAATCAAGTGAAGAATCCTCACATGGATTCTTCACTCTCAAGACAACCAAACGTCCCTCACCACCATGGAAGGTAGATAAAAGAAATCTCCCTCTTACCTTAAGAGATATCCAGCCTCTTTTGAAGTGCTTGTTGAAACAGCCCTTCACCTCAAAGAGCCTCTTGAAATAAAAAATACATAGCCAAAAAAAATCAGCATTTTTAGACTTGGAAAGAATGGATAAGGATCAAAACCAAAGTCTTGAAAGGAAGAAAAGAAAGAAAGATGAAAAAGATGAGATCTTTACCTTAGAAATCTCCAAGCCCTAGCTTGAAGGAAGGCTTGAAAAGTGATGAACAACCAATAATCTTCACTTCAAAGGGTTTAGGAAAGGATGTTGATTCAAGAAATATGGTTCTTAGAATTTTAGAAGATAAGATGATGGTATTTGGGGTGGTGGTCGTGAGGTAGAGGAGAGAAAATGGAAGAAGAAAGATGAAAGAGATGAGAGAAAAGCTTTTGGGTGGAGAGAGAAAGTGATAAAAAGTATGAAAATGAAAATGTGAGTGGAAGCTTGTCCAAGAAGCTCTCCCACCCTCTATGGCCGTGCACTCCTTGGGAGAAGAAGCAAAGCTTCCTTTGCAAGCTTCTTCCAAAGCTTCCTTGAGAGTTTCTCACATTTTCCCAAAAAGTCAACCAATGATGTCATGTGGTTATGTCACTTTGATGATATCATAAAAGTGACTAGATAGAAATAATCTACTGATTTTTTTGCTACAAACTATTATCAAAGGAATAATAGTCATAGTTAACAAAGTCGATATCTATTATCTAATGGATAATAGAGTGTACCCAAATTTTATCTGTCAGATAAAAATATCAAAAAATGAAAACTTCGTAAACTGTATCCGACTTCGGGTTTAGTATGATCCCCCGACCCCAATTTGATAGTCCAAAATTTTCCGGCCTCAAAAAAATATTTTATTTTTCCGGCCCTGCTTAATGCCCATGCAAATTGAGAAATATTATAAAATAGTCAAACAATTCAAATAATTTCAGAAAAATTCACAAAAATGACAAATATTATAAAATAAATATATATTATGAAACAAGCAATTTTCGGGGTGTTACAGAGTCCATAAGGTTCTTTTGAATAAGGATTCAACCCGAACTTCTCAGCGTGCCAAGATATGTGTGATGTGAGGATGAGTTTTCCTCTATTTACCACAAGATAATACATTAAACCAGTATTCCTAAGCTTAACATCTTGGTTCTAAGTTAGACTAAGTATGTATGTATGAAATGTATGTTAAATTGGTTTATCTAAATACTATAGTTAGACCTTATAAATGCTTTAGACATATCTTACTTAGCATGTGTTAAGATTATGTTTATTATATTATGTATGCTGGTTTTGATTACTCATATTGAGAATGTAGTTTCTCATCCCGTTGTGTATCATGTAATTCTAGGTGAAATTTCTTCCAAGAGTAAGAAGAAGAAGAAAGCTAAAGACTAGAGTTGCCTTATAGTTCATGTTATAAATGTTGTATCTATTAGTATTTCTTTTGAAACATTTAAAGTTAGGTAATACTTCAAGCCTTTGCTAATGCTAACGTCATATATGTATATGCATTCTATTATGATGTTTATGTTTTCCGCATTTCATAAGGCTCTCTATAATGTTTCCAAAAAATATTATGGATATATGTATCGTATTAGTATCTATGTAGTGGCATTGTAATGCTAGGTATCTCCTTTTATACTTCATATATTGAGATACTGGTATTAGGATGTTACACAAAGAGTCGATGCGTTCAAAAGTAAATGACATGAATTTAAAATGAAGGGAGCTGATGCGCTCAAAAGTAAAATGATAGGAACCGATGCCCTCAAAAGTAAATGAAAGGAATTTAAAGTGCAAGGAGCCAATGCGCTCAAAAGTAAATGACAGAAATTTAAATGTAAGGAGCCGATGTGTTCAAAAGTAAATGACAAAAACTTAAAATGCATAGAGCCAATGTGCTCAAAAGTAAATGATAGGAGTCGATGTGCTCAAAAGTAAATGACATGAATTTAAAATACAAGGACCTGATGCACTTAAAAGTAAATGACAGAAATTTAAATGCAAAGAGCCGATGCGCTCAAAAGTAAATAACAGAAACTTAAAATGCATGG
The DNA here is from genome assembly GCA_029884595.1 of Ormosia semicastrata. Taxonomy (NCBI): domain Eukaryota; kingdom Viridiplantae; phylum Streptophyta; class Magnoliopsida; order Fabales; family Fabaceae; genus Ormosia; species Ormosia semicastrata. The sequence continues at coordinate 35,101,926 of JAQQTO010000048.1, read as the reverse complement.
AGCCGATGTGCTCAAAAGTAAATGATAGGAGCCGATGCACTTAAAAGTAAATGACATGAATTTAAAATGCAAGAAGTCGATGCACTCAAAAGTAAATGACAGAAATTTAAATGCAAGGAGCCAATGTGCTCAAAAGTAAATGACAGAAACTTAAAATTCAAGGAGCCAATGTGTTCAAAAGTAAATAACAGGAGCCAATACATTCAAAAGTAAATGACAGGAATGTAAAATATAAGGAGCCAATGCGCTCAAAAGTAAATGACAGGAATTTAAAATGTAGGGAGCTAATGCACTCAAAAGTAAATGACATGAAAGCATTTGTGCCAGGTAGACATGGAAGATCTTTTTTTTCTCTATCTTTTTCTTTCTCTCTATTTTTCTCTTGCTTTTTTTTTAAATTTTCCATTCTTCTTTTTTACTTTTTTTTCTTTTAATTTATTAAAATTCATTTGAACCAATGATAACTCTAGAAAACTTTGATCAATTAAACCCTTGTTCACGTGCTTTTATTCATCGGACTCTTTCGGTTAGTTTGGAATCCTTTTGTCTTGCTCATTTCTCTTCTTCATTTCTTCATTCCCTTTTTTTTTTCTTCTTCTTCTTTCTTTCTCTCTTTTTTTTACTACGACCCCCCTTTTCTTCTTGGTAATGAAAGCTTATGTGGCTTGTGTTGTAATCATTTCTAACAAATGCCACATTGCAATCTATACTTTGAACTATTGAGAACTTTTAATCTAACTCAATCATTGAAGGATTGCCATTCTAATTTTCAAATCAAACTGTTGACCTTAAATTTATCTTACTATTGAGACATAACTTAATGAGTAAACATGCATTCATGAATAGATAGAAATTCGTTAACTGAACAAACTTCCTTTCATTATTCTAGTAATCTAACTATACATGAACTTTTAGTAAGGCACATACTTGAAAAATGAAAACGAAGAAACAAAAAAAAGTTGCAATGATTTTTTATAACAAAAAAATTGCCACAGTATTGGTTCCTTGGCCCTCATCCAATTGATTCCATGTAACTGCTTGATAACTTAATCGTGGTCTCTGTTACTATTTTCTTCAACACATCTTCTCCTTAATCCTTCAGAAATTTTACCCAGTATTGCCGATTGAATGTAAACAAAATTGCCCCTGTGTAACCAATCGAATGCAAAAAAATTACCCTAGTTTAGTGAACCCTTCTAGGAGTTTCAGGCCATATTTCATAGAGATTTTACCCATTTATTTGCCCTAACTTTTTCTTAGGCCACCCTTTCAGATTTTTAACCTAACGGGTTTTTTTATGAGCAAGGAATTGAACACTCGAAAGAGCATGAACCTTTGGTCTCAAAATTAAATTTAATGAAAATGACAACAACCCTTCATTGATCAGAATGAACTTTTTGAGGCTTGTAACATGGCTAAGGTTAAGGGTTATGAAAGAAAAGATATAAGGCTTAAACAAGTGTTTAAAGGTTGAAAGGAACCAAGGATCCTTAGTAAGCTTTGTCAATTGTCTTTGGCATTATCAAGAGTACTAATTCTCTTCCTTTTTTCACTTCATCATTTGCTTTTATTATGAGCCATTTCATATTTCATAATCTTTTCTTCTTCTTTTTCTTCTTCTTTTAGAAATCACTATTTTTACTTTATGCTAACCCCTAGTGTAGGGGTGATCCTTGCCCAAGGTTCTTTAAAGAAATTTTCAAGCTCAAAATGGGTAACAAAGGATAAAGATAATATAATTTTGTAAAAGATAGAGAAAAAGGCCCAATCTTCATTTTCAAATCATGATTGCTTATTTTCAAAACTTTAATTTTGAGACGAAAAGATAGTGCACACAAAGTGATTACTTATTTGTTCCTTTTCAAAAATCTTGTTTCCAATTGCGTGGTGACTTCTTCCTTGATCTTCAGGGACCTATCATGATGCATCCTCCTTAACTTCTGCTTCTTTGCTTCAACATTCATGTTGATCATTCTACTACCTCGCCATTCAAATCAAATCCATTATTTGAATATTCCAGTAATTTTGCAAATCTTTCGACAAATTCTTCCTTTTCACTAAATCCAGGGTTTTCTTCATCAAATGTTGCAGGGAAATCAATTGATGTATTTTTGAGGTCCATTTCATAAGACTCAAATCTCTAGAAAGTAATTTGTGTAGAGTTGAAAAGGCGAAATAGAGTAAAAATGACAAAGCAAAAATGGACTAACAACAAGATATTATATAGAAAAAGAAAACTGATAAATGTAAAAGGACAAACCAAAAGTGCAATGAGGAGGAATGATGAATAAACATGCAAATTCTTTTAGTTAATGTCTCAAGTAACATAAATATAAGCTAAAAACATAGCTAGTCTTAAATATCTGCTTAGTACAGTATGACTAGACAATTACTTGGAAACAATCACATCAATCATTGGTTCAAATTGGTAATTCCTCATTGGCACCTCATCAGTAGAAAGATGGATTGCCTTGCGCTCTTCTGGGCTTTCTTCATGCAATACATTGATAGTTATTAGTCATGGCAACCATCACCCAAGAGGAAGTGAATTGGGTGATTAAAAATTTTTAAAACACCTTTGAGAAATTATACATATTGATATTTTCAATTAACACATGCAGCGGAATAAGTTTAACAAAAGTACAACTATTAGAGATTTCTCAAATATCACTTATAAATAAGCAAATAAGCTAGATATCAAATTCAACTCAAGCAAATATAATTAAGGCACAAATGTAAAGGAGATAGAATTGAGAGAAATAAACACAATATTGATCCTGGTTCAGCCACCAACCACTTGTGGCCTACATCCAGTCCCCAAGCTTAACTTGAGATTTACTTCACTATCTCCTAGACTTCACGGGTGCTAGGAAAACCTTGTACAAATAAGAGTACTCCTCACACCTTAGGATACCTCACCCTTGTGCTAGAGCCTCCAACTCTTCAAGCTTCACAGGTGCTTGAAAATCATTTATAACCAAGAGCACTCAACACACCTTGGGAAGCCTCACCCTTGTGCTTGAGCCTCAAAACAAGGATACTTCACCCTCTTTACAAATTAAACAAATTGTAGATAAAATGAAACTCTCTCAAAAGTGGATAATACAAATTGAAGCTTTATGGGTATCAAAGATTCACACTTTAAAGCTCAAAACAGGGGTTTGGAGAAATAGATAGTGAAACACGAATTTAATGCTTAAGAGTGATTTTTAAATTTTTCTCGAACATTTCTTTAATGCCCAAACACTTTCATTTATAGCCCAAATGTTTTTAAAGCTGTTGGTGGTTGTTGGGGGCATTAAATGCTCCACTAGAGCCATTGGGAAATATTTTTTAGTTGCCCAAATAACCAATTGGGAGATTGTCCAAATCAATTAGAATCCTTAAAATTTGACTCCTAACTTATCCAATGACCAATTAGAGGAAAGGCCTAATTAGTTAGGACCTTTTAAAACTTGCTCCTAATTTACGCAATAACCGATTAGAGGAAAGGCTTAATCAGCTATGAGCTTTAGAAATAGGCTTAATAACCAATTAGGAAAATGACCTAATCAGTTAAGAGCTTTAGAAATTAGCTCAATAACTAATAGGGAAATTTCTTAATCGATTAGAAGCTTTAAAAACATGAAAAAAGCTTCTGACTTGGTGAATAATCGGTTATGGAAAATCCATAATCGGTTATTGCACTCTAATTTTGAAAAATGACTTTAAATGATCATAGCTTCTTTGTTTCTTATCCATTTAAAGCAAATGACCACCCATTGGAAAGATCTTTGAGTCTATTTTCATATGAAATAAGTTTTAGAACAAAACTCAAAGTATTTTGAAAGTTATGATCAAAAGAGTAACCAAAGGTCAGTTTTACAAAACATAAACTTGACTATTTTTCATAGATTTGAATTACCACCAAGACTGCCTTTTCAAAACATGTTTGTTGGGCATTTTAGAATGTATGAAACACTTTTAAAGATGTTAAAACTTATTTGAGCTTAGTGTGATTCCTATTTAGCTTTACATAAGATCTAAGTCCTATAAACTATTCTTGAAGATCTTGGATTTGATCTTGCCATCATCCAATTTAGTCCTTAGGCTTGTTGATGTAATCTAAGCTTCCAAAAAAATTTATTCTCTTCAAATCTTGTAAATTCTTGGAACATCTTATCATTTTCATTCTTCTTGAGTTGAGCATAATTATGATTTTATGCTTTCTTGTTGCAATGCTCACTCTTGATACTTAGACTATCCTACAAAGTATTGCTCACTTAAACAAATATAGTTAGTCGAAATTCATAATTCAATATTTTTATATGCATGATTCATAAATGTAGAACTCTAGTTAGTCTAACATGTATATAAGACTTTCATAGACATATCCAAATAAGATATTTATCAATTACTAATGGATATCTCTATATAGGATGCAACAAAGAATACTTTACACATTTTCATTTAAATAGAGTCAAATCCAATATTAATTCATTATAACTCATATAAAGTATTATTAGATATATTATATGAAGAATGTTACATATATCTCATTGCATGATTATTAAGTAAAATATAACTAGATAAAGTACATAATCATACATAATACAATATATCTCATTAAGCATATTTATGTAACATGATCAATATTCTTTTGTAATGCATTTGTCTTCTATTAAGCACATCTATGAAGCATAAGCATAATTCTTTTTGACTTGTACTTGTCATTATCAAAACTTAACATATTAAACCATTGGGGCAAAGACAATTCTGCAATAGTGAGATGGCCTCGGGGGCGAATGACTTCTTCATATATGATTATCTCGGTTGTTGCTGAGAATTTTTCCCTCAGGTGAGGAATGTGTTTCATTTTGCCCTTATTATTCTTTTTTCCAAAAGCCATGCTTTCCATTCTTTCCTTCAGAGCCACATTGACCTCTTCAAACGAAGCTATCCTTTGTCTAGCTTGTATTACTCCCAAAGTGAGCAATCCCTGGAATCGAACCTTGAAGTCCCAGCAGTTCTTGATATCATGTCCAATTCCTCCACAATGATAGGCATAACTTCACTCTTCATTCTACTTTTCCTCTTCTTTCATCGTTGTAGTTGGTGCAGCGATATTATAACCTGCTTTTTTTAACCCCTCGAATATTTCAGTCATCGGCATATGCAAGCTTATGACCTTTCTTATTGGTGATCCTTCCATCTCCAAAGCATTTACCCCATTCCTTCTACCATGATTAGGAGTTGGGTTACTGACAATACTGGGTCCAACCTCCTCTTAAATGTCTAGCTTTCCATAAGCAATTAGCTTCCTTACTGCAGTCTTGAAAGATTCACAATCTTCAATTGAATGCCCTGGGATATCCATGTGGTATTTGTAAGTTAAATTTGGGTTATACCACGTTGGGAATGGTGGTTCAAGGGGACGTACAGGATTTTTGGAGATGAGGTGAGCATCAAACAACCTTTTGGAATAAGTTTATGTTTGAATTAGATAATCTTGGGAAGGGGTAGGTTTTGGGGGCAAAAGCAACCTTGATTTTGGAAGTTTAGTCAATGTTGTGGGTGACTTAGGAAATTTTGCGAAGGTGCAGGTGGATATCGGGTATAGGTTGGGCTAGTTAGTACATATGGTTGTGGTGTAGGAACATTGTTGATTTAGAATTATGGGATTTGAGGTGTATTCGTAGGTGAAGCAATTAGGCTAGGTAGATGAGAAAGTGCAAGTGTTTGATAAAAAAGGGTAAGGGTTTGGGTTATAAGGAGGGGCTCGGTAGGAAGGGTAAGACGACAAATAGCGGAGTTGTGAAGATTGTTGGTTTTGTACGTAGCTCACTTCTGACTCATTTTTCTTAGGGGGGAACCCCTTCTTAAAACCACCTTCTTTATTGCCAGTTATCAATTTTCCAACCTTTACCAAAATTTCAATCTTCTCTCCGGCGATAATTAATTCAATAAAGTCTTGATAAGCAACGCTCGCCATTGTCCCAACATAGAGAGCTCCTAAAGTCCTTTGAAAATATGAGCACATTTTTGTCAATGTCAACGGTGGTTGAACTTGTGCTGCGAGAGCTCTCCATCTCTAGCCATATTGCTTGAAGGTTTTCTTATCTTTCTTTTTGCAGTGTTCCAAACTGTTCTCAAGTTAGGGCTGTATCTAGGTTGAACTGATACTGTCCCATAAACATGTTTGCCCAGTCATCCTAAGAAGAGATTTTGGAAAGGTCTTGCTGGATACGCCATTCCAAAGCGAGCCTAGTCAAGCTTTCATGAAAGAAGCTGACAAGGAACTTCCAGTCCTTTGACGAAATTGACATTTTGGTAATGTATGTTTTCAGGTGGAAAAAGGGGTTGGTACTCCCATCATATTTGTCAAATTCTAGAATCTTAAAGTTCTTTGAGATGATAATGTTAGCAGTAGAGCACAACTCTTCTATCCTAATGCGACCATAGGTGCTAGGACTCTTGATTGCCTTGATTTTTTCTTCCATCTTTTCCATCCATTCTTCATTCATCTTATCATTTTGAATGGCTGCATGACCAGTCCTAGTAGGGAATCCCGTTAACACTTGGATGGACACATGTGGTTGTTCCCATGTGAACTCAGTGTTACCATGAACCTCATTTCGAGTACCTTTTAATGAACGATATCCTTCTTTGATAGGAATCACTAGTGGTGCAGTATTTGAGGTTCTTCCTACAAAAGGCATCTCAGTGGTGAACCTAGGGTTTGTCCTCATAGAAGTGATAGTCGATGGGTGTGAATGTGCCCTAGCCACTCCTATACATCTGACTGCCACCATTAAGGTGAGGGTCTCTCTCATGGCTGACAACATTTTCTTCATTCTTCTTTGAGACTCTATCATTTCATTTATCCTTCCTTTCACCTCATCTACTTCCATAATCAAATTTCTGCCTTCGTTCTCAACTACCATTGCTGCAAGCCTTGCTCGAGTCCTTGTGCTGTGAACTTGGATTTGATTGGTATCTTCTTTCCTTGGTCGCACAATGGTTCTTGAACAAGTTTGATTTGTTAAAACATGATAACATTAAACAAATAATGAGATGAAATGAATGAGATACATAAGATGAAATGAATGAACTTTGTGATGAAAATATTTTCTTTTCTTTTTTTTTAAATGCTAGGAATGCCATGAAAATGTAAGATGATTTATCTTTTTTTTTTTAGAATGTTAGGAATGCCATGAAAATGTAAGATGATGTATTTTTTTAAGAATGCTAGGAATGCCATGAAAATGCATGATGATGTATCTTTTTTTTTTTGTAGAATGTTAGGAATGACATGAAAATGCAAGATGATGTATCTTTTTTTTATTTTATTTTAAGAATGCTAGGAATGCCACGAAAATGTAAGATGATGTATCTTTTCTTTTTTTAGAATGTTAGGAATGCCATGAAAATGTAAGATTATTTATTTTTTTAAAGAATGTTAGGAATGCCATGAACAATGTAAAATGATGTATATTTTCTTCTTCTTTTTTTTGAGATTTTTTTTTAAAAATACAAGAATGAATAACATAAAGAATAGATAGATAAAGAAGAAGTACTCTCCCATCATGTCCTAATGGGATTGCCTTAAACTTGGGAATTTCTATCCTAAGGATCCATGAGTCTTTTTGATTTGTGAGAACTTTCATTGAGTGATTTTACTATTATAAAGGTCTCTAGAGCAAAGTCTTATTTCAAAATTTTGACCACAAATAGTAGGTAAACCACTAGGTGTGGGACATTGGTGAAAAAGGCACATTTTAGATGAGGTTTTCGCGATAACTAAACAGGATGTACATCCAAAATGGCTACCACTACGCAACCTCTACCTAACTTAGGCTTTACTTAGACCTGGGAATAGGGCCCCACTCGAATATGTGTAATAAATGTGTAGGTGCAATGGGTGTAAGGAGCATACAAACTTTCATAATCCTAAAGACTACTATTGTGATATTGGCAAGTGCACCAAATCGCAAAAAGTAATAAAGTAATGAATAAAGTATCGTTCCCTTGAGGATTATGTTAACAATTATTAATTTCGCCAAATTGACACTATCTAAGCTATCGAAAAAGAGAGTTGGTAAAAATAAAAGTAAACAAAAACATGAAAAATAAGCAAAAATAACAAGAGTAAACTTTAATCAATTGGGCAAAGGTGAAAGACAATGATATGAAAGTGTTAGGGGTTAGATTTCACTTGAACTCTTTTGATGCAATTTCAAATATTAGTTTAATTAAGTTTTATTTCAATGATTCATTGTCAAATTCCCAAAATTAATCAATATCTAATCCATTGGTATATTAATCCACTTCACACTATTTAGAATTAACTAATTCCTTAGTTTAACCTAAAATAGAGAAGACTTTATAAAAAAACTAAGGAATTAAGAAAAAGACCACACAACCCACAACGTCTATTCCTAGCGATTGTGAAAATTGTGGTGGTTATCACATGTTCTAGGTTTGTGCACAATTTTCCTAAGTCATACATAACCCAAAAAATCATTCTCAAATTGATCAAGTTTAGAAAAGCATTAAGAGAAGAGATAAGTACATAAATTATGAAATAGAAACATAGATTAAACAATTTAATGAGTTTACATCATCAATGAACAAGATCCATCATCACCCTAACGAAAAAGGTTTACTTACACATGGAGAAAGAAGAACACAAAGGGAAGAATATGACAAACTCCATAGAAGGTTGGTGGATAGGTTGAAGATAATTCCTAATCTTCAAGCCTAATTGTGCCCACACCATTTTAGGGTTTGGGCTTTTAATGACTACTGCGTTTTTTCCTAGTCTACGCTCTCAATGGTATAACTTTTCTATTTAAAAAACAAATTAACATTACTATTTACGTGACTAGAGCTCAAGCACTGGGACACTATTTTGGAATTCTTTTGCGTGCAACGTGCGCTCAAGCTTTGAGCACCTAGCACTCAAGCGCTGGACGTCTGAATGAAATTTTCTTCTCTTTTCCTTGCTTGTTCAAATGTCCAATATTTTTCATATGCAATTACCTATCAAAAACAAATAAAACACATAATAAGAACACAATTTAAAATACTAAAACATAATAAAAATTGAGAACAAAACTCAATCGAAGAGATTAAAAGAGGATGAAACCCTAAAATTTTGAACCGTAAAAATATGAATTTTTGAAGGTTCATCACTCCCCCAAACTTAAGATTTTGCTTGTCCTCAAGCAAAAAGAAAAAGAAAAAGATTAAAAAATAAAACAAAAAAAAAAAAAACAACTAAAGAATCAAAACATGCAAACAAAAAAATGGCAATACCTAGTATTTAAAATCATTCATATCCTCAAAAGCTGCTTCACAATCTCATTTCAAGGTGTCACACATATATAATTCAATTGCTACATCATCTCTCACATGAATCTTTCATACATAAATGACTTCCCAAAAATATGAATATAAGACCAATTCCTACTAATAAAGTACTAGCCTTGATAGGTTTATAAAAATACAAATGCACATCAGACCTACATCCATAAAATTATTTTTTATCTCTCTTTCCACTAATGTAAATATCACATAACTAAGGATCAAAAGGGACTTTACAAAGCTTGTAATGTAAGGCTAAGGGTTAAGAAAGAAGGGCAAGATAAATAAAACAAAAGTTGAAATACAAAATCATGCACATTTCACAATGCAAGCCTCAAAATGTTGAACAAGTGCAATACGAAGCATAAAAAATTAAGACTTTATTTGCATTTTTTTAATGAATTTTTTCACTTTTTCTTTTTATGATCTCTAGCTCCAAACTCATTTCTTTGCAACACTTTGGGTGAATTTTTTTTAAAGCTCCCTAAATACTTCATGCACAAAGAATAATTAAGGCTTGAATAGTAAAATAATACAAGATATGCACTCAACAAAGGGTGTATGAGAGAAAAATTTTTTCTTTTTCTTTTTATGGGTATAGGAAAGGAAAATGTGGGTAAAAAAAATAGAGGCCAAACAATAACAAGCCTGTAAAATGGGACCTAAAGATCTACTGTGTTTACAAGTTGACTTGAAAGACTCAAACGGTTCAAAGAAGGCCTTTATCATTTCTTTGATCATGCATTGTCTAGCATTTCACTTCAAGAGAGAATCTAACAACTTCTAGATACAAGTCATCCACATAAATGCATTCCTATAAACTTTCTCTAAGCTGACATGCATGCATATTCCAAGGTCTATTTAATCATAAAGATGGGAAGAACATCTATACATAATAGAAGCAATAGAGATAAATGCAACTCATGGATTCTCATACAATATCCCAGGAAAAGAAATTAATTCACAGTTTAAGCAATCATTGAATATTCATTTCAAAACACTAGCATGCACAATTTGAACAAAATGACTCAAAATACAATAAGGTGATGATAATAAAATAAAATCGATAAAAATAAATGTGAAAATAAAATATTAAAGAAAAGAAAAGAAAAACTCTTTTTGGCAGCCGACAATTATATATATCCCCTTATAAAGGCTCTGAACTTGGGAGGCACATAAGCTGACTCAACATTATCTTCAAAACAAAAATAGAAAAATTGTTCGTCAATAAGATAAAGAAATAACAAAAACAAAACAAAAACAAACCAAAATCGAAAGGATAAAAGAGTAAAGAAAAAGAAAGAAAACTTGAGTTGCCTCCCAGAAAGCGCTTGTTTAACGTCATTAGCTCAACATTGCCTTCTATTCACGGTAGCATGAAGGAAAGGAAGTAAGATGACACCTTTTCGTTTTCAGATTTACGCCTCCATCCTCTGTCAATGGCCTTAGAAGTACCCCCAAAGGTGTTTTGAACTTGACCCGAGCTAGGTTGTGCTGAATTCATGTTGTAACACCCCCTCTGAAGGGCATTACATTCCAACTGACTCATTTTTTGAAACCAATCTTTACACAAGTTATAAAAAGGTTGACATTATAAAACATGAGTTTCAAAATTCTCTTTTCAACGAATAACATCGACTTATCAAATAATAAAGACACAAGGCATAAAAACTAGAAAACACCTTTCCATAAAACGAAGTTCATTACATCCTTAAGTACATTACCTCATATTCCAAAAGTATAAAACTCAAGTACTCCAAATAGTAAACATACACGTATATGACAACCAAAAGAAAACTGAAACTAGTCCAAGTCTCAACACTTGAAGAACAGGGTCTTATACTCGATCTCCATCTAGATCCCCTGCGTGATCCCTAATAGACAAGGCCCCTAGTCAGAGTATGTCAGAACAGACAGAAGTCCAAACAGTCGACTCCATAAAGTCATCCCTCAAGGAAGCTCTCCAGGAGGCACACAAAATAGCTACATCCATTGTAAAAGTAGTGGCGTCATGCCGAGCCCTGCTCCAAAGCAAAGTGACATCTCCGTCATAGCGAATGCGCCCCGTGTTCCACTGAACACTCCACGTTTTGATGCCTCCATGGAACTGTAGCCTAGTTAAACCTCACGGATCTTACCTCACCGCCAACGCAGTCTTTACAGACATGAGAATAAGATAGAAGTAGACAGAAAATACGATGAAAGAGGTGAGACATCTTACATTTAGTACCAATTATGGCAGTAAAGAAACCGAATGACGCAGGATGCCTACATAGCATTGCAAGAACAATAAGCAGTATTAAGATGCAAATAGTAAATAACTTAACAAACCCAAGCAGTATAATATCAATGAGATAATAGTTCCAATCATCATATGAATAAATGCCAAATAATATGTTGACTCACTATGCACATGCACATGATATCGAAATCATACTCCATGGAACTAGACACAAACATTAGAGAGAATGATCAAGGAGACATGCCAGTATCTCGTCAGCCTAAAATCAAGTGTTTTTTTAGAAAAATCAATAATTTTGCGCAACAAGGCTTTATACAACAGCATTCTTCACAAGATCGCGATATAGGACAGTGTCTCAGTCTGGATCATCAGTGTGTTTGCATCGGTTTATCCCACAGCCCAGAGGAGCTACCAACTGTCCATTTATGAGACACTCGCACCCCGACGTCCCCAAGGTCAACGAATGACCTACACTGGTCTATTCGCACCCGCAGTAAGGTGTGATTCAACTCTTAGGCATAAAGCCTTACTTCAACAATGCATGATGACTCAATGCATATTCATGTATATTTAACAATAATATACTTTTCCATAGTTTGGCACAATTTGGCCAAGTTAAACACTAGCAAATTCTAGGTCCCACTCATAGACCCGCAATACATATTATCAAGTTCTCAAATATGGCAATACACTTTTAAGGTTCATTCTGGAGTTTCACTTTAATTTAACAATTCTTATAAAATCTTTCTCTAGAGGAATTCTCTTGCAATTCTCATTCAATCTTTATTTCTCTTAATTAGCCATGTCCTTTACTCAAATTAAATCATACTTAGAAAATTATCTAAGGTTTTCCAAGTCTCACACACACTTTTGTTCTTCCCTTAAGTTCAAAAGAATCACCCTAGGTCATCAAATAAGTTTCTTTTCATCTTATGAATCCATAATAAATTCTTAAGTTACCTAATCACCTAAGCCTTAGCTTGATGCAAAACTTTTAGCCAATATGGCCCTTGAGGCTGTGATCTCCCAAGGACAAAAGTCCAACTAATTTTTTCATCATATTGTTAATTACTTAACACTTAATTTCTTAAGTTCCAAGGTTACCCAAAAATTAAATCTTGAATCCCCTAAAAGGCCCGAGAGGCCGTGAGCCTCCCAGGGGGTAAGAATCCAATTTTTTTTTCCATTGCATTAATTAATTCTTTAACACTTAATCACCTAAGTTCCAATTTCTACAAAAACTAAATCTTGAACACCAAAAAATTTGGCCTCTTGGCCGTGAATCCAAAAGGGATAAAGAGCCCTAGATTTTCTATATATCAATCCAAGCAATCCAATATATAATTCCATAGCCATCAAGATACACAATGAAAATTAATAAATTCATACAAGTCAAAATAGCTACAAAATCATGAAGAACAACACAACAATGAGAGCAATCCCACATGGATTCCTCAACATCAACACCAAAAACGTTTCCTCACCACCAAGATAGATTGAAGAGAATCATCTCCCTCCTACCTATAGAAGACAACACAAGAAAGCAAGCTTCTTGGTCATTTCATTGCAAAATTCATCCAAGCCTCCAAGAAAACCCTAAGATGAGCAACTTTTTAAAATCTTCACTCAAACCATGAAAAGAGGAGTCCTTGGTCACATAGGTGACCAAGAAAAATGGAAAAGAGAAGAAAAGAAAAGAAAAGCCAAGGAATCTACCTTAGAGCTTCAAGTTTGGGCTTCAATGATGGAAGATGAAAAATGAAGATTTAGGGGATGATCACCAAAGAGAAAAGTCTTAGGATGATGAGAGGAAGCAGGAAATGAGATTATTTTATCAAGCTAGAGAAAATGGCCTCGCAATGGTGTTGGTACCGTGGAGAAGAGAGGAAGAGAGAAACTTGAGAGGAAAAAGAAGATGAAGAAAGAAGAAATGTGATAGCTTTTGGTGATTTCAAAATTAGAAATGAAAAGTGATAAAGTGAAAAGCTAATTTTTGGCTCCAAAATGGGCCTCATTGCCATGGAGTGTGGGAGGGAGGAGAGAAAGAGAAAGCTTCTCCAAGAAGCCAATAGGAAGGTGCTAGGAAATTTCCTCCAAAGCTTCTTCAAGAAGCCAAAACTAATATTTTTGAAAAGTCAATGATGATGTCACTTGTGTGATGTCATCAAGGTAATGTCACATAAAGTGAACACTCTAGAAAAGATGATTTACACTCTACTAGAGCTATTATCCAGTGAACAAAAGTTACAGTTAACAAAAATAATATTTATTATTCATCGGATAATTTCACAGTACAACGATTTTATTTATTAGATAAAATCTCAAAAAACGTAAACTCGTAAACTATGTTTGACCTCGCGTTTAGTAAGATCCCCCATCGATATTTCCACAGTCCAAGGTTTTCCGGCCTCGGGAAAAATATTTTATTTTCCTAACTCCGCTCAGTGTGCACGTAAATAGAAAAATATATTAAAATAATCAACAGTTCTAGAAAAATCCAAAAAATTTCACAAAAATTGCAAATATTATAAAATGACTATTTATGATGAAACAAATAATTTTTGGGGTGTTACAACTCTCTCCTTCCAAAAAGAAATTCCATCCTTGAAATTTGTTATACCTTAGAACAAATGCGATTATGCTTCTTTCATTTGGTCTTCTAGTTCTCATGCTGTATTTCCAGTTGCATCAATCCAAATCACTGGTACTAAGGTTACTTCTTTCCATTGAGTATCTTATATAAACGAGCAAAAAGTGTGCCGACATCCTAGGCTGATCAATCAAAAATTCTACGCCTTTTGAGTCTTCGACCATCCAATGGCCAAATCCACAAACAATTGCACATCACTGAGTGGCTCTTTCGAACTTATTCCCCTTGTTCACCGTAGTAGACAAACTAAGTATGTTTTCTTCTTAAGGCATCTGCTATGACATTCACCTCTTTCGGGATGATACTAAAATAGAAAATCAAAATCTTTCAAAAATTTTAATTATCGTCTCTGCCTCATATCCAACTCATTCCGATCAGACAATTACTTCATACTCTTGTGATTGTTGTAGGCATTGAGAGTTGCTCCATAAAGAAAATGTCTCCAGATTTTCAATGCAACCGCGGACGCTAACTCCAAGTTTATATGTAGTCTTAGTTGTCTTGAAAGTATACGCTGCTACTTCTTCGATTCCGAACAAGCACTCGTTCTAGACTCTAGCGAGAAGCATCATGAGATGTCTCAAAAGGTTCGTTGGGATTGGGCAAAATCATCACTGGCGAAGTAGTCGAGTGTCCCTTCACCCCTTGAAATTTCCTTCATATGCATCGGTCCATACAAGAACTTAACTCTTTCGTGTGAGCTAGATGAGAGGTCCTACCATGTTGGAAAACTCTGCGGTGAGTCTCCCACATTAACCAACTAATCACTTAAAGTTATGAATCTCTGATATGGTCGTTGGTCTTTCCCATTGAAGAACTGCTTCATTTTCGACAGATCCACAACAATTTCCTTCCTTTGAAATGACATGCCTCAAAAGTTGAATTGCCTCTAACTAGAATTCGCATTTAGATAACTTCACACATAACTTCTTCTTCTTCTTCAGAATTTGAAGAATCACACTGAGACGTTCAGTAGGTTCCTCCTGACATCAAGAATAGATCAGAATGTCATCAACAAGGACAACGACAACTCTATCTTAATAGGGAAGAAAGATCCTATTCACGTAATCGATGAGTGCTACCGAAGTGTTCGTTGCACGGAACGACATTACTAAACACTCGCAGTGCCCATAACACGTCCAAAAGCTATCTTGAATACATCTCCTACCTTCAAACATACTTGATGACAACTAGAATGCAAACTGATCTTGGAGAAAACAACGACTTTCAATGGAAAGCGTCTTATAGATCAAGTCCTTTTCTAATTGTACTACATTTGGCACCAAAACATGGTTTGGATCAGGAACATATTTTCTAAATCGGGATGCATGGAAAAATATTAGGAAGGTTAGAAAGAATAATAATAAAGCTATTTGGTATACCGTCAGACTTATCCGATGAAGGATTCAATATGGTCCAATAAAATTTAGGAATGAGCTTCATGGATTCAAATCCAGAAATATCTGTCTCAGGAAACACTAAAGTCTTATTAGAATAATTTAACAGGATGTGGTTGGAAGATAACCAATCCCTTTTTCAAGGTCACATCAAATTTACGAAAAAGGTAAACAAATCAAATTAACAAAAAAGTGTGAATGCTTATGTCCTTAAAGCATGTCAAATGATTTTTTAAGATAACAAAGTCAAAGATGAAGATCAAGTGTAAAAAAGAAGATCAAGTGTAAAAGAAAAGATCAAGATCAAAGAAAGAAGTTAAGAGGTTTATTTAGTCATAAGACTTAAAGCATTAATGTTAAATGCTCTCAAGATTTCTCAAATAGTTTTTCAATATATCATTTCCAAAATAAGTGTGAAAATTCAAAGCTAAACATGTTTTTCAAATAAACATTATTTTCAATCTTAGATTTAACACTCATGAAAGGATTTATGTTTAATCAAATGTCTTAAAGTGTTAAAAATGATATACAAGCTTAATTGGACTTGAAAAATATGTTCAAAGGCCAATGTAATCGATTACATGATATTTGTAATCCATTACACAGCAAACAGAGGCCTTATAATCAATTACATGAGCATTGTAATCGATTACAAGCAAGTCAGAGGCCTTGTAATCGATTACACCAAGTTGATAATCGATTATAATGTGCCCAGAAAGGTAAGACCACGTTCAAGTAGTTATGTAATCGATTACATAGATATTGTAATCGATTACACAGTAAGTCAGAAGTCATGTAATCGATTACATGGATATTGTAATCGATTACAAACCAAGTCAGAAGCCATGTAATCGATTACACCAAGAATGTAATCAATTACACAGAGTCCAGAAAGCCAAGAACACGTTGGAACAACAATGTAATCGATTACATTTGTTGTGTAATCGATTACACGCAATCTGATAGAGTTCAACGGCTATATTAATGGCATTTAATGCTTGGGTAAAAGTCTCCAACGGCTCCATTTATTACAAAACTTATAAATATCAATGTTAGGACTTCATTAGAGGTTGACCTTGAACCAAAAACTGATTATCAATACTTCAAAACGTGATTCAATCTTTAAATCCACTCTTACTCTGTTTTTGTGAAAAACTTGAGTTATTCTTTGAGAGCATATTAGAGCTTCAATTTGTAATCATCTACTCTTGTGAGAGTTTCATTCAATCAATCTATATTAGTTTGTAAAGAGGGTGAGGCATCCCTCCAAAATTGTAAAGGGTAAGGCATCCCTTAATTGAAGAGACTCAAGCTCCAAGGGTGAGGTATCCCAAAGTGTTGAGTGCTCAAGGTTGTAAAGGTTGTCAAGCACCTATTGAAGCTTGAAGATATAATGAAAAATCTCTAGCGGTTGCTTGAGGACTGGACGTAGATCACAAGTGGATTGGTGATCGAACCAAGATAAATCATTGTGTTTGTTTTCTCTAAACCCTTCTCTTTACATTGAGCACTGTTTTATTGAATTACTTGAATATTGTTCCCTTTGGCTATTGCATTTATAAGTAAAAGTGTTTATCTCATATATCCAATCATCTGTAATCGTTAAGTAGCTTCAACGAATATTGTTTATCAAACGTTTTGCGAAAGATTTGCGAACTTGTTTTACATACTCAATTCACCCCCTATTGAGTATTGAGGCCACTTGGTAACAAGTGGTATCAGAGTTAGACTCTTGTATAAAGAGCTTAGCAATTTCAAGAGAAGTGATGGCTTCAAATGGTTTTTCAAATAAAGGTTCTTCTATAAACAGACCTCCTTATTTCAATGGGGATGGTTATGCCTATTGGAAAGAATAGATGAAAATTTTCATTGAAGCTATTAACTTAGATGTGTGGGACGCCGTTGAAAATGGTGCTTTTGTTCCCACCTAGAAATGAATGGACCAATGATGATAAAACGAAGGTTTAATACAATTTGAGAGCCAAGAACATCATCACCACATCCTTGGGATATGATGAATTCTTTAGGGTGTCAAATTGCAAGACCGGAAAAGAAATGTGGGATACCCTACAAGTAACTCATGAAGGTACTAGTGAGGTAAAGCAATCTCGAATAAACACTCTTACTCATGAATATGAATTGTTTAGAATAAACCATAGTGAAAGTATTCAAGATATGTAAAAGAGATTTTTGCATATTGTTAATCATCTTATCTCATTGGGAAAGACATTTCCTAATAAGGATTTTATTAACAAAGTCTTGAGATGTCTAAGCAGGAATTAGAAACCTAAAGTAACGGCTATTGCAGAATCAAGAGATTTATCAACAATGTCTCTAGCCACCTTATTTGGGAAGCTTCAAGAACATGAGCTGGAACTAAATAGGCTCAATCAAAATGAAGAGCATGATAAAAAGAAGAAGGAAATTATACTCAAATCCACCTTTTCTATAATTGAAGATGATGATGAAGATGGTGAAGAGGATGCAGAAAATGTTGAGCTAAGTGAGGAGAATCGTTAAGCTAAGTAAGGAGAATCTTAGTCTCCTTGTGAGAAAGTTTGGAAGATTCCTAAAGAAAAAAGGATTTCAAAGAAGACTACCTTTTTCTCAAAAGAAAGTGTATCACAAAGGAGAAGGATCCTCTACTCCTCCAAAATGCTACGAATGTGAAAAATCGGGGCACATGAAAATAGAGTGTCCTATGTATCTCAAGAAGACGAAGAAGTTTGAGAAAAAGGCCTTCCAAAGAAAAAAAGGAAAGAGAGCATATATAGCTTGGGAGGACAATGACTTAAGCTCTTCCGATAGTTCGGAGAATGAAGAAGCTCATCTTTGTCTTATGGCTTAAGGAGAAGAAAGTGGAGAGAGCGACACCGAGTTAACTTCTTCTAACTTAGAATCTCCACCTTCTTATGATGAATTGCAAGATGCCTTTCAAGAATTACATAATGAATCTTTGAGGCTCACAAAAATGATTTTATCTTCTAATAAAATAATCTCCTTATTAGTAAACAAAGTTTCTATTTTAACCAAAGAGATAAATGAGCTTAAGATTAAAAATGAGACCTTACGACTCATCGATGCTAATTCATTACGCATGACTTGTTCCAAACAGGATAATACGTCCATATTATTACCTTGTTCATCATGCAAAGCATTTGAAAAAGAAATTGAAGATTTGAACAACACTCTTGCAAAATTTACTTTTGGAAAAGACAATTTGAATGTGTTGTTAGGGAAACAAAAATGTGTTTTTCAAAAAGCCGGTTTGGGATTTAATATAAATAACCATCAAAAGTCTTATAAGAATTTCTTTGTTTCGTCAAATACTTCAAGTAGCCCCTTTGTCAAATGTTTTCATTGTGGTAAGAAAGGGCATAGTGCATCCACTTGCAATGTTAGAAAGAACATAAACACTAAGGTTGGAATCAAAAGAGTTTGGGTTCCTAAAAGCACCATGCCTAACTCTAACACACAAGGACTCAAAACAATTTGGGTACCAAAGGTTAAAATTTGAATGTGTGTTATAGGTGTGCTTGAAGACCAAGAGTTCAAGTTGGTATCTTGATAATGATTGCTCCAAGCACATGACTGGTGATGGCTCCAAGTTCTCCTCCCTTACCCCCAAGAAACATGGTCATGTCATATATGGTGATAACAACAAAGGGAAGATTCTTGAAATTAGCAAAGTTAGTAAGATCCCTTCATCATCTATTGATAATGTTTTACTTTTTGAAGGACTTAAACATAATTTGCTTAACATTAGTCAATTATGTGATAAAGGCAATAGAGTTATATTTGATTCTTCTTGTTGCATAATTAATGGAAAGGATGATAAGCAAGTTAAGTTTGTTGGTTATAGAGTCAATAATATATATATGATTAGTCTTGATGATATTTCCTTAAATGATGCTAAATGCTTTATGAGTAAAGAAAATGATTCATGGTTATGGCATAGAAGAATTGCTCACATTCACATGGATCACTTAAACAAATTGGTTTCTAAAGAACTAGTAATTGGTCTTCCAAAGCTCAAATTTGAAAAAGATTAACTTTGTGATGCATGTCAAAAGGAAAAATAAGTAAATGTCTATTTTAAAGCTAAAAACATGGTTTCAACTTTTAGACCTTTACAACTTTTGCACATGGATCATTTTGGTCCCTCTAGAACTATGAGCTTTGGTGGGAATTACTATGCATTGGTGATTGTGGATGATTTTGCTAGATTTACATGGACATTATTCTTAGCCCACAAAAATGATGCTTTTCAATCATTTAAAAAGCTTACCAAAGTTATCCAAAATGAAAAAGGTTTTTATATTGCATCCATAAGAAGTGACCATGGTGGTGAATTTGAAAACCATGAATTTGAAACTTTTTGTGATGAACATGGCGTTGAGCATATTTTTTTTGTCCCTAGAACACCACAACAAAATGGTGTTGTAGAAAGAAAAAATCGATCTTTAGAGGAAATGGTAAGAACTATGCTCAATGAGGTCAACCTTCCTAAGTACTTTTGGGCGAATGCGGTTAACACCGCTTGTTATGTTATGAATAGAGCCCTAATAAGGTCAATTTTAAAGAAAACCCCATATGAATTATACAAAGGAAGGAAGCCAAATGTGTCATATTTTTATGTCTTTGGATGTAAATATTTTGTTTTGAATAATAGAAAGGATAACTTCAGGAAGTTTGATGCAAAACCTGATAAGGGAATATTCATTGGCTATTCTATACATAGTAAGGCCTTTAGAGTCTATAATAAATGAACTATGACCATAGAAGAGTCTATACATGTTGCATTTGATGAAACTAACTCAAATGAGTCGAGAAAGGAACTTGTTGATGATGTTGCAGAAATCTTAGCAAAAATACACTTGGAAAATCAAGAGAAAGAGTCCAAGAAGCAAGAAGAGAGACTCATTGATCACTCATGGCAAAAGGATTCAGAAATCATGGAACTACCCAAGGAATGAAGGACATCAAGATATCACCCTCTCGACAAGGTGATAGGTGATGTATCAAAAGGGATAATAACTCGAAACTCACTTAGAGATGCATGTAATCACTTAGCTTTTGTCTCTCAAGTTGAACCTAAAGACATAAATGAGGCCATTAATGATGAACATTGGATTTTGGCCATGCAAGAAGAACTAAACCAATTTGAGAGAAATCAAGTTTGGGAATTAGTTCTAAGACCCAATGATCATCCTATAATTGGCACCAAATGGGTCTTTAAGAACAAACTTGATGAAACGGGCCTAATAAAAAGAAACAAAACTAGGCTTATAGCTAAAGCTATAATTAAGAAGAAGGCATAGATTATGAAGAAACTTATGCTCCCGTAGCTAGATTAGAGGCCATTAGAATATTACTTGCATATGCTTGCATCATAAATTTCAAACTCTATCAAATGGATGTCAAAAGTGTCTTTTTAAATGGTTTTATACAAGAAGAGGTGTATGTGGAACAACCTCCTGATTTTGAGGATTTTGAATTGTCCAACCATGTTTTTAAACTGAAAAAGGCCTTGTATGGCTTGAAACAAACTCTTAGAGCTTGGTATGATAGGTTGAGCAAATTCCTTTTGGAAAAAAGTTTTTCTAGAGGCAAAGTTAACACTACCCTTTTCATAAAACATAAAATGCATGACATACTTCTAGTTCAAATCTATGTTGATGACATTATATTTAGAGCTACTAACAACTCTCTTTGTAAAGAATTTTCAAATATTATGCAAAGTGAGTTTGAGATGTCCATGATGGGTGAGCTCAACTTCTTCCTTGGTCTCCAAATCAAGCAAACAAGAGAAGGAACTTTCATAAGCCAATCCAAGTATTGCAAGGAGCTGCTCAAGAAGTTTGGAATGGACAATGCCAAGCATATGACTACTCCTATGGGAACCTCTTGCTATTTGGACAAGGATGAAGGAGGTAAATCGGTAGAAATTACAAAATATAGAGGTATGATTGGCTCACTCCTTTATCTCACTGCAAGTAGGCCTGATATAATGTTTAGTGTATGCATGTGTGTTAGATATCAAGCTAATCCTAAAGAATCACACCTAAGTGCTGTTAAAAGAATAATGAAATATCTAATAGGCACATCACAAATGAATTTATGGTACCCTAAGGGTGCCTCATGTAGCCTTATTGGATATTTCGATTCTGATTTTGCTGGATGCAAAATGGATAGGAAGAGCACTAGTGGGACATGCCACTTGCTTGGAAGCTTACTAGTTTCTTAGCATAGCAAGAAACAAAATAGTATGGCATTGTCTACAGCTGAAGTTGAGTATGTTACAGCTAGGAGTTGTTGTGCTCAAATCCTTTGGATGAAGTAACAACTCTTGGACTATGGTCTTGAGCTTGATCATATCCCCATAAGATGTGATAATATTAGTGCAATTAATTTGTCCAAAAATCTCATTTTGCACTCTAGGACTAAACATATTGAAATAAAACATCATTTCATTAGAGACCATGTTCAAAAAGGTGATTGTATGCTTGAAGTTGTAGAAACTACTAAGCAACTACCTGACATTTTCACGAAGCCCCTGGCAAAAGAAGCATTTTTCTATATAAGAAATGAACTTGGTATTTTGGATCAATCATGCATAAATTGACTATTTGCTGCATAATCCTAAAATCAAAGCATGTTGCTTTCTGCATAATCATTCCATTTGCTGCATAATCTCTAATTTTTTAATCATATTTGAATCCAATACTGACTTGAGCGTCAGAGATTTTCCCTAAGTTGTTTTGCAGGTGCTCCCTTATGTCAAAGACTTCTAAGCAACTCAACAACTTCACAATTTCACCAAAAAAGGGTGTAATTCTTAGTAAAAATAGTATTTTTGAACAATTATGTGATTTGAATCATAATATGATTAGATTATATGCTTGCATGATGATTTGAATTGATTTAAGATGCTCTGGAACTGATTTGAATGGTTTAAAATTGATTCTATGCTATTTGGAATGCAAAATTTGAGTTTAAGTGTGCTGGTAATCGATTACAATGCCTTTGTAATCGATTACAAAGGTTCTGTCAAGCATGTAATCGATTACACAACTTTTGTAATCGATTACAATCAACTCAAAACTCAGGTAATTGATTAAACTAACCATGTTATCGATTACAAGGTTCCCTAGAAGTATGGTAATCGATTACACAAAAAATGTAATCGATTACATGAGAAACAGAAGGCTTGTAATCAATTACAAAACCAATGTAATCGATTACACAGGGGTTTTTAAAGGTTCTCTGACGCGCGTAGGCTTCATTTCTCAGAAACTTTTCAGTTACTTTGTCTTCCTCCTCTGCTCCAAGAAGACCCAACCTTCCAATCTCTCTTTTCTCCCTCAAATCTCACTTAAATCCCTCCATTTCACCTCCCTCTCACTTGAAAATCCCCTCTCTACATAACGTTTCTCCTAAATCCCATCACCCAAATCTCCCCATCACCTCTCATGAACCCATCTCTCCCTCTCTGCCCTAATCTGTCCCTTTCTTATCCCCCTCTCATCTCCAAACACCTTCCCCTCATCCCACTCTCTTCTTCCTCATCACATGGCTGAGTCTTCTCACTGTTCAAAATGCCCTAGAATAGGGGTTGTCATTGGAGAATCCTCAGGTGGAGCTTCACATAATATTTTTGGCCTGGACCTCACTCGCCATTTCTCCACCGTGAAGAAAGCTAAGTTGTTCAGGAAAAACTTCCAGCTATGCAAGATAATTTCCCCCAGGTATCTTCCTATAACCTTCTGTGAGAGTGAACCCCTAGAGAGTTTTAGAACTATTGAAAACTTAGGATTGCTGGGTTTTCTTAGCATTGAGAAGGCCATCTATCCAAATCTAGTGAGGGTCTTTTATGCTAATTTGAAGTATGAGGATGATTGCTTAATCTCTGAGGTGAAGAAGCAACAGATCAAGATAACTATGGCTGAATGGTATAGGCTGACCAAACTCACTCCTGATGGAGCAAACTTCTGTGGAAATGCTAATATTGGTCATGAATTTGAGCATAAGGCTGCTCTTCTTTCTCTAATAAGGACAGGGCACTACCCCCTAGTGATCCCAAAAAGAGAATCATGGCCACTGGCCTAACCATGGAGAACAGGGTACTCCACTATCTTCTGGTCAGGGGGTTGATTCCTAGAGGAGGGAATTACTCTTAGGTTCTTAAGGATGACGTGGTGTCCTTATGGGCAATGACCACTGGGAGACCAATCAACTAGGGTTTCTACATTATAGAGCATATGTTGGACGTAAAGAAAAAGAAAAACTCTGCTCTACCGTTTGTTATGCTGGTGATAGCAATCTTAGAGTACTGTCGCATTTCCTTGGCTGAGGAGTCTAAGGATACCATCTCAAAGGGACCACAATCCATTGGCTCGCATACCTTGAAGAAGCTTCAGCTCTACAAAGTCGATGATAGGTGGCACTACATTACCCATGGTAGCTTTGGGCATATCCATCATGATCCGGATAGTGATGACGATGAAGAGGCTCAGCATCCTGCTCTTGCCCCTGCTCCTGCTCCTGCTCCAGCTCCAGCTACAGCCACACTAGACCTCCTGCTCCAAGAGATGCGAAACCTAAGCACTACCATGGACACACGTATGGATCACATTGAGCAGAAGGTAGATCACCTTAAGCTGAGGATGGGCTACTCAAATCAAGAGCTTGCCTCTATTCGATCCCTCTTGTCAGGACCTCATTTCATTCAGGGTGCTGCTGTTGCACCTCCTACATCTTCTGCCTCTCCTATTCCCCTATCCTTTGCTGGTTCCTCTGGCATACCTACTGATGATGAGGAGCTCCTAGGCTCTGAGGATGATCTTAAGCCTGGTGATGATAATGTTGATCTAGGAGACATCACGGCGGATCTGGACAGTGACAGCGAGGCTACTGCTAGTGATCATGGCCCATTGCCCTGATGTTTTCATTTTTTTATTACATTATACATGTTTTTGGCTCAATTATATAACATTGGTATAAGTTTCCTTTTTTTTTGGATAATGATTATATTGGATATATTGAACTACATTGTATATGTTTTTTTTTTGGTGATATGTGAACTTGAATCAGCCTTGGTTATATTCTCTGAAATTTTGGATATTGGTCATATTGAATATTCTGGCTTCATTATATTCTCTTTGGATTTCTTATTTAGGAAATACTTGGGAAATCATGAAATACAGCTGAAATGCTATCCATTTTCTTTTCTTTTTAATGCTTATGTCTTTTTGATAATGCCAACAGGGGAGAAAATAGTGAAAAATGGAATCTAATTAATGTTGCATGTGTACGGGGGAGCTTTTGATCTTTTTACATGAAAAATCTAACTCAATATCATGCATAAACTTTGGGGGAGAATTGCGCCTAAATCTTTGTTATATACAAATGCAAAAACTCTTTCTTTTTCCTATGATCAGTTTGTCATCATTAAAAAGGAGGAGAATGTGAATGCTTATGTCCTTAAAGCATGTCAAATGGTTTTTAATGATAACAAAGTCAAAGATGAAGATCAAGTGCAAAAATGAAGATTAAGTGCAAAAGAAAAGATCAAGATCAAAGAAAGAAGTCAAGAGGCTTATTTAGTCATAAGACTTAGAACATTAATGTTAAATGCTCTCAAGATTTCTCAAATGGTTTTTCAATATATCATTTCCAAAATAAGTGTGAAAATTCAAAGCTAAACATGTTTTTCAAAGAAATAATATTTTCAATCTTAGATTTAACACTCATGAAAGGATTTATGTTTAATCAAATGTCTTGAAGTGTTAGAAATGGCTTACAAGCTTAATTGGACTTGAAAAATGTGTTCAAAGGCCAATGTAATTGATTACATGATATTTGTAATCGATTACAAGCAAATCAGAGGCCTTGTAATCAATTACACTAAGTTGGTAATCGATTACAATGTGCCCAAAAAGGCAAGAACACGTTCAAGTAGTTATGTAATCGATTACATGGATATTGTAATCGATTACACAGCAAGTCAGAAGTCATGTAATCGATTACATGGATATTATAATCGATTACAAAGCAAGTCAGAAGCCATGTAATCGATTACACCAAGAATGTAATCGATTACATAGAGCCCAAAAAGCCAAGAACACGTTGGAACAACAATGTAATCGATTACATTTTTTGTGTAATCGATTACACGCAATTTGACAGAGTCCAATGGCTATATTAATGGCATTTAATGCTTGGGCAAAAGTCTCTAATGGCTCCATTTATTACAAAACTTATAAATATCAATGTTGGGACTTCATTAGAGGTTGACCTTGAACCAAAAAACTGATTATCAATACTTCAAAACGTGAGTCAATCTTTAAATCCACTATTGCTCTATTTTTGTGAAAAACTTGAGTTATTCTTTGAGAGCATGTTAGAGCTTCAATTTGTAATCATCTACTCTTGTGAGAGTTTCATTCAATCAATCTATATTGGTTTGTAAAAAGGGTGAGGCATCCCTCCAAAAGTGTAAAGGGTGAGGCATCCTTAGTTGAAGAGACTCAAGCTCCAAGGGTGAGGTATCCCAAAGTGTTGAGTGATCAAGGTTGTAACGGTTGTCAAGCACCTATTGAAACTTGAAGATATAGTAAAAAATCTTTAGCGGTTGCTTGAGGACTGGACGCAGATCACAAGTGGATTGGTGATCGAACCAGGATAAATCATTGTGTTTATTTTCTCTAAACCCTTCTCTTTACATTGAGCATTGTTTTATTGAATTGCTTGAATATTGTTCCCTTTGGCTATTGCATTTATAAGTAAAAGTGTTTATCTCATATATCCAATCATCTCTAATCATCAAATAGCTTCAACGAATATTGTTTATCAAACGTTTTGCGAAAGATTTACGAACTTGTTTGACATATTCAATTCACTCCCTCTTAAGTATTGAGGCCACTTGGTAATAAAAAGATTCTGTCTTTAACAGGTCATAGGATAATTTTAAACAACTTGGTTATCAACAACAGGTCTTTGTAGTAGAAGTACAAAAAATTTTGTCAAAAGATAACAAAGACGCATATGAATCTAATTGATCCATAGAGTCATATGCCATAAAGAAATGGGTTATCCCCAGAATTATATAGTATAATCACAGGGTCATCTCCTATGGCACAATCTCCCTCTTTCAGGTCTTCAGTCTGGGATGCTTTCACTCCACTTGGGGAATTGACTTTCCTTTCTCAGCGAGATTTTGAAGCACGTACATCACTAATGGAAGGCTTCATCCTTTGCGAAGTACAATTCTTAGCTACATGTCCTAGCTTGCCACACTTGAAACAAACTTTTCCCTTGATCGTATAATCCATTATTGCATGACTTTTTGCACACTTCTTACATATCAGTAAAAGTGTCACAGGCTGACTAGGTCTGCTACCTCTACCATTACCTCCATATGGTTGTTGTCGTTGTTGATTCCCTGGTGGTCGTAAATACGATTTATGCTGGAATAGCTTGACCTTACAATTTCTCCTTTTTTAGAACCAATATGATCCAACGTTATGTGGTCCTATCTCTAGAGATCGGTTCAACTCTAAGAAATACTTTGATTCAGTTGAACGATCCTCTGATTCGGTTATACTATTACTTTAGTCATTCCTTGCATTGCTTCTACAGTCGCAGCCATCCCTTCGTTGTTGTGTTCCACATTCCCACGCGTAGGTCTGCCGCGAGCCATTGCCTTTCCTTAAAAAATAGATGAATCAAGCACAATGGAAACAAGAAGTAACCATTTCAAACAATATTGTCTCCTTTCAAAGACCAAATAATACATCTCTAAGTTTAGCTTCAGAGAAACACACAGCACGAACAAGACAACCTTCCCATAAACCCAAAAGACTCGAACTTGGACTTTACTCACACTAGAGGTGCCACTCCAAAGGGTGTAGGTACAAACAATTCGGCACGAGTTCAGTCATCCCACTGGACTCTATCTAGAAGAACTCCAATTTCTCTTAGTTCGCCTAGTTGAAGTCATAGTTTCCTGTCCACATAGAACATTACATATTGAGTTGGCTTGTCCTCAATATCATGTGACCATGTAATAGTAACTACTAACATCTAACCTGAAGTAACTCATGCACTCCTCTTTTAACATCTCAAACAAGAGATAAGAAAATGCATAACACACACACAAAAATTCCTACCCGCTTAAGCACACTCAGTCCATACCCGGTTTCAACAGGATGAACTGCTCTAATACCACCTGATGTAACACCCCCTCCGAAGGGCATTACATTCCAACCGACTTCTTTTTCGAAATAATCTTTACACAAGTTAAAAAAAGGTCGACATTATAAAACATGAGTTTCAAAATTCTCTTTTCAATGAATAACATCGACTTATCAAATAATAAAGACATAAGGCATAAAAATTGGAAAACACCTTTTCATAAAACGAAGTTCATTACATCCTTAAGTACATTATCTCATATTCCAAAAGTA
Organism: Ormosia semicastrata; assembly: GCA_029884595.1. Classification (NCBI taxonomy): domain Eukaryota; kingdom Viridiplantae; phylum Streptophyta; class Magnoliopsida; order Fabales; family Fabaceae; genus Ormosia; species Ormosia semicastrata. The sequence continues at coordinate 35,073,825 of JAQQTO010000048.1, read as the reverse complement.
TAAAACTCAAGTACTCCAAATAGTAAACATACACGTATATGACAACCAAAAGAAAACTGAAACTAGTCTAAGTCTCAACACCTGAAGAACAGGGTCCTGTACCTGATCTCCATCTAGATTCCCTGTGAGATCCCTAATAGACAAGGCCCCCAGTCGAAGTGTGTCACAATAGACGGAAGTCCAAACAGTCGACTCCACAAAGTCCTCACTCATGGAAGCTCTCTAGGAGGCATGCAAAATGGCTACATCCATTGTAAAAGCAGCGGCATCATGCCAAGCCCTGCTCTGAAACAAAGTGAAATCTCTGTCATACCGAATGCGCCCCATATTCCACTGAACACTCCACGTTTCAATGCCTCCATGGAACTATAGCCCAGTGAAACCTCACGGATCTTGACTCACCGCCAATGCAGTCTTTACGGACATGAGAATAAGATAGAAGCAGACAAAAAATACAATGAAAGAGGTGAGACATCCTATATTCAGTACCAATTATGGCAGTAAAGAAACTGAACAGCATAGGACACCCACATAGCATTGCAAGAATAATAAGCAGCATCAAGATAAAAATAGTAAACAACTTAACAAATCCAGGCAATATAACATGAATGAGACAATAGTTCCAATCATCATATGAATAAATGCTAAATAATATGTTAACTCACTATGCACATGCACATAATATCAAAATCCTACTCTATGGAGCAAGACACAAACATCGGAGAGAATGATTAGGAAGACATGCCAGTATCTTGTCAGCCTAAAATCAAGTGCTTTCCAAAAAAATCAATAATTTTGCACAACAAGGCTTTATACAGTGGCGTTCTTCACAAGATTGCGGTATAGGACAGTGTCTCAGTCCGGATCGTCGGTGCTTTTGCATCGATCTATCCCACAGCCTAGAGGAGCTACCAACTATCCATTTGTGAGACACCCGCACCTCGACGCCCCCAAGGTCAACAAATGACCTACACTAGTCTATTCGCACCCGCATTAAGGTGTGATTCAACTCCTAGGCATAAAGTCTTACTTCAACAATGCATGATGACTCAATGCATGTTCATATATATTTAACAATAATATACTTTTCCATAGCATGCCACAATTTGGCCAAGTTAAACACCAGCAAATTCTAGGCCCCACTCATGGACCCGCAATACATATTATCAAGTTCTCAAATATGACAATACACTTTTATGGTTCATTATGAAGTTTCACTTTAATTTAACATTTCTTATAAAATCTTTCTTTGGAGGAATTTTTTTGCAATTCTCATTCAATCTTTATTTCTCTTAATTAGCCAAGTCCTTTACTCAAATTAAATCATAATTACTTAGAAAATTATCTAAGGTTCTCCAAGTCTCACACACACTCTTATTCTTCCCTTAAGTTCAAAAGAATCATCCTAGGTCATCAAATATGTTTCTTTCCATCTTATGAATCCATAATAAATTCTTAAGTTACCTAATCACCTAAGCCTTAGCTTGATGCATAACTTTTAGCCAATATGGCCCTTGAGGCCGTGACCTCCCAGGACAAGAGTCCAACTATTTTTTCCATCACATTATTAATTATTTAACACTTAATTTCTTAAGTTCCAAGGTTACCCAAAAAAATCCCATAAAAGGTCCTAGAAGCTATGAGCCACCCAATGGGTAAGAACCTAATTTTTTTTCTTTTCCATTGCATTAATTAATTCTTTAACACTTAATCACCTAAGTTCCAATTTCTACAAAAATGAAATCTTGAACACCTAAAAATTTGGCCTCTTGGCCGTGAATTCAAAAAGGGTAAAGAGCCCTAGATTTTCTATATATCAATCCAAGCAATCCACTATATAATTCCATAGCCATCAAGATACACATGAAAATCAATAAATTCATACAAGTCAAAATAACTACAAAATCAAGAAGAACAACACAACAAAGAGAGCAATCCTACATGGATCCCTCAACAACAACACCAAAAACGTTTCCTCACCACCAAGATAGGTTGAAAAGAATCATCTCCCTCTTACCTATAGAAGACAACACAAGAAAGCAAGCTTCTTGGTCTTTTCCTTACAAAATTCGTCCAAGCCTCCAAGAAAACCCTAAGATAAGCAACTTTTTAAAATCTTCACTCAAACCATGAAAAGAAGAGTCCTTGGTCACATAGGTAACCAAGAAAAATGGAAAAGAGAAGAAAAGAAAGGAAAAGCCAAGCACTTAATGTAATGCCCCTTTTTGGGAGGGAACGTCACATTGTCATTTACAATGCGGAAGATAAAAATGATAAGTTAAGACCCGGTTCCTTTTATTACGATTAAATTTATCTGGTTAAAGCTATATAAATAAAATGGTGACTATATTTTTTTTTTTTGTTATCATATTTGATTACTAAAATATAGTGACGAAGTATAAATGGTAATAAAAAGCAAAACAAAAGTAAAGCATACATTTGGATTAACATTGCATATTCATATATATATATATATATATATTTATATCAAATATGTTTAGTTACAAAGCCCGATATACCAAAAGCAAAACTATACCTGCCCAAAGGATCATACATATACATCCCCAAGATATCAGAATATACAGCCCACTACAGTTAAAACATTAGGCCCCCAAAATAAAACACTGGTAGCCCTCAGTAGCTACCAGTAGTATCAGTCCCTCAGATGAGGAGAAACCGTATCAGGATCCTCTTCAGGATCCTCTACGAGATCATCCTCGGGAAACTCCTCAGGGTCTTCCTCATCTGAGGAAACCTCCATAGGAGCCACAAAGCCACGGGTCGGAGCCCGAGCAGTGGAATCAAAAGAGTCCTCCTGCGGGGTGTAGTAGCGGTCACCCCACATCTCCTGAATGGGCAAATAAAACTCCAAACGCAGGCTGATGCAGCAGGTAAAGATCAGCGGCTCATGACGCCTCCAGGCCAAAGAGATCAACACGTCTCCCAGGTAGGCACAGCGGTCAGGATTTAGGTTAATATGCCAGCATTCTAGCCCTCCAAGGAAGGTCAGACGCACATCACCTAGAAATTCATGCATGCGTGCCTCCATGTTCCACAGTAGATACTAATCGTAATCAGGCCAGAAGCTAGGGAAATCGGGAGCTCCAACCTCCTTGCCGTCATCTTCGATGGGACACAATATACAGATAAAAAATAATAGAAGTACAAGAAAGAGGTAAGACATCTTACCATCATTACCAATTATAGCAGCAAGAAACAACACGGTGCAAAGCGCCCAAAGAGCATATCAAATATTAATCATAAGCATTAAATAGTAGAAATAGACAAATAAGTAGTTGTAGGCAATTATATAGCAGTAACACAACAGTTCTAATTATAATAATGAATAAATGCCAGATAATGCATGGACTCACTATGCACATGCATGCAAAGTCAAAATCCTACTCCATGGAGCTAGACACAAACGGTCGGAGAGAAAGATCAGGAGACACGTCTGCAACTCGGCTGTCGTGGCCAAAGTGCTATAATTCATCAGTTTATCCACGTGCACATCATGGCATTGTACAGACAGTCTACACTAGATCACGATATAGGACAGTGCCCGGTCAGGATCGTCGTGTGCATTTGCATCAGTTTGCCCCACGGACTGAAGAGCTACCAACTGTCCATTGTGGGGTACTTGCACCCCGACGCCCCCATAGTCAACAATATGACCTACACTAGTCTACTCGCACCTGCACTAAGGTGTGTTCAATCTCCTAGGCAACTAGGCCTTAACAACAGTCTATCGGACATTCACCATGCATGACAACATCAATGCATAATCATGTATGTTCATCATTGCATACTATTCCACAATATGCCACAATTGACCAAAGTAAGAATCAACACCTCATTGGTCACTCACATGGACCCACAATATCATAATATTGGAATTAAAGAAATTAATACATTTTTATGGTCTATTATGAATTCTTACTTAATGTTAGCCTTTCTTACAAGGTTCGTCTCTAAATGAATTCTCATAATTAATTAAATTTTCTAATGTAATTTATTCTCATACACTTAGAAAGTTATTCTAAGATTCTCAAAGTCTCACACTCTCTTGTTCTTACCCTAATTAAAGTTACCCTAAGTCTTATGAAAAATTTCATTCTTGGTTCTTTAAAATTTATGAATCTCAAATTATATCCTAATCTTCCAATTTACAAATTTCCTATCCTATTATTAATAATTTAATCACTTGATTATGTAAGTTCCAAGGTTATCAAAATAGCATGATCAAGTCCTAAATGGCCTATAGAGGCCATGGCCTCTCTAAGAAATTAAGTTCCTAAATTTTTCTCTCAATTAATTACACAATGTATACTTGATTAATTATGTTTTCCACTTGTTACAATTGTTCACAATGAACCCTAAATTTGGGCCCCCAAAACTGTGGCCACCCAAGAGGAAATCCAATATCATTTTCTTCCATTTCATGCCATCCAATCCATTCCAATATATCAATAGACATAAACAATCAATCCAATAGCACAATCAAATTTTAAACAACATGTAAACATACTAATCATGCAAACAAAGAATAACCCTCAATAGGGTTTTCTCACAATCAATCACAAGCAAGGTTTCTTAATGCTAATAAAGGTTGAGGAGGAGTATCTTCCTCTTACCTAAGAGAAGAACAAACAAAGAACTCCCTTGAAGCTCTTTGGATTTTCGGATTTGGTACCTCCAAGAACCCTAAAATTTCAAACTCATTAAAATAGCACAAATGCTTGAAAAATAAAGCATGGATGGTCACCAAGAAGACCATAGAAATGAAAATGAAACAAAGGAAGTGAAGAACCAAGAAACTTACCCAAAAACCCTAAGCTTGAAGCTTGAAGAAAATGGTGAAAATGATGGATTTTCAAAGAGCCACAAACTAGAAAAGTGTTTAGGAGATGGAGAGGATTAAGAAAATAGGGTAGATGAAATTTTTGTGATGGATGAGTGCACCATGGGGCTGCTGGCCATGAGCCTTGGTAGAGAGAAGGAGGAGAAAAAGCTTGAAAAAGATGAAGGTAGAGAGAGAAATTGCATAGGAAATAAAGGTGGTAGCTTTTGAGTGTTTGAATTTGGTGTAGTATAATTGTGAATGCTTATGTCTTGAAGCATATCAAATGGGTTTTTGATGATAACAAAGCCAAAGGTGAAGATCAAGATCAAAAGAGAAGACCAAGATTAAAAGGGTATATTAGATATAGGTCTTAGAATATCAATGTAAAATGCCCTTTAAGTATCTCAATGATTCTCAAATGGTTTTCCAAATATTGTTTTGAAAATAAGCGGGAAAATTCAAAGTTAAATATGTTTTTCAAGAAATGTCATGTTTAATCTTGGATTCAACACTCATGAAAGGTTTTATGTTTAATCAATCATCTTGAGGTGTTAGAAATGGTTTACAAGCTTAATTGGACTTGAAAAATGTGTTTAAAGGCCAAGGTAATCGATTACACATGGTTTGTAATCGATTACAAGCTAAACAGAGAGCTGGTAATCAATTACATGGTTCATGTAATCGATTACACGCAAGTCAGAGGCCGTGTAATCGATTACACAGATAATGTAATCGATTACATTGAAGCCCAGAAAGGCAAGAACACGTTCAAGGAGCCATGTAATCGATTACATAGATTGTGTAATCGATTACACACAAGTCAGAAATCATATAATCGATTACACCAAGTATGTAATCGATTACACAGAACCCAAAAAGCCAAGAATACGTTCAAACATCCATGTAATCGATTACATAGGCTGTGTAATCCATTACACGCAGTCTGACAGACCCCAACGGCTATTTTAACTGCATTAAATGCTTAGCTTTTTCACCCCCAACGGCTCTTTTCTTCATACAACTTATAAATACTTGCCTTGGGTCTTCATTAAGGGTTGAACTTCACTTTATAACATCAATCTAACACTCATACACGAGAATCAATCCTAAAAACGTTTTTGCCCTGTTTTTGTGAGAAAATTTAAGATATTCAAAAGGGGCATTGTTAGAGTTTCAATTTGTATTTATCTACTCTTCAAGAGAGTTTCTATCTTCTATCTTTTGTGTAAACTGAAAAAGAGAGGGTGAGGTATCCCTTTAGAGTAAAGGGTGAGGTATCCCTTAGAGAGTGAGGTATCTCTCAAAGTTAGAAAAGGGTGAGGTATCCCTTGAGGGTGAGGCATCCCTCAAAAGGTTGTAAAGGGTGAGGATTCCCTGTTTTTGAGGCTCAAAGCACAAGGGTGAGGTATCCCAAGGTGTTGGTGAGTGCTCTATTGTGTAAAGGTTTTCAAGCACCCGTTCAAGCTTGAAGTTTAGTGGAAAATCTCGAGTGGTTCGCTTGAGGACTGGATGTAGGTCACAAGGGGTGGCTGAACCAGGATAAATCCTTGTGTTTGATTCTCTCAACCCTATCTCTTTACATTTGTGCATTTACTTTATATGCTTGCTTGAATATTATTCATCTTGGTTTATTTAATTTGTGAGTGAAGTATTCAATCTCATTTATCTATTCACTTCAATTATCCAATAGCTTCAACAAAAATTGTTTAACAAACGTTTTACGAAAGATTTACGAAAATATTTCATAAACTCAATTCACCCCCCTCTTGAGTTTGAGGCCACTTGGCTAACAAGTAGTATTAGAGGTAGGCTCTTGTGTAAAGGGCTTAGCAGCTTCAAGAGAAAGTATGACCTCCTCAAATGAATTTTCAAAAAGTTCCTCTATCTATAAACCTCCTTTTTTCAATGGGGATGGGTATGCTTATTGGAAAGATAGAATGAAAATTTTTATTGAAACTATTGACTTAGATGTGTGGGATGCTATTAAAAATGGTCCTTTTATCCCCACAAAAGATGTTAATGGTGTAAGGGTTAATACACCAAGAAGTGAATGGACCAATGATGATAAGAAAAAGGTCCAATATAATTTGAGTGCCAAAAACATTATTACCAAATCTTTAGGGCATGATGAATTCTTTAGAGTTTCAAATTGTAAATCTGCTCAAGAAATGTGGAATGTTTTAGAAGTAACCCATGAGGATACTAGTGAAGTGAAAAGATCAAGAATTAATACTCTCACTCATGAATATGAACTTTTTAGAATGAACCATATTGAAAGTATTCAAGAAATGCAAAAATGTTTTACACATATAGTTAATCATTTAGCTTCATTAGGAAAGACATTTTCTAACGAAGATCTTATTAATAAGGTTTTAAGATGTTTGAGCAGGGATTGGCAACCTAAGGTGACGGCTATATCGGAATCTAGAAATCTTGCTACAATGAATTTAGCCACACTTTTTGGCAAGCTCCAAGAACATGAATTGGAGTTGAATAGACTCAAACAAAGTGAAGAAGTTGACCACAAAAAGAAAGGGACTGCTCTCAAGGCCACTTCTTCCATGATTAATGACGATGATAATGATGAAGATGATGGAGATGGCTTGGAAATAGATGAGGAGAATCTTGCTCTACTAGTCAAAAAATTTGGAAGATTCTTTAAGGAGAATAGATCTTATGGAAGACCTCTCTTTCCCCAAAAGAATGTCTATCACAAAGGGGAGGGAACCTCATCCACTCCAAAATGCTATGAATGTGGAGAGTTGGGTCACATGAAGATGGAATGCCCGATTTATCAAAATAAAGTGGAAAAATACCACCAAAAATCCTCAAGGGAGAAGAAAGAAAGAAGAGCCTACATAGCTTGGGATGATAATGACATGGATTCAACCGATAGTTCGGATAATGAGAAAGCCAATCTATGTTTCATGGCTAGAGGAGAAGAGGAAGATGAAAATGACATAGAGGTAACATCTTCAAATTCTGAATCAAACTCTTCCCCTTCCTATGATGAATTACAAGATGTTTTTGAAGAATTACATAATGAATCTATAAGACTTGCAAAACTTGTTTCATCTTCCAAGAAATCAATTTCCTCTTTTGAAAACAAGATATCTATGTTAAATAAGGAAATTGAGGAACTTAAATTAGAAAATAAAACTCTTGGGTTGATTGATGCAAACTCTTCATGCATGACATGTTTATCTCTTGATAATGCATCTACACCCTCATCTTGCTCATCATGTAAAACATTTGAAATTGAGATTGAGGATTTGAAAAACACTCTTTCAAAATTTACCTATGGAAGAGATAATTTGAACATTTTGCTTGGAAACCAAAGATGTGCTTTTCAAAAGGCTGGTTTGGGGTATAATCCCAATAAACAACAAAAGTTTCTCAAGAATTTCTTTGTTTCATCAAGTACATCAAGTAGTTCCTTTATTAAATGCTTTCATTGTGGTAGGAAAGGGCATAGTGCATCAAATTGTAATGTAAGGAAGAATATCAATAACAAGCTAGGAACTAAATTAGTTTGGGTTCCCAAAGGCACTTTACCAAAAACTAACACATAAGGACCCAAGAAAATTTGGGTACCAAAAGTCACAAATTGAAGTGTGTTGTAGGTGTGCTTGAAGGCCAAGAACTAACTTTGGATATATTGAAAAGTGGCTGCGCCAAGCACAAAACCAAAAAATACTTCAAGTTATCTTCCCTGTCTCCAAGAAGCTTGAACTTGCATTCTTTGGTTAAGTGGAGTTTGATTTATGCTTTACTTGGTTAACATCTTGAAAAATATCTTTTATATGTCTTGTATATGCTAAAATGAATATGCATCTTGTGTGAAATAACATGCATAATATCAATATCTTTGAACTTGTCATAATGGATCAATCATGCATCTAATTCTGCTGTACAATATATTAGTCTACTGCATAATATGATATCTCAATGCATAATATGTTGTTTTGCTGCACAATTAAGAGTTTTTGATTGTAATCTATTTGGACTATATACTTAAATGATGTTTGGGATTGTTTTGGAACTAATTGAAGCCTTTCATCATATGCATTTGCTATTGGTATCACATATTGTTGTGCTAAATGATTTATTCTCTTATATTGATCTTGCTGGGCTGAAATAATTATATCAAATCTGAATGCTTATGTCTTCTTTTTGATAATGCCAAAGGGGGAGAAATTAGTGAAATATATTGCATATGTACGGGGGAGTTTTGCACTTTCACATATTCTATCTCATGCATACATTACAGGAGAGTGTTGCACTTAATTATCTAATAATCAAATAAATGTATATATTTCCCATTTTGTTGAATGTTTAGTTTGTCATCATCAAGAAGGGGGAGAATGTGAATGCTTATGTCTTGAAGCATATCAAATGGGTTTTTGATGATAACAAAGCCAAAGGTGAAGATCAAGATCAAAAGAGAAGACCAAGATTAAAAGGGTATACTAGATATAGATCTTAGAATATCAATGTAAAATGCCCTTTAAGTATCTCAATGATTCTCAAATGGTTTTCCAAATATTGTTTTCAAAATAAGTGGAAAAATTCAAAGTTAAATATGTTTTTCAAGAAATGTCGTGTTTAATCTTGGATTCAACACTCATGAAAGGTTTTATGTTTAATCAATCATCTTGAGGTGTTAGAAATGGTTTACAAGCTTAATTGGACTTGAAAAATGTGTTTAAAGGCCAAGGTAATCGATTACACATGGTTTGTAATAGATTACAAGCTAAACAGAGAGCTGGTAATCGATTACATGGTTCATGTAATCGATTACACGCAAGTCTGAGGCCGTGTAATCGATTACACAGATAATGTAATCGATTACATTGAAGCCCAGAAAGGCAAGAACACGTTCAAGGAGCCATGTAATCGATTACATAGATTATGTAATCGATTACACACAAGTCAGAAACCATGTAATCGATTACACCAAGTATGTAATCGATTACACAGAACCCAAAAAGCCAAGAACACATTCAAACATCCATGTAATCGATTACATAGGCTGTGTAATCGATTACACGTGGTCTGACAGACCCCAACGACTATTTTAACTGCATTAAATGCTTGGCTTTTTCACCCCCAACGGCTCTTTTCTTCATACAACTTATAAATATTTGCCTTGGGTCTTCATTAAGGGTTGAACTTCACTTTATAACATCAATCTAACACTCATACACGAGAATCAATCCTGAAAACGTTTTTGCCCTGTTTTTGTGAGAAAATTTAAGATATTCAAAAGGGGCATTGTTAGAGCTTCAATTTGTATTTATCTACTCTTCAAGAGAGTTTCTATCTTCTATCTTTTGTGTAAACTGAAAAAAAGAGGGTGAGGTATCCCTCTAGAGTAAAGGGTGAGGTATCCCTTAGAGAGTGAGGTATCTCTCAAAGTTAGAAAAGGGTGAGGTATCCCTTGAGGGTGAGGCATCCTTCAAAAGGTTGTAAAGGGTGAGGCATCCCTGTTTTTGAGGCTCAAAGCACAAGGGTGAGGTATCCCAAGGTGTTGGTGAGTGCTCTATTGTGTAAAGGTTTTCAAGCACCCGTTCAAGCTTAAAGTTTAGTGAAAAATCTCGAGTGGTTCGCTTGAGGACTGGACGTAGGTCACAAGGGGTGGCTGAACCAAGATAAATCCTTGTGTTTGATTCTCTCAACCCTTTCTTTTTACATTTGTGCATTTACTTTATATGCTTGCTTGAATATTATTCATCTTGGTTTATTTAATTTGTGAGTGAAGTATTCAATCTCATTTATCTATTCACTTCAATTATCAAATAGCTTCAACGAAAATTGTTTAACAAAAGTTTTACGAAAGATTTGAGAAAATATTTCATAAACTCAATTCACCCCCCTCTTGAGTTTGAGGCCACTTGGCTAACAATAATTAATTAAGTGAAAAGTACAAATCCCCCCCCAAAAGAGTGCTGCTGCCGTGAGCTAGGGAGAGAGGAGAGAGAGTGAAAATTGGTTAGCTTCCTTGGGAAGCTTGGAGAAAATTTCCAAGAAGCTTCCTTGAGAAGCTTTGCACAATTGTCAATAAAGTGCATAGTATGCTTGTCTCCTTAATTAAATACATCTGACAGATGATTAATTACACTGTTAGAATTATTTTTCCAGTGAATAAAAGTTACAGTTGATGAAAAAAATATTTTATTATTCATCGGATAATTTTATGATACAGTGATTTTATTTATCAGATAAATCTTGGAAAACATAAACTTCGTTAACTTTGCCCGGCCTCGGGTTTAGTAAGATCCCCCGTCAACACTTTGATAGTTTAAGGTTTACCAACCTCAGGGAAAACGTTTCGTTATCCCGGCTTTACCAGTGTGCACGTAAAATGAGAATTATATTAAAATATTTGACATTTCTGGAAAAATCTACAAAAATTCTCAAAATTAATAAATATTATTAAATGATGATAAATGATAAAATAAATAATTTTTGGGGTGTTACAACTCTCCCATTCTAAAAAGAAATTTAGTCCTCGAAATTTGCGTACCTTAGAATAATTGTGGGTGTTGCTCCTTCATTTTGTCTTCTAGCTCCCAGGTTGCGTCTCCAGTTGTTTCATTCTAGATTACCTTCACCAATGAGATCTCCTTGCCTCTTAGTTGTTTTATCCTTTTATCCTCGATTCTTACAGGAGATGCTTCACAGGTTAAGTTTTCTTTTAATTGTACTGTATCTGGTGCTATGACATGACTTGGGTCAGGAAGGTATTTTCGCAGTTGCGACACATGGAAGACATTATGAATGTTTGAGAGGAAAGGGGGTAAAGCTATTTGATAGGCTACTGGACCTACTCGATGAATAATTTCGTAAGGTCCAAGAATTTTTGGAGTGAGTTTTCTAGATTTCAAGGCCCGGCCTACCCCAGTCGTAGGTGTGACTTTCAGGAACACATGCTCACCTTCCTCAAACTCAAGAGGCTTTCTTTTTTGGTTTGTATAACTTTTTTGTCTACTCTGAGCCATGCTCATCTTCTCCTGAATCATCTTAACCTTCTCAGTTGTTTGCTGTATAATCTCTGGTCCAATAGTAAGGTGCTCGCCGTCTTGGTACCAACATAAGGGCGTTCAACACTACCGTCCATACAGAGCCTCATAGGGTGCCATCCCTATGCTCGAATGATAACTATTGTTATAGGTGAATTCTATCAACGGTAGAACGTCATCCCAACTTCCAGTTTGTTCTATGGTGCAAGCTCTAAGCAAATCTTCCAAAGATTGGATCCTCCTCTCTGATTGACCATCAGTCTGTGGGTGATAAGTAGAACTCAGACGTAACTTTGTCCCTAATGCTTCTTATAGACTCCGCCAGAAATTTGAAGTAAATCTCAGATCTCTATCCGAAACAATACTTGTAGGCACACCATGCAGTCTAACAATCTCTCCAATATAGATTTGGGTTAGTCTCTCCAGTTTGTATCTTATGTTGATCGGGAGAAAATGTGCTGATTTTGTGAGTCAGTCCATGATTACCCAAATCGAGTCATGACCCTTTCTTGTCTTTGGCAAACCCACTACAAAATCCATTGCAATGCTGTCCCACTTCTATTCAGGAATAGACAATGGTTGTAATAATTCCGCCAATCTTTGATGTTTCACCTTAGCTTTCTGACAAACTAGACAAGTCGATACACGTCTAGTGACGTCACTCTTCATTCCATGCCACCAGAACAACTTTTTCAAGTCTTGATACATTTTTGTTATGCCCAGATGCATATTCAGCTGGCTTGTGTGGGCATGGTTGATGATATACTCTTTAAGCTCTTGGTCACGGGGAATACAGACTCTACCTCAGAATCTCAGAATTTCACCTGTTCTTTCCGTAAATGCTGTTTCGTTGTCATGCTTCATTTGCTCTCTCACTTCTTGCAAGAACTTGTCAACCTTCTGCTTTTCCCGTATATCATCCATCAGCTCGCTTGAGATGGTAACCATATTCATGCAGATCTTTCCTGGTTCTAACTCCACAAAAGACTATACATCTCTGAATTGCTCTATCAGATCCTTTTCCTTGATCATCAGGGCTGAGACACTGATCATCTTCCTACTCAGGGCATCTGCCATGAGGTTTGCCTTGTCAAGGTGATACAGAAATTGGAAATCATAATCCTTCAGGAACTCCAGCCACCTCCGCCACCTCATGTTCAGCTCCTTTAGATCATACAGATACTTCAGGCTTTTGTGATCACTGAAGATGTTGAACGTCACTTATAGAGAAAATGCCTCCATATCTTCAGAGCGAAAACCACAGCCGCTAACTCCAAGTCATGCATCGGGTAATTCTTCTCATGTACTCGCAATTGCCTTGAAGCATAAGCCACTACTCTTCCATGCTGCATAAGTACAGATCCTAGTCCTTGGTATGAAGCGTCATAGTACACTTCAAACTGTTCATTCGGATCGGGTAGCACTAACACTGGCGAGGTAGTCAGTCGATTCTTCAACTCTTGGAAACTCTGCTCATAACTGTCGGTCCACTCAAAAGCTTGGTTCTTTCTTATGAGTTGAGTAAGAGGTCCTACAATCTTGGAGAATCGCTCAATGAACCTCCGGTAATATCCTGCCAATCCCACGAAACTACGAATCTCCGTCACTGACTTTGGCCTTTTCTATTGTAGCACTGCCTCCAATTTTGATGGATCCACCGCAATCCTATCCTTTGAGATTATATAACCCAAAAATTTAACTTCTTCCAGCCAAAATTCATATTTTGACAGTTTGGCATACAATTCTTTCTCCTTCAGAATCTGAAGAACTATACTAAGGTGTTCAGCATGGTCTTCCTAATTTTGAGAGTATACCAGAATGTAATCAATGAAGACCACAACGAATCTGTCCAAGTAAGGATGAAAGATTCGGTTCATGTAGTCCATAAAGATAGCTAGTGCATTCATCACGCTAAACGGCATCACGAGGTATTCGTAATGGCCGTATCAGGTACGAAAAGCAGTCTTGGGTATATCTTTCGTCTTCACTCGTATTTGATGATACCCAGATCGCAGATCGATCTTTGAAAACATCGCTGCTCCCTTTAGTTGGTTCATTAAGTCGTCAATTCTCGGGAGTGGATATTTATTCTTGATCGTCACCTTGTTCAGCTGCCGATAGTCCACACACAATCTTGATGAACCATCCTTCTTGCGAACTAATAGTACTAGTGCTCCCCACGGTGACACACTCGATCTGACAAATTTCTTTTCCAAAAGCTCCTCTAGCTGCTTCTTGAGCTCAGCTAACTCTGTTGGTGCCATCCTATACGGTGCTATAGACACGGGACCAGCTCCCGGTACTAGGTCAATAGCAAACTCTATTTCTCGCGCCGGTGGTAAACTAGGTACATCCTCAGGAAAGACTTCGGGAAACTCATTCACCACTGGAATTGTGTTCACATTAACCTCATTCTTGACTTTCAAAGAAGACAGTAGCATGTATCCGTGAGCTCCTTCTTTCAAGAGAGCTTGAACTCGGTTGGCCGTCAGAAATCTAGAATCCTCATTTATGGAAAAAACTATGGTTTTTCTTGAACAGTCTAGTAGAACATGGTTAGAAGACAACTAGTCCATCCCTAAAATTATATCTAGTTGTGAAAGGGGTAAACAGATCAGGTCGATAGAAAAGATTCGAGCTTCAACAATCAATGGACAATTCAAACAGACTTTGGTAGTAACTACCGGTTTATCAGTGGGGGTAGAAACAGTTAAGTCAAAAAGTAAGGTAGACACTGGTAAGCCAAGTCTTTGCACATAGTCATATAATATGAAAGAATGGGTTGCCTAAGAGTCATACAGCACAGTTAAAAGGTTACCTTCTATGGTGCCTCCCCCTTGAATCAAGTCTTCGGATTCGGAGGCTTCAACTCTGCTCATAGTATAAACTCGCCCTCCAGCTTGTGGTTTCTTGGCTCTTGCAGCATTCATCGAAGGTTCAGCCTTCGCTTGATTGCAGTCTCTAGATACGTGGCCAGGTTTGCCACATCTGAAGCAGATGATCCCTTTTATGGTGCAGTCCCTTGTGAGATGATCTTTCCCACACTTGAGGCATCTTGAAGGATACGCCATGTTCTGGCCAGTTCGGTTCCTAGTAGAACCTCTACCAGAACCTCCATCCATGGTTTGTTACTAATTTCCCGTTGGTCGGGAATAGGGCTTCTTTTGGAAGCAGTTAGAACTGTTATCGCCGCCTCTTTGGAACCTTGTGGGCCTAAAGTTCCCGTTCCTCATATCTCTAGATTGCTCCAGAGCTTCTACCTCATAGCATGTATCTAGCAGTTTCAAGAACTCATTGATCTTCAGGGTGATGACAGCCTTCTTTAGCTCATACCTCAATCTTTCAGTAAATCTTTGACACTTCCAGGCTTCATTTGGTTGGTGCTAAAAGTATATCGAAAACTGTGACAAGTTTTCGAACCTCGCTGCGTATTCGCTAACGGTCATATTCCCTTGCCGTAAGTTAAGAAATTCTGACTCCTTCGCATGCCTTGCGCTTGCAGGAAAATATTTATCTAAGAACTTGTCCTTGAATAACTCCCAAGTGATCTCGCGGTTTGCAGCTTCCAGTATTCTCTGTACTCCATTCCACCAGTTTTCAACATGTCCCACCAACATAAATGTAGTATAGTTCACCTTCTTGTTCTCAGCATAGTTTATCCCTCGAAAGACTTTCTCCAGCTCTTTGATCCATAGACTAGCCTTGTCCGGATCAAATTCTCCTTTGAATTGAGGAGGATTGTGGCGTCGAAACTCCGCCAAGTTCTGAGCATCTGCAGTAGCTTCGAGCTATTGAGTAACTCATTCTTGCTGTTGTGCAACTCTTTCTTGTTGCTGAGTAGCTTGTTCAGTTTGTTGTGGGATGGCCTTAGCTATCCTCTGCATCGCTGCTATAACTGCTGCCATGTCTTTACGTCGTGCCATCTTACTATCTTAACTCAGAGCAACTGAAAGACACGAGAAAAGTCAGTCGTATCCACCAGGAATACCAAATAATACATCTCTGCGTTTGATTTTTAGAGAAATACACAACACAAACAAGACAAACTCAATCACAAGACCCAAAGAAACATAAATCAGGGCTCTGATACCAATTTAATGTAACACCCCTTTTTAGGAAGGAACGTCACATTGTCATTTACAATGCGGAAGATAAAAATGATAAGTTAAGACCCGATTCTTTTTATTACGATTAAATTTATCTGGTTAAAGCTATAAAAATAAAATGGTGACTATATTTTTTTTTGTTATCGTATTTGATTACTAAAATATAGTGACAAAACATAAATGGCAATAAAGAGCAAAACAGAAGTAAAGCATACATTTGGATTAACATTGCATATTCATACATATATATATATATATATATATATATTTATATCAAATATGTTTAGTTACAAAGCCCGATATACCAAAAGCAAAACTATACCTGCCCAAAGGATCATACATATACATCCCCAAGATATCAGAATATACCGCCCACTACAGTTAAAACATCAGGCCCCCAATATTAAACACTGGTAGCTCTCAGTAGCTACCAGTAATATCAGTCCCTCAGATGAGGAGGAATCGTATCGGGATCCTCTTCAGGATCCTCCGCGAGATTGTCCTCGGGAACCTCCTTGGGGTTTTCCTCATCTGAGGAAACCTCCATAGGAGCCACAGAGCCACGGGCCAGGGCCAGAGCCCGAGCAATGGAATCAAAAGAGTCCTCCTACGGGGTATAGTAGCGGTCACCCCACATCTCCCAGATGGGCAGATAAAACTCCAAATGTAGGCTGATGCAGCAGGTAAAGATCGGCGGCTCATGATGCCTCCAGGCCAAAGAGATCGACATATCTCCCAGGTAGACACAGTGGTCAGAATTCAAGTTAATGTGCTAGCATTCTGGCCCTCCAAGGAAGGTCAAACGCACATCACCTAGAAATCCATGCATGCGTGCCTCCATGCTCCACAGTAGATGCTAATCGTAATCAGGCCAGAAGTTAGGGAAATCGGGAGCTCCAACCTCCTTACCGTCGTCTTTGATAGGACACAACATATAGGTAGAAAATAACAGAAGTACAGGAAAGAGGTAAGACATCCTACCGTCATTACCAATTATAGCAGCAAGAAACAACACGGTGCAAAGCGCCCACAGAGCATATCAAATATTAATCATAAGCATTAAATAGCAGAAATAGACAAATAAGTAGTTGCAGGCAATTATATAGTAGTAACACAACAGTTCCAATTATAATAATGAATAAATGCCAAATAATGCATGGACTCACTATGCACATGCATACAAAGTCAAAATCCTACTCCATGGATCTAGACACAAAGGGTCAGAGAGAAAGATGAGGAGACACGTCTGCAACTTGGCTGCCGCAGCCAAAGTGCTATAATTCATTAGTTTATCCACATGCACATCATGGCATTGTACAGACAGTCTACATTAGATCATGATATAGGACAGTGCCCGGTCAGGATCATCGGTGCATTTGCATCAGTTTGCCCCACAGACAGAAGAGCTACCAACTGTCCATGGCGGGGTACCCATACCCCGACGCCCATATGGTCAACAATATGACCTACACTAGTCTACTTGCATCCGCACTAAGGTATGTTCAATCTCTTAGGCAACTCGGCCTTAACAACAGTCCAACGGACATTCACCATGCATGACAACATCAATGTATAATCATGTATGTTCATCATTGCATACTATTCTACAATATGCCATAATTGGCCAAAGTAAGAATCAACACCTCATTGGTCACTCACATGGACCCACAATATCATAATATTGGAATTAAAGAAATTAATACATTTTTGAGGTCTATTATGAATTCTTACTTAAGGTTAGCCTTTCTTACAAGGTTCGTCTCTAAATGAATCCTCATAATTAATTAAATTTTCTAATGTAATTTATTCTCATACACTTAGAAAGTTATTCTAAGATTCTCAAAGTCTCACACTCTCTTGTTCTTACCCTAATTAAAATTACCCTAAGTCTTATGAAAAATTTCATTCTTGGTTCTTTAAAATTTATGAATCTCAAATTATATCCTAATCTTCCAATTTACAAATTTTGCTATCCCATTATTAATAATTTAATCACTTGATTATGTAAGTTCCAAGGTTATCAAAATAGCATGATCAAGTCCTAAATGGCCTATAGAGGCCGTGGCCTCTCTAAGAAATTAAGTTCCAAAGTTTTTCTCTCCATTAATTACACAATGTATACTTGATTAATTATGTTTTTCACTTGTTACAATTGTTCACAAAGAACCCTAAATTTGGGCCCCCAAAACTGTGGCCACCCAAGAGGAAATCCAATATCATTTTCTTCAATTTCATGCCATCCAATCCATTCCAATATATCAATATACATAAATAATCAATCCAATAGCACAATCAAATTTTAAACAACATGTAAACATACTAATCATGCAAACAAAGAATAACCCTCAATAGGGTTTTCTCACAATCAATCACAAGCAAGGTTTCTTAATGCTAATAGAGGTTGAGGAGGAGTGTCTTCCTCTTACCTAAGAGAAGAACAAACAAAGAACTCCTTTGAAACTCTTTGGATTTTCGGATTTGGTACCTCCAAGAACCCTAAAATTTCAAACTCATTAAAATAGCACCAATGCTTGAAAAATAAAGCATGGATGGTCACCAAGAAGACCATAGAAACGAAAATGAAATAAAGGAAGTGAAGAATCAAAAAGCTTATCCAAAAACCCTAAGCTTGAAGCTTGAAGAAAATGGTGAAAATGATGGATTTTCAAAGAGCCACCAACTAGAAAAGTATTTAGGAGATGGAGAGGATTAAGAAAATGGGGTAGATGAAATTTTTGTGATGGATGAGTGTACCATGGGGCTGCTGGCCGTGAGCCTTGGTAGAGAGAAGGAGGAGAAAAAGCTTGAAAAAGATGAAGGTAGAGAGAGAAAGTGCATAGGAAATAAAGGTGGTAGCTTTTGGGTGTTTGAATTTGATGTAGTATAATTAATTAAGTGAAAAACACAAACCCCCCCAAAAAGAGTGTTGCTGCCGTGAGCTAGGGAGAGAGGAGAGAGAGTGAAAATTGGTTAGCTTCCTTGGGAAGCTTGGAGGAAATTTCCAAGAAGCTTCCTTGAGAAGCTTTGCACAATTCTCCATAAAGTGCATAATAAGCTTGTTTCCTTAATTAAATACATTTGGCAGATGATTAATTACACTGTTAAGATTATTTTCCTGGTGAATAAAAGTTACAGTTAATGAAAATAATATTTTATTGTTCATCGGATAATTTTATAATACAGTGATTTTATTTATCAGATAAAATATTAGAAAACATGAATCTCGTAAATTGTGCCCGACCTCGGGTTTAATAAGATTTCTCGTCGACACATTGACAGTTTAAGGTTTACCAGCCTCAGGGAAAACGTTTCGTTATCCCGGCTCTGCTCAGCACGCATGCAAAACGAGGAATATATTAAAACATTCGATGTTTCTGAAAAAATCCACAAAACTTTCCAAAATTTATAAATATTATAAAATGATGATAAATGATAAAATAAATAATTTTTGGGGTGTTACACTTTACCGTAGAGTTTCAAGTTTGGGCTTCAATGGTGGAAGATGAAAAAAGAAGATTTAGGGGATGATCACCAAAGAGAAAAGTCTTAGGATGATAAGAGGAAGCAAGAAATAAGATTATTTTATCAAGCTAGAGAAAATGGCCTCCCAATGGTGTTGGTGCCATGGAGAAGAGAGGAAGAGAGAAACTTGAGAGGAAAAAGAAGATGAAGAAAGAAGAAAGGTGATAGCTTTTGGTGATTTCAAAATTAGAAATGAAAAGTGATAAAGTGAAAAGCTAATTTTTGGCTCCAAAATGGGCCTCATTGCCGTGGAATGTGGGAGGGAGGAGAGAAGAAGAAAGCTTCTCCAAGAAGCCAATAGGAAGGTGTTAGGAAATTTCCTCCAAAGCTTCTTCAAGAAGCCAAAACTCACATTTTTGAAAAGTCAACGATGATGTCACTTGTGTGAAGTCATCAAGGTGATGTCACATAAAGTGAACACTCTAAAAAAGATGATTAACACTCTACTAGAGCTATTATCCAGTGGACAAAAGTTACAGTTAACAAAAATAGTATTTATTATTCATTGAATAATTTCACAGTACATCGATTTTATTTATTAGATAAAATCTCAAAAAATGTAAACCTCGTAAGCTGTGAGGGATTAGCTTTCAATGAATCATTAGATAATGGACCAATTTGCCATGAATTAGGGAAATCGGGAGGATCTTTTTCTATGCCAGCAATCTTGGGGAAATAAGGACCTTTCTCTTTTTTGTCAATCATCTTGGAAGTAGGAAGATCAATATTAATTGATGATGAAGGGCTCTTACTAACCAAATTCTGTTGAGACTTACCTTGAATGCATTTTATGGGGGCATAGAGATTTGATGTCAGTGCAGATTTATCAAAAACATTAATGGTCACTTGATCTTCATCTACCCTCAAAATGAGCTCACCTCTTGGTACATCAATTAGTGCTCTTGAAGTAGCTAAGAATTGTCTTCCAAGAATAAGTGGAATGTCAGCATTCTCATCCAAATCTAAAACAAAAAAATCTGCTAGAAAAAAGAATTTATCCACCTTTACTAGCACCTCTTTAACTATATTATATGGGCATTTGATTGACCAATCAACTAATTGCAGAGACATCATAGTTGGCTTCACTTTTTCAATCCCAAGCTTGCGAAGAAGTGACAATGGCATTAAATTGATGCTAGCCGCTAAGTCACATAGAGCTTTCTTAATAGTCAGTTTGTCAATGGTGCATGGAATGCTAAAACTTCTAGGATTCTTTAACTTTGGTGGTAGCTTCCGCTGAATCATGGCACTACATTCCTCAGTAAGTGCCACAGTTTCATCTTCCTTGAACTTCCTCTTCTTGGATATCAAATCCCTCATGAATTTAGCATAAGAATGCATATGTTTGAGTGCTTTAGCAAAAGGGATGTTTGTAACACCCCCTTCCAGGTGGCATTACATTTAAGACCGACTCTTATATTTTTTAAATTCTTTGCTCAAGTTATAAAAGTGAATAGTGTAAGATATGAGTTTCAAAAGCTTCTTTTCGTGGATAACATAAACTGGTCAAATTTTGGGAACACAAAACATAAGAACCATAGAATAAATAAAAGACTCAAGTCATAGGAACTAAAAAGGCTTTTCATAAAGCAAAGTTTACTACATCTTTAAGTACATCATTTGCATATCCCAAAAACATAAAACTTAAGTACTCCAAAATAAACATACCTATACATATGACTACCAAATGAAAATTGAGCTTTGGCCAAGTCCAAACACCCGAAGAATGGGTTCCTGCACCGATCTTTGTCCAAAACCCCTTCGAGATCTCCAATAGACAAAGCCCCCAGTTGGGCCATGTCATTATCGACAGGAGTCCGAGCAGTCGACTCCACAGAGCCCTCCCTATAGGAAGCTCTCCGATCATCCCAAAGCTCCCCAAGAGGCATGTAGAACTCTAAGTGAACATCGACGTCCATAGTAAATGTAACTGCATCATGTCGGGTCCTGCTCCAACTCAAAGTGACATTTTCGTCATACCAGACACGTCCTATATCCCATTGGACACTCCATGCTCCGATGCCTCCATAGAACTATAGCCTAGTGAAACCTCGCAGGTCATAGACTTTTCCATCGTAAATGCGAAACAAAAGTAGATAGAATAATACAATAGAAGAGGTGAGATCCCTTACATCAATACCATCACGGCAGCAAGAAACAAAATGAAAGATAGTAATGCCTTTCATACACAACAACATCGAATAATAGCAGACATAATCATGTCAATACAGAGATGTTATGGAACAACAACATAATCATGTCAATACAGGATTATTATAGAGCAACAGCATAATCATGTTATTAACTGATAAGTAATTCAAGATAGTATACATCAATATATATATATATATATATATATATATATATATATATTGTTAGCCATGGCAACCATTACCCAAGAGGGGGTGAATTGGGTGATGACTAGTTTTAATGCAACTTTGACAAATTATGCATTTTAAATCACTCAATAAATAAATGCAGTGGAATATGCATAATAAATGTACAACTATTATAGATTACTTAACTACAACTTGAGATATAGGATAAATCAAGCAAATAAGCTAAATATCAAGTTCAACTCAAGCATATATAATTAAGGTACAAATATAAAGAGATAAAGTTTAGAAGATCAAACATAATAGTTTATCCTAGTTCGATCACCAATCCACTTGTGATCTACGTCCAGTCCTCAAGCAACCGCTAGAGATTTTTCACTATCTTCAAGCTTCAACAGGTGCTTGATAACCTTTACAATTAAGAGCACTCAACACACCTTGGGATACCTCACCCATGTGCTTGAGCCTCAAATAGGGATACCTCACCCTTTACAACTTTTGAGGGATGCCTCACCCTCAAGGGATACCTCACCCTTTACTAACTTTGAGAGATGCCTCACTCTCTAGGGATACCTCACCCTTTACAACCTTTTAAGGGATGCCTCACCCTCAAGGGATACCTCACCCTTTTCTAACTTTGAGAGATACCTCACTCTCTAAGGGATACCTCACCCTTTACTCTAGAGGGATACCTCACCCTCTCTTTTTCAGTTTACACAAAAGATAGAAGATAGAAACTCTCTTGAAGAGTAGATAAATACAAATTGAAGCTTTAATAATGCCCCTTTTGAATATCTCAAAATTTCTCACAAAAACAGGGCAAAAATGTTTTCAGGATTGATTCTCGTGTATGAGTGTTAGATTGATGTTATAAAGTGAAGTTCAACCCTTAATGAAGACCCAAGGCAAGTATTTATAAGTTGTATGAAGAAAAGAGCCATCGGGGGTGAAAAAGCCAAGCATTTAATGCAGTTAAAATAGCCATTGAAGTCTGTCAGACCACGTGTAATCGATTACACAGCCTATGTAATCGATTACATGGATGTTCGAATGTGTTCTTAGCTTTCTGGGTTCTGTGTAATCGATTACATTCTTGGTGTAATCGATTACATGGCTTCTGACTTGTGTGTAATCGATTACATTATCTATGTAATCGATTACATGACTCCTTGAACGTGTTCTTGCCTTTCTGGGCTTCAATGTAATCGATTACATCACTGGTGTAATCGATTACACGGCCTCTGACTTACGTGTAATCGATTACATGAACCATGTAATCGATTACCAGCTCTCTGTTTAGCTTGTAATCGATTACAAAACATGTGTAATCGATTACCTTGGCCTTTGAATACATTTTCAAGTCTAATTAAGCTTGTAAGCCATTTCTAACACCTCAAAATGATTGATTAAACATAAAACTTTTCATGAGTGTTGAATCTAAGATTAAAAATGATATTTCTTGAAAAACATATTTAACTTTGAATTTTTCCACTTATTTTGGAAACAATATTTGGAAAACCATTTGAGAATCATTGAGATACTTAGAGAGCACTTTACATTGATATTCTAAGACCTACATCTAATATACCTCTTTTGATCTTGGTCTTTTATCTTTTGATCTTGATCTTCTCTTTTGATCTTGATCTTCATCTTTGGCTTTGTTATCATCAAAAACCCATTTGATATGCTTCAAGACATAAGCATTCACATTCTCCCCCTTTTTGATGATGACAAACTAAACATTCAACAGAATGAGAAATATATGGATTTATTTGATTATCAGATAATTAAGTGCAACACTCCCCCGTAATGTATGCATGAGATAGAATATGTGAAAGTGCAAAACTTCCCTGTATACATGCAATATATTTCACTAATTTCTCCCCCGTTGGCATTATAAAAAAGAAGACATAAGCATTTAGATTTGATATATTTATTTCAGCCCAGAAAGATCAATATAAGAGTATAATCGTTTAGCACATCAAGATGTGATACCAATAGCAAATGCATATGAAGAGAAACTTAGATAGTATTTATCATTTATGCCAATAGAAATCAGAGTCATATACAAAAGCAATATAAGATTAGATAGAGATTAAGCAAAAGGAAAGCATCATGAAGGACCAAACTTGAAACAATAAAAAAGGTTCCAAATCATTCCAAGACAATTTCAAACATCATTTAAGCATATATTCCAAATGATTATGATCTAAAACACATTATTGTGCATTAAAAAACAACATATTATGCATCAAGTTGATGTATTATGTTGAAGACTGTGACATTATGCAGCAAAGTGTTATGCAACAAGACATTATACAACAAGGTGACCAATTTATGCAGCAGATAAGCATATTATGCAGTAGACTAATATATTATACAGCAGAATTAGAGATCTACAGGTGTTGAATATGCATGATGTGTATGCTGACCACATTAAAAATGATATTTCTTGAAAAACATATTTAACTTTGAATTTTTCCACTTATTTTGAAAACAATATTTGGAAAACCATTTGAGAATCATTGAGATACTTAGAGAGCACTTTACATTGATATTCTAAGACCTATATCTAATATACCTCTTTTGATCTTGGTCTTTTATCTTTTGATCTTGGTCTTCTCTTTTGATCTTGATCTTCATCTTTGGCTTTGTTATCATCAAAAACCCATTTGATATGCTTCAAGACATAAGCATTCACATATATATGTTTGGATCATGTCACGATAACAGATATGCTAATTATGCATATGCATGATGTGTATGCTGACCATCCTTATACATAATGCAACCAAATCATACTCCATGAAGTTAAGGTTTAGAGATAAGCGTTCTAGAAGATCTGTCCCCTCTTAAAAGACAGTCTACGCTGGATCACGAAAATGATAGTGCTTGTCGGGTCCTTGGTGTGGTGTGGAATGTGATTAAAAATAAATATCAAAACCAGTTGCCAAGTTGCACTAAAAATATAAAAACCTTGCAACCAATTGTAGTAAGCAAGGGTCGATCCACAGAGAACTAATTCAATTAACACTATCAATCCAATTCCTAAATTAAACTCTGATGAAAAATAAACAGTAAAATTAAAAGGGGGGTTTTGTTAATTAAAACTAACAAAAGAAATTAAACTTAAACCAAAGCAGTAAACACAAATTGAATTATCAAGTTAAAGATATTGGTTAAGAGATGGAATCCACCACTAGATTTATATGATTATGCTAACTTACATACTCTTTATACCAACATGATCAATTATGTTCTTATGTGATTGTGAGATAAATTCCCTGTTTTCCTTAAGTGTTGGCCAATTTAGCAACCGCTCAAATCAACTCCTAATCATTGATTAGTTATAAAGCAACTGCTCTTACAACTATCCAACAATTGCATTAAGATTTAGAAAACCAAACACACTAAGATCTAATCACACACCGGGATTAAATTACTTAAAACATATATTTCACTAGATTTATTACTGCAATCGCGCATAATATATCCAGATCTACCACTTTTATAATTGGTAAATAGCATAAAGATAATTATACCCACATGAACATCATACATTCTGCTAGATTTACTACCGCAACTACGCATAATAAACCCAGATCTACCACTTTGAAAGCGGGAACAAGTATAAAAACCTTCATACCAACAATAGATTCAGAAATATATGAATAAAAACATAACTGTATTGATATAAAGAAATATGCAAGATTCACATAATCAAAACTAGAGTTTCATCCTCCCTTAACCAATCAAGAAGTTTAGCCACACATGGCAAATTCAAAAATAGAAGAAGAATTAAAAGAAAACATTGTTCAGAACAAAAGAAGAAAAGAAAAACTAAAGATCAAACTAGTTTCCAAGGCTTGAGAGTGATTGATCTTTGATCGCTCGAATCCGAGTCTCCAATCCTCAATCGAATCCTTCCCCTTCTTGGTCTTTGTGTTTCTCTCAGTTTCCTTGACTACTCTCTCTGTCCAGACCTCCTTTAAGGGCTCTAAGCAACCCTATTTATAGGTTTTGAAACCTAATTTAGCATTAAAACTCGAATTTAAATTTCTGATGCGACGACACGGGCCGTGTCATGTTACACGGCCCAACCCGTGTCTGATTCTGATGTCAAATCTCCAGCTATTCCAAAGTCAGAGAAGAACACGGCCCACCCCGTGTCATATCACACGGCCCGTGTTATCGGTCAAGGCTAAAAACTGAATTCCCTTGTGAAGTCAGAGAAGTACACGGCCTACCCCGTGTCATTGGACACGGGCCGTGTTCTTCAAAATCTTCTAGTCTTCAAACTCAGAATAATACACGGCCTACCCCGTGTCATTTGACACGGGCCGTGTTGATCTTTTTCTTCTAATCCAGCCTTGATTCTTCATGAATGCCCTTCTTCCTTTGCTTCTGAGGGTAAAACTAATCTTCTTAAGTATTCATCTCTCTCCTCAAATTGCCATCAAGCTTGGTTTGATGCTAATGGACTCAAACACTCAAAGATATCCTGAAAAGCATAATTCATTTATGAGTGTTTATAACCACATTTAGCATAGTTTCACAATAAACATCCAAAGACAACTCTAAATCAGAAACTTAGCTAAATGTCAACAATTGAGCACATATGGAGTCCAATTAAATCAATCATAAGGCATTTAAAGTATGGAAATAATCGACAGATCAAATACCCTCACACTTAGCCTTTTGCACTCCTGGGCAAAACATAAGACCAAACCAAGGAACAGGGAAAACAAAACAAATTCAAAACCTAAAAATTTAAAGAAATCAATTTCCAATGATATTTAAGAGAGGTTTGTGAGCAAGAAGAGCAAGAAAAGAATCAAGGGATCAAAACATTCAAGAGATAACAATTCTTCACATTTCAAACCAACAAGCAAGGTATCTTCAATTTGAAAAGCATGAATTAAGAATGATAGATTCTCACAAGATACACTCTCAATCTCTCAAGTGTTTACAAGGTAAGTATTTCACTCAATTCAACCCATGAAAAACGCACTACCATAAGCTTGCTTATCTTCTACTTCTCCACTACTCAAACACATGCACACACAAATCAAGAGGACTTTATTTAAGATTGTAATGGGGCTAAGGTAAGGGAAGGAAATAATATGAGTATGGTAAGATGAGCACCCAAGAGAATGAAAGAACATTGGGGAGGAACTCAATTGACAAACATGAAATTTTTATCCCCTCAAATCTATATAATGCACATTCTCTTTACATATTCCTTTCCTTTTTCTTTCTTTTCTTTTACAACCTTTCTTGAATTTTTTCTTTTTCTTTACATATTTTTTTTTCACCAACACATTGTATATTACATATCAACTTGCACAGCTCCCACACTTGTCCTATTAAACACTTGCAAGCAAAAGAGCTCCTCTAATGAAAATGAACTAATGCTCTCCCATTCCCTAAGGTAAGGTAAAATCATGGTTTTTCACATAAGGCATATAATGAGATAAGACAAAGAATAGGCAAATAAGCTCAAGGGGTTAATCAAAGGGAAATAATGCAAGGTTGGCTATTTAGCCAAAGTAGTTAATCACAAAAGAATGCCTCAATCATGTTCATGTATGCAAGTGAAAATGTAGCCTCAAAAAGAATTAAAGCAAGTTCTAGAGTGATCAATATGACATGAGTGAAAATCACACAAGAAAGAAGAGAATGGCATAAATGCTAAATCCATCCATCAAAAGGCTCAAAATCTCACCAGGTATGCATCTATCAAACTCAATTCATCAATCAAACATCCAAAACCAAGCATGCCAAATTCAAGATGACAGAAGAAATTTATAAATCATAACCTTGAATTTCAATTGCTTCAAACTCATAGACTTCACAAATCTCAAAACATCATTGGAAACCAAATAAAAACACACAAATTTTTTTTTTGGTTTTTAACAGAATTAAAATGCAGAAAATATAAAACAAAAATTAAAAACAAAAAGAGTAAAATCCTCCCCACACTTAAATTCTACATTGTCCTCAATGTAAAGCTCAAAAGAGAAATAACATTCATCAAAATCATCAAGTAATGAAAGACAAGTAAAATAAAATGGAGGGAAAGAAAAGAAACATCCTTATCAAATGAGGAAGCTTCCACCAGGGTTCCATGGGCCTTCCTTAATTTCTTTGGCCCCACCACTGAATTGTAGCATGTTCACTTCATCAACTCTATTGACATTGTCTATGGTGGACCATGATCCAAAAACAAAATCTGCCACAATAGTGACCGCCATCTGGTGCACTTTTTTCTTTTTTGAAAATTCTGCAATGGGCTTCAACTCCATCGCCCTTTGTGTAATGCGAGATGCTTTGCAATCGTGTTATGAGCATTGTTGATAGATCCTTCAATACCATTTGTAGTTGCATAAACATAATCATCAGCTCTCAAATATGCAGAAATCTCAGTACAAATAGCACATATCATATCACCACCACAATCAGTACATGAGTGGCAATGGATAGAATCATTAAAACCAATTAAATCAGGAAATTCAGCACACAATTCAACATCAGTTTCCTCAACTAAATCAGCAAGTAAATTAATACGAAAAACAGAATGCTCCTCCATGGGATGCTTCATAGCATCAAAAATATTAAATTGAACAATCAAGTCTCCAAACTCCATGGATAGAGTTCCTGCATACACATCTATTTTGGTCCTCGCTGTTTTGAGGAATGGCCTTCCTAAAATGAGTGGAGCCTTGCTGGATGGTGACTCCCCCTCCATCTCTAGAATATAAAAATCTGCAGGAAAGATCAGCTCATCAACCTTTATCAATACATCCTCAATCAACCCGGCTGGATATGCATTGCTTTTATTAGCCAACTGAATCACAACATCTGTAGAATGCAAAGGGGCAAGTCCAAGAGAGTTAAAAATAGACATAGACATTACATTAATAGAAGCACCTAAATCTAGCATGGCATGCTCAAATTTGTAATTGCCTATAACACACGGAATTGTAAAAGTCCCTGGATCTTTGCATTTCTGAGGCATAGGCTGGATGAGAGCGGAAACATTTTGGTCCATACTGATTTTCTCATTACTCTTCAGCCTCCTCCTCTGGGTGCATACTTCCTTAAGAAACTTGGCATATTTCGGGATTTGCTTGATTGCATCCAGCAATGGAATATTCACTTCCACTTTCCTGAAAGTCTCAAGAAGATCGCTATCCTTTTCATCCTCAACTTTCTTGCTCTTAACCAACCTACTAGGGAATGGAGCCTTAGTGACATACTTAGGATGGAGTTCAGGAATACTCAACTTGGGAGCTTTAGAGTTTTGCCCCTCCTCATTTACCTCATTTGACTTTTGATCCTTGTCACTAGTGGCTTGTAGAGGAGGTGGAGATTCATCTAACCTCTTCCCACTTCGCAATGTGATAGCACTAACAATTTCTCTCGAATTCACTTCCGGTTGCGAGGGGAGTTTCCTAGAAAGTTGCCTCTGAACCTTATTGATTTCAGTGGCTAACTGCCCCACTTGATTCTGTAAGTTACTGATGGTGGCCCTTATTTCTTGTTGAAACTGAATGTTATTAGTGTCCATTTGTCTCATCAACTCTTTCAATGAGGGCTCAGGTTGCCTAGGAGCTTGAGCTTGTTGTTGCCTCTGAGGAAAAGGTGTTTGCCTTTGCTGAAACCCTGGAGGTCCAAAAGCTTGAGGTTGAGCTTGGGGCTGCTGTGCATAGTTAAAGTTGGGATGATCTCTCCACCCAGGATTATATGTGTTGGAGTAGGGGTTGTAATTCTTGGAAGAGCCATCATATCCCCCTACTGTTTTTACCTCCGCAGGTGTGTCCTCTTGCAGAGTAGGACACATATCGGTGGGATGTCCTGAAGAGCAACAAATCCCACAAGCATGTACTGGTACTTTCCCATTATCCATTAATTTCTGAACCATGGCAGTCAATTGAATCATTTGTTGCTGCAAACTAGTTGTTTCAGCCTCTTTAACAGCTCTCACTCCAGTGTCATTCCTGGTGAAGAATTGTTGAGTGTTAGCAGCCATCCTTGAAATCAAATTCCTAGCTTCTTGGGGAGTCTTGTCAACCAGAGCTCCTCCACTAGCAGCATCTATCATGTTGCGGTCCATAACTAGCAAACCCTCATAGAAGTACTGAATCAAAAGTTGTTCACTTATTTGATGTTGAGGGCAACTAGCACATAGCCTCTTAAACCGCTCCCAGTAATCATGAAGTGATTCCCCATGCCTCTGTTGGATGCCACAAATTTCTTTTCTGATGGTTGCGGCCTTTGAAGTAAGGAAATATTTGTCTAGGAAAGCCCGAGCCATGTCCTTCCATGTCTGAATGGATCCAGGTGGCAAGTAGTACAGCCACTCCTTTGTAGAATCTTTCAATGAGAATGGGAAGGCTCTAAGCTTGACTTGTTCTACTGAAATTCCTGCAGACTTCATGCTAGAACAAACCACATGTATCTCTTTCAAATGCTTGTTAGGGTCCTCCCCAGCTAATCCATTGAAGGATAGTAAAAGATGGATTAGGCCGGATTTCAGCTCAAATGCCCCTTCATGTTTAGGAATCTCTATGCACAGAGGTTGTTGGTCCAAGTTTGGAGCACCCAACATCCTTAGTGTATTTTCTGCCATCACTTCTTCTTCAGGTGGCTCAGATATCTCAGATGCCGCAAAACTGGAAAGTTCTATGTGACAGGCAGCTTCAACGTCAGCAGGTGTGAATTGTGAGCTAATTTGTTCAAAGTAACGCCTTAAACTCCTTAGTTGCTCGTTCACCTCTTCACCAGACATGAACACCTACAAGATAGTTGAAGAGAACAATTGAAACTATTAAAATTAAAAATAAAAACAGAGATAAAATAGGAAACAAATTAATAGCGCAATTGGAAAATTAGCTCCTCGGCAACGGCGCCAAAATTTTGTGTGGTGTGGAATATGATTAAAAATAAATATAAAAAACAGTTGCCAAGTTCCACCAAAAATATAAAAACATTGCAACCAATTGTAGTAAGCAAGGGTCGATCCATAGAGAACCAATTCAATTAACACTATCAATCCAATTCCTAAATTAAACTCTGATGAAAAATAAACAGTAAAATTAAAAGGGGGGTTTTGTTAATTAAAACTAACAAAAGAAATCAAACTTAAACTAAAGCAGTAACCACAAATTGAATTATCAAGTTAAAGATATTGGTTAAGAGATGGAATCCACCACTAGATTTATATGATTATGCTAACTTACATACTCTTTATACCAACATGATCAATTATGTTCTTATGTGATTGTGAGATAAATTCCCTGTTTTCCTTAAGTGTTGGCCAATTTAGCAACCGCTCAAATCAACTCCTAATCATTGATTAGTTATAAAGCAACCGCTCTTACAACTATCCAACAATTGCATTAAGATTTAGAAAACTAAACACACTAAGATCTAATCACACACCGGGATTAAATTACTTAGAACATATATTTCACTAGATTTATTAGCGCAACCGCGCATAATATATCCAAATCTACCACTTTTATAATTGGTAAATAGCATAAAGATAATTATACCCACATGAACATCATATATTCTGCTAGATTTACTACTGCAACCGCCCATAATAAACCTAGATCTACCACTTTGAAAGCGGGAACAAGTATAAAAATCTTCATACTAACAATAGATTCAGAAATATATGAATAAAAACATAACTGTATTGATATAAAGAAATATGCAAGATTCACATAATCAAAACTAGAGTTTCATCCTCCCTTAACCAATCAAGAAGTTTAGCCACACATGGCAAATTCAAAAACAGAAGAAGAATTAAAAGAAAACATTGTTCAGAACAAAAGAAGAAAAGAAAAACTAAAGATCAAACTAGTTTCCAAGGCTTGAGAGTGATTGATCTTTGATCGCTCGAATCCGAGTCTCCAATCCTCAATCGAATCCTTCCCCTTCTTGGTCTTTGTGTTTCTCTCAGTTTCCTTGACTACTCTCTCTGTCCAGTACTCCTTTAAGGGCTCTAAGCAACCCTATTTATAGGTTTTGAAACCTAATTTAGCATTAAAACTCGAATTTAAATTTCTGATGCGACGACATGGGCCGTGTCATGTTACACGGCCCATCCCGTGTCTAATTCTGATGTCAAATCTCCAGCTATTCCAAAGTCAGAGAAGAACACGGCCCACCCCGTGTCATATCACACGGCCCGTGTTATCGGTCAAGGCTAAAAACTAAATTCCCTTGTGAAGTCATATAAGTACACGGCCTACCCCGTGTCATTGGACATGGGCCGTGTTCTTCAAAATCTTCTAGTCTTCAAACTCAGAATAATACACGGCCTACCCCGTGTCATTTGACACGGGCCGTGTTGATCATTTTCTTCTAATCCAGCCTTGATTCTTCATGAATGCCCTTCTTCCTTTGCTTCTGAGGGTAAAACTAATCTTCTTAAGTATTCATCTCTCTCCTCAAATTGCCATCAAGCTTGGTTTGATGCTAATGGACTCAAACACTCAAAGATATCCTGAAAAGCATAATTCATTTATGAGTGTTTATAACCACATTTAGCATAGTTTCACAATAAACATCCAAAGACAACTCTAAATCAGAAACTTAGCTAAATGTCAACAATTGAGCACATATGGAGTCCAATTAAATCAATCATGAGGCATTTAAAGTATGGAAATAATCAACAGATCAGTCCTCGTCGTGCGTTGCAACAATTTTTCGACCAGGGGTATACAATGTGACAGTGGTCACTAGGTGGATCACCTCGCCTTGACGCCCCTTTAGATCCATCCGGGATCATACTTATCCAAATTCTCGCTCACTCCTAGGTATTACATGCCGACAATCTAATACTCAAGTGCATGCTCAAGAAATCAAATCACCGTTGTACCATTCCCAATAGTATTAAGGCAACCGCCCATACGATTGTCCAATACCATTAGTATCAATGATATTATATAGTCACCCATACAACTACATAATACCAATGATCCACTCGGGTCCAGCACTTCAGCTCAAAAGCACA
This sequence comes from Ormosia semicastrata, assembly GCA_029884595.1. Classification (NCBI taxonomy): domain Eukaryota; kingdom Viridiplantae; phylum Streptophyta; class Magnoliopsida; order Fabales; family Fabaceae; genus Ormosia; species Ormosia semicastrata. The sequence continues at coordinate 35,040,970 of JAQQTO010000048.1, read as the reverse complement.
AGATTAAATTCATAATCCACTTGGGTCCAGTACGTCGGCCTAAGGCATAATGCTAAATTCATAATCCACTTGGGTTCAGTACGTCAGCCCAAGGCACAATGTTAATACATGCTATCATAAAAGATTTCTATCGTTTAAATTCAAGAATCATTATTATCAAATCATGTGGAGCATTTTCATAATTCCTTTAGTATATAGAAACATTAAGTCTTCTTTAGTCTTTAATTATCATACTCTCAAGAATAAAGATAGAATTTAATCCAAATCACCAGCTTCTTCTAACTAAGTTCCTCGAATGACCTATGCTCATATCATTTATGAAAACCTAAAAAAAAAAAAAAACACAATATCCTTACCTCATCATTCCTTTCCTTTTTCATCTAAGTCTTTCAAAATTTCTCTATTTCTTTCTCAAGCTTGTTTTTCCTCTCAAGACTGAAAATCATTCCTCAAATTATGACATTATAATTATCTTCAATCTTACTCATAAATCCCTAAACCCTAATTTGTCTTCCAAATCACCTAAACAATATATCTTAGCATTCTTTCTAAAACTCCCATTATTCAACTTCTACATAAAGTTCTTTCCATCCTAATTACTCTTCCATCCCATTATCAAGTATTTTAGGTCTCCAATTCACTCTTTCATCTAAATTATAAAATGTCATGATTAAAATCAATTATCTATAATGGTAAAACTTGTTTTCTTCCCTCATTCAACTTGTAACCTCATGAATCATATCTTTGTCATCTAATCATCTAAGTCCTTAATAAATAAATATTTTTCTCATAGACACTTCTTCCTAGGCCAAGGTGGCCGTAAGCCTCAAGGAATCAAGGGAACCCAAAAATCATTCCTTTGTAACATAATTATAGCATGCCACATACTTTAATCATCACAATTTATGAAATTCATGCTTGTTATCAAAATCACGTATATCCATTAAATCACCACAATCATTTTTTGCATACAACAACATCATCTAATCATACAAGATCAACCAAGCATAAATCAAAATCACACATTCGGGTGGATGAATCCTCATGTAGACTCTCCAATCCCAACACAACCATTCGTTCCTCACCACCATAGCATGGTTGATGAGGTTAATCTCCCTCTTACCTTAAGTGTAGCCTCCTAGCTCCTTGTAAGTCCTTGTGTAGCAAACTTTTTCCACCAAGAGGTTCTTAGAATCAAAGCAAACACACAAGAAATAGTATCTAGGGCTTGAATAAGATCACCATAGGTCAAAGTATGGATTTACACTCTTTAAAAAAATGAAGCAAGAGAAAAGATTCAAGAACTTTACCTTAAGATTCTTGAACTTGAGATTTGAAGTAAAGCTTAAAGCAATACTTGAAGATGGATGAACTAGAGATTGATTTTCACACAAAAGTATCTTAGAATGATGTAGAGACTCAAAATCCAAGGTTATCTTGAATTATTAAGGATTTGGTGGTATATTTTGGAAATTGGCCCTGAGCTTCAAATGGGAAAAGTGCGAGTTGTGTTTAATCTTTGGTTGCTTGGATGAAAGGATGAATAAGTGATGAAATAAGTGTAGGGTGGTCCTCCAAAAATGGTATTGTCCATGGGGATATAGAGAAAATGAGAGGAGAAAGTAGAAATCAAAGTCTCACCTTAAGAGCTTCAAGTTAGGGTTTGAAAGAAAATGATGAAGATGAGAGAACTTGATGATGATCTCAACATAGAAAATCATCCATGAAATGTGTAGATCTAAGAAATGTGATTGGATGGAAAAAACAAAATGAAAGATACAAATGGGGTGTGGTGGCTATGAGGCTGAGAGAAAATGGAAAAGAGAAAATGAGATAGAAGCTTTAGGTCAGAGAGAGAAAGTGATAGAAATTTTGGAAGATGAAAAGATGGTAGCTTTTGGTGAAAAGATGACATCTTGTCATTTTTCCCCCTCCTCCAAAATCATGTGCACCTTGGGAGAAGTAACAAGACTTCCTTTGCAAGCTTCTCCTAAAGTTTCTTTGAGAAGCTTCGCACGTTTCCCAAAAAAGTCAATTCATGTTGTCATGTAGTGATGTGACGATGTCACTTAGATGATATCATAAAAGTGACTAGATCAAAATAATTTACTAAATTTTTACTGCAAGCTATTATCCAGTGGATAAAAGTTACAGTTAACAATGCCGGTATCTTTTATCCAATGGACAATAGGGCACACCTAAATTTTATCCGTCAGATAAAATCTTAAAAAATAAAAACTTCGTAAACTGTGTCTAACCTCAGGTTTAGTAAGATCCCCCGTCACCGTTTCTACAGTCCAAGGTTTTTTGGCCTTAGGGAAAATATATCATTTTCCTAACTCCACTCGGTGTGCACGTAAATTAAGAAATATATTAAAATAATCAAACAATTCAAATAATTCTAGAAAAATTCACAAAAATCACAAATATTATAAAATGAATATATATTATGAAACAAGCAAAATTTTGGGGTGTTACAATGTTTATTTTCAATTGCTTGAAAATATCAAGGAACTTTAAGAAATGCCTCTCTTGCTTCTCCTGATTCTCCTTCTTCAGTCTCTGAGGAAATGGAAGCCTAGCATACAATGAAAGGTCAAAAGGTTTACCTAAATCTGAATCCTTCTTCTTTCTTCATACTCTCAGTTGTTCCTCTTTCAGTTTGTCCTTCTCAATCTCTTCTTCTTTATTGCTATCTTTCTCTTGAACTTGTCTTGAAAGATTAATTCCTTCCGTAGCATCTTCTTTTTTCAACTGAGGACTAACAACTTTTCCACTCCTCAAGGACATTGCCATACATTGCTCCTTCGAATTGACTACTGTATCACTTGATAAGGTGCTTGGAGGTCTCTTAGAGAGTTGTTTTGCTATTTGACCCACTTGATTCTCTAAACTCTGAATAACTGCTCTTTGATTCTGAAAATTAGCTCTTGTTTCCTCCATAAAAGTGCTGGTGCTAAAAGTAAGTTTCTCAACAATACTTTCAAGGTTTGATAGCTTTTCTTGTTGAGATTGTGGAGATGGTTGTTGATAGGGAGGTGGTGGTGGTCTTAGCACATTCTAATTAGTCCATGAAAAGTTTGGATGATTCCTCCATCTTGAATTGTATGTGTTTAAGTAAGGATTACCTTTTGGTCTCGAAGGATTTCTCATATAATTGACCTGCTCTTGAGGAATAACACTAGAAATGCTTATTTTGCATCCACCATTGGCATGGTTATCTCCATAGAAATCACAAATTAGAGCTTGATGATTAATTACACTTACCTGCATATTACAAAGTTACTTTGTAAGGTTAGTGATTTGCTACGAAAGACTCTTATTCTGCGCAAGAATTTCATCAAGAGTGCCTTGCTCTATAACTCTCTTTTTAACTACTGCTCTTCCACTAGGCATCTGGTATTAATTAGTAGCCATGGTTTCGAATAATTCCTGCATCTTTTTAGGAGTCTTAATGTTTAATGACCCACCTACAAATGCATCAACCATAAGTCTAGCAGAATGATTCAAACCATTATAAAAATATGCACCTGTTGCTAAACTTTGAAGGCATGATAAGGACACTTTCTCAACAATCCTTTGAATCTTTCCTACACTTCACAGAGAGATTCTCCTTTATTTTGATTAAAGCATGCAATCTCATTCCTTATCTTCATGAACATTGATGGAGGGAAATACCAAGTGAGGAACTTACTGACTAGATCATCCCATGTAGAAATGCTTCCTTGAGGCTGGGCTTATAGCCAGTTCTTAGCCTTGTCCTTGAAAGAGAATGGAAAGAGTCTTAACCTAATAACATCATCACTTGCTCCATTATATTTAATAGTGTCGCACAGTTGCAAGAAATTAGTAATGTGCAAGTTTGGGTCTTCTGACTGATGACCCCCAAACTGATCCCTCTGCTCCAGCTGTAGCAGAGCTAGTTTAATCTCAAAATTATTTGCTTGAATAGCGGGTCACACAATACTGGTTGAGACATTTTCAGAAGATGGAGTTGCATACTTAGCCAACATGCATCTTCTTTGTTCAATATTATTTTCAGCCATATTTTCTTCTAGGCTCCTTCTTTCTCTAGATGCTTTTTGTTTGTTCTTATTATCTCTAAATCAAAAAGCAATTCTTCTGAATCCACAATACCTTGCATAAACAAATAAACAAGCAAACTAGAGTGAAATAAAGAAAAGTAATTAAAAATAAAAATAAAAATAAACTACTAATAAAAATAAACAAAGAAAATAAGATTGAATAAAAAGAACCAAATTAAAAAGAAAATTAAATAAAGAAAAGTAAACTTAAATAAGAAAAATAAATGCTTAAATTAGTGTCTCTTCAACTACTATTTAATATTGAAAACAATAATCCTTGGCAACAATGCCAAAAACTTATTGTGATGTTGGCAAGTGCACCAAATCACAAAAGTAATAAAGTAGTGAATAGAGTATTGATCCCTCGAGGATTATTTTAACAATTATTAATTTCGCCAAATTGAAACTATCCAAGCTATCGAAAAGAAAGTTGGTAAAAATAAAAGAAAACAATAACAAGAAAAATAATAAAAAATAACAAGAGAAAACTTAAAACAATTAGGCAAAGGTGAAAGACAATGATATGAAAGTGTTAGGGGTCAGATTTTACTTGAACTCTTTTGATGCAATTTCAAATATTAGTTTAATCAGGTTTTATTTCAATGATTCATGGTCAAATTCCCAAAATTAATTAATATCCAATCCTTTGGTATATTAATCCTCTCACACTATTTGGAATTAACTAATCCATTAGTCTAACCCAAAATAGAGTAGACTTTATAAAAAATGAGGGAATTAAGATAAAGACTACACAACCCACAACATTGATAGCAATATATTTTATTCATTTAATGATCCTCTCACTAAGTGTCTTAAGGTTCAATTTGGCTTAATTAAATTGATTTTGTCATATTTTATTATATTGGGCCTAATTGGATCATTGTGGGAATTATTACATGAATTAGTCTTAAATTATATATTGGGCAGTGTTCAGTATTTTAGATATAATCAGAGTTTTAAGCATTTGATTAGTATGATTCTAGTCTTGTAGGAAAGATAAGACAAATCCTAACAAGTTTCATGAAGACCTCAGGAGTTGAATCATACGTTTGGATAATTTAAATTGAAGTTGAAACAAGAGCCAGAATGTTGATCCTGAAAGCTTGACCTCTATGCACTCATTAGCCCATATCTTGAGTTATAGGGGTGAAATGGACATCAAACTAAGCCCAAATGAAAGTTAAGATCCAAATATATAACTCTTATGCAGACTCTTAAGGCAAACTTCATCGTTTAGGCATGCAATTAATGCTAGAAAATAGAGATGAGTTACTGACGAGTTTATGTCACTTAAATGGGCATAACTTAAGATGTAGGCCTTTAATTAACATGAGACTTAGGCCAAATGATTCCTAATGGACCTAGATTTGTAACTAATAGGTTCCTAATCATGTAAGACCAAATTAGGGGATAGTTATAGGGGTGAGCAGCAAAAGTCCTAGACTGAGTTTTCATTCTACACTTTTCATCCTCTCTCTAGATCTAGATATTTCTCTCTTCTCTTCCTTTTCTCTAGATTTTCTCTTATTTTTTGAGTTCTTCCTGTTACCAAGTGGCCTCAAACTCAAGAGGGGGGTGAATTGAGTTTATGAAATATTTTCACAAATCTTTCGTAAAACGTTTGTTAATCAATTTTCGTGGAAGCTATTGGATAATTGAAGTGAATAGATAAATGAGATTGAATACTTCACTCACAAATTAAATAAACCAAGATGAATAATATTCAAGCAAGCATATAAAGTAAATACACAAATGTAAAGAGATAGGGTTGAGAGAATCAAACACAAGGATTTATGCTGGTTTAGCCACCCCTTGTGACCTACGTCCAGTCCTCAAGTGAACCACTCGAGATTTTCCACTAAACTTCAAGCTTGAACGGGTGCTTGAAAACCTTTACAGATTGGAGCACTCAATAACACCTCGAGATACCTTACCCTTGTGCTTTGAGCCTCAAAAATAGGGATGCCTTACCCTTTACAACCTTTGAGGGATACCTCACCCTCTTTACACCTTTGAAGGATACATCACCTTCTTCTCAACAAGGCATACCTCACCCTTTTTGACTAGAGAGATACCTCACCCTCTTTACATAATAAACAAAGTGTTTGAATAATAGAAACTCTCTCAAAGAATAGATTGATACAAATTAAAGCTCTAACAATGGCCATTTTGAATATCTCAAGTTTTCTTACAAAAAATAGGGCAAAAACATTTTCAGGATTGATTCTCATATATGAGTGTTAGATTGATGTTCTAAATTGAAGTTCAACCCTTAATGAAGACCCAAGGCAAGTATTTATAAGTTATATGAAGAAAAGAGCCATTGGGGGTGATAAAGCCAAACATTTAATGCAGTTAAAATAGCTGTTGGACTCTGTCAGATTGCGTGTAAATCGATTACACAACAAATGTAATCGATTACATTGTTGTTCCAACGTGTTCTTGGCTTTCTGGGCTCTGTGTAATTAATTACATTTTTGGTGTAATTGATTACATGGCTTCTGACTTGCTTTGTAATCGATTATAATTTTCATGTAATCGATTATATGACTTCTGTCTTGCTGTGTAATCGATTACAATATCCATGTAATCGATTACATGACTCTTTGAACGTGTTCTTGCCTTTCTGGGCTCAATGTAATCAATTACCAACTTGGTGTAATCGATTACATGGCCTCTGACTTGCTTGTAATTGATTACATTATTCATGTAATCGATTACAAGGCCTCTGTTTGCTGTGTATCGATTACAAACATCATGTAATCGATTACATTGGCGTTTGAACACATTTTTCAAGTCCAATAAAGCTTGTAAGCCATTTCTAACACTTAGATCATTAGATTAAACATAAATGCCTTCATGAATATTGAATCCAAGATTAAAAACAACATTTCTTGAAAAACATGTTTAACTTTGAATTTACAAACTGATTTTGAAAACGATATTTGGAAAAACATTTGACAATCATTGAGATACTTAAAGGGCATTTTACATTGATATTCTAAGACCTATATCTAATATACCTCTTTTGATCTTGGTCTTTTCTTTTGTTCTTGATCTTCTCTTTTTTATCTTCATTTTCTCTTTCTGCTTTTGTTATCATCAAAAACTCATTTGATATACTTCAAGACATAAGCATTCACATTCTCTCCCTTTTTTATGATGACAAATTAAACATTCAATAGAATGAGAAATATATGCATTTATTTGATTATCAGATAATTAAGTACAACTCTCCCCCGTAATGTGTGCATGAGATAGAATATGTGAAGGCGTAAAACTCCCTCGTACACATGCAATATATTTCACTAATCTCTCCCCCGTTGGCATTATCAAAAAGAAGACATAAGCATTCAGAGTTGATATAATTATTTCAGCCCAGCAGGATCAATATCAGAGTATAATCGTTTAGCACATCAAGATGTGATACTAATAGCAAATGCATATAAAGAGAAACTTAGATAGTATTTATCATTTATGCCAATAGAAATCAGAGTCATATACAAGAGTAATATGAGATTAGATAAAGATTAAGCATAAGGAAAGCATCATGAAGGACCAAACTTGAAACAATAAAAAAGGTTCCAATTCATTTCAAAACAATTTCAAACATCATTTAAACATATATTCCAATCAGATTATGATCCAAAACACATTATTGTGCAGCAAAACAACATATTATGCATCAAGAAAGCATATTATGCAGCAAGTTAATGTATTATGCAGAAGCTTATGTCATTATGCAGCAAAATATTATGCAACATGACATTATGCAACAAGGTGACCAATTTATGTAGCAAATAGGCATATTATGCAACAGACTAATATATTGTACAACAGAATTAGATGCATGATTGATCCATTATGACAAGTTCAAAGATATTGATATTATACATGCCATTTCACATAGAAAAAACATATTCATTTAGCATATTCATGATATTAAACTAGTAAAGCATAGAGCAAGTCTCCACTTAACCAAAGGATACAAGTTCAAGCTTCTTGGAGACAATGAGGATAGCTTGAAGTATTTTTCTGGTTTTGTGCTTAGAGTAGCCACTTTTCAAGATATCCAAAGTCAATTCTTGGCCTTCAAGCACACCTACAACACACTTCAATTTTTAACTTTTGGTACCCAAATTTTCTTGGGTCTTTGTGTGTTAGTTTTTGGCAACGTGCCTTTGGGAACCCAAACCATTTTAGTTCCTAATATTGCAACGTGCCTTGTGTGTTATTGATATTCTTCCTTATATTGCAAGTTGATGCACTATGCCCTTTCCTACAAAGAAAGAATTTAATAAAGGGACTACTTGATGTACTTGATGAAACAAAGAAATTCTTGAGAAACTTTTGTTGTTTATTGGGATTATACCCTAAACTAGCCTTTTGAAAAACACATCTTTGGTTCCCAAGCAATATGTTCAAATTATCTCTTTCAAAGGTAAATTTTGAAAGAATGTTTTTCAAATCCTCAATCTCAAATTCAAATGCTTTACATGATGAGCAAGATGAGGGTGTAGATGCATTATCAAGTGATGAACATGTCATGCATGAAGAATTTGCATCTATCAATCCAAGAGTTTCATTTTCTAATTTTAATTCCTCAATTTCTTTGTTTAAAGCAGAAATTTGATTTTCAAATGAGAAAATTGATTTCTTGGATGATGAAACAAGTTTTGCAAGTCTTACAGATTCATTATGCAATTCTTTAAATGCATCTTACAATTCATCATAGGAAGGGGAAGAGTTTGATTCAGAATTTGAGGATGTTACCTCCATGTCGTCTCCATCTTCCTCTTCTCCTTTAGCTATGAAACATAGTTTGACTTTCTCATTATCTGAGCTATCGGTTGAATCCATGTCATTATCATCCCAAGCTATGTAGGGTTTTCTTTCTTTTTTCTCCCTTGAAGATCTTTTGTGATATTTTTCCACTTTACTTTGATAAATTGGGCACTCCATCTTCATGTGACCCAATTCTCCACATTCATAGCATGTAGGAGTGGATGAGGTTCCTTCCCCTTTGTGATAGATGTTCTTTTGGGGAAAGAGAAGTCTTCTTTGAGCTCCACTCTTCTTGAAGAATCTTCCAAATTTCTTTTCTAGTAAAGCAAGATTCTCTTCATATATTTCTAAGCCATCTCCATCATTTTCATCATTTTCATCATCATTAATCATGGAGGAAGTGGGCTTGAGAGCTATTCCCTTCTTTTTCTTGTCAATCTCTTCACTTTGGTTGAGTCTATTCAATTCCAATTCATGATCTTGGAGCTTGCCTAAAATTGTGGATAAGGTCATGATTGAGAAATTTCTTGACTCTGATATAGCCGTCACTTTAGGTTGCCAATGCCTGCTCAAACATCTCAACGCTTTGTTAATAAGATCTTCATTAGGAATAGTCTTTCCCAATGAAGTAAGATGATTTACAATATGTGTAAAACATTTTTGCATTTCTTGAATGTTTTCATTTTGGTTCATTCTAAAAAGCTCATACTCATGAGTGAGAGTATTGATCCTTGATCTTTTCACTTCACAAGTACCCTCATGGGTTACTTGTAAGGTGTCCCATATTTCTTGGGCAGGTTTAAAATTTGAGACTCTAAAGAATTCATCATACCTCAAGGATGTGGTAATGATGTTTTTGGCACTCAAATTATATTAGACTTTTTTCTTATCATCATTAGTCCATTCACTTCTTGGTGTATCAACCTTTACACCATTAATAACTTTTATGGGAATAAAAGGACCATTTTCAATAGCATCTCATACATCTAAATCAATAGCTTCAATAAAATTTCATTCATTCTTTCCAATAAGCATACCCATCCCCATTGAAAAGGGAGGTTTATAGATAGAAGAACTTTTTGAAAACTCATTTGAGGAGGCCATCACTTTCTCTTGAAGCTGCTAAGCCCTTTATACAAGAGCCTAGCTCTGATACCACTTGTTACCAAGTGGCCTCAAACTCAAGAGGGGGGTGAATTGAGTTTATGAAATATTTTCACAAATCTTTTGTAAAACGTTTGTTAATTAATTTTCGTTGAAGCTATTGGATAATTGAAGTGAATAGATAAAGGAGATTGAATACTTCACTCACAAATTAAATAAACCAAGATGAATAATATTCAAGCAAGCATATAAAGTAAATGCACACATGTAAAGAGATAGGGTTGAGAGAATCAAACACAAGGATTTATCCTGGTTCAGCTACCCCTTGTGACCTACATTCAGTCCTGAAGTGAATCACTCAAGATTTTCCACTAAACTTCAAGCTTGAATGGGTGCTTGAAAACCTTTACAGATTGGAGCACTCAACAACACCTTGGGATACCTCACCCTTGTGCTTTGAGCCTCAAAAACAGGGATACCTCACCCATTACAACCTCTGAGGGATACCTCACCCTCTTTACACCTTTGAAGGATACCTCACCTTCTTCTCAACAAGGGATACCTCACCCTTTTTGACTAGAGGAATACCTCACCCTCTTTACACAATAAAAAAAGTGTTTGAATAATAGAAACTCTCTCAAAGAGTAGATTGATACAAATTGAAGCTCTAACAATGCCCATTTTGAATATCTTAAGTTTTCTTACTAAAAATAGGGCAAAAATATTTTCAGGATTGATTCTCGTATATGAGTGTTAGATTGATGTTCTAAATTGAAGTTCAACCCTTAATGAAGACCCAAGGCAAGTATTTATAAGTTATATGAAGAAAAGAGCCATTGGGGTGATAAAGCCAAGCATTTAATGCAGTTAAAATAGCCGTTGGACTCTGTCAGATTACGTGTAATCGATTACACAACAAATGTAATCGATTACATTGTTGTTCCAATGTGTTCTTGGCTTTCTGCGCTCTGTATAATCGATTACATTTTTAGTGTAATCGGTTACATGGCTTTTGACTTGCTTTGTAAATGATTACAATATCCATGTAATCGATTACATGACTTCTGTCTTGCTGTGTAATCGATTACATGACTCTTTAAACGTATTCTTGTCTTTCTGGGCTCAATGTAATCGATTACCAACTTGGTGTAATCGATTACATGGCCTCTGACTTGCTTGTAATCGATTACATTATTCATGTAATTGATTACAAGGCCTCTGTTTCCTGTGTAATCGATTACAAACATCATGTAATCGATTACATTGGCCTTTGAACACATTTTTCAAGTCCAATAAAGCTTGTAAGCCATTTCTAACACTTAGATCATTGGATTAAACATAAATGCCTTCATGAATATTGAATCCAAGATTAAAAACAACATTTCTTGAAAAACATGTTTAACTTTGAATTTACAAACTAATTTTGAAAACGATATTTGGAAAAACATTTGAGAATCATTGAGATACTTAAAAGGCATTTTACATTGATATTCTAAGACTTATATCTAATATACCTCTTTTGATCTTGGTCTTTTCTTTTGCTCTTGATATTCTCTTTTTTATCTTGATCTTCTCTTTTTACTTTTGTTATCATCAAAAACCCATTTGATATCTTCAAGACATAAGCATTCACACTTCCCTCCCATTCATGGAGGGGTAGGGCCTTTAATCAATCCAAGGTATTGAACATTCTTGATGCTTAATCTTAAGATTCTGTTTTAATTGTTTACATGCAATTATTAATCAAGTTTCTCTCCTTCATCTTTACTTAATTCTGATTGAGTTGCTTAATTTGATTGGAATTTTCATATGATAATTGCATAATTATTATATGTGAAAGATGAATTATAGAGACTAAACAAGGCATTGAAGGTGTTTAATGAAATGTTTAGCTCAGCTGGATCTTGATTTTTAAGTTAATTTGAGTTTTAGATGGATGCTTAATTTGTTTAAGCTTAATTAAATGAATTCTGAATGCGTATCTAGTAGAAGATTCATGGATCATTTCACTACAAGAATTTTATAAATTAGCTACCAAATTTAGCTACAAAAATTTTAGTAGCTAATCTATAGCTAATTAGCTACGGATTAGCTACAGATTAAATTTTTGTAGCTAAATTTCGAATACAGAAAGTTAAAAATTCTATCAAACAAATTGCTACAGATTAGCTACACTTTAGCTATGAAATTTAGCTACAAAAAATTTTGGAAGCTAATCTGTAGCAAATTAGCTACGGATTAGCTACGAAATAAAATTCCCTAGCTAAATTTTGAATCACAAAAGGAAAATTTTTATCAAGCAAAAAGCTACGAAATTACTACAATTTAGCTACGAAATTTAATTAAGAAAATTTATTTCGTAGCTAATCCCTAGCTAATCCGTAACAAATTAGCTATGGATTAGCTACCAAATTTTTTCATGGCTAAATTTCAATTCCATAAAAAAAATTGACAAAATCAGCTCTATTAAATCATGTACGCGCGCCCAGACTAAACTTTCCAAAATCTCAAATCCCTTATCCATCCATCCCTCTCACCTTCCCATTTACGTCTGTCACCTCATCCCATCCATCTCATTAACTTTACTAACTATCTTCATTCTTTCTTTCTCTCCCTCATTCACTCGCTCGTTCTCTTTCTTGCTCGCTCGTCTCTCTCGCTTGCTTGTCCTTCCCTCCTACCGTCCCACTTTCGTTTGCTCTAGCTCATCTCTATCACTCAATTTTGTCTACTCTGACCATCTTCTTTCTTTTTTGTTTCTTTGATTCTCACTCACTTTCTCTCTCGTTTCTTTGTTGCTGGAAAATAGAGGAATAAGGCAAGAAAAAGAAAAGAAAAGGAAGAAAGAAGGAGAGGTAAAGCTTGAAGAATCAAAGGGAACAAAGGAAAACCATGAGGTAGGGGGTTCTTTGCTAACTCTTAGCTAATCTTTTCTTATTGATTTTGAGTTTGAAATCTGGTACATGGAGCTAGACAAGCTCATGGCCAGAGCTAAACTAGAAAAAGGGTTTTTAATTTTTATGTTGTGCTCCTATATATTTTATCTTGCTTTGGTCCTAAACTTTCCTTGAGATTTTGAATGAAAGCTTGTGGTATTGGTTGATGTTTGAGGCTCTAATGTTCACGGTTGAGTTGGGTTAAGAGCAAAATATATTATGTTTGAATTATTCATTTAAATTCTAATGAGATTTATGTCGAAGTTGTAACGATTTTAGTGATATGTATGACCAAGTTTTACTTATTTGAATATCTCAGCTTAATGCCCTATTTGAGACCAGATTTGTACTCATTTTTATACTTGATTTAATAAGAATCAGCCTATTAACACATAGTTTATTGCTAATTCTAGCTTCCTGTATTCTATCATAAAACCATAAATCAAACCTGATTATATTATGGACTATGGGTGTACATTAAGCCTGAGATCCAAACCATACTAGTCTAGTCCACACACACAATAAGAGGGCTTGTTCTACAGTTTCAGTTTTACCCTGGCAATGGGGGCATAGTTGATCTGTGATGATTTTCCTTTTGAACAAATTAGCTCTTATACATATAGCATTGTGACATGCTTTCCACCAAAATAACTTACTTTTTTGAGGAATGGGAGGTTGCCATAAAACACCCTAGACTTGTGCAGGTGTAGGCAAAAATGAGGATGTACTATCCTTCTTTTTACATTGATCCTATTTTGTTGCATAGTACCCAATTTTAACAGTATATTCATCGGCTTTAGTAAAAGGCCAAACTAGGACATCCTTTTTTCCAATGCAACTGATTGGTGTTTTAATGGCACTAATAGCCATTTGAGGTGGAAGCATATCTTTCAATTTCCTCAAGTCCCATTTATTGTTGACAAGGTCCATCTGTGCACTAAGTTTCATATGAGATGGATTGCTTTGTTAGAATAAAGTGTAAAAGTCTTAAAACAAATTTTAGACCCTTGATTTAGTTTTCTTCTAATGGCAGAGCCATTGATTAAGAATGAGAAACCCTCTTTCATGCTGCTTATTTCAGAATCTGTTTGTTCTCTTTTACATAATATCTCATTTTCCCTATCCAAAGTTTTTCCTAGAGTATATGAAAAAGGTAGCAAATTCTATTTCTCCCAGGAATAGATTATGATCTTTCCAAGAAGTGTACATGAATACATTTCCCTTGGAGATTTTGAAACAAAGGGAGCTATGTAGTAGTAAAATTTCCTGATCTAGCCCATATGCTTTGCCATACTCTTCTCTCCATTAATCCATCTAATTACATACTGAATCTTATAAAGAGCTCCTTTTCTGTGAGGGAAAGGGGTTACAGATTCTGCAATCCTACTTATCCTTCCTCCATAGGGATTCCAAATCATTAAGGGGCAATCATCTTGTAGAAAATTTTTCCACAGTGCATTGAGTGAATTTTCTAGGATCACTTGTCTTACAAAATCTTATTTGGCCTTTAAAAATAATCCATTAAACTAGAAATCAAATCTCTACCATTGTATAAAAAATTACCATTTTTGAGATACCACTTTGATGATATTTGATTTAGGTGGGCTCTGTCAAATCTGGGTGCCTAATGGATTAGTACAACATCTATTTGCGAGCAATTAAAGGCTCTGTTTAGCTTTAATTAATATGCAAATTACACAAGGATGTGACTTTTTGCTAGAATAATCTCATCGATACAATTTTAAAAGATGTCTGGCTTTATTTAACAAATCCTATAGAAAATACGTAATAACATTAGTCTTATTACACTGTAGTTGTCCCCTAATTAGTAAAGGCATCATAAGATACATTAACATGAATAATAACAAAGATTGTATAGATGCAAGCATACACAATTCAATAATCAACATAATTTCTAGTTACTTACCTTTAATTTGAAGATTCTTGGTCTTAAGGCTAAGCTACGGCTCCCTTCTAGCCCTTTACTCCACCATAACTATCCCAAGGCTTGAGACTTTGCCAATACCTTCCCAAGGAAGTAATCAAGTAGAGAAATTCTTTAAGATTCTAACCATTTTGTTGTTTATTTAATATCCTAATTATACAAGGTTTAATTAATTGTTAAATCCTTCAGTCCTTAACCATATAGAGTAAGGTTGTGGGCAATAATGGAAGCATTTTTTAGGGCTTTATGACTCAATATGAGTAAATGAGACAGTACTAGGGATTTAAAGTACTTTAAATTGATATTTGTATGGCTTCTAGAGTTATATTAATTTTATGGATAAGCTGTGAATTGGGGAAAAAGAAATAGGTGTTATGCATGTTTCTGAAATAAGAGGTATGCACTGAAAGCATTGCTTAAATTTGTCATCATTTTGAGTAATTGAGATTTAAATGTAGCTTTTTCCACCTCTCCTCAAAATTGAAGCTCATTTTTTCCTACTTTTTTCATCAAGTTAAAGTTATTATTGCTCATTCATGTGTTTTCTCTCTCTGTGTGTGTGTGTGTGTGTGTGTGTGTGTTTGTTGAGGAAGATGATAGTACTTTAAAGTTTCCTTTATATTAACTATTTATGTTTTGAAATGCTTTAGCTATTAAAATATTTCAGAAGGAGTGACCCTTGGATGGAAAGAACTGCACCCTGCAATTCTGTCAGTCCAAGTGCATTTTTAGTTAATGAATTTGAGGAAGAACTTTTTAGACTATACTTGAAAACTTGTTTTGAACCAAGGTGTGCATGTGAGTATATATATAGTATTAACATCTTCCTGTCCTGAAGTAAAAGTTTGTGCAGACATAATTAGTCTTGTATATGTAATATCTGCTAGATATCCCATTTTTTCTGATTATAGCTTGAAAACCTTTTAATGAATTCAGGTATGTAGATGCTGAGTCTTGATCATTTAAGTGTTATAACAAATTCCTTCTTTATAGTTTTTGTTGTGTAGTTCTAGTAGTAATCTATAGCAATGGCAGTTGGCCTTTAAAGTGCCATTTTATTGCAGTACTTTTGTGCATTAAAATAGTAGCCATAGAAAAATATATATGAAATTGGACCTTACAAATGTCATAGTTCTGATGTCAGGGTTCTCATCCCCTTTGTTATGCGCAAAGTGAGTATGGAATGCAGATGCAGATGAATTGGTAGACTTCTTACTTACTATCATGAAAATATATTGTGCTTAGATTCTAGGTGTCTAGATTATATGGCATGACTACTGTTGAAATAGAGAATATTTGAGAGAAATTATGTGCTTTGTGTACACACTGTCCATCTTAAAGGTTCTGTCCATCTTAAAGGTGTAGTCATAATTTTTAAATGTGTAGGATGTGTCCATTCACCTGCACAAAGCGTATGTGTGTTTGCCATGTTTAATGGATCACTAACTTGGAGCTGAAAAAAGTATCACTGTCACATGCTAATTCTTTAAATGACTGTACATTGATCATTTTTCGAGGAAGTTTTGCATATTGATTTATTGCACTGAAGTTTAAATTTACTTTTTTGTTTTTTTGTTTTTTTTGTTTGTTACTTGTTAGCTTTATGAGGAGGATGTCTAATCCACCCTTTTTGTATTCTTTTAATCCTTATTTCCTTCTCTTCAATAATTTTTTTTTATTGAAAGAAAATTGATCCTGATATCACCTTCCCTGCAAATAAATTTGGAATCATTTTATAACTCTGCCTACAATAAAATTTCCCATGTTTTCTTGTTATTCGAAGGCAGCCATCTAATTAAAATTTAACACAGATAGCACAAAGTTCTTCAAGGATTTTATGATTATGGAATTGAGAATTCTATGGTGCCTCTTTATTGTGGCGCCTCTGTCCAAATGGCTATATTAATGATTTTAGATTTTTATTGCTTGAGTCTTAATGTAGAATAAAATGATGGGGTATACCTCTTATGAACTTTATTGTTGAAGTTTGTCAGTTGGCAATTACTAATGTAAGGTTGAAAAGGATGGGGCTTGAAGTCAAAACAGTGATTGAATCTATAGGAACAATGGAATATGTTTAAGTTCTTTTAAGTAGATATCTATTTGGAGTAAAATGTTGATGGGACTAATATGACTTCAGATAGTTTGATAGAAGTTTTGGGGCTTTTGATTTCATGGAAAAGAGAAGGAATATGATTTAGAGTTGTGAAGGAACAAATTGAGGTTTCAGGGGCCTGATTCATAGGTATGATGACTATGTGTATATATAAATACTCTGTCCATATAGAGAAGGCATACATAGGGCAAACCTGCCTCACACTCAAATAGTAAATCTCACTATCAAATTTCTTCAAATATAAAGTACTTTAAGTTTGAGAAAACGAGAAGTAGTTTTAGACTTGTAAACCTATTAACATGCTAATATTTGTTTTCTTCTTTTGGGACTAGAATTCTCATATAAAAGTTGCTTAATCAGTAGAATTAGATCTAATAAATGCACCTTCCAGTCTTAGAAACCCCTTGAAGGCTCTAGATCTTTAATATTTTTTCTTAAAATTCTGATGTATTATGTTTTAGTCTATACGTAAGAGTCACAACTTAGATATTGACATTCATGGATCTAGCTTTGCTTCATCCTCACAGGTTACTGGTTCCTCCAACATTGTTTCAACATAGGAAATCATAAAGGAAGCTGTTAATGGAGCCCATCTTAAGGATTGTTGGCTCCCAAGCAGGAAGTGTTGTGCCGCAGGCACCATCACAAGGTAACACAATTAGGAATGATCATAAAGTTGGTGATGATAGGGCTAACTTTGATTGATTAGTTGAGTTTATTGATGATGGGATTAACTTGTTTTGAACTATTTGTATTAACTAAGTTAGATTAGTTATGCTTTCTTTGTAGAACATGTTTTGAATTTATTAATACAATTATGATATTTTGTTGTTTTGCTCAACTTGTTTGTTGGATTTTTCTGTTTGGATTGAAATATTTATATAGGTATAATTTTAAAACAAATGAATTATCATTATAAAATTAATTTGGATTAGCTTCAGAATAGCTAGGAAATAGTTACGAAATTGCTATAGATAATTACTACGGATTAGCTACCGAATTGCTACAAATTTAGCAACATAATTGCTAGGAAATAGCTACGAAATTACTACGGATAATTGCTAAGGAATAGCTATGGAATTGCTAGGGATAATTGTTACAGATTGGCTACGAAATTGCTATAGATTTAACAATATAATAGCTAGAAAATAGCTACAGAATTGCTAACGAATTGTTAAAATTAGCTACAAAATTTTTCATAGCTAATTATCTACGGAAATGAATGAAGTTTTAAGCAAAAATTAGCTACAGGTTAGCTTTAGATTAGCTACAAAAATTAAAAAATTATCTACAAGATTTTGACTACGGACCAATCCATAACTATTTTGTAGCTAATCCATAGCTAATAAATTTAGCTATGGATTAGCTACGAATTAGTACAAATTTTTCTGTAGCTAATTTTTAAAATTCTTGTTGTGTTTTGAGGTGTCTTGATATGATCTAAGACCAAGGATTTGATTGATAATTGAATGGACCTTTAGTTATCAAGGATAGATTAAAATCAAGATTGAACAATTCTCTTGGATTGGTTATTTCTTAATTCTATTTTCTCTTCTTTAATTGCTTTTTGTTCCTGTTTCTGATCTTACAAACCCCTTTCCCCCTATTTACTAACATCTTAATTTGATTTTGTGATCATAATCAGAGTGATCTGCAGGTTCGACTCGGTGTTACCTTATATTACAAGTTATTTTCGTAAACTAGTTATAAATTGATAAATTTGGTAGCCTTGGCAGTTATCAAATTTTTGACACCGTTGCTGGGGAGTATTCTGATTTTGATCAATCTTATTAGGAATATATTTGACTAATAATCCCTTGCTAACCCTTGTGTTGCTATGTTTTGGTGGTTTTTAGGCAAAAATAGGTGATTACGGGTCACTTTGCAAAATTTTGTACTGACAACAAACATTCCCAGAATGAGCTGAAACTTGGTTAGTTGAAGGAAAATGGCCTAATAAACAAGGCTTATAGCTTTGTTTTGTGGTCACCCCTGGTTTGCCCAAATTTCATCATTTAGACCACTTTTTTAATTTTTAAGATTTTTTATTTCATTTTTTAGTTTTATTTTTGTGTAGTTTTCATCTTGTGGTGGTCCATGATTTTTAAAAATCATTAGATAGGTTAACTAGATTTATTTTGGTAGATTTGTAGTGTTGTCTAGTGTATTTTGCTTGCTTGCTGTTTTTGTGCTTTATGTGCTTTAGATGATGTATGACTAGGTCTTCTGCTAGCCAATTACTTGATATTGATCTTGAGATTGATAGGACCTTGTATACACTGATTAGAGCTCATAGGCTAAGTGCAAGAATTGTTTATGAACTTGATTTTAATCTTGATTTTGAAAGTGAACCCGAGATCTTAGGTAATTTTACAATTATGGGTGATAACATGCAGAATAGGACTCTTACGAAACTTGCTACTCCTGATGTAACTTACCAGTCTTTGTGTATTCAATATCCTGATCTTAATGCTAATTTTGAATTAAAATCTGCATTGATATACTTGTTGCTCAAGTTTCATGATCTTGTAGGTGAAGACCCTCATAAGCATCTTAAGGAGTTTCTTGTGGTCTGTTCAACCATGAAGCCACAAGATGAGGGCATGAGGAGCACATCAAGATGAGGGCATTTCCTTTCTCACTTGTTGATGCAACAAAGGATTAGCTGTTTTACCTTTCACTAAGTTCAGTCATGAGTTGGGATGATATGAAGCGGTTATTCTTAGAGAAATTCTTCCCTACATATAGAACTACTGCCATTAGAAAAGACATATGTGGCATAAGGCAGATGACAGGAGAGACCTTGCATGAATATTATGAGAGATTTAAGAAGTTATGTGCAAGTTGTCCTCATCACCAAATCAATGATCAACTGTTGATCTAGTACTTTTATGAAGGCTTGCTGCCAATGGACAAAAGCATGGTGGAGGCTGGGAGTGGAGGTGCCTTAGTTGACAAAACCCCTACTGCAGTAAGAGATTTAATAGCAAATATGGTAGCAAATGCACAACAATTTGGCACACGAGTCATTACCTTAACCAGAGGTGTCAATGTGATTCAATTGTCTCATGTTGATCAATAGAGAATAGAGCACAGACTTGAGGAATTAACTTCTTTGGTGAGACAGTTAGCAATAGGATAACAATTACCTATGCAAATAGCTACAACTATGTGTGACATTTGTTCTTGTTCATCTTATCCTACAAATGCATGCCCTACATTTCAGGATGATGGTTCTATTTTTCCAGATTAATTTGTTGCTGCAGCATGTGTCTTTCCTGGTAAACCACAATTCTAACAGTAACAACAAAGATATGATTCATTCTCCAACACATACAATCCTGACTGGAGAGATTATCCTAACTTAAGATATGGGAATGTAGCACCACAACAATAGTACAAGCAACTCTTCTAACAGCCAATAAGACTACAGCAGTTTCAACCTCTAGCTGGACCAAGAAGACAACAATTTCAGCAGCCTCTGCAACTACCAAGTCTAGCAGCCACAAAACCTGAGTCTTCATTTGTAGATTTGGTGAAGAAGATAGCCACTAACAACATACAGTTCTAGCAGAGGATAGAGGCCACCATACAAAATTTAGAAACCCAGATTGGACAATTAGCCTCCTCACTGAGTTAGTGGCCATGGAATTCTGACAGCAAGATCCACGGCCTGCCCGTGGAATGATCCACGGCCGTGGATCGCAGTACGCATCAGTTTTTAAGTTTTTATTTTTATTTCTTTTGGGGGCTTTTTAGCCAATTAAAACCCTAGGGTTATAAATAGAGGTTCTGAATACAATGAGGGGGTTCTAATTTGGTTTTGGAGGAGGCACATTGGAGGCTTTAGTTCTTGATCTTTCTTCCCTCTTCTCTCTTGGATTACGAGTTTGGATGTTTAAGAACATGTTTTCTGATTTCTTCTTCTCTATGTCTGATTAGTTTCTTTTGTTTCTAGGATTGGGCAATGCCCTTTGATACATTGATAATGATTAATTGACGTTGCTTCCCTTTTTAATGATCTTGAATGTTCTTTGATTCAATTCTTATTGCTTTTATTCGTGTGAATTTGCTGGCCACTTATTTGCATCTCATAGGCATTTAGGGACGTATTGAGAGGTGAACATAAGTGTTGGAACCATAAGAATTGAACTTAAGGTCTAAATCACGAAAGTAGTTTTAGCCTTTTGAGGATTCAATGAATTACCACAAAGCGTAATGAGTTCAATTTAAATTCAATTACCACGAGAGTAGGAATTGGTTTAATTGGGCATGGATCTTGTATCTTGAGAAAGAACATTAACTAATTTAGGGTAATTCACCTTCAATTGAATTTCAGATTTAATAAAAGGGTTGTCAATTAGGATTTATCTTATATCATTGTGGTATCCCAATCTTGGAAGCTTTCTTGAATCTGAATACCATTCTTGATTACTTACTATTTTTGTTCTGAATTCTGTTTTCTTGATTTTTATTTAATTGTTTTGTTATTACGTTCTTCTTAAAAAACAATCATATTCCCTTTTGTTTAATTGAATTGAATTAATTAATTAATTGATATTCATGGACACAGTCCCTGTGGATTCTATCTTTTTATTACTTGACAACGAAACCGTACACTTGTGGATTTCACGCACCAAGTTTTTGGTGCCATTGCCGGGGACTGTGTTTTTCTTGAATATTAATTTAATTTTTAATTTAATTATTTTAAACCTTTTTCTTTTATTTGGTTCTTACGTTCTTGATTTCTCTTTGACTCTCTGCAGGTAATTTCTCTTGTTTATGCAAAGTACTAGATGTTCTGGGACTCTTATTGAAGCAGATCCTAAAATTGAAAGAACTTTACGTAGAAGGAGAAGACAACAAAGGCAAAGAGTAAGAGAAATATCTAAACCAACACTTGTCATGGCAGCAGCTGAAGATAATAAACCTTTAAAAGAGTATGCAGCCCCTAATGCTCGGGGTTTGCGATCTGGAATTGCTCGACCAGACATTGAAGCTAGGCACTTCAGCATACCTCCTGCCATACTGTCTATGATAAGGCAGAACCAGTTTGGAGGATTGCCGTCAGAGGAATCTAATGATCATGTGGACATATTCTTGGAGTTCTGTGAGACCCTCAAGATCGAAGGTGCCTCTGTTGATGCTATTCGTCTCTGCTTGTTTCCATTATCTTTGAGAGATCGAGCTAGAGCTTGGTTGAAGTCTGTTCCCGCTGAGACGATAACTACTTGGGACCAATTGGAGCAAGCCTTTTTGGATAAATTCTTTCCACCTTCCAAGACTGCTCACCTAAGGACCCAAATCACAAGCTTTGTTCCGAAAGATGGCGAGTCATTATTAGAAGCTTGGGATAGATATAAGGCTTTGCTGGAAGCCTGGCCACACCATGGGTTAGAGAAATGGTTGATTGTCCACACCTTCTACAATTGTTTGGAATATTCTTCGAAGGTGTCTCTTGACTCTGCAGCTGGTGGAGCTTTGATGAATAGAAGGCTCACAGAAGCTTATTGTAACACCCACCGTAGGGTGTCACATTTATGTTACTTTATTACCCAAAATACCCTCAATAGTCATAAAATGGGATGTTGTGATAAAAATACGAGTTGTAAATTTTTTTTTTCTTTCTTCATGGATAACAATAAAATAGACAGCGGAAAATAAAACTATTATACAACAACGTCACACATAATTTACATCATATACATATTACACAAGTGCTGTCAGGCTTATTTGTTACAGACCATGTCTCGGAACTATAAACACACTTAAATAATTACACACATAGTTTATATCAGAATTCAAACTTGCCCAAGTTTAACTAAGTAGAAAGACCCCTCAGACGGGTCCTCCTCGGGTTCCTCAGCAGATAGGAATTCATTATGATGAGTAACCCTACGGACAGGTGTCCGGGCTGACGATACTATGTTGATTTCCGTTGGGACATAATTTCTAGTATCCCAATGTCGCCTGATATGCAAAGGAAATTCAACATGAACAAAGATAGTCACACAGAAAAATGGATCTCCACGAAACAGTCTAGTAATACTAACAGTCAAGTACCCCTCGTAAATAAGTCCTCGCTCATCGGGACTTGTCCTCTATTCTCCAGTTCCTCCGTGAAATTGTAGACGTACATATCCGAAGAAACTGGCTCTTGACGTCATACTGTCAGAATTCTGCGTTCCCTGATGTGAGAAGTAGTTCCTCTTCTCCTTCTTGTACCGTTTCTTTCTCAACGTCTTCACCCAATTATAAATACAATATACAGATATACATACAAAGAGGTGAGATCACCTACGCCAATACCAGCATGATAGCACAGAGATAATACAAACAACATATCATGCAAAAATATCATATCATGATCACAATTATGCCATCATCATAGTGTAAAATAATAATTACCATCATGCCACTATCACTGTTTAAATCACAAAATAATTACAGTAACACCATCATATAGATATAGATGCTCAGTTTCATGCATGCGCACATAGACTCAATGTCCTACTCCATGGAGCTAATACTCAAGTCGGAGAAATTGATCGAAAAGATCTGCCGGTACCACATGCTTCAGACCAAGTGCTATAATTATATCTTGCACATCTAGCACATATACGACAGTCTTTGTCAAATCTTGATTAAGAATAGTGTCTCGGTCTGGATCATCGGTGTGTTGCATTAGTCTAACTCACGGTACAGAAGAGCTACCAACTGCCCATTGCGAGCAACCCGCACCCCGATGCCCCCAAGGTCAACAAGTGACCTACACTACGTGTATCGCACCCACTCAAGAGGTGTACGTTTCTCCTAAGCAATTAGCCATGTACAGTCCATCGGACCATTTTCAATGTATGTTTAATGCACCAATTACCAACCAAAGGTAAATCACATAATTTCTCATACAAAGTTCAAATACTATTTTACGTTCGTAAAATGGATTTATGCCAATTATAGGCAAATTGCTCAATTTCTTGTATAGTATTCACATACTGATTTTTTAACTGTAAAGTTTACTGTATAATTAACAGCAACCTTATATTATTGCATTTTTCTCATTCGCAAAAATATTTTTGTCACATTTTTATGGTCACGTAATATTTTATTAAGTAAACAATGATTTGTAACATTTCTATTACGTTTAAAAATCGCATAACAATTTTCTACTGTATTCTAAAATGTGTAAAAATATTCTTTCATTTTTAAATCGCATAGCGATTTTTCTACATCATTTCGATAGTGTAAAATATTTAAACGCTTTAAAAATCGCGTAGAAATATTTTAACATTTTTCAAATCGCGTAATTTAAAAATTACGTTTTTGAGTTACATAAATCGTTTTTCACCATTTTTACCCTTCGTAAAATATTTCTTAACTTGAAAATATTATTTTGGGCTTTTCTTACAATAATATAATTTCTTACTTTATTTTCTTCCTATTCTTAGTCAAAAAAAATTCTTTTCCGTAATATATTTTCTCAAAATCACTTTTTATTGATTTAATTTTACAAAATCACATTTAGTTGATTTAATTACTATTTCTAATTTTAAATTTCTTAACGTTTTCCAAAACCCGATAAATAAAATCTACGTTAGTAAATTTAAGTTACAAATGTTTTATTTTATATTTCTAAATCACTTCTAAAAATTAATTCTCTTTAAAATAATTTGAAGTTCAACACCTTCAATCTCCCTTTTCCTTTTATTTATGAAAATTTCACTTGATAACACTTTAATTCCCTTTTCAAAAATCCTTATTTGAAAATTCTTATATTTTATAACATCAAAATATTTTTCTAAATTATCAAAACCTTATAGATGGCCATTGGAACCATGAAATATTTTTCTTCTAACTTAAATAAATTTCATTCTTGTTTCTACACAAAATAAATTCATGAAAACTCAACTCCAAAAAATCGTGTGCATTCTTTTTACAAAACAAACTCTTTTGTTTATTTTCTTTACTTCTCAAATCATTCAATTTTATTATTTATGAAAATATAATTTTGTGAACACCAAATTGATTGATGTCTTATCCGAAATTTATTTTAGTTCAAGGACTAAAAATGAAATCCATAGTTCTTGAAAAATTTCAATAATAACTTTAGTCTTGGAAATTCAAAACCGTGACCTCCTCCATGGCCTTTGGAGCCAAAATTTTGCTTATTTCAACATACATCCATCATAATATATTCAACATATATCATCATGCATATTATAAGCATACCATATAAATAAATAAAAATCATACTAAGTATGCATACACAAGTAAATCATGCAAAACATATCAAGCATAGGCAAAAATAATCAAAGCACATAACACACATAACTTATTACATGACCATGGATATGAATCCTCACATGGATTCACCATCCACCAAATATAAAACTATCTCTCACCACCATGCTTGGTTGGTGAGATGGATCTCCCTCTTACCTCTTGAAGAACTACCATAAAAAACTTGTTGCTTTGTGTTTTGAACAAGATCTCCACCAACACAAGTTCTTAAACATGAAACAAATACAAGAAAATTAGTATATCAAGCTTGAATAAGAAGAACCATGGGTCAAACATGGTTTAGAACATGAAAAAGAAAAGAATAAATGAAGTTTCCTTACACTTCACCAATAAAAACTCTAGAACTTGATCTTAGTAAAAGTCCTTCAAGATGGAAGATTTAGAGAAAGTCTTCAACATAAAAGTTGTTTAGAATAAGGTAAGGATTCAAGAAACTAGGTTGTATGAAATTAAAGAGTGATGGAGGAGAGAATTAGAGTGCTTGGCCGAATGGTCTTCTTTTGGGAGGGAGAATGGAGTTTTCTTTGGTTTGTTCTTGAAGCTTAAGTGGAAAAAGTGAAGAAGTGATAATATGAAGTGTAGAGATGAATTTTCTTGGTCTTCCAAAGTGATATTGCCGTAGCATGCATTGGAGAGAAGTGTAAAGTGAAGTTCGAAAAACATGATCATTAATGATCAATAGGAAATGGTCTTGACACTTGGCTATTGTCTTCATCCTTTTCTTTGGTCTAAAAAGCTTATACAAAATTGTCTCCCTTCTTCCTTGCTTCTCCAAATCGTCCCCCCTCTTCATGCACTCCAAATGTGATAAATTTCATAACCATCACTTTAAGCCATCCTAACCATTGATTAAAAGAATGGTTTGGATTAAAAATAGTTACTAGGTTTAGGTTATAGATGGAAGACTTTATTTGAGCCATTGGATCATTTTTAGCATGCAATCCTAACCATTGAATGTGTCTCCAAAATGAAGGGTCAAGATTACACCTTCAAACTTTACATCCAAGGGTCCAAAATGGTTGTAGTCATTTTTGATGACCAATTCTCCACCATTGATCTAAATCCAAATCCAATGGTCATTAATGATCCATCTCCACCATTGATTAATTTTACATCCAAGGGTTGATAATGGTTATAGTTATTTATAAGACTAAATCTCTACCCTTGATTTAATTTCCATCCAATGGTTATAATTGATCCTATTTACTTTTAAGATCAAATCTCCACTGTTGATTAAATCAAGATTAAATCTCCAACGGTAATTAAATCGATGGTGGATATCCAAACCACCAATATTGACTTAACAGTATAGAATTTTATTTTTATCTGTTGTAACCTCATGAAAGAATATATTTACTGTATTTTTATCATTCGATAATTAAATACAGTGTAAAATACAGTAAAGGAAATTTTTCTAAAACTATTT
Source organism: Ormosia semicastrata (assembly GCA_029884595.1). Taxonomy (NCBI): domain Eukaryota; kingdom Viridiplantae; phylum Streptophyta; class Magnoliopsida; order Fabales; family Fabaceae; genus Ormosia; species Ormosia semicastrata. The sequence continues at coordinate 35,014,272 of JAQQTO010000048.1, read as the reverse complement.
CTGAATTCAGGTTTAGTAAGATCCCCTGTCTCTGTCTAAATAGTACAAATTTTTCTATACGTAGAAAAATTTTCACTTTGCGGGACCCACCTGGGCCCATGTATGGCCACCTGGGCCCACATACACCTCGTGGAGCCCACAAACAGTAAAAATTTCAAAATCACACATAAAATCACAAAAATTAGAAAATTCATAAATATCAAATCAGATTACGTAAATTAATTAAGACTAAACAGTAAAAATTAAATTACGTAAATTTTTCTGGCCCAAAAATTATTATTTTCTTGACACGGAACAAATTACTCAAAACGATCAAATATACAGACGGAATATTCAAAATAATTTTACAGTACACAGAAATCACTAAACAGTAGAACTCCGTTAACTGTCAAAATTACTATTTAATAAATAGAAAGTTTGGGGTGTTACACTTATGGGGTAATTGAGAGTGTAGCTTCAAATCATCACCAATGGGCTAATGAAAGAGGTCATAACCTGAGAAAACTCTCAGGAGGTAAGTTTGAGGTAGATGGTGTTGATTTAATTATGTCAAAGTTTGATTCCTTGAATAAACATTTTGACATGCTTGAGAAAGCTCATGTTAATGCCATAGGTGCCTCTAACAATTTTTGTGAGATTTGTGAAGCACAGGGACATATAGGTGCTGAATGCCAAGTTGGAATGGGTTCCTCACATGGTGCACCAGTGGAGCAAGTGGAATCATGCCACAATTTCCATGACTTCAACCAAAAGGGGAGGAATGATCCGTATTCCCAAACTTACAACTCCGGTTGGAGGTCACATCCTAACTTCTCTTACTGGAATAGTTAGTACCAAGCTGGGCAAGGTAATGCTAAACCCTCTTCTGGAGTCCCACAGGTACAGAAATCTAGACTTAAGTCTCTTCTTGAGAATTTTGTTGAGAGTCAGGCTAAGCAAAATGAGGAGTTTAGGCACCATGGGCAAGTTGTAACTGAAGCAATTAAAGAGTTGTCAGCTAAGGTTGACAATTTAGCTATTCATAATAAGATGTTGGAAACCCAGATTGCCCAACAAGCAAGCACTTCTCTTAGGCAGCAGGGTAAGTTTCCTGGTCAATCTGAAGTCAACCCAGACAATGAACATTGTAAAGCTGTGAGTCTGAGGAGTGGAAAGAAATTAGAGGATCCTAAAGGTAATGGGGAGAGTGACAAAGATGAGGGGCATGAGGAAAAAGAAACTAAGGCACAACCCCTAGAAGAGGAGGAAATTACTGAGAAAGTGTCTAAGTATATACCCCCTGAGCCATACCAACCCCCAGTTCCTTTCCCTCAAAGATTGGCTAAGGCAAAGTTAGACAGGCAGTTTGGGAAGTTCTTAGAGGTTCTTAAGAAATTGTACATTAATGTACCCTTCACTGAGGCGTTAAAACAAATGCCTACATATACTAAGTTTCTTAAGGACATCTTGTCCAATAAGAGGAAGCTAGAAGACTATGAGACAGTAGTGTTAACTGAGGAGTGTAGTGCCTTAATTCAAAATGAATTGCCTCCTAAGTTAAAGGATTTAGGTAGCTTCTCTATTCCCTGTTTGATTGGCAACACTAATTTTGATAAAGCTCTGTGTGATTTGGGGGCTAGTGTTAGTCTTATGCCCTTTTCTGTATGTAAGAAGTTGGAGGTGGGTGAGCTAAAACCCACAACAATCTCACTTCAATTAGCGGATCGATCTGTCAAGTACCCCATAGGCATCTTGGAGGATGTTCCCATTAAGGTTGATAAGTTTTTCATGCCGGTGGATTTTGTTGTGTTTGACATGGAAGCTGATGTTACAATGCCGATCATACTTAGGCGTCCATTCCTTGCCACTGGAAGGGCGATCATTGATGTCCATGAAAAAAATTGACTTTGTGATTGAATGATGAGGAAGTAGTTTTTGATGTTTTTAAGTTTGAAAATAATTCTAATTCCTTAAATTCATGTAATCGCATTGATGCTACTAAAGTTATAGATAATGTTGTGCTTTTAGGTATACAGGAATCAGTGACAGATGCTATGCCCTGCAAGGAAGGACCTAAGAAGCAGAGTGACAAGTGTGTCGAGAAGCGTGAATTTAAACTCGGGGATAAAGTCCTTGTCCATAACTCGCTTCTACGTTTCTATCCTAGTAAGTTATGGTCAAAGTGGTTAGGACCATATGAGATTATTCGAGTTTTATCCTATGGTGTGCTTGAGGTGAAGAAAGAAGGCCATAAGCCTTTTATGATAAATGGCTAGAGAGTGAAACACTATGAAGGAGTGGGGACTGAGCACTACTCCGTTAACGTCACCTGAGCATAGAAACCAGACCAAAGTTAAGCTAATGACTTTAAACAAGTGCTTCTTGGGAGGCAACCCAAGCTTCTTTGTTTTTTTATTTTTCTTTTTCTTTTTATTTTTTTTCTTTTTGTGGAAATAAGTTTGCCCCAAATGGTTTTATATGTTAAGTTTTGATGATGACAAATACAAGACAAAAAGAATATCTTGCTTACATTCTTTGTTGAATCATATATAGAGCATATCTATTAATAATTGATAAATATCTTATTTAGATGTGTCTATGAAAGTCTTATATGCATGTTAAACTAACTAGAGTTATACATTTATGAATCATATATATGAAGATATTGAATTATGAATTTGGACTAACTATGCTTGTTTAAGTGAGCAATACTTTGTAGGATAGTCCAAGTATCAAGAGTGAGCATTGCAACAAGAAAGCAAAAGATCTCAATTAAGCTCAATACAAGGAGGATGTGAATGCCTATTTCATGAAGGTGTTGATAAACATCAAAGTCATGTCAAAGACCAAGTCCAAAGGAAGATTAAATGGTATAACTTTTAGGACTTAGGGTCTTTATGTAAGAAGCCTTATGGATATCTCAAAAATGTTTTTACAAATGGTTTTCCAATGCTAAAATACCCAACAAACAAGTTTTGAAAAGTTATTTATGGTGGTAGTTCAAATTTACGAAAAATAGCCAAGTTTGAGTTTTACAAAACTGATCTTTGGTCACTCTTTTAATCATATCTTTCAAAATATTTTGAGTTTTGTTTTGAAACTTATTTCATTTAAAAATAGACTCAAAGATCTTTCCAATGACTAGTCATTTGCTTTAAACGGACAAGAAATGAAGAAGTTATGACCATTTAAAGTCAGTTTTCAAAATCTGAGTGGTTTATTCGAATAAAGCAAATGTTATTCGAATAACACACCACAGAAATCATACCAGAACGAGTTTTTAATGGTTTATTCGAATAACCAAATGGTTATTCGAATAACATGACCTAGAAAACGTTACTAAATGTGTTTTTAACATTTTATTCGAATAACTAAACGTTTATTCGAATAAACAAATGTTTATTCGAATAAAAGGTTTCAGGAAACACTTCTTGATGTGTTATAAGTGATTTATTCGAATAGGACTTCATTTATTCGAATAAACTCGATCCAGTTTTACGCAACGGCTATTTTCAGAGGCTTTTAATGTGATATTAATTAATACCCAACGGCTCTTTTTCTTAGACCACTATAAATACATGTTTTTGAGACATCTTTTAGCAACACCCATTTATCTGAAATAATTCTTTCTTGCTTTATTTTGTGATACATATTTTACCAAATTTCTGTGCTCTTTTTCGCCAAAATTTGAGATATTCTTAGAGAGCTTCATAGAGCTTCAAATTGTATCATCTATTCTTTGTGAGAGTTTCTCTTCATCTATATTTCTATTTTTCTATATTGAGAGTGAGGTATCCTTCAAGGTTTGTAAAGGGGGTGAGGTATCCCTCTAAGGTTTGTATAAGGGTGAGGTATCTCTGCAGGATGAGACTTTAGCACAAGGGTAGAGTTTCCCTGTGTGTGAAAAGTGCTCTTTTATGTAACGGTCGTAAGCACCTATTGAAGCTTGTACATATAGTAAAAAATCTCGAACTGTGTTTCGGGGACTGGACGTAGACCACAAGTGGTTGATGGTCGAACCAGGATAAATATCGTGCCTGCTCTTCTTCTCTTTATCTCTTTATTTTATGTAATTTTATTTTATTGCACATTTACTTTCTGCTGTTCTTAAAGTTTCTTTTCTTCATCACATTCCTTCTGTGCTCTTATTTAAATAGCTTAAATATTTGTATTTATTTTAAGAGCATTTGTGCAAAAGTTTTTATACCTAATTCACCCCCCTCTTGGGTAATGGTTGCCATGACTAACAAGTGGTATCAGAGTTTCGTGCTCTGGTGAAAGCTTAACCGCTTAGAGTTAAAGATCTTTGTTTATTAGCAACCTTGAAAGTTTTTCAAAATGGAAGGTTTTGAAATTGATAAACCACCATTCTTTGATGGTGTGCATTTTGTTTATTGGAAAGTTAGAATAGAGTTTTATATGCAATCAATTGATTTGGATTTGTGGGATGTTGTGTTAAATGGATTTATTTACAAATCAAAACAAACTTGGAATAGTTTTGATAAAAAAATGTTTTTCTTTGAATATTAGAGCTATGTAAATTTTGAGAAGTAGTTTGAATGATTATGCTTATGCTGAAATTAAAAATTGTTCTAGTGCCAAAGAAATTTTAGACACTCTTGATGATATTTATCTTGCTAACAATGATTTTGTGCATAAAGTTATATATAGAAAGCAAGAAGAGCAAAAGTCATTGAAGAAAGATTATCATGAAAAATATCCTCAAATAGATGCTCAAACTATTGAAGGGAGCCAAATGCCTCTTGGTGACGATGGTGCCCAATTTGAAGAAGAGGCAAAGCAAAATAAAATTGATGAGGAAGAAGGTGATTCCCTTCAAGAGCCAAGTGTGCTACAAATTGCGACTACTTCCTATATGGCTAAAAAGGACTTTGAGGTAAATAATTCTAAACTATATTATAGTCCTTCTTATGATGAGTTACAAAGTGCATATAATGAATTATATGATGGTTTGTTAAATTTAGAAAAGAAAAACTTATCGAGTTTGGAAAGCATTTCCTCTATTAAAAATAAAATTGAGATTTTGAAAAATGAATGTGCTTTTCTTAATGAGTGAATGCCTTTGAAATACGAAACCTCATCTTCTTGTGAAAAATGCATTAATTTAGAAAATCACGTTGAGGATTTATCTTTCAAATTTTCCAAAGCTAATGATTCTAATTGCTTACAGTCTATGCTTGTTAATGAAAATAAAATTAATGTTATTCCACATGAAAATTCAAGTAAAGCTTGTGGCAGAAATAACATAGAATGTAATAACAAGAAAATGCTTAAGTTTTTCAAAGATGATCTTCAGAAGATCAAGTCATCATTAAATTCAATTGTATGTAATTTTTGTGGTCATCTAGGACATATTTCTCATTTATGCAATTATAGAAGAAATCCTTATATGAGAAATTATATGGTATGGGTTCCTAAAAATCCTAAAGGCCCTAATACTAACATTCAAGGACCCAAAATGAAGTGGGTACCAAAGTGTCCTTCTAGTATTTCAACTGTGCAGAAAATTTCTCAAAATGATGAACTTATTGGTCAAAGGAAAGAGGAATCATCACGAAGAGTGCTTCCAAAGCCTAATGAAAGAAATTTTAGTCAAAGAAGGAAGATGACTTCAACCAAAGCTTTTCAAGTACATAATGTGGAACTTGCAAAGTTCAAAACACCAAAAGAGAAGCAATGGGTGTGCTTGAAGGCCAAGAGCTGACTTTGGCGTCTTGAAAGTGGCTGCTCCAAGTACAAAGACTAGAAATAATTTCAAGCTCTCTTTCTTGTTCACGTGAAGTTTGGACTTACAATTTTCGGATAAGTGAAAACTTTTATTATGCTTTTCTAGCCTTATAATTTGAAATTTTTTTTACATGTTAATATGCTAAATAAAGTATAATTCTAGTTTGAAATGACGTGTCTAATGATAATATCCTTGAGCTTGAATTTTTTGATCAATCATACATATAATTAATTTGAATACTATCTTTTTTTATCTCTCTGGAATCTTTAAATCATATGAATATATGCTTTGTCTTGAATTCTGAACATATGTCTTATTGTGCTTCTTGATAATTTTATTCGAATAAATATAAGCTCATTCGAATAAAGTTCTTTAAAGCTGTTCAAAGTTTGCATTGAATATCATCTTTATTCGAATAACATGAAGTTTATTCAAATAAACTGACTTCTATGTCAGTTTTGTGTTTGCAGTGTTTACTGTCTATTCGAATAAATCCTTTACTTATTCGAATAAACAGAGCCGTTGTTCTATCACTTACGTTTGATCTCTCGTCTATTCGAATAAACCTCGGGCTAGTCGAATAACCAGAGACTTGGCTTATCTGTCCTGATTGTTTGCTTTTCTGTCTATTCGAATAACTCCCAGGTTATTCGAATAAAACCTGTTAAAATGCCAAAACACTTGGCTTTCCAGATCCTTTATTCGAATAGGATCCTCTTCTTATTCGAATAAACACGATTTGTTTTTAAACGTAATCTGTTATGCTACATTTCGATTAATACATGTTAAATTGTTTTGATGCTTATATATAATTGGCTTGATTGATCATGAAATATCTTTTGCCATTGTGAACTTATTTATTGTTTTGAATACTTATTTGTTTATGAGTTTGGCATAATAACTAACCTCTATGGATCCAAAATTGATGGATACCAAAGAAAATTCTTTGAATTGTGTTATAGGGTGATAACTACCTCAAGCAAGCATTTAAATGGAATAAGCTTATTCAAGTTGAGGATAGTAAAAGAATTCAACTTTTGAAAGGGGTGCAAAGAATCTCTATTCCCTCGTGAAAACTTGAAGCCTGGAAGTGAGAGTCATCTACAAAAATTCAAAGACTACACTTTTGGTGATATCAAACTATTATTATTATTATTTTTTATACTTTAAAATGAATCTCATATGATATATGGAAAAGTAGAGAATTATGTTATATCTTTACATGCCTAACATGATCATTGTTTGCCCCAAAATGCTTATATAAGTTTTGATGTTGATCATGTATTTCTCGATAAACTTGAATCATGCCTTAAAATGCTTAAACTATTTTTTATTTATTCAAGTTCATATATATTTCATACTTTCTTGTTAAAACTTGATTGATAATGTGATACATGCTTTAAAACTATATATCAATCAAAATTATACTTATAAATTGGCTTACATGATATTTGATGCTAACCTATGTTTTAGAGGACTTTTAAAGTTAGCTTTGCAAGCCTCTCTATGTATTTTAAATATAGCCATCATATTGTTTTTTATATACAAGCATATGTGGATAAATGAGAAAAGTTAAATGGAATTCAAATGAAGAGGAAGATAAAAAAGACTTTCTTCAAGTGCAATGGAATGAAATATTCAAAAAAAGAAAGCTCAAAGTTAAAGGACCAATAAAGAAGGATCATCACTCTTTATCTATCTCAATAAGTATCTCTATCCCTTAGCATTTGTGGTATTTTATATGATATAGATTGTATGATATTTATTAATAAATTAATCTTAAATGACTAGATGCTTTTCAATGAATATATGTTTTTCCTTCTAAAATGCTTTTGAAAATATAATGTGCTCTTGTAAAATTCTTTTTGAAAAGGGGAGAAGTTTTAAAATGACCTTTTTTGTTTGAGGATTTGCCTTGCTTTTCCTTAAGGTGATGTGCTTACATGGTCTTTGCATACATATTTACTTTATCTATTATTTTGATAATATGCATATTTTGAGGGGGAGCCTAACCCTTAAATTGTTGTTTATATCTTTTGGCTTACATCCTTGTTTGATTACATAAAGTATTTTACTGCTATCATATGCTGAATGTTGATATACAAAAATATGACAAGCATTGTATGAATAATCCTCTATATCTTGAAAATCATGCTTGTTTCATCTCTCTATTCTTGAATCATATGTAGAATCTATAAGAGGGAGAAAATATTTTTTCCTTTCTAAACCTTTTTGTTGATGTCAAATAGGGGGAGTGAAAATTGGAAAGAAAAATATGTTCTTGTGCTTATTGTTTGATATGCTTACATGAATATCCATTCTTGTATATTGCTTAACATATTTTTTCTTTGGTGATTTGTCATCATCAAAAAGGGGGAGATTGTGGAAATAAGTTTGCCCCAAATGGTTTTATATGTTAAGTTTTGATGATGACAAATACAAGACAAAAAGAATATCTTGCTTATATTCTTTGTTGCATCATATATAGAGCATATCTATTAATAATTAATAAATATCTTATTTGGATGTGTCTATGAAAGTCTTATATGCATGTTAAACCAACTAGAGTTATACATTTATGAATCATACATATGAAGATATTGAATTATGAATTTGGACTAACTATGCTTGTTTAAGTGAGCAATACTTTGTAGGATAGTCCAAGTATCAAGAGTGAGCATTGCAACAAGAAAGCAAAAGATCTCAATTAAGCTCAATACAAGGAGGATGTGAATGCCTATTTCATGAAGGTGTTGATAAACATCAAAGTCATGTCAAAGACCAAGTCCAAAGGAAGATTAAATGGTATAACTTTTAGGACTTAGGGTCTTTATGTAAGAAGCCTTATGGATATCTCAAAAATGTTTTTACAAATGGTTTTCCAATGCTAAAATACCCAACAAACAAGTTTTGAAAAGTTATTTATGGTGGTAGTTCAAATTTACGAAAAATAGCCAAGTTTGAGTTTTACAAAACTGATCTTTGGTCACTCTTTTAATCATATCTTTCAAAATACTTTGAGTTTTTTTTTGAAACTTATTTCATTTAAAAATAGACTCAAAGATCTTTCCAATGACTAGTCATTTGCTTTAAACGGACAAGAAATGAAGAAGTTATGACCATTTAAAGTCAGTTTTCAAAATCTGAGTGGTTTATTCGAATAAAGCAAATGTTATTCGAATAACACACCACAGAAATCATACCAGAACGAGTTTTTAATGGTTTATTCGAATAACCAAATGGTTATTCGAATAACATGACCTAAAAACGTTACTAAATGTGTTTTTAACATTTTATTCGAATAACTAAACGTTTATTCGAATAAACAAATGTTTATTCGAATAAAGGTTTCAGAAACACTTCCGATGTGTTATAAGTGATTTATTCGAATAGGACTTCATTTATTCGAATAAACTCGATCCGCTTTTACGCAATACGGCTATTTTCGAGGCTTTTAATGTGATATTAATTTATACCCAACGGCTCTTTTTCTTAGACCACTATAAATACATGTTTTTGAGACATCTTTTAGCAACACCTATTTATCTGAAATAATTCTTTCTTGCTTTATTTTGTGATACATATTTTACCAAATTTCTGTGCTCTTTTTCGCCAAAATTTGAGATATTCTTAGAGAGCTTCATAGAGCTTCAAATTGTATCATCTATTCTTTGTGAGAGTTTCTCTTCATCTATATTTCTATTTTTCTATATTGAGGTGAGGTATCCTTCAAGGTTTGTAAAGGGGTGAGGTATCCCTCTAAGGTTTGTATAAGGGTGAGGTATCTCTCATTGAGACTTTAGCACAAGGGTAGAGTTTCCCGTGTGTGAAAAGTGCTCTTTTATGTAACGGTCGTAAGCACCTATTGAAGCTTGTACATATAGTAAAAAATCTCGAATCGTGTTTCGGGATCGGACGTAGACCACAAGTGGTTGGTGGTCGAACCAGGATAAATATCGTGCTTCTTCTTCTCTTTATCTCTTTATTTTATGTAATTTTATTTTATTGCACATTTACTTTCCGCTTTGTTCTTAAAGTTTTTCTTCATCACATTCCTTCATGCTCTTATTTAAATAGCTTAAATATTTATATTTATTTTAAGAGCATTTGTGCAAAAGTTTTTATACCCAATTCACCCCCTCTTGGGTAATGGTTGCCATGACTAACAAGTGGTATCGAGCTTCGTGCTCTGGTGAAAGCTTAACCGCTTAGAGTTAAAGATCTTTGTTTATTAGCAACCTTGAAAGTTTTTCAAAATGGAAGGTTTTGAAATTGATAAACCACCATTCTTTGATGGTGTGTATTTTGTTTATTGGAAAGTTAGAATAGAGTTTTATATGCAATCAATTGATTTGGATTTGTGGGATGTTGTGTTAAATGGATTTATTTACAAATCAAAACAAACTTGGTGACGATGGTGCCCAATTTGAAGAAGAGGCAAAGCAAAATAAAATTGATGAGGAAGAAGGTGATTCCCTTTAAGAGCCAAGTGTGCTACAAATTGCGACTACTTCCTATATGGCTAAAAAGGACTTTGAGGTAAATAATTCTAAACTATATTATAGTCCTTCTTATGATGAGTTACAAAGTGCATATAATGAATTGTATGATGGTTTGTTAAATTTAGAAAAGAAAAACTTATCGAGTTTGGAAAGCATTTCCTCTATTAAAAATAAAATTGAGATTTTGAAAAATGAATGTGCTTTTCTTAATGAGTGAATGCCTTTGAAATACAAAACCTCATCTTCTTGTGAAAAATGCATTAATTTAGAAAATCACGTTGAGGATTTATCTTTCAAATTTTCCAAAGCTAATGATTCTAATTGCTTACAGTCTATGCTTGTTAATAAAAATAAAATTAATGTTATTCCACATGAAAATTCAAGTAAAGCTTGTGGCAGAAATAACATAGAATGTAATAACAAGAAAATGCTTAAGTTTTTCAAAGATGATCTTCAGAAGATCAAGTCATCATTAAATTCAATTGTATGTAATTTTTGTGGTCATCTAGGACATATTTCTCATTTATGCAATTATAGAAGAAATCCTTATATGAGAAATTATATGGTATGGGTTCCTAAAAATCCTAAAGGCCCTAATACTAACATTCAAGGACCCAAAATGAAGTGGGTACCAAAGTGTCCTTCTAGTATTTCAACTGTGCAGAAAATTTCTCAAAATGATGAACTTATTGGTCAAAGGAAAGAGGAATCATCACGAAGAGCGCTTCCAAAGCCTAATGAAAGAAATTTTAGTCAAAGAAGGAAGATGACTTCAACCAAAGCTTTCCAAGTACATAATGTGGAACTTGTAAAGTTCAAGTACATAAACGTTTATTCAAATAACTAAATGTTTATTCGAATAAAGGGTTTCAGGAAACACTTCCTGATGTGTTATAAGTGATTTATTCGAATAGGACTTCGTTTATTCGAATAAACTCGATCCAGTTTTAGGCAATGACTATTTTTAGAGGCTTTTAATGTGATATTAATTAATACCCAACGACTCTTTTTCTTAGACCACTATAAATATATGTTTTTGAGACATCTTTTAGCAACACCCATTTATCTGAAATAATTCTTTCTTGCTTTATTTTGTGATACATATTTTACCAAATTTCTGTGCTCTTTTTCGCCAAAATTTGAGATATCCTTAGAGAGCTTCATAGAGCTTCAAATTGTATCATCTATTCTTTGTGAGAGTTTCTCTTCATCTATATTTCTATTTTTCTATATTGAGGGTGAGGTATCCTTCAAGGTTTGTAAAGGGGGTGAGGTATCCCTCTAAGGTTTGTATAAGGGTGAGGTATCCCTGCAGGCTGAGACTTTAGCACAAGGGTAGAGTTTTCATGTATGTGAAAAGTGCTCTTTTATGTAATGGTCGTAAGCACCTATTGAAGCTGGTACATATAGTAAAAAATCTCGAACTGCGTTTCGGGGACTGGACGTAGACCACAAGTGATTGGTGGTCGAACCAGGATAAATATCGTGCCTGCTCTTCTTCTCTTTATCTCTTTATTTTATGTAATTTTATTTTATTGCACATTTACTTTCTGCAGTTCTTAAAGTTTCTTTTCTTCATCACATTCCTTCTGTGCTCTTATTTAAATAGCTTAAGTATTTGTATTTATTTTAAGAGCATTTGTGAAAAAGTTTTTATACCCAATTCACCCCCTCTCTTGGGTAATGGTTGCCCTGACTAACACTTTTGACTTTGTGTGTTGGATTACTTGTTTGACCTTTATCTCATGGATCTTGTTTAGGTTTAACCATTTTTGAAGTTCAAATTAGAAGGAGAGTGAAGTCAGAAAGTTCCATACCCAGCCCATGGCAAATTCCATGGCCATGGATTGAACACCAGACCATTTTCTACCACCGCAGTGAGTTGTTTTCTTTTCTTTTATCCCTTCTCTTGTTTTAGATTTTTACATTGGGGATAATGTAGGTTCTAAGCTTGGGGGCGATATTTTCATATTTTCATTTTCATTTTAGATAATTGGTATTGCCATTTAGAGTCTCATGCATTCTCATGTCTTGTTTTGCATTGCATTTTTATGTTGCATTTTCACACCATTATATCTCTTGGGTTTTTTTATTGAACTTGTGCCCCTCTCTTTTGAGGATTTTGAGATGGTATTGATTTGGAACCCAATTGTTGTTTCTTGTGATAGGCTACAAGCATTATTTTAATTTGATAGTAGAGGTGATCTTTTGATAGTTGATAATTAGCATATGTTCTCTGAATTTGTGCTTCTTATTTAATTTTTAAACCTCTAAATGTGAGTTTTGAGCCTATTTGTGACTTATGCACTATACAATTTTTGTTCCCATTCTTTGTATTGAGTGATATTCCTCATTGATCTTGTGCTCTAGAACTTGATTTGAAACCATTTTGAGGCAAAATTTTTGGTTGCATGCTTGAATATGATTAAGGCATCTTAGGTATTTTTCTGGCCTTCTGAATTTGTTATACTTTCATCCACTAGTTGCCCAATTTGAGCTTATGGCATATTTAATTTTCTTGATGCCTATGATGATATATTATTGGTAATCATTTAGAATATTAAATGAAGCAAAGTGGGTTTGAAAGTTGTGAAATGTGTGTTGGGAATCATATGTGAATGACATTTCTCTTTCTCAAAAAAAAAAGTGCAAATAAAAGATAATCATAAGAAGCTTGAAAAAAAAGAGGAGAAAGAGGAGAAGGAAAAGTAAGGAAGAAAATTCTTTGAAATATGGAATTATGTTTTAGATTGAAAAATTACCTTTGCTCCATTTATGTTCTATTGGATTACTTGTGTTTATTGAAAATCTTGATGAGCCCTTTGTGCAAACCTTCCTTTCTCTACCTTACCTAACATCATTCCCATGGTCCCATTACAACCCTTGAAAGACCTTTTGATTCTTGCGTGCATGCTAATTATTAGTAAAAATTTGATTTCTTAACAAGTATATGGAAGTGCATTTTCTTTGAAGGATTTTGAGTGTATGGTTTTCACCCTTAAACACTTTGAGTGTGGTTAGTAGAGTGAACTTAATTCAATCAGTGAGGATGCATGATTTCTGAGAACTTAGCCTCTAATTGGACTTGATTTTGATTACCTCTCAGATTCTTTGTTTGCCTTAGCCTATTACTTGGATATTGTTTTCTCGGGTTCCTTATTCTTTATTGTCTTTTGATCCCACTTCTTGGTTTAGCATTAATTATTGCTTGGGGACAAACAAAGTCTTAAGCTTGGGGGGATTTGATGTGTGTGAAACAACATCATGTTTTGTTCTTGTTTTGCATTTATTCTTAGGCATTTTAGACATTTTAGTTTTTCCTTTTAGTTTGTTTTTCCCTTAGTTCGGATAACTGCGGTGTTTTTGGTGTTCTTGTGCAGGATTGATGTTGAATTGGCCTTGGATTGAATGGAATGCTTGCATGTTTGAAGTTGGAGCTTAATGGATAGTAAAAAGGTGCAAAAAGACTATTCCAGAGGGATCCACGGCCTGCCCGTGGATTGAACCACGGCCATGGATTGAGCAGTAACTTGAAGTAGCAAAAAAGAGATTCCAGGGAGTTCCATGGCCTGGCCGTGGAATGATCCATGGCCTGGCCGTGGAATTCTGACAGCAAGATCCACGGCCTGCCCGTGGAATGATCCACGGCCATGGATCGCAGTACGCATCAGTTTTTAAGTTTTTATTTTTATTTCTTTTGGGGGCTTTTTAGCCAATTAAAACCCTAGGGTTATAAATAGAGGTTATGAATACAATGAGGGGGTTCTAATTTGGTTTTGGAGGAGGCACATTGGAGGCTTTGGTTATTGATCTTTCTTCCCTCTTCTCTCTTGGATTACAGGTTTGGATGTTTAAGAACATGTTTTCTGATTTCTTCTTCTCTATGTCTGAGTAGTTTTTTTTGTTTCTAGGATTGGGCAATGCCCTTTGATACATTGATAATGATTAATTGACGTTGTTTTCCCTTTTATTGATCTTGAATATTCTTTGATTCAATTCTTATTGCTTTTATTCGTGTGAATTTGTTGGCCACTTATTTGCATCTCATAGGCATTTAGGGACGTACTGAGAGGTGAACTTAAGTGTTGGAACCATAAGAATTGAACTTAAGGTCTAAATCACGAGAGTAGTTTTAGCCTTTCGAGGATTCAATGAATTACCACAAAGCGTAATGGGTTCAATTTAAATTCAATTACCACGAGAGTAGGAATTGGTTTAATTGGGCATGGATCTTGTATCTTGAGAAAGAACATTAAATAATTTAGGGTAATTCACCTTCAATTGAATTTCAAATTTAATAAAAGGGTTATCAATTAGAATTTATCTTGTATCATTATGGTATCCCAATCTTGGAAGCTTTCTTGAATCTGAATACCATTCTTGATTACTTGCTATTTTTGTTCTGAATTCTGTTTTCTTGATTTTTATTTAATTATTTTGTTATTACATTCTTCTTAATAAACAACCATATTCCCTTTTGTTTAATTTAATTGAATTAATTAATTAATTGGTATTCATAGACACAATCCCTGTGGATTCGATCTTTTTATTACTTGACGACGAAACTGTACACTTGTGGATCTTGCTGTCAGAATTCCATGGCCATGGATCATTCCACGGTCGTGGATCATTCCACGACTAGGCCGTGGAACTCCCTGGAATCTCTTTTTTGCTACCTCAAGTTACTGCTCGATCCATGGCCGTGGTTTAATCCACGGGCAGGCCATGGATCCCTCTGGAATGGTCTTTTTGCACCTTTTTGCTATCCATTAAGCTCCAACTTCAAACATGCAAGCATTCCATTCAATCCAAGGCCAATTCAACATCAATCCTGCACAAGAACACCAAAAACACTGCAGTTATCCGAACTAAGGGAAAAACAAACTAAAAGGGAAAATTAAAATGTCTAAAATGCCTAAGAATACATGCAAAACAAGAACAAAATATGATGTTGTTTCACACACATCAAAACCCCCGAAGCATAAGACTTTGCTTGTCCCCAAGCAATAATTAATGCTAAACCAAGAAGTGGGATCAAAAGACAATAAAGAATAAGGAACCCGAGAAAATAATATCTAAGCAATAGGCTAAGGCAAACAAAGAATCTGAGAGGTAATCAAAATCAAGTCCAATTAGAGGCTAAGTTCTCAGAAATCAAGCATCCTTACTGATTGAATTAAGTTCACTCCACTAACCACACTCAAAGTGTTTAAGGGTGAAAACCATACGCTCAAAATCCTTCAAAGAAAATGCACTTCCATATGCTTGATAAGAAACCAAATTTTCACTAATAATCAGCATGCATGCAAGAATCAAAAGGTCTTTCAAGGGTTGTAATGGGGCCATGGGAATGATGTTAGGTAAGGTAGAGAAAGGAAGGTTTGCACAAAGGGCTCATCAAGATTTTCAATAAACACAAGTAATCCAATAGAACATAAATGGAGCAAAGGCAATTTTTCAATCTAAAACATAATTCCACATTTCAAAGAATTTTCTTCCTTACTTTTCCTTCTCCTCTTTCTCCTCTTTTTTTTCAAGCTTCTTATGATTATCTTTTATTTGCACTTTTTTTTTGTGAGAAAGAGAAATGTCATTCACATATGATTCCCAACACACTTTTCATAACTTTCAAACCCACTTTGCTCCATTTAATATTCTAAATGATTACCAATAATATATCATCATAAGCATCAAGAAAATTAAATAAGCTCAAATTGGGCAACTAGTGGATGAAAGTATAACAAATTCAGAAGGTCAGAAAAATACCTAAGATGCCTTAATCATATTCAAGCATGTAACCAAAAATTTCGCCTCAAAATGGTTTCAAATCAAGTTCTAGAGCATAAGATCAATGAGGAATATCACTCAACACAAAGAATGGGAACAAAAATCATACAGTGCATAAGTCCCAAATAGGCTCAAAACTCACATTTAGAGGTTTAAAAATTCAACAAGAAGCACAAATTCAGAGAACATATGCTAATTATCAACTATCAAAAGATCACCTCTACTATCAAATAAAAACAATGCCTGTAGCCTATCACAAGAATCAACAATTGGGTTCCAAATCAATACCATATCAAAATCCTCAAAAGAGAAGGGCACAAGTTCAATAAAAAAACCCAAGAGATATGATGGTGTGAAAATGCAACATGAAAATGTAATGCAAACCAAGACATGAGAATGCATGAGACTCTAAATGACAATACCAATTATCTAAAATGAAAATGAAGATATGAAAATATCCCCCCCAAGCTTAGAACCTACATTGTCCCCAATGTAAAAATCTAAAACAAGAGAAGGGATAAAAGAAAAGAAAACAACTCATTGCGGTGGTGGAAAATGGTCTGGTGTTCAATCCATGGCCATGGAATTTTCTATGGGCTAGGTGTGGAACTTTCTGACTTCACTCTCCTTATTATTTTGAGCTTCAAAAATGGTTAAACCTAAACAAGATCCATGAGATAAAAATCAAACCAGCAATCCAACACACAAAGTCAAAAGAAAAAAAATAAAAATAAAAAGGAAAATAAAAAAAACAAAGAAGCTTGGGTTGCCTCCCAAGAAGCGCTTGTTTAAAGTCATTAGCTTGACTTTGGTCTGGTTTCTATGCTCAGGTGACGTCAACGGAGTAGTGCTCAGTCCCCACTCCTTCATAGTATTTCACTCTCTGTCCATTTATCATGAAAGGCTTATGACCTTCTTTCTTCACCTCAAGCACACCATATGATAAAACTCGAACAATCTCATATGGTCCTGACCACTTTGACCATAACTTACTAGGATAGAAACGTAGAAGCGAGTTATGAACAAGGACTTTATCCCCGAGTTTAAATTCATGCTTCTCGACACACTTGTCACTCTGCTTCTTAGGTCCTTCCTTGCAGGGCATAGCATCAGTCACTGATTCCTGTATACCTGAAAGCACAACACTATCCACAACTTTAGTAGCATCAATGCGATTACATGAATTTAAGGAATTAGAATTATTTTCAGATTTAAAAACATCAAAAACTACTTCCTCATCATTCAATCGCAAAGTCAATTTTCCTTCATAGACATCAATGATCGCCCTTCCAGTGGCAAGGAATGGACGCCCAAGTATGATCGGCATTGTAACATCAGCTTCCATGTCAAGCACAACAAAATCCACCGGCATGTAAAACTTACCAACCTTAATGGGAATATCCTCCAAGATGCCTATGGGGTACTTGACAGTTTGATCCGCTAATTGAAGTGAGATTGTTGTGGGTTTTAGCTCACCTACCTCCAACTTGTTACATATAGAAAGGGGCATATGACTAACACTAGCCCCCAAATCACACAGAGATTTATCAAATCAGTGTTGCCAATCAAACAGGGAATAGAGAAGCTACTTGGATCCTTTAACTTAGGAGGCAATTTTTTTTGAATTAAGGCACTACACTCCTCAGTTAAAACTACTGTCTCATAGTCTTCTAGTTTCCTCTTATTAGACAAGATGTCCTTAAGAAACTTAGCATATGTAGGCATTTATTTTAACGCCTTAGTGAAGGGTACATTAATGTATAATTTCTTAAGAACCTCTAAGAACTTCCCAAACTACCTGTCTAACTTTGCCTTAGCTAATCTTTGAGGGAAAGGAACTAGGGGTTGGTATGGCTCAGGGGGTACATACTTAGACACTTTCCCAGTAATTTCCTCCTCTTCTAGGGGTTGTGCCTTAGTCTCTTTTTCCTCATTCCCCTCATCTTTGTCACTCTCCCCATTACCCTTAGGATCCTCTAGTTTCTTTCCACTCCTCAGACTCACAGCTTTACAATGGTCATTGCCTGGGTTGACTTCAGGTTAACCAGGAAACTTACCTTACTGCCTAAGAGAAGTGCTTGCTTGTTGGGCAATCTAGGGTTCCAACATCTTATTATGAATAGCTAAATTGTCAACCTTAGCTGACAACTCTTTAATTCTTTCAGTTGCAACTTGCCCATGGTGCCTAAACTCCTTATTTTGCTTGGACTGACTCTCAACAAAATTCTCAAGAAGAGACTCAAGTCTAGATTTCTGTACCTGTGGGACTCTAGAAAAGGGTTTAGCATTACCTTGCCCAGCTTGGTACTGACTATTCCAGTAAGAGAAGTTAGGATGTGACCTCCAACCGGAGTTGTAAGTTTGGGAATACGGATCATTCCTCCCCTTTTGGTTGAAGTCATGGAAATTGTGGCATGATTCCACTTGCTCCACCGGTGCACCATGTGAGGAACCCATTCCAACTTGGCATTTAGCACCTATATGTCCCTTGTGCTCCACAAATCTCACAAAAATTATTAGAGGCACCTATGGCATTAACATGAGCTTTCTCAAGCATGTCAAAACGTTTATTCAAGGAATCAAACTTTGACATAATTAAATCAACACCATCTACCTCAAACTTACCTCCTAAGAGCTTTCTCGAGTTATGGCCTCTTTCATTAGCCCATTGGTGATGATTTGAAGCTATACTCTCAATTACCCCATAAGCTTCTGTGAGCCTTTTATTCATCAAAGATCCACTAGCTGCAGAGTCAAGAGACACCTTCGAAGAATATTCTAAACCATTGTAGAAGGTGTGGACAATCAACCATTTCTCTAACCCATGGTGTGGGCAGGCTTCCAGCAAAGCCTTATATCTATCCCAAGCTTCTGACAATGACTCGCCATCTTTCTGAACAAAGCTTGTGATTTGGGTCCCTAGGTGAGCAGTCTTGGAAGGTGGAAAGAATTTATCCAAAAAGGCCTGCTTCAATTAGTCCCAAGTAGTTATCGTCTCAGCGGGAACAGACTTCAACCAAGCTCTAGCTCGATCTCTCAAAGATAATGGAAATAAGCGGAGATGAATAGCATCAACAGAGGCACCTTCGATCTTGAGGGTCTCACAGAACTCCAAGAACATGTCCACATGATCATTAGAATCCTCTGACGGCAATCCTCCAAACTGGTTCTATCTTATCGTAGACAGTAAGGCAGGAGGTATGGTGAAGTGCCTAGCTTCAATGTCTGGCCGAGCAATTCCAGATCGCAAACCCCGAGCATTAGGGGCTTCATACTCTTTTAAAGGTTTATTATCTTCAGCTGCTGCCATGACAAGTGTTGGTTCAGATATTTCTCTTACTCTTTGCCTTTGTTGTCTTCTCCTTCTACGTAAAGTTCTTTCAATTTCAGGATCTGCTACAATAAGAGTCCCAGAACGTATAGTACTTTGCATAAACAAGAGAAATTACCTACAGAGAGGCAAAGGGAAATCAAGAATGTAAGAACCAAATAAAAGAAAAAGGTTTAAATAATTAAATTAAAAATTAAATTAATATTCAAGAAAAACACAGTCCCCGGCAACGGTACCAAAAACTTGATGCGGGAAATCTACAAGTGTACAATTTCATCGTCAAGTAATAAAAAGATCGAATTCACAGGGACTGTGTCCATGAATACTAATTAATTAATTAATTTAATTTAATTAAACAAAAAGGAATATGATTGTTTATTAAGAAGAACGTAATAACAAAATAATTAAATAAAAATCAAGAAAACAGAATTCAGAACAAAAATAGCAAGTAATCAAGAATGGTATTCAGATTCAAGAAAGCTTCCAAGATTGGGATACCACAATGATACAATATCAATCCTAATTGACAACCCTTTTATTAAATCTGAAATTCAATTGAAGGTGAATTATTCTAAATTAGTTAATGTTCTTTCTCAAGATACAAGATCCATGCCCAATTAAACCAATTTATACTCTCGTGGTAATTGAATTTAAATTGAACCCATTACGCTTTGTGGTAATTCATTGAATCCTCGAAAGGCTAAAACTACTCTCATAATTTAGACCTTAAGTTCAATTCTTATAGTTCCAACACTTAGGTTCGCCTCTCAATACGTCCCTAAATGCCTATGAGATGCAAATAAGTGGCCAGTAAATTCACATGAATAAAAGCAATAAGAATTGAATCAAAGAACATTCAAAATCAATAAAAGGGAAAACAACGTCAATTAATCATTATCAATGTATCAAAGGGCATTGCCCAATCTTAGAAACAAAAGAAACTACTCAGACATAGGGAAGAAGAAATCAGAAAACATGTTCTTAAGCATCCAAACCCGTAATCCAAGAGAGAAGAGGGAAGAAAGATCAAGAACCAAAGCCACCAATGTGCCTCCTCCAAAACCAAATTAGAACCCCCTCATTGTATTTAGAACCTCTATTTATAACCCTAGGGTTTTAATTGGCTAAAAAGCTCCCAAAAGAAATAAAAATAAAAACTTAAAAACTGATGCGTACTGCGATCCACGGCTGTGGATCTTGCTGTCAGAATTCCATGGCCATGGATCATTCCACGGCCATTCCACGGCCGTGGATCATTACACGGCCAGGCCGTGGAACTCCCTGGAATCTCTTTTTTGCTACTTCAAGTTGCTGCTCTATCCATGACCGTGGTTTAATCCACGGGCAGGTCATGGATCCCTCTAGAATGGTCTTTTTGCACCTTTTTGCTATCCATTAAGCTCCAACTTCAAACATGCAAGCATTCCATTCAATCCAAGGCCAATTCAACATTAATCCTGCACAAGAACACCAAAAACACCGCAGTTGTCCAAACTAAGGGAAAAACAAACTAAAAGGGAAAACTAAAATGTCTAAAATGCCTAAGAATACATGCAAAATAAGAACAAAACATGATGTTTCACACACATCAGTTAGCTTCAGGCCCAAGGTTCTGGTTGATTTCCTTCCCAAACAATTCCAAATCCAAAAAGGAATATGAGTGCCATTATGATGAGGTTTGGGAAATCTGTAGAAGTACCAACTAAACCTCAAGTTGCAAGCAAGCAACAACTAACAGAAGAAACAGTTTCTAATGAACCAGCCCAAAAATATGAGGGTCAGAAGAAATCATTTGTTGCTGATGAGGAGCAGCAGCCTGTAGTGGTTCTTCCCTTTCCACAGGGAGCCATTAAGACCAAAAAGATACACGAGGCTGAGAAGGATAGGGAGCACCTTAAGACTTTCAAGAAAGTGGAAGTCAATATTCCATTATTGGAGATGATCAAGCAGATACCGAAGTATGTCAAGTTCTTGAAGGAACTATGTACACACAAGAGGCAGCTAAAGGGCAATGAGAGAATCAACATGGGACAAACTGTTTCAGCCCTTATCCAGCCTATACCACAGAAGTGCAAGGATCTAGGGACTTTTACAATTCCTTGCATAATCAAAAATCATATATTTGAGCATGTCAAGCTAGACTTAGGTGCTTCCATTAATGTAATGCCTATATCTATTTTTAACTCCCATGAACTTGGTCCTTTATAGGCTACAGGTGTGGTGATCTAGCTAGCTAACAAGAGTAATGCTTACCCAGCTGGTTCGGTGGAGGATGTGTTAGTCTGGGTGAATGAGCTAATTTCTGGATATTTCTATATTCTGGAGATGGAGGGGAAGTCACCATCTAGCAAGGCTCCACTCATTCAAGGAAAACCTTTCCTTAAGACAGCACAGACAAAGATTGATGAGCATGCATGAGTTCTTTCCTTGGAGTTTGGAGATTCCATTGTGAGGTTTAATATTCTTGATGCTATGAAACATCCCATGGAAGAACATTTGATCTTTCATATTGATTTAATTGATGATTTGATTGATAATTCATATGCTGACTTGTGTGAGGAGTGTAACACCCTTTTTTGGGAGGTGACGTTACATCATTAAATACAATACAGAAAATAAAAATATAAATTAGGACCCGGTTCATTAAATCATAATTAAACTTATTTGATTATAGTTGTGTAAATAAAATGGTGAATACACATATATTTTTTTCACTAAATATATGTATATATATATATTTGTATTCATCCACCTGTCCATCAATGAAGTATTCAAATGTACTAGTGCTTAAAAGAGATTCACAAATATGTATATTTATTTTTGTTTAATTGTAAGCGGAAAAACATAAAGACTAATCCATACATCCATGCAAAAGATACATCATTATATATATATATATATATATATATATATATATATATATATATATATATAGATACAAGCTATAAGTCATTAATTACATCAAGGCTCATCAAAAAGAAGCCTAAGCTTTACAAGCCCCCAAAAATGATATACAGCCCCCAAAAAGAATATCAAGCCCCAAAAAGACGGATAGCCATCAGTGACTATCGACAGTATCAGCCGCTAAGAAGAGAAGGAAGCAACCGTGTCAGGATTCTCCTTAGGTTCCTCCTTAGGGTCTTCCTCATTAGAGGAAACCCTCATTGGAACCACCGAATTACAGGCCAGGGCTCGGGAAGTGGAGAGGAACGAATCCTCTTGTGGGGTGTAATAACGATCACCACACATGTCCCTAATGGGCATGTAAAATACTAAATGTAATATGACGCTGTAGGTATAGATGGGCAGATGATAACGCCCCTAAGCCAGCGATACCGTCACGTCCCCCACGTAGACACAACGATCTGAATTGTAGTTAATGTGCCAGCAGTCTGGACCTCTGAGAAAGGCCAGGCGCACATAACCCAAAAATCCTCGTGGACGTGCCGACATGATCCAAAAGTAGGTACTAGTTGAAGTCAGGCCAAAAATTGGGGATCTCGTGAACCTCGCCCCCTTCACCGACGTCTTCGATGGAACATAAATACAAACAGAATAGCAACAAATACGAAAAAGAGGTAAGACATTCTACATTCATTATCTACTGTGGCAGTAAAGAAACAAAATGGTGCATGACGCCCACATAACATTTCAGAAATGGTAATCAGCATTAAAAACAGATAATAAAAAACTTAGCATTTACGGACAGTTATAATAGTAACAAGATAACAGATTAAATTGTCATATAAATAAGTAAATGTCATATGATATGTCGACTCACTATGCACATGCATATGGTATCAAAAATCCTACTCCATGGAGCTAGACACAAACTATCGAAGAGAATGATCAGGGGGAATATGCCAGTATCTCGTCAGCCTAAAAATCAAGTGCTTTCTAGAAAAAAATAATCAATCATTTTGCACAATAAGGCTTTATATAGTGGTATTCCCGCGAGATCTCGATATAGGATAGTGTCTCAGTTAGGATCGTCAGTGCGTTTGCATCAGTTTGTTCTATGGCCCAGAGGGGCTATCAACTGTTCTCTGCGAGATGCCCGTTCCCCGACGCCCCCAAGGTCAACTACAGGACTTAACTAGTCTATTCGCACCTGCACTAAAGTGTGATTCAACTCCTAGGCAACATGACCTTAACAATAATCCAACAGACTTTCATAATGCATGTTTCAATCATGCTCATCATGACAAACTATAACAATTCATACTTCAAATACACAGGGATTCAATACATATATATATTCGTATATGGAATCACAATCTCATCATATCATTTCATATTGTTTACCCACAACCACTGATCCCATTCACGGATCCACAACAAGCCAATAACAAATCTTGAGGGTGAACACAACACCATTCATAGTTATCATAAAAGTTAACCCTTAAGTTCATTATGTTTCTCACAACCTCACCCATACTCATGTTCTTTCCATTTTATGAATCCCTAATCAACTTATAATCATTCAATTAATCAAGTTGAATAAGTTTACCTTAGTACTAAAGCCTCATAATGAGTGCCTAAGGAGACCAGGAGCCTCCAAGGGGCTAGAAAAGCCTAAAACCCTTCATTTTTCAGATTACACGGCCTGAGGAAGAATGCACGGCCACGATTTCACGGCTGTGCCACCATACACAGCCTAGGCCGTGTATGCCTCTGGAATTTCTATTCTGGCATGCCTAGAGTACACAGCCGTGCATGATCACACAGCCTAGGTCGTGTACTCCTCTACAAATGCAGAAACTCACCCAAACTCATCCCATCCTTCATACAATCCAAGATATATCAACATACAATTAAATCCTACCATTCAAACAATCAATACACAACCAAAATCACTCAAACAAAGGGGTATCCCACAAATGGGTTTCACCCCATCAACACAATAAAGAGTTTCTCACTTCCAAAATTAGTTGAAGAGAATAATCTTCCTCTTACCTCAAGAGACAATATGGAAAGCAAGCTCCTTTCAAGCTTTTCGTCCACCACCCACAAGAAGAACCTAAGATTATCAACTTTTCAAATCAACCACTAAAACTTGAAAAGAGGAGTCCTTGGTCACAATGGTGACAAAGGACCACGAAAATGAGGAGAAAATGAAAAGAAAGTTGAGAGCTTTACCTCAAAGCTTCAAGCTTTGAAGTTGGGCTGTGAAAGATGAAAATGGAAGATTCAAGAGGAGTCCCACAAAGAAGAAAGCTTGGAGATGATGAGGGGAAACAATGGCTTAAGTTGGCTTGAGCAGGGAAGCTTGAAAGCTCAAGAATGAAGTATATAACCGTGTGAGAGATGAGAGAAAAAGAGAGACGTACATGAGGGAGAATGGGAGAAGTGAAATGAAATGATGAATTCACCCCCCAACCGTGCAGCACCATAGAGAGGAGAGAGAGTGTAGTGGTTGGGAGGAAACTTCCTTGAGAAGCTTCACACGTTTCTCGATAAAGTGAAGTGAGGTTACTTAAATGATGTCATAAAAGCAACTAGATTGAAATAATCTACTAGAGCTATTTCTCAGTGGACAAAAATTATAGTTAGCGTAAATAATATTTTATTATCTCACAGAAAATAAAATATACTGCGATTTTATTTATCAGATAAAATCTAAAAAAATAAAAACCTCATAAACTGTGTCCAGCCTCGGGTTTAGTAAGATCTCCCGTCGACGTTTTTACAGTTCAAAGTTTTTCGGCCTTAGGAAAAATATTTCATTCTCCCAGCCTCACTCAGTGCGCATGCAAATCGAGAAAAATATTAAAATAATCAAACAATTCAGAAAATTCTAGAAAAATTCCTAAAAATCATAAATATTATAAAATGATCATTTATGATGAAACAAATAATTTTTGGGGTGTTACAACTCTCCCCTTCTAAAAGGAAATTTCGTCCTCGAAATTTTTATACCTTAGAACAGTTGTGAATGTTGCTCTTTCATCTTGTCTTCTAATTCCTATGTTGCATCTTTGGTCTTTTTGTTTCAGATCACTTTCACCAATCCGATTTCTTTTCCTCTGAGTTACTTTACTCTCTTATCTTCAATCTTTACAGGAGGTGCCTCATAGGTCAAGTTCTCTTTCAATTGTACTGTGTCCGGTGCTAAAACATGGTTCGGGTTAGGAATATACTTTCATAGTTGTGACACATGAAAGACATTGCCAAGATTTGAAAAAAAATGTAGTAAGGCTATCTGGTAAGCTGCTGGACCTATCCGGCGAAGAATTTGGTAAGGTCCAAGAAATTTGGAAGTGAGTTTTCTAGATTTCAGAACTCGGCCGACCCCAGTCGTTGGTGTGACTTTCAAAAATACATGCTCGCCTTCTTCAAACTCAAGAGGCTTTCTCCTCTTGTTTGCATAGCTCTTCTGCAACTTTGAGCCATCCTCATCTTTTCCTGAATCATCTTGACCTTTTCAGTCGTCTGCTGTATAATATCAGGTCCAACAGCAAGACGCTCGCCATCTTGGTACCAACACAGAGGTGTTTGGCACTGTCGTCCATACAGAGCTTCATAGGGTGCCATCCCTATGCTTGAATGAAAACTGTTGTTGTAGGTGAACTCTACTAATGGTAAAACTTTATCCCAACTTCTAGTCTATTCTATAGCGTAAGCCCTGAGCAAATCTTCCAACGATTGGATCGTCCTTTCTGATTGTCCATCAGTTTGCGGATGGTAAGCAAAACTCCACCGTAGCTTTGTTCCCAATGCTTATTGCAAACGTTGCCAAAACTTGGAAGTAAACCTTAGATCTCTATCAGAAACAATACTGGTAGGCATACCATGTAGTCTAATAATCTCACTGATGTACAGCTGGGTCAACCTTTCCATATTGTAGTGTATGTTGATCGGCAGGAAGTGTGCTGACTTCGTGAGTCAATCAACGACTACCCATATTGAGTCATAACCATTCCTGATCTTCGGTAATCCAACCACAAAATCCATCGCAATGCTGTCCCATTTCCATTCGAGAATAAATAGAAGTTACAATAGTCTTGACAGTCTTTGATGCTCTACCTTTGCTTTCTAGCAAACTAGACAAAAAGACACACATTTGGTAATATCGCTCTTCATCCCATGCCGCTAAAATAACTTCTTCAAGTCTTGATACCTTTTAGTTATTCCCGGATGCATATTCAGCTTGCTCGTGTGAGCATGTTCGAGAATATACTCTCTGAGTTCTTGATCCCTGGGTATACAAACCCTACCTCAGAATCTTAGAATCCCATTTGTTCCTTCCTCGAATGTTGTCGCGTTGCCCTACCTTATCAGCTCTCTTTCCTCTTGTAAGAACTTATCAATTTTCTGCTTTTCCTGGATGTCTTCCATTAATTCGCTTGAGATAGTAACCATGTTCATGAGAATTTTTCTCGGTTCTAATTCCACAAAAGACCATACATCCCTAAACTGCTCTATCAGATCCTTTTCCTTAATCATTATGGCTGATATACTGAGCATCATCCTACTCAATGCGTCTGCCACGATGTTTGCCTTTCCAGGGTGATACAGAAGTCAAAAATCATAATCCTTTAGGAACTCCAACCACCTGCGCTGTCTCATCTTCAACTCCTTTTGATCATATAGGTACGTTAAGCTCTTATGGTCACTGAAAATGTTGAACGTCGCCCTATACAGGAAGTGTCTCTATATCTTTAATGCAAAAGTCACAGCTGCTAACTCCAAGTCATGTGTTGGATAGTTCTTCTCATGCACTCGTAACTGTCTCGAAGCATAAGCCATCACTTTTTCATTTTGCATAAGTACAACTCCCAATCCTTGATATGAAGCATCACAGTACACTTTGAATTGTTCATCCGAATCAGATAGAGCTAACACTGGTGAAGTAGTTAGCTATCTCTTCAATTCTTGGAAACTTTCTTCGCAAGCCTCAGTCCATTTAAAAGCTTGGTTCTTTCTTATGAGTTGAGTGAGAGGTCCTTCAATTTTAGAAAATCCTTCAATGAACCTCTAGTAGTATCCAGCCAATCCCACAAAGCTTTAGATTTCTGTCACTGTCTTCGGCTGTTCCCATTGTAGAACTGCCTCCACCTTTGATGGATCCACTGCAATCCCTTCCCTCAAGATCATATGGCCCAGAAACTTGACTTTGTCCAGCCAAAATTCACATTTTGACAATTTAGCATACAGCTTCTTCTCCTTTAGAATCTGGAGAACTATACTGAGGTGTTCAGCATGATCCTCCTGATTTTGAGAATAGATCAGGATGTCGTCAATGAAAATAACAACGAATCTGTCCAAGTAAGGACAAAAGATCTTGTTCATGTAGTCTATGAAGATGGCAGGTGCATTCGTTACACCAAACGACATCACAAGATATTCGTAATGACCATATCAGGTATGAAAAGCCATCTTGGGAATGTCCTCCGCCTTTACTCTAATCAGATGGTAGCCTGATTGTAGATCAATCTTAGAGAACATAGCTGCTCTTTTCAGTTGATCCATTAAATCGTCTATCCTCAGTAGTGGATACTTGTTGTTAATTGTTACCTTATTCAGCTGGTGATAGTCCACACACAATCGTGAAGTACCATCCTTCTTTCGGATTAGTAACACTGGTGCTCCCCAGGGTGACACACTGGGTCTATTGAACTACTTTTCCAAAAGCTCTTCCAACTACGTTTTAAGCTCTGCCAATTTTAATGGTGACCTTCTGTAAGGTGTTATAGATACGGGACCAGATCCCGGTACAAGATTAATCGTGAACTCTATCTCCCGCTCCGGTGGTAAACCAGGTACATCATCAAGAAAGACATCACGAAACTCATTAACTACTGGAATTCCACTCACGTCGGCTTCACTCTCGACCTTTAAGGAAGATAGTAGCATATATCCCTGAGCTCCTTCTTTCAAGAAAGCTCACACTTGGTTAGCTGTCAAAAATCTAGAATCCTTATCTATGGGAAAAATTATGGTTTTACTAGAACAATCTAATAGGATATGGTTAGAAGACAACCAATTCATTCCTAGAATTACATCTAACTAAGAAAGAGGTAAACAAATCAAAACAACAGAAAAGATTCAACCCTCAATGACTAAAGGACAATTCAAGTAAACTTTGGTGGTAACAACGAGTTTATCAATGGGAGTAGACACAGTTACGTCAAAAGGTAAAGATGACACAGATAAACTAAGTCGTCACACACAGTCATATGAAATGAAAGAGTGGGTTGCCCCAGAGTCATACAGTACAGTCAAAAGATTGCCTCCTATAGTGCCCTCTCCTTGTATAAGATCTTCGGATTTGGAGACTTCAGCTCCGCTCATGGTATAAACTCTGCCTCCTGCTTGCGGTTTTGTAGCTCGTGTAGCATTGATTGAAGGCTCAGCCTTAGCTTGGTTGCAATCTCTGAAAATGTGTCCAGGTATCCCATATCAGAAATAAATGATTCCTTTGATAGAACAATCCTTTGTTAGGTGATCCATCCTGCACTTCATACATCTGGAAGGAAATGCCATATTCGACCCAGTTCGGTTCCCACCAGAACCTCCACTAGGTCCTCCACTTGATTTATGTTGTAGATTTCTTAGTGGTCGGGAATAAGGCTTCTTCTGGAAATAGTTTGGGTTATTGCCGCCTCCTTTTTGGAACCTGGTAGGCCCAAAGTTTCGATTTCTTGTGTCTCGAGCATGATCTAGAGCTTCCAATTGACAACACGTATCTAGCAGCTCCGAAAATTGGTTGTTTTTCAAGGTGATAACTGCTCTCTTAACCTCATGCCTTAGTCCTTCTTCAAACTTGTGACACTTCCACACCTCGTCTGGCTGGTGCTGGAAATACATTGAAAACTTGGATAAGCTTTCAAACTTTGCGGCGTATTCACTGACAGACAAGTTTCCTTGTCCTAAATGGAGGAACTCCATTTCTTTTGCATGTCTGGCGCTTGCTGGGAAATATTTGTCCAAGAACTTATTCTTGAATACCTCCTAATTGATGGCGCGACCTTCAGCTTCTAGCACTCTCTGTGCTCCATTCCACTAGTCTTCAGTGCCACCAATTAGCATAAAAGCGACGTAAGTCACTTTCTTGTCGTTGGCACAATTCATGCCTCGGAAGATTTTCTCTAGTTCCTTGATCCATAAACTAGCCTTTTTTGAATCAAATTCTCCCTTGAATTGAGGAGGATTATGGCGATGGAACTCCGCCAAATTTTGTACGTCAACCATAGCTTCGAGTTATTGAGCAGCTCTTTCTTTCTGTTAAGCAGCTCTCTCCGTTTGTTGTGCAATAACCTCGGCCATTCGTTGTATAGCCTCAATTACTGCTACCATATCTCCGCCTAGTGCCATTCCGTTCTTTTAGAGTTAGATTGACTGAAAACACAAGAAAATATTAGATGTATCCTTTCGGAATACCAATCACAGATAATCATACAACACACACAAGACAGACCGAACCACAAAGCCCCAAAGAAAACATAAACCGGGGCTCTGATACCAACCTAATGTAACGCCCCTTTTTGGGAGGGAACGTCACATTACAAATTACAATGCGAAAAATGAAAATATAAATTAAGACCTAGTTCATTAAATCATAATTAAACTTATTTGATTTATAGTTGTGTAAATAAAATGGTGAATATATATATATTTTTTATGTTAAATATATGTATATATATATATATATATATATTTGTATTCATCCACCTTGTTCATCAATGAAGTATTCAAATGTACTAGCACTTAAAAGAGATTCACAAATATGTATATGTATTTTTGTTTAATTGTAAGTAGAAAAACATAAAGACTAATTCATACATCCATGTAAAAGATACATCATTATATATATATATATATATATATATATATATATATATATATATATATATATATATATATATATATATATATATATACACTTGTATAGATACGGGCTATGAGTCATTAATTACATCAAGGCTCATAAAAAAGAAGCCTAAGCTTTACAAGCCCCCAAAAATGATATACAACCCCCAAAAAGAATATCAAGCCCCAAAAAGACGGATAGCCATCAGTGACTATCGATAGTATTAGCCCTTAAGAAGAGAAGGAAGGAACCGTGTTAACATCCTCCTCAGGTTCCTCCTCAGCGTCTTCCTCATCAGAGGAAACCCTCATTGGAGCCACCGAATTATGGACTGGGGCTCAGGAAGTGGAGAGGAACGAATCCTCTTGTGGGGTGTAATAACGATCACCCCACATGTCCCTAATGGGCATGTAAAACTCTAAATGTAATCTGACGTTACAGGTGCAGATGGGTGGATCATAACGCCCCCAAGCTAGCGATACCGTCATGTCCCCCATGTGGACACAACGATCTGAACTGTAGTTAATGTGCCAGCAGTCTGGACCTCCGAGAAAGGCCAGACGCACATAACCCAAAAATCCTCGTGGACGTGTCGCCATGATCCAAAAGTAGGTGCTAGTTGAAGTCGGGCCAAAAACTGGGGAACTCGTGAACCTCGCCCCCTTTGCCGACGTCTTCGATGGAACATAAATACAAATAGAATAGCTACAAACACAGAAAAAAGGTAAGACATTCTACATTCATTACCTATTGTGGCAGTAAAGAAACAAAACGGCGCATGGCGCCCACATAACATTTCAGAAATGGTAATCAACATTAAAAATAGATAATAAACAACTTAGCATTTACGGGCAGTTATAATAGTAATAAGATAATAGATTAAATTGTCATATAAATAAGTAAATGTCATATGATATATCGACTCACTATGCACTTGCGTATGGTACCAAAAATCCTACTCCATGGAGCTAGACACAAACATTCGGAGAGAATGATCAGGGGGAACATTCCAGTATCTCGTCAGCCTAAAAATCAAGTGCTTTCCCAGAAAAATAATCAATTATTTTGTGCAATAAGGCTTTATACCGCGGCATTCCCATGAGATCTCGATATAGGACAGTCTCAGTCAGGATCGTCGGTGCGTTTGCATTAGTTTGTCCCAAGGCCCAGAGGGGCTACCAACTGTCCGCTGCGAGACGCCCGTGCCCCGACACCCCCAAGGTCAACTACAGGACCTACACTAGTCTATTCACACCCGTACTAAGGTGTGATTCAACTCCTAGGCAATATGGCCTTAACAATAGTCCAACGGACTTTCACAATGCATGTTTCAATCATGCTCATCATGACAAACTATAACAATTCATGCTTCAAATACACAGGGATTCAATGCATATATATATATATATATATATATATATATATATATATATATATTCATATATGGAATCACAATCTTATCATATCATTTCATATTGTTTACCCACAACCACTGATCCCATTCACGGATTCACAACAAGCCAATAACAAATCTTGAGGGTGAACATAACATCATTCATAGTTATCATAAAAGTTAACCTTTAAGTTCATTATGTTTCTCACAACCTCACCCATACTCATGTTCTTTCCATTTTATGAATCCCTAATCAACTTCTATTCATTCAATTAATAAAGTTGAATAAGTTTACCTTAGTACTAAAGCCTCATAATGAGTGCCCAAGGAGACCGGGAGCCTCCAAAGGGCTAGAAAAGCCAAAAACCCTTCATTTTTCAAATTACACAGCCCGAGGAAGAATGCACGGCCACGATTTCACAGCCGTGCCAAAATACACGGTCATGCCACCATACACGGCCGTGCACGATCACACAGCCTAGGCCATGTACTCCTCTGTAAATGCAAAAACT
Source organism: Ormosia semicastrata (assembly GCA_029884595.1). Taxonomy (NCBI): domain Eukaryota; kingdom Viridiplantae; phylum Streptophyta; class Magnoliopsida; order Fabales; family Fabaceae; genus Ormosia; species Ormosia semicastrata. Next base: position 34,982,206 of record JAQQTO010000048.1, on the reverse strand, counting down.
CACTCAAACTCATCCTATCCTTCATACAATCCAAGATCTATCAATATACAACTAAATCCTACCATTCAAACAATCAATACACAACCAAAATCACTCAAACAAAGGGGTATCCCACAAATGGGTTCACCCCATCAACACAACAAAGAGTTTCTCACTACCAAAATGGGTTGAAGAGAATAATCTTCCTCTTGCCTCAAGAGACAATATAGAAAGCAAGCTCCTTTCAAGCTTTTCATCCACCACCCACAAGAAGAACCTAAGATTATTAACTTTTCAAATCAACCACTAAAACTTGAAAAGAGGAGTCCTTGGTCACAATGGCGACAAAGGACCACGAAAATGAGGAGAAAATAAGAAGAAAGTTGAGAGCTTTACCTCAAAGCTTCAAGCTTTGGAGTTGGGCTGTGAAGGACAAAAATGGAATATTCAAGAGGAGTCCCACAAAGAAGAAAGCTTGGAGATGATGAGGGGAAACAATGGTTTAAGTTGGCTTGAGCAAGGAAGCTTGAAAGCTCAAGAATGGAGTATGTAACTGTGTGGAAGAAGAGAGAAAAAGAAAAAAGGTGCGTGAGAGAGAGAGGGAGAAATGAAAGATGAATGGAAGAAGTGAAATGAAATGATGAATTCACCCCTAACCATGTAGCACCATAGAGAGGAGAGAGAGTGGAGTGGTTGGGAGGAAACTTCCTAGAAGTTTCCTTTAAAGCTTTCTTGAGAAGCTTCGCACGCTTCTCGATAAAGTAAAGTGTGAGGTTACTTAAATGATATCATAAAAGCAATTAGATAGAAATAATCTACTAGAACTATTTCTTAGTGGACAAAAATTATAATTAGCATAAATAATATTTTATCACCCACAGATAATAAAATATACTATAATTTTATTTATCAGATAAAATCTAGAAAAATAAAACCTCGCAAACTATGTCCAACCTCAGGTTTAGTAAGATCCTCCGTTGACATTTTTACAGTTTAAAGTTTTTCGGCCTCAGGGAAAATATTTCATTCCCCCAGCCTCACTCAGCGCACACGTAAATTGTGAAAAATATTAAAATAATCAAACAATTTAGAAAATTCTAGAAAAATTCCTAAAAATCATAAATATTATAAAATGATCATTTATGATGAAACAAATAATTTTAGGAGTGTTACAAGGAGTTTTATGAATCTGATAACTTTAGTGATTTTTTGTGTAGTGATTTGTGTGCTAGCTGTGATGGTGATAAGTTATGTTCTATATGTTCTGAAATGTCTACATTTTTGGGTTGTGATGAATCTATTCTTGTGTTAGTAGATTATACAACAGGTGATATATATGTAGATGTTTAGGCAGCAGAAACAGTGCAGCAACAACCTACTAGATTACTTCCCTCTAAAGTGCAGCGACTAAAGTTGGAGCTAAAGCCTTTACCTAAGCATCTAAAGTATGCATACTTGGCGAATGATGAGCAGCTCCCTGTGATTGTGGCCAAGAACTTCCTTACTGAATAGGAGGAGAGATTGCTACAAATTTTGAGAGAGCATAAGAAAGCCTGGGATCCCGGTGATATCACTTGGGTGATTCCTAAGGGAATTAAAGAGGGCCAATAGGACCCAGGTGGAAGCTTTCATGCTTCAAGCATAACTCGGTCATTATAGTTTCACCTAACTCATTTGATAAGGATGTTTCTTCTCTCTCTCTCTCTCTCTTTTATTTTACTTGTCCTAGATTAATTGTCTGTTGTTTGCCATTTTAATTTTACTATTTTTGCTATTTTCACTATTTTTGTTTTATTTATGTTTTTTGTACTTAATTTCATTTCTATTTTACTATTTTTATTCTATTTTTCTATTTTTGATTTATGCTATTGTTGATTTTTGCTATTGCTAATTTTTTATGTTTCTAATTTCTAACTTTGTTTCTATTATTTTTTTGCTAATGTTTCTATCTTTTGATTTTAATTCTATTTTTGTTTTTAATTCTATTTTTTATTTTTAAAGAGAAAATATGTGTGTGTTTAATTATTTTCTAATGATGTTTTGAGATTTGTGAAGTTTATAAGTTTGAAGCAATTGAAATTTAAGGTTCGTAGCATGATTGAATAAATTTTATTCTTTCTTGAATTTGACATGCTAGGTTTTGGATGTTAAATTAGTGGATTGAGTTTGATAGATACATACCTTGTGAGATTTTGAGCCTATTGAGGGATGGATTTAACATTTATGTCATTCTCTTCTTTCTTGTATGATTTTTACTCATGGTAATTGATCACTCTAGAACTTGCTTTGATTCTTTTTTAGGCTACATTTTCACTTGCATGCATAAACATAATTGAGGCATTGTTTCTTGAATTAGCTACTTTGACCAAATAGCTAACCTTGCATCATTTCCATTTTATTAAGCCCTTTGAGCCTATTTACCTATGCTTTGTCTTAGCTCATTATATGCCTTATGTGAAAAACTATGATTTTGCCTTACCTTAGGGAATGAGAGAGCATTGGTTCATTTTCATTGGAGGAGCTCTTTTGCTTGAGGGTAATTAATAGTTCAAGTGTGGGGATTATGTAATTTGATGTGCAATATACAAAATGTTTGGTGAAAGAAAAAAAGAGCCAATTTTTGAAAAAAAAAAAGGGAAAAAGAAAAGAAAAAGAATAAAGTAATAAGGTTGTGAAAGAAAAAAAAAAAGAGAAGGAATATGTAAAGTGTAACACCCGTGATTGCATGATAGACTGGTATATGGTTACGGAGGTAGCCTAAGACTAGTTTGTTATGCCTGTGAAGTTTTGTGATCATCTGAGCATGTTTAGTCACTTCGTTGTAACTCTATGTGAGAAATATAGTTGTTTTCAATCCTGATTTTGACTTAAACGGCTTAGTTAGTGGAAATAAGCATGGAGAACTTGTTTCTAAGTCACAAATATGTGGATGTAGATGTGGCTAAAGTTTGAGATTTATCGAAGTTAGTTTGACATTTTTAAGCATACTAGTTTTGTGTTTTCAGTGCCGGATTGACCCTCAGCAGATATAAAAGAGTATGAAAATGGGTAACAAGATTTTTAATGGTATTAGAGCAGTTTATCTTGTTGAGCCAGGGTATGGACTGACTATGCTTAGGCATGTTTCGTGTTAGTTATGCATTTCTTGTCTCTTACATGTGATTATTTGAAGGAATTGTATGTTTTGCCCTTAAGATGTTTGCTTTAGCTACTGTGGCACGGTTACATGATATTGAGCCTAGCTAACTTAATGTGGATTGTTTTGTATTTATAGGAAACTATGGCAACACAGGGGTGACCGATAGCAAGAGGATGACCGCGTGGAAGCCAGAATCGGATCCTTGAGAATCAGGGTTCGAGTATAGCCGAGGCCGTGATGGCAATGACCAAAGCGATGCGTGAGCAGATGACTGCGAATGCCACAACAATGAGGTAGTAGGCAACTGCAATTGCTAGGGTGCTTGAGAGGTAGAGGTCAATCAAACACAGCCTACACCACCACCGGTACCACCACCTAGGCGTGAGGTACAGGGAGAGAGGAACTGGGACTTTTATAACCTTTCTGAGTTTCAGAAGGCGAGTCCACCATCATTCAGAGGATATTATGAGTCGATAAGGGCTGAGGAGTGGATAACTAAGTTAGAGAAGATTTTCACAGCTATGAGATGTTTAGAGGAGCAGAAGATGTCTTTTGCAACATATATGCTGAAAGGGTAAGTTGAGCACTGGTGGAATAGTGCAAAGAGACTGATGGAGGTAGATGGGATCTAAGTTTCTTGGAAAGTATTCAAGGTTATCTTTTTGGAGAAATACTTTCCACAAGCTGTGCAAGAAGAGAAAGCGGTGGAGTTTCTACAGCTACAGCAAGGAAACATGACAGTTAGGCAGTATGTAGCGAGATTTGAGGAGTTGTCCAAGTTTTCTTCTTCACTCTGGTATAATCCAATGATAAATGAAAGTGTGTGAAGTTCAAAATTGGTCTGAGAGAGAGCATGATGAGGTTGGTGAAACCTTTTGAGATTAGGGATTACCTTTCCTTGGTTAACAAATGTAGGGTTGTTGAACCCTTGAGCTTTCGACCACAGCATGAGCAATGATCACAAGAGTCCTACAAGAGGAAGAGTTCAGAAAGTAGATCAGAGGGGAGTGCTCCACAAATTAGGGATAAAAAAGACAGAGGAAAGCAAGATCAGAGGATGGTCGTGACTAGTTGCGTGTTAAATGTGGTAGGCACCACAGAGGTAAAGCTTGTGTAGCAGATCAGGCAACATGTTACAAGTGTGGCCAGCCGGCCTATTTTGTAAGGAATTTGTCCTCCAAGAAAGGAGGCAAAGTCAGAGGGTAGACTAGGAAGAGTCTTCAATATACAAGATGTGAAGGCATTACCATCCTATAGTTCAGGAAAATATGAGTACATGGTTGTACTTGTTGTGTAATTTTATTTTCTTAAGGTTTGGTTGTACCTATTGTTGTGTGTGAGTTGTTTGGACCTTCTTACCTTAGGTAAACCAAATTTTAGGGGCAAATTTTAAAAAGGAGGGGAGAAATGTAACATCCATGATTGCATGATAGACTTGTATATGGTTAAGGAGGTAGCCAAATACTAGTTTGTTATGCTTGTGAAGTTTTGTGACCATCTGAGCATATTTAGTCACTTTGTTGTAACTCTATTGTGAAATATAGCTGTTTTTAGCCTCGATTTTGACTTCAACTACTTAGTTAGTGGAAATAAGTATGGAGAACTTATTTCTAGGTCACAAATATGTGGATGTAGATGTGGTTAAAGTTTGAGATTTATTGGAGTTAGTTTATCATTTTTAAGCATACTGGTTGTGTGCTTTTAGTGCCGAATTGATCCCTAGCAGATATAGAAGAGTGTGAAAATGGTGTAATAAGATTTTTAATGAATCTCAGGACTTATTTTAAACTTGTTAAAAGTTTTGAAAACTTGGTTTGGTGATAACTAAGCGTTCTTAACTGTTCAGGTGAATAGTGGTCACTTAAGTGACCAAAATATGAGGGCACAACCCTTGTTTCTGTTTCTTGGCCTATTTAAGGCCAAAATAAGATGTTTGTCTCATTTCTCACTTCTCATCTCATAGCTGCCATAAGCAAGGGAAAAGAGCAAGGAAAACAAGAAGCTAAGGGAGAAGGATCATCAACCAAGCAAGGGAGAAAGCTTAACTTTATAGAAGAACGGTTAACCGACTTCATTTCTGAAAATTAAGGTAGGGGAAAAACCTTGTTTTGACACTTCCTTTTCATCTTCTTCATCTTATTCCATGAGGGGGGTTTGATGAGGGGAATGGAGTTTTAGCATTGTTCTTTGATTGTTTTATGCTTGAATCTGGTTGGAAAGCTTGATGATAGCTTGTTTATGAGTTGTTGGGTGTCTAGAAATAGATTTCTAGCCCTTGTACACCTTGGTTTCCCATTTGTGATGAAAATGGGGTTTTAAGGTTTAAGTGGAATGTTTTGATCCAAGAATCCGAAATTGGTGTTGTGAGATGATGGTTTATGTTTCCTATGTGTTATTGAACTTGTTAGGGACTGAAAACCACCTAGAAACCAATTTGGAGTGAGTAAATTTCCTGAGAACCATTAATGGAATAGTTGCATATTCTGTAGAAAATTCTACAGAATTGCTGTCATGTAGAGAACGCCTAAACACCCAATATAGAGCACCTAGACACCCAGGGTCCAGAGAAAAATGATCGTGTAGCAGAGCGATGAGCAGCTAGAAGCTCAAGGTTAGGGTGCCTAGACGCCCAGAGCAGATTTCATCAGAATCTTTATTTTGATGTTTTGAGATCCCTAATTGTTTGGATCCTTTATTTATGCTTAGTAGAGGGTGATGAGACTCTAATAGGAGTATCTAATGAAGTGGATATATGGTGAATGTAAATCAATTGGTATGTTAATTATGATGGTATTTAACATCATTATATTTCATGTTGGTAGTTAGGAATGTAAATCAATTGACATACTAGTTGTTGCAGTAATTAGCATTATTATTATTCCATAGCTATGTTGATGAGGTTGAGTCCTTATTGTGGGTGATCTAATATGATTTTGAATGAGAAGGCACTCAATCCTTCTTATCACAAAGGTCATTGTTGTGATCAAATATCATTTTAAATGAGTAGGTAACCAATATTTCCTATCATAGTGATCGTTGTTGAAGACCCTGTAGTTGATGAGACTTTACTACTAGATAGGGTGATCATACAAGATTGTAAATGAAGAGGTAACATACCTTTTCGATCATAGTGATGAGTTGAGGATGGTCTTTCCCTCACACCCCGTGGTTTAACTGGAACTGGGTTTCCAGTGCTTGTTCAAAACTTATGAAACTAAGTTCCTTTATTTTGTACAAGGCTCGTGTATCTCATGACATTACCATGGAACTGGGTTCTTCTAAATGGTATCATATATTATGCATTTCATATTTAGGTTATTACATAAGCATGAACATAAGGCATCACTAAGCATGTGCATTGCAATTGTTTGGGCAATTGTGTGTCTTTGAGATGGAGATGTTGTTTGCTTTTGTGATTGAAGTGTTTATTTGATAATTGAGTATATTATCTGTTTGTATATGTTTTTATATATTGGTATTGGAATACTTTTACTGAGATATGTTTTTCTCACCCTGATTGTGTTGCCATGTAAATCTAGGTGCTAGTTCATCAACAGCGAAGGAGAAGATGAATGAAAATTAGTACACTTATATACTTTTTGATGATAAAGCTTGTATAGTATGCTAGTTTTCATTGTTATAAAAATTTATGTATTACTATGTGCCTTGGAGGCAGTGATGCATATATATAACTTTTGTTATCGTGGCTCTCCATATTTACTCATTTTGTATGAATGATATGGGTTAGTTGTTGGATGTTAGAAGTGGCATGGTCAATATTAATTATTCTTTTATATGATGATGTATCTGGATAGTAAATATTGAGATGTTGCATAAAGAGAATGTGCATTATATGGATTTGGGGGGATAAAATTTCATGTTTATCAATTGAGTTCCTTCCCAATGCTCTTTTATTCTCTTGGGTGTTTAACTTGTGATATCCATATTGTTCCTTCCCTTACCTTGGTCCCATTACAACTTTGTATAAAGTCCTCTTGATTTGTGTGTGCATGTGTTTGAGTACTGGAGAAGTAGAAGATAAGCAAGCTTATAGTAGTGCAATTTTTATGGGTTAAATTGAGTGAAATAATTACCTTTTAAATATTTGAGGGATTGAGAGTGTTTCTTGTGAGGATCTATCATTCTTGATGCTGGGAATTGTGATTACATCACGTAGCAAAAAAAATAGGATTCCCACCGAGGATCCATGCAAAAAGCCATAATCCGAGTTTTTAAATTATTTACCTCTTGAAGCGTAATCAAAAGGAAGGACGTGGATCACTAACACCGTAATAAAAATGATGTCTCTATGGTATCCACACGAACAGACTCATGAATGTCCAACGTTCAGAAAGAGGAGCCTCACATTTCTCACACAGTGCTAGCTGCGAAGAGAAGAGAAGAAATCTGTCGCTCTCTCACTCACTTTTCTGTAGATGCGGCTAGGGTTCTGAAATTGTGTATCTTAGCAGCCCCTTAGTAGTACTATTTATAATAGTGACTGCCTTAAGTGAGTGTGAGCAGCAGTAAGGTAAGGTGTGCAACCCTAGACTTATCTGTTATGACTCTGGCCCATATTTGAATCCTAGTCCAACTTGGATCCACTGCTCCAATTTTAGTCTGCTCTATGTGTATGACCCTACAGGTTCTCATTACGTTGGTAGTAATATTAAAATCCCATTTTAATATTACAAGCAGTGAGCGGTATCTAGCAACACATCGCTGCTACCCAAGTAATAAGAATGTCAGTGATTTGACATAACCTTTCTGTGACCAATGTTTCCATGTCGTTTAGTCTCTTTGTCAAGATATCTAGATTGAACACAAGGCATAGAATGCGTCACCCTTGTATAGTCTAATTATTCGTTTCCTGATACTCGAGTAGACTTTGTAATAACAAATGAAATCAATATCTCATATTGACTCATTTGAGCATGGCTATGCATTTTGCAGTCTCACTCAATCAGGGGGCTCGAAGATATCGCTCCTATTATGTAGGAGTGACAAATCCCATATAGGTCACTCACATCCTTCTGCATGATTTGTGGTATGTCCAATAACCAACTTTATAATCACCTTGTTACAGATGACATTTGATGGTATTAAAACACACTACTCCTCATGTAGGAATCGTAGTGATTTCAGGTCAAAGGACCACTGACACCATTATCACTATGAGAATCACTTATAACACTCACGTAACGATCTATGTAGCGTTCTCATGGTGGGTCAGTCCAATACATCATTACTCTAATATGTACCCATGTAAAGACTTGATATCTCATATCCATGACTCGTGAGATGTGGTCATCAGTCTATGCACATACTAGTCTCAATGTATTATTGTTGTCTTAATTAATAATAATACTTGACTAGGGACATTTAAGAATAATGTTATAACCAAAAGGATCTCACGATCAAGTCATCCAGTCGATAACCTATGGCATCAAACTTACTATTCTAAGGACTTTATTATGTTTATCAAAAAAGAACATAATAAATGAAATGCCTCATATATTAAAATAAGAATAATAGAATGTATGTAAATACAGACAAATGTATCAGCCTCTAAGGCATACACTAACACTTGATTCATGCTTTTCAAATTGAAGATACCTTACTTGTTGGTTTGAGATGTGAAGAAATGCTACCTCATGAATGTTTTGATCCCTTGAATCTTTGGTTGCTTTTCTTGCTTTTAAACTTTTGCATTCTTGAATATCATTAGAAATTGAGTCTTTTAGAGTTTTTAGCTTTTGAGTTTTTGTTGTTTTTCCTTACTCCCTAGTTTTGGTCTTATGTGTTTTGCCCAAGAGTGCAAAAAGCTAAGTGTTGGGAAATTTAATAATAATATATTTTATTCATTTAATGATCCTCTCACTAGGTGTCTTTAGGTTCAATTTGACTTAATTAAATTGATTTTGTCACATTTTATGATATTGAGCCTAATTGGATCATTGTAGGAATTATTGCATGCATTGATCTAAAATTATCTATTGGGCAGTGTTCAGTATTTTGAATATAATCTAAGTTTTAAGTATTTGATTGGTGTTATTTTAGTCTTTTAGGAAAGATAAGACAAATCCCTATAAGTTTCATGAAGACCTCAGGAGCTAAATCATACGTTTGGATAATTTAAATGAAGTTGAAGCAAGAGCCAGAATGCTGATCGTGATAACTTGACCTCTGCACACTCATCGGCCCATATCTTGAGGTATAGGGGTGCAATGGACATCAAAATAAGACCAAATGAAAGCTAAGATCCAAATATACAACTCTTATGAAGACTCTTAAGCCAAAATACATCATTTTGGGCATGCAATTGAAGCTAGAAAACATATACGAGTTGCTGACGAGTTTATGTCACTTAAATGGGCATAACTTGAGTTGCAGGCCTCTAATTGACACGGGACTTGGGTCCAATGATTCCTAATGGATCCAACTTTGTGAATAATAGGTTTCTAATCATGTAACGCCAAATTAAGGGGTAGTTATAAGGGTGAGCAGCAGAAGTTTGAGACTAAGTTTTCATTCTACACTTTTCATCCTGTCTCTAGATCTAAATCTTTCTCTCTTCTCTTCCTTCTATTTGGATTTTCTCTTCTTTTTTTGAGTTCTTCCCTACCATTCATGGAGGGGTAGGGCCTTTAATCAATCCAAGGGATTGAACATTCTTGATGCTTAATCTTGATATTCTGTTTTAATTGTTTACATTCAATTATTAATTAAGTTTCTTTCCTTCATTTTTGCTTAATTCTAATTGAGTTGCTTAATTTGATTGGATTTTCATATGATAATTGCATAATTATTATGTGTGAAAGATGAATCACAGGCATTGAAGGTGTTTGATGAAATGTTTGGCTTAGTTGGATCTTGGTTTTTAAGTTAATTCAGGTTTTGGATAGATGCTTAATTTGTCTAACCTTAATTAATTAAATTTTGGATGCATATCTAGTAGAAGATCCATGGATCATTTTGAGGTGTCTTGATATGATCTAAGACCAAGGATTCAATTGATAATATATGGACCTTTAGTGATCAAGGATGGATTAAAATTAAGATTGGACAATTCTCTTAGATTGGTTATTTCTTAATTCTGTTTTCTCTTCTTTAATTGCTTTTTGTTTCTATTTATGATCTTATAAACCCCTTTCCGCCCTATTTACTAGCATCTTAATTTGATTTCGTGATCATAATTAGAGTGATTTGTGGGCTCGACCTGGTGTTACCTTATATTACAAGTTATTTTAGTAAATTGGTTATAAATTAATAAATTTGGTAGCCTCGACAATTATCAAACATCTATTCCTAGTTATTATGGAAATTATGGTGTTTATCACATGTTCTTGGTTCGTGCACAATTTTTCTAAATTATACATAACCCAAAAAATCATTCCCAAATTGATCAGATTTAGAAAAACATTAAGAGAAGAGATAAACACATAAATCATGAAATAGAAACATAGATTAAACACAATAATGAGTTTACATCATAAAAGAACAAGATCATCATTACCCTAACGAAAAAGATTTAGTTACACATGGAAAAAGAAGAATATAAAGGGAAGAATACGACAAACTCCATAGAAGGTTGATGGATAGGTTGAAGAGAATTCCTAATCTTCAAGCCTAATTGTGCCTATACCACTTTAGGGTTTGTGCCTCTTGACGACTACTGCAGTCTTTCCTAGTCTACGCTCTCAATGGTGTAACTTTTCTATTTATAAGCAAATTAACATTGCTGTTTATGTGACTAGCGCTTAGGCACTGGGTTTCTAGCGCTTAGACGATGGATGCTCATTCTGAAGTTTATTGATACGCAATGCGTGCTCAAGCGCTGCCTTCCCAGCACTTATGCGCTGGGACACCGATTTGGAATTCTTCTATGCGCAACGCGCGCTCAAGTGTAGAGCACCCAGCGCTCAAGCGTTGGGCATCTGAAAGAAATTTTCTTCTCCTTTTCTTGCTTGTTTAGATGTCCAAACTTCTTCATGTAAAATTACCTATCATAAACAAATAAACACGTAATAAGAACACAATTTAAAATACTAAAACACAATAAAAATTGAGAACAAAACTCAATCAAAGAGATTAAAAGAAGATGAAAACTCAAGATTTTGAACCGTAAAAATATGAATTTTTGAATGTTCATCAACTACCCATAACATGCAAAACAAAGCAAACATAAAACAAACTGCAAAAGTTGTCTACCCTAAACTTTACATAATAAAACAATTAACACTAAAATAAAATTAAAAAAATCAACAAATAATTAAAAAAAACAAAAAAGGGTAAAACAAACATATGAAGATCACAATATTTGTATATCCAACTTTTATAGGCTTGACCCTCAAGTTATCCTCAGTGGATTCGCCATCTGTTGTGACCGTGTTTGCGGTAGGAGCGGCAAAAAATAAATTGTTAAGAGAATGAAATGGAGCCGCCACCAATTTTATTTAAGTCAAGGAAAAATTGGAAAACCTTTCTTAGAAAATAGTCTTTGAAACCAAATTGGATTTAAGAGTCGATTAGGTATAGGGAATGGTGAAAAATTAATTCTATAGACATCCTAATATTTCTATCCCGATATATCTGACATATATAAGAATAACAAATAATAGTATGCTACTTCAAAACATACAACAACTAAACCCATAATATTTTTATAAATAGTTATGGAGAGCCATGATAACAAAAGTTATATATATACATCATTGCCTCCAAGGGCACATTGTAATACATAAACTTTCAAAAACAACAAGATCTAGTATAATATACAAGATGTGTCAACATCAAGCCTACAACTATACTAATCTTCATACATCTTCTTCTTTCCTTTTGAGGAACTCGCACTTGGATTTACATGGCAACACAATCGGGGTGAGAAATCACATCTCAGTAGAAGTATTCCAAAACCAGTATTTTACACATTCATAAAGAATACATGTCTGTAAAAGATAACACTTTAATCATAGAAGCACACAATATCCCCATCTCAGAGATACTAAAACAACATCTCCATCTCAGAGATACACAATTGCCCATACAATTGCAATGTCATGAGTTCATGCCATGGTGGCAACCGCCCATACAATCGCCATGCTATGCTAGATTATGTCTGATATTATGCCTATGCAATATCCTAAGCATGAAATGAATAATGTTATGATACCAAGTTCATGGTAATATCATGATATGCGTGAATAATGAACAAAGCAATGGAAATCACATCCATAACCTTGAGCAAGCACTAGAAATCACATCCAGCAATTTTTCTCTTCAGGTAGTCAAATCCACCAACTACGCGGTCATCATCATCATAGAGGAAATCCATCCTCATAAACGTAGAAAGGATATTACTCACCTCAACTACCCAAGGAAACCCATTCTCAAAGCTATAAGAAAATGCATCCTTAATATCACAAGGAAATCCATTCTCAAAGCCATAAGGAAATTCATCCTTAATATCACAAGGAAATCCATCCTCAGGCCACTATAATAGGAAGGATACCATCCCCTTACCTAATATATATTACCCTTATCTATGGGGCTCACACCTTTCACTAAAGGCAAAACATACAATCATGTATATAATCATGTCTAATTAAATTCCCATAATTAGCATTACAAATCATTTTGATTCAATACATTCACTCTTCATTAAATACTTCTACTAGAGCCTCATCACTCACTAAGAAGCATAAAAGAAGAAACTACACTTCTCATAGGCTTCATTGCCTCACACAACAAATTATGTCTAAAATTGAAGCTCATGTCGCGGCGTACCATAGCCACATTGTGGCTCCCGGCTCTCTGCTCCCACACGCCGTGACATAAACATAGCCATATCGTGGTACCATTCTCTCGGGTTCCAACTACTGGAGGTGCATTACTCGCACGCCGTGGTGTGCCACACCTTGCATCGTGGTGCAAGCTACAAATCATGGATTCTGCAGAATTTTATAGATTCGGATACTATTCCATTGGAACTTACCCCTCATCCAATCACTCAAACCTTATATGCAAGTGGTTTCCAACCTTCCACAAGTTTCATCTACACAAAGCAACTCTTATTCCACTTTGATTTCACTCAAAACCATGGATTATGGATATTCCACCACTTCAAAACCTAAAACCCCAAATCTCAACTCAAATGGAAATCAAGGTGTACAAGGGTTGGAAGTCCATTTCCATGCACCCAACAACTCATAAACAAGCCATCCTCAAGTTCTCCAACAAGATTCAAGCCAAAACAACCAAAAATAACTCAAAACCTAAATTACCACATGAACTCACAACTCAAGAACAAGATGAAGAGAATAGAAAAATGAGTCAAGAACAAGGTTTCCCCTACCTCAAACTTCAGAAGTTGAAATCACTATGCAACTCCTTTTTGCTTGATGATACTTCTCCTTTTGCTGCTTGCTTCCCCTTCCCTTTGTGCTTTCCTGCTTTAGCCGTGAAAGAGAAGAGAGAAAATGAGACAAATATCTTATTTGTGACTTAAATAAGCCAAGGCAATAGAAAACAAGAGAGTCGTAACTCTCATGGTCATTTAAGTGACTTACTATTCACCCGATCTGTTAAGAACACTTAGATTTCACCAAATCCAGTTTCCTAACTTCAAACAAGTTTAAAATAAATCTTAAGATTCATTAAAAATCTTGTTTCACCATATTTCTATTTTTTCATATTTGCTGGGGGTCAATCCGGCATTAAAACACACTACCAGTATGCCTAAAAATGCCAAACTAACTTTAATTAACCTTAAATTTTAACTATAGCATAGTTCACATGTAACACCGCAGTTTTTCTTTCTTTGTTTGTTATATATGTTTTTTCTAATTTTGTGATTGTTGTGAATTATTTGATTTATTTTGATTATTTTATTATTATTTTGGACTTCTATGTGTTTGAAAGCGGTGCCGGAAAAATAAAAATATTTTGGGACCGAAAAAATTTTGACTGTTGACGCGGGGTCGGTGGAGCTTACAAAACCTGAAACTGTGAACAAATTTCAAAGTTTTTCTTTTTTTGAGATTTTATCTGACTAATAAAATTTAGATACATTCTATTATCCATTGGACAATAACCACTGATTTTCTAGCAGTAGCCTTTGTCCATTGGTTAACAGCTACCGGTAAATATCTAGATGGCTAGTCAAACTTGGTGGTTATGACATCTTTATGGTGAGCCAATGAGAAACAAGCTTACATGAGAAGTTTGCATGGAGTCAACTATAATGACTATGACATTCCAAGGTGAACCAATGAGGAGGAAGCTTACATGATAAGCTTAGAAGAGAAAACTTTGACACTCAACTTCAAGGAGTCTCGCGGCGAAGAGGTTTCTAGGACATTTGAGAAAGCAAAATTGATTACTTCTTTCTCTTAAGTCTATCTTGTTTAGTTTCAAGAAGAAAATATCAAAAGCTATCACAAAACTCTCTCTTTTCTCTCCATTGAAGCTCAAGACCAACCCCTCCCAAAATACCCTCCAACTTTGTTTCATCCAAACCAAAATATATATTTTGAATCTAGACCTCATTTGGAGACACTTTCTAGTTGTGAGTTTTTCCAAAATCATCCATCTTCAACCTTTTTCTCAAGGCTTCACATTTGAAGATTCTTAGGTGAAGTTTGATGTTCACTTCTAAACTTTATTCTAAAGTCTTAGACCATAATCTTGATCTATGGTCATCTTATTTCAAGCTCTAGATTTTAATAAATTTATGTTTGAATTGTTTTAAGTGTTTTCTTGGAGGTAGAACTTGTTACAAGAGGACATCAAAGGAGCTTTGATCATCACCTTAAGGTAAGAGGGAGATTAACCTCATCAACCATTTTTTGTGGTGAGAAATGAATTTGTGATTTGTGAGTGAAAAATCCATGTGAGGATTTATTCACTTGATTGGTGTGTATTTAGTGGTTTGTGCTTGCTTGGCTTTATGTGTGATTATATGATTTAGATAGTATGCATGAAATTGCTATTGCATGAATAGATAATTAGAATATTCATATGCTTTGAAATCATATGAGAAAGGCAAGAATTTTTGGTCCCAATGACCACTTGAGGCTCACGGCCTTTTGGCCTAGAAATGGGCATCAATGAGAAAAATATTTGTTAGTAGAGAACTTAGATGATTAGGAGATTAAAATAAAATTTAAGGATTTACAAGTTAAAAAGAAGATGAAACAAATTTTATTACTCAAAAAGAATTAATTTTCGACCTTAGTAGTGGAAATGAGTTTAGAAGGATGTTTTGAAAATTAAAGTGTTTTATTTAAGAAAGTTTTCATTTAGAGTAATGAACAAAGATTTTTGAGATAGCTTGATTTATTAAAATAATATAAGTTTTTGCGAAAAACGTTAGGAAATGTTAATTAAAGGAGTTTTAGTGAGAAAATATTGGAATTAAAGTCCAAATTTTATATTAAATGAGAAAACTTTAAAAATAAGCTTAGAATATCAACGAAATGTTTTATGCGATAAAAAATATATAGAAAAACCTTTACGTGATTTAAAAATGATGATTTTTAGTTAGACGATTAAGAAAACATTTTAAAAATTTTACGCAATTGAAAAATAATGTAAAAATGCTACGCGATTTAGTAACATAACAAATAGTGTTACGCATTTGTGAAAATATAGTAGAAATACTTCGCATTTGAGAAAAATAGTAAGTTTGCTGTCGGGCCGACTTATTGGACCTGGAGACGTCAGTTGACGTTTTAGCCCAGTGGTGGCTTGGTTTTACGTGAAAGTCACGTAGTTATTAATTATTGATTTATGAAGTCTTTTGATCATGCATTATGGTAGTCATTGTGACTTTGTTTGTTAAGTTTGTATGCCTAAGGAGATGAATAACACATTTGTGCAGGTGAGAATTACGTAAGTGGAGGTCTATGAATGACCTTGGAGACGTCGAGGCGCAGGTATCCCATAAGTAGCCAGTTAGTAGCTCTACTGTGCCATGGTGACCAATGCAAATGCATCGAACGATCTCGACGAGACACTACTCCTTTCCTGATTTGGTGAAGACTGTCTTGTATAAGCCATGATGCGCACGTTGAATATATTGAAGCACTTGATTTAAGGCTGATGATATCCGAACATGTCTCCCAATCATTCTCTCCAATGTTTGGTTTTAGCTCCATGGAGCAGGGGTTTGTTCATTGTACATATGCGTGATTTATAAATATATTGCTGTAAAATATATATATGCATATTTGTTGAGTTATTTGTCAAAAAATATTATGACTGTAATTGTTAAATCTGCACTATATGACTTTATTGTTATTACTGTTTCTTTGTTGCCATGCTGGTATGTGATGTAGGGGATCTCACCTCTTTATATTATTGTTCTGTCTGTTTCTGTTTTATGTTTATGTCTGTGAAGACTGCGATGACGGCTCAGAGGGATCTACTAGGTTTTGTTAGAGTATAGTTTCTTGGAGGCACTGATGTCTGGCATGTCATTGGGACACGGAACGTATAGAGTATTTTGGTGACATTACTTTATCTATGAATAGGACCTGCCATGCGGTCACTACTTTTTTTTTAATGTTACTGTATATGTAGAGTTTGATATGCCTACACGAGATTTGTAGGGCAATACTCACTATACTCCTAGGGAGGACTTCGAGATCTCTTCTGCTCGAACTCTCGTTCGACGAGACATGCCTCGGCTGGGGGACTTGTCTTCTGAGGAGGAGGAGGATCCTGAGGAGGACCCTTCCCTTTAGGTGTATAAGCTTGGGCTTGTATAGATTTTGTCATGTTAGTTATTTTTATGTCTTTTTGGTATGTAGTTTTATGTGTTTATGCTTTTGATAAATGATGTTTATATATGTAAAGTACATTATTCAGTTCTTATTGACTTGTGTTCTTTGTATTCCATTAAGTTCAAGTTATCCGCAAAAAAGAAATTTTGAAATCAGTATATTATATTATTAAATCTTTTGTAGTTTGGGTAAAGTTTTAAAAGAGTTAGTCTAAAATGTAATGCCCTTCAGAGGGTGTTACATTACATATTTGTGACCTAGAAATAAACTTTCCACATTTTTTCTACTAACTAAGCAGTTTAAGCCATTTTTGGAGCTAGTATCAGTTATATTCACACATAGTGTTATAGCAAAATGACTAAACGTGCTCAAAAAGCGACAAAACTTAAAAGGCATGATATTCAAGTATTAGGCTACCTTTGTATCATATACAAGTCTATCATGTTTTCATGGGTATTATACACAACACCCCTAATACATCCAGCTTAAGATGGTTACCCTAAATCAGTTGTGCAAATTTTTATAACTGTTGAAAATATTTGTTTAACCACTTTTGTTAAAAGCTAAACTAAATAGACAAATAAATTATGAAAATTTAATTTTTGGCTTTATGGAATAGGAGTTCCGCTCCTACGTATCTCCAGGTGCAATGAGCAACTCAAAGTCACGTAATTCTTTAGAAAAATATAGTGGGTTGGTTATTTTTAATCTTTGAAAAAGATTTTTGTTTAGAAAATTTATTTGATTTTTTTTTGTTAAAAAAAACTCGAATCATCAAGTTGTCACAACTTAGATGATTTTGAAAATTACAGGATTAACAACTGTCATAACTCAACTAATCTGATTTTATTTTTCTCAACAAGCTTTAATTATTCAATTTTTTATTTTTTAAAAACAAAACTTAACCCAAATTATTTGACTAATTTATCATGTTAATATTCTTTTGCTTTTATTATTTCCTTTTTAATAGCCCATCTAAATTCTTCTTAATGTTTCTTTTTTTTTACTTTTTCTTAATATATTTTTTAAAAATCAATAAGTCATTTAAAAAAAAACAAAACAAACAAATGATCAATGAAAGAGACTTTTAGTCTCTACAATAGAAACAATGAAATAGAGGATTAGGGGGTTACCATGGAGCACGGTACAGTGGAGATCCAGGCAATGACAGTCTAGTGATGGGTCTTGGTGGCTGGTGGCCTGTGCGTGGACGGCGAATGGTGTACGTCCAGATGGCAACTAAACGACATGAGGTGCGCATGCGACAGATTTGGGAGGTGTGACACAGGTCGCATATTGGTGGTTCGGAATGCGGAGGTCGACGCGAGCATAGGCGAGGCAAGATGGCGAGAGGCGCGACTTAGATCTAGTCTGTGAGTGTGCATGGAACGGGGCAGATCTGGGTACGGGTCTTCATCATCGTGTTGTGGGTGGTGAGACGGCGAGAGGCGTGACACTAATTTAGTCTGCGGTGGTGCGCATGTGGTAGCTGGTGCATGATGAGACAACGGAAGACGTGGTTTTACAGGTGGAGGACACGCTAGACACTGGCTAGGCGAGTTGGCTACCGGTTCTGGATCACGGCTTTGGTTGGGTCATAGTGTGGTGTGTGGGTTGACGATGACGACTTTGCAGGTGAGGCAAGGATGGTGGCGTGGTGGTTGGTGCGGAGCCGATCTGGGTAGTGGTTGCTAATGGGTGATGGTTCTGTTTGGGCTCAGGGTAGAGAGATGGTTGGTGTTTGGGTGGCTGGATGAAGATGAAGGAATTTGTGAAATGATGAGGGATTAGAATGATGGTGAAGATGGAAGAGAAGGTAATAGAGAGGGGAAAATTGGCTACTACTTTTGAGGTTTTGCAAAAAGTGATGGTGAGTGAAGGTAAAAATGTGGCTAGGGTATTAGCTATGTGTATAGGCAGAAGTGTATGTGATGATGATGGTTGATGGGTTTTTATAGGAGAAAATTTGGGTTAGAGGGTGATAGTGGCTAGGGTTTGGATGAGGAGGAAGATGACTTAGGTGGAAGTAATGGATCTGGGTTGACCTATATTTGATGGGTCGCAAATTCCGTTGGGCTCTCAATGTAGGTAGCTTGAGACAAATTGAGTCATCCTTTTTATTTTTTATTTTTCTATTATTTTTTTGTTTTGTTTTTTGTTTTTTTTAATATTAATGACCTAGATAAAATTAGGTGTTCACAATTTACTATTCCTTTTAGAAATTTAGTGGTTTGAGACGATTTTCGATGATTTTTCAAAGCGGAGGAAAGTAGTTTCCAGTATTTTTCTAACAGTTTAGGGCCTCAGTTGTCAAATTACCCTCATTCTCTTCAAGGTATTTCTTTTTTCTTTCATTTTGTTTTTGCAACCTTTGAGTCATAGAGTAGTTGTGCGCTCCTTTTTTGGAGTGCATTTCCCTTTTTTCTCCATGAAAAGAGTTAGGAATGTATGTTCCTATATTTCTTCAATGGCATTGCCTTGTGGAGAACCTCCTCCACTGTATTATGTGAGGCGAAGGTGTCCTTCTAAGGCTTTTTGTTTTGGTGGGCGTGGAGGCTAGTATGTGGGCATGAGTAGTCTTTTCTGTTTGCCCCTTTCCATGTCTGATTCTTTAAAATTAGTTGATTCAGACAACCGACCTTTGGCCTCTATGGGTGTTTTCAAGAACTTGATGGCTAGAAGAAGAGCTAGACCTCAAGCACCAGCTCCTGAAATTTGGGCGCTAGTTGAGGAAGATCTTATCTAAATTCGGCATGGTCCAGGGTTGGTATACCCATGGGTTGGTGATGACGCCTATGATCGGATATCCTAGTTCCATCCTAGAGAAGAACTCGAAAGACTTCAGGGCTATTTGATACCGACTGAGAAAGGTAGTAGGGACCACGAATTCCAAATCTTATCACCTAATAACGAAAGGGTGTGCTCTTCTCAGCAAGTGGGAGCACACTACATGTTCATGTATGAAGATTTTTTCATTTGATTTGGGCTTCGGCTTCCCTTCAATGACTTCCAGCTTACCGTCCTCCAAACTCTCCAGGCTGCCCTTTCTCAGATTCATCCCAACGGTTGGGAAAACATTCTTGCCTTTTAAAGGATTTACCAGTTGGTTGGGTTGCGGCACTCGGAGAAAGCATTTTTCTATTTCCATACTCGGTGGTGTCTTCAAGGCAGCAATGCTCCTCAAAAAACTTGGCTTTCGGTCTAGTCAAGGCAAGGCCAGAAGGTTTTCCTTATTTACCAAGAAAGTTACAAGGACTTCAAGGAAAAGATTTTTTAGTTGATGGCAGCTCCCGAAACTCATTCTTTCTGGCTAGACAACAACAGAGAGTTGATATTCATCCTATACTAGAATCAGGGGCACAGAACATTCCTACTCAATTGATTGAAAAGGAAAAACACCAACTGGACGAGGCTAAGGATGAGTGTGTTGACTTTTTTACGATGTGGGTTCAACAAATTGGTCTGATTCCTTCTACGGATATGCTGGATACCCTTGATGACAAGACTCTCTGGGCCATTCTAGGTAGTGTAGGACACCATCCATATTTAGGTATATGCTCGGTATGATATTTTGTAATAGCATTTTCTTGTTCTTTGACTCTTTGTTGGTTTTGCATAAAGTTTGGCTACAATGTCATCTGAAAATGCCTTGGCGGTTGTTGCTGCTCCGGCTCCTTCACCCACACCAGTTGAGGTTCCGGTGAATGAGGGGGAACCCATTCAGTTGGAGGATTCTCCCCAACGGCAACTGCAGAGGCAAAAGAGGAGGGTGATTGAAGACGATAGTGTTGGTGTATGCCCTAGAGGCTGATACATTTGTCTATATTTACATACATTCTATTATGCTATTTTTTAATATATGAGGCATTTCATTTATTGTGTTCTTTTTAATAAACATAATAAAGTCCTTAGAATAGTAAGTTTGATGCCATAGGACATCAAGTGGTTGACTTGATCATGAGATCCTATTGGATAAAATTAGAACACTATTCTTAAATGTCCCTAATCAAGTATTATTGTTAATTAGGACAATAATAATGTGTTGAGACTAGTATGTGCATAGATTGATGACCACATCTCACGAGTCATGGATATGAGATATCAAGTCTTTCATATGGATACATATTAGAGTAATGATGTACTAGACTGACCCGCCATGAGAACGCTATATGGATCGTTACGTGAGTGTCATAAGCGATTCTCATAGTGACAATGGTGTCTGTGGTCCTTTGACCTGAAATCACTATGATTCCTATATGAGGAGTTATGTGTTTTAATGCCATCAAACGTCATCTGTAACAAGGTGATTATAAAATTAGTTATTGGACATACTGCGAATTATGCAGAAGGATGTGAGTGACCTAGATGGGATTTGTCACTCGTACATAATAGGAGCAATATCTTCGGGAACCCTGATTGAGTGAGACTGTGAAATGCATGACCATGCTCAAATGAGTCAATATGAGATATTGATTTCATTTATTATTGCAAAGTCTACTCGAGTATCAGGAAATGAAAGATTGCACTATACAAGGGTGACACATTCCATGCCTTGTGTTCAATCTAGATATATTGACAAAGGGACTAAACGACACGGAAACATTGGTCACAGAAAGGTTATGTCAAATCACTAATATTCTTATTACTTGAGTAACAGCGATACGTTACTAGATACCTCTCACTGCTTGTAATATTAGAATGGGATTTTAATATTACTGCCAACGTAATGAGAACCTGCAAGGTCACACACATAGAGCAGACTAAAATTGGAGCAATAAATCCAAGTTGGACTTGGATTCAAATATGGGCCAGACTCATAACAAATGAGTCTATGGTTGCATAGCTTACCTTACTGCTACTCACACTCGTTTAAGGCAATCACTATTATAAATAGTACTGCTAAGGGGCTGCTAAGATACACATATTACAGAACCCTAGCCGCACCTACAGAAAAGTGAGTGAAAGAGCGACAGGTTTCTTCTCTTCTCTTCGCAACTAGCACTGTGTGAGAGACGTGAGGCTCCTCTTTGCAGATTTTGGATGTTCGTGAGTCTGTTCTTGTGGATACCACAGAGACATCATTGCTATTATGGTGTTGGTGATTCACGTCACTTCCTTTTGATCACGCTTCAAGAGGTAAATATTTTAAAACTCAGATTATGGTTTTTTCGCATAGATCCTTAGTGGGAATCCTATTTTTTTGCTGCGTGATGTATCCGTAATTCCCAATAGTGGTATCAGAACGTCTTGCGAAATTATGATTCAATTTTCTATTTTCGTTTTGCATGAGATAACATGTTTGTTGTTTTTGTTTTGATAAAAGATATGATCTTTAATATGTTATTTCAGAAAACAAATGAAACCCTTTTGCGAAAACATATTCTGATTTATGTGTTATATACAAAACTGTAATGTTATTTTCAAAAACCTATGAAGATGTTCATAAGTTCTGTGAAAATCATTTTGTATCAAGATGTATGTTTTCGCGAAGCTTTCTAGTATGTATATGATACGTACATCGTTATGGAATCCTTATTCTTAATGCGCGGCGCAAGGGTTTAGGAAACCTTGTTCTTGGTTTGCGGCAACAAGGATTATGGAATCCTTGTTTCTGCACAAGCGGGGCAGCTCAAGTGTTGAACAATGACACAAGGGTTCCCTGCGGTGCATGAAGTGTTCATGTGCTTTCGGGTTTAGGGTTCAAGTGTTGATACCCTAGTCGTCAAGGGTATGCTCCCGCCCACCATGTGGCACTCCCGCCCACTGACTGGTCAGCGGGACCCCCATGGTCGGGGCGTTGCCCCGAACCCCATTGCGTAACGTGTGTTATTCGAAAGCACCTTTTTCTATCCATTTTTATGATTCATGAAAATAATAATGTATTATTATTTTGAGTTTTTATGTTCTTTGTGATGCATAGTGCTTGGTTATAGCCTTAGTCCTTCTTTTATGCTATTGTGGTTTTTATAAATACGACCTGCGTGTCGTGCCTTTCTCTCTACATTCTGATTGTATATTCTTTGCTCACTTAACTCCCCTCGAGTGTAAAATAAGTTTCTATACAATGTAATCTTGATGTGGAGGCAATAAGACGACATCAAGTGAGGACGTTGGTGGGAGACGCTTGGTGAAGCTGGCTTAGTTAATGCTACTCTCTTAGGGGGCCATAACCATGTCACTTTTATTATATGCTTTATATGTATGAGATGCATGAATGATGTTTGTGGTATGATAAACAATTTAATAAATGGTGAGATCTAATAATAAGAAAAATTTTCTCAAAGCAAATATTAAGTCATTTTTGTTACCAAGTGGCTTCCAGTACTCAAGAGGGGGGTGAATTGAGTATAAATTTTTTTCTCAAAACCTCTTTCTATCAAAAACAAATATTAAAAACTTAATAAATAAATGTACAGAAGGAACGAGAAGAAGAAAAGAGACAATAAAAACAGTGGAAAATAAATATGTAGTAAATTAAAATTGCGTAAAATAAAGAGATTAAGAAGAGAGAAGCAAGCACAGTATTTATCCTGGTTCGACCACTAACCCACTTGTGGTCTACGTCCAGTCCTCGAAAGCTGATATTTTTCACTAAGTATACAAGCTTCAATAGGTGCTTGCTACCGTTACACAAAAGAGCACTTTTCATACACAGGAAAACTCTACCCTTGTACTAAAGCCTCAGCCTGCAGGGATACCTCACCCTTATACAAACCTTGAGGGATACCTCACCCTATATACAGAATATCAGAAAGTAGATGAAGAGAAACTCTCACTCAAAGTAGGTAATACAAATTGAAGTACTAATGGAGCTCTCACAGAAATATCTCAAAGTTTTTAATCAAAAAGAGCATAGAAAATAATTTTCATAGATTAGAGCAAGTAAAAAATAGTTCAGAGTTATGGGACCATTTTAGTCGTGACCCAAGGTTCCTATTTATAGGGAAAAACACGGAGATAGCCGTTTGGGTATAATTAAAAGCATTTAAAACCAATTTGAAAACCTGTCTGTTTCCATATACATGATCGTAAGCTCCGTGTTTATTCGAATAAAAGAAAATTTATTTGAATAACACTGTTTCTGAAACCAACATGAAAGGCCATCTGATATAGGTTATTCGAATAACCAATGTGTTATTTGAATAACTCTGTTAAAACCAGAGTTCTAAAATGAAGAGGTTATTCGAATAGCAGCTAAAATATCCGAATAATGTTGTTAAAAAAAAGTTCAAACAGAAGGGGTTTTATTCGAATAACGTTTGAGTTATTCGAATAACTCACTTAGAAGCACAGTTCTGAAAACCTTAGTTATTCGAATAATTATCTTACTATTCGAATAACATCTTTAAACACAGAGTCTCGTAAAGGAGTTTATTCGAATAGACTAAACTCTATTCGAATAAATCAGTGTAAAACAATTTTGGAGAAGGTGTTTTAAAGACACTAAGTTTATTTTAAAACAAGTTTTATCTTTTCTTTCAAAAACAGAGAGATATCAAAGTGAGCTCCATACAACAGAACCTTAGTCCTAATGCTAATCATATATAAACTTGGACTTGGTCTATTTATCATCTTCATTTAGTCTTCACGTTTGTTATCATCAAAACAAGTCTTCAAAGGTATACGTCCAAACGCATTCTCCCCCTTTTTGATGATGACAAACTATCAATGAGAAAAGAGTTAGTGCATATAATTAGAATTCACAAAGAGGTATAAAAGCTTACTCCCTCTCTTTAATTATAAGAGGTAATGTATATCAGATATGTGCGCAGCTCCCCCTTTCAATTTGAATCCAATCTCATTTTAAGTTTACCTGTCTTTTCTCAATTAAATTCAAATAATCAAAATTTTCTCCCCCTTTTGTCATGAACAAAAAGGAGGGGTAAGTCCTATAAACATATATCTAAGTATACGTGCATAAAGGAAGCATACTCATATCAATAAATCATCAAGAAACGGCATTTATGCATTAATAAAAAAGGATTCAATTACAAAAGCCAGAATTAAATAACATGAAGGCAAAAACTGAGATCCTAAGAGTTAAGGTTCCTAGAAATAGGTATCCGGGGGTGGTGGTGAAGAAGCTGGTGCAGGAGCAGATGAAGCAGATCGGAGGGCAGCAACCTCATGTTCAACACCTTCTATTCTATCAAATAGAATAGAGAAGGTATGTTCTATATAGGCTCTGTTATCATGCAAGGTGGCCATGATCTGTTCTAAGGTGACAGGAGCAGGAGCAGTAGTAGGTGCATCAGCAGGGGCAGCAGGAGCGTCAGCAGGGTCAAGCTCATCCTCAGCAACCTCATCTGGGTACACCCAGCCTTCATCGGTTTGGATCATCTTCATTTTGCATAAGGTGTGGGAGCCAAAAACGTTGTGATGCGTCAGGGCAATGGCTCGCTCAGTCTCCAAGACCTGAGGATACTTGCTCTGCAAGGTAGTGACGAGAATGCCATAAGGCAAGTCTGATTTTTCCTTGCCCTTGGCCCTCATCATGTGTTTTATGATAAACACAGGCCAGTTGATCTGATGGCCATTCTTCAGAAACCAAAGCATAAAGATGTCTTCCTCACTCAGGTAGGCGTAATTTCCACCGCGAGGAGCCAAGATGTGAGCAAAGGCGTAATGCAGAAGCCTATCTTGGCTTTTCAGCATACCACCCTTGAGACCCTTGTCAGGCAAAGCTAGACCAGGCTTCAGCAGGTCCTCAATCTCCTGAAACTTGTTGAACTCTTCAAGAAAAGGGGTGTCACCATCTTCAACAAGGGGGCCAGTAAACTACAACCCAAATAAAGTCAGCCAGTTCTACGGTGTGATCACAATGTTCTGATCACAGACCTCGGAAAGAAGGTTCTGGCCATCAAATGCTAGATTGCAGAAGAACATCTTCACCAAAGCTGGATAAACAGTGGCCCGGTGAGAGCAGAGCTGAAGAACTCCCTGGTTTTGCAGCAGGGTCAGAAAGTCGAAACCACGATGTTGCTGGAAGAAAGATAGGTCAAGGTACTTGGGTTGGACCAAGTTACGCTCCCAGAAGTGCGTAATGAAGCGGGCTCGGTGCTCTTCGTTGGATGAGAGCCTTCTCAAGTCAAGCGAATTGTTGCATGGAGCCATCTTCGTGCGTGGGCGCTTGCTGGAGGAGGAGGCCATGGTGATTGGGAGTGAGGAAGAGGAAGTGACAAAGATGTTGGAGGAGAGTAAGAGAGGAAGTGATGATGGGAAGGTGAAAAGCTGAGAAGAAAAGAAAGGAGAGAAGAGGGAGTGAAACGGTTAGGCGCGTAGGAGTTATTTAAAGGGAGGCCCGTGTTTGTTTGAATAAACAGAGGTTTATTCGAATAAACCTTGCTTGGAAACTGAAAGGACAGGCGCGCAGGAAATTGAAAGGTGTTGAAAAAGTGTTTCTGCTAGGTTTTATTCGAATAGGGGGGTTCTATTCGAATAGATCATCTGGGAAAGCCAAGCGTTTTGGCCAACTGACAGGGTTTATTCGAATAACTGTAGGAGTTATTCGAATAGACTGAGGGCTATCAGTCAAGACTGATAAAAATAGGTTCTGGCTATTCGAATAGCCTGAGGTCTATTCAAATAAGCAGAGGGCAGATATTAAAACTGATAAATGAAGGCTTTTGATTATTCGAATAAACAGATATTTATTTGAATAAACAGAGAGCAAAGACAGAGACTGATAAACTAAGGAGTCTGGTTATTTGAATAAGGAGGGATTTATTCGAATAGACAGAGAGGATATTCAAACAGGTTGTAACACAAGAGCCAGTTTATTCGAATAAACTAAGTTTTATTCGAATAAAGCTGATATTCAACACATTTTTGATAAGCAGTAAAGAATTTTATTCGAATAAAAGCCTATTTATTCGAATAAAACTAACAAAGAAACATAGAGAAGAATACGTTCAAGACATTCAAAGCATATATTCAAAAATATTCAGTAATAAAACTTACAATTATATATTGGATTGATCAATTATGCCCAATTCTCCTCGAATATAAACGAATGCTTCTTTTGCTAAGGGTTTAGTGAAAATATCTGCAAGTTGCTTAGTTGTTCCAACAAACTCAAGAATGCAATCCCCTTTTTGTACATGATCTCTGATAAAGTGATGTCTTATCTCTATATGCTTTGTTCTGGAATGCAGTATGGGATTCTTAGAGATATTTATTGCACTAGTGTTATCACATCTTATCGAGATGTGATCAAGCTGAAGACCATAGTCTAAAAGTTATTGCTTCATTCATAGGATTTGAGCACAAAAACTCCCGGCTACAACATATTCAGCCTCAGCGGTAGACAAAGCTACACTATTTTGTTTCTTGCTATACCAAGAAACTAAAGAACTACTAAGCAAGTGGCATGTCCCACTAGTACTCTTTCTGTCCAATTTGCACCTAGCAAAATCAGAGTCAGAATAGCCTATTAGGCTACAAGAGGCACCCTTAGGGTACCACAAGCCCATTTGTGAAGTGCCTACTAGGTATTTCATTATTCGTTTAACAACACTTAAATGAGATTCCTTAGGGTTTGCCTGATATATAGCACACATGCATACACTAAACATAATATCTGGCCTACTAGCAATAAGATAAAGGAGAGATCCAATCATTCCTCTATATTTTGTTATTTCTACTGATTTACCTCCTTCATCTTTGTCCAAATAGCAAGAAGTGCCCATCAGAGTAGCCATGTGTTTAGCGTTTTCCATTTCGAATCTCTTGAGCAATTCCTTGCAGTATTTGGTTTGACTTATGAATGTCCCTTCGTTTGTTTGTTTGATTTGAAGTCCGAGGAAAAAATTCAGCTCTCCCATCATTGACATTTCAAATTCATTCTGCGTTGTCTTAGCAAATTCTTTGCATAGGGATTCATTAGTAGCACCAAAGATAATATCATCCATATATACTTGCACAAGAAGAATATCATGCTTTTTATTTTTAATAAAAAGCGTAGTATCAATTTTTCCTCTTGAGAATCCATTTTCTAAAAGGAACTTGCTCAACCTTTCATACCAAGCTCTAGGAGCTCGCTTTAAACCATATAAAGCCTTTTTAAGTTTGAAAACATGGTTGGGTAGTTCATGATTTTCAAAACCTGGAGGTTGTTCAACGTATACCTCCTCTTGAATAAAACCATTTAGAAAAGCACTTTTAACATCCATTTGATATAATTTGAAATCCATGATGCAAGCATAAGCAAGTAACATTCTAATAGCTTCTAATCTAGCCACAGGTGCATAGGTTTCTTCATAATCTATTCCTTCTTCTTGATTATACCCTTTAGCAACCAATCTAGCTTTGTTTCTAGTTATTAACCCATTTTCATCAAGTTTGTTTCTAAAAACTCATTTAGTGCCAATTATAGGATGATTATTAGGTCTAGCAACTAATTCCCAAACTTGATTTCTTTCAAACTGATTTAATTCCTCATGCATAGCTAAGATCCAATGTTCATCATCAAAAGCTTCAATTAAATCCTTAGGTTCAATTTGAGAAACAAAAGGTAAGTGATTATAAGCATTTTGTAAGAGAATTGCGAGTACTTACACCTTTAGATACATCACCGATAATCTGGTCAAGGGAATGATATTTTGAAGTTCGCCATTCTTTGGGAAGTTCTAAAACTTGCGAATCTTCTTGTCTTTGTTTATCCTCTTGCTCTTTGATTTTTTTTTCTTTATTATCCAAATGTGTTTCCGCCAAGATTTCTGCAACATCATCAATAACAAGATCCTTTCTCGATCCATTTGGGTCAGTTTCATCAAATGCAACATGTATAGATTCTTCAATAGTCATAGTTCTTTTATTATATATATGAAAAGCTTTATTATGATTTGAATAACTAAGAAATATACCTTCATCAGACTTAGCATCAAACTTGCCTAAATTATCTTTTCCATTATTTAAAACAAAATATTTACAACCAAAAACATGAAAATGTGAGACATTAGGCTTTCTTCCCTTATACAATTCATATGGGATTTTCTTTAAAATAGGCCTTATAAGGGCCCTGTTCATTACATAACAAGCTATACTTACAGCATCCGCCCAAAAGTATTTAGGAAGAGGAGTCTCATTAAGCATAGTTCTCGCCATTTCTTCTAAAGAACGGTTTTTCCTTTCTACAACTCCATTTTGTTGCGGAGTTCTAGGGGCAAAGAAATTATGATTAATGTCATGTTCATCACAGTAATTTTCAAAAACATTGTTTTCAAATTCGCCACCATGATCACTTCTTATAGAAGAGATTTGAAAACCTTTTTCATTTTGAATAACTTTGGCAAGTCTTTTAAAAGTTAGAAATGCATCATTTTTATTTGCAAGAAATAAAGTCCATGTAAACCTAGAAAAATCATCCACAATCACTAAAGCATAGTAATTCCCACCAAAGCTCATAGTTCTAGAAGGTCCAAATAGAACCATGTGCAAAAGTTGTAAAGGTCTAGTAGTTGAAACTATATTTTTTGCTTTAAAAGAGACCTTTATTTGTTTACCCTTTTGACATGCATCATATAACTTATCTTTTATAAAATTAAGCTTGGGTAATCCAATTACTAGCTCTTTAGAGACCAACTTCTTTAAGTGATCCATGTGAATGTGTGCAATTCTCCTATGCCATAACCATGAATCATCATTCTTACTTAAAAGGCATTTCGCATTATTTGAAGATATATTATCAAGACTAATCATATAGAAGTTGTTTACTCTATGACCAATGAATTTAACATGCTTATCATTTTTATCTTCAATTATGCAACAGTTTGAATCAAATATTACCCTATTTCCTTTATCACATAATTGGCTAATACTAAGCAAGTTATGTTTCAAGCCTTCAACAAGCAGTACATTTTCAATAGAAGAGTTAGGGTTCTTACTGACTTTGTCGATTCCAAGAATTTTTCCTTTGTTGTTATCACCATAAGTAACGTGTCCATGATTCTTGGGAATAAGCATGGTGAATTTCGAGTCATCCCCGATCATGTGCTTGGAGCAGCCGCTATCGAGATACCAACTTGAACTCCTGGCTTTCAAGCACACCTACAACATAAGTTTAGTTTTTAACTTTTGGTACCCAAACTTTCTTGGGTCCTTATGTGTCAGTTTTGGGTACCCTTGGGAACCCAAACCATTTTTGTTCCAATTTTGGTATTTATATTTTTCCTTGCATTATATGTTGATGCACTATGTCCTTTCCTTCCACTATAGAAATATTTAATAAAAGGACTACTTGAAACACTAGAATGCACAAAGAAATTTTTATAGAGTTTTTGTTGATTTTTCGGGTTATAACCTATTCTGGTTTTTTGAAAAACCACTCTTTGTCTTCCTAATAAAATATTTAAGTTATCCCTTCCAAAGGTGAATTTATAAAGAGTGTTTTTTAAGTCTTCAATTTCTTTTTCAAGCATATGACATGAAGAACAAGACGAAGACGTAGAAGCATGTGAAGAATGATTTGTGCATGCATCAATGATTCCTAAAGTTTCATTTTCAACCTTCAATTCTTCTATTTCTTTATTTAAAACAAGAATTTGATTTTCAAAAGAAGAAATTGTTTTCTTAGAAGAAGAAATAATTTTTGTGAATTTTAAAGATTCTTCATGTAATTCTTCAAAGGCATCTTGTAACTCATCGTAAAAAGGTAATAAAGTAGTATTAGAACTTACCTCATTTTTGCTTTCTTCTTCATCTCCTTTTGCCATGAGACATAGTTGAGCTTCCTCGCTATCTGAGCTATCAGTTGAATCCATGTCGTTTTCATCCCATGCTATATAGGCTTTTCTTCCTTTTCTTTCCTTGAAAGGCTTCTTTTCAAATTTCTCCTTCTTCTTTTGGTAAACTGGGCACTCCATTTTCATGTGACCAGGTTTGCCACATTCATAGCAAGTTGGAGTCGATGAAGCTCCTTCGCCTTTGTAATGAGTCTTCTTCGGAGGGAAGGGAGGTTTTCTTTACGTTCCATTTTTCTTGAGAAATTTACCAAACTTTTTAACAAACAAACTAACATTTTCTTCGCTTACCTCGATGTTCTCTGAGCTTTCTTCATTTTCTTCATCATCATTGTCAAATGTTGAGGAAGTGGCTTTAAGCGCTATCCCCTTTTTCATTTTATCGTTTTCTTCACTTTGACTTAATCTGCTCAATTCCAGTTCGTGTTCATGAAGTTTTCCAAAGAGGGTAGCTAGAGTCATTGTGGACAAGTCCCTCGATTCTGAAATAGCTGTTACCTTAGGTTTCCAAATCCTGCTAAGACATCTCAAAACCTTGTTAATCAAATCTTCGTTAGAAAAACTTTTGCCTAAAGATATAAGATGATTAACTATGTGGGTAAACCTCTTTTGCATTTCCTGAATGCTTTCTCCTTGGTTCATTCTGAATAATTGATATTCACGAGTTAGAGAATTGATTCTCGACCTCTTAACTTCACTAGTACCCTCATGGGTAACTTGCAAAGTATACCACATTTCTTTAGCAGTTTTACAATTTGAAATTCTAAAAAGCTCATCATATCCCAAAGCAGTAGTAATAATATTTTTGGCTTTTAAATTAAATTGAACTTTTCTTTTGTCTTCATCAGACCATTTATTTCGTGGTGTTTTGGTCCTTACACCATCGACCTCATGTGTGGGTATAAAAGCGTCATTTTCGACAGCATCCCATACATCTATATCAATAGCTTCGATGAAGATTTTCATTCTTTCCTTCCAATATGCATAACCATCCCCATTGAAAAAGGGTGGTCGGTTTATGGAAGATTCTTCTGAAAAACCATTTGAAGAAGCCTTATTCTCTTGAAGCTGCTAAGCTCTTTATACAAGAGTCTAGCTCTGATACCACTTGTTACCAAGTGGCTTCCAGTACTCAAGAGGGGGGTGAATTGAGTATAAAACTTTTTCTCAAAACCTCTTTCTATCAAAAACAAATATTAAAAACTTAATAAATAAATGCACAGAAGGAAGGAGAAGAAGAAAAGAGACAATAAAAATAGTGGAAAATAAATATGCAGTAAATTAAAATTACATAAAATAAAGAGATTAAGAAGAGAGAAGCAGGCACAGTATTTATCCTGGTTCGACCACTAACCCACTTGTGGTCTACGTCCAGTCCTCAAAAGCTGAGATTTTTCACTAAGTATACAAGCTTCAATAGGTGCTTGCTACCGTTACACAAAAGAGCACTTTTCACACACAGAGAAACTCTACCCTTGTGCTAAAGCCTCAGCCTGCAGGGATACCTCACCTTTATACAAACCTTGAGGGATACCTCACCCTCGATACAGAATATCATAAAGTAGATGAAGAGAAACTCTCACTCAGAGTAGGTAATACAAATTGAAGTGCTAATGGAGCTCTCATAGAAATATCTCAAAGTTTTTAATCAAAAAGAGCGTAAAAAATAATTTTCACAGATTAGAGCAAGCAGAAAATAGTTCAGAGTTATGGGGCCATTTTAGTCGTGACAAAGGTTCCTATTTATAGGGAAAAACACGGAGATAGTCATTTGGGTATAATTAAAAGCATTTAAAACCAATTTGAAAACCTATCTGTTTCCATATACGTGATTGTAAGCTCCGTGTTTATTCGAATAGAAGAAAGTTTATTCGAATAACACTATTTCTGAAACTAACATGAAAGGCCATCTGATATGGGTTATTCGAATAACCAATGTGTTATTCGAATAACTCTGTTAAAACCAGAGTTCCAAAATGAAGAGGTTATTTGAATAGCAGCTGAAATATCCAAATAATGTTGTTAAAAAAAGTTCAGACAGAAGGGGTTTTATTCGAATAACGTTTGAGTTATTCGAATAACTCACTTTGAAGCACAGTTCTGAAAACCTTAGTTATTCGAATAATTATCTTGCTATTCGAATAGCATCTTTAAGCACAGAGTCTCGTAAAGGAGTTTATTCGAATAGACTAAGCTCTATTCGAATAAATCAGTGTAAAACAGTTTTGGAGAAGGTGTTTTAAAGACACTAAGTTTATTTTAAAACAAGTTTTATCTTTTCTTTCAAAAATAGAGAGATATCAAAGTGAGCTCCGTGCAACAGAACCTAAGTCCTAATGCTAATCATATATAAACTTGGACTTGGTCTATTTATCATCTTCATTTAGTCTTCACGTTTGTTATCATCAAAACAAGTCTTCAAAGGTATACGTCCAAACACAATTTTGTGATGCCTTCCAATATGTGGCACTCGTCAAGACTAGTATCGATCAAGTGCAGGTCTGCCAAAGTAGGATGCCTTTATCTATATTAGTAAGACGCGATAGGATAATGGTAATATCCAACTGACAACCATTGGGTCTGACTTAACTAGGCCATTTCAATAGGATTGAAGGCTTAGAGGCATGAAGTTGGGCTTTAGTCCATTAGATGGATTGGAATAAGTGTTAATCACCCAACTATTCAAGAGTTACATGTGATGTAATTTGAAAGTGTTTCCTACCTAAATAACTGAATTTTAGGTGATCAGCCAAAGCTGACTCAAAACTAGGTGAAATATAGATCTTGGCCCACTAGGAAATTTTTCGATGGGATTTTTCGAGTCAATGCTGAGGGTCATTGATTTGAAAAAAATAGTTGGAGGCATATTTAATTAAAAGACCTCATTAAATATGTTTATTGCATGATACATATATTTTGCATATTTCTGTTAATAGATTACCATGGCAACAAACACATCAAGTAACTTATCACTGCGATCTGTCCTTGAGAATGACAAGTTGTCTGGAATGAATTTTCTAAACTAGTACTAGAATTTGAGGATTGTCCTCAAGCAAGAGAAAAAGCTGTATGTACTAGAACAGCCTATTCCTGAGCCACCTGTTACTAATGCCCCTAGAATTGAAAAGGATGCTTATAAGAAGCATCAAGATGATGCCTTGGACATCGGATGTCTAATGCTGGCCACCATAAACTATAAGCTCCAAAAACAAAATGAGAACATGGATGCCTACGATATGATCATACACCTTAAGAAGCTCTATCAAGAGCAGGCCAGGCATGAGAGATACGAGGTCTCTAAAGCACTGTTTCAGTACAAGATGGTAGAAGGAAGCCTTGTTGGTGCTTATGTACTCAAGATGATTGGGTACATTAAAAACCTAGAGAGACTTGGTTTTCCTTTGGGCCAAGAGTTAGCCACTGACTAAGTCCTGTAATCATTGCCGAAAAGTTTTAGTCAATTTGTCATGAACTACAACATGAATGAGATTGACAAATCACTACCAGAACTGCTAGGCATGTTGAGAACTACTGAGCAGAACATTAACAAAGGCAAAGGAAACGCCATAATGATGGTCCAAAAGAATAAGGGCAAGAAACAGCAGAAAAAGCCCAAGAACAACTAGAAGGGCAAGGGCAAGGATAAGTCCAAGCCCAGCACTTCTGGATTGAAACCAATGGGTGGAGTGGCTAAGGAAGGTACATGCTTCCACTGTGATCAGACTAGACATTGGAAGAGGAATTGTGCCAAGTTCCTGGAGGAGCTCAAGAAGAAGAAGGGAAGTGAGACTTCCATTTCAGGTATTTTTGTTATTGAAATCAATTTATCTACTTCTGCATCATGGGTATTAGATACTGGATGTGGATCTCAGATTTGTGTAAATGTGTAGGATCTAAAGAGCAGTAGACCATTGACGAAGGGCGAAGTCGGCCTATGAGTGGGAAATAGAGCAAAGGTTACTGCATTAGCTGTAGGGACTTACTTATTATCTTTGCCCACTGGGCTTGTAATAGAGTTAGAGAACTGCTATTTTGCGCTCATTTATGTTTCTTGTTTGGACAAGAAAGGTTTTTCTTTTATTATAAAGGACAAATGTTGTTCAATTTATATGAATAATATTTTTTATGGTAGTGCATAATTGAGTAATGGACTTTATGTCATTGATCTCGAAACGCTCGTCTATGACATAAATACAAAGAGGTTTAAATCAAACTATTTGAACCTAACTTTTCTCTGGCATTGTCGTTTGGGCCACATAAATGAGAAACGCATCTCCAAACTCCATAAAGATGGATTCTTGGAACCGTTTGATTTCAAATCATACGAGATATGTGAATCTTGTTTATTGGGGAAGATAACAAAGGCCCCATTCACTCGACAAGGTGAAAGGGCTAGTGATCTTTTAGGCTTTATACATAGTGATGTATGTGGGCCACTAAACACACTGGCTAGAGGCAGTTTTCAATACTTCATTACATTTACTGATGATTTTAGTAGATATGGATTTGTATATCTTATGAAGCACAAATCAGAATCCTTTGAAAAGTTCAAAGAATTCAAGAATGAAGTACAAAACCAACTTAGAAAGAGTATTAAAATCCTTCGATCAGATCGAGGAGATGAATACTTAAGCCGACAGTTTGATGATCATCTGAAAGAGTATGGGATAATATCTCAACTCACTCCTCTAGGAACACCACAATGGAATGATGTCTCTGAAAGGAGGAACCGGACCTTGTTGGACATGGTCCGATCCATGATGAGTCATGCAGACCTTCCAGGCTCCTTCTGGGGACATGTTCTGTTAACAGTAGCTTTCACAGTTAATCGTGTTCTATCTAAGATGGTTCAAAAGACACTATATAAGATATGGGCTAGGAGACGGCCCAGTATGTCTTTCATGAAGATTTGGGGCTACGAAGTGTAACACCCCAAACTTTCTATTTATTAAATAGTAATTTTGGACGCTAATGTAAATTCTACTATTTAGTGATTTACGTATCTTGTAAAATTATTTTGAATATTTCATCTGTATATTTGATCATTTTGAGTAATTTATTCCGTGTCAGGAAAATAATAATTTTCGGGCCGGAAAAATTTACGTAAATTAATTTTTAATATTTAGTCTTAATTAATTTACGTAATCTGATTTGATATTTGTGAATTTTCTAATTTTTGTGATTTTATGTGTGATTTTAAAATTTTTACTGTTTGTGGACCCCACGAGGTGTATGTGGGCCCAGGTGGCCATACCTGGGCCCAAGTGGGTCCCACAAAGTGGAAAAAAATTTCTACGCATAGAAAAATTTGTACTGTTTAGTTTTAGAAAATAGTTTTACTAAACCCGAATTAAAATGTTTTAGAAAATTTCCTTTATTGTATTTTATACTGTATTTAATTATCGGATGATAAAAATACAGTAAATATATTCTTTCGTGGGGTTATAACAGATAAAAATAAAATTCTATACTATTAAGTCAATATTGGTGGTTTGGATATTCACCATTGATTTAATTACCGTTGGAGATTTAATCTTAATTTAATCAACGGTGGAGATTTGATCTTAAAAGTAAGTAGGATCAATTATAACCGTTGGATGGAAATTAAATCAAGGGTAGAGATCTAGTCTTATAAATGACTATGACCATTATCAACCCTTGGATGTAAAATTAATCAATGGTGGAGATGGATCATTAATGACCATTGGATTTGGATTTAGATCAATGGTAGAGAATTGGTCATAAAAAATGATTACAACCATTTTGGACCCTTGGATGTAAAGTTTGAAGGTGTAATCTTGACCTTTCATTTTGGAGACACATCTAATGGCTAGGATTTAAAGGAGAAAGATCCAATGGCCTAGATTTAGTCTTCTAAAAATCAAAATCTACCTAAATCCTAACCATTGAATAAATCAATGGCTAGAAAGGCTTCAAATAATGGTGTGTAAAGATGACAAACTTTGCATGATTCATGAAGGGGGCGGTTTTGAAGAAGCAAGGAGAAAGAGAGACAAAATTAGTATAGGCTTTTTAGGCCAAAGAAAAGGATGAAGACAAGTTCCTATTGATCAATTAATGAGCATGTTTTTCAAACTTCACTTTTCTTTTTTTTCCAATGAAGGCCACGGCCATGCACAATTTGGGAGACCACAAAAATCATTTCTACACTTTACATTTATCATTTCTTCATTCTCTCACTTATGTTTCAAGAACCAACTAAATGAAAACTCCATTTTCTCTCCCTCAAGAAGCCATTCGGCCAAGCACCTAAGTCCATCCTCCATCACTCTTAAATTTCATACAACCTAGTTTCTTGAATCCTTACTTCATTCTAAACAACTTTCATGTTGAAGACTTTCTCTAAATCTTCCATCTTGACGGACTTTTACTAAGATCAAGTTCTAGAGCTTTTATTGGTGAAGAGTAAGGAAATTTCTTTTATTCTTTTCTTTTTCATGTTCTAAACCATGTTTGATCCATGGTTCCTCCTAATCAAGCTTAATATACTAATTTATTCATGTTTGTTTTATGTTTAAGAGATTTTTGTTGGTGGAGATCTTGTTCTAAATCCAAAGCAAGGAGCTTTTGGAGTTCTTCAAGAGGTAAGAGGGAGATCTATCTCACCAACCAAGCATGGTGGTGAGAGATGGTTATATTTGATGGATGGTGAATCCATGTGAGGATTCATATCCATGGTCATGTAATAAGTGATTTGTGTTTATGTGCTTTAATTATTTTTGCCTATGCTTAATATGCTTTGCATGATTTATTTGTGTATGCATGCTTAGTATGATTTTTATTTATTTATATGGTATACTTATAATATGCATGATAATATATGTTGAATATATTATGATGGATGTATG
Organism: Ormosia semicastrata; assembly: GCA_029884595.1. NCBI lineage: Eukaryota > Viridiplantae > Streptophyta > Magnoliopsida > Fabales > Fabaceae > Ormosia > Ormosia semicastrata. The sequence goes on along the minus strand of JAQQTO010000048.1, from coordinate 34,944,696 downwards.
TTGAAATAGAAAAATTTTGGCTCCAAAGGCCATGGAGGAGGTCACGGTTTTGAATTTCCAAGACTAAAGTTATTATTGAAAATTTTCAAGAACTATAGAGTTCATTTTTAGTCCTTGAACTAAAGTAAATTTCGGATAAGACATCAACCAATTTGGTATTCACAAAATTATATTTTTATAAATAATAAAATTGAATTATTTGAGAAGTAAAGAAAATAAACAAAGGAGTTTGTTTTGTAAAAAGAATGCATATGATTTTTGGAGTTGAGTTTTCATGAATTTATTTTGTGTAGAAACAAGAATGAAATTTATTTAAGTTAGAAGAAAAATATTTCATGGTTCCAATGGCCATCTATAAGGTTTTGATAATTTAGAAAAGAAACAAGAATGGAATTTATTTAAGTTAGAAGAAAAATATTTCATGGTTCCAATGGCCATCTATAAGGTTTTAATAATTTAGAAAAATGTTTTGATGTTATAAAATATAAGAATTTTCTAATAAGGATTTTTGAAAAGGGAATTAAAGTGTTATCAAGTGGAATTTTCATAAATAAAAGAAAAAAAGGGAAATTGAAGGTGTTGAACTTCAAATTATTTTAAAGAGAATTAATTTTTAGAAGTGATTTAGAAATATAAAAGAAAACGTTTAATTTTTAGAAGTGATTTAGAAATATAAAAGAAAACATTTGTAACTTAAATTTACTAACATAGAATTTAATTATTGGGTTTTGGAAAACATTATGGAATTTAAAATTAGAAATAGTAATTAAATCAACTAAATGTGATTTTGTAAAATTAAATCAATAAAAAGTGATGTTGAGAAAATATATTACGGAAAAGAATTTTTTTGACTAATAATAGGAAGAAAATAAAGTAAGAAATTATATTATTGTAAGAAAAGCCCAAAATAATATTTTAAAGTTAAGAAATATTTTACGAAGGGTAAAAACGGTGAAAAATGATTTATGTAACTCAAAAATGAAATTTTTAAATTACGCGATTTAAAAAATGTTAAAATATTTTACGTAATTTTTAAAGCGTTTAAATATTTTACACAATCGAAATGTTGTAAAAAAATCGCTATGCGATTTAAAAATGAAAGAATATTTTTATGCATTTTAGAATACAGTAGAAAATTGTTACGCAATTTTTAAACGTAATAGAAATGTTACAAATCGTTGTTTACGTAATAAAATATTACGTGACCGTAAAAATGTGCCAAAAATATTTTGCGAATGAGAAAAATGCAATAATATAAGGTTGCTGTGAATTATACAATAAACTTTACAGTTAAAAATCAGTATGTGAATACTGTATAAGAAATTGAGTAATTTGCCTATAATTGGCATAAATCCATTTTACGACGTAAAATAGTATTTGAACTTTATATGAGAAATTATGTGATTTACCTTTGGTTGGTAATTGGTGCATTACACATACATTGAAAATGGTCCGATGGACTGTAAATGGCTAATTGCCTAGGAGAAACGTACACCTCTTGAGTGGGTGCGATACGCGTAGTGTAGGTCACTTGTTGACCTTGGGGGCATCGGGGTGCGGGTTGCTCGCAATGGGCAGTTGGTAGCTCTTCTGTACCGTGAGTTAGACCGATGCAACACACCGATGATCCGGACCGAGACACTATTCTTAATCGAGATCTGACAAAGACTATTGTGTATGTGCTAGATGTGCAAGATATAATTATAAGCACTTGGTCTGAAGCACGAAATACCAGCAGCTCTTTTCGATCAATTTCTCTTACTTGAGTATTAGCTCCATGGAGTAGGACATTGAGTCTATGTACGCATGCATGAAACTGAGCATCTATATCTATATGATGATGTTACTGTAATTGTTGTATGATTTAAACAGTGATAGTGGCATGATGGTAATTATTATGATGATGGTATAATTGTGATCATGATATGTTGTTTGTATTATCTCTGAACTATCATGCTTGTATTGGCGTAGATAATCTCACCTCATTGTATGTATATCTGTATATTGTATTGATAATTGGGTGAAGACGTTGAGAAAGAAATGGTACAAGAAGCAGAAGAAGAGTTACTTCTCACGGCTGGGAACGCCGAATTCTGACAGTATGATGACAAGAGCCAGTTTCTTCGAATATGTACGTCTACAATTTCATGGAGGAGCTGGAGAATGGAGGACAAGTCCTGATGAGCGAGGACTTATTTACGAGGGATACCTGACTGTTAGTATTAGTAGAATATTTCGTGGAAATCTATTTTTCTGTGTAACTATTTTAGTTCATGTTGAATTTCCGTTGCATATCAGGCGACACTAGGACACTAGGAATTATGTCCCAACGGAAATCAGTATAGTATCTTCAGCCCGGACACCTGTCCGTAGGGCTACTCGTCATAACGGATTTCTATCTGCTGAGGAATCCGAGGAGGACCCATCTGAGGGGTCCGCTGCTTAGTTAAACTTGGGCAAGTTTGAACTCTGACATGAACTATGTGTGTAATTTATTTAAGTATGTTTTAGTTTTAGACATGGGCTGTAAAATAAATAATTCCAACAGTACGTTTGTAATATGTGTATGATGTAATCTATGTGTGAGGTTGCTATAATGTTTTATTTTCCGCTAAGTTTATTTTATGGTCGTCAAAAAAAAAAATTGACTTATCTTTTTATTACAACGTCACCTTATATGAACTTGGGGGTAATTAAGTAACATAAATGTGACACCCTACGGCTTAGGGTGTTACACGAAGCTTATGTGAAACGTCAAGTTTTCGATAAGCTTGGACCTAAATTAGATAAATTCTTCTTTGTGGGTTATCCCAAGGAAACCAAGGAATACTATTTCTATAATCCTACTGAGGGCAAAGTGTTTATCGCACGGACAACTGTGTTTCTAGAAAAGGAGTTTATCTCCAAAGGAACCAGTGGGAGAAAAGTAGAACTTGAAGAAGTTCAAGGTTCACAAAGTAACAACGAACCGATGATGGAAATAAAGCAGCCTCCACAAAATGTTATGAAACAGCAACTTGCTCTAGTAGCACAAGACCTGCGTAGGTCTAACAAGATACGTCATCAACTAGAGAGATATGGATTTCTCATGACCCAACAAGGTGACGTATTGCTCATGGATTAAGATGAGCTTGTGACTTACCAGGAAGCCATTATTGGTCTAGAATCTGAGATATGGCTTAAGGCCATGAGATCTGAAATGGATTCCATGTATGCCAACCAAGTATGGACCTTGGTTGACCCACCTGAAGGGGTAAAACCCATTGGGTGCAAGTGGGTTTTCAAGAAGAAAACTGACATGGATGGTAATGTGCATACCTTTAAGGCGCGATTGGTGGCTAAAAGTTTCAAACAAATTCATGGTATAGACTATGATGAGACTTTTTCCCCAGTTGTGATGCTTAAATTCGTTCGGATCTTGCTTGCTATTGCAGCATACCATGATTATGAAATTTAGCAAATGGATGTCAAAACTGCTTTCCTTAATTGAAATCTTCTCGAGGATGTAAACATGACATAACCTAAGGGTTTTGCCACTCTAGAGGATGCTGGAAAAGTGTGCAAGTTGCAACAATCTATTTATGGATTGAAGCAAGCTTCCAGAACCTGGAATCTCCGTTTTGATGATACAATAATACAGTTTGGTTTCATCAAGAATGAAGAAGAATCTTGTGTCAACAAGAAGGTTAGTGGGAGCACTATTGTCTTTCTAGTATTGTATGTAGATGACATACTACTTATCGAAAATGACATCCCTACCCTACAGTCCGTAAAGACTTGGTTAGGGAACTACCTCTCTATGAAAGACTTAGGCAAAGCCACCTATGTGTTAGGTATCGGGATCTATAGAGATAGATCACTGAGACTGCTTGGCCTAAGTCAGAGTACATACATAGACAAAGTGTTAAGACGATTTAACATGCATGAATTCAAGAAAGGACTCTTGCCTATGTTGCATAGTGTAAGCCTTTCTAAGGCTCAATCCCCTTCCACCTAGAATGAGAGGGATTGCATGAGCAAGATGCCATATGCATCTGTAGTTGGATCTATCACTAGACTGCTGTCAAGAACATCCTTAAGTACTTAAGAAGGACTAAGGATTCGTTCTTGGTATATGGAGCCGAGGAAGAGCTAGCTGCAAAGGGTTACACTGATGCTAGCTTCCAAACCGATAAGGACGACTCTAGATCGCAATCAGGTTATGTTTTTTGCCTAAATGTTGGGGCTGTGAGCTGGACGAGTTCAAAGCAGGAGACAGTCATCAATTCTACCACAGAGGCTGAGTATATTGCTGCCTCCAATGCAGCAAAGGAGGACGTTTAGATCAGGAAGTTCATTGCTGAACTTAGCGCTATTCCTAGCATTGTGGACCTAGTGGACCTCTATTGTGATAATAATGAAGCCATTGCACAAACTAAGGAACCTAGATCTCACCAGTGATCCAAACATATACTTAGGCGCTTCTATCTCATTCGAGAGATCATCGATAGAGGAGATGTGAAGATATACAGAGTACCAATAGATTATAACATTGTTGATCCACTGAGGAAGCCTCTTGCACAGTAAAAGCATGAGGGTCACACTAGGTCTTTAGGCATTGGATGTAACACCCCTCGATTTAATAACCAATGCACAACCGTCATTATGTCATGGTCACTAAATGTCGGCGTGCTAACATTGTCAAACAACAAATTTACCATATATATTAAACATTTCTCATATGAGGAAAATAAGAGCCACGAATGAGTAGTTACATATACAACTAGTTAAATTATGAATTAGAATATGTACTCAATTTACAACATTTAAGTCTGGATAATTGCCTTGAAGCATACATGTACTCAAAAATACGCTTTATATAGGTAATGCAAAATAAGATATAAACTACCCATAATATAACTACGACTAAGGAGTTGGGCACTCCATCGTATCCTGAATGCGTGAGGCAATTCCGGGCTCACCGGTGTAGTGAGAAATACAAGATAAGGTCTTCAATCACAGTCCTCTTCATGGTCAAAGTCAGATCCCCAACATGTCACATACACTTGTCGGTCCAGTCGACTCTACAGGTCTTGGTATCAAAGCGAACACAATTCGAACAAACCCCAAAAAGAGTTCTTCACACTTCGCGACGGCATCACCGAATGCATGAGTCAAACCAATAAAATCCAAAGGAATCCAACTGCTTCCCACTTATAGTCTTTAACCAAAAATTAACATAGAGCAAGAAAAGTAAAGAAAGAGGTAAGACATCCTACCATCATTACCAAATCATAGCATCAAGAAACCAAACTACAGCAAGGCGCCCATATAGCATTTATGATAGCAATAATGGTAATAAACATTTAGTAGCATTATAATCAACTGCAGAGCCAGCAATCATATATATATATGGATATGTCGAAATACAACAGCTTTCCAATTATAATAACAATGTATGCTAGATAATTCATGGACTCACTATGCACATGTGCCTCAATAATCAAGATCCTACTCCATGGAGCTAGACACAAAACAATCGGAGAGAATGATTCAGGGAGACATGCCGATCTCGTCGCCCATAAAAACAAGTGCTTTCCGTAAAATAATCAATCATTTTGCGCAACAAGGCTTTATACAGCATGGCATTCTCACAAGATCTCGATATAGGACGTGGCGGTTAGGATCGTCGGTGCGTGTGTATCGGCTGTCTCCACGGTCCCGGAGGAGCTACCACCGCCCTCTCGCGAGACTGCGCCCGACGCCCTCAAGGTCATCTACAGACCCCACGTGTCTATTCGCACCCGCACTAAGATGTGATTCAACTCCTATGCAACTCGGCCTTAACAAAGTCCAAATGGACATTCTCGTTCTTTTGTGCAATGCATGACTCTATCATGCTTCTCATGACAACTCTGTCAATCATGCCTCAAATGCATGTCATATGATTTATCCACAATGCATATAGACTCTATGCATAATCATGTATGATCATTATTACATACTATTCCATCATATGTCACAATTTGCCAAAGTAAGAATTAATACAGTCAATGGTCTCCCACATGGACCCACAATAGCATAATATTGTCGTTAAATATATCAATACCTTTTTTAAAACGTATTATGAATTCTTGCTTAGGTTTAGCTTTACTTACAGAGTTTGTCTCTAAAGGAATTCTCTTAGTTAACTTAAATCCTCTTAGGTAATTTATTCATATGCCCTTAGAAGGTTATTCTAAGATCTCAAAATCTCACACTCTCATGTTCTTCCCTGTTTATGCATCCCTAAGTAATTTCTAGTCATCCCATTTATTTATGATCAATATTCCTCTATTAGTCCCAAGGTTTTGGGTCCAGGAAAATACACGGTCGGAATCACGAACTGAGTTACAGATTTCAATTACTAGGTGTTGGGTGATAGGTATACGTTTGAATTCGACAGAGACTACGTTTTATGAATAATTGAAGTTGCCATTCGACGAAGAATAATGTAACAGGAGGAGGAAAGAATGGGGAAAACATTTTATAATAGGATTGGCAAGAAATCATTTTCTGTCGGATGGGGGTTCTGTCGGACGAAGATCAAAACTGTCGAACCCTCCAGATGGTCAGCAAAAGCCTCAATTCGACGGGTATAGATGTCGACGTTGGAGAAAATCTCCCAAGTGTCGAACCGACGAATGCTTTAAATCTCTAATTTCGACGGTCCGAGAAATTCATCTACTCGACAGGCATTGTCTCTCAAATTCGACGATTATTAACTTTGGGGCACTTTCTCCTAAGTGTCCAGGGGACTCTATTCGACGGGTTTTGGTCGGAGATCAATCTCGACGGGCATGATCGTGGTTCATACTCGGATTTTTGACATTGTGTCTAGTGGCCAAAGATCTAAACTCGACGGATTTTCACTTTGTGTTTGGTGGTCAGAAATCTAAACTCGACGGGTTTTGACATTCGACGGAAATGGTCAGAAGTCTAAACTCGACGGGTTTTGACATTCGACGGAAATGGTCAGAAGTCTAAACTCGACGGATTTTAACATTTTACTAAGTGATCAAGATATCAAATTCGACAGGTTTGGCCAGAAGTCCATACTCGACGGGTTTTAACATTTCACTAAGTAATTAGGATATCAAATTCGACAGGTTTGGCCAGAAGTCCATACTCGACGGATTTTAACATTTTACTAATTAATTAGGATATCAAATTCGACAGGTTTGGCCAGAAGTCCATACTCGACGGATTTTAACATTTTACTAATTAATTAGGATATCAAATTCTTGACAGTTTGGCCATGAGTCCTTACTCGACGGATTTTAACATTTTACTAAGTGATTAGGTTATCACGTTCGACGAGGTTTGGCCATGAGTCCTTACTCGACGGATTTTAACATATCACTAAAAGATCGTGTTATTGTATTCGACGAGTTTGGCCGATTTCATACTATTACTAATTTCCACATGAAGTTTCCAAATTACGGGCTCAACATCGTAACTATCCGAGAACAAATTGGAACTCATTCCCTTCAATATTACACATTCCAATACATCCAGCTTATATATGTATATATATATACATTCAAAACTCAAACAATCAAATAGCACATATACAATACAAACAACATACAAATGCGAAAAAGACCTCAACACAAATCACAGACGTTCCTAAATGCTAAGAGAGGTTGAGGAGGAGTGTCTTCCTCTTACCTTGGAGAAGCACAAAGAAAGGCTGCTCCTTTTTGGTCGAAATTATGTTTTCGGCTCCCAAGAGATCCTTGAACATTCAAGCTCACCAAAATCGAGAATCAAGTGTTGAAATGGATACCCATGGTCATCACAATGACAAGGGTTACGAAAATGAGGAGAGATGAGGAAAAAGCTAAGGACTTTACCTTAAAGTTCCAACCTTTAAGCTTCAACCGTGGAGGAAAATGAAGATGAAGAAAATGTAGAGCTTTGAAGATGATTCCCTCGGATATGGTGTTTCTCCAAACACGAAATGGTGCTAGGAGTGTGACGGTATTGGAAGATAAAAATGTGAATGTGGGTGGATGGTGTCATTGTAAAGGAGAAATGGAAAGAGAAAAAGATGAGTGAATAGTGATCTGCTACGTACAGGAGGAGGAAAATGTGTGGATGAAAAAATGAATTAGATCCCTTAATTCAAATGTGCAGCACAAAATAGGGGAGGAGAAATAATAAAATAATAGTTGGAAGAAGCTTCCTTGAGAAGCTTCGCGCGCTCCTCGATAAAGTGTATAGTAAGCTAGTCTCCAAATTAAATACATCGATAGATGATCAATTACATTGTAGAATTATTTTCTCAGTGAATAAAATTACAAGTGATGAAAATAATATTTTATTATTCATCCGATAATTTTATGATGCAACGATTTTATCTAGCAGATAAAACCTTGAAAAAAATGCAAACCTCGCAAACTGTGCCTGGCCTCGGGTTTAGTAAGATCCCCGTTGACACGTTGACATGTCCAAGGTTTACCAAATTCGGGAGAACATTTTGTTATCCGGCTCCGCTCAGTGCATACGCAAAACGAAGAATATATTAAAATATTCAACGTTTCCAGAAAATTTCACAAAAATCACTAAAAATCACAAATATTATAAAATGATTATTTATAATGAAATAAGCAATTTTCGGGATGTTACAACACTCCCCTTCTAAAAAGGAATTTCGTCCTCGAAATTCATCATATCTTAGAACAAACGCAACTGTGTTTCTTTCATTTCGTCTCTTAGTTCTCGTGTTGTATCTTCAGTTGCATCAATCCAAATCACAGGCAATAAGGTTGCTTCCTTCCCTGAGCATCTTATATTAACGAGCAAAAATGCGTTGACGTCATAGGCCGATCAACAAAAGATTTTACGCTCCTTGAGTCTTCAGCCATCCAACAGCCAACTCCCAAAACAATTGTACACCGCTGAGTGTCTCTATCGAACTTACTCTTCTTGCTCACTGTTGTAGACAACTAAACGTATTTTCTTCCTAAGGCGTCCTCTACGACATTCGCCTCTTCTGATATTATACCAAAACAAAATCAAAATCTTTTGGAACTTTTAATCATCGTTTCTGCCTTATATTCAACTCATTCTAATAAACCAAAATACCTTTGGCTCTTAAGATTACTATAGGCATTGAGAATTTCTCCTTGTAGAAAATGCCTCCAGACCTTCAATGCAACTACAAAGCTAATTCTGAGTTGGTGTAAGGTAATCCTTCTCATGTATTCTTGATTGTCGCTAAGCGTACATTACCATTCCTTCTATTCTGATCAAGCGCACGTTCTAAACTTTCAATGCGAAGCATCACTAGGTATCTCAAAAGTTCATTGGGGTTGGGCGAGAATCATCTTTGGCAAAGAAATCGAGTGTCTCTTCAATCTTTGAAAATCTTTCCTCGTATACATCAGTCCATACAAAACTTGACCCTCATACATGAGTTAGATGAGAAGTCTTGCCATTTTAAAGAATTCTACAGTGAGTCCCCCGTACTATTCAGCTGATCCTTTAAAGTTACAAATCTGCAATACAATCTTTGGTCCATGTCCCATTGAAGAATTGCTCCAACTCGCGACGGATCTTCGATAGTTCCTTCTTTTAAAGATCACTTGACTCAAAAGTTAAACTGCCTCAAACCGAAATTCACACTTGAATAGCCTCTAGCGTAACTCCTCGTTCTTCTTCTGAATTTGAAGAACAACATGACAATTCTGTCTCAATAGGGAAGAAAGGTCTTGTTTGTGTAGTCGATGGTTACTACCGAAGTGTTCATTACTCAGAACGACCTTACGAAATACCCGTGGTATTCACTACGTATCAGAGAAAGTTACCTTGGAAATATACCCTTCTCTCAAATGATCTTAATGATAGTTGAGAACCCAAAATGATATTGGAGAAAATAACGGCATCCTTCAATTGATTTGCCAAATCGTCTTTCCTTGATTTGAACAAATGTCTCATAGGGTAAGTTCTCACTTTATCGTGCTACGCTTAGCATGTTGTTATGGTTCGGATTCGGGAACACATTTACTCAATCGAAGTATACTAGAAACGTTATAAAGGTCAGAAAGAAAAATAGGGAAGTTACTTGATTTACCACTGGGCCCGCCTAACGAAGAGTATGATATGGTCCAATAAAACTTAGGAGCGAGTTTCATTGGATTTACATCTAGGAAATTTCTGTCTCAAGAAACACTAAGTTTCCGTTGAAACCGAATGACGAGACCCATTTTAAAAACGATCAATCTCTTTCCTGAGATCAAGCCTATTCATGAAGAAAGTAGGTGATTGAATTGGTAAAAAGGTTCCAATGTCTAACAACAATAGGATAGTTCTAAATAGACCTATTGTAATGAAAATAGTCTTACAAACGAGAATAGTATCATTCGGATCGAAAGGAAATAAATACACAGATAACTCAATTCCATAAACGAACTCTTAGAATTTCATTGGAATATTTCAACAGGATATGGTTGAAAGATAACCAATCCCTTTCGTTAACATTACATCTAATTTGTAAGAGAAGTAAACAAATCGATCACCAAAAGATTCATTCTTTAACAAGTCATTGGATAATTTAAACAACTTGGCTACCATCAACAAGTTCTTAGTAGCCAAAATAGAAATAACTTAGTCAAAAGATAACGAGGGTATGAATATCCCTATTGAATTCATACATTCATACGTCATAAAGAAACGGGTTACCCCGAATTATACAAGATATAATCACGGGGTCATCCACAGTAGTACAAGCTTCCTCGCTTAGGTGTCGGTCTTGGACGTTTCCACTCCACTTGAGAAATTAACTCTCCTTTCTTCGTGAGATTGTGAAGTGCGTGCATCACCAACAAAAGGCTTCGTCCTTTGCGGAGTACTGATTCTTAGCCACATGTCCTAGCTCTCTCGCATCTGAAACAAATTATCCCACCGTTCGTACAGTCCTTGGTTAAATGGTTCTTTCCACATTTGAAGCAGATTGCCCTTTTGGTCGCATATGGAGGTTTTGTCTCATGTAAAGGACAATCTCTTGACACATGTCCTGGTTTTCTGCACTTGAGACAAATTCTTCCTTCGATCTTACAGTCCCTCGTGAAGTGGTCCTTTCCGCACTTGTTACACATTGACAATGGTACCACAGTTGGATTGGACTTACTACCACTCGTACCTCCTTCAGGCGTTGGTTGTCGCTGTTGTCCCCTTGGTCGTAGTATATACGGTTTCTGCTTAAACTGTTTGGCCTTCCCACGGTTCCTCCTTTGGAACTTCGGTAATCCGAGTTACCCCAAAATCGACTTTCTTCCTTCAAATTTCGAACCTCAACTTCCAATTCCTCGTTGTTGTGCAGCCTATCTCGATCTTGGCGTGTAGTTACATTAACCATTCTTTGTATTTCTTCGGTTGCCTCAGTTGTGTCATCATTGTCACTCCCTGCGTTCACATGCTTATATTTACCTCGAGTCATTGTCTTCCTTCAAGAACAAGCAAGTCAAGTAATAAGGGAAAATCAAAAGTATTCATTCCAAACAATATTATCTCTTTTTGGAAACCAAGCACAAAAGTCACATAACCCAATCAAGACAACTCAAAAGACTATAACTTGAGCTCCTTCATTCTGCCTTCTGCGGCGCGATCTCCAGTAAGTCGTTGACTCCTATGTAGCTCCTCGAACCAAACTTATGCCAGATACTCCTTTCCAAAGAGAATCAATTTTCGAAAACCTCTTGGACACCTCAGTCCACTAACCTTGCAAGTCTTATTCAACTACCCTTTTTCTAACCCATAGGCTCAAACAATTCTAGAGGTAACACTACTAGGGTATAAATGCAAACAAGTCCTAAGCAAGTTCAGTCATCTTAGCTGAGCTTCTTTCTAAAGAACTCCTATTACCTTAATATGCCAAGGTGAAGTCATAGTTTCCTGTAGTCACAGAACATTACACATTGAGTGGGCCAGTACTCAATGTCACGTAATTATGCAACAGTAGCTACCAATACTCAACCTACGGCAAGCCATGCCTTCCTTTCCCAACATCTCAATCAAGAGACAAGGAAGTACACAACAACTTCTAATATGTCTAAGCATAGTCGACCATACCCCGGCTCAACAGATGAACCTTCTCGATACCACCTTAATGTAACACCCCTCGATTTAATAACCAATGCACAACCGTCATTATGTCATGGTCACTAAATGTCGGCGTGCTAACATTATCAAACAACAAATTTACCATATATAATAAACATTTCTCATATGAGGAAAATAAGAGCCACGAATGAGTAGTTACATATACAACCAGTTAAATTATGAATTATAATATGTACTCAATTTACAACATTTAAGTCTGGATAATTGCCTTGAAGCATACATGTACTCAAAAATACGCTTTATATAGGTAATTCAAAATAAGATATAAACTACCTATAATATAACTACGACTAAGGAGTTGGGCACTCCATCGTATCCCGAATGCGTGAGGCAATTCCGGGCTCACCGGTGTAATGAGAAATACAAGATAAGGTCTTCAATCACAGTCCTCTTCATGGTCAAAGTCGATCCCAAACATGTCACATACGCTTGTCGGTCCAGTCGACTCTACGGTCTTGGTATCAAAGCGAACACAATTTGAACAAACCCCAAAAAGAGCTCTCTTCAAGCGACGGCATCACCGAATGCGGTAGGTCAAACCAATAAAATCCAAAGGAATCCAACTTCGTTCCCACTTATAGTCTTTAACCAAAAATTAACATAGAGCAAGAAAAGTACAAGAAAGAGGTAAGACATCCTACCATCATTACCGGTATAGCATCAAGAAACCAAACGGCACAAGGCGCCCACATAGCATTTATGATAGCAATAATGGTAATAAACATTTAGTAGCAAGCTTATAATCAACCGTGAGCTTTCGAGCAATCATATATATATATGGATATGTCGAAAATACAACAGATTTCAATTATAATAACAATGTATGCTAGATAATTCATGGACTCACTATGCACATGTGCCCTCAATAATCAAGATCCTACTCCATGGAGCTAGACACAAAATCAATCGGAGAGAATGATTCGGGAGACATGCCAGTATCTCGTCACCATAAAAACAAGTGCTTTCCGTAAAATAATCAATCATTTTGCGCAACAAGGCTTTATACAATCGGCATTCTCACAAGATCTCGATATAGGACTGTGGCCGGTTAGGATCGTCGGTGCGTGTGTATCGGTCTGTCTCCACGGTCCGGAGGAGCTACCAACGCCTCTGCGCGAGACGCCCGCGCCCGACACCCTCAAGGTCATCTACAGGACCCCACGTGTCTATTCGCACCCGCACTAAGGTGTGATTCAACTCCTATGCAACTCGGCCTTAACAAAGTCCAGCGGACATTCTCGTTCTTTTGTGCAATGCATGACTCTATCATGCTTCTCATGACAACTCGGTCAATCATGCCTCAAATGCATGTCATATGATTTATCCACAATGCATATAGACTCTATGCATAATCATGTATGATCATTATTACATACTATTCCATCATATGTCACAATTTGCCAAAGTAAGAATTAATACAGTCAATGGTCTCCCACATGGACCCACAATAGCATAATATTGTCGTTAAATAAATCAATACCTTTTTTAAAACGTATTATGAATTCTTGCTTAGGTTTAGCTTTACTTACAGAGTTTGTCTCTAAAGGAATTCTCTTAGTTAACTTAAATCCTCTTAGGTAATTTATTCATATGCCCTTAGAAGGTTATCCTAATTACCAATCGAGTCTAAGATCTCAAAATCTCACACTCTCATGTTCTTCCCTGTTTATGCATCCCTAAGTAATTTCTAGTCATCCCATTTATTTATGATCAATATTCCTCTATTAGTCCCAAGGTTTTGGGTCCAGGAAAATACACGATCGGAATCACGAACTGAGTTACAGATTTCAATTACTAGGTGTTGGGTGATAGGTATACGTTTGAATTCGACAGAGACTACGTTTTATGAATAATTGAAGTTGCCATTCGATGAAGAATAATGTAACAGGAGGAGGAAAGAATGGGAAAACATTTTATAATAGGATTGGCAAGAAATCATTTTCTCAAAGTGGATGGGGTTCAATCTTTCGAAGATCAAAACCATTTTGCCGAACCCTCCATCATGGTCACAAGAAAAAGCCTCAATTCGACGGGTATAGATGTCGACGTTGGAGAAAATCTCCCAAGTGTCGAACCGATGTAACGCTGGTCGAAATCTCTAATTTCGACGGGTCTGGAGAAATTCATCTACTCGACAGGCATTGTCTCTCAAATTCGACGATTATTAACTTTGGGGCAGTTTCTCCTAAGTGTCCAGGGACTCTATTCGACGGGTTTTGGTCGGAAGATCAATCTCAACGGGCATGATCAGGGTTCATACTCGACGGATTTTGACATTGTGTCTAGTGGCCAAAGATCTAAACTCGACGGATTTTCACTTTGTGTTTGGTGGTCAGAAATCTAAACTCGACGGGTTTTGACATTCGACGAAAATGGTCAGAAGTCTAAACTCGACGGGTTTTGACATTCGACGGAAATGGTCAGAAGTCTAAACTCGACGGATTTTAACATTTTACTAAGTGATCAAGATATCAAATTCGACAGGTTTGGCCAGAAGTCCATACTCGACGGGTTTTAACATTTCACTAAGTAATTAGGATATCAAATTCGAAACAGTTTGGCCAGAAGTCCATACTCGACGGATTTTAACATTTTACTAATTAATTAGGATATCAAATTCGACGAGTTTGGCCAAGTCCATACTCGACTAATTTTAACATTTTACTAATTAATTAGGATATCAAATTCGACGTTGTTTGGCCATGAGTCCTTACTCGACGGATTTTAACATTTTACTAAGTGATTAGGTTATCACGTTCGACAGTTTGGCCATGAGTCCTTACTCGACGGATTTTAACATATCACCAAAAGATCGGTTATTGTATTCGACGAGTTTGGCCAGATTTCATACTATTACTAATTTCCACATGAAGTTTCCAAATTAAGGCTCAACATCGTAACTATCCGAGAACAAATTGGAACTCATTCCCTTCAATATTACACATTCCAATACATCCAGTTATATATATATATATATATATATATATATATATATATATATATATATACATTCAAAACTCAAACAATCAAATAGCACATATACAATACAAACAACATACAAAAGCGAAAAGACCCTCAACACAAATCACAGACGTTCCTAAATGCTAAGAGAGGTTGAGGAGGAGTGTCTTCCTTTACCTTGGAGAAGCACAAAGAAAGGTTTGCTCCTTTTTGGTCGAAATTATGTTTTCGGCTCCCAAGAGATCCTTGAACATTCAAGCTCACCAAAATCGAATCAAGTGTTGAAATGGATACCCATGGTCATCACAATGACAAAGTTACGAAAATGAGGAGAGATGAGGAAAAAGCTAAGGACTTTACCTTAAAGTTCCAACCTTTAAGCTTCAACCGTGGAGGAAAATGAAGATGAAGAAAATGTAGAACTTTGAAGTGATTCCCTCGGATATGGTGTTTCTCCAAACACGAAATGGTGCTAGGAGTATGACGGTATTGGAAGATAAAAATGTGAATGTGGGTGGATGGTGTCATGCTGTAAGGAGAAATGGAAAGAGAGAAAGATGAGTGAATAGTGATCTGCTACGTACGGGAGGAGGAAAATGTGTGGATGAAAAAATGAATTAGCTCCCTTAATTCAAATGTGCGACAAAAATAGGGGAGGGAGAAATAATAAAATAATAGTTGGAAGAAGCTTCCTTGAGAAGCTTCGCGCATGCTCCTTGATAAAGTGTATAGTAAGCTAGTCTCCAAATTAAATACATCTGATAGATGATCAATTACATTGTAGAATTATTTTCTCAGTGAATAAAATTACAAGTGATGAAAATAATATTTTATTATTCATCCGATAATTTTATGATGCAGCGATTTTATCTAGCAGATAAAACCTTGAAAAAAATGTAAACCTCGCAAACTGTGCCTGGCCTCGGGTTTAGTAAGATCCCCCGTTGACACGTTGACGTGATCCAAGGTTTACCGGCCTCGGGGAGAACATTTCGTTATCCCGCTCCGTTCAAGATGCATACGCAAAACGAGGAATATATTAAAATATTCAACGTTTCCAGAAAATTTCACAAAAATCACCAAAAATCACAAATATTATAAAATGATTATTTATAATGAAATAAGCAATTTTTGGGATGTTACATTGGACATATGCCTGATTGGCTCTAGTGCAAGTGGGAGATTGTTGGTGTATACCCTAAAGGCTGATACATTTTTCTGTATTTACATATATTCTATTATGCTATTTTTTAATATATGAAGCATTTCATTTATTGTGTTCTTTTTAATAAACATAATAAAGTCCTTAGAATAGTGAGTTTGATGCCATAGGACATCAAGTGGTTGACTTGATCGTGAGATCCTATTGGATAAAATTAGAACACTATTCTTAAATGTCCTTAGTCAAGTATTATTGTTAATTAGGATAATAATAAATCGTTGAGACTAGTATGTGCATAGACTAATGACCACATCTCACGAGTCATGGATATGAGATATCAAGTCTTTCACATGGGTACATATTAGAGTAACGATGTACTGGACTGGCCCGCCATGAGAACGCTACATGGATCATTACATGAGTGTCATAAGCGATTCTCATAGTGACAATGGTTTCTGTGGTCCTTTGACCTGAAATCACTACAATTCCTACATGAGGAGTTGTGTGTTTTAATGCCATCAAACGTCATCTGTAACAAGGTGATTATAAAATTAGTTATTGGACATACTGTGAATTATGCAGAGGGATGTGAGTGACCTAGATGAGATTTGTCACTCGTACATAACAGGAGTGATATCTTCGGGCCCCCTAATTGAGTGAGACTGCGAAATGCATGGCCATGCTCAAATGAGTCAATATGAGATATTGATTTCATTTATTGTTACAAAGTCTACTCGAGTATCAGGAAACGAAGGATTGGACTATAGAAGGGTGATGCATTCCATGCCTTGTATTCAATCTAGATATCTTGACAAAGGAACTAAACGACACGGAAACATTGGTCACAGAAAGGTTATGTCAAATCATTGACATTCTTATTACTTGGGTAGCAACGATGTGTTGCTAGATACCTCTCACTACTTATAATATTAAAATGAGATTTTAATATTACTGTTAATGTAATGAGAACCTGCAGGGTCACACACATAGAGCAGACTAAAATTGGAGCAATAAATTCAAGTTGGACTCAGATTTAAATATGGGTCAGACTCATAGCAGATGAGTCTAGGGTTGCATAGCTTACCTTGCTACTGCTCACACTTACTTAAGGCAGTCACTAGTATAAATATTATTGCTAAAGGGCTGCTAAGACACACATATTACAGAACCCTAGCCGCACCTACAGAAAAATGAGTGAGAGAGCGACAAGTTTCTTCTCTTCTCTTCGCAGCTACCATTGTGTGAGAGACGTGAGGCTCCTCTTTGCGGACATTGGCCGTTTGTGAGTCTATTCATGTGGATACCGCAGAGACATCATTGCTATTACGGTGTTAGTGATTCACGTCACTTCCCTTTGATCATGCTTCAAGAGGTAGATATTTTAAAACTCAGATTATGGCTTTTTCATATGGATCCATGGTGGGAATCCTATTTTTTCGCTGCATGATGTATCCGCAATTCCTAACAGGTAGGTCAGATGATCGAGGTAAGAGGGTGGCTATAGAGTCTGGATGAGCTGGACCGATTAGCCTATATTCGAAAGACTCAAATCTCGGTCACTTTATAGACTTCGACATCCTCAATGACAAAGTGGTGAATCATTTCTCTCGGTATGATACAAAGGAGATCTTGTCAGCCTTTCAAACGTATTCCCTCCATCTGGCTATTGAATCCCATTTTCTTACGAGGTACTATGACGATTACGGTAAGGAGATGGCGAAGAAGGTGTCAAAAGTTGAGCAGGGAGAACGACGGGCTCTAGAAGCCAAAGAAGAGGCTTTGAAGACTAAGAATGATGCTGAAGCCAAAATCCAAGATCTAGAGAAAGAGGTGGCAGCCTTGAAGGATGTTTTGAAGTAGAGGGAAGCTAGCTTAGTGGAAAGTCAGAGGGAGGTGACCACACTCTGGGTTGATAACGAGAGCCTCTGTGCTCAGAACTAACAATTTCAAACTGGGATGACCTCTCTGCAAGGCAATGTCCAACAGCTTCTCATGGTTTGCACGAATATTAGTGGGGAATAGTTTCAAAATGCCATTGACTAAGTACACCTCTTCAAACCCGGGGTGGCCTTGGCCTTGGATGTGATGGATCTTGGGAGGGTGATCGAGACGACCGTCTCGTGCTTCCCAGTGCTGCTCTAAAAGATCACAGTGTTGTTGAAACTTCATCCGCCGCCACCGGGGTCTAGATGCTGCCAAGGACTAGATAGATGCCTTTTAATTCTTGCTTTTACCCCCTGCGTGGGGTGTTTAATTTTTGTTAAGATAATTGCCCTAATTATTGAGGTGATTAATTTATTTCTTTTTGCCATTTACATAGTGTTATATGTCTGCTTGTTTTCCACGGTTAATCTTGGGTCCAATGCCCATTATGGTATTTCTTACAACTATTTCATGGACTTAGGAATTATTTTTTATGCGGAAACCATGGTCTAGGGTCCAATGCCCTTTGAGCACTTGGAATTCCCTTTAGGACTTTAGGCGTTCCTTTGAAATCAAAACCTTGTTTGGGGTCCATCACCAACCATTTTGATGTTTAGGGTCCTACTTAACTTAGGTAATATTTATAAATAAAACATTGTCTAGGGTCCATCGCCAATAGCCTCAGCGTTTAGGATCCCTCTTGACTTAGGCATAATTTTAAGTGGTCCTTAGCCGGGGTTTTTTAATGTTTCCGGTGTAGTGCATGAAAAATCTTAGTATTTTTCTATTGCACAACCTGTTTAACATAAGACAACTTCACGGCAGGTACCCTAATGGATAGATATATATTTTACTATCCATGCTGCCAATAACCACATAATGGTTTTAGCCAAGTGTCAAGGTTTCGGGTATAGACCCTACAACTGGCGACCAACCTATAAGGAGGGGTTTGGTAGGTTGTCCTCTTAACCAGGAAGCTAAGGCACTCCTTGATCCCATTAGGAACGGTCTCCTAAGGCTACTCAAGGTGGAGTCCGGCTTGAGGATTTTTAATCTTTGCAATTCGACTTCCGTCAAGAACAGGCTCAGTGGACACTTCCAAAGCTGTCTATAGCCTTGAGGGTCATTAGAGACTTTTTTAATGCAAGTAGGTGTATAAAAATCACTTTGCTTTATTGATTTAGTAAAGGACTAAGGTCTATACAAAGTGCTCCCATAGTAATTGAGGCAGATCAAACATGAAGTAAACTAAGAGACTAGGCCTTAAGAGGTACTTAACTATAGTACGTTCTAAGTTTGTCCATATTCCAAAAGTTCTTGACCGGTGTGCCCATTAGTGTCTCCAACGTGTAGGCTCCTTTGCCAGTGCTTATCACGATATGTAGGTGCCTTCCCAGTTAGGAGCTAGCTCCCCACGGGAGGCATTCCTACCTCCAATGTCAGCTCTGTGGAGAACTAGATCGCCTGGCTAGAATTTCTTGTGAATAACCTTTAGGTTGTATTGTGCTTTCGTCCTCTACTTAATGGTGGCGTTGTGTATATGAGAAATGCGCCTTCTTTCTTCTAGAAGATCTAGGTCTTCCTTGATCAAACTGGGGTTGCTGTCAGGTGAGAAGTGTTAGAGACGCCAACTAGGTTCTCCTATCTTTACCAGGATCATAGCCACACACCCATAAGTGAGCTTGAAGGTAGTTTCACTAATTGTAGAGTGGGGTGTGGTGTAACACCCCAATTTTTCTTTCTTTCTCTGTTACGAATGTTTTTCTAATTTTTGTGATTTTTGTGAATTATTTGATTTATTTTGATTATTTTAATATTATTTTGAATTATATGTGTGTTTGAGGCGAGCTCGGAAAAATAAATTTTTTTTTCTGAACTAGAAAGTTTTGGACTGTTAATGTCAGACTAGGGGAACTTACTAAATCGAAACTGGAAATAGTTTTCAAAAATTTTCTTTATTTGAGTTTTTGTTACATTCTATTATCCATTAGATAATAAATAGCAGTATCTTTTGACCATTGGTTAATAACCAATTTGTAAATATCTTAGAGGAAGCCTAGTCATAAGCCTATAATCTTCTTTTTTTATGACTCACTTAAGTGATTCACCACATGACAACTTACTAACTCCATTGTGACACAATTTGTGAGTCACTATGATGACTCATTATGATGCACCAATGAATGACAAGCTTGGAGGAGAAGTCTTGATCTCCACCCTTGATGAAGCTCACAGCCAAGATCTCTTGGAGAAGCTTAAGTGATCAATTTGATCACTCTTTCCTTCTATGTCTATCTTGTTTAGTTTTTCATGAAGCAAAATATCTAAAGCTATCACAAAATACTCTCTCATTCTCTCTCCCTTTGAGACCCACGACCATGAAGCTCTAAAGAGGCCAAAACCAACTTTTCTATCACTTTGTTAAGCTTATCATCTTTTCATGCAAACTAAGAACCAAAACTTCTCTCTCATTTTTCTCTCCCTCAAGCTCACAGCCAAGCCACCATTTTCCACTCTCCAACCTTTCATAATTCAAACCAAGCTTACTACTTGATTCTAAACACCATTCTAAGGTACTTTGATGTTTGTGATCAACCCCTAGTTCTATCATCCTCAAGGTTTTTCTTCAATCTCAAGATCAAAGGTTTTTAGGTAAAATTCTTGAAACTTTGTTTCTTGATTCTTTTTTAAAAGTTCTAAGACCATGCTTAATCCATGGTCATCTTAATCAAGCCTTAGATGTTAATATGTTTGTGTTATTTTGATTTTAAGATCGACTTGGTGGTGAAAGTTGACACAAGGAGACCTACAAGGAGCTAAGAAGCTACACCTAAGGTAAGAGGGAGATTAACCTCATTAACTAATTATGGTGGTGAGGAATGAAATATTTGTGCTTGTAAATGAAAAATCCATGTGAGGATTTATTCACTTGATTGTGTGATTATTAGTTATGCTTTTTCGATTATGTATAATTATATGATGTTGATTGTATGCATGAAATTACCATGGTTGCTTATTAACTATGTGATTTTGTTGTTTTGATATTATGCATGAACTTGATATAGTAGGATTGTGATGTTTAAAGTTATGTTGTATGCTGTAAATTCTGATTGAGAGGAAAGGAATTTTTGGTTCCAAAGACCAAGAGGCTCACGGCCTTTATGCCCACAAATGGGTAAACTTATGCAAAAATAGTTTATTAAATGCTAACCTAGGTGATTAGTGATAAGAAATTTAATTAAGGAATTACAAAATAAAAATGAAAATGAACAAATATTTATCATTAAATAAAATGGTGAATTTATGCTAATATAGTGGAAATAAGATTGAGAAGTAATTTGGAGGTTTGAAGTATTTTATTTAAGATTATTTTTGATAAGTTAAATGGAAAGGATTTTATTTAGAATTAGAATAATGAAAGTTTTGGAAAGAATTTTAGAAAATATTACTTAGATGATTTAGGGACTAATTGAGAAAACGTTGAAAAACTGTTACGAGATTTGAAAACGTAACAAAAGTAGTACGCGATTGTGAAAATGCGATAAAAACACTACGTGATTGAGGGGAAACAACAAGTTTTGTTGTAAGACCGTAATATTGGGCCCAAGTGGATCAGTGGTATTATGTAATTGTATGTGTGGTTATATAATATCATTGATACTAATGGTATTAGACAATTGTATGAGTAGTTGCTTTAATATCATTGAGAACAGTCCAATGGTGGTTTAATTTCATTGATCATGCATTTAAGCATTATACAGTCGGTGGCTGTTATGGCTTTTTGTTGCTTAGGAGTGAATAAGAATTTAAATAGTGTGATCTATGATGGATCTCAGGGGGTATTAGGGCGAGGTGTTTCATTTAGTGATCTGTTATCACATTATATACCTCTGGCTGTGAAAAACCATTGCAACGCACTAACGAAGACCCAACAAACACTATTCTTTTTGTGGTCCGGCATAGACTATCATTGAGGGTGACAGATCTTCTGGAACATTCATCTCTAAAATTGTGTTTAGCTCTATGGAGTAGGGAAATTGGTTCATTGTGCATGTACATAGTCATTCATCATACTGTTGTGGTAATTATCTGTTATTTGATGCAATAATTATATGATGCCATGAATATGTTTATTAATGTTGTATATGAATTGTGCTATTGTTATTGTTCTTTGCTACCATACTTGTATTGATGCAAGGGATCTCACCTCTTTGTATTATTGTTTTGTCTATTCTGTCTTATGATATTATTCTATAAAGACTACAATGGTGGCGAGGCAAGATCCACAAGTTTTGTTAGCGTACTGTTTCACAAGAGTACCAGAGCATGGAATGTCCAATGGGATACAGGACGTGTTCAATATAGTGGAGATGTTACCTTGTTGTGGAGTAGGACCCAGTATGAGGTTGCTACGTTTACTTTGGATGCTGCTATTTGTTTGGAGTTTTATATGTCTTTAGCGGAGTTATGGAGTAATCATAGAACTACCTCTAGGGAGGATTCTGTAGAGTCGACTGCTCGGACACCTATCCATAGTGACATGCCCTGACTGGGAAGTTTGTCTAATAGGGATCCCGAAGATGATCTGGAGGAAGATCGGGTGCAGGACCTTACTCTTCAAGTGTTTGGACTTAGGTTAGGTTTAGTTTTTGTATGGTAAATATACATATTATTTAGAGTACATAATTTTTATATCATTAAGTTGTTATTAATCTATGTTATGTACGAGAGATGTATGTTATTTAGTTTTATATCTTGTGTTCCTAAAATTTGGTAAGTTTATGTTATCCGTGAAAAAGAAATTTTGAAATCCGTATTAAGATAATATTAAATACTTTATAACTTGGGTAAAGAATTAAAAGGAGTTGGTCTGAAATGTAATGCCCTAAGGAGGGTGTTACAGTCACCACATACAAAGTTGACCTTTCAACCTAACCTATCTGCATATTGAGCATAACCATGCCTTTTGAAGGACAACTATTGCTATTAAATTCCATCATCACCATGTTGGTTAGTATTGTGTCTTCTTTTATTTTTCCCAACTTCTTGAACATCGTTTTGGCAATTAGGTTAACAACTATAGGGAAGGACCATTCAAGGTGACACATTATTACTCTAGTAACACCTATCAATTAGAAGAAGTGCTTACTAGCCAACACATGGGAACATTAAATGGGAAATATCTCCAAGCTCATTAGCCATAAATGCATAATGTGAAAACACCAAAATAAATTGTCATTAAGGCCAAACACATGGCTATACAAAAAAAAAGAGATAAAGGGAACTGTTACCAACACACTAGCGGAGGCTACACATGATTCTTACCCCAATAGAGTGGCTTATCTGCTTTGAACTTAATCTACAAAGCTTGCTAGCTTGGCCGAAGATGATCTTGTTCAGCATTGGCATTTTTAGTTTCATCCACTGCACCTGAATATCTAACATATAGGGAGTCCAAGGCCTAGTTAAGTTAAGAGGCTTCTTTTTTCATATCATCCTCCTATTTCTCAATAGCCTCTAGCTTTGTAAACTGCTCCTTAAAGGACTCCTTAAGTTGTTATGCTTCTCTTGTGCAACTGCTCACATATTTGGGAAATCTCTCCCTCAAAGCCTTGGCTTTCAAGGAGTTCCAGTTGCCTCTTCTAGCCAGCCTTATACCTTTAACAGTCCTTTTCAATCTTAGCTACCAAGGCATCATTTTCCCTATCATAAGCTTGAACACAATATATACTTGCCTTGGTAATATCATATGAGGTAAAAATAGCAAGGCACTGTGCACTGATATAAAGAAAAACTTGCACAAGTTTGCCACCATAATGTCATCCTTGTTACCAAGTGGCCTCAAAAATTAAGAGGAAGGTGAATTGAGTTTTAAAAATATTTTTGCAATTCTCTCACAAAAGCCTTGATTATTAATTTTTGTTGAAGTTATTGTTTGTTAGAGATGAATGAATAGAGAAGATAGAGACCTTTCACTCTTAAATGAATCAACCAAGAAAGATAGAATTCGAATAATGCAATAAAATAGTACACAAAGTAAAGAGTAGAGTTTAGAGAAAACAAACACAAAGTTTTATCCTAATTCAGCCACCAATCCACTTGTGGCTTACTCCAATCCTCAAGTAAACACCCAAGATTTCCATTATAACTTTAAGCTTCAGACAGGTGCTTGGCAACCTTTACAAACTTGAGCACTCAACACCTTGGGATGCCTCACCCTTTGTGCTTGAGCCTCTACTTTTAAGGGATACCTCACCCTTTACAATCATTTGAGGGATACCTCATCCTCTTTACAGATTAAACAAGATATAGATGAATTGAAACTCTCTTTCTAGAGTAGATAATACAAATTGAAGCTTATGGGTATCGAGGATTCACACTTTTAAAACTCAAAAAAAGAGTATAATTGAAGGAATAGTAAAAACAAGTATTCAATGCTTAAGAATGATTTTTAGATTGTTTCTCTAACTTTTCATAAATGCCCAACAACTTAAATTTATAACCAAATGCAATTAAGAGCCATTAGGGGTAGTTGGAAACATTAAATGCTCTTAATAGAGCCATTGTGCGTGTTTTCTGGTTGCCCAAATAACCAATTAGGAGGTTGTCCTAATCGGCTAGGAATCTCAAAAATTGACTCTCGATACATCATCTAATTGATTAGAGGAAGTGCCTAATCGGTTAGGAGTCTCAAAAATTGACTTTTGATTCATTGACTAACTAATTAGAGGAAGTGCATAATCGATTAGGAGTCTCAAAATTTGGCTTCTGACTTTCACAATGACCGATTATAGGAAGAACGTAATTGGTTAGGACCTTTTAAAAATGGTTCTTGACTTGTCCAATAACCGATTAGAAGAAGAACCTAATCAGTTAGGAGCTTTTAAAAATGGCTCCTGACTTGTCCAATAACCTATTAGAGGAAAAACCTAATCAGCTAGGAGCTTTTAAGAAATCTTGACATACTTCTGTTTTGACAAAAAAACCTGTTATGTGAACAGTAATAACCTGTTATTGGTTTGTCAAGATAGCAAGATTTCCAAAGTGTTTTTCAATCTTTCTAAAACCATTTTGCTAAAACTTAAACATCATTTTCACAAGTATAAATCCTAATTTAGCAAACTAAATGAGGTTGAGTAAGAAAACTAATTGATGACCTTAGTGTGAATCCGACAAATACCTTTACACAAGATCTAAACCTTATATTCTAAGCTTGAAGCTCTTTGGGACTTGTCCTTTGCATTTTCCTTCCTTTCTTTGTTTGTTAGCATTAAAACTATTGCTTTAGTCAATGTCAATCACATTCTCCCCCTTTTTTATTATGACAAACAACTATTAAGAAAATGTTAGTTCAAATAAATATTAGAATTCATAAAAGGTTTTAGAGACTTACTCCTACTCTATCGTTCAAGAAGTGATTGAATCAGAGTTGCACAACTCCCCCTTTGTTTTGGAATCCCAAGACCATTGAAAATATACCTTCTGCTATTTTACCTTTCTTTTCTCAAAACCAAAAACCTTCTCCCCCTTTTGTCATGATAAAAAAAATAGACAACATATATATTTGGAGAGGGTGCCCATAACCATTGCTATGTAACAAATATCCAGTAATAATCCAGCAACAATGTAAGCATATTTTAATAGGCCATTCATTAAAAAAAATCCAAGTCATACTAATCATAGTTAAGCATGTCATGATTCTAAGATAATGAACATCATATCCAAAAGATAGCTTTAATCAAAATAAAGAAGCTATAACTGAAATAAGTGTTGGTGTATGCCCTAGAGGCTAATACAGTTTCTGTATTTACATATATTCTATTATGCTATTTTATATATGAGGCATTTCATTTATTGTGTTCTTTTTTGATAAACATAATAAAGTCCTTAGAATAGTAAGTTTGATGCCATAGGACATCAAGTGGATGACTTGATCGTGAGATCCTTTTGGTTACAACACTATTCTTAAATGTCCCTAGTCAAGTATTATTGTTAATTAGGACAACAATAATACATTGAGACTAGTATATGAAGAGACTGATGACCGCATCTCACGGGTCATGGATATCAGATATCAAGTCTTCACATGGGTACATATTAGAGTAATAATGTCTTGGGTGACCCACCATGAGAATGCTACATGGATCGTTACGTGAGTGTCATAGCGATTCTCATAGTGACAATGGTGTTTGTGGTCCTTTGACCTGAAATCACTACGATTCCTACATGAGGAGTTGTGTGTTTTAGTGCCATCAAATGTCATCTGTAACAAGGTGATTATAAAGTTGGTTATTGGACATACCGTAAATCATGCAGAGGGATGTGAGTGACCTAGATGGAATTTGTCACTCCTACATAACAGGAGCGATATCTTCGGGCCCCCTGATTGAGTGAGACTGCGAAATGCATGGTCATGCTCAAATGAGTCAATATGAGATATTGATCTCATTTGTTGTTACAAAGTCTACTCGAGTATCAGGAAACGAATGATTGGACTATACAAGGGTGATGCATTCCATGCCTTGTGTTCAATCTAGATATCTTGACAAAGGGACTAAACGACACGAAAATATTGGTCACGAAAAGGTTATGTCAAATCACTGATATTCTTATTACTTGGGTAGTAGTGATGTGTTGCTAGATACTGCTCACTGCTTGTAATATTAAAATGGGATTTTAATATTACTGCTAACGTAATAAGAACCTGTAGGTTCACACACATAGAGCAGACTAAAATTGGAGCAATGGATCTAAGTTGGACTCGGATTCAAATATGGGCCAGACTCATAACAGATGGGTCTAGGGTTGCACAGCTTACCTTGCTGCTGCTGACACTCACTTAAGGTAGTCACTATTATAAATAGTATTGCTAAGGGGGCTGCTAAGTGACATAATTCTGAACCCTAGCCACACCTACAGAAAAGTGAGTGAGAGAGCGACAGGTTTCTTCTCTTCTCTTCGCAGCTAGCACTGTGTGAGAGACGTGAGGCTCCTCTTTGCGGACGTTGGACGTTCGTGAGTCTGTTCGTGTGGATACCGCAGAGACATCGTTTCTATTACGGTGTTAGTGATTCACGCTTCAAGAGGTAAATCATTTAAAAACTCGGATTATGGCTTTTTTCGCATGGATCCTCGGTGGGAATCCCTGTTTTTCGCTGCGTGTTGTATCCGCAAAATTCCAACAGTGGTATCAGAGCGTCTTGCGAAACCATGATTCGGTTTTCTGTTTTCGTTTACATGAGATAACGTGTTTTCTGTTCTTGTTTTGACAAAAGATATGATCTTTAATATGTTATTTCTGAAAACCGTATGAAACCCTTTGCGAAAACATATTCTGTTTCTTATGTTGTATGCAAAACCGTGATGTTGTTTTCAAAAACTTCATGAAGATGTTCATATGTTCTATGAAAACCGTTTTGTATTAAGGTGTATGTTTTTGTGAAACCTTTTGGTATGTATGTGATACAAACAGCATTATGGAATCCTTATTCTCAATGCGCGGCACAAGGGTTTAGGAAACCTTGTTCTTGGCTTACGGCAGCAGGGGTTATGGAATCCTTGTTTCTGCATAAGAGGTGCAGCGCAAGGGGTTTTGGAAACCCTGTTCTTGTTTTGCGGCAACAGCATCAAGTGTTGATGTCAAGCCGCCAACGAGGCGCCTGAGGTTCAAGTGTTGAACGACGGCGCAAGGATTCCTCGCAGCACATGAAGTGTTCATGTTGTTCGGGCTTACGGTTCCGCGCGGCACATGCGGCACCAAGGGAGGCGCAAGAGATTCAGTGGAACCCCCGTGCTGCCTCTGCGTAGTGTGTTATTCGAAAGTGCAATATTTTCTATCCTTTTATAACTCACGAAAAATAATTATGTATTATTGTTATGAGTTTATATATTCTTTGTGATGCATGATGCATGGTTATGGCCTTAGTCCTCTCTTTATGCCTTTTGGTTTTAATAAATACGACCTGCGTGTCGTGCCTTTCTCTCTACATTCTGATTGTACATTCTCTTCTCACCTAACTCCCCTCGAATGTAAAAGAGGTTTCTATATAATGTAATTATGATGTGGAGACAAGAAGGCAGCATCAAGTGAGGACGTTGGTGGGAGATGCTTGATGAAGCTAGCTTAGTTAATGCTACTCTCTTAGGGGCCATAACCATGTCACTTTTATTATATGCTTTTTATGTATGAGATGCATGGATATTGTTTATGGTATGATAAATAGTTTAACAAATGGTGAGATCTAATAAAAATAAATAAAATTCCCTCAAAGCAAATATTAAGTCATTATGTGATGCCTTCCAATGTGTGGCACTCGTCAAGACTAGTATCGATCAAGTGTAGGTCTGCCAAAGCAGGATGCCTTTATCTATATTAGTAAGACGTGATAGGATAAAGGTAATATCCAACTGCCAACCATTGGGTCTGACTTAACTAGGCCATTTCAATAGGATTGAAGGCTTAGAGGCATGAAGTTGGGCTTTGGTCCATTAGATGGACTTGAATAAGTGTTATTCACCCAACTATCCAAGAGTTACATGTGATGTAATTGAAAAATGTTTCCCACCTAAATAATTGAATTTTGGGTGATCAGCCAAAGCTGACTCAAAACTAGGTGAAATATGGATCTTGGCCTACTAGGAAATCTTACGGTGGGATTTTCTGAGTCAATGTTGAGGGTCATTGACTTGAATAAAATAGTGGGAGGCATATTTAATTAAAAGACCTCATTAAATATGTTTATGGCATAATACTTATATTTTGCATATTTCTGTTAATAGATTACCATGGCAACAAACACATCGGGTACTTTATCATTGTGATCCGTCCTTGAGAAGGACAAGTTGTCTGGAACGAATTTTCTAGACTGGTACAGGAATTTGAGGATTGTCCTCAAGCAAGAGAAAAAGTTGTATGTTTTGGAACAGCCTATTCCTGAGCCACCTGCTGCTAATGCCCCTAGAACTGAAAGAGATGCTTATAAGAAGCATCAAGATGATGCCTTGGACATTGGATGTCTAATGCTGGCCACCATGAACTCTGAGCTCCAAAAGCAACATGAGAACATGGATGCATACGATATGATCGTACACCTTAAGAAGCTCTATCAAGAACAGGCCAGGCATGAGAGATTTGAGGTCTCTAAAGCAACTTTGTTTCGGTGCAAGGGTAGAAGGAAGCCCTGTTGGTGCTCATGTACTCAAGATGATTGGGTACATTGAAAACCTAGAGAGACTTGGTTTTCCTTTGGGCCAATAGTTGGCCACTGACTTAGTCCCGCAATCGTTGTTTTAGGAAAGTTTCGATTAATTTGTCATGAACTACAACATGAATGAGATTGACAAATCACTACCGTGAGCTGCTAGGCATGTTGAGAACTTTGCTAAGCAGAACATTAACAAAGGCAAAGGGAAGGCCATAATGATGGTCTAAAAGAATAAGGGCAAGAAACAGCAGAAAAACTCCAAGGACAACTGGAAGGGCAAAGGCAAGGACAAGTCCAAGCCTAGCACTTCTGGCTTGAAACCAGTGGGTGGAGTGGCTAAGGAAGGTACATGCTTCCATTGTGGTCGACGGACACATTGGAAGAGGAACTGTGCCAAGTTCCTAGAGGAGCTCAAAAAGAAGAAGGGAAGTGAGACTTTCACTTCAGGTATTTTTGTTATTGAAGTCAATTTATCTACTTCTGCATCATGGGTATTAGATACAGGATGTGGATCTTACATTTGTGTAAATGTGCAGGATCTAAAGAGTAGTAGACCATTGACGAAGGGCGAAGTCGACCTACGAGTTGGAAATGGAGCAAAGGTTGCTGCATTATCTGTAGGGACTTATTTATTATCTTTGCCCACTGGGCTTGTAATAGAGTTAGAGAACTGCTATTTTGTGCCTGCTATTAGTAGAAATATCATTTTTGTTTCTTGTTTGGACAAGAAAGGTTTTTCTTTTATAATAAAGGACAAGTGTTGTTCTATTTATATGAATGATATTTTTTATAGTAGTGCACAATTGAGTAATGGACTTTATGTACTTGATCTCGAAACACCCGTCTATAACATAAATACAAAGAGGTTTAAATCAAATGATCTGAACCCAACTTTTCTTTAGCATTGTCATTTGGGCCACATAAATGAGAAACGCATCTCCAAACTCCATAAAGATGGATTCTTGGACTCGTTTGATTTCGAATCATATGAGACATGTGAATCTTGTTTATTGGGGAAGATGACAAAGGCCCCATTCACCGGACAAGGTGAAAGGGCTAGTGATCTTTTAGGCCTTATACATAATGATGTATGTGGGCCACTAAACACACTCGCCAGAGGAGGTTTTCAATACTTCATTACATTTACTGATGATTTCAGTAGATATGGATTTGTATATCTTATGAAGCACAAATCGAATCCTTTGAAAAGTTCAAAGAGTTCAAGAATGAAGTACAAAACCAACTTGGCAAGAGTATTAAAATCCTTTGATCAGATCGAGGAGGAGAATACTTAAGCCAACAGTTTGATGATCATCTGAAAGAGTGTGGGATAATATCTCAACTCACTCCACCAGGAACACCACAATGGAATGGTGTCTCTGAAAAGAGGAACCGGACCTTGTTGGATATGGTCCGATCCATGATGAGTCATGCAAACCTTCTAGGCTCTTTCTGGGGACATGCGCTGTTAACAGCAGCTTTCACACTTAACCGTGTTCCATCTAAGACAGTTCAAAAGACACCATATGAGATATAGACTAGGAGACGACCCAGTATGTCATTCTTGAAGATTTGGGGCTGCGAAGCTTACGTGAAATGTCAAGTTTCTGATAAGCTTGGACCTAAATCAGATAAATGCTTCTTTGTGGGGTATCCAAAGGAAACCAAGGGATACTTTTTCTATAATCCTACCGAGGGCAAAGTGTTTGTCGCACGGACAGCTGTGTTTCTAGAAAGGGAGTTTATCTCCAAAGGAACCAGTGGGAGAAAAGTAGAACTTGAAGAAGTTCAAGTTTCACAAAGCAGCAATGAACCAATGGTGGAAATAGAGCAGCCTCCACAAAATGTTGTGGAACAGCAACCTGCTCTAGTAGCACAAGACCTGCGTAGGTCTAACAGGATACGTCATCAACCAGAGAGATATGGATTTCTCATGACCCAACAAGGTGACGTATTGCTCATGGATCAAGATGAGCCTGTGACTTACCAGGAAGCCATTATTGGCCCAGAATCTGAGAAATGGCTTAAGGCTATGAGATCTAAAATGGATTCCATGTATGCCAACCAGGTATGGACCTTGGTTGACCCACCTGAAGGGGTAAAACCCATTGGGTGCAAGTGGGTTTTCAAGAAGAAAACCGACATGGATGGTAATGTGCATACCTTTAAGGCGCGATTGGTGGCTAAAGGTTTCAAACAAATTCATGGTGTAGACTATGATAAGACTTTTTCCCCAGTTGCGATGCTTAAATCCATTCGGATCTTGCTTGCTGTTGCAGCATACCATGATTATGAAATTTGGCAAATGGATGTCAAAACTGCTTTCCTTAATGGAAATCTTCTCGAAGATGTGTACATGACACAACCTGAGGGTTTTGCCACTCCAGAGGATGCTAGAAAAGTATGCAAGTTGCAACGATCTATATATGGATTAAAGCAAGCTTCCAGAAGCTGGAATCTTCATTTTAATGATACAATAAAACAGTTTGGTTTCATCAAGAATGAAGAAGAATCTTGTGTCTACAAGAAGGTTAGTGGGAGCACTATTGTATTTATGGTATTGTATGTTGATGACTTGGTTAGGGAACTACTTCTCTATGAAGGACTTGGGCGAAGCCACCTATGTATTAGGTATCAGGATCTATAGAGATAGATCACTGAGACTGCTTGGCCTAAGTCAGAGTACATACATAGACAAAGTGTTAAGACGATTTAATATGCATGAATCCAAGAAAGGACTCTTGCCTATGTCACATGGTGTAAGCCTATCTAAGGCTCAATCCCCTTCCACCCAGGATGAGAGGGATCGCATGAGCAAGATTCCATATGCATCTGCAATTGGACTATCATGTATGTTATATTATATACTCGACCAGATATATCGTATGCTTTGAGCATGACGAGTACGTACCAGTCTGATCCCGGTGAAAGTCACTGGACTGCTATCAAGAACATCCTTAAGTACTTAAGAAGGACTAAGGATTCGTTCTTGGTATATGGAGGCGAGGAAGAGCTAGTTGTAAAAGGTTACACTGATGCTAACTTCCAAACCGATAAGGACAGCTCCAGATCACAATCAGGTTATGTTTTTTGCCTAAATGGTGGGGCTGTGAGCTAGAAGAGTTCAAAGCAGGAGACAGTCGCTGATTCTACCACAGAGGCTGAGTATATTGCTGCCTCCAATGCAGCAAAGGAGGTCATTTGGATCAGGAAGTTCATTATTGAACTTGGCACTATTCCTAGCATTGTGGACCCAGTGGACCTCTATTGTGATAATAATGGAGCCATTGCACAAGCTAATGAGCCTAGATCTCACCAGCGATCCAAACATATACTTAGGCGCTTACATCTCATTCTAGAGATCATCGATAGAGGAGATGTGAAGATATGCAGAGTACCAACAGATGATAACATTGCTGATCCACTGACGAAGCCTCTTGCACATCAGAAGCATAAGGGTCATACTAGGTCTTTAGGCATTAGATATATGCCTGATTGGCTCTAGTGCAAGTGGGAGATTGTTGGTGTATGCCCTAGAGGCTAATACATTTTTTGTATTTACATACATTCTATTATGCTATTTTATATTTGAGGCATTTCATTTATTGTGTTCTTTTTTTATAAACATAATAAAGTCCTTAGAATAGTAAGTTTGATGCCATAGGACATCAAGTGGATGACTTGATCGTGAGATCCTTTTGGTTACAACACTATTCTTAAATGTCCCTAGTCAAGTATTATTGTTAATTAGGACAACAATAATACATTGAGACTAGTATGTGTAGAGACTGATGACCGCATCTCACGGGTCATGGATATGAGATATCAAGTCTTCACATGGGTACATATTAGAGTAATGATGTACTGGACTGACCCACCATGAGAATGCTATATGGATCGTTACGTGAGTGTCATAAGCGATTCTCATAGTGACAATGGTGTTTGTGGTCCTTTGACTTGAAATCACTACGATTCCTACATGAGGAGTTGTGTGTTTTAATGCCATCAAACGTCATCTGTAACAAGGTGATTATAAAGTTGGTTATTAGACATACCGCAAATCTTGCAGAGGGATGTGAGTGACCTAGATGGAATTTGTCACTCCTACATAACAGGAGCAATATCTTCGGGCCCCCTGATTGAGTGAGACTGCGAAATGCATGGCCATGCTCAAATGAGTCAATATGAGATATTGATCTCATTTGTTGTTACAAAGTCTACTCGAGTATCAGGAAACGAATGATTGGACTATACAAGGGTGACGCATTCCATGCCTTGTGTTCAATCTAGATATCTTGACAAAGGGACTAAACGACACGAAAACATTAGTCACGAAAAGGTTATGTCAAATCACTGACATTCTTATTACTTGGATAGTAGTGATGTGTTGCTAGATACCGCTCACTGCTTGTAATATTAAAATAGAATTTTAATATTACTGCCAACGTAATAAGAACCTGCAGGGTCACACACATAGAGCAGACTAAAATTGGAGCAATGGATCCAAGTTAGACTCGGATTCAAATATGGTCCAGACTCATAACAGATGGGTCTAGGGTTGCACAGCTTACCTTGCTTTTCTTGCTCACACTCACTTAAGGCAGTCACTATTATAAATAGTACTGCTAAGGGGGCTGCTAAGTGACATAATTCTGAACCCTAGCCGGACCTACAGAAAAGTGAGTGAGAGAGCGATAAGTTTCTTCTCTTCTCTTCGCAGCTAGCACTGTGTGAGAGACGTGAGGCTCCTCTTTGTGGACGTTGGACGTTCGTGAGTCTGTTCGTGTGGATACTGCAGAGACATCATTTCTATTACGGTGTTAGTGATTCACGCTTCAAGAGGTAAATCATTTAAAAAACTCGGATTATGGCTTTTTTCGCATGGATCCTCGGTGGGAATCCCTGTTTTCCGCTGCGTGTTGTATCTGCAAAATTCCCAACAATAAGTACTCCATGCCTAAGCCCCATGATCCTCTAGTGTTGGATAGCGATGCTCAAGCCTATCCAGGTGATCTTCCATAGCGCTCAAGCGATCATAGAAGATTGTGATGTTGTGTTCTTGATAAGTTTTAAGATCTGCAATATGGGCTTTGATACTAACTTACATATTTGCAATGGCTTCCAAGATGCGATCATCATTGGTGGCAGAGGCCTCTTCCATAGGCATGTCAGCAGAGGCAGTGGGAATTCCTCCTTACTGTGCTGCTATCTCATGTACATGATCGTAGACCCATTCACCATTAACTTTCTTGACTTGTATGCAGTTAAGAGAGGAAACTCCAAACTTGTAGGGACAGATAGTGTGAATAACTCCATCATCCTCTAAGCTGACCTTATATTAATCTAGAATTTTAGTAATCAATATGGTATAAGGAAGATCCATCATTGCCTTTTCCTTAGCTTTTATCATGTAACACATGATGTAATGAGGCCAATTGATCTTCATACGTCTTTTAAGTGCCCACAATAGGAAAATGTCTTCTTCTTCAACCAAGGCATAGTTGCTTGCCCTTGGTACCAAGATATGTGTGACTACAAAGTGAAGAAAATGATCCTATAAATTCAGAAGGCTAGCAGTGAAAGATTCTTTTGGCACTTGAATACTCGGTTGAAGCATGCTTGCTATAACTTGATCTCGATCAAATCCCTCCCATGAGATGTGATTTTCCACAAGAATTTTCTCTCCAGAATACATGAGACCAAACAGGGGAGTCCATTGACTTAGTGACATAATGATTTTATGCCTCTTAAATTATGAAACAAGATTTCCATCAATAATATTTAAATTACAGAAATAAACTTTTGTGGGTTCAAGATAGAAGTACCCGAGGTTGGTGGTGATAAGAGTTTTCAACCCATGGAATTCTAAGAGCTCTGTGAGGGATGTGAATCCTTCTTTGAAGAAGAAGTCCCAATCTATACATTTGGGTTGAATGAGGCATCACGTGTGAAAATGCAGTGCGTATGCTATAATCTGATTTTGGTGAGAGAAGTACCTTCCAATGTTGAGGCTAATGGACAAGTCTTGGTTAGTGGGTGAAGTGGGTGTTGGTAGGGGTACATTAGGATTTTTGAAGCAAGAACACTTGGGATGAGATGAAATGCTTGCCATGCTTAAAAATAGAGGCTAGGGCTCAGTTCAGGAGAGAGAAAATGTGAGGGAAGGTGAAAATTTAGAAGAAGATGGAAGTTTTAATTAGTAGAAAGTGATGGAAAATGAGTTTTAGTGGTGGATTTTTGTTGGATTTGGAGTAGGATAGGTGTTTGAGTGAGTGGAGGCTGGAGGAAGAAGATGACAATGGAGGAAAGGGGGTGATACGTGAATGAAAAGGGTTCACGGTTAGGAGTTTTTGAAGTTCAATAACCGGTTACAGGGGGTTAAAGAATGTGGCCTCTAACCGGTTAGGGAATAGCTCTAATCAGTTATTGTCTTATTACAGAGAGTTCCAGGAAACTCCAATTCTCCAATAATTGATTAGTGAAGCATCCTAATTGGTTATTTTGCTTGGCAGAGAGCACTTCACCTTGACAAATTAATTCTGAAAACCCCAATAACAGATTATTTTCTTCTTCTAACTGATTGTTGCACTTCTAAAATAAAAAAATTCTTTAAGAATTTAATCCTTAAAACACCAATTTGTTCCATCTTAGCTTGATTTCATTTTCATCAACACTAACCATTTTAAAAGCATCGCAAACACAGAATTTTCTTCTTTAAAAGAACCAGAAAATAATTTTCTTCAGCAAGAACATGATTAAACGAAATTAGGGGACTTAAGCATGGATCAAGCACCTGCAAACCAAATTTGGGGGACACTCTGACACTCAAGTTAGTATTGGATTCAAGATAAAATGCAAGATAATTATACAATGAGCTCAATTATGACACATTTTGTAGTAAGATTGTTCATTATGCCAGTAATTATGCAACAAGAGTTTAGATACATGTTTAGTCTAATATGCCAAGTTCACTTCTTATATAAAAGAATGCTTCTTTGTTTAATGGTTTAGTGAAGATGTCAGCTAGTTGTTTAATGGTTTCAACAAATTCAAGCATGCAATCCCCTTTTTGAACATGATCCCTTATAAAATGGTGTCTTATCTCTATATGTTATGTTCTTGAGTACAAAATGGGATTTTTAGACAAATTTATTGCACTGATGTTGTCACACCTTATAGGGATGTGATCAAGTTCAATACTATAGCCTAGAAGTTGTTACTTCATCCAAAGGATTTAAGCACAACAACTCCTAGCTGCAACATATTCAGTTTCAGCTGTAGATAATGTCATACTATTTTGTTTCTTACTATGTCAAGAAACTAGTGAGCTTCCAAGCAAGTGGCATATCCCACTAGTGCTCTTCCTATTCATTTTGCATCCAGCAAAATCAAAATTGAAATAACCAATTAGACTACATGAGGTACTTTTAAGGTACCACAACCCCATTTGTGATGTGCCTATTAGATATTTCATAACTCTTTTTACAACACTTAGGTGTGATTCTTTGGGATTTGATTGAAATCTAGCACACATGCACATACTAAATATAATATCAGGCCTACTTGCTGTAAGATAAAGGAGTGAGCCAATCATACCTCTATATTTTATGATTTCTACAGACTTACCTCATTCATCCTTGTCCAAATAACAAGAAATGCTCATTGGTGTAGCCATATGCTTGGTATTGTTTCTAAATTTCTTGAGCAGCGCCTTGCAATACTTGAATTGACTTATGAAAGTCTCATCTCTTGTTTGCTTGATTTAGAGACAAAGGAAGAAGTTGAGCTCACCCATCATTGACATTTCAAATTTATTTTACATAATATTGAAAAATTCCTTACAAAGAGAGTTGTTAGTAGCACTAAATATTATATCATCAACATATATTTGAACAATAAGAATGTCATGCATTTTATGCTTAATGAAAAGATTAGTGTCAACCTTTCCTCTATAAAAGTCTTTTTCTAAAAGGAACTTGCTTAACCTTTCATACCAAGCTCTAGGGGCTTATTTTAAGCCATACAAGGCCTTTTTCAATTTAAAGACATGGTTAGGCAGTTTAAAGTTTTCAAAACCAGAAGATTGTTCAACATACACTTCTTCTTGTATAAAACCATTTAAGAAAGCACATTTAACATCCATTTGAAAAAGTTTGAAATTCATGATGCATGCATATACAAGTAGCTACGAGAGCATAAGTTTCATCATAATCTATTCTTTCTTCTTGATTATAGCCTTTTACGACCAACCTAGCTTTATTTCTTGTTATTAAGCTCGTTTCATCAAGTTTGTTCCTAAAGACCCATTTGGTGTCAATTATGGGATGATCATTAGGCCTTGGAACTAATTTCTAAACTTGATTTCTCTCAAATTGGTTTAGTTCTTCATGCATGGCCAAGATCCAGTGTTCATCATTAATGACCTCATTTATGTCTTTAGGTTCAACTTGAGAGACAAAGGCCATATGTAACACCCCCTCCGAAGGGCATTACATTCCAACTGACTCCTTTTTCGAAAACAATCTTTACACAAGTTATAAAAAGGTTGACATTATAAAACATGAGTTTCAAAATTTTCTTTTCAACGAATAACATCGACTTATCAAATAATAAAGACATAAGGCATAAAAACTTGAACACACCTTTTCATAAAATGAAGTTCATTACATCCTTAAGTACATTATCTCATATTCCAAAACTATAAAACTCAAGTACTCCAAATAGTAAACATACATGTATATGACTACCAAAAGAAAAATGAAACTAGTCCAAGTCTCAACACCTGAAGAATAGGGTCCTGTACTCGATCACCATCTAGATCCCCTACGGGATCCCAAATAGACAAGGCCCCCAGTCAGAGCGTGTCATAACAGACGAAAGTCCAAACAGTCGACTCCACAAAGTCTTCCTTCAAGGAAGCTCTCCAAGAGGCACGCAAAATAGCTACATCCACTGTAAAAGTACCGGCGTCATGCCGAGCCTTACTCCAAAGTAAAGTGACATCTCCGTCATACCGAATGCGCCTCGTGTTCCACTGAACACTCTACACTTCGATGCCTCCATAGAACTGTAGCCTAGTGAAACCTCACGTATCTTGCCTCATCGCCAACATAGTCTTTACAGACATGAGAATAAGATAGAAGCAGACAGAAAATACGATGAAAGAGGTGAGACATCCTACATCCAGTACTAATTATGGCAAAAAAGAAATAGAATGGCACAAGACACCCACATAGCATTGCAAGAATAAAAAGCAGCGTCGAGATGCAAATAGTAAGCAACTTAACAAATCCAGGTAGTTATAACATCAATGAGACAACAATTCCAATCATCATATGAATAAATGCCAAATAATATGTTGACTCACTATGCACGTGCATATGATATCGAAATCCTACTCCATGGAGCTAGACACAAACATTGGAGAGAATGATCAAGGAGACATGCCAGTATCTCGTGTGCTTTCTAGAAAATCAATAATTTTGCATCAGTTTATCCCATAGCCCAGAGGAGCTACTAACTGTCCATTTGTGAGACACCCGCACCCCGACGCCTCCAAGGTCAACAAATGACCTACACTAGTCTATTCGCACCCGCACTAAGGTGTGATTCAACTCCTAGGCATAAAGCCTTACTTCAATAATGCATGATGACTTAATGCATGTTCATGTATACTTAATAATAATATACTTTTCCATAGCATGCCACAATTTGGCCAAGTTAAACACCAACAAATTTTAGGTCCCACTCATGGACCCACAATGCATATTATCAAGTTCTCAAATATGACAATACACTTTTAAGGTTCATTATGGAGTTTCACTTTAATCTAATATTTATTATAAAATATTTCTCTAGAGGAATTCTCTTGTAATTCTTATACAATCTTTATTTCTCTTAATTAGCCGAGTCCTTTACTCAAATTAAATCATACTTACTTTGAGAATTATCTAAGAATCTCCAAGTCTCACACACACTCTTGTTCTTCCTATAAGTTTAAAAGAATCACCCTAGGTCATCAAATAAGTTTCTTTCCATCTTATGAATCCATAATAAATTCTTAAGTTACCTATTCACCTAAGCCTTAGCTTGATGCATAACTTTTAGCCAATATGGCCCTTGAGGCCGTGACCTTCCAAGGACAAGAGTCCAACTAATTTTTTCATCACATTGTGAATTACTTAACACTTAATTTTTTAAGTTCCAAGGTTACCAAAAAATTAAATCTTGTATCCCATAAAAGGCCCTAGAAGCCATGAGCCTTCCAAAAGGTAAGAACCAAATTTTTTTTTCTAATGCATTAATTAATTCTTTAACACTTAATCACTTAAGTTCCAATTTCTACTAAAATTAAATCTCGAGCACCAAAAATTTGGCCTCTTGGCCATGAATCGAAAAAGGGGTAAAGAGCCCTAGATTTTCTTTATATCAATCCAAGAAATCCAATATATAATTCCATAGCCATCAAGTTACACAATGGCAATCAATAAATTCATACAAGTCAAAATAGCTACAAAATCATAAAGAACAACATAACCAAGAGAACAATCCCACATGGATTCCTCATCAACAACACCAAAAATGTTTTCTCACCACCAAGATAGGTTGAAGAGGATCATCTCCCTCTTACCTACAGAAGACAACACAAGAAAGCAAGCTTCTTGGTCCTTTCCTTGCAAAATTCATCCAAGCCTCCAAGAAAACCCTAAGATGAGCAAATATTTAAAATCTTCACTCAAACCATGAAAAGAGGAGTCCTTGGTCACATAGGTGACCAAGAAAAATAGAAAAAAGAAGAAAAGAAAGAAAAAGCCAAGAACTTTACCTTAGAGCTTCAAGTTTGGGCTTCAATGGTGGAAGATAAAAAATGAAGATTTAGGAGATGATCACCAAAGAGAAAAGTCTTAGGATGATAAGAGGAAGCAAAAAATGAGATTATTTTATCAAGCTAGAGAAAATGGCCTCCCAATGGTGTTGGTGCCGCGGAGAAGAAAGGAAGAGAGAAACTTGAGAGGAAAAAGAAGATGAAGAAAGAAGAAAAGTGATAGCTTTTGGTGATTTCAAAATTAGAAATGAAAAGTGATAAAGTGAAAAGCTAATTTATTTGGCTCCAAAATGGGCCTCGTTGCTGTGGAGTGTGGGAGGGAAGAGAGAGAAAACAAAGCTTCCTTTGGAAGCTTTGTACAAAGCTTCTTTAGGAAGTTTTGGAACACTTTTCCAAAAGTCAAATGATGATATCACATATATGATGTCATCTTTGATGATGTCATTAAAGTGTTATCTCTAAAAGATTACTAACACTCTACTAAGGCTTTTATCCAGTGGACAAAGGTTACAATTAATAAAAATAGTATTTATTGTTAATCGGATAATTTCACGGTACAACGATTTTATGTATTAGATAAAATCTCAAAAAATGAAAACTCCGTAAACTGTGCCCAGCCTCGGGTTTAGTAAGATCCCTCATCAACGTTTTCACAGTCTAAGGTTTTCCAGCCTTTTTGAAAATATTTTATTTTCCAAATTCACTCAGTGCACACGTAAATCGAGAAATATATTAAAATAATTATTAGTTTAAAAAAATCTAAAAAAATTCACAAAAATCAGAAATATTATCAAATGAATATATATCATAAAATAAGTGATTTTTGGGGTGTTACAACTCTCCTATTCTAGAAAGAAATTTCATCCTTGAAATTTGTTATACCTTATAACAAACGCGACTATGCTTCTTTCATTTTGTCTTCTAGTTCTCATGCTGCATCTCCAGTTGCATCAATCCAAATCACCAGTACTAAGATTGCTTCTTTCCATTGAGTATCTCATATTAATGAGCAAAAAGTGTGCCGACATCGTAGGCCGATCAATCAAAAATTCTATGCCTTTTGAGTCTTCAGCCATCCAAAAACCAAATCCAAAAACAACTGCACATCACTAAGTGGCTCTTTCGAACTTATTTCCCTTGTTCACCATTGTAGACAAACTAAGTATGTTTTCTTCTTAAGGCATCCGCTACGACATTCGCCTCTTTCAGGATGATACTAAAATAGAAAATCAAAATCTTTTTGAAATTCTAATCATTGTCTCTGCCTCATATCTAACTCATTCCGATCGGACAATTACTTCAGACTCTTGTGATCACTGTAGACATTGAGAATTGCTCCATAAAGAAAATGTCTCCGGATCTTCAATGCAACCACGAACGCTAACTCCAAGTTTATATGTACTCTCAGTTGTCTTAAAGCATACGCTGTTGTTCCTTCTATTCCGAACAAGCACATGGTCTAGACTCTAGCGCGAAGCATCACGAGACGTCTCAAAAGGTTCGTTGGGATTGGGCAAAATCATCACTGGAGAAGTAGTCGAGTGTCCCTTCACCCTTTGAAATTTCCCTCACATGCATCAGTCCATACAAGAACTTAATTCTTTCGTGTGAGCTAGATGAGAGGTCCTGCCATCTTGGAAAACTCTAAAGTGCGTCTCCCACATTAACCAACTAATCCCATAAAGCCACGAATCTCCATTACGGCCATTGGTCTTTCCCATTAAAAAACTACTTCATTTTCGATAGATCTACAATAATTTCCTTCCTTTGAAATCACATGCCTCAAAATTTAAATTGCCTCTAACCAGAATTTGCACTTAGACAACTTCACGCATAACTTCTTCTTCTTCTTCAGAATTTGAAGAATCATACTGAGATGTTTAGCATGTTCCTCCTGACTTCAAGAATAAATCAAAATGTCGTCAACAAGGATAACAACAAATCTCTCTCAATAAGGAAGAAAGATCATATTCACGAAATCCATGAGTGCTACCGAAGTGTTCGTTGAA
This sequence comes from Ormosia semicastrata, assembly GCA_029884595.1. Taxonomy (NCBI): domain Eukaryota; kingdom Viridiplantae; phylum Streptophyta; class Magnoliopsida; order Fabales; family Fabaceae; genus Ormosia; species Ormosia semicastrata. Next base: position 34,902,468 of record JAQQTO010000048.1, on the reverse strand, counting down.
CGGAACGACATTACTAAACACTCGCAGTGCCCATAACGCATCTGAAAGTTGTCTTGAAGACATCTCCTACCTTCAAACGAACTTGATGATGGCCAAAACACAAACTTATCTTGGAGAAAACAACGACTTTCTTTAGTTGATTCATTAAACCACCTATCCTCGATTTCAACGGAAAACATCTCATAGATCAGGTCATTTTCTAATTGTACTATATTTGGAACCAAAACATGGTTTGGATTAGGAATATATTTTCTAAATCGAGATACATGGAAAAACATTAGGAAGGTTAGAAAGAATAATAATAAAGCTATTTGGTATACCGTTGGACCTATCCGACGAAGGATTCGATATGGTCCAATAAAATTTAGGAATGAGCTTCATGGATTCAAATCCAGAAATCTCTGTCTCAAAAAACACTAAAGTCTTATTGGAACAATTTAATAGGATGTGGTTGGAAGATAACCAATCCCTTTTCATGGTCACATCAAATTTATGAAAAAGGTAATCAAATCAAATTAATAGAAAAGATTCTGTCTTTAACAGGTCATGGGATGATTTTAAACAACTTGGTTATCAACAACAGGTCTTTGTAGTAGAAGTAGAAATAATCTGGTCAAAAGATAACAAAGATGTAGATGACTCTAATTGATCCATACAGTCACATGCCATAAAGAAATGGGTTACCCCCAGAATTATACAGTTTATCGCAGGGTCATCTCTTGTGGCACAATCTCCCACTTTCAGGTCTTCAGTCTGGGATGCTTTCACTCCACTTAGGGAATTGACTTTCCCTTCTCTGTGAGATTTTGAAGCACGTACATCACTAACGGAAGGCTTCGTCCTATACGAAGTACAATTTTTAGCCACATGTCCTAACTTCCCGCACTTGAAACAAACTTTTCCCTTGATCGTATAATCCCCTGTTGCATGACTTTTTGCACACTTCTTACATGTCAGTAAAAGTGTCACTGGCTGACTAGGTCTACTACCTCTAGCATTACCTCCATATGGTTATCGTCGTTGTTGATTCCCTGGTGGTCATGAATACGATTTATGCTGGAATAGCTTAACCTTACGATTTCTCCTTTTTCTGAACCAATATGATCCAACGTTACGTAGTCCCATCTCTAGAGATTGTTTCAACTCTAACAAAATTTGAGCCTCGGCTATCAATTCCTGCTATTGAACGATCCTCTGATTCGGTTATACTATTACTTCAGCTGTTCCTTGCATTGCTTCCACAGTCACAGCCATCCCTTTGTTGTTGCGTTCCACATTCCCACGCGTACATCTGCCGCGAGCCATTGTCTTTCCTTCAAAAATAGATGAATCAAGCACAATGGTAATAAGAAGTAACTATTTCAAACAAAATTGTCTCATTTCAGAGACCAAACAATATATTTTTGAGTTTAACTTCAGAGAAACACACAGCATAAACAAGATAACCTTCCCATAAACCCATTAGACTTGGACTTGGACTTTACTTACACTAGAGGTACCACTCTAAAGGGTGTAGGTACAAATAATTTGACACGAGTTCAGTCATCCCACTGGACTCTTTCTAAAATAACTCCAATTTCTCCTAGTTCGCCTAGTTGAAGTCATAGTTTCCTATCCACACAGAATATTACATATTGTGTTGGCCAGTCTTCAATATCATGTGACCATGTAACAGTAACTACTAACATCCAACCTGAAGTAACTTATGCACTCCTCTTTTAACTTCTCAAACAAGAGACAAGGAAATGCACAACACACATATAAAAATTCCTACCCGCCTAAGCACAGTCAGTCCATACCCGGTCTCAACAAGATGAACTACTCTGACACCACCAAATGTAACACCCCCTCCGACGGGAATTACATTCTAACCGACTCCTTTTTCGAAAACAATCTTTACACAAGTTATAAAAAGGTTGACATTATAAAACATGAGTTTCAAAATTCTCTTTTCAACAAATAACATTGACTTATCAAATAATAAAGACACAAGGCATAAAAACTAGAAAACACCTTTTCATAAAATGAAGTTCATTACATCCTTAAGTACATTAACTCATATTCCAAAAGTATAAAACTCAAGTACTCCAAATAGTAAACATACACGTATATGACTACCAAAAGAAAACTGAAACTAGTCCAAATCTCAATACCTGAAGAGCAGGGTCCTGTACCCGATCTCCATCTAGATCCCCTGTGTGATCCCTAATAGACAAAGCCCCCAATCGGAGCGTGTCATAACAGACGAAAGTCTAAACAGTTGACTCCACAAAGTCTTCCCTCAAGGAAGTTTTCCAGGAGGCACGCAAAATAACCACATCCACTGTAAAAGTAGCAGCGTCATGCCGAGCCCTGCTCCAAAGCAAAGTGACATATTCGTTATACTGAATGCGTCCCGTGTTCCACTGAACACTTTACGCTTTGATGCCTCTATGGAACTATAGCCTAGTGAAACCTCACGGATCTTGCCTCACCACCAATGCAGTCTTTACAAACAAAAGAATAAGATAAGAGTAGACAGAAAATACGATGAAAGAGGTGAGACATCCTACATTTAGTACCAATTATGGAAAAAAAGAAATAGAATGGCGCAGGACATCCACATAGCATTGCAAGAATAAAAAGCAGCATCGAGATGCAAATAGTAAGCAACTTAACAAATCCAGGTAGTTATAACATCAATGAGGAAATAATTCTAATCATTATATGAATAAATGCCAAATGATATGTTAACTCACTATGCACGTGCACATGATATCGAAATCCTACTCCATGGAGCTAGACACAAACATCGGAGAGAATGATCAGGGAGACATGTCAGTATCTTGTCAGCCTAAAATCAAGTGCTTTCTAGAAATTCAATAATTTTGTACAACAAGGCTTTATACAGTATCATTCTTCACAAGATCACGATATAGGATAGTGTCTCGATCCGGATCGTCGGTGCGTTTGCATCGGTCTATCGCACAGCTTAGAGGAGCTACCAACTGTCCATTTGTGAGACACCCACACCCCGACACCCCCAAGGTCAACAAATGACCTACACTAGTCTATTTGCACCCGCACTAAGGTGTGATTCAACTCCTAGGCATAAAGCCTTGATTCAACAATGCATGATGACTCAATGCATGTTCATGTATCTTTAACAATAATATACTTTTCCATAGCATGCCACAATTTAGCCAAGTTAAACACCAGCAAATTCTAGGTCCCACTCATGTACCCACAATGCATATTATCAAGTTCTCAAATATGACAATACACTTTTAAGGTTCATTATGGAGTTTCATTATGGAGTTTCATTTAATCTAATATTTCTTATAAAATATTTCTCTAGAGGAATTCTCTTGTAATTCTCATTCAATCTTTATTTCTCTTAATTAGCCGAGTCCTTTACTCAAATTAAATCATACTTACTTTAAGAATTATCTAAGGTTCTCCAAGTCTCACACAAACTCTTGTTCTTCCCTTATGTTCAAAAGAATCACCTGAGGTCATCAAATAAGTTTTTTTCCATTTTATGAATCCATAATAAATTCTTAAGTTACCTAATCACCTAAGCCTTAGCTTGATGCATAACTTTTAGCCAATATGGCCCTTGAGGCCGTGACCTCCCAAGGACAAGAGTCCAACTAATTTTTCCATCACATTGTGAATTACTTAACACATAATTTCTTAAGTTCCAAGGTTACCCAAAAATTAAATCTTGAATCTCATAAAAGGCCCTAGAGGCCATGATCCTCCCAAGGGGTAAGAACGCAATTTTTTTTTCCATTGCATTAATTAATTCTTTAACACTTAATCACCTAAGTTCCAATTTGTACAAAAATTAAATCTTGAACACCAAAAATTTATCCTCTTGGCTGTGAATCCAAAAAGAGATAAAGAGCCCTAGATTTTTCTTATATCAATACAAGCAATCCAATATATTATTCCATAGCCATCAAGATACACAATGACAATCAATAAATTCATACAAGTCAAAATAGCTACAAAATCATGAAGAACAACACAACAAAGAGAGCAATCCCACATGGATTCCTCATCAACAACACCAAAAATATTTTCTCACCACCAAGATAGGTTGAAGAGGATCATCTCCCTCTTACCTATAGAAGACAACACAAGAAAGCAAGCTTCTTAGTCCTTTCCTTGCAAAATTCATCCAAGTATCCAAGAAAACCCTAAGATGAGCAAATTTTTAAAATCTTCACTCAAACCATGAAAAGAGGAGTCCTTGGTCACATAGGTGACCAAGAAAAATAGAAAAGAGAAGAAAAGAAAGATAAAGCCAAGAACTTTACCTTAGAGCTTCAAGTTTGGGCTTCAATGGTGGAAGATCAAAAAGGAAGATTTAGGAGATGACCAACAAAGAGAAAAGTCTTAAGATGATGAAAGGAAGCAAGAAATGAGATTATTTTATCAAGCTAGAGAAAATGGCCTCCCAATGGTGTTGGTGCCATGGAGAAGAGAGGAAGAGAGAAACTTGAGAGGAAAAAGAAGATGAAGAAAGAAGAATGGTGTTAGCTTTTGGTGATTTCAAAATTAGAAATGAAAAGTGATATAGTGAAAGGCTGATTTGTTTGGCTCCAAAATAGGCCTCGTTGCTGTGGAGTGTGGGAGGGAGGAGAGAGAAAACAAAGCTTCCTTTGGAAGCTTTGTACAAAGCTTTTTTAGGAAGTTTTGGAATATTTTCCCAAAAGTCAAATGATGATGTCACATATATGATGTCATTGGTGTAATTCATTTGTGCACTATTCAAAGTTCGACTTGAGTAATAAATTACATGAGGCTTACCTTCCTTTCTTTGGCCTAAAACAGCGCCAACAGCAAAATCACTAGCATCACACATCAACTCAAAAGGCAAAGACCAGTCAAGAGATTGCATGATAGGAGCAGAAGTCAAAAAACTAATTAATTTTTCAAAAGATTTCTGACAATCTTGAGTCCAATCAAATGGTGTATCTTTTGTTAGAAGATTACATAAAGGTCTAGATATGACACTAAAGTCCTTTACGAATCTTCTGTAAAATCCTGCATGTCCTAAAAAGGAACAAACTTCTCTGACTATTTTTGAGAAAGGCAAATGAGCAATTAATTCAACTTTGGCCTTATCAACTTCAATTCCTTTAGAAGATATCACATGACCTAACACTATTCCTGAGATAACCATGTAATGACATTTTTTTCAATTTAACACAAATCTTTTTTCTTCGCATCTTTTAAGAACTTTTTCCAAATTATCAAGAAAATTTTCAAAAGAATTTTCAAAAACTGTCAGATCATCCATGAAAACCTCTAAATAATGCTCAATCATGTCACTAAAAATACTTACCATGCATCTTTGAAAAGTTACTGGAGCATTACAAAGACCAAAAGGCATTCTTTTATATACAAAAATGCCAAAGGGACAAGTAAAAGTGGTCTTTTCTTGATCCTCCAATGCAATTGGTATTTGATTATACCCTGAATAACCATCAAGAAAACAATAGTAGGGATGTCTTGCTACTCTTTTCAGAATCTGATCAAGAAATGGCAATGGAAAATGGTATTTCCTAGTGGCTGCATTCAATTTTCTGAAATCAATACACATATGCCAACTAGATGAGACTCGGATAGGTATTAATTCTCCTTTTTCATTTTCAACCACTGTTATTCCAGATTTCTTAGGCACAACTTGTGTAGGGCTTACCCACTGGCTATCAGAGATAGGATAGATAATTCCAACATCAAGTAATTTAAGAACTTCAGTTCTAACTACCTCTTTCATGTGTGGATTTAATCTTCTTTGAGGTTGTTGAGATGTTTTAGCATTATCCTCTAAATGTATTCTATGTGTACAGATTAATGGATTAATGCCTTTTATATCTTTTAATGTCCATCCAATTGCACTTTTATGCCTTTTAAGTACTTCTATCAACTTATCTTCTTGTTCTTTGGTCAGGGATAAGGAAATTACCACTGGAGAGCTTTGTTCTTCTCCCAAAAATGTGTACTTCAACCCATCAGGTAATGGCTTCAGTTCCAGTGTGGGTACTTCTTCATGAGTATCATCATTCATGGATTTTAGCTCTTCGAATCTTGACTTCCTTCCTTTGTATTCTATTTCCTGTGTACAGTTAAGCAAAGAGCATATTTCAGAAACATCATCATCTAATTGTGTAGTTGAATTAAATGAATTAATTAAACAGATTTTTAATAGGTTAGAAGAACTCCTGATTTGAAGATGATCATCTATAATGGCCTCAATCCCTTCAATCTCTTCCTTTTCATCATAAACTTCATGTGGTTGCTTGCACATGTTGAAAACATTAAGCTCTAGTGTCATATTTCCAAATGTTAGCTTCACCACTCCATTTCTGTAATTTATCAAAGCATTAGATGTTGCTAAAAATGGGTGACCCAAAATAACAGGAATTGACTTAGAACTATCAACCATAGGTTTAGTTTCCAAGACAATAAAATCCACAGGATATATGAATTTATCAACTTGTAGCAACACATCTTCTACTATTCCTTTTGGAATTTTAATTAATCTATCAGCAAGTAGAAGAGTTACAGAAGTTGGTTTTAACTCACCAAGGTTAAGTTGCTGATAAACTGAATATGGAAGCAAATTAACATTAGCACCAAGATCAAGTAAAGCTCGTTCAATTTTATGTTCACCAATAATGCATGAAACTGTAGGACAACCAGGGTCTTTATATTTCAACTCATTATTGTTTTGAATAATGGAGCTTACCTGTTCAGTCAAAAATGTATTCTTTTTCACATTATGTTTCCTTATAATAGTGCACAAGTCTTTCAAAAATTTGGCATAACAAGGAATCTGCTTGATAGCATCTAATAGAGGATTATTGACTTTCACTTGTTTAAAGATTTAAAAAAATGTCACTGTTATGATTCACTTTACTTGAATTGTTTAACGCTTGAGGAAATGGGGGTGAAAGAGAGGGTTTGGTCTCCTTTTGACTAGGTGGCTTATCAACCCCTTCCTCATCTTTGGGAACTGATTCATCATTTTTCTCAAAACGTTTAGGAATTTATTTTTCAACAACCTTTCCATTCCTAAGAGTTATTAATGAGTTGACTTGATCTATTTTTTGACTTTCTAAACTACCCTCATTTAGGCTAAACTGACCCTTAGGATTTGGTTGAGGTTGAGAGGGAAATTTTCCTTTCTCATGAATGACAAGTGCAGAAGAAAGTTTAGCAAGAGTGTCTTTTATGTCAATCATGGCTTGAGTGTTTTGGCTATTGATGGCATCTTATTTTTCCATGAATGCATGCAATGTTCCTTCAAAGTTTTTCCTATATGGTGGGACATAGGGTGCATATCCTTGAGGATTTTGAGAATCTTGCTATGCTTGAGGAGGTGGTGGTTGCATGAATTGTGGCTGGTTGCTATTCTTCCAACTAAAGTTTGAGTGATTTCTCCATCCCGGATTGTATGTATCTGAAAAAGAAGAAGTGAATGGCTTTTCAAAATTATTCATTGCATTTACTTGCCCATGCACAACTTCTTTAAAAATAGGAATTTTTGGACATTCATTTGTTGAATGTCCTAATTCATCACAAATGCCACAAATTTCTTCATTTTGCACAGATTTGATTTCTTTTACTTTCCCAGATTCCATGGCTTCAACCTTTCTATCCAAACTAGCAAACCTTGCATTTAGATCTTCTTCTTGACTAAGATGATATTTTCCTTTACTAGCATTTGCAAGGTTATATCTAATTAAATTTTCAGAAGGATTAGTACTATGCCAAGATTGAGAATTTTCAGCCAAATGGTTTAAATAGTCTAAAGCTTCTTCGGGTTCTTTATCAAGAAATTCACCATTACACATTGTTTCCACAAATTGCTTGGTTTCAGGTGTTAACCCTTCATAAAAGAAGCTTATAGTGCGTCATTTTTCAAAACCATGATGTGGGCAAGAATTCAACAAATCTTTAAAATATTTCCAACTTTGAAAATATGCTTCATTGGAATTTTGAGAAAAATTTTAGATTTGTCTTTTCAAAGCATTGGTTTTATGTGTTAGAAAGAATTTCTTCAAAAACTCACCTTGCATTTCTTGCCATGTGCCAATTGATCTTGGTTTCAAAGTGTTAAGCTAAGTTTTTGCTTTATCTTTCAAAGAAATAGGAAACAATTTAAGCTTAACAACCTCTTCAGTGCAAGTTTGATCATGAAAAGCGGTACATACTTCCTCAAATTCTTTTAGATGTAAATATGGGCTTTCAGATTCTAAACCATGAAAATTAGGAAGTAAAGAAATCATACCTGGCTTGAATCTAAAATTGTTGGCATTGAGTGGAAAGATAAAACATGATGGACTAGAATTTCGAGATGGTTGCAAATACTCACGCATGGTTCGCAACGGTTGATTTTCATATTCATCATGCACACTTTCGTTTTCAGCCATTGTGCTTAATGTGTGTGATTGTGATTCAGACAAATCAATATGTAAAGTACTTGGATTAACTCTAACCAAACGACCAGAATTTAAATCACGATACCAATTAAGCATAAACAAGTAACTTACAATAGAAAAGAAAATGTACAAGCTTGCAGTATAAATCGTCTATTAAATATTAACAAAGGTGTGGTATAAACTAACCACCAAATAAGTTAATAAGCATAAAAATTAAAAGTTAGTATACAGATAAATTAAAATGTTAGAAGCAGAAAAAGTAAAAATTTAGATAGCTGATAAAGTAAAAAGTTAGATAGTTAGTAAGAGATTTAGTAAATTAGTAAACAAAAAAATATGACAGAAAATAAATAACAAAAAAATGATAGAAAATAAATACGAGAAAATAAAGTATAGAAAGTAAATTTAAAATATGAAAATTGAAGAATCGGCAAGCTGATTTTTTGCTCCAGCGAGAGAGAAGAGAAGAATAAAGATTATTTCATTAATTATTAAAGATTATAGAGAAATTAGGGAGAGTTTCCCCCACAAGTTAGTATGCACAGAAATTAAAAAGGGAGAGGTTCCCCCACTAGTTAGTATGTTAGTATATATACAAAATTTTTACACCGAAAATTCAGTCTTCAAATCAAGTCCCCGGCAACGGCACCAAAAACTTGATGCACACTTTTTAATTGTCACATTTACAAACTCAAGTGTAGGTTATCTCAAGTAATAAATTTCTCGGTGAGTCCGAGGTCGATCCACAGGGAATTGTTGAAGATTAATTAAGGTGAAGTGAATATTTTGTTACTACGATTAAAATTATTTACTTGGCTAAAAAGATTCACTCTTGGTAAATAAAATAAAGGTAAGATTAATTCTTTTTATAACTCAATTAGAATCCTCGCAACATGGAGGTTCCAATCGAAAAATACAACATTAAAAGTCCAATTAAAATAATGTACGTAATTATATTATGTTTCCTAAAAATATTACCACCATTTATAAATAGGTTAAAGCATTCATTGTGCTAATATTTTGTCTACAACAAATCAAGAACTCCTTTTTACAAAGATGGTTTCTAAATTATAAGAAACAAATTATAATACGTATAATGGTTACTAGAAAATATAAATCATTTAAGCACAAGAGAAGAATAAATCTAACCTTATTTTATTACCAAAAGCTTCACTCTTTCACCCAAGTAAAATGAAACTTAGTTACTCATAGATAAGAAGAAAGAAAGAGAGAAGAAGAAGAAGAAGAAGAACATGACTTTAATTTAGAACAAAGGAAAATTACTACAAGAAAACCTAGTAACAAAATGGCATCATTTTGGTAACTAACACCTAACTCCCTCAATGATCTGCTAAGACCCCTTTTTATAGAGGATTAGAGATACAAAATAACAAGGGGGCTGAGTTATTAGTGGGTGGGCGAGTGGAAAATGAGTGGAAAATGCCAAATGACTTTAGGTGAGTGAGAAATTATGGAGATTCCTTGTCTCTGAAATCATGTAGCTCTGAAGTCATTGCATTCATCATTTTTTAATCAAGTGGTCTTCATGAAAGTTGTAAGCCTGGATCTTAGCTTTCAAATGGCTTTAGTTTGAGTCCAATATCATTTCTTTTACTCCAGATATGTTCAAATTACTGAACACTACCCAGGCCTAGTCACAACTCCTCTATTCTGATTTCCAAGCCAATATCACCATCAAGAAGTCCGATTCTGGAAAAGTGTTCAACATAAAAGTTGTAGATATGGGTCTTAACTATTCAGCATCCAAATTTCAGCCCATTTGACATCCTCTATCCCGAAAAATGGCATGAACAGTACACATAGGTCAAGCTATCAGGAATAGTACTCTAGTTCTTGCTTTAACCCTAATTTGAGTTATCTACTCGTGTGATTGGGCCTTTGAGGTCTTCATAAAAGTTATAGAACTCTCTCTTATCTTCAAAATGCCATCAGATTCACCTCATTTGACCACCTACATCCCAAGATATAGCCCAAATACAGAAGTAACGTAAGACGTAAATTATGCTGAGAAATTCAATTAAGTCCAATTTGAGTCCAAACTTACAAAACATAATCAAAATCAATCAATTAAGTACATGGAGAGTGTAAATGACTAAGAATGAAAGCTTATTAATGTATCAAATATGTGATCATTAAATTTTTCCATACTTTGCTTTTTGCACTCCTGAGCAAAACACATATGATCACTCACAAATAAAAATGAAACAGACTCAAAAGCTAAACACTCTAAAAGACTCAATTTCTAATAATATTTAAAAATGAAGAGTAATCAATCATTCAAGTAATCAAAACATTCATGAGGTAACATATCTTCACTTCTAAAATCAACAAGTAAGGATCTTTCAATTAAAAAGCATGAGTCAAGAATGATAGATTTTCACAAGATTCACTCTCAATCCCTCAAGTGTTTAAAAGGTAGGTATTTCACTCAATTCAACCCATGAAAATTACACTACCATAAGCTTGCTTATCTTCTACTTCTCCACTACTCAGAACACATGTACACACAAATCATGAGGACTTTATTCAAGGTTGTAATGAGGTCAAGGTAAAGGAGGAGGTAATATGGATATGACAAGTTAAACACCAGAGAATAAAAGAACATGAGAGCTGAGTTCAATTAACAAGTATGAAAGTTCATCCCAACTCCACCTAATATAAATTCCCTTTGCATATTCTTTTCCTTTCCTTTACAAATTCCCTTTACATATCAGTGAAAAAGAACTACTTGCTGTAATTTTTGCATTGGACAAATTTTGAGCTTATTTAATTGGTTCGTCCACTGTTGTTTTCACTGATCATACTGCTGTTAGATATTTAATGTCTAAACAGGATGCCAAATCTAGGTTGATACGGTAGATCTTGTTGCTTCAAGAATTTAACATCACAATAAAAGACAAGAAAGGAGCTGAAACTATTATTGCAGATCATTTGTCAAGGTTGACAACAGGCTCATCTTTTGATAGCACACCTATCAATGATTCTTTTCCCAATGAATTTTTATTTTATGCCAATTCCATGCCTTGGTTTGCTAACATTGTCAATTTTCTTGTAACAGGTAAGATGCCACCTCAGTGGACACACCAAGATAGGAAAAAAGTTTTTGATTGAGGTGAAAAATTTCTTTTGGGATGACCCATATTTGTTCAAATATTGTCCTGATCAAATCTTTCGGAGATATGTACCCGACAATGAGGTAAGTAGTGTCATTAAATTTTGTCATTCAGAAGCATGTGGAGGTCATTTTTCTTCAAAGAAAACAGCTGCGAAAATCTTGCAGTATGGATTTTATTGGCCCACTTTATTCAATGACAGTTATACTTTTTGTATAAGTTATGAAAGTTGTCAAAAATTGGGGTCCATTTCTAAAAGAAATATGATGCCTTTGAACCCTATCCTTGTCATTGAAATTTTTTATTATTGGGGAATTGATTTCATGGGTCCATTTCCATCATCTTTGGATTTGTGTACATTTTGGTTGTAGTTGATTATGTCTCAAAATAGATTGAGGTGATTCCATGTCGGCACAATGATCATAAAACTGTTCTAAAATTTTTAAAAGAAAATGTTTTGAGTCAATTTGGAATACCTTGAGCTATCATCAGTGATAGGGGAACACATTTTTGCAATAAATCATTTGAATCCTTAATGAAGAAATATTGCATTACCCACAAAATTGCAACCCCTTATCATTCTCAGATAAGTGGACAAGTTGAATTAGCAAATAGGGAGATTAAACAAATTTTGGAAAAAATGGTTAACCCAAATCGTAAAGATTGGCCTTTAAGACTAAACGATGCATTTTGGGCTTACCGTACTGCTTTTAAAACATCTTTGGGCATGTCTCCCTATCGGTTAGTTTATGGAAAACCTTGTCATTTGCCTGTAGAATTGGAGCATAAAGCATTTTGGGCCCTTAAAGCTTTCAACTTAAGTCTTGATGATGCTTCCAAGTTACGCAAATTGCAATTGAATGAACTTGAGGAATTAAGAAATGATGCATATGAAAACTCAAAGATTTATAAAGCTAGAACAAAAGCTTTTCATGACAAATCATGTGTATAATTGAGATCTAGGTGGATTGGTCCTTATATTGTCAAACATGTGTATTCTTATGGGACCATAGACATTGAGAATCCTAGGAATGGTATTGTATTTAAGGTCAATGGACAAAGACTCAAACCATTTCTGGAACATCAAGTTGTTGAGTTCTTTGTGTTCCCGGTTAAATGGCGGATAACGGTACTCCGTGACTCTCAAGTCGGTTTGTTTTTCAGTTTCCCATAATAACTGATTTTTTCTCCTTTTAAAATAGATGTCATTCTCTCAAATCTAAGAAAATATTTTTCTTCTCTCCCTCTAAATGCTCTAACAAAAGTCTATGAAGCTAGGTGTGAAAGATTGAGACTGTTAATGTATAAGGGCATCCCAGAAGATATACGCTGGATAATCGAAGCAAAGGTTCGTTTAGCTGGTGAATCTTTAGATTCATTTGTCCCATACATGCTTGGTCTCGGTAAAAGTTCATTTTCAAAAAGGAGAAGAGCAAAACGAATGAAAGTTTGTTACAAGTGTGCACGATGGAATTACAATACGCGATGTCACTCTTTGGGAATGGTTTCTGTAAACAGAGAAGATAAAATATTCTTCATTAAGAATGGACTGAGTAAGGAGTCATTAGATAATATCTTATTGACTCTTGAGACGCATTCTTGTGGAGTTGTGCAGCGTGAACTTCTTAGTTTGTGGAATCTCTTCAAGGACGAACAAGAGCATTATAATCTTGGGAATCTGACTCAAAAAAACCTTATTTGCCAATTTAAAAGAAAATTGGATGGGAAGCTTATTCCCGACTTATAGAAGGCGTTTAAGCTGTTTCTGAACGTGAAACCAGAGGAAGATGTGAGCTACAATCACAACATGTATATATTATCTTGTACATTTTCGAAAAAAAAGGAGAAAAAGAGAAAAAAAAAAAAAAAAAAAAAAAGAAAAAGAAAAGAAAAAAATGAAAGAAAAAAGAATAAAAAAGGGTGAAACTTTGGTTGTACTTGGTCTTTAATTAGATTGGAGCCCCTACCAAGGTGGCAGACTCGTCATTGACTCGAGTGGACCTTCGCACGCCGGTCGGTAAATAAGGTTCGTGTGCCATGCTCTATAGAGAGCCGCGCAAGCATTCCCAGGTTTTAACCAAAGGCTCTGCTTGCTGATGGACAGAAAGAAGCGTCCCGTGTTTGCATTCTCGCGTGACAATGCCTCTGAGCTGGATCCTATGATTTAATGTCATGGGCTCTCCAGTGACCTCTCGCTGGCTGTGGTCACTGGTCATCGTATTCAGATTTTTTCTTTTTAACTAGAGGGATGATACATAGGCTGGGATATCCCACAAGCGGGAGGGAGAAGAATGCCTAGATTAGCTGAGCCGTCTTGGTATTACTGCACTCATGATACGCAGTATAAAGATCTGCCATGAAACCTGTACATAAAGGTATGTAATCATTTGTTATTATTATTTTATCTTTGTATGATTTTATTAAATTTTGGTTTTGGATAGACGATCCTTTGGATGGGATCCTTCGGGGGTTTCTAGACTTCTTTACCTTGATGGTTTTCTTGAAGTAAAAACAAAAAAATAAAAAAACAAAAAAAAAAAAAAAAAAAAAACAAAAACAAAAAAAAATAAAAAAAAAAAAAATAATAATTTTGTTTCTTAATTTCAAACTTTTCTGACAACAGCCAACCTACCCATATAGGTGCTATCATTACTTTTTCTATTCACTTCCCTATTTAAACACTACATTTCCTTCACTTTCCTTCAGCTTTAAATCATTTAAAGGGAGTGTGAGTGTAAAATGGAGGGAGCTTCTTCTTCTTCTGTTCCTAGACTTACAAATATTTGTGTATTTTGTGGGTCAACTTATGGGAAGGGTTTAGAGTATGTAGATGCAGCAATAACTCTTAGTCGAACACTTGCTGCGAAGAAAATTCATTTAGTATATGGGGGAGGTAGCATTGGGTTAATGAAGGCTGTATCACTTGCTGCACATTTAAAAGGCAGTCAAGTTTTAGGTATCATTCCTAGACCTTTAGCTCAACAGAATATCACTGGAAAAATAATTGGGGAGGAGCTTCAAGTATCATCTATGTATGAACGAATAAGGACAATGCTTGCAAACTATGATGCATTCATAGCCTTATCGGGTGGTTTTGGTACTTTGGAAGAAATTTTTCAAATTGTCTCTTGGGCCCAACTGAACATCCACCATAAACCCATAGGTTTGCAGAATGTTAATTATTTCTTTGATCTTTTGTTATATTTTCTTGACCAAGCTGTGGAACAAAAAATCATCACACTTTCGACAAGACGACTCCTTATTTTTGCTTCCATTGTTGATGAGTTGATTGATAAATTAGAAGTTTTTGTTTATGAACCTGATCTAGTAACAACTTAGATAGATTGGTCAGAAAGTAGCAGCAAGGGAGGTAGCAGCAAGAAAGGCAACAACAAGGGAGGCAGTAAGGAACAAGAGTGTGATCTGTCACTTCATCTATAACTATCCTTTATCTTTAGTTTTATTTATCATACTTTGTTTCTGTTTAAATTTGTGTGAGATTTTTCTTTTCAGTAATTGCAACAACAGGTACTATCTTTTATCATTTACCTATCTATCTTTGACATTGAGGACAATGTTGTGATCTGGTTGGGGGGAAGGATAGTTGTGTAAAAAAAAAATTTAGGAATTGTGTGTATTAATATGTTTGTTGTGTTTATATGTTTGTCAGTAATTTACTAAACCAATTAAGGATGGCAGAGTAAGGAGTAAATTTTAATCTTGAGACGCATCTTAGTTGGGGTAGAAAACTAGTTTGTGTGGAAGTAGCAATTCAAATTCAGGAAAATTTGCATGATTGAGTAAATTGTCTTCTTTCTTAAAATTCACATGCTTAGTTATGGATGTTGAATTGGTGGACTGAGAATGATAGAATTATGCCTTGTGAGATTTTGAGCCTATTGATGAATGGATTGAACATTTGTACCATTCTCTTCTTTCTTGTGTGAATTTCACTCATGGAATTATTACTCTAGAACTTACTTTGATTCTTTTTGAGACTACATTTTCATATGCATACATAAATATGATTGAGGCATTTTTCTTGAAATAGCTACTTTAATCAAATAGCCAGCCTTGTTTAGCAGCATGTTGTCTCAATATGATATTAAGCACTCTTATGACTTCTTAGAAATTCTCTGATTCCTGCCAACATAAAGCATTAGAAATGACCTATTTTTCCTTGCTTAACGCCTTTGAGCTTATTTGACTACTCTTTGTTTCAAACTCATTATGTGCCTTAAATGAAAAAACCATGTTCTTACTTGACCTTAGGGAATAAGAGAACATTAGTTTTGTCATTCGATGAGTTCTTGAACAAGTGTGGGGGTGTGTGTGCAGAATGGTTAAAAAAAAGTATATATGATGTTCTTTTTATAGAAAAAAATATCAATAAAAAAAATGTAAAAAGAAGAGGGTCAACGAGGTAATAAAGGAAAGGAAAAGAATATGTAAAGAGAATTTGTATTAGGTGGAGTTAAGATGAACTTTCATGCTTGTTAATTGAACTCAGCTCTCATGTTCTTTTATTCTCTGGTGTTTAACTTGTCATATCCATATTACCTCCTCCTTTACCTTGACCCCATTACAACCTTGAATAAAGTCCTCATGATTTGTGTGTACATATGTTCTGAGTAGTGGAGAAGTAGAGGATAAGCAAGCTTATGGTAGTGCAATTTTCATGGGTTGAATTAAGTGAAATACCTACCTTTTAAACACTTGAGGGATTGAGAGTGAATCTTGTGAAAATCTATCATTCTTGGGTTAAAAGATCCACTCTTGGTAAATAAAGTAAAGGTAAGATTAATTTCTTTTATAACTCAATTAGAATCCTCACAACATGGAGATTCCAATCAGAAAATACAACGTTAAAAGTTCAATTAAAATAATATACGTAATTATATTATGTTTTCGAAAAATATTACCACCACTTATAAATGGCTTAAAGCATTCATTATGCCAATATTTTGTCTACAACAAATCAAGAACTCCTCATTATAAGGAGAGTTTCTAACACCACCACTTGTAAATGAGTTAAAGCATTCATTGTGCCAATCTCTTGTCTACAACAAATCAAGAACTCCACTTTACAAGGAGGGTTGCTAAATTGATTAGAAACAAAATACAATACGTATAATGACCACTTGAAAATATATCATATAAGCACAAGAGAGAAATTAATCTAACCTTATTTCATTACCAAGAGCCTCACTCTTTTACCCAAGCAAAATGAAACTTAGTTACTCATAGATAAGAAGAAAGAAAGAAAAAAGAAGAAGAAGAAGAACATGACTTTAATTTAGAACAAAAGAAAATTACTACAAGAAAATCGAGTAACAAACTAGCATCATTTTGGTACCTAACACCTAACACCTTCAATGATCTGCTAAGGCCCCCTTTTATAGAGGATTAGAGATACAAAAGACAAGGAGGCTGAGTTATTAGTGAGTGGATGAGTGGAAAATGATTAGAAAATGCCAAATGACTTTTGGTGAGTGAAAAATTATGGAGATTCCTTATCTCCAAAATCATTTAGCTCTGAAGTCATTAAATGCATCATAATGGGCAAATGTGATCTTCATCAAAGTTGTAGGGATTGATCTTGACTTTCAAATAGCTTCCGTTTAAGTCCAATATCATTTCTATAACTCAAGATACGTTCAAATTACTGTACACTACTCAAGCCCAATCATAGCTCCTCTATTTTGACTTACAAGCCCAACATCACCCATTAGACCTCCGATTCTGGACAAGTGTTCAACATGAAAGTTGTAGATATAGGTCTCAACTATTTAATATCAAAATATCAGCCCATTTGACAACCTCTAGCCCGCAAAATGGCATGAAAAGTACACATAGGTCAAGCTGTCAGGAACAGCACTCTAGTTCTTGGTTCAACCCCAATTTGAGTTATTTATTCATGTGATTGGGCCTTTTAGGTCTTCACGAAAGTTATAGAGCTCTCTCGTATCTTTAAAATGCCATCAGATTCACCTCATTTGACCCCCTACATCCCAAGATATAGCCCAAATACAGAAATAACGTAAGACGTAAATTATGCTGAAAAATTTAATTAAGTCTAATTTGAGTCCAAACTTACAAAACATAATCAAACTCAATCAATTAAGTACATGAAGAGTGTAAATGACTAAAAATGAAGGCTTATTAATGTATCAAATATGTGATCATCAAATTCCCCCACACTTAACTTTTTGCACTCCTGGGCAAAACACACAAGACCAAAACTAAAAAAAATGAAAAAGACTCAAAAGCTAAAAACTCTAAAAGACTCAATTTCTAATAATATTTAAAAATGAAGAGCAACCAATCATTCAAGTAATCAAAACATTCATGAGGTAACATATCTTCACATCTCAAACCAACAAGTAAGGAAACTTCAATTGAACAGCATGAGTCAAGAATGATAGATCTTCACAAGATTCACTCTTAATCCCTCAAGTGTTTAAAAGGTAGGTATTTCACTCAATTCAACCCATGAAAATTGCACTACCATAAGCTTGCTTATCTTCTACTTCTCCACTACTCAGAACACATGCACGCACAAATCATGAGGACTTTATTCAAGGTTGTAATGGGGTCAAGGTAAAGGATGAAGTAATATGGATATGACAAGTTAAATACCAAAGAATAAAAGAACATGAGAGCTGAGTTCAATTAACAAGCATGAAAATTCATCCCAACTCCACATAATACAAATTCCCTTTATATATTCTTTTTCTTTCCTTTATTGCCTTGTTGACCTTCTTTTTCTTTTTACATTTTTTTTATTTTTGATTTTTTTTTTTTGATTTTTTGATTTTTGATTTTTTTTTTACAAAAAGAACATCATATATACATTTTTTTAGCCATTCTGCACACACACCCCCACACTTGTTCAAGAACTCATCGAATGACAAAGTTAATGTTCTCTTATTCCCTAAGGTTAGGTAAGAACATGGGTTTTCATTTAAGGCACATAATGAGTTCGAAACAAAGAATGGTCAAATAAGCTCAAAGGGGTTAAGCAAGGGAAAATAGGTCATTACCAATGCTTTACGTTGGCAAGAATCAGAGAATTTCTAAGAAGTCATAAGAGTGTTTGATATCATATTAGGAATCAATATGCTGCTAAGCAAGGCTGGCTATTTGATTAAAGTAGTTATTTCAAGAAAAATGCATTAATCATATTTATGCATGCATATGAAAATGTAGTCTCAAAAAGAATCAAAGCAAGTTCTAGAGTAATAATTCCGTGAATGGTACAAATGTTCAATCCATTCATCAATAGGCTCAAAATCTCACAAGGCATAATTCTATCATTCTCAGTCCATCAATTCAACATCTGTAACCAAACATGTGAATTTTAAGAAGGAAGACAATTTACTCAATCATGTAAATTTTCTTGAATTTGAATTGCTACTTCCATACAAACTAGTTGTCTACCCCAACTAAGATGCGTCTCAAGAGTAAAATTTACTCCTTACTCTGTCATCCTTAACTGGTTTAGTAAGTTACTAATAAACATATAAACACAGCAAACATATTAATACACACACTTCCTAAATTTTTTTTTAGTTTTTTTTTAGTTTTTTTTTACACACAACTATTCTTCCCCCCAACCAGATCACAACATTATCCTCAATGTTAAAAATTAAATCCTGACTAAAAAAATAATCATCAATATACATCAAAGAAATTATTGAGACAAAATTAAACAAAGTAATGGGGAGAAGTCACATACCCGAAATGCTTAGACGAGAAGAGAATAACTACATCTTGACAATGGTTAGCCATGACACAAAAAAAAAAGTAAAATGAAATAAACAAGCATGCAAACAAATTTTTTTTTTTGGTTTTTTTGTTTTATATTTTTTTTTGTTAGCCGACACTATTTACATCCCCATACAAAGGCTCCGAAATTTAGGAGGCATTTAAGCCGACTCAATAAAAACATGAAATACTAAAAACTTACCTCAGCTTTGGTAGACAGGATCGTCTATTAAAGTCTCTGCTATATCTGGATCCTTCAACTCAAGTTATAGTTTCAACCGCTGACCATTTACCTTCTTCCAAATTAATTTTATAAGAACAGACCAAGGGACAAACACCTTTTTTGTCAGCAATGTTCCAACCTTTCTTAAGAAACTCCTTAAACTTTGGTTGCCATGCCTGAGTGTCATGATCCTGAGTTTTATAAAAAAAAGTAGAAATATCAACTACATCAGAGGGATTACTGATAGAATCAAACTCAGAATTGACAAGAAAATTCTCAAGGGGATCAAAATCATGGGTTGTAGAAACTCCCCTATCCATGATTGAGTCAATCATGTATGTCTGGTGGCCCTCGTCATCATTTTTTGGCTTAACAAGACTTTTTGTCACCTCAGGTTCCTTGGGTAGCTCAGCATCACTACTATCTTGATTCTTTTCCACATCCTCTAGCTCATTCACACTCAAGGAGTTCATCACTTTGGACACTTGGCTCTTTATCTCCTTACTTTCTTCAACAACCTTTCCATTCCTAAGGGTTATCACTGACTTGACTTGATCTATTTGTTGGTTTTCTGAATTACCATCATTTAGACTATATTGACCCTTGGGATTTAGTTGAGGTTGAGAAGGAAATTTTTCTTTCTCGTGAATGGTGAGTGCAGAAGAAAGTTTAGCAAGAGTGTCTTTTATGTCAATCATGACTTGAGTGTTTTAATTAATAATGACATCTTGCTTTTCCATGAATGCATGCAATGTTTCTTTAAGGTTATTCCTATATGGTGGGACAAAAGGTGCATATCCTTGAAAATTTTGAGAGCCCTGTTGTGCCTGAGGAGGTGGTGGTTGCATGAATTATGCCTGATTGTTGGTCCTCCAACTGAAGTTCGGGTGATTTCTCCATCTCGGATTGTATGTATTTGAAAAAAAAGAAGTGAATGGTTTTTTAAAATTGTTCATTGCATTTACTTGCTCATGCACAACTTCTTTAAAAACATGAATTTTTGGACATTCATTTGTTGAGTGTCCCAATTCATCACAAATGCTACAAATTTCTTCATTTTGCACAGATTTAATTTCTTTCACTTTTCCTAATTTCATAGCTTCAATCTTTCTAACCAAACTGGCAAACCTTGCATTTGGATCTTCTTCTTGACTAAGTTGATATTTTTCTTTACTAACATTTGCAAGGTTAAATTTAATTGAATTTTCAGAAAGATTAGTATCATGCCAAGATTGAGAATTTTCAGCCAAATGGTCTAAATAGTCTAAAGCTTCTTTAGGTTCTTTATCAAGAAACTCACCATTGCACATTGTTTCCATAAATTGTTTAGTTTCGGGTGTTAACCCTTCATAAAAGAAGCTTATAGTGTGCCATTTTTTAAAACCATGATGTAGGCAAGAATTCAACAAATCTTTAATATTTTCGCAACTTTGAAAATATACTTCATTTGAATTTTGGGAAAAATTTTCGATTTGTCTTTTCAAAGCATTGGTTTTATGTGTTGAAAAAAATTTCTTTAAAAACTCACATTGCATTTCTTGCCATGTACCAATCGATCTTGGTTTCAAAGTGTTAAGCCAAGCTTTTGCTTTATCTTTTAAAGAAAAAGGAAACAATTTAAACTTAACAACCTCTTCAGTGCAAGTTTGATCATGAAAAGTGGTACATACTTCCTCAAATTCTTTTAGATGTAAATATGGGCTTTCAAATTCTAAACTATGTAAATTAGGAAGTAAAGAAATCATACCTGACTTGAATCTAAAATTATTAGCATTGAGTGGAAAGATAAAATATGATGAACTAGAATTTCGAGAAGGTTGCAAATACTCACGCATGGTTTGCAATGGTTGATTTTCATGTTCATCATGCACATTTTCGTTTTCAGCCATGGTGTTTGATGTGTGTGATTGTGATTCAAACAGAACAATATGTAACATACCTGGATTAACTTGATGCAAATCAAAAGTTTCAAACAAGTCTACAAACTTGATGCGGGATTAATTATTGCATTGCGAACCCAAGTGCAGGTTATCTCAAGTAATAAATTTCTCGGGAGTCCGAGGTCGATCCACAGGGAATTGTTGAAGATTAATTAAGGTGAAGTAAATATTTTGTTACTACGATAAAAATTATTTACTTGGGTTAAAATATCCACTCTTAGTAAATAAAGTAAAGGTAAGATTAATTTCTTTAATAACTCAATTAGAATCCTCACAACATGGAGATTCCAATCGGAAAATACAACGTTAAAAGTTCAATTAAAATAATATACGTAATTATATTATGTTTCTGAAAAATATTACCACCATTTATAAATTGGTTAAAGCATTCATTGTGTCAATATTTTGTCTACAACAAATCTAGAACTCCACTTTATAAGGAGAGTTTCTAACACCACCACTTGTAAATGAGTTAAGGCATTCACTATGCCAATCTCTTATCTATAACAAATCAAGAGCTCCACTTTACAAGGAGGGTTGCTAAATTGATTGGAAACAAAATATAATACGTATAATGACCACTTGAAAATGAATGTCCAAAAATTTTTGTTTTTAAAGAAGTTGTGCATGAGCAAGTAAATGCAATGAATAATTTTAAAAAGCCATTCACTTCTTCTTTTTCAGATACATACAATCCAGGATGAAGAAATCACCCGAACTTCAGTTGGAGGACCAACAATCAGCCACAATTCATGCAATCACCACCTCCTCAGGCACAGCAGGATTCACAAAATTCTCAAGGATATATATCTTTTGTCCCACCATATAGGAATAACCTTAAAGAAACATTACATGCATTCATGGAAAAGTAATATGCTATTTTTAATCAAAACATTCAAGTCATGATTGACATAAAAGACACTTTTGCTAAACTTTCTTCTGCACTCACCATTCACGAGAAAGGAAAATTTCCTTCTCAACCTCAATTAAATTCCAAGGGTCAATACAGTCTAAATGATGGTAATTCTGAAAACCAACAAATAGATCAAGTCAAGTCAGTGATAACCCTTAGGAATGGAAAGGTTGTTGAAGAAAGCAAGGAGATAAAGAGCTAAGTGTCCAAAATGATGAACTCCTTAAGTGTGAATGAGCTAGAGGATTGATGCACACTTTTTAATTGTTGCTTTGCAAACCCAAGTGCAGTTTGTCTCAAGTAATAAATTTCTCAGTGAGTTCGAGGACGATTCACAGGGAATTGATGAAGATTAATTATGGTAAGGTAAATATTTTGTTACTACAGTAAAAATTATTTACTTGGGTAAAAAGATCCACTCTTGGTAAATAAAATAAAAGCAAGATTAATTCCTTTTATAACTCAATTAGAATCCTCGCAACATGGAGGTTCCAATAGGAAAATACAACGTTAAAAGTTCATTAAAATAATATACGTAATTATATTATGTTTCCTTTAATCATCTATTAATATCATCACTCATAAATGGGATCAAGTATTCACTGTGCTAATATTTTGTCTACAATAAATCAAGATCTCCACATTATAAGGAGAGTTTCTAACACCAACACTTGTAAATGAGTTAAAGCATTCATTGTGCCAATCTCTTGTCTACAACAAATCAAGAACTCCACTTTACAAGGAGCGTTTCTAAATTGATTGGAAATAAAATACAATACGAAATAAAATAATATACGTAATTATATTATATTTCCTTTAATTATTACCACCACTTGTAAATGAGTTAAAGCATTTACTGTGCCAATATTTTGTCTACAATAAATCAAGAACTTTTATTTACAAGGGTAATTTCTAAATTATCAGAAATAAAATATAACACGCATAATAACTACTTAAAAATATAAATCATTAAAGCACAAGAGAGGAATAAATCTAACCTTATTTTATTACCAAGAGCTTCACACTTTGACCCAAGTAGACTAAAACTTATTTACACATAAACTAGAAAAGAGAAAAAGAGAAAAAGAGAGAGAAAAGAAATTGGAGGGAGACTGGGGAGAGAAGCAGGGCACTGCCCAAAAGCCTCTCTCCCTCTTCGTCTGGAATTCTCTTAATGAAAATGTTCAATTGCCTATTTATAGGCAAATTTCATGTTACTGTGCAATGCATAGTAACATGAATAGTGAAACTTAATTGTTAAGTTTCCTAACGTAAGCCATGATGTTTTATTTCCTTTTTTTTCCTCTTTTTTCAAATAACAATTGAGTAAATGTACAACTGTGCGTCCAGTCATCTTTTCATTTTTGAGAGAAGTGGTCTTCATGAAAGTTGTAGGCCTGAATATTTGCTTTAAAATGGCTTTGGTTTCAGTCCAAAATCATGCCTAGAACTCAAGATGTGGCCCAATTACTGCATAGTGTTTAGGCCCGATTTCAGCTATTCTATTCTGACTTCAAAGCTCAATATCACCTCCAAGGAGTCTGATTCTGGAAAAGTGTTCAACATGAAAGTTGTAGGAAATTGTCTTAGCTTTCCTACAAGACCAAAATCACATCAATCAGATATTTGAAACTCAAATTATAGCCAGTTTACTAAACATTGCTAAAGAGATAATTACGGTTAATTTATGCAATAATTTATTTAATTGTCCAATTCGGCTCAAAATCATAAAATGTGTCAAAACCAACTTAATTAAGCCTAATTGAACCTTAAGAAGCCTAGTAAGAGGATTATAAAATGTATAAAATACAGTGTTATCAAATTCCCCCACACTTAACTTTTGCACTCCTAGGCAAAACACAAAAGACAAAAACCAAAGAAAAATGACACAGACTCAAATTAAAAACTCAAAAGGATTCAATGACTCAAGAAGAGCAACTAGACAATCAAGGGATCAAAACAGTCATGTGGTAACATTTCTTCGCATCTCAAACTAACAAGTAAGGAAACTTCAGTTGAAAAGAATGAATCAAAAATGATAGATCTTCACAAGATTCACTCTCAATCCCTCGAGTGTTTAAAAGGTAGGTATTTCACTCAACTCAACCCATGAAAATTGCACTACCATAAGCTTGCTTGTCTTCTATTTCTCCACTACTCAAAACACATACACACACAAATCATGAGGACTTTATTCAAGGTTGTAATGGAATCAAGGTAAAGGAGGAGGTAATATGGATATGACAAGTTAAACACCAGAGAATAAAAGAACATGAGAACTGAGTTCAATTAACAAGCATGAAAGTTCATCCCAACTCTACCTAATACAAATTTCATTTACATATTCTTTTCCTTTCCTTTATTACCTTGTTAACCCTTTTTTTTCTTTTTACATTTCTTTTTTTTTTTTTTTTTTTTTTTGATTTATTTTTTACAAAAAGAACATCATATATACATTTTTTTTACACCATTTGGCACACACACCCCCACACTTGTTCAAGAACTCATCGAATGACAAAGCTAATGTTCTCTTATTCCCTAAGGCTAAGTAAGAACATGGTTTTTCATTTAAGGCATATAATGAGTTCGAAACAAAGAATAGTCAAATAAACTCAAAGGGGTTAAGCAATGAAAAATATACAAGGTTGGCTATTTGGCTAAAGTAGCTATTTTAAAAAAAATGCCTCAATTATATTCATGTATGCATATGAAAATGTAGTCTCAAAAAGAATCAAAGCAAGTTCTAGAGTAACAATTCCATGAGTGAAATTCACACAAGAAAGAAGAGAATGGTACAAATGTTCAATCCATTCATCAATAGGCTCAAAATCTCACAAGGTATAATTCTATCATTCTCAGTCTACTAATTCAACATCCATAACCAAGCATGTGAATTTTAAGAAAGAAGACAATTTACTCAATCATGCAAATTTTCCTTGAATCCATTTGCTACTTCCACACAAACTAGTTGTCTACCCCAACTAAGATGCGTCTCAAGAGTAAAATTTACTCCTTACTCTGCCATCCTTAACTGGTTTAGTAGTTACTGACAAACATATAAACACAACAAACATATTAATACACACACTTCCTAAATTATTTTTTTGGGTTTTTTTTTACACAACTCTACATACGACAAACATACTACACACGACAAACATAAACACACTTACTATTTTTTTTTTACACAACTATCCTTCCCCCAACTAGATCACAACATTGTCCTCAATGTTAAAAAATAAAAAGGAAAAAGATAGAAGATAGTACCTGTTACCGCAATTACTGAAAAGAGCAACCTCACACAAATATAAACATAAACAAAGTACGATCAGAGATTGAAATTATTTATACAGATGGAGTGTCTTGACTGGCTTGCTTTTCTTACTGCTTCACACAACTTTTCCTTCGGGCCACTTCTTGCTAAGCTGCTACTGGATCAGGGTTGTCATAAGAAGAAGGTATACAAGAAAATATATACATGTAGTTCTGATTGTGGCTCACATCTTCCTCTAGTTTTATGTCCAGTAACGGCTTAAACGCCTTCTATGAGTCGAGGATAAGCTTCCCATCCAATTTTCTTATAAATTGACAAACAGGATCTTTTTGAGTCAGATTCCCAAGACTGTAATGCGCTTACTTGCCTTTGAAGAGATTCCACAAATTAATAAATTCACACTGCACAAATTCACAAGAATGCGTCTCAAGAGTCAAAAAGATTTCGCCTAATGACTCCTTACTCAGCCCATTCTTTAATGAAAAATATTTTATCTTTTTTTTTTGCGAAAATCATCCACAAAGAACAACTTCGCTTGTAACAAGAAAAATTGACAATTTTGGCAAATTAAGACATGAAATTAAAAATTCATTAGAGAAAAAAAAATCATTGATAGGTGCAATTTCAAAAGGTGAGCCTATTGTAAGTATGGACAAATCAACAATAAAATTTTAGGCTCATTTTGAATTCCTGAAACAACAAAATCCACCGTATCAACCTAGGTTTACAAAAACTTGTTGAGAAAATTGACACGTGACCAAATTGTCAAAATAAAGTTTGACTATTTAAAAAGAAAAGAAAAACAAACACTAAGACACACGAAATTAGAAGAAAAAGAGAAAACAAAGTTTTTTTTTAAATGAAAACACATGAAATTAGAATACTAGGGATCAGACTTCACTTGATTCAATAATCTATCATAGACAATAGAGTAGCTCTAGGACCTTCCTTCTAATCAATTTCTAATCATTCAATTGATGGGGAGAATCAGTAATTTAAAAACATTTAAAGACATGACTTTTACTTTATGGATTCTCATGGAAAAATATCACAATTCTCCCACACAACCTATAACCTTCATTCCTAGATGATCATAAATCATTGCACTTTATTATTTATGGTCTAGGTCATATGCAAATATTTCGGATTACACATATACCCACTAGATCAATTTATGAGTGACCAATTCATAAAAACATTATGAACCATAATAGGCACTCAAATTGAATAGAAAAGAGTTAATTAGAATTCCAATCTTAATATATGTCAATTGAATCAAGTTACGTCTTCACCCGAAAAACACACAAATTTAATTACACATGACAAAATAGAAAAAGAAATAGAAAAAAAATAAAAAATATATACAAAGGTGTGACATAAATTAGCCATCAAATAAATATTTACAAAGGTGTGGAATAAACCAACCACCAAATAAATAAAAAAAAAACAAGGTGGGGTAATAAACTAACCACCAAATAAAAAATTAAAAATAGTGTGGTAGAATCCAACCACCAAATAAAAAATAACAAAGGTGGGGTAATAAACCAACCACCAAATAAAAAAAAAAAAAAAATATATATAAACAAAGGTGTGGTATGAACCAACCACCAAATAAAAAGAAAAAAAAATATAAACAAAGGTGTGGTATGAACCAACCACCAAATAAGTTAATAAGCAAAAATAAATAAAAATAAAAAGTTAGTATACTGAGATAAATTAAAATGTTAGAAGCGGGTAAAGTAAAAAGTTAGATAATTAGTAAGAAAGTTAGTAAGTTAGTAAACAAAATTAAATGACAAAAAAAATAAATAAATAAATAACAAAAATAAATGACAGAAAAATAAATAACAAAAAATAAATAACAAAAAAATAAATAAATAAAGTGCAAAAAATAAAATACAAAAAATAATAAAGTGCAAAAAGTAAATTACAGAAAGTAAAAGGGAGAGTTTCCCCACATTTGTTAGTATGTACAAAAAATAAAAAAAATAAAAAAATAAAAGGGAGAATTACTCCCACTAATTAGTAAGGACAAAAAATAAATAAATAAAAATAAAAGGAAGAGAATCCCTCCACTGTTAGTATGTGCAAGAAAATAAAAGGGAGAGTTTCCCCCACTAAGTTAGTATATACCAAAAAATAAAAGGGAGAATTACTCCCCACTATTAGT
The DNA here is from genome assembly GCA_029884595.1 of Ormosia semicastrata. Classification (NCBI taxonomy): domain Eukaryota; kingdom Viridiplantae; phylum Streptophyta; class Magnoliopsida; order Fabales; family Fabaceae; genus Ormosia; species Ormosia semicastrata. Next base: position 34,874,609 of record JAQQTO010000048.1, on the reverse strand, counting down.
AAGGACAAAAAAATAAATAAATAAGAATAAAAGGGAGAGAATCCCCTACTTGTTAGTGCGTAAAATAAAAGGGAGAGTTTTCCCCACAAAGTTAGTATGTACAAAGAAATAAAAGACTTAACTTTTTTTTTTTGGTTTCTCTTTTTTTTTCCCGTGACCACCTTTTTTTTGTTTTTTTTTAATTTTCATTTTTTTAATTTTTTTACTTTTTTTTTACTATTTATACTATTCACACACAATTTATCCTATTCTTACTATTCACATTATTCACACAATTTTTTTTATTTTCTTATTTTTTTACTATTCATACTATTCACATTACTATTCACACATTATTCATACTATTCACACACTATTCACACTTTCACACTATTCATACTATTCACACACTATTCATGCACTATTCACACACTATTTACTTTTTACTATGTACAAAAATATTTACACCTAGAAATTTATTCTTCAAAACAAGTCCCCGGCAACGGTGCCAAAAACTTGATGCACATTTTTTAATTGTTGCTTTGCAAACCCAAGTGCAGGTTGTCTCAAGTAATAAATTTCGCAGTGAGTCCGAGGTCGATTCACAGGGAATTGATGAAAATTAATTATGGTAAGTTAAATATTTTGTTACTACAGTAAAAATTATTTACTTGGGTAAAAAGATCCACTCTTGGTAAATAAAATAAAAGCAAGATTACTTCCTTTTGTAACTCAATTAGAATCCTCGCAACATGAAGGTTTCAATCAGAAAATACAACATTAAAAGTTCATTAAAATAATATACGTAATTATATTATATTTCCTTTAATCATCTATTAATATCATCACTCATAAATGGGATCAAGCATTCACTGTGTCAATATTTTATCTATAATAAATCAAGATCTCCACATTATAAGGAGAGTTTCTAACACCAGCACTTGTAAATGAGTTAAAGCATTCATTGTGTCGATCTCTTGTCTACAACAAATCAAGAACTCCACTTTACAAGGAGCGTTTCTAAATTGATTGGAAACAAAATACAATACGAAATAAAATAATATACTTAATTATATTATATTTCCTTTAATTATTACCACCACTTGTAAATGGGTTAAAGCATTTACTGTGCCAATATTTTGTCTACAATAAATCAAGAACTTCTATTTACAAGGGTAATTTCTAAATTATCAAAAAAAAAAAAATATAACACGCATAATAACTACTTAAAAATATAAATCATTAAATCACAAGAGAGAATAAATCTAACTTTATTTTATTACCAAAAGCTTCACACTTTCACCCAAGTAGACTAAAACTTATTTACACATAAACTAGAAAAGAGAAAAAGAGAAAAAGAGAGAGAAAAGAAATTGGAGGGAGACTGGGGAGAGAAGCAGGGCACTGCCCAAAAGCCTCTCTCCCTCTTCGTCTGGAATTCTCTCAATGAAAATGTTCAATTGCCTATTTATAGGCAGATTCATGTTACTGTGCAATGCATAGTAACATGAATAGTGAAACTTAATTGTTAAGTTTCCTAACGTAAGTCATGATGTTTTATTTCCTTTTTTTTTCTTTTTTTTCAAATAACAATTAAGTAAATGTACAGCCGTGCATCCAGTCATCTTTTCATTTTTGAGAGAAGTGGTCTTCATGAAAGTTGTAGGCCTGAATATTTGCTTTAAAATGGCTTTGGTTTCAGTCCAAAATCATGCCTAGAACTCAAGATGTGGTCCAATTACTGCATAGTATTTAGGCTCGGTTTCAGCTCCTCTATTCTGACTTCAAAGCTCAATATCACCTCCAAGGAGTCTGATTCTGGAAAAGTGTTCAACATGAAAGTTGTAGGGAATTGTCTTAGCTTTCCTACAAGACCAAAATCATATCAATCAGATATTTGAAACTCAAATTATAGCCAGTTTACTAAACATTGCCAAAGAGATAATTACGGTTAATTTATGTAATAATTTATTTAATTGTCCAATTCGGCTCAAAATCATAAAATGTGTCAAAACCAACTTAATTAAGCCTAATTGAACCTTAAGAAGCCTAGTGAGAGGATTATAAAATGTATAAAATACAGTGTTATCAAGGATGTGGAAAAGAATCAAGATAGTAGTGATGCTAAGTTACCCAAGGAACCTGAGGTGATAAAAAGTCTTATTAAGCCAGAAAATGATGACGAGGGCCATCAGACATACATGATTGACTCAATCATAGATAGGGGAGTTTCTATAACTCATGATTTTGATCTCCTTGAGAATTTTCTTGTCAATTCTGAGTTTGATTCTATCAATAATCCCTCTGATGTAGTTGATATTTTTACTATTTTTAATAGAACTCAGGATCATGACATTCATGCATGACAACCAAAGTTTAAGGAGTTTCCTAAGAATGGTTGGAGCATTGTTGATAAAAAAGGTGTTCGTCCCTTGGTCTGTTCTTATAAAATTAATTTGGAAGAAGGTAAATGGTCAGCAGTTGAAGCTATAACTTGAGTTGAAGGATCCAAATGTAGCAGAGACTTTGGTAGACGATCCTGTTGGTGTATGCCCTAGTGGCCAATACATTTTGTTTGTATTGACATACATTATATTATGCTATTTTTGATATATGAGGCATTTCATTTATTGTGTTCTTTTTTATAGACATAATAAAGTCCTTAGAATAGTAAGTTTGATACCATAGGACATCAAGTGGATGACTTGATGGTGAGATCCTATTGGATAAAATACTATTCTTAAATGTCCCTAGTCAAGTATTATTGTTAATTAGGACAACAATAATGCATTGAGACTAGTATGTGCGTAGACTGATGACCACATCTCACGGGTCATGGATATGAGATATCAAGTCTACACATGAATACATATTAGAGTAATGATGTATTGGACGACCCGCATGAGAACGCTACGTGGATCGTTACGTGAGTGTCATAAGCAATTCTCATAGTGATAATGGTGTATGTGGTTCTTTGACCTGAAATCACTACGATTCCTACATGAGGAGATGTGTGTTTTAAATGCCATCAAACGTCATTTGTAACAAGATGATTATAAAGTTGGTTATTAGACATATTGCGATGCATGTGGAGGAATGTGAGTGACCTAGATGGGGTTTGTCCCTCCTACATAACAGGAGTGATATCTTTGGGCCCCCTGATTGAGTGAGACTATGAAATGCATGGCCATGCTCAAATGAGTCAATATGAGATATTGATCTCATTTGTTATTACTATGTCTACTCGGGAATCAGGAAACTGAAGATTGAATTAAACAAGGGTGACACGTTCCATGCCTTGTGTTCAATCTGGATATCTGGACAAAGGGACTAAACTACACGGAAACATTGATCACGGATAATTTATGTCAAATCACTGACATTCTCATTACTTGGGTAGCAGTGATGTGTTGCTAGATATCGCTCACTGTTTGTAATATTAAAATGAGATTTTAATATTACTACCAATGTCATGAGAACCTCGAGGGTCACACACTTAGAACAGACTAAATTGGAGCAATAAGGATCCAAGTTGGACTCGGATTCAATTGTGGGCCTAACTCATGACAGATGGGTTTTAGGGTTGCACAGCTTACCTTGCTACTACTCACACTCACTTAAGGCAGCCACTATTATAAATAGTACTATTAAGGGGGCTGCTATAGGTGTTACATCACAACCCTAGCCGCACCTAAGAAAGTGAGTGAGAGACAGTGAAAGGTTCTTTTCTTCTATTCGCAGCTAGCACCGCGAAACAGAGGCGTGACTCCTTTTGCAAGTCTGTTCGTGTGGATACCACAGAAATATCGTCGCTATTACGGTGTTGGTGATTCACCTCGCTTGTGTTTATCATGCTTCAAGAGGTAAATTTTAAAAAACTCGGATTATGGACTTTTCGCATGGATCCTGTGTGGGAATCCTATTATTCCGCTGCGAGATATTTAATCCGCAATTCCCAACAGATCCTGTCTACCAAAGCTGAGGTAAGTTTTTAGTATTTCGTATTTTTTTTTATTGAGTCGGCTTAAGTGCCTCCCAAATTTCGAAGCCGTTGTATGGGGATGTAAATAGTGTCGGCCAACAAAAAAAATATAAAATAAAAGAACAAAAAAAAAATTTGTCTGCATGCTTGTTTATTTCATTTTACTTTTTTTTTGTCATTGCTAACTATTGTCAAGATGTAGTTATTCTCTTCTCGTCTAAGCATTTCAGGTATGTGACTTCTCCCAATTACTTTGTTTAATTTTGTCCTAATAATTTTTTTGATGTATATTGATGATTATTTCTTAAGTTTGGATTTAATTTTTAAAATTGAGGATAATGTTGTGATCTGGTTGGGGGGAATAATAGTTGTGTGAATCATTGTGTAAAAAAAACTAAAAAAAATAAAAAAAATTAAGAAGTGTGTATTAATATGTTTGTTGTATTTATATGTTTGTCAGTAACTTACTAAACCAGTTAAGGATGGCAGAGTAAGGAGTAAATTTTACTCTTGAGACGCATCTTAGTTAGGGTAGACAACTAGTTTGTGTGGAAGTAGCAATTCAAATTCAGGAAAATTTGCATGATTGAGTTAATTATCTTCTTTCTTAAAAATCACATGCTTGGTTATGGATGTTGAATTGATGGACTGAGAATGATAGAAATATGCCTTGTGAGATTTTGTGCTTATTGATGAATGAATTGAATATTTGTACCATTCTCTTCTTTCTTGTGTGATTTTCACTCATGGAATTGTTACTCTAGAACTTGCTTTGATTCTTTTTGAGACTACATTTTCATATGCATACATAAATATGATTGAGGCATTTTTCTTGAAATAGCTACTTTAACCAAATAGTCAACCTTGCATATTCTCCTTTCTTTAACCCCTTTGAGTCTATTTGATCATTTTTGTTTCGAACTCATTCTGTGCCTTAAATGAAAAACCATGTTTTTACCAGACCTTAGGGAATAAGAGAACATTAACTTTGTCATTCGATGAGTTCTTGAACAAGTGTGGGGGTGTGTATGCAGAATGGTTAAAAAAATGTATATATGATGTTCTTTCTGTAAATAATAATAATAATAATAATAATAATAATAATAATAATAAAAAAAATAAAAAAATGAAAAAGAAAAAGAGGGTCAACAAGGCCATAAAGGAAAGGAAAAGAATATGTAAAGGGAATTTGTATTAGGTGGAGTTGGGATGAACTTTCATGCTTGTTAATTGACTCAGCTTTCATGCTCTTTTATTCTCTTTGGTATTTAATTTGTCATATTCATATTACCTTCTCCTTTACCTTGACCCTATTACAACCATGAATAAAGTCCTCATGATTTGTGTGTGCATGTGTTCTGAGTAGTGGAGAAGTAGAAGATAAGCAAGCTTATGGTAGTGCAATTTTCATGGGTTGAATTGAGTGAAATACCTACCTTTTAAACACTTGAGGGATTGAGAGTGAATCTTGTGAAGATCTATCATTCTTGACTTATGTTTTTCAATTGAAATATCCTTGTTTGTTGATTTGAGATGTGAAGATATGTTACCTCATGAATGTTTTGATTACTTGAATGATTGGTTGCTCTTCATTTTTAAATATTATTAGAAATTGAGTCTTTCGGAGTATTCAACTTTTAAGTCTGTTTCGTTTTTTTTTTAGTCTTGTGTGTTTTGCCCAAGAGTGCAAAAAGCTAAGTGTGGGGGAATTTGATGATCACATATTTGATACATTAATAAGACTTCATTTTTAGTCATTTACACTCTTCATGCACTTAATTGATTGAGTTTGGTTATGTTTTGTAAGTTTGGACTCAAATTGGACTTAATTGAATTTTTCAGCATAATTTACGTCTTACATTGTTTCTGTATTTGGACTATATCTTGGGATGTAGGTGGTAAAATAAGGTAAATCTAATGACATTTTAAAGATAAGAGAGAGGTCTATAACTTTCATGAAGACCTCAAAGGCCCAATCAAATGAGTATATAATTCAAATTGGGGTTGAAGCAAGAACTAGAGTGTTGTTCCTAATAGCTTGATCTATTTGTACTGTTCATACCATATTTTGTGCTATAGGTTGTAAAATAGGCTGCCATTTTGATACTAAATAGTTAAGACCTATATCTACAACTTTTATGTTGAACACTTTTCCAAAATCTAAGGTCTAATGGGTGATATTGGGCTTGCAAGTCAAAATAGAGGAGCTATGACTGGGCCTGAGCAGTGTACAGTAATTTAAATGTATCTAGAGTTATAGAAATGATATTAGACTCAAACTAAAGCCATTTAAAAGTAAAGATCAATCCCTACAACTTTGATGAAGATCACATTTGCTTATTCTGATGCATTCAACAACTTCAAAGCTAAATGATTTCGGAGACAAGGAATCTCCATAATTTTCCACTCACCAAAAGTCATTTGGCATTTTCCAATCATTTTCCACTCATCCACTCACTAATAACTTAGTCCCCTTATCATTTTGTATCTCTAATCCTCTATAAAAGTGGGTCTTGACAGATCATTGAAGGTGTTAGGTGTTAGGTACCAAAATGATGCTAGTTTATTACTAGGTTTTCTTGTAGTAATTTTCCTTTGTTCTAAATTAAAGTCATATTCTTCTTCTTCTTCTTCTCTCTTTCTTTATTCTTATCTATGAGTAACTAAGTTTCATTTTACTTAGGTGAAAGAGTGAAGCTCTTGGTAATAAAATAAAGTTAGATTAATTTCTCTCTTGTGCTTAAATGATATATTTTCAAATGGTCATTATACGTATTGTATTTTGTTTCCAATCAATTTAGCAACCCTCATTGTAAAGTAAAGTTCTTGATTTGTTGTAGACAAGAGATTGACACAATGAATGCTTTAACCCATTTACAAGTGGTGATGTTAGAAACTCTTCTTATAAAATGGAGTTCTTGATTTGTTGTAGACAAAATATTGGCATAATGAATGCTTTAACCCATTTATAATTAGTGGTAATATTTTTCAGAAACATAATATAATTACGTATATTATTTTAATTGGACTTTTAACGTTGTATTTTCTGATTGGAATCTCCATGTTGCGAGGATTCTAATTGAGTTATAAAAAAAATTAATCTTATCTTTACTTTATTTACCAAGAGTGGATCTTTTTACCTAAGTAAATAATTTTTCTCGTAGTCACAAAATATTTACTTCACCTTAATCTTCAACAATTCCCTGTGGATCGACCTCGGACTCACCGAGAAATTTTTTACTTGAGACAACTTGCACTTGGGTTTGCAAATGCGACAATTAAAAAGTGTGCATCAAGTTTTTAATTGTCGCATCCCAACTTGACGCACAATTTTCAATTGTCGCATTTGCAAACCCAAGTGCAGGTTGTCTCAAGTAATAAATTTCTCGGTGAGTCCGAGGTCGATCCACAGGGAATTGTTGAAGATTAATTAAGGTGAAGCGAATATTTTGTTACTACGATTAAAATTATTTACTTGGGTAAAAAGATTCACTCTTGGTAAATAAAATAAAGGTAAGATTAATTCCTTTTATAACTCAATTAGAATCCTCGCAACATGGAGGTTCCAATGGGAAAATACAACATTAAAAGTCCAATTAAAATAATATACATAATTATATTATGTTTTCTAAAAATATTACCACCATTTATAAATGGGTTAAAGCATTCATTGTGTCAATATTTTGTCTACAACAAGTTAAGAACTCCTATTTACAAAGATGGTTTCTAAATTATAAGAAACAAATTATAATACGTATAATGATTACTAGAAAATATAAATCATTTAAGCACAAGAGAAGAATAAATCTAACCTTTTTTTATTACCAAGAGCTTTACCCTTTCACCCAAGTAAAATGTAACTTAGTTACTCATAGATAAGAAGAAAGAAAGAGAGAAGAAGAAGAAGAAGAAGAACATGACTTTTATTTAGAACAAAGGAAAATTACTATAAGAAAACCTAGTAACAAAATGACATCATTTTGGTAACTAACACCTAAATCCCTTAATGATCTGCCAAGGCCCCTTTTTATAGAGGATTAGAGATACAAAATGACAAGGGGGCCGAGTCATTAGTGGGTGAATGAGTGAAAAATGAGTGGAAAATGCCAAATGACTTTAGGTGAGTGGGAAATTATGGAGATTCCTTGTCTGTGAAATCATGCTACTCTGAAGTCATTATATTTGTCATTTTTGAACCAAGTGGCCTTCATGAAAGTTGTAGGCCTAGATCTTAGCTTTCAAATGACTTTAGTTTGAGTCCAATATCATTTCTATAACTCCAAATACGTTCAAATTACTGAACACTACCCATGCCCAGTCACAGCTCCTCTGTTCTGACTTCCAAGCCTAATATCACCTCAAGGAGTCTGATTCTGGAAAATTGTTCAACATGAAAGTTGTAGATATGGATCTTAACTATTTAGCATACAAATTTCAGCCCATTTGACAACCTCTAGCCCAAAAAATGGCATGAATAATACACATAGGTCAAGCTGTCAGGAACAGCACTCTAGTTCTTGCTTTAACCCCAATTTGAGTTATCCACTCGTGTGATTGGGCCTTTGAGGTCTTCATGAAAGTTATAGAGCTCTCTCCTTTAAAATGCCATCAGATTTACCTTATTTGACTACCTACATCCCAAGATATAGCCCAAATATAGAAGCAACGTAAGACATAAATTATGCTGAAAAATTCAATTAAGTCCAATTTGAGTCCAAACTTACAAAACATAATCAAAATCAATCAATTAAGTACATGGGGAGTATAAATGATTAAGAATGAAAGCTTATTAATGTATCAAATATGTGATCATTAGTCATCTTTGATGATGTCATTAAAGTGTTATCTCCAAAAGATGACTAACACTCTACTAAGGCTATTATCCAGTAGACAAAGGTTATAGTTAATAAAAATAGTATTTGTTGTTAATCGAATAATTTCACGGTATAGTGATTTTATGTATTTGATAAAATCTCAAATATTAAAACTTCGTAAACTGTGCCTAGCCTCGAGTTTAGTAAGATTCCCCATCGACATTTCCATAGTCCAAGGTTTTCTAGCCTCGAAAAAAATATTTTATTTTCCTGACTCCGCTTAGTGTACACGTAAATTGAGAAATATATTAAAATTATTAACAGTTCTTAAAAAATCCAAAAAAATTCACAAAAATTATAAATATTATAAAATGAATATATATCATAAAATAAGTGATTTTTGGGATGTTACAACTCTCCCCTTCTAAAAAGAAATTTCATCCTCGATATTTGTTTTACCTTACAACAAACGCGGTTATGTTTTTTCATTTTGTCTTCTAGTTCTCATGCTGCATCTCCAGTTGTATCAATCCAAATCACCAGTACTAAGGTTGCTTCTTTCCATTGAGTATCTCATATTAATGAGCAAAAAGCATGCCGACGTCGTAGGCTGATCAATAAAAAATTCTACGCCTTCTGAGTCTTCAGCCATCCAACATCCAAATCCACAAACAATTGCACATCGCTAAGTGGCTCTTTCGAACTTATTTCCCTTGTTCGCCGTAGTAGACAAACTAAGTATATTTTCTTCTTAAGGCATCCGCTGCGACATTTATCTCTTTCGGGATAATACTAAAATAGAAAATCAAAATCTTTTAGAAATTCTAATCATCGTCTCTGCCTCATATCTAACTCCTTCAGATCGGACAATTACTTCAGACTCTTGTGATCACTATAGACATTAAGAGTTGCTCCATAAAGAAAATGTCTCCAGATCTTCAATGCAATTACGAATGCTAACTCCAAGTTTATATGTACTCTCAGTTTTCTTAAAGCATAAGTTACTACTCCTTCTATTTCGATCAAGCACACATTCTAGACTCTAGCGCGAAGCATCACAAGACGTCTCAAAAGGTTCGTTGGGATTGGGCAAAATCATCACTGGCGAAGTTGTCGAGTGTCCCTTCACCCCTTGAAATTTCCCTCGCATGCATCGGTCCATACAAGAACTTAACTCTTTCGTGTAAGCTAGATAAGAGGTCCCGCCATCTTGGAAAACTCTACATTGAGTCTCCCACATTAACCAACTAATCCCATAAAGCCATGAATATCTGTTACGGTTGTTGGTCTTTTCCATAAAGAACTTCTTTACTTTTGATGAATCCACAACAATTTCCTTCCTTTGAAATCATATGCCTCAAAAATTGAATTGCCTCTGACCAGAATTCACACTTAGACGACTTCACGCATAACTTCTTCTTCTTCTTCTTCAGAATTTGAAGAATCACACTGAGATGTTCGGCAGGTTCCTCCTGACTGCAAGAATAGATTAGAATGTCATCAACTAGGACAACGATAAATCTGTCTCAATACGGAAGAAAGATCCTATTTGCGTAATTGATGAGTGCTACCAAAGTGTTCGTTACACGGAACAACATTACTAAACACTCGCAGTGCCCATAACGCATCTGAAAGCTATCTTAAAGACATCTCCTACCTTCAAACGAACTTGAGGATGACCAAAATGCAAATTGATCTTGGAGAAAACAATGGTTTTCTTCAGTTGATTCGTTGAACCACCTATCCTTGATTTCAACGAAAAGTGTCTCATAGATCAGGTCCTTTTCTAATTGTATGGTATTTGGCACCAAAACATGGTTTGGATCAGGAACATATTTTCTAAATCGAGATGCATGGAAAAACATTAGGAAGGTTAGAAAGAATAATAATAAAGCTATTTGGTATGCCATCGGACCTATCTGACGAAGGGATATGGTCCAATAAAATTTAGGAATGAGCTTCATGGATTCAAATCTAGAAATCTCTGTCTCAGAAAACACTAAAGTTTTATTGGAACAATTTAACAGGATGTGGTTGGAAGATAACCAATCCCTTTTCATGGTCACATCAAATTTATGAAAAAGGTAAACAAATAAAATTAATAGAAAAGATTCTATCTTTAATAGGTCATGAGATGATTTTAAACAACTTGGTTATCAACAACAAGCCTTTGTAGTAGAAGTAGAAATAATCTGGTCAAAAGATAATAAAGATACAGATGACTTTAATTAATCCGTACAGTCACATGCCATAAAGAAATGGGTTACCCCCAGAATTATACAGTATAATCATAGGGTCATCTCCTGTGGCATAATCTCCTTATTTCAGGTCTTCAGTCTGGGATGCTTTCACTCCACTTGGGGAATTGACTTTCCCTTCTTCGTGAGATTTTGAAGCACGTACATCAATAATGGAAGGCTTCGTCCTTTGCGAAGTACAATTCTTAGCCACATGTCCTAGCTTCCCGCACTTGAAACAAATTTTTCCCTTGATTGTATAACCCCTTGTTGCATAACTTTTTTCACACTTTTTACATGTCAGCAAAAGTGTCACGGGCTAACTAGGTTTGCTACCGCTTGCATTACCTTCATATGGTTGTCGTCATCGTTGATTCCCTAGTGGTCGCAAATATGATTTACGCTAGAATAGCTTGACCTTACGATTTCTTCTTTTTCGGAACCAATATGATCCAACGTTATGTGGTCCCATATCTAGAGATTATTTCAACTCTAACAAAATCTAAGCCTCGGCTATCACTTCCTACTGTTGAACGATCCTTTGATTTGGTTGTACTATTACTTCTGCCGTTCCTTGCATTGCTTCCACAGTCGCAGCCATCCCTTCGTTGTTGCGGTCCATATTCCCACACGTACGTCTGCCGTGAGCCATTGCCTTTCCTTCAAAAACAAACGAATCAAGCACAATGGAAGCAAGAAGTGTGGAAATAAGTTTGTCCCAAATGGTTTTATATGTTAAGTTTTAATGATGACAAATACAAGACAAATAGAATGATGTTTATGCTTGATAAATGTGCTTAATGTGATATATTGTATCATGCTGATATGTACCTTATCTAGTTATATTTTACTTAATAATCATGCAATATGATATATGTAACATTCATCATATAGTATATTCAATAATGCTTTATATGAGTTATAAATGAATTAATATTGGATTTGACCTTTGTGCAATATGTTCTGTTGCATCCTACATAGAGCATATCTATTAATAATTGTTAAATGACTTATTTAGACATGTCTATGAAAGTTTTATATGCATGTTAAACTAACTAGATTATACATTTATGAATCATGCATATGAAGACATTGAATTATGTTTTTGGACTAACTATGTTTGTTTAAGTGAGCAATACTTTACAGGATAGTCCAAATACCAAGAGTGAGCTTGCAACAAGAAAGCAATAGATATCTATTAAGCTCAACACAAGGAAAATGTGACTAAACATATGTCTTTGAAGAATATTTTTTTAATGATAACAAACATGAAGACAAAATGAATATGATGGGAAGACCAAGTCCAAGATCTTTTACGGATAACTTTAGGACTTAGAGTCTCTTTGTTCGAGGATCTCTTTGGATATCTCCTAGTGCATTAAGATAAAACAAAAATGTTTTTCTTAAACTTATACCAAAACTGTTTTGATCTTCAAAATAACTTTAAAATGTTTTGGTGTTTTTGATAAACTTTCTGGGATGTTTTTCAAGCTTTTATAACTGTTTTATAAATTGATTTATTCGAATAAATCATTGATTATTTGAATAAAGCTTGCTGCGTGACTCTGTGTGTCAAAGTGTTATTTGAATAACACTCCTGTTATTCGAATAAAACCTTTCAGCCTTCTCTGTTTTCTAAACTGATATTCGAATAACAAGTTAAGTTATTCGAATAATAGCTTTTAATCTTGCTGAAAGTTTCTATTTTCTAAAAAGGCTATTCGAATAAGTCATTGTCTATTCGAATAAAAGAACCTCCAGAAAGGTTTCTCTCAAATGAGTTATTCGAATAACTCAGTAGTTATTCGAATAATCCTAGTTTTTTAGAACTCTGTTTTGTTAAAGAGTTATTCGAATAAACTTAAGGTTATTCGAATAACCCATGTCAGTTTGCTTTTTACGATGGTTTTGTGAACAGTGTTATTCGAATAATGGTTTATGCTATTCGAATAACCACGGGCTTTTACGAATACTGATATGGAAACAAACGGCCATATTCTCATAATGATTATGGTTTTAATTACACCCAATGACTATTTTCTTTCTAACTCTATAAATAGAGACCGTGGGTCTCTTCTGTTAAAAGCCCAGCTATCTGTTTAATTTGCGCTTGCTCTGAAAAATGTGATTTATATTTTACGCCTATTTTCTGTGCTCTTTTTGCTGAAACTTTAAGATATCCTTTGAGAGCCTCTTAGCACTTCAATTTGTATAATTTGCTCTGAGTGAGAGTTTCTATCCATCTATATTTCTGTTCTACTATATTGAGGGTGAGGTATCCTTTAAGGTTTGTATAAGGGTGAGGTATCCCTTCAAGGTTTGTATAAGGGTGAGGTATCCCTGCAGGCTGAGACTTTAGCACAAGGGTTGAGTTTTCCTGTGTGTGAAAAGTGCTCATTTGTGTAAAGGTTGCAAGCACCTATTGAAGCTTGCATACATAGTGAAAAATCTCGAACTGTGTTTCGGGGACTGGACGTAGACCACAAGTGGTTGGTGGTCGAACCAGGATAAATACCGTGCCTGCTCTTCTTCTCTTTATCTCTTTATTTTACGTAATTTTATATTATTGCACAGTTATTTATTTACTGTTCTTAAAGCTTTTATTCTTCATCTCGCAATTATTTCTCTTTTATTTAATAGCTTAAATATTTGTGTTTATTTTAAGAGCATTTGTGAAAAGTTTTTAATACCCAATTCACCCCCCTCTTGGGTAATGGTTGCCATGACTAACAAGAAGTAACCATTTCAAACAATATTGTCTCCTGTCGGAGACCAAACAATACATCTCTAAGTTTAGCTTCAGAGAAACACACAGCACAAATAAGACAACCTTCCCATAAATCCAAAAGACTCAGTCTTCGACTTTACTCACACTAGAGGTACCACTCCAAAGGGTGCAGGTACAAATAATTTGACACGAGTTCAGTTATCCTACTGGACTCTTTCTAGAAGAACTCCAATTTCTCCTAGTTTGCCTAGTTGAAGTCATAGTTTCCTATTCATACAGAACATTACATATTGAGTTGGCCAGTCCTCAATATCATGTGACCATGTAACAGTAACTACTAACATCCAACCTGAAGTAACTCATGCACTCCTCTTTTAACATCTCAAACAAGATACAAGGAAATGCACAACACACACATAAAAATTCCTACCTGGCTAAGCACAGTCAGTCCATACCCGGTCTCAACAAGATGAACTACTCTGATACCACCTAATGTAACACCCCCTCTGAAGGGAATTACATTCCAACCGACTCCTTTTCCGAAAACAATTTTTATACAAGTTATAAAAAGGTTGACATTATAGAACATGAGTTTCAAAATTCTCTTTTCAAAGAATAACATCGACTTATCAAATAATAAAGACACAAGGCATAAAAACTAGAAAACACCTTTTTCATAAAACAAAGTTCATTACATCCTTAAGTACAATATCTCATATTCCAAAAGTATAAAACTCAAGTACTCCAAATAGTAAACATACACGTATATGACTACCAAAAGAAAACTGAAACTAGTCAAAGTCTTAACACCTGAAGAACAGGGTCCTGTACCCGTTCTCCATATAGATCCCCTATGGGATCCCTAATAGACAAGGCCCCCAGTCGGAGCGTGTCACAACAGATGGAAGTCCAAACAGTTGACTCCATAAAGTCCTCCCTCAAGGAAGCTCTCCAAAAGGCACGCAAAATAGCTACATCCAATGTAAAAGTAGCGGCGTCATACCAAGCCCTGCTCCAAAGCAAAGTGACATCTCCGTCATACCGAATGCACCCCGTGTTCCACTGAACACTCTACACTTCGATGCCTGCATGGAACTGTAGCCTAGTGACACCTCACATATCTTGCCTCATCGCCAACGTAGTCTTTACAAACATGAGAATAAGATAGAAGCAGACAGAAAATACGATGAAAGAGGTGAGACATCCTACATCCAGTACCAATTATGGCAGTAAAGAAATAGAACGGTGTAGGATGCCCACATAGCATTGCAAGAATAAAAAGCAGCATCGAGATGCAAATAGTAAGCAACTTAACAAATCTAGGTAGTTATAACATCAATGAGACAACAGTTCCAATCATCATATGAATAAATGCCAAATAATATGTTAACTCACTATGCACGTGCATATGATATCGAAATCCTACTCCATGGAGCTAGACACAAACATTGGAGAGAATGATCAGGGAGACATGCTAGTATCTCATCAGCCTAAAATCAAGTGCTTTCCAGAAAATTAATAATTTTGCGCAACAAGGCTTTATACAGTGGCATTCTTCACAAGATCGCGATATAGGATAGTGTCTCAGTCCAGATCATCGGTGCGTTTGCATCGGTCTATCCCACAGCCCAGAGGAGCTACCAACTGTCCATTTGTGAGATACCCGCACCCCAACGCCCCCAAGGTCAACAAATGACCTATGCTAGTCTATTTGCACCTGCACTAAGGTGTGATTCAACTCCTAGGTATAAAGTCTTACTTCAACAATGCATGATGACTAAATGCATGTTCATGTATATTTAACAATAATATACTTTTTCATAGCATGCCACAATTTGGCTAAGTTAAACACCAGCAAATTCTAGGTCCCACTCATGGACCCACAATGTAGATTATCAAGTTCTCAAATATGGCAATACACTTTTAAGGTTCATTATGAAGTTTCACTTTAATCTAATATTTCATATAAAATCTTTCTCTAGAGGAATTCTCTTGTAATTCTCATTCAATCTTTATTTTTCTTAATTAGCTAGGTCCTTTACTCAAATTAAATCATACTTACTTAGAGAATTATCTAAGGTTCTCCAAGTCTCACACACACTCTTGTTCTTCCCTTAAGTTCAAAAGAATCACCCTAGTTCATCAAATAAGTTTCTTTACATCTTATGAATCCATAATAAATTCTTAAGTTACTTAATCACCTAAGCCTTAGCTTGATGCATAACTTTTAGCCAATATGGCCCTTGAGGCCGTGACCTCCCAAGGACAAGAGTCCAACTAATTTTTTCATCATATTGTTAATTACTTAACACTTAATTTCTTAAGTTCCAAGGTTACCCAAAAATTAAATCTTGAATCCCATAAAAAGCCCTAGAGGCCGTGAGCCTCCCAAGGGGTAAGAACCCAAATTTTTTTCCCCTTGCATTAATTAATTCTTTAACACTTAATCACCTAAGTTCCAATTTCTACAAAAATTTGGCCTCTTAGCAGTGAATCCAAAAAGGGGTAAAGAGCCCTAGATTTTCTTTATATTAATCCAAGCAATCCAATATATAATTTCGTAGCCATCAAGATACACAATGATAATCAATAAATTCATACAAGTCAAAGTAGCTACAAAATCATGAAGAACAACACAACAAAGAGAGCAATCCCACATGGATTCCTCATCAACAACACCAAAAATGTTTCCTCACCATCAAGATAGGTTGAAGAGGATCATCTCCCTCTTACCTATAGAAGACAACACAAGAAAGAAGGCTTCTTGGTCATTTCCTTGCAAAATTCGTCCAAGCCTTCAAGAAAACCCTAAGATGAGCAACTTTTTAAAATCTTCACTAAAACCATGAAAAGAGGAGTCCTTGGTCACATAGGTGACCAAGAAAAATAGAAAAGAAAAGAAAAGAAAGAAAAAGCCAAGGACTTTACCTTAGAGCTTCAAGTTTGGGCTTCAATGGTGGAAGATGAAAAATGAAGATTTAGGAGATGATTACTAAAGAGAAATGTCTTAGGATGATGAGAGGAAGCAAGAAATGAGATTATTTTATCAAGCTAGAGAAAATGGCCTCCCAATGGTGTTGGTGCCGCGGAGAAAAGAGGAAGAGAGAAACTTGAGAGGAAAAAGAAGATGAAGAAAGAAGAAAGGTGATAGCTTTTGGTGATTTCAAAATTAGAAATGAAAAGTGATAAAGTGAAAAGCTAATTTATTTGGCTCCAAAATGGGCCTCTTTGTCGTGGAGTGTGGGAGGGAGGAGAGAGAAAACAAAGCTTCCTTTGGAAGCTTTGTACAAAGCTTCTTTAGGAAGTTTTGGAACATTTTTCCAAAAGTCAAATGCTGATGTCACATATATGATGTCATCTTTGATGTTGCCATTAAAGTGCTATCTCCAAAAGATGACTAATACTCTACTAAGGCTATTATCTAGTGGACAAAGGTTGCAGTTAATAAAAATAGTATTTATTGTTCATCGGATAATTTCATGGTACAATGATTTTATTTATCAGATAAAATCTCAAAAATTAAAAACTCTGTAAACTGTGTCCAGCCTCGGGTTTAGTAAGATCCCCCATCGATGTTTTCACAGTCCAAGGTTTTCCAGCCTCAGAAAAAATATTTTATTTTTTCGGCTCCGCTCAGAGGGCACGTAAATTGAGAAATATATTAAAATAATCAATAATTTTGAAAAAATTTAAAAAAATTCACAAAAATCACAAATATTATAAAATGAATATATATCACAAAATAAGCAATTTTCGGGGTGTTACACCATATAGTTACATGCATCATCTAGGACACGTGTAGGGATTTCTTACTAGTGTATCAGTCACCACATTGGCCTTACTTTAACTCCATATAAGAAATGTCTCTAAACTTTTAAGACAAAGATTACTGCCGCTAACTCCAGATCATAAGTAGGGTTGTTCTCCTCAAGAGACCTCAACTACCTTAATGCATAGACAACAACTCTCCTATATTGCATCAGACACACCCTAGACTCATCCTTGAAGTATTACAACACACCTCAAAGTTCTCCAAAGGATCTAGAATTACCAACATCGACGTAGAAGTTAACCCCAAATCAGCACTTGGAAACTATACTTACAAACTGGAGTCCACTCAAAAGTACTATATTTCCTAGTCTACTTAGGCAAGGGTAGGGCTAACTGAGAAAAACCCTTTTATGAACCTTCTATAGTACATCGCTAGGCCTACGAAGCTTCTGATATCAATCACAATGATGGATTTCTCCCACTACAACACTGCATCAACTTTGCTAGGGTCCACAAAAATCTCACCCTGAGATATCACATGTCCTAAACACCGCACTTGAGAAAACCAGAACTCACATTTAGATAGCTTGACAAACAACCCATTCTCCTTAATGGTTTTCAACACTATCCTCAGATGTGTTTCATGCTCCTCCATTGACTAGAAATAGATTTAGAATATCATCAAAAAGCACGACAATAAACTGATCCAAGTAGGGTTTAAAGATCCTGTTCATGTAATCCACAAACACTACCAACAGATTTGTCAACCCAAAGAACATCACATGATACTTATAATATCCATACCTAGTCCTGAAAATGGTCTTAGAGATATCCTCTTCCTTAATCCGTATTTGATGATACCCAGACCTAAGATCAATCTTTGAGAAAACCACAGCTCCTCACAACTGATCATTTAGATCATCTGTCTTAGGTAATGAATACTTGTTTCAGATAGTCACCATATTCAGTTGTCT
This sequence comes from Ormosia semicastrata, assembly GCA_029884595.1. Lineage (NCBI taxonomy): Eukaryota > Viridiplantae > Streptophyta > Magnoliopsida > Fabales > Fabaceae > Ormosia > Ormosia semicastrata. The sequence goes on along the minus strand of JAQQTO010000048.1, from coordinate 34,856,124 downwards.
GTAATCCACACAGAGCCTCATGGTACTATCATTTTTTCTTCACTAGAACACAAGTGCTTCCTACAGAGAAAAACTTGGCCTAATGAATTATTTGATCAACAAATCCTTGATTTGCTTTTTGAGTTATGCTAACTCTAGTGGTATCATCCAATAGGATACTATAGAGATAGGTCCCAATACACGCACTAAGTGTATAAAGAACTCTATTTCTCGCTTGGGTGGCAACTTCACTATACTACTTGGGAAAACTCCAAGATATCTACTCATCACAGGTATTTCACCTAAGCTTGTGAAAATTTAGATCTCAAAAGGCTAGATCACTCTCTGAATGTCATCTCTTAATCCCTCTTCAAATTTAACATACTTCCAACATTGGCTTGGGTTAAGTCTGATACAGGATGAGAACCTCGATAATTCATTGAACTTGGCTATATACTGACCAACAGACATCTCGCCTTGCTCTAACCTTAAAAATTTCATTCCTTTGCATTCTGTAGATTTTGTGAAAAACACGTCTCCATAAACGAATTCTTGAAGATCTCCCAAGTAACAAGAGTTCCTGACACCTCGAAAGATCTCTTGATGTCCATCCACCTATCCTCTGCTTCTCCCTCCAACAAGAAAGAAACAAAAAGCACTCACTGCCTACTTGAGCAAACCATAACAGTGACGATCTTCTCCATCTCCTTTAGCTAACTCTTAGCTTTCCATGGGTCATACACCCCTTGAAGGATGATGGATTAGTCTCCCTGAACTTTGAGAGGTTTTAGAAAGCCTATTTTCTCTCCACTAGTACCTTTTAGTTTGGTTGCCCCGATTGATGTGGTGGTGGTGTAGGCTATTGACGCTTGATCACACCCATCATCTCAAACCTCCTTGTAGTCGTAGCTATTTTCTCTCTGGTATTCTCAACAGTAGCAGTAGTCTGCTCCCACATTGCATCAGCAGTAGTGGTTGTCTGCTCCCTCCAAGCATCCACTATAGCCGTAAAGGCTTCAACCAAGTTCACGCCTTTGTAAGTTGAGTTCCTATTTTTTTGGGTTTGCCTTCAAGACGCCATAGTTTCCTGAATACACAGAACAATACATATTGAGGTAGCTAAGCTCAATATCATGTAACCGTACAACAGTAGCTAAAAATAGTCTTACCAAAGGCAAATCATGTAGTTCCATCTCGCATCTCCCACAAGAGACAAAGAAATGCACAACAACCCACATAGGAACTCCTAAACATGCCTCAACATGATCAGTCCACACCCTGGCTCAACAGGATGAACTACTCTGATACCATAATGTAACATCCCAATACTACGGACCTAATATATCTCACTCATACAAGGTACACAGTACCAGCTATGTCACTTCTAACCTAACACAACCAACTAAACTCATATCATTCATACACAATGAGTAAATATAGAGAGCTTGGATAACAAAAAGCTATATATATACATCATTAGCCTCTCGAAGGTAAACTATAATACATAACCTTTATAAACTCCAGGTAGTAAGAAATAAATATACAACATATTTATTACAAGAAATAAAATAAAACTACTCTAGTTCTTCTGCCTCTTTTGCTTCCCTTTACTTATACCTGGATTTATATGGAAACTCAACGGGGTGAGAAATAACAATTTCTCAGTATAAGCATTCCAAAACCAATGTTCATTCATCATAATGAACAAGCCATACAATAAACATAAGATTAAGCCTGCAACAGATAAATGACCCATTACTCAATACTATAAAAAGATATACATACGCTATGTAACATTCACAAGGCAAGCTAAAATCTTATCTCACACTAATACCGAACAATCAATGATATCAAATAACTGTCCATACAATCGTGAGATATCATTGAGCAAGCAACTAACAAGCAAGCGAGGCAACTGCCCATACAGCGACTAACAAATGCAATGCTTAATGATATGGTGTATGATTATGCTCACACAAGATCCTAATAATATGATGATTCAATATTAATGCAAATTTTAGGTTTTAGAAAAACATATGCTACTTACTTATTTCCCAGCAACCGCGTTCCCTTGTATATACTGGGTAGGATAGGCTCTAAGCCCTGACACTACCTAGTGATGTGTGGACTCGTTCCCCTCACAAAAGTAAGAGTACTACTATCAAACCTATACACTAGTAACCCTGGTCATAATAGCATTACCCGCTACGAGAACCTAGGTTCGCACCTTATTCTTAAGTCATATGGTTGCGCACACCATGTGAGGTTATGATAAGTAGGAAAATAGCATAGGGCAAGTTTGAAAAGAAGATATGCAATATATTTCACAAATACAAACAATCATCACTAGGTATTTCCTAACCACGTGACTAAGGAAAACTAGCAAACTTCCCAACCAAGCTCCCTTAGCACATAAGGCACAAGGTCACGTTTCTAGTCCTTCCTATAGCTCAAACATTGATTCACAAGGGAGAAAATGTCATCTATGTATCTCCAGTTCTGCCTTCTTCACAAGAAGTAACTCATACATAACAATAAATACTGCTAGGCAAGCACACTCAGCATACAACACCTAGTACCTCACCTCATTACTTCACAAGTGAATCACAAGGAAACCTCCTATTGCTCAAGGTTCTAAACACTTCCTTGTTGCATTCCAACACACTTGAATGCTCAAGATTCCCAAGATTACCCTATGGCATTCCATCACACAATGGAAGCCTAAGGTATTCCAACACACTACCCCCTGACACTCCACCTTACTATGGTTGTCTAGGGTTCCACAAGTGTATCCTAAGGCATTTCCCACACATTGGATGCCTAAAGCTTCTCCAACCTCATCCTAAGGCAAATCCCCTCACAAGGGTGCCTAAGGGTTTTCCAAGTTCTCACACTTACAAGATGGTAATTTCCCTCATGAAATAGCCACATTGGTGCCTCAACACATTTGAAAGGCATATTTAAGTGATCCCATCACTTAGGAAATTCTAAAACATAAAAAATGACATTTTTGGAGATCCTACAGCTCACGCTGCGGCACAAACACGGTCATGCAGCGGTGCCCTGCTCCTGGGTTCCATTATTGGAAGTAGCATCAATGCATGCCACAGTGCCACTCACTCACGCCGCGGTGTGAGTAGCAGAAACCAAGTTTTGCATAATTCTGCAGAACTGGGTACTATTTCATTGGAACAAAACACAAATTTTGACCAGTCCAAACTAGTTTTTAGGTGATTTAAGGTCCCTAACAAGTTCACTAACACATAGGAATCATAAAACACTGCTTGATTTCATAAAAAAAAATGGATCAAAACACTAAATCACTCATCTGAACCCTTAAAACCCTCACTTTGAGCTTTAAAGGACTAAATGGAGAGTTTTTAATTTCTAATCTAAACTCTTAGTATGAACAAGTTATAAACTACATTTAAAACTTATTCAAGCAAGAAATTCACTCAAAACACTTCAAGAACTCATTTTGACATATTAAACCTCAAATAAGCCTATCATGGAAAATGAAAAAAAGATGAAGTTTCAAGCTCAAAAAACCCCTACCTCTTGTAGCTGAGATGAAGATCTTGAAGCCTTGACCTTACTCTTCGATCTTTCTTCAAGCTTGATCCTTGATCTCCTAGCTTTTCTTTTTCCTTTCTCCTTCTCCCCCATGGTTTCCCTTTCTCCCATTTTCTTTTCTATTTTTGTTCCTGGCTGCTGTTGTAACACCACGATTTTCCATTTTTCTTTATATTTATGAGTTTTATAATATTTGGAAATTTTTGTGAATTTTTGGGAATTTTTAATTTATTTTGATATTATTTTGGACTATATGTGTGTTTGAGGCGGGCCTGAAAAAATAAAAATTTTTCCTAAACCAGAAAGTTTTGGACTGTTAATGCTAATGCGGAGAAACTTACTAAACCCGAAACTTACTAAAATTTTCTTTATCGAAATCTATTATCCATTGGGTAATGAAATCCATTTTAATTTATTATCCATTAGTTTTGGGTAATAGTTCAAATATCTAGAAAATATATTGGTTGGTCAAAGATGATGGTTATGACATATTTATGAACAACCAATAGGAAACAAGCTTGGTGAAGAAGCTTTGCATATCTACCCTTAATTGAATCAATGGATGAGAGGGATTGTAGTAAATTAAAATATATATCTCTCTCTCCATGAAGTCTCACGGCCATAAGGGTTTAGGAGACAAAATATCATATTTCTAAAGTTATCATCTTTTCATAAGCTAAACACAAACTTTTCTCTCATTTTCCTTCCCTCATCTCACGGCCTCACTACCCAAAAACACATTCCAATCTCTCATAATTCAAACCAATCATACTACTTGATCCTAAACACCATTCTAAGCAACTTTGACGTTGTGATCAAGACTTGATTCAACCATTTTCAAGCTTGATTTTTGAGTTCAAGTTCTAGGGTTTAAGGTAAAGTTCTTGAAACTTGATTTCTTATTTTATTCATGAAATTCTAAGACCATATTTGACCTATGGTTGTCTTACTCTAGTCTTGGATGTTAATATATTTGTGTTTACTTTGATTTCAAGAGCTACTTGGTGGAGGAAGTTGATACAAAGGATCATACAAGGAGCTTAAGAAGCTACATCTAAGATAAGAGGGAGATTAACCTCATCAACCAATTATGGTGGTGAGGGACACAAAATTGTATGAAGGTGATGAATCCATGTGATGATTTATTCATCGTATTTGTGAAATTGTGTGGTTTGTATTTATTTTACTTATGTGATTTTATTGCTTTGATTTTTTACATGAACTTGTTATAGTAAGATTTTGAAGTTAAAGTATATAGTATGCTATAATAGTGTTAAAAAAGAAAGTAATTTTTAGCTCCAATGGCCATGGAGGTTCATGACCTCCAAGCCCTCCAAAGAGGAAATCCAATGCAAAATGTTTTATTAAATGTTAACTTAGAGGATTAGTGGAAATAAATTTAATTAAGTAATTACAAAATGAATATGGAAATGAATATATTTTTATTATTAAGTAAAAAGAGGATTTCGGTCATAGTATTGGAAATAGGATGGAGAATTAAGTTTGAAACTTAAAAGTATTTTATTTAAGAGGATTTTTTTAAGGAATATGGAAAAGGTTTTATTAAATTAAAATAAATGTAAGTTTTGGAAAGGATATTAGAAAATATTATTTAGAGGAGTTTTAGCAAGAAATAATTTTTAATGATAGTTTGGAGTTTAAAATATTTTATTTAAGAAAGTTTTATTAAGAGTAAAGAACAAAGATTTTGAGGTATTTTGAATTAATTTATATGATTTAGGTTTTAGTGAAAAAATGACAAAAATATTATTTAAAGGTGACTTAATAAGAAAATATTGGAATTTAGGTCCAATTTTTATATTAAATAAGAAAAGTTTTAAATTGAGTTTAGAATATTGAGAAAATATTTTACGCGATTAAAAATATGTAGAAAAACTCTTATGCGATTTAAAAATAGTGATTTTTAACTACGCGATTGAGAAAACGTTGAAAAATTATTACACAATTTGAAAACATAACAAAATTTTTACGCGATTATGAAAATGCGATAAAAATGCTACGCGATTGAGAGCAACGACAAGTTTTGCTGTCAGGCCGATATACTAGACCCGGAACAATTACTGTGTGTTTGTGGCTGGTGGTGGCTCATAATATGCATAACGTCATTTGACATGCATTGTTTGACAGACAGTGTCTGTTAAGGCTATTGTTGCCTAGGAGTTGAATTACACCTTAGTGCTGGTGCGAATTGCGTAGTGAAGATCTATGAATGATCTAGGAGACGTCGTGACGCAGAATTCATATATGGCTAGTTAGAAAGTGCTACTATGCTGTGGCAACCAATGCAAATGTACTGACGATCTCAACGAGATACTATTCCTATTCCCGATCTGGCGTAGAATGTCTTGTATAATGCCTGATGTGCACATTAAAAAATTATAGCACTTGGTCTGAGGCGGCTGATATACAGACATATCTTCTGGATCATTCTCTTCGAAATTGTGTTTAACTCCATGGAGTAGGAAATTGGTTCATTATGCATGTGCATAGTCAGTCATCATACTATTGTGATATATATGTGTTATGGTAATTATCCGCTATTTGATACAATGATTATATGATGCCATGAATATGTTTATTAATGCTGTAAATGAATGGTATCATTGCTGTTGATGTTCTTATGCTGCTATGATGGTATTGATGTAAGGGATCTCACCTCTTTATTGTATTATTTTGTTTGTTCCGTTCTATATTTATGTTTTGAAAAGACTGCGATGGCGGCAAAGAGGGATCTACTAGGTTTCATTAGACTACAATTTCTCGAAGGAGCTGATGCTTGGTGTGTTCATTGGGACACAGAGTATATAGAGTATTGTGGTGACATTACTCTATCCATAAGTAGGCCCACCATGGGGTCACTACTTTTTCTTTTATTGTTGTATATGTAAAGTTTGTTATACCTATCAGGGAGTTATGGAATGATCTCCACTATACTCCTAGGAAGGACTCCGAGATATCTTTTGCTCAGATTTCTATTAGTCAAAACATTCCTGGATAGGGAATTTGTCTTCTGAAGAGGACTCTTTTCTTTAGATGTTGTGAATTTAGGCCAGTCTAGGTTAGTTATGTTAGATGTTTATGCTTTTTGGGTATGCAAGTATAATGTACTTATGATTGTAGTAAACTTCATTTATATGTTAAGTATACTATTCAGTTCTTATGTCTGGTGTTTCTATAATTCGGTAAGTTTATGTTATCTACGAAAGAGAAATTTTATAACTAGTATTGTATAATATTAAATGTTTTATAACTTGGGTAAAGAATTAAAAGGTGTTAACTTGAAATGTAATGCCCTTTGGAGGGTGTTACAGCTGTGAGAGAAATGAAGAGAAGAAGTCAGATTTGGCTTCTTATAGCCAATCACTAAGGGTACCAAGAATCTCGATATGCTAAGAATGCTTAGATTCCACCGAATCCAGGTTCCTGATTTCCAACAGCTGTAGAAAGAGAAATTCGAGAATCAGATTTTCATTCCACAAATTTCTGACCTTCTCTCTCTAGATCTAGATTTTTCTCTTTTCTTTCTTCTTCTTCCTCAAGCTCCTTCGTGATGATGGCCATGGAGAGCTAAACTTCTGTAATCAATATGGAGATTCTTGAAGAAATTGCAGTTTGAATTCTTGAGATCTATGTTCTATTTTTGTATTTGAATTGCAATTGGATTCCTCTTCTTCTTCCTCTTCTTCTTGATCTTGAATGCATGAATGGTGATTCTATTTATGTTTGATCTGATTGGATCTTGATTTAAGATTGAGAATTGTGATGAATTTAGGTTGATTAATCTGAATTAATCACAGAATTAAAGAGGTTAGGTTACTAATTTGTGCCAAGGTTAATTGAATTCAGAGATCAAATTAACATAGATCCAAACATGAATTATGCGATTACGAATTTGTGTGTCAATTATTAATTGAATTCTCAATGATTGTCTAGTATGAATTCTAGATTTGATGTAGTGATTTTGGGTAAATCCCAATTAACCATTCAATTGCACTTCAAATGTTTGTTGAAAGTTCTATGATAGAATCAATTCAATTGCGGATAGGTTTCTGAATCAATTGCTCTTTTAATTGAATTTATCTCACTTTAATTCTATTATTTTCATATTCTGAATTCTCAAATCCTTTTCCCCAATTTTGGCTTGATTTGATTAAATTGTATTTACAATCCTTGAGAGACGATCTGGTGTTGTTTCTTATGCTACAAGCCATAGCCATAACTCGGTTATAATTTTAATTGAATTCGGCGCTTGTCAATGAGGAAATTGCTTGTTTCCTATTATGCAAGGAATGGTGAATGTTCTAGGATCCTTGCAATTAGGGGGCATATTTGGTTGGATCAAGGCAGAAACATTTCTTCCCATGCTCACTTTCTTATTTCCTTTTAAACTTCTCTTATGAGTGCATAGCTCCTTCAAGAATTTGGCATACTTTGGAATCTGCTTGATTGCATCCAGGAGGGGGATATTGATTTTCTACCTTCCTGAATGTCTCTATGATTCTCTTTCCATTTCTGCTTGAGCTATCTGCTTAGACTGTATAACCCTATTTGGAAATGGTAGTGAAATGGTCAAGTCTGATATCTTTGCACATTTCTTCTATGTCACAGATTTCTAGACTAAGCTATTTATTTTCTATGATTTTTTTTATTTTTCGTCAATCTTTGGTTACTGCATTGGTTGTGGTAGACTAGGACCATTAACTTCTTTACCACTTCTTAAGGTAATGGCACTCATATTACCTATTTGGTTATTGACTGTTTGTGAAGGCAATTTGCTCGGCCCTTGACTTTTCAACTCACTCATAGTGATTGCCAACTACCCAATCTGAGTCTGTAAATTCTGAATGATGGCATTGACATTTTGTTGGAACTGAATGTTGTTTATGGCCATCTATTTCATCAAGTCTTCCAAGGATGGCTCGGCTTGAGTGGCTTGGATAGACTGTTGCACAACTTGTTGCTGGCTGAATGCAAGTGGTTGGTATCTAAATTGCTGCTGCTACTAGGGCTGTTGTTGCTTACCAGAATTCCTATATCTTAGGTTGGGATGGTCCTTCTAGCCAAGGTTATAAGTACTAGCAAATGGGTCATATCTGGGTTTTTGCCATGACCATTGATATTGGAGTTTACTAGGAAAAATACCAACTGCTACAACATGATAAGCTTGTATGGCAGAATTATCTTCCTGAAGTGTTGGATAAGCATTTGTAAGATGAGATGGACAAGAGCAAATTCCACACACTTTTGCAAGCTCTTGTATAGAAACTGGTACATGTTGTCCCACTGCTAATTGCCTCACCAAGTAAGTCAATTCATCAAGTCTGTGCTCCATTCTCTGTTGGTCTATATGAGAAAATTGAACTTCATTGACTCCTCTGATTGAGGTAAGGACTCTTGAGCCAAATTGTCGAGCATTAGCTGCCATATTTGCTATCAAATCTCTTGCTACAGTAGGGGTTTTATCCACCAAGGCACTTCTAGAGGCAGCATCCACCATACTTCTGTCCATTAGCAGCTAACCCTCATGGAAATATTAAATCAAAAGTTGATCATTGATTTGGCGGTGGGGACAGCTCGAGCACAACTTCTTGAATCTCTCCCAATATTCATGCAAGGTCTCACCTGGTGTTTGCCTTAGGCCACAAATGTCCTTCCTAATTGTAGCAGCTCTGGAGGCAGGAAAGAATTTCTCCAAGAACAACCTCTTCATATCATCCCAACTCATGATAGAACCTAGTGAAAGGTAGAACAGCCAATCCTTGGCTGTGTAACACCATTGTGGGGATGTCACATTTATGAATGCAATAAAATAAAATAAAATAAAACTCTTACCCAAGTTGTAAAACATTTGATACTTAAATAAAATTTGTGGTAAATTTTTTTTCCTTTTATAATTATGGCATTAAATAAAATAACACAGAACATAAAATTAAACAAAGTATAATCACGCCATAATATATATATGATTCTTCTTTAGTACATGCATAATTTACAACTACAAGTATTTAACAAAGCAGTAAAGAGTTGACACGAAACTAAGACACAGTATTGCCCAAGTGCACCTCAGAGCTCTCTAACCCTCCGATGGATCATCCTCAGAAAGATCATCGAAAGTCAGAGCTCCTGGAGGTCCCATAGTTCTACGGACACGAGTCCGGGCCATAGACTCGCTACTGAGCTCACTAGGCGCATGGAATATTCCCTGCCAATAACGCCTAAGAGTCAGTGGCAACTCTAGATGTAAATATAACATAGTAGCGAATATGACATCTCCATCATACTCTCTACATAGGGACACAGTCAGACGTCCCACATAAACAACTGTCCCTCTATCCATTCGCATACGCCAGGCCTCAGAACCTCCGTGAAACTCAAGTCTCACAAACCCAAAGAATCCTGGCAACGCCATGATCTCAAGATCAGTCTTGATGATCAGGGTGATCTACCGGCTCCTTTTCCTCGTACAGCTCACCCGGCTGTCGCTCGTCCGGATACTGTATCTCAAGATCCTGATCCTCTTCTTCCTCAAACTCTTTACTAAAATAATATAATAATATCGAGAAAACATATAGAGAAGTGAGACAATCTACATCACTACCCGCATGGCAATAAAGAAAACTACAGTACAAAACAACTATCACAACAGTACATACCAACATATCATGCATAATATATCAAGCAATACATAGTAAAATAACACATGCAATATTGGAAAGCAATAAATCATACAGTTTATCACAGATTATGGTAAGCAGTAAAATGTAGATAATGCATGAACACACACCGATTCGTTCCTACTCCATGGAGCTAAACACAGATATCTGAGAGAATAATCCGAATAGAAACTAAGAATACTTTATGGTTACCCAACCAAACTATTGCACTGTCAAACATCGTGTCTATAGTGCACAGTCCAAACATCGTGTAGTAGTACACAGTCAATACACCGTGCACTACAGGCATAGTACGTAATAGTCTCCTCAAGATCCCAATTAAGAATAGTGTTTGTCAAGATCATTAGTGTGTTGCCCGTTACCACGGCCCAGAGGAGCAACCCACTGTCCCCATGTGGAATTCTCCGCACACTAAAGCCTCCAAGTTCATAAATGAACCACACTACGCTTATCACACCAAAACACGGTGTAATTCGCCTCATCAATCAATCGCCAATTATCAACTAAATTGACACAATACTCTAAGCATGATTTAAAATTACAAAAATACCCTTATTATCTAAATTTTATCATAATTACGAAAATACCTTTAGTTATAAAATACCAAAGTATAGTATGTCCCACTTGACAGTATTACACAACAACATGTCCGGGTCCACCACTTTGGCCCGACAGCAAAACTCACTATAATGTTCAATCGCGTAGGAATTTTATCACATTTTCACAATCTCATCATTTTCACAAGCGTTTTTAAATCACGTAAATATATTTTGACATTTTTAAACATCGCAAAATGTTTTTAAATCATTTTCCCAATCACGTAAGATTTTTAATTCATTTTCTTAACCGAATAACTTAAAATTATCCTTTTAAATATGTGTAGGCTATATCTATTACATTTAAAATAAGTAGAGTATTTTCCTTGTGTTCTAAATATAGTATGGAATCTTTTCATTTTATTCGCTTGATTTTAGTAAATTTCGGCAGCATTTTGCCTATAAAATCAGTATAAGGTATTTTTGACATTTTTCCACTAAATTTCATTTATTTTAATTGTTACCTATCAGTCACGCATTAAAAATTGCTAACACGCTTCCAAATTTATAAAATGAGCTTTACGTTAGTATTTTTCAAGCGTTTGCTTTATTTCTTACCTAAACTAAGTTCTGCTACTTTAGAATTCTAGGACTGAATTTATTCTTTTTGTTTTCTCAACGATTCATTGGAATCAATTTATTTTGTAAATCCATTACCTAACCTATCTTAGAAAATAAAATAGTATGTTGGCCAAAATCGAAAATAAAATGGTATTCAATTATATACTAAATGGCATGTTGGCCATAATTAATCAAAATTATTCATAAATCCATTATTTCACTTAGATCCTTTAAATCAGAGATTTAGAAAATTGCTGAGAACATTTTGGTTTTCTGTTTGATGTAAGGTCGTGAGCCTCATTCTGTGTTCTTTGGAACACTCATGCAAATCGTTACATGTTATTCACATCCTACTTTAATAATTATACAATTATAAACATATGCAATTATATAATCACATACAATATACATACAATATATTTTAAAGCTATAAGCATGCATATTAAAAATAAATCACAAATAGGAAAGCATTTAAACAATCACACAAATAATAAAAATGATAAACAATCACACAAATGAATCCTTATGGATTCGGTACACACAACAAATCCATTTTCCCATCACCACTTAGGGTTGATGAGATTAAATATCCATCTTACCTCTTGAAGACAATTAATCGGTTAGTTTCCTCCTTTGTTTGAAATTCGTACAACCTCCCAAACAAATCCCTAAAATTCTTAAACAATTAGTAAAAACACATACAAGGTTTAATATTGAAAAACCATGGAACAATCATGGTTAGAAAAATTAGAAATCAAACTTTGAACCATAGAAACAAAACTTACCCTTAAGAAAGTAAGAAAAAGGTTGAATTTTGGACAAGATAGAGTAGTTTTTTGGCAAAACTTTGTGTATGAAAAGTGTTTAGAATAGGATTTGGATTTAGGAAATATGAAGAGATAAAATTATAGAGGTTGGTTGGTGGTATTTGGGATGCTTGGCCGAATAGAGTGAGAGAGAAATGGAAGAAAAAGTGTGCATGGGTTCTTGGTATTTTTGAAGAGAAAATAGAATGCTTGATTAGGATAAGTGTGAAAATAAAAGTGAAGAGTGTAAAATTATGGGCTGCTGGCGTGAGTGAGTGTTTTGGGTGATGTTGAGTGTTCAATTTTGCATGGTAAATATCTAAATGAGTTCACATGGTGGTGCACATGGCTTATATCTTGTTGGAGAGTTCAAGAACCTTGTAGAACCAAGCCAACTAACCTCCTTGGCTGCTGCCCAAAAAAACCGTGTGGCTCTTCATCATTTTAGGGACTTAATTGTTGTCAAATTACACCTAATCACATGCTAATTAATTAGGTAATTAGTTAGGTTAAATATCCTAATCAATCTTAATTAACATTCTAATCATATAACTAATTAGTTTAATATATATTAACATATATTATAACCTTTAATCAATATTAGGATATCTAATTAGTATTTAGATTATAATTAATTAAGAACTAAACTAGTTCACTTAGTTTGCTAATTAGGTAATTAGATTAACCAAATTAAGCTTAATTAGCTACTAACCAAATTCAAGCCTACTATTTTTGACTTAATTCTCACCATTGATTTCATCTTTAATTCCTAGCCCTAGATTACATCTAAGATAGATATTGATTAGTCATAAAACTAGAATTCTAATCTCACCATTGATTAGATCAACAGCTAAGATTAAATGCTTCCTAACTAAGTCTTCATCCAATGGTCCAAATGAAAGTCTATGCTCCCTTCGTTGATCCATTCTTATTGGTTTAAAAAGTCAAGCCACTTTCGTGGACTTGCTCTCATTGGCTAGAATTTGTCCAGTCAGAATTGTTTGACTATTTTTCTTAAATGCGGGTCCCACAATACTTTTAAAGATCTATGGTCAAATCGAAGCAGATTTCTACTGTTTTTGAGACAGTAGGTACTGTAATATAAAATAATATTATAATAATATAAATTTATTTTATTACACATTAAAATCCTAAAATTTACGAGATTAATATATATATCAATCAGAATTGGGTTTAGTAAGATCCCCTAGCTCCAATTAATTAAAATAAGATTTTTTCGGCCAGAAAAGTATTATTTCCTTGGGTCGGAGCAAATCACACACAACAGTCAAGAACACTCTCGAAACAGTCAAATTAAATTTACTGCTCACAGAATTCACAAAACAGTACATTTCGGGACTATATTGTAATTATCCCAAAAGTTGGGGTATTACAACTCTCCCTTACTAATAAGAATTTCGTCCCTGAAATTCATCATACATCAAACAATTGAGGATATTACTCCCTCATCCTATCCTCTAACTCCCATGTAGCATCTCCCGTTACATCGTTGCACACTACCTTCACCAGCTCAATCATCTTCCCTCGAAGTTGTTTCACTCTCTTGTCCTCGATTCTAACAGGAAGTGTTTCATACGTCAAATTATCCTTCAGCTGTACTGCATCAGGTTATATCACATGAGTTGGATCGGGAATGTATTTCCTCAACTAGGACACATGAATACATTATGGAGATTGGATAGAAAAGGCGGTAAAGCTATTTGATAAGCTACAGCACCAATCCGACGAATAATTTGATAAGGCCCTATAAACTTAGGAGTAAGCTTCCTAGATTTGATAACTTTTTCGACACCAGTCATAGGCGTAACTCATAAGAATACATGATCACCTTCTTCAAATTCCAAAGGTCATCTTCGTTTATCAGCATAGCTCTTCTGACGGCTTTGAGTTGTTCGCATCTTCTCCTGAATCATCTTCACCTTTTCCGTAGTCTGCTGCACAAGATCAGGACCAATAGTCATACTCTCTCCATCTTGATACCAACACAAAGGTGTTCGGCATCGTCGTCCATAAAGTGCTTCATAGGGTGCCATCCCTATGCTCGAGTGAAAACTATTATTGTAGGTGAATTCTATCAAAGACAGAAATTCATCCCAACTCCCTTGTTGTTCTAATACACAAGCACGCAACAAATCCTCCAACGACTGAATCATTTTCTCCGTCTGACCATCAGTCTGCGAATGATATGCAGAACTCAATCGCAATTTAGTTCCTATAGCTTCTTGCAAACTTTGCCAGAGTCTCGACGTAAACCTTGGATCTCTATCAGAAACTATACTTGCAGGCACACCATGAAGTCTAACAACTTTGTCGATATATATCTGGGTTAAACATTCCAATGAATACTTAATATTGATCGGCAAGAAATGTGCTGATTTCGTAAGCCTATCAACTATAACCCATATAGAATCATGACCCTTCCTGGTCCTCGGAAATCCAGTAACGAAATCCATCGAGATGCTATCCCATTTCCACTCTGGAATAGTCAAAGGTTGTAATGTACCAGTAGGCCTTTGATGTTCCATTTTTGCCTTCTGACAAACAAGACAAGACGTCACACGTTTCGCTACATCTCTCTTCATTCTTGGCCACCAAAATAGTCGTTTCAAGTCTTGATACATCTTTGTCATCCCCGGATGCACACTCAAATTACTAGTATGAGCTTCATCCAAAATTGCTTTCTTGAGTTCGGGATCATCAGGTATACAAACTCTTCCTTCAAACCTCAAGATTCCATCAGATCCTTCCTCCATCGTCGCTTTATGACCTTGCTTCAACAATTCCTTTTCGTTCTGTAAAAATGCATCCTCATCTTGTTTCTCTCGGATTACTTCTAGCAAGTCATTTAAAACTACAACTCTACTTAGACAAATCTTCCTAGGTACCAACTCTATTGATAACCATAGATCTCTGAATTGATTCATCAGCTCTTCCTCCTTTATCATCATAGTAGAAACGCTAACCACCTTTCTGCTCAAAGCATCTGCCACCACATTCGCTTTTCCTGGATGGTATTGAAGCTGAAAATCATAGTCCTTCAAAAATTCCAACCATCGCCTCTGCCTCATATTCAATTCTTTTTTATCAAACAAGTATTTTAAGCTCTTGTGATCGCTAAAGACATTGAACATAGCTCCATACAGAAAATGCCTCCACACTTTCAACGCAAAAACTACTACAACTAGCTCCAAATCGTGCGTTGGGTAGTTCCTCTCATGAACCTTCAACTGTCTTGAAGCATAAGCTACTACATTCCGATCTTGCATCAACACATATCCTAACCCATGGTAAGATGCATCACAATACACCTCAAAAGATTTGTTAGGATCCGGCAAAATTAACACTAGTGCAGTCGTTAATCTTTTCCTCAGCTCTTGGAAACTCGCTTCATGTTCCTCCGTCCAATCAAAAACTTAGCTCTTCCTCGTGAGTTATGTAAGTGGTCCAGCTATCTTGGAAAAACCTTCAATAAACCTTTGGTAATATCCGGCTAATCCAATAAAACTTCGAACCTCAGTCATAGTCTTAGGCCTTTCCCACTGCAAAACAGTCTCCACCTTTGCTGGGTCTACCGCAATACCTTCCTTGGAAATTACGTGACCTAGAAATTGAACTTCTTCCAACCAAAACTCGCACTTTGCCAATTTTGCATACAGCTTCTTCTCCTTCAAAATCTGGAGAACTATACTGAGATGTTCAGCATGCTCTTCTTGACTTTGAGAATAGATCAGAATATCATCAATAAAGACAACGACAAATTTGTCTAGGTATGGATGAAAAATCCTATTCATATAGTCCATGAATATTGCAGGAGCATTCGTCACTCTGAACGGCATCACTTGATATTCATAATGTCCATAACGAGTTCGGAAAGCTGTTTTAGGTATATCATCAACCTTGACACGAATCTGATGATAACCTGATCACAGATCTATCTTAGAGAATATAGCGGCTCCCTTCAACTGATCCATTAAGTCATCAATCCTTGGTAGTGGATACCTATTCTTTATAGTAACCTTATTCAGCTGACGATAATTAACACAAAGACGCAAAGTTCCATCCTTCTTCTTGACTAGTAGCACTGGTGCTCCCTATGGTGAAACACTAGGTCGCACAAACTGCTTCTCCAACAATTCCTCCAATTGCTTTTTCAACTCTGCCAACTCTGCAGGCGACATTCGGTATGGTGCAATCGAAATAGAACCTGCTCCAGGCACTAAGTCGATAGAGAATTCGATCTCCCTCTCCGGTGGCAAACCGGGTACATCATCAGGAAAAATCTCTGGAAACTCATTGACGACAGGAATAGCGCTCACATCTTTCTCGTTCTTGACTTCTAAGGAAGACAGCAACATAAAACCTTGAGCTCCATCCCTCAACAATGACTTGACCTTAACAGCAGTCAAGAATCCAGAACTTTCTTCCTTAGGAAAAACTATGGTCTTGCTTGCACAGTCTATCAGGATATGGTTAGAAGATAACTAGTTCATTCCTAATATTATGTCTATCTTAACAAGAGGTAAACAAATCAAGTTAACCGAAAACATACGATCCTTTATAACAACAGGACAGTTCATACATATCTTGGATATAACAACAGGCTTAGCAGTTGGTGTAGAAACAATCAATTGAAAACTCAGAGAAGACACAAGCAGTTTTAAACGTTCCACACAATCATATGCAATAAATGAGTGTGTTGCACCCGAATCATATAGCAAAGTCAGGTGATTACCTTCAATGACACCTTCTCCTTGAATAAGATCTTCAGATTGAGAAGCTTCGGTTCCAGTCATCGTATACACTCGCCCTCCAGATCTCGGCTGAGCAGCACAAACATTTCTTACAGCAGGCTTCCTTTCCGGCTGAGTGCAATCCCTAGAAACATGTCCAGGTTTTCTGCAGTTGAAATAGATCGTTCCTTTGATCGAGCAATCTGTAGATATATGGCCACTCTTACCACACTTAAAACATGTCAGTGTAAACGCCACATTCTGACCAGCTCGGTTTCTGCTAGAACTTCCCCCAACAGATGAACGTTGAGGCTGACTTCCTAACGGTCTCGCATAAGGCTTTCTCTGAAATCGGGTATTACTGCTACTACCTCCCCTTAGGAACCTAGTCGGTCCAAAATTAGGATTCCTCTGATCTCGGGACGGCTCCAACGCCTCGAGTCTTCGACAAGTGTCCATCAACACAGGAAATTCTCTCATCCTCATAGGTAGCACTGCACGCCTCAGCTCTACCCTTAACCTATCTTCAAACTTTTGGCACTTCCATACCTTATCTGGTCGGATTTGGAAATATCTTGAGAATTTCAACAAACTCTCAAATTTTGCAGCATATTCCCCAATAGTCATATTCCCTTGACGTAGACCAAGAAATTCCATTTCCTTGGCATGTCGAGCAGTACCGGGAAAGTACTTCTCCAGAAATACTTTGCAAAACACCTCCCAGGTGATCTCAGTCCCTTCAGCTTACCATAATTGGTGGGTATTTCTCCACCAATTCTCAGCATCTCCTCTTAACATATAAGCAGCATATGTTACCTTCTTATTTTCTGTGCACCTCATTCCTTCAAATACTCTCTCCAAGTCTTGAATCCAAAGACTCGCCTTCTCAGGGTCAAACTCGCCTCTAAACTGCGGCGGGTTGTTGCGCCTAAACTCAGACAAATTCAAAGCATCAGCAGTCGCATCTTGCTGTTGAGCTGCTCTTTGATTTTGCTGTGTAATTATATCTGCCATTCGCTGCATAGCATCAGTAACTACAATCATTGGATCCACATCTCGTTCCATTTTTGCACGCCTTCCTCTTCCTCCAGACATCTTCTTTCTTCAACAAGACAAAACAATGTCAGATGTAACCTTTCGGAAACAAATCATAGAGATTCACACAACACAAGCAAAAATAGACCTAACCACAACCCCAAAAGGCTCTAACTTGGGCTTTGATACCAACTAATTTAACACCCTTGTGGGGATGTCACATTTATGAATGCAATAAAATAAAATAAAATAAAACTCTTACCCAATTTGTAAAACATTTGATACTTAAATAATATTTGTGGTAAAAATTTTTTCCTTTTATAATTATGGCATTAAATAAAATAACACAGAACATAAAATTAAACAAAGTATAATCACGCCATAATATACATATGATTCTTCTTTACTACACACATAATTTACAATTACAAGTATTTAACAAAGCAATAAAGAGTTGACACGAAACTAAGACACAATATTGCCCAAGTGCACCTCAGAGCTCTCTAACCCTCTGATAGATCATCCTCAGAAAGATCATCGAAAGTCAGAGCTCTTGGAGGTCCCATAGTTCTACGGACACGAGTCCAGGCCGTAGACTCGCTACTGAGCTCACTAGGCGCATGAAATATTCCCTGCCAATAACGCCTAAGAGTCAGTGGCAACTCTAGATGTAAATATAACATAGTAGTGAATATGACATCTCCATCATACTCTCTACATAGGGACACAGTCAGATGTCCCACATAAACAACTGTCCCTCTATCCACTCGCATATGCCAGGCCTCAGAACCTCCGTGAAACTCAAGTCTCACAAACCCGAAGAATCTTGGCAACGCCATGATCTCAAGATCAGTCTTAATGATCAGGGTGATCTACCGGCTCCTCTTCCTCGTATAGCTCGCTCGGCTGTCGCTCGTCCGGATACTGTATCTCAAGAGGCTGATCCTCTTCTTCCTCAAACTCTTCACGAAAATAATATAATAATATCGAGAAAACATATAGAGAGGTGAGACAATCTACATCACTACCCGCATAGCAATAAAAAAAATGACAGTACAAAATAACTATCACAACAGTACATACCAACATATCATGCATAATATATCAAGCAATATATAGTAAAATAACACATGTAATATTGGAAAGCAATAAATCATACAGTTTATCACAGATTATGGTAAGCAGTAAAATGCAGATAATGCATGAACACACACCGACTCGTTCCTACTCCATGGAGCTAAACACGGATATCTGAGAGAATAATCCGAATAGAAACTAAGAATACTTTATGGCTGCCCAACCAAACTATTGCACTGTCAAACATCGTGTCTATAGTTCACAGTCTAAACATCGTGTAGTAGTACACAGTCAATACACCGTGCACTACAGGCATAGTATGTAATAGTCTCCTCAAGATCCCGATTAAGAATAGTGTTTGTCAAGATCATTAGTGTGTTGCCCGTTACCACAGCCCAGAGGAGCAACCCACTATCCCCATGTGGAATTCTCCGCACACTAAAGCCTCCAAGTTCATAAATGAACCACACTACGCTTATTATACCAAAACACGGTGTAATTCGCCTCATCAATCAATCGCCAATTATCAACTAAATTGACACAATACTCTAAGCATGATTTAAAATTACAAAAATACCCTTATTATCCAAATTTTACCATAATTATGAAAATACCCTTAGTTATAAAATACCAAAGTATAGCATGTCTCACTTGACAGTACTACACCACAACATGTCCGAGTCCACCACTTTGGCCCGATAGCAAAACTCACTGTATCGTTCAATCGCGTAGGAATTTTATCGCGTTTTCACAATCTCGTCGTTTTCACAAATGTTTTTAAATCTCATAAATATATTTTGACGTTTTTAAACATCGCAAAATGTTTTTAAATCATTTTCTCAATCGCGTAAGATTTTTAATTCATTTTCTTAACTGAATAACTTAAAATTATCCTTTTAAATATGTGTAGATTATATCTAGTACATTTAAAATACGTAGAGTTTTTTCCTTGTGTTCTAAATATAGTATGGAATATTTTCATTTTATTCGCTTGATTTTAGTAAATTTCGGCAGCATTTTACCTATAAAATCAGTATAAGGTATTTTTGACATTTTTCCACTAAATTTCATTTATTTTAATTGTTACCTATCAGTCACACATTAAAAATTGCTAACGCGCTTCAAAATTTATAAAATGAGCTTTACGTTAGTATTTTTCAAGCGTTTGCTTTATTTCTTACTTAAACTAAGTTCTGCTACTTTAGAATTCTAGGATTGAATTTATTCTTTTTATTTTCTCAACGATTCATTGGAATGAATTTATTTTGTAAATCCATTACCTGACCTATCTTAGAAAATAAAATAGTATGTTGGCCAAAATCAAAAATAAAATGGTATTCATTTATATACTAAATGGCATGTTGGCCATAATTAATCAAAATTATTCATAAATCCATTATTTCACTTAGATCCTTTAAACCAGTGATTTAGAAAATTGCTAAGAACATTTTGGTTCTCTGTTTGATGTAAGGCTGTGAGCCTCATTCTGTGTTCTTCAGAACATTCATGCAAATCGTTACATATTATTCACATCCTACTTTAATAATTATATAATTATAAACACATGCAATTATATAATCATATACAATATACATACAATATATTTTAAAGCTATAAGCATGCATATTAAAAATAAATCACAAACAGGAAAGCATTTAAACAATCACACAAATAATAAAAACGATAGACAATCACACAAATGAATCCTTATGGATTCGGTACACACAACAAATCCATTTTCCCATCACCACTTAGGGTTGATGAGATTAAATCTCCCTCTTACCTCTTGAAGACAATTAATCGGTTAGTTTCCTCCTTTCTTTGAAATTTGTACAACCTCCCAAACAAATCCCTAAAATTCTTAAACAATTAGTAAAAACACATACAAGGTTAAATATTGAAAAACCATGGAACAATCATGGTTAGAAAAATTAGAAATCAAACTTTGAACCATAGAAACAAAACTTACCCTTAAGAAAGTAAGAAAAAGGTTGGATTTTGGACAAGATAGAGTAGTTTTTTCGTAAAACTTTGTGAATGAAAAGTGTTTAGAATAGGATTTGGGTTTAGGAAATATGAAGAGATAAAATCATAGAGGTTGGTTGGTGGTATTTAGGATGCTTGGCCGAATAGAGTGAGAGAGAAATGGAAGAAAAAGTGTGCATGGGTTCTTGGTATTTTTGGAGAGAAAATAGAATGCTTGATTAGGATAAGTGTGAAAATAAAAGTGAAGAGTGTAAAATTATGGGCTGCTGGCATGAGTGAGTGTTTTGGGTGATGTTGAGTGTTCAATTTTGCATGGTAAATATCTAAATGAGTTCACATGGTGGTGCACATGGCTTATGTCATGTTGGAGAGTTCAAGAACCTTGTAGAACCAAGCCAACTAACCTCCTTGGTTGCTGCCCAAAAAAATAGTGTGGCTCTTCATTTTAGGGACTTAATTGTTGTCAAATTACACCTAATCACATGCTAATTAATTAGGTAATTAGTTAGGTTAAATATCCTAATCAATCTTAATTAACATTCTAATCATATAACTAATTAGTTTAATATATATTAACATATATTATAACCTTTAATCAATATTAGGATATCTAATTAGTATTTAGATTATAATTAATTAAGAACTAAACTAGTTCACTTAGTTTACTAATTAGGTAATTAGATTAACCAAATTAAGCTTAATTAGCTACTAACCAAATTCAAGCCTACTATTTTTGACTTAATTCTAACCTTTGATTTCATCTTTAATTCCTAGCCCTAGATTACATCTAAGGTAGATATTGATTAGTCATAAAACTAGAATTCTAATCTCACCATTGATTAGATCAACGGCTAAGATTAAAGACTTCCTAACTAAGTCTTCATCCAACGGTCCAAATGAAAGTCTATGCTCCCTTCGTTGACCCATTCTTATTGGTATAAAAAGTCAAGTCACTTTCGTTGACTTGCTCTCATTAGCTAGAATTTGTCCAGTCAGAATAGTTTGATTATTTTTCCTAAACGCGGGTCCCACAGTACTTTTAAAGATCCGTGGTCAAATGAAACAAATTTCTACTATTTTTGGGACAGGAGGTACTGTAATATAAAATAATATTATAATAATATAAAATTATTTTATTACACAGTTAAATCCTAAAAATTATGAGATTAATATATATATCAATCAATTGGATTTAGTAGGATGCCCCAGCTCTAATTAATTAAAATAAGATTTTTTCGGCCAGAAAATTATTATTTCCTTGGCTTAGAGCAAATCACACACAACAGTCAAGTACACTCTCGGAACAGTCAAATTAAATTTACTGCTCACAGAATTCACAAAACAGTACATTTTGAGACTATATTGTAATTATCCCAAAAGTTGGGGTGTTACAAGTTGCATCAACAAGTGAGAAAGGGAATGCTTTTAGCTTGATATACTCCTCAGGGATCCTTGCGGCTTCATGGTTGAACAAACCACATGGAACTCCTTTAGGTGCTTGTGGGGGTCCTCACCTGCAAGACTATAAAAATTGGGCAACAAGTGTATTAATCCATATTTTAACTCCAAGTCAGCATCAAGATCAGGATATTGAATGCATAAAGATTAGTAAGTTACATTAGGAGTAGCAAGTTCCTTAAGGGTCCTATTACACATGTTATCAGTCATGGTTTCAGAATTACTTAAGATCTCAGGTTCACTCTTAGATTCAATGTCAATTAAATTTAGAAGCAATTCTTTCACTTAGCCTACGAGCACTAATCAACCTATAAAATGTTCTATCAATCTCAGGATCAAAATCAAACAAGTTTTTAGGATTAGACCTAGTCATGCACCAATTAGGGTATGAAACAGTGGTAGACAGTTAGGAACACGTCCAAAATGAGTGAATGACATTTACAAGGAGATCTTGCAATGCAATTGTCACAAAAGGTAGCAAAAGAATGATCAACAGCAGTAATAACCAATGTAATAGTAACAACAATGTAGCAGAATACAATTAGCAGTTATGATCAGAATACAATGACAGAACAAGAGTTGATTATTAGTAAAAGCAAGAACAAGAGTTAGTATGGGCACTTAATATGATCATATTGCAATTAACACATCCCTAACAATGACACCAAAATTTTGACGAGTACCGAACTCAATCAAAATTGTAACTGAGTTATACCTATGGCTTATAGCATAGGAGTCAACACGAGATCGTCTCTCAAGGATTGTAATTATAATTGGATCAGATCAAGCAAATATTGGGGAAGTTAATGGACAAAAATGAGAAAACATAATTAGATAACAAAAACTAGAAAATAGAATAGAAAAAGAATTATGCAAATAGAAACAGAATTTTGAAATAGGAAAAGAATTATGCGAATGGAAACAGGAGGAAAAATGGGCAATTTCAAGTAAATGGAGAATCAAAATTGAAAATCAAAATGCAGAAACAGAATTCAAATAAATGAAAGAAATCAGAATTAAAAATCAACCAATCTAAGAGAATTAACCAATCATGATTTTAATCCATCCTTGATTACTACAGATCCATCCAACTATCAACCAAATCCTTGGTCTTAGATCACATCAAGATGCCTCTTAATGATCCATGGATCTTCTACTAGAAACACTTTCAAGATTCAATTAATTAAGGTTAGACAAATTAAGCATCCATCCAAAGCCGAAATTAAGTTAAAAACCAAGATGCAACCAAGCCAAACATTTCATCAAACACCTTCAATGCACTATTTAGTCTCTGAAATCATCTCTTTGCACATGGTTATTAAACAATTAACATATGAAAATTTCAATCAAATTAAGCATTCAACCAGAATTAACAAAAAGAGGAAGAGGAAGGGAAACTTAATTAATAGATTAATATTTAACAACTAAAACGAAATCTCAAGATTAATCATCAAGTTGTCAATCTGTTGGATTGATCAAGTGCTCTACCCCTTCATGAATAGGAGGGAAGAACTCATAAAAAGCAAAGAAAGAAAAATGAAAATCTAGAAAGAATGGGGAAAAGAGAGTTCTAGAGAGAAGATGAAAGTATAGAATGAAAAGTGTATTTTCAGACTCCCCCTTTCTAACCCTATAACTTCCCCCTAAATTAGCCTCTAGTGTCTCATTACACTTCCCAAACACAGTTGGGCCTTGTAGGAATATAATGCGCTAAGTCTCCTCTGAATTGGATTTGAGTTGACTAAGATATGCTCACTTTAATGTCATATACTCCCCAAACCCAAGTCTAAACTTCCAGGCTCAATTAGGTCTACTAGACATTTGATTGAGACTTCAAGCTCTTCATCAAAGTTGTAGATCTTCCTCTCAGCTTTCCTACAAGATAAAATGCATTATTTTTGGATATCTAAAACTCAAGTTATGGCTGAAATACAAAAATAGCATCAAAACTCAATAATGCTAGAAAAATTCAATTAGGCCCAATTTGGGCCCAAACTTACAAAACATGACCAAGCATCAATTAATTAAGTACATGAAGAGTGTAGATAACTAAAAATGAGGGTTTATTAATGTATAAAATATATGATTATCAATATGATCTTCCAAAATTCCATATAGCTCATTCCAATCCTTTATGATTTCAAAATAAATTCTCCATATTTATTTCTATCTTTTTAGCTATTTAAGCAAAATATTAAACTATTTCGAGCTATTTCTTATATTCAATGTTATAGATTTACACTCAATTCAACCCAAGCAATTTACCAAAGTTATCAAGTAAATTATACCAATCTTATTGAGCTACTATAACCCTGATTAGTATCCTTAGGTTGGAGAGAATGTTACAGTCATGGTTATCGGTATAGAGTAATAATAGTACTCTTACGTTTGTGAGGGGAAGGTATTCACTTATTACTAAGTAGGGCAAAGGCTTTTAGGCCTATCCTGCTTAGCATATATAAAGGAATAAAGGTTCCTAGGAGATAAGTAAGTGGCATGTGTTTTCTAGAAACTAAAATCTACATTAGCATTACAGAATCATATTATTAGGACTTGTGTGAGCATAACCATACACCATAGCATAAAGCATTGCATTTGTTGACAATTGTATGGGCAGATGTCTTGCTTGCTTGATGATATCTTACGATTGTATTGGCGATTGTTTAATATCATTGATAGTTATAAATATGAGTTAAGATTATGGCTTGCCTTGTGAATGTTACATAGGGTTGTATGTATATTCTAATGGTGTTGAGCAGTGGCTCATTTATATGTTGCAGGCATAATCTTATGTTTATAGTGTGGTTTATTTATTACGAATGATTAAACTCTGGTATTAGTTACTTATACTGAGAAATTGTGATTTCTCATCCTGCTATGTTTCCTGTAAATCCAGGTACAGGCAAAGGAATGCAAAAGAAGTAGAAGAACTAGTGTAGTTTATTTTGTTTCTTTTGAGAATATGTTGTATATTTATTTTATGTTGCTTGAGGTTGTATAAAGTTATGTATTACAATGTGCCTTGTGAGGTTATGATGTATGCATATAATTTTTTCTTGTTTAGGCTCTCCATATTTATTTGCGTGAATGAATGATATAGGTTTAGTTTGTTGTTTTAAGTTAGAAGTCATATAACTAGTGCTGTGCACTTTATATATAGTAGATATATCAGGTTCTCAGTATTAGGATGTTACAAGTAGCTGCACAATGAGGGTAGTGAGTAATGGGAAATGGGTGCATCTTGTCTCTTTTGCTTACTATATTTATATGAGCGTATGAGGGTTTTTAGTGTCTAAACATTCAATGCATACTGAATGCTGCCACCTAGGATCGTGGCGACACGATCGTGGGAGACAGGATAGTGGGGACAGGGTCATGAGGCTGCTATCCTTCTGTCTTCACTTGCCTGCTCGCATTGGATACTATCAAAGTTTGTTCTTATCGTTATGCCTAGCATTTTGGTTGTTTCATGTGCACAATACACTTAGGTGCCAGCCTGGCGGGTTGAGTTGCTCTAATTCTTTAGGCCCATAACTTGATCCAGAACACTATGATACCTAATTTGATAAATGTGCAAGTTCCTAAAGTTCTATTAAGAGGACTCAAAGGACAATAAATGGACATTAAAGAAATGATTAAATATTGGTTAGTAACTTAGTGGAGGCATTCGACGATGCTCTTCAATTGAGCAAAAATTAACCATCACAAGGCTTGAGTAAGAAATAAAAATTTGGTATAGTTAATTACCAAGGTAAGTAAAAAGCTTAGCTATGATATGCCTAAGCTTATATGCTTCAGTGTAATCTGTATATATGTGGTGTAATTAGTCTTGGGGTGTTACATTAAGTGGTATCAGAGCAGTTCATTCTGAATAAGCCTAGGATATGTACTGGCTATGCTTTTGGCATAATTAGTCCTTCCTGTTATTGTTATACATATCTTTTTATCTTTGATGGTAAGATATATAGATAGAATTGCATAACATCATTGGGTGTGAATGTTAATAGTTACTGTTGCACTATTACATGATATTGAGACTGATCAAATCAATATGTATTATCATGTATGTATAGGAAACTATGAC
This sequence comes from Ormosia semicastrata, assembly GCA_029884595.1. Classification (NCBI taxonomy): domain Eukaryota; kingdom Viridiplantae; phylum Streptophyta; class Magnoliopsida; order Fabales; family Fabaceae; genus Ormosia; species Ormosia semicastrata. Next base: position 34,829,523 of record JAQQTO010000048.1, on the reverse strand, counting down.
ATCCACCAGGAGAACCTATGCTAATAGGGAACTTGCCAATAGAAATACGCAACAATGACAGGAGCATTAACAGAAATGGCTGCTGCTATAAGGGAGCAGACTGGCATTACAAATAGAATGCTAGAAAGGATGAGAGCTAACCCACCTGGACAGCCACAACTAGCAAATAATGTAGGACTCGTGAGAAATCATAATTTTCATGATCTCTCAGAGTTTAAGAAGGTCAATCCTTCGTCCTTTAAAGGAGAATATAATCCAGTTAAAGCCGAAGGATGAATTAAGGAGATGGAAAAGAATTTTGCTATTGTGATATGTACTGATGAGCAGATGGTGTCTTTTGCCTCTTATATGTTGGTAGGAGAGGTAGAGAGTTAGTGAGCTGATGCTAACAGACTATTAGAGGTAGTAGATAGCCAAATTACTGAGGAAGTGTTTAGAACTATTTTCTTGGATAAGTATTTTCCTAAAAACTTGCATAATGCAAAAGAGCTAAAAATTTTTAGGACTGAGCAGGGGAATATGTTGTAGGCCAATATATGGCCAAACTCTAAGAATTATCAAAGTTTTCCTAGTGTTTTAAAAACAATCCAGATGAAGACTTGAAGTGTGTGAATTTAAGGCAGGATTGAGAGAAGAATCTAGAGGATTGTAGGGCGCTTGGAGATCAAAAACTTTCCTACTCTGGTTAACAAGTGTAGGATTGTAGAGGTTAATGACTCTAAACCTCCATAGGAACATAAACCATGTATTTCCAAAAGAGGAAGAGGTCAAATGGTAGGTTTAAAGGAGATGTTTCTCGGCCCAAGTACCCACAAGATAAAGGAAATTAGGTTCATGCAAAGTGTACAAAATGAGGTAGATATCATGGTAATAAGGCTTGTATGTTGGACCAAATTGTGTGCTACGCTTGAGGTAAAACAAAGCATTATGCCAGAAAATTCTACTCAGGGAAAGTGAGTGAAACCTAATCCCGGACCACAAACTAAGGGAAAATTCTTCACTTTGAGTGGAGAAGAGGTAACTCGATCTCCTGATCTAATACAAGGTAAATGCGTAATCAAAAATAATTTCTTAACTATACTGTATGATTCAAGAGCATCTCACTCCTTTATTTCCTATGATTGAATTAGTTTTAATGATTACAAACAAGAAAGGATGGATGTGCATTGATCAAGCTCCAAGAATACTCAAGAGTAGCTTTTATAGTTTACATCATGTGCTAAAGGTATTTAAGGAATCTCACTAAGCTCAAATATGTTTTCAAATATTTACAAATAGTTTTTCACATGCCAAATTACCCAACAAACATGTTTTGAAAAGCTAATCAGGGTGGTAGTTCAAATCTATGGAAAATAGCTAAGTTTGTGTTTTGCAAAACTGACCTTTGATTACTCTTTTGATCACATCTTTCAAAATACTTTATGTTTTGCTTTGAAACTTATTTCATATAAAAATAAACTCAAAGATCTTTCCAATGAATATCATTTCCTTAAAACGGATAAGAAACCAAGAAGTTATGACCATTTAAAGTCAGAGACTATTTCTTGAAAGGCCTAACTGATTAGGAAGTTTGTCTAATCAGTTATTTTACAAGTCAGAGGCATTGCCTCTTCATTCATAAAGCCCCTAACCAATTAGGGCTCATTGCCTAACTGTTTAGTAGTGTTTTAAATGGCACGTGAATAGGTTTTTTAAAAAGGAGCCTAACCGATTAGGGCTAATTGCATAATTGGTTAGCATGTGTTTTAAATGAAACATAAACTGGGCATTTAAATGGCCTAACTATAACATCCAAATACAGATATCTAGATATATCTTAGATATACAGAGATAGATATAGATAATCAATACTAGTGACGTCACTCCTACCTTCTACATACTAGCATACATCCATAATCACAACTAGGTAATTATAGAAAGCCTTGAGAGATTGCGGAAAACTTAAACTCATACATATATATATACAACATTGCCACAAAAAGGCATATTATAATACATACAAAACCAATGTAAACTATATACACAAGCTTTGTCTATAAAAGCATATAAAACTATACTAGTCTTCATGCTTTACCTTCATTCCCTTATCACGAGTCTGTATTCGTACTGGATTTACATGGAAGAACAACTGGGGTGAGAATTACAATTCTGAGTAAAAGCAATTCCAATACCAGTTACTTATAACATTTGAATAACAAACACACTATTAAATATAAATAACTACCCATACAGCTGTAAATATCAATAGTGATAGACAATGCCCATACAACTGCCTATAAATGTAATGTAGATGATATGTAATATGATTATGTTCATGGAAGATCCTATATATATGTTCATGCAATGCTTTGTTCTAAATACATGTAGGGGATTAAATTGAAAACCGATAAGATCATTGAGAACTAGTTCAGTATATTATCCCATGGTGAGAGAGGTATCTCCTTATTTCACACATATCCTGGCACATTGAGATGTTCGGTCTAAGCCCTTATTCTGAAGAACTTTATGGACCCCTACTTATCTCCTTTGGCCTTGGCACTACTAAAATATTAGGGCTATGTCTTTACCCAAAAGAGTCTTTCGGACACCCTTCAATCTCCCTTGGCCTTCATGCATAACATCGAAGGATACTCACTAAGATCAATACTACTAGACCATTTCCGTGTACATACATACATTCTTATATCTAACACAACCTCATCACTCATAACTCTGGAGTGAATCCTATGCAACACTATGTTGCTAAAGTGTTAGATACTCACCTATGGCAAACCATTACTCTTGGTTGCATAAAAATTCTCCTAACTTTCACATTCAAGCTAGATTAACTAACTAGTATATGAAAAACGTAGTGTTATGTTTATCTCACACATAAACACCATCTTAATATTCTCATAGACTCACTCATCCTAGTGAAAGAGCCTATCATAGCTAATGCCTCATTCAACCTTGATTAAGGAAATAAATGAGCATTTCACTATAACCTTACATATTTAATGAATACAACAAACTTACAAGTCATTATTCATCCTACTATGTATTCTACAATGTACAAGATCCCATTAAACTAGAGACTTAGTACATAACATTCCCTCTTTGAAACTAAATACACAACCTTATCTCCATTTAAGTGAATAAAACACAAGAGTGGTTTATACTTATAACTCTTCGTTGCTGAAGGTTCTAGGTAACTTCCAAAGGTAATCCATTACTCTTGGATATCCTAAGGCTCATACATTTATTATCCCTTACTAGAGTGAATCCTATAATCCATTCTAGTATTCTCATCTCCATTACACCATCTCATCACACTTGAGTGATATTTAATGCAACATAACTTGCCTAAGGTGCTATGTTCTTACCTATGGCAATCCTTCACTTTTAGGATGTTTAAAGGCTTTATACTGTTGGGAATTTTTTGCGGATACAACATGCAGCGGAAAACAGGGATTCCCACCGAGGATCCATGCGAAAAAGCCATAATCTGAGTTTTTTAAATGATTTACCTCTTGAAGCGTGAATCACTAACACCGTAATAGAAACAATGTCTCTGTGGTATTCACACGAACAGACTCACGAACGTCCAACATCCGCAAAGAGGAGCCTCACGTCTCTCACACAGTGCTAGCTGTGAAGAGAAGAGAAGAAACCTGTCGCTCTCTCACTCACTATTCTGTAGGTGCGGCTAGGGTTCAGAATTATATATCTTAGCAGCCCCCTTAGCAGTACTATTTATAATAGTGACTGCCTTAAGTGAGTGTGAGCAGCAGTAAGGTAAGTTGTGCAACCCTAGACCCATTTGTTATGAGTCTAGCCCATATTTGAATTCGAGTCCAACTTGGATCCATTGTTCCAATTTTAGTCTGCTCTATGTGTGTGACCCTGCAGGTTCTTATTACGTAGGCAGTAATATTAAAATCCCATTTTAATATTACAAGCAGTGAGCGATATCTAGCAACACATCGCTGCTACCCAAGTAATAAGAATGTCAGTGATTTGACATAACCTTTTCGTGACCAATGTTTCCGTGTCGTTTAGTCCCTTTGTCAAGATATCTAGATTGAACACAAGGCAGGGAATGCGTCACCCTTGTATAGTCCAATCATTCGTTTCCTGATACTCGAGTAGACTTTGTAACAACAAATGAGATCAATATCTCATATTGACTCATTTGAGCATGGCCATGCATTTCGCAGTCTCACTCAATCAGGGGGGCCGAAGATATCGCTCCTGTTATGTAGGAGTGAAAAATTCCATCTAGGTCACTCACATCCCTCTGCATGATTTGCGGTATGTCCAATAACCAACTTTATAATCACCTTGTTACGATGACGTTTGATGGCATTAAAACACACAACTCCTCATGTAGGAATCGTAGTGATTTCAGGTCAAAGGACCACAAACACCATTATCACTATGAGAATCGCTTATGACACTCACGTAACGATCCATGTAGCGTTCTCATGGTGGGTCAGTCCAGTACATCATTACTCTAATATGTACCCATGTGAAGACTTGATATCTCATATCCATGACCGTGAGATATGGTCATCAGTCTCTACACATACTAATCTCAATGTATTATTGTTGTCCTAATTAATAATAATACTTGACTAGGGACATTTAAGAATAGTGTTGTAACCAAAAAGGATCTCACGATCAAGTCATCCACTTGATGTCCTATGGCATCAAACTTACTATTCTAAGGACTTTATTATGTTTATAAAAAAGAACACAATAAATGAAATGCCTCATATATAAAATAGCATAATAGAATATATGTAAATACAGAAAATGTATAAGCCTCTAGGGCATACACCAACAATCTCCCACTTGCACTAGAGCCAATCGTGCATATATCTAATGCCTAAAGACCTAGTGTGACCCTCATGCTTCTGGCAGTGCAAGAGGCTTCGTCGGTGGATCAAAGAATGTTATCATCTATTAGTACTCTGCATATCTTCACATCTCCTCTATCGATGATCTCTCGAATGAGATGGAAGCGCCTAAGTATATGTTTGGATTCTTTGGTGAGATCTAGGCTCCTTAGCTTGTGCAATGGCTCCATTATTATCACAATAGAGGTCCACTTTGGGTCCACAATGCTAGGAATAGTGCCAAGTTCGGAATGAACTTCCCGATCCAAACGGCCTCCTTTCTTTGCATTGGAGGCAAAGAATATACTCGGCCTCTGTGGTAGAATCGGCGACTGTCTCCTGCTTTGAACTCTTCCAGCTCACAGCCCCACCATTTAGGCAAAAAACATAACCTGATTGCGATTTGGAGTCGTCCTTATCGGTTTGGAAGCTAGCATTAGTGTAACCTTTTACGACTAGCTCTTCCTCGCCTCCATATACTAAGAACGAATCCTTAGTCCTTCTCAAGTACTTAAGGATGTTCTTGATAGCAGTCCAGTGACTTTCACCGGGATCAGACTGGTACCTACTCATCATGCTCAAAGCATACGAGATGTCTGGTCGAGTACATAACATGGCATACATGATAGATCCAATTGCAGATACATATGGAATCTTGCTCATGCGATCCCTCTCATCCTGGGTGGAAGTGGATTGAGCCTTAGATAGGCTTACACCATGTGACATAGGCAAGAGTCCTTTCTTGGATTCATGCATGTTAAATCGTCTTAACACTTTGTCTATGTATGTACTCTGACTTAGGCCAAGCAGTCTCAGTGATCTATCTTTATAGATCTTGATACCTAATACATAGGTGGCTTCGCCCAAGTCCTTCATAGAGAAGCAGTTCCCTAACCAAGTCTTTACAGACTGTAGGGTAGGGATGTCATTTCCAATAAGTAGTATGTCATTAACATACAATACCAGAAAGACAATAGTGCTCCCACTAACCTTCTTGTAGACACAAGATTCTTCTTCATTCTTGATGAAACCAAACTGTTTTATTGTATCATCAAAACGAAGATTCCATCTTCTGGACGCTTGCTTTAATCCATAAATAGATCGTTGCAACTTGCATACTTTTCTAGCATCCTCTGAAGTGGCAAAACCCTCAGGTTGTGTCATGTACACATCTTCGAGAAAAGTTTGATTTAATTTGAGAAAAGTTAGTGCAACTTACTTCATGAATAGCAATATATGAAAAATTATGAAAAATGGATCAAAGGACTAAGACTAGTCCTAAAATTTTTCCTAATACTTATGGACACTTGAAAACTTAGTGTTGAAATATTAAAGTGTTCTTAGGAGATACAGAAGTTTCAACAAGAAATTTTTTATTCATCTTTCTCACTCATCGCCTCTCTTTTTCTTCAAAATTTTCTCCTTCTTTTACCACTTATTTTGCCAACTCTCATGTCTCATTCTCTCCATCTCCTTGCGTCAAAACTGAATGGAAACAAGGGAGAAGAGCTACCCATTTTCAAGCTTTCATTTTCTATCTTTCTTCCACCCATTCTTATGTTGTTAGTTGAAGATGGGATTGTGTGTTACACGGTCAACTTTTGTATTTGTAAAACTAATGTCCAAACCAGAATTTTAAGAAAAGTCATATGCTTCAAATGTTTTTCTTTTTTCATTAGTTCTCGAATGGAAAATTGTGATGTTTGATGATGAGATTCTTGGTGTACTTGGATGAGAATAGACACGGCTGAAATAGGGTCAAGTGGAGCTTGTTGCTTAGCCATATTACTATTATGTTTTTTTTTATAATTTTGAAAAATTAGTGTAGTCCATTATGTAAATAAAGAAGTATGCTTGGTTTTCGACCTTGTGTGGTTCACGGCCAAGAGTAATTAAGAGTGAAGGATATTTGCACTCTTGTGATACACATATTAGTTGAGAGTTTAGAGCCTAAGAATAAACTAAAATACCTATTCTATTAATTTATTTACATTATTAATAACTATAGCATTTTCGGTTATGCTTTGGAGACTAATAACTTGGATTCTTGAATTGTGTTTGAATATTTGTATTGGACATTTGGTTGTACATGGTAATCTTAATTAATTGTATATAAATTCTTCATGGTGCTGCCTTGGCCACATAGGCCGAATATAAGGAGATAAGGTAGTCTCCATGTCATTTTCTATGTTACTTTCAACCATTATGAGTTAGAGATGTTAATAAAATGGAATGAATTTTAGTAATGGGAATTCATTTCATTTAATTCACTAATGACTAAAGATATATTAGCACATGAAATTAAATGTATTGTGTATTTTATAGTATGTGATGAATGAAATGGAATTACACACATTGAGATGTTTGAGTTGAATATGAGGAATTGCTCCCTTATTTATTAAGACTGAGTTGAATATGAATTGGTATAGCTCCTTTATATTAATAAAGTTGACCTGGAATGAGAATTTGAAATTTGAATTGGAATCTATATTGAATATATGATTGAATGATCAGTGCTCTTGAGAATGGAATTTGAATTAAGAATGAGAATTGGACAATTATCCTTGAATGAGAAGGTAATTTGTCCATGTTTTCCCACTCAATATCCTTCTGTATATGAACTATTGGTTCACTTAGTATAGTGGATTTCAAAGATGATCCTGTATGAGGGCAGGGTATTCAAAATTTCATTAGAACCATGGAGATGACCTCTTGTGAGGAAGGGGCATCCTATGTTCTTGGATAAATTCCTCACAGTATAAGTATCAGTATAATCCTCACATATTAATTTTCTCATAGGATACTAGTGATAGTGTGAGGCCCTGATTCACTCCCTACCATGAGTATATAGAACTCGAGCTATATGAGTGGCTCCCATCCTTTGTAATGCTTGAAATATGAGTTCTGTGGGATAAGTGAGTATTTAAATGAACACTACGATGTATGTTATATTATGACTTGAATATATGTTTATGGATGATGAAATTGAATTTTTATGTCATATTATAACTTGAATGAGTATATAAATTATTGAATGAATTTGATATCTTAGAATTTGTATTTGGATACGTTTCTTGAAATTATTTGTGATTGGAATTTGTATTATTTGATAAGGAATATTTTTGAAAACTACTATTAAATGGAATTCTATTTCGAGAAGAGAATGAACCAGATTTGGAACTTTTGCCACCTTTCTAACTAACTAACTAACTAACTAACTAACTAACTAACTAACTAACTAACTAACTAACTAACTAACTATATATATATATTCACATTGAATTTCAAATAAATGTATTTTTCCCTGAAATAGTTGGAATGATTGTGATGATACATTTTCATAATAGAACTACTAAGAATTAGTATTCTCACCCCACTTTTTGTGGATATAAGTTTGCCCCAAATGGTTTTATGTGTTAAGTTTTGATGATGACAAATACAAGACAAATATAATACTTTGCTTATGTGCTTTGTTGCATCCTATATAGAACATATCCATTAGTAATTGATAAATATATTATTTGGATGTGTCTATGAAAGTTTTATATGCATATTAAACTAACTAGAGTTATACATTTATGAATCATGCATATGAAGATATTGAATTATGATTATGGACTAACTATGTTTGTCTAAGTGAGCAATATTTTGTAGGATAGTCTAAGTACCAAGAATGAGCTTGCAAACAAGAAAGCAAAAGATATATATTAAGCTCAACACAAGGAGAATGTGAACGGATATCTCATGAAGGTATTGATAACATCAAAGTCATGTCAAAGACCAAGTATAAAGGAAGATTAAATGGTATAGTTTTTAGGACTTAGGGTCTTTATGTAAGAAGCCTTATGGATATCTCAAATATGTTTTTTAAAATCTTTACAAATGGGTTTCATATGTTAAAATGTCCAACAAACAAGTTTTGAAAAGCTAGTTATGGTGGTAGTTCAATTTTATGAAAAATAACCAAGTTTGAGTTTTTCAAAACTGACATTTGGTCACTCTTTTGATAATATCTTTCAAAATACTTTGAGTTTTGTGTTGAAACTTATTTCATTTGAAAATAGACTCAAAGATCTTTCCAATGACTGGTCATTTGCTTTAAACGGATAAGAAATGAAGAAGTTATGATCATTTGAATTCAGTTTTCAAAATCTGTGAGGAGTATTCGAATACAACTTATGGTATTCGAATACCATAGCACAAAAACGTTCCTGAATGAGTTTTTGTCAAGGGGCATTCGAATACATGATATGGTATTCGAATACCACATGCCTGAAAACCTTCCAGACTGTATTTTAAATAGAAGGATTTGAATACCATCTTAAGGTATTCGAATAACAACTTTTTGAATTGCCTTTTTAACGTGTTTTAAATAGAGGCATTCGAATACCTCATTTTGGTATTCGAATAACCCATATATATCTGCTTTTCACGATGTTTTATGAACAGTGGTATTCGAATACCACTTCATCTATTCGAATACTCACTGATTTTTTACGAATACTATTTTGGAAACTAACAGACATTTTCTCATAATAATTATGCTTTTAATTTGCTCCAACGGCTAGTTGTTTATCTGACTCTATAAATAGAGACCGTGGGTCTCATCTGAAAACACACATCTATTTGTTTAATTTGCGCTTGCTCTGAAAAATGTGATTTATATTTTACGCCTATTTTCTGTGCTCTTTTTGCTAAAACTTTGAGATATCTTTGAGAGCTTCTTAGCACTTCAAATTGTATTATTTGCTCTGAGTGAGAGTTTCTATCCATCTATAATTTCTATTCTTCTGTATTGAGGGTGAGGTATTCTTCAAGGTTTGTAAAGGGGGTGAGGTATCCCTCTAAGGTTTGTATAAGGGTGAGGTATCCTTACAGGCTGAGACTTTAGCACAAGGGTAGAGTTTTCCTGTATGTGAAAAGTGCTCTCTTATGTAAAGGTTGCAAGCACCTATTGAAGCTTGTACATATAGTGAAAAATCTCGAACTGTGTTTCGGGGACTGGACGTAGACCACAAGTGGTTGGTGGTCGAACCAAGATAAATATCGTGCTTGCTCTTCTTCTCTTTATCTCTTTATTTTATGCAATCTTTATGTAATTTTATATTATTGCACATTTATTCATTTGCTGTTGTTAAAGCTTTTCTTTTATCTCATTCCTTCTGTGCTTTTATTTAATTAGTTTTAATATTTGTATTTTAATTAAAAGAAGTTTTGCCAAAATTTTTAATACCCAATTCACCCCCCCTCTTGGATAATGGTTGCCATGACTAACACTTTTGTATTGAATTCCACAATAATTCCTGGGTTGGATCATGCAGTAGTACAGTTAAAGCAGAAGTTGATGTTGACTTTATATTTGAATTTTTGTATAAAGGATGTATAGATACCGCTTTGAAAGCATTTGATGTATATCTATATTATGAAATACATTTGTATCAACATCCTTTTAGTGTATGTGTAATACTATACCCCTTCAGGCTCATATTTTTGTATATCATAGTAAAGTATATTTGAAATATTTATTGTTAGTTTTAAGTGATGTGCTTACTACTAATTACTATGGTGTAATTCTAGATACACTTTAGTGTTATTAGTAAAGGCGTTATAGCAAAGATCCTGAAGGTTTCTGGTGCTCTGTTTTAATTTTTTGGAAAACTAAACATTTTGACACATACTTAGCTATATCTGCCTTCATCTTGGACCACCAAAACAGTCACTTAAGATCTTGGTACATTTTAGTTGCACTTAGATGTACTGTATACTAACTCTTATGAGCTTCTTCTAGAATTCTATTTCTGATCTCGGAATACAAAATCTAATTCTAAATATAATCATTCCATCTTCTGCCTTACTGAAATCCTTTAGTTTTTCTAACAATATCTGTTCATTTATTTTTCGTAAGGCTTCATCTTTTTCTTAGGATTCTATAATCTGAGTTTTCAAATCACTAGTTATTACCAGTTTACTCATGCAAAAACTATGTAATGACATAATCATTACAAGACTCAAATTTTTGAAATTTTGCAAAAGCTCCATCTCTTGAACCATCATTCGGGATACATATAGAAATTTTATACTAAGTGCATCAGCCACTACATTAGCTTTATCTAGATGATATTTTAATTCAAAATCATAATCCTTCAAAAACTCTATCCTTTTTCTTTATCTCATGTTTAATTCCTTTTGATCAAACAGATACTTTAAGCTCTTATGATCACTAAACACCTCAAACTTAACCCTATACAGGCAATGCCTCCAAAATTTTAAGGCAAAAACAACTGCTGCTAACTCCAATTCAATGTACGATAATTCTCTTCATGAGGTCTCAACTACCTAGAAGCATAGGCAACTACTTCTCTCTTCTACATTAGAACACAACCTAATCGTTTCTTTGAAGTATGACAATATACTTCAAAATTCTCCTGAGTATTTGGGATTACTAACACAAGTGTTGTGGTCAACTTATGTTTCAATTCCTGGAAACTAGCTTCACACTTTGGTGTCCAATTAAAGAAGCTACCTTTCCTAGTCAACCTAGTTGAAGGTAAGGCTATCTGGGAGAATCCTTTTATAAACCTCTTATAGTATCCTACCAGTCCTAGGAAACTTTTGATCTCAGTCCCAGTAGTAGGCCATTCCCAATGCACGACTTCTTCCACTTTAATGGGATCCACTGATACCCCTCCTTAGTATACCACATGACCTAAGAATTGTACTTCTTTCATCCAAAACTCACACTTTGCCAATTTGGAAGATAACTATTTCTCTCTTAGGATTTCCAAAACTATCCTAAGGTGTTGCTCATGCTCTTTTGTTGTCTTTGAATAGATAAGAATATAATCTATAAACACAACTACAAACTTATCCAAGTAAGGTCTAAAGATCATGTTCATGTAATCCATGAACACTACTAGTACATTGGTCAAACCAAAGACATCACAAGATATTCCTAATGCCCATACCTGGTCCTAAAAGCAAATTTAGGGACATCCTGTAACATCCCAAAAATTTCTTATTTCATTATAAACAATCGTTTCATAATATTTGTGATTTTTGGTGATCTTTGTGGAATTTTCTAGAAACGTTGAATATTTTAATATATTCCTCGTTTTGCATGTGTGCTAAGCGGAGCCGGGAAAATGAAATATTTTCCCTGAGGCTGGTAAACTTTAGACTGTGGAAGCGTCGACAGGGGATCTTACTAAACCCGAGGCTGGACACAGTTTATGAGGTTTACATTTTGTGAGATTTTATCTGATAAATAAAATCACTGTATCATAAAATCATCTGATGAATAATAAAATATTATTTTCATCAATCGTAACTTTTATTCACTAGGAAAATAATTCTAAACAGCGTAATTAAATCATCTGTCAAATGTATTTAATTTGGAGACTAGCTTACCATACACTTTATCGAGGAGCGCGCGAAGCTTCTCAAGGAAGCTTCTTCCAACTATTATTTTATTATTTCTCTCTCCTCCTATTTTGTGCAGCACGTTTGAATTAAGGGGTCTAATTCATTTCTCTCCCATTCTCCTCATTCACGCTGGTCACTCTCCTGTAAGCAGCCCTCACTATTCACTCATCTTTCTCTCTTCTCTTTCACCCCACAGCAACAACACCATCCACCCACACCTCCGTTTTGTTCTTCCAAAACCGTCACACTCCCAGCACCATTTCGTGTTTGGAGAAACACCATATCTGAGGGAATCATCTTCAAAGTTCTACATTTTCTTCATCCTCATCTTCTCCACTGTTGAAGCTTAAAGGTTGGAACTTTAAGGTAAAGTCCTTAGCTTTTTCCTCATCTCTCCTCATTTTCGTAACCCACTGTCATTTTGATGACCATGGGTATCCATTTCAACACTTGATTCTGATTTTGGTAAGCTTGAATGTTCAAGGATCTCTTGGGAGCTGAAAACATAATTTCTGACCAAAAAGGAGCAGCCTTTCTTTGTGCTTATCCAAGGTAAGAGGAAGACACTCCTCCTCAAACTATTTTAGCATTTAGGAATGTCTGTGATTGGTGTTGAGGGTCATTCTACTTTTGTATGTTGTTTGGTATTGCATCTGTGCTATTTGATTGTTTGAGTTTTGAATATATATATATATATCTGGATGTATTGGAACGTGGAATAAGGAAGGGAATGAGTCCTGATTGGTTCTCGGATAGTTACGGTGTAGGCCAAGAAATTTGGAAACTTAATGAGAAAACTGGTAATAGTGTGAAATCTGGCCAAAATACGTCGAATGTGAAAACCTGTCGAATTTGATATCCTAATTACTTAGTCAAATGTTAAAATTAGTCGAGTATGAACTTCTCGCCAAACTCGTCGAATTTGATATCCTAATTACTTAGTTAAATGTTAAAATCCGTCGAGTATGAACTTCTCGCCAAACTCAGCGAATTTGATATCCTAATTACTTGGTGAAATGTTAAAATTGTCGAGTATGGACTTACGCCAAACTTGTCGAATTTGATAACCTGATTACTTAGTAAAATGTTAAAATCCGTCGAGTATGGACTTCGCCAAACCAAATCGAGTTTGATATCCTAATTACTTAGTAGAATGTTAAAATCTGTCGAGTATGGACTTACGGCCAAACCTCGTCGAGTTTGATATCCTAATTACTTAGTAGAATGTTAAAATCCGTCGAGTATGGACTTCGGCCAAACTCATCGAGTTTGATAACCTAATTACTTAGTAAAATGTTAAAATCCGTCAGTATGGACTTCGCCAAACACAATAAATTTGATATCCTAATTACTTATTAAAATGTTAAAATCCGTCGAGTTTAGACTTCGACCATTTCGTCGAATGTCAAAACCCGTCGAGTTTACATTTCTGACCACCAAACACAATGTGAAAATCCGTCGAGTTTAGATCTTTAACCACTAAACACATTGTCAAAATCCGTCGAGTATGAACCCCGATCATGCCCGTCGAGATTGATCTTCCGACCAAAACCCGTCGAATAGAGTCCCTGGACACTTAGGAGAAACCGCACCAAAGTCAATAATCGTCGAGTTTGAGAGACAATGCCTGTCGAGTAGATGAATTTCTCCAGACCCGTTGAAATTAGAGATTTCGACCAGTGTTTCGTCGGTTCGACACTTGGGAGATTTTCTCCAATGTCGACACCCATACCCGTCGAATTGAGGCTTTTTGACCTTCGGAGGGTTCGACGCTTCGTCCTTCGTTCGACGTAACTCCCGTTCGACAAAAAATGATCTGTTGCCAATTTTGTTATAAAATGTCCCTCATTTATTTTCATCCTGCTACCATGTTGTTTTTGTCGAATGGCAGCCTCAGTTTTTCACTAAATATATGTCTCCGTCGAACTTACAAGTGCTGTTTATCACCCAACATCTAATAATTAAATTTGTGAATCTATTGGTGATTCCGACCGTGTATCTTCCTGGACTCAAAACCTTTGGACTAATAAAAGATATATTAATTATAAAGAATTGGATGACCAGAAATTAATTGGGATTCATAAACAGGGAAGAACATGAGTATAGGTGACCAGGTGAGGCACATAATGAATCTAATGATTGATTTCTAATATGACTATGAATGAGATTGTGATTATCCTTAAAATGCGCTATTGATTTTACGTGGATCCGTGAATAGGATCAGACTTCATTGTTAAATGATATGATATGCATTTGAAATAGGATTGGCCTAGTTTGGTATGAGAAGCATGATTGAGTCATGCATTGAACCCATATGCATTTAAATGTGCATTATCATTGTGACATTGGGTCTACGAAATGTACTTTGAGAAACATCTGGTTGACGATTGAGTCGGATGTACTTTGAGAAACATCTGTTGACGATTGAGTCGGATGTACTTTGAGAAACATCTGGTTGACGATCGAGTCGGATGTACTTTGGATTTATTCCCATGAAGTAGGATCTTGATTATCGAGGGCACATGTGCATAGTGAGTCCATGAATTATCTGGCATACATTGTTATTATAATTGGAACTGTTGTATTTTTGATATATCTATATATATATGACTGCCTGGAACTGTTTGGTTGATTATAACTGCTACTAAATGTTTATTACCATTATTGCTGTCATAAATGCTATGTGGGCGCTTTACTTGCTTTGGTTTCTTGATGCTATGACTGGTAATGATGGTAGGATGTCTTACCTCTTTCTTGTACTTTTCTTGCTCTATGTCAATTTTTGGTTAAAGACTGTAAGTGGGAACGAGGTTGGATTCCTTTGGATTTTATTGGTTTGACCTACTGCATCTGGTAATGCCATCGCGAAGGGAGCTCTTTTTGGGGTTTGTTCGAATTGTGTTCGCTTCGATACCAAGACCTGTAGAGTCGACTGGACCGACAAGCGTATGTGACATGCTGGGGATCTGACTTTGACAATGAAGAGGACTGCGATTGAAGACCTTATCTTGTATTTCTCACTACACCGGTGAGCCCAGAATGGCTTCACGCATTCGGGATTCGATGGAGTGCCCAACTCCTTAGTCGTAGATATATTATGGGTAGTTTATATTTTATTTTGCATTACCTATATAAAGTGTATTTTGAGCACATGTATGCTTTAAGGCAATTATCCAGACTTAAATGTTGTAAATTGAGTACATATTATAATTCATAATTTAATTGGTTGTATATGTAACTACTCATTCGTGGCTCCTATTTTCCTCATATGAGAAATGTTTAATATTTATGGTAAATTTGTTGTTTGACAATGTTAGCACGCCGACATTTAGTGACCGTGACATAATGACGATTGTGCATTGGTTATTAAATCGAGGGGTGTTACATTTTATGGTATCAGAGCTCAGTTCATCCTGTTGAGCCGGGGTATGGACTGACTATGCTTAGACATGATAGAAGCTTTTGTATGTTATGTACTTCCTTGTCTCTTGATTGAGATGTTGGGAAAGGAAGGCATAGCTTGCCATAGGTTGAGTGTTGGTAGCTACTTGTTACACATTACGTGACATTGAGTACTGGCCCACTCAATGTGTAATGTTCTGTGTCTACAGGAAACTATGACTTCACCTTGGCGTATTAAGGCAATAAGAGTTCGTTAGAAAGAAGCTCAGCTGGTATGACTGAACTTGCTTAGGATTTGTTTGCATTTATACCCTTGTTGTGTTACCTCTAGAATTGTTTGAGCCTATGGGTTAGAAAAAGGGTAGTAAAATAAGACTTGTAAGATTAATGGACTGAGGTGTCCAAGAGGTTTTCGAAAATCGATTCTCTTTGGAAAGGAGTATCTGGTATAAGTTTGGTTCGAGGAGCTGCATAGGAGTCAAAGACTTACTGGAGATCGCACCGCGGAAGGCAGAATGAAAGAGCTCAAGTTATAGTCTTTTGAGTTTGTCTTGATTGGGTTATGTGACTTTTGTGCTTGGTTTCCAAAAAGAGACAATATTGTTTGGAATGAATGCTTTTGATTTTCCCTTATTATTTGACTTGTTTGTTCTTGAAGGAAGACAATGACTCGAGGTAAATATAAGCGCGTGAACGCAGGGAGTGACAATGATGACACAACTGAGGCAACCAAAGAAATACAAAGAATGGTTAATATAACTACACGCCAAGATCGTAGAGCTGCACAACAAATGAGGAATTGGAAGTTGAGGTTCGAAATTTGAAGGAAGAAAGTCGACTTTGGGGTAACTCGATTACCGAAGTTCCAAAGGAGGAACCGTGGGAAGGCCAAACAGTTTAAGCGTAAATCGTATATACTACGACCAAGGGGACAACAACGACAACCAATGCACGAAGGAGGTACGAGTGGTAGTAAGTCCAATCCAACTGTGGTACCATTGTCAATGTGTAAGAAGTGCGGAAAGGACCACTTCACGAGGGACTGTAAGATCGAGGGAAGAATTTGTTTCAAGTGCAGAAAACCAGGACATGTGTCAAGAGATTGTGTTTTGTATGAGACAAAGCGTCCATATGCGATCAAAAGGGCAATCTGCTTCAAATGTGGAAAGGACCATTTAACAAAGGATTGTACGATCGAAGGAGTAATCTGTTTCAAATGTAGAGAGCTAGGACATGTAGCTAAGAACTGTACTTCGCAAAGGACGAAGCCTTTTGTTGGTGATGCACGCACTCCACAATCTCACGAAGAAAGGAGAGTTAATTTCTCAAGTGGAGTGGAAACGTCCAAGACTGATGGCCTAAGCGAGGAAGCTTGTACTACGATGGATGACCCTGTGATTACACTGTATAATTCCGGGGGTAACCCGTTTCTTTATGATGTATGAATGTAGGAACCCAGTAGGGATATTCATACCTTCGTTATCTTTTGACTAAGTTATTCCTATTTTGGCTACTAAGAACTTGTTGATGGTAGCCAAGTTGTTTAAATTATCCTACGACCTGTTAAAGACTAAATCTTTTGGTAATCTGATTCGTTTACTTCTTTTGCAAAATTAGATGTAATGTTAACAAAAGGGATTGGTTATCTTTCAACCATATCCTGTTGAAATATTCCAATGAAATTCTAAGAGTTCGTTTATAGAATTGAGTTGTTTGTGTATTTACTTCCTTTCGACTCGAATGATACTGTTCTCGTTTGTAAGACTACTCTCATTACAATAGGTCTGTTTAGAATGATCCTATTGTTGTTAGAAATTGAAACCCTTTTTACCAATTCAATCACCTACTTTCTTCATGAATAGGCTTAATCTCAGGAAGGGGATTGATTGTTTTCTAAACGGGTCTCGTTATTCAATTTCAATGGAAACTAAGTGTTTCTTGAGACAGAAATTTCCTAGATGTGAATCAATGAAACTCACTCCTACGTTTTATTAGACTATATCATACTCTTCGTTAGGTGGGCCCAGTGGTAAATCAAGTAACTTCCCTATTTTTCTTTCTGACCTTTATAACGTTTCTAGTATACTTCGATTGAGTAAATGTGTTCCCGAATCTGAACCATAACAACCTGCTAAGCGTAGCACGATAAAGTGAGAACTTACCCTATGAGACATTTGTTCGAATCAAGGAAAGACGATTTGGCAAATCAATGGAAGGACGCCGTTATTTTCTCAAATATCATTTTGGGTTCTCAACTATCATTAAGATCATTTGAGAGAAGGGTATATTTCCAAGGTAACTTTCTCTGATACGTAGTGAATACCACGGGTATTTCGTAATGTCGTTCCAAGTAATGAACACTTCGGTAGTAACCATCGACTACACAAACAAGACCTTTCTTCCCTATTGAGACAGAATTGTCATGTTGTTCTTCAAATTCAGAAGAAGAACGAGGAGTTATGCTAGAAGCTGTTCTAGTGTGAATTTCGATTTGAGGCAGTTTAACTTTTGAGTCAAGTGATCTTTAAAAGAAGGAACTATTGAAGATCCGTCGCGAGTTGGAGCAATTCTTCAATGGGACAGATCAATGACTGTATTGCAGATTCGTAACTTTAAAGGATCAGCTGAATAGTACGGGGGACTCACTGCAGAATTCTTTAGAATGGTTTTGTATGGATTGATGTATACGAGGGAAATTTTCAAAGATTGAAGAGACACTCGATTTCTTCGCCAAAGATGATTTTGCCCAACCCCAATGAACTTTTGAGATACCTAGTGATGCTTCGCATTGAAAGTTTAGAACGTGCGCTTGATCAGAATAGAAGGAATGGTAATGTACGCTTAGCGACAATCAAGAATACATGAGAAGGATTACCTTACACCAACTCAGAATTAGCTCTGTAGTTGCATTGAAGGTCTAGAGGCATTTTCTACAAGGAGAAATTCTCCATGCCTATAATAATCTTAAGAGCCAAAGGTATTTTGGTTTATTAGAATGAGTTGAATATAAGGCAGAAACGATGATTAGAAGTTCCAAAAGATTTTGATTTTTGTTTTGGTATAATATCAGAAGAGGTGAATGTCGTAGAGGACGCCTTAGGAAGAAAATATGTTTAGTTGTCTACTACAGTGAGCAAGAAGAGTAAGTTCGATAGAGCCACTCAGCGGTGTACAATTGTTTAGGGAGTTGGCTGTTGGATGGCTGAAGACTCAAGGAGCGTAGAATCTTTTGTTGATCGGCCTATGACGTCAACGCGTTTTTGCTCGTTAATATAAGATGCTCAGTGGAAGGAAGCAACCTTATTGCCTGTGATTTAGATTGATGCAACTGAAGATACAACACGAGAACTAGGAGACGAAATGAAAGAAACACAGTCGCATTTCTTCTAAGATATGACGAATTTCGAGGACGAAATTCCTTTTTAGAAGGGGAGTGTTGTAACATCCCGAAAATTTCTTATTTCATTATAAACAATTGTTTCATAATATTTGTGATTTTTGGTGATCTTTGTGGAATTTTCTAGAAACGTTGAATATTTTAATATATTCCTCGTTTTGCATGTGTGCTAAGCGGAGCCGGGAAAATGAAATATTTTTCCTGAGGCTGGTAAACTTTAGACTGTGGAAGCGTCAATGGGGGATCTTACTAAACCCGAGGCTGGACACAGTTTATGAGGTTTACATTTTGTGAGATTTTATCTGATAAATAAAATCACTGTATCATAAAATCATCCGATGAATAATAAAATATTATTTTCATCAATCATAACTTTTATTCACTGGGAAAATAATTCTAAACAGCGTAATTAAATCATCTGTCGAATGTATTTAATTTGGAGACTAGCTTACCATACACTTTATCGAGGAACGCGCGAAGCTTCTCAAGGAAGCTTCTTCCAACTATTATTTTATTATTTCTCTCTCCTCCTATTTTGTGCAGCACGTTTGAATTAAGGGGTCTAATTCATTTCTCTCCTATTCTCCTCATTCACGCTGGTCACTCTCCCACATAAGCGACCCTCACTATTCACTCATCTTTCTCTCTTCTCTTTCACCCCACAGCAACAACACCATCCACCCACACCTCCGTTTTGTTCTTCCAAAACCGTCACACTCCCAGCACCATTTCGTGTTTGGAGAAACACCATATCTGAGGGAATCATCTTCAAAGTTCTACATTTTCTTCATCCTCATCTTCTCCACTGTTGAAGCTTAAAGGTTGGAACTTTAAGGTAAAGTCCTTAGCTTTTTCCTCATCTCTCCTCATTTTCGTAACCCACTGTCATTTTGATGACCATGGGTATCCATTTCAACACTTGATTCTGATTTTGGTAAGCTTGAATATTCAAGGATCTCTTGGGAGCTGAAAACATAATTTCTGACCAAAAAGGAGCAGCCTTTCTTTGTGCTTCTCCAAGGTAAGAGGAAGACACTCCTCCTCAACCTATTTTAGCATTTAGAAACGTCTGTGATTGGTGTTAAGGGTCATTCTACTTTTGTATGTTGTTTGGTATTGCATCTGTGCTATTTGATTGTTTGAGTTTTGAATATATATATATATCTGGATGTATTGGAACGTGGAATAAGGAAGGGAATGAGTCCCGATTGGTTCTCGGATAGTTACGGTGTAGGCCAAGAAATTTGGAAACTTAATGAGAAAACGGTAATAGTGTGAAATCGGCCAAAATACGTCGAATGTGAAAACTGTCGAATTTGATATCCTAATTACTTAGTCAAATGTTAAAATTCGTCGAGTATGAACTTCTGGCCAAACCTGTCGAATTTGATATCCTAATTACTTAGTTAAATGTTAAAATCCGTCGAGTATGAACTTCTGGCCAAACCTGTCGAATTTGATATCCTAATTACTTGGTGAAATGTTAAAATTCGTCGAGTATGGACTTCTGGCCAAACCTGTCGAATTTGATAACCTGATTACTTAGTAAAATGTTAAAATCCGTCGAGTATGGACTTCTGGCCAAACCAGTCGAGTTTGATATCCTAATTACTTAGTAGAATGTTAAAATCCGTCGAGTATGGACTTCTGGCCAAACCTGTCGAGTTTGATATCCTAATTACTTAGTAGAATGTTAAAATCCGTCGAGTATGGACTTCTGGCCAAACCTGTCGAGTTTGATAACCTAATTACTTAGTAAAATGTTAAAATCCGTCGAGTATGGACTTCTGGCCAAACCTGTCGAATTTGATATCCTAATTACTTATTAAAATGTTAAAATCCGTCGAGTTTAGACTTCTGACCATTTCCGTCGAATGTCAAAACCCGTCGAGTTTACATTTCTGACCACCAAACACAATGTGAAAATCCGTCGAGTTTAGATCTTTAACCACTAAACACATTGTCAAAATCCGTCGAGTATGAACCCCGATCATGCCCGTTGAGATTGATCTTCCGACCAAAACCCGTCGAATAGAGTCCCTGGACACTTAGGAGAAACCGCCCCAAAGTCAATAATCATCGAGTTTGAGAGACAATGCCTGTCGAGTAGATGAATTTCTCCAGACCCGTCGAAATTAGAGATTTCGACCAGTGTTTCGTCGGTTCGACACTTGGGAGATTTTCTCCAATGTCGACACCCATACCCGTCGAATTGAGGCTTTTGCTGACCTTCTGGAGGGTTCGACGAGTCGCTTCGTTCGACGAACTCCCGATCGATAGAAAATGATCATTTGCCAATTTTGTTATAAAATGTCCTCATTTATTTTCATCCTGCTACCATGTTGTTTTTGTCGAATGGCGACCTCGCCACTAAATATATGTCTCCGTCGAACTTACAAGTCTTTGTTTATCACCCAACATCTAATAATTAAATTTGTGAATCTATTGGTGATTCCGAGTGTATCTTCCTGGACTCAAAACCTTTGGACTAATAAAAGATATATTAATTTTAAAGAATTGGATGACCGTAAATTAATTGAGATTCATAAACGAGGAAGAACATGAGTATAGGTGACCAGTGAGGCACATAATGAATCTAATGATTGATTTCTAATATGACTATGAATGAGATTGTGATTATCCTTAAAATGCGCTATTGATTTTACGTGGATCCGTGAATGGGATCAGACTTCATTGTTAAATGATATGATATGCATTTGAAATAGGATTGGCCTAGTTTGGTATGAGAAGCATGATTGAGTCATGCATTGAACCCATATGCATTTAAATGTGCATTATCATTGTGACATTGGGTCGACGAAATGTACTTTGAGAAACATCTGGTTGACGATTGAGTCGGATGTACTTTGAGAAATATCTGGTTGACGATTGAGTCGAATGTACTTTGAGAAACATCTGGTTGACGATCGAGTCGGATGTACTTTAGATTTATTCCCATGAAGTAGGATCTTGATTATTGAGGGCACATATGCATAGTGAGTCCATGAATTATCTGGCATACATTGTTATTATAATTGGAACTGTTGTATTTTTTATATATCTATATATATATGACTTCCTGGAACTGTTTGGTTGATTATAACTGCTACTAAATGTTTATTACCATTATTCTTGTCATAAATGCTATGTGGGCGCTTTGCCGTTTGGTTTCTTGATGCTATGATCGTAGTAATGATGGTAGGATGTCTTACCTCTTTCTTGTACTTTTCTTGTTCTATGTCAATTTTTGGTTAAAGACTGTAAGTGGGAACGAGGTTGGATTCCTTTGGATTTTATTGGTTTGACCTACTGCATCTGGTAATGCCGTCGCGAAAGGAGCTCTTTTTGGGGTTTGTTCGAATTGTGTTCGCTTCGATACCAAGACCTGTAGAGTCGACTGGACCGACAAGCGTATGTGACATGCTGGGGATCTGACTTTGACAATGAAGAGGACTGGGATTGAAGACCTTATCTTGTATTTCTCACTACACCGGTGAGCCCGGAATGGCTTCACGCATTCGGGATTCGATGGAGTGCCCAACTCCTTAGTCGTAGATATATTATGGGTAGTTTATATTTTATTTTGCATTACCTATATAAAGTGTATTTTGAGCACATGTATGCTTTAAGGCAATTATCCAAACTTAAATGTTGTAAATTGAGTACATATTATAATTCATAATTTAATTGGTTGTATATGTAACTACTCATTCGTGGCTCCTATTTTCCTCATATGAGAAATGTTTAATATTTATGGTAAATTTGTTGTTTGACAATGTTAGCACGCCGACATTTAGTGACCGTGACATAATGACGATTGTGCATTGGTTATTAAATCGAGGGGTGTTACACATCCTCTTCCCTAACACTAATATGATGATACCTTGATCTTAGATTAATTTTTGAGAAAATCGTGGCTCCTCTCAATTGATCCATCAAATCATCTATCATAGGCAAATGATATTTATTCTTAATGGTCACTTTATTTAACTATTATAATCCATGCACAATCTCATACTACCATCTTTCTTTTTTAGTAGGAGCACTGGCGCACCCCAAAGTGACACACTAAGTCTGATAAATTTGTTATCCAACAACTCTTCTATTTGCTTCTTAAGCTCTGCTAACTTTAAAGGTGATATCCTGTAAGGTCCTTTAGATATAGATCTAGTTCTTGGTACTAAATCTATAGTAAACTCTATTTCTTGCTCAGGTGGCAAATTAGTTATCTCCTTTGGAAATACTTTTAGGTGCTCCCTCACCATAGGTACGTTTTCTAGGTTCTCAACTTCAGAATTTAAGTAGAACAGGAGAACATATCCCTGAGCTCCTTCTACTAAATAGTTTTCAACTTGGTTGGCATTTAAATACATGGCCTTTGAAGAAACAGTCATAAAAGAAGGATCAGACATGAGCATCAGGGTTTTATTTGAACAATTCAAAGCAACATGATTCACAGAAAACCAATCCATACCTAGGATAATATCAATACCAACAAGAGGTAAACAAGATAAGATTTAAAGGAAAGTTCTATCCTCTATATATACATAACAATTTAGACAAACATGTGAGGTTGTTACTAGTTTTTCTGTTGGTTTAGAAACAAACAAGTCAAAAGGAAGTTCAAACACTGGTAAGTCTAACAGCTGTTACAAAGTGGCCTCAATACTCAAGAAGGGGGGTGAATTGAGTATGAAAAATATTTTGGCAAACTTTCTTAAAATGTTTGATTACTAATCTTTGTTGAAGCTATTTGATTGATACAGATGAATAGATAGATGAGATGAACATTTTCACTTACAAATAAAACAACCAAGTAAGATAGTATTCAAGTAAACTCAATAAAACAGTGCACAATATTAAAGAGTTGAGTTTAGAAGAACTAACATAAGATTTATCCTAGTTCGGCCACCAATCCACTTGTGACCTACGTCCAGTCCTCAAGTAATCACCCGAGGATTTCTACTAATTCTTCAAGTTTCAACAGGTGCTTCATGACCTTTACAAGTTAGAACGCTCACCACAACTTGGGATAGCTCACCCTTTGTGCTTGACCTTCTTCTTTCAAGGGATGGATCACCTTTTACAAATGGAGGGATGCCTCATCCTCTTTTACAATTTATACAAGGTATGAATGAATAGAAACTCTCTCAAAGAGTAGATAATACAAATTGAAGCTTATGGGTATCAAGGATTCTCACAATTAAGCTCAAAAATAGGGTATTAATGAAAGGATAATGAAAACATAAATTTAATGCTCAAGAATGATTTTCAGATGGATTGGCTTGCTATGCCCAACAACTTATATTTATAGCTCAAAGCAATTAAGAGCCATTGGAGGTAGTTAGAAGCATTAAATGCTCTTTAATAGAGCCGTTGTACGTGTTTACTAGTTTTCCAGATAACTGGTTAGGGAGAAATCCTAATCGGTTAGACCTTTAAGAATGACCTCTGATTTATTAAATAACCTGTTAGGCAATGAGCCTAATCGGTTAGGCCTCTTTAAAAGCCTTTCCATGTGATTTTTAAAACCATATTAACCCGTTAGAGAGTTGCCTAATCGGTTAGTGTAATACCCTGAATCATATGTTAGAGTTGTATATAGTTACAAAAGGTAGCATACGGCTTGTTTAGTATGTATGTATAATTTTGTGACAAGCTGCGTTCATTTTAGTACTTAGTTGCAACACAGAAGTTGAAAAGGAGCTTAAAATAACTCAGAAAATAACATAAGTTGCTAAGTGAAGGGAAATAAACATAGAGGATTTGTTTCTAAGTCACAAATGAGCTAAGTATGATGTAGTTAAAGTTTCAAGACAATCGAAGTTAGTTTGGTATTTTTAACCACACTGTGTGTGTGTTTTAATATTGGATTAACTACCAGCAGATATGAAAAATAATGAAAATAGTGAAATAATAATTTAGATGAATCTTATGATTTATTCTAAATTTGTTGGAAGGTGATAAACTTGAATTCGCATAATTCGGGTGTTCTTAGCAGATCAAGAAGTTATAGCAATATGTCAAAATGACAAAATTGCCCTTGTTTCTATCTCTTTTATCTTTCTCTCTACGGTTACAGAAAGAAAAGAAAGAAAAACTGAGAAAGAAAGAAATGAAGGAAGAGAAGAAAGAAAAGGGAAGAAAGGAAGAGGAAGAAGGAGAAGCAGGAAAGGAAGATCAAGATCAAAGCATGGAGCTTGAGGATTGATCATCCTGCTGCCAAGGTAAGGGGTTTTCTATTCATCTTTCTCCTTTTAATTCTCATTGAATGAGTTTGGAGTTTTCAATGGAAATAAGGGTTTAGACAACCAAATCCATGTTCTTAGCTTAGTTCCTGATTCCAAGGACAAGGTTAAGTTATTTTGAGCTTAGTGAATGTACGATAATCACTTTTAGCTCAAGATCAACCATTAGGATCCATAGATTTAAGGATTGGATCTTTGAAACCCCAAAGAGGGGTTTAGATTATTTGATAGAAATATTTTGATGCTTTAATTCAAATTAACATGTCTTAGTTGGTGATTAAACATTCCTATGTGTTTATGAATTGATTAGGAACTTATAATCACTTAGAAATCAAGTTGGAGTGGCCAAAATCCATGAAACATGACCAAAGAAATAGTAGCACCATGCAACAGAGTTGTTTCTATGTTTTTTGGTTGAATCACATGACCTATGTATGATTACACGGCCTAGGTCGTGTACCTCTCTGCCAGAAAATTTTCGTGATGCATGAAAACACAGCCACGGCCATGTAAAATTACATATCCGTGTAAAATGACAAGGCCGTGTCTCCTATGATGAGAATGAGCTTTTGTGATCTTCATGAAAGTTGTATCTTTTTCTCTTATCTTTCTAATGCCATAAGAACCACATTGTTTTGATAACCATGGCTCAAGTTATGCTCATTTTATCGAGCAAAGGTCAAAGGTCAAGATTGAGCAGGAACCTTAAAAATGTCATTTGTGATGTTTTGAGGCTATGGACTATAAGGGATCATTAATAGATGTTTCCTAAAGTGTGTTAAGGCATAAATGGAGATATTTTCAAGAGGAAAATTATCACCTAGAATGCATGAGAAGTATATGTTGGTGTATGCCCTAGAGGCTAATACATTTTCTGTATTTACATATATTCTATTATGCTATTTTATATATGAGGCATTTCATTTATTGTGTTCTTTTTGATAAACATAATAAAGTCCTTAGAATAGTAAGTTTGATGCCATAGGACATCAAGTGGATGACTTGATCGTGAGATCCTTTTTGGTTACAACACTATTCTTAAATGTCCCTAGTCAAGTATTATTGTTAATTAGGACAACAATAATACATTGAGACTAGTATGTGCTGAGAGAGGATGACCATATCTCACGGGTCATGGATATGAGATATCAAGTCTTCACATGGGTACATATTAGAGTAATGATGTACTAGACTGACCCACCATGAGAACGCTACATGGATCGTTACGTGAGTGTCATAAGCGATTCTCATAGTGACAATGGTGTTTGTGGTCCTTTGACCTGAAATCACTACGATTCCTACATGAGGAGTTGTGTGTTTTAATGCCATTAAACGTCATTTGTAACAAGGTGATTATAAAGTTAGTTATTGGATATACCGCAAATCATGCAGAGGGATGTGAGTGACTTAGATGGAATTTGTCACTCCTACATAATAGGAGCGATATCTTCGGACCCCCTGATTGAGTGAGACTGTGAAATGCATGGCCATGCTCAAATGAGTCAATATGAGATATTGATCTCATTTGTTGTTACAAAGTCTACTTGAGTATCAGGAAACGAATGATTTGACTATACAAGGGTGACGCATTCTATGCCTTGTGTTCAATCTAGATATCTTGACAAAGGGACTAAACGACACGGAAACATTGGTCACGAAAAGGTTATGTCAAATCACTGACATTCTTATTACTTGGGTAGCAGCGATGTGTTGCTAGATACCGCTCACTGCTTGTAATATTAAAATTGGATTTTAATATTACTGCCAACGTAATAAGAACCTGCAGGGTCACACACATAGAGCAGACTAAAATTGGAGCAATGGATCCAAGTTGAACTCGGATTCAAATATGGGCCAGACTCGTAACAAATGGGTCTAGGGTTGCACAGCTTACCTTGCTGCTGCTCACACTCACTTAAGGCAATCACTATTATAAATAGTACTGCTAAGGGGGCTGCTAAGATATATAATTCTGAACCCTAGCCGCACCTACAGAATAGTGAGTGAGAGAGCGACATGTTTCTTCTTTTCTCTTCGCACTTAGCACTGTGTGAGAGACGTGAGGCTCCTCTTTGCGGACGTTGGACGTTCGTGAGTTTGTTCGTGTGGATACCGCAGAGACATCGTTTCTATTACAGTGTTAGTGATTCACGCTTCAAGAGGTAAATCATTTAAAAAACTCGGATTATGGCTTTTTCGCATGGATCCTCGGTGGGAATCCCTATTTTCCGCTGTGTGTTGTATCCGCAAAAAATTCCCAACAGTGGTATCAGAGCGTCTTGCGAAACCATGATTCAGTTTTCTATTTTCGTTTACATGAGATAACATGTTTTCTGTTCTTGTTTTGACAAAAGATATGATCTTTAATAATGTTATTTCTGAAAATCGTATGAAACCCTTTGTGAAAACATATTCTGTTTCTTATGTTGTATGCAAAACCGTGATGTTGTTTTCAAAACTTTATGAAGATGTTCATATGTTCTGTGAAAACCGTTTTGTATTAAGATATATGTTTTTGCGAAGCTTTCTGGTATGTATGTGATATAAACAACATTATGGAATCCTTATTCTCAATGCGCGGCGCAAGGGTTTAGGAAACCTTCTTCTTGGCTTGCGGTGGCAGGGGTTATGGAATCCTTGTTTCTGCACAAGAGGCGCAGCGCAAGGGGTTTTGGAAACCCTATTCTTGTTTTGCGGCAGCAGCATCAAGTGTTGATGTCAAGCCGCCAACGAGGCGCCTGAAGTTCAAGTGTTGAACGATGGCGCAAGGGTTCCCTGCGGCATATGAAGTGTTCATGTTGTTCGGGCTTAGGGTTTCGCGCGGCACATGCTGCACCAAGGGAGGCGCAAGAGATTCAGCTCTTGTTTTTGGTCCAATTTTTCGGCCCGGGGCGCTGCCCCGCACCCCGCAAGGGGCGGCCTCCCCTTGACCCCCGCCCGCTGACCGGGCAGCGGAACCCCCGTGCTGCCTCTGCGTAGTGTGTTATTCGAAAGCGCAATATTTTCTATCCTTTTATAACTCACAAAAAATAATTATGTATTATTGTTATGAGTTTATATGTTCTTTGTGATGCATGGTGCATGGTTATGGCCTTAGTCCTCTCTTTATGCCTTTTGGTTTTAATAAATACGACCTGCGTGTCGTGCCTTTCTCTCTACATTCTGATTGTACATTCTCTTCTCACCTAACTCCCCTCGAATGTAAAAGAGGTTTCTATATAATGTAATTATGATGTGGAGACAAGAAGGCAGCATCAGTATTCTCCATATTCTACTTTTCACTTCTATGAAATTTCATAATTTTCTGAGCTGCTTAACTATTTCGACTATTTTTCCAGCAGTATCCTAAAAAATATCAGACTATCTCAGTTGATTCTCTAAAATTTTCTACAACTCTTATTAATTATCCTAATAAATTTTCTATATTTATTTCCATCATATCAACTGATTCTGTAGATACTTTAATTATTCACTTGTATTCAGTGTTATAGAATTACGCTCAAATTAGTTCAAAAAATTATCTGAATTAACAGATAATTCTTACCAGTATTACTGAGCTTCTATAAACCTGATTAGGACTATTAGATTAGGAAGGATGTTACATTTGCAACCATTAGAAATCCTACAATGGAAATGGGAGAGTATTTCGATAGATTTTGTGGTGGGATTGCCAAGAACCCAGTCAGGCTATGATTTGATATTGGTCATTATGGATAGATTGACTAAATCTACCCACTTTCTGTTGCTAAGAGCTAATTATTCCTTGGATAAAATAGCACAATAAAGTCTTCAAGAGATTGGTAGACTACATGGAATCCCTTCGAGTATAGTGTCTGGTAAAGATCCTAGATTTGCCTCTAGATTTTAGGGAATCTTGCAGAAAGCTTTTAGGACTAAGTTGTGTTTTAGAACAGGATATTACCCACAAACTGAAAGAACTATCCAAACCCTAGAATATATGCTTGGGGCATGCGTGCTAGAGTAATAGGGTAGTTGGGAAATATTTATACCTTTAGTATAATTTGCCTATAACAATAGTTATTACACTAGCATAGGAATGACACCCAATGAGGCATTGTATGGTAGAAAATATAGATCGCCTCCGTGTTAGTATGAAATTGGTGAGAAAACTATCCTAGGGCTAGAACTGGTGTAGCAAACCATAGAGTAGATTAAGATGATTAGGGATAGGTTAGCAACTGCTTAAAGTAGGCAAAAGAATTATGCAGATAAAAGAAAGAGACCCCTAGAGTTTGAGGAAGGAGAACATGTGTATCAGAGAGTCACTTCTACTACTGGGATTGGCAGAGTCATGAAATCCATAAAGTTAAATCCTCAATTTCTTCGTCCTTTATAAATTTTGAAAAGAATTGGACCCGTCTCTTATCATATAGCCCTCCCACTCAGTTTGCCAAATCTTCATAATGTCTTTCATATTTCTCAACTTAGAAAATATAATCTTGATCCTTCATATATCTTAGAAAATGAATCAGTGCAATTAAGAGATGATTTAACATATATAATAAAACATGTAAAAGATCGTGGATAGAGGAGTTAAGGTACTCAAAGGAAAACATATTCCACTAGTGAAAGTGGTATGGGATGAGATCAACTCTAAGGAAACTACTTGGGAGCTAGAATCCAGCAATATGCAAGATTACCCAAAGCTTTTCACATTAGGATAACTAAATTTTGAGGGCAAAATTTTTAAAAGGAGGGGTGAATTGTAACATCATCCCTATCCTGTTAAATTTAATGATTGTTATATTAGTTCCTTAGCACTTGGTGATTTACCTGTTAATATTTGTAATTTTTTCTAGTTAGTTTGGGCATAACGATATAGCATAGAACGTAAAAAATAACTTATATTAGCCCAGAAGTTAACATCGATTGCTTAAATGATGAAAATAAATATGGAAAAATTATTTTTAGGTTATAAATAATTAGAATGAATTATGGTAATTTTTGAGGAATTAAATAAATTAGTTTGGTATTTTTAATAAATAGAATAAGAGTTTAAAAGACCAAATTAAATAGGAGAGTAGCTTGGAAAATTATGAAAATTTGTGGAGTTGTTATATAGAGGATGGAGATTTTTGTAGAAATAATTATGGGTTAGGGTAGATACCTATAAGCATATTATTTTAACTCTTTAAGTTTATATTAACTTAAGAAAAATAATAGAGCTTATTAACTGTCAAATGGTGTGTATAAATAGCTATTAAATGATGAGTATAAGAACTTAATGGAATCCTAGAATTTCTATAACACCTATAGAAGCGAGAAACTCATCAATGAAAGATCAAAGTATCCCTAAGAGACAAATCTCTTATACTCAATGGTAACCATATATTTCTTTGATCTTATCTTTTTCTCTCCACTGCCTCACCACCCAAGAAACACACACCTCTCACTTCTCTTTCCATTTCCTCTTGGCAAAAGAGCAAGAAAGAATAACAGAAAAGGAAACACTATAGCCACCATATTTCCAAGTCTTACCTAAAGACTTTCTAGCCCTTATCTTCCAAAGCTTCAATTAGACTATTTCATCTACTCATCAGGCTTTGCCCAGGTGGTGTTCTTAAATCCATCATCAAGTATACTTCAAATTATTTCCTTCATCTTCTACAGACTCAAGGGATCCTAGGTAGGGGTCTATGTCTCTTCCTCCATGCTTTCTACTCTTGATAGTGCGTGGGACTTGATTTTTGTTTCTTGATTGTAGAGTAATTGATGAATGGCATGTTGATGCACTTTTGGTTATGTTTTTTAGGTTTTTGGAAGAATTAAGTATGGACTGATAAATTCTTGTCTTAATAATCCTCCCTATCTATAAATTATGTGTTGAGGATATTGGCTTTAGTGGATTGACAACTATTATTATACCTAATGGATCTTGGCTTGAGAATATGTTGAGGCCTTGATGTTATCTTGACCAGAAATGAAGAGAAATAATTTGCTCTGCAATCTTAATGTTTTTTGTGAGATTACCATGCCTTAGAACACATTTTGAGTGTTAGAAAACACTTGTTAATCGATTACTGATTTTAGTAATCGATTACCATCTTTCAAAAGTTGTTGTTGGGCTTGTGGTAATCGATTGCTAGTTATGGTAATCGATTACCATGCTGCTGTGTGAGAAAATGGTATGTGGTAATCGATTACTAGCTATGGTAATCAATTACCAAGCTCTTGCTTGAGGAAATGGCTTGTGATAATCGATTACCAAGTATGGTAATTGATTACTAAGCCTCTATTTTAAGAAAAATAAGTCTTCACATGCTTGTAATCGATTACAAACTCATGGTAATTGATTACCATTTTTTTGAAATGCCTGTAATGGATTACTAAGCTCTTGTAGGAGTATACAATCATCATGAAACCCGTTTTTGAGCCTAAACAAGCTTAATACAGTATCATTTGTAGTAGACTGATGTTCTGATTTGGAAATGAGTTAGTTTATGAATGAGATAAGATTACTCATGTTTCTATGATGAAGCCTGATCATTTTAGTTCTTATATCATGTATATGTGAGTTGGTAGCATTTCAAGTTACTCTGTGAATTATGTGAATTGTATAATGATATACGAAATTGGCACTTAGTATGTTTATGAGATGA
Source organism: Ormosia semicastrata (assembly GCA_029884595.1). Taxonomy (NCBI): domain Eukaryota; kingdom Viridiplantae; phylum Streptophyta; class Magnoliopsida; order Fabales; family Fabaceae; genus Ormosia; species Ormosia semicastrata. The sequence goes on along the minus strand of JAQQTO010000048.1, from coordinate 34,797,557 downwards.
ATTATGATGTACTGGAAATTGATATGCTCCTATAAAATGTTAAAGTTGAGCCTGTAATTGAAATGAAATGTAAAGTGCATCTTTAAGTGCTCAAAGTTTAAAAGAAATTGGACATGATCCTCGTACTAGGGGGTGATCCTTAAATGCCATTCCCTTATGAAGTGTAACTCATTGACTAATTGTTTTGGCCAGAGTTGAATATTGGAAATGATCTTCGTACCTAGGGGTGATCCTAGATGAGGCCAATGATTAATATTGGAAATGATCCTCGTACCTAGGGGCGATCCTAGATGTGATTCCTTTGTGAAAGGAAATGGATTAATAGATTTGGCCAAGGTTACTTGGGATGGTGTTGTGTAACGATGAATTATTACGTATAAGATGAGTACTCAGGCCTGATAAGAAAATTATCACCGAGTATTGAGTAATTTGAGGAGGTCACATGCCTTCCCTACCGAGATTAAAGGACATGGGTCCAGGGAATGAGCTGAGAAAGATTATAATTAATGGGCACTAAAGGAAAATTAAAGGCATTGCTTGAGCTTTGGCACATCTTCATGGATTTGCTATATAAATCATTAACTTGATAATGAATATTTACATTTTGAGTTTATTGTAAATATTCTATAGATGGTGTGAGATGGTTTATATATCATTATATTTCTAGAAAGTTCTATTATTTATTGGTTGATGTGCCTGAGAAGTTGTTTACTTCTTGGGTATATGTTTAAGAAATTGTTGTTCAATAATTAAAATTGAACTTTCCCCTAGAGAAGAGAAAAGGAACAATTTGGCATTTGCCACCTTTCTATGAAAGATTAAGAAAAAAAGATATAATTCCCTAAAGTAGCTGAAATTATTGTAATGACATCTGTTTCTTAGAAATACTAAGAATTTTGAGAATTCTCACTCCGTTATTTTCTTTTTCATGGTAATTCTTGCACGTGATCCATCTCTTGTGTAGGGATGTAGATGTTGATGTAGTATTGAGACACTTATTCTTTTTAACCATTACCATGTATTTATATTTATATAGTGGTTTGTACATGGTTTATATATGCCTATGAAGGCATGATATGTATAACTTTGATATTGGCATAGAAGACTGATCTACTGGGATGTATTGGTTACTAATGCAAATGTGATTTATACTTGCTATGTATATATATACATTTGTGCATTATAGGTATATGTGTGTACCCCAGTTTGCTATATGAAATTTCTATGGTACCTGATTAGATAAATGTGTAAGTTCCTAGAGTTCTATTAGGAGGACTCAAAGGATAATAAACAAACATTAAAGAAATGATTAAATATTAGTTGGTAACTTAGAGGAGGCATTCATCCATGCTCTTCATTTGAGCAAAAATTAACACTCACAAGGCTTGAGTAAGAAATAAAAATTTAGTATATTTAATTATCAGGGTAAGTAAAAAGTTAAGTTGTGACATGCCTAAACCTAAGTGCTTCAGTGTAATCCAGATATATGCGGAGTAATTAGTCTTGGGGCATTACACATTGACTATGCAAGAATGATTTTTGTCTAGCAGGCATTAAGGTAGCTCCCAATATGATTCTAGTTGCTGCTTTGTTGATGAACCCAACAGAATATGGTCTTGCCTAATTGTTATCGGCACACCTTTACCCTACTATAAATGACATATATTTTGCCTTACGAAGTAGGCACACAGTAAAGAATCCTAGGGCACCTTTTTAGCTACTTCAACTATGGTTAAGTTCTTTGTTTGTAGACCATCTTCATTGTTTTGCTTGTCAATGTTGAATTATGTTGTTATAAAGTTCGATTGGCCAATTTGAAGGTTGAGAAATAAGTAGTAGAGGATTAGCTTTGCTATTACTTCAAGTTCTTATATTTTCTTGATGATTGTAAGAACCCTAAAATCTTATATCCCTTCATCAAGAAGGAGTTTGGCAGTCGATGGTTTTTTGGTCTTCTTTTGTCAAATAGGGAGGAAATTAATTGGTGGTTGAAGACAGTGTGGGCCATCTTCCACTACCCTCAAAACTTGTTTGTTGATTACCCGAGCCAAATAGAGTGTACCATTTTGGCCCATAATCCTCATTTTATGTCAAGACAATTTGGGCTAATTCAAATTCTCCCCAAGTAGTTTAAAAGTTCTTTGCATAATATTTCCTTTAGGCTATTTTAGAGGATTTGTAGCACATCCCTAGAATTATGTTGAGGGATTCAACTATTTGATAAAGTTTGAAACTTATTGAGTTCCAATCCTGCTATGTTTACACTACTGACTTCAAGACTTGGTGGTCTTCCATAGCTTCACTAAGATTTTCTCCTCCATGTGAAGATCTAATCAATTCTTTTGTTTTTGTGCAAACAGGTATTCCTTACTCAAGTCTCGAGTAGTTCCCAAGAGATTGTTGATTTTCAGACCTATTTTCTAGTTCTTGGGATCATTGTGACATAGAAGGGCCAATTAGGACAGTCAGGCCTATGTTTCTAGAACATAGGAGAAAACATTATGAAGCTTGCATCCATAGATAATGGAAAGCCAAGAAATTCAAGGCCTTGGTAAGTATTTTGGCTTTCTTAAGGCCTTTTGAGCCTAAGCCTTTTCAAAATGCTCCTTTTTTGTTTGCTTTCAGTGTCGATGACTTGGTCATCCAGATAATGATCATTTCCTTTTCTCTATGTGTTGGCAATCTTTCTTGCTACGTTCTTACTTTCTTTTCTGTATAACAGAGCCTATAGTAGTAGCAGTTCCCATCCAACCAACAGAGGAGACACAACTAAATACTAATAGGAGGCCTCCAAGGACTACTAAAACCACTTGACAATCAACTCAAGGCCCTCAATCTCCAAGGCCTCAAGTACTTTGTCATGGCTAGTTTTGTTTTTTTAGTTATGCATTATCTATCAACCAATTCTAACACACTTTTCTAATTGCAGGGTAGGAGAACTCGTTCATCCTCAGTTGTTTCTCCCATTACCAGCCATGAAACTTCACTAGTAAGTATTGTTTTCCATGAGAAATTTTGTATCTAATTATATACTTATCTTTCCCATTTCCTAATTGCTAAGAAGAAGTCAAAAATCTCTTGGTGAAGAAGCCTATGTGAAGAAGGCAGCTGATACCAAAGTAAGGCTCACTTTGCCCATATAGAATTCTTTCATGCACTATAAGCCTCCTAATTTGGCTCACGTTTGGCATGTAACATTCTCTCTAACCCAATAATTCTAATTAGATTTATAGAAGCTCAACAATACTAGTATAGGTCACATGTTAATTCTAGTAACTATCTAGATTAGTTTGAGCATAAATCTATAACATTGAATCTGAGAAATAGCTCATATAAACTTGGATTTTGTTTAAATTGCTGAGGAAATAGAAATAAATATGGAAGATTTATTTCTAAGTTAAGAATAATTAGAATGGATATCTAAAAGCTTCCTAGTTCAATTTCATAAGTTTAATTTAACTCAGGAAAAAATAATGAAGCTTAGAGACTGATAATGAAGTATAAGAAAAATGGTTGAATGAAAAAAAAAGAGAATAAAAAGAAATCTTAGAATTTTTTACAATACCTATGAAGGTTAGAAAATTCAAAGTGAAAAGATTAAAGTATTCTTAGCAAATATAAAGTTTCCAATTGGATTTCATTTTAAACTCCCTTTTTCTTTCTCCACTATATAACTCTGTCGTTCTTATCTCTTGTGTTGACTTATTAGTCACTTTGCTTTTCTCACTCTTTCTATTATCTAGTCCTCACGTTGCCAGCAAAAGAGAGAAAAGAAAAAAACAGTAAGAAGAATCAATATGGAAGAAAGAGGCAAGAAAAATAAGAAAGGGAAGATGAAAGTATCTACAAGCTAGGTGTAACACCCCAATTTCTTTTCTTTCTTGCTTTTCGGTTATTTGTGAATTTTGTGAATTTTTTTATGAATTATTTGACTTATTTTGATTATTTTAATATTATTTTCAAAAAAATTTAGACTATTGAAACAGGGCTAGGGGATCTTACTAGACCCGAAATCGGAGATAGTTTTCGAAGTTTTTTTCATCTAAGATTTTATCCAGCAAATAAAATCTAGGTACATTCTATTATCAATTGGATGATAAATACTGATTTTGTTGACTGTAACTTTTGTCCATTGAATAATAGTTTTTAGCAAAGATCTAGTAGATAGTTCTAGATATGAGCCTAATCACCTTTTTCTATAGGCTTCTCTTTATGACATCACCCTTGGGACCCTGACCTTTATCTCTCATCAAATATGGACCAATATCACCTAATCACCCTCGAGGAAGCTTATTGGAGAAGCTCTGGACACCCTCCCAAGGAGAGAAGTGCACGGCCAAGGGGGAGCCAAGAGGCTTCTAGAGTAAGTTTCATTTAAATCATTTTTATCATTTCCATTCATCTTTCAACAACCAAAAAGCTACACACTTTTCTCTCTCTCCTTTTCCTCTCATTTTCTCTCCACCAAGCTCATGGTCACACACCCAAAACCCATTCTCCACTCTTCTTTAATTTCAACCATCCATATTTCTAATCCAAACCTCATTCTAACACACTTTGGTGTTTTGATGTTGACCTTGTTCATCCTTTTTCAAGTGCTTCTTCAAGTTAGGGTTTGAAAGCTTTCAAGGTGAAATTCCTCCATATTCATTCTTCTTTTCATTTTAATTTCTAAGACCATGATTTTGATCCATGGTCATTCTATTCCAAGCCTTAAATGTTGATCTCTTTTGCATGTTGTTTTCATTTTCAAGAGCCTCTTGGAAGAGAAGGTTTGATTCAAGAAGGCACCCAAGAAGTGGTTGGTCATAATCTAAGGTAACAGGATGATTATTCTAATCAACCTCTCATGGTGGTGAGAAACGAATTGATGTATGGAAAATGAAGAATCCATGTGAGGGTTATTCACTTGATTATATTGTCTTTTGGTGATTTTGTAATTATTTGCCCTATATGATTTTATGGCTTAATATTGTGCACAATACTGTGCACAAGCTTGGAATCTTATTGTTGAAGATGAAAATTTTGAGGTCCAAAGACCTTAGGGTTCACAGCCAAGTGACCCTAAATAGGGTATCCAAGACAAAAGTTTTTTGTTGATTTAGAACTTAGATGCTTAGGTGAAAAAGGAATTGAATTAGGATTTATAAAAATTAAGGAGTGATAAAAATAAGATTTGATCATTTAATAAGAGAGGGATTTCGGCCTTGAGTGGAAATATAAGCTTGAGAGAGAGGTAATGAAAACTTAAGGTACTTTTAGGGTTTAGGGAAAGGAAAATAATTTATGAGATTAAGATAATGTGCTTTCCTTTTTATGTTCTTCTTGAAAAATATTAGGAGGTATTACCTAGAGGAGCCTAGCTAGAAGAGTATTGGAACTAAAGTTAACTTCTATATTAATCCTTGAAAGTTTCAAAAATATTAAGCTTAAAAGTGAAATAAAAGTTTTACTTGTTATAAAAAAATTGTGATAATGTTTCATGTAATTTAAAAATGATGATTCATGACTTTGCGCGATAAAGATACCTTGTGACTGAAAATAACAGTAATGTGTTGTCGGGCTATCGAATGGGACCTAGAGATGTTAATGACCGGCTTGGCTCATGAGTAACTTATGTTTATGAAAAATCATGATATTAATATGTATATATGCTATAAGTCATTATTCATGCATTATACCAGTGGTGTCAGTTGAGGCTTTTTGCCTAAGAGTTGAATCATACCTTAATGCGGGAGTGAATTGCGTAGTGTGGTTCACTTGTTGAACTTGGATGCATCGAGGTGCGGGTATCCCATAAGTGGCTAGTTGGTAGCTCCACTAGGCCGTGGTGAGTGAACAACGCACTGATGATCTCGACCAGACACTATTCTATTCATGATCTGGTTAGATTGTCTTGTATAAGCCATTATGTGCAAATTGAGAAATTATAGCACTTGACTTGAGGCTGATGAGATACAGACATATCTTCTAGATCATTCTCTCTGAAATTGTGTTTAGCTCCATGGAGTAGAAATTGGTCCATTGTGCATATGCATAGTTTGTCTACATATCATTGTGATATTTTATATCTGCTAAATTATCTGATACTTGATGTCATAACTGCAATTACTGTTCTTTATTGTTTCTATGCTGCCATGTTGGTATGTATGTAGGGAATCTCACCTCTCTGTTATGTTATTCTATTTTATGTGTACACGTTGATAAAGACTGAAAGGAAGACCAAGAAGATTGCAGCTTTCCTGTTGTTTTGTTTTTTGTGATGGCGACTAGAAGAAAGTTTATTGGTTTTGTTAGAGTTTAGTTGCATGGAGGTACGAATGCTTGGCATATCGACTAGGATACTGAACGAGTTAGATATGTAGGAGATGTGATCCAGTCTACTCGTAGAACCCGTGATGGGGATCCTTTCTTTTCTCTTGATGCCTTGGTACGTCTGCAGTTCGTTATGCCGATCAGGGAGTTGTGGGGTGATTTGCATTACACCCCGAGGAGGATTTGGACTCTATGGTGCATCTACTAGGACACCTGTCCGCGAGCTCCTGCCCTGGCTGAGAGATCTGTCTGGTGAGGAGTCCAAGGAAGAGGACCTGCTGGAGGATCCAGAGGAGGATCCAACAGAGGATCTAGTGGGGGACCCTACTCCCTAGGCATATAGACTTAAGCTAGTTTATGTTTTGTCAAGTAGTTGTATATGTCTTTTGAGTACAAATGTTGTGTATTTTGGGTGGATTGTGATCTATGCCATTTATGTATATATATCCTTTTTTATGTGTATTATTCAGTAATTACATCCTGTGCTGTTTATGTTTTGTTTAAGTTTATGCTCTTAAGAAAAAAAAATTAAAATCCGTATTTTGCAAAATTAAACCTTTTTCGCATTATGTTAAGTTTTTGATGTTTTAGTGTGTAAATGTGGCACCCTAAGGAGGGTGTTACATTAGTTTGTATTAGAGCCCAAGTTTGAGTCTTTTGGGGTTTGTGGTTAGGTTCTGTGTTTGGTTTCCGAAAGAAGACAAAATTGTTTGAAATGATTTCACTTGACTTTCATTATGTATTGTTTAGTCTGACTTCAAAGGAATATGATGGCTCGTGGTTGAGGTGTAAGTATAAACCCTAGATGAGACAACGAGAGTATGGCTACAGCAGATGTGGCGATGCAAAGGATGACAGAGGTTATAATGCAACAAACCAAAAAGCTGCCCAACAATAAGAACCTACTGCTGAGACTCAGAATCTGTCGGAGTTTCACCGCAACAATCCACCACAATTTAAGGGACAGTTTGATTTGGAGAAAGCAAACCTTTGGATTAAAGAGTTGGAGAAGATATTCAGAGGAATGGGAAGTATTGATGCTCAAAAGGTAACCTATGCTAACTTTATGCTTGTTGGAGATACGGAAGACTAGTGGGCAAGAGCCCATCGATTGATAGAAGCTGAAGAAACAATGCTTACCTGGGAAGTCTTCAAGAACAAATTCCTAGAGAAGTATTTTCTAGCCAGTGCAAGGCATGCGAAAGAAATGGAGTTTCTAGGCCTAAAACAAGGAAGCATATCAGTCAATGAGTATGCTACTGGGTTTGAAAGCTTGTCAAAGTTCTCAAGGAATTTCTAGCTACATCCAGATGAGGAGTGGAAGTGTCGCAAGTTCGATGAAGGATTAAGGCATTACTTGAAGAGAGTAGTATTACCTTTGGGAATTGATCAGTTCCCAGCTCTTTTGGACAAGTGTCGCAGGATTGAGGAGTTGGATCAATCACGAGAAACAAGAAATCGTAACTTTGGAACCTCTCGATTTCGAAGGGGGAGGAATGGTGGTGGAAATCATTTTCAGCAAAAGCAGTATTCGAGGCCACCGGGGAATCAATCTCAGCAACATTCACATGGAGGAGGTTTTGGTAGCCACAAGTTTGGTCAGGCCGTGACATGATTGCCAAAATGCTTCAAGTGTGGAAAGGACCACTTAACGAATAAGTGTACAATCAAGGGGATCGTCTGTTTTGGATACGGGAAGCCCGGACAAATCTCAAAGGATTGCAATCAACCCAAAGCGGAGTCCTCTGTTAGCAATGTACGTGCTGCAAGACCCCAGGTGGGAGGAAAGGTTTACACTATGAGTGGAGCGGAAGCCTCCTAATCCAAAGATCTGATTAAGGGGGATTGTGCCATAGGAGGTAATCTTTTAATTGTACTGTATGACTCAGGGGCGACTCATTCTTTTATTGCCTATCATTGTGTTCACCGATTAGGATTATCTGTGTCTTCCTTACCTTTTAATTTGAATGTTTCTACTCCCACTGCTAGACCTGTTATTACTACTCAAGTATGTTTGAACTGTCCTATTTTTGTGGAAAGTCGAATCTTTTCAATCGATTTGATTTGTTTACCTCTTTCTCAAATAGACGTTATTCTAGGAATAGATTAGTTATCTTCTAACCATATCCTCTTAGACTATTCCAATAAAACCTTAGTATTTCCTGATTCTAAGATTTCTGGATTTATAACTGCTAACCAAATCAAAATTTTCTTGAGGGAAGGAGTTCAAGGATACATGCTTTTGTCTTCCTTGGAAGTCAAGGGTGAGACCAATGTGAATGCTATTCCTGTGGTCAATGAGTTTCCTAAAGTCTTTTCTGATGATATACCTGGATTACCACCGGAAAGAGAGGTAGAATTTTCTATCGATCTTGTGGCAGGATTGGGTCCTATATCTATGGCACCATATCAGATGTCGCCATCAGAATTAGCTAAACTCAAGAAGTAGTTGGAGGAACTATTAAAGAATAAGTTTGTCAGACCTAGTGTTTCACCGTGGGGGCCTCCAGTGCTATTGGATAAGAAGAAGGATAGAACTTCTGAATTATGTGTGGATTATCGTCAGTTAAACAAGATTACAATCAGGAACAAGTATCCACTTCCGAGGATAGATGATTTGATGAATTAGCTGAAGGGAGCCGCTATTTTCTCCAAAATTGATCTACGTTCTGGCTATCATCAGATTCGTGTAAAAGCAAAGGATGTTTCTAAGATGGCTTTTCGAACGTGTTATGGGCATTACGAGTACATTGTGATGCCGTTCGGAGTAACAAATGCTCCTACTATATTCATGGATTTCATGAATAGGATCTTTCATCCTTATCTGGATAGATTTGTTGTTGTCTTTATTGATAACATTTTGATATATTCTCGAAGTCAGGAGGAATATACTGAATATCTCAGTGTGGTTCTTCAGATTTTGAGGGAGAACAAGTTATGCGCTAAACTGTCTAAGTGTGAGTTTTGGTTAAGTGAAGTTCAGTTTTTGGGTCATGTGATTTCAGAGGAAGGAATTAAAATGGATGTGTCAAAAGTTGAAGTAGTTCTTTAATGGGAAAGGCCAAAGACGGTATCAGAGATCCATAGTTTTCTTGAATTAGCCAGTTACTATCAAATGTTTATTGAAAGGTTTTCCAAGATAGCAGGACCTCTCACCCAGGTTACACGAAAGAATTAAACTTTTGCATGGACAAATGAGTTGAGGAGAGTTTTCAAAAGTTGAAGAGACAATTGATTAACTCGCCAGTGCTGATTCCACTTGATCCCAATGAACCTTTTGAGGTGTATTACAATGCTTCATATCAAGGTCTAGTTTGTGTGCTTATGCAAAATCGAATGGTCGTGGCATATGCTTCGAGACAATTAAAAGTGCATGAAAAGAATTACCCTACTCATGACTTGAAGTTAGCTGCTATTGTGTTTGCGTTGAAGATCTGGAGACATTTTCTTTATGGAGCAACATTTAAAGTTTATAGTGATCACAAGAGTCTGAAATACCTATTTAATCAAAAGGAGTTGACTATGAGGCAAAGGCGGTGGTTAGATTTTTTGAAAGGCTATGATTTCTAACTTCAATATGATCTAGGAAAGGCAAACGTCGTAGCAGATGCTTTGAGTAGGAAGATGCTTAGTGTTTCTACTAAGATGCTGAAAGAAAGTGAGTTAATAGAATAATTTAGGGATATGTGGTTGTTTGTAGAATTGATATCGGGGAGAATGTGCTTAAATATGATCACTATTTCGAGTGGATTGATGGAAGAAATTCGAGAGAAGCAAGGAAGTGACTTATACTTACAAAATAAGAAGGAGCTGGTGAAGCAAGGTGCTACATCTGAATTCACAAAATGATCGGATAGGATCCTAAAATTCAAAAATAGAGTTTGTGTACCGAGTGATTCTGAGCTTAGGAAGATGATTATTAGTGAAGCCCATAAGAGCAAGTTGAGTATGCACCCAGGAACTACTAAGATGTACTAGGATCTAAAACGATTATATTGGTGGCAAGGAATGAAGAGGGATGTTGCCAAGTATGTATCGTTTTGTTTAGTTTGCCAAAAAGCCAAATTAGAATACCAAAAGCCTTCCGGAATGCTACAACCTTTGACTATTCCAGAATAAAAATAGGATAGTATTGCAATGGATTTTGTGGATGGACTGCCAAAGACTAGAAAGGGGTACGATTCAATATGGGTAATTGTTGATCGACTTACAAAGTCAGCACACTTCTTGCCAATTAACATAAGGTATTTGATGGAGAGATTGACTCAAATGTATATTGATGAGATTGTTAGACTACATGGTGTGCCCTCGAGTATTATTTCTGATAGAGACCCAAGGTTTACATCAAGATTTTGGTAGAGTTTGCAAGGAGCCATGGAAACGAAGCTTTATCTAAGTTCTGCATATCACCCGCAAACAGATGGTCAGTCAGAAAGGACAATCCAATCATTGGAAGATCTGTTAAGAGCTTGTGTCTTAGAAAAGACTAGGAGTTGGGATGAATTCTTGCCTTTGATAGAGTTCACTTATAATAATAGTTTCCACGCAAGCATTGGGATAGCACCCTATGAGGTGTTGTATGGGCGACGATGTAGAACACCTTTATGTTGGTACCAAGATGGTGAAAGTTTTGTGGTAGGACTTGAACTTGTGCAACAAACAACTGAAAAAGTTAAGATGATTCAAGAAATAATGAAGGCAACTCAGAGCCGACAAAAAAGCTATGCCGACAAGAGACGGCGACCCCTTGAATTTGAGGAAAGTGAGCATGTCTTTTTGAGAGTTTTACCTATGACTGGTGTCGAAAGGGTTATTAAATCTAGAAAACTCACTCCTAAATTCATCGAACTGTATCAAATTCTTCATCAGATAGGTCCGGTAGCCTACCAAATAGCTTTACCACCTTTTCTTTCCAACCTTCATAATGTCTTCCATATGTCACAATTGCGAAAGTATATTCTTGATCCAACCCATGTCATAGAACCAGATATAGTACAACTAAAAAAGAATTTGACCTATGAAACACTTCCTATTAAGATTGAGGATAGGAAAGTGAAGTAACTCAGAGGTAAGGAAATTGAATTGGTAAAAGTAGTCTGGAATAATGTGACTAGAGATGCAACATAGGAGTTAGAAGACAAAATGAGAGAGCAAATATTCTTATTTTAATCCATCAGTTTAAGGACTTTGGTCCTCTTTTCCATGGTGAGGTCGTGAGCCTCATTGTTCTTTGGAGCATTCATACAATTGTTTAATCATGTTGTTCACATCCTAAATTACACATACTCTTACATGTATTCAAATCTCATACAAATAAACATATATCAAAGCAGTAATCATATATCACACATGCAAATCACAAAAACATAATCACAAACACCACAAACACAATAAAGACACATCAAACAATAGGTAAATAAACCCTTATGGGTTTTTCACCGAACAAAACCATCCTCACATCACCAAAACTTGGTTGGTGAGGTAAAATCTCCCTTTTATCTCTTGAAGACAAGTCTTTCAAGCTCTTCTCCTTCTCCTTGATTTCGTGTGGCTCACAAACAATTCTAAAACAATTAGTAAAATCACATATAAAGCTTAATAATGATAAACCATGGAACAATCATGGTATATAAAATCAAAAACTTAAATTAAAACTAAAAAATCACAAGTTTACCTCTAGGGAAGTAAGATGAAACTTGGATTTTGAAGCACTTAAAGTGGGATTTTGAGAAAACTTCCTAAATGAAAAGTGTTTAGGAGGTTGTTTAGGTTTAGAAAATGATGAGAACAAAAATTATAGGAGATGGATAGAGGTTCAAGAGGTGTGGGCCGAATTCTAGAGAGAAAAATGGAAGGAAAATGTTCTGTGTTCTTGGGAAATTTGAGAGGAAATAATGTAAACTTTTTGGTGAGAGAAAAGAAATGAATATTGATAGTAAATGAGAGTGGGCTGCCGTGTGAAGCTTGTAGGAGAAATTTAGAGATTGACATGAAGTAGAAATATCATATTTTGGGTTCACACTTGAAGCACATGGCTTATGTCATCTTTTAATTATTAAATTGCCATGCTAGATAATTCAAGAACCTTGGAGAAGCCTCCCAAGGCTGCTAGCCATGTGGCTCTTGGGTGCTTAGGGTCCTAATTTATTTTCAATTAAAGTCTAATTACTTACTAATTAATTAGTTAATTAATTAGGTTAAGTTTCCTAATCAATCTTAATTAATTATCTAATGATATAACTAATTAATTAAACACATAATTACATATATCATAGCTCCTAAATAAAATTAGGATGTCTAATTAGTAATTAGATTATAACTAATTAATAATTAGGTTAGTTTACTTAGCTTGTTAATTAGGCCATTAAGATGACCTAATTAGGTTTAATTAGTTACTAAGTAAAGCCAAGCCACTATTGTTGACTTCATCTTAGCCATTTAAATCAACTTGGTTTCTTATCCATTGATCTCATCTGCGGTGGATATTACTTAGTGATTTTATCAGGATTTATTTCACACCATTGATCGGATCAACGGTTATGATCAAAAGCATCTAAATCATGCTTTTTACCCAATGGTCCTTAATGAAGTCTATGCTTCTTTATTTGACCAATTCTTATTGGTTTAGAGTTTTCAAGCCACCTTTGTTGACTTGTTCCTATTGGTTCAGAATTCTGTCCAGTCAGACTCGTTGACTGTTACTCTAAACGCAGGTCCCACAGACTTTTTTGGGTCCATGATTATTTTGAAGCAGATTTATACTATTTTTAAGACAGTAGGTACTATCAAATAAAATAATATTATAATAATATAAAATTATTTTATTACACGCTTAAATCATAAAGATTAAAAGATTAATATATATATCAATTAGAATTGGGTTTAATAAGATCCTACACACTCCGAATAATTAAAATAAGAATTTTCCCTGTCCGAAAATTATTATTTTCCTGACCGGGAGCAAATCACACAAAACAATCAAAAACAGTATCGAAACAGTCAAATTATTTTTATATTGCACAGAAAACACAAAACAGTGTAATTCTATCAGTTCTGTAACATAGTCTAAAATTTGAGGTGTTATAGTTTTTCCTTTTGACATGCATAATAAAGTTTATCTTTTTCAAATTTGAGTTTTGGAAGACCAATTACTAGTTCTTTAGAAATCAATTTGTTTAAGTGATCCATGTGAATGTGAGCAATTCTTCTATGCCATAACCATGAATCATTTTCTTTACTCATAAAGCATTTAGCATCATTTGAGAAAATATCATCAAGACTAATCATATATATATTATTGACCCTATGACCAACAAACTTAACTTGCTTATCATCCTTTCCCTTAATTATGCAACAAAAAGAATCAAATATAACTCTATTGCCTTTATCACATAATTGACTAATGTTAAGCAAATTATGTTTAAGTCCTTCAACAAGCAAAACATTATCAATTGATGATGAAGGGATCTTACTAACTGTACCAATTCCAAGGATCTTCCCTTTGTTGTTATCGCCATATGTGACATGACCATGTTTCTTGGGGGCAAGGGAGGAGAACTTAGAGCCATCACCAGTCATGTGCTTGGAGCAACCACTATCAAGATACCAACTTGAGCTTTTGGTCTTCAAGTAGACCTACAACACACATTCAAATTTTAACCTTTGGTACCCAAATTGTCTTGGGTCCTTGTGTGTTAGAGTTAGGCATGGTGCCTTTAGGAACCCAAACCCTTTTGATTCCAAGCTTGGTGTTTATGTTCTTTCTAACATTGCAAGTGAATGCACTATGCCATTTCTTACCACAATGAAAACATTTGACAAATGGGCTACTTGAAGTATTTGAGGAAACAAAGAAATTCTTATAAGACTTTTGATAGTTATTTGGATTAAATCCCAAATTGACCTTTTGAAAAACACATTTTTGTTTCTCTAACAACACATTCAAGTTGTCTCTTCTAAAAGTGAATTTTGCAAGAGTGTTGTTCAAATCTTCAATTTCTTTTTCAAATGCATTGCATAATGAACAAGGTAATGATATGGATGTGTTGTCATATGAGGAGCAAGTCATGCATAATGAGTTAGCATCAATAAGTCCTAAGGTCTCATTTTCCTTCTTAAGCTTATTTATCTCCTTACTTAAAATGGAAACTTTGTTTACCAATAAGGAGATTGTCTTGTTAGAAGATAAAATCATTTTTGTGAGCCTCAAAGATTCGTCATGCAATTCTTGGAAAGCATCTTACAATTCATCATAAGAAGGTGGTGATTCTAAGTTAGAAGATGTTACCTCGGTGTCGCTCTCTTCACTTTTTTCTCCTTGAGCCATGAGACAAAGATGGGCTTCTTCATCCTCTGAACTATCGGAAGAGCTTAAGTCATTATTCTCCTATGCTATATATGCTCTCCTTCCTTTTTTTTTTTTGGAAGATCTTTTCTCAAACTTCTCCATCTTCTTAAGATACACAGGACACTTCATTTTTATGTGCCCCGATTTTCCACATTCATAGCATTTTGGAGGAGTAGAGGGTCATTCTCCTTTGTGATACATTTTCTTTTGAGGAAAGGGTGGTCTTTTTTGAAATCCCTTTTTCTTTAGGAATCTTCTAAACTTTCTCACAAGGAGACTAAGATTCTCCTCACTTAGCTCAACATTTTCTGCATCCTCTTCACCATCTTCATCATCATCTTCAATTATGGAAGAGGTGGCTTTGAGTGCAATTCCCTTCTTCTTTTTATCATGCTCTTCATTTTGATTGAGCCTATTTAGTTCCAGCTCATGTTCTTGAAGCTTCCCAAATAAGGTGGCTAGAGACATTATTGATAAATCTCTTAATTCTGCAATAGTCGTTACTTTGAGTTGCCAATTCCTATTTAAACATCTCAAAACTTTGTTAATAAGATCCTCATTAGGAAATGTCTTTCCTAGTGAGATAAGATGATTAACAATATGAGTAAATCTCTTTTGCATATCTTGAATACTTTCACCTTGGTTCATTCTAAACAATTAATATTCATGAGTAAGAGTGTTTATTCGAGATCGCTTTACCTCACTAGTACCTTCATGAGTTACTTGTAAGGTATCTCACATTTCTTTTGCGGTCTTGTAATTTGACACCCTAAAGAATTCATCATACCCCAGGATGTGGTGATGATGTTCTTGGCTCTTAAATTATATTGAACCTTCTTTTTATCATCATCGGTCTATTCATTTCTAGGTGTATTAACTTTCACACCATCTTTAGTATGTGTGGGAACAAAAGCACCATTTTTAATGACATCCCACACATCTAAGTCAATAGCTTTAATAAAAAAATTTATCATTTCTTTCCAATAAGCATAACCATCCCTATTGAAATAAGGAGGTCTATTTATAGAAGAACCTTCATTTGGAAAACCATTTGAAGCCATCATTTCTCTTAAAGTTGCTAAACTCTTTATACAAGAGTTTAGCTCTGATACCACTTGTTACTAAGTGGCCTCAATACTCAAGAAGGGGGGTGAATTGAGTATATAAAACAAGTTCGCAAATCTTTCACAAAATATTTGATAATCAATTTTCGTTGAAGCTATTGGATGATTATAGATGATTGGATAGATGAGATAAACACTTTTACTTATTAATGTAATAGCCAAAGGAAACAATATTCAAGCAAATCAATAAAACAGTGCACAATGTAAAGAGAATGGTTTAGAGAAAATAAACACAATGATTTATCCTGGTTCGATCACCAATCCACTTGTGATCTACGTCCAGTCCTCAAGCAATCACTTGAGATTTTCCACTATATCTTCAAGCTTCAATAGGTGCTTGATAACCTTTACAACCTTGAGCACTCAACACTTTGGGATACCTCACCCTTGGAGCTTGAGTCTGTTCAACTAAGGGATGCCTCACCCTTTACACTTTTGGAGGGATGCCTCACCTTCTTTACAAAGCAATTTAGATTGATAGAATAAAACTCTCACAAGAGTAAATGATTATAAATTGAAGCTCTAATATGCTCTCAAAGAATAACTCAAGTTTTTCACAAAAACAGAGTAAGAATGGAATTGAAGATTAAATCTCGTATTGAAGTATTGGTAATCAGTTTTTGGTTCAAGGTCAACCTCTAATGAAGTCCCAACATTGGTATTTATAAGTTTTGTAAATAAAGGAGCCATTAGGATCTTTTAGCCAAGCATTAAATGCCATTAATATAGCCGTTAGACTCTGTCAGATTGCTTGTAATCGATTACACAGTAAATGTAATCGATTACATTATTGTTCCAACGTGTTCTTGGCTTTCTGCGCTTTGTGTAATCGATTACATTCTTGGTGTAATCGATTATAATATCCATGTAATCGATTACATGACTCCTTGAACATGTTCTTGCCTTTCTAGGCTCATTGTAATTGATTACCAACTTGGTGTAATCGATTACAAGGCCTTTGACTTGCTTGTAATCAATTACAATATCCATGTAATTGATTACAAGACCTCTGTTTGCTATATAATCAATTACAAACATCATGTAATCGATTACATTGGCCTTTGAACACATATTTCAAGTCCAATTAAGTTTGTAAGCCATTTCTAACACTTCAAGACATTTGATTAAACATAAATCCTTTCATGAGTGTTAAATCTAAGATTGAAAATAACATTTCTTTGAAAAACGTGTTTAGCTTTGAATTTTCACACTTATTTTGGAAATGATATATGAAAAACCATTTGAGAAATCTTGAGAGCATTTAACATTAATGTTCTAAGTCTTATGACTAAATAAACCTCTTGACTTTTTTCTTTGATCTTGATCTTTTCTTTTGCACTTGATCTTCATTTTTGCACTTGATCTTCATCTTTGACTTTGTCATCATCAAAAAACATTTGACATGCTTTAAGGACATAAGCATTCACACTCCTGGTTTGGCTTGGAAGCTCATCAACTTGCCATTTCTAACATTTCTCGCAGTTTAGACTTAATTTTTGGTGATATCGAGATGTGTAACATCCTCTCTAATATATTAGTCTTAATTTATGGTTATAGATTTATATTAATATTAGTATGACTTAGTTAGGCAATGTTGTATAACACAGAGGATTAAAATGTCTTTAAGAGGTATAAACTTTTTAAAGAATTACCCAAAGTAAATTGATATTATCTCTTTCATCTTTCTTTCCATTGTATTTGACTTTGTGGCATAAATATCTCTCACTTTCTCTCCTTTCACACAGCTGTTAGCAGAGAAAAGAGAGGAAAAGATAGAGATAGGAAAAAGAAATGAGAAAATAGAGAAGAAGGGAAGGGAAGGAAAGATAAGAGAGAGCAGAATGTGAGAAAGAAAGAAGAGGACAAAGTAAGAACTAAAGGAAGACCAAGGAAAAGAATCGAACACCATCCATAAGGAGTTGAGGTAGGGGGTTGTTGTGTTTTTTTTTATGCTACATCATTCTCTACTTATCAAAAACTAACAAGGAATGGACAACATGGAGTTTTCCATGAAACTCGAGAAAATCATGGTTCTACATATTGAGTTGTCTGATGAGATTTGAGCATACATGTGTATGGACATGTACATGCATATATATAACTACAAGAATTAGATGTTGATGATTTTTCAATGTCTTACTACATGATTTATGGTATAAATGAGTATAAAAGTGTTGTTTTGATGCACCATAATGCTTTTCTACAAGGTTATGTTAGAATAGGCTACGAAGCCATTTGAATAGAACATCATAGATTGTTCTAATTTTGATGTGTCAGTTAATCAAATTGCATGATTTTGATGTTAAACTGAGTATACTAAGTGAGCAATTTGAATGACATGACTTTCGAGGTTAATCAAATAGACTAGGAGAGCTATTCGATCGACATAAATCAGAAGGACACTGTTAGCGCTAATTAAGTAAATTAAAGCACTAATCGAGTAGATTAAGTGTGTTATTTGATTGGTAAGATTTCAATGATAATTGAATAGGTTATGAGAGCTATTTGAGAAGGCCATTCCAGAATGTTTTCAAGGCTAATCAAATAAACTAAGAGATTTATTTGAATGACATGTTTTTTATTCTAATCGAAAAGACAATGAGCTATTTTAAAGGTATAAGAGAAACTATTTTTCAATGTTATTCGAGAAAGGGCCTAGAGAGCTTATCGAATAACATAATTCAGAATGTAATGACATTTGCATTTCATAAACATTAACGCAAAGTTAAGGAGTGAGAAAGCACTCAGCTTAGGTCAAAGTCGCGTACGGGGCACTTTGACAAAGGACATGACATTTTATAAACATACAGAGTAAAATAGCATATGGGGCACTTTGTCGAAGGACATGACATTCCATAAGCATGTCAAAGTTGCAGACGGGCACTTTGTCAAAAGACATGATATTTCATAAGCATTAACATACTACATTTCATAAGCATTAACATAATACATTTCATAAACATTAACGTTGACCATCTCATGAGCATCAATACATAACTGCATTTGAGATGTTATCTATGTATATTTATCATGGAATTGTATTGTGAATGTTGTTGTATGTGTTATACTTGTAACATCCCAAATTTAATACCAATAATATAATCTTTATTATACCATAGTAATTAGATCTAGACATACTACTATCTACTAAAAACATTTCTAAGATTAAATAACAACTTCTTATATACTGAAAGTATGAGCCATGAACAAAAGAGTATGCACAAAATATACATGTTTCAAAAACAAAATTACAAAGCTATACTAAGCTAAGCTTCCCAAGCTTCTGTTTGCACTTTACTGTCCATAAATATTCTTTGCTGGAATCATTATGGAAACACAACACACGGGGTGAGAATCATAAATTCCTAGTAGTTTCACAATAAAATATGTCATCATTGTAACACCCCAAATTCTGCTATCTGACATTAATGTCTAAATTGTACTATTTTGTGTTTTTTGTGTTATATAAAAATTTTTGGACTATTCTGAGACTATTTTTTATCCTCGTGTGTGATTTGCTCTGAGTCAAGAAAATAATAATTTTTGGGCTGGGAAAAATCTTTATTGATTTATTTGGAGACGGGGGATCTTACTAAACCCGAATTCGATAGATACTTTAAACAATCTTTTAATTTTTAGAATTTATCTGTGAAATAAAAATATTTTGCAAGAAAATATCCGTTGTTTTATTTACAGCAGCTTCTGTTACCGAGTAAAGGACCTGGTATATTTTATTTGTTAGAAAATAGACTGAGAATAATTTCTGTAACCTATTTTAAAATGAACTAATAGAAATGAGTCAACAAAGGTGGTTGGACATTTCTAAACCAATAGAAAATGGTCAATATAAATGGTTGGACTAGTTACTAAGTAACTAGAAAAATTAACTAAGTTATCTAAATAGCTTAACTAGCAACTAGATGGAACTAACTTAGTTACTAAATACTTAGAAGCTAGTTACTAAATAAATATCTAAGTTATCTAGCAACATGCCTTAAGCATGACATAAGCATGACATGTATATGACATAATAATGTAACTAAATAGTTAGAATGTAACTAAATGTCCTAACTAAATTAGTTTAAATGCAACTAGATGGAGTAACTAATTAGTTCAAGGGTAACTGGGGAGTTAGAATGAAACCAAAATGGTTCTATTTCCCCTTGAGTCACACGGCCACGAGGCCTTCTAAAATGATCTTGAATAATCTAAATGACGATTTGATGACTCCTAAATGACATAGGCCATGTGAAATGCATTAGATCTTTTACTACATTGATTAAACTATAATTTCTCCTATACACTAACTACACGGCCATGCAAGGAAATAATAGCTATCCATCTACATTTCTATCACACTTTGAAACATCCATTCTTCATCTTTCTCTCTCAAAGTTCAAGAACACAAGAATACTTTCTCTCCTTTTTCCTTTGAAGTTTCGGCCTCAACACCAAAACCATACCCCCTCACTTTCATAATTTCATCTAATCATACTTTCTAAACCTAAACCTCATCCTAAACACTTTTCCTTTAGAGAGTTTTATCAAAATCCTTCTCTAAGTGCTTCAAAAAGCAAGCTTTGATTTCCTATATCAAAGGTAATTTCTTGAATCTTTGATCCTAGGTTGGATTTTTGATTTTCTAGACCATGATTGATCCATGGTTTGTTGTTTTCAAGCCTTGATTATGACTTTTAGAATTGTTTAAGTTTGATTAGGGTTTTGTTTGGTGCCACACAAATTCAAGAGGAGAAGAAAGCTTGAAGTTATTGTCTTCCTTGAGGTAAGAAGAAGATTAACCTCATCAACTATGTGTTGGTGGTGAGGAAATGGATTATTTGTGGTGAAAAATCTATAAGGATTTATTCACTTGATTCTCTATGCTTTCTTTGTTTGTGTTTGATATGCCTTTGATTTTAAAAAAAATATGTTTGCATATGTGTTTATCATGCTTATTGCTTTGATAGTTTGCTTGTTTATGTGTTTTGCAAAGTATAATGATTTATGTGTAAATTAGGATGTGAATCACATGAAGGAAATATGTATAAAGGTTCCAAATAACCTATAAGGCATTCAGCCTCCACACCACAAAAGGGGATCAAGGATCCTAAATTGTTTTCCTAATCAAGGATTAATTGGTTTTGTGACAAATAATTAAATCAAAAGTTTTTATAAAGAATAAATGATAGAAGGAATTAAAGAATGAATTATGAAACAAATGTATATGAATTTTGGCTAATATGCCAAAATTAATAAATTAGATTCAAATTTATTTTGCTAAGTGTAGATTTAGGTGTTTAAATGGTAAGAAATTAATTTACTAGACTTTGAACTTAAAATCAAAGTAATATGCTTTTTAGAATTAAATTAGCACAATTAAGTTATATAGTAAAATAAATACTGATACTTGAAATTTACTAACGTATAGCTCACCCTATGGGTTTTAAAGCGCATTAGGAAATTTTGAGCTATAATATCCTAAGTAAAATTAAGAAATACAGCATTCTAAGAAACAGTAGAAAATACTAATTTTAAGGGGACTATATTGTAAATATTATTTAAAGAGAGACTATTATGTAAATATTATTTTATAAAAGGACTATTATGCAAATAATGAAAATAAAGTCAAATTTTGGTATTAAATGAGAAAATCTTATTTTGGACTTAAAATATGTTAGAAATATTTTACACAATTGAAAATACGTCAAAAAATCTTTACGGGACTCAAAAATCGTAATTTTAGGCTACACAATTGAGAAAATGCAATAAAATATTTACGTGATTTAGAAAACATTGGAAAATCATTACGCAATTTAAAAACGTAAGAAAAATGCTCTGCGATTGTGAAAATGCGATAATATCGCTACCCAATTGAGTGTAAATAGCAATTTACTGTCGAGCTATTGTGGTGGGCCCAGTTATGTTGAATAATGATACCGCCAAGAAAAGGCGAGGGTATATGTAATATTGTGAAAATAATAATTATATGTGTATTTGAACATACATCATGCATAAAAAAACGTGTTCGCTTATTTGAGTAAGGCTGTATGCCTAGGAGATGAATTACACCTAAGTGCGGGTACGAGTAGACAAGTGTAGGTCACTTGTTGACCTTGGGGGCATCGGGGTGCGGGTACCTCGCAATGGACAGTTGGTAGCTCTTCTGTCCGTGAGGCAGACCGATGCAAACGCACCGATGATCTGGACTGAGACACTATCCTATATCGAGATATCGTGTAGAATGTCTTGTCCAATGTGTTGATGTGCATGTTGATTAAATTGATATAATATAGCACTTTTAGCCATGGCAGCTGAGTGACAGACATATCTTCTAGATTTTCTCTTCGAAACTATGTTTAGCTCTATGGAGTAGGAATTGGTCGTTGTGCATATGCATTGTTGGTCAGCATATTAAATTGTTATTTATACTTGCTTGAATTATTATCTGTGAGATGATGGTATCTTTTACAGTTTTAGTTTTATTCTTTATTTTATTTGCTGTCATTTCCTTTACCGCCATACTAGTATTAATGTAGGGGTTCTCACCTCTTTGCTATTTTATAATTATTTTACTATGTATGCTTGATGAAGACTGGGGAGACGAAGACACTGATAATTCTATACATTATCAATAACTATTTGTACTTTGTCATGGCGGTAAGACGACAAGTCTTAGGTTTTGTTAGGGTCCAGTTCCACGGGGAAACTGACGCTTGGAGGTTTGATTATAATAATGAAAGGTTTGTTTACACTGGGGACTTGACTATGAGTTTGAGTGGAACCCTGAATGGGATTTCTGTATTAACCTAACACGCTACTGTGCGTCTGGAATTCATGATACCCATTCGTGAACTTTGGGGTGGAATTGTGTCTGTCTACACACCCCAAGAGAATTCTGTAGTATCATTGGCAAGGACCCCCATGAGGCGTCTATATCCGCTTGGGTTCTTCGATGATAATGTAGAAGAGGAGGAGGATCCTTCTGAGGAACCAAATCCTTAGGTCTGTTTTTGGAGTATTGCGTAATGGTTATGTTTTTATTTTACTTTTGAAGTAGTGTTGTATTTATGTAAATTATTCGGACAAAGTTTGTAATATAATGTATAAATATATTGTGGTGTGTTTATTACAAGTCTTACTAATGTTTTAATTCAGTTACTTATTTTATTTTATTCTACAGATGAAATTTTAAAATTGATGTTTTTACAAGATTAATTCTTTTACAACTTGGGTAAGTTATATTAGGATTAGTCTTAAATGTAATACCCTACAGTGGGTGTTACAATCATATTAATTCTAGCTATTTTGGGGGGAAACATCAATTTAAAATCACAAATCACACTAAAAAGGTGGCAAAAGTCAAAAACTCTTCCTTTCTCTTCCCGAAATAAAATCTCATTTTATAAGTTTGTATAAAAAACTAATTTTCACATACCAAACTCACAAATCTTCATCACAATCTCAAAAGTAAGCAATTGCCCATACAATTGCAATGTCATGAATATGTAATGATTAGCAACCACCCATGCAATTGCCATGCATATGCCTAGTAATGCATTATGTTCATGCCTATGCAATAACCTATAAATGAAACGTGTAACATCTTGCTTTTAATTTTTTTTGATATTATGCTTATCTAAATTATTTAAAATTTAGAATATCAAGTTATATAGAAACTACTGTATTTTACATTAGTTCATATGATATTTTACGTGAGGGATTATATCCCTTCGAAAGTTAAATTTTACACAAGTACCACTGAAGTCATTTTTAGATAATATTTTACATGGTCTTTCATAGTTAGTTCATACATACAAAATATTTCTAAGATAAGGCACCTACATCCCAAAAATTGAGGTTTACAAAACCTTCTTGTGGTGCCATAATGCCTCTATTTACATATATTTACAAGCATTATTATTTTCAAAACAATATAACTATAAGCCTGATCTCCAAGAATGATCGAGAACATGTAGTCTCCAATCTCTGGTCCATAAACTTGCTCAATATGAAAATCTATTATTATTATAAAGGTCGGCATTATCTAAAATAAAACCACAAAGAGTGAGATAAAATCCCAATAGGAAAAAGTAAAAACTAAAATAATCATCTATTCTTTTCAATTCTCCATTTTTGTTACCATATCTAAGAGCCCAATAAAAATGAATATATTATACAAATCAAAATAGATTTGACGTCAAGTTAGTAATAGAATAAGTAAATAATTCTAAGAATTTTTCAAAATAAATGAATATGTAAATATCATAAACTTTTCTTCTTATTACAGTCATTTTTTTATTATCATTGTCATCTCATTTCAATACTCTTTACCCAATGTGCTTCTTCTTCTTCATTAGGGCATCCCCCAATACTCTCATCATGACCCCAATAATTTGAATAGGGTGTCCCCCAATCCTCTCATCATGACTACAATCATTAAAAATAACTAAGGTGTCTCCTAATCCTCTCATCATGGCCAGAATAATTTGACTAAGGCGTCCCTTGATCCTCTCATCGTGATCACAATAATAATAATATTTATTCGATCAAGGCATCGATTAATCCTCTCTTCACGGGGGTAATAATTCTTTTTTGCATATTAATTCATTTTTACCCATAAGACGACATTTCAACTTTAAAAAATATATATATTTATATAATATATCATAAACAGAAACCATTATCAATATAAAAATATAATTTAGCTTCACCTAGCATAAAGAATAGTTTAATATATATATGATATATCATAAACAGAACCTTTATCAATATAAAAATATAATTTAGCTTCATGTTTCATAAAGAATAGTTTAATACATCTCTCTCTCTCTCTCTCTATATATATATATATATATATATATAAATAAATAGTAACCATCATCAATTTTTAAATAAAAGTATAATTTAAGAGCACGTGGAATTAGGGTCACGTAGCATAAGAATAGTTTATTATATAAAAGAAAGTTCAAAAGAATAACTTGATACCCCAGAAAATCAATCATGTCCCAGATTTCTTTTTAAGTTTATATAATCTTTATTCGGATAGCCATCAGTTTATCTGAATACTACTAAAAATTCTCAGTCTTTTAGAAAAGCTCATATTCACTTTCATATTCGAAAGATACCAGCAACATCTCTGTTTCTATAGCTAAACTAGAGAAATAAAAATAGACATAAAATGATGGACTAAAAGATATGGGTAAAGAAATAAAGAGAAAAGAATAGCTTTCACTATTTCCTACCTTTATTAGAGGATTCAAATAAGAAAGGAAATAGTTGAGACAGGAAAGAGTTGGTTGTTGAAAAATAGAGCAATTGATTTTATGAGTTAGGTGGTTGTTTTTTGTGACGTGAAAGAGAGGATGGAAAGGTATTTATAGTGTAAGAAGATGATGTAGAGGATGTAATGGGTTTAAAAGTTTCTAGAATTTTCCCTTGCCGTGTTTCATCATGATTCTAGTCTTCATAAAAATCTCCTCTCAGATTTTTTATCAATTTTAATGCTTGTTTCTTATTTCATAAGCTTCATCTTGATTCCAGAATTTTCGTGCTTAACTTGTTAAACTTTCTTTTGACATTTTTCTTCAGTTGATATGTTAACTTCTTCTTCATTTTAATGCTTAGGTGCTTATTATTCTTCTTGTCTGTACTTTATTAGGCTTATTTCTAAATTTTTGTTTGGCCAAGACTAACACAAGTCTGCTGTGATCACTATTTTTCTAAATTCCAAATCTTTCAAGTCTTCCAAGTATGCCATCTGTTCTTTCCAAACTTCTTTCGTTAGTTCCTCCTTTCTTATTTAGTTCCATTGTAACTAGATTAATGAACTAGAAAGAGCTAAATGGAAACTAGTATTTTATGTCATATTTGATTCACTTAATAAACCAGTTGAATGAGTTGAGTTTTAGTTGTCACGTCATAATATTAAAGAAGATTAATTATATATAATGAATGACAATTGTTTGAAAAGTGAAAAGGATATCAAATGTGAGAATTGTTATTTTATAATAGTAAAGATGAAACTATTTTTTTAAGATTTATTCAATTATCCTATTTTTAATGATGTTACATTTTTCCCTTCTTATAAAATATTTGTCCTCAAAATTTCGTTTACCTGCTTAAAAGAGTTCTAGATATTTTCTCTTGAAATCTTCCTCTACTTCCCATGTAGCTTCTTCTGCACCCTGTTCTTGCCATGATACTTTGATCATAGGAATGGTTTTATTCCTTAACTGTTTATAAATTCTATCTATTATTTGCACAAGTTGTACCTCATATGTACTTTTAACTGTATTGATTCTATTTCAATGATGTGTGAAGAATGAGGACAATACTTTCAGAGTTGAGACACATGAAATACATCATGTAGGTTTGACAAGTTAGGAGGTAAAGCTATTTGGTAAGCAACAGTACTGATTCTTTTAAGAA
This sequence comes from Ormosia semicastrata, assembly GCA_029884595.1. Taxonomy (NCBI): domain Eukaryota; kingdom Viridiplantae; phylum Streptophyta; class Magnoliopsida; order Fabales; family Fabaceae; genus Ormosia; species Ormosia semicastrata. The sequence goes on along the minus strand of JAQQTO010000048.1, from coordinate 34,771,343 downwards.
TTTGAAAAGGTCCAATGTATCTGGGATTTAGTTTCTTTATTTTTAAGGACCTGCCAATACCAGTTGTTGGGGTAACTTTAAGGAATATGTGTTCTACTTCTTGAAATTCTAAAGGTTTTCTCCTTTGGTCTATATAACTCTTTTGTCTACTTTGAGCTATAAGCATTCTATCTCTGATTAATTTTATTTGATATGAGGTTTATTGTATAAAATCAGGCCCTATTAACTATCTTTCTCTAGCTTTGAACTAACATAAAAGTGACCTACATTTCCTTCCACATAATGCTTCATAAGGTGCCATTCCAATACTAGAATGATGGCTATTATTGTAAGCAAATTCTATCAATGATAAGTAGGTATCCTAACTTCCTTTAAAATCTAGAATACATGCCCTAAGCATATCCTCTAGAGTTTGTATTGTCCTTTCAGTTTGACCATCAATATGGGGATGGTAAGCAGTATTAAAGGATAACTTTGTTCCAAAGGCTATCTGTAATGATTCCCAAAACCTAGAGGTAAATCTCAGGTCTTTATCTAATACTATAGTAGTTGGAATACCATGAAGTCTTACAATTTCTTTTAAATACAGTTGAGCTAACTTATTTAATGGATAGTTAATCCTAATTGGTAGAAAATGTGCTGACTTAGTTAATCTATCTATAATTACCCACATAGCATCATATCCTAAATTAGTTCTTGGTAACCCTACAATAAAATCCATAGAAATGTTATCCCATTTCCATTCTAAGACTTCTAAGGGTTATAATAAACTTGAAGGTTTCTAATGTTTTATCTTAATTTTTGGATATGTTAAGCACTAAGATACATGCTTAGCTATATTAGTTTTCATCTCAGGCCACCAAAATTGACTTTTAAGGTCATGATACATTTTATTAATTCCTAGGTGAATGGTATATTTACTCTTATGGGCTTCTTCTAGAATTTCTTTCTTTAGATCAGAATTATTAGGTACGCAAAGTCTATTTCTATATATAATTATCTTATTATCCACTAAATTAAAATCTGAATGTTTTCCTACAAGTATCCTTTCCTTAAGAACTTGCAAAAATTGATCTTCTTTCTGTGCCTCCTTAATTTTTGCTTTTAGGTCACAAGTGATCTGTAAAATACTTAAGCACATCTTATTTGGCTCTATGGTTACTGAAAGATTTAAATTTCTAAACTTTTTTATTAAATTCATCTCCTGAACCATCATATATGATAAATGTAAGGATTTCCTACTTAAAGCATCAACTACAATATTTGCTTTGCCTAGGTGATACTTAATTTCCATATCGTAATCCTTAAGAAATTCTATCCACCTCCTTTGCCTCATGTTTAATTCCTTTTGATCAAAAAGAAACTTCAAACTTTTATGATCTGTATATACCTCAAATGTCAGGCCATATAAATAGTGTCTCCATATTTTCAAGGCAAATACTACTGCTGCTAATTCTAAATCATGTGTTGGATAATTTTCTTCATGAGGTCTGAGTTGTCTAGAGGCATAGGCTACTACCTTCCAATCTTGCATCAACACACATCCTAATCCCTTTTTGGAAGCATTACTATAAACCACAAAATGTCCTAAAGGATCAGGAATTACTAAAATAGGGGTAGTAGTGAGTCTTTTCTTTAATTCCTAAAAACTCTTCTCACAATCCTTAGTCCACACGAAAGGAGTTCCTTTTCTAGTCAACCTAATTAATGGCAAAGCTATTTTTGAAAATCTTTTTATAAATCTACAGTAATATCCAGCTAAACCTAAGAAACTTTTTTTATCTTAATTATTGTCTTTGGATGTTCCCAATGCATAACTTTACTAGGATCTACTGTAACTCTTTTTTGGTTAACTACATGTCCTAGAAATTTAATTTCTTTCATCCAAAATTCATACTTTTCCAATTTTGCATATAACTTTTTTTCTTTCAGAGTTTCTAATACTATTCTTAAATGGGTTTCATGCTCCTCTTTTGTCTTTGAATAGATCAAAATATCATCAATAAAAACTACTACAAATTTATCTAAATATAGCCTAAATGTTCTATTCATATAATCCATAAATACAGCAGGAGCATTAATTAATCCAAATGACATCACCAAAAACTCATAGTGGCCATATCTAGTCCTAAAAGTTGTTTTAGGAATATTTTCTAATTTAATCCTAATATGATGGTATCCTGACTTTAAATCTATTTTTGAAAATGTTGAAGCTCCTCATACTTGATCTAATAAATCATCTATCCTAGGGAGTGGGTGTTTATTCTGAATAGTAGCTTTATTTAACTATCTATAGTCTACGCATAATCTGAAACTATCATATTTCTTTTTCGTAAAAAGAACTGGAGATCCCCAAGGAGATACGCTAGGTCTTATAAATTATTTTTCTAATAACTCCTCAATTTGTTTCTTAAGTTCACTCAACTCTACAAGGGACATCCTATAGGGTGCAATTGATATGGGACCTATTCCTGGTATCAAATCAATAGAAAATTCTATTTCTCTTTCTGGTGGTAGGTTAGAAATATCTGAGGCAAAAACTTTCGAGTAATCTCTAACTATAGGGATAGTATTTAAATTTGGTTCATTCTTTGTTTCAGAGGAAAGAAGGGAAATATATCCTTGAGTTCTTTCCAGTATACCCTGATCAACTTGGATGGCAGATAAAAAGGTATTTTGGGATTTTTCTTTATCAGGATTTGAAAGGAATGAAATAGTTTTATAAAGGCAATTTAGGATTATATGGTTAGAAGATAGCCAGTTCATTCCCAAAATGACATCAAGATTTTGCAAAGGTAAACAAATTAGGTTTGCAACAAAAGGTTTATTTTCAACAAAGACAGGACAATTTAGACACGCATAAGAAGTTTGGACTCGATTTCCAATGGGAGTGGTTACCAATAAATTATAAGACAACTCTGTCATAGGTAAGTTTAAATTTTTCACATAATCATTGGATATAAAAGATTGTGTGGCTCCAAAATCATACAATACAATTAAAAAGGTATTATTTATGAGGCACTGACCTGTTATTAATTCAAAAGATTGTTCTGCGTCATGGCTATTGAGAGCAAAGACTTTTCTTGGGATTTACAGCTTCGTTTGAGAGTTTTTTACTTGTGGTGTTGTCGGAGGATTTCCCTTATTGAGTCTGCAGTCTCTTGATAGATGTCCAGGTTTACCACAAGTATAACATAACCATTGTCCATACAGGCATGGTTTATCTCCATGTGTCTTTCCATACTTTAGGCACTTTTCTTCAGGTTGGACATGTTTCTCCTTATTCATATTTTGCCTAAATTTATTATTTTTAGCTTTTCTCCCATTATCCTCCATTTTACACTTATACTAGAATTTTCTTTTTTTTGCTCAGCCTTATATTCCAAAAGATCTCTCTCCACAATTCTACACGTATTAACTAGTGTAGAATACTGCTTGAGTTCCAACTTACTAACCTCTTTTGTGAATGCTTATGTCTTGAAGCATATCAAATGATTTTTTGATGATAGCAAAAACAAAAATGAAGATCAAAATAAAAAAAGAAGACTAAGATCAAAATAAGGAAACCAAGAGGTATATAGATATAGGCCTTAGAATATCAATGTGAAATGCTCTCAAGGTATCTTAATTATCTTCAAATGGTTTTTCAAGATCCTCTTATAATTCAAAGTTCATCTTTTTAAGGTTATGTTGATTTCAATCTTGGATTTCGTAATTCAAATATAAATCTTGTCAAAATCGAAGCTTCTATAAGTAATAATTGACCAATACACTTAATTGGGCTTGAAAAATGTGTTCAAAGGATAAGGTAATCAATTACATATGTGTTGTAATCAATTACAAGCTAAACGGAGGCCTTGTAATCAATTACATTGAGCATGTAATTGATTACAAGCATAGCAGAAGCCTTGTAATCGATTACACTGAGGCTATAATCGATTACAAGTCTGGCAGAGGCCATGTAATCAATTACACAAGGCCGGTAATTAATTACATCGCCAAGAACACATTCAAACAGCCATATAATTAATTACCAGTAGTGTGTAATCGATTACCACTGGTCTGACATTGCCCAACGACTATATTAGGTGCATTAAATGCTGGGTATTAAATCCCCCAACAGCTCCTTTGATCAAAAGTATCTTATATACTTGTGTTGGGGCATCATTAATGGCTGACCTTGAACTTGAAACATCTTTCTAACACTTTAATATGTGAATCAATCCTTGAAATCATTCTTGCTCTATTTTTCTAAAAATCCTTGAGATATCTTTGAAGAGCATTTTAGAGCTTCAATTTGTATCAATTACTCTTGAGAGAGTTTCATTCTATAAACCTTGATTATTCTATAGAAGAGGGTGAGGTATCTCTCCAAATTGTAAAGGGTGAGGCATGCCTTGTTTGAAGAGGCTCAAGCTACAAAGAGTGAGGTATCCCAAGGTGGTGTTGAGTGCTACAATTTGTAAAAGTTACAAGCACCTTCAAGCTTGGAATTTAGTGAAAAATCTCGAGTGATTGCTTGAGGACTGGATGTAGGTCACAAGGGGTGGCTGAACCAGGATAAACCATTGTGTTTGATTCTCTAAACCCTTCTCTTTATATTTCTGCATTGGTTTATTTGCTTACTTGAATATTTCTCTTTTGAATTAGTTCATTGCTGTGCATTAGCTTCCCATCTTATCAATTCATTCTTTTTCATTAATTAATATCTTCAAGAAAAATTGGTAATCAAGAGTTTTTCAAAAGATTTGAGAAAAGTTTTTATAAACTCAATTCACCCCCTCTTGAGTTTTGAGACCACTTAGTAACAAGTGGTATCAAAGATAGACTCTTGTATAAAGAGCTTAGCAGCTTCAAGAGAAGTGATGGCTTCAAATGATTTTTCCAATGAAATTTCTTCTATAAATAGACCTCATTTTTTCAATGGGGATGGTTATGCCTATTGGAAAGAGAGGATGAAAATTTTTATTGAAACTATTGATATTGATGTGTAGGATGAAGTAGAAAATGGTCCTTTTGTCCCCACACATATAGTTGATGGTGTAAGAACTAATACACCAAGAAGTGAATGGACCGATAAAGACAAGAAAAAGGTCCAATAAAATTTGAGAGCCAAGGACATCATCGCCACTTCTTTGGAGTATGATGAATTCTTTAGGGTATCAAGTTGTAAGACCGCCCACGAAATGTGGGATATATTGCAAGTAATTCATGAGGGCACAAGTGAGGTGAAAAGGTCTAGAATCAATACACTCACTCATGAATATGAATTGTTTAGAATGAACCAAAGAGAAAGCATTCAACAAATGCAAAAGAGGTTCACTCATATAGTTAATCATCTTGCATCATTGAAAAAAACTTTTGCCAATGTAGATCTTATTAACAAAATTTTGAGATATTTAAGAAGGAATTGGCAGCCCAAAGTGACGGCCATATCGGAGTTAAGGAATCTAGCCACAATGACTTTGGCCACTCTTTTTGGAAAATTACAAGAACATGAGCTGGAATTGAATAGAATCAACCAACACGAAGAGCAAGATAAGAAGAAAAAGGGGATTGCACTCTGAATATTGCGGTAGAGTTTCGCAAATAGTTCACATAGATCACAAGATACTAGAGTAATTATGGTTCTCCAAAAAGGTCTACCAAGGATCTGATTCTTTATCATCAGTAAGGCCACTTCCACAATAATTGATAATAAGGATGAAGCTGATATTGGGAATCTTGAGATGAATGAAGAAAATTTCAGTCTCTTTATAAAGAAGTTTGGAAGATTTCTCAAGAAGAAAGGAAGTCAAAGAAGATCACATTTTCCTCCTAAGAAGACATATCAAAAGGGAGAAGGAGCTTCATCTACTCCAACTTGCTACGAATGTGGAAAGCCTGGGCATATGAAGATGGAGTGTCCAGTTTATCAAAAGAAGATGGAGAAATTTGAAAAGAGGCCTTCCAAGGAAAGAAAATGAAGGAAAGCATACATTGCTTGGGAAGACAATGATATGGATTCCACATACGATTCAGAGAATGAAGAAGCTCATCTTTGCCTCATGGTAAATGAAGAATAAGAAGAAAGTGAAACAAAGGTGTGCTTGAAAACCAAAAGCTCAAGTTGGTACCTTGATAGTGTTTGCTCCAAGCACATGGTGGGTGATGGCTCCAAGTTCTCCTTTCTTGTACCAAAGAAGCATGGACATGTCACATATAGGGACAACAATAAAGGAAGGATTCTTGGAGTTAGAAAAGTTAGTAAGAATTCCTCTACCTCAATAGATAATATCTTGTATGTAGAAGGACTCAAGCATAACTTGTTAAGCATAAGTCAATTATGTGATAAGGAAAATAGAATTATCTTTGACTCTAATTGTTGCATAATTGAAGGTAAGGATGATAAACAAGTTAAGTTTGTTGGTCATAGAATTGATAACATCTATATGATTAATCTTGATGACATTACTTCTCAAAATGCAAAATGTTTTATGAGTAAAGAAAATGATTCATGGTTATGGCATAGGAGAATTGCCTACGATATGGATCACCTAAACAAACTTGTTTCTAAAGATTTAGTGATTGGTCTTCCAAAGCTCAAATTTGAGAAAAATAAACTTTGTAATGCATGTCAAAAAGGTAAACAAGTAAAGGTTTCTTTCAAAGCTAAAAATGTTGTTTCTTCAACTAGACCTTTACAACTTTTGCATATAGATCTTTTTGGACCATCAAGAACTATGAGCTTCGGAAGTAACTATTATGCTTTTGTGATTGTGGATGATTTCTCTAGATATACAAGGATTCTATTTCTTGCTCATAAGAATGATGCCTTTCATGCATTCAGAAAACTTGTAAAGGTTATTCAATATGAGAAAAATTGTAGCATTGCATCCATTAGAAGTGATCATGGTAGGGAATTTAAAAATCATGAATTTGAAATGTTTTGCAATGAAAATGGCATTGAGCATAATTTTTTTGCTCCTAGAACTCCACAACAAAATAGAGTAGTTGAAAGGAAAAATCAATCTTTAGAGGAGTTAGCAAGAACTATGTTCAATGAAACAAACCTTCCTAAATATTTTTGGGTGGATGCGGTTAGCACCACTTGCTATGTTATGAATAGGGTTCTAATAAGGCCTATTTTGAAGAAAACCCCCTATGAACTTTATAAAGGAAGGAAACTAAACATCTCTCACCTTCATGTCTTTAGTTGCAAATGTTTTATTTTAAATAATGAAAAAGATAACCTAGGCAAGTTTGATGCTAAATCTGATGAGAGAATATTTTTGGGTTACTCACTTAATAGTAAATCCTTGCGAATTTACAATAAAAGAACTATGACTGTTAATGAATCAATACATGTTACATTTGATGAATTTAACTCCATTGGGTTGGGAAAGGATGTTATTGACGATGTAGTAGAAATTCTATCCAATACTCACATTGGAAGCAAAGAAGAAGAGCAAAAGAGAGAAAGCCAAAGGGAGGAAACACCACCACAACAAGAGAAGGAAGGATTAAATATTCTTCCAAGAGAATGGAGAACTTCAAGATACCATCCTCTTGACAAAGTAATAGGTGATGTATCAAAACGGCTAATCACTCGAAACTCTTTTAAAAATTCATGCAATCATATGGCTTTTGTGTCTCAAGTTGAACCTAAAGACATAGATGAGGCCTGTAACACTCACCGTAGGGTATCACATTTATGTTACTTAATTACTAAATTATCCCTTTTAGATAATAATGCTTCATAGTGCAAATACAAGTTATAAAATTTCTTTATATCAATATTATAAACTTTGCGAAAAATAAAAAACATTACATCATCATCACAAATAATTTACATCATATATACACAAGTCTTAATACTATCATACTTAAATATTTATAGACTAGGTTCTTAAAGTATTTGAACATTATATTAAACTAACATACTGCCCAAGTAATTACTAAACAGCAGAACCCTCAGACGGGTCCTCCTCAGATTCCTCAGTAGGTAGGAATCCAAACTGACGTGAAGTCCTACGGACAGGTATTCGCACAGACGACACGATACTAATCGCACTAGGAGTACGATAGTAAGCTCCCCAGTACTGCCTAATGGTCAATGGAAACTCTAAGTGTACATTAATATTTACACTAAAATAAGGGTTCCTATGATAAAGCCTACTTAGGATAATATTTAAGTCTCTTATATAGTAAATACACGCTCTATCTAGGTCCACGTGCCACGCTTTCGGTCCTCTGCGAAACTGCAACCTCATATACCCTAGGAAACTGGGCATTGCCATCTTCTCAGAATTCAGCTTCCTCCATAGGAATCTGCTCTTCTTCACCTTCTTGTTCAAGTCCTTGCTCAACGTCTTTACAGATATAAATACAACACAAAATAGGCATACAAAGAGGTGAGATCACCTACGCCAATACCAGCATGGTAGCATAGAGATAAGCACATATATCATACAGATACATCCTACCATAATTACAATCATGTCATCAACAATATTTATCATCACAATATATGAAATAAACAATAATTACGATAATGCCCTCAATATTTCTTAATCATTCAACAGTTCAAATATCACACCGATATCAATAATCAATAATTATGCATGTGCACATAAACTCAATTTCCTACTCCATGGAGCTAAAACTCAGGTCGGAGAGAGTAATCGAAAAGATCTGTCTGTACCAACATGCCTCAGACCATGTGCTATAATTTGCACATCTAGCATATACACGACAGTCTTTATCAGATCTTGATTAAGAATAGTGTCTCGGTCAGGATCATCGGTGTGTTGCATCAGTCAAACTCACGGTACAAAAGAGCTACCAACTGCCCATTGTAGGCAACCCGCACCCCAATGCCCCCAAAGTCAATGAGTGACTTACACTATGCATATTGCACCCACTCAAGAAGTGTATTCTCTCTTAGGCAATTAGCCTCATACAGTCCATTGGACCTTTTCAATGCATGTACAATGCACCATTCATAGTTCAAATTCATTATCTCATGGGTTCACACATTGACCCAACAGTATCTTTACTATTTTTTCATCGTGTAATCATATTTTTGCATTTTCTCAATCACGCAACAATTCTGTTGCATTTTTAAATCGCATATTGATTTCTCAACATAATCTCAATCGCGTAAAATATTTCTCACACGTTTTAAATCAAAAATACGATTTTTCTCATATAATACTAAAAATTGACTTTATTTTCAATATTTACATAATAGTCCCTCTATAAAATAATATTTACATTATAATCCTCATTTAAATAATAATTTCATAATAGTCCTCATAAATTAATATTTATAAGATAGTCCCTCTTTTAAAAATATTTACAATATAACCATTCTTTAGAAAATAATTACAATATAGTCCCTCTAAAAATAATAATTGCAATATAGCCCCTCTAAAAATTAGTATTTCTACTGTTTCCAGAAAATGGTAATTCTTTGCTTAACGTCAGATATTACAGCTCAAATTTTTCTAACATGCTTCCAAACCCATAGGGTGAGCTATACGTTAGAAAACTTCAAGTATTGGCATTTATTTTTATTTCATAACCTAATTATTTAATTACATCATTTTGTTTTCTAAAAAGTATTTTGCTTGCTACTAAATCCAAACTCTTTCAAAATGCTTTCCTTCTCAATTAAACCTTTAAATCTACACTTGATAAAATAATTTAGTTCCACATTAAGAAAAATGGCATGTTGGCCAAATTTTCATTCTTGCTTCAAAACTCATTGTAATTCATTTTCTAACACTCTAAATCCTTGTAAAACATCTTAATTAATTTTAGTGTCATGGAACCTTTAATCCTCAATTTGAAATCATCATTTTACGACTCTTGGTCCTCTTGAACCTAGTGAGGTCATGTGCCTCTAAGCTCTTTGGAGCTCTCATGTAATCTTTCCAACATGTTGTTCACATCCTAGATTACACATACATTTGCATGCTTCCAAAATTATACATACAAGCATATTCAAAGCTATAGTCATACCATCACACATGCAATCATAAACACAAAATCATAAACACCATAATCACAAACAAAGAAGCATCAAATAACAAGTGAATAAACCCTTATGGGTTTTTCACCACACAAAACCATCTCCTCACCACCAGCACTTAGTTGGTGAGGTAAATCTCTCTCTTACCTCTTGAAGACAAGAATCTTCAAGTTCCCTCCTCCTCTTGATTTTCGTGTGAACCAAACAAAAATCCTAAAAATTCTTAAACAAATACTAAAGTCATAAACAAGGCTCAATAACAAAGAACCATGGAACAATCATGGTTTAGAAAATAAAAAACTAAACTTAGAACCAAAGAATCAAAAGTTTACCTTGACAGTAGTAAACCAAAGCTTGAATTTTGAGATACTTGGAGTAGGATTTTGACAAAATTTTACAAATAAAAAGTGTTTAGAATATGGTTTAGGTTTAGAAAATGTAGAGAAGAAAAATTATAGGAGATTGGAAGTGGTTTTGGTAGCCTTGGCTGAAACCTCCATGGAAGAAAAAAGAAAGGAAAAGTTCTTGGTGTTCTTGAAATTTTTGAGAGAAAATGAGGGCTTTAGCTTTTTGGTGAGAGAAAATGCAAATTGAGAGTGAATGTGAAGGGTGCAGCGGTGTGAGTAGTGTAGGAAAAATTAGGAGATAAACTTGAAAATAAAATATCACATTTTTGTGTTCACATTGAAAGCACATGGCTTGGTCACCACTTGGTCATCAAAGTGTCATGTAAAAGTGTTCAAGAAGCTTGGAGAAGCTCCTTGGCTGTGTGGCCCTATGGAAAATTCTAACTAAGTTTGTTTCTAATTTAATTCTAGTTACATTTTAATCAAATAACAACTAACTAGATTAGGTTTTCTAGTTACTTGATTAACTATCTAGTTACATAGCTAACTAGTTAAATAGGTCATTGCATATATCATGATTAGTCATGGCTTCTAGATGGAATTAGGATATTTAGTTAGTAACTAGATCCTAACTAATTAGTGACTAGGTTAGTTCATTTAGTTCCTTAATTAGGCAATTTAGGTAACTAAATTAGGTTTATTTAGTTACTTTGTAACTAGTCAAACACTTCAACTTAGACCATTTCTCATTGGTTAGAAAAGTCCAACCATCATTTTTGACTTACTTCTATTGGTTCATTTTAAATTAGGTTACAGAAAATATTCTAAGTACATTTTCTGTCAATTAAAATATATCGGGTCCAATAATTTATAGCAGAAGCTGCTATAAATAAAACAACAGATTATTTTTAGTGAAATATTTTTATTTCACAGATAAATTCTATAATTTAAAAGATTCTTTTCTGTGTCTCTCATATTTGGGTTTAGTAAGATCTCCAGTTTCTGAATAAATCAATTCCCGGCCCAAAAATTATTATTTTCCTGACCCGAAGCAAATCTCGTACAATGATCAAAAATAATCTCAGAACAGTTAAATTAATTTTATAACACACATAAAATACAAAATAGTGAAATTCAGTCATTATTATAATACAGCCAAAAGTTGGGTGTTACAAGGCCATTAATAATGATCATTGGATCTTGGTCATGCAAGATGAACTAAACCAATTTGAAAGAAATCAAGTTTAGAAATGGTTCCAAGGCCCAGCGAACATCCAATTATTGGCACCAAATAGGTCTTTAGGAGCAAACTTGATGAAATAGGCTTAATAATAAGAAACAAAGCTAGAATTGTAGCTAAGGGTTATAATCAAGAAGAATGTATAGATTATGAAGAAACATATGCTCCCGTAGCTAGATTAGAGACCATTAGAATGTTACTTGCATATGCATGCATCATGGATTTTAAGCTATTTCAAATGAATGTCAAAAGTGCCTTTTAAATGGTTTTATACAAGAAGAAGTGTATGTGCAACAACCTCCTGGTTTTGAAAACTTTGAACTGTCCAACCATGTTTTTAAATTGAGAAAGGCCTTGTATGACTTAAAACAAGCTCCTAGAGCTTGGTATGAAAGGTTGAGCAAGTTCCTTTTGGAAAATGACTTTTCTAGAGGAAATATTGACACTACTCTTTTTATCAAGCATAAAAAGCATGGCATTCTTCTTGTTCAAATATATGTTGATGATATTATATTTGGTGCTATTAATGACTCTCTTTGTAAAGAATTTGCTAATATTATGCAAAGTGAATTTGAGATGTCCATGATGGGTGAGCTCAACTTCTTCCTTGGTCTCCAAATCAAGCAAACAAGGGATGGGACCTTCATAAGTCAATTAAAATATTGCAAGGAGTTGCTCAAGAAGTTTGGAATAGAAGGTGCCAAGCAAAAGGCTACCCCAATGGGCACTTCTTGTTATTTGGACAAGGATGAAGAAGGTAAATCAGTAGAAATTACAAAATATAGAGGTATAATAAGCTTACTCCTTTATCTTACAGCAAGTAGGTCAGATATTATGTTCAGTGTGTGCATTTGTGCTAGATTTCAAGTAAATCCTAAAGAATCACACCAAAGTACTGTTAAAAGAATCATGAAATATCTAATAGGTACTTCACAAATAGGATTATGGTACCCTAAAGGTGCTTCTTGTAACTTAATTAGGTATTCCGATTTTTATTTTGCTGGATATAAAATGGATAGGAAAAGCACTAGTGGGACATGCCACTTGCTTAGAAGCTCACTAGTTTCTTGGCATAGCAAGAAACAAAATAGTGCGATATTGTCTACAGCTGAAGCTGAGCATGTTGCAACTGGAAGTTATTATGCTCAAATCCTTTGGATGAAGCAACAACTTCTAGACTATGGTCTTAAGCTTGATTACATCCCTATAAGGTATGATAATACTAGTACAATTAATCTGTCTAAAAATCTCATTTTGCACTCAAGAATAATATATATTGAAATAAGACATCATTTTATTAGGAATCATGTTCAAAAAGGTGATTGCATTCTTGAATTTGTGGAAACCACTAAGCAACTAGCTGACATTTTCACTAAGCCCTTGGCAAAAGAAACATTCTTCTATATAAGAAATGAACTTGACATTTTGGATCAATTATGCATAAGCTGAAATTCTGCACAAATTCACTCTGCTACATCATATGTCACCTTTGTTGCATAATGTATATGGCTGCTGCATAATTTACAATTTTACTGTATAACATGTGTTTTTACTACATAGCGATGTTGTTTTGGTGGCTAATTTTATGTTTCTTAATCATTCTTGAATCCACCACTAACTTGAGCATCGGAGGTTCCCCAAATTTGTTTTGCAGGTACTCCATCATGACAAAGTCCACGAAGAAGCTCATTTTGTCAAAATGGTTTAATTCTTGGTAAAAGTAGTGACTTTGCATAAACATGTGTTTTAGATTAAGAACTAATTAGTTTTTATGCTTGCATGATGTTTAAAATTGCTTTGAGACATTTTGGAGCTAATTTGGATGCTTTGAGATTAGCCTTTTACTATTTAAAATGCAAAAATTGAGTTTTAGTAAAATGGTAATCAATTACAAGCCTTTGTAATCGATTACAAAGCCTCAATCAAGCAAGTAATTGATTACATAAACCCTGTAATCGATTATAGAGGTTCCCAGAAAGATGGTAATCGATTACACTAAACATGTAATCGATTACAAGGATTCTAGAGGGTTAGTAATCGATTACACACCAATTGTAATCGATTACACCGCGTTTTAAAAGGGAGTTTCAGCACGGGAACAACCATTTTTCACTTGAACTAACTTATTTCTCTCTCCTCCTACATGACCTTTCTTCCTCTCCTCACCCCCAAACCTTAAATTTATCTCTCATTTCTTGGCTAAATCACCCATTTCACCACTATACCACTCGAATTTCCACTCTTCATCATAACCCCCAATCAATTCCACCCAAAATCTCCTCAATCTTCATTCCTCATATCCCTTCACGCTTCTCTCTTTCTCTCCCTCTAAATCCCTAACCCACGTTTTCCACTCTTCCTCATTAACCTTCCAAATTCCTCCACCACCAAACACCACGTGAATTCCATCAATGGCCAAATCTTCTCAACCTACAAAACGTCCAAGAATAGGGGGCCAATGTTGGACAGTCTTCCAGTGCTCCTCCACACAACATCTCAGGGTTGGACCTCACGCGTCACTTCTCCACCACTGAGAAGGGAGAGTTATTTAGGAAAAACTTCCAATTGAGGAAACTTATCTCTCCCAAGTATCTCACTTAGTCCTTTTGCTCAAGTGAACCCTTGGAGTGCTTCAGGTTGATTGAAAGGTTAGGTTTGCTAGGTTTCTTTAGCATTCAAAAGGATATTTACCTGAACCTAGTTAGGGTATTTTATGAAAACCTGAGATATGAGAATGGTTACCTGTTATCTGAAGTAAAGAAGAAGCAAGTTAAGGTCACTAGGGAAGCATGGTGTAGGTTGACTAAGCTTGATTATCATGGCACAAAATTCTATAGAAATAAGGATGGTTGGGGAGATGATTTTGAGTATAAGGCTATACTGAGCTCCCTGACAAGGTCTGGCTATGACATTCCTAGGGATAGGAAGAGGGTGATCATGGAAAACAAAGTACTTTACTATCTTGTGACCAGAGGGTTGATTCCCAAGGGAGGAATTTACTCCCAAGTCTTGAAAGATGATGCGGTGGTATTGTGGGCTATGACCATAGGTAGGCTAATCAACTGGGCTTACTATATAATTCAGCACATTTTGGATGTTAGGAAGAAAAAGAACTCTGCCTTTCCATATGGTATGCTTGTCACCGCCATATTGGAACATTGCTATATTTCCTTGACTGAAGAGTCAAAGGACACGAGCTCCAAAGGACCACAATCTATTGGCTTGTACATATTACCAAAGCTTAAGCTGAACAAGGTAGATGACAGATGGCACTACCTTACCCACGAGATCCATGGTCATATTCTTCATGACCCGGAGGATGATGATGAAGATAAAGGACAGCAACCTCCTCCCACAGCCACCATGGAGCTTCAACTATAGGAAATTCATAGCTTGAAAATGGGGATGGATCACATATTGGAAATTGTGGATACGTCACGCAGCGAAAAAATAGGATTTCCACCAAGGATCCATGCTAAAAAGCCTTAATCCGAGTTTTAAAATATTTATCTCTTGAAGCGTGATCAAAAGGAAGTGACGTGAATCACCAACATCGTAATAGCAATGATGTCTCTGCAGTATCCACATGAAAAGACTCACGAACAGACTCATGAATGTCCAACATCTGCAAAGAAGAGCCTCACGTCTCTCACACAGTGCTAGCTGCGAAGAGAAGAGAAGAAACCTATCGCTCTCTCACTCACTTTTCTATAGGTGCAGCTAGGGTTCTATAATATGTATCTTAGCAACCCCTTAGTAATACTATTTATAATAGTGACCGCCTTAAGTGAGTGTGAGCAGCAGTAAGGTAAGTTGTGCAACCCTAGACTCATCTGTTATGAGTCTGGCCTATATTTGAATCCGAGTCCAACTTGAATTTATTGCTCTAATTTTAGTCTGCTCTATGTGTGTGACCCTGTAGGTTCTCATTATATTGGCAGTAATAATAAAATCCCATTTTAATATTACAAGCAGTGAGCGGTATCTAGCAACACATTGCTACTACCCAAGTAATAAGAATGTCAGTGATTTGACATAACCTTTTTGTGACCAATGTTTTCGTGTCATTTAGTCCCTGATTTGTTGATAATTTTAGTTCTTAAATGTCTTTTGTTTGATCTAATTGGACTCCATATGTGCTCAATTGTTGACATTTAGCTAAGTTTCTGATTTAGAGTTATCTTTGGATGTTTATTGTGAAACTATGCTTAAATGTAGTTATAAACACTTATAAATGAATTATGCTTTTCAGGATATCTTTGAGTGTTTGAGTCAATTAGCATTGAATCGAGCTTGATGATCATTTAAGGAGAGAGATGAATCTTAAGAAGATCGATTTTACCCCTAGAAGCAAAGGAAGAAGAGCAGTTATGAAGATTCAATGTTACATTTGGAGAAAGGGATCAACATGACCAGTGTCAAATGGCATAGGGCAAGCCGTGTACTCCTCTGACTATGAAGACTGGGTCAATTTCTATTTTTGGACCAACACGGCCCATGTCAAATGACACGGGGTAGGCCGTGTACGTCTCTGACTTCACGAGGAAAATCAATTTTTAGCCTTGACCGATAACACAGCCCGTGTCACATGACACGGGTTAGGCCGTGTTCTTCTCTGACTTTGAAATCAGTTGAAATTATGTTACCAGATTTAGACACGGGTTGGGCCGTGTTATATGACATGGGCCGTGTCATCGGCTCAGAAGTTTAAATTCGTATTTTAATGCTAAATTAGGTGTCCAAACCTATAAATAGGGTTGCTTAAAGCCCTAAAAGGAGATCTGGAGAGAGAGAGATGTCAAGAAAACTAAGGGAAACACAAAGACCAAGAACGAGGAAGATTCGATAAAAGATTAGAGTCTCGGGTTCGAACAATCAAAGATCAATCAACCGTGGTCCTTGGAAACTAGTTTGATCTTTAGTTTTCTTTTCTTCTTTCATCCTGAACTATAATTTTCTTCTTTTTTTCTTGTGACTTTGAATTTGCCATGTGTGGCTAAACTTCTTGATTAGTTAAGGGAAGATGAAACTCTAGTTTTGATTATGTGAATCTTGCATATTTCTTTATATCAATACAGTTATGTTTTTATTCATATGTTTCTGTTCTTAAATTAATATAAAGGTCTTTATATTCTTGCCAAATTTCGAGAGTGGTAAAACTAGGATTGTTATGCACTGTTGTGGTGGTAAAACTAGTGAAACATATGATCTAAGTAATTTAATCCCGATGTATGATTATATCTTAGTGTGATTGGTTTTCTGATTTTTAATGCAATCATTAGGTAGGTGTAAGAGCGGTTGCTTTATAAATAACTAATGGTTAGAGTTTGATTTGAGCGGTTACTGAATTAAGCGAAACTTAAGGAAAATAGGAGATTTATCTCACAATCACATAAGAACATAATTGATCATGTTGGTATAAAGAGTATGTAAGTTAGCATAATCATATAAATCTAGTGGTGGATTCTATCTCTTAACCAATACTTTTAACTTGATAATTCAATTTGTGTTTACTGTTTTGGTTTAAGTTTAATTTCTCTTTTTAGTTTTAATTAATAAAAACCCCTTTTTTTACTTTTTACTGTTTATTGTTCATTAGAGTTTAATTTAGGAATTAGATTGATAGTGTTAATTGAATTTGTTCTCTGTGGATCGACCCTTGCTTACTACAACTGATTGCAAGGTTTTTATATTTTTTGTGGAACTTGGTAACTATTTTTTATATTAAATTTTAATTGTATTCCACACCACACCAAATTTTGGTGCCATTGCTGGGGAACTAATTTTTCGATTACGCTATTGATTTGTTTCCTATTTTTACTTTGTTTTTGTTTTTATTTTTAATTTTTGATTCTTTCTTTCTGAGTATTTGTAGGTGTTGATGTCCATTGATCATGCATGCTTGTGAGATTTGTTTATCATCTGGATGTTTGTGTCGCACTTTCCTAGTAGACACAAATGAGGAGGTAGAGGCAGTATGGGGATATTCTGAACCGTCCGACAACTACAACCCCTACTCCAATACATATTATCTAGGGTGGTGGGATCCTCCTAACTTGAGTTAAGGGCAGTAGCAAGTTCAACCTCCTAGGCAACCTGAACCTTCATTAGAGGAGCTAATAAGACAAATGGTCACTAATAACATTCAGTTTCAGCAAGAAACAAAGGCTATAAGCGATGACCTGCAAAACTCTTTGGGGCAGTTAGCTACAGAATTCAGCAAGAGGCCAAGCCTAATTTCTGAAGACTTCCCTCACAACCCGAAGAGGATGTGAAGGAAGATCCTAATGCTGTCACATTGCACAGTGGGAAGACGTTAGATGAACCCACCTCTCCTCCAGAAGTCATTAAAGAGAAAGAAATAGAGCCTGAAGAGGTAAGTAAGGAGGGGGAAAGCTCTAGGGCCCCCTAGGTAAGTATTATTGAACCCCTTCCTAAGGTAGTGGAGAGACAGTATAATGAGTTGTATGATGAATTTCCTAATTTTATTAGTTTCAATAATTATATTCATTACCACTCATGTACTGATATCATATGTGCTAGTCGTGCTGAGATTTCTGTAGACTTGAAAGTTAATGATTTTATTTACAAAACAAAATCTAAGACCCAAAGGGAGGTTGAATTGTAGGCCACTGAAGAGTTTTTAAAGATGGCAAAAGAGAACTGGATGATGGTCATTACTAAAGTGGATTTTGTTTTAGGACCATGGCTCAATACAAATAATGCATATAAAGTGGATAAAGTACACATATTAGTTTCCAGTGGTGAAGCCAAGGAAACTAAGGAAGACCAATGGGAACCTAGTGGAAGCCCTCACGCTGCAAGCTTAATTTGGTCATTACACTTCAACCAATGAGACCCTGGTGGAAGCCCTCGTGCTATTTCAACCATAATTTGGTCATTACGTTTCAGCCAATAGGACCCCGGTGGAAGCTCTCATGTTATTTCAAGCATAAATTGGTTATTATACTTTCGCCAATGGGATCCTAGTGGAAATTTCTTCATCTACCTCTGTTACTTCAGTTGATAAGGATGTTTCTTCCCTCTCTTTTATCTTACTTGTCCTAGATTTATTAATGATTATTTATTGTTGAGATTTATATTGAGGACAATGTAGAATTTAAGTGTGGGGGAGGAATTGACATTTTATTTTCTGATTTATTTCTATTTTTATTTTAATTTTTGTTTTCTGTTCTTGATAAAAAAAATTGTGTTTTTATTTGATTTCCAATGATGTTTGAGATTTGTGAAGTCTGTGAGTTTAAAGCAATTGAAATTCAAGGTTATGATTTATAAATTTCTTCTTTCATTTTGAATTTGACATGCTTGGTTTTGGATGTTTGATTGATGAATTGAGTTTGATAGATGCATACCTGGTGAGATTTTGAGCCTTTTGATAGATGGATTTAGCATTTATGTCATTCTCTTCTTTCTTGTGTGATTTTCTCTCATGTCATATTGATCACTCTAGAACTTGCTTTGATTCTTTTTGAGGTTACATTTTAACTTGCATACATAAACATGATTGAGGCATTCTTTTGTGATTAACTATTTTGGCCAAATAGCCAACCTTGCATTATTTCCCTTTGATTAACCCCTTGAGCCTATTTGTCTATTCTTTGTCTTACCTCATTATATGCCTTATGTGAAAAACCATGATTTTAGCTTACCTTAGAGAATGCGAGAGCATTGGTTCATTTTCATTGGAGGAGCTCTTTTGCTTGCAAGTATTTAATAGGACAAGTGTGGGGGTTGTGCAAGTTGATGTGTAATATGCAAGGTGTTGATGAAAAAAAAATTTCAAAGAAAAAGAAAAAATTCAAGAAAGGTTGTAAAAGAAAAGAAAGAAAAAGGAAAGGAATTTGTTAAGAGAATGTGCATTATATAGATTTGAGGGGATAAAAATTTCATGTTTGTCAATTGAGTTTCTCCCCAATGTTCTTTTATTCTCTTGAGTGCTCATCTTATCATACCCATATTATTTCTTTCCTTTACCTTAGCCTTATTACAACCTTAAATAAAGTCCTCTTGATTTATATGTGCATATGTTTGAGTAGTGGAGAAGTAGAATATAAGCAAGCTTATGGTAGTGCATTTTTCATGGGTTGAATTGAGTGAAATACTTACCTTGTAAACACTTGAGAGATTGAGAGTGTATCTTGTGAGGATCTATCATTCTTAATTCATGCTTTTCAAATTAAAGATACCTTGCTTGTTGGTTGGAAATGTGAAGAATTGTTATCTCTTGAATGTTTTGATCCCTTGAATCTTTTCTTGCTCTTCTTGCTTACAAACTTTTGCCTCTCTTGAATATCATTGAAATTGAGTTCTTTAAATTGTTAGGTTTTGAATTTGTTTTGTTTTCCCTATTCCTTGGTTTAGTCTTATGTTTTGCCCAAGAGTACAAAAGACTAAGTGTGGGGGTATTTGATTTGTTGATAATTTCAGTTCTTAAATGTCTTTTGTTTAATCTAATTGGACTCCATATGTGCTCAATTGTTGACATTTAGCTAAGTTTCTGATTTAGAATTGTCTTTGGATGTTTATTGTGAAGTTATACTTAAATGTGGTTATAAGCACTCATAAATGAATTATGCTTTTCAAGATATCTTTGAGTGTTTGAGTCCAATAGCATTGAACCGAGCTTGATGATCATTTAAGGAGAGAGATGAATGCTTAAGAAGATCGGTTTTACCCCTAGAAGCAAAGAAAGAAGAGCAGTTATGAAGATTCAAGGTTACATTTGGAGAAAGGGATCAACACGACCTGTGTCAAATGGCACGGGGCAAGCCGTGTACTCCTCTGACTATGAAGACTGGGTCAATTTCTATTTTTGGACCAACACGGCCCGTGTCAAATGACACGGGGTAGGCCGTGTACGTCTCTGACTTCACGAGGAAAATCAGTTTTTAACCTTAACTGATAACACGGCCCGTGTCACATGACACGGGTTGGGCCGTGTTCTTCTCTGACTTTGAAATCAGTTGAAATTATGTAACTAGATTCAAACACGAGTTGGGCCGTGTGATATGACACGGCCCGTGTCATCGGCTCAGAAGTTTAAATTCGTATTTTAATGCTAAATTAGGTATCTAAACCTATAAATAGGGTTGCTTAAAGCCCCTAAATGAGATCTAGAGAGAGAGAGCCGTCAAGGAAACTGAGAGAAACACAAAGACCAAGAACGAGGAAGATTCGATAAAAGATTGGAGTCTCGAGTTCGAGCAATCGAAGATCAATCAACCCTAATCCTTGGAAACTAGTTTGATCTTTAGTTTTCTTTTCTTCTTTCATCCTGAACTATGTTTTTCTTCTTTTTTTCTTGTGACTTTGAATTTGCCATGTGTGGCTAAACTTCTTGATTGGTTAAGAGAAGATGAAACTCTAGTTTTGATTATATGAATCTTGCATATTTCTTTATATCAATACAATTATGTTTTTATTCATATGTTTCTATTCTTAAATTAATATAAAGGTCTTTATATTCTTGCCAAATTTCGAGAGTGGTAAAACTAGGATTGCTATGCACGGTTGTGGTGGTAAAACTAGTGAAACATATGATCTAAGTAATTTAATCTTGGTGTATGATTAGATCTTAGTGTGATTAGTTTTCTAATTCTTAATGCAATCATTAGGTAGGTGTAAGAGCAGTTACTTTATAAATACCTAATGGTTAGGGTTTGATTTGAGCAGTTGCTGAATTAAGTGAAACTTAAGAAAAACAGGAGATTTTTCTCACAATCAAATAAGAACATAATTAATCATGTTTGTATAAAGAGTATGTAAGTTAGCATAATCATATAAATCTAGTGGTGGATTCCATCTCTTAACTAATACCTTTAACTTGATAATTCAATTTGTGTTTACTGTTTTGGTTTAAGTTTAGTTTCTCTTTTTAGTTTTAATTAACAAAAACTCCCTTTTTACTTTTTACTGTTTATTGTTCATTAGAGTTTAATTTAGGAATTGGATTGATAGTGTTAATTGAATTGGTTCTCTGTGGATCGACCCTTGCTTACTACAACTGGTTGCAAGGTTTTTATATTTTTGGTGGAACTTGACAACTATTTTTTATATTAATTTTTAATTGTATTCCACACCACACCAGTCCCTTTGTCAATATATCTATATTGAACACAAGGCATAGAATACATCACCATTGTATAGTCCAATCCTTTGTTTCCTGATACTCGAGGAGACTTTGTAACAATAAATGAAATCAATATCTCATATTGACTCATTTGAGCATGGCCATGCATTTCGCAGTCTCACTTAATCAGGGGCCCCGAAGATATCGCTCCTGTTATGTAGAAGTGACAAATCCCATCTAGATCACTCATATCCCTCTGCATGATTCGCAGTATGTCCAATAACTAACTTTATAATCACTTTGTTACAGATGACGTTTGATGGCATTAAAACACACAACTCCTCATGTAGGAATCATAGTGATTTCAGGTCCAAGGACCACAGACACCATTGTCACTATAAGAATCGCTTATGACACTCACGTAATGATCCATGTAGCGTTCTCATGGCGGGTCAGTCTAGTACATCATTACTCTATTATGTACCAATGTGAAAGACTTGATATCTTTTATCCATGACTAGTGAGACGTGGTCATCAGTCTATGCGCATACTAGTCCCAACACATTATTATTGTCCTAATTAACAATAATACTTGACTAGGGACATTTAAGAATAGTGTTCTAATTTTATCCAATAGGATCTCACAATCAAGTCAACCACTTGATGTCCTATGGTATCAAACTTACTATTCTAAGGAATTTATTATGTTTATTAAAAAGAACACAATAAATGAAATGCCTCATATATCAAAAATAGCATAATAGAATGTATGTAAATACAGACAAATGTATCAGCCACTAGGGCATACACCAACATCACATTGAACAAAAGATGGATCATCTGAGCTGAGGATGGATTACTTAGATCAAAAGTTAGCCTCTATCTGATCTTTTTTGGAAAGACCAAGATATGTACCAAGGCAAGCTGCTACTGCTCCTCCTGTTGCTCCTCTTGCTCCTCCTACTCCTCTTGCTCCTCTTGTCCCTCTCTCATTTGTTGGTCCTTCTGCTACTCATCCTGATGATGATGAGGAGATCCTAGGTTCTGAGGATGACCTTGCCACAAATGACAATGATATAGATGATGTGGCAACTGATGTGGATAGTGATAGCGAGCCGACTCAGTGACCTTGTTGTCTATTCATGTTCCTTTATATATATATATATTTTTGTATATGACTTTGGATCTTTCTTTATATTAATGATTATCAAACTTGGTATATTTCTTTTCATATGCATTTGTAGTCACTATGATTCTTGCCTTATATTAGTCTGCCTATACATACTCTGATTGTAAACTACCTGGGCTGAAATGCTTATTTCTTGTTGGTTTTTAATTTTTGAGGCAATCCAGCTAAAATCCTGCTGAAATTATGGCTAAATGCTTATGTCATTTTTTGATAATGCCAACGAGGGAGAGATTAGTGAAATATGTTGCATATATGTGATGCATATGTATAGGGGAGCTTTGAGCTTTATGCTTTCACATAAATCCTATCTTATGCATACATTACGGGGGAGAATTATGCTTAAATCTATGATAATTCTGATAATCAAATAAATGTAAATATTTCTCTTCCTTTTCAATGTTTATTTTGTCATCATCAAAAAGAGGGACAATGTGAATGCTTATGTCTTAAAGCATATCAAATGATTTTTTTATGATAACAAAAACAAAGATCAAGATCAAGATCAAAAGAGAAGACCAAGATCAAAAGAAGGAAACCGAGAGGTATATAGATATAGGTATTAGAATATCAATGTAAAATGCTCTCAAGGTATCTCAATTATCTTCAAATGGTTTTTCAAGATCCTTTTAAATCAACTTATAATTCAAAGTTCATTTTTTTAAGGTTACATAGATTTCAATCTTGGATTTCGTAATTCAAATGTAAATCTTATCAAAATCCAAGCTTCTATAAGTAAGAATTGACTAATACACTTATTTAGGCTTGAAAAATGTGTTTAAAGGACAAGGTAATCAATTACACATATGTTGTAATCGATTACAAGCTAAACAGAGACCTTGTAATCAATTACATTGAGCATGTAATCGATTACAAGCATGGCAGAAGCCTTGTAATCGATTACGCTGAGGCTATAATCAATTACAAGTCTGGCAGAGGCCATGTAATTGATTACACAAGGCTGGTAATCGATTACATCCTGCCCAGAAAGCCAAGAACACGTTCAAATAGCCACGGAATCAATTACCAGTAGTGTGTAATCGATTACCACTGGTCTGACATTGCCCAACGACTATATTAGGTGCATTAAATGCTGGGCATTAAAGCCCCCAATGGCTCATTTAATCAAAAACATCTTATATACTTGTGTTGGGACATCCTTAATGGCTGACCTTGAACTTGAAACATCCTTAATGGCTGACCT
The DNA here is from genome assembly GCA_029884595.1 of Ormosia semicastrata. Taxonomy (NCBI): domain Eukaryota; kingdom Viridiplantae; phylum Streptophyta; class Magnoliopsida; order Fabales; family Fabaceae; genus Ormosia; species Ormosia semicastrata. The sequence goes on along the minus strand of JAQQTO010000048.1, from coordinate 34,747,261 downwards.
TGAACTTGAAACATCTTTCTAACACTTTAATACGTGAATCAATCCTTGAAATCATTCTCGCTCTATTTTTCTAAAAATCCTTGAGATATCTTTGAAGAGCAGTCTAAAGCTTCAATTTGTATCAATTACTCTTGTGAGAGTTTCATTCTATCAACCTTGATTATTCTATAGAAGAGGGTGAGGTTTCCCTCCAAATTGTAAAGCGTGAGGCATCCCTTATTTGAAGAGGCTCAAGCTACAAAGGGTGTGGTATCCCAAGGTGGTGTTGAGTGCTCCAATTTGTAAAGGTTACAAGCACCTGATTCAAGCTTGGAATTTAGTGAAAAATCTTGAGTGATTGCTTGAGGACTGGATGTAACACTCTCATCAGGGTATCACATTTCAGACCAACTTCTTTATAATTCTTTACCTAAGTTATAAAATATTTAATATTATTGTAAAACTGATTTCAACTTTTTTTTTTGTGGATAACATAAACTTACTGAATTAGAGAAACACAAGATATAAAGACTGAATAAAACATATCCCATATACACCTCATAGATTAGTAACAACTTAATTACATAAACTTATGTACTCTAAAACAATATATAATTACCATATAAAAACTCAACCTAGCCAAAGTTCACAACATCTAAAGACAAAAGTCCTCCTTAGAAGACAAATTCCCTAGCTAGGAATGTCTCGACAGATAGAAATCCAAGCAAAAGACATCTCGGAGTCCTCCCTAGGAGTATAGTGAAGATCATTTCACAACTCCCTAATACGTAAAACAAACTCTACATATGCAACCGTAAAAGAAGAAGTAATGACCCCATGACGGGTCCTACTTAAGGATAAAGTAATGTCACCACAATACTCTATATGCTCTGAGTCCCAATGGACATGCCAAGCAATGGTGCCGTCAAGAAACTGTAGTCTAAAGAAACCTAGCTGGTCCCTCTTTGCTGCCATCGTAGTCTTCACAGATGCATAAAATAAACATGCAAAATAATATAGCAAAGAGGTGAAATCCCCTACATCGTATACCAATATGGCAGCAAAGAAACGATAAACATACCAACACAATTCAATATACAATCTATAAAATAGCATAAATTCAGCAGATATATTCATGATATTTAATAAATAAATAATCCAATAAATTTGCAACACAATATATGACCTACTGATAATACCACAATAATATTTTATCACAATAATACTATATCACAATAGTATAATGCTGACTATGCATATGAACAATATGTACACTAACTATGCACATGCCCAATGAGTATACTGACCATCCTTATGCACAAGGCACCCATTTCTTACTCCATGGAGCTAAAATCAAACTCAGAGATGAACGTTCCAGAAGATCTATCCCCCCTCAAAAGACAGTCTATACTAGACCACGAAAAGAAATAGTGTTTGTCAGGCTATTAGTACGTTGCAATGGTTTTTCATGGCCAGGGGTATACGATGTGACAACATGGTCACCAAGTGAATCACCTTGCCCTGACGTCTCCTAAGATCTATCAAAGATCCCACTATCTTGTAAGTTCTCGTTCACTCCTAGGCATAAAACGCCACAACAGCCACCAACTGTATAATGCTCAAATGCATATTCAATGAAATCAAACCACCGTTGTACTGTTCCCAATGAAATTTAAGCAACCGCCATACAATTGTCTAATACCTTTAGTATCAATGATATTATATAACCGCCCATATAATTACATAATACCAATGATCCACTCGGGTCCAGTACTCTGGTTCCACAATCCATAATCCACTTGGGGTCCAGTACGTCGGCCTTACAGCACAACTAGTTATTCCCCTCAATCGCATAGCGATATTATCGTATTTTCACAATCACAGAAAACTTCTGTTACGTTTTCAAATCGCGTAATGATTTTTCAATCGTTTTTCAATTACGTAGCTGAAAATCATCATTTTTAAATTGCGTAATAGGTTTTCTGCGTATTTTCAATTGCGTAAAATATTTTCTTAATATTCTAAGCTCAAATTAAAACTTTTCGTATTTAATATCAAAATTGGACTTTAATTCCAATATTTCCTTAATAAACCACCTTTAAATAATATTTATAGCATTTTCCACAAAACTTAAATCATTTAAATTAATTCTAGATACCTCAAAATCTTTATGCTTTACTTTTAATAAAACATTCTTAAATAAAATATTTTAAACTCCAAATTATCATTAAAAATTATTTTCTTGCTAAAACTCCTCTAAATAATATTTTCTAACATTCTTTCTAATAACTTACATTACTTTAATTTAATAAAATCATTTTCCATGATTTAATTAAATATTATAGGTCATGCGCTCAAAACCCAAAGGTGAGCTGTATGTCAATAAACTTTAACTTATAAATTTATTTTCCATCATGACCTTAATTCATTAATTTGATTAATTCCAAAAATTAGTTTACTTTCTTTTTATATCTCAAAATTCACTAAATTGAGTTCTTCATAATTAATCCTTTAAGACTACACTTCAAAAAATATCTTTGGTCTAAAATACAAATTCTTGGCATGTTGGCCGAAAATCAATTTATATACCACAACCAAATATTTATTCATTTTTTATCTCATTTTTCTTTTGTTAAAATCTGTAATCCAATTACTTGTTACATAATCATCTAAAATCCACACTTAGTAAAATATTTCAAGTGAATTGCTTCAAAATACTCATTGAGGCCGTGAGCCTCTTGGTTCTTTGAAACCAAAATAGTTTTCCTTTCCACTTCCACATGATTCTTATCATGTATAACATACTACTCATGATATTTCTACTACTACATATTCATGCTTACTATTAAAGCAATAAAATCATACTAAGCATCTAATCACAATTCAATCAAAATCATACCATCTCACATAGTAATCACTTAATAAAAATCATGCATAATTATCAAAGCAATGAAATCACATATAACCACATAGCACTTAAACATACACAATCAAATGAATAAATCCTTTAGGGGATTTTTCATTCACAAATACAAAAAAAATCCATTCCCTCACCACCACATATGGCCGATGAGGTTAATCTCCCTCTTACCTTAAAGAACACAAAATCCTTCAAGTTACTTCTCCAAGGAATTTTCGTGAGCCTCCAAAGAAAAACCCTAACAAGCTTAATCAAAAACCAAGTCATAAACTAAGCTTGAAAAAAGAGAAACCATGGATCAATCATGACTTAGAAATTCAAGAATCAACTTAGAACCAAGAAACAAGAATTTTACCTTTAGGAGTAGAAAACCTTAACTTGATTTTGAAGCACCAAAAGGATGAAGTAGGTGAAACTTATAAGATGAAAGATGTTTCGAATCTTGTCTAGGTTTATAAAATGGTATTGGATGAAATTATAGGTGATTGGAGGTAGGTGTTGGGTGTAGGGGTCGAATGCTTCAAGAAGGAAGAAGATGAAGTTCTTTGGTTGTTCTTGGATGAGAGAGAAAAGTTTGAGTCACAAAGTGATAGAAGATGAAATAGAATATCCTATTTCTCAAGTATATGGTCGTGTAGGTGCATGGAGAGAAAAATCAAAACTTGTTCAATAAGATAGAAATTAAGCACATGTCTTCACATGGCTTAGGTCACTAAATGATCATCCTTTGGTCATAATAGATGACTAGCATGTTCAAGAACCTCCTAGAAACTACTAGGTAGCCGTGGAGCACATGGAGAAAGTAACTAAGTTTTTATTCAATTTGTTTCCTAGTTACTCTTAAGCTAACTTAGTTAGTTCACTCAGTTACATAGCTAACTATTTAGTTACAAGCTTAGGTCATGCATTTGTCATGCATTGGTCATGCATTCTAGAAGACTCTAGAATCACCTTGAAACTATAGACTCTAAGGAATAGCAAACTAAGTTTGTTTCAAGTAGATTCTAGCTAGACTTAAGTTAACTGATTTAAGTCATCTAGTTACTAGCCATTTTTATTGACTTTTTAACCAGCAAGCTTGATTCTAATTGGTTGGTCATAAAGCTATGTAATGATGGTTCATGATTACACTTAAAATATTTAGCTTAGATGTTCTCACCTAGATATTTTACGTAGATATTTTACTAAGATATTTTACAAAGATATCTGCTTCGTAACTGGCTCACACAAAGTGAGACTAGTCAGTATTATCGACTTGCTCTTATTTGGGTAATAACTATTACTGATCATTTTCCACTAGTTACCCTTGATGAGTCACAAAGCGAGTCATCAAAGAGAATTTTCTAGAACTTTCCAGCATGAGTGACTAGACTAGCGTCTAGAACTATCACACTAGATATTTACAAAGTGATATTTCCGAGAAGATATTTTCAAAAAGATATCTTCCAAAGAAGGAGCATCCAACTTCTCCATCATAGCCTCCAAGCTTAGCCACCAAGCACCCTCTCCATTGGTCTGCCATTGAGCAAGCCACCTTTGTTGACTTTTCCAATAACTTGCTAAGTAAGCAAGGTCTCCTATTGGTGCAATACAAAAGCTTATCATGATTACTCATGATGAGCTTCAAGATATTTTGGCTTATGGATAATCATTCACTAGATATTTCCAGAAGTTACTATCCAATGGATAGAGTATACTGCCGAAATACTAGCGATTATTATCTAATGGATAATAAAATACAAAAAAAAAATTTATTGGCTAGATAAATTCTAAAAATTAAAAGATCGGGTAATGTATCTCTCGGATTCGGGTTTAATAAGATTCCTCGACTCTGAATAAATCAGTAAAGATTTTTTCCAGCCCGAAAATTATTATTTTCCTGGCTCGGAGTAAATCACACACAAAGATAAAAAATAATCACAGAATAGTCAAAATAAATTTATAGCACACAGAAATCACAAAATAGTACAATTCAGACATTATTGAGAAATAGTAAAATTTTGGGGTGTTACAACTCTCCCCGTCTAAAAAGATTTTTGTCCTCGAAATTTCTCTTACATTTAAAACAAAAAAGGATATTGCTCCTTTATCTTGTCTTCAAGCTTTCACGTAGCATCTCCAGTTATTCTACTTCTCTCAAATTTCTTCATCAGACTATTTGAAGCAATAATCATATTCAAATAGATCCTCCCCGGTGTCAATTCCACAGATAACCGCATATCCCTGAATTGCTTTATCAATTCACTCTCCTTGCTCATTATAGTAGATACACTAAGTACTTTTCTATTCAAGGCATCTACTACGACATTCGCCTTTTCGGGATGATGTTGAAGTTGAAAATCATAGTCTTTCAAGAATTCTAACTATCGTCTCTGTCTCTTATCCAACTCCTTCTGATCGAACAGGCACCCCAAGCTCTTGTGATCACTGTAAACATTGTAGGTTAATCCATAAAGAAAATATTTCTAGATCTTCAACGCAAACATGACTACCACAAATTCCAAACCATGAGTAGGATAATTCTTTTCATGCATTTTTAACTACATTGAAGCATACGCCACAACCTTTCCATTTTGCATCAACACACAACCTAACCCAAAAGTTGAACTTACTTTAACCAAAATTTGCAATTGGACAGCTTCGCGTATAACTTTTTCTTCTTCTTCAGAATTTGAAGAACCGCATTGAGATGTTTAGCATATTCCTTCGAACTTCGAGAATAGATTAGAATATCGTTAACAAGGACAACGATAAATCTGTCTAAATAGGGATGAAAGATCCTATTCATGAAATATGTGAATATCACAGGAGCATTCGTTACCCCTAACAGTATTACTAAATACTCGTAGTGCCCATAACGCGTCCGAAAAATTGTCTTGGAACATCTTCAACTTTCACACGAATCTGATGATAACCAGAACGCAAATCGATCTTGGAGAATACAACGGCTCTCTTCATTTGGTCTTCTAGTTCCTATATTGTATCTTCCATCACATTGTTCCAGATTACCTTTACCAAGGCAATTTCTCTAAGTTGTTTCACTCACCTATCCTTAATCTTACTAGGAAATGTCTTATAGATCAAGTTCTTTTTTTAATCGTATTGTATTTGGTGCTATGACATGGGTTGAATCAGGAATATATTTTCTCAGTTGAGATATATGGAAGACATGATGAAGGTTAGAAAGAAAAGTGATAAGGCTATTCGGTAGATTACCGAATCTATCCAACAAAGAATTTGATTAGTTTAATAAATTTAAAAATGAACTTTTTGGATTCAAATTCAAAAATCTCAGTCTAAGGAAACGCTAAAGTTTTATTGAAACAATATAACAAGATATGGTTAGAAAGTAACCAATCCATCCCCAAGATTTTTTCTATTGATGAAAGAAGTAGACAAATCAAATCAACAAAAAAGTTATGATCTCGAATAACAATAAGATAGTTTTTAGACAGGCTTGAGTAGTAACAACAGGTTAGCAATAGAAGCAGCAATATTCAAGTCAAAAGAAAATGAAAACATAGATAAACCCAAATGGTTCACTCAGTCATAAAAAATAAAAGAATGGGTTACCTCGCGAGTTATACAGTACAATTAAAGGATTTCTTGCCATTGCATAATCTCCCTCGATAAGATCTTCAGATTGGGAGGCTTCCGCTCCACTTAACGTATAGATTCTTCCTCCTGCTTGAGATCTTGTTGCATGTACGTTACTCACGGAAAGTTCCATCTTTGAAATAGTACAACCTCTAGCAACATGTCCAGGCTTCCCGCAGTGGAAACAAATTCTTTCCTTGCTTCTACACTCCTTCATCAAATGGTCGTTTCCGTACTACTTATAATATGGTAAAAACTTCACGATCTTCCTAAAACTCTGGCCACTAGTACTTCCTCCATTTGTTCATTGTTGCCGTTGATTCCTTGATGATCGTAAGCACAATTTTTGCTGGGATCGATTGACTTTGCATTTCCTCCCCTTTTTGGATCCTCGATGGTCCAAAGTTACGAAGTCTGGTACTTTAAGATTGATTCAATTCTAACAGATTTTTGAGCCTCGGCTATTGCTTCCTGCTGCTGAGCAGCCCTTCTGAATCTGTTATACCGCTACATCAGCCACCTTTTGCATTACTCTCCTAGCTGCGACCATACGATCATCGTCACGTCTCACGTCCACATTCGTTCGTTTACCACGAGCCACATGCGTATGTCTACCATGAACCATTTCCTTTCTTCAATGTTGAACTAACCATAATACATCAAAAACTAATTGTAACCATTCCAACAAGGTTGTCTCCTTTCGAAAACCAAATAGTATATCTCTGCGTTCGGTGTCAGAGAAACAAACAACACAAACAAGACAAACCCACCCACAAACCCAAAAGACTCTAACTTGGGCTCTGATATCAACTAATGTAACACCCTCCTTAGGGTATCATATTTCAGACCAACTTCTTTATAATTCTTTACCCAAGTTATAAAATATTTTATATTATTGTAATACTGATTTCAAAAATTTTTTTTTGCGGATAACATAAACTTACTGAATTAGAGAAACACAAGATATAAAGACTGAATAAAACATATCCCATGTACACCTCATAGATTAGTAACAACTTAATTACATAAAACTTATGTACTCTAAAACAATATATAATTACCATATAAAAACTCAACCTGGCCTAAGTTCACAACATCTAAAGACAAAAGTCCTCCTCAGAAGACAAATTCCCTAGCTGAGAATGTCTCGACGGATAGAAATTCGAGCAAAAGATATCTCGAAGTCCTCCCTACGAGTATAGTGAAGATCATTCCACAACTCTCTGATAGGTAAAACAAACTCAACATATGCAATCGTAAAAGAAGAAGTAATGACCCCATGGTGGGTCCTACTTACGGATAGAGTAATGTCACCACAATACTCTATATGCTCTGAGTCCCAATGGACATGCCAAGCAACAGCGCCTTCAAGAAACTGCAGTCTAAAGAAACCTAGATGGTCCCTCCTTTCTGCCATCGTAGTCTTCACAGACGTATAAAATAGAAACAGATAGAACAATACAACAAAAAGGTGAGATCCCCTACAGCGCATACCAATATGGCAGCAAAGAAACGATAAACATACCAACACAATTAAACATACAATCTATAAAAATAACATAAATTAAATTGATATATTCATGATATTTAATAAATAAATAATTCAATAAACTTGCAACACAATATATGACCTACTGATAATACCACAATAATATTATATCACAACAATACTATATCACAATAGTATAATGCTGACTATGCATATGAACAATATGTACACTAACTATGCACATGCCCAATGAGTATACTGACCATCCTTATGCACAAGGCACTCATTTCCTACTCCATGGTGCTAAACTCAAACTCAAAGATAAACGTTCCAGAAGATCTGTCCCCCCTCAAAAGACAGTCGACACTGGACCACGAAAAGAAATAGTGTTTGTCGGGCTATTAGTGCGTTGCAATGGTTTTTCACGGCTAGGGGTATACGATGTGACAACATGGTCACCAAGTGAATCACCTCGCCCTGACGTCTCCTAAGATCTATCAAAGATTCCACTATCTTGTAAGTTCTCGTTCACTCTTAAGCATAAAACGCCACAACAGCCACCAACTGTATAATGCTCAAATGCATATTCAATGAAATCAAACCACTGTTGTACTATTCCCAATGAAATTAAAGCAACCACCCATACAATTATCTAATACAATTAGTATCAATGATATTATATAACCGCCTATATAATAACATAATACCAATGATCTACTCGGATCCAGTACTCCGGTTCCACAATCCACAATCCACAATCCACTTGGGGTCCAATACGTCGACCCTACAACACAACTCGTTGTTCCTCTCAATCGCATAGTGATATTATCGCATTTTCACAATCACAGAAAACTTCTGTTACATGTTTAAATCGTGTAATGATTTTTCAACGTTTTCTCAATCGCATAGCTAAAAATCATCATTTTTAAATTGCGTAATAGTTTTTTTGCGCATTTTCAATTGCATAAAATATTTTCTTAATATTCTAAGCTCAAATTAAAACTTTTCATATTTAATATCAAAATTGGACTTTAATTCCAATATTTCCTTAATAAAGCACCTTTAAATAATATTTATAACATTTTTCACAAAACTTAAATCATTTAAATTAATTCTAGATACCTCAAAATCTTTATGCTTTACTTTTAATAAAAATTTCTTAAATAAAATATTTTAAACTCCAAATTATCATTAAAAATTATTTTATTGCAAAAACTCCTCTAAATAATATTTTCTAACATTCTTTCCGAAAACTTACATTATTTTAATTTTGTAAAACCATTTTCCATCATTTAATCAAATATTATAGCTCATAGTTTTCTAACGCGCTCAAAACCCAAAGGTGAGTTGTACGTCAGTAAACTTTAACTTATAAATTTATTTCCCATCCTTACCTCAATTCATTAATTTAATTAATTCCAAAAGTTAGTTTACTTTCTTTTTATATATCAAAATTCACTAAATTGAGTTCTTGATAATTAATCCTTTAAGATTACACTTGAAAAAATATCTTTGGTCTGAAATACCAATTCTTGGCATATTGGCCGAAAATCAATTTATATACCACAACCAAATATTTATTCATTTCCTATCTCATTTTTCTTTTGTTAAAATCTTTGATCCAATTACTTGTTACATAATCATCTAAAATCCACACTTAGTAAAATATTTCAAGTGAATTGCTTCAAAATACTCATTGAGGCCGTGAGCCTCTTGGTTCTTTGAAACCAAAATAGTTTTCCTTTCCACTTCCACATGATTCTTATCATGTATAAAATACTACTCATGATATTTCTACTACTACATATTCATGCTTACTATTAAAGCAATAAAATCATACTAAGCATCTAAGCACAATTCAATCAAAATCATACTATCTCACATAGTAATCACTTAATAAAAGTCATGCATAATTATCAAAGCAATGAAATCACATATAACCACATAGCAGTTAAACATACACAATCAAATGAATAAATCCTTTAAGGGATTTTTCATTCACAAACACAAACAAATCCATTCCCTCACCACCACATATGGCCGATGAGGTTAATCTCCCTCTTACCTCAGGGAAGACAAAATCCTTCAAGTTGCTTCTCCTAGGGATTTTCGTGAGCCTCCAAAGAAAAACCCTAACAAGCTTAAACCAAAACCAAGTCATAAACTAAGCTTGAAAAAAGATAAACCATGGATCAATCATGGCTTAGAAATTCAAGAATCAACTTAAAACCAAGAAACAAGAATTTTACCTTTAGAAGTAGAAAACCTTTACTTGATTTTGAAGCACCAAAAGGATGAAGTAGGTGAAACTTATAAGATGAAAGATGTTTAGAATCTTGTCTAGGTTTAGAAAATGGTGTTGGATGAAATTATAGGTGATTGGAGGTAGGTGTTGGGTGTAGGGGCTGAATGCTTCAAGAAGGAAGAAGATGGAGTTCTTTGGTTGTTATTGGATGAGAGAGAAAAGTTTGTGTCACAAAGTGATAGAAAATGAAATAGAATATCTTATTTCTCAAGTATATGGCCGTGTAGGTGCATGGGGAGAAAAATTAAAACTTGTTCAATAAGATAGAAATTAAGCACATGTCTTCACATGGCTTAGGTCAGTAAATGATCATCCTTTGGTCATAATAGATGACTAGCATGTTCAAGAACCTCCTAGAAACTACTAGGTAGCCACGGAGCACATGGAGAAAGTGATGACTCCATAGAATGCAGTTATTTGGGCCTTATCTCTGTGCTAAAATGAATGCTTAGTCCTTGTTTATAATGCATATTTGGAGGTATATTGGTTATATTTGATATATTCTGATTCTAAACCTTTCTTGTATGTTTTATAGCAAATTGTACTTAAATGATCATGAATTAGGTAGATTTATATATGTTACTAATTTGGTGTTTTCTCTATAATAGGAGGGGCTCCAAACATGGTTAAATATGGAGCAATTGAGCTTAAAGAGGAAGAGGAAGCCAAATTAGACATTTCAGTGGTCAACCCCTCGGCGCAAGGTGTTGAGCGCTGCAGCGCCGAAAGCATTTTCAACCAGGCCATACTTCAACCCAAGGCAAGAGGGTCGCGGCCCAGATGAAGTGAGCGCCGCGGCGTAGGTAGAACGACCCATTGGGCGTCGCGGTGCGCATATGTGGGGGCCGCGGTGCTGAGGTGGCAACTGAGCCTATAAATAGATTTTATGCGTTTTTCTCTCTGTTCTTGCCATTTTGGGCCATTTCCATTTTCTGTTCTTTGTAGTTTAGTTAGTTTAGGTTAGTTTTAGGTTAGTTTAGTTTGGCTAGATCTCCATTGATGGTGGATTGGAGGCCAGGATCAAGGTTGAAGGAGGATTCAAGCTTCAGAGACAAATCAATGAGCTTCCTTTCTCTCTTTTCCCTTTCTCTCTTCTCTTCCTTATCTGTTGTATAGCTAAGCTTTGTTTAGGGATGATTTTGGATCCTTTTATTTATATTAACGATGTGTTCTTCTCTGAGTTTGTATGGATGTTTAATTATTGTTTAATCATTATCTGTGTTTAATGCTTGTGGTTGGCTGATCTCTGATTGCATGATCCTAATATTGGCAAATGAACTAGACATAGGGATTTGTTGGTATGGATATGGTATGATTGATGCATGTTTGGCAAGTTCAATTGGCTTCGATGAGTTGATTCGTTAATAGGATAGAAATATACCTATTGGCCATGTATAGTGTGTGATTGAGAATAGATCGTTCGTGAGTGGATCTTGGATCTACCAGGGTTGATTGACCTAGACATAGGCTTTTGACTAATGAAGATTCTCAAGCTAACCTAATCAATGCATTTGTGTTCATGAGGAGGATTGCATGTTGTCGGTAGATGTAGGGGGTGAAGGAGGATTTCCTGAAACCTAACCGTGTTTATGTTTATTACTTTTGTAGATTAGATTTAGTTAAGTTTATTGCTTTCTTATTTTTATGTCCTTATCTAGAATTGATTAAGCTATTGGTTGGTATTTAGCTTTATAATCGAATATCCTCATGGGAATGAACTTTTACTCTGTATTTGTATTATTTGAGCTATCCGTGCACTTGCGGTAGCAATCAAAAAGCAACTAAGTTTTTATTCAATTTGTTTCCTAGTTACACTTAAGCTAACTTAGTTAGTTCACTTAGTTACATAGCTAACTATTTAGTTACAAGCTTAGGTCATGCATTTGTCATGCATTGGTCATGCATTCTAGAAGACTCTAGAATCACCTTGAGACTATAGACTCTAAGGAATAACAAACTAAGTTTGTTTCAATTAGCTTCTAGCCAGACTTAAGTTAACTTATTTAAGTCATCTAGTTACTAGCCATTTTTATTGACTTTTTAACAAGCAAGCTTGATTCTAATTGGTTGGTCATAAAGTTATGTAATGATGGTTCATGATTACATTTTAGATATTTAGCTTAGATATTCTCACCTAGATATTTTACGTAGATATTTTACTAAGATATTTTACTGAAATATTTTTCGTTAGATATTTATTCTTAGATATTTTTCCTTAGATATGTACTTCGTAACTAGCTCACACAAAGTGAGACTAGTCGTTATTATTGACTTGCTCTTATTTGGGTAACAACTATTACTGATCATTTTCCACTAGTTACCCTTGATGAGTCACAAAACGAGTCATCAAAGAGAATTTTCTAGAACATTCCAGAGTGAGTGACTAGACTAGCGTCTAGAACTATCACACTTGATATTTACAAAGAGATATTTCCAAGAAGATATTTTTAAAAAGATATTTTCCAAAGAAGGAGCATCCAACTTCTCCACCATAGCCTCCAAGCTTAGTCACCAAGCAACCTCTCCATTGGTTCACCTTTGAGCAACCCACCTTTGTTGACTTTTCCAATAACTTGCTAAGCAAGCAAGGTCTCCTATTGGTGCAATACAAAAGCTTATCATGATTACTCATGATGAGCTCCAAGATATTTTGGCTTATGGATAATTATTCACTAGACATTTCCAGAAGTTACTATCCAATGGATAGAGTATACTGCCAAAATACCAGCGATTACTATCCAATGGATAATAAAATATAAAAAAAATTATTAGCCAGATAAATTCTAAAAATTAAAAGATCGGGTAACGTATCTCTCGGATTCGGGTTTAATAAGATCCCTCGGCTCCGAATAAATCAGTAAAGATTTTCTTCAGCCCTAAAACTATTATTTTCCTAGCTTGGAGTAAATCATAGACAAAAATAAAAAATAGTCACAGAATAGTCAAAATAAATTTACAGCACGCAGAAATCACAAAATAATACAATTCAGGCATTATTGAGAAATAATAAAATTTTGGGGTGTTACACTAGACGTAGGTCATAAGTGGTGGCTGAATCAAGATAAACCATTGTGTTTGATTCTCTACTCCCTTCTCTTTATATTTCTACATTAGTTTATTTGCTTACTTGAATATTTCTTTTTTGAATTGGTTCATTGTTGTGCATTATCTTCCCATCTTATCTATTCATTCATTTTCATTAATTATTAGCTTCAACGAAAATTGGTAATCAAGAGTTTTTCAAAAGATTTGAGAAGTTTTTATAAACTTAATTCACCCCCTCTTGAGTTTTGAGACCACTTGGTAAAATCTTTCTTAATTTCTGGTCTTAATGCAGATTCAAATTTCACTGCCTTTCATTCTTCATTATTATTAAACTAGAGATGAGAGGAAAATTTTTCCAATTCCTTGAATTTTGCCACATAGTGTCCAATTGTCATGTTCCCTTGTTTTAATTGTAAAAATTCCAATTCCTTCTCGTTACGAACACTAGCTGAAAAATATTTTTCTAGAAAAGCATTCTGGAAAATTCCCCAGGTGACAAGTGCATCTGGAGTTTCCAAAAATCGCCTAACTCCACGCCACCAGTGCTCAGCTTCTCCAGTCAACATATAGGTGGCAAAATTTACTTTTTTAGGCGTCGGTGCATCCCAAGACAACGAAAATCTTATCTAACTCCATTAACCAATTTTCTGAAGCAGCAAGGCCATATTCTCCTTTGAAAGCTGGAGGATTGGCTTTCTGAAATTCAAATAGTCCTTGAAAATTAGGATTTGCCACAAGAATGCCTGGTTCGTCACGTTTGTCTGTTCTCGCATTGCTGCAACAATTTCTATAAGTGTATCCATCATCCTCTCAACTCTATCTTCAGGATAAGGATTTGCATTATTCTTTGCGTTATTCCTTCCATGAGCTATTCTTTTCCTATAACAACTTTCTTATTAGTTAGAAAGCAATAATGGTTCCCTGAACCACTTTGCCTAGGACTCGGCTCTGATACCAAAATGTAACGTCTTACTTTTAATTTTTTTTTTTGATATTACGCTTATCTAAATTATTTAAATTTTAGAATATCAAGTTATATAGAAGCTACTGTATTTTAATTAGTTCATATTATATTTTACATGAGGGATTATATCCCTTCAAAAGCTAAATTTTACACAAGTACTACTGAAGTCATTTTTAGATAATATTTTACATGGTCTTTCATAGTTAGCTTATACATACAAAATATTTCTAAGATAAGGCACCTACATCCTAAAAAGTGAGGTTTACAAAACCTTCTTGTGGTGCCATAATGCCTCTATTTACATATAATTACAAGCATTATTATTTTCATAACTACTTGTCAAACAGTATAACTATGAGGAATTGATCTCCAAGAATGACCGAGAACACATAGTCTCCAATCTCTGGTCTATAAACTTGTTCAATATGAAAATCTATTATTATTCTAAAGGTCGGCATTATCTGAAATAAAACCACAAAGAGTGAGATAAAATCCCAATAGGAAAAAGCAAAATAAAAAATAATCATCTACTCTTTTCAATTCTCCATTTTTGTTACCATATCTAAGAGCCTAATAAAAATGAATATATTATACAAATCAAAATAGATTTGACGTCAAGTTAGTAATAGAATAAGTATATATTATAAACTTTTTTTCTTATTACAGTCATTTTCTTATTAATATTATTGTCATCCCATTTCAATACTCTTTACCCAATGTGCTTCTTCTTCTTCATTAGGGCATCCCCCAATACTCTCATCATGACTACAATAATTTGATTAGGGCGTCTCCCAGTCCTCTCATCATCACCACAATAATTAAAAATGACTAAGGTGTCCCTTAATCCTCTCATCATGGCCACAATAATTTGACCAAGGTGTCCCTTGATCCTCTCATCATGGTCACAATAATAATCTCTATTTGATCAAGGCATCCCTTAATCCTCTCATCATGGCCGCAATAATTCTTTTTTGCAAATTGATTCATTTTTATCCATGAGATGACATTTCAACTTTAAAATATATATATATATATATATATATATATATATATATATATATATAATATATCATAAATAGAAACCATTATCAATATAAAAATATAATTTAGCTTTACCTAGCATAAAGAATAGTTTAATACATATATATGTATCATAAACAGATCCTTTATCAATATAAAAATATAATTTAGTTTCACGTAGCATAAAGAATAGTTTAATATATATCTACATATATATATATATGTCATAAACAATAACCATCATAAATTTTTAAATAAAATTATAATTTAAGAGCACGTAGAATTAGGTTCACGTAGCATAAGAATAGTTTATTATATAAAAGAAAGTTCAAAAGAATAACCTAATAACCCAGAAAATGAATCACGTCCCAGCTATCTTTTTAAGTTTATATAAACTTTATTCGGATAGCCATCAGTTTATCCGAATATTGCCAAAAATTCTCAGTCTTTTAGCAAAGCTCATATTCACTTGCATATTCAAAAGATACCAGCAAAATATTTGTTTCTATAGCTAAACCAGAGTAATAAAAATGGATGTAAAATGATGGACTAAAAGATATGGGTAAAGAAATAAAGAGAAAAAGAATAGGTTTTTGCTATTTCCTACCTCTATTAGGGGATTCAAATAAGAAAGGAAAGAGTTGGTTGCTAAAAAATAGAGCAATTGATTTTGTGAGTTGGGTGGTTGTTTTTTGTGACGTGAAAGAGAGGATGGAAAGGTATTTATAGTGTAAGAAGATGATGTAGAGGATGTCATGGGTTTAAAAGTTTCCAGAATTTTCCCTTGCCGTGTTTCATCATGATTCTAGTCTTCATAAAAATCTTCTCTCAAATTTTTTATCAAGTTTAATGCTTCTTTCTTATTTCATAAGCTTCATCTTGATTCCAGAATTTTCGTGCATAACTTGTCAAACTTCCTTTTGACATTTTTCTTTAGTTGATACGTTAGCTTCTTCTTCATTTAATGCTTAGGTGCTTACTATTCTTTATGTTTGTACTTTATTGGGCTTATTTCTAGATTTTTGTTTGGCCAAGACTGTCACAAAGTCTGTTGTCATCACTATTTTTCTAGATTCCAAATCTTTCAAGTCTTCCAAGTATGCCATCAGTTCTTTCCAAACTTCTTTCATTAGTTCCTCCTTTTTTATTTAGTTCCATTGTAACTAGATTAATGAACTAGAAAGAGCTGAATGGAAACTAGTATTTTATGTCATATTTGATTCACTTAATAAACCAGTTGAATGAGTTGAATTTTAGTTGTCACGTGATAATATTAAAGAAGATAAATTATATATAATGAATGACAATTGTTCAAAAAGTGAAAAGGATATCAAATGTGAGAATTATTATTTTATAATAGTATAGATGAAACTATTTTTTTAAGATTTATTCAATTATACTATTTTTAATGATGTTACATAATGAATAATGTCATGATACCATTTACGGGAACCTAGTTCCATGGTAATGTCATGATATATCATGAATCTCAAATAAAGTAGAGGAACTCAATTCCATAAGCCTTGAACAAGACCTAGAACCAAGTTCTAGATATTTCTTTAAGTGGTGAGGGAATGGACCATCCACAGCTTATCACTATGAAAGGGAGGGAATGTTACCTCCTCACTTACAATAATATATGATCACCCAAAAGTGAGGATCTCATCCTTCATTAATCATGAGTATGAAAAATAGTGATGCTAATTACCACAATAACTAGCAAACCAATTGGTTTACATTCATAACCACAAGTATGAAAAAGAATGATGTCAATTACTACAATAACTAGCTTACCAATTGATTTACATTTATAATCACAAGTATGAAAAATAATGATGCTAATTACTACAATAATTAATATATCAATTAATTTACATTCATCACATTAATACTTCATTAAATACCCCTATTAGAGTCTCATCACTCATTAAGAAGCATATAATAAAGATCTACATAAGTTAGGAGCTTCATTTTCACAAAATAAAGATCCTCTCAAAAATTGGTCTAGGCGCCTAAGCTCCTCATACCCAGTAGCGCCCAGGCATTGGCATGCCAGAGGCAATGCCCTGTCTTCCCTTGCAACTAGTGCTCAGGCGTCTATCACCTAGTGCTTAGGAACTTAACTAGAGGTTAGGCACCCCACAATGGTCGCTCAGGCGCCATACTCGCAACATGATGTTGCTCACTATTTGGGCAGTGGGTGCCTAGGAGCCCAACGCTGGTGCTTAGGCGCCAGTGCACCAGATTGGTTTCTGTATAATTCTGCAGAAATCGGGTACTGTTCCATTAGGAACATGCCCTCATTCCTCCATTCCAACTCAATTCCTAATGGTTTTTCATCATCAAACATGCCCCCTTAGCATGTTATACTCCTCAAAAATTAAATTCAACTTATCAAATTATGGATATATGCTCCTCTTAAACAAGAAAAACTCATTTACCAACTTACTCATCAAGGAGGCTTATGGAAATCTACCAAGCTAAAACAAGCAACCGTACATCTAATAAGTTGAAAATGCTCAAACTCAACTCTTGGAACCAAGAATCAAGCCAAGAATACAGTTTTGCTTACCAAACCCATTTCCCTCTACTCATGTAACCTAACATCACACAAGGAGAAACAAAAGAGAAATATAAGTAGAAAACTCCCCCTACCTCTAATGTCTAGAAATGAAAAAACTTAAGAGCTCCTCTCCACTTCTTTCTTCTTCTTCCTCCTCCTTTCCTCCCTTGTTTCTTGCTTTTCCTCCTTTATCTTCTTTCTTTTCTTTCCCTTTGTGTTGTCCTGTTGGAAGCCGTGAGAAAGGATGAGAATGAGGGATAAGATATCCCATGAAACAAAGAAAGTCAAGGTAGAAAAAAAGAGAAACGTGAGGCACTTGGCCTCTTTAGATATTTGGCTAGAACTCCTGATCTGTTAAGAGCACTTAGATTTTACTAAAACAAGTTTCCTAACTTCTAACAACTTTAGAATAAATCCTAAGATTCATCTAAATTCTTATTTCACCATTATCCTATTTTTTCATATTTGCGACTAGTCAATCCAACATTAAAACACACTTTCAATATGCTTAAAAATACCAAACTAACTTCGATTATCCTCAAATTTTAACGACATCATCTTCCACTAATTTATGACATAGAAACAAATTCTTCATATTTATTTCCATTAAATAAGCAATTTAAGCCAATTCTGGAGCTAATAACAACTTTTTTTCATATGTAGTGCTACAACAAAGTGATTAAATTAGCTCAAAAAGCCACAAAATTAAACAGGCGTGTTAAGCAAGTATTAGCCTACCTCTGTAACCATATACACGTCTAACATGTTTTCGAGGGTGTAACATTTCTCCTATCTTTTTTAAAATTTTATCTCCAAAATTTGGTTTACCTAATATAAGAAGTCAAAAGCAACTCACATTTAAAAACAGGTACAACCAAATATCAAAGAAACAAAATTTCACCTATGTACTCTCCTTTTCCTGAACCAAGAGACAGTGTTGTCTCCTTGCCTTGCAAAGTGTAGACTCTCCTCAGAGCATTGAGTCTAGAATCCAGCTTTGCCTCCTTCCTGTGAGGACAACTCCTTGCAAAGTGGCTCGACTTGTCACAAGTAAAACATGTTGCTAGGTTAGTTATACAAGCTTTATCCCCATGATGTCTACCACACTTGGAACATCTTTGCCTATGATTGTCTATCTAAATTTGCTTTCCTTTGTCTTTCTGATCTCTAGACTGTGGAGCACTCCTCTAAGACCTATCACCTATACTTTTCCATTATTGTAATCTTGTGATATATGCTCCTATTGTGGTCTCAAACTAAGGGGTTCTACAACTTTGCATTTGTTAACTAAGGTGGGGTAATCTTATATCTCAAAAGGTTTCATTATCCTCTTCATACTATCTCTCAAACCAGTTTTAAACTTCATGCACTTCTAGTTATCATTTGGGTCGTATCAAAGGTAAGAAAAGAACTTGAACAACTCCTCGAATTTTGCCACATACTATCCTACAGTCATGTTCCCCTACTCCAGTTGTAACAACTCTATCTCCTTTTCCTCCTGTATGTTCTGTGAAAAGTATTTCTCCAAAAAGGCAATCTTAAATACTTCCCAAGTAATTTGAGTCCTCGCTACTTCCATCATTCTTCTCGCACCAATCCACTAGTGCTCAACATCTCCATTAACATGTATGTAGCAAAAGACATCTTCTGATCTTCTGTACATCTCATCACTGCAAAAATTTTCTCCAACTCACTTATCCACTCCTCGACCCTCACCAGATCATACTCCCCTCAGAAGGATGGAGGCTAGCCTTCCAAAACTCTGAAAGGTCATGAAAATCTTAGTTCCTTTCCATTTGTACGACTTATGCTGGCTGAGGTTGCTGGGTATGTAGGTTGATTATTTCCCAATCTCTCAAACATCCTTGCAGTTAAGGCTACCTGCTTCCTCATTGCGTTGGCAATTGTGGTCATTTTTTCTTGTATCGCATTGGCCATTGGCACCACAACCTTGGCCATATTCAAACCTTCTCTATGTGAGTTCATGGTTTCTCGAGTTCTCCTTGGTGATGACATAGTTTCCTATTCGCACAGAACAATACATATTAAGTTAATCAGTCTCAATATCATGTAACCGTGTAACAGTAGCTAATAACAATCCAACCTAAGGAAAGTCATGCAATTCTATCTAAACATCTCAAACAAGAGATAAAGAAATGTACAACACACAAAGGAACTCCTAAACATGCCTAAGCATAGTTAGTCCATACCCTGACTCAATAAGATGAACTTATTTGATACCATAATGTAACATCCCAAATTTAATATCAACAGTATAATCTTTATTATGCCACAGTAATTAGATCCAAGCATGCTACTATCTACTAAAAACATTTCTAAAAAGAAATAATAATTTCTTATATGCAGAAAGTATGAGCCACGAACAGAAGAATATATATATATATAACGTTTGTATTTATCATAAATACAAAATATGTACAAAACTTGTAAACTAAGCCTCTAAAGGCACAAAATATACATGTTTCAAAAGAAACTACAAAGCTATACTAAGATAAGCTTCCTAAGCTCCTGTCTGCACTTCACTATCCATAAGATTTCTTCCCTAGAATCATTATGGAAACGCAATACATGCCTGTCTTCCCTTGCGACTAGTGCTCAAGCATCCATCACCTGGCGCTCAAGTGCTCAACTAGCGCTTAGGCGCCCCACAATGGGCATTTAGGCACTACACACGTAGATGCTGCTCATTTTTTAGGCAACAAGCGCCTAGGAGCCAGTGCACCATATTGGTTTCTATAGAATTCTGCAGAAACTGGGTATGTTCCTAATCTGCAGAAATCAGGTACTGTTCCATTAGAAACATACCCTTATTCCTCCATTCCAACTCAATTCCTAATGGTTTTTCATCATCAAACATGCTCCCTTAACATGTTATACTCAAAAACTGAATTTGTAACACCCTCCTTAAGGTGTCATATTTATAAATCAAAACATAAAAAACTTAACAAAATGCGAAAAAAGGTTTAATCTTGGACAATACAGATTTCAATTCTTTTTTTCAAAGCATAAACTTAAACGAAACATAAACAGTACAAGATAACTTACTAAATATTACACACCAAAAAGAATATGTACATTAGTGGCATGGATCACAGTCCACCCAAAACTTACAAAGTTTATACACAAAGGACATAAACAATCGTTTAACAAACATAACTAGTCCAAGTCTATATCCTCCTCTGAATCCTCCGTTGTGTCCTCCTCCTCGGACTCCTTCCCAGTCAGACCCCTTAGCCAGGGAAAAAGTTCGAGTCCTAGCAGATGATAGCACAGGGTCTGGGTCCTCCCTCGGGGTGTAATACAGATCACCCCACAACTCCCTAATAGGCATAAAGAACTCCAGATGCACCGTGACATCTAGAGAAAAGAAAAGAGCCCCATCACGGGTCCTACGAATAGATAAAGTCACGTCTCATACATATCTAATTCGTTCAATGTCCTAGTTGATATGCCATGCGTTCGCACCTTCATAGAATTAAACTCTAACAAAACCAACAAAATCCCTTCGAGCAACCATCCAAAAATAAAAACAACAGAAAACTACAAATCTTCTTCTTCTTCTCATAGTCTTTATCAACAGGAACACATAAAATAGAAAATATACGGAATAACAAAACAAAGAGGTGAGATTCTCTACATCAATACCAGCATGGCAGCAAGAAACAACAATATCAATAAAATCATAGAGTACAGAAGTAGCAATTTATAGTCATAACATTTCTCAGCAGGTATTTCAATAATAAATCAACAGATAATTTCATAGTATAATAGCAGATAATTTCACAACATAAATGTATCACAATAAAATGTTCAATGACTATGTGACTGCATAATGGACTGAAATCTACTTCATAGAGTTAAAACTAAACATTGGAGAGAATGATCGGCACGTCATGTCTGTACATCATTAGCCTCAAATCATATGCTTCTCAAACATAATCAATATGCGCAACATGGCTTATACAAGACACTCTCAACTGGATCAGGAATAGGAATGGTGCCTGGTCGAGATCGTCGATGCGTTGCACAGTCACCACGGCCCAGTGGAGCTACCAACTGGCCACATATGGGATACCCCCGCCCCGACGCCTCTAAGTTCAACAAGTGAACCACACTATGTAATTCGTACCCACACAAAGGTGAAATTCATCTCTTAGGCATACAGCCTTGACAACAAGTCATTCTGACTTTCACAATGCATGATCACATGACAAGGATGAAACAATATTCATAAACAACATAAGTTTCACCAAAAAGAGTCACAACAGGGCTTAAGTCAACCACTGACATCTCTGGGTCCAGTACGTCGGTCTAACAGTAAACTACTATTTTTCTCAAACTTATAACATTTTCACAAGCGTACAACACTTTTGTCACATTACAAAGCCACAAAACACCTTTTCATAGATTTTTCAAATGCATAAATACTTTAAAATATTTTCTCAATTGCCTAAATATTTAAGGCACTTTCCATAATTTTTACTAAGAACTCACTTAAACTAAATACTTAAATTTTCAAAACATCCCTCAAAGCACATCTCCATTATCAAAATTTATTTCTTTTTAAACAATAAAATTTTGTTCATTTTCCTTTTTATTTTGTGAATCCTCAAATCCCATCCTAGTCCCCTAATCATTCAAGCTTTCAAATAATAAAACAATTTCATCTTGAAAACCCTAAGTTGAGCTTCATGGCCATGAGCTATAAGCATTTCTTGGAACCCAAAATTTTTCCTTTTTCACTTAAGCATTTAAGTTCCAAATCAACACGAAAATTTTGTCTTGAATACCCTCTCTAAGGTTTATTGGCCGTGAGCTCTAAGGTCCTTGGACCTCAAAATTTTCAGCTTCCACAATAGGATTCCAAACAAACAATATATATCAATCATTAAACTTTCTAGTCTACCAAGATCATGGACAACATCAAGCCATAAAATCACATAGAGCAAAAATTGCAAAAACACCAAAAGTCCATACAATCAAGTGAACAATCCTCACATGGATTCTTCACTTTCAACACAACAAAACGTTCCTCACCACCATAAAAGGTTGATGAGAGTTGTAACACCCCAAAAATTTTCTCGTTTCATGACATATGTTCATTTTATAATATTTGTGATTTTTGTGAATTTTTCTAAAATTATTTGAATTATTTGATTATTTTAATATATTTCTCAGTTTATGTGCGCACTGAGCCGGGCTGGGAAAATGAGATATTTTCCCTTCCCTGAGGCTGGAAAACTTTGGACTATGGAAACATCAACGGGGGATCTTACTAAACCTGAGGTTGGACACAGTTTACGAAATTTTTATTTTTTGAGATTTTATCTGATAAATAAAATTGTAGTATATTTTATTATCTGTCGAACAATAAATATTGTTATGTTAAATGTTACTTTTGTCCAGTGGATAATAACTCTAATAGAGTGTTAGTCATCTTTTCTAAAAAGTACTTTAATAACATCACCAAGATGACATCATTCTTCACTTTATCAAAAAGTGTGTGAGACTTCTCAAGGAAGCTTCCTACCAAGCTTCTCAAGGATGCCACTTCTCTTTCTCCTCACATGTGAACCCCACGGTTTTGAGGGGGAACGATGACCAAAAGTCATCATCTTTTCCCAATCACCCATCACTTTTTCCATTTCAAACAAAATCTATCATTTTCTCTCTCTACCTTTCTCTCTTTTCTCTCTCACGTTCTCTCCTCCCCCTTTCCTCTTCACCCACACGGCCTCAACACCATTATTGGCCATTCAAGCTTTCCTGCTCAAGCCAACCTAAGATCTTGACTCCTCTCATCATCTTAAAGCTTTCCTCTTTGGTGATCTTCTTTTGATACCTCCATCTTCATCATTTTCTACCAAGCTCTAAAGCTTGAAACTTTGAGGTAAAGTTCTTGACTTTCTTCCTTTCTCTCCTCATTTTCGTGACCCTTGGTCATCGTTGTGATCAAGGACTCTTCTTTTCAAGCTTTGGTTATTGATTTCTTGAGTTGACCATCTTAGGGTTTTCTTGGTGGGGGTGGACGAAATCTTGCAAGGAAACATCAAGAAGCTTGCTTTCTTTGTTGTCTCTTAAGGTAAGAGGGAGATTACCCTCATCAACCCTCATGGTGGTGAGGAACACGTTTTTGGGTGTTGATGGTGAGGAATCCATGTGCGGGTTGCTCACTTTGTTATATGATTTTTGGTAATGTTTGTGATTGGTTGTGTTGTTTGATTTTAATGCTTGTTATTATGTATCTTAATGGATTTGAAATGCTTAAATGCTTGGATATGTATATGAAAAGAAAGGGATTCTTACCTATTTGGTTTGGAGGCTTGTGGAAGCATAATTTCAAAGTTCTGGTACTAGATTAGGGGTCGTGTGGTTTTACACGGCCTAGGCTGTGTTTCTTGCTGGAAACACAGCTTCACACATCACAAGGCAGAGGAGTACACGGCCTAGGCTGTGTAATATGATATGGTCGTGTAATCAAGTAGGTCAGATTTGGGTTATTTTTTGTTCTTCCAAAGAAGTACACAGCCCAGGTCGTGTAATGGGACATAATCGTGTTAGGCAGGCCGTGTAACTGAGATGATGAAAGATGGTTAGGTTTTCTAGTCCCTTGGAGGCCCACGGCCTCATTGGGCACTCAATAGGAGACTTTGTATCAAGCTAAAACTTAATTAATTAAATGAGTAGGCACTTAATTAGGAACTCATAACGTGGAAAGAATAACAAACAAAACTTTATCCTATAGCTTAGAGTGAGGTTTGGACAAAGAAAGAACATGAGTGCGGGTAAGGTAGAGAGGAACTTAAAATAATTAATTTAACCGGGTTATGTTTAGAACTAAGAGGAGATGATCATAATGTTATGATTTGAGGAGTAATAACTTTTAAGAATACCAATGGAAATAATTTTGAGGATAATTGGAATAAAGGAAGGTGATTTATTAGTGGTGAATCTAGTTGACTTGATAATCGAGAAATTTGATGGAGGATTTATAAGAGGAGAATGGAAAAGAATTTGTGAGGGTAAGATAATGTGTTTTCTCTTAAGATTTTCATAAATAATACGAGGAAAGGTTATTCGAGGAACTTAGTTAGAAGGATCTGTTGATTTAGATTAATGTCTATCTTTATTATTGAAAAGTGTTTAAATTAAAGCCTAAAGATGACATAATGGTTTGATATGCTAAAGAAAATTGTAAGAATGCTTCATGCGAATTGATAGTGATGATTCTTGAATTTGTACAATTAAGATATTTTGTGCAAGCATGCATGATTCTTACATTTGCATGACTGAGATACTCCGTGAAAGCATGCATTGACATTGTGCCTTGGGCCGACGTACTAGACCTAAGTGGATTATGAATTTAGCCTCATGCTTTTGGGCCGAAATGCTAGACCCGAGTGGATCATTGGTATTATATAGTTGTATGGGCAGCTATATAATGTCATTGATACTAATGGTATTGGACAATCGTATGGGCGGTTACCTTAATACTGTTGGGAATGGTACAACGGTGGTTGAAATTCTTTGAGCATGTACATGAGTATTAGACTGTCGGCATATAATGCCTAGGAGTGAGCAAGAATTTGGATAAGTGTGATCTCGGATGGATCTCAGGAGGCACCAAGGCGAGGTGATCCACCTAGTGACCACTGTCACATTGTATACCCTTGACCGTGGACACTATTGCAACGCACGACGAGGACCCGACAAGCACTATCCTTTTCATAATCCGGCGTAGACTGTCTTTTGAGAGGGGACATATCTTCTGGAATGCTCAACTCTGAACCTTAACTCCGTGGATTAGGAACTGGTTGCATTGTGTATAAGGATGGTCAGCATACACATCATGCATATGCACAGTCAGTACATCTATTATTGTGACATGATCCACACATATACATATATGCTTTGATGTACATTGTTAAATTATTTATCAGTTAATAACATGATTATGTTGTTACTCTATAATAATTCTGTATTGACATGATTATGTTTGTTATTCTATGACTATTCCTGTATTGACATGATTATGCCTGCTATTACTTGATGTTATTGTGTATGAAAGGCATTACTGTCTTTCGTTATGTTTCTTGTTGGCATGATGGTATTGATGTAGGGGATCTCATCTCTTCTACTATGTTATTCTGTCTGCTTCTATTTTTCTTATATTTATGTTGGGAAAGATTGTGATAGCAACGAGGTAAGACTCATGAGGTTTCACTAGGCTACAGTTCCATGGAGGTATCGGTGTGTGGAGTGTTCAGTGGGACACGGGGCGCGTCTGGTACAACGAAAATATCACTTTGAGTTGGAGCAGGACCCGACATGATGCGATTACATTTACTATGAACGCAAATGTTCACTTCGAGTTCTACATGTCTCTTAGGGATCTTTGGGATGATCGGAAAGTTTCCTCTAAGGGGAACTCCGTGGAGTCGACTACTCGAATTCCCGTCCATAGTGATATACCCCGACTGGGGGGTCGTGTCTGCTGGGGATTTCGAAGGGGATCTAGATGGAGATCGAGTATAGGACCCTGTTCTTCAGGTGTTGGGACTTGGACTAGGTTCAGTTTTCTTTTGGTAGTCATGTATATGTACGTTTACTATTTGGAGTACTTGAGTTTTATAATTTTGGAATATGAGATGATGTACTTAGGATGTAATGACTTCATTTTATGAAAATGTGTTTTCCAGTTCTTATGCCTTGTGTCTTTATTATTTGATAAGTCGATGTTATTCTTTGAAAAGAAATTTTGAAACTCATGTTTTATAGTGTCAATCATTTTATAGCTTGGTTACAGTTCGGTTTCGAGAAAAAAAAAAGAGTAAATTGGAATGTAATGCCCTTCGGAGGGGGTGTTACAAGAGTAATCTCCCTCTTACCTTAGATGATGTTCAACCACCTCTCGAATGCCTTCTTGAAGCAAGCTTTATCTTCCAAGAGACTCTTGAAAATGAAAACAACAGGCGAAAGAGATCAACATCTAAGGCTAGGAAAGAATGACCACGGATCAAAATCATGGTCTTAGAAAGAAGAAAAGAAAGAAGAATAGAGATGGTGGAATTTTACCTTAGAAGATTTCAAGCCCTAACTTGAAGGAACACTTGAAATGGATGAATAAAATCAAGATCTCCACGCCAAAGTTTCTAAGAAAGAGGTTTAGGTTCAAGAAATATGAATGGTTGAAATTAAAGAAGATGTGAGGGTGGATTAAGGAGGTGTAGCCATGAGCCTTAGGGAGAGAAAATAAGAGAAGAAAGTGAGAGAAAAAGTGTGTAGCTTTTGGTTGATGAGAGATGAATAGAAAGTGATGAAAATGAGAGTTAGATGGAAGCTTACTCTAGAAGCTTTTGGGCTCCCCTTGGCCATGCACTTCATCTAGGGAGGGGGTACAAAGCTTCTCCAACAAGCTTCACAAAGCTTCCTTAGGAAGCTTCTCTCCTATTGGTCCAAAAAATCAAAGGTGATGTCATGTAGATGGTGTTACATAGATGATGTCATAAAGGTGACTAGATAGAAATAATCTACTGGATCTTTACTATAAGCTATTATCCAATGGACGAAAGTCATAGTTAACAAAGTCGGTATCTATTATCCAATGGATAATAGAGCGTACCCAAATTTTATTGTCAGATAAAATTTTAGATAATGAAAACTTTGAATACTATCTCCGATTTCGGGTTTAGTAAGATCTCCCGGCCCCAGTTCAATAGTCCAAAAGTTTTCAAAAATAATATTAAAATAATCCACAAAAATTCACAAAAATCATAATTAATCGAAAAGCAAGGAAGAAAGAAATTGGGGCGTTACAGAATTCATCTAATCAAATTATAGATTTATGGTCCTATCAAATAAGAAAAACCCATTTACCAACTTACTCATCAAGAAAACTTATGGAAATCTACCAAGCTAAAACAAGCAACCATGCATCTAATTAATTGAAAACACTCAAACTCAACTCTTAGAACCTAGAATCAAGCCAAGAACACAGTTTTGCTCACTAAACTCATTTCCCTCTACTCATATAACCTAACAACACACAAGGAGAAACAATTAGAGAAAGATGAGTAGAAAACTTCCCCTACCTCTAGTGTTCAGAAAGGAAAGAACTTAAGAGCTGCTCTCCACTTCTTCCTTCTTCTTCCTCCTCTTTTCCTCCTTTGTTTCTTGCTTCTCCTCCTTTGTCTTATTTCTTTTCTTTCCCTTTGTGTTTTCCTATTAGAAGTCATGAGAAAGGATGAGAATGAGGGATAAAATATCCCATGAAACAAAGAAAGTCAAGGCAGCAAAAGAGAGAAATGTGAGGCACTTGGCCTTTTTAGATATTTTGGTTAGAACTCTCGATCTGTTAAGAATAGTTAGATTTCATTAAAACAAGTTTCCTAAATTCTAGCAACTTAGAATAAATCC
This sequence comes from Ormosia semicastrata, assembly GCA_029884595.1. NCBI lineage: Eukaryota > Viridiplantae > Streptophyta > Magnoliopsida > Fabales > Fabaceae > Ormosia > Ormosia semicastrata. The sequence continues at coordinate 34,718,942 of JAQQTO010000048.1, read as the reverse complement.
TAAGATTCATCTAAATTCTTGTTTCACCATTATCATATTTTTTCATATCTGTAACTAGTCAATCCGGCATTAAAACATACTTTTAGTATGCTTAAAAATATCAAACCAACTCCAATTATCCTCAAATTTTAACTACATCATCTTCAACATATTTGTGCCCTAGAAACAAATTCTCCATATTTATTTTCATTAACTAGGCAATTTAAGCTAATTCCGGAGCTAATAATAACTATTTTTCACATATAGTGTTACAGGAAGTGACTAAACTAGCTCAGAAAGTCACAAAATTAAACAGGCATGTTAAGTAAGTATTAAGTTACCTCTGTAACCATATATAGGTCTAACATGTTTTTGACGGTGTTATAATACTATTGATAATTTTTGAATTCTCACCCCTTGTTTGCTTCGATGGTAATTTACGGATCGAAATCGAAATCCTTCCAAGAAAGAGAAATGAAGTTGTAGCTTCAAGTTTTTACTTTCGACTTGTAAATGTTGTATATATACCATGAAGGCCTAGTTTGTATTCGAACACTTACTAATGTACTAGTTATCTATATTTGTTATTTTAGTAAAGCATCAAAATTCTCAGTTGTATAATTATTTTGTATAGTTCAATTACTTTCCTTCGAGGCTCTATTTTTTGACTCTATTCAACTCTATATTTTGATATGTATAATTATTACAAAGCATTTATGATGTTTAAAAGTTAAAAGTAATGTGTCTAATCTTATTTATTTAAATATATTGTAGTAACTCGAATTAGGTCGTTACATTAAGGTATCAGAGCAGTTCATCATGTTGAGTCGAGGTAAGGACTGACTATGCTTTTGATATAATTTGATATTCCTATTTTATGTTGTGCATTTTCTTGTCTCAAAGTGAGATGTATGAATAGAATTGTATGACAGCCTTAGGTATGAATGTTAATAGTTACTGTCACACTGTTACATGATATTGAGACTGATCAACTCATTATGTATAACTCTATGTGTACAGGAGATTATGGCACCTCCAAGGCATACCCAAAGAAATATGGAATCTGCTAATGGAAATATGGCAGATATAATGGGAGTTTTTCGATAGGTGGTAGATGCAATGAGGGCATAAGCTGATATCACCAACAAAGTGCTCGAAAGAATGGAGGAAAATCCACCTCCACAGCCAGTTGAAGATACAACAATAGTGAGAAATCAAAACTTCCACGACCTCTCTGAATTCAAAAAACCAGATCCTCCGTCCTTCAAGGGAGAATATAATCTAGTAAGGGATGAAGAATGACTAAGAGAATTAAAGAAGAATTTTGCGGTGATGGATTGTATAGAGGACCAGAAGATTTCATTTTCTACCAATATGTTAAAGGGAGAGGCGGAGTATTGGTGGACTAGTATTAGGAAATTAATAGAAGTGACAGGAACTCAAGTTACATAGGAAGTATTTCAATCAACCTTTTTGGATAAATACTTCTAAAAGAATTTGCAAGAAAATAAAGAAATTGAATTTCTAAAGTTGGAGCAAAGAAGTACGTCAGTGGGACAATATGAAGCCAAATTCGATGAGCTATTAGAATTTTCCTCCATTTTTTGATACAATCCAGATGAGAACTGGAAATGTGTTAAGTTCGAATCTAGTCTTCGAGATGACATAAAAAGGACAATAAAGCCTTTCGAAATTAGGGATTTTTCTTCTTTGGTGAATAAAAGTAAGATTATAGAATCTAGTGACTCTAAATCTCAATTAGAGCAAAGGTCACAGAGTTTCCTAAAAAGGAAGAAGTCGGATAATAGGGTTGAAGAGGATGCTTCTCAGCCCAAGTTCCCACAGGATAAAAGAAAACATATTTAAAATGAAACTAGGGGACCACAATGTGTAAAATGTGAGAATTGTCATGGTACTAAAGCTTGTAGATTTGACAAGATAGAATGTTACACTTGTGGTAGGATAGGATATTATGCTAGGAATTGTCCTCAGGGACAGGAAGAAAATCCTAATTCCATACCCAAAACTACGGGAAGAGTTCATATCTTGAGAGGCAAAGAGGCAACACAGTCATCTAATTCAAAACAAAGTAAGTACAAAACCTAGGATCAATTTCTTAAAGTATGCATATAAATGAATAACAGGATTTTCTTGTGAATCATAATCGTTTGAAGAGTAGGAAATGGAATGAGGTTGATGAACTATGCTTGTGTAATTTTGTTTTCTTGAGAATTGGTTGTACTTGATTTTACTTGTTAGATTGCACAACAAATTTGATAGCTAATTAGTTAAAGATATCTTCCTTGAACCCAAGATAGATTTCACTAGTAAGGATGACATGGATAGAAATAGTCCAAAAGGAGTTATATGAGAAAGTTAAAGCCATTTGGAAGTTAGATTCTACTATGATATGAGATTACTTAGAACTTATCATATTAGGTAATCAAATTTTGAGGACAAAATTTTAAAAAGGAAGGGAGAAATGTAACATCCTCTTTAACTTATTAGTCTTAGTTTATGGTTATAAATTTATATTAATATTAATATGAGTTAGTTAGGCATTTTTGTATAACATAGAGGATTAAAATGTCTTTAAGAGGTGCAAACTTTCCAAAGAATTACCCAAAGTCAATTGATATTATCCCTTTCATCTTTCTTTCCACCGTCTTTGACTTTATGGCATAAATATCTCTCACTTTCTCTCCTTTCATATGGTTGTTAGCAGTAGAAAAGAGAGGAAAATATAAAGATAGGAAAAAGAAATGAGAAAACAAAGAAGAAAGAAAGAAAAGATAAGAGAGAGCAAAACGTAAGAAAGAAAGAAGAGGAAAAAGTAAGAACCAAAGAACGATCAAGGAAAAGAATTGAATAGCATCCATAGGGAGTTAAGGTAGGGGGTTACTATTTTTTTTTATGTTGCATCTTTCTCTGCTTGTCAAAAACTGACAAGGAATGAACAACATGGAGTTTTCCATGAAACTTGAGAAAATCATGGTTCTGTGTATTGAGTTGTTTGTTTGATCAGATTTGAGCATATATGTGTATGCATGTACATGCATGAATATAACTACAAGAATTAGTTGTTGAAGATTTTTCAATGTCTTACTACATGATTTATGATATAAATGGGTATAAAAGTGTTATTTTGATGCACCAGAATGCCTTTCTGCAAGGTTCTGTTCGAATAGGCTACGAAGCCATTCGAACAGAGCATCATAGGTTGTTCTAGTTTTGATGTGTCAGCTAATTGAATTGCATGATTTTGATGTTAAATTGAGTATACTAAGTGAGCAATTTGAATGACATGACTTCAAGGCTAATCGAATAGATTAGGAGAGCTATTCGATCAACATAATTCAAAAGGGTACTGTTAACGCTAATTGAGTATACTAAGTGTGCTATTTTATTAGTAAGATTTCGATGATAACTGAATAGGCTAAGAGAGTTGTTTGATAACTGTTGAGGCTATCAATTTATATCAATTTATAACCGATTCACCAAAACTACTTGCAGTATAAGGTAACACTGGGTCAAGCCCTTAGATCACTCTAATTACGCAATCAAATTAAGGGGTTAACAAACAGGGGGGAACAATTTGCAAGATTAATCAACATAAAGCAATTAAAAAGGTAAACATAATTAGGAAAATAACCAATTCAAGGGAATTAACCAATCTTGATTTTAATCCATCCTTCATCACTATGGATCTATTCAATCACTAACCAAATTCTTGGTCTTAGATCACATCAAGAAGCCTCAATATGATCCATGGATCCTCTACTAGATAAGAATCTAGAATTTGATCAATCAAGGTTAGACAAATTAAGCATCCATCTAATCCCAAATTAACCTAAAAACTAGAATCCAACCTTTGATGCCTTATTTAGTCTCTGCAATCCTCCCTTAACACACGGTAATTACGCAATTATCATATGAACATCCCAATCAAATTAAGCACCTCAATCAAAATTAAACAAAGAGGAAAGAAAAAAACTTGATTAATAATTGAATGCAGAATAATTAAAATAGAATCTCAGAATTAAGCATCAAGATTGTCAATCCCTAGGATTGATGAAATATTCTAGCCCTCCATGAATAAGAGGGAAGAATTACAGAAAAAGAGAGAAGGGAGAGGAAGAGAGATGAAGAGAGAGAATGAAAAATACTGAATAAGAAGATCCTTTTTTCATTCTGCTACTCTAACCTCTTAAACCTAACTCCTAATTTCGCCTTACATGATTAAAATTCTAATAGGTACAAAGTTGAGTCCATTAGGAATCATTGGGCCTAAGTCTCTTGTCATTTAGAGGCCTAAAACTCAAGTTATGCTTAATTAAGTGGCCTAACTCGTTAGCAACTAACCTTTGCTTTCCATATTTAAATGCATGACCAAAACGATGTAGTTCAACTTAGGAGTCTTCATAAGAGTTGTAGCTTTGTGTCTTATCTTCCATTTGGGCTTAGTTTGACATCCATTAGACTCCTATAACTCAAGATATGGGCTAATGAGTGAGCAGAGGTCAAGCTGTCAAGATCAGTATTTTAGGTCTTGCTTCAACTTCAGTTTAAATTATGCAAACATATGATTGAACTCCTGAGGTCTTCATGAAACTTGTAGAGATTTATCTTAGCTTTCCTATAAAACTAAAATCACATTAATCAAATATATGAAACTCAGATTATAGCCAAATTACTGAATACTTCCAAATAGACAAATTAAGTCTAATTCATGCAATAATTTCTTCAATGATCCAATTAGGCCCGATGTAATAAAATGTGACAAAACTAACTTAATTAAGCCAAATTGAACCTTAAGAAGCCTAGTGAAAAGATCATTTGATGAATAAAATATATTGTTATCTATAACACCCTAATAGAATTATCGTAAAATAATCAGAATATTTCAAGATAAATCATATCAAGTATGTCACTTCCTAAAAATGCATAAAACATAAATCTATAATAACCAGTGTAGTTATTATAGAGAGCGATGATGAAGGATGAAAAATGTCATATATATACATCATTGGCCCAAAAGCCACACTGTAATACATAAACTTTTATAAATTAAAAAGCAAAGTAAATACATACAAGCTAATATATAGAGAAACAAAATAACTAAAACTAAGTCTTTTGCTTCTTCTTTTTACCCTTTCTCTTTGGAGGGTCTTCACTTGGATTTACATGGAAACACAGAGGGATGAGAAATCACAAATTTCTCAGTATGAGTAAACCAAAAACCAGCAATTATTCACTTACAACAGATAAATAAAATAACAACATTAAGTTAATCTTGCAATAAATAAAAGAGCCACCGCTCGACAATACTGAAATATACACATACTCTATGTATAATTCACAAGGCAATCAATAACTTAACCCACATTTATGCTGAATAATGATATCAAATAACTACCCAAACAATCGTAAGATATCATTAAACAAACGAGCAAACAAACAAGACAACCACCTATACAGTCATCAACAAATGCAATGTATTATGTTATGATATATGATTATGCTCACGCAACATTTAATAATATGATGATGCAATGCTTATGCAAGTTTTATTTTTAGAAAGCACATGTTACTTAGTTATTTCCCAGGAACCTCTTTCCCTTGTATATACTGGGTAGGATAGGCATAAAAAGCTCTGACACTACCTGGTGATGTGTGGACTCGTTCCCCTCACCAAGGTGAAAATACTAATATTGACCCTATACACTAGTAACCCTGGCCATAATAGCAGTAATGCTAGGAGAAATCGAATCCAATACCTTATTCCTAGGCCACATGGTTGTGCACATCATCTAAGGTTACAATACATAGGAAATAGCAATTAACAAGTTTGAAATTAAAACATGCAAAGGTATCACAATACAATAATAGTAACCATGGAACTCCAAGCTAACTTATCATACTAAGTAGCAAGATTCATGTCACTAATAAGAATTTTATCTTGTATGTCACACCATCACTTCACAAGTGATTTCAATATCAACCTCATGTTGAACAAGGTTCTAGGTACTAACATAGGGCAATCCACCTCATTCAGAATGTCTAAGGTTCCCTAACATTCCACATATGCAAAGTGATAATCCTCTCCAATAAATATCCTTAAATGTGCCTCAACACACTCTAAAATACACATATGAATGATCTCACCAAGTAGGGAATTCAAAAATAACAAGATCAAAATCTTGAAAATGCCTTGTCTGGGCGCTCTTCACCTGGCGCTCACCAAGCACTTAGGCACGTCACACTAGTGCCTAGGTGCTCCACTGGTAGCATTAAGGGCAAAATTTTCTAGATGATTGGCTCTTGAGCGCTGGCCACTGGCACCTGGGTGTCCATTGTGTGAAACTAAAAACAAATGCCTTTGAACATTGGGTGCCTGAGCGCGCAACTCCCAGAGTCTAGGCATTGGTTGCCCAGCAACAAATTTGTAAAATTCTGTAAATGGTTGCATTGTTCCGTTGGTGCAAACCACGAATTACAATCACTCCAAATTGTTTTCTAGGTGATTTTAAGTCCCTAAAGGGTTCACTAACACAAAGGAAACATTAATCACTAACTTATTTCATCAAATTTGGATTCATGAACCAATCAATCATCCAAAAGACCAAATTTCTCACTGATGCACAATTTTTAGTTTCAAACAAGTCTACAAACTTGATGCAGGATTAATTGTTGCATTGCGAACCCAAGTGCAGGTTGTCTCAAGTAATAAATTTCTCGGGAGTCCGAGGTCGATCCAAAGGGAATTGTTGAAGATTAATTAAGGTGAAGTAAATATTTTGTTACTACAATAAAAATTATTTACTTGGGTTAAAAGATCCACTCTTGGTAAATAAAGTAAAGGTAAAATTAATTTCTTTTATAACTCAATTAGAATCCTCACAATATGGAGGTTCCAATAAAAAAATACAACAATAAAAGTCCATTTAAAATAATATACGTAATTATATTATGTTTCCTAAAAATATTACCACCACTTATAAATAGGTTAAAGCATTCATTGTGCCAATATTTTGTCTACAACAAATCAAGAACTCCTCTTTACAAAGATGGTTTCTAAATTATAAGAAACAAATTATAATACGTATAATGGTTACTAGAAAAAATAAATCATTTAAGCACAAGAGAAGAATAAATCTAACCTTACTTTATTACCAAGAGCTTCACCCTTTCACCAAAGTAAAATGAAACTTAGTTACTCATAGATAAGAAGAAAGAAAGAGAGAAGAAGAAGAAGAAGAACATGACTTTAATTTAGAACAAAGGAAAATTACTACAAGAAAACCTAGTAATAAAATGACATCATTTTGGTAACTAACACCTAACACCCTCAATGATCTATCAAGGCCCCCTTTTATAGAGGATTAGAGATACAAAATGACAAGGGGGCTGAGTCATTAGTGGGTGGATGAGTGAAAAATGGGTGGAAACTGCCAAATGACTTTAGGTGAGTGGGAAATTATGGAGATTCCTTATCCTTGAAATCATGCAGCTCTGAAGTTATTGTATTCGTCATTTTTGAACCAAGTGGTCTTCATGAAAGTTGTAGGCCTGGATATTAGCTTTCAAATGGCTTTAGTGTGAGTCCAATATCATTTCTATAACTCTAGATACATTCAAATTACTGAATACTGCCCAAGCTCAGTCACAGCTCCTTTGTTCTAACTTCCAAGTCCAATATCACCTTCAAGGATTCCGATTCTGGAACATTATTCAACATGAAAGTTGTAGATATGGGTCTTAACTATTCAAAATCCAAATTTTAGCCTATTTAAAAACTTCTATCCCAAAATATGTGATAAACAGTATACATAGGTTAAGCTATCAGGAAAAGCACTTTGGTTCTTGCTTCAACCCCAATTTGAGTTATCTACTTGTGTGATTGGGCCTTTGAGTTATTCTTGAAAGTTGTAGAAATCCCTCTTAGCTTTCAAATGCCACTAGAATCACCTCTAGTGACCATCTACAGCCCAAGATATGGTCCAAATACGGAAATAGTGTAAGATGTGAATCATGCTGAAAAATTCAATTAAGTCCAATTTGAGTCCAAACTTACAAAACATAATAAAACTCAATCAATTAAGTACATAGAGAGTGTGAATAACTAAGAATGAAAGCTTATTAATGTATCAAATATGTGATCATCAAATTCTCCCACACTTAGCTTTTTGCACTCCTGAGCAAAACACATAAGATCACTCACAAAAAAAAGGAAACAAACTCAAAAGCTAAATACTCTAAAAGACTCAATTTCTAATAATATTTAAAAATATAGAGCAATCAATCATTCAAGTAATCAAAACATTCATGAGGTAATATATCTTCACATATCAAATAAACAAGTAAGGATATTTCAATTGAAAAGCATGAGTTAAGAATGATAGATTTTCACCAGATTCACTCTCAATCCCTCAAGTGTTTAAAAGGTAGGTATTTCACTCAATTCAACCCATGAAAATTGCACTACCATAAGCTTGCTTATCTTCTACTTCTCCACTACTCAGAACATATGCACACACAAATCATGAGGACTTTATTCAAGGTTGTAATGGGGTCAAGATAAAGGAGGAGGTAATATAGATATGACAAGTTAAATACCAGAGAATAAAAGAGCATGAGAGCTGAGTTCAATTAACAAGCATGAAAGTTCATCCCAACTCCACTTAATACAAATTCCCTTTATATATTCTTTTCCTTTCCTTTATTACCTTGTTGACCATCTTCTTTTTACATATTTTTTATTGATTTTTTTTACTTTTTTGATTTTTTTTTTTTTTTTTTTTTTTACAAAAAGAGCATCATATATACATTTTTTTTTACCATTCTGCACACACACCCCCACACTTGCTCAAGAACTCATCAAATGATAAAATTAATGTTCTTTTATTTCCTAAGGTCAAGTAAGAACATGGTTTTTCATTTAAGGCACATAATGAGTTCGAAACAAAGAATAGTCAAATAAGCTCAAAGGGGTTAAGCAAGGGGAAATAGGTCATTTCTAATGCTTTATGTTGGCAGGAATCAGAGAATTTTCAAGAAGTCATAAGAGTGCTTGATATCATATTGAGACAACATGCTACTAAACAAGGCTGGCTATTTGATTAAAGTAGCTATTTCAAGAAAAATATCTCAATCATATTTATGTATGCCTATGAAAATGTAGTCTCAAAAAGAATCAAAGCAAGTTCTAGAGTAACAATTCCATGAGTGAAATTCACACAAGAAAGAAAAGAATGGTACAAATATTCAATCCATTCATCAATAGGCTCAAAATCTCACAAGGCATAATTCTATCATTCTCAGTCCACCAATTCAACATCTATAACCAAGCATGTGAATTTTAAGAAAGAAGACAATTTACTCAATCATGCAAATTTTCCTAAATTTGAATTGTTACTTCCACACAAATTAGTTACTACCCCAATTACTCCTTACTCTGCCACCAATTTTTGATGCGTCTCAAGAGTAAATAATTTACTCTTTACTCTGTCATCCCTAATTACTTTTGTTGTTAATAAATTGATGACAAACACAACAAACATATTAACAAACACACTTTTGATTTTTTTTTTTGGGTTTTTTTTAATATAAACACAATAAACATATTGACAAACATACTTCCTAATTTTTTTTTTGGGTTTTTTTTTACAACCATCCTTCCCCCCAACCAGATCACAACATTGTCCTCAATGTCAAAACATAGATAGGAAAAAGGATAGAATATATTACTTGTTGCTGCAATTACTGAAAAGAAAAATCTCGTACAAATTTAAACAGAAACAAAGTACGATAAATAAAAATAAAACTTGTAATTATTTAAATAGTTGGAGTGTCTTGGCTGGCTTCCTTTTCATTTTGCTTCCCTCACCACTTCTTTTGGAACAATTTATCTGAGCTGTTACTGGATCAGGTTCATAAACAAAAGCTTCTAATCTATCAATCAACTCATCAACAGTGGAAGCAGAGATAAGGAGTCGTCTTGCTGAAGGTGTGACAAATTTCTGTTCCACAACATGGTCAACAAAAGATAACAAATTATTAAAAAAATTATTAACATTCAACAAACCTATGGGTTTATGGTGGATGTTCAATTGGGCCTATGAAACAATTTGAAAGACTTCTTCCAAAGTACCAAAACCACCAGGTAAGGCAATGAATGCATCAGAGTTTTCAAGCATTACCTTCATTCGTCCATGCATAGAGGATACTTGAATTTTCAGTCCAATTGTTTTTCCAACGATGTTCCTTCTAGTTAAAGGTTCAAGAATGACACCTAAAACTTGATCACCTCTTACAAATGTAGAAAGTGATAGAGCCCCCATTAACCCAAGGCAACCTCCCCCATATACTACACGAATGTTCCTCGCAGCAAGTGTTCTACCAACAGTGCTTGCTGCGTTTACAAACTCTAAACTCTTCCCATAACTTGTCCCACAAAATACATAGATACTGACAAATCTACGAACAGAAGAAGAAGCTCCCTCCATTTCTACACTCACACTCTCTTTGAATGATTATGAGTTGCAGGAAAGTAAAGAAAATGGAGTGTTTAAATAGGGAAGAGAATAGAAAAAGTAATAATAGCTCCTATATAAGTAGGTTGGCTGGTGTCAGAAAAGTTTGAAATTTTAAAAATAATAATAATAATAATAATTTTTTATTTTTTTTTGTTTTTTCTTTTACTTCAAGAAAATCATCAGCGTAAAGAAGTCTAGAAACCCCCGAAGGATCCCATCCAAAGGATCGTCTGTCCAAAACCAAAATTCAACAAAATCATACAAAGATAAAATAATAATAACAAATGATTACATACCTTTATGTACAGGTTTCATGGCAGATCTTTATACTGCGCGTCATGAGTACAGTAATACCAAGACGGCTATGCCAATCTAGGCATTCTTCTCCCTCCCGCTTATAGGATATTTTGGATTGAGCTACGATGCCACTAATTAAAGTGCGTAAATCTGACAGCTACCACCAACGACCACAGTCAGTGAGAGGTTGCTGAAGAGCCCATGGCATTAAATCACAGGATCCAGCTCAGAGGCATTGTCACGGGAGAATGCAAACACGGGACGCTTCTTTCTGTCCATCAGCAAGTAGAGCCTTTGGTTAAAACTTGGGAATGCTTGTGCGGCTCTCTACAGAGCATGGCACACGAACCTTATTGACCGAAGGTCCACCCGAGTCAATGACGGGTCTGCCACTGGCAGGGGCTCCTAATCTAATTAAAGACCAAGTACAATGAAGTTTTGCCTTCTTTTTATTTTATTTTATTTATTTCTTATTTTTTTTTATTTTTTTCATTTTTTTCCTTCTCTTTCTTTTTTTCTCTTTTTTTTTTGAAGATGTACAAGATAATATATACATGTTATTGTGATTGTGGCTCACATCTTCCTCTGGTTTCACGTCCAGAAATGACTTAAACACCTTCTATGAGTCGATGATAAGCTTCCCATCCAATTTTCTTATAAATTGGCAAACAGGGTCTTTTTGAGTCAGATTCCCAAGACTATAACGCTCTTGCTTGTCCCTGAAGAGATTCCACAAACTTAGAAGTTCATGCTGCACAACTCCATAAGAATGTGTCTCAAGAGTAAATAAGATATTATCTAATGACTTCTTATTCAATCCATTCTTAATGAAGAATATTTTATCTTCTCTGTTTCCAGAAACCATCCCCAAAGAGTGACATCGAGTGTTGCAATTCCATCGTGCACACTTGTAACAAACTTTCATTCTTTTTGCTCTTCTCCTTTTTGAAAATGAACTTTTACCGAGACCAGGCATGTATGAGACAAATGAATCTGAAGATTCACTAATTAAATGAACCTTTTCTTCGATTATCCAGCATATATCTTCTGGGATGCCTTTATACATTAACAGTCTCAGTGTTTTACACCTAGCTTCATAGACTTTTGTTAGAGCATTTAGAGGGAGAGAAGGAAAATGTTTTCTAAGATTTGAGAGAATGACATCCATTTTAAAAGGAGAAGAAATCAGTTATTATGGGAAACTGAAAAACAAACCGACTTGAGAGTCACGGAGTACCGTTATTCGCCATTTAACCAGAAACACAAAGAACTATAAAAAGAAAGAAACAACATTAAAATAATTTCTACTCATAACAAGAATTAGAAAGAGAAATGGATTCTACCTTAATAACTTGATGTTCTAGAAATGGTTTGAGTCTTTGTCCATTGACCTTAAATACAATACCATTCCTAGGATTCTCAATGTCTATGGCCCCATAAGAATACACATGCTTGACAATATAAGGACCAATCCGTCTAGATCTCAATTTTCCAGGGAATAGGTGAAGACGAGAATTATAAAGCAAAACTTTTTGACTAATTTCAAAAGTTTTTCTCAAAATTGATTTGTCATGAAAAGCTTTTGTTCTAGCTTTATAAATCTTTGAGTTTTCATATGCATCATTTCTTAATTCCTCAAGTTCATTCAATTGCAATTTGCGTAACTTGGAAGCATCATCAAGACTTAAGTTGAAAGCTTTAATGGCCCAAAATGCTTTATGCTCCAATTCTACAGGCAAATGACAAGGTTTTCCATAAACTAACCGATAGGGAGACATGCCTAAAGATGTTTTAAAAGTAGTACAGTAAGCCCAAAGTGCATCGTTTAGTCTTAAAGACCAATCTTTATGATCTGGGTTAACCGTTTTTTCCAAAATTTGTTTAATCTCCCTATTTGCCAATTCAACTTGTCCACTTGTTTGAGGATGATAAGGGGTTGCAATTTTGTGGGTAATGCAATATTTCTTCATTAATGATTCAAATGGTTTATTACAAAAATGTGTTCCCTCATCACTAATGATAGCTCAAGGAATTCCAAATCGACTTAAAACATTTTCTTTTAAAAATTTTAGAACAGTTTTATGATCATTGTGCCGACATGGAATCGCCTCAATCTATTTTGAGACATAATCAACTGCAACTAACATGTACACAAATCCAAAAGATGATGGAAATGGACCCATGAAATCAATTCCCCAACAATCAAAAATTTCAATGACAAGGATAGGGTTCAAAGGCATCATATATTTTTTAGAAATGGACCCCAATTTTTGACAACTTTCATAACTTTTACAAAAAGTATAATTGTCCTTGAATAAAGTGGGCCAATAAAATCCACACTGCAAGATTTTTGCAGGTGTTTTCTTTGAAGAAAAATGACCTCCACATGCTTCTAAATGACAAAATTTAATGATACTACTTACCTCATTGTCGGGTGCACATCTCCGAAAGATTTGATCAGGACAATATTTGAACAAATATGGGTCATCCTAAAAGAAAATTTTCACCTCAATTAAAAAAATTTTTCTGTCTTGGTGTGTCCACTGAGGCGGCATCTTACCTGTTATAAAAAAATTGACAATGTTAGCAAATCAAGGCATGGAATTGACAGAAAATAAAAATTCATCGGGAAAAGAATCATTGATAGGTGTGCTATCAAAAGATGAGCCTGTTGTCAGCCTTGACAAATGATCTGCAACAACATTTTCGGCTCCTTTCTTGTCTTTTATTGTGATGTTAAATTCTTGAAGTAATAAGATCCACCGTATCAACCTAGGTTTGGCATCCTGTTTAGACATTAAATATCTAACAGCAGCATGATCAGTGAAAACAATAGTAGACGAACCAATTAAATAAGCTCGAAATTTATCCAATGCAAAAATTACAACAAGTAGTTCTTTTTCAGTAGTGGTATAATTCATTTGTGCACTATTCAAAGTTTGACTTGCGTAATAAATTACATGAGGCTTACTTTCCTTTCTTTGGCCTAAAACAGTGCCAACAGCAAAATTACTAGCATCACACATCAACTCAAAAGGCAAAGACCAGTCAGGAGATTGCATGATAGGAGCTGAAGTCAAAAGACCGATTAATTTTTCAAAAGATTTCTGACAATCTTGAGTCCAATCAAATGGTGTATCTTTTGTTAGAAGATTACATAAAGGTCTAGATATAGCACTAAAGTCCTTTACAAATCTTCTGTAAAATCCTGCATGTCCTAAAAAAGAACGAACTTCTTTGACTATTTTTGGGAAAGGCAAATGAGTAATTAATTCAACTTTGACCTTATCAACTTCAATTCCTTTAGAAGATATCACATGATCTAACACTATTTCTGAGGTAACCATGTAATGACATTTTTCCCAATTTAACACAAATCTTTTTTCTTCGCATCTTTTAAGAACTTTTTCCAAATTATCAAGACAATTTTCAAAAGAATTTTCAAAAACTGTTAGATCATCCATGAAAACCTCTAAATAATGCTCAATCATGTCACTAAAAATACTTAGCATGCATCTTTGAAAAGTTACCGGAGCATTACAAAGACCAAAAGGCATTCTTCTATATGCAAAAGTGCCAAAGGGACAAGTAAAAGTGGTCTTTTCTTGATCCTCCAATGCAATTGGTATTTGATTATACCCTGAATAACCATCAAGAAAACAATAGTAAGGATGTCTTGCTACTCTTTCCAGAATCTGATCAAGAAATGGCAATGGAAAATGGTCTTTCCTAGTGGCTGCATTCAATTTTCTAAAATCAATACACATACGCCAACTAGATGAGACTCGGGTAGATATTAATTCTCCTTTTTCATTTTCAACCACTGTTATTCCAGATTTCTTAGGCACAACTTGTGTAGGGCTTACCCACTAGCTATCAGAGATAGGATAGATAATTACAACATCAAGTAATTTAAGAACTTCAGCTCTAACTACCTCTTTCATGTGTGGATTTAATCTTCTTTGAGGTTGTTGAGATGTTTTAGCATTATCCTCTAAATGTATTCTATGTGTACAGATTAATGGATTAATGTCTTTTATATCCTTTAATGTCCATCCAATTGTACTTTTATGCCTTTTAAGTACTTCCATCAACTTACCTTCTTGTTCTTTGGTCAAGGATGAGGAAATTACCACTAGAGAGCTTTGTTCTTCTCCCAAAAATGTGTACTTCAACCCATCAGGTAATGGCTTCAGTTCCAGTGTGGGTACTTCTTCATGGGTATCATCATTCATGGATTTTAGCTCTTCGAATCTTGGCTTCCTTCCTTTGTATTCTATTTCCTGTGTACAGTCAAGCAAAGAGCATATTTCAGAAACATCATCATCTAATTGTGTAGCTGAATCAAATGAATTAATTAAGCAGATTTCTAATGGGTCAAAAGAACTCCCGATTTGAAGATGATCATCTATAATGGCCTCAATCCCTTCAATTTCTTCCTTTTCATCATAAACTTCATGTGGTTGCTTGCACATGTTGAAAACATTAAGCTCCAGTGTCATATTTCCAAAAGTTAGCTTCACCACTCCATTTACGCAATTTATTAAAGCATTAGATGTTGCTAAAAATGGGCGACCCAAAATAACAGGAACTGACTTAGAACTATCAACCATAGGTTCAGTTTCCAAGACAATAAAATTCACAGGATATATGAATTTATCAACTTGTACCAACACATCTTCTACTATTCCTTTTGAAATTTTAATTGATCTATCAGCAAGTAGAAGAATTACAGAAGTTGGTTTTAACTCACCAAGGTTGAGTTGCTAATAAACTGAATATGGAAGCAAATTAACACTAGCACCAAGATCAAGTAAAGCTCGTTCAATTTTATGTTCACCAATAATGCATGAAACTGTAGGACAACCAGAGTCTTTATATTTTAACTCATTATTGTTTTGAATAATGGAGCTTACCTATTCAGTCAAAAATGCATTCTTTTTCACATTATGTTTCCTTTTAACAATGCACAAGTCTTTCAAAAATTTGGCATAACAAGGAATCTGCTTGATAGCATCTGACAGAGGAATATTGACCTTCACTTGTTTAAAGATTTCAAAAATGTCACTGTTATGATTCACTTTACTTGAATTGTTTAATGCTTGAGGAAATGGGGGTGAAGACGAGGGTTTGATCTCCTTTTGGCTAGGTGGCTTATCAACTCCTTCCTCATCTTTGGGAATTGACTCATCATCTTTCTCAAAAAGTTCAGGAATTTGTTTTTCAACAACTTTTTCACTCCTAAGAGTTATCACTGAGTTGACTTGATCTATTTTTTGACTTTCTGAACTACCCTCATTTAGGCTAAACTAACCCTTGGGATTTGGTTGAGGTTGAGAGGGAAACTTTCCTTTCTCATGAATGGCAAGTGCAGAAGAAAGTTTAGCAAGAGTGGCTTTTATGTCAATCACGGCTTGAGTGTTTTGGCTATTGATGACCTCTTATTTTTCCATGAATGCATGCAATGTTCCTTCAAGGTTTTTCCTATATCGTGGGACATAGGATGCATATCCTTGAGGATTTTGAGAATCTTGTTGTGCCTAAGGAGGTGGTGGTTGCATGAATTGTGGTTAGTTGCTATTCCTCCAACTGAAGTTTGGGTGATTTCTCCATCCAAGATTGTATGTATCTGAAAAAGAAGAAATGAATGGCTTTTTAAAATTGTTCATTGCATTTACTTGCTCATGCATAACTTCTTTAAAAATAGGAAATTTTGGATATTCATTTGTTGAGTGTCCTAATTCATCACAAATGCCACAAATTTCTTCATTTTGCACAGATTTGATTTCTTTTACTTTCCCTGATTCCATAGCTTCAATCTTTCTATCCAAACTAGCAAACCTTACATTTAGATCTTCTTCTTGACTAAGATGATATTTTCCTTTACTAGCATTTGCAAGGTTAAATCTAATTGAATTTTTAGAAAGATTAGTACCATGCCAAGATTGAGAATTTTCAGCTAAATGGTCTAAATAGTCTAAAGCTTCTTTAGGTTCTTTATCAAGAAATTCACCATTGCACATTGTTTCTATAAATTGTTTGGTTTCGGGTGTTAACCCTTCATAAAAGAAGCTTATAGTGCGCCATTTTTCAAAACCATGATGTGGGCAAGAATTCAACAAATCTTTAAAACGTTCCAAACTTTGAAAATATGTTTCATTTGAATTTTGGGAAAGATTTTGGATTTTTCTTTTCAAAGCATTGGTTTTATGTGTTAGAAAAAATTTCTTCAAAAACTCACATTGCATTTCTTGCCATGTGCTAATTGATCTTGGTTTCAAAGTGTTAAGCCAAGTTTTTGCTTTATCTTTCAAAGAAAAAGGAAACAATTTAAGCTTAACAACCTCTTCAGTACAAGTTTGATCATGAAAAGCGGTACATACTTCCTCAAATTCTTTTAGATGTAAATATGGGCTTTCAGATTCTAAACCATGAAAATTAGGAAGTAAAGAAATCATACCTGGCTTGAATCTAAAATTGTTGGCATTGAGTGGAAAGATAAAACATGATGGACTAGAATTTCGAGATGGTTGCAAATACTCACGCATGGTTCGCAACGGTTGATTTTCATGTTTATCATGCACACTTTCGATTTCAGCCATTGTGCTTAATGTGTGTGATTGTGATTTAGACAAATCAATATGTAAAGTACTTGGATTAACTATAACCAAACAACCAGAATTTAAATCACGATACCAATTAAGCATAAACAAGTAACTTAAAATAGAAAAGAAAATGTACAAGCTAGCAGTATAAACCATCTATTAAATATTAACAAATGTGTGGTATAAACCAACCACCAAATATATATTAACACTTAGTAAATAAATATTAACAAAGGTGTGGTATAAACCAACCACCAAATAAGTTAATAAGCATAAAAATTAAAAAGTTAATATACGAAATTAAAATGTTAAAAGCGAAAATGTTAGATAGCTGATAAAGTAAAAAGTTAGATAGTTAGTAAGAGAGTTAGTAAGTTAGTAAACAAAAAAATGACAAAAAATAAATAACAAAAAATGACAAAAATAAATACGTAAAATAAAGTATAGAAAGTAAATTTAAAATATGAAAATTGAAGAATCGACAAGTGATTTTTTTGCTCCAAATGAGAGAGAAGAGAAAAGAAAGATTATTTCATTAATGATTAAAGATTATAGAGAAATTAGGGAGAGTTTCCCCCACAAGTTAGTATGCACAGAAATTAAAAAGGGAGAGGTTCCCCTACTAGTTAGTCTATTAGTATATATACAAAATTTTTACACCAAAAATTCAGTCTTCAAATCAAGTCCCCGGCAACGGCGCCAAAAACTTGATGCACAATTTTTAGTTTCAAACAAGTCTACAAACTTGATGCGGGATTAATTGTTACATTGCGAACCCAAGTGCAGGTTGTCTTAAGTAATAAATTTCTCGGGAGTCCGAGGTCGATCCATAGGGAATTGTTGAAGATTAATTAAGGTGAAGTAAATATTTTGTTACTACGATAAAAATTATTTACTTGGGTTAAAAGATCCACTCTTGGTAAATAAAGTAAAGGTAAGATTAATTTCTTTTATAACTCAATTAGAATCCTTGCAACATGGAGATTCTAATCGAAAAATACAATATTAAAAGTCCATTTAAAATAATATACGTAATTATATTATGTTTCCTAAAAATATTACCACCACTTATAAATGGGTTAAAGCATTCATTGTGCCAATATTTTGTCTACAACAAATCAAGAACTCCTCTTTACAAAGATGGTTTCTAAATTATAAGAAACAAATTATAATACGTATAATGGTTACTAGAAAATATAAATCATTTAAGTACAAGAGAAGAATAAATCTAACCTTATTTTATTACCAAGAGCTTCACCCTTTCACCCAAGTAAAATGAAACTTAGTTACTCATAGATAAGAAGAAAGAAAGAGAGAAGAAGAAGAAGAAGAACATGACTTTAATTTAGAACAAAGGAAAATTACTACAAGAAAACCTAGTAACAAAATGGCATCATTTTGGTAAGTAACACCTAACACCCTCAATGATCTGCCAAGGCCCCCTTTTATAAAGGATTAGAGATACAAAATGACAAGGGAGCTGAGTCATTAGTGGGTGGATGAGTGGAAAATGAGTGGAAAATGCCAAATGACTTTAGGTGAGTGGGAAATTATAAAGATTCCTTGTCTCCACAATTATGCAGCTCTGAAGTCATTGCATTCGTCATTTTTGAACCAAGTGGTTTTCATGAAAGTTGTAGGCCAGGATCTTAGATTTCAAATGGCTTTGGTTTGAGTCCAATATCATTTCTATAACTCCAGATACGTTCAAATTACTGAACACTTTGCCCAGTGCCCGATTCTGACCTCTATTCTGACTTCCAAGCCCAATATCACCATCAAGGAGCCCGATTCTGGAAAAGTGTTCAACATGAAAGTTATAGATATGGGTCTTAATATTCAGCATCCAAATTTCAGCCTATTTTAAAACTTCTATCCCAAAATATGTGATGAAGAGTACACATAGGTTAAGCTGTCAAGAAAAGTACTCTAGTTCTTGCTTCAACCCCAATTTGAGTTATTTACTAGTATGATTGGGCCTTTGAGGTATCTTGAAAGTTGTAGAACTCTCTCTTATCTTTCAAATGCCACTAGAATCACCTCCAAAGACCACCTACAGCCCAAGATATGGCCCAAATACAGAAACAGTGTAAGATATGAATCATGCTAAAAAATTTAATTAAGTCCAATTTGAGTCCAAACTTACAAAACATAATAAAACTCAATCAATTAAGTACATAGAGAGTGTAAATGACTAAGAATGAAAGCTTATTAATGTATCAAATATGTGATCATCACTCACTTTGTGCATTAAAGGTCCAAATGAAGAGTTCTAAGTTTCTAACCCAAACTCATACTATGAACAAGTCATAAACAACCCTTTAAACACATCCAAGAAAGAAATTACTCAAAACACCTCAAAAACTCATTTTTGAGTCATAATACCTTAACCAAACATAAAAATGGAAATGAGAAGGAAAAACTAGTTTGAACACAAAAACCCTACCTTTTGGTGCAGCAAGGATAGCGATTCAAGCTTTAATCTTTGATCTTGGATTTCCCTTTCCTCTTTTGCTTCTTGTTTTCTTTTTCTCCACTTTGCACTTCCTCTTTTGCTGCTCTTGTGTTTCAGTCGTGAAAGTCTTGGAAAAAATAGATATTTTGCAATATAACTTATATCTGTTAAGAACACTTAGATTTCTTTAAATCAAGTTTTCTCAGTTCTAACAAGTTTAAAATAAATCTTAAGATTCATCAAAAATCTTGTTTCACCAATATTATATTTTTCCATATCTGTGACTAGTCAATCTGACATTAAAACACACAACCAGTATGTTTAAAAATACCAAAATGACTCTGATCATTCTCAAATTTTAACCATATCATAGTTCACACCTTTGTGTTGTAGAAACAAATTATACACATTTATTTCCATTAGTTAAGCCATTTATGCTAATATCTAGGTCATTTTAAACTACTTTTCACCTTTCGGGTTGTAGCAAAGTGCCTAAACTAATTCAGATTGTCACAAAATTAAACAGACATGTTAAGCAAATATTAAGCTACCTCTGTAACTATTTACAAGTCTAACATGTTTTAGAGGACGTTACACTATCACTATTCGAGAAGGCCATTCTAGAATGTTTTTAAGGCTAATCGAATAAACTAAGAGAGTTATTCAAATGGAATGTTTTCAATTCTAATCGAAAAGGAAATGAGCTATTTTAAAGGTATAAGAGGAACTGTTTTTTGATGTTATTCGAAAAAGGGCCTAGAGAGCTGATCGAATAACATAATTCAAAATGTAATGACATTTGCATTTCATAAACATTAACCCAAGGTTAAGGAATGAGAAAGCACTCAGCTTAGGTCAAAGTTGCGTACAGGACACTTTGACAAAGGACATGACATTTCATAAACATATAGAGCAAAGTAGTGTACGGGGAACTTTGTCGAAGGACATGACATTCCATAAGCATGTCAAAGTTGTGAACGTGCACTTTGTCGAAAGACATGATATTTCATAAGCATTAACGTACTATATTTCAGAAGCATTAACATATTGCATTTCATAAGCATTAACATTGGCTATCTCATGAGCATCAATACATAAATGCATTTGAGATGTTATCTATATGTATTTATCATAGAATTATATTGTGATTATTGTTATATGTGTTATATGTAACATCTTCTTTAGCATGTTAGTCTTGTTTATGGTTATAGAGGCAGTATAATACATGCATGATATGTCTGTTTAATTTTGTGACTTTCTGAGTTAGTTTAGACACTTTGTTGTAATAGTGAAGGTGAAAAGTAGTTTAAAATGACTCAAATAATTGTATTAAAGTCTAAGTTAAGGGAAATAAATATGGAGAATTTATTTATAGGTGATGTTGGGAATTGCGGTTACATCACGCAGCGAAAAAATAGGGATTCTCACCGAGGATCCATGCGAAAAGCCATAATCTGAGTTTTTTTTTTAAATTATTTACCTCTTGAAACATGATCAAAAGGAAGGACGTGAATCACCAACACCGTAATAGAAACGATGTCTCTGTGGTATCCACATGAATAAACTCACAAACGTCTAACGTTCGCAAAGAGGAGCCTCACATCTCTCACACAGTGCTAGCTGCGAAGAGAAGAGAAGAAACCTGTCGCCCTCTTACTCACTTTTTTGTAGGTATGACTAGGGTTCTGAAATTATGTATCTTAGCAGCCCCTTAGTAGTACTATTTATAATAGTGACTGCCTTAAGTGAATGTGAGCAGCAGCAAGGTAAGCTGTGCAACCCTAGACTCATCTGTTATGAGTCTGGCCTATATTTAAATCCGAGTCCAACTTGGATCCATTGCTCCAATTTTAGTCTGCTCTATGTGTGTGACCCTGAAGGTTCTCATTATGTTGGTAATAATATTAAAATCCCATTTTAATATTACAAGCAGTGAGCGGTATCTAGCAACCAATCGCTGCTACCCAAGTAATAAGAATGTCAGTGATTTGACATAACCTTTCCGTGACCAATGTTTCCATTTGTTTAGTCCCTTTGTCAAGATATCTAGATTGAACAAAAGGCATGGAATGCGTCACCCTTGTATAGTCCAATCTTTCATTTCCTGATGCTCGAGTAGACTTTGCAATAACAAATGAGATCAATATCTCATATTGAATCATTTGAGCATGGCCATACATTTCGCAGTCTCACTCAATCAATAGGCTCGAAGATATCGCTCCTATTATGTAGGAGTGACAAATCCCATTTAGGTCACTCACATCCCTCTGCATGCAGTATGTCCAATAACTAACTTTATAATCACCTTGTTACAAATGACGTTTGATGGTATTAAAACACACAACTCCTCATGTAGGAATCATAGTGATTTCAGGTCAAAGGACCACAGACACTATTGTCACTATGAGAATCGCTTATGACACTCACGTAACGATCCATGTAGCATTCTCATGGTGGGTCAGTCCAGTACATCATTACTCTAATATGTACCCATGTGAAGACTTGATATCTCATATTCATGACCCGTGAAATGTGGTCATCAGTCTATGCACATACTAGTCTCAATGTATTATTGTTGTCCTAATTAACAATAATACTTGACTAGGGACATTTAAGAATAGTGTTGTAACCAAAAGGATCTCACGATCAAGTCATCCACTTGATGTCCTATGACATCAAACTTACTATTCTAAGGACTTTATTATGTTTATCAAAAAAGAACATAATAAAATGAAATACCTCATATATAAAATAGCATAATAGAATATATGTAAATACAGAAAATGTATTGGCCTCTAGGGCATACACCAACAATCTCCCACTTGCACTGAGCCAATCAGGCATATATCTAATGCCTAAAGACCTAGTGTGACCCTCATGCTTCTGCTGTGCAATAGGCTTCATCAGTGGATCAGTAATGTTATCATTTGTTGGTACTCTGTATATCTTCACATCTCCTCTATCGATGATCTCTCAAATGAGATGGAAGCGCCTAAGTATATGTTTGGATCGTTGGTGAGATCTAGGCTCCTTAGCTTGTGCAATGGCTCCATTATTATCATAATAGAGGTCCACTGGGTCCACAATGCTAAGAATAGCGCCAAGTTCAGAAATGAACTTCCTGATCCAAATGGCCTCCTTTGCAACATTGGAGGCTGCAATATACTCAGCCTCTATGGTAGAATCAGCGACTGTCTCCTGCTTTTAACTCTTCCAGCTCATAGCCCCACCATTTAGGTAAAAAAATATAACCTGATTATGATCTGGAGTCGTTCTTATCAGTTTGGAAGCTAGCATCAGTATAACCTTTTACAACTAGCTCTTCCTTGCCTCCATATACCAAGAATGAATCCTTAGTCCTTCTTAAGTACTTAAGGATGTTCTTGATAGCAGTCCAGTGACTCTCACCGAGATCAGACTGGTACCTACTCGTCATGCTCAAAGCATACAAGATGTCTGGTCGAGTACATAACATGGCATACATGATAGATCCAATTGCACATGCATATAGAATCTTGCTCATGCGATCCCTCTTATCTTGGGTGGAAGGGGATTGAGCCTTAGATAGACTTACACCATGTGACATAGGCAAGAGTACTTTCTTGGATTCATGCATGTTAAATCGTCTTAACACTTTGTCTATGTATGTACTCCGACTTAGGCCAAGCAGTCTCAGTGATCTATCTCTATAGATCCTGATACCTAACACATAGGTGGCTTCGCCCAAGTCCTTCATAGAGAAGCAGTTCCCTAACCAAGTCTTTACGGACTGTAGGGTAAGGATGTCATTTTCGATAAGTAGTATGTCATCTACATACAATACCAGAAAGATAATAGTGCTCCCACTAACCTTCTTGTAAACACAAGATTCTTCTTCATTCTTGATGAAACCAAACTATTTTATTGTATCATCAAAATGAGGATTCCAGCTTCTGGAAGCTTGCTTTAATCCATAAATAGATCATTACAACTTGCACACCTTTCCAGCATCCTCTGGAGTGCCAAAACCCTCAGGTTGTGTCATGTACACATCCTCGAGAAGATTTCCATTAAGGAAAGCAGTTTTGACATCCATTTGTCAGATTTCATAATCATGGTATGCTGCAACAGCAAGCAAGATCCGAACGGATTTAAGCATCGCAATTGGGGAAAAAGTCTCCTCATAGTCTACACCATGAATTTGTTTGAAACCTTTAGCCACCAATCGTGCCTTAAAGGTATGCAAATTACCATCCATGTTGATTTTCTTCTTGAAAACCCACTTGCACCCAGTGGGTTTTACCCCTCCAGGTGGGTCAACTAAGGTCCATACTTGGTTGGCATACATGGAATCCATTTCAGATTTAGATGGCCTTAAGCCATTTTTCATATTCTAGGCCAATAATGGCTTCCTGGTAAGTCACAGGCTCATCTTGATCCATGAGCAATACGTCACCTTGTTGGGTCATGAGAAATCCATATCTCTCTGGTTGATGATGTATCCTGTTAGACCTACGCAGGTCTTGTGCTACTAGAGCAAGTTACTGTTCCATAATATTTTGTGGAGGTTGCTCTATTTCCACCATTGGTTCATTGCTGCTTTGTGAAACTTGAACTTCTTCAAGTTCTACTTTCCTCCCATTGATTTCTTTGGAGATAAACTTCTTTTCTAGAAATACAGCAGTCCATACGACAAACACTTTGCCCTCGGTAGGATTATAGAAAAAGTATCCCTTGGTTTCCTTTGGATACCCCACAAAGAAGCATTTATCTGATTTTAGTCCAAGCTTATCAAAAACTTGACGTTTCACATAAGCTTCTCAGCCCCAAATCTTCAAGAAAGACATACTGGGTCGTCTCCCAGTCCATATCTCATATGGTTCTTTTGAACTGTCTTAGATGGAACACAGTTAAGTGTGAAAGCTGTTGTTAACAGAGCATGTCCCCAGAAGGAGCCTGGAAGGTTTGCATGACTCATCATGGATCGGACCATGTCCAACAAGGTCCGATTCCTCCTTTTAGAGACACCATTCCATTGTGGTGTTCGGTGGAGTGAGTTGAGATATTATCCCACACTCTTTCAGATGATCATCAAACTGTTGGCTTAAGTATTCTCCTCCTCTATCTGATCGAAGGATTTTAATACTCTTTCCAAGTTGGTTTTATACTTCATTTTTGAATTCTTTGAACTTTTCGAAGGATTCTGATTTGTGCTTCATAAGATATACAAATCCATATCTACTGAAATCATCAGTAAATGTAATGAAGTATTAAAAACCACCTCTAGCGAGTGTGTTTAGTGGCCCATATACATCACTATGTATAAGGCCTAAAAGATCACTAGCCCTTTCACCTTGTCCAGTGAATGGGGCCTTTGTCATCTTCCCTAATAAACAAGATTCACATGTCTCATATGGTTCGAAATCAAACGAGTCCAAAAATCCATCTTTATGGAGTTTGGAGATGCGTTTCTCATTTATGTGGCCTAAATGACAATGCCAGAGAAAAGTTGGGTTCAGATCATTTGATTTAAACCACTTTGTATTTATGTTATAGATGGGCGTTTCAAGATCAAGAACATAAAGTCCATTACTCAATTGTGCACTACCATAAAAAATATCATTCATATAAATGGAACAACACTTGTCCTTTATAATAAAAGAAAAACTTTTCTTGTCTAAACAAGAAACAAAAATGATATTCCTGCTAATAACAGGCACAAAATAGCAGTTCTCTAACTTTATTACAAGCCTAGTGGGCAAAGATAATAAATAAGTCCTTACAGCTAATGCAGCAACCTTTGCTCCATTCCCACTCGTAGGTTGACTTCGCCCTTCATCAATGATCTATTACTCTTTAGATCCTGCACATTTACACAAATGTGAGATCCACATCCAGTATCTAATACCCATGATGCAGAAGTAAATAAATTGGCTTCAATAACAAAAATACCTAAAGTAGAAGTCTCACTTCCCTTCTTTTTCTTGAGCTCCTCCAAGAACTTGGCACAATTCCTCTTCCAATGTCTGGTCTGACCACAATGGAAGCATGTACCTTCCTTAGCCACTCCACCCACTGGTTTCAAGCCAGAAGTGCTGGGCTTGGACTTATCCTTGCCCTTGCCCTTCTAGTTGTCCTTGGGCTTTTTCTGCTGTTTCATGCCCTTATTCTTTTGGACCATCATTATGGCCTTTCCTTTGCCTTTGTTAATGTTCTGCTCAGCAGTTCTCAACATGCCTAGCAGCTCTGGTAGTGATTTGTCAATCTCAATCATGTTGTAGTTTATGACAAATTAACTAAAACTTTCCGGCAACGATTGCAGGACTAAGTCAGTGGCCAACTCTTGGCCAAAGGAAAACCAAGTCTCTCTAGGTTTTCAATGTACCCAATCATCTTGAGTACATGAGCACTAACAGGGCTTCCTTCTACCAGCTTGCACTGAAATAGTTCTTTAGAGACCTCGTATCTCTCATGCCTGGCCTGCTCTTAATAGAGCTTCTTAAGGTGTATGATCATATCGTAGGCATCCATGTTCTCGTGTTGCTTTTGGAGCTCAGAGTTCATGGTGGCTAGCATAAGATATCCGATGTCCAAGGCATCATCTTGATGCTTCTTATAAGCATCCCTTTTAATTCTAGGGGCATTAGCAGCAGGTGGCTCAGGAATAGGCTGTTCTAGTACATACAACTTTTTCTCTTGCTTGAAGATAATCCTCAAATTCCTATACCAGTCTAGAAAATTCATTCCAGACAACTTGTCCTTCTCAACGACAGATCGCAGTGATAAGTTACTTAATGTGTTTGTTGCTATGGTAATCTATGAACAAAAATATGCAAAATATAAGTATCATGCCATAAACATATTTAATGAGGTCTTTTAATTAAATATGCTTCCCACTATTTTATTCAAATCAATGACCCTCAGCATTGACTCAGAAAATCCCATCGTAAGATTTCCTAGCGGGCCAAGATCCATATTTCACCTATTTTTGAGTCAGCTTTGGATGATCACCCAAAATTCAGTTATTTAGGTAGGAAACACTTTCCAATTACATCACATGTAACTCATGGATAGTTGGGTGAATAACACTTATTCAAATCCATCTAATGGACCAAAGCCCAACTTTATGCCTCTAAGCCTTCAATCCTATTGAAATGGCCTAGTTAAGTCAGACCCAATGGTTGGCAGTTGGATATTACTTTTATCCCATCGCGTCTTACTAATATAGATAAAGGCATCCTGCTTTGGCAGACCTGCACTTGATTGATACTAGTCTTAACGAGTGCCACACATTGGAAGGCATCACATAATGACTTAATATTTGCTTTGAGGGAATCTTTATTATTATTATTATTAGATCTCACCATTTATTAAACTGTTTATCATACCATAAACATTATCTATGCATCTCATACATAAAAAGCATATAATAAAAGTGACATGGTTATGGCCCCCTAAGAAAGTAGCAGTAACTAAGCCAGCTTCACCAAGCGTCTCCCATCAACGTCCTCACTTGATGCCGTCTTCTTGTCTTCACATCATAATTACATTATATAGAAACCTCTTTTACATTCGAGGAGAGTTAGGTGAGAGGAGAATGTACAATCAGAATGTAGAGAGAAAGGCACGACACGCATGTCATATTTATTAAAACCAAAATAGCATAAAAAAGAGAACTAAGGCCATAACCATGCACCATGCATCACAAAGAACATATTCATAAAATTGGATAGAAAATATTGCGCTTTTGAATAACACACTATGCAAAGGTAGCACGGGGGTCCTTGCGGGGTGTGGGGCAACACCCTGGCCCAAAAAATTGAACCATAAACAAGAGCTGAATCTCTTGCGCCTCCCTTGAACCCTTGTGTCGTGCGGAACCCTAAGCCCGAACAACATGAACACTTTATGTGCCACGGGGAACCCTTGTGCCGTAGAACATCAACACTTGATGCTGCTGTCGCAAAACAAGAATAGGGTTTCCAAAACCCCTTGCGCTGCACCTCTTGTGCAGAAACAAGGATTCCATAACCCCTACTGCCGCAAACCAAGAACAAGTTTTCCCAAACCCTTGCGCCGCGCATTATGAATAAGGATTACATAACGCTGTACGTATCACATACATACCAGAAAGCTTTGCAAAAACATACATCTTAAAACAAAATGGTTTTCACAAAACAAATGAACATCTTCATGGTTTTTGAAAACAACATCACAGTTTTGCATACAACACATAAAATAGAATATGTTTTTGCAAAGGGTTTCATACGGTTTTCTGAAATAACATATTAAAGATCATATCTTTTATCAAAAATAAGAATAGAAAACATGTTATCTCATGTAAACGAAAATAGAAAACTAAATCATGGTTTTGCAAGATGCTCTGATACCAATGTTGGGAATTGTGGATACATCACGCAGTGAAAAACAGGGATTCCCGCCGAGGATCCATGCGAAAAAGTCATAATCTGAGTTTTTAAATGATTTACCTCTTGAAGAGTGAATCACCAACACCGTAATAGAAACAATGTCTCTGCGGTGTCCACACGAACAGACTCACGAACGTCCAACGTCCACAAAGAGGAGCCTCACGTCTCTCATACAGTGCTAGCTGTGAAGAGAAGAGAAGAAACTTATCGCTCTCTCACTCACATTTTTTGTAGGTGCGGCTAGGGTTCTGAATTGTGTGTCTTAGTAGCCCCTTAGCAGTATATTTATAATAGTGACTACCTTAAGTGAGTGTGAGCAGCAGTAAGGTAAGCTGTGCAACCCTAGACCCATTTGTGATGAGTCTGGCCCATATTTGAATTCGAGTCCAACTTGGATCCATTGCTACTATACTGGTATTGGCGTAGGTGATCTCACCTCTTTATATGTCTATTTTATATTGTATTTATAATTTAAAAGACGTTGAGTAAGAAGTTGAGCGAAAAGTTAAGGAAGAGCAGATTCTTGTTGAGGATAATGAGTTTTGAAGAGATGGAGATGCCGTGTTTCCTTGGGTATACAGGATTGACGTTTCGTGGAGGATTGGAGGCGTGGCACGTTGACCTGAAAAGAGAGCGTATTTGCTACATAGGAGACTTAAACATTATTTTAAGTAGGCTATATCTTGAAAATTAAGGTGAATATTAATGTACACATAGAGTTTCCATTGTCAATTAGACAGTATTGGGGAGTATAGTATCGTACTCCTAGTGCGATTAGTATAGTGTCGTCTGCGCGGACACCTGTCTATAGGACTTCGCGTCAAGTCAGACTTCTATCTTTTGAGGAGTCTGAGAAGGACCCATCTAAGGGTTCTGTTGTGTAGTAATACTTGGGCAGTATGTTAGTTTAAATTAAAGTTTAAATATTTTGAGAGTCTAGTTTGTAAATATTAAAATATGACAGTACTATGACTTGTGTATATATGATGTAAATAATTTGTGATGATATTGTAGTGTTTTATTTCCCACTAAGTTTATTTAATTATTATTAAGAAATTTTACAACTCGTATTTATATTACAAGCACGATTTTTCCAATGAAGGGGGTAATTTGGTAATTGAGTCACAAGAAATGTGATGCCCTAAGGAGGGTGTTACATTAGTTGGTATCAGAGCCCGACTTAGAGTCTTTTGGGTTTATGGGCAGGTCTGTCTTATTTGTGCTGTGTGAATCTCTGATATTGAACACAGGGATATATTTTGGTTTCCGAAAGGAGACGATGTTGTGTGAAATAGTTACGTTTAGTTCGTCGTGTTTTGATTTTGTTCGTCTTTGAAGAAAGAGAATGGAACGTAGCGAACAGGAGCATGTGGACATGAGACGTGATGAAGATCGTATAGCCGTAGCTAGAAGTGTAATGTAAAAGATTATTGAAGTAGCAGTACAACAGAGATAGATGATCGTTCAGCAGCAAGAACTGATAATCAAACTTCATAGCTTATTAGGATTGGAGCAGCCACTAGATGCGAAAAGCTATAATTTAGAGCCTTCAATAATCCAAGATGGAAGGAAGCGTAAGGTCGATCGTGTTTAGCAAAAGCCGTGTGTACGACCACTGGGGAAGCAACAACAAAAAAAGAGAGGGAGCACTAGTGATAACGATTTTGGTCAGACTGTGGCATCATCAATGAAATTTTCAAGTGTGGGAAAAATCATCTCACCAAAGATTGTCAGTATAAAAGGATTATTTGTTATGGATGTGGGAAGCCTAGACATTTTTCCAGGAAATGTGATCAACTGAAGATGGAACCTTCCATTAGTGATACACGTATTTCAAAATCTTAAAAAGAAGAAAAAGTCGGTGCAAAGAGTGTAGTGAGAACGTTCAAATGCAAAAACTTAAGGAGCAAGGAAGTTGTGCCTTAGAGGGTAATCTTAAAACTGTACTGTATAATGCGTAAGGTAACCCAGTCTCTTGTGATGTGTGACTGTGGAAATCTTTTTGGGTTATCTGTGTTTTGTTCTTTTCATAATACTACTTCAACTTCTAAACTTGTTATTACTACTCGAGTCTGTTTGAAACTATCCTATTATTATTGGAGTTTGAAATTTTTTTTATTGATCTGGTTTTTCTATTTCTTTTTCAAGTAGATTGAGTAAATCAATTTGACTTATTCATGTCTTCGTTATAGTGTGATCTGAGTATTTCTATTCTTCTCGTTAAACTTGTTGTTTATACTCAAGTTTTCTAACTTTACCCTATATCTATTGAATATCAAATCTTTTTTGTTGATTTGATTTGTTTATCTCAAATTACAACTATTTGAGAGCCTGACTTTATAAATGGATTGGTTATTTTCCAACCATATCCTACTAGATTGTTACAATGTAACTTTAGTGTTTCCTTGACCTGAGATTTTTGGATTTGAATCTAGAAAGTTCATTTCTAAAATTATTGGACCATGTTCATTTTGAAAATCTATTAGACCATTTCAAATTCTTTGTTGGACTAATCTAGTAACCTACCGAATAGTCTTATTACTTTTTCCTATAACCTTCATGGTGTATTTCATATATCTCAATTTAGAAGGATTATTCTTGATTCAATTTCATGTATCTGTGTATTTCATATGACATAAATTGAATCAAGAATAATCCTTCTAAATTGAGATACATGAAATACACCATGAAGGTTATAAGAAAAAGTAATAAGACTATTCGGTAGGTTACTAGATTAGTCCAACAAAGAATTTGAAATGGTCTAATAGATTTTCAAAATGAACATGGTCCAATAATTTTAGAAATGAACTTTCTAGATTCAAATCCAAAAATCTTAGGTCAAGGAAACACTAAAGTTACATTGTAACAATCTAGTAGGATATGGTTGGAAAATAACTAATCTATTTATAAAGTCAGGCTCTCAAATAGTTGTAATTTGAGATAAACAAATCAAATAAACAGAAAATATTTGATATTCAATAGATATAGGGTAAAGTTAGAAAACTTGAGTATAAACAACAAGTTTAACGAGAAGAATAGAAATACTCAGATTACACTATAACAAAGACATGGATAAGTCAAATTAATTTACTCAGTCTACTTTAAAAAGAAATAGACAAACCAGATCAATAAAAAAATTTTCAAACTCCAATAACAATAGGATAGTTTCAAACAGACTCGAGTAGTAATAACAAGTTTAGAAGTTGAAGTAGTATTATGAAAAGAACAAAACACAGATAACCCAAAAAGATTTACACAGTCACAGATCACAAGAGACTGGGTTACCTTACGCATTATACAGTACAATTTTAAGATTACCCTCTATGGCACAACTTCCTCGCTCCTTAAGTTTTTGTATTTGAACGTTCTCACTACACTCTTTGCACCGACTCTTTCTTCTTTTTGAGATTTTGAAATACGTGTATCACTAATGGAAGGTTCCATCTTCAGTTGATCACATTTCCTGGAAAAATGTCCAGGCTTCCCACATCCATAACAAATAATCCTTTTATACTAACAATCTTTGGTGAGATGATTTTTCCCAAACTTGAAACATTTCATTGATGATGCCACAGTCTGACCAAAATCGTTATTAGTAGTACTACCTCTCTTTGTTCGTTGTTGCTTCCCCAGTGGTCGTACACACGGCTTTTGCTGAACACGATCAACCTTACGCTTCCTTCCATCTTGGATTATCGAAGGCTCTAAATTACAGCTTTTCGCATCTAGTGGCTGCTCCAATCCTAATAAGCTATGAAGTTTGATTATCAGTTCCTGCTGCTGAACGATCATCTGTCTCTGCTGTACTGCTACTTCAATCATCTTTTACATTACACTTCTAGGTGCGGCTATACAATCTTCATCACGTCTCGTGTCCACATGCTCCTGTTCGCTACATTCCATTCTCTTTCTTCAAAGACGAACAAAATCAAAACACGACGAACTAAACGTAACTATTTCACACAACATCATCTCCTTTCGGAAACCAAAATATATCTCTGTGTTCAATATCAGAGATTCACACAGCACAAACAAGACAAACCTGCCCACAAACCCAAAAGACTCTAAGTCGGGCTCTGATACCAACTAATGTAACACCCTCCTTAGGGCATCACATTTCTTGTGACTCAATTACCAAATTACCCCCTTCATTGGAAAAATCGTGCTTGTAATATAAATACGAGTTATAAAATTTCTTAATAATAATTAAATAAACTTAGTGGGAAATAAAACATTATAACATCATCACAAATTATTTACATCATATATACACAAGTCATAGTACTGTCATATTTTAATATTTACAAACTAGACTCTCAAAATATTTAAACTTTAATTTAAACTAACATACTGCCCAAGTATTACTACACAGCAGAACCCTTAGATGGGTCCTTCTCAGACTCCTCAAAAGATAGAAGTCCGACTTGACGCGAAGTCCTACGGACAGGTGTCCGCGCAGACAACACTATACTAATCGCACTAGGAGTACGATACTATACTCCCCAATACTGTCTAATTGACAGTGGAAACTCTAGGTGTACATTAATATTCACCCTAATTTTCAAGATATAGCCTACTTAAAATAATGTTTAAGTCTCCTATGTAGCAAATACGCTTTCTTTTCAGGTCAACGTGCCACACCTCCAATCCTCCACAAAACGTCAATCCTGTATACCCAAGGAAACACGGCATCTCCATCTCTTCAAAACTCATTATCCTCAACAAGAATCTGCTCTTCCTTAACTTTTCGCTCAACTTCTTAGTCAACATCTTTCAAATTATAAATACAATATAAAATAAACATATAAAGAGGTGAGATCACCTATGCCAATATCAGTATAGTAGCAATGAAGATAAACACATATAATATCTCATACAGCTATCATATATAATTACAATTTTACCATCAACATCATTCATCATCATATCATATGTAATAACCAACAATTACAATCATGCCATTACCAATATTCAAATATTCAATAATTCAATTATCATAAACAATATTTACGATAATACCCTCAATAACTATACATATGTACCTAGACTCAATTTCTCACTCCATGGAGCTAAAACTCAGATCGAAAAGAGTGATCGAAAAGATCTGTCTGCACTAACATGCCTCGGACCACGTGCTCAATTTTTACACATCTAGCATATGCACCACAGTCTTTATCAAATCTTGATTAGGAATAGTGTCTCGGTCCGGATCATCGGTGTGTTGCATCGGTCTAACCTACGGTACAGAAGCGCTGCCAATTGCCCATTGTAGACAACCGTGCACCCCGATGTCCCCAAGGTCAACATGTGACCTACACTACACATATCGCACCCACTCAAGAGGTGTATTCTCTCCTAGGTAATCAACTTTATTCAGTCCATCAGACCTTTCCAATGCATGTACTATGCACCTTTCACAATTTCAATTCATTATATCATATTCTCAATTCAATTTTCTTTATCTAATGTTCGGGATCCTCATATTGGCCCAACAGTATTATTATTGTAATTTCATCGCGAAATCATATTTTCGCATTTTCTAAATCGCGTAAAATATTTTTCACACGTTTTAAATCAAAAATACTATTTTTCTCATTTAACACCAAAATTTGACTTTATTTTCCATATTTGCATAATAACCCCTCAAAACATAATATTTTCATTTTAGCCCTCATTTAAATAATATTTTCACAACAGTCCCTCATAAAATTCATATTTACGAAATAGTTCCTCATAAAATTCATATTTATGAAATAGTCCCTCATAAAACATAATATTTATGAAATAGTCCTTCCAAAACATAATATTTATATTTTAGTCCTTTTTCAAATAATAATTTCATAATAGTTCCTCATAAAATAATATTTATGAGATAGTCCCTCTTTTATAAAATATTTACAATATTGCCCCTCTAAAATCAATAATTGTAATATGGCCCCATTAAAAATGAAAATTATGATATTGCCCCTCTAAAAATCATAATTACAATATGGACCCTTTTAAAAATGAAAATTACAATATAACCCCTCTAAAAATCAGTATTTGTACTGTTTCCCAAAAATTTATAATTCTTTCTTTTACTTCCAATAATACAGCTCAAATTTCACCAATGCGCTTCAAAACCCATAGGGTGAGCTATACATCAATAAACTTCAAGTATTGACCCTCATTTTATTTCATAACTCATTCGTTTAATTATATCAAATTGTTTTTCTCAAAATCATTATGCTTTGGTATACTCAAACTTTTCCAAATTCAATTCCTTTTCATTTCAATCTTTAATTCTCATTTGAATCCATCATTTTCAGGACTTTGGTCCTCTTGACCCTAGTAAGGCCGTAAGCCTCAAGCTCTTTGGAGCTCTCATAAAATCGGTTCATCATGTTATTCACATCCTAAATTACTCATACACTTGCATGCATTCAAAATTATCCATACAAGCATATTATCAAAGCTTTAGACATATTATCACACATGCAATCACAAATATAAAACCATAAATACCACAATCACAAACAAAGAGACATCAAACAATAAGTGAATAAACCCTTATGGGTTTTTCACCATACACAACCATCTTCTCACCACCAAAACTTGGTTGGTGAGGTAAATCTCCCTCTCACCTCTTGAAGACAAGTCTTTCAAGCTCCTGTCCTTCTCTTTTATTTCGTACAACTCACAAACAATTCCTAAAAATTCTTAAACAATTAATAAAACCGTATACAAAGCTTGATAATGATAAACCATGGAACAAACATGGTTTAGAAAATCACAAACTTGAATTAAAACCAAAGAATCACAAATTTACCTCTTGGGAAGTAAGATAGAAGTTGGATTTTGAAGCACTTAGAGTGAGATTTTGGGAAAACTTCCTAAATGGAAAGTGTTTAGGAGGTTGTCTAGCTTTAGGAAATGATGAGAGTGAAAATTATAGGAGAGTGATGGTGTGTTTGGGTGTTGGGGCCGAAACATAAGGAGGGAAAATGGAAGGAAAATGGCTTCTATGTGTTCTTGAAATTTAGAGAGAATATGATGCTTAATCTTTGGTGAGAGAAAAGTTAAATTGTGAGGGTGAATTTCAAAGTGGGCTGCCATGTGAGTCTTGGAGAGATTAAGAGATTTGCATGAAGTGAAATATCACAATTTGTGTTCACACTTGAAGCACATGGCTTATGTCATAAAGATTATCCTAGAAGCTTGTGGAACTTGGTGGAAAATGGCCTATTGGCCGTGGGGTTCAAGTGGGATTTAGGGGCTTAATTGACTTCAATTAAAATTCACTTGCATGCTAATTAATTAGGTAATTAATTAGGTTAAGTTCCCTAATTATACTTGATTGACATTCTAATTACATAATGAGTTAATTAAATATATAATTACATATATCATAGTCTCTAATTAAAATTAAGATATCTAATTAGGAATTAGATTATAACTAATTAATAATTAGGTTAGTTTACTTAGCTTGTTAATTAGGCCATTAAGATGACTTAATTAGGTTTAATTAGTTACTAAGTAAAGTCATGCCACTATTGTTGACTTCATCTTAACCATTAAATTCAACTTTGTTTCCTATCCATTGATCTCATCTACAGTGGATATTACTTAGTGGTTTTATCAGGATTCATTTCACACCATTGATCGAATCAACGGTTATGATCAAAAGCATCTAAATCATGCTTTTTATCCAATGGTCCTTAATGAAGTCTATGCTTCTTTAATTGACCAATTCTTATTGGTTAGAATTTTCAAGCCACCTATTTTGACTTGTTCCTATTGGTTTAGAATTTGGTCCGGTCAGAATCGTTCACTGCTACTCTAAACGTGGGTCCCACTGACTTTTTCGGGTCCATGATCATTTTGAAGTAGATTTCTACTATTTTTAAGACAAGAGATCTCATCACATAAAATACTATTATAATAATATAAAATTATTTTATTACACAGTTAAATCCTAAAAATTAAAAGATTAATATATATATCAATCGGAATTGGGTTTAGTAAGATCCCCCAGCTCTGAATAATTAAAATAAAATTTTTTCGGTCAGGAAAATTATTATTTTCTTGACTCAAAGCAAATCACACAAAACGATCAAAAATGATCTCTGAATAGTCAAATTATTTTTATAACACACAGAAAATACAAAATAGTGTAATTCTGCTATTACTATTAACATAGTCAAAATTTGGGGTGTTACATGTATAAATAAGTTAAAGAGGTGGCAAACGGCCAAAACTGGTCTTCTCTCTTCCCGAAATAGAGATTCAATTTTATCATTTATGAAAATCATTTGCACACTGCAATCAATCACAAAGTTTCAAATTCAGTTATGTATCAAAATTAATTCAAGTATTAACACTAAGTATACATAATTTACATTATATATATATATATATATATTATATTCATCTTTCATAATGAAACATAAATTAATAATAATCTGCATCAATTATCATACCTCAACATAACCACTATATTTCATTCTTTCGGGACACTCTCAAGTTAGGCATCAACCTTGATCTTCATTAATTTAATTTTAAGAAAACAAGACAATTGCCCATACAATTGCCATTTTATGTGATACATGGTGATGCATGATTATGCCTAAAAGAAGCCCCAAGGTATGATTATGCAATGCTTTTAAAAGATTTTGTT
Organism: Ormosia semicastrata; assembly: GCA_029884595.1. NCBI lineage: Eukaryota > Viridiplantae > Streptophyta > Magnoliopsida > Fabales > Fabaceae > Ormosia > Ormosia semicastrata. The sequence goes on along the minus strand of JAQQTO010000048.1, from coordinate 34,682,007 downwards.
TTAGAAAGCACATGTTACTTGCACATTTCTAGGACAACCTCTGTTCTGGGATGCCCTCTTATTCCCTGTATATCTAGGGTAGGAAGGAGTGGGAAGCCCTTTGTTCCTTACCTCCTTTCACTACCTGGTATGAGTGGTCTATTTCACCCTACTACAGTGAGTGTAACATTCCAAAAATTATTTATTTCACCATAGATAATCATTTTATAATATTTGTGATTTTTAGGAATTTTTTTGAAATTTTTCAGAAATGTCAAATATTTTAATATATTCTTAGTTTTACGTGCACACTGAGTAGAGGTAGTGAAACACCCCATAAATTGTTTATTTTGTGATGAATAGTCATTTTTTAATATTTATGAATTTTAAGAATTTTTTTGAAAATGTTAAATATTTTAGTATATTCCTTATTTTGCGTGTGCGTTGAGCGGAGCCGGGAAAATGAAATATTTTCCCTGAGGCTGGTAAACCTGGAACTGTGGATGTGTCAATGGGGGATCTTACTAAATCCAAGGTCGGGTACAATTTACGAGGTACATATTTTTCAAGATTTTATCTGATAAATAAAATCACTATACCGAAATTTTTTTCGATGAACAATAAAATACCATTTTCATCAACTGTAACTTTTGTTCACTGGGAAAAATAATTCTAGCAGAGTAATTAATCATCTGTTCTAGAGTGTTCATTTAGGAGACAACCTTACTTTTCACTTTATCGAGAAACGTGCGAAGCTTCTCAAGGAAACTTCAATGAAGCTTCCTCCCAAGCTTTTCCAAAAAGCTTCACTCTCTCTCTCCTCCCCCACACCCACACGGTTGCTGCACTTCTTGGGAGCCAAAATTATGCATAAATTTAATTAATCAATCTATTCAAATTTTCAAAAAATTCTTAAAAAACTATTTCATTTTTCTATTCACTTCTCTCTCTACCTTCAACTCCCTTTCATTTTTTTTTTCTCCTCCTTCTCTCTAGAACCCACACGGCCAGGCCCTCCTCTAGCCCTCAACCATCACAAAAATTCCAACCAAATACATTTTCTTAATCACCTCCATCATCTAAACACTTCTCTAGTTAGTGGTTCTTGAAAAGCTTTTATCTTTACCACTTTCTTCAAGCTTCAAGCTTTTGGGTAAGGTTCTTGACTCCTCACCCTTTTCTCTTCATTTTCGGTTCAAGGTCCTTCTTATGACCATTGGTCCATTCTTTTTCAAGTCTTCTTGTGGATTTAATAAAGTTGTAAATTTTAGGGTTCTTGGAGGTGTGAAATCCAAAAATTGCAAGGAGCTCAAGGGGGGTTCTTTTGCTTGTTTTCTTCTCTTTGGTAAGAGGAAGATATTCCTCCTTAACCTCTTTTGGTAGTAAGGAACCTTGATTTATGATTGGTTGTGAGAAAACCCTATTGGGGGTTATTCTTTGTTTGTATGATTTGTATGATTACATGTTGATGTTAATTTGTTTAAGTTATTGGATTGATTGGTTATGTATATTGATATACTTGGATGGATTGGAACACTTGAAATTGAAGAAAATTACCTAAATTTCCTCTAGGAGGCTCACTGTTTTGGGGCCCTAAATTAGGGTTCTTGGTGAAAAATTTATAACAAGTGGAAGACTTAACTAGCTAAGTGGATAATATGTGATTAATGGAATAAAAATTTAAACCCTAGACCTAGAGAGGCTCACGGCCTTTATGGCTAAAAATGGCTCAATCTTATGATTTCACACAACTATGGCATTTAATTAATCAAGTAAATAAATAAGAGGGCTACGTAATGGAAGTAAATAAATTTAGTAACCTAAAGGAACTCTTTGGACTTTAAAAACAAATAAGGATGTGTCAGACATTGGTAAGACTTAAAAATAATTCTCTAAGTGAATATGACTAAGTTTAAAGTAAGAACCTAATAATGAAAGGAATTTCATAAGAAAAATTTAATTGAAGTGAAAGTTAATTAAATGATTAATTAGGAATCAATTAGGATTTCATAAAACGAAAAGAACTACGAACGAAATTTTTAATTAAAGGCTTAGAATAATTTTTGGTTAAGATGAGATCATGAGTGTAAGTGAGATGTTAAGCAATCTCAAAATGTACCTTAAAAACTTAATGTATTAATTAAGAACTTAATGATATTTAACGTGGGTCCATGAGTTGACCAATAACATAATGATGTTTACTTTAGTCGAACTGCGACATGACATGGAAAGTGTATTATTAATGAATATACATGTTATATGCATTGAGTCAGCATGCATTGTGAAAGTCTATTGGACTGTTGTTAAGGCTATGTTGCCTAGGAGATTGAATACACCTTTGTGCGGGTAGGAGTATACTAGTGTCGGTCATTCTATCGACCTTGGGGGCGTCGGGGCTTAGGCATCTCACAGTGGATAGTTGGTAGCCCCGCTGGGCTGTGAGATAAACTAATGCGAACGCACCGACGATCCGGACGTGACACTGTCCTATATCGTGATCTAGCGTAGAATGTCTATACAATGCCTTGATGTGCACGTGGATAAACTGATGAATAATAGCACTTTGGCCGTGGCAGTCGAGTTGCAGATATGTCTCCTAATCTTTCTCTCCGACTGTTTGTGTCTAGCTCCATGGAGTAGGATTTTGACATTGTACCCATGTGCATAGTGAGTCCATATAATATCTGGCATTTAATCCTTATTATAATTGGAACTGTTGTATTACTGATGTATAACTACCTAGAATTACTTAATTGTTTATTACTACTATTTAATGCTTATTATTATTGCTGTTGAAATGCTATGTGGGCGCTTCGCGCCGTTATGTTTCTATACTGCCATAATTGGTAATAATGGTAGGATGTCTTACCTCTTTCCTGTATTGCTATTATTTTTGTTTGTATTTATGTTCCATCGAAGGCGTCGGCGATTGTGACACCCCCGAAAATTATTTATTTTATCATTAATTATTATTTTATAGTATTTATAAATTTTGGAAATTTTTATGAATTTTTTCGAAAATGATGAATATTTTAATACATTCCTCATTTTACGTGCACACTAATCAGAGTCAGTGTAACACACCGGAAATGATTTGTTTCATCATGAATAGTCATTTCCCAATATTCGTGATTTTTGGAGATTTTTCTGGAATTTTTCAGAAATACTGAATATTTTAATATATTCCTTGTTTTGCATGCGCACTAAGCAGAGTCAGTCAAACACCCCGAAAAATTGTTTATTTCATGACAAACATCTATTTTCTAACATTGTGACTTTTAAGAATTTTGTGGATTTTTCTGAAAATGTCGAATATTATAGTATATTCCTTGTTTTGCATGCGCGCTAAGCGGAGCTGAGATAACGAAATATTTTCCCTGAGGCTGGTGAACCTTGAACTGTCAATGTGTTGACGGTGGATCTTACTAAACCCGAGGCTGGGCACAGTTTACGAGGTTTACATTTTTCAAGGTTTTATTAGATAAATAAAATCGATGTATCATAAAATTATCTGATGAACAATAAAATATTATTTTCATCAACTTTAACTTTTATTCACTGGAAAAATAATTCTAACAGTGTAATTAATCTTCTGTCAAGCGTATTTAATTAAGGAAATAAGCTTACTATGCACTTTATTGAGAAATGTGCAAAGCTTCTCAAGGAAGCTTCTAGGAAATTTCCTCCAAGTTTCCTAAGGAAGCCTTGCACTCCCTCTCTCCTCTCTCCATGGTCACGGCAGCAGCACCCTAGGGAGCACAAAATTGTGCTTCAATTCATTTAATCAAATCTATTCAAGTTTTCAAAATTCAAAAGCTATCACCTTTAATTTTCCTAGTCACTTCTCTCTCTACCTTCATCTTTTTCAAGCTTTTCTCTTCCTTCTCTCTACCAAAGCTCACGGCCGCCACTCCTTCCATGCACCCATCCATTACAAAATTTTCATCCAACCCCATTTTCTTAATCCTCTCCACCTCTTAAACACTTCTCTAGTTTGTGGTTCTTTAAAAAGCTTCCATTTTCACTATTTTCTTCAAGCTTCAAGCTCAGGATTTTTGGGTAAGCTTCTTGATTCTTCACTTCCTTTTACTCATTTTCGTTTCTATGGTCTTCTTGGTGACCACCTATGCCTTATTTTTCAAGCATTTGTGCTATTTTAATGAGATTGAAATTTTAGAGTTCTTGGTGGTGTCCAATCCGAAAATTGCAAGGAAATTCTAGGAGGCTTCTCTTGTTTTCTCCTCTTAGGTAAGAGGAAGACACTTCTCCTCAACCTCTATTAGCACTAAGAACCTTGATTGTGATTGATTGTGAGAAAACTCTATTGAGGGTTATTCTTTGTTTGCATGATTAGTATGTTTACATGTTGTTTGCAATTTGTTTATGCTATTGGATTGATTGTTTGTATATATTGATATATTGGAATGGATTGGAAAGCATGAAATGGAAGAAAATAATGTTGGATTCTCTCTTGGAGGGTCACGGTTTTGGGGGCCCAAATTTGGGGTTCTTTGTGAGCAATTGTAACTAGTGGGAATCAAAATTAATCAAGTGTACATTATGTAATTAATAGGATGAAAAATTTGGGAACCTAATCCCTTAGGTAGGCCACGGCCTCTAGGGCCTTTTGAGGGTTTGATTATGCAACTTTGGTAACTTTGGAACTTAAATAAATCAAGTGATTAAGTTATTAGTAATGGGATAGAAAATTATCAAATTGGAAGATTTGGATATACATTGAGATTCATAAATTTTAAAGAACTAAGAATGATATTTTTCATAAGACTTAGAGTAATTTTAATTAAGGCAAGAACAAGAGAGTGTGAGACTTTAAGAATCTTAGAATAACTTTCTAAGTGTATGAGAATAAATTACAATAGAGAATTTAATTGATCAAGAGAATTCCTCTACAGACAAACTTTGTAAGAAAGGCTAAATTTAAGTAAGAATTCATAATAAACCTTAAAAATGTATTAATTCATTTAATTCCAATATTATGATATTGTGGGTCTATGTGAGTGACCAATGATGTGTTGATACTTAGTTTGGCCAATTGTGGCATATTATGGAATAATATGTAATAATGATCATACATGATTATGCATAGAGTCTTTATGCATTGTGAAAATCCGTTGGACTGTTGTTAAGGCCGAGTTGCCTAGGAGATTAAACACACCTTAGTGCGGGTGCGTGTAGACTAGTGTAGGTCATATTGTTGACCTTGGGGGTATCGGGGTGCGGGTACCTCGCAATGGACAGTTGGTAGCTCTTCTGTCCATGGGACAAACTGATGCAAACGCACTGACGATCTTAACTGGGCACTGTCCTATGTTGTGATCTAGTGTAGACTGTCTGTACAATGCCATGATGTGCACGTAGATAAACTGATGAATTATAGCACTTTGGCCACGGCAGCCGAGTTGCAGACGAGTCTCCTGATCTTTCTCTCCGGGCATTTGTGTCTAGCTCCATGGAGTAGGATTTTGACTTTGTATGCATGTGCATAGTGAGTCCATGTATTATCTAGCATTTATTCATTATTATAATTAGAACTGTTGTGCTACTGTTATAAATAACTGCCTGGAACTGCTTGGTTATTTATTATTGCTACGTAATGTTTATTATTATTGTTGTTGTTAAAAATGCTATGTGGGCGCTTTGCACCGTTTTGTTTCTTGCTGCTATAACTGGTAATGATGGTAGGATGTCTTACCTCTTTCTTGTATTTCTATTATTATCTATTTGTATATTGTGTCCCATCGAAGACGACGACAAGGAGGTTAAAGCTCCCGATTTCCCCGGCTTCTGGCCCAGCTATGATTAGCGTCTATCATCAGATCATGGCAGCGTGCCCGAGTGGATTTCTGAGTTATGTACGTCTGACCTTCCTCGGAGGGTAGATTGTTGGTACATTAACCTGAATTTTGAGCAGTTCATCTATTAGGGAGAGGTGTCGATCTTACTAGCTTGGAGGCGTCATGATCCACCCATCTTCACAGGCAGCATCAGCGTGTGTTTGGAGTTCTACTTGCCTATCCGAGAGATGTGGGGTGACCGCTACTATACCCCACAGGAGGATACTTTTGTTTCTACTGCTCGGGCCCCGACCCGTCATTCAGTGGCTCCTATGGAGGTTTCCTCAGATGAGGAAGACCCCGAGGAGGTTCCCGAGGAAGACCTCGCGAAGGATCCTGAAGAGGATCCTGACACGATTCCTCCTCATCTGAGGGACTGATATTACTGGTAGCTACTGATGGCTGCCAGTGTTTTATTTTGGGGGCCTGATGTCTTTATTTTGTGGGCTGTATATTTCTGATATCTTAGGGATGCATATGTATGATCATTTGGGTAGGTATAGTTTTGCTTTTTGTACACCGGGCTTTGTAACTAAACAGATTTGATTTATATATATATATATATATATATATATATATATATATATATATATATATATATATGAATATGCAATGTTGATCAAATGCATGCTTTACTTCTGTTTTGCTCTTTATTGCCATTTATATTTCGTCACTTTATTTTATTAATCATTATTATAACAAAAAAGAAAGTCACCATTTTAATAATGCAGCCTTAACCAGATAAATTTAATCGTAATAAAATGAACCGAGTCTTAACTTTATTATAATTTTATTTTTCGCATTGTAAATGACAATGTGACGTTCCCTCCCAAAAAGGGGCGTTACATTAAGTTGGTATCAAAGCCCCGATTTATGTTTCTTTGGGTCTTGTGATTGAGTCTATCTTGTTTGTGCTGTGTGTTTCTCTGAAAATTAAACACAGAGATGTATTGTTTGGTATTCCTGGTGGGTACGACTGACTTTTGCTGTGTCTTTCAGTTACTCTGACTTAAGACAGTAAGATAACACGACGCTAAGACATGGCAGCAGCTATAGCGGCGATGGAGAGGATGGCTGAGGCCGTTGCACAACAAACTGAACAAGCTACACAGCAGCAAGAGAGAGTTGCGCAACAACAAGAACGAGCTGCTCAATAGCTCGAAGCTACTGCAGATGCTCAGAAATTGGCGGAGTTTAGACGCCATAATCCTCCTCATTTCAAAGGAGAGTTAAATCCGGACAAGGCTAGTCTATGGATCAAAGAGCTGGAAAAAGTCTTTCGAGGGATGAACTGCGCTGAGAACAAGAAGGTGATCTATGCTACCTTTATGTTGGTGGTCAATGCTAAAAACTGGTGGAATGGAGTGCAGAAAATGCTGGAAGCTGCAAACCGAGAGATCACCTGGGAGTTATTCAAGGACAAGTTCTTGGATAAATATTTTCCTGCAAGCGCAAGGCACACGAAGGAGTCATAATTTCTCAACTTACAGCAAGAAAATATGACCGTTAGCAAATACGCAGTGAAGTTTGAAAACTTGTCACAGTTTTTAACATACTTTCAGTACCAACCAAATGAAGCCTGGAAGTGTCAGAGATTTATCAAAGGATTGAGGTATGAGGTGAAGAAGGCTGTTATCACCCTAAAGATCAATGAGTTCTCAGAACTGCTAGATACATACTGGGAAGTAGAAGCTCTGGAGCAATCTAAAGATACGAGGAACAGGAACTTTGGGCCTATAAGGTTCCAAAGAGGTAGCGATAACAATTCTAACCACTTCCAAAAGAAGCCCTACTCCTGACCAACGGGAAATCAGCAACAAACCATAGGTGGAAGTTCTGGTGGAGGTTCTACTGGGAACTAGACTGGCCAGAACATGGCGTATCCTTCGAAATGTCTAAAGTGTGGGAAAGATCATCTCACAAGGGACTGCACCATAAAGGGGATCATCTGCTTCAGATGTGGTAAACCTGGCCACGTATCCCGAGATTACAATCAAGCGAAGGCTGAACCTTTGATCAATGCTGTAAGAGCTAAGAAACCACAAGCTGGAGGGCGAGTTTATACCATGAGCGGAGCTGAAGTCTCCGAATCTGAAGAATTGATTCAAGGGAAAGGTACCATAGAAGGTAACCTTTTAACTGTACTGTATGACACTGGGGCAACCCATTCTTTCATATCATATGACTGTGTGCAAAGACTTGGTTTACCAGTGTCTACCTTACCTTTTGACTTAACTATTTCTACCCCCACTGATAAACTGGTAGTTACTACCATAGTCTGTCTAAATTGTCCATTGATTATTGAAGGTTGAATCTTTTCTATCGACCTGATCTGTTTACCCCTTTCTCAACTAGATATAATTTTAGGGATGGACTGGTTATCTTCCAACCATGTTCTACTAGACTGTTCAAGAAAAACCATAGTTTTTCCCCTAGATGAGGATTCTATATTTCTAACAGCCTACCGAGTTCAAGCTCTCTTGAAAGAAGGAGCTCACGAATACATGCTACTGTCTTCTTTGAAAGTCGAGAGCGAGGTTGATGTGAACACAATTCCAGTGGTGAATGAGTTTCCTGAAGTCTTTTCTGAGGATGTACCTGGTTTACCACCGGCGTGAGAAATAGAGTTTGTTATTGACCTAGTACCGGGAGCTGGTCTCGTGTCTATAGCACCTTATAAGATAGCACCAACAGAATTAGCTGAGCTCAAGAAGCAGATAGAGGAGCTTTTGAAAAAGTAATTTGTCAGACCGAGTGTGTCACCGTGGGGAGCACCAATACTGTTAGTTCACAAGAAGAACAGTTCATCAAGATTGTGTATGGACTACCGGTAGCTGAACAAAGTGACGATTAAGAATAAATATCCACTCCCAAGAATTAATGACTTAATAGACCAACTAAAGGGAGCAGTGATGTTTTCAAAGATCGATCTACGATATGGGTATCATCAGATAAGAATGAAGACGGAGGATATACCCAAGACTGCTTTTCATATCCGATATAGCCATTACGAGTATCTAGTGATGCCGTTTGGTGTGACAAATGCACCAGTTATTTTTATGGACTACATGAACCAAATTTTTCATCCTTACTTGGACAAATTCGCTGTGGTCTTCATTGATGACATTCTGGTATACTCTCAAAATCTAGAGGACCATGCTGAACACCTCAGCATAGTTCTTCAGATTCTAAAGGAGAAGGAACTGTATGCCAAACTATCAAAATGTGAATTTTGGTTGGAAGAGGTTAAGTTTCTGGGTCATGTAATCTTGAAGGATGGGATTGTAGTGGATCCATCAAAAGTGGAGGCAGTGCTACAATGGGAAAAGCCAAAGTTAGTGACAGAGATTCATAGCTTCGTGGGTTTAGCCAGATATTACCGGAGGTTTATTGAGGGATTCTCCAAGATTGCAGGACCTTTTACTCAACTCACGAGGAAGAACCAACCTTTTGAGTGGACCGATAGCTGTGAACAGAGTTTCCAAGAGTTGAAAAATCGGCTGACTTCCTCGCCAGTGTTAGTGCTACCCGATCTGAATAAACAGTTTGAGGTGTACTGTGATGCTTTATACCAAGGACTAGGATCTGTACTTATGCAGCATGGAATAGTAGTGGCTTACGCTTCAAGGCAATTACGAGTACATGAGAAGAATTACCCGACGCACGACTTGGAGTTAGCGGATGTGGTTTTTGCTCTGAAGATATGGAGGCATTTTCTCTATCGAGCGACATTCAACATCTTCAGTGATCATAAAAGCCTAAAATATCTGTATGATCAAAAAGAGTTGAACATGAGGCAGCGAAGGTGGCTGGAGTTCCTGAAGGACTATGATTTCCAACTTCTGTATCACCCTGGCAAGGCAAACATCGTGGCAAACGCCCTGAGTAGGAAGATAATCAGCGTCTCTGCCCTGATGATCAAGGAAAAAGATCTGATAGAGCAGTTTAAAGATGTATGGTCTTTTGTGGAGTTAGAACCAGGAAAGATCTGCATGAATACGGTTACCATCTCAAATGAGCTAATGGATAACATATGGGAAAAGCAGAAGGTTGACAAGTTCTTGCAAGAAGTGAGAGAGCAAATGAAGCATGACAACGAAACAGCATTTGTGGAAGGAACAGATGGAATTCTGAGATTCTGAGGTAGAGTCTGTATTCCCCGTGACCAAGAGCTTAAAGAGTACATCATAAATCATGCTCACACAAGCCAGCTGAATATGCATCCAGGCATAACAAAGATGTATCAAGACTTGAAGAATTTGTTCTGGTGGCAAGGAATGAAGAGTGACGTTACTAGGCGTGTATTGACTTGTCTGGTTTGTTAGAAAGCTAATGTGGAACATCAAAGACTAGCGGGATTGCTACAACCATTGTCTATTCTTAAATGGAAGTGGGAGAGTATTACAATGGATTTTGTGGTAGGTTTACCAAAGACAAGAAAAGGTCATGACTCGATATGGGTAATTGTGGACCGACTCACGAAATCAACATATTTTCTTCTGATTAACATAAGGTATTAATTGGAGAGATTGACTCAGATCTATATTGGAGAGATTATCAGACTATACGGTGTGCCTACAAGTATTGTTTCGGATAGGGATCTGAGATTTACTTCAAATTTTTAGAAGAGTCTGCAAGAAGCGTTAGGGACAAAGTTACGACTAAGTTCTGCTTATCACCCACAGACCGATGGTCAATCAGAGAGGACAATTCAATCATTGGAAGATTTGCTTAGAGCTTGCACCATAGAATAGACGAGAAGTTGGGATGACGTTCTACCATTGATAGAATTCACCTACAACAACAGTTATCATTCAAGCATAGGGATGGCACCCTATGAAGCTCTGTATGGACGGCGGTGTCATACACCCTTATGCTGGTACCAAGACAGTGAGCGCCTTACTATTGGACCAGAGATTATACAGCAGACAACTGAGAAGGTTAAGATGATTCAGGAGAAGATGAGGATGGCTCAGAGTCGAAAAAAGAGTTATGCAGACCAAAGGAGAAAGCCTCTTGAGTTTTAGGAAGGCGAGCATGTATTCTTGAAAGTCACACCTACGACTGGGGTAGGCCGGGCCTTGAAATCTAGAAAACTCACTCTAAAATTTCTTGGACCATACCAAATTATTCGCCGAGTAGGTCCAGTAGCCTACCAAATAGCCTTACCTCCTTTCCTCTCAAGCATTCACAATGTCTTCCATGTGTCACAACTACGAAAATACCTTCTTGACCCAAGTCATGTCATAGCACCAGATACAGTACAATTAAAAGAGAACTTAACCTATGAGGCATCTCCTGTAAGGATCGAGGATAGAAGGATAAAGCAATTAAGAGGCAAGGAGATCTCATTGGTGAAGGTAATCTGGAACGAGATGACTGGAGATGCAACGTGGGAGCTGGAAGACAAGATGAAGGAGCAATACCCACAACTATTCGAATGTATGAAAATTTCGAGGACGAAATTTCTTTTTAGAAGGGGAGTGTTGTAACACCCCAAAAATTATTTATTTTATCATTAATCATCATTTTAAAATATTTATAATTTTTGGAAATTTTCGTGGATTTTTTTGGAAACGATGAATATTTTAATATATTCCTCGTTTTGCATGTACACTGAGCAGAGTTAGTGTAACACAGCGGAAATGATTTGTTTCATCATGTATAGTCATTTCCCAATATTCGTGATTTTTGGAGATTTTTCTGGAATTTTTTGAAAATACTGAATATTTTAATATATTCCTCGTTTTAGGTGTACACTGAGTAGAGTCAGTCAAACGCCCCGAAAAATTGTTTATTTCAGGACAAACATCCATTTTCTAATATTTGTGATTTTTAGGAATTTTTGTGAATTTTTCTGAAAACGTCGAATATTATAGTATATTCCTCATTTTACGTGCACGCTGAGCAAAGCCAGGATAGCAAAATGTTTTCCCTGAGGCTGGTGAACCTTGAACTGCCAACGTGTTGGCGGGAGATCTTACTAAACCCGAGGTCGGGCATAATTTACGAGGTTTGCATTTTTCAAAGTTTTATCAGATAAATAAAATCGCTCTATCATAAAATTATCTGATGAATAATAAAATATTATTTTCATCAACTGTAACTTTTATTCACTAGAAAAATAATTCTAACAGTGTAATTAATCATCTATCAAGTGTATTTCATTAATGAGATACGCTTACTATACACTTTATTGAGAAATGTGCAAAGCTTCTCAAGGAAGCTTCTAGGAAATTTCCTCCAAGCTTCCCAAGGAAGCCATGCACTTCCTCTCTCCTCTCTCCATGGTCACAGCAGCAGCACCCTAGGGAGCACAAAATTGTGCTTCAATTTATTTAATCAAATCTATTCAAGTTTTCGAAATTCAAAAGCTATCACCTTTAATTTTCCTATTCACTTCTCTCTCTAACTTCATCCTTTTCAAGCTTTTCTCCTCCTTCTCTCTACCAAAGCTCACGACCACCACTCCTTCCATGCACCCATCCATCACAAAATTTTCATCCAACCCCATTTTCTTAATCCTCTCCACCTCCTAAACACTTCTCTAGTTGGTGGTTCTTTGAAAAGCTTCCATTTTCACCATTTTCTTCAAGCTTCAAGCTTAGGGTTTTTGGGTAAGCTTCTTGATTCTTCACTTCTTTTTACTCATTTTTGTTTCTATGGTCTTCTTGGTGACCACCTATGCCTTATTTTTTAAGCATTGGTGCTATTTTAATGAGATTGAAATTTTAGGGTTCTTGGTGGTGTCCAATCCGAAAATTGCAAGGAAATTCTAGGAGGCTTCTCTTGTTTTCTCCTCTTAGGTAAGAGGAAGACACTCCTCCTCAACCTCTATTAGCACTAAGAACCTTGATTGTGATTGATTGTGAGAAAACCCTATTGAGGGTTATTCTTTGTTTGCATGATTAGTATGTTTACATGTTGTTTGCAATTTGTTTATGCTATTGGATTGATTGTTTGTATATATTGATATATTGGAATGGATTGGAAGGCATGAAATGGAAGAAAATAATGTTGGATTCTCTCTTGGAGGGTCACGGTTTTGGGGGCCCAAAATTGGGGTTCTTTGTGAGCAATTGTAACTAATGGGAATCAAAATTAATCAAGTGTACATTATGTAATTAATGAGATGAAAAATTTGGGAACCTAATCCCTTAGGGAGGCCATGGCCTCTAGGGCCTTTTGAGGGCTTGATTATGCAACTTTGGTAACTTTGGAACTTAAATAAATCAAGTGATTAAATTATTGGTAATGGGATAGAAAATTAGCAAATTGGAAGATTTGGATATAAATTGAGATTCATAAATTTTAAAGAACCAAGAATGATATTTTTCATAAGACTTAGAGTAATTTTAATTAAAGCAAGAACAAGAGAGTGTGAGACATTAAGAATCTTAGAATAACTTTCTAAGTGTATGAGAATAAATTACAATAGAGAATTTAATTGATTAAGAGAATTCCTCTAGAGACAAACTTTGTAAGAAAGGCTAAATTTAAGTAAGAATTCATAATAAACCTTAAAAATGTATTAATTCATTTAATTCCAATATTATGATATTGTGGGTCCATGTGAGTGACCAATGATGTGTTGATACTTAGTTTGGCCAATTATGGCATATTGTGGAATAATATGTAATGATGATCATACATGATTATGCATAGAGTCTTTATGCACTGTGAAAGTCCGTTGGACTGCTGTTAAGGCCGAGTTGCCTAGGAGATTGAACACACCTTAGTGCAGGTGCGAGTAGACTAGCGTAGGTTATATTGTTGACCATGGGGACATCGGGGTGCGGGTACCTCGCAATGGACAGTTGGTAGCTCTTCTGTCTGTGGGGCAAACCGATGCAAACGCACCGACGATCCTGACTGGGCACTATCCTATATTGTGATCTAGTGTAGACTGTCTGTACAATGCCATGATGTGCATGTGGATAAACTAATGAATTATAGTACTTTGGCCGCGACAGCCAAGTTGCAGATGAGTTTCCTGATCTTTCTCTTCGACCATTTGTGTCTAGCTCCATAGAGTAGGATTTTGACTTTATATGCATGTGCATAGTGAGTCCATGTATTATCTAGCATTTATTCATTATTATTATTATTGCTGTTAAAAATGCTATGTGGGCGCTTTGCGCAATTTTGTTTCTTGCTGCTATAACTGGTAATGATGATAGAATGTCTTACCTCTTTCTTGTATTTCCATTATTATCTATCTGTATATTGTGTCCCATCGAAGATGACGGCAATGAGGTTGAAGCTCCCGATTTCCCCGGCTTCTGGCCCAGCTACGATTAGCGTCTACCATCCGATCATGGTGGCGCGCCCGAGTGGATTTTTGGGTTATATACGTCTGACCTTCCTCAGAGGGCCAGACTGCTGGTACATTAACCTGAATTTTGAACGGTTCATCTATGAGGGAGAGGTGTCGATCTCACTAGCTTGGAGGCGTCATGATCCGCCCTTCTTCACGGGCAGCATCAGCGTGTGTTTGGAGTTCTACTTGCCCATCCGAGAGATGTAGGGTGACCGCTACTACACCCCACACGAGGATACTTTTGTTTCCACTGCTCGGGCCCCGACCCGTCATTCAGTGGCTCCTATGGAGGTTTCCTCAGATTAGGAAGACCCCGAGGAGGTTCCCGAGGAAGACCTCGCGGAGGATCCTGAAGAGCATCCTGACACGATTCCTCCTCATCTGAGGGACTGATATTGCTGGTAGCTACTGATGGCTGCCAGTGTTTTATTTTGGGGGCCTGATGTCTTTATTTTGTGGGCTGTATATTTCTGATATCTTGGGGATGCATATGTATGATCCTTTAGGCAGGTATAGTTTTGCTTTTTGTACACCGGGCTTTGTAACTAAACAGATTTTATATATATATATATATATATATATATATGAATATGCAATATTGATCAAATGTATGCTTTACTTCTGTTTGCTCTTTATTGCCATTTATATTTCGTCACTATATTTTATTAATCATTATTATAACAAAAAAAAGTCATCATTTTAATAATGCAGCCTTAACTAGATAAATTTAATCGTAATAAAATGAACCGGGTCTTAACTTTATTATAATTTTATTTTCCACATTGTAAATGACAATGTGACATTCCCTCCCAAAAAAGGGCATTACAGCGACGGAGGTGAAGTTCCCGAATTTCCCGGCTTCTGGCCCGACCGCAACTAGCACCTATTGTTGGATCATGGCGGCACGCTCACGCAAATTTTTAGGTGATGTGCATTTGACCTTCCTTGGAGGGCCAGACTACTGGCACATCAACCTAAATTCTGATCGCTGTGTCTACTTGGGGGATGTGTCGATTTCGCTGGCTTAGGGGTGTCATGAACCACCGATCTTCACTTGCAGCGTCAGTTTACATTTGGAGTTTTATTTTCCCATCAGGGAGATGTGGGGTGATCATTATTACACCCCACAGGAGGATTCTTTTGATTCCACTGCTCGGACTCCGGCTCGTAAGTCGATGGCTCCTATGGAGGTTTCCTCGGATGAGGAAGATCCTGAGGAGGATCCCGAAAAAGATCCTAACATGATTTCTCCTCATCTTAGGGACTGATACTGTCGATAGCTACTGATGGCTATCAGGGTATATTTTGAGGGCCTGATGTGTCATTACTTTGGTGGCCTGTATATTTATGATCTCTTGGGGCATACATGTATAATTTTACTTTCTGTATTTTCAGGCGCTGTAATCAAACAAGTTTAATATGTTGGTTTGATGTATGCTTTATTTTTATTTTACTATTCATTGTAACTACGTCTTATCACTATTTTTATTAATTATAACAAAAAAATATACTCGCTAATTTAATCACATGGTTATAGCCAAGTAAATTTACATTCATAAAAAGAATCAGGTCTAAATTTATGTTTTTATTTTTTGCATTGTAAATGACAATGTGACGCTCCCTCCCAAAAAGGGGCGTTACATTAAGTTGGTATCAGAGCCCCGATTTATATTTCTTTGGGTCTTGTGACTGAGTCTATCTTGTTGGTGCTGTGTGAATCTCTATGTTTAGTATTCTGCGTGGATACATCTAACTTTCCTTGTGTTTTTCAGCTAATCTAATTTGAGAAAGTAAGATGGCATGAGGTGGAGACATGGCAGCTGCTATAGAGGCTATGCAGAGGATGGCTGAAGTCATAGCACAACAGACTGAATGAGCTACTCAACAATAAGAGAGAGTTGCTCAGCAACAAGAAAAGGCTGCTCAATAGCTCGAAGCTACTGCTGACGCTCAAAACTTGGCGGAGTTTCATCCTTACAATCCTCCCCAATTCAAAGGAGAGTTTAATCCGGACAAAGCTAGTCTATTGATCAAAGAGCTGGAGAAAGTCTTTCGAGGCATGAGTTGCGCTGAGAATAAGAAGGTGACTTATGCTACCTTTATGTTAGGTTGCAATGTTGAGAACTGGTGGTGCGGGATGCAAAGAATGCTAGAGGCTGAAAATTGTGAAATCACTTGGGATTTATTCAAGGATAAGTTCTTAGATAAGTACTTTCCCGCGAGCGCGAGGCACGCGAAAGAGATGGAGTTTCTCAACCTAAGGCAGGGGAACATGACTGTTAGTGAATATGCAGCAAGATTTGAAAACTTGTCATAGTTTTCAATGTACTTTCAGCACCAACCGAATGAAGCCTGGAAGTGTTGGAAGTTTACAGAGGGGTTGAGATATGAAGTGAAGAAAGCTGTTATCACACTAAAAATTAACGAGTTCTCAGAGCTGCTAGATACGTGCTGCGAAGTGGAAGCTCTAGAACAAGCTAGAGATATAAGGAGCAGGAACTTTGGACCTACAAGGTTCCAAAGGGGCGGTGGCAACAATTCTAACCACTTCCAAAAGAAATCTTATTCCCGGCTAATGGGAAACCAGCAACAGACAGCGAGTGGAAGTTCTGGTGGAGGTTCTACTGGGAACCAGACCGGCCAAAATGTGGCGTATCCCTCTAAATTCCTGAAGTGTGGGAAGGATCATCTCACGAGGGATTGCACTATAAAAGGGATTGTCTACTTCAGATGTGGCAAACCTGGCCACGTATCCTAAGACTACAACCAAGCGAAAGCTGAACCTTCAGTCAATGCTGCAAGGGCCAACAAACCGAAAGTAGGGGGACAGGTCTATACCATGAGCAGAGCCGAAGCCTCCGAGTCTGAAGACTTGATTCAAGGAGAAGGCACCATAGAAGGTAACCTTTTAATTGTACTATATGAATCTGGGTAACCCATTCTTTCATATCTTATGACTGTGTGCTACGACTTAGTTTACCAGTGTCTACCTTACCTTTTGATCTGACTGTTTCTACCCCCACTAATAAACCAGTAGTTAATACTAAAGTCTATCTAAATTGTCCCTTGATTGTTGAAGGTCGAATCTTTTCTATCGATTTGATCTGTTTACCCTTTTCTCAGCTAGATATAATTTTAGGGATGGACTGGTTGTCTTCCAACCATGTTCTATTAGATTGTTCAAGAAAAACCATAGTTTTCCATATGGATGAGGATTCTAGATACTTGACGGCCAACTAAGTT
Organism: Ormosia semicastrata; assembly: GCA_029884595.1. NCBI lineage: Eukaryota > Viridiplantae > Streptophyta > Magnoliopsida > Fabales > Fabaceae > Ormosia > Ormosia semicastrata. Next base: position 34,664,610 of record JAQQTO010000048.1, on the reverse strand, counting down.
CAGGCTCTCTTAAAAGAAGGAGCTCACGGATACATGCTACTGTCTTCTTTGAAAGTCGAGAGTGAGGTTAATATGAACACAATTCTAGTGGTGAATGAATTTCCCAAAGTCTTTCCTGAGGATGTACCTAGTTTACCACCGGCACGAGAAATAGAATTTACTATTGACCTGGTACCAGGAGCTGGTCCCATATCTATAGCACCTTATAGGATGTCACCAACAAAATTAGCTGAACTTAAGAAGCAGCTAGAGGAGCTTTTGGAAAAGTAATTCATCAAACTGAGTGTGTCACTTTGGAGAGCACCAATAGAATGTGCGTGGATTACAAACAGCTAAACAGAGTGACAATCAAGAATAACTATCCACTCCCAAGAATTGATGACTTAATGGACCAATTGAAGGGAGCAGCAGTATTTTCAAAAATTGATCTGCGATCTGGGTATCATCAGATACGAGTGAAGATAGAGGATATACCTAAGACTGCCTTTCGTACCAAATACGGCCATTACGAGTACCTCGTGATGCCGTTTGGCATGACGAATACGCCTACTATCTTCATGGACTATATGAACCGGATCTTTTGTCCTTACTTAGACAGGTTTGTTGTTGTCTTCATCGATGACATCCTGATCTATTCTCAAAATCAATAGGATCATGCTGAACCTCCGTATAGTTCTCCAGATTCTGAAGGAGAAAGAATTGTATGCCAAACTGTCCAAATGTGAATTTTGGCTGGAAGAAGATAAGTTTTTAGGTCATGTAATCTCGAAGGATGGGATTGCGGTGGATCCATCAAAAGTGAAGGTTATGCTACAATGGGAAAGGCCTAAGTCAGTGACGGAGATTCGTAGCTTTGTGGGATTGGCCGGATATTACCAGAGGTTCATCAAGGGATTCTCCAAGATTGTAGGACCTCTTACTCAACTCACGAGAAAGAACTAAGTTTTGAGTAGACTGACAACTATTAGCAAAGTTTCCAGGAGTTGAAGAGATGGCTAACTACCTCGCCAGTGTTAATGCTACCTGATCCGAATGAGCCCTTCAAGGTGTACTGTGACACTTTATACTAAGGACTAGGATCTGTGCTTATGCAACATGGAAGAGTGGTGGCTTATGATTTAAGGCAATTGTGAGTGCATGAGAAGAACTACCCGATGCATGACTTGGAATTGGCGGCTATAGTTTTCACTTTGAAGATATAGAGGCATTTCCTCTATGGAGCGACATTCAACATCTTCAGTGATCACAAAAGCCTAAAGTATCTGCATGATCAAAAAGAGTTGAACACGAGGCAGCAAAGGTGGCTGGAGTTCCTGAAGGACTATGATTTCCAACTTTTGTATCACCCTGGCAAGGCAAACATCATGGCAGACACCCTGAGTAGGAAGATGATCAGCGTCTCTGTCCTGATGATCAAGGAAAATGATCTGATAGAGCAGTTCAGAGATGTATGGTCTTTTGTGGAGTTAGAACCAGGAAAGATCTGCATGAATACGGTTACCATCTCGAATGAGCTAATGGATGATATACGGGAAAAGCAGAAGGTTGACAAGTTCTTGCAAGAAGTGAGAGAGCAAATGAAGCATGACAACGAAATAGCATTTGCGGAAGGAACAGACGAAATTCTGAGATTTCGAGGTAGAGTTTGTATTCCCCGTGGCCAAGAGCTTAGAGAGTATATTATCGACCATGCTCACACAAGCCAGTTGAATATGCATCCAGGCATAACAAAAATGTATCAAGACTTGAAGAAGTTGTTTTGGTGGCATGGAATGAAGAGTGACGTCATTAGACGTGTATCGACTTGTCTAGTTTGTCAGAAAACTAAAGTGGAACATTAAAGACCCGCAGGAATGCTGCAACCATTATCTATTCCTGAATGGATGTGGGACAGCATTGCAATGGATTTCGTAGTGGGTTTACCAAGGACAAGTAAAGGATATGACTCGATTTGGGTAATTGTGGACCGACTCACGAAATCAGTGCATTTCCTCTTGATCAATATAAGGTACAAACTGGAGAAACTGACCCAGTTGTATATTGGAGAAACTGTTATACTGCACGGTGTGCCTATGAGTATTGTTTCGGATAAGGATCCAAGATTCACTTCGAAGTTTTGGCACAGTCTACAAGAAGCATTAGGGACAAAGTTACGTCTAAGTTCTGCTTATCACCCACAGACTGATGGCCAATCGGAGAGAACGATCCAATCATTGGAAGATTTGCTTAGAGCCAGCACCATAGAACGGACTGGAAGTTGGGATGACGTTCTTCCATTGATAGAATTCACCTACAATAACAGTTATCATTCAAGCATAGGGATGGCACCCTATGAGGCTCTGTATGGACGACGATGTCGAACACCTTTATGTTGGTACCAAGACGGCGAGCGCCTCACTATTGGACCAGATGTTATACAGCAGATGACTGAAAAGGTTAAGATGATTCAGGAAAAAATAAGGATGGCCCAGAGCTGACAAAAGAGTTATGGAGACAAAAGGAGACTGCTTCTTGAGTTTGAGGAAGGCGAGCATGTATTTTTGAAAGTCACACCTACGACTGAGGTAGGTCGGGCCTTGAAATCTAGAAAACTTACTCCAAAATTTCTTGGACCATACTAGATTATTCACCGAGTAGGTCCAGTAGCCTATCAAATAGCCTTACCCCCTTTCCTTTCAAACATTCACAATGTCTTCCATATGTCACAACTGCGAAAATATATTCCTGACTCAAGTCATGTCATAGCACCAAATACAGTACAATTAAAGAGAACTTAACCAATGAGGCACCTCCTGTAAGAATTGAGGATAGAAGGATAAAGCAATTAAGAGGCAAGGAGATCTCATTAGTGAAGGTAATCTGGAACAAAACGACTGGAGATGCAACATGGGAGCTGGAAGACAAGATGAATGAGCAACACCCACAACTATTCTAAGGTATGAAAATTTCGAGGACGAAATTTTTTTTTAGAAGGGGAGAGTTGTAACACCGCGAAAATTATTTATTTCATCATAGATAATTATTTTATAATATTTATGATTTTTAGGAATTTTTCTGAATTTTCTAGAAAACGTTGAATATTTTAATATATTCCTCATTTTACATGCACACTGAGCAGAGTCAGTCAAACACCCCGAAAATTATTTGTTTCGTGATGACTAGTCATTTTTTAATATTTGTAATTTTTGGAAATTTTTTTGGATTTTTTTGAAAATATCAAATATTTTAATATATTTCTCGTTTTACGTGTGCATTGAGCGGAGCCGGAAAAATGAAATATTTTTCCTGAGGCTAGTAAACCTCGAACTGTGGATGTGTCAATAGGGATCTTACTGAACTTGAGGTCGGGCATAGTTTACGAAGTACTCGTTTTTCAAGATTTATTTGATAAATAAAATCACTATTTTCATTAACTGTAACTTTTGTTCACTGGGAAAAATAATTCTAGCAGAGCAATTAATCATCTGTTCTAGAGTATTCATTTAGAAGACAACCTTACTTTTTACTTTATCGAGAAATGTACAAAGCTTCTTAAGGAAGCATTAAGGAAACTTCGAGGAAGCTTCCTCCCAAGCTTCTCCAAGAAGCTTCACTCTCTCTCTCCTCCCTCACACCCACACGGCTGCTGCACTTCTTGGGAGCCAAAATTGTGCATCAATTTAATTAATCAATCTATTCAAATTTTCAAAAAAATCCTAAAAAGCTGTTTCACTTTTCTATTCACTTCTCTCTCTACCTTCAACTCCCTTTCTTTTTTTTTCTCCTTCTTCTCTCTAGAACCCACACGGTCAGCCCCTCCTCTAGCCCTCAACCATTACAAAAATTCCAACCAAATACATTTTCTTAATCACCACCATCATCTAAACACTTCTCTAGTTAGTGGTTCCTGAAAAACTTTCATCTTTACCACTTTCTTCAAGCTTCAAGCTTCAAGTTTTTTCTAATATCCCAAAAATTATTTATTTTGTCATAAATAGTCATTTTATAATATTTGAGATTTTTAGAAATTTTTCAAGATTTTTCCTGAAATGTCAAATATTTTAATATATTTCTCATTTTACGTGCACACTGAGCTGAGTCAGTGTGACACTACAAAAATTATTTATTTCATCATAAATAGTCATTTTACAATATTTGTGACTTTTGAAAAAAAATTTGTATTTTTTTGAAAATATTAAATATTTTAATATATTTCTCGTTTTACGTACACACTTAGCAGAGTCAGTGTAACACCTCCGGAAATTATTTGCTTCGTGATGAATAGTCATTTCCCAATATTTGTGATTTTGAGAATTTTTTTGGATTTTTTTGCAAACGTCGAATATTTTAATATATTTTTCGTTTTGCATGCGCACTGAGCGGAGCCGAGAAAACGAAATGTTTTCCTTGAGGCTGGTAGACCTTGAACTGTGGAAGTATCGGCGGGAGATCTTACTAAACCCGAGGCCAGGCATAGTTTACAAAGTTTATGTTTTTTGAGATTTTATCTGATAAATAAAATCTCTGTATGCACTATTAAATAAAATTTTGCAGTACGTTCCATTATTCGATGGATAATTATTACTGACTTTTGTACTACAACAATTATCTATTGGGTAATAGCTTGTAATAAAATTGTAACCAACCTATTATTTAATTACTAAATCACAATATCCTATCCAAAGATAATCTCCTTTATGTCTAATCAAATCCTCTTTATTGGAAAAAGCTACAAGCTTCTCAAAGAAGCCAAGCACACTTCTCTCTCCTCCCCCCCACACATCACACGGCAGCAGCCCCAAATTATGGGAGCCAAAATTATGCTTCTCACTTTAATTCATTTCACTTTTCCAATTTCAAATCCTAAAAGCTACTGTCACTTTCTCTCTCTAAGCTTCATCTTTTCTCTCAAAAGAAATTCTCTCCTCCTTCTCTCTTCTCTTCCCCATGGTAGCCCCACATCCTTCCATCCTCCATGGATGCTTGATCTCAAGCTCACATATTTCTTGTTTCTCCTCATCATCCTAAATTTTTTTTATTTCATGAACATCTTCAAAAACTCAACCTTTCTCCTCTATTTTCTCACCTCTTCCACGACCAAGATCACCATTTTTTTCCATCCAAGCTTTTTCATCGAACCAACCCCATTTCCTACCATTTCTCATCATCTAGAACATTTTCTCTTTTGTGACCATCATCTAAATCCACCATTTTCATTTTCTTCCATAAAGCCCTAAGATTTGGAGTTTTAAGGTAAAGTTTATGACTTTTTCATTTTCTCTCCTTATTTTCGTGATTCTTGATCATCTTGGTGACCAAGAACTTCTCTTTTATGGTTTGATTTGTTTATTGTAAAAGTTTGATGTCCTAGGGTTTTGGTTGTGGTGGAATCCAAATTTCACTTGGAGCACACAAGGGAGTTCCATTGCTTGTTTTCCCCTCTAAGTAAGAGGGAGATAATCCTCTTCAACCTCTCTTGGTGGCAGGAAACTTGACTTTGTGATTGGTTGTGAGAAACCCTTGCTAGGGTTACTCTTTTTGTTTGTATGATTTGTATGATCATATATTGTTTTTAATTTGTTTGAGTTATTTGGTTGATTTTATATGTACATTGGTGTTCTTGGTTTGATTTGTATGGATTGGAAACTTAAATGGAAGCAAAATAACCCTTGTTCCCTCCTAAGAGGCTCACGGCCTCAAGCCCTAAATGGGGTGTTCTTGGTGAGGAATTATAACTAGTTGAAGACATGATTCATTAAGGGTATAATATGTAATAAAGTGAGTGAAAATTTAGGGTTCCTAACTTGGGAGAGGCCACGGCCTCAAGAGCCATTTAGGGCTCAATCATGTGACTTTTCACAACTTTGAGATTTAATTAATCAAGCGATTAAGTGGTTGATAATGAGATGGGCGGAAAGCAATTTAATAACCAAAAGGAAATTTTTGGACTTAAGAAAGTGAATAGGGATGTGTGAGACCTAGAATAATTTTCTAAATGAATATAATTAAAATTAAAATATGAGACTAAATAACCAAGAGAATCCTTCTAGAGAAGAATTTCACAAGAAATATTAAATTGAAATAAAACTTAATTAATTGGATGATTATGAATTAATTAGGATCTCATAAAATGAAAAGAACCAAGAATGAAGTTTTATCCAAAGACTTAGAATAAATTTTAATTAAAGTAAGACCATGAGTGCAAGTAAGAATGACAAATAACTCAGTTTAAATAATTCTAAGGGAATTAGGTTTAAAATTTAATGATGGACTTATGTAATTAAAATAATAATGATTAAATGAATAATGTGATAGCATTTCTCAAAAAGAGAAACTTATTAAGAAGAATGTAGAAATTTAGACGTAATTCCATAATGTATCCTAAAGGTGTAATGCATTATTTAAGGACTTAATAATATTTATTGTGAGTCCATGTGAGGGGCCAATGATGTGTTGATGCTTACTTTGGCCAATTGAGGCATATGGTGAAAAAGTGTGTAATGATAAACATACATGATATATGCATGGAGTCATCATGCATTGTGAAAGTCCAATGGACGATTTGTCAAGGCCATGCTGCCTAGGAGTTGAATCACATCTTAGTGCGGGTGCGAATATACTAGTGTAGGTCCTGTAGTTGACCTTGAGGGGGTCGAGGCGCGGGCGTCTCACAACGGGCAGTTGGTAGCCCCGCTGGACTGTGGGACAAACCGATGCAAACGCACTGATGATCCTTACCGGGCACTGTCCTATATCGCAATCTTGTGAGAATTCCACTGTATAGAGCCTTATTACACAAAATTGTTGATTATGAATTCTGGAAGCACTTGGTCCTAGGTGGACGAGATACTAGCATGTCTCCCTGATTATTCACTCCGGTGTTTGTGTCTAACTCAATGGAGTAGGATTTTGATAACGTGTACATGTGCATAGCGAGTCAATACATTACTTGGCATTTATTTTATATGATAATTGGATAAACTATCTTATTGATGATATACTGCCTAAAACTGTTAAACTGCTTAATATCTACTTCTTGATACTGTTTATTATTTTTGTTATGCTATATGGGCGTCCTATGCCGTTTATGTTTCTTATTGCCATAATTGGTAATGAAGTAGGATATCTCACCTCTTTCTTGTACTGTTATTATTCTATGTGATATTTGGTTAAAGGCTGTAGAGGGGACGAGATTGTTTTTCCTAGACTTTACTGGGTATTGTTCACCTGCTTTCGTGGATGTCGTCAAGAATGGGTTCTATCAGTTTCATTAGGATCGTGTTTATCGGTGGCGCCAATGCGTGGCGAGTCGACTAGGGTAGGCAGCGTATATGATATGTTGGAGACCTGATCTTGACCGTAAGGAGGACCTACGATGGAGATCCTGTCCTGACACTTACTACTTCGGTACATCTGGAGTTTGCCTTGACTATTCAGGAGTTATGGGGTGATCTGATTCATACCCCTAGAGAGGACGAGGATTCAATGGCATCAGCTACTAGGGCACTTGCCGTGGAACCGCACTCGGTCTTGTCCTTATATCTTCAGACGACCCAAGGGAGGATCCCGAGGTGGATCCGATGGAGTACCCAACTCCGTTGAAGTGGATGTCTTATGGGTAGTTAAGTTTTCTTCTGCATTAATTATTTTGTGATGTATTTTTAGTATATATTTTTTTTGAAGTAAACCTCGATGTATCTCATTGTGAGCGGTATGAGAAATGCGTCACACTCTGTATGCTTTAACTTAGTTATTTAGTCCTACATACTGTATTTTAAATATATCTTGTTGAATCATATCTGTTAATGATGACTTATGTATTATTTCATTCGTGGCTCATACTTCCTATAGATATAGAAAAAAATAATAATAATAATAATAATGATATATATATATATATATATATATATATATGTGTGTGTGTGTGTATGTTTTCAAATTTGGAAAAGTATTATGAAGAAGTTGTTGCGCGCCAAAAATTTAGTGACCGCAGTATAATGACGAGATTGCCGTGGTTATTAAATCTAGGGGTGTTACACTTTTGGGTGAGGTTCTTGAATCCTCACCCTTTTGTCTTCATTTTCGGGTTCAAGGTCATTCTTATGACCATTGGTCCATTCTTTTTCAAGTCTTCTTGTGAATTTAATGAAGTTGTAAATTTTAGGGTTCTTGGAGGTGTCAAATCCAAAAATTGCAAGGAGCTCAAGGGGGTTCTTTTACTTGTTTTCTTCTCTTTGGTAAGAGGAAGATACTCCTCCTCAACCTCTCTTAGTAGTAAGGAACCTTGATTTGTGATTGGTAGTGAGAAAACCCTATTGAGGGTTATTCTTTGTTTGTATGATTTGTATGATTACATGTTGATGTTAATTTGTTTAAGTTATTGGATTGATTGGTTATGTATATTGATATACTTGGATGGATTGGAACATTTGAAATAGAAGAAAATGACCTAGATTTCCTCTAGGAGGCTCACTGTTTTGGGGGCCTAAATTAGGGTTCTTGGTAAAAAATTTATAACAAGTGGAAGACTTAACTAGCCAAGTGAAAAATATGTGATTAATGGAATAAAAATTTAAACCCTAAAGCTAGAGAGGCTCATGACCTTCATGGCTAAAAATGGCTCAATCTTATGATTTCACACAACTATGGCATTTAATTAATCAAGTAAATAAATAAGAGGATTATGTAATGGAAGGAAATAAATTTAGTAACCTAAAGGAACTCTTTGGACTTTAAGAACAAATAAGGATGTGTGAGACATTGGTAAGACTTAGAAATAATTCTCTAAGTGAATATGACTAAGTTTAAAGTAAGAACCTAATAATGAAAGGAATTTCATAAGAAAAATTTAATTGAAGTGAAACTTAATTAAATGATTAATTAGGAATCAATTAGGGTTTCATAAAACAGAAAGAACCAAGAACGAAATTTTAATTAAAGGCTTAGAATAATTTTCGGTTAAGATGAGATCATGAGTGTAAGTGAGAATATTAAGCAATCTCATAATGTACCTTAAAAACGTAATGTATTAATTAAGGACTTAATGATATTTAATGTAGGTCCATGAGTTGACCAATAACATAATGATGCTTACTTTAGTCGAACTGCGACATGACATGGAAAGTGTATTATTGATGAATATACATGTTATATGCATTGAGTCAGTATGCATTGTGTAAGTCCATTGGATTGTTGTTAAGGCTATGTTGCCTAGGAGATTGAATACACTATTGTGCGGGTGCGAGTAGACTAGTGTAGGTCATTCTGTTGACCTTAGGGGCGTCGGTGCGTGGGCATCTCACAGTGGACAGTTGGTAGCCCCGCTGGGCTGTGAGATAAATCGATGCGAACGCACTGACGATCCGGACGTGACACTGTCCTATATCGTGATCTAGCGTAGAATGTCTATACAATGCCTTGATGTACACGTGGATAAACTGAGAATTAGAGCACTTTGGCCGTGGCAGCTGAGTTGCAAACATGTCTCCTGATCTTTTTCTCCGACTGTTTGTGTCTAGCTCCATGGAGTAGGATTTTGACATTATACGCATATGCATAGTGAGTCCATATAATATCTGGCATTTAATCCTTATTATAATTGGAACTGTTGTATTACTGATGTATAACTGTCTGGAACTACTTAATTGTTTATTACTACTATTTAATGCTTATTATTATTGTCGTTGAAATGCTATATGGGCGCTTTGCGCCATTATGTTTCTATACTGCCATAATTGGCAATGATGGTAGGATGTCTTACCTCTTTCTTGTATTACTATTATTTTTGTTTGTATTTATGTTCCATCGAAGGCGTCGGCGACGGAGGTGCAGTTCCTGAATTTCCTGGCTTTTGGCCCGACCGCGACTAGCACCTATTGTTAGATCATGGCGGCACGCTCACGCGAATTTTTAGGTGATATGTGTTTGACCTTCCTTGGAGGGCCAGACTGCTGGCACATCAACCTAAATTCTGATCGCTGTGTCTACCTGGGGGACGTGTCAATTTTGCTGGCTTGGGGGCGTCATGAATCGTCGATCTTCACTTGCAGCGTCAGTTTACATTTGGATTTTTATTTGCCCATCAGGGAGATATGGGGTGATCGTTATTACACCCCACAGGAGGATTCTTTTGATTCCACTGCTCGAGCTCTGGCCCGTAACTCAGTGGCTCCTATAGAGGTTTCCTCGGATGAGGAAGATCCTGAGGACGATCCCGAAGAGCATCCAGACATGATTCCTCCTCATCTTAGGGACTAATACTGTCAATAGCTACTGATGGCTACCAGGGTATATTTTGAGGGCCTGATGTGTCATTACTTTGGTGGGCTATATATTTATGATCTCTTGGGGCATACATGTATAATTTTGCTTTTGTATATTCAGGTGCTGTAATCAAACAAGTTTAATATAATGATATATCGTTGTTCATGTATGTTGGTTTGATGTATGCTTTATTTCTATTTTACTATTCATTACAACTACGTCTTATCACTATTTTTATTAATTATAACAAAAAAAAATACTCGTTAATTTAATCACATGGTTATAGCCAAGTAAATTTACATTCATAAAAAGAACCGGGTCTTAATTTATGTTTTTATTTTCTACATTGTAAATGATAATGTGACGCTCCTTCCTAAAAAAGGGCGTTACAATGAGGTTACTTGTTACCACTTTTATACCTTACTCTAGGTATTGCACAAACTGATATGAATGGTCTATTTTGCCCCATAATAGTGAGGTTACCTGTTACCACTTTTAATACCACACTCAGAGTATGGATACCCAGAATCCTCGCACTTTCAAGCCATAGGGCCATTCATACATAGAAATTAGCAAGCAACAAGTTTGAAAACAAAACATGCATAGTTGTTCATAAAACCATTTAATCAATCCATTGCTTCCCATATTACATTTCTTTATGTACAATCTTTACTTCATACACTTTCCATATAATCACGTTTTCTTTGCATAATAGGGAAGAAAAACCTCAATTGTTAAACTTTTCATTCATACATTACTTTATATGCTTGTAGAGAGGGAGTAACTTACTCAACCTCAATCTACCCTTATCCTTTCTTTATTTTGCTTTCCAATATTATGCTTATCAATCTTATTCATTAACATGCATATATCAATAAACATCTCATATCATTCATTGATATTCATCTTAGTATCTTGCTTATACCAAACTCATCTTATTTATCATTCCTACTAAGTACGTACAATAAATTCTCAACATAAACAATGTCATTCATCCTCAAGTTATATTATAATATCTTTCATTAAGCAATATGCCATTCATTCCATTCCAAAGTCTCATACCATTACTCAACATCTAAATGCCTCAAAATTCCATCCAATTCTTTTCACATACATACTCTATACACAATCACTTTCCAACTCTTAGAAATCATAGTAAACTTATGCATAATCACACTTCACATAACATTATTTAAGCTTATCTTCATCTAATATATCTTAGATTAGCATTATCTTGTATCAAAGATCATACTTTTAGATAAAAGAGTTAAAAATTCACTCTCTACCTCAAGCGCTCAACGATGGGCGCACAAGCACTGGCTAGGCAGCTCCCAGAAAATTTTGCTCTGTTCGTTGGGTGCCTGACACTAGACTAGCAACAACATATTTGGCTGCTGTTCTTCTTTTCCAATCATAATTCTTCAATTTTAATCATGTTTCCAACCAATTTCCAATGCCACAATCATTCAATAACCTTTAAACATACTTCTAATTCCTCAAACTCAGATCAAACAACAATAAAAAAATCAAGAGGAAAATCCTAATTTTTATTCACTCTAAACCAAGGAAAATCAAGAACATATTCATGTTCCAAAGCATCATTCATAATCCAGCCAAACATTTAACAAGCTCAAATGGAAGAGAGACAAGCATAGAAACCATGGTTAGCTCACAAAACCCATTTTCAGTTTTGGTCAAAAACGTGTAGCAAGAAAAGAGAAAACAAAGATGAAGATGTGAAAACTAATCCCTTACCTTAAGTCTTCAATTTGGTTCCTGATTCCTTTTCTTTCTCCTCCATTTTCTCCTTCTTCCTCTCCCTTTTTTTCTTTCTTTGTTTCTGCTGGAAAACCAGTGTGAGAGAGGAGATAAAGAGTGAGATAAAATCCCACTTTTAAAAGGGAATACTAAGGCCACTTTGGTCTTTATCAAAATTTCGTATCTATTAGGAACACTTTGATTTATTAAATCAAGTTTCCTAACTTCCAAAAGCATTAAATAAATCTTAAGATTAATCCAAATTCTTGTTTCATCATTTCCATAATTTTTCATATTTGCTATTCCTTAATCCGGTATTAAAACACTCCCACAATGTCCTTAAAAATACTGAACTGACTCTGTTTGTCCTCAAAATTTAATTACTTCCTCTTTCACACATTTGTGACCTAGAAATAAATTTTTCATATTTATTTTTTTTAATTATGTATTTATACCATTTTCTTGAGTTAAAATAGTCATTTTGCATATTCTGTGTTGCGACAAAGTATCTAAATTAACTCAAAATGCCATAAAATTTAGCGGACATGTTAAAAAGGTACTAAGCAACCTCTGTAACCTTATAGAAGTCTAACATGTTCAAAAAGAGGATGTTACTTTTCTCCTTTCCTTTTTAAAATTTTGTCCACAAAATTTAGTCTTCCATACTAAAAATTCAGAGAACCACCTTAATTACCTTTTATTGTATCCATCTTAACTATTCAAACCTTTAACCAAACTTAGATGTTCATATTCTTTCATTCTACAGAGAGTTACCTTGTAAATAGTTAGAAGATTGAGCTTCCTCTTGCCTTCTTAGAGTATATACCTTTCCTAAACTTGTAATCTAGGATAGGGTATAACTTCATGCCTCTATTGACACCTACTAACATAGTGCCCTAGTTGATCACACTCATAACACACCAAACAAGGTTTGTCGCCACGTTGTCTTCTTCCATACTTAGGGTATCTAGGCTTCACAGTTTCCATTTTATTTTAGCTCATTTCTATTTTGTGAATCGTTGGGTGTAAGATCACATTCCTCTTCCTCTTCGCCTATCATTTTCCTCTTTTGAAGATTCGTGATAATCTGCCTAATGTGAAACTTCGATTCAGTAGTCTCCATAATTTTTACACTTCTTGACTAAAGTGGGAAAAATCCCTAATTCCCATAGGCCTGGCAAATCTTTTAATTTACATTCCCTCAATCTAGATTCAAACTTGACACACTTTTAATTTTTGTTTGGGTTGAGCCTAACATAAGAGGAAAACTTGAAGAGTTCCCCAAACTTCACTTCATTTCATATTATACAATGGACATACACCTTTGTGTTAGTTTCAAAAATATTCCACTTCTTTATTATCTTATGTATTTCTTAGAAAACACTTGTTTAAGAAAGTCTCCCTAAATGCCTCCCATATTACATAAATACGTGCAACTTCCAATAATCTTATTGAATTCGTCCACTGATTCTCTGCTTTGCCCGTTTCCTTAAAAGTTCAACCAAATTAGGAATTTCCTTAATTTATTTATTTATTCTTTGAGTCCCTTCCTTTCAACACATTGCAAGAGTAAAACATTGCCAAATCTTCTAAGGCGAACCTAATTCCATCCATGTGAATATGTGTTTTCCCGTTATCATGTACAATGTTGCAATTTTCATTTTGGCAGTATACATCTTCAATAATTTAAACCTTTATAGTTACCAAGTCAATTTTGAGTGCTAAGGTATTAACAGAATGGGAAAAACCCTAGCCACATACTTGTCCACATTAGCTAACATGTAAGCATGCATGAATAAAGATCTAGCTCCAAACATTGTCTTATTTGACAAAATGTAATATGCCTTCTCATCTTCAGAAGAATATGATTTCATTCTAACAAAATAACATTTCACAAAGAAGTTATGGGGTCCTTCTTATTTTCCAAACTTCCTATAGAGAGTATCAGCTTATTGAACACTGGTCCCAAAATTCCTTACATTCATCTCTTCAACAAATTTAACAACCAAAACATTATCATTACCTAGTGATTGATATAAGTGTGTCTGTATATTATATAAAATAAGGCATACGAATCTCAAGCTCCCATATGAAGAAACATAATAGTGATATACATGTGGCTCATGAGAATCTCATTCAAAATACAATTGTCGTTCCCTTTCACCTTTGATGTATCTGTGGAAACTTGTAAATTCCACCAATTGGTTCCTCAAACCTACGACTTTCTATACTATCCTATTCGGGTTACCACTTGATTCATTCGAATAGAAAACTATAGATAAACAAGCTGAAAACTTTAAGATGACAATGTTTCTGCCCTTTTAATTCTATACCAATTTCTTAAATTTATAATATCTAACAACACCACATCTTATGTAAAAAAGAATTGTAACTCAACAACAAACTCTGATGAATATTTCCATATTGATACTTATACCTTCTCAATTATATAGTCAGAAAACATAACTCGATATAGATCTTCGAAAGTTATGACCTTCCAAAAAAGTTCATTTCAAACCAGATTGAAAGATCCTACTGCTCTTTATCTTTGTTGGAAGTCCTTCATATAATATAATAGTTTTACTGCAAACATAACATCCTAATTAATTTATCAAACTCAGCTTACTTCAATATTACTTTCTATATTTTATGCACTTCTAGCTCTATATTCCATCGTAAGTTAGCTTTTCTTTATATTACAGAAATTAATATCTAACTTCAACATTTAACTCCCAATTAGTAATAGATTCACTTCCCTAAGCTCTAGATAATCATGGGAATTTTGATACCAGTTGCTGAGATGAATTGGCTTCCATCCTGATAAACTCTTATTAACAATAGCAATACATTCCCTCATAGCAATTACCACCATCTTAGTTCTCTCAACATATTACAAGTACCATCTCTAGTACACTCCATAACCCATAACTCAACTTCACTAAACTTATGCTTCATATCGCCTTATCAAGATGCTACCTTGCTTCAATTCAAGAAATTCCACTCTTTTATCTTCTTACTTATTCTTCAGGAATATTTATCCAAAGAGGTCGATCTAAATACTTTCTAATTCACTTATACACCAACAACTTCCATTAGTTGTCTCAAACTCACCACCAATGCTCCACTTCTCCATTTAACATAAAAAAAGCAACTGACACCTTTTATTCACCTAGACAATTTGTTACCTCAAATATCTTCTTCCTTTCACTTAGTTTCTCTTCAGCTTTTATTTAGTTGGGCTCACCTCGAAATGACAGAAGGTTCAGTTATCTAAATTCTAAGAGATCATGGAAGTACTAACTCCTTACTATAACTATTTCCTCAACTAGTGGATTTAGTCTTATTCTTTTCATCATGCTATTGATAGCCTCAGTCTACTCCCATCTTGTTGTATTAGTAACTTCTGTCCGTTCGCTAGTGGCAATGCTCCATTCTCTTATCACTTTCATCATCGGTCTAAGTATCTCAGACATATCATTATTACCCTTTCTAAAAGCTTTCCTATTTTCCCCCATGTTCGCCTAGGAGGTGTCATAATTTCCTATTCACACAAAACAATACATATTGAGTTGGGCAGACTCAATAGCATGTAACAATGTGACAGTAACTATTAACATCCAGTCCTAAGGTTGCCATGCAATTCTATTCATATATCTCACATTGAGATAAAAGAATGCATGACACAAACAAAAATGTTTAAACATGCCCAAAAGCATAGTCAGTCTATTCCCCGGCTCGATAAGACGAACTACTCTGATACCAAAATATAACAACCTAATCCTTAATACTGTAGCATACCTTATGTATACTAAGTATATAGGACTAAGTATGCCACTTTTGAGACTTAAAATCTAATTACGTAACCTGGATAGCAACTATTAACGAATAAATAAATAGAGCCTTTAATAAAAGTAAAAAAGTAAGACATTTTACACCTCTGCAAACTTACTTTTTACCAAAAACATTTGTTTGATATGCCTGAGATTACAAACTATTACAAAGAACTAATCATCTTAATTTAATTACAAAACCATTAATCTAAATACATAACTAATATAATTACATAAGCTGCTCTGCTAATGCTCGATCCTTTTATCCTGTGCTTGCTTGGATCCTCCTCTGGATTTATCATGGAAATAGAAAATACTCGGGTGAGAATTAACAATTCTTAGTAGTACATTTTAAAAGCGTGACATCACAATAAATTCAGTTATTTCAGGAAAAAACAAAGCTTTTGTCTAAAACTTAACATATATAAATATATAAATAAGTTAGAGAGGTGGCAAACAACCAAAATTGGTCCTCTCTTATCCTGAAACAGAGATTAATTATTATCCTTTATGAAAATCATTTGCACACTCCATTCAATCACACAGTTTCAAATTTAGTTCTTTATCAAAATCAATTCAAGTATTAACACCAAGTATACATAACTTACATCATATCTATATTCATCTTTCATAATGAAACATAAATTAATAATAATCCACATCAATTATCATACATCAACATAACCACTATATTTCATTCTTTCGGGACACTCTCAAGTTAGGCATCAACCTTGATCTTTATTAATTTAACTTTAAGAAAACAAGACAATTGCCCATACAATTGCCATTTTATACAATGCATGGTGATGTATGATTATGCCTAATGGAAGCGCTAAGGTATGACTATGCAATGCTTTTAAAAGATTTTGTTTTAGAAAACACATGTTACTTGCACATTTCTAAGACAACCTCTATTTCGGGATGCCCTCTTGTTCCCTATCTATCTTGGGTAGGAAGGAGTAGGAAGCCCTTTTGTTCCTTACCTCTTTTCACTACCTGGTATGAGTGGTCTATTTCACCCTACCATAGTGAGGTTTGTAACACCCCAAAAATTATTTGTTTCATGATATATATTCATTTTATAATATTTGTGACTTTTGAGAATTTTTTTGAAATTATTTAAATTATTTTATTATTTTAATATATTCATGATTTGCATGCACGCAGAGCGAGGCTAGGAAAATAAAATATTTTCCTTGAGGCCGAAAAACTTTGGACTGCGAAAACATTGACAGGGGATTTTATTAAACTTGAGGTCAGACACAGTTTACGAAGTTTTATTTTTTGAGATTTTATCTGATAAATAAAATCGTGGTACGTTTTATTATCCGTTGGACGATAAATACTATTTTTGCTAACTATAACTTTTGTCCACTAGATAA
The DNA here is from genome assembly GCA_029884595.1 of Ormosia semicastrata. NCBI lineage: Eukaryota > Viridiplantae > Streptophyta > Magnoliopsida > Fabales > Fabaceae > Ormosia > Ormosia semicastrata. Next base: position 34,647,398 of record JAQQTO010000048.1, on the reverse strand, counting down.
TAGCGTTAGTAGAGTGTTAGTCATCTTTTCTAAAGAGCACTTTAATGACATCACTAAGATGACATCATTACCATGACATCACCCTTGACTTTTTCAAAAAATGTTTAAAGCTTCTCAAGGAAGCTTTGTATCAAGCTTCTCAAGGAAGCCACTTCTCTCTCTCCTCCTTTGTGAACCCCATGGCCATTGGGGGGAAAAGATAACAAAAAATTGCCATCTTTTCTCTTTACCACACATTCACTTTTCACTTTTTCATTTCAAAACAAAGTTTCACTTTTTCCTTTCTCTCACTTTTTCTCTCTTCTCCATTTTCTCTCCATCGTCATGGCCATAACACCATTGTTGGCCACCTAAGCTTGCTTGCTCAAGCCAATCTAGATTCTTGAATCCTCTCATCATCTTGAAGCTTTTCTCTTTAGTGATCATCTCTTGATTCCTCCATCTTCATCACTTTCTACCAAGCCCTAAAACTTGAAGCTTTGAAGTAAAGTTATTGACTTTCATCTTTTCTCTTCTCATTTTTATGATCCTTGGTCACCTTTGTGATCAAGGACTCCTCTTTTCAAGCTTTGGTTGTTGATTGTGTGAGTTTAACTATCCTAGGATTTTCTTGGTTGTGGTGGACGAAAATTTGAAAGGAAGCATCACAGAGCTTGCTTTCTTTTCTTGTCTCTTTAGGTAAGAGGGAGATCATCCTCTTCAACCTATCATGGTATTGAGGAACATGTTTTTGTGTTGATGGTGAGGAATCCATGTGTGGGTTGCTTACTTTGTTGTGTGATTTTTGGTAATGTTGCAATTGGTTGTGTTGTATGACTTTAATACTTGCTATTGTGTAATTTGATGGATTGAAATGCCTTGAATGCTTGGATGTGTATATGAAAAGTAAGGGATTCTTACCCCTTTTGTTTAGAGGCTCATGGCCAAGAGGCCCATGATGGGTCCATGAAGGAATTTTTGTGCTACTTTGGGACTTAAGAAATCAAGTAATAAGTAATTAATAATGTGATGAAAATTTTAGGTTCCTAACCCTTGGGAGGTCACGGCCATCTAGGGCACCCATTGACAAAATTTTTGTATTAATTAAAACTTAGGTAATTAGGTGATTAGATAATTAATTAGGAATTCATAATATGGAAAGAATGGATAATAAAACTTTATCCTATAGCCTAGAGTGATTTTTGGACAAAGAAAGAACATGAGTGTGGGTGAGGTTGTAAGGAGCTTAAAATAACTTCCTTAAGTGAGTTTGAACTAAAACAAAGGAAATAACTTATCTAATTAAAAGTAATAAGGATTGGATGGAAGATACTAGAGAATTTCCCTAGAGAGGTTAGTAGAAAATAATAATGAAAATTTAGGCATGATTTACATATCAAACTTTAAAAAGTATGCTTTCACCCTTGAGATTTGGACAATGACTTGTTGTGGGTCCATTGTTTGTGTGTATCTGCAAGTACAGGGGTCAACAAGTAATATATGAGAGTAGAGTATCGTGTCCCAAGGGATTGACAATTAGAGAAATGCTAAACTTAACCAATTTCTGCAAATTCTTATCCAAGCAATCAAATTGTGAGAGTGAGTTTCAATTAAAATAATAAATTAAAAGAAACAAAGCGAGAAAGTATCGAACACCAATTCCACAAGAGAAAGATGAGAATGATTAAAGCCTAGGGGTCCCTATTCACTTGCTACTTCAATGAATAACTTGCAACTCACATGCATCTAACAATGAGTTGGTTTTGTTAGCTAAAACAAGCAATAGATAAAAGCCTATGTCTAGGACAATTACCCATGTGAAACCTAGTTAATCCACTATGTGTCCATGTGAATTAGCATAAAGAATCACCCATTGAGACTAATTATCAAACACTTACTATGCATGACTAATGGGTATGTGTCCATCCCATTAGCTAATCAACACACTCAACCCAATAGAATGTAATTGAACATACATCAACCATATCATATCTATATTCACAACACCCTATTTCTAGTTCAATTAGAATACTAAAATCATGCAATTGATGGCCAATCAACAATAAGCATTAAGCATACATATGGAAGAACAAAACCAATTTCATTAATAGAAACCCAACAAATTTACAAGATATTCAAATCTATAGCAAGATCCTAGAGAGCCCCTAGATTAGAGTTTAGTTACACATCATGAAAGAAGAGAAAACATATGGAATCATAGAACCCATCAAGTTACAAATCAAGAGAGAAAAGGGAAAGAAAGAACAAAAGTGGAGAGAATCCAAACTTGATCTTCTTTCCTTGATCTTGATTCTTCACTTGAATCACCTCTATCTTGAGTGATTTTCTCCTCCTCCTACTTTCTCTAGGGATTTCGTGCTTGTTCCCAAAACTCTCTCTGCAGAATGCCCTAAAAAATTAGATAAAAATGGCCAAATTCGGGGACCAGGGCTTTCCCACACCTAGGCGTGTTTTTCCCACGCCTAGGTGTGGTTATGAAACACGTGCTGTCAGGTGCTGGTCACACCTAGGCATGACTTTTCCATGCCTAGGCATGAGTGTCTCTGTCTGAAATTCCTGAAATCCTAGAGTGCCACGCCTAGGCTTGGTTTTTGCACACCTAGGTGTGAGTTTGTCAAGCCTAGGCGTGGGTTAGCAACAGCATCTCTTTTTTTACTTTTTTTCCCAAAATCGAACTCCTTTTTGAGTTCCTTGGCCCTTCCAAAGCTTTTCCATGTTGAATACCTACATCAAGACAATGTCAAAGTCCATCAAATTATGATCAATCTAATTTCTTTAAATAAAATCCTCAAAGATTCAATTCTCAATAATTTGAGTTAACAAGCTTAAATCATTAAAGTCATACATGAATTGAACTTTTGGCCTATAAAACTTAAGGATAGCATGCTCATATACATTCAAAATCAAGTGAAATAACTTCATTTCTAGAAGTTATCATCCATAAGTGGGACCAAGGATTGTTGATAATTGATTGGGCCTAACATGACGTGTAATCATGGATAAGTCACACTATTATTGAATATCTGTATATATGTGCATTGAGTCATCATGCATTGTGAAAGTCCGTTGGACTCTATTTGTAAGGCTGTATGCCTAGGAGATGAATCACACTTACGTGCAGGTGCGAGTAGACTAGTGTAGGTCATTTGTTGACCTTGGGGGCGTCGAGGTGCGGGTATCTCACAATGGACAATTGGTAGCTCCTCTGTGTCATGGGACAGACACTGTCCTATATCGCGATCTTGTGAAGAATGCCTTGTATAAGTCATGTTGTGCAATTTGTTGATATTGAAAGCACTTGATTTAAGGCTAATAAGATACAGGCATGTCTCCTTGATCATTCTCTCTGATGTTGTGTCTAGCTCCATGGAGTAAGATTTTGGTACCTTGTGCATGTGTATAGTCTGTCAACATATTTATCTGGCATAAATATATATGATTATAGAAATGTTTCTTTTAATGATGTTATGATTATCTGTATTATTAAATGGTTTATCATCTGAATCTTGATGCTGTTTATTATGTTGTCATGCTATAAGGCATCCTGTGCCGTTTCTGATTCTTTACTGCCATAACTCCATTGATGTTGAATATCTCACCGCTTTCCTGTATTCTATTATTTTGTTTATATCTCTACTTCTTAAAAGAACGAGACGAGGAAGATCTTGAGTTTCCTAGTTTTGGGGCAAGTTAGTATTCTGTTTGACATGGCATCCCGATGAAATTTCCTTGGGTATACCAGACCGAGGTTCCACGGAGGCATTAACTGCTGGCACATTGACTTGATCATTGAGCATTTTGTCTACATGGGAGATATGACTGTATCTTTGGCTTGAGGCCGTTATGATCCACCTGTCTTCTCTTTTGACGTTTCTGTATGGCTGGAGTTCTACATGCCGATGCATGAGGTGTGGGGTGACTGTGAGTATACTCCACACGAGGATTCATTCCTATCTTCTGCACAAGCTCCTGCTCGTGAATCTATTGCTCCTGTGAGGATTTCCTCTTCTGAGGAGGATCCTATGGAGGAACTTGAGGAGGACCCCTCTGAGGCTCCTTCTCAATAGTTTGTTGGGGGCGTGATACTTTTTGTAGCCTTGGTGGCTGTCTGTGTTTATATTTTTGGGCATGTAAAGCTTCTGCTTTCTTTTGCTAAAACTGTTAATGTATTTAATGACTTATGTTATGTATCTATATATATATATGGTATATATCTTTTGTATGAATGTATAGTTTGATCTCTACGTTCAGTTCCGTTAAGTTTATGTTTTCCGCTTACAAAAGGAAAAAAAATAAATAATAAAAGAGAATTACTACGTTAGGATATTTTATTGATAAACAAGTTAATACCTATAGATAAAATAAACTGGATCTTAATAGTTTTATTTTGAGTCATGTATGTTTGGTGTGACGTCCTCCTCCCAAAAAAGAGGGCGTTACAAGGTTACCTGTTACCACTTTTATACCTCACTCTAGGTACTGCACAAATTGACATGAGTGGTCTATTTCACCCCACATAGTGAGGTTACAGTTACCACTTTTAATACCACACTCGGGGTATGAGTACCCAGAACCTTGGCACTTTCAAGCCATAGGGCCATTCATACATGAAAATTAGCAAGCAATAAGTTTGAAAACAAAACATGCATAGTTGTTCATAAAACCATTTAATCAATCCATTACTTCCCATATTACATTTCTTTATGTACGATCTTTACTTCATACATTTTCCACATAATCATGTTCTCTTTGCATACTAAGGAAGCAAAACCTCAATTGTCAAACTTTTCATTCATACATTACTTTATATGCTTGTAGAAAGGGAGTAACTCACTCAACCTCAATCTACCCTTATCTTTTGCTTTCCAATATTATGTTTGTCAATCTTACTCATTAACATGCATATATCAATATGCATCTCAATATCATTCATTGATATTCATCTTAGTATCTTGCTTACGCCAAAATCATCTTTTTTATCATTCTTACCAAGTACGTACAATAAACTCTCAACATAAACAATGTCATTCATCCTCAAGTTATAGTATAATATCTTTCATTAAGCAATATACCATTCATTCCATTTCAAAGTCTCATACTATTATTCAACATCTAAATGCCTCAAAATTATATCCAATTCTTTTCACATACATACTCCATACACAATCACTTTCCAACTTATAGAAAAATCATAGTAAACTCATGCATAATCATACTTCACATAACATTATTTAAGCTTATCTTCATCTAACATATCTTAGATTAGCATTATCTTGTATCAAAGATCATATTTTCAGAGAAAAGAGTTAAAAATTCACCCTCTACTTGATGGGCGCTCTAGCGCTCAACAATGAACACCCAGCCAGCGCCTAAAAAATTCTGCTCTGGTCGTTGGGCACCTAGGCGCCCAAATGCTGGCGCCTAGACCAGCAGCAGCACATTCGACTGCTGTTCTTCATTTCCAATCACATTTCTTCCATTTTAATCATGTTTCTAACCAATTTCCAACACCACAATCATTCAATAACCTCTAAATATACTTCTAATTCCTCAAACTCATATCAAACAACAATAAAAAATTAAAAGGAAAACCCCATTTTTATTCACTCAAAACCAAGGAAAATCAAGAACATATTCATGTTCCAAGCATCATTCATAATGTAACACCTCCTCCGAAGGGTATCACATTCGTACTAACTCCTTATAAATAATTAACCAAGATGTAAAATAATTAATTTTATTTAAACATGGGTTTCAAAATTTCTTTTTCCCAGATAACAGAAACTTTACTGAATTAGAAAAAAACACAAAATATAGGAACTAAATAAAATACATCTCTCGCATATAACATAGATTCATGACGTCTTTATTACATAAAACCTATATATTCTAGGCAATATTTAATTATCACATATAAACTTGACCTGGCCCAAGCCAAAACACCTGGAGAGTAAGGTTCTGAACCTGATCCTCTTCCAGATTCTCTAAAGGCACATTCTCTGGTCGGGACGTGTCTCTTTGAACAAGAGTCCGAGCAGTTGACTCCGTAGAGTCTTCACTAGGCAAACGGTGAGCAATGTCCCATAGTTTTACAATACGCATGGAAAACTCTACATGTACACAAGCAGCATTATATGTAATAATAGGGTTTCCATGGTAGGTATCGCTCTAGGATAGAGTCACCTCTCCTATATAATTAAAACGTTCAGTAGTTGAATCAACACACCAGGCGTCAATCCCATCGTGGAACTGTGCTTGCATATAATCAGAGAAATTCCTTCTTGCAGCCATCGTAGTCTTCACAAACGTAGGTGTAACACCCCCTCCGAAGGGTATCACATTTCAAATTAACTCCTTATAAATAATTAATTATCCAAGTTATAAAATAATTAATTTTATTTTAAATACAAATTTCAAAATTTCTTTTTTTTTTTTTGCGGGAAACATCAATTGATTAAGTTAAAGTAACTCAAAATATAATAACTGAATAAATTATTTTTCATTTAAACAAAGTTTATTACAACTACACATTCATTATTTTTACATACCCAAAAACATAATACCTAAGATATGAGCCATTGTCAGAAGACAAATTCCTTAGCTGAGAATGTCTCGACCGATAGAAATTCGACCCAAGGATATATCGAAGTTCTCTCTAGGAGTATAGTGAAATTCATTCCACAACTCCCTAATAGGTAAAATTTTCTCTACATAAGCAACTGTATAAAAATGAAGTAACGATTCCATGGCGAGTCCTACTTATTGATAGAGTAATATCACCACAATACTATATGTGCCCTGTGTCCCAATAGACACACCAAGCAGCAGCACCTTCAAGAAACTGTAGCCTATAGAAATCTAGTTGACCCCTCCTTGCCGCCATCGTAGTCTTTACAGACGTAAACATAAAAATAGAAATAGATAGAATAAAACAGCAAAAAGGTGAGATCACCTACGCCAATACTAACATGGTAGCATGGAGATAAACACATACAATATATCATACAGATACATCATACCATCAACATTATTTATCATCATAACAGATGTAATAAATAATAATTACGATCATGCCCTCAATAATATCCAAATATTTAACAATTCAATAATCATAAATTATAATTATGATAATGCCCTTAATATTTTCCAAATATTCAACAGCTCAAATATCACACATATATCAATACTCAATAATTATACATATGCACATAAACTCAATTTTCCTACTCCATGGAGCTAAAACCCAGGTCGAAGAGAGTGATCGAAAAGATCTGTCTATATCAACATGCCTCAGACCACGTGCTATATGTATTTGCACATCTAGCATATATACGACAGTCTTTATCAGATCTTGATTAAGAATAGTGTCTCGGTCAGGATCATTGGTGTGTTGCGTTGGTCAAACCCGTGGTACAGAAGAGCTACCAATTGTCCACTATAGGCAACCCGCACCCCGACGCCCCCAAGGTCAATAAGTGACTTACACTACGCATATCACACTCACTCAAGAGGTGTATTCTCTCCTAAGCAATTAGTCTCATACAGTCCATCGGACCTTTCCAATGCATGTACAATGCACCATTCTCAGTTCAAATTCATCATCTCATATTCAGGGTTCACACATTGGTCCAAAAGTATCTTTACTGTATTTTCGTCGTGTAATCATATTTTCACATTTTCTCAATCGCGTAGCTAAAATTACTACTTTTAAATCATGTAAAATATGTCTAACGTATTTTAAATCTAAAATAAGATTTTTCTCATTTAATAACAAAAATTAACCTTATTTTCATTATTTGCCTATTAGTCCTTCTATACGATAATATTTACATAATAGCCCCTCTTCAAATAATATTTCCAAAATAGTCCCTCATTAAATAATATTTGTAATAAAGTCCATTTTTTAAAAAATATTTTCAATATAGTCTCTCTAAAAGTATAATTTTCAATATAGTCCCTCTAAAAATTAGTATTTCTACTGTTTCCCAAAAAATTATATTTCATAGTTTTACTTGAGATATTATAGCTCAAATCAATCCTCTTTAAAATAAATTGAGGTTCAAACACTTTCAACCTTTCTTTTCCATTCATATACGAAAATTCCATTTTTCAAGTGACAAAACACTTTGTTTCCATTTCTTTAATCCTTATACTTGATCAATTATATTTCCATTTTGAAATCACTTTGTCTCACAAAATCAAGGCAATACAAACTTCAAAAATCATGGTACATGGCCATTGAAACCATTATATAATTTTTCCTTCTAAATCAACTAAGTTTCCTTCATATTTTTACACAAACAAAACCATTAAAATTCCTCCAAAAACCGTGAACACTTGATTTTTGAAACCAACCCATCTTTTCTTTTTCCTTTCCTTTCTAATCATCAAATCATGGCATACGTATACATATTCATCATATCATATAATCAAGCATACCTTAAAGCAATAAAATCACATAAAGCATGCAAACACAAATAAATAATTTAAAGCACATAAACACTCACACATAATTACACAACCAAGGATATGAATCCTCATATGGATTCATCATCCATTAAACCCAAGATTCATCTCTCACCACCATATTTGGTTGGTGAGATGGATCTCCCTCTTACCTGGTTGACGCTTCCTAGCTCTTTGTAAAACTCTCTTTGTATCAATCTTTCACCACCAAATAGATCTTAGAATCACAACAAACACATACAAATTAGTATCTAAAGCTTGATTAAGATGACCATAGATCAAACATGGTCTTAGGATTCTAAAAATCAAATAAAAAGCCAAGTTTCAAGATTTTTACCTTGAAACCCTAGAACTTAAACCCAAGATTCAAGCATGAAGATGATGGATTTAGACTAAAGTCTCAACATCAAAGAGTCTTAGAATGATGTAAGGATTCAAGAAATATGATTTGTTAAAATTAAACAAACTTGGATAGTGATGCTTGAGTGGTTGGCCGTGAGCCACTCCAAGAAACAAAGCAAGGCTTTTTGATCTTTAACTTGAAGAACAAGGTTGAAAATGATAGAACTAGGCCAAGATCTTAACTACAAAGTATCTTAGGATTATGTATAGGTTCTAGATCTAAGGTTGTATAAAATTATTGAAGCTTGGAAGTGAGATTTAGAAGTGAAGACGAAATGGGTTAAGAGAAGAAGAAAATGGAGTTTACGGTGTTTGTTCTTGGTGTTCTTGAATAATTGGAAGAGAGAGAAGAGAGAAAATGGTTTAAGTGTTACAAAAGTGAGGAAATGAAATGAAATGGACAAGCTCCTAAGTGTGCAGCCGTGGGAGTGCTTGTGTAGAGGGTTTAAGGCTTGTTTTGCAAGATTAAGCATAAGCACATGGGCTCACATGAGTGCACATGACCTTGGTCATCAAGTGGTCATCAATTGGTCATGAGAGATGAATCAAGAACCTCCTAGAAAACACTAGCTAGCCGTGGAACTCACTTAGGAAAACTAACCAAATCTTAATTAAATTGTTTTCTAGTTGCACTTAAGCTAATTTAATTAGTTACCTAGCTTACCATCTAGCTGCAATTAAATTAATTTAGTTAAGTCATTTTGTTACATTCTAACTAGTTAATTACTTTATTATAATTATGTCATGTTTCTAAATAATTAAATATTTATCTAGTAACTAGCTTCTAATTATTTAGCAACTAAATTAGTTCATTTAGTTACTAATTAGACTATTAGGATAACTAAGTTAGATTATCTAGTTACTTAACTAATAAATCTAGCCATTTTTTTTGACTAAATCTTAACCATTAAAATCAACTTCATCTCCTAACCATTGATTGAATCTAAGGTTAATATCATAAGCTTCTTTATCAAGATTGCTTTTACACCATTGATTAGATCAACGGTGAGGATCTAAGGCTTCTCCATCAAGTTTTCCATCCAACGGTTCACAACAAAGTTCAGCCACTATGTTTGACCAATTCCTATTGGTTATCATAAAGCTTAGTAATGATGAGCCATCATGATCCTTAAGATATTAATTGAGATATTTTCAGCTTTCATAATTACACTTAAGATATTTTATTAAGATATTTTTTCAGTAGATATTTATTCTTAGATATTTATTAGATGAGTCATCATAGAATTTTCTAGAACAGATGAGTCAGTATGGTGAGTCGTAGTGCAAAGTCACCTGCTGAGTCATTAAGATATTTTTCTAACAGATATTACCCAATGGATAACAGCTACTGTTATTATTATACAATGGATAATAAAAAACTCAGATATAAAAAATCTCTATCAACTGTTCCTGGTTTTGGGTTTAGTAAGATCTCCCGATCCCGCCTTGACAGTCTGAATTTTTCTGGTCCAAGAAAAATTTTTATTTTTTCGGGCCCGCCTCGGGTCCACCCCGGGCTCACACACAACTTAAAATAACACTAAAATAATAAAAAACTCAGAAAGTTCTACAAAAATTCACAAAAATCATAAAAATTATAAAACTCATATATTTTCAGAAAAAATGAAATTCGGACTTACAGTTTTCAAGATAATATTAAAATATTAAAATAATATTAAAATAATCAAAATAATTTAAAAATTCCTAAAAATTCACAAAAACTCTTAAATATTATAAAACTCATTTATTTGAAGAAAAACAAAAAATCGGGGTGTTACAATTCTCCCCCTCTAAAAAAATTTCATCCTCGAAATTTCTCTTACATAACACACAAAAAGTTGTTACTCCTATATTTTGTCTTCAACTTTCACGTAACATCTCTAGTTATATCGTTGCAGATGAGCCTTCTACTTTTCTTGGATTTCCTCCATTAGATTATTCAAATATTAATCGTAGCCCCTTTGGAAATTTTTAGCTGTCATCTCTTCTTTGTATCAGACTCTTCTTGATCGAACATGTACTCCAAACTCATGTAATCACCGTAGACATTGTAGAAAAGAAATGTCTTTAGATCTTCAACGTAAAATAGCCATCGTAAAATCTAAAACATAAATTCAGATAATTTTTCTCATGCGATTTCCTTGCCTTGAAAGGTACGTCACTACCACTTCTTTAATCAAAATTCGCACTTAAACAGCTTCGCGTATAACTTCTTCTTTCACCTAAATCTAATAATAATCGGAACGTAAATCGATCTTTGGAGACAGCGGCTTCCTTCATTTGATCTTCTAGTTTCCATTTTGTATCTCCTGTCGCACTGTTCTAGATTTCCTTCTCCAAGGTAAGTTGTTTCATTTGCTTATCTTTAATCTTAACAGAAAATGTCTCATAGGTCAAGTTCTCTTCTAATTGTACTGCATTTGATACTATGACATAGTTTAAATAAAAAATAATTCCCTCAATTAGGATTCACGGAAGACATTATGAAGATTAGAAAAAAATGATAAGACTATTTGGTAGATTACCGGATTTATCCAACAAAGAATTTGATATAGTTTGATAGTGTTGGGAATTACGGATACATCACGCAGTGGAAAACAGGGATTCCCACCAAGGATCCATGTGAAAAAGCCATAATCTGAGTTTTTTAATGATTTACCTCTTGAAGCGTGAATCACCAACACCGTAATAGAAATGATGTCTCTGCGGTATCCACACGAACAGACTCACGAATGTCCAATGTCCGCAAAGAGGAGCCTCACGTCTCTCACACAGTGCTAGCAGCGAAGAGAAGAGAAGAAACTTGTCGCTCTCTCACTCACTTTTTCTGTAGGTGCAGCTAGAGTTCTGAATTGTGTATCTTAGTAGCCCCTTAGCAGTACTATTTATAATAGTGACTGCCTTAAGTGAGTGTGAGCAGCAGCAAGGTAAGCTGTGTAACCCTAGACCCATCTGTTATGAGTTTGGCCCATATTTGAATTCGGGTCCAACTTGGATCCATTGCTCCAATTTTAGTTTGCTTTATGTGTGTGACCCTACAGGTTCTTATTACGTTGGCAGTAATATTAAAATCTCATTTTAATATTACAAGCAGTGAGCAGTATCTAGCAACACATCGCTGCTACCCAAGTAATAAGAATGTCAGTGATTTGACATAACCTTTCCGTGACCAATGTTTTCGTGTCGTTTAGTCCTTTTGTCAAGATATCTAGATTGAACACAAGGCATGGAATGCGTCACCCTTGTATAGTCCAATCATTCGTTTTGTGATACTCGAGTAGACTTTGTAATAACAAATGAAATCAATATCTCATATTGACTCATTTGAGCATGGCCATGCATTTCACAGTCTCACTCAATCAGGGGGCCCGAAGATATCGCTCCTGTTATGTAGTAGTGACAAATCCCATCTAGGTCACTTACATCCCTCTGCATGATTTGCGGTATGTCCAATAACCAACTTTATAATCACCTTGTTACAGATAAAGTTTGATGGTATTAAAACACAGAACTCCTCATGTAGGAATCGTAGTGATTTCAGGTCAAAGGACCACAGACATCATTGTCGCTATGAGAATCGCTTATGACATTCATGTAACAATCCATGTAGCGTTCTCATGGTGGGTCAATCTAGTACATCATTACTCTAATGTGTACCCATGTGAAGACTTGATATCTCATATCCATGACCCGTGAGATGTGGTCATCAGTCTATGCACATATTAGTACTTATGGCTCTTTCCACACTTCAAACACTTCATTGGTGATGCCACAGTCTGACCAAAATCATTGCCACTAGTACTTCCTCCCTTTGTTCGTTGTTGCTTCCCCAGTGGTCGTACATATGACTTTTGCTGAAATCGTTTGACCTTACATTTCTGTCCTAATTGAATCTAAGGTTAATATCAAAAGCTTCTTTATCAAGATTGCTTTTACACCATTGATTAGATCAACGGTGAGGATCTAAGGCTTTTCCATCAAGTTTTCCATCCAACGGTTCACAACAAAGTCTAGCCACTGTGTTTGACCAATTCCTATTAGTTATCATAAAGCTTAGTAATGATGAGCCATCATGATCCTTAAGATATTTAATTGAGATATTTTCAGCTTTCATAATTACACTTAAGATATTTTATTGAGATATTTTTCCAGTACATATTTATTCGTAGATATTTACTAAGTGAGTCATCATAGAATTTTCTAGAATAGCTGAGTCAGTATGGTGAGTCATAGTGCAGAATCATCAGCTGAGTCATCAAGATATTTTTCTAACAAATATTACTCAATGGATAACAGTTACTGCTATTATTACACAATGGATAATAGAAAACTCAGATATAGAAAATCTCTGTCAACTGTTCCCGATTTCGGGTTTAGTAAGATCCCCTGATTCCGCCTTGACAGTCTGAAACTTTTTGATCCAGGAAAAATTTATTTTTTTGGGCCCGCCTCGAGTCTACCCCGAGCCCACACACAACTCAAAATAACACTAAAATAATCAAAAACTCAGAAAGTACTACAAAAATTCACAAAAATCATAAAAATTATAAAACTCATATATTTTCAGAAAAAATGAAATTCAGACTTACAGTTTTCAAGATAATATTAAAATATCAAAATAATATTAAAATATTCAAAATAATTAAAATTTTCTAAAAATTCACAAAAACTCTTAAATATTATAAAACTTATTTATTTCAAGAAAAATGAAAAATCGGGGTGTTACAGTAGGCATAAAAATAGACATAGATAGAATAATATAGCAAAGAGGTGAGATCCCCTACATCAATACTAGTATGGCAGTAAAGAAAAGATACGAACAACAACTGTGTTCCATACACACAGTCCATAGAATAATATAAAATCAGCAGATATATTTCATAGCATTTAATAGATAAATAATCTAATAAACTTACAAATGCAATATCAGACATAATGATAATACCACAATCATATTATTCACAATAATACCATATCACAACAGTATAAATGTTGACTATGCATATGTACACAAACTCATTCCTACTCCATGGAGCTAAACACAATTTTAGAGAGAAGATCCATAAGATATGTCTGTCACTAGGCTATCGTGGCCAAAATTGCTATATTTATCAATTTATCAAAGTACACATCAGGCATTGGACAAGATATTCTACATTAGATTGTGATTAGCGATAGTGTCTCGGTCTGGATCATCGGTGTGTTTGCATTAGTTTGATCCATGGCACAGGGGCGCTAATAACTGGCCATTGTGGAAAACCCACACGCCGAATCCCCCAAGGTCTATATTTGACCTACACTACGACCAGCGCACCCGTACTTAGGTGTAAATCAATCACCCAAGCCCATAGCCTTAATTAATAAACGAATACGCTTTTCTATGCATGATGTATGATCCAAATACACATACTGTTATTAATCACACAGTATTTCATATTCACACGCCATCACTTAGCGATCTCATTATTCAACATAATCGGGTCAAACACCGCTAAACCGTCCCCAATGGTATTAAATCAACCACCCATACAATTGTCTAATGCCATTAGTATCAATGATATTATATAACCGCCCATACAATTACATAATACCAATGATCCACTCGGGTCTAGCACCTTTGCCCTACAGTAAAACTCGCTGTTCCTCTTAATCGCGTAGCGATATTATCGCATTTTCACAATCGCGTAATATTTTTGTAGCATTTTCAAATCGCGTAAAGATTTTCTATCATTTTCTAAATCGTGTAAATATTTTATCGCATTTTCTCAATCGCGTAGCTTAAAATTACTATTTTTGAGTCACGTAAAGATTTTTCAATGTATTTTCAATCTCATAAAATATTTCTAAAATATTTTAAGTTCAAAATAAGATTTTTCTCATTTAATACCAAAAATTGACTTTATTTTCATTACTTGCATAATAGTCCTTCTGTAAAATAATATTTACATAATAGTCCCTCATTAAATAATATTTCTAAAATAGTCCTTCTTTAAATAATAATTGCAACATAGTCCATTTTTAAAGAATATTTTTAATATAGTCTCTCTTAAAATAATATTTCAATATAATCCCTCTCAAAATCAATATTTCTACTATTTCCCAGAAAATTGTGTTTCTTTAATTTACTTGAGATATTACAGCTCAAAATTTTCTAACGCACTTCAAAACTCATAGGGTGAGCTATACGTCAGTAAATTTCAAGTATCAGTATTTATTTTACTGTATAACTTAATTTTGCCAATTTAATTCTAAAAAGTATATTACTTTAATTTTAAGTTCAAAGTATAGTAAATTAATTTCTTACCATTCAAACACCTAAATCTACACTTAGCAAAATAAATTTTGATCTAATTTATCAACTTTGGCATCTTGGCCGAAATTCATATAAATATACATATATATATATATATTTCATAAATCATTCTTTAATTCTTTCCATCATTTATTCTTTATAAAAACTCTTAATTTAATTATTTATCATAAAACCAATTAATCCTTATTTAGGAAAACAATTTAAGATCATGGATCCCCTTTTTGTGGTATGGAGGCCGAATGCCTCATAGGTTCTTTGGAACCTTCATAAACATTTCCTTCATGTGATTCACATCCTAAATTACACAAGTATCATCATGCTTTCAAATTCATATAGACAAGTATACTATCAAAGCTATAAGCATATTAAACACATATGCAAGCACATTTTCAAAACCAAAGACTTATCAAACACAAACAAAGAAAGCATAGAGAATTAAGTGAATAAATCCTTATGGATTTTTGACCATAAACAATTCATTTCCTCACCACTAACACATAGTTGATGAGGTTAATCTTCCTCTTACCTTAAGGAAGACAATAAACTTCAAGCTTTCTTCTCTTCTTGAATTCATATGGCACCAAACAAAACCCTAATTAAACTTAAATAATTCCAAAAGTCATAAACAAGGCTTAAAAATAACAAACCATGGATCAATCATGGTCTAGAAAATTAGAAATTCAACTTCGGATCAAAGAATCAAAAGATTACCTTTGGAGTAGTAAACTAAAGCTTGGTTTTTTATGCACTTAGAGAGAGATTTAGACAAAACTCACTAAAGGAAAAGTGTTTAGAATGAGATTTGGGTTTAGAAAGTAAGGTTAGATGAAATTATAGAAGTGTGGGGGTGGGATTTTGGTGGGGAGGCCATGGGGTTCAAGAAAGGAAGAAAGGAAATGTTTTTGTGCTCTTGAGTTTTGAGAGAAAAAGATGAAGACTTGATATTTCAAAGTGTGATAAAATGCAAAATGAATAGCTATTATTAAAGTGCATGGCCGTGTAATGTAGTGTGTAGGAGAAATCAAAGTTTAATCATGGTAATAAAAATATCACACAGTGTTCACATGGCTCTCACATGGTCTATGTCACATAATGGTCATCGTTTGGTTATTTAGAAGAATCAAGAACATGATAGAATGGCCATGTGGCCGTGTGGTCATAGGAGAATGGAACTAAATTGGTTCTATTTTAATTCCTTAGTTACACCTTAATTAAATAGTTAGTTCATCTAGTTTCTCTTAAACTAATTTAGTTAGGATTTCTAATTACATTCTAATTAGTTATTTACATTATTATGTCATTGTATAGTTCATGATTTTGTCATGTTTCTAGATAATAGATATTTATCTAGTAACTAACTTCTAATTATTTAGCAACTAAATTTGTTCATTTAGTTACTAATTAAGCTATTAGGGTAACTAAGTTAACTTATCTAATTACTTAATAATTAATCTAGCCATTTTTATTGACTACATCCTAATCATTGATTAAATCTAAGGTGGATATTAATAGCTTCTTTATCAAGATTGCTCTCACACCGTTGATTAGATCAATGGTGATGATCTAAGGCTTTGTCATCAAGTTTTTCATCCAAGGGCTCATAGCAAAGTCCAAGCCACTATGTTTGACCAATTCCTTTTGGTTAGTCATAAAGCTTAGTAATAATGGCTCATGATTACCCTTAAGATATTTAGCTTAGATATTTTCTAACAGATATTACCCAATGGATAATAGAAAACTCAGATATAGAAAATCTCCATCAACTGTTCTCGATTTCGGGTTTAGTAAGATATCCCGATCCCGCCTTGATAGTTCGGAACTTTCTGGTCCATGAAAAATTTTTATTTTTTCGGGCCCGCCCGCCTCAAGCACATATACAACTTAGAATAATATTAAAATATTAAAATAATCACAACCTCAGAAAATTCTACAAAAATTATCAAAAATCATAAAAATTATAAAACTCATATATTTTCAAAAAAATGAAGTTCTGGACATATATTTCAAAAATAATATTAAAATAATCAAAATAATATTAAAATATTAAAATAATTAAAAATTCTCAAAAATTCATAAAAACTCATAAATATTATAAAACTTATTTATTTCAAGAAAAACGAAAAAATCGGGGTGTTACAACTCTCCCCCTCTAAGAAAAAAATTTCATCCTCAAAATTTCTCTTACATACAAAAATAAAAAGGACTTTACATCTTTATTTTGCCTTTCAGTTCCCACGTAGCATTTCCAGTTATGTTAATCTAGATGACATTGTTGCTTATCTCGAATTTCCTTCTTCAGACTATTCGTATAAGTAATTGTATTCGAACAAATCTACAGACAATCGCATATTGTTAAATCGATCTATCTATTCATTCTCCTTAACCATCGTAGCAGATATACTAAACACACTTTCTACTTAGGGTATTTGCCATGACATTCGCCTTTCTGGAATAACATTGAAGTTAAAAATTATAACCCTGTGAAAATTCCAACTATCATCTCTTCGTTGTATCCAAGTCCTTCTTGTTTGAACAGGTATTCCAAGCTCTTGAAATCATTGTAGACATCATAGGTAGATTCATAAGGAAATCATCTCTAGATTTTTGACGCGAAAATGACTATTGTTAATTCCAAAATGTGAATCGGATAATCCTTCTCATGCACGTTCCATCACCTTGAAGCATACGTCACTACCACTTCTTTAATCAAAATTTGCACTTGAACAGCTTCGCGTATACTCTCTTCTTCAGAATTTGAAAAATGCATTCCAGATATTTAGCATGCTCCTTTGGACTTTGAGAATAGATCAGAATGCCATCAATAAAGACAATGACAAATCTGTCTAGATGGGAAAGAAAGATCATATTCATGCAATTCGTGAATTTCACAAAAGCACTTATCATTCAGAACGGTATTAATAAATACTCGTAATAACTATAACACGTCTGAAAAATTAGTGTGGAACATCTTTCTACCTTCACGCAAAATTGAGGATAATCAGAACACAAATCGATCTCAGAGCAAATAGCGACTTCCTTCATTTGGTCTTCTAGTTCCCATATTGCATCTCTCGTCACATTGTTCCAGATTATCTTCACCAAGGTAAATTGGTTCACTCGCCTATCCTTAGTATTATCAGAAAGGGTCTCATAGATTAAGTTCTCTCTATAATTGTACTGTATCTGGTACTATGACATGGTTTGAATTAAGAATATATTTTCTTAATTAAGATTCATGGAAGACACTATAAAGGTCAGAAAGAAAAGTGATAAGGCTATTCGGTAAATTACCGGATTTATCCAACAAAGAATTTGAGATGGTCTAATAGATTTCGAAATGAACATGATCCATTAAATTTAGAAATGAATTTTCTGGATTCAAATCCAAAAATCTTAGTTCAAGGAAACACTAAAGTTTCATCGAAACAATCTAGGATATGGTTGGAAAATAACCAATCCATTTATAAAGTCAAGCTCTCAAATAGATGTGAATTTTAAAGAAACAAATCAAACTAACAGAAAAGATTCAATCTTTGATAGAAATAGGTTGATCAATCAAACTAGAATAGTAACAACAGGTTTTAGCAACAAGAGTAGAAATACTCATATCAAAAGATAGTAAATGCATCATGCATAACCCAAATCAACTTACTCAGTCTATTTGTGAGAGAAATAAACAAACCAAATTACCAAAAAAGTTCTAATCGAAAATAGTAATAGGATAGTTTTAAACAGGTTGAGTGATGATAATAAGTTTAGAAGTTGAAGTAACATTATTACATTCAAAAGGAATTAAAAACACCGATAAACCCAAATGGTTCATACAGTCATTGACAACAAAAGGATGGGTTACTTGGTAAATTATACAGTATAGTTTTAGGATCGCTCTCTATTATACAACTTCCTTATTCCTTAAGTCTTTATATTTAAACGCTTCCATTCCGCTCTTTATATTGACTCCTTCCTCAGCTTGAGATTTTGAAACCAGTACATCACTAACAGAAGGGTCCATCTCTGATTATGTACAGTTTTAGAAATGTGTCCGAGCTTCCAGCATCTAAAACAAATAATTCCTTTAATCGTACACTTCTTCGTTAAGTGGTCCTTTCCACACTTGAAGCATTTTGGCGACGATGTCACAGTCTGACCAAAACGATTGTTACTAGTACTTCCTCCATTTTGTTGTTGGTTCCCTAGTGGTTGTGTATACGGCTTTTGCTGAAAACAATTGACCTTACTTTTTCTTCCTTTTTGGAACCTAGTTGATCCAAAGTTACGGAGTCTTGTACTTTGAAATTGATTCAATTCTAACAAGTTCTGAAGTTCGATTATCATTTTCAGTTGCTAAATGATCTTCTGACTCTGTTGTATCGCTACTTTAGTCATCCTCTGCATTACACTCCTAGCTGTGACCATATGTTCATTGTCAAGTCTCGCAACCATATGCTTACGTCTACCGCGAGCCATTTCTTTTTCTTCAAAAATAGACAAATCAAAATTCTAAGAAACTAAACATAAACTTTTCAAACAACATCGTCTCCTTTCGGAAATCAAACAATATCTCTATGTTTGGTGTCAGAGATTCACACAGCACAAACAAAACAAACGTACCCACAAACCCAAAAGACTCTAACTTGGGCTCTGATACTAACTAATGTAACACCCCATCTGAAGGGTATCACATTTATACTAACTCCTTATAAATAATTAACCAAGTTGTAAAATAATTAATTTTATTTAAACAAGGGTTTCAAAATTTCATTTTCTTATATAACAGAAACTTTACTGAATTAGAAAAAAAAACACAAAGTATAGGAACTGAATAAAATACATCTCTTGCATATAACATAGATTCATGACGTCTTTATTACATAAAACCTATATATTCTAGGCAATATTTAATTACCACATATAAACTTGACCTAGCCCAAGCCAAAACACCTAGAGAGTAAGGTTCTAAACCTGATCCTCTCCCAGATCCTCTAAAGGCACATTCTCCGGTCGGGACGTGTCTCTTTGAACAGGAGTCTGAGCAGTTGACTCCGTAGAGTCTTCACTAGGAAAACGGTGAGCAATGTCCCATAGTTCTATAATATGCATGGAAAACTCTACATGTACACAAGCAGCATTATATGTAATAGTAGGGTTTCCATGGTAGGTATCGCTCTGGGATAGAGTCACCTCTCCTATATAATTAAAACGTTCAGTAGCTGAGTCGACATGCCAGGCGTCAATCCCATCGTGGAACTGTGCTTGCATATAATCAGAGAAATTCCTCCTTGTAGCCATCGTAGTCTTCACAAACGTAGGCATAAAAATAGACACAGATAGAACAATATAGCAAAGAGGCGAGATCCACTACATCAATACTAGTATGGCAGTAAAGAAAAGATACGAACAACAACGTTGTTCCATACACATAGTCCATAGAATAATATAAAATCAGCAGATATATTTCATAGCATTTAATAGATAAATAATCCAATGAACTTGCAAATGCAATATCAAATTTAATGATAATACCACAATCATATTATTCATAATAATACCATATCACAATAGTATAAATACTGACTATACATATGTACACAGACCCATTCCTACTCCGTGGAATTAAACATAATTTCAGAGAGAAGATCTAGAAGATATGTCTGTCACTAGGCTACCATAGCCAAAAGTGCTATATTTTATCAATTTATCAAAGTGCACATCAGGCATTGGACAAGACATTCTACATTAGATCGTGATTAGCGATAGTGTCTCGGTCCGGATCGTCGGTGTGTTTGCATCGGTCTGATCCACGGCACAGGGGCGCTACTAACTGGCTATTGTAGAAAACCCACACGCCGACGCCCCCAAGGTCTATATTTGACCTACACTATGACCATCGCACCCGCACTTAGGTGTAAATCAATCTCCTAGGCACATAGCCTTAATCAATAAGTGAATACGCTTTTCTATGCATGATGTATGATCCAAATACACATACTGTCATTAATCACACAATATTTCATATTCACACGCCATCACTTGGCGATCTCATTATTCAACATAACAGGGTCAAACACTGCTGAACCGTCCCCAATGGTATTAAATCAACCGCCCATACAATTGTCTAATGCCATTAGTATCAATGATATTATATAACTGCCCATACAATTACATAATACCAATGATCCACTCGAGTCTAGTACCTCGGCCCTATAATAAAACTCGTTGTTCCTCTCAATCGCGTAGCAATATTATCGCATTTTCACAATCACGTAATATTTTTGTAACATTTTCAAATCACGTAAAGATTTTCCATCATTTTCTAAATCGCATAAATATTTTATCGCATTTTCTCAATCGCGTAGCTTAAAATTACTATTTTTGAGTCACGTAAAGATTTTTCAATGTATTTTCAATCTCATAAAATATTTCTACCATATTTTAAGTTCAAAATAAGATTTTTCTCATTTAATACCAAAAATTGACTTTATTTTCATTATTTGCATAATAATCCTTTTGTAAAATAATATTTACATAATAGTCCCTCATTAAATAATATTTCTAAAATAGTCATTCTTTAAATAATATTTGTAATATAGTCCATTTTTAAAGAATATTTTCAATATAGTCCCTCTTAAAATAATATTTCAATATAATCCCTCTGAAAATCAGTATTTCTACGGTTTCCCAGAAAATTGTGTTTCTTTAATTTACTTGAGATATTACAGCTCGAAATTTCTTAACGCGTTTCAAAACCCATAGGGTGAGCTATACATCAGTAAATTTCAAGTATCAGTATTTATTTTACCATATAACTTAATTATGCCAATTTAATTATAAAAAGTATATTACTTTAATTTTAAGTTCAAAGTCTAGTAAATTAATTTCTTACCATTCAAACACCTAAATCTACACTTAGCAAAATAAATTTTGATCTAATTTATCAACTTTGGCATCTTGGCCGAAATTCATATATATATTTCATAAATCATTCTTTAATTCTTTCCATCATTTATTCTTTATAAAAACTCTTAATTTAATTATTTATCATAAAACCAATTAATCCTTGTTTAGGAAAACAATTTAAGATCCTTGATCCCTTTTTTGTGGTGTGGAGGCCGAATGCCTCATAGGTTCTTTGGAACCTTCATACACATTTCCTTCATGTGATTCATATCCTAAATTATATAAGTATTATCATGCTTTCAAATTCATATAGAAAAGTATACTATCAAAGCTATAAGCATATTAAACACACATGCAAGCATATTTTCAAAACCAAAGACTTATCAAACACAAACAAAGAAAGCATAGAGAATTAAGTGAATAAATCCTTATGGATTTTTCACCACAAACAATCCATTTTCTCACCACTAACATATAGTTGATGAGGTTAATCTCCCTCTTACCTTAAGGAAGATAATAAACTTCAAGCTTTCTTCTCCTCTTGAATTCGTATGGCACCAAACAAAACCCTAATCAAACTTAAATAATTCCAAAAGTCATAAACAAGGCTTAAAAATAACAAACCATGGATTAATCATGGTCTAGAAAATTAGAAATTAAACTTCGGATCAAAGAATCAAAAGATTACCTTTGGAGTAGTAAACTAAAGCTTGGTTTTTTATGTACTTAGAGAGAGACTTAGATAAAACTCACAAAAGGCAAAGTGTTTAGAATGAGATTTGGGTTTAGAAAGTAAGGTTAGATGAAATTATAGAAGTGTGGAGGTGGGATTTTGGTAAGGAGGCCGTGGGGTTCAAGAGAGGAAGAAAGGAAGTGTTTTTGTGTTCTTGAGTTTTGAGAGAAAAAGATGAAGACTTGATATTTTAATGTTAGGAATTACGGATACAACACGCAGCGAAAAATAGGGATTCCCACGGAGGATCCATACGAAAAAGCCATAAGCCAAGTTTTTAAATAATTTACCTCTTGAAGCGTGAATCACCAACACCGTAATAGAAATGATGTCTCTACGGTATCCACACAAACAGACTCACGAACGTCCAACGTCTGCAAAGAGGAGCCTCACGTCTCTCACATAATGCTAGCTACGAAGAGAAGAGAGGAAACTTATCACTGTCTTGCTCACTTTTCTGTAAGTGCGGCTAGGGTTCTGAAAATTGTGTATCTTAGCAGCCCCATAGCAGTACTATTTATAATAGTGACTGCCTTAAGTGAGTGTGAGTAGCAGCAAGGTAAGCTGTGCAACCCTAGACCCATCTGTTATGAGTCTGGCCCATATTTGAATCTGAGTCCAACATGGATCCATTGCTCCAATTTTAGTCTGCTCTATGTGTGTGACCCTGCAGGTTCTTATTACGTTGGCAGTAATATTAAAATCCCATTTTAATATTACAAGCAGTGAGCAGTATCTAGCAACACATCGCTGCTACCCAAGTAATAAGAATGTTAATGATTTGACATAACCTTTCCGTGACCAATGTTTCCGTGTCATTTAGTCCCTTTGTCAAGATATCTAGATTGAACACAAGGCATGGAATGCATCACCATTGTATAATCCAATCTTTCGTTTCCTGATACTCGATTAGACTTTGTAACAACAAATGAAATCAATATCTCATATTGACTCATTTGAGCATGGCCATGCATTTCGTAGTCTCACTCAATCAAGGGCCCCGAAGATATCGCTCTTGTTATGTAGGAGTGACAAATTCCATCTAGGTCACTCACATCCCTTTGCATGATTTGCGGTATGTCCAATAACCAACTTTATAATCACCTTGTTATAGATGATGTTTGATGGTATTAAAACACACAACTCCTTATGTAGGAATCGTAGTGATTTCAGGTTAAAGGACCATAGACACCATTGTCACTATGAGAATCGCTTATGACACTCACGTAATGATCCATGTAGCGTTCTCATGGTGGGTCAGTCCAGTACATCATTACTCTAATGTGTACCCATGTGAAGACTTGATATCTCATATCCATGACCCGTGAGATGTGGTCATCAGTCTATGCACATACTAGTTTCAATGTATTATTGTTGTCCTAATTAACAATAATACTTGACTAGGAACATTTAAGAATAGTGTTGTAACCAAAAGGATCTCACGATCAAGTCATCCACTTGATGTCCTATGGCATCAAACTTACTATTCTAAGGACTTTATTATGTTTATCAAAAAGAACACAATAAATGAAATGCCTCACATATAAAATAGCATAATACAATGTATGTAAATACAGAAAATGTATTGGCCTCTAGGGCATACACCAACATTCAAAGTGTGATAAAATGTAAAATGAATAGCTATTATTGAAGTGCATGGCCGTGTAATGTATTGTGTAGGAGAAATCAAAGTTTAATCATGGTAATAAAAATATCACATGGTGTTCACATGACTCTCACATGGTCTATGTCACATAATGGTCATCATTTGGTCATTTAGAAGAATCAAGAACATTATAGAATGACCATGTGGCCATGTGGTCATAGGAGAATGGAACTAAATTGGTTCTATTTTAATTCCTTAGTTACACCTTAATTAAATAGTTAGTTCATCTAGTTTCTCTTAAACTAATTTAGTTAGGATTTCTAATTACATTCTAATTAGTTAGTTACATTATTATGTCATTGTATAGGTCATGATTATGCCATGTTTCTAGATAATGAATATTTATCTAGTAACTAACTTCTAATTATTTAGCAACTAAATTAATTCATTTAGTTACTAATTAAGCTATTATGGTAACTAAGTTAACTTATCTAATTACTTAATAACTAATCTAGCCATTTTTATTGATTACATCCTAATCATTGATTAAATCTAAGGTGGATATTAATAGCTTCTTTATCAAGATTGCTCTCACACCATTGATTAGATCAATGGTGATGATCTAAGGCTTTTTCATCAAGTTTTTCATCCAATGGCTCATAGCAAAGTCCAAGCCACTATGTTTGACCAATTCCTATTGGTTAGTCATAAAGCTTAATAATGATGGCTCATGATTACCCTTAAGATATTTAGCTTAGATATTTTCTAACAGATATTACCCAATGGACAATAGCTACTGCTATTATTGCCCAATGGATAATATAAAACTCAAATATAGAAATTCTCCGTCAACTGTTCTCGATTTCGGGTTTTGTAGGATCCCTCGATCCCGTATTGACAGTTCAGAACTTTCTGGTCCATGAAATTTTTTTTATTTTTTCGGGCCCGCCCACCTCAAGCACATATACAGCTTAGAATAATATTAAAATAATCACAACCTTAGAAAATTTTACAAAAATGATCAAAAATCATAAAAATTATAAAACTCATATTTTCAGAAATTATAAAACTTATTTATTTCAAAAAAAATAAAAAATCGGGGTGTTACACATAATCCAACCAAACATTTAACAAGCTCAAAAGGAAGACAAACAAGCATAGAAACCATGGTTAGCTCACAAAACCCATTTTCAATTTTGGTAAAAAACGTGTAGCAAGAAAAGAGAAAACAAAGATGAAGATGTGAAAACTAATCCCCTACTCAAGTCTTCAATTTGGTTCTTGTTTCCCTTTCTTTCTCCTCCATTTTATCCTTCTTCCTCTCCCTTTTTTTTCTTTCTTTGTTTTTGCTGGAAAACCAACATGAGAGAGGAGATAAAGAGTGAGATAAAATCTCACTTTTAAAAGGGAATACTAAGGGCACTTCTGTCTTTATCAAATCTTCGTATCTATTAGGAACATTTTAATATTACTAAATCAAGTTTCTTAACCTCCAAAAGCATTAAAATAAATCCTAAGATTAATCCAAATTCTTGATTCACCATTTTCATAATTTTTCATATCTGCTACACCTCAATCCGGTATTAAAACACTTATACAATGTCTTTAAAAATACCAAATTGACTCTGTTTATCCTCAAAATTTAACTGCTTTCTCTTTCACACATTTGTGACCTAAAAATAAATTTTCCATTTTTATTTCCTTTAACTATGCATTTATGCCATTTTCCTGAGTTAAAATAGTCATTTTGCACGTTCTGTGTTGCGGTAAAGTGCCTAAATTAACTCTAAGCGCCATAAAATTTAGTGGACATGTTAAACAAGTACTAAGCTACCTCTATAACCTTATACAATCTAACATGTTCAAAAAGAAGATGTTACATTTCTCTCCTCCTTTTTAAAATTTTGTCCCTAAAATTTAGTCTTCCATACTAAAAATTTGGACAACCATCTCAATTACCTTCTATTGTATCCATCTTAACTATTCCAACCTTTAACCAAACTTTGATGTTCATATTCTTTCATTCTAACGAGAGTTACCTTGTAAAGAATTAGAAGATTGAGCTTCCTCTTGCCTTCTTAGAGCATATACCTTTCTTGTAACTTGTAATCTAGGATTGGGTATAACTTCCTACCTCTACTGACACCTACTAACATAGTGCCCTAGTTGATCACACTCATAACACACCAAACAAGGTTGGTCGCCATGTTGTCTTTTTCCAGACTTAGGGCATTTAGGGTTCACAGTTTCCATTTGATTTTAACTTATTTCCATTTTATGAATCGTTGGGTGTAGGATCGCATTCCTCATTCTCTTCGCCTATCCTTTTCCTCTTTTGAAGATTTGTGATAATCTACCTAATGTGAAACTTCGATTTAGTAGTCTCCACAATTTTTACACTTCTTGAATAAAGTGGGAAAAATCCCTAATTCCCATAAGCCTAGAAAATCTTTTAATTTCTTTTCCTTCAATCCAGATTCAAACTCGACACACTTTCAATTTTTGTTTGGGTTGAGCCTAATATAAGAGGAAAACTTGAAGAGTTCCCCAAACTTCACTTCACTTCATATTATACAATGGACATACCCCTTTGTGTTAGTTCCAAAATATTCCACTTCTTTATTATCTTGTATATTTCTTAGAAAATACTTATTTAAGAAAGTCTCCCGAAATACCTCCCATGTTACATAAATACATGCAAATTCCAATAATCTTATTAGATTCCTCCACCAATTCTCTACTTTTCCCATTGCCTTAAAAGTTTAACCATCTTAGGAATTTCCTTAATTTGTTTTATTCTTTGAGTCCCTTCCTTCCGAAACATTGCAAGAGTAAAACATTGCCAAATCTTCTAAGATGAACCCAATTCCATCTATGTGAATATGTGTTTTCCCATTATCATGTACAATGTTGTAATTTTCATTCTGGCGATATACATCTTCAATAGTTTAAACCTTTATAGTCACTATGTCAATTTTGAGTGTTAAGGTCTTAATAGAATGGGGAAAACCCTAACAATATACTTGTCCACATTAGCTAACATATAAGCATGCATGAATAAAGATCTAGCTTCAAACATTGTCTTATTTGACAAAATGTAAGATGCCCTCTTATCTTCAGAAGAATATGATTTCATTCTAACAAAATAACATTTCACAAAGGAAGTTATGGGGTCCTTGAGAGGTTAGGAAACAATCCATCTCAGCAACCTACACAACTTGTACAACCTCAACTAGTGTAGGAGGTACAAGTTGGAAGAAAGCAGAATTTCCAAGACTTGTCAGCATTTAGACAGACAAACCCTCCACTATTTAGAGGTGAGTACAATCCAGTGAAAGTTAAGCAATGGATGGATGAGATGAAACAGATCTTTTGAAGTGATGAGTTACTTAGATAAGCAAAAGGTTTCTTTTTGCCTCTGACATGTTAAAAGGAGAGGTAGAGTATTAATGGAAAAGCACAAAAAATATAATGGAAGCCATTGAGACCCAGATGTCATGGGAGGTATTTATGACAACTTTCTCCCAGAAGTATTTTCCCCAGACTTTACATGACAACAAGGAAGTAGAGTTTATGAAACTAGAACAAGGAAATTTGTCAGTGGGCCAGCATGTGGCCAAATTTGAAGAGTTGTCAAAGTGTTCTTCACATTTTTGATACAACTCAAATAAAAATTGGCAATGTTTGAAGTTTAAATCTGATTTGACGGATGAGGTAAAAAGTGCGATCAGACCTATGGAGATTAGGGATTTTCCCTCTCTGGTCAACAAGTGCAGAGTTGTGGAGTCGAGTATTCTTAAGCTTCAACCAAAGGATAGGGCACAAGACTTCCAAAAGAGAAAAAGATGATGACAAGAATAAGAAGGGTGCTTCTAAATCTAGTAATCCTCAAGGGAAAGGTAAAACAGACTCCAAGGTACCAAGATGTCCTAAATGTGGAAAAGTACATAGAGGTAGATTGTGTCTGGCGGGCTAGTCTATATGTTATACATATGAGCAACCAAGACACCTTTCCAGAGATGGTCCCCAGAAGAAGGAAGATGTGCCTACCCCAAAACTGCAAGCCAAAGGAAGAGTTTACACTCTAGGCGGAAAAAAGGTGGCCCAGTCTTCTGACCTTATTCAAGCTAAAGGCATAATTCATAATCATCTTTTAAATATCATGCATGATTCAGGAGCATCCCACTCCTTTGTTTCAAATGATTGTGTAAGGATGTTAGATTTGCTTATGTCAGAACTACCATATGACTTATCTATTTTCGCTCCCACCTGTAAACCAATTACAACTTCAAAAATATGTTTTGATTGTTATATAGAAGTAGAGGATAGGATTTTCTTTGTAAATCTCATCTGTTTACCCCTTGTGAACATTGATGTCATTCTTGGTATGGATTGGTTGTCAAGTAACTATGTAGTCTTAAATTGTTCATGATGAACCTTTAAAAATTCATATTTTTACAGTTCAAAATCTTGGGTTTTCATCATCTTTTAATCATTTTGATTTAGTTTTGTTCTTAAGTTTTATTGTGGTTTTATTATTTTTTATTATGTTCTTATTACGTGTTTTTATGTATTTTTAATAGATAATTGCACATGAAAAAAATTAAATGAATAAGCAAGCAAGAAAAAGATGGAAATTCCATTTCAGCGTCCAGCGCCTAGGCACTGGAGTCCCGCCTCTTGAGCACGCAACGCACGCATGAGAATTTTGAATTAGTGAACCAGCACTTGGGCACTAGACAGTCAGCTCTTGAGCGTGATTTTCTCTATTTAAAGAAAAGTTTTGCCAAATTGAACATACATTTCGATAAAAGACAGCAGCTGTTAAGAGGCATAAACCCTAATGTGTTGTGGGCGCAATTAGGCTTGAATATTAGGAATTTTTTTCAACCTTTCTACTTTTTTACAATAGAATTTGTCACATTCTTCTCTTTATGTTCTTCTTTTTCCATGTGTAACTAATTTTTCCTTGTTAGGGGGATGATAGATCTTAATATTTGGATGATGTAACTTCTTTTATAGGTTTAATTTATGTTTCTATTTCATGATTTATGTGTTTATCTCTATTCTTAATGTTTGTCTAAACCTGATCAATTTAGGAATGATCTTTTGAGTTGATATATGATTTGAAAAAATTTGTATGAGCTTAGAACAAATGATAAACATCATAATTTCTACAATCGCTAGGAAAAGACATTGTGGTTTATGTGGTCTTTCTTTTAATTCTCTCGTTCTTGATAATGCCTTTGTATTTGGGGTTAGACTAAGGGATTAGTTAATTCCAAACAATATAAGAGGATTAATATACCAAGGGATTGGGTATTAATTAATTTTGAGAATTGACCATAATTCATTGAAATAGAACATAGTTAAACCAATATTTGAATGTGCATTCAAAGAGTTCAAGTGAAGTTTGAACCCTAATGCTTTAATACCTTCACCCCTTTGATTTATTATTTTACTTATTTATATTTCTTTTTAATTGGATTTGTAACAAATCTCTTTCTTTGTTAGCTTAAATAGTGTCACTTTTGTGAATTTAATAATTAATAACTTAATTCTCGTGGGACGATACTCTTACTCACTTTTATTACTTTTACAATTTGGTACACTTGTCGATTTCACAACAGTTCAGATAAGACCTTAGTGTTTCTATCTGATGTCCCTACCAGAATTATTTTTTTTGAGTCTATCTATCTCAATGCTAACCAGGTTAATCACTGTCTAGTAGAAGGGGCTCGAGGATGTGTTCTCCTTTTCTCTTTGAATGCAAACGTTGAGAAGAACCTAGAGAATCAAACTATGGTGAGGGAGTACCTAGAAGTATTTTTGAGTGAAAATAGGATAAGATCTCCATGGACTTTGTAATGGGTTTACTAGGGTTTAGCTAGGAAATGATGCAATATGGGTCATAGTGGATAGGTTAACCAAATTTGTTCATTTTTTGCCAATCAGAGCTAACTATTCTCTAGATAAATTAGCTCAACTATATCTGAAAAAGATAGTTAGGTTGCATGGAGTCTCCGTGAGTATATTGTGAGATAGAGACCCTAGATTCACATCTAGATTTTAGGGAGCCTTGCAAAAAGCATTTAGGACTAAGTTGAGTCTTTGCACTACTTATCACCCACAGATAGATGGACAAACAAAGAGGACTATCCAAACCCTTGAGGATATGCTTAGAGTGTAACACCCTAGAAAACATGATAAACTTGTATATGTTTACGGAGGTAGCTTAATACTTGTTTATCATGCTTGTTAAGTTTTGTGACTGTCTGAGCATGTTTAATCACATTGTTGTAACACTATATGTGAAATATAACTGTTATTTGCTCTGGAAGTGACTTAAACTACTTAGTTAGTGAAAATAAATGTGGAGAGTTTGTTTCTAAGTCATAAATGTGTGAACTGTGCTATAGTTAAAGTTTGAGGTTAATTAGAGTTAGTTTGACTTAAACTTGTTGGAAGCTAGAAATCTAGATTTGGTGAAATCTGAGTGTTCTTAACAGATCGAGGTTTTGGTACCTATCCAAGAGAAGTCAAATTTGACTTCCCTTGTTAAATATCTTACGACTGAGAGTGAGAGAAGCAGAAAACATAAAAAAGAGAAGAGAAAAAAGGGAAACTATGGAGGGGAAAGAAGAAGGAGGAGAAAAAGGAAGAAAAAGAAAGAGGAATGGAGAGTTTGGATCTTCCATGGCCCATTCTTGGCTTCATCTTCATCTTCTTAATTTTGAGGTAGGGGTTTTTGAGCCTTTAAACTCCTTTTCTTCCATTTTTACCATTGTTGCATAAGTGGTGCATAATATGTTAATTTGGTATCTAGAGGTATTTGAAGTGTATTTCTTACTTGAATGAGTTTCTTTTGTTGTTTATGACTTGTTCATGGATTGAGTTTGAGTTAGAAACTTAGAACTTGTCATCTGAACCTTTGAATCCCAAAAGTGAGAAAGTTAGGTCATGGATGAGAGACTTGGTCTTTGGTTCCAAATTAGAGGTTTTTGATGGTGGATAATGATTCTTAGGCGTTAGTGAACTTGTTAGGGACCTTAAATCACCTAGAAACTAGTTTGGAGTGGCCAAAATTCATGAATTATTCCAATGGAATAGTACCACATTATGCAGAATTCTACAAAACCAAATTCTTGCTTGATGTAATCAATTTCAAGGTCAATGTAATCAATTACAAAGCCTCTGGAAGTGATGTAATCGATTATAAGACCAATGTAATCTATTACCAGAGTTCTGGAGTTGATGTAATTGATTACAAGGGAAATATAATCGATTACTAGTGTAATCGATTACAACAAGGTTGTAATTGATTACTAGTGTAATCGATTACAACAAGGGTATAATCGATTACAAGTCCCCTGTTTGAGGAAAAACTAAGTTTTACTTGTTAGGATCATTTGTGTAAACCTTTTTTTAATGTATTGAGGCACCTATGAGAGTATTTCTCATAAATACAATACGTACATCATTTCAAAAGAAACTAATCAGCTACACTAAGCTAAGCACTCCAAGGTTTTACTTGTCTTCACTTTCCATAAGACTTCCTCCCTGAAATCATCATGGAAAAACACACAAGGGTGAGAATCATATATTCTCAGTAGTTTTATTCATAAAACATGCCATCACAATCATTCCAGCCATTTCGGGAAAAAAACATTTCTAAACTCAAGTCTTATACACGTCAAGCTAGAAAGGTGACAAAAGCCAAAACCATATCCTTTCTCTTCCTAAAATAGATTATCATTTATAATTTTATATAAAAACTCATTTATCACCAACAATTTTCAAGCAATCATCATGCTCACAAAAACACAACATCTCCATCCCATTGATATAAACACAACAATCTCCATCTCAGAGATACACACAACTATGGCTACAACCACTATCACACACAACTATGGCTACAACCACTATCACACTAGTGGCTACGACCATTATATCATCTTAACAACTACCAATGATATTATACAACTGCCTATACAATCGTATATATCATCGATTAAGGTAACTGTCTATACAATTACCATGTAGATGCAATGCTTATTATATTGTATGTTTATGCCTAACATGTCCTAAGACAATGATTATGCAATGAGATTAAAATAGTGTTAGTGCAATGTCATGAAACTCAACTATTTCTAGGAACTTCAATCCTTATATTTCACCTGAGTAGTATGGTTCCAACCATTTAACACTATTTGGTAATGAATAGTCTACTCCACTTCTTAACAAAAGGGTGTTCATCATCTCATATACCACCTGACAATGAATGTCTTGGGAATTATGGATACAACACGCAGCGAAAAATAGGGATTCCCACCGAGGATTCATGTAAAAAAGCCATAATCTGAGTTTTTAAATGATTTACCTCTTGAAGTGTGAATCACCAACACCGTAATAGAAACGATGTCTCTGCAGTATCCACACGAACAGATTCATGAACATCCAATGTCCACAAAGAGGAGCCTCACGTCTCTCACACAGTGCTAGCTGCGAAGAGAAGAGAAGAAACCTGTCGCTCTCTCGCTCACTTTTTTGTAGGTGCGGCTAGGGTTCTGAAATTGTGTATCTTAGCAGCCCCATTAGTAGTACTTTTATAATACTGATTGCCTTAAGTGAGTGTGAGCAGCAGCAAGGTTAGCTGTGCAACCCTAGACCCATCTGTTATGAGTCTGTCCCATATTTGAATTCGAGTCTAACTTGGATCCATTGCTCCAATTTTAGTCTACTCTATGTGTGTGACCCTGCAGGTTCTTATTACGTTGATAGTAATATTAAAATCTTATTTTAATATTACAAGCAGTGAGCGGTATCTAACAACACATCGCTGCTACCCAAGTAATAAGAATGTCAGTGATTTGACACAACCTTTCCGTGACCAATGTTTTCGTGTCGTTTAGTCCCTTTGTCAAGATATCTAGATTGAACACAAGGCATGAAATGCGTCACCCTTGTATAGTCCAATCTTTTATTTCCTGATACTCGAGTAGACTTTGTAACAACAAATGAGATCAATATCTCATATTGACTAATTTGAGCATGGCTATGCATTTTGCAGCCTCACTCAATCAGAGGGCCCGAAGATATCGCTCCTGTTATGTAGGAGTGACAAATCCCATCTAGGTCACTCACATCCCTCTGCATGATTCGCAGTATGTCCAATAATTAACTTTATAATCACCTTGTTATAGATAACGTTTGATGGCATTAAAACACACAACTCCTCATGTAGGAATCGTAGTGTGTTTAGATCAAAGGACCACAGACACCATTGTCACTATGAGAATCACTTATGACACTCACATAACGATCCATGTAGTGTTCTCATGATGGGTCAGTCCAGTACATCATTACTCTAATATGTACCCATGTGAAGACTTAAGATCTCATATCCATGACCCGTGAGATGTGGTCATCAGTCTATGCACATACTAGTCTCAATGTATTATTGTTGTCCTAATTAACAATAATACTTGATTAGGGACATTTAAGAATGGTGTTGTAACCAAAAAGATCTCACGATCAAGTCATCCACTTGATGTCCTATGGCATCAAACTTACTATTCTAAGGACTTTATTATGTTTATCAAAAAAGAACATAATAAATGAAATGCCTCATATATAAAATAGCATAATAGAATGTATGTAAATACAAAAAATGTATTGGCCTCTAGGGCATACACCAACAATCTCCCACTTGCACTAGAGCCAATCAGTCATATATCTATTGCCTAAAGACCTAGTGTAACCCTCATGCTTCTGTTGTGCAAGAGTTTCATCAGTGGATCAGCAATGTTATCATCTGTTAGTACTCTGCATATCTTCACATCTCCTCTATCGATGATCTCTCGAATGAGATGGAAGCGCCTAAGTATATTTTTGGATCACTGGTGAGATTTAGGCTCCTTAGCTTGTGCAACGGCTCCATTATTATCATAATAGAGGTCCACTGGGTCCACAATGCTAGGAATAGCACCAAGTTCAGTAATGAACTTCCTGATCCAAACAGCCTCCTTTACTGCATTGAAGGCAGCAATATACTCAGCCTCTGTGGTAGAATCAGTGACTGTCTCCTGCTTTGAACTCTTCCAACTCACAGCCCCACCATTTAGGCAAAAAACATAATCCGATTGCGATCTGGAGTCGTCCTTATCGGTTTGGAAGCTAGCATCAGTATAACCTTTTACAACTAGCTCTTCCTCGCCTCAATATACCAAGAACGAATCCTTAGTCCTTCTCAAGTACTTAAGGATGTTCTTGATAGCAGTCCAATGACTCTCACCGGGATCAGACTGGTACCTACTCATCATGCTCAAAGCATACAAGATGTCTGGTCAAGTACATAACATGGCATACATGATAGATCCAATTGCAGATGCATATGGAATCTTGCTCATACGATCCCTCTCATCCTGGGTGGAACAGGATTGTGCCTTAGATAGGCTTACACCATGTGACATAGGCAAGAGTCCTGTCTTGGATTCATGCATGTTAAATCGTCTTAACACTTTGTCTATGTATATACTCTAACTTAGGCTAAGCAGTCTCAGTGATCTATCTCTATAGATCCTGATACCTAATACATAGGTGGCTTCGCCCAAGTCCTTCATAGAGAAGCAGTTCCCTAACCAAGTCTTTACGGACTGTAGGGTAGGGATGTCATTTCCAATAAGTAGTATGTCATCTACATACAATACCAGAAAGATAATAGTACTCCCACTAACCTTCTTGTAGACACAAGATTCTTCTTCATTCTTGATGAAACTAAACTGTTTTATTATATCATTAAAACTAAAATTCCAGCTTCTGGAAGCTTGCTTCAATCCATAAATAGATCGTTGCAACTTGCATACTTTTCTAGCATCCTCTGGATTGGCAAAACCCTCAAGTTGTGCCATCTACACATCTTCGAGAGGAATTCCATTAAGGAAAGCAGTTTTGACATCCATTTTCTAGATTTCATAATCATGGTATGCTGCAACAGCAAGCAAGATCCGAATGGATTTAAGCATCGCAACTGGGGAAAAAGTCTCATCATAGTCTACACCATGAATTTGTTTGAAACCTTTAGCCACCAATCGCGCCTTAAAGGTATGCACATTACCATCCATGTCAGTTTTCTTCTTGAAAACCCACTTGCACCCAAAGGGTTTTACCCCTTCAGGTGGGTCAACCAAGGTCCTTACCTAGTTGGCATACATGGATTCCATTTCAGATCTCATGGCCTCAAGCCATTTCTCAGATTCTGGGCCAATAATGGCTTCCTGGTAAGTCACAGGCTCATCTTGATCCATGAGCAATACGTCACCTTGTTGGGTCATGAGAAATCCATATCTCTCTGGTTGATGACGTATCCTATTAAACCTACGCAGGTCTTGTGCTACTGGAGCAGGTTGCTGTTCCACAATATTTTGTGGAGGTTGCTCTATTTCCATCATTGGTTCATTACTGCTTTATGAAACTTGAACTTCTTCAAGTTCTACTTTTCTCCCACTGGTTCCTTTGGAGATAAACTCCCTTTCTAGAAACATAGTTGTCCGTGTGACAAACATTTTGCCCTCGGTAGGATTATAGAAAAAGTATCCCTTGGTTTCCTTTGGATACCCCACAAAGAAGCATTTATCTAATTTAGGTCCAAGCTTATTAGAAACTTAACATTTCATATAAGCTTCGCAGCCCCAAATCTTCAAGAAAGATATACTGGGCCGTCTCCCAGTCTATATCTCATATGGTGTCTTTGAACTGTCTTAGATAGAACACGGTTAAGTGTGAAAGCTGCTGTTAACAGAGCATGTCCCCAAAAGGAGCATGGAAGGTTTGCATGACTCATCATGGATCGGACCATGTCCAACAAGGTCCGGTTCCTCCTTTCAGAGACATCATTCCATTGTGGTGTTCCTGGTGGAGTGAGTTGAGATATTATCCCACACTCTTTCAGATGATCATCAAACTGTTGGCTTAAGTATTCTCCTCCTTGATCTGATCAAAGGATTTTAATACTCTTGCCAAGTTGGTTTTGTACTTCATTCTTGAACTCTTTGAACTTTTCAAAGGATTTTGATTTGTGCTTCATAAGATATACAAATCCATATCTATTGAAATCATCCGTAAATGTAATGAAGTATTAAAAATTGCCCCTAGCAAGTGTGTTTAGTGGCCCACATACATCACTATGTATAAGGCCTAAAAGATCAATAGCCTTTTCACTTTATCCAGTGAATGGGGCCTTTGTCATCTTCCCCAATAAACAAGATTCATATATCTCATATGATTCGAAATCAAACGAGTCCAAGAATCCATCCTTATGGAGTTTGGAGATGCGTTTCTCATTTATGTGGCCCAAACGACAATGCTAGAGAAAAGTTTGGTTTAGATCGTTTGATTTAAACCTCTTTGTATTTATGTTATAGATTTCGAGATCAAGTATATAAAGTCCATTACTCAATTGTGCACTACCATAAAAAATATCATTCATATAAATAGAACAACACTTGTCCTTTATAATAAAAGAAAAACCTTTATTGTCCAAACAAGAAATAGAAATGATATTCCTACTAATAGCAGGCACAAAATAGCAATTCTCTAACTCTATTACAAGCCCAGTGGGCAAAGATAATAAATAAATCCCTACAGCTAATGCAGCAACCTTTGCTCCATTTCTCACTCGTAGGTCAACTTCATCCTTCGTCAATAGTCTACTGCTCTTTAGATCCTGCACATTTACACAAATGTGAGATCCACATTCAGTATATAATACCCATGATGCAGAAGTAGATAAATTGACTTTAATAACAAAAATACCTAAAGTGGAAGTCTCACTTCCTTTCTTCTTTTGGAGCTCCTCCAGGAACTTGGCACAGTTCCTCTTCCAATGTCTAGTCTGACCACAATGGAAGCATGTACCTTCCTTAGCCACTCCATCCACTGGTTTCAAGCTAGAAGTGCTGGGCTTGGACTTATCCTTGCCCTTACCCTTCTAGTTGTCCTTGGGCTTTTTTTGCTGTTTCTTGCCCTTATTCTTTTGGATCATCATTATGGCCTTCCCTTTGCCTTTGTTAATGTTCTGCTCAGCAGTTCTCAACATGCCTAGTAGCTCTAGTAGTGATTTGTCAATCTCATTCATATTATAGTTCATGACAAATTGACTAAAACTTTTCGGCAATGATTGCAGGACTAAGTCAGTGGCCAACTCTTGGCTCAAAGGAAAATCGAGTCTCTCTAGGTTTTTAATGTACCCAATCATCTTGAGTACATGAGCACCAACAGGGCTTCCTTCTACCAGCTTGCACTGAAATAGTGCTTTAGAGACCTCAAATCTTTCATGCCTGGCCTGCTCTTGATAGAGCTTCTTAAGGTGTACGATCATATTATATGCATCCATGTTCTCATATTGCTTTTGGAGCTCAGAGTTCATGGTGGCCAGCATTAGACATCCAATGTCCAAGGCATCATCTTAATGCTTCTTATAAGCGTCTCTTTTAGTTCTAGGGGCATTAGCAACAGGTGGCTCAGGAATAGGCTGATCCAAAACATACAGCTTTTTCTCTTACTTGAGGATAATCCTCAAATTCCTGTACCAATCTAGAAAATTCGTTCCAAACAACTTGTCCTTCTCAAGGACGGATCACAATGATAAAGTGCCCGATGTGTTTGTTGCCATGGTAATCTATTAACAAAAATATGCAAAATATAAGTATCATGCCATAAACATATTTAATAAGGTCTTTTAATTAAATATGCCTCCCACTATTTTATTCAAGTCAATGACCCTCAGCATTAACTCGGAAAATCCCATCGTAAGATTTCCTAGTGGGCCAAGATCCATATTTCACCTAGTTTTGAGTCAGCTTTGGCTGATCAGCCAAAATTCAGTTATTTAGGTAGGAAACACTTTCCAATTACATCACATGTAACTCTTGGATAGTTGGGTGAATAACACTTATTCAAGTTCATCTAATGGACCAAAGCCTAACTTCATGCCTCTAAGCCTTCAATCCTATTGAAATGGCCTAGTTAAGTCAGACCCAATGGTTGGCAATTGGATATTACCTTTATCCTATCGCGTCTTACTAATATAGATAAAGGCATTCTGCTTTGGCAGACCTGCACTTGATCGATACTAGTCTTGACGAGTGCCACACATTGGAAGGCATCACATAGTGACTTAATATTTACTTTGAAGGAATTTTTATTATTATTATTATTACTAGATCTCACCATTTATTAAACTATTTATCATACCATAAACATTATCCATGCATCTCATACATAAAAAGCATATAATAAAAGTGACATGGTTATGGCCCCCTAAGAGAGGAACATTAATTAAGCCAGCTTCACCAAGCGTCTCCCATCAATGTCCTCACTTGATGCCGTCTTCTTGCCTCCACATCATAATTACATTATATAGAAACCTCTTTTACATTCAAGGGGAGTTAGGTGAGAAGAGAATGTACAGTCAAAATGTAGAGAGAAAGGCACGACACACAGGTCATATTTATAAAAACCAAAAGGCATAAAAGGAGGGCTAAGGCAATAACCATGCACCATGCATCACAAAGAACATATAAACTCATAACAATAATACATAATTATTTTTTGTGAGTTATAAAAGGATAAAAAATATCACGCTTTCGAATAACACACTACACAGCTTACCTTGGACCATAAATAAGAGCTGAATCTCTTGCACCTCCCTTGAACCCTTGTGCCGTGCGGAACCCTAAGCCCAAACAACATGAACACTTCATGTGCCGCGGGGAACCCTTGTGCTGCAAAACATCAACACTTGATGCTGCTGCCGCAAAATAAGAATAGGGTTTCCAAAACCCCTAGTGCTGCGCCTCTTGTATAGAAACAAGGATTCTATAACCCTTGCTACCACAAACCAAGAACAAGGTTTCCTAAACCCTTACGCCGCGCATTGTGAATAAGGATTCCATAACGCTGTACGTATCACATACATACCAGAAAGCCTCGTAAAAACATACATCTTAATACAAAATGGTTTTCACAGAATATATGAACATCTTGATGGTTTTTGAAAACAACTTCATAGTTTTGCATACAACACATAAAATAGAATATGTTTTCGCAAAGGGTTTCATACATTTTTCTGAAATAACATATTAAAGATCATATCTTTTGTCAAAAACAAGAACAGAAAACATGTTATCTCATATAAACAAAAATAAAAAATCGAATCATGGTTTCACAAGACTCTCTGATACCACTGTTGGGAATTGCGGATACAACACGCAACGAAAAACAAGGATTCCCACCGAGGATCCATGTGAAAAAGTCATAATCCGAGTTTTTTAAATGATTTACCTCTTGAAGTGTGAATCACCAACACCGTAATAGAAATAATGTATCTGCGGTATCCACATGAATAGACTCACGAACGTCCAACGTCCGCAAAGAGGAGCATCACGTCTCTCACACAGTGCTAGCTGGGAAGAGAAGAGAAGAAACCTATCACTCTCTCACACAATGCTAGCTAGGGTTCTGAAATTGTGTATCTTAGCAGTCCCCTTAGCAGTACTATTTATAATAGTGACTGCCTTAAGTGAGTGTGAGCAGCAGCAAGGTAAGTTGTGTAACTCTAGACCCATCTGTTATGAGTCTGGCCCATATTTGAATCCGAGTTCAACTTGGATCCATTGCTCCAATTTTAGTCTGCTCTATGTGTGTGACCTTGCAGGTTCTTATTACGTTTGTAGTAATATTAAAATCCCATTTTAATATTACAAGCAGTGAGCGGTATCTAGCAACACATCGCTGCTACCCAAGTAATAAGAATGTCTATAACACCCCAACTTTTGGGATAATTACAATATAGTCCCGATTTGTACTGTTTTGTGAATTCTGTGAGCAGTAAATTTAATTTGACTGTTCCGTGAGTGTACTTGATCAAGTTGTATGTGATTTACTCCGACCTAAGAAAATAAAAATTTTCTCGGCTCTGGATAAATCTTATTTTAATTAATTGGGTGGGGGATCTTACTAAACCCAATTGATTGATATATATATTAATCTCGTAATTTTTCTGATTTAAGCGTACAATAAAATAATTTTATATTTTTATAATATTATTTTATTCAATGATCTACTTGTCTCAAAAACAAGAAAAATTATTTGTGGACCCGAAAAAGTTCGTGGGGCCCACGTTTAGTGTAACAACAACGATCTTGATTGGGTAGAAATCTAAACCAATAGGAAATGGTCAAAATGGATGGCTTGACTTTCTAAACCAATTAGAAAGAGTCAACAAAAGAAGCATTGACTTCTTTGTGAACAGATTGGATTATAAAGCTTACTTTAGAAGCTTTAATCTTAGCCGTTGATCAAATCAATGGTGAGATTAAATTCAAGATTTATGACCAAGTAATATCTACCTTAGATCTAATCTATGGTTAGGAATTAAAGATGAATCAAGGGTTAGGATTAAGTCAAAAATTGTAGGCTTGACTTTGATTAGTAGCTAATTAAGCTTAATTTGACTAATCTAATTACTTAATTAGCTAACTAAGTGAACTAGTTTAATTCTTAATTTATTTTAATCTAAATACTAATTAGATATGTTAATATTGATTAAAGGTTATAATATATGTTAATATATACTAAATTAATTAGTTATATTATTAGTATGTTAATTAAAATTGGTTAGGATAATTAACCTAACAAATTACCTAATTAACTAGCATATAATTAGGAGTAAATGGAAAACAATTAAACCCTTAAAATGGCAAGGGGCACCACGGTTTTCCAGCAGCCAAGGGAGCTTGGTGGCTTGGTTCTACTAGCTTCTTGAAGTCTCCAAGTGTCCTAAACCATGTGCACCACATGTGCATTCATTTGGATATTTATTAAGCCAAATCAAGCACTCAACCTCACCCCCACAAGGCCACTACGGCAGCAGCCCTTCCATTTCTCTCTCAATCTTTATTTCACACTTATCCTAAATCTAAGCTATTCATCTTCTCTCCAAAACTACCAAGAAGCCATGCATATTTTTTCTTCTTTTTCATTCTCCATATTCGCCAACACTCACACCCACTCAACCAAACCTTCATAATTTTATCCAATCACATTTCTTGAACCCAAATCCCATTCTAAGCATCTTTCATTCACAAAGTTTTCCCAAATTCCTACTCTATCTTGCCTAAAATCCAAGTTTTTGCTTACTTACTTAAGGGTAAGTTTGGTTTCTATGGTTCAAAATTGAATTTTTAATTTTTCTAACCATGCTTGTTCCATGGTTTCTCTATTTTGTACCTTGTATGTGTTTTTACTAATTATTTAAGAATTTTAGGAATTGTTTTGGAGCTTGTACTGAAATTTAGAGGAAAGGAGGAGATCTTACCGATTAATTTGTCTACAAGAGGTAAGAGGAGATTTAATCTCATCAACCCTAAGTGGTGATGGGAAAATGGATTTGTTTGTGTATGGAATCCATAAGGATTCATTTGTGTGGTTGTTTATTGTATTTATTATTTATTTGTGTGATTGTTTATGGTTTTATTATTTTTGTGATTGTTTAAATGCTTTCCTATTTGTGATTTATTTTGCTATGCATGATTATAGCTTTTATTATTTTTGCTATGCATGTTTATGGCTTTAAATATATTGTATGTATATTATATGTGATTTAATAATTGTATGTGTTTATAATTATATAATTATTAAAGTAGGATGTGAATAACATGTACGAAATGCATGAGTATTCCAAAGAATACACTATGAGGCTCACGGCCTTACATCCAAAAAGAGAACCAAAATGTTCTCGGTAATTTTCTAAATTCTTGATTTGAGAATCTAGGTAAAATAATTAAATTAAAAATGATTTAAGTTAATTATGGCCAACATGCCATTTAGTGTATAATCAAATGCCATTTTATTTTTAATTTGGCCAACATACCATTTTATTTTCTAAGATAAGGTTAGGTAATGGTTTTACAACATAAATTGATTCCAAAGAATCATTGAGAAAATCAAAGGAATTGATTCAGTTCTAGAATTTTAACTTAGCAGAATATTAGTTTAAGTAAGAATTAATTCAGACGCTTGAAAAATACTAACGTAGAGCTCATTCTATAAATTTTGAAGCGCGTTAGTAAGTTTCGAAGTGAAATTATTGGGTAAAAATAAAATAAACTATATTTAGAGAAAAATATTAAAAATACCTTATACTGATTTTATAGGCAAAATGCTGCCAAAATTTATTAAAATCAGACGCTTAAAATGAAAAAGATTCCATACTATATTTAGAACACAAGGAAAATACATTACGTATTTTAAAAGTATTAGATATAGTTTTACATATATTAAAAATGATAATTTTAAACTATTCGGTTAAGAAAATGAATTAAAAATCCTACGCGATTGAGAAAATGATTTAAAAGATTTTGCGATGATTAAAAATGTCAAAATATGTTTACACGATTTTAAAACGTTTGTGAAAACAACGAGATTGTGAAAATGCGATAAAATTCCTACGCGGCGAAAAAAATACTATCGGTTTCTTTGTCGGGCCAAAGTGGTGGACCCAGGACATGTTGCGGTATAGTCTTGTCAGGGGGACGTGCTATCTTGTTGAGATGTAAATCTTGTCGGTGGGACGTACTATATTTTGGTATTTTGTGACTAAGGGTATTTTGGTAATTTTGGTATTTTTTCGTAATTATGGAAAATTTGGTTTATAAGGTTGTTTTTTTGTAATTTTAGATCATGTTTAGAGTGTTGTGCCAATTTGGTTTATAATTGGCGATTGATTGATGAGGCGAATTACACCGTAATTGGTGTGATAAGCGTAGTGTGGTTCATTTATGAACTTGGAGGCATTAGTGTGCGGAGGATCCCATATGTGGACAGTGGTAGCACCTCTGGGCCGTGGTAACGGGCAACACACTAATGATCTTGACAAGCACTATTCTTAATCGAGATCTTGAGGAGATTAATAAGTACTATGCCCGTGGTACACGATGTTTGGACATGTGTCTTTGCTACACGATGTTTTGGACTGTGGGCTATAGACACGACGTTTGACAGTGCAATAGTTTGGTTGGGCAGCCATAAAGTATTATTAGTTTCTATTCGATCATTCTCTCAGATATCCGTGTTTAGCTCCATGGAGTAGGAACGAGTCGGTGTGTGTTCATACATTACCGCATTTTTTGTTCATGCATCATCTCGCACTTTCTTGCTTACCATATTCTAGATAAAATATATGATGTCTTGTTTTAATATATTATGTATGATCCATGTTATTTTAACATATATTGCTTTAATATATTATGCATGATATAATGGGATGTGTTATTTTAAGGTGTATTACTTTGTTATATTCTCGCATGAAATGTTGGTATGTCTTGTTGTGATATTTGTTTGTATTGTCGTTTTCTTTATTGCCATGCGGGTAATGGTGTAGATTGTCTCACCTCTTTCTTGTATTGTTTTATCTTTTTTATTTTACGTTTATATCATCAAAGACTATAATGGCGGCAAGAGGAGGACAACTAGGTTTCTTTAGACTACAATTTCTCAAAGGCACGGAGGCTTGGTATGTCCACTTGGGACACAGGGCACATAGAGTACGAAACGTGACTTATCAGTAAGTAGGACTCGACATGGGTTCGTTACTACATGTTATACATTGCTTTCGTAGAGATTATTTTACCTATTAGGGAGTTGTGGGACGAGTTTCACTATACTCCTAGAGAGAACTTCGATACACTTTTGGGTCGAATTTCTATCGGTCAAGACATTCCTAACTAAGGAATTTGTCTTATGACGAGGGCTCATATCTTAGGTGTTATGTTTTAGTAGCATACTGTCTTTTACTGTTTCTATTGAATGTTAATAGTTGTAAATTAATTATGTACTTCAGACAAGAATCATATGTATATTATGGTGTAATCATGTTTTGTTTTATTTGGTGTTCCATGTTATTTTATTTAACGTTATAACTACAAAAGGAAAAAAAAAAATATATATATATATACATATATCACAAATATTACTTAAGTATCAAATATTTTTATAACTTGGGTAAGGATTTTATTTATTTTTATTTTTCTGCATCATAAATGTGACATCCCAAGGAGGGGTGTTACAATGTCAGTGATTTGGCATAACCTTTCCGTGACTAATGTTTTCGTGTCGTTTAGTCCCTTTGTTAAGATATCTAGATTGAACACAAGGCATAGAATGCGTCACCCTTATATAGTCCAATCTTTCATTTCCTGATACTCGAGTAGACTTTGTAACAATAAATGAGATCAATATCTCATATTGACTCATTTGAGCATAGCTATGCATTTCGCAGTCTCACTCAATCAGGGGGCCTGAAGATATCACTCCTGTTATGTAGGAGTGACAAATCCCATCTAGGTCACTCACATCCCTCTACATGATTCGCGGTATGTCCAATAACCAACTTTATAATCACCTTGTTACAGACGACGTTTGATGGCATTAAAACACACAACTTCTCATGTAGGAATCGTAGTGAGTTCATGTCAAAGGACCACAGACACCATTGTCACTATGAGAA
This sequence comes from Ormosia semicastrata, assembly GCA_029884595.1. Lineage (NCBI taxonomy): Eukaryota > Viridiplantae > Streptophyta > Magnoliopsida > Fabales > Fabaceae > Ormosia > Ormosia semicastrata. The sequence goes on along the minus strand of JAQQTO010000048.1, from coordinate 34,602,412 downwards.
TCACTTATGATACTCACGTAACGATCCATGTAGTGTTCTCATGGTGGGTCAGTCCAGTACATCATTACTCTAATATGTACCCATGTGAAGACTTGATATCTCATATCCATGACCCGTGAGATGTGGTCATCAGTCTATGCACATACTAGTCTCAATGTATCATTGTTGTCCTAATTAACAATAATACTTGATTAGGGACATTTAAGAATGGTGTTGTAACCAAAAGGATCTCACGATTAAGTCATCCACTTGATGTCCTATGGCATCAAACTTACTATTCTAAGGATTTTATTATGTTTATCAAAAAAGAACACAATAAATGAAATGCCTTATATATAAAATAGCATAATAGAATGTATGTAAATATAGAAAATGTATTGGCCTCTAGGGCTTACACCAACAGAATGGTCTACTCCACCTCTTAACAAAAGGCGTTCACCATCTCATATACCCTTCATAGATACATGGAAATAGCAAGTGTGTGAGAAAACATGGAAAGTGGTTTATAAAGCACACACATTTAACACCACATTAGATATCCTCCTACACAAGTTATAACTAATCCCTTAAACATGTCTATCCTCCTCCACAAGGCTTTCCAACTATTAACTTAGGAATACCTATATACTTGTACTATGTGTCATTCCTATCCCATAACAGCATCACAAAAGATACTAAAACAATCCCATATGGATCAAAAACCTAAGTGTTACCTTATGGCATTTCCAACCCATTGGTTGCCTAAGGACTCACATTTTCCTCACTTGTACAAGGTAGTCATCTCCTCATTGAAATACTCTCGTAGGTGCCTCAACACACTTTAAAAAGTTTGCACAAATGATCTTATCAAGTAAAACTTGGTTTTTCCTGAAGTAGGGAACTTGTAATTGATTACACCCTTGTTGTAATCGATTACAACAAAGTTAGGAGCCTGGTAATCGATTACATTTGCCTCGTAATCGGTTACATCAATTCCAAAACTCTGGTAATCGATTGCATTGGTCTTGTAATGAATTGCATTGGTCTTGTAATCAATTATATCACTTCCAGAGGCTTAGTAATCGATTACATTGACCTTGTAATCGATTACATCAAGCAAGAACTTGGTTCTGCAAAATTCTGCATAATGTGTTACTATTCCATTGGAGCAATTCAGGAATTTTGGCCCCTCTAAACCAGTTTCTATGTGATTTAAGGTCCCTAACAAGTTCACTAATGCCTAGGAATCATTAACCACCATCAAAAACCTCTAATTTGGACCCAAAGACCAAGTCTCTCATCCATGACCTAACTTTCTCACTTTTGGAATTCAAAGGTTCAAATGACAAGTTCGAAGTTTCTAACTCAAATTCAATCCATGAACAAGTCATAAACAACAATAGAAACTCATTCAAGTAAGAAATACACTTCAAACACCTCTAGAAACCAAATTAGCATATTATGCACCACTTATGCAACAATGGTAAAAATGGTAGAAAAGGAGTTTAAAGGCTCAAGAACCCCTACCTCAAGATCAAGAAGATGAAGATGAAGCCAAGAATGGGCCATGGAAGATCCAAACTCTCCCTTCCTATTTCCCTCTCTTCCTCTTTCTCCTCCTTCTTCTTTCCCCTTCACGGTTTTTCTCTTCTCTTTTTTGTTTTTTGCTTCTCTCACTCTCAGCCGTGAGATATTTAATAAGGGAAGTCAAATTTGACTTCTCTTGCATAGGTACCAAAATCCCGATCTGCTAAAAACACCTAGATTTCACCAAATCCATATTTCTAGCTTCCAAGAAGTTTAAAATAAATCCTAAAATTCATCAAAATCTTGTTTCACCATTTCTCTATTTTTTCGTATCAGTTGCTAGTCAAACTAGTATTAAAATACATAACTAGTATGCTTAAAAATGTCAAACTAACTCTGATTAATCTTAAACTTTAACTATAGCACAGTTCACACATTTGTGACCTAGACACAAACTCTCCATATTTATTTCCACTAACTAAGCAATTTAAGTCACTTTCGGAGCAAATAACAATTATATTTCACACATAATGTTACAGCAATGTGACTAAACATGCTCAGATAGTCACAAAACTTAACAAGCATGATAAATAGGTATTAAGCTACCTCCGTAAACATATACAAGTCTATCATATTTCTAAGGTGTTACATAGAGCATATGTTTTAGAACAATAGAGGAGTTAGGATAGATTCTTACCACTAGTGAAATTTTCCTAAAATAATAGCTACCATACCAGCATAAGTATAGCACCTTATGAGGCTTTATAAGGAAGACAATGTAGATTGCCTCTGTATTGGTATAAGGTAGGTGAAAGAATCATCCTAGGTCTTGAGTTGATCCAGCAGAGCACAGAGCAAATCAAGATGATTGAGGATAGGTTGGTTACTTACTACTCAAAGTCAGCAAAAGAGCTATGCTGATAAAAGAAGGAGACCTCTTGAGTTCGATGAAGGAGAACATGTTTTCTTAAGAGTTACTGCTACAATAGGGATTAGTAGAGCATTGAAAACCCGAAAGTTAAATCCTTATTTTCTTGGTCCCTACCAAATTCTAAAGAGAATAGGACCTATAGTTTACCAGATAGCCCTTCCTCCCAGTTTATCTAATCTTTATAATATTTTTCATATGTCTCAGTTAAGAAAGTATAATCCAGATCCTTCACATATCATAGAATATGAATCTATACAGTTAATAGATGATTTGTGTTATGATATACAACCTGTAAGGATCATGGACTGCGAGGTCAATGAGATTAGAGGTAAGCAGATTTCTCTAGTGAAGGTTGTTTGGGTGGCATTGACACCGAGGAGGCTACTTGGGAGCTAGAGTCCTGCATGCAGTAGGACTACCCAGCGTTGTTTGTTGAAGGTAAGCAATTTTAAGGTCAAAATTTTAAAAAAAGAAGAGAGAAATATAACATCCTCTTTAGCATGTTAGTCTTGTTTATGGTTATAGAGGTAGCATAATACGTGTATGACATGTCTGTTTAATATTGTGACTTTCTGGGTTAGTTTAGGTACTTTGTTGCAACACTGAAAGTGAAAAGTAGTTTCAAATGACTCAGATAATAGTATTAAAGGCTAAGTTAAGGGAAATAAATATAGAGAATTTATTTATAGGTCACAAATGAACTGAGTATGGTGTAGTAAAATTTTGAGAATTAACTGAATTAGTTTGGTATTTTTAAGTACACACAATGTAACATCCCAAAAATTCCTTATTTTCTGTTCTATATGCTTTTTATAATATTTGTGATTTTTATAAATTTTTGTGAATTATTTGGGTGACTTTGATTATTTTATTATATTTCTTGATTTACGTGTACGTTAAGCGGGGTCAGAAGAATAAAATTTTTTTCTGAGGTTGGAAAGCTTTGGACTGTGGAAGCATACCGAGGGATCTTACTAAACCCGAGGCCTGACACAGTTTATGAAATTTTCATTTTTGAGATTTTATTTGACGGATAAAATTTGGGTACGCTCTATTATCCATTAGACAATAGATACTGACATTGTCAACTGTGACTTTTATCCTTTGGGTAATAACTTATACTAAAAAAATCTAGTAAATTATTTCTATCTAGTCACTTTTATGACACCATCGAAGTGACATCACCCAATGACATCACATTTGACTTTTTGGATAAAGGGAGAAGCTTCTTAAGGAAGCTTTGGGAGAAGCTTGCAAGAGAACCTTGGCTCCTTCTCCCTAGGTATAGTGCACAATTTTGGAGGGGAAAAAGATGACAACTTTGTTATCTTTTCACTTAAGCTTCATTTCACTTTTCATCTCAAAAAGTTTCCACCTTTCTCTCTCACTTTTCTTTTCTCTCATTTTCTCTCTAGTGGCTCATGGCCACGACTCTCTAATTCCCTTTTCTATTTTGTTTGCTCTAGTCAATCCTACTTCTAGAATCTACACATCCTTTGGATGATTTCCTATCTTGTGATCATCATCAACTTCTCTCATCTTCATCATTTTCTTTCAAGCCCTAACTTGAAGCTCTTAAGGTAAGATTCTTGATTTCTATTTTTCTTTCCTCTCAATTTTTTTTCTCTACACCTCACGGCCAAGACCATTTTGGAGGGTCATCTACACTTAGTTCATCACTTGTTCATCTTTCCATCCAAGCAACCAAAATCTAAACACAAAACCCTCATCTTTCTTCCATTGAAGCTCACGGCCAAGGCTAAGAAATACACCATCCAAGCCTCCATAATTCAAGCTAACCCCACTTCTTGAATCCAAACATCATTCCAAGATACTTTGTGGTTGAGACTAACATCTATTTCCATCATCTTCTATCTTTATTCAAGCTTAAAGTTTGAAGGCTTTTAAGGTGAAGTTTTTGATCTTTACTCATTTCTTTCTTTCTTTTTTTCTAGATTCTAAACCACCATCTTGATCTATGATCATCTTAGTAAACCTTAGGTTTAATATTTATATGTTTGTTGTCTTAAGGATTTGTTGGTGGTGGTGGATGAAAGCCATTAAGGAGACGTCAAGGAGCTTTCTTTTTATTTTCTCTTAAAGTAAGACAGAGATTAACCTCATCAACCACTTATGGTGGTAAGGAACGAATTCCTTTGTGGGTGATAAATCCATGTGAGGATTTATTCACCATGATTGTATGACTTTGTGACTTGTGATTATATGCTTTATGTGATTTTACTACTTTGATGGTATGCGTGGAATTGTATAGTATGATTGTGATGCTCAAAATCATGTTGTATGCTTTAAATTGTGCTAGAAAGGAAATGTATTTTGGTCCCAATAACCATTGTAGCTCACGACCATGATGTGGAGAATAGGGTGTTCAAGGCTAAAATATGTTATGCATTAAGAACTTAAATAGTTAGGTGGGAAGAGTATGATTTATGACTTTACAAGTTGAAAAAAAAAGTAAACAAAGTTTTTACCATTGAAAAGAATTGATTTTGGCCATGGTATTTGATAATTGGATGAAAGAGTGAATTGAAGACCTAAAATATTTGATAATAGGATGGAAGAGTAATTAGGATGGAAATGATTTTATTTAGAATTTAAATAATGAAAGTTTTAGAATGAATATTAGAGAATATTACTTAGACAATTTGGGAGACAAATTAGGATCAGAGGATTCATAAGTAAAAGAAAAGATAATCATAATGTTGTGATTTGAGGAGTAATGACTTTGAGCTATATCAATGGAAAATAGTTTTGGGGATAGTTAGAATAAGGAAAATGATTTATTAATGGTGAATCTAGTCAGTTTAATGATAAGGAAATTTAATTAAGGATTTATAAGATAAGAATGGAAAGAAAGAAATTCTTATTTTTAGCAAAAAGAGTGATTTCCAATCATGGTATTAAGGGATAGGATTGAGAATTACGTTGAAACTTAAGGTAACTCATTTAAGAGGATGTTAATAAGGATGACAGAAAAGGATTTGATTAAATTAAAAATAATATAAGTTTTGGAAAGAATATTAGCAAATAACATTTTTTAGGAATTTTAAGAATGAAAACTTGAGGTATTTTAGGGTTTAGGAAAAGGAAAAGAATTTATGAAATCAAGATTATGAAAGATGATTTCTTTGTCTAAATTAAGCAATAAAGATACCTTGTGACTGAAAATAACAGTAAAGTTACTGTGGGACCGACGTACTAGATCTGAGTAGATCAGTGGTATTATGTAATTGTAAGGGTGATTATATAATATCATTAATACTAATGGTATTAGACAATTTTATGGGCGGTTGCTTTAATGTCATTGGGAACAGTCCAACGGTGGTTTGATTTCATTGATCATGCATTTAAGCATTGTACAGCCAGTGGCTGTTTTGGTTTTTGTTGCCTAGGAGTGAACGAGAATTTGGATAGTGTGATCTCAGATGGATCTTAGGGGGCGTCAGGGCGAGGTGATTCACTTGGTGATCTGTTATCACATTATGTACCCTTGGCCTTGAAGAACTGTTGTAATGTACTGACAAGGAACCGACAAACACTATTCTTTTCTTTGTCTAGTGTAGACTGTCATTGAGAGGGGTAGGCCTTCTGGAACATTCATCTTTGAATTTGAGTTTAGCTCCATGGAATAGGAACTGGTTCATTTGGCATACACATGATCAATACACATATTGTTGTGGCATGGGCAAAGTACATATTGTGGTGGCTTTGTGCATACACTGTTGATACATGTTGTTACAGTACTGCTAATGCTTATATCATTGTGAGATATGTTTAATGCAGATGTGGCATAGTCATTGTACATACACTGTTGATACATGTTGTTACAATACTGCTAATGCTTATATCATTGTGAGATATGTTTACTGTAGATATTTATGAATCAATTACATGAATATACTTGTGATATTTGTATGTATAGAATGACTTCATTGTTCGTATTATTTCTCTACTGCCATAATGGTATTTGAAGTAGGGGATCTCACCTCTTTTATTGTATTATTCTGTTTACCTCTATTTTATGCTCATGTCTGTAAAGACTGCGATGGCGGCAAGGCAAGATCTGCGAGGTTTCATTAGACTACAATTTCATGGGGGCATCGAAGCATGGAATATCTATTGGGACACGGGGCGCATTCAGTATGTCGGAGATGTCACCTTGTTTTGGAGCAGGACCTGACATGAGGCTGCTATGTTTACTGTGGACGTAGCTGTTTTCTTAGAGTTTGATTTGCCTTTTGGGGAGTTTTGGAATGATTGTAAAGCTCCCTCTAGGGAGGACTCTGTGGAGTCAATTGCTCAGACTCTCGTCCGTGGTAACATGCCCTAATTGGGGGTTTTGTCTGCTAGGGATCCCAAAAGGGATCTGGTGGAAGATCGAGTGCTGGACCCTACTCTTCAAGTGTTTAGACTTGGACTAGACTCAGTTTTCATATGGTAGTTGTATATCTTCTTTCGGAGTACGTAAGTTTTATGCTTTTGAAACATTATCATAATGTACTCATGGATGTAGTAAACCTTGTTTTATGAAAAGTCTTTTATTCAGTTTTTATAACTTGAGTTTCTCTAGTTCGGTAAGTTATGTTATTCATTTAAAAAGAGATTTTGAAACTTGTATTTTATAATGTCAATTATTTCATAGTTTGATCAAAGTTTTAATTCTATTTATTATTAAGGAGTTAGGCTGAAACGTAACACCTTTTTTGGAGAGGGGTGTTGCATTAGGTGGTATCAGAACAATTCATCCTGTTGAGCCGGGGTATGGACTGACTATGCTTAGGCTTGTAGAAATTTCTATGTGTGTTGTGTAACACCCTCATTTGGATGTCATATTTTACTACCAATTCCTTAATGAATCCATTTTTAATCAATGATTGATAAAAGTGCGGAAAATATAATATAATAAAATATGGATTTTTTTTAATTTTCTTTCTAGGCATAAACCTGAATAAAGCATGAACATATACAAGATATAGTCATTACATAATTACATTTCAAGAAAATGATATACATCAGTGGCGTGGATCATGGTCCACCCAAAATATAATAAATTTTATACACCAAAAAAAATATAATAACCACTAACAACAAAATATACACTGGCCCAAGTTTGGACTGCCTAGAGATCAGGGTCTTCCCCTGAGTCCTCCATTGGATCCTCCTCCTCCTCAGACCCCAAGTCAACAAAATTTCCCACAAGGGACCACAACTCACAAACTGGTGTTTTGGAAGTAGACACCACTGGGTCCTGATCCTCCCTAGGGGTATAATGTAGGTTGCCCCATAACTCCCTAATCGGCATGACCAACTCTAAGTATATAGGAATAGTAAGAGAAAAGAAAGGAACATCAAAATGGTTCCTATGGATGATTAAAGTTACATCTCCAACATATCTAATACATTCATTTTCCAAATCAATACGCCAGGCACTCGCTGTGGCGTCCTGGGGCCGATGAGGGCCGGGAGTGATCACCGGTGCAATGAAGCACGGACAAGGAGCGGCTTCTGGCAGGCTTCAAGGCGGAGGGTCTGCATGAATGAACTGAATACGCACCGGAATGAGAGGGATTCAGAGACTGTGCAGGTATGGGACTGCATAGTTGAGGATGGCTTAAAGGAATTGATTTGGTGTAGCCATATCAACAAGTTGCAACTTCTTTTCGGGGGCCTAGAACATAAGAACTCCATGGTTAAGCATGCTTGACCTGGAGCAATTGTGGGATGGGTGACCTCGTGGGAAGTTTCCTAGGATGCGTGTGAGTGAGTACAAAGTGTAACACCCTCCTTAGAGCGTCACACTTCGTGTTACTCAATTATCATATCACCTCTTCGTTATGAATCGTGCTTGTAATATAAATACGAGTTGTAAAATTTCTTGGTGATAGTAAGATAAACTAAGCGAAAATTAAAACATTACAGCATCATTACAATAAAATTTTACATTATATATACATAAATCGTAGTACTGTCACACTTTAATATTTACAAATTGGACATCTAAAAATATTCACACATTAATTAAATTACATAATGCCCAAGTAACTCTAAACATGCAGAACCCTCAGACGAGTCCTCCTCAGACTCCTCAACAGGGAGGAATCCTACTTGACACAAAATATACAATACTAACCGTACCAAGAGTATGGTAGTAAGCTCCCTATTACTGTTTATATGAGAAATACATTTTCCAGCAAGCTCGATGCACTATGCCTCCGGTTCCCATAAACCTTACGAAAACTCAACATCTCCATCTCTTTAGAACTCAACTTCCTTCTCGAAAATCTGATCTTCCTTGCGTTCTCACTCAACGTCTTGCTCAATCTCTTTACAATTATAAATACAATACAGAAATAGACAGACAAAGAGGTGAGATCACCTACGCCAATACCAGTATGGTAGCAATGAAGATAAACACATACTAACACATCATACATAATTACAATTATGCCAACAACATCATTTATCTAACACATATCATTTATCATCATAATTCATACCATAATTCATAATTACATCCATGTCCTTATCAATATTCACTTATTCAATAATTTAGTTATCATAAACAATAATGATGATAATGCCCTCAACATTATCATCATCATCATCTTCCAAGTATTCAAAACAATTGTAATAACTTATAATCAAAACAATTCTATGGAGGTTTTTCACAATTTCGAGGAGAATGCTTTGGTTAATTATTCAGCCTTAGCCCATAGACAATCTCCAGGTCTTAAGTTAATTGTCGACCTTAGCCCACAGACAATCTCCAGTCTTACGTTAATTGTCCACTTTAGCCCACGTAAAATCTCCATCTTACTGGTTAATTGTCACCTTAGCCCACGTAGACAATCTCCAGGTCTTACGTTACTTGTCCACTTTAGCCCACAGACAATCTCGGTCTTACAGTTAATTGTCCAGCCTTAGCCCACAGACAATCTCCAGTCTTCTGGTTAATTGTCCGCCTTATTCACCCATCGGACTTTTTCAATGCACATTCAAATACACTATGCACAGTTCATTTTCTTTATCTCATATTCTCAATTCATTTTCTTTATCTCATATTCGGGGTCCTCAAAATTGGCCCAACAATATTATTACAGTAATTTCATCGCGAAACCATATTTTTCGCATTTTCTCAAATCACGTATCAATTTTTCATCATTTCTCAATCACGTAAAATACTCTTCACACATTTTAAATCAAGAATACTAGTTTCCTCAGTTAACACCAAAACTCAACTTCATTTTTCATATTTGCATAATAACTCCTCAAAACATAATATTTGCATTATAATCCTCATCCAAATAATATTTTCACAACAATCCCTCATAAAAGTCACACTTACGAAATAGTACCTTGAAAAATTCATATTTTACGAAATCATTCCTCATAAAATTCATATTTATAAAATAGTCCCTCAAAAATTCATATTTACAAAATGGTTTTTCATAAAATTCCTTTTTACGAAATAATCTTTCATAAAATTTATATTTTACAACATAGTCCCTCATAAAAATCCTATTGACGAAATAGTCCTTTATAAAAATCATATTTACAATATAACCATTCAAAAATCAATAGTTACAACATGTCCCCATTAAACACAAAAATTACAATATTGCTCTATAAAATCATAATCAGTATTGTTTCTCCAAAATCATTTCATCTTCTTTGTATTCGACTCTTCCAAATTCAATTTACTTTTCTTTCAAATTCTAAATTCTCGTTTAATCCATCATATTATTCACATCCTAATTTACCCATACACTTACATGCATTCAGTTTCATACATACCAATATTTATCAAAACAATAAACATATTATCACACATGCAATCATAATTTCAAAGCCATAAACACCATAATCACAAACATAAAAATCACCAACAACACAATCACAACTAAAGAAATAATTAAACAATAAGTGAATAAACCCTTAGGGGTTTTTTACCAGACACAATCATCTCCACACCACCAAAACTTGGTTGGTGAGGTTAAATCTCCCTCTTACCTCTTGAAGAACCTCCAAAGCTCCTTGTATGTCTTCTTCAAGCAAACTCCCTCCACCAAGAGCTTCAAGGCTTCAAACTTGAGCTTTGAAGAACAAGATAAGAAAATAGATGATTTAGGCTTAGGTGTTAACTACAAAATGTCTTGAAATGTAGGAAAGCAAGAAATAAGGTAGTTTAGAATTATAGAAGAGTGATTGATGAAAAGTGGGTGGAAGGCCTTGAGGTTGGAGAAGAAAAGAAGGAGGAAATTTGAGAGCTTTTGCTATTTGGAGAATTTTGGAGAAAAATGAAGACTTTGACTATACATGGCCGTAAACCATTTTGAGAGAAAATGGAGTGAAGTCTTTGGGTGAGAGAAGGTGAATTTGTGAGGATGAAATGGAGAGAAAAGGAAGAAAAATGCTGCTCAGGTTCGTGGGATTTGAGAGAAAAGATGAATACTGTTTGATGTGAGAGAAAATGTAATTGTGAGAGAGTGAAATTTTTCAATGCTGCTGCCGTGGGATAAGCTTAAATAAAGTTTAGGATTTTCATGAAGTAAAATATCTTATTCTGAATGCACGTGGCTGATGTCATTCATTTGACTTTCAATGTTATTGGATTGTTCAAGAACCTTATAGAACCTCCTTCAAGCTGCTACGTGGCCGACGTAAAACCCCTCCAAATTGCTGCATGAACGTGAATTTCCAAGGAAATTTTTCGACGAAAAATGACATAACATTCAGTAAGATGGGAGAACATCATTTCCCCAAGAATGGTTAAAATCAAGTGTTGTCGGATGAGAACTCTGTCGAATGGTGATTCTGTCAAACGAAATGAAAGGCTGTCGGATGAACTTGAAAAGGTCAACAAATATTCTAATTCGTCGGACAGATGTTGATGTTGGAGAAATCTTCCAATTGTCGAATCGACGAAATACTATATGGTTAGAAGATCAAATTCGACAGATTTTGACATTAGAGAAGTTTTTCTATTGAAATCAGGAATTCTTACTCGACGGTCGTTAGCACCATAATTCGACGAACATTATCATTCAAATTCGACGGACATTGGTATCCCACTCGACGGATATTGACATTTTCACTTAACTGATACTAGCATCTCACTCGACAAATTTTAACTTGGTACCTAATAATTAAAAGATCCAATTCGACTGATTTTAACATGGTACCAAATAGTAAAAAGATGAAATTTGACGTATTTGGATAGAAGCCCAAATTCGATGGATATGACATTGTCTTAAATGGTCAGAGGATCAAATTCGACAGATATTAACATTGTCCTAAATGGTCTGAAGATAAAATTCGACGATAAGTGTTTGTCCAACAATGAGCAACCTTCGACATAAAGTAGTGTTCGACAACGAATAGAAGTACTATTTATGATCAGTTAGGTCGATTACATAGCAGTCATCTTCATTTTGATTTACAAAATCGTCCGACAAGATTGAGGGAAAAGGAGAACCATATTGTTCTTTAACTGATTCTTTGCTAACCGAACGTCCATCGCTTTGTCGAACCTGAGGACTTCTCCCATGTTTTGAATAGATGGTCTTCTGTCGGAAAGATGGTCTTGGTCGGAATAGATGGTCTTTGTCGAAAGAGGCAGCCATAACAGCCAAAATCTTTGATTTCTGATTCAAGAATTGAGAATCAGTTTCATCCAGTCTTGAGGTATTTTGGGTTTTGTCGAACTACCGATTGATGTTGTCGGGAAATGCTCTGGAAGTGTCGAATTCAACTCACTATTTAACTTATGCTTGCATTCAGTAATTAAATCCGACGGGATCAAAATGTTAGGAAAATTTCTTCAAGTGTTTGGATCTTGCCCAAATTCTGTCGATGTTAAGACCTTCAAAAATCTTGGATTGTCGAATGAGTTACGTGAGATTGATCTTTTGGATCCCTATAAGGCTTGAGAAAGACCGAGTCTATCGACAGGAGTATATTCATAAAACTGTCGAGCTTTGTTTGTCGGAATAGGCTTGAAATGAAGTCAGTATCGACAAGAATCTATTCTCAAAAGAAATTGTCGAATTCGGTTTGTCGAAACAGGTTTTGAAATGAAAACCATTTGGGAAAATGTTGAGGAACTTCTGTAGGATTGGGATTTCCAGAATTTTGGTCGAATTGGGAATTCCATAATTTTGGTCGGTTGATTATTATGGCAAATTATAGTCGGATCGAATAATGCATTGCAATAGCCGCTATGCATTAAGCAACATATATCTAAATAATCAGACAAGAATTTCCCCGGCCCGAAAATTATTATTTTCTTGACCAGGAGCAAATCACACAAAATAATCACAAATAGTATCGAAATAATCAAATTATTTTTATAATACACAGAAAACACAAAGTAGTGTAATTCTATCAACTCTTGCAACATAGTCTAAAATTTGGGGTGTTACAACTCTCCCCTCTAAAATAAGTTTCGTCCTCGAAACTTGACACACTTAAAATAAAAATGGATACTACTCTCTTATCTTATCTTCTAATTCCCATGTTGCTTCACCACGTATATTGTTCCAAACCACTGTAACCAATGCGATTTCATTATCTCGAAGTTACTTTGTCCTTTGATCTTCAATCTTGACTAGAAACGTCTCGTAGGTTGAATTTTCCTTCATTTGTACGATGTCCAACAGAGTATTCGATACGGTCTAATAAACTTCGGAGTGGGTTTCCTCGACTTAATCACTCGTCCATCTCTTGTCATAGGTGTCACACGTAGAGACACATGGTCACCTTCTTCAAATTCAAGCGGTCTTCGTCTTTTATCTTCATAACTCTTTTGTCGTGTCTGAATTGTCCTTATTTTGCCTTAGATCGTCTTTACTTTCTCAGTAGTTTGCTGCACAATTTCTGGTCCTACCTCTGTACTTTCAACATCATGATGCTAACACAATGATGTTCTACATCGTCACCCATACAATGCCTCATAGGGTAGGTACCCTATATTCGAACGAAAACTATTATTGTATGTGAATTCTATCAATGGTAGAAATTCACCCCAACAACCCGCTTGTTCTAGAACACAAGCTCTCAACAAATCCTTTGAAAATTCTATCTACCGTCTTTTCCTTATATCCTAGCCCCTCTTGATTTGTACAGGTACTTCAAACCCTTGAAATTATGGTAGACTTTATAGGAAAGAACATATCTTCAAATTTTTGTTACAAAACAACTATCGCATATTCTAAAATGTAAATCGAATGATTCTTCTCATGTATGTTCCACTGCCTTGAAGTATACGTCACCATCTTTCTATTTTATCTTAACACTCAATCTAAATTCACAAGTTGAACTTCTAACAGAACTTGCATTCGATTAGTTTTACGCATAACTCTTTCTTAATTGAGATACATGAAAGACACTTTGAAAGTGATAGGGAAAAGTAACAAGACTATTCGGTAGGTTACTAGATTAGTCCAACCAGAATTTGAAATGGTCTAATAGATTTCGAAATGAACATAGTCCAAAAATTTTAGAAATGAACTTTCTGGATTCAAATCCAAAAATCTCAGGTCAACGAAACACTAAGGTTACCTTTTATCAATCTAGTAGGATATGGTTGGAAAATAACCAATCCATTTATAGAGTTAGGTTAATAGTTGTAATTTTAGATAAACAAATCAAATCAATAGAAAAGATTTGATATTCAATAGGTATAGGATAAAGTTAGAAAACTTGAGTATAAACAACAAGTTTAACAAGAAGGATAGAAATACTCTGATCACATTATAACAAAGACATGGATAAGTCAAATTGATTTACTCAGTCTATTTGAACAAGAAATAGACAAACCAGATCAACAGAAAAGTTTCAAACTCCAATAATAATAGGGTAGTTTCAGACAGACTCGAGTAGTAATAACAAGTTTAGAAGTTGAAGTAGTATTATGAAAAGAACAAAACACAGATAACCTAAAAAGATTTTACACAGTCACAAATCACAAAAGACTAGGTTACCTTACGCATTATACAATACATTTTTAAGATTGCCCTCTATAGCACAACTTCCTCGCTCGTTAAGTTTTGTATTTGAACGTTCTCACTACACTCTTTGCACCAGCTCTTTCTTCTTTTTCTTCTTGAGATTTTGAAATACGTGCATCACTAATGGAAAGTTCCATCTTCAATTGATCACAATCTTTGGAGAAATGTCCAGGCTTCCCACATCGATAACAAATAACCCTTTTATGCTGACAATCTTTGGTAAGATGATTTTTTTTTTTTACACTTGAAACATTTCATGGTTGATGCCACAGTCCGACCAAAATCGTTATCACTAGTACTCCCCCTCTTTGCTCGTTGTTGCTTCCCCAATGGTCGTGCATACGACTTTTGCTGAACACGATCGACTTTACGCTTCCTCCCATCCGGTGGCTGTTCCAATCCTAGTACACTATGAAGTTCGATTATCAGTTCCTGTTGCTGAGTGATCATCCGTCTCTGTTGTACTGCTACTTCAATCATCTTTTGCATTACACTTCTAGCTGCGGTTATACGATCTTCATCACGTCTCGCATCCACATGCTCATGTTCGCTTCGTTCCATTATCTTTCTTCAAAGATAAACAAAATCAAAACACGATGAACTAAACGTAACTATTTCACAAAACATCGTCTCCTTTCGGAAATGAAAACATATCTCTGTGTTCAACATCAGAGATTCACACAGCACAAACAAGACAAGCCTACCCACAAACCCAAAAGACTCTAACTTGGGCTCTGATACCACCTAATGTAACACCCTCCTTAGAGCGTCACACTTCGTGTTACTCAATTATCATATCACCCCTTCATTATGAATCGTGCTTGTAATATAAATACGAGTTGTAAAATTTCTTAGTGATAGTAAGATAAACTTAGCGGAAATTAAAACATTACAGTATCATTACAATAAAATTTTACATTATATATACATAAATCATAGTACTGTCACACTTTAATATTTACAAATTGGACATAAAAAAATATTCACACATTAATTAAATTACATAATGCCCAAGTAACTCTAAACATGCAGAACCCTCAGACGGGTCCTCCTCAGACTCCTCAACAGGGAGGAATCCTACTTGACACAAAATATACAATACTAACCGTACCAAGAGTACGGTAGTAAGCTCCCTATTACTGTTTATATGAGAAATACATTTTCCAGCAAGCTCGACGCACTATGCCTCCGGTTCCCATAAACCTTACGAAAACTCAACATCTCCATCTCTTTAGAACTCAACTTCCTTCTTGAAAATCTGATCTTCCTTGCGTTCTCACTCAACGTCTTGCTCAATCTCTTTACAATTATAAATACAATACAGAAATAGACAGATAAAGAGGTGAGATCACCTACGCCAATACCAGTATGGTAGCAATGAAGATAAACACATACTAACACATCATACATAATTACAATTATGCCAACAACATCATTTATCTAACACATATCATTTATCATCATAATTCATACCATAATTCATAATTACATCCATGTCCTTATCAATATTCACTTATTCAATAATTTAGTTATCATAAACAATAATGATGATAATGCCCTCAGCATTATCATCATCATCATCTTCCAAGTATTCAAAACAATTCTATGGAGGTTTTTCACAATTTCGAGGAGAATGCTTTGGTTAATTATTCAGCCTTAGCCCACAGACAATCTCCAGGTCTTACTCGTTAATTGTCCAAATTTAGCCCACAAACAATCTCCAGGTCTTACTCGTTAATTGTCCACCTTAGCCCACAGACAATCTCCGGTCTTACGTTAATTGTCCACTTTTTAGCCCATAGACAATCTCCGGTCTTACGTTAATTGTCCAGCCTTTTAGCCCACAGACAATCTCCAGTCTTACTGGTTAATTGTCCAAATTTAGCCCACAGACAATCTCCGGTCTTACTCGGTTAATTGTCCACCTTATTCAAATTTTCGGACTTTTTCAATGCACATTCAAATACACTATGCACGCTTCATTTTCTTTATCTCATATTCTCAATTCATTTTCTTTATCTCATATTCGGGGTCCTCAAAATTGGCCCAACAATATTATTACAGTAATTTCATCGCGAAATCATATTTTTCGCATTTTCTCAAATCACGTATCAATTTTTCATCATTTCTCAATCACATAAAATACTCTTCACACGTTTTAAATCAAGAATACTAGTTTCCTCAGTTAACACCAAAACTCAACTTCATTTTTCATATTTGCATAATAACTCCTCAAAACATAATATTTGCATTATAATCCTCATCCAAATAATATTTTCACAACAATCCCTCATAAAAGTCACACTTACGAAATAGTCCCTTGAAAAATTCATATTTTACGAAATCATTCCTCATAAAATTCATATTTACAAAATAGTCCCTCAAAAATTCATTTACAAAATAGTTTTTCATAAAATTCCTTTTTACGAAATAATCTTTCATAAAATTTATATTTTACAACATAGTCCCTCATAAAAATCCTATTGACGAAATAGTCCTTTATAAAAATCATATTTACAATATAACCATTCAAAAATCAATAGTTACAACATGTCCCCATTAAACACAAAAATTACAATATTGCTCCTATAAAATCATAATCTGTATTGTTTCTCCAAAATCATTTCATCTTCTTTGTATTCGACTCTTCCAAATTCAATTTCCTTTTCTTTCAAATTCTAAATTCTCAGTTTAATCCATCATATTATTCACATCCTAATTTACACATACACTTACATGCATTCAGTTTCATACATACCAATATTTATCAAAACAATAAACATATTATCACACATGCAATCATAATTTCAAAGCCATAAACACCACAATCACAAACATAAAAATCACCAACAACACAATCACAACTAAAGAAGTAATTAAACAATAAGTGAATAAACCCTTAGGGGTTTTTCACCAGACACAATCATCTCCACACCACCAAAACTTGGTTGGTGAGGTTAAATCTCCCTCTTACCTCTTGAAGAACCTCCAAAGCTCCTTGTATGTCTTCTTCAAGCAAACTCCCTCCTCCAAGAGCTCCAAGGCTTCAAACTTGAGCTTTGAAGAACAAGATAAGAAAATAGATGATTTAGGCTTAGGTTTTAACTACAAAATGTATTGAAATGTAGGAAAGCAAGAAATAAGGTAGTTTAGAATTATAGAAGAGTGATTGTTGAAAAGTGGGTGGAAGGCCGTGAGGTTAGAGAAGAAAAGGAGGAGGAAATTTGAGAGCTTTTCCTATTTGGAGAATTTTGGAGAAAAATGAAGACTTTGACTATACATGGCCGTAAACCATTTTGAGAGAAAATGGAGTGAAGTCTTTGGGTGAGAGAAGGTGAATTTGTGAGGATGAAATGGAGAGAAAAGGAAGAAAAATGCTGCTCAGGTTCGTGGGGATTTGAGAGAAAAGATGAATACTTGTTTGATGTGAGAGAAAATGTAATTGTGAGAGAGTGAAATTTTTCAATCTTTCTTCTGTGGGATAAGCTTAAATAAAGTTTAGGATTTTCATGAAGTAAAATATCTTATTCTGAATGCACGTGGCTGATGTCATTCATTTGACTTTCAATGTTATTGGATTGTTCAAGAACCTTGTAGAACCTCCTTCAAGCTGCTACGTGGCCGACGTAAAACCCCTCCAAATTGCTGCATGAACGTGAGTTTCCAAGGAAATTTTTCGATGAAAAATGACATAACATTCGGTAAGATGGGAGAACATTATTTCCCCAAGAATGGTTAAAATCAAGTGTTGTCGGATGAGAACTCTGTCGAATGGTGATTCTGTCAAACGAAATGAAAGGCTGTCGGATGAACTTGAAAAGGTCAACAAATATTCTAATTCGTCGGACAGATGTTGATGTTGGAGAAATCTTCCAATTGTCGAATCGACGAAATACTATATGGTCAGAAGATCAAATTCGACGGATTTTGACATTAGAGAAGTTTTTCTACTAAAATCAGGAATTCTTACTCGACGGTTGTTAGCACTATAATTCGATGAACATTATCATTCAAATTCGACGGACATTGGTATCCCACTCGACGGATATTGACATTTTCACTTAACTGATACTAGCATCTCACTCGACAAATTTTAACTTGGTACCTAATAATTAAAAGATCCAATTCGACAGATTTTAACATGGTACCAAATAGTAAAAAGATGAAATTTGACGTATTTGGATAGAAGCCCAAATTCGATGGATATGACATTGTCTTAAATGGTCAGAGGATCAAATTCGACAGATATTAACATTGTCCTAAATGGTCTGAAGATAAAATTCGACGATAAGTGTTTGTCCAACAATGAGCAACCTTCAACATAAAGTAGTGTTCGACAACGAATAGTAGTACTATTTATGATCAGTTAGGTCGATTACATAGCAGTCATCTTCATTTTGATTTACAAAATCGTCCGACAAGATTGAGGGAAAAGGAGAACCATATTGTTCTTTAACTGATTCTTTGCTAACCGAACGTCCATCGCTTTGTCGAACCTGAGGACTTCTCCCATGTTTTGAATAGATGGTCTTCTGTCGGAAAGATGGTCTTGGTCAGAATAGATGGTCTTTGTCGGAAGAGGCAGCCATAACAGCCAAAATCTTTGATTTCTGATTCAAGAATTGAGAATCAGTTTCATCCAATCTTGAGGTATTTTGGGTTTTGTCGAACTACCGATTGATATTGTCGGGAAATACTCTGGAAGTGTCGAATTCAACTCACTATTTAACTTATGCTTGCATTCAGTAATTAAATCCGACGGGATCAAAATGTTAGGAAAATTTCTTCAAGTGTTTGGATCTTGCCAAATTCTGTCGATGTCAAGACCTTCAAAAATCTTGGATTGTCGAATGAGTTACGTGAGATTGATCTTTTGGATCCCTGTAAGGCTTGAGAAAGACCGAGTCTATCGACAGGAGTATATTCATAAAACTGTCGAGCTTTGTTTGTTGGAATAGGCTTGAAATGAAGTCAGTATCGACAAGAATCTATTCTCAAAAGAAATTGTCGAATTCGGTTTGTCGAAACAGGTTTTGAAATGAAAACCATTTGGGAAAATGTTGAGGAACTTGTCGGATTGGGATTTCAATTTTGGTCGAATTGGGAATTCCATAATTTTGGTCGGTTGATTATTATGGCAAATTATAGTCGGATCGAATAATGCATTGCAATAGCAACTATGCATCAAGCAACATATATTTATCAAGAAAATAGAATTATTTTACGGATAATTTCTAAAAATTAATAGATTCTTTTACGTTTTTCGGTTCGGGTTAAGTAAGATCCCCGTCTCTAAATAATCGAGACAAGAATTTCCCCAAAAAAATTATTATTTTCTTGACCAGGAGCAAATCACACAAAATAATCACAAATAGTATCGAAATAATCAAATTATTTTTATAATACACAGAAAACACAAAGTAGTGTAATTCTGTCAGCTCTTGCAACATAGTCTAAAATTTGGGGTGTTACACAAAGCACGCTAAAAAGACCCGTGTTGGTTTGTGGAGACACTCACCAATCCTGCAGGCAGTCCCGGGTCGTTACACAAATGGTATCAGAGACGGGACCTCTCCCTGTACGGTGTGGTTCGGGGATGAACCAAGCGGAAGTTGGTGGGCATGTGGCGTTTCGGGGTCGACGAGGGCGGGGAGTGATCGCCAGTGCAATGAAGGACAGACAAGGAGCGGCTCCTGGCAGGCTTCTAGGCAGAGGGTCTGCATGAATGAACTGAATACGCACCAGAATGAGAGGGATTTAGAGACTGTGCAGGTATGGGACTGCATAGTTGAGGATGGCTTAAAGGAAATGATTTGGTGTAGCCATATCAACAAGTTGCAACTTCTTTTTGGGAGCCTAGAACATAAGAACTTCATGGTTAAATGTGCTTGACCTAGAGTAATTGTGGGATGGGTGACCTCCTGGGAAGTTTCTTAGGATGCGTGTGAGTGAGGACAAAGCACGCTGAAAAGACCCGTATTGGTTTATGGAGACACTTATTAATCCTGCAGGCAGTCTCGGGTCGTTACATTGCCTCTCTAAATCGCATGCAAGTGAAGAAGGTGAATGGTGAATAGATCTATGGTCGTGGATGTGAGGCAGCAGTACAACAAGGAGAAATTATTACTGCCCCTGCTGATGAGCTTATAAAAGAGGCCCTTGTCACTAATGATGACCGCATCTTGGAAGCCATTGCAAATATACAAATTAGTATCGAATCCTGCATTGCATATCTTAAAACTTATCAACAACACAGTAACACAATCATCTATGATCGTTTGAGCGCTATGGAAGATCGCTTGGATAGGCTTGAGAGTCGCTACCTAACACCAGAGGATCATGGAGCTTAGGCATGGAGTACTTGTTTCAATTCTAGCTTCTTTATTTTGATTATAGCTATCTTTTGGATATGATGTTCATTATCTTAGAATCATGACATGCCTAACTATGCTTAGTATGACTTGAATGTTTCCTTTTAATGAATGGACTATTAAAATGTGCTTACATTATTATTGTATTTTGTTTTGGATCTTTTGTTACATAACAATGGTTATGAACTTATCATCTTTTTGGATCTCCAAATATATATTTTTTGATCATGACAAAAGTAGGAGAAGGTTTTTGGTTTTGAGAAAAGAAACGTAAAAATAGCAGAAGGTATATTCTTAATAGTCTTGTGTTAGGTGATAAATTTTAATTTTGGATTCAACAGAGAAAATGCCTCAAGTGTGCAAATATGAGGTTACCTTTCGACGAAAAATAACATGACAGAGAATGATGAAAGATGTCATCCATAATGTGACTTGGTGACGAAAATGGCTAAGTTACAATTTGACAGAATCAATGTTGACAGGAGAACATTATTTAACAAGAATGGCTAAAAGCTAAGTTCTGTCGAATGATGCATAAAGCTGTCGAAGATGCTAGAAGATCAGTTTTGTCGAATGATGCATAAACCTATCGAAGATACTAGAAGATCAGCAGAAATTCTAATTCGACGGATATTGACATTGGAGAATTATTCTAAGTGTTGAACCGACGAAAGTGCTAAATGGTCAGAAGTTGGTTTTGTCAAAAGTTGGGCAAAGTACTAGTGTCAAATATGTTACATATAACTGCCGTATTAGTGTCTAATTTTTAGGAGTTAGTTATTTTCATAGTTTACCTATAAATATTAGGATTCACTATGTACAAATGGTTGGATACTTGATTGAAATCCTAAACATCTCACTCGAGCAGATACACGGATACAGATCAAGTATACCTTCCACTCTTTACATTCAAGCAAGTTAAATTTCAATGCAATTTATATTCAACCTTTTTACATTTCTGCACTTGCCCTTTATATTTCCTTTACTTTCCCTGCACTTTAAATTCACATCATTTTACTTTAACGTTCTTTACTTTCACTAGACATTTAAACTTTTTGCACTTTATTTTCCTTGCATTTTATATTCTATTGTCATTTACATACTTTCTTTTAAACTTCTGCTCTTTAATTTTCTGCATCAGTTTCTTTAATTTATCAAAGCTTTCTTTTCTGAACTTCTGTTTATTTCTTTTAACTTGCATTAAAGCTTCTTTTATTTATTTTAAGTTAATTTTCAAAATCTACGAGATTACCATATAACTCTGAACCCACATTCGTTTTGATACATTTATTTATTTTTTGGACTTAGACTTAACCAAAAAACACCGTAAACAAATTGGCATGCCCAGTGGGACGAGTTTAGAGTAACTCGTAGTGTCGTAGGAAATGGTTTTATACGTTTAAGAAGTGGAAGAGTTATATATTCTTCTCAAAATACGTAAACCATGAGTAATGTAAGTAGCCTGGCGTCGAATATACCTTCGACAGCCGTTACTGTGCCACCTTCGACTGTCGCTAGTACTGGTCTAGTGGAGGATGTTATAGCAACTAGTGCTCTCAGGAGTAATCCAGTAGCAGAACAAGTGTTGCCTGGAATGACTCAGCCATCGTCGAGTAAGCCAAGTAACCAAAGAATAATGAACTCAAATTCAAGGTTTGTGCCCCAATATGGGTTGCCACCAAATTATGTGCCTCTTGTCATGGCACAAATGGGACTTGGCTCCACGTTGGCCAATATTATCAGCCAACTAGTGGTTTTACAAGGCTAACCACAGATAAGTTCAGCCTTGGCAAGTTTTGGTAGCCAGGGAGTAGGGGTTGCAGGTACAAGCAATCCAACTCTCTTTCGACAAGAAAGATTGAATTTGGGACCAGTTTTCCTAAATATGTCGAGAGATAATCCCCAAAGTGTAACAGAGCTAACTATAAATTCTTTGGCCAGCTTTCGACAACAAATGGATGAAAGCAACCATGACATGGTGCATATGTTCACTCAGCAAATGGGTGCCGTGATTACGCCAATCATGGAGAATATAAATAATGTTTGCAGTGCATTGGCCCAACAAATGGCAAGGCTAAACCAAGCCTTGGGAGTAGGTGATTTGGCCAATGACAATGCTCAAACAACCCAGCCTAGGGTAAATAGAGAAATGGTTGCACCTCAGGCAAATGTAGGGCAAAATCAACAAAACTTAGATCAACTTGGGCAAAATGATCAGCCACGCTTGGAATATGGAAATGTCCATATGCTCCATCGAGGAAATGAAGATCAAATGGCTAGAAATGATGTAGTCATGAGATTGCTTCAACAAAATCTTGGGGGGCACCAAGTGGTTGAACGAAATGTAAACCAAGTAGTGGAACAAGTGTTGAACAGATTTAGTTTCAACGTTGGCTATGCTAACCAGCCATATTTGGTATCAGCATTTCCTGAATGGGTCCAATAGGCAGAAATGCCTAGAGGAGTTAAGATTCCTAAACTCTCTAAGTTTGCAGGAGAAAGTGGGAAATCTATCGTCAAACATATTGCACGATTTACGATAGAAATGGGAGAGTTGGCCACTGTTGAAGGCCTTAAAGTGAGATTTTCCCCAAGTTGCCTTACAAAGAATGCTTTTTCCTGGTTCTCAATATTGAGACCAAATTCAGTCCACTCCTGGGCTTAATTGGAAAGAAGCTTTCATGATTAATTCTTTAGAGGAGATTTGAAAGTGGGACTTACAGATCTCTTTAATATCAACAGGATGTATAATGAAACTGTCGATGACTATCTTGCTAGGTTTCAACAAATGAGGAGTAGATGCTTTACTCCTATACTTGAAGTCGAAATAGTAAAGATAACTGCAGGTGGTTTAGATTATTATATAAGGAAGAAATTAGTGAATCAATATTTGGTTGATCTTACCCAACTAGGTGAAAAAGTTAGGCAAATAGAACAACTAAAAGTTGAAAAGATTCAAAACCAGAAAAGATTTCTTAAAAGAGAAAGGGTGGTATTTGTCGGATTAAGTGAATCCGACAATGAGTTTGAAGGCAGCGATGATGAGTTCAAAGTTAACATTGCTGAACTACAGAACGGTCCTCCTTATGTTTGCCAGGCCTTACAGCCTACTAGAAACAAGGAGAAAATGGGTTATGTCAATAGGAAAACATATATATTCGACGTAACCAAAGCCGACAATATTTTTGATTTGTTATTAAAAGACAAATAGATTAAACTGTCGGAAGGACATAGGTTACTAAAGTTTGATAAAATAAAAGACAAAAAATATTACAAATTTCATAATAATTTCAGTCATGTTACTAATGAATGTGTTCGTTTCAGAGACATAATTCAAAAAATAATAATGGATGGACGTTTGAAGTTTGCAGACAAGCTTAAAGTGGACATGAAAATTGACACAGATTCATTTCAGGCTGAAGTATCTTGTGTTGATCATCAAGTTCCTTTAAATGTTGGGATGCTCAACATGAGGAAATTACAAGAGTTCGACGTGGATACAAAGGATGCAACTGACATATATCCAAAGCCAGGTGAGTCTCTCGAGGCATTTCTTGAGAGAAAGAAAGAAGAGGGTAAGGTCAGGTTGTGCCCAAGATGTAACACAGTATACGATGAGCTTGCTGCGAAGAAAGCTACTGAAGAACAACCAAGTGTTCAATAGGGTAAGAAGAAGGTTCTCGACAAGAAAACCTAGAAACCACAAAAGCCTTTTCATGCTCTAAGGCCAAGGCCAGTTTACATGCCTAGGCCTAACATGAACGGTTGGTTAGTCGAACCACATGGGTTTGTGAGAAACAAAGCTCACGTCAGACCAGTTAAGACTAAGGTGCCACCTGTTAATGTTACCATAGATAGATGGATGAAGAATTCTGTAATGGCTAGACATACGTATTTTCGATGGAATGTATCTGCCAGGAGGAGTAACTTTCAAAGAGATCAACCTTTTTGGAATGAAGACTATAAGAATGGCAGGATTAATCCAGGAAAAACCTCGACTGGCCAAGATGTAGCAGGGCCATCAAAGGTTCTTCCAATGTCGAAGAGTAAGAAAAAGAGATTGCAAAGATTAAGACAAGCACAAAAGAGAAGAGATATGGCTGAAGGGTTAGTGATCAAGGAACAGCTCATAGAAATAGGTTGTTTGGTGGTCGAAAGGAAGCCAGTGCTTAATCAGGATAAAGATGATAGAAAGTTAAAAAGTATTGCTACCAAGGGATCATTTCCAGGGGAGCCGACAACAAATGAAGTTAGACGGCTTAATATGGATAATAAATCCCGACAAGAAAGGTTGACAGAAATAAGAAAGGGTAAGCAGGTTCAAAGGCTAATTCCAAACAAAACTAAGAGGAAATGGCCAATTGGACTGATAACAGCAGAAAGAGAAGCAAGAAAGAATAGTTCACCAGTCGAAAAGGATAAGGAGTTGGTCAGCTCGAAAGTTGTAAAATTGATAATGGGAAAGGAGCAGACTAAAGACTCTAGAATTGGAAATAGTGAGAATATTGAAGACTGGTTGAAAGAAGAAATCAGGAGAATCTTAAAGGATCCTGATCAAGATGTTGAGTGGAGGAAAAAGGTACTCAACATAAGTAAAGAGAAAGAAAGATTGGCAAAGCCTGATTGCCAAAGTATGGACTTGGCAGCCAATGAAGTTATTGAGGCTTTAAATGATCCAGATGATCTATTAGGCCTTAGTGACAATGAGTTCGATATGGATATTAACTGAGAGGGGGACTTGGATGATATCTTGACAGCTATGGATAGTAGCTTGCCATCGAAAGATTATTTCAGAATTGGAAGGCATGCAAGTGATGAAGAGCTATCCGATGAAGAGGAATTTTTGAAGTCAATGAATATGAATTTAGTTTCAGTGTTACCTACAGATTTTGAAGGGTATCACGAAATTGAGTATACTGGGGAGAATGAAGAGGATTTAGATGACCTGGATGATCATTGGCTTCTTTTCTAGGATAATATGATAACAATCTTCGACAATACAGCTCAGTTCAAAAAATCAATAAAAAACCTGAAGGCTCATTTACGACCGTTACACATCAAGGCTCTATTAGAAGGAAAGCCCACCAATAGAGTTTTGATCAACAGGGGGGCAGCTATTAATTTAATCCCAAGGGCAATGCTCAAAAACTTGGGAAAGATGAGTCAGATTTGATGTTGACAAACATGGTAGTCACTGATTTCAGTGGTAAAACCTCCCCGTCGGACGGAGTGGTGATATTAAAAGTACAAGTCGGATTTGTTGCAAGGCCGACGCTATTTGTAGTAATTTTGACGAAGTCAAGTTACAACCTTTTGTTAGGAAGGGATTGGATTCACGCCGTCGGAGCAATACCATCAACAGTTCATCAGAAGCTCATTCTTTAGAATAAAGATGACCAAGTTGAAATAATAGAAGCAGATGACAATCCTTGCTATCTCCAGCAGCTCCATGTCGATTTCAGAATATATTCTCCAAGTGTTAAACCAATAACAGCAAGTGGTGGAGTTTTTAATAAAGACACACTCGAAGTTTGCTTAAGGGATTAGTTTGGTATACGACTAGTGAGGAAGGCCAAAGAGGATCAGCCAAGCACTAGTTATGAGTGTTAAAGATCACTCAGAAAGATTGTCAGCTTATTTAGCCGACAAAGCAGTATACACTGCTGAAAGCATGTTGTCAGATTGTGTAATTGATGATGGTCTTTTAGGTTTTGAAAAAGGGCTTGATGAGAAGCAGAATATGGAAGTGGAAGATCCTTTGGAAGAAATAAACTTGGGCTTTAAAACAGACAAGAGGCCTATCTTCGTGAGCTCTTTTCTGCCAAAGGAATTCAAAGAAAAGCTTGTCGAATTAATTATGAAATATAAAGATTGTATTGCCTGGGATTATGATGAAATGCCTGGATTGAGTAGAGATCTTCTCGAGCATAGATTGCCTCTGAAAGAAGGATGCAGACCTATCAAGCAAGCTAACAGGAGATTTGCGCCTGAGGTGATCTCAAAGATAAAAGAAGAGATCGAAAGATTGCTCAAAGTCAAATTCATCAGAACAACCAGGTATATCGAATGGCTTTCTAATATTGTTCCTGTAGTAAGGAAAAATGGCAAGTTAAGAATATGTGTAGATTTTAGAAATTTAAACACTGCTACACCTAAAGATGAGTATCCAATGCCAATTGCGAACATGTTAGTTGATACCGCATCTGGACATGAATTATTAAGTTTTATGGATGGCCATGCAGGTTATAACCAAATTTTTATAGCCGAGGAGGACGTGTCAAAAACTGCCTTCAGATGTCCAGGAGCTATTGGGACATTTGAATGGGTAGTCATGCCTTTCGGTTTGAAGAATGCAAGGGCCACCTATCAGAGAGCAATGAATACAATTTTTCATGATGTCATTGGGAAATTTATGGAAGTTTATATCGATGATGTCATTGTCAAGTCGGAAACGAAGGAAAGCCATTTGACAAACTTGAGGCAAGTATTTGACAGAATGAGAAAGCATAGCCTTAAGATGAATCTAGAAAAATGCAGTTTTGGAGTGTCGGCTGCAAAATTCTTGGGCTTCTTAGTCCATAAAAAGGTATAGAAATGGACAAGAATAAAGCCAAGGCAGTTTTGGAGGCCACACCACCGACAAACAAAAAAGAATTACAATCTTTTTTAAGAAAAGTTAATTTCCTAAGAAGATTTATATCCAATTTGTCGGGAATAACCAGAGTTTTTGCTCCATTGATCAAGTTGAAGGCTGAACAGGATTTTGTGTGGGAACCTTGCCACCAAGAAGCCTTCAACCAGATAAAGTAGTATTTGACAAAATCACAGGTCATGATGCCTCCAGTGCCTCGTCGACCATTGAAATTGTATATATCAGCATCAGAAGAAACCATAGGAAGTATGCTGGCTTAAGAAGATGTAAATGGCGTCGAGAGAGTCGTGTATTATCTTAGTCGAGTTTTAAATGATGTTGAGAGAAGATATAGTGCAATAGAGAAACTTTGTTTAGCATTGTACTTCTCATGTACTAAACTTAAATATTATATGATGCCTTGTAATGTACTAGTTATGTCGAAAGTCGATGCAATAAAATATATGTTATCAAAGCCAGTGTTAAATGGTCGTATTGGAAAATGGACTATTACTTTGTTAGAATTTTCTTTACAATATGTACTAATGAGAGCAGTAAAAGGCCAAGCAATTGCTGACTTCTTGGCCAACCATCCTTGTTTGGATATAGATAACATAAATGTTGTCAGTTTAAAACCTTGGTGTTTATATTTTGATGGTTCAAGGCATCAGAATGGAATTGGAGTGGGGATTTTAGTTATTTTCCCTCAAGGTACTCCAACTAAGTTCACGTTTGAACTTAAGTATACCTGTTCCAACAATGAGGCTGAATATGAAGCCTTAATTATCGGATTAGAAATATTAGTAAAAATGAAAGCACATAATGTGCATATATTTGGTGACTCACAGTTAGTCGTTAAACAGTTTGCCCAAGAATATAAATGTGTTAGTGAAAATCTAATGAAATATTATATTGTGGCGAGCAAGTTAATGAAGCAATTCGACGAGGTAACTGTCGAACACATTTCCAAAGGTTTAAATGAAGAGGCTAATGAATTAGCCCAAATAGCCTCTAGGTATAGGCTTTCATCCAAGGTTCTTATAAATCTAATGGAAATAAGGGAACTTTTATATCCATTAGAGGAAAGAGATATACTACAAAGTGACATTGCGACGATTAATGACTGGGACAACCAATACTAAGTTATTTGAAAAATCCAAGTTAAGATGTGAATAGAAAGCTAAGGCATAGAGCATCGAAGTTTGTAGTATTAAGGGGACCTTGTATAGAAAGTCTGTCGATGGAAATTTGGAAGTTTTCCTGAATGAAGCAGAGGTTTATATTTGTGGAAATAAGTTTGCCCCAAATGGTTTAATATGTTAAGTTTTGATGATGACAAATACAAGACAAAAAGAATGATGCTTATGCTTAATAGATGTGCTTTATAGATAACAAATGCATCAAAAAAGAATATTGATCATGTTACATAAATGTGCTTAATGAGATATATTGTATCATGCATGATTATGTACTTTATCTAGTTATTTTTCACTTAATAATCATGCAATGAGATATATGTAACATTCATCATATAATATATCCAATAATATTTTATATGAGTTATAAATGAATTAATATTGGATATGTCTATGAAAGTCTTGTATGCATGTTAGACTAACTAAAGTTATACATTTATGAATCATGCATATGAAGATATTGAGTTATAAATTTGGACTAATTATGTTTGGTTAAGTGAGTAATATTTTGTAGGATAGTCCAAGTACTAAGAGTGAGCATTACAACAAGAACGCAAAAGATCACAACTATTGTCAACTCAAGGAGAATGAAAATGAAAAGATGCTCTAAGCATTTCCAAGTCTTGAAGAGAAGATTTTCTTTAGAAGCTTGGATTACATCAAGAAGTGATGGTGGCAAAAGATCTAGTCCAACATCTTCAAGAATAACCTATAGGACTTAGATTTTATGTAAAGGTAAATGAGATTCACACTAGACTCAAAATATGTTTTAACATCTTTAAAAGTGTTTCTTACATTCTAAAATGCCCAACAAACTATTTTTGGAAATCTAGTCATCATGATAATTTATTTCTATGAAAAATAGCAAAGTTTGTATTTTGTAAAATTGACCTTTGGTTACTCTTTTAATCATATCTTGTCAAATACTTTAAGTTTTGCTCTGAAATTATTTCATATGAAAATAGACTCAAAGATCTTTCCAATGAGTGGTCATTCGCTTAAAACGGATAAGAAACAAAGAAGTTATGACCATTTAAATTCAGTTTTCAAAACCAGAGTAGTTTATTCAAATAAGAGATGTGTTATTTGAATAACACACCTCTTAAAACTTCCTAAAACGTGTTTTTAAAGGCTTATTCGAATAACAAATGTGTTATTCGAATAACACGACTCAGAAAAAGTTTCAGAACGTGTTTTTGATGATTTATTCGAATAACCAAAGTGTTATTCGAATAACATAAGTCTTATTCAAATAACAAAGTTACAGAAAACAGTGATATAAGTGGATTTATTCAAATGACATAAGTCTTATTCGAATAACAAAGTTGCAGAAAATAGTGATATAAGTGGATTTATTCGAATAACAAATGTGTTATTTGAATAACATAATATTTATTCGAATAATAGTGTTCTTATTCGAATAACACTTACCCAGAAAACGTTCTTAATGGCTATAAATTGCTAGTTTTCGTAATAATTCATTTCTAAACTTTACCCAACAGCTCTAAATATTATTGGGCTATAAATATAAGTGTTTGGGCATCAAAGAAATGTTGGAGAACAATATGAAAATTACTCTTGAGTATTAAATTTGTTTTTCACTATCTATTTCTTCAAAACTCTGTT
Organism: Ormosia semicastrata; assembly: GCA_029884595.1. NCBI lineage: Eukaryota > Viridiplantae > Streptophyta > Magnoliopsida > Fabales > Fabaceae > Ormosia > Ormosia semicastrata. The sequence continues at coordinate 34,572,125 of JAQQTO010000048.1, read as the reverse complement.
TTGAGTTTTAAAGTGTGAATCCTTGATACCAATAGTGCTTCAATTTGTATTATCTACTCTTTGAGAGAGTTTCTATCATCTACATCTTTGTTTAATTTGAAAAGAGGATGAGGTATCCCTCAAGAATTGTAAAGGGTGAGGCATCCCTTGAAAGTAGAGGCTCAAGCACAAAAGGTAAGGTATCCCAAGGTGTTGAGTGCTCAAATTTGTAAAAGTTTTCAAGCACCCGTTCAAGCTTGAAGGTTTAGTAAAAAATCTCAAGTGGTTCACTTGAGGATTGGACGTAGGCCACAAGTGGTTGATGGCTGAACCAGGATAAATCTTAGTGTTTACTATTTCAACTCTATCTCTTTATATTTGTGCTTTTAACTATATATGGTTGAGTTAAATTTGATACCTAGCTTATTTGCATGATTTATCCCATAACCCAAGTTATATTTGAGTAATCCTTAATAGTTGTACATTTGCTATGCATGTTTCGCTGCACTTATTAATTGAGTTATTCAAAATGCATAATTTATCAAAATTGCATTAAAATTAGTCATTACTCAATTCACCCCCCACTTGGGTAATGGTTGCCATGGCTAACAATATTGCCTTAGCAGAAGTCCACGAAGGAATTTGTGGAGCTCATCAGGCAGGTGAAAAGATGAAATGGGTCCTTCGACGTCAAAGGTACTATTGGCTAACACTGGTTAGGGATTGTATAATGCTTGCCAAGTCTTGTGAAGAGTGTCAAAGACATGGCCATATACAAAATGTTCCCACTAGTGAATTACATTCTATAGTTAAACCATGGCCTTTTAGAGGATAGACTTTGGATTTAATTAGCCAAATTCATCCTGCCTCATCGAAGGGACACAAATATATTTTAGTAGGAGTCAATTACTTCACCTAATGGGTTGAGGCTGTAGCCTTGAAGGATGTAACCCAGCAGGATGTGATTGACTTTATTGAAGATAGTATAGTTTGTCGGTTTAGAATACCACAAACTTTGACAACCGAACAAGGATCAGTATTCATTAGAAAGAAAGTTATCGAATATGCCAGTTCAAGGAAAATTAAAATGCTCACGTCGACACCATATTATGCCCAGGAAAATGTCTAGGTAGAGGCCATGAATAAAATAATCATAAGTCTGATTAAAAAACATATTGGTCGGCAACTTAGAAATTGGTATAATACTCTTAATCAAGTTCTTTGGGCATATAGAAACTCACCAAGAAAAGCGACGGGCATATCACCATACAAGTTAGTATATGGTCATGATGCGGTCTTGCCCGTTGAAATTAATCTTCAATTAATTCATATTCAAAAACAAGATGAGTTACCAGTTGAGCATTACTGGGACTTGATGTTTGATGAATTGAATGAATTAAGCGATGAAAGATTAATTGCTTTAGAACATTTGATTCGACAAAAAGAAAGAATTGCAAAGTTTTATGATAGTCGAATTAAGTATAAATCTTTTAAAATTGATGATTTGGTTTGAAAGGTGATTTTGCCCATGGATAAGAAGTGTCGAGAATATGGGAAATGGTCCCCAAAGTGGGAAGGACCATTTAAAGTGACTAAAGAATTTTCAAGAAATGCTTATGCACTTGTCGAAATTAATTCTGGTTTAAGAATTAGGTCGATTAATGGCAAGCATTTAAAGCCATATAAACCGACGATGTGTGAAGTAAAGATTGGAAGTGAATAAATAAGGAAAATTTCCTTGTTCCTTCAAGATACTTGGCAATTACAAGTTATATTGTCGAGATAATCTAAGTCAATAGAAAACACAAATGTTTGTCAGGAGGGCTAAACCGACAGATACTAAATATATTTTATGTTTGTCGGGTAGGCTAAATTGACAAATATTAAATATATTTCAAGGTTGCATCTTCCTTAGAGCTTCCCAAGAAGTTTATAGTGATTCTTTGTCAGCTAGAGCAAACTAGTAGTCAGGCTCCAGAGATTGTATTTTGGTAATAAGGGCCTTGACTTTACTTCCTAATTGACAGAAATCACTTTGAATATTTTGTTGAAAATTGAATTATCTGTTATAAAATTGTGTCTTTCTCCAGAAGCTGTCGAAAGCCAAAACTTTGGGGGGCATTTGTTAGGTGATAAATTTTAATTTTGGATTCGACGGAGAAAATGCCTCAAGTGTGCAAATGTGGGGCTACCTTTCGACGAAAAATAACATGATAGAGAATAATGAAATATGTCAGCCATAATGTGACTTGGTGACGAAAATGGCTAAGTTACAATTTGACAGAATTAATGTTGATAGCAGAACATTATTTGACAAGAATGGCTAAAAGCTAAGTTCTGTCGAATGTTGCATAAAGCTATTGAAGATGCTAGAAGATCAGTTTTGTCAAATGATGCATAAACCTGTCGAAGATACTAGAAGATCAACAGAAATTCTAATTCGACGGATATTGACATTGGAGAATTCTTCTAAGTGTTGAACTAACGAAAGTGCTAAATGGTCAGAAGTTGGTTTTATCAAAAGTTGGGCAAAGTACTAGTGTCAAATATGTGACATATAACTGCCGTATACATGTCTAATTTTTAGGAGTTAGTTATTTTCATAGTTTACCTATAAATATTAGGATTCACGATGTACAAATGCTTGGATACTTGATTGAAATCCTAAACATCTCACTCAAGCAGATACACAGATACAGATCAAGTATACTTTCCACTCTTTACATTCATGCAAGTTAAATTTTAATGCAATTTACATTCAACTTTTTTACATTTTTGCACTTGCCCTTTATATTTCCTTTACTTTTCCTACAGTTTAAATTCACGTCCTTTTACATTAACATTCTTTACTTTCACTGCACATTTAAAATTTTTGCACTTTAATTTTCCTTGCACTTTTACTTGCTTTTCTTTACTATTTTTCTTTTAAATTATGCACTTTAATTTTGCACCATTTACACGCTTTTAACTAATTTTTTGCATTTTTTTAAACTTCTGTTCAGTTTCTTTAAATTTCTTGTTTCTTTCAAAGTTCTTTTTAAACTATTTTTACAACGAGATTACCACATAACTCGAAACCCACATTCATCTGATTTTTATTATTTGTTTGTTGGAATTGTTACTAAGTCTTTAAACCAAAATTCTACTTAAACATCTTGGGATTCCAAAACAAAGAGGGAGTTGTGCATCTCTAATTTAATCACCTCTTGAACAATAGAGGAGGAGTAAGTCTCTAAATCCTTTTATGAAATCCAATATTTATTTGAACTAACCTTTTCTCAATAGTTGTTTGTCATCATCAAAAAGGGGGAGAATGTGATTGGCATTGACTAAAGTAATGGTTTTGATGATAACAAACAAAGAAAGGAAGGAAAATGCAAAGGGCATGTCCTAAAGAGCTTCAAGTTTAGAATATGAGTCTTAGTTCTTATGTAAAGGTATTTGTAGGATTCACACTAAGCTCATAAATTGATTTCTTACTCAACTTAAATATGTTTGCAAAATTAGGATTCATATTTGTTAAAATGGTATTTTAGTTTAAGCAAAATGGTTTTGAAAAACCCTTTAGTAATCTTGCTTTCTTGATAAACCAACAACAAGTTATTATGCTTCATAGGAGCCAAAATTCTAAGTTCCTAACCGATTAGGAGCTCCCTCTAATTGGTTATTGTGAATGTCAGGACCCAAAAATTAAAGCTCCTAACTGATTAGACACATCTTATAATCAGTTATTGGGCAAGTTATAAAAGCTTCTAACCGATTAGACATATCCTCTAATCGGTTATTATGAAAGTCAAAAGCAAAATGTTGAAACTCTTAACAGATTAGGCACTCCCTCTAATCGATTAGAAGATAAAACTGGAGTCAATTTTTTGAGACTCCTAACTGATTAGGAACTCCCTCTAATCGGTTAAGGAATAAATCTGGAGTCAAGTTTTGACTCTTAATCGATTAGGAAAAACTTCCTAACTGATTATCTAGGTAGCCAAAACATACTCACAATGGCTCTATTAAGAGTATTTAATGTTTCCAACTACCCCCAACGGCTCTTAATTGCTATTGGCTATAAATTTAAGTTGTTGGGCTTTTATGCAAGGTTAGAGAAACAATTTGAAAATCACTCTTAAGCATTGAATACATGGTTTTACCATCCCATTAATCATACTCTATTTTTTAGCTTTAAAAGTGTGAATTCTTGATACCCATAAGCTTCAATTTATATTATTCACTATAGAGAGAGTTTCAATTCTTCTACAACTTGTTTAATCTGTAAAGAGGGTGAGGTATCCCTCAAAGAATTGTAAAGGGTGAGATATCCTTTGACAGTAGATGCTCAAGCATAAAAGGGTGAAGTGTCCCAAGGTGTTGAGTGCTCAAGTTTGTAAATATTGTTAAGCACATGTTTGAAGCTTGAAGTTATAGTGGAAATCTCAAGTGTTTACTTGAGGACTGAACGTAAGCCACAAGTGGATTAGTGGCTAAATCAAGATAAAGCTCTGTGTTTATTTTCTCTAAACTCTACTATTTACTTTATGCACTATTTTATTGAATTAATTGAATTCTATCTCTCTTGGTTGATTCATTTAAGAGTGAAAGGTATCTATCTTCTTTATCCATTCATCTCTAACAAATAATAGCTTTAACAAAAATTGTTAATCAAGGCTTTTGTGAAAGAATTGTGAAAATATCTTTAAAACTCAATTCACCCCCTCTTGAGTTTAGAGGCCACTTGGTAACATTCCCTAACCTGTTAAACTAAAGTATGGTTACAGAAGTTCAATAACTCTTGTATGAGTTATTTGTTAACCTTGGTAACCTTTTTAAGTTAGTTGGGCTATTTTGCTATAACACTGAATGTGATAAATAGTTGTTAATAATAGCATAAACTGCTTAGATGAGGGAAATAAATATGAAGAATTTATTTCTAAGTCACGTATGAATAGAATATAATGTGGTCAATTTTGAAGAATTAACTAAGTTAGTTAGGTATTTTTAATAACACTGAGTGAACGTTTAAGGACCGAATTAAATAGGCAAATATCTTAAAAAATTATGAGAATTTGTGAAGATATTAAGTAAAGAATGAAGAATTTTCTAATAATGAAAACAAGTTAAGGTAGATACCTATAAGTCTATTAGCCTATTTCCTTAGGTTTAATTTAACTTAAGGAAGAGTAATAGGACTTAAGTGACAGTTTTAGGTGTATGAACAATAAAGCAATGATGAGAATAAGATTGAGATGAATCCTAAGATTTTTCATAATACCTATGAAAGTTAGGAAACTTGAATTGGTAAAATCAAAGTATTCCTAAGAGATATAAAGTTTACAACTAAATACCTCTACTCATCCTTATCTCTCCAACTTTTTCCACCATCCTTATCTTCTGCTTCTTTGACTTTTCCATTCATTTCTCTCATCTCTCACGTTTGGAGCAGCAAGAAGAGAAGAGAAAGGAAGAAGAAGGAAGAGGAGATATCAAGGAAGAACAAGAGGAAAGCTTGAGTATCAACCACATAACTTGAAGTAGGGGTGTTTGTTTATTTAGTTCTATCCTTTTCTACACTCTCTTGATTCATGGTGTGTGCTTGATTGGATAAAAAATAGGTTTTTATATGTTTCTCAATGGTTTAATTAGGTGAAATCATTAGGAACTTGAGATGTGATTTGTATTGAGTTAATACATGTATGGTTGTGATTTTGAAACTTATAAATATCCTTTAACCTCATGTTTGTGAGTTTGGAAAATGGGTTTGGATGATTTACTTATTGTTCATAAATCCATGATTTATTGATTTGAGGTTGTACTTGATAGTCATAACATGTTTAGAGGCCATGTATGAGATTGAAAACCATCCAAGACTTGTGTTTGAGGGCCAAGGTTTGGGTGGAAGTTCAATGGAACAGGATATCCAAGCCTGGTGCTGGGTGCTTAAGCACCCAGAAGTTAGGTACTTAATCGCCCAAGGCCAGAGAGTAGAGGCGTGTTGGGCACCTAAGTACCCAATGAGTGAGCCCCTAAGCGTGTAAGGATAGAGAGTTTTGGAGCTGAATGATTGATCGCTTAGAAATTGGGTGCTGTGAATGCTTATATCCTTAAGGCATGTCAAATGATTTTTTATGATAACAAAGTCAAAGATGAAGATCAAGTGCAAAAGAAAAGATTAAGATCAAAGAAAGAAGTCAAGAGATTTATTTAGTCATAAGACTTAGAACATTAATGTTAAATGCTCTCAAGATTTCTCAAATGGTTTTTCAATATATCATTTTCAAAATAAGGGTGAAAATTTCAAAGCTAAACATGTTTTCAAAGAAACTTGAGTTTTAATCTTAGATTTAATACTCATGAAAGGATTTATGTTTAATCAAATGTCTTGAAGTGTTAGAAATGACTTACAAGCTTAATTGGACTTGAAAAATGTGTTCAAAGGCCAATATAATCGATTACATGATGTTTGTAATCGATTACAAGCAAGTCAGAGGCCATGTAATCGATTACACCAAGTTGGTAATTGATTACAATGAGCCCAGAAAGGTAAGAACACGTTCAAAGAGTCATGTAATCGATTATATGGACATTGTAATCGATTACACAGCAAGTCAGAAGTCATGTAATTGATTACATGGGTATTATAGTCGATTACAAAGCAAGTCAAAAGCCATGTAATCGATTACACCAAGAATGTAATCGATTACGTAGAGCCCAGAAAGCCAAGAACATGTTGGAACAACAATGTAATCGATTACATTTGTTGTATAATCGATTACACACAATCTGACAGAGTCCAACGACTATATTAATGGCATTTAATGCTTGGGCAAAAGTCCCCAACGACTCCATTTATTACAAAACTTATAAATACTAATGTTTGGACTTCATTAGAGGTTGACCTTGAACCAAAAACTGATTGCCAATACTTCAAAACGTGATTTAATCTTCAAATCCATTCTTGCTATGTTTTTGTGAAAAGCTTGAGTTATTCTTTGAGAGCATATTAGAGCTTCAATTTGAAATCATCTACTCTTGTGAGAGTTTCATTCTATCAATCTATATTACTTTGTAAAGAGGGTGAGGCATCCCTCCAAAAGTGTAAAGGGTGAGGAATCCCTTAGTTGAAGAGACTCAAGCTCCAAGGGTGAGGTATCCCAAATTGTTGAGTGTTCAAGATTGTAAAGGTTGTCAAGCACCTATTGAAGCTTGAAGATATAGTGAAAAATCTCTAGCTGTTTCTTGAGGACTGGACGTAGATCACAAGTGGATTGGTGATCGAACCTGGATAAATCATTGTGTTTATTTTCTCTAAACCATTCTCTTTACATTGAGCACTGTTTTATTGAATTGCTTGAATATTGTTCTATTTGGCTATTGCATTTATAAGTAAAAGTGTTTATCTCATTTATCCAATCATCTCTAATCATCAAATAGCTTCAACAAAAATTGTTTATCAAATGTTTTGCGAAAGATTTGTGAACTTGTTTTACATACTCAAGTCACCCCCGCTTGAGTATTGAGGCCACTTAGTAACAAGTGGTATCAGAGCTAGACTCTTGTATAAAGAGCTTAGCAGCTTCAAGAGAAGTGATGGCTTCAAATGATTTTTCAAATGAAGGTTCTTCTATAAACAGACCTCCTTATTTCAATAAGGATGGTTATGCCTATTGGAAAGAAAGGATAAAAATTTTCATTGAAACTATTGACTTAGATGTGTGGGACGCCATTGAAAATGGTGCTTTTGTTCCCACACAAACTAAAGATGGTGTGAAAATTAATACACCTAAAAATGAATGGATCGATGATGATAAAAAGAAGGTTCAATACAATTTGAGAGCCAAGAACATCATCACCACATCCTTGGGATATGATGAATTCTTTAGGGTGTCAAATTGTAAAACCGTAAAAGAAATGTGGGATACCCTACAAGTAACTCATGAAGGTACTAGTGAGGTAAAGCGATCTCGAATAAACACTCTTACTCATGAATACGAATTATTTAGAATGAACCAAGGTGAGAGTATTCAAGATATGCAAAAGAGATTTACTCATATTGTTAATCATCTTATCTTATTGGGAAAGACATTTCCTAATGAGGATCTTATTAACAAAGTCTTGAGATGTTTAAGCAGGAATTAGTAACCCAAAGTAACGGCTATTGCTGAATCAAGAGATTTATCAACAATGTCTCTAGCCACTTTATTTGGAAAGCTTCAAGAACATGAGCTGGAACTAAATAAGCTCAATCAAAATGAAGAGCATGATAAAAAGAAGAAAGGAATTGCACTCAAAGCCACCTCTTCTATAATTGAAGATGATGATGAAGATAGTGAAGAGGATGTAGAAAATGTTGAGCTGAGTAAGAAGAATCTTAGTCTCCTTGTGAGAAAGTTCGGAAGATTTCTAAAGAAAAAGGTATTTCAAAGAAGACCACCCTTTCATCAAAAGAAAGTGTATCACAAAGGAGAAGGATCCTCTACTCCTCCAAAATTGGGGCACATGAAAATGGAGTGTCCTATGTATCTCAAAAAGATGGAGAAGTTTGAGAAAAGGCCTTCCAAAGAAAAGAAAGGAAGGAGAGCATATATAGCTTGGGAGGACAATGAATTAAGCTCTTCCGATAGTTCGGAGAATGAAGAAGCCCATCTTTGTCTCATGGCTCAAGGAGAAGAAAGTGGAGAGAGCGACACCGAGGTAACTTCTTCTAACTTAGAATCTCCACCTTCTTATGATGAATTGTAAGATGCCTTTCAAGAATAGCATGATGAATCTTTGAGGCTCACAAAAATGATTTTATTTTCTAACAAAACAATTTCCTTATTGGTAAATAAAGTTTCTATTTTAAGCAAGGAGATAAATGAGCTTAAAATTAAAAATGAGACCTTAGGACTCATTGATGCTAATTCATTATGCATTACTTGTTCCTCACATGATAATACATCCATATCATAACCTTGTTCATCCTGAAAAGCATTTGAAAAAGAAATTGAAGATTTGAACATCACTCTTGCAAAATTCACTTTTGGAAGAGACAATTTGAATGTGTTATTAGGGAAACAAAAATGTGTTTTTCAAAAAGCCGGTTTGGGATTTAATCCAAATAATCATCAAAAGTCTTATAAGAATTTCTTTGTTTTCTCAAAAACTTCAAGTAGCCCCTTTGTCAAATGCTTTCATTGTGGTAAGAAAGGGTATAGTGCATCACTTGCAACGTTAGAAAAAACAAAAACACCAAGGTTAGAATTAAAAGGGTTTGGGTTCTTAAAGGCACCATGCCTAACTCTAACACACAAGGACCCAAAATAATTTGGGTACCAAAGGTTAAAATTTAAATGTGTGTTATAGCTGTACTTGAAGACTAAGAGCTCAAGTTAGTATGTTGATAGTGGTTGCTCCAAGCACATGACCGGTGATGGCTCTAAGTTCTCCTCCCTTACCCACAAGAAACATGGTCATGTCATATATGGTGATAACAACAAAGAGAAGATTCTTGGAATTGGTAAAGTTGGTAAGATCCCTTCATCATCTATTGATAATGTTTTGCTTGTTAAAGGACTTAAACATAATTTGCTTAGCATTAGTCAATTGTGTGATAAAGGCAATAGAGTTATATTTAATTCTTCTTATTGCATAATTGAGGAAAATGATGATAAGCAAGTTAAGTTTGTTGGTCATAGAGTCAATAATATATATATGATTAATCTTGATGATATTTCCTCAAATGATGCTAAATGCTTTATGAGTAAAGAAAATGATTCATGGTTATGTCATAGAAGAGTTGCTTACATTTATGGATCACTTAAACAAATTGGTTTTTAAAGAACTAGTAATTAGTCTTCCAAATCTCAAATTTGAAAAAGACAAACTTTGTGATGCATGTCAAAAGGAAAAACAAGTAAAGGTCTCTTTTAAAGCTAAAAACATGGTTTCAACTTCTAGACCTTTACAACTTTTGCACATGGATCTTTTTGGTCCCTCTAAAACTATGAGCTTTGGTGGGAATTACTATGCATTGGTGATTGTGGATGATTTTTCTAGATTTACATGGACATTATTCTTAGCCCACAAAAATGATGTTTTTCAATCATTTAAAAAGCTTGCCAAAGTTATCTAAAATGAAAAAGGTTTTTGTATTACATCCATAAGAAGTGACCATGGTGGTGAATTTGAAAACTATGAATTTGAAACTTTTTATAATGAACATGACATTGAACATAATTTTTCTGCCCCTAGAACACCACAACAAAATGGTGTTGTAGAAAGAAAAAATCGATCTTTAGAGGAAATGGCAAGAACTATGCTCAATGAGGCCAACCTTCTTACGTATTTTTGGGCAGATGCAGTCAACACCGCTTGTTATGTTATGAATAAAGCCCTAATAAGGCCAATTTTAAAGAAAACTCTATATGAATTGTACAAAGGAAGGAAGCCAAACGTGTCACATTTTCATGTCTTTAGATGTAAATGTTTTATTTTGAATAATGGAAAGGATAATTTAGGAAAGTTTGATGCAAAATTCGATGAGGGAATATTCATTAGCTATTCTATACAGAATAAGGCCTTTAGAGTCTATAATAAACTAATTATGACCATAGAAAAGTCTATACATGTTGCATTTGATAAAACTAACCCAAATGAGCTGAGAAATGAGCTTGTTGATGATGTTGCAAAAATCTTGGCAAAACACACTTGGAAAATCAAGAGAAAGAGTCCAAGAAGCAAGAAGAGAGACTCCTCGATCACTCATGGCAAAAGGATTCAGAAATCATGGACCTACCCAAGGAATGGAGGACATCAAGATATCATCCTCTCGACAAGGTGATAGGTGATATATCTAAAGGGGTAATCACTCGAAACTCACTTAGAGATGCATGTAATCATTTGGCTTTTGTCTCTCAAGTTAAACCTAAAGATATAAATGAGGCCATTAATGATGAACATTGGATCTTGGCCATACAAGAAGAAGTAAACCAATTTGAGAGAAATCAAGTTTGGGAATTAGTTCTAAGGCCAAATGATCATCTTATAATGGGCACCAAATGGGTCTTTAGGAACAAACTTGATGAAACGGGCCTAATAATAAGAAACAAAGCTAGGCTTGTAGCTAAGGGTTATAATCAAGAAGAAAGCATAGATTATAAAGAAACTTATGCTCTCGTAACTAGATTAGAGGCCATTAGAATGCTACTTGCATATGCTTGCATCATGGATTTCAAACTCTATCAAATGGATGTCAAAAGTGCCTTTTTAAATGATTTTATACAAGAAGAGGTATATGTGGAACAACCTCCTGGTTTTGAGGATTTTGAATTGTCCAACCATGTTTTTAAACTGAAAAAGGCCTTGTATGGCTTGAAACAAGCTCATAGAACTTGGTATGAAAGGTTGAGCAAATTCCTTTTTGAAAAAGGTTTTTCTAGAGGCAAAGTTGACACTACTCTTTTCATAAAACACAAAATGCATGACATACTTCTAGTTCAAATCTATGTTGATGACATTATATTTAGAGCTACTAACAACTCTCTTTGTAAAGAATTTTCAAATATTATGCAAAGTAAGTTTGAGATGTCCATGATGGGTGAGCTCAACTTCTTCCTTGGTCTCCAAATCAAGCAAACAAGAGAAGGAACTTTTATAAATCAATCCAAGTATTGCAAGGAGCTGCTCAAGAAGTTTGGAATGGACAATGCCAAGCATATGGCTACTCCTATGGGCACCTCTTGCTATTTGGACAAGGATGAAGGAGGTAAATCGGTAGAAATTACAAAATATAGAGGTATGATTGGCTCACTCCTTTATCTTACTACAAGTAGGCCTGATATAATGTTTAGTGTATACATGTGTGCTAGATATCAAGCTAATCCTAAAGAATCACACCTAAGTGCTATTAAAAGAATAATGAAATATCTAATAGGCACATCACAAATGGGTTTGTGGTACCCCAAGGGTGCCTCATGTAGCCTCATTGGGTATTTTGATTCTGATTTTGATGGATGCAAAATGGATAGGAAGAGCACTAGTGGGACATGCCACTTGCTTGGAAGCTCACTAGTTTCTTGCCATAGCAAGAAACAAAATAGTGTGGCATTGTCTACAACTGAAGCTGAATATGTTGCAGCTGGGAGTTGTTGTGCTCAAATCCTTTGGATGAAGTAACAACTCTTGGACTATGGTCTTGAGCTTGATCACATCCCCATAAGATGTGATAATACTAGTGTAATTAATTTGTCCAAAAATCCCATTTTGTATTCTAGGACTAAACATATTGAAATAAGACATCATTTCATTAGAGACCATATTCAAAAAGGTGATTGTATGCTTGAATTTGTAGAAACCACTAAGCAACTAACTGATATCTTCACTAAGCCCCTAGCAAAAGAAGCAATTTTCTATATAAGAAATGAACTTGGTATATTGGATCAATCATGCATAAATTGACTATTTGCTACATAATCCTAAAATCAAAGCATGTTGCTTTCTGCATAACCATGCCATTTTACTGCATAATCTCTGAGTTTTTAATAATATTTGAATCCAATACTGTAACACCCTAACTTTTGGGATAATTACAATATAGTCCCGATTTGTACTGTTTTGTGAATTCTGTGAGCAGTAAATTTAATTTGACTGTTCCGTGAGTGTACTTGATCAAGTATGTGATTTGCTCCGACCTAAGAAAATAAAATTTTCTCGCTCTGATAAATCTTATTTTAATTAATTGAGATGGGGATCTTACTAAACCCAATTGATTGATATATAAATTAATAGCAAAATTTTTCAGATTTAATTGTGCAATAAAATAATTTTATATTTTTATAATATTATTTTATATTACAAGATTACCTCTTGTCTCAAAAACAAGAAAAATCATTTTCGGTTTGACCACGATCTTTAAAAGTGTTGTGGGACCCGCGTGTAGGAAAAACAATCAACTGGTCTGATTTGTATAATTTCTAACCAATGAAGCAAGTCAACAAAGGTAGGCTTGACTTTCTAAACCAATAGGAATTGGACACCTAAGGGAGCATGTGTTTTCATTTGGACCATTGGATGAAGACTTAATGATGAAGCCTTTAATCTAAGCCATTGATCTAATCAATGGTGAGATTAGAATGATAGGATTTTGATCAAGTGATATCTACCCTAGATCTAATCAATGGTTAGGAATTAAAGATGAACCAAGGGTTAGGATTTAGTCAACAATTGTAGGCTTGAAAATGGTTAGTAACTTAATTAAGCTTAATCTAACTAATCTAATTACCTAATTAGCATACTAAGTGAACTAGCTTAGTAATGAATTAATTATAATCTAATTACTAATTAGATATATTAATATTAATTAAAGGTTATAATATATGTTAATATATACTAAATTAATTAGTTATATTAGTAGTATGTTAATTAAGAATGGTTAGGATAATTAACCTAACTAATTGCCTAATTAACTAACATATAATTAGGTGTAATTGGAGGACAATTAAGACATTATGGAGGGGAGAGGGAGCACGGTTTTTGGGCAGCAAGGAGGCTTAGTGGGCTTGGTTCTACAAGGTTCAAGAAGGATCCAACATGACTAGGCCATGTGCTTCAGCTAGTGTGAACACATTTGTGATATTTTTACCAAGCAAATTCACTCACTCAAGCTCACCTAAAGGCCACTCACGGCTGCTGCACTCTTCATTTACTCTTCACTTTAGTTTTTCATCTTTATCACATTTTGGCTATTCACTTCTCTCTCTAAAATATCAAAAGCTCAAGCAAACATTTCTCTTCCATTTTCTCTCTCTATTTCGATTCATCCAACCACACCAAGGCCTTCATAATTTTAGATCATCACATTTCTTGAACCCAAATACCATTCTAAGCATCTTTCATTCACAAACTTTTCCCAAATTCCTACTCTAACTTGCTCAAAATCTCACTTCTTGCTTACTTCCTTAAGGGTAAGTTTGATTTCTATGGTTCAAAATTTAAATTCTGATTTTTCTAACCATGTTTGTTCCATGGTTTCCTATTTTGTACCTTGTATGTGTATTTGCTAATTATTTGAGAATTTTAGGAATTTTATTGGTGGTCACACGAAATTTGGAGGAAAGGAAGGAATCTTACCGATTGTTTTGTCTACAAGAGGTAAGAGGAGATTTAATCTCATCAACCCTAAGTGGTGATGAGAAAATGGATTGTGTTTGTGTGTAGAATCCATAAGGATTCGGTTGTATGGTTTATTTGTGATTTTATTGTTTTTGATTGTTTAAAATGCTTTAATAATTGTGATTTTAATTTGCTATGCATGATTATAGTTTTTATTATTTTTGCTATGCATGATTATGGCTTAAAATATATTGTATGTGTTTTATATGTGATTACATAATTGTATGTAATTATAATTGTGTATTTATTTAAGTAGGATGTGAATAACATGTACGAAATGCATGAGTGTTCCAAAGAACACACTATGAGGCTCACTGACCTTACATCCAAAAAGAGAACCAAAATGTTCTCGAATTTTCTAAATAACTGATTTAAGGAATTTAAGTAAAATAATCAAAGTTAGAAATGGTTTAGGTTAATTGTGGCCAAAATGCCATTTAGTGTATAATCAAATGCCATTTTACTTTGATTTGGCCAACATGCCATTTTATTTACTAAGATAGGTTAGATAATTATTTTATAACATAAATCGATTCCAAAGAATCATTGAGAAAATCAAAGGAATTAATTCTGTTCTAGAATTTTAACTTAGCGGAATTTAGTTTAAGTAAGAAATTAATCATACACTTGAAAAGTACTAACGTAGGGCTCATACTATAAATTTTGAAGCGCGTTAGTAAATTTTAATGTGAAATTATTGGGTAAAAATAAAATAAACTATATTTAGAGGAAAACATTAAAAATACCTTATACTGATTTTATAGGCAAAATGCTGCCGAAATTTATTAAAAACAGACGCATAAAATGAAAAGATTCCATACTATATTTAGAACACAAGAAAAATACATTACGTATTTTAAAAGTACTAGATATAGTTTTACACATATTAAAAATAACAATTTTAAGCTATTCGGTTAAGAAAATGAATTAAAAATCCTACGCGATTGAGAAAATGATTCAAAAACAATTTTACGATGTTTAAAAATGTCAAAATATCTTTACGCGATTTAAAAATGTTTGTGAAAACGTCGAGATTGTGAAAACGCGATAAAAATCCTACGCGATTGAACAATACTGTAAGTTTTGCTGTCGGGCCAAAGTGGTGGACCCGGACATGTTATAGTGTAATCTTGTCCACGTGGGACGTACTATACTTTGTTTTTTTGGTGACTAGGGGTATTTTGGTAATTTCTCGTAAAATATGGTAAAATTTGGATAATAGGGTATTTCTCTAATTTTAGCTCATGTTTAGGTGTTGTGCCAATTTAGGTTATAATTGGTGATTGATTGACGAGGCGAATTACACCGTATTTGGTGTGATAAGCGTAGTGTGGTTCATTTATGAACTTGGAGGCATTAGTGTGCGGAGAATTCCACATGCGGACAGATGGGTTGCTCCTGGGCCGTGGTAACAGCAACACACTAATGATCTTGACAAGCACTATTCTTAGTCAAGATCTTGAGGGACTATTAAGTACTATGCCCGTGGTACACGATGTTTGGACCGTGTACTTGCTACACGATGTTTGGATCAGGGCTATAGACACGACGTGTTGACAAAGTGCAATAGCTTGGTTGGGCACCATAAAGTATTATTAGTTTCTATTCAGGATCATTCTCTCGGATATCCGTGTTTAGCTCCATGGAGTAGGAACGAGTCAGTGTGTATCATTCATCATCTGCATTTTAATGTTCATGCATTATCTCGCATATTACTTTTTATTATAATCTGTGATAAATTATATGGTTTATTGCTTTAATATATTATGCATGATATTGTGTTATGTATTATTGTTGTATATTGCTTAATATATGTACTGTTGTGATAATTGTTTGTACTGTCGTTTTCTTTATTGCCATGCGGGTAATGGTGTAGATTGTCTCACCTCTCTATATGTTTTCTCGATATTACTGTGTTACTTCCGTAAAGAGTTTGAGGTAGAGGAGGATCAGCCTCTTGAGGGTACATGCCACTCGACGAGCAACAACGGGCGATTTATACGAGGAGGAGGAACCGGAGATCATACCGATCGTCAAGACTGATCTTGAGGTCATGGCACTGCCAGGATTCTTCGGGTTCGTGCGACTGGAGTTCCATGGAGGTTCCGAGGCATGGCGTATGCATGCTGACCGAGGGACAGTAGCGTATGTGGGACGATTGACTGTGTCCCTATGTAGGGAGTATGATGGGGAGGTCATATTCACTACTATGCTCTATCTTCATTTAGAGTTACCTTTAACCATTAGGCGCTATTGGCAGGGAGTTTTTCACGCGCCTAGTGAGTTGAGTAGCGAGTCGACAGCTCGGACTCGTGTCCGAAGTGCTGGGAGATCTCATAGATGCACACTTTTCGATGGTTATTCTGGAGGTGACGGATGGTGATTCATCGGAGGGTTTGTTATCTACTGGGATGCACTTGGGCAGTATTATGTTTTAGCTTTGTGTCAAATCTTTACTTGTTTTATTAAATACATGTAGTTGTAAATTATGTTTGTACTAAAAGAGAATCATATGTATATTATGGTGAGATTATGTTTGTTATATCTTGTGTTTCGTGTTACTTTATTTAATGTTATAATTATAAAAAGAAAAAAAAAATATTCCGCAAATTTTATATAAGTATCAAATGTTTTATAACTTGGGTAAGAGTTTTATTTTATTTTATTTCATTACATTCATAAATGTGGCATCCCCACAAGGGTGTTACAAATACTGACTTGAGCGTCGGAGATTTCCCCTAAGTTATTTTGCAAGTGCTTCCTTATGTCAAAAACTCCCAAGTAACTCAACAACTTCACAATTTCACCAAAAAGGGTATAATTCTTGGTAAAATTAGTATTTTTGCACAATTATGTGATTTGAATCATAATATGATTAGATTATATGCTTGCACGATGATTTGAATTGATTTAAGATGCTCTGGAACTAATTTGAATGGTTTAAAATTGATTCTATGCTGTTTGGAATGCAAAATCTGAGTTTTTGTATGTTGGTAATCGATTACAAAGCCTTTGTAATCGATTACAAAGGTTCTGTCAAGCATGTAATCGATTACACAAATGTTGTAATCGATTAGAATCAACTCAGAACTCAGGTAATCGATTACACCCACAATGTAATCGATTACAAGGTTCCCTAGAAGCATGGTAATCGATTACACCCAAAATATAATCGATTACATATGTAACAAAAGGCTTGTAATCGATTACAATACCAATGTAATCGATTACACGGGATTTTTAAAAGGTTTTTTGACGTGCGCAGAGTTCTTTTATCAGAAACCGTTCATTTTCTTCATCCTCCTCCTCTGCTCCCACGCACACCCAACCTCCCAATCTCTCTTTTCTCACTTAAATCTCACTCAAATCCCTCCATTTCACCTCCCTTTCACTCGAAAATACCCTCTCCACGCAGCCCATCTCTCAAATCCCATCATATTCCATCACCCAAATCTCCCCATCACCTCTCACGAACCCATCTCTCCCTCTTTGCCCTAATCTGTCTCTCACTCATCCCTCTCTCTTTCCTCACTCATCTCCAAACATTTTCCCCTCATCCCACTATCTTCTTCCTCATCAAATAGCTGAATCCTCTCATCGTTCAAAGCGCCCAAGAACAGGGGTTACCATTGGAGGGTCCTCAGGTGGAGCTTCACGCAACATTTCTGGCCTGGACCTCACTCGCCATTTCTCCACCGTGAAGAAAGCTAAGTTGTTTAGAAAAAACTTCCAGCTGCGCAAGATAATTTCCCCCAGGTATCTTCCCATCACCTTCTGTGAGAGTGAACCCCTGGAGAGTTTTAGAACCATTGAAAACTTAGGATTGCTGGGTTTCCTTAATATTGAAAAGGCCATCTATCCAAACTTAGTGAGAGTCTTTTATGCAAATCTGAAGTATAAAGATGATTGTTTAATCTCTAAGGTGAAGAAGCAATAGATCAAAATAACAATGGCTAAATGGTATAGGCTGACCAAACTTACTCCTGATGGAGCAAACTTCTATGGAAATACAAACATTTGGGGTCATGAATTTGAGCACAAGGCTGCTCTTCTTTCACTGATAAGGACAAGATACTATCCCCACAGTGATCCCAAAAAGAGAATCATGGCCACTGGCCTGACCATGGAGAACAGGGTACTCCACTATCTTTTGGTCAGGGGGTTGATTCTTAGAAGAGAGAATTACTCTCAGGTTCTTAAGGATGATGTGGTGTCCTTATGGGCGATGACCACGGGGCGACCAATCAACTGGGGATACTACATTATAGAGCATATATTGGATGTAAAGAAAAAGAAAAACTCTGCTCTATCATTTGCTATGCTGGTGACAGCAATCTTGGAGCACTGTCGCATTTCCTTGGTTGAGGAGTCCAAGGACACCAGCTCAAAAGGACCACAATCCATTAGCTTGCATACCTTGAAGAAGCTTCAACTCTACAAAGTCGATAATAGGTGGCACTACATTGCCCATGGTACCTTTGGGCATATCCATCATGATCCGAATAGTGATGACGATGAAGAGGCTCAGCATCCTGCCCCTGCTCCTGCTTCTGCTCCAGCTACAGCTACAGCCACACTAGACCTCCTGCTCCAAGATATGCAAAACCAGAGCGCTACTGTAGACACACTCATGGATCGTATTGAGCAGAAGGTAGATCACCTTGAGCTGAGGATGGACTACTCAGATCAGGAGCTTACCTCCATTTGATCCCTCCTGGCAGGACCTCATTTTCCTCCGAGTGCTACTGCTGCACTTCCCATATCCTCTGCCTCTCCTGTTCCCCTGTCCTTTGCTGGTTCATCTGGTATCCCTGCTGATGATGAGGAGCTCCTAGGCTCTGAGGGTGATCTTGAGCCCGACGATGATAATGTTGATCTAGGAGACATTGCTGCGGATCCGGACAGTGATAACGAGGCTACTGATAGTGATCATAGCCCATTGCCCTGATGTTTTCATTGTTATTTTCTTATGACTACATTGTACATTTTCTTTTTGGCTCTGTTATATAACATTGGTATACATTTTTGGTGATATTGGTTATTGGGTATATTGGCTATGATGAGTTACATTGTATATGGTTTTTGATGATATATGAACTTGAATCAGCTTTGATTATATTCTCTGAATATTTGGTTTTTGAATATTGGTTACATTGAATATTCTCTTGATCTGAATTTACTGGCTTCATTATATTCTCTTTCAATTTCCTGTTTTGGCAATACTTGGGAAATCATGAAATACAGTTGAAATGCTGTCCTTTTTTTTTTTTAATGCTTATGTCTTTTTGATAATGCCAACGGGGGAGAGAAATAGTGAAAAATGAAATCTAATCAATGTTGTATATGTACGGGGGAGCTTTTGAGCTTTTTACATGAAAAATCTAACTCAATATCATGCATAAACTCTGGGGGAGAGTTGCGCCTAAATCTCTGTTATATACAAATGCAAAAACTCTCTCTTTTTCCTATGATCAGTTTATCATCATCAAAAAGGGGGAGAATGTGAATGCTTATATCCTTAAAGCATGTCAAATTGTTTTTGATGATAACAATGTCAAAGATGAAGATCAAGTGCAAAAATGAAGATCAAGTGCAAAAGAAAAGATCAAGATCAAAGAAAGAAGTCAAGAGGTTTATTTAGTCATAAGACTTAGAACATTAATGTTAAATGCTCTCAAGATTTCTCAAATGGTTTTTCAATATATCATTTTCAAAATAAGGGTGAAAATTTTAAAGTTAAACATGTTTTCAAAGAAACTTGAGTTTCAATCTTAGATTTAACACTCATGAAAGGATTTATGTTTAATCAAATGTCTTGAAGTGTTAGAAATGACTTACGAGCTTAATTGGACTTGAAAAATGTGTTCAAAGGCTAATGTAATCAATTACATGATGTTTGTAATCGATTACAAGAAAGTCAGAGGCCGTGTAATCGATTACACCAAGTTAGTAATCGATTACAATGAGCCCAGAAAGGCAAGAACACGTTCAAAGAGTCATGTAATCGATTACATGGACATTGTAATCAATTACACAACAAGTCAGAAGTCATGTAATCGATTACATGGGTATTGTAATCGATTACAAAGCAAGTCAAAAGCCATGTAATTGATTACACCAAGAATGTAATCGATTACGCAGAGCCCAGAAAGCCAAGAACACGTTAGAACAATAATGTAATCGATTACATTTGTTGTGTAATTGATTACACACAATCTGACAGAGTCCAACGGCCATATTAATGGCATTTAATGCTTGGGAAAAAGTCCCCAACGGCTCCATTTATTATAAAACTTATAAATACTAATGTTGGGACTTCATTAGAGGTTGACCTTGAACCAAAAATTGATTGCCAATACTTCAAAACGTGATTTAATCTTCAAATCCATTCTTGCTCTGTTTTTGTGAAAAACTTGAGTTATTCTTTGAGAGCATATTAGAGCTTCAATTTGCAATCATCTATTCTTGTGAGAGTTTTATTCTATCAATCTATATTGCTTTGTAAAGAGGGTAAGACATCCCTCCAAAAGTGTAAAGGGTGAGGAATCCCTTAGTTGAAGAGACTCAAGCTCCAAGGGTGAGGTATCCCAAAGTGTTGAGTGCACAAGGTTGTAAAGGTTTTCAAGCACTTATTGAAGCTTGAAGATATAGTGAAAAATCTCTAGCGGTTGTTTGAGGACTAGACATAGATCACAAGTGGATTAGTGATCGAACCAGGATAAATCATTGTGTTTGTTTTCTCTAAACCCTTCTCTTTACATTGAGCACTATTTTATTGAATTGCTTGAATATTGTTCCCTTTAGCTATTGTATTTATAAGTAAAAGTGTTTATCTCATTTATCCAATCATCTTTAATCATCAAATAGCTTCAATGAAAATTGTTTATCAAATGTTTTGCGTAAGATTTGTGAACTTGTTTTACATACTCAATTCACCCCCTCTTGAGTATTAAGGCCACTTGGTAACAGGTGCCTAAGCACCCAGTGACAGATAAACCTAGGAGAGTTTGCTGTCATGGAGCACCCAAGCGTTGGAAAGAGGAGCACCTAAATGCCTAATGGCAGAATAAGTCATGTATTTCCTTTTGAGGAAATGGAGTTTCCTTCTTGTAGGGATCTTTTATGCATACTTTTTAGTGTGAGTTAAGACACTATTAGAGATATTTCATGGAGGAAATAACCACCTAACATATATGTAAAAGAATAGGCCTTTGTGCATTCAATGGTTGTGGAATGACATAGGTATGTTTTTATCCATTAAAGAGTAATGATGTTGCACTAAGTATCACTTATGATGTGATGATGTGGTGCATGTTGTTTGGCTTCTTTAATGTGAAAGTTAAGCTAGTGATGAATTTTATGGTGTGTATATGGGAGTTGAATATAATATTGCATAGTTTCACACACTTGCTACTCTTATGTATTGTAATCTTATATGATATGCACAATCATTTGGCTGAAGAATTATAGGTAATCAATATGGGGAAACTAGTTCTAAATTCTTAGAGTGCGGAGCTCTTAAGGCCAGGGTTACTGGTATTATGAGGTGGTATCAGTACACTCACTATTGTGAGAAGGAATAGTCTACTCATTGCTAAGTAGGTTAAGGAGGTAATATATTTCCTCCCTACCCAGAAAAATATAAGAGAACCAGTTTCCTAGGAATATATAGGTTTCATGACATTGCACAAACATTGTCATAACATATTTGCATTTCATAATCATTACCTTGGGGCATATCTTAGGCATGAGCATGTACAAGCATTTGCATTTCAAGAACAATTGTATGAGCAATTATTTTATCTTTGAAAGGTTGAGGATATAGATTAGGGATTTCTTTGTGAATGTTACATAGAGAGAGTATGTTAATGTTCTTGTGTTGTTGAGTATTGACTCGATTACTTATTGTAATCTTAATCTATTATTGTTCAGTTTATTCATTGTGAATGATTAATTATGTGATAATTGTACCATAGATATATAAAATTAAACGCTCTGCCTCGGGAGGAGAATAGAATAGTTTTTGGCTTTAGCCACCTTTCTAGATGTTATTAAATGATTTGTTTTTTTTTTCGAAGTAGCTGGAGTTATCATGATGTCATATATGTGTATATACTACTGAGAATTATGAATTCTCACCCCCTTTATTATTTCCCGTGATTAATCCAAGTTGAGACTCTTCTAAGTGTTGGAAGAATAAGAAACGAATAGAATAAATAGTTTTTATTGACTTGGGTTTGTTTAAAGTTTTATGTACTACACTATGCCCTTTTGATGCTAATGTTGCATATTTAAGATTATTTTTTTCCCTTTTGGCTCTTTATAGTAATATGTATGGTTATTATGAATCTAGAATGTTGTTCTTAAGTTAGAAGTGACATGGCTAATACTGTTTACTATTGTATATTCAGAATATACTAAAGTATTGGTATTAGGGCATTATAGCCAAGCCTTTTCCTAGTAGATCATTCTTGTACACCAGAATCAGTTTGCAGGATATACTAAGGACAACCATCAGGTGACTTGATTATTCAATTACTGCAGCTCATCAATTTGTGCAGCAACCTATGGCTCAGCCAGTGATGCAGCCAATGGGATAACCACTAGTGTATCCATAGGCTCCAGTGTAGTCAAACCCCCAACCAGTATTATCGTTGATAGGATAGCCACTAGTGCAGCCACAAATTCTTATTCAACTAAATGTGCAGTCGACAGTCTGATAATCACTAGTAGTACTGACAAACCAATCTCATGCATCAATCCTTAACAACAAATAATTCAACTGGGCTAGAAGGCCACCCAATACATTAGGTACAGTTGGTTTGTCATATGCTAGTCCTGGTTCTAATGTGCCATTTATACCATAGGTAGCACCACAAGTACCTCCACCATATGTCATGTTCCCAATGGATCAAAGTCGAACAATTAGGAAATATGGAGAGCAGCTATGGAGCCCCGTCCCATCTCTTTAGAATAACCAGTCTGTTTATCAGCTGATCATGGAACAACTGAATCCATACTACACAACGTCGATTTATGGCATAGAGTAGTAACCCCATCCACCTCCAGTCATGAATTAGCCAATATACAGTAATGTTATGAGCAGTCGACCTAGCGTCCGATATCCAGAATGCCTCCTATACCTCTGAGACAGCTAGGACAAATCCCAATGCCACTGCTAATCCACAACCTGTAACATCCTACTAGTAATTTTATTATATTTTAATATTACTGAAAGAATATTACATGCTTCATTTATTATTTTATTATTTAATAAAGTAAGTGTAGCAATTTATTACATATTGGAATTAATTTAATTCTTAAATCAATTAGGTTAAATTTTTTTAACTATAAAATAAACGTATTAATGGAACATAATTCTAATATAAAAAAAATAAAAAACGTAAAAAACACACTAGCTGTATTTATTTATATATTTACATAAGGTGTGCCAGTACATTTGTCTAGAAATATTTACAAACTCACATGGGCACAAAAGCTACAAAAAGAAGACATCTAAAATGTTTGAATAAATGAATCTAATTAGTACGTCAGCAAGCAGTGCACACCCACAATGCAGCCAAGTCAATTATATACAACTACATCATGCATGCATCATCAGTTAGAATTATGCATGATGAAGAAGCAGATGTGGATGTCATCTATCACCAGACGAATTTCTCCAGTAGGAGTGTAAAACACAAAGTGAGCATCAAGATTAATTAGTAGACTACCACGAACCATCTTGATTATTTGAACATATCAGATAAGGGTGGGAATTTACGTTCCCAGTAGAGTAATCATATAACACCCTCCTTAGGGTATCACATTTTAGACCATCTCTTTTATATTCTTTTTTCCTAAGTTATAAAATATTTAATATTATCAAAATACGAGTTTCAAAATTTCTTTTTCGTGGATAACATAAACTTACTGAATTAGAGAAACACAAAATATAAAAATGGAATAATATACATCTCTCGTACATAACACAGATTAGCAGCATCTTAATTACATAAAACTTATGTACACCAAATATATATAATTACCATATAAAAACTCAATCTGGCCCAAGTCCAATCACTTGAAGAGTAAGGTACTGCACCCAATCTTCTTCCCGATCCTTCTTCGGGATCCCTAACAGACAACTCCCCAAAATAAACAACACGCTTAACATCAATATCATAGCGCCGACATCAGTGCCTCCGTGGAACTGCGCTTGCACGTAGTCAGATAAATTCCTCCTTGCAGCCATTGCAGACCGATCAAATAAAGTCAAACGAACTCAAACCTCGATGATCCTACCTCGTCTTTCTTATGGTCTTTATCAAACATAAACATAAAAACATAATAGACAAACAATACAACAAAGAAGTGAGATCCCCTACATCGCATACCAATATGGCAGTAAGAAAATGATAAACATGTTACCAAGTGGCTTCCAGTACTCAAGAGGGGGGTGAATTGAGTATAAAAACTTTTTTACAAAACCTCTTTTTAATTAAAACAAATATCAAAAGTTTAATAAATAAATACACAGAAAGAATGAGAAGAAGAGAATAAACAATAAATAACACATAAATAAAAGAATATGCAATAAAATAAATTACTTAAAATAAAGAGATTAGGGAAAAGAGAAGCGAGTACGATTTATCCCGGTTCGACCACTAACCCACTTGTGGTCTACGTCCATCCTCGAAAGCCGAGATTTTTCACTAAGTATACAAGCTTCAATAGGTGCTTGCTACCGTTACAAAATAGAGCACTTTTCACACACAGGACACTATACCCTTGTGCTAAAGTCTCAACCTGCGGGATACCTCACCCTTATACAAACCTTGAGGGATACCTCACCTCGATCTGATTATCGAAAAATAGAGATGAAGAGAAACTCTCAAACAGTAGTATGTAATACAAGTTGAAGTGCTAATAGAGCTCTCACAGAAATATCTCAAAGTTTTTAAGCAAGAAGAGCGTAGAAAAAAATAGTTTTCACAAAGACAGAGTAATCAGAAAATAGTTCAGAATAAGGGTTATGGAAAACGTGACCCAGGCTTACTATTTATAGGGAAAATTAGGTTAAACAGCCGTTGGGTACAATTTAATGGCAATTAAAATTCTTGTCTGTTTCCATTTACGTAAACACAGGTTCGTGTTTATTCGAATAAAGCAACAGCTTATTCGAATAAAACGCATCGTGTAAAACTCATCTGAAAAGGGTTATTCGAATAACCATCCTGTTATTCGAATAACTCTGTTAAAACCAGAATTCAAAAACCAAAGGTTATTCGAATAGCAACTTGGTTATTCGAATAACGTATTTAAAAGGAAGTTCAGATAGAAACCTTTATTCGAATAACAGATGAGTTATTCGAATAACTCATTAAAAGCTTGTTTCTGAAAAACTTAGTTATTCGAATAAACGAATGTCTATTCGAATAGCCACTTTAAAAACCAGATTCTCGTGAAGACATTTATTCGAATAGGCAATGTTTTATTCGAATAAATCAAGCCAAAAACTGTTTTGAAAAAGAGATGATTCAAAGATACTGAGTTTGTTTCAAAACAGATTTTTTTATCTTTTCTTTCAAAAATAAAGAGATATTAATGTGAGCTCCGTACAATAGATCCTAAGTCCTAATACTAATCACATATAAACTTGGACTTGGTCTATTACTCATCTTCATTTAATCTTCTCGTTTGTTATCATCAAAACAAATCTTCAATGGTAAGCATCCAAACACATTCTCCCCCTTTTTGATGATGACAAACTAACAAAGAGACTATCAAAGAGAAAAGCATTAGTGTATATAATTGGAATTCACAAAAGGTATAAAAGCTTACTCCCTTCTTTAAATAAGAGGTAATATATATATATATATCGGATAAGTCTTGTGACTCCCCTTTCAATTGGAATCCAATCCTATTTAAAGTTACCTGTCTTTTCTCAAATAAAGTCAAGTGATCAAATATTTTCTCCCCCTTTTGTCATCACAAAAAGGAGGGATAAGTCCCATAAACATATAGCAAAGTGTAGAACAGGCTCAAATCAATAGATCAACAGTAATTTATTCATGCATTAATAAAATGAGATTCAAGTACATAAGCCATAAATAAAATTACATAGAGCCAAACAAAAGAAAACTAAAAGTAAGCATCCGGAGGTGGTGGTGAAGAGACTGGTGCAGGAGTAGGTGAAGCAGATTGAAGAGCCGCAACCTCACGTTCAACGCCTTCTATTCTATCAAACAGAATAGAGAAGGTATGTTCCATGTAAGCTCGGTTGTCTTGCAAGGTGGCCATGATCTGTTCTAGAGTGACAGGAGCAGGTGCAGCAGCAGGGTCATCAGCAGGAGCAGCAGGGGCAGTAGAGGCATCAGCAGGGTCAAGCTCGTCCTCAGCAACCTCATCTGGGTACACCCAACCTTCATCAGTTTGAATCATCTTCATCTTTCGTAAGGTGTGAGCGCTAAAGACGTTGTGATGAGTCAGAGCAATGGCCCTCTCAGTCTCTAAGACTTGAGGATACTTGCTCAACAAGGTAGTGACGATGATGCCATAAGGTAGGTCTGATTTGTCCTTGCCCTTGGCCCGCATCATGTGCCTCATGATGAACACGGGCCAGTTGACGATGGCCATTCTTCGAAACCACGGCATGAAGATGTCTTCCTCGGCGAGATAGGCGTAGTTTCCACGCGAGGGGCCGAATGTGAGCATAGGCGTAATGCGAAAGCCTATCTTGGCTTTTCAACATTCCACCCTTGAGACCTTTATCGGGAAGGGCCGGGCCGGGCTCTTCAGGCGGGTCTTCAACGCTTGAAGTTTGTTGAAGTCTCCAAGGAATGGCGTGTCATCCTCTTCAACAAGGGCCCCGAGAAAGCTGCGGCCGAACGAGTTGACCAGTCCAGTGGTGTGATCACTATGTTCTGATCACATACCTCAGAAAGAAGATTCTGGCCATCAAATGTCAGATTACAGAAGAACATCTTCACCAAGGCTGGATAGATGGTGGCCCGGTGAGAGCAAAGCTGAAGAACACCCTAGTTTTGCAGTAGGGTCAGAAAGTCGAAGCTGCGGTGCTACTGGAAAAAGGAAAGATCCAGATACTTGGGTTGAACCAAGTTTCGCTCCCAGAAGTAAGAGATGAAGCGTGCACGGTGCTCTTCATTGGAGGAGAGCCTTCGAAGGTCAAGCGGGTTGGTGCCTGGAGCATTCTTCGTGCGAGGACGTTTGCTAGAGGAGGAAGCCATGAGAGAGAGAGAGAGAGAGCGAGAAAAGTGAAAGGTTGGAGAGGGAGGAGTGAAGAGTCGAGAGAAGAGTAGAGAAAAGGAGGGTGAAAGGCTTTGGGCGCACGGGGTTTATTTAAAGAACCCGTGTTTATTCGAATAAACGAGAGGTTTATTCGAATAAACCTTGCGAGAAAGGTGAACAGAACAGCGCGTAGGTAATCGAAGAGGTGTGGTAGCTAGGATTTATTCGAATAAGAGATGTTCTATTCGAATAAAACAGACCGGAAAGCCAAGCGTTTTGGCTAGGCGAAAGGGTTTATTCGAATAACTATGGAGTTATTCGAATAAGCAGAGACCAATCAGCAACACTGATAGAACAAGGGTTCAGGTTATTCGAATAACCTGAGGTCTATTCGAATAGACCGAGACCAAGACCAGAAAATGATAAAAACAGGACGCTGGTTATTCGAATAAAAAGGGGTTTATTCGAATAAGCAGAGAATAGAAAGACACACTGAGAAACGTAGGTTTCTGGTTATTCGAATAGAGAAGATTTTATTCGAATAAGCAGAGATAAAAACGCTCAGGTTAAGGCAGGGGTATCAGTTTATTCGAATAAGTTGAAGTTTATTCGAATAAGGCTGATGTTCAAACACATAAAATAGCTATCGGTGAAGGATTTTATTCGAATAAGGCCTTGCCTATTCGAATAAAGCTAACACAGAGACATGTACATATATGAAATTTAAAGGCATACAAACATGATAATGATCAAGAAAAAAAAAAAATAAGCAAGTAAGCAGTTCAAATATTTGATTGATCAATTATGCCCAATTCTCCTCGAATATAAAAGAATGCTTCTTTTGCTAAGGGTTTAGTAAAGATATCTCGCAAGTTGCTTAGATGTTTCAACAAACTCAAGAATGCAATCTCCTTTTTGTATATGATCTCTGATAAAGTGATGCCTTATCTCTATATGCTTTGTTCTTGAATGCAGTATGGGATTCTTAGAGATATTTATTCCACTAGTGTTGTCACACCTTATCGGGATGTGATCAAGCTGAAGACCGTAGTCTAAGAGCTGTTGCTTCATCCAAAGGATTTGAGCGCAGCAACTCTCGGCTGCAACATATTCAGCCTCAGCGGTAGACAAAGCAACACTATTTTGTTTCTTACTATGCCAAGAAACTAAAGAACTACCAAGCAAGTGGCAAGTCCCACTAGTACTTTTTCTGTCTAATTTGCACCCAGCAAAATCAGAGTCAGAATAGCCTATTAGGCTACAAGAGGCACCCTTAGGATACCATAAGCCCATTTGTGAAGTGCCTACTAGATATTTCATTATTCGTTTGACAGCACTTAAGTGAGATTCCTTAGGGTTGGCCTGATATCTAGCACACATGCACACACTAAACATAATATTGGGCCTACTAGCAAAAAGATAAAGGAGAGATCCAATCATACCTCTATATTTCGTTATTTCTACTGATTTACCTCCTTCATCTTTATCCAAGTAGCAAGATGTGCCCATCGGAGTGGCCATGTGTTTAGCGTTTTCCATTTCGAATCTCTTGAGCAATTCCTTGCAGTATTTGGTTTGACTTATGAAAGTCCCTTTGTTTGTTTGTTTGATTTGAAGTCCAAGGAAGAAATTTAATTCTCCCATCATTGACATTTCAAATTCATTCTGCATTGACTTAGCAAAATCTTTGCAAAGGGATTCATTAGTAGCACCGAAAATAATATCATCCACATATACTTGCATAAGAAGAATGTCATGCTTTTTATTTTTAATAAAAAGAGTAGTATCGACTTTTCCTCTCGAAAAATCATTTTCCAAAAGAAACTTGCTCAACTTTTCATACCAAGCTCTAGGAGCTTGCTTTAAACCATATAGAGCCTTTTTAAGTTTAAAAACATGGTTGGGTAGTTCATGATTTTCAAAACCTGGAGGTTGTTCAACGTATATCTCCTCTTGAATAAAGCTATTCAGAAAAGCGCTCTTGACATCCATTTGATATAATTTGAAATCCATGATGCAAGCATAAGCAAGTAACATTCTAATAGCTTCTAGTCTAGCTACAGGTGCATAGGTTTCTTCATAATCTATTCCTTCTTCTTGATTATACCCTTTAGCAACCAATCTAGCTTTGTTTCTAGTTATTAATCCATTTTCATCAAGTTTGTTTCTAAAAACCCATTTAGTTCCAATTATAGGGTGATTATTAGGTCTAGTAACTAATTCCCAAACTTGATTTCTTTCAAACTGATTTAATTCCTCATGCATAGCTAGGATCCAATGTTCATCATCAAAAGCTTCAATTAAATCCTTAGGTTCAATTTGAGAATCAAAAGCTAAGTGATTACAAGTATTTCTAATGGAGTTACGAGTACTTACACCTTTAGATACATCACCGATAATTTGATCAAGGGAGTGATATTTTGAAGTTCGCCATTCTTTGGGAAGTTCCAAAGCTTGCGAATCCTCTTGTCTTAGTTCATCCTCTTTTTCCTTGATTTCCTTTTCTTTACTATCCAGGTGTGTTTCCGCCAAGATTTCTGCTACATCATCAACAACAAGATCCTTTCTCGATCCACTTTGGTCAGTTTCATCAAATGCAACATGTATAGATTCTTCAATAGTCATAGTTCTTTTATTGTAAATGCGAAAAGCTTTACTATGATTTGAGTAGCCAAGAAATATACCTTCATCAGACTTAGCATCAAACTTGCCTAAATTATCTTTTCCATTATTTAAAACAAAACATTTGCAACCAAAAACATGAAAGTGTGAGACATTTGGCTTTTTTCCCTTATACAACTCATATGGGGTTTCTTTAAAATAGGCCTTATAAGGGCCGGTTCATTACATAACAAGTTTGTACTTACAAAGATCTGCCCAAAAGTATTTAGGAAGAGCAGCCTCATTAAGCATAGTTCTCGCCATTTCTTCTAAAAAACAGTTTTTCCTTTCTACAACTCCGTTTTGTTGCGGAGTTCTAGGGGCAGAGAAATTATGATTATTGTCATGTTCATCACAGTAATTTTCAAAGACATTGTTTTCAAATTCGCCACCATGATCACTTCTTATAGAAGAAATTTGAAAACCTTTTTCATTTTGAATAATTTTGGCAAGTCTTTTAAAGGCTAGAAATGCATCATTTTTATTTGCAATGAATAAAGTCCATGTAAACCTAGAAAAATCATCCACAATCACTAAAGCATAGTAATTTCCACCAAAGCTCATAGTTCTAGATGGTCCAAACAGATCCATGTGCAAAAGTTGTAAAGGTCTAGTGGTAGAAACTATATTTTTCGCTTTAAAAGAGACCTTTATTTGTTTACCCTTTTGACATACATCACATAATTTATCTTTTATAAAATTAAGCTTGGGTAGTCCAATTACTAGCTCTTTAGAGACCAACTTCTTTAAGTGATCCATGTGAATGTGTGCAATTCTCCTATGCCATAGCCATGAATCATCATTCTTACTCAAAAGACATTTCGCATCATTTGAAGATATATCATCAAGACTATTCATATAGATGTTGTTTACTCTATGACCAATGAATTTAACATGCTTGTCATTTTTATCTTCAATTATGCAACAATTTGAATCAAATATAACTTTATTTCCTTTATCACATAATTGGCTAATACTAAGTAAGTTATGTTTCAAGCCTTCAACAAGCAGCACATTTTCAATGGAAGAGTTAGGGTTCTTACCGACTTTGCCAATTCCAAGAATTTTACCCTTGTTATTATCGCCATAAGTGACGTGTCCATGATTCTTAGGAATAAGTGTGGTGAACTTTGAGTCATCCCCGGTCATGTGCTTGGAGCAGCCGCTATCAAGATACCAATTTGAACTCCTTGCTTTCAAGCACACCTACAACACAAGTTTAGTTTTTAACTTTTGGTACCCAAACTTTCTTGGGTCCTTGTGTGTTAGTTTTTGGTATAGTACCCTTGGGAACCCAAACCATTTTTGTTCCAACTTTTGTATTTATGTTTTTCCTTGCATTGCATGTTGAAGCACTATGTCCTTTTCTTCCACAATAAAAACATTTAATAAAAGGGCTACTTGAAACACTAGAATGCACAAAGAAATTTTTATAGAGTTTTTGTTAATTTTTCGGGTTATAACCTATCCCGGCTTTTTGAAAAACCACTCTTTGTCTTCCTAATAAAATATTTAAGTTATCCCTTTCAAAGGTGAATTTAGAAAGAGTGTTCTTTAGATCTTCATTTTCTTTTTCAAGTGTATGACATGAAGAACAAGAAGAGGAAGTAGAAGCATGTGAAGAATCATTGATGCATGCACAAATCATTCCTAAAGTTTCGTTTTCAATTTTCAATTCTTCTATTTCTTTATTTAAAACAAGAATTTGTTTTTCTAAAGAAGAAATTGTTTTCTTAGATGAAAAAATAATTTTTGTGAGTTTTGAAGATTCTTCATATAATTCCTCAAAAGCATCTTGTAACTCATCGTAAGAAGGTAATAAAGTATTAGAACTTACCTCGTTTTCGCTTTCTTCTTCTTCTCCTTTTGCCATGAGACACAGTTGAGCTTCTTCGCTATCTGAACTGTCAGTTGAGTCCATGTCGTTTTCATCCCACGCTATGTAGGCTTTTCTTCCTTTTCTTTCCTTGAAGGGCTTCTTTTCAAATTTTTCTTTCTTCTTTTGATAAATGGGGCACTCCATTTTCATGTGACCAGGTTTGCCACATTCATAACAAGTTGGAGTCGATGAAGCTCCTTCGCCTTTGAAGTGTGTCTTTTTAGGAGGGAAGGGAGGTCTTCTTTGCGTTCCCTTTTTCCTGAGAAATTTACCAAACTTTTTAACCAACAAACTTAAATTTTCTTCACTTACCTCAACGTTTTCTGAGCCTTCTTCATTTTCTTCATCATCATTTTCGATTAATGAAGAGGTGGCTTTGAGTGCTATTCCCTTTTTCTTTTTATCATTCTTTTCACTTTGGCTTAATCTGCTTCACTCCAACTCGTGCTCGTGAAGTTTTCCAAAGAGGGTAGCTAGAGTCATTGTGGACAGATCCCTCGATTCGGATATAGCTGTCACTTTGGGTTGCCAAATCCTGCTAAGACATCTCAACACTTTGTTAATCAAATCTTCATTTGAAAAGCTTTTGCCTAAAGATGCAAGATGATTAACTATGTGGGTGAACCTCTTTTGCATTTCCTGAATGCTTTCTCCTTAGTTCATTCTGAATAGTTCATATTCACGAGTTAGAGAATTGATTCTCGACCTCTTAACTTCACTAGTACCCTCATGGGTAACTTGCAAAGTATCCCACATTTCTTTAGAAGTTTTACAATTTGAAATTCTAAAAAATTCATCATATCCCAAAGCAGTAGTAATAATATTTTTGGCTTTTAAATTGAATTGCACTTTTCTTTTGTCTTCATCAGACCATTTATTTCGTGGTGTTTCGGTCCTTACACCATCGACCTCATGTGTGGGTATAAAAACGCCGTTTTCAACAGCGTCCCAAACATCTAGATCAATAGCTTCGATGAAGATTTTCATTCTTTCCGTCCAATATGCGTAACCATCCCCATTGAAAAAGGGTGGTCGGTTTATGGAGGATCCTTCTGAAAAACCATTTGAAGAAGCCATATACTCTTGAAGTGCTAAGCTCTTTATACAAGAGTCTAGCTACGATACCACTTGTTACCAAGTGGCTTCCATAGACTCAAGAGGGGGTGAATTGAGTATAAAAACTTTTTACAAAACCTCTTTTTAATTAAAACAAATATCAAAAGCTTAATAAATAAATACACGAAAGAATGAGAAGAAGAGAATAAACAATAAATAACAATAAAAAAAGAATATGCAATAAAATAAATTACTTAAAATAAAGAGATTAGGGAAAAGAGAAGCGAGGCACAAAGATGTTTATCCTGGTTCGACCACTAACCCACTTGTGGTCTACGTCCGATCCTCGAAAGCCGAGATTTTTCACTAAGTATACAAGCTTCAATAGGTGCTTGCTACCGTTACAAAATAGAGCACTTTTCACACAGGGGACATTATACCCTTGTGCTAAAGTCTCAACTGCGAGGATACCTCACCCTTATACAAACCTTGAGGGATACCTCACCCTCGATACAGATTATCAGAAAATAGAGATGAAGAGAAACTCTCAAACAGAGTATGTAATACAAGTTGAAGTGCTAATAGAGCTCTCACAGAAATATCTCAAAGTTTTTAAACAAGAAGAGCGTAGAAAAAAATAGTTTTCACAAAGACAAAGTAATCAGAAAATAGTTCAGAATAAGGGTTATAGAAAACGTGACCCAGGCTTACTATTTATAGGGAAAATTAGGTTAAACAGCCGTTGGGTACAATTTAATGGCAATTAAAATTCTTGTCTGTTTCCATTTACGTAAACACAGGTTCGTGTTTATTCGAATAAAGCAACAGCTTATTCGAATAAAACGCATCGTGTAAAACTCATCTGAAAAGGGTTATTCGAATAACCATCCTGTTATTCAAATAACTCTGTTAAAACCAGAATTCAAAAACCAAAGGTTATTCGAATAGCAACTTGGTTATTCGAATAACGTATTTAAAAGGAAGTTCAGATAGAAACCTTTATTCGAATAACAGATGAGTTATTCGAATAACTCATTAAAAGCTTGTTTCTGAAAAACTTAGTTATTCGAATAAACGAATGTCTATTCGAATAGCCACTTTAAAAACCAGATTCTCGTGAAGACATTTATTCGAATAGGCAATGTTTTATTCGAATAAATCAAGCCAAAAACTGTTTTGAAAAAGAGATGATTCAAAGATACTAAGTTTGTTTCAAAACAGATTTTTTTATCTTTTCTTTCAAAAACAAAGAGATATTAATGTGAGCTCCGTACAATAGATCCTAAGTCCTAATACTAATCACATATAAACTTGGACTTGGTCTATTACTCATCTTCATTTAATCTTCTCGTTTGTTATCATCAAAACAAATCTTCAATGGTAAGCATCCAAACACAAAACATGCCAACACAATTCAATATACAATCCATTAAATAGCATAAAATCAGTAGATATATTCATGATATTTAATAAATAAATAATCCAATAAACTTGCAGCACAATATATGGCATACTAATAAAACCACAATAATATTATATCACGATAGTACAAATGTTGACTATGCATATGTACGATGTGTATACTGACCATCCTTATGCACAATGCAACTAGTTCCTACTCCATGGAGCTAAACTCAAATTCAGATATGAATGTTCCAGAAGATTTGTCCCCCCTAAAAGACAGTCTATGCCGGATAATGAAAAGAAATAGTATTTGTCATGCTGTCAGTGCATTGCAATCGGTTCATCACGGCCAGGGCTATATATATAAAGTGATAGTTAATCACTAGTGATAACATCATCACTAAGTGAATCATCGCACCTGACGTCCCCCAAGATCTATCAAGATCCCACTATCCTGTAATTTCCGGTTCACTCTTTAGGCATAAAACGCCATGACAGTATAATGCTCAAATGCATATTCAATGAAATCAAACCACCATTGAACTATTCCAATGATATTAAAGCAACCGCCCATACAATTGTTTAATACTATTAATGTCAATGATATTATATAATCGCCCATACAACTACATAATATCACTGATATATCCAGGTTTCTTGTGATAACAAGTCACGTTTGACTCATTTGTCTATCTGATGTTTCTGGTTATAAAAGCAAACCACATCTAACTCATTCTTCTATCTGATTTTTCTGGGTTCAGTTCATCAGTTCCCAAAAGCACAATGCTAAAATCACAAATCACATGGGTGTAGTACATCGACCCTACAACAAAACTCGTTGTTCCACTCATTTGCATAGCATTATTATTACATTTTCACAATCACAAAAAACTTCTGTTACATTTTCAAATCACATAATGATTTTTCAATGTTTTCTCAATTGCGTAAAGATTTTAAAATATTTTCTCAATCGCGTAGTTAAAAATCACTGTTTTTAAATCGCGTAAGAGTTCTTCTGCGTATTTTCAATTATGTAAAATATTTTAATCATAGTCTAAGCTCAAATTAAAATTTTTCTTATTTAATATCAAAATCAGACTTTAATTCCAATATTTCCTTAATAAATCATCTTTAAATAATATTTCTAATATTTTCTCACTAAAACCTCCTTTAATTAATATTTCCAAACATTTTTCACAAGAACTTACACTATTTTAATTAATTCAAGATATCTCAAAAATATTTATTCATTACTCTCAATAAAACTTTAAATAAATACTTTAAGCTCCGAACCATCCTTAAAAATAATTTCCTTGCTAAAACTCCTTTTGATAATACTTTCTAATATTTTCTGTACAAAATTTTACACTTCCAAGATTTAATCAAACATTATAGTTCAAAGTTTTCTAATGCGCTCAAAACTCAAGGAGCGAGCTATACGTCAGTAAACTTTAACTTATAAGTTCATTTCTCATAAAATACGAATACTTGGAGTGTTAGCCAAAATTTATTTTAAATTCCATAACCCAATATTTATTCATTTTCTATCTCATTTTTCTATGTAAAAAACTTTAATCCAATTATTTGTTACCAAATCATCTAAATGTTGGTTGTGGCTTCTGATTACTCAAGAATGGGGGGTTGAATTGAGTATTATAGGTTTTTGAAATTTTTCTCCTTTTTGCAAAAACTGATTCTTTTCTTTAATCAAAGAAAGAGATTTTGTCAACCAACAAACTAAAATGTGTTTTTGCAAGATGTATTGCAATCAAGAATTGAAACTTCTAACGAAACATTAACAGTAAAATTGAATTCAAATAAGAATAAGATCATTAACAAATCAAATCATAAAAAACATCCCTAACATATTGCTTAATTCAAACATTCAAACAATAAAGCAAATAAAGAGTTAAGAGATAGAGAAAATTGTAAACCGAGATTTATCCTGGTTCAACTACCTCCTCTGGTAACCTACATCCAGTCCCCACACCACTGTGAGATTTTTCTACTATAGAAAATCAATATACAAGATTCTTTTACAAAAGCTTCACTTC
Organism: Ormosia semicastrata; assembly: GCA_029884595.1. Taxonomy (NCBI): domain Eukaryota; kingdom Viridiplantae; phylum Streptophyta; class Magnoliopsida; order Fabales; family Fabaceae; genus Ormosia; species Ormosia semicastrata. The sequence continues at coordinate 34,535,699 of JAQQTO010000048.1, read as the reverse complement.
TTGGTTCCTTCTCCCCAAATGACAGCTTTTCAATCAAAGCAATCTTGTAAAAACCCACAAGAATTCATTCTATTCCTGCACAGCACCAAGAGTCCCTTCTATTATTGATCTAACCAACGAGAGAACCTTTTCTCTTATCTCTATTTTACAAAATTTGAATGAGATTGAATCAGATTCTAAGAAATCAGATATTACAAATTGAAACTCTAGAGAAAAATACTCTGTTTTTCTTCAAATGAAAAGCTCTCTGAATTTGAGTGTTTGATTTCATATATTGAATCAATTGTCTTTGAAAAAGTGTTTTCTAATGTCCTTATATAGGTATATCTCAAAATAGATCCATTGGATACACTTTAAAATCAGTTAAGATCATAACAGACTAAAAAGAAAAAATCTATTATTGGTCAATCGATGTGTACACAGATGTATTAAACAAGATTTCACTTTTATTACATGTGTACATTGATTACCTAATCGATTGTTATCTTGGATGTTCTTGATCTTGAAAGATACACACATGAGTACATCAATGTTGTTCTTCAAAAACACTTTAAATTTCAGCCCAGAAGATTATACATCGATTAACTAATCGATTGTATAGTTATTTTAAAATGTTCTTTCTTCTGTTTCGACTTATACATCGATGTATCAATAGATGTATTAAAGTAAAATGCTTCTGTTTTAACTTATACATAGATGTACTAATCGATGTATATATGTCAAAAACTTCTGTCTTGACTTATACATAAATGTACTAATCGATGTATATATATGTCAAATGCATTCTAGCCTCTGTTTTATTTATACATCAATGTACTAATCGATGTATATATGCAAACGTGCATATTGATCAAGTAAGTCTAGAATCAATCGATGTATACATAGATGTATAACATTTATACATAGATGTACACATAGGTTTTCATCAAAAGTTAGTTAATTAACTAAAAGTACATTGATGTACACATAGATGTACAAACTTATTAATTAACCTTATTCATTGTAGGTCCATTTATTCTTTTGAAAAACCATTTTTACTTATTTGTGAGAGCTTAATTAAAGAATTAAAACTGAGTCTTTTCTTTACAACATGTTCCTAATAATCTTCATTGTATTGTTTCTTCTTCAAGTAATCCTTCTTGATCCTTCTTGATCCTTGCATTGACTTTACTTGCTCCTTTAAATCTCATTAAAATACACTTTTGTAGTATATTTGTATGGTACCTATTTCTCCCCCTTTGTCATTATCAAAAAAAATATAAGGGAGAATCAAAGTACAAAAGTGTATAAAACAAAATACATTCTTAAAATGCAATCATTCATTTATATCCATCATTCATTCAGTCATATTAACATGATCAAAACAAGTCATTCAGTCATTTATCATTATCATTGTTCAAAATAGAATTGAAACTAGTTCAAGTAATATCAAAAGAAATAGCATTACAGACACACTTAAGACATCCTAAGACCTAAATATCTTCATTGGTTCTAGGTTTTTCTGCGTGCTGTGAAGCTTGACTTGCTTGCCCTTCAGGATTAACTTCCTCTTTAGGTGCAGCAGCATCTCTAGCTATGTTCACAACATCTTCAGAAGTAGGATGAACTTCTGGAGGTGCAATGATAGAAATGCCTAGATGTTAATGTAGAGTAGCCATCTGGCCTTCTAAGGTACTGAGTCTAATACTCAAGTGGTCAATGGATTGTTTTTGCATCATATGATGTTTTGTTTGCTTAGCCTCAAAGCCTGCAAACATTTGTATTAACCTGTCCATTTTGTTATTCAGCTCTGAATTTTCCTCAGTAGCTCTTGTTGGTTCTTCACCAGCTATTCTGATCCATTCTCCATCTACTTTAGCAAGCTTCATCTTGCTAATTGTTCCTTCACCAAATTTATGAGTTACCTTCATCTTGTGGTATCAAATTTCTCTTCATTTTCTAGAGAAACACCAAAATGTTCTAGCAGACACATCACTAATCCAGGATATGGTAAAGTAGCTCCATTGATTTTACAGTCCAACATGTGTCTAGCAATTATGTAGCTCCAACTTAGTTGCTTCTTTTGTAGCATAGCCCAGAGCATTAAGATGTCATTGTTCTACACCACAGCATGATTTCCTGATCTTGGTAGCAGCATCCTGCTCAGCACATATTGCAGGAGCCTATGCTGAATGTGCATTGAACTGATGTTTATCAGTCTTCCTTCTGGTGCATTTTCAATTAGAAGTACCTTCTTTGCTTCTTCCCTATCAAAGGTCTTAATCCAAATACTGTCTGGTCTAGTACCAGCAAAATTACTTCCTTTGTAATCTAATCCAGTAAATTGAGCAAATTCTTCAAAAGTCATATCAATTTTAGTGTTCTTTACTTCAGCAGAGAATCCCTTATTGTCCATTTCATATGTACAATAAAATACTTTGATCAATGTAGGGTAAATATCACTCTTAATCTGCAGAAAATGACTCAGATTGTACTTTTTTAAAATTTTGTGAAAAGTAAATTCATGAGCTTCAAAATAATTGAAATCTACAGTTCTAGCTTTATGAGTATCTCTGTGCTTAAAATTATTCTTATAAAGCATAATGTGCTCTTCATCAGAGAAATACCTCTTGAGAAGTTTAATCTCAGTAATTCTTTCATCATCATCATCTTCTTCTTCCTCTGTCCTCTTTCTTTTCTTTTGGACAGTTTTCTTTTTGGGTGTGTCATTCACCACCTTCTTCTTCCTTTCTTGTTTCATAGGTGTTGGTCTTGAAGATTCAGCAACCTTCTTTCCTTTGTCCTGTGTTTTCTTCTTCAAGCTTTTGATTTGAAGCTTGACAATTTTTTGAGAAGGTTAAGATTTCTTAGTCCCTTTTCTTTTAGGACGAGCAGGGGTTGCTGTGGGTGATACACGTTGAGGTGAGGAGGATTGAGTTGAGGAGGAAGATGTAGAGTTAGAGGGAACAGGTGTAGAGGGTTCAGGATGCTTCATATAAGCCATTAGAGAAGATTTTGAGCTCTGCTAGGGTTTAGGATCTTCTGAGATTTGGTTTAGACGAGTGAAGATTTTGGAGGGAAGTTGAAACTAATAAACCCAGTTCAATCAATCGATTTCCCAATCGATGCATTAAGAGGTTTTTACCTCCAATACATATGCTAATCGATGTACTTAGCATCAGGATTTTAATTTTAAATCATATACATCGATGTGTCAATTGATGTATAAGCTAAGTCAGAGAGTACCAAATTTTAAAACTTTAACCCAATCGATGTGTAAATCGATGTATAAGCAATGTCAGAGAGTCCAATAATTTTGGATTTATCATGCAATCAATGTTACAATCGATGTATACACAGGGTCAGTGCTTTAAAAACATTCTAATCAATGTGTCAATCGATGCATAATCTCTTACAGTAAGTAGTGTATTTAAGATTAGTTATTCAATCGATGTGTAAATCGATTTCTAACATATTAAATTTGAATTGCTAAGATTCCATATCAGGTCAATCGATGTATCAATCGATGCCTATTATATACTGTACCTATTTAATCAAATGAATTGATTACCCAATCAATGCATAATGATTTTCAGAGAGACATGTTTTCTGATTTTTGACTTCAATTGATGTACAAATTGACGTTCTAGTTATTTTAAGTATATAATGCTTATATCAATCGATTGTGCAATCAGTGTATAACATCAAACATCAAAATATTACGCATTCAGCATTCAAAACATCAAGCATAGGTAGGATCAATTATTCCTAATTCTCGTCTTATGTAGAGAAAGCTTTCTTTAGGCAATAATTTAGTGAAAATATCAGCTAATTGTTTAGTTGTATCAATATATTCAATGATTATATCTCCACTTTGAATGTGATCCCTTATGAAATGATGTCTTATCTCAATATGTTTGGTTCTTGAATGCATTATAGGATTCTTAATGAGATTTATAGCACTAGTATTATCACATTTGATTAGTACTTTCTCTAAGAGAACACCATAATCAATAAGTTATTGTTTCATCCATAGGATTTGTGCACAACAACTTCCTACTGCAACATATTCTGCTTCAGCAGTTGATAAAGTCACACTTGTTTATTTCTTACTAAACTAAGAAACTAATGAGTTTCCTAAAAGGTGGCAGGTTCCACTAGTACTTTTCCTATCTAACTTGCATCCAGTAAAGTCAACATCAGAATATCCTACTAAGTTACATGATGATCCTTTAGGATACCAGAATCTCATTTCTTTAGTTCCTAACAAATATTTCATGATTCTTTTTAAAGTAGTTAAGTGTGATTCCTTAGGATTGGATTGATATCTAGCACACATACAAACACTAAACATTATATCAGGTCTACTAGTAGTTAAATAAAGTAAGGAACCAATCATACCTCTGTACTTGGAAACATCTACTGATTTACCTTTCTCATCTTTGTCCAAGTAACATGATGGACTCATTAGAGTAGCTATTTCCTTTGCACTTTCCATTCCAAACTTCTTCAATAGTTCTTTGCAGTACTTAGTTTGGCTTATGAAAGTCCCATCATCACATTATTTGATTTGTAGTTCGAGGAAGTATGTAAGCTCTCCCATCATAGACATTTCAAACTTGTTTTGCATTAATTTGGCAAATTCCTTACACAAAGATTCATTAGAAGCACCAAATATAATATCATCAACATAAATTTGAACAAATAGTATGTTTTGTGCTTTTCTTTTTGTAAATAGTATTGTGTCAACTTTTCCTCTTATGAATCCCTTTTGAAGTAAGAAATTACTTAGCCTTTCATACTAAGCTCTTGGAACTTGTTTAAGTCCATACAAGGCTTTAGTGAGTTTATACACATGATTAGGAAATTCATTTATTTCAAATCCAGGGGGTTGACCAACATACACTTCTTCTTGTATATATCTATTTAGGAATGCACTCTTAACATCCATTTGATACAATTTAAAATCCATAATACATGCATATGATAACAACATTCTAATGGCCTCTAATCTAGCCATAGGTGCATATGTTTCATCATAGTCAATTCCTTCTTCTTGATTATAGCCTTTGACTACTAATCTTGCTTTATTTCTTATTATGATACCATTTTCATCAAGCTTATTCCTAAACACCTATTTTGTACTAATTATTTGTTTGTCCTTGGGTTTAGGAACAAGTTTTTAAATTTTATTTTTTTCAAACTGATTAAGTTCTTATTGCATTGCCATTATCCAGTTTTCATCAATAATTGCTTCATCTATAGTTTTAGGTTCAACTTGTGATACAAAAGCCATATTATTATATGCATTTCTTAAAGAATGTCTAGTGGTTACCCCTTTGGATATTTCACCAATTATATTTTCCAGAGGGAGATTCCTTGCAGTTTTCCATTCTTTAGGTAGATCTTCATGTTGAGCACCTTCTGGAATTTTCACTGCTTCATCCACTTTGACATTGTCCTGTTTTTCTTCAAGTTGAATCTCTTCTAAAACTTCTGCAACATCATCAACAAATTCTTTTCCCAACCTTTTGGGGTTAGTTTCATCAAATGTAACATGTACAGATTCTTCAATTGTTTATGTTCTTTTATTAAAAATTCTAAAAGCTTTACTAGATGATGAATAACCTAGAAATATTCCTTCATCAGCTTTAGGATCAAACTTTCCTAGATTATCCTTTCCATTATTTAGTACAAAATATTTACAACCAAAAATATAAAAATGTGAAACATTTGGTTTTCTACCTTTATAGAGTTCATATGGAGTCTTTTTCAAAATTAGTCTAATCAAGACTCTATTCATTAAATAGCAAGCTGTGTTTACAGCATCTGCCCAATAATATTTTGGCATATTTGAGTCATTCAACATAGTTCTTGCTATTTCTTCTAAGGATCTATTTTTTCTTTCTACAACTCCATTTTGTTGTGGAGTTCTTGGAGTAGAGAAATTATATTGAATTTCCAACTCTTCATAGAAATTATCAAATTCTTCATTTTGAAATTCTCCACCATGATCACTCCTTATAGTAGCTATTTTCATGTCTTTTTCATTTTGTACTAACTTAACCATTTTCTTAACGGCTGTAAAAGCTTCATTCTTATGTGCTAAGAAGAAGGTCCATGTAAATCTAGAGTAATCATCAACTATAACTAATGCATACAAATTTCCTCCAAAACTGTTGGTCCTAGAGGGTCCAAATAAATCCATGTGCAGTAGTTGTAAAAGTCTTTCAGTTGAAACTATATTTTTCGCCTTAAAAGATACTTTAGTTTGTTTACCCTTTTAGCATGCATCACATAAACCATCTTTTGAGAATTTGGTTTTAGGAAGTCCAATTACCAATTCTTTAGAAATAAGTTTGTTCAGATGATCCATGTGAATATGTCCTATTCTTCTATGCCATAGCCAATTTTCCTCTTCCTTAGATATCAAACAACATACATCATTAGCAGAAATACTTTTTAAATCTATCATGTATATGTTATTCAATCTATCACCCATCAGTTTTACATTAATATCATACTTATTTTCTATAATGCAACTACTAGAGTTAAAGAATACATTATAACCTTTATCACATAGTTGGCTGATGCTTAGTAGATTGTGCTTGAGCCCTTCAATATATAGTACACCTTTTATCTTGGTAGTTGTGCTTCTTCCAATTGTTCTGATTCCTAGAATCCTTTCTTTATTGTTATCATCATAGGTGACACTTCCACTTTGTTTAGGAGTGAAGGATGAGAACTTAGTGATATCTCCAGTCATATATTCAGAGCAGCCACTATCAAGATTCCAATTTAAACTTTTAGCTCTCAAACACACCTACAAAACAGATATAAGCATTTCTCTTAGGTACCCATATTTTGTTAGGTCCTTTAGTGTTAGTCATAACATATGTTCCCTTGGGAACTCAAATTTGTTTAACACTAATCCTTGAAGGATTTCTAAAATAGCATGTAGCAGCTGGTAATGTCCAAGTCTGCCACATTCATAGCACTTCACATTTGATGTTGAACTTTCAACTTTTGAAGTGTTCTTTTTAGAAAAGAAATTTGAGGGTCTTTTGTTGAAGGTTTTCTTCTTTTTGAGGAATCTTTTGAATTTTCTTACTAGCAGTCCCATATCCTCTTCAGATTCATCTTCATCTTCAACTTCTTCATCTTCATCACTGTCATGGCTTTCTTTGGAGACATGTGCTTTGAGTGATAAGCCTCTTTTCTTTTTATCCTTCTCTTTATGGTCATTCAATCTATGCAATTCCATCTCATGTTCTTTGAGTTTGCCAAATAGTGTAGTAATATTCATGGTTTCCAAGTCCTTTGATTCAACTATAGCAGTAATCTTTGGTTGCCATTCTCTTGTCAAACATCTCATGATCTTATTGATTTGTTGTTCATCTAAAATGCTCTTTCCTAGTTCATTCAGCTGATTCACTATGTGAGTGAACCTTCTTTGCATATCATTGATGTTTGCACCATTCTTCATGTGAAAGATTTCATACTCGTGCATAAGTGAGTTCATTCTTGCTCTCTTTACATCACTGGTTCCTTCATAAGTAATTTGCAGTGTATCCCACATTTGCTTGGCTGTCTTACAATTTGAAATCCTAAAAAATTCATCATAACTCAAGGCAGCAGTTATAATATTCTTAGCTTTAGCATTATAACCTACTTTCTTTTTGTCCTCATCATCCCAATCACTTCTTAGTTTTTCTTTCTTAATGCCATTTGTATTAAGAGAGTGAGGAATGTATGGGCTATTCTCAACAGCATCTAAAACATCAATGCCACTAGCCTCTAGAAATATTAGCATCCTTTCTTTCCAATACATATAGGCAGTGCCATTGAAAGCAGGGGGTCTTGCCAAGGAAGCCCCTTCTCCCAAGATATCATTTGAAGCCATCCTCTTAAGCTGTTAAGCTTTACACAAGAGTGAAAGCTCTGGTACCACTTGTTGGTTGTGGCTTCTGATTACTCAAGAAGGGGGGTTGAATTGAGTATTATAGGTTTTTGAAATTTTTTCCCTTTTTACAAAAACTGATTCTTTTCTTTAATCGAAGAAAGAGATTTTGTCAACCAACAAACCAAAATGTGTTTTTGCAAGATGTATTGCAATCAAGAATTGAAACTTCTAATGAAACATTAATAGTAAAATTGAATTCAAATAAGAATAAGATCATTAACAAATTAGATCATACAAAACATCCCTAACATATTGCTTAATTCAAACATTCAAACAATAAAGCAAATAAAGAATTAAGGGATAGAGAAAATTACAAACCGAGATTTATCATGATTCAGCTACCTCCTCTGGAACCTACATCCAGTCCCCACACCACTGTGAGATTTTTCCACTATAGAAAATCAATATACAAGATTCTTTTACAAAAGCTTCACTTCTTGGTTCCTTCTACCCAAATGACAGCTTTTTAGTTAAAGCAATCTTGTAAAAACCCAAAAGAATTATTTCTATTCTTGCACAGCACCAAGAGTCCCTTCTACTCTTGATCTAACCAACAAGAGAACCTTCTCTCTTATCTATCTTTTACAAAATTTGAATGAGATTGAATCAGATTCCAAGAAATCAGATATTACAAATTGAAACTCCAGAGAAAAAATACTCTATTTTTCTTCAAATGAAAAGCTCTCTGAATTTAAGTGTTTGATTTCGTATATTGAATCAATTGTCTTTGAAAAAGTGTTTTCCAGTGTCCTTATATAGGTATATTTCAAAATAGATCTGTTCGATACACTTTAAAGTCAGTTGAGATCATAACAGACTTAAAAGAAAAAATAAGTTATTGGTCAATCGATGTGTACACAGATGCATTAAACAAGATTTCAATTTTATTACATGTGTATATCGATTGCCTAATCAATTGTTGTCTTGGATGTTCTTGATCTTGAAAGATACATACATGAGTACATCGATGTTGTTCTTCAAAAACACTTCAAATTTCAGCCCAGAAGATTATACATCGATTAACTAATCGATTGTATAGTTATTTTAAAACGTTCTTTCTTCTGTTTTGGCTTATACATCAATGTATCAATATATGTATTAAAGTAAAATGCTTTTATTTTTACTTATACATAGATGTACTAATCGATGTATATATGTCAAAAACTTCTGTCTTGACTTATACATAGATGTACTAATTGATGTGTATATATGTCAAATGCATTCTAGCCTCTATTTTATTTATACATCAATGTACTATTCGATGTATATATGCAAACGTGCATATTGATCTAGTAAGTCCAGAATCAATAGATGTATACATAAATGTATAACATTTATACATAGATGTACACATAGGTTTTCATCAAAAGTTAGTTAATTAACTGAAAGTACATTGATGTACACATAGATGTACAAACTTATTAATTAACCTTGTTCATTCTAGGTCCATTTATTCTTTGGAAAAACCATTTTTACTTATTTGTGAGAGCTTAATCAAAGAATTAAAACTGAGTCTTTTCTTTACAACATGTTCCTAATGATCTTCATTGTATTCCTTCTTCTTCAAGTAATCCTTCTTGATCCTTCTTGATCCTTACATTGACTTTACTTTCTCCTTTAAATCTCATTGAAAAAATTCAAGCTTGGCAAGCAGTTAGTGACTCAAAATAATAATCATATTAAGTTTAGCCATTAATCAAAACACACTAGGGTCATTTATCCACACTAAAATCCATAATTAGTAAAATATTTTAAGTGATTGCTCGAAAATTCTCATGAAGGCCGTGTGCCTCTTAGTTCTTTGAAACCAAAATAGTTTTCCTTTCTATATAGTTCTTATCACATACAACATTTCACTCACGATATTTCTACTATCACATATTCATACTTACTATTAAAGCAATAAAATCATATTAAGCATCTAATCACAATTCAATTAAAATCATACCATCTCACATATAAGTCATGCATAATTATCCAAACAATAAAATCACATATAATCAAAAAGCAACCATGGCAATTTCATGCATATAATCATCATCATATAATTATACACAAGCAAACAAGCATAAACCGATAACCACACAATCGAGTGAATAAATCCTCACATGGATTTTCCACTCACAAACACAAACAAATCCACCACATATGGCTGGTGAGGTTAATCTCCCTCTTACATCAAAGAAGACAACAACCCTTCAAGTTCCTTCTCCTATGGATTTTGTGAAGCACCCTCAAGAAACCTAACAAGCTTAAATAAAACTAGAGTCACAAACAAAGCTTGAAAATAAGAAACCATGGATCAATCATAGTTTAGAAATTCATGAATCCAACTTAAGAACAAGAAATCAAGAAGTTACCTTTAGAAGTAGATAATCTAAGCTTGATTTTGAAGTACTTAGAAGATGAATTAGGTAAAACTCACAAGATGAAAAGTGTTTAGAATTGTGTCTAGGTTTAAAAAAATGGTATTGGATGAAATTATAGGTGAGTGGAGGTTGGTTTTGGGTAGGGAGGCCGAAACCTTCAAGGAATAAGAAAGAATGGAGTTCTTTGGTTGTTCTAGGAAAAGAGAGAGAATGGAGAGAAACTTAAGTCATAAACTGTTAGAAAATGAAGTGATAAGTCCTATTTCTCTATGCATGGCTGTGTAGTTTGCTTGGATAGGAAACTCAAAGCTTGTTGAACAAGGTAAAATCTATCACATGGGTTCACATGGCCTTCACATGGCTTTGGTCACTTAGTGGTCATCCTTTGGTCATAATAGATGATTCATGAACATCCTAGAACACCAAGTGGCCATGGAGCACATGGAGGCGAGTAACTAAGTTTTGTTTCATTTTAATTCCTAGTTACACTTAGTTAAGATAGTTAGTTCATCTAGTTACACTTAAGTTAACTTATTTAAGTCATCTGGTTACTATCTAGTTAATAGCCATTAGTATTGACTTTTTGGCAAACAAATTTGATTCTAATTGGTTGGTCATAAAACTATGTAATGATGGTTCATAATTACACTTAAGATATTTAGCTTAGATATCTTCACCCAGATATTTAATGTAGATATTTTACTAAGATATTTTCCTAGGAGAGTCATTATAGAGAAGTTTCTAGAACGTGTGACTCATTATGGCAAGTCACAGGCTGAGTCAGTGTTTTACTACCTTCTAGAATATGGCGATTCACCATTCTAGAACATGACGAGTCATCGCTTCTACAAGCTTCTAAAAAAAGAACGACAAGATAAGCTTTAAAAGAAATGAAGTAGTCAATTTGCATTTCTCCTCTTCAACTTGAGTATCTAATTTGCCTTCTTCCTGCTTGCCATTAGTTCATTACTTTGAGTCATCGCCATCAAGATATTTTTCCAGAAGATATTACCCAATAGACAATAGCTACTGCTATTATTACTCAATGGATAATAACATTGCACAATGAATAATAGAAAACTCAGATAAAGAAAATTTCTATTAATTGTTCCCGGTTTCGGGTTTAGTAAGATCCCTTGGTCTCGACTTGACAGTCAGAAACTTTTTGGTCCAAGAAAAATGTTTATTTTCCCAGGCTCGCCTCAAACACACATATAGCTCAAAATAATATTAAAATAATCAAAAACTAAGAAAAATCTACAAAAATTCACAAAAATCATAAAAATTATAAAACTCATATATATTCAGAAAAAATGGAATTCGGGCATACAGTTCCAAAATAATATTAAAATAATTAAAATAATATTAAAATAATCAAAATAATTAAAAATTCTCAAAAATTCACAAAAGCTCACAAATATTATAAAACTTATTTATGTAAAGAAAAATAAAAAATCGGGATGTTACAACTCTCCCCCTATAAAAAGAATTTCGTCCTCGAAATTTCTCTTGCTTTTAAACAAAAGAGAATATTACTCTTTTATCTTGTCTTCAAGCTCCCACATAGCATTTCCAGTTACGTCATTTCCAGAGTCACCTTTCTGCTTCTCTCGAATTTCCTCCATCAAACTATTCAAAATAGTAATCGTGTTCAAACAAATTCTCCCAAGTGTCAAATCCACAAACAATCACATATTCCTGAATTACTCTATCAATTCACTCTCTTTAACCATCATAGCAGATACACTAAGTACATTTTCTACTTAAGGTATCTACTACAACATTCACTTTTTTTGGGATAATACTGAAGTTGAAAATCGTAGTCTTTCAAAAATTCTAACTATTGTCTCTGCATCTTATCAAACTCCTTCTGATCTAACAGGTACTCTAAGCTCTTGTGATTGTTGTAGATATTGTAGGTTGATCCATAAAGAAAATGTCTCCAAATTTTCAACGCAAAAATGATTGTTGCAAATGCCAACACATGAATTAGATAATTCTTCTCATGCACTTTCAATTGTCTCGAAGTATATGCCACAACCTTTCTATTTTGCATCAACACACAACCTAAATCCACAAGTTGAACTTCCTCTAACAGAATTCGTACTTGGACAGCTTTGCGTATAACTCATTCTTCTTCTTTAGAAATTGAAAAATTGCATTGAGATGTTTTGCATGTTCCTTCGGACTTCGAGAATAGATCAGAAGACCGTTAATGAGAACAACAAATCTGTCTAAATAGGGATGAAAAATCCTATTCATGTAATTCGTGAATATCGCAAAAGCATTCATTACCCCAAACGGTATTACTAAATACTCTTAGTGCCCATAACCCGTCTGAAAAATTGTCTTGAAACATCTTCTATTTTCACGTGAATCTGATGATAACTAGAACGCAAATCGATCTTAGAGAAAATAGTGACTCCCTTCATTTAGTCTTCTAGTTTCCATGTTGTATCTCCCGTCACATCGTTCCAAATTACCTTCACCAAGGTAAGTTGTTTCACTCAACTATTTTTAATCTTAACAAGAAATGTCTTATAGATCAAGTTCTTTTTTCTAATTGTACTGTATTTGGTACTATGACATAGGTTGAATTAGGAGCATATCTTCTCAATTGAGATATATGGAAGACACTATGAAGATTAGAAAGAAAAGTGATAAGGCTATTTGGTAAATTACTGTATTCATCCAACAAAGAATTTGATATGGTCCAATAAATTTAGAAATGAACTTTTTGGATTCAAATCCAAAAATCTCAGTCTTAGGAAACACTAAAGTTTTATTGAAACAATATAACAGGATATGGTTAGAAAGTAACCAATCCATTCCCAAGATTTTGTATATTTGTAAAAGAAGTAGACAAATCAAATTAACAGAAAAGATTTGATTTTTAATAGATATAGGGTAGAGTTAGAAAACTTGAGTATAAACAACAAGTTTAACAAGAAGAGTAGAAATACTCAGATCAAAAGATAACAAAGACACGGATAACCTAAATGGATTTACTCAGTCTATTTGTGAAAGAAGTTGACAAACCAAATCAATAGAAAAGTTCCAATCTCAAGTAATAATAGGATAGTTTTAAACAGGCTTGAGTAGTAATAACAAGTTTAGAAGTTGAAGTAGCACTATTCAAAGGAAATAAAAACACAGATAACCCAAATGGTTCACATAGTCACAGACCATAAAAGAATGGGTTACCTTGCGAGTTATACAGTACAGTTTTAGGATTACTCTCTATGGCATAGCTTCCTTGTTTCTTAAGTCTATATATTTGAACGCTTCCATTCCACTCTTTGTATTGACTATTTCTTCTACTTGAGATCTTGAAACATATGCATTACTAACGGAAGGTTCCGTCTTTGGTTATGTACAGTCTCTAGAAAGGTGTCCGGGCTTCCCACATCTGAAACAAATAAATCCTTTGATCGTATATTCCTTTATCAAATGAGCCTTTCCACACTTCCTACATTTTGATGCTGATGCTACAGTCTGACCAAATCCGTTGCCACTAGTACTTCCTCCATTTGTTTGTTGTTGCTTCCCTGGTGGTCGTATATACTGCTTTTGCTGAAATTGATTGACCTTACATTTCCTTCCCTTTTGGAACCTCGATGATCCGAAGTCACAAAATTTCACATCCTGAGACTGCTCCAACTCTAACAAGTTTTGAAGTTTGGTTATTAGATCATGTTACTGAGTTACCTTCTGACTCTGTTGTACTGCTAAGTCAGCCATCTTCTGTATTACACTTCTAGCTGTGACCATACGATCATTGTCATGTCTCGCGTCCAAATGCTTACGTCTACTATGATCCATTATCTTTCTTCAAAGACAAACAAATCAAAACACAATGAAACCAAACGTAACCATTTCAAACAACATTGTCTCTTTTCGGAAACTAAACAACATATCTCTGTGTTCGGTGTCAGAGAAACACACAGCACAAACAAGACAAACCTAACCACAAACCCAAAAGACTCTAACTTGGGCTCTGATACCAACTAATGCAACACCCTCCTTAGGGTATCACATTTCAGACTAACTCTTTTATACTCTCTTTTTTCGAGTTATAAAATATTTAATATTATCATAATACAGGTTTCAAATTTTTTTTTTCGCGGATTACATAAACTTACCGAACTAGAGAAACACAAAATACAAAAATGGAATAATATACATCTCTCGTGCATAACACAGATTAGCAGCATCTTAATTACATAAAACTTACGTACACCAAATATATATAATTACAAAATAAAAACTCGACCTGACCCAAGTCCAAACACTTGAAGAGTAGGGTACTGTATCTGATCTTCTTCGGGATCCCTAACAAACAACTCCCCAAAATAAACAACAAAGTTAACATCAATATCATAGCGCCGACATCAGTGCCTCCGTGGAACTGTGCTTGCGCATAGTCAGAGAAATTCCTCCTTGCAGCCATTGCAGACCGATCAAACAAAGTCAAACCAACTCAAACCTAGACGATCCTACCTCGTCCTTCTTACGATCTTTATCAAACATAAACAAAAAAACATAACAGATAAACAATATAGCAAAGAGGTTAGATCCCCTACATCGCATACCAATATGGTAGCAAGAAAATAATAAACATGCAAACACAGTTCAACATAAAATCCATTAAATAGCATAAAATCAACAGATATATTCATGATATTTAATAAATAAATAATCCAATAAACTTGCAACACAATATATGGCATACTAATAAAACTACAATAATATTATATCATGACAGTATAAATGCTGACTATGCATATGCACGATGAGTATACTGACCATCCTTATGCACAATACAACCAGTTCCTACTCTATATAGCTAGACTCAAATTCAGAGATGAACGTTCCAGAAGATCTGTCCCCCCTAAAAGACAGTCTATGCCGGATAATGAAAAGAAATAGTGTTTTTTAGGCTGTCAATGCATTGCAATCGATTCATCACGACCAGGGGTATATATATAAAGTGATAGCATAATCACTAGTGATAACATCATCACTAAGTGAATCACCGCGCCCTGACGTCCCCCAAGATCTATCTAGATCCCACTATCCTGTAAGTTCTCGTTCACTCTTTAGACATAAAACGCCACGACAGTATAATGCTCAAATGCATATTCAATAAAATCAAACCACTGTTGAACTGTTCCAATGATATTAAAGCAACCACCCATACAATTGTTTAATACCATTAATATCAATGCTATTATATAACAGCCTATACAACTACATAATATCACTGATATATCCGAGTTTCTTGTGATAACAAGTCATATTTGACTCATTCGTCTATCTGATATTTCTGGTTATAAAAGCAAACCACATCTGACTCATTCATCTATCTGATGTTTCTGGGTCTAGTTCATCGGTTCCCAAAAGCACAATGCTAAAATCACAAATCACATGGGTCTAGTACGTTGGCCCTACAGCAAAACTCGTTGTTCCACTCAATCGCGTAGCATTATTATTGCATTTTCACAATCGCAGAAAACTTCTGTTACATTTTCAAATTACGTAATGATTTTTCAACGTTTTCTCAATTGCGTAAAGATTTTAAAACATTTTCTCAATCGCATAGGTAAAAATCACTATTTTTAAATCGCGTAAGAGTTTTTCTGCGTATTTTCAATTACGTAAAATATTTTAATCAGACTTTAATTCCAATATTTCCTTAATAAATCATATTTAAATAATATTTCTAACATTTTCTCACTAAAACCTCATTTAATTAATATTTCCAAACGTTTTTCACAAAAACTTATACTATTTTAATTAATTCAAGATATCTCAAAAATATTTGTTCATTACTCTCAATAAAACTTTAAATAAAATACTTTAAGCTCCAAACCATCCTAAAAAATTATTTCCTTGCTAAAACTCCTTTTAATAATACTTTCTAATATTTTTTGTACAAAATTTTACACTTCCAAGATTTAATTAAACATTATAGTTCAAAGTTTTCTAACGCGCTCAAAACTCAAGGAGCGAGCTATATGTCAGTAAACTTTAACTTATAAGTTTATTTCTCATAAAATACCAATACTTGGAGTGTTAGCCGAAATTTATTTTAAATTCCATAACCCAATATTTATTCATTTTCTAAAATCCATAATTAGTAAAATATTTTAAGTGATTGCTCCAAAATTCTCATGAAGGTCGTGTGCCTCTTGGTTCTTTGAAACCAACATTGTTTTCCTTTCTACATAGTTCTTATCACATACAACATATCACTCGTGATATTTCTACTATCACATATTCATACTTACTATTAAAGCAATAAAATCATATTAAGCATCTAATCACAATTCAATTAAAATCATACCATCTCACATATAAATCATGCATAATTATCCAAACAATAAAATCACATATAATCAAAAAGCAACCATGGCAATTCCATGCATACAATCGTCATCATATAATTATACACAATCAAACAAGTATAAACCAATAACCACACGATCGAGTGAATAAATCCTTAAATGAATTTTTTACTCACAAACGCAAACAAATCCATTCCCTCACCACCACATATGGCCGATGAGGTTAATCTCCCTCTTACCTCAAAGAAGACAAAAACCCTTCAAGTTCCTTCTCCTATGGATTTCGTGAAGCACCCTCAAGAAACTCTAACAAGCTTAAATCAAAATAGAGTCACAAACAAAGCTTGAAAATAAGAAACCATAAATCAATCATGGTTTAGAAATTCATGAATCCAACTTAAGAACAAGAAATCAAGAAGTTGCCTTTAGAAGTAGATAATCTAAGCTTGATTTTGAAGCACTTAGAAGATGAATTAGGTAAAACTGACAAGATGAAAAGTGTTTAGAATTGTATCTAGGTTTAAAAAATGGTATTGGATGAAATTATAGGTGAGTGGAGGTTGGTTTTGGGTAGGGAGGCCGAAACCTTCAAGGAATAAGAAAGAATGGAGTTCTTTGGTTGTTCTTGGAAAAGAGAGAGAATGGAGAGAAACTTAAGTCACAAAGTGTTAGAAAATGAAGTGATAAGTCCTATTTCTCTATGCATGGCCGTGTAGTTTACTTGGATAGGAAACTCAAAGTTTGTTCAACAAGGTAAAATCTATCACATGGGTTCACATGACCTTGATATGGCTTAGGTCACTTGTGGTCATCCTTTGGTCATAATAGATGATTCATGAACATCCTAGAACACCAAGTGGCCGTGGAGCACATGGAGGTGAGTAACTAAGTTTTGTTTCATTTTAATTCCTAGTTACACTTAGTTTAGATAGTTAGTTCATCTAGTTACACTTAAGTTAACTTATTTAAGTCATCTAGTTACTATCTAGTTAATAGCCATTATTATTGACTTTTTGACAAACAAGTTTTATTCTAATTCGTTGGTCATAAAGCTATATAAAGATGGTTCATAATTACACTTAAGATATTTAGCTTAGAAGTCTTCACTCAGATATTTTACTAAGATATTTTCCTAGGTGAGTCATTACAGAGAAGTTTCTAGAACATGTGACTCACTGTGGCAAGTCATAGGGTGGGTCAATGTTCTACTACCTTCTAGAATATAGCGAGTCACCATTCTAGAACATGGTGAGTCATCGCTTCTACAAGTTTCTGGAAAAAGAATGACAAGATAAGCTTTAAAAGAAATGAAGTAGTCAATTTGACTTTGTCTTCTAGCTTAAGTAGTCAATTTGCATTTCTTCTATTCAACTTGAGTATCCAATTTACCTTCTTCCTGCTTGCCATTAGTTCATCACTTTGAGTCATCACCATCAAGATATTTTTCAATAAGATATTACCCAATGGACAATAGCTACTGCTATTATTACTCAATGGATAATAACATTGCACAATGAATAATAGAAAACTCAGATACAGAAAATTTCTGTCAATTGTTCCTGATTTTTGGTTTACTAAGATCCCCTGGTCCCGTCTTGATAGTCTGAAACTTTCTGATCCAAGAAAAAATTTTATTTTTTCAGGCCCGCCTCAAACATATATACAGCTCAAAATAATATTAAAATAATCAAAAACTCAAAAAAATCTATAAAAATTCACAAAAATCATAAAAATTATAAAATTCTTATATATTAAAAAAAAAAAATTCGGGCATATAGTTTCAAAATAATATTAAAATAATCAAAATAATATTAAAATAATTAAAATAATTAAAAATTCCCAAAAATTTACAAAAGCTCACAAATATTATAAAACTTATTTATGTAAAGGAAAATAAAAAATCGGGATGTTATAAATCATACGATTATAAAATAAATATCATTTGAACTATGATATTTTCATTTGCAATCACTGCAGAAAATAAATTTCAAACAAAGTACTGCATAACATTACTTTATATTAATAAAATATATACTAGATAATACCATTTAATATAAAATTTTAACATTTCTTAATATTTTGCTTACATGACCAATAACATAACATAACATAATCGAGATCTCGAACTTTCTAGGGCATCCCCTAGCATGGTGGTCATTCTAATCAAGGAACTCAATAAAGGTGGTCATTCCATATGCCCTTGGAGGGGAGATATAGAACCCAATAAAGTGACCCATGTAAGACTTCCTTTTAATGTTTAAACAATTTCATCATCATCATAGATCATATCATTTGATCATAAATCATATCATTTCCATCATAGATCATATCATTTGATCATAAATTATATCATTTCCATTGTAGATAATTTTCCTCATAAATCATAAACCATTTCATCATAAACCATTTCAAAATAAATCATTTTATCACTAATTATTTTCCTTGACCATTCTCTTTGATCAAAACTTATGACATTAACATAATCCAGAATGACTTTTTTTCGATTCTATCTTAATAGGCTAAGTGAGCTATTCAAATGGAATAAGCCAGAATGACATGGTTTCGATTCTATTCGAAAAGACTTAGAGAGCTTATTCGAATAACATACTCCAGAATGACATGTTTTTGATTCTATTCGAAAAGACTTATATAGCTTATTCAAACGACATAATCTAGAATGACACATTTTTGATTTCTATTTGAAAAGATTTAGATAGCTTAATCAAATGGTATAATCTAGAATGGCACATTTTTTATTTCTATTCGAAAAGATTTTGATAGCTTATTCAAATGACATAATCTAGAATTACAGATTTTTTATTTCTATTCAAAAAGACTAAGTGAACTATTCACTTAGTTCTAGTCTTATTTAGGCCTCTAGCTTCCAACTCTACAATCAATTTTATTTTAAATACTATGTGAAACTAAATTCCCAATTTATTAAAATCAAGAATCATGTCTCTTGAATCAATTTGAATTTCTCTTAACTTCTTAATTTTAAAATCATTTCTATGATTTTTAAATTATCAACAACTTTTATCCTCACTAAACTTCCATTAAAATTTATCAAACCATTAAGAACACAAAATATGGTCTTACTAACTTAGAGTTTGAATGCATCAAGACAAGCCTCAACAAAATTTCTATGGATTAAAATCATGTTTCTTCGCCGTAGTAAAGCACTTCTATAGGAAGAACAACTCAAGGAAAATAGAAGTAGTATGATTCCCCAACCTCTTGTAACATCCTCTAAAATATGTTAGACTTGTAAATAGTTACAGATGTAGCTCAATACTTGCTTAACATGCTTGCTTAATTTTGTGACAATCTGAGTTAGTTTAGATACTTTGCTACAACTCGAAAGATGAAAAGTAGTTTAAAATGACCCAGATATTAGCATAAATGGCTCAGCTAATGGAAATAAATGTAGATAATTTGTTTCTAAGTCACAAATATGTATTATATGACATGGTTAAAATTTGAGAATAATTGAAGTCAGTTTGGTATTTTTTAAGCATACTAGTTATGTGTTTTAATGCTAGAATGACTAGTCACAGATATGGAAAATGATGGTTTTAGTGCAACAAGATTTTTCATGAATTCTGTGATTTATTTTAAACTTGTTGGCTATAAGAAAACTTGATTTGGAGAAATCTAAGTGTTCTTAGCAGATCAGGAGTACCACTTGGTCACTTAAGTGACCAAGCCTCTCACGTTCTATTGCCTTATATTGTTTTCCTTGGATATTTCCTCTGTTCTCACTTGTTTTTCACTCTCTCTCATAGCTGCAAAAATAGAAGCAGAAGAGGAAGGTTAGCAAGGAGCAAAGAAGGAAGGAAAGAAGAGGAAATCAAGAAGAAAAGACAAGCTTGTGATTCACTAACCATCATCACCATCTTTGCTTCATAAGGTAGAAGTTCTTGTGTTCTTAAAACTTCTTTTCTTCCATTTCACCATATATGCATATGTGATGTATAATAGGTCACTTTGGAATTTAGAGTTGTTTGAAGTGTTTTCCTTGCTTGAATGAGTTTCCTTGGTTATTTATAACTTGTTCATGGAAAAAGTTTGAGTTAGAAACTTGGAACTTGTCATTTGTACCTTTGATGTTAAAAGTGAGAAAGTTAGGTCAAGGATGAGAGATTTTGTGCTTGGATCCAATTTAGAGGTTTTTGGTTGGTGATTAATGATTTCTATATGTTACTGAACTTGCTAGGGACCTTAAATCACTTAGAAACTAGATTGGAGTGGCCAAAATTCGTGACTTGTTCCAATGGAACAATACATGGTTTTCTACAGAATTCTGCAGAAACCATGTTCTGCTATGTGCGTTGTGGCATAAGGTTATTTTTGCTACGTGCGTCACGGTGTGATGATGCCATGCTGAGGCATGAGGTGCATTATTGCAAAACCCGAGAGTTGGTTGTTGTGGCGTGCCAAGGCCGTGCTGCGGCGTGGGCTCTAAGATCTTCCAAAATTGTGTTTTTGATGTTTTAGAATTTCCTAAGTGATGGGATCACTCATAGATGCTTTCCTAAGTGTGTTGAGGCACTAATGGGGGTAATTCTTGGAGAGAATGACCACTTAGCGTATATGAGGAGTTGTGAAGCCTTAGGCAATCTTTGAGTTTAGAATGCCTTAGGATTGTATCTAAGACCTTGCACAACATGAGGTTATTTTGAAGTCACTTGTGAAGTGATGAAGTGATGCTCTAGATATGAGGATACTAATGACATGGCTCTTGCTACTTTGTTGGATAAGTGAGGCTAGGAATTATATGTACTAGTTTTTCCTTTTACACTAGAAATATGAGGATCTTGTGTTTGTTTCAATTGTGAATTGAACTTACTTTTGAACTTTTGGTTTTGAAACTTGATACTTACTAGTTTCCTATGTATTGTAACCTGAGATGGTGTGCACAGCCATATGATTTAAGAATGAGGTGTTGGATCTAAATTCTCCTAGCATTAATTATACTGTGATGGTCAGGGTTACTGGTATGGGGGTGGAAGTAGTACTCTTACATTGGTGAGGGGAAGGCATCTACCTATTACCAAGTGGGGTTTAAGATTTTAGGCTTATCCTACTTTGTATATACAAGGAACGGAGGTTCTTAGGAAATAAGTAAATAACTTGTGTTCTCAAAAACTAAAATCTGCATTTGCATTGCATAATCATATTGTTGGGTCTTTGAATGAGCATATCATATATCATAACATAAAACATTGCATGGTTGACAATTGTATGGAAAATTGTCTCAACTGATTGCTTGGTTGCTTGTTCAATGGTATCTTAGGGTTGTATGGGCAATTCTTTGATATTATTATTATTTTTTGGATATTCTGTTACATAGAGTGTAATTATGTGTTCAGTTAGTTTATTTGTTGTTAAATAAATAACTACTAGTTTTGGTATACTAATACTGAGAATTTTGTGAGTTCTCACCCCTATGTGTTTCTTGTAAATCCAGGTGAAGACCCTCCAAAAGAGAGGAAAAAATGCAAGAAAAAGAAGAACTAGAAAGCATAGTCTAGCTATTTTGTTTCCTTTTTGCATTAGCTCGTAATTATTTACTTTGCTGAATAGTTTGTAAAAGCTTATGTATTATAGTATGGCTTGTTAGCTAATGATGTAAATACATGATCTTTTTCATCTTCGTGGCTCTCTATAATGACTACATAGGTTATTATGGATTTTTGTTTTATGCATATTAGAAAGTGACATGCTTAATACATTTTATCTTGAAGTATTTCATTTATTTTATGATAATTGTATTAAGGTATTACATTATGGTATCAGAGCAATTCATCCTATTGAACTAGGGTATGGACTGATTATGCTTAAGCATGTTTAGGAGTTCCTTCTTGTATTATGCATTTCCTTGTCTCGTGTGGGAGATATTTGTTTGAATTATATGACCTACCTTTGGTATGACTGTTTTTAGCTATTGTTGCACAGTTACATGATATTAGGATTAGTTACCTCAATATGTATTATTCTGTGTGTACAAGAAACTATGGCGTCCCCAAGGCGAACCCGTGGGAACAGGAACTCTAATAATGAAGGCCCTTACATGGTTGGAGCTTTTATGGCCATGCTAAAGTAATGAGGGAGCAAACATCTGCTACTGCTAATGCTATGCAAGAGCAAACAATTATAACAACTGAAGCTATTAGAGAGCAAGCAGCTATGACTACTAGAATGTTTAAGAGAATAGGTATAGTTGAACATCAACCGCCTACACCACCACCACACCACCAGGGGCAATCAAACTAGGAGGTAGTTAGGAGGAATCAGACTTTTCAAGAACTTTCAATGTTCAGGAAATCTAATTCGTCTTCCTTGAAGGGTGAGTATGACCCAGTCAGAGCTGAGGGTTGGCTCAAAGAGATGGATAATATTTTCTCTATTATGGCTTGCTCAGACGAGCAAAAGGTGCTTTCTGGTTCATATATGCTAGAAGGTTAAGCAGAGGATTGGTGGGTGGATATCAAGAGAGCTTTTGATGTGTCAAGAACTCTTATTACGTGGGAGATCTTTAAGAATTTTTCTGAGAAAGTTTTTTCCACAAAATCTTCAAAATGCAAAGGAGATGGAATTTCTTAAGTTAGAATAAGGGATATGTCTGTTGGCTAGTATATGGCCAAATTCAATGAATTATTGAAGTTCTCATCTTGCATCAGGCTTAACCTAGATGAGTCATGGAAGTGTGTTAAGTTTTAGGAAGGATTAAGAAAAGACATTCAGAAGGCCATCCAACCTTTTGAGATTCAGAACTTTGCAACTTTGGTGAATAAATGTCATATAATAGAAGGACGTGCCAGAAAAACTTTAGAAGAGCCTAAGTCACAAGATTTTCAAAAGAGGAAGCGGGGTGACGATAAGTTCAAGAAGGGAGCTTCTAAATCTAGCTTTCCTCAAGAGAAGGGTAAGCAGGTTCAAAAGGAGTTTACGGGACCTAAGTGCTCTAAGTGTGGGAAATAGCACAGAGACCGACCTTGCTCGGTGTACTTTGTTTGTGGACAGCTTGGGCATTTTGCTAAGGAGTGTCCATCGAGGAAGGGATCTGTGACTACCTAGAAGCCACTAGCCAAAGGGAGAGTTTATACTCTAGGTGATGAAGAGGTGACTCAGTCTTCCGATCTTATCAAAGGTAAATGTATAATTTACAATCATCTTTTAACAGTGTTGTATGATTCAGGAGCATCCCACTTCTTTATTTTTAATGATTGTGTGAATATGTTGGATTTACTTGTGTCTGAACTTTTATATGACTTATTTGTATCTACTCCTACTGGTAAACCAGTTACAACATCTATAGTGTGTTTTGATTGTTGTGTAAAGGTGAAAAATAGGATTTTTGGTGAAAACCTTATCTGTTTGCCTCTTGTGGATATTGATTTCATCCTTGGCAAGGATTATTTGTCCACTAACCATGTAGTGTTGAATTGTTCAAATAAATCCCTAGTTTTCTTGCCAGATATACCTACCAGAGTCGTTCCATCTGAGTTAGTGTATCTCAATGTGAATCAGGTTAATCTCTGTTTACAGGAAAGAGCTCTATGATATGTTCTCTTGTTTTCACTAAGTGCTGAGGTTGAGCAAAGCCTAGGTGAAATATCTGTGGTGAGTGAATATCCTGAAACTTTCTCTAGTGACATAGTGGAGTTGCCATCTGAGCGAAAAATAGAGTTTACTATAGACTTAGTCCCTAAGACGGGACCTATGTAATACCCTTAATAGCATGCTAGACTAGTTTATGGTTGCAAAGGTAGCATAACCCTTGATTGACATGTCAGTGAAGTTATGTGACAAAATGAGTTAGTTTAGGCATTTTGTTGCAATACAGAATATGTTAAATGACCTAAAATGACTCAGATAATTGCATAAATTGCTAAGTTAAGGGAAATAAATTTGGATAATTTTTTTCTAGGTAAAAAATGAGCAATGTAAGATGCAGTTAAAGTTTCAAGATAATTGAAGTTAATTTGGTATTTTTAGGCATATTAGTTGTACATTTTAATACTGGATTGACTCCTAGCAGATATGAAAAAATAGAGAAATGGTGAAACAAGGATTTTAATGAATCTTAAGATTTATTTTAAACTTGTTGGAAGCTGAAAATATAGGTTTAGAAGAATCTAAGTGTTTTTAATAGATCGAGATTTTTAATACCACATTAGTGGTTGGCTTATAAGAAGCCAAAGTGGACTTCCCTTCTTCATTTCCACAGCTGAAGCAGAAAACAAAGGGGAAATAGGAGAGAAAAAAGAGAAAAAAGAGAGAAAAGGAAGAAAAACTAGAGGACCAAGAATCAAAGCAAAGAGGAAGATCCAAGAGCAAGTTCAAGGTTTCAAGATCTTTATCCCAGCAAGAGGTAGGGGATTTCTATTCATCTTTTCCATGTAGTTCATCTTGAATGGACCTAGGTTTCTTGAATAGAAATAGGGGTTTGAAGAGACAAACTTATATTTTTGGTTTTGTTCTTGATTTCAAGGACTAGGTTAGTATGTTTTCAGCTTAGTGAGAGATAGATAGACATTTATGGCTAAAGATCAACTATTAGGGTTTATAGATGAGGAACTTGGTGATGGTTGGAGTTAGGGTGGTTTTTGAACCTAAATCTATGCCTAGGTGAATCAATACGTTGTAAAAAGGATAGAACAAATTTAAAGGCCTAGATTGATGTTAGAAATCACCTATAATCCATTTTTGGAAGATTGGATCATTATTGTGTTCCAATGGAACAATACATCATTCTGCAGAATTATACAGATTTGCTGTCATCCGGGGAGTGATCAGGTGCCCTATGTAGAACGCTTAGGTGCTTGTAGACCAGAGTTGAGTTTCACGCAGCATGGCAGAAAGCGTTCAAGTGCTTAGTGTAGAGCACTTTATTGGGAATTGTAGTTACATCACGTAGCGAAAAAATAAGGATTCCCACCGAGGATCCATGCAAAAAGCCATAATCCGAGTTTTTAAATTATTTACCTCTTGAAGCGTGATCAAAAGGAAGGATGTGAATCACCAACACCATAATAAAAACGATGTCTCTGCAGTATCCACATGAACAGACTCACGAATGTCCAACATCCACAAAGAGGAGCCTTACATCTCTTACACAGTGCTAGCTATGAAGAAAAGAGAAGAAACTTGTCGCTCTTTCACTCACTTTTCTGTAGGTGCGGCTAGGGTTCTAATAATTGTGTATCCTAGCAGCCCATTAGCAGTACTATTCATAATAATAACTGCCTTAAGTGAATGTGAGTAGCAGCAAGGTAAGCTGTGCAACCCCAGACTCATCTGTTATGAGTCTAGCCCATATTTGAATCTGAGTCCAACTTGGATCCATTGCTCCAATTTTAGTCTGCTTTATGTGTGTGACCCTGCAAGTTCTTATTACGATGGCAGTAATATTAAAATCCCATTTTAATATTACAAGCAGTGAGCGGTATCTAGTAACACATCGCTGCTACTCAAGTAATAAGAATATCAGTGATTTGACATAACCTTTCTGTGACTAATGTTTCCGTGTCGTTTAGTCCCTTTGTCAAGATATCTAGATTGAACACAAGATATGGAATGCGTCACCCTTGTATAGTCCAATCATTCATTTCCTGATATTCAAGTAGACTTTGTAATAACAAATGAAATCAATATCTTATATTAACTCATTTGAGCATGGCCATGCATTTCACAGTCTCACTCAATCAGGGGGCCCAAAGATATCGCTCCTGTTATGTAGGAGTGACAAATCCCATCTAGGTCACTCATATCCCTCTGCATGATTTGCGGTATGTCTAATAACCAACTTTATAATCACCTTATTACAGATGACGTTTAATGGTATTAAAACACACAACTCCTCCTGTAAGAATCGTAGTGATTTCAGGTCAAAGGACCATAAATACCATTGTCACTATGAGAATCACTTATGACACTCACGTAATGATCCATGCAGCGTTCTCATGGTGGGTCAGTCCAATACATCATTACTCTAATATGTACCCATGTGAAGACTTGATATCTCATATCCATGACCTATGAGATGTGGTCATCAGTCTATGCACATACTAGTCTCAATGTATTATTGTTGTCCTAATTAACAATAATACTTGACTAAGGATAATTAAGAATAGTGTTATAACTAAAAGGATCTCACGATCAAGTCATCCACTCGATAACCTATGGCATCAAACTTACTATTCAAAGGACTTTATTATGTTTATCAAAAAGGAACATAATAAATGAAATGCCTCATATATTAAAATAAGCATAATAGAATGTATGTAAATACAAACAAATGTATCAGCCTCTAGGGCATACACCAGCAAATCTCTCATATGCACTAGAGCCAATCAAGCATATGTCTAATGCCTAAAGACCTAGTGTGACCCTCATGCTTCTGCTGTGCAAGAGGCTTCGTCAGTGGATCAACAATGTTATCATCTGTTGGTACTCTGCATATATTCACATATCCTCTATCGATGATCTCTCGAATGAGATGGAAGCACCTAAGTATATGTTTGGATCGCTGGCGAGATCTAGGCTCCTTAGCTTGTGCAATGGCTCTATTATTATCATAATAGAGGTCCACTAGGTCCATAATGCTAGGAATAGTGCCAAGTTTAGCAATGAACTTCCTGATCCAAACGGCCCCCTTTGCTGCATTGAAAGCAGCAATATACTCAGCCTCTGTAGTAGAATCAGTGACTGTCTCCTGCTTTGAACTCTTCCAGCTCACAGCCCTACCATGTAGGCAAAAAACATAACCTGATTCCAATCCGGAGTCATCCTTATCAATTTGAAAGCTAGCATCAGTGTAACCCTTTACAACTAGCTCTTCCTCGCCTCCATATACCAAGAACAAATCCTTAGTCCTTCTCAAGTACTTAAGGATGTTCTTGACAGCAGTCTAGTGACTCTCACCGGGATCAGACTGGTACCTACTCGTCATGCTCAAAGCATACGAGATGTCTGGTTGAGTACATAACATGGCATACATGATAGATCCAATTGCAGATGCATATGAAATCTTGCTCATGCAATCCCTCTCATCCTGGGTGGAAGGGGATTGAGCCTTAGATAGGCTTACACCATGCGACATAGGCAAGAGTCCTTTCTTGGATTCATGTATGTTAAACTGTCTTAACACTTTGTCAATGTATGTACTCTGACTTAGGCCAAGCAGTCTCAATGATCTATCTCTATAGATCCTAATACCTAACACATAGGTGGCTTCGCCCAAGTCCTTCATAGAGAAGCAGTTCCCTAACCAAGTCATTACGGACTGTAGGGTAGGGATGTCATTTCCGATAAGTAGTATGTCATCTACATATAATACCAGAAAGACAATAGTTCTCCCACTAACCTTCTTGTAGAGACAAGATTTTTCTTCATTCTTGATGAAACCAAACTATTTTATTGTATCATCAAAATGAAGATTCTAGCTTTTGGAAGCTTGCTTCAATCCATAAATAGATCGTTGCAACTTGCTCACCTTTCCAGCATCCTCTAGAGTAGCAAAACCCTCAGGTTATGTCATGTACACATCCTCGAGAAGATTTCCATTAAGGAAAATAATTTTGACATCCATTTGCCAGATTTCATAATCATGGTATGCTATAATAGCAAGCAATATCTAAACAAATTTAGGCATCACAACTGGGGAAAAAGTTTCATCATAGTCTACACTATGAATTTGTTTGAAACATTTACCCACCAATCGCGCCTTAAAGGTATGCACATTACCCTCCATATCGGTTTTCTTCTTGAAAACCTACTTGCACCCAATGGGTTTTACCCCTTCAGGTAGGTCAACCAAGGTCCATACCTAGTTGGCATACATGGAATCCATTTCAGATCTCATCGCCTCAAGCCATTTCTCATATTCTGGGCCAATAATGGCTTCCTGGTAAGTCACAGGCTCATCTTGATCCATGAACAATATGCCACCTTGCTGGGTCATGAGAAATCCATATCTCTTTGGTTGATGACG
This sequence comes from Ormosia semicastrata, assembly GCA_029884595.1. Taxonomy (NCBI): domain Eukaryota; kingdom Viridiplantae; phylum Streptophyta; class Magnoliopsida; order Fabales; family Fabaceae; genus Ormosia; species Ormosia semicastrata. The sequence goes on along the minus strand of JAQQTO010000048.1, from coordinate 34,507,043 downwards.
TATCTTGTTAGACCTACGCAGATCTTATGCTACTAGAGCAAGTTGTTGTTCCATAACATTTTGTGGAGGCTGCTCTATTTCCACCATTGGTTCATTACTGCTTTGTGAAACTTAAACTTCTTCAAGTTCTACTTTTCTCCCATTAGTTCCTTTGGAGATAAACTCCCTTTCTAGAAACACAGCTATCCGTGCGACAAACACTTTGCCCTCAGTAGGATTATAGAAAAAGTATCCCTTGGTTTTCTTTGGATACCCCGCAAAGAAGCATTTATCTAATTTAGGTCCAAGCTTATCAGAAACTTGATGTTTCACATAAGCTTCGTCGCCCCAAATCTTCAAGAAAGACATATTGGGCCATCTCCCAGTCCATATCTCATATGGTATCTTTTGAACTATCTTAGATAGAACACGGTTAAGTGTGAAAGCTTCTATTAATAGAGCATGTCCCCAGAAGGAGTCTGGAAGGTTTGCATGACTCATCATGGATTGGACCATATCCAACAAAGTCCGATTCCTCCTTTTAGAGACACCATTCCATTGTGGTATTCCTGGTGGAGTGAGTTGAGATATTATCCCACACTCTTTCAGATGATCATCAAATTGTTGGCTTAAGTATTCTCCTCCTCAATCTGATTAAAGGATTTTAATACTCTTGTCAAGTTGGTTTTGTACTTCATTCTTGTACTCTTTGAACTTTTCAACGGATTCTGATTTGTGATTCATAAGATATACAAATCCATATCTACTGAAATCATTAGTAAATGTAATGAAGTATTGAAAACTGCCTCTAGCGAGTGTGTTTAGTAGCCCATATACATCATTATGTATAAGGCCTAAAAGATCACTAGCCCTTTCACCTTGTCCAGTGAATGGGGCCTTTGTCATCTTCCCCAATAAACAAGATTCACATATCTCATATGATTCAAAATCAAACGAGTCCAAGAATCCATCTTTATGGAGTTTGGAGATGCGTTTCTCATTTATGTGGCCCAAATGACAATGCTAGAGAAAAGTTGGGTTTAGATCGTTTGATTTAAACCTCTTTATATTTATGTTATAGACGAGCGTTTCGAGATCAAGGACATAAAGTCCATTACTCAATTGTGCACTATCATAAAAAATATCATTAATATAAATGGAACAATACTTGTCCTTTATAATAAAAGAAATACCTTTCTTGTCCAAACAAGAAACAGAAATGATATTCCTGCTAATAGCAGGCACAAAATAGCAGTTCTCTAACTCTATTACAAGCCCAGTGGGCAAAGATAATAAATAAGTCCCTACAGCTAATGCAGTAACCTTTGCTCCATTTCCCACTTGTAGGTCGACTTCGCCCTTAGTCAATGGTCTACTGCTCTTTAGATCCTGCACATTTACACAAATGTGAGATCTACATCCAGTATCTAATACCCATGATGTAGAAGTAGATAAATTGACTTCAATAACAAAAATACCTGAAGTGGAAGTCTCACTTCACTTTTTTTTCTTGAGCTCCTCTAGGAACTTGGCACAGTTCCTCTTCTAATGTCTGGTCTGACCACAGTGGAAGCATGTACCTTTCTTTGCCACTCCACCCATTTGGTTTCAAACCAGAAGTGTTGGGCTTGGACTTATCCTTGCCCTTGCCCTTCCAGTTGTCCTTGGGCTTTTTTTGCTGTTTCTTGCCCTTATTCTTTTGGACCATCATTATGGCCTTCCCTTTGCCTTTGTTAATGTTCTGCTCTACAGTTCTCAACATGCCTAGCAACTTTGGTAGTGATTTGTCAATCTCATTCATGTTGTAGTTCATGACAAATTGACTAAAACTTTTCGGCAATGATTGCAGGACTAAGTCAGTGGCCAACTCTTGGCCCAAAGGAAAACCAAGTCTCTCCAGGTTTTCAATGTACCCAATCATCTTGAGTACATGAGCACCAACAGGGCTTCCTTCTACCAGCTTGCACTGAAACAGTGCTTTAGAGACCTCGAATCTCTCATGCTTCGCCTGTTCTTAATAAAGCTTCTTGAGGTGTACGATCATATCGTAGGCATCCATGTTCTCGTGTTGCTTTTGGAGCTCAGAGTTCATGGTTGCCAGCATTAGACATCCGATGTCCAAGGCATCATCTTGATGCTTCTTATAAGCATCCTTTTCAATTCTAGGGGCATTAGCAGCAGGTGGCTCAGGAATAGGCTGTTCTAGTACATACAGCTTTTTCTCTTGCTTGAGGACAATTCTCAAATTCTTGTACTAGTCTAAAAAATTCATTCCAGACAACTTGTCCTTCTCAAGGATGGATCATAGTGATAAGTTACTTGATGTGTTGGTGCCATGGTAATCTATCAATAGAAATATGCAAAATATAAGTATCATGCTATAAACATATTTAATGAGGTCTTTTAATTAAATATGCCTCCCACTATTTTATTGAAGTCAATGACCCTCTGCATTGACTCAGAAAATCCTATCGTAAGATTTCTTAGTGGGCCAAGATCCATATTTCACCTAGTTTTGAGTCAGCTTTGGCTGATCACCCAAAATTCAGTTATTTAGGTACGAAACACTTTCCAATTACATCACATGTAACTCTTGGATAGTTGGGTGAATAACACTTATTCTAATCCATCTAATGGACCAAAGCCCAACTTCATACCTCTAAGCCTTCAATCCTATTGAAATGGCCTAGTTAAGTCAGACCCAGTGGTTGGCAGTTGGACATTACTTTTATCCCATTGCGTCTTACTAATATAGATAAAGGCATCCTGCTTTGGCAGACCTGCACTTAATCGATACTAGACGAGTGCCACACGTTGGAAGGCATCACATAATGAATTAATATTTGCTTTGAGGGAATTATTATTATTATTATTAGATCTCACCATTTATTAAATTATTTATCATACTATAAACATTATCCATGCATCTCATACATAAAAGGCATATAATAAAAGTGACATGGTTATGGCCCCCTAAGAGAGTAGCATAAAGAAAGCCAGCTTCACCAAGCATCTCCCACCAACGTCCTCACTTGATGCTGTCTTCTTGTCTCCACATCATAATTACATTATATAGAAACCTCTTTTACATTCGAGGGGAGTTAGGTGAGGAGAGAATGTACAATCAGAATGTAGAAAAAAAGGCATGACATGCAAGTCGTATTTATTAAAACCAAATAGCATAAAAAGAGGACTAAGGCCATAACCATGCACCATGCATCACAAAGAACATACAAACTCAAGACAATAATATATTATTATTTTCATAAGTCATAAAATTGGATAGAAAATATTGCGCTTTCGAAAAACACACTACACAGAGGTAGCACGGGGGTGTCGATGCCCAGTCAGTGGGCAAGAGTGCCGCAACTTGAACCCTAAACCCAAAAACACATGAACGCTTTATGCGCCGTGGGGAACCCTTGTGCCGCTGTTCAACAATTGAACCCTTGCGCCTCCTTGATGGCTAGACATCAACACTTGATGCTACTGCCACAAAATAGGAGTAGGGTTTCCAAAACCCCTTGCGCTGCGCCGCTTATGCAGAAACAAGGATTCCATAACCCTTGCTGCCGCAAACCAAGAACAAGGTTTCCTAAATATTGTACGTATCACATCCATACCAGAAAGCTTCACAAAAACATACATCTTGCTACAAAATGGTTTTCACAGAACATATGAACATCTTCATGGGTTTTTGAAAACAACAGCACAATTTTGCATAGAACACATAAAATAGAATATGTTTTCGTAAAGGGGTTTCATTCGTTTTCTGAAATAACATTAAAGATCATATCTTTTATCAAAAAATAAGAACAGTAAACATGTTATCTCATGCAAAAATGAAAAGAGAAAATTAAATCATGGTTTTGTAAGATACTCTGATACCACTGTTGGGAATTATGGTTACATCACGCAGCGGAAAAATTAGGATTCCCACTAAGGATCCATGCGAAAAGTCATAATCTGAGTTTTTAAATTATTTAGTTCTTGAAGTGTGATCAAAAGGAAGGACATGAATCACCAACACCGTAATAGAAACGATGTGGTATCCACATGAACAGACTCACGAACGTCCAACATCTATAAAGAGGAGCCTCACGTCTCTCACACAGTGCTAGCTGCAAAGAGAAGAGAAGAAACATGTCGGTCTCTCATTCACTTTTCTATAGGTGTGGCTAGGGTTCTGAAAATTATGTATCTTAGCAGCCCCTTAACAGTACTATTTATAATAGTGACTGCCTTAAGTGAGTGTGAGCAGCAGTAAGGTAAGTTGTGCAACCCTCGACTCATCTATTATGAGTCTGACCCATATTTGAATCTGAGACCAATTTGGATCCATTCCTCTAATTTTAGTCTGCTCTATTTGTGTGACCCTGCAGGTTCTCATTACATTGGCAGTAATATTAAAATCTCATTTTAATATTACAAGTAGTGAGTGGTATCTAGCAACACATCGCTGCTACCCAAGTAATAAGAATGTCAGTGATTTGACATAACATTTCCGTGTCGTTTAGTCCCTTTGTCAAGATATCTAGATTGAACACAAGGCATGGAATGCGTCACCCTTGTATAGTCCAATCATTCATTTCCCGATACTCGAGTAGGCTTTGTAACAACAAATAAATCAATATCTCATATTGACTTATTTGAGCATGGCCATGCATTTCGCAGTCTCACTCAATCAGGAGGCCCGAAGATATCGCTTCTGTTATGTAGGAGTGACAAATCCCATCTAAGTCACTCACATCCCTCTGCATGATTTGCGGTATGTCCAATAACTAACTTTATAATCACCTTGTTACAGATGACGTTTGATGGTATTAAAACACACAACTCCTCATGTAGGAATCGTAGTGATTTCAGGTCAAAGGACCACAGACACCATTATCACTATGAGAGTCGCTTATGACACTCACGTAACGATCCAGCAGCGTTCTCATGGTGGGTTAGTCCAATACATCATTACTCTAATATGTACCCATGTGAAGACTTGATATCTCATATCTATGACCCGTGAAATGTAGTCATCAGTCTATACACATACTAGTCTCAATGTATTATTGTTGTCCTAATTAACAGTAATACTTGACTAGGGACATTTAAGAATGGTGTTATAACCAAAAGGATCTCACGATCAAGTCATCCACTCGATAACCTATGGCATCAAACTTACTATTCTAAGGACTTTATTATGTTTATCAAAAAAGAACACAATAAATAAAATGCCTCATATATTAAAATAAGTATAATAGAATGTATGTAAATATAGACAAATGTATCAGCCTCTAGGGTATACACCAACACGCTTAGGCGCGCGATGCGAAATAGCACGAAGCTATGCTCTGCCTAATGAGCACCCATGCGTTCAAGGAGAGGGCGCTTAGGTGCTCATCGCAGAATTCAATAGGAAGTGTATTTTAATGCTTTGAGATCCTTAGTTGCTAGAGTCCTTTGTTTACACCTTTTCAAGAGTGTTGAGGCACTAGAGAGGGTATTTCTTAAAGAGAAAACCAAGTGGCATACAAGGGAAAGTGAAGTGACTTTGTGCATCCATTGGCTATGGATTGCCATGGTTAGGTGTCTAGCTCCCTAGGCAACATAGTGTTGCACTAGATATCACTTATGGAGTGATGAGTATGTGGCTCACTAGATACAAGAGAATTAAATTTGATTGACAAGAATTGAGTGCCATAGACCCTAGTTGACAAGGGTGAATGCCATAGTACATGAAAGCTCTCATAGTGTGAAGGTAGAGATAGTAATGCCAAGATACAAAGTGTACTAAGTCTAGTTGGCATTGATTATATGCCATAGTGTATGAAATGCTTTCACAGAGTTAAGGTAGAGTTAGTAATGCAAAGATGGACTTTATATAGAGTTATGTGGTGGTTATGTGAAAGTTAGGCATAACACTGCATTTTCACACACATGCATCACATTTTCCATATACTTGCTATTCCTATAGTTGAGATAGTGGAGGCAGCCACTCAAGTTTTGGTGAACTCGCTCACCCAATTTATGGTAGACTACAAGGTAATTTATAGAAGGTTACATGTTATATAATAGACTCCTTCTCTACTTTGTAGGTTATAGGAGGTTACTTGTTATTATAGCAGATTCCCTCCCTACCTAGGGGAATAGTCAAGTCTCATGACATTGCACCTACACTATCATACACTTTTCTTTGAGCTTAATCATACATCATTTATTCGTTGCATCTTTTGGTATCTGTTCTTATTGTGATTTATGATTGTTTTGCATTGTGTGCTTTTGCCTTCGGTGACAGCTATATAGGCAGTTGTCTTGTAGATGATTTCAAATGATATTATGGGCAGTTGTTTGATATCATCGTGGTTATGGTTATTAGATCAGAAGTATAGATTGCTTAGGAACTTTACACAGAGGGAAGGTTTGTAATTATTTCTTATGCAAAGAACATTAATATGTTTGCTAGTTTCAGTTTGGTTTATTCATTATGAATGTTTTAACTACTGATATTGGTTACTTATACTAAGAAATATGATTTATCACCTTGTTTGTTCCCATATAAATCCAGGTGGAAGTTCATCCAAAGGCAAGAAGAAAAAGTATGAAGACTAGGATAGTTTTTATGCTTAGTTGTAAAGCTTTATTTTTATTTACATTTTTTATGTATAAAGTTTATATATACTAAGTTCCCTATTGAGGCCAAGATGTATGTATAATCTTTTAGTTTTCCACAATACTCTACATTATTATTTGTTTAAATGATATGCATTAGTATGATGTTTAAGTTAGAAGTAGCTAGCTAATACTGTTTATCCAGGTATATGCTTGATAGATGATAATCAAATTTTTTATACATTAATAAACCTTCATTTTTAGTCATTTACACTCTCTATGTACTTAATTGATTGAGCTTAGTCATGTTTTGTAAGTTTGGGCTCAAATTAGACTTAATTTATCTTTTCCATCATTATTGAGATTTTATATTATTTCTGTATTTCGGTCAATCTTGAGTTCTAGATATTTAAAAATTGTGTATCTTACCTTGTAGGAAAGATAAGAGAGAGCTCTACAACTTTCATAAGAGCTCTTGGGCTAATTCTGACATCTAGTGAAGCTAATTTGGCCTAGAAGTCAGAATAAGGGTTCTATCACTGGAACTTGAGCAGTGTGCACTAATCAGGGAATAACTTATGTTATAAATGTGATATGGGCCTGAAACTGGTGGAGTTTGAAAGCTAAGACAAAAATATTCAATTAATATGCAGACCACTTTTCCAAAATATGATGTTTAGATGGAGCTTGCATCCCTTGAAGTCAGCCAATGGAATCAGAGACCCTTTGAGAATGATTTGTCCATAACTTGAGTTGTAGACCTCCAACTAACATGGGGTTTGGGCCCAATTACTCATAATGGATCTAGATTTGTAACTAATGGGGTTCTAATGATGTGAGACCAAATTAGGGAATAGTTATAGGGGTGAGAAGCACAGAACCGAGGGATCTTTTCTCATTCTACACTTCTCACCTTCTCTCTCTAGATCTAGATTTTTTTCTCTTCTTCCTGCTTCTTCCTTAAGATCCTTCATGGTGATAACTATGGAGAGATAAACTTTTGTAATTAATTCAAAGATTCTTGAAGAAATTATGGTTTGGATTCTTGAGATCTTGTTTCTGTTTTTGTGATCAAATTGCATTTGGATTCCTCTTCTTCTTCTTGAATACACGAATGGTGATTTTGTTTATGTTTGTTCTGATTGGATCTTGATTTAAGATTAAGAATTATAATGGGATTTAGGATCGATTGATCAGAATTAATCACAGAATTACAGAGGCTAGGTTATTGATTTGTGCCTAGGTTAATTGAATTTGGAGATCAAATTAAGATAGATCTGACATGAATTATGCGGTTGCGAATTTGTGTGTCCATTGTTAATTGAATTCTAGATGATTATCCAGTGTGAATTCTGGATTTGATGTAGAGATTTCGTTTAAATCCAAATTAACCATCCAAATGCACTTCAAATGTTTGTTGAATGATCTATGATGGAATCAACCCAATTTCGGATAGGTTTCTGAATTGATTGCTCTTTTAATTAAATTTCTCACATTAATTTTGTTATTTACATATTCTAAGTTCTCAAATTCCTTCACCAATTTTGGCTTGATCTGATCAAATTGCATTTAAAATCCTTGAGAGACGATCCAGTGTTGTTTCCTATGCTACAAGCCATAGGCATAACTCAGTTACAATTTTGATTAAGTTCGACACTCGTCAAAATACTAGGCTATCGGTATTGGGATGTTACATTATGTTATCAAAGCAGTTCATCCTGTTGAGCCAAGGTATGGACTGACTAGGCTTAGGCAAGTTTAGTGTTTTTCGCTAAGTGTTATGCAGTTCTAATCTCATATGTTTGATGTGATGATAGAATTGCATGTTTTTCCTAAAAATTTATTTGTTATTAGCTATTGTTGCTTGGTTACATGATATTGAGACTACAACTCAATATGTGATGTTTCTATGTGTACAGGAAACTATGGCTCCAAAGAGGCGAACTAAAGAAATTGGGAGTTTAGCTCTAGAGGGATAAAATATGGCTGAAGTGGTTATGGCTATGGCCAATGCAATGAGGGATCAAATGACTATAACTACAAACACCATGGGAGATCAAGCTGCGGTGACTACAAAAGCTATGAGACAGTAGGCAATAGTAACTGCTAGGATGTTTGAGCAGATAAGGGGCAATCAGCCAGATTAACCTTATCCAGTACCAGAGGTGCAAGTTGTGACAAACTAGAGCTTCCAAGACTTGGCAGGGTTCAGACAGATGAACCCTCCACCTTTCAATGGCGAGTATGACCCAGTCAAAGCAGAAGGATGGTTCAATGAGATAGAGAAGATTTTTGAGGTTATGATCTGCGTAAATGAGTAGAAAGTTTCTTTTCCTTATTTCATGTTCAAGGGAGAGGCAAAGCATTAGTGGAAATGTACCACAAGAGTAATGGTAGTAGCTGGAGCTCTAAAGACTTGGGAGGTGTTCAGGATAACTTTCTTGGAAAAGTATTTTCCATAAATGTTGTGTGATGCGAAGGAGGTGAAATTTATGAAGCTAGAGCAGGGAAGCATGTTAGTGGGCCAGCATGTGGCCAAGTTTAAGGAGCTTTCAAAGTTTTCATATCATTTCAGACATGACTTGAATGAGAATTGGAGATGTGTGAAGTTCGAGTCTGGTTTGAGGACTGATATCAGGGATGCCATAGAGCCCTTGGAGATCAAAGATTTTTCTTCTTTGGTCATCAAGTGCAGAATAATAGAGAGACGTGCTAGGAAACCAATAATGGATCTAGAATCCCAAGGTTCCTAGAAGAGGAAAACATAGTGATCAGAAGTTCACAAAAGGTGAAAAAGGAAATCCAGATCAGGTAGAGTCAAAGAGGGCTCATTGCCCTAAGTGTGGAAGGTAGCATGGTGATAAACCTTGCTTAACAAGGCAGTCAGTATGCTACAAGTGTGGGCAGCCAGAACATTTTGCCAAAGAGTGTCCGCAATGAGAAAAAGCACAGCCAGATAGTAAACCTCTAGTTCACGGAAAGGTTTGTAACTTGCAAGGCATGGAGACAGCACAACCTACGTGTTCAGAGAAAGGTGAGTTTATGGTTTTATTTCTTTAAGGTTTAGTTATGCTTGTCTTAAATGTGAGTTGTATGAGACTTCTTGCTTTAGGTAAACTAAATATTGGGGATAAGTTTTAAAAGGAGGGGAGAAATGTAATACCCTCAATAACATATTAGACTAGTTTATGAATGCAAAGGTAGCATTGTTGGTGTATGCCCTAGAGGCCAATTCATTTTGACCGTACTAGCTTACATTGTATTATGCTATTTATTTAATATATGAGTCATTTCATTTATTGTGTTATTTATGATATACATAATAAAGTCCCTAGAATAGTAAGTTTTATGCTATAGGCCATCAAGTGGATGACTTGATCATGAGATCCTATTAGATAGAAACAGAACACTATTTTTAAATGTCCCTAGTTAAATATTATTGTTAATCAGGATGAGAATAATACATTGAGACTAGTATATGCGTAGACTGATGGCCACATCTCACTGGTCATGGATATGATATATCAAGTCTTCACATGGGTACATATTAGATTAATGATGTATTGGACTGACCCATCATGAGAATGTTATATGGATTGTTACGTGAGTGTCATAAGCGATTCTTATAATGATAATGGTGTATATGGTCCTTTAACCTGAAATCACTATGATTCCTACATGAAGAGTTGTATGTTTTAATGCCATCAAACATCATCTATAACAATGTGATTATGAAGTTAGTTATTGGATATACTGTGAATCATGTGAAAGGATGAGAGAGACCAAGATGGGATTTGTCCCTCCTACATAACAAAAATGATATCTTCGGGCCCCCTGATTGAGTGAGACTACGAAATGCATGGCCATGCTCAAATGAGTCAATATGAGATATTGATCTCATTTGTTATTACTACGTCTACTCAAGTATCATGAAACGAAAGATTAAACTATACAAGGGTGACACGTTCCATGCCTTGTTTTCAAACTAGATATCTAGACAATGTGACTAAACTACATGGTAACATTAATCATTGAAAGGTTATATGCCAAATCACTAACATTCTCATTACTTGGGTAGCAGCGATGTGTTGCTAAATATTAGTCACTACTTGTAATATGAAAATGAGATTTTAATATTACTACCAATGTTATGAGAACCTACAGGGTCATACACTTAGAACAAACTCAGTTGAAGCAATAAGATTCCAAGTTAGATTGGGATTCAATCGTGGGTTAGACTCATAACATATAAGTCTAGGGTTGCACAGCTTACCTTGCTACTGTTTTCACTTGCATAAGGCAACAACTATTATAAATAGTACTACTAAGGGGCTGTCAAGGCACACATGACAAACCCTAGCCACACTTGATAGAAATAGTGAGTGAGAGAGTGATAAGTTTTCCTTCTCTTTGCAGCTAACACTGTGGCAAAGAGGTCAAACTCTAAGACTGTGGGATGTTTTTCAAGTTTGTTCTTGTGGATAACATAGAGGCATCATTGTTGTTGTGGTGCTTATGATTTCCTTGATCGTTTTTCCATCTCACTTCAAGAGGTAAACTAAAAAAAACACGGATTATGATCCTTATTTCACATGGATCCTTGGTGGGAATTTTTTTTTTCCGCTACGTGATGTATCCACCATTCCCAACAAGAATAACACTTGTTTGATATGTCAGTGAAGTTATGTGATAAACTAAGTTAGTTTAGGCACTTTACTGTAACATAGAATGTGGTAAATGGCCTAAAATGACTCAGATAATAGCATAAATTGCTAACTTAAGGGAAACAAATTTGGATAATTTGTTTCTAGGTCATAAATGAGCTATGTAAGGTGTAGTTAAAGTTTTAAGATAATCAGAGTTAATGAACATTGGGATTTATTTTAAACTTGTTAGAAGCTGAAAATTTGGGTTTGGAAGAATCTAAGTGTTTTTAATAGATCGAGATTTTTAGTACCACATTAAAGGTTAGCCTATAAGAAGCCAAAGTGGACTTCTCTTCTTCATTTCCATGGCTGAAGCAGAAAACAGAGGGGAAAGAGGAGAGAAAGAAGAGAAAGAAGAAAGAAAAGGAGGAAAAGCTAGAGGACCAAGAATCAAAGTAAAGAGGAAGATCCAAGAGCAAGTTCAAGGATTCAAGATCATCCAAGCTAGAGGTAAAGGATTTCTATTTATCTTTTCCTTGTAGTTCATCTTGAATGGACCTAGGTTTCTTGAATAGAAATAGGGGTTTAAAGTGACAAACTATGTTTTTGGTTTTGTTCTTGATTTCAAGGACTAGGTTAGTATATTTTCAGCTTAGTGAGAGCTAGATAGACATTAATGGCAAAAGATCAACCATTAGGGTTCATAGATGAAGAACTTGGTGCTGGTTGGAGTTAGGGTAGTTTTTGAACCTAAATTTATGCCTAGGTGAATCAATAGGTTGTAAAAAGGATATAACAAGTTCAGGGGCCTAGATTGATGTTAGAAATCACATAGAATCCATTTTTGGAAGATTGGATCGTTGTTGTGTTCCAATGGAACAATACAATATTTTACAGAATTATGCAGATTTGCTGTCATCCAGGAGCGCTTAGGTGCCCTATGTAGAGTGCTTAGGCTCTCACAGACTAGAGTTGAGTTTCATGCAAAAGGGCGGGGAGCGCTCAAGTGCTCAGTGTAGAGCACTCAGGTGTGCGACGTGAAACAACATAGAGCTATGCTCTTCCTAGTGAGCGCCCAGGCGCTCAAGGAATCGCAAAATTCTAAATTGAAGTTATCTTCTTCTTCTTCTTCTTCTTCTTCTTCTTCTTCTTCTTCTTCTTCTTCTTCTTCTTCTTCTCCCAGGCGCTCAAGGAATCGCAAAATTCTAAATTGAAGTTGTAACACCCCAATTTTTGGGTAAAAGACCGATGTATCCTTATTTTATTGTTTCTTGTTTTTAGTATGAAATACGTACATATAATACTTGTCTGTTATTTTATTTGACCGCTTTTGAGTGTTTTGCTTCGTGATGGGGAAAAATGGAAAAATGACCATTTCATCCCGAATGTACTTTTTGATTTTTCTACATGATACAAAGTGTTTGATATTACTTGTCTGTGATTTTATTTGGACTTTTTGTGAGCTTTGCTCGGACAGAAAATAATAATTTTTCTCGTCGAAAAATATTATTTTAATTAATTAGAGTTGGGGATCTTACTAAACCCAATTGATTGATATATAAATTAGTTTCAGTAATTTTAGAATTTAACTGCGTGTGATAAAATAATTTTAGTATTATTTTATTACTCAAGATAAATTTTGACAAGGGACCGATCATCAAAGTGGACCCACGATAAATAAAGTAACTAATAGAAACAAGAAACTTGGACCAATAGAAATAAGACACCTAGAAGTCAAACTAATAAAGAGAAGTCAACAAAAGTGGCTTGACCATTTTGGACCATTAGATTAAATCTTGGTGGATAAGCTTGAATGATGACCATAGATTTGATGAATGGCTAGGATTGAATCTTGGTGGATAAGCTTGAATGATGACCATAGATTTGATGAATGACTAGGATTGAATCTTGATGGATAAGCTTGGATGATGACCATGGATTTGATCAATGGATAGGATTTAAAGATGAATCAATGGCTAGGATTAAGTCAAAAGTTGTAGGTTTGACTTTAGGATTAGTAATTAATTAAGCTTAGTTTGATTAGATTAATTACTTAATTAGCAAATTAATTAAACTAGTTTAGTTATTAAATAATTACAATCTAAATATTAATTAGAGGTGCTAATATTGTTTAGAGATTATAAAATATGTAATTATTTGTCTAATTAACTAGTTATGTAATTAGATAAACAATTAAGTAAACTAGTTTAATTCTTAACTAATTATAATCTAAAATATTAATTAGAGATCCTAATATTAATTAAAGGTTATGGTATATGTTAGTATATATTAGATATATTAGTCATATGATTAGAATGCTAATTAGGATTTAATTAGGATATTTAGCCAAATAAATTTCCTAATTGATTAACATGTAAATAAAACAAATTGAATTCTTAATTAATGAAGGACTTACACGGTTGGGTAGCTGCATAAGGAGGCAAAAATGGAATATTCAAGAACATGTGACAAGGCTTGGAGTAGCCAATAGGAAACAAGCTTGGTGATCAAGTTTTAATCTTGACCCTTGGTGGATTCTAAGGCTTAGATGGAGTCTTGGAGAGTCAATATTGGTGGCCTTTTTGCATGTGATTCCACGGCAATTCATTCTTGGAGGAATTCTATAATTAGTCAATTCATTTTATATTCACTTTTCTCTCAAATGCATTTCCGGCCATGCTTTTAAATAAAAGCCAATTTACCAATTTAAATATATTTGGTCATTTTTTTTTTCTAATTAGCTATCATTTAAAGAAGCAAAATAATAAATAATTCTCACTTTCTCTTAAGTGATTCACGGCCATGCATTTGGAAGCTTATAGGATAAGCTTTACAAAGCTTCTTGAACACACCAACAAGATGTGATCTTAACCGTTGAGTGGATGGGTGGCTAGGATGATTTCCATGTGATTTTAATCACTTAATCTCACCAAAAAGACCTCACTATGCAAGCAATTTGGGGAGGCTTTCTTCATTTTCATTTTCACCCTTCTCTATGTACAAGTCTTCCATTTTCTCTCCAAAAACACCAAAACCCCAAGCATCTTTCTTCTTCTATTTCTTTCTCACTATTCGGTCATGCTCTTCACCCACATAACCAAACCTCCATAATTTTTCCTCTTCATCTTTCTTAAACCAAAACCATATTTTAAACACTTTTTCTTCACAAGATCTTGCCAAAATCCTATTCTATCAAGTTCAAAATCCATCATTTTTCTTGTTTCCTCAAGGGTAGGTTTGGATTCTTTAATTTAAATTTTGATTTTTAAAATTTTTAACCATGATTGTTCCATGGTTTTTCCATATTAAACCTTGTATGAGTTTTTACTAATTGTTTTAAATTGTTAGGATTTTGTTTGGAGGCTACACGAAATTTCAAGGAGAAGGAGGAGACTAACCGGTTATTTTGCTTCAAGAGGTAAGAGGGAGATTACCCTCATCAACCATGTGTTGGTGGTGAGGAATGTTTTTGTCTGTGTGTGAAGAATCCATGAGGATTCGGTTTGTGTAATTGTGGTGGTTTGAATTGTTGTGGCTTGTGTTAATTATTTGATTATTTAAGTGTTTTTCGGTTGGTGATTTATTTATTTTTATATGCATGATTATAGCTTTAGAATATTTTGCATGCCTATAAGTGTTGAAATATGTGGCATATGTATTGTATGTGTTATTATAATGTTAGAAATGCATGAGTATTCCAAAGAATGCAAAACCCTAGGTTCGATCATACCATTGAATGGAAGGAATTAAGGTGATTTACAATGTTTTTAATGAATATCAAGTGAATTCAAGTGAATTAGAACAAAGAAATGAATTTTTGGAATTTTATTTATACTATGAGATTTCGGCCAACATGCCAAAAAGTGAGAAAAATTAGATTCTAAATAATCTAAGGTAAGTAAGCATGTTAAAGGAAATTTTATCAAAAAGTTTTGATTATTAAAAGTGAAATGGTCGAATTGAATTTTAGAAACTAATTTAAGTATTGTTAGTATTTACAAAGATTATACATTAATTTGAAATATTTTACAGTAGCTTGAAAAATATTTTAAATGGTTTTAAATTGCTTAATAATTTTGTTTATTAGTCAAAAACTGTTTATTTGAGGAAAACGAAAAAGAAAATGATTTAAAAAGCTTATGCGATTGAGAAAATGATATAAAATTATTACGCGATTGAGGAAACAAAGAAATTATATTTACGCGATTGAAATGTGATATATATTGTGAAAACGACAAGATTTTGAAAATAAAATAAAATTTCTACGCGATTGACATAAACAAAGAATTTTACTATTGGGCCAATGTGGTGAACCCGTGATATACGAGAAGTTATGTCGCGCCAAGTGGGTGCGTATTATGATTTGGTTTTATGAAAAAGATAGTCGCCAAGTGGGAGCGCTTCGTATTTTGAGATTTATGCCATTGAGGGCATTTACGTAATTATTTTCGCTATTGAGGGCGTTTTTGACATTATTTGAAATTTGAGGGCGTTTTTGTGATTATTTAAAGTTTGATGGTATTTTTATAAATAATGAAAAGTTTGATGGCATTTTTGTATATAATGGAAGTTTAGTGGCGTTTTTGTAAATGATGGAGATTTGATGGTATTTTTGTAATAATTGGAAATTGATGACACTTATATAAATAATTGAAACCTGAGGATATTTTGGTAATTACGCATTTGTTCATACATTGAGTCGTGCCAAATTGGTGATTTGATTGACGAGATGAATAACATCGTGTTGTCGATGTGATAGGCATAGTGTGTTCAGTTCCTGATATGGACTTGGAGTTCATAGTGTGCATTATTCCATATATGGACAGAAGGTAGCTCCTTCTGGGCTGTGGTGCGTGATAACACACTTATGTTCTCGACAAGCACTATCCTTAATCAAGTTTTGAGAGGACTATCAGACTGCCTGTAGTATACAATTAATTGACTGTGTATCTGGGTTGTATGCTATGCCATTGTGTTTATTTTTCGTGGGCTATAGACACAAAGTATTGACAGTGCAATAGTAATCACAACGGTCAGCTATAGACACAAAGTTTTGACAGTGCAATAGCTGGTCGGGGTAGCCAAAGCTATAGACACAAAGTTTTGACAAGGCAATACCGGATTGGTCAAGCAAGACTAATAGAAGTCTCAACTCATTCTCTCTGATATCGTTGTGTGTGTTGTAGCTCCATGGAGTAGGATTGTGTCACATTGCATATGTTTATATGTGGTACATTATTATCTTTTATCTGTGATCGTTTACCTATGATCTTTTATTTGGGATATTATCTGTTGATATTGCATTTAATCTTTATTCTATATTATTATGATTTATGGTTATGGCATTTTATATAGTGTGAATTGTTATATCTATCCTGATAATGTTTTTGTGGTTTATTCGATTACAATATATGCTTATTAGAATTAATTGTAAATCGATAATATGACTAAATTCATGTATTGACTGTGTGTATGGAATGATCTAGTCATTCGTATCATTCTTTGCTACCGTACTGGTAAAGGTGAAAGGGGATCTCACCTCTTTATTGTATTGTTTTGTTTGGTTTGTATTGTTTAAATTGTAGTAGGCGAAGCGTATTTTGAGGCTTATTGGAGACAATATTCTCAAGATGGTGACAAATAATGAAGTTTCAATAGGATGCGCTTGGTGAAGAAGGTGACAAGTTAGGTTGGGTTTTTCTCGTTAGTGTTATTACCGTGCTATTAGTAGTAACTTTCTTTGGGTTTACTACTGTTTCTCTGAGTCTGTAATTTTCATGTTTTAATTTATTGTTGATTATTTTGTGATGTATATGGCATATGTATGTTAATCAGTTCAATCTAATTTCATTGTTACTCTTAATTCTTGGTAAGTTTATATTTCTGCGAAAAAGAAATTTTAAAATTTGTATTTTGAAACTCAAGCTTTTATAAAATAATTATAATTGGTTTAAGTTTTTATTTTAAAATGTGACGCCTAGGGAGGGTGTTACATTAGTTGGTATCGAGCACCTGCTAGAGTCTTTTTGGGGTTTGTGGTTAGGTCTCGCCTTGTTTTTGTTGTGTAACTCTCTCGTGTTTGGACTCGAGAGGAGACAACGTTGTTTGAGATGGTTACTTTGGTTTCCATTGTATTATGATTCATCCGTCTTTGAAGAAAGACGATGATTTGTAGTAAACGTACACGTGAGGAAGCAGGATGTGTTTCGACATCTCAAGTGGAATGGAACAACGATTCATCAAGTGGAGCAAAAGTGTTTTAGATCGAGGATCTAAATAAAGAAGTGGGTATCATAAAAAGGTGATCTTTTAACTATACTCGTATAATTCGAAGGTAACCTATTTCTTTATGGCATATAATTGTGTGGGTCAATTAGAGTTTTTCGTGTCTTCATTATCTTTTGACCTGGTTGTTTCTATTTCTGGTTCTAAAACATGTGGTTGAGTACTTGAGTTGCTTAAACCATCCTAAGTCTGTTAAATAATTGAATCTTTTCTGTGGATTTAATTGGTATTTTTCCAACCATCTATGCTCTGTTAGACCAGTTGGTCAAATTGTTCAAGTTAAAAAGTTTACTTCTAAATTCAACGGACCATATCAATTTCTTTATTGGATAGGTTCTATGGTATGGATGATTCTATCATCTCTTGTTTCTATGTCTTTATGATATCTTTCATATGACGCATTTGCGAAATGTACTTTGGTTTAACCCATTCTTTTATGACTAATTGACTATTTGGGTTAATTAGAATTATCGTATCTTTGTTACCTTTTAACTTATCTATTTCTACTTTTGTTATCAAATCCGTTATTACTATCTAGTTCCTTAAACAATCTTTTCGGTTAATCTAAATTGTCTACCTCTTTCATAGGATAGATGTGATCTTATATATGGATTGGTTATTTTAATCATATCCTGTAAATTGTTTCAGTAGAATTTTAGTGTCTCAGAAAACTCATTCTTAAAATCGGGTAATGTCAAATTCTTTGTTGGACATGTCTGGTAACAATTCAGATAGTTTCTCTACCTTTTCTTTCTAACTTTTGTGATGTTCTTTTATGTATTGCAATTGCAAAAAGAAAGGATATTCTTAGTCAAAAATCATGTCATGGTATCAGATACAGTATTGTTGAAAAAGAGAACTTGTTTTGTGAGACACTTCCTGTTAAAAGCAAAGGTAAGAGAGTGAAGCGGTACAAAGGCATGGAAATTTCAAGTGATACTGATCAGAGTGCCGTAGCGGAAGCGTGGTGGATAGTATCTTTCATTTTTTTTTCTCTAGACAGAATTGTTATTATCTTTATTAACGACATTCTGATCTATTCTTGAAATTATGAGGAACCATACTAAAATAGTTCTCCATGTTTTACGCGACGCAAGGAGTTTTCGTTGGTCGAGGTAACTGGAATGACGAGGTGACGAAACGGTGATGCAAGAGTAGTATCCTAGACTATTCTCAAAATCATTCTAAATTTGTAGGGCGAAATTCTTTTTAGAGGGAGAGTTGTAACACCTCAATTTTTGGGTAAAAGACCGATGTATCCTTATTTTACTGCTTTCTTATTTTTTCTCAGTATGAAATACGTATATATATCTTTCTATTATTTTATTTGACCGTTTTGAGTGTTTTGCTTTTGATGGGGAAAAATGGAAAAATGACCATTTCATCCCGAATGTACTTGCTTTTGATTTTTCTACATGATACGTTGTTTGATATTACTTGTCAGATTTTATTTGGACTTTTGTGAGATTTGCTCCAGACAGAAAATAATAATTTTTCTGGTCTAAAAATATTATTTTAATTAATTAGAGTTGGGGATCTTACTAAACCCAATTGATTGATATATAAATTAGTTTCAGAATTTTTAGAATTTAACTCGTGTGATAAAATAATTTTTAGTATTATTTTATTACTCAAGATAAATTTTGACAAATGGACCGAGCATCATGTGTGTGCGGGACCCACGTATAAATAAAGTAACCAATAGAAACAAGAAACTTGGACCAATAGAAATAAGACACCTAAGTCAAACTAATAAAGAGAAGTCAACAAAAGTGGCTTGACCATTTTGGACCATTAGATTAAATCTTGGTGGATAAGCTTGAATGATGACCATAGATTTGATGAATGGCTAGATTGAATCTTGGTGGATAAGCTTGAATGATGACCATAGATTTGATGAATGACTAGGATTGAATCTTGATGGATAAGCTTGGATGATGACCATGGATTTGATCAATGGATAGGATTTAAAGATGAATCAATGGCTAGGATTAAGTCAAAAGTTGTAGGTTTGACTTTAGGATTAGTAATTAATTAAGCTTAGTTTGATTAGATTAATTACTTAATTAGCAAATTAATTAAACTAGTTTAGTTATTAAATAATTACAATCTAAATATTAATTAGAGGTGCTAATATTGTTTAGAGATTATAAAATATGTAATTATTTGTCTAATTAACTAGTTATGTAATTAGATAAACAATTAAGTAAACTAGTTTAATTCTTAACTAATTATAATCTAAAATATTAATTAGAGATCCTAATATTAATTAAAGGTTATGGTATATGTTAGTATATATTAGATATATTAGTCATATGATTAGAATGCTAATTAGGATTTAATTAGGATATTTAGCCAAATAAATTTCCTAATTGATTAACATGTAAATAAAACAAATTGAATTCTTAATTAATGAAGGACTTACACGGTTGGGTAGCTGCATAAGGAGGCAAAAATGGAATATTCAAGAACATGTGACAAGGCTTGGAGTAGCCAATAGGAAACAAGCTTGGTGATCAAGTTTTAATCTTGACCCTTGGTGGATTCTAAGGCTTAGATGGAGTCTTGGAGAGTCAATATTGGTGGCCTTTTTGCATGTGATTCCACGGCAATTCATTCTTGGAGGAATTCTATAATTAGTCAATTCATTTTATATTCACTTTTCTCTCAAATGCATTTCCGGCCATGCTTTTAAATAAAAGCCAATTTACCAATTTAAATATATTTGGTCATTTTTTTTTTCTAATTAGCTATCATTTAAAGAAGCAAAATAATAAATAATTCTCACTTTCTCTTAAGTGATTCACGGCCATGCATTTGGAAGCTTATAGGATAAGCTTTACAAAGCTTCTTGAACACACCAACAAGATGTGATCTTAACCGTTGAGTGGATGGGTGGCTAGGATGATTTCCATGTGATTTTAATCACTTAATCTCACCAAAAGACCTCACTAGCAGCAGCTCTTTGGGAGGCTTTCTTCATTTTCATTTTCACCCTTCTCTATGTACAAGTCTTCCATTTTCTCTCCAAAAACACCAAAACCCCAAGCATCTTTCTTCTTCTATTTCTTTCTCACTATTCGGTCATGCTTTTCACCCACATAACCAAACCTCCATAATTTTTCCTCTTCATCTTTCTTAAACCAAAACCATATTTTAAACACTTTTTCTTCACAAGATCTTGCCAAAATCCTATTCTATCTAGTTCAAAATCCATCATTTTTCTTGTTTCCTCAAGGGTAAGTTTGGATTCTTTAATTTAAATTTTGATTTTTAAAATTTTTAACCATGATTGTTCCATGGTTTTTCCATATTAAACCTTGTATGAGTTTTTACTAATTGTTTTAAATTGTTAGGATTTTGTTTGGAGGCTACCCAAATTTCAAGGAGAATGAGGAGACTAACCTAGGTTATTTTGCTTCAAGAGGTAAGAGGGAGATTACCCTCATCAACCATGTGTTGGTGGTGAGGAATGTTTTTGTTCAGTGAAGAATCCATGAGGATTCGGTTTGTGTAATTGTGGTGGTTTGAATTGTTGTGGCTTGTGTTAATTATTTGATTATTTAAGTGTTTTTCGGTTGGTGATTTATTTATTTTTATATGCATGATTATAGCTTTAGAATATTTTGCATGCCTATAGTGTTGAAATATGTGGCATATGTATTGTATGTGTTATTATAATGTTAGAAATGCATGAGTATTCCAAAGAATGCAAAACCCTAGGTTCGGTCATACCATTGAATGGAAGGAATTAAGGTGATTTACAATGTTTTTAATGAATATCAAGTGAATTCAAGTGAATTAGAACAAAGAAATGAATTTTTGGAATTTTATTTATACTATGAGATTTCTACCAACATGCCAAAAAGTGAGAAAAATTAGATTCTAAATAATCTAAGGTAAGTAAGCATGTTAAAGGAAATTTTATCAAAAAGTTTTGATTATTAAAAGTGAAATGGTCGAATTGAATTTTAGAAACTAATTTAAGTATTGTTAGTATTTACAAAGATTATACATTAATTTGAAATATTTTACAAGAGTTGAAAAATATTTTAAATGGTTTTAAATTGCTTAATAATTTTGTTTATTAGTCAAAAACTCATTTATTTGAGGAAAACGGAAAAGAAAATGATTTAAAAAGCTTATGCGATTGAGAAAATGATATAAAATTATTACGCGATTGAGGAAACAGCAAATTATATTTACGCGATTGAAATGTGATATATATTGTGAAAACGACGAGATTTTGAAAATAAAATAAAATTTCTACGCTGATTGACAAAAACAACAAATTTTACTATTGGGCCAATGTGGTGAACCCAGATATATGAGAAGTTATGTTGCGCCAAGTGGGTGCGTATTATGATTTGGTTTTATGAAAAAGATAGTGCGCCAAGTGGGAGCGTACTGTATTTTGAGATTTATGCCATTGAGGGCATTTACATAATTATTTTTGCTATTGAGGGCATTTTTGACATTATTTGAAATCTGAGGGCGTTTTTGTGATTATTTAAAGTTTGATGGCATTTTTATAAATAATGAAAAGTTTGATGGCATTTTTGTATATAATGGAAGTTTAGTGGTGTTTTTGTAAATGATGGAGATTTGATGGTATTTTTGTAATAATTGGAAATTGATGACACTTATATAAATAATTGAAACCTGAGGATATTTTGGTAATTACGCATTTGTTCATACATTGAGTCGTGCCAAATTGGTGATTTGATTGACGAGATGAATAACATCGTGTTGTCGATGTGATAGGCATAGTGTGTTCAGTTCCTGATATGGACTTGGAGTTCATAGTGTGCATTATTCCATATATGGACAGAAGGTAGCTCCTTCTGGGCTGTGGTGCGTGATAACACACTTATGTTCTCGACAAGCACTATCATTAATCAAGTTTTGAGAGGACTATCAGACTGCCTGTAGTATACAATTAATTGACTGTGTGTCTGGGTTGTATGCTATACCATTGTGTTTATTTTTCGTGGGCTATAGACACAAAGTATTGACAGTGCAATAGCAATCACAACGGTCAGCTATAGACACAAAGTTTTGACAGTGCAATAGCTGATCGGGGTAGCCAAAGCTATAGACACAAAGTTTTGACAAAGGCAATATTTGGATTGGTCAAGGCGCATTAATAGAAGTCTCAACTCATTCTCTCGATATCGTTGTGTGTGTTGTAGCTCCATGGAGTAGGATTGTGTCACATTGCATATGTTTATATGTGGTACATTATTATCTTTTATCTGTGATCGTTTACCTATGATCTTTTATTTGGGATATTATCTGTTGATATTGCATTTAATCTTTATTCTATATTATTATGATTTATGGTTATGGCATTTTATATAGTGTGAATTGTTATATCTATCCTGGTAATGTTTTTGTGGTTTATTCGATTACAATATATGCTTATTAGAATTAATTGTAAATCGATAATATGACTAAATTCATGTATTGACAGTGTGTATGGAATGATCTAGTCATTCGTATCATTCTTTGCTAAAGATCGGTAAAGGTGAAAGGGGATCTCACCTCTTTATTGTATTGTTTTGTTTGGTTTGTATTGTTTAAATTCGTAGTAGTAGGCGAAGCGTATTTTGAGGCTTATTGGAGACAATATTCTCAAGATGGTGACAACACAAGAAGTAATCTTCCAAGTTTCAATAGGATGCGATTGGTGAAGAAGCGGAGACAAGTTAGGTTGGGTTTTTCTCGTTAGTGTTATTACCGTGCTATTAGTAGTAACTTTCTTTGGGTTTACTATCTTTTGTTTCTCTGAGTCTGTAATTTTCATGTTTTAATTTATTGTTGATTATTTTGTGATGTATATGGCATATGTATGTTAATCAGTTCAATCTAATTTCATTGTTACTCTTAATTCTTGGTAAGTTTATATTTCTGCGAAAAAGAAATTTTAAAATTTGTATTTTGAAACTCAAGCTTTTATAAAATAATTATAATTGGTTTAAGTTTTTATTTTAAAATGTGACGCCCTAGGGAGGGTGTTACAGAAGTTATCTTCTTCTTCTTCTTCTTCTTCTCCCAGACGCTCAAGGAATCGCAAAATTCTAAATTGAAGTTATCTTCTTCTTCTTCTTCTTCTTCTTCTTCTTCTTCTTCTTCTTCTTTGGCTGAAATGATGAAGCTTTTGGTAATAAATTAATGTCAGATTAATTTCTTTCTTATGCTTAAATGATATATTATCAAGTGGTCATTATATGTATTGTATTTGGTTTCCAATCAATTTAGAAACCCTCCTTATAAAGTGGAGATCTTGATTCAATGTAGACAAGAGGTTGGCACAATGAATGCTTGAGCCCATTTATAAGTTGTGGTGTTAATAAATAATTAAAGGAACTATAATGTAATTATATATATAATCTTAAATGAACTTTGAATGTTGTATTTTGTAATTAGAACCTCCGTTATGCGTGAATTCTGATTGAGTTATAAAAAGAATTAATATTGTGCTTAATTTACTTACCAAGAGTGGATCTCCTACCCAAGTAAATCTTTTTTATTTGTGACCAAGTTTTATCACCTTTATTTTTGTAACAAAATATTTTCCTTACCTCAAAGAATTTTTTTTTCATCAATTCCCTATGAATCGACCTTGGACTGCCGAGAATTTATTACTTGAAATAACCTACACTTAGGTTTGCAACTTATAATATGCATCAATAAATAAGTCTAACATGCCATTTAGGGTATTGCATTTCTCCCTTCTTTTTTAAAATTTTGACCCCAAAATTGTTCACCTGAAAAAAAACAAATCCGGGTAGTCAAGCTGCATGTGGGACTCTAACTCCCAAGTAGCCTCCTCGGTGTCATTGCCAGCCCATATAACCTTCAACAGAGGAATCTGCTTACCTCTAAGCACTTTGACCTCTCTATCCACGATCCATACTAGATGTATACCATAAGACAAATCATCCCTTAACTGTACAGATTCATGTTCTATGATATGCAATGGATTTGGATTATACTTTCTCAACTGAGATACATGAAGAACATTATGAAGGTTAGACAAACTGGGAGGAAGAGCTATCTGGTAAGCTACGGGTCCAACTTTCTTTAGAATTCGGTAGGGACCAAGAAAACGAGGATTTAACTTTTGGGTTTTCAATGCTCTGTCAATCCTTGTTGTAGGAGTAACTCTTAAGAATACATGATCTCCCTCACTAAACTCAAGAGGTCTCTTCCTCTTGTAAGCATAACTCTTTTGCCAACTCTGAGCAGTAACCAACCTATCCTTAATCATCTTAATTTGATTTATGGTCTGCTGGACCAACTCTGGACCTAGGATGGTTCTCTCACCTACTTCATACCAACATAAAGGTGATCTACATTTTTTTCCATACAAAGCCTCATAAGTGTCATACCTATGCTGGAATGGTAACTATTATTATACATAAACCCCACTAGTGGTAAGAACTTGTCCCAACTACCTTGTTGTTCTAAAACACATGCTCGAAGCATATCTTCAAGGGTTTGGATAGTCCTCTATGTTTGCTCATCTATTTGTGGGTGATAAGTTGTACTAAGGCTTAACTTAGTCCCAAAATCCGCCTACAAGGCTCCCCAGAATCTAAATGTAATTCTAGGATCCCTATCTAAAACTATACTTATGGGAACTCTGTGCAACCTAACTATCTCCCTTAGATAAACCTGAGTTAATTTCTCTAGAGAATAGCTAGCTTTCATTGGCAGAAAGTAGACAGATTTGGTTAATGTATCCATTATAACCCAAACGGCATCAAAACCTTGCTAAGTTTTGGGTAAACCCATTACAAAATCCATAGAAATCTTCTCCCATTTCTACTCTGGGATTCCTAAAGATTGTAAAGGTCCTGCTGGCTTCTGGTGTTCAATCTTCATCTTTTGACAAACTAAACACCTTGAGACATACTCTGCTATGTCTCTTTTCATTCTAGACCACCAAAACATCTTCTTCAGATCTTGGTACATTTTAGTGGTTCTGGGATGGATGGTATACTTACTACTGTGAGCTTCCTCTAAAATCCTATCTTTGACCTTTGACTGTCTTGGAACACAAAGTCTATATGTAAACTTTATTATACCATCATTAGTCATATCAAAATCCTCTAAGGTTCCTAAAAAGATTTGCTTATAAATATCCATTAGAGCTTCATCCTCATTTTGAGCTTCTAAAATCTGAGCCCTTAGGTCATTTACTATGTCCACTCTACTCACAAAGAGACTTTGTGGCATCACAGTCACTGCTAAACTCAAATCTTTGAAACTCTAGATAAGTTCACTTTCTTGGATCATCATTCGAGATAAATGTAGGGATTTCCTACTTAGTGCATCAGCCACTATATTGGCCTTACCCAGATGATATTTTAACTCAAAGTCATAATTCTTTAAGAATTCCATCTATCTTCTATGCCTCATGTTCAGCTCCTTCTGATCAAACAAGTACTTTAAACTCTTATGATCACTGAATACCTCAAACTGGACTCCATAGAGATAATGTCTCCAAATTTTTAAGACAAACACTATAGCTGGTAATTCCAAATCATGCGTAGGATAGTTTTCCTCATGTGGCTTTAACTGCCTTGATGTATATGCAACTACTCTCCTATTCTGCGTCAGAACACACCCTAGTCCTATCCTTGAAGTGCCACAAAAGACCTCAAAGTCCTCATGGGGATCTGAAATTACCAACACTGGCGTAGTAGTCAACCTCTTTTGTAACTCTTGGAAGTTATTCTCACAGTCCTGAGTCCACTCAAAAGTACTACATTTTCTAGTTGACCTAGTCAAAGGTAGTGCTAATTGAGAAAAATCCTTGATGAACCTTCTATAGTACCTGGCTAGGCCTATAAAGCTCCTGATCTCGGTCACAGTGGTGTGTCTCTCCCACTACAACACTTCTTCTACCTTGCTAGGGTCCATTGCAATTCCTCCATTACAAATAACATGGCCCAAAAACTGAACTTCTGTTAGCCAAAACTCATACTTGGACAATTTGGCGAACAATTTCTTTTCCTTTAGGATATCTAAAACAATCCTTACATGTTGCTCATGCTCTTCCCTTGTCTTTGAATAGATAAGGATGTCATTAATAAACACTACCACAAACTGGTCTAGGTAAGGTCTAAAAACTTTGTTCATGTAATCCGTAAACACTGTGGGAGCATTCATCAACCCAAAAAGACATCATAAGATACTCATAATTCCTATACCTAGTTCTAAAGGCGATCTTAGGGATATCCTCTCCCCTAACTCTAATTTGATGATGCCCAGATCTTAGATCAATTTTGGAAAACATTGTAGCTCCTCTTAACTAATCCATCATATCATCTATTCTAGGCAAAGGATACTTGTTCTTAATGGTCACCTTGCTCAACTACCTGTAATCAACACACAACTGCATAATACCATCTTTATTCTTTACTAACAGCACTGGTGCTCCCCACGGAGAAACACTAGGCCTAATGAATTGCTTATCCAGCAACTCCTCTAATTGTTTCTTGAGTTCAGCCAACTCTGAGGGTGTTGTAGATATAAGTCCTGTACCCAACACTAAATCTATAGTAAACTCTATTTCTATCTTCGGTGGTAACTCAACTATGTCACTCGGAAACACCTTAGGGTATTCCCTCACCACAGGTAAATTGTCTCGACTCTGCTTAACCTCTACCTCTAATGAGAAAAGAAGAACATATCCTAGGGCTCCTTCTACCAAATAGTGATTAACCTGATTAGCATCGAGATAGGCAAACTATGAAGAAACAATTCTAGTAGGAATATCAGACAGAAAAACTAGGTTTTATCTGAACAATTCAAAATCACATGATTGGATAACAACCAATTCATACCAAGAATGACATCAATGTCCACAAGGAGTAAACAAATAAGGTTTACAAGGAAAACTCTATCCTCGATTCTTATACAACAGTCAAGACATATTCTTGAGGTTATGACTGGCTTACTAGTGGATATGGAAATAGATAAGTTATATGATAACTCTGACATAGGCAAATCCAACATCCTTACACAATAATTATAAACAAAGGAGTGGGATGCTCCTGAATCATACATGACATTTAAAAGATGATTATGAATTATGCCTTTACCTTGGATTAGGTTGGAAAAATGGGCCACCTCTGTTCCACCTAGAGTGTAAACTCATCTCTTGGCTAGGTGCATCTTCCTTGTGCTGAGGACAAGCTCTGGAGAAATGCCCTGGCTGCCCACATGTAAAACACAAAGACTGGCCTGCAAGGCACTTGTCTCTATGTGCCTTCCCACATACAGCGCATTGTGGTGCCTTAGGGCACTGCTTGCTTTTTGCTTTAGGGTTGCTTGCCTTAGAAGCACCCTGTTTGTTCTTATTGTCCTTTCTCTTTCTTTTTAGGACTTCTTGCGCCCTTTCCTCTGATAAAGAACTGTTGACTTCTGACTCCACAATCCTATATTTGTTAACCAAAGCAGGAAAGTCTCTAATCTCCACCGGTCTCACCATACCTCTAATCTCCTTCCTCAAACCAAATTCAAATTTCAAACATCTCTATTTCTCATCCGGGTGATAATGGAAATGAGAAGAGAATTTTTCTAATTCATCATACTTGGCCACATACTGGCCTATAGACATGTTTCCTTGTTTTCGCTCCATAAACTCTACTTCCTTGTCATCGTGTAGAGTTTGAGAGAAAAACTTCTCCAGGAAAGCTATCTTGAAGACTTCCCATGACATCGGGATGTCAGCTGCTTCAAGTACCATTTTGGTACTTTCCACCAATGCTCCGCCTTACCTTTCAGCATATATGAGGTGAAGATCACTTTTTGCTCTTCTGAGCATACTATTGCATCAAAAATCTTCTCCATCTCACTAATCCACTCCTCAACCTTTGCAGGATTGTACTTTCCTCTATATAGTGGAGGGTTCATCTGACGAAAGGCTATCAAGTCCAGGAAATTCTAATTCCTTCTGACTTGGTTGCCTCTTGCGAATGGCAATCAGGTAGTGTAGACTGTTGAGATGGATTTGCTTCCATTCTCTCAAGCATTCTAGTCATAACACTAGCCATAACCTTAATGGCTTCAGCCATATCTGGACTCAGTGGGGCCAACCTCTCTGCTTCTGTGGATCATCTGTTTGGTTCCATAGTTTCTTGTACACACAAAAACAACGTATATTAAGTTGTAGTCTCAATACCATGTAACCGTGTAACAGAATCTAGTAACAACCAATCTAAGGCAAATCATGCAATTCTATCATCACATTTAACACATGAAACAAGAAAAGCACAATTTCTAAGAAAGAACTTCTATAAGCCTAAGCATAGTCAGTCCATGCCTCAGCTCAGCAGGATGAACTGCTCTGATACCATAATGTAACATCCTAATACTAATATCTTAGTATATACATCATACAAGAGATATTTAGCATTACAATGTACATACTAATGATATGCTTAGATCTATAATATTTGTTAAAGACACTATAGAGAGCCATATGAAATGTAGAATACAATATTTATATCATAATGTATCAAATTACATATACATCATTAGCCTTAGTAAAGGCTTGAAGTATTACACAACCTTATACATTTCAAAAGAGATACTAAAAGTACAACAATTGAAACATAAAACATAAACTAATCTAATCTTTAGCTTCTTTCTTCTTCTTACCCTTGAAAGAAGTTTCTCCTGGAATTACATGATACACAGCGGGGTGAGAAACTATATTCTCAGTATGAGTAATCAAAACCAGACATGCATAACATAGATAAACATAATCTCAATAACTACTAAGGAAATATGTTTAAAGCTATCTACAAGGTCTAACTATAGAATTTAAATAAACCAAGTTAGTATACATATCATACATACATCTAGTTCAACTTAGAACTAAAATTTAAATCTTAGGAATTAATGGTTTAATGTGTTATTTTGTGGGAAATAGAGGTATCTCCTCACATTACACATATCCTGGCATGTTGAGAAGTTCAGTCTAAGTTCTAATTTTGAAGAATCTTATGGACCCCTACTTAACTCCTTTAGCCTTGGCACTATTGAAATATCATGGTTATGTCCTTCCTCAATTGAGCCTGTCAGACACCCTTCAATCTCCCTTAGCCTTCATGAATGCTGTCAAAGGATACTCACAAAATCAACACTACCAATCTTTCCTATACATACTAGGTATAATTCTCTTCTTGAAAACTATCCCTAATTGTACCATAACATACCTTAGGAAACATATATTAATGATCCCATCTAGTCCAGAACTTTAAAAACATTACAAATGACAATTTTAAAGTTCCTAGTACTTATGTCGCAGCACTAACTTGGGTACACCGCGACACCCAATTCACGGGTTTTAGTACTGATGTACCATCTCTTTCACGCCGTGGCACGGCATTCTTCACGCTGTGGCACATGCTGCAAAAACTGTCCTCACACTGCGGCGTAACTCCTCACGCTGCGGCACTCAAGGCTTGTTCATCTTCACGCTACGACACGACGTTTCTCACGCCGCGGCGCACCTAGCAGAACCCAGGTTCTATAAAATTCTGTAGACCATGGTACTATTCTATTAGTCTTTTTCTCAATTTTGGCCATTCTAAATTAGTTTCTCAGTGATTTTAAGTCCCTAACCAGTTTACTAACACATAGGAAACATAAATCACTAACTTAAACCTCTCAATTTGGATTAATGCACCAAAATCTACCTAGGGTGACCTAACCCCTAAATTGGGATGCAAAGGCCTACATGACAAATTCTAAGCTTCTATCTCATAATTATGCTTTGAACAAGTCACAATGACCAAAGAAATTCAATCATACAACCAAAACACATCAAACAACTCTAAAACTCAATTTGGCCTATTAAGCAACCTAATTGCACAAATAAAGGAAAGAGTAACAAGAAGTAGATTTAATCACAAAACCCCTACCTTTGACAGTTGAGTAAAGATTCAAGTTTATTCAAACCTTAGATTTTCCTTTGGCTTTCCTCTTTCTCTCTTCCTCCTTAGCCTCTTTTTCTCCTTCTTTCCTTTCTCTTGGCAACTTTTCTATTTCTGCTTTTTGAAATAAGTTGGCCGTGAGAGATGCCTTTAAAAGGGGAAATTAAAGACTCATATGGCCTTTAGGCTAAAACTGGTAAAATCTCAATCTACTAAAAATACTCAAATTTAGCTATATCCAGATTTCTAACTTCCAACAACTTTAAAATAAATACTAAGATTCATATAAAAATTCGTTTCAATATTATCTGATATTTTCATATTTGCTACTAGTCAAACCAGCTATAATTAGATAACCAATATGCTTAAAAATGTCAAACTAGCTCAGTTTACTTTGAAACTTTAACTATAACTTGTTATATATATATTTGTGACCTAGAAATAAATTATCCATATTTATTTCCCTCTCCTAAGCAATTAATGCTATTATCTGAGTCATGTTAAGTTACTTTTCACAGTCCGGATTGCAACTAAGTACCTAAATTGGCTCAGATTATTACAAAAATAAACATACATGTTAAGTAAGTCATATGCTACCTTTTGAACACATAAATAAGTCTAACATGTCATTTAAGATATTACAATTCCCACATATTGGGCTCGAAGATCTGCAATGGCAGCGAGGATCCAATCTTTATTTGTGGCTAGAGCCTCTTCCATAATTATATTAGTAGGGGCAGCATGAAGTTCTTCTTCTTGTGGGGCTGTATCATGCCCAACACCATAAACCCAAGCACCATTAACCATCTTTATTTTTATGCGATTTATGGAAGCCTGTGCAAATTTATTGTAACCGATAAGCGAAATGACTCCTTCATCACCTAACCTCAACTTGTACTAATTCAAAATTTTAGCGATAACTGTAACACTCCAACTTTTGGGATAATTACAATATAGTCCCGAAATGTACTATTTTGTGAATTCTGTGAGCAGTAAATTAAATTTGACTGTTCCGTGAGTGTACTTGACTGTTGTATGTGATTTGCTCCGAGTCAAGAAAATAAAAATTTTCTGGCCGAAAAAATCTTATTTTAATTAATTGGAGCTGGGGGATCTTACTAAACCCAATTCTGATTGATATATATATTAATCTCGTAATTTTTCAGATTTAACTGTGCAATAAAATAATTTTATATTGTTATAATATTATTTTGTATTATAGTACCTACTGTCTCAAAAACAGTAAAAATCTGCTTCGGTTTGACCACAGATCTTTAAAAGTACTGTGGGACCCACGTTTAGGAAAAACAGTCAACTGTGCTGACTGGACAAATTCTAGCCAATGAGAGCAAGTCAACGAAAGTAGGCTTGACTTTCTAAACCAATAGGAAAAGGTCAACGAAGGGAGCATAGACTTTCTTTTGGACCGTTGGATGAAGACTTAGTTAGGAAGCCTTTAACCTTAGTCGTTGATCTAATCAATGGTGAGATTAGAATGCTAGTTTTATGACCAATTGATGTCTACCTTAGATGTAATCTATGGCTAGGAATTAAAGATGAATCAATGGTTAGAATTAAGTCAAAAATTGTAGGCTTGAATTTGGTTAGTAGCTAATTAAGCTTAATTTGACTAATCTAATTACCTAATTAACAAACTAAGTGAACTAACGCTTAATTCTTAATTAATTATAATCTAAATACTAATTAGATATTCTAATATTGATTAAAGATATAATATATGTTAATATATATTAAACTAATTGATTATATGATTAGAATGTTGATTTAGTTTTAATAGGATAATTAACCTAACTAATTACCTAATTAATTAGCATATAATTAGGAGTAAATGGAAAACAATTAAGCCTCTAAAAACTTGAAGAGCCACACGGTTTTCAACAGCCAAGGAGGCTTGTTGGTCAAGTTCTACTAGCTTCTTGAAACCTCCAAATGGTCATAAACCATGTGCACCATCATGTGCATTTAATTGGATATTTACTTAGCAAAATCAAACACTCAACCTCACCCAAAACGCCACTCACGGCAGCAGCCCTTTAGTTTGCCCTCTTCACTTTTATTTTCACACTTATCTTAATTAAGCTATTCATTTCCTCTCCAAAAATACCAAGAACCCATGCATACTTTTCCTTCCTTTTCTTTCTCTCTAATTCGCCAAGCCTCACCCCACACAACCAAACCTCTATAATTTTATCTCATCATATTTCCTAAACCCAAATCCTATTCTAAACACTTTTCATTCACAAAGTTTTTCCAAAATCCTACTCTATCTTGTCCAAAATCCAACCTTTTGCTTACTTTCTTAAGGGTAAGTTTTGTTTCTTTAGTTCAAAATTTGATTTCTAATTTTTTTAACCATGATTGTTCCATGATTTTTCAATATTAGACCTTGTATGTGTTTTTACTAATTGTTTAAGAATTTTAGGGATTTGTTTGGGAGATTGCACGAAATTTCAAGAAAGAAGGAAACTAACCGATTAATTGTCTTCAAGAGGTAAGAGGGAGATTTAATCTCATCAACCTTAAGTGGTGATGGAAAAATGGATTTGATTGTGTATGAAGAATCCATAAGGATTCGATTTGTATGGTTGTTTATGGCTTTTATTATTTTTGTGATTGTTTAGATGCTTTCCTATTTGTGATTTATTTTGCTATGCATGATTATAGCTTTCATTATTTTTGCTATGCATGTTTATGGTTTTAAATAAATTGTATGTATTTTGTATGTGATTATATAATTGCATGTGTTTATAATTATATAATTATTAAAGTAGGATGTGAATAACATGTATGGTTTGCATGAGTGTTCCAAAGAACATATTATAAGGCTCACGGCCTTACATCCAAACCGAGAACCAAAATGTTCTCAGTAATTTTTTTTAAATTACTAATTTGAGGAATCTAGGTAAAATAATCAAATTAAAGTTGATTTAAGTTAATTATGGCCAACATGCCATTTAGTGTATAATTAAATGCCATTTTATTTTGATTTGGCCAACATGCCATTTTATTTACTAAGATAGGTTAGGTAATCGTTTTACAATATAAATTGATTCTAATGAATCATTGAGAAAATAAAAGGAATAAATTCAGTTTTAGAATTTTAACTTAGCAGAAATTAGTTTAAATAAGAATTAAATTAGACGCTTGAAAAATACTAACGTAGAGCTCATTCCATAAATTTTGAAGCGCGTTAGTAAGTTTAAAAGTGAAATTATTGGGTAAAAATAAAATAAACTATATTTAGAGAAAAACGTTAAAAATACCTTATACTGATTTTATAGGAAAAATACTGCCAAAATTTATTAAAATCAAACGCATAAAATGAAAAGATTCCATACTATATTTAGAACACAAGAAAAATACTCTACGTATTTTAAAAGTATTAGATATAGTTTTACACATATTGAAAATAATAATTATAAGCTATTCGGTTAAGAAAATGAATTAAAAATCCTACGCGATTGAGAAAATGATTTAAAAAAATTTTGTGATGTTTAAAAATGTCAAAATATATTTACGCGATTTAAAAATGTTTGTGAAAACAACGAGATTATGAAAACGCGATAAAATTCCTACACGATTGAAAGATACTGTGAGTTTTGCTGTCGGGCCAAAGTGGTGGACCCAGACATGTTGTGGTGTAGTATTGTCAGGTGGGACGTACTATACTTTGATATTTTGTGACTAAGGGCATTTTGGTAATTTTTTGTAATTATGGTAAAATTTGGATAATAAAGGTATTTTTGTCATTTTAGATCATACTTAGAGTGTTGTGCCAATTTGGGTTATAATTGGTGATTGATTGACGAGGCGAATTACACCGTGTTTGGTGTGATAAGCATAGTGTGGTTCATTTATGAACTTGGAGGCATTAGTGTGCGGAGGATCCCATATGTGGACAGTGGTAGCACCTCTGGGCCGTGGTAACAGGCAACACACTAATGATCTTGACAAGCACTATTCTTAATCGAGCTCATGAGGGGACTATTAAGTACTATGCTTGTGGTACACGATGTTGGACTGTGTACTGCTACACGATGTTTTGGACTGTGGGCTATAGACACAAAGATTGGACAGTGCAATAGTTTGGTTGGGCAGCCATAAAGTATTATTAGTTTCTATTCGGATCATTCCCTCAGATATCCGTGTTTAGCTCCATGGAGTAGGAACGAGTCAGTGTGTGTATCATTCATCATCTGCATTTTAAATGTTTATTATGTTCATGCATTATTTGCATTTTACTATTCATGCATCCTCTGCACTTTACTGTTTACCATATTCTGTGATAAATTGTATGATATATTACTTTAATATATATTGTATGATATGATGATATATGTTATTTAATATATATATATTGCTTTGTTATATTATGTATGATGTATTAAATTGTTATACTATATATGATGTAATAGCATGTGTTATTGTAATATCTGCTTGCCATTATAATACCTGTTTGTATTGTCATTTTCTTAATTGCCATGCGGGTAATGATGCTAATTGTCTCACCTCTTTATTGTATTGTTCTGTTTTGTTTTCTACTTTATGTTTATATCATCGAAGACTAGAATGGCGGCAAGACGAGATCAATTAGGTTTCTTTAGACTTCAGTTTCTCGAAGGCGCTGAGGCTTGGTATGTCCACTGGGACACAGGACACATAGAGTACAGTGGTAATATGACTTTATCAGTAAGTAGGACTCAACATGGGGTTATTACTACACGTTATACGGTTGCTTTCGTAGAGATCATTTTACCTATTAGGGAGTTGTGGGACGAGTTTCACTATACCCCTGAGAGAACTTCGATACACTTTTGGGTCGAATTTCTATCGGTCAAGACATTCCTAACTAAGGAATTTGTCTTATGACGAGGGCTCATATCTTAGGTGTTATGTTTGAGTAGTATACTGTCTTTTATTGTTTCTATTAAATCTTAATAGTTGTAAATTAATTGTATACTTCAGACAAGAATCACATGTATATTATGATGAGTTTATGTTTGTTATATTTTGTGTTCCATGTTATTTTATTTAAATGTTATAATTATAAAAAGAAAAAAATATATATACCACAAATATTATTCAAGTATCAAGTGTTTTACAACTTGGGTAAGGATTTTATTTATTTTTATTTTTCTGCATCATAAATGTGACATCCCCAAAAAGGGTGTTACAATAACCATGGCATATGGAAGGTCCATCATCAACTTATCCTATGCTTTCTTCATGTAATGCATGTACTTGGCTGTTGGACAATGAATACATGTTTTGATGATAACAAACATGAAGATGATGACAAGATCATGTCAAAGACCAAGTCCAAAAGAAGATTAAATGGTATAGCTTATAAGACATAGGGTCTTTATGTAAGAAGCCTTATGGATATCTCAAATATGTTTTCAATTCTTTACAAATGGTTTTCACATGCTAAAATACTCAACAAACAAGTTTTGAAAAGTTATTTATGGTGGTAGTTCAAATTTATGAAAAATAGCCAAGTTTAAGTTTTGCAAAACTGACATTTGGTTACTCTTTTAATCATATTTTTCAAAATACTTTGAGTTTTGTTTTAAAACTTCTTCATTCGAAAATAGACTCAAATATCTTTCTAATGAGTGGTCATTTACTTTAAACGGATAAGAAATGAAGAAGTTATGACTATTTAAAGTCAGTTTTCGAAACCAGAGTGGTTTATTCAAATAAGGGATGTGTTATTCGAATAACACACCCCAAAAAAGTTCCAAAACATATTTTTAAAGATTTATTCGAATAAAAAATGTGTTATTCGAATAACATGACCTAGAAAACATTCCAGAACATGATTTTGAAGATTTATTCGAATAACAAATATGTTATTCGAATAGAGGTGTTCAGGAACATAACTTTTGAAAGGAATTATTCGAATAACACACAGGTTATTCGAATAAACACGAGCAGAAACACACAACGGCTATTTTCTATGCTTTTAATGTGATATTAAATGATACCCGATGACTATTTTCTTAAGAACACTATAAATACATGTTTTTGAGACATCTTTTAGCACACCCAATTATCTGAAACAATTCTTTCTTGCTTTAATTTGTGATTCATATTTTACCAAATTTATGTGCTCTTTTTTGCCAAAATTTGAGATATCCTTTGAGAGCTTCATAGAGCTTCAAATTGTATTATCTACAATTGTGAGAGTTTCTCTTTTCTATACATTCTGATTTGTTGTAAAGGAGTGAGGCATCCATCACAGAAATTGTAAGGGTCAGGTATCCCTAACTGTCGAGGCTCGAGCACAAAAGGTGAGGTATCCTAAGGTGTGGTGAGTTCTCTGTTGTGTAAAGGTTTCCAGTACCTGTTCAAGCTTGAAGTGATAGTGAAAAATCTCAAGTGGTTTACTTGAGGACTGGATGTAGGCCATAAGTAGTTAGTGGCTGAACTAGGATAAATTCAGTGTTTACTCTTCTCAACTCAAACTCCTTTATTTCTTGTATTTTAATTATATATACTTGAGTTAAATTTGATATCTACTTTATTTGTTTAATTTATCCTATAATCCAAGTTATTTTTGAGTAATCAATAATAGTTAGACTTATTCCACTGTATGTGTTGATTGAATTTATTAAAATACATAATTTCTCAAAGTTATTTTAAAAATTTGTAATCACCCAATTCACCCCCCCTCTTGGGTGATGGTTGCCATGACTAACAAGTGGTATCAGAGCTTCGTGCTCTGTTAAAAGCTTAATTGCTTGGAGTTAAGATCCTTGTTTGTTTGGCAACCATTAAAACATTTTCAAAATGGAAGGTTTTGAAATTGATAAACCACTATTCTTTGATGGTGTGAATTTTGTTTATTGGAAAGCTAGAATAGAATTTTATATGCAATCTATTAATCTTGATTTATGGGATGTTGTGCTTAATGAATTTACTCCTAAACTAAAATAATATTGGAATGTTTATGATAAGAAATGTTTTTATTTGAACATTAGAGCTATGCAAATTTTGAGAAGTGGTTTGAATGATGAAGCTTATGCTAAAATTAAAAATTGTTCTAGTGCTAAAGATATATAGGATGCTCTTGATGCTATCTATCTTGCTAACAATGATTTTTTGTATAAAGTTGTATATAAAGAGCAAGAAGAGCAAAAGTCATTGAAGGAATCTTGTTATGAAAAATATCCTCAAAATGGTGCTTAATTTGAAGAAGAGGCAAAGCAAAACAAAATTGATGAGGAAGAAGGTGATACTCTTATAGAGCTAAGTACGCTAGAAATTGAAACTACCTCCTATATGGCTAAAAAGGACTTTGAGGTAAATAATTCTAAACTAGATTATAGTCCTTCCTATGATGAGTTACAATGTGCATATAATGAATTGTATGATGGTTTGTTGAATTTAGAAAAGAAAAACTTATCGTGTTTGGAAAACATTTCCTCCATTGAAAATAAAATTGAAACTTATTCTATGTTTGTCAATGAGAATAAAATTGATATTATTCCACATAAAAATTCAAGCAAGGCTTATGGCAAAAATAATATAGAATGTAATAACAACAAAAAGCTTAAGTTTTCCAAAGATGATCTTCAAAGGACCAAGCCATCATTAAATTTAATTGTTTGCAATTTTTGTGGTCATCTAGGACATATTTCTCATTTATGCAATTATAGAAGAAATCCTTATATGATAAATTGTATGGTATGAGTTTCTAAAAATCTTAAAGGCCCTCGTACTAACATTCAAGGACCCAAAATGAAGTGGATACCAAAATGTCCTCCTAGTGTTTCAATTTTGTAAAAGAGTTCTCAAAAGGATGGATAAATTAGTCAAAAAAAAGGATGAATCATCAAGGAGAATGCTTCCAAAGCCCAATAGTAGAAACTTTGATCAAAGAAGGAAGACGACTTCAACCAAAGCTTCTCAAGTACAAAATTTAGAACTTGTAAAGTTCAAAACTCCAAAAAAGAAGCAATGGATAAGAAAAAGTATTCCCTTAATTACCAAGGCTAAGGTATCAAAAACTTTTACCTCTTCTGCACACTCATAAGTAAAGTCAATGAATTTGAGGTATATTTCTTGTAGGCCTTAAGTGATTAATTGAATCATATGTATTACGTAAAATTTGAATATTATATATAGTACATGATTATATTCTTGTTACACCCTTTGCTTACTGTCTTGCATATTTCTTATTGATAGGGTATTCTATGCCTAAGTATGTTTACTATATTTTAAATTGTCTATATACCATGAAAGTAAGCATATTGTCAACTATGTTCTTAATGGCAATTGGTTATTTAACTTGTTGTGCTCAGTTTACATACTATGAAAAATTAATCTTTATGAGAGCATAATGGATTAATAGTCAAAACCAACACGCAAGGACTTAAGAAAATCTGGGTACCAAAAGTCAAAAATTGAAGTGTATTGTAGGTGTACTTGTTGAAGGCCAAGAGCTGAGTTTAGCATCTTGAAAGTGGTCACTGCAAGTACAAGACCGGAAATAATTCCAAGCTTTCTTCTTTGTCTCTGTAAAGCTTGGACTTGCAATCTTTGGATAAGTGAAACTTGTATTATGTTTTTCTAGCTTTATGTCTTGAAAATATTTCTACATGTTAATATGCTAGATAAAGTATGCTCACGGTTTGAAATGACATGTTTGATGATAATATCCTTGAGCTTGTTTAATCATGACTTAAAATGTTTGTTTTAGATGTTTTTTTTATCTTGTTTTATCCCTTTCTAACATGATCTTTGGTTGACTTAAAATGTCTATGTAAGAATTAGAAATTTGTGACCATATATTTATGTTCTTTCTTGTTTTTTATCAATCATATATATAATTGAATACTTATGTTTATTGCTTTGTCATTGATTTATTACTCTTAAATTATTACTGAATTGAGCATTGGAGATATCCCCAAATTCTCTTTTTGCAGGTAAACCATCTTCAGGTAAGTCTCTAACTCTGAAATTGCATCTTTTGAACATGTTAATATTTTTCTGATAGGTTTATTTGAATAAACCTGTGGTTATTTGAATAAACTCCATTCTGTTGCTAAGAAAATATGTTCCATATAAGTTTTATTTGAATAAAACTCCATTTATTCGAATAACTGAGTCAAGTAACCATAGTTGTATTCCCTTTTATCTGTCTCATTCGAATAACTCATTGTTATTCGAATAAATGTGATGCACGTGCCTCTGTTTTTATGTTTTATTCGAATAAATAATAATCTATTTGAATAAACCTGAAGTGGTTTTTCTGATCCTGTGTTTTATCTTCCCTGCCTTATTCGAATAAGCTAGCCCCTATTCAAATAATGCCTTTTCAAGGCATTTATTCTTTGTTTTAGTTATTCAAATAACTATATAGTTATTCGAATAAATGCTTAACAGGCTGTTCCATCTCAGAACCAGTTATTCGAATAAACACAGAGTTATTCGAAATAACGTCTGACTGAAATGTCACGACCTTTGATCTCCACGCTAATCTATTCAAATAACATTCTTGCTATTCGAATAAACACGGATTATTTGAAAGGTTCTGCTGTTTTTCCCTTCATTTCTCAAGAATTTGTTGTATATGTTGAATTCTTTGTAATTAGACTAAAAATACAAATGCTTAACCAAATGTAATTAGCTATTCTTTTGATAAATATATGTACTTGGCTAAATTGATCAATGAAATAAAATATCTTTTGCCCTTGTGAACTCATTTTATTGTTTTATTATTTTGAATGTTTATTTGCTTATGAATTTGGCATAATGACTAACCTCTATGGATCTAAAATTAATGGATACCAAAGAAAGTACTTTGAATTGTATTGTAGGGTGATAACTACCTCAAGTAAACATTTAAATGGAATAAGTTTATTCAACTTGAGGATAGTAAAGTTTAAAAGGATTCAACTTTTAAAAGGGGTGCAAAAAATCTCTATTCCTTCATGAAAACTTGAAGCTTGGAAGTTGGAGTCACCTACAAAAACTCAAAGAGTACATTTTTAGTGATATCAATCTACTATCCTTATTCATGCTTTAAATTGAATATCATGTGATATTTGGGAAACTAGAAACTTGTTTTACGCCTTAACATGCCTTAAGTTGTACTTCTCTAGCATTATGCCTTGAAAGTGTCTTTACATATGCTAACATGTTGCACCTTATTTGGAATAACATGTTTTATTGTACTATATTTGTTCTTGAGTTTGTAGCCAATTCTCTTTGTTCAAATATGAAAATTCACATGCTCATAAGTAGTTTTAATCATTTCTCTTTGATGCTTAATTGTCTTATATGCTTACTTAGAGATTAGAAAGTTAAAAGTTATATGTATTCTTGTTTGAAATTGCTTGATATGCTCATATCTTGAAAACAAGAAGTGAATGATTCATCTTGTGCTTTGAACTTGCCTTTGAACTTTAATGTAAGAAACTTGTATCATGTATGCATATTAGATTTTCTTAACATGCTTTATATGATCAATATTTGGCTAAAAATGCCTAAATATGTTTTGATGATGGTCAAGTCTTTCTTGATAAACTTGAATATTACTTTGAAAATGCTTGAACTATGCTTTTGGATTAACGTGCATATATCCTTCTTTTGCTCTAGTTGATAATGTGGTACATGTTTTACATTATATATCAACCTAAATTATGCTTATAAATGAGATTAAATGATATTTGATGCTAACCTATGTTTTTGAGAACTTTTAGAGTTAGCTTTGCAAGTGTCTCCATATAGTCGTCCAATATTGAAATATTAAGCATAAATGGATAACGAGAAGAGTTGAATGAAGAGGGACATGAGGAGACTTTCTTCAAGTGCAATGGAATAAAGAATTCAAAGGAAGAAAGCGCAACCAATAAATAAGGAGCATCACTCTTTATCTAACTCGATAAGTATCTCTATCCCTTAGCTTTTGTCTTATTCTATATGTTATGGATTGTATGATACTTGTTAATAAATTAATCCTAAATGATTAGATGCTTTCCTTACAAAAGAAGTATGCTTAGCATTGACAAAGTGCCTAATGGGATATTAACTTGCTAATTTTGTCATTGTATATAGGGTGGATGATGTTAGTTATATACATGCTTTAATCCTTATAGCATATGTCATCAAGGTGAATGTTTGATATCTATGATTCTTTTTATCCATGGCTAACATATGGTAAAATACTAAGAAATTGGCAAATGTAATTAGACTGCACATGTAAATGATTGTTTTCATGACTATATAATGTAATTGGCTGATCAATGAATGAATATATATTCCTTTGAACTTCTTTGTTATTGATGTGCTGAATATTGTGTTTATCTTGCTAAATTTATATTATTAGACTTTGTTTTAGCTCTATGCTTTCTCTTGCCCCATCTTTTTGATTATGACAAAAGGGGGAGAAAAAGCTTGAGTACTTATAATTTGAAAATGTTTTTTGAGAAAAGATAGGTAAAACTAAAATGGATCTTGGGATTCCAAAAGTAAGGGGGAGCTACGCACATCTCTGATGTAAATCACCTCTTATGAAAAAGAGGGGGAGTAAGTTTCTCTAAAAACTTTGTGGATTCTAATTTAATTAAACTAACTCTTTTCTCATTGATAGTTTATCATCATTAAAAAGGGAGAGAATGTAATTGACTGTTCGACAATGAATGCATGTTTTGATGTTAACAAACATGAAGATGATGACAAGATCATGTCAAAGACCAAGTCCAAAAGAAAATTAAATGGTATAGCTTATAGGACTTAGGGTCTTTATGTAAGAAGCCTTATGGATATCTCAAATATGTTTTTCAAATTTTTACAAATGGTTTTCACATGCTAAAATACCTAACAAACAAGTTTTGAAAAGTTATTTATGATGGTAGTTCAAATTTATGAAAAATAATCAAGTTTGAGTTTTGCAAAACTGACCTTTGGTTACTCTTTTGATCATATTTTTTAAAATACTTTGAGTTTTATTTTGAAACTTGCTTCATTTGAAAATAGACTCAAAGATCTTTCCAATGAGTGTCATTTGCTTTAAACGGATAACAAATGAAGAAGTGATGAATATTTAAAGTCAGTTTTTGAAATCAGAGCGATTTATTCGAATAAGGGATGTGTTATTCGAATAACACACCCCAGAAAATGTTCCAGAACGTGTTTTTAAAGATTTATTCGAATAAAAAATGTGTTATTCGAATAACACGACCCAGAAAACATTCCAGAACATGATTTTGAAGATTTATTCGAATAATAAATATGTTATTCGAATAGAGGCATTCAGGAACATAACTTTTGAAAGGATTTATTCGAATAACACACAGGTTATTCGAATAAACACGAGCAGAAACACACAATGACTATTTTCTAAGCTTTTAAAGTGATATTAAATGATACACAATGGCTATTTTCTCAAGAACACTATAAATACATGTTTTTGAGACATCTTTTAGCAATACCCAATTATTTGAAACAATTCTTTCTTGCTTTAATTTGTGATTCATATTTTACCAAATTTATGTGCTCTTTTTCACCAAAATTTGAGATATCCTTAGAAAGCTTCATAGATCTTCAAATTGTATCATCTAATCTTGTGAGAGTTTCTCTTTTCTATACATTCTGATTTGTTGTAAAGAGGGTGAGGCATCCCTCAAAGAAATTGTAAGAGTGAGGTATCCCTGACTATCGAGGCTCGAGCACAAAGGGTGAGGTATCCTAAGGTGTGGTAAGTGCTCTATTGTGTAAAGGTTTCAAGCACCTGTTCAAACTTGAAGTGATAGTGAAAAATCTCAAGTGATTTACTTGAGGACTGGACGTAGGCCACAAGTGGTTGGTGGCTGAACCAGGATAAATTCAGTGTTTGCTCTTCTTAACTCAAACTCCTTTATTTATTATATTTTAATTATATATGCTTGAGTTGAATTTGATATCTAATTTATTTTTTTAATTTATCCCATAACCCAAGTTATTTTTTATTAATCAACAATAGTTAGACTTATTCCGCTGCATATGTTGATTGAATTTATTAAAATGCATAATTTTTCAAAATTGTTTTAAAAATTTGTAATCACCAATTCACCCCCCTCTTGGGTGATGGTTGCCATGATTAACAATGCATGATATAGAGGGGCCAGTTAAAGTGTAATTTCTGTTTTGTGACCCAAAGCAAGAAGATGTCCTCTTCCTCAACCAAAGCATAGTTGCTCACTCTCGGAGCTAAAATATGTGCCAACACATAGTGGAGAAGATGATCCTCTACCTTTAGAATTCTTGCAGTGAATGACCCATTTGGAACTTCATTGCCTGGTTGTATCGTGCTCCTAACAGCCTCCTCTCTAACATACCCTTCCCAATTTTTGTGATTATTTTCCTTGAAAGTTACTGCAAAGTGATTCAAACTAAAATGAAGAGTCCAATCATTGGGTCTAACAATAATCCTATGCCTCTTGAGCTCAGAGATCAAATTTGCTCTAGATATACTCATATTGTAGTAAAAGGCTTTGGTGGGTTCAAGATAGTACTCACATTTTGTCGTGATAGTGGTTTTCAGACCATGGTTTAACGCCCTTTTTTGGGAGAGAACGTCACATCATTATTTACGATGCGAAAAACAAAAGTATAAAGTTAGACTCAGTTCATTATATTATAGATAAACTTGCTTGGTTGAAAACATATAAATAAATTAACGAATATAATTTTTTCCCTTTAATACTAAAAATGATAAAATAAAGTGACGAGACACAGTTATAGCAAAGGGTAAAATAAAAGTAAACTATAGATTCGAATAACTTACATAAATATATATAATCATATTAAACTTGTTTAGTTACAACACCTGATATACAAAAAGCAAAGCTATGCATGCCCTAAAAGATTATACATGTACAGCCCACCAAAAAGATAAGTCATCAGGCCCCAAAAAGAACACAGATAGCCATCAGTAGCTATCGATAGTATCAGACCCTAAGAAGACAGAGAAGGAACCATGTCAAAATCCTCCTCAGGGTCTTCCTCGTCAAAGGAGACTCTCATCAGAGCCACCGAGTTGTGGGCCGGGGCTCGAGCA
This sequence comes from Ormosia semicastrata, assembly GCA_029884595.1. Taxonomy (NCBI): domain Eukaryota; kingdom Viridiplantae; phylum Streptophyta; class Magnoliopsida; order Fabales; family Fabaceae; genus Ormosia; species Ormosia semicastrata. Next base: position 34,462,506 of record JAQQTO010000048.1, on the reverse strand, counting down.
GTAGAGAGGAATGAATCCTCCTGTGGGGTGTAATAACATTCACCCCACACATCCCTAATGGGCAGGTAAAACTTTAAATGCAACCGAACACTACAGGTAAAGATAGGCAGATCATAATGCCCCCAAGCTAACGACACTGTCACGTCTCCCAGATAAACACAGCAGCCCGAGCTAAAGTTTATGAGCTAATAGTTCAGACCTCCAAGGAAAGTTAGTCGCACATACCCAAAAAATCCTTGCGGACGGGCCGTCATGATCAAAACTGGTGCTAGTCAAAGTCAGGCCAAAAGTAGGGGAACTCGTGAACTTCACCCTCTTCGCCGACATCTTCGAAGAAACATAAATATAGACAGAAATAGTAGAAATACAGGAAAGAGGTGAGACATCCTACATTCATTACTAATTATGCCAGTAAAGAAATAGAACGGCGTCGGATGCCCCACATAGTATTACAAAAATAATAAACAGTATCAGGAAATAAACATTCAACAGCTTAATAAACTCAAGTAGTTATAACATCAATAATATAACAATTTCATTCATCATATGAATTAAATGCCAGATAATGTATAGACTCACTATGCACATGCATATGATATCAAAATCCTACTCCATGGAGATAGACACAAACATTCAGAGAGAAAGATCAGGAGACATATCTATAACTCAGCTGCCATGGCCAAAGTGCTAAAATCATCAATTTATCCACGTGCACATCAAGGCATTGTACAAGATATTCTTCACCAGATCGCGATATAGGACAATGTCTCGGTCCAGATCGTTGGTGAGTTTGCATCGATCTGCCCCACAAACAGAAGAGCTACCAAATGTCCACTACGAGGTGCCCGCATTCCAACGCCCCCAAGGTCAACATTATGACCTACACCAATCTACTTGCACCAGCACTAAGGCGTGTTCAATCTCCTAGGCAACATGGCCCTGGCAACAGTCCATCGGACTTTCACAATGCATGATGACTCAATGCATATATCATGTATATTCAACAATAATATACTTTTCATAACATGCCACAATTTGGCTAAGATAAACATCAATACATTCTTGATCTCATTCATGGACTCATAATAAATATTATTAAGTCCTTAAATAATACATTACACTTTTAGGGTACATTATGAAATTATGCCTAAATTTCTACATTCTTCTTAATAAATTTCTCTTTTAGAGGAATTCTCTCACATTATTCATTTAATCATTATTATTTTAATTAATTAAGTCCATCATTAAATTTTAAACCTAATTCCCTTAGAAGGATTTAAATTGAGTTATTCAACATTCTTACTTACACTCATGGTCTTACTTTAATTAAAAATTATTCTAAGTTTTTGGATAAAACTTTATTCTTAGTTCTTTCCATTTTATGAATCCCCAATTAATTCCTAATTATTCAATTAATTAAGTTTCACTTCAAATTAATATTTCTTATGAAATTCTTCTTTAAAGGATTTCTCTTTATTGTTAAGTTCTTTACTTTAGGTTTATTCAAACTCACTTAGAGAATTATTCTAAGGTTTTCTATGTCTCACACTCTTGTTCTTTAGTTAGGTCAAATGATTCACTTTTAGGTTATTAATTAAATTTCTCTCCATCACCTTATTAACTACTTATTACTTGATTATTGAATTCCCAAAGTTACCTAAAAATTACATCTTTTGGACCCAAAATGGCCTAGAGGCCGTGGCCTCCCAAGGGTAGTAACCCTAAATTTTTTTCTTTACTCCATTACATTTTATGCACTTGGTTAATTATGTTTCCATCCTAATTACAACATTTCAACCATGATCACTCTATTTGAGGGTCATGGCCATGAGCCTCCATGAGGAAAACAAGGGACTTTTATTTCCATTTCATATTTTCAATCCATCCAAGATCATCAATATACATATAAAATCAACCAAATAGATTAAACAAAGCAAAATCAACACATAACTACAAAAATCATACATTAAAGAGAGTAACTCTAATAAGGGTTCCTCACAAACAACACAAAATCAAATCTCTCACTACCAAGAAAGGTTGAAGAGGATCATCTCCTTCTTACCTAAGGGGAAAACAAGAAAAGAACTTCCTTGGAACTCCTTGATGAATTTCGGCCAAGCTCACCAAAAACCCTAGGAATCACAACTCAACAAATCAATACCAAGGCTTGAAAAAGAATGGATCAATGGTCATGGTGATGGCCATGAAAATGAAAATGAAGAAGAAAGATGAGAGGTCAAGAATCTTACCTTAAAGCTTCAAACTTGAAGCTTGAAGAAGATGATGAAGATGGAGGCTTTTCAAGTAGATTCAAACTAGAAAAGTGTTTAGAATGTGATGGAGATTAAGAAAATGTGGTTGATAGAAATTTTTGTAATCTTTGGAGGTCAAGGAAGGGTGAGGCGGTGTGGTGAGGTAGAGAAAAGGAGGAGAAAATGTGAAGAGAATATGAATGTAGAGAGAGAAGTTAATAGTGGAAAATGATGATGACTTTTGATTTTCGAAATTAGAATAGGAAACTTAATTAAGTGAAAGCACATCTTTGGCTCCAAAAAAGGCCATGCAGCCATGGAGTGTGGGAGGAAGAGAGAGGGTGTGTAACTTCCTTGAGAAGCTTGGTAGCTTTTTCAAAAGTGGATTTGATTAGACATAAAGTGGATTGCATTTAGATAAGATGATTAGGTGATAAAGTGATTAAAATAATAAGGTGATTAGGATTTTAACTACAAGTTATTACCCAATTGATAATTGTTACAGTTTATAAAGTCAGTATCTATTGTCCAACAGACAATAGCGCGTACCGCAGAATTTTATTTAACAGTACATACAGAGATTTTATTTATCATATAAGATCTTGAAAAACGTAAATCTCATAAATTGTGCCCAGCCTCGAGTTAGTAAGATTCCCCATTGACGTTTCCACAGTTTAAAGTTTACCAGTCTCAGGAAAAACATTTCATTTTTCCGGCTCCGTTCAGTGTGCACGTAAAATAAAAAATATATTAAAATATTCAATATTTTCAAAAAAAATCCATAAAAATTCTCAAAAATTACAAATATTAAAAAATGACTATTCATCATGAAACAAATAATTTCTGGGCTGTTACACTGACTCTGCTCAGTGTGCATGCAAAACGAGAAGTATATTAAAATATTCGACGTTTCTGGAAAAAATCCAGAAAATTTTTCAAAAATTACAAATATTAGAAAATAATTATTTATAATGAAACAAATAATTTTTCAGGATGTTACAACTCTCCCCTTCTAAAAAGAAATTTCGTCCTCGAAATTTTCATACCTTAGAACAGTTGTGGGTGTTGCTCCTTCATCTTGTCTTCTAATTCCCATATTGCATCTCCGGTCTTTTCATTCCAGATCACTTTCACCAATGAGATTTCCTTTCCTCTAAGTTGTTTTACTCTCCTATCTTCAATCCTTACAAGAGGTGCCTCATAGGTTAAGTTCCCTTTCAATTGTACTATGTCCAGTGCTATGACATGGTTCGGGTCAAGAATATATTTTCATAGTTGTGACACATGAAAGACATTGTGAAGGTTTGAAAGAAAAGGTGGTAAGGGTATCTGGTAAGCTACTGGACCTACCCAACGAAGAATTTGGTAAGGTCCAAGGAATTTAGGAGTAAGTTTTCTAGATTTCAGAACTCAGCCAACCCTAGTCGTTGGCGTGACTTTCAAAAATACATGTTCGCCTTCCTCAAACTCAAGAGGCTTTCTCATTTTGGCCATATAGCTCTTCTGCCGACTTTGAGCCGTCCTCATCTTTTCCTGAATCATCTTGGCCTTCTCAGTCATCTGTTGTATAATATTAGGTCCAACAGTAAGGCATTCTCTGTCTTGGTACCAACACAAAGGTGTTCGGCACCGTCATCCATACAGAGCTTCATAGGGTGCCATCCCTATGCTTGAATGAAAACTATTGTTGTAGGTGAACTCTACTAATGGTAAAACTTCATCCCAACTTCCAGTCTATTCTAAAGCGCAAGCCTTGAGCAAATCCTCCAATGATTGGATCGTCCTTTCCGATTGCCCATCGATTTGTGGATGGTAAGCAAAACTCAATTGTAGCTTTGTTCCCAATGCTTCTTGCAGACTTTGCCAAAACTTTGAGGTGAACCTTGGATCTCTATCTAAAATAATATTGGTAGGCACACCATATAGCCTAACGATCTCACTGATATACAACTGGGTTAGCTTCTCCATGTTGTATCTTATGTTGATTAGTAGGAAGTGTGCTGACTTCATGAGTCAATCAATGATTACCCATATTGGGTCATAATCTTTTCTGGTCTTCGGCAATCCAACCACAAAATCTATCGCAATGCTATCCCACTTCTATTCGGGAATATATAGAGGTTACAACAGTCCTGACGGTCTTTGATATTCCACCTTTGCTTTCTGGCACACCAGACAAGAAGACACGCATCTGGTAATATCGTTCTTCATCTTATTGCACCAAAATAACTTCTTCACGTCTTGGTACATTTTAGTTATCCCCGAGTGCATACTCAACTTGCTCGTGTCAGCGTGTTCGAGAATATACTTTCTAAGCTCTTGATCCCTGGGTATACAAACTCTACCTTGGAACCGTAGAATTCCATCCGTTCCTTCCTCGAATGCAGTCGCATTACCCTGCCTCATCAGCTCTCTTTCTTCTTGCAAAAACTTATCAATTTTCTACTTTTCTCGAATGTCTTCCATTAATTTGCTTGAGATAATAACCATGTTCATGCAAATTTTTCCCAGTGCTAATTCCACAAAAAACCATACATCCTGAATTGCTCTATCAAATCTTTTTCCTTGATCATCATGGCTGAGATACTAAGCATCTTCCTACTCAATGCGTCTGCCATGACGTTTGCCTTTCTAAGGTGATACAGAAGTCAAAAATCATAATCCTTTAGGAATTCCAACCACCTACGCTGTCTCATATTTAACTCCTTTTGATCATATAAGTACTTCAAGCTCTTGTGGTCACTAAAGACGTTGAACATCGCCCTATACAGGAAGTGTCTCCATATCTTCAAGGCAAAAACTACAGCTGCTAACTCCAAGTCATGTGTTGGATAGCTCTTCTCATGCACTCGCAACTATCTCGAAGCATAAGCCACCACTTTTCCATTTTGCATAAGCACAGCTCCTAATCCTTGATATGAAGCATCGCAATACACTTCGAATGGTTCAATCAGATCGGGTAGAACTAACACTGGTGAAGTAGTTAGTCGTCTCTTCAATTCTTGGAAGCTATCTTCGCAAGTATTAGTCCACTCAAAGGCTTGATTCTTCCTCGTGAGTTGAGTGAGAGGCCTTACTATTTTAGAAAATCCTTCAATAAACCTCTGATAGTATCCAACTAATCCCACAAAGCTTCGGATTTCTGTCACTGTCTTCGATCTTTCCCACTATAGAACTGCTGCTTCAACCTTTGATGGGTCCACTGTAATCCCTTCCTTCGAGATCACATGGCCCAAAAACTTGACTTCGTCCAGCCAAAATTCACACTTTGATAGTTTGGCATACAGATTTTTCTCTTTCAGAATCTAGAGAACTATACTGAGGTGTTCAGTGTAATACCCTAGAAAATCATGTTAGGCTTGTATATGGTTACAGAGGTAGCCTAATACTTACTTAATATGTCTGTGAAGTTTTGTGACTTTCTGAGCACGTTTAGGCACTTTGCTGTAATGCTAAGTGAGAAATATAGCTGTTATTTACTCTGGAAGTGGCTTAAATTGTTTAGTTAATGGAAATAAATGTGGAGAGTTTGTTTCCAAGTCACAAATATGGGAACTGTGCTACAGTTAAAGTTTGAGAATTTTCGGAGTTAGTTTGGCATTTTTTAGCATACTGGTAGTGTATTTTAGTGCCGGATTGACCCCTAGCTGATATGAAAATATCAATTTTTGGTGGAACAGAATTTTTAATGAATCTTAGGATTTATTTTAAATCTGTTGGAAGCTACAAAATCAGATTTAGAGAAGTTTGAGTGTTCTTAGCAGATCGGGGTTTTAGTACCCAACTAAGAGAATTCAAAAGGGATTTATCTTCTTGAAATATCCCACGGTGGGGATTTTTGAGGGATAAGAACCGAATAGAAAAAATAGAGAAGCAGAAAAATAGAGAGGCTGAAAACATGAGAAAGAAGAAGAGAAAAGAAAGAAAAGAAAGAAGAGAGAAGGAGAAGAAGAAGGAAGAGAAGGATCCAAGTGAAGGTCTTACTTCATCTTCATCTTCAAGCCTTGAGGTTGGGGGAAAATATGTGTTACTTCATAACTTCATCTTCTTCATTGGGTTTATGGGGACTTGATGGAGGATGTGGGGTTTTGAAGTATGAGAATTGTGTTTATGTTAGTAAATGCATGAATTTTGTTAGAAAGCTTGAGAATAGTATGTTTTTAGTTTGCTAGAGGCAATAGAACAATTCTTCATCACTTGAATACCCTTGAATGCCATTTGTGAAGGAATTGGAGTTTTAGGGTGTAAATGGATGATTTAATCCAAGAATCAAAAATTAGTGTTGTGAGTTGGTGTTTTAAGTTTCCTTCTTGTTTGTGAACTTGTTTGGGACTTGAAATCACTTAGAAACTAAGTTAGAGTGGCCAAAATCCATGTAAAATGGCCAAAGGAATAGTAGCATCGTGTAGGAGAGCTTCTGCTATGTTTCTGGATCAGTTACACGGCCTGTGTGAGAATACACGGCCTAGGCCGTGTACCTCTCTGCCAGAAATTTTCCTGATGCATGAAAACACGTCCGTGTATTTTGATACTTCGTGTCTTTTGTGATGGGAATTAGCTTTTGTAGTCTTCATGAACGTTTTAGCTCTTTCTCTTATCTTTCCAACGCCACTGAAACCGTATCATTTCGATAACCGTAGCTCAAGTTATGCTCATTTTACTACACAAAGGTCAAATGTTGAATTTGAACAGAATGTGTTGTTGGATAGAAAATGCATGTTTTGGCATTTTATAAGGCTAGAAGCCTTAGAGGGACCTTAGATAACCATAGTAGGGTGGATTATCAAGGGGTAATATATTGGAACACCTTAGGCTTCCATAGTATGGTTGAATGCCATAGGCGAGGATAGGGCGCCTAGATGCCCAGAGCAGATTTCATCATAATCTTTATTTTGATGTTTTGATGTTCCTGATTGCTAGGATACTTTGTTTATGCCTAGTAGAGTATGTTGAAACTCTAATAGGAGTAATTGATGAAGTGGAAATGTATTAAGTCAAGTTAACTTGAAATGCTAATTACGGGAGGTAATTAGACGTGGCTATGTATATACATATAATTTATATTATGATGGATCGAGGAATTGAGTTTCCCTAAGTGTGGGAATTATTTGTGTATGCTCTTTTAAGAGTGATAAGGTACTTTTAAAAGTATTTGGTGATTTGTTTGTGAAATGAATTTGGAATGCATATAAATCAATTGCGAAAACTAGTTATGGGAAGTAATTAGTAATTGTATTGCATGAGATGTTTGTGAAACCTATTGAGGTTTTTAATGCTAATTATGAGAAGTTAATTAGACATGATGATATACTTAATGGTATGATTTGCCTTTTCGAAAGGTGTGAGCCCCGTGAAAGTGGGTGTTCTATATTAGGTAAGGCACATGGTAACCTTCCTAATATAGTAAAATTCTTAAGGATGGACTTCCTTGTTCATTATCGATAACCGTGTAGTTGATGGGACTTCACTACTCGGGGGGGATGGATTTCCTCTGGGATAATGATGTTTACTGGATGGGATTTCAGTGCTTGTTCAAGGTATAGATGAAACTATGGACTTCCATTACTTTGTTCAAGTTTCATGCATTCATGACATTACTATGGGATTGGAGGTCCTGGATGTGGTATCATGCATTATTCACTTCCATACTTAGGAAATTGCATAGACATAATCATTAGTCATAATTAAGCATAACATGGCGATTGTATGGGCGGTTGTTATCATGACATTTACATGCATTGTAATTGTATGGGCGATTGCGTGTTGTTGAAATGAGGTGTTGTTGCTTCTATGATTGAAGTGTCAACTTGATAATTGTGATATTATCTGATTGTACATATATGTGTATATGCTGGTATTGGAATATTTCTACTGAGATATGTTTTCTCACCCCGATTGTGTTGCCATGTAAATCCAGGTGCAAGTTCTTCGAAAGGGAAGAAGAAGATGTATGAGAATTAGCATAGCTTAGATTCTATTTTGAGCTGAGCATATGTAAATGTTTTATATTTGCTTAGTTGTTTCAGGTTATGTATAACAGTATGCCCTTGAGGCTATGATGTATATATATAACTTTTGTTATCGTGGCTCTCCATATTTACTCATTATGTATGAATGATATGGGTTAAACGTTGATGTATGTTAGTAGTAGCAGGGTCAATATTGCGTTATTCATTTATATGACGATATATTTGGGTAGCAAATATTGGGCTGTTACATTCAGCATGATCCTCCTGATTTTGAGAGTAGATCATAATGTCATCAATGAAGACAACAACGAATCTGTCCAAGTAGGGACGAAAGATTCTGTTCATGTAGTCCATGAATATGGCAAGTGCATTCGTTACACCAAACGACATCACGAGGTACTCGTAATGATCGTAACGGGTATGAAAAGCCATCTTGGGAATATCCTCCGCTTTTACTTGAATTTAATGGTAACCCGATCGCAAATCGATCTTAGAGAACACTACTGCTCTTTTCCGTTGATCCATTAAGTCATCTATCCTTGGTAGCGGATACTTATTCTTGATCGTGACCTTATTTAGTTGGCGATAGTGAAGTACCATCCTTTTTTCGGACTAGCAACACTAGTGCTCCCCATGGTGACATACTAGGTCTAATGAACTGCTTTTCCAAGAGCTCTTCCAACTATTTCTTCAACTCAGCTAAATTCGATGGTAACATTCTGTAAGGCACTATAGATACAGGACCAGATCCAGGTACAAGATCAATAACTCCCGCTCTAGTGGTAGACCAGGTACATCATAAGGAAAGATTTCAAGGAACTCGTTAACCATTGGAATTGCATTCACATTAGCCTCACTCTCGACCTTCAAGGAAGACAATAGCATGTATCCCTGAGCTCTTTCTTTCAAGAAAGCTTGAACTTGGTTGGTCGTCAAAAATCTAGAATCCTCATCTATAGGGAAAACTATGGTTTTACTAGAACAATCTAATAGGATATGGTTGGAAGACAACCAATCCATTCCTAAAATTACATCTAACTGAGAAAGCGGTAAACAGATTAAATCAATAGAAAAGATTTGACCTTCAATAATCAAAGGATAATTCAAACAGACTTTGGTAGTAACAACAAGTTTATTAGTGGGAGTAGAAACAGTTGAGTCAAAAGGTAAGGAAGACACAGGTAAACTAAGTCATCGCATACAATCATAAAAAATGAAAGAGTGGGTTGCCCCAGAGTCATACAGTATAGTTAAAAGATTACCTCCTATGGCACCTTCTCCCTGTATCAGATCTTCGGATTTAGAGGCTTCGGCTCTACTCATGGTATAGACTCGGCCCCCTGCCTACGGCTTTGTAGCTCGTGTGGGGTTGACTGAAGGCTCAACCTTAGCTTGGTTGTAATCTCTAGAGACATGTCCAGGTTTCCCACATCAGAAATAGATGATTCCTTTAATGGTGCAGTCTCTTGTTACGTGATCCTTCCTGCATTTCAAGCATTTTGAAAGAAATGCCACATTTTGTCCGCTTTGGTTCCCACTAGAACCTCCACTGGAACCTCCACCAGATGTCTGCTGCTGATTTCCCGGTGGTCAGGAATAAGGCTTCTTTTGGAAATGGTTTGTGTTGTTGCCCGCTCCTCTTTGGAACCTGGTAGGTCCAAAGTTTCGAATTCTTGAGTCTTGAGCTTGATCCAGAGCTTCCACCTGGCAACACATATCTAACAGCTCCAAAAATTAGTTGATCTTTAAGGTGATGACTACTCTTTTCACTTCGTGCCTCAGTCCTTCCTCAAATTTTTGACATTTCCACACCTTGTCTAGCTGGTGTTGGAAATATGTTAAAAATTTTGACAAGCTTTCAAACCTTGCGGCATACTCACTGACAGTTAGGTTCTCTTGCCTCAAGCTAAGGAACTCCATCTCCTTTGCATGCCTTGCGCTTGTGGGGAAATATTTTTCCAAGAACTTATTCTTGAATACCTCCCAAGTGATTGAGTGATCTTTAGCTTCTAACACTCTCTGTGCCCCATTCCACCAGTCTTTAGCATCCCCAATCAGCAAAAAAGTGGCATAAGTTACCTTCATGTCGTTGGCACAGTTTATGCCTTTGAAGATTTTCTCCAGCTCCTTGATCCACAAACTAGCTTTCTCCAGATCAAATTCTCCTTTAAACTGAGGAGGGTTGTGGCGATGGAACTCGGCCAAATTTTGAGTGTCAGCCAACGCTTCCAGCTGTTATGCAGCCCTTTTCTACTGCTGAGCAGTCCTCTCCATTTGTTGTGCAATGACCTCAGCCGTTCGTTGCATCGCCTCAGATGCTGTAGCCGTGTCTCCACTGTGTGCCATTACATTCTTTCATAATTAGATTAACTAAAAAAAACAAGGAAGAATTAGATGTAGTATTTCGGAATACCAAACATAGAGAATCACATAGCATAAACAAGTCAGACCTAACCACAAAGACCCAAAGAAAACATAAACCTGGCTCTGATACTAACTAAATGTAAAACCCCTTTTTGGGAGGGAACGTCACATCATTATTTACGATATGGAAAACAAAAGTATAAATTTAGACCCAGTTCATTATATTATAGATAAACTTGCTTGGTTGAAAACATATAAATAAATTAACGAATATATTTTTTCCTTTAATACTAAAAATGATAAAATAAAGTGACGAGACGTAATTACAGCAAAGGGTAAAATAAAAGTAAACCATACATTCGAACAACTTACATAAATATATATAATCATATCAAACTTGTTTAGTTACAATACCTGATATACAAAATGAAAAAATTTGCATGCCCCAAAAGATTATACATGTACAGCCCACCAAAAAGATAAGTCATCAGGCCCCAAAAAGAATAGTCATCAGTAGTTATCGACAGTATCAGCCCCTAAGAAGACAGAGAAGGAACCATGTCAGGATCGTCCTCAGAGTCTTCTTCATCAGAGGAGACTCTCATCGGAGCCACTGAGTTGCGGGCCGAGGCTCGGGCAGTAGAGAGGAATGAATCCTCCTGTGGGGTGTAATAATGTTCACCCCACATATCCCTAATGGGCAAGTAAAACTATAAATGCAACTGAACACTACAGGTAAAGATAGGCGGATCATAACACCCCTAAGCAAACGACACCGTCACGTCTCCCAGATAAACACAGCAGTCTGAGCTAAAGTTTATGTGCTAATAGTCCGGACCTCCAAGGAAAGTCAGTCGCACATACCCGAAAAAGCCTTGCGGACAGGCCGTCATGATCAAAATAGGTGCTAATCAAAGTCAGGCCAAAAGCCGGGGAACTCGTGAACTTCACCCTCTTCGCCGATGTCTTCGAAGAAACATAAATATAGACAGAAATAGTAGAAATACAGGAAAGAGATGAGACGTTCTACATTCATTACCAATTATGACAGTAAAAAAATAGAATGGCGTGGGACGCCCATATAGCATTATAAAAATAATAAATAATATTAGGAAATAAACATTAAATAGCTCAATAAACTCAGGCAGTTATAACATCAATAATATAACAATTTCATTCATCGTATGAATTAAATGCCATATAATGTATAAACTCACTATGCACATGCATACGATATCAAAATCCTACTCCATGGAGCTATGTAACACCCTCCTTAGGGCGTCACACTTCGTGTTACTCAATTATCATATCACCCCTTCGTTATGAATCATGCTTGTAATATAAATACGAGTTGTAAAATTTCTTGGTGGTAGTAAGATAAACTTAGCGGAAATTAAAACATTATAGCATCATTACAATATAATTTTACATTATACATACATAAATCGTAGTACTGTCACACTTTAATATTTACAAATTGGACTCTAAAAATATTTACACACTAATTAAATTACATAATGCCCAAGTAACTCTAAACATGCAGAACCCTCAAACGGGTCCTCCTCAGACTCCTCAACAGGGAGGAATCCAACTTGACACAAAATATACAATACTAACCGTACCAGGAGTACAGTAGTAAGCTCCCTATTACTGTTTATGTGAGAAATACATTATCCATCCAGCACGACGCACTATGCCTCTGGTTTCCATATACCTTACGAAAACTCAGCATCTCCATCTCTTTAGAACTCAACTTCCTTCTCGAAAATCTGATCTTCCTTGCGTTCTCACTCAACGTCTTGCTCAATCTCTTTACAATTATAAATATAATATAGAAATAGATGGACAAAAAGAGGTGAGATCACCTACGCCAATACCAGTATGGTAGCAATGAAGATAAACACATACAAATTCTCATACCATACATCATACATAATTTCAATTATATCATCAATATCATTTATCTAACACACATCATATCTCATATCAACACATCATACATAATTACAATTATGCTACCAACATCATTTATCATCATAATTCATAATTATGTCCATGTCCTTATCAATATTCACTTATTCAATAATTCAGTTATCAAAATCAATAATTATGAAAATACCCTCAGTATCTCTGTATATGCATCTAGACTCATGTACCTAGACTCAATTTTCCTACTCCATGGAGCTAAAACTCGTGTCGAAAAAGTGATCGAAAAGAATCTGTCTGCACAACATGCCTCAGACCACGTGCTCATTCTCTTTGCTCATTTAGTATTTGCTCATTTAGCATTTCCACATCTAGCATATGCATCACAGTCTTTATCAGATCTCGATTATGGATAGTGTCTCGGTCCGGATCATCAGTGTGTTGCATCGGTCTAACCTACGGTACAGAAGCTTTATTCTCTGTCCATTGTAGGCAACCCACACCCCGATGCCCCCAAGGTCAACGAGTGACCTACACTACGCACATCGCACCCACTCAGGAGGTGTGTTCTTTCCTTCTTTCGATAATCAGTCTTATTCAGCCCATCGGACTTTTTCAATGCACATTCAAATGCACCTTTCTCAGTTCAATTCATTCTCTCATCTTCTCAAATCAATTTTCTTTATCTCATATTCGGGGTCCTCATATAGGCCCAACAATATTATTACTGTAATTTCATCGCAAAATCATATTTTTCGCATTTTCTCAAATCACGTATCAATTTTTCATCATTTCTCAATCACGTAAAATACTTTTCACACGTTTTAAATTAAGAATACTAGTTTCCTCGGTTAACACCAAAACTCAACTTTATTTTTCATATTTGCATAATAACTCCTCAAAACATATTATTTGCATTATAATCCTCATCCAAATAATATTTTCACAACAGATCCCTCATAAAAGTCACATTTACAAAATAGTCCCTTGAAAAATTCATATTTTACAAAATCATCCCTCATAAAATTCATATTTACAAAATAGTCCCTCAAAAATTCATATTTACAAAATGATTTTTTATAAAATTCTTTTACGAAATAATCTTTCATAAAATTCATAATTTACAAAATAGTCCCTCATAAAAATCCTATTGACGAAATAGTCCTTCATAAAATCACATTTACGAAATAGTTTCTCATACAAATTATATTTATGAAATAGTCCCTCAAAAATCATATTTACTAAATAGTCCCTTATAAAAATCATATTTACAATATAACCATTCAAAAATCAATAATTACAACGTGTTCCCGTTAAACACAAAATTACAATATTGCTCCTATAAAATCATAATCTGTATTGTTTCTCCAAAATCATTTCATCTTGCTGTATTCAACTCTTCCAAATTCAATTCCTTTTCTTTCAAATTCTAAATTCTCAGTTTAATCCATCATATTATTCACATCCTAATTTACACATACACTTACATGCATTCAGTTTCATACATACCAACATTTATCAAAACAATAAACATATTATCACACATGCAATCATAATTTCAAAGCCATAAACACCACAATCACAAACATAAAATCACCAACAACACAATCACAACTAAAGAAGTAATTAAACAATAAGTGAATAAACCCTTAGGGTTTTTCACCGTTACACAACCATCTCCACACCACCAAAACTTAGTTGGTGAGGTTAAATCTCCCTCTTACCTCTTGAAGAACCTCCAAAGCTCCTTGTATGTCTCCTTCAAGCAAACTCCCTCCACCAAGAGCTTCTTGGAAACCAAAGAAAACATGCAATATTAATACCTAAGGCTCTAAACTAAAATAATCATGGATTAAAATCATGATTAGAACTTTGAAATGAAGAGAAACATGAAGATTAAAGAATCCTACCTTCAAGGCTTCAAACTTGAGCTTTGAAGAACAAGATAAAAAAATAGATGATTTAGGCTTAGGTTTTAACTACAAAATGTCTTGAAATGAAGTAGGAAAGCAAGAAATAAGGTAGTTTAGAATTATAGAAGAGTGATTGATGAAAAGACGGTGGAAGGCCGTGAGGTTGGAGAAGAAAAGAAGAAGGAAATTTGAGAGCTTTTGCTATTTGGAGAATTTTGAAGAAAGATAAAGAATTTGACTATGCATGGTCGTAAACCATTTTGAGAGAAAATGGAGTGAAGTCTTTGGGTGAGAGAAGGTGAATTTGTGAGGATGAAATGGAGAGAAAAGGAAGAAAAATGGTGCTCAGGTTCGTGGGATTTGAGAGAAAAAGATGAATACTATTTTTGATGTGAGAGAAAATGTAATTTATGAGAGTGAAATTATGAGGCGGTTGCCGTGGGATAAGCTTAAATAAAGTTCAGGATTTACATGAAGTAAAATATCTTATTCTGAATGCACGTGGCTGATGTCATTCATTTGACTTTCAAGGTTATTGGATTGTTCAAGAACCTTGTAGAACCTCCTTCAAGCTGCTACGTGGCCGACGTAGAACCCCTCCAAATTGCTGCATGAACGTGAGTTTCCAAGGAAATTTTTGACGAACAACGACAACAAAATTCGATAAAATGGGAGAACATCATTTCCCCAAGAATGATTAAAATCCAGTGTTGTCGGATGAGAACTCTGTTGAATGGTGATTCTGTCAAACGAAAATGAAAGGCTGTCGGATGAACTTGAAAAGGTCAACAAATATCCTAATTTGTCGGACAGGTGTTGACGTTGGAGAAATCTTCCAATTGTCGAATCGATGAAATATTATATGGTCAGAAGATCAAATTCGACGGATTTTGACATTAGAGAAGTTTTTCTACTGAAATCAGGAATTCTTACTCGACGGTCGTTAGCACCATAATTCGACGAATATTATCATTCAAATTCGATGGACATTAGCATCCTCACTCGACGAAAATTGACATTCTAACTCAACGGACATGAGCATCCTCACTCGACGAATTTTAACTTGGTACCTAAATAGTCTGAATATCAAATTCGACGATAAGTGTTTGTCCAACAATGAGCAACCTTCGACGTAAAATAGTGTTCGACAACGAATAGTAGTACTATTTATGATTAGTTAGGTCAATTACATAGCAGTCATCTTCATTTTGATTTGGAGAATCGTCCGACAAGATTTAGGGAAAAGGAGAACCATATTGTTCTTAACTGATTCTTTGCTAACAGAACATCCATCACTTTGTCGAACCTGAGGACTTCTCCCATGTTTTTAATAGATGGTCTTCTGTCGGAAAGATGGTCTTTGTCGAATAGATGGTCTTTGTCGGAAGAGGCGTACCATAATGACCAAAATCTTTGATTTCGATTCAAAAATTGAGAATCGGTTTCATCCGATCTTGAGGTATTTTGGGTTTTGTCGAACTACTGATTGATGTTGTCGGAAAATGCTCAAAGGTGTCGATTCAACTCACCATTAGCATATGCTTACATGTAGTCTTATTAATTAAATCCGACGGGATCAAAATGTTAGAAACATGTCTTCAAAAGTATTCGGACATTGTCCGAATTCTGTCGGTGTCAAGATCTTCAAAAATCTTGGATTGTCGAATGAGTTACGTGAGATTGATCATTTGGATCCCTATAAGGCTTGAGAAAGACCGAGTCTATCGACAGGAGTATATTCATAAAACTGTCGAGCTTTGTTTGTCGAAATAGGCTTGAAATGAAGTCAGTATCGACAAGAATCTATTCTTAAAAGAAATTGTCGAATTCGGTTTGTCGAAATAGGTTTTGAAATGAAAACCATTTGGGAAAATGTTGAGGAACTTTTGTCGGATTGGGATTTCCAGAATTTTGGTCGAATTAAAATTCCAGAATTTTGGTCGATTGAGTATAATGGCAAATTAAACTATATCGGGTCAAAATAATTCATAGCAATAACAGCTATGCATCAAGCAACATATATTTATCAGTAAAATAGAATTATTTTACGATAAATTCTAAAAATTAATAGATTATTTTCTCGTGTTACTCGGATTCGGGTTAAGTAAGATCCCCCGTCTCTAAATAATCGACAAGAATTTTCCTACCTCGAAAATTATTATTTTCTTGACCAGAGCAAATCACACAAAATAATCACAAATAGTATCGAATAATCAAATTATTTTTATAATGCACGAAAAACACAAAGTAGTGTAATTCTATCACTCTTGCAACATAGTCTAAAATTTGGGGTGTTACAACTCTCCCCTCTAAAATAAGTTTCGTCCTCGAAACTTGACACACTTAAAATAAAAATGGATACTACTCTCTTATCTTATCTTCTAATTCCCATGTTACTTCACCACGTATATTGTTCCAAACCACATGTAACCAATGCGATTTCATTATCTCGAAGTTACTTTGTCCTTTGATCTTCAATCTTGACTAGAAACGTCTCGTAGGTTGAATTTTCCTTCATTTGTACGATGTCCAACAGAGTATCCGATCATCGTCTAATAAACTTCGAGTGGGTTTCCTCGACTTAATCACTTGTCCATCTCTTGTCATAGGTGTCACACGTAGAGACACATGGTCACCTTCTTCAAATTCAAGCGGTCTTCGTCTTTTATCTTCATAACTCTTTTGTCGTGTCTGAGTTGTCCTTATTTTGCCTTAGATCGTCTTTACTTTCTCAGTAGTTTGCTGCACAATTTCTGGTCCTACCTCTGTACTTTCAACATCATGATGCTAACACAATGATGTTCTACATCGTCACCCATACAATGCCTCATAAGGTAGGTACCCTATATTCGAACGAAAACTATAGTTGTATGTGAATTCTATCAATGGTAGAAATTCACCCCAACAACCAGCTTATTCTAGAACACAAGCTCTCAACAAATCCTTTGAAAATTCTATCTACTGTCTTTTCCTTATATCCTAGCCCCTCTTGATTGTACAGTACTTCAAACCCTTGAAATTATGGTAGACTTTATAGGAAAGAACATATCTTCAAATTTTCGTGACAAAACAACTATCGCATATTCTAAAATGTAAATCGAATGATTCTTCTCATGTACGTTCCACTGCCTTGAAGTATACGTCACCATCTTTCTATTTTATCTTAACACTCAATCTAAATTCACAAGTTGAACTTCTAACAGAACTTGCATTCGACTAGTTTTACGCATAACTCTTTCTTAATTGAGATACATGAAAGACACTTTAAAAGTCATAAGGAAAAATAATAAGACTATTCAATAGGTTACTAGATTAGCCCAACAAGAATTTGAAATGATCTAATAGATTTCGAAATGAACATAGTCCAAAAATTTTAGAAATGAACTTTCTGGATTCGAATCCAAAAATCTCAGGTCAAGGAAACACTAAGGTTACCTTGTATCAATCTAGTAGGATATGGTTGGAAAATAACCAATCCATTTATAAAGTCAGGTTCTCAAATAGATGTAATTTTAGATAAACAAATCAAATCAACAGAAAAGATTTGATATCCAATAGATATAGGGTAGAGTTAGAAAACTTGAGTATAAACAACAAGTTTAACAAGGAGGATAGAAATACTCTGATCACATTATAACAAAGACACGGATAAGTCGAATTAATTCACTCAGTCTATTTGAAAAAGAAATAGACAAACCAGATCAATAGAAAAACTTCAAACTCCAATAATAAGAGAATAGTTTCAAACAGACTCGAGTAGTAATAACAAGTTTAGAAGTTGAAGTAATATTATGAAAAGAAACAAAACACAGATAACCCCAAAAGATTCACACAATCATAAATCACAAGAGACTGGGTTACCTTATGGATTATACAACACAATTTTAAGACTACCCTCTATGGCACAACTTCCTCGCTCGTTAAGTTTTGTATTTGAACGTTCTCACTACACTCTTTGCACCAGCTCTTTCTTCTTCTTCTTCTTGAGATTTTGAATTACGTGCATCACTAATGGAAAGTTCCATCTTCAATTGATCACAATCTTTGGAGAAATGTCCAGGCTTCCCACATCGATAACAAATAACCCCTTTATGTTGACAATCTTTGGTGAGATGATCTTTTCCACACTTGAAACATTTCAGTGATGATGCCACAATCTGACCAAAATTGTTGCCATTAGTACTTCCTCTCTTTGTTTGTTGTTGCTTCCTCAGTGGTTGGGCACACTGCTTTTGCTGAACACGATCGACCTTACGCTTCCTTCCATCTTGGATTATCGAAGATTCCAAATTACTGCTTCTCGCATCAGATAGCTGCTCCAATTCTAGTAAGCTATGAAGTTCGATTATCAGTTCCTGTTGCTGAGTGATCATCTGTTTCTGTTGTACTGCTACTTCAATCATCTTTTGCATTACACTTCTAGCTGCGGCAATACGATCTTCATCACGTCTCGCGTCTATATGCTCATGTTCGCTACGTTCCATTATCTTCCTTCAAAGATAAATAAAATCAAAACACGACGAACTTAACGCAACTATTTCACATAACATTGTCTCCTTTCGGAAATCAAAATATATCTCTGTGCTCAACATCAGAGATTCACATAGCACAAACAAGACAAGCCTACCCACAAACCCAAAAGACTCTAACTTGGGCTCTGATACCACCTAATGTAACACCCTCCTTAGGGCGTCACACTTCGTGTTACTCAATTATCATATCACCCCTTCGTTATGAATCATGCTTGTAATATAAATACGAGTTGTAAAATTTCTTGGTGGTAGTAAGATAAACTTAGCAGAAATTAAAACATTACAGCATCATTACAATATAATTTTACATTATACATACATAAGTCGTAGTACTGTCACACTTTAATATTTACAAATTGGACTCTAAAAATATTTACACACTAATTAAATTACATAATGCCCAAGTAACTCTAAACATGCAGAACCCTCAAACGGATCCTCCTCAGACTCCTCAATAGGGAGGAATCCAACTTGACACAAAATATACAATACTAACCGTACCAGGAGTACGGTAGTAAGCTCCCTATTACTGTTTATGTGAGAAATACATTATCCATCCAGCACGACGCACTATGCCTCTGGTTCCCATATACCTTACGAAAACTCAGCATCTCCATCTCTTTAGAACTCAACTTCCTTCTCGAAAATCTGATCTTCCTTGCATTCTCACTCAACGTCTTGCTCAATCTCTTTACAATTATAAATATAATATAGAAATAGACAGACAAAGAGGTGAGATCACCTACGCCAATACCAGTATGGTAGCAATGAAGATAAACACATACAAATTCTCATAACATACATCATACATAATTTCAATTATATCATCAATATCATTTATCTAACACACATCATATCTCATATCAACACATCATACATAATTACAATTATGCTACCAACATCATTTATCATCATAATTCATAATTATGTCCATGTCCTTATCAATATTCACTTATTCAATAATTCAGTTATCAAAATCAATAATTATGAAAATACCCTCAGTATCTCGTATATGCATCTAGACTCATGTACCTAGACTCAATTTTCCTACTCCATTGAGCTAAAACTCAGGTCGGAAAGAGTGATCGAAAAGAATCTGTCTGCACAACATGCCTCAGACCACGTGCTCATTCTCTTTGCTCATTTAGTATTTGCTCATTTAGCATTTGCACATCTAGCATATGCATCACAGTCTTTATCAGATCTCGATTATGGATAGTGTCTCAGTCCGGATCATCGGTGTGTTGCGTCGGTCTAACCTACGGTACAGAAGCTTTATTCTCTGTCCATTGTAGGCAACCCGCACCCCGATGCCCCCAAGGTCAACGAGTGACCTACACTACGCACATCGCACCCACTCAAGAGGTGTGTTCTTTCCTTCTTTCGACAATCAGTCTTATTCAGCCCATCGGACTTTTTCAATGCACATTCAAATGCACCTTTCGCAGTTCAATTCATTCACTCATCTTCTCAAATCAATTTTCTTTATCTCATATTCGGAGTCTTCATATAGGCCCAACAATATTATTATTGTAATTTCATCGCAAAACCATATTTTTCGCATTTTCTCAAATCACGTATCAATTTTTCATCATTTCTCAATCACGTAAAATACTTTTCACACGTTTTAAATTAAGAATACTAGTTTCCTCGGTTAACACCAAAACTCAACTTCATTTTTCATATTTGCATAATAACTCCTCAAAACATATTATTTGCATTATAATCCTCATCCAAATAATATTTTCACAACAGTCCCTCATAAAAGTCACATTTACAAAATAGTCCCTTGAAAAATTCATATTTTACAAAATCATCCCTCATAAAATTCATATTTACAAAATAGTCCCTCAAAAATTCATATTTACAAAATGATTTTTTATAAAATTCTTTTTACGAAATAATCTTTCATAAAATTCATAATTTACAAAATAGTCCCTCATAAAAATCCTATTGACGAAATAGTCCTTCATAAAATCACATTTACGAAATAGTTTCTCATACAAATTATATTTATGAAATAGTCCCTCAAAAATCATATTTACTAAATAGTCCCTTATAAAAATCATATTTACAATATAACCATTCAAAAATCAATAATTACAACTTGTCCCCATTAAACACAAAATTACAATATTGCTCCTATAAAATCATAATCAGTATTGTTTCCCCAAAATCATTTCATCTTCTTTGTATTCAACTCTTCCAAATTCAATTCATTTTCTTTCAAATTCTAAATTCTCAGCTTTAATCCATCATATTATTCACATCCTAATTTACACATACACTTACATGCATTCGGTTTCATACATACCAACATTTATCAAAACAATAAACATATTATCACACATGCAATCATAATTTCAAAGCCATAAACACCACAATCACAAACATAAAATCACCAACAACACAATCACAACTAAAGAAGTAATTAAACAATAAGTGAATAAACCCTTAGGGGTTTTTCACCGTTTCACAACCATCTCCACACCACCAAAACTTAGTTGGTGAGGTTAAATCTCCCTCTTACCTCTTGAAGAACCTCCAAAGCTCCTTGTATGTCTCCTTCAAGCAAACTCCCTCCACCAAGAGCTTCTTGGAAACCAAAGAAAACATGCAATATTAATACCTAAGGCTCTAAACTAAAATAATCATGGATTAAAATCATGATTAGAACTTTGAAATGAAGAGAAACATGAAGATTAAAGAATCCTACCTTCAAGGCTTCAAACTTGAGCTTTGAAGAACAAGATAAAAAATAGATGATTTAGGCTTAGGTTTTAACTACAAAATGTCTTGAAATGAAGTAGGAAAGCAAGAAATAAGGTAGTTTAGAATTATAGAAGAGTGATTGATGAAAAGGCGGTGGAAGGCCATGAGGTTGGAGAAGAAAAGAAGAAGGAAATTTGAGAGCTTTTGCTATTTGGAGAATTTTGAAGAAAGATAAAGAATTTGACTATGCATGGTCGTAAACCATTTTGAGAGAAAATGGAGTGAAGTCTTTGGGTGAGAGAAGGTGAATTTGTGAGGATGAAATGGAGAGAAAAGGAAGAAAAATGGTGCTCAGGTTCGTGGGATTTGAGAGAAAAAGATGAATACTATTTTTGATGTGAGAGAAAATGTAATTTATGATAGTGAAATTATGAGGCGGTTCTTAGTGGGATAAGCTTAAATAAAGTTTAGGATGTACATGAAGTAAAATATCTTATTCTGAATGCACGTGGCTGATGTCATTCATTTGACTTTCAAGGTTATTGGATTGTTCAAGAACCTTGTAGAACCTCCTTCAAGCTGCTACGTGGCCGACGTAGAACCCCTCCAAATTGCTGCATGAACGTGAGTTTCCAAGGAAATTTTCGACGAACAACAACAACAAAATTCGATAAAATGGGAGAACATCATTTCCCCAAGAATGATTAAAATCCAGTGTTGTCGGATGAGAACTCTGTCGAATAGTGATTCTGTCAAACGAAAATGAAAGGCTGTCGGATGAACTTGAAAAGGTCAACAAATATCCTAATTTGTCGGACAGGTGTTGACGTTGGAGAAATCTTCCAATTGTTGAATCGACGAAATATTATATGGTCAGAAGATCAAATTCGACGGATTTTGACATTAGAGAAGTTTTTCTACTAAAATCAGGAATTCTTACTCGACGGTCGTTAGCACCATAATTCGACGAACATTATCATTCAAATTCGATGGACATTAGCATCCTCACTCGACGAAAATTGACATTCTAACTCAACGGACATGAGCATCCTCACTCGACGAATTTTAACTTGGTACCTAAATAGTCTGAATATCAAATTCGACGATAAGTGTTTGTCCAACAATGAGCAACCTTCGACGTAAAATAGTGTTCGACAACGAATAATAGTACTATTTATGATTAGTTAGGTCGATTACATAGCAGTCATCTTCATTTTGATTTGGAGAATCGTCCGACAAGATTTAGGGAAAAGGAGAACCATATTGTTCTTAACTGATTCTTTGCTAACAGAACGTCCATCGCTTTGTCGAACCTGAGGACTTCTCCCGTGTTTTTAATAGATGGTCTTCTGTCAGAAAGATGGTCTTTGTCGGAATAGATGGTCTTTGTCGGAAGAGGCAGCCATAACAGCCAAAATCTTTGATTTCTGATTCAAAAATTGAGAATCAGTTTCATCCAGTCTTGAGGTATTTTGGGTTTTTTCGAACTATCGATTGATGTTGTCGGGAAAATGCTCTGAAGGTGTCGGATTCAACTCACCATTAGCATATGCTTACATGTAGTCTTATTAATCGGTTGAGTATAATGGCAAATTAAACTATACCGGGTCAAAATAATTCATAGCAATAACAGCTATGCATCAAGCAACATATATTTATCAGTAAAATAGAATTATTTTACAGATAAATTCTAAAAATTAATAGATTCTTTTCTCGTGTTACTCAGATTCGGGTTAAGTAAGATCCCCGTCTCTAAATAATCGAGACAAGAATTTTCCTACCAAAATTATTATTTTCTTGACCAGAGCAAATCACACAAAATAATCACAAATAGTATCAGAATAATCAAATTATTTTTATAATGCACAGAAAACACAAAGTAGTGTAATTCTGTCAGCTCTTGCAACATTGTCTAAAATTTGGGGTGTTACAAGCTACACACAAACATTCAGAGAGAAAGATCAGGAGACATGTCTATAACTCAGCTGTCGCGGCCAAAGTGCTAAAATCATCAATTTATCCACATGCACATCAAGGCTTTGTACAAGACATTCTTCACTATATCGCGATATAGGACAGTGTCTTGGTCCGGATCGTCAGTGTGTTTGCATTGGTCTGCCCCACGGACAGAAGAGCTACCAACTGTCCGTTGCAAGATGCCCGCACCCTGACGCCCCCAAGGTCAACATTATGACCTACACTAGTCTATTCGCACCCGCACTAAGGTGTGTTCAATCTCCTAGGCAACATGGCCTTAACAATAGTCCATTGGACTTTCACAATATATGATGACTCAATACATATATGATGTATATTCAATAATATATTTTCCATAACATGTCACAATTTGGCTAAGATATGCATCAATACATTCTTGGTCTCACTCATGGACCCACAATAAATATTATTAAGTCCTTAAATAATACATTACACTTTTAGGGTACATTATGGAATTATACCTAAATTTCTACATTCTTCTTAATAAATTTCTCTTTTAGAGGAATTCTCTCACATTATTTATTTAATCATTATTATTTTAATTAATTAAGTCCATTACTAAATTTTAAACCTAATTCCCTTAGAAGGATTTAAATTGAGTTATTCAACATTCTTACTTACACTCATGGTCTTACTTTAATTAAAAATTATTCTAAGTTTTTGGATAAAACTTCATTCTTGGTTCTTTCCATTTTATGAATCTCCAATTAATTCCTAATTATCCAATTAATTAAGTTTCACTTTAAATTAATATTTCTTATGAATTTCTTCTCTAGAGGATTTCTCTTGACTGTTAAGTTCCTTACTTTAGGTTTATTCAAACTCACTTAGTGAATTATTCTAAGGTTTTCTAAGTCTCACACTGTTGTTCTTTAGTTAGGTCAAATGATTCACTTTTAGGTTATCAATTAAATTTCTCTCCATCACCTTATTAACTACTTATTACTTGATTATTGAATTCCCAAAGTTACCTAAAAATTACATCTTTTGGACCCAAAATGGCCTAGAGGCCGTGGCCTCCCAAGGGTAGTAACCTTAAAATTTTTCTTAACTCCGTTACATTTTATTCACTTGGTTAATAATGTTTCCATCCTAGTTACAAAATTTCAACCATGATCACTCCATTTGAGGGTCATGGCCGTGAGCCTCCATGAGGAAAACAAGGGACTTTTTTTTCTATTTCATATTTCTAATCCATCCAAGATCATCAATGTACATATAAAATCAACCAAATAGATTAAACGAAACAAAATCAACACATAACCACAAAAATCATACATCAAAGAGAGTAACCCTAACAAGGGTTACTCACAAACAACACAAAATCAAGTCTTTCACTACCAAGAGAGGTTGAAGAGGATCATCTCCCTCTTACCTAAGGGGAAAACAAGAAAAGAACTCCCTTAAAGCTCCTTGATGAATTTCGGCCAAGCTCACCAAAAACCCTAGGAATCATAACTCAACAAATCAACACTGAGGCTTGAAAAAGAATAGATCAATGGTCATGGTGATAGCCATGAAAACAAAAATGAAGAAGAAAGATGAGAGGTTAACAATCTTGCCCTAAAGCTTCAAACTTGAAGCTTGAAGAAGATGATGAAGATGGAGGCTTTTCAAGTAGATTCAAACTAGAA
This sequence comes from Ormosia semicastrata, assembly GCA_029884595.1. Lineage (NCBI taxonomy): Eukaryota > Viridiplantae > Streptophyta > Magnoliopsida > Fabales > Fabaceae > Ormosia > Ormosia semicastrata. Next base: position 34,437,206 of record JAQQTO010000048.1, on the reverse strand, counting down.
AAGTGTTTAGAATGTGATGGAGATTAAGAAAATGTGGTTGTTAAATTTTTGTAATCTTTGGAGGGCATGGAAGGGTGTGGCGATGTGGTGAGGTAGAGAGAAAGAGGAGAAAATGTGAAGAGAAGATGAGTGTAGAGAGAGAAGTTGATAGTGGAAAATGATGATGACTTTTGACTTTTGAAATTAGAATAGGAAACTTAATTAAGTGAAAGCACATCTTTGGCTCCAAAAAAGGCCATGCAGCCGTGGAGTGTGGGAGGAAGAGAGGGGATGTGTAGCTTCCTTGTGAAGCTTGGTAGCTTTTTCAAAAGTGGATTTGATTAGACATAAAGTGGATTGCATTTAGATAAGATGATTAGGTGATAAAGTGATTAAAATAATAAGGTGATTAGGATTTTAACTACAAGTTATTACTCAATGGATAATAATTACAGTTTACAAAGTCAGTATCTATTGTCCAATGGACAATAGCGCGTACCATAGAATTTTATTTAACAGTACGTACAGAGATTTTATTTATCAGATAAAATCTCAAAAAATGTAAACCTCGTAAACTATGCCTGACCTCGGGTTTAGTAAGATCCCCTGTCGATGTTTCCACAGTTCAAAGTTTACCAGCCTCAGGAAAAACATTTCATTTTCCCGGCTCCGCTCAGCGCATGCGTAAAATGAGGAATATATTAAAGTTTTCAACATTTCCATAAAAATTCACAAAAATTCTCAAAAATCACAAATATTAGAAAATGACTATTCATCACGAAACAAATAATTTTTGGAGTGTTACACTGACTCTGTTCAGTGTGCACGTAAAACGAAAAATATATTAAAATATTCAACATTTTTGAAAAAAATCCAGAAAAATTTCTAAAAATCACAAATATTAGAAAATAATTATTTATAATGAAACAAATAATTTTTCAGGGTGTTACACATGGTACTCCAGGACTTTTGTGAGAAAAGTGAACCAGTTGTTGACAAAGTAATCCTAATCCATGTGCTTTGGTTGAATTAGATTACATGCTTGAAATTCCAACTTATATTTGGACATATGAACTTTATGTGAGAGGTACCTTCTTTGATCCAAACTCAGAGGAATATCTGGATCAATGTCTGGGGCAAGGGTTTCTTTTGGAATAGATGGATTTTTGGTGCGCGATTTCTTAGGATGAGAGGAGCTGCTGGCCATGGTTGAAAATAAAGGTTAGATGACAGTTTTAGAAAGAGAGGAGAAGAGAGGTCTAAGATTTTTGGAGGAATTTATAGGTTTTAATTAGTGGAAAGTGATGGAAAAGGTGTTTTAATGGTGGATTTTGGTTGGATTTAAGGTAGGTGATGAATGTGAGGGAGTGGGTGTGAGAGGTTTTGAGAGGAAGAATATGACTATCGAGGTGGGCAATTCATGAATGGTGAGGAAGGGTCATAGATTGTTGTTTTAAGGAGTCCAATAACTGGTTAAGTGTATTGAATAACCGGTTATTTGCATGGAGAGTAAAAACATATGGCCTCTGGTTGAGTGGAATAACCGATTAGGTAGTCTAGGTAATCAGTTTTTTTTGTGCTTCAAAAACCAATGTCCTCTGTTTGTGATAAATAACTGATTAAAAAATCAAGGTAATTGGTTAGTTAGATAGTTCCAACATCGTAGCTTCTGTTAGCCTTGAATAACCAATTAGGGACTTCATATAATCGGTTATTTGCATGACACCAAAGTACCACAGCCTTTGCCTCTTTCAATAATTGGTTAGGTAATGCTCCTAATTAGTTATTTGTAGTTTCTAGGAGCCACCAAATGCCTCCATAATCGGTTAGAGAGGTCTTGTAACAGGTTATTTTTGTTGAATAAAAGATCAGTAGCCTCTGACTTCAACTAATAACTGATTAGAGGGTCTTCATAATTGGTTATTTTCATGATCCAACAAATGTAGCCTCTGTCAGAAGTGAATAACAGGCTAGGTACTTCTCCTAACTAGTTATTTGGCTGACAGAACATATAATCAGATTTCTCAAGAGCCAATAATTAGTTACTTTCTTCCCATAACTGATTATTTCATCTTCAAAAACTAAAACTCTTCAAAACTTCAGCCCTTAAAACACAAACTTATTCCATCTTGAGGGTCATCATGGCTTTGCCTTATTTTCCATTCTCTCAAACCACCATAAATGCAACTCATAAGCTGATTTCTCTTCTTCAAAAGTACCAAGAAGCAATTTTCTTCATCAAGAACTTGAGATTGGTAATTTGGGGGACTTAAGCATGAATCAAGCACCTGCAAAACAAATTCAGGGGAAATTCCGACGTTCAAGTCAGTATTGGATTTCAAATATCACTAAAGCAAGATAATTACGCACGGAGTTCAATAATGCAGCAAACTATCAAATTATGCTATAAAGTGACAAGTTATGCCTTAAAATGACATATCATACAGTAAATGATAGATTGTGCTCCTAAATATCACATTATGCAATAACATGACAAATTATGCAGCAAAATATCATATTATGCAACAAAATATCACATTATGAAAAGTTATGTAGCAAAATTATGATTTTTAGCAAGAGTTAGATGCATGATTGATCCAATATGCCAAGTTCTAAGATATTTTCATCAAATGTGCTATTTTAAACAAGAAGTGAACTTATCTAGTATATTATCATATGTAGAGATATTTTCAAGATATAAAGCTAGAAAAGTATTACTTTGAAGCAAGTTAAAGCATAAAACAAGTCTCCACTTATCCAAAGGTTGCAAGTCTAAGCTTCTTGGAGACAAGGAAGAGAACTTGGAGTATTTTCTAGACTTGTGCTTACAGCAGCCACTTTTAAGATTCCAAAGTCAGTTCTTGGCCTTTAAGCACACCTACAACACACTTCAATTTTTGGCTTTTGGTACACAAATTTTCTTGGGTCCTTGTATGTTAACTTTTGGGAAAGTGCCTTTGGAAACCCAAACCATTTTAGTTCCTAACTTATTATTGATATTCTTCCTTACATTGCAAGTTGATGCACTATGTCCTTTCTTGCCACAATGAAAACACTTTATGAAAGGACTTGTTGATGTGTTTGTGGGAACAAAGAAATTCTTGTAAAGTTTTTGTTGGTTTTTGGGATTGTACCCTAAACCAGCCTTTTGAAAAACACATCTTTGCTTCCCAAGTAGTATGTTCAAATTATCTCTTCCAAAGATAAATTTTAAAAGAGTAATTTTCAAATCTTCAATTTCCTTTTCAAAAGTTTTGCATGATGAACAGGAAAAGGTTACAGGTGCATTTTCATGTAAAGAGCATGTTAAGCATGAAGAATTTGCATCTATCAACCCAAGAGTTTCATTTTCTAATTTCAATTCCTCAATTTCTTTGTTTAAAGTAGAAATTTGATTTTCAAATGAGGAAATTGTTTTCTTTGAACATGAAATCATTTTTGCAAGCCTCATAAATTCATTATGCAATTCTTCAAATGCATATTACAATACATCATAGGAAGGGGAAGAGTTTGATTCAAAATTTGAGGATGTTACCTCCATGTCATCTTCATCTTCTTCTTCTCCTCTAGCCATGAAACATAGATTGGTTTTCTCCGTAACGCCCCTTTTTTCGGGAGGAGGATGTCACACCAAACATACGTAACTCAAAAGAAAACTATTAAGACCCAGTTTATTTTATCTATAGGTATTAACTTGTTCATCAATAAAGTATCCTAACTTAGTGATTCTCTTTTATTATTATTTTTTTGTAAGCGAAAAACATAAACTTAGTGGAACTCAACATGAAGATCAAACCATACATTTATATAGAATATACATACTATATATATATGTATATATATATATATATATGTATATATATGTATATATATACATATTTGGATACATAACATAAGGTCAAGACACACCAACAGCTTTAGTAAAAGAAAGCAGAAGCTTTACATGCTCACAAATATGGACAGCCACCAAGGTTACAAAAAGTATCATGCCCCCAACAAACTACTAAGAAGGAGCCTCGGAGAGGTCCTCCTTAGGTTCCTCCTCGGAATCCTCCTCAGAAGAGGAAATCATTATAGGAGCAACAGATTCACGAGCAAGAACTCTTGCAGAGGATAGGAACGAATCCTCGTGTGCAGTATACTCACGATCACCCCACACCTCACGTATCAGCATATAGAACTCCAACGATACAGCAACATCAAAAGATAAAACAAGAGGATCATAATGACCCCAAGCCAAAGATACAGTCACATCTCCCACGTAAATGAAGCGCTCAGTGATCAAGTCAACGTGCTAACAGTCAATGCCTCCGTGAAACCTTATCCTGGCATACCCTAAAAAACCTCGTCAGGATGCCATGTCAAGCAGAAGACTAACTCGCCCCAAAACCAAAAAACTCAGGTTTTTCCTCACCTCAGTCTTTTAAAAAGCATAGATATAAACAGAATAACAGAATACAAAAAAGAGGTGAGATATCCAACATCAATACCAGTTATGGCAGTAAAGAACCAGAAACGGTGCAGGATGCCATACAGCATGGCAAACATAATAAACAGCATCAAGATTCAGATGATAAATAATTTGATAATACAGATAGTCATAACATCATTAAAAGAAATAGTTCCATAATTATATATATCTATGCCAGATAAATATATTGACAGATTATGTATATGCACAAGGTACCCAGAATCCTACTTCATGGAGCTATACACAACATCAAAGACAATGATCAAGGAGACATGCTTATGTATCAAGGAGACATCAACATGGCTTATACAAGACATTCTTCACAAGATCACAATATAGGACAGTGTCTCAGTTTGGATCATCGGTGCGTTTGTATCATTCTGTCCCACGGCACAGAGGAGCTACCAATTGTCCATTGTGAGATACCTGCACCCCGACGCCACCAAGGTCAACAAATGACCTACACTAGTCTATTCGCACCCGCACATAGGTGTGATTCATCTCCTAAGCATACAGCCTTAAAAACCGAGTCCAACGGACATTCACAATGCATGATGACTCAATGCACATATATACAGATATTCAATAATAGTATGACTTGTCCTTGATTACCCGCCATATTAGGCCTAATCAATTATCAACAATCCTTGGTCCCACTTATGGACCCACAAAAAGTCATTATCCAAATCTCAAGGGTGAAAACATACTTTTTAAAGCTTGATATGAAAGTTACGCCTCAATTTCATTATTAGTTTCTATTAACCTTTCTAGGGAAATTCTCTAGTATTTTTCATTCAATCCTTATTACTTTTAATTAAATAAGTTCTTTCCTTTGTTTTAGACTAAACTCATTTAGAATAACCATTTTAAGTTTCTCAAAACCTAACTCACACTCATGTTCTTTCTTTAGCCCAAAAATCACTCTAGGCTATAGGATAAAATTTTGTTCTTTATTCTTTCCATATTATGAATTCCTAATTAAGTGTCTACTCATTTAATTAACTAAGTTTTAGCTTGATGCAAAAGTCTCACATTGAGTGCCCAATGAGGCCGTGAGCCTCCAAGGGACTAGGAATCCTACATTTTTTTCTTCACTTCTCTAACCACTCATCATTTAATTGCTTAAGTCCCAAATTAGCACAAAAGTTCCATCTTGGATCCATCAAAGGGCCTCTTGGTCGTGAGCCTCTAAACCAAAGAGGTAAGAATCCCTTGCTTTCCATACATACATCTAAGCATCCAATGCATTCCAAATCTATCAAGTTACACAATATCAAGTATTAAAGTCATACAACACAACCAATCACAACATTACCAAAAATCACCCAACAAAGTGAGTAACTCACACATGGATTCCTCACCATCAACACAAAAACGTGTACCTCACCACCATGATAGGTTGAAGAGGATGATCTCCCTCTTACCTAAAGAGACAACAAAAGAAAGCAAACTCCTTGATGTTTCCTTACAATTTTCATCCACCATCACCAATGAAACCCTAGGATAGTCAAACTCATACAATCAACAACCAAAACTTGAAAAGAGGAGTCCTTGATCACAAAGGTGACCAAGGATCATGAAAATGAGAAGAGAAAAGATGAAAAGTAAGAACTTTACCACAAAGCTTCAAGTTTAGGGCTTGGTAGAAAGTGATGAAGATAGAAGAATCAAGAGATGATCACCAAAGAGGAAAGCTACAAGATGATGCGAGGATTCAAGAATCTAGATTAGTTTGAGCAAGCAAGCTTAGGTGGCCAACAATGGTGTTGTGGTCGTGGGAGTGGAGAGAGAATGGAGATGAGAGAAAAAAATGAGAGAAAGGAAAAATGAGAGAATGAAAAGTGAAACTTTGTTTGAATTGAAAAGGTGATGGGTAAGTGAAAAAGATGACAATTTTTGGTCATCTTTTCCCCCTAATTGCTGTGGGGTCACAAGGGAGGAAAGAGAAAGTGAAGCTTCCTTGAGAAGTTTCACATACTTTTTGAAAAAGTCAAGGGTGATGTCATGGTGATGATGTCATCTTGGTGATGTCATTAAAGTGCTCTCTAGAAAAGATAACTAACACTCTACTAAAGCTATTATCCAGTAGGCAAAGGTTACAGTTAGCAAAAATAGTATTTATCGTCCAACGGATAATAAAATGTTATCACGATTTTATTTATTAGATAAAATCTTGAAAAATAAAAACTTCGTAAACTGTGTCCGACCTCGGGTTTAGTAAGATCTCTCATTGACGTTTCAACAGTCCAAAGTTTTTCGGCCTCGAAAAAATTATTTTATTTTTTCGACCCCACTCAGCGCGCATGTAAATTGAAGAATATATTAAAATAATCAAACAATTCAAATAATTTCAGAAAAATTATCAAAAATCATAAATATTATAAAATAAATATATATCATGAAACAAGCAATTTTCTGGGTGTTACAATTCTCTCCTTCTAAAAAGAAATTTCATCCTCGAAATTTTCATACCTCAGAATAAATATAGATGTTGTTCCTTCATCATGTCCTCTAACTCCCATGTCGCATCTTCGGTTATATCATTCCAAATCACTTTCACCAATGGAATCTCTTTTCTTCTGAGTTGCTTCACTCTCTTATGCTCAATCTTTATAGGAAGTGTCTCATAAGTCAAATTCTCTTTTAATTGTATTGTATCTGGTGCTATGATGTGGTTTGGATTAGGAATGTATTTTCGCAATTGTGACACGTGAAAAACATTGTGAATGTTACAAAGAAAAGGTGATAAGGCTATTTGGTAAGCTATTGGACCTATCCGATGAAGAATTTGAGAAGGTCCGATGAATTTAGGAGTAAGTTTTCTAGATTTAAGAACTCGGCCGACCCCAATCATGGGTGTGACTTTCAAAAACACATGCTCACTTTCTTCAAACTCAAGAGGTTTCCTTCTTTTATCTGCATAGCTTTTCTGTTGACTCTGAGCCGACCGCATCTTTTCTTGAATCATCTTAACCTTCTTCATTGTTTGCTACACAAAATCAGGTCCGATCGTAAGGTGCTCCCCATCTTGGTACCAACACAAAGGTGTTCTGCACCATCGTCCGTATAGAGCCTCATAGGGTGCCATCCCTATGCTCGAGTGAAAACTGTTACTGTAGGTGAACTCTATCAAAGACAAAACTTCATCCCAACTTCCAGTCTGTTCTAGAGTACAAGCTCTCAGTAGATCTTCTAGCAATTGGATCGTCCTTTCTGATTGACCATTAGTTTGAGGATGATAAGCAAAACTCAAACAAAGTTTTATTCCCATTGCTTCTTGAAGACTCTACTAAAACCTCAATGTGAACCTTGGATCTCTATCGGAGATAATACTAGAAGGCACACCATGAAGTCTAACAATCTCACCAATATACAGTTGAGCTAACCTCTCCATCGAATACCTTATGTTGATCGGTAAGAAGTGAGCAGACTTCATAAGCCGATCCATAATTACCTATATTGAGTCGTAACCTTTTCGGGTCTTCGGTAATCCAACCACAAAATCTATCGTGATGCTATCCCATTTCCATTCGGGAATAGCTAGAGGTTGTAATGTTCCTGAAGGTCTCTGATGTTCAACCTTGGCATTCTGACAAACTAGACATAATGACACGTACTTGGCTCGTGTGGGCTTCATCAAGAATTAATTTCCTCAGCTCCGGATCACTAGGCACATAAATCCTGCCTTTGAACCTTAAAATACTGTCATATCCTTCCTGAATTGTTGACACAATGTCTCGCTTCACCAGCTCCCTCTCATTATGTAGAAACTTGTCATCTTTCTGTTTCTCTCAGATTTCTTCCATCAAATCACTTGAGATGGCAACTATATTCAAACAAATCTTCCCTAGTGTCAACTCCATAGACGTCCACATATTCCAGAATTGTTCTATGAATTCCTTTTCCTTGATCATCATAGCAGAGATACTAAGCATATTTCTACTTAAAGCATCTGCCACCATGTTTGCCTTTCCAGGATGATACTAGAGTTGAAAATCGTAATCTTTCAGAAATTCTAACCACCTTATTTGCCTCATGTTCAACTCTTTTTAGTCGAACAGGTACTTCAGACTCTTATGATTGCTATAGATGTTGAACGTTGCACTATACAGAAAATGTCTCCATATTTTCAAAGCAAACACCACAGCTGCTAACTCCAGGTCATGCGTAGGATAATTCTTTTCATGCACTCTCAGCTGCCTTGAAGCATAAGCCACCACTTTCCTATTTTGCATAAGCACGCATCCTAATCCTTGATGTGAAGCATCACAATACACTTCAAAGAGTTCATTGGGATCAGGTAGAACCAAAACTGGTGAAGTAGTCAGACATCTCTTCAATTCTTGAAAACTCTCTTCACAATCATCGGTCCATACAAAGGCTTGGTTCTTTCTTGTAAGTTGAGTGAGAGGTCCTACTATCTTATGAAATCCTTCAATGAATCTTTGATAATAACCAGCTAATCCCACGAAGCTACGGATCTCTATCACAGTCTTCGGCTTTTCCCACTATAGAATTGCTTCAACTTTCGACGGATCCACTATAATTCCATCCTTCAAGATGACATAACCCAAAAACTTAACCTCTTCCAGCCAGAATTCACACTTTGACAACTTGGCATACAACTTCTTCTCCTTCAGAATCTAGAGAACTATACTGAGATATTCAGCATGTTCTTCCTAATTTCGAGAATAGATCAAAATGTCATCGATGAAGACAACGATGAATCTATCTAGGTAAGGATGGAAAATCCTATTCATATAATCAATGAATATGGCAGGTGCATTCATCACTCCAAACGACATCATAAGATACTCATAATATCTGTAACGTGTACGAAAAGTCATTTTAGGAATATCCTCTACCTTCACTCTGATCTGATGATAACTCGAACGCAGATCAATCTTAGAGAAAACAGAAGCTCTTTTCAGCTGATCCATCAAATCATTTATCCTCGGAAGTGGATAATTGTTCTTGATCGTGACCTTGTTTAACTGACGATAATCTACATATAAGCAGGAAGTTCCATCCTTTTTCTTGACCAGTAACACTGGCACTCCCCAGGGTGATACACTAGGCCTGACAAACTGTTTTTCCAAAAGTTCTTCCAACTGCTTCTTGAGTTCAACTAATTCTGACGGCAACATCCTGTAAGGTGCTATGGATATGGGACTAGATCTAGGCATAAGGTCGATAGTAAACTCTATCTCCCACTCAGGCGGTAAACCCGGTGTAACACCATGAAAATTAATTATTTCATCATAAATAGTTGTTTTATAATATTTATGATTTTTAGGAATTTTTCTAGATTTTTTTGAAAATGTTGAATATTTTAATATATTTCTCATTTTGCATGCGCATTGAGCAGAGTCAGTGTAACACCCCAAAAATTATTTGTTTTATTATAAATAGTTATTTTATAATATTTATGATTTTATGAGGATTTTTCTAAATTTTTTCAGAAATGTTAAATATTTTAATATATTTCTCATTTTGCGTGCGCGCTAAGTGGGGTCGAGAAAAATAAATATTTTCCCTTAGGCTAGTAAACTTTGAACTGTGAAAACGTCAATGGGGGCTCTTACTAAACCCGAGGCTGGGCACAGTTTAAGAGGTTTATGTTTTTTGAGATTTTTTATCTGATAAATAAAATCGCAGTATATTCTATTAAATAAAATTCTGCAGAACGCTCTATTACCTGTTAGACAATAGATACTAGCTTTGTGAACTGTAACAATTGTCCATTGGGTAATAGCTTGTAGTGAAAATCCTAATCACCTTATTATTTTATCATCTTATCACCTTATCTAAAGGAAATCCACTTTATGTCTAATCAAATTTACTTTTGAAAAAGCTATCAAGCTAACCCTAATTTTAGAAGCCAATTTCCCTCCCTTTCCTCCCTCACACTCCACGGCCATGAGGCCTTTTATGAGCCAAAAAGTGGCTTTTCACTTTATCATTACACATTTCTAATTTTCAAAATCCAAAAGCTATCATCATTTTTACTATCAACTTCTCTCTCTACATTTTCTTCTCTCATCATTTCTCTCAAGTTCTCCTTCTTCTCTCTTCTCCCCTAAGCACGGCCACACACCCTTCCATACCCCCTTGGATTGCAAAAATTCAAAGTAACCATATTTTCTTAATCTCCATCACATTCTAAACACCTTTCTAGTTTGAATCTACTTAAAAAGCTTCCATCTTCATCATCATCTTCAAGCTTCAAAGTTTGAAGTTTTAGGGTAAGATTCTTGATTTCTCATTTTCTCTTCTTCATTTTCGTTTTAATGATCTTCATCATAACCATTTATCCTCTTTTCTCAAGCCTTGGTGTTGATTTGATGAAGTTGTAATTTCTAGGGTTTTTGGTGAAGCTTGGCCGAATCCATCAAAGAGCTTCAAGGAAGTTCTTTTCTTGTTTTCCCCTTAGATAAGAGGGAGATTGTCCACTTCAACCTCTAGTGGTAGTAAGAGACTTTATTTTGTGTTGGTTGTGAGGAACCCTAGTTAGGGTTACTCTCTTTGATGTATGATTTTGATGGCTATGTGTTGATTTTACCTTGTATGATTTATTTGATTGAATATATATGTATATTGATGACCTTGAATTGATTTTAGTGGATTAGAAACATGAAATGGAAGCAAGGGTTCCTTACCCTCTTCAATATGGCTCACGGCCATAACCCTAGAATAGGGTCATCATGGTTGAAAATTTTGTATCGAGATGGAAACATAACTAACCAAGTGTATAATATGTAATGGAGTAATTGAAAATTTAGGGTTTTTACCCTTGGGAGGCTCACAGCCTCTAGGGCCATTTTTGGGTCCAAACATGTAACTTGTGTAACAATTAGGGAACTTGGATATTAGTGGGTAATAATTAATAGATTGATGAAAAATTCGGGTTCCTAATTCCATTAGAAGGCTCACGACCTCTTAGGAAAAATAGGGGAAATTGTTGTGTTAGGAAGCTTGGCTAATTAGATAATTAGAATTAATTAGGGATTCATAAAATAGAAAGAATCTAAAATGAAATTGTGTCCCAAAACTTAGAATAATTTTCAATTAAAGGAAGACCATGAGTGTAAGTAAGAATATTGAATAACTCAATTTAAATTATCTTAAGGGAATTTAAGTCTAAAAATTAATTGATGAACTTGTCCAATTAAATAATAAAGATTAAATAAATAATGTGAGAGAATTTCTCTAAAAGAGGAACTTAGTAAGAAGAATGTAGAAATTCAGGCATAATTCCATAATGTACCCTAAAAGTGTAATGTCATTTTTGAGGACTTGATAATAATTATTATGGGTCCATGAGTGGGACCAAGATTGTATTGGTGCTTATCTTAGCCAAATTGTGGCATGTTATGGAAAAGTATATATATTGTTGAATATACATGAATTGCATTGAGTCATCATGCATTGTGAAAGTCCGATAGACTGTTGTTAAGGCATTGTTACCTAAGAGATTGAATTACACCTTAGTGAGGGTGCGAGTAAACTAGTGTAGGTCGTAATGTTGACCTTGGGGGCGTCGGGGTGAGGGTGTCTCACAATGGTCAGTTGGTAGCTCTTCTAGGCTGTGGGATAGACCGATGCAAATGCACCGACGATCCAGACCGAGACACTATCCTATATCGTGATCTAGTGAAGAATGTCTTGTACAATGCCTGGATATGCACGTGGATAAAATTGATAATTATAGAACTTTTGGCCGCAGCAGCCGAGTTACAGACATGTCTCCTAATCTATTCTCTCTGACGTTATGTCTAGCTCCATGGAGTAGGATTCTGATATCATATGCATGTGCATAGAGAGTCAATGTATTATTTGGCATTTAATTTATATGATGATTTGATCTGCTATCTTATTGATGTTATAATTGCCTGGAATTGTCAAATTGTTTAATGTCTGTTTCTTGTTGCTGTTTATTATTCTTGTAATGCTATGTGGGTGTCCTACACCGTGCTGTTTCTTTACTTCCATAATTAGTACTGAATGTAGGATGTCTCACCTCTTTTCTATATTTCTATTGTTCTGTCTATCTGTATGTTTCTCTGAAGACGTCGGTGAAGAAGGGGAAGTACACGAGTTCCCTGGTTTTTGGCCTGACTTTGACTAGCACCTGTTTTGATCATTACGTCCCGTTCGCAAGGCTTTTTGGAGTATGTGTGACTAATTTTCCTCAGAGGCCCGGACTGCTGGCATATTAACCTCGCTTCTGATCGCTGTGTTTATCTGGGAGACGTGACAGTGTTTCTAGCTTGGGGGCGTTATAATCCACCCATCTTTACCTGTAGTGTTTGTTTACACTTAGAGTTTTATCTGCCCATTCATGACATGTGGGGTGAGCGTTACTACTCCCCAAGGAGGATTCACTCCTCTCTACTTCCCAAGCCCCCGCTCATAACTTGGTGGCTCCGATGAGAGTTTCCTCTAATGAGGAAGACCCAAAGAACGATCCTGCTACAGTTCCTTCTCTTTCCTAGTAAGGGCTGATACTGTTGATGGTCATTGATGACTATCTGTCTTTCTTTTTTGGGGCTTGATGATTATCTTTTTTTTGGTGGGCTGTACATGTATAATCTTTTGGGGCATGCATAATTTTGGTTTTTGTATATCAGGTGTTATAACTAAATGAACATGATATGGGTATATATATATATATATATATATATATATATATATATATAATTACAAGCATGATGTATGGATGTATGGGTTATTTTTCATGTTACTTTTGTTATAACCACATATCATTTTCTAATTGCAACAAAAAGACAAAAAAAAAAAATTTGCCAATTTATTTATACGATTTCAACCAAGCAAGTTTATCTATAATATAAAGAACCAGGTCTTAATTTATACTTTTGTTTTTTCGATTCTTGGTCATGGTGTGACGTGCCCTCTCAAAAAGGGGCATTACATTTAGTTGGTATCAGAGCCCCGATTTATGTTTTCTTTGGGTCTTTGTGGTTAGGTCTGACTTGTTTATGCTGTGTGATTCTCTGTGTTTAGTAGTCCAAAAGGATACATCTAATTCTTCCTTGTGTTTTTTAGTTAGTCTTAATTGAAAGAGCGAAATGGCACGAGGTGGAGATATGGTCGCAGCGATCAAAGCGATGCAGCGAATGGTAGAAGTTATTGCCCAACATACTAAGAGAGCTGCTCAATAACAAGAAAGAGCTGCTCAACAGCTATAAGTTTCAGCATATGCTCAAAATCTAGCTAAGTTTCTTTGTAACAACCCTCTTCAGTTTAAAGGGGAATTTGATCCAAAGACAGCTAGTCTTTGGACCAAGAAGCTGGAGAAAATTTTCAGAGGCATGAACTGTGTCAATGACAAGAAAGTAACTTATGCTGTTTTTATGCTGATTGAAGATGCTGAAGAATGGTGGAATGGGGCACAGAGATTGTTAGAAGCTAAAGGTCGCACAATCACTTGGGAAGTTTTTAAGAATAAATTCTTGGAGAAATATTTCCCCATAAGTGCAAGGCATGCAAAAGAGATGGAGTTCCTTAGCTTGAGGCAAGGGAGCTTAACTGTCAGTGAGTATGCCGCAAGGTTTGAAAGCTTGACAAAATTTTCAACATATTTCCAGCACTAGCCGGATGAGGTGTGGAAATATTAAAAATTTGAGGAAGGATTGAGGCACAAAGTGAAAAGAGCAGTCATCACCTTAAGGATAAACCAGTTTACGGAGTTGTTAGATATGTGTCACTGGGTGGAAGACCTAGATCAAGCTCGGGACACGAGAAATCGTAACTTTGGACCTACTAGGTTCCAAAGAGGAGGAGGTAACGCTGTAAACCATTTCCAGAAGAAACCTTTTTCCCGACCATCGGGAAATTAGCAGCAGACACTTGGTGGAGGTCCCAATGGAGGTTCTGGTGGAAATCGAGCTGGACTGAATGTGGCATTTCCTTCAAAATGTTTGATGTGTGGGAAGCATCACGCAACGAGAGACTGCACCATCAAAAGGATCATCTGTTTTTGATGTGGGAAACCAGGACACGTCTCCAGAGATTACAATCAGGCTAAGGCTGAGCCTTCAGTCAACGCTGCACGAGCTGCAAAGCCACAAGAAGGAGGTCGAGTCTATACTATGAATGGAGCTGAAGCCTCCCAATCTAAAGATCTTATACAAGGAGAGGGTACCATAAGAGGTAATCTTTTGACTGTACTATATGACTCTAGGGCAACCCACTCTTTCATTTCTTATGACTGTGTGCGACGACTTAGTTTACCTGTGTCTTCCTTACCTTTTGACTTGACTGTTTCTACTCCCACTGATAAACCTGTTGTTACCACCAAAGTTTGTTTAGATTGTCCTTTAATTGTTGAGGGTCGAATATTTTCTGTTAATTTGATCTGCTTAACTATTTCCCAATAAGACATAATTTTAGGGATGGATTAGTTGTCTTCCAATCATATCCTGTTAGATTGTTCTAGTAAAACCATTGTTTTCTCTATGGATGAAGTTTCTAGATTTTTGATGGCTAACCAAGTTCGAGTTTTCTTGAAAGAAGGAGCTCAAGGATACATGCTATTGTCTTCCTTGAAGGTCAAGAGCGAGGAAGATATGAATACAATTCCAGTGGTTAATGAGTTCCCCGAAATCTTTCCTGATGGTGTACCTGGTTTATCACCAGAGCGAGAGATAGAGTTCGCCATTGATCTTGTACTTGGATCTGGTCCTGTGTCTATAGCGCCTTACAGAATGTCACCATCAGAGTTAGTTGAGCTTAAGAAGTAGTTGGAAGAACTCTTAGAAAAGTAGTTTGTTAGACCCAGTGTGTCACCATGGGGAGCACCAGTGTTGCTAGTCCAAAAGAAGGATGGCACTTCGTGATTGTGTGTAGACTATCGCCAACTGAATAAGGTCACAATCAAAAATAAGTATCCACCTCCAAGGATAGAAGACTTAATGGATCAATTGAAAAGAGTAGCAGTGTTATCTAAGATCGATCTGCGATCGGGCTACCATCAGATTCGAGTAAAGGCAGAGGATATTCCCAATATGGCTTTTCGTATCCGTTACGGTCATTACGAATACCTTGTGATACTGTTTGGCGTAATGAATGCACCTGCCATATTCATGGACTACATGAATAGAATCTTTCATCTTTACTTGGATAGGTTAGTTGTTGTCTTCATTGACAACATTCTAATCTACTCTCAAAATCAGGAGGATCATGCTGAACATCTCAGTATAGTTCTCCAGATTCTGAAGGAGAAGAAATTGTACACCAAATTGTCGAAGTGTGAGTTTTGGCAGGACGAAGTCAAGTTTTTGGGCCATGCCATCTCAAAGGAAGGGATTGCAATGGATCCATCAAAAGTAAAAGTAGTTCTACAGTGGGAAAGACCAAAGACGATGACAGAAATTTGAAGCTTTGTGGGATTGGCTGGATACTATCGGAGGTTCATTGAAGGATTCTCTAAAATAGTAGGGCCCCTCACTCAGCTCACGAGAAAGAATCAAGCCTTTGAGTGGACCAATGCTTGCGAAGAAAGTTTCCAGGAATTGAAAAGACGACTAACTACTTCACCAGTGTTAGTTCTACTTGATCCAAGTGAACCTTTCGAAGTGTATTGTGATGCTTCATACTAAGGATTAGGATGTGTGCTTATGCAAAATGGAAAAGTAGTGGCTTACGCTTCGAGGCAGTTGCGAGTGCATAAGAAAAACTATCCAACGCACAACATGGAGTTGGCAGTTGTGGTATTCGCTTTGAAGATATGGAGACATTTCCTTTATAGAGTGACGTTCAATGTCTTTAGTGACCACAAAAGCTTGAAGTATCTGTATGATCAAAAGGAATTGAATATGAGACAACGAAGGTGGTTGGAATTTCTTAAAGACTATGATTTTTGACTTCTGTATCACCCTGGAAAGGCAAACGTCGTGGTAGACACTTTGAGTAGGAAGATGCTCTGTATTTCTGCCATGATGATCAAGGAAAATGATTTAATAGAGCAATTCAAGGATGTATGGTCTTTTGTGGAATTGGCACCAGGGAAGATTTGCATGAACATGGTTACCATTTCAAGTGAGTTAATGGTGGACATCCGAGAAAAACAAAAAATTGACAAATTTTTTTACAAGAAAAAAGGGAGCTGATGAAGCAAGGCAAAGTGACAACATTTAAAGAAGGAACTGATGGAATCCTAAGCCTCCGAGGTAGAGTTTGTATACCCCGGGATCAAGAGCTTAGAAAGTATATTCTGGAACACGCTCACACGAGCAAGTTGAGTATGCACCCGGGAATAACCAAGATGTACCAAGACCTGAAACGATTATTTTGGTGGCACGAAATGAAGAGCGATATCACTAGGTGTGTGTCGTCTTGTCTAGTTTGCCATAAAGCAAAGGTTGAACACCAAAGACCATCAGGAATATTACAACCACTATCTATTCCCGAATGGAAGAGGGATAGTATTGCGATGGACTTTGTGGTTGGATCGCCGAAGACCAGAAAGGGTTATGATTCAATATGGGTAATTGTTGATCGACTCACAAAGTCAGCACATTTCCTCCCAATCAACATAAGGTACAACATGAAGAAGTTAACTCAGCTGTATATTAGTAAGATCATTAGGTTACATGGTGTGCCTACCAGTATTGTTTCGTATAGGGATCCAAGGTTCACTTCCATGTTTTGGCAAAGTTTGTAAGAAACATTGGGAACAAAGCTACGATTAAGTTCTACTTATCATCCACAAACCGATGGGCAATCAGAAAGGACGATCCAATCATTGGAGGATTTGCTTAGAGCTTGCGCTTTAGAACAGACTGGAAGTTGGGATGAAGTTTTACCATTGGTAGAGTTCACCTACAACAATAGTTTTCATTCAAGCATAGGGATGGCACCCTATGAAGCTCTGTATGGTCGACGGTGCTGAACACCTTTGTGTTGGTACCAAGGCGGAGAGCACCTTATTGTTGGATCTGATATTATATAGCAAACGACTGCAAAATTCAAGATGATTTAGGAAAAGATGAGGACGGCTCAAAGTCGACAGAAGATCTATGCAAACAAAATAAGAAAGTCTCTTGAGTTTGAGGAAGGCAAGCATGTATTTTTGAAAATCACACTAATGACTGGGGTAGGCCGAGTTCTGAAATCTAGAAAACTTACTCCTAAATTCCATGGACCTTACCAAATTCTTCGCCGGATAGGTCAAGTAGCTTACCAGATAGCCTTACCACCATTTCTTTCAAACCTTCACAATGTCTTTCATGTGTCGCAATTGCGAAAATATATTCTTGACCTGAACCATGTCATAGCACCGGACATAGTACAATTGAAAGAGAACTTAACCTATGAGGCACCTCCTGTAAGGATTGAAGACAGGAGAGTAAAGCAACTCAGAGGAAAGAAGATCTCATTAGTAAAAGTGATCTAGAACAAAATGACCGGAGATGCGACATGGGAGTTGGAAGACAAGATGAAGGAGCAACACTCACAACTATTCTAAGGTATAAAAATTTCGAGGACGAAATTTCTTTTTAGAAGTGGAGAGTTGTAACACCCCAAAAATTAATTGTTTCATCATAAATAGTCGTTTTATAATATTTATGATTTTTGAAAATTTTTCTGTATTTTTTCGAAAATGTTGAATATTTTAATATATTCCTCATTTTGCATGTGCATTGAGCAGAGTCAGTGTAACACCCCAAAAATTATTTGTTTTAATATAAATAGTCATTTAATAATATTTATGATTTGTTGAAAATTTTTGTGGATTTTTTTTAAAACTTTGAATATTTTAATATATTCCTCATTTTGCGTGCGCGCTAAGCGGAGCCGGGAAAATAAAATATTTTCCCTTAGCCTGGTAAACTTTGAACTGTGAAAACGTCAACGGGGGCTCTTACTAAACCTGAGTCCGGGCACGATTTACAAGGTTTATATTTTTCAAGATTTTATCTAATAAATAAAATCGCAGTACATTCTGTTAAATAAAATTCTAAGGAATGCTCCATTATTTATTGGACAATAGATACTGGCTTTGTGAACTGTAACAATTATTCATTGGGTAATAGCTTGTAGTGAAAATCCTAATCACCTTATTACTTTATTACTTTATCGTCTTATCGCCTTATCTAAAGGAAATCCACTTTAAGTCTAATCAAATTTACTTTTGAAAAAGCTATCAAGCTAACCCTAATTTTAGAAGCCAATTTCCCTCCCTTTCCTCCCTCACACTCTATGGCCATGAGGCCTTTTTGTGAGCCAAAAAGTGGCTTTTCACTTTATCATTATACATTTCTAATTTTCAAAATCCAAAAGTTATCATCATTTTTACTATCAACTTCTCTCTCTACATTTTCTTCTCTCATCTTTTCTCTCAAGTTCTCTTCCTTCTCTCTTCTCCCCCATGCACTGCCACACACCCTTCCATACACCCTTGGATAGCAAAAATTCAAAGTAACCATATTTTCTTAATCTCCATCACATTCTAAACACATTTCTAGTTTGAATCTACTTGAAAAGCTTCCATCTTCATCATCTTCTTCCAGCTTCAAAGTTTGAAACTTTTGGGTAAGATTCTTGATTTCAAATCTTCTCTTCTTCATTTTCATTTTAATGGCCTTCATCATGACCATTTATCCTCTTTTCTCAAGCCTTGGTGTTGATTTGATGAAGTTGTAATTTCTAGGGTTTTTGGTGAAGCTTGGCCGAATTCATCAAAGAGCTTCAAGAAGTTCTTTTCTTGTTTTCCCCTTTGGTAAGAGGGAGATTGTCCATTTCAACCTCTAGTGGTAATGAGAGACTTTATTTTGTGTTGGTTGTGAGGAACCCTAGTTAGGGTTACTCTCTTTGATGTATGATTTTGATGGCTATGTGTTGATTTTACCTTGTATGATTTATTTGATTGAATATATATGTATATTGATGACCTTGAATTGATTTTGGTGGATTGGAAACATGAAATGGAAGCAAGGGTTCCTTACCCTCTTCAAAATGGCTCACGGCCATAACCCTAGAATAGGGTGATCATGGTTGAAAATTTTGTATCAAGATGGAAACATAAATAACCAAGTGTATAATATGTAATGGAGTAATAGAAAATTTAAGGTTTTTACCCTTGGGAGGCTCAAGGCCTCTAGGGCCATTTTTTGGTCCAAACATGTAACTTGTGTAACAATTAGGGAATTTGGATATTAATGGGTAATAATTAATAGATTGATGAAAAATTTGGGTTCCTAATTCCATTAGAAGGCTCACGGCCTCTTAGGAAAAATGGGGGAAATTGTTGTGTTAAAATGGATGCTTGGCTAATTAGATACTTAGCATTAATTAGGGATTCATAAAATAGAAAGAATCCAAAATGAAATTGGGTCCCAAAACTTAGAATGATTTTTAATTAAAGGAAAACCATGAGTGTAAGTAAGAATGTTGAATAACTCAATTTAAATTATCTTAAGGGAATTTAAGTCTAAAAATTAATTGATGAACTTGTCTAATTAAATAATAAAGATTAAATAAATAATGCGAGAGAATTTATCTGAAAGAGGAACTTAGTAAGAAGAATGTATAAATTAAGGCATAATTCCATAATGTACCCTAAAAGTGTAATATCTTATTTGAGGACTTGATAATAATTATTGTGGGTCCATGAATGGGACCAAGATTGTGTTGATGTTTATCTTAGCCAAATTATGGCATGATATGGAAAAGTATATATATTGTTGAATATACATGAATGTGCATTGAGTCATCATGCATTGTGAAAGTCCGATGGACTGTTGTTAAGGCCTTGTTGCCTAGGAGATTGAATTACACCTTAGTGCAGGTGTGAGTAGACTAGTGTAGGTCTAAATGTTTACCTTGGGGGCATCGGGGTGAGGGTGTCTCACAATGGTCAGTTGGTAGCTCTTCTAGGCCGTGGGATAGACCGATGCAAATGCACCGACGATCAGGACCGAGACACTATCCTATATCGCGATCTAGTGAAGATTGTCTTGTACAATGCCTGGATGTGCACGTGGATAAAATTGATAATTATAGCACTTTTGGCCACAGCAGCCGAGTTACAGACATGTCTCCTAATCTATTCTCTCTGACGTTGTGTCTAGCTCCATGGAGTAGGATTTTGATATCATATGCATGTGCATAGAGAGTCAATGTATTATTTGGCATTTAATTTATATGATGATTTGATCCGCTATCTTATTGATGTTATTACTGCCTGGAATTGTCAAATTGTTTAATGTCTATTTCTTGTTACTGTTTATTATTCTTGTAATGCTATGTGGGCATCCTACGCCGTGCTGTTTCTTTACTGCCATAATTGGTACTAAATGTAGGATGTCTCACCTCTTTTCTGTATTTCTACTGTTCTATCTATCTGTATGTTTCTCTAAAGACGTTGGTGAAGAAGGGGAAGTACACAAGTTCCCTGGTTTTTGGCCTGACTTTGACTAGCACCTGTTTCGATCATGACGTCCCGTCCGCAAGGGTTTTTGGGGTATGTGCAACTGACTTTCCTCAGAGATCCGGACTGCTAGTATATCAACCTGGCTTCGGATTGCTGTGTTTATCTGGGAGACGTGATAGTGTCTCTAGCTTGCGGGTGTTATGATCTGCCCATCTTTACCTATAGTGTTCGTTTACACTTAGAGTTTTATCTGCCCATTCATGACATGTGGGGTGAGAATTACTACTCCCCACAGGAGGATTCACTCCTCCCTACTTCCCGAGCCCCCACCCATAACTCGGTGGCTTCGATGAGGGTTTCCTTTGACGAGGAAGACCCTGAGGAGGATCCAGTTACAGTTCCTTCTCTTTCCCAGTAGGGGTTGATACTGTTGATGATCACTGATGATTATCTATCTTTCTTTTTTGGGGCCTGATGATTATCTTTTTTTTGGTGGGCTGTACATGTATAATCTTTTAGGACATGCATAATTTTGCTTTTTGTATATCAGGTGTTGTAACTAAACGAACATGATATGGATATATATATATATATAAATACAAGCATGATGTATGGATGTATGGGTTATTTTTCATGTTACTTTTGTTATAACCACATATCATTTTCTAATCGCAACAAAAAGAAAAAAAAATTCCAATATATTTATACTATTTCAACCAAGCAAGTTTATCTATAATATAATGAACCGGGTCTTAATTTATACTTTTGTTTTTTCGCTTCTTGGTCATGTTGTGACGTTCCCTCTCAAAAAGGGGCGTTACATTTAGTTTGTATCAGAGCCCAGATTTTTATTTTCTTTGGGTCTTTGTGGTTAGGTCTGACTTGTTTGTGCTGTGTGATTCAATGTGTTTGGTATTCCGAAATGATATATCTAATTCTTCTTATGTTTTTCAGTTAATCTTAATTGAAAGAGCGAAATGGCATGAAGTGGAGATATGGTCGCAACAATTGAAGCGATGTAGCGAATGGCAGAAGTTATTGCCCAACATACTGAGAGAGCTACTCAACAGCAGGAAAGGGCTGCTCAACAGCTAGAAGCCTCAGCAGATGCTCAAAATCTAGCTGAGTTTGGTTGTAACAACCCTCCTCAGTTTAAAAGGGAATTTGATCCGGAGAAAGCTAGTTTTTGGATCAAGGAGCTGGAGATAATTTTCAGGGCATGAATTATGCCAATGACAAGAAAGTAACTTATGCTATTTTTATGCTGATTGGAGATGCTGAAGAATGGTGGAACGGGGCATAGAGATTGTTAAAAGCTGAAGGTCACGCAATCACTTAGGAAGTTTTTAAGAATAAATTCTTAGAGAAATATTTCCCCGCAAGCGCAAGGCATGCTAAAGAGATGAAGTTCCTTAGCTTGAGGCAAGGGAGCTTAACTGTCAGTGAGTATGCCACAAGGTTTGAAAGCTTGAAAAATTTTTCAACATATTTCCAGCACTAGCCAGACGAGGTGTGAAAATGTCAAAAGTTTGAGGAAAAATTGAGGCACAAAGTGAAAAGAGCAGTCATCACCTTAAGGATCAACTAGTTTGTAGAGCTGTTAGATACGTGTCGTCGGGTGGAAGACTTGGATCAAGCTCGGGACATGAGAAATCATAACTTTGGACCTACTAGGTTCCAAAGAGGAGGAGGCAATGCTGTAAACCGTTTCCAGAAGAAACATTATTCCCGACCATTGGGAAATCAGCAGCAGACACCTGGTGGAGGTCCCAGTGGAGGTTCTGGTGGAAATCGAGTTGGACCGAATGTGGCATTTCCTTCAAAATGTTTGAAGTGTGGGAAGGATCACGCAACGAGAGACTGCACCATTAAAGGGATCATCTGTTTCTGATGTGGGAAACCTAGACACGTCTCTAGAGATTGCAATCAGGCTAAGGCTGAGCCTTCAGTCAACGCTGCACGAGCTGCAAAGCCACAGGCAAGAGGCCGAGTCTATACTATGAGTGGAGCTAAAGCCTCCCAATCTGAAGATCTTATACAAGGAGAGGGTACCATAGGAGGTAATCTTTTGACTATACTATATGACTCTGACAACCCACTCTTTCATTTCTTATGACTGTGTGCGACGACTTGGTTTACCTGTGTCTTCCTTACCTTTTGACTTGACTGTTTCTACTCCCACTGATAAACCTATTGTTACCACCAAAGTTTTTTTAGATTGTCCTTTAATTGTTGAGGGTTGAATCTTTTCTGTTGATTTGATCTACTTATCTCTTTCCCAATTAAACATAATTTTAGGGATGGATTGGTTGTCTTCCAACCATATCCTGTTAGATTGCTCTAGTAAAACCATTATTTTCCCTATGGATGAAGTTTCTAGATTTTGGACAGCTAACCAAGTTTGAGCTTTCTTGAAAGAAGGAGCTCAGGGATACATGCTATTGTCTTCCTTGAAGGTCGAGAGTGGGGCAGATGTGAATACAATTCCAGTGGTTAATGAGTTCCCCGAAATCTTTCCTGATGATGTACCTAGTTTACCGCCGAAACGGGAGATAGAGTTCGCCATTGATCTTGTACCTGGATCTGGTCTTGTGTCTATAGTGCCTTACAGAATGTCACCATCAGAGTTAGTTGAGCTTAAGAAGTAGCTGGAAGAACTCTTGGAAAAGCAGTTTGTTAGACCCAGTGTGTCACCATGGGGAGCACCAGTGTTGCTAGTCCAAAAGAAGGATGGTACTTCACGATTATGTGTGGACTATCGCCAACTGAATAAGGTCACAATCAAGAATAAGTATCCACTTCCGAGGATAGACGACTTAATGGATCAATTGAAAGGAGCAACAGTGTTATCTAAGATTGATCTACGATCAGGCTACCATCAGATTCGAGTAAAGGCAGAGGATATTCCCAAGATGGTTTTTCATATCCGTTATTGTCATTACGAATACCTTGTGATGTTGTTTGGCATAATGAATGCACCTGCCATCTTCATAGACTACATGAACAGAATCTTTCATCCTTACTTGGATAGATCCGTTGTTGTCTTCATTGACAACATTCTAATTTACTCTCAAAATCAGGAGGATCATGCTGAACATCTCAGTATAGTTCTCCAGATTCTGAAGGAGAAGAAACTGTACACCATATTATCGAAGTGTGAGTTTTGGCATGACGAAGTCAAGTTTTTGGGCCATGCGATCTCAAAGGAAGGGTTTGCAGTGGATCCATCAAAAGTAGAAGCAGTTCTATAGTGGGAAAAGCCAAAGATGGTGATAGAAATCTGAAGCTTTATGGGATTGGCTGGATATTATCGGAGGTTCATTGAAGGATTCTCTAAAATAGCAGGGCCCCTCACTCAGCTCACGAGAAAGAATCAAGCCTTTGAGTGGACCAATGCTTGCAAATAAAGTTTCCAGGAACTAAAAAGACAACTAACTACTTCACCAGTGTTAGTTCTACCTGATCCAAGTGAACCCTTCGAAGTATATTGCGATGCTTCATACCAAGGATTAGGATGTGTGCTTATGCAAAATGGAAAAATGGTGGCTTACGCTTCAAGGCAGTTGCGAGTGCATGAGAAAAACTATCCAACGCACGACTTGGAGTTGGCAGCTATGGTATTTGCTTTAAAGATATGGAGACATTTCCTTTATGGAGCGACGTTCAACGTCTTTAGCGACCACAAGAGCTTAAAGTATCTGTATGATAAAAAAGAATTGAATATGAGACAACAAAGGTGGTTGGAATTTCTTAAAGACTATGATTTTTGACTTTTGTATCACCCTGGAAAGGCAAACATCGTGGCAGACACTTTGAGTAGGAAGATGCTCAGTATTTCTGCCATGATGATCAAGGAAAATGATTTAATAGAACAATTCAAGGATGTATGGTCTTTTGTGGAATTGGCACCAGGGAAGATTTGCATGGACATGGTTACCATTTCAAGTGAGTTAATGGAGGACATCCAAGAAAAATAAAAAGTTGATAAGTTTCTGCAAGAAGAAAGGGAGCTGATGAAGCAAGGCAAAGTGATAACATTTGAGGAAGAAACTGAAGGAATCCTAAGGCTTCGAGGTAGAGTTTGTTTTCCCCGAGATTAAGATCTTAGAAAGTATATTCTAGAACACGCTCACACGAGCAAGTTGAGTATGCACCCGGGAATAACCAAGATGTACCAAGACCTGAAATGATTATTTTGGTGGCACGGAATGAAGAGCGATATCGCTAGGTGTGTGTCGTCTTGCGTGGTTTGCCAGAAAGTGAAGGTTGAACACCAAAGACCATCAGGAATGTTACAACCCCTATCTATTCCCGAATGGAAGTGGGATAATATTGCGATGGACTTTATGGTTGGATTGCCGAAGACCAGAAAGGATTATGATTCAATATGGGTAATTATTGATCAACTCATGAAGTCAGCACATTTCCTCCCAATCAACACAAGGTATAACATGGAGAAGTTAACTCAGCTGTATATTAGTGAGATCGTTAGGCTACATGGTGTGCCTACCAGTATTGTTTCGGATAGGGATCCAAGGTTCACTTCCAAGTTTTGGCAAAGTTTACAAAAAGTATTGGGAACAAAGCTACGATTAAGTTTTGCTTATCATCCACAAATTGATTGGCAATCGGAAAGGACTGAAGGAATCATTGGAGGATTTGCTCAGAGCTTGTGCTTTAGAACAGACTGGAAGTTGGGATGAAGTTTTACCATTGGTAGAGTTCACCTACAACAACATTTTTCATTCAAGCATAGGGACGGCACACTATGAAGCTCTATATGGTCGACGGTGCCGAACACCTTTGTGTTGGTACCAAGGCAGAGAGCGCCTTACTGTTGGACTTGATATTATACAGCAAACGATTGAGAAAGTTAAGATGATTCAGGAAAAGATGAGGACGGCTCAAAGTCGAAAGAAGATCTATGCAAACAAAAGAAGAAAGCCTCTTGAATTTGAGGAAAGCGAGCATGTATTTTTGAAAATCACGCCAATGACTGGGGTAGGCCGAGTTCTGAAATCTAGAAAACTTACTCCCAAATTCCTTGGACCTTACCAAATTCTTCACCGGATAGGTCCAGTAGCTTACCAGATAGCCTTACCCCCATTTCTTTCAAACCTTCACAATGTCTTTCATGTGTTGCAATTGCGAAAATATATTCCTAACCCAAACTATGTCAAAGCACCAGACACAGTACAATTGAAAGAGAACTTAACCTATGAGGCACCTCCTGTAAGAATTGAAGACAGGAGAGTAAAGCAACTCAGAGGAAAGGAGATCTCATTGGTAAAAGTGATCTGGGAAGAAACGACCGGAGACGCAACATGGGAGTTGGAAGGCAAGATGAAGGAGCAACACCCACAACTATTCTAAGGTATGAAAATTTCGAGGATGAAATTTTCTTTTAGAAGGGGAGAGTTGTAACACCCCAAAAATTAATTGTTTCATCATAAATAGTCGTTTTATAATATTTATGATTTTTGGGAATTTTTTTAGATTTTTTCGAAAATGTTGAATATTTTAATATATTTTTTATTTTATGTGCGCACTGAGCAGAGTTAGTGTAACACCTCGAAAATTATTTGTTTTATTATTAATAGTCATTTTATAATATTTATAATTTTTGAAAATTTTTGTGAATATTTTCGGAAATATTGAATATTTTAATATATTCCTCATTTTGCGTGTGCGCTAAGCGGAGCTGGGAAAATGAAATATTTTCCCTTAAGCTGGTAAACTTTGAACTGTGGAAACGTCGACGGGGGCTCTTACTAAACCTGAGTCTGGACACAGTTTACGAGGTTTACGTTTTTTGAGATTTTATCTGATAAATAAAACCGCAGTACGTTCTGTTAAATAAAATTCTGCGGAACTCTCTATTATTTGTTGGACAATAGATACTGGTTTTGTGAACTGTAATAATTGTCCATTGGGTAATAGTTTATAGTGAAAATCCTAATCACCTTATTACTTTGTTACTTTATCATCTTATCACATTATCTAAAGGAAATCCACTTTATGTCTAATCAAATTTGCTTTTGAAAAAGCTATCAAGCTAACCCTAATTTTAGAAGCTAATTTCCCTCCCTTTCCTCCCTCACACTCCATGGCTATGAGGCCTTTTTGTGAGCCAAAAAGTGGTTTTTCACTTTATCATTACATATTTCTAATTTTCAAAATCCAAAAGCTATCATCATTTTTACTATCAACTTATTTCTCTACATTTTCTTCTCTCATCTTTTCTCTCAAGTTCTCCTCCTTCTCTCTTATCCCCCATGCACAGCCACACACCCTTCCATACCCCCTTGGATTGCAAAAATTCAAAGTAACCATATTTTCTTAATCCCCATCACATTCTAAACACCTTTCTATTTTGAATCTACTTGAAAAGCTTCCATCTTCATCATCTTCTTCAAGCTTCAAAGTTTGAAACTTTAGGGTAAGATTTTTGATTTCTCATATTCTTTTCTTCATTTTCATTTTAATGGTCTTCATCATGACCATTTATCCTCTTTTCTCAAGCCTTGGGGTTGATTTGATGAAGTTATAATTTCTAGGGTTTCTGGTGAAGCTTGGCCAAATTCATCAAAGAGCTTCAAGGAAGTTCTTTTCTTGTTTTCCCCTTAGGTAAGAGGGAGATTGTCCATTTCAACCTCTAGTGGTAGTGAGAGACTTTATTTTGTGTTGGTTGTGAAGAACCCTAGTTAGGGTTACTCTCTTTGATGTATGATTTTGATGATTATGTGTTGATTTTACCTTGTATGATTTATTTGATTGAATATATATGTATATCGATGACCTTGAATTGATTTTGGTGGATTGGAAACATGAAATGAAAGCAAGGGTTCCTTGCCCTCTTCAATATGGCTCACGGCCATAACCTTAGAATAGGGTGATCATGGTTGAAAATTTTGTATCAAGATGGAAACATAACTAACCAAGTGTATAATATGTAATGGAGTAATAGAAAATTTAGGGTTTTTACCCTTAGGAGGGTCACGGCCTCTAGGGCCATTTTTGGGTCCAAACATGTAACTTGTGTAACAATTAGGGAACTTGGATATTAGTAGATAATAATTAATAGATTGATGAAAAATTTAGGTTCCTAATTCCATTAAAAGGCTCGCGGCCTCTTAGGAAAAATGGGGGAAATTGTTGTGTTAAAATGGAAGCTTGGCTAATTAGATAATTAGAATTAATTAGGGATTCATAAAATAGAAAGAATTTAAAATGAAATTGTGTCCCAAAACTTAGAATAATTTTTAATTAAAGGAAGACCATGAGTGTAAGTAAGAATGTTAAATAACTCAATTTAAATTATCTTAAGGGAATTTAAGTCTAAAAATTAATTGATGAACTTGTCTAATTAATTAATAAAGATTAAATGAATAATGCGAGAGAATTTCTCTAAAGGAGGAACTTTGTAAGAAGAATGTAGAAATTAAGGCATAATTCCATAATGTACTCTGAAAGTGCAATGTCTTATTTGAGGATTTGATAATAATTATTGTGGGTCCATGAGTGGGACCAAGATTGTGTTGATGCTTATCTTAGCCAAATTGTGGCATGTTATGGGAAAGTATATATATTGTTGAATATACATGAATGTGCATTGAGTCATCATGCATTGTGAAAGTCCGATGGACTGTTGTTAAGGCCTTGTTGCCTAGGAGACTGAATTACACCTTAGTGCGAGTGCGAGTAGACTAGTGTAGGTCTAAATGTTGACCTTGGGGGCGTCGGGGTGCGGGTGTCTCACAATGATCAGTTGGTAGCTCTTCTAGGCCGTGGGATAGACCGATGCAAATGCACCGACGATCCGGACTAAGACACTGTCCTATATTGTGATCTAGTGAAGAATATCTTGTACAATGTCTGGATGTGCATGTGGATAAAATTGATAATTATAGCACTTTTGATCGGGACAGCCGAGTTACAGACATATCTCCTGATCTATTCTCTCCGACCTTTTGTCTTGCTCCATGGAGTAGGATTTTGATATCATATGCATGTGCATAGAGAGTCAATGTATTATTTGGCATTTAATTTATATGATGATTTAATCTGCTATCTTATTGATGTTATAACTACCTGGAATTATCAAATTGTTTATTGTCTATTTCTTGTTACTGTTTATTATTCTTGTAATGCTATGTGGGCGTCCTACGCCGTGCTGTTTCTTTACTGTCATAATTGGTATTGAATGTTGGATGTTTCACCTCTTTTCTGTATTTCTACTATTCTATCTATCTGTATATTTCTCTGAAGACGTCGGTGAAGAAGGGGAAGTACACGAGTTCCCTGGTTTTCGGCCTGACTTTGACTAGCACCTGTTTCGATCATGACGTCCCGTCCGCAAGGCTTTTTAGGGTATGCGCGACTGACTTTTCTCGGAGGTCCGGACTGCTGGCATATCAACCTGACTTCAGATCGCTGTGTTTATCTGAGAGATGTGGCAGTGTCTCTAGCTTGGGGGCATTATGATCTGCCATTTTTACCTGTAGTGTTCGTTTACACTTAGAGTTTATCTGCCCATTCGTGACATGTGGGGTGAGCGTTACTACTCCCCACAGGAGGGTTCACTCCTCTCTACTACCCGAGCCCCCACCCGTAACTCGGTGACTCCGATGAGGGTTTCCTTTGACAAGCAAGACCCTGAGGAGGATCCAGCTACAGTTCCTTCTTTTTCCTAGTAATGGCTGATACTGTTGATAGTCACTGATGACTATCTGTCTTTTGTTTTTGGGGCCTGATGATTATCTTCTTCTTTTTCTTTACTGTACATATATAATCTTTTGGGGCATGTATAATTTTGCTTTTTGTATATCAGGGGTTATAACTAAATGAACATGATATGGGTGTGTATATATATATATATATAATTACAAGCATGATGTATGGAAGTATGGGTTATTTTTCATGTTACTTTTGTTATAACCATATATCATTTTCTAATCGCAACAGAAAGAAAAAAGAAAGAAATTCACCAATTTATTTATACGATTTCAACTAACCAAGTTTATCTATAATATAATAAACCAGGTCTTAATTTATACTTTTGTTTTTCCACTTCTTGGTCATAGTGTGACGTTCCCTCTCAAAAAGGGGCGTTACACCCGGTACCTATCAGGAAAGATTTCGAGAAACTCATTGACTACCGGAATAGCCTTCACATCCATCTCGCTCTTGACTTTTAAGGAAGACAATAGCATGTATCCCTGAGCTCCTTCTTTCAAGAAAGCTTGAACTTGGTTGGCCGTTAAAAATCTAGAAACTTCAATCATAGGGAAAACTATAGTTTTACTGGAACAGTCTAATAGGATATGGTTAGAAGATAACCAATCCATTCCTAAAATTATATCTATTTGAGAAAGAGATAAATAGATCAAATCAATATAAAAGATTCGACCATCAATAGATAAAGGACAGTTCAAACAAACTTGGGTGGTAACAATAGCTTTAGCAGTAGGGGTAGAAACAGTCAAATTAAAGGGCAAAGAAGACACAGGTAAACCTAATCAACGCACATAGTCATAAGCAATAAAAGAATGGGTCGCTCCTGAATCATACAGTATAGATAAAAGATTACCTCCTATGGTACTATCTCTCTTTGTCAGATCATCAGATTGGGAGGCTTCCACTCCACTCATCATGTAAATTCTACTTCCTACCTGAGCTTTTGTAACTCATGCATTGTTGAAAAAAAGGCTCTGCCTTAGGTTGGTTGCAATCTCTAGAGATGTGTCCAGGCTTCTCATATCTAAAGCAGATAATTCCCTTGATTGTGCAATCCCTCGTTAGGTGGTCTTTTCCACATTTCAAACACTTTGATGAAGACGCCACAGTCTGACTAACTAGATGGCCACCAAAATTTCCACTAAAGCCTCCACCAGGTGATCGTTGTTGACTTCCCGGTGGTCAGGAATAAGGCTTCCTTTGAAACCAATTGTTGTTTCCTCCCCTTTGGAACCTAGATGGTCCAAAGTTATGGTTCCTTGCCCCTCGGGATGGTTCTAACTCTTCAAGTCTACAACACATATCCATCAAGATTAAGAACTGATTCATTCTCATTGGCAGTACTCCTTTCTTCAAGTCAACCCATTAGGCTGGATTTAAAGATACCGTGAGAACTTTGACAAGCTCTCAAACTTTGCAGCATACTCGTTAACCATCATCCCATCTTGTCGTAACCCAAGGAATTCCATTTCCTTGGCATGCCTTGCACTATCCAAAAAATTCTTTTCCAGAAATGCATTGCAAAACACTTCCCATGTAATTTCCCTTCCTTCTGCTTGTAATAATCTCTGAGTTCCTTTCCACTAATTTTCACCATCTCCCACCAGCATAAACACGGTATAAGTTACCTTGTGGTCTTCCGCACATCCCATTCCTTCAAAAATCTTTTCCAGCTCTTGAATCCACAAACTTGCTTTTTCCAGATCAAACTCACCTCTGAACTGTGGAGGATTGTTTTGACAGAATTCAGACAAATTTTGGGCATCAAAATTTGCCTCTTGCTGTTGTGCTACACGTTGATTCTATTGCACAATAACTTCCGCCATCCACTGCATAGCTTCAGCAGCTGCAGTCATTGCCTCATTGTCGTGTTCCACGTTAACGTGTCCTCCTCTACCACGTGCCATTACTTTTCTCCAGAGTCAACTAAACAAAACACAAGGAAAGTTTAGATGTAACCTTTCGAAAACCAAACACAGCGAATAACACAGCACAAACAAGACAAACCTAACCACAAAACCCAAAAGAAAACTCAAACCAGGGCTCTAATACTAAACTAGTGTAACGCCCCATTTTTCGGGAGGAGGACGTCACACCAAACATATGTAACTCAAAAGAAAACTATTAAGACCCAGTTTATTTTATCTATAGGTATTAACCTGTTCATCAATAAAGTATCCTAACTTAGCAATTCTCTTTTATTATTATTATTTTTGTAAGCGAAAAACATAAACTTAGCGGAACTTAACATGAAGATCAAACTATATATTTATATAGAAGATACATACTATATATGTATATATTTGGATACATAACATAAGCGTCAAGATACACCAATAGTTTTAGCAAAAGAAAGCATAAACTTTACATGCCCAAAAATATATACAGACAACAACCAAGGTTACAAAAAGTATTATGCCCCCAACAAACTACTGAGAAGGAGCCTCAGAGGGGTCCTCCTCAGGTTCCTCCTCAGGATCCTCCTTAGAAAAAGAAATCCTTACAGGAGTAACAAATTCACGAGCAAGAGCTCGTGCAGAGGATAGGAACGAAACCTTGTGTGGAGTATACTCACGATCACCCCACACCTCACGTATCGGCATGTAGAACTCCAGCAATACAGTAACATCAAAAGAAAAAATAGGAGCATCATAACAACTCCAAGCCAAAGATACAGTCATATCTCCCACGTAGACGAAGCGCTTGGTGATCAAGTCGATGTGCCAACAGTCAATGCCTCCTTGGAACCTCAGCCTGGCATACCCTAGAAAACCTCATCGAGATGCCATGTCAAGCAGAAGACTAGCTTGCCCCAAAACTAGGAAACTCAAGCTCTTCCTCACCTCGGTCTTTTAAGAAGTATAGATATAAATAGAATAGCAGAATACAGAAAAGATGTGAGATATCCAACAGCAATACCAGTTATGGCAGTAAAGAACCAGAAACGGCGCATGACACCATACAACATGGCAAACATAATAAACAACATCAAGATTCAGATGATAAACAATTTGATAATACAGATAGTCATAACATCATTAAAAGAAATAGTTCCATAATTATATATATCTATGCCAGATAAATATGTTGGCAGACTATGCATATGCATAAGGTACTCAAAATCCTACTCCATGAAGCTAAACACAACATCAGAGAGAATGATCAAGGAGACATGCCTATATCTCATCAACCTCAAATCAAGTGCTTTCAATATCAACAAATTGTGTAACATAGCTTATACAAGGCATTCTTCACAAGATCGCGATATAGGACAGTGTCTCGGTCCAGATCGTCGATGCGTTTGCATCGGTCTGTCCCATGGCACAGAGGAGCTACCAACTGTCCATTGTGAGATACCCGCACCTCGATGCCCCCAAGGTCAACAAATGACCTACACTAGTCTATTCGCACCCGCATATAGGTGTGATTCATCTCCTAGGCATACAGCCTTACAAACAGAGTCCAACGGACTTTCACAATGCATGATGACTCAATGCACATATATAAAGATATTCAATAATAATATGGCTTGTCCATGATTACAAGCCACATTAGGCTCAATTAATTATCAACAATCCTTGGTCCCACTTATGGATCCACAACAAGTCATTGTCCAAATCTCAAGGGTGAAAACATACTTTTTAAAGCTTGATATGAAAGTTACGCCTCAATTTTATTATTATTTTCTATTAACTTTTCTAGGGAAATTCTCTAGTATTTTTCATTCAATCCTTATTACTTTTAATTAAATAAGTTATTTTCCTTGTTTTAGACTAAACTCATTTAGAATAATCATTTTAAGTTTCTCAAAACCTAACTGACACTCATGTTCTTTCTTTGGCCCAAAAATCACTCTAGGCTATAGGATAAAATTTTGTTCTTTATTCATTCCATATTATGAATTCCTAATTAAGTGTCTACTCATTTAATTAACTAAGTTTTAGCTTAATACAAAAGTCTCACATTGAGTGCCCAATGAGGCCGTGAGCCTGCAAGGGACTAAGAATCCCACGTTTTTTCTTCACATCTCTAACTACTCATCATTTAGTTGCTTAAGTCCCAAATTAGCACAAAAGTTCCATCTTGGATCCATCAAAGGGCCTCTTAGCCGTGAGCCTCCAAACTAAAGGGGTAAGAATCCCTTGCTTTCTATACATACATCCAAGCATCCAATGCATTCCAAATCCATCAAGTTACATAATAGTAAGTATTAAAGTCATACAACACAACCAATCACAATATTACCAAAAATACACAACAAAATGTGAGCAACTCACACATGGATTCCTCACCATCAACATAAAAATGTGTTCCTCTCCACCATGATAAGTTGAAGAGGATGATCTCCCTCTTACCTAAAGAAACAACAAAAGAAAGTAAGCTCCTTGATGCTTCCTTGCAATTTTCGTCCACCACCACTAATGAAACCCTAGAATAGTCAAACTCACACAATCAACAATCAAAACTTGAAAAGAGGAGTCCTTGATCACAAAGGTGACCAAGGATCACGAAAATGAGAAGAGAAAAGATGAAAATCAAGAACTTTATCTCAAAACTTCAAGTTTTAGGGCTTGGTAGAAAGTGATAAAGATGGAAGAATCAAGAGATGATTACCAAAGAGGAAAGCTACAAGATGATGAGAGGATTCAAGAATCTAAATTGGTTTGAGCGAGCAAGCTTGGGTGGCCAACAATGGTGTTGTGGCCGTGGGAGTGGAGAGAGAATGGAGATGAGAGAAAAAATGAGAGAAAGGAAAAATGAGAGAATGAAAAGTAAAACTTTGTTTGAATTGAAAAGGTGATAGGTAAGTGAAAAAGATGATAATTTTTGGTCATCTTTTCCCCTCAATTGCCGTGGGGTCACAAGGGAGGAGAGAGAAGGTGAAGCTTCCTTGAGAAGCTTGGTATAAAGCTTCCTTGAGAAGTTTCACACACTTTTTGAAAAAGTCAAGGGTGATGTCATGGTGATGATATCATCTTGGTGATGTCATTATAGTGTGTGTTTGACTATGTTACAATGAAGTTTGGTTTTGATGATAACAAATATGAAGATGATAAGAATACCAAGTCCAAAAGTCTCACGAAGAATAACTTTAGGATTTAGAGTCTTTTTGTACGAAACTCTCTTTTTAATATCTCACTATTTTGGAAGAAAAGATAAAAAATATCTTTTTATTAAAACCCAAAGTTCTAAATGTTTTTGTAAAGAAATTAAAAGAGTTTGGGTGTCTTTGAAAATAAATCTAAAAGTCTTTTGAAATGGTTTTTTTAAAAACTAGTTTTTAATAGGGTTATTCGAATAAAGCTCCCTTTATTCGAATAAACCAAGCCCAACAGACTCTGTTCATAACAGAGTTATTCGAATAACTCAATGGTTATTCAAATAACGCTTTCAAAAATCCTACTGCGCACTTCTTATTTCAAATAGGCTATTCGAATAACCTTGCTATTATTTGAATAGAGGCTTTCTCCAAATAGTCTTTCTTGAATAAACTATTCGAATAACTCATCAGTTATTCGAATAGATCAACTTTCTCATAATTCATTTTTTAACAGTGTTATTCGAATAAGATACATATTATTCGAATAACCTATATGAGACTGGTTTTTCACGAAGCTTTTACAAAACGTGTTATTCAAATAACACAAAGGTTATTCGAATAAAAATTGATCCTAATATGGAAAGAAACGTTCGTATTTGTTTTAATTACGAGTTTTTAATGCACCTAACGGCTATTTTCTTGAATTGCTGTATAAATAGAGACCCTAGGTCATCTTTGAGCAATACCTAACACTCTGATTAATTCTTTGCTTACTCTAACTTGTGATTTATAATTTCTACTCTTTTTCTACGCTATTTTTACGTTAATTTTTTAGATATACTAAGAGAGCATCTTAAGTGCTTCAAGTTGTATTATTTACACTTCAAGAGAGTTTCTTTTCTTCTAATCTTCTACTCTATTGTAACGAGGGTGAGGTATCCCTCAAAGGTTTGTATAAGGGTGAGGTATCCCTGCAGGATGAGGCTTTAGCACAAGGGTAGAGTGTCTCTGTGTATGAAAAGTGCTCTATTTTGTAATGGTAGCATGCACTTATTGAAGCTTATATTCATAGTGAAAAATCCCTCGAATATTTTCGAGGACTGGACATAAACCACAAGTGGGTTAGTGGTCGAACCTGGATAAATATCGTGTCTGCTCTTTTCTTCTCAATCTCTTTATTTAATGCAATTTAATATTATTGCATATTTATTTATTTGCTGTTCTTAAAACTTTTCTTCTTCTTATCGTGATTTCACTTTATTTATTTAATAGCTTCAATATTTGTGTTTATTTTAAAAGTATTTGCGAAAGGATTTTATACTAATTCAACAAGTGGTATCAAAGCTAGACTCTTGTTTAAAGAGCTTAGCAGCTTCAAGAGAACATGACTTCCTCAAGTGGCTTTTCAGAGGGATCTTCCATAAATCAACACCATTTTTCAATGGGGATGGTTATGCCTATTAGAAGGAAAGAATGAAAATCTTCATCGAAGCTATTGATCTTGATGTGTGGGATGCTGTTGAAAATGACGCATTTATACCTACAAAAGAGGTCAATGGTGTAAAAATTGAGACACCGAGAAGTGATTGGTTAGATGAGGATAAAAGAAAAGTTTAATATAATTTAAAAGCCAAAAACATCATTACCACTACTTTGGGGTATGATGAATTTTTCAGAATTTTAAATTGTAAAACTGCTAAAGAAATGCGAGACACTTTACAAGTCACCCATGAGGGTACTAGTGAAGTAAAGAAGTTGAGAATAAATTCTTTTACTCGTGAATATGAATTATTCAGAATGAACTAAAGAGAAAGCATTCAGGAAATGCAAAAGAAGTTTACCCACATTGTTAATCATCTTGCATCATTAGGAAAAAAAATTTCTAATGAACATTTGATTAACAAAGTTTTGAGATGTCTGAATAGGATTTGGCAACCCAAGGTAACAGCTATATCAGAATCAAGGGATCTTTCAATAATGACTGATTGACGATGTCGCACTTGCCTCAAAATAGACTAGGATTTACAATGGAATATAGCATAGTGTATAACCTAGGTCATCTCCCAAGGACCAATTCGGATTCTCAAGTATGTTAGCAGTTAAAACAGAATTAAAATAAGTAAGGGGGTTTTGTTCATTTCAATAACAGAAAACGAATTCAAATTGTAGGAAAAAAAATCAATTAAGAAAACATCAATCCAAGGTCTTCAATTCAAATGGCAGAATTAATCATTGTTCAAAGAGAATATAATTCTATTGCATTCACCTCTGTTAATTCAATTTAACTAGATAATCATCTAGGATTTATCAACAAAAACAGAATCACAATCGCAATTCTTGATTAAGATTGATTTAGGAACAAATTTGGATTAACATAGATTATCAATCGATGATCTATTCTCCATTAGAATCAGATTAATCAACCCTACTTCTAACTTCAATTTCAAATCTCAATCGAAATCAATTGAAGGAGGAGAAGAGGAAGAACACAACAGAATTCAAAAATTAAACAAGAGAACTCAAAACTCTAACCACAATCATTGAATTCCTTGGATTGATTTGGATTTTTAGCCTTCCATAGCCATTATGAAAACGCAGCAAAGAAGGTAAGACGAAAAATAGAGAAGATGAAAAGAGGTTTCTGCCTGAATAAGATAAAACTGAACAATAACAATCAAAAGGTAAATTCAGAATCTGCCTTGACCTATTTGTAACTGAAAAATCTTTTATAATTCCTAATCTACCCCTGGCCCATACTGTAGCCCTCTGAAACAGCTTTTCATAGACATATCATTTGCCTTATTTGGGCTTAAATTGAGAGAATTAGGCCCAAATCATTGAGGAAAGGTCCAAGCTTTGTGACAGCAACAGCATCCTAACTTTGAGGCCCAGTTTTCGCCCTGAATCCAGCTGAATTGGAAAAACTGCATTAGACACAAAATTGTGTATATTCGTCTCAGCTTTCAGAGGACACCAAGATCATCCAAATATGACATTTGTATCCCAAGTTATGGCCTGCACAAGACAGAAAGGTCAAAAGAGTTAAAATCCGAAAATTAATGAAGTTTTTACAATTAAGCTCAATGAAGACCAATCATCTAAAACTCATCTTCAAACATAAAATTGGGTGCAATTATCATCAATTAGGCCAAATATAAAGCAATAATGAATGCCTAAAATTCGATTGATCAAATTCCCCCACACTTGAACCTTTGCACTCCTAGGCAAAATTCAAAATTGAACCAAAAGGGGTTTTATCACAAGAACACAAAATCAACATACCTTCCAATGAATTACAAGAATGCAAGGTAGTGATCAAGATTCAAACATCCAAAGTATCAAGGAGTCAAGACAAACATGAATATATCCCTCAACATCTCAAGCAAGCAAGAAGACAAATCGAATCAAATGATGAACCAAAAGTGATAGGATCCTCACTAGGCATACTATACTCTCAAGTGTTTAGGATTTTATTTACACTCAAGGCACCCATGAAAGCAAGTCCTACCATAAGCTTGACAAGTCTCTAATTTTCACCACTTGAAACAAATGCAAATAAAGATCAAAAGGACTTTATTCAAGGTTGTAATGGGGCCAAGGTAAGGGAAGGAACAATATGGATATGGCAAGTTAAGCACCCAAGAGAATAAAAGAGCAATAAGAGGAACTCAAATGACAAGTAATGCAAATTCTCTTACTTTGATCACCTTTCCTTTTGCCTTTCACAACCTTTCTAGAACCATTTTTTTTTCATTTTTTTTCATTTTTTTTATTTTTCTTTTCTTTTATTTTTCTTTCTCTTAATTCTATTTTTTTTTTTTCTATTTTTTTTTGAACATCTTGCACATTACAAATCAATTACATAACCCCCACACTTGAACTTCTACCCACAAGCCAAAAGAGCTCCTCCAATGAAATGAACCAATGCAATGCTCTTCCATTCCCTAAGGTAAGATAAAATCATGGTTTTTCACATAAGGCACAAAATGAGCTAAAACAAAGAATAGGCAAGTAGGCTCAAGGGGGTTAAACAAAGGGAAATGATGCAAGGTTGGCTATTTGGCCAAAGTAGCTAAATAAAGAAAGAAGGCCTCAATCATCTCAATACATGCATGTGAACAATGAGCTTCAAAAAGAATCAAGTCAAGTTCTAGAGCACCAACAATCATGAATAAGATCACACAAGAAAGAAAAGAGAATGGCATAATGCAATCCATCCATTATAAGGTCCAAAATCTCACCAAGGACAAGCCTATCACAAATGATTCAACACTTTAATTCTCAATGCCAGCTTGCAAAACCAAAAATGCAAGAAAAATATTATATCATGTCAAGAAACCTCTAACTAAGAATGATGAAATTATTCACAACCTGTACAAACCAAGACATTCAATGAAAGGCATGCAAAAAGGATCAAAACAGAATTAAAATGGACAAAAACAATTAAAAACAAGAAATGAAAACAGAAATGTAAAATAAAAACAAAAATAGAAAACAAATCAAAACAGAAAATAAATCAAAACAGAAATAGCATGACAAAGAAAACAACATGACAAAGAAAAACAACATGACAAAAAATGAAAAACAGTAATGAAAAAAACAACATAACAAACAAAGCAAAACAGAAAATAATAAATGTAAATGTAAGACAAGAAGACAAATGAGAAATGGAAAATAGCGAGAAAACATAAATAATGAAATAGAAAACAAGATGACAAGAGAAACATCGAAAACAAAGAAAACAAGAAAATGAAAACGAATGTAAAATAACAAAATAGAAATAGCGAATTGTATGACAAATGAATTGGAAAATAGAAGAAAATAGAAATAGCGAGAAACAGAAAATAGCATGACAAATAGTAAAACAAAGATGACCAAAGAAAAAATAGAAAACAAAAATGGAAACAAAAACAAAAAGAAAATAGCAAAACAGAAACAAGAAAACAAAAACAGCAAAATTCCCTCCCCCACACTTAAATCACACATTGTCCTCAATGGAAAAACAAATTGAAAGACAAGTAGACAAGTTTCATCTCAAAATTCCATCGCAAGTACAATTCCTGTCTACTAGTCCCTTTTTGAGTTCAGAAAAAATGGGAAGATAGTGAAACTCAAAAGTGAAACTGGAGGAAAAACTCAAGAATGAAGATGAGTACTTTCAAATGTCAATAATGAAGTATATGGATGATCAAATGCAGCAAAATGACATGCAAAAATCGAATGTGGTGCAGGAAGACCAATGGAACAGTAACCGCAGCAGGTTATGCAGCAAACCAGGCAATTCAGCTCAGCAGATTATGCAAGAACTTTTGTAGCAGATGAATGTGGTATTTGGGCAACAGAAGTATCAATTGTGTTGAGTGAAACAATGCACAATCACAGGAGTCAGGGAATGCAGGAAAATCCAATGTAACAGTAACAGTGACAATAAAATGAAAATTATGCAGCAGATGAAACAAAAGCCAATAGAACAGTGAATAATGCAGCAAAGCAAATGCAATGCAACAAAATGCACCTAATACAACTACAAGAGTGTAACAGTATGTAGAAACAGAATGCAGAAATGGTATGCAAAAACAATAGCAGAATGAGCAAAATGCACAATACAAATAGATTTATACCGAATTGAACAATGGTGTGTTGTGCGAATAAATGAATTATGCAGAATAACAGAATTATGCAGAATGCAGAAAATGTAGAATGCAGAGAAATTACCAACTATTAGGAACTCCTAATAAACGTAAGAAACCGAAAATAGGTCCCCGGCAACGGCGCCAAATTTTGATCGATGATGTCGCACTCACCTTAAAATAGACTAGGATTTACAATGGAATATAGCATAGTGTATAACCTAGGTCATCTCCCAAGGACCAATTCAGATTCTCAAGTATGTTAGCAGTTAAAACAGAATTAAAATAAGTAAGGGGGGTTTTGTTCATTTCAATAACAGAAAACGAATTCAAATTGTAGGAAAAAAAATCAATTAAGAAAACACCAATTCAAGGTCTTCAATTCAAATGGCAGAATTAATCATTGTTCAAAGAGAATATAATTCTGTTGCATTCACCTCTGTTAATTCGAATTTAACTAGATAATCATCTAGGATTTATCAACAAAAACAGAATCACAATCGCAATTCTTGATTAAGATTGATTTAGGAACAAATTCGGATTAACATAGATTATCAATCGATGATCTATTCTCCATTAGAATCAGATTAATCAACCCTACTTCTAACTTCAATTTCAAATCTCAATCAAATCAATTGAAGGAGGAGAAGAGGGAAGAACACAACAGAAATTCAAAAATTAAACAAGAGAACTCAAAACTCTAACCACAATCATTGAATTCCTTGGATTGATTTGGAGTTTTAGCCTTCCATAGCCATTATGAAAACGCAACAAAGAAGGTAAGACGAAAAATAGAGAAGATGAAAAGAGGTTTCTGCCTGAATAAGATAAAACTGAACAATAACAATCAAAAGGTAAATTCGGAATCTGCCTTGACCTATTTGTAACTGAAAAATCTTGTATAATTCCTAATCTACCCCTGGCCCATACTGTAGCCCTCTGAAACAGCTTTTCATAGACATATCATTTGCCTTATTTGGGCTTAAATTAAGAGAATTAGGCCCAAATCAGTGAGGAAAGGTCCAAGCTTTGTGACAGCAACAGCGTCCTAACTTTGAGGCCCAGTTTTCGCCCTGAATCTAGCTGAATTGGAAAAACTGAATTAGACACAAAATTGTGTATCTTCGTCTCAGCTTTCAGGGGACACCAAGATCATCCAAATATAACATTTGTAGCCCAAGTTATGGCCTGCACAAGACAGAAAGGTCAAAAGAGTTAAAATCTAAAAATTAATGAAGTTTTTACAATTAAGCTCAATGAAGACCAATCATCTAAAACTCATCTTCAAACATAAAATTGGGTGCAATTATCATCAATTAGGCCAAATATAAAGCAATAATGAATGCCTAAAATTCGATTGATCAATGACATTAGCTACCCTCTTTGGGAAACTTCATGATCACGTGCTGGAGTTTAGCAAGTTAAGCCAAAGTGAAGAAAATGACAAGAAGAAAAAGGGCATCGCACTTAAAGCTACCTCCTCCAATATCGATAATGAAGATGAAAATAATGGAGATGAAGCGGACAACCTTGAGCTGAATGAAGAGAATCTCAGTGTCCTAGTGAAGAAATTTGGGAGGTTCCTTGAAAAGAAAAGAACACATAGAATACCCGCCTTTTCCTCAAAAGAAGAATTATCACAAAGGAGAAGGAGTATCTTCAACTCCAACTTACTATGAATGCGAAAAATTAGGCCACATGAAGATGGAGTGCCCAATCTATCAAAAGAAAATGGAGAAAGTTGAAAAGAAGCCCTTCAAGGATAGAAAAGGGAGAAGAGCCTACATAGCATAGGATGACAATGACATGGACTCCACTGACAGTTCAAATAGTGAAGAAGCTCATCTGTGCCTTATGACCAAAGGAGAAGAAGAAGATGAAAGCGACAATGAGGTAAGTTCTAATTGTGACTTATTACCTTCTTATGATGAATTATAAAATACCTTTGAAGAATTACATGAAGAGTTAATAAGGCTTACAAAATTAATTTCTTCTTCTAAAAAAATAATTTCTTCTCTAGAAAATGAAATTCTTGTTTTAAACAAAGAAATTGAAGAATTAAAAATTAAAAATGAAACATTAGGATTAATTGATGCTTGTACGAGTTGTTCTTCACATATCTCAACTTCTTTATCTTGTCTATCATGCCAAAATTTTGAAAAAGAAATTGAAGACTTAAAGAACACATTTTCTAAATTCACTTTTGGAAGAGATAATTTAAATATTTTATTAGGAAAACAAAGAGCTGTTTTTCAAAAAACTAAGATAGGTTACAACCCCAAAAATCAACATAAATTTTATAAAAATTTCTTTGTGCATTCAAGTACTTCTAGTAGTCCTTTTATTAAATGTTTTTATTATGGAAAGGAAGGACACAGTGCATCAACATGCAATACTAGGAAAAATATAAATATAAAGAGTGGAACAAAAAAGGTTTGGGTTCCCAAGGGCACTATTCCTAAAACTAACACTAAAGGACCTAAGAAAATTTAGGTACCAAAAGTTAAAAATTAAACATGTGTTGTAGGTGCGCTTGAAGGCCAAGAGCTCAAATTAGTATCTTGATAGCGGCTGCTCCAAGCACATGACCAGAGATGACTCTAAGTTCTCATCTCTTGTTCACAAGAATCATGGACATGTTACATATGGTGATAATAACAAAGGAAAGATTTTGGGAATCAGCAAAGTTGGTAATCCTAACTCCTCAATAGATAATGTATTGCTTGTTGAAGAACTCAAACATAACTTGCTTACTATTAGCCAATTATGTGATAAAGGAAATAGAGTAATTTTTTATTCAAATTGTTGCATAATTGAAGATAAAATTGATAAGCATGTTAAGTTCATCGATCATAGAGTTAATAATATTTATATGATTAGCCTTGATAATATATCCTCAAATGGTGCGAAATGTCTATTAAGTAAGAATGATGATTCATGGTTATAGTATAGGAGAATTGCACATATTTATATGGATCACCTAAAAAAGTTTGTCTCTAAAGAGCTAGTAATTCGACTACCCAAGCTCAATTTTATAGAAGATAAATTGTGTAATGTATGTCAAAAGAGAAAATAAGTAAAAGTTTCTTTTAAACCAAAAAATGTAGTTTCAACTTCTAAACCTTTATAACTTTTGCACATAGATCTTTTTGGATCATCTAGAACTATGAACTTTGGTGGGAATTACTATGCATTAGTAATTGTGGATGATTTTTCTAAGTTCACATAGACTTTATTTCTTTCAAATAAAAATGATGCATTTCTAACTTTTAAAAGACTTGCCAAAGTTATACAAAACGAAAAAGGTTTTTCAATTTCTTCTATAAGAAGTGACCATTGTGGTGAATTTAAAAACCATGTTTTTGAAACCTTTTGTGATGAACATAGTATTGAGCATAATTTTTCTGCCCCTAAAACTCCACAACAAAATGGAGTTATTGAAAGGAAAAATTGATCTTTAGAAGAAATGGTGAGAACTATGCTCAATGAGGCTGCTATTCCTAAGTATCTTTGGGTTGACGCTGTAAGTACAGCCTATTATGTAATGAACAGGGCCTTTATAAGGCCAATTTTAAAGAAAATCTCATATGAATTATACAAGGAAAGAAAGCCAAATGTCTCACATTTTCATGTTTTTGATTGCAAATGTTTTGTTTTGAATAATAGAAAGGATAACCTAGGCAAGTTTGATGCTAAGTCTGATGAATGTATATTTCTTGGTTATTCCAATCATAGTAAAGCTTTTAGAATTTATAATAAGATAACTATGACTATTGAAGAATCCATTCATATTGCATTTGATGAAACTAACCCACATGGATCGAGAAAGGATCCTGTTGTTGATGATGTTGCAGAAGTTTTGACAAAAACTCACCTGGATGACAAAGAGAAAGAAGAGAGGAAACAAGAAGAAAGTCAAAAGGATTCCCAAATTCAAGAGAATTCACCAGTCATGGACCTTCCCAAAGAATGGCGAACCTCAAAATATCATCCTCTTGACCAAGTAATAGGTGATTTATCCAAAGGTGTAAATACTCAAAACTCAATTAGAAATGCATGCAATCATATAACTTTCGTTTCTCAAATTGAACCTAAAGACTTAAATGAAGCCTTTGATGATGAACATTGGATCTTGACAATGCAAGAAGAGTTAAATCAATTTAAAAGAAACCAAGTAGGGGAATTGGTTGCAAGGTCCAATTATCATCCAATTATAAGCACCAAATGGGTCTTTAGGAACAAGCTTGATGAAGGTGGCCTAATAATAAGAAATAAAGTTAGGCTTGTAGCTAAAGGGTATAATCAAGAGGAAGGAATATACTATGAAGAAACCTATGCGCCTGTAGCTAGACTAAAAGCTATTAGAATGTTACTTACTTTTGCTTGCATCGTGGATTTTAAAT
This sequence comes from Ormosia semicastrata, assembly GCA_029884595.1. NCBI lineage: Eukaryota > Viridiplantae > Streptophyta > Magnoliopsida > Fabales > Fabaceae > Ormosia > Ormosia semicastrata. The sequence continues at coordinate 34,392,550 of JAQQTO010000048.1, read as the reverse complement.
TATATCAAATGGATGTTAAAAGCACTTTTATAAATGGTTTCATTCAAGAGGAGGTATATGTTGAACAGCCTCCAGGTTTTGAAAATCATGAGCTACCCAACCATGTTTTCAAACTTGAAAAAGGCTTTATATGGTTTAAAACAAGCTCCTAGAGATTGGTATGAAAGATTGAGTAAGTTTCTTTTGGAACACGATTTTTCAAGAGGCAAAGTTGATACAACTATTTTTTTATTAAAAATAAAAAGCATGACATCCTCCTTGTTCAAGTCTATGTAGATGATATTATATTTGGTGCTACTAACGAGTCTCTATGCAAGAATTTTTCTAATATCATGCAAAACGAATTTGAAATGTCCATGATGGGAGAGCTTAATTTTTTTCTTGGACTTCAAATCAAACAAACAAAGAGTGGACCATTTATTAGTCAATCCAAGTATTGCAAAGAACTCCTCAAAAGATTTGGAATGGATAACTCAAAGCATATGGACACTCCAATGAGCACCTCTTACTACTTAGACAATGATGAAGCAGGTAAATCTATTGAAACCACCAAATACAGAGGTATGATTGGATCCCTTCTTTATCTCACTACTAGTAGACCTGATATCATGTATAGCGTATGCATGTGTGCCAAATACCAAGCTAATCCTAAAGAATCGCACTTAAGTGCAGTAAAACGTATTATGAAATATATTGGTGGCATTTCACAAGTGGGCTTGTGGTACCCTAAAAGTGTCACTTGTAGTTTTATTGGTTATTCCGACTTCGATTTCATTGGTTGCAAATTGGATAAGAAAAGCACTAGTGGAACATGCCACTTACTTGGAAGTTCCTTAGTTTCTTGGCATAGCAAGAAACAAAACAGTATGGCTTTATCCACCGCTGAGGCTGAATATGTTGCAGCCAGAAGTTGTTGCGTTCAAATCTTATGGATGAAGCAACAACTTCTAGACTTTGGTCTTCAACTTGATCACATCCTTATAAGATGTGACAATACTAGTACAATCAACTTGACTAAGAACCCTATCATGCATTTAAGGTCTAAACATATTGAAATAAGACATCATTTTATAAAGGATCATGTTCAAAAAGGTGATTGTGTTTTAGAATTTCTTGAAACAACTAATTAACTTGCTAATATTTTTACAAAACCTTTACCTAAAGACACATTTTTTCCATTTAAGAAGAGAACTTGGAATTCTAGATCAATCTTACATATAGTGTTTATATTTATTGATCTATTATTGGATTATTAAACTTGAATTTTTACTGACTTGAGTGTTGGAGATATCCTCAAATTCTCTTTTTGCAGGTAAAATATCATGAGGTAAGTCTCTAAATCTGAGATTGTATCTTCTGCACGTGCTTTTAATGTTTTTTTGATAGGTTTATTTGAATAAACCTATGGATATTCGAATAAACATCATCAACTATTGAAATAGAAATGTTGTATATCAGTGTTATTCGAATAAACCTCCATTTATTCGAATAAATTGAGTTAAGCAACTACAATTTTTAATCTCTAATATCTGTCTTATTCAAATAACTCCAATGTTATTCGAATAAATGTGGTAAATGTTTGTCTTCATGTTTTATTCGAATAAGTAGTGCTATATTCGAATAAACCTGAAGCAGTTTATCTGTTCCTGTGTTTTATCTATTCTGCCTTATTCAAATAATTCACTCCTTATTCGAATAAATGCCTCATCATGGCATCAGTTCTGTTTTGGTTATTCGAATAACCATAGGATTATTTGAATAAAATCTTGGCAAAAAGCTCCATCCCAGAGCTTGTTATTCGAATAAACACAGAATTATTTGAATAACTTGTGGTTGAAATGCCACGACCGTCTGGTTTCCACGTTGTGTTATTCGAATAACACCCTAGTTATTCGAATAAACACGAGAGTTCTATAAATACTCCCAGTGCTTTTCAAACGTTCTTTATCAGTTTTTCTGTCAGTTTCTCTCCCTTCTCTCTCTCTATTCTACGCGTTCCTCTCCTCCACAACCATTATTTTTCTCTTCTCTATTTTTCCACCCCTTCACCTTCCTCTCCCACCTCAACCACCCTTCCTCACCATACACCTTCCACCATGGCCTCCTCTTCTTCACGTGCAAAGTGCCCACACATGAAGATAGCCCCCTGCAATAATCCTCTGGATCTTAAAAGGCTGTCCTCCAACCAAAAGGAACTGGGTCGCTTCGTTACGCACTTTCGGGAGCGTAACCCCGTGCATCCAAAGTCTATGGACCTCAACTTTTTCTAGAATGAAGGTAGCTTTGACTTCCTTAACCTTCTGGGCACACAAGGTGTTCTTCGCTTTTGCTCACACCAAGCCCCTCCTTACCCAGACTTGGTAAAGATGTGCTACTGCAACATGAAGATAGTTGGCGAAGACCTTCATTTAGACGTTTCTGATCAACACATGGTTATCACTCCCAATGATTGGCAATAGTTGTTTGGGTTGCACTCCATTGGACGCAACCTTAATGATGATATTGAAGCTCTAGATCAAGAGTACAAGAAGCTTCAAGCCATTGAAGACCCGCTGAAGCCTGGCCTAGCCCTGACTCCTAAGGGAGTTAAGGGAGGCATGATGAAGAGCCAAGATAGGCTCTTACACTATGCTTTTGCTCACATCTTACCACCTCGGGGAGGCAACTACACCTACTTGAGTGAGGATGACATCTTCGTGCTGTGGCTCATCAAGAAAGGATACCAGGTGAACTAGCCTGCCTTTATCATGAAGTATATGATGAAGGCAAAAGGCAAAGAACAATTTGATTTGTCCTATGGTTTAATCATCTCTGCCTTCCTAGGCAAGTACCCTCAGGTTGCAGAAACTGAGCGGGCGACAAAGCTGACCCACCATCATGTTTTTGGGTCCTTTACCCTGAACAAAATGAAGATGGTCAAGACTTATGATGGCTAGGTGTACCCTGACGAAGTTAAAGACAAAGATCAAGACGAAGTCCCTGCTGCCCCTGCTATTGATGCACATGCTCCTGCTACTCTTGATCCAGTCACCTTGGATCAAATCATGGCAACCTTGCAGGATAACAGGACCTACATGGAGAACATCTTTTCTATTTTGTTTGACAAGATAGAGGGTGTAGAACGTGAGCAGGCTGCCCTTCGCTCTCTGCTGACTCAGCGAGCTCCTGACTCCCCTCATCTGCCACCGGATGCCTACTTTTAGGCTTTGCTTTGTTTTTATTGTTTGTTTCTTGATGTATTTGTTTTGTCCTGGTTGTACATGACTTTGAAAATTTAATATAAATGCTTTGATGTTTTGATTCTGTGTTATCTGTTTCTATGAGATGAATTTGCACTATCTATTATATGTTTTGCCTTAATCCCCGATGCTTTTTGATCATGCCAAAGGGGGAGAAAAATAAAAATAGGTACTTCTTGAGAAAAGTCAGATAAAAATAAACCAGTTATTGGATTCCAAAAGAAAGGGGGAGCTGTGCACATCTGATATTTAAAAAACACCTCTTATGAAAAAGAGGGGGAGTAAGTTCTCTCCAAACTTTATCTTTATGAATTCCAATTTTTGTGAACTAATGCTTTTCTCAATGATAGTTTGTCATCATCAAAAAGGGGGAGAATGTGTTTAACTATGCTACAATGAAGTTTGGTTTTGATGATAACAAACATGAAGATGATAAGAAGACCAAGTCCAAAAGTCTCACGAAGAATAACTTTAGAATTTAGAGTCTTTTTGTATGGAGTTCTTTTTTTAATATCTCACTATTTTAGAAGAAAAGATAAAAAATATCTTTTTATTAAAACCCAAAGTTCTAAATGTTTTTGTAAAAGAAATTAAAAGAGTTTGGGTGTCTTTGAAAATAAATCTAAAAGTCTTTTGAAATGGTTTTTTTAAAAATTGGTTTTTAATAGGGTTATTTAAATAAAGCTCCCGTTATTCGAATAAACCAAACCCAGTAGACTCTGTTCATAATGGAGTTATTCGAATAACTCAATGGTTATTCGAATAACGCTTTCAAAAATCCTGCTGCACGCTTCTTATTTCAAATAGGCTATTCGAATAACCTTGCTGTTATTCGAATAGAGGCTTTCTCCAAATAGTCTTTCTTGAATAAACTATTCGAATAACTCATTAGTTATTCGAATAGATTAGCTTTCTCAAAATTCCTTTTTTAACAGTGTTATTCGAATAAGATACATATTATTCGAATAACCCATATCAGACTGGTTTTTCACGAAGCTTTTACAAAATGTGTTATTCGAATAACACAAAGGTTATTCGAATGAACATTGATCCTGGTATGGAAAGAAACGTTCTTATTTGTTTTAATTACAAGTTTTTAATGCACCCAACGACTATTTTCTTGAATTGCTCTATAAATAGAGACCATGGGTCATCTCTGAGCAGTGCCTAACAATCTGATTAATTTTTTGCTTGCTCTAACTCGTGATTTATAATTTCTACTATTTTTCTATGCCGTTTTTACGTTAATTTTTGAGATATACTAAGAGAGTTTCTTAAGTGCTTCAAGTTGTATTATTTACTCTTCAAAAGAGTTTCTTTTCTTCTAATCTTCTGCTCTATTGTAACGAGGATGAGGTATCCCTCAAAGGTTTGTATAAGGGTAAGATATCCCTGCTGGTTAAGGCTTTAGCACAAGGGTAGAGTGTCCCTGTATGTGAAAAATGCTCTATTTTGTAATAGTAGCAAGCACCTATTGAAGCTTGTATTTATAGTAAAAAATCTCGGATATTTTCGAGGACTGGACATAGACCATAAATGGGTTAGTGGTAGAACCAGGATAAATATTGTGTTTATTTTTCTCTTCTCAATCTCTTTATTTAACTCAATTTAATATTATTACATATTTATTTATTTGTTGTCCTTAAAGCTTTTCTTCTTCCTATCGTAATTTCACTTTATTTATTTAATAACTTCAATATTTGTGTTTATTTTTAAAGTATTTGTGAAAAGTTTTTATACTCAATTCACCCCCCTCTCTTGAGTACTAGAGCCACTTGGTTACAAAGTGCTCTCTAGAAAAGATGACTAACACTCTACTAAAGCTATTATCCAATGGACAAAGGTTATAGTTAGCAAAAATAATATTTATCATCCAACGGATAATAAAATGTTATCGCGATTTTATTTATCAAATAAAATCTCGAAAAACAAAAACTTCGTAAACTATGTTCGGCCTTAGGTTTAGTAAGATCCCCCGTCGACGTTTTCACAGTCCAAAGTTTTTCGGCCTTGGGAAAAATATTTTATTTTCTCGGCCCCGCTCAGCGCGCATGCAAATCGAGGAATATATTAAAATAATCAAACAATTTAAATAATTCTAGAAAAATTCTCAAAAATCACAAATATTATAAAATGAATATATATCATGAAACAAATAATTTTTGGGGTATTACATTCTCATTGTCCAAGCTATAGGTTGAATCCATGTCATTATCATCCCAAGCTATGTAGGCTCTTCTTTCTTTCTTTTCTTTTGAGGACCTCTTCTCATACTTTTCCACTTTCCTTTGATAAATTGGGCACACCATCTTCATGTGTCATAATTCTTCACATTCATAGCATTTAGGAGTGGATAAGGTTATTTCCCCTCTGTGATAGACATTCTTTTGGGGAAAGGGAGGTCTTCTTTGAGCTTTATTATTCTTGAAGAATCTTCCAAATTTCTTTACTAGAAAACCAAGATTCTCCTCATTTATTTCCAAGTCATCTCCATCATCTTCATCATCATCATCATTGACCATGGAGGAAGTGACCTTGAGAGCTATTCCCTTCTTTTTCTTTTCAAGCTTCTCACTTTGGTTAAGTCTATTCAATTCCAATTCATGTTCTTGGAGCTTGCCAAAAAATGTGGCTAGGGTCATGGTTGAAAGATTTATTGAATCCGCAATAGCCGTCACTTTAGATTGTCAATGCCTACTTAAACATCTCAACACTTTGTTAATAAGATCTTCATTAGGAAAAGTTTTTCCCAATGAAGTAAGATGATTAGTAATATGTGTGAACCGTTTTTGCATTTCTTGAATGCTTTCACCTTAGTTCATTCTAAAAAGCTCATACTCATGAGTGAGAGCATTTATCTTTGATCTTTTCACTTCACTAGTACCCTCATGGGTTACTTGTAGAGTGTCCCACATTTCTTTGACAAATTTACAATTTAAGACTCTAAAGAACTCATCATATCCCAAGGTTGTGGTAATGATGTTTTTGGCTCTCAAATTGTATTGGACCTTTTTCTTATCATCATCAGTCCATTCACTTCTTGGTGTGTTAATTCTTACACCATTAATAATTTGTGTGGGGACTAAAGGATCATTTTCAATAGCATCCCACACATCTAAGTCAATAACTTCAATAAAAAAATTACATTCTTTATTTCCAATAAGCATACCCATCCCCATTGAAAAAGGGAGGTTTATAGAGAGAAGAACTTTCTGAAAAACTATTGGAAGAAGCCATAACTTTCTCTTGAAGCTGCTAAGCTCTTTACACAAGAGCTTAGCTCTGATACCACTTGTTACCAAGTGGTTTCAAACTCAAGAGGGAGGGTAAATTGAGTTTATAAAATATTTTCGCAAATCTTTCACAAAACACTTGTAAACCAATTTTCGTTGAAGCTATTATTTGATTGAAGTGAATGGATAAATGAGATCGAGTATATCACTCACAAATAAATAAGCCAAGATAGAAAGTATTCAAGAAAGCATATAAATTTAAAGCCCAAAGTAAAGAGATAGAGTTGAGAAGATCAAACACAAGATTTATCCTAATTCAGCCACCAATCTACTTGTGACCTACGTCCAGTCCTCAAGCAATCACCCGATATTTTTCACTATATCTTTAAGTTTCAACAGGTACTTGACAAACTTTACAACTAAGAGCACTCAACACACTTTGGGATACCTCACCCTTGTGCTTGAGCCTCAAACAGGGATACCTCACCCTTTACAACTTTTGAGAGATACTTTACCCTCTTTACAACCAAGGGATACCTCACCCTTTTCTCTAGAGGGATACCTCACTCTCTTTACAACTAAGGGATACTTCACCCTTTTTTCCAGAGGGATACCTCACCCTCTTTACAGATTAAACAAAGTGTAGATAAAATGAAACTCTCTCAAGAGTAGATAATACAAGTTGAAGCTCTATGGGTATCAAGGATTCACACTTTAAAGCTCAAAACAGGGGTTTGGAGAAATAGATAGTGAAACACGAATTTAATGCTCAAAAGTGATTTTCTGATTGTTCTCCAACATTTCTTTGATGCCTAACAACTTATATTTATAGCCAAATGCAATTAAGAGCCATTGAGGGTAGTTGGAAACATTAAATCCTCTTAATAGAGCCATTGGACGTGCTTTCAGCCTTTTTAGATAATCGGTTATTGATTTCTCCTAATTGGTTATTTGAATAAGCATAATCGGTTATTGACAATCATATAATCGGTTATGAGAAATATAAAAAGGAATCTTACATATCTATTTCACTCAATAATCAATTAGGACAAATGGCCTAATCGGTTATTGGCCTTTTTATAACATTAGAGGTGCTTCTGTCTCACCTCAATAACCAATTACATAAGTTACCTAATTGGTTAGGCCTTTTAGAAACAAAGAGGCAATGCCTCTGACTTATCAAATAACTAATTAAAGAAATGACCTAATCGGTTAGGAGCCTTTAGAAAAACATAAGAATTGGCTCCTGACTTAGTGAATAACTGGTTATATTAATTTCATAATCGGTTATTTGCCCTATTTTTGACCAAACTGACTTTGAAAGATCATAACTTCTTTTTTACTTATCCTTTTAAAACAAATTATCACTCATTGGAAAGATCTTTGAGTTTATTTTCATATGAAATAAGTTTCAAAATAAAACTCAAAATATTTTAAAAGATATCATCAAAAGAGTAACCAAATGTCAGTTTTACAAAACAAAAAACTTGACTATTTTTCATAGATTTGAACTATCATCAAGACTAGCTTTTCAAAACATGTTTGTTGGGCATTTTAATATGTGAAAACCATTTGTAAAGATTTAAAAATATATTTTAGTTCAGTGTTATTTTTATTTACCTTTACACAAGATTTAAATCTTATAAGCTAAACTTGAAGAGTCTTGAGACTTGATCTTTGCACTTTTATTCCTTTCTTATTTATTATCATCAAAACTATTACTTTAATCAATGTCAATTATAGATATAATATTGATTATCCTTATATCTAAAGGATATAATATTAATTAACTTTGTATCTAAAGGATATTTTATATATATATATATATATATATATATATATATATATATATATATATATATATATATATATATATATACTCCTCGTACCAAGAATACAATATAAAATAATACTCGTATCTAAGGTAAATACTATAAAGATATATAATTGGAAATAGTCCTCATACTGGGAGGAAATAGTATGGAGATTATAACCATGATTTAGTAAGCTATGGTATATGTATATATCTGAAAAATTTATAATTTATTGATAATGCATTGAGATTAATTATATTATATGATTATAACATATGACCTTTGATAATAAAAATTTAAGAATTTTTGGTATTGTTAATAATTGGAATTCTGCCTTAGGAAAAAAAAGGATTTGTTTTGCCTTTTGTTATCTTTCTACTTTATAATTTAAGTTTTGAAATGATTTTTTTTCAAAACAGCTGAAAATATTGTGATGACATAGTTTTGATAGAATTACTGAGAATTTTTAAAATTCTCACCCCTGTTTTGTTATATTTTCATGATATTTATAGGAAAGGAATCTTTAATCAAGAACAAAGAAGAATGAGACCGGGGAGAATAATGATTTCCCTTTGTTATAGAATTGTATAAAGTTTATAGAATTTGCGTCTTATAGGCTAAGCTTATTTATATTGTACAAAGGTGTACAATTTTGTGTAATGAAAATTTCATATATGTATATTATAATTTTCTTTTCAAGCTCATATTTTCATATATAAATCATAAACGCTTTTACAAATATTGTTATTAGTTTAGAAGTAACATGTTAATTCTAATTATTAATGTATAATTCTAGATATATCATTAGTACTAATATTGATATATTACATTTAACCTATCAACCATGATAAGCCGAATCATGTTAATAATTTTTCAAGCCACTCACAAAATGAGCTTACTCGGCTCAACTCAAAATCTTATTATTATTATTATTATTATTATTATTATTATTATTATTATTATTATTATTATTATTATTTATTTTGTAGCTCAACCCACTTAATTACTATTCTTTTTGTTTTTTTTATCTATCTTTTAAAGTTTTTGTATAAGAATTAAAAATACCATTAAATAACTTCAAATTAAATAAAATATTAATTGATATGACTAAATTATCATTTTTTATTTCATTTGTGTAAGAAATTATAAAAATAAAATAATACATATAATTATTAAGTTTAATGAAAATAATAAAAGATAGGATAAAATTAAAAAAAAATTATTACATTTTAAAAATTCTCTAATAACATAAATTGGTACAGAATAAGTTTTCTAAAATAAAAAATTAAAAAGATGAGGGAGTAAAATGTACTGAACCAACCTAGATGGGCCGGGTTAACCAGTACCGACAGTTCTCATGGGTAATTTAACATTGATCAGACGGTAACTGTAGCGGCGTTGTGCCATGCGAGCACAAATCGCCTTATCTGTATCCCTTTTTGGTTGGGACTAGGGGAATTGGGATTGTGATCAGTGTAGTCGACCTGCATCTTCAGAACAGAGTGCATATATGGCATTCTCTTCACTCACTTGGACTCCTCTCTCGTATTCTTTTCGCCCCAACATACCAAGCTGTTGCTACAAACCTTTGTCCAGCATTCCATCTTCTCCATTTTGCACGTTTTCTCACCAAAATAGAAGCGTTTCCGTCAAGGCTGAAACCCTCGACTTCTCCGGTTCATTCTTTGAAGGTGGTGGATTCGGGTCGGACGACGACCCAACTTCTCCCGGACCTGGGTTTACAGCTGTGGAGGACAAGGAGGAGCCTCAGTGCCCGCCCGGTCTCAGACAGTACGAAACAATGGCGGTTTTGAGGGCCGACATGACTGAGGATGAGCGACTTGCACTCACCCAGAAGTACGAGGAGGTATCCTTTTTTATTTTTATTTTTATGTCTTCAATTTGTTTTGAAGTTAATATAAGATGAATTTGGATAATCAAATTGAACTTGCATTGTTTGCTACTTTTTCCATTTATCAAATTAAATTTGGATATCATCGTGTTAGAGACAACATAGTTTGGAGGAGAATTATAGACTTACAGTCTACAATGGTTTCAACCGCTTGAATGGCCATATGATTGTGGTTGCCTTCCCAATTTTCCGCATGTATTGCACCTGTCAAACCTTCTATCATATGCCTCTGCTCATCCACTTCTATTCTGCATCTTTTAATGGCTCTAATAACAATTGACACAACATAGAAGTATGAAAGGAATAAGAAAAGGGGCTAGGTATCGTTCTGGTAGACGACCTAGAATCTGATATTGGTTGAAGCTCTGGTTTTTACCAAGAGATGAGGAAAATTCTTGAAATAATATTCATAACAAAGATGTAAGTTGTATCTTGTTTTACACATAGCAAGTTATTTTATTGGCATAATAAAACTTGATTGACAAGTAAATAATCTTCTATAACTTTGGTAATCCATACAGGATCCTAATAGGACTTTAATTCTATGACAATTACCTAAACTAATTAGTAATATCTTTAAAAATAATTCCTACCAAAAATATCAAAAATCAAATTATAATTCTAATTGGCTTCTCTATATTGATGTTGCATGTAGGATAAAAGCCTAGGATTAAACTGTAGCATTGAGGAGATACTTGGAGGGATAAGGATGGGTAAAAGATATTCAAAACACGGCCAAAACGAGGGCTTGTGTCCTCTTTACCAACCTGGGAGATAGATGAAAACCTTTTGTTATTAAAAGAAAACTGATTGAAGACTAACAGAGGCTTTTTTAGTGAGAAAAGTAGATCAAATGGAAGATAATATGATTAAAAGAGACAAAGGAAGACGTAAATTTTTTTTACTAGAAACCAGTAAAAAAATACTTTACTCTAAATGATTTTATTGAAAATTTGGTTTTTGATAGAGTCCAATGGTGTCGTTTGATCCATGTAACTGGCCCTTCCTATTGCGATAAGGTTCTGCTGTTGTTATGTTAAAAGAAAAACTGATCAATGTATCTTGTTACAGCCTTCAAACCCTTGTATATATGATGAAACCTGGTAGGACCACCGCTGAGCAATTAGGCTCTAATGGGCTGATAGCACAGCAGCCACATGCGCCCAAAGTGTGGAGAGTTTATGTTAGGAAAAATAGGAAAGGAATGAAAAAGAATGATGATGTGGCAGAGAGAGAGATGGGATGACATTTGTGGGAAGGGATTACGGTTATATGGGAGTGAGTGAGGTGAGAGGGAGGTATGGAAAATAATCATTGGGTTGTTAGGACAGAGAGCACTCTTGGCCTCTGTTGGAGCTAGGCTCTGTGTCAGTGGAATTCTATTCCATTGTATTTCCTTTTTGCTATTTTGCCTAAACATAAGCATACCTTGAATTGTCTACTACTCTTCTTCATTTTTCTACTATTCTCTGATTCTTGTTGTCTATCAATTGGTCCGACTCCGCCGGATACGTTACGAGGAAGGATCAGCGCGATAAGGAAACATATGCCACCAAAGAAGATGGAGGGTAAGGTAGCTAATTTGGAGAATGAAATGGCCCGTGTTAGAAACACTCTAGCCACAATGTAGTTGCAAGCGGTGAGAACCAGAGAGGATGATTGCGATGCAGTTGAAGGCGGAGGAGAATCAAGAGAGGTTGATCGCGTTGATCAGCCAGAGCAAAGATTCAAATTCACCTGAGAAATCGAGTAAGAGTGTGAAGAAGCTTCAAGGAGATTCACTCAAAGAATTTCGTCTCTCTGTGAAGAAGGTGGAACTTCCGATGTTCAATGGAGAGGACCCGGCGGGATGGATTGCTCGGGCGGAGGTTTATTTCCAGGTCCAAGAAACAAGCCCCGAGGTGAGGGTGAGCTTGGCCCAACTGTGTATGGAGGGGCCAACAATTCACTTTTTCAAGTCATTGCTGGATGAAGAGGGTGAATTATCTTGGGAACAACTTAAGGTTGAGCTACTGGAACGTTATGGCAGAGTCGGGGATGGGAACGTTTTCGAACAACTCTCGACGCTCCGGCAAGAAGGTAGCGTCGAGGAGTATATCCAGGAGTTTGAGCGATTGATGGCGCAGGTGGCACTTCTTCCAGATGACCAATACTTTGGTTACTTCATCCAAGGTTTGAAAGAGGGAATCAAAGGGAAGGTACGAAGCATGTGTACTCTGGGGCCTCTTCCTCGTTCAAGGCTGATGAATTTGACGAGGGTGGTGGAGCGAGAGTTACGTGAGCAGCAGAGTTGGATCGGGCAAAGGAGTACAGGAGGTAGGGGGCATCTTGGATTGGATGCAAATTATAGATCCAGTCCAAACCATGTACCCGGTACTGTGAACCCGGGTCGACCCGGTGGGAGTGATTGGGTCTACATTTGGGGTAGCAGAGAATCACCCGATAGAGGCCCAAACGCCTTATCTGACTCGTGCACTGAGAGGAGAGGATCGAATGTACGTGATTGGGGCGTGAGGCACCTGTCGTCCCAAGTGATCGCCGATCGACGACAGAAGGGACTTTGTTACAAGTGTGGAGGTCTCTTCCATCCCCGCCATCAATGTCCTGACCGTCAGTTAAGAGTCATGGTGATGGATGACGAAGGGGACGACGGGAGCGAGGCAAATGCCCTTATCGACGAGGTGGCGGAAGAAGTCGTAGTTGAGGGGGAGTGCAGCGTTCTGCATTTGGGAAATCTGATGTCAGAGAAGGGGATGAAACTGCAAACCATGAAGCTTAAAGGGAGAGTTGAAGGGGTACCTATTTTAATTTTGGTGGATAGTGGTGCTACCCACAACTTCATCTCCAAGAAGTTGGTAACGAAAATGGGATGGCCAATAGAAGAGACTAGGCCCTTGAGGATCAAATTAGGGGATGGGTTCAAGTCAGTGGCGAAGGAAAATGCATGGGAGTGAAAATTGAGCTGGAAAATATGAAGATGACAGTGGATACCTTGCTCTTTGATTTGCAAGGCATTGATGTTGTCCTGGGAATTTCGTGGTTGGCTTCCCTTGGAGAAATGTGGGTTGATTGGGGAAAACAGTGCATGAAATTTCAAACTCAGAACCAGTGGATTGAACTTAAGGGTGAGGGGTGCGCTAATTCTCACCAAACAACTTTGCAAAGTCTATTTGGCAAACCAGCGAAGGTGGTAGAAGGCTTGTTTTTCTCCCCGGAATTATTCATAACTGTAGTTTTGAAGCAAACAGGAGCCTCAAGTGTGGTTCATGTGCAAAAGAAACAGCAATTCCAGTAGTTATTGGATTGATTTGTGGCAGTTTTCCAGGAGCCAAAAGGGCTGCCTCCTAAGCGAGAAAAGGAACATGTGATCACCCTGCTCGAAGGACATAGCCCTGTTAATGTTCGACCATATCGTTACCCACATCACCACAAGAATGAAATAGAAAAACAGGTGAAGGAACTACTCAATACAGGGGTCATTCAGCACAGCCAGAGTGCTTTCTCGAGTCCTGTGATCTTGGTAAAAAAGAAGGATGATACATGGCGAATGTGTGTGGACTACAGGGCTCTTAACAAGGTAACTATCCCGGATAAATTCCCTATACCTGTGATTGAAGAGTTGTTGGATGAGTTGTATGGCGCCCAATTTTTTTCCAAGTTAGACCTTAAATCAGGATACCACCAAGTACGGGTCAGACCTGCAGATGTGCATAAAACCGCTTTCCGGACTCATGAGGGTCACTATGAATACTTGGTAATGTCTTTTGGATTGATGAATGCTCCATTTACCTTTCAATCGTTGATGAATGAGGTGTTTCGGCCCATGTTACGGAAGTTTGTACTGGTTTTCTTTGACGACATTTTGGTTTATAGTCTGGATTGGGATACACACATGCTTCATTTGTCACAAGTGCTGGAAACTCTGCAGAAACAACAACTTGTGGCTAACCAGAAAAAGTGTGCTTTGCTCAAACTTCAGTCGAATACTTGGGGCATGTGATCTCTAAAGAAGGGGTTGCCATGGATCCTAATAAGGTTTCTAGTGTACTTAACTGGCCCGTGCCTCGAAATGCTAAGGGAGTGAGAGGATTTCTTGGTCTGACAGGGTACTACAGGAAGTTTATCAAAGATTATGGGAAATTAGCCAAGCCTCTAACAGAACTTACAAAGAAGGAAGGCTTTCAATGGGGTCCCAAGGCACAAGCGGCATTTGAAATTTTGAAAACAAAAATCACTATGGCATCTGTTTTGGCTTTGCCAGATTTCTCTCAACCATTTTTTATTGAGAGTGATGTTTCTGGGCAAGGTTTAGACGCAATATTAATTTAGAATGGCCGCCCCATCGGCTATTACAGCAAAGCTCTTGGAGAAAGGAACTTGGCAAAATCAGCTTATGAAAAAGAGCTCATGGCTGTAGCTTTATCTATTCAACATTGGAGGCCTTATTTTCTAGGTCGCAGGTTCACCGTGTGTACTGATCAGAAAAGCTTGCGCCAACTTCTTTTACAACGAGTCTCCACCATGGATCAACAGAATTGGGCTATTAAACTCCTTGGCTATCAGTTTGATATAGTTTACAAACCGGGTTTGGAAAACAAAGGGGCTGATGCACTCTCAAGAATGTATGGGGAAGTGGAATTGGGGTCCATGGTTCATTATCCTGATTGGCTAGATGGAAAGCAAGTGGTTGAAGAGGTTCATCGGGATGTGCAATTGAAGGAAATTATTCATGCCCTGCGCAAGGTCGGTCACCTTAAGTTAAGAAGGGTTTCTCCTATAATAATGGGGTCTTATTGTTTGAAGGAAGGTTAGTTATTTCACTCATTCCCCTTGGGTGCCTATGTTACTGCAAGAGTTCCATTCTTCTCCTCAAGGAGGCCACTCGAGTTTTTATAGAACCTACAGACGTGTGGCTGCCAATTTGTACTGGTTTGGGATGAAGAAATGTGTCCAACAATTTGTAAGAGAGTGTGACACATGCCAACGATAGAAATACTTGGCTGTGTCACCCGAGGGTCTTTTGCAGCCTCTCAACATCCCTGAAAAGGTATGGGAAGAGATTTCCATGGATTTCATTACGGGTCTTCCTAAGTCTAACAGATTTGAGGCTATCTTTGTGGTGGTGGATAGGTTGTCTAAGTACAGTCACTTTATTCCCTTGAAACACTCGTACACAGCACGGTTGGTGGCTGAAATCTTTACAAAAGAGGTGGTGCGACTTCATGGAATTCCTGCCTCTATACTTAGTGACCGAGATCCCATCTTTGTGAGTAATTTCTGGCAAGAACTATTCAAGCTGCAGGGTACTCGTCTCAAAATGAGTACAACATACCATCCTCAAACGGATGACCAAACAGAGGTGGTTAATCGGTGTCTCGAGACTTTCCTACGATGTTTTATTGTTGATCAGCCAAAAACATGAGTGCAATGGTTACCTTGGGCTGAATATTGGTACAATACTACATTCCATAGCTCTACGGGCACAACCCTATTTGAAGCTGTATATGGCAGAGCTCCTCCTGTGCTTATTCGATTTTTGCCAGGGGAAACTAAGGTGGAAGCGGTACAACGAGAGTTATTGGACAGAGATGAAGCCTTGCGTCAGCTTCAATACCATTTACAAAGGGCTCAGAACCAAATGAAGGCATATGCTGATCGTAGGAGGAAGGATCTGCAATTTGAATTAGGGGACTGGGTTTTCCTTAAACTGCGACCACGGGGGCAGCAAACCATGGGGGCAAGGATCTGTCCCAAACTTGCCCCACGTTACTATGGCCCTTTTCAGGTACTTGAAAGGGTAGGCCCCGTGGCTTATAGGGTACAGCTTCCGGATTCTGCTAGAATTCACCTTGTTTTTCACGTCTCGTTGCTAAAGAAGGTTGTTGGTAACTATAGAGTGGAACCTGACCTTCCTCCTGGTCTTGAAAGTGACACTGCAAACCCACAGGAACCAGTAGCAGTGCTGGCTTCACGTGTCATTTACAAGCATGGCGAATCTGTTAATCAGTTGTTGATCCATTGGAAGGGCAAGGCTGTGGAGGAGGCTTCATGGGAGGAAGAATTCAGCATTAGAAGCCAATTCCCAAATTTCAGACTTGAGGCCAAGTCTGTTCTTCAAGAAGTGGGCAGTGATAGGACCACCGCTGAGCAATTAGGCTCTAATGGGTTGATAGCACAGCAGCCACATGGGCCCAAAGTGTGGAGAGTTTATGTTAGGAAAAATAGGAAAGGAATGAAAAAGAATGATGATGTGGCAGAGAGAGAGATGGGATGACATTTGTGGGAAGGGATTACGGTTATATGGGAGTGAGTGAGGTGAGAGGGAGGTATGGAAAATAATCATTGGGTTGTTAGGACAGGGAGCACTCTTGGCCTCTGTTGGAGCTAGGCTCCGTGTCAGTGGAATTCTATTCCATTGTATTTCCTTTTTTGCTGTTTTGCCTAAACATAAGCGTACCTTGAATTGTCTACTACTCTTCTTCATTTTTCTGCTATTCTCTGTTACTGTTGTCTATCAAAACGTATTTAAAAACAAATCTTAGCTCCTAGAATAAGTCTTTTTGAGCTGTCTAAGCTAAGTTGAACAAAAGAACTAAAATACATAACCAATGTATAAAATAACATTGCTACAGTACCCATGTACAGTAATGTGAACCATACTTTGTCTAAATCACTTTCTAAAGTGACATGAACAGTAGCCCTATAGTTTTACGCTTCAATTTTTGAATGAATTGCATTTAGACACTCAATCCCAATGACATTAACGTGCTCAAATATTGAATGTCCCGAAAGATAATGAGTTTGAGATATTTTCTCTTCATTTTGATATTTTTCATCAAAGAAATCACTTGTAATATCAATATTCCAAATTTAGATCTAACAGAGCATCTTATTCTGATTGAATAAGTTCTTCATTAAAAAATGGAGAACAATATTTTTCTTGAGCTCATCAAGCGGTGAAGATGTATTTACACTTTGGAATTGATTCTTCCTTTGTGACTTTAGCTTTCCTATCTTATTGAATGTCATCAAGGGTAGACATCATATAGATTGCAGGAGAATTCCGATCTAACATGGTGTGATCCTTTCACCTTCAAAAATGGCTAAAGGATTGTAGTCATCTTTCATAATCTCCTCCATGAACTCCAACTTGAACTCCATGTAGGTTTCTCACCTCATGTTAGTTGCACTATCATTCTTAAATCTTAATATCCTGGTTATCTCCTATGAAGCACTGGTACGACTCTCACGTCGTCGTATCGGTGTCCGGCACGCATATGGAACGCCAGAAAACGTACAGACAGGTTAGTTTTCTTTTTTTCTTTTTTTTTTTCGAATGCACTTCGAAACATGTCAAAACGTCCCAAAATGGCTTGAAACGCATACATGGCTGGTGTCCAAAATTTTTGCAATTTTTTTGGGGACCAAACAAACATTTTGAGAACCCAAGAGATTCAACCTCTTTAACTCACCTTAGCCCTATATTTTGAGTCGAAAGACACCCATTCACCCATGTTTTTCTAGATCTGCGTCCTCCTTCTCCGATTTGCGACTACCATCATTCTAAAACTTTTCCAGTGACTCTCCAGCCTTTGCTGTGTGGTAGCTTTTGCACTGGTGTTGGTGAGGCTTCACCTTCAAGGCTTCTTGGTGCATTCATGTTGGTGTTGGCTTGCAAGTTGAAGGAGCTTCCTACGTGGTTTTGGCTTCAGAGATCAGACGATACTGGAGTTGGAGTAGCTCATCTCTGTCTTGTTCTTGTAAGTTGAATATTTCTAAGCCTTCATATTATTTTAATATTTGAGAAAGTGGGAAACTAGGAATGATAGATAGTTGATAGAAGCCCTTGCCCAAAATTGACAAAAGTGTATGTTAGAAAGAAGCATCGTATGGCAGGTAAGTTGGGAGTGGGGAGTGAGAAAACAAACTTGGCTGTTCAGACGTAACTAACTGCTGAGCTGGCCAATGGATGAGTGGGAAATGTGAGTGGAATTCTATAATGAGCTATATAGGTAGGGGAGAGGGAAAAACGTGAGGCAGGCAAGGATTGGCTTGGACCTTGGAAGGGACTAGACACTCTACAATTGTCTAGATTATCTTTTTTCTTTCTCTTTTCCCCTGTAATCAATTTTCCTATTTTCTTTCCGGAATATACATTAGTATTGGCACTGATATCATACTGATATCATCCAGAAATTTAGTTATCGTTCTGTGTTCATCTATTTCTGGTATTGTGTTTGTTTGGTACCTATCAATTGGTATCAAAGCTTCACGATCTGGGAACTTGGATGGTTAATACAAGATCAGCCATGGAGATGCGTCTAGAAACGGTGGAGAGGAGCTTGCTGGAAAGCTTGACGAAGCAGGAGAGCCCATTTGGATGAGATCATGCGTTTGCTCAAAACGTGAAACATTGCAGATGAAGAGGATGGTTGCGGTACAGGAGGAGTCCTCATGCGCGATGGTGAAGGAGACAATGACAGTGACCAGAAAAGCAGGGCAGCTTCGGAGAAAACTCGTGGTTCTCCTCTCCGGGATCGAGAGTGGTCTCGGAATTCTAGGGGAGTGTCATCGGAGGGGAGTCAACCTCCAGGGAGAAGTGAAGGAGCCAGGAAGCTTGAGGTCCCAGTTTTTTTAGGACAGTATGCTTATGGGTGGATTAACAAGGTGGAGCGTTACTTCAAGGTGAATGGAATAGTTGAATTTGAGAGGATTGAATCGGTGATGGTGGCCTTGGAAGGGAGAGCGCTAAATTGGTACCAATGGTGGGAGGATCAAACACATAATCCTAATTGGAATCAATTCAAGGAGGTGGTGATTCGCAGGTTTCAACCGAGAATCATCCAAAATCCTCTTGAACCGCTGTTGAGCATTAAACAAACGGGAACTGTCACGAAGTACTGTGAATAATTTGAGTTAGCTTCTGGACCTGTGAAGCTTGCTGACAACACGATATTGAAGGGAATTTTTTTGAATGGATTAAGAGAAGAGTTGAAGGCAGAATTGAAATTGTATGATTTACACTCCTTGTTAAACCTTATGGATAGAGCTCAACTGATTGAAGATAAGAATTGGGCCTTGAGGAAAGGAGGGACTTCTATGAAGGGAGGGGTTCTTTTAAAAAATGTACATGGGGAAGGTGGATACAGATCCTACGAAGGACCTGAAGGAGGGAAAAGTCATTACCTGGCACCAAGAATTAATGTAAACCAAAAGAGTCCCTTAGAACTTGAAACCCCAGGTGGAGCTGCAGAAGAAAAGAAGAACCCTGGGCCAAGGAGGTTATCTCAGGAAGAACTTTAAGAGAGGAGCAGAAAGGGGCTGTGTTTCAAATGTGGAAAGAGATGGGGCCGAGAGCATGTCTGTAAATTCAAACATTATCAACTGTTTATGAAAGAAGGGGAGGGGGATGAAGAGGGGGAATCAAATATAGAAGAGGAGAATTTAGAACAGGAATTGGATGAGAAGGCTTTACAGTTATCTATGAAGAGTATAATGAGGATTGACTTCTTCAAAGTCCCTGAAGTTGTGGGGGAATATTGGGGAATATCAACTAGTGGTGCACATTGACTATGGGGCCTCTAATAACGTCATTTCGAAGGAATTAGTGAAGGAGTTGGGCTTGGTAGTGGAAGATACCCTTGAGTACACAGTGGAAATAGGGAATGGCTGTAAGGTGAGGAGTAAAGGAGTGTGCAAGAATGTTAAGATGTCAGTATAAGGGGTAGACATATAGCATAATTTCTTCCTCTTTGACCTAGGAAGGGCGATGGCAGTTTTGGGAATGAATTGGTTGGAGAGCTTAGGGGATGGTTGGAGAGCTTAGGGGACATACAAGCCAACTTCAGAGACCTTACCTTGAAATGCGAAAAGAATGGAGCAAGGGTATCGTTAAAGGGAGAACCATCCCTTTGTAAGGCTCGAACTTCACTTAAAGCCATGCTAAAAGCTCTAAGAGATGAAGGAGAGGGCTACTACATAGAGTATCAGGAGCTTCCCCCTGATGAACAATCAAATGAGGTATTGGCAAAGGAAATTCAAGCAATCCTGCAAGTGTTTATGGACTAGTTCCAAGAACCACATGAGTTACCTCCCACCTGAGAGCAAGATCATGCTATCAACCTCAAAGAAGGAGCCCCAATTCCCAACATACGCCCCTACAGGTACCCCTATTACCAA
Source organism: Ormosia semicastrata (assembly GCA_029884595.1). Lineage (NCBI taxonomy): Eukaryota > Viridiplantae > Streptophyta > Magnoliopsida > Fabales > Fabaceae > Ormosia > Ormosia semicastrata. The sequence continues at coordinate 34,372,173 of JAQQTO010000048.1, read as the reverse complement.
AAGAATGAAATAGAGAAAATAGTGGATGAGATGATGACCACAGGTATAATCAAGCATAGCACAAGTCCATATTCTAGTCTCGTGATATTGATAAGGAAGAAGGACGGGTGGTGGAGATTTTGTGTAGACTATAGAGCCCTAAACAAGTTTACCATCCCAAATAAATTCCCAATACCTGTGATTGATGAACTGCTAGATGAATTAGGAGGAGCAGTTATTTTTTCAAAAATGGACCTCAAATTTCGTTTTCATCAGATAAGAATGAGGGATGTAATTTCGTTTTCATCAGATAAGAATGAGGGAGAGTGACATGCCCAAAACTGCTTTGAGAACACACGAGGGGCATTGTGAATTTTTGGTGCTGCCCTTTGGTTTAACTAATGCCCCTTCTACCTTCCAAGCTTTGATGAACAAGGTGTTGAAACCATACTTAAGGAGGTTCGTGTTAGTATTTTTTGATGACATCCTAATTTTCAGTAAGGATCAGCAAGCTCATGGAAAACATCTCAAGTTGGTGCTGCAATTATTAAGGGAGAATAGGCTATTAGTGAATAGAAAGAAGTGTTCTTTTGGCCAGAAACAACTAGAGTATTCGGGGCACATCATTTCAGCCAATGGAGTGGCAGTAGACCCTAAGAAGGTGGCAGACATGCAGAGCTGGCCTCAGCCAACTGATATCAAGGGACTAAGGATTTTTGGGCCTCACAAGTTACTACAGAAGATTTGTGAAGAATTATGGAAAGGTTGCTTGGCCTTTAACACAACAGCTCAAGAAAGACAACTTTAAATGGGGTTTAGAAGCTTAGACAACTTTTGAGGAACTCAAAACAGCTATGACATCCTTACTTATCTTGGCTGTACCAGATTTTGACAAAACTTTTGTGTTTGAGACAGATGCTTCTGGGAAAAGAATAGGAGGAGTACTCATGCAAGAAGGCAAACCTGTAACTTACATGAGTCAAACACTCTCAGATAGCTCAAAATAAGTCAGAAGTGGAGGCGTTATTTGATGGGGAGGCACTTCATAGTACATATTGATTAGAGAAGTCTCAGATTTTTGCACGATCAAAGGATATGGGGGGAAGAACAACAAAAATGGGTCTCTAAGTTAATGGAATATGATTTTGAAATCAAATATAAACCTGGCAGAGAGAATGAGGCAGCAGATGCCTTATCTAGAAGTTGCAATACTTAGCTATTTCATCTGTGCAATTCAATTAATGGGATGATTTGGAGGATGAGGTGTAGACTGATGATAGATTGAGTGGTATTATTCAGGATCTGCTAAGACAACCAGATGCCCATGCAGGATTTCAACTCAAGAAGGGCAGATTGTTCTATAAAGGGAGGATGATAATTCCAAAAAATTCCCAAAAAATTCCTTTGGTGCTCAAGGAATTCCATGACTCTACTATAGGAGGAGATTCCGGGTTTTTTAGAACCTACAAGAGGATTTTTGGGTTGTTATTTTGGGAGGGGATGAAGGGAGACATTCATAAGTTTGTGCAAGCATGTGAAGTTTGCCAAAGGAATAAGTACCAAAACCTCACTCCTGGAGGTTTATTACAACCTCTACCCTTTCCAACCAACATTTGGACTGATTTATCTATCGATTTTATTGGGGGACTCCCAAAAGCAGGTGGAGTAGATACTATAATGGTGATTGTGGACAGACTCACCAAATATGCACACTTTGTAGCTGTCTCACACCCTTATATAGCAAAGGATATTGCAGAGATTTTTACTAGAGACATAGTCAAATTGCACGGCTTTCCCTCTTCAATTGTGTCAGACTGAGACAAAATTTTTCTCAGTTCCTTTTGGGAAGAATTGTTTAAAATGGCAGGAACAAAGTTAAAATATAGCACAGCCTATCACCCTCAATCAGATGGCCAAACAGAGGTTATGAATAGGTGCGTGGAAACCTATTTGAGATTACAGGATTTAAACCTAAACAGTGGCCAAAGTGGGGGTAGAGTTTTGGTACAATGCCAACTATCACTCAGCTACCAAGATGACTCCCTTCAAGGCGTTATATGGAAGAGACCCACCTACACTTATTCGAGGAGATGGAGTTCAATCAGCAGTGGAAGAAGTGAATAAATTGATGATTGAAAGAAACCAGATGTTAGATGAGTTGAAGGAGCATTTAACAAAACCCAAAATAGGATGAAGATGCAAGCTAACAAGCACAAGAGGGAAGTGGAATATCAGCCAAGAGATGCAGTTTATTTGAAGATCCAACCCTACAAACTGAAGACTCTAGCCAAAAGTGTAAACCAAAAATTGAGTCCTAGGTTCTATGGTCCCTATGAGATCTTGGAAAAAATAGGGCCAGTAGCTTACAAACTGAAATTACCTCAGGGCAGTATGGTACACCCTGAGTTCCATTTATCTCTACTTAAGAAGTCAATTTCTCCCCTAATTGACACACAACCATTGCCATCCTTCCTTACTGAAGATTGGGAACTGCAGGTTCAGCCAGCTGATCTCGTAGACCACAGGAAGAATGCAGTAGGAGAAGTTGAAGTTCTGGTTAAGTGGCAAGAATTTCCGAACTTTGAAAATTCCTGGGAGTTATCGTCAGCCATACAAGAAAATTTTCTTGCATTTCACCTTGAGGACAAGGTGCATCTTTGGGAGGGAAGTATTGATAGAAGCCCAGGCCCAAAAGTGACAGAAGTGTATGTTAGAAAGAAGCACCGTATGGCAGGTAAGTTGGGAGTGGGGAATGAGAAAATAAACTTGGCTGCTCAGACGTAACTAATTGCTGAGCTGGCCAATAGATGAGTGCGAAATGTGAGTGGAATACTGTTATGAGCTATATAGGTAGGGGAGAGGGAAAAACGTGAGGCAGGCAAGGAATTGCTTGGACCTTGGGAGGGACTAGACACACTACAATTGTCTAGATTATCTTTCTTCTTTCTCTTTTCCCCTGTAATCAATTTTCCTATTTTCTTTCCAGAATATACATCAGTACTGGCAATAATATCATATTGATTTCATCCAGAAATTCAGTTATCATTCTGTGTTCATCTATTTCTGGTATTGTGTTTGTTTGGTACCTATCAATAGTTTAATAATTTAAAATAATAGTATAATACTTTAGCTTTTTTGATAAGGTTGTACTTTCTTTTCAATCAATTTGAATTTTGTTTTATCACTTTTATAGTTTTATGCCACTTCGTCCAGTTAGTCCAAATAATTTAAATTTTGTTTTATCACTTGTATGCCACTTTTTTTTTTTTTCTGAATAGTTAAAACAATTTAAGGTGGATATTAAATTTTATGTAATTATATTATATATATATATGTTATGCCGTATCTTATCGTACTTGTATCCTAATTTTTAAGAAAATGTTGTATTTCTGTACCGTACCCGTGTCGTACCGGATACTCGTGCCTATATCCGTGCATCTTAGGTTATCTCTTTGGACCAAGTAAGTCTAGGAACTCTTGCTCTATGTGCTACCATACTCTGCACTCTGTCCACATTGGAATATCTCGTTCTTAAATTAGCGCTTTGATAAAAAATTGAAACAAAAAAGAAATGTAACATCTAAATTTCCTTTTGAAGTGTTAGATATATAAAACCATTCATGTGTCTTCACTTAATAGCTTATGTTTTTGGGAGAGTTGGTTCATGATATGGTATCAGAGCCTCTATGACCAAGTGGTCTAAAGCTCGATCCTTGCTGCCCCATTCTTCTAATAAAAGTTAAATTCATGCACAAGGTAGATGGGCTTATGCATTCTCCACGCTTGCCAAAGGCTCTTGCATGAGGGGACATGTTAGATATATAAAACCATTCATGTATCTTCATCTAACAGCTTAAGCTTTTTGGAGAGTTGGTTCATGACATGAAGCTATGGTACATTCTGAATATACAAGCCTACAAGGTTTATAATTGTATTATCTTTTGTATAAAATAGTTAATGGTGAACTATTATGATTGTGATCAAAGTGTTTTTTTTTTTGTGAAGAGTTTTATAATTATCTTTTGATAGGTACCAAAAAATGAAGAACAGAAAATGAAATGAAATACTGATATATTGTGGACTTCCGGCTGATATCAAAATGATATCAATCCCGAAAGTGCTGAAAACAACTTCTAGGAATTCAAAAATAACAGAAACAAGGATGAGCAAATTAGAGAGTGCTCAATTCTCTCCCAAGTCCCAGCCAAATTCTAGCCTACCTCTTCTAACCACTAACCCACGGCTCTATCCCCCACCTCCCACTAACAGAATCACATGGAATCCTCTTTCATTCCACTATCACTGCACATCAGCAGTTAGTTACAACCTTAAGGCTCCCCATTTGCCTCACCCTCTAGGCCCACACGCATTCTATCTTGGGCTTTCCTTCTCTTATAGACTTTAGTATTTTAGGAGGGGCTCTATCAATACTCCCCCCCTCAAGACACACCTTGTCCTCAAGATGGAAGTCTAGAAATTGCTCCTTGATGGTGGATAAAACCTCCCCAGAGCTCTCAAAATCTAGCAGATTGTGCCACTTGATTAGAATCTCTGTTTCTCCTTCTGAATTTTTGCGAATAGCAAGTACTTCAGCTGGTTGAACCTTCAATTCCCAATAATCTGGTAAAAACGAAGGTAGAGGTTGACTAGTGGCATCTGCTGAAACGGATTTCTTCAACAAGGAAGCATGAAAGACAGGATGCACTTGGTTGTCCTCAGGTAGCCTCGATTTATAAGCGACTGGACTGATTTTTTCAATAATCTCATAAGGTACATAATACATTGGACTCAACTTCTGATTCACCCTTTTAGCCAAGGTCTTCAATTTATGAGGCTAGATCTTCAAAAAAACCACATCTCCCACTTGATATTCCACCTCTCTTCTATGCTTATTGGCTTGATTGCACATCCAGTTCTGGGCCTGAATCAAATGGTCCCTTAATTCATCCAGTATGTGATTCCTTTCTGTCATTAGCCTGTTAACTGCTTCTACTGACGATTGATTCACATCCCCTCTAACCAGCACAAGAGGGTCTCTGCCATACAAAGCTTTGAAAGGGGTCATCTTGGTGGCCGAGTTATAATTGGTGTTATACTAAAAATCTGTCCAACTGAGCCATTTTGGCCACAGTTTGGGTTTATTCCCAGTCAAACACCTCAAATAAGGCTCCAAACACCTATTAACCACCTCTGTCTGTCCATCAGATTGGGGGTGATATGCTGAATTGAATTTCAGTTTGGTTCTAGCAAACTTGAACAATTATGTCCAAAAAAGTGCTAAGAAACACCTTGTCCCAGTCTGACACAATAAATGTCGGGAATCCATGAAGTCTGACTGTCATTGATAAAGACTTTGGCAATATCCCGAGCAGTAAAAGGGGTGAGCTACTACTATAAAATGAGCATACTTTGTTAACCTATCCACTACTACAAGAATGGTATCCACCCCACAAGCCTTAGGTAACCCTTCTGTAAAGTCCATAGAAAGATCTGACCATGTGTGTGTGGGTATTGGGAGTGGTTGCAGTAACCCCACAGGGCTTAATGTCTGATATTTATTCCTTTGACACACTTCACAGCCCTGCACATATTGCTGAATGTTCCTCTTCATCCCTTCCCAGTAAATCAGTCCTGAAGTCCTCTTGTAAGTTCTGAAAAAACTTGAATGATCCCCTATTGTTGAGTCATGAAATTCCTTAAGGATCAAAGGGATCTTAGGGGAATCCTTTGGGACCACCATTCTTCCCTTATAATACAGCCTTCCATTCTTGAATTGGAATCCTGGATGAGATTCAGGTTGTCTCAATAGATCTTGAATAATCCCTCTTAATCTTTCATTAGCTAATACTTCATCTTCCAACCCATCCCATTCATGAAACTAAACTGAGGAAATTGCTGAATATTGCAGCTTTCTGGAGAGAGCATCGGCCACTCTATTCTCATTTCCTGGTTTGTATTTTATCTTGAAATCGAATCCCAACAATTTGGAGATCCATTTCTGTTGTTCTTCCCCCATGATTCTCTATTCAGCCAGAAATTTTAAACTTTTTTGATCCGTGTGCACCTCAAAATGTCTTCCCAGTAGGTAATGTCGCCATTTATGAACAACCAAGACTATAGCCATCAACTCTCTCTCATACACAGACTTATTCTAAGCTCTATCGGACGAGGTTTGACGCATGTAGGCGACTGGTCTCCCTTCTTGCATTAATATCGCCCCCACTCCCTTTCCAGAAAGCATCAGTTTCAATAATGAAGTTTTTCTCAAAATTTGGGACAGCCAGCACAGGCAAGGTGGTCATGGCTACCTTGAGCTGGTCAAAGGTAGTTTGAGCTTCACTTCCCCATTTAAAATTGTCCTTCTTAAGCAACAGTGTGAGGGGCCAAGCTATTTTTCCATAATTTTTAACAAACCTCCTGTAATAGCCTGTGAGCCCCAAAAATCCCCTCAATCCTTTCACATCCACAGGGACAGCCCAGTTTACCATAGCCTCCACCTTATTGGGATCTGCAAAAACTCCACTCCCTGAAATGAGGTGCCCTAGATACTCCAACTGCTGTTGGTTGAAGCTGCACTTCTTCTTGTTGACAAAAAGGCTATTATCCCTCAATTGCTGCAATACCAACTTGAGATGTTCCATATGGCTGTCTTCATCTTGACTGTAAATGAAGATATCATAAAAAAAAAACTAGTGCAAATTTCCTCAAGTAAGGTTTCAAAACTCAGTTCATGAGGGCTTGAAAGGTGGAGGGGGCGTTGGTCAAGCTAAATGGCATCACCAGAAATAATTTCCTCAAGTAAGGTTTCAAAACTCGGTTCATGAGGGCTTGAAAGGTGGAGGGGGCGTTGGTCAAGCTAAATGGCATCACCAGAAATTCATAATGGCCCTCACGAGTTCTGAAAGCTATTTTATGGATGTCTCCTTCCTTCATCCGAATCTAGTGGTAACCAGATTTAAGGTCCAACTTAGAAAACACCTTGGCACCCCCCAATTCATGTAACAGCTCATCAATGATGGGAATAGGGAATTTATCTGGGATTGTCATCTTGTTCAGTGCCCTATCAACGCAAAACCTCCATCCCCCATCCTTTTTCTTAACTAAAATCACAGGGCTAGAATAAGGGCTAGTGCTTGGTTTGATTATACTAGCATGCATCATTTCATTCACTATTTTTTCAATCTCATTTTTCTGGTAATAAGGATACCTGTATGGCCGGATGTTAGGGATTTTTGCCCCTTCCTTGAGATAGATGGCATGATCTTGTTCTTTCCTAGTAGGTAGCCCATAAGGTTCTTGAAAGATGTCATCGAATTCATCCAGAACAGCCTCTATTTCTACTGGTCGAAGCTGCTAGTATTCAATATAATACCCTTCACCTTCATCTTGTAGAGCCTTGAGCATGGTTTTCTAGGATGCTTGTGCCCTACTGTCGCGACCGGGATCACGGCGAAAAATAGCAACCCATAGGATTTTAGAAAATGGAAATGGAGTCGCCACCAATTTTATTGAAATTGGAAAAAATTGGAAAACCTTTCTTTGAAAACGGTCTTTGAAACCAGATTGGATTCGAGAGTCGGTTATGGATAGGGAAGGGTGGAAACTTAATCCCACAGCACCCCTAACACACCCGTTTTAAAACGGTACCTTAAGTTAATTGTACAAATTTTTAACAATCATTGGAAATATTTATTTTACTCCATTTTGCAAAATATTGTAACTATTTATAAAAAGGAAACCACAAAATTATGAAAATTTAATTTTGGCTTGACAGAAATGAAATTCTGTTCCTACGTATCCCCTGGTGCAATGGGGAACTCAAAGTTACGTAGTTCTTTATAAAATAAGTATGAGTTGATTGGTTTTAATAAAAAAAAGATTTTTATGTGAAAGCGAATCCATTCTTGCACAGGATTCAAGTTAGCACTAGGCTACTCAATAAACCTTATGATCCAAAAGATAATGAAGATAGCATTCACTATTCAATCATCATCATTAGTCATTGCACGGATTAAAAGATTTTTATTTTATTTTTGCTCTTTTTTTTTCTTTTTTTTTTTTGACACTTGCATCCGTAGACCTTATGACTACTGACATCTATAAAAGTAGGGATTGTTAAGAATTGGAGTCTCGCGGGGTTTAAACAAAAGGAAGACACTTTAAATAAATAGCAGAAAATAAAATGACCAGAAAGACCATGAAAATGACAGGAAACAAGATATCCATGCAAATTTATTACATTAATGCTTCAAGAAAGTTAACATAAGTTTAGCACCACAAAAGTCTAAGATGACAATCACATCAATTAATGCCTCAGATCGCCAATTGTTTAGAGGTTTTCAGTTGATGGAGGGCGAACAGTGTAGGCCGGGTAAGATGATGGGTTTCCAATTTTGGTTTTGCATGTAGTTCACTTTTGATTCCTTTTCCCTTAAAGGAAAAACTCATTCTTGAAACTACTTTCATCATTGCAAGTTGGCAATTTACCTGCTTTTACCAAAATTTCAATCCTCTCCCCGACAGCTATCAACTCAGCAAAGTCTAGATAAACGGCGCCTGCCATTGTCTCAATATAAGGAGCTCCCAAAGTCCCTAGAAAATATGAGCACATTTCTGTCAACGTCAACGGTGGTTGCACTTGTGCTGCGAGAGCTCTCCATCTCTGGGCATACTGCTTGAAGGCTTCCTCATCTTCCTTTTGCATTGAGCTCAAATGTTCCCGAGTAGGAGCTGCATCCAGGTTGAACTTGTATTGATCCATGAATAGATCAGCCAATTCCGTCCAACGAGAAATCTTAAAGCGGTCTAATTGAAGATACCACTCTAAAGCGGGGCTCAGTAAGACTCTCGTGGAAAAAGCTAACGAGGAACTTATCATCCCTGGACCAAACAACCATCTTGGTTCCATAACGATCAAATGAAACCGAGGGTTACCACTCCCGTCATACTTGGTAAAATGAGGAATCTTGAAGTCTTTAGGGATTACGACTTCCATGGTAGGACACAGTTCTTCTATTCTAAGCGATCCATAAGCGCTGGGGCCCTTGATCGCTTTGATTTACTCTTCCATCCTTTCCTTCCATTCTTCTTCCATCCTATCCTTCTGAATTGCCGCATGACCCCTCCCAGCAGGAAGTCTCGTTGTCACTGGGATGGACATACATGATTGTTCCCATGTGAATTCAGCATTACCATGAACCTCATTTTGAGTATCCTCTGAAGAACGATACCCTTCTCGATAGGAATTACTAGCGGTGCAGTATTCGAGGTCCTTCCCACAATAGGAATCTCAGTGGTGATTCCTGGTTTGTCCTTATGGAAGTGGTAGTTGGTAGGTGCGGATGTGCCCCACTTACTCTGTACTTCCAAGTAGCCCCAATCAAGGTGAGAGTCTCTCTCATGGCCAACAACATTTCTTCCATTCTTCTCATAGACTCGTTATTTCATCCATCCTCCCTCTAATCTCATCAACTTCCATACTCAAGTTTCTTCCTTCCTCGGGGTTATTAGCGATCATTATTAGTCCGAGATCTAGGATTGTGAATTTGGGTTTGATTGGTCTCTTCTTTCCTAGGTGCATAATGGTTCAAACCAATTTGATTTATTAAAACAAAATAACATTTACAAAGAATGAGCTGAAATGCATGAGACGCATGAATGAGCTTTGAAAACATTTTTTTCATTTTTCTTCCCCTTTTTTTTAAAAAAAAAAAATGCTATGTCATGAAAATGCAAGATGTTTTTTTTTTTTTTTGAATGCTAGGGATGCTATGCAGATGCAAGATTTTTTTTTTTAATGCCAAGGATGTCATGAAAATGCATGATTTTTTTTTGAAATGCAATGTCATGAAAATGCAAGTTTTTTTTTTTAGAATGTTATGAAAATGCAAGCAATGAATAGTTTTTTTCTTTTATCTTTTTTTTATTTATTTTTCTTCTCTTTTTTTTTTATGCAATAATGAATGATATGAGAAACAGATAAAATAAAGAAGAAGTACGCTCCCTTTTGTGCCCTAGTCAGGTGGAACCTAAGATTTGACAGTCATTATGTTCAATCTATCAGTGCAAGATTTTCGGGACAGGTCTAAACTTCTAAAAGTCATGGTTCCCAGATTGCCCTTATCTCGAAAGACAAAAACCCAATTCATGAATTAATCACAAGTTGGGATAAACACTCTCAATATGATTCGTCCATGATAATGGTAGCAATCTAAGTGGTGTCTCAACAAATGTCAAGTGAGCATAAAGCCCCTCAATAACAAAAGCTGAGACCCCTCCTACTCCTCGGGTTCGCACAGACTCGGGTATAGAGTCCAAAAAGTATGTGAGGGAGCATACAAACCTGTACAAAAATTTAAAAAGATAAAACTACCCCAACCTGCAAAAAACATATATACGAGCTGACCAAAGAATCATCCATCTTAGGGTTTCAACAATTATGCACAACATATTTACAGTAACAATATACATAAGATAATGCCATCGATATTTACATAGAACAAAATAAATAAAATTCATTTACAAACAAAAAGAAAAACAAAAATAAGGATAAAAAGGGTAAAATAAATAAACAAAAATTATTAACAATTTGCACAACTAACAACAACAGGCCTGACTTTCCAAATATCCCCAGTGGAGTCGCCATCTATCGCGACCGGGATCGTGGCGAAAAATAGTAACCCATAGGATTTTAGAAAATGGAAATGGAGTCGCCACCAATTTTATTGAAATTGGGAAAAATTGGAAAACATTTCTTTGAAAACGGTCTTTGAAATCAGATTGGATTCGAGAGTCGGCTATGGATAGGGAAGGGTGGAAACTTAATCTCACAGCACCCCTAACACACCCGTTCTAAAACGGTACCTTAAGTTAATTGTGCAAATTTTTAACAATCCTTAGAAATATTTATTTTACCCCATTTTGTAAAATATTGTAACTATTTATAAAAAAGAAACCACAAAATTATGAAAATTTAATTTTGGCTTGACAGAAATGAAATTCTGCTCCTACGTATCCCCTGGTGCAATGGGGAACTCAAAGTTACGTAGTTCTTTATAAAATAAGTGTGAGTTGATTGGTTTTAATAAAAAAAGATTTTTATGTGAAAGCGAATCCATTCTTGCACAGGATTCAAGTTAGCACTAGGTTACTCAATAAACCCTTATGATTCAAAAGATAATGAAGATAGCATTCGCTATTCAATCATCATCATTAGTCATTGCACGAATTAAAAGATTTTTATTTTATTTTTGCTCTTTTTTTTTTCTTTTTTCTTTTTGCCAAAAGTGTATCATTATTGCCTTAATATGAAATGGACAGCAGTCTAGGTGATTCAAACTCAAAACCCCAAAAAAAAAAACAAGCAACAATTCAATTTAAAGGAAAAAGAGTTTGGAGACTTGGGTAACAATAACAGAGCACGCACCAGGGGACGTTTGGGGAAGGATTTGGATCCTGAGGTTCGACGGTCGATTTAGGGAGATGGGATGGTTCTGTTTTGGGGTTCGACAGTCGGTTGGAGGTGAAGATGGGGTGGTTCTGTTTTGGGGTCCGACGGTCGGTTGGGAGGAGGGATCTGATTCTTGAGGTTAGACGGTCGGTGAGGGGATGGTGAAGGTGTCGGTGAAGTTGGTCGGTGAAGGTCACAGTGGTGTGATTCGACGGTCGGTAGAGGGGGTATGATGGTGTTTTGTGAAGTTGGTTGAAGGTCACAGTGGTGTAGTTCGACGGTCGGGGGGAGAATATGATGGTGTTTGTGAGGTTGGTTGAAGGTCAGTGGTGTAATTCGACGGTCGGTGGGGGTATGATGGTGTTTGTGAAGTTGGTTGGTGAAGGTTTAGATGGGTCATCGGTGAGGGGAGTAGAGTTCACGGTTCGACGGTCGAGTGAGGAGAGGATTTGGTTTGAAGGGTTACGGTCCGACGGTCGGTTCTGGTTGGGTTTGGTAGTGTTTGGAGAGGTTATGGAAGTTGCTTGGGTGATGGGGATTATGGAGGCTTTGAAGATGGTGGGTGTATTGGAGGTGAGAGGGTAGTGATCTGATTTGAGGTTCGACGGTCGGTGAAAAGGATGGTGAAGGAGTTTGGGTCACGGTTGGGGTTCGACGGTCGGGTATAGGTTGGGTTTGAGAGGTGATTTCACGTAATGGATAGTTGAAGGATGGTGGTGTGGGTTCACGATAACGAAGAGAGGGGATGGTGAAGGTTGAAATATGAGGGATTCGACGGTTGGTGGAGAGGGTATAAGGGCTGTTTGGAGGTTACGGTGATGGATTTGTGGCGTCGGTTTGGGGTTTGGATGATTGGAACTTGATTTGGGGGCCGACGGTCGGTAGAGAGGATGTGATGGGGTTTGGTTCATGATTTAGGGGAATTCGAAGGTCGGTGAGAGGGTATGAGGAGTGATTTCATGTGGATATTGAAGGTGGTGGTTACGGTTTTCTGGAGGTGAAGATGAGTTCTTTGGTGGTTTGAGAAATGTGATGTAGAAGGGGAGGAATGCCAGTGTGTGTATGGTGCTCATGTCTTTAAAAAAAGAAAAATGAATAGGAAAAGAAGATGGACAACATAACTAACCAGCCAGGATCCAAGCATGCATTTGAACACTACATATTTACTCACAACAGTGCAAGGATAGTGGTAAGGAAGGGCTTACCTCTTCTGTGCTACTAATAGCAAACTCAACTCAAAAAAAGAATAAAAAAAAATCCTTTTCGTTCCCAAAAGCCTCCCCAGTATTTCTGCCCCTTTTTTTTTTTTCTTCCCAGCTACCACCAGAGATCAGCTCAAAATCATCAATCTTCTTTCCTTGGCTGAAGAGACTCTTTTCCCCCTTTTCACCTTCTCTGCTCTTCTCTGATTTTGTTAAGCTTTCCTCTCCTTATGCCCCTGATGATGGTAGAGCAGCTGCCGGTGTAATGGTGATTATGGAGGGTAGATGTTAGGATTTGGTTGGTCTTAGGGAAGATGAAAGAGGGTGGTCGAATGAGAGCAAAAAAGAAGTCCCCCCTCTCCCCCAAAACTCCTCAGTTTTTATATGCCTTTGTATCCGTTCCTCTCTCCTCTCTTTTCCGCTATGCAGCCGTGAGTGTGTGAGTGGGTGTGTGTGCTGCAGCAGTGCAGGTGAGGACGTGAGTGTCGTGCTACGTGCAGGTGAGGTCGCGAAAGTGAGTGGGGATAAAGCTGCCTTGTCCCTTGCAGCAGTGTGTGCTGCTTGAGCTACGTGAGTGAGGACGTGATGCAGCAGTGTGTGCTGTGTGAAACTGTGGAAGTGGGGGTGAGTGGGGATAAAGTTGCCTTGTCCCCTGCAGCAGTGTGTGCTGCTTGAGCTACGTGAGGAGCAAAGGAGCTTGTCTCCTCTGTACACATTGTGTGCTGTATGGTCAGAAATAGAGAAGGAAACAAAGATACTAACTTTACCGAAGAGGGGAAACGACAAAAGCAGCAAATCTCTTTCTTTTTTTCATATTTTATTATTATTATTTTTTTGTTTCTCTCTTTTTTTTTTTGGGGGCTTATACCTTTGGGTTAGAAGAATGAGCCAAGAAAATGGACAACAATTCTTTGATTTTTTATTTTTATTATTTTTACTTTTTTTTGTTTTTTTATTTTTTTTGTTTTAAGAAATGAATAAAAAAAAAAGGGTCCGGTCAAAATATGGTGTTCACACCTACAAAGGGAAGGATCCCCTTTGAGAGTCATCTTGGTGCCTCCCTTTTCCCATTTAAGTGTCAAATTTTTGAAATTAGCTTCTATGTCTCCCAAACTAGCAAGCCAGTCCATTCCTAGCACCACCTCTGCTCCTCCCAAATCGAACAGAAAGAAGTTCTGCTTAATTTCCACACCTTGCACCTCCAAGATGACTTCTCTGCATAATCCCCTACTCCTCACCTTTTTTCCTATTCCTTACTTCTATTGTATACAAGGGTGTTTCCCACTGGCAAATTTAACTAAACTAATTTCCTAGAAATAAAATTGCTGGATGCTCCACAATCAACCAGTACCAGCACTTGTTTCCCTGCTACTCTGCCCTAGACCTTTAATGATTGATTAGAGGTCAACCCCATGATACCATTCAATGATATCTGAAGAGCTTTGTCCTCCATTTCCTCCACTACTCCTTCTTCACTTACCTCATTTTCTCCCTCCTCTTCCTCCAAGTCTTCCATTATGAAAATTTGATAGTGCTTAAACTTGCACACATGCTCAAGCCCCCATTTTTCGCCACATTTAAAACATAATCCTTTTCTGCTTCTTTCTTGCAGTTCAGCTTGAGAAAGTCTCCTTCCTACATTGATTTGTTTTTCACTTCCTTGTCCATCTGGGCGTTTAGGTTTCGCTAGGCCTTTATTTCCATAGGTGGGCTTTTGTGTGGTTGGGTGACTCCTACCAACTTCCCCTACCCAATTGGGTTTGACCGTGGAAAATCCCTTTTCGTATGCCCCACCCCTGTCATTTGCAACCATTCCTCCCTTCCTCAGGGCTTCATTCTTTTCCTCCAATTACAAGGCCATATCCATCAAATCTGATATAGTCTCAAAGTGATATAGCTTGAGCTCAGCTTGCAACTCCTCCCTTAACCCATTTAGGAAAATTCCCATCATTGTCACCTTATCGGTATTTTTAGAGGGGCAGAAATCATCTCAAATTCCTCCCTGTACTCCATAACCGACCCTGTTTGTTTTATACTCAACAATGGTCCAAAAGGATTGTGTATCAACCCTGGTTGAAATTGCCTAAATAGTGCCTCCTTGAACTATTCCCAACTTGGAGAGAGAGAGTTTGTTCCTCCCACCACTGGTACCAACTCAGTGCTCTGTTTCCTAGTGCAACCAGCACTGCATCCAGCTTCTCGGAGTTTTCCATGTTATTGAGTTTGAAATACCTCTCTACATGGTTAACCCACCATATGCGTCGTCCCCTGAGAAAACCGGTACTTCCAGCTTCCTTCCACCATCATTATGCCATGGAGGACGGGTTCCTCTCGAAGAGTAGGCTCTGCTTTCGTGATCTCTAGATTCTGATCCTAGGCGATGAACCGAATCCACTTAACTATTGCGCTTCTCGTCTTCACTATCCTCCTCGTCTTGGTGGGTTATGTGACTGCCAATGTTGAGATCATCCGCGCGTGTATTTCCAGTTGCTTCCTTTCAGCAGTCGTTTGAGTTCGTCCAACTGTGAACGACTTTCGTTCCTCCATTCTTGCATGCTCTTCTCCAGATTCTCCACTCTGGACTCCATTGCAGCTCGCGTAGTCACCATACATAGCTTCCGAAATCGGGAGCTTTGATACCAGTTGATAGGTACCAGAAAATGAAGAACAAAAAATGAAATGAAATACTGATATATTGTGGACTTCCGGCTGATATCAAAATGATATCAATCCCGAAAATGCTGAAAACAACTTCTAGGAATTCAAAGTAATAGAAACAAAGATAAGCAAATTAGAGAGTGCTCAATTCCCTTCCTAACAGAAACAAGGATAAGCAAATTAGAGAGTGCTCAATTCTCTCCCAAGTCCCAGCCAAATTCTAGCCTGCCTCTTCTAACCACTAACCCACGGCTATATCCCCCACCTCCCACTAACAAAATCACGTGGAATCCTCTTTCATTCCACTATCACTGCCACATCAGCAGTTAGTTACAACCTTAAGGCTCTCCATTTGCCTCACCCTCTTGGCCCACACCCATTCTATCTTGGGCTTTCCTTCTCCTATAGACTTTAGTGATTTTAGGAGGGGCTCTATCATCTTCAAATTAAGCCCACTTATATAATACCTAGACCTTGTTTCTTACATGTATGTATGAGGAGAGAGGAGGGATAATTCCAGGCATCCCTTAGGAAAAATCTGATAACATGAAGAAGTGTTTTATCAAGCAGCAGACACATATAAGACCACAAATGGTTAAATAGCACCAAATATATTAAAAAAATTTCATCCAAAAACAAAGGCATAAAAGATTATGAGCAAGTATTGCTCTCCAGTACTTCTTATCAAAGAAGTTTGAAAGAAAGTGTACTTTTCTCTCAGTTTATTTATATTTTATTTTGATGAATGAGCGAAGTTTTGAGTACAAACAAAGCTGAAATAATTGCAGATTGAAATGTATACTCTGAAAAATATCAAATTTTACTAACTTACAGTTAAACAATTTTTACAGTGGCCCGCTCCTCACCGTCCTCAAAATTATGAATGACAAGTCCTTTTTGGTACATATACACTAATGTTTGCATTTATGGTATCTAGATGTTCTAGTCAAACCTGGTCTCTTAACTATGTGGGATGAGTAGAGATAGTGAAGATTATGGATGCACGATATTTCTCTAACGGAGAAAGGGAGGAAAATGAAAATTGAACTTTGGAATCTGAACTCACATAATTGAATCCATTTCATGATAATATAGAAGCGGAGCGTTTGAGCCACTACTGAATATGATTGTGCTGAATGTTTATCTTTTCATCAGAAGAAAATCTGCAGTATCTCTGTAGGTTGCCGGTTATTTATTGATTATTTTTCAGTGACGCAATGTGCTAAACAGTATGAAATAAAGACCTAGAAGAACACAGCCCAGAGTCAATTACTTGATCAGTCAAATGTACCCCTAAGGCTGGTTGGTTATATCTTATAGATTCATTATGCCATCGTTAATCCTTGATGGTCGGTTCATTCATCCATTTTACATGTTTCGTGAATACTAGAAGAGGCACTCTCAATTGGCGTTAAACACTGTAAAGAGAAAATCTGGCATGATAGTTTCTTTCTTTTTCTTTTTTTTTTGAAATCTTAAAATTGAATTTAGATTTACTGTTTGATTTTAATTTTTAATATCATATAAAAGAAAAGCTGCTTAAAAGTGGCTGAGTGTTAGTAGTAACTTTCGTGTTTAATTTATTTTGATAATTTTGCCTTCAATTTTTATTTATAGTAAAAACAAAATATTGGACATTTTGGGAAAGGGAAAATACACCAGTTGAGGACCCCACCCTTTCTATAATAGTATAATTACCTGTGGTCTGCTGCCATTATTAACGCTTTGTATTTATGAGGATACAGTGCAGTAGGGTTTAATTTAAATAAACTGATCATCCTCTTATGAAGTTGAAGCTTTAGGTTATATTTATGTGGTATGAAATGTGGCAGTCTGATCACATTTCCATAACTCAAACTGCTAAAATACATGCTGAATGCATTAGAGAGAAAGTAGGAGTTGCACTTATTGTGAAAATGTCTCGCCTTAAGTAGTTTGATCATGTGAGGAAAAGACTATTAGAAGCCCAGTAAGAATAGTAGATTAGGTGGAGGATAACCCAATAGTAAAAAGTAGAGAAAGACTAAAAAAAATTATAGGTGAAACCATTAAAAAAGACTTTGATTTAAATGACATTTCTGAATATATTATGATAAAATACAACGGTATCTTTTGATTTATATAGCCGATCTCACTTATTGAGAAAATGCTTTATTGTTGTTGTTGTATGTATATATATATATATATATATGATGAAGTGCAATTGAATTATGTGAAATAATTTCTTTACAGTATTCTGTTGGAAATTATTTACAAATACAACTTTCCTTCTTGCAGCTGCTTGTTGCTGGAGGTGGCATGTATGTAGAGGTTTTTAACAGAGGAGTTATTCCACTAGCATATAGCATCAGGAAGAAAAACAAGGCAGGAGAGACCAACACTTATTTGGATGGGATCTACCTCCTCTTCACCTACTTCACGAAGCCTGAATCCATGAACATTCTTGAGCAGACACTGAAAGCTGATGATGATGTTATCCGCTCAATGACTTCCAAAGTTAGGAAAAGAAAATATTAATTTTTTTGAGCTCTCGAGTAGTTATGAGAAAAAGATGGTTGGGAGAAAAAAAAAACTGTATTTACTATGTAATATCTTTTGTTAATCTGATGTTTGTTCATTTTCATTTGGATTAAGTATTTTTGTAGCATGAAGTAATTAATAGAGAGATGCAGGTGCTCTCACTCTAAGTATGCAGAGTTACCTGTAGGCCTGTGAATCTGATAATAATCTTTTCACTTTTTATCATTTCTTCATTTCGGTTCTAAACTCTCGGTTTGGTTGAATTAGAGGCAAGCAAGCGTTTACTAGGTGTTTTATGAATAGTCATAAAAGCTGAGGTGGACAAATCCGTTGCAGCCACAGGACACGTGTTAGGTGATCCTAATGGTAAGGTAAACAGAGAGTAGAATATTATAAGGAGAAAGGAGGAAGATTGTGAGTTGTGTGCATTGTGATAAGTTTTCCCTCTTCGTCGTCTTCTTTCCTTCTCTGCAAGTCCAAATCCCTACCTCTATCTCTGTAATTCTTCTTCAGTAGCTTGTCACTCCTCTGTACCTAGACTGTGGTTGCTGAAGTTGTCTTGAGTGTGGAGTTTTTTTTACTTAATCCATATCAGTATATGCATTTCAGTATCATTGAGTGATTCCTTTACTGCATAATTCCATTATCATTAGGTTTTTTTCCAGTGGCTGCCATTTCAAGGTGCTAGTAAACAAGACAAAATGTCAAGTCACAAGTTCTATCAAAGAGGTCATAATTTTTGCACAACGATTTCAAATCTGTCTCGTATTGGGAAGATATTGTTCTATACTCCGGATGCTGATTGGCAAATTTCATAATATCATCTTCCATAGCATTCATAAAAACTGATTCTCCACGGGAGAGCACTGCTAAATCATAAAGTACTTGGATTATGGTACAATTGTAACACAATTAAGACCGGCTTTCTGCTTTGTTAGTAGCGTTGGACATACATAAAAATCTCCAAGCTGCTATTTCTGTGAATTACAAGAGCAACAAAAGTGGAATCACTTTGTTTCGATAATTAAAGCACACGTTGTTACAGCATTTTCATTAGGAAGCTTTTAAATAATTTTTGCTGTAACTTTGTTTTACTTTACTATTTTTACCCTTTTGCAATTTCTTTTCCTTTTGCTTAAAATGCATTGTGCTGTGCTGGCACTCTTTGGTAGGAAACAGTTTTGTTACCTCACCCTCCCTCATGGGTTTTGTAACTAACCGAGTATATAGCACATTTGTGCAAAGGAATGAACAACAAAATATTCAATCAACTTTCTCTATAAAATTTCTTTCTGCATTTCCATTTACTATCCTCTGCTCACCGGGACTCATTCATACATTGAATCTCCTATGCTTGGGTCTGTGAATTCTCGGAGAAGCTATCTCCCTGAAATCCAAAAGTTCCATCCCAACTGGTATCAAAGCTTCCTCCTGAAGCTTTCACCATGGCTGATGCAACTAGAGCTCAACACAACATTCAAGAGGTGGAACGAACCCTTACCCAAAAGATCAATGACTCCAACGCTGAGATGCAGCTGAAACTTGATCAGGTCACTGCGTCCTTAGCTGAGCTCAAGGGCTTGTTCACTCAATAGCTAATCAACCAACCGTGGAGCTCCATGATCAACAACACAGAGATGATCCAAAATGGTAGCAGACCCGAAACCCAGGTGTTTACTGGAATTCCTCAGACACAATCTTTCCATCACAAAACCACTACTCTACGAGGGTCTCTAAGGTTGAGTTCCCCAGGTTTGATGGAATGAAAGTTAAGGAATGGCTGTATAAATGCGAGCAATTTTTCACGCTGGACAACACCCCACCTGAATCGAAGGTTCGACTGGCTTCTATTCATTTGGATGATAGTGCATTACAGTGGCACTTGAATTATATGAGAGCAAATTTCAATATATACCCAAGCTGGCCCTAGTACATATCTGACATCACCCTGCGTTTTGGTACTGCTTATGATGACCCACTCTCATCTCTAATACAAGTGAAGCAGTCTGGACGTGTACAAGAGTACTTGAATGAGTTTGAGCTGGCTTTAACCCAGGTAACCCTTCCTCCTGAGCACTCTTTGAGCATTTTCCGAGCTAGCTTAGAACACAATACCCAAATGCATGTGAGAATGTTTGCCCCCACAACCATAGCCCATGCTGCCAACCTAGCCAAACTACACGAATCTGTTAAGACCAATTCCACATCCACCAAGCCTAATAACAAATACACCTCAAGCTATACCAGTAAACCCAACAATGTTTCAAATCAGACCTACCCAAACCCGACAGCTAAACCGATATTCAGTAAAACCCCCAGGTCCTATAATGCAGCAGAAATGGCAGAGAGGAGAGCTAAAGGACTCTGTATGTTCTGTGATGAACCCTTTACATTGGGTCATCAACTGAAACATAAGAGATCCCAACTCCTAGTGATGGAAATGGAGGATGATGAGCCAGAAGATGAGGAAATAGAGGTGATTGAAGAGAATGGGGTGGTCACTGTGACATCTAATCAAGGGAATAGACCTCAGTTATCAATGCATGCTCTCACAGATGCATCAACCTATCAAACTATGAGGGTGAGTGGATTGCATAACAAAAGGTTGCTGTAAATTTTGATTGACAGTGGTAGTACACGCAATTTTTTGGATTTGGAGCTATCCAAGAAGATGGGGTGTAAGCTAGAAAACATAACCCCACTCCCTGTCACTGTGGCAAATGGTACTCGGCAGGAAGCATCATACATATGCAAGAGTTTTTCATGGCAGTTACAGCAAACTCAGTTCACGTCTGATGTAATGGTTTTACCCCTCGACTGATGTGATTTGGTGTTAGGGGTGTAGTGGTTATCAACTCTCGGCCCAATTGTGTGGGATTTTACTAAGCTACAAATGGAGTTTTCTATAGAAGGTTAGAGGTTTTGTTTGCAGAGGTGCTAAACCCTCTAACATCAAGCTGATTAATAACAAAACCTTCTCCCAGGCTGTCCAGCAAGGAGCACAGTTATGTTTCCTGCATATGGGTAAATCAGACAACTGCTTGGGAGTTCCATCTTACACACTCTTATCAGTGAAAGCTACAGCTCATGTATTACCAGACCCAATTGCTACTCTCATTCAAGAATTCCAGGATATCTTTCAGGAACCTGCTCAACTTCCCCCAAGAAGGGCTGGTTTTGATTATATGATTCCTCTAAAGTAGGGCTCTACTCTCTTTAACATGCGGCCTTACAGGTATTCTATCATTCAGAAGGATACAGTTGATAAATTGGTGGAAGAAATGCTCAACTAGGGTATCATCCGGTATAGTAATAGCCCCTATACATCCCCCGTGGTGTTGGTTAAGAAAAAGGATGGCTTTTGGCGTCTTTGTGTAGATTACAGGAGGCTCAATCAGCAAATAGTCAAAGATAGGTTCCCCATTCCACTTATTGAACATTTGATGGATGAGTTGGGGAGTTCCTCTATCTACTCCAAGTTGGATTTGCGCTCAGGTTATCACCAAGTGAGAACAGAGGAAGGAGAGGAGTACAAAACAACATTCAAAACACATGCAGGGCATTTTAAGTATTTAGTGATGCCCTTCGGCCTCACTAATGCACCGGCTTCATTTCAATCCTTAATGAATCATCTGTTCCACTCTTTCCTAAGGAGATTTGTTATCATCTTCTTCAATGACATACTCATTTACAGCCCAACATTTGATGCCCATGTGGTACACCATAGATCAGTTTTGCAGATCCTTAGAGCACAGAGGCTTTTCCTCAAGCAGAGCAAGTGCACTTTTGCCACCTCAAGGGTGGAGTACTTGGGCCATTTTATTTCCCAAGAAGGGGTGTCCACTGACCCTTCCATGGTCCAGGCAGTTGTGGATTGGCCACTTCCCACCAATATAAAATAGCTCAGAGGGTTTTTGGGGTTGGCTGGTTATTATAGGAGGTTTGTGCAAAATTTTGGCAGCATTGCCAAACCTCTCATTAACATACTTAAAAAGGACTGTTTCCAATGGTCGACAGAATCTAGGGATGCATTTCACTCTTTGTAGCAGGCTTTAATATCTGCACCTGTTCTAGCTCTTCCAAATTTTTCCAAACCATTTGTGGTGGAGACAGATTCCTCGGGTTCAGGAATTGGGGCTGTACTGATGCAAGAAAAACACCCCATTGCTTACATCAGTAAGGCTTTGGGCCCTAAACAATGAACCATGTCTATCTACGAGAAGGAGCTCCTTGCTATTGTTTATGTGGTTCAGAAGTGGGGTGCCTACCTCTCCCATGGTCACTTTATCATTAAGACAGATCAAAAAAGCATTAAATTCATGTTGGAGCAGCACTTGAATACTCCTTTTCAATGGATGGCAAAGCTTATGGGGTTTGATTTTGAAATTCACTATAGGGAAGGAGCTAAAAATGTTGCAGCAGATGCTTTATCCAAAAAATCAGGTGCTGAATTGCTTCCCCTTATGCTCAGTAACGCGAAGGAAGATCTCCTAGACCAGATCAAGGTCTGCTGGTCCTCGGATTCTATCATACAGCAGCTGATAAATGAGATCAGTGCTGACCCTCTTAAGCATCCAAAGTACTCTTGGCACAGAGGTGAGTTGAGAAGGAAAGGCAAACTAATTATTGGAGGTAGTCTAGACCTCAAGCTAGTGATCTTACAATGGTTGCATGACTCCCCTTCGGTTGGACACTCTGGCCGAGATGTTACAGCTGCAAGGGTCAAATCCCTATTTTATTGGAAGGGCATGAATAAAGACATCCAACAATATGTTAGGGATTGTGATACTTGCCAAAGGTGCAAACCTGATCTGGAAGCCTCTCTGGACCTTTTACAGCCCCTACCTATTCCTAACAGGGTATGGGATGCTATTAGTATGGACTTTATAGAAGGCTTACCACACTCCCATGGTAAGTAAGCTAAATTTGTGGTGGTTGATAGACTGAGTAAGTATGCACATTTCCTTGCCTTAGCACACCCTTACACGGCTCTGGATATAGCTCAGTTATTTCTGGATCATATTTTCAAGTTATATGGCTGACCAACCACCATTGCTTGTGACAGAGACCCCGTTTTCATTAGCAGGATTTGGAATGAATTATTTCAGCTACAGGGTACTTCGGTTAACAAATCCATAGCTTACCATCCACAAACTGTGGTCAAACAGAAGTGGTGAACAAATGTTTGGAAACTTACCTTCACTATATGTATTCTGAGAAGCCCTCTGCATGGTCTAAATGGTTATCCCTAGCTGAATGGTGGTACAACACCAACTTCCATTCTTTCATTTAGACCACACCATATGAAGTTGTCTATGGCCAAGCTCCTCCGATCCACTTACCCTTTCTGCCTGGGGAAGCTGCTAACCCAGTCGTTGAGAGGACTTTGAGTAAAAGGGAACAAGTGATTTAGCTACTGAAATTTCACCTTACCCGAGCCCAAAATAGAATGACTCAACAGGCTGACAAATACAGATCTGATAGAGTATTTGCCATTGGGAACTTTGTCTATTTAAAGTTGCAGCCTTATAGACAGTTCACCATGCGACACTCCTCATTTCATAAGCTGCTACCTAAGTACTATGGTCCCTTCCAAGTGCTGGATAGAATTGGCTCTGTGCCTTATCAGTTGCAACTACCTCCCAATGATGAAATCCACAATGTATTCCATGTTTCTCAACTGAAGCTCTGCACAAATCCTCAAGTTACCATAGTCCACCCTCTTCCTGCTAACCCCACTATGCCATTCAAGAAAGAAGAGCCTGAAGCTATTTTAGACAGAAAAATGGTGAAGAGGGGTCATGTGGCTGCCACCAAAGTACTCATCAAATGGAAAGGTCTTCCTGTGGAGCATGACACTTGGGGTCTTCCTGTGGAGCATGACACTTGGGAGTTCTACTATGATTTGCTCAAGAAATTTCCCTCTTTCCATCCTTGAGGACAAGGATGTACTTTAAGGGGAGGGTATTGTTACAACATTTTCATTAGGAAGCTTTAAATAATTTTTGCCGTAACTTTGTTTTACTTTACTATTTTTACCCTTTTGTAATTTCTTTTCATTTTGCTTAAAATGTATTGTGCTCTGCTGGCACTCTTTGGTAGGAAACAGTTTTGTTACCTCACCCTCCCTCATGGGTTTTGTAACTAACCGAGTATATAGCACATTTGTGCAAAGGAATGAACAACAGAATATTCAATCAACCTTTTCTCTAAAATTTCTTTATGCATTTCCATTTACTATCCTCTGCTCACCGGGAATCATTCATACATTGAATTCCCTGTGCTTCGGTGTGTGAATTCTCAGAGAAGCTATCTCCCTGAAATCCAAAAGTTCCATCCCACACGTGTAAAACGAGATATATAGCAGCAGCGCTCTTTGTAACAAGAGATTGAGAGTAGAGAGAGAGAGAATCTGATGTAACGATGCAGTGATCTGATCCCAAACCCACTTTGAGAGAAAGAGCTTAATCGCTTCATGTTCCAACAACAATAGTAAAATAGATATCCCACCTGACTCTTCACTCGTATCAAGGTGCATTCTATTTCTAAGGAAAATAATCATCCTACACCTCTTTTAGAGGTGTAGGTACTGTACACACCCTTTTTAAGGGTGTGTGATTGAGAAAAAGAAAGTGATAAAAAAAGTAAGTATAATAACTAGTATTAGATGAGATGTAAAAAGGGGTGTATGTACTGTTTGTGGTAAGAATATAAGAGTTGTATTTCTAAACAAGATGAGAAAAAAGCTAAAGTTGCACAAAGCTAGTATGTAAGGTAGGTAGGAAGGATGGCAAAAGCAACCTTGAAATTGCGTCACAGTGCATAAAGTGAGAAAGGTTGCATGCTGCCTTGAAACAATCATGATTTTTACAAATCATATTTTTTATATCATTTTTATATCGATTCTATTTTAAATAATAAAATCAGAAAAAAAAATGCATTCTAATGTACATTATTTTTTTATATTTCTTTTTCTAAAAAAAGTGAAGTAAAAAATGTAAAACAATTAATGTGAATTCATCATTTTTTGACTTGAAATAGACCAAATTCACTAAAATGTTTGCTCCTAGTTCGGACGCTCCTTCATTATGTGGTAGCGTAAATATATGCTTTATTTGGATGAACCTATTTTTAGTTTATTAAGTTTCAAATGCTCATACTTCTTGTTACACACTTCTCAAAATATTTATCTAAATGTTATTCAGATTATTATTATATACCAAACTCATGATATTAGAGTTTATTTAACAAATTATACTAAAATAAACACTTATTTAAGTTATTTATTCAAAGAAAATCATATTTAGTTTCTAATACTTGGTTTATTATCAATTATACATGATAACATGAAGCAGAGAGAAAGATAAAGCCACGATCCCTTTTATATCTTAATTAAGTAGCATGATTTTAAATTACAGTTGTAGTTATGGTTATGGTTACATTTATGTTGCATTTATTGCATTTGTAGACAATTGTGAGAAAATACAGTTAATATAGTTGTAGAAATTACCAAAATTATCATATTGTGGTCGCAATTGTAGTTATAAATTATAATTTAAAATCATGTTCAATAGTGTTATTTATCACGAATAAGTTTTTGTAAGTGTTACAAAAATTTACAACCAATCACAAGGGAAGTGGCAATATGAGTGAAGAGAGAGAAAAAAGAAATAATTACACACAAAAGGAAGCTCACTCAATACAATTTTCTCCCTTCATGTGCCCTTTCACGAAAATAGTTTCCTGTGTTTTTAGCATTTCCATTTTATTTAATACCTTCGATTGTAATTGAGGCTTGCAGCCCAAGTAACCTTGATCCGGGACAAAGAAAAGACAAAAGAACGAGAGAAAAATAAAGAAAGAATTGGTTCCTCATCATACTAGTGTCGACAAAACATTTTGAAGTAGCAAATGTGTTATTTTCTTGGCCTTCAATGAAGAATAAAAATGAAAAAAGGGTTCCATTTTTGCTCCCAAAGTCATAAAATAAATTATCACTTTGGAAAGTTATGAGAAATAGTATGCCATATATTTGTTTATAAGAATAAAAAAGGTAAGCGAATGGGAGCCTAAAACAAAACCGCATGTTGCTTTTATGCTTTACTATGAGTAAGAGCAGCAAAGTGAATGAATAGTTGATGGTGAGTTAAAATCCACCCTACTCAAAGTACTAAGCCTTCATTCCTAGCTTCTAACCTAAATGGCTAATACCACATCAACATTTTTTTAAAAGCATTCCTACCATGCCTACCATTTTTTTTATAACACCCCGATTTTTTATTTTTCTTGATATTTATGAGTTTTATAATATTTGTGAATTTTTTTAAATTTTTAAATTATTTTGATTATTTTAATATTATTTTGGACTACATGTGTGTTTGAGGCAAGTCCGAAAAAATAAAAAAATTTCAAGACTAGAAAGTTTTGGACTGTTAATGCGGGCTTGGGGGAACTTACTAAACCCGAAACTGGAAACAATTTTTAAAATTTTTCTTTATCTGAGTTTTTGTTACATTCTATTATCCATTGAATAAAGCTATTATCCATTAGGTAATGTTATTATTCATTGGATAATAAATAACAGTAGCTTTTGTTCATTGGTTAATAACCAACTGGTATGAGTCATGAGTCTAGAACCTTCTTTTTGTGACTCACCTTGTGACTAGATAGGTGACTCACCTAGTGAGTCATGCCATGACATCTTTATGACACTATTATGACTCATTTGTGTGACTCACATGCACATCTAGCCCTCCATTGTGTTCCACAGCCATGAACCTTCAAAGGTGACCAAAACAAATTTTGCTATCTCATTGTTCATCATTATCATCTTTTCATGAAACAAAATACAAAATTCTCTCACTCATTTTCTCTCCCAAAGCTCACGACCATACCACCATAATCCCTCATCCAAACTTCTATAATTCAAGATAACCTTATATCTTGATCTATACACAATCCTAAGACACTTTGGTGTTGTGATCAAGAGCTAGTTCATCCATTTTCAAGTACTTTATTCAAGCTTGAGTTCAAGAGTCTTAAGGTAAAGTTCTTGAAACTTTGTTTCTTGTTTCATTTTTGAAATTCTAAGACCATACTTTGATCTATGGTCATCTTAGTCAAGCCTTAGATGTTGATTTTTATGTGTTGTTTTGATCTCAAGAGACTACTTAGTGGTGAAAGTTTGATACAAAGAGCTATACAAGAAGCTTAGGGAGCAACACTTAAGGTAAGAAGGAGATTAACCTCATCAACCACTTATGGTGGTGAGGAACAAATTTATTTGTGGGTGATAAATCCATGTGAGGATTTATTCACCATGTTTGTATAATTTTGTGGTTTGTGTTTATATATTTTAAGTGATTTTATTGCTTTGATATTATGCATGAACTTGATAGTGTAGATTTGTGATGACTAAAGTATGTTGTATCCCATAAATTGTGCTAGAAAGGAAAGAATTTTTGGTCCCAATGGCCATAGAGGCTCACGGCCTTCATGCCTTCCAAAGGGGAAACCTATGCAAAAATGATTTATAAATTGTTAACTTAGATGATTAAGTGATAACAAATTTAATTAAGACATTACAAAATAAAAAAGGAAATGAACAAATTTTTATCATTAAATAAGAAGTGAATTTCGGCCATGATATGGAAAATAGGATTAAGAAGTAATTTGGAGACTTAAAGTATTTTATTTAAGTGAATTTTTAATAAGTTAAATGGAAAAGGATTTTATTTAAAATTAAAATAAAGTAGACTTTGAAAAAATGTTAGAAAAATTATTTAAAGGTGATTTAGTAAGAAAATATTGGAATTAAAATCTAATTTTTATATTAAATGAGAAAAGTTTTAAATTGAACTTAGAATATTAAGAAAATATTTTACACGATTGAAAATACGTAGAAAAACTCTTGCGATTTAAAAATGGTGATTTTTAATTACGTAATTAAGAAATCATTTTAAAATCTTTACGCGATTGAGAAAACATTGAAAATATGTTATGCGATTTGAAAACGTAACAAAAGTTTTACGCGATTGTGAAAATACGATAAAAGTGCTACGCAATTGAGAGCAACAACAAATTTTGCTGTCGGGTTGATATACTGCACCCGAAAATATAATTGTATGATTATAGTCGGTAGTGGTCTGTGATATGTATTGAGTCATCAATCATGCATTATTAGACAGACGGTGTCTGTTAAGGCTATTGTTGCCTAGGAGTTGCATTACACCTTAGTGCGGGTGTGAATTGCGTAGTGTGGTTCACTTGTTGAACTTGGAGGCGTAGGAGCATAGGTATCCCACAAGTGGACAGTTGGTAGTTCCACTGGGCCGTGGTGACTGAGCAATGTTCCGACGATATCGACCGGGCACTATTCTATTCATGATTTGGCGTAAAATGTCTTGTATAAGTCATGACGTGCACATTGAACAATTATAGCACTTGACTTGAGGCTGCTGATATACAGACATATCTTCTGGATCATTCTCTCTGAAATTTGTGTTTAACTCCATGGAGTAGAAAATTGGTTCATTGTGCATGTGCATAGTCAGTTATCATATTGTGATGATATATAAATATATTGTGGTGTTAACTGCTATTTGATGCAATGATTATATGATACAATGAATATATATGTTATTGATGTATGTGTATGACATAATTGTCGTTATTATTTCTATGCTGCCATGATAGTATTGATGTAGGGGATCTCACCTCTTTGTTATGTTATTCTGTTTATACGTATGTTTGATAAAGACTATGAAGAGGACGAGGCAGGAACACCTCCTTTCTATTTTTGTTGATTTTATCTGAGTACTGAGATGACATCAAGACCTGGTTTTGTTGGTTACATGAGAATGCAGTTTTGAGGAGGCATTAATGCCTGGCGTTATGATGCTGATATTGAATGTGTTGTTTATATTGGGGAGGTGACTGTGACCCTGAGTAGGGCTTATGATGGGATCTCTATTTTCTCTTTTAGTGCTTTTGTGCATTCGTGGTGTGTTATGCCTGTTGGGTTTTTGTGGGGTAGTCGTCGTGGTACCCCTAGGGAGGACTCAGTCATTTCGTCTGCATGGACTCCAGTCCGTAGGACAGTGATCCATCCGGGGTGGTTGTCAGCGGAAGAATCTGAGGAGGACCCAGAAGAAGATCCGAGTGAGGATTCTTCTCACTAGGTGTAGGATATTAGGAGAGTTTATATTCTGTTATGGTATATGTATAAAAGTTTTTAAGAACAAAAGCTGGTTATGTATATGATGTATATTATTGGGTTAACATATCTTGTGTTTTTATTTATTTGTTAGTTTCATTTTATCCGTGAAGAAAAAAATATTTGAAAAACGTACGTACAATATTATAATTTTTATAACCTGGTTCTAATTTGGAAAGTTTGAGGTCATAATGTAATATTCTAAAGAGGGTGTTACATTAGTTGGTATTAGAGCCTCAGTTTGAGTCTTTTGGGTTTGTGGTTAAGTCTGTCTTGTTTGTGTTGTATGATTCTCTGTGTTTGGTCTCCGCAAGGAGATAATATTGTTTGAAATGATTTTATTTGACTTTGATTTTGTATTGTTTAGTTTGATTTCGAAGGAGAACAATGGCTCATGGTAGAGGTGCAAGTATGGATACCAAACGAGATAATGAAAGTATAGCTGCAGCTATTGAGGTAATGCAGAGGATGACAGATGTCACAGTGCAACAAAACCAGAGAGTTGCCTAACATCAGGAAGAGACTACCGAAGCTCAGAACTTGTCAGAGTTTTACCGCAACAACCCTCCACAATTTAAAGGAGAGTTTGATTTGGAGAAAGCGAATCTTTGGATCAATGAGTTGGAGAAAATATTCAAAGGAATGGGATGTACTGATGAGAGGAAGGTAACTTATGCTACCTTTATGCTTGTCGGAGATGGTGAAGATTGGTGGGCCGAAACACAGCAATTGCTGGAAGCTGAAGGAAGGATGATCACATATGGAGTTTTTAAGAATAAATTCCTAAAAAAATATTTTCCAGCCAGTATCAGGCATGCTAAGGAAATGGAATTCCTTGGTTTGCGATAAGGAGGAATGCCCGTCGAAGAGTATGCTTCAAGGTTCAAGAGCCTGTCAAAGTTCTCGAGGTATTTCTAACTATAGCCTGACGAGGAGTGGAAGTGCCGAAAATTTGAGGAAGGTCTAAGGCACGATTTGAAGCGAGCAGTGCTACCCCTGGGGATAGAGCAGTTCCCAGTTCTGCTAAATAAGCATCGTCGGATTAAGGAGTTATACCAGTCTTGCGATACCAGAAACTACAACTTTGGACCAACACGGTTCCAAAGAGGAGGCAACAGTAACAACAACTAATTCCAATGGAAACCATACTCACAGCCACTAGGGAGTCAAGCTCAACAGAAATCATATGGAGGAAGCTCTGGTAGTAGTAAGTTTGGTTAGACAGCGGCGTCTTCATCCAAATGCTTCAAGTGTGGGAAGGACCACTTAACGAAGGCTTGTTCGATCAAGGGCATCATTTGTTTTAGATGCGAAAAGACAGGGCACGTTTCCAAAGATTGTGAACAACCCAAGATGGAGTCTGTCAGCTATGTACGTACTGCGAGACCACAGGCAGGAAGAAAAGTATACACTATGAGTGGAGAGGAAGCCTCCAAATCTGAGGATCTAATTACAGGAGAGTGTGCCATAAAAGGTAATCCTTTAACTGTACTGTATGATTCTGGAGTGACTCATTCTTTCATTGCCTATGCCTGTGTGGATCATTTAGGATTATCTGTGTCTTTATTACCTTTTGATTTGATTGTTTCTGCTCGTACTGCTAAGCCCGTTGTTACTACCTAAGTTTGTTTAAACTGTCCTGTTTGTGTTATTAATCGAATCTTTCCTATTGATTTGATTTTTTTGCCTCTGTCCCAAATAAATGTAATTTTAGGAATGGATTGGTTATCTTCTAACCATATACTGTTAGATTGTTCTAATAAGACTTTAGTTTTTCCTAAACTTGAGAATTCTGGATTTTTAACGGCCAACCAAGTCAAAGTTTTCTTGAGGGGAGGAGCTTAAGGATACATGTTATTATCTTCCTTGGAGGTCAAGAGTGAGGAGGATGTGAATGCTATTCCTGTAGTTAATGAGTTTCCTGAGATTTTTCTTGAAGATATACCTGGACTACCACCAGAAAGAGAAATAGAATTTTCTATTGATCTTGTACAAAGAGCTAGTCTTATATCGATGGCATCGTACTGGATGGCGCCGTCAGAGTTAGCTGAACTCAAGAAGCAATTAGAGGAATTGTTAGGAAAAAGTTTGTGAGACCCAGTGTGTCACCATGGGGAGCTCCAGTGTTATTCGTAAAGAAGAAGGATGTGACTTCTCGTTTATGTGTAAATTATCGTTAGTTGAATAAGATCAAGATCAAGAATACGTATCCACTTCCGAGGATAGATGATTTGATGGATCAACTGAAGGGAGCCACTATTTTCTCCAAGATCAATTTGCATTCTAGTTATCATCAGATTTGCGTGAAAGTAGAAGATGTTCCCAAGATAGCTTTTCGGATGCGTTATGAGCACTACGAGTATCTAGTAATGCCATTCGGGGTAACGAATGCTCTTGCAGTATTCATGGATTATATGAATAGGATCTTTCATCCCTATTTAGATAGATTTGTTGTTGTCTTTATTGACGACATTTTGATCTATTCTCGATGTCCAGAAGAACATGTTGAACATCTCAGTGTGGTTCTTTAGATTCTGAAGGAGAAGAAGTTATACGCTAAACTGTCCAAGTGCGAATTCTAGTTAAAGGAAGTTCAATTTTTAGGTCACGTGATCTCAAAGGAAGGGATTGCGGTGGATCCAGTGAAAATTGAAACAGTTTTTCAGTGGGAAAGGCCAAATATAGTGACAGAAATCCATAGTTTTGTTGGATTAGCCGGTTACTATCGAAGATTTTTTGAAGGATTTTCAAAGATAGCATGACCTCTCACCCAACTTACACAAAAGAATCAAGCTTTTGCATGGACTGATGCATGCGAGGAAAGTTTTCAAGAGTTGAAAAGACGATTGACTACTGCACCAGTATTGATTCTGCTGTTGGGAATTTTTGCGGATACATCACGCAGTGGAAAACAGGGATTCCCACCGAGGATCCATGCGAAAAAGCCATAATCCGAGTTTTTAAAAGATTTACCTCTTGAAGCGTGAATCACCAACACCATAATAGAAACGATGTCTCTGCGGTATCCACATGAACAGACTCACGAACGTCCAACGTTTGCAAAGAAGAGCCTCACGTCTCTCACACAGTGCTAGCTACGAAGAGAAGAGAAGAAATCTGTCGCTCTCTCACTCACTTTTCTGTAGGTGCGGCTAGGGTTCAGAAATTCTCTCTTAGCAGCCCCCTTAGCAGTACTATTTATAATAGTGACTGCCTTAAGTGAGTGTGAGCAGCAGCAAGGTAAGCTGTGCAACCCTAGACCCATCTGTTATGAGTCTGGCCCATATTTGAATCCGAGTCCAACTTGGATCCATTGCTCCAATTTTAGTCTGCTCTATGTGTGTGACCCTGTAGGTTCTTATTACGTTGGCAGTAATATTAAAATCCTATTTTAATATTACAAGTAGTGAGCGGTATCTAGCAACACATCGCTGCTACCCAAGTAATAAGAATGTCAGTGATTTGACATAACCTTTCCATGACCAATGTTTCTGTGTCGTTTAGTCCCTTTGTCAAGATATTTAGATTGAACACAAGGCATGGAATGCGTCACTCTTGTATAGTCAAATCATTCGTTTCCTGATACTCGAGTAGACTTTGTAACAACAAATGAGATCAATATCTCATATTGACTCATTTGAGCATGGCCATGCATTTCGCAGTCTCACTCAATCAGGGGGCCCGAAGATATCGCTCCTGTTATGTAGGAGTGAGAAATCCCATTTAGGTCACTCACATCCCTCTGCATGATTTGCGGTATGTCCAATAACTAACTTTATAATCACCTTGTTACAGATGACGTTTGATGGCATTAAAACACACAACTCCTCATGTAGGAATCGTAATGATTTCAGGTCAAAGGACCACAAACACCATTGTCACTATAAGAATCGCTTATGACACTCACGTAACGATCCATGTAGCCTTCTCATGGTGGGTCAGTCCAGTACATCATTACTCTAATATGTACCCATGTGAAGACTTGATATCTCATATCCATGACCTGTGAGTTGTGGTCATCAGTCTCTGCACATACTAGTTTCAATGTATTATTGTTGTCCTAATTAACAATAATACTTGACTAGGGACATTTAAGAATAGTGTTGTAACCAAAAGGATCTCACGATCAAGTCATTCACTTGATGTCCTATGGCATCAAACTTACTATTCTAAGGACTTTATTATGTTTATCAAAAAAGAACACAATAAATGAAATGCCTCATATATAAAATAGCATAATAGAATGTATGTAAATATAGAAAATGTATTGGCCTCTAGGGCATACACCAACATCTGCCTGATCCCAATGAGCCTTTTGAAGTATATTGTGATGCTTCACATCTGGGTTTAGGTTGTGTGTTGATGCAGAATAGAAAGGTTACGACGTATGCTTTAAAACAATTAAAAGTGCATGAGAAGAATTATCCTACTCATGATTTGGAATTGGCGGTAGTTGTGTTTGTGTTGAAGATCTGGAGACATTTTCTTTATGGAGCAACCTTCAATGTCTACAGTGACCACAAGAGTCTGAATTACTTGTTCGATCAGAATGAGTTGAATATGAGGTAGAGACGATGGTTAGAATTTTTGAAGGACTACGATTTTTAACTTTAGTATCATCCCGGAAAGGCGAATGTCATTGCGGATGCCTTGAGCAGAAAAGTACTTAGTGTATCTGATATAATTATCAAGGAGAGTGAATTGATAGAGTAATTCAGGGATATACAGTTGTTTGTGGATTTGACACCAGGGAGGATTTGTCTGAATATGATTACTATATCGAATAGTTTGATGGAAGAAATTCGAGAGAAGCAGAAAGGTTGTAACACCCTTCGAAGGGCATTATATTTTAAACCAACTCTTTTTAATTCTTTACCCAAGTTATAAAATATTTGATATTATAAAATATGAGTTTTAAAATTTATTTTTCATGGATAATACAAACTTACTGAATTTTAGAAACACAAGATATAAAACTAAATAATATACATCTCATGTACATAACATAGATTAGTGACAACTTAAATACATAAAGCTTATGTACGCCAAGTAATATGTATAACTACCATATAAAGACTGAACTTAACCCAAGTCCAAAAACTTGAAGAGTAGGGTCCTGAACCCGATCTTCCTCTAGATCCTCTTCTGGATCCCTAATGGACAAATTCCCCAGTCAGGGCATGTCACTACGGACGGGAGTCTGAACAGTCAACTCCTCAAAAACTTCACTAGGTGTATCATGAAGATCACTCCATAAATCTCTAATGGGCACAGAGAACTCTAAATGCACAGTAACATTCACAGAAAATGTAGCAACCCATACCGGGTCCTACTCCAAAGCAAAGTAACCTTTCCAACATACTGAATGCGCCCCGTGTCCCAATGGACGTGCCACGCTTCGTTGCCCCCATGAAACTGTAAACTAACAAAATTCTAAAGATTCTGCCTCGTCGCCATCACAGTCTTCTTAAAACATAAATATAGAACAAAACAAACAGAATAATACAATAAATAGGTGAGATCCCCTACATCAATATTGATATGGATATTGGGAAGTGCACCAAATCGACAAAAGTAATAAAGAATGAGTAGAGTATCGTCCCACAAGGATTAATTTATTAATTACTAAATTCACTGAAAATAACACTATTTAAGCTAACAAAAAGAGAGTTAGTAAAACAATAAAAAGAAAGAATAAACAAAAATAACAAAAGCCAAATTTAATTAATTGGGTTGAGTTGAAAAATAATAATATGAAAAGGTTATGGGTCAGATTTCACTTGAACTTTTTAAATGCATATTCAAATATTAGTTTAATCAAGTCATATTCCAATGATTCATCGTCAATTCCCAAAATTAATCAATATCCAATCCCTTGGTATATTAATCCTCTTACACTGTTTAGAATTAACTAATCCTTTAGTCAAATCCCAAATAGAAAGACATTATCAGGAACAAAGGAATTAAAAGAAAGACCATATAACCCACAACGTCTATTCCTAGCGATTACAGAAATTATGGTGTTTATCACAAGTTCTAGGTTCATGCAGATTTTCCCAAATCATACATAAACCCAAAAGTCATTCCCAAATTAGCCAGATTTAGAAAAGCATTAAGAAAAGAAATAAACACATAAATCATGAAATAGAAATATTAATTAAACCCATAAAAGAATTTACATTATCCAAGAACAAGATCCATCATCATCCTAACGAAAAAAGGTTTAGTTAAACATGGAAAAAGAAGAATACAAAGGGAAGAATATGACAAACTCCATTGTAGAAAAGTGGAAAGGTTGAAGAAAATTCCTAATCTTCAATCCTAATTGCGCCCACACCACATTAGGGTTTGTGCCTCTTAACGGCTGCTGCGTTCTGTCCAAGTGTATAAGAGTGTGTAAAAAGTGTCGAAAAGTGTGAAGAGTTTGGCAAGACTTTCTTTTTTATAAGAAATTCATGCTGCTGTTACGCGTTCAGCGCTCAGGCGCTCATCTTTCAGCACTCAGGTGTTGGCCCACTAAAGTCATGGTGCAGCATATGCAATCAGCGCTCAAGCGCTCCTTGTTCAGCGCTCAGGCGCTGGCCCACTAAAACAAGAATCCTCAGCGCACGTTGCGCGCTCAAGCGGTGAGGGCCCAGCGCTCAAGCGCTGGGCTTCTGAATTATTCTTCTTATTCTTTTTTTGCTCCTCAAATGCCCAGTCTTATCCATGTGCAATTACCTAATAAAAACATATAAAAAACACATAATAAGAATACAATTAAAATAATAAAAACATAACAAAACTTGAGAACAAAACTAAATCAAAAAGATTAAAAGATGATGAAAACTCAAGAATTTGAATCGTAAAAATATGATTTTTTGTAGGTTCATCAAATATCATCATGGCAGCAAAGAAACAATAATGACAATAATGTCATTCATTTACAGCAATATTACAGAACAAAAAGTATAATCATGTTATCAACTAACAGATAATTTCACAATATATATCACAATATATGAATACTGATCATATCACAAAAATAAATATACTGACTATGCCACAACAATATGCACACTTACTATGCACATGCACAATGTGTATGCTGACCATTCTTATGCACAATGCACCCATTTCCTACTCTATGGAACTAAACACAGTTTCAGAGAGAATGATCCAAAAGATATGTCTGTATGTTATCCGCCTATTCAAGTGTTATAATTTTTCTTAGTGTATAAATCATGGCTTGTACAAGACATTCTACGCCAGATCAGGAATAGGAATAGTGTCCCATCGAGATCGTCGGTGTGTATGTATCGGAAACCATGGTACAGTAGCGCTTTTCAACTAGCCACCTGTGGAATTACCACACCCTGACGCCCCCAAGATCCATTATAGACCTTCACCACGCAATTCGCACCCGTACTAAGGTGTAATTCAACTCTTAGGCAACAATAGCCTTTCTAGACACCCATTTGTAAAACAATGCATGATCAATGACTCAATGTATGTCATAAGCCTCTACCGGCTATAACCAATCGTGTAACATTTTTCCAATGTTTTCTTAATCGCATAAAAATTTTAAAACATTTTCTTAATTGCGTAGCTAAAAATCATCATTTTTAAATCACGTAAAAGTTTTTCTACATATTTTCATTCGCGTAAAATATTTTCTGAATATTCTAAGCTCAATTTAAAACTTTTCTCATTTAATATCAAAATTGGACTTTAATTCCAATATTTCCTTAATAAATCACCTTTAAATAATATTTCTAACATTTTCTCACTAAACCTCCTCCAAATAATATTTCCTAACGTTTTCTTCAAAACTTATATTATTTTAATTAATTCAAGATATCTCAAAATCTTTGTTCTTTACTCTTAATAAAACTTCCTTAAGTAAAATATTTTAAACTCCAAACCATCTTTAAAAATTATTTCCTTGCTAAAACTCTTCTAAATAATATTTTCTAATATTCTTTCCAAAAATTACATTATTTTAATTTAATGAAACATTTTCCATCTTCCTTATTAAAAATCCTCGTAAATAAAATACTTTAAGTTTCAACATTTTCCATCAATCCTATTTCCCACTATATTGGCCGAAATTCACCATTTTATTTAATGATAAATATTTGTTCATTTTCATTTTTATTTTATAATTCCTTAATTAAATTTCTTATCACTAATCCTCTAGGTTAACATTTAATAAATCATTTTTACATAGGTTTTCCCATTTGTGGGCATAGAGGCTGTGCGCCTCATGGTCATTGGAACCAAAAATTGCTTTCCTTTCTAACACAATTATAGCATACAACGTACTTAAAACATCACAATTCTACTATAACAAGTTCATGCATAATATTAAAGCAATAAAATTACTTAAGCAAAATAAATACAAACCACACAATTACACAAATATGGTGAATAAATCCTCACATGGATTCATTACCTTTATACAAATTTCGTGCCCCTCACCACCATAAGTGGTTGATGATGTTAATCTCCCTCTTACCTTAGATGTAGTCTCATTGCTCTTAGTAGGGTCCTTTGTGTCAACTTTCTCCACCAAGTAGCTCTTAGAAATCAAAGTAAACACAAGCATATTAACATTCAAAGCTAGAGTAAGACAACCATAGATCAAATATAGTCTTATAACTTCAAAAATGAAACAAGAAATGAAAAATCATGAACTTCACCTTAGAACTCTAGAACTTAAGCTTGAAAAATAAGCTTGAAGATGATTGAACTAAGTCTTGATCAAAACACCAAAGTTGCTTAGGATTGTGTTTAGAATCAAGTGGTAAGGTTGGTTTAAATTATGAAAGGTTGGAGAGTGGAAAGTGGTGGCCTGGCCGTGAGGCTTCCAAGA
The DNA here is from genome assembly GCA_029884595.1 of Ormosia semicastrata. Taxonomy (NCBI): domain Eukaryota; kingdom Viridiplantae; phylum Streptophyta; class Magnoliopsida; order Fabales; family Fabaceae; genus Ormosia; species Ormosia semicastrata. Next base: position 34,334,296 of record JAQQTO010000048.1, on the reverse strand, counting down.
GAGAAAAGTGAGAGAGTTTTGTATGTTGGCTTCTTGGTTCTTAATAGAAAGATGGAAATAAACTAGGTGATAGAAAAACTAAATCTTTGGTCCTTCAAAAGACCTATGGCTGTGGGTCTCAAAGGGAGAGAGAATGGAGAGTATTTTGTGATAGCTTTAGATATTTTACTTCATGAAAAACTAAACAAGATAGACATAGAAGGAAGGAGTGATCAAATTGATCACTTAAGCTTCTCTAAGAGATCTTGGCCATGAGTTTCATCAAGGGTGGAGATCAAGACTTCTCCTCCAAGCTTGCCATCCATTGGTGCATCATAATGAGTCACAATGGTGAGTTACATAGGGTAGAAGGTTCTAGAATTGCAAGGTGGCCAAGTGAGTCACCCACCATTGTGTCATAAGTGCATCACAAAAGTGTCATGGTGTGAGTCATCTAGGTGAGTCATAGGCTTAGTCATGGTAGTGAGTCACAAGGAAGAAGGTTCTAGACTCATGACTAAGCTTCCTCTAAGATATTTACTGATTGGTTATTAACTAATGGACAAAAGATACTGCTATTTATTATCCAATGGATAATATCATTTATCCAATGGATAATAGAATGTAACAAAAAATCAAATAAAGAAAATTTTTAAAAATTGTTTCCAATTTCAGGTTTAGTAAGTTCTTCCGGCCCTGTATTAAGAGTCCAAAATTTTTCAGCCCCGAAAATTTTTTATTTTTCTGAACCTTCCTCAAACACATATACAGTCCAAAAATAATAATATAATAATCAAAATAAATTAAAAATTCTCAAAAATTCACAAATATTATAAAATTCATAAATATCAAGAAAAATGAAAAATTGAGGTGTTACAAAGGTGATCAATATTTACAGAACGAGAGGGAGCTAGTAAAGCAAGGTGTTGAGACAGCGTTTAATGAAGGACTCGATGGAATTTTAAGATTTGGAGATAGGATTTGTGTACCAAGTGATCTAGAACTTAGAAGATTAATTCTTGATGAAGCCCATAGGAGTAAGTTGAGTATGCATCTTGGAACTACCAAAATATACCATGATATGAAGCGCTTATATTAGTGGCAAGGGATGAAAAGAGACGTTGAGCATCAAAGACCATCTAGAATGTTACAACCTTTGGCTATTCCCTAATGGAAATGGGATAGCATTGCTATGGATTTTGTTATCGGACTGCCAAAGACTCGAAAGGGTTATGATTTTATATGGGTAGTTGTTGATCGACTTACGAAGTTAGCACATTTCTTGCCCATTAACATAAGATACTCAATGGAAAGGTTGACTCAAGTGTACATCGGCAAGATTGTTAGACTTCATCGCGTACCCCCTAGCATTATTTCTGATAAAGACCCAAGGTTTACGTCAAGGTTTTGGCACAGTCTGCAAGAAGCGATAGGGACAAAACTTCGTCTAAATTCTGCTTATCATTCGCAAACAGATGGCCAGTCAGAAAAGACAATTCAATAGCTGGAAGATCTGTTAAGGGCTTGTGTACTAGAACAGTCTGGAAGTTGGGATGAATTCTTGCCTTTGATAGAATTCACCTACAATAATAGTTTCCATTCAAGCATAGGGATGACACTCTATGAGGCGTTGTAGGGATGACGATATCGAACACCTTTGTGTTGGTATCAAGATGGGAAAAGTTTCTCATTAGGATATGAACTTGTGTAATAAATGATGGACAAGGTGAAGATGATTTGGGAAAAGATGAGGATAACTCAGACTCAACAGAAGAACTATTCTGATAAGAGAAGGAGACCTCTTAAGTTTGAGGAAGGTAAGCATGTGTTTTTAAGAGTTACATCCACGATTGGGGTCGAACAGGTTATAAAATCTTGAAAACTCACTCCTAAATTTATCGGACCATATCAAATTCTTCATCGAATAGGTCTGATAGTATACCAGATAGCCTTGCTGCCTTTTTTTTTCTAATCTCCATAATGTCTTTCATGTGTCATAATTACGAAAGTATATTCTTGATCCAACCCATGTCATAGCATCGGATACAGTACAATTGAAAGAGAACTTGACCTATGAGACACTTCCTGTTAAGATTGAAGATAGGAGAGTGAAACAACTCAGAGGGAAAGTAATTGCCTTAGTGAAGGTATTCTGGAACGACGTAACTAGAGATGCAACGTGGGAGCTGGAGAACCAAATGAAAGAATAATATCCACATTTGTTTTAATGTAAGAAAAATTTCGAGGACGAAATTCTTTTTAGAGGAGGAGAGTTGTAACACCCCGATTTTTCATTTTTCTTGATATTTATGAGTTTATAATATTTATGAATTTTTGTGAATGTTTAAATTATTTTAATTATTTTAATATTATTTTGGATTGTATGTGTTTGAGGCAGACTTGGAAAAATAACAATTTTTCAGAACTAGAAAGTTTTCGACTATTAATGCGGGGCCGGGGAAACTTACTAAACCCAAAATCGAAAACAGATTTCAAAAATTTTCTTTATCTGAGTTTTTGTTACATTCTATTTTTTATTGGATAAAGCTATTGTCCATTGGGTAATGTTATTATCCATTGGATAATAAATAGCGATAACTTTTGTCCATTAGTTAATAACCAACCGGTATGGGTCATGAGTCTAGAACCTTCTTTGTGTGACTCACCTTGTGACTAGATAGGTGACTCACCTAGTGAGTCATGCCATGACATCTTTATGACACTATTATGACTTATGTGTGTGACTCACATGCACATCTAGCTCTCCATTGTGTTCCACGGTCATGAAGCTTCGAAGGTGACCAAAACAAATTTTGCTATCTCATTGTTCATCATTATCATCTTTTCATGAAACAAAATACAAAATTCTCTCACTCATTTTCTCTCCCAAAGCTTATGGCCATACCACTATAATCCCTCATCTAAACTTCTATAATTCAAGATAATCTTATATCTTGAATCTATACACAATCCTAAGATGCTTTGGTGTTGTGATCAAGAGTTAGTTCATCCATTTTCAAGTACTTTCTTCAAGCTTGAGTTCAAGAGTCTTAATGTAAAGTTCTTGAAACTTTGTTTCTTGTTTCATTTTTGAAATTCTAAGACCATACTTTGATCTATGGTCATCTAAGTCAAGCCTTAGATGTTGATTTTTATGTGTTGTTTTGATCTCAAGAGACTACTTGGTGGTGAAAGTTTGATACAAAGAGCTATACAAGAAGCTTAGGGGAGCAATACTTAAGGTAAGAGGGAGATTAACCTCATCAATCACTTATGGTGGTGAGGAACGAATTTATTTGTGGGATCTATGTGAGGATTTATTCACTATGTTTGTAAAATTTTGTGGTTTGTGTTTATATGTTTTAAGTGATTTTATTACTTTGATATTATGCATGAACTTGATAGTGTAGGTTTGTGATGACTAAAGTATGTTGTATGCCATAAATTGTGCTAGAAAGGATAGAATTTTTGGTCCCAATGACCATAGAGGCTCACGACCTTCCTGCCCTCTAAAGGGGAAACCTATGCAAAAATGATTTATAAGTTATTAACTTAGATGATTAAGTGATAAGAAATTTAATTAAGGCATTACAAAATAAAAATGAAAATGAACAAATTTTTATCATTAAGTAAGAAATGAATTTCGGCCATGATATGAAAAATAGGATTAAGAAGTAATTTGGAGACTTAAAGTATTTTATTTAAGTGGATTTTTAATAAGTTAAATGGAAAAGGATTTTATTTAAAATTAAAATAAAGTCGACTTTGGAAAAATGTTAAAAAATTTATTTAAAGGTGATTTAGTAAGAAAATATTGGAATTAAAGTCCAATTTTTATATTAAATGAGAAAAGTTTTAAATTGAACTTAGAATATTAAGAAAATATTTTATGCGATTGAAAATACGTAGGAAAAATCTTACGCGATTTAAAAATGGTGATTTTTAGCTACGCAATTAAGAAAATATTTTAAAATCTTTACGCGATTGAGAAAACGTTGAAAAAATGTTACACAATTTGAAAACGTAACAAAAGTTTTACGCAATTGTGAAAATGCGATAAAAGTGCTACGCGATTGAGAGCAACAACAAGTTTTGCTGTCGAGCCGATATACTGGACCTGGAAATATAATTGTATGATTATAGCCGATAGTGGCCTGTGATATGCATTGAGCCATCAATTATGCATTATTGGACAGATGGTGTCTGTTAATACTATTGTTGCTTAGGAGTTGAATTACACCTTAGTGTGGGTGCAAATTGCGTAATGTGGTTTACTTGTTGAACTTGTAGGCGTAGGAGCACGAGTATCCCACAAGTGGATAGTTGGTAGCTCCACTAGGCCGCGGTGACTGAACAATGTTCCGACGATCTCGACCAAGCACTATTCTATTCACAATTTGGCGTAGAATGTCTTGTATAAGCCATGACGTGCACATTGAACAATTATAGCACTTGACTTGAGACTGCTGATATACAGACATATCTTCTGGATCATTCTCTCTGAAATTTGTGTTTTGCTCCATGGAATAGGAAATTGGTTCATTGTGCATGTGCATAGTCAGTTATCATATTATGATGATATATAAATATGTTTTGGTGTTAATTGCTATTTGATGCAATGATTATATGATACAATGAATATATATGTTATTGCTGTATATGTATAGCATAATTTTTGTTATTGTTTCTATGCTGCCATGATGGTATTGATGTAGGGGATCTCACCTCTTTGTTATGTTATTCTGTTTATACGTATGTTTTGTTGGGAATTGCAGTTACATCACGTAACAAAAAAAAGGGATTCCCACAGAGGATCCATGCGAAAAGTCATAATCCGAGTTGTTAAATTATTTACCTCTTGAAGCGTGATCAAAAGGAAGAACGTGAATCACCAACACCGTAATAGAAATGATGTCTCTGCGGTATCCACACGAATAGACTCACGAATGTCCGACGTCCACAAGGAGGAGCCTCACGTCTCTCACACAGTGCTAGCTGCGAAGAGAAGAGAAGAAACCTATCGCTCTCTCACTCACTTTTCTGTAGGTGCGGCTAGGGTTCTGAAATTGTATGTCTTAGCAGCCCCTTAGCAGTACTATTTATAATAGTGACTGCCTTAAGTAAGTGTGAGCAACAGCAAGGTAAGCTGTGCAACCCTAGACTCATCTGTTATGAGTTTGGCCCATATTTGAATCTGAGTCCAACTTGGATCCATTGCTCCAATTTTAGTCTGCTCTATGTGTGTGATCCTACAGGTTCTCATTACGTTGGTAGTAATATTAAAATCCCATTTTTAATATTACAAGCAGTGAGCAGTATCTAGCAACACATCACTGCTACCCAAGTAATAAGAATGTCAGTGATTTGGCATAACCTTTCCGTGACCAATGTTTCCGTGTCGTTTAGTCCCTTTGTCAAGATATCTAGATTGAACACAAGGCATGGAATGCGTCACCCTTGTATAGTCTAATCTTTCGTTTCTTGATACTCGAGTAGACTTTGTAATAACAAATGAGATCAATATCTCATATTGACTTATTTGAGCATGATCATGCATTTCGCAGTCTCACTTAAACAGGGGGCCTGAAGATATCGTTCCTATTATGTAGGAGTGACAAATCCCATCTAGGTCACTCACATCCCTCTACATGATTTACGGTATGTCCAATAACTAACTTTATAATCACATTGTTACAGATTACGTTTGATGACATTAAAACATACAACTCCTCATATAGGAATCGTAGTGATTTCAGGTCAAAGGACCACAGACACCATTGTCACTATGAGAATCGCTTATGACACTCACGTAATGATCCATGTAGCATTCTCATGGCGGGTCAGTCCAGTACATAATTACTCTAATATATTTACCCATGTGAAGACTTGATATCTCATATCCATGACCCGTGAGATGTGGTCATCAGTCTATGCACATACTAGTCTCAATGCATTATTGTTGTCCTAGTTAACAATAATACTTGACTAGGGACATTTAAGAATAGTGTTCTAACATAAAGGATCTCATGATCAAGTCATCCACTTGATGTCCTATGGCATCAAACTTACTATTCTAAGGACTTTATTATGTTTACCAAAAAGAACACAATAAATAAAATGCCTCATGTATTAAAATAAGCATAATAGAATGTATGTAAATACAGAAAAAGTATCGGCCTCTAGGGCATACACCAACATGTTTGATAAAGACTGTGAAGAGGACGAGGCAGGAACACCTCCTTTCTGTTTGTGTTGATTTTATCTGAGTACTGAGATGACGTCAAGACCTGGTTTTCTTGGTTACGTGAGAGTGTAGTTTTGAGGAGGCACTATTGCTTGGTGCTATGATGCTGATACTGAACGTGTTGCTTATATTGGGGAGGTGACTGTAAACCTGAGTAGGACTTACGATGGGGTCTCTATTTTCTCTTTTAGTGCATTTGTGCATTTGTGGTGTGTTATGCCTATTGGGTTTTTGTGGGGTAGTCATCGTGGTACCCTTAGGGAGGACTCATTCGTTTCGTCTGCACGGACTCTAGTTCGTAGGACAGTGATCCATCCGGGGTGATTGTCAGCGGAAGAATCTGAGGAGGACCCAGAAGAAAATCCGAGTGAGGATTCTTCTCACTAGGTGTAGGATATTAGGAGAGTTTATATTTTGTTATGGTATATGTATAAAAGTTTTTAAGAGCAAAAGCTAGTTATGTATATGATGTATATTATTGGGTTTAACATATCTTGTGTTTTTTTTTATTTGTTAGTTTCATTTTATCCGGGAAGAAAAAAATATTTGAAAAACGTACGTACAATATTATAATTTTTATAACCTGGTTCTAATTTGGAAAGTTTGAGGTCGTAAATGTAATACTCTAAAGAGGGTGTTATAATGGAACTTTCATTAGAGACATGCGTTATTTGTATGGGAGTTACAACAGCTTAATGAGTTGAATATTTTGTTATCTCAAGCTTCTTTTAATAAAGAGACAAAAGACAAGATTTTTTAGAAATTTGACTCTAAAGGATCTTTTTCGATTAAATCGTTCTTGTTGGATGAGGCTTCGTTATCAAGTTCCATGTATCTTTCTAGCAATATTACAAAAGGCGTCTGGCAGGGTCTAGCTACTCCAAGGGTTGAATTGCTTGTATGGTTTGTGTTGTTGGGAAGATTGAATACCAAAGATCGTCTTAGGAAGCTCAACTTAATTCAAGGAAGTGATGAAAGATGCCCTTTTTGTTTTTCTATTAAGGAAAGTATTGAACATCTCTTTTTCACTTGTTCTTTCTCTTGGCATTTATGGTGTACTTGTTTAGATTGGTGGGGTTTTTTCTGGTCTTCTCCTTCTGACCCACACACTTTCTTTGACTCGTGGGTGGATATTGGTTTGGTTGGGTTTCAGAAAAAGTTGTGGGTGTCTTTATTTTTTGTTGTTATTTGGACAATTTGACATGTTAGAAACAGGTTGGTGTTCGACAAAATTGAACCAAATTAGGAATAGATCCAAAATCAAGTTAAACTGAGACTTGGATATTGGACTAAGGGATGGTGTTTTGAATTTCTTTTCTCACCGGAGTTTTAAAATTGCAATTTGCAGGATGTTAGAAGATGGAAGCTCTCTGGCTCGATAAAACAACAGGTTGTTAGAGGGGTTCCTATGCATATTGGTGTATTTTTTGGGAGTTTAGATGGTTCGGTTGGAGGCAATTTAGGGAAATTTGTTATTGGAGATACTCTTAAAGATATGTGTGGGAAGATATTGTGTCCTTGTGTTAACTTTGTGGTGTGCTATGATGCTAATGAAGCAGACTTTATGGCCATTGTTTTTGCTCTTGAAGTCTCTCTTCAAAACATGAGTTTCACAATATCTTCAAAAGTGTGTGGCTCCTTGCTTGCTGTGAAAATTGCTCTTCCTATGGAATAAGTTCCAATCCAACAGGAGGTGCTTCAAGGAATTATGTTTTGTGCATCAGAAAAGAATATGTACACTTGAAGAAACTTTTTGGCCTTATAGTGATGTCAACTTAGAAGATCAGAAGATTTATTGGTTTTGTTCATAAGTTTTGAGTTTTTGCTGTTTCTTTTTTTATTTTTTTAATCTTTTGTACCTACTTTTAATGCTTGTATGCTGAGTTATTTGTTAGTTCTTGTTCTTTTCTGTTGAAAAGAGTCTTTTAAACGTTAAACCTTTGTTATCTATAAAAAAAACTTCTTTATCCTGTCAAGTTAGCTCTAGTAGTGACACAAAAAAAATGCGCTAAGATGTTCGGCGCTTTGGGCCCATGCTTACAGAATGAAGACAACTGGGCTCAAGATCAATAGCGTGAGGTTATATCTTAGTGGAGGGTCACGGGTTTGTCCCATCATTTGAAAAGATAGATATATACCAGTGCCAACATCATCAGAATCCAACATACAATGTTAATTGCTACGCTCCTCCAAATTTATCAGCAATAAATAACAAATTTAAAGATTATGATATATATAAACTTAGATTCATTTTCTTCTATCTATTACATCTATTTCATCAATCAAATTATGATATATGTTCATTAATATTCATTTTTTATTCTTTTTTAAAAAAAAATACACACATATCATAATTTAATTAATAGAATGAATATAATAAAATAAGTGTAAATTTTGTCTTATATATAATATATATCTTTCTGTCTCTTTTCGCCAGTTCCAATAACAGCAATTTTTTCCTGTCAAACACAGAAAAGAACCAAAGAAACCCGATTTCTCTCAATAGAAAACCACCACTCCTACGAATATATCATCATAAGTAGTGTATGCTCAACTATAGAAATTACCTATAGATTTTACCCGTTTGACATATTCAACTCTACCTACCTATTCTTATTCAACACAACAACTCTAGGCTCTAGCTCTCAAAGTATCCATTTTAAACATTTGTACTTGTCGCTGTGGCAGGAGGTTTATGAATGTTAGGACTTAGGAGGAGACTCACGGTCATGGGTGTTCCACAAACTGCAACAAGCCCTCCTCCACATCTGTATCCACAGGAACTTCAGCTTAAGCTTTACCAGGCCTTCATATTCTCGATTCCCATACTGTTTTCCATTATTCTCTTTCTCTTGTTTTACTTGTTCTACCTCAAGAGGAGGGCTTCCTCTCTCTCATCCTCTTATTCCCACTTACTTCCCAGGACTGCCAATCCAACAACTATCCATCGCTATCATTCCTCAGTAAGACTCCCTTCATCCTCTGCCTTCATCTCTGCTTCTCCCTCTCTAGTCTGTAATCTGTATCATAATTGCACAACATATCTAATTCCGAAGGAAAATATTTAGATGTTAGCCTGCTAGCTTGCTTTCTGCACTGCACCATCCGTTATACGTAATCAATTAAATTATCTAATTTTAGCCTCTCTATTGTTAATTCCACAGCCTTGTCGTTTGGATCTGACTCTGCAATTTCTGGACAAACTTCCGAGAATTTTATTTGACGAGGATATGAGAGCAAGGGATTCACTGTAAGTCTTTTTTTTTCTTTTTCTTTTTCCGTTTCTTTCTTTTTTGGTCTACACTTGTTCTTTTTGTTTGTATATTTTCTCCTTTTCAATAATTTTGGTCTTAAACTTAATGTGCTTTGATCTCTATCTATTATAGAAGGTGCTCTACACTATGTAATTCGGATGTATATTGTTTTATATTGTAATTTCACCTCTAGCATGTCTTTGTATTCATCAAAATTATTATCAACGATTATTGTTCTTGGAAAGCTGAAAATTTGTTAGCAGATTCTTCAATTCCCAAATTATTTAGAATCTTTCATGGCATCCACTATTTTCAAAAAAAAAAAAAGTGCTACATGGAAGGGAAGTTAAAAAAAAAAAGATAAGTAGAATATATGGAAAATGATTTTTCTTTTCTTTTGGCAACAGAGAAAATAAGTGACATATTTGAAAGTGTCTCAACTAGAATAAAGTCACAAAAGAAATAATAGTTTTGTTAATTGTACCCTCAAGACACATGTTACGAAATTAAAAAAAAATTAAATAAAAAGTATAAATATTTATTATTTTAAAAATTTTAAAAATTAAATTAACTAAAAAATATTCATTATTAGAAAATTTTTAAATTTTTTAATATTTTTAAATAATTAATAATAAATATTATTTTTAATTCTTAATCTTAAAAACATGTGTTAACAAAACTCAAAAAAATAACTAAATTTTGACCGTACATCCAAGTGGATAATGAGAACCAAAATCTCAAATATTGGTAAATGTTATATTTCAACAATAATATTTTATCATATTTTTTTATATTATTATTTACACTATTTTTTATATTATTAATTACATCATTTTTTTATTACTTTCTCTTACTAAATTACAATCATAAAAAAAGTGATAAAAAATGTAACAAAACAAAAAGGTGGTGAGATAAATATTTTTCGTTATATTTATTGCCTGGGAATTTCCAATAGACAAATTTCTATCTAGCACTTTGGAAGCTCTAACTTGGATTCCAAGTACTGGTTCCCTCTTTTTCCATTTTTCGGTATTCAATTTCCGACTTCTATTAATTTGATTTAAAATTTAATTGGAGGAGCTTTTAAAATAAAATAAAAAACTTTTATGTGATTTTTTAAAAAAAATTGTGAAAAGTAAAAATTACTTTATATATGTTAAGATACAATATTAAAGAAATATTTTTTAAATATTTGAATAATTTTTATATTAAAAAATATATTTTTAGAAGCATTACAATTCATTTAAAAAAATACAATTTGTTTTTTTTTTCTATTATTCTTTATCTTTTAAAAATGTTCATCCAATCATTTAAAAATGGACAAAAGTATATATATATTTTAATATATATATATATATATATATATATATATATATATTATAAAAAAAGCACATCCAAACCTGAGTGATGCCCATCAATATTTGAAAATTTCGATTATTGGGATATATATATATATATTCCTGTGAAATGCATGCTTGAAATGAAGCTAATAGCTTGTTGAAAATTTTGCAAACAGATGTTGTGTTTGTCTGGGAGAATTTGAGATGAAAGAAGAGGTGCTACAGATTCCTTACTGCAAGCATGTGTTCCATATCGATTGCATACATCACTGGCTGCAATCAAACTCCACTTGTCCACTTTGTAGATGTTCCATCATCCCCACTACCAAGTTCCTTAATCCAGCACCGCATATTAATATTGTATCAGACCCACCCCAGCAAGGTGCTATCATTTCAGAGTCTGCATCACAAATCCTATCATTGCCGCCTCAACCGGAAGATGAAGCTGGTGCTTCCTCAAATACTATCAATTTGTCAAGGGAATGATATATTAGTTTGATAATAATAATGGCTATTGATTTGAAGGGAGGGATATTCAGTTAAACATCAAGAGTATGTAGTTGTCTACATTCAAATACCGAAAGCAATAATTTATGAAATAAAGTTTATCCTTCTTTTTGTACATTGGAATATTCAACCAGCAGTTTGTGAAATGCAACGCAGCTTCCGCTATCATGAACTTATTGGATTGCCCATTGGCCGGCCAATTCCTTACCCCCCCCCCCCCCGCTACTCATGTGGATGCAACCTAAATGATCGTATTAGCAAATCATAAAGATTATCAGTAGTTAGCATGGTTTAGGAAGAAGGTGATGAAAGTATTACACCAACTTTACTCGTGGTTTTTCTTTTTCTAAGGGCTACTTTCTTCTTCTTCTTTTTTTCTTAAAGAAGAAAAAAAATCAAGTATAAGAATACCATATGTACAAATGAAAAGGCATCAAATGATTGCATAAAATGTAGCAGGCATTTATTATATCACTTTATTAAATCCTAGGTTACATTAATCAAAAAAATTAGAAAGATTACCCACCAAAAGTCCTTGAGCTCCGAATCTTTACTTATTAGAACTGAGAAGGGAAAAAGTTTAAGTGAAAATCAATCTTTTAAAAATCAAATTAAAGGTTCAATTGGTAAGGTTTCGGAGTCTATATAGTTTAATTGATTTAATTGGTTAAATTTATGATTAAATTATGATTGAATAATAATTAAATTAAAAATGGTTTGAACAAAAAATATGAACAATTCATGATCTAATAAGTTCAACTGATCGGTTCGATCTAATTTTTAAAGTATTGTTGCAATGAACCTCTGCCGTAGTAGTACTAGTGCATATGGAAATCATGTTAGTCTTAGGAAGGCATCACTCATTTGTTGTCTCTCGTAATGAACTGTTAGGTCAAAGATTTGCCACAAGTTTTTCACGGCGAAATCAGTGAAACATTTTGAACAGATTAACATGTCCATCCAATTATTAAGGTCCCAGAAATATTGAAAAGCTAAACTTTTGTGCATCAAAAAAGAAAAGGTGAAAACACATCAAAATAGAGTAATAACACTTAAGTCAACAACGTTGGCACAACTGAAAAAGGTTGACTGCGCCAACTAAATTGGTTGGTGTAACTGAAAAAGGTGGACCATGCCAACTAAATTGGTGGGGATTTAATTTTTGTTAAAATGTGTTATTGATGAGTTATCTATAAGTACTATTCTTTGAGCTTAAAAATCTGTCTTGATCCTGAAATAATATAACCATCTACGGTTACCATTAATCCTAAATTTTTTAGAACCTTAAAGTAATAATAATAATTTTGATTTTTTTACATTATTTTTTTTACATCATTTTTTACATTACTCTTTATACTATTAATTACATCACTTTCTCTTACTTAGTCACAACCATTCAAAAATAATACTGATAATCTTATTCATTTTCAACACCACTTTTCACACTACATAAATTTAGTTAATAAAGTATAAATTCGTGATTAATAATGTATAAAAGTTGGTTAATGAGTATGTGATAATCATATATTTGATATATTAATAAACCCTCATTTTTAGTCATTTACACTCTCCATGTACTTAATTGATTGAGTTTGGTTATATTTTGTAAGTTTGGACTCAAATTGGACTTAATTGAATTTTTCAGCATGATTTACGTCTTACACTGTTTCTGTATTTGAGTCATATCTTAGACTGTAGGTATTCTTTTGAGATTATTCTGGTGGCATTTGAAAGATAAGAGAGAGCTCTACAACTTTCATGAATATCTCAAATGCCTAATCATACGATTAGATAACTCAAATTGAGGTTGAAGCAAGAATTAGAGTGTTGTTCCTGATAGCTTGACCTATGTGTACTGTTCATGCTATATTTTGGGCTAGAGGTTGTCAAATGGGCTGAAAGTTGATGCTGAATAGTGGAGACCTATATCTACAACTTTTATGTTGAACACTTTTCAAGAATTGGAGGTCTAGTAGGTGATATTGGGCTTAAAAGTCAGAATAGAGGTGCTAGAACTGGGCTTGAACACTCTGCAGTAATTGGCCCATATCTTGGGCTATAGGTGGCCAAATGAGGTGATTCTGGTGTCCATTTTGAAGCCAAGATCAAGCCCTACAACTTTTATGAAGATCACATTTGCTTATTCTGATGCAATCATTGACTTCAGAGTTAAATGATTTTGGAGACAAGGAATCTCCATAATTTTCCACTCACCAAAAGTCATTTGGCATTTTCCAGTCATTTTTCACTCATCCACTCACTAATGACTCAGCCCCCTTGTCATTTTGTATCTCTAATCCTCTATAAAAGGGAACCTTGGCAGATCACTGAAAGTGTTAGCTGTTAGGTACCAAAATGATACTAGTTTTTTACTAGGTTTTCTCGTAGTAATTTTCCTTTGTTCTAAATTGAAGTAATGTTCTTCTTTATCTTCTTCTTCTTCTTCTTCTTCTTCTTCTTCTTCTTCTTCTTCTTCTTCTTCTTCTTCTTCTTCTTCTTCTTCTTCTCTCTTTCTATCTTCTTATCTATGAATAACTAAGTTTCATTTTGCTTGGGTGAAAGAGTGAAGCTCTTGGTAATGAAATAAGGATAGATTAATTTCTCTATTGTGCTTAAATGATATATTTTCAAGTGGTCATTATACATATTGTATTTTGTTTCTAATCAATTTAGAAACTTTTCTTGTAAAGTGGAGTTCTTGATTTGTTGTAGACAAGAGATTGGCACAATGAATGCTTTAACCCATTTACAAGTGATGGTGTTAGAAACTCTCCTTATAAAGTGGAGATCTTGATTTGTTGTAGATAAGATTTTGGCACAATGAATGCTTGATCCCATTTATGAGTGGTGGTGTTAATAGAAGATCAAAGGAATCATAATATAATTACGTATATAATTTTTAATGAACTTTGAATGTTATATTTTCTGATTGGAACATCCGTTATGTGTGGATTTTAATTGAGTTATAAAAGAATTAATCATGTCCTTAATTTATTTACCAAGAGTGGATCTCCTAACCCAAGCAATTCCTTTTTATTTGTGACCAAGTTTTTATCACCTTTATTGTTGTAACAAAATATTTTCCTTACGTCAAATAAAATTTTCTTCATCAATTCCCTGTGGATCGACTTCGGACTCCCAAGAAATTTATTACTTGAGATAACCTGCACTTGGGTTTGCAACTTAACTTTTAATCCTGCATTAAGTTTTTGGCGCCGTTGCCAGGAACTTGATTTGAAGAACAAATTTATGGTGTAAATATTGTGTATATATTCTACTCTTTTAATTTTTTTTGTACTTACTAACGTACTAACTTAGTGGGAAAAACTCTTCCTAATATCTCTGTAATCTTTAATCATTAATGAAATAATATTTCTTCTTCTCTTCTCTCTCATCGAAGCAAAAAATCGGCTCTACCGATTATCTAATTTTCATATTTTAAATTTACTTTCTGCACTTTATTTTCTGCACTTGAATTTCTGTACTTTACTTTCTACGTATTTTATTTCTAACTTTCTAACTTATTAACCTACTAACCTTTTAATTTTCTAACTTACTAACTTTTTTACTGACTATCTAACTTTTTACTTTACCCGCTTCTAACATTTTAATTTATCTACATACTAACTTTTTAATTTTTCTGTTTATTAACTTATTTGATGGTTGATTTATACCACACCCTTATTAATATTTATTTGGTGACTGGTTTATATCACATCTTTGTTAATATTTAATGGACAGTTTATACTGCTAGCTTGTACATTTTATTTTATATTTTAAGTTACTTGTTTATGCTTAATTGATATCGTAATTTAAATTATGGCCATTTGGTTAAAGTTAATCCTAGTACTTTACATATTGATTTGTCTGAATCACAATCACACACATCAAACACAATGACTGAAAATGAAAGTGTGCATGATGAACATGAAAATTAACCGTTGCGAACCATGTGTGAGTATTTGCAACTATCTTGAAATTCTAGTCCATCATGTTTTATCTTTCCACTCAATGCTAACAATTTTAGATTCAAGCCAGGTATGATTTTTTTACTTCTTAATTTCCGTGGTTTAGAATCTGAAAGCCCATATTTACATCTAAAAGAATTTGAGGAAGTATGTATCACTTTTCATGATCAAACTTGCACTGAAGATGTTGTTAAGCTTAAATTGTTTCCTTTTTCTTTGAAAGATAAAACAAAAACTTGGCTTAACGCTTTGAAACCAAGATCAATTGGCACATGGCAAGAAATGTAAGGTGAGTTTTTAAAGAAATTTTTTTCAACACATAAAACCAATGCTTTGAAAAGACAAATCCAAATTTTTTTCCAAAATTCAAATGAAGCATATTTTCAAAGTTGAGAACGTTTTAAAGATTTATTGAATTCTTGCCCACATTATGATTTTGAAAAATGGTGCACTATAAGCTTCTTTTATGAAGAGTTAACACCTGAAACTAAACAATTTGTGGAAACAATGTGCAATGGTAAGTTTTTTGATAAAGAACCTGAAGAAGCTTTAGACTATTTAGACCATTTGGCTGAAAATTCTCAATCTTGGTATGGTACTAATCCTTCTGAAAATTCAATTAGATCTAACATTGCAAGTGCTAGTAAAGGAAAATATCACCTTAGTCAAGAAGAAGATCTAAATGCTAGGTTCACCAGTTTCGCTAGAAAAGTTGAAGCCATGGAATCAAGGAAAGTAAAAGAAATCAAATCTGTGCAAAATGAAGAAATTTATAGCATTTGTGATGAATTGGGACACTCAACAAATGAATGTCCAAAAATTCCTGTTTTTAAAGAAGTTATGCATGAACAAGTAAATGTAATGAATAATTTTAAAAAGTCATTTACTTTTTCTTTTTCAGATACATACAATTCGGGATAGAGAAATCACCTGAACTTCAGTTGGAGGACCAACAATCAGGCACAATTCATGCAACCAACAACTCTTCAGGCACAACAAAACTCTCAAAATTCTCAAGGATATGCACCCTATGTCCTACCATACAGGAATAACCTTGAAGAAACATTGCATGCATTCATGAAAAAGCAAGATGTCATTATTAATCAAAACACTCAAGCTATAATTAACATAAAAGACACTTTTGCTAAACTTTCTTCTGCACTCACCATTCACGAGAAAGGAAATTTTCATTCTCAACCTCAATTAAATCCCAAAGATCAGTACAGTCTAAATGAGGGTAGTCCAGAAAACTAACAAATAGATCAAATCAAGCCAGTGATAACCCTTAGGAATGGAAAGGTTGTTAAAGAAAGTAAGGAGATAAAGAGCTAAATGTCCAAAGTGATGAACTCCTTGAGTGTGAATGAGCTAGAGGATGTGGAAAAGAATCAAGATAGCAGTGATGCTAAACTACCCAAGGAACCCGAGGTGACAAAAAGTCTTGTTAAGCCAAAAAATGATGACAAGGGTCACCAGACATACATGATTGACTCAATCATAGATAGGGGAGTTTCTACAACCCTTGATTTTGATCCCCTTGAGAATTTTCTTGTTAATTCTGAGTTGGATTCTATCAGTAATCCCTTTGATGTAGTTGATATTTCTATTATTTTTTATAGAACTCAGGATCATGATACTCAGGCATGGCAACCAAAGTTTAAGGAGTTGCCTAAGAAAGATTGGAGTATTGCTGATAAAAAAGGTGTTCGTCCCTTGGTCTGTTCTTATAAAATTAATTTGGAAGAATGTATATGGTCAGCGGTTGAAGCTAAAACTTGAGTTGAAGGATCCAGATGTAGCAGAGACTTTGGTAGATGATCTTGTCTACCAAAGCTGAGGTAAGTTTTTAGTATTTTGTGTTTTTATTGAGTCAGCTTAAGTGCCTCCTAAATTTCGGAGCCTTTGTATAGGGATGTAAATAGTGTCGGCTAATAAAAAAAATATAAAACAAAAGAACCCAAAAAAAAAAAAATTGCATGCTTGTTTATTTCATTTTTTTTTGTCATTGCTAACCATTATCAAGATGTAGTTATTCTCTTCTCGTCTAAGCATTTCGGGTATGTGACTTCTCCCTATTACTTTATTTAATTTTGTCCCAATAATTTCTTTGATGTATATTGATGATTATTTCTTCAGTCTAAATTTAATTTTAACATTGATGATAATGTTGTGATCTAGTTGGGGGGAATGATAGTTATGTGAATAATTGTGTAAAAAAAAAAAAAAAAAAAAAAAAAAAAATAAAATAAGAAGTGTGTTTATTAATATGTTTGTCGTGTTTATATGTTTGTCAACAATTTACTAACAGCTAAACCAATTAAGGATGGCAGAGTAAAGAGTAAATTTTGCTCTGAAGGTAATTTTACTCTTGAGACGCATCTAGATTGGGGTAGACAACTAGTTTGTGTGGAAGTAGCAATTCAAATTCAGGAAAATTTGCATGATTGAGTTAATTGTCTTCTTTCTTAAAAATCACATGCTTGGTTATGAATGTTGAATTGGTAGACTGAGAATGATAGAATTATGCCTTGTGAGATTTTGAGCCTATTGATGAATGGATTGAACATTTGTACCATTATCTTCTTTTTTATGAGAATTTCACTCATAGAATTGTTACTCTAGAACTTGCTTTGATTCTTTTTGAGATTACATTTTCATATGTATACATAAATATGATTGAGGCATTTTTCTTGAAATAGCTACTTTAATCAAATAGCCAATCTTGCTTAGCAGCATATTGTCTCAATATGATATCAAACACTCTTATGACTTCTTAAAAATTCTCTAATTACTGCCAACATAAAGCATTGGAATTGGCCTATTTCCCCTTGCTTAACCCATTTGAGCTTATTTGACTATTCTTTGTTTCGAACTCATTTTGTGCCTTAAATGAAAAAATCATGTTCTTACCTGGCCTTAGGGAATAAGAGAACATTAACTTTGTCATTGGATGAGTTCTAAAACAAGTGTGGGTGTGTGTGTGTAGAATAGTTAAAAAAATGTATATATGATGTTCTTTTTTGTAAAAAATAAAAAAAATAAAAAATAAAAAATAAAAAATAAAAAATAAAAAAAAATCAAAAATCAAAAATCAAAAATCAAAAATAAAAAAAAATATAAAAAGAAAAAGAGGGTCAACAAGGTAATAAAAGAAAGGAAAATAATATGTAAAGGGAATTTGTATTAGGTGAAGTTGGGATGAACTTTCATGCTTGTTAATTAAACTCAGCTTTCATGTTCTTTTATTCTCTGTAGTATTTAACTTGTCATATCTATATTACCTTCTCCTTTACCTTGACCCCATTACAACCTTAAATAAAGTCCTCATGATTTGTGTGTGCATGTGTTCTGAGTAGTGGAGAAAAAGAAGATAAGGAAGCTTATGGTAGTGCAATTTTCATGGGTTAAATTGAATTAAATACCTACCTTTTAAATACTTGAGGGATTGAGAGCAAATGTTGTGAAGATCTATCATTCTTGACTCATGCTTTTCAATTGAAGTTTCCTTACTTGTTGATTTGAGATGTGAAGAAACGTTATTTCATAAATGTTTTGATTACTTGAATGATTGATTGTTCTTCATTCTTAAATATTAGAAATTGAGTCTTTTAGAGTGTTTAGCTTTTGAGTCTGTTTCATTTTTTTTTTATTTTGGTCTTGTGTGTTTTACCCAAGAGTGCAAAAAGCTAAGTGTGAGAGAATTTGATACATTAATAAACCCTCATTTTTAGTCATTTATACTCTTCATGTACTTAATTGATTGAGTTTGGTTATGTTTTGTAAGTTTGGACTCAAATTGGACTTAATTGAATTTTTCAGCATGATTTATGTCTTACGCTATTTCTGTATTTGGGCAATATCTTGGACTGTAGGTATTCTTTTGAGGTTATTCTAGTGGCATTTGAAAGATAAGAGAGAGTTCTACAACTTTCATGAATACCTCAAAGGCCTAATCATACGATTAGATAACTCAAATTGGGGTTGAAGCAAAAACTAGAATGCTAGTCCTGACAGCTTGACCTATGTGTACTGTTCATGCTATATTTCGGGATAGAAGTTGTCAAATGGGCTGAAAATTTGATTCTAAATAGTCGAGACCTATATCTACAACTTTTATGTTGAACACTTTTCAAGAATCGGAGGTCTAGTAGATGATATTAGGCTTGAAAGTCAGAACAGAGGTGCTAGAACTAGGCTTGAACACTCTGCCGTAATTGGCCCATATCTTGGGCTATAGGTGGCCAAATAAGGTGATTCTAGTGTCCATTTTGAAGCCAAGATCAAGCCTTAAAACTTTTATGAAGATCACATTTGCTCATTCTGACGTAATCATTGACTTCAGAGCTAAATGATTTCAGAGACAAGGAATCTCCATAATTTTTCACTCACCAAAAGTCATTTGACATTTTCTACTCATTTTCCACTCATCTACTCACTAATGACTCAGCCCCCTTGTCATTTTGTATCTCTAATCTTCTATAAAAGGGAGCCTTGGCAGATCATTGAAAGTGTTAGGTGTTAGGTACCAAAATGATGCTAGTTTTTTACTAGGTTTTCTTGTAGTAATTTTCCTTTGTTCTAAATTGAAGTAATGTTCTTCTTCTTCTTCTTCTCTTTTTTCTTCTTCTCTTTTTTCTTCTTCTTATCTATGAGTAACTAAGTTTCATTTTGCTTGGGTGAAAGAGTGAAACTCTTGGTAATGAAATAAGATTAGATTAATTTCTCTCTTGTGGTTAAATGATATATTTTCAAGTAGTCATTATACGTATTGTATTTTGTTTCCAATCAATTTAGAAACCCTCCTTGTAAAGTGGAGTTCTTAATTTGTTGTAGACAAAAGATTGACACAATGAATGCTTTAACTCATTTATAAGTGGTGGTGTTAGAAACTCTCCTTATAAAGTGGAGATCTTGATTTGTTGTACACAAGATTTTGGCACAATGAATGCTTGATCCCATTTATTAGTGGTGGTGTTAATAGATGATTAAAGGAATCATAATATAATTACGTATATAATTTTTAATAAACTTTGAATGTTGTATTTTCAGATTGGAACCTCCATTATATGTGGATTCTAATTGAGTTATAAAAGAATTAATCTTGTCCTTAATTTATTTACCAATAGTGGATCTCCTAACCCAAGCAATTCCTTTTTATTTGTGACCAAGTTTTTATCACCTTTATTGTTGTAACAAAATAATTTTCTTACGTCAAATAAATTTTTCTTCATCAATTCCTTATGGATCGACGTCGGACTCCCGAAAAATTTATTACTTGAGATAACCTGCACTTGGATTTGCAACCTTTAATTCCGCATCAGTATGTAAAAAAATGGTTAGTGAAAAATAAAAAAAAAATGGTTAATGACATATGTAAGTTGGTTAATGAGGTTAGACTGGAAGAGTTACATATTTATACATACCCATTAACCAATAATTTATACTTCATTAATAAACTTTCATGTGATGTTAAAAGATGTGTGAATACTGTTTGAGATAAGATGATAATTATTCATTCAAAAATAGTGTAAAAAGGGGTGTATGAAATAAAATGATATATAAACTTTATTTTTCTAATAATAATTGTCGTTAGATATTATGTTCAATTAGGATCGTCAAGAAAATTAAAAAGCTAAACTTTTTCGCATCGAGAAAAAAATTAGGTGAAAAGGGATTTCAATACAGTAATAATAATACATTAATACTTAAATAAATTTACACTCAGTCACTCCTTATACAATTTTGGAAAATGATGATCTTACACCTCTTTTAGAGGTGTAGGTACTGTGTACACTCCTTTTAAGGGTGTGTGATTGAGAGAGAAAAAGTAATAAGAAAAAGTAAGTATAATGAATAGTATTAGATGATGTGTGCAAATGAGTATATACACTTTTTGTGGTAAGAATACCAGAGTTGTACAATTTTATACAAGTCATTAGATACTACTAGTCCTATTATAATTTTGAATCTCTATAGTTTTTCTTAAATCAATCTTTACATTTATAAACATTTTTAAAATAGTCTCCCATCATCAACTTCCATTATAACATTATTATAACATCGTTAGTTAGCTAACCCAGTAAGTATTTCTTTGTCTCATAAATGCTCTTTTAAATGTTTTTTTTTAAACAAAAGAAAGTCAATAGGTGTTCTTTCATTATAGTAAGTACTCCTTATTTCTAAGTAAATGTTGCTATATTCAATAGGTGCTCTTTTATATATATATTTTTTCTTTAAATGTCTAATAAAGATTAAATTAACAATGTTATAACTGAAGTTGGTAGAAATTGTTTTAAAATTATTTATAAATGTAATAATTGATTTTAAAAAATTATATGAATTAAATTAAAAATAAATGAAAACTACAATTATTCAAATTATATTTAACCTATAATTTCTTTTATCGGTGTAGATTATGTATGTACCTCAATTTGATTGCAAGTATCATTTTCCAATTGAAAAACATCGTGGCCATTGTCAAGGAGGCTTTTATGGTGCACTTTGTCTTTCGAAATGGCTTGGTATAGTATAACAAGTTTTGAAACTTTTATAGTTTAGTCTTTTATTTTTTATTCATTTCATTTATTTTTTTATACTAATTTTATGTTATTTATTTTTTAAATCTTAACACTTATTATTTGCATTTTATACATTATAGTTTAATTCTCTCTCCTCTTTGTCTTCCTTTTTTTGGACCTCTGGTGGACAACTCCGATCAACTATGACAACCTCCGGTGCCGACCAACATTGTCATCTTCACTTAAGCCATCACATAAGGAACCTAAGCAACATACCCTCGGCCATAAATTTCACATGGAACCCTTCTTCGCTACCAAAGGCTCCTCTTCACTCGTCCACAAGAAGTTGCAATTAAGCTGCAATGTCTCGGAGGCTATAGCCTCGCTTAAGAACTTCCTCAACCTGCAGGACTCTGCTCGCGACCCATCGCCACCTCCTTCGTCCAATAGGAAGCCAGCTTCTCAGAGAGTCGTGTTAGGCAGTGTTCTGGACTGTGATCCAGGATCCCGTCTAATGGATTAACTCGACACGCGTACAACTAGACTCCGCCCTGGATGACACAATTAAAGCCTTGATGGTAGTTAGGACCTCGGAGCCATGTACGTCGAAACAACATCGGGCCATAGTATCAAGATTGTTATATTTGTAACGAAGATATATCCCTAAATATATGTAACTGTCAATCATCATCTTACGATATTATAGGATCCATAATTGTCTCAGACTGCTAAGTAGTTTCCATATCAAAGTTCCTAACTTATAGGGATTACCCCAACAATAATGGGATGATAATCCCTGCTAGGATACTAATCCAAAAACCTATATTCAATATAGATTGCATTACTATTCTACACACACTTTATAAATACTAGACTAAGTAACCTTAAATAGGTATCAGTAAATTACTCACTGCATAATATCCTACTTGTGCACAGCCTGACTTGAGCATTGGAGTCTCTTTGCATGTACCCACCCCCAATCTCAACAAGCTCGGCCGCTATTGCTCAAGGAGGAAACCACCTCAACGTGCCTATCTCAGGTACCCTCTAAATCCACTTCAGAACATTGGCACCGTCTGTGAGAACCATAAACTTCTAATCCCACCCAACCATGGTGAACACATGTAACTCAAGAAGAGACGTTGCACAACCCTCTAAACACCAACAGTAGGGACCAGTAGCGTAGCGCCCTCCTCGTCCTGCTCCACCACTTGTTGCTGAGCTCTTCGCCCTTCTGAGGGACCAAGGATTTGTCCTAGAAGATCTACGTGATGGCCATGAAACTTTGCTTTCCGCAGTAAGCCCCCATTTATCACACAGAGCATTTGTTTTGGACAGATTAGGTTACCCTGGGGAAAGAGCCAACAATGTCGTTTAAGGGACTAGGATCCTAGAGCAATCGCACCTAGGCCTCCTGAACGATGATACTGATGATCGCGTGTCTAACAAAGGCCCCGTTTGATCCGAGATGATCAAAGACCATCTTCAAGAGTTGGTGACCCAATAAATGCTGCAAATCGATGAACAACATCATCAATTAGACGACCAACGTCATCGGCTAGACAAGTTAGAAAAGTTTGCGCATGAAGAGAATGATAACGGAAGGTGGAATGCGACCCACAACAAGAGAAGGTCGTCACATGACAAAGCTAGCAACGTTGTTGAAAATAATATCCCGACCCCCATGGCCAACAATAGGCCTTCTTAGACGAGTTGTTGGCATACAGAGTTCTGAGAAACTTTAAGTTTCCCTCCAACTTGGAGCCTTATGATGGGACCACAGACCCTCAGGAACACTTGGATGCCTACACTTAGTCCATGCAGTTCCATGGGGGATCCCAGAGTTGCTGTGCTGCGCCTTCCCTCTCTTTTTAAAGAAGGGCGCCCTCCAATGGTTTGTTACCCTATGAGCCAAATCTGTAATCGGATGAGATGACCTCACGCAGCGCTTCTTGGTATACTACATCACCGCTAGGGAGTAACCCAAGTCAATTGACTGTCTTTTTTGAAATTTGCCAAGGGAGCAATGAGCCCCTTCGTGAATACATCAAGAGATTTGGTGACACCATCGCTCGTATAGAGAGCCCGGATGACAAGTTTACTCTTCACTATGCTCGGGGTAGCCTCTGGACTGACTCAAAATTTTTCTAGTCTTTCACGAAAAAGAAGCTAGAGACTATGGACGAATTTCATTTATGCTCAAAAAAGTATATTGACCTAGAGAAAATCACTAAGGCTAAAGAGAGTCTAGAAAAAAAGTGAGCCCACTCACCAAAACAATAACTGGAACTCCAACCAGCCTCGAAGTTCCTCTAAGGGCGAGGCATACCGGCCTAAATATTGTACACTCCTTTGAACGCCCTAAGAGAAAATTTCTTAGAGAGGTGTTTCAGACTGAGTTCCAGGATATCAAAAGGCCACATCCTTTGAAGAAATAGGCTCAAAAGGATCACTTGAAACACTGTAAATGACATAAAAGTTATGGCCATGAAACAGAGGAGTGCTACCATCTTCGTGATGTCATTGAATCCCTAATCAAAGAGGGACGACTGCAAAAATATATCAGCAATATCTAAAATAATGAGAATCATGAAAGATAGAGGGATCGAAGACATAGCCGCAGCCCTCGGTGAAGTCTGAATTTGCGTCAAAGAAGAAGGACCTACAGCCTCGCTAGGAAATTTCAGACACCGCCCCACTGTGATACTGAAAACTAGAGGGATCGAAACCAATATACTCAAAATGGGGGCAACAGAAAAGATCGATTTGTCAGCACCATCTCTGGAGGATTTGCAGGTCGAGGGTCATCTAGTAATTCCTGAAAGAAAGCATTATGGATAACGGTATTGAGTATTTCTAGTTCTAAGTGCAAACCCCGTACCAAAGACAGGGAAGACCCACCCGTCTCCTTTTCAGACAAGGACTACGGTAATATTATCTAGGATCACAGTGACCTATTGGTCATCTTCGAAATAATATTTCATGCTGAGGTTCGGCGTATCTTCATCGATCAAGGAAGCTCGATAGACATCATGTTTATGGATGCCTTTGAGAGATTGGAGTTCCCTCTGTCTGCATTAACCTCTTATGAGGGTGACCTCACTGGATTCTCTGGAGAAAAGAGAATCCTAGTGGGTTATTTTGAAACATTCCTGACTCTGGGCGATGACAAAGTATACAGAACCGTTAAAGTTAGGTTTTTGGTGGTGGATTGCCCGTCAGTATACAACATTATTTTGGGTCACCCCATGCTGAATGACATTGCCGCTGTAGTGTCTACCGTTCACCAGGCCATGAAATTCCTCAATAAGAATAATGAGGTGGTCACGGTTAAGGGCGATCAGATCGTAGCGCACAAATACTATAATAAGAGTCTCAAAATTTGTAGGACTCCTAGGAAGATCGAAACATGCACGTCTAGCCCAGCTCTGGATCAGGTCAACATTCTTATGACCGAGTTAGATGTTTGTGAAGAGATCTGGGATACCAGACCCCATCCAGAAGGAGAGTTGCTTCCACTCCAGCTAGGTGACAAGCCTGATCAAGTCACCAAGATAGGTGCAAATTTGGAAGAACAAGAGAGACACCAGCTAATAGAGCTCTTATAGAAAAACAAGGACCTATTTTCCTAAGCGTCCTCCAATATGGATGGGTTTGAACCTGCTTTCATCTACCATCGTTTATCTATTAAACGGGATGCTTAGCTGATCTCCCAGAAAAAAAGAAAAGTTGGCCTTGAGAGACAACAAATCATCGAAGAGTAAGTCAAGGAGCTACTCAGTGCCAAATTCATCAGAGAAATCACATATACCACATGGCTTTCCAATGTGGTAAGTGAAAAAGTCAAATGGGAAGTGGATGATGTGTGTGGACTACACAGACTTGAATAAGGCTTGACCAAAGATCCATTCCCCCTCCTTAACGTTGACAAATTGGTTGATAGCTCCTTCGGCTTTTGGCTACTGTCTTTCATGGATGCTTACTCCGGATACAATTAGATCCCAATATACCCCAGAGATGAAGATAAAACCGCATTTGCCACTGAGAAGGTGAGCTACTACTACAAGGTAATGCCCTTTGGTTTGAAAAATACAGGAGCCACATACCAACGGATGATGAATAGGGTTGTCAAGGATCAAGTGGGGAGAATGCTTGAAGTTTATATTGATGACATGATAGTCAAAACCTCACTATCCAAATCACACACTGCAAACCTCGAAGAAGTGTTCACACAACATGAGGCTTAATCCAAAAAAATGCACATTCCGGGTTCAGGCCGACAAGTTCTTGGGCTTTATGCTGACTCACCGCAAAATCGAGGCAAACACAAACAAATGCCAAACGGTGCTCAACATGCATAGCCCTCAGAGCATCAAAGAGGTACAATAGTTTACGAGGCATGTAATACCCTTAATGACATGTTGGACTTGTGTATGTGTACAAAAGGTAGAATATGACTTGCTTAACATGCATGTTTGATTTTGTGACAAACTAAGTTAGTTTAGGTGCTTTGTTACAACCCAGAGTGTGAAAAGAAGCTTAAAATGACTCAGATAATGACATAAATTGCTTAGATAAGGGAAATAAATATGGATAATTTATTTCTAAGTCACAAATGTATGAAATAATATGTAGTTAATGTTTCAAGGTAAACTCACTTAGTTTGGCATTTTTAGGCATACTGGTTATCTATTTATAGCCGGATTGACAAGTAGCAGATATGGAAATATCATATAATGATGAAGTAACAATTTTAATGAATCTTAGTATTTATTTTAAAGTTGTTGGAAGTTGAAAATTTTGATTTAGCTGAATCTAAGTGTTTTTAGCAGATTGCAATTTATCAATTATGGCCTAAAGGCCTTATAAGTCTTTTGTTTCTCCTTTATAAGCCTCACTCACAACTGTGTTTGCTTCAAAAAATAGAAACAGAAACGTGAAAGAGCAAGAGGAAATAAAGGAAAAGGAAGAGGAGGAGAAAAAGAGGAAAGCCAAGGGCAAAGCCAAGGTTTGAGATCAATTAAGTTTGAAGCTTCAATCTAGCTGCCAAGGTAGGGGATTAGAGCTCTTTTCATCTCTTTGCTTTATTTTCACCATAGATGCACATTTGGTGCATAATAGGTCAAATTGAATTTTAGAGGTATTTGATGTGTTTGACTTACATGAATGTGATTCATTGGTTGTTTATGACTTATTCATAGCATAAGTTGAAGTTAGAAACTTAGAATATCCCATTTAGACCTTTGATTCACAAAGTAAGGTTTTAGGTCAAGTATGTAGGATTTTGGTTCATAATCCAAATTAAGAGGTTTAAGTTAGTGGTTGATGATTCCTATATGTTAATGAACTGATCAAGGACTTAAAATCACTTAGAAATTATTTTGGAATGGCCAAAGTCCATGAAAAGAACCAATGGAATAGTACCATGGTTCTACAACATTCTGCAGAACCTGGTTTCTGCTAAGTGTGTCGCGGCGTGAGGACGCCACTTTACAATGTGAGGCTGTTTTGTATAATGCACTGCGACGTGGAGAAGGTTATGTCAAGGTGTGAGGTGCATCAATATAGAACCCGAGAGTTGGGCACCGCAGCGTGCCCAGGTTTATGCGGCATTGTGAGGCCCTGGAACTCTAAAAATGTCATGTTTTATGTTGCAAGTTCATGGCTAATTGGAATCATTTATGTATGTTTCCTAAGGTGTGTTAAGACACAAATAGGTATAATTTCAAGAGAGGAATTGTTACCTAGCATAGATGAGAAAATTTAAACCTTTGAGCATTCAAGAGTTATGGTTTGTTTTAGGTAAGTATCTAGCACCTTAGGCCACTTTTATGGTAATGTATATCACTTAAGAGTAATGAGTGATGATGTGGTGTTTAGATGCATGTATGATGGGACGGATTGATAGTATTGATTTTTGTGAGTATCCTTTGATGTTGTGCATCATCATTAAGGCCAAGGGAGATAAATGGGAAGTCCAAAAGGTTCTTTTGAACAAGTATTCATCCCGAACTTCTCGATAGTGCTAGGATATATGTAATGTGAGGATGAGTTTTCCCTCTACTTACCACAAGATAATACACTAAACCAGTATTCCTAATTTTAACATATTGGTTCTAAGTTGGACTAAGCATGTATGTATGATTAACTTGGTTTCTTTAGTTGCTAAAGTTTAACCTTGTAGTTACTTTAAACATATCTTTTTTGTATGTGTTAAGATTATGTTTAATATGTTATGTATGACTGATTTTGATTTACTCATACTGAGAAATGTTATTTCCTATGTTGCCATGTAATTTCAGGTGAAAGTTCTTCCAAGAACATGAAGAAAAAGGAAGCTAAAGATTAGATTAGCTTTATAGTTTATATTACAACTGTTATATTTTATTAGTACTTTTTTTGTAATGTAAAGAACAATGTAATACTTCAAGCCTTTGCTAAGGCTAATGTTGTATATAGTTATGTGCATTTTTCTATGAGTTTATGGTTTCCACATTTCATATGGCTCTTTATAATGTTTCCAATGAACATGATAGATATATGTATCAGATTAGTACGTAAGTAGTGACGTTGTAATGCTAAGTATCTCCTTGTGTACTATGTATATTGGGATATTAGTACTAGGACATTACAGGGTGGATTGCAGCCCTCACATAATTTTTCGCTAAAGCTTCTTACAAATCTCTCTCCCTCTTCGAGTTATTAAAAAAGGGACAGGTTTTGAGTAGACTTGGGAGTTTGATAACGCCTTCACATCACTAGAAGACCTTTTGTATTCTCCCCCCATCCTAACTAGGCCGAAACCTAGGGAGACGTTGTACGTATACCTCTTAGTTCATGAGGAGGCCATGAGTTCAGTGCTTATCCAGGAAATGGCTGAAGGACAGAAACCAGTTTATTTTGTGAGCAATGTGTCACAAGGTCTCGAGCTCCATTACTAAAAAATTGAAAAGGTTGTCTTTGCCCTCATCGTCACGATTAGGAGGTTGAGGCAATACTTCTAGCGCCATCTAATGGTGGTAAGGATGAATTAATTGATCCGCTAAATATTGCATAAACCAGACTTAGCAGGAAGGATGATCGCCTGGTCCATTGTGCTTTTTGAGTTTGGAATTGTATACAAGCCCAGGTTAGCAATCAAGGCACAAGTGCTATTAGACTTCCTCGCTGAACTTACTTCAAACCTTGGGTTACCACAAGGAAGTATTGTGGACCATGTTCATTGACAGATCCTCGAATCCTAAGGGGAGTGGAGCCGAGGTAATCCTTGAAACCTCGGAATGAGTGACTATTGAAAATTCCCTAAAGTTTGAATTTCTACTTCAAACAACCAAGAAGAATATGAAGCATGCATCACCAGGTTGATAATGGCCAAGGAATTGGGAGCAACAAAGATCACACTTTGTAGTGACTCCCTGCTCATGACCTCCCATATTTAAGGCGACTATTAAGCTAAGGAGTCCCTCTTGCAGAAGTACCTAGCAAAGGTACAAGGGCTCCTCAAAAACTTCTAAATGGTGAAGGTGGAGCACATATCACAGGAACAGGATTCAAGGGCTAACTTCTTGTCCAAATTGGCCAGCACAAAGAGTCCGGGTAACAATCACTTAGTGGTCCAAGAGACCCTATCGCAGGCTTCTATCATGGACTCATCCGTGTTTTAGGTGGAAGAACAACAGTGTACTTGAATCACCCTAATAATTGAATATTTGCAGTCCGCCATCCGTCTTGAAGACCCAAAGGAAGCCTCCAAATTAGTTAAGACCGCAGTCCGGTACACTATCTATGATGGGTAGTTATACCGGCATGCATTCTCTTGGCCTCTCCTTAAATGCCTCACACCAAAAGAAGCATAATATTCTCTTGACCACTTGGGAGTCAAAGCTTTAGCTTTAAAAGCATTCAGGGCTAGATACTGTTGGCCTACGATAGAGGCCGACTTTATTGTGGACGTCCAAGTTTGCGACAAATGTCAACGACACTCGGATCATTATCATGCTCCACCGAAGGAACTGTCCATGACGTCTGTGCCTTGGCCATTTTATAGGTGGGGTATGGATATTATGAGTCCATTCCCTCAAGCACCTGGATAGCTAAAGTTCTTGGTGGTAGCCATAAACTACTTCACTAAATGGATTGAGGTAGAACCTTGATCACAATCACCTTTGCTCGAATCCAAAAGTTCACATGGCGCTACATCATTACAAGGTTTGGAGTCCCAGAATCCATTGTAATGGACAATGAGACATAGTTCAAAGACAAGGGGTTTGAAGAGCTACTCATTGATTTGAAAATCAAGCATCACTATAGCACTGTTGAAAACCCTTGGACAAATGGATAAGCCGAAGCTGCTAATCGGGTTATTATTCATGGACTAAAGAGAAGGTTGGATGAAGCTAAAGAAAATTGGGCTAAACAATTAGACCATGTCCTTTGGGCCTATCGGACCATGCCCCATTCCACAATAGGTGAGACTCCTTTCAAGCTCACTTATGGGTGTGAGGCTATGATCCCAATAGAGATAGGAGAACCTAGCTGGCGCCTCTAACATTTCTCACCCGATAGTAACTCCAAATTGATCAGCGAAGACCTAGACCTTCTGGAAGAAAAAAGGCGTGTTGCTCATATACGTGACATCGCCATCAAACAGAGGACGACAACACGATACAACCCAAAGGTTATTCCCAGGAAATTCCAGCCAGGCGACCTAGTCCTCTGCAGGACTAACATTGGAGGTAGAAACACCTCCCAAGAGAAATTAGCTCCTAACTGGGAAGGCCCCTACTGTATTGTGATCAGCACTGGTAAAGGAGCCTACACATTAGAGAAACTGATAGGCAAGCCAATCAAGAATTTCTGGAAAGCGAACAAACTTATGAAGTACTATAGCTAAGTGCCTTCTAAAGCCTAGTCTCAGTTTACTTCATGTTTGATCTGCCCAAATTACTATGGGAGCACTTTGTATGGACCTTAGTCTTTTATCGAATCAATAAAACAAAGTGATTTTTACTCATCTACTTCATTGCGTGATTGCTGGTAGCATGGATGGTGAAATCTGTATATAAGCCATTATGGTACCCACCGTGAGTTATCTTACGTTAAACAGGTTGTGCAGTAGAAAAATCCTAAGTCTTAGGAAATTTCACGCACTAAATCGTAAACATAAAAGACCCCGGCAAGGACCACTTATATTAAAGTCAAGTAGGATCCTAAATGCTAAAGCAATTGGTGACGGACCCCGAAAAAGGTTTTAATTATACCTTATGTGGGATCTTAAAAGCCAAAGCAAGTGGCAACGAACTCGGGACAAGGTTTCTTTTATTTATTACCTAAGTCCTAAAGGAAACTCCAAGTCCACAAACACAAAGGGCATTGGAACCTGGACCATGGTAACCCCTACTTGGAATATTCCTAAAGTCTATGAAATGGTTGTAAAATAAACACCATAATGGGCATGGACCCATAGTGGACTGTGGAAGACAACCAGGCATACAATAATATGGAAATGGCAAGGAGAAGTAAATTAAACACCTCGGTAACTAGGGTAATTGCGTTTAAAATGTTAGACACCCCACGCAGGAAGTAAAAGCAAAAAAACAAAAGGCATTCCCCTACTCCTCGGTGGCATCTAGGTAGCAGACAATAGTAGACAGAGCTTCAGCAACACTTGGATCCTCTAGAGCAGCATTGGGAAGCACGAGGCGGCCATTTCGGATCATCCTTCTAGGATCTAGTGCATCCAAGGCCAAAGCCACCTCGGGATTGAAGAGCTGGACATGGTCAATGGCGTTTTGAAACTGCTCCCCACTGATATTTGTGCAAACAGTGAGGAGCTACTAGACATCACCTTGCAAAGAGGTCATCCGTCTTTCGAGTTGTTTATTTTGAGTTCGAAGGCTTTCATTTTCAGCCTGGAGTACGAATACATCCCTCTGAACTTCCACCAAGCCAACCTCTTTTCACTTCACAGTATCCTTCAAGGCCGCCACTTCACTCTCCAATTCTTGGGTCCATGCTTCGGCATCATTTTTGGCTTTTTCAGCCTCCTTCATGGCCTTAAGAGCTTAGTTTTCACTCTTCTCGGCCACTGCTATTCTCTCCGTCATTTCCCGATCATGCTGCTCATAGGCCTACTCCAGGAATCGAGCTTCGGCAGCAAGATGAAGGCCATAAGTTTGAAAAACAAGAAAGTCTCCTTTGTGCTGCATTAGGCGATATGGTTTGTAACTTGTTCGTCCAGAATATTGAAATCAATGAACTCTCGGGGATCTGACTCCTCGTGGTACAAACTGATCGGGCCCTTTTCCCTTAGTTGTCTGCCCTGCCGTCATCAATAGCCCTCCTCTTCTGTCTCTGAAGTGGAGGCGTAGGTGAATCTTCTAGTTGAATCAGACCCTCTTCGACCATTGGCTTCACAAAAGGTGAAGGCGAAGAGGCTGGGGCAGCAGTTGCATGGGCGTTGGATGGCCCAGTTGCATTCTTGGCCTTTAGGGCTTCGAGGATTGCCAAGGCATTTTTGGTTGCCATATCAGCCAAACTTTCTACAAAATCATCAAAGAATCAGAATAAAAAATGTTGTTACAAAATATCATGAGAAGCATATAGCTGAGTGAGGACGACGACCTACACTACCTAGTATGGCCCAAAGAGTCATGTCATCCGGGGTGTCCAACATATCTTTAGAAGGGATCAAACTGATCTGTTTGACCCACATTTCAAAGAAATCAACACACTCAACCTTAGCATCATCTAGTTGATGTTTTTCCTTCTCGAACGATTGAGTGGGAATACTCCATGTCGCCTAATTCCAGTACAAGCTGACTAGTAGTTCTCCATTGTTGTCCAACTAGAAAGGATCGGATCAAAAGCCAAGTTTTTTTAGGGGCGTTAGCGCCCTATAAACAAAATCAGGTGTGGAAATAGAAAAATGCTCTAGTTGAGCACCACAACCCAACCAACCGACAAATCCTCTCAAAGGCTAGAATGTTTGCCCAACCATAAGGATGTATCTGGGATGGGGCAGCATTAAGAGTTCAGAGGACGGCAAAATGGAAGTCATTGAAGGGAAGTCGAAGTCCAAACCAGACAAAAAATCTTCATATAGTACATGTAATGCTCTCCCGCCTGATGAGTAGAGCTCACTCTTTCGTTCAGCGGTGATAAGATTTAGAATTCATGGTCCTTGCTACCTTTCTTAGTCAGCATCAAGTAACCCTAAAGTTCTTTGAGCTCTTCTCCAGGCTAGAAATAGGATATCCAATTGTAGGCATCATCTGTAACCCATGGGTATACCAACCCCAGACCACGACGAATTTGGATAGCATCTTCTTCGATTGGCTCCCCAGCTTCTGGAACTGGTGACTTAGGCCTAGCTGCTCTCCTCCTTCTAGCCATTAAGTTTCTGGAAACACCCACAGAGGCTAGTGGCCAAAATTAGTCAACTTTAAAGATTCAAACATAGAAGGGGGAAAATACAAAAGACTACTCATGCCCACGCATTGGCCTCCACACCCACAAAGGCTAAAGCCTCTGAATGACACCTTCGCCGCATGTAGTATGGTGGAGGAGGTGTTCCACAGGGCAATGCCATTAAAGAGATAAAGGAACTAATATTCCCTCCTCTTCTGATAGAGAGAGAAGGGAAGTGCACTCCAAAAAAAGGGTGCACAACCACTCTATGACGTGAAAATAGCATAGACAAGTCAAAAGGAAAAGAAATACCTTGAAGAAAATGAGAGAAATTGGGTCACTGGAACTTCAAACTGTTGAAAAACGAAGGAAAATGCCCTTCACCACTATGAAAAATCATCAAAAACTATCTCTGTTGGTGTATGCCCTAGAGGCCAATACATTTTCTGTATTTACATACATTCTATTATGCTATTTTTATATATGAGGCATTTCATTTATTGTATTCTTTTTGATAAACATAATAAAGTCCTTAGAATAGTAAGTTTGACGTCATAGGACATCAAGTGGATGACTTGATCGTGAGATCCTTTTGGTTACAGCACTATTCTTAAATGTCCCTAATCAAGTATTATTGTTAATTGGGACAACAATAATACATTGAGACTAGTATATGCATAGACTGATGACCATATCTCACGGGTCATGGATATGAGATATCAAAGCTTCACATGGGTACATATTAGAGTAATGATGTACTGGACTGACCCACCATGAGAACGCTACATGGATCGTTACGTGAGTGTCATAAGTGATTCTTATAGTGACAATGGTGTTTGTGGTCCTTTGACCTGAAATCACTACGATTCCTACATGAGGAGTTGTGTGTTTTAATGCCATCAAACGTCATCTGTAACAAGGTGATTATAAAGTTGGTTATTGGACATACCGCGAATCATGCAGAGGGATGTGAGTGACCTAGATGGGATTTGTCACTCCTATATAACAGGAGCGATATCTTCGGGCCCCCTGATTGAGTGAGACTGCGAAATGCATGGCCATGCTCAAATGAGTTAATATGAGATATTGATCTCATTTGTTGTTACAAAGTCTACTCGAGTATCAGGAAACCAATGATTGGACTATACAAGGGTGACGCATTCTATGCCTTGTGTTCAATCTAGATATCTTGACAAAGGGACTAAACGACACGAAAACATTGGTCACGAAAAGGTTATGTCAAATCACTGACATTCTTATTACTTGGGTAGCAGCGATGTGTTGCTAGATACCGCTCACTGTTTGTAATATTAAAATGAGATTTTAATATTACTGCCAACGTAATAAGAACTTGCAGGGTCACACACATAGAGCAGACTAAAATTGGAGCAATGGATCCAAGCTGGACTCGGATTCAAATATGGGTCAGACTCATAATAGATGGGTCTAGGGTTGCACAGCTTACCTTGCTGCTGCTCACACTCACTTAAGGCAGTCACTATTATAAATAGTACTGCTAAAAGGGCTGCTAAGAGACACAATTCTGAACCTTAGCCGCACCTACAGAAAAGTGAGTGAGAGAGCGACAGGTTTCTTCTCTTCTCTTCGCAGCTAGCACTGTGTGAGAGACATGAGGCTCCTCTTGTGGACGTTGGACATTCATGAGTCTGTTCGTGTGGATACCACAGAGACATCGTTTCTATTATGGTATTGGTGATTCACGCTTCAAGAGGTAAATCATTTTTAAAAAAATTGGATTATGGCTTTTTCGCATGGATCCTCGGTGGGAATCCCTGTTTTTCGCTGCGCGTTGTATCCGCAAAAAAATTCCCAACAGTCTCAGGCCACCAAATTTCTCAAGGGAACAATAAAAATGCAAAAAAAAAAAATCTTTAACCCTTATTTATAGAGGCCAGACGGTTAGGGGACAATCTCGTTCTAGCAGTTCAAATTTCAAAAGATACTCATCATGACACGTGAACCACTAGGCACGATTAACCAACTAGAGTGTACCATATGACCCTCACAGTTGTCATGGCAGTTGAAGAGATGGTTGTGCAGCAAACCAAGGGACATGCAACCTTAGCAAGCTGAGCCCAAAAATTTTCCACAGAGCATAGAATTTTCCTACAGATCCCAGCTGCTTCCAGAGTGTCCATTTATAATAAACACAAGATAAATGCAGGCTATGACACCCCTAAGAAAAGTCAAATGGTTGGTTTCAAAAGGCCAAAGTTAAAATTCTTAACCCCATGAGGAACACGGACCCCGAGGGTAGGAACTGAAACTTGCCACTTCGTTGTATCAACCAAGAGCCAAGTTAGGGGCAACTTAGTATAACAATAGGGTAAGCGTTAGGCTCACCCCAGTAGAAAAAAAGTAAAATGGATAGCGGAAAGTAGAAAAGAAAAAGAAAAGATATAAGACAGAATTCAAAAAGAAGGTTTTTGATCTCATTCCATGCATCATCAGCTTTCACCAAAAGAGAAGGAAAAATACATCAAAAGTGTTCAGAAAATAGTGACCATTAGATAACCCAAGGACGGAACCAACATCACCATCGGGGCACCCTGGATCATTGCCACATCCACAGTTCCTCCGGAACCACACCGGTCTCCTCCCTAATGAACATGCTTTGAAGAACTTTGGCAAACTGAAATGGAACACTGCTTTCAGAGTCTGGAATCGCTACCATCCCAATTCTTCTTCCCTGCCTCTACAGTGAAAATAAGGGCCAGCTCCCACCTTTTGAGCAATCCTGAGAGAATAGATCACCCCAGGTTGCTCCCAAAGGATTTTTCCTTCCAAAGGACTGGTCTGGTGCCTCCAAATCACTCAGGAAAGAAGAAATACATGGACAGAGCATCCCTCGGTGTCTCTATGCACCACGAAATTGTTGGTGTATGCCCTAGAGGCTAATACATTTTTTGTATTTGCATATATTCTATTATGCTATTTTATATATATATGAGGCATTTCATTTATTGTGTTCTTTTTGATAAACATAATAAAGTCCTTAGAATAGTAAGATTGATGCCATAGGACATCAAGTGGATGACTTGATCGTGAGATCCTTTTGGTTACAACACTATTCTTAAATGTCCCTAGTCAAGTATTATTGTTAATTAGGACAACAATAATGCATTGAGACTAGTATGTGCGTAGATCGATGACCACATCTCACGGGTCATGGATATGAGATATCAAGTCTACACATGGATACATATTAGAGTAATGATGTATTGGACATCATGAGAACGCTCGTGGATCGTTACGTGAGTGTCATAAGCGATTCTCATAGTGATAATGGTGTATGTGGTTCTTTGACCAAATCACTACGATTCCTACATGAGGAGTTGTGTGTTTTAAATGCCATCAAACATCATCCATCAAGATGATTATAAAGTTGGTTATTAGACACATTGCGATGCATGTGGAGGAATGAGTGACCTAGATGGGATTTGTCCTCCTACATAACAGAGTGATATCTTCTCCTCTGATTGAGTGAGACTATGAAATGCATGGTCATGCTCAATGAGTCAATATGAGATATTGATCTCATTTGTTATTACTATGTTTACTTTGAATCGTGAAACCGAAGATTGAATTAAACAAGGGTGACACGTTCCATGCCTTGTGTTCAAATATCTCGACAAAGGGACTAAACTACACGGAAACATTGATCACGATAGAAGTCAAATCACCGATCATTCTCATTACTTGGGTAGCAATTGTGTTGCTTCCCTCCTCTCTTGTAATATTAAAATGAGATTTTAATATTACTACCAACGCATGAGCCTCCGCACACTTTTGAGCAATCTAAATTGAGCAATAAGGATCCAAGTTGGACTCGATTCAATTGTGGTTGACAGATGGGTTTTAGGATTGCCACAAGGATTTTTCCTTCAAAGGACCACTATTATAAATAGTGCAGGGGGCTGCTATAGATGCCTACATCAAATCACCTAAGAAAGTGAGTGAGAAATTCTTCTCTTCTACATGGAAACAGAGCATCCTTTTGCAAGTCGGTGTGGATACTCCATTACGATGTTGGTGATTCACCATCACGCTTCAAAGGTAATTTTTAAAAACTTTATGGACTTTTCGCATGGATCCTGTGTGGGAATTTATTCCATCCGCAATTCCCAACAACATTCCATCCTAACAACACTGGGTAGATCAAACACTCCCATATATGCTGGGAGAGAAAGGCTTTTACCCCTTGAATGCATGGCAACTTGAACATTACGCCGAGAAAGAAAGGCCCACTAAAGGAAGTTTGCAGGAAAGCAAACACATTCAAAAATTTTAGAAAGAACAAGATGATCTTCGCAGGGGATAAAACTCTCCATACACGTGCAAACAATGAAAGGGAAATCACTCTCTAAAAGAAGGTCATCCTCAGAAAGAGTTACAAAGCAAAAGGAATACAACAAAGAGAATTCTAGCTTTAGTGCTAACATTCCCTATTTATAGAAAGAATGAAGCACTCTGATTGGACCTGTCAAAGATGAACTGATCGCATGATGGCAGCCACATTTAATGCTCCCAATTTTTGATTAGTCACAGGAGTAGCGAGCAGTTGGGAAACAAAACGAAACTGATATCTTCTTAAAAGGATATTTAATTCCCAATAAAGTCAAAATAGCAGTTTCCCAAAAAGTCACAGATTGTTACTGCCTACAGAATCAAGGATTGTATGGAGAATACTCAGGAAACGTCATGAACTACACAAGGACAACATGATACACCTCGAGTGATGGAGTAACAAGGTATACAGCACAATCAGACTTAGACCCCAGCCTTACACGTCAACCCTGGAGGTATAATATACATCACGGACCTCGACTCTTTGCGTAAATATCTGAGATCCGATATTAGAACATCAGACTCCTTTATTCATCGCGTGCCTTGTGATCTATTTGAAACTTATATATATCTTGACACTCGGTTATCCCATCCAAGCACTAAGTTGGGGGCAACTATTCTAGATTGTAATTCAGGATCCCGTCTAATGGATTAACCTGACACGCATACAATCGGACTCTGCCCAGGATGACACAGCTAAAGCCTTGATGGCAGTCCGGACCTCGCAGCCATGCACGTCAAAATGAAATTGGGTCATAGTATCAAGATTGCTAGATTCGTGCAGAAGATATATCCCTAAATATCTATAATTGTCAATCATCATGTTACGATATTACAGGACTCATAACTGTCTCAGACTGCTAAGTAGCTTCTATATCAAAGTTCCTAACTTATAAGAATTTACCCCAACAATAATGGGATGATGATCCCTGCTAGGATACTAATCCAAAATACCTGCATTCAATACAAATTGCATTACAATTCTACACACGCTTTATAAATACCATGCTAAGTAACCTTAAATAGGTATCAGTAAATCACTCACTCCAAAATACCCTACTTGTACACAGCCTGACTTGAGCGTTGGAGTCCCTTTGTAGGTACCCACCCCTTGTCTCAACACGCTCGACCGCTGCTGCTTAAGGAGGAAACTACTGTAACGTGCCTATCTCAAGTACCCTTTGAATCCACTTTAGAACAGGCAACATTGCTGTGCGGAACCTCACCCAACTCTACCCAGGAAGCTAGCTTCCCAAGAAGCTCATGTCCAACACTCACAAGCGTTACAATTTGTTGCCTCTCAAGTTGTAATGTGATGCAGTTGCTCAAATTTTCAATCTTTTGAGTCAATTTGTGCTGATAAAATGAATGATTGATATGAATTTGCACTGTTCTATTGTGTTAACTTCTGGGGTGGGTTTAGCTTACTTGAATGCTAGAACTTCTTAAGTTCACTTATTTAGCTTAAGAGAACTTAAAAGAAAACAAACATGGGTCATGGGTGTTTCTTGTTCTAATTTTTGCACTCTGTTTTTTTTTTTCACAGTTATGCATAAACAGAATTTGATATAAAAGATGTGTTTCTTCAAATCAAGCTTTTGGAGCAAGCATCAACAAATGACCAACCTGTGGTTTTGATTCAAGAGAGTCTGATGATGAAGTTGAGGGCTCTATGTTGAAGCTCACATCTGCTTGCACAATGGAGAGTAGTTGGACTTATTGGTTGAATGGTTGTTAAGTGTCAAGGATTTGACTCTATAGTTTTTTATACAATGATCCTTGCTCTCCTACACTTAACAATTTTGGGCATTGTAAGGATTTGAGAAGTTGAGATGAAAATGATTTGACACCCAAAAGTGAAATCAAGGATTTGAGAAACCCATATAAATGTGTTTGGAGTATAAAAAAATGGAAAGGATTTGATTTGATTTAAAATTAAAAGACTATTTTACTCTTATTAGCTACTCTCTATAAAGGTTAAATTGTAAAATAATAAAATAAAATAAAAAATTCTCATTTTAATGAGTTCAAATATAAGAAAATATTTTCTAAATCAATTTAAATCCTATTTTTATTGTAAGTTTTAAACATAAAATTTGATTTTTAAATCAAATCAAATAAAATCAATTCAAATCAAATGTAATCAAATCATTTCTAATTTTAGTTAATTCTACATACAACCTAAATGAAATCAAACACTACACTTTGTCTAGGATTTGTGAAACTTGGAATGGAAACAATGTTCCCAAGTAGTAATTTTAAATATAAAATAATTATGAGGCCAATTCTTAAATAAAAAAGAAATAAAAATTTACCTATTTTTCAAGTAACCTTGATCAATTCTTGCCATTCATTTCATTTTCTATACATTCATCGACTAAAAATATGAAGATTGAAGAGCACTGATACACCCTAATTTTTTATGGGGTGCATTTTAAACATTACCCATAGTCAATCTCATTCACCTTATGTTGTGGGGATCCCTAATCACATGACAAAGCACTCAGTGATTCCATTTCCAAGCAGGAAACACAATATTCTCTTTATCATTCCACCACTTTTGGAGCGTTCCCAGCCTGCATAAGACGAAGTTAAGGCCCTAAGGAAACATGGCTTTGACACCTTGAGAAAGATACAAACTACATTATAGATGAAGGAAAGCCAATTGAAGGAGGAAAGAAGGAAGGAATGCATATATAATCAACGAGATTAACCATATTAATCCCCTAGAATCTAATTGTGAATATGGAAACTAAACTCATTTAAGGTGTGGAATGGACAAAAATGGTTGTGGGGAAGGGAAATAATATTTAGACAAACTTAACGAGTTGATACTAAATTTGAGTTGTTTAGTGAAAATTAAGTGAACAAGTAAGTTACGAAAAATGAGTGAAAATTTTGTTTGCACAACTAGTGGTGTCCGCTGGGTGGATTGGGTGGGTTTAGCAATGGTTTTGGACTTGACCGGTTCATTAGAGCATTAGGTTGGGTTGGGTTGGGTCGAAGAGATTTTTTCGCTCAACCCGCCCCGACCCGCCCTAACCTGCTCAAGAGTGGGTTGGGTTGGGTTAGGTTGGGTCGAACTCGTGGGTTCGACATGTTTTCTTTTTTTAAAAAAAATTCTTTAAAAAAAAGTCAAAATACAAAATCTAACAAATGTTAGTCATGACAACCATTACCCAAGAGGTGGGTTGAATTGGGTATTAAAAAACTTTTCGCAAATGCTCTTAAAATAAATACAAATATTTAAGCTATTAAATAAAAGAAAAAGAATTGCGAGATGAAGAAAGAAAGCTTTAAGAACTGTA
Organism: Ormosia semicastrata; assembly: GCA_029884595.1. NCBI lineage: Eukaryota > Viridiplantae > Streptophyta > Magnoliopsida > Fabales > Fabaceae > Ormosia > Ormosia semicastrata. Next base: position 34,293,401 of record JAQQTO010000048.1, on the reverse strand, counting down.
AATAAATAAATGTACAATAATATAAAATTGTATAAATAAATGTGCAATAATATAAAATTACGTAAAATAAAGATTGCACAAAATAAAGAGATAAAGAGAAGAAGAGCAGGCACGATATTTATCCTGGTTCGACCACCAACCACTTGTGGTCTACGTCCAGTCCCCGAAACACAGTTCAAGATTTTTCACTATATGTACAAGCTTCAATAGGTGCTTGCAACCTTTACATAAGAGAGCACTTTTCACACACAGGGAAACTCTACCCTTGTGCTAAAGTCTCAGCCTGCAGGGATACCTCACCCTTACACAAACCTTAGAGGGATACCTCACCCCCTTTACAAATCTTGAAGGATACCTCACCCTCAATGTAGAAGAACAGAAATATAGATGAAGAGAAACTCTCACTCAGAGTAAATTATACAAATTGAAGTGCTATAGAGCTCTCTAACAATATCTCAGAATTTTACCAAAAGAGCACAGAGAGAAAAAAAGAGAAAGTATGCAAGCAGTATTTTAGCACAGTCAGAAAATAAATTCAAGGATTGGTATGTTTTTGCAGCCGTGAGGAGGTCTCTATTTATAAAGCCTCTGATCAGAAATATTCGCTGGGGAAATTGATTACATAATTAATGCAAAATTCGTCGCGTATCAATTTCAAAAAGAAGCTGAAAAACGTGGGATATTCGAATACATTACTGTGGTATTCGAATACCACTGATATATATAAAAAATGGTTTAAGCTTGGAGTATTCGAATGCCGTTATGAGGTATTCGAATACCTCTTATATCAGTATATAAAAAACAGAAGAAACCCACGTTATTCGAATACCAAACCAAAGTATTCGAATGCCTTTAGCTGAAAACACGTTTGTAAAAGCCTTTTAAAAGGGTGTATTCGAATGCCTCATATGGTATTCGAATACCTCTATAAAAATCACGTTGTATTCGAATGCCTTAAATGAGTATTCGAATACCTTATTAAAAACCACGTTTGGGGAGGCTTTTTCAGAAGATTGTATTCGAATGATTCTTAGGTTATTCGAATGCTTTTATTTGAAAACATGATAAACACCTTTAGAAAACAGATTAGGTGATTTCTAATTTTCACAAACTCTTTGATTAATTTAAGAACCTTAATTTGGTTTGTGAGAAAACATGTTTTTAGATCTTTTGACTAAAATACTGAGATATCCTATGAGAGCTCTGTACAAAAAAGATCCTAAGTCCTAAAGCTAAGCTTGAATAACTTAGACTTAATCTTCTCATCATCTCATCATCTCCATATTTGTTATCATCAAAACTCATCATCAATGTTGCATGGTAATCACATTCTCCCCCTTTTTGATGATGACAAACTATCAGTGAGAAAAGTATTAGTTTAACAAGCATAATCATCTCCCCTTGCTTTTGGAATCCAAGAGCCGTGTTAATCTGTCTTTTCTCAAAATTTTCTCCCCTTTTGACATGATCAAAAAGGATATATTCAACTAATAAAGCATAGTGATATATATGAGATAATCAAAAAGCAATTGACAAGAAAAAAAATACTCATTGCATTAAATGAAAGTGGCAAGCACATATACAAAAGTAATTAAAGGGCAACAATATAATAAACAGCTAAAAACGAAACATAGCGGCGGTCCTAAGACTAAGCAAGCCCTAGAAGTAGGCATCAGGTGGTGGAGGAGGAGAGGGGTCATTGCCGGACACCAGGGGCTCGAAGGGCAGCCTGTTCACGCTCAACACCAGCGATTCTATCAAACAGAATAGTGAAGGTGTTCTCCATGTAGTTTCTGTTATCCAACAGGGTAGCCAGAAGTTGCTCATTCGTGACAGGAGCGGGAGCATCAGCAGCAGGAGCAGCAGGGGCAGCAGGGTCGTTATCTTCATCATCAACTTCCACTGGGAACACCCATCCTTCATCAGTCCTGATCATCTTCATTTTGTTAAGACTAAAGGAACCAAAGACGTGATGATGGATTAACGGGGTTGCACGCTCGGTTTCCAGAATGTGTGGATACTTGCCTAAGAAGGCAGTGATGATAATGCCGTAGGGAAGTTCACATCGCTCTTTACTTCTTGCCCTCATTATGTGCCTCATAATGAAGACGGGCCAGTTGATCTGATGGCCTTGCTTTAGAACCCATAGCATGAACATGTCATCTTCACTCATGTAGGCGTAGTTCCCACCTCTAGGAGCGAGGATGTAGGCATAGGCATAGTGGAGGAGCCTGTCCTGGCTCTTCATCATGCCCCCTTTGACTCCTTTTTGAGTCGAAGGTAAAGCCAACCCAGTGTGAAGAATATCCTCAATAGCTTGGTTCTTGTCGAAGAGTTGGAGGAGAGAATCTTCGTCAGCAAAGTTGCCAGTGGACGGTAAGCCAAACATCTGAACCCAATCGCCGGGTGTGACTACGATGTTTTGATCGCAGATACTAGAGTGCAGTTCTTGACCTTCGATCTTCAGATTGCAGTAGAACATTTTGACGAGGTCGGGATACAACGGAGCAGAGAAGGACCAGAAGCGAAGTACACCTTGGTGGCGTAGCCGATTGAGAAAGTCAAAACTGCCTTCTCGTTCGAAGAACCCCAAGTCGAGATACTTAGGATGCACCAAGTTGCGCTCTCAAAAGTGTGTAACGAAGCGCCCGAGCTGTTGCTCATTAGAGGAGAGTCTGCGAAGGTCCAACGGGTTGTTGCACGGAGCCGTCTTCGTACGAGGATGCTTAGAGGGAGAGGAGGATGAGGCCATGGAGGAGAGGAGAGGAGGAAGGGTAGAGACGGTGAGAGAGGGAGGTTATTGGAGGAGGGAAAACCAAAAGTTTTGAAAGTGGGGATAGAAGGGAGAAGAGTATTCGGATACGTGGGACAAAGGGGTATATAAAGGAGAGGAGAGGGTATTCGAATAGGAGAGCTCAACAGGCGCAGCCTCCAGACAGGGGGTATTCGAATACCACACCAGGTATTCGAATAAAACACCAAAAAAAGCTTGGCTACCACACGAAGGTATTTGAATACTTTTAAAAGTATTCGAATGCTCATGAAGTATTCGAATACTCCAGAGACTAACTAAAGGTATTCGAATATTCCAGAGACAGAGGAGCAGGCTAAGGGAGCAGGTATTCGAATACTACATAATGGTATTCGAATACACCTGAGAGAAACAGAGACAGAAAACATCTGGGTATTCGAATAACCCTGATGGCATTCGAATGCTCCAGAGAGCTATTTCGTTGACTGAGACAAAAAGGCCTCTGGGTATTCGAATAACCCTTTAAGGTATTCGAATGCCTTAAACAAAAAGAACGAAGGTTTTCTCAAATAACAGTAAGGGTATTCGAATAGTAAAAAAAAATGCAAGTTTGCACGTAAAACACCAATGGTATTCGAATGCCCATGTGAAGGTATTCGAATAACTAAACAAGAAAACACATATCTATGTCCAGAAAAAGCATTTTTGAAAGACGAAAGCATACCTTTTGATGGAATACCTGCAAAAATGATTTCGGGATAACTCTGACGCTCAAGTCAGTAATAATTCAAGAAGGATGAAATTATAATTGAGCAATAAATTCAAATATTTAATCATATGTATGATTGATCAAAAACTCAAGCTCAAGGATTTTCTCATTAGACATGTCATTTCAAGCATGGAGCATACTTTATCTAGCATATTAATATGCAGAAGGATTTTCAAATAATAATTGCAAAGATTAAAAACAACCACGCAATATAGCACTCATTTTAACATGCATTCATGACAATTAAACCAAATACTTGATTCTTACAAAAACATGTTGAAACAACCAAGGATTATGTTAGAAAGAGATAAAACAAGATAAAATCATCTAACACAAATACTCATTTTAAGTCATGATTAAACAAAAACTCATACTCAAGGATGTCAAAACAATGAGCATACTTTTATCTAGCATATTAACGTGTAAAAACATGTTTAAAACATAAAGCTAGAAAAGTATAACACAAGTTTCACTTATCCAAGGATTGCAAGTCCAAGCTTCATGGAGACAAAAAAGAGCTTGGAATTATTTCTAGTCTTTGTACTTGGAGCAGCACTTTCAAGATGCCAAAGTGAGTTCTTAGCCTTCAAGCACACCTACAACACACTTAAATTTTTGACTTTTGGTACCCAAATTTTCTTGGGTCCTTGTGTGTTAGTTTTTGAACATTAATTTATTATGCTCTCATAAAGATTAAATTTTCATAGTATGTAAATCGAGCACAATAATTAAATAATTAAATATCATTAAGCACATAGTTGATTGCATGCTTACTTTCATGATATATAGATAATTTTAAAGCATATAAAGCATACATAAGCATTATAGACCCTATGTACCAAGATATATAACAAATTAATGAACTATATAATAGAATGAATATAATCATGTGTTAAACATAATATTCAAATTTTATTAAGTACACATGATTCTATTAATCAATTAAGGCCTATAAGGAATATACCTCAAATTTATTGACTTTGCATGTGAGTGTGCATAAGAGGTAAAAGCTTTTGATACCTTAGCCTTGGTAATCAAGGAAATACTTTTTCTTATCCATTGCTTCTCTTTTGAAGTCTTGAACTTTGCAAGTTCTACATTTTGTGCTTGAGAAGCTTTGGTTGAAGCCATCTTCCTTCTTTGACCAAAGTTTATACCATTAGGCTTTGGAAGCATTCTTCTTGATGATTCCTCTTTATTTTGACTAATTTGTCTATCCTTTTGAGAAATATTCTGCATAATTGAAACACTAGGAGGACATTTTGGTACCCACTTCATTTTGGGTCCTTGAATATTAATATTAGGGCATTTAGGATTTTTAGGAACTCATACCATACAATTTCTCATATAAAGATTTCTTTTATAATTGCATAAATGAGAAATATGTCCTAGATGACCACAAAAATTACAAATAATTGAATTTAATAATAGCTTGGTCTTTTGAGGATCATCTTTGAAAAACTTAAGCCTTTTCTTGTTATTACATTCTATGTTATTTTTGCCACAAGCTTTACTTGAATTTCCATATAGAATAACATTAATTTTATTTTCATTAACAAGCATAGAATGTAAGCAATTAGAATCATTAGCTTTGGAAAATTTGAAAGATAAGTCCTCAACTTGATTTTCTAAATTAATGCATTTTTCACAAGAAGATGAGGTTTCATATTTCAAAGGCATTTCCTCATTAAGAAAAGCATATTCATTTTTTAAAGTCTCAATTTCATTTTCAATAGAGGAAATATTTTCCAAAGACGATAAGTTTTTCTTTTCTAAATTCAACAAACCATCATACAATTCATTATATGCACTTTGCAACTCATCATAGGAAGGACTATAATTTAGTTTAGAATTATTTATCTCAAAGTCCTTTTTAGCCATATAGGAAGTAGTATCAATTTCTAGGGTACTTGCCTCTTTAAGAGAATCACATTCTTCCTCATCAATTTTGTTTTGCCATGCCTTTTCTTCAAATTGAGCATCATTGTTACCAAGTGGTATTTGGCTTCCTTCAATAGTTTGAGCATCTCTTTGAGGATATTTTTCATGACAAGCTTCCTTCAATGGCATTTGCTCTTCTTGCTTTCTATATACAACTTTATGCACAAAATCATTGTTAGCAAGATAAATAGCATTAAGAGCATCCCATATATCTTTAGCACTAGAGCAGCTTTTAATTTTAGCATAAACTTCATCATTCAAACTACTTCTCAAAATTTGCATAGCTCTAATATTTAAAGAAAAATATTTTTTGTCAAAACTATTCCAAATTTGTTTTGATTTGTAAGTAAATCCATTTAGCACAATATCCCACAAATCCAAATCAATAGATTGCATATAAAACTCTATTCTAGTTTTCCAATAAACAAAATGCACACCATCAAAGAATGGTGGTTTATCAATTTCAAAACCTTCCATTTTGAAAAACTTTCAAGGTTGCTCACAAGTAAGGATCTTTAACTCTAAGCGGTTAAGCTTTTATCAGAGCATGAAGCTCTGATACCACTTGTTAGTCATGGCAACCATTACCCAAGAGGGGGGTTGAATTGGGTATTAAAAATTTTTTCGCAAATGCTCTTAAAATAAATACAAATATTTAAGCTATTAAATAAAAGAGAAAGAATTGCGAGATGAAGAAAGAAAGCTTTAAGAACTGTAAATAAATAAATGTACAATAATATAAAATTGTATAAATAAATGTGCAATAATATAAAATTACGTAAAATAAAGATTGCACAAAATAAAGAGATAAAGAGAAGAAGAGCAGGCACGATATTTACCCTGGTTCAACCACCAACCACTTGTGGTCTACGTCCAGTCCCCGAAACACAGTTCGAGATTTTTCACTATATGTACAAGCTTCAATAGGTGCTTGCAACCTTTACATAAGAGAGCACTTTTCACACACAGGAAAACTCTACCCTTGTGCTAAAGTCTCACTGCAGTGGGATACCTCACCCTTACACAAACCTTAGAGGGATACCTCACCCCCTTTACAAATCTTGAAGGATACCTCACCCTCAATGTAGAAGAACAGAAATATAGATGAAGAAAAACTCTCACTCAGAGTAAATTATACAAATTGAAGTGCTATAGAGCTCTCTAACAATATCTCAGAATTTTACCAAAAGAGCACAGAGAGAAAAAAAGAGAAAGTATACAAGCAGTATTTTAGCACAGTCAGAAAATAAATTCAAGGATTGGTATGTTTTTGCAGCCGTGAGGAGGTCTCTATTTATAGAGCCTCTGATCAGAAATATTCGCTGGGGAAATTGATTACATAATTAATGCAAAATTCGTCACGTATCAATTTCAAAAAGAAGCTAAAAAACGTGGGATATTCGAATACATTACTGTGGTATTCGAATACCACTGATATATATAAAAAAAATGGTTTAAGCTTGGAGTATTCGAATACCTCTTATATCAGTATATAAAAAACAGAAGAAACCCACGTTATTCGAATACCAAACCAAAGTATTCGAATGCCTTTAGCTGAAAACACGTTTGTAAAAGCCTTTTAAAAGGGTGTATTCGAATGCCTCATATGGTATTCGAATACATGTATAAAAATCACATTGTATTCGAATGCCTTAAATGAGTATTCGAATACCTTATTAAAACCACGTTTGGGGAGGCTTTTTCGAAGATTGTATTCGAATGATTCTTAGGTTATTCGAATGCTTTTATTTGAAAACATGATAAACACCTTTAGAAAACAGATTAGGTGATTTCTAATTTTCACAAACTCTTTGATTAATTTAAGAACCTTAATTTGGTTTGTGAGAAAACATGTTTTTAGATCTTTTGACTAAAATACTGAGATATCCTATGAGAGCTCTGTACAAAAAAGATCCTAAGTCCTAAAGCTAAGCTTGAACAACTTGGACTTGATCTTCTCATCATCTCATCATCTCCATATTTGTTATCATCAAAACTCATCATCAATGTTGCATGGTAATCACAACAAATTAATACTATAAGTCTCAATCTCAAATATAATAGGTCTCAATCTAACAAATTAACACCATAAGTATCAACTGACGTTACTCAAACATAATAGGTCTCAATATTAAATAAACTAAACATCATAAGTCAATAAGTGCATAACAAATTAACAACTAACCAATGGAAGTCAGTGTCATCACGCATGTCATATGTATTGACATAATCATTGACTTCACTCTCTATTTTTTTTCATATACTCTTTATTATCTAAAGATTCTAAATGAATTTTTACTAAAAAGAAAAAAAAATATGGGTGGGTTGGGTTTGTGCGGGTTGAACGTGTTCCAACCCACTACCCGACTCACACACTGCGGGTTGAAGTATTTTTCAACTCAACCAAACCTTTATTTTATAAGTTTGTTGGGTCGAAACCCACGAATTCACGAATTGACCCGACCCACTGAATACCCCTATGCACAACTACTATCGAAACACACTTCATCTTGTAATAGGATGTTTGGTTTACTTTCTATTTTTATCATGACTATGTATGTTTTGATTAATATTTATAAAAATAACACATTATTTGTAATATTCTCTATTCCAGTTTGTTTATATAGATAATATAATAATAATTAGATTATTACTTGACTTGCTTGTTTATTTTTTTTCATGTATGTATTAGTTTGTACGTAATGACAACTATACAAAGCATAATTTAAACTTAAAATGACTTGAAAAATAACGTAAATTATTAAATCAATAGAAATAAATATGAAAAACTTATAATTAAGTTACAAATAAATAAAATGAGTTAAATTAATTTTTGATGGCCCAAATAATTGGATTTAATAATTTTAGTAATTTTTCTTAACTTAAAAGTAGCATAGAAATTAGAATAAATAGGATAAAATTATGAAAATAAGTTTATAGATTGAGGAAAATATTTAGATGATTAAAATTTTATAATTCCCTTATGACTTAAGAAAATGAATGAAAATAAATTAGATTAATTATCTATGTTTAGAAATTTATTTAGAATAAAAGAATTAAAGTAATCATTACCTTATGACCAATGAAAATTTGTAACATCCTCTAAAACATATTAGACTTGTAAATAGTTACAGAGGTAGTTTAATACTTGTTTAACATGTCTGCTTAATTTTATGTCAATCTGAGTTAGTTTAGACATTTTGCTGCAACCCGAAAGGTAAAAAGTAGCTTAAAATGACTTAGATATTAGCATAAATGCTCAGCTAATGGAAATAGATGTGAATAATTTATTTCTAAGTTACAAATATGTATTTTGTGATATGGTTAAAGTTTGAGAATAATTGAAGTCAGTTTGATATTTTTAAGCATACTAGTTGTGTATTTTAATGCCAGAATGACTAGTCATAGATATAAAAAATGATGGTTTTGGTGCAACAAGATTTTTTTATGAATCCTGTGATTTATTTTAAACTTGTTGGTTGTAAGAAAACTTGATTTGGAGAAATCTAAGTGTTCTTAGCAGATTGGGAGTATCACTTGGTCACTTAAGTGACCAAGCCTTTCATGTTTTTGTAGGTTCCTTTATATTATTTTCCTTTGTTATTTCTTCATTTTAACTTGTGTTTCACTCTCTTTCTCTAAGCTGTAAACCAGAGGCAGCAGAAGGAGGAAAACAAGGAGGAAAATAGGAAGGAAAGAAGAGGAAATCAAAGATGAAAGGCAAGCTTGTGATCCACTAATCATCACCATCACCATCTTTGCTTCACAAAGTAGGGGATTTTCTATCCATCTTTCCTCTTTATTCATTTTGAATGAAACTAGGGTTCTTGGATGGGAAAATTGGCTTGACAAGCCAAAAATTGTGTTCTTAACTTGGTTCTTGATCCCAATAGTTAAGTTAGAGTGTTTTCAGCTCATTGGAATCCATGGTAGTTTGAGTTGGTTGGGTAGATATCCATAGCTTCTTTGATGAGCTTTTAGGTCATGGATATTTTCTTGGCTTGGTTGAGTTTGAATCCATGTTTGATGAGTTGAGTTAGTGTTTAATGATTCTAATATGTTAGAGAACATTATTAGAGTTAGAAAACACTTAAAATCCAAGTTTGTACGTTTGGGAATGGTTTTGCAGCCAATGGAACAATGGTGAAGTTCCAGGCACTAGGCGCTTAGTCGCCCAGTTTTGGCTGCTTAATCGATGAAGACTAGAGAGTTCCTGTGTAAAGGGCACTTAGTCACCCAGTTTGTGAGCGCTTGATCGCCTGAGGCCAAGAGGTTATTGGGTTCACCGATTAGTCGCTCAAGTTGTGGGCATTAGGCACCCAATGATAGACAAAACAGAGGAGTGTTTCTGCTATAGGGTGCTTAATCGCTAGAAAAATGGGCGCTAAATTGCCCAAGCACAGAAACTCCTAGAGTGTTTTTCTTGGGAAATTAGAGTTCCCTACTTATTAGAATCCTTCATTTTATGCGTTTCTAAGTGTAATGAGACACTAATAGGGGTATTTTCATGGAAGAAATATCTACCTAGCATATATGAGGAGTTCTGATACCTTAGGCATCTTTGAGTTTAAAATGCCTTAGGGTTGTATCTAGGACCTTGCACAACATGAGGTTGTCTTGGAAATCACTTCTGAAGTGATGAAGTAAGGCTCTAGATATGAGGATATTAGTGACATGGTTCTTGCTACTTTGTTGGATAAGTGAGGCTAGGAATTACATGTTCTAGTTTTGCCTTTTACACTAGATTATGAGGATCCTGTGTTCGTTTCAATTGTGAATTGAACTTACTCATGGATATTTGGTTTTCTAACTTGATACTTATTAGTTTCCTATGTACAACCTTAGATGGTGTGCACAACTATATGTCCTGAGAATAAGGTGTTAGATCTAAATTCTCCTTGCATTTATGCTAGTATAGTCAGGGTTACTGGTATAGGTGGTGGAAGTAGTACTCTTACATTGGTGAGGGGAAGGCATCTACCTATTACCATGTGGGATATAGGCTTTTAGGTTTATCATGCTTTGTATATACAATGAACAAAGGTTCTTGGGAAATAAGTAAGTAACTTGTGTTTTCAAAAACTAAAATCTGCATTAGCATTGCATAATCATATTGTTGGGTCTTTGTGTGAGCTTATCACATATCATGACATAAGATATTGCATGGTTGACAATTGTATGGGTGATTGTCTCAGTTGAGTGCTTGGTTGCTCGTTCGATGGTATCTTAGGGTTGTATGGGCTATTCTTTGATATGATTGATTTTCAGATATTCTATTACATAGAGTGTATGTATGTTTTCAGTTTGTTTATTTGTTGCTAAATAAATAACTGCTGGTATAAGTATGCTAATATGAGAATTTTGTGAGTTCTCACCCCTATGTGTTCCTTGTAAATCCAGGTGAATATCCTCCAAAAGAGAAAAAAAGGCAAGAAAAAGAAGAAACATAAGACTTAGTTTAGTTACTTTGTTTCTTTTTGCATCAACTTCTATTTATTTACTTTACTGAATAGTTTATAAAAGCTTATGTATTACAGTATGGCTTGTTAGCCAATGATGTATATATGTGATCTTTTTCATCTTCGTGGCTCTCTATAATGACTGCACAGGTTATTATGGATTTATGTTTTATGCATATTAGAAAGTGACATACTTGATACATTTTATCTTGAAATATTTTGCTTATTTTACGATAATTGTATTAGGGTGTTACAAAATTCATGCACAAAATGTAACCCACTTAGCTTATACGCCTTATTGGTTTGGTATCATGTCTTTATTTTAAGTTGTTTAGAGCTTGATAAGACTTAAACCAATAGAATTGTATGCATGTAGGTTACTTACACACTAAGTTAACAACATATTGGTATGAATTACAACTTGATTGACATTAATTGGCTTAAATTAACATTCTAAACTAATTCTATATATTTCTAAAATATGTTAGGATGCTAGAATGATAAGTTTGAAGATCAAAATTATCCTAGGAGCTAGGAAACCCAATTACACCACCTAGCACCTTAACAACTTAGCTATTAAGTTGTTTCATCTTTACTTCTCTCTCACGCAGCACCACTTGTAACATTCTCTCTAACTAGTTTGTCTTAATTAGGGTTATGGGAGTTTAGAAACTCTTGTAAGAGTTACCTGTTAACTTTAGTGACCTTTTTAAGATAGTTAGGCTATTTTGTTATAACACTTAATGTGAGAAATAACTGTTAATAGCCCAAAGAGTAGTATAAACTGCTTAGATGAGAAAAATAAATATGAATAATTTATTTTTAGTTTACAAATAAATAAAATGTAATGTGGTTAATTTTGGAGAATTAACTAAGTTAGTTTAATATTTTTAGTAACACTAAATGAGTGTTTAAGGGTCAGATTAAATAGGCAGATATCTTGAAAAATTATGAGAATTTGAGAATATATCAAGTAAAGAATGAAGAATTTACTGATAATGAGAATATGTTAAGGTGCATACTAGTAAGATTATTAGTTCATTCTCTTAAGGTTTAATGTAACAGAAGGAAGAGTAATAGAACTTCAGTGATAGTTTTAGATGTATAAAAGATTATGAAATGATGGGAATAAGATTGAGATAAATCCTAGAATTTTTCATAACACCTATGGAATTTAGTAAACTTGGATTGGTAACATCAAAATATTCCTAAGAGATATAAAATTTCTAGCAAAATATCAAGTCCATCCTTATCTCTCCACCGTCCCTCATCCATTCATCTTTATCTTTGAATTTCTTTCATTTTTCTCTCATTTCTCACGTCTGGTGCATCAGAAAGGGAAAAGAAGAGAAAAGGGAAAGGAAAGAAAGAAGAGAAGAAGGAAAGGAAGAAGGAAGAGGATGAGAAACTAAGGAGGAACAAGAGGAAAGCTTGAGCATCAATTACACCACTTGAGGTAGGGGTGTTTGCTTTTGCTTATCTCTTTTCCAATTTACTTCTTGATATTTGGTGCATGATTAGTTTAGTGAAAATGAGTTTGAGAGGGATTCAATAGTTTTAGTGTTTGAATCTTGTTTTCTATGGTTGAAAATGGTATGTAATGAGTTGAGACATGCATACCAGTGGATTAAAGTACATGAGCATCCGTGAAACTCCATAATCTTGTGTTGAAGAAATATAGGTTTTTGAGATGAAAGATGTAACAGCCTAATATTTGCTACCCAAATATATTGTCATATAAATGAATAACCCAATATTGACCCTGCTACTACTAACATACATCAACGTTTAACCCATATCATTCATATATAATGAGTAAATATAGAGAGCTACGATAGCAAAAGTTATATATATACATCACAGCCTCAAGGGCATACTGTTATACATAACCTGAAACAACTAAGCACATATAAAACATATATAAGCTCAGCTCAAAACAGCATCTATACTATGCTAGTCTTCATACATCTTCTTCTTCCCTTTAGAAGAGCTCGTACCTGGATTTACATGGTAATACAATCGGGGTGAGAAAACATATCTCAGTAGAAGTATTCCAATACCAGCATATACACATATATGTACAATCAGATAATATCACAATTATCAAGTTGACACTTCAATCATGGAAGCAACAACACTTCATCTCAACAACAAGCAATCGCCCATACAATTGCAATGCATGAATATGTCATGATAGCAACCGCCCATACAATCGCAATGTTATGCTTAATTATGACTAATGATTATGTCTATGCAATTTTCTAAGTATGGAAGTGAATAATGTATGATACCACATCCAGGACCTCCAATCCCATGGTAATGTCATGAATGCATGAAACATGAACAAAGTAATGGAAGTCCATAGTTTCATCCATAACCTTGAACAAGCACTGAAATCCCATCCAGTAAACATTATTATCCCAAAGGAAATCCACCCCCCCGAGTAGTGAAGTCCCATCAACTACACAGTTATCGATAACGAACAAGGAAGTCCATCCTTAAGAATTTCACTATATTAGGAAGGTTACCACGTGCCTTACCTGATATAGAACACTCACTTTCACGGGGCTCACACCTTTCAAAAAGGCAAATCATACCATTAAGTATATCATCAGGTCTAATTAACTTCTCATAATTAGCATTAAAAACCTCAATAGGTTTCATGAACATCTCATGCAATACAATTACTAATTACTTCCCATAACTAGTTTTCGCAATTGATTTATATGCATTCCAAATTCATTTCACAAATAAATCATCAAATACTTTTAGAAGTACCTTATCACTCTTAAAAGAGTATACACAAATAATTCCCACACTTAGGGAAACTCAATTCCTCGATTCCATCATAATACAAATTATATGTATATATATAATCATGTCTAATTACCTCCCGTAATTAGCATTTCAAGTTAACTTGACTTAATACATTTCCACTTCATCAATTACTCCTATTAGAGTTTCAACATATTCTACTAGGCATAAACAAAGTATCCTAGCAATTAGGAACCTCAAAATATCAAAATAAAGATTCTGATGAAATCTATTCTGGGCATCTAGGCGCCCTATCCTTGCCTATGGCATTCCACCACACTATGGAAGCCTAAGGTGTTCCAACATATTACCCCTTGATAATCCACCCTACTATGGTTATCTAAGGTCCCTCTAAGGCTTCTAGCCTTATAAAATGCCAAAACATTCATTTCCTACCCAAAAACATATTCTGTTCAAATTCAACCTTTGACCTTTGTATAGTAAAATAAGCATAACTTGAGCTACGGTTATCGAAATGATATGATTTCAGTGGCGTTGGAAAGATAAGAGAAAGAGATAAAACTTTCATGAATATCACAAAAGCTAATTCTCATTACAGAAGACACGACGTATCAAAATACACGGCTGTGTAATTTTACACTGCCCTGGCCGTGTTTTCATGCATCAGGAAAATTTCTGGCAGAGAGGTACACGACCTAGGCCGTGTAATCTCACACGGGCCGTGTAACTGAACCAGAAACATGGCAGAAGCTCTCCTACATGATGCTACTATTCCTTTGGCCATTTTCCATGGATTTTGGCTACTCCAACTTAGTTTCTAAGTGATTTCAAGTCTCAAACATGTTCACAAACAAGAAAGAAACTTAAAACACCAATTCACAACACAATTTTTTTATTCTTGGATTAAATCATCCATTTACACCCTAAAACTCCAATTCCTTCACAAATGGCATTCAAGGGTATTCAAGTAATGAAGAACTGTTATATTGCCTCTAGCAACCTAAAAACATACTATTCTTAAGCTTTCTAACAAAATTCATGCATTTACTAACATAAACACAATTCTCACACTTCAAAACCCCACATCCTCCATCAAGTCCCCATAAACCCAATGAAGAAGATGAAGTCATGAAGTAACACATATTTTGCCCCTACCTCAAGATCAAGATGATGAGAATGAAGCAAGGCTTTCACTTGGATCCTCCCCTTCCTTCTTCTCCTTCTCTCTTCTTTCTTTTCTCTTCTTTTTTCTCATGTTTTCAGCCTCTCTATTTTTCTGCTTCTCTATTTTTCTATTCGGTTCTTATCCCTCAAAAATCCCCACTGTGGGATATTTCAAGAAGAGAAATCCCTTTTGAATTCTCTTAGTTGGGTACTAAAACTCTGATCTACTAAGAACACTCAAACTTCTCCAAATCTGATTTCGTAGCTTCCAACAGATTCAAAATAAATCTTAAGATCCATTAAAAATTTTGTTTCACCAAAAACTGATATTTCCATATCAGCTAGGGGTCAATCCGGCACTAAAACACACTACCAGTATGCTCAAAAATGCCAAACTAACTCCGAAAATTCTTAAACTTTAACTGTGGCATAGTTCCCACATTTGTGACTTGAAAACAAACTCTCCACACTTATTTCCACTAACTAAGCAATTTAAGCTACTTCCAAAGCAAATAACAGCTATATTTCTCACTTAGCGTTACAGCAAAGTGCACTAACGCTCGTCAATCTTCCATTGTTAGGGCACGGGTAGAGGCCAATAATTTTGAATTAAAGACATCACAAACGTGCTCAGAAAGTCACAAAACTTCACAGACATGTTAAGTAAGTATTAGGCTACCTCTGTAACCATATACAAGCCTAACATGATTTTCTAGGGTATTACAAAAGACTTAGCATATTTGTTATTGTGTCACTAATTAAGTGATTTGAGAATATGTATGAGAGTTTTAGTTTCTTTAGAGACCAAGTATGAGTTAGAAATCATCTAAGACTTGTGTTTGAGAATCAAGAATTGGTTAGAAACTCAATAGAACATGGCATCTAAGTGATGTTGGGCACTTAAGTACCCAGAAGTTGGGCGCTTAATCGCTCATGGCTAGAGGGCTTCAGTGTGTTGGGCACCTAAGCGCCCAAAGAGTGAGTGCCTAAGCGCATAAAACCAAAAGGCTCTGGTGTTGAGCAAATAATTGCTTAGAAGTTGGGTGGCAATAGCAGATGAAACATGGGAGATTTTCTGTCATGGAGCACCTAAGTGCCCAGAAAGTGAGCACTTAAGCACCCAGAAAATGAGTGCTTAAGCGCCCAGATATAGAACTCCCTAGGCATTTTATTTTGAGGAATTATGTAACATCCTAAATACTAGTGCTAATGACATGTCCAAGATAATGCATTTGTAGTTAGGATTAGGTATGTCAGTTTGATACCAATAACAAAATTTGTGAAAATATTTATAACATATACGAAAATATGATCCTGATGCGAGTGTAATTATATCCATATATCGAAAGGATCTTTATACAAATACATTCATGTAATACAAATACTACATTATACGCCTTCATGGCAATACCTAAACAAATTCTACACAATACTTTTCTAGCATTTACAACTAAACTCTTTCTTCAGAATTTCGATCTTCTCTTATGCTTACTGATGCCTTCATTATCCCTAGAAATAATACGGAAAATACAAACATGCAGGGGTGAGAATTCAAAGAATTCCTAATAGTTTCATAAAAACGTGTCATCGTAATACTTCCAGTTGTTTCGAGAAAAACACATTTTTATTTAAAACTCAATATATATATATATATATAAAAGTTAGAAATGTGACAAATTGTCAAATCTAATTATTTCTCTTCCCGAAACAGAGGTTCAATTATTATCCTTTATAAAATTCAATTGCACAATCAAATGAATCATAAAGTATCAAATCAAATTCTTTATCAAATCATTTACAAAAGCAAATCAAGTACCATAACTAGTCATATATAATATCCATCAAACTTATTCATTCTTCATAATAAAACATAAAATAACAAATCAAATCAATAATCGTATCTCATCATATATCACAACAATCTATTCATCTTTTTTTATCATTCTATACAAGTCACAAATATCATCATATCTCTCTTTTCATCATTCTTCAAGTTTCATAAATCATCATATCTCATTCTTCAATAATTCTTATCATTATTCAAAAGGTATAGAGGGAATATTCATTCTCATAATACCATTCCATTCGCATTCTCTTAGTAAGTGAGGGAATATCCTTCCTCTCGATACCATTCCATTCTCATTCATATACATTTAGTAGGTGAGGAAATGTCTATCCTCACAATACCATTCCATTCATATTCACTTGGTAGAAGTCTACTTTCAAGTTAGTGCACTTTAACCTATTCATGACCATTTCTTAGTCACACAGAACTACTCCACATTTAGGGTAACCCAAACCACAACTTATGAGGGAATGTCCATCCTCATTTCAGAGTTGTGGGTATGAGGGAATGTTCGTCCTCATGTACTATGATAGGGAGGGAATGTCTATCCTCAACCTATCTTTATCCTAGGATCACCTCTACCAACTAGGAAGAACTTGAGTGAAGAAGAAGAAGAAATCATCCACCCTCAACCTCAACTACTCTAGAAGGGAGAGAATGTTCATACTCATGCTTCCGTTCTAACCTAGGATGATGATCCTTTCCTTATACTGTCATCCATCTAAGATTGCCTCTAGTAGAAGAGGGAATGTTCATCATCAACTACTTTTCACCTAGTGAAGACTCAGGTAAAGAGGGAGGGAATGTCCATCCTCAACCTCGATAGCTCTGGTGGTAAATGAATGTCCATCTTTACCTACCATTCTCCAAGTCTCACCCCAAGTTCAAGGATAATCCTAGATAATGGGCTACCCTTATCATTTATTCAATATTCTTGTTATTCATTATCTTGATCATCAAATTCATTATACATGCATTATTACGCTTCTCAGTAATGATTATCATTCTTTCCATACAAGGTATATAAAATAATTCACAACATAAGTAATTTAATTCATCATTAATTCTCAATTCATAACATAATGTCTTTTATAAAACAATGTGTCATTCAGATATTTCACACAAGATATACAATCATAGAATAATTCTTCATATTATTATTCATCATATGTATACATCATAATACTATGCATTTCATTTCACATCTATATTCAATATATATTCATCTCCAAATCATAATTCTTCATTAACAAACTTGTATAAAATCATACTTTTCATTAATTACTCATGCTTATCTTCATCTAAGATATCATAAAATAGCATCATATTGCATTAAAAGTCTTGCTTTCATGTAACAACATAACAATTAAAATTCTTCTAGTTGGGTGCTTGGCACTGGGCACTCAGGCACCAGAAAATGCCCTATTTCATTCAACCGCTAGCACTCAGGTGCTAGCCCTCCAATGCTCAGGCGCCTAGCGTGTAATAGCACGTAGAAAGCTTCTGGGCACTGGGCACTTGGGCGCCCAACCGTTGGCGCCTAGGCGCCCATGCACCAGAATGCCACCCCTATTTTGGTTGGTTTTCATAGTAAATTCTAACATCTCAAACAATGATTCTAAATTGTTTTCCATCTCATAAACAATCTTTATACTATCTAAAAACATTCTCAAATAATCTTAAATCCAATGACATAATGAATCAATAACCAAAATCTACAAACCACTCATTCAAACTCAAATCCATTTCTAAACTCAAAATCATGAAAACCATTCAAGTCCATTTTCAAACTCATACATGCTATTCATAAGCATGAAAATGAGAATAACAAAAGATAGGAGAAGAAAAACAATCCCCCTACCTTCCTTCCTTTAGCTTCTTGAAGCTTGCTTCTTCTTTTTCTTCTTTCTTTCTTTCTTTTCCTGCTTCTCATCTTCTCCCCTTGGCTCCCTTTTTCTTTCTCTCTTTTTTTCTTCTTCGACTGTAGCTGGTTCGTGAGAGAGAGAATAGAAAATGAGATGAAAGGAAAAAGTCAAATAGATAAAGATGAAGAGAGAAAGAGAGAGGTGATGGGAGAAAAAATGAAGATAAAAGTATGTTGAAACTTCTGTATCTCTTAGAAATACTTTAATATTCCAAAACCAAGTTTTTCAACTTCCAAAAGTGTCCTAGAAAATCATAGGTCTCAACTAATTTCTTATATCCATATTTTCATAATTTTTCATATACTACTATTTATCAATTAAGCTTCATTATTCTTTTTTAAGCTAAATCATACTTAAGAACGAAGCAAATGAGCCTACTGATATTCACCTCAATTGGTATTATTTACCAAAATATTCTCCATTTATATCTGATGTCTCCATCACAATTTTCCTGATTTTCTGAACTATTCAATTGTCCAATCGGTTCTCTAATCTCTTATTTGATATTGCTAAAAATACTAAATCAATTTAATTAATTTTTCAAAAATTATTATAACTCTTCCCAATTACTTATAACCCAGAAATAAATTTTTCATATTTTTTTTCTGTCATATCAACTATTTATGTTGAAATCTTAGCTAATTCTAACACTCGGTGTTATAGAATTAGGCTCAATCTAGTCTAGAAGGTTACCCGAATTAACAGATAACTCTTATCGGAGTTACTAAACTTTTATAACCCTAATTAAGATTTATTAGGGTAGGGAGGATGTTACAAATTGGAGTTCCTTACTAGTTAGGATCTTTTATGCATGCCTTTTTGTGTGTGTTAAGACACTACTAGGGATATTTTATGAATGAAATATCTACTTAGCACATGTGTAAAAGAGTAGGACTTTATACATCCAATAGTAATGGATTGACATAGGTAAGGTGCTGATCATTGAAGAACAATGATGCTGCACTTGATATCATTTGCTATTCCTACATAGAGTAACCTTATATGATGTGCATAATTATTTGACCAGAGAATTATAGGAAATGATCCTTGATAAAGAAAGAGATTCTCAATTCTAAAGCTGGGATTTCTCAAATAGGGTCCTTATCATAGATGGGAATTTTAGGAGTTGATCCTCGATGGGGAGGAGTATCCTAAATTCCTAGTATGAGATTTCCCAATATAGTTCTCATAAATAAGGTCAGGGTTACTAGTTTTATGTAGTGGAACCAGTACACTCACAATTGTGAGTAGGAACCAGTCCACTCATTACCAGGTAGTACAAGGATGTCATTTTTTTCTCTCTACAATTATAAAGAGAATGGGGAATATGCAAGTGACACAAAATTACACAAATATAATCACATTTCATTTTACAAACATTATTTTAGGACATTGCATAGACATGAGCATATGGCATACATAAGTATTTACATTTCAAAGACAATTATATGAGCGATTGTCTTATCTTTGAATGAGGTTAGTTTAGGGGTTATAGATTGGCTTAGTGAATGTTTGCATAGTGTTAAATGTGAATATTCCAGTGGTGGTGAGTAGTAGCTCATTTACCTGTTGCAAATCTTAATCCTTTGTTAGCTAGTTTAAATATTAGTGAATGTTTAATTAAGTAATAATTGAACATTCTGCCTCAAGAAGAGAAATGAACAATTTTTGGGTTTTTCCACCTTTTTAAGGTATAAGTTGAGTTTTATAATCAGTTTTTCCCCGAAGCAGCTGGAGTTAGCATGATGACAGTTATGTGTATTTTATTAATGAGAATTTGTGGATTCTCACCCTATTTTTTTATTTCCATGTTAAATCCAGGACGAGACTCTTCTAAGGGGAAGAAGAAGAAGCGAATAGAATAGATAGTTTTTATTTACTTTTGAGCAAAGCATGTATAATATTATATTTGCTTTGGTTTGTATAAAGGTTTATTACACTATGCCCTTTAAGGCTAATGTTGTATATATAAGATCTTTTCTTTCCCTCTTGGCTCTTTATAATAACGTGTAAGATTATTATGAATCTAGTTTAATGTTTTTAGTTTGGAAGTGACATGATTAATATTGTATATTATTGTATATTCAGTATATATTAAGGTATTACTATTACGATATTACACCACTCACACACTACACTTACTCAACACTTCATTCTCTTCTCTCTCTCAGTGAAGAACACTGCCAAACAGCCATGGAAGCTCAACTTTGAGCTCTTGCATGAGGGATCAAAGGTGCTCAAATCACTTTGTTTAAGTTGAAGAAAATCTTCATCATTTTCTCATCTTCCTTTTCCATATATTAGATCTTCAAACCTTTCTCACCCTTGTTCTATTGAATGATGATCATACATATTGAATTGAAATTTTGATGACTTTCCTATGGGGGTGTTCGCGAGTTTGGTGGGTAAGGGGTAGGATTAGATTGTGTATTTTCCTACTCTATATTGATTCCTTTAGCATATGAGCTATTGTGATCTTGAATCCATGTTTGCTTGTTAAATTGGTAAAAACTTGGGTGGATTTTGGTGGAGCCATGACTGTAGGTCATGGTGGAGACTTGCACCATGAGAGGCAATTTCTATAAGTTATCATATTGTTATTGTTTGATTATGATTAATTAGGATTGTTATATGTCAATTTGGATGGGTAGTTTGAGAATGAAGTCTCGGGTTCATGGTGGATTAAGGGTGGAAATGAGTAATTTGCATTTATATCTTATTGGGTCAATCATTTTTTAATGTATGCTAAGCTTGATTAAGATAATTGAATTGTTAAATGATTAGGTGGTGTAGTAGGGTGTTTGGCCAGGGGTTAAGAGATGAGGAATAATGACAATTGTGCTAATTGGGACAAGTTAGAAAAGTGTACATTGATTTGGTAAGGAGTGAACTTAATTTTGATTGGAAAATGGAATAGAATTGGATAAATTGAGTTTCGATTAATGAATAGACCATGGCCTATACCTAGGCCACTAACCTTAATTTGTAATGGTTAAGGGCTCTAGTTGTAAGTCGATTATAGGTAAATAAGTTAAATTGAACTTAGCTTAAACCCTTTGTAACTAATTAAAGTGCTTAAGGGTAAATTAGGGGAGTTATAGTAATTTGAATCTAAATTTTAGTAATAAAGTATACTCTAGAAATTAAATGAGTCTTGGAGTTGGTATAGAGGCTTGTAACATCAATTTGACATGTATGGTGGTGCTTGGTCTTTGGCTATGGTGCACCTATATAAATGATTATGCTGTTTTAAATTACTTATTTATGAACAATTCATAAAAAATATAAGAGATGTGGAATTTCTTAGAGCATGATTAAGTAATTTGAAATCATTGTAATTGGTAATTGATATGCTAAAAAAATATGATATTGGTTGATTTGGACGAGAGCCATGCCTCATGTTTTGCAATGATTTTTGTGATATATACATTGCTCTCATTATGCATGGTAGTGAAATTGTAAAGTTATTATGATTTGAAGATGTACTGAATTTGATATGCTCCTTTGAATTGTTAAAAGTGAGTCAGAAATTGAATTGCAATGGAAAAGTGCATCCTTTAGTGCTCAGTAATTAAAAGATGTGGAAATGATCCTCGTACCTAAGGTGATCCTTATGTGTTGTTACTAGGCCATTGTTACTAGGGATAGTGTTGTATGATTACGTAGTATCATGTATAGGATGAGCTCAGACCTGATAAGCAGATTATCACCAAGTGTAGGTTGAGCATGAGATTCCCTACTTATTGAGAAGGGCATAGGTCCAAGGAATAAGGCTATGGACAGATAATGAATTAAATGAGCATTGTGAGGCAATTAAAAAGGCATTGTATTGTACTTGTATAGCATATAAAGCATATGCCATTATTCTGTGAAATACTGCTATATTATGCCAATATTATGATAACGACTGTTAGCATTTTGATTTATTTGTATAAGTTCTATGAAATTTCTATGAAATTTTGAATGTTCTGCCATAGTTCTATTTGTTTCTGTTTGATTTCTGGTTACTCTATTTATATTTTGTGAATTTTCTGAGTAGATGTATGCTGATATAAATTATTGAAATGAACCTCTGCCTCGAGGATGATAATTTGTTTTGGCTTTTGCCACCATGTTAAGACTTTTTTGTATACCGTTGCGAAAACTTCAAACCAGCTGAATTATCATGATGACACCTTGTATGTTAGAATTACTAAATTCTCACCTTGCTATTTATTTCCATGATATTCCAACACCTAACACATATGCCGCTTAAAGATGCCACTGCAAACCATTATTAGGAGCCTACTGAGAGCTGGTGGGTGTATGACCCCAAGACAGACACCTATATAGTTTACATGAATGTGAGATTGTATATACATTATTCTCCTTGGGTTATTATCCTCTTCCTCACCTCTAACTCTACTATCATATGACATATCGTTGTTACCTTATCTTACTTTTGTAATAAGCATACTATAGGATGTGGTACTTTATAGTTATTTTTGTATACCATATTTGTCCTTAAATGTATAGCAGATGTAGGTATGCTAATTAGTTTGCTTGTAGAGATGACTTTGACTCTAACTCTAATGTTGTATGATGTAGTGGGTGTAATATCCTTAGTAACCTGTTAGACTTGTATATGATTACAAAAGGTAGCATATTACTTGCTTAACATGTCTGTGAAGTTTTGTGACAACCTGAGTTCATTTAGGCACTTAGTTGCAACCTAGAAGTTGAAAAATAGCTTAAAATGACTCAGATAATGGCTTTAAAGGCTAAGTTGAGGGAAACAGGTATGGATAACTTGTTTCTAGGTCACAAATGAGTTAAGTAAGATGCAGTTAAAGTTTTAAGTTAATCTGAGTTAGTTTTGTATTTTTAGGCATACTGGTTGTGCTTTTAATGTTGGATTCACTAGCAACAAATATGAAAAATCATGAAAATAATGGAACAATAATTTAGATGAATCCTAGTATTTATTCTAAAGTTGTTGGAAGTTAAGAAACTTGAATTAGCATAATTCGAGTGTCCTTAGCATATGTAAGTTTCAGCACAGAAACTTAAGTTAGTTTCCCTTTTCTATTTCTCTCCCATTCTCTCGGCTGAGAACAAAAACATAGAAAGAAAGAAACGAAGGAAGAGAAGAGAAGGAGAAAGAGGAGAGGAAGACCAAGTAAGAGGATCAAAGCTTGAAGATCTTCATCTACATCAAGAGGTAAGGGGTTTCTCTTCATCTTTCTCCTTAGTTCATCTTGATTGAACCTAGGTTTTCTATGAATAGAAATAGGGGTTTGGATAGCCAAATTTAGATTCTTCGCTTGGTTCTCTTTTCCAAGGACTAGGTTAGGATAGTTTAAGCTTAATAAATGTAAGATGACCTTTTATGGCTTAAGATCAACCATTAAGATTCATAGATTAGGAGTTTGGATAATGGTTGGAGTTATATGATTTTGAACCTAAATCTATGCCTAAGTGAATCCATAGGTTGTAAAAGAGTTACAATAAGTTTAGAGACCTAAATTGGTGCTAGAAATCATAAGAAAACCGATATTGGATGATTATAAGTGAGAAAAGAACTATGGGAACAGTCCCTGATTCTGCAAGGCGCGTTGCGGCGTGAGAAGGTCACACCGAGGCATGAGGTTGAATGTTCATAGTGCGTTGCGTCATGCCAGACGTCGTGTCGCGACGTGCTGCTCTTGGCCTGTTGAGGAACTGAACTCGAGGCTAGGGCGCGCGGCATGCCCAGTCTTGTGCCGCGGCATGAGGCCTTGGAACTTGTCAAAATATCATTTTTGATGTTTTGAAGTTCCTAGCTAGATGAAATCATTTATATATGTTTTCTAAGGTGTGTGAGGACACAAATAAAGATATTTTTAAGAGGAAAAGTATCACCTAGTAAGTATGATAAAACTTAAGCCTTTGAGCATCCTAAAGTGAAGGATTGCCCTAGGTAAGGACGTAGCATCTTAGGCAACTCAGTGCTACATTAGATATCACTCAAGATATGATGAGATGGTGCATTACAGACGATGATACTATGATGGATTGTAGTATTCACTCTAGTAAGGATAAGAAAGGTATGAGCCTTATGATATCCAAGAGTAGTGGATCACCTTGGGAGGGTACCTAGAACCTTAAGCAACCTCTAGAACCTTAAGCAACAAAGATTTGCGAGTGAGAACCACTCCCGAGTTAGATTCGCTTGAGTGGAGATAAGGTTATGTATTTAGTTCCAAAGAGGGAATGTTATGTACTAAGTCTCTAGTTAAACGGAACCTTGTACATTATCGAATACACAAAAGGATGAGTTGAGACTAGTAAGCTTGTCATGGATGAGTTAAGACTAGTAAGCTTGTCATATCCATGAGAGTAGTTAGATATGCAAAGTTCTAGAGAAATGTTCATTTGTTTCCTTAAACATGGTTGGAATGAAGCATTAGTTGAGATAAACTCTTTGACTAGGATGAGTTGAGTATATAGGAATGTTAAGGTGGTGTTTATGTAAGAGGTAAACATAACACTGCGCTTTCCACACATTAGTTAGTTAATCTAGTATGTATGTGAAAGCTAAGAACCTTAGTACAACCAAGAGTAATGGTTTGCCATAGGTAAGTATCTAACACCTTAGCAACTTAGTGTTGCATAGAAATCACTTAAAAGGTAATGAGTGATGAGGTGATGTTTAGATAGATGTAAGGGGAATGGTTTGGTAAGGTTATTCCTTGTGAGTATCCTTCGATGTGTACATCATTAAGGTCAAGGGAGATAAGTGAAAAATCCAAGAGACGCTCTTTGAGTAAGGATGAAGCCTGAACTTCTCGATAGTGCTAGGATACGTGTATTGTGAAGATGAGCTTTCCCTCTCTTTACCACAGGATATACAAGAAGCCAGGATTCCTAGTAAAATATCTTGGTTCTTTAGTGATCTAAGTATGTATGTATGATGTTTTAGCTTGCTCTTCCAATGTATGGTAGCCTAAGATGTGTACAATAGATGTACTATCATTTGGCCAGAAGGGATGAAATTAGAAGTTCCTTTGGGAATAAGTTATTCTTGACAAAGAGCTAAGGGTTACAAGTATAAAGGGGTTGCAATTCTTCCTCCCTACCATAGCAGCTTACATGGAATGTTCAGGTTCCTGGAATGAGCAGGTATTCTTGGTTTTCAAAATAAAACTCTACATGTATTTCAAAACAAAACCTTGCATAAGCATATCTTTAGGACATTT
The DNA here is from genome assembly GCA_029884595.1 of Ormosia semicastrata. Taxonomy (NCBI): domain Eukaryota; kingdom Viridiplantae; phylum Streptophyta; class Magnoliopsida; order Fabales; family Fabaceae; genus Ormosia; species Ormosia semicastrata. The sequence goes on along the minus strand of JAQQTO010000048.1, from coordinate 34,267,553 downwards.
CTTAGGCATAACCATATTGCATATCATTAACATTGCATTTTAAGACAGTTGTATGGGCAATTGTCTGTTGCTGTTGATATTTACAATTGTATAGGCAATTATTTATATTTAACGGTATGTAAGCTATCGGTTTAGACTACACTACAAGGTAGTGTGCAGTTATGAGAATTAGTGGAGGAAACTTCTATGATGGTAGTTATATCAATTGTTATTTTTGTTATACACTGTTATAGTTAAATGGTATTGGAATTGCTTTTACCGAGAATTGTAATTCTCACCCTAATTGTTCTTTCATGTAAATCCAGGTACAGACCTTGCTACGGGAAAGAAGGTGAAGCATAAAGACTAATATAATTTTTATATGCTTTAGTAGACAAACCTTATGTAAAAAGTTTATATTTGCTTTGTAAGTTTTAAATATATGTATTACAATATGTCCTTCTGTGGCTAGTGTTATATATATATGTATGAGTTTAAGTTTTTCGCAATCTCTCAAGGCTTTCTATAATTACTTGATTGTGATTATGGATTTATGTTAGTATGTATTATGTAGAAGTGACATCTCTAGTGTTGTATATCTTTATATATTTATGATATATCTATATGTCTGTATTAGGATGTTATAGTGGAACTGCATGTATAAGGTCATGACACCCTTAACTTTACTTTATTATACTTTATTTTGCATGCATGTATGATGTAATATCATTTCTAAATTAAATTCTTATATATATATATATATATATATATATATATATATATATATATATATATATGACAATATTTAAATTATGTTTTGTATTCATAAGATATGTGTGCAATTTATTAAATTGTTATTAGAGATATACGTGACATTAAAATTTTTTATGTACAAATTGAATTATTTGTTTACAGTGAGTCCAAAAGAATGACAGAAGATTTTCTAGAATGCTGGAAATTGTGAAAAACATTTATAAGGTATGTTACATGGAAATTAAGAAAAATGGAGAAAAATAAAACTCTAAAACCCTAAGTAATTATACTAGCTAAATTGGTTAGTTGTTTAGTTAGTTTATGAAACTAGATTGATAACTTAGTTAGGTTAGTTTAGTTAGAGTAACTAAGTTATCATGACTTAAATAAAAACCAATGAGAAGTTAGACATTTGGTAGGCTTTCTATTGGTTAGAAAATTGGAGGAGGAACACTTGGTTCATTTGTGATTGGTTGGCTAGAAAATATAAAAGAAAAAGAATTGAAGAAAAAAAAAGATGAACACTTCATGAAGAACTAGGAGCTTTGGCCAAGCAAGGGATGAGAGGAGAAAAGAAGGAAAAAATTGAAGAAAAAGGAGAAACAATAAGAAGAAGAAGGAACAAGGGTTCTCAAGTCCATCCACTAAGTGATTAATCTAAGAACATCACCTTTTTCATCTTAGTTTCATTTAACTTTGAGGTAGGGAGTCATATTTTTTTTGTAAATTTTCTTGAGTTGTTCTTGTTTTAAAAGTGTTCTAGTATGCTTCTTTATCATGCTTATGAATCATAGAAGCTTTATTTATGATTATTTTATTGGATTGGAACCCTAGGTTAGTAAGACCTCATGTTGTGATCTTGAGTTTTGTTTGAATCTCTATGGAAGATTAGTGGAGAATAAGGTTGTTGATGAAGGAAGAATCATATGATTGATGTTAATTTTGTGGAAATATGGTCAAGTGACAAAGATATAAGAATTAGGGTTTAATCCAAATCAATTTGGGGATTTTGGTTTAATCTTTAATTTAAAGTGGAATTGATGTTAGAAATGGATTCTTGGTCCTAGAAATGGCCTAGAAATGATGAGAATGAAAAGAAAATATTCCTAGTCACCAAATGATGAATTCGGTCAAGCATAGTAATTAGAGTTAAATTTGCTTGTTGATGAAATATATATTTCTTTTTATTATCATAATTATAGAAATAAATGATATGAATTTTATTGATGTTGGAGTTGTGATTAAACGGTTGATTATGTTAATGTCACAAAGTATGAACTATTGATGTTGTTTATGTGAAAGAATGATACTTAAAGTTGTGACATTTTATTATGTGACATTTACCCTAAAGATATGACATCAATGTGAAGAAGAAAAGAATATAATGATTGTTAAGTCTATTAAGATCTGTTCGTGGGATAAGAGGAATCTTTGAGATTTGTCCTTGGGTTAAGCAAAATCTTAATAGAAAGTATTGTCTTCTAGAACCTATTAAGGTGGCCATGAACTAAGAGGAATCTTTAAGATTTGTCCTAGGGCTAAGTGTGCTTAATGAGAAGTCTTACATTAAGTCAACTCCATTTAAGTTAGGGGTATCCTTAAAAAGTATGAGATCTCAATTAAGATAATGGTCAATGTGAGCAAGAAGAGAAAAGTAATGTATAATGGAATGTGAAATGATTTTATATTAATGTGATGGTTAAGTTATGTTATTATGTTTGATTATATTTAGAAATTAATTTTAAAGTATTATTATATAATTATGTATGATGTTTTGTATGGAAAAATATTTTCTGCAGTGAATGCAACTGGACAAAGCATAGTTCATGTAATTGGCATTGATTAAAGAATTGATTTTAATGATTACAAACAAGAAAGGATGGATGTGCATTAATCAAGCTCCAACAATATTCAAGAGTAACTTTTATAGTTTAGATCATGTGTTAAGGTATTTAACGAATCTCACTAAGCTCAAATATGTTTTCAAATATTTACAAATGGTTTTTCACATGTCATATTGCGCAAAAAACATGTTTTGAAAAGCTAATCAGGGTGGTAGTTCAAATCTATGGAAAATAGCCAAGTTTGTGTTTTGCAAAACTGACATTTAGTTACTCTTTTGATCATATCTTTCAAAATAATTTGATTTTTACTTTAAAACTTATTTCATATGAAAATAAACTCAAAGATCTTTCCAAGGAGTGGTTATTTGCTTAAAACGGATAAGAAATCAAGAAGTTATGACCATTTAAAGTCAGAGGTTATTTCTTGAAAGGCCTAACCAATTAGGAAGTTTGCCTAACCGATTATTTTACAAGATAGAGGCATTGCCTCTTCATTCATAAAGGCCCTAACCGATTAGGGCTCATTGCCTAACCGGTTAGTAGTGTTTTAAATGGAACGTGAATAAATTTTTTAAAAGGAGCCTAACCGATTAGGACTAATTGCCTAACCTGTAACACCCCTAGATTTAATAACCATGGCACAATCGTCATTATACCACGGTCACTAAATTTTTGGGGTTCTACAACTCAAATAACAAGTTTCACAAAATAAATCATTGTGTATATAAAGAAATTAGGAGCCACGAATGCATAGTTACACATACTGTCATTTGAAAAATATAATTTAACAAGATATACTCAAATTACAGCACATACTACTAGATAATTACCTCAAAGCTGTACATATACTCAAAAGAACCATTATATAGGTAATGTGAAAGAAAATATAAACTACCCACAATGAAATCCAAGACTAAGGAGTTGGGCACTCCATCGGATCCCGAATGCGTAAGGCAACTCCACATGCACTGATGTAGTGAGAATTAGGATAGGATCTTCAATTGCAGTCCTCTTCACGGTCAATGTCAGATCCTCATAATACCATTTACGCTCGTCGGCCTAGTCGACTCGCCAAGCATTGGCACCCTCGGTGAACTCAATCATGATGAAACCAATAGAGCCCCTTCTTATTGCCCCCACCGAACGCAGGAGATCAAACCAAGTAAAAACTAGGAGATTCAACATCGTCCCCTTTACCGTCTTTAACCCAAAAGGTCACATAGAACAAGAATAGTGCAAGCAAGAGGTGAAATATCCTACATCATTACCAATGTGGCAACAAAGGAACATAACACGAATGACGAAGTCATTTCATACATATAGATATTGTAGATAATTTCAAGTTATCAATTTCACACACACACACACATATATATATATATCATCAAAAGAGCATATTCCACAATAATTAGGATAATTAACAGCACTATTATTAACAGATATCCACCATAGATATATAGACAATGATTATGTCACCATAATATGTATGTTGACCATGCCATGACAATACGTGAATTGACTATCCTCATGTACAATGTACTCATTGCCTACTCTATGGAGCTAGACAAAAACATTCGGAGAGAATGATTAGGGGGACATGCTAGTATCTCGTCAGCCGTAAAATCAAGTGCTTTCTAGAAAATAATCAATCCTTTTGCACAATAAGACTTTATACAGCGGTATTCGCACAAGATCACAATATAGGATAGTGTCTCACGTCAGGATCGTCAGTGCATTTGCATTGGTTTGTCCCACGGTCCAGAGGGGCTACCAACTATCCGCTGTGAGAAACCCGTGCCCCGACGCCCCAAGGTCAACTGCAGGACCTACACTAGTCTATTCGCGCCCGCACTAAGGTGTGATTCAACTCCCAGGCAATATGGTCTTAACAATAGTTCAATCACTGTTGTACCATTCCCAATGGTATTGAAGCAACCGTCCATACAATTGTTCAATACCATTTTCATCAGTGATATTATATAATCGTCCTTACGACTACATAGTACCACTGTTATCTGGGTTTCCTCTAATAACCAGTCCCCTCTAACTCGCTCGTCTATCTGACGTTTCTGGTTATAAAGGCAAACCACATCTGACTAAATCGTCCATCTAATGTTTCTTGATCCAGTACTTCGGTCCCATAATTACAATGTCAATGTATGCTCGTCTTTCTCAATGATGCCACAATGCATATGGATTCAATGTGTGTGTGTGTATATATATATATATATATATATATATATATATATATATATACACATACATAGATTCACAATGATAACATAACTTATCCAAATTCTCAAGCCACAACAAATCAATATTAAGACCTCAAAGGTGAATACATACTATTCAAAGTTACTACGAAAGTTATGTTTTAATTCCATTATGTTCTTGCGTTAACTCTCTTAGAATATTCACTTTAATTTTCTCACAACCCTCCTCACACTCATGTTCTTTCATTATCCAAACCTCACTCTAAGTTTTATGATAAGGCTGGGTTCTTTATCTGTTCCACGTTATGATTTCCTAAGTAAGTGTATATTCCTTTAATTAACTAAATTCTAACTTGTTATAAAGCCTCACAATGAGTACCCAATGAGACTGTGAGCCTCTAAGGGACTAGAAAATGCCTACAATCCTTCACCAGCCAAGTTACACGGCCTTGAGGAATTACACGGCCTCGATTTCACGGCCGTGCCAAAATACACGGCCTAGGCCGTGTACGCCTCTGGAGAAATATCCCTTTTTGCGCTGCTCGATTACACGACCGTGCAATATTGCACGGCCTAGGCCGTGTATGCCTCTGCCTTCTAGATCTAACACCAGAAACTTGCAAAAATGCTCCCCCAAGCCTCCAAATCAAATGGGTATGAATCCCTTACTTCCCAAACACATATCCAAGCATTTATATACTTTTATATCCATCAAGATTCACAATATTAAGCATAGAAAATCATGCAACACATTCAAATCATAACATTATCAAAAATCACAAGCAAAATGGGCAACCCATAAAATGGATTCCCCACCATTAACACCAAAAACTTTCCCTCACCACCAAGACTGGTTGAAGAGGATTATCTCTCTCTTACCTTAAGAGAAAACAAGAGAACAAGTTTCTTGATGCCTCTTGAAATTCGTCCAACACCTCCAAGAAAAATCCTAAGATGATGAAACCCAAGAAATCCAAAATCAAAGCTTGAAAATGGAGTCCTTGATCACAATGGTGGTCAAGGACCACGAAAATGAGATGAAAAAATGGAAAAGCTATGATCTTTTACCTTAAAACTCCAACCTTGAGCTTCAATGGTGGAAGAAGATGGAGATGGATTTAGGGGATGACCACCAAGGAGAAAAGCCTTAGGATGATGAGAAAAAGTAAGAAATGGAATAATTTTACAAGCTAGTGAAAATGGCCTCTAGTGGTGGTGCAACCGTGTGGGAGAAGTGAGGAAGAGAGGAGAGGGCGTGAGAGAGATGAGAGAACGTGGGAGAGAAAGAGAAAAATGAAAGATGAGAGAGAAAGTGATAGGTGAATGAGTGTGAAATGAAAAGATGATGATTTTTGCCATATTTCCCCCCTTCTAGCCGTGCAGCCCATTTGAGAGGAGAGAGAGTGTGGTGGTTGAGTAGGAAGCTTCCTTGAAAAGTTTTGCACGTTTCTCGATAAAGTGAATGGTGATGATATCACTTAGATGCTATCATAAAAGTGATCAGATAGAAATAATTTGCTAGAGTTATTATCCAATGAACAAATTTTACAGTTAGCAGAAATAATATTTTATTATTCCATAGATAATAAAATATACTGCGATTTTATTTATCAAATAAAATCTAGAAAAACGAAAACCTTGTAAACTATGTCCAGCCTCGGGTTTAGTAAGATCTCCCGTTGACGTTTCTACAGTTTAAAGTTTTCTGGCATCGAGGAAAATATTTTATTTTCCCAGCCTCACTAAATACGCATGTAAATCAAAAAATATTAAAATAATTAAACAATTTAGAAAATTATAAAAAAAATTCTAAAAATCATAAATATTATAAAATAATTATTTATAATGAAATAAATAATTTTTGGGATGTTACAACTCTCCCCTTCTAAAAAGAATTTCATCCTCAAAATTTGTCATATCTTAGAACAAACGTGACTATGTTTCTTTCATTTTGTCTTCTAATTCTCATGTTGCATCTCCAGCTGCATCAATCCAAATCACCGGTACTAAGGTTGCTTCCTTCCATCAAGTATCTTATATTAATGAGCAAAAGCTTGTTGACGTCGTAGGCCGATTCAATAAAAGATTCTACGCCCTTTGAGTCTTTGGCCATTTCAACAGCCAACTCCCCAAACAACTGTACATCGCTGAGTGGCTCTATCAAACTTATTCTCCTTGCTCACTGTAGTAGACAAACTAGGCTTGTTTTCTTCTTAAGGCATCCATTATGACATTCGCCTCTTCCGAGATTATACTAAAATGGAAAAATCAATATCTTTTGGAACTTCTAATCATCGTCTCTGCCTCATATTTCAACTTATTCCGATTGGACAAAATACTTCTGACTCTTGAGATTCCTGTAGACATTGGAAATTTCTCTTTGTAGAAAATGCCTCCAGATCTTCAATGCAACTACAAAGGCTAACTCTGAGTTGGTGTAAGGTAATACTTCTCATGTGCTCTCGATTGTCTCGAATCATACGTTACCATTCCTTCTATTCCGATCAAGTACACGTTCAAAACTTCCAAATGCGAAGTATCATTAGGCATCCTAAAAGGTTCGTTGGGATTAGGCAGAATCATCTTTAGTGAAGAAATCGAGTGTCTCTTCAATCCTTGAAATTATTTTCTTATATGCATCAATCCCTACAAACTTGACTCTCTCGTACGAGTTAGATGAGAAGTCTTGCCATTTTGAAGAATCCTGCGGTGAGTCTCCCATATTAACCAGCTAATCCTATAAAGTTATGAATCTTCGTTACAGTCGTCGGTCTTTCCAATTGAAGAAATGCTTTAATTTTTTATGGGTTCACAACAATTCCTTCCCTTGAGATCACATAACCCAAAAGTTGAACTACCTCCAACTAGAAGTCGTACATAGACAACTTCAGGCATAATTTCTCCTTATTCTTCAGGATTTGAAGAATCACAATGAGAGGTTCGGTATGTTCCTCCGTCCGTTAAGAATAGATCAGAATGTCGCCAACAAGGACACGACAAATCTGTTTTCAACAAGGAAGAGAGATTCTATTCAGGTAATCGACGAATATTACCAAAGCGTTCGTTACACGGAACGATATTACGAAATACTCGTAGTGCCCATAACGCGTCAGAAAAAGTTGATTTTGGAAATGTCTCCTACCTTTGAGCGAACTTGATGATAGTCCAGAACGCAACCTAATTGTGGGGATAACAACGGCTTCTTTCAGTTGATTCATTAAGCCATGGATCCTTGATCTTAACAGAAAATGTCTAAGGGTATGTCCTCTTCTATTTGTACTGCATTCGGCATAGATCTATTTGATGGAGAATTTGACATAGTTCAACAAAATTTTGGAATAAGCTTCATGGATTCAAATCCAGAAATCTTTATCTCAAGAAACACTAAAGTTTGATTGGGATAATTTAACAGGATATGATTGAAAAATAACTAATCCATTTTCAATATTACATCTAATTTGTGAAAGAAGTAAATAAATCAGATCAACAGGAAAGATTCTGTCTTTAACAAGTCATAGGATAATTTAAACAACTTAGCTACTATCAACAAGTTCTTAGTAGCAGAAGTAGAAATAACTTAGTCAAAAGATGATGAAGATACAAACGACCCTACTGGATTCATATAGTCAGACACCATAGAGAAATGGGTTACCCCTAGAATTATATAGTACAATCACAAGGTCATCTATCATAGTACAAGCTCCCTCGTTTGGGTCTTCAGTCTTGAATGTTCCTACTCCACTTGAGAAATTAACATTTCCTTCTTCGTGAGATGTTGAAGTACATACATCTCCAATGAGAGGCTTTGTCCTATGCAAGGTATAATTCCTAGCCACATGTCCTAGCTTTCCGCACTTGAAACAAATTATTCCTTCAATCGTATAGTGCATTGTTAAGTGGCCTTTTTCGCACTTCTTACATTTTGGTAAAGATACCACAGTCGGATTGGATTTACTACCACTCGCACCTCCTTCATGCATTTGCTGTCGCTGTTGCTCCTTCGGTCATTGTGTATACGATTTTTGCTTAAATTGATTAACCTTTCTATTATTCCTCCTTTGGAACTTAGGTAGTCCAGAGTTACCCCAAATTTGACTTTCTTCCATCAAATTCTGAACCTCGACTTCCATTTCCTGCTGCTGTGCAGTCCTCCGATCTTAGTGTGTGGTTACATCGACCATCCTTTGCATTACTTCAGCTCCCATAGTCGTATCATCATCGTCGCTCCCCGCATTCACATGCTTACGCCTACCCCGAACCATTGCCTTTCTTCAAGGACAAACAAATCAAAACATAAGGAAAATCAAAAGCATTCAATCTAAACAATATTGTCTCCTTTCGGAAACCAAACACAAAGAGTCATATAACCCAACAAGACAAACCCAAAAGACTCTAACTTGAGTTCCTTCATTCTGCCTTCTACAGCGCGATCTCCTGTAAGTTTTTATCTCCCAAGCAGCTCTTCGAACCGAACTTATGCCAGATACTCTTTTCCCAAGAGAATCGGCTCTCCAACACCTCTTGAACATCTCAGTCCACAAACCTTGCAAGTCTTACTTAACTACCCTTTTCCTAATCCATTGGCTCAAACAATTCTAGAGGTAACACAACAACAGTGTAAATGCAAACAAATCTTAAGCAAGTTCAGTCTCGCCAGCTGAGCTTCTTACTAAAGAACTCCTATTACCTTAATACGTCTAGGTGAAGTCATAATTTCCCGTAAACACAGAACATTACACATTGAGTGGGCCAATACTCGATATCATGTAACTGTGTAACAGTAGCTACCAACATTCAACTTATGGCAAGTCATGCCTTCCTTTCCTAAACATCTCAATCAAGAGATAAGGAAGTACACAACATACAGAGAAACTTCTAACATGTCTAAGCATAGTCAGTCCCTACTCCGTCTTAACAGGATGAACTGTGCTCTGATACCACCTTGTTGGGAATTGCGATTACATCACGCAGCGGAAAAAATAGGATTCCCACCGAGGATCCATGCGAAAAATCATAATCCGAGTTTTTAAATTATTTACCTCTTGAAGCGTGATCAAAAGGAATGATATGAATCACCAACACTGTAATAGAAACGACGTCTGTACGGTATCCACACGAACAAACTCACGAACATCCAACGTCCACAAAGAGGAGCCTCAGGTCTCTCACACAGTGCTAGCTGCGAAGAGAAGAGAAGAAACCTGTCGCTCACTCATTCACTTTTCTGTAGGTGCAGCTAGGGTTCTGAAATTATGTCTCTTAGCAGCCCCTTAGTAGTACTATTTATAATAGTAACTAGTTTAAGTGAGTGTGAGCAGCAGCAAGGTAAGCTGTGCAACCCTAAACTTATCTGTTATGAGTCTGGCCCATATTTGAATCCGAGTCCAACTTGGATCCATTGCTCCAATTTTAGTCTGCTCTATGTGTATGACCCTGTAGGTTCTCATTACGTTGGCAGTAATATTAAAATTTCATTTTAATATTACAAGCAGTGAGCAGTATCTAGCAACACATCGCTACTACCCAAGTAATAAGAATGTCAGTGATTTGACATAACCTTTCCGTGACCAATGTTCCCGTGTCATTTAGTCCCTTTGTCAAGATACTAGATTGAACACAAGGTATGGAATGCGTCACCCTTTCATAGTCCAATCATTCGTTTCCTGATACACGAGTAGAATTTGTAACAACAAATGAAATCAATATCTCATATTGACTCATTTGAGCATGGCCATGCATTTCGCAGTCTCACTCAATCAGGGGGCCCAAAGATATCGCTCCTGTTATGTAGGAGTGACAAATCTCATCTAGTCACTCGCATCCCTCTGCATGATTTGCGGTATGTCCAATAACCAACTTTATAATCACCTTGTTACAGATGACGTTTGATGGTATTAAAACATAACTCCTCATGTAGGAATTGTAGTGATTTCAGGTCAAAGGACCACAAACACCATTGTCACTATGAGAATCACTTATGACACTCATGTAACGATCCATGTAGCATTCTCATGGTCGGTCAATCCAATACATCATTACTCTAATATGTACCCATGTGAAGACTTTATATCTCATATTCATGACCCGTGAGATGTGGTCATCAGTCTATGTACATACTAGTCTCAATGTATTATTATTGTCCTAATTAACAATAATATTTGATTAGGGACATTTAAGAATAGTGTTATAACCAAAAGGATCTCACGATCAAGTCATCTACTCGATAACCTATGGCATCAAACTTACTATTCTAAGGACTTTATTATATTTATCAAAAAAGAACACAATAAATGAACTGCCTCACATATTAAAATAAGCATAAAAAAATGTATGTAAATATAGACAAATGTATCAGCCTCTAGGGTATGCACTAACAATCTTTCACTTGCACTAGAGCCAATCAGGCATATGTCTAATGCCTAAAGACCTAGTGTGACCCTCATGCTTCTGCTATGCAAGAGGCTTCGTCAGTGGATCAACAATGTTATCATCTGTTGGTACTCTGCATATCTTCACATCTCCTCTATCGATGATCTCTCGAATGAGATGGAAGCGCCTAAGTATATGTTTGGATCTCTGGTGAGATCTAGGCTCCTTAGCTTGTACAATGGCTCCATTATTATCACAATAGAGGCCCACTGGGTCCACAATGCTAGGAATAGTGCCAAGTTCAGCAATGAACTTCCTGATCCAAACGGCCTCCTTTGCTGCATTAGAGGCAGCAATATACTCAGCCTCTGTGGTAGAATCAGCGATTGTCTCCTACTTTGAACTCTTCTAGCTCACAGCCCCACCATTTAGGCAAAAAACATAACCCGATTGCGATCTGGAGTCGTCCTTATCGATTTGGAAGCTAGCATCAGTGTAACCTTTTACAACTAGCTCTTCCTCGCCTCCGTATACCAAGAACGAATCCTTAGTCCTTCTCAAGTACTTAAGGATGTTCTTGACGGCAGTCCAGTGACTTTCACCGGGATCAGACTGGTACCTACTCGTCATGCTCAAAGCATACGAGATGTCTGGTCAAGTACATAACATGGCATATATGATAGATCCAATTGCAGATGCATATGGAATCTTGCTCATGCGATCCCTCTCATCTTGGGTGGAAGGGGATTGAGCCTTAGATAGGCTTACACCATGCGACATAGGCAAGAGTCCTTTCTTGGATTTATACATGTTAAACCGTCTTAATACTTTGTCTATGTATGTACTCTGACTTAGGCCAAGCAATCTCAGTAATCTATCTCTATAGATCCTGATACCTAACACATAGGTGGCTTTGCCCAAGTCCTTCATAGAGAAGCAATTCCCTAACCAAGTCTTTACAGACTATAGGGTAGGGATGTCATTTTCGATAAGTAGTATGTCATCTACATATAATACCAGAAAGACAATAGTACTCCCACTAACCTTCTTGTAGACACAAGATTCTTCTTCATTCTTAATGAAACCAAATTGTTTTATTGTATCATCAAAATGAAGATTCCAGTTTTTGGAAGCTTGCTTCAATCCATAAATAAATCGTTACAACTTGTACACCTTTCTAGCATCCTCTAGAGTGGTAAAACCCTCAGGTTGTGTCATGTACACATCCTCGAGAAGATTTCCATTAAGGAAAGTAGTTTTAACATCCATTTGCTAGATTTCATAATCATGGTATGTTACAATAGCAAGCAAGATCCGAACAGATTTAAGCATCGCAACTGGGGAAAAAGTCTCATCATAGTCAACACCATGAATTTGTTTGAAACCTTTAGCCACCAATCACGCCTTAAAGGTATGCACATTACCATCCATGTTGATTTTTTTCTTGAAAACCCACTTGCACCCAATGGGTTTTATCCCTTCAGGTGGGTCAACCAAGGTCCATACCTGGTTGGCAATCATGGAATCCATTTCAGATCTCATGGCCTCAAGCCATTTCTCAGATTCTGGGCCAATAATGGCTTCCTGGTAAGTCATAAGCTCATCTTGATCCATGAGCAATACGCCACCTTGCTGGGTTATGAGAAATCCATATCTCTCTAGTTGATGACATATCCTGTTAGACCTACGCAGGTCTTGTGCTACTAGAGTAGGTTATTGTTCCACAACATTTTATGGAGGCTATTCTATTTCCACCATTGGTTCATTGCTGCTTTGTGAAACTTGAACTTCTTCAAGTTCTACTTTTCTCTCACTGGTTCCTTCGGAGATAAACTCCATTTCTAGAAACACAGCTGTCTGTGCGACAAACACTTTGCCCTCGGTAGGATTATAGAAAAAGTATCCCTTGGTTTCCTTTGGATACCCAACAAAGAAGCATTTATCTGATTTAGGTCCAAGCTTATCAGAAACTTGACATTTCATATAAGCTTCGTAGCCCCAACTCTTCAAAAAAGACATATTGGGCCGTCTCCCAGTCCATATCTCATATGGTATCTTTTGAACCGTCTTAGATGGAACACGGTTAAGTGTGAAAGCTGCTATTAACAGAGCATGTCCCTAGAAGGAGCCTGGAAGGTCTGCATGACTCATCATGGATCAGACCATGTCCAACAAGGTCCGATTCCTCCTTTCAGAGACATCATTCCATTGTGGTGTTCCTGGTGGAGTGAGTTGAGATATTATCCCACACTCTTTCAGATGATCATCAAACTATTGGCTTAAGTATTCTCCTCCTCAATCTGGTCAAAGGATTTTAATACTCTTGCCAAGTTAGTTTTGTACTTCATTCTTGAACTCTTTGAACTTTTCAAAGGATTCTGATTTGTGCTTCATAAGATATACAAATCCATATCTACTGAAATCATCAGTAAATGTAATGAAGTATTGAAAACTGCCCCTAGCGAGTGTGTTTAGTGGCCCACATACATCACTATGTATAAGGCCTAAAAGATCACTAGCCCTCTCACCTTGTCCAGTGAATGGGGCCTTTGTCATCTTCCCAAATAAACAAGATTCACATATCTCATATGATTCAAAATCAAACGAGTCCAAGAATCCATCTTTATAGAGTTTGGAGATGCGTTTCTCATTTATGTGGCCCAAACGACAATGCCAGAGAAAAGTTGGGTTCAGATCTTTTGATTTAAACCTCTTTGTATTTATTTTATAGACGGGCGTTTCGAGATCAAGTACATAAAGTCCATTACTCAATTGTGCACTACCATAAAAAATATCATTCATATAAATGGAACAACACTTGTCCTTTATAATAAAAGAAAAACCTTTCTTGTCTAAATAAGAAACAGAAATGATATTCCTGCTAATAGCAGGCACAAAATAGCAGTTCTCTAACTCTATTACAAGCCCAGTGGGTAAAGATAATAAATAAGTCCCTACAGCTAATGCAGCAACCTTTGCTCCATTTTTCACTCGTAGGTCGACTTCGCCCTTCCTCAATGGTCTACTGCTCTTTAGATCCTACACATTTACACAAATGTGAGATCCACATCGAGTATCTAATACCCATGATGTAGAAGTAGATAAATTGACTTCAATAACAAAAATACTTGAAGTAGAAGTCTCACTTCCCTTCTTCTTTTTGAGCTCCTCCAAGAACTTGGCACAGTTCCTCTTCCAATGTCCAGTCTGACCACAATGGAAGCATGTACCTTCCTTAGCCACTCCACCCACTGGTTTCAAGCCAGAAGTGCTAGACTTGGACTTATCCTTGCCCTTGCCCTTCTGGTTGTCCTTGGGCTTTTTCTGCTGTTTCTTGCCCTTATTCTTTTAGACCATCATTATGGATTTTCCTTTGCCTTTGTTAATGTTCTGCTCAGCAGTTCTCAACATGCCTAGTAGCTCTGGTAGTGATTTATCAATCTCATTCATGTTGTAGTTCATGACAAATTGACTAAAACTTTTCGGCAATGATTGCAGGACTAAGTCAGTGGCCAACTCTTGGCGCAAAGGAAAACCAAGTCTCTCTAGGTTTTTAATGTACCTAATCATCTTGAGTACATGAGCACCAACGGGGCTTCCTTCTACCAGCTTGCACTGAAATAGTGCTTTAGAAACCTCGTATCTCTCATGCCTGGCCTACTCTTGATAGAGCTTCTTAAGGTATACGATCATATCGTAGGCATCCATGTTCTCGTGTTGCTTTTGGAGCTCAGAGTTCATGGTGGCCAGCATAAGACATCCAATGTCCAAGGCATCATCTTGATGCTTCTTATAAGCATCCCTTTCAATTCTTGGGGCATTAGCATCAGATGGCTCAAGAATAGGTTGTTCTAGTACATACAGCTTTTCTCTTGCTTGAGGACAATCCTCAAATTCCTGTACTAGTCTAGAAAATTCGTTCTAGACAACTTATCCTTCTCAAGGACGGATCATAGTGATAAGTTACTTGATGTGTTTATTGCCATGGTAATCTATCAATAGAAATATACAAAATATAAGTATCATGCCATAAACATATTTAATGAGGTCTTTTAATTAAATATGTCTCCCACTATTTTATTCAAGTCAATGACCCTTAGCATTGACTCGAAAAATCCCATCGTAAGATTTTCTAGTAGGCCAAGATCCATATTTCACCTAGTTTTGAGTCAACTTTGGCGGATCACCCAAAATTCAGTTATTTAGGTAGAAAATACTTTCCAATTACATCACATGTAACTCTTGGATAGTTAGGTGAATAATACTTATTCAAATCCATGTAATGGACCAAAGCCCAACTTCATGCCTCTAAGCCTTCAATCCTATTGAAATGACCTAGTTAAGTCAGACCCAATGGTTGACAATTGGATATTACATTTATCCCATCGCGTCTTACTAATATAGATAAAGGCATCCTGCTTTGGCAGACCTGCACTTGATCAATACTAGTCTTGACGAGTGCCACACATTGGAAGGCATCACATAATGACTTAATATTTGCTTTGAGGGAATTTTTTTTTTTATTATTAGATCTCACCATCTATTCATCTATTAAACTGTTTATCATACCATAAACATTATCCATGCATCTCATACATAAAAAGCATATAATAAAAGTGACATGGTTATGGCCCCCTAAGAGAGTAGCATAAAGAAAGCCAGCTTCACCAAGCATCTCCCACCAACGTCCTCACTTGATGCTGTCTTCTTGTCTCCACATCATAATTACATTATATAGAAACCTCTTTTACATTCGAAGGGAGTTAGGTGAGAAGAGAATGTATAATCAGAATGTAAAAAGATAGGCACGACACGCAAGTCGTATTTATTAAAACCAAAAAGCATAAAAGAGGACTAAGGCCATAACCATGCACCATGCATCACAAAGGACATACAAACTCAAAACAATAATACATTATTATTTTCATGAGTCATAAAATTGGATAGAAAATATCACGCTTTCGAAAAAAACACTACCAGAGGTAGCACGGGGCCCCTCTTGCGCCTCCCTTGACGGCTAGGGTATCAACACTTGAACCCTAAACCCGAAAACACATGAATGCTTCATGCGCCGCAGGGAACCCTTGTGCCGCTGTTCAACACTTGAACCCTTGCGCCTCCTTGACGGCTTGACATCAACACTGGATGCTACTGCCGCAAAATAGGAGTAGGGTTTCTAAAACCCCTTACGCTGCGCTGCTTATGCAGAAACAAGGATTCCATAACCCTTGCTGCTACAAAACAAGAACAAGGTTTCCTAAACATTGTATGTATCACATACATACCAGAAAGCTTCACAAAAATATACATCTTGATACAAAATGATTTTCACAGAACATATGAACATCTTCATGGGTTTTTGAAAACAACAGCACAGTTTTGTATACAACACATAAAACAGAATATGTTTTCGCAAAGGGCTTTCATTCAATTTTTGAAATAACATATTAAAGATCACATCTTTCATCAAAAACAAGAATGGAAAACATGTTATCTCATGCAAAACGAAAACAGAAAACTAAATCATGGTTTCGCAAGACGCTCTGATACCACTATTGGGAATTACGGTTACATCACGCAGCAGAAAAATAGGATTCCCACTGAGGATCCATGCGAAAAACCATAATATGAGTTTTTAAATTATTTACCTCTTGAAGCGTGATCAAAAGGAATGATGTGAATCACTAACACCATAATAGAAACGATGTCTCTATGGTATCCACACAAACAAACTCACGAACGTCCAATGTCCGCAAAGAGGAGACTTACGTCTCTCACACAGTGCCAGCTGCGAAGAAAAGAGAAGAAACTTGTCGCTCTCTCACTCACTTTTCTGTAGGTGTGGCTAAGGTTCTAAAATTGTGTCTCTTAGCAGCCCCTTAGTAGTACTATTTATAATAGTGACTGTCTTAAGTGAGTGTGAGCAGCAGTAAGGTAAGCTGTGCAACCCTAGACTTATCTGTTATGAGTCTGGCCCATATTTGAATCCGAGTCCAACTTGGATCCATTGCTCTAATTTTAGTCTGCTCTATGTGTGTGACCTTGCAGGTTCTCATTACGTTAGCAGTAATATTAAAATTCCATTTTAATATTATAAGCAGTGAGCGGTATCTAGCAACACATCATTGCTACCCAAGTAATAAGAATGTTAGTGATTTGACATAACCTTTCCGTGACCAATGTTCTGATGTCATTTAGTCCATTTGTCAAGATATCTAGATTGAACAGAAGGCATGGAATGCGTCACCCTTGTATAGTCCAATCATTCATTTCCTGATACTCGAGTAGACTTTGTAACAACAAATGAAATCAATATCTCATATTGACTCATTTAAGCATAGTCATGCATTTCGCAGTCTCACTCAATCAGGAGGCCCGAAGATATCGCTCCTGTTATGTAGGAAAGACAAATTCCATCTAGGTCACTCACATCCCTCTACATGATTTGCGGTATGTCCAATAACCAACTTTATAATCACCTTATTACAGATGACGTTTGATGGTATTAAAACACACAACTTCTCATGTAGGAATCATAGTGATTTCAGGTTAAAGGACCACAAACACCATTGTCACTATGAGAATCACTTATGACACTCACGTAGCGATCCAAGTAGTATTCTCATGGTGGGTCAGTCCAATACATCATTACTCTAATATGTACCCATATGAAGACTTGATATCTCATATCCATGACCCGTGAGATGTGGTCATCAGTCTATGCACATACTAGTCTCAATGTATCATTGTTGTCCTAATTAACAATAATACTTAACTAGGGACATTTAAGAATAGTGTTATAACCAAAAGGATCTCACGATCAAGTCATCCACTCGATAACCTATGGCATCAAACTTACTACTCTAAGGACTTTATTATATTTATAAAAAAAAGAACATAATAAATGAAATGCCTCATATATTAAAATAAGCATAAAAGAATGTATGTAAATACAGACAAATGTATCAGCCTCTAGGGCATACACCAACACACCTAATGTAACACTCATCAATTTAATAACTACGACACAATCGTCATTATACCACGATCACTAAATTTTTCGTGTGCTACAACTCAAATGACAAGTTTCACAAAATAAATCATTGTATATATAAAGAAATTAGGAGCCACGAATGAATAGTTACACATACTGTCATTTGAAAAATATAATTTAGTAAGATATACTCTAATTACAGCATATACTACTAGATAATTACCTCAAAGCTATACATATACTTAAAAGAACCATTATATAGGTAATGTGAAAGAAAATATAAACTGCCCACAGTGAAATCCACGACTAAGGAGTTGGGCACTCCATTGGATCCCGAATGTGTAAGGCAACTCCGCATGCACTGATGTAGTGAGAATCAGGATAGGATCTTCAATCGCAGTCCTCTTCACGGTCAATGTTAGATCCTCATAACACCATTTACGCTTGTCGGCCCAGTCGACTCTGTTAGCCATGGCAACCATTACCCAAGAGGGGGGTGAATTGGGTGATGATTGATTTTAATGCAATTTTGACAAATTATGCATTTGGAATAACTCAATTAATAAGTGCAGCGAAACATGCATAGCAAATGCACAACTATTAAGGATTACTCAAATATAACTTGGGTTATGAGATAAATCATGCAAATAAGTTAGGTATCAAATTTAACTCAAGCATATATAGTTAAAAGCACAAATATAAAGAGATAGAGTTGAGAATAACAAACACTAAGATTTATCCTGGTTCAGCCACCAACCACTTGTGGCCTACGTCCAGTCCCCAAGCTTAACTTGAGATTTTCTTCACTATCTCCTATACTTCACGGGTGCTAGGAAAACTTTTGTACAAATAAGAGCACTCCTCACACCTTGGGATACCTCACCCTTGTGCTAGAGCCTCCAATTCTTTAAGCTTTACGGGTGCTTGATGACCTTTACAAACTTGAGCACTCAACACACTTTGGGATACCTCACCCTTTGTGTTTGAGCCTCTATTTCCAAGGGATACCTCACCCTTACAATTTTGAGGGATACCACACCCTCTCTTTTACAGTTTATACAAAGGTAGAATTGATAGAAACTCTCTCAAGAGTGGATAATACAAATTGAAGATCAATGGGTATCAAGAAATCACACTTTTAAGCTCAAAAACAGAGATTTGGAGAAATAGATAGTGAGACACGAATTTAATGTTCAAGAATGATTTTTAGATTGTTCTCCAACATTTCTTTGATGCCCAAATACTTGTATTTATAGCCCACTAATATTTAGAGCCGTTGGGTAAAGTTTGGTAATGAATTATTTATGAAAAACTATCTGTTTATGACCGTTGGGTGCGTTCTGCTATCCCAGATAACTGGTTAGGACATTGTCCTAATCGGTTAGGAGCTTCAGATTTTGTTTTCTGACTTTCATAATAACCGGTTAGGCATTTAGCCTAATCGGTTAGGCTCCTGTTGATGGCCAAAATATATTTCGTTAAAAACATGTTCTAACCGGTTAGGAAACCTTCCTAATCGGTTAGGAGGCCATTTAAAACATGAAAAAGGCTCCTTTTTATCATCCTAATCGGTTAGGACAAGTTCCTAATCGGTTAGGATATTTTAGAAACGTGAAAATGGCTTCTGGTAGTGTCAATAATCGGTTAGGGAAAGTCCCTAATCGGTTAGGACACTCTGGTTTTGAAAACTAACTTTAAATGATCATAACTTCTTCGTTTCTTATCCGTTTTAAGCGAATGACCACTCATTGGAAAGATCTTTGAGTCTATTTTCAAATGAGATATTTCAAAGCAAAACTCAAAGTATTTTAAAAGATATGATCAAAAGAGTAACCAAATGTCAGTTTTACAAAACACAAACTTTGCTATTTTTCATAGAAATGAAATACCACAATGACTAGCTTTCCAAAAATAGTTTGTTGGGCATTTAAACATTTTAGAAATACTTTTAAAGATGTTAAAACATATTTTGAGTTTAGTGTGAATCCCATTTACCTTTACACAAGATCTAAATCCTATAAGCTATTCTTGAAGATGTTGAACTAGATCTTTTGTCACCATCACTTCTTGATGTAATCCAAGCTTCCAAAGAAAATCTTCTCTTCAAGACTTATAAATGCTTGGAACATCTTTTCATTTTCATTCTCCTTGAGTTGAGCATAGTTGTGATCTTTTGCTTTCTTGTTACAATGCTCACTCTTGGTGCTTGGACTATCCTACAAAGTATTACTCACTTAAATAAACATAGTTTGTCCAAATTCATAATTCAATATCTTCATATGCATGATTCATAAATGTATAACTCTAGTTAGTCTAACATGCATACAAGACTTACATAAACATATCCAATATTAATTCATTTATAACTCATAAAAAAATTATTGGATATATTATATGATGAATGTTACATATATCTCATTGCATGATTATTAAGTGAAATATAACTAGATAAAATACATAATCATACATGATACAATATATCTCATTAAGCACATCTATGTAACATGATCAACATGATACATTTGTCATTTATTAAGCATAACTATAGAGCATAAGCATCATTCTTTTTGTCTTGTATTTGTCATCATCAAAACTTAACATATTAAATCATTGGGGCAAACTTATTTTCACAATCTCCCCCTTTTTTATGATGACAAATCACCAAAGAAAAATATGTTGAGCAATATAGAAGAATAGATATTCATGTAAGCATATCAAGTAATAGGCACAATAACATATTTTTCTTTCCAATTTTCACTCCCCCTATTTGACATCAACAAAAAGGCTTAGGAAGGAAATATATTATTTTCTCCCCTTATAGATAAAACTCATGTTGTCAAGAAGGGTAGGATCTTCTCAATGAAAGAATCAAAAGATATGAAGTTTAATAAAGTTTACCTTCTTTCATTGATAGAGGGAAAATGAATAAAATATGATCTTTGTTGACATGTTGATAGCATTAATAATAAAATATTTCATGTCAAACAAGGATGTAAGTCAAAAGATATAACATGTTTACCACTTATTAACCATAGGATATGAGCAATAATTTAAAAGATAAGCTCCCCCTTATTGAAGCACAAGATAGATAAAGGGAAACATGCATGTCAAGACTATGTAAGCACATTACAATAAAGAAAAGCAAGACATAGATATATATTCTTAATCCCTCAATCAAAAATCATTTTTAAGACTTCTCCCCCTTTCAAAAAGAATTTTACAAGATCACATTATATTTTCAAAAGCATTTTAGAAGGACAGAGAGGTTTTATATTGAAACCACATATTCCTTGAGAGTGATCAAACCCAAGTCAAAAGAGCATTTGAAAGTACATCTCCTCTTTTTCTCATTAAATAAGAGCCTTGAAAAGATAAAACACTTTTGAAGAATAAGGCTTATCTTTTGAAGTATCAAGATGAGCTCTATAAAACATGTCAAAAGATCTATTTAAAAACTTTCTTAAGCGTTTTCTCAAGATTTAATAAGATTTTTCAAAGCAAATGAAGAGAATACTACATTTATAGCACAAATCGAATGATTTCCAAATTTTCAAGACAATTAGGAGGTGAATATACTTTCAAGTTCTTAAGACAAGTTCAAAAGATTCTCAAGGATATGGAACTTTAAAAGCTTCTTTCAAAAAAGATTTTTCTTAAAAAAAATTAGTCAAACCATAAGCTCTTTTCGAAACAAGTGTATGATTCTCATAAGTATTATACAACTAAGAAACCATAGATCAAGAGAATCATAGATATTAAACATTCACCTTGATGAAATATGCTATAGGAATCAAAATATGTATAAAACTAATATCATCCACCCTATATGCAATGACAAAATTAACAAGTTAATATCCAATTAGACATTTTGTTAATGCTAAGCATACATCTCATGTAAGGAAAACATCTAATCTTTTAAGATCAATTTATCAACAAGTATTACACAATCCATAGCATATAAAACACCACAATAGTTTAGGGATAAAGATACTTATTGAGAGAGTGATGCTCCTTTAGAATGTTCTTCATTTATTGGACCTTTGAGTTTGGGCTTTCTTCCATTGAGTATTCTATTCCATTGCTCTTGAAGAAAGTCTCCTCAAGTCCTTTTTCATCCAGCTCTTCTCTTTGTCCATATATGCTTGACATTTTAATATTTGATGACTATATTTGAAGCACATAGAGACACTTGCAGAACTAACTCTAAAAGTTTTCTAAATCATTTGTTAGCATCAAATATCATTTAAGCTCATTTACAAGCATAATTTAGGTTGATATATAATATAAAACATGTACCACATTATCAACCATGCAATGTTAGTTCTAACAAGAATGCATGAAACACATATGCACTTGAATCCACAAATATGATTTAAGCATTTTAAGGCATGATTCAAGTTTATCAAGAAATGCTTGATCATCATCAAAATATAAATAAACAATTTGGGGCAAACAATGATCATGCAAGACATATAGTATCAAGTATGAAATTCTAGTATGCACACATGCTAATCAAGAACAAAAAGAATTCCGTTATTGTAATGCAAGAAATGAAAAACCTTGGAGTTGTAAATTTTAAAATCATTTATAATTCATTTCAACATATATTTCAATGTAAGAATAATTGGAATTTAAAGGCAAGTTCAAGGCACAAATGATGTTGAGTGAGTGGGTGCTTTATATGTGAAGGAAGTCATAGCAGGGAGTCCTTTTTGATGACCAATAACCGGTTAGTGAAGTGTGGTAACCGATTATGGTGTAGAAAATCAGAAATGGACAGCCACAGATTGAGTGAATAACCGATTAGAAAGTGAGGCTAATCGGTTATTTTCATTTTGGAACAGAAATTGGAGTCCTCTGTGAAACAGAATAATCAGTTATGGAGAGGTGGTAATCGGTTAGGGGTTATTTATAATAGAGAAATTTCTTCTGGTTTATATAGATAAATGATTACCTTGTTTCTCTAATCGGTTAGCTATTTTAGAAAACAAAGAGGCAATGCCTCTGTATGAGGGAATACTCGATTAAGGAGATGTGCTAACCGATTATTGGTTTAGACAGAATACAACCTCTGTTTGTTTTGAATAATCAAATAATTGATATATGATATAATAAGACACTATGCAGGAAAGCAATTTAATCAAATTAAATTCATTCATGACAGTCAAACCAATTGGGAACAGAAGGAAATGATCACTAAATCCCAATTCTTGAAGGCATTTTAAATCAACTAAGAATCATGTTAGAGAGGGATAAAAATAATATAAAACACATTTATTTCAAGACATGATTGATCAAGGCTTTTAAGAACAAGTATATCATTATCAAACATGTCATTTCAAGCAAGATGTGTGCATATCTAGCATGTTAACATATGTAAAGACACTTTTAAAACATAATGCTAGAAAAGTACAACTTAAGGCATGTTAAGGTATAAGAACAAATATTTACTTATCCAAATAATCCATGATATTCAATTTAAAGCATAAATAATGATAAGAGAATGATATCACCAAGAATGTACTCTTTGAGTTTTTGTAGGTGATTCCAACTTCCAAGCCTCAAGGCTCCATGAGAATGTTGTGGTTCTCCATGTCATTCTTTTTATGTTTTCATCACTTTTGGAGAACTTGGACCATTTTAAGTTTTCCCAACTTTAAGTAGCATGGTTGTATTTCACTTCAATACATGTTTGAGCTAATGGTCACCCTTCAACATAATTCAAAGCATTTTCTTTGGTATCCATCAATTTTGGATCCATAGGAGTTAGTCATTGATCATTAATCCATTATGCTTTCATAAATATCAATTTTTTTCATAGTATGTAAATTGAGCACAATGAATCAAATAATCAATTTTCATAGTATATTTTATCCATTGCAAAATAATTTAGCCTAACAATATAATCATAATAGCATGAAGCTCATTTAAAAAAAATCATTTCAAAATAAGCATAGTTAAGCAAGCCAAGATAATAAGCATTATGTTCAAGAGATAAAACTATCATGGTTAGATTGTCAAACATAATGATAAAGGTAATTTCATAAAAGAGGACACGGCTGGGAGAGGTTTTTGGAGTGGCCTAACCAGTTAGGCAAAGTGGGTAACCGGTTAGTTGTTTTGTGCTAATCGGTTAGGGCTATTGGAGTTAAGCCACTGTTTTCTCTAATAACCGGTTAGGATGGGTGGCTAACCGGTTATTGTGCTAAGTCAGAGCGCACAAAATGGAATCCAGAAACAGGGTAACCGATTAGGAGCAATTGGCTAACCGGTTATTTTGCTTGACAGAGAGCACGAACTTGCTTCCAAATACAGGGTAACCGGTTAGAGGCTTAGCCTAACCGATTATTTTGACTTGACAGAGACACCTTCAATGTACTAGAAATTTTCAAAGGTCAAAACCAAATTGTTCCCTTCTTGGATTGATTGTTTCACTTCCATAGCTATTGAACTTTTATGAAAACATCACTTAAACAAACCAAATCATGCCTCCTTGAAGATCATTCTTTAGATTAGCTTTATTTTTCATTTACTCAAACCATAAATGCAACTCAACATGACAAGTTATGTAAAAAAAAATATTTTTAGCAGGAGTTAGATACATGATTTATTCAATATGCCAAGATCAAGGATATTTTCATCAAATATGTTATTTCAAGCAAGAATCAAACTAATCTAGCATATGTAAAGATGTGTTCAAGAAATTAAGCTAGAGAAGCATAAACCAAGTCTCCATTTTACCAAAGGTTGCAAGTCCAAGCTTCTTGGAGCCATGAAAGAGAGCTTGAAGTATTTTCTAATTTTGTGCTTAAAGTAGCCACTTTTCAAGATATCCCAAGTCAATTTTTGGCCTTTAAGCATACCTACAACATACTTCAATTTTTGGTTTTTGGTACCCAAATTTTCTTGGGTCCTTGTGTGTTAGTTTTTGAATATTAATCCACTGTACTCTCATAATGATCATTTTTTTTATAGTATATAAATTGAGTATAATAAATCAAATAATCAATTACCATTAAGCACATAGCTTATAGCATACTAACTTTCATGATATATAGACAATTCAAACTATAGCAAGCATACCTAGGAATTGTAGAACCTCATGTACCATGATATATAACAAATTAATGAGTTATGGTACAATAAGAATAAACATAATCATGTGCTAAACATAATATTCAAATTTTACCAAGCACACATGATTCTATCCTTTACTTAAGGCCTATAAGGAATATACCTCAAATTCATTGACTTTACAAGTGAATGTGTATAAGAGGTAGAAACGTTTGATACCTTGGCCTTGGTAATCAAGAAAACTCTTTTCCTTACCCATTGCTTCTCTTTTGGTGTTTTGAACTTTGCAAGTTTCATGTTTTGTACTTGAGAAGCTTTGGTTGAAGCCAACTTCCTTCTTTGACCAAAACTTATATTATTGGGCTTGGGAAGCATTTCCCTTGATGATTCCTTTTTCATTTTCTGCATAATTGAAACACTAGGAGGACATTTTGGTACCCATTTCATCTTAGGTCCTTGAATGTTAGTATTAGGACATTTAAGATCTTTAGGAACCCATATCATACTATTTTTCATATAAGAATTTCTTCTATAATTACATAAATGAAAAATATGTCCTAGATGTCCACAAAAATTACAAACAATTAAATTTAATGATGGTTTGGTCCTTTGAAGATCATCTTTGAAAAACTTAAGCTTTTTGTTGTTAATACATTCTATGTTATTTTTGTCACAAGTCTTACTTGAATTTTCATGTGAAATAACATCAATTGCATTCTTATTAACACACATGGATTGTAAGCAAATAGAATCATTAGCTTTGACAAATTCAAAAGATAAGTCTTCAACTTGATTTTTTAAATCAATGCATTTTTCACAAGAGGTTGAGGTTTCACATTTCAAAGGCATTTCCTCATCAAGAAAAATATATTCATTTTTCAAAATCTCAATTTCATTTTCAATGAGGGAAATATTTTCCAAACAAGATGAGTTTTTCTTTTCTAAAAGTAATAAACCATCATGCAATTCATTATATGCACATTTTAGCTCATCATAGGAGGGACTATAATATAGTTTAGCATTATTTACCTCAAGGCCCTTTTTAAGGGAATCACTATTTTTCTCATTGTTGTCCATCAAGAATTCGAGAATATCTTCCTTCTCAATTTTGTTTTGATTAGCCTCTTCTTCAAATTGAGCACCATCATCACCAAGCGGCATGGATCTCATTTTCTTGCTTTGAACATGTTCTTGAGGACATTTTTCAATGTTGTCTTCCTCTAGAGGATTTTGCTCTTCTTGCTCTCTATATACAACTTTATACATAAAATCATTATTAGCAAGATAGATAGAATCAAGAGCATCTCATATATCTTTAGCATTAGAGCAATTCTTAATTTTAGCATAAGCATCATTATTTAAACCACTTCTCAAAATTTGCATAGCTCTAATGTTAAAAGAAAAACATTTCTTTTCATAGGCATTCCAAGTTTGTTTTGATTTGCAAGTAAATCCATCAAGCACAATATCCCACAAATCAATATCAATAGATTGCATATAAATTTCCATTCTAACTTTCCAATAAACAAAATTCACACCATCAAAGAATGGTGGTTTATTAATTTCAAAACCTTCCATTTGAAAAGCTTTTAATGGTTGCCAACAAATAAAGATCTTTAACTCTAAGCAATTAAGCTTTTACCAGATCACGAAGCTCTGATACCACTTGTTAGCCATAGCAACCATTACCCAAGAGGGGGGGTGAATTGGGTGATGACTGATTTTAATGCAATTTTGACAAATTATGCATTTGGAATAACTCAATTAATAAGTGCACTAGTCTATTCGCACCCGCACAAAAGGTGTGTTCAAACATGCATAGCAAATGCACAACTATTAAGGATTACTCAAATATAACTTGGGTTATGAGATAAATCATGCAAATAAGCTAGGTATCAAAATGAACTCAAGCATATATAGTTAAAAGCACAAATATAAAGAGATAGAGTTGAGAATAACAAACACTAAGATTTATCCCATGGTTCATTATGAAAATTAATGTTACAAATTATCTTCACCAACCACTTGTGGCCTACGTCTAGTCCCCAAGCTTAACTTGAGATTTTCTTCACTATCTCCTACACTTCACGGGTGCTAGGAAAACTTTTGTACAAATAAGAGCACTCCTCACACCTTGGGATACCTCACCCTTGTGCTAGAGCCTTCAAGCTTTACGGGTGCTTGATGACCTTTACAAACTTGAGCACTCAACACACTTTGGGATACCTCACCCTTTGTGTTTGAGCCTCTATTTCCAAGGGATACCTCACCCTTACAATTTTGAGGGATACCACACCCTCTCTTTTACAGTTTATACAAAGGTAGAATTGATAGAAACTCTCTCAAGAGTGGATAATACAAATTGAAGATCAATGGGTATCAAGAAATCACACTTTTAAGCTCAAAAACAGAGATTTGGAGAAATAGATAGTGAGACACGAATTTAATGTTCAAGAATGATTTTTAGATTATTCGTCATGTTATTTTCGACTTTGAAACGTTACTGATGCGTTTTCCGCGATTCATGCAATGCGAGGAATATATTAAAATATGTTCTCCAACATTTCTTTGATGCCCAAATACTTGTATTTATAGCCCACTAATATTTAGAGCCGTTGGGTAAAGTTTGGTAATGAATTATTTATGAAAAACTATCTCTTTCCAATAAACATTTATGACCGTTGGGTGCGTTAAGCTTTTACGCTATCCCACTTGTTAGATAACCATGGTTAGGACATTGTCCTAATCGGTTAGGAGCTTCAGATTTTGTTTTCTGACTTTCATAATAACCAGTTAGGCATTTAGCCTAATCGGTTAGGCTCCTGTTGATGGCCAAAATATATTTCGTTAAAAACATGTTCTAACTGGTTAGGAAACCTTCCTAATCGGTTAGGAGGCCATTTAAAACATGAAAAAGGCTCCTTTTTATCATCCTAATCGGTTAGGACAAGTTCCTAATCGGTTAGGATATTTTAGAAATGTGAAAATGGCTTCTGGTAGTGTCAATAATCGGTTAGGGAAAGTCCCTAATCGGTTAGGACACTCTGGTTTTGAAAACTAACTTTAAATGATCATAACTTCTTCGTTTCTTATCCGTTTTAAGCGAATGACCACTCATTGGAAAGATCTTTGAGTCTATTTTCAAATGAGATAAGTTTCAAAGCAAAACTCAAATTATTTTAAAAGATATGATCAAAAGAGTAACCAAATGTCAGTTTTACAAAACACAAACTTTGCTATTTTTCATAGAAATGAAATACCATAATGACTAGCTTTCCAAAAATAGTTTGTTGGGCATTTAAACATTTTAGAAATACTTTTAAAGATGTTAAAACATATTTTGAGTTTAGTGTGAATCCCATTTACCTTTACACAAGATCTAAGTCCTATAAGCTATTCTTGAAGATGTTGGACTAGATCTTTTGTCACCATCACTTCTTGATGTAATCCAAGCTTCCAAAGAAAATCTTCTCTTCAAGACTTACAAATGCTTGGAACATCTTTTCATTTTCATTCTCCTTGAGTTGAGCATAGTTGTGATCTTTTGCTTTCTTGTTGCAATGCTCACTCTTGGTGCTTGGACTATCATACAAAGTATTACTCACTTAAATAAACATAGTTTGTCCAAATTCATAATTCAATATCTTCATATGCATGATTCATAAATGTATAACTCTAGTTAGTCTAACATGCATACAAGACTTACATAGACATATCCAATATTAATTCATTTATAACTCATAAAAAAATTATTGGATATATTATATGATGAATGTTACATATATCTCATTGCATGATTATTAAGTGAAATATAACTAGATAAAATACATAATCATACATGATACAATATATCTCATTAAGCACATCCATGTAACATGACAAACATTCTTTTGTGATACATTTGTCATTTATTAAGCATAACTATAAAGCATAAGCATCATTCTTTTTGTCTTGTATTTGTCATCATCAAAACTTAACATATTAAATCATTGGGGCAAACTTATTTTCATAATGCCAAGCATTGGCACCCCCGGTGAACTCAATCATGACAAAACCAATAGAGCCCTTTCTTGTTGTCCTTACCGAACGCAGGAGATCAAACTAAGTAAAAACTAGGAGATTCAACATCATCCCCTTTACAGTCTTTAACCCAAAAGGTCACATAGAACAAGAATAGTGCAAGCAAGAGGTGAGATATCCTACATGATTACGAACGTGGCAGCAAAGGAACATAACACGAATGACGAGTCATTCCATACATACAGATATTGCAGATATATTCAAGTTATCAATTTCACACACACACACACACACATATATATATATATATCATCAGAAGAGCATATTCCACAATAATCAGGATAATTAACAGCACTATTATCAATAGATATCCACCATTATGTCACCACAATATGTATGTTGACCATGCCATGGCAATACGTGAACTGACCATGCATATGCACAATGCGTATGCTGACCATCCTCATGTACAATGTACTCATTTCCTACTCCATGGAACTAGGCAAAAACATTCGGAGAGAATGATCAGGGAGACATGCAAGTATCTCGTCAGCCGTAAAATCAAATGCTTTCCAGAAAATAATCAATCATTTTGAGCAATAAGGCTTTATATAGTAGTATTCCCACAAGATCACGATATAGGACAGTTTCTCACGTCAGGATCGTTGGTGCGTTTGCATCGGTTTGTCCCACGGTCTAGAGGGGCTACCAACTGTCTGCTGTGAGACGCCCGCACCCCGACGCCCCCAAGGTCAACTACAGGACCTACACTAGTCTATTCGCACCCGCACTAAGGTGTGATTCAACTCCTAGGCAACATGGCCTTAACAATAGTTCAATCACCGTTGTACCATTCCTAATGGTATTGAAGCAACCGTACATGCAATTGTTTAATACCATTTTCATCAGTGATATTATATAATCGTCCTTACGACTACATAGTACCACTGTTATCTGAGTTTCCTTTAATAACCAGTCCCCTCTGACTTGCTCATCTATCTGACGTTTCTGGTTATAAAGGCGAACCACATCTGACTAAATCGTCCATCTAATGTTTCTTGGTCCGGTACTTCGGTTCCGTAATTACAATGTCAATGCATGCTTCAATCATGCTCGTCTTTCTCAATCATGCCACAATGCATGTGGATTCAGTGCGTATATATATATATATATATACACATACATAGATTCACAATGATAACATAACTTATCCAAATTCTCAAGCCACAACAAATCAATATTAAGACCTCAAAGGTGAACACATACTACTCAAAGTTACTACGAAAGTTATGTTTTAATTCCATTATGTTCTTGTGTTAACTCTCTTAGAATATTCACTTTAATTTCCTCACAACCCTCCTCACACTCATGTTCTTTCGTCATCAAAACCTCACTCTAAGTTTTATGATAAGGTCGGGTTCTTTATCCATTCCATGCTATGATTTCCTAAGTAAATGTATATTCCTTTAATTAACTAAGTTCTAGCTTGTTATAAAGCCTCACAATGAGTGCCCAATGAGACTGTGAGCCTCTAAGGGACTAGAAAATGCTTACAATCCTGCACCACCCAAGTTACACGGCCTTGAGGAATTACATGGCCTCGATTTCATGGCCGTGCCAAAATGCACGGCCTAGGCCGTGTACGCCTCTAGAGAAATATCCCTTTTTGCGCTGCTCGATTACATGGCCGTGCAATATTGCACGGCCTAGGCCGTGTATGCCTCTGCCCTCTGGATCTAACACCAGAAACTTGCAAAAATGCTCCCCCAAGCCTCCAAATCGAATGGGTATGAATCCCTTGCTTCCCAAACACATATCCAAGCATTTATATACTTTCATATCCATCAAGATTCACAATATTAAGCATAGAAAATCATGCAACACATTCAAATCATAACATTATCAAAAATCACAAGTAAAATGGGTAACCCATAAAATGGATTCCCTACCATTAACACCAAAAACTTTCCTTCACCACCAAGATTGGTTAAAGAGGATTATCTCCCTCTTACCTTAAGAGAAAACAAGAGAATAAGCTCCTTGATGCCTCTTGAAATTCGTCCAACACCTCCAAGAAAATCCCTAAGATGATGAAACCCAATAAATCCAAAATCAAAGCTTGAAAATGGAGTCCTTGATCACAATGGTGGTCAAGGACCATGAAAATGAGATGGAAAAATGGAAAAGTTATGATCTTTTACCTTAAAGCTCCAAGCTTGAGCTTCAATGGTGGAAGAAGATGAAGATGAATTTAGGGGATGACCACCAAGGAGAAAATCCTTAGGATGATGAGAGGAAGTAAGAAATGGAAGTAGTTTTACAAGCTAGTGAAAATGGCCTCTAATAGTGGTGCAGCCGTGTGGGAGAAGAGAGGAAGAGAGGAAAGAGCGTGAGAAAGATGAGAGAATGTGGGAGAGAAAGAGAGAAATGAAAGATGAGAGAGAAAGTGATAGGTGAATGAGTGTGAAATAAAAAGATGATGATTTTTGTCATATTTCCCCCTTCTAGCTGTGCAGCCCATTTGAGAGGAGAGAGAGTGTGGTGGTTGAGTAGGAAGTTTCCTTGATAAGCTTCATACGCTTCTCGATAAAGTGAATGGTGATTATATCACTTAGATACTGTCATAAAAGTGATCAGATAGAAATAATTTGCTAGAGTTATTATCCAATGGACAAATTTTACAGTTAACATAAATAATATTTTATTATTCCATAGATAATAAAATATACTGCGATTTTAATTATCAGATAAATTCTAGAGAAATGAAAACCTCGTAAATTGTGTCCAACCTCGGATTTAGTAAGATCCCTCGTTGACGTTTTTACAGTTCAAAGTTTTTCGGCCTCGAGGAAAATATTTTATTCTCCCAGCCTCACTCAGTGTGCACGTAAATTGAGAAAAATATTAAAATAATCAAATAATTCAGAAAATTTTAGCAAAATTCTCAAAAATCATAAATATTATAAAATAATTATTTATAATGAAATAAATAATTTTTGAGATGTTACATAACCGATTAGCATGTGTTTTAAATGAAACATAAAGTGGGCATTTAAATGGCCTAATCGATTAGGGTAACTCCCTAACCGGTTAGTATGGTTTTTAAAATCAAGTGAAAAGGCTTTTAAAGAGGTCTAACCGATTAGGTTCATTGCCTAACAGGTTATTTGATAAATTAGAGGTCATTCTTAAAGGTATAACCAATTAAGATTTCTCCCTAACTGGTTATCTGGAAAATCAGTAAACACGTACAACGGCTCTATTTTGGCATTTAATATCTCCTAACCACCACCAATGGCTCTTATTTTCTTTGGGCTATAAATGAAAGTGTTTGAGCATAAATGAAAGGTTGGCAATCAATTTAAATAAGTTTCTTGTGCATTGAATTCGTGTTTCACTATCATTTTTTCCAAACCTCTGTTTTGAGCTTAAGTGTGAATCTTTGATACCCATAGAGCTTCAATTTATATTATCTACTCTTTAAGAGAGTTTCTATTCATATAAACTTTGTTTGATTCTCCGTGAAGAGGGTGAGGTATTCTTCTAGAGTAAAGGGTGAGGTATCCCTTAGAGAGTGAGGTATCTCTCAAAAATTGTAAAGGGTGAGGTATCCCTTAGAGAGTGAGGTATCTCTCAAAGATTGTAAAGAGGGTGAGGTATCCCTCAAAGGTTGTAAAGGGTGAGGTATCCCTATTTGAGGCTCAAGCACAAGGGTGAGGTATCCTAAGGTGTGTTGAGTGCTCTCAATTGTAAAGGTTGTCAAGTACCTGTTGAAGCTTGAAGACATAGTAAAAAATCTCGGGTGATTACTTGAGGACTAGACATAGGCCATAAGTGGATTGGTGGCTGAACAAGGATAAATATTGTGTTTGATCTTCTAAACTCATCTCTTTACATTTGTGCTTTAATTTTATATACTTGCTTGAATACTTTCTATCTTGACTTATTTATTTGTGAGTGAAGTTATCAATCTCATCTATCTATTCACTTCAATTAATCAATAGTTTCAACGAAAATTAATAATCAAGTGTTTTGTAAAATATTTGCAAAAAGTTTTTATATACTCAATTCACCCCCTCCTCTTGAGTATTGAGGCCACTTGGTAACAGTTCAAAATAAATGATTTTATTAACTGTATGATTTTTCTACTAAGAATTTATAAATTCTCACTCCTTATCTGTTATGTTCAAAGAAACAGGATGGTACGCATCACATTGTTGATTGATATTGATACTCACTTTGTTTTTCACCCTGCTACTGAAGAGCTTCGTATTGTGATTGATGGCATTAACATCCGTTACTTCATCATGTATGATACAAACTACTGGCAAAGCATGCATGATGTGATTGTATATAGATGTATATAGTTGACATGAATGCTTTTTGGGGTATGCTTTGTCTACTGATGTACTGATCATATTTGATATTTAGATATTTGAGATGTCTTTTTTTTTTGTAGTTTTGACCATTTTGGGATTTTGTGAATATTCTGGACAAATGTACTAGCACACCTTGTGTAAATATCAAACATAAATGCAACTAGTGTATTGTTAAATTTTTCTATTTGTATTTTATTAGACTTATACTCCATTGATACGTTTCTCTTATGGTTTAAAAAAAAGAAAATATAAGAACTTCAACTAAATAATTTTAATTATCAAATTAATTCCATTACATATTTAATCAAGTTGCACATATTTAATTAAATCTTAAATAAATAAAAATAGTGTGTAATATTCTATCAATATTAAATAAATATAAATAGATAGTAAGGTACATAATAATTGTTTAGCATTTTATTAAAATATAATTAAATTACTGATAAAATGTTACACGAGCCTGAGGTTCAATGAACAGTGATATAATGTAGGTACTGATATATGCACCTTTGATATTATCATATATAATTATGAATTAATTTCAGTATGCTTGTGAATTAGTATTGTGACCTATGAATGAAATTGGTGTAGTGTGGAATTAATTATTAAAGTTCTTCCAACGAGAATTCACTTGTACTAAATGAACCTAATAACGGATTGTTAATCAAGAGCTTGGACAGTAATTTGAAGGCAAATGGCCTTGCTCATCAAAATGAGCTAAAAATCCCCTCAACAGGCTTGAGAAATAAATAAAGGTAAAATAATATGTAAAGAGGTGATAGTCTAACTTAGATATGGGAATAAGAGAATAGATAGTGACATGTAACAAGCCTCAGCTTAACTACTTTCAATGTAAGCGTGTATAGTGCGGTAGTTATTTTTAAAGTATTACATTATTTTCATTTTGTTTCCTGTATTATATGACAGCTGATGCAACATAAAACAAGTGCAACAATAGTACTCTAGTGAGTAGTATATATACAACAATGTTAAACACACATATATATATTATTTGAAAGCTGCACAATTTTCACCATATGATTATATAATGGCCCACCTTATTTTCTATACACCTAAACTTTGATTCTATCATATAATTAAATGTGAAAGGGATGTGTGTAATATTGATGTATCAATAGCATTAATATATATATATATATAGACAACACAATTTGGGCTTTCCAAACACGATGCTATGGGCTCTGATACGAGACTTAACTATAGATATAGGCTTGTAAAGAATACTTGCCGACCCTAGATATGCCTCTTCCCAAATAAAAATAGTTGCCTTCTATTCTACCCATCAAACTTAATCTATAATCTATATCGATATATATACTATTTCAGAATCTTTATATTATATATATATATATATATATATATATATATATATATATATATATATATATATCAAACGTATTTAATGAAAAAAATATTTATTATAAAAAATGAGAAGAATAAATTTTAAACATTAAATCTTATATAAATAATTAAAATTAAAATATAAATACATATAATATTTTTAAGTAATTATATAATTTTTAAATAATTTTTAATGTTAATTATTTATATATAATTATATAATTAAAATTTATACATCTCATAATAAAAATTTCTTTAACTAAATATGCCATATATATATATATATATATATATATATATATCATCTTATCAACTAATTTTCTCGCACAAACTAAGGGTATCAGAGTCATTTTCATTGCAAACCATTAATCATTATTTCTTCTAATTTCCCAACCAAACTCCCGCTTCTCTTTCTCATTCATCCCTTCTTCCTTATCTGCCTTTTCTTTCTCTATTTTTTGCCATTCCCTATCTAAGTTTTCTTGATTAATTTCTTGAAAATTTCTCTCCACTGCAACGACGGTCGACGAAGGAAACCAACAAGAGACGGTCAACATAAAGTACTTTGCATCCAAAGGACACTACTAGAAAAACTAGATTTAGAGATAAAAAAAATTCTTTCTCTAAATTGACAAAATTTTATCTTTAAATATTTAAAAATAAAATTAGATACAAAAATTAATTCATTATTAAAAGTGACATATTTGATTATTAGAGATTAAAAAGATAATTCCATCTTTAATTACGATAAAATTTTATCATCTCTAAGTTTTAAAATTTTGTCGCTATTTAATTATTAAAATTTATATCTAATTCTTTAATTAGCGATGAAAAAATTTCATTTCTATTTTCATCTCTAAATTAGAGAGATTTTTCTGTCTCTAAATTTGTCTCTAATATTTGAAAAAATATAAAAAAATGGCATCTAATTACGATTTGCCATAATTAGACACCTTCATTTTATTAAAAATATATTTTTTGTGAAAAATAGAATGAATATTCTAATTGATTTTTCTTAATTTCATTGAGACAGTAGTATGATATATATATAGGATACTTAGCACTAAATTAGGAAGTCAATCAGCCTATTCTAGGCTAGAATCCCTTTGAAGAATTTACCCTAATTACAATCATAAATACAGATTTACAATCATAACTACAGATTGATATGATATATTTACATTCCTAAAAAAGGAATAAAATCTTACACTCCCCCTCAAGCTGGTGAATAGGTATTTGTCATTCCCAGCTTGGATACAAATCCTTCAAATGCTGCACTGCCTAATCCTTTAATGAGAATATCCGCAAGTTGCCCTTGTGTAGGTACATACAGAGTACATATTAGGCTACTATCCAGCTTCTCCTTGATGAAATGTCTGTCTATTTCAATATGCTTAGTTCAATCATGTTGAACTGGATTGTGTGCTATGTTGATTGCTGATTTATTATCACAATAAAGCTTCATAGGTTCTTCCCACTTAATCTTTAGATCTTCTAAAATAATTTTAAGCCAAAAGAGCTCATATATGCCTTGTGCCATAGCACGAAATTTTGCCTCAGCACTAGAACGTGCCACCACACATTGTTTTTTACTTCTCCACGTCACAAGATTACCACCAAGGAAAGTGCAATATCCGGTAGTAGACCTCCTATCAACAATTGACCCTGCATAGTCAGCATCAGTATATACTTCAAGATTTATATTCCCATTTCTCTTGAACAAAATTCCCCTTCTTGGAGTACCTTTAAGGTACTGTAAAATCCTATGTGCAGCCTGTAAGTGAACTTGTTTTGGACTATGCATGAATTGGCTAATTAGACTTACTCCATAAGCAATATCAGGTCTGGTGTAAGACAAATAAATAAGCCTACCAACCAAACATTAATACATCTCCTTGTCTACTGCAGCATCTTCTTCCGCACTACCGAGTTTTATGCTTGGATCTACAGGAGTACTAACAGGCTTACATGTTGTTTTACCTGTTTCTTTGAGCAAATCAGTGATATATTTCTGCTGTGAAATAAAAATTCCTTGTCTGGAATGTGCCACTTCAAACCCTAGGAAATATTTGAGTTTTCCCAAGGTTTTTATCTCAAACTCCTTGGCTAAACACTGATGTACAGTTTGCTGTTCCTTTTCATCATCTCCAGTCAATATAATGTCATCCACATACACTAATACCATCACATTACTCCCCCGAAATAGAATGTTTAAGGAACAATGTATGGTCCCCTTGACTCTGTTTATACCCCAAGGTTGTCATAACTCTAGTAAACCTTCCAAACCAAGTTCTAGGTGATTGTTTCAGCCCATACAAGGCCTTTTTTAACCTGCATACTGTGTTGGCAGCCACATTCTTGTCATATCCTGGAGGTAATTCCATGTAAATTTCTTCTTCAAGGTCTTCATGCAAGAAGGCATTTTTTACATTCAATTTTTGTAACTCCCAACCATAATTGGCAGCAAGAGACAAAATTACCCGAACTGTATTCATCTTTGCAACCGAGGCAAAAGTCTCCGAATAATCAATCCCATAGGTTTGTGTAAACCCTTTGGCAGCCAGCTTAGATTTGTATCTCTCAATTGACCCATCAGCCTTGTATTTTATTCTATACACCCATTTGCACCCTACCAGCCTTTTTCCTACTGGTAGAGTAACTAACTCCTAGGTCCTATTCTTCTCCAATGCCTCCATTTCTTCACTCATAGCTTGCTTCCATTTTTCTTTAGATAAAGCTCAGATAGGAAAGTTGGGTATAGAGGTACTGTTTAGGTTCACAATGAAGGTTTTATGAGCTGGAGAGAAATTTTTAAATGATAGGTAATTTGAGAGTGGGTATAATGGTTGTTTGGTGCATTTTTTGGTTCCTTTCCTAAGGGAAATTAGGAGATCCAAGTCATTATTTTCAATCTCATCATGTAAAGTTGGAGAATTAGAAATAATTATCTCATTTAAAGGAGACTCTTGGAGCCATGTAGGTTCTGGAATGGCCTTAGATCTTCTAGTATACACCAAACCTTTTCCAAATCCCATATCAAGTTGGTTAGCCTCCTCGGATTCGGATGCAGCTGCTAGTTGGAGTGGAGTTGAATCTGATTCAGCTAGTTTGTCTCCCTGTTAAGTAAAGTTAGGGGTTCTAGAAAGGCTAAGGAACTCAAAATTTTCCTTATCTTCCCTAAAATTCTCCCCTGGAAGATAAGTATGAGAGAAAAAAGCTTCTTGTTCATTGAAAATAACATCCCGTGACACAAAGAACCTTTTTGATGGAGGATGATAGCACTTATATCCTTTTTGAGTGGAAGAATACCTAACAAAGACACATTTTAGAGCCCTAGGATCAAGTTTCTCCCAATCTTGGCTATGAATATGAATAAAGGACACACACCCAAATATCCTAGGTTTCAGATTATTGGTAGTTGAAATATTTGGATAAAAGGAGGACAAAACTTCCATAGGACTTTTGAACCCTAAGACTTTATAGGGTAGTTTGTTAACTAGGTATGTTGCGGTAAGAGTGGCTTCCCCCATAAGATTTTTGGGACATTTTTCTGATACAATAGTGGTCGAGTTTGTGTTAGAAGATGCCCATTTTTCCTCTCTGCAACCCCATTCTGTTGTGGTGTTTTGACACAAGAAGACTCATGAATGATACCTTCTCTTTGACAAAAAGAAGTAAGGTTCGAGTTAAAGTAATCTTTGGCATTATTAAATCTAAGTTTCTTGATAGTCACCCCAAACTGATTTTTTACCAGAGAGACAAAATTTTGAAAAATAATGCCTACTTTGCCTACTTTAGACTTCTGTTTAAGTAAGAAAACCCAAGTAACCCGTGTACAATCATCTATGAAGGTGACAAACCATTGAGCACCAAACACAGTGGGAATGACAGAGGGACCCCATACATCAGAATGAATAAGATAAAAGGGAATTGTGCTCTTTTTATTACTAATAGGAAAGGGTACCCGCTTATGCTTAGCCATTTCACACACCTCACAATGAAAACTCTCAACATCCAAATTGGTAAATAAAGAAGGAAATAGAATCCTAAGGGTCGTAAAAGCGGGATGTCCTGGACGACAATGATAAAGAAAAACTTTCTCCTTGTTGGATAGTATGGAGTCTGTCATGAATGACTAATGCAGGCAGTCCTTGGCAATTCCATCTGTCTCCTCCAGGAAGTAAAGGTCATTCCATTCCCTGGCACGTCCAATCATCGTCCCCCAAACCTGGTCCTGAAATACACAATGATTATTGTAAAAAATTACATTACATGACAAGTCTTTTGTAAACTTTTGAATAAAGACAAGATTGGTGAATAATTTTGGGACATGGAGCACATTGTTCAGGGTTATTAAAGGATTAATGTAGATGTCTCCTAGGCCAGCTACAGTTACAAGGGTTTCATTGGTTGTGGCAATTTTCTTATTGCTAGGACAAGGTGAGTATGTGGAAAAGTGTTTGGAGGAGGGTGTCATGTGATCTGTTGCACCTGAATCTAGTATCCAAAAATTTGGGGAGGGGGCTTTTGAGACATTTAATCCAAAGGAAAATGGAAGCTTACTGGAGTATGCCAAAGTACAAGTACCTGATGGTTTTTCCAGACTCATAAGGAAGGCTCTCACCCTGTTTATCTTTTCCTCTTTGAGCATGGTAGATTCGGTGTTGCTTCCTTCACCTTTTTCAGCAATAGCAACCTGAACATGTCCACCTTTCAGTGCAGGTTCCCCTCTTCTGCTCTATTCATGAGCAGCAGGCTTCCCATGTAGTCTCCAACACTTCTCCCGGGTGTAGCGTGGCTTGTTGCAATAGGTGCACCACAATGCATTCTTCTTCTTCTCTACTGCATATGCTGGAATGCGTTTAGAATGTTTAGCCACCAATGCTAAACTTTCAATGGCTGGGGTATCCAACATCAAACTCCTCCTGTTTTCTTCACCTTGAACCATAGCCACCACTTCATTGAGACATGGGAGATCTGATTTCCCTAAAATCTGAATTCTGACTTGATCATATTCAGGGTTCAGACCAACCAAAAAATCATAGACCCTGTCCTACTCAATGAACTTCTTCAGAATAGCTGCATCAGTGGGGCAATTGGTTTTGATCACTCTATAATGATCCAGTTCCATCCATAGAGACTTCAAGTGATTTGCATATTAGGTGACTGATTTGTTCCCTTGCTTCGCTGCTATTGTCTTCACCTTTACTCCATAAACCTAAGCTACATCCTTGGCTTTGGAATAAGTTTGTTCCACTACATCCCATATCTCCTTGGCAGTATTGAGGA
Organism: Ormosia semicastrata; assembly: GCA_029884595.1. NCBI lineage: Eukaryota > Viridiplantae > Streptophyta > Magnoliopsida > Fabales > Fabaceae > Ormosia > Ormosia semicastrata. The sequence continues at coordinate 34,227,277 of JAQQTO010000048.1, read as the reverse complement.
ACATACAAGTGTCACTGATCTCTGGAATCATTGTGTTCCATAGCCAAGCCATGATCATAGAGTCCTCTTCATCCCACGCTACAAACTTAGGGTTGTCCTTGCTAGGTCTAGCACCAGTCAGATGACTTATCTTTCCTTTTCCTTTCAGTATTGTACTAACAAGCTGGAACCATTTTAGATAATTTTTTCCATTCAATCTATATGTAGAATGGATGTTCTACAATACTCCTTGCTATTGAGCATCTCCCTGAACATCGACAGCCTATTTTTCTCCTTATCTGCCATTGGTGATGATTTTGACCCCTCCCAACAAAGTAGAAAATCTGCAATTTTGAAATCGGTGACGGTCAACGGCGGTCAACGGAGGCGGTGGTTGGCGGTCGGTAGCGGTGGTCGGTGGGCGGCAGACTGCAATGAAGGCAATCAAAAGTAAGGCGCAATGAAGGCAGCCTTGAGGAAATTGCAGCCGCAATGAAGGCGGCCAAATATAGAGACTTTTCTCCTGGATCAAAAATGAAAAGCTCGTGATACCATGTGGAAAAATAGAATGAATATTTTCACTAATTTTTCTTATTTTCATTGAGAGAGTAGTATGATATATATACAGGATACTAATCACTAAATTAGGAAGTCAATTAGCCTCTTCTAGGCTAGAATCCCTTTGAGGGATTTACCCTAATTACAGTCATAAATACAAAATTACAATCATAACTACAGATTGATATGATATATTTACATTCCTAAAAAAGGAATAAAATCCCACATTTTCTATGCACATAATTATCCAAAACCAAAATTTACCAAATATCTCAATAAATAATCAAAATCAAGTAATCAATCATCTAAAAAGGCTCAAAATCAAGTACCCCTTCCCCCCCCCCAAAAAAATATAATGTTGTGAGGGATACTATAAATTGCATTATTCACTTAGATACAACATAAATTTGACCCCACAAAAAAATAAAAAATGAGTTGAAATACGAGTTATTAGTTGTAACAAAGAAAACAAAAATTGAAAGAACTTATCCTTTCTTGTCATTGCCTCTTGTGAAAACCTTGTATCCCCAAAGAAGAGTAGTCCTCAGCCAGTTTAAAAGATAATTATAGAATGCATGCACATAACAACCAGCCAAAAGAATATTCATACATATATTAAACAAAATCATAAATGTTAAAAAATGTGTAACACCTCAAAAATTATTTATTTTATCATTAATCATCATTCTATAATATTTATAATTTTTGAGAATTTTTGTGGATTTTTTTGAAAATGTTGAATATTTTAATATATTTTTCATTTTGCGTGCACATTGAGCAGAGTCAGTGTAACACCCCAGAAATGATTTGTTTCATCATGAATAGTCATTTCCCAATATTCATGATTTTTGGAGATTTTTCTGAAATTTTCTGAAAATATTGAATATTTTAATATATTTCTCGTTTTATGTGCACATTGAGCAGAGTTAGTGAAACACCCTGAAAAATTATTTATTTCGTGACAAATATCTTTTTTCTAATATTTTTTATTTTTAGAAATTTTTGTAGATTTTTCTAAAAACATCGAATATTTTAGTATATTTCTCATTTTGCGTGCGCGCTGAGCGGAGCTGGGATAACGAAATGTTTTCCCTGAGGCTGGTAAACCTTGAACTGTCGACCTGTCGATGGGGGATCTTGCTAAACTCGAGGTCAAGCATAGTTTGCAAGGTTTGCGTTTTTTAAAGTTTTATCTGATAAATAAAATCGCTGTATCATAAAATTATCTTATGAACAATAAAATATTATTTTCATCAACTGTAACTTTTATTCACTAGGAAAATAATTCTAATAGTGTAATTAATCATCTGTTCGAGAGTATTTAATTAAGGAGATAAGCTTACTTTGCACTTTATTGAGAAACGTGTGAAGCTTCTTAAAGAAGCTTCTAGGAAATTTCTTCCCAAGCTTCCCAAGGAAGCTACTCACTTCCTCTCTCCTCTCTCACCCACACGGCTGCACCCTTTTTGGAGCCAAGAGAATTGTGCTCCATTTAATTAATCCAATATAACTAATTTCAAAATTCAAAAGCTATCACTTTTATTTTTTTCTATTTACTTCTCTCTCTACCTTCATCTTTCTCAAGCTTTCTCTCCTCCTTCTCTCTAGCCATACCCTATGGCCACCACTCCTCCAAGCACTCCACCATCACTAAAAATTCAACCAACCCCATTTTCTTAATCTCCTCAATCACCTAAACACTTCTCTAGTTAGTGATTCTTTGAAAAACTTTCATCTTCACCATTTTCTTCAAGCTTCAAGCTTCAAGCTTAGGGTTTTTGGGTAAGCTTCTTGATTCTTCACTCTCTTTTACCCATTTTCGTTTTTATGGTCTCCTTTGTGATCCCATGCCTAATTTTTCAAGCATTGGTGTTGTTTTGATGGGATTAAAATTTCTAGGGTTTGGTTGGGTGCAAATCCGAAATTATAAAGAACTCTAGGAGGGCTTTTCTTGTTTTCTTCTCTTAGGTAAGAGGAAGACACTCCTCCTCAACCTCTATTAGCAGTAAGAAACCTTGTTTGTGATTGATTGTGAGAAAACCCTATTGAGGGTCATTCTTTGTTTGCATGATTGGTATGTTTACATGTTATTTGTAATTTATTTAGGCTATTGGATTGATTGATTATGCATATTGATATGTTTGAATGGATTGGAAGGCATGAAATGGAAGGAAATAATTTTGGATTCCTTCTTGAATGGCTACAGTTTTGCGGGTCCAAAATTAGGGTTCTTGATGAACAATTGTAACAAGTGGAAGACAAAATTAATCAAGTGTACAATATGCAATTAATGGAATGAAAAATTTGGGAACTTAATTCCATAGGGAGGCTAAGGTCTCTAGGGCCATTTAGGGCTTGATTATGCAACTTTGGGTAACCTTGGAACCTAAATAATTAAGTGATTAAACTATTGGTAATAGGATGGAAAAATTAGCAAATTGGAAGATATGAATATATTTTGAGATTCATAAATTTTAAAGAACCAAGAATGAAATTTATCATAAGACTTAGGGTAATTTTAATTAGGGAAAGAACAAGAGAGTGTGAGACTTTGAGACCCTTGGAATAACTTTCTAAGTGTATGAGAATAAATTACATTAGAGAATTAAATTAATTAAGAGAATTCATCTAGAGACGAACTTTGTAAGAAAGGCTAAATCTAAGTAAGAATTCATAATAAACCTTAAAATGTATTAATTCATTTAATTCCAATATTATGATATTGTGGGTCCATATGAGTGACCAATGATGTGTTAATACTTACCTTGGCCAATTATGGCATATTGGGGAAAAAGCATGTAATGATAAACATACATGATTATGCATTGAGTCATCATGCATTGTGAAAGTCCGTTGGACTGTTGTTAAGGTCGAGTTACCTAGGAGGTGAACACACCTTAGTGCGGGTGCGAGTAGACTAGTGTAGGTTATATTGTTGACCATGGGGGCATCGGGGTGTGGGTACCTTGCAATGGACAGTCGGTAGCTCTTCTGTCCATGGGGCAAACCGATGCAAACGCACCGACGATCCTGACCGAGCACTGTCTTATATCGTGATCTAGAGTAGACTATCTGTATAATGTCTTGATGTGCACATGGATAAACTGATGAATTATAGCACTTTGGCCATGGCAGCCGAGTTGCAGACGTGTCTCCTGATCTTTCTCTCCGACTGTTTGTGTCTCCATGGAGTAGGATTTTGACTTTGCATGCATATGCATAGTGAATCCCTGTATTATCTGGCATTTATTTATTATTATAATTAGAAATGTTGTATTTCTGATATATAACTGCCTGGAACTGCTTAGTTGTTTATTACTGCTATTTAATGTTTATCATTATTATTGCTTTTGAAATGCTCTGTGGACGCTTTGCGCCGTTTTGTTTCTTGCTGCTATAATTGGTAATAATGGTAGGATGTCTTACCTCTTTCCTGTCTTTCTATTATTTTTTATTTGTATAGTGTCACATCAAAGACATTGGCAAGGAGGGCGAAACTCCCGATTTCCCCGGCTTCTGGCCCAGTCACGATTAGCACCTACTGTCGGTTCATGGCGGCGCGCTCACGCGAATTTTTGGGTGATATACGTTTGACCTTCCTTGGAGGGCCAGACTGCTGGCACATCAACCTAGATTCTGATTGTTGTGTCTACCTAGGAGACGTGTCTATCTCATTGGCTTGGAGGCGTCATGAATCGCCGATCTTTACCTGCTGCATTAGCTTATGCTTGGAGTTTTATCTGCCCATCAGGGAGATGTGGGATGCCCGCTATTACACCCCACAGGAGGATTCTTTCGATTCCACTGCTCGGGCTCCGACCCGTGGCTCAGTGGCTCCTATGGAGGTTTCCTCGGATGAGGAAGACCCCAAGGAGGTTCCCGAGGAGGATCTCGCGAAGATCCTGAAGAGGATCCTGACACGATTCCCCCTCATCTCAGGGATTGATATAGTTGATATAGTTGGTAGCTACTGATGGCTACCAATGTTTTATTTTGGGGGCCTGATGTGTCTTTATTTTGATGGGCTGTATAATTCTGATATCTTGGGGATATACATGTATAATCCTTTAGGCAGGTATAATTTTACTTTTTGTACATCGGGCTTTGTAACTAAACAGATTTGGTATAATTATATATATATGATTATGCAATGTTGATTAAATGTATGCTTTACTTTTGTCTTGCTCTTTATTGCCATTTATGTTTCATCACTACATTTTATTAATTATTATAAAAAAATATTATTGCCATTTTATTTATGCAGCTTTAACCAGATAAATTTAATCGTAATAAAAAGAACTGGATCTTAACTTATCATTTTATTTTCTGCATTGTAAATGACAATGTGACGTTCCCTCCCAAACAGGGGCATTACATTAAGTTAGTATGAGAGCCTCGGTTTATGTTTCTTTAGGTCTTGTGATTGAGTCTATCTTGCTTGTGCTGTGTGTTTCTCTAAAAACTAAACACAGAGATGTATTATTTGGTATTCCTAGTGGATGCAACTGACTTTCCTTGTGTCTTTCAGTTACTTTGACTTGAGACAGTAAGATGACACGACGCGAAGACATGGCAGCTGCCATAGCGGCAATGCAGAGGTTGGCTGAGGCCATCACACAACAAACTGAACGAGCTACTCAACAACAAGAAAGAGTTGCTCAGTAACAAGAAAGGGCTGCTCAACAGCTCGAAGCTACTGCAAATGCTCAGAACTTGGCAGAGTTTCGTCGCCACAATCCTCCCCAATTCAAAGGAAAGTTCAATCCGGACAAGGCTAGTCTATGGATCAAAGAGCTAGAGAAAGTCTTTCGAGGCATGAACTGCGCCGAGGATAAGAAGGTGACTTATGCTACCTTTATGTTGGTAGTCAATGTTGAAAACTAGTGGAATGGAGTGCAGAGAATGCTGGAAGCTACAAACCGCGAGATCACTTGGGATTTATTTAAGGATAAATTCTTAGATAAGTATTTTCCTGCTAGCGCGAGGCATGCGAAGGAGTCAGAGTTTCTCAACTTACGGTAAGGGAATATGACCGTTAGTGAATATGCAGCAAGATTTGAAAACTTGTCACAATTTTCAACGTACTTTCAGTACCAACCGAATGAAGCCTGGAAGTGTCGAAGATTTACAGAAGGACTGAGGTATGAGGTGAAGAAGGCTGTTATCACCCTAAAGATCAATGAGTTCTCAGAGCTGCTAGATACATACTGTGAAGTAGAAGCTCTAGAGCAATCTAGAGATACGAGGAGCAGGAACTTTGGACCTACACGGTTCCAAAGGGGCAGTGGCAATAGTTTTAACCGCTTCCAAAAGAAGCCCTATTCCCGACCAACGGGAAATCAACAACAAACCACAGGTGGAAGTTCTGGTGGAGGTTCTACTAGGAACCGGACTGGCCAGAACGTGGCGTATCCTTCAAGATGCCTGAAGAGTGGGAAAGATCATCTTACGAGGGACTGCACTATAAAGGGGATTATTTGCTTCAGATGTAGTAAACCTGGCCATGTATCCCTAGACCGTAATCAAGCGAAGGCTGAACCTTCAATCAATGCTGCAAGAGCTAAGAAACCACAAGCAGGAGGGCGAGTTTATACCATGAGCGGAGCTGAAGCCTCCAAGTCAGAAGACTTGATTCAAGGAGAAGGCACCATAGAAGGTGACCTTTTAACTGTACTATATGACTCTAGGGCAACCCATTCTTTCATATCTTATGACTGTGTGCTACGACTTGGCTTACCAATGTCTACCTTACCTTTTGACTTGACTGTTTCTATCCCCACTGATAAACCGATAGTTACTGCCAAAGTCTGTTTAAATTGTCCCTTGGTTGTTGAAGGTCGAATATTTTCTGTTGATTTGATCTGTTTACCCCTTTCCCAACTAGATATAATTTTAGGGATGGACTGGCTGTCTTCCAACCATGTTCTATTAGATTGTTCAAGAAAAACCATAGTTTTTCCCATAGATGAGGATTCTAGATTTCTGATGGCCAACCAAGTTCAAGCTCTCTTGAAAGAAGGAGCTCACTAATACATGCTACTGTCTTCTTTGAAAGTTGGGAGTGAGGTTGATGTGAACACAATTCCAGTGGTGAATAAGTTTCCCGAAGTATTTCCTGAGAATGTACCTGGTTTACCACCGATACGAGAAATAATAGTTTGCTATTGACCTTGTATCGGGAGCTGGTACCGTGTCTATAGCACCTTATAGGATGACACCAACAGAATTAGCTGAGCTCAAGAAGTAGCTAGAGGAGCTTTTGGGAAAATAATTTGTCAGACCGAGTGTATCACCGTGGGGAGCACTAGTACTGTTAGTTCGAAAGAAGGACGGTTCATCAAGGTTGTGTGTGGATTACCGGCAGCTGAACAAAGTGACGATCAAGAATAAATATCCACTCCCAAGAATTGACGACTTAATGGACCAACTAAAGGGAGCAGCGGTGTTTTCAAAAATTGACTTATGATCTGGGTATTATCAGATACGAGTAAAGACAGAGGATATACCCAAGACTGCTTTTCGTACCCGATACGACCATTACGAATACCTCGTGATGCTGTTTGGCGTGACGAATGCACCAGCTATCTTTATGGACTACATGATCTGAATTTTTCGTCCTTACTTAGACAGATTCGTTGTGGTCTTCATTGATGACATTCTGGTATACTCTCAAAATTAGGAGGACTATGCTGAACACCTCAGTATAGTTCTTCAGATTCTGAAGGAGAAGGAACTGTATGCCAAACTGTCAAAATGTGAATTTTGGCTGGAAGAAGTTAAATTTTTGGGTCATGTAATCTCGAAGGATGGGATTGCGGTGGATCCATCAAAAGTGGAGGCAGCGCTACAATGGGAAAGGCCAAAGTAAGTGACGGAATTTCGTAGCTTCGTGGGATTGGTAGGATATTACCGGAGGTTCATTGAAGGATTCTCCAAGATTGCAGGACCTCTTACTCAACTCACGAGGAAGAACCAAGCTTTTGAGTGGCCCGACAGCTGTGAACAGAGTTTCCAAGAGTTGAAGAATCGACTGACTACCTCGCCAGTGTTAGTGCTACCCAATCCGAATGAACAGTTCGAAGTGTACTGTGACGCTTCATACCAAGGACTAGGATCTGTACTTATGCAGCATGAAAGAGTAGTGGCTTATGCCTTAAGGGAATTGCGAGTGCATGTGAAGAACTACCCGACGCACGACTTGGAGTTAGCGGCTGTGGTTTTCGCTTTGAAGATATAGAGGCATTTTCTCTATGGAGCGACGTTCAACATCTTTAGTGATCACAAAAGCCTGAAGTATTTGTACGATCAGAAGCAGTTGAACATGAGGCAGCGAAGGTGGCTGGAGTTCCTGAAGGACTATAATTTTCAACTTCTGTATCACCCCGACAAGGCAAACGTCGTGGCAGATGCCTTGAGCAGGAAAATGATCAGTGTCTCTGCCCTAATGATCAAGGAAAAAGATCTGATAAAGCAGTTTAGAAATGTATGGTCTTTTATGGAGTTAGAACCAGGAAAGATCTGTATGAATATGGTTACCATCTCAAGTGAGCTAATGGATGACATACGGGAAAAGCAGAAGGTTGACAAGTTCTTACAAGAAGTGAGAGAGCAAATGAAGCATGACAATGAAACAGCATTTGCGGAAGAAACAGATGGAATTCTGAGATTCTGAGGTAGAGTTTGTATTCTTCGTGACCAAGAGCTTAGAGAGTATATCATCAATCATGCTCACACAAGTCAGCTGAATATGCATCCGGGCATAACAAAAATGTATCAAGACTTGAAGAAGTTATTTTGGTGGCATGGAATGAAGAGTGACGTCACTAGACGTGTATCGACTCGTTTGGTTTGTCAGAAAGCTAAAGTGGAACATCAAATACCAGCGGGATTACTGCGACCATTGTCTATTCTTGAATGGAAGTGGGACAACATTGCAATGGATTTTGTAGTGGGTTTGCCAAGGACAAGAAAAGGTCATGACTCGATTTGGGTAATCGTGGACTGACTCACGAAATCAACGCATTTTCTCCCGATCAACATAAGATACAAACTGGAGAGACTGACCTAGATCTATATTGGAGAGATTATTAGACTGCACGATGTGCCTACAAGTATTATTTCAGATAGGGATCTGAGGTTTACTTCAAAGTTCTGGCAGAGTCTACAAGAAGCATTAGGGAAATAGTTATGTCTAAGTTCTGCTTATCACCCACAGACCGATGGTCAATTAGAGAGGACGATCCAATCATTAGAAGATTTGCTTAGAGCTTGCACCATAGAACAGACTGGAAGTTGGGATGACATTCTACCATTGATAGAATTCACCTACAACAATAGTTATCATTCAAGCATAGGGATGGCACCCTATGAGGCTCTGTATGGACGGCAATGTCGGACGTCCTTATGTTGGTACTAAGACGGCGAGCGCCTTATTATTGGACCAGATGTTATACAACAGACAACCGAAAAGGTTAAGATGATTCAGGAGAAGATGAAGACGGCTCAGAGCCGACAAAAGAGTTATGTAGACAAAAGAAGAAAGTCTCTTGAGTTTGAGGAAGACGAACATGTATTTTTGAAAGTCACACCTATGACTAGGGTGGGCCGGTCCTTGAAATCTAGAAAACTCACTCCAAAATTTCTTGGACCATACCAGATTATTTGCCAAGTAGGTCCAGTAGCCTATTAAATAGCCTTACCCTCTTTCCTCTCAAACATTCACAATGTCTTCCATGTGTCACAACTGCGAAAATAGCTTCCTGACCCAAGTCATGTCATAGCACCAGATACAGTATAATTAAAAGAGAACTTAACCTATGAGGCACCTCCTGTATGAATTGAGGATAGAAGGATAAAACAACTAAAAGGCAAGGAGATCTCATTAGTGAAGGTAATCTGGAACGAAATAATTGGAGATGCAACGTGAGAGCTGGAAGACAAAATGAAGGAGCAACACTCACAACTATTCTAAGGTATGCAAATTTCGAGGACGAAATTCCTTTTTAGAATGGGAAAGTTGTAATACCCCAAAAATTATTTATTTTATCATTAATCATCATTTTATAATATCTATAATTTTTAGAAATTTTTATGGATTTTTTCAGAAATGTCAAATATTTTAATATATTTTTTGTTTTATGTGCACATTAAGCAGAGTCAGTGTAACACCCCGAAAATGCTTTGTTTCATCATGAATAGTCATTTCCTAATATTCATGATTTTTGGAGATTTTTCTGAAAATTTCTAAAAATAGTGAATATTTTAATATATTCTTCATTTTGTGTGCACACTAAGCAGAGTCAGTGAAACGCCTTGAAAAATTGTTTATTTCGTGACAAATATCTATTTTCTAATATTTGTGATTTTTAGGAATTTTTGTAAATTTTTCTGAAAACGTCGAATATTTTAGTGTATTCCTCATTTTGCGTGTGCGCTGAGCGGAGCCGAGATAACGAAATATTTTCCTTGAGGCTGGTAAACCTTGAACTGTCGACCTGTCGACGGGGGATCTTACTAAACCCGAGGTCGGGCACAGTTTGCGAGGTTTGTATTTTTCAAGATTTTATCTGATAAATAAAATCACTGTATCATAAAATTATCTGATGAACAATAAAATATTATTTTCATCAACTGTAACTTTTATTTACTGAAAAAATAATTCTAATAGTGTAATTAATCATCTGTTCGCGAGTATTTAATTAAGGAGACAAGCTTACTTTACACTTTATTGAGAAACATGTGAAGCTTCTCAAGGAAGCTTCTAGGAGATTTCCTCCCAAGCTTCCCAAGGAAGCTACTCACTTCCTCTCTCCTCTCTCACCCACATGGCTGCACCCTTTTTTGAGCCAAGAGAATTGTGCTCCATTTAATTAATCCAATCTAACTAATTTCAAAATTCAAAAGCTATCACTTTTATTTTTTTTTATTTACTTCTCTCTCTACCTTCATTTTTTTCAAGCTTTCTCTCCTCCTTCTCTCTAGCCATACCCCACGGCCACCACTCCTCCAAGCACTCCACCATCACTAAAAATTCAACCAACCCCATTTTCTTAATCACCTCCATCACCTAAACACTTCTCTAGTTGGTGATTCTTTAAAAAACTTTCATCTTCACCATTTTTTTCAAGCTTCAAGCTTCAAGCTTAGGGTTTTAGGGTAAGCTTCTTGATTCTTCACTCTATTTTACCAATTTTCATTTTTATGGTCTCCTTTGTGACCATCCATGCCTTATTTTTCAAGCATTAGTGTTGTTTTGATAGGATTGAAATTTCTAGGGTTTGGTTGGGTGCAAATCCGAAATTGCAAGGAACTCTAGGAGGGCTTTTCTTGTTTTCTTCTCTTAGGTAAGAGGAAGACACTCCTCCTCAACCTCTATTAGTAATAAGAAACCTTGTTTGTGATTGATTGTGAGAAAAACTCTATTGAGGGTCATTCTTTGTTTGCATGATTGGTATGTTTACATATTGTTTGTAATTTATTTAAGCTATTGGATTGATTGATTATGCATATTGATATGTTTGAATGGATTGGAAGGCATGAAATAGAAGGAAATAATTTTGAATTCCTTCTTGAATGGCTACGATTTTGGGGGCCCAAAATTAGGGTTCTTGATGAACAATTGTAACAAGTGAAAGACAAAATTAATCAAGTGTCAAATATGCAATTAATGGAATGAAAAATTTGGGAACTTAATTCCCTAGGGAGGCTACGGTCTCTAGGGCCATTTAGGGCTTGATTATGCAACTTTGGGTAACCTTGGAACCTAAATAATTAAGTGATTAAACTATTGGTAATAGGATGAAAAAATTAGTAAATTGGAAGATTTGAATATACTTTGAGATTCATAAATTTTAAAGAACCAAGAATGAAATTTATTATAAGACTTAGGATAATTTTAATTAGGGAAAGAATAAGAAAGTGTGAGACTTTGAGACCCTTAGAATAACTTTCTAAGTGTATGAGAATAAATTACATTAGAGAATTAAATTAATTAAGAGAATTCATCTAGAGACGAACTTTGTAAGAAAGACTAAATTTAGTTAAGAATTCATAATAAACCTTAAAAATGTATTAATTCATTTAATTATAATATTATGATATTGTGAGTCCATGTGAGTGACCAATGATGTGTTAATACTTACCTTGGCCAATTGTTGCAATATTGTGGAAAAAGCATGTAATGATAAATATACATGATTATGCATTGAGTCGTCATGCATTGTGAAAGTCCGTTGGACTGTTGTTAAGGCCGAGTTGCCTAGGAGGTGAACACACCTTAATGCTGGTGCGAGTAGACTAGTGTAGGTCATATTGTTGACCATGGGGGCGTCGAGGTGCGGGTACCTTGCAATGGACGGTTGGTAACTCTTCTGTTCGTGGGGCAAACCGATACAAACGCATCGATAATCCTGACCGGGCATTATCCTATATCGTGATCTAGCATAGACTGTCTGTACAATGTCTTGATGTGCACATGGATAAACTGATGAATTATAGCACTTTGGCCACGACAGTCGAGTTGCAGACATGTCTCCTAATCTTTCTCTCCGATTGTTCGTGTCTAACTCCATGGAGTAGGATTTTGACTTTGCATGCATGTGCATAGTGAGTCCATGTATTATCTGACATCTATTTATTATTATAATTGGAAATGTTATATTTCTGATATATAACTGCCTGAAACTACTTAGCTGTTTATTACTGCTATTTAATGTTTATCATTATTATTGCTTTTGAAATGCTCTGTGGGCGCTTTGCGCCGTTTTGTTTCTTGCTACTATAATTGGTAATGATGGTAGGATGTCTTACCTTTTTCTTGTCTTTCTATTATTTTCTATCTGTATATTGTGTCCCATCGAAGACGTTGGCAAGGAGGGCGAAGCTCCCGATTTCCCCGGCTTCTGGCCCAGTCGCGATTAGCACCTACTATTGGTTCATGGCGGCGCACTCACGCAAATTTTTGGGTGATGTGTGTTTGACCTTCCTTGGAGGGCCAAACTGCTAGCACATCAACCTAGATTTTGATCGTTGTGTTTACTTGAGAGACGTGTCTATCTCATTGGCTTGGAGGCGTCATGAACCGCCGATCTTTACCTGTTGTATTAGCTTACGCTTAGAGTTTTATCTGCCCATCAGGGAGATGTGGGATGCCTGCTATTACACCCCATAGGAGGATTCTTTCGATTTCACTGCTCGGGCTCCGGCCCGTGGCTCGGTGGCTCCTATGGAGGTTGCCTCGGATGAGGAAGACCCCGAGGAGGTTCCCGAGGAGGATCTCGCGGAGGATTCTGAAGAGGATCCTGACACGATTCCCCCTCATCTCAGGTATTGATATAGTTGGTAGCTACTGATGGCTACCAGTGTTTTATTTTGGGAGCCTGATGTGTCTTTATTTTGGTGGGCTGTATAATTCTGATATCTTGGGAATATACATGTATAATCCTTTGGGCAAGTATAGTTTTGTTTTTTGTACATCGGGCTTTATAACTAAACAGATTTGGTATAATTATATATATATGATTATGTAATGTTGATCAAATGTATGCTTTACTTCTGTCTTACTCTTTATTGCCATTTATGTTTCGTCACTACATTTTATTAATTATTATAAAAAAAATTATCACCATTTTATTTATGCAGCTTTAACCAGATAAATTTAATTGTAATAAAAAGAACTGAGTCTTAACTTATTATTTTATTTTTCGCATTATAAATGACAATGTGACGTTTCTTCCAAAAAGGACGTTACAAAAAGCACGAGAAAACACCTTATAAAGCATAAAGTTAGCAGACATGTTAAGGTATCAATTCTCAGGAAAATTTGATTTGTGATTAGAGAAACTAAGATTCTATAACATCCTTCCAATATGTAAGGAGTTTATACCAGTTCAAACCCATTTGATTTTCAAATAACTATAATATATGAGTCTCATTCTCCGAGACCAGTGAATTATATATTAAAATATACACCTGAGTGTGAAAATGAAACAAGATTCCTTTACAATTTGTCTTCTTACGCATTAACAATATAGAAAGAGACTGTAACTAACCAGAGAATGCAGAGGAATTTGAAAAAAATTGGTAAATAAGTGCATTACTCCTAAGACAGAACAAAAAGAATTCTAAACACAGGCATGAAAGGAAGTACATAAAAAAATATTTGCAATACAGGAAAAGAAGTACATAAAACAAATATTTGCAATACAGCAAAGGCTAGAAAGGTATTTTTAAATCAAGAACCATACCATGTTGAGTATGGATGTGTTTTCTACTAAGCACATCATTGGAAGAGCTCAATCTCCCATTTCGCCCATTGCCTGCATTAAATTTCATCTTCTTGGCATCATTAAAAGATCCAATTTTCGGTAAGGAAGGAACCCCAAATAATATAATTTCATCTATGACTACACACACTTAGACTAATCCTTATAAGCATAAATATGATCAATGATCATCATAAAAAATTTCTAGTTAACAATAAAAAAGGATGAAATATACAGGTGATAGATAAGACCAAAGAAGTTGTTGATTTTGTAATGCAGATGGGTAATCAACCCATTTATCATATATAATCAAATTCAAGGAGTGACTCAACGCTATAGAGAGAAAATATGCATGGCAAGAACAACAGTATTAAACTGTTGCTACTTCCCAACATTGAATTGCTGACATGCTACTTCACTGCCGGTCTATATGCTCTTGCATTGTATTTCTACACTCTTGTGTACTTTTCACTTAGTTTTGTTCAGTCAAAATGTTTCTTATATGGAAATATTAAGAAACAGTACACAGGATGCATGGATTCATTTCAAGTCTTAACTTTTCTTCTGCTTAGAGCTTTTCCACAGTTATTATTCGGTCAACAAAAGATAATTACTTAATAAGCAAGTACTTATGCTAAGTTACTTTTCTAAAGAGCATTTTTCTGCAGGAAAAAATGAGCACGGTAACAACTTTGATTGTTAGATGAAAACAAGTGATGAAGATCACTTACTTGAACAATGATGTAAAGGACAATGTTAGAAAGAGAACTTCCAGAGAAACAGAAAAATGCAATCACCGTATGGAGTCATCCAAATCCAATTATATGTGGTTATGTCGAAAAAATAGTAGTAATAGGACTGTGTATAGATTTAGAGGTGAATCTAATGGTATAAAAATATAAAGTGAGTTTTCAGTATGTTTCTCTTGGATTCTACAAGCCCAGAATCGATACTAATAGCAAAAAAGGCATTGAAACCCAGTTTTATAAACAGATTATTCCACAACTAATTTTTTCGCAATCAATATTTAGTTAGTGAGTCAATCCTCCAAGATCTTCTCAAAATAAGCAGGGTAGAGAGAAATTATTGATGCAATGATTTCCCTAGCCTGTTACCTTCCTTGACAGCATAGCATCAACATGCTCCCATTATTAACGTTCTGATTCATTGATATTTGTTCAGTGGAAGATAATGGTACAGTGGATGAGCTACTTACAAGTCTGTGTTCAGGGTGTTTTGCATAATTAAGAAATAATATAGGTGGGACCTATTTTGAAAAGGGTATAATCACACTTTGGTTTTTCTCAGAGTAGGAGCTAACATATAGCCAGTTGTGCCCTAATCTACCAAACCCATTTAACAAAATTCCGTGGGGAGTACTATATAAAGGCAAAGAAAAAATATGCATTGCAAGAAAAATAGGGGGAAAAGAACAAAGTATGCAAGTTCTCAATGTAGAAAGCATTAAAAATATTAGACACTTTTGCACCTAACAATGCAGCATATATTCTTCTTAAAGGGATGAATTGAGATAAGCAAAAGAAGTGTCGCAGGTCCAGAGGAGCAGAAGAGATGCTATTTAAAAAGATTGAACAGGGATATTACCCAAGCCGGTTAACTAAAGTAGTCAGTAGTCAATAAGAAAGGCAGATATCAAACTTATTGATATGTTCAGCTTCCTCTTCTTTATTTGTTCAGGACAAAATTTCCTTGTTTCCTTTCTGTTGTGGCATGAGAGTAAAGGTAGGAATGTACAACATGCATGCAATTTAGAGTCAAAAGTTGACAACCATGTACATATTTGTTTACACCAGATTACAACTTAAAAGCATTGAGAATTAGGAACATATCAACTGGTAAGTGTTAAATGGTAATACTTACCATTCTCCTTTTTCCATTTTCTAAGAGACGTTTTCTGGTGCAACATTTTATCATACTCACAGCCCTTCTCAACATAGTCACACAAATAACAGAGTCCAACGGAATTAAACACAAAACAGGGATCCACTACTGTGTAAGTTTCTGTCCCTATGAAACTCAATATTATATCTTTTTTTGTATCCCCTTAAAAATGTGTTAAAAATCCATAAGTTTTATATGAAAATTTGAATGCAAAACCTATCCCTGAAATTTTCACCCCCAATTTCATTACTAAACAAACTCTCAACATCATAACTTCATAATAGTTCAATAAAACAGTTTTGGGAAAATTTATAGCTAATCATATCAGTGAAAATATGAACAACTTACAAAGCGGTTGAACTTCTCCACAGCCTTCTCAGCTTGTTCAACCGCAGCGGCGGAAGGAGGCGGGGATGTGTATGAGGCACGGTCTCTCCTAATTTGTAATATTACTTTTATTTATATATGATTTTTTTGTGTGGCCCTACAACAACAAAAATAATGCTATATCTCAATTTTATATATTATAAAATAAGTAATAAAGGCAACAGAACAAAAAGCTACACAAATAAAAATAAAATAATATTAAAAACAAAATATGTTAAAAGTCAAAAAAGCATAAAGAAATTAGACGTTAAAAACACATTGAGTGAGACGGAGAGAGATTTTGTAGGATCAAGAAATATCAAGAAGTTTTTGGTACAAGAATAAAATAATATTAAAAATAAAAAAGTTAAAAATTAAAACATGGAGAGTCAGGAGAGAGACGGATGAGACTTCTCCAATAAATTTTTCAACTCTCTCCTTTTTACCTTTTGCTCATTTCAGTCATTCTCCCTCTTATCACTTTCAGTTTCTTTTTTTTCATTCTACCATCATTCTACCATTTTAACAGAGAAGAAGAACACGTACCGAACAGCAAGATCACACGCAGACGCAGTCACGCACAAGCACAACACAAGGCTTCAAATCTAGCACTACAATGTTAGTTTACATTGCATACTATTGTTGGATTATTTTATATTTTTTTACAACAAATATTTTATTAATTTATTCTCTTAATGCTCCTTTTTTTTCCCTTGTTTGTTTTCATAGATTTACAAAATTAAAAAAATAAAAAGCTTTTATATCACGTACATTAGTTAATTTTCTTTGTTTAGTTTGTTAACTAATATTTATATTGTAATTGGTTTAGAGTATTTAAAATACATCAAGTTGTAAATAGATTGTAACTCACTTTTATATATATATATATATATATATATAGTATCACAAAATTTCGTGGATGATTTATTTAATAAAAGGTTTTTGTTAAAAACTATTGTAAAGTCAAGCTCCTTCAATTATTCAAAAGGATGTTAAGAACTTGGTTTCAAAACAGATTTTTGCCAGATGGCAAGCATTGTTATCTTGTTTTGATTTTGATATTCAACATATTAAAGGAAAAGATAATTATCTTCCCGATTTCCTAACCAGAGAGTTTTTGCGGGGCTACAATGGCCGCTAGCTCCTCATCAAAATCAAAGGCTAAGAAAATTACTCGGATAAGTACATGCAGATTTCTACAAATAAGAACACTTGAGATAAGTACAAGGTCATCTACCTCCTTATAAGGGTCTTCCACCCTAGTTCATGTTCCTAATCCTATTCAAATGACGACCTTCATCTCCCTCACCCAATAGGTTTACACCTCTATCTTACTCACAAACCATTACTTGGTACTCCTTCTAGAACTCCTCGAGACCAAAACAATCTTCACCGCTACTCACCAATTCTCCTACCACGAAAGAATGCAAATACGTTAAGAAAAATATTTTTGAACCTATAATCACCCTTGAACCAGGATTCTTTTCTCCTCACTCAACCCCTCGAGAAATCATTCAACATGCTTCCCCAGATTTTCATTTTGTTCCTCAAGAGTCACTTAAAAAGAACAGAACTTTTATGAACTCATCCTCATTGATACCTTGAATCAATCTCTTTAGATCATTATTATAGTGATACCAACCCCGATTATATTGATTTTTCTAAAGTTAAAGATCCTTAAGGTTTTAGGTCCAAAAGATTGGAATCAAGCTCCTCACACTCCAAAATCATTTTCAATTAAATTTGATCCTCAAACTTATACTTACTGGGATTATCGAAGCTTGGTACAGATTTATGCTCCTCATGCCATATTCTCACTCTTGGTTCTTTTGGTTCCAAAAAGGGATAAAAAACTTTCCCTCATGGTTTGCCGATTGGATGTGTACCACTGGTCCTTGTGTTGATATTCTTCCTCAACTTGCTAAGGATTCTTATAATTTGTTTACTCAAAAAATTGATTTTCCTCAGGGTTCCATACTTTTACATTTTTATGCTTGCTTTTGAATTGCTTGGATTAATGTTTGGGATTATAATTTCTATCGAAGTATCGATTCCTCATCCGAATGAGTCGCTAGAGAATTTAGTGTTAAATGGTGGCCTCAGTTCAACATGAAATTAGTAAGTATTGAAGCGGTTAATCAATGGTTCCTTGCTAATCCTTCTTTGGTTAAGAAGAATCATAAGAAGCCATCATAATTTGAAGAACTTAAGAACAAGTTTCTTCAAGAACTGCCTCTTCGTCCTCGAACAAGAATTGCTAAACAAAATTAAGACAACCATCTCCACCTCTGGTTCGTCTCCTCCCAAGTGAAGGAAGTGAAAACAACGACCTTCTTGGTAATAGTAATGAAGATGATTATTATGGTGTTGACCTTTCCAACTTGTAAAGGCCCACACAGTAATTTATGAAATTTTTCATGAAGGTTCCTTATTTGTCATATTATGAAGCTTCCTGATTTGTTGTTTAGCCAAGTAGGAAATTTTCTAAGATTCCTAAGAAAGTCCCCACGAAGGTTACTTATTTGTTACTTAGCTGAGCAGGAAATTTCCTATGAAGGTTCATTATTCGTCGTCTAGCTATTCGTCAAGATTCCTACGAAGGCTCCTTATTTGTCGTTTAGTTCATTTGTCTAATTATGAAGTTTCCTAGTTTGTTGTCTTGCCAAGCATGCAGCTTCCTGAGAAGATTCCTTACTTGTCATCTACCTCAGCATGAAGCTTCCCGTGAAGGTTCCTCATTTGTCACCTAGCTAAGGATGAAGCTTCCCGTGAAGGCTCCTCACTTGTCATCTAGCGCAGCACGAAGCTTCCCATGAAGGTTCCTGATGTGTGCATATTCGAAGTCTTTTCTCTATATAAGCT
The DNA here is from genome assembly GCA_029884595.1 of Ormosia semicastrata. Lineage (NCBI taxonomy): Eukaryota > Viridiplantae > Streptophyta > Magnoliopsida > Fabales > Fabaceae > Ormosia > Ormosia semicastrata. The sequence goes on along the minus strand of JAQQTO010000048.1, from coordinate 34,208,348 downwards.
GAAGCTCCTTCAGAGAAAGGCATCGGAAAAATTTAGTTTGAAAAATTTCTGTAAACACTTTGTATCAAAAACTCTTGTATTCTGTTTCCTCTGTAAACCTTTGGAATTCAGCTTTTGTTCAAGACTTGTAATTTTGTATCACGTATTCTGTAAGTATTTTGAAATTATCAATAAAGTATTTTGATCCTGATTTCTGATATATCTCTTCTTTCTATTTTCAAATGCATATTTTTACTACTGTTGAGCCTATGCCGTCGGTCCTGTCGTTACTGGTATCAGAGCCTCGTAAGAGGTTCTGAGTATCCGAAGCCTAAGGAAGGGAGAAGGACTTAGCGTTGGTCAGCCCTTGGTCGGTACGTTGGTCACTGTGTTAGTGCTGAAAAGGCAAGGTTAGGTGGTCCCGTACATGCAAGTGGTGGTCCCGGTAAGAGAATTCCTTCATTATGTCTAGGATATTCGAAACTTAAGCGAGCTCTCCTTCCGTAGCGGGAAGGCTTCTAGCATAGGTTCCTCACAGCTTTAAATCGCATCCTCTAGATTAAAGTAGATCAAGATCATGTTCAAGCAAATGAATTAGAAATTGCTAATATTGAAAACAACCTTCAAAATTGGGCAATTCCTTATGTTCCTCCTAAAGAAATTTATAAAACTAGTACTTCCTTATTCAAGCCTAAGGATCAGATCCATATGTTCGAAGCTACTCATATTCTAGAAAAACCTTGTGAATCGATAAGTTTACTAAAAGATAATATTATTGATCAACACATGTTAAGGATAATTATCAGTTTATACATATTGGGTTAATTCAAGTAGCCGCCAAAGGGCAACATAGGTTAGGAATTGATAATCCTGTGTTAATTTTGTTAAGAGATAAAAGGTTAAGAAAACTTCATGATCAAATTACTGCTATTTTAGAATCTAATTTGCATGATGGTCTTGTTTTCTTTAATCAAGTTATCCTAATTATACCATGCCATTAAATGATTATATGACTAAGCAAGCTTTAGAATTAAATGTTAAGATATTAGATAATGTTTTCAAGAAGGAACTAAGCATATGTCATTATGTATAGAGTTCACTATAAAGTCTCTTATGAAGATCAAAACTTTAAAGCACTAAGACAATCCCCAAAGCATGAAACTGTAATTATGGAAGCAAATCTTAAGAAATCATCAATACTAACTCCTAAAAGATTATCTCATGAAGAAATCTTGTCTAGGATTCCTGAAGATTGGGTGTTTCTAGATGTAATACCCCCTCAACCGATAAGAAATACTAGAATAAGAACAATAGTTCAAGATGGTTCTAATATAAGAATAGGAATGCTTAGGTCTAATTCTCACTCTAGACTAAACACTCCTACAAATCCGATAATTAACATCCCTTCAACTGCTCCTACTTCCTCAAGACATTCAGTAGATGGATCGGCTGTTAATATAAACCTAACTGGTGTAAACTTTGAACCTAATGTTCCTTAACCAATTTACCAACAAACTCATAGATCAGAATCACCAGAATATTCACCCACTAGATCCCAAGTCATTAATGTATTAACTAAAGAAGAACCCTTTGAAATAGATAAAAAATGCATAAGTAATGATTTTGAAGCTCCTTATAATAAAGATAAAAGAGATTGGTATTTTAAGAATTTTAGTAAAAAACAAACTACTAAGTTTAGAGAAGAATTTTACTCATATTTGAGGGAACAACAAATTAATTTATATTTCTTTGACTGATTTGAAAAGTATTGCAAAGAAAATAATATTCAAAATCCTTTTATAAGAATACCGAAATATTAGTAAATAATAAAATATCAACTTTGTGGAAAACAGAGAAAGACAAGATAATAATTTCAGAATTACCTCCCTTAGAAACCATTAAGGTAACCACAAAAGAAGGATTAGAAGTTGAAGCCACCCTTTTAAGGCAATAGCTTCAAGAGCTCATAATTTACCTATAGATAAGGGCGATTTTAATAAAGTTCATCAATAACTTAATTACTCTAATCAAATGCTCCATACTATGTCTAAAACATTAGAAAGGATAGATAATCAAATAAGTGAAAAACCTAAAGAATATACATCACTCAAAATGTTAATAAAATTTAGATCCTAATAGACCCATTTATAAGGTAATTAATGTCCCGAATCGATTTAAAAAATATACACTTTGGTTCAAAATCGACAACTCTATTGAAGAAATTAAGAAAAAATTAGAACAGCTTAACCATAGGAACGAGTTCTACACCCAAGATACATACTTTACAAAAAATTGAAGAATTGGAAAATGAACTTTTAAATCTTCAAGTTAATAAGTTAAGGAAAGATATGCCTGTCTCAAAAACTAGAAATTATTACCCAAGACCCACATATCCTGATGTTCAGTATGAAGAAAGACCTTTTCAAGATTCTATAGCCTTTTCGGTGAATCAATTAATGAATGGAATATAGACGGATTAGGTGAACAACAAATTTTAGACACTGCTTCAACAAATGACTATGGTCAGCAATGTACCTTTAAAGGGAAAAATAATACCGATAGAACTTCACCTCCTTAATTGTTATGGGATTTACAGGCCAGCTTAAAGGATGGTGAGATAATGTGCTAAGCCAAGGAGAAAAAGATTTTATAATGAATTCAACAAAAATTGATTCTAATGGACAAGTATTTGAAGATGCTGTAATAACTCTTTTGTACACAATAACAAAGCACTTTATAGGAGAACCCTTAAAATTTCAGTAAAGAATTGCAGACCAAATTGTTAATCTATATTGTCCCTCCATATCTGATTATAGATGGTATAGGGATATGTTTTTGTCTAAGCTATATTTAAGAAGTGATGCATCAACTGATTACTGGAAAGAAAGATTTATAGTTGGTCTTCCTAAATTGTTTGCAGAAAAAGTTAAAGTAATGATTCAGAATCAAAATGATGGTACAATTCCTTATGATCAACTTACGTTTGGTCAATTGTCTAATTATATTATAGAAACTGGATTGCAAGTGTGTTTAGATCTTAAACTTCAACATAAGCTTAAGAATGAAGCAAAAACCACTAGAAAAGAATTAGGATCATTTTGTTCCCGGTGGGGAATAGAAGGAGTCAAAGCTCCAAGCGATAAAAGAAAGTTCAAAAATATGTTCCCCATAAATCAAGAAAATCTAGGCGCTACTATAAAAAGCAATATAGAGAAGAAGCAAGTTCATCAAAACCTAGAACATCAAAGAAAAATAAGTATAGATCATCTAAGTCTAAAAACGAAATAGTATGTTATAAATGTGGTCGAGTAGGACATTATAAGAAAGATCAGAAAGTAAAACAAAAAATTAATAATCTAAAAATTGATGAAGAATTAAAGAAATCTTTAATAAATATATTAATTAATGAATCAATCTTCGAAAAGAATACGCTTCAAGAAGAAATGATTAATCAATTAAAAGACTCATCTTCATCCGAATTAGAAAGCGATAGTGAGAAAGAATGTACAGGCTTAGGACCGAACTATGTGATTGTTCATCGTGCTTAAAAACTATTAACGTAATTACTAGAGATCAAGCATCATCATTATTAAGCATAATAGAAAACATGGAAGAATCATCTCATTAAGCAAGAGTTCATTCAAAGAAATAAAAGAATTTCTAGAATACGAGGATAAGAAAAAAGAAGAAGTGCAAAAGATAGATATGAAAGAAGTATTAGAAAGATTTAAGAAACCTCAAAGAAATGAAGTTACCCTAAAAGATTTACAAAGAAGAAATAAAAAATTTAAAGAATGAAGTTAAATTACTTAAAGAAAAAGATACTTGATTTAGAATTCAAAATGCTAAATTTACAAGCCCAAATAATAGTACAAAATCAAGATACAAGTACCGGTCAAGACCCGAGAAAAAGATCCTTATATTCATTTATTAAGTCAAGTAATTGTTCATAAATGGCATTGTCCGATAGAGTTAGTAATAAAGGATGAACGATTTAATTTTATAGCCTTAATAGACTCGGGAGCGATATGAATTGTGTTCAAGAAGGATTAATCCCAACTAAGTATTACGATAAGACCACGTAATCGTTAAGTAGTGCTTCGGAAATAAAATGCAAATTAAGTATAAACTAAATAATGCTAAGGTTTGTAAAAATAAAATTTGTTATAAAACCTCATTTTTATTAGTAAAAAATATTTCGAGCAAATAATTCTAGGTACTCCCTTTTTATCTTTACTATACCCCTTCTCAAGAACGAAAAGGATTAGTTACTAATGTATTAGGAAAAGAAATTTGTTTTGAGTTTATAAAACCGCCTTAATTAAAGAATTAAACATGGTTCAAGATTCATTAATTTCTAAGATTAACTTAATAGAAAGGAAAACAAAGCACATAAACATGTTAAGCGAGAGAAGTTCAATATAAAAGAATTCAAGAACAAATAAATAAACCCCAAGTTCAAGATAAGATAAAAAATGTTCAACGGAAATTTGAACAAGAAGTATGTAGTGAATTCCCTAATGCTTTTAAAGAACGAAAAAGGTACACACGCTATTACTTTACCATATGAAGAAGGATTTGAAGAAATTAATATTCCTACTAAAGCAAGACCTATTCAAATGAATCAACAATACTTAGAATATTGTAAGAAAGAAATTCAAGAATATTTAGATAAGGATTTAATTAGACCAAGTAAGTCCCCTTGAGTTGTGCAGATTTTATGTTATGAACGCTTGAGAAATAGAAAGAGGTGCCCCAGATTAGTAATTAATTATAAACCTTTAAACAAGGTTTTAAGATGGATAAGGTATCCAATTCCTAATAAAAAAGATTTAGTAAGTAGAGTTCATCAGGTTAATATATTCTCGAAATTTGATATGAAATCTGGATACTATCAAATAGAAGTAGCTGAAGAAGATAGGTACAAAACTACTTTTGTAGTACCCTTTGGACATTATGAATGGAATGTAATGCCTCAAGGATTAAAAAATGTCCCTTCAGAATTTCAAAATATAATGAATAATATTTTGAATCCTTACTCAAAGTTCACCATAGTATATCTAGATGATGTATTAGTATTCAGTAACTCTATTGATCAACACTTTAATCATTTAGAAACTTTCTTTAATCTTATTAAAGAAAATGGTTTAGTAATCTCTGCTAAGAAAATGAAACTATTCCAAACTAAGACTAGATTTCTAGGATTCAAAATTAATCAAGGTACTATTGTTCCCATAGAAAGATCCATAGAATTTGCAGATAAGTTCTCTAACGAACTCAAAGATAAGAATACTCTTCAAAGATTTTTAGGATGTGTTAACTATGTGGCAGACTTTATTCCTAATATACGAATAATTTGTGCTCCTTTATTTAAAAGGCTAAGAAAAGACCCGCCTCCTTAGGATAATTAAATGACTAATGCTGTTCAACAAGTTAAGAATTTAGTAAAAAATATTCCTTGTTTAGGACTTCCGGATCCTCAAGCCTCTCATAGTAGAAACAGATGCCTCGATTTGGGGTAACAAAAGAACAAGTTAAGAATATTAGTAAAAAGTTTTATCTATTTTCATTTTTTTAGGTTTTTGTTAAAACTTGTTAAGAACTTGGTTTCAAAACAGGGAAAAGATAATTATCTTCCCGATTCTACAGCCGCTCTCTCATAAAATCAAAGGCTAAAAATTACTCGATGCCTCTCGATTTGGGGGTATGGGGAGTGTTAAATTCACCAGCGAGGTTTACACCTTACTTACTCATAAACCATTACGAGTCATCCAAAGAACAAGTCGTCGATATCACTCTGAGTTTGGCAACCACCTCAACAAAATTATAACATGTATTTTCATTTTGTTAAGAAAGAAGTTTTATCTATAGTGCTAAGTATCACAAAATTTCTAGGATGATTTATTTAATAAAAGGTTTTTGTTAAAAATTTGATTGTAAAGGATTATCAGCTAAGCTTGGTACTTCCTTCAATTATTCAAAAGGATGTTAAGAACTTGGTTTCAAAAATTCTTCCTCAACTTGATTTTTAATTTGCCGGATGGCAAGCATTGTTATCTTGTTTTGATTTTGATATTCAACATATTAAAGGAAAAGATAATTATCTTCCTGATTCTACAATGGCCGCTAGCTCCTCATCAAAATCAAAGGCTAAGAAAATTACTCTGGATAAGTACACGCCATCTCTACCTCTCGTTTCTCCCAAAGTGAAGATAAGAACACCTTCTTGGTAATAGTAGATAAGTACAAGGTCATCTACCTCCTTAAAAGGGTCTTCCACCGAAGAAGACTTATTTGTCTAGTTCATGTTCCTAATCCTATTCAATGTCAGACGACCTTCATCTCCCTCACCCAATAGGTTTACACCTCTATCTTACTCACAAACCATTCCCACTTGGTACTCCTTCTAGAACTCCTCGAGACCAAAACAATCTTCACCACTACTCACCAATTCTCCTACCACGTAAGAATGCAAATACATTAAGAAAAATATTTTTGAACCTATAATCACCCTTGAACCAGGATTCTTTTCTCCTCACTCGACCCCTCGAGAAATCATTCCCGCACATGCTTCCCCAGTTTTCATTTTGTTCCTCAAGAGTCACTTAAAAAGATCAGAACTTTTTATGAACTTATCCTCATTGATACTGAATCAATCTCTTTAGATCATTATTATAGTGATACCAACCCCGATTATATTGATTTTTCTAAAGTAAAGATCCTTAAGGTTTTAGGACCAAAAGATTGGAATCAAGCTCCTCACACTCCAAAATCATTTTCAATTAAATTTGATCCTCAAACTTATACTTACTGGGATTATCAGCAAGCTTGGTACAGATTTATGCTCCTCAGGCCATATTCTCACTCTTGGTTCTTTTGGTTCCAAAAAGGGATAAAAAACTTTCCCTCATGGTTTGCCGATTGGATGTGTACCACTGGTCCTTGTGTTGAAATTCTTCCTCAACTTGCTAAGGATTCTTATAATTTGTTTACTCAAAAAAAAATTGATTTTCCTCGGGGTTCCTAAGACTTTTACATTTTTATGTTCTTTGCTTTTGGAATTGCTTGGATTAATGTTTGGGATTATAATTTCTATCGAAGTATCGATTCCTCATCCAAGAGCTCAATGGGTCGCATCAGAGAATTTAGTGTTAAATGGTGGCCTCAAGTTCAACATGAAATTAGTAAGTATTAAAGCGGTTAATCAATGGTTCCTTGCTAATCCTTCTTTGGTTAAGAAGAATCATAAGAAGCCATCACAATTTGAAGAACTTAAGAACAAGCTAAAATAAATAAATTGAAGAATTAAGCATACAATTAGAACGTTAACCATTTCAAATCAAAAACTAAAATTATTACCCAAGACCCACATATCCCGATGTTTAGTATGAAGAAAGACCTTTTCAAGATTCTCGTAGCCTTTTTGGTGAATCAATTAATGAATGGAATATAGACGGATTAGGTGAACAACAAATCTTCAAGAACTGGCCTCTTCGTCCTCGAACAAGAATTGCTAAGCAAAATTAAGACAACCATCTCCACCTCCCTTAAAATTTTAGTAAAGTTCGTCTCCTCCCGATTATAGTGAAGGAAGTGAAAACAACGACCTTCTTGGTAATAGTAATGAAGATGATCAAAATTGTTATGGTGTTGACTTTTCCAACTTGTAAAGGCCCACACATTTTGTAATTTATGAAATTTTTCATGAAGGTTCCTTATTTGTCATATTATGAAGCTTCACTGATTTGTTGTTTAGCCAAGCAGAAATTTCCTAAGATTCCTAAGAAAGTCCCCACGAAGGTTACTTATTTGTTACTTAGGGTCGAGCAGAAATTTCCTATGAAGGTTCATTATTCGTCGTCTAGCTATTCGTCAAGATTCCTACGAAGGCTCCTTATTTGTCGTTTAGTTCATTTGTCTAATTATGAAGTTTCCTAGTTTGTTGTCTTGCCAACATGAATTAGCTTACCTTCCTTCTTTGAATCATAAGAAGCCATCACAATTTGAAGAACTTAAGAACAAGCTTCTTCACTTTAAAGAAGACATCTTCTCTTGTCTCTCGGGATTATACAATTTGAAGAACTTAAGAACAAGCTTCTTCAAGAACAAGCTTCAATTCAAGGCCTCTTCGTCCTCGAACAAGAATTGCTAAGCAAAATTAAGACAACCATCTCCACCTCTCGGTTCGTCTCTCCCGATGAAGGAAGTGAAAACAACGACCTTCTTGGTAATAGTAATAAAGATGATGTGCATGTGGTGTTGACCTTTCCAACTTGTAAAGGCCCACTTCCTAAGATTCCTACTTGTTACTTAGGCCGAGCAGAAATTTCCTATGAAGGTTCATTATTCGTTGTCTAGCTATTCGTCAAGATTCCTACGAAGGCTCCTTATTTGTCGTTTAGTTCATTTGTCTAATTATGAAGTTTCCTAGTTTGTTGTCTTGCCAAGCATGCAGCTTCCTGAGAAGATTCCTTACTTGTCATCTAACTCAGCATGAAGCTTCCCGTGAAGGTTCCTCATTTGTCACCTAGCTAAGGATGAAGCTTCCCGTGAAGGCTCCTCACTTGTCATCTAGCGCAGCACGAAGCTTCCCATGAAGGTTCCTGATGTATGCATATTCGAAGTCTTTTCTCTATATAAGCTGAAGCTCCTTCAGAGAAAACAATTGATTCATTTTTCAAGAGAAAGGAGAGGAATAATGATAATGCACAATCTAGTGAGCCAAATATATATTCAGAGATGAATGTTGAAAATGTTGTTGAGCAAGCTACAATAGTGTCTACTATGGAGCCACCTTCTGCCAAAATTATGAGAATTGAACAAGAAAAAATTTATATTGGCACTTTGATACATGATCCTGGAAAGCGTCTACAAATTTGGGAATATCCTATTAATCAACAAGATGAAATTTGAAAGGCTTATATTAAGTTTGGACCATATCAATTTATTATGGATGTGTATCCACTTTCTGGTCCAGAAGATCATCCTCGTTGATTTCAAGCTCATTGGTTTAAAGCTTTTTCTTGGTTAGAATACTCACTTGAAGAAGATGCTGCCTTTTGTCTTCCATGCTATTTATTTTCTAAAAAAGCAAGTCCATTCACTTCAAAAGGATTTAGAAATTGGAGAAAAGTAAACAATGAAAAAGAATATGCATTTTTATCTCATGTAGGAAAAAGTCCCAATTCGGTTCATAATATTGCTATTAGATGTTATGAAGATTTGAAGAATCAGTCATGTCACATTGAAAGAGTACTACATAAACAGACTTCACAACAAATTTTGAGTAACAGATTGCGTCTTAAAGCCTCTATAGATGTTGTTAAATGGTTAACGTTTCAGGTTTGTGCTTTTAGAGGCCATGATGAAAGCTTGGACTCCAAAAATCGTGGTAATTTTCTTGAGATGATTAAGCTCTTGGTTTCTTACAATGAAAAAGTGAATAAAGTTGTTTTGGAGAATGCCCCTCAAAATGCAAGGTACACATCTCTTACTATTCAAAAAGAAATTTTACATATTTTTGCTAGAAAGGTGCAAGATAAAATTTGCAATGAGATTGGTGATGCAAAATTTTATTTGATTGTTGATGAAGCTCAAGATGAATCTAAAAGAGAACAAATGGCAATTGATACCACTGTAATAACTCTCAAACAAGAGATATATTCAATATTGTCTCATCATAATCTCAACATTCAAAATGTGCGGGGTCAAGGATATGATGGAGCAAGTAATATGAGAGGAAAGTGGAATGGTTTACAAGCTTTAATTCGTCAAGAATGTCTTTATGCGTATTATGTCCATTACTTAGCTCACAAATTACAATTGGCTCTTATTGCTGCAGCTAGAGAAGTAATTGATGTTCATGCATTCTTTCAAAATCTGACTTTTATTGTCAATGTGGTATGCTCTTCTTCTAAACACAATGATGAACTACAAGCTACTTATGCAAATGAAATTGCTCAAATGGTTGCAAATAATGAGATTGAGACAGGAAGGGGAATAAATCAAATTAGCACATTGCAAAGACCTGGAGACACGATATGGAGTTCTCATTTCAATTCAATATGTAGCCTTGTACGTATGTTTAGTGCAATTGCTTCAGTTCTTGAAGATTTAGCTGTTGAAGGCTCTACATACTCCCAACGAGGTGATGCTACTTAGGCTCTTAAGTCTTTGATGTCATTTGAATTTATATTCATTTTGCACATGATGAAAGAGATTATGGGAATTACTGATAAACTTTGTCAAGCTTTGCAACAAAAATCTCAAGATATTTTAAATACTATGCATTTAGTATCTAGCACAAAATCAATGATTCAGAGGTTAAGAGATTGTGGTTGGGATAGTCTTTTAGAGAGAGTTAATTCCTTTTGTAAAAGTTAAGCTATTCAACTTCCTGATATGAGTGCTTCTTTCTCTGACATAATTCAATCTCGCCATCGAAAGGATAATGTGATAGTTGAGCATCACTATCGTGTGGATACATTTACAACTGTGGTAGATTATCAATTGAAAGAAGTTAATAGTAAATTTAGTGAACAAGCGACAGAGCTTATCATATTGAGTACAACTTTAGATCCTAAAGATGGCTACAAGTCATTTAATGTTGGTGACATATGTAAACTTGTTGAGAAGTTTTATCCTCCAAATTTTTTTAAGCAAGAAAAGATTCAGTTGGAATATGAATTGCAACATTATGAGCTTGATGTCTTTAAACATCCAAATTTTCAGAATTTGTCTACTATTGCTAACTTGTGTCAAAGATTAGTGGAAACTGAAAAATCAAATGTTTATCTTTTGGTTAATAGATTGCTTTGCCTTGTTTTGACTCTCCCTGTATTAATAGCAACTACTGAGCGTGCCTTTTTAGCTATAAAAATTATTTAAACAAAGCTGCGGAACAAGATAGAAGATGATTTTCTCATAGATTACATGGTTATTTACATTGAAAAGGAGATTGCTAAAAAATTCACCACAGATGCGATAATAGATGACTTCTATTCTATGAAACAGCGTCGAGCACAGCTTAAAAATTGAAAGTATGTATTTAAGATTGACTTATATTTAATTGTGTTTACTATGAATGTTTCTAATTTAAAGCATGTTGATTATGAATTAAATTGAATTTATTTTATGTTTATATTATATGATAATTAGATTTTTTTAACTTAAATATTTAGAAATATATATCTAATTTTAGTCTCGGCTCCCCTAGGATTAAAATCTTGGCTCCGCCCCTGTTCAACTGTACTCATGGTCACAAATCTGAACCCACGACTCTGGTCAGTTTCCCTGTTATAAATAACCTAATATCACAACAACCACATTTTCAGCATTTCTCTGATCCTGAAACCACAAACCTCTAATGTAACACCATCAAGACCAATTGAAATTGAAAGGGTTAAAGACTCTCTTCTAACTGAAGCTACAAACAGTGGAAAGAGAATGGAGAAGAAAGCTAAGGGGGAGAATGAAAGAGGGGGAAAAGAAGAAAAATAAGAACTCATAGTGGTGGGTCGCGAGCCGATATGGTAGCAGATCTGAGTTACATCCGTCAGTTAGTCGTGTGATGTGGTCGTGTGGGTCATGCGTGAGAGGCGATGTTGGCGAGAGGCAAGCGACATCGCAGATCCGAGTCGCGTTGTTTGAGCTGGTCTCTGGAGCTTCGTCGCATATCTGAGTCGCGTGGTTTAAGTTCGTCACGCAGAGCTTTGTCATAGATTTGAGACGCGTGGGTAGTGCCAGCAAGAGGTGGCTGGTCCCAGATCCGAGTAGCCGTCACGAGAGGTAGGCGCCTTGTAGGGTAGCGAGGTGGCATCGCGAGATGTGGGTAGCCACAAAGAGTGGAAGAAAGAAAAGAGAGGAAGTGAGAAAGAATAGTAGGGTAAAGATTAGTAACTGAGATGAGTTTGTTGATTTTTTTCAAATTTGTGGCATAGTTTCCTTTTAATTTTTTTATTTTTTAATTTAATTTAAAATGATGGAACATATCCGTCTATAAATATATTTTACTTTTTAAAACACTTAGTTAATTATATAAAGATAAAATTAGAGACAGAAAATATAGAAATAGATAAATTTTATTTTTAAATTTCACCTTTAAACATATTTAACATTTTAAAATATTATATTAATCAAATAAAAATAAAATTAGAGAGGAAAGAGTTTGAGACGGATAATTTCATCTCTAAATTTTATTTTTAAGTTCTAAATTTTATTTTTTCTCTTTAAATCATCAAATCAGTTGTTTCTATCTTTATTAGAAAAAAAATTATTTTTGTCTATAAATTCTATCTCTGAATAGGAATTTTCTAATGGTAGGATGAATTTGTACGTTGCTTAATATTTTTTAGAATTTATTCTTTTTTTAGGGAAAGATTCACTATTCCTATTTAATGTTTTCATCCAATGGGTCATAATCTTCCATGAAAGTTGAGATAGAGGTTGAGCAATGAGGTGAGGAAAAAGGGTTTATGTTTGTTGGAGCCAACCTGCATTCACCACGATTCTTCCAGTGCCTTGATGATCTCATTGGGATCCAAATGAACTTCTACAAAATGTGCAACGAATTTTGTTGGTGGTTTTCACACGCTGATGAAAGGTTTTTTTCTAACGTTTCTATTTTTCGATATGAACGCTTTCTTTTTCTTACTTAAGGATCAATTTGCCACATTCTTTAAAATTGGCATTTTCCTGTATGATAACCCTTTCGCCCTTACATATAAGGTTAAGAGCGGAGAAGAGTTAACTCAAGCTTGGTTCGTTTGCAAGCCTTTGATGAAATCCCACACAGGTTGTTCTCCATACAACATTTCAAATGTTTAACCATTCCATTGCTAGAAGGTTGTAGCAACCTCCAACAATGAAGAATAGCCTAGAATCAATTGTTGATCTTCCGATGACAACTTGAGGATTTTATCTATTAGTTGGACAAAGTCAATTTATCTTTCTAAGGCAGCTACTAATGGTAAGTGTTCGATATATATATTGTTGATCTTTTGATAATAACTTGAGGATTTTATTTATTAGTTGGAAAAATTGTTATCCCTTAAAGATTTAAGGATTTTATAATTATTTGAGGTAATTTGTTAATCATGGTAGATGTTCTGGATCGTGATCTAGGATCCTATCTGATGGGATCAACTCTACACGTATACCACCTCCACCATAAGCACCCCATTTAGGCCATTCGACCTCAGGCTTCAGTCGTGAGCCATATCAGCATCCCTTAGGTTTGCGCAGATCCTGACAACTACCAATCATGACCCTTAGGGTATGGGGACCATAACTGTCTTCAACAATAGGTGGCCATTAACGCGATATCCCGAAATTTTAGGTATCTCCCTAAACGATCGTCGGAGGGAGGCACCCTCCGTTAAGGCTCTACCTGAACGATTGTGGGATGGAAGCACCCCCTTAGGCCACGATCTTAACGTACCTACACCTCACGCGGATTCCATAAGGGCCCTGCGCTTGCTCTATAAATATCAAGCTAAGTCATTCTAACATAGAGAGATAATCTTTTGGTAAAAACCCTACTTGTTCATTGCCTAACTTGAGCGTTGGAGTCCCATTGCAGGTACCCAACCCCCTTGGATCGCTGGGTAGCAGCTGTGCAAGGAGGAATCCACCGTGCACGTGCCTTTCAGGAACCCTCTGGTTCTACTTCAGAACATTGGCGTTGTCTGTGGAAATCCATAAACTTCTAACCCCACCCCATCATGGTGAACACGAGACAAAACTCGAGGAGAGACATTGCGCAAACCTTTGCTAACCAAAGGCAGATTCCGGTAGCGCAATGCTCTCTTCGTCCTATCCCGCCACCTAATATCGAAGTCTCTGCCATGAGGAACCAGGCACTCAACGCGGAGCACCAGCATGATGGTCACTCCACTTCGGTCTCTGATGAGAGTCTTGACCCATCACGTAGGGTTACTGTAAGAAACAAACTTAGAATCCCAGGCCAAGGAGGCAACCCAAATATCTAAAAATATATAATCCCAACGAGTCAGTGCTTGGGAATGCCACATGGCGAAGACGGTGATCGTGCAACTCGTTCCGAATGTGAAAATTAATCCCAAATGTCCTAATGACGGTTCCAAGACATACTACAGCAATACATGGCTATGTTGAATGAACAATATCAAAGGTTGGAGGACATGCAACAGGCTATGCACGAAAACCAACTCAAGCCAAACCGTCATGACGGAGGACGCAACACAAAGGATAATCAAAGGAGGGCCCATGTTGACGCCACAGTGTCCAACGTCGAGAACAATAACTTGAACCACGGCATCCAAGAACACCCATTCTCCGATCAACTAATGGAGTACCGCGTTCCCAGAAACTTCAAGTTCCCGATAAACTTAGAGATTTACGATAGAACCACGGATCCCTAGGAACACGTGAACGCTTTTGAGTAATCCATACGTTTTCATGGAGGATCCATGGAGTTACTATGTCGTGCATTACCCTTCTCCTTCAAAAAGGGAGCCCTCAGGTGGTTCTCCATCTTACCACGAAGGTCCGTGGTAGACTGGACAAATCTAAAACAACATTTCCTGCTCTAATACACCACCAACAAGGAGCAACCTAAGTCCATTGAGTCCTTGGCCAAGGTTCGGTAGGGATGAGATGAGCCCTTTTGTGATTATGTAAGGCAGCTAATGGCGGCATGCACCAACTTGGAAAACTTCGACGATAGGATTGCCCTTCATTATGCCAGAAGCGGCCTCCACGTGGGTTCTGAGTTTTTTGCGTCCTTGGTGAAAAAGAAGCTAGAGAACCTGGGTGAGTTCCAGAGACGATCCTAAAAGTATTTCAACCTTGAGGAGGCGACTGAGGACCAGAGGAGATGGGATAATGATGAAACCCCTCATCAGAAACCCAACCAAGATTCCTCACGGTCCCGTTATCCTAAAGGTAGTCCACCCCGGAGGAAGTATTCTAACTACGCTCCCTTGAATACCCCTCGGGAAACAATCTTGAGGGAGGTAATGCAGACCGAGTTTCAGAATATCCAGAGGCCGCCCCCTATCAAGAAGCACAAGCAGAAGGACTACTCTAAGCATTGCGCATGGCAAAAAAGCTACGGCCATGACATTGAAGATTGCTACCAACTGTACGACACCATCAAATTTTTTATCAAGGCCAGACGATTACAACAGTACATTCTCTACACCCGAAATGATGAGCACTGCGGCAGGTGCAGGGACGACAAGCGACAGAGCCCAGCTCCTCACCGTAGAAGGATAACCCGAAGCCTTAGGAGAAGACCCCAGACTCCACCCCGCCAAGACGGTAATGACTGGGGGGATAGGAATAGGGACACTCCAGCTGATGGCAACAATGACCGACGTCTCGAACCAAATAAGACGATCCACACCATTGCAAGATGATTCGCTAGAGGAGGACCATCAAACGGGGCACGAAAAAAAGCTCTAAGGATATCGGTCTTTAGTGTTTCCCATTCCAAACACAAATTACAGACGAAGGAAAGAAAGATGCCCCCATCACCTTTTTAGACGAGGACTACGGCAGGATCATCTCAAACCACGACGACCCGCTCGTCATCTCCAGGATAATTTCCATTGTCGAGGTCCATCAAATTTTTGTGGATCAAGAAAGTTCAGCAGATATTATGTTCCTAGATCTTTATCAGAAGTTGGAACTTCCACATTCGGACTTGACCCCATATGACGGGGAGCTAACAAGTTTCACAGGTGAGAAGATCACCTCGGTAGGACACTATGAAACTCATTTGACCCTGGGAACTCCCAGGCTCTTTAAGACGATCGAGGTAAGGTTTTTGGTCGTGAATTGCCCTTTGGCTTATAACATCATCTTGGGCTGCCCCTCCCTAAACGCTTTTAGTGCCATGGTGTCTAACACCCACCTTGTGATGAAATTCCCAAATAAGCACAACAAGGTCGTCACTGTTAAAGGCGACCAAGTTGCCACCAGGAAATGCTATAACGAGAGCTTGAGGATCTGCAGGGTACCTAGAAGTGAAAATTCCACCACTCCGAGCCTAGTCCTAGATCAGGTAAACATACTGATGACCGAGTTAGACGTTAGGGAAGAACTCCGTGGCACCAGATCCCATCCGGAAGGAGAGCTACAACCCCTCCAACTTGGATTCAGGCCAGTCCAGGTTACCAAGATCGAAGTGCACTTAGAAAAAGATGAGAAGCAACAACTGGAGGAACTGCTATTAAAAAACAAGGATTTTTTGCCTGGACGATGTCTGACATGCCAGGGCTTGACCTCTCCTTCATCTGCTACTGCTTATCTGTCAAAGAAGACATGAAGCTAGTTGCCCAAAAGAAGAGGAAGGTCAACCCCAAAAGACAGAAGGCGATTGAGGAACAAGTAAGAGAATTGTTAAGCTATGATTTCATCGGGGAAATTACTTATACAACATGGTTATCCAATGTGGTCCTAGTGAAAAAATCAAATGGGAAGTGGAGAATGTGTGTGGATTATACAGACTTGAACAAGGCCTGTCCAAAAAACCTGTACCCACTTCCCAATGTGGACAAGTTGACAGCTCCTTAGGATTCAGGAGATTATCATTTACGGATGCCTACTCAAGATACAATCAGATTCCGATGTACCCCAGAGACGAGGACAAAACTGCTTTCATCACTGACAGGGCGAGCTACTGTTATAGGGTTATGCCCTTTGGATTAAAAAATGTTGGAGCTACCTATCAGAGGATGATGAACAGGGTCTTTAAAGACCAAGTGGGTAAGATGCTAGAAGTCTATATTGATGATATGATAGTAAAAACCCCACAGGGTGGGTCGTACACGAAGGACCGACCTTGAAGAAGTATTTACATAGGTCCAAAAGCACAACATGAGGTTAAATCCGGAGAAGTGCGCCTTCGGAGTGTAGGCCAAAAAATTCTTGGGGTTCATGCTAACCCATCGCGGAATAGAAGCTAATCCTGATAAATGTCAAGCCGTACTCGATATGAGGAGCCCCCGGAACGTCAAAGAAGTGTAACAGCTCATAGGAAGGATAGCAGCCCTCACAAGGTTCCTTTCCAAGGCGGCCTATAAATCCCTCCCCTTGTTCAGACTACTTAAAAAGGGGAAGAACTTTGAATGGACCCTAGAATACGAGGACACCTTTTCATCCTTAAAAAACCTTATGTCTTCCCCTATTATCCTGACAAGACCGGACCCCGGAGGACCGCTGTACCTATACCTGTCAGTCCACGAAGAGGCTATCAGCTCGGTGCTAATCCGGGAGACGGACAATGGATAGAAATCGGTCTACTTCATGAGTAAGGTTCTACAAGGACTCGAGCTCCGATACTAGAAGGTCAAGAAGGTCACTTTCGCTTTGATCACCATGGCAAGAAGACTGCGGCAGTATTTCTAATGCAACCCTATGATAGTGAGAACGAACCAGCCTATCCGCCAAGTGTTGCATAAGCCAGACTTGGATGGAAGGATGATTGCCTGGTCAATTAAACTCTTCGAGTTTGGAATTGTATATAAACCATGGCTTGCGATGAAGGCCCAAGCCTTGTCTGATTTCTTAGTAGAACTCACGACAGACCTCGATGACCCACAGGAAATCTCTTGGACCATCTTTGTTGACGGTTCCTCGAATCCCAAGGGAAGTGGAGCTAGAGTAATTCTGGAAAACTCAGAAGGACTAACCCTGGAGCATTCTTTGAAGTTTGAGTTCCTAACCTTGAACAACCAAGCTGAATATGAAACGTGCATTATCAGTCTAATAATGGCAAAAGATATGGGGGCGAGCAAGATCACGCTCTGTAGTGATTCTCAGCTCGCCACCTCCCAAATCCGAGGTGAATATCAAGCTAAGGAGCCTCTCCTGCAAAAGTACTTAGTTAAAGTACAAGAACTCCTAAAAGGCCTCAAGGAGACCAAGATCGTGACATTCCAAGGGAGCAGAATTCCAGGGCAGATCTTTTGTCTAAACTTGCCAATACCAAAAGCCTCGGCAACAACAGGTCAACAATCCAAGAAACCCTTTTTTAACCTTCTATTACGGAACACACTGTCTTTCAAGTAGAAGAAGGGGAGGACTCTTGGATCACCCCCACGATGAAGTACCTACAATCTAGAGCTACACCTCTAGACCCCAAAGAAGCCTCTAAATTGATCAAGACAGCGGCGAGATACATCATCTATGATGGCCACTTATATCAACGTAGTTTCTCTTCCTCCCTCCTCAAATGCCTCACCCTGAAAGAAGTAGAATACGTTCTGTCCAAGGTTCATGAGGGGAGCCATGGACACCATCTAAGAGGCAAAGCCTTAGCCCTGAAAGCATTAAGGGTAAGGTACTACTGGCCAACGATGGAAGCTAATTCTCATGCACATGTTCGGGTTTGTGATAAGTGCCAGTGCCACTCAGATCACTACCAAGCCCCCTTGGAGGAACTATCCACAATATCAATCTCCTGGCCGTTCTACAGATAGGGTATGGACATCTTGGGCCCGTTCCCCTAAGCCCCCAGCTAGTTGAAGTACTTGGTGGTAGCAGTGGACTATTTCACGAAATGGATTGAGGCAGAACCCTTAGCCACAATCACTGTGGTATGGATCCAGAAGTTTACCTGGCGCCACATTATCACCAGGTTTGGAATTCCAGAATCCATCGTAACGGATTACGTAACCCAGTTCAAAGACAAGGGTTTCGAAGAATTGCTGCCCAGTGATAATCACATATTTGATACATTAATAAACCCTCATTTTTAGTCATTTATACTCTCCATGTACTTAATTGATTGAGTTTGGTTATGTTTTGTAAGTTTGGACTCAAATTGGACTTAATTAAATTTTTTAGCATAATTTACGTCTTACACTATTTCTGTATTTGGGCCATATCTTGGGCTGTAAGTGGCCGTTTAAGGTGATTCTAGTGGCATGTGAAAGATAAAAGAGAGCTATACAACTTTTATGAAGACCTTAAAGGGCCCATCACACGTTTGGATAACTCAAATTGGAGTTGAAGCAAGAACTAAGGTGCTGATCCTAACAGCTTGACCTATCTATACTCACTCCTAGGCATCACAAGTCAACAGTCTAATATTCAAGTGCATGCTCAAAGAAATCAAACCATCATTGTACCATTCCCAACAGTATTAAGACAACTGCCTATACAATTGTCCAATACCATTAGTATCAATCATATTATATAGCCGCCCATACAACTACATAATACCAATGATCCACTCAGGTCCAGCATTTCGGCCCAAAAGCTCAAGGCTAAATTCATAATCCACTTGGGTCCAATACGTCGACCCAAGGTATAATGTCAAATTCATAATCCACTTGGGTCCAATACGTCGGCCCAAGGCACAATGTTAATGCATGCTATCACAAAGGATTTCAGTCATGCAAATTCAAGAATCATTATTATCAAATCACGTGGAGCATTTTCATAATTCCTCTAGTATATAGAAACATTAGGTTTTCTTTAGTCTTTAATTATCATACTCTCAAGAATGAAGATAAAAATTAATCCAAATCACCAGCTTTTTGTAACTAAGTTCCTCGAATGACCTATCCTCATATCATTTATGAAATCCTAAGAAAACCACAATGTCCTGACCTCACCATTCCTTTCCTTTTTCATCTAAGTCTTTCAAATTTTCTCTATTTCTTTCTCAAGCTTGTTTTTTATCTCAAGACCGAAAATCACTCTTTTGCTTAAAGATCAAATTTATTCTTTTCCATTCTTATCTTATAAATTCTTAATTAATTTTCTCCATTGTCAAGTTACCTAGATTTAACACTAATAAATCATTTTCCATGATTCCGAGTATCTCTAAATTTGTTTCTATTTGGTACGTCCAAAAGTTAGTATTCCTCATTATGACATTATAATTATCTTCAATCTTACTCATAAATCCCTAAACCCTAATTTGTCTTCTAAATCACCTAAACAATATTTCCTAACATTCTTTCAAAAACTTCCATTATTCAACTTCTAAATAAAATTCTTTCCATCCTAATTACTCTTCCCCCTCATTATCAAATATTTTAGTTCTCCATTTCACTCTTACCTCTAATTATCAAGTACTATGGCCAACATCAATTCCTTCCAATGGTAAAACTTTGTTACTTCCCTCATTCAACTTGTAACCTTACAAATCATGTCCTTATCACCTACTCATCTAAGTCCTTAATAACCAAACATCTTTCTCATGGATATCTCTTCTTGGGTTAAAATGGCCGTGAGCCTCAAGGGCCAAAGGAAACCAAATAAATCATTCTTTCTCAACACAATAATAGCATACCACTTACTTTAATCGTCACAATCAATTAAATTCATGCTCACTATCAAAATCACATAATATCATTAAGTCATCAAAAATCATCTTTGCATACAACAACAACATATAACCATTCCAAATCAAGCAAACACAAATCAAAGTCACACAATCGAGTGGATGTATCCTCACGTGGACTCTCCACTCCCAACACAACCATTCGTTCCTCACCACCATAGTATGGTCGATGAGGTTAATCTCCCTCTTACCTTAGGTGTAGCCTCCTAGCTCCTTGTAAGTCCTTGTGTAGCAAACTTACTCCATCAAAATGTTATTAGAATCAAAGCAAACACACAAGAATTAGTACCTAGAGCTTGAATAAGATTACCATAGGTCAGAGTATGGTTTTACATTCTTTCAAATGAAGCAAGAGAGAAAATTCAAGAACTTTACCTTAAGATTCTTGAACTTGATATTTGAAGCAAAGCTTAAAGAAATACTTGAAGATGAATGAACTAGAGATTGATTTCCACACAAAAGTTTCTTAGAATGATGTAGAGACTCAAGATCCAAGTTTATCTTGAATTATTGAAGATTTGTTGTATAATTTTTGGGGTTGGCCGTGGGCTTCAAAAATGAGAGGATGACTAAGTGATGAACTAAGTGTAGGATGGTCCTCCAAAAATGGTCTTAGCAGTGGGGATGTAGAGAAAATGAGAGGAGAAAACAAAAATCAAAGTCTCACCTTAAGAGCTTCAAGTTAGGATTTTTGAAAAAAGATGATGAAGATGAGAGAACTTGATGATGATCTCAACATAGAAAATCATCCATGAAATGTGTAGATCCTAGAAATGTGATTGAATGGAGGAAACAAATTAGTAGATGAAAATGAAGTATGCTTGTCGTGAGGTGTAGGAGAAATGGAAGAGAGAAAATGATAAGAGAAAATGAGATAGAAACTTTAGGGTAGAGAGAGAAAGTGATAGAAATTTTGGAAAATGAAAAGATGGTAGCTTTTGGTGAAAAGATGACATCTTGTCATCTTTTCCTCCTCCTCCAAAACCGTGTACACCATGAGAGAAGTAGCAAGACTTCCTTTGCAAACTTCTCCCAAAGCTTCTTTGAGAAGCTTCGCACATTTTCCCAAAAAGATCAAATCATGTTGTCATATAGTGATGTGGCAATATCACTTAGATGATATCATAAAAGTGATCAGATAGAAATAATCTACTAAATTTTTACTGCAAGCTATTATCCATGGATAAAAGTTACAGTTATCACTGCCGATATTTGGGGTGTTACAACTCTCCCCTTCTAAAAAAAAATTTCATCCTCGAAATTTGTTATACCTTAGAATACACGCGAATACTGTTCCTTGTAGAATGCCTCCAAATCTTCGATGCAACCACAACGGCTAGCTTCGAGTTTGTGTAGAGTAACTCTTCTCATATGCCCTTAGTTGTCTTGAATCATACGTTACTATTACTTTTATTCTCACAGACACACGTCTAAGCTCTAATGTGGAATATCACGAGACGTCTCAAAAGTTCGTTGGGATTGGGTAGAACCAACATTGGCGAAGTAGTTGAGTGTCTCTTCAATTCTTGAAAATTTTCCTACATGCATCAGTTCATGCAAAAACTTGACTCTTTCATGTAAGCTGGATGAGAGGTCTTGCCATCTTGGAGAATCCTGTGGTGAATCTCCGATACTAGCCAGCTAGTCCAACACAGTGACAAACCTCCAATACAGTTTTTGATCTTTCTCATTGAAGAACTGCTCCAACTTTCGACGGATCCACAACAATTTCTCCCTTTGAGATCACGTGACCCAAAAGTTGAACTGCCTCTAACCGGAATTCGCACTTGGACAACTTCACGCATAACTTCTCCTTCTTCTTTAGAATTTGAAGAACCACACCGAGATGCTCAGCAGAATTCCTCTAGACCTTAAGAATATATCAAAATGTCATCAACAAAGACATTGATAAATATGTCTTAATAGGGATGAAAAATCCTATTCATGTAGTCGATGAATACTACCGAAGCGTTCGCTACACGGAATGACATTACTAAATACTCGTAGTGTTCATAATGCATCAGAAAGGTTCTTTCTGGAAGCATCTTCTACTTTCAAACGAACTTGATGATAACTAGAACATAAACTGTTCTTGGAGAAAATAACGGCTTCCTTCATTTGGTCCATCAAACCACCTAACCTCAATCTTAACAGGAATGTCTCATAGGGCAAGTTCTTATCTAATTGTACTGCATTTGGCATCATGACATGGTTTGGATCAGGAACATATCTCCTCAATCGAAATACACGGGAAACGTTATGAAGGTTTGAAAGAAAAGGTAGTAAAGCCATTTGGTATACTACTGGACCCATCCGACGAAGAATTTGATATGGTCCAACAAAATTTAGGAATGAGCTTCATGGATTAAAATCCAGAAATTTCTGTCTCAAGAGACACTAAAGTTTTATTGGAACATAATAATAAGATATAGTCAGAAAATAACCAATCCCTCTCTAAGATCAAGTTTATTTATGAAAAAGGTAAACAATTAAATTAGCAGAAAGGTTTTAAATTTCTAACAATAACAGGATAGTTCAAACAAACTTGTGTAATGATAGTAGGCTTAGAAATGAGAATAGCAATATTCAAGTCAAAAGGAAACAAATACATAGATAACCCAATTCTAGAAATAAACTCTTAAAATTTCATTAGAACAATTTAACAGGATATAGTTGGAGATAACCAATCCATTTTCAAGATCACGTCAAATATACGAAAGAGGTAAACAAATCAGATCAATCGAAAAGATTCAGCCTTTAACAGGTCATAGGATAATTTAAACAACTTGGCTATCAATAATAGGTCTTTGTAATAAAAGTAGAAATAACTTGGTCAAAAGATAACAAAGATACAAATAACCTTAATTGATCCATACAGTTATATGCCATAAAGAAATGTGTTACCCCTAAAATTATACAATATAGTCAAAAGATCATCTCTTATGACATAGTCTCCCTCATTTAGGCCTTCAGTCTGGGATGTTGTTACTCCACTTGGGGAATTGACTCTTCCTTCTTTGTGAGATTTTAAAACATGTACATCACTAATGGAAGGCTTCATCTTTTGCAAAGTACGATTCCTAAACATGTGTCCTAGTTTTCCGCATTTGAAACAAACTTTTACCTTGATCGTACAATCCATTGTCGCATGACTTTTTGTACACTTCTTACATGTCAGTAAAAGTGCCACTGGCTGACCGGGTCTATCACTATTAGCACTACCTCTACACAATTGTTGTTTTTGTTGATTTCTTAGTGGCCGTGAATACGATGTCTGCTGGAATTGCTTGACCTTACGATTTCTCCTTTTTTTTTTGGAACCAATATGGTCCAATGTTATGGGGTCCCATATCCAGAGACTGATTCAACTCTAACAAAATCTGAGCCTCGGCTATCAATTCCTGCTGCTGAACGGCCTTCTGCTTTTGTTGTACTGTCGTGCCAACCATTCCTTGCATTGCTTCCACAATAGCAGCCATCCCTTCATTGTCGCGCTCCACATTCCCACGCGTACGTCTATCGCGAGCCATTTCCTTTTCTCCGAAAACAGACAAGTCGATACACAATGGAAACAAGAAGTAACCATTTGAAACAATATTGTCTCCTTTCAAAAACCAAGCAATACATCTCTGCGTTTAATTTCAGAGAAACACACAGCATAAACAAAGCAAACTTACCCATAACCTTAAAAAATTCAGACTTGGACTTTTCTCACACTAGAGGTACCACTCCAAAAGGTGTAGGTACAAAAATTTTGCACAAGTTCAGTCATCCAATTGGACTCTCACTAGAAGAACCCTTATTCTTCTAGTTCGCCTAGTTGAAATCATAGCTTCTTATCCACACAGAACATTACATATTGAGTTTTCCAGTCCTCAATATCATGTAACTATGTAATGGTAACTACTAACATACAACCTAAAGTAACCTATGCAATCCTCTTTTAACATCTCAAACAAGAGACAAGGAGATGCACAGTACACACACGCAGGAATTTCTACCTGCCTAAGCACAGTCAGTCCATACCCCATCTCAACAGGATGAACTGCTTTGAAACCACCTAATGTAACACCCCCTCTGAGGAGCATTACATTTTAGATCGACTCTTACATTCTTAAAAAAGTTGTGAAATAGCTAATGTTGAAAAACATGAGTTTAAAAATTTCCTTCTAACAGATAATATAAGCTTACTAAAATAAATAAAAGACTCAAGTCATAGCAACTAAAAAGGCTTTTCATAAAGCAAGGTTTACTACATCTTTAAGTACATCATTTGCATATCCCAAAAAAAAAAACATAAAACTTAAGTACTCCAAAATAAACATACCTATACATTATAACTACCAAATAAAAATTGAGCCTTGTCCGAGTCCAAACACCTGAAGAACGGGTTCCTGCACCCCATCTTCATCCAAAACCCCTTCGAGATCCCCAATAGACAAAGCCCCCAGTTGGGGAATGTCACGGCAAATAGGAGTCCGAGCAGCTGACTCCACAGAGCCCACCCTATAGGAAGCTCTATGATCATCCCAAAGCTCCCCAAGAGGCATGTAGAACTCCAAGTGAGCATCTGCGTCCATAGTATACGTAATCGCATTATGCCGGGTCCTGCTCCAACTCAAAGTGACATTCCCGTCGTACTGGACGCGCCCCGTGTCCCACTGAACACTCCATGCTCCAAAGCCTCCATGGAACTGTAACCTAGTGAAACCTCGCGGGTCTTGCCTTGCCGCCATCACAGACTTTTCCATCATAAATACGAAACAGAAGTAGACAGAATAATACAATAGAAGAGGTGAGATCACCTACATCAATACCATTATGACATCAAAAATAAAATGAAAGACAGTAATGCCTTTCATACACAACAACATCGAATAATAGCAAATATAATCATGTCAATACGGGATGTTATAGAACAACAACATAATCATGTCAATACAGGATTATTATAGAGCAACAGCATAATCATGTTATTAACTAATAAGTAATTCAATACATCAAGATATATATATATATATATATATATATATATATATATATATATATATATATATATATATATATATATATATGTCCTGGATCGTGTCACAATAACAGATATGCTGACTATGCATATGCATGATGTGTATGCTGACCATCCTTATACACAATGCAACCAATTCCTACTCCATGGAGTTAAGATTCAGAGATGAGCATTCCAGAAGATCTGTCCCCCTTCAAAAGACAGTCTACGCCGGATCAAGAAAAGGATAGTGCTTGTCGGGTCCTCATCGTTCGTTGCAATGGTCTTCCATAGCCAGGGGTATACAATGTGACAGTGGTCACTAGGTGGATCACCTCATCTTGACGCCCCCTAAGATCCATCCGGGATCACACTTATCCAAATTCTCACTCACTCCTAGGCATCACAAGCCGACAGTCTAATACTCAAGTGTATGCTCAAAGAAATCAAACCACCATTGTACCGTTCCCAACAGTATTAAGGCAACCACCCACACGATTGTCCAATACCATTAGTATCAATGATATTATATAGTCGCTCGTACAACTACATAATACCAATGATCCACTCGGGTCCAGTACTTTAGCCCAAAAACACAAGGCTAAATTCATAATCCACTTGGGTCCAGTACATCGGCCCAAGGCACAATGTCAAATTCATAATCCACTTGGGTCCAGTACGTCGGCCCAAGGCACAATGTTAATGCATACTATCACAAAGGATTTCAGTCGTACAAATTCAAGAATCATTATTATCAAATCACGTGGAGCATTTTCACAATTCCTCTAGTCTATAGAAACATTAGGTCTTCTTTAGTCTTTAATTATCATACTCTCAAGAATGAAAATAGAAATTAATCCAAATCACCAGCTTCTTCTAACTAAGTTCCTCAAATAACCTATCCTCATATCATTTATGAAAACCTAAAAAAACCACAATGTCCTTACCTCATCATTCCTTTCCTTTTTCATCTAAGTCTTTCAAATTTTCTCTATTTCTTTCTCAAGCTTATTTTTTTTCTCAAGACCGAAAATCACTCTTTTGCTTAGAGATCAAATTTATTTTTTTTCCATTCTTATCTTATAATTTCTTAATTAATTTTCTCGATTCTCAAGTTACCTAGATTTAACACTAATAAATCATTTTCCATGATTCTGAGTATCTCCAAATTGATTTCTATTTAGTACATCCAAAAGTTATTACTCCTCAAATTATGACATTATAATTATCTTAAATCTTAATCATAAATCCCTAAACCCTAATTTGTTTTCCAAATCATCCAAACAATATTTCCAAACATTCTTTCTAAAACTTTCATTATTAAACTTCTAAATAAAATTCTTTCTATCCTAATTACTCTTCCCCTTCATTATCAAATATTTTAGGTCTCCAATTCATTCTTACATCTAATTATTAAGTACTATGGCCAACATCAATTCCTTCCAATGGTAAAACTTTGTTACTTCCCTCATTCAACTTGTAACCTTATAAATCATGTCCTTATCACCTACTCATCTAAGTCCTTAATAACCAAATATCTTTCTCATGGATATCTCTTCTTGGGCTAAAATGACCGTGAGCCTCAAGGGCCAAAGGAAACCAAATAAATCATTCTTTCTCAACACAATCATAGTATGTCACTTGCTTTAATAGTCACAATCAATTAAATTCATGTTCACTATCAAAATCACATAATATCATTAAGTCATCAAAAATCATCTTTGCATACAACAACAACAACATATAACCATACCAAATCAAGCAAACACAAATCAAAGTCACACAATCGAGTGGAGGAATCCTCACGTGGACTCTCCACTCCCAACACAACCATTCGTTCCTCACCACCATAGTATGGTCGATGTAGTTAACCTCCCTCTTACCTTAGGTGTAGCCTCCTAGCTCCTTGTAAGTTCTTGTGTAGCAAACTTACTCCATCAAGAGGTTCTTAGAATCAAAGCAAACACACAAGAATTAGTACTTAGAGCTTGAATAAGATTACCATAGGTCAAAGTATGATTTTACATTCTTTAAAATGAAGCAAGAGAGAAAATGCAAGAACTTTACATTAAGATTCTTGAACTTGAGATTTGAAGCAAAGCTTAAAGAAATACTTGAAGATGAATGAACTAGAGATTGATTTCCACACAAAAGTGTCATAGAATGATGTAGAGACTCAAGATCCAAGGTTTTAGAATGTGTTTCAAACTGTGGTATTCGAATACACCCTTGTGGTATTCGAATAACCTGCTTCTGAACTATTTTATGAGAAAATTGAAACAGTGGTATTCAAATACACCCTTGTGGTATTCGAATAACCTACTTCTGAACTATTTTTTATGAGAACTGAAAATAGTGGTATTCGAATACCCCATAATGGTATTTGAATAACCCACGAGACTCTGTTTTGGTTTTTGAATTCATACATAAATGCGTTTCCATTTATTATCGTATTAATTTCCTCCAACGGACATTTCTGATCAAAGGCTCTATAAATAGAGACCTTGACTCACTTCTAGAATACACGAAATTTATGAAATCATTTTGCTTATGCTAAAATACTGTTTATAAAATTCTCTCTTTTTCTCTGTGCTCTTTTGACAAAATTCTGAGATATTCTTAGAGAGCTCTATAGTGCTTCAATTTGTATAATTTGCTCTGAGTGAGAGTTTCTCTTCATCTACTTTCTATTATTCTGTATCGAGGGTGAGGTATCCCTACATGCTGAGACTTTAGCACAAGGGTAGAGTTTTCCCTGTGTGTGAAAAGTGCTCTTTTGTGTAACGGTTGTAAGCACCTATTGAAGCTTGTATACATAGTGAAAAATCTTAACTTTTGAGGACTGGACGTAGACCACAAGTGGGTTAGTGGTCGAACCAAGATAAATATTGTGTCTGCTTCTCTCTTCTTAATCTCTTTATTTTATGCAATTTTAATTTACTGCACATTTATTTTTCGTTGTTCTTATTATTTTTTTTCTTCTTCTCGTTCCTTCTGTGCATTTATTTATTAAGTTTTAATATTTATATTTTATTTTAAAAGAAGTTTTACAAAAAGTTTTATTCTCAATTCACCCTCCCTCTTGAGTACTGGAAGCCACTTGGTAACACTCACAACTTCAATATCATCCCGGAAAGGCAAATGTCATAGTGGATGCTTTGAGTAGGAAGATGCTTAGTGTTTCTGCTATGATGCTCAGGGAAAATGAGTTGATAGAACAGTTTAGGGACATGTGGTTGTCTGTGGAGTTGACACCGGGGAGGATGCGCTTAAGTATGATCACTATTTCAAGTGGACTATTGGAAGAAATCTAAGAGAAGTAGAGAAATGACCCATACTTACAAGATGAGAAGGAGCTGGTAAGGCGAGGTGCTGTATCTGAATTCACAGATGGACCAGATGGAATCTTAAGATTCAGAGATAGAGTTTGTGTACTGAGTGATTCTGCGCTTAGAAAGATGATTCTTGACGAAGCCCATAAAAGTAAGTTGAGCATGCACCCCGGGACTACTAAGATGTACTAGGATCTGAAATGATTATATTGGTGGCAAGGAATGAAGAGGGATGTTGCCAAGTATGTGTCATCTTGTTTAGTTTGTCAAAAGGCCAAAGTGGAACACTAAAAACCTTCTAGAATGCTGCAACCTTTGATAATTCCAGAATGAAAATGAGATAGTATCGTAATGGATTTTGTGAGTAGATTACCAAGGACTAGAAAGGGATATAATTCGATATGAGTAATTATTGATTGACTTATGAAGTCAGTGCACTTCTTGCCAATTAATATAAGGTATTCGATAGAGAGATTGACTCAAGTGTATGTTGATCAGATCATTAGACTACATGGTGTGCCTTCGAGTATTGTTTTTGATAGAGACCCGAGGTTTACATTAATATTCTGGAAGAGTTTGCAAGGAGCCATGGGAATGAAGCTTCATCTAAGTTCAACATATCACCCACAAACAGATAGTTAGTTAGAGAGAACAATCCAGTCATTAGAAGATCTGTTAAGAGCTTGTGTCTTGGAACAGACTGGGAGTTGGGATGAATTCTTGCCCTTGATAGAATTCACTTATAATAATAGTTTCCACGCAAGTATCGGGATGGTGTAACACCCTTTGGGATGTCACATTTTGAGATAAATAAAATAAAGATAATAAATATTACCCAAGTTATAAAATAAATATTATAATTAGTACGTATATTTTGTTTATAAAACGTATAAACTACCACACATCATCACACCTAATACAGTGTTAACATACATATCAATTCACCCAGTATATCACATCTATGCATTATTTACATACATACAAAATTCAACATAAAAAAAACTAACATATAATTTACATATAGTTTTGTTGTCATCATTATACAAATAATTTACAAATAATTTACAACTAAAGAAAATACATACCAAAACATTTACAACTACGCTAAAAGACAAAACATAAGTTTTATATACGATGACGGCATCAAAAACAAAAAGTGCCCAAGTGCACATCATGGATATCTAGTTTACTTGGGAATCATTCCTAGATAACTCCTCGGTGACAGATAACCAGGATGTCTCACAAAGCTTCTACGAATGAGATACGAGCATGTTCTACGAACCGAGTCCGAGATGTAGACACTACACTATTTTCATTAGGAACATGGAAAAGTCCATTCCAATGACGTCGGATCTCCAAAGGCAACTCTAACTCGTACATACAAGTCAAAAGTAACAACAGGATCAGCATCATATTCCGGACGCAAAGATAAAGTAATAGTCCCCATATACACCACAACATTGCTTTCTTCACTAGTACGCCAACCTTCTATTCCTCTATGGAACTCTATTCTTACAAAACCTAAGAATCCTGGCGTAGTCATCTTCTTTGAGTCAATTCAACCGGTACGGATGATCTGAAGGCTCCAAATACTGGGACTGAAATCAGAGATTGTGGCTCCTCCTCTATATGGTATTCATTGCCTAATACTTGTTCTTCAATCTCTTCATTTTCGTCTATATATATATAACACAATAATACAAACAACACATACAACAACAAAGAGGTAAGACAACCCAATATATCACAAGTGTGGCGCATAAGAAAATGACAAAATAACGAAAATAGCAATTAATATCAACACAGATAATAAACATTAACAATAACTAATTATGGAAAAGAATATAATCCATCACAATAAATTATAAATACACGATAAATACGCCAAAACCATAAAATGACTCACCCTACTCCATGGAGCTACAACACACACAACGATATCGAGAGAATGATCCGAAAGTTCTAATAATACGCCCAATACCACTATTACAGACTGTCCACCCACCCTTTGTGTCTATAGCTTGACTACCCCGACCAAATATTGCACTGTCAAAGACTTTTGTGTCTATAGGCTTGGCTATCCCGACCACTATTGTGTCGACTTTGTGTCTATAATCGATCGTTGTGATTGCTATTGCACTGTCAACACTTTGTGTCTATAGCCCACGAAAACACCATGGCGTAGTACACAGTCAAAACATCGTGTAACTACAGGCAGTAAAATAGACCTCTCAAACTTCAATTATTTACGAAAATACCCTCAAACTTCAAATATTTACAAAAATACCCTCAAACTTCAAATATTTATAAAAATACCCTCAAACTTTAAATATTTACAACAACGCCCTCAAAATTCAAATATTTACAAAAATGCCCTCAAAATTCAAATATTTACAAAAATGCCCTCAATGGCAAAAATAATTATGTAAATGCCCTCAGTGGCACAAATCTCAAAATACAGTACGTTCCCACTTGGCGCACTATATTTTTCACATAACCAGGTTACAATACGCACCCACTTGGCGCACTATAACTTTCCACATGTCCGGGTCCACCACTTTGGCCCAACAGTAAAATTTGCTGTTCTCATCAATCTCGTAAAATTTTTATTGCGTTTTTTTTAAAATCCCGATATTTCCCTTAAATAAACAGTTTATTTTTCTAGCAGAAAAATTTATTAAATAGTTTAAAATTGCTTAAAATATTTTTCAAGTAACTGTAAAATATTTTTGCATTACTGTAAATATGAACAACATTTAAACATTATTAATTCCATTAAATACCCTTAAACACTCTTTGAAATTAATTTAAAAACATCCAAAATCCACTTTTCAGGGTTATGACCGAACCTAGGGTGTTGTATTCTTTGGAATACTCATGCATTTCTAACATTAAACTAATACATACAAAATTATAAAAACTAGCCACATTATAAAATTAGCAAATCCAATTCACAATACAAAGCATACATGGAAAAATCATTACAATCCACATATAAAAGAATCCTTATGGATTCTACAACACACAAAATTCCATTTTCTTACTACCACTCAAGAATAATTAGGTTATAGTCTTCCTCTTACCTTAAAACAAAGAAAATTCTTCTTTTATCCTTCCTTGAAATTTTGGTTTTTAGCTCCTTCAAATACCTAAGAAAATAAATAAAATTTTCTAAGAGTTACTACTAGAAAAGAAAACCATACCATGGATCAATCATGGCTTGGAAACTTGAAAATGAAAATAGAAAGGAAAAACAATGAATTTTACCTTTAAAGAAACAACTCCAAGATGAGTTTTCAAGCTTGCAAATGATGGAATTTGCAAAAACCTCCAACTAGAGATGAGTTTGGGTAGATGTTTAGAGTTAGAAAAACAAAGAAGGAAAATTTTTGGGTGGGTGGATGGTGTAGTGGAGAGCTTGGCCGAATAGAGTGGAAGAAAAAGAAGAAAAAAAAGTACATAGAGTCTTGGTATATTTGGAGAGTAAATGGAAGGCTTTCAACGTAAAGAAGAATGAAAATAAAAGTGAAAAGTGAATACCAAAGGCTGCTGCCGTGGGTGGCTTTGAGTGAGGCTAAAGGGATTAAATTTGCATGGAAATCATCCTAGCCATCCATCCATTCAATGGTTGAGATGTTGCCTTGTTGGAGTGCTTAGGAAGCCTTGAAAAACTTGTCCTCCAAGCCTCTCCAAGCTGCTGCCCAGCCGTGTTACCCAAGGCCATTTAAGGAACCAATTTATGTTAATTACATGTTTAATTACTTGCTAATTAGGTAGCTAATTAATTAGGTTTAATTTCCTAACCAATTTTAATCAATTATCTAATTACAATACTAATTAATTAGACATATAATTACATAATTTATAATTTCTAAACAATATTAGCACATCTAATTAATATTTAGATTGTAATTATTTAATAACTAAGCTAGTTTAATTAGTTTGCTAATTAGATAATTAACTTAGTTAAACTAAGCTTAATTAGCTACTAACCCAAATATAATTACATAATTTATAATTTCTAAACAATATTAGCACATCTAATTAATATTTAGATTGTAATTATTTAATAACTAAGCTAGTTTAATTAGTTTGCTAATTAGATAATTAACTTAGTTAAACTAAGCTTAATTAGCTACTAACCCAAAGTCAAGCCTACCAATTTTGACTTAATCCTAGCCATTGATTCATCTTTAAATCCTAGCCATTGATCAAATCTATGGTCATCATCTAAGCTTGCTCACCAAGATTCAATCCTAGCCATTTCATTTATCAAATCTATGGTCATCATCCAAGCTTGCTCACCAAGATTCAATCCTAGCCATTTATCAAATCTATGGTCATCATCCAAGCTTGCTCACCAAGATTCAATCCTATGGTCCAAAATGGTCAAGCCACTTTTGTTGACTTCTCTTTATTAGTTTGACTTCTAAGTGTCTTATTTCTATTGGTCCAAGTTTCTAATCTATCCATTGGTTACTTTATTTATACGTGGGTCCCGCATTGACACACAAGATGATCGATCCATTGTCAAAATTTATACTTGAGTAATAAAATAATACTAAAAATTATTTTATCGCATACGCTTAAATTCTAAAAATTACGAAACTAATATATATATCAATCGAACCTGGGTTTAGTAAGATCCTCACTCTAATTAATTAAAATAATATTTTTCCGCCAGAAAATTTTTATTTCTCCGGCTCGAGCAAATCACATACAACAATCAAATACACTCACGAAACAATCAAATTCAGTTTACTACTCATAGAAATTACAAAACAGTATATTGGGGACGCAATTGTCATTTATCTTAAAGTTAGAAAAATCCAGGGTGTTACAGATGGCACCCTATGAGGCGTTGTATGGACGACGGTGTAGAACACCCCTGTGTTGGTACCAAGATGGTGAAAGTTTTGTGGTAGGACCTGAACTTGTGTGACAAACAACTGAAAAGGTTAAGATGATTCAAGAAAAAATGAAAATGACTCAGAGTCGATAGGAAAGGTACGCTGACAAAAGACAGTGACCTCTTGAATTGAAGGAAGGTGAGTATGTGTTTTTGAGAGCTACACCTATGACTGGTGTTGGAAGGGTTATTGAGTCCAAAAAACTCACTCCAAAATTTATCGAACTATATCAAATTCTTCGTCGGATAGGTTCGGTAACCTACCAAATAGCTTTACCACCTTTTCTTTCCAACCTTCATAATGTCTTCTACGTGTCACAATTGCAGAAGTATATTCCTGATCCAACCCATGTCATAGAGCCAGATACAGTACAACTAAAAGAAAACTTGACCTATGAAACACTTCCTGTCAAAATTGAGGATAGTTGAGTGAAACAACTCAGAGGCAAGGACATTACATTGGTAAAAGTGATCTGAAACGTTGTGACTGAAGATGCAACATGGGAGCTAGAAGACAAAATGAAAGAATAATATCCGCATTTGTTCTAAGGTATGATGTATTTCGAGGATGAAATTCTTTTTAGAAGGGGAAAGTTGTAATACCCTGATTTTCCTTTGTTTTTGGTTTATCTGTGATGTTGTGAGTTTTTGTGATTTTTGTGGATTTTTATGAATTATTTGATTTATTTTGATTATTTTAATATTATTTTCAAAAAAATTTAGACTGTTGAAGCGAGGCTAGGAAATCTTCCTAAACCCGAAACTGGAGACAATTATCGAAGTTTTCATTGTTTGAGATTTTATCTGACTGATAAAATTTGAGTACGCTTTATTACCCATTGGACAATAAATACCGGCTTTGTTAACTGTAACCTTTATCCACTAGAAAATAGCTTTCAGTAAAAATTTAGTAGATTGTTTATATCTAGTCATCTTTATGACATCATCCATGTGACATCGTTCATGTGACATCACTCTTTGACTTTTTGGATGATTACTTCAACCAGAGGAGTAAATGAGGTTCAAGTATCCCATACTGACTAACAGAGAATGGAGCATAGACTTGATGAATTGACCTCTTTGGTGAGACAGTTAGCAATGGGATAACAATTACATGTGCAAGGGCCTGCAAGCATGTGTGGTATTTTCTCTTCTTCATCTCATCCCATAGATGCTTACCCTACACTTCAGGATGATCGTTTTGCAGTTCAAGATCACTTTGTAGCTGCAGCATATGTCTTTCTTAGTAAACCACAATACCAATAGTAGCAACCGAGATATGATCTATACTCCAGCACATATAATCCTAACTAGAGAAATCATCCAAATCTGAGATGTAGTAATACAGCCTCACAACAGCAGCAACCACAGCAATTCAAACAACCATTCCAGCAACCACCTAGGCAACCACAATTTGAACAACCTCATGTTGAACCAAGTCAACAACCATTCTAGCAGCCTATGCAACAACCAAGTGCAGAAGCCACAAAACCTGAGCCTTCATTTGAGGATTTGGTGAAGCAGATAGCTACCAACAATATTCAGTTCCAGCAGAGGATAGAGGCCATCATATAGTATTTAAAAACCCATATTAGACAATTGGCCTCCTCATTGAGTCAGCTACAGGCCTAAGGTTCTGGTCAACTTCTTTCGCAAACAATTCCTAATCCAAAGGGGAATGTGAGTGCCATTATGTTGAGGTCTAAAAAATTTGTACAAGCACTAACTGAACCTCAACTTGTAAGCAAGCAATAACTAGCAGAGAAATCAGTTTCTGATGCACCAACCTAAAAATCTAAGGGTAAGAAGAAATCATTAGTTGTTAATAAGTAACAGAATCTTATAGTAGCCCTTCCCTTTCCATAGAGATTCATTTAAACCAGAAAGATAGATGAGGCTGAGAAGGATAGAGATCTTCTTGAGACTTTTAGGAAAGTAGAAGTCAATATTCCATTGTTGGATGCAACTAAGCAAATTCCAAAATATGCCAAGTTTCTTAAGGAATTATACACCTAGAGCAGGAGGCTGAAGGGTAATGAGCGAATCAGTATGGGCCAAAATGTTTTAGCCCTAAGTCAGCCTATGCCTCAGAAATGCAAGGATCTAGGGACTTTTACAATTCTATGTGTTATAGCCAATTACAAATTTGAGAATACCATGCTAGATTTAGGTGCTTCTATTAATGTAATGCCTATGTTTATTTTTAACTCTCTTAAACTTGGACCTTTGCATGCTATAGGGGTTGTGATCCAATTAGCTAATAGAAGCAATGCATACCCAGCCGGGTTGATTGAAGATGTGTTGGTAAGGGTTGATGAACTGATTTTCCTGTAGATTTTTATATTCTGGAGATGAAGGGGGAGTCACCATCCAGTAAGGCTCCACTCATTTTAGGGAGGCCATTCCTTAAAATAGTGAGGACCAAAATAAATGTGCATGTAGGAACTCTATCCATGGAGTTTGGAGACTCTATTGCTCAGTTTAACATTTTTATGCTATGAAGCATTCCATGGAGGAGCATTCTGTTTTTAATATTGATTTACTTTTTTATTTAGTTAAGGAAACTTATGATGAGTTGTGTGATGAATTTTCCAATTTTATTGGTTTTAATGATTCTATCGATTGCCACTCATGTACTGGTTATGATGGTGACATGATATGTGCTGTTTATGCTGAGATTTCTGCATTCTTGAGAGATGATTATTTTGTTTCTACAAATTATGCAGCAGCTGATGGTATTGAAGGGTTTATCGGTAATGTTCTTGATGTAGTTACAAAATTTGAAACACATAGGGAGGTGGAGTTGGCTATTAAAGAATTTTCAGAAAAAGGAGAAGAGCACAAGATGGCAGTCACTACTGTGGTGGATTTTGTTATTGGACCATGGTCCAACATAAACAATGAAAATAGAGTTGATAAAATAAATATATTGCATTCTAGTGGTGAAGCCAAGGGAATTAAAGAAATTCAATGGGACCCCGATAGAAGTTCTCTTGATGCTTCAAGTGTAAGGTAGCCATTATGCTTCAAACAATGGGACCCTGGTTAATTGATAAAGATGTTTCTTCTCTCTTTGTTTTATTTTACTTGTCCTAGATTAATTGATGATTGTTTGTTTTTGAGTGTTACATTGAGGACAATGTAGAATTTGAGTGTGGGGGAGGAATTTACATTCTATTTTCTGTTTTACTTTTATTTTCTGTGTTTAATTTCATTTTTGTTTTAATTTTCTTTCTTAATTTTCTGTTTATGCCATTTTCTATTGTTACTATTCTAATTCTATTTTCTATTTCTATTTTTAATTTGTTATTTTTTACTTTTTCTATTTATAATTATGTTGTTCTATTTTTTTGTTGTTCTTGTTTACTATTACTATTTTCTATTTCTATTTACTTGTTTCTAGTTTTTGTTTTGTTGTTTTTACTATTTTTGTTGTTTTGCTATTTTTGCTGTTTTGTTGTTTACCTTAAATTCTATTTTTACTATTTTTGAAGAAGAAGAAAAATGTGTTTTTAATTGCCTTTCCGATGATGTTTTGGGATTTGTGAAGTTCGTGAGTTTAAAGAAATTGGAATTCAAGGTTCATCTCATGATTGATTAAATTTTCTTCCTTCTTGAATTTCACATGCTTAGTTTTAGATGTTTGATTAGTGAACTAAGTTTGATAGATGCATACCTTGTGAGATTTTGAGCCTATTATTGGATGGATTTAGCATTTGTGTCATTCTCTTCTTTCTTATGTGATTTTCACTTATGGCAATTGATCACTCTAAAACTTACTTTGATTCTTTTGAGGCTACATTTTCACTTATATATGTAAGCATGATTAAGGCCTTCTTTATTGAATTAGTTACTTTGGCCAAATAGCCAACCTTGCATCAATTCCCTTTTCTTAACCCCTTTGAGCCTATTTACCTATCCTTTGTCTTAGCTCATTATATGCCTTATGTGAAAAATCATGTTTTACCTTACTTTAGGGAATGGGAGAGCATTGGTTCATTTTCATTGGAGGAGCTCTTTTGCTTGTGGGTAATTAATAGTACAAGTGTGGGGGTTGTACAAATTGATGTGCAATATGCAAGGTGTTTGGTGGAAGAAAAATAAAGAAAAATAGCCAATCAAAAAAAATAAAAAAGATAAATGCAAGAAGGTTGTGAAAGAAAAGAAATTGAAAAAAAAATAACAAGAGAAGGAATATACAAACAGAATGCGTATTATATGGAATTGGAGGGATAAATTTTCATGCTTATTAATTGAGTTCCTCCCCAATGCTCTTTTATTCTCTTGCGTATTTAGTTTGTCATACTCATATTGTTTCCTTCCTTTATCTTGACCTTATTACAATATTGAATAAAGTTTTCTTGATTTATGTGTGCATGTGTTTGAGTAATGGAGAAGTAGAAGATAAGCAAGCTTATGGCAGTGTAAATTTCATGGGTTGAATTGAGTGAAATACTTACCTATTAAACACTTGAGCGATTGAGTGTATCTTATGAGGATCTAGCATTCTTGATTCATGCTTCTCAAATTGAAGCAACCTTGCTTATTGGTTTGAGATGTGAAAAAATGTTACCTCATGAATATTTTGATCCGTTGAATCTTTAGTTGCTGTTCTTGCTTATAAACTTTTGCATTCTTGAATATCATTGGAATTTGAGTCTTTAAAGAGTTTTTAGCTCTTGATTTTGTGTTGTTTTTCCTTGTTTCTTAATTTTGGTCTTATGTGTTTAGCCCAGGAGTACAAAAAGCTAAGTGCAGTGAACTTTGATAGCAATATATTTTATTCATTTAATGATCCTCTCACTAGGTTTCTTAAGGTTCAATTTGGCTTAATTAAATTGGTTTTGTCATATTTTATGATATTGGGCCTAATTGAATTATTGAATAAATTATTGCATGAATTGACCTTTATTTGTCTATTTGGCAGTGTTCAGTATTTTGGCTATAATCTGAGTTTCAAATTTTTGATTTGTATGATTCTAGTCTTGTAGGAAATCTAAGAAAAATCTCTACAAGTTTCATAAAGACCACAGGAGCTGAATCATACGTTTGGATAATTTAAATTGAAGTTGAAACAAGAGCCAGAATGTTGATCCTGACAACTTGACCTCTGTGCACTCATCAGCCCATATCTTGAGTTATAAGAGTTTAATGGATTTCAAACAAAGCCCAAATGAAAGCTAAGACACAAAGCTACAATCTTATGAAGACTCCTAAGCTAGAGTATGTTGTTTTGGGCATGCAATTAAAGCTAGAAGACAAAGATGGGTTAGTGATGAGTTGGGCCACTTAATTGAACATAACTTGAGTTGTAGGCCTCTAAATGACATGGGACTTAGGCCCAATGATTCTTAATTTACCCAACTTTGTACCCATTAGAATTATGATCATGCAAGGCCAAATTAGGAGTTAGTTTAAGAGGGTTAGAGGAGAAGTCCGAGAACCATATTCTCATTTAGTATTTTTCACTCTCTATCTAGATCTCTTTTCTCTCCCTTCTCTCTAGATTTTTCCCTCTTTTTCTGAGTTCTTCCATCCTGTTCATGAAGGGGTAGAGCCTTTAATCAATCCAAGGGATTGACATTCTTAATGTTTAATCTTGAGATTATGCCTTAATTATTTTACATTCAATTATTAATCAAGTTTCTCTCCTTCATCTTTGCTTAATTCTAATTGAGTTGATTAATTTGATTGGGTTATTCATATGATAATTGCGTAATAACCATGTGTGAAAGATGAATTGCAGAGACTAAACAAGGCATTAAAGGTATTTTATGAAATGTTTAGCTTGGTTGGATCTTGATTTTTATGTAATTCGGGTTTTGGATGGATGCTTAATTTATCTAACCTTGATTAATTGAATTCTGAATGCTTATCTAATGGAAGATCCATGGATCATCTTGAGGCTTCTTGATGTGATCTAAGACCAAGGATTCGATTGATGGTTGAATGAATCTATAGTAATTAAGGATGGATTAAAATCGAGATTAGTTAATTCTCTTGGATTAATTATTTTCCTAATTTTGATTACCCTTTTTAATTACTTTATGTTGTTTAATCTTATAAACCCTTTCCCCTTGTTTATCAACCTCTTAATCTGATTGTGTAATTAGAGTGATCTACAGGCTCGACTCGGTGTTACCTTATACTGCAAGTAGTTTTGGTAATTTGGTTATAAATTAATATAATTTGGTAGTCTCGACAGTTATCAGTGAACATAGTAAATGACTTAAGGATTCAAATTTTAGGAGCTCTAAAGGAGGATAAAGCTCTAAGGGACATTAGTAAGTGGATTTTTTAGGAACTCAAAAGGATTTTGATATGGTTGAAGATGTAACGCCCCGAGGCTGCCTGCAGGATCGATGAGTGTCCCCACAAACTAACACAGATCTTTTCAGCGTACTTTGTCCTCACTCACACGCATCCTAGGAAACTTTCTAGGAGGTCACCCATCCCGTAAGTGCTCCAAGTCAAGCATGCTTAACTATGGAGTACTTATGTTCTTGGCTTCTGAAAAGAATATGCATCTTGTTGATATAGGTGGTGCTAATCAATTCCTTTAAGTCATCCTCAACTATGCAGTCTCATACCTACACAGTCTCTGGATCCCTATCATTCTGGTGTGTATTCAATTCATTCATGTGTCCCTCCGCCGAGAATCCTGCCAGGAGCCGCTCTTTGTCTGTGCTTCATCTTTTACACTAGTGACCACTCCCCGCCCTCGTTGGCCCCGGGTGTCACATGCCCAACAGCTTCCGCATGGCTTGTCCCTGAACCATACCGTACTGGGAGAGGTCCTGGCTCTGATACCATTTGTAATGTCCTGAGATTACCTGCAGGATCGATGAGTGTCCCCGCAAACCAACACAAGTCTTTTCAATGTGCTTTGTCCCCACTCACACGTATCCTAAGAAACTTCCCAAGAGGTCACCCATCCCATAAGTGCTCCAAGTTAAGCATGTTTAACTATGGAGTACTTATGTTCTTGGCTCTCAAAAACATGATGCATCTTCTTTTCGGGAGCCAAGAACATAAGTACTTCATAGTTAAGCGTGCTTGACTTAGAGCAATTGTGGGATGGGTAACCTCCTGGGTGTTAGCCAAGTGGCCTCAAACTCAAGAGGGGAGTGAATTGAGTTTATGAAATATTTTCGCAAATCTTTCGTAAAATGTTTGTTTAACAATTTTCATTGAAGCTATTGGATAATTGAAGTGAATAGATAAATGAGATTGAATACTTCACTCACAAATTAAATAAACCAAGATGAATAATATTCAAGCAAGCATATAACGTAAATGCACAAATGTAAAGAGATAGGGTTGGGAGAATCAAACACAATGATTTATCCTGGTTCAGCCACCCCTTGTGACCACTGTCCAGTCCTCAAGCGAACCACTCGAGATTTTCCACTAAACTTCAAGCTTGAATGGGTGCTTGAAAACCTTTACACAATAGAGCACTCACCAACACCTTGGGATACCTTACCCTTGTGCTTTGAGCCTCAAAAACAAGGATGTCTCACCCTATACAACCTTTGAGGGATACCCCACCATCTTTACACCTTTGAAGGATACCTCACATTCTTCTCAACAAGGGATACCTCACCCTTTTTCACTAGAGGGATACCTCACCCTCTTTACACCTTTGAAGGATACCTTACCTTCTTCTCAACAAGGGATACCTCACCCTTTTTCACTAGAGGGATACCTCACCCTCTTTACACAACAATAATGATAGATAGAATGAAGCTCTCAATAGAGCAGATGAATACAAATTGAAGCTCTAATATGCTCTCAAAGATTTTTCACGTTTTTGACAAAAAATAGAGCAAGAAAATGATTTGAGGATTGATTCACGTTTGGACGTATTGGTAATCAGTTTTTGGTTCAAGGTCAACCTTAAATAAAGACCCAACTTTGATATTTATAAGTTTCTCAATTAATAGAGCCGTTGGGGTGGTTTGGGCATGCATTTAATGCATTAAATATAGCCGTTGCACGTTGTTAGGATTCTTGTAATCGATTACTCAATATATGTAATCGATTACATATGTTGTTCCAACGTGTTCTTGACTTTCTGGGCTCTGTGTAATCAATTACATCTTGGTGTAATCGATTACATGGCTTCTGACTTGTGTGTAATCGATTACAATATCTGTGTAATCGATTACATGACTTCTGACTTGCTGTGTAATCAATTACAATATCCATGTAATCGATTACATAACTCTTTGAACGTGTTCATGCTTTTCTGGGCTTGATGTAATCGATTACATATATTGTGTAATCGATTACATGGCCTCTGAC
The DNA here is from genome assembly GCA_029884595.1 of Ormosia semicastrata. Taxonomy (NCBI): domain Eukaryota; kingdom Viridiplantae; phylum Streptophyta; class Magnoliopsida; order Fabales; family Fabaceae; genus Ormosia; species Ormosia semicastrata. The sequence goes on along the minus strand of JAQQTO010000048.1, from coordinate 34,166,478 downwards.
TTGCTTGTAATCGATTACATTGCTCATGTAATCGATTATATGCCTTCTGTTTGCTATGTAATCAATTACAAACGTCGTGTAATCGATTACATTGGCCATTGAACACATTTTTCAAGTCCAATAAAGCTTGTAAGTCATTTCTAACACCTCAAGACACTTGATTAAACATAAATCCTTTTAAGAGTGTTAGATTTAAGATTAAAACTCAAGTTTTATTGAAAGCCATGTTTAACTTTGAAATTTCCCACTTATTTTGAAATTATATATTGAAAAATCATTTGAGAAATCTTGAGAGCATTTAACATTAATGTTCTAAGTCTTATAACTAAATAAACCTCTTGACTTCTTTCTTTGATCTTGATTTTTCCTTTTGCGCTTGATCTTCTCTTTTGCACTTGAACTTCACTTTGGCCTTTGTTATCATCAAAAACCCATTTGATATGCTTCAAGACATAAGCATTCACACTGGGAAGTTTCCTAGGATGTGTGTGAGTAAGGACAAAGCACACTGAAAAGACCTGTGTTGGTTTGTGGGGATACTCATCGATCCTGTAAGCAGTCTCGGGACGTTACAAATGGTATCAGAGACTGGTTTCGATCTAGTGACCTGTGGATTATGGGCCCACCACACTTTCGCTATACCACTCTAATACCATGTTACAAATAGTATCAGAGCTGGGACTTCTCCCAATATGGTGTGGTTCAGGGATGAACCATGAAGAAGCTAGTGGGCATGTGACACCCGGGGCCGACGAGGGCGGGAGTGGTCACCGGTGCAAAAGATGAAGCACAGACAAGGAGCGACTCCTGGAAAGCTTTTAGGTGGAGGGACACATGAATGAACTGAATACATACCAGAATGAGAGGGATCCATAGACTGTGCAGGTATGGGACTGCATAGTTACGGATGACTTAAAGGAATTGATTAATGATCGACGATGTCGCACTCGCCTCAAAATAGACTAGGATTTACAATGGAATATAGCATAGTGTATAACCTAGGTCATCTCCCAAGGACCAATTCGGATTCTCAAGTATGTTAGCAGGTTAAAAACGAGAATTAAAATAAGTAAGGGGTTTTGTTCATTTCAATAACAGAAAACGAATTCAAATTGTAAGAAAAATCAATTAAGAAAACACCAATTCAAGGTCTTCAATTCAAATGGCAGAATTAATCATTGTTCAAAGAGAATATAATTCTGTTGCATTAACCTCTGTTAATTCGAATTTAACTAGATAATCATCTAGGATTTATCAACAAAAATAGAATCACAATCGCAATTCTTGATTAAGATTGATTTAGGAACAAATTCAGATTAACATAGATTATCAATCGATGATCTATTCTCCATTAGAATCAGATTAATCAACCTTACTTCTAACTTCAATTTCGAAATCTCAATCAGAAATCAATTGAAGGAGGGGAAGAGGAAAGAACACAACAGAATTCGAAAATTAAACAAGAGAACTCAAAACTCTAACCACAATCATTGAATTCCTTGGATTGATTTGGAGTTTTAGCCTTCCATAGCCATTATGAAAACGCAGCAAAGAAGGTAAGACGAAAAATAGAGAAGATGAAAAGAGAGAAAAGGTTTCTGCCTGAATAAGATAAAACTGAACAATAACAATCAAAAAGGTAAATTCGGAATACTGTCTTGACCTATTTGTAACTGAAAAATCTTATATAATTCCTAATCTACCCCTGGCCCATACTGTAGCCCTCTGAAACAGCTTTTCATAGACATATCATTTGCCTTATTTGGGCTTAAATTGAGAGAATTAGGCCCAAATCATTGAGGAAAGGTCCAAGCTTTGTGACAGCAACAGCGTCCTAACTTTGAGGCCCAGTTTTTGCCCTGAATCCAGCTGAATTGGAAAAACTGCATTAGACGCAAAATTGTGTATCTTCGTCTCAGCTTTCAGGGGACACCAAGATCATCCAAATATGACATTTGTAGCCCAAGTTATGGCCTGCACAAGACAGAAAGGTCAAAATGAGTTAAAATCCGAAAATTAATGAAGTTTTTACAATTAAGCTCAATGTAGACCAAACATCTAAAACTCATCTACAAACATAATATTGGGCACAATTATCATCAATTAGGCCAAATATAAAACAATAATGAATGCCTAAAAATTGATTGATTAAATTCCCCACACTTGAACCTTTGCACTCATGGGCAAAATTTAAAATTGAACCAAAAGGGGTTTCCTCACAAGCACACAAAAACAACATACCTTCCAATGAATTGCAAGAATGCAAGGTAGTGATCAAGATTCAAACATCCAAAGTATCAAGGAGTCAAGACAAACATGAATATATCCCTCAACATCTCAAGCAAGCAAGAAGACAAATCGAGTCAAATGATGAACCAAAAGTGATAGGATCCTCACTAGGCATACTATACTCTCAAGTACTCTCAAGTGTTTAGGATTGTATTTACACTCAAGGCACCCATGAAAGCAAGTACTACCATAAGCTTGACAAGTCTCTAATTTTCACCACTTGAAACACATGCAAATAAAGATCAAAAGGACTTTATTCAAGGTTGTAATGGGGCCAAGGTAAGGGAAGGAACAATATGGATATGGCAAGTTAAGCACCCAAGAGAATAAAAGAGCAATGAGAGGAACTCAAATGACAAGTAATGCAAATTCTCTTACTTTGATCACCTTTCCTTTTGCCTTTCACAACCTTTCTAGAACCATTTTTTTTCATTTTTTTTTCTTTTTTTTTTTATTTTTCTTTTCTTTTCTTTCTCTTAATTTGTTTTTTTTTTTCTTTTTTTTTTTTATTTATATTTTTTTGAACACCTTGCACATTGCAAATCAACTACATAACCCCCACACTTGAACTTTTACCCACAAGCCAAAAGAGCTCCTCCAATGAAATGAACCAATGCAATGCTCTTCCATTTCCTAAGGTAAGGGTAAAAACATGGTTTTTCACATAAGGTATAAAATGAGCTAAAACAAAGAATAGGCAAGTAGGCTCAAGGGGGTTAAACAAAAGGAAATAATGCAAGGTTGGCTATTTGGCCAAAGTAGCTAAACAAAGAAAGAAGGCCTCAATCATCTCAATACATGCATGTGAACAAGAAGCTTCAAAAAGAATCAAGTCAAGTTCTAGAGTACCAACAATCATGAGTGAGATCACACAAGAAAGAACGGAGAATGGCATAATGCAATCCATCCATTATAAGGTCCAAAATCTCACCAAGGACAAGCCTATCACAAATGATTCAACACTTTAATTCTCAATGCCACTTGCTAAACTAAAAATGCAAGAAAAGTATTTACATTATGTCATGAAACCTCAAACTAAGAATGACGAAATTGCTCACAACCTTTACAACTCAAGAAATGCAATGAAAGGCATGCAAAATGGATCAAAACAATTAAAACAAACAAAAACGAATTAAAAACAAGCAAAATAAAAACAAAAATAGAAAACAGAAACAAAACAAAAACAGAAAATGAAAAACGTAAAAAAATGAAAAATAGAAACAGAAAACGAAAACGAAAATAGAAACAGAAAATAAACGAGAAAATAGAAACAGAAAACGAAAACAGAAAATAGAAACAACAAGTATTTGTATGACAAATATAGAATTGAAAACAATGAGAAAACAAAAAATTATGCAAAGAAAATAGCAAGACAGAAACACGTAAAAACAAAGAAAAAGCGAAAGGCAACGAATAGCAAAATTATGCGAGAATAGCAAAACAGAACGAGAAAAAATTATGCGATACACGTAAAAATAGAAACATTATACGAAAACAGAAACAAGAAAAACAGAGAAAATAGCAAAACATAAAAACGAAAAACAAACAAGAAAACAAAAACAAAGAAAATTCCCTCCCCCACACTTAAATCACACATTGTCCCCAATGGAAAAAGACAAATCAAAAGACAAGTAGACAAGTGAAATAAAAGAGCAAGGGAAGAAAACACCCTTATCATGGTGGAAAGATTTGCACTTGGGGAAAAGTGGGCGTTGCCAAGGAGAACTCTTCTACAGGTGCGAGGCTTGCAGGACTCTCAAGAAAGGGCTTAAGACGGTGGCCATTAACCTTGAAACTCTTATTGGTGGCTTCATTCAAAATCTCCACTGCACCATAAGGGAAAATGCTAGTGACAATAAAAGGACCATCCCACCTAGAACGGAGCTTACCGGGCATGAGTTTAAGGCGAGAGTTGAACAAAAGCACCTTTTGGCCAATGGAGAACTCCTTTCTAGAAATCATCTTATCATGAAAATGCTTGGTCTTTTCCTTGTAGATCCTTGAATTCTCATAAGCCTCCAAGCGAAGCTCTTCCAGTTGTTGCAATTGAAGCTTCCTCTCTGAACTTGCTTGGTCCAATGCCAAGTTACAACTCTTCACTGCCCAGTATGCACGATGCTCTATCTCCACCGGAAGGTGACATGGTTTACCAAAGACAACCCTGAAAGGAGACATCCCTATAGGTGTCTTGTAAGCGGTACGATGAGCCCAAAGAGCATCTTCTAACCGGTGGCTCCAATCTTTCCTATTTGGCTGCACCATCTTCTCCAAAATCTGCTTAATCTCTCTATTAGAAATCTCGGCCTGCCCGTTAGTTTGGGGATGATATGCGATGAGACACTCTATGCACGACCCCATACTTCCGAAACAAAGCCTCCAAAGTCCGGTTCTGAAGTGAGTCCCTTGGTCACTAATGATAGTGCGAGGCACTCCAAACCTGCAAAATATGTTAGACCTGACAAAATCCACAACAACTCGAGCATCATTAGTCCTGGTGGCCTTAGCCTCCACCCATTTAGAAACATAATCAACTGCAAGCACAATATAAGAGAAACCAAAAGAAACAGGGAAAGGGCCCATAAAATCGATACCCCAAACATCAAAACCTCGCGAACGAATGGCTGGCTGGGGCATCTCCTCTCACGAGTGATGGCCACACACCGCTCTCCAGCACTTTGCTCACAAGTACTGAAAACCTTAAATGCATCTCTGAAAATGGTAGGCCAGTAGAATCCAGAATCCAACACCTTCCTAGCAGTCCGCTGTGGTCCAAAGTGACCTCCCACTGGAGAGGCATGACGAGAAATGAAGAACAGACTGGATCTCATGGTCAGGTATGCATCTGCGAATCACCTGGTCACTACAAAACTTCCACAAATATGGATCATTCCACACATAATATTTAGCATCACTCTTAAGTTTAGCTTTCTGTGATCTAGATGCATGAGGAGGAAAAACAGATGCAACCAAGTAATTAACTAAATCAAGAAACCAGGGGAGAAAGTGGGGTATCATGTAGCTGCATGAGCTGCTCATCTGGGAAATCATCTCTGATAGGAGAAGGGTCAACAACTCCTTCTATCCTGCTCAAATGATCTGCCACCAAGTTCGCTGCGCCACTCCTATCTCGAATCTCCAAATCAAACTCCTGGAGGAGCAGCATCCATCTAATCAATCTAGGCTTCGAATCTGTCTTCTTCAACAAGAATTTTAATGCTGCATGATCAGTAAAAACAACCACTTTAGAGCCAAGCAAATATGATCTAAACTTATCAAGTGCAAATACAATGGCAAGCAACTCTTTTTCAGTGGTAGTATAGTTAGCACCGTGCAAAGATCTAAAGTCCGAGAAGCATATGAAATGACATGAGGCGATTTGCCAATTCTCTCGTGCAAGGATAGCTCCCAATGCATAGTTAGATGCATCACACATGAGTTCAAAAGGAAGCGTCCACAAAGGTGGTGAATGATGGGAGTGGTGGTCAAAGCTCCTTTTAGGAAATCAAAAGCCTCTCTACACTTGCCATCAAAATCAAAAGCAACATCTTTCTCGCAACAAGTTGGACGGGGAAGGGCCTTTTCTTTGAAATCTGAATGAACCGCTTTGTAGAAACCTGCATGGCCAAGAAAAGAACGAACCTCTCGCACGCGAGGAGGGTAAGGCAACTGGGAAATAACATCAATTTTAGAAGGATCTACTTCTATTCCCTTCTTAGAGATGATATGCCCTAAGACTATGCCCTGTTCTACCATAAAATGACACTTCTCATAATTAAGAACAAGGTTAGTCTCAATGCATCGATGCAAGACTCTATCCGATCGTCCAAACAGGCATCAAAGGAGGAACCATAAACAGTGAAATCATCCATAAATACCTCAATGCAATCCTCTAAAAAGTCTGAAAAGATACTTACCATGCATCGCTGGAAAGTTCCAGGGGCATTACATAGGCCGAAAGGCATCCTCCTGTAGGCAAAAGTGCCAAAAGGGCAAGTGAAGGTGGTCTTCTCCTGGTCCTCGGGTGCTATATGGATCTGGAAGTACCCTGAAAAGCCATCAAGAAAGCAATAGAAAGACTTCCCAGCCAAGCGCTCAAGCATCTGATCGATAAAGGGCAAAGGAAAATGACCCTTTCTTGTTGCTTGGTTGAGCCGCCTGTAATCAATACAAACTCTCCAGCTACTCTGGACTCTAGTAGGAATCAGCTCATCACGATCATTCTTTACTACTGTGATTCCTAATTTCTTTGGAACCACTTGAACTGGACTCACCCAAGTACTATCTGAGATAGGATAGATGATGCACCTTGCGTGCTTGGTCACCTCTTTCTTTACCACATCAAGGATCAAAGGGTTGAGTCGCCTCTGTGGTTGTCTCACTGGTTTAGCACCATCCTCAAGTAATATTCTGTGCATGCACATGGAAGGACTAATGCCAGGAAGGTCAGCCAAGGTCCAACCTATAGCTTTCTTATGCTTCCTCAAAATTTGCAGCAGCCTCTCCTCCTGGTCAGCATGGAGGGGAGTAGAAATGATCACTGGCAGCTGCTTATTCTCCTCTAAATATGCATACTTAAGGTGCTCGGGAGTGGCTTAAGCTCTAGTATAGGTGGCTGCACTATAGATGGAAGGATCTGGTGGAAGTAATCTTGTTTTTGACACCGCAATCCAACGAAATCGATGCAAAGGTACTTGTCGTAATCAAGCTACTACATTCGACTCCACACAATCTGTATCAAAATCACCATTTAAACAAGAAGCAATCTCAGTACAAGCACTGCACATTTCTGAAACAGTACAAGCATCACATGTATAGGTATCATCAAAATCAGAAAAGGATGGAAGATTAGTAGCATAGAGCTCAGAAAAGCCATTATCAACTACATCAGCCAGCAAATCTATGTGGAAAACTGAATGGTCTTCCATAGGGTGCTTCATGGCATCCAGGATGTTAAATCTAACCACATTTTCTCCAAACTCCATAGAAAGAGTGCCTGCATGGACATCAATTTTGGTTCTGGCAGTTTTGAGGAAGGGTCTACCAAGAATGATGGGAGCCTTCTTTGGATTCGGATTCTCCATCCATATCCGAATGTAGAAGTCTGCGGAAAGATCAAATCATTTACTCTAACAAGGACATCCTCAATGAGTCCAAAGGGGTATGCATTACTCCCGTTTGCCAACCGAATAATAACTCCCGTATTCCAAGGGCCCAAGAGCAAGAGAGTTGAACACCGACATAGGCATAACATTAATTGAAGCACCTAAATCCAACATGGCATTTTCGAATTTGCTACGCCTATGGTGCATGGGATAGTAAAAATCCTGGATCCTTGCATTTTGGGGCATTGTGGGCATTGTGGGTGTATGAGTGCGTACACATTTCTTCCCATGCTGATCTTCTCATTTCCTTCAGTCTCCTTCTATGAGTACACAAATCCTTAAGAAACTTGGCATATCTTGGAATCTGCTTGATTGCTTCAATGAGAGGAATGTTCACCTCAACCTTCCTGAATGTCTCCAAGATTTCCTTATCTGTGTCAGTCTCAAAAGTCTTCTTAGGCTGCATAACTCTCTGAGGGAATGGTAATGGAATGGACTGCTCAGCTGTGACTACAGGAATGGGGCCAGAATCTGGATTCGTATTTTTCCTGCTACATGGAATTTCTGGCAAGGCTTGCTTCTCCTTATCTGATTCTTGTTGCAACCGACAGTTTGGGCTTGTATCAACATTCTTACCAGATCTTAGAGTGATGGCACTCACATTTCTTGGATTTACCACAGTTTGTGCAGGAAGTTTATCAGAATCTTGGGACTGTAATTGATTCATAGAACTAGCAAGTTGCCCAATCTGATTCTCCAAATTCTGAATGGTGGCTTCGTCCTCTGCTTTGGAATTGCAAATTGTTCACGACCATCTGTTTCATCAATTCTTCCAAGGTTGGCTCGGATTTAGGAGGAATTTGTAACAAGTCAGCTGTGATTTTGCTTCTTTGCATAAAAGGTGGCCGGTATGGCTGCTAGGTCTTGCGAAGAGTGGAAGGGTAGGCTAGCTGCTTTCTTCGCTTCGCCTAAAGCCGAGTAGGGACAGGCTGTGTAGGGGTATTTCCCCACCTCATATTTGGATGATTTCTCCATCCGGGGTTATATCTGTTGGAGGACAGATCATAACTCTGTGGTTGCTACTGCTGAGGCCTATTATTGTAGATGTTTACTGCATAGGCCTAGGGGGTACCATCAGTATCAACCTCTTGCAATGTAGGGCAGGTATCTGTTTGATGATCAGCAGAAACACAGATTCCACATACTCTGGCAGGAGCTACTACAGCAGGCTGCTGCTGTTGAGTAACAGCTAATTGCCTCACCAAGGATGCAAGGTCATCAATTTTGCTTTCCAATTTTCTGTGATCTGCAGCATAAGTTGCCTCAATTTCGTGGACACCTCTACTCAAGACCACTGAGTTGCTTCAGTGCCAAACCAGGGAATTAGTGGCCATATTCTCAATCAATTCTCTTGCAGCCATAGGAGTCTTGTCTACCAATGCTCCTCCACTAGCAGCATCAATCATGCTCCTATCCATAGGCAGCAAACCTTCATAGAAATACTGGATTAGTAACTGGTCACTAATCTGATGGTGAGGACAGGTAGCACACATCTTCTTGAATCTTTCCCAGTACTCAGACAATGGCTCTCTATCAAACTGTCTGATGCCACATATCTCTTTTCGGATTGAGGCAGCCCTTGAGGCAGGGAAGAATTTCTCCAAAAACAGCCTCTTAAGGTCATTCCAGCTAGTGACAGATCTTGGATGCAAATAATACAACCAGTCCTTAGCAGCATCCTGTAATGAGAAAGGAAATGCTCTAAGTTTGATGTGATCTTCTGAGATGCCTTGAGGCTTCATGGTAGAACACACAATGTGGAACTCCTTGAGGTGCTTATGAGGATCTTCTCCTGCATGACCGCTGAACTTAGGCAGCAAATGGATTAGTCCAGATTTAAGTTCAAATGGAACATCAACATCGATATCTTGAATGCATAAAGACTGATATGTAACATCAGGAGCAGCCAGCTCCTTCAAAGTTCTATTATCCATAATCTCAGTATGCTCAATATGCTCAGTATGCTCAGTATAATCAGAATGGAAGATGGATGAATGACAGAAAGTGCAGAATCGAAAAATTCAGAAGCAGAATCACTAGTATGATAAGTATGGGGAGAATCACTACTTCCTATATGCTCAAAAATGCAGAATCAGATCTATTGACCCTATGCAAGGTATGAAAAGTCCTATCTATCTCAGGATCAAAATGATGCAAATAACCAGGATTAGACCTAGTCATATAACATGCAAAACTTGAAAACAACAAAGCAACAAAATGGAGAATCCAACACTAGAAATGCACCAAAATAAATGTAGTTAACCTACCAAATGATTTTTAAAAAATATGGGACCACCACACAGTGAAAACTACACTAAAATGGAACTCAAAAATGCAATGAAAAAACTTCAAAAAATGAAAAAGTGGTTTAAATGAAGGAATTTGAGCAAACCAGGGTGGACCTCACAGCAAAGCTGTGAGCCTTGTGGAAAAGGCCATTTTCCTTCAGCCCACCAATTTTCAGCTCATTCTGAGCATGTTTGATCAGCCAAAAATTACAAAAATACCATTGTCTCACCTAAATATGCTAAAAAACCCTACCAAATAATGGAATTTGGCCAATTTATGCAAGAATGATCCTATATAGGATCAGTTTGCTTAGAATGATGGTTTACCTTTGGGGACCAAGTTTCAGCTCAAGACTCCAATGCAAGTATAATTCCTGTCTACTAGTCCCTTTTTGGATTCAAAAATTTGGGAACAAAGTGAAACTCAAAAGTGAAAATGGGGGTAAAACTCAGGAATGAAGATGAGAACTTTCATATGTCAATAATGAAGTATATGGATGCTCAAATGCAACAAAATGACATGCAAAAGCCGATTGTGGTGCAATGGAACCAATGGAACATGTCGGGATGTTTAGCACAAAATTATGCGGAGACCAATGCAAAAGCCCGAATGTGATGTCAATTATGTTAAGTGAGGCAATGCACATTCACAGGAGTCATCAAATGCAGCAAAAATTCAATGGAACAGTAAACCACCAATGGAACAGTACACGCAGTAAGATTATGCAGCAAATCAGGCAATTCAGCTCAACAGATTATGCAGGAACTTTTGTAGCAGATGATTGTGGTATTTGGGCAACAGAAGTATCAATTGTGTTAAGTGAAACAATGCACAATCATAAGAGTCACGGAATGCAGGAAAATCCAATGAAACAGTAACAGTGACAATAAAATGAAAATTATGCAGCAGATGAAACAAAAGCCAATAGAACAGTGATTAATGCATCAAAAAGTAATGCAGCAGGCAAGCACAAAATGTGAATTATGCAATGAATTCATACAAAAATCCAATGCACAGTAGTTCAATGTAGTTGTGCGTGAGAAAGCGAGAATCGCCAAGAAGAAACAAATTCTGCAGGATGAAAATCCAATGAATCGGTACTTATGCGGCGAGAATGCAACATAGCAGAATAAACAAGCACACTTTGCAGAGGGATGGACAATTATGATCGAATGCTTAATGTATAATGCAACAAAGCAAATGCAATGCAACAAAATGCACCTAATATAACTACAAGAGTGTAACAAGATGCGAAAAACAGAATCGAAAATGGTATGCAAAAAAAACAAAATGCACGAATGACAATTATGCACGGCAGCGAGAATGACAATTATGCGAGAATCGGGAGAACAAAATATGCGATATGAGAATCGAATTCAGTAAGAAGATTTGATTTTACAACAGATAGAATTATGCGACAACAGATCGTAATTATCAAGAGAAGAAATTATGCAACGGAATCAATAGATAGCGAGAATCGATGGCGATGAGCAATCAAGAATTCGAGCAAGATAGCGAATCAAAATTCTGCAGTAGACTCAAATTATGCAAAGTGCAGAACACCTAATAGTAACAAAAATAGTAAAATGCACTTTGAGTCTGGCGATCACGAATGCAAAGAAATTAGGAACTATTAAGAACACCTAATAAACCTAAGAAACCGAAAATAGGTCCCGACAACGGCAGCCAAATTTTGATCGACGATGTCGCACTCGCCTCAAAATAGACTAGGATTTACAATGGAATATAGCATAGTGTATAACCTAGGTCATCTCCCAAGGACCAATTGATTCTCAAGTATGTTAGCGAGTTAAAACAGAATTAAAATAAGTAAGGGGGTTTTGTTCATTTCAATAACGAAAAACGAATTCAAATTGTAGGAAAAATCAATTAAGAAAACACCAATTCAAGGTCTTCAATTCAAATGGCAGAATTAATCATTGTTCAAAGAGAATATAATTATATTGCATTAACCTCTGTTAATTCGAATTTAACTAGATAATCATCTAGGATTTATCAACAAAAATAGAATCACAATCGCAATTCTTGATTAAGATTGATTTAGGAACAAATTCAGATTAACATAGATTATCAATCGATGATCTATTCTCCATTAGAATCAGATTAATCAACCTTACTTCTAACTTCAATTTCAAATCTCAATCAAATCAATTGAAGGAGGGAAGAGGAAAGAACACAACGAATTCGAAAATTAAACAAGAGAACTCAAAACTCTAACCACAATCATTGAATTCCTTGGATTGATTTGGAGTTTTAGCCTTCCATAGCCATTATGAAAACGCAGCAAAGAAGGTAAGACGAAAAATAGAGAAGATGAAAAGAGAGAAAAGGTTTCTGCCTGAATAAGATAAAACTGAACAATAACAATCAAAAAGGTAAATTCGGAATACTGTCTTGACCTATTTGTAACTGAAAAATCTTATATAATTCCTAATCTACCCCTGGCCCATACTGTAGCCCTCTGAAACAGCTTTTCATAGACATATCATTTGCCTTATTTGGGCTTAAATTGAGAGAATTAGGCCCAAATCATTGAGGAAAGGTCCAAGCTTTGTGACAGCAACAGCGTCCTAACTTTGAGGCCCAGTTTTCGCCCTGAATCCAGCTGAATTGGAAAAACTGCATTAGACAAAAAATTGTGTATCTTCGTCTCAGCTTTCAGGGGACACCAAGATCATCCAAATATGACATTTGTAGCCCAAGTTATGGCCTGCACAAGACAGAAAGGTCAAAATGAGTTAAAATCCGAAAATTAATGAAGTTTTTACAATTAAGCTCAATGTAGACCAAACATCTAAAACTCATCTACAAACATAATATTGGGCACAATTATTATCAATTAGGCCAAATATAAAACAATAATGAATGCCTAAAAATTGATTGATCAATTAACACCACCCATATCAACAAGATGCATCTTCTTTTCGAGAGCCAAAAACATAAGTACTCCATAGTTAAGTGTGCTTGACTTGGAGTACTTGTGGGATGGGTGACCTCTTGGGAAGTTTCCTAGGATACGTGTGAGTGAGGACAAAATACGCTGAAAAGACTCATGTTAGTTTATGAGGACACTCATCGATCCTGCAAGCAGTCTCGAGACATTACAAAAGATGGAATGATAAAGTTTAGGGACAAGCTTTTGTTTTCCAAGAGAGTCAAAAATCAAAGAGAAGATTCTATAATAAGCTCATAAGAGTAAGTATACCATCCATCCCGAAGCCATTAAGATGTATCAAGATTTAAAGAAGATGTTCTGGTGACTTGAAATGAAAAGAGACATAGCAGAGTATATGTCTAGGTGTCTAACTTGCCAAAAGGTAAAGATAGAACACTAGAAACCTACAGGACCTTTACAATCTTTAGGGATCCTTGAGTGGAAATGGGATAAGATCTCTATGGACTTTGTGATGGGTCTACCCATGACTCAGCCAGGATATGATGCAGTTTGGGTCATAGTGGGTAGATTAACCAAATCTGCCCACTTTTTTTCCAATGAAAGCTAGTTATTCTCTAGATAAATTAGCTCACCTATATCTGAAAGAGATAGTTAGGTTGCACGGAGTCCCCGTAAGCATAGTTTCAGATAGAGATCCTTGATTCACATCTAGAATCTAGGGAGCCTTGCAGAAGGCATTCAAGACTAACAGAAGGGACTATCCAAATCCTTGAGGATATACTTAGAGCATGTGTTTTAGAACAATAGAGTAGTTAGGATAACTACTCTATTGTTCTAAAACACATGCTCTAATAGGTTGGTTACTGCTCAGAGTCGGCAGAAGAGCTATGCTGATAAGAGAATGAGACCTCTTGAGTTAGATGAGGGAGAGCATATCTTCTTAAGAGTTACTCCTACAATAGAGATTGGTAGAGCATAGAAAACCTGAAAGTTATATCCTCGTTTTCTTGGTCCTTACCAAATTCTAAAGAAAATAGGACTTGTAGCTTACTAGATAGCCCTTCCTCCTGGTTTGTCTAACCTTCATGATGTTTTCTATGTGTCTCAGTTAAGAAAGTATAATCCAGATCCTTCGCATATCACAGAACAAGAATCTATACAGTTAAGAGATGATTTGTCTTATGATATATAGTTGGTAAGAACTGTGAACAGAGGGGTCAAGGAGCTTAGAGGTAAGCAAATTCCTTTAGTGGAGGTTATATAGGGTGGCAGTGACATAGAGGAGGCTACTTGGAAGCTAGAGTCCCACCTGTAGTAGGACTATCTAGAGTTGTTCTTATTAGGTAAGTAATTTTAGGGTCAAGATTTTAAAAAAGATGGGAGAAATGTAATATCCTTAGTAACATGTTAGACTTTTATAAGGTTACAAAGGTAGCATAATACTTGTTTAACATGCTTGTTTAATTTTGTGACAAACTGAGTTAGTTTAGGCATTTTGCTGCAACACAGAAAGTGAAAAGCAGCTTAAAATGACTCAAATAATAGCATAAATTATTTGGATAAGGGAAATAAATATGGATAATTTATTTATAGGTCACAAATCTATGAAACAAGACATAGTTAAAGTTTTATGATAAACTGAGTCAGTTTGGTATTTTTAAGCTTACTAGTTGTGCGTTTTAATACCAGATTGCCTTGTAACAGATATGGAAACTTATGTAAATGGTGAAAAAATAATTTAGATGAATCCTAGTATTTATACTAAAGTTGTTGGAAGTTAAGAAACTTGATTTGGTAAAATCTAAGTGTTCTTAACAGATAAAATGTTTCAGCAAGATATTAAGTCACTTAAGTGACTCATCATTCCAGTTGCTTCTTTTCTGTTGACTTAATGGCTTTTCTTTCTTCCTTTCACACTTTAACTCTTTCATTCTCTCACGTTACCTACTTCAGCAACAGAAGAAAAAAGAGAAAAAGGGAGAAAAGAACAAAGAGGAAAAGGAAGAAGAAAAGGAAAGGAAGAGGAAAGCCAAAGGGAAAACTAAGGTTTGAAGCTCATCTAGACTACAAGTGAGGTAGGGGTGCTTGAACTTACATAACCAATTCTCTTGATTTTTCATCTTCTATCAAGTGTTTATGGTTGGATGAAATATAGGTTTTTGGGTGGTTTATGTTGTATTCTTACTTGTTTAGTACCTTTGATGGTTGAGTTGGTTAGGATAAAGCTTAAACAACTCAAGGGTGATAGTTTGCACCTAGGGATCACCCATAGACTTCATTAAGGTTGAAGATAGAAAATTGGTATGTTGGATGATTGAACCTTGTTCATGATTCTAAGCTAGATGGATTTAAGTTAGTGTTTGATGATTCTATTATGGTTAGAGATCATATTTAGGATTGGAAATCACTTAGAATCCATAAGTTGATGGATAGGAGCGAGGGTCATATGTTGTGCTCTATATTCTTGATGTAGAACATCACCAGATAACCGATTAGCAGGATGGCTAACTGATTATTCTTACTCGGCAGGAAGTCCTTTTCTCATGCAATAATCGGTAATCCATTTGGATAACAGGTTATTCTCGTGGCACAGAGAACCATGCCATGACAATAACCGATTAGCATGAGAGGCTAACTGATTATTGTGTCATGATAGGGAGACTTTTTAAGCCATAATCAATTAGGAGAAAGACCCTAACCAATTTTTGAGCTCAACCAGAAAGTGTTTTCAGAGGCTATATTAGGTTATTTCAAGCCATAATCAATTAGTAAGGTCCCATAACCGATTATGAACATTTCAAAATTTGAAATTGGTATGCCATAATCAGTTTTTCAAGAGTGATAAGGGTTGGGGACTTAAGAAAGTTAAGCTTATCATTCTTAGGCTTCATGTAAAGCTCGCTTAGGCTAGGTAATGAATACCCATGATTGAATAGAGACTCTTATACATATTCTTAGTATGTATAGGAAATGTATAAATCCTAGAGCAACCAAGATTAATAGTTTGCCTTGGATAAGTGTCTAGCACATTTAGTAACTTAGTGTTGCTTTAGATATCACTTAAGTTTTAATGATTGATGTTTTCATGTTTAGATGCATGTATGTTGGGTTTATCTGTTAGTATTCTTCTTTGTGAGTATCCTTTAATGATGTGTACAGTTATTTGACCAAGGGAGATAAATAGGAAGTTCGAAAGGTTCTTTTGAGTCTGGATTCAGCCCTAACTTCTTAATAGTGCTAGGGTACATGTGAGGATGAGCTTTCCCTCCCTTTACCACATGATAATACAATAAACCAGCATTCCTAGATAAACATCTTGGTTCTAAAATGAGCTAAGTATATATGTATGAATGTATGTCAACTTGGTTTTTTAGTTACTAAAGCATAACCTTGTAAAGCTTTAAATGTATCTTATTTAGCATGCATTAAGATTATATTTATTATATGATGTATAATTAGTTTTGGTATCACTTATACTGAGAATTGTTGATTCTCACCTCGTTTGTTGCCATGTAAATCCAGGTGAAGGTTCTTCAAAGAAAAAGAAGAAGAAAAATAGTTGAAAGACTAGTGTAGCTTTAGTTTCTTCTATTTCTAGTTCAAAACTTGTATATTTATACTTGCTTTATATTGTAAAAGTAGTTATGTAATGCTTCAAGGCCTTTGGGAGGCTAATGTTGTATGTATTTTGTTATGTAATCATGTTTTCTGCATTTGATAAGGCTCTCTATGATGACTCCAACGTGCATTATGGATATACTATTAGGCTATTACATATGCAGTGACGTTGTAATGTTGTTTATCTTTATAAATGTTACATATATCGAGATGTCAATATTAGGATGTTGCATATATACTCCAAGGTTACTTGATGATGACAGAGGAAGGTAGAAAGGATCGTGAATTTCAAATCTTGTCCCCAAAGAATGAAAGGGTGTGCTCCTCACAGCAGGCATGTGTGCACTACATGTTCCTGTATGAGGACTTCTTTCCACGGTTTGGACTCCGAATCCCTTTCAACAATTTCTAGCTTGTCGCCCTCTGTACTCTCCAGGTTGCTCCTACCCAAATCCATCCCAACGGTTGGGCAAACATCCTTTCCTTCGAGAGAATTTGCTAATTGGTCGGATTGCGGTGCTCGAAGAGGGTGTTCTTTTATTTCCATACCTAGTGGAGTCTTCAAGGTGGTAATACTTCTTAAAAGACTAGCTCATAGTCCAGTCAAGACTCAGTTAAAAGATCTTTCATGTATACCAAGATAGTTATAAGGACTTCAAGGAAAAGTTCTTTAAACTAATAGCAGCTCTCGGTACTCGCCCTTTCTGGCTGGACAATGATGGGAAACCTAAATTTAGCCTGTATTGGACTGAGAGGGCATAGAATATTCTTATTCAATTGATTGAAAAGGAGAAGCACCATCTAGACGATGATGAGATTGAATGCATTGACTTTTTTATAATGTGGGTTCAGTAAGTGGGTCTTATTTCTTCTAAGGACATGCTAGATACCCCTGATGAAAAAATTCTCTGGGCCATTCGAGGTAGTGTAGGCCGTTGTCTGCATTTAGTCTTGTGTATGATGATAATAAAACTTCTTCTTGTAAATTTTCTTGCTATTTGACCATTTACATGTTTTCTTATCTATTTCCTTTTCTTAGGGTGTTGCAGATAACATGGCTATTAACCAGGGTGCCACGTCTTCTATTTAGGTACTTCAAGCTTTGAAGGCGAGGAAGGAAAGAGCTGAACCTTCCCATCCTCTAGCCGTCGTTGCTCTACCTCTCGTTATCCGAGAATTGGATTCAGATTGCCCTGCACAACCCCTCTAGGGGAGGAAGAGGAAAGTCGTTGAGGGTACCAGAGCGTAAGGCCACAACCAGAGGGCACTTATTATGGAGGGAGATGTCGAGCCTAGGATAAATCATCTGCCTCTAATTACAGGAGAGATGTTGCCCAAGGACTTCATTGACAACGTCTTTCTGAGTGAGGAAGTTGTTAAATTCATCACTCGGAATAAAGTGCTTGAGGCTCTATCATTATTTCAAACTTTCGCCCTCTAGACTACTACTGAAGCCTGGCTTCTCGAGAAGGCTATGGTGGCATTTAAGAAGAAGGCGAAGGACCACCTGAAAGCGATGGAGGTTGAAGGGGAGCGGCAGTTGGATCTAGCCCTTAAAGGCAAAGAGGAGGCAGAAACCAAAGTTACTGGGCAGGAAAAGGAGCTTGCTGACCTCAAGATTTTACTCTCCAGCGAGAAGACCCAATCTTTTAAAGCCAACACTGCTAACATCGCCCTTCAAGCTAAGGTAGAAAAACTAAATGAGGAGAACAATGAATTATTGGCCATCAGCACCAATACTAGTGTTGAACAATTCAACAATACAGTCGCCCAAGTCCAGTATTTCAACCCTGAGCTTGAGTTGGCCCTATAGGATCTGAGTCTTGATAAAATATTTTGGGATGGGTGCCTGGTTATGGCGGGGTCAATTAGTGAGCCAGTTACAGGGGTCCAGGATACCGAGGCTTTCACTACCATGCAGGATTTGACAGAAGGAGGCTCGGATGAGAAGCGACAAAGTCCGGATGGAGCTGAAACCGAGAAGTAACCTTTCCTCCCTTATCCTTTTTATTGTATTTTGTTGCCCCCTGCGTGGGGCTTTTCATCTTCATTAAGACGATTCTCCCAATTCACAGGGTATTTTTAAATGCTTCTTCTTACCATCCATTTCGGGTCCAATGCCCATAATGGTGCTCTTTAGAACCATTTAATAGACTTAGGAATATTTCTAATCGGGGGGGAACCATGGTCAAGGGTCCAACACCCATTATATTTGAGATTTCATAATTCCACTTAAGATTTAGGCATTATTTTGAAATCAAAACCTTAGCTCACGGTCCATCATCCAAAATGTGTTGGAACTTGGGTTCCAACTCGCCTTAGGTATAATTTAGAATCAAAACCTTGGTTCAAGGTTCGACACCAACTGCTTTGGCATTTAGGATCCCACTTGACTTGGGTATAATTTAGACTTAAAACCTTGGTCTGAGGTCCGATGCGAACTGCTTTGGCATTTAGGATCCCACTTGACTTAGGTATAATTTAGAATCAACACCTTGGCCTAGGGTTCCACAACCAAAGTGTTTTAGTGCTTGAGAACCCACTTGGCTTAGGTATAAAGGTGATCCATAACCCTGGTCTTTAATGTTTATAATTCATAGGGAAAATTGCCTGTCACTTAGGAATTTTCAACTACAAGGCCTGTTTACCATAAGACTTTTGATGGATACCTGAAGGTTGACCATGGATATCATAACCCGTACTGCCACTTTATTTCTTAATCTCAAAATGGTCGCGGCCAAGTATTGAGGATCTGGTATTAACCCTATAACTTACTACCAAAGCGCTTTCATGGGCTTGGTGGGTTATTCCTCTTAACTTGGACTTTTTAAGATGCCTCCTAATCCAAATGGAATGGGCTTTAAATTTTCTCATGGCATTTTTCGGCTTGAGGGACAATCCACGGATAACCTCAAGGTGGAGTTTGACTTAAGGATCTTTTAGGACTTCAGGTATTGTAAAAAAGTAATATATGAATAACTCTATTTTGTTGATACATTTAAGGACAGTAGTCCATACAGAGCATTTAATCATCAAATTTGGGACAGATCAAACATAGTTCTTGATTGTCTTGCATGTTAACGTTTCCAACATGTAAGCTCCTTTGCCAATGCTAACTACGATGCGGTAGGGGCCTTCCCAATTAAGGGCTAATTTTCCTTGGGAGGCATTCTTCCCTTCGATGTCTGCTCTCTTAAGCACCAAATCTCCTAGTTGGAACTTTCTTGGAACAAATTTCAAATTATATCTGGCCATCGTCCTTTGTTTAATAGCAGTGTCACATATATGGGCAACACGCATTCTCTATTCCTATAAGTCCAGGTCTTCCCTAATTAGTTTGAGGTTGTTGTTAGGTGAAAACTGTAGGTGGCGCCAGCGCGATTCTCCTATTTCCACCAGGATCATAGCTTCGCACCTGTAGGTGAGTTTGAAAGGAGTTTCACTTGTTGTAGAATGAGGCATAGTCCGGTAAGCACAGAGAGCATGATTGAGTTGTTCATCCTAATTACCCTTAGCTTCATCTAGCCTTCTTTTAATTTTCTAAACAATAACCTGGTTGGCAGCTTTGGCTTATTCATTTGCCTAAGGTTCTCAATAGAACTGTAATGGTACTTGATTTTTAACTCAACAAGCTGCTCTTCAAAATCATTATCCTTAAAATGGGTTCCATTGTCCATCATAATAGACTCCAAAACTTTGAACCTGGTGATAATATGGCACCAACTGAACTTCTGAACCTAGACAGAGGTGATCGTGACCGAGAGCTTTACCTCGATCCATTTTGTAAAGTAATCCACTACCACCACCAAGTATTTCAATTGACCAGGAGCCTGAGGGAACAAACTTAAGATATCCATACCCCATCTGTAGAATGGCCAGGGCACCGACATCGTGGATAGTTCCTCGAGGGAGCCTGATAATGGTCTAAGTGGCGTTGGTATTTATCACAAACTCGAATGTGTGCATGGAAGTCTACCTCTATTGTTGGCTAGTAGTATCCAGCCCTGAGTGCCTTTAGGGCTAGGGCTCTGCCTCCCAAATGGTATCCATAGCTTCCTTTATGAACCTCAGCTAATACATATTCTGCTTCCTTTGGCGTGAGGCATTTAAGGAGGGGTGATGAAAACCCACGTCTGTATAAGTGCCCATCATAAATGGTGTACCTGACTGTTGTCTTGACTAGCTTGAAGGCTTCCTTTGGATTAGATGGTGTGTGTAACGCCTTTTTTTGGGGGCAAACGTCATATCATCAAATACAATGCGAAAAATGAAAGTATAAATTAAGACCCAGTTCATTAAATCATAATTAAACTTATTTGATTATAGTTGTGTAAATAAAATGGTGAATATTTTTTTCTTCTTTTTATTATATGTACATATATATATTCAATAACTTGCTCTTCAATGAAATATTTAAATGTACTAACACTTTTGAGAGATTCACATGTATGTATGTAAATATATTTTTGTTTAATTGTAAGCGAGAAAAACATAAAGACTAATCCATACATCCATGCAAAAGATACATCATATATATATATATATATATATATATATATATATGTTTAAATACGGACTATGAGTTTTTAATTACATCAAGGCTCATAAAAAAGAAGCCTAAGCTTTACAAGCTCCCAAAAATGATATACAGACCCCCAAAAAGAATATCAAGCCCCAAAAGATGGATAGCCATCAGTGATTATCGACAGTATTAGCCTCTAAGAAGAGAAGGAGGGAATCATGTTAGGATCCTCTTCAGGTTCCTCCTCAGGGTCTTCCTCATCAGAGGAAACCCTCATCGGATCCACCGAATTATGGGCCGGGGCTTGGGCTGTGGAGAGGAAAGAATCCTCTTGTGGGGTGTAGTAACGATCACCCCACATATCCCTAATGGGCATGTAAAACTCTAAATGTAATCTGACGCTGCAGGTGTAGATAGGCGGATCATAACGCCCCCAAGCCAGCGATACCGTCACGTCCCCCACGTAGACACAACAATCAGAACTGAAGTTAATGTGCCAACAGTCTGGACCTCCGAGGAAGGCCAAACGCACATAACCCAAAAATCCTTGTAGATGTACCGCCATGATCCAAAAGCAGGTGCTAGTCGAAGTCGGGCCAAAAATTGGAGAATTCGTGAACTTCCCATTCTTCGCCGACGTCTTCAGAGAATCACATAGGTGATACAGAATAGCAAAAAATATAGAAAAAAGGTAAGACATTCTACATCATTACTTATTATGGCAGTAAAGAAACAAAACGGCACATGATGCCCACATAATATATCAAAAATGGTAATCAGCATTAAAAACAGATAATAAACAACTTAGCATTTACAGGCAGTTATAATAGTAACAAAACAATATATTAAATTATCATATACATAAGTAAATGTCAAATGATATGGCGACTCACTATGCACATGCATATGGTACCAAAAATCTTACTCCATAGAACTAAACAAAAACATTCAGAGAGAATGATTAGGAGATATGTCTGTATCGCGGCTGCCGAGGCCTTCAAGTGCTAAAAATTCTCAATTTATCAAAGTGTACATCATGGCATTGTACAAGACATTCTACATAGATCTCAATATAGGACAGTGTCTCGGTCTGGATCGTCGGTGCATTTGCATCGGTCTGCCCCACAAATAGAAGAGCTACCAACTGTCCATTGCGAGGTACTCGCACCCCGACGCCCCTAAGGTCAACAAGTGACCTACACTTGTCTATTCGCACCCGCACAAAGGCTAGGCAACTTGGCCTTAACAATAGTCCAACGGACATTTTCAATGCATGTTTCAATCATGTTCGTCATGACAGACTATATCAATCATGCCTCAATTGCATATGGATTCAATGCATATATGTATATTCATACATGAAAATCACAATCACATCATATCATGGCTAGAATCACATGTCATATCATTTATTAACAATGTTTGATCCCATTCATAGTTATGATAAAAGTTAAACCTTAGGTTCATTATGTTTCTCATAACCTCACCCATACTCATATTCTTTCTTAATTCCAAAATTATTCTAAACTATAAGGCAAACTTTCATCCTTGGTTTTTCCATTTTATGAATCCCTAATCAAATTCTAATCATTCAATTAATAATGTTTAATAAGTTTATCTTAGTACTAAAGCCTCATAATGAGTGCCCAAGGAGACTGGGAGCCTCCAAGGGGCTAGAAAAGCCTAAAATCATGCATTATTCAAGTTACATGGCCTGAGGAAGAATGCACAGCCACGATTTCACGGCCATGCCAAAATACACGGTCGTGCCACAATGCACAGCCTAGGCTATGTATGCCTATGGAAATTCTGTTTTGGCACGCCTAGAGTACACGGCCGTGCGCGATCACACGACCAAGGCCGTGTACTCCTCTGTAAACGCAGAAAATCACCCAAACTCAACCCATCCTTCATACAATCCAAGATCCATCAACATACATCTAAATCCTGCCATTCAAACAACCAATACACAACCAAAATCACTCAAACAAAGGGGTATCCCACAAATGGGTTTCACCCCATCAACACAACAAAGAGTTTCTCACTACTAAAATGGGTTGAAGAGAATAATCTTCTTCTTACCTCAAGAGAAGAACAAAGAAAGTAAGCTCCTCTTTTCCTTGGAATTTTGTGCTTCACCACCTCAAAATCCTAGGGTGTTCAAATTCATAAGAATCGAAATCAAAGAATGTGATGCACAATTTTCAATTGTCACATTTGTAAACCCAAGTGCGAGTCGTCTCAAGTAATAAATTTCTCGGGAGTTCGAGGTCGATCCACAGGGAATTATTGAAGATTAATTAAGGTGAAGTGAATATTTTGTTACTACGATTAAAATTATTTACTTGGGTAAAAAGATTCATTCTTAGTAAATAAAATAAAGGTAATATTAATTCCTTTTATAACTCAATTAGAATCCTCGCAACATGGAGGTTCCAATCGGAAAATACAATATTAAAAGTCCATTTAAAATAATATACGTAATTATATTATGTTTCCTAAAAATATTACCACCACTTATAAATAGGTTAAAGCATTCATTGTGTCAATATTTTGTCTACAACAAATCAAGAACTCCTCTTTACAAAGATGGTTTCTAAATTATAAGAAACAAATTATAATACGTATAATGGTTACTAGAAAAATATAAATCATTTAAGCACAAGAGAAGAATAAATCTAACCTTACTTTATTACCAAGAGCTTCACCCTTTCACCCAAGTAAAATGAAACTTAGTTACTCATAGATAAGAAGAAAGAAAGTGAGAAGAAGAAGAAGAAGAAGAAGAACATGACTTTAATTTAGAATAAAGGAAAATTACTACAAGAAAACCTAGTAACAAAATGGTATCATTTTGGTAACTAACACCTAACACCCTTAATGATCTGCCAAGGCCCCCTTTTATAGAGGATTAGAGATACAAAATGACAACAGGGCTGAGTCATTAGTGGTTGGATGAGTGGAAAATGAGTGAAAAATGCCAAATGACTTTAGGTGAGTGGGAAATTATGGAGATTCCTTGTCTCTGAAATCATGTAGCTCTGAAGTCATTGTATTCGTCATTTTTTAACCAAGTGGTCTTCATGAAATTGTAGACCTGGATCTTAGCTTTCAAATGGCTTTAGTTTGAGTCCAATATCATTTTTATAACTCCAGATACGTTCAAATTACTGAACACGGCCCAGGCTCAGTCACAGCTCCTCTGTTCTGACTTCCAAGCCCAATATCACCTTCAAAAAGTCTGATTCTGGAAAAGTGTTAACATTAAAGTTGTAGATATTAGTCTTAACTATTCAGCATCCAAATTTCAGCCCATTTTACGACTTCTATCCCAAAATATGTGATGAACAGTACCCATAGGTTAAGCTGTCAGGAAAAACACTCTGGTTCTTGATTCAATCCCAATTTGAGTTATCTATTCGTGTGATTGGACCTTTGAGGTATTCTTAAAAGTTGTAGAACTCTCTCTTATCTTTCAAATGAGACTAGAATCACCTCCAAAGACCATCTACAACCCAAAATATGGAACAAATACAGAAACAGTGTAAGATATGAATCATGCTAAAAAATTCAATTAAGTCCAATTTGAGTCCAAACTTACAAAACATAATAAAACTCAATCAATTAAGTACATAGAGAGTGTAAATGACTAAGAATGAAAGCTTATTAATGTATCAAATATGTGATTATCAAATTTCTCCACACTTAGTTTTTTGCACTCCTGAGCAAAACACATAAACCACTCACAAAAAAAAAAAAAAAAAACGAAACAGACTGAAAAGCTAAACACTCTAAAAGACTCAATTTCTAATAATATTTAAAAATAAAGAGCAATCAATCATTCAAGTAATCAAAACATTCATGAGGTAACATATCTTCACTTCTCAAATCAACAAACAAGGATATTTCAATTGAAAAGCATGAGTCAAGAATGATAGATTTTCACAATATTCACTCTCAATCCCTCAAGTGTTTAAAAGGTAAGTATTTCACTCAATTCAACCCATGAAAATTGTACTACCATAAGCTTGCTTATCTTCTACTTCTCCACTACTCAGAACACATACACACACAAATCTTGAGGACTTTATTCAAGGTTGTAATGGGGTCAAGGTAAAGGAGGAGGTAATATGGATATGACAAGTTAAACACCAGAGAATAAAAGAACATGAGAGCTGAGTTCAATTAACAAGCATGAAAATTCATCCTAACTCCACCTAATACAAATTCCCTTTACATATTCTTTTCCTTTTCTTTATTACCTTGTTGACCCTCTTCTTTTTACAAATTTTTTTTTGATTGATTTTTTTTTATTTTTTATTTTTTTACAAAAAGAACATCATATATACATTTTTTTTAACCATTCTGCATACACACCCCCACACTTGTTCAAGAACTCATCGAATGACAAAACTAATGTTCTCTTATTCCCTAAGGTCAAGTAAGAACATGATTTTTCATTTAAGACACATAATGAGTTTGAAACAAAGAATAGTCAAATAAGCTTAAAGAGGTTAAGCAAGGGGAAATAGGTCATTTTTAATGCTTTATGTTGGCAGGAATCAGAGAATTTCCAAGAAGTCATAAGAGTGCTTGATATCATATTGAAACAACATGCTACTAAACAAGGCTAACCATTTGATTAAAGTAGCTATTTCAAGAAAAATGTCTCAATCATATTTATGTATGCATATGAAAATGTAATCTCAAAAAGAATCAAAGCAAGTTCTAGAGTAACAATTCCATGAGTGAAATTCACACAAGAAAGAAGAGAATGGTACAAATGTTCAATCTATTCATCAATAGGCTCAAAATCTCACAAGGCATAATTCTATCATTCTCAGTCCACCAATTCAACATCCATAACCAAGCATGTGAAGTTTAAGAAAGAAGACAATTTACTCAATCATGCAAATTTCCCTGAATTTGAATTGCTACTTCTACACAAACTAGTTACTACCCCAATTACTCCTTACTCTGCCACCAATTTTTGATGCGTCTCAAGAGTAAATAATTTACTCTTTACTCTGCCATCCCTAATTACTTTTGTTGTTAATAAATTGACGACAAACACAACAAACATATTAACAAATACACTCCTATATTTTTTTTTAGTTTTTTTTTCTAATATAAACACAACAAACATATTAACAAACACACTTTCTAATTTTTTTTTTGGTTTTTTTTTTCACAACCATCCTTCCCCCAACCAGATCACAACATTGTCCTTAATGTCAAAACATAGATAGGAAAAAGGATAGAATATATTACCTGTTGCTGCAATTACTGAAAAGAAAATTCTCACACAAATTTAAATAGAAACAAAGTATAATAAATAAAACCAAAGCTTGTAATTATTTAAATAGTTGGAGTGTCTTGGCTGGCTTTCTTTTCATTTTGCTTCCCTCACCACTTCCTTCACCGCTTCCTTCGGACCAATCTATCTAAGCTGTTACTGGATCAAGTTCATAAACAAAAGCTTCTAATTTATCAATCAACTCATCAACAGTAGAAGCAGAGATAAGGAATCGTCTTACAGAAGGTGTGACAAATTTATGTTCCACAGCATGGTCAACAAAAGATAACAAATTATTAAAGAAATTATTAACATTCAACAAACCTATGGGTTTATGGTGGATAATAGACAATTTGAAAGACTTCTTCCAAAGTACCAAAACCACCAGGTAAGACAATGAATGCATCAGAGTTTTCAAGCATTGCCTTCATTCGTCCATGCATAGATGATACTTGAATTTCCAGTCCAATTGTCTTTCCAACGATGTTCCTTCAAGTTAAAGGTTCAGGAATGACACCTAAAACTTGACCACTCTTACAAATACGAAAGTGTGATACAGCCCCCATTAACCCAAGGTAACCTCCCCCATATACTACACGAATGTTCCTCGCAGTAAGTGTTCTACTAACAGTGCTTGCTGCATTTATAAACTCTAAACTCTTACAATAACTTGTCCTACAAAATACACAGATACTGGCAAATCTACGAACAGAAGAAGAACTCCCTCCATTTCTACACTCACACTCTCTTTGAATGATTATGAGTTACAGGAAAGTGAAGAAAATGGAGTGTTTAAATAGGAAAGAGAATAGAAAAAGTAATAATAGCTCCTATACAGGTAGGTTGACTGGTGTCAGAAAAGTTTGAAATTTAAAAATAATTTTTTTTTGTTTTTTTTTTTTTACTTCAAGAAAACCATCAGGGTAAAGAAATCTAGAAACCCTCGAAGGATCCCATCCAAAGGATCGTCTGTCCAAAACCAAAATTCAACAAAATCATACAAAGATAAAATAATAATAACAAATGATTAATACCTTTATGTACAAGTTTCATGGCAGATCTTTATACTGCACGTCATGAGTGCAGTAATACCAAGACGGCTCAGCCAATCTGGGCATTCTTCTCCCTCCCGCTTGTGGGATATTTTGGATTGAGCTACGACGCCACTAATTAAAGTGCGTAAATCTGACAGCTACCACCAACGACCATAGCCAGTGAGAGGTCGCAGAAGAGCCCATGGCATTAAATCATAGGATCCAGCTCAGAGGCATTGTCACGCGAGAATGCAAACACGGGACGCTTCTTTCTGTCCATCAGCAAGCAGAGCCTTTGGTTAAAACCTGGGAATGCTTGCGCAACTCTCTACAGAGCATGGCACACGAATCTTATTTACCGACCGGCGTGCGAAGGTCCACCCGAGTCAATGACGGGTCTGCCACTCCATTGGCAGGGGCTCCTAATCTAATTAAAGACCAAGTACAACCGAAGTTTCGCCCTTTTTTATTCTTTTTTATTTCATTTTTATTTCTTTTTATTTCTCTTTTTATTTCTTTTTATTCTCTTTTTTTTTCTTTTTTGGAAAATGTACAAGATAATATATACATGTTGTTGTGATTGTGGCTCACATCTTCCTCTGGTTTCACGTCTAGAAACAGCATAAACGCCTTCTATGAGTCGAGGATAAGCTTCCCATCCAATTTTCTTATAAATTGGCAAACAGGGTCTTTTTGAGTCAAATTCCCAAGATTATAACGCTCTTGCTCGTCCCTAAAGAGATTCCACAAACTAAGAAGTTCACGCTGCACAATTCCACAAGAATGCGTCTCAAGAGTCAATAAGATATTATCCAATGACTCCTTATTCAGTCCATTCTTAATGAAGAATTTTTATCTTCTCTGTTTACAGAAACCATCCCCAAAGAGCGACATCGCGTGTTGCAATTCCATCGTGCACACTTGTAACAAACTTTCATTCGTTTTGCTCTTCTCCTTTTTGAAA
This sequence comes from Ormosia semicastrata, assembly GCA_029884595.1. Classification (NCBI taxonomy): domain Eukaryota; kingdom Viridiplantae; phylum Streptophyta; class Magnoliopsida; order Fabales; family Fabaceae; genus Ormosia; species Ormosia semicastrata. Next base: position 34,138,387 of record JAQQTO010000048.1, on the reverse strand, counting down.
ATGAACTTTTACTTAGACCAGGCATGTATGGGACAAATGAATCTGAAGATTCACCAGCTAAACGAACCTTTGCTTCGATTATCCAGCGTATATCTTCTGGGATGCCCTTATACATTAACAATCCCAGTCTTTCACACCTAGCTTCATAGACTTTTGTTAGAGCATTTAGAGGGAGAGAAGGAAAATGTTTTCTTAGATTTGAGAGAATGACATCCATTTTAAAAGGAGAAGAAATCAGTTATTATGGGAAACTGAAAAACAAACCGACTTGAGAGTCACGGAGTACCGTTATCCGCCACTTAACCGGGAACACAAAGAGCTGCAAAAAGAAAGAAACAACATTAAAATAAATTCTACTCATAACAAGGATTAGAAAGAGAAATGGATTCTACCTCAACAACTTGATGTTTTAGAAATAGTTTGAGTCTTTGTCCATTGACCTTAAATACAATACCATTCCTAGGATTCTCAATGTCTATGGCCCCATAAGAATACACATGTTTGACAATATAAGGGCCAATCCACCTAGATCTCAATTTTCCAGGGAATAGGTGAAGACGAGAATTATAAAGCAGAACTTTTTGACCAATTTCAAAAGTTTTTCTCAAAATTGATTTGTCATGAAAAGCTTTTGTTCTAGCTTTATAAATCTTTGAGTTTTCATATGCATCATTTCTTAATTCCTCAAGTTCATTCAATTACAATTTGCGTAACTTGGAAGCATCATCAAGACTTAAGTTGAAAGCTTTAATGGCCCAAAATGCTTTATGCTCCAATTCTACAGGCAAATGACAAGGTTTTCTATAAACTAACCGATAGGGAGACATGCCCAAAGATGTTTTAAAAGCAGTACGATAAGCCCAAAGTGCATCGTTTAGTCTTAAAGACCAATCTTTACGATTTGGGTTAACCATTTTTTCCAAAATTTGTTTAATCTTCCTATTTGCCAATTCAACTTGTCCACTTGTCTGAGGATGATAAGGGGTTGCAATTTTATGGGTAATGTAATATTTTTTCATTAAGGATTCAAATGATTTATTGCAAAAATATGTTCCCCCATTACTGATGATAGCTCGAGGAATTCTAAATCGACTTAAGATATTTTCTTTTAAAAATTTTAGAACAGTTTTATGATCATTGTGCCGACATGGAATCGCCTCAATCCATTTTGAAACATAATCAACTGCAACTAAAATGTACACAAATCCAAAAGATGATGGAAATGAACCCATGAAATCAATTCCCTAACAATAAAAAATTTCAATGACAAGGATAGGGTTCAAAGGCATCATATTTCTTTTGGAAATGGATCCTAATTTTTGACAACTTTCACAACTTTTACAAAAAGTATAACTGTCCTTGAATAAAGTGGGCCAATAAAATCCACACTGCAAGATTTTCGCAACTGTTTTCTTTGAAGAAAAATGACCTCCACATGCTTCTGAATGACAAAATTTAATGACACTACTCACCTTATTATCGGGTACACATCTCCGAAAAATTTGATCAGGACAATATTTGAACAAATATGGGTCATCCCAAAAGAAATTTTTCACCTCAATTTTTTCTGTCTTGATGTGTCCATTGAGGCGGCATCTTACCTGTTACAAGAAAATTGACAATGTTAGCAAACCAAGGCATGGAATTGACAGAAAATAAAAATTCATCGGGAAAAGAATCATTGATAGGTGTGCTATCAAAAGATGAGCCTGTTGTCAACCTTGACAAATGATCTGCAACAACATTTTCGGCTCCTTTCTTGTCTTTTATTGTGATGTTGAATTCTTGAAGCAACAAGATCTACCGTGTCAATCTAGGTTTGGCATCCTGTTTAGACATTAAATATCTAATAGCAGCATGATCAGTGAAAACAACAGTGGACGAACCAATTAAATAAGCTCAAAATTTGTCCAATACAAAAATTACAGTAAGTAGTTCTTTTTTAGTAGTGGTGTAATTCATTTGTGCACTATTCAAAGTTCGACTTGCGTAATAAATTACATGAGGCTTACCTTCCTTTCTTTGGCCTAAAACAAGTACCAACGGAAAAAATCACTAGCATCACACATCAACTCAAAAGGCAAAGACCAGTCAGGAGATTGCATGATAGGAGCAGAAGTCAAAAGACCGATTAATTTTTTAAAAGATTTTTGACAATCTTGAGTCCAATCAAATGGTGTATCTTTTGTTAGAAGATTACATAAAGGTCTAGATATGACATTAAAGTCCTTTACAAATCTTCTGTAAAATCCTGCATGTCCTAAAAAGGAACGAACTTCTCTGATTGTTTTTGGGGAAGGCAAATGAGCAATTAATTCAACTTTGCCTTTATCAACTTCAATTCCCTTAGAAGATATCACATGACCTAACACTATTCCTGAGGCAACCATGTAATGACATTTTTCCCAATTTAACACAAATCCTTTTTCTTCGCATCTTTTAAGAACTTTTTCCAAATTATCAAGACAATTTTCAAAAGAATTTCCAAAAACTGTCAGATCATCCATGAAAACCTCTAAATAATGCTCAATCATGTCACTGAAAATACTTAGCATGCATCTTTGAAAAGTTGCCAGAGCATTACAAAGACCAAAAGACATTCTTCTATATGCAAAAGTGCCAAAGGGACAAGTAAAAGTGGTCTTTTCTTGATCCTCCAATGCAATTGGTATTTGATTATACCTTGAATAACCATCAAGAAAACAATAGTAGGGATGTCCTGCTACTCTTTCTAGAATCTGATCAAGAAATAGCAATGGAAAATGGTCTTTCCTAGTGGTGCATTCAATTTTCTCGAAATCAATACACATACGCTAACTAGATGAGACTTGGGTAGGTATTAATTCTCCTTTTTCATTTTCAACCACTGTTATTCCAGATTTCTTAGGCACAACTTGTGTAGGGCTTACCCACTGGCTATCAGAGATAGGATAGATAATTCCAACATCAAGTAATTTAAGAACTTCAGCTCTAACTACCTCTTTCATGTATGGATTTAATCTTCTTTGAAGTTATTGAGATGTTTTAGCATTATCCTCTAAATGTATTCTATGTGTACAAATTAATGGATTAATGCATTTGATATCCTTTAATGTCCATCCAATTGCATTTTTATGCCTTTTAAGTACTTCTATTAACTTACCTTCTTGTTCTTTGGTCAGGGATGAGGAAATTACCACTGGAGAGCTTTGTTCTTCTCCCAAAAATGTGTACTTCAACCCATCAGGTAATGGCTTCAGGTCTAGTGTGGGTACTTCTTCATGGGTATCATCATTCATGAATTTTAGCTCTTCGAATCTTGGCTTCCTTCTTTTGTATTCCATTTCCTGTGTACAATCAAGCAAGGAGCATAGTTCAGAAACATCATCATCTAATTGTGTAGCTGAATCAAATGAATTAATTAAACAGATTTCTAATAAGTCAGAAGAACTCCTGATTTGAAGATGATCATCTATAATGGTCTCATTCCCTTCAATCTCTTCCTTTTCATCATAAACTTCATGTGGTTGCTTGCACATGTTAAAAACATTAAGCTCTAGTGTCATATTTCCAAAAGTTAGCTTCACCACTCCATTTCTACAATTTATCAAAGCATTAGATGTTGCTAAAAATGGGCGACCCAAAATAACAGGAACTAACTTAGAACTATTAACCATAGGTTCAGTTTCCAAGACAATAAAATTCACAGGATATATAAATTTATCAACTTGTACTAACACATCTTCTACTATTCCTTTTGGAATTTTAATTGGTCTATTAGCAAGTAGAAGAGTTACAGAAGTTGGTTTTAATTCACCAAGGTTGAGTTGCTGATAAACTGAATATGGAAGCAAATTAACACTAGCACCAAGATCAAGTAAAGCTCGTTCAATTTTATGTTCACCAATAATGCATGAAACTGTAGGACAACCAGGGCCTTTATATTTCAATTCATTATTGTTTTGAATAATGGAGCTTACCTGTTCTGTCAAAAATGTATTCTTTTTCACATTATGTTTCCTTTTAACAGTGCATAAGTCTTTCAAAAATTTGGCATAACAAGGAATCTGCTTGATAGCATCTAACAGAGGAATATTGACCTTCACTTGTTTAAAGATTTCAAAAATGTCACTGTTATGATTCACTTTACTTGAATTGTTTAATGCTTGAGGAAATGGGGGTGAAGACGAAGGTTTGATCTCTTTTTGACTATGTGGCTTATCAACTCCTTCCTCATCTTTGGGAATTGACTCATCATCTTTCTTAAAAAGTTCAGGAATTTGTCTTTCAACAACCTTTCCACTTCTAAGAGTTATCACTGAGTTGACTTGATCTATTTTTTGACTTTCTGAATTACCCTCATTTAAGCTAAACTAACCCTGAGGTTAAGAGGGAAACTTTCCTTTCTCATGAATGGCAAGTGCAGAAGAAAGTTTAGTAAGAGTGTCTTTTATGTCAATCATAGTTTGATTATTGTGGTTATTGATGGGTTCTTATTTTTCCATGAATGCATGCAATGTTCCTTCAAGGTTTTTCCTATATGGTGGGACATAGGGTGCATATCCTTGAGGATTTTGAGAATCCTGTTGTGCCTGAGGAGGTGGTGGTTGCATGAATTGTGGTGGTTGCTATTCCTCCAACTGAAGTTCGTGTGATTTCTCCATCCCTGGATTGTATGTATCTCGAAAAAAAAAAAAAAAGTGAATGGCTTTTTAAAATTATTCATTGCATTTACTTGCTCATGCACAACTTCTTTAAAAATAGGAAGTTTTGGACATTCATTTGTTAAGTGTCCTAATTCATCACAAATGCCACAAATTTCTTCATTTTGCACAGATTTGATTTCTTTTACTTTTCCGGATTCCATGGCTTCAACCTTTCTAGCCAGACTAGCAAACCTTGCATTTAGATCTTCTTCTTGACTAAGATGATATTTTCCTTTACTAGCATTTGCAAGGTTAAATCTAATTGAATTTTCAGAAGGATTAGTACCATGCTAAGATTGAGAATTTTCAGCCAAATGGTCTAAATAGTCTATAGCTTCTTCAGGTTCTTTATCAAGAAATTCACCATTGCACATTGTTTCCACAAATTGTTTAGTTTCAGGTGTTAACCCTTCATAAAAGAAGCTTATAGTGCGCCATTTTTCAAGACCATGATGTGGGCAAGAATTCAACAAATCTTTAAAATGTTCCCAACTTTGAAAATATGCTTTATTGGAATTTTGGGAAAAATTTTGGATTTGTCTTTTCAAAGCATTGGTTTTATGTGTTGGAAAAAATTTCTTCAAAAACTCATCTTGCATTTCTTGTCATGTGCCAATTGATCTTGGTTTCAAAGTATTAAGCCAAGTTTTTGCTTTATCTTTCAAGGAAAAAGGAAACAATTTAAGCTTAATAACCTCTTCAGTGCAAGTTTGATCATGAAAAGCAGTACATACTTCCTCAAATTCTTTTAAATGTAAATATAGGCTTTCAGATTCTAAACCATGGAAATTAAGAAGTCAAGAAATCATACTTGGCTTGAATCTAAAATTGTTGGCATTGAGTGGAAAGATAAAACATGATGAACTAGAATTTCGAGATGGTTGCAAATACTCACGCATAGTTCGCAACGGTTGATTTTCATGTTCATCATGCACGCTTTCGTTTTCAGCCATTGTGCTTAATGTGTGTGATTGTGATTCAAACAAATCAATATGTAAAGCACCTGGATTAACTCTAACCAAACGACCAGAATTTAAATCACGATACTAACTAAGCATAAACAAGTAATTTACAGTAAAAAATAAAATGTACAAGCTAGCAGTATAAATTGTCCATTAAATATTAACAAAGGTGTGGTATAAACCAACCACCAAATATGTTAAAAAGCATAAAAATTAAAAAGTTAGTATACAGATAAATTTAAATGTTAGAAGCAGAAAAAGTAAAAAGTTAGATAACTGATAAAGTAAAAAGTTAGATAGTTAGTAAGAGAGTTAGTAAGTTAGTAAACAAAAAAAAACATGATAGAAAATAAATAACAAAAAAAATGACAAAAAATAAATACAAAAAATAAAGTACAAAAAAAATAAAAGGGAGAATTTTCCCCCACAAGTTAGTATGCACAGAAATTAAAAAGGGAGAGGTTCCCCCACTAGTTAGTATGTTAGTATATATACAAAATTTTTATAACAGAAATTTAGTCTTCAAATCAAGTCCCCGGCAACGGCGCCAAAAACTTGATGCACAATTTTCAATTGTCACATTTACAAACCCAAGTGCAGGTTGTCTCAAGTAATACATTTCTCGGGAGTCCGAGGTCGATCCACAGGAAATTGTTGAAGATTAATTAAGGTGAAGTGAATATTTTGTTACTACGATTAAAATTATTTACTTGGATAAAAAGATTCACTCTTGGTAAATAAAATAAAGGTAAGATTAATTCCTTTTATAACTCAATTAGAATCCTCGCAACATGGAGGTTCCAATAGGAAAATACAACATTAAAAGTCCATTTAAAATAATATACGTAATTATATTATGTTTCCTAAAAATATTATCACCACTTATAAATGGGTTAAAACATTCATTGTGCCAATATATTGTCTACAACAAATCAAGAATTCCTCTTTACAAAGATGGTTTCTAAATTATAAGAAACAAATTATAATACGTATAATGGTTACTAGAAAAATATAAATCATTTAAGCACAAGAGAAGAATAAATCTAATCTTACTTTATTACCAAGAGCTTCACCCTTTCACCAAAGTAAAATAAAACTTAGTTACTCATAGATAAGAAGAAAGAAAGAGAGAAGAAGAAGAAGAAGAAGAAGAAGAAGAATATGACTTTAATTTAGAACAAAGGAAAATTACTACAAGAAAACCTAGTAACAAAATGACATCATTTTAGTAACTAACACCTAACACCCTTAATGATCTGCAAGGCCCCCTTTTATAGAGGATTAGAGATACAAAATAACAAGGGGGCTGAGTCATTAGTGGTTGGATGAGTGGAAAATGAGTGGAAAATGCCAAATGACTTTAGGTGAGTGCGAAATTATGGAGATTCCTTGTCTCCGAAATCATGCAGCTCTGAAGTCATTGCATTCGTCATTTTTGAACCAAGTGGTCTTCATGAAAGTTGTAGGCCTGGATCCTAGCTTTCAAATGGCTTTAGTTTGAGTCCAATATCATTTCTATAACTCCAGATACGTTCAAATTATCGAACATTGCCCAGTGCTCACCACAGCTCCTCTATTCGACTTCCAAGCCCAATATCACCTTCAAGGAGTCCGATTCTGGAAAAGTGTTCAACATGAAAGTTGTAGATATTGGTCTTAACTATTCAGCATCAAATTTCAGCCTATTTTATAACTTCTATCCCGAAATATGTGATGAACAGTACCCAATTTGAGTTATCTACTCGTGTGATTGGACCTTTGAGGTATTCTTAAAAGTTGTAGAACTCTCTCTTATCTTTCAAATGACACTAGAATCACCTCCAAAGACCACCTACAACCCAAAATATGGCCTAAATATAGAAACAGTGTAAGATATGAATCATGCTGAAAAATTTAATTAAGTCCAATTTGAGTCCAAACTTACAAAACATAATAAAACTCAATCAATTAAGTACATAGAGAGTGTAAATGACTAAGAATGAAAGCTTATTAATGTATCAAATATGTGATCATCAGAATGGAAATGGTATCCATAGTCACCAAAGTGATCATGGACCACGAAAATGAGGTGGACAAATGAAAAAGTTTTGATCTTTTACCTTAAAGCTTCAAGCTTTGAGCTTCAATGGTGGAAAAAGATGGAAGCTTTTCAAGAAATCTTCAACTAGAAGGTTGTTTAGAATGTAGAGGAGGTTAAGGAAATGTGGTTGTTTGGAAATTTTGTGATGGTGGAGGGCTTGGAGAGGGTGCAGCCGTGTGGTATGGTGTAGACAGAGGAAGGAGAAAATGTGAGAAAGATGAAGGTAGAGAGAGAAGTGGATAGTAGAAAGAAGCCAAAAAAATGAATATTTGGTCTCCCAAGACCATGTAACTGTGTGTGAGTGGGAAGGAGGAGAGAGAAGATGAAGCTTCTTTGAGAAGCTTTGGAGGAAGCTTCCTTGAAGCTTCCTTGAGGCTTCCTTGAGAAGTTTTGCACGTTTCTCGATAAAGTGAAGTGTGAGGTCACTTAGATGATGTCATAAAAGTAACTAGATAGAATTAATCTACTAGAGTTATTACTCAGTGGCCAAAAGTTACTGTTAGCAGAAATAATATTTTATTATCTCTCAAATAATTAAATATTTTGTAATTTTATTTATCAAATAAAATCTTGTAAAACGTAAACCTCATAAACTGTGCCTAGCCTCGGGTTTAGTAAGATTTCGCGTTGACATTTTCACAGTTCAAAGTTTACCAGTCTCAGAGAAAATATTTCGTTTCCCAGCTCCGCTCAGTGCGCATGCAAAATGAGGAATATATTAAAATATTCGACGTTTCTAGAAAATTCTAGAAAAATTCCCAAAAAACACAAATATTAGAAAATGATTATTCATGATGAAATGAATAATTTTTAGGATGTTACAGTATGGATCCAGACTATAGATACTCTATGATAGGGGTGATCTAATTATGCTCTTCTCCCTCCACTTGGAAAACAGCGTAATCCTTGATGGAGGGTTGGGAGAGAGTTTCTTGGATCACAAAACGATTATTACTTGGGCATTTAGTCTAGCTAGTATAGATAGGAGGTCTACCTTGGAGTTCTGCTCTCTCTGTATGTGCTCTATCTTGGCCTCTTGGAAGCTTTTAAGGAGCTCTTGTACCTTAGCTAAGTATTTCAGAAGGAGGGACTCCTTAGATTGATATTTACCTCAGATCTGGGAAGTCATAAGTTAGGAATCACTACAAAGTGTGATCTTAGTTGCGTCTATGTCCTTGGCCATTACTAGTCTGGTAATACATGCTTCATACTCTTCCTAATTATTTGAGGTTAGGAACTTGAACTTCAGGGAGTTTCCCAATATCACTCTTTCAGAATTTTCCAAGATTACCCCGACACCACTTCCCTTAGGATTCGAGGATCCATCAACAAGTATGGTTCAAGAAATTCTTTTGGGGTCACCGGGGTCCGATGTAAGTTTTACCAAGAAGTTGGAGAGCACTTGAGCCTTTATTACAAGTCGAGGCTCATATGTAATTCTGAACTCAAAATGCTCGATAGACCAGGTAATCATTCTTCCTGCTAAGTCTGACTTATGCAACATCTAGCAGATGGGTTAGTCCATTCTCACCTCCACCGGATGACACTTGAAATACTGTCGACGTCTTTTAGCCGTGGGGACTAGTGCAAAGGCGATCTTTTTAATTTTCTGATATCGAAGCTTTGGGTCTTGTAGAACTTTACTCACGAAATAAACCAGCTTCTGTCCTTTTTTCGTTTGCCGAATTAGTACTGAGCTTATAGCCTCTTAGTGAAAAGAAAGGTATAAGTACAGTGTTTCTCTAGACTCCAGTTTTGTCAGTATAGAGGGAGAAGACAGAAGGGTTTTTAAAGAGGAAAATGCATCCTCACACTCTTGAGTCCACTCAAAATCCTTTCCTTTATTAAGTATTTTGAATAAGTTGAGGGATTTATGAGTAGCTTTGGCAAGGAATTATGTGAGGGCTACAATCCGGCTAGTTAGTTATTGTACTTTTTTTTAACATTTTGAGGGCTTCGCATGTTGAGCATCGCTTAGCATTTATCAAGATTAGCCTCAATTCCACAATGGGTTAACATGAAACCCAAGAACTTGCCTGCCTAGACCATGAAGGCACACTTTTTTGTGTTAAGCCTCATATTGTACTTCTAGAGTTATGCAAACACTTCCTCGAGGTCCGCCATATGTTATCCTCCTTGTGGGGTTTTTATTATCATATCATCAAATAGACCTTTAGCACCTTCCCCACTCGGTCTTCACAGACCTTGTTCATCATCTTCTAGTAGGTGGCTCCTGTATTTTTCAAACCAAAGGGCATAAGCCTATAGTAATAACTCACCCTATCAGTGATGAAGGCGGTCTTGTCTTCGTCTTTGAGGTACATAGGGATTTGGTTGTACCCGGAGTATGCATCCATGAACGATTACAAATGGAAGCTTGAGGAACTGTCTACCAGTTTGTCTACTTTGGGAAGTGGGTTTGGATCTTTGGGACAAGCCTTATTTAGGTCTGTGTAATTTACACACATTCTCCACTTCCCATTAGACTTCTTCACCAGGACCATGTTGGACAATCATGTGGTATAGGGTATTTCCCTGATGAAGCCACTAATAAGCAATTCTTTCACCTGTTCTTTAATAACTTGTTGTCTTTCAGGGTGAACTTTTCTTTTCTTTTGGGTAACCGGCCTTGCATCTTTTCTGATAAATAAGTGATGACATATGAAAGAGAGGTAAAGCCCAGGCAAGTCGAAGGACATCCAAGCGAAGACATCATTATTTTTAAGTAAGATCTCAACTAGCTGACGTCTTTCTTCTTTTTCTAAGTTAACTCCAATCTTGGTAACCTGATTTGGCTTTGCACCAAGTTAGACTGCTTGTAATTCACCCTTCGGCTAGGGTATGGTGTCCCGAATTTCCTCTTTAACATCTAGCTCAGTCATAAGGATATTAACCTAATCTAGGACCGAGCTAGATGTAGCGACTTTTGCCTTTCTAGGAACCTTGCAAATTCTTAGGCTCTCATTATAGCTCTTCGGGGCTATAACTTGGTTGCCTTTTACAGTGACAACCTAGTTATTCTTGTTAGGAAATTTCATGACTAGGTGAGTGGTGGACACCACGGTGCCGAGTGCGTTTAAAATAGGGTGGCCCAAAATGATGTTGTAGGCTGAAGGATAGTCCATGACCAGAAACCTTACCTTGACTGTCCTAAAGAGTTTGGAGGACCGTAGGGTGGGTTTCATAATAGCCTGTTGGGGGGATCTTCTCACTCGTGAATCCTATAAGTTCCCTATCATAGGGAGTCAAATATATATGTGGAAGCTCTAGCTTCTGATAGAGGTCCATGAACATAATGTCTGTCAAGCTCCCTTGATCCACAAAGATACGTCGGACTTTGGCATTGGAGATTATTCCTGAGATGACTAGTGGGTCATCATGGTCTGGGATAATCTCGTCGTAGTCCTCGTCTGAAAAAGTGATGGAAGGTGTCTTCCTTTCCCCAGTCCGTGATCTAGACTGAGACTGGGAAACACTAAACACCATCATCCTGAGGGCTTTCTTTCGGGTATCATTAGACAAACCACCTCCAGCAAATCCACTAGCAATTGTAATGATGGTTATGATTGGCGCAGAATGGCGGTCGTCATATCATTGGGTGGAGCATCCCTGTTCCTATCCTATCGATTATTTGTATCTCGACGTGGTGGATTCTAGGATCTTTTCCTGGGCTTCGAGTTCTTCTCCTATTACTTGGAGACGACTTCGTCGAGGGCTGTGTCTTTCCTCCCTCAGCCTTCCGCAGCGTTTGTTGTTTTGGACTTGGTCTATGTATTTTTGTAGACAACTTACCTTGATTAAGAACTCAATTGCATCATGGAGCTGATAACAACCCTCAGTTTCATGGTCATAACTTTTGTGTCATGTACAATGTTTAAAGTGATCTTTCTACTTGTGCTTCTTTATAGGGCGTGACCTCTTGATATCCTGAAACATGGTCTGCAACACTTTCCTCAAGATTGTTTCTTGTGAGGTATTCAGAGGAGTATAATCAAAGTACTTGCCCTGGGGTGGACTACCTTTGGAGCTCCGGGACTGTGAGGAATTGTGGTTAGATTTTTGGTGAGAAGACTCACTTTTCTCCCATCTCCTCTGGTCCTTTGTTGCTTCCTCAAGGAACACATTGTAACACCCTAACCCTAGATACCATAGTATATTCAAAATATAAATAAGCAAACAAAGTTAAGCGAGTTACTTCTAGTCCATTTAACATAAAACATAACCTATAATAACATACATGTCATTATGGAGAGCCTCAAAGGAAATAAAGATACAAGTTTATACATATCTATGCTCAAAAGGGCCATTGTAATACAAAGTATCCTTGTACATCTCAAAGAAGAAACTAGATATCTAATCCATCTATTCTTTTCTCTTTCCCTTTGAAAAACCTTGACCTGGAATTATATGGAAACATAAATAGGGTGATAATTCACAATCCTCAATAAAAGTATTCCAAAACCATTATTTATAACAAAAGATATACAATCATAGCAATATGAAGCAACATATGCTATAAAATCTCATACATGACTCATCTTCAATAAATAAAGAAGTCAAGCTACATAAACATCCATGAATCATTAAAGACTCGAACTATTAAACTACCATGACCCAAATAATAATCAAGCTAAAAACATTTCCATGGCCCATTGAAGGAAACCAAGCTAATTCATATCCATGACCCACTTAAGAATCAAGCTATTTTGGTTACCATGGCTCACTCAAGAGCCAAGATATTTTCATGTCCATGGCTCATTTAAGAACTAAGCTATTGTTTTCTTTCATAGTTTCCCAAAGGAAACTAAGCTCATGCATTCCTTAACTTATCAAAAGAGACTTATAACATCTATTAGTATTTAATCTCATACTAAAAATATGCATAAGAGTCTCTATTGAAATATGGGTATTCATTTCCTAGCTTAAACAAGCCTTACATGAAGCCCGAGGGTGTCAAACTACGTTTCCATAAGTTCCTAACCCTCACCCCCCTTAAATGGATAGCTAAGACAAGCCAACATCTGGTTTTTTAACTTGTCAATAATTAGTTATGGGACCTTGCTAATCGGTTATGGTTGGAAATAATCTGTTACGGCCTTTGCATTCACGTTCTAGTCAGGCTCAATGATGGGTTAAGGACTTTCTCCTAATCAGTTATGAATGGTTCCTTACTAAGCCATAATAATCAGTTAGCTTCTCATGCTAACCAATTATTATCATGGTGAGATTCTCTGCCAAGCAAGGATAATCAGTTAGCTTCCTTACTAACCAGTTATCTATTGCATTTTTTAGCAAAAAAAAAGGGCACCCATGGCTCTTCTCCCTTCAATAATCCTATATAATGTAACACTCCCCGAAGGGCATTACATTTCAAGCCAACTCCTTTTAATTATTTACCCAAGTTATAAAATATTTGATGTTATTTTAATACGAGTTTCAAAATTACTTTTTCGCTGATAACATACACTTACCAAATTAGAGAAACATAAGATACAAGAACTGAATAATATACATCTCTAGTACATAACAGATTAGTAACAACTTAATTATATAAAACTTACGTACTCCAAACAACACATAATTACCATATAAAAATTGAACCTAACCCAAGTCCAAAAACTTGAAGAGTAGGGTCCTGCACCTGATCTTCCTCTAGATCCTCCTCGGGATCCCTAGCAGACAAATTCCCCAGTCGGGGCATGTCACTAGGAACAGGAGTCTGAGCAATTGACTCCACAGAGTCCTCCCTAGGGGTAGTTCTACGATTACCCTATAACTCCCCAATAGGCATATAAAACTCCAAGCAAACAGCAGCATCCAAAGAAAACATAGCAACTGCATGCTGGGTCATACTCCAAAGCAAGGTAACGTCTCCAACATACTGAATACGCCCTGTATCCCAATGGACATTCCACGCTTCGATGTCCTCATGAAAATGTACACTAACAAAACCCTGTGGATCTTGCCTCGCCGACATCGCATTCTTCATAGAATAATAGCATAACACATAATAGACAAAATAATAATACAAAGAGGTGAGATCCCCTACATCAATACCATCATGGCATCATAGAGACAACAATAGCACAATTCATGCATAACATTAATAAATATATTCATGGCATCATATAATTATTACATCAAATAGCAAATAATCACCACAACATATATATACCACAATAGTATGATGACTGACTATGCACATGCACAATGAACTAATTTCCCTACTCCATGAAGCTAAACACAATTTCGGAGAGAATGGTCTAAAAGATAAGTCTGTATATCGGCCGCCTCAGACCAAGTGCTATAATTTTTCAATGTGCACATCAGGTATTATACAAGACATTCTATGCCAGATCGGGAATAGGAACAGTGTCTCATCAAGATCATCGGTACGTTTGCATCGGTTGCCATGGCACAATAGCGCTTTCTAACTGGCCATATGTGGAATTCCGCATCTCAACGCCTCTAAGGTCATTCATAGATCTTCACTACGCAATTCGCACCCGCACTAAGGTGTATTTCAACTCGTAGGCAACAATAGCCTTAACAGACACGGTCTGCCAAACAATGCATATCAAATGACTTTATGCATATTATGAGCCACTACCGGCCACAAACACATAGTAATTGTTCTGGGTCCAGTATATCGGCCTAACAGCAAAACTTGTTGTTGCTCTCAATCGCTTAGCATTTTTATCACATTTTCACAATTGCGTAAAACTTTTGTTATGTTTTCAAATCGCATAACAAATTTTTAATTTTTTTACGTATTTTCAATCGCGTAAAATATTTTCTCAAGATTCTAAACTCAAATTAAAACTTTTCTTATTTAATATAAAAATTGGACTTAAATTCCAATATTTCCTTATTAAATCACCTTTAAAAAATATTTCTAACATTTTCTCACTAAAACCTAAATCATTTAAATTAATTCAAAATACCTCAAAATCTTTGTTTTTTACTCTAAATAAAACTTTCTTAAATAAAATATTTTTAAACTCCAAACTATCATTAAAAATTATTTCCTTGCTAAAACTCCTCTAAATAATATTTTCTAATATCTTTTCCAAAACTTACATTTATTTTAATTTAATAAAACCTTTTCCATCTTCCTTATAAAAACCTCTTAAATAAAATACTTTTAAGTTTCAAACTTAATTCTCCATCCTATTTCCAATACTATGGCCGAAATCCACTTTTTACATAGTAATAAAAATATATTCATTTCCATATTCATTTGTAATCCCTTAATTAAATTTATTACCACTAATCCTCTAAGTTAACATTTAATAAAACATTTTACATTAGATTTCCTCTTTGGAGGGCTTGGATTCCGTGAGCCTTTATGCCAATTGGAGCCAAAATTTTGTTTCCTCACAAGCATAATTTATGACATACAACATACTTTAAGCATCAAAATTTTACTCCAACATGTTCATACATAATATTAAAGCAATAAATCACATAGAGTAATTAATTACAAACCACACAATCACACCAATATTTCGTGTCCCTCACCACCATAAGTGATTGATAAGGTTAATCTCCCTCTTACCTTAGATGTAGCTTCCTAAGCTCCTTGTATGATCCTTTGTATCAACTTCCTCCACCAAGTAGCTCTTAAAATCGAAGTAAACACAAATATATTAACATCCAAGGCTAGAGTAAGACAACCATAGGTCAAATATGGTCTTAGAATTTTAAGAATCAAATAAGAAATCAAGTTTTAAGAACTTTACCTTAGAACCCTAGAACTTGAACTCAAAAATCAAGCTTGAAAATGGTTGAATCAAGTCTTGATCACAACATCAAAGTTACTTAGAATGGTGTTTAGGATCAAGTAGTGTTGTTGGTTTGAATTATGAGAGATTGGAAGGTAGAAATGGGTAGTGAGGCCATGAGCTAGAGGAGAGAAAATTAGAGAAAATGGTGTTTACCTTTGAGAGAAAATATGATAGCTTTTAGAATGTGATAGAAAAATGAAACTTAGTCACTTTGGAGGCTAAATGGCCGTGAGGCTTCATGGAGAGAGAAAGAGATATTTTAATTTACTACAACCCCTCACAACCATTGATTCAATTAAGGGTAGATATGCAAAGCTTCTTCACCAAGCTTGTTTCCTATTGGTAGTTCATAAAGATGTCATAACCATCATCTTTGACAACCAATATATTTTCTAGATATTTTCAGAAACTATTACCCAATGGATAATAACTACTACTAGTTATTGTCCAATGGATAATAACATTACACAATGAATAAAAACATTACCCAATGCATAATAGATTTATCCAATGGATAATAGATTTGAACAAAAACTCAAATAAATAAAATTTTCTTCAACTGTTCCTGATTTCGAGTTTAATAAGTTCCCTCGGCCCCTCATTAATAGTCCGAAACTTTCTAGTCTAGGAAAAAATTTTATTTTTTCTGGTCCGCCTCAAACACACGGACAGTCTAAAATAATATTAAAATAATCAAAATAAATTAAAAATTCCTAAAAATTCACAAAAATTTCCAAATATTATAAAACTCATAAATATCAAGAAAAATAAAAAATTGGGGTGTTACATATAAACCCAAGGAAAACACTTTACAACAAAAGTGCTACTAGAAACTAGTCTCAATGTGGTCTACTTTTATGGAGGAGAGAGAAGACATGGAGAAGGGCAAGAAAAAAAAGCATTAACATCAATTTCGTAATAATCGACCGAAGCAGCCCTTATAACATGATACTCTGAAGACCATCCCTGAACAACCTTAGAGCCATTTTCTCAACCCCACATCTCACCATGAAGTTTCCAACCAATAAAGGGGAAGTCGCAACAATACATGCATCTCAGTTTAAAGCAAGGCAGTGCTACATCAACTACTTAAGAGCAAGAAACATTGAGGAAAGAGTAGAAGAAGTTCGAGCTCCTATCCACCACGTCAATTTAATGGAACTTGATCCTCGAGGGGAATTTCAAGATAGCAGGCCATGATCGGAAGGCAAATTGAATTGAGTAACCCTTGGAGCAAACCCTACTAAGATAATGCAAATTGGTGCCCAATTTCCTAAAGAAGAGGAAAAGACGCTAGCGAACCTTATCTAGAAGAATGTCGATTTATTTGCATGGACATCATCGAACATGCGTAGGAAGCTAAGTAGCCCAGAAGAAGAGGAAGCTCAGAGATGAAAGCTGAAAAGTTGTAGCAAATGAAACAAAACACCTCTTGGAAGCTAAGTTTATCCAGGAAATCGAGTACACCACATGGCTGGCCAACGTGGTAATGATCAAGAAGTCAAATGGGAAGTGGTGAATGTGTGTAGATTTCACCAACCTAAACAAGGCTTGCCCAAAAGATGCTTACCCCCTACCCAACATTAACAAGATAGTAGACGAGGCTTCTGGCTACAAAGTGATTAGTTTCATGGATGCATACTCAGGCTATAATTAAATTCTCATGGCCCCGAAAAATGAAGACAAGACTGTGTTCATCATGGAAGGAGCAAACTACTGCTACATAGTTATGCCATTAGGACTGAAGAAGGTAGGGCTACGTATTAGTGACTCATGGACAAAGTATTCTCTAAGAAGATAGGTCAGAACCACAAGGTGTACATGGATGACATGGTTGCAAAAACTCCTCACGTCTAAAACTAAGAAAGTATAAAATGCACCTTAACCTAGAAACCAAAGTAGAAGTGAGCAAATTCCTCAGTTTTATGCTCACCAACATGAGAATCAAAGTAAACTTGGAAAAATGCCAAGCAATAATCAATATGAGAAGTCTAATCTCGGTAAAAGAGATTCAGCGGTTGGTTGAAAGAATTTCTACCTTATCTCAGTTCCTCTCAAAATCAACAGACAATTTATGCCATTCTTCAAGTTCCTGAAGATACCAAAGAAGTTCTAATGGATCTCTGAGTGTGAAACTATTTTTCAAAACTTGAAGAACTTCTTACCTACTCCACCAATTTTGACCAAACCAGAAGCAAGAGAAACTTTACTCCTGTACTTATCAATATCTGAGAAAGCTCTAAGCTCGGTATTGGTTAAAGAGGATGGCAAAGCCCCAAAACAGTGTCCTTTGTAAGCAGGGTTTTCCAAGGGCCGAAGGTTCGATACCAGAAGATTGAGAAGTTGGCGCTAGCATTGGTAACAATGGCGAGACGACTTTGACCATATTTTTAGAGTCACTGCATCATTGTCAAAACCTATCAACCGATTAAACAAGTACTTTAAAAGGCAAAATTAGCAGGCATGTTGATAGCATGGTCTATTGAGTTGTCAGAACACGATATTAACTACCAAGCTCGGGAGTCGATTAAGTTTCAATTCCTCTCAGACTTTTTATTGGAACTTAGTGACACTACACCAATAAGCTCATAGAAAAGGGACCTGGATCTTATATATTGATGGAGCATCTAACATCTTATATAGTGATATCATACTTAAAGGACAAGAAGAAATAGTCATAGAGCAGTCGTTATGCTTTGAGTTCAAAGCAAGTAACTACTATGCAGAGTAAGAGGCTTTAATAGGAGGGATAGAGCTAGCTCAGGAATTAGTGCATAAGACCTTGTTATCAAAAGCGATTCATAGCTAGTAATAAGCAAGGTCAAAGGAGAGCATCAAGCAAAGGAGCCACATGTCATTCAATATTTAGAAAAAGAGCAAAGCCTAGTCACTAAAATTCACAACTTCTTAGTTGAACATGTTCCCAAAAGCTAGAATTCCAGAGTCGACCTTCTCTCCAAGTTAGCAAGCACTAAAGGTGAAGGAAATAATAGGATGGTCATTCAGGAAACAATTGAAGAACCGAGCATAACCAGGAGAGAAGTTATGAAGATCCAAGAAGATGAATATTTATGGCAATATCTGATAGTTAGCTACCTGCAAGATGAAATATTGCCCATGGAACCAAAGGAAGCCCAAAAGGTCAAGAGATCTGCAAGTTTTTATGTAATCATCAATGATGAATTGTTCAGAAGAAGATTTTCCTCACCTCTACTGAAGTGCTTAGATAAAGACCGAGCAAGTTACGTGATAACTGAAATTCATGAAGGCATTAGTGAAAACCACATGGGCAGAGGATCGATGGCAGAAAAAATCCTTATATCTGGGTATTTTTGGCTAACACTGAAGGCAAATTGTATTTAGTATATAAAGAAATGTGACAAATGTCAACGGTTAGCTAACCTCCACTAAGTCCTTCCAAAAAAGTTGCATAGCTCTAGCAATGCCTGGCCCTTCTCGAGATAGGGAATAGACTTGCTTGGTTTGTTTCCCCAACAACCAAACAAAGAAAATATCTCATTATAGTAGTAGATTTCTTCACAAAGTGGATAGAAGCGAAGCCCCTAGCATGAATCACTACGGTAAAGGCAGAAAACTTTATATGGAATAATGTTATATGTATATATGGATTACTGAATTCCATTGTAAACGACAATAGTACCCAAATCATAAACCAGAGACTTCATGAATTTTGTGAGAGGTTAGGGATACGACAATGCTTTACTTTGGTATAGCATCCACAAGGAAATGGGCAGCAAACTCTACCAATAAAATCATTCTATTAGGAATCAAGAAGCAGATGGACTAAGCAAAAGGCAAATAGATGGAGGACCTTCAAAGCGTTCTTTGGGCTAGTCATACACTTTGCAAACTTCAACTAGTGAAACTTTCTTTTGGGTAATGTATGGGATTGAAGCCATTACCCCAGTTGAAGTCGAGGAAACTAGCTGGAGAAGAATGAATTTCAATGAAGAATTAAATCAGCAACAACAGCTAATAGACCTAGACACACTAAAAGAAGCAAGAAAGATTGCTTGGATTAAGGTAAAAGCAGTGAAAAGAAAGGCAGAACGAAGATACAATCAAAAAGTTATTCTACGAAGCTTCAAGGAAGGAAATCTAGTACTCAGGAAGGCAAGAATCCATAGGAAGCCTCCAGGAGATGTTGTAGTCAATAGGGAGGGACCATACCTGGTGAAAGAAGATCTTGGAAAAGGATCATACAAACTAGAAGAACTAGACAAGAAAATGGTTCCTCGAACTTAGCATATGACAAACCTTGGGAAGTACCATAGTTAAATAAATAAACCATTATAGCTGCCAAAACGGGCTGAACTGGCGGGGCCACTTTTAGGCCAGGCCAGATCGGGCTATATGAGTTTTGGACTGGCATTTTGTAAGCCCAGCCGCCCTTATATAATGTTAATGGGCCAGGCCAACCCAACCCGCCCATTTTGTAGAGCTATTCGGACTGGCCCATCGGGCTTCCTCTATTTCGATGGCTCTATAAACCATGTAAAAGAAGCCAAATATGTACTCTTTTTCTTTATTAGGATTTTTTCCTACTAGGTTTTTTTTCCTAATGGAGGTTTTAATGAGACATATCATGGCTAATAATCAATGAAAGAAGAAGTATTTCAGTATCATTACTTGAAGCATCTTTATGATTTAATCTCTTAAATTTTGTTATTTCATAACTATGGGCATCAAAGAACGTGGGGTATTCACCTCATTCATCTCCATGAGGCCAGAAAAACGTGGGATATTTACCCCGATCATCTCCATAAGGCTAGAAGAGCATAGGGTATTCATCCCCGGGTGTCTCCACAAGGCCAAGCAAGAATGTGGGGTATTCACCTCAGCCATCTCCACAAGGATAAAAGAACATGGAGTATTCACCTCGACCATCTCCACGAGACTAGAAGAACGTGGGGTCTTCACCCTAGTCATCTCCATGAAGCCAAAAGAATGTGGGGTATTCACTATGACCGTCTCCACAAGGCCAAGTAAGAACGTGGGGTATTCACCCTGACCGTCTCCATAAGGCCAGGTAAGAACGTGGGGTATTCACCCCACCTATCTCAATAGGCTAAGAAAGAATATAGGGTATTCACCCCTAGCCATCACCATGAGGATAGAAATGAACGTGGGGTATTCACCTCATGTAACATCCTAATACAATTATCGTAAAATAACCGAAATATTTCAAGATAAAGCATATCAAGAATGTCTCTTCCTAAGAATGCACAAAGCACATATCCATAACAACCTGTGTAGTTATTATAGAGAGCCACGAAGGATAAAAAGGTCATATATATACATCACTGGCTAAAATGCCATACTGTAATACATAAACTTTTACAAACTAGAAAGCAAAGTAAATAAATACAAGTTGATACAAAAAGAAACAAAAATAACTAAAACTAAGTCTTTTGCTTCTTCTTCTTGCCCTTTCTCTTTGGAGGGTCTTGACCTGGATTTACATGGAAACATAGAGGGATGAGAATTCACAAAATCCTTAGTATGAGTAAACTAAAACTAGCAGTTATTCATTCACATTGAATATAAAACTAAATACGTCAAGTTAATTTTACAATAGATATCAAACAATGATATCAAACAACCGCCCATACAATCTAAAGATGTCATCAAACAAGCAAGACAATGGCCCATACAGTTGTTAACAAATGCAACGCTTTATGTTATGATGTATGGTTATGCTCACACAAAGTTCTAATAATATGATTATACAATGCTAATGTAGATTTTAGTTCTAGAAAACATATGTTACCTGCTCATTCCTAGGAACCACATTCCCTTGTATATACTAAGCAGGATAGACCTAAGAGCCTATACATTACTTGGTAATAGGTGAATACCTTCCCTTCACCAACATAAGAGTACTACTACCACCCCCATACTGGTAACCCTGACCATAATAGCATAAATGCTAGGAGAATTTAGATCCAACACCTCATTCTTAGGCCATATGGTCATGCATACCATTTAAGGTTACAATACATAGTAAATAGCAAATAAGTTTAAAAACCAAATATGCAAGAGAATTTTCAAATCACATTTGAAACAATTACAAGATCCTTACAACCTAGTGAAAAAGCAACACTAGTACATGTGAACCTTAGTCTCACTTATCCAACAAAGTAATAAGAACTATGTCACTAGCACTCTTATATCTAGAACCTCACATCATCACTTCACAATTGATTTCGAAGTCAACGTCATGTTGAACAAGGTCCTAGATACTCCTTATGGCATTCCACATCTCAAGGATGCCTAAGGTTTCTCACTCCTCATATATGTTAGGTGGTTATTCTCCCCACTAGTGCCTCAACACACTTAGAAAGGCATATATGAGTGATCCCAATACTTAGGAAATTCCAAAACATCAAAAACACAATTCTAGAAAATTCTAGAACTCACGCCCCAACATAGCTCTTTCACGTCGTGGCGCTTAGCTCTCAGCCACTTTCACGCCTCTATGTAACCCTGCGATGCTGGGGCGTCGAGCTTGGGTTCACTCACGCCTCGATGTAGCTCTCGATCACACCACAATAGGAGGAATTTTCTACAAAATCTGCAGAAAACAACATTGTGCACTGTTCCATTGGTGCATCTCATGGGATTTAGCCATTCCAAATCAGTTACTAGGTGATTTTAGGTCCCTAACCAGTTCACTAACACATAGGAATCATCAATCATCAACTCAAACCACTAAATTTGGATTCAAGAACAAATCACTCATCCAAAAACCTATTTTTTCACTTTGTGCATCAAAGGTCCAAATGAAGAGTTCCAAGTCTCTAACTCAAACTCATACCATGAACAAGTCATAAACAACTATTGAAACACATTCAAGCAAGAAAAACACTTCAAACACCTCTAAAACCCAAGTTGACCTATTATGCATCATTTATGCATCCATGGTGAAAATGAAGAAAAAAAGCTAAAAAGAACTCAAATCCCCTACCTCTAGCAGCTGAGATGGAGCTTCAAACTTTGGATGATCTCAAACCTTAGCCTTCCCTTTAGCCTTCTTCTTCCTCTTCTCTTCTTCCTCTTTTTCTCTTTGGTTTTCTCCTTGGTTTGCTACTGCACGGTTGAGAGAAAAAGAAATGAGAGAAATGAAGCCTTTAATATGAGATAAATATCTCACATACAAAGTCAAAAAGGACAATCATATGAGGGAGCTTAAGCTCTTGATATCACACTGTATTAACTATATATGTTAAAAACACTTAGATTTCTCCAAATCAAGTTTTCTAACTTCCAACAAGTTTAAAATAAATCCTAAGATTTGACAAAAATCTTGTTTCACCTATACCATATTTTTTTATATCTGTGACTAGTCAATTAAGCATTAAAACATACAACCAGTATGCTTAAAAATACCAAACTGACTCTGATTATTCTCAAATTTTAACTATATTACATTTCACACATTTGTGACCTAGAAACAAATTATTCCCATTTATTTCCATTAACTAATCCATTTATGCTAATATCTGAGTGATTTTAAGCTACTTTTTACCTTCCAGGTTGAAGCAAAGTGCCTAAACTAAGATTGTTACAAAATTAAACAGGCATGTTAAACAAGCATTAAGCTACCTTTGTAACTATTTACAAATCTAACATGTTTTAGAGGATGTTACACTCGGTCGTCTCCTTGAGGCCATAAGAACATAGGGTATCCACCCTGGCTGTCTCCATGAGGCCAAGCAAGAATGTGCGGTATTCATGTTAGACCATTTGTGTACCGCAAGTGCACGGGTCATTCAAGTAATACAGTGAAGAATAAATTTCATTCCCATGAGGATGTTAGCTTTCAAAGCTAAATATCAACCAATAGCTTAATTAATTCTATTCAAGAACATAAAAAATAGAGAAAGTGCAAATAAACTAAATCTAAACTACAAAGCAATAAAGATAAAGTTTAGAGTTTCAGAGAATCCTTCTTCACCTCCTATGCCAACTAATAACATGCAATCCTTACAAGCAACATTAATAAAATGATTAAGTTAGCTTGAGAATCAAATTTAGTTAAAACCATATGTCTAGGTCAATCAATCATAGTTTCATTTACCTAACTCCTTAGTTAGAACCAAAATTCACTCATGAACGATCTATTCTCAATCACTCGCTATACATGGCTAAAAGGTATATTTCTATCCAGTTAGCGAATCAATTTATCCAAGCCAATTGAATGAAATCGAGCAGGTATCAACCATACATTATATCTAAAATCCAAATTTCTATGTCTAGGTTCATCAGATTTCAACAAATAACTCAAAAGCTTATCAAACAATCAAGAGCATTAAGAACCATATGATTGAACAAAACAAAACATCAATATATACTCAAAAGATTACAAAATCATTAATATTCATAAGATGATCCAAAGTAATCCCTAAATACAGCTTAGCTAATCCTTGAATACGAAAATACAACCATAAAAATCATGCTCAAGATAGATGAAAGAGAGAAAAGAGAAAGGAGAAGGAAGGAAGCTCGTGAATTTGACTCTTTGATGCTTGAATCTCCTTCCATGAAGAAGATGACCTCCAACCTTACTTCCTTTAGCTCTCTCAGCCTCCAAATAGTAAAACCTAGCGCAGCTTCTCTAAACTAAGTAAAGTGTAATTACAAAATCTAATAAAATAGTATTTATAGGCTCAGAAATACAGGGCACACCGCGACATTAAACACATCACGCCGCGGCGCACATACAATTAGGTCACAGACGCTGTGGCGTCCGTTTCTTAGCGTCACAATGCTCTAGATACTTAAGTCACCTCAACTGCGACATTCACTCCCTTGCACCGCAGCGCTTTGGCCTCGGGTCTCTATACTAAAGCAGGGGATTCACCACCGCTGCGGCATTGACATGCCTACGTCGCGGCATTGTCTGCTGAGATGCAAATTTGGATTTCTCTTCCATTTTTGCCTCAAATGCTCCATATATCATCTTGTTTGGAGCCCTTCCTATAATAGAAAAATCACCAATTCAATAATAGATACAAATTCACTCAATCTCTTACCATATATGCATAAATTGCTCAGTATCACATAGGAAGTTATCCAAATTAAAATATATCAAATATTAACTTAAAACCTTCCAACTATGCATTGTATATAAGAACTAAGCATTCTTTAAAGCACAGAAATAGAGTAATAATAACTGCATGCTATGAAGTTATCACACCCCTAAACCTACATTTTGCTAGTCCTCGAGCAAAACAAAGTATGACTAAGTAAACAAGCTTAACAATTCATTCTCAAATATCATTCAGCATCTATTAAAATTTTAATTTTTCATTTTAAACCACAACCAGTGTACAATGATTGTATAGCCCTTAAAAAGTGCAAATGCCTCAAAATTAGCTCTGCACATACAAAATCCTTCACATGCTAACAATCTAGCTTCCTTTCATGCAATTCACACTTTCCACAAACATCTAAGATAAACTTCTCCTAATCAAGTCATACCCATCCGAATAAGTTTATGACCCTACATATATATGAATCATAGAATCCACAAGATTGTAATCCAACTCTCTCTCCACTAATGTGAATTACACAAAATTGAGGATCAACAGAGACTTTAATAGCTTGTAATGTAAGGCCAATGGTAATGGGTTAAAGAATAGAAAGGATAGGATATAACACAAACATTGAGAAACATAAACATGTTATTCCAAGTCATGAGCCACTAACTGATATGAGCAGGGTATTCAACAGTGTGAGTAGAAAACTTGCCAAAATTTCTATTCTTAAGCTTTGCTTTTCTTCTTTCTTTTCTTTTTCTTTTGATTTTTCTTTTCTTTTCATTTTTTTCTTTATATTTTGCAAGGCACTGTTTCTTTTCTTTGTCTGCATCTGATTCCTTCAGGCTCATTTTGTATTGAATCATTAATACCCATAATCAATAGACTTATTTCAAGAAATAATATATTATATACTCAACAAATAATGAGGGTAGGAAGAAAATGCAATACTTTCACATGCATTAGAATGGTTAACAAATTAACGAACATAATGGTGGTAGAAAAACAAATAAGGCCAAACAATTATATGCCTTCAAAAGGGCACCTATGATAAAATCATTCAGGTAAGCTTGAAAGGCTCAATCGGTCCAAACATTGCCCTAATCATTTCCTCAATCATGCATAATTTAGGATTTCGCCTCAAGAGAGTTGAAAACAATTTCAAGAATAATCAAAATCTCTATATGTACATCCATAAACATTCTCTAGACATGCACTCTTATCATTTTCAAAGTTACACTTGCATCTAAGTGAAATTAAAATCATACATAAAAAATGACTAAATTGTTTCATATATTTCAAGATCACATAAGGTTTCACTAAAAAAGAGGCAAATAACAACTTTCTACATCAATGGACAACCATAACAACACCAGCATTTTTGCAACATATCATGCATTTAAATAAATCTAACTTTTTCATCAAGCGTGCATAACATCATTTGCATAATATTAAAAATTGAAATATTTGCATCATCACCCTTTAGTAATAGCCAAAACAATAGAAAATCATGAAAACATGGTGGCTATCACAATTGTATCTAGAAAATATCAACACATGCATTCAAATAGATCATTATAATCAAAGCACATAAAGATACTCCCCCAAACCAAAGTGAGACAAAAGGTACCTAAACTTATCAACAAAAGCACACTGTTAGTCTGAGCATACTAAAATATAAAAAAATCAAAAATAAAAGAAATATGTACGAATCAGAGGAGAACGCCGTGGCATGAACCTTCCTGCGCCATGGTGTTAAGCTCGTATGCAGAATTCTGCAGAAAAATCACTCCAGCGCCATGATGTTGAGTGAATTGTGCCGCGGCGTGAGAGATCAGTCAACAAAATCTTGCAGCTAAAATAGTTTTGCTGCCAAATTTGCTTCAAAGGGGTTTCTAGCACTTGCAAAACTTGTTCAAAAAGCTAGATTACATAATGTATAACAAAAATATAATAAACTACAAAATCAACATACAAACATATTTAAAACTTAAAACATAACTAAAACATAAAGATTAACAAAAACATAAAACTACCTAATTAACATACTAACACATATAAGTATTAACACAAATAGAACTTAAAACTTAACAAAATCAATATAATTAAGACATAAAAACTAACAAAAGCTATATACTACCATATTAACATACTAACATATATCACCTATTAACATATTAACAACAACAACATACTAACATAATTAACATAACATATTAACATATGCATATTAACATACAAAATTCAACATACTACTTATTTATTCAAAAAAGTAAAGACAAGAATTTAACATAAACTAGGGTTTCCTCCCAAGAAAGGCCTAATTTACAGTCCTGGTAGGACTTTGTCTCCAAAATGGTTTGTGCGGATGAGTAGTCTTCTTGAACTTGATTGAAGGTTTTCTTTATCAGAAGTCGCGAATTCCTTGAAGGGCCTCGAATGATTATGGTCATCCGACTTCTTTACTGTACCTAAAATGTAACATAACGAAAACTTAAAATAAACTATATACAACTTGAATTAGAACTAACTAAACTCATTATTGATATTAGCAATATAAAATTAAACCATATCCCCGGCAACAGCACCAAAAACTTGTTAGACCATTTGTGTACCGCAAGTGCACGGGGTCATTCAAGTAATATAGTGAAGAATAAAGTTTGTTCCCACGAGGATGTTAGCCTCCAAAGCTAAATATCAACCAATAGCTTAATTAATTCTATTCAAGAATATAAAAATAGAGAAAGTGCAAATAAACTAAATCTAAATTATAAAGCAATAAAGATAATGTTTAGAGTTTCAGAGAATTCTTCTTCACCTCCTATGTCAACTAATAACATGCAATCCTTACAAGCAACATAAATGAAATGATTAAGTTAGCTTGAGAATCTGATTTAGTTAAAAGCCTATGTCTAGGTCAATCAACCATAGTTTCATTTACCTAACTCCTTAGTTAGAACCAAAATCCACTCATGAACGATCTATTCTCAATCACTCGCTATACATGGCTAAAATGTATATTTTTATCCAGTTAACAAATCAATTTATTCAAGCCAATTAAATGAAATCGAACATGCATAAACCATACATTAGATCTAAAATCCAAATTCCTATGTCTAGGTTCATCATATTTCAACAAGTCACTCAAAAGCTGATCAAACAATCAAGAGCATTAACAACCATATGATTGAACAAAACAAACATCAATATATACTCAAAAGATTACAAAATCATTAATATTCATAGGAGGATCCAAAGTAATCCCTAAATATAGCTTAGCTGATCATTGAACACAAAAATACAACCAAAAAAATCATGCTCAAGATAGATGAAAGAGAGAAAAGAGAAAGGAGAAGGAAGAAAGCTCATGAATTTGACTCTTTGATGCTTGAATCTCCTTCCATGAAGAAGATGGCCTCCAACCTTACTTCCTTTAGCTCCCTCAACCTTCAAATAGTAAAATTTAGCACAACTTCTCTAAACTAAGTAAAGTGTAATTATAAAATCTAATAAAATAGTATTTATAGGCTCAAAAATACAGGGCACGCCACAACATTAAACACATCACGTTGTGGCGTGCATATAATTAGGTCACAGACGCCGTGGCGTCCATTTCTTAGCGTCACGGCGCTCTAGATAGTTAGGTCACCTCCGTCGTGGCATTCACTCCCTTGCACCAAGGTGCTTTGCCCTCGGGTCTCTATACTGAAGCAAGGGATTCACTATCGTCGCAGCATTGACATGCCTGCGCCGCGACGTTGTCTTCTGAGATGCAAATTTGGGTTTTTCTTCTACTTTTGGCTCAAATGCTCCATATATCATATTGTTTGGAGCCCTTCCTATAATAGAGAAATCACCAAATCAATAATAGATACAAATTCACTCAATCTCTTACCAAATATGCACAAATTGCTCAATATCACATAAGAAGGTATCCAATTAAAATATATCAAATCTTAACTTAAAACTTTTCAAATATGCATTATACACAAGAACTAAGCATTCTTTAAAGCACAGAAATAGAACAATAATAACTACATTCTATGAAGTTATCAATTCACCCCAATCATCTCCATGAGGCCAAGAAAGAACGTGGGTATTCACCCCAGCCACCTCCACGAGGGCAAAAGAACATAGGGTATTCACCCAAGACATTAACACGAGGCCAGAAAAGAACTTGGGATATTCACCACGAGACCAGAAGAATCTATAGTATTCGCCCCGACTTTAAACACAAGGACGAGAAAGAGTATTAGGCATAACAAAAGAAGAAGATGATGAAGAAGAAGAGAGCTTGAGAACGCGTTCACATCTCTTTCCAAGCATCATCTTGTTACAAAAAATAAGAGGAGACTACATCCTTAAAACTGAAAATGCAGACTATTAGTCATATGATCTTGAAAGCCACAAAACTAGTAGTGTTCACTTGGAAATCAAAAGAGACTAAACAAACTTTCAAGACATGGCTCCAAAAACCATCTAGTCTCTTAAGTCACTAAATCAACTCCTTCAAATGGAAGGGCAGAAGATCAAATGACTATCCATCATTGGAAAGTTAGAAAACCACCCCTCCAAACAGAAGCTAAAAGTTCTTTAGCCCGAATCTCATCAACAAATAACCAAAATGACCAAAGAACTTTAAAGAACACAATCTTAGTCCAAACATCATCCAAAGTGCAAACTTAGCTTCACTAAGGAAATTTGTGGACAAAAAACATAAAGAAAGAAAGCAAAAAGGTCTCATTTGGGCTAACTCTAGAGAAATAAGGTATACTTTATTAAATAAGCACAGTAGAACTTCCCTTATAACACTACTCTTGTCTGGCAAGGAAAACACACCAAAGGATATTAATAAAAGAGAAAAGTAGCATAGGGTATTTATACCACAAAACTAAGTTCAAGAAACAAGAGTTTCCTCTAAGCATTTAGGGAAAGCAAGTAAAGGCTATTTATATTAGTTAAACAATTAACAAGCAAGCCAATAAACAGTTGAACAAACAATTCCCTAAACGTTTGGAGAAAAAAGCAAACAATTAATGCTGTCAAACCAAAATCCTCAAAAGAGGAACAAAAGCTAATGTACATGAAAATTCAAAAGCAAAAAATACATGATTTCCAAGGGCATTCCTTAGGCTTTAGTAGAATCATTAGTAGCCAAACTCTGGGCAACAGCATCCTAAGAAACACTAATCACTACTTCAACTATGCAATCTTGTACGTCTTCTTGCGAAACTTTAGCTTCATTAGCCACCAAAATAGTTTGACCTTTAAGGTCGTCATCACCATCAACCTAGTTATCACCTTCAGCACCCTCCAACTCAACACCAGGGCCCACAGGCACCCCATCTTTCATAGACCACTAAGGACCATCCCAGTCAATGACTACATCTGGATATGATAGCTTAACATGTTGAAACACTCAAGTATAACCAGTCCCAAACAACACCATGAGATTATCCACCAGCTTTGCTTTCTCAGATATCACTAGAGATCTCACTTAGAGTGCAAAAGATCATCACCCCTTTTGGCCGCAAGCTTAGCATACTTCTTTGGATCCTTATTAGCTTTCTCCAAAGATGAAAGTTTTCCCTTCACCTACTCTAAGTTAGATTATAATTCTACGACTTGAGTCGAGAAAGGACAAAGGGTTTCAACCTTGGTAGAAAGGGCACTAACTTGAAGCTCCAACTGTGAAACCTAATCTTGGTATTTGGCTATCTCAACTTCATGTTCTTTCTTTTTCTTCAACGGCTTATCATAGTAGGTTATTTCTAACCCAGATAGGCAGGAATCCATATATCAAATCTTCTACTCATAATAACAAAGAATACTGGCATGCTGAATGGCTTGAACTTCCATCACATGCATAATGGCCAACAAACTGACCTAGTCAAACTTCTCCTTGTCAGCATCCAAGGAAAGACTCAAATTGATATGAGCATGATGACCTCACCGAGTATCCCACAGAGACTTAGCTGCAGTTCCTACATCACCCTCAAACTCCTTCAACATATGCTTAGTAGCAACTAATAATGCATCAGGAAATGGGGAATCAGAATCCTGACCACCCAGGGGATGAATAATAGGTGAAGAGATGGCCAAAGGAGATTGGATAACAGGTTGGGGTTGGATTACCAAATATGAGGAAGGGCTAGGAGCACAAAAGGCGCCTTAAGTTTGAGAACCAGATCCAGAACCTAGTTGGTTATCTTCACTTCGAAGTCTCTTAGTTGCAATCCTAAACCCCGCGCTTGGTTGATCATCACTCTGCCCTATCTTTGTTTCCACGATTGACAAAGCCGCCTTTTTGAGAGCTTTCTTACGCTACTTCCGTAGAGTGTCCAAATCAATAGCGAGAGTAGACATCTTGATATTTTCCTCTGATAAAAAAAAAGAAAATAAAAGAAAGAGAAAAAAATGGTAAGCCAAAAAGATATTAGCAAAGAAAATATAAGAGAAAAAAGAAAAGTGACAAGATACTTACAAAAAAAACTTCCTTAAACTTTCTGCTGAACCTTGACAATGGTGTATATTTCGGCAATGTAAAGGTTGCAATCTTAGCAGCCTTATGACACATACTTTGGCATTCTCGTCCACAGTGAAAAGAAGACCCTTAGCCTTCACATGAACCTTAAAGAAACGATTATTGAAATTCTTATATGAAGACTCATACACCTCCAATAGCTTCCTACCCCACACTCCTAAGAAGGACAAGAGCCCTATTTTCTTGCTTCTATTTGTCTTAAAAAAGAAAAAGAGCATTTGAGGAGTAGCCCAGAACCCCAAATAATCACACAGAAGCCAAAATGACCTTATGAAAGCCCAACTATTTGGATGGATCTATGAACGAGTGACACCCATTTCGGATAAAATTCTAATCACAAAGTCAGAAAAGGGTAGAGCTACCTTGAGATGCGTAAACATGGTCTCATACATAAAGAAGTGATTCTTGTCGGGATCACCATAAAGATTGTCTTCACTCCCACAATTTTCCAACGCATAATTAGCATCAGTATTATTTTTGGTCAGCCGACAAACCATGGTTAGAAGACTTTCTGAGGTTAAGAAAATAGATAGAACATTTAAGACGTCCTTTACAAGTTCAAAAGATCTCCAAGAATCAACCATTAATTCTATAAAATAAGCAAAATCTGAACTGCTTGAGGAAAATTCACTAGAATAAATAGGCCTAATGGAGGCCAACTGAGCCTCCATAACCCTCATTACCTCCTTTGCCCTTAAAAACTTCTCAAGACTAATATCAGGAACCTCGTGATCCCGGTTAAGCCTATGGACTAAAGACACTTCCCTTGGGGAATCAGTTAGTTCATCAATCAATCTCCACCACATTAACTATTTTTTCTTTCTAGGGTGCACAGACGAAACTCCCCTAAATTCAACAAAATCTCCCTCATTGTCACTCATAACTTACCACCTATATACACACCACCTAAAAAATTTCACCAAAATACAACAAAAAAAAAAACCCTAAAAGGAATACAATTCTAGAAAAAATGAGAAACAAGCCCACCCTACCTAAAAAGAGAAAAATGAAGACAGCAAAGATTGACGCAAGAAGCAAGAATAATGGAAAGAAAAAGTACCTAGAAATGAGAGAAAGTTGAATCACAAAAGCAAACACCACCACTGCAACAAACAATGAGGGTGGCTTGAAAATACCTTTTTTTTTATAAAAGGCTATTGGCTTGCTAAAGCATCACTAGAGAGTAAGGAATCCCAACTAGGTTGGCACCCCAGACTCCCCCAATCATTTGCAGCAAGCCAAAAATTTATTAAAAAATAAAAAATAAGAAGCAAAACAAAAAAACATGGGGGGATATAAGCCAAAACCCATGCAAAGAAAATACATTATTTGAATCTATAATAAGGAAGACCCAATCTATCATGAAAGAAGTCCTCACTTATAAAAAATGGAAAAGAATCCCACCAAATAGTAGATTTGGTAATAATCCCATGATTAGCAAGTTTTTCTGCACATTTATTTCCCTCCCTAAAAATGTGAGATATTCTAAAATTCATTGCACTACACAAACTAAGACTATTCTTCCATCTTGTTCTTAGCTTCCAAGGCATAATGTATTTAGATGAGAAAGCATCCACTACAATCTTCAAGTCACATTCCAACCATAGGTGATTCCAACCCTTATCAGAAGCATGCTCAATTGCAATGATGACTGCTAAAAATTTTGCATATATAGAATTTTGAATACCAAAATAAGAAGAGAAGCCTCCCAAGAAAGCACCATTCGAATCTCTGTAAAGGCCTCCCCCTGCAGCATAGCCAGGACATTCCTTTGCAGCTCCATCTACATTACATTTTATCCAACCTGTTAATAAGACACCAATCAACTTGCATGATCCTAGGAGCTTTTGATATATGAGCTTTTACTGAAAAAGCCTTTAAGATTCGGAAATATGCCATTGAATTTGATATGGTTCCCTTAGAAAAAGAACCAGATATAGAGGTTAGTGAAACAATGAGACTTCTAGCTCTTTTTAAATTAATCAAAGAGTTCTTTAGTCTACATTGATTTCTACAAAATCAAATTATCCAGAAGACATTAATAATTGTTGCAAGGACTATATTAGCAACCTAACTGCACCATGAAGCATCACAGACTGAGGAAATAACTACTGAAATTGAAGAGCAGTTAATAGGAATGCCAATTACATAGCTCAACCAAGCCCAAAGACTAGCAGCATATTTACAATCTAAAAACAAGTGAGATGATGTTTCATTAATCTCCCTACAAAGGCTGCAAATGGAAACCACAATTAAACCTCTAGCTTTGAGGTTATCATCTGTAGGCATCCTAGAATGAAGCAGTCTCCAAATAATAAAAGATTTTGAGGGAGGGATGCATTGTTTCCAAATCTGACTGAACTATTTATCATTGGAATTTGCAGGATTCAAAAAGTCAAAAGCTTTCTTGAAACTCAAAATACTAAAATCTGAATCATTCCAAACCAACATGTCCTGCTCATTTGAATAAAGAATATGAATTGATTGAATTTCATTAGACAAGGCTGGGAACTTATCAAGAAAGATCTCAGGTAAGTTCTTAGTCTTTTTACTCAAGAAATCACTTACATTAGCAGCCAACATTCTTTGCATATCAGCTGGAATACCAATATAATTCACAATTGGTCTTGATAACCATTTATCATTCCAGAAGTTTACTTGAGATCCATCACCAATCAGCTAAGAAGAGCTAGAAGCAATGATGCTGCAGAACCTTTTAAGACCAGGCCAAATAGAGGATTTTCAATAAGAAGAAATAGTCTACTTATGTTTAAAGAATCTGTCCCTCAATTGTTTAGCCCAAGAAGCATTGGTTGACATTACTTCCCAGCAAAGTTTGAGTATGGCAGCATCATTTATGGCTCGAATTGATCTAAGTTCAAGATCACCTTCACTAATGGGAGAATAAACCTTTTTCCAAGCAACAGTAACCACTTTTTTTGAGTGAATATCCCCTGACCAAACAAAGTTCCTAATCCATTTGTCAATAGATTTCAGCAGAGCAATAGGCCAAAAGTATATGTGAAAGCTATGTAGAAGCATTCCATTAATAATCGAATTAACCAATTGGACTCTCCCCATTATTGAGAGGAGAGAGCCCTTCCAAGAAGCTAACTTAGCTTTGATCCTGTCAGCTATAGGCTAGAGATGAATCATTTTAGGTCTTCCCTTTTTATAGGCTAGAGAAGCCCAGAGTTGAACTAATATCTTGTAGCCTCCTTACATTAGCAGCACCAGAGTAAAATTTACATTTAGGTAAACTCAAATGTTAGCCTGAAACGTTTGCATAAACTTTAAAAAGCTGCATCAAATTCTTAAGATTCTGCTTTGTCCCTTTACAAAAAATAAGAATATCATCTGCAAAGAGGACATGAGAAGGAACAATAACATTTTTAGGCCCTGACATTGGCTTCAGCTGATTACTATCCACTAAGTAAGAAATACTTCTACTTAAAACATCTTCAGCTAGGCAAAATAAAAGAGGAGACAAAGGATCCCCTTGTCTTACACCTTTTTTACAAGAGAAGTAGCCAACTGGTTTGCCATTTACCAAAAAAGAGAGCTTAGCAGAATTGAGGATTGTTTCTACCCAATTGCAAAACTGAGTGCAGAAGCCAAAGGATGAGAGAACTTTCAGAAGGAATTTCTAGTCTAGAGTATCGAAAGCCTTTTTAATATCGAATTTCAATGCCAAATTACCACCAAAGGACTTGAAATCCAGAAGATTAATTGCCTTGGATGCAGAATAAATGCACTCAGTTATGTGTCTACCTTTCAAAAAGCCTTTTTGTTGTACTGAAATAATCTTGGGAGCAATCAAAGCTAACCTATCTGCAAGAACCTTGGTTATTATTTTGAAAATGAAATTTGCCAAGGCAATAGGCCTATAATCTTCGATTTTGTCAGCCTCAGTGAATTTAGGAATTAAAGCAACAAAATTCGAATTAAGGCCTGGAAGGATCCAATTCTGCATAAAAAAAAACTGTAGGACATCTTTGTAGACATCCTCACTAATAACATGCCAGAAGGTTTGATAAAAGTGACCCCCAAAGCCATCTGGCCCAGGAGCTCCAGAACCATTCATGGAGAAAATTGCCAATTTAACTTCTTCCATGGTATGAACATTAAAGAGTATAGTGTTATCTTCCACAGAAATAAGAGGTGGAATCACTTTATCAATAAGGTCATTATCAACACAAGAATTACTAGAGGCATAAAGATCCTAATAGAAGTCTAGAACTTGCTGTTCAATTAGCTCAATAGAATAAAGAATCTCATCTCCCTTCTTTAAAATAGACATTTGCTTTGAAGCATGTCTACTTTTTGTTACCTTGTGGAAGAAGGCTGTATTCCTATCACCATGACAAAACCAATTAAGATTGGACTTTTGCTTCCAAAAGGATTCCTCAATTAAAAGAGCTTTGTCTAAATTCAATTGAGCTTTCAATTCCTGATCATGTAAAGAATCAGAATAACCAAAAGAGTCAAGTTGCTATTGGATCAAATCAATTTCAGCCATAGCTGTATCAACTTGCTGTTTAACATCTCCAAAAATAAGTTTATTCTAAGATTTAAATTCTTTCTTTAGCATTTTCAGTTTCTGAAATAGAATAAACATAGGACAACCTACTATATCTTTGGACAAGGTTTCTTTAATTAATTTTAAACAATCTGCATATTCTGTCCACATGCTGAAAAATTTGAAGAAGAAGGGAAGGCCTTAGAACCTGAGCTGACATTCAGCAAAATAGGAAAATGATTCGAGCAATTCCTTGGCAACATACAATATGACATGTTACTCCAAAAATCAATCCAAGCATCATTAACAACAACTCTGTCCAACCTCTTTTTTGAGTGAGAAGAAGAACTTCTACAATTTGATCATGTGAAGAAAGCTCCCCTTGCTGAAACATGAGTGAACTTACCATTATTTGCCTAAGAAGAGAAGTCATCGCAAGAGGCTTTTAGAGGTAAACCTCCACCTCTTTTTTCATGAGCCCCTAAAACTGCATTGATATCTCCAATAAAAAGCCAAAGACCAACATTAGCTTGTTCCAAATTTGAAAGATCATTCCAAAGCTGTCTTCTAACAATATGAGAAGTTGAGGCATATATTGCTTCTATGGAAAAAATTTGATTATTCCAAGTAATGGAGAATGCACAAATTGGGAAGAAACAGAAACCACAGTAGGAGAAACACTAGAAGAAGAAAGGCACCAAAGACTTGGAAGGCTATTACCTCTATTATTAAAACAAAAAGGAGTCATACCAATTGAGTTCCAGAAAGTACCAGGGAAATGATTAAACTCCATCCAAGGTTCAGCCAGAAGCACCAAATTTGGTTTATTATCAACACAGAATTTTTTCAAAACTTGCCTAGTCTTAACATTAGCTAGGCCACGGGTATTCAAAAAGAATACCTTCATAAAGCATTCTCCTTAGCACCAGCCCTTGATCGGGTATCACCTAAGCTTTGTTACTCTAATAAATAAGTCCTCCTCTTTATTCTTAATAAAACTCATTTAATTAAATGTCTTATGATTCTCAATTACACTTATTTCCCTTTAAAGTTCAAGATTTACTCATAGTTTTATGGTAAAATTTTATTTCCCTTCTCTTTCCATCTTATGAATCCCTAATTGAATGTCTAATCACTTAAGTATTCAAAGTTTCATTTTAATACAAAATTTCCTCTTAGCTACTCTAATTGGCCGGGAGCCCTAAGTTCATGGAATTCAACATTCATCTTCTTAATCCATCATTTTAATTCCTCAATCCATCCATTTTCCCACTTAAACTTCTAAGTTCCAATTCATCCTAATTTTAATCACAAGTTTTCCTAATTTGTCTCCTTTTGGCTGAGACACTCAACCATGGTCTCTAGACCTAAGATTTCCATCAACTCATTAATTAGTTGCTTAAGTTCCATTTTAATACAAGGTGTGGTTCTTGATTCATCATTTAAGGCCACAAGGCTGTGAGCTCCCCTTCAATATAGGCAAGAATTCCTTATCTTTCACACTTGATTTCAAGCACACAAAATATCACAATTTATTCATGTAACATAATAAAACAACATCAAGTAACAACATCATACAAGCACATAATTATAAATCATCAAATATCAAGCAATCAAGAGGAGAATTCTATACATGGATCCTCCAATTTCAACACACAAATTCATCCCTCACCACCATGGGTGGTTGATGAGGATGTATCTCCCTCTTACCTATAGAAGACAACACAAGAAAGCAAGCCTCTTGATCCTTTTTGTTGTAATTTTCGTCCTCCACCTTCAAGAGAACCCCAAGGTGAGCAAACTTTTACAATCCACACTCAAACCATGAAAAGAGGAGTCCTTGGTCACAAAGAGGACCAAGAATCACGAAATCAAGAAGAGAAAATGAAGATTCAAGAACATTACCTCAAGAGCTCCAAATCTAGGGCTTGAGAGAAAATGGTGAAAATGGAGGAATCAAGTGATGCTCACCAAAGAGAAAAGGATCATGGTGATGAGAGGATTCAAGAAATGAGGTTGATTGAGTAAGAAAACTTGGGTGGCCAAAAATGGTGGGTTTGGACGTGGAAATGGGGAGAGAATGGAGGAGAGAGAAAGTGAGTTTTCTTGAAGATGATCACCAAAGAGAAAAGCATTAGGATGATGAGAGGAAGCAAGAAATGGAAGTAGTTTTAGCAAGCTAATGGAGATGGTCTCCAACGGTGTTGGTGCCGTGGAGAGGAGAAGAGAAAAGGGAGAGAAAAGTTTGAGAGAGAAAAGAGAGAAGAGAAATGGTTGAGAGAGAAAGTGATAGTAACTTAATGAATGAGAGTGATATGTGTAAGTGAGATGAAATAAAGATTTGTGGTCACAAATTAACCCCCCAAAACCGTGTGGTCCAAATGGAGAGAGAGAAAAGAGAAAGCTTCTCCAAGAAGCCAATAAGAAGGTGCTAGGAGGTTTCCTCCAAAGCTTCTTCAAGAAGCCAAAACTCACCTTTTTAAAAGGTCAACGA
This sequence comes from Ormosia semicastrata, assembly GCA_029884595.1. Taxonomy (NCBI): domain Eukaryota; kingdom Viridiplantae; phylum Streptophyta; class Magnoliopsida; order Fabales; family Fabaceae; genus Ormosia; species Ormosia semicastrata. The sequence goes on along the minus strand of JAQQTO010000048.1, from coordinate 34,100,254 downwards.
TGATGTCACTTGTGTGATGTCATCAAGGTAATGTCACATAAAGTGAACACTCTACAAAAGATGATTAATAATCAATTAGAGCTATTATCTAGTGGACAAAAGTTACAGTTAATCAAAACAGTATTTATTGTTCATCGGATACTTTTACGGTACAGCGATTTTATTTATCAGATAAAATCTCGAAAAACAAAAATATCATAAACTATGACCGACCTCGGGTTTAATAAGATCTCCCATTGATGTTTTTACAGTCCAAAGTTTTTCGACCTCTAGGAAAATATTATATTTTCCTAGCCCGCTCACTGCGCACGTAAATTGAGAAATATATTAAAATAATCAATAGTTTAAAAAAAATTTAGAAAAATTCACAAAAATAAAAAATATTATAAAATGATAATTTATCATGAAACAAACAATTTTCGGGATGTTATACCAGTTCTGCTCTGTTTACATACAAAATGAGGAATATATTAAAATATTTAACATTTTCGAAAAAATCTACAAAAATTCACAAAAATCACAAATATTATAAAATGAGTGTTATCATGAAATAAGAAATTTTCGGGGCATTACAGCAACCAACTATCCATTGTGAGATACCCGCACCCCAACGCCCACAAGGTCAACAAGTGACCTACAATGGTCTATTCGCACTCGCACGTAGATGTGATTCAATCTCCTAGGCATACAGCCTTACAATCAAAGTCCAATGGATTTTCTTAATGCATGATGACTCAATGCACATGTATATACAGATATTCAATAATAGTATGACTTGTCCATGATTATGCGCCACAATTGGCCCAATCAATTACCAACAGTCCATAGTCCTACTTATGGACCCTCAACAAGTAAATATCTAATCTCAAGAGTAAAGACATACTTTCTAAAGTTTAGTACAAAAGTTGTGCCTCCTTTTCATTATATTTTTCTATTAACCTCTCTAGGAAAATTTTCTAGTATTTTTCATTCAACCTTTATTACTCGTAGTTAGATAAGTCATATCCTATGTTTTAGATCAGACTTACTTAGATTCATCATTTTAAGCTCCTCATAACCTCACCCACGCTCATGTTCTTTCTTTGTTCAAAAATCACTCTAGACTATAGGATAAGAGTTTGTTCTTTATTCTTTCCATATTATGAATTCCTAATTAAGTGTCTACTCATGTAGTCAACTAAGTTTTAACTAGGTACAAAGTCTCACAACGATTGCCCAATGAGGCCATGAGCCTCCAAGGAACTAGGAATCCAAAATTTTTTCATCACCTCTCTAACACGGCCTTGTCCCCTAACACGGCCTTCCTAACACAACCGTGTCCCCAAACACGGCCTGGGCTGTGTACTCCTCTGTAAGGATAGAAAAAGACCCAATCTAATCCACGCAATGACAGGGCACATGTCTCCAAACACAGCCTACCTAACACGGTCGTGTCCCTAAACATGGCCTAGGCCATGTACTCCTCTGACCTATGAAGTATATGGCATTGTGTTTCCCAGAAAGAAACACAGCTTGGGCCATGTCAAACAACACAGCCTGTGTATTTACACCAGAATGTGTTTCCATTTACTCATTCAAGCATTCAAGCATTCAATTCATTAAGTTACACAATAATAAGTATTAGAGTCATAGAACACAACCAATCACAAGATTACCGAAAATCACACAACAAAGTGGGCAACCCACACATGGATTCCTCACCAACCATCAACACAAAAACATGATCCTCGCCACCAGGATTGGTTGAAGAGAATGATCTCCCTCTTACCTCAAGAGACAACAAAAGAAAACAAGCTTCTTGAGACGTCCTTGTGATTTTCGTCCACCACCACCAACAAAACCCTAGGATAGTCAAACTCACTCAATCAACAACCAAAGTTTGAAAAGAGGAGTCCTTGATCACAAAGGTAACCAAGGATCATAAAAATGAGAAGAGAGAAGATGAAAGTCAAGGACTTTACCTCAAAGCTTCAAGTTTTAGGGCTTGGTAGAATATGATGAAGATGAAGGAATCAAGAGAGGATCACCAAAGAGAAAAGCTTCAAGATGATTAGAGGAGTCAAGATTCTAGGTTGGCTTGAGCAAACAAGCTTGGGTGGCCACAAATGGTGTTGGAGCCGTGAGAGTGGAGAGAAAATAGAGAAGAAGAAGTATGAGAGAGAAAAGAAAAAAGGGAGAAAGAAAAGTGATATTTTGTTTGAAATGAAAAAGGTGATAGGAAGTGAAAAGGATGATGATTTTTGGTCATCTTCCCCTCCCCCCAAAACCGTGGGGTCACAATGGGAGGAGAAAGGAAGGGTAAAGCTTCCTTGAGAAGCTTGCTACAAAGCTTCCTTGAGAAGCTTGCTACAAAGCTTCCTTGAGAAGCTTCACACACTTTTTGAGAAAGTGAAGGGTGATGTCATGGTGATGATGTTATTAAAGTGCTCTCTAGAAAAGATGACTAACACTCTACTAGAGCTATTATCCATTGGACAAAAGTTATAGTTAGCAAAACAGTATTTATCCTCTAATGGATAATAAATATACCGCGATTTTATTTATCAGATAAAATCTCAAAAAATAAAAACTTCCTAAATTGTGTCCAGCCTTAGGTTTAGTAAGATCTCTTGTCGACGTTACCACAGTCCAAAGTTTTTTGACCTCGGGGAAATATTTTATTTTTCCGACCCCACTCAGTGTGCACGTAAATCAAGGTAAATATTAAGATAATCAAACAATTCAAATAATTCCAAAAAAATTCTCAAAAATTATAAATATTATAAAATGAATATATATCATGAAACAAGTAAATTTCAGGGTGTTACAACTCTCCTCTTCTAAAAAGAAATCTCGTCCTCGAAATTTTCATACCTCAAAATAAATGTGGATGTTGTTCCTTTATCTTGTCCTCTAACTCCCACGTCGCATCTCCGGTTACGTCGTTCCAAATCACTTTCACCAATGGTATCTCCTTTCCTCTGAGTCGCTTCACTCTTCTATCCTCAATCCTTATGGGAAGTGTCTCATAGGTGAAATTCTCTTTTAATTGTACTGTATTCGGTGCTATGACATGGTTTGGATTAAGAATGTATTTTCGCAATTGAGAACATGAAAGACATTATGAAGGTTAAAAAGAAAAAGTGGTAAAGCTATTTGATAAGCTACTAGCCTATCCGACGAAGGATTTGATAAGGTCCAATGAATTTTGGAGTAAGTTTTCTAGATTTAAGAACTCGGCCGACCCCAATCGTAGGTGTGACAGTCAAAAACACATGCTCACCTTCTTCAAACTCGAGAGACTTCCTTCTTTTATCCGAATAGCTTTTCTGTCGACTCTGAGCTGACCGCATCCTTTCCTAAATCATCTTAACCTTCTCCATTATTTGCTGTACAAGATCAGGTCCGATCGTAAGGTGCTCCTCATCTTGGTACTAACACAAAGGTGTTCTGCACCGTCGTTCATATAGAGCCTCGTAAGATGCCATCCTTATGCTCGAGTGAAAACTGTTATTGTAGGTGAACTCTATCAAAGGCAAAACTTCATCCTAACTTCTAGTCTGTTCTAGAGTACAAGTTCTCAGTAGATCTTCCAGCGATTAGATCATCTTTTCCAATTGACCATCAATTTGAGGATGATAAGGAGAACTCAATCAAAGTTTCATTCCTATTGCTTCTTAAAGACTCTACCAAAACCTCGATGTGAACCTCGGATCTCTATCAGAGATAATACTGGAAGGCACACCATGAAGTCTAACAATCTCGCCAATATATCGTTGGGCTAACCTTTCCATCGGATACCTTATGTTGATCGGTAAGAAGTGACCAGACTTCATAAGCCGATCCACAATTACCCATATCAAGTCGTAACCTTTTCGGGTCTTCAGTAATCCAACCACAAAATCCATCGCGATGCTATCCCATTTCCATTCAGGAATAGCTAGAGGTTGCAGCACTCCTGAAGGTCTCTAGTGTTCAAGCTTAGCTTTCTGACAAACCAGACAAGACGACACGTACTTGGCAACATCCCTTTTCATTCTGTGCCATCAGAATAACTACTTTAGGTCTTGGTACATTTTTGTCATTCTAGGGTGTATACTTAACTGTCTCTGTGGGCTTCATCAAGAACTAATTTCCTCAGCTCCGGATCACTAGGCACACAAACTCTGCCTTTGAACCTCAGAATACTATCATGTCCTTCCTGAACTATCAACATAATGTCTCGCTTTATCAGCTCCCTCTCATTTTGTAGAAACTCATCATCCTTCAGTTTCTCTTGAATTTCTTCCATTAATTCACTTGAGATAGTAACCATATCCAAACAAATCTTCCCCGATGTCAATTCCACGGACGTCCATATATTCCAAAATTGTTCTATTAATTCCTTTTCCTTGCTCATCATAGTAGAGATACTCAGCATCTTTCTACTTAAAGAGTTTGCTACCACGTTTGCCTTTCCAAGATGATACTGGAGTTGAAAATTATAGTCCTTCAAAAATACCAGCCAACTCCTTTGCCTCATGTTCAGCTCCTTTTGGTCTAAGAGGTACTTCAGACTCTTATGATCACTGTAGACGTTGAACGTGGCTCTGTACAGAAAATGCCTCCATATTTTCAAAGGAAACATCACCGCTGCTAACTCTAGGTCATGCATAGGATAATTCTTTTCATGTACTCTCAGCTGTCTTGAAGCATAAGCCACCACTTTCCTATTTTGCATGAGCACGCATCCTAATTCTTGATGTGAAGCATTACAATACACTACAAAGGGTTCATTGGGATCAGGTAGAACCAAAACTGGTGAAATAGTCAGTCATCTCTTCAATTCTTGAAAACTCTTTTCATAATCATCGGTCCATACAAAGGCTTGATTCTTTCTCGTAAGTTGAGTGAGAGGTCATGCTATCTTAGAAAATCCTTCAATGAATCTTCGATAATAACCAGCTAATCCCACGAAGCTACGGATCTCTGTCACAGTCTTCGACCTTCCCCACTGCAGAACAACTTCAACTTTTGACGGATCCACTGCAACTCCATCCTTTGAGATCACATGACCCAAAAACTTAACCTCTTCCATCCAAAATTCACACTTTGACAACTTGGCATACAACTTCTCCTTTAGGTTTTGGAGAACCATACTGAGATGTTTAGTATGTTCCTCCTGATTTCGAGAATAGATCAGAATGTCATCGATGAAGACGACGACGAATCTGTCTAGGTAAGGACGAAAAATCCTATTCATGTAATCCATGAATATAACAGGTGCATTCGTCACTCTAAACGGAATCACAAGATACTTGTAATGTCCATAATGTGTACGAAAAGCCATTCTAGGAATATCCTTTACCTTCACTCAGATCTGATGATAGCCCGAACGTAGATCGATCTTAGAGAAAACATAAGTTCCTTTCAGCTGATCCATCAAATCATCTATCCTCGGAAGTGGATACTTGTTCTTGATCGTGACCTTGTTCAAGTGACGATAATCTACACATAAGCGTGAAGTTCTATCCTTTTTCTTGACCAACAGCACTGGCGGTCCCTAGGGTGACACACTAGGCATGACGAACTGCTTTTCCAGGAGCTCCACCAACTGCTTCTTGAGCTCAACTAATTCTGACGGTGACATCCTGTAAGGTGCTATGGATATAGGACTAGATCCAGGCACAAGATCGATAGTAAACTCTATCTCCCGCTCAGGTGGTAAACTAGGCACCTCATCATGAAAGATTTCAGGAAACTCATTGACTACCAGAATAGTCTTCACATCCATCTCGCTCTCGACTTTTAAGGAAGACAATAGCATGTATCCCTGAGCTCCTTCTTTCAAGAAAGCTTGAACTTGGTTGGCTGTCAAAAATCTAGAAACTTCAGCCGTAGGAAAAACTATGGTTTTACTGGAACAGTCTAATAGGATATGGTTAAAAGATAACTAATCCATTCCTAAAATTATATTTATTTGAGAAAGAGGTAAACAGATCAAATCAATAGAAAAGATTCGACCTTCAATAGATAAAGGACAGCTCAAACAAACATTATTGGTAATAACAGGCTCAGCAGTAGGGGTAGAAACGCTCAAATCAAAATGTAAGGAAGACACAGGTAAACTTAATTGATGCACACAGTCATAAACAATAAAAGAATGGGTCGCTCCCGAATCATACAGTATACATAAAAGATTACCTCGTATGGTACCTTCCCCCTTTATCAAATCTTCAGATTGAGAGGCTTCTGCTCCATTCATCGTGTAAACTCTGCCTCTTACCTGAGGTCTTGCAACTCATGCATTGTTGACAGAAGGCTCCGCCTTGGCTTAGTTGCAATCTCGAGAGAGATGTCCAAGCTTTCCACATCTGAAGCAAATAATCCCTTTGATTGTACAGTCCCTCGTCAAGTGGTCCTTTCCATATTTCATACACTTCGATGAAGATACCAGAGTCTAACCAATTCCATTGCCACTAGAGTTTCCACTAGAGCCTCCACCAAGTGATTGTTGTTGGCTTCCCAATGGTCGAGAATAGGGCTTCTTTTGAAACTGATTATTGTTGTTTCCTCCCCTTTGGAACCTAGATGGTCCAAAGTTACGATTCTTTGTCTCTTGAGATGGTTCTAATGCCTCAAGTCTGCAGCACATGTCCATCAAAGTTGAGAATTGATTCATTCTTATTGGCAGTACTCCACTCTTCAATTCAACCCTTAGACCTTCTTCAAACTTATGACATTTCCATACCTCATCAGGATAGATTTGAAGATATCGTGAGAATTTTGACTAGCTCTCAAACTTTGCAGCATACTCGTTGACAGTCATCCCTCCCTATCGTAACCCACGAAATTCCATTTCTTTGGCGTGCCTTGCACTATCCAGAAAATACTTTTCCAGAAATGCATTATAGAATACTTCCCATGTAATATCCCTTCCTTCCGCTTGTAGCAATTTCTGAGTTCCTTTCCATTAGTTTTCACCGTCTCCCATTAGTAGAACATAGCATAAAGATCAAACCATACATTTATACAAAAGATATATACCATATATACGTTTAGTTACATAACATAAGTCATTAAATACATCAATAGTTCGCAAAAGAAAGTAGAAGGTTTACATGCCCCAAAAGGTTATATAGATAGTCACCAAGGCTACAAAAAGTATCATGCCCCCAACAACTACTGAGAAGGAACCTCAAAGGAGTCCTCCTTAGGTTCCTCCATAGGATCTTCCTTAGAAGATGAAATTCTCATAGGAGCAACAGATTCACGAGCAGGGGCTCGTGCAGAAGACAGGAATGAATCCTCGTGTAGGGTATACTCACGGTCGCCCCACACCTCATGCATCGGCATGTAGAACTCCAGCCATACAGAAACGTCACAAGAGAAGACAGGTGGATCATAGCGACCCCAAGCTAAAGTTATAGTCACTTCTCCCATGTCGATGAAGCGCTTGGTGATCAAGTCGACGTGCCAACAGGCAATGCCTCCATGAAACCTCAGTCTGGCATACCCTAGAAAGCCTTGCCGGGATGCCATAGCCAAACAGAAGACTAACTCGTCCCAAAACCAGGAAACTCAGGCTCTTCCTCTCCTTGGTCTTTTAAGAAGCATAAATGTAAATAGAATAGTGGGATACAGAAAAAAGGTGAAATATTCAACATCATTACCAGTTCTGCTAGTAAAGAACCAAAAACGGTGCAGGACGCCATACAGTATAACGAACATAATTAAACAGCATCAAGAGTTAGACGATAAGCAATTTAATAATATAGATAGTCATAAAATCATTAAAAGAAATAGTTCCATAATTATATATATATTTATGCCAGATAAGTATGTTGACAGACTATGCACATGCACAAGGTTCCAAAATCCTACTCCATGGAGCTAGACATAACATCTGAGAGAATGATCAAGGAGACATGTCTGTATCTCATCAGTCTCAAATCAAGTGCTTTCAATATCAACAAATTGCGCAACATGGCTTATACAAGGCATTCTTCATAAGATCGCAATATAGGACTGTGTCTCAGTCCAGATTGCCATTGCGTTTGCATCGGTCTGTCCCACAGCATAGAGAGGAGCTACCAGCTGTCCATTGTGAGATACCCACACCCCAACATCCCCAAGGTCAATAAGTGACCTACACTAGTCTATTTGCACCCGCACGTAGGTGTGATTTAATCTCCTAGGCATACAGCCTTACAATCAGAGTCCAATAGACTTTCATAATGCATGATGACTCGATGCATATTTATATACAGATATTCAATAATAGTGTGACTTGTCCATGATTACGTGTCACATCTGGCCCAATCAATTACCAACAGTCCTTGGTCCCACTTATGGACCCTCAACAAGTCAATATCCAATCTCAAGAGTAAAGAAATACTTTCTAAAGTTTAGTACGAGAGTTGCACCTCCTTTTCATTATATTTTTCTATTAACCTCTCTAGCAAAATTCTCTGGTATTTTTCATTCAACCTTTATTACTCTTAGTTAGATAAGTCATATCCTATGTTTTAGATCAGACTCACTTAGATTAATTATTTTAAGCTCCTCACAACCTCACCCACGCTCATGTTCTTTCTTTGTTCAAAAATCGCTCTAGACTATAGGATAAGAGTTTGTCCTTTATTGTTTTTATATTATGAATTCCTAATTAAGCGTCTACTCATTTAGTCAACTAAGCTTTAACTTAGTACAAAGTCTCACATCGATTGCCCAATGAGGCCGTGAGCCTCCAAGGAACTAGGAATCCAAAAATTTTCCATCACCTCTCCAACACGGCCTTGTCCCCTAACACGGCCTGCCTAACACAGCCATGTCCCCAAACACGGCCTGAGCTATGTACTCCTCTGTAAGGACAGAAAAGGACCCAATCTGATCCACTCAATGACACGACTCGTGTCTCCAAACATGGCCTGCCTAACACGGCTTGGGTCGTGTACTCCTTTGACCTATGAAGTATATGGCAATGTGTTTTCTAGAAAGAAACATGCCTTAGGCCGTATCAATTAACACGGCCTGTGTATTTACACCATAATGTGTTTCCATTTACACATTCAAGCATTCAAGCATTTAATCCATTAAGTTACATAATGACAAGTATTAGAGTCATAGAACACAACCAATCATAACATTACCAAAAACCACACAACAAAGTGAGCAACCCACACATGGGTTCCTCACCATCAACACAAAAACATGATCCTCACCACCAAAATCGGTTGAAGAGAATGATCTCCCTCTTACATCAAGAGACAACAAAAGAAAACAAGCTTCTTGAGACCTCCTTGTGATTTTCGTCCACAACCACCAACAAAACCCTAGGATAGTCAAACTTACCCAATCAACAACCAAAGCTTGAAAAGAGGAGTCCTTGATGACAACGGTGACCAAGGATCACGAAAATGAGAAGAGAAAAGATGAAAGTTAAGGACTTTACCTCAAAGCTTCAAGTTTTAGGGCTTGGTAGAAAATGGTGAAGACGGAGGAATCAAGAGAGGATCACCAAAGAGAAAAGCTTCAAGATGATGAGAGGAGTTAAGATTCTAGGTTGGCTTGAGTAAACAAGCTTGGGTGTCCACAAATGGTGTTAGAGCCGTGAGATTGGAGAGAAAATAGAGAAGAAGAAGTATGAGAGAAAAAAGAAAAAGTGGAAGAAAGAAAAGTGATATTTTGTTTGAAATGGAAAATGTGATAGGAAGTGAAAAAGATGATGACTTTTGGTCATCTTCCCCCTCCCCCAAAACCGTGGGGTCATAATGGGAGGCAAGAGGAAAAGTGAAGCTTCCTTGAGAAGCTTCACACACTTTTTGAGAAAGTGAAGGGTGATGTCATGGTGATGATGTCATCTAGGTGATGTCATTAAAGTGCTCTCTAGAAAAGATGATTAACACTCTACTAGAACTATTATCCATTGAACAAAAGTTACAGTTAGCAAAATAGTATTTATCGTCTAATGGATAATAAAACGTACCGTGATTTTATTTATAAGAAAAAATCTTTAAAAATGAAAATTTCGTAAACTATGTCCGACCTTGGGTTTAGTAAGATCCCCCGTCGACGTTACCACAGTTGAAAGTTTTTCGACCTCGGGAAAAATATTTTTTGTTCCCGACCCCACTCAGTGCGCACGCAAATTGAGAAAAATATTAAAATAATCAAATAATTCAAATAATTCTAAAAAAATTCTTAAAAATCATAAATATTATAAAATGAATATATATCATGAAACAAGTAAATTTTGGGGTGTTACTCATCTCATGTACATAACATAGATTAGTGACAACTTAACTACATAAAGCTTACGTACAACAAGTAATATGTATTGCTATCATATAAAGACTGAACCTAACCCAAGTCCAAAAACTTGAAGAGTCGGGTCCTGAACCCGATCTTCCTCCAGATCCTCTTCGGGATCCCGACCGGACAAATTCCCTAGTCGGGGCATGTTATTACGGATGGGAGTCCGAGCGGTCGACTCCTCAGAGTCTTCCCTAGGAGTGTTATAACGATTACTCCATAACTCAATAATAGGCGTAGAGAACCCCAAATAAACAAAAACATTAACAGAAAATGTAGCAACCCCACGCTGGGTCCTACTCCAAAGCAAAGTAACATATCCAACATACTAAATGTGCCTCGTGTCCCAATGGACACGCCAAGCATCAGCGCCTTCAAGAAACTGTAATCTAACAAAACCTAGCAAATCCCTCATTGCCGCCATCGCAGTCTTCACAGACATAAGCATAAAACAGAAACAAAAAAAATAATAATACAAATAGGTGAGATCCTCTACATCAATATCATCATAGCAATAATAATGCAATAATGCCATTCACATAAGAAATAATAATGACAATAATGCCATTCACATACAACAATATCACAGAACAAGAGGTATAATGATGTTATCAACTAATAGATAATCCAATAATGTATATCACAATATATGAATACTGATCATACCACAAAAATAAGCATACTGACTATGCCACAAAAATATGTACCTTGACTATGCACATGCATAATGCACTCATTTCCTACTCCATGGAGCTAAACATAATTTGGGAGAAAATGATCCAGAAGATATGTCTGTATGTCACCAACCTCAATTCAAGTGCTATAATTTTTTATCAGTGTATATATCATGGCTTGTACAAGATACTATGCCAGATCGGGAATAAGAATAGTGTCTCATTGAGATCATCGGTACGTTTGCATTGGTTACCACAACACAGTAGTGCGACTAACTGGCTATATGTGGAATTTCGCGCCCCGACACCTCCAAGATCATTCATAGATCTTCACTACGCAATTCGCACCCGCATGAAGGTGTAATTCAACTCTTAGGCAACAATAGTTTTAACAGACACTGTCTGACAAATAATGCATGATTAATGACTCAATGCATATCACAAGCCATTACCAGTGTAACACCCCAATTTTTGGGTAAAAGACTGATGTATCCTTATTTTACTGTTTCTTATTTTTCTGTATGAAATACAGACATATAATACTGTCTGTTATTTTATTTGACCGTTTTGAGTGTTTTGCTTCGTGATGGAGAAAAATGAAAAAATGACCATTTCATCCCGAATGTACTTGTTTTTGGTTTTTCTACATGATACTTGTTTGATATTACCGTACTGTGATTTTATTTGGACTTTTTGTGAGATTTGCTCGGACGGAAAATAATAATTTTTCTCGGTCGAAAAAATATTATTTTAATTAATTAGAGTTGGGGATCTTACTAAACCCAATTGATTGATATATAAATTAGTTTAGTAATTTTTAGAATTTAACTGTGATAAAATAATTTTTAGTATTATTTTATTACTCAAGATAAATTTTGACAATGGACCCGAATCGTGTGTGTGGGGACCCACGTATAAATAAAGTAACCAATAGAAACAAGAAACTTGGACCAATAGAAATAAGACACCTAGAAGTCAAACTAATAAAGAGAAGTCAACAAAAGTGGCTTGACCATTTTGGACCATTAGATTGAATCTTGGTGGATAAGCTTGAATGATGACCATAGATTTGATGAATGGCTAGGATTGAATCTTGGTGGATAAGCTTGAATGATGACCATAGATTCGATAAATGACTAGGATTGAATCTTGATGGATAAGCTTGGATGATGACCATGGATTTGATCAATGGATAGGATTTAAAGATGAATCAATGGCTAGGATTAAGTCAAAAGTTGTAGGTTTGACTTTAGGATTAGTAATTAATTAAGCTTAGTTTGACTAGATTAATTATTTAATTAGCAAACTAATTAAACTAATTTAGTTATTAAATAATTATAATATAAATACTAATTAAATATGCTAATATTGTTTAGAGATTATAAATTATGTAATTATTTGTTTAATTAACTAGTTATGTAATTAGAATAAACAATTAAGTAAACTAGTTTAATTCTTAACTAAGTATAATCTAAAATATTAATTGAAAGTTCTAAAATTAATTAAAGGTTATGATATATGTTAGTATATGTTAGATATATTAGTCATAAGATTAAAATGCTAATTAGGATTTAATTAGGATATTTGACCAAATAAATTTTCCTAATTGACTAACATGTAATTAAAACAAATTAAATACTTAAAATGGACTTGGAGGATACGGTTGGGCAGCAGCAGCCTTTAGGGGCTTATTGGACAAGTTTTACAAGCTTCTTAAGCACTACAATAAAGACCTCATCTCAACCATTGAAGGAATGGAGGGTTAGGATAGTTTGCATGTGATTAAATCACTTAAACTCACCCAAATTTTCCACACGGCAATAGAAGAATACGGCAGCAAAGAAGGAGCAAATGAAATGAGTGGATAAGGATGCAATAAAGTCCTTATTTTATCACCACAATTATTCACGAAGGTTAGCTAGACTTTTCACTCAAAATGAGATAAGTTTCAAGTGAATTTGCTCACTTTTCACGTGTTAAAATACAAATGGGCAAAGCAAATTTGATTTATGACTTTTTCTTCACTTTTATTTCCCAAAAATATAAGCCATTACCTCCCAAAATATACACGGTTAGCAGACCTCCCAAAAACCCATTCATTCTTCACTTTCCTACTTACCTAATATAAGCTTATTTTCTCTCAAAGTTCCAAGGAAACTCACGCATCCTCCTCTCCCATTTTCTTTCTTTCCATTCGGTCTTCACTTCCAAACCACACCATCCAATCTTTAATCCTTCATCTCTTGATTTTATTTTAATTCAAGTTGTGCTTTAACTATTTCTTCTCCTATTTTCTTCTCTTTTATTCGGTCAATATCTCAACCCACATACTCACTCCCTTATAATTTTTATCAACACCATTACCTAAAGCCTAACACCATTCTAAGCAATTTTTATTCTCAAGGTTTTGCTAAAAAACCACTCTAGCTAGTCCAAACTCAAGCTTTTTGCTTACTTCCCTAAAGGTGAGTTTTGATTTCTTTGGTTTAAATCTTGATTTTTAATATTTCTAACCATGATTGTTCCATGGTTTTTCCATATTAAACCTTGTATGAGTTTTTACTAATTGTTTTAAATTGTTAGGATTTTGTTTGGAGGCTACCCGAAATTTCAAGGAGAAGGAGGAGACTAACCTAGTTATTTTGCTTCAAGAGGTAAGAGGGAGATTACCCTCATCAACCATGTGTTGGTGGTGAGGAATGTTTTTGTTCTGTATGAAGAATCCATGAGGATTCGGTTTGTGTAATTGTGGTGGTTTGAATTGTTGTGGCTTGTGTTAATTATTTGATTATTTAAGTGTTTTTCGGTTGGTGATTTATTTATTTTTATATGCATGATTATAGCTTTAGAATATTTTGCATGCCTATAGTGTTGAAATATGTGGCATATGTATTGTATGTGTTATTATAATGTTAGAAATGCATGAGTATTCCAAAGAATGCAAAACCCTAGGTTCGGTCATACCATTGAATGGAAGGAATTAAGGTGATTTACAATGTTTTTAATGAATATCAAGTGAATTCAAGTGAATTAGAACAAAGAAATGAATTTTTGGAATTTTATTTATACTATGAGATTTCTACCAACATGCCAAAAAGTGAGAAAAATTGGATTCTAAATAATCTAAGGTAAGTAAGCATGTTAAAGGAAATTTTATCAAAATGTTTTGATTATTAAAAATGAAATGGTCGAATTGAATTTTAGAAACTAATTTAAGTATTGTTAGTATTTACAAAGATTATACATTAATTTGAAATATTTTACAGTAGCTTGAAAAATATTTTAAATGGTTTTAAATTGCTTAATAATTTTGTTTATTAGTCAAAAACTGTTTATTTGAGGAAAACGGAAAAGAAAATGATTTAAAAAGCTTATGCGATTGAGAAAATGATATAAAATTATTACGCGATTGAGGAAACAGCAAATTATATTTACGCGATTGGAAATGTGATATATATTGTGAAAACGACAAGATTTTGAAAATAAAATAAAATTTCTACGCAATTGACAAAAACAGCAAATTTTACTATTGGGCCAATGTGGTGAACCCAGATATATGAGAAGTTATGTTGCGCCAAGTGGGTGCGTATTATGATTTGGTTTTATGAAAGTTTTGGTGCGCCAAGTGGGAGCGTACTGTATTTTGAGATCTGTGCCACTGAGGGCATTTACATACTTATTTTTGCCATTGAGGGCATTTTTGTAAATATTTGAAGTTTGAGGGCATGTTTTTGTAAATATTTGAAGTTTAAGGGCATTTTCATAAATAATGAGGGTTTGATGACATTTTTGTAAATAATTGAGAATTGATGACATTCCTGTAATTATTTGAGACTTGAGGATATTTTGGTAATTATTGCTTTGTTCATGCACTGAGTCGTGCCAATTTACGAATTGGTGATTTGATTGACGAGATGAATAACATCGTGTTGTCGATGTGATAGGCATAGTGTGTTCAGTTCCTGATATGGACTTGGAGTTCATAGTGTGCACTATTCCATATGTGGACAGGAGGTAGCTCCTTCTGGGTCTTGGTGCGTGATAACACACTTATGATCTCGACGAACACTATCCTTAATCAAGTTTTGAGAGGACTATCAGACTTCCTGTAGTATACAATTAATTGACTGTGTGTCTGGGTTGTATGCTATGCCATTATGTTTATTTTTCGTGTGGGCTATAGACACAAAGTATTGACAAGATGCAATAGCAATCACAACGGTCGACTATAGACACAAAGTTTTGACAAGGCAATAGTGGTCAATAGACACAAAGTTTTGACAAGTGCAATAGGCCGGATTGGTGGGGCGAGACTAATAGAAGTCTCAACTCATTCTCTCGATATCGTTGTGTGTGTTGTAGCTCCATGGAGTAGGATTGTGTCACATTGCATATGTTTATATGTGGTACATTATTATCTTTTATTTGTGATCGTTTACCTATGATCTTTTATTTAGGATATTATATGTTGATATTGCATTTAATCTTTATTCTATATTATTATGATTTATTGTTATGGCATTTTTATATGGTATGAATTGTTGTATCTATCCTGGTAATGTTATTGCTTTGTTTATTTAATTACGATATATGCTTATTAGAATTAATTGTAGATTGATAATATGACTAAATTTGTGATATCTGTGTGTATGGAATGATCTAGTCATTCGTATCATTCTTTGCTAAAGGTGAAAGGGATCTCACCTCTTTATTGTATTGTTTTGTTTGGTTTGTATTGTTTAAATTCGTGTAGTAGACGAAGCGTATTTTGAGGCTTATTGGAGACAATATTCAAGATGGTGACAAATCAAGAAGTAATCTTCCAAGTTTCAACATGATGCGATTGGTGAAGAAATGGAATTTTTTTTTAGGTTGAGTTTTATTCTTCCTCGTTAGTGTTATTACCGTGCTATTAGTAGTAACTTTCTTTGAGTTTACTACTTTGTTTCTCTGAGTCTGTAAATTTTATGTTTTAATTTATTGTTGATTATTTTGTGATGTATATGGCATATGTATGTTAATCAGTTCAATCTAATTTCATTGTTACTCTTAATTTTTGGTAAGTTTATATTTAAAAAAGAAATTTTAAAATTTGTATTTTGAAACTCAAGCTTTTATAAAATAATTATAATTGGTTTAAGTTTTTATTTTAAAATGTGACGCCTAGGGAGGGTGTTACATTAATTGGTATCGAGCACGGTTAGAGTCTTTTTGGGGTTTGTGGTTAGGTCTGTCTTGTTTTTGTTGTGTAACTCTCTGTGTTTGGACTCAGAGGAGACAACGTTGTTTGAGATGGTTACTTTGGTTTCCATTGTATTATGATTCATCTGTCTTTGAAGAAAGGCGATGATTTGTAGTAAACGTACACGTGAGGAAGCGGGATGTGTTTCGACATCTCAAGTGGAATGGAACAACGATTCATCAAGTGGAGCAAAAGTGTTTTAGGCGAGGATCTAAATAAAGAAGTGTGTATCATAAAAAGGTGATCTTTTAACTATCTTGTATAATTCGAAGGTAACCTATTTCTTTATGGCATATAATTGTGTGGGTCAATTAGAGTTTTACGTGTCTTCATTATCTTTTGACCTGGTTGTTTCTATTTCTGGTTCTAAAACATGTGGTTGAGTACTTGAGTTGCTTAAACCATCCTAAGTCATTAAATAATTGAATCTTTTCTGTGGATTTAATGGGTATTTTTCTAACCACTCATGCTCTGTTAGACCGGTTGGTCAAATTGTTCAAGTTAAAAGTTTACTTCTAAATTCAACGGACCATATCAATTTCTTTATTGGATAGGTTCGGTGGTATGGATGATTCTATCATCTCTTGTTTCTATGTCTTTATGATATCTTTCATATGACGCATTTGCGAAATGTACTTTGGTTTAACCCATTCTTTTATGACTAATTGACTATTTGGGTTAATTAGAATTACCGTATCTTTGTTACCTTTTAACTTATCTATTTCTACTTTTGTTATCAAATCCGTTATTACTATCTAGTTCCTTAAATAATCTTTTCGGTTAATCTAAATTGTCTACCTCTTTCATAGGATAGATGTGATCTTATATATGGATTAGTTATTTTAATCATATCCTGTCAATTGTTTCAAGTAGAATTTTAGTGTCTCAGAAAACTCATTCTTAAAATCGGGTAATGTCAAATTCTTTGTTGGACATTTCTAGTAACAATTCAGATAGTTTCTCTACCTTTTCTTTCTAAATCTTTATAATATCTTTTCGTATATTGAAATTGCAAAAGAAAGGATATTCAGAGTTAAAATCGTGTCATAGTATCAGATACAGTATTGTTAAAAAGAGAACTTGTATTGTGAGGCACTTCCTGTTAAAAGCAAAGGCAAGAGAGTGAAGCTGTACAAAGGCATAGGAATTTCAAGTGATACTGATCAGAGTGGCGTAGCGGAAGAGTGGTGGATAGTATCTTTCATCCTTCTCTAGACAGAATTGTCATTATCTTTATTGACGACATTCTGATCTATTCTTGAAATTGTGAGGAACCATACTAAAATAGTTCTCCATGTTTTACGCGACGCAAGGAGTTTTCGTTGGTCGAGGTAATCTGGAATGACGGAGGTGACGTAAACGGTGATGCAAGAGTAGTATCCTAGACTATTCGAAGAAGCCTACAATTTCGGGGCGAAATTCTTTTAGGAAGGGGAGAGTTGTAACACCCCAATTTTTGGGTAAAAGACCGATGTATCCTTATTTTACTTGTTTCTTGTTTTTACGTATGAAATACGGACATATATCTTGTCTGTTATTTTATTTGACCGTTTTGAGTGTTTTGCTTCGTGATGGGGAAAAATGAAAAAATGACCATTTCATCCCGAATGTCTTGTTTTTGGTTTTTCTACATGATACTGGTGTTTGATATTACTTGTCTGTGATTTTATTTGGACTTTTTGTGAGATTTGCTCGGGACGGAAAATAATAATTTTTCTCGGTCGAGAAAAATATTATTTTAATTAATTAGAGTTGGGGATCTTACTAAACCCAATTGATTGATATATAAATTAGTTTCGTAATTTTTAGAATTTAAGCGTGTGATAAAATAATTTTTAGTATTATTTTATTACTCAATATAAATTTTGACAGTGGACCCGATATCTGTGTGTGTGTGGGACCCACGTATAAATAAAGTAACCAATAGAAACAAGAAACTTGGACCAATAGAAATAAGACACCTAGAAGTCAAACTAATAAAGAGAAGTCAACAAAAGTGGCTTGACCATTTTGGACCATTAGATTGAATCTTGGTGGATAAGCTTGAATGATGACCATAGATTTGATGAATGGCTAGGATTGAATCTTGGTGGATAAGCTTGAATGATGACCATAGATTCGATAAATGACTAGGATTGAATCTTGATGGATAAGCTTGGATGATGACCATGGATTTGATCAATGGATAGGATTTAAAGATGAATCAATGGCTAGGATTAAGTCAAAAGTTGTAGGTTTGACTTTAGGATTAGTAATTAATTAAGCTTAGTTTGACTAGATTAATTATTTAATTAGCAAACTAATTAAACTAATTTAGTTATTAAATAATTATAATATAAATACTAATTAAATATGCTAATATTGTTTAGAGATTATAAATTATGTAATTATTTGTTTAATTAACTAGTTATGTAATTAGAATAAACAATTAAGTAAACTAGTTTAATTCTTAACTAAGTATAATCTAAAATATTAATTGAAAGTTCTAAAATTAATTAAAGGTTATGATATATGTTAGTATATGTTAGATATATTAGTCATAAGATTAAAATGCTAATTAGGATTTAATTAGGATATTTGACCAAATAAATTTTCCTAATTGACTAACATGTAATTAAAACAAATTAAATACTTAAAATGGACTTGGAGGATACGGTTGGGCAGCAGCCTTTAGGGGCTTATTGGACAAGTTTTACAAGCTTCTTAAGCACTACAATAAAGACCTCATCTCAACCATTGAAGGAATGGAGGGTTAGGATAGTTTGCATGTGATTAAATCACTTAAACTCATCCAAATTTTCCACACGGCGCAGTAACATGGCAGCAAAGGCGAGCAGCTGAAATGAGTGGATAAGGATGCAATAAAGTCCTTATTTTATCACCACAATTATTCACGAAGGTTAGCTAGACTTTTCACTCAAAATGAGATAAGTTTCAAGTGAATTTGCTCACTTTTCACGTGTTAAAATATAGCTGGGCAGCACTGATTTATGACTTTTTTCTTCACTTTTATTTCCCAAAAATATAAGCCATTACCTCCCAAAATATACACGGTTAGCAGACCTCCCAAAAACCCATTCATTCTTCAACTTACCTAATATAAGCTTATTTTCTCTCAAAGTTCCAAGGAAACTCACGCATCCTCCTCTCCCATTTTCTTTCTTTCCATTCGGTCTTCACTTCCAAACCACACCATCCAATCTTTAATCCTTCATCTCTTGATTTTATTTTAATTCAAGTTGTGCTTTAACTATTTCTTCTCCTATTTTCTTCTCTTTTATTCGGTCAATATCTCAACCCACATACTCACTCCCTTATAATTTTTATCAACACCATTACCTAAAGCCTAACACCATTCTAAGCAATTTTTATTCTCAAAGTTTTGCTAAAAAACCACTCTAGCTAGTCCAAACTCAAGCTTTTTGCTTACTTCCCTAAAGGTGAGTTTTGATTTCTTTGGTTTAAATCTTGATTTTTAATATTTCTAACCATGATTGTTCCATGGTTTTTCCATATTAAACCTTGTATGAGTTTTTACTAATTGTTTTAAATTGTTAGGATTTTGTTTGGAGGCTACCCGAAATTTCAAGGAGAAGGAGGAGACTAACCGGTTATTTTACTTCAAGAGGTAAGAGGGAGATTACCCTCATCAACCATGTGTTGGTGGTGAGGAATGTTTTTGTCTGTGTATGAAGAATCCATGAGGATTCGGTTTGTGTAATTGTGGTGGTTTGAATTGTTGTGGCTTGTGTTAATTATTTGATTATTTAAGTGTTTTTCGGTTGGTGATTTATTTATTTTTATATGCATGATTATAGCTTTAGAATATTTTGCATGCCTATAGTGTTGAAATATGTGGCATATGTATTGTATGTGTTATTATAATGTTAGAAATGCATGAGTATTCCAAAGAATGCAAAACCCTAAGTTCGGTCATACCATTGAATGGAAGGAATTAAGGTGATTTACAATGTTTTTAATGAATATCAAGTGAATTCAAGTGAATTAGAACAAAGAAATGAATTTTTGGAATTTTATTTATACTATGAGATTTCGGCCAACATGCCAAAAAGTGAGAAAAATTGGATTCTAAATAATCTAAGGTAAGTAAGCATGTTAAAGGAAATTTTATCAAAATGTTTTGATTATTAAAAATGAAATGGTCGAATTGAATTTTAGAAACTAATTTAAGTATTGTTAGTATTTACAAAGATTATACATTAATTTGAAATATTTTACAAGAGCTTGAAAAATATTTTAAATGGTTTTAAATTGCTTAATAATTTTGTTTATTAGTCAAAAACTGTTTATTTGAGGAAAACGGAAAAGAAAATGATTTAAAAAGCTTATGCGATTGAGAAAATGATATAAAATTATTACGCGATTGAGGAAACAAATTATATTTACGCGATTGGAAATGTGATATATATTGTGAAAACGACAAGATTTTGAAAATAAAATAAAATTTCTACGCGATTGACAAAAACAAAAATTTTACTATTGGGCCAATGTGGTGAACCCGGATATATGAGAAGTTATGTTGCGCCAAGTGGGTGCGTATTGTGATTTGGTTTTATGAAAGTTTTGGTGCGCCAAGTGGGAGCGTACTGTATTTTGAGATCTGTGCCACTTGAGGGCATTTACATACTTATTTTTGCCATTGAGGGCATTTTTGTAAATATTTGAAGTTTGAGGGCATGTTTTTGTAAATATTTGAAGTTTAAGGGCATTTTCATAAATAATGAGGGTTTGATGACATTTTTGTAAATAATTGAGAATTGATGACATTCCTGTAATTATTTGAGACTTGAGGATATTTTGGTAATTATTGCTTTGTTCATGCACTGAGTCGTGCCAATTTACGAATTGGTGATTTGATTGACGAGATGAATAACATCGTGTTGTCGATGTGATAGGCATAGTGTGTTCGGTTCATGATATGGACTTGGAGTTCATAGTGTGCACTATTCCATATGTGGACGGGAGGTAGCTCATTCGGGTCTTGTGCGTGATAACACACTTATGATCTCGACGAACACTATCCTTAATCAAGTTTTGAGAGGACTATCGGTCTTTGTAGTATACAATTAATTGATTTGTGTGTGCTGGGTTGTATGCTATGCCATTATGTTTATTTTTCGTGGGCTATAGACACAAAGTATTGACAGTAATAGCAATCACAACACGCGACTATAGACACAAAGTTTTGACAGTGCAATAGCTGGTCGGGGTAGCCAAAGCTATAGACACAAAGTTTTGACAGTGCAATAGCTGGATTGGCTGGGCAGTACTAATAGAAGTCTCAACTCATTCTCTCTGATATCGTTGTGTGTGTTGTAGCTCCATGGAGTAGGATTGTGTCACATTGCATATGTTTATATGTGGTACATTATTATCTTTTATTTGTGATCGTTTACCTATGATCTTTTATTTAGGATATTATATGTTGATATTGCATTTAATCTTTATTCTATATTATTATGATTTATTGTTATGGCATTTTTATATGGTATGAATTGTTGTATCTATCCTGGTAATGTTATTGCTGTTTATTTAATTACGATATATGCTTATTAGAATTAATTGTAGATTGATAATATGACTAAATTTGTGATATCTGTGTGTATGGAATGATCTAGTCATTCGTATCATTCTTTGCTACCGTACTGATAAAGGTGAAAGGGGATCTCACCTCTTTATTGTATTGTTTTGTTTGGTTTGTATTGTTTAAATTCGTGTAGTAGACGAAGCGTATTTTGAGGCTTATTGGAGACAATATTCTGAAGATGATGACAGCGTCAAGAAGTAATCTTCCAAGTTTCAACATGATGCAGTTGGTGAAGAAATGGAATTTTTTTTTAGGTTGAGTTTTATTCTTCCTCGTTAGTGTTATTACCGTGCTATTAGTAGTAACTTTCTTTGAGTTTACTACTGTTTCTCTGAGTCTGTAAATTTTATGTTTTAATTTATTGTTGATTATTTTGTGATGTATATGGCATATGTATGTTAATCAGTTCAATCTAATTTCATTGTTACTCTTAATTTTTGGTAAGTTTATATTTCTGCGAAAAAGAAATTTTAAAATTTGTATTTTGAAACTCAAGCTTTTATAAAATAATTATAATTGGTTTAAGTTTTTATTTTAAAATGTGACGCCCTAGGGAGGGTGTTACAACCAGCTACAACCATACGTTGATATATTTGAGTCCAATACCTTAGCCTGACAACAAATTACTGTATTTCTCATTCGCGTAACACTTTTACTGCGTTTTCACAATCAGGTAACACTTTTGTTACGTTTTCAAATCGTGTAACAGCTTTCCAACATTTTCTCAATCGCATAAAGATTTTAAAATATTTTCTTAATTTGAGTAACTAAAAATCTTCATTTTTAAATCACGTGAGAGTTTTTCTACTTATTTTCAATTGCATAAAATATTTTCTCAATATTCTAAGCTCAATTAAAAACTTGTCTCATTTAATATACAAATTAGACTTTAATTCCAATATTTTCTCACTAATGCACCTCTAATTAATATTTTCAAACATTTTCCACAAAAACTTAGATTTATTTTCATTACATCAAAATACTACAAAAATCCTTCTCCGTTACTCTTATTAAATAAAACACTTTAATTTCAAAACATCATTTTAACTTTGTTTCCATATTATGGCAAAAAATCACTCATTGTTCATAAAAAATTTCTTAAATTAAAGTATTTGAAATTTCAACTATCCTTAAAATCTTTTCCATTGATATAACCAAAAATCATTACTTCTTAATTTATAAAATTATATTCATCTTCTTTTTACGTGTAAATCATTTAATCCTAATTTAGTTCCCAAATCATCTAAGTAATATTTTCTAACATTTTTTTCAAAACTTTCATTATCCTAATTCTAAATAAAATCATTTCCATTTACCTTATCAAAAATCATCTTAAATAAAATACTTTAAGTCTCCAAATTACTTGTCCATCCTATTATCAAATACCATAGCCGAAAATCACCTTTTTAATTGATAATAAAATTTGTTCATTTCCATTTTTATTTTGTAAACTCTTGATTAAATTTCTTATCATTAAATCCTCTAGGTTAGCATTTAATAAACCATTTTTGCATTGGATTACCCATTTGTAGGCATAGAGGCCATGAGCCTCTTAGTCATTGGAACCAAAAATTACTTTCCTTTCTATCACAATTATAGCATACAACAGACTTTAAGCATCACAATCCTACTATAACAAGTTCATGCATAATATCAAAGCAATAAAATCACATAAGCAAAATAAATACAAACCACACAATTACACAAATATGGCAAATAAATCCTCACATGGATTCATCACCTTCATACAAATTTTGTGTCCCTCACCACCATAAGTGGTTGATAAGGTTAATCTCCCTCTTACCTTAGATGTAACCTTCTTGCTCTTAGTAGGATCCTTTGTGTTAACTTTCTCCACCAAGTAGCTTTTAGAAATTAAAATAAACACAAACATATTAACATCTAAGGCTAGGGTAAGACAACCATAGATCAAATATGGTCTTAGAATTTCAAGAATCAAATAAGAAATTAAGTTTCAAGAACTTTACCTTAGAACCCTAGATCTTGAATTCGAAAATCAAGCTTGAAAATGGTTGAACTAATTCTTGATGACAACATCAAAGTTGCTTAGAATGATGTTTAGAATCAAGTAGTATGGCTGGTTTGAATTATGAGAGGTTGGAAGGTAATTTTTAGGTAGTAAGGCCGTGAGCTTTTAGGTAGAAAGTTTTTGTATTTTGCATGAAAAAGATGATAACTTTGAATTATGATTTTTGTCTCCTAAAGCCCTCATGTCCGTGAGATACAAGGTAAGAAGGAGTGATCATTTTGTTCACTGCAATCTTTCACATCCATTTATTAAATCAAGGGTGGACATCCAAACCTTCTCCTCCAAGCTTGTTTCTAATTGGTTATTCATAAAGATGTCATAATCATCATCTTTGACCAACCTAGATATTTTCCAAAAGCTATTATCCAATGGACAAAAGCTACTGATATTTATTATCTAATAGATAATAACATTACCCAATGGATAATAAAATGAAACAAAAACATAATAACATTACTCAATGGATAATAGCATTATCCAATGGATAATAGAATGGAACAAAAACTCAGATAAAGAAAATTTTTGAAAATTATTTCCAGTTTCGGGTTTAATAAGTTTCCCCGACCCCGCATTAATAGTCCAAAACTTTATGGTTCAGGAAAATTTTTTATTTTTCGGGCCCACCTCAAACACACATTGTCCAAAATAACATTAAAATAATCAAAATAAATTAAAAATTCACAAAAATTCATAAATATTATAAAACTCATATATCAAGAAAAATGAAAAAATCAGGGTGTTACAACTCTCCCCCTCTAATAAAAATTTCATCCTCAAAATTTCTCTTACATTAAAACAAATGAGGATATTGCTCCTTCATCTTGTTTTCTAGTTTCCATGTTGCATCTCCTGTCACATCGTTCCAGATTACATTTACTAAAGCAATTCCTTTTCCTCTAAGTTGTTTCACTTGCCTATCTTCGATCTTAACAGGAAATGTCTCATAGGTCAAGTTCCTTTTTAATTCGTACAGTATCTAGTGCTATGATATGGGTTGAATCAGGAACATACTTTCTCAATTGAGACACATGGAAAATATTACGAAGGTCAGAAAGAAAAATGATAAAGCTATTTGGTAGGCTACTAAACCTATCTGACGAAGAATTTGATGTGGTCCAATGAATTTAGAAGTGAACTTTCTGAATTCAAATCCATGAATCTCAGTCTCAAGGAACACTAAAGTTTTATTTGAACAAAATATAATAATATATGGTTAGAAGATAACCAATCCATTCTTAAGACCTTGTCTATTTATGAAAGAGATAAACAAACCAAATTCATAGAAAAGTTCTGATTTCTAATAGTAATAGGACAATTTAAGCAGACTTGTGTAGTAATAACATGTTTCGAAATGGGAAATAGTAATATTCAAGTCAAAAGAAAATGAAAACACAGAAAAACCCATATTGGTTCACATAGTCATAAGCAACAAAAGAATGGGTCACCCCTGAGTCAAACAGTACAGTTAAAGGTCTACTTCCTATGATACAATCTCACTTGGTTAGACCTTTAGATTGGGAGGCTTTTGCTCCACTCCTCTTGTAAACTCTTCCTCCTACTTGAGATCTTATTGCACATTCATTACTGGCGGTAGGTTCCATCTTCAGTTGAGCACAATCTCTGGAAATGTGTCTGGGCTTCCCACACTTGAAACAGATCATCTCCTTGCTTGTACACCCCTTTGCCAAGTGACCCCTTCCACATTTCATGCACATAGGTAAAGATGATACAGATTGACTAAATCTATTGCCACTAGTACTTCCTCCATTTGTTTGTTATTGATGATGATTCCCTGTGGCCGTGAATATGGTTCTTAATGAAATCGGTTGCCATTACCATTACTTCCTCTTTGGAACAAAGATGGTCCAATGTTACGGGGTCTTGTATCTCGAGATTGATCCAACTCTTCAATCATGTGACACTTATCCAACAAGGCTAGGAATTGTTCAATTCCCAAAGGTAGAACTGCTCACTTCAAGTCATGTCTCAACCCTTCTTCAAACTTTCGGCACTTCCACTCCTCACCAAGCTGGAGTTGAAAGTATCGAGTGAATTTTGATAGGCTTTCAAACCTAGATGCATACGCACTGACCGTCATTCCCTCTTGTTTCAGCCTAAGGAACTCCATCTCCTTGGCGTGCCTCATACTAGCTGGAAAATACTTCTCCAAAAACTTACTTCAAAAAACTTCCCACGTGATAAATCTTCCCTCAGCTTCCAATAATCGTTGCATTCCTGCCACCAATCCTTAGCATCTCTAACAAGCATAAAGGTAGCATAAGTCATCTTCCTCTCGTCTGTTCACCCCATACCTCTAAAAATTTTATCTAACTCTTTGATCCAAAGATCTGCCTTTTCCAGATCAAATTCGCCCTTAAACTATGGCAGATTGTTACGGCGAAACTCTGACAAGTTCTGTGCCTCAACTGTTACTTCCTACTACTGAGCAACCTTTTGATTCTGCTGTACTATTACATCAGCCATCCATTGCATTGTTGCCACTGCCACATTCATACTGTCATTGTCACGTCCCATTTTCGTATGTGCACCTCGACCATGAGTCATTGCCAATGTCAAACTAGCCACAATACAACGAAAACTAAATGTAACCATTTCAAACAAGGTTGTCTCCTTTCAGAAACCAAACACAGAGAAACACATAACACAAACAAGACAAACTTACCCACAAACCCGAAAGACTCGAACTTAGGCTCTGATACCAACTAATGTAACACCATCCGAAGGGCAATACATTTCAAACTAACTCTTTTTAATTCTTTACCCAACTTATAAAATATTTGATATTATTTTAATACGGGTTTCAAAATTTCTTTTTCGCGGATAACATAAACTTACTGAATTTTAGAAACATAAGACATAAAACTGAATAATATACATCTCATGTACATAACATAGATTACTAACAACTTAAATACATAAAGCTAACTTGTGTGGTGTGGAATGTGATTAAAAATAAATATCAAAAATAGTTGTTAAGTTCCACCAAAAATACAAAAACCTTACAACTAGTTGTAGTAAGCAAGGGTCAATCCACAGAGAACTAATTCAATTAATACTATCAATCTAATTCCTAAATTAAACTCTAATGAAAAATAAATAGTAAAATTAAAAGGGGGGTTTTGTTAATTAAAACTAACAAAAGAAATTAAACTTAAACCAAAGCAGTAAACACAAATTGAATTATCAAGTTAAAGATATTGGTTAAGAGATGGAATCCACCACTAGATTTATATAATTATGCCAACTTACATACTCTTTATACCAACATGGTCAATTATGTTCTTATGCAATTGTGAGATAAATCCCTTGTTTTCCTTAAGTTTCGCTTAATTCAGCAACCGCTCAAATCAAACCCTAACCATTAGTTATTTGTAAAGCAACCGCTCTTACATCTCCCTAATGATTGCATTAAAAATTAGAAAATCAATCACACTAAGGTCCAATCACACACCGGGATTAAATTACTTAGATCATATGTCTCACCAGTTTTACCACCGTAACCGTGCATAGCAATCCTAATTTTACCACTCTCAAAATTTGGCAAGAATATAAAAACCTTTATATTGATTTAAGAACAGAAACATATGAATAAAAACATAATTGTATTGATATAAAGAAGTATGCAAGATTCACATAATCAAAATTAGAGTTTCATCTTCCCTTAACTAATCAATGAGTTTAGCCACATATGGTAAATTTAAAAACAGAAGAAGAATCAAAGAAAAACATTGTTCAGAACAAAAGAAGAAAAGAAGAACTAAAGATCAAACTAGTTTCCAAGGCTTGAGAGTGATTGATCTTTGATCGCTCGAATCCGAGTCTCCAATCCTCAATCGAATCCTTCTCCTTCTTGGTCTTTGTGTTTCTCTTAGTTTCCTTGACGGCTCTCTTTGTCCAGATCTCCTTTAGGGGCTTTAAGCAACCCTATTTATAGGTTTGGACCCTAATTTCTTAATAGAATTCAAATTTAACTTTATGGTGCGACGACACGGGCCGTGTTATATGACATGGCTCGTGTTGTCCAAAAATAGGATTTGACCCGTCTTGAAATAGTCAGAGGAGCACACGGCCCACCCCGTGTCATATCACACGGGCCGTGTCACTCACTTTCTTCAAATGCGACCTTGATTCTTCATAAATGCCCTTCTTCCTTTGCTTCTAAGGGTAAAACTATTCTTCTTAAGTATTCATCTCTCTCCTCAAATGGTCATCAAGCTTGGTTTGATGCTAATGGACTCAAACACTCAAAGATATACATTTATGAGTGTTTATAACCATATTTAGCATAGTTTCACAATAAACATCCAAAGACAATCTAAATCAGAAACTTAGCTAAATGTCAACAATTGAACACATATGGAGTCCAATTAGATCAAACAAAAGACATTTAAAAATTGAAATTATTAACAGATTAAATACCCCCACACTTAGCCTTTTGCACTTCTGGACAAAGCATAAGACCAAACCAAGGAATAGGGAAAACAAAACAAAATCAAAACCTAAAAATTTAAAAGACTCAGTTTCCAATGATATTCAAGAGAGGAAAAAGTTTATAAGCAAGAAGAGCAAGAAAAGATTCAAGGGATCAAAACATTCAAGAGATAAAAATTCTTCACATCTCAAACTAACATGTAAAATATCTTTAATTTGAAAAACGTGAATTAAGAATGATAGATTCTCACATTATATACTCTCAATCTCTCAAGTGTTTACAAGATAAGTATTTCACTCAATTCATCCTTTGAAAAATGCACTACCATAAGCTTGCTTATCTTCTACTTCTCCACTACTCAAACACATGCACACACAAATCAAGAGGACTTTATTTAAAGTTGTAATGTGGCCAAGGTAAAGGAAGGAAATAATATGGGTATGGTAAGATGAGTACCTAAGAGAATAAAAGAACATTGGGGAGAAACTCAATTGACAAACATAAAATTTTTATCTCCTCAAATCTATATAATGCACATTCTCTTTACAAATTCCTTTCCTTTTTCTTTGCATATTTTTTTTTCACCAACACCTTGCATATTACACATCAACTTGCACAACCCACACACTTGTCCTATTAATCACTTGCAAGCAAAAGAGCTCCTCCAATGAAAATGAACCAATGCTCTCCCATTCCCTAAGGTAAGGTAAAATCATAGTTTTTCACATAAGACATATAATGAGGTAAGACAAAGAATAGGCAAATAAGCTCAAGGGGTTAATCAAAGGGAAATAATGCAAGGTTGGTTATTTGGCCAAAGTAGTTAATCACAAAAGAATGTCTCAATCATGTTCATGTATGCAAGTGAAAATGTAAATTCAAAAAGAAGCAAAGCAAGTTCTAGAGTGATCAAAATGACATGAGTGAAAATCACACAAGAAAGAATAGAATGCTATAAATGCTAAATTCATCCATCAAAAGGCTCAAAATCTCACTAGGTATGCATCTATCATACTCATTTCATCAATCAAACATCCAAAACCAGGCATGCCAGATTCAAGATGAAAGAAGACATTTATAAAGCATAACCTTGAATTTCAATTGCTTCAAACTCATAAACTTCACAAATCTCAAAACATCATTGGAAATTAAATAAAAACACAATTTTGTTTTTCAAAAATAGAAAACAGAAATTAAAATAAAAATAGAAATAAAACAGAAAACAAAATGTCTATTCCTCTCCCACACTTAAATTCTACGTTGTCCTCAATGTAAACCTTAACAATGAGCAATCATTAATAAATCTAGGGCAAGTAAGATAAAAGAGAGGAAAGAAACATCCTTATTAACTGAAATAACAGAGGTAGAGGAAGATATTTCCACCAGGATCCCAATGGCGAAAGCACAATGACCAAGTTACTAACTGAAGTAACCAATTTATGCTTGAAATAACATGAGAGCTTCCACCGGGGTCCCATTGGCTGAAGTGTAATGACCAAGTTAAACTTGAGGCATGAGGGCTTCCACCGGGATCCCATTGGCCTTCCTTAGTTTTCTTAGCTTCACCACTGGAAACTAATATGTGTACTTTATCCACTTCATATGCATTGTTTGTAGTGAACCATGGTCCAAAAACAAAATCCACTTCAATAGTAACCATCATCCGATTCTCTTCTTCCATATTTGAAAACTCTTCAGTGGCCTACAATTCCACCTCCCTTTGGGTCTTAGATTCTGCTTTGTAAATAAAATCATCAACTTTCAAATCTGTAGAAATCTCAGCACGATTATCACATATGATATCAGGACATGAGTGACAATGAATATAATTATTGAAACTAATAAAATCAGAAAATTTATCACATAACTCATCATACTGTCTCTCCACTACCTTAGGAAGGGGTTCAAGAATACTTACCTTGGGGGCCTTAGAGTTTTGCCCCTCCTCACTTACCTCTTCAGGTTCTATTTCTTTCTCTTCAATGGCTTGTGGAGGAGAGGTGGGTTCATCTAACGTATTCCCACTGTGCAATGTGACAGCACTAGGATCTTCTTTCACATCCTCTTCGGATTGTAAGGGAAGTCTTCTAGAAATTAGGCTCGACATCTTGGTGGATTCTACGGCTAACTGCCCCAAAGAGTTTTGCAGGTCATCGCTTATGGCCTTTGTTTCATGCTGAAACTGAATGTTATTAGTGGCCATTTGCCTTATTAGCTCCTCCAATGAAGGTTCAGGTTGCCTAGGAGCTTGAACTTGCTGCTGCCCATAACTCAAGTTAGGAGGATCCCACCACCCTGGATAATATGTATTGGAGTAAGGGTTGTAATTGTCAGAAGGTTCAGAATATCCCCATACTACCTCTACCTCCTCATTTGTGTCTACTAGGAAAGTGGGACACAAATCAGTGGGAGGTCTAGATGATAAGCAAATCTCACAAGCATCCATGATCAATGGACATCAACACCTACAAACACTCCGAAAGAAAGAATCAAAAATTAAAAATAAAACAAAAACAGAGTAAAAATAGGAAATAAATCAATAGCGCAATTGGAAAATTAGTTCCACGGCAACGGCGCCAAAATTTAGTGTGGTGAGGAATGTGATTAAAAATAAATATAAAAAACAGTTGCCAAGTTCCACCAAAAATACAAAAACCTTGCAACTAGTTGTAGTAAGCAAGGGTCGATCCATAGAGAACCAATTCAATTAATACTATCAATCTAATTCCTAAATTAAACTCTGATGAAAAATAAACAGTTTAAAAGGGGGGTTTTGTTAATTAAAACTAACAAAAGAAATTAAACTTAAACCAAAGCAGTAAACAAAATTGAATTATCAAGTTAAAGATATTGGTTAAGAGATGGAATCCACCACTAGCTTTATATGATTATGCCAACTTACATACTCTTTATACCAACATGGTCAATTATGTTCTTATGCAATTGTGAGATAAATCCCTTGTTTTCCTTAAGTTTCGCTTAATTTAGCAACCGCTCAAATCAAACCCTAACCATTAGTTATTTGTAAAGCAACCGCTCTTACATCTCCCTAATGATTACATTAAAAATTAGAAAACCAATCACACTAAGGTCTAATCACACACCGGGATTAAATTACTTAGATAATATGTCTCACCAGTTTTACCACCGCAACCGCGCATAGCAATCCTAATTTTAGCACTCTCGAAATTTGGCAAGAATATAATGACCTTTATATTGATTTAAGAACAGAAACATATGAATAAAAATATAATTATATTGATATAAAGAAGTATGCAAGATTCACATAATCAAAACTAGAGTTTCATCTTCCCTTAACCAATCAAGGAGTTTAACCACACATGGCAAATTTAAAAACAGAAGAAGAATCAAAGAAAAACATTGTTCAGAACAAAAGAAGAAAAGAAGAACTAAAGATCAAACTAGTTTCCAAGGCTTGAGAGTGATTGATATTTGATCGCTCGAATCTGAGTCTCCAATCCTCAATCGAATCCTTCTCCTTCTTGGTCTTTATGTTTCTCTCAGTTTCCTTGATGGCTCTCTCTGTCCAGATCTCCTTTAGGGGCTTTAAGCAACCCTATTTATAGGTTTAGATCCCTAATTTCTTAATAGAATTCAAATTTAACTTTCTAGTGCGACAACACGGGCCGTGTCATATGACACGGCCCTACCCGTGTCTGAATCTAATGACAAAATTCTAACTAATCTCAAAGTCAGAGAAGAACACGGCCCAACCTGTGTCATTTGACACGGGCCATGTTATATGACATAGCCCGTGTTGTCCAAAAATAGGATTTGACCCATCTTGAAAAAGTAAGAGGAGCATACGGCCCACCCCGTGTCATATCACAATGACCGTGTCACTCACTTTCTTCATATGCGACCTTGATTTTTCATAAATGCCCTTCTTCCTTTGCTTCTAAGGGTAAAACTAATCTTCTTAAGTATTCATCTCTCTCCTCAAATGGTCATCAAGCTTGGTCTAATGCTAATGGACTCAAACACTCAAAGATATGCTGAAAAGTATAATTCATTTATGAGTGTTTAAAACCACATTTAGTATAGTTTCACAATAAACATCCAAAGACAACTCTAAATCAGAAACTTAGCTAAATGTCAACAATTGAACACATATGGAGTCCAATTAGATCAAACAAAAGACATTTAAAAACTGAAATTATTAACAAATCACTTACGTACACCAAGTAATATGTATAGCTACCATATATAGACTAAACCTAACCCAAGTCCAAAAACTTGAAGAGTAGGGTCCTGAACCTAATCTTCCTCTAGATCCTCTTCGGGATTCCTAATGGACAAATTCTCCAGTCGGGACATATCACTACAGACAGGAGTCCGAGCGGTCGACTCCTCGGAGTCTTCCCTAGAAGTGTTATAACGATTACTCCATAAGTCAATAATAGGCATAGAGAACCCTAAATAAACAGAAGCATTAACAGAAAATGTAGCAACCCCACGCTGGGTCCGATTGTGGAAATAAGCTTGCCCAAAATGGTTTAATATGTTAAGTTTTGATGATGACAAATACAAGACAAAAAGAATGATGCTTATGCTTGATAGATGTCAAATGCATCACAAAAGATTATTAATTATGTTACATAGATTTGCTTAATGAGATATATTGTATCATGCATAATTATGTATTTTATCTAAGTATATGTCACTTAATAATCATACAATAAGATATATGTAACATTTATCATATAATATATCTAATAATATTTTATATGAGTTATAAATGAATTAATATTAGATATGTCTATGAAAGTCTTGTATGCATGTTAGACTAATTAGAGTTATACATTTATGAATCATGCATATGAAAATATTGAGTTATGAATTTGGACTAACTATGTTTGGTTAAGTGAGCAATACTTTGTAGAATAGTCCAAGTATCAAGAGTGAGCATTGCAACAAGAAAGCAAAAGATCACAACTATGCTCAACTCAAGGAGAATGAAAATGAAAAGATGTTCCAAGTATTTGCAAGTCTTGAAGAGAAAATTTTCTTTGGAAGCTTGGATTACATCAAGAATTGATGGTAGCAAAAGATCAAGTCCAACATCTTCAAGAATAACTTATAGGACTTAGATCTTATGCAAAGGTAAATGAGGATCACACTAAACTCAAACAAGTTTTAAACATCTTTAAAAGTGTTTCTAAAATGTTTAAATGCCCAACAAACTATTTTTGAAAAGTTAGTCATGGTGGTAATTCATTTCTATGAAAAATAGCAAAGTTTGTGTTTTGCAAAACTGATCTTTAGTTACTTTTTTGATCATATCTTTTAAAATACTTTGAGTTTTACTCTGAAACTTGTTTCATATGAAAATAGACTCAAAGATCTTTCCAATTAGTGGTCAATCGCTTAAAACGGATAAGAAACAAAGAAGTTATGACCATTTAAAGTCAGTTTTCAAAACCAGAGTGGTTTATCCGAATAAGAGATGTGTTATTCGAATAACACACCTCTGAAAACTTCCCAAAACGTGTTTTTAAAGATTTATTCGAATAACAAATGTGTTATTCGAATAACACAACTCAGAAAAAGTTCCAGAACGTGTTTTTGATGATTTATTCGAATAACCAAAGTGTTATTCGAATAACATAAGTCTTATTCGAATAACAAAGTTACAGAAAACAGTGATATAAGTGGATTTATTCCAATAACAAATGTGTCATTCGAATAACACAATATTTTTTCGAATAACAGTGTTCTTATTCGAATAATACTTGCCCAGAAAACGTTCTCAGTGGCTATAAATGGCTAGTTTTCATAATAATTCATTTCCAAAATTTACCCAACGGCTCTAAATATTATTGGGCTATAAATACAAGTGTTTGGGCATAAAAGAAATGTTGGAGAACAATATGAAAATCACTCTTGAGCATTAAATTCATTTTTCACTCTCTATTTCTCCAAAACTCTATTTTGAGCTATAAGTGTGTGAATCCTTGATACCCATAGTGCTTCAATTTGTATTATCTACTCTTGAGAGAGTTTCTATCAATTCTATCCTCGTATTATCTAAAAGAGAGGGTGAGGTATCCCTCAAAATTATAAGGGTGAGGTATCCCTTGAAAATAGAGAGGCTTAAACACAAAGGGTGAGGTATCCCAAGGTGTGTTGAGTGCTCAAATTTGTAAAGGTCATCAAGCACCCGTAAAGCTTGAAGAATTGGAGACTCTAGCACAAGGGTAATGTATTCCAAGGTGTGAGGAGTGCTCTTATTTGTACAAAGGTTTTCTTAGCACCCGTGAAGTCTAGGAGATAGTGAAGAAAATCTCAAGTTAAGCTTGGGGACTGGATGTAGGCCATAAGTGGTTGGTGGCTGAACTAGGATAAATTCTTGAGTTTGATTTTCTCTTCCCTACACTCTTTAATTTTAGTATTTGGTGATATATATTTATCTATTGCATATCTTGATGTTTTGATTCTTACAACTTGATATTTAGCTTATTCACTTGAATCATCATATATCCCAAGTTATATTTGAGTAACCCTTAATAATTGTGCATTTGCTATACATATTCCTCTGCACTTATTAATTGAGTTTTTCAAAATGCATAATTTGTCAAAATTGCTTCAAAAATTACTCATCACCCAATTCACCCCCCCTCTTGGGTAATGGTTGCCATCGCTAGCAAGTGGTATCAGAGCTTCGTGCTTTATTAAAAGCTTAATCGCTTGGAGTTAAAGATCCTTATTTGTTTGGCAACCATTGAAAGCTTTTCAAAATGAATAGTTCTGAAATTAATAAACCACCATTCTTTGATGGTGTGAATTTCGTTTATTGGAAAGCAAGAATAGAAATTTATATGCAATCTATTGATATTGATTTGTGGGATATTGTGCTTGATGGATTTACTTGCAAATCAAAACAAACTTAGAATGGCTATGAAAAGAAATGCTTTTCTTTTAACATTAGAGCTATGCAAATTTTGAGATGTGGTTTAAATGATGATGCTTATGCTAAAATTAAGAATTGCTCTAGTGCTAAAGATATATGGGATGCTCTTGATTCTATCTATCTCGCTAATAATGATTTTGTGTATAAAGTTATATATAGAGAGCAAGAAGAGCAAAATCCTCTAGAGGAAGACAACATTGAAAAATGTCCTTAAGAACATGTTTAAAGCAAGAAGAGGATGAGGAATATGGTGATTCCCTTAAAGAGCCAAATATGCTAGAAATTGAGACTACTTCATATATGGCTACAAAGGATATTGAGGTAAACAATGGTAAACTATATTATAGTCCCTCCTATGATGAGATACAATGTGCATATGTTGAATTATATGATGGTTTGTTGAATTTAGAAAATAAAAATTTATCTTGTTTAGAAAACATTTGCTCCATTGAAAATGAAATTAAGATTTTGAAAAATGAATATTCTTTTCTTGATGAGAAAATGCCTTTGAAATATGAAACCTCAACTTCTTGTGAAAAATGCATTAATTTAGAAAATCAAGTTGAGAACTTATATTGTGAATTTGCCAAAGCTAATGATTCTATTTGCTTACAATCCATGGTTGTTGATAAGAATGAAATTAATGTTATTCTACATGGAATTTCAAGTAAGGCTTGTGGCAAAAATAACATAGAATGTAATAACAACCAAAGGCTCAAGTTTTTCAAAAATGATCTTCAAAGGACCAAGCCATCATTAAATTCAATTGTTTGTAATTTTTGTGGTCATTTAGGACATATTTCTCATTTGTGCAATTATAAAAAAAATTATTATATGAGAAATAATATGATGTGGGTTCCTAAAAGTCTTAAAGACTCTAATACTAACATTCAAGGACCCAAGATGAAGTAGGTACCAAAATGTTCACCTAGTACTTCAATTAAGCAGAAAATTTCTCAAAAGGATGGACTAATTAGTCAAAGGAAAGAGGAATCATCAAGGGGAATGCTTCCAAAGCCCATTGGTAGAAGTTTTGATCAAAGAACGAAGATGACTTCAACAAAAGCTTCTCAAGTACAAAATGTGGAACTTGCAAAGTTCAAAACACCAAAAGAGAAGCAATGAGTAAGGAAAATAGTTTCCTTGATTACCAAGGCCAAGGTATCAAATGTTTTTACCTCTTATACACATTCACTTATAAAGTCAATGAATTGGAGGTATATTCCTTGTAGGCCTTAGGTAAAGAGTAGAATCATGTGCACTTGGTAAAATTTGAATATTATGTTTAACACATGATTATATTTATTCTTGTTATACCTTTTGCTCACTATTTTGCATATTTCTTGATCATATGGTATTCTATGATTATGTATGCTTTCTATGCTTTAAATTGTCTATATATCATGAAAGTAAGCATACTATTGGCTATGTGTTTAATGACAATTGGTTATTTAAATGGTTTTACTCAATTTACATACTATGGAAAATTGATCCTTTACTAATTGATGCGTAAAACTGATTTTCATCAAATGATTTATTTGAATAAGAAGCCCATTATTTGAATAAAGCCTCACAATAATGCCTCGTTAATATTCCAAAATGTAAGCATTATTCAAATAAGGATCCCCCTATTTGAATATCACTTCACAGAAAGCGGTGCAATCATCTGATATCAACTGGTTATTCGAATAACTAACTAGTTATTCGAATAAAATATGACAGAGGCTAAAAAGCTTTTCTTGTTATTCGAATAACAAGTTATGTTATTCGAATAAAGCCTTCTAGAGGCTTTTAGGAAAATTGTGTTATTCGAATAACACATTATGTTATTCGAATAAAGGGTGACAGAAACTCATGACCTTTGAGCTACTACACTGTTATTCGAATAACAACAATGTTATTCGAATAAAGCCTGATAGAAAGACATTTGTGGTTGCTATGTTATTTGAATAACAGCACTGTTATTCGAATAAGGCTTGGCAGAAAGCTAAATCTGGTTGTTTTCATTTTGCCTTATTATCATTGAATTGCTATTGAATATCAAATTAGTGCTGAACTTAAATAAATATAATCAATGACTAACCTCTATGGATCCAAAATTGATGGATACCAAGAAAAATACTTTGAATTGTATTGTAGGATGATAACTACCTCAAGCAAGCATTTAAATGGAATAAGTTTATTCAACTAGAGGATAGTAAAGTTTAAAAGGATTCAACTTTTAAAGGAGTGCAAAGAATCTCTATTCCCTCATGAAAACTTGAGGCATGGAAGTTAGAGTCACCTACAAAAACTCAACTACTACACTTTTGGTGATATCAATCTCTTATCCTCATCTATGTTTTAAATTGAATATCATGTGATATTTGGATAAGTAAAAATTTGTTTTTATGCCTTAACATGTTTTAAGTTGTGCTTTTCTAGCATTATGTCTTGAAAGTATCTCTACATATGCTAACATGCTAGATATGCATACTTTTTTACTTAGAATGACATGCTATGGTAATATCTTTGTTATTAAGCTTATGATCAATTCTCTTTGTTTAAATATGTAAATTCACATTCTCAGAAGTCATTCTAATGCTTTCTCTTTGATGCCTAATTGTCTTATATACTCACTTGGAGATTGAAAAGTAAAATGTTACATGTCTTCTTGTTTGATATGTTAAATTTTGAAAACAAGTAAATGATTTCAAAAGTTATAGTTCCATGGCTTTTCAATTCTTTCATTACAATGTGGGACTTTTTGTTCTTGGCATGTGTGAGTACTAAAATTTCTTACTTGATATTACATGCCTAACATGACCATTGTTTGCCCCAAAATGCTTATATAAGTTTTGATGTTGATCATGTATTTCTTGATAAACTTGAATCATGCCTTAAAATGCTTAAATCATATTTATGGATTCAAGTGCATATGTGCTTCATGCATTCTTGTTAGAACTAACATTGCATGGTTAATAATGTGGTACATGTTTTACATTATATATCAATCTAAATTATGCTTGAATGAGACTCAATGATATTTGATGCTAACCTATGTTTTAGAAAAAAAATTTAGAGTTAGCTTTGCAAGTGTCTCTATGTGCTTCAAATATAGTCATCAAATATTAAAGTGTCAAGCATAAATGGATAAAGAGAAGAGTTGAATGAAGAGGGACATGAGGAGACTTTCTTCAAGTGCAATGGAATGAAATACTCAATGGAAGAAAGTACAAACTCAAAGGACCTATAAATGAAGAGCATTCTAAAGGAGCATCACTTTCTATCTAACCCAATAAGTATCTCTATCCCTAAACTATTGTAGTATTCTATGTTATGGATTATATGATACTTGTTGATAAATTGATCTTAAAAGATTAGATGCTTTCCTTAAATGAGAAGTATGTTTAGCATTGACAAAGTGCTTAATTGGATATTAACTTGCTAATTTTGTCATTGCATATAGGGTGGATGATATTAGTTCTATACAAGCTTTGATCCCTATAGCATATTTCATCAAGGTGAATGTTTGATATATATGATTCTCTTGATCTATGATTTTTTAGTGGTATAACACCTATGAGAATCATGCTCTTCTTTTGAAAAGATTTTCTTGGTTAATTAAAAAGTTTTTTTTAAGGCAAAATCTCCTATCATATTTGAAAGAAGCTTTTAGAGTTTTATATCCTTGAGAATCCTTTGAACTTATCTTAAGACCTTGAAAGTATTATCATCTCCTAATTGTCTTGAAAATTTAGAAATCATTGGATATATGCTATAAATGTAGTATTCTCTTCATTTGCTTTGAAAAGTCTTACTAAATCTTAAGAGAATACTTACAAAAGTTTCTAAATAAATCTTTTGAAATGCTCTATAGAGCCCATCTTAATACTTCAAAAGATAAGTCTTGTTCTTCAAAAGTGTTTTATCTTTTCAAGGCTTTTGTTTAATAAAAAAAAAGGAGATATACTTTTAAATGTTCATTTGACTTAAGTTTGATCACTTTCAAGGAATATGTGATTTTAATACAAAACCTCTCTACCCTTCTAAAATGCTTTTGAAAATATAATGTGATCTTATAAAATTCCTTTTAGGGGGAGAAAGTTTTAAAAATGTTTTTTGTTTGATAGATTAAGAATATGTACCTTTTGCCTTACTTTACTTTATGATAATGTGCTTACATGATTTTGGCATACATATTTCTCTTTATCTAACTTGTGCTTCAATAAGGGGGAGCTTATCTTACTTATCTTATATATCTTTCTTCCATGTCCTTGTTGATTAAAAATATATGCATGACTATGTTAAACTATTATATTTTGATAACATGCATATTTTGAGGGAGAGCCTAGCTCTTACATTGGTGCTTATATCTTTTGGCTTGCATCCTTACTTGATATGAAGTGTTTTATTGTTAATACTATCAACATATCAATAAAGATCATCTCTTATTCTCTTTTCCTTTATTAATGAAAAAAGGTAAATATTCTTAAACTTCATATCTTTTGATTCTTTCATTAAGAAATGATTGATATGTGACAAGTTGTATGATCTTTCATTTTAAAAACCTTAATTCAATGATCTTACATGAATATTTTGTATCTCCTATCAAGTGATATCAAGTGATACTTATTTATGATGTGGTATACAAGATATTATATGTTAGACATAATTTCTTAAGCGTATTGCTATCATATGCTAAATGTTGAAGTACCAAAATATGACAAGTGTTGCATGAATAATCTTTTATATCTTGAAAGCATGCTTGTTTCATCTCTCTGTTCTTGAATCATGTGTAAAATTTTAAAAAAAATGGGAGATAGTTATGCTTTGAATAACTTAAAGAAGTTTTTGATTTTGATGATCCTACTCTTTGTTTGACAACATGAGTTTTACCTATAGGAGGAGAAAATATTATATTTCTTTCCTAAGCCTTTTTGTTGATGTCAAATAGGGGGAGAGAAAATTGGAAAGAAAAATATATTCTTGTGCTTAATTGTTTAATATGCTTATATGAATATCTATTATTCTACTTTGTCTAACATATTTTTCTTTGGTGATTTGTCATCATCAAAAAGGGAGAGATTGTGGAAATAAGCTTGCCCCAAATGGTTTAATATGTTAAGTTTTGATGATGACAAATACATGACAAAAAGAATGATGCTTATGCTTGATGGATGTGCTTTATAGATGTCAAATGCATCACAAAAGATTATTGATTATGTTACATAGATTTGTTTAATGAGATATATTGTATCATGCATGATTATGTATTTTATCTAAGTATATTTCACTTAATAATCATACAATAAGATATATGTAACATTCATCATATAATATATCCAATAATATTTTATATGAGTTATAAATGAATTAATATTGGATATGTCTATGAAAGTATTGTATGCATGTTAGACTAACTAGAGTTATACATTTATGAATCATGCATATGAAAATATTGAGTTATGAATTTGGACTAACTATGTTTGGTTAAGTGAGTAATACTTTGTAGGATAGTCCAAGTACCAAGAGTGAGCATTGCAACAAGAAAGCAAAAGATCACAACTATGCTCAACTTAAGGAGAATGAAAATGAAAAGATGTTCCAAGCATTTGTAAGTCTTGAAGAGAATATTTTCTCTGGAAGCTTGGATTACATCAAGAATTGATGGTAGCAAAAGATCAAGTCCAACAACTTCAAGAATAACTTATAGGACTTAGATCTTATGTAAAGGTAAATGAGGATCACACTAAGCTCAAACAAGTTTTAAACATCTTTAAAAGTGTTTCTAAAATGTTTAAATGCCCAACAAACTATTTTTGGAAAGTTAGTCATGGTGGTAGTTCATTTCTATGAAAAATAACAAAGTTTGTGTTTTGTAAAACTGACCTTTGGTTACTCTTTTAATCATATCTTTTAAAATACTTTGAGTTTTACTCTGAAATTATTTCATATGAAAATAGACTCAAATATCTTTCCAATGAGTGGTCATTCGCTTAAAACGGATAAGAAACGAAGAAGTTGTGACCATTTAAAGTCAGTTTTCAAAACCAGAGTGGTTTATTCGAATAAGAGATGTGTTATTCGAATAACACACCTCTGAAAACTTCCCAGAACGTGTTTCTAAAGATTTATTCGAATAACAAATGTGTTATTCGAATAACATAACTCAGAAAAAGTTCCAGAACATGTTTTTGATGATTTATTCGAATAACCAAAGTGTTATTCGAATAACATAAGTCTTATTCGAATAACAAAGTTGCAGAAAATAGTGATATAAGTGGATTTATTCGAATAACAGTGTTCTTATTCGAATAACACTTTCCTAGAAAACGTTCTCAATGGCTATAAACGGTTAGTTTTCATAATAATTCATTTCCAAACTTTACCCAACGGCTCTAAATATTATTGGGCTATAAATATAAGTGTTTGGGTATCAAAGAAATGTTGGAGAACAATATGAAAATCACTCTTGAGCATTAAATTCGTTTTTCACTCTCTATTTCTCCAAAACTCTGTTTTGAGCTATAAGTGTGTGAATCCTTGATACCCATAGTGCTTCAATTTGTATTATCTACTCTTGAGAGAGTTTCTATCAATTCTATCCTTGTATTATCTAAAAGAGAGGTGAGGTATCCCTCAAAATTGTAAGGGTGAGGTATCCCTTGAAAATAGAGAGGCTCAAACACAAAGGGTGAGGTATCTCAAGGTGTGTTGAGTGCTCAAATTTGTAAAGGTCATCAAGCACCCGTAAAGCTTGAAGAATTGGAGGCTCTAGCACAAGGGTAAGGTATCCGAAGGTGTGAGGAGTGCTCTTATTTGTACAAAGGTTTTCCTAGCACCCGTGAAGTCTAGGAGATAGTGAAGAAAATCTCAAGTTAAGCTTAGGGACTGGATGTAGGCCATAAGTGGTTGGTGGCTGAACCAGGATAAATTCTTGAGTTTGATTTTCTTTTCCCTACACTCTTTAATTTCAGTATTTTGTGATATATATTTATCTATTGCATATCTTGATGTTTTGATTCTTACAACTTGATATTTAGCTTATTCACTTGAATCATCATATATCTCAAGTTATATTTGAGTAATCCTTAATAGTTGTGCATTTGCTATGCATGTTCCGCTGCACTTATTAATTGAGTTTTTCAAAATGCATAATTTGTCAAAATTGCTTTAAAATTACTCATCACCCAATTCACCCCCCTCTTGGGTAATGGTTGCCATGGCTAACACCGACTCCAAAGCAAAGTAACATCTCTAACATACTGAACGTGCCCCGTGTCCCAATGAACACGCCAAGCATCAGTGCCTTCAAGAAACTGTAGTCTAACAAAACCTAGCAGATCCCTCCTTGCCGCTATCGTAGTCTTCACAGACATAAGCATAAAACTGAAATAGACAGAACAATAATACAAAGAGGTGAGATCCTCTACATCAATACCATCATGGCAGCATAGAAACAATAATGGCAATAATGCCATTCACATACAACAATATCACAGAACAACAGGTATAATCATGTTATCAACTAATAGATAATCCAACAATGTATATCACAATATATGAATACTGACCATACCACAAAAATAAGCATACTGACTATGCCACAAAAATATGTACCCTGACTATACACATGCACAATGCACCCATTTCCTACTCCATGGAGCTAAACACAATTTTGGATAGAATGATCCAGAAGATATGTCAGTACGTCATTCGCCTCAATTCAAGTGCTATAATTTTTTATCACTGTATACATCATGGCTTGTACAAGACATTCTACACCAGATCGGGAATAAGAATAGTGTCTCGTCGAGATCGTCGGTACATTTATATCGGTTGTCACGGTAGAATAGTGCTAGTAATTGGCCACATGTGGAATTCTGCGCCCCGACGCCTCCAAGATCATTCATAGATCTTCACTACGCAATACGCACCCACACGAAGTTGTAATTCAACTCCTAGGCAACAATAGTCTTAACAAACACCGTCTGACAAATAATGCATGATTAATGACTCAATGCATATCACAAGTCATTACCGACTACAACCATACGTTGATATATCAGGGTCCAATACCTTAGCCCGACAGCAAATTATTGTATTTCTCATTTGCGTAACACTTTTATCGCATTTTCACAATCGTGTAACACTTTTGTTATGTTTTCAAATTGCGTAACAGTTTTCCAACATTTTCTCAATCGCATAAAGATTTTAAAATGTTTTCTTAATTGCATAGCTAAAAATCATCATTTTTAACTCGCGTGAGAGTTTTTCTACTATTTTCAATCGCATAAAACATTTTCTTAATATTCTAAGCTCAATTAAAAACTTGTCTCATTTAATATAAAATTTGGACTTTAATTCCAACATTTTCTCACTAATGCACCTCCAATTAATATTTCCAAACGTTTTCCACAAAAACTTAGATTTACTTTCATTAAATCAAAATATTACAAAAATCCTTCTCCATTACTCTTATTAAATAAGACACTTTAATTTTAAAACATCACTCTAACTTTGTTTCCATACTAAGGCCAAAAATCACTCTTTGTTCATAAAAAGTTTCTTAAATTAAAGTATTTGAAATTTCAACTATCCTTAAAATCTTTTCCATTGATATAACAAAAAATCATTACTTCTTAAATTATAGAATTATATTCATATTCTTTTTACTTGTAAATCCTTTAATCCTAATTTAGTTCCCAAATCATCTAAGTAATATTTTTTAACATTCTTTTCAAAACTTTCATTATCCTAATTCTAAAAAAATCTTTTCCATTTAACTTATCAAAAATCATCTTAAATAAAATACTTTAAGTCTCCAAATTACTTCTTCATCCAATTATCAAATACCATAGCCGAAAATCACTTTTTTAATTGATAATAAAATTTGTTCATTTCCATTTTTATTTTATAAACTATTGATTAAATTTCTTATCACTAAATCCTCTAGGTTAGCATTTAATAAACCATTTTTGCATTAGATTACCCATTTGTGGGCATAGAGGCCGTGAGCCTCATGGTCATTGGAACCAAAAATTGCTTTCCTTTCTATCACAATTATAGCATACACCATACTTAAAGCATTACAATCCTACTATAACAAGTTCATGCATAATATCAAAGCAATAAAATCACATAAGCTAAATAAATACAAACCACACAATTACACAAATATGGTGAATAAATCCTCACATGGATTCATCACCTTCGTACAAATTTCATGTCCCTCACCATCATAAGTGGTTGATGAGGTTAATCTCCCTCTTACCTTAGATGTAGCCTCCTTGCTTCTAGTAGGATCCATTGTGTCAACTTTCTCCACCAAGTAGCTCTTAGAAATCAAAGTAAATACAAATATATTAACATTTAAGGCTAGGGTAAGACAACCATAGA
Organism: Ormosia semicastrata; assembly: GCA_029884595.1. Classification (NCBI taxonomy): domain Eukaryota; kingdom Viridiplantae; phylum Streptophyta; class Magnoliopsida; order Fabales; family Fabaceae; genus Ormosia; species Ormosia semicastrata. The sequence continues at coordinate 34,055,643 of JAQQTO010000048.1, read as the reverse complement.
TCAAATACAGTCTTAAAATTTCAAGAATCAAATAAGAAATCAAGTTTCAAGAACTTTACCTTGGAACCCTAGATCTTGAATTCGAAAATCAAGCTTGAAAATGTTGAACTAAGTCTTGATCACAACATCAAAGTTGCTTAGAATGATGTTTAGAATCAAGTAGTATAGTTGGTTTGAATTATGAGAGGTTGGAAGGTAATTTTTGGGTAGTAAGGCCATGAGCTTTGAGAGAAAATGGAAGAGAGTTTTTGTGTTTTGCATGAAAAAGATGATAACTTTGAATTATGATTTTTGTCTCCTAAAGCCCTCATGGCCGTGAGATACAAGGTGAGAAGGAGTGATCATTTTGTTCACTACAACCCCTCACATCCATTGATTAAATCAAGGGTGGACATCCAAAGCTTCTCCTCTAAGCTTGTTTCTAATTAGTTATTCATAAAGATGTCATAACCATCATCTTTGACCAACCTAGATATTTTCCAAAATCCCAATGGACAAAAGCTACTGCTATTTATTGTCTAATGGATAATAACATTACCCAATGGATAATAGAATGGAACAAAAATACAATAACATTATCCAATGGATAATAGAATGGAACAAAAACTCAGATAAAGAAAATTTTTGAAAACTGTATCAAGTTTCGGGTTTAGTAAGTTTCCCCAGCCCCGCATTAACAGTCCAAAACTTTCTGATCCAAAAAAAAATTTTATGTTTTCGAACCCGCCTCGAACACATGTATTGTCCAGAATAACATTAAAATAATCAAAATAAATTAAAAATTCTTAAAAATTCACAAATATTATAAAACTCATATATATCAAGAAAAATAAAAAAAATCGGGGTGTTACAGTTTATAGTAGATAACAACTAATGGTACAATAACGTGTACAAATGATTGAAGTTAATAGTCTATAAGATCAGAAACTTCACCACACAATACACCCTTTTAAAGATATCAGCAGTTTTTAGGTTCAGGCAGTCTCTTGGAATTTGACAGCAAATACAAAAATATGCATAACTTTAACTTTAGAGCTCTAATTCATATGGGGTTTGTTGCATTGGAAAGCTAGGACATTATACTATAGTGTTTCAAAATTTCCAAATTTTTAAGTAACATGTTTGGCCCCAGTTTCCATTTAAAGCTTGGTGAGATTCTGCAGAAGTTGGAATTTGATAGCAGATACAAAAAAATGCATAAACGTAGGGATTTGAGTGTGCAGTGGCAAGTCGAGGCATACATAGATCATCATGAATGAGGCGGACTATTGGTTGTGCGGTAGCAATAAGGTGTAATTACCCATGTTGCTTACTGGACTAATTCAAAATTTAGGTCTAATTCGTAGAGCCAATTTTATGATTCTATAAACTGGACCTGCTATAAAAAAAAAAGCTTGAGTTATTCAAATTCCATGACTCAGGTTTGATCGGCTTGAGAAGAGTAGAATGGTATAGATTAAATGAGTATTTGGTACACATCAACTGTGTCTATAACACTAATTCTTTGAATGATTTTTCTTTTAAAATGTACTTGCTTTATTTGCAAATATTGAATCATGGTATATATATATATATATATATATATATAAATGAATCATGATATATTATAATGTCAATCATGCAAAGTAAATTTATTTAACTATTAATAATTCAAAGGTAATAATTTTTTTTTTATATTTTATATATCATATTGGATGATAATATTCTAGAATAGTATAAAATTTATTATTGATTAAGTATTAATTAATAATTTATTATGAAAAGTTATATGCTGGAGATAGAAATCTAAGGTACAAAACGTGCAGTGGCTTTGTGAAGGACATAAGAATATGGCTAAAGTATAACCATTTTTTAAAGTAAATCATAGGGCAACCTACAAAAAAGTTTAGATATGAATATGTCTAATTAATATGTTAATTTTCTACCCCTCAACTATATTTCAGTGTACCATTTCCTCCCAATTAAATAGTTTGTTTGTTTCATGTTTCTTTAAGTATCTTTATCCATCATTTATCTATGGCTTTAATCTTGTAGGTTGCTGCTTCCTTCTCTTATCAACAACTATCTCATTTTCAGTCTCCTTTCTATTGTCATGAATTGAAGGATATGGTAAGAGAGATCTTCTTTAGAGATGTTCTTTAGTTTTCATTTTTAAGTCCCCATTCTGGCATGCCCTTATTTTATATATCTCATATTATTTTAGATATGGATAAAAGTTAGATTTTAAAGCCACAAACTACACCCGAATATATGGAAAGGCTGTTGAAATTTTTAGACTTTGCATTTGCCAATGCAAAGTCTGATAATAGGATAAAGTGTCCTTGTTCTCACTGTGGGTTTAGACTATTTCAAACTAGAGAAGATGTGTACGACCACTTGCTTTTAAGACCTTTTCTAGTAGGTTACACTATTTGGTTATTACATGGTGAGACTAATGCAGGAGAAACTTCTTGTTGTAGACAAGAAATGCAATATACTAAAGCTCGTGAAGATCTAATGTAAGACATGATTCATGATGCTTTCAACTTCTCTAGACAACATGCTAACAAAGAACATTCCACATCGCATGGACCAATAAATGAAGGTGAAGGAAGGATACCACATTTACATGATTGTCTAAGTGATAAAGCTAAAGAGTTTTATGAGTTGGTTAGAGATGGAAAACAAGATATGTATAAAGGATGCTCAAAGTACTCAAAATTATCTTTTTTAGTGAAATTGTATCACCTTAAGTGCATTTGTGGGATTAGTGACAAGGCCATGTCAATGGTAATAGAGTTATTGCATGATGCTTTTGAGCATGCAAAGATCCCCGAATCATTATATGAGGCCAAGAAAACCATAAAAAAAACTTGGTCTTAGTTATAAGAAGATACTTGCATGTCCAAATGATTACATGTTATATCGGGGATCAGATAAAAGGAGACAAGAATGCAAGCGATATGGCACATCTAGATGGAAGCCAAAGACTAAGAAAAATTCTTCTAATGAGCCTAAAGTTGATAAAAACAAAAAACTGCAACCTGCAAAGGTGCTTCATTATTTCCCTCTGATACCACGATTATAAATATTGTTCATGTCTAGTAAGACATCTGCTGATATGAGATGGCATGATGTTGATCATAATAAAGATGGCTTCTTGAGGCATTTGAGAGACGCTGAGTGTAACACCCTTGTGGGGATGCCACATTTATGAATGTAATGAAATAAAATAAAATAAAACTCTTACCCAAGTTATAAAACATTTGATACTTATATAAAATTTGCGGAATATTTTTTTTTTCTTTTTATAATTATAACATTAAATAAAGTAACACGAAACACAAGATATAACAAACATAAACTCACCATAATATACATATGATTCTCTTTTAGTACAAACATAATTTACAACTACATGTATTTAATAAAACAAGAAAGATTTGACACAAAGCTAAAACATATCTTGCCCAAGTGCATCCCAAGAGATAACAAACCCTCCGATGAATCACCATCCGTCACCTCCAGAATAACCATCGAAAAGTGTGCATCTATGAGATCTCCCAGCACTTCGGACACGAGTCCGAGCTGTCGACTCGCTACTCAACTCACTAGGCGCGTGAAAAACTCCCTGCCAATAGCGCCTAATGGTTAAAGGTAACTCTAAATGAAGATAAAGCATAGTAGTGAATATGACCTCCCGTCATACTCCCTACATAGGGACACATCAATCGTCCCACATACGCTCGTCTCCTCGGTCGGCATGCATACGCCATGCCTCGGAACCTCCATGGAACTCCGGTCGCACGAACCCGAAGAATCCCGGCAGGGTGCCATGACCTCAAGATCGGTCTTGACGATCGGTATGATCTCTTGGTTCCTCCTCCTCGTATAAATCGCTTTGACCAATGCTCGTCAGTCTTGTACCTCAAGAGGCTGATCCTCCTCTACCTCAAACTCTTTACGGAAGTAACACAGTAATATCGAGAAAACATATAGAGAGGTGAGACAATCTACACCATTACCCGCATGGCAATAAAGAAAACGACAGTACAAACAATTATCACAACAGTACATATATTAAGCAATATACAACAATAATACATAACACAATATCATGCATAATATATTAAAGCAATAAACCATATAATTTATCACAGATTATAATAAACAGTAATATGCAGATAATGCATGAACATTAAAATGCAGATGATGAATGATACACACACTGACTCGTTCCTACTCCATGGAGCTAAACACGGATATCTGAGAGAATGATCCGAATAGAAACTAATAATACTTTATGGCAATGCCCAACCAAGCTATTGCACTTGTCAACACGTCGTGTCTATAGCCCACAGATCAAAACATCGTGTAGCAAGACACATCCAAACATCGTGTACCACAGGCATAGTACTTATTAATCTCCTCAAGATCTTGACTAAGAATAGTGCTCGTCAAGATCATTAGTGTGTTGCCCGTTACCACGGCCCAGAGAGAGCAACCCACTTTGTCCGCGTGTGGAATTCTCCGCACACTAATGCCTCCAAGTTCATAAATGAACCACACTACGCTTATCACACCAAATACGGTGTAATTAAGCCTCGTCAATCAATCACCAATTATAACCTAAATTGGCACAACACCTAAACATGAGCTAAAATTACGAAATACCCCTATTATCCAAATTTTACCATATTTTACGAGAAATTACCAAAATACCCCTAGTCACCAAAAAACAAAGTATAGTACGTCCCACTGACAAGACTACACTATAACATGTCCGGGTCCACCACTTTGGCCCGACAGCAAAACTTACAGTATTGTTCAATCGCGTAGGATTTTTATCGCATTTTCACAATCTCGACGTTTTCACAAACGTTTTTAAATCGCATAAAGATATTTTGACGTTTTTAAACATCGTAAAATTGTTTTTGAATCATTTTCTCAATCACGTAGGATTTTTAATTCATTTTCTTAACCGAATAGCTTAAAATTGTTATTTTTAATATGTGTAAAACTATATCTAGTACTTTTAAAATACGTAATGTATTTTCCTTGTGTTCTAAATATAGTATGGAATCTTTTCATTTTATGCGTTTGATTTTAATAAATTTCGGCAGCATTTTGCCTATAAAATCAGTATAAGGTATTTTTAACGTTTTCCTCTAAATATAGTTTATTTTATTTTTACCCTATAATTTCACTTTAAAATTTACTAACGCTTCAAAATTTATAGTATGAGCTCTACGTTAGTACTTTTCAAGTGTATGATTAATTTCTTACTTAAACTAAATTCTGCTAAGTTAAAATTCTAGAACAGAATTAATTCCTTTGATTTTCTCAATGATTCTTTGGAATCGATTTATGTTATAAAATAATTATCTAACCTATCTTAGTAAATAAAATGGCATGTTGGCCAAATCAAAGTAAAATGGCATTTGATTATACACTAAATGGCATTTTGGCCACAATTAACCTAAACCATTTTTAACTTTGATTATTTTACTTAAATTCCTTGAATCAGTTATTTAGAAAATTGCTGAGAACATTTTGGTTCTCTTTTTGGATGTAAGTAGTGAGCCTCATAGTGTGTTCTTTGGAACACTCATGCATTTCGTACATGTTATTCACATCCTACTTAAATAAATACACAATTATAATTACATACAATTATGTAATCACATATAAAACACATACAATATTTTTTAAGCCATAATCATGCATAGCAAAAATAATAAAAACTATAATCATGCATAGCAAATTAAAATCACAATTATTAAAGCATTTTAAACAATCAAAAACAATAAAATCACAAATAAACCATACAACCGAATCCTTATGGATTCTACACACAAACACAATCCATTTTCTCATCACCACTTAGGGTTGATGAGATTAAATCTCCCTCTTACCTCTTGTAGACAAAACAATCGGTAAGATTCCTTCCTTTCCTCCAAATTTAGTGTGACCTCCAATAAAATTCCTAAAATTCTCAAATAATTAGCAAATACACATACAAGGTACAAAATAAAAACCATGGAACAAACATGGTTAGAAAAATCAGAATTTAAATTTTGAACCATAGAAATCAAACTTACCCTTAAGGAAGTAAGCAAGAAGTGAGATTTTGAGCAAGTTAGAGTAGGAATTTGGGAAAAGTTTGTGAATGAAAGATGCTTAGAATGGTATTTGGGTTCAAGAAATGTGATGATCTAAAATTATGAAGGCCTTGGTGTGGTTGGATGAGGGCTGGCGAAATAGAGAGAAAATGGAAGAGAAATGTTTGCTTGAGCTTTTGATATTTTAGAGAGAGAAGTGAATAGCCAAAATGTGATAAAGATGAAAAACTAAAGTGAAGAGTAAATGAAGAGTGCAGCAGCAGCCGTGAGTGGCCTTTAGGTGAGCTTGAGTGAGTGAATTTGCTTGGTAAAAATATCACAAATGTGTTCACACTAGCTAGCACATGGCCTAGTCATGTTGGATCCTTCTTGAACCTTGTAGAACCAAGCCCACTAAGCCTCCTTGCTGCCCAAAAACCGTGCTCACTCTCCCCTCCATAATGTCTTAATTGTCCTCCAATTACACCTAATTATATGTTAGTTAATTAGGCAATTAGTTAGGTTAATTATCCTAACCATTCTTAATTAACATACTACTAATATAACTAATTAATTTAGTATATATTAACATATATTATAACCTTTAATTAATATTAGTATATCTAATTAGTAATTAGATTATAATTAATTCATAACTAAGCTAGTTCACTTAGTATGCTAATTAAGTAATTAGATTAGTTTAATTAATCTTAATTAGGTTACTAACCATTTTCAAGCCTACAATTGTTGACTAAATCCTAACCCTTGGTTCATCTTTAATTCCTAACCATTGATTAGATCTAGGGTAGATATCACTTGATCAAAAACCTATCATTCTAATCTCACCATTGATTAGATCAATGGCTTAGATTAAAGGCTTCATCATTAAGTTTTCATCCAACGGTCCAAATGAAAACACATGCTCCCTTAGGTGTCCAATTCCTATTGGTTTAGAAAGTCAAGCCTACCTTTGTTGACTTGCTCTCATTGGTTAGAAATTGTACAGTCAGCACAGTTGACTGTTTTTCCTACACGCGGGTCCCACAGCATTTTTAAAGATCTGTGGTCAAACCGAAGCGATTTTTCTTGTTTTTGAGAGACAATAGGTATTGTAATATAAAATAATATTATAAAAATATAAAATTATTTTATTACACATTAAATCCAAAAAATTACGCTATTAATTTATATATCAATCAATTGGGTTTAGTAAGATCCCCTACTCCATTAATTAAAATAAGATTTATCCGGCCAGAAAATTTTTATTTTCTTAGGTCGGAGCAAATCACATACAACATTCAAGTACACTCACGGAATAGTCAAATTAAATTTACTGTTCACAGAATTCACAAAACAGTACAAATCGGGACTATATTGTAATTATCCCAAAAGTTAGGGTGTTACAACTCTCCCCTACTAATAAGAATTTCGTCCCCGAAATTCATCATACATCAAACAATTGAGGGTATTGCTCCTTCATCCTATCCTCTAATTCCCATGTAGCATCTCCTGTTACATCATTCCACACTACTTTCACCAATTCAATCATCTTCCCTCGAAGCTGTTTCACTCTCCTGTCCTCAATTCTAACAGGAAGTGTCTCGTACGTCAAATTATCTTTTAGCTGTACCTCATCAGGTTGTATCACGTGAGTTGGATCGGGAATGTATTTCCTCAACTGAGACACATGAAATACATTATGGAGATTGGATAGAAAAGTCGGTAAAGCTATTTGATATGCTACAGGACCAATCCGACGAATAATCTGATAAGGTCCTATAAACTTAGGTGTAAGCTTTCTTGATTTAAGAACTCTTCCGACACCCGTCGTAGGCGTAACTCGCAAGAATACGTGATCGCCTTCCTCAAATTCCAAGGGTCGTCTACGTTTATCAGCATAGCTCTTCTGTCGGCTCTGAGTCATTCGCATCTTTTCTTGTATCATTTTCACCTTTTCTGTAGTCTGCTGCACAAGATCAGGACCAATAGTCATACTCTCTCCATCCTGATACCAACACAAAGGTGTTCGGCATCGTCGTCCATAAAGTGCTTCATAGGGCGCCATTCCTATGCTCGAATGAAAACTATTGTTGTAGGTGAATTCTATCAAAGACAGAAATTCATCCCAACTTCCTTCTTTGTTCTAACACACAAGCACGCAATGATCTTCCAACGACTGAATCGTTCTCTCTGTCTGACCATCAGTCTGCGGATGGTATGCAGAACTCAATCGCAATTTAGTCCCCATAGCTTCTTGCAAACTTTGCCAGAGTCTTGATGTAAACCTCGGATCTCTATCAGATACTATACTTGCAGGCACACCATGAAGTCTAACAATTTCGTCGATATATATCTGGGTTAAGCGTTCCAATGGATACTTAATATTGATTGGCAAGAAATGCGCTGATTTCGTAAGCCTATCAACTATAACCCATATCGAATCATAACCTTTCCTCGTCTTCGGAAATCCAGTAACGAAATCCATCGAAATACTATCCCATTTCCACTCTGGAATAGTCAAAGGTTGTAACATACCAGCAGGTCTTTGGTGTTCCACCTTTGCCTTCTGACAGACAAGACAAGACTCCACACGTTCAGCTACATCTCTCTTCATTCTTGGCCACCAAAACAGTCGCTTCAAGTCTTGATACATCTTCGTCATCCCCGGATGCATACTCAAATTACTTGTATGAGCTTCATCCAAAATTGCTCTCTTGAGTTCGGGATCATCAGGTATACAAACTCTTCCTTGGAACCTCATGATTCCATCAGATCCTTCCTCCACCGTTGCTTTATGACCTTGCTTCAACAATTCTTTCTCGTTCTGTAAAAATGCATCTACATCTTGTTTCTCCTTTATTATCTCCAACAAGTCATTCAAGACCACAACTCTACTTAAACGAATCTTTCCAGGTACCAATTCTATTGATAACCATAGATCTCTGAATTGCTTCATCAACTCCTCCTCTTTAATCATCATAGTAGAAACACTTACTACTTTTCTGCTTAAGGCATCAGCCACCACATTCGCTTTTCCTGGATGGTATTGAAGCTGAAAATCATAGTCCTTCAAAAATTCCAACCATCGCCTCTGTCTCATATTCAATTCTCTCTGATCAAACAAGTATTTTAAGCTCTTGTGATCACTAAAGACATTGAATATAGCTCCATACAGAAAATGCCTCCACACTTTCAACGCAAAAACTACTGCAGCTAGCTCCAAATCATGCGTTGGGTAGTTCCTCTCATGAACCTTTAATTGTCTTGAAGCATAAGCTACCACATTCCGATTTTGCATCAACACACATCCTAACCCCTGATAAGATGCATCACAATACACCTCAAAAGATTTGTTAGGATCCGGCAAAATTAACACTGGTGCAGTCGTTAATCTTTTCTTCAGTTCTTGAAAACTCGCTTCACGTTCCTCCGTCCAATCGAAAGCTTGACTCTTCCTCGTGAGTTGTGTAAGTGGTCCAGCTATCTTGGAAAAACCTTCAATAAATCTTCTGTAATATCCGGCTAATCCAACAAAACTTCGAACCTCAGTCACAGTCTTAGGCCTTTCCCACTGTAAAACAGTCTCCACCTTCGATGGGTCTACCGCAATACCTTCCTTGGAAATTACGTGACCTAAAAATTGAACTTCATCCAACCAAAACTCGCACTTTGACAACTTCGCAAATAGCTTCTTCTCCTTCAAAATCTGAGAACTATACTGGAGATGTTCAAAGATGCTCTTCTCGACTTTGAGAATAGATCAGAATGTCATCGATGAAGACAACGACAAATCTGTCTAAGTATGGACGAAAAATCCTATTCATATAGTCCATGAATATCGCAGGAGCATTCGTCACTCCGAACGGCATTACTTGATACTCATAATGTCCATAACGAGTTCGGAAAGCTGTTTTGGGTACATCATCGGCCTTGACACGAATCTGATGATAACCTGATCGCAGATCTATCTTAGAGAATACAACGGCTCCCTTCAATTGATCCATCAAGTCATCAATCCTCGGTAGTGGGTACTTGTTCTTTATAGTCACCTTGTTCAGCTGTCGATAATCTACACAAAGACGCGAAGTTCCATCCTTCTTTTTGACTAGTAACACTGGTGCTCCCCATGGTGAAACACTAGGTCGCACAAACTGCTTCTCCAACAGTTCCTCCAATTGCTTCTTCAACTCTGCCAACTCTACAGGTGACATTCGGTAAGGTGCAATCGAAATAGGACCGGCTCCGGTACTAAGTCGATAGAGAATTCGATCTCCCTTCCTGGCAAACCAGGTACATCGTCAGGAAAAATCTCTGAAACTCATTGACGACGGAATAGTGCTCACATCCTTCTCAAACTTGACTTCCAAAGAAGACAAAGAAACATAAACCCTTGAGCTCCATCCTCAACAATGACTTGACTTTTACGAGAGGTCAAGAATCCAGAACTTTCTTCCTTAGGAAAAACTATGGCCTTACTCGCACAGTCTATAAGGATATGGTTAGAAGATAACCAATCCATTCCTAATATTATGTCTATCTCAACAAGAGGTAAACAAATCAAGTTGACCGAAAACTTACGATCCTTTATGACAATAGGACAATTCATGCATATCTTGGATGTAACAACGGGCTTGGCGTCGGTGTAGAAACAACCAATTGAAAACTCGAGAAGACACAGGCGGTTTCAAACGTTCCACACAATCATATGCAATAAATGAGTGTGTTGCACCCGAATCATATAGCAAAGTCGGTGATTACCTTCAATGACACCTTCTCCTTGTATAAAGATCCTCGGATCGAGAAGCTTCGGTTCCTTGGTCATTGTATACACTCGCCCTCCGGATCTTGGTCGAGTAGCACGGACATTCCTCACTGCAGCTTCCTCTCGCCGTGTGTACAATCCCTTGAAATATGTCCAGGCTTTTTGCATTTAAAACAGATCGTTCCTCTTATCGGACAATCAGTAGATAGATGGCCTTTCTTGCCACATTTGAAACAGTCGGCGTAAATGCCACATTCGATTAGCTTGATTTCCACCAAAACTTCCCCCAACGGATGGACGTTGAGGTTGACTCCCGACGGTCTCGCATAAGGCTTCCTCCGAAACCTACCACCACTGCTACTACTTCCTCTTTGGAACCTAGTCGGCCCAAAATTACGATTCCTTTGATCTCGGGACGGCTCCAATGCCTCGAGTCTTCGACAAGTGTCTATCAACACAGAAACTCCTTCATTCTCATCGGTAGCACTGCACGTCTCAACTCCATTCTTAACCCATCCTCAAACTTCACGGCACCTCCATACCTCATCTGTTTGGTTCGGAAATACCTCGAGAATTGTGACAAACTCTCAAATTTTGCAAAGATACTCTCCAACAGCATACTCCCTTGACGCAGACCAAGAAATTCCATTTCCTTGGCATGTCGAGCAGTACCGGGAAAGTACTTCTCCAGAAATACTTCACAAAACACCTCCCAGGTGATCTCAGCTCCTTCAGCTCGCAACACTTGGCGCGTATTTCTCCACCAATGCTCAACATCTCCTCTCAACATATATACAAAGATATGTTACCTTCTTATTTTCTGCGCACCCCCCATTCCTTCGAATATTCGTTCCAAGTCTTGAATCCAAAGACTTGCCTTTTCAGTCGAACTCGCCTCTAAACTGTGGCGGATTGTTGCGTCGAACTCGATAAATTCAAAGCATCGCGATCATATCTTGATGTTGAGTCGCTCTTTGATTTTGCTGATTTTGTTGAGCAATCACTGCCATTTGTCAATAGCCTCAAAGAATGAAGAACCATTGGATCCACATTAGGTGCCACGTTTGCACGCCTTCCTCTTCCTCCGGACATCTTCTTTCTTCAACAAGATAAAATAATGTCGATGTAACCTTTCGGAAACAAATCACGAGATTCACACAACACAAGCAAAAACAGACCTAACCACAACCCCAAAAGACTCTAACTTGGGCTCTGATACCAACTAATGTAACACCCTTGTGGGGATGCCACATTTATGAATGTAATGAAATAAAATAAAATAAAACTCTTACCCAAGTTATAAAACATTTGATACTTATATAAAATTTGCGGAATATTTTTTTTTTCTTTTTATAATTATAACATTAAATAAAGTAACACGAAACACAAGATATAACAAACATAAACTCACCATAATATACATATGATTCTCTTTTAGTACAAACATAATTTACAACTACATGTATTTAATAAAACAAGAAAGATTTGACACAAAGCTAAAACATATCTTGCCCAAGCATCCCAAGAGATAACAAACCCTCCGATGAATCACCATCCGTCACCTCCAGAATAACCATCGAAAAGTGTGCATCTATGAGATCTCCCAGCACTTCGGACACGAGTCCGAGCTGTCGACTCGCTACTCAACTCACTAGGCACGTGAAAAACTCCCCGCCAATAGCGCCTAATGGTTAAAGGTAACTCTAAATGAAGATAAAGCATAGTAGTGAATATGACCTCCCCGTCATACTCCCTACATAGGGACACGATCAATCGTCCCACATACGCTATCGTCCCTCGGTCGGCATGCATACGCCATGCCTCGAACCTCCATGGAACTCCGGTCGCACGAACCCGAAGAATCCCGGCAAGTGCCATGACCTCAAGATCGATCTTGACGATCGGTATGATCTCTTGGTTCCTCCTCCTCGTATAAATCGCCCGACCGTTGCTCGTCAGTCTTGTACCTCAAGAGGCGATCCTCCTCTACCTCAAACTCTTTACTAAGTAACACGTAATATCGAGAAAACATATAGAGAGGTGAGACAATCTACACCATTACCCGCATGGCAATAAAGAAAACGACAAGATAAACAATTATCACAACAAGACATATATTAAGCAATATACAACAATAATACATAACACAATATCATGCATAATATATTAAAGCAATAAACCATATAATTTATCACAGATTATAATAAACGATAATATGCGATAATGCATGAACATTAAAATGCGATGATGAATGATACACACACTGACTCGTTCCTACTCCATGGAGCTAAACACGGATATCTGAGAGAATGATCCGAATAGAAACTAATAATACTTTATGGCTGCCCAACCAAGCTATTGCACTGTCAACACGTCGTGTCTATAGCCCACAGTCCAAAACATCGTGTAGCAAGACACAGTCCAAACATCGTGTACCACGGGCATAGTACTTATTAATCTCCTCAAGATCTTGACTAAGAATAGTGCTTCGTCAAGATCATTAGTGTGTTGCCCGTTACCACGGCCCAGAGGAGCAACCCACTGTCCGCATGTGGAATTCTCCGCACACTAATGCCTCCAAGTTCATAAATGAACCACACTACGCTTATCACACCAAATACGGTGTAATTACCTCGTCAATCAATCACCAATTATAACCTAAATTGGCACAACACCCTAAACATGAGCTAAAATTACAGAAATACCCCTATTATCCAAATTTTACCATATTTTACGAGAAATTACCAAAATACCCCTAGTCACCAAAAACAAAGTATAGTACGTCCCACCTGACAGTACTACACTATAACATGTCTGGGTCCACCACTTTGGCCCGACAGCAAAACTTACAGTATTGTTCAATCGCGTAGGATTTTTATCGCATTTTCACAATCTCGACGTTTTCACAAACGTTTTTAAATCGCATAAAGATATTTTGACGTTTTTAAACATCGTAAAATTGTTTTTGAATCATTTTCTCAATCACGTAGGATTTTTAATTCATTTTCTTAACCGAATAGCTTAAAATTGTTATTTTTAATATGTGTAAAACTATATCTAGTACTTTTAAAATACGTAATGTATTTTCCTTGTGTTCTAAATATAGTATGGAATCTTTTCATTTTATGCGTTTGATTTTAATAAATTTCTAGTGACATTTTGCCTATAAAATCAAGATAAGGTATTTTTAACGTTTTCCTCTAAATATAGTTTATTTTATTTTTACCCTATAATTTCACTTTAAAATTTACTAACGCGCTTCAAAATTTATAGTATGAGCTCTACGTTAGTACTTTTCAAGTGTATGATTAATTTCTTACTTAAACTAAATTTCTGCTAAGTTAAAATTCTAGAACAAATTAATTCCTTTGATTTTCTCAATGATTCTTTGGAATCGATTTATGTTATAAAATAATTATCTAACCTATCTTAGTAAATAAAATGGCATGTTGGCCAAATCAAAGTAAAATGGCATTTGATTATACACTAAATGGCATTTTGGCCACAATTAACCTAAACCATTTTTAACTTTGATTATTTTACTTAAATTCCTTGAATCAGTTATTTAGAAAATTGTCTTTGAGAACATTTTGGTTCTCTTTTTGGATGTAAGGTAGTGAGCCTCATAGTGTGTTCTTTGGAACACTCATGCATTTCGTACATGTTATTCACATCCTACTTAAATAAATACACAATTATAATTACATACAATTATGTAATCACATATAAAACACATACAATATTTTTTAAGCCATAATCATGCATAGCAAAAATAATAAAAACTATAATCATGCATAGCAAATTAAAATCACAATTATTAAAGCATTTTAAACAATCAAAAACAATAAAATCACAAATAAACCATACAACCGAATCCTTATGGATTCTACACACAAACACAATCCATTTTCTCATCACCACTTAGGGTTGATGAGATTAAATCTCCCTCTTACCTCTTGTAGACAAAACAATCGGTAAGATTCCTTCCTTTCCTCCAAATTTCGTGTGACCTCCAATAAAATTCCTAAAATTCTCAAATAATTAGCAAATACACATACAAGGTACAAAATAAGGAAACCATGGAACAAACATGGTTAGAAAAATCAAATTTAAATTTTGAACCATAGAAATCAAACTTACCCTTAAGGAAGTAAGCAAGAAGTGAGATTTTGAGCAAGTTAGAGTAGGAATTTGGGAAAAGTTTGTGAATGAAAGATGCTTAGAATGGTATTTGGGTTCAAGAAATGTGATGATCTAAAATTATGAAGGCCTTGGTGTGGTTGGATGAGGGCTGGCCGAAATAGAGAGAGAAAATGGAAGAGAAATGTTTGCTTGAGCTTTTGATATTTTAGAGAGAGAAGTGAATAGCCAAAATGTGATAAAGATGAAAAACTAAAGTGAAGAGTAAATGAAGAGTGCAGCAGCCGTGAGTGGCCTTTAGGTGAGCTTGAGTGAGTGAATTTGCTTGGTAAAAATATCACAAATGTGTTCACACTAGCTAGCACATGGCCTAGTCATGTTGGATCCTTCTTGAACCTTGTAGAACCAAGCCCACTAAGCCTCCTTGCTGCCCAAAAACCGTGCTCACTCTCCCTCCATAATGTCTTAATTGTCCTCCAATTACACCTAATTATATGTTAGTTAATTAGGCAATTAGTTAGGTTAATTATCCTAACCATTCTTAATTAACATACTACTAATATAACTAATTAATTTAGTATATATTAACATATATTATAACCTTTAATTAATATTAGTATATCTAATTAGTAATTAGATTATAATTAATTCATAACTAAGCTAGTTCACTTAGTATGCTAATTAAGTAATTAGATTAGTTTAATTAATCTTAATTAGGTTACTAACCATTTTCAAGCCTACAATTGTTGACTAAATCCTAACCCTTGGTTCATCTTTAATTCTAACCATTGATTAGATCTAGGGTAGATATCACTTGATCAAAAACCTATCATTCTAATCTCACCATTGATTAGATCAATGGCTTAGATTAAAGGCTTCATCATTAAGTTTTCATCCAACGGTCCAAATGAAAACACATGCTCCCTTAGGTGTCCAATTCCTATTGGTTTAGAAAGTCAAGCCTACCTTTGTTGACTTGCTCTCATTGGTTAGAAATTGTACAAATCAAGACACAGCTTGACTGCTTTTTTCCTACACGCGGTCCCACAACACTTTTAAAGATCTGTGGTCAAACCGAAGCGATTTTTACTTGTTTTTGAGACGTTAGAGGTAATCTGTAATATAAAATAATATTATAAAAATATAAAATTATTTTATTACACACTTAAATCCGAAAAATTACGCTATTAATTTATATATCAATCAGAATTGGGTTTAGTAAGATCCCCCAGCTCCAATTAATTAAAATAAGATTTATCCGGCCAGAAAATTTTTATTTTCTTAGGTCGGAGCAAATCACATACAACATTCAAGTACACTCACGGAATAGTCAAATTAAATTTACTGTTCACAGAATTCACAAAACAGTACAAATCGGGACTATATTGTAATTATCCCAAAAGTTAGGGTGTTACACTGAGGCATGGAAAATATTTGACTCCACATTTCTTGACTTTTCTTTGGATGCACGTAATGTTCGCCTTGCCTTAGCTAGTGATGGGTTCAATCCTTTCGGAAACATGAGCACTAATTATAGCATTTGGCATGTGGTTCTCATTCCATACAACACCCCTCCTTGGAAATGTATGAAACAAACTTCTTTTATTCTCTCAATGATCATTCTAGGTAAGTGAATGCCAGGGAATGACATTGATGTTTACTTACAACCTTTGATCGATGAGCTAAAGAAGTTGTGGGATGATGTCGAAACCTTTGATGCTTTATCAAATGAAACTTTTAAAATGCAAGCAGCGTTGATGTGGACAATTAGTGATTTTCTAAGATATGGGACCTTATCTGGGTGGAACACGTATAGTAAGCTTACTTATCTCACATATAACATTGATGCTGAACCTTGTCGACTTCATCAAAGTAGAAAGTGGTGCTTTATGGGCCATCGTCATTTTCTAAATATTGTTCACAGGTTTAGATTGGACAAGGTCCAATTTGATGGTAAGGTTGACAAAAGAAACCCATTTGTACAATTATTAGGCTCAAACATTTTAAGACAAGTTAAGAATATTCGAGTTTCATTTGAAAAGACACCAGAGGTTAAAGTTAGAGGGAAAAAAGGACGTGGGTAGCAAAATACCCAAGGAGTGATTCACATTGGAGAAAGAAGAGTATATTCTTTGA
This sequence comes from Ormosia semicastrata, assembly GCA_029884595.1. Taxonomy (NCBI): domain Eukaryota; kingdom Viridiplantae; phylum Streptophyta; class Magnoliopsida; order Fabales; family Fabaceae; genus Ormosia; species Ormosia semicastrata. The sequence goes on along the minus strand of JAQQTO010000048.1, from coordinate 34,038,525 downwards.
ACTTCTATATTAAGAGTTTAACTCATTGCATCATAATCTTCATATAATGCATATTGAGAAAAATGTGTGTGACAATGTAATATACACTTTGCTTAATGAAAATGGAAAGTTAAAAGATCACCTTAATGCTCGAAAAGACCTACAATCAATGGGCATAAGATCTGATCTTTGGCCATATGAGAATGTAAAATATCCTCTTGTTATTTTTACTATGTCAAATGCACAGAAGGACACATTTCTTAGGACTTTAAAGAATGTGGTTGTTCCAGATGGTTACTCAAGCAACATTTCTAGATGTGATGATTTGGAGCAATGTAAGTTATTTGGGTTGAAAAGTCATGATTCTCATATTCTTATGGAGCAACTACTACCAATATCATTGAGGAATGCGATGCTTGGCTTAGTGTCTACAGTTTTAATCGATTTTTTTTTATTCTTTCGACAATTATATGGTAAAGTGTTGAATCTTGAGGATCTTGATAACCTCCAAAATTAAATTATTTTCACTTTATGTCATTTACAAATATTCCCTCCATCTTTTTCACAGTAATGGTTCACTTAGTTGTTCATTTAGTTAATGAAGTGAAACATAGTGGCCCGGTGCATTATCGATGGATGTATCCTATAGAAAGGTAAACTTAATATACTAAATTCTTTATTCATTTTCTTTAGCTATATAAATTACATTACCTGAATCAATAATCTTTTCATCATAAATGTACTTAGGGCATTTGAAGTTTTATGTTCATAATAAGGCACAACCAAAAGGCTCTTTCGCTGAAGTTTACTTGGCCGATGAAATTCTGACCTTTTGTTCAAGATATTTGGAAGATGTTGAGACAAGAATCAATCGGCCAGTGCGTGTTGATGATCAACCTGATGATGTGGAATATCATGAAAAGGACATTATGTTCCAAAAGTTGGTGGACCAGTAGTGAGTTTTTCATATTTTAAATTGACACTGATGGAGAAGCGACAAGCACATCATTATGTGTTAGTTGATTGTGCAGCAGTAGACCTGTTCCTCTAGTAAGTAGATCATAAAAAATTACACAAATCTCATTATAATTTAACAATTCTACTCCATATTGTGTTAAATTAATTTCTACATATAGGGAATTCAGGATAGACAAAAAGAAGGTTAAGGAGTCATACACGGTTACAATCTGAGAAAGATAAAGTTGTACACAAAGAATTTGTTAGTTGGTTTCAAAAACGAGTAAGTGGAAGTTATATTATCATCTTTCTTCCTATTTAAATGTTTAATCAAACATGTAACTAATATGATTCATTCTTGATGTTATATTATGAATGAAGTCAATGAACACTCAAATGAAATTATGTGGCTTGCACCTGGACTACTTGACCAAGCCAAATGATTTAGTGCATACAATGTGAATGGATTTAAATTCAGAACTCTAAGATGAAAGCATGGGTTGAAAACTCAAAATAGTGGAGTGTTTGATACATTTGATACTAGAAGTTATGCAAGCAACTATGACAATAATATGATGATTGGAGGTGTTTCGTATTACAAAAAATTGGTGGACATAATTGAGTTGAACTACAACAGTCAATTCACAGTTACCTTGTTCAAAAGCCAATGGGCTAATATCATTATTGATAGAGGCATCAAAAAAGATGAGTTGGGCTTTACTTGTATTAAATTTTCCCGTTTGATACATCTTAGTGACCGAGAAGATCATGAGCCGTATATATTGGCATTGGAGGCCAAACTTGTATATTATTTTGATGATGAAATGGAAAAAGAATGGAGTGTTGTTGTCCATCTAAAACCAAGAGATTTGTATGACATAGGAGAAGATAATGATGAAGAGCCAATTTGTGATATTGTTTCTTCTCTGCAATAAGACTTGGATAAGTGGTTTCAAGATGGCAATCAAGATTTACGATTGATAAGGGATGATATAGTAGATGAACCTATAATAAATGCTAATATTGACAATATCGATGCGGCTGAGGATTTTGATTAATTTTTATTTGTTGCAGTTAGGTATTTATGTACTTGGTTAGTTTTAATTTCTTAACATTGAATTGCATATGTTTTATAATATACATATCAATTTTATATTTCTATTATTTATTGACTACTAGTTAATAATATTTCTTTGAATATAATGCTTATTGACTATTGTTTTGATAATATTTATTTATTTTAAAGTCTAACTTGGTTACAGAGTTGTAGCAATGCTTAGGACTAAACGCTTCAAGGCTTCACCACCTGTTACATATGGTACTGCTCATTTTGTGCCACCGACTCATAGTGGTGCCTGTTCTATACCATCGACTCATAGTGGACCTCGTTTTGTACCACCAACTCATAGTGGATCTCGTTCTGTACCACCGACTCATAGTGGTGCCCGTTCTGTACCATCGACTCATAGCGAAGCTGGTTTTGTACCACCGAATTATAGTGGAGCTCATTCTAGGCCATAGACTTATATTGGATCTCGCTCTGGGCCACATTCAGATGGTAGTGCCCATTCTGTGCCATTGACTCATAGTGGAGCTCATTCTGGGCCATCCTCGAATACCTATGTTATGCCATCCACTTATTCATCTGAGCCTGAGCTTGAGTCTGAGTATACTGATTCGTTTGATGAGTCTGAGGATGATCTTATTCCTATAACTGGTGAGATAGTTATTGGCAGTCGTAAGAATAATAACTATTGGATCATCAATGTTATTGGTAAGAATCATAGCTCTTATATTTTTATTTGATTGATAACTATATGTATTTTAAATATTACAATTCTTATTTTAGATGAAGATGGCACCATCGAAGAAGGACGATTGAAGGTGCAAGATATTTGGTCCCTATAGGTAAAGAGGTTATAATCACATGCAATAAACTTGGTCAACCCATAGATGATGCAGATGGCCTTTTGGGTGGCTTCTTGGGAGATTTAGGATCTAATTATTCTAAGTTTCCCATATGTTATGTCTCTTGGTGTAAGGTTCCAAGTACATATGAGGAGAAAGTGTATGATGATATTATAAAGGTACTTATAAATTATATATTTGTATTTTATGATTTGTATGACTTAGTTACTAATATCTTTTCTTATGCAGAAAAAATTTCATATAGAGGATAGTCGATTGAAGGGATATATCATGAAAAGTATTTGGAAGAAGTGGAAAGATACCAGGCATAATATGTTTCATCAATTTTTTGATAAAACATTGACTATGGAGGAAAATGTTGCAAGATGCCCTAATGTAATTGATCCCGACCATTAGACATGGTTTATTGAATATCGCAATGATAGGAAAACAAAGGCAACATATCCAAAACAAACATGGTCATTTAATGTCAAATGATCTAATCAGTTTATAATTGTGTTGTTGTTAATGCAAGCACAGGAGATACACAAAAATAATACTGAAAATTGAAAGAAGCAATTACACCACACACTGGTGGTTCAAAAAGCATACTTAGGAGAAAAGCTGAAGAGGTTATTAATGTTGAAGCTCTTTGATTTTTATATTTGATTTTTTATCTTATTTAATTTTTGAGTATATGATTGTGATAATAATGATATAGGAATGGCAACGTGGGAGCCGCATTAGTAGAGAAGAGATGTGGACTATAGTACACAAGCAAAAATACGGTTCTTATGTCAATGATGAGGCCAAAATTGTTGGTGTAAGTAATTTAAGAAATTGATGTTGCCTAATTTTTTTTATTAATATTTTACCCAATGTATAAATTTAAACTGTAATGGCTGAAATATTATATGTTTGTAGGAGATAATTATGAATATTGAGCAACAAGATGACGCATCACAACAAATTTCACAAGATGATTCACTTGCTCGGGTTTTAGGAAAGGAGCACTCTGGCCGAGTTCGTGGTGTGGGTTTTGGGCCATCTCTTACTAAAATATTTGGCTACACAGCTCATCAGTTTAGTGGAATATTTTTAACTCTACTAATTCAAACAAAGGTGGATGAGATGAAGTTGGAGTTGGAAGCTAAGAAATTAAAGGTGTAGAAGCTTGAATCAGTGTGGAAACTGAGAGATTGAGAAGGCAAGCATTTGAAGGTGCTATAACAAGATATTTACTTCAACAAGGAGGGGATTTGCCTACCGAGTTGGCCGCTATGGTTAAGGAAATGGTATGTATTTTAAATTTTATGATATCATTGTAAAAAGTGAAGTATGATCCTACTATGTTTTGCTTGATTTTGACTGAGAGCTTTGGAGATATTCTTAATGCTTGAGTGACCAAATATTACTTGTTTGATGAAAAGTTTAAGTCATGGATTATATAGAACTTGTTTATGTTCCCATTGGTCTTTTTTAATTCTCTTCTTGATTGTGATATGTTAAGGTATTTTCTAAAATGTTTGCATTTGGTTTTAGAATTATAGGATAAATCCTATTTGCACATCAGATCATGATTTATTTCATTGCTTTGTTCAGTGCTACATCTAAAATTTATTGGGAATGTTTAGTCAACTATACTTGCTATGTGAATAGTATGTGAGTTAGATTGCTAAAAGAAGGGGAGTAAGTTAAATAGATCTTAAATACTGAGATTCCTAATACTTTATAATTTTTTTGGAAACCTTCATAATGTTGTATTTGGACAAACTTTGTTTATGTAGAAAAGTTAACCCAACCTTCCACGATGATGTTGTCTTCATTGTGTTGCGGTATTTGGAATTAGGTCAACTCATGGTGTGTTTGTTTTAAAATTCATGGTACTTTTATCGAATGCATATAAGTCATAGTTTATTTATATTTTCAGGCTTCAGATAAAGGAAGTAGACCAATTTCACCAAGTGCTAGACCATCTTCCTCAACAAGTCATGATGCTTAAATTGGACATGATTCTAATCAGAGTGAAAAGTGAATGTCTCATGATAGAAAAATGATTTACTATTGCTGTATTCTTCATATATTATTTTGCTTGTAATGGATTTTAGTTTGTTTATTTGGTTTGTACTTGATTTTACTTTACTTGTGTAATGGATTTTGTTTGGCAAATTAATATATTTGTTGAAAGTTTAAATATTTTATAATTTCATTTGAATATGTTAATTGGTTGTAATATAAAATAGGTTGAAATGTAATAAAATTGGCGTGCCAACAAAGTTATGAAAATAAAACTAATTTCAAATAAACAATAATAGCAGGGATTACAAACTGCCACAAAAAAAAGACGTAACCTATTTTTAAATTTTAGCAGCGATTTCCAAACCGCGGTTATAAATATATATTAAAAGAAAACAAAATTTTAGCTGCGGTCACAAACTTCCATTAAAAAATGTTAGCTATTTTTTCAAATTTAGTGGCGGTTCAAAACTACCTCTATAAATAAATAATAATAAAATGTACAATTTTAACGGCGGTTAAAACCACAGCTAAAATTGACAAAAACCGCAGCTAAAATACCGCTATAAAAACCACCACAAAAAAATAATAGCAGCGGTTATTCCAACGGTTGGGTCAAATCACCGTGAAATGGTTTAAGGACCCCTGTATCAAATGGTTCCAAACTACCACTATATTTTTTTGTGGCAGTTGTTATTTTTTTTCATAAATTTGAACCACCATTAATCATTATTATTTTTGTAGTGTGTATATATATATTATATGTTGGCCAAAAACGATATAATTAAATTAAAATGTGTTGGTAACATTCATCTTATAAATTATTAAGGTGAGTCTATGTATACGACATGCCAAATCCCATATCTACCCAAATGAAAGTAATAGAAAATATTGAAATGTCAATAAGTATTAATAAAGAACTACAAACAGTTTAATATTTACCTTTCAAGCCATTCAAAAATGAAGTTGTCACAGCCCTGTATTATTAATGTATGCCCTAGAGGCTGATACATTTGTCTGTATTTACATACATTCTATTATGCTAATTTTAATATATGAAGCATTTCATTTATTGTATTCTTTTTTAATAAACATACTAAAGTCCTTAGAATAGTAAGTTTGATGTCATAGGATATCAAATGGTTGACTTGATCGTGAGATCCTATTGGATAAAATTAGAACACTATTCTTAAATGTCCCTAGTTAAGTATTATTGTTAATTAGGATAACAATAATGCATTGAGACTAGTATATACGTAAACTGATGACCACATCTCATAGGTCATGGATATGAGATATCAAGTCTTCATATGGGTACATATTAGAGTAATGATGTACTGGACTGACCTGCCATGAGAATGCTACATGGATCATTACGTGAGTGTCATAAGCGATTCTCATAGTGACAATGATGTCTGTGGTCCTTTGACCTGAAATCACTACGATTCCTACATGAGGAGTTGTGTGTTCTAATGCCATTAAACGTCATCTGTAACAAGGTGATTATAAAGTTAGTTATTGGATATACCGTGAATCATGCAGAAAGATGTGAGTGACCTAGATGGGATTTGTCACTCCTACATCATAGGAGTGATATCTTCGGGCCCCCTGATTGAGTGAGACTGCGAAATGCATGACCATGCTTAAATGAGTCAATATGAGATATTGATTTCATTTTTTGTTACAAAGTCTACTTGAGTATCAGGAAACGAATGATAAGACTATACAAGGGTGATGCATTCCATGCCTTGTGTTCAATCTAGATATCTTGACAAAGGGACTAAATGACACAGAAACATTAGTCACAGAAAGGTTATGTCAAATGACTGACATTCTCATTACTTGGGTAGCAACGATGTGTTGCTAGATACCGCTCACTGCTTGTAATATTAAAATGGGATTTTAATATTACTGCCAACGTAATGAGAACCTACAGGGTCACACACATAAAGCAGACTAAAATTGGAGTAATAGATCCAAGTTGGACTCGGATTTAAATGTGGGCCAGACTCATAACAGATGAGTCTAGGGTTACACAGCTTACCTTGCTATTGCTCACACACACTTAAGTCAGTCACTATTATAAATAGTACTGCTAAGGGGGCTACTAAGACATACATTACAGAACCCTAGCCGCACCTACAGAAAAGTGAGTGATGACAGGTTTCTTCTCTTCTCTTCACAGCTAGCACTATGTGAGAGGCGTGAGACTCCTTTTTGTGAACATTAGACGTTCGTAAGTCTATTCGTGTAGATACCACAGAGACATCATCGCTGGTATGGTGCTGATGATTCACGTCACTTCCTTTAATCACGCTTCAAGAGGTAAACATTTTTAAAACTCGGATTATGGCTTTTTCATATGGATCCTTGGTGGGAATTCTGTTTTCCGTTATGTGATGTATCCGTGGTTCCCAACATGTACATCTATTAACATTTAGCATACAATTTGCTTACAATAGCCTTGTACAATTTTCTTATTTTTTTATCTGTATGATTGCAAACTCAAAAAAAAAATCTGACAATGAAAGCTAATAAATTAAATTGTTCCAAGTATACACTCTTAACTATCTATACATAATTATAGGGACTATAAGTTACACATGTACAAACTTAATATTACCTATATAAATAAATCATAGTGTTATTTAAAATTAGCTCCTTTTTCTACAATTTTGATTTATTTTTTGCAACACTAAAATATTAAAAAATATATATAATGTCATTAGACTCAGTAAATTTCCAAAATATCTATTGTTCTTAAGTAGAACTAGAGGGTGTCTGAGAAGGCACGTGCACGGTGGATTCGTCTTTTCGCAGCTGCTGCCCAGCGATTTGGGGGGGTTGGGTACCTGCAATGGGACTCCAATGCTCAAGTTAGGCAATGAATAAGTAAGGTTTTCATCGAAGATTATCTCTCTCTGTTAGAATGACCTGGCCTGATATTTATAGAGCAAGCGCAGGGTACTTGTAGAATCTACGTGAGGTACAGGTCCATTAAGATCGTGGCCTGACGGGGGGTGCTTCCATCCCAAGATCGTTCAGGCAGAGCCATGACAGAGGGTGCCTCCCTCTCACGATCGTTCAGGCAGATCCCTAAAATTTTGGAATGTTGCGTTAGTGGCCACTTGTTGTTGCAGGCAGTTATGGTCTCCATACCCTAAGGGTCATGATTGGCAATTATCAGGATCAGCGTAGACCTAAAGAATGCTGATATGGCCCACAATTGAAGCCTAAGGTCGAATTGCCTAAACGGGGTGCTTATGGTGGAGGTGGTATACGTGCCGAGTCGATCCCATCGGACAGGATCCCGGATCACAGTCCAGAACAGTTGCCCCATCTTGACACTTGAGTTGAAAAATTAAGTGTTAAGATACCGAAACCTGGATGGGATCTGTGGTGCTTTGTTAGATGCAGGATCCATTCGGCCTGATATCCATTATTGGGGAGTACCTCTGGGGTCGGTATGTACTACTGTCCCGTCATCCGAGGTGTGTCCTTTTGCCCCCATATAGGGTTTCACAGGGTCTTTGTGTAACGCCCCCCTTTTTCGGGAGGAGGACATCACACCAAACGTACAAAATTCAAAAGAAAACTATTATTAAGACCCGATTTATTTTATCTATAGGTATTAGCCTGCTTATCAATGGAGTATCCTAACTTAGCCATTTTCTTCTAATTATATATATATATATTTTGTAAGTGAAAAACCATAAACTTAGCAGAACATAGCATAAAGATCAAACCATACATTTATACAAAAGATACATACCATATATATGTTTAGTTATATAACATAAGTCATTAAATACATCAATAGTTCGTAAAATAAAGCAGAAAATTTACATGTCCCAAAAGGTTATACATACAGCCACCAAGGCTACAAAAAGTATCATGCCCCTAACGACTACTGAGAAGGAACCTCAGAGGGGTCCTCCTCAGGTTCCTCCATAGGATCTTCCTCAGAAGAGGAAATCCTCACAGGAGCAACAGATTCACAAGTAGGGGCTTGTGCAGAAGATAAGAACGAATCCTTGTGTGGGATATACTCACGGTCGCCCCACACCTCACGCATCGACATGTAGAACTCCAGCCGTACAGAAACGTCATAAGATAAGATAGGTGGATCATATTGACCCCAAGCCAAAGATACAGTCATTTCTCCCATGTAGACGAAGCGCTCGGTGAGCAAGTAGACGTGCCAACAGTCAATGCCTCCGTGCAACCTCAGTCTAGCATACCCTAGAAAGCCTCGACGGGATGCCATAGCCAAACAGAAGACTAACTCGTCCCAAAACCAAGAAACTTAGGCCCTTCCTCACCTCGATCTTTTAAGATACAAAAATGTAAATAGAATAGCCGGATACAGAAAAGAGGTGAGATGTTCAACATCAATACTAATTATGGCAGTAAAAAATTAGAAACAGCGCAGGACACCATACAACATAGAAAACATAATTAAACAGCATCAAGAGTCAGATGATAAGTAATTTAATAATACAAATAGTCATAACATCATTAAAAGAAATAGTTCCATAATTATATATATATATTTATGCCAAATAAATATATTGACAGACTATGCACATGCAAAAGGTACCAGAATCCTACTCCATGGAGCTAGACACAACATCAGAGAGAATGATCAAGGAGACATATCTATAACTTGGCTACCGTGGCCAATAGTGCTATAATTTATCAATCTATCAACGTGCACATCAAGGCATTGTACAAGACATTCTACACCAGATCGTGATATAGGACAGTGTCTCGATCCGGATTGTCGATGCGTTTGCATTGGTCTATCCCACGGCATAGAAGAGTTACCAACTGTCCATTGTGAGATACCCACACCCCGACGCCCACAAGGTCAACAAGTGACCTACACTAGTCTATTCACACCTGCACATAGGTGTGATTCATCTCCTAGGCATACAGCCTTTCAACAGAGTCCAACAAACTTTCACAATGCATGATAACTCGATGCACAGATATATAGAATTTCAATAATAAAATGACTTGTCCATAATTTCATGCCACATTAGGCTTAATCAATTATCAACAATCCTTGGTCCCCCTTATGGACCCACAACAAGTCATTGTCCAATTCTCAAGAAGAAAACATACTTTTCCTATCAAGCCTCTCTAAGGGAAATCCTCTAGTATTTTTCGATCAACCTTTATTACTCTTAATTAAATAAGTCCTTTCCTTTGTTTTAGATCAAACTCACTTAAATAAATCATTTTTAAGTTCCTCACAACCTCACCCACACTCATGTTCTTTCTTTGTCCAAAAATCACTCTAAGCTATAGGATAAAGTTTTATTTTTTATTCTTTCCTTATTATGAATTCCTAATTAAGTGTCTACTCATTTAAGTAACTAAGTTTTTAACTTGATACAAAAGTTTCACATTGAGTGCCCAATGAGGTAGTGAGCCTCCAAGGAACTAAGAATCCAACAATTTTCCATCATTTCCCTAACACGACCTTGTCCCTTAACATGGCCTGCCTAATACGACCGTGTCCCCAAACACGGCCTGGGCTGTGTTCTCCTCTGTAAGGACAGAAAAGACCCAATCTAATCCACTCAATGACACGGCCTATGTCTCCAAACACGGCCTGCCTAACATGGTCGTGTCCCCAAACACGGCCTGGGTCGTGTACTCCTCTGACCTATGAAGTATATGGCATTGTGTTTTTTAGAAAGAAACACGCCCTGGGCCGTGTCAAACAACACAGCCTGTGTATTTACACCAGAATGTGTTTCCATTTACACATTCAAGCATTCAAGCATTCTAAACCCATCGAGTCACACAATAACAAGTATTAGAGTCATACAACACAACTAATCACAACATTATCAAGAATCACACAACAAAGTAAGAAATCCACACATGGATTCCTCACCATCAATACAAAAACTTGATCCTCACCACCAAGATAGGTTGAAGAGAATGATCTCCCTCTTACCTCAAGAGACAACAAAAGAAAACAAGCTTCTTGAAACCTCCTTGTGATTTTTGTCCACCACCACTAACAAAACCTTAGGATAGTCAAACTCACCCAATCAACAACCAAAGCTTGAAAAGAGCAGTCCTTGATCACAAAGGTGACCAAGGATCATGAAAATGAGAAGAGAAAAGATGAAAGACAAGGGCTTTACCTCAAAGCTTCATGTTTTAGGGCTTGGTAGAAAATGATAAAGATAGAGGAATCAAGAGATGATTACAAAAGATAAAAGCTTCAAGATGATGAAAGGAGTCAAGATTCTAGGTTGGCTTGAGCAAACAAGATTGAGTGGCCATAAATGGTGTTGGAGCCATGAGAGTGGAGAGAAAATGGAGAAGAAGAAGTGTGAGAGAGAAAAGAAAAAGTGGGAGAAAGAAAAGTGATATTTTGTTTGAAATGGAAAATGTGATAGGAAGTGAAAAAGATGATGACTTTTGGTCATCTTCTCCCCCCCCCCCCAAAAACTGTGGGGTCACAATGGGAGGAGAGAGGAAATATGAAGCTTCCTTGAGAGGCTTCACACACTTTTTGAGAAAATGAAGGGTGATGTTATGGTGGTGATGTCATTTTGGTGATGTCATTAAAGTGCACTCTAGAAAAGACGACTAACACTCTACTAGACTTATTATCCATTGGACAAAAGTTACAGTTAGCAAAACAGTATTTATCGTCCAACAGATAATAAAACATACCACGATTTTATTTATCATATAAAATCTTGAAAAATGAAAACTTCATAAACTATGTCCGGCCTCAGGTTTAGTAAGATCCCCCATCGATCTTACCACAGTCCAAAGTTTTTCGACCTCGAAAAAAAATTATTTTTCTAGCCCCGCTTAGTGCGCACGTAAATCAAGAAAAATATTAAAATAATCAAACAATTCAAATAATTCTAGAAAAAAATTTAAAAAATCATAAATATTAGAAAATAAATATATATCATAAAACAGGTAATTTTCGGGGTGGTACACTTTATTTCTTCGTGCGCCTTGCCAGAAAGTGCTAAGTCCTTTTGGGAAACAATCATTTTGACTTTATTGGGAATTAACGATCTTTTAAAAGAGATATAAATTCCATGACGTTTCCCAGCTGCATGCTTCCCCATCGTCCAATCGAGAAAGATGAGCATTAAAGTGCTGCTTACCTTGCGTGATCGGTACATTTGCATTGGATCCAATTAGAATACTTTATTTCCCCTATAAATAGGGAATGTTTGTACTGAAGCTGGCACTCCTTCCATTGCATTCTTTCTACTTTATGACTTTGCTTGAGAGTGTGACCTCTTCTTCATACAATGGCTCTATGTGTGTTTCGTTTTTATTCAGGGAGGGTTTTGGCCTTTGCGAAAGCTATAATGTTCTTGTTTTTTCCAAAGTAACTGAAGTTGTTTTGCCCTTTTGCAAGTGATTTTTCCGGTGGGTGATTTTCTTTCTCAGCGTAATAATGGCAGGCAATTTTCTTCCCCAGCGTATGTGATGTGGTTGCTTGTTTGGTATTTCACTGGGGAGATTTGTGCCACCTGTCGTGTTGGACAGAGGTACTCAAAGCCAAGGCTTACACTTTCTCCTCCTTTTCGAGAGCCTGGGGGGTGTCTCATCCTCCGAGGGTGCTTGAAAAGGTGAGAATGATTATTAGAACTGCTCTTGGAGCAACTTGGGGTGTTCAAGAAACTGGTCAAGGCTCTAGTGGAATGAATTCTTCATGAAAGGTCGCGCCTCGTCCAACGAAAGATAGTGCATCCCAGCCTTTATTATCATTGTGGATAAGGCAATGCAGAAGATTTGGCGTCGATTTCGGGGTCATGATTCCGGTTTGCCAAGGTTCTTCAAAGCCAATCCACTTTTTCAAGAGGTCGGGGCTGGTCCTAGAGAAGCCGTGGTGGCGGCAGTGACTCTAGATGTCGTGATGTTAGGGTCAGCTTCGAAGGAAATGTGGATGTGACATGGTCTGCGATACCAGTGATGTTTGTTCCTTCCTCTGGGATCTTTAATTGTTGCTCTTTCCTTATACATTCCATGTCTCAATATTTTATTTTCCCTTTTTTTTCTCGAGACGATGTATGAAATGAGAATAAATCAATAAAAATTCTTTTCTTTTGAATTTTTGTCTTGTATTTTCTTTTCTTCTTTTCTTCTTTTCTTTTCGTTGTACATAGTCATTTGTCTTTGACCAGGGTAAGTCCAGCGCTTACTCTGGAGTAACGCCGTCATGCCCCCAGCTTGGTGCTTGGCTTGAAAAGTCAAAGTGGCAAGCTCTAAACCTTTCATACGGGGCCTTTCGTGTTGGTTTTTCCTCGATTATCGTCATCCATGCTGAAACTCTTAAACCTGAAATGGTTACCCCGATTTAAGCCAGGGTTCAGAGCAAATTTTCTGGACTTAGCCTTCGGAGGTTTTGTGACATTTGAGTTACTGCACGACTGTCTCTTCAACTGCCTCTACAGCTGTGTAGGCCACGTGGGACGTTTTGAGTGGGTGGACGTGCCTAGAGCTCTATGCGCCATGATGAGCATTTTTTGAATTACGGGGTTATAGGGACTACAATGGTCCCTATCCATTTTAGCTTTTATAAATGGGGGTTGAGGGTGTGTTGCTGTCACCTATTTCTAAGCACCTTTTCTGGAAACTTCGTGTGGCAGAGTGCCGCGGTTCGTGAGTGTTTTCCACCCATTCTCAAGCTTCTTGATCAGTTTCAACATTTTGTTCAAGGTAAATTTTTTCCTCAGCTTTTATTGATGCTTTCTTTTTCTGATTGCCTTCTGCTAATACTAAGTAACAACCCCTTTACGAAGTAGAGTTAGGATTTCTGAACTTCTCCTAGCCCTTTGAGAATTCCATCTCCGCCGCGCCGTGCACGGCGGAGGTGTCCTTCTAAAATTTTGAATTTTGGAGGGGAAGGAGGCTGGTATATGGGTGTGAATTGCTTCGTACGTCCCTAAGGTTCGTGAACCAGTGAAGGAAGATCCAATCAAAATTTGTTGTGGCCTAGGGTTAGTGTACCCATAGGTAAGGGACAATGTCTGGGAACATCTCTCTAAATTTTCTTCCTAGGCCGTCCTCCAACAGTCACTGGATTACCTTCATCTAACAAATGAGAAGGCACGAGATAATGAGTTCTAGGTCATGTGCCCGAAGTAGAACGAGAATGTGTGCTCGAGTCGGGAAGCAGGCTCGTACTTCATGTTTCTGTACAAACCTTTTTTTGTTAAGTTAGGACTGCGACTTCCCTTCTTGGATTTTTAGGTTGACATTCTCCGGACCCTACGTGTGGCCTCGACCCAGGTTCACCCTAACTGCTGGGGCTATATTATAGCCTTTGAAAGGTTTTGTCGGATCATGGGGTTGCAGTACTCGATCAACGCCTTCTTTTACTTCTACCATCGAGTGTGCCCCCAAGGTTCAATAGAGTAGAAGAATTGACTCATCATCCGGTTTAGAGGTGGTCGTAAGTCCTTTGATATTTTTCAAGATAGCTTCAAAGGGTTTAAGATGGCCTTCTTCAAGGTTATGGTAGCGAAAAGGTTTCATCATTTTCTCCTAAACACTGAAGGGGAGCTGAAGTTCCCTTTATATTGGAATCCGAATACATTGAGCACTCTAATTGTTCCATTTGCGAAAAGACCTAACTCGGAGGAACTTAAAACGGTTAAGTTCATATGCTGGTATACTGAGGAGCACGGTAAAATCAATATTAGAGATGTCCTCAATACCCCTAGTGATGACCTTCTCTTTGCTTTGTTAGGTAGAAATAAGACACTGCGGTCCACCTTAGGCTTTTGTATTTTAATATCTCTTGTGATTTTGTTTTCTTTATTTCTAACCTATTTCTTTGTTTTGTTTCAGTGAGTGACATGGCGTTTGGGCTTTCCGTTACTGCTCTACAAAATTTAAAAAACTAGGATGAGAGGAGAAGGGTCTTCAAGTGCCCTTTCGGCCGCTGCCCCGACACCTTCCAACTGGGGTATTGTCATTAAGGAAACCCCTGAGCAGCCGAGATCTCCTTCTCAGAACCTTCAGAGGAAGAAGATGAGGGCCATTGAGAGCTACTCCAATCGGGGTAGGGGGACGGCCTCGGAGGGCAGTTCTGAGGAGAGGTCGGGCCTTCTTCCCGTTATCCAGGGGCGCACTGATCCTCAGCCGTTTATTGACGAATGACTTATGAGTGGTGAGGTGATAGAGCATATATCCTAGCGGAGCTTGGCTTAAACTTTAATTGAGCTTCAGGCCTTGACACTTCGCGCTATCACTAAGATCTGCTACGTTGAAATGTCTGTTGCGGAGGCGGATAAGAGAGTGGCAAATGAGATCAAAAAGAAAGATGAAGATGCTAAGGAGGCTATCTTGAAACTTAACGCCGCCATCCAACTGAATGAGGATGCTTAAGAAAGGATCACTGATTTGGAGAAAAACCAGGCAGAGGTCGAGTTGGCCAACAAGGGGTTTGAGGTGGAGAGCTTTCAAGCCGAAAAGGCCAATGCTACTCCCCGAGCTCGCATAGTCCAGTTGGAGAAATATGGGAATGAGTTGGTTGCGATTTCTGAGAAGATTGGAGGGGAGCAATTTTAGAATGTCGTGGCCCAAATTCAGCATTTCAAGGACCTTAATTCTGACAAGGTCTTCTATGATGGCCAACTTATCTTTGTAGTGGACGTCCCTTAACACGACTCTGGGTTGCCCCAGAAGCTGTTCAAACTCTAACCGAAGAGGAAACTGAAGCTTGAGTTTCTCCTTTATTCTTTTTACCCCCTACGAGGGGTTTCTATATTTTGTATAAACAATTGCTCTGTTAGCAAGGGTTTTAATTTGCATTTTAATTTTTGTTTCGTTTTGCTATCTTGTTTTGCTTTCGCTAATTTACTTTCCATGGACCCTTTGTTATATGATCATTTCGTGGACTTAGGATATTTTTCCCTCAAGGGAAAACCATGGTCAGGGATCCTATATTCGTAACACTGAATTGTAGTATTCCGCTTGACTTACGCAAAGATAATGCCTTGATCCATGATCCAACACCCGTAATATCAAGTATCTGGAATTTCAGACATAGAAAAAATTTAACACCTTAGTTCATAGTCCAATGCCCATAATATCAAGCATTTAGAAGTTTGGACTTAGACAAAATTTAACACCTTAGATCAGGGTTTGGTGTCTAAGAAAACTTAGCACGTGCGATCTATTCTACCTTAGGCGTATGTCATTGTTAAACCTTACTCGGGGTATTTCGTTAACCATGTTGGTTTTATAGGATCCTCCTGGCTTAGGTATAAAGGTGGGCCACAAATCATTTAATCCGTGGTGCCTCTTATTTTCTGACCTTTTGAGCAGTTAGTGCCAAGTGTTGAGGTTAGGTGTTGACCTTATAACTTACTACCAAAGCCTTGGTGTGTTATACCTCTTGACTTGGGCTTCTTAGTATATCTCTCATAGAAAAAGATATTTGAAAAACTCTTTCATTGATGAGCCGTGGGAGGACGAAAGTCCATACAGGGTATATAATCTTAGCCAGGGCAGATCAAATATTAGTTTACTAAGGGACTAGGCCGTTAAGGACATCTTGCTATAATATTTTCTAAGTTTATCTATATTCCAATAATTCTTGATCGGGCTGTCGATTAGCATTTCCAGTGTGTAGGCTCCCTTGCCAGTGCTGACGACGATACGGTAGGAGCCTTCCCAATTGGGGGCTAACTTTCCCTAGGAGGCATTTTTACCTCTGATATTAACTCTGTTGAGTACCAAGTCTCCTGGTTAGAACTTCCTCGGGATCACTTCCAGTTGTATTTGGCTGTCGTCCTTTATTTAAGGGTAGTGTCGCGTATATGGGCCACGCGCCTTCTTTTTTCTTTCAGGTCCTCCACGAATAAGGTTGGGGTTGTTGTCCAGTGAAAACTGTTGATGACGCTAACTTAGTTCCCCTATTTCCACCAAGATCATAGCTTCACATCTGTAGGTGAGTTTGAAGGGAGTCTCTCCCATGGTGGAATGTGGGGTAGTCCAGTAGGCCAAGAGAACGTGATCTAGCTGTTCGGCCCAATTTTCCTTAGCTTCGTCCAATATTCTCTTGATTCCTTGGACAATGACCCGGTTAGCGACCTCGGCCTGTCTATTTGTCCTGGGATTCTCTACGGCGCTACAGTGGTGTTTAATTTTCAGGTTGGCTGATATGGATTAAAAGTTGCAAACGCAAGTGTAAGTTGTTTCAAGTAATAAATTCTCGGTAGTCTGAGGTCGATCCACAATGAATTGATGAAGAAAAATTATTTGACGTAAAATAAATATTTCAACAATAAAAGTGATAAAACTTAGTCACAAATAATAAAAAAACTTACTTGGGTTAGGAGATCCACTCTTGGTAAATAAAATAAGGACAAGATTAATTCTTTTCATAACTCAATTTCAATCCACACATAATAGAGGTTTCAATCGGAAAATACAACGTTCAAAGTTTATTAAAAATTATATACATAATTATATTATGAGTCCTTTAATCATCTATTAGCACCACCACTCGTAAATGGGATCAAGTATTCATTGTGCCAAAATCTTGTCTACAACAAATCAAGATCTCCACTTTACATGGATGGTTTCTAAATTGATTGGAAACAAAATACAACATGTATAATGACCACTTAAAAATATATCATTTAGGTACAAGAAAGAAATGAATCTAACCTTATTTCATTACCAAGAGTTTCACCCTTTCACCCAAGTAAAATGAAACTTAGTTACACATAGACAAGAAGAAAGGAAGAGAGAAGAAGAAGAAGAAGAAGAAGAAGAAGAAGAAGAAGAAGAAGAAGAAGAAGAAGAAGAAGAAGAAGAAGAAGAACATAACTTCAATTTAGAACAAAAGAAAACTACAACAAGATAAACAAACAACACAATAGCATGATCTTGGCCTCTAAGACCAAGACTCTTAAATAATCTACCAATGGTTCCTTTTATAGAGGATTAGGGATACAAAATGACAAGGGGGCTGAGTCATGAGTGAGTGGATGAGTAGAAAATGAGCGAAAAATACCAAATGACTTTTGGTGAATGGAAAATCATGGAGATTCTTTGTCTCAAAAATAATTTAGCTCTAAAGTCATTGTATTCTTCATTTTTTAACAAAGTAGTTTTCATGAAAGTTGTATGCCTAAATCTTAGCTTTGAAATGCCATTCGTTTAGGTCAAAAATCATTTCTACAACTCAAGATATGGTCTAATTACTATATACTGCTCAGGCCCAGCGATAGCTCCTCTGTTCTACCTTCTAAGCCCAGTATGACCTCTAAGGAGTCCGAACTAGGTTTTGTGTTCAACATGAAAGTTGTAGATTTAGGTCTTAACTATCAATCATTGAAATTTCAGCCTATTTTACTCTTATAACCTATGCTTTGTCATGAAAAGTGCAGATAGGTCAAGTTGTCAGGATCAGCATCTTAGTTCTTGCTTCAACTCCAATTTAAGTTATCCAAACGTATGATTAGCCCTTTGAGGTCTTCATGAAACTTGTAGATCTCTCTCTTATATTTCAAATGCCACTAGAATCACCTTAAACGACCACATACAGCCTAAGATATGGCCCAAATACAGAAATAGTGTAAGACATAAATCATGCTGAAAAATTCAATTAAGTCCAATTTGAGTCCAAACTTACAAAACATAATCAAACTCAATCAATTAAGTACATGGAGAGTATAAATGACTAAAAATGAGGGTTTATTAATGTATCAAATATGTGATTATCAACTTTTTGCACTCCTGGGCAAAACACATAAAAAAATTAGGGAACAAAGAAAAAACGATACAGACTCAAAAGCTAAAAACTCTAAAGGATTCAATAAATCAAGAAGAGAAACTAGACATTCAAGGGATCAAAACATTCATGAGGATGAAGCTTTAAGGGACATTTGTAAGCCGATCTTTTTAGGAACTTAATAGGATTTTGGTATGACTTAATGATGGAATGATAAAGTTTAGAGACAGACTTTGTGTTCCAATAGAGTCAAAAAACAAAGAGAGAATTCTAGAAGAAGCTCACAAGAGTAAGTATACCATCCATCTTGGAGCCATTAAGATGTATCAAGACTTAAGGAAGATGTTTTGGTGGCCTAGAATGAAGAAAAACATAGCAGAATATGTGTGTAGGTGTTTTACTTGCTAAAAGGTAAAGATTGAACACCAGAAACCTGTAGGACCTTTATAGTCCTTTGAAATCCCACAGTGGAAATGGGATAATATCACAATGGATTTTGTAATGGGGTTACTCAGGACTCAGCCAGGATATGATGCAATTTGGGTCATAGTAGATAGACTAACTAAGTCTGCCCATTTCTTGCCAATTAGAGCTAACTTCTCCTTAGATAAACTAGCCCAATTGTACTAATAGGAGATAGTTAGGCTGCATGGAATTCCCCTCAGTATAGTTTCAAACAGAGATCCTAAATTCACATCTAGATTCTGGGGAGCCTTGTAAAAGGCATTTGAGACTAAGTTAAGCCTTAGTCTGGCTTATCATCTGTAAATAGATTGGAAAATAGAAAGAACTATCCAAACCCTTGAGGATATGCCTAGAGCATGTGGTTTAGAACAACATGGTAGTTAGGATAAGTTCTTACCATTAATGGAGTTTGCCTATAACAATAGCTACCACTCTAGCATAGGTATGGCACCTTATGAGGCTTTATAAGAAAGGAAGTGTAGATCACCTCTATGCTGGTATGAAGTAGGTGAGAGAACCATCTTAGGTCCAGAGTTGGTCTAGCTGAGAACAAATCAAAATTATCAAGGATAGGTTGGTTACTACTCAAAGTTAGCAAAAGAGCTATGCTGACAAGAGAATGAGACCTCTTGAGTTTGATGAGGGAAAGCATGTATTCTTAAGAGTTACTCCTACAATAGGGATTGGAAGAGAATTGAAAACTCGTAGCGTAATTCCAAAGAAAGTTAGACCCGTAGCCTACCAAATAGCCCTTCCTCCCAATTTGTCTAACCTTCATGATGTTTTTCATGTGTCTTAGTTAAGAAAGTATCATCAAGATCCTTCACATATCATAGAACATGAATCTATATAATTGAAAGATGATTTGTCTTATCATATAAAGCTGGTAAGGATTGTGAACAGAGGGGTCAGAGAGTTTAGAGGTAAGCAGATTCCTTTGGTGAATGTTATATGGGGTGGCAGTGACTCAGAGGAACCTACTTGGGTGCTAGAGTCCCACGTGCAGTAGGACTATCCAGAGTTGTTTGTTTAAGGTAAGCAATTTTGGGGTCAAAATTTTTAAAAGGATGGAAGAAATGTAATACCCTTAATAACATGTTAGACTTGTATATGGTTATAAAGGTAGCGTAATGTAACACCCACCATAGGGTATCACATTTATGTTACTAAATGACCAAATTACCCCATTCATTATAAAATATGTTTTTTAATATAAATACGAGCTATAAAATTTCTTAATATCAATAAGATAAACTTAGTGGAAAATAAAAATATTACAACATCATTACAAATAATTTACATCATATATACATAAGTCTTAGTATTGTCATACTTAAATATTTACAGACCAAGTTCTCAAAGTATTTGAACATTATTTAAAACTAGCATACAGCCCAAGTATTACTAAACAGCAGAACCCTCAGATGGGTCCTCCTCAGATTCCTCAGCAGGTAGGAATCCGATTTGACGTGAAGTCCTATGGACAGGTGTCCGTGCAGATGACACGATACTAATCTCACTAGGAGTACGATAGTAAGTTCCCCAGTACTGCCTAATGGACAACGGAAACTCTAAGTGTACATTAATATTTACACTGAAATAAAGGTTCCCTCGATAAAGCCTACTTAGGATAATCTTCAAGTCTCCTATATAGTAAATACACGCTCGGTCTAGGTCAACATGCCATGCTTTCGGACCTCCACGAAACTGCAACCTCATATACCCTAGAAAACTGGGCATCGCCATCTTCTCAAAATTCAGCTTCCTCCACAAGAATTTGCCCTTCTTCACCTTCTTGTTCAATTCCTTGCTCAATGTCTTTACAAATATAAATACAGTACAAAATAGACATATAAAGAGGTGAGATCACCTACGCCAAGACCAACATTGTGGCGTCCCGGGGCCGATGAGGGCGGGGAGTGTCGCCGGTGCAATGAGGCACGGTCAAGGAGCGGCTCCTGGCATGCTTCTAGGCGAAGGGTCTACATGAATGAACTGAATACGCACCTAAATGAGAGGGATTCAGAGACCGTGTAGGTATGGGACTACATAGTTGAGGATGGCTTAAAGGAATTGATTTGGTGTAGCCATATCAACAAGTTGCAACTTCTTTTCGGGAGCCTAGAACATAAGAACTCCATGGTTAAGCGTGCTTGACCAGAGCAATATGGGATGGGTGACCTCTGGGAAGTTTCCTAGGATGCGTGTGAGTGAGGACAAAGCACGCCGAAAAGACCCGTGTTGGTTTGTGGAGACTCTCATCAATCCCGCAGACCCCCGGGTCGTTACATTAATGGTATCGAGACGGGACCTCTCCCAAGACGGTGTGGTTCGGGGACGAACCAAGCGGAAGCCGGTGGGCATGTGGCGTCCGGGGCCGATGAGGGCGGGGAGTGTCGCCGGTGCAATGAGGCACGGTCAAGGAGCGGCTCTGGCATGCTTCTAGGCGAAGGGTCTACATGAATGAACCGAATACGCACCGGAATGAGAGGGATTCAGAGACTGTAGGTATGGGACTACATAGTTGAGGATGGCTTAAAGGAATTGATTTGGTGTAGCCATATCAACAAGTTGCAACTTCTTTTCGGGAGCCTAGAACATAAGAACTCCATGGTTAAGCGTGCTTGACCAGGAGCAATTATGGGATGGGTGACCTCCTGGGAAGTTTCCTAGGATGCGTGTGAGTGAGGACAAAGCACGCTGAAAAGACCCGTGTTGGTTTGTGGAGACTCTCATCAATCCTGCAGGCAGTCCCGGGTCGTTACAAACATGATAGCATAGAGATAACACATATAATATACCATACAGATACATCATACCATAATTACGATTATGCCATCAACATTATTTATCATTACAATAGAGGTAATAAACAATGATTACGATTATGCCCTCAACAATATCCAAATATTCAATAATTTAATTATCATAAATAATAATTACGATAATGCCCTCAGTACTTTCTAAATATTCAATAGTTTAAATATCACACCGATATCAATACTCAATAATTATGCATGTGCACACAGACTCAATTTCCTACTCCATTGAGCTAAAACTCAGGTCAAAGAGAGTGATCGAAAAGATCTGTCTATACTAACATGCCTCAGACCACGTGCTACAATTCTTATATGTATTTGCACATCTAGCATATACACCATAATCTTTATCAGATTTTGATTAAGAATAGTATCTCAATCAAGATCATCGGTGTGTTGCATAGGTCAAACCCACGGTACAGAAGAGCTACCAACTGCCTATTGTAGGCAACCCGCACCCCAATGCCCCCAAAGTCAACAGGTGACTTACACTACGCATATCGCACCCACTCAAGAGGTGTACTCTCTCCTAGACAATTAGCTTTATCCAGTCTATCAGACCTTTCTAATGCATGTACAATGAACCATTCTAAGTTCAAATTCATCATCTCATATTCAAGGTTCAAACATTGCCCAACAGTATCTTTACTGTATTTTCATCACATAATCATATTTTTGCGTTTTCTCAATTGTATAACATTTCTGTCACATTTTCAAATCACATATTGATTTTTCAACCTTCCAAAAATTTTCATTTCAACCTTATTTTAATTATTTGCATATTAGTCTTTCCATAAAATAATAATTACATATTAGCCCTTCTTCAAATAATATTTCCAAAATAATCCTTCATTAAATAATATTTGTAATAAAGTCCATTTTTAAAGAATATTTTCAATATAGTCCCTCTAAAAATCAAGTATTTTCAATATAGTCCCTCTAAAAATTAATATTTTTAATATAGTCCCTCTAAAAATCAGTATTTCTACTATTTCCTAAAAAAATTGTATTTCTTACAGTTACTTGAGATATTACAACTCAAAATTTCCTAACGCACTTCAAAACCCAGAGGGTGAGCTATACGTCAGTAAATTTCAAGTTATCAACGTATTCTCCTTAATTCTCACAACAACTCTAAAACACAGTCCTCTTTAAAATAAATTGAGGTTCAAACACTTTCAACCTTTCTTTTCCATTCATATATGAAAATTCCATTTTTCAAGTGACAAAACACTTTGTTTCCATTTCTTTATCCTTGTACTTAATCAATCATACTTCCACTTTGAAATCACATTGTCTCATAAAACCAAGGCAATACAAGCCATCAAAAACCATGGTACATGGCCATTGAAACCATCATATATTTTTTTCCTTCCCATTCTACTCATTCAATTTTACCTTTCATGAAAATTTTAGTTTGGAAACACCTATTTTGAGGTGTTGAGGCCGAAATCCTCATGGTCATTGGAACCAAAAATTTATTTTCCTTTCATCATCAAATCATGCATACATATATATATATATTCATCATATCATATAATCAAGCATACCTTAAAGTAATAAAAATCACATAAAACATGCAAACACAAATAAATAATTTAAAGCACATAAACACTCACACATAATTACACAACCAAGGATATGAATCCTCACATGGATTCACCATCCATCAAATACAAAATTCATCTCCCACCACCATACTTGGTTGGTGAGATGGATCTCCTTCTTACCTCTTGAAGAACCTCCCAAGCTCATTGGTTTGCTTCTTGAGTAAGTGATTCACCACCAAAAGCTTCTTAAACACAAAATAAAACACAAGTTTATTAGCATATTAAGCTTGAACAAGGAGAACCATGGATCAAACATTGCTTAGAACATGAAAATAAGACAAGTAGTGAAGTTTCCTTACACTTCACCTCAAAAACCTAGAACTTGATCTTGAAGAAAGTCCTTGAAGATGAAAGATTTACAGCTTGGACTTAACTACAAAGGTTCTTGGATTGATGTAAGGATGCAAGATATGTGGTTGGTTAAAATTATAGAGTGATGGAAGCAAAATTGGGTGCCTTGGCTGAAACTACCATGGAGAGAAAGGAGAGAAAATTTTTATTAAAGCTTTTAGGTTTTTGAAGAAGACAATGAATAATGAAATGGTCTTGAAATTCCCTATGGCCTTAAGCCTTAAAAAAATCGTCCCCCCTCTTGTACACTCAATGTGCAGCAAATTTTTCTAGCCACCATTTTGGGCATTATTAGCCTTTGGTTAGATCAATGGTTAAGGTTAATGTAGCTTCTAAGTATAGCTTCTATATTGATATGACCAAATCTAGGCCATTGGATCCTTCTCCTTGAAATCCTAGCCAATAGATGTATCTCCAAAATGAAGGGTCAAGATCTCCTCTTCATACTTTACATCCAAGGGTCACAAATGGTCACAGCCACTTTGTAAGACCAAATCTCCATCCTTGATTAAATCAATGGTGGATATCCAAAGGCTTCAACATTAAGCTTGCTTCCTATTGGTCCGTCATAAAGTTGTCATAACCACTAATGTTGACTAAGCAGTATAATATTTATTTTTATCTACTATTACCATGCAGACACAGTTAATTGTAGTTTTTATTACCCGATAATTAAATATAGTACAAAATACAGTAAAATAAAATTTCTAAAATTGTTTCTGGTTTTAGGTTTAGTAAGATCTCCCGTCCCCGTCTCAACAGTATAGAATTTTCTGACTCTGAAAAATTTTTTACTTTTTCGGCCCCGCTTGGGCCCACATACAGCCCCTTGGGCCCACAACAGCCCAAGAATAATATTAAAATAATCAAAAAAATATAAAAATCTCATAATAATCTATAAAATCATAAAAATTATAAAACTTATGAAAATCGAATCAGATTAGCAAAAAGAATTAAGAATCAACAATAATAAATAAATTACTGTAGATTTTCCTTGACTCGAAAATTATTATTTTCTTGACACAGAGTAAATCACACAAAACGATCAAATACATTTACGGAATACTCAAAATAATTTTATAGTACACAGAAATCACTAAATAGTAGAATTCTGTTATTACTATTATATAATTAGAAAGTTTGGGGTGTTACAACTCTCCCCCTCTTAAAAGAAGTTTCGTCCTCGAAACTTGACTTCACACCCTCAAAATAAATATGGATATTGCTCTTTTATCTTATCTTCCAACTCCCATGTAGCTTCACCGCTTACATCATTCCAAACTACTTTAATCAATGCAATTTCGTTACCTCAAAGTTGCTTTGTCCTTCGATCTTCAATCTTGACTGGAAACGTTTCATAGGTTAAATTTTCCTTCAGTTGTATGGTGTTTGGTTCGATAACATGTGTAGGATCAGAAATATATTTCCGTAATTGTGATACGTGAAATACATTGTGAAGATTTGATAGTAAAGGTGGTAATACAATTTGATAGGCTACCAGACTTACCTGACGGAGTATCTTATACAACCCGATAAACTTTGGAGTGAGTTTCCTTGACTTAATCACTCATCCAACTCCAGTCATAGGTGTCGTATGTAGAAACACATGGTCACCTTCTTCAAACTCAAGCGGTCTTCGTCTTTTATTAGCATAACCCTTTTGCTAGGTCTGAGTTGTCCTCATCTTGTCTTGAATCATCTTTACTTTCTCAGTTGTCTGTTGTACAAATTCTGGCCCTACAATAGCACTTGCACCATCATGATACCAATATAACGGTGTTCTACATCGTCTCCCAAACAATGCCTCATAGGGTGCTATCCCTATGCTCGAATGAAAACTGTTGTTGTATGTAAACTCTATCAATGGCAAAAATTCATCCCAACAACCAGTTAGTTCTAGAACACAAGCTCTCAACAAGTCCTCCAATGACTGAATCGTCCTTTCTAATTGACCATCTATTTGTGGATGGTAAGTAGAACTCAGACGTAACTTTGTTCCCATCGCTTCTTGTAAACTATTCCAAAGCCTCGATGTAAATCGCGGATCTCGATCAGAAATAATATTGGATGGTATACCATGAAGTCTAATAATGTCATTGATGTACACTTGGGCCAACTTTTCCATTGAGTACTTAATATTAATTGGCAAAAAGTGTGCTAACTTTGTAAGTCGATCAACAATTACCCAGATAGAATCGTGACCTTTCCGAGTCTTTGGTAGTCCTGTTACAAAATCCATTGCTATGTCATCCCATTTCCATTCAGGAATAGGCAAAAGTTACAATATTCCCGATGGTCTTTGATGTTCCACCTTAGCCTTCTGACAAACTAAATAGGATGATATATATTCAGCGACATCCTTCTTCATTCCTTGCCACCAATATAGCTGTTTCAAGTCTTGATACATTTTTGTAGCTCTTGGATGCATACTCAACTTACTCCTATGGACTTCATCCAAAATCAATTTCCTAAGTTCTAGATCGTTTGGCACACAAACTATTCCTTTCAACTTCAGAATTCCATTAGCACCTTCGCTAAATTCCAATACTATTCCTTGACTCCTTGCTTCCTTTGCTTCTTACAAATACTGATCACTGTTTTGTCCTACTCATATTCTATCCATTAAATCATTTGAAATGGTGATCATCTTTAAACACATCTTTCTCGGTGTCAATTTCACAGATAAACACATATCCCAAAATTATTCTATCAATTCTTTCTCCTTAATCATCATAACAGAAGCACTAAGCATTTTTCTACTTAAAGCATCTGCTACAACATTCGCTTTTTCGAGATGATATTGTAACTGAAAGTCATAGTCCTTCAGAAACTCTAGCCAACGCCTTTGTCTCATGTTCAACTCTTTTTGGTCAAACAGATACTTCAAACTTTTATGATCACTAAAGACAGTGAATGTTGCCCCTTAAAGAAAATGTCTCCACACTTTCAATGCAAACGCTACAGCTGCCAACTCCAAATCATGAGTCAGATAACTCCTCTCATGCACTTTTAACTGCCTCAACGCATATGCTACAACCTTACGGTTCTGCATAAGTACACAACTCAATCCTTGGTACGAAGCATCACAATATACCTCGAAAGGTTTATGCGGATTAGGTAGAATCAAAACTGGTGAAGTAGTTAGTCGTCTTTTCAACTCCTGAAAACTTTTTTCGCATGCATCAGTCTATATAAACGGTTGATTCTTTCGTGTAAGTTGGGTAAGAGGTCGTGCTATCTTTGAAAATCCCTCAATAAATCATCGATAGTAACCAGCTAATCCGATAAAGCTACGGATCTCCGATACGGTCTTCGGTCTTTCCCATTTAATAATTATTTTCACTTTTGAAGCATTAACTTCAATTCCTTCCTTCAATATGACGTGTCCCAAAAATTGAACTTCACTTAACCAAAATTCATATTTGGACAACTTGGCATACAACTTATTCTCCTTCAAAATCTGGAGAACCACTCTGAGATGCTCAGCATGTTCCTTCTGACTTCGAGAATAGATCAAAATGTCATTAATAAAGACAACAACAAACTTATCCAAGTACGAACGAAAAATCCTGTTCATAAAGTCCATGAATATGACAGATGCATTAGTCACACCAAACGACATCACTTGATATTCGTAATGCCCATAACGTGTCCGAAACGCAGTTTTGGGAATATCTTTCGCTTTCACATGTATTTAGTGATAACCAGAACGTAAGTCAATCTTGGAAAATATTGTGGTTCCTTGCAATTGATCCATCAGATCATCGATTCTTGGAAGTGGATATTTATTCTTAATCGTAATCTTGTTCAACTATCAGTAGTCTACATATAGACAAGAAGTCTCATCCTTCTTCTTTACCAACAATACTGGAGCTCCCCATGGGGATACACGTGGTCTCACAAATTGCTTTTCCAATAAATCCTCCAGCTATTTCTTAAGCTCTGCCAACTCTACTGGCAACATCCGGTAAGGTGCAATAGATATAGGTCCAGCTCCAGGTACTAAATCAATAGAAAACTCAATTTCTCTTTCAGCGATAGTCTAGGTATATCTTCAGGAAATACCTCAGGAAATTCATTAACTACGAAAATACCCTTCAAGACATCTTCACACTGAACCTCCAAAGAAGATATCAACAAGTACCCCTGATCTCCTTCCTTCAAACAAGCTTTTACTTGAGTAGCCATTAGGAATCTAGAATCCTTAACCTCAGGAAAAACTAACATCTTACTGGAACAGTCTATTAGGATATGGTTAGAAGACAACCAATCCATTCTTAAGATTACATTAATCTTGGAAAGAGGCAAACAAATCAAGTCCATATAAAAGATTCTATTCCTAACACATACCGGGCAATTCAAACATACTTTTGTAGTTATCACAGGCTTATCAGTAGGAGTAGTAACACTCAAATCATAAGGCAATGTAGTCACAGTCAATCCCAAACGCTCCACACAATCACATGCAATGAAAGAATGTGTTGCTCTCGAATCATATTACACTGTTAAAAGATTACCTTCGATAGCACACTCCTCCATAATCAAGTCCTTAGATTTCGTGGCTTCTTCCCCGCTCATAGTATACACACGACCACCCGCCTGCGGCCTCACAGTACGAACACTCCTCACCGATGGTTCTGCCTTCAACTAATCAAGTTCTCTGGAGAAATATCCAGGCTTCCCACATCTATAACAGATAACTCCTTTATGTTGATAATATTTGGTAAGATAATCTTTCCCACACTTGAAGCATTTAAGTGTAGAGGTTCCAGTTTGACTCGCCTTACTGCCACCAGAACTTCCTCCAAAAGATTGTTGTCGATTCTGACCTCCTACCGATTTGGTATACAATTTTTGCTGATAACGGTTGCCACCGCTACCCTTTCCTCTTTGGAACCGTGTAGGTCCAAAGTTCCTATTCCTTGCCTCACGTTGACGATCAATGTCTTCAACCTTTCGACACTTATCCAATAATATTGGAAACTGGTCAATGTCCAAGGTTGTTACAGCTTACTTAATGTCAAATCTCAACCCCTTTTCAGATTTTTTGCACTTCCATTCCTCATCTGGGTGTATCTGAAAATACCTAAAAAACTTAAACAAACTTTCGAATTTTGCAGCATATTCACTTATGGACATCACCCCTTGCCTCAAACTAAGGAATTCCATCTCCTTAGCATGACAAACACTAGTTGAAAAATACTTCCCCAGAAATTTTTGCTTAAAGAGCTGCCACGTCACAACTCTTCCCTCAGCTTGAATCAATCTTCGGGCTCCTACCCACCAAGCTTCTCCATCTCCTACTAACACAAAAGTTACAAAAGTAAGCTTCCGCTCATCGGTACAACCCATACCTTCAAATATCTTTTCTAGTTCTTTGATCCACAGATCAACTTTCTCTGGGTCAAATTCTCCATTAAACTTTGGTGGATTGTTTCTATGAAACTTCGACAAACTTTGAGCATCCTCAGTTGCTCTTTGGTTTTGCTGCACAATGACATCAGCCATCCGTTGCATTGCTACCACAGCTGCAACCATATTTTGGTTATTGTCACCCACATTTTCAAATCCTGCTCTAGTATTCACGCATCCTCATCCTCGTCCAGCCATTATGTTTTCTCAAATCAGACTGAACAACACAAAGAAGAGTTAAAGTCAATCTTCAAACAATATTGTTTTTTTTCAGAAAACAAACACAGAGAATCACACAACTTAAATAAGACAGACCTAACCACAAACCCAAAAAGACTCTAACTTGGGCTCTGATACTAACTAATGTAACACCCACAATAGGGTATCACATTTATGCTACTTAATTACCAAATTACCCCTTTCATTATAAAATATGCTTTTTAATGTAAATACGAGTTATAAAATTTCTTAATATCAATAAGATAAACTTAGTGGAAAATAAAAAAAGTACAACATCATTACAAATAATTTACATCATATATACACAAGTTTTAGTACTGTTATACTTGAATATTTACAGACCAGGTTCTCAAAGTATTTGAACATTATTTAAAACTAGCATACTACCCAAGTATTACTAAATGGCAGAACCCTCAGATAGGTCCTCCTCAGATTCCTCAGTAGGTAGGAATCTGATTTGACGCTAAGTCCTACGGACAGGTGTCTGCGCAGACGACACGATACTAATCTCACTAGGAGTACAGCAGTAAGTTCCCCAATACTGCCTAATGGACAACGAAAAATCTAAGTGTACATTAATATTTACACTAAAATAAGGGTTCCATCGATAAAGCCTACTTAGGGTAATCTTTAAGTCTCCTATATAGTAAATACACGCTTGGTCTAGGTCAACATGCCATGCTTCCGGACCTCCACGAAACTGCAACCTCATATACCCTAGAAAACTGGGTATCGTCATCTTCTCAGAATTCAGCTTTCTCCACAGGAATCTGCTCCTCTTCACCTTCTTGTTCAATTTCTTGCTCAACGTCTTTACAAATATAAATACAGTACAAAATAGGCATACAAAGAAATGAGATCACCTACACCAATATCAACCTGGTAGCATAGAGATAACACATATAATATACAATATAGATACATCATACCATAATTACGATTATGCCATCAACATTATTTATCATCACAATAGAGGTAATAAATAATAATTACGATTATGCTCTCAATAATATTCAAATATTCAACAATTCAATTATCATAAATAATAATTATGATAATGCCCTCAGTACTTTCCAAATATTCAATAGTTCAAATATCACACCGATATCAATACTCAATAATTATGCATGTGCACACAGACTCAATTTCTTACTTCATGGAGCTAAAACTCAAGTCAGAGAAAGTGATCGAAAAGATCTGTCTGTACCAATATGCCTTAGACCACGTGCTAGAATTCTTATATGTATTTGCACATCTAGCATATACACTACAATCTTTATCAGATCTTGATTAAGAATAATGTCTTGATCAGGATCATCGGTATGTTGCATCGGTCAAACTCACAGTACAGAAGAGCTACCAACTGCCTATTGTAGGCAACCCGCACCCCAATGCCCCCAAAGTTAACAAGTGACTTACACTACGCATATCGCACCCACTCAAGAGGTGTATTTTCTCCTAGGCAATTAGCCTTATCCAGTCCAACAGACCTTTCCAATGCATGTACAATGCACCATTCTGATTTCAAATTTATCATCTCATATTCAGGGTTCAAACATTGCCCAACAGTATCTTTACTATATTTTCATCACATAATCATATTTTTGCATTTTCTCAATTGCGTAACATTTCTGTCACATTTTCAAATCACATATTGATTTTTTAACCTTCCAAAATTTCATTTCAACCTTATTTTCATTATTTATATATTAGTCCTTCCATAAAATAATAATTACATATTAGCCCTTCTTCAAATAATATTTCCAAAATAGTCCTTTATTAAATAATATTTGTAATAAAATTTATTTTTAAAGAATATTTTCAATATAGTCCCTCTAAAAATCAATATTTTCAATATAGTCCCTCTAAAAATCAATATTTTCAATATAGTCCCTCTAAAAATCAGTATTTCTACTATTTTCCAAAAAATTGTATTTCTTATAGTTACTTGAGATATTACAGGTCAAAATTTTCTAACGAGCTTCAAAACCTAGAGGGTAAGCTATACGTTAGTAAATTTCAAGTTATCAATGTATTCTCCTTAATTCTCACAAAAATTCTAAAACTCAGTTCTCTTTAAAATAAATTGAGGTCCAAACACTTTCAACCTCTCTTTTCTATTCATATACGAAAATTCCATTTTTCAAGTGACAAAACACTTTGTTTGCATTTCTTTAATCCTTGTACTTAATCAATCATACTTAAACTTTGAAATCACATTGTCTCACAAAACCAAGGCAGTACAAGGCTTCAAAAACCATGATACGTGGCCATTGAAACCATCATATATTTTTTTCCTTCCTATTCTACTCATTCAATTTTACCATTCATGAAAATTTTAGTTTGGAAACACCTATTTTGAGGTGTTGAGGCCGAAATCCTCATGGTCATTGGAACCAAAAATTTATTTTCCTTTAATCATCAAATCATGCATACATAGATATATTCATCATATCATATAATCAAGCATACCTTAAAGTAATAAAAATCACATAAAACATGCAAACACAAATAAATAATTTAAAGCACATAAACACTCACACATAATTACACAACCAAGGATATGAATCCTCACATGGATTCACCATCCATCAAATACAAAATTCATCTCCCACCACCATACTTGGTTGGTGAGATGGATCTCCCTCTTACCTCTTGAAGAACCTCCCAAGCTCCTTAGTTTACTTCTTGTGTGAGTGATTAACCATCAAAAGCTTCTTAAACACAAAATAAAACGCAAGTTTATTAGCATATTAAGCTTGAACAAGGAGAACCATGGATCAAACATTGCTTAGAACATGAAAATAAGAGAAGTAGTAAAGTTTCCTTACACTTCACCTCAAAAACCTACAACTTGATCTTGAAGAAAGTCCTTGAAGATGAAAGATTTAGAGCTTGGACTTGACTACAAAGGTTTTTGGATTGATGTAAGGATGCAAGATGTGTGGTTGGTTAAAATTATAGGGTGATGAAAGGAAAATTGGGTGCCTTGGCCGAAACTACCATGGAGAGAAAGGAGAGAAAATTTTTGTAAAAGCTTTTAGGTTTTTGGAGAACACAATGAATAATGTTGTGGTCTTGAAATTCCCTATGGCCTTAAGCCTTCAAAAAATCGTCCCCCCTCTTGTACACTCAATGTCCAGTAAACTTTACTAGCCACCATTTTGGGCATCGTTAGCCTTTGATTAGATCAATGGTTAATGTTAATGTAGCTTCTAAGTATAGCTTCTGTATTGATAAGACCAAATCTAGGCCATTGGATCCTTCTCCTTAAAATCCTAGCCATTAGATGTATCTTCAAAATGAAGGGTCAAGATCTCCTTTTCATACTTTACATCCAAGGGTCACAAATGGTCATAGCCACTTTGTAAGACCAAATCTTCATCCTTAATTAAATCAATGGTGGATATCCAAAGGCTTCAATATTAAGTTTGCTTCCTATTGGTCCATCATAAAGTCTTCATAACCACTAATGTTGACTAAGCAGTATAATATTTATTTTTATCTGTTATTACCGTACGGACACAGTTAATTGTAGTTTTTATTACCCGATAATTAAATACAATACAAAACACAGTAAAATAAAATTTCTAAAACTGTTTTCAGTTTCGAGTTTAGTAAGATCCCCTATCCCCGTCTCAACAGTACAAAATTTTCTTGCTGCGAAATTTTTTTCACTTTTTCGGCCTTGTCTGGGCCCACATACAGCCCGCTAGGCCCACAACAAGCCAAGAATAATATTAAAATAATATAAAAATATAAAAATCTAATAATAATCCAAAAAATCATAAAAATTATAAAACTTATGAAAATCAAATCGATTAGCAAAAGGAATTAAAAAACAACAATAATAAATAAATTATTATAGATTTTCCCTGGCGCAAAAATTATTATTTTCCTGACACAGAGTAAATCACACAAAATGATCAAATACATTTGTAGAATATTCAAAATAATTTTACAGTACACAGAAATTACTAAACAGTAAAATTCTGTTATTACTGTTACATAGTTAGAAAGTTTGGGGTGTTACACGTAATACTTGTTTAATATGCCTATTTTGTTTTATGATAAACTGAGTTATTTTAAGTACTTTGCTGTAACACAGAATGTGAAAAATGGTCTAAAATGATTAAAATAATAGCACAAATTGCTTGGATGAGGGAAATAAATATGGATAATTTATTTCTAGGTCACAATTGTATAAAATAAGATATAGTTAAAGTTTTAAGATAAACTGAGTCAGTTTGATATTTTTAAGTACACTGATTTTGTGTTTTAATACTAGATTGCCTTGTACCAGATATAGAAACTTATGTAAATGTTGAAATGAGTATTTAGATAAATATTAGGATTATTTCTAATACTTATGGAAGTTAGGAAACTTGATTTGGTAAGATCGAAGCATTCCTAGTAGATATAAAGTTTTAGTGTAGAAACTTAAGCGGCCTTGGTCCTATCTCTATCTTTGACTTTTTTTCTTCTTTTGTCCGCTCACTCATGACTCCTTTCAGTAGATAGGAAAACAGAAATTGAAAGAGAGAAGAAGAAAAGTAAGAGGAAGAAGAGGAGAAAAAGAGAAAGGCCAAAGGGAAAGCCAAAATGTGAAGATCAGCTACACTACAAGAGCCATGGGTGGTTGTATTCTGTGCTTCTTCTCTCCCTTGTTTCATCTTTGTTCATGTTTTGTTCATGGATGAAAAATGAATTTTTAAGGAGATTATATTGCTTCTTGCTTGGTTAAAGCTTCCAATGGTTAAGTTAGTCTGTTTTCAACTTAATCTATGCACGATTAATGTTTGTAAACTTACAGAAAACTATTTGGATGCTTAAGTTCATAGTTGAGAAATGGGTAGAAAGCTCTTTGTTTTCTTGGTCATGATTCCATGTTTGGTGAGTTGAAGGTGAGCATGAGAGTTTAACATGCCTAAGGACCATTTTAAGGGTTGGAAACCACTTAGAACCTGAATTTAGAGGTTTAAAGATAATTAGAAAACTAATGGAATAATAACTGAAGTTTCAGGTGCTTGGTGACTAAGCGTCCAGTTTTTGGTCGCTTGAGTGCCCAAGGCCAGAGAGCTCGTATGTTTGTTCTGGAAGCCAGTGATTAAGCATAAAGTAAGCACCTAAGCATGCTAGTCTAGAGGGCTCGAGTATTGAGCGATTAAGTGCTCAAAGTTTGAGCAATTAAATACCTATTGACAAACAGAATAGAGCAAGATGTTTTGTCATCCAGTGATTGAGTGCTAAGAAAATGGCAGAGAGTACTAAGATTTTCATCTTGAAGAAATTGAGTTTCCTACTTGTCGGGATTCCTTATACATGCTTTTTGGAGTGTGTTAAGATACTATTAGAGATATTTCGGTAAGGGAATGATCTTTTGGTATATATATGAAATGTATGGAACTTAGAGCATTCTAAAGTAATTGTTTGTCCTAAGTAAGTGTCTAGCACCTTAAACAACTTAGTGTTGTATGAATATCACTTAAAATGTAATAAGTGATGATGTGGTGTTTAGATGCATGTATGTTAGGATGGTTTGCCAGTATTTTTCCTATGTGAGTATCCTTTACTAATGTGTATAATTATTTGGCCAAGGGAGATAAATGGAAAGTCTGAAAGGTTCTTTTGAGCCTAGATTCAGCCCTAGCTTCTCGATAGTGCTAAGGTTACGTGTATTGTAAGGATGAGCTTTCCCTCTCTTTACAATAAGGTAATACAATAAATAGTGTCCCTAGTAAACATCTTGGCTCTAAGTTGAGCTAAGTATGTATGTATGAATGTATGATAACTTGGTTACTTTAGTTACTAATGTATAACCTTGCGAAGCTTTAAACATATCTTATTTAGCATGTGTTAAGATTATGTTTATTATGTTATGTGTAACTGGTTTTGGTATACTTATACTAAGAATTATTGATTCTCACCCCGTATATTGCCATGTAAATCCAGGTGAAGGTGCTTCAAAGAAACAGAAGAAAAAGGAAGCTAAAGAATTAGATTAGTTCTAGTTTTAATTACTTTGTATTACAAACCTTGTATTTATTTATACTTCTTTTGTAATATAAAAGTGTTATGTAATACTTCATGCCCTTTTGAGAGGCTGTTGTTGTATATATACATATGCATGTTTTCGCATTTCATAAGGCTCTCTATAATGACTCCAATGTGAATTATGGATATATTATTAAGTTATTATGTATGTAGTGATGTTGTAATACTGTTTATCTTTGTAAATGTTACATATATCGAGATATCGATATTAGGGCGTTACACTATGAGTGTGAGGGCAAGGCATTAAGCCTTATATTTTATCACTTTCATTGATGATTATACTCATTACAGTCAGTTTTATTTGATCTCCCATAAGTTAGAAGCATTAGAGTGATTTAGAAATTTTATGAACATAATTGAGAACCAATTGGATTGAAAAGATAAAAGCTTTATGAACTGACCATGGATGTGAGTGTTTATTAGATCAATTTAGAGATCCGTATTGTAACATCCTTTTTTTAGCATGTTAGACTAGTTTATGATTACAAAGGTAGCTAAACACTGGATTAACATGTCTGCTTAATTTTGTGACAAACTGAGTTAATTTAGGCACTTTGTTGCAACCTAGAGTGTGAAAAGTAGCTTGAAATGACTCAGATAGTAGCATAAATTACTAATTTGAGAGAAATAAATTTAGAAAAAAAATTTCTAAGTCACAAATAGGTGTAAGAACATGTAGTTAAAGTTTGAGAATAATCAGAATTTGTTTGGTATTTTTAGGCATATTAGTTGTGCATTTAATGCCGGATTGACTAGTAGCAGACATGAAAAATTAAGAAAATAGTGAAAGAATAATTTTGATGAATCCTAGTATTTATTTCAAAGTTGTTAGAAGTTCAAAAACTTGATTTAGCTAAATCTAAGTATTTTTAGCAGATCAATAAATATCAGTGAAATATCTTAAAGTTGTAAGTCACTTACGGGCAACAGCCCCTTATATTGACTTTGTCACTTGATATTTACTCACTTTAGTTCATTTCACTCATTTTCTCTCCCATGCAAATAGAAGGCTCTACAGTAGTAGAAAATAAGGAAAGAAAGGAGGAAAAGCTTAAGGAGGAAGAGAAAAGGAGGAAGAAAGGGAAATGCAAAGCAAAGTTTGATCATCCACCATCACAAACCACTTGAGGTAAGGGTTTCTAATCCTAAATTCCATCCTCTCTCTTCACCTATTCCATTGGTTGAAGTTAGGTCATATATGGGTTTAAGATGCAAAAATCCATTTTCTTTTATAGTTCTTGCTTTCATTGATTGAATTGAGTTAGTTTTTGCTTATTGGATACAAGATGAGTGAATTTGTCTTGAGACAAAGCTTGTTCATTCCTTAAGTTGGAACATAGAAAAATAAGTAAGTAAGGATGTGATTTTGATCATTTATCCAAGTTTAAGTGAATCATTAAGTTGTATAAGTGTTACAACATGTTTAGAGATTGTTAGTGATGTGAGAAATCACTTCGAAGCCATTTTAGGTTGGTTGGAAGTTGAAATTGTTCCAATGGAACAGTAACAGATTCTGTAGAATTCTGTAGAATTTGTGTTATGTGATGAACGCTTAGGCACTGAGTGTTTGGTGCCTAGGCACTCACAGTCTAAAGAGTTGGTGCTCATAGCAGAGCATTGCGCGCCCAGTCACTCAATGTTAAGCGCCCAGGCGCCAGATGTTAAGCGCCCAGGTGCCAGTGATAGAATAGAACAGAGTAATGTTTTGCGCAGGCTCTGGTTCCAGA
Source organism: Ormosia semicastrata (assembly GCA_029884595.1). NCBI lineage: Eukaryota > Viridiplantae > Streptophyta > Magnoliopsida > Fabales > Fabaceae > Ormosia > Ormosia semicastrata. The sequence goes on along the minus strand of JAQQTO010000048.1, from coordinate 34,001,237 downwards.
ATTGTTCAAGATCATTTTCTAGATAATTTAAGCTTCTCAATCAGTTGGGATCACTAGTATATGCTTTCTTAAGTGTGTCAAGACACTTTTAGGGATATTTCACAAAGGGAATAATCACCTAGCATATAAGAATAAGTTTGAGTTTTAAGTTATTCAAGAGTTATGGATTGCTTAAAATAGGTGTCTAGAACCTTAAGCACAAAGGCGTGGCTTAGAATACCACTTGTGTTGTGTTTGTAAGGTAAGCTAGATACAAGTTTGATAAGTAAGTTAGACTTATCTTAGAGGCATAATTTACTTTCTTCTTGTCAAAGTTGAACTAAGTATGCTAGTTTTTAGAGAAATACTCTATTACCTCATTAAGTTAGGTTGAAATGGAGTATTTGTTAAAGTTGGTTCCTTTTACTTGTTAAAGTTGAACCATAGTATAATTATCCTAATTAAAGGAGTGAGATAAACCCCTTAGCCTTGAAAAGCAATGAGTAAAGCTCTTTGTTAAGGAAGTAATTGTGAGAAGAAAGTATCAGCACAACACTTTACGTAGGACAAAATAGTGAATTAAGCTATTTGTCAAGTAACATGGGGAATATGATTAACCCTTATATAAGTGTAGTAAAGTGAGATAAACTTACTAACACGAGCCTTAGGACGAGTTAAGCCGTAAGTTAGGCAATGAAGCGAGTTAAGCGATTTGCCAAGTATAGTTGATGTTATATAGTTGTATAGGCGATAGTATAATATAGAGATAGTTTAGATTTCTATACGTTATACAGTTGTATGTACGATTGTATAATGTTGATATAGATTAAATTTATATGCAATTTATATTAATGAATGCTATATGATATTTGTATATTACTGAGAATTTTTTATGTTCTCACCCCTTTTGATGTTTCCATGGTAAAAGCAAGTCAAAATCTTATTAAAGGTATAAAGAAAATGAAGGAAAAGCAACAAGACTAGATAGTTTTAGTTTTTGTTGTTTGTACAACTCTTGTATAATTTACCTTGGGTTGTAGTTTTGTTGTATATATAACACTAAGCCCCTTGAGGCTTTTGATGTATATATGTATGACCTACTTTTATCGTGGCTCTCTGTATTTAATTGTTTAATTAAATGGAATTAGAATGATAGTAAGAATAGAAATAACATGATTAATGCTTTATATCTCTATATATGTAAGTTATATCAGGATATTTGTATTAGGGTGTTACACTATGGCATTAGAGCAGTTCATCCTATTGAGTCGGGGTATGGACTGACTATGCGTAGGCATATTAGTAGTTTTGATGTGTGTTGTGCATTTCTTTTCTCTTTGTGAGATGTTTGCATAACTAAAATTTTGGTTTAGATATTATTTGCTATTGTTGCACTATTACATGGTATTGAGACTAATCAACTTAATATTTAATGTTTTTGTTGAGAATTTTTGCGAATACATCACACAGCGAAAAATAGGGATTCCCACTAAGGATCCATGCGAAAAAGTCATAATCCGAGTTTTTAAAAGATTTACCTCTTGAAGCGTGAATCACCAACACCGTAATAGAAACGATGTCTCTGCGGTATCCACACGAACAGACTCACGAACGTCCAACGTCCACAAAGAGGAGCCTTACGTCTCTCACACAGTGCTAGCTGCGAAGAGAAGAGAAGAAACTTGTCACTCTCTCACTCACTTTTCTGTAGGTGCGGCTAGGGTTTAGAATTGTGTATCTTAGCAGCCCCCTTAGCAGTGTTATTTATAATAGTGACTGCCTTAAGTGAGTGTGAGTAGCAGTAAGGTAAGTTGTGCAACCCTAGACCCATCTACATGATGAGGTATATTTGTTCGAGTCCAACCCTGGACCCATTGCTCCAATTTTAGTCTACTCTATGTGTGTGACCCTGCAGGTTCTTATTATGTTAGCAGTAATATTAAAATCCTATTTTAATATTACAAGCAGTGAGTGGTATCTAGCAACACATCGCTGCTACCCAAGAAATAAGAATGTCAGTGATTTGACATAACCTTTCCATGACCAATGTTTCCGTGTCGTTTAGTCCCTTTGTCAAGATATCTAGATTGAACACAAGGCATGGAATGCGTTACCCTTGTATAGTCCAATCATTGGTTTCTTGATACTCGAGTAGACTTTGTAACAACAAATGAGATCAATATCTCATATTGACTCATTTGAGCATGGCCATGCATTTCGCAGTCTCACTCAATTAGGGGCCCCGAAGATATCGCTCCTGTTATGTAGGAGTGACAAATCCCATCTAGGTCACTCACATCCCTCTACATGATTCGTGGTATGTCCAATAACCAACTTTATAATCACCTTGTTACAGATGACGTTTGATAGCATTAAAACACACAACTCCTTATGTAGGAATCGTAGTGATTTCAGGTCAAAGGACCACAAACACCATTGTCACTATGAGAATCGCTTATGACACTCACGTAACGATCCATGTAGCGTTCTCATGGTGGGTCAGTCCAGTACATAATTACTCTAATATGTACCCATGTGAAGACTTGATATCTCATATCCATGACCCGTGAGATATGGTCATCAGTCTATGCACATACTAGTCTCAATGTATTATTGTTGTCCTAATTAACAATAATACTTGACTAGGGACATTTAAGAATAGTGTTGTAACCAAAAGGATCTCATGATCAAGTCATCCACTTGATGTCCTATGGCGTCAAACTTACTATTCTAAGGACTTTATTATGTTTATCAAAAAGAACACAATAAATGAAATGCCTCATATATAAAAATAGCATAATAGAATGTATATAAATACAGAAAATGTATTGGCCTCTAGGGCATACACTAACAGTTTTATGTGTACATGAAACTATGACTTCTTTGAGGCGAGCTAGAGAAAATGAAAATTCTTCTGGTGAGAGCCCTAGTATGGCCGAGGCTTTTATGGAAATGGCTAAAGCTATGGAAGATCAAACAACAGTTATAAATAGAATGTTGGAGAGGTTGGAAGCTAAGTGACCTCCACAACCAGCACCACCACTAGTTCCACCCGTGCAACCAGTCTAAGAGGTTCCAGTAGGAAGGAATCAAAACTTCCAAGACTTTTCAGAGTTCAAAAAGTCTACTCCATCATCCTATAGAGGTAAGTACGATCCAGTCAAAGCTGAGGGTTGGCTCAAGGAAATGAAGAAGATTTTCATAGTTATAGCTTGCATGGATGAACAGAGAGTGCTCTTTGCTTCCTACATATTAGAGGGGGAGACAGAGGATTGGTGGACATATGTGAAGAAGGTGTTTGATGCCTCAGGGACTCTGATTAATTGGGAAATCTTCAAGGGATTTTTACTAGAGAAGTTCTTCCCTCAGAATTTGCACAATGCAAAAGATATATTGCCCTTACTACTAATACTAAAATGTAACACCCTTACTACTAATACTAAAATGTATCCCGAATTACACCATAGTAATTAATAGTAAGCATATCACTTAAAATTTGTAACAAAAATTACAAATATACTTTGTTATGATATATCAAAATATGAGCCTGAAATGGTGAAATAATATACATATACTAGAAAGATGTTTATACAAAGAATATTTCATATTACAAAATTACATCAAATGCCTCCAAGGCATTATTCATGCAGCTTTTACACAAAACGTCAAATCTAAAGTAAACTTCAACTTCTGCTGTGACCATAGTACTGCAAGATGTGATCCTGGAATTATCATAAAATATAATACAAAAATTGTGTGAGAATACTAATTCTCAGTAGTTCTATTATGTAAACATGTCATTACAATAATTTCAACTGTTTTGAGGAAAAATACATTTCTTTGAAATTCAACTTGAACATATATATAATTAGAAGGGTGGCAAAAATGTCAAATCTAGTCCCTTCTCTTCCTGAAAAGGAATTCCATTTAGTAGTAGTTTTCAAAAATATTCCTTATCAATTAATACAAATTCAAATCATAAATAATTTCAGGAAATGTCTCCAAATACAAATACTATGATATCAAATTTATTCAATAATTCTTATACTCATTCAAGTCATAATATGACATAAAAATTCAATTCCATTGTTCATATACATGTTCAAGTCATAATATAACATACAAATTCAATTTCATCTCAGTACTCATTCAAATACTCGTTTATCCCACAGAACCTATATCTCAGGCATCACAAAGGATGGGAGCCACCTCATATAGCTCAGGTTCTATATACTTGTGACAGGGAGTGAATCAGGGCCTCACACTACTATTAGTATCCTATGGGGAAATTAATACGTGAGGATTATACTGATACTATGAGGAATTTATTCTAGAGTACAGGATCTCCCTTCTTCATAGGAGGTCATCTCCATGATTTTAATGGAATTTTGAATACCCTGCCCTTATACAAGATCATCTCCAAAATCTACTATACTAAGTGAGTCACGACTCACATAATAACAAAGGATACCGAGTGGAAAAACATGGACTACTTACCTTCCCATTCAAGGATAATTGTCCAATTCTCATTCTCAATTCAAATTCAAAATCTATGAGCACTTATCAATCCAACATTCAACCAAATACCATTCTAACTCAACCTTAATGACTTATGGGAGCAATGCAAATTCCAAATTCTCATCCTAGCTCAACTTGAATAATCAATGAGCAATGCCAATAGATTTCATCAATCATATTCCACAAATTCATACAGCTGAACCATACCAATTACATCCAAATATCAATTAAACATTAAATCAAATGTAATTAAGCTTTCTTGAGTATACAACAAAAATTAAAAGTTCAATCACAAATCAAACACTTGATCATTAGATGCTACATGGAGATTGTCCTATCTCCAAGGCTTCGGTCAATATAACATAAAATAAATCAAGCATCATTCTTTTTCTAAAACACTTAGTTGGGTCTACTATATGTCACAAATTTAATCAATTTTCATTCTTGCACACAAATTCCTCTCTTAAAGTTCTCAAAATTAAGAAAAATGGTCAAAGCATAAGCTAATCAAATTCTCCAATTTTCATTCATGAATTCCATTAGTTTTTCATCATAATCAATGACACCAATTCAAGTCAAGAATCAATGGAAAAAAATAACAAATTGCAAGCAAAGAATGTCCTCTAATCCATAGCTTGACCGTGTATAGTCAATTTCAAAACAGTGTATATTCAGCCTCAGAACACATCAATTTTATCAACTTTTCATCTTAACCAACAACACAATCTCAAGTTAAGAACAAATGGAAATAAAAGAGAAAACTTTGAACCATTGTTCTCTTTAAAATTTTCTATTCTTGAAGTGGTTTTTCAGCCTATAACATAGTAGAATTTCATTCAAACAACTTCATAATTTTCACTCAAGAATGAATGAAAATAAGAACAAAATTATAACTAATAACCACCCATAATTTTTCTGGTTGGCCGTGACATTAAGTCATACTATACAAGAGAAACTCATTTTTCTCATCATAAATATTATCAAAATTTCAACTTATGAATTAATAGAAAGGGAAGAACAAATTAAAACAAAGAAATCAAACAAACAAACCTCTTCCACACATGTTACATTCGTGGGTTTTCCTTGTCTCAAAACCAGAATTTTGATTCAAAATCAAGAGAAAGAAGGAACAAGTGAAAGGCCAAGAACCCCTACCTCAACTCTTTGCCTTGATTCCTTGATTTTTCCTCACTTCTTTTTGCCTTTTCTCCTTTCTTGACCATGCTTTATTCCTCTGTTACAGCTACTGTGTGCATGTAGGAATAGAAAGAAAACCATGTGAAATTTGGAGAACAATTTATAAAAGGAAGGAGAAATCAAAAGAGGAAATGAGGGTGAAATTAGCTTCATGTTTCTCTTCATTTTTCTTATTCGTCTTGGATGCTACTGCTGGACGAACACAAGGGAGAGAAATGAAGACAGTGGGATGAAAAGATGAAGAAAAATGAGTGAGAAAAGAGTGGAACACTCTAGAGTTTGGTGATAGGCCTGTATTTTATAATCTTAAACTGGATAAATTGTGGTGATTTACTCATATTTATTGGTGAATTTTAGATGGATCCTTATCATTGTCTTCATTTTTGCATATTGAATGTGATTTATCACATTTAGAGTGAAAGCAGGTGAAGATGCTGCTTTTTCAGAGTAAAAGAGGACCATTTTGGCTTAGACAAGGCCCTGCATTAGCTCAGGGCCGATTGAGGAGTTAGACATGACCCTATCTAACTTGGGAAATGTCTCTATCAGGCTCACACGACCTTGTCTAACTTGCAAAAGGCTTCTGTCTGATTATTTGTAAGAGATATGATCGTGTCTTTGGGTCACACAGTCGTGTCTCCCTTATGGTGTGAGTTATGCAATTCAAGCTCACATGGCCATGTCAAGCTTAGACACATCCATGTGAGGTCTCCTGTGTGTAAAAACAACAGTTTTCTCCCTCACTATTATAAATAGAAATGAACCCCTAAACTTGAAAGAGACTTATTGCTTTGATTTTTGTCTTGATTTTAATTAAGCTTTCACTATTTTTTTAACCACTTAAATAATCAAAGTCGCTATAAGAGTTAGTTATCAATCGATCCTCAAGGAAACAATCTTTATTTTACTATTTGAACGATCTGTGCACTTGCGAAAACAGTGGTTTATTTGACTAAAGTTTATGAGCTGGAAATTTTGTATCTGTTAAGCACACTTTAATCTTTCAAAACTATGTTTTCAAGTATCTATAAATGTTATAGAAAATTTTAAGACGCAACTTAGTCCTCAGATTCACTTTTCCATAAATTTTCATATACTAATATTTGTCAAATAAGTTGCACTACTTTTCTCAAATTAAAATTGAACTTTTAAAATAAGTAAATATATCTACCATAAATTATTTTCCAAACCAAAATATTCTTCATATTCTATTTATCATCTCCATGAAATTTCATAATTTTCTGAGCCGCTTAACTGTTTTCGGCTATTTCTTAGTAGTATCCTTAAAAACACCAAACTGGATCTGTTGATTTTTCAAAATTTTCTACAACTCTAATCAATGGTTCTTAGCTAAGAAATAAATATTTCATATTTATTTTCATCATATCAACCGATTGTACATATGTCTTAATTATTCTCTTGTACTTAGTATATAGAATTACGCTTAAACTAGTTCAAAAAATTATCTGAATTAATAGATAATTTTTACCAATATTATTGAGCTTTTATAACCCTGATTAGAGCTATTAGATTAGAGATGATATTACAATTCTCCCCCTGTAACGGCCCAATATTTTCTTGCTTTCGATTTATCTATGTTAACTATGTTGATATGAATTTCTGTGAATTTTTATGAATTGTTTGGCTTATATGGATTATTCTAATATTATTTTGAAAACATTTTGGACTGTTGAACTAGGGCCGAGGGATCTTACTAAACTAGAAATTGAATATACTTTTCAGAGTTTTCATTATCTGAGATTTTATTTGACAGATAAAATTTGGGTACGCTCTATTATCCATTGGGCAATAGATACCGACTTTGTTAACTGTGATTTTTGTCCATTGGATAATAACTTGCAGAAAAGATCTAGTAAATTATTTCTATTTAGTCACTTTTGTGACATCATCCAAGTAACATCATCCAAGTGACATCACCTTTGACTTTTGACCAAAGGGCAGAAGCTTCGTAAGGAAGCTTTGTGAAGCTTGTTGAGGAAGCTTGACTCCTCCTCTCTAGGTGGTGCAGGACCATGGAGAGAGAAAGGAGACTTCTGGAGCATTTTTCATACAAACTTCATTTTCATCACTTTTTTATCCATTTCTCTCTCTTCACCCAAAAAGCTACACACTTTGTTTTCTCTTATTTTCTTCTCTCATCTTTCTCCTCTAGCTCACGACCACTCCACCAAATTCACCTTTTCATTTTCTTTGATTTCACTCATCTACATTTCCTACATCAAAACCTCTTTCTAAGGCCATTTGGTTTGAAGATCTTAGCGTGTTCATTATTTCCAAACATTTCTTCAAGTTAGAGCTTGAAGATTTCTAAGGTAAATTTTCTTCTTTTCCATTCTTCTTTCTTTTTTTCTTTCTAAAACCATGATTTTGATCCATGGTCATTCTTCTCTAAGCCTAAAATGTTGATTCTTTGGCTTGTCATTTTCATTTTTCAAGAAGCTCTTGGAAGAGGAAGCTTGTTTCAAGAAGATTTTCAAGAGGTGGTTGGTTATCCTCCAAGGTAAAAGGGAGATCCCTCTCATCAACCTTTCTTAGTGGTGAAAGACATTTTGTTTTGTTGAGAGTGGAGAATCTATGTGAGAAATCTCCACTTGATTGTATTTGACTCTTGGTGATCTTTGTGAATTTCGTATCCTATGTGACCTTGTGATTTGACGTTGTCTATGACCTTGATGGAATGGAAAGTTTGATGTTTGATATTTATTTGTTGCTTGAAATCCTTATGGAAGATGAACATCTTTGAGGCCCAATAACCCTAGAGAGTTCACAGCCAAGAGACCCAAAAAGGGGACCCTAGAGAAAATTTTGTGTTAATTTGGAACTTGGAAGCTTAAATAAAAATAGAGTTGAATTAGGAATTTAACAACAATGAAGGAGTGGAAAAACCAAACCTTAACTACTTAGTTAGAGAGAGATTTCGGCTTTAAGAGGGAAAGTAAGCTAGAAAAAGAGATCATAAAAAGTAGAGCACCTTTAGGGCTTGAGAGGAAAAAGGAAATAAATTTATGAGATTAAAATGATATAGTTTTCTTTTAGGTTTTCATGAAAAGTGTGAAGAGGTATTACATAGAGGAACTTAACTAGGAGAGTTTTAAGATTAAGGCGAATTTTTATGTTAATTCTTGAAAGTACCTTAACTAAAGTTAAAAGTGAAAAGATGGTTCTTGAGCTTGTGTAATTGAGATACCTTGTGATGGAATATAATAGCTTTGTGCTGATGGGCCAACGTACTGGACCCAGGAATGTCAGTAATGACTTATGCCCTGTTGTGGCTCCTTTTGGTGGAACTTTTGTTTTTTATGAATATTATGGATCATTATTATGAGATCATGCATTGTAAAAGTCAGAATGACTTGTTGTCAAGGCAGAATGCCTTGGAGATGAATTACACCTTTGTGCGGGTGCAAATTGTGTAGTGTAGTTCACTTATTGAACTTGGGGGTGTCGGAGCACGGGTATCCAACATGTGGCCAATAGGTAGCTCCACTAGGCCGTGGTGACTGTGCAACGCACCAACGATCTCGACAGACACTATCCTATTCCCGATCCGATTGAGAGTGTCATGTATAGCCAAGTTGCACATATTGATGAGGTTGTTAAGCACATGATTTGAGGCTAACGAGATATAGACACTGACTTCTGGATCATTCTCTCTAATGTTAGTTAGAACTCCATAGAGTAGATGTCAATCCATTGTGCATTCACATAGACGTTAAGCTTTTTATTGTAATATGTTATACTGTGTAACTACCTGTGGATATATTATTATAATGCCTATTGAGAATTTTGTGACTGTAATGGTTATTTCAATATTCTGTGATTTTGACTGTCATTGTTGTCTCTTGCTGTCATACTGGTATTAATGTAGAGAATTTCACCTCTTTGTATTACTATTCTGTTTGCTTTCTATTTTATGTGTTCCTGTTGATAAAGACTAAGGAAGGCAGAAGAAAATTTACAATTTTTGTTGTTTTACTTTTGGATGGCTGCTCATAGAGATTCCCCTAGTTTTGTCAGAGTTCTTTTTTGCGGAAGTTCAGACGTGTGGCGGATCGACTGGGGCATAAAAAGGATTAGATATGTAGGAGAATTGACTCTGTCTATTAGTAGGACCCGTGATGGGGCCCTTTTCTTCTCTCTTAGTATTTTTGTTCGTCTAGAGTTTTTCATGCTGATTAGGGAGCTATGGGGTGACTTGCCTTACACCCCTAGAAAGGATCCGGACCCAGTGGTATCATCCGCTAGGACTCCTATCCGCGAGCTTATGCCACAACTGAGAGGTTTAGCTGGGGAAGAGTCTGAGGAGGAGGACCCAACGGAGGAGTCTGAAAAGGATCCAATGGAGAGTCTAGGGGAAGATCTTGCTCCCTAGGTCTCTAGACTTGGGCTAGTCTACGTTTTGTTAAACTGCTGCTTATGTCTTTTTTGTATAAATTTGAAAATTTTGGGTAAACTATGATCCATGCCACTGTTGTATATATTCTTTTTAGTATGTAATATTCAGTAAGGTATGTCCTGTGATGTTTATGTTTTGTTTAAGCTTATATTTTGAAAAGAAAATTTATAATCCGTATTTTCCAAAATTAAACATTTTTTCACAATTTTGTTAAGTTAAAGGAGTTTTGAGGTATAAATGTGACGCCCTAGGGAGGGTGTTACATTAGTTGGTATCAGAGCCCAAGTTTGAGTCTTTTGGGGTTTGTGGTTAGGTCTGTCTTGCTTGTGTTGTGTGATTTCTGTGTGTTTGATTTTCGAAAGGAGACAAAGTTGTTTGATATTACTTTACCTGAATTTCCTTGTGTAATGTTTAGTTTGATTCCAAAAGAACATGATGGCTTGAGGTGTAGTAGTACGTGTGAACCCTGAACGAGACAGCGAGAGTATGGTTGCAGCAGTGGAGGCAATGCAGAGGATGGCAGAGGCTATGATGCAGTAGAATCAAAAAGCTACCCAACAACAAGAAGTTACCGCTGAAACACAGAACCTGTCGTAATTTCTCCCCAACAATCCACCACAATTCAAAGGGGAGTTCGATTTGGAGAAAGCAAGCATTTAGATCAAAGAGCTGGAGAAGATATTCCAAGGAATAGGATGCACTGATGCTCAGAAGGTAACCTATGCTACCTTCATGTTGGTTGGAGATGCTGAAGACTGGTGGACAAGAGCCTATCGACTATTGGAAGCTGAGGGAACAGTGATCACTTGGGGAGCCTTCAAGAACAAGTTTTCGGAGAAGTACTTTCCAGCTAGTGTGAGGCACGCGAAGGAAATGGAGTTCCTAGGCCTAAAGCAAGGAAAGATGTCGGTCAGTGAGTATGCTGCCAAGTTTGAGAGTTTGTCAAAGTTTTCAAGGTATTTCCAGCTCCAGCCTGATAAGAGTAGAAATGTCGCCAGTTCGAAGAAGGTTTGAGGCATGACTTGAAGAGAACGGTGCTGCCTTTGGGAATTGATAAGTTCCCAGCCCTTCTAGACAAGTGTCGCAGGATTGAAGACCTAGATCAATCACGTGAGACAAGGAACAGTAGCTTTGGACCCTCTCAGTTCCAAAGGGGGAGAAATGACAGTGGCAATCATTTTCAGTAAAAGCCATATTCGAGGCCACAAGGGAATCAAGCTCAGCAACAATCACGTGGAGAAGGTCCTAGTAGCTACAAGTTTGGTCAGACTGGGACATCGGCGCCAAAATGTCTCAAGTGTGGAAAGGACCACTTGACAAAGGATTGCACAATTAAGGGGATCCTTTGCTTCAATTGTGGGAAGCCCAGACACATTGCAAGAGATTGCAATCAACCCAAGCCAGAACCCACTGTTAACAACGTACGTGCCGCAAGACCTCAGGCGGGAGGAAGAGTCTACACCTTGAGTAGAGTAGAGGCCTCCCAATCGGACGATCTGATTAAGGGAGATTGTGCCATAGGAGGTAATCTTTTAACTGTACTGTATGACTCAAGGGTGATCCATTCTTTTATTGCCTATGATTGTGTGCACCGATTAGGGTTATCTGTGTCTTCCTTACTTTTTAATTTGATTATTTCTACTCCCACTACTAGACTCGTTGTTACTGCTCAAGTCTGTTTAAACTGTCCTATTTCTGTGGAAGGTTGAATCTTCTCGGTTGATTTGATTTGTTTACGTCTTTCTCAAATAGATGTTATTCTAGGAATGGATCAGTTATCTTCTAACCATATCCTTCTTGACTGTTCCAATAAAACCTTAATGTTTCCTGATTCTGAGATTTTTGGATTTATATTTGCTAACCAAGTCAAAACTTTCTTGAGAGAAGGAGCTCAAGGATACATGCTTTTGTTAGAAGTCAAGAATGAGACCGATATGAATGTTATTCCTATGGCTAATGAGTTTCCTGAAGTCTTTTTTGATGATATACCTGGGTTACCACTAGAAAAAGAGGTAGAAATTTCTATCGATCTTATGCCAGGATCTGGTCCTATATCCATGGCACCATATCGGATGTCGCCATCAGAGTTAGCCGAGCTCAAGAAGTAGTTAGAGGAACTATTAGAGAAGAAGTTTATAAGACCTAGTGTTTCACTGTAGGGAGCTTCTGTGCTGCTGGTCAAGAAGAAGGATGGGACTTCTCGGTTATGTGTGGACTACCATCAGCTAAACAAGATAACAATCAAGAACAAGTACCTACTTCTGAGGATAGATGATTTGATGGATCAGCTGAAGGGAGCTGCTATTTTCTCCAAGATTGTTCTATGTTCTGGCTATCATCAGATTCATGTGAAGGTAGAGGATATACCTAAAATGGCTTTTCAGACGCATTACGGGCATTATGAGTACCTTGTGATGCCATTCAGAGTAACGAATGCTCTTGCCGTATTCATAGAATACATGAATCAAATCTTTCATCCTTATCTGGATAGATTTATTATTGTCTTTATTGATGACATTTTAGTCTATTCACTAAGTCAGGAGGAACATGTCGAACACCTTAGTGTGGTTCTTCAGATTCTAAAAGAGAGGAAATTATATGCTAAGCTATCTAAATGCGAGTTTTGGTTAGAGGAGGTTTAGTTTCTGGGTCATGTGATTTCAAAGGAAGGAATTGTAGTGGACCCATCAAAAGTGGAAGCGGTTCTTTAATGGGAAAGGCCAAAAATGGTAACAGAAATCCATAGCTTTGTGGGTTTAGCAAGCTATTATCGAAGGTTTATCGAAGGATTCTCTAAGATAGTAGGACCTCTCACTCAGCTTACAAGAAAGAATCAAGCTTTCATATGGACTGATGCATGTGAAGAAAGTTTTCAAGAGTTGAAAAGATGGTTAACTACTTCGCCAGTGCTGATCCTACCTGATCTCGGTGAACCTTTCGAAGTGTATTGTGATGCTTCATATCAGGGTCTAGGTTGAGTCCTTATGCAAAATGGAAGAGTGGTAGCATATGCTTCAAGGCAATTGAAGGTGCATGAGAAAATTTATCCTACGTATGACTTGGAGTTAGCTGCTGTTGTGTTTGCATTGAAGATCTGGAGTAACTTTCAACGTCTACAGCGACCACAAGAGTTTGAAATATTTGTTTGATCAGAAGGAGCTAAACATGAGACAAAGGTAATGGTTAAAACTTTTGAAAGACTATGACTTCCAACTTCAATATCATCCCGGAAAGGCAAACGTCATAGCGGATGCTTTGAGTAGGAAGATGCTTAATGTTTCTGCTATGATGCTCAAGGAGAGTGAGCTAATAGAATAGTTTAGGGATCTGCAGCTATCTGTGGAGTTGGCACCAGGGAGAATGTGCTTAAGTATGATCACTATTTCGAGTGGATTGATGGAAGAAATCCAAGAGAAGCGGGGAAGTGACCCATACTTACAAGAGGAGAAGGAGCTTGTGAAGCAGGGTGCTATATCTAAATTCACAGAGGGACATGATGGAATCCTAAGGTTCAGAGATAGAGTTTGTGTTCCGAGCGATTCCGAGCTTAGGAAAATGATTCTTGATGAAGCCCATAAGAGTAAGTTGAGCATGCACCCCAGAACTACTAAAATGTACCAAGATCTGAAACGATTATATTAGTGGCAAGGAATGAAGAGGGATGTTGCCAAGTATGTGTCGTCGTGCCTAGTTTGCCAAAAGGCTAAAGTGGAAATAGGATAGCATTGCGATGGATTTTGTGAGTAAATTACCAAGGACTAGGAAGGAATATGATTCAATATGGGTAATTGTAGATCGACTTACAAAGTCAGCGCACTTATTGCTAATCAATATCAGGTATTCGATGGAGAGATTGGCTCAAGTATAAGTTGGTGAGATCGTTAGACTACACGCTGTGCATTTGAGCATTGTTTCGGATAGAGACCCAAGATTTACATTAAGATTTTAGCAGAGTTTACAGAAAGCAATGGGGATGAAGCTTCATCTAAGTTCTGCATATCACCCGCAAACAGATGGTCAGTCGGAGAGAACAATCCAGTTATTGGAAGATTTGTTGAGAGCTTGTGTCTTGGAACAGACTGGGAGTTGGGATGAATTCTTGCCTTTGATAGAGTTCACCTATAATAATAGTTACCACGTAAGCATCGGGATGGCACCCTACGAGGTGTTATATGGGCGACGGTGTAGAACACCTTTGTGCTGGTACCAGGATGGTGAACATTTCGCGGTAGGACCTGAGCTTATGCAACAGACAACTAAGAAAGTTAAGATGATCCAGGAAAGAATGAGAGCAACTTAGAGACGATAGAAGAGCTATGCTGATAAGAGATAGCGACCTCTTAAATTTGAGGAAGGTGAGCATGTATTTTTGAGAGTGACACCTATGACTGGTGTGGGAAGAGTCATTAAATCTAGAAAACTCACTCCTAAATTCATCGGACTGTATCAAATTCATCGTCGGATAGGTCTGGTGGCCTACCAAATAGCCCTACCACCATTTCTTTTCAATCTTAATGATGTCTTCCATGTGTGGCAATTGCAAAAGTATATCCTTGATCCAGCCTATGTCATTGAACCGGATACAGTATAGCTAAAAGAGAATTTGACCTATGAGACACTTCCTATCAAGATTAAGGTTCAGAGAGTGAAGCAACTCAAAGGCAAAGAGATTGCATTAGTAAAAGTGCTCTGGAATGATGCGATTGGAGATGCAACATGGGATCTAGAAAGCAAAATGAAAGAACAATATCCACATTTGTTCTAAAGTATGATGAATTTCGAGGACGAAATTCCTTTTAGAATGGGAGAGTTGTAACGCCCCAATTTTTATGAATTTTAGGGCAGGGGGATCTTACTAAACCCGAAATTGGATATAGTTTTTGAAATTTTCATTGTTTAAGATTTTATCTGAAAGATAAAATTTAGGTACACTCTATTATCCATTGGTTAATAGATACTGGCTTTGTGAACTGCGATTTTTGTCCATTGGATAATAGCTTGCAGAAAAGATCTAGTAAATTATTTCTATTTAGTCACTTTTGTGACATCATCCAACTGACATCATCCAAGCACATCACCTTTGACTTTTGGACCAAGGGGGAGAAGCTTCTCAAGGAAGCTTTATGAATCTTGGTGAGGAAGCTTGGCTCCTCCTCCCTAGGTGGTGCACGGCCATGGAGAGAGAATGGAGACTTCTAGAGCATTTTCCATACAACCTTCATTTTCATCACTTTTATATCCATTTCTCTCTCTTCACCCAAAAGCTACACACTTTGTTTTCTCTCATTTTCATCTCTCATCTTTCTCCTCTAGCTCATGGCCACTCAACCAAATCCACCTTTTCATTTTCTTTGATTTCACTCATCTACATTTCCTACATCAAAACCTCTTTGTAAGGCCATTTGGTTTGAAGATCTTAGCTTGTTCATCATTTCCAAGCATTTCTTCAAGTTAGGGCTTGAAGATTTCTAAGGTAAAATTTCTTCTTTTCCATTCTTCTTTCTTTTCTTCTTTCTAAAACCATGATTTTGATCCATGGTCATTCTTCTCTAAGCCTAAAATGTTGATTCTTTGGCTTGTCATTTTCATTTTTCAAGAAGCTCTTGGAAGAGGAAGCTTGTTTCAAGGAGATTTTCAAGAGGTGGTTAGTTATCCTCCAAGGTAAGAGGGAGATCCATCTCATCAACCTTTCATGGTGGTGAGAGACGTTTTGTTATGTTAAGAGTGGAGAATCAATGTGAGGAATCTCCACTTAATTGTATTTGACTCTTGATGATCTTTGTGATTTTTGTATCCTATGTGATCTTGTGGTTTGACGTTGTCTATGACCTTGATAGAATGAAAAGTTTGATATTTGATATTTATTGGTTGTTTAAAATTCTTGTGGAAGATGATCATCTTTGAGGCCCAAGAACCCTAGAGAGCTTACAGCCAAGAGACCCAAAAAAGGGACCCAAGAGAAAATTATGTTAATTTGGAACTTGGAAGCTTAAATAAAAATAGAGTTGAATTAGGAATTTAACAACAATGAAGGAGTGGAAAAACCAAACCTTGACTATTTATTTAGAGAGAGATTTCGGCTTTAAGAGGCAAAATAATCTAAAAAAAGAGATCATAAAAAGTAGAGCACCTTTAGGGCTTAAGAAGAAAAAGAAAATGAATTTGTGAGATTAAAGTGATGTAGTTTTCTTTTAGGTTTTTGTGAAAAGTGTGAAGAGGTATTACATAGAGGAACATAACTAGGAGAGTTTTAAGATTATGGCAAATTTCTATATTAATTCTTAAAAGTACCTTAACTAAAGTTAAAAATGAAAAGATGGTTCTTGAGCTTGTGTAATTGAGATACCTTGTGATGGAATATAATAGCTTTGTGCTGATGGGCCGACGTACTGGACCCGGGAATGTTAGTGATTACTTAAGTCATGTTGTGGCTCCTCTTAGTGGAACTTTTGTTGTTTATGAATATTATAGGTCATTGTCATGAGATCATGCATTGTAAAAGTTGGAATGACTTGTTGTCAAGGCGGAATGCCTAGGAGATGAATTACACCTTTGGGCGGGTGCGAATTGTGTAGTATAGTTCACTTGTTGAACTTAGAGGCATCGGGGAGTAGGTATCCCATATGTGGCTAGTAGGTAGCTCCACTGGACCGTGATGATTGTGCAATGCACCGACGATCTTGACCAGGCACTATCCTATTCCCAATCCAGTTGAGAGTGTCATGTATAGCCAAGTTGTTCATATTGATGAGATTATGAAGCACATGATTTGAGGCTAACAAGATACAAACATTGAATTCCCGATCATTCTCTCCGATGTTGGTTAGAACTCCATGTAGTAGATCTCAATCCATTGTGCATTCACATAGACATTGAGCATTTTATTGTAATATGTTATACTGTGGAACTGCCTGTGGATATATTATTATAATGCTTATAGAGAATTTTGTGACTGTAATGGTTATGTCAGTATTTTGTGATTTTGACCGTCATTGTTATCTCTTGCTTCTATACTGGTATTAATGTATAGAATCTCACCTCTTTGTATTGTTATTCTGTTTGCTTTTTGTTTTATGTGTTCCTGTTGATAAAGCCTAAGGAAGGCAGAAGGAAATTTATAGTTTTTGTTGTTTTGCTTTTGGATGGCTACTCGCAGAGATTCCCTTAGTTTTGTTAGAGTTCTTTTCCACGGAGGTTCAAATGCTTGGCGGATCGACTAAGGCATAGAAAGGATTAGATATGTAGGAGAATTGACTCTGTTTATTAGTCGGACCCGTGATTGGCCCCCTTTCTTCTCTCTTAGTGTTTTTGTGTGTCTAGAGTTTTTCATGCCGATTAGGGAGCTATGGGGTGACTTGTAATACACCACTAAAGAGGATTCAGACCCTGTGGTATCATCCACTAGGACTCCTATCTGCGAGCTTCTGCCACAGCTGAGAGGTTTGGCTGGGGAAGAATCCAAGGGGGAGGACCCAACAGAGGAGTCCAAAGAGGATCCAATAGAGGGTCCAGGGCAAGATCCTACTCCCTAAGTCTCTAGACTTGGGCTAGTCTATGTTTTGTTAAACTGCTGCTTATGTCTTTCATGTATAAATTTGAAAATTTTTGGTGGACTATGATCCATGCCACTGTTGTATATATTCTTTTTGGTGTGTAATATTTAGTAAGTTATGTCCTGTGATGTTTATGTTTCGTTTAAGCTTATATTTTGAAAAGAAAATTTATAATCCGTACTTTCCAAAATTAAACATTTTTCCGTGATTTTGTTAAGTGAAAGGAGTTTGAAGGTATAAATGTGACGCCTTAGGGAGGGTGTTATACCCCGCTTTTATAAAATTTGTCCTCAAAATTTGCTTGCCTTATTCAAGAAGCTCTACATAACTTTACATTATATTAAACTTAAGCTCTCACTTAGCTTCCACTGAATCACTATTTTCTCATATCACCTTCACTAAAGGAATTAATTGTCTTCTAAGCTCTTTCACTGTTCTATCCAAAATCTTTTGACCTTGCAATTCTGTTATGAAATTCATAAAGATACTCTTCTATTTCCATTCTGGGATTTCTAAGGTTGTATTTGGAATGAATTAAAATGAAAAATGATTTGATTTGATTTGAATTGATTTGATTTAGAAATCAAATTTTATGTTTGGAACTTAAAAAAAAAGAATTGAATTGGTTTAGAAATCAAATTTTGTGTTTGGAATTCATTAAAATGAGAATTGATTTGATTTAGTTTTATTATTTTATATTTTAACCCTTATGAGAGGTGGTTAGAGGTAGTTACTAAGGACAAAATAGTCTATTCATTTTAAATCAAATCAAATCCTACCAAATCCTATCAAATTTGATGGAATTTCTAAAACAAAAGGATTAAAATCCATGAGATTTTAGAAATCAAATTATTTCTTATTTTTTAATATTCTAAGCACAAGATTTAATTAAATTTAATTTACAAATCAAATCATTTCTTATTTTTTTATATTCCAAACACACTCTAAGAGTTTCCAGGGTCTAGAAGGCCATTGATGCTT
The DNA here is from genome assembly GCA_029884595.1 of Ormosia semicastrata. Classification (NCBI taxonomy): domain Eukaryota; kingdom Viridiplantae; phylum Streptophyta; class Magnoliopsida; order Fabales; family Fabaceae; genus Ormosia; species Ormosia semicastrata. The sequence continues at coordinate 33,982,592 of JAQQTO010000048.1, read as the reverse complement.
TACCTTGACCTTTTATATATAAGACATTTGGACACATATTATGTTATTTCCTTTTCTTTAGCTTCAACTTTTCTTAAGACACAAAGTCTATTTCTCAACATAATTGTTCCATTTTCAACTTTTCCAAATTCCTTTTTCTTTCCTAATAGGATTTCCTTACCTATTTCTTTCAACTTCTCATCTTCTTCTTATGCATCTTTAATCTGAGTTCTTAAATTATTTTGAATCTTCAATCTATTCAAATAGAGACTATGTGGTAATATAGTCGTTGCCCAACTCAAGTTTCTAAAACTTTCTTATAATTTCATTTCTTGCATCATCATATGAAATACATACAGAAGTTTTCTACTTAGTGTATCGACCACTACATTAGTCTTATCCAGATGACACCATAATACATAATCATAATCTTTCAAAAACTTCATCCATCTCCTTTCCCTCATATTTAATTATTTTTTATCAAACAAATATTTCAAACTTTTATGGTCACTAAAGATCTCAAACTTAACACCATATAGATAATGTCTCCAAGTCTTCGATGCATAACATAAACACAAATATTTAAGCTATTAAATAAAAGAAAAGAAATTGTGAGTTGAAGAACAAAAGCTTTAAGAACAACAAATAAATAAATGTGTAATAATATAAAATTACGTAAAATAAAGAGATTGAGAAGAGAGAAGCAGGCACGATATTTATCCTGGTTCGACCACTAACCCACTTGTGGTCTACGTCCAGTCTTCAAAAACAATCCGAGATTTTTCACTATGTATACAAGCTTCAATAGGTGCTTATAACCGTTACATAAAAGATCACTTTTCACACGCAGGGAAACTCTACCCTTGTGCTAAAGCCTCAGCCTGCAGGGATACCTCACCTTTATACAAACCTTAAAGGGATACCTCACCCTTATACAAATCTTGGAGGATACCTCACCCTCAATACAGAAGAACAGAAAATGTAGATGAAGAGAAACTCTCACAAAGAGTAGATGATACAATTTGAAGCTCTATGAAGTTCTTTAAGGATATCTCAAATTTTGGTAAAAAAGAGCACAGAAATTTGGTAAAATATGTATCACAAAATAAAGCAAGAAAGAATTATTTCAGATAAATGGATATTTTTAAAAGATGTTCCAAAAATATGTATTTATAGTGTTTTAAGAAAAAGAGTTGTTGGGTATAATTTATTTCAGCATTAAAACCTCTAAAAATAGCCGTTGCGTGATTCTGGGCATGTTTATTCGAATAAGCCAAGTCTTATTCGAATAAAACCTTCAAAAGATACGTTCCTGAACGTCTCTATTCGAATAACAGGTTTGCTATTCGAATAAACCTTCAAAAACAAGTTCTGGAATGTTTTCTGGGTTATGTTATTCGAATAACTCTTTGGTTATTCGAATAAACTTTTAAAAACTCGTTCTGGTATGATTTCTGTGGTGTGTTATTCGAATAACATATCATTTATTCGAATAAACCACTCTAATTTTGAAAATTGACTTTAAATGGTCATAACTTCTTCATTTCTTATCCGTTTAAAACAAATGACCAGTCATTGGAAAGATCTTTGAGTCTATTTTAAAATGAAAGAAGTTTCAAAACAAAACTCAAAGTAGAAAGATATAATTAAAAGAGTAACCAAAGGTCAGTTTTGCAAAACTCAAACTTAGCTATTTTTCATAAATTTAAACTACCACCATAAATAACTTTTCAAAACTTATTTGTTAGGTGTTTTAGCATAGGAAAAATATTTGTAGAAACATATTTGAGATATCTATAAAGCTTATTACATAAAAACACTAAGTCCTATAAGCTATACCATTTAATCTTCCTTTGAACTTGGTCTTTGACATGACTTTGATGTTTATCAATACCTTCATGAAATAGGCATTCACATACTCCTTGTGTTGAGCTTAATTGAGATCTTTTGCTTTCATGTTGCAATGCTCACTTTTGATACTTGGACTATTCTAAAAGTATTACTCACTTAAACAAGCATAGTTAGTCCAAATTCATAATTCAATATATTCATATGCATGATTCATAAATGTATAACTCTAGTTAGTTTAACATACATATAAGACTTTCATAGACACATCCAAATAAGATATTTATTAATTATTAATGGATATACTCTATATAGGATGCAACAAAGAGTATAAGCAAAGTGTTCTTTTTGTCTTGTATTTGTCATCATCAAAACTTAACATATTAAACCATTGGGGCAAAGTTATTTCCACAATGTCCCCCTTTTTGATGATAACAAATAGCCAAAGAAAAAATATGTTGAGTAATATATAAGAACGGATATTCATGTAAGTATATTAAATAATAAGTACAAGAATATATTTTTCTTTCTAATTTTTACTCCCCCTATTTGACATCAACAAAAAGGCTTAGAAAGAGAAAAAAAATATTTTCTCCCCCTTATAGATTCTACATATGATTCAAGAATAGAGAGATGAAATGAGCATATTTTTTAAGATATAGAAGATTATTCATGCAATGCTTGTCATATTTTTGTATGTCAACATTTAGCATATGATAGTAATAAAACACTTTATGTTATCAAACAAAGATGTAATGCAAGAGATATGAACAACTTAAGAGTTAAGCTCCCCCTCAAAATATGCATATTATCAAAATAATAAATAAAAAAAATATGTATGTGAAGACCATGTAAGTACATTACCTTAAAGAAAAGTAAGGCAAATATACATCTTCTTAATTCCTCAAACAAAAACCATTTTAAAACTTTTCCCCCTTTTAAAAATAATTTTATAAGAGCACATTATATTTTTAAAAGCATTTTAGAAAGGTAGATATATTTTATATTAAAAAAAAACACATATTCATTTAGACAGATCAATCCAAATTAAAAGAACATAAGTACATCTCCTTGATGGAATATGCTATAGAGATCAAAGCATGTATAGAACTAATATCATCTACCCTAAATACAATGACAAATTAGCAAGTTAATATCTAATTAGACACTTTGTCAATGCTAAGCATACTTCTCATGTAAAGAAAGCATATAATCATTTAAGATCAATTTTTTTAACAAGTATCATATAATCCATGGCATATAGAATACCACAAAAGCTTAGGGATAGAGATACTTATTGAGATAGATAAAGAGTGATGATCCTTCTTTATTGGTCCTTTAACTTTGAGCTTTCTTCCTTTGAATTTTCCATTCCATTGCACTAGAAGAAAGTCTTCTTTATCTTCCTCTTCATTTGAATTCCATTTAACTTTTCTCGTTTATCCACATATGCTTGTATGTAAAAATCTGATGGCTATATTTGAAACACATAGAGAGACTTACAAATCTAACTTTAAAAGTCCTCTAAAACATAGGTTAGCATCAAATATCATGTAAGCCCATTTATAAGCATAATTTTGATTAATATATAATTTAAAGCATGTATCATATTATCAACCATGCAAAATTAGTTCTAATAAGAATGCATGAAGCACATATGCACTTGAATCCAAAGTAGTTTAAGCATTTTAAGGCATGATTCAAGTTTATCAAAAAATATATGATCATCATCAAAACTTATTTAGGCATTTTTTGGCAAATAAATATCATGTAAGGCATGTAAAGGTATAACGCAACTCTCTACTTCTCCAAATAGCATATGATATCAAATTTAAAGTATATAAAAAGAAAATGATAATAGTTTGATATCACCAAAAATGTACTCTTTGAATTTTGTAGATGACTCTCACTTCCACCAACTTTCAAGCCTTAAGCTTTCATGAGGAAATAGAAATTCTTTGCACCTCTTTTAAAAAAGTTGAATCCTTTTTAAACTTTACTATCCTCAAGTTGAACTTATTCCATTTAAATGCTTGCTTGAGGTAGTTATCACCCTAAATACAATTCAAAGTACTTTCATTGGTATCCATCAATTTTGGATCCATAGAGGTTAGTCATTATGCCAAACTCATAAGCAAATAAGCATTCAAAATAATAAAACAACAAATGAGTTCACAAGGGCAAAAGATATTTCATTTCATTGATCAATTTAGCTAAGTACATATAAACATCAAAAGAATAGCCAATTACATTTGGTTAAGCATTTGCATTTTACCTACATATCATTAAGTGCATATTTTCAGTCAAAATAAATAAAGAATTTAGCATATATTGATTATTAATGCTATGCAACATATACAACAACAAATGCAGCAGAACCTTTCAAATAATTTGGTTTTATTCAAAAAAAATGGGTTTTATTCGAATAGAAGAAGATCCTATTCGAATAGAGGATCTGGGAAGGCCAAACGTTTTGGCCATTTAACAAGATTTATTCGAATAACTTAGGGGTTATTCGAATAAACAGAGATCAAACATAAGAGACTGATAAAACAAGTTTCTAGTTATTTGAATAGTCTAAGGTTTATTCGAATAGACAGAGATCAAAGGTTAAGACTGATAAACTAAGGTTCTAGTTATTCGAATAAAGAAAGGATCTATTCGAATAGACAATAAACACTGCAAACACAAAACTAACATAGAAGCTAGTTTATTCGAATAAACTGAGTTTATTCGAATAAACTGAGTTTATTCGAATAAAGATGATATCCAACACAAATTTTGATCAGCTTTAAAAAACTTTATTCGAATAAGCTTATATTTGTTCGAATCAAAAAAGCATAGTAAAGCATATGTTCAGAAAGTGATTTAAGTGAGAATTAACTTACCCAAATATAAAGTACCTGCAAAACAAGATTTGGGATATCTCTGAAGCTTAAGTCAGTAAAAGATTCAAGAGAGATAAAGGCAATAAAATCAAATGTTTAATTATATATATATATGATTGATCAAGAACTCAAGCTCAAGGATATTATTATTAAACATGTTAGTTCAAGTAAGGAGCATACTTATCTATCATATTAACATGTAGAGATATTTTCAAATTATAAGGTTAGAAAAGCATAATAAAAGTTTTCACTTATCCAAAAAAAAAATTGTAAGTCCAAACTTCACGGAGACAAGGAAGAGAGCTTGGAATTATTTCTAGTCTTTGTACTTGCAGCAACCACTTTCAAGATACTAAATTCAACTCTTGGTCTTCAAGTATACCTATAACACACTTCAACTTTTGACTTTTAGTACCCAAATTTTCTTGGGTCCTTATGTGTTAGTTTTTGAATATTAATCTATTATGCTCTTATAAAGATCAATTTTTTTCATAATATGTAAACTGAGCACAATAAATTAAATAATCAATTACCATTTAGCACATAGTCGATAGCATATTAATTTTCATGATATATAGACAATTTTAAAGCATAGCAAACATACCTAGGAATTATAGAACCTTATGTACTAAGATATATATAACAAATTAATAAAAATGAACATAATCATGTGTTAAATATAATGTTCAAATTTTATCAGGTACACATGATACTATCCTCTACCTAAGGTCTACAAGGAATATACCTCATATTCATTATTATCATTTTTAAGTGAATGTGCATAAGAGGTAAAAACTTTTGATACCTTGACCTTAGCAATCAAGGAAATGCTTTGTCTTACCCATTGCTTCTCTTTTGAAGTCTTTAAGTTTGCAAACTCTACATTTTGTACTTGAGAAGCTTTGGTTGAAGTCATCTTCCTTCTTTAACTAAAGTTTCTACCATTGGGCTTTGGAAGCATTCTCCTTGATGACTCCTCTTTCTTTTGACCAATTTGTCCATCATTTTAAGAAATATTCTGCAAAATTAAAATACTAGGAGGATATTTTGGTACCCACTTCATTTTTGGTCCTTGAATGTTAGTATTAGGGCCTTTAGGATTTTTAGGAACCTATACCATACAATTTCTCATATAAAGATTTCTTCTCTAATTGCATAAATGAGAAATATGTCCCAGATGACCACAAAAATTGCAAACAATTGAATTTAATGATAGCTTGATAATTTGAATATCATTTTTGAAAAACTTAAGCCTTTTGTTATTTTTATATTCTAAATTATTTTTGCCATAAGCCTTGCTTGAATTTTCATATGGAATAACACTAATTTTATTCTCATTAAAAAGTATAGAATTTAAGCAATTACAATCATTAGCTTTGACAAATTCGGAATATAAGCCCTCAATTTGATTTTCTAAATCAATGCATTTTTCACAAGAAGTTGAGGTTTCATATTTCAAAGGCATTTCCTTATTAAGAAAAGTATAGTCATTTTTTAAAGTCTCAATTTCATTTTCAATAGAAGAAATGTTTTCCAAATAAGATAAGTTTTTATTTTCTAAATTCAATAAACCATCATACAATCCATTATATGCACATTGTAACACATCATAGGAAGGAATATAATATAGTTTAGAATTATTTACCTCAAAGTCCTTTTTAGCCATATAGGAAGTAGTTTTAATTTCTAGGGTACTTGTCTCTTTAAGAGAATCACATTCTTCCTCATTAATTTTGTTTTGCTTTGCCTTTTCTTCAAATTGAGCACCATCATCACCAAGTGGCATTTGGCTCCCTTCAATAGTTTGAGTATCTCTTTGAGGATATTTTTCATGACAAGCTTCCTTTAATGACGTTTGCTCTTCTTGCTTTCTATATACAACTTTATACACAAAATCATTATTAGCAAGATAAATAGCATCAAGAGCATCCCATATATCTTTAACACTAGAGTAATTTTTGATTTTAGTATAAGTATCATCATTCAAACTACTTCTCAAAATTTGCATAGCTCTAATGTTTAAAGAAAAATATTTTTTGTCAAAACTATCCTAAGTTTGTTTTAATTTGTAAGTAAATCCATTTAGCACAATATCCCACAAATCTAAATCAACAGATTGCATATAAAACTCTATTCTAGCTTTCCAATAAACAAAATGCACACCATCAAAGAATGGTGGTTTATCAATTTCAAAACCTTTCATTTTAAAAAACTTTTAAGGTTGCAAATAGACAAGGATCTTTAACTCTAAGCGGTTAAGCTTTCACCAGAGCACGAAACTCTGATACCACTTGTTAGTCATGGAAACCATTATCCAAGAGGGGGGTGAATTGGGTATAAAAACTTTTTCACAAATGCTCTTAAAATAAACACAAATATTTAAGCTATTAAATAAAAGAAAAGAAATTGCGAGATGAAGAACAAAAGCTTTAAGAATAGCAAATAAATAAATGTGTAAAAATATAAAATTGCATAAAATAAAGAGATTGAGAAAAGAGAAGCAGGCATGATATTTATCCTAGTTCGACCACTAACCCACTTGTGGTCTACGTCCAGTCCTCGAAAACAATCCGAGATTTTTCACTATGTATACAAGCTTCAATAGGTGCTTGTAATAGTTATATAAAAGAGCACTTTTCACACATAGGGAAACTCTACCCTTGTGCTAAAGCCTCAGCCTGCAGGGATACCTCACTCTTATACAAACCTTGAAAGGATACCTCACCCTTATACAAATCTTGAAGGATACCTCACCCTCAATACAGAAGAACAGAAAATATAGATGAAGAGAAACTCTCACAAAGAGTAGATGATACAATTTGAAGCTCTATGAAGCTCTCTAAGGATATCTCAAATTTTGGCAAAAAAGAGCACAAAAATTTGGTAAAATATGTATCACAAAATAAAGCAAGAAAGAATTATTTCAGATAAATGGGTGTTTTTAAAAGATGTCCCAAAAATATGTATTTATAGTGTTCTAGGAAAAAGAGTCATTGGGTATAATTTATTTCAGCATTAAAACCTCTGAAAATAGTTGTTGCGTGATTCTGGGCGTGTTTATTCAAATAACCCAAGTCATATTCAAATAAAACCTTCAAAAATACGTTCTTGAACGTCTCTATTCGAATAACAGGTTTGCTATTCGAATAAACCTTCAAAAATAAGTTCTGGAACATTTTCTGGGTCATGTTATTTGAATAACACTTTGGTTATTTGAATAAACCTTTAAAAACTCGTTCTGGTATGATTTCTGTGATGTGGTATTCGAATAACATATCATTTATTCGAATAAATCACTCTGATTTTGAAAACTCACTTTAAATAGTCATAACTTCTTCATTTCTTATCCGTTTAAAGCAAATAACCAGTCATTGAAAAGATCTTTGAGTCTATTTTAAAATGAAAGAAGTTTCAAAACAAAAATCAAAGTATTTTGAAAGATATGATCAAAAGAGTAACCAAAGGTCATTTTTACAAAACTCAAACTTGGCTATTTTTCATAAATTTGAACTACCACTATAAATAACTTTTCAAAACTTATTTGTTGGGTATTTTAACATAAAAAAAACATTTGTAAAAACATATTTGAGATATCCATAAAGCTTCTTACATAAAGACACTAAGTCCTATAAGCTATACCATTTAATCTTCCTTTAGACTTGGTATTTGACATGACTTTGATGTTTATCAATACCTTCATGAAATAGGCATTCACATCCTCCTTGTATTGAGCTTAATTGAGATCTTTTGCTTTCTTGTTGCAATGCTTACTTTTAATACTTGGACTATCCTACAAAGTATTGCTCACTTAAACAAGCATAGTTAGTCCAAATTCATAATTCAATATATTCATATGCATGATTCATAAATGTATAACTCTAGTTAGTTTAACATGCATATAAGACTTTCATAGACACATTCAAATAAGATATTTATTAATTATTAATGGATATGCTCTATATAGGATGCAACAAAGAGTATAAGCAAAGTATTTTTTTTGTCTTGTATTTGTCATCATCAAAACTTAACATATTAAACCATTGAGGCAAAGTTATTTCCACAGTAAACCTTGAACTGTCAATATGTCGATGGGGGATCTTACTAAACCTGAGGCCGGGCATAGTTTGCGAGGTTTACATTTTTTGAGATTTTATCTGATAAATAAAATCGTTGTATCTTAAAATTATTCGGTGAATAATAAAATATTATTTTTATCAATTGTAACTTTTATTCACTGAAAAAATAATTCTAACAGTGTAATTAATCATCTGTTCAAGAGTATTTAATTAAGGAGATAAGCTTACTTTGCATGTCATCGAGAAACGTGTGAAGCTTCTCAAGGAAGCTTCTAGGAAATTTCCTCCAAGCTTCCCAAGGAAGCCATGCACTTCTTCTCTCCTCTCTCCTCTCTCCACACTCACAGTTGCAGCACCTTGGGAGCACAAAATTGTGCTTTAATTCAATAAATCTAATTAATTCAAATTTCAAAAACAAACCCTAAGTGTTCATTCATTTTCCTATGTACTTTCTCTCTCTACCTTTTTCTTCCTTTGAATTTTTTTTCTCCTCCTTTTCTCTAAGGACCACGCGGCCAGCAGCCCCTCCATGCCTCATCTATCACTAAAAATTCAACCAACCCCATTTTCCTAATCTCCTCCATCACCTAAACACTTCTCTAGTTAGTGGTTCTTTGAAAAACCTTCATCTTCACCATTTTCTTCAAGCTTCAAGCTTAGGGTTTTTGGGTAAGCTTTTTGATTCTTCACTCTCTTTTACCCATTTTCATTTTTATGGTCTCCTTTATGACCATCCATGCCTTATTTTTCAAGCATTGGTGTTGTTTTGATGAGATTGAAATTTTAGGATTCTTAGTGGTGTCCAATCTGAAAATTGCAAGGAGATTCTAGGAGGCTTCTCTTGTTTTCTTCTCTTAGGTAAGAGGAAGACACTCCTCCTCAACCTCTACTAGTAATAAGAAACCTTGTTTGTGATTGATTGTGAGAAAACCCTATTGAGGGTTATTCTTTGTTTGCATGATTAGTATGATTATATGTTGTATTTGATTTGTTTAAGTTATTTGTTTGATTAGTTGTGTATATTGATATATTTGAATGGATTGGAGAGCATGAAATGGAAGGAAATAATTTTGAATTCCCTCTTGAATGGCTACGGTTTTGGGGGCTCAAAAATTAGGGTCCTTGATGAACAATTGTAATAAGTGAAAGACATAATTAATCAAGTGTGCAATGTGTAATTAATGGAATGAAGAATTTGGGAACTAAATTCCCTAGGGAGGCTACGGCCTCTAGGGCCATTTAGGGCTTGATTATGCGACTTTGGGTAATTCTTGGAACTTAAATAAACAAGAGATTAAATTATTGGTAATAGGATGGAAAATTAGCACATTGGAAGATTAGAAAATAAATTAGGATTCATAACTTTTATAGAACCAAGAATGTAATTTATCATAAGATTTAGGGTAATTTTAATTAGGGAAAGAACAATGGAGTGTAAGACCTTGAGACCCTTAGAATAACTTTCTATGTGTATGAGAATAAATTACATTATAGAATTTAATTAATTAAGAAAACTCCTCTAGAGACGAACTTTGTAAGAAAGGCTAAATTTAAGTAAGAATTCATAATAAACATAAAAAATGTATTAATTCATTTGATTTCCAATATTATGATATTGTGGGTCCATGTGAGTGACCAATAATGTGTTGATACTTAGTTTGGCCAATTGTGACATATTGTAGAATAGTATGTAATGATGAACATACATGTTTATGCATAGAGTTGTCATGCATTGTGAATGTCCGTTAGACTGTTGTTAAGGCCAAGTTGCCTAGGAGACGAACACACCTTAGTGCGGGTGCGAGTAGACTAGTGTATGTTATATTGTTGACCATGGGGGCATCGGGGTGCGGGTACCCCGCAATGGACAGTTAGTAGCTCTTTTGTCCGTGGAGTAAACCAATGCAAACGCACCGACGATCTTGACCGGGCACTGTCCTATGTCGTGATCTAGCGTAGACTATCTGTACAATGCTTTGATGTGCACGTAGATAAACTGATGAATTATAGCACTTTGGCCGCGGCAGCTGAGTTGTAGACGTGTCTCTTGATTTTTCTCTCCGACTGTTTGTGTCTAGCTCCATGGAGTAGGATTTTGACTTTGTATACATGTGCATAGTGGGTCCATGTATCATCTGGCATCTATTTATTATTATAATTGGAACTATTATATTATTCATATATAATTGCCTGCAACTGCTTATTTGTTTGTTTCTGCTATTTAATGCTTATGATTATTACTTGATATGCTCTATGGGCGCTTCGCGCCGTTTTATTTCTTGCTGCTATAATTGGTAATGATGGTAGGATGTCTTACCTCTTTCCTGTATTTCTGTTATTTTCTATCTGTATATTGTGTCCCATCGAAGATGTCGGCAAGGAGGGAGAAGCTCCTGATTTCCCCGTCTTCTGGCCCAGTTGCGATTAGCACCTACTATCGGTTCATGGCGGTGTGCTCACGCAGATTTTTGGGTGATGTGCGTTTGACCTTCCTTGGAGGGCCAGATTGCTGGCACATTAACCTAGATTCTGATCGTTGTGTCTACTTGGGAGACGTGTCTATCTCATTGGCTTGGAGGCGTCATGAACCGCCGATCTTTACCTGCTGCATTAGCTTACGCTTGGAGTTTTATCTGCCCATCAGGGAGATGTGGGGTGCCTGCTATTACACCTTGCAGGAGGATTCTTTTGATTCCATTGCTCAGGCTCCAGCCCGTGGCTCGGTGGCTCCTATGGAGGTTTCCTCGGATGAGGAAGACCCCGAGGAGGTTCCCGAGGAGGATCTCGCAGAGGATCCTGACACGATTCCCCCTCATCTCAGGGATTGATATAGTTGGTAGCTACTGATGGCTACCAATGTTTTATTTTGGGGGCCTGATGTATCTTTATTTTGGTGGGCTGTATATTTCTGATATCTAGGGATATATATGTATAATCCTTTGGGCAGGTATAGTTTTGCTTTTTGTACATCGAGCTTTGTAATTAAACAGATTTGGTATAATTATATACATATGAATATGCAACGTTGATCAAATGTATGCTTTACTTTTGTCTTGCTCTTTATTGCCATTTATGTTTCATCACTACATTTTATTAATTATTATAACAAAAAAAAATATTATCGTCATTTTATTTATGCAGCTTTAACCAGATAAATTTAATTGTAATCAAAAGAACCGAGTCTTAATTTAACATTTTTATTTTCTGCATTGTAAATGAAAATGTGATGTTCCCTCCCAAAAAGGGGCATTACATTAAGTTAGTATCAGAGCCCCGATTTATGTTTTTTTGGGTCTTGTGATTGAGTCTGTCTTGCTTGTGCTGTGTTTCTCTGAAAACTAAACACGAAGATGTATTGTTTGGTATTCCTAGTGGATGCAACTGACTTTCCTTGTGTCTTTCAATTACTCTGACTTGAGACAGTAAGATGGCATGACACGAAGACATGGTAGTTGCTATAGAGGTGATGCAAAGGATGGCTGAGGCCATCGCATAACAAACTGAACGAGCTGCTCAACAACAAGAGAGAGTTGCTCAGCAACAAGAATAGGCTGCTCAACAGCTCGAACCTACTGCAAATGCTCAGAACTTAGCAGAGTTTTGTCGCCACAATCCTCCCCAATTCAAAGGAGAGTTCGATCCGAACAAAGCTAGTCTATGGATCAAAGAGTTAGAGAAATTCTTCCGAGGCATAAAATGCGCTGAGAATAAGAAAGTGACTTATGCTACCTTTATACTAGTCGGCAATGCTGAGAACTGGTGGAACGGGGTGCAGAGAATGCTAGAGGCTGAAAATCGAGAAATCACTTGGGAATTATTAAAGGACAAATTCTTGGATAAGTACTTTCCTGCAAGCGCGAGGCACGCAAATGAGGCAGAGTTTCTCAACCTACGACAAGGGAATATGACCGTTAGTGAGTATGCAGCGAGGTTTGAAAACTTGTCCTAGTTTTCAATGTACTTTCAGCACTAACCAAATGAAGCCTGGAAGTGTCGGAGATTTACAGAAGGAGTAAGATATGAGGTGAAGAAGGCTGTTATCACCCTGAAGATCAATGAGTTCTCGGAGCTGCTAGATACATGCTGTGAAGTAGAAGCTCTAGAGCAATCTAGAGATACGAAGAGCAGGAACTTTGGGCCTACGAGGTTCCAAAGGGGCAGTGGCAACAATTTTAATCACTTCCAAAAGAAGCCCTACTCCCGACCAATGAGAAACCAACAGCACACTGCGGGTGGAAGTTCTGGTGGAGGTTCTACTAGGAAATGGACTGGCCAAAATGTTGCGTATCCCTCAAAATGCCTGAAGTATGGGAAATATCATCTCTCGAGGGACTGCACTATAAAGGGGATTATCTGCTTCAGATGTGGCAAACCTGGCCACGTATCCCAAGACTACAATCAAGTAAAGGCTGAACCTTCAGTTAATGCTGCAAGAGCCAAGAAACCACAAGCAGGAGGACGGGTCTATACCATGAGCAGAGCTGAAGCCTCCGAGTCAGAAGATTTGATTCAAAGAGAAAGCACTGTAGAAGGTAACATTTTAACTATACTGTATGACTCTGGGGCAACCCATTCCTTCATATCTTATGGCTGTATGCTACGACTTGGCTTACCAATGTTTTCCTTACCTTTTGACTTGACTGTTTCTACCCCCACTGATAAACTGGTAGTTACTACCAAAGTCTGTTTAAATTGTCCCTTAGTTGTTGAAAGTAGAATCTTTTCTGTCGATTTGATCTGTTTACCCTTTTCCCAACTAGATATAATTTTAGGGATGGGCTGGTTGTCTTCCAACCATGTTCTATTAGATTGTTCAAGAAAAACCATAGTTTTTCCTATAGATGAGGATTCTAGATTCTTGACAGCCAACCGAGTTCAAGCTCTCTTGAAAGAAGGAGCACACGAATACATGTTACTGTCTTCTTTGAAAGTCGAGAGTGAGGTTGATGTGAACATAATTCCAGTGGTGAATGGATTTCCCAAAGTCTTCCCGGAGGATGTACCTGGTTTACCACCGACGCGAGAAATAGAATTTGCTATTAACCTTGTATCGAGAGCTGGTCCCGTGTCTATAGCACCTTATAGAATGGCACCAACAGAATTAGTTGAGCTTAAGAAGCAGCTAGAAAAGCTTTTGGAAAAGCAATTTGCCAGGCCGAGTGTATCCCTGTGGGGAGCACCAGTACTGTTAGTTCGAAAGAAGGACGGTTCATCAAGGTTGTGTGTGGACTGCAGACAGCTAAACAAAATGACAATCAAGAATAAATATCCACTCCCAAGAATTGACAACTTAATGGACTAACTGAAGGGAGCAGTGGTATTTTCGAAGATCGATCTGCGATCTGGGTATCATTAGATACGAGTGAAAACGAAGGATATACCCAAGACTGCTTTTCGTACCCGATACGGCCATTATGAATACCTCGTGATGCCGCTTGGCGTGACGAATGCACCAGCTATCTTTATGGACTACATGAACCAAATCTTTCATCCTTACTTGGACAAATTCGTTGTGGTCTTCATTGATGACATTTTGATATACTCTCAAAATCAAGAGGACCATGTTGAACACCTCAATATAGTTCTTCAGATTCTGAAGGAGAAGGAAATGTATGCCAAACTGTCAAAATGTGAATTTTGGCTGGAAGAAGTTAAATTTTTAGGTCATGTAATCTCGAAGGATGGGATTGCGGTGGATCCATCAAAAGTGGAGACAGTGTTACAATGGGAAAGGCCAAAGTCAGTGACAGAGATTCGTAGCTTCGTGGAATTGGCAGGATATTACCGGAGGTTCATCAAGGGATTCTCCAAGATTGCTAGACTTCTTACTCAACTCACGAGAAAGAACCAAGCTTTTGAGTAGACCAATAGCTGTGAATAGAGTTTCTAAGAGTTGAAGAATCGACTAACTACCTCGCCAATCTTAGTGCTACCTAATCCGAATGAGCCCTTTGAGGCGTACTGTGACGCTTCATACCAAGGACTAGGATTTGTACTTATGCAGCATGGAATAGTAATGGCTTATGCTTCAAGGCAATTGGGAGTGCACGAGAAGAACTACCTAACACACGACTTGGAGTTAGCGGCTGTGGTTTTCGCTCTGAAGATATAGAGGCATTTTCTCTATGGAGTGATGTTCAACATCTTTAGTGATCACAAAAGCCTGAAGTATTTGTACGATCAGAAAAAGTTGAATATGAGACAGCGAAGGTGGCTGGAGTTCCTAAAAGACTATAATTTCCAACTACTGTATCCCCCTGGCAAGGCCAACGTCGTGGCAGACACCCTGAGTAGGAAGATTATCAGCATCTTAGCCCTGATGATTAAGGAGAAAGATCTGATAAAGCAATTTACAGATGTATAGTCTTTTGTGGAGTTAGAACCAAGAAAGATTTGCATTAATATGGTTACCATCTCAAGCGAGCAAATGGATGACATACAAGAAAAGTAGAAGGTTGACAAGTTCTTGTAAGAAGTGAGAGAGCAAATGAAGCAAGGTAACGAAACAGCATTTGCGGAAGGAACAGACGGAATTCTGAGATTCTGAGGTAGAGTCTGTATTCCCCGTGACCAAGAGCTTAGAGAGTATATTATCAACCATGCTCACACGAGTCAGCTGAATATGCATCCGGGCATAACAAAGAAGTATCAAGACTTGAAGAAGTTGTTTTGGTGACATGGAATGAAGAGTGACGTCACTAGACGTGTATCGACTTATCTGGTTTGTTAGAAAGCTAAAGTGGAACATCAAAGACCAGTGGGATTACTACAACCATTGTCTATTCCTGAATGGAAATGGGACAACATTACAAAGGATTTTGTAGTGGGTTTGCCAAGGACAAGAAAATATCATGACTCAATTTGGGTAATTATGGACCGACTCATGAAATCAGTGCATTTTCTCCCGATTAACATAAGGTACAAACTGGAGAAACTGACCTAGCTGTATATTAGAGAAATCGTTAGACTGCACGGTGTGCCTACAAGTATTGTGTCAGATAAGGATCCGAGATTTACTTCAAAGTTCTGGCAGAGTCTACAGGAAGCATTAAGGACGAAGTTACGTTTAAGTTCTGCTTATCACCCACAGACCAATGGCCAATCGGAGAGGACAATCCAATCACTGGAGGATTTGCTTAGAGCTTGCACCATAGAACAGACTGGAAGTTGGGATGGCGTTCTACCATTGATAGAATTCACCTACAACAACAGTCATCATTCAAGCATAGGGATGACACCCTATGAGGCTTTGTATGGACGGCGGTGTCGGACGCCCTTATGTTGGTACCAAGACGGCGAGCGCCTTACTATTGGACCAGATGCTATACAGCAGACAACCGAGAAGGTTAAGATGATTCAAGAGAAGATGAGGACGGCTCAGAGCTGACAAAAGAGTTATGCAGACAAAAGAAGAAAGCCTTTTGAGTTTGAGAAAGACGAGCGTGTATTTCTGAAAGTCACACCTACGACTGGGGTAGGCCGGGCCTTGAAATCTAGAAAACTCACTCCAAAATTTCTTGGACCATACCAAATTATTCACCGAGTAGGTCCAGTAGCCTATTAAATAGCCTTACCCCCTTTCCTCTTAAACATTCACAATGTCTTCCATGTGTCACAACTGCGAAAATACCTTCCTGACCCAAGTCATGTCATAGCACCAGATATAGTACAATTAAAAGATAACTTAACCTATGAGGCACCTCCTGTAAGAATTAAGGATAGAAGGATAAAGCAACTAAGAGGCAAGGAGATCTCATTGGTGAAGGTAATCTGGAACGAAATAACTGAAAATGCAACGTGGGAGCTGGAAGACAAAATTAAGGAGTAACACCCACAATTATTCTAAGGTATGCAAATTTTGAGGATGAAATTTCTTTTTAGAAAGGGAGAGTTGTAACATCCCGAAAAATTGTTTATTTTATCATTAATCATCATCTTATAATATTTATATTTTTTAGAAATTTTTGTGGATATTTTCGGAAACACTAAATATTTTAATATATTCCTCATTTTGCATCCACACTGAGCAGAGTTAGTATAACATCTCAGAAATGATTTGTTTCATCATGAATAGTCATTTCTCAAAATTCGTGATTTTTGGAGATTTTTTTGGAATTTTTCAGAAATGCTGAATATTTTAATATATTCCTCGTTTTACATGTGCACTGAGCAGAGTCAGTCAAACGCCCCAAAAAATTGTTTGTTTCATGAAAAATATTCATTTTCTAATATTTATGATTTTTAAGAATTTTTGTGGATTTTTATGAAAATGTTGAATATTTTAGTATATTTCTCATTTTGCATGCGCGCTGAGCGGAGCCGGGATAAGAAAATATTTTCCCTGAAGCTGGTAAACCTTGAATTGTCAACGTGTTGACGGGGGATCTTACTAAACCTGAGGTCAGGCATAGTTTGCGAGGTTTGCATTTTTTGAGATTTTATCATTTCTTTCTCATTTTTCAAGCATTCAATCATGTCATATTTCATCATCTGCATATCACAAATTACTATACATTTCATTTCAATACTTAATAAAGGAGCATTTAGTTTAATTTTAACCCATAAGAGAGCAACCATACTCAGACTACACTCCCTTAACAAAAATGTAACTATTAAGGGAGCTACTAGCATTCCTAGGGTTCAATCCATCACAAAAATATCTCAATTTTCACCTAAAAAACCTGATGCATGGAGTTTTTCAAGGCTTATAACCTTGAGTTATAATATCATCTGGGTAAGGCCTATATGTAGTGGCTAATGCATTAAGTAGGAAATTCCTACAGGTGTCCCAAATGATAGTCTAAGATAGTGAATGTCTTAAGAGTTTTAGAAATTTGAGTCTTGTGGTGACTGTGATGCTATGTAGCCTCTTAGTGAGCAAGGTGGACATAGTAAAGGACTTAAGGACTCAAATTTTAGAAGCTCAAAAAGGAGGATGAATCTCTAAGGGGCATTAGTGACTAGATCTTGGCACAAACCCAAAAGGATTTTTGAAATAGCAAATGATGGAATGACGAGGTTTAGAGACAAACTTTGTTTTTTTAAGTAAGTCAAAAATCAAGGAAGGGATTCTAGAAGAAGTTCACAAGAGAATATAAACCATCTATCTAGCGGTTGCTGAGGTTTTTCAAGAGTTAAGGAAGATGTTTTGGTAGCCTAGTATGTTAAAGAACATAGCAGAATATGTTGGGCTACAAGTAAGGGTGGAGAGATTAAGTAATCTACCGACTTTTCACCAAGTGAAGTTAGCTATTTTCTAGATAAGGTAGTTCAACTACTTTTGAAGGAGATAGTTGGAGTGCATGGAGTTCTAGTGAATGTAGTGTCTGAAAGAGATCGTAGATTCACATCTGGTTTTGAAAAGCCTTACAAGGAGGAGTTCAAAGCTAAGTTATGTTTTAGTACATCTTACCATCCATAAACAGAGGGGTCAAGAGCTTAGAGATAAGTAGATTTCCTCTAACAGAGGTGAAGTTAGGAGAAGCTAGTGCTGAGAAAAAAGGACTACGTAGTAGTAAGAATTCCATGTTAAGTGAGTTTACCCAGAGTTGTTTGCATGAGGTGAGCAATTTGGGGGACAAAATTTTAAAAAGCAGTGAAGAAATGTAATATACTTAATAACATGTTAGACTTGTATATGGTTACAAAAGGTAGCATATTACTTTCTTAACATGTCTATGAAGTTTTGTGACAAACTAGGTTCATTTATGCATTTAGTTGTAACATAGAAGTTGAAAAGTAGCTTAAAATAACTTAGATAATAGCATAAGTTGCTAAGTTGGGGGAAATAAACATAGAAAGTTTGTTTCTAAGTCAAAAATATGTGAAACAAGGTGTAGTTAAATTTTCAAGATAATAAGAGTTGGTTTGGTATTTTTAGGCATACTGGTTGTGTTGTTAATGCTAGTTTGGCTACCAAAAGATACGGAAAATCTTGAATATGGCAAAACATTAATTTAGATGAATCTCATGATTTATCATAAAGTTGTTGGAAGCTAGAAAACTTGGTTTCAGGGAACCTAAGTGTTCTTAGCAGATAAGGAAGTTTTAGCAAAATATCCTAAGGGATATGATGGTCATTATCTCATTTCTCTCTTTCGATTAAAAGGCAGCAGAAGCTACAAAGAAAGGAAAATAGAAAAAATGAAAGAAGAAAGGGCCGAAGGAGAGAAAGGAAAGGGGGAAAAGAAGGAAGACCAAGGGAAGATCAAGATCAAAGCATAAAGCATGAGGATTTATTATCCATACAAGAGGTAGGGGTTTTATGTTCATATTCATCTCTTTTCATTCTTTTCACCATTAATGCACCCTTGGTGCTTAATAGGCCAAATTGATTTCTAGAGGTGTTTGATGTGTTTGGCTTGCATGAATATGTTTCTTTGGTCATTTATGACTTGTTCATAGAATAAGTTGAAGATAGAAGCTTAGAACATCTCATTTAGTTCGTTGATGTCCAAAAGAGGGTTTTAGATCAAGCTATGTGTGATTTGATGCTTGAATCCAAATTAGAGGTTTAAGTTTGTGATTAATGATTCTTATGTGTTTATAAACTTATTAAGGACTTAGAGCTACTTAGAAACTGATTTGAAATGACAAAAATCCATGAAAAGAACAAATGGAACAGTACCACGGTTCTGCAGAATTTTGTAGAATTTAGTTTCTGCTATGCACGTCGTGGCATAAGTACGCCGTGCCATGGCATGGGGTTGAATTTGCTGCTTACGCCACGATGGGCAGACACCATGCCACGACATGAGAGTGATGCTACATCGAGTAATGAAACCCGAGGCTAGGGCGCCGCGGCATGCCTAAGTATATGCTGCTTAGTGAGGCCCTAAACCTCTACAAATGTCATTTTTTATGTTTTCAAGTTCTTCTCTAGATGGAATCATTTGTATATGTTTCCAAAGGTGTTTGAGGACACAAATAGGGATATTTCAAGAGAGGAACTATCACTTAGAATGAATGAGAAAGCTTAGGCCTTTAAGCATCCTAAAAGTAAAGGATTGCCCTAGGTAAGAACATAGTACCTTAGGCAACCTAGTGCTGCATTAGATATCACTCAAGATGTGATGAGATGGTGCATTAGAGAAGAGTATATTAGGATGAATTGTAAGGTTTATTCTAGTAAGAATAAGGAAGGTATGAGCCATAAGATATCTAAGATTAGTGGATCACCTTGTGAAGGTACCTAGAACCTTAAGCAACATAGAGTTGCGAGTAAGAACCACTCCTGAGTTAGATTCACTTCAGTAGGGATAAAGTTGTGTATTTAGTTTCGAAGAGGGAATATTATGTACTGAGTCTCTAGTTAAGTAGGACCTTGTACATTGTAGAATATACAAAAGGAAGAGTTGAGACTAGTAAGCCTTCCATATCCAAGAGAGTAGTTAGATATGCAAAGTTCTAGAGAAATACTCATTTGTTTCCTTAAAAAAGGTTGGAATGAAGCATTAGCTAAAATAGACTCTTTCACTGGGATGAATTGAGTCTATAAGAAAGTGGTGTTTATGTAAGAGGTAAACATAACACTATGCTTTTCACACACTAGTTAGTTAATCTAGTATGTACATGAAAAATAAGAACCTTAGTGCAATCAGGAGTAATGGTCTGCCATAGGTGAGTATCTAGCACCTTGGCAACATAATGTTGCATAGAGATCACTTAAGATGTAATGAGTGATGAAGGGGTGCATTAGATACAATGAACTAGGATGGATTGGTAGTGTTTGCTAAAGAATGTGACTTTATATGACAAAAGGTCATTTAGCCAGAAGGATAGAAATCAGAAGTTTCTAAGGGGACAAGTATTCCTAACCAAGTGCTGGGGTTACATATAATATGAGGTTATAGATTCTCCTCTCTACAAAAGGTAAACATAAGAAGTCTAAGTTTCTAGTAGAATATGCTTAGGTCTTAAATGAACTAGGTATATAAGTATGTATGTGTGTCTATGGAAATGGTCTAGTAGTATTGATCTTTGTGAGTATCATTTGATGTCCATTCATGGAAGCCAAGAGAGATAGATGGGTGTCTAAAAGACTATTTTGAGTAAGGACATAATCCCGTTATCTCGATAGTGCCAAGGTCAAAGGAGATAAGTAGAGAGTCTGTAAGGTTCTTTTGAACAAGGATTCAGCTCGAACTTCTCAGCGCCCATGTGATGTGAGGATGAGCTTTCCCTTTATTACCATAGGATGATATACTGAACCCATTTCTAGAAAAATATATTTGTTTTCAAAATAAACCCTAGCATGTTTTTCAAAATTAAACATTACACGAGCATATCTTTAAGATCTTTCTTAGGCATAATCATATTGCATATCATTCGCATTGCATTTCCAGACAATTGTATGGGCATTGTCTATTGCTATTGGTATTTATAATTGCATAAGCAATTGTTTATATCTAACAGTATCTAGGCTATCGGTTTAAATCACACTATATAGTAGTGTATAGTTATGAGAGTTAGGGAGGAAACTCCTATATTAGTAGTTATAGTAATTGTTATATTTGTTATACAATGTTATAGCTAGTTGGTATTGGAATTGGTTTTACTGAGAATTTATAAATCTCACCCTAATTGTTCTTCCATGTAAATCCAGGTAAAGACTCTGCTAAGGGAACGAAGGTAAAGTATGAAGACTTGTATAATTTTATATGCTTTAGTTAACAAAACTTATGTATAAGTTTATATTTGCTTTGTATGTTTTAAGAGTTATCTATTACAATATGCCCTTTTCGTGGCTAGTGTTGTGTGTATGTGTGTGTGTGTGTGTGTGTGTGTGTGTGTGTGTGTATGAGTTTAAGTTTCCCGCAATCTCTCAAGGCTTTTAGTAATTACTCAATTGTGATTATGGATATATGTTAGTTAGTTATGTAGAAGTGACGTTTCTAGTACTGAATATCCTTGTGTATCTATGATATACCTAGTTATCTATATTAGGATGTTCCATTTTGGAATCAAAGCAGTTCATCTTGTTGAGTCGGGGTATGCACTAACTATGCTTAGGCATGAGTAGCTGTTTAGTAGAATGTTATGCATTATTTTATCTCTTTAGGAGATATACAATTGGAATTACATTACTAGCCTTAGGTGTGGATGCTATTGGCTACTGTCACATAGTTACATGATATTGAGCCTTGCCAACTCAATATGTAATGTTTTGTGTGTACATGATACTATGGTAACTTTCGGGCGAACCTATCAAACTTGGAGGCTGGAAAAGGAAGAGATAACCAGAGTTCTTAAAGAAATTACTGTTATTTTGAGAGAGCAAACTACTATATGTAGAAGACTATCAAAACAGATAGAAAAAGACTCGCTTAGTAAGTTGCAAAGCATTGAGGACCTCATGTGGGATTAGTATCTCTCATGGTTTAGAAGAGTTACTCCTTTGTTCAAGGGAGAGTATGGTTCGGTCTGATCTGAGATATGGCTTCAAGAGATGGAAGAGATCTTTGCAATCATAGTTTACACCAATTAACAAAAAGTGTTCTTCACTTCTTGAATGTTACAAGGAGAGGCTGAAAGCTAGTGGTTGAGGTTAGGAGGTTACTAGAGATGGTAAGTACTCAAATCACCTGATAGGTGTTTAGAGTTACTTTTCTAGACAAGTATTATTCCCTTGAGTTAAGGAAAGCAAAGAAACTGGAGTTTCTGAGGTTTGAGCAAGGGGATACTACCATGGGACAGTATGTGGAGGAATTTAGAGAATGTCCTAAGTTCTCTTCTTATTTTATGAGTAATCTAGATGAAGACTGGAAGAGAGTAAAATTTGAAGTGAAACTTGGAGAAGACATTAGAAGAGTTGCGAAACAAATGGATGTTAAGGACTTCTCTGCTCTAGTCAGTGAGTATAGAGTTACAGAAGCAAATAATCTTAGAGCCACAACGGAATAAGAGTTAGAAAGTTCCTTAAAGAGGAAAAGATCAGATGTTGAGATTAGTGAGGGTGCCTCTTGGTCTCAAATTTTACCAGACAAAGGAAAACAGGTTCAAGTGGAAGCTTGGGGTGATGATAAGTATGAGTAGGTTACTTTTAAGATGAGCAGCCTTAAAGGAAAGAGGTAAATCAGACTCCAAGGTACCGAGATGTCTTAGATGAAGAAGGTACATGGGGGTAGACTATTCTTAGCAAGCAAATCCGTGTTCTTCTTATGTGCGTAATTAGAGTAGCATAGCGGAAGCAACAAAATCTTCTAACTTGGTATGAGATAAGAACACATGTAAAGAGAAATCTTTTAACATATGTATAAGGAGAGTATGGATTTACTTTATAAATCATGTTAGTTTACTTTGTCAATCTAGCTTACTTACCTTATTGGTATGGTTTGGTTGTTTTAGAGATAAATGATGTTATATTCTTGTTTAGTTGAAGTGTGAGACTACGCTTAATGATAGGTAGTCGGACAAAGAGACTGTTGAGAATAAATGTCTTTGTGTAGAAAGGATAATTGGGTAGATGAGTTGAGAGAAACCTTAGATTTTCTGGTTGTCTTAGAATCAAAGTTAAGAAGAGTATATCTCTAAGAGTTTTCCAAGATTACGAAATGTAACACCCCAATTTCTTTTCTTTCTTGCTTTTCAGTTATTTGTGATTTTTTGTGAATTTTTGTGAATTTTTATGAATTATTTGACTCATTTTGATTATTTTAATATTATTTTTAAAAAATTTTAGACTGTTGAAACAGGGCTGGGGGATTTTACTAAATCCAAAATTGGAGATAGTTTTTGAAGTTTTCTTTGTCTAACATTTTATCAAAATAAAATTTAGGTACGCTTTATTATCCATTGGATAATAGATACTGGTTTAGTTAACTGTAACTTTTATCCATTGGATAATAGCTTATAGTAAAAATCTAGTGGATGATTCTAGATATAAGCCTAGTCACCTTTTTCTAGAGGCTTCTCTTTATGACATCACCCTTGCGATCTACACCTTTATGTCTCATCAAATATGGACTAATAGAAAACTAGCTTCCTAAAGAATCTATGAGGAAGCTTGTTGGAGAAGTTTGTCTCCTTCTCTCCTTGGGAGTCTACAACCAAGCCCACTCAAGGAGGGTTCTAGAACTTTATTTTTCACTTATTCACTTCTCTTAGTTTCACTTTCATCTTTCTACCAACAACCAAAAGCAAAACTCTCTCTTCTCTCTCTTATTGAAGCTCATGGCCACACCCCCAAAACCCACTCTCCAATCTTCTTTAATTCCACCCACTCTCCAATCTTCTTTAATTCCAACCATCCATATTTATTGAATCCAAACCTTATTCTAAGACACTTTTATGTGGAGATCAATCTTTGGTTCATCCATCTTCAAGTATTTTTTCAAGTTTTTCTTCAAATCTTAAGTTTAAGAGTTTTAAGGTAAAGTTCTTGAATCTTCTTTCTTGTTTCAATTTTAAAGATGTAAGACCATACTTTGATCTATGGTCATCTTGTTCAAGCCTTAGATGTTAATTATTGTGTGGTTTCTTTGATTTTAAGAAACCTCTTGGTGGTGAAAGTTTGCTACACAAGGGCATACAAGAAGCTTAGGGAGCATCAATCTAAGGTAAGAGGGAGATTAACCTCATCAACCACCTATGATGATGAGGAACGGCTTCATTTATGGGTGATAAATCCATGTGAGGATTTATTCACCATGATTGTATGATTTTGTGGTTATATGCTTTATGTGATTTTATTGCTTTGATATTATGCATGAACTTGTTATAGTATGATTATGATGCTTAAAATTATGTTGTATGCTATAAATTGTGCTAGAAAGGAAAAGTATTTTGGAGTTTATAAATTGTGCTATAAAACCATTGTAACCAAGGGTAGAGAGTTTATAAGTAGACTTTCTCAGTTAGTGCTATCCAGATTAGGTCATCTAAGAAAGGTAGTGCTTAGCAGTAGACTCTAGATTATGAGTATGGTTTCTAAGAGTTGAAGAGAATGTTGATTACTACGTTACTATTGGTAATTCTAGATTCCCATGAGAACTTTGAAGTAGTTAGTTATACTTCGAAGAAAGGACTGAGGTGTGTTCAGATGTAGAAGAGGTAAAAGGATGCCTACGCATCGAGGCAGCAAAACTCACACGAGGAGAACTACCAGAGGTAAGTTTGGAATTAGCCAAAGTGGTATTTGCCTTACAATTTTGGAGACATTACTCATAAGGCGTCTAGTTCGAGGTGCTCAGCAATCATAATAGTTCAAGATGCTTATTGATAAGAGGAAGTTGAGCATGAGGCAAAATAGATGGATGGAGTTTTTCAAGGCTTATAAACTTGAGTTATAATATCATCCGAGTAAGGCCAATGTAGTGGCTGATGCATTAAGTATGAAATTCCTACAAGTGTCCCAAATGATAGTCCAAGAGAGTGAATTTCTTGAGAATTTCATAAATTTGAGTCTTGCTATGATTGTGATGCCATGTAGTCTCTCAATGAGCAAGGTGGCCATAGTAAAGGACTTAAGCACTCAGATTTTAGAAGCTCAAAAAAGAGGATGAAGCTCTAAGGGATATTAGTGAGTAGATCTTTGTAGGAACCCAAAAGGATTTTTGAAATAGCAAATGATGGAATGATGAAGTTTAGAGACAAATTTTATTTTTTCACGTAAGTCAAAAATCAAGGAAGAGATTCTAGAAGGAGTTCACAAGAGAATGTAAACCATCTATCTAGTGGCTACTGAGGTTTTTCAAGAGTTAAGGAAGATGTTTTGGTAGCCTAGTATGTTAAAGAACATAGCAGAATATGTTGGATTGCAGGTAAAGGGGGAGAGATTAAGTAATCTGCCCACTTTTGCCAAGTAAAGTTAGCTATTTTCTAGATACGATAGTTCAACTACTTTTGAATGAGACAGTTGGATTACATGGAGTTCCAGTGAATATAGTGTCTGAAAGAGATCCTAGATTGACATCTGGTTTTGGAAAGCCTTACAAGGAGGAGTTCAAAGCTAAGTTATGTTTTAGTACAGCTTACCATCCATAAATAGAGGGGTCAAGATCTTAGAGATAAGTAGATTTCCTCTAACAGAGGTGAAGTTAGGAGAAGCTGGTACTGAAAAAAAAAGGACTACGTGGTAGTAAGTATTCCATGTTAAGTGAGTTTTCCTTGAGTTGTTTGCATAAGATGAGTAATTTTGGAGATAAAATTTTAAAAAGGAGGGGAGAAATGTAATACCCTTAGTAATATGTTAGACTTGTATATGGTTACAAAAGGTAGCATATTACTTGCTTAACATGCCTGTGAAGTTTTGTGACAAACTGAGTTCGTTTAGGCAGTTAGTTGCAACATAAAAGTTGAAAAGTAACTTAAAATAACTCAGATAATAGCATAAGTTACTAAGTTAAGGGAAATAAACATAGAGAGTTTGGTTCTAAGTCACAAATAAGTGAAACAAGGTGTAGTTAAAGTTTCAGAATAATCAGAGTTGGTTTGGTATTTTTAGGCATACTGGTTGTGCTTTTAATGCTGGTTTGGCTACCGACAGATATGAAAAATATTGAATATGGAAAAGCAATAATTTAAATGAATCTCATGATTTATTTTAAAATTGTTAGAAGCTGGAAAACTTAGTTTCAGGGAACCTAAGTGTTATTAGCAGATAAGGAAGTTTCAGCAAAATATTCTAATGGATATGATAGTCATTCTCTCATTTCTCTCTCTTGGTTAAAAGGCAGCAGAAGCTGCAAAGAAAGGAAAACAGAAGAAAAGAAAGAAGTAAAGCCCAGAGGAGAGAAAGGAAAGGGGGAAAAGGAGGAAGACCAAGGGAAGATCAAGATCAAAGCATAAAGCTTGAAAATTGATCATCCATACAAGAGGTAGGGGTTTTATGTTCATATTCATCTCTTTTCACTCTTCTCACCATTGATGCACCCTTGGTGCTTAACAAGCCAAATTGAGTTCTAGAGTTGTTTGATGTGTTTGGCTTGCATGAATGTGTTTCTTTGGTCATTTATGACTTGTTCATAGCATAAGTTGAAGATAGAAGCTTAGAACATCTCATATTGATGCCAAAAAAAGGGTTTAGGTCAAGCTATGTGTGATTTGATGCTTGAATCTAAATCAAGAGGTTTAAGTTTGTGATTACTGATTCCTATGTGTTTAAGAATTGATTAGGAACTTAGAATCACTTAGAAACTAATGTAGAATGACCAAAATCCATGAAAAGAACTAATGGAATAGTACCACGTTTCTGTAGAATTTGGTTTCCGCTATGCACACCACAACATGAGTATGTCGTGCCACGACGTGGGGTTGAATTTGCTGCTTACGCCATGGTGTGAAGAAGTCATGCCACAGCATAAGAGTGATGCTACATCCAGTAATGAAAACTGAGGCTATGGCACTGTGGTGTGCCCAAGTTTGTGCCGCGGCGTGAGGCCCTGAACCTCTAGAAATGTCATCTTTTATGTTTTCAAGTTCTTGGTTAGATGGAATCATTTGTATATGTTTCCTAAGGTGTTTGCAGACACAAATAGGGATATTTCAAGAGATGAACTATCTCCTAGAATGAATGAGAAAGCTTAGTCCTTTAAGCATCCTAAAAGTGATGATTGCCCTAGGTAAGAACATAGCACCTTAGGCAACCTAGTGTTGCATTAGATATCACTAAAGATGTGATGAGATAGTGTATTAGAGACGAGTATACTAGGATGGATTATAGGGTTCACTCTAGTAAGAATAAGGAAGGTATAAACCTTAGGATATCCAAGAGTAGTGGATCACCTTGGGAAGGTACCTAGAACCTTAAGCAACAAGGAGTTGTGAGTGAGAATCACTCCTAAGTTAGATTCACTTTAGTAGGGATAAGGTTGTGTATTTAGTTCCAAAGAGGGAATGTTATGTACGAAATCTCTAGTTAAGTGAGACCTTATACATTGTAGAATACATAAAAGGAAGAGTTGAGACTAGTAAGCCTGGCATATTCATGAGAGTAGTTAGATATGCAAAGCTCTAGAGAAATGCTCATTTGTTTCCTTAAACAAGGTTGGAATGATGCATTTGCTAAGATAGACTCTTTCACTAGGATGTGTTGAGTCTATAAGAACATTAAGGTGGTGTTTATGTAAGATGTAAACATAACACTACGCTTTTCACACACTAGTTAGTTAATCTAGTATGTATGTGAAAACTAAGAACCTTAGTGTAACCAGGAGTAATGGTCTGCCATAGGTGAGTATCTCGCACCTTAGCAGCTTAGTGTTGCATAAAGATCACTTAAGATATAATAAGTGATGATAGGGTGTATTAGATACAATGAACTAGGATGGATTGGTAGTGTTTGCTATGACTTTATATGATGAATGGTCATTTAGCCAGAAGAATAGGAATCAGAAGTTTCTAAGGGGATAATTATTCAAAACCAAATGCTAGGGTTACATGTAGTATGAGGTTACAAATTCGCCTCTCTACAAAGGGTAAAAATAAAAAGTCAAAGTTCCTAGTAGAATTTGCTTAGGTCTTAAATGAACTAGGTATATAAGTATGTATGTATGTCTATGGAAATGGTCTAGTAGTATTGATCTTTGTGAGTATCCTTTGATATATTCATGGATGCTAAGAGAGATAGATGGGTGTCCAAAAGACTCTCTTGAGTAAGGATATAATTTCGATATCTCGATAGTGCCAAGACTAAAGGAGATAAGTGGAGAGTCCATAAGGTTCTTTTGAACAAGCATTCAGCCTGAACTTGTTCGCATGCCAGGGTATGTGTGATGTGAGGATGAGCTTTCCCTCTATTACCATAGGATAATATACTGAACCAATTGCTAGAAAAATCTCTTTGTTTTCAAAATAAACTCCTGCATGTATTTCAAAATAAAACATTACACGAGAATATCTTTAGGATCTTTCTTAGGCATAATCATATTACATATCATTCACATTGCATTTACAGACAGTTGTATGAGCATTTTCTGTTGTTGTTGGTATTTGCAATGGTATAGGTAGTTATTTATATCTAACAGTATGTAGGCTATCGGTTTAGATCACATTATATAGTAGTGTGCAGTTATGAGAGTTACGGAAGAAACTCCTACGTTTGTAGTTATAGTAATTTTTATATTTGTTATACAATGTTATGGCTAGCTGCTATTGGAATTGCTTTTACTAAGAATTTATAATTCTCACCCCAGTTGTTCTTCCATGTAAATCCAAGTACAGACCCTACTAAGGGAAGGAAGGTGAAGCATGAAGACTTGTATAGTTTTATATTCTTTAGTAGACAAAGCTTATGTATAAGTTTATATTTGCTTTGTATGTTTTATGAGTTATGTATTACAATATGCCCTTTTGTGGCTAGTGTTGTATATATATGTATATATGTATGAGTTTATGTTTCCCGCAATCTCTCAAGGCTTTCAATAATTACTCAGTTGTGATTATCGATATAGGTTAGTTAGTTATGTAGAAGTGGCATTTCTAGTACTGAATATTCTTGTGTATCTATGATATACCTAGATATCTATATTAGGATATTACACTGGTCTTATGTAATTACGACCTCAGAGCATGAAGTTATGCAGTCTAGTTTACCAAGTGTCAGATTGCTTGTTTCTACAAAATTTGTCTCAGATTCAAACAAAAACTAGTGCTACTTAGGTTACCATAAAAATATCATATTTTTACTACATGAATCCTTGTATCTTAGCTTTCAAATGCAATAAGAAGCAAGTCATTTCGATGTCTATAGCTCAAGTTATGCAACAAACACCACAGGTGGTCAGAGAATTCTGCAGAAATGTATTCAGGATAATCTTGGGTTCTAACCGAGTTCTAACCCTTAAAATCAGTTCCAGTTCTCCAACACTACAATCATATTGTAACCTTTAAATACAGTCTTAACTCGTCAATCTTATATCAATAATCAAGCCAAACTTCCACAAATTACCCATTTTTCAACCATCAAAACCATAGAAACAACCAATAGCAAGTGAAAGAAAATTTTATAGTTCCTCAAACTTTGCTTCGTACTACTCCACGATCATATCTTCTTGCTTAAATTCTAGAAATGCTGACTCTTTCTCTTCTTGCAACTTCTTTGAAGAATACTGGTCCAAGCCATGTTATCTCAATCTCAGTACTTTTCTTTAAACTGTAGGCACTAGCCTACCAATGCTCAACTTCTTCTTTTAATGTTTAAACAACAAGTGACACCTTTGGATCACCCATGCATCACATCGCTACGATTATCTTCTGTAACTTTGTAGTAGTCATAGCTGCTTGTTTTCTCACAACATTAGCTATGTTTTTAAAAGTCTCTAACATGTTTGGCACACTATTGCTAGCAGGGCACTACCATATCAGGTTTGCCTAGCCGATGCTATAATCTCCTGCACACATCGCACATTACATATTGGGTTGATCAAGCTCAATATCATGTAACAGTGTGATAGTTAACCATAACATACAAACTCAAGGCTGTTATGCAATTCTACTTATACATTTCATCATTAAGACAAGACAAATGCATAACAAAGCATAACTAGTCCATACCCTGGCACGACAAGATGAACTACTCTGATACCAAAATGTAATGCCCTTACTACTAATACTAAAGTGTATCCAGAATTACACCATAGTAATTAGTAGTAAGCACATCACTTAAAATTTATAACAAAAATTACAAATATACTTTGTTGTGTTATATCAAAATATGAGCTTGGAAGGGTGAAATAATATACATATACTAGAATAATGTTTATACAAAGAATACTTCATAATTCAAAATTACATCAAATGCCTCCAAGGCATTATTCATACATCTTTTATAGAAAACTTCAAATCTAAAGTAAACTTCAACTTCTGCTGCAACCATAGTGCTGCAAGATCTGATCCTGAAATTATCCTGGAATATAATAAAGAAATGGGGTGAGAATATTAATTCTCAGTAGTTCTATTGTGATTGATATATATATATATATATATATATATCATGTTCAAGTCATAATATAACATACAAATTCAATTTCATCTTAGTGCTCATTCAAATACTTACTTATCCCATAGAACCCATATCTTAAGTATCACAAAGGATGAGAGTCACCTCATATAGCTCGGGTTCTATATACTCATAGTAGAGAGTGAATTAGGGCCTCACATTACCACTAGTATCCTATGAGGGAATTAATATGTGAGGATTATACTGATACTATGAGGAATTTATTCCAGAATACAAGATCCCCCTTCCTCACAAGAGGTCATCTCTATGATTTTAGTGAAATTTTGAATACCTTGCCCTCATGCAAGATCATCTCCAAAATCTACTATATTGAGTGAGTCACAACTCACATAAAAACAAAGGATACTGAGTGGGAAAATATAGACTAATTACCTTCCCATTAAAGTATAATTATCCAATTTTCATTCTCAATTCAAATTCAAATTCTATGAGCACTTAATCAATCAAACATTCAATCAAATACCATTCTAGCTCAACCTTAATAACTTAAGGGAGCAATGAAAATTCCAAATTCTCATCCTAGCTCAAGTTAAATAATCAAGGAGCAATTTCAATAGATTTCAGCAATCGTATTCCACAAGTTCACATAAGTGAACCATACCAATTACAATTGAACATCAAATCAAATGTAATCAAGCTCTCTTGAGTATACAATAAAAATTAAAAGTTCAATCACAATTCAAGCACTTAATCATTAGATGCTACATGGAGATTGTCTTATCTCCAAGGCTTCGGTCAATATAACATAAAATAAATCAAGCATCATTCTTTTTCTAAAACACTTGGCCGTGTCTACTATATGTCACAAATTTAATCAATTTTCATTCTTATATGTCACAAATTTAATCAATTTTCATTCTTACACACAAATTCCTCTCTTAAAGTTCTCAAAATCAGGAGAAATGGTCAAAGCATAAGCTAATCAAATTCTCCAATTTTCATTCATGAATTCCATTAGTTTCTCATCATAATCAATGACACCAATTCAAGTTAAGAATCAATGGAGGCAAAAGAACAAATTATAAGCAAAGAATGACCTCTAATCTATAGCTTGACCGTGTATATTCAATTTCAAAACAATGTATATTCAGCCTCAGAACACATTAATTTTATCACTTTTTCATCGTAACCAACATCACAATCTCAAGTCAAGAACAAATGGAAATAAAAGAGCAAACTTTGAACCATTGTTCTCTTTAAAATTTTCTGTTTTGGCAGTGGTTATTTAGCCTATAACACAACAAAATTTCATTCAAACAACATCATAATTTCCACTCAAGAATCAATGAAAATAAGAAGAACAAAATTATAATTAATAACCACCTATAATTTTTCTGGTTGGACGTGACATTAAACCATACTGTATAAGAGAAACTCATTTTTCTCATCATAAATATTATCACAATTTCAACTTATGAATTAATAGAAAGGAAAGAAAAAATTAAAACAAAGAAACCTCTTCCACACATGTTACAACCATGGGTTTTCCTTGTCTCAAAGCCATCAAAATCAAGAGAAAGAAGTAACAAGTGAAAGGCCAAGAACCCCTACTTAAACTCCTTGCCTTGATTCCTTGATTTTCTCTCACTTCCTTTCTCTTTTTTCTCCTTTTTTGACTATGCGTCATTCCCCTTGTTACAGCTGCTGTGTGCGAGTAGGAATAGAAAGAAAACCACATGAAATTTGGAGAATAATTTATAGAAAAGAGGGAGAAATCAAAAGAGAAAATGAAGGTGAAATTAGCTTCATGTTTCTCTTCGTTTTTCTTGTTCTTCTATGATGCTATTGGTGGACAAACACAAGGGAACAAAATGAAGATAGTGGGATGAAAAGATGAAGAAAATGAGTGAGAAAAGAGTGGAACACTCTAGAGTTTGGATGGTGGTTTATTTGACTAAAGTTTATGAGTTAGAACTTTTGTATCTGTTAAGCACACTTTAATATTTCAAAATCGAGTTTTCAAGTATTTATTAGTGTTATAGAAAATTTTAGGACTCAATTTAGTCCTCAGATCCACTTTTCCATAACTTTCCATATACTACTATTTGTCGGATAAGTTGCACTACTTTTTTCAAATTAAATTGAATATGTAAAATAAGTAAATATACCTGCTTTAAATTTTTTTCCATACCAAAATATTCTCCATATTCTATTTATCATATCCATGAAATTTCTAATTTTCAAAGCTTCTTAACTGATCCGACCATTTCTCAGCAATATCTATAAAAATATCAAACTGGCTCTGTTGATTCTCGAAAATTTTCTACAACTCTTATTAATAGTTCTTATCTAGGAAGTAAATTTTTCATATTTATTTCTATCATATCAACTTATTTTGTAGATACCTTAATTATTATCTCGTACTCAGCGTTATAGAGTTACACTAAAACTAGTTTAGGAAATTACCTGAATTAATAGATATTTCTTACCAGTATTACTGAGCTTTTATAACCCTTATTAGAGCTATTAGGTTAGGGAGGATGTTACACCTAAAGCTAGAGCAGGGTAGCATGACAATTGGCTAATATGTTGCCAAATTCAATGAGTTGTCAAAATTCTCGACCTACATCATATTCCACACAGATGCGATGTGGAAATGTGTGAAGTTTGAGGAATGACTAAGAGAGGAAATTCAGAGGACTATAATACCCTTTGAGATCTGAGACTTTGTGTCTTTGGTGAACAAGTGTCGTATAGTGGAATCAAGTTGTTTGCAACCACAACCAAAGTAAAGAACACAAAACTTCCAAAAAAGGAAGAGGTTTGATGACAAGAAGAGTACTCTGAAACTAGGTTACCCACAAGCCAAGGGTAAGCAGGTTCAAGGAGGAGCAAGGAGACTTAAATGTCCTAAGTGTGGGAAATATCACGAAGATAGGCCTTGCTTGGCAAGGCAGTCAGTTTGCTATGCATGTGGCCAGCCGAGGCATATGTCCAAGGATTATCCACAGAAGCAGAAAAGTATTTTCACCCCTAAACCATAAGCAGCAGGAAGCGTTTATACTCTGAGCGGCAAAGAGGTGACCCAGTCTCCAAATCTGATTCAAGGTAAAAGCATAATCCATAATCTCCTTTTAACTATTTTATATGATTCAGAAGCATCCTACTCCTTTGTTTCTTGTGATCGTGTGAAATTGCTAGA
Source organism: Ormosia semicastrata (assembly GCA_029884595.1). Classification (NCBI taxonomy): domain Eukaryota; kingdom Viridiplantae; phylum Streptophyta; class Magnoliopsida; order Fabales; family Fabaceae; genus Ormosia; species Ormosia semicastrata. Next base: position 33,948,701 of record JAQQTO010000048.1, on the reverse strand, counting down.
TTTGCCCATGATAGACCTTCCTTTTGATTTATCTATTTCCACTCCCACTAGTAAATCAGTTACAACTTCTAAAGTTTGTTTGGATTATTGTATAAAGTTAGAAGATAGGATATTCTTTGTGAATCTTATCTGTTTACTTTTAGTGGATATTGATGTTATTTTTGGCATGGATTTGTTGTCCTCCAACCAATAGTGATAAAACCCTTGTGTTTATGTCAGATATATTTACTAAAGTTAACCCTTCTGAGTCAGTGTATCTCATTGCGAATCAAGTGAATCACTGTTTAGAGGAGGGAGCTCAAGGGTATGTTCTCCTTTTCTCTCTTAGCATAGAGATTGAACAAAGTTTAGGTGATATACCAACAGTGAGGAAGTACCCAAAAGTATTTCCGAGGGATATAGTTGAGTTTCCACCTATGAGAGAAATAGAGTTTTCTATAGATTTAGTACAGGAGACGGGACCTATTTCTATAGCACCCTATAGGATGGCACCTCTAGAACTAGCAGAGCTTAAAAAGTGAATAGAGGAATTGTTAGAGAAATAATTCATCAGACCCAATGTTTCTCCTTGGGGAGCACCTGTGTTGCTAGTAAAGAAGAAGGATGGTACCATGAAACTTTGCATAGATTATAGCAATTGAACAAGGTAACCATCAAGAACAAGTATCCATTGCCTCATATAGAAGTTCTAATGGATTAGTTGAGAAAAGCATCAATGTTCATAAAGATTGATCTAAGATTGGGATATCACCAGATAAGGGTTAGGGATGAGGATATTCCTAAAACTACTTTCAAGACTAGGTATGAGCATTATGAATACATTGTGATGTCCTTTGGGTTGACAAATGCACTAACAATATTCATGGACTACATGAACAGGATTTTTAGACCCTACCTAGGTAAGTTTATTGCAGTGTTCATAAATAATATTCTAATTTATTCCCAGACAATGGAAGAACACGAGCTTCATGTTAGAATAATTTTAGAGATCCTTAGAGAAAAGTGTGAGTTTTTGTAACATTCTCTCCAACCTAATGGATTTAATCAGGGTTACAGTAGCTCAATAAAATTGATGGAAGTTATTAGATGATTTTGATAATGATTTGGGCATAAATCTATAACATTGAAGTTGAGGAAGAGCTCAGAAATTAGTTTAAATAGCTAAGAAGATAGAAATAGATATGGGACATTTGTTTCTAAGTCATAAAGGATTGGAATGAGTTGTATTAAATTTTAGAAGATCTAATGAATTAGTTTGACATTTTTAATAACACTGAAATAGTGTTCAAAGACCAAACTGAACAAACAAGTAGCTCAAAAAAATCTTGAGATTATGAGCAGATGTCAAATAGTGGGTGAAGGCTAGTGAGAGGGTGAAAACAGATTAAAGTGAACACTTGAAAGCTTCTTAGTTCAATTCCATAAGGTTTAATTTAATTCAAGGATAAATAATGAAGCTTAATAACTGGTAATGGTGTATAATGAGATATATAGAAATATAAAATTGGGAAATAAAAGAAATCCTAGAATATTCAACAATGCTTCTGAAGGTTAGAGAATTCATTTCTGAAAGATTAAAGTGTCTTTAGCAGATAAAATGTTTCCAGTGAGATTTCACCTTTCCTTTTATTTCCTATTCCTCACCACCTTTTATCTTTCTTGTTCCTGTTTATTTTCTCACTTTTCTCACTATTCTCTCATGCTCACTCTGCTCTCCTCTCTCCCTCATGTTTGTCCAACCATCAGAAAAGAAAAGAGAGAAAGAAGGAAATAAGGAAAGAAAGAAAGATCAAGAGAAAGGAAGATTTAAGGATGGAAAGGTAGGAGCTTTGAAAAGGAGATGAGGTATGGGGTTTAGGGTCTAGGAAACGTGAGATTTTGAGTAATGATTTTGAAATGGAAAAAATAATTACTTGATGATTATGATTTGAGAACTTGATTTATTAATTTAACTCTTAATGAGTTTTAAGATTTGGAAAAAGGGTTTTATGTCCATGTTGAGATTTGTTGTTTTATAAGTGATTTGGATGCTTATTTGTGATTGTTTGATGTTGATGATGATATTTATTGGTTTAGTTTGGTTGAAATAGGTTAAAAACTTTGTTTTTCTGCAAATTTCCATATTGTAATTGTAACACCCTAATACCGATATCCTAGTTTATCAAGCATACTCCAGGATAAATAGCATTAGTTATGCTACTTCTAACTTAAACATCACACTAATTCATATCATTTAAGTAAACAATAATGGAGAGCCTTGTGAAAACTAAAGGTTATATACATACATATTGCCACAAAAAGGGCTCATTGTGTACATAAACTTTATACAAACTAAAAGCAAAGTAAATAAATATAAAGCTTTAAACTACTAAGCACAAAACTATTATTCTAGTCTTTGAAACTTTTCTTCTTGTCTTTAGAGAGCTTCCAACTAGATTTATATGGCAACAAACGGGGTGAGAAACTATATTTCTCAGTATAAGTATACCAAAACTAGCATTCTAAACATTCAAAAGTGAATAAACCCAACTTAAACTGATAAACATACTAAAACTCATTGCATAAGAACCATTACAAAAGTTCCTCTCTCAATGCAACGCTCCTAAGCAATTCTATACTTCTGATCTGATATCCAAAACCATGATGATAACAAACAAATGCCCATACAATCATTTAGAAATCATTGACTAGACAACTGCCCATACAACTATCACCGATGGCACAAAGCAATAACCAAACATACACAACAAGAACACCAATTCCAAACTAAACAAATATTAAATTATGAAATGATGATATGATGTATGCTCAAAGAAAAGTATGTGCAGTGTAAGTGTAGTGTCATGATACTTAACTATTCCCCCTACTCAAGGAGATACTCTGCCATAATAATGTGGGACCTCTTATAGCCTAACAAGTAGGGGCAAAGTTTGTTACTATAATAAGTATTCTCCTTCTACTTTTATGTAGTTTACCAAGTAGTCTACCGTAAACTAGGTAGATATCACCACCAAACTTGAGTGGATGGCTCCACTCACTGCTCTCTAGGGATAGAAAGTATATGTTAAGTGAAGTGTGTGACAATGCGAAGTTATGTCCTAACTCTAGCACAACTACCACATAACTCTATACTAAGTCCATCTTGCTCCACTAAGAATACCTCTTCTTTGTAAGAGCATTTCATGCACTATGACACTTATCCAAATGCCAACTATACTTAGTACACTTTCTAACTTTGCATTACTAACTCTACTTCTCTTTAAGAGAACTTTTATGCACTATGTCACTCACCTTTGCCAGCTAAGGTCTATGGCACTCCATTTTTGCTAACTTGGCACTTTGGCCGTAAACTCTTGCCAACTAGTTTGTACATTGTTTTCTCACTTTCTCATCACTTCCCAATTGATATCTAAGCAACACTTTGTCACTTATAAGCTAAACTTTAAACTATAACAATCTGTACTCAATGAATTACACAACTTTTCCTTTATCTTTCTTTGTATGCCACCATGTCTTTCTCTCTAAGAAATACCCTCTCTAGTGCCTCAATACTCTTAAAAAGGCATAAACAAAGGATTCTAACAACTGGAGAACTCAAACCATCAAAAACAACATTTTGGTGACTTTCAACCCCTTACGTCGCGGCACTCCCTTCTCATGCCATGGTGCTCTACTCTTGGGTGCCAAGACTACACTCCTCACGATGCGACACTCAACTTCATGCCACAAAATTCGAAGCCAGTTTTTCTTCACGCCGCGGTATGACGCTTCTCACACTGTGGCGCCAACTGGTTTTCTGCAGAATTATGTAGAAAAACCTCGGTTCTACACTGTTTCAAAATCCAATTCAGCTTCCAAACATTTAAACTTGGTTTCTAGGTGATTTCTAACACCACCAAAAACTTCCAAAATGTTGCTATCCTCTTATAGTCCATTAATTCACCTATACATATTATTGGATTCAAAACATCATTTTTATCTTAAAATCAATTCCAAGCTCCTCAATGAACCAAAATTGATTTCCTTAAGCCATAACTGGTCACTTTGATCTTACTAGGCTAAAACTATCCTAACATAATCCTTAGAATTCAAGAATCAAGCTATGAACTCAATTTGGCATAACCAAACTCCTATTTCTATTCACAAAATCCAAGTTCATACAAGATGAACATAAAGGAAAAGAGATGAATAGAACCCCTACCTCTGATCTTAGATGGAGATCTTCAATCTTGGCCTTTGTCCTTAAGATTCTCATCTTCCTCTTTCTCTCTTACGGCTATGACTATTTTATCTATCTTCTTCTCTTCTCTTTTCTTTACTCTTCCAAGAAGAGTGAAAACAATATAAGAAGCAAATCCTAACTTTGCTTCTTATAAGATAACCACTAATGTGGTTCTGAAAAACCCAATCTGGTATGAAATCTTAGATTCCTCTGAATCAAGGTTCCAAACCTCCAACAGACTCAAAATAAATCCTAAGATTCATTAAAAATCTTGTTGCACTTCTTATAACACCCCAAAAATTATTTGTTTTATCATAAATAATTATTTTATAATATTTATGATTTTTAAGAATTTTTTTGGAAATGTTGAATATTTTAATATATTCCTCATTTTGTGTGCATGCTGAGCGAAGCCAAGAAAACGAAATATTTTCCCTAAGGCTGGTAAACATTGAACTGTGGAAACATCGACGGGGGATCTTACTAAACTCGAGGATGAACACAGTTTACGAGGTTTATATTTTATGAGATTTTATCTGATAAATAAAATTACAGAATAATTAATTATTTGAGAGACAATAAAATATTATTTAAGCTAACTATAATTTTTGTCCACTGAGTAATAGCTCTGGTAGATTATTTCTATCTAGTTACTTTTATAACATCATCTAAGTAACCTCACACTTTACTTTATCGAGAAGCGTGCGAAGCTTCTTAAGGAAGCTTCAAGGGAAACTTTTAGGAAATTTCCTCCTAACCACTTCACTCTCTCTCCTCTCTTTTGGTGCTGCACGGTTGGAGGGAAGGAAAGCAAATATTGTATTATCTCATTTCACCTCCCTTATTCATATTTCATTCTCTGATTTCTCCCTTTCTCCCTCATGCACCTCTCTCTTTCTCTCTTCTCCCACATAGCTGCACACACTCCATTGTTAAGCTTTCAAGCTTCCTTGCTCAAGCCAACTTAAACCATTGTTTCCCCTCATCATCTCCAAGCTTTCTTCCTTATAGAACTCCTCTTTTTCTCCTCCATTTTCGTCCTTCACAGCCCAACTCCAAAGCTTGAAGCTTTGACGTAAAGCTCTCAACTTTCTTCTCTTTTTCTCCTTATTTTCATGGTCCTTGGTCACCATTGTGACCAAGGACTCCTCTTTGATATGAGAAGTTGATCATCTTAGGCTCTTCTTGTTGGTGGTGAATGAAAAGCTTGAAGGAGATTGCTTTCCATATTGTCTCTTGAGGTAAGAGGAAGATTATTCTCTTCAACCTATTTTGGTAGTAAGAAACTCTTTATTGTGTTGACGGGGTGAAACCCATTTGTGGGATACCCTTTTGTTTGAGTGATTTTGGTTGTGTATTGATTGTTTGAATGGTAGGATTTATATGTATGATGATGGATATTGGATTGTATGAAGGTTGGATTGATTTCTGGTGGTTTTCTGCGTTTATAGAGGAGTACACGACCTAGGTCATGTGATCGTGCACGGCCGTGTACTCCAGCGTCCCAGAATAAAAATTCCAGTGGCATACACAGCCTAGGCCGTGCATTATGGCACGACCGTGTACTTTGGCCAAGCTGTGAAATCGTGGCTGTGTATCCTTCCTCAGCTGTGTAATTTGAATAATGAAGGATTTTAGGCTTTTCTAGTCCCTTAGAGGCCCCCAGTCTCCTTGGGCACTCATTGTGAGGCTTTAACACTAAGATAAACTTATTAAACATAATGAATTGAATAATTAGAAGTTGATTAGGGATTCATAAAATAGAAAGAACCAAAGATGAAAGTTTGCCTTATAGTTTAGAAAAATTTTGGTATAAAGAAAGAACATGAATATGGGTGAGGTTATGAGAAACATAATGAACTTAAGGTTTAACTTTTATCATAACTATGAATGGGGCTATGTTCACCCTTAATGGTTTGTTATTGGCTTGATGTGGACATGTGAATGGGATCAAACATTGTTAATAAATGATATGACATGTAATTCTAGACATGATATGATATGATGGTGATTTCATATATGAATGTACCTATATGCATTAATTCCACATGCATTTGAGGCATAATTGACATAGTTTGTCATGATAAGCATGATTGAAACATGTATTGAAAATGTTCGTTGGACTATTGTTAAGGCCAAGTTGCCTAGGAGTTGAATCATACCTTTGTGTAGGTGCGAATAGACAAGTGTAGGTCACTTGTTGACCTTGGGGGCGTCGGGGTGCGGGTACCTCGCAATGGACAATTGGTAACTTTTCTGTCCATGGCGCAGACTGATGCAAACACACCGACGATCCGGAATGAGACACTGTCCTATATCGAGATTTGTGTAGAATGTCTTGTACAACGCCATGATATACACTTTGATAAATTGAAAATTTTTAGCACTTGAAGGCCTCGGCAGCCGCAATACAGACATATCTCCTGATCATTCTCTCTGAATGTTTTTTGTCTAGCTCCATGGAGTAGGATTTTTGGTACCATGTGCAAGTGCATTATGAGTCGCTATACCATTTGATAGTTACTTGTTTATATGGGAATTTAATCTGTTGTTTTATTACTGCTATAACTGCTTGTAAATGTTAAGTTGTTTATTAACTGTTCCTAATGTTGTTTACCATTTCTGAAATGTTATGTGGGAATCATACGCCATTTTGTTTCTTTACTGCCATAATAGGTAATGATGTAGAATTTCTTACCTCTTTTCTGTATTTTCTGCTATTCTGTCTATATTTATGTTCCATCGAAGACGTCGACGAAGGGGGTGAAGATCACGAGTTCCCCGGATTTTGGGCTGACTTCAACTAGCACCTACTTTTGGATCATAGCAGCACGTCCACGAGGATTTTTAGGTTATGTGCGTCTGGCCTTTCTCGGGGGTCCAGAATGCTGGCACATTAACTACAGTTCAGATTGCTATGTCTACGTGGGGGACGTCACGGTATCGCTAGGTTGAGGGCGTTATGTTCCGCCCATCTACACCTGCAGCGTCAGATTACATTTAGAGTTTTACATGCCCATTAGGGACATGTTGTAACGTCCCAAAAATTATTTATTTCATTATAAATAATCATTTTATAATATTTATGATTTTTGAGAATTTTTCTAGAATTGTTTGAATATGTCAAATATTTTAATATATTCTTCATTTTACGTGCATACTAAGCTGAGACAGTGTAACATCTCAGAAATTATTTGTTTCATGATAAATAGTTATTTTCTAATATTTGTGATTTTTGAGAATTTTTCTTAATTGCTTGATTATTTTAATATTTTTCTCATTTTACATGCACACTGAGCGAGGCTGGGAAAATAAAATATTTTCCTCGATGACGAAAAACTTTGAACTGTAGAAACGTCGATAGAGGATCTTACTAAACCCGAGGCTAGACATAGTTTACGAGGCTTTCGTTTTTCAAGATTTTATCTAATAAATAAAATAACAGTATATTTTATTATCTGTGGAATAATAAAATATTATTTATGCTAACTGTAAATTTTATCCACTGAGTAATAGCTCTAGTAGATTATTTCTATCTAGTTACTTTTATGACATCATCTAAGTGACCTCGCACTTCACTTTATCGAGAAGCGTGCAAAGTTTCTCAAGGAAGCTTCAAGGGAAACTTCTAGGAAGTTTCCTCCCAACCACTCAACTTTCTCTCCTCTCTTTTGTGCTGCTCAGTTGGGGAAAGGAAAATCACATTTGCATTACTCTCATTTCTCCTCCTCTCACTCACGCACTTCTCTCCCTCTCTTCCTCTCTTCTCCTACACACAGACACACTTAATTGTTGAGCTTTTAAACTTCCATTCTCAAGCTAACTTAAACCATTGTTTCCCCTCACCTTCTTTAAGCTTTCTTCCTTATGGGACTCCTCATTACTCCTCCATTTTCGTCCTTCACAACCCAACTCCAAAGCATCAAGTTTTGAGGTAAAGCTCTCAACTTTCTTCCCTTTTCACCTCATTTTCGTGGTCCATGGTCACTTTGGCGACTATGGATACCATTTCTACTCTTTGATTTTGATTTTTATGGATTTGAACACCCAAGGATTTTGAGGTGGTGAAGCACGAAATTCCAAGGACAAAAGGAGCTTGCTTTCTTTGTTTTTCACTAAGGTAAGAAGAAGATTATTCTCTTCAACCTATTTTGGTAGTGAGAAACTCTTTGTTGTGTTGATGGGGTTGAAACCCATTTATGGGATACCCATTTGTTTGAGTTATTTTGGTTGTATTTTGATTGTTTTAATGGTAGGATTGAGTTATATGTTGATGGATCTTGGATTGTATGAAGGTTGGATTGATTTTTGGTGATTTTTTGCGCCTACAGAGGAGTACACGGCCTAGGCCGTGTGATCGTACATGGCCATGTACTCCAACAAGCCAGAATAGAAACTCTAGAGGCATACACAGCCTAGGCCGTGTATAGTTACACGGCCGTGTATTTTGGACAAGCCATGTATTCAGGGCCGTGTAATTCCTCCTGGCCATGTAATTTGCATAATGAAGGATTTTAGGCTTTTATAGACTCTTGGAGGCTCCCGGTCTCCTTGGGCACTCATTATAAGGTTTTACTACTAAGATAAACTTATTAAACATAATTAATTAAATGATTAGAAGTTAATTAATGATTCATAAAGTGAAAAGAACCAAGAGTAATAGTTTGCCTTATAGTTTAGAATAAATTTTGGAATAAAGAAAGAACATGAGTATGGGTGAAGTTGTGAGAAACATAATGAACTTAAGGATTAACTTGTATCAAAACTACGGATGGGGTTGTGTTAATAGTTTGCCTTAAAGTTTGTTATTGGTGTGATGTGAATCCGTGAATGAGATCAAAACTTGTTGATAAATGATATGACAGGATATGATATAAATTGTGATTTGTATACAAATATACATGTATGTATTGAATCCACATGCATTGAGGCATGATTGAGAAAGTTAAACATGATGAGCATGCATCGACATTGTGATTATGAAACCGAAGTACCAGTCCAAGAAACATTAGGTAGACGATTTAGTCAGATGTGGGTTGCTTTTATAACTAGAAACGTTAGGTAGACGATTTAGTCAGAAAGGACTGGTTATCAGAGAAAACCTAAATAATGGTGGTACTATGTAGTCGTATGGACGACTATATAATATCATTGATGCAAATGGTATTGAAGCAATTGTAGGGATGATTGCTTTGATATCATTGGAAATGGTACAACAGAGGGTTGAATCCCATTGAATATGCATTTGTGCATTATACAGTTATGACATTTTATGCCTAGGAGTGAATGAGGACTTACAAGATAGTGGGGTCTTGAATAGACCTAGGGGGACGTCAGGGAGTATTGTTTCACTTGTGATCAAGTTATCACCTTGTATACCCCTGGTTGTGAACACTGTTGCAACACACTGGCAGCCCGACAAGGCACTATTGCTTTCCATGGCTCGGCGTAGACTGTCTATTAAGGGGGGACAGATCTTCTGGGGCATTCATCTCTGAAAACCTTGATTGTAGCTCCATAGAGTAGGAAATGAGTACATTGTACATGTGGATGGTCAGCATACGCATTATTTATATGCATGGTCAGTTTGCATATTGTCGTGGTATGGTCAACATATATATTGTGGAGACATGAATATTCGATATATATCTACAGTGGATACCTATTATTATAGTGTTATTGATATTTATGTTATTGTGATATATGCCTTTTCTGATGATATATATATCTATATATATATGTAATTGATAACTTGAATATATTTGTAATATCTGTATATATGGAATGACTTCGTCATTTGTGTTATGTTTCTTTACTGCCATAATAGGTAATGATGTAGAATGTCTTACTTCTTTTCTGTATTTTTCTGCTATTCTATTTGTATTTATGTTCCATTGAAAACGTCAGTGAAGGGGGCGAAGTCCACGAGTTTCTGGGTTTCTGGCCTAACTACGATTAGCACTTGCTCTTGATCATGACTGCCCGTCCACAAAGATTTTTGGGATGCGTGCGTCTGACATTCCTTGGGGGTCCAGACTGTTGGCATGTTAACTTCAGCTCTAATCGCTGTGTCCACATGGGGGACGTGTCGTTGTCACTGGCTTGGGGGCATTATGATTCGGCCATCTACACCTGCAGCTTCCTAAGGGCATTGATGCCTAGCGGGTCGAGTGAGACACCGAACGTTTCACAATGTATAGGGGTAGTGGCTCTGTCCATAGGTAGTACCTATCCTAGGGTTACTACTTACCCTTCAGTGTTTTGCTTCATATCATTTATCGTTCTTTGTATGTAAGTGCTACGTTTTCATGTTAATAGTACCTTGTATTCATTACATATATATATATATATATATATATATATATATATATATATTTTGATGTTTTCACTATGTAATTGTATTTTTGGGAGCTATGCAATAAACATATTTCATTCGTGGCTCATAATTTCTTTATATGTAAAATGGTTGGAATTGGAAATCTTGTTATTTGAGTTGTAACACGCCAAACTTTAGTGACCATGGTATAATGATGATTGTGCCGTGGTTATTAAATCGAGGGATGTTACATTAGGTGGTATCAGAGCTCAGTTCATCCTATTGAGCCGGAGTATGGACTGACTATGCTTAGACATATTAGAAGTTTCTCTATATGTTATATACTTCCTTGTCTCTTGATTGAGACATTTGGGAAAGAAAGGCATGGCTTGCCATAGGTTGAATGTTGGTAGCTACTATTGCACAGTTACATGATATTGAGTATTGGCCCACTCAATGTGTAATGTTCTATGTCTATGGGAAACTATTACTTCACCTAGGTGTATTAAGGTAATAGGAGTTCTTTAGAAAGAAGTTCAGCTGGTATGACTGAACTTGCTTAGGATTTGTTGCATTTACACCCTTGTTGTGTTACCTCTAGAATTGTTTGAGCCAAGAGGTTAGAAAAAGGGTAGTTAAATAAGACTTGTAAGGTTTGTGGACTGAGACGTCCAAGAGGTTTTTGAAAATCGATTCTTTTGGGAAAAGAGTATTTGGCGTAAGTTTAGTTCGAAGAGCTACATGGGAGTTAAAGACTTACAGGAGATCACGCCGTAGAAGGAATGAAGGAGCTCAAGTTAGAGTCTTTTGGGTTTGTCTTGCTGTGTTGTGTGACTCTTTGTGTTTAGTTTCCGAAAGGAGACAATATTGTTTGGACTGAATGCTTTGATTTTCCTTATGGTTTGATTTGTTTGTCCTTGAAGGAAGGCAATGACTCAGAGTAGACATAAGCGTGTGAATGCGGGGAGTGACGATGTTGATACGACCGCGTCAGTAGAAGTAATGTAAAGAATGGTTGATGTGACAACACACCAGGATTAGAAGGCCGCACAGCAGCAGGAATTGGAAGTCAAGGTTCAGAATTTGTTGGAAGAAAGCTAGTTTAGGGGTAACTCTAGATTACCTAAGTTCCAAGGGAGGAATAATAGGAAGATCGATCAGCGTAAGCAGAAACCGTATTTGAGACGACCGAGGGAGCAACAGCGATAACAAATGCATGAAGGAGGTGCGAGTGGTAATAAATCCAATCCGACCGTGGTATTCTTACCAAAATATAAGAAGTACGAAAAAGGCCACTTAACAAGGCACTGTACGATCGAAGGAATAATTTGTTTCAAGTGCAGAGAGCCAGGACATATGGCTAGGAATTGTGCTTTGCATAGGACGAAGCCTTCTGTTGGAGATGTACGCACTTCACAACCTCTCGAAGAAGGGAGAGTTAATTCCTCAAGTGAAGCGAAAGTCTCTCAGACTGAAGACCTAAACGAAGGAGATCGTGCTACAATAGATGACCCTGTGACTTTGCTATAAAAATTCTGGGAGATAACCCATTTCTTTATGGCGTATAACTGTATGTATCCAGTAAGGTCATTTGTATCTTTGCCATCTTTTGACTAAGTTATTTCTACTTCTGCTACTGAGAACTTGTTGATGGTATCTAAGTTGTTTAAATTATCCCATGACCTGTTAAAGATAGAATCTTTTCTATTGACCTGATTTGTTTACTCTTTGCACAAATTAGATGTAATATTGAAAATGGATTGGTTATTTTCCAACCATATCCTATTAAATTATTCCAATCAAACTTGTGCTTCTTGAGACAGAGATTTCTAGATCTAAATTCATGAAGCTCATTCCAAAATTTTGTTAAACCATGTCAAATTCTCCATTTGATAGATCCATGCCGAATGTAGTACAATTAGAAAAGAACATACCCTATGTGACGTTCTCTATTAAGATCGAGGATAGATGGATTAATGAAACAATTAAAGGAAGCCGCTGTTTTCTCTAAGATTAGCTTGTGTTCTGGACTATCATTGAGTTTGCTCAAAGGTAGGAGACTTTTCCAAAATAACTTTTCTGACGTGTTATGGGCACTACAGGTATTTTGTAATGTCGTTTTGAGTAACGAACACTTCGGTAGTATTCGTCGATTACCTGAATAGAATCTCTCTTCCTTGTTGAAAATAGATTTGTCGTGTCCTTGTTGGCGACATTCTGACCTATTCTTAACAGACGGAGGAACGTACCAGACCTCTCGTTGTGATTCTTCAGATCCTGAAGAAAAAGAAGGTATATGTGAAGTTGGCCAAGTACAAATTCTGGTTAGAGGCAGTTCAACCTTTGGGTCACATAATCTCAAAGGAAAGAGTTGTTATGGATCCGTCGAAAGTTGAAGCGGTTCTTCAATGAGAACGACTGATGACCGTAACGGAGATTCGTAACTTTATGGGATTAGTTAGTTAATACGGGAGACTCGTCATAGAATTTTCCAATATGGCAAGACTTCTCGTCTAACTTATGCATGAGAGTCAAGTTTGCAGGATTTGTGCATATAAGGAAAGATTTTCAAGAATTGAAGAGACACTCGACTACCTTGCCGACGATGATTCTGCCCAATCCCAACGAACCTTTTAGGATACCTAGCGATGCTTCACATTGGAAGTTTAGAACGTATGCTTGATCAGGAGTAGAAGAAATGGTAACGTATGCTTCGAGACAATCGAGAGCACATGAGAAGGATTACCTTATACCCACTCAGAGTTAGCCATGTAGTTGCATTGAAGATCTGGAAGCATTTTCTACAAGGAGAAATTTTCAACATCTATAGTAATCTCAAGAGTCAGAAGTATTTTGACTGATCAGAAAGAGTTGAAATAGGAGGCAGAGACGATGATCAGAAATTCTGAAAGATTACAATTTTTCAATTTTAGTATAATCCTGGAAGAGGCGGATGCTTTAAGAAGAAAACAAGCTTAGTTTGTCTACTATGGTGAGCAAGGAGAATAAGTTCGATAGAGCCACTCAGTGATGTACAGTTGTTTGGAGAGTTGGCTATTGGATGGCTGAAGACTCAAACGGCGTAGGTGTTAGGAATTGCGGTTACATCACGCAGCGAAAAAATTAGGATTCCCACTGAGGATCCATGCGAAAAGCCATAATCTGAGTTTTTAAATTATTTACCTCTTGAAGCGTGATTAAAAGGAAGAACGTGAATCACTAACACCGTAATAAAAATGATGTCTCTATGATATCCATATGAACAGACTCACGAACATCCAACATCCGCAAAGAGGAGCCTCACTTCTCTCACACAGTGCTAGCTGCGAAGAGAAGAAACCTGTCGCTCTCTCATTCACTTTTCTGTAGGTGCGGCTAGGGTTCTGAAATTACGTCTCTTAGCAGCCCCTTAGCAGTACTATTTATAATAGTGACTGCCTTAAGTGAGTGTGAGCAGCAGCAAGGTAAGCTGCGCAACGTTAGACTCATCTGTTATAAGTCTGGCCCATATTTGAATCCGAGTCCAACTTGGATCCATTACTCCAATTTTAGTCTGCTCTATATATGTGACCCTGCAGGTTCTCATTACGTTGGTAGTAATGTTAAAATCCTATTTTAATATTACAAGCAGTGAGCGGTATCTAGCAACACATCGCTGCTACCCAAGTAATAAGAATGTCAGTGATTTGACATAACCTTTCCGTGACCAATGTTTCCGTATTGTTTAGTCCCTTTGTCAAGATATCTAGATTGAACATAAGGCATGGAATGCATCACCCTTGTATAGTCCAATCATTCGTTTCCTGGTACTTGAGTAGACTTTGTAACAACAAATAAAATCAATATCTCATATTGGCTCATTTGAGCATGGTCATGCATTTCACAGTCTCACTTAATCAGGGGGCCCGAAGATATCGCTCCTATTATGTAGGAATGACAAATCCTATCCAGGTCACTCACATCCCTCTGCATAATTTGTGGTATGTCCAATAACTAACTTTATAATTACCTTGTTACAGATGACGTTTGATGGTATCAAAACACACAACTCCTAATGTAGGAATCGTAGTGATTTCAGGTCAAAGGACCACAGACACCATTGTCACTATGAGAATCGCTTATGACACTCACGTAACGATCCATGTAGCGTTCTCATGGTGGGTCAGTCCAATACATCATTACTCTAATATGTACCCATGTGAAGACTTGATATCTCATATCCTTGACCCATGAGATGTGGCCATTAGTCTATGCACATACTAGTCTCAATGTCTTATTGTTGTCCTAATTAACAATAATACTTGACTAGGAACATTTAAGAATAGTGTTATAACTAAAAGAATCTCATGATCAAGTCATCCACTTGATAACTTATGGCATCAAACTTAATATTCTAAGAACTTTATTATGTTTATAAAAAAAGAACACAATAAATGAAATGCCTCATATATTAAAATAAGCATAATAGAATGTATATGAATACAGACAAATGTATCAGCCTCTAGGGCATACACCAACAATCTCTCACTTGCACTAGAGCCAATTAGGCATATATCTAATACCTAAAGACTTAGTGTGATCCTCATGCTTTTGCTGTGCAAGAGGCTTCGTCAGTGGATCAGTAATGTTATCATCTGTTGGTACTCTGTATATCTTCACATCTCCTCTATCGATGATCTCTCGAATAAGATGGAAGCGCCTAAGTATATGTTTAGATCGCTGGTGAGATCTAGGCTCCTTAGCTTGTGCAATGGCTATATTTTTATCACAATAGAGGTCCACTGGGTCCACAATGCTAGGAATAGCACCAAGTTCAGCAATGAACTTCCTGATCCAAATGGCCTCCTTTGCTGCATTGGAGGCAGCAATATACTCAGCCTCTGTGGTAGAATCGACGACTGTCTCCTGCTTTGAACTCTTCCAGCTCACAGCCCCATCATTTAGGCAAAAAGCATAACCCGATTATGATTTGGAGTCGTCCTTATCGGTTTGGAAGCTAGCATCAGTGTAACCCTTTACAACTAGCTCTTCCTCGCCTCCATATACTAAGAACGAATCCTTAGTCCTTCTCAAGTACTTAAGGATGTTCTTGATAGCAGCCCCAGTGGATCGTCACCAGATCGATCGGTACCTACTCATCATGCTCAAAGCATACGAGATGTCTGGTTGAGTACATAACATGGCATACATGATAGATCCAATTGCAGATGCATATGAAATTTTGCTCATGTGATCCCTCTCATCCTGGGTGGAAGGGGATTGAGCCTTAGATAGGCTTACACCATACGACATAGGCAAGAGTCCTTTCTTGGATTCATGCATGTTAAACCGTCTTAACACTTTGTCAATGTATGTACTCTGACTTAGGTCAAGCAGTCTCAGTGATCTATCTCTATAGATCCTGATACCTAACACATAGGTGGCTTCGTCCAAGTCCTTCATAGAGAAGCAGTTCCCTAACCAAGTCTTTACGGATTGTAGGGTAGGGATATCATTTCTGATAAGTAGTATGTCATCTACATACAATACCAGAAAGATAATAGTGCTCCCACTAACCTTTTTATAGACACAATATTCTTCTTCATTCTTGATGGAACCAAATTATTTTATTATATCATCAAAATGAATATTCCAACTTCTGGAAGCTTATTTCAATCCATAAATAGATCGTTGCAACTTGCACACTTTTCCAGCACCCTTTGGAGTGGCAAAACCCTCAGGTTGTGTCATGTACACATCCTCGAGAAGATTTCCATTAAGGAAAGCAGTTTTGACATCCATTTGCCAGATTTCATAATCATGGTATGCTGCAATAGCAAGCAAGATCTGAACAGATTTAAGCATCGCAACTAGAGAAAAAGTTTCATCATAGTCTACACCATGAATTTGTTTGAAACCTTTAGCCACCAATCGCGCCTTAAAGGTATGCACATTACCATTTATGTCGGTTTTCTTCTTGAAAACCCACTTGCACCCAATGGGTTTTACCCCTTCAGGTGGGTCAACCAAGGTCCATACCTGGTTGGCATACATGGAATCCATTACAGATCTAATGGCCTCAAGCCATTTCTCAGATTCTGGGCCAATAATGGCTTCCTGGTAAGTTATAGGCTCATCTTGATCCATGAGCAATACGTCACATTGCTGGGTCATGAGAAATCCATATCTCTCTGGTTGATGATGTATCCTGTTAGACCTACGCAGGTCTTATGCTACTAGAGCAGGTTATTGTTCCACAACATTTTGTAGAGGTTGCTCTATTTCCACCATTGGTTCATTGCTGCTTTGTGAAACTTGAACTTCTTAAAGTTCTATTTTTCTCCCACTTGTTCCTTTGGAGATAAACTCTCTTTCTAGAAACACAACTGTCCGTGCGACAAACACTTTGCCCTTGGTAGGATTATAGAAAAAGTATCCCTTGGTTTCCTTTGGATACCCCACAAAGAAGCATTTATCTGATTTAGGTCCAAGCTTATCAGAAACTTGACGTTTCACATAAGCTTTGCAGCCCCAAATGTTTAAGAAAGACATACTGAGCCATCTCCCAGTCTATATCTTATATGGTGTCTTTTGAACCGTCTTAGATGGAACACGGTTAAGTTTGAAAGCTGCTGTTAATAGAGCATGTCCCCAGAAGGAGCCTGGAAGGTTTGCATGACTCATCATGGATCGGACCATGTCCAACAAGGTCCGGTTCCTCCTTTCAGAGATACCATTCCATTGTGGTGTTCCTGGTGGAGTGAGTTGAGATATTATCCCACACTCTTTCAGATGATCATCAAACAGTTGGCTTAAGTATTCTCCTCCTCGATTTGATTGAAGGATTTTAATACTCTTGCCAAGTTGGTTTTGTACTTCATTCATGAACTCTTTGAACTTTTCAAAGGATTCTGATTTGTGCTTCATAAGATATACAAATTCATATCTACTGAAATCATCAGTAAATGTAATGAAGTATTGAAAACCGCCTCTAGCGAGTGTGTTTAGGGGCCCACATACATCACTATGTATAAGGCCTAAAAGATCACTAGCCCTTTCACCTTGTCCGGTGAATGGGGCCTTTGTCATCTTCCCCAATAAACAAGATTCACATATCTCATATGATTCGAAATCAAACGAGTCCAAGAATCCATCTTTATGGAGTTTGGAGATGCGTTTCTCATTTATGTGGCCCAAACGACAATGCCAGAGAAAAGTTGGGTTCAGATCATTTGATTTAAACCTCTTTGTATTTATGTTATAGATGGGCATTTCAAGATCAAGTACATAAAGTCCATTACTCAATTGTGCACTACCATAAAAAAATATCATTCATATAAATGGAGCAACACTTGTCCTTTATAATAAAAGAAAAACCTTTCTTGTCCAAACAAGAAACAGAAATGATATTCTTGCTAATAACAGGCACAAAATAGCAGTTCTATAACTCTATTACAAGCCCAATGGGCAAAGATAATAAATAAGTCCCTACAGCTAATGCAGCAACCTTTGCTCTATTTCCCACTCGTAGGTCAACTTCTCCCTTCGTTAATGGTCTACTGCTTTTTAGATCCTGTACATTTACACAAATGTGAGATCCACATCCAGTATCCAATACCCATGATACAGAAGTAGATAAATTGACTTCAATAACAAAAATACCTGAAGTGAAAGTCTCACTTCCCTTCTTCTTTTTGAGCTCCTCGAGGAACTTGGCACAGTTCTTTTTTCAATGTCTGGTCTGACCACAATGGAAGCATGTACCTTCCTTAGCCACTCCACCAACTGGTTTCAAGCCAGAAGTGCTGGGCTTGGACTTATCCTTGCCCTTGCCCTTCTAGTTGTCATTGGGCTTTTTTTACTATTTCTTGCCCTTATTCTTTTGGACTATCATTATGGCCTTCCCTTTGCCTTTGTTAATGTTCTGCTCAGTAGTTCTCAACATGCCTAGTAGCTCTGGTAGTGATTTGTCAATCTTATTCATGTTGTAGTTCATGACAAATTGACTAAAACTTTTCGGCAATGATTGCAGGACTAAGTCAGTAGCCAACTCTTAGCCCAAAGGAAAACCAAGTCTCTCTAGGTTTTCAATGTACCTAATCATCTTGAGTACATGAGCACCAACAAGGCTTCCTTTTACCAGCTTGCACTGAAACAGTGCTTTAGAGACCTCAAATATCTTATGCCCGGCCTGCTGTTGATAGAGCTTCTTAAGGTGTATGATCATATCGTAGGCATCCATGTTCTCGTGTTGCTTTTGGAGCTCAGAGTTCATGGTGGCTAGCATCAGACATCCGATGTCTAAGGCATCATCTTGAAGCTTCTTATAAGCATCCTTTTCAAGTCTAGGGGCATTAGCAGTAGGTGGCTCAGGATTAGGCTGTTCTAGTACATATAACTTTTTCTCTTTCTTGAGGATAATCCTCAAATTCCTGTACCAGTCTATAAAATTCGTTCCAAATAACTTGTCTTTCTCAAGGATGGATCGCAGTAATAAGTTACTTGATGTGTTTATTGTCATGGTAATCTATGAACAAAAATATGCAAAATATAAGTATCATGCCATAAACATATTTAATGAGGTCTTTTAATTAAATATGCCTCCCACTATTTTATTCAAGTCAATGACCCATAGCATTGACTCGAAAAATCCCATTGTAAGATTTTCTAGTGGGTCAAGATCTATATTTCACCTAGTTTTGAGTCAGCTTTGGCTGATCACCCAAAATTCAGTTATTTAGGTAGGAAACACTTTCCAATTACATCACATGTAACTCTTGGATAGTTGGGTGAATAACATTTATTCAAATCCATCTAACGGACCAAAGCCCAACTTCATGCCTCTAAGCCTTCAATCCTATTAAAATGGCCTACTTAAGTCAGACCCAATGGTTGGCAGTTGGATATTACCTTTATCCCATTGCGTTTTACTAATATAGATAAAGGCATCCTGCTTTGGCAGACCTGCACTTGATCGATACTAGTCTTGACGAGTGCCACACATTGGAAGCCATCACATAATGACTTAATATTTTCTTTGAGGGAACTTTTTTATTATTATTAGATCTCACCATTTATTGAATTGTTTATCATACCATAAATATTATCTATGCATCTCATACATAAAAAGCATATAATAAAAGTGACATGGTTATAGCCCCCTAAGAGAGTAGCATTAACTAAGCCAGCTTCACCAAGCGTCTCCCATCAACGTCCTCACTTGATGTCGTCTTCTTGCCTCCATATCATAATTACATTATATAGAAACCTTTTCTACATTCGAGGAGAGTTAGGTGAGAAGAGAATGTACAATCAGAATGTAAAGAGAAAGGCACGACACGTAGGTCGTATTTATAAAAAAACCAAAATAGCATAAAAAGATGACAAAGGCCATAACCATGCACCATGCATCACAAAGAACATATAAACTCAAAACCATAATACATTATTATTTTGATGAGTCATAAAATTGGATAGAAAATATCACATTATTGAAAAACACACTACGCAAAGGAAGCACAGGGGTCCCGCTGGCCGGTCAGGGTATCAACACTTGACGACTAGGGTATCAACACTTGAACCCTAAAACCGAAAACACATGAACACTTCATGCGCCGCAGGGAACCCTTGTGCCACTGTTCAACACTTGAACCCTTGTGCCTCCTTGACAACTTGACATCAACACTTGATGCTACTGCCGCAAACCCCTTGTGCCTCCAAAACCCCTTGCGCTGCGCTGCTTATGTAGAAACAAGGATTCCATAACCCTTACTGCCGCAAACCAAGAACAAGGTTTCCTAAACATTGTATGTATCACATACATACTAGAAAGCTTCACAAAAATATACATCTTGATACAAAATGATTTTCACAGAACATATGAACATCTTCATAGGTTTTTGAAAACAACAGCATAATTTTGCATACAACACATAAAACAGAATATGTTTTCGCAAAAGGGTTTCATTCGTTTTCTGAAATAACATATTAAAGATCATATCTTTTATCAAAAAACAAGAACAGCAAACATGTTATCTCATGCAAAAATGAAAACAAAAAACTAAATCATGGTTTCGCAAGATGCTCTGATACCACTGTTAGGAATTGCGATTACATCACACAGCGAAAAAATTAAGATTCCACCGAGGATCCACGCGAAAAGCCATAATCCGAGTTTTTAAATTATTTACCTCTTGAAGCGTGATCAAAAGGAAGGACGTGAATCACCAACACCATAATAAAAATGATGTCTCTGTGGTATCCACACGAACAGACTCACGAACGTCCAACGTCCACAAAGAGGAGCCTCACGTCTCTCTCACAGTGCTAGTTGCGAAGAGAAGAGAAGAAATCTGTCGCTCTCTCACTCACTTTTCTGTAGGCGCGGCTAGGGTTCTAAAATTGTGTCTCTTAGCAGCCCCTTAGCAGTACTATTTATAATAGTGACTGCCTTAAGTGAGTGTAAGCAGCAGCAAGGTAAGCTATGCAACCCTAGAATCACCTGTTATGAGTCTGGCCCATATTTGAATCCAAGTCCAACTTGGATCCAATGCTCCAATTTTAGTCCGCTCTATGTGTGTGACCCTGCAGGTTCTCATTACGTTGGCAGTAATATTAAAATCTTATTTTAATATTACAAGCAGTGAGCGGTATCTAGCAACACATCCTTGCTACCCAAGTAATAAGACTGTCAGTGATTTGATATAACCTTTTCGTGACCAATGCTTCGGTGTCGTTTAGTCCCTTTGTCAAGATATCTAGATTGAACACAAGGCATAGAATACGTCTCCCTTGTATAGTCCAATCATTCGTTTCTTGGTACTCGAGTAGACTTTGTAACAACAATTGAAATTAATATCTCATATTGGCTCATTTGAGCATAGCCATGTATTTCGCAGTCTCACTCAATTAGGGGGCCCGAAGATATCGCTTCTTTTATGTAGGAGTGACAAATCCCATCTAGGTCACTCACATCCCTCTGCATGATTCGCGGTATATCCAATAACTAACTTTATAATCACCTTGTTACAAATGACGTTTGATGGCATTAAAACACATAACTCCTCATGTAGGAATCGTAGTGATTTCAGGTCAAAGGACCACAGACACCATTGTCACTATGAGAATCGCTTATGACACTCACGTAACGATCCATGTAGCGTTCTCAATGCGGGTTAGTCCAATATATCATTACTCTAATATGTACCTATGTAAAGACTTGATATCTCATATCCATGACCCATGAGATGTGGTCATCAATTTATGCGCATACTAGTCTTAATGTGAATGCTTATGTCTCTAAGGCATGTCGAAAGGTTTTTGATGATAACAAAAGCAAAAGAGAAGATCAAGCACAAAAGGAAAAATCAAGATCAAAGAAAGAAGACAGAAGGTTTAATTAGTTATTTAGACTTAGGACATTAATGTTAAATGCTCTCAAGATTTCTCAAATGGTTTTTCAATATATATGATTTCAAAATAAATGGGAAATTTCAAAGATAAACATGGCTTTCAATAAAACCTGAGTTTCAACTTTAAATCTAACACTCTTAAAAGGATTTATGTTTAAACAAGTACCTTGAGGTGTTGGAAATGACTTACAAGAGTTATTGAACTTGAAAAATGTGTTCAAAGGCAAATGTAATCGATTACACAATGTTTGTAATCGATTACACATCAAACAAAAGCATGTAATCGATTACATGAACATTGTAATCGACAAAGCAAGTCGAGGCCATGTAATCGATTACACAAGATATGTAATCGATTACACAAAGCCCGAAAGGCAAAGAACACGTTCGACAAGAAATGTAATCGATTACACAATATATGTAATCGATTACACAAAACCCGAAACTCAAAGAACATGTTCGACGAGCCATGTAATCGATTACAAGGATATTGTAATCGATTACATAGCAAGTCGAAGTCATGTAATCGATTACATGAGCATTGTAATCGATTACAAGCAAAGTCGAAATTATGTAATCGATTACCTCAAGAATGTAATCGATTACACAGAGCCCGAAAGTTCGAAAACGTTGGAACAATAATGTAATCGATTACACTGAGATATGTAATCGATTACACGCATCCTCGACAACGTCCAACGACTATATTAAATGCATTAAATGCATGCCCAACTACCTCCAACGGCTCTATTAATTGAGAAACTTATAAATACCCAAGTTGGGTCTTTGTTTACTGATTGACCTTGAACCAAAAACTGATCATTATACTTCAAAACGTGAATCAATTCTTAAAATCATTTCTTGCTCTGTTTTCTGACTAAAAACGTGAAAAATCTTTGAGAGCATATTAAAGCTTCAATTTGTAAACACTTGCTCTAGAGAGAGCTTCTTCTATTTCAATCTTATACTTTCTCGATTAGTGAGGGTGAGGTATCCTCAAGTATTGTAAGGGTGAGGTATCCCTTGGAAAATAGAGGCTCAAGCTTTTGGGTGAGGTATCCCATACTTGTTGAGTGCTCAAGGTTGTAGTGGTTTTTCAAGCACCCATTGAAGCTTGAAGATAGTGGAAAATCTCAAGGTGTTACTTGGGACTGACGTAGATCACAAGTGGAGTAGTGATTGAACCAGGATAAACGACCGTGTTTGTTTCTCTAAACTCTCCTCTCGTTTATCTTTGTGCACTTTGTTTCATTGTTCTATTTGGATATTGTCTCCTTGACTATTACGTTCATTAGTAAAAGTGCTTAACTCATCTATTTAATTATTTCGATCACTCAATAGCTTCAACGAAAATTGATTGTCAAACGATTTGCGAAAGATTTGTGAACTTATTTTTAACTACTCAATTCACCCCCCCTCTTGAGTATTGAGGCCACTTGGTAACACTTAATGTATTATTGTTGTCCTAATTAACAATAATACTTGACTAGGGACATTTAAGAATAGTCTTTTAACCAAAAGGATCTCACGATCAAGTCATCCACTCGATAACCTATGGCATCAAACTTACTATTCTAAGGACTTTATTATGTTTATCAAAAAATAACACAATAAATGAAATGCCTCTTATATTAAAATAAGCATAATAGAATGTATGTGAATACAAACAAATGTATCAGCCTCAAGGGCATACACCAACAACAGGATCTCTTATTGATCGGCCTACGACGTCAACATGCTTTTGCCTGTTAATATAAGATACTCAATGAAAGGAAGCAACCTTAGTGCCGGTGATTTGGATTGATGCAGCTGGAGATACAACATGAGAACTAGAAAACAAAATGAAAGAAACATAGTCGCGTTTGTTTTAAGATATGATGAATTTCAAGGACGAAATTCCTTTTAGAAGGGGAGAGTTGTAACATCCCAAAAATTATTTATTTCATTATAAATAATTATTTTATAATATTTATGATTTTTAAAAATTTTTCTAGAATTTTTCAAATACGTCAAATATTTTAATATATTCTTCATTTTGCGTGCATACTGAGCTGAGATAGTGTAACATCTCAGAAATTATTTATTTCATGATAAATAGTTATTTTTTAATATTTGTGATTTTTGAGAATTTTTCTGGAATTTTTTGAATTACTTGATTATTTTCATATTTTTCTTGATTTACGTGCACGTTGAGCGAGGCTGGGAAAATAAAATATTTTTCTCGAGGCCGAAAAACTTTGAACTATAGAAACGTCAACAGGGGATCTTACTAAACCCGAGACTGGACACAGTTTACAAGGTTTATATTTTTTAATATTTTATCTGATAAACAAAATCACAGTATATTTTATTATCTATGGAATAATAAAATATTATTTCTACTAATTGTAAATTTTGTCCATTGAGTAATAGCTCTCGTAGATTATTTCTATCTAGTTACTTTTATAACATCATGTAAGTGACCTCACACTTTACTTTATCGAGAAACGTGCAAAACTTCTCAAGGAAGCTTCAAGGGAAACTTCTAGGAAGCTTCCTCCCAACCACTCAACTCTCTCTCCTCTCTTTTGTGCTGCTCAATTGGGGAAAGGAAAATCACATTTGCATTTCTCTCATTTCTCCTCCTCTCATTCACGCACTTCTCTCCCTCTCTTCCTCTCTTCTCCCACACACACACACACTCCATTGTTGAGCTTTCAAGCTTTCATGCTCAAGCTAACTTAAACCATTGTTTCCCCTCACCATCTTCAAGGTTTCTTCCTTGTGGGACTCCCCATTACTCCTCTATTTTCATCCTTCACAGCCCAACTCCAAAGCTTCAAGTTTTGAGGTAAAGCTCTCAACTTTCTTCCCTTTTTCACCTCATTTTCGTGGTCCATGGTCACTTTGGTGACTATGGATACCATTTCCACTCTTTGATTTTGATTTTTATGGATTTGAACACCCAAGGATTTTGAGGAGGTGATGCATGAAATTACAAGGACAAAAGGAGCTTGCTTTCTTTGTTCTTCACTAAGGTAAGAGGAAGATTATTCTCTTCAACCCATTTTGGTAGTGAGAAACTCTTTGTTGTGTTGATGCGGTTGAAACCCATTTATGAGATACCCATTTGTTTGAGTTATTTTGGTTGTATTTTGATTGTTTGAATGGTAGGATTGAGTTATATGTTCATAGATCTTGGATTGTATGAAGGTTGGATTGATTTCTGGTGATTTTCTGCATCTATAGAGGAGTACACGGCCTAGGTTTGTGATCGCACACTACCGTGTACTCCAACATGTGCGTGCGAAACTAGGCAAACGCCTAGGCCGTGTATGGTTACACGGCCGTGTATTTTGGACAGGCTGTGTATTTTGGATAGGTCGTATAATCAGGGCCGTGTAACTCCTCCTGGCCGTGTAATTTGCATAATGAAGGATTTTAGGCTTTCTTAGACCCTTGGAGGCTCCCGGTCTCCTTGGGCACTCATTATGAGGTTTTAGTACTAAGATAAACTTATTAAACATAATTAATTGAATGATTAGAAGTTGATTAAGGATTCATAAAGTGGAAAGAACCAAGAGTAATAGTTTGCCTTATAGTTTAGAATAAATTTTGGAATAAAGAAAGAACATGAGTATGGGTGAGGTTGTGAGAAACATAATGAACCTAAGGATTAACTTTTATCATAACTATGGATGGGGTTGTGTTTACCCTTAAAGTTTGTTAATTGCCAGATGTGAATCCGTGAATAAGATCAAAATTTGTTGATAATTGATATGATAGGATATGATATAAATTGTGATTTGTATACGAATATACATGTATGTATTGAATCCACATGCATTGAGGCATGATTGAGAAAGTCAAACATGATGAGCATGCATCGACATTGTGATTATGAAACCGAAGTACCAAACCAAGAAACATCAGGTAGATGATTTAGTCAGATGTGGGTTGCTTTAATAACCAAAAACGTCAGGTAGACGATTTAGTCAGAGAGGACTGGTTATCAGAGAAAACCCAAATAATGGTGGTACTATGTAGCCGTATGGACTGTTATATAATATCATTGATGCAAATGGTATTGAAGCAATTGTAGGGACGATTGCTTTGATACCATTAAGAATGGTACAACAGAGGGTTGAATCCCATTGAATATGTATTTGTGCATTATACAGTTATAGCTTTTTATGCCTAGGAGTGAACAAGGACTTACAGGATAGTGGGGTCTTGAATAGACCTAGGGGGACGTCAGGGCGCGGTGTTTCACTTGTGATCAAGTTATCTCCTTGTATACCCCTGCCCGTGAACACTGTTGCAACGCATTGGCAGCCCGACAAGGCACTATTGCTTTCCATGGCCCGACGTAGACTGTCTATTGAGGGGGGACAGATCTTCTGGGGCGTTCATCTCTGAAAACCTTGAGTTTAGCTCCATGGAGTAGGAAATGAGTACATTGTACATGAGGATGGTCAGCATACACATTATGCATATGCATGGTCAATTCGCATATTGTCGTGGCATGGTCAACATATATATTGTGAAGACACGAATATTTGATATATATCTACAGTGCATACTTATTGTTATAGTGTTGTTGATATTTATGTTATTGTAATATATGCCTTTTCGATGATATATATATATCTATATATATATGCAATTGATAACTTGAATATATTTGTAATATTTATATGTATGGAATGACTTCGTCATTCATGTTATGTTTCTTTACTGCCATAATAGGTAATGATGTAGAATGTCTTACCTTTTTTTGTATTTTTCTGCTATTCGTTTGTGGAAAACCTGGACATGTTTCCAGAGACTGCAACCAACCTAAGGCTGAGCCTTCAGTCAATACTACACGGGCTGCAAAGTCGTAAGCAGGAGGCAGAGTCTATACCATGAGCGGAGCTGAAGCCTCCGAATCTGAAGATCTTATACAAGGGGAAGGCACCATAGGAGGTAATCTATTAAAAGTACTGTATGACTCTGGGGCAACCCACTCTTTCATATTATATGATTGTGTGTGACAACTTAGTTTACCTATGTCATCCTTACCTTTTGACTTGACTGTTTCTACTCCCACTGATAAACTTGTTGTTACTACCAAAGTCTGTTCGAATTGTCATTTGATTGTTGAAGATCGAACCTTTTCTGTTGATTTGATCTATTTACCCATTTCTCAGTTAAATGTGATTTTAGGAATAGATTAGTTATCTTCCAACTATATCTTGTTGGATTGTTCTAGTAAAATCATAGTTTTTCCCATTGATGAGGATTCTAGATTTTTGACGACTAACCAAGTTTGAGCTTTCTTGAAATAAGGAGCTCAGGGATACATGCTATTGTCTTCCTTGAAAGTTAAGTGCGAAGCTGATGTGAACGCAATTCCAGTGATTAACGAGTTTCCTGAAATCTTTCCTGATAATGTACCTGGTTTACCACCGAAGCAGGAAATATAGTTCACTATTGATCTTGTACCAAGAGCTGGTCCCATATCTATAGCGCCTTACAGAATGTCACCATCAGAATTGGTAGAGCTTAAGAAGCAGTTGGAAGAGCTTTTGGAAAAGTAGTTCGCTAGACCCAGTGTGTCACCCTGGGGAGCGCCAATGTTTCTAGTCCGAAAGAAGGATGGTTCCTCGCAATTGTGTGCGGATTATCGACAACTAAATAAGGTCATAGTCAAGAACAAGTATCCACTTCAAGGATAGACGATTTAATGGAGGAGCAGTAGTGTTCTCTAAGATCGATTTGTGATCGGGTTACCATCAAATTAGAGTAAAGGCGAAGGACATTCCCAAGACGGCTTTTCATACCCGATACAGTCATTATAAATATCTTGTGATGTCATTTGGTGTAACGAATGCGTCTGCTATCTTCATGGACTACATGAACAGGATCTTTCGTCTTTACTTAGACAGATTTGTTGTTGTCTTCGTTGACGACATCCTGATCTACTCAAAAAATTAAGAGGATCATGCTGAACACCTTAGTATAGTTCTCCATATTCTAAAGGAGAATAAGTTGTATGCCAAATTGTCAAAGTGTGAATTTTAGCTGGACGAAGTCAAGTTTTTGGGCCATGTGATCTCCGAAGGAAGGGATTATAGTGGATCCATCGAAAGTAGAAGCGGTTCTACAATGGGAACGACCGAAGACAGTGACAGAAATCTGAAGCTTTGTGGGATTGACTGGATACTATCAGAGGTTCATTGAAGGATCTCTAAAATTGTAGGACCTCTCACTCAACTCACAAGAAAGAATCAAGCTTTTGAATGGACTGATGCTTGCGAAGAAGTTTTCCAAGAACTGAAGAGGCAGCTATCTACTACACCAGTGTTAGTCCTACCTGATTCAAATGAACAGTTTGAAGTGTACTGCGATGCTTCATATCAAGGATTGGGAGCTGTGCTTATGCAAAATGGAAAAGTAGTGGCTTATGCTTTGAGACAGTTGCGAGTGCATGAGAAGAACTATCCAACACATGACTTGGAGTTAGCAGCTGTGGTTTTTGCTTTGAAAATATGGAGACACTTCTTATATGGAGCAACGTTCAACATTTTCAGTGACCACAAAAGCTTAAAGTACTTATATGATAAAAAAGAGTTGAATATGAGACAGCATAGGTGGTTGGAGTTCCTAAAGGATTATGATTTTCGACTTCTGTATCACCCTGGAAAGGCAAACATCGTGGCAGATGCATTGAGTAGGAAGATGCTCAGTATATCAGCCATGATAATTAAGGAAAAAGATTTGATAGAGCAGTTCAGGGATGTATGGTCTTTCGTGGAATTAGAATCGGGAAAAATTTGCATGAACATGGTTACTATCTCAAGTGAATTAATAGAAGACATCTGAGAAAAAAACAAAAAAATTGATAAGTTCTTACAAGAGGAAAGAGAGCTGATGAGGCAAGGCAACACGACAACATTTGAGGAAGAAACAGATGGGATTCTAAGATTCTGAGGAAGGGTTTGTATACCCAAGGATCAAGAACTCAAAGAGTATATTCTTGAACATGCTCACACGAGCAAGCTGAATATGCATCCGGGAATAACTAAAATGTATCAAGACTTGAAGAAGTTATTTTGGTGGCATGGAATAAAGAGCGATATTACTAGATGTGTGTCTTCTTGTCTAGTTTTCTAGAAAGCAAAGGTAGAGCATCAAAGACCGTCAAGACTATTGCAACCTTTATCTATTCCCGAATGGAAATGGGACAGCATTGCGATGGATTTTGTGGTTAGATTACCGAAGACCAGGAAGGGTTATGACTCGGTATAGGTAATCGTTGATCGACTCACAAAGTCAGCACACTTCATGCTGATCAACATACGCTACAATATGGAAAGGTTAACCCAACTGTACATCGATGAGATTGTTAGGCTACATGGTGTGCCTACCAGTATTGTTTCGAATAGGGATCCAAGGTTTACTTCTAAGTTTTGGCAAAGTTTGCAAGAAGCATTGGGAACAAAGCTACGACTGAGTTTTGCTTACCATCTGCAAACTGATGGACAATCGGAAAGGACGATCCAATCGTTGGAAGATTTGCTCTGGGCTTGCACTATAGAATAGACTGGAAGTTGGGATGAAGTGTTACCGTTGATAGAGTTCACCTACAACAACAGTTTTCATTCAAGCATAGGGATGGCACCCTATGAAGCTCTGTATGGACGATGGTGCTAAACACCTCTGTGTTGGTACCAAGATGGCGAGCGCCTTACTATTGGACCTGATATTATACAGTAGATGACTGAGAAGGTCAAGATGATTCAAAAAAAGATGAGGATGATTCAAAGTCGATAGAAGAGCTATGCAGACAAAAAATGAAAGCCTCTTGAGTTTGAGGAAGGTGAGCATATGTTTTTGAAAGTCACACCAACGACTGGGGTCGGGCGAGTTCTGAAATCTAGGAAACTCACTCCTAAATTCCTTGGACCTTACCAAATTCTTCGCCGGATAGGTCCAGTAGCTTACCAGATAGCCTTACCACTTTTTCTTTCAAACCTTCACAATGTTTTTCATGTGTCACAATTACCGAAGTATATTCCTGACCCAAACCATGTCATAGCACCGAACACAATACAATTGAAAGAGAACTTAACCTATGAGGCACCTCCTGTAAAGATTAAAGATAGGAGAGTAAAGTAACTCAGAGGAAAGGAAATCTCATTGGTGAAAGTGATCTGGAACGAAAAGACCAGAGATGCAACATGGGAATTGGAAGACAAGATGAAGGAGCAACACCCACAACTATTCTAAGGTATAAAAATTTCAAGGACAAAATTTCTTTTTACAAGGGGAGAGTTGTAACACCCTGAAATTATTTGTTTTATCATAAATAATTATTTTATAATATTTATATTTTTTAGAATTTTTGTGGATTTTTCTAGAAATGTCAAATATTTTAAAATATTCCTCGTTTTACATGCATACTGAGCAGAGCCAAGAAAATGAAATATTTTCCCTAAGACTAGTAAACTTTGAACTGTGGAAATGTCGACGGGGGATCTTACTAAACCCGAGGCTGAGCACAATTTAGGAGGTTTACATTTTACGAGATTTTATCTGATAAATAAAATGGTAGAATATTTAATTATCTGAGAGATAATAAAATATTATTTATGCTAACTATAATTTTTGTCCACTAAGTAATAGCTCTAGTAGATTATTTCTATCTACTTACTTTTATGACATCATCTAAGTAACCTCACACTTCACTTTATCGAGAAACGTACGAAACTTCTCAAGGAAGCTTCAAAGGAAACTTCTAAGAAGTTTCCTCCCAACCATTCCACACTCTCTCCTCTCTTTTGGTGCTGCACGGTTGGAGGGAAGGAAAGCAAATATTGTATTATCTCATCTCACCTCCCCTATTCACATTTCATTCTCTCATTTCTCCCTCTCTCCCTCACGCACCTCTCTCTTTCTCTCTTCTCCCACATGGCTGCACACACTCCATTGTTGAGCTTTCAAGCTTCCTTGCTCAAGCCAACTTAAACCATTGTTTCCCCTCATCATCTCCAAGCTTTCTTCCTTGTGGGACTCCTCTTTTTCTCCTCCATTTTCGTCCTTCACAGTCCAACTCCAAAGCTTGAAGCTTTGAGGTAAAGCTCTCAATTTTCTTCTCTTTTTCTCCTTATTTTCGTGGTCCTTGGTCACCATTGTGACCAAGGACTCCTCTTTTCAAGTTTTAGTGGTTAATTTGAGAAGTTGATCATCTTAGGTTCTTCTTGTGATTTGAAAGGAGTTTACTTTCCATATTGTCTCTTGAGGTAAGAGGAAGATTATTCTCTTCAACCCATTTTGGTAGTAAGAAACTCTTTGTTGTGTTAATGGGGTGAAACCCATTTGTGGGATACCCTTTTGTTTGAGTGATTTTGGTTGTGTATTGATTGTTTGAATGGTAGGATTTAGATGTATGATGATGGATATTGGATTGTATGAAGGTTGGATTGATTTCTAGTGGTTTTCTGCGTTTACAGAGGAGTGCACGGCCTAGGCTGTGTGATCGTGCACGGCCGTGTACTCCAGCGTCCCAGAACAATTATTCTAGTGGCATACACAGCCTAGGCCGTGCATTGTGGCACGATTGTGTGTTTTGGCCAGGCCGAGAACTCGTGGCCGTGCATCCTTCCTCAGGCCGTGTAATTTGAATAATGAAGGATTTTATGCTTTTCTAGTCCCTTAGAGGCCCCTGGTCTCCTTGGGCACTCATTGTGGGGCTGTAGCACTAAGATAAACTTATTAAACATAATGAATTGAATGATTAGAAGTTGATTAGGGATTCATAAAATGGAAAGAACCAAAGATGAAAGTTTGCCTTATAGTTTAGAAAAATTTTAGTATAAAGAAAGAACATGAGTATGGGTGAGGTTATGGGAAACATAATGAACTTAAAGTTTAACTTTTATCATAACTATGAATGGGGTTGTGTTCACCCTTAATGGTTTGTTATTGGCTTGATGTGGACCCGTGAATAAGATCAAACCTTGTTGATAAATTATATAACATGTAATTTTAGACATGATATGATATGATGGTGATTTCATATATAAATATACATATATGCATTAAATCCACATGCATTTGAGGCATGATTGACATAGTTTGTCATGATAAGCATGATTGAAACATGCATTGAAAATGTCCGTTAGACTATTGTTAAGGCCAAGTTGCCTAGGAGTTGAATCACACCTTTGTGTGGGTGCGAATAGACAAGTGTAGGTCACTTGTTGACCTTGAAGGCGTCGGGGTGCGGGTACCTCGCAATGGACAGTAGGTAGCTCTTCTATAAGTAGGGTAGACCGATGCAAACGCACCGATGATCCAGACCGAGACACTGTCCTATATCAAGATCTGTGTAGAATGCCTTGTACAATGCCATGTTGTACACTTTGATAAATTGAAAATTTTTAGCACTGGAAGGCCTCAGCAGCCGCGATACAGACATCTCCTGATCATTCTCTCCGAATGTTTTGTGTCTAGCTCCATGGAGTAAGATTTTTGGTACCATGTGCATGTGCATTGTGAGTTGCCATACCATGTGATAGTTACTTATTCATATAGGAATTTAATCTATTGTTTCATTACTGCTATAATTGTCTGTAAATGTTAAGTTGTTTATTGACTGTTCTTAATGTTGTTTACTATTTTTGAAATGTTATGTGGGCATCATGCACCATTTTGTTTCTTTACTACCATAATAGGTAATGATGTAGAATGTCTTACCTCTTTTCTATATTTTTTGCTATTCTGTCTATATTTATGTTCCATTGAAGACGTCGGCGAAGGGGGTGAAGTTCACAAGTTCCCCGGATTTTGGCCTGACTTCAACTAGCACCTACTTTTGGATCATGGCAGCACGTCCACGAGGATTTTTGGGCTATGTGCGTCTGGCCTTTCTCGGGGGTCCAGACTGCTGGCACATTAACTACAGTTCAGATCGCTGTGTCTACATGGGGGACGTGACGGTATCACTGGCTTAGGGGCGTTATGATCTACCCATCTACACCTGCAGCGTCAGATTACATTTATAGTTTTACATGCCCATTAGGGACATGTGGGGTGATCGTTATTACACTTCACAGGAGGATTCTTTCCTCTCCATAGCCCCAGCCCCGATCTGTAATTCAGTGCCTCCAATGAGGGTTTTCTCTGACGAGGAAGATCCTGAGAAGGAACCTGAAGAGGATCCTAACACAGTTCCTTCCTTCTCTTCTTAGGGGCTGATACTGTCGATAGTCACTGATGGCTATCCGTCTTTCGGGGCTTGATATTCTTTCTGGGGGTCTGTATATCATTTTTTGGGGGCTTGTAAAGCTTAGGCTTCTTTTTGACAAGCCTTGATGTAATTAATGACTCATAGTCTGTATCTAAAAAGTATACATATATATATATATATATATATATATATATATATATATATATATATGTATCTTTTGCATGGATGTATTGGATTAGTCTTTATGTTTTTCCGCTTACAACTAAACAAAGATATATATATATATACCTACTTGTGAATTTCTTATAAGTATTAGTACATTTGAATACCTCATTGATGAACAAGTTATTGAATACAAATATATGTATACATACATGCAAAGAAAAAAAAATATTCACCATTTTATTTACACAGCTATAATCAAATAAGTTTAATTATGATATAATGAATCGGGTCTTGATTTATATTTTTATTTTCTGCATTGTATTTAATGTGGTGACGTTCCTTCCCAAAAAGGGCGTTACACTTTTTCTCTATTTTTCCATATATACTAGGGGTCAATCCGGTATTAAAAGCATAACCAATATGCCTAAAAAAACCAAATCAACTATGATTGCCTTGAAACTTAAACCACACCTTACTTAACTCATTTGTGGGCCATTTCTAATATGCACCCTGCTATGCAAGGTGTATGGTGCACCTGGTGCATCTCAACCGTTGATTGTGTTGAAAAATACATCAATGGCTATGATCAACGACCTGTAACCTATTGCACTGTTCAGTGTCACTGTTTACTGTCCCTATCGAAAATACTATTCAAGTAAAAAAATATTGTCCACACCGAAAAAAATACTATTCATGCTAGAAAATACTGTTCATACTGAAAAAAACATTGTTCATCACCGGAATCCACACTTTTCTTACCAAAAAAAACATTGTTCATCACCAAAAATTACACTGTTCATAGCTGGAGTTACTGTTCACGCTATTACTATTTTATTTTTAAGTTGCATAATTGTGTAAAAAATTTTCATTAAATAATACCAGTTAAAACTTTACTAGTCTTTATATTTTTTCATAAATAATTGTGCATATTAAAAACTCTACAGATTTTATTGTTTGTAAATATTACCTGTTAAAATTTGTAGAGTTTTCAGTATGCATAATTATTCATGAAAAAATATAAGGACTACTATAATTTTAACTGATATTATTTTTACTTGTATTATTTACACAGTTATACAACTTAAAAAAATAAACAGTATAGCATGAAAAAGGTGGTGGCCGACTGGCAATGAATATTTACTGGCCGGCAATAGTAATGGTGATGATGTGTAAAAAATAATAATAAAAAAATTAACCTAAAAAAAACTAACTTGAAAAAAAAAACGACTAGAAAAAAAAAACTAACTTGAAAAAAATGTCAACCTAAAAAAAAAAAAAAAAACCTCATATTGCATGTAAAAGGCAGGGTGTATTAAACACCCAAAGCTAGCAGGGTGTATATTAGAACTCGCCCTCATTTGTGACCTAGAAACAAGTTACCCACACATGTTTCCCTTCAAATAGTAGTTTATGCTATTTTGTGAGTCATTTTAGGCTATTTACCATATTCTGTGTTGCAGCAAAGTGCCTAAACTAATTCAGTTTGTCACAAAACTTAACTAACATGCTAAACAAGTATCAGACTACCTATGTAACATTATACAACCTAACATGATTTTTGATGTGTGTGAAAAAACATCATATTTTGTTCTTGTTTTGCATACATTTTTAGGCATTTTAATTTTTCTTTTTATTTATTTTTCCTTTAGTTCAGATAACTGCAGTGTTTGTGGTGTTGTTGTGCAGGATTGGTGCTAAATTGGCTTAGGAATGGATGGAAAGCTTGCATGATTGAAGTTGGAGCTTAAAGGATAGCAAATGGGGACAGAAGGATCATTCCAAAAGCATCCATGGCCTGCCCGTGGAATGCCCCACGATCATGGATCGAGCAGCTGTGCAAAGAAGCAAACGTGACTTAGCAGAAGAGTCCACGACCTGGCTGTGGAATGCCTCACAGCCATGGAATGGCCCACTGCCATGGAACGCATCAGAGGAACAGTGTGCACCCATCTAGCAAGATCCACGGCTTGGCCGTGGAATTCCCCAAGACCGTGGATCGCAGTCTGACACAGTTTTTAAAATTCATTTTTCTTTCTTTTAACGGGCTTGGACCAGGTTAAACCCTTAGGGTATATATAGATGTTCTGAATATAAAATTAGAGTTCCAATTTCTGTTGGAAAGAGGCACGTTTGGAGGCTCTAGATCTTCATCTTCTTCCTCTCTTCTCCCTGCGCTACAGGTTTGGATGTTCTTTATTATGTTTTCTTGTTTCTTCTTCTCTATGTCTGAGTAGTTCTCTTCATTTCTAGGATTGGGCAATGCTCTTTGGTACATTGATGATGATTAATTGACTTCGTTTACCCTTTTTATTAATTTTGAATGTTCTTTGATTCAATCCTTATTGCGCTTATTCATATGAATTTGATGGCCATATATTTGCATCTCATAGATATTTAGGGATGTACTGAGAGGTGAACCTAGGTGTTAGAACCATAAGAATTGAACTTAAGATTTAAATCATGAGAGTAGGTTTAGCTTTTAGAGGACTTAATGAATTAT
This sequence comes from Ormosia semicastrata, assembly GCA_029884595.1. Classification (NCBI taxonomy): domain Eukaryota; kingdom Viridiplantae; phylum Streptophyta; class Magnoliopsida; order Fabales; family Fabaceae; genus Ormosia; species Ormosia semicastrata. The sequence continues at coordinate 33,912,893 of JAQQTO010000048.1, read as the reverse complement.
TATGAAGCATAAAGGATTCAATTTAAATTCAATTACCACGAGAGTAGGAATTAGTTTAATTGGGCACGGTTCTTGTCTCTTGAGAAAGAACATTAACTAATTTAGGGTAATTCACCTTCAATTGAATTTCAATTTTAATAAAAGGGTTGTCAATTAGGATTTTTCTTGTATCATTGTGGTTACCCCCAATCCTAGAAGCTTTCTTGAATTTGAAAACCTTTCTTAACAACTTGCTATTTTTGTTCTCAATTTTACACTTTAATATTTATTTGTTTAATTGCTTGGTTACTACATTCTTATCACTCAAAATTATATTTCCTTTGTTTAATTTAATTAAATTAATTAATTAATTAATATTCATAGACATAGTCTTTGTGGATTCGATCTTTTTATTACTTGAATGACAAAATCATACACTTGCGGATTTCACATATCAAGTTTTTGGCGCCATTGCCAGGGATTGTGTTTTTCTTGAATATCAGTTTAATTTTTAATTTAATTATTTTAAATCTTTTTATTTTATTAATATTCTTACTTTCGTGTTTTCTCTTTGACTCTCTGCTAGTAATTTCTCTTATTTATGCGAAGTACTAGATGTTCAGGGACTCTTATTGAAGTAGATCCTGAAATTTAAAGAACTTTTCGTAGAAGGAGAAGACAACAAGGGCAAAGAGCGAGAGAAATACTTGAACCAACACTTATCATGGCTGAACCTGAGGATAATAGATTGCTAAAAGAGTATGCAGCCCCTAATGCTCGGGGTTTGCGATCTGGAATTGCTCAGCCAGACATTGAAGCTAGACACTTCACCATACCACCTGCTTTACTTTTTATGATAAGGCAGAACCAGTTTGGAGGATTGCCATCAGAGGACCTGAATGATCATGTGGATATGTTCTTGGAGTTCTGTGATACCATAAAGATTGAAGGCGCCTTTGTTGATTCTATTCGCCTCTGCCTATTTCCATTATCACTGAGAGATAAAGTTAGAGATTGGTTGAAGTCTGTGCCCATTGAAACAATCACTACTTGGGACCAATTGGAGAAGCTTTCTTGGACAAATTTTTCCCACCATCCAAGACTACTCATCTTTGGACCCGAATCACAAGCTTCATTCAGAAAGATGGGGAGTCATTGTCAAAAGCTTGGGACAAATATAAGGCTTTGTTGGAAGCTTGCCCACATCATAGGTTAGAAAAATGGTTGATCGTCCACACCTTCTGTAATAGTCTATAATGTTCTTCGAAGGTGTCTCTTGACTTCGCAGCTGGTGGAGCTTTGATGAACAGAAGGCTAACAGAAGCTTACGAGATCATTGAGAGTGTTGCTGCAAATCATCACCAATGGGTAAATGAAAGAGGCAATAACCCGAGAAAACTCTCAGGAGGTAAGTTTGAGTAGACGATGTTGATTTGATTATGTCAAAATTTGATTCTTTGAATAAGCATTTTGACAGACTTGAAAAAGGTAATGTTAATACCATAAGTGCTTCTAACATTTTTTGTGAGATTTGTGGAGCACAGGGACACATGAGTATCGAATGCCAAATTAGAATTTATTGGGAATTGCAAATACATCACGCAACGAAAAAATAGGATTCCAACCAAGGATCCATGCGAAAAAACTATAATTTCAGTTTTAAAATATTTACCTCTTGAAGCGTGATCAAAAGGAAGTGACATGAATCACCAACACTGTAATAGCAACGATGTCTCTACGGTATCTACACGAACAGACTCACGAACATCCAACGTCTGCAAAGAGGAGCCTCACGTCTCTCACACAGTGCTAGCTGTGAAGAGAAGAGAAGAAACCTGTCGCTCACTCACTCACTTTTCTGTAGGTGCGGCTAGGGTTCTATAATATGTGTGTCTTAACAGTCCCTTTAGCAATACTATTTATAATAGTGATTGCCTTAAGTGAGTGTGAGTAGTAGCAAGGTAAGCTGTGTAACCCTAGACTCATCTGTTATGAATCTGGCCTATATTTGAATCCGAGTCTAACTTGGATCTATTGCTCCAATTTTAGTCTGCTCTATGTGTGTGACCCTGCAAGTTCTTATTACGTTGACAGTAATATTAAAATCCAATTTTAATATTACAAGCAGTGAGTGGTATCTAGCAACACATCGCTGCTACCCAAGTAATGAGAATGTCAGTGATTTGACATAACCTTTCTGTGACCAATGTTTCTGTGTCGTTTAGTCCCTTTGTCAAGATATCTAGATTGAACACAAGGCATGGAATGTGTCACCCTTGTATAGTCCAATCTTTCATTTCCTGACACTCGAGTAGACTTTGTAACAACAAATGAAATCAATATCTTATATTGACTCATTTGAGCACGGCCATGCATTTCGCAGTCTCACTCAATCAGGGGGCCCGAAGATATCGCTGTTATTATGTAAGAGTGATAAATCCCATCTAGGAAACTCATATTCCTTTGCATAATTCGCAATATGTCCAATAACTAACTTTATAATCACCTTGTTACAGATGACATTTGATGGTATTAAAACACACAACTCCTTATATAGGAATTGTAGTGATTTCAGGTCAAAGGACCACAAACACCATTGTCACTATGAGAATTGCTTATAACACTCACGTAACGATCCATGTAGCGTTCTCATGGCAGATCAGACCAGTACATCATTACTCTAATATGTACCCATGTGAAAGACTTGATATCCCATATCCATGACTCGTGAGATGTGGTCATCAGTCTACGCACATACTAGTCTCAATGCATTATTGTTGTCCTAATTAACAATAATACTTAACTAGGGACATTTAAGAATAGTCTTCTAATTTTATCCAATAAGATCTCACGATCAAGTCAACCACTTGATTTCCTATGGCATCAAACTTACTATTCTAAGGACTTTATTATGTTTATTAAAAGAACACAATAAATGAAATGCATCATATATTAAAAAATAGCATAATAGAATGTATGTAAATACAGGAAAATGTATCAGCCTCTAGGGCATACACTAACAGAATTTGCTCTTCACAAGGTGCATCGGTGGAGTAAGTGGAATCATGCTATAATTTTCATGACTTCAACCAAAATGGGAGAAATGATCCATACTCTAAAACTTATAACCTCGGTTAGAGGTCACATCTTAACTTCTCCTACCGGAATAGTCAACACCAAGCTGGACAAGGTAGGTGCTAAACCCTTTTCTGGATTCCAACAGGTACAAAAATCTAGACTTGTGTCTCTTCTTGAGAATTTTGTTGAGAGTCAATCTAAGCAAAACGAGGAGTTTAGGCAACATAGGCAAGTTGTGACTGAGGCTATTAGAGAGTTGTCAGCTAAGGTTGACAATTTGGCAATTCATAATAAGATGTTGAAAACTCAGATTGCCCAATAAGTAGGCACTTCATATAGGTAACAGGGTAAGTTTCCTAGTCAACCTGAAATAAATTCAGGTAATGAACACTGTAAGGCTGTGAGTTTGAGAAGTGATAAGAAATTAGAGGATCCCAAGGGTAAAGGGGAGAATGACAAAGATGAGGGGAATGAGAAAAAAGAGACTAAGACACAACCCTTGGAAGAGGAGGAAACTAATAAGAAGGTGTCTAAGTATGTACCCCCTAAACCATACCAACCCCTAGTGCCTTTCCCTCAAAGATTGGCTAAGTCCAAGCTAAATAGGCAATTTGGGAAGTTCCTAGAGGTCCTTAAGAAACTATACATTAATGTACCCTTCACTGAGGCGTTGCAACAAATGCCTATCTATGCTAAATTTCTTTAGGATATTTTGTCTAATAAGAGAAAAGTAGAGGAATATGAGACAGTAGCTTTAACTGAGGAGTGTAGTGTTTTAATTCAAAATAAATTACCTCCTAAGCTAAAAGATCTAGGTAGCTTCTCTATTCTTTGTTTGATTAGTAACACTTGTTTTGATAAAGCTTTATGTGATTTGGGGGCTAGTGTTAGTCTTATACCCCTTTCTATGTGTAAGAAGTTGGAGGTGGGTGAACTAAAACCCATAACTATCTCCATTCAATTAGCGGATCGGTCTTTCAAATACCCTATTGGCATACTAGAGAATATCCCCTTGAAGGTTGGTAAGTTTTACATGCTGGTGGATTTTGTTGTGCTTGACATGGAAGCTGATGATAAAATGTCGATCATACTTGGGCATCCATTCCTTGCCACTGGAAGGTCGATCATCGATGTCCAAGAAGGGAAATTGACTTTGTGATTAAATGATGAGGAAGTAGTTTTTGATGTTTTTAATTCTGAAAATAATTCTAATTCCTTAAATTCATGTAATCGCATAGATACTATTGATGTTGTGGATAATGTTATGCTTTCAGGTGTACAAGAATCAGTGACTGATGCTATGCTAGAAAAGACCTTGCCCAAGGGTGCCACAAAATTTGAGAAGTCCAAGCCCTACAAGAAAAGACCTAAGAAGCATAATGACAGGTGTATCGAGAAGCATGAATTTAAACTTGGGGATAAAGTTCTTGTCAATAACTCGCTTCTACTTTTCTGTCCTAGTAAGTTATGGTCGAAATGGTCAGAATCATATGAGATTGTTCGAGTTTTATCCTACAGTGTGCTTGAGCTGAAGAAAGAAGGCCATGAGCCTTTCATAATAAATGGCCAGAGAATGAAACACTTTAAAGGTGTGGGGACTGAGCCCTACTCCATTGACATCAGCTGAGCATAGAAACCAGACCAGAGTCAAGCTAATGACTTTAAACAAGCGCTTCTTGGGGGGCAACCCAAGTTTCTTTGTGTTTTTTTTTCTTTTAATTTCTTCTTTTTGTTTTGATTTTATGTGTTGGATTGCTGGTTTGATCTTTATCTCATGGATCTTGTTTAGGTTTGACCCTTTTTGAAGCTCAAATTAGAAGGATAGTAAGTCAGAAAGTTTCACACCCAGCCCATGAAAAATTCCATGGCTATGGATTGAAGACCAGAAGGAGAATACAAAAGTTAGAGAGATCTACAGCCTGGCTGTGGTTAAAATCATGGCCATGGAATATAGGGGTTCTCCAAAAAAAAAAGTGGGATTAGGTAGCAGCGTCCACGGCTTGGCCGTGGAATGGCCCATGGCCGTGGAACGCATTAGAAAACTAGCATGCACCCACTCCTATCTTCATTTCACCCACTTTCCTCCTACTTCAGTTTCTTTCTTCTACACCATAACCACCATAAACCACCATACCCAAACCTTCAAAATCCCATTTTCACTCTATAAACCACCCTTCTCTTCCTCTTTTCTACCATATCTAACCCTCATTCGCCCTCCACCAAGGGTAGGTGCCTCTTGCCATTCTTCTTCTTCTTTTGCAGGTCCTTCAGAGGATGCTCTCACTAAGATATATACCTCTCTGGAGGGACTTCATGCTGAGCAGGTGTAGCAGTGCCACATGATAGAGCAGTAAAATATTTTAATAGAGGAGCTTCGTCAGCAGGGTTAGGCTACTGATGGCCATCTGCAAGCCGTGGAGGGCACGATTCAGAGCATGGTCCAAGCCATCCATAGTTGGCATCTAAGCCAGCACCCTTTTCCACCACCGCAGTGAGTCCTTTTCTTTTATCCCTTCTCTTGTTATAAATTTTTGCATTGGGGACAATATAAATTTCTAAGCTTGGGGGGGTATTTCCATTTTATTTTGATTTTGTAGATCATTAATTTTATGCATTCTCATGTCTCATATTGTATTGCATCTTCATGTTGCATTTTCACACCATAAATTCTCTCGGCTTTTTAGTTAACTTTGTGCCCCTCTCTTTTGAGGATTTTGATATGGTATTGATTTGGAACCCAATGTGGTAGGCAACAGGAATTGTTTTAATTGATAGTGGAGGCGATTTCTTGATAATTGATAATTAGCATATATTCTCTGAATTTGTGCTTTTCATTGATTTTTGAACCTCTAAATGTGAGTTTTGAGCTTGTATAGGATTTATGTACTATATGATTTTTTTTTTTGCTCCCATTCTTTGTGTTGAGTGATAATTCCTCATTGATTTTTTGCTCTAAAACTTGATTTGAAACCATTTTGAGGCAAAATTTTTGTTTGCATGCTTGAATGTGATTAAGGCATCTTAAGTATTTTTGCTAGCCTTCTTAAATAATTGTCATACTTTCATCCACTAGTTGCCCATCTTAAGCCTATTGAATAATTATTTTTCTTGATGCCTATGATGATATATTGTCGGTAATCATTTAGAATAATAAATGGAGAAAATTAGGTTTAAAAGTTATGTTGGAAATCATATGTTTTTGAGCCTTCTCTATTCTTTAATAATAATAAAAAGAGAATGAAAAGGGAAAAGAAAATATAAGAAAATCATGAGATGAAAGCTTGAAAAAGAAAAAAAAAAGAAGGAAAAGAAAGGAAGAAAATGCTTGGAAATGTGGAGTTATGCTCTTGATTGAAAAATACCTTTGCTCCATTTATGTTCTGGTGAGTTTCTTATGCTTATTAAAAATTTTGTTAGCCCTTTGTGCATACCTTTATTTCTTTACCCTACCTAACATCATTCCCATGGCCCCATTACAATCCTTGAAAGACCTTTTGATTCTTGCATGCATGCAAATTAGTGAAAATTTAGTTTCTTATCAAGCTTATGCAAGTGCTTTTTCTTTAAGGAATCTTGAGCGCATTGTCTTCACCTTTAAACACTTTGAGTGTAGTTAATAGAGTGAACCTAATTCTGTGAAGACCATGATTTCTGAGAACTTTAGCCTCTAATTGGACTTGATTTTGATTACCTCTCTAACTCTTGATTTGCTTTTGCCTATTGCTTGATTTGTTATTTTCTCGGGTTCCTCGTTCATTATGGTTTATTGATCCCACTTCTTGGTTTAGCCTTAGTTATTGCTTGGGGACATGCAAAATCTTAAGCTTGAGGGGGTTTAATGTGTGTGAAACAACATCATATTTTTGTTCTTATTTAGCATGCATTTTTAGGCATTTTAGTTTTCCTTTTTATTTAAGTTTTCCTTTAGTTCGGATAATTACAGTGTTTTTGGTGTTGTTGTGCAAGATTAATGCTAAATCGGCTTAGAAATGGGTGGAAAGCTTGCATGATTGTAGTTGGAGCTTAAAGGATAGCAAATAGGGACAAAAGGATCATTCCAAAAGCATCCACGGCCTGCTCGTGGAATGCTCCACGGCCATGGATCAAGCAGCTGTGCAAAGAAGCAAACATGATTGGCAGAAGAGTCCACGACCTGGCTGTGGAATGCCCCATGGCCGTGGAACGCATAAGAGGAATAGCGTGCGCCCATCCAGCAAGATCCACGGCTTGGCCGTAGAATTGCCTACGGCCATGGATCACAGTCTGACACAGTTTTTAAAATTCATTTTTCTTTTTTTTTTTACAGGCTTGGACCAGGTTAAACCTGTAGGGTATATATAGATATTCTGAATACAATATTAGGGTTCCAATTTCTGTTGGAAAGAGGCATGTTTGGAGGCTCTAGATCTTCATCTTCTTCCTCTCTTCTCCCTGTGCTACGGGTTTGGATGTTCTTTATTATGTTTTCTTATTTCTTCTTCTCTATGTCTGAGTAGTTCTCTTCGTTTCTAGGATTGGGCAATGCCCTTTGGTATATTGATGATGATTAATTGACTTGATTTACCATTTTTTATTAATTTTGAATGTTCTTTGATTCAATCCTTATTGCGCTTATTCATGTGAATTTGCTGGCCACATATTTGCATCTTATAGATATTTAGGGACATACTGAGAGGTGAACCTAGGTGTTGGAACCATAAAAATTAAACTAAAGGTTTAAATCACGAGAGTAGGTTTAGCCTTTCGAGGACTTAATGAATTACTATAAAGCGTAAAGGGTTCAATTTAAATTCAATTACCACGAGAGTAGGAATCAGTTTAATTGGGCACGGTTCTTGTCTCTTGAGAAAGATCATTAACTTATTTAGGGTAATTCACCTTCAATTGAATTTCAATTTTAATAAAAGGGTTGTCAATTAGGATTTGTCTTGTATCATTGAGGTTACCCCCAATCTTGGAAGCTTTCTTGAATTTGAAAACCTTTCTTAACAACTTGCTATTTTTGTTCTCAATTTTACACTTTAATATTTATTTGTTTAATTGCTTGGTTACTACGTTCTTATCACTCAAAAATTATATTTCCTTTGTTTAATTTAATTGAATTAATTAATTAATTGGTATTCATAGACATAATCCCTATGGATTCGATCTTTTTATTACTTGACGATGAAACTGTACACTTGCAGATTTCACATATCAATTATTTGAGATGTTACTGTAATCAATTTCATAGCCCTTGTAATCGATTATGAAGCTTCTAGTGCTGTGAAATGTGTTTCTAGGCAGCTTGTAATTGATTACATGGTAAGCTTCTAGGTCAGATGTAATCAATTACTTCCTATTGTAATCGATCACATGGCTTCTGTCATGCTTGTAATCTGTAGCACCCCGAATTTCATTTTTTTTGTATATATATGAGTTTTATAATTTTTATTATTTTTGTGAATTTTTGTTGATTTTTATGAATCTTTTATTATTTTGGGCTTTATGCAGGCCAGGGGCGGGCTCGAGAAAGTAAAAAAAAATTGGGGCCGAAAGGTTTCAGACTGTTGATGCAGGGTTGGAAGAACTTACTAAACTGGAATCCAGGAACAATTGACAGAAATTTTCTTTATCTGACTTTTATTATCCATTGGATAATAACTAGTAGTAGCTATTATCTATTGGGTAATAGTTTCTGAAAATATCTGGAAATATCTAGCTTGGTCAAATACAGTGGTTATGACAACTTTATGAAGAACCAATAGAAAGGAAGCTTACTTGTGAAGCTAACCAATAGGAAGAAAGCTTAATAGTGAAACTAGTTAAAGTTAACAATGAGGGCTTGACTTTGGTTTGAACCGTTGGATGGAAAGACTTGGAGGAGAAGCTTTGCATATCAACCCTTGATCTAATCAATGGTTGTGAGAGCAAACTTAGTAAGGAAGCTTTGGATGTTCACCATTGATCTAATCAATGGTTGTAAAGGCAAGCTTAATGAGGAAGCTTAGGATATCTACCCTAGATTAAATCAATGGTTGAGAATGGTTAAAAATGGTCAAAATTGTCATACTATTCTCTCTCCTACCTCACGGCTATGTAGCTCTCAAATTGGCCAAGTGTCCATTTTCCATTTCATTCAAGAAAGCTATCATCTTTTTTCTCAAAAACTACACACCATTTTCTCTCCTCTAACTCATGGTTTCCTTCACCCAAAATACATTCCAATCCTAAACATCATTCCAAATAACTTTGAAGTTGTGATCAAGTCTTGATTCCATCATCTTCAAGCTTGAGTTTTGGATTCAAATTCTAGGGTTTCAAGGTAAAATTCTTGAAACTTGATTTCTTATTTGATTCTTGAAATTCTAAGACCATATTTGATTTATGGTTACCTTAATCAAGCTTTAAATGTTAATTTTTTTTGTGTTTGTTTGGATTTCAAGAATCACTTGGTGAAGTAAGTTGATAGAAAAGATCAAACAAAGAGCTTTGGAAGCTACACACAAGGTAAGAGGGAGGTTAACCTCATCAACCATTTGTGGTGGTGAGGGACAAGAAATTTGATATGCTTGTGTGATTGTAATTTTTTATCTTATGTGATTTATTTCTTTGATATTATGCATGAACTTGTTAAAGTAGGATTTTTGATGTTTAAACATGTTGTATGCTATGATTTAAGATTGAAAGAAAAGAAATTTTGGCTCCAATGGCCAAGTAAGGCTCACAGCCTCTAAGCTCTTCAAAGGGGTATCCATTTCAAAATGTTTTATTAAATGGTAATCTAGAGGATTAGTGATAATGAACCTAATTAAAGATTTATAAAATAAAAATGGAAATGAATTTTTTTATCACTAATTAAGAAATTGATTTTCGGCTACATAGTGGATTTAGGACAAAAATGTAATTTGGAGACATTTTAAAATAATTTGTTTATGATGATATAAATAAATTAAATGGAAAAGGATTTTTATTTAAAATTAAGACAATATGGATTTTTAGAAAAATGGTAGAAATATTTTTTAAAGGGAAGTCAATAGGGAAATAATGGAAATAAAGTCTAATTTTGATATTAAATGAGAAAAGTTTTAATTAGAGCTTTGACTATTAAGAAAATGTTTTACGCGATTGAAAATACATAGAAAAACTTCTACGCGATTTAAAAATGGTGATTTTTAGCTACGTGATTAAGAAAACATTTTAAAATCTTTACGTGATTGAGAAAACGTTGAAAAACTGTTGTGCGATTTGAAAACGTAACAGAGTTTTCCGCGATTGTGAAAACTCGATAAAAACACTACGTGATTGAGTCGAACAACAAGTTTTGCTATCGGGCCAATATAATGGACCCGGATATATCACTATGTGTTTATGGCCAATAGTGGCCTATATTGTGTATCAAGTCATTGGACATGCATTTGTCAAACAGACGATGTCTGTTAAGACTATTGTTGCCTAAGAGTTGAATTACACTTAAGTGCGGGTGTGAATTGCGTAGTGTTGTTCACTTATTGAACAAGGAGGCGTAGGAGCACAGGAATTCCACAAATGGACAGTAGGTAGCTCCACTGGGTCGTGGTAACTGAGCAATGCTCCGACGATCTTAACTAAACACTATTTTATTCATGATTTGGCGTACAATGTTGTGTATAATGCCTGATGTGCACTTTGAGAGGTTATAGCACTTGGTCTGAGGCGGCCGATATACCGACATATCTTCTGGATTATTCTCTCTGAATTTGACTTTAGCTCCATGGAGTAGGAAATTGGTTCATCATACATGTGCATAGTTAGTCATTGTTCTGCTGTGATATATATATGTATTGTGTTAATTAGTTGTTATTTGATACAATAATCAGATGAAGCTATGAATATATTTGTTAATTGCTGCGTATGAATAGTATGTTATTTTACTGTCTTTTACTGCCATGATGGTATTGATGTAGGGGATCTCACCTGTAACATCCCGAAAATTCTATATTTCATTATAAACGATCATTTTATAATATTTATGATTTTTAGGAATTTTTGTGGATTTTTCTAAAAATGATGAATATTTTAATATATTCTTCGTTTTACGTGTACACTGAGTGGCCGGGGAAACTAGAATATTTTCCCTGAGACTGGTAAACTTTGAACTGTCAACGTGTCAACAGGGGATCTTACTAAATCCGAGGCCGGGCACAGTTTACGAGATTTATATTTTTTGAGGTTTTATCTGTTAAATAAAATTTCGGTATCATAAAATCATCTGATGAATAATAAAATATTATTTTCATCAATTGTAAATTTTATTCACTGAGAAAATAATTCCACAGTGTAATTAATCATCTGTCAGATGTATTTAATTTGGAGACAAGCTTACTATGTACTTTATCGAGGAGCGCGCGAAGCTTCTCAAGGAAGCTTCCTCCAACCATTATTTTATCATTTCTCTCTCCTCCCAAATTTGTGCTGCACGTTTGAAATTAAGGGGGTCTAATTCATTTTTCATTCTCACATTTTCCTCCTCCTGTACGCAGCACTCACTATTCACTCATCTTTCTCTCTTTTCATTTCACTCCACAGCAGCACACCATCCACCCACATTTGTATTTTTATCTTCCAAAACGTCACACTCCTAGCACCATTTCGTGTTTGGAGAACCACCATCATTGAGGAAATCATCTTCAAAGTTCTACATTTTCTTCATCTTCATTTTTCTCCACTGTTGAAGCTTAAAGGTTGGAACTTTAAGGTAAAGCTTTTAGCTTTTTCCTCATCTCCTCTCATTTTCGTAACCCACAGTCATTTTGATGACCATGGGTATCCATTTCAATACTTGATTCTGATTTTGGTAAGTTTGAATGTTCAAGGATCTCCTGGAAGCTGAAAACGTAACTTCTGACCAAAAGGAGCAACCTTTCTTTGTGCTTCTCCCAGGTAAGAGGAAGACACTCCTCCTCAACCTCTTTTAGCATTTAGGGACGTTGTTTGTGATTGGCACTGTGATCCATCTCTGTTTGAATGCTGCTGGTGATGTATTTGTATATGCTATTTGATTGTTGTGTGATTTGATATATATGTCTGGAACGTATAATCTAAAAGGAACGCTGTCGGGCTGGCTCTCGGATGGCCACGCCTTGAGACTAGAATTTTAGGATTATTGGTAAGAAGTGGTAATGACTTGATTTCTGATCATTAAGTGAAATGTCAAAACCTGTCGTGTAGGAACCCCTGGCCAAACCCGTCGAATGTGATGCCCGTCGAATTTGAGTCCTGGTCATTTAGTGCAATGTCAAAACCTGTCGTGTAGGAACCCTTGGCCAAACCCGTCGAATGTGATGCCCGTCGAATTTGATTCCTGGTCATTTAGTGCAATGTCAAAACCTGTCGAGTATGAACCCCTGGCCATGCCCGTCGAATATCCGTCGAGTATGAACTCCTGACCACTTAGGAGAAAAACTCCTCCAATGCAAAATCTGTCGAATTTGAATGACCACATCCGTCGAGTGAAATATTCATCGAGTTAGAATGCCAATAACCATTGAGACATACCTGTCGAGTAGATCTTCTATCCATTTATCAGAAGCTTCCCAAAGTTAATATTCGTCGAGTAGAACGTCAAGACCCGTCGAATTAGAGTTCTGACCACAGTGTTATCGTCGGTTTGACACTTGGGAGATTTCTCCAACGTCGACACCCACATCCGTCGAATTGGACTTCTGCTGACCTTCTGGAAAGAATTCGACAGTTCTGACCTCTGTTTGACAGAACCCCCATCCGACAGAAATTGGTTTTTGTCCAATCTTGTTATAAAATGTTCTCCCATTTTTCATCCTTATACCATGTTAGTCTTCGTCGAATGGCAGCCCCAATTTTTCACTAAATGCGTAGTATCCGTCGAATTCACAACCATGGTTTATCACCCCATACCTAGCAATTAAATCTGTGATGTTGTTGGTGATTCTGGCCATGTATCTTCCTGGATTCAAAACCCTTGGATTAATAAAAGTACATAAATCATAAATGATTGGATGATTATAGATTAAGTAGGGATTCATAAACAGGGAAGAACTTGAGTATGGGTGAGCTTTTGAGGCACATAATGAATTTAATGGTTGACTTTTATCATGACTATGAAATGGAAATTGTGAATGTCCTTAAAACGTACTATTGGATTGTTGTATACCCGTGAATGGGATCAAATCTTGTGATAAATGATATGACATGCATGTGAAGCATGATGGGCCTAGTTGGTCATGAGGAGTATGATTGTGTCATGCATTGAACAAAAAGAAAGAGATTGTTCGTTGGACTTGGTTAAGGCCGGTAGCCTAGGAGTTGAACTTACACCTTTGTGCGGGTGCGAATAGACAAGTGTAGGTTACTTGTTGACCTTGGGGCGTCAGGGGTGCGGGTACCTCACAATGGGCACAGGTAGCTCTCTGCCGGGGCGACCGATGCAAACACACTGACAATCCAGACCGAGACGCTGTCCTATGTCGAGATCTGTGTAGAATGTCTTTTAAAATGCCATGTTGTACAAAATGATAAATTGAGAATTTTTAGCACTTGAGGGCCTGGGCAGCCATGAATACAAACATACCTCCTGATCGTTCCCTCCGACTATTTTGTGTCTAGCTCCATGGAGTAGGATTTTGGTTATTGAGGGCAAGTGTGCATAGTGAGTCCATGAATCATTGGGCATGCATTGTTATTATAATTGGAACTGTTGTACCTCTGATATATCTATATGTATACGACTTCCTGGAACTGTTTGGTTGATCATAATTGCTATTGAATATTTCTTACTATTATTGCTGTAATAAATGCTATGTGGGCGTTTTGCGCCGTTTAGTTTCTCGATGCTATGATTGGTAATGATGGTAGGATGTCTTACCACTTCTATGTCTCTCCACTTCTGTTTTGTCCGTATACTACGTTCTATAGAAGACAACTGCAAGGAACCGGAAGCCCCCGACTTCCCTGGTTTTTGGCCTCATCTCGACTGAGCGACTGCAGAAGCGTATGGAGCCACGCACACAAAGATTTTTGGGAGATGTGCGCCTGACCTTCCTGGGAGGGCCAGAGTGCTGGTACATCAACTATGATTCGGAGCGTTGCGTCTATACGGGGGATGTGTCGTTATCTTTAGCCTGGAGGCGTCACGAGCCGCCTGTCTTCACCTGCTGTATTAGTTTACGTCTGAAATTTCAGCTACCGATACGCGAGATGTGGGGTGACCGCTATTTCACTCCTCAGGAAGACTCTTTTTGTTCCACCGCTCGGGCCCCGTCCCGTGACTCTGTGATTCATATGGTGATTTCCTCTAACGAAGAAGATCTCGAGGAAGATCCCTAAGAAGTTCCTGAGGACGACCCCGAAGAGGATCCTGAAGAGGACCCTGACTCGATTCCTCCTCACTTGAGGGACTGACTTTACTTGTAGCTACTGAGGGCTACCAGTATTTTATTTTGGGGGGCCCGATGTTTTGTCTCGTAGTGGGTGTATATTCGATACCGTAGGGATATGTATGTAAAATCCTTTGGGGCGGTATAGTTTTTCTTTTTGTTATGCCAGGCTTTGTAACTAAACAGTTGATAATTATATATATATATATATATGAATGAAATGTTAATTTCCCATGTATGTCTCGTCACCGTGGATGTTGATTATCGTTAACGTAAATGTAATGAATAGAAAAAAAAATATACTTGCTAATTTACTTAACCAACTACAATTGAGTAAACGTATATATTATTAAAATGAACCGGGTCTTAACTCACATAAATTTTATTTCCGCATAGTAATTGAAAGTGAGACGTTCCCTTGGGTTTAAAAAGGGGCGTCACACCGAGTTGGTATCAGAGCCCCGGTTTATGTTTCTTTGGGTCTTGTGTTTGAGTCTGTCTTGTTTGTGCTGTGTGTTCTCTGAGTAGTATACGTAAGGGTGTACTGTTTGGTGTTCCTAGTGAGTGCAACTGACTTTTCTATGTTTTCAGTTAATCTGATCTAAGAAAGTAAGATGGCATGAGGGGAAGATATGGCAGCAGCTTTTATAGCGATACAGCGATGCAGAGGATGGCTGAGGCCGTCGCACAGCAAACCGAGCAAGCTGTCCAGCAACAAGAGAGAGTTGCACAACAACAAGAGCGAGCCGCTCAACAGCTAGAGGCCACTACTGATGCTCAGAATTTAGTAGAGTTTCGACGCCATAACCCTCCTCAATTCAAAGGGGAATTTGATCCAGACAAGGCTAGTCTGTGGATTAAGGAAATGGAGAAAGTCTTTCAAGGAATGAATTGCGCCGAGGACAAGAAGGTGAACTATGCTACATTTATGCTGGTAGGCAATGCTGAGAATTGGAGGAATGAAGTGCAGCAAATGCTAGAAGCTGCGAACTGAGAGATTACTTGGGGCTTATTCAAGGAAAAGTTCTTAGATAAGTATTTTCCTGCAAGCGCAAGGCATGCGAAGGAGTCGGAATTCCTCAACCTGCGACAAGGAAATATGACTGTTAGCGAGTACGCAGCGAAATTTGAAAACTTGTCACAGTTTTCGACGTACTTTCAAAACCAACCAGATGAAGCATGGAAATGCCGAAGATTTATGGAAGGACTGAGGTATGAAGTGAAAAAGGCTGTGATCACCTTGAGGATCAATGAATTCTCACAACTACTGGATACTTGCTGTGATGTAGAGGCTCTGGAGCAATCTAGAGACATGAGGAGCAGAAACTTTGGGCCTACAAGATTCCAGAGAGGCGGTAGTAATAGTGCTAACCGTTTCCAGAAGAAGCCGTACTCCCGACCCACGGGGAATCGACAACAAGCCATGGGTGGAAGTTCTGGTGGAAGTTCTACCGGGAACCGGACTGGCCGCGTATCCTTCCAGATGCTTGAAGTGTGGGAAAGACCATCTCACAAGGGACTGTACCATGAAGGGATTCATCTGCTTCAAATGTGGCAAACCTGGCCACGTGTCCCGAGACTGCAACCAAACGAAGGCCGAACCTTCAGTGAATGCTGCAAGAGCCAAGAAACCACAGGCTGGAGGGCGAGTCTACACTATGAGCGGAGCTGAGGCTTCCGAATCCGAAGATTTGATACAAGAGGAAGGTACCATAGAAGGTAATCTTTTAACTGTGCTGTATGACTCTAGGGTAACCCATTCTTTTATATCATATGACTGTGTGCAAAGACTAGGTCTATCTGTGTCATCATTACCTTTTGACTTAACTGTTTCTACCCCCACTGATAAACCGGTAGTTACTGCCAAAGTCTGTCTAAATTGTCCATCGGTTGTTGAAGGTCGAACCTTTTCAGTCGATCTGATCTGTTTACCCTTTCCCAATTAGATATTATCTTAGGGATGGATCGTTGTCTTCCAACCATGTTCTCGTTAGACTGTCCAAAAAGACCATAGTTTTTCCCATAATGGAGGATTCTAGATTTTTAACGGCCAACCGAGTTCAAGCTCTCTTGAAAGAAGGAGCTCACGGATACATGCTACTGTCTTCTTTGAAAGTCGAGAATGAGGTTGATGTGAACACAATTCCAGTGGTGAATGAGTTTCCCGAAGTCTTTCCTGATGATGTACCTGGTTTACTACCGGCTGGAGAGATAGAGTTTGCTATCGACCTAGTACCAGGAGCTGGTCCCGTGTCTATAGCACCGTATAGGATGGCACCGACAGAGTTAGCTATGCTCAAGAAACAGCTAGAAGAGTTGTTGGAAAAGCAATTTGTCAGGCCAAGTGTGTCCCCATGGGGAGCGCCAGTGCTGTTAATTCGCAAGAAGGATGGCACCTCGAGATTATGTGTAGACTATCGGCAGCTGAACAAGGTAATGATTAAGAACAAGTATCCACTCCCGAGAATTGATGATTTAATGGACCAACTGAAGGGAGCAGCGGTGTTCTCGAAGATTGATCTGCGGTCTGGGTATCATCAGATACGAGTGAAGGCGGAGGATATACCCAAGACAGCTTTTCGTACCCGATACGGTCATTATGAATACCTAGTGATGCCGTTTGGTGTGACAAACGCACCAGCTATCTTTTTGGACTACATGAACCGAATCTTTCGTCCTTACTTGGACAGATTCGTTGTGGTCTTCATCGATGACATTCTGGTATACTCTCAAAATCAGGAGGACTATGCTGAACACCTTAGTATAGTTCTTCAGATTCTGAAGAAGAAGGAATTGTATGCCAAGCTGTCAAAGTGTGAGTTCTGGATAGAAGAAGTTAAGTTTCTGGGTCACGTGATCTCGAAGGATGGGATTGCCGTGGATCCATCGAAGGTGGAGGCAGTGCTGCAATGGGAAAGACCAACGTCCGTGACGGAGATTCGAAGCTTCGTGGGCTTAGCTGGATATTACCGGAGGTTTATTGAGGGATTCTCCAAGATTACTGGACCACTTACACAACTCACGAGGAAAAACCAAGCTTTTGAGTGGACTGACAGCTGTGAGCAAAGTTTCCAAGAGTTGAAGAATTGACTGACTACCTCACCAGTGTTAGTGCTTCCCGATCCGAATGAGCAGTTTGAAGTGTACCGCGATGCTTCATACCAAGGGTTAGGATCTGTACTTATGCAGCATGGAAGAGTTGTGGCTTATGCTTCAAGGCAGTTGCGAGTGCACGAAAAGAATTACCCGACACAGGACTTGGAGTTAGCGGCTGTAGTTTTTGCTCTGAAGATATGGAGGCATTTTCTCTACGGAGCAACGTTCAATATTTTCAAGTGATCATAAGAGTTTGAAGTATCTCGTATGATCAGAAGGAGTTGAACATGAGGCAACGAAGGTGGTTAGAATTCTCAAGGATTACGATTTCCAACTTCTGTATCACCCTAGCAAGGCAAATGTTGTGGCAGATGCTCTAAGTAGGAAGATGATCCGTGTCTCTGCCCTGATGATCAAGGAGAAGGATATGCTAGAGCAGTTCAGAGATGTGTGGTCTTTTGTGGAGTTAGAACCTGGAAAGATTTGCATGAATATGGTTACCATTACAAGTGAACTACTGGATGACATAAAGGAAAAGCAGAAGATTGACAAGTTCTTACAAGAAGTGAGAAAGCAAGTGGAGCAAGGAGGTGAAACAGAGTTTACGGAAGGAACGGATGGAATTCTGAGGTTTCGTGGAAGAGTTTGTATTCCTCGTGACAAGGAACTTAGAGAATACATCATTAACCATGCTCATACAAGCCAGCTGAGTATGCATCCAGGCATAACAAAGATGTACCAAGATTTGAAGAAGTTGTTCTGGTGGCATGGAATGAAGAGTGACGTCACTAGACGTGTATCGACTTGTCTAGTTTGTCAAAAAGCTAAGGTGGAACATCGAGACCACGGGGTTGCTTTGCAACCGTTGTCTATTCTAAATGGAAGTGGGACAGTATTGCAATGAATTTTGTAGTCAGATTGCCAAGGACAAGAAAAGGTCATGATTCGATTTGGGTAATCGTGGACCGACTCACGAAGTCGGCACACTTTCTCCCGATCGACATAAAATACAAACTGGAGAGATTGACTCAAATCTATATTGGAGAAATTGTTAGACTGCACGGTGTGCCTACGAGTATTGTTTCGGATAGAGATCCAAGATTTACTTCAAATCTCTGGGAGAGTTTGCAAGAAGCATTGGGGACGAAGCTACGTTTGAGTTCTGCTTATCATCCGCAGACCGACGGTCAATCAGAAAGGACGATCCAATCTTTGGAAGATTTGCTTCGAGCCTGTACCATAGAACAAACTGGTAGTTGGGACGACATTCTACCCTTGATAGAATTCACCTACAACAATAGTTATCATTCGAGCATAGGGATGGCACCCTACGAGGCTCTGTATGGACGACGATGTCGAACACCTCTGTGTTGGTACTAAGGCGACGAGCGCCTTACTGTTGGACCAGAGATTATACAACAGACAACTGAGAAAGTTAAGATGATTCAGGAAAAGATGAGAACGGCTCAAAGTCGGCAAAAGAGTTATGCAGACCGAAGGAGAAAAGCTCTTGAGTTTGAGGAAGGCGAACATGTATTCCTGAAAGTCACACCTACGACTGGGGTGGGCCGGGCTTTAAAATCTAGAAAACTCACTCCTAAATTCCTTGGACCATAACAAATCATTCGTCGTGTAGGTCCTGTAGCGTACTAAATATCCTTACCTCCTTTCCTTTCAAACATTCATAATGTTTTCCATGTGTCACAACTCCGAAAATACCTCCCTGACCCAAGTCATGTCATAGCACCGGATGCAGTACAATTAAAAGAAAACTTAACTTATAAGACGTCTCCTGTAAGAATCGAGGATAGGAAGATAAAGCAATTAAGAGGCAAGGAGATCGCATTGGTGAAAGTAATCTGGAACGAGATGACCGGAGATGCAACTTGGGAGCTGGAAGACAAGATGAAAGAGTAACACCCACAGTTATTCTAAGGTATGCAAATTTCAAGGACGAAATTCTTTTTTGAAGGGGAGTATTGTAACATCCCGAAAATTCTATATTTCATTATAAACGATCATTTTATAATATTAATGATTTTTAGGAATTTTTGTGAATTTTTCTGAAAATGATAAATATTTTAATATATTTTTCGTTTTGCGTGTACACTGAGCGGAGCCGGGAAAACTAGAATATTTTCCCTGAGGCTGGTAAACTTTGAACTGTCAACGTGTCAATGGGGAATCTTACTAAACCTGAGGCCGGGCACAGTTTACGAGGTTTATATTTTTTGAGGTTTTATCTGTTAAATAAAATTTTGGTATCATAAAATCATCTGATGAATAATAAAATATTATTTTCATCAATTGTAAATTTTATTCACAGAGAAAATAATTCCACAGTGTAATTAATCATCTGTCAGATGTATTTAATTTAGAGACGAGCTTACTATGTACTTTATCGAGGAGCGCGCGAAGCTTCTCAAGGAAGCTTCCTCCAACCATTATTTTATCATTTCTCTCTCCTCCCAAATTTGTGCTGCACGTTTGAAATTAAGGGGGTCTAATTCATTTTTCATTCTCACATTTTCCTCCTCCTGTACGCAAAGACTCACTATTCACTCATCTTTCTCTCTTTTCATTTCACTCCACAGCAGCACACCATCCACCCACATTTGTATTTTTATCTTCCAAAACGTCACACTCCTAGCACCATTTCGTGTTTGGAGAACCACCATCATTGAGGAAATCATCTTCAAAGTTCTACATTTTCTTCATCTTCATTTTTCTCCACTGTTGAAGCTTAAAGGTTGGAACTTTAAGGTAAAGCTTTTAGCTTTTTCCTCATCTCCTCTCATTTTCGTAACCCACAGTCATTTTGATGACCATGGGTATCCATTTCAATACTTGATTCTGATTTTGGTAAGTTTGAATGTTCAAGGATCTCCTGGAAGCTGAAAACGTAACTTCTGACCAAAAGGAGTAACCTTTCTTTGTGCTTCTCCCAGGTAAGAGGAAGACACTCCTCCTCAACCTCTTTTAGCATTTAGGGACGTTGTTTGTGATTGGCACTGTGATCCATCTCTGTTTGAATGCTGCTGGTGATGTATTTGTATATGCTATTTGATTGTTATGTGATTTGATATATATGTCTGGAACGTATAATCTAAAAGGAACGCTGTCGGGCTGGCTCTCGGATGGCCATGCCTTGAGACTAGAATTTTGGGATTATTGGTGAGAAGTGATATTGACTTGATTTCTGATCATTAAGTGAAATGTCAAAACCTGTCGTGTAGGAACCCCTAGCCAAACCCGTCGAATGTGATGCCCGTCGAATTTGATTCCTGGTCATTTAGTGCAATGTCAAAACCTATCGTGTAGGAACCCCTGGCCAAACCTGTCGAATGTGATGCCCGTCGAATTTGATTCCTGGTCATTTAGTGCAATGTCAAAACCTGTCGAGTATGAACCCCTGGCCATGCCCATCGAATATTCGTCGAGTATGAACTCCTGACCACTTAGGAGAGAAACTCCTCCAATGCAAAATCCATCGAATTTGAATGACCACATCCGTCGAGTGAAATATTCATCGAGTTAGAATGCCAATAACCATTGAGACATACCTGTCGAGTGGATCTTCTGTCCATTTATCAGAAGCTTCCCAAAGTTAATATTCGTCGAGTAGAACGTCAAGACCCGTCGAATTAGAGTTCTGACCACAGTGTTTTCGTCAGTTCGACACTTGGGAGATTTCTCCAATGTTGACACCCACATCCGTCGAATTGGACTTCTGCTGACCTTCTGGAAAGAATTCGATAATTCTGACCTCTGTTTGACAGAACCCCCATCCGACAGAAATTGGTTTTTGTCCAATCTTGTTATAAAATGTTCTCCCATTTTTCATCCTTATGCCATGTTAGTCTTCGTCGAATGGCAGCCCCAATTTTCCACTAAATGCGTAGTATCCGTCGAATTCACAACCATGATTTATCACACCATACCTAGCAATTAAATCTGTGATGTTGTTGGTGATTCTGGCCATGTATATTCCTGGATTCAAAACCCTTAGATTAATAAAAGTACATAAATCATAAATGATTGGATGATTATAGATTAAGTAGGGATTCATAAACAGGGAAGAACTTGAGTATGGGTGAGCTTTTGAGGCACATAATGAATTTAATGGTTGACTTTTATCATGACTATGAAATGGAAATTGTGAATGTCCTTAAAACGTACTATTGGATTGTTGTATACCCGTGAATGGGATCAGATCTTGTGATAAATGATATGACATGCATGTGAAGCATGATGGGCCTAGTTGGTCATGAAGTATGATTGTGTCATGCATTGAACAAAAAGAAAGAGATTGTCCGTTGGACTTGGTTAAGGCCGTAGCCTAGGAGTTGAACTTACACCTTTGTGTGGGTGCGAATAGACAAGTGTAGGTTACTTGTTGACCTTGGGGCGTCAGGGTGCGGTACCTCACAATGGGCAGCTGGTAGCTCTCTGTCTGTGGGGCAGACCGATGCAAACACACTGACGATCCGGACCGAGATGCTGTCCTATGTCGAGATCTGTGTAGAATGTCTTTTAAAATGCCATGTTGTACAAAATGATAAATTGAGAATTTTTAGCACTTGAGGGCCTGGGCAGCCAAGAATACAGACATACCTCCTGATCGTTCCCTCCGACTGTTTTGTGTCTAACTCCATGGAGTAGGATTTTGGTTATTAAGGGCAAGTGTGCATAGTGAGTCCATGAATCATTGGGCATGCATTGTTATTATAATTGGAACTGTTGTACCTCTGATATATCTATATGTATACGACTGCCTGGAACTGTTTGGTTGATCATAATTGCTATTGAATATTTATTACTATTATTGATGTCATAAATGCTATGTGGGCGTTTTGCGCCGTTTAGTTTCTCGATGCTATGATTGGTAATGATGGTAGGATGTCTTACCTCTTCTCTATCTCTCCACTTCTGTTTTGTCCGTATACTACGTTCTATAGAAGACAACTGCAAGGAACCGGAAGCCCCCGACTTCCCTGGTTTTTGGCCTCATCTCGACTAAGCGACTGCAGAAGCGTATGGAGCCACGCACGCAAAGATTTTTGGGAGATGTGCGCCTGACCTTCCTGGGAGGGTCAGAGTGCTGGTACATCAACTATGATTTGGAGCGTTGCGTCTATACGGGGGATATGTCGTTATCTTTAGCCTGGAGGCGTCACGAGCCGCCTGTCTTCACCTGCTATATTAGTTTACGTCTGAAATTTCAGCTACCGATACGCGAGATGTGGGGTGACCGCTATTTCACTCCGCGGGAAGACTCTTTTCATTCCACCGCTCGGGCCCCGTCTCGTGACTCTGTGATTCATATGGTGATTTCCTCTGACGAAGAAGATCTCGAGGAAGATCCCGAAGAAGTTCCTGAGGACGACCCCGAAGAGGATCCCGAAGAGGACCCTGACTCGATTCCTCCTCACTTGAGGGACTGACTTTACTTGTAGCTACTGAGGGCTACCAGTATTTTATTTTGGGGGCCCGATGTTTTGTCTCGTAGTGGGTTGTATATTCGATACCGTAGGGATATATATGTAAAATCCTTTGGGGGCAGGTATAGTTTTGCTTTTTGTTATGCCAGGCTTTGTAACTAAACAGTTGATAATTATATATATATATATGAATGAAATGTTAATTTCCCATGTATGTCTCGTCACCGTGGATGTTGATTATCGTTAACGTAAATGTAATGAATAGAAAAAAAAATATACTTGCTAATTTACTTAACCAACTACAATTGAGTAAATGTATATATTATTAAAATGAACCGGGTCTTAACTCACATAAATTTTATTTCCGCATAGTAATTGAAAGTGAGACGTTCCCTTGGGTTTAAAAAGGGGCGTCACATCACCTCTTTGCTATGTTATTCTATTTATTTGCATGATTGTTTTAGAGTGTGAAGAAGAGGAAAAAGGATCGTCTCATTTCGGTTTGGTTTAGTTTGCCTATTGTTGTTATGGCGTCGAGGGATTTTCTGGGATATGTGAAGGTTTTGTTTAGAGGTGGTACGAATGCCTAACTCTATGATGTTGACGAGGATTGTGTAGTATATATTGGAGTAGTATCTATGACTATTAGTAGGACTTTCCACAGGGATCTTATGTTTACTTTTAGCGCTTTTATGCATTTACGTTTTACTATGCACATAGAGTTTTTGTGGAGTACTCATTGTACTACTCCTACGGAGGATTCAGTTGTTTCTTCCATGCAGACTCCTGTCCGTAGCCCTGTGACCCATCAGGGGTTATTGTCTTTTAAGGAGTCGGAGGAAGATCCAGAGGAGGATCCGAATGAGTACCCTTCTGACCAGATGTGCGTACTAGGTTATTTTGTATTTGAGTTGTAGTACCTGTATAGTCTTTTTGAGAACAAAACTGGATGTTTTAAAGTTTTAGATCTTGGTATATATGTAATGTAAATTATTTTAATTTAGTATATTTTGTAATTTATTTAATTGTTAGTTTTAATTATCTGCGAAGAAAAATTATTTGAAAAACGTACAAATAATATCATTAAATTTTTATAACTTAGTAAAATTTGGTAAGTGAAAATCCGTAAATGTGATGCCCAAAAGGGGGTGTTACATTAGTTAGTATCAAAGTCCAAGTTTGAGTCTTTTGGGTTAGCGGGTAGGTCTATCTTATTTGTGTTGTATAATTCTCTGTGTTTGGTTTCTGCAATGAGACAACATTGTTTGAAATGATTTTCAAATGATTTTATTTGACTTGATTTTGTATTGTTTAGTTTAACTTCGAAGGAGTACGATGGTGCGTGGAAGAGGTTCATGTATAGATTATGGACGAGAAAATGAGAGTATTGTTGCAGCTACAGAAGCTATGCAAAGGATGGCAGATGTCATCGTGCAGCAGAATCAAAGAGCTGCCCAACAATATGCCGAGAATGCCGAAGCTCAAAATTTATTGAAGTTTCGTCATAACAACCTTCCACAGTTTAAAGTAGAGTTTGATCCTGAGAAGGCGAATCTCTGGATCATTGAGCTGGAGAAGATTTTCCAAGGAATGGGTTGTGCTGACGAGAGGAAGGTGACTTACGCTACTTTCATGCTCGTGGGAGAAGGAGAGGACTGGTGGACTGGAGCACAATAATTGTTAGAAGCTGAAGGGAGAGTGATTACATGGGGACTCTTCAAGAACAATTTTCTATAAAAGTATTTTCCAGCAAGTGTAAGGCATGCTAAGGAGACAGAATTTCTTAGTCTGCGTTAGAGAAGAATGTCTTTGTCCCAAAATAGGCCGCAAGTGCACGCGTTATCCAAGTAATACAGATACAAAGTATAAGTTCGTTTCCTCGAGGATAAGTTTATTTCTAATGCTAAGATAATGGTTTAGAGTTTAGGAAAATCCTTCTTCACCTTTTACTTCAACTAACAACATGCAATCCTCTTCATAAATACAAATGCAATGATTAAGTTAGCTAGAGAATCTTTATTAGCTAAAAGCCTATGTCTAAGTCATCTAACCATAGTTTCAATTACCCAACTCACTATGTTTCCATGAGAGCTAACACAAAATCCACTCTTCAATGATCTATTCTCAATCACACACTATACATGGCTAAAAGGTATATTTCTATCCAGTTAGCGAATCAACTCATTCCGCCATTGGAATAGAATTGAACATGCATCAACCATACATTAGATCTAAAATCCAAATTCCTATGTCTAGGCTCATCAGACTTCAACAAATCATTCAAAAGCTGATCAAACCTTCAAATGCATTAAGCACAATATGATTGAACAAAACCATACATCCATACAAACTCAAACGAGAACAAAATCATTAATTTCCATAAAAAGTATTCAAAGTATTCCCTAAAACAGCTGCTACATCATTGAACACAAAAATACAAATCAAAATACATGCTCAAAGAAAGAATAGAAAGACAAGAGAAAGGGAAAGGAGAAGGAGGAAACTCTTAGAATATGATCATTGAAGCTTTAATCAACTTCCCTAAGGAAGAAAACCTCTGTCCTAGGCTCTTTTGGCCTCTTCATCCTCCACACACAAAGAACTAAGCGTAGCTTCTCTAAAACATAAAAGCCATCCAAAGAAAATCTAATAAAGAGCTATTTATAGTCTCAGTTTTGCATCTCGCGCTGTGGCGCACACTCCCTTGTGTTGCGGCGAGCATTGAGTTGGTTGCAAAGGGGCCACGACGCACACTCTTTTGTGCAGCAGCGCTCTAGCCTCAGGTTTTTGTATGGCATTTTGATGATGCACATTTGCGTCGTGGCACACACTCCTTGTGCTGCGGCGCTCTCTTCTGGAATGCCTCATTAGCTTTCTCTTTGGCTTTTGAGCCTTGTTTTGCTCCAATTCATCAGTTTTAAGCCCATCCTACATTAAAAAAATAACCAAGTTAAATCTAAATTATAAATCCACTTAATCATTTAACAAATACATACAAATTGCTCAATATCATATAAAGAGATATCCAAAGGAAATTCAACTAATAAAAGCATAAAATCTCCCATATATGCAAAATAACAAGGACATAGCATTCTATGAAGTACAATTATGGGGCAAAAATAACTACATTACATGAAGTTATCAGACCGCCAAACCTAAGCTGTTGCTAGTTCTCGAGCAACATAAAGTATGATCAAGTAAACTTATATGCATTCAACATTTCAATTTTCATTTAACCACAACTAGTGCACAATGATTGTTTAAGCCCTCAAAAGATACACATGCCTCACAATTAAGCTCAACACATATACAATCCTAAACATGCCCTCAATCCAGCTTCCAATCATGCACAAGACATTTTCCACAAACATGCAAGTCAAACTTATCTTTTTCAAATCATGCTCATCTGGATAAGTTTATAAACCTACACATGGATACAAATCAAAGAATCCACAAGATTCTATTCCAACCCTCTCTCCACTAATGTAAATCACATATAACTGAAGATCAAAAAGGACTTTCATAGCTTATAATGTAAAGCCAATGGTAATGGGTTACAGAATAAAAGGATAGGATAAAACATAAATGTTGAGACACATAAACATGATATTTCAAGTCATGAGTCACTACATGATATTAGTAGGTTATTCAACAATGTATTTAGAAAACTCACCAGAACCATTTTGTATGCTTTTCACACTTTACTTTTCTTAAGCTTTGCTTTTGCTTTTCTCTTTCTTTTTCTCTATTCTTTTTCTTTTTCATTTTATTTTCTTTTTCACAAAGCAAAGATTTTTCTTTGACTGCATCTGACTCCTTCAGGCTCATTTTGTATTGAAGATATTAATAACCTTAATCACTAGACTCACTTCAAGAAATAGCATATTATGAACTCAACAAACATTGATGGTAGGAAGAAAATGCAATGTCTTCACATGCATTAGAATGGTTAACAGGTTAACGAACACAATGGTGGTGAAAAATAAATAAGGCCAAAAAGTATAAGTCTTCAAAAAGGGACCTATGATAAAATCATGCTAGGGTAAGCTTGAAAAGGCTCAATCGGTCTAAACAATGCCCTAATCATCTCCTCAATCATGCATAATCTAGGATTTCGACTCAAGAGGGTTGGAGAACAACTTCAAGAATAAAAGAAATCATCCACATGCACAATTCATAAACATTCTCTAAACAAACATTCATATCTTTCCAAAGTTAAACAGGCATCTAAGTGGAAAAATACAGCATGCATAAAAACAAACCAGATTGCATTGACACGCTTTAAGATCACAAATGGTTTCATAAAACAGAAGGCAATACGCAAACATTTATATCATTGGCCAACCATCACACACTAGCAAATGAAAATATGTCATGCATTCCAAAGATCCATCATTTACCATTCAAGGATGCATAACATCATGTGCAAAGTGCAGAAAATTGAAACTTGCATCAACAGCTCACTAGTAATAGCCAAAATAGAATATAATCATGAAAGCATGATGACTATCACTAGCACATACTTTAATATCAAAACATATGTAAACATTAAGCATTAAGGGTGAAAACATGTAAAGATACTCCCCCAAAACAAAGTGAATGTGTTCCTTGCTGCACATGCCCTATAGGGTACCTCAGCATATCAAAATAGCAACCAAACTAGCACTAAGCATACTAAATAAAGAAAAATAAAGAAAATAAACAGAAAAAGGTAAAAATAGGGTGCTGCGCCACGACGCAACAATGCTTGGGCCGCGGCGTGAGTAAGAAGCAGCAGAATTCTGCAGAAAATGTGGACGTACGCCGTGGTGTGCAGAAGACTGTGTCACAGCGTGAGAACTCAACTTGCAGAATTCTACAGGGAAATGGTTTTTGCTGCCATTTCTGCTTCAATATGGCCTCCAACACCAACAAAATGTGCCTATAAACTTAAAACACAGAATGTACAACAAAAACATAACAAAAACACAAAAATCAAACTATAATTACATATTTAAGCAAATCAACAAAAAAAACCAAAAAAACTTGAAAATAAAACTATTTGCAACTAACAAAACCTAAAAACTTGAATTAAGACTAAACAAACTCATTGTCAATATTAGCAATATAGAAATAATGCCTTATCCCCGGCAACAACGCCAAAAACTTGTTTGTCCCAAAATAGGCCACAAGTGCACGGGTCACCCAAGTAATATAGATACAAAGTATAAGTTCGTTCCCTCGAGGATAAGTTTACTTCCATTGCTAAGTATTAACCAACAACATACCTAATTCTATTCAAGAACATAAAAATAGAGAAAGCATATACTAAACTAAATCTAATCTATAGAAGCAATAAAGATAATGGATCAAAGTTAAAGAAAATCCTTACTCACCTTTTACATTAACCAACAACATGTAATCATCTTCATAAAAACGAATGCAATGATTAGGTTAGCTTAAGAATCTTCATTAGCTAAAAGCCTATGTCTAGGTCATCTAACTATAGTTTCAATTGTCCAACTCACTATGTTTCCATAAGAGCTAACACAAAATCCACTCTTGAATGATCTATTCTGAATTACACACTATACATGGCTAAAATATATATTTCTATCCAGTTAACGAATCAACTCATCCCGCCATTGGAATAGAATCGAACATGCATCAACCATACATTAGATCTAAAATCCAAATTCCTATGTCTTGGCTCACTTGACTTCAACAAATAATTCAAAAGCTGATCAAACATTCAAAATCATTAAGCACAATATGATTGAACAAAACCATACATCTATACAAACTCAAAGGAGAACAAAATCATTAATTTCCATAAAAAGGATTCAAAGTATTCCTTAAAATAGCTGCTACATCATTGAATACGAAAATACAAATCAAAATACATGCTCAAAGAATGAATAGAAAGACAAGAGAAAGAGAAAGGAGAAGGAGAAAACTCTTAGAATATGATCATTGAAGCTCCAATCAACTTCCCTAAGGAAGAAGACCTCTGTCCTTGGCTCTTTTGGCCTCCTCATCCTCCACATGCAAAGAACTAAGCGCATCTTCTCTAAAACATAAAAGCCATCCGAAGAAAATCTAATAAAAAGCTATTTATAGGCTCAGTTTTGCATCTCGCGCCGCGGCGCACACTCCCTTATGCCACGGCACGCATTGAGTCGGTTGCAAAGCAGTCACGGTGCACACTTTTTTGTGCAGCGACGCTCTAGCCTCAGGTTTTTGTGTGGCAATTTGATGATGCACATTTGCGTCATGGTGCACACTCCTTGTGCTGCGGCGCTCTCTTCTAGAATGTCTTCTTGGCTTTCTCTTGGGCTTTTGAGCCTTGTTTTGCTCCAATTCATCAATTTTAAGCCCATCCTATATTAGGAAAATTGCCAAGTTAAATATAAATTATAAACCCACTTAATCATTTAACAAATACATACAAATTGCTCAATATCATATAAAGAGATATCCAAAGGAAATTCAACCAATAAAAGCATAAAATCTCCCATATTTGCATAATAACAAGGACATAGCATTCTATGAAGTACAATTATGGGGCACAAAAAACTATATTACATGGAGTTATCATATCGCCAAACCTAAGTTGTTGCTAGTCCTCAAACAACACAAAGTATGATCAAGTAACTCATATTAATCAATTCATGCTCATATGCATTCAACACTTCAATTTTCATTTAACCACAACTAGTGCACAATGATTGTTTAAGCCCTCAAAAGATGCACATGCCTCACAATTAAGCTCAACACATATATAATCCTAAATGTGCCCTCAATCCAACTTCCAATCATGCACATGACATTTTCCACAAACATGCACGTCAAACTTATCTTTTTCAAAACATGCTCATCCAGATACGTTTATAAACCTACACATGGATACAAATCAAAGAATCCACAAAATTCTATTCCAACCCTCTCTCCACTAATCCAAATCACACGTAACTGAGGATCAAAAGGCACTTTCATAGCTTATAATATAAGGCCAATGGTAATGGGTTACAGAATAAAAGGATAGGATAAAACACAAACATTGAGAAACATAAACATGATATTTCCAGTCATAAGCCACTACATGATATTTGCAAGGTATTCAACAGTGTATTTAGAAAACTCGCCAGAACCATTTTTGATGCTTTCCACACTTTACTTTTCTTAAGCTTTGCTTTTGCTTTTCTCTTTCTTTTTCTCTTTTCTTTTCTTTTTCACAAAGCAAAGATTTTTCTTTGACTGCATCTGGCTCCTTCAGACTCATTTTGTATTGAAGATATTAATACCTCTAATCGCTAGACTCACTTCAAGAAATAGCATATTATGAACTCAACAAACATTGATGGTAGGAAGAAAATGCAATATTTTCACATGCATTAGAATGGTTAACATGTTAACAAACACAATGGTGGTAAAAAACAAATAAGGCCAAATAGTATAAGGCTTCAAAAAGGGACCTACGATAAAATCATGCTAGGGTAAGCTTGAAAAGGCTCAATCAGTCTAAACAATGCCCTAATCATCTCCTCAATCATGCATAATCTAGGATTTCGACTCAAGAGGGGTGGAGAACAACTTTAAGGATAAAAGAAATCATCCACATGCACAATTCATAAACATTCTCTCAATAAACATTCATATCTTTCCAAAGTTAAACAAGCATCTAAGTGGAAAAATACAGCATGCATAAAAACAAACCAGATTGCATTGACACGCTTTAAGATCACAAATGGTTTCACAAAACAGAAGGCAATACGCAAACATTTATATCATTGGCCAATCATCACACACTAGCAAATGGAAATATGTCATGCATTCCAAAGATCCATCATTTACCATTCAAGGATGCATAACATCATGTGCAAAGTGCAGAAAATTGAAACTTGCATCAACAGCTCACCAGTAATAGCCAAAATAGAATATAATCATGAAAGCATGATGACTATCACTAGCACATACTTTAATATCAAAACATATGTAAACATTAAGCATTAAGGGTGAAAACATGTAAAGATACTCCCCCAAAACAAAGTGAATGTGTTCCTTGCTGCACATGCCCTATAGGGTACCTCAGCATATCAAAATAGCAACCAAACTAGCACTAAGCATACTAAATAAAGAAAAATAAAGAAAATAAACAGAAAAAGGTAAAAATAGGGTGCTGCGCCACGACGCAACAATGCTTGGGCCGCGGCGTGAGTAAGAAGCAGCAGAATTCTGCAGAAAATGTGGACGTACGCCGTGGTGTGCGTAAGACCGTGTCACAACAAGTGAGAACTCAACTTGCGTAATTCTACAGGGAAATGGTTTTGCTTTGCCATTTCGCTTTCAATATGGCCTCAACACCAACAAAATGTGCCTATAAACTTAAAACACAGAATGTACAACAAAAACATAACAAAAACACAAAAATCAAACTATAATTACATATTTAAGCAAATCAACAAAAAAACCAAAAAACTTGAAAATAAAATTATTTGCAACTAACAAAACCTAAAAACTTGAATTAAGACTAAACAAACTCATTGTCAATATTAGCAATATAGAAATAATGCCTTATCCCCGGCAACAATGCCAAAAACTTGTTTGTCCCAAAATAGGCCACAAGTGCACGGGTCATCCAAGTAATATAGATACAGAGTATAAGTTCGTTCCCTCGAGGATAAGTTTACTTCCATTGCTAAGTATTAACCAACAACATACCTAATTCTATTCAAGAACATAAAAATAGAGAAAGCATATACTAAACTAAATCTAATCTATAGAAGCAATAAAGATAATGGATCGAAGTTAAAGAAAATCCTTATTCACCCTTTACATTAACCAACAACATGTAATCATCTTCATAAAAATGAATGCAATGATTAGGTTAGCTTGAGAATCTTCATTAGCTAAAAGCCTATGTCTAGGTCATCTAACCATAGTTTCAATTGTCCAACTCACTATGTTTCCATAAGAGCTAACACAAAATCCACTCTTGAATGATCTATTCTGAATTACACACTGTACATGGCTAAAATATATATTTCTATCCAGTTAACGAATCAACTCATCCCGCCATTGGAATAGAATCGAACATGCATCAACCATACATTAGATCTAAAATCCAAATTCCTATGTCTAGGCTCACTTGACTTCAACAAATCATTCAAAAGCTGATCAAACATTCAAAATCATTAAGCACAATATGATTGAATAAAACCATACATCCATACAAACTCAAAGGAGAACAAAATCATTAATTTCCATAAAAAGGATTCAAAGTATTCCTTAAAATAGCTGCTACATCATTGAATACAAAAATACAAATCAAAATACATGCTCAAAGAATGAATAGAAAGATAAGAGAAAGAGAAAGGAGAATGAGGAAACTCTTAGAATATGATCATTAAAGCTCCAATCAACTTCCCTAAGGAAGAAGTCCTCTGTCCTTGGCTCTTTTGGCCTCCTCATCCTCCACATGCAAAGAACTAAGTGCATCTTCTCTAAAACATAAAAGCCATCCGAAGAAAATCTAATAAAAAGCTATTTATAGGCTCAGTTTTGCATCTCGCGCCGCGGCGCACACTCCCTTATGCCACGACACGCATTGAGTCGGTTGCAAAGCAGTCGCGGTGCACACTTTTTTGTGCAGCGACGCTCTAGCCTCAGATTTTTGTGTGGCAATTTGATGATGCACATTTGCGTCGTGGTGCACACTCCTTGTGCTGCGGCGCTCTCTTCTGGAATGCCTCCTTGGCTTTCTCTTGGGCTTTTGAGCCTTGTTTTGCTCCAATTCATCAGTTTTAAGCCCATCCTATATTAGGAAAATTACCAAGTTAAATATAAATTATAAACCCACTTAATCATTTAACAAATACATACAAATTGCTCAATATCATATAAAGAGATATCCAAAGAAAATTCAACCAATAAAAGCATAAAATCTCCCATATATGCATAATAATAAGGACATAGCATTCTATGAAGTACAATTATGGGGCACAAAAATCTACATTACATGGAGTTATCATACCGCCAAACCTAAGTTGCTAGTCCTCAAACAACACAAAGTATGATCAAGTAACTCATATTAATCAATTCAAGCTCATATGCATTCAACACTTCAATTTTCATTTAACCACAACTAGTGCACAATGATTGTTTAAGCCCTCAAAAGATGCACATGCTTCACAATTAAGCTCAACACATATATAATCCTAAACGTGCCCTAAATCCAACTTCCAATCATGCACATGACATTTCCCACAAACATGCACGTCAAACTTATCTTTTTCAAATCATGCTCATCCGGATACGTTTATAAACCTACACATGGATACAAATCAAAGAATCCACAAAATTCTATTCCAACCCTCTCTCCATTAATCTAAATCACATGTAACTGAGGATCAAAAGGCACTTTCATAGCTTATAATGTAAGGCCAATGGTGATGGGTTACAGAATAAAAGGATAGGATAAAACACAAACATTGAGAAACATAAACATGATATTTCAAGTCATAAGCCACTACATGATATTTGCAGGGTATTCAACAGTGTATTTAAAAAACTCGCCAGAACCATTTTTGATGCTTTTCACACTTTACTTTTCTTAAGCTTTGCTTTTGCTTTTCTCTTTCTTTTTCTCTTTTCTTTTTCTTTTTCATTTTCTTTTCTTTTTCACGAAGCAAAGATTTTTCTTTGACTGCATCTGGCTCTTTCAGACTCATTTTGTATTGAAGATATTAATACCTCTAATCGCTAGACTCACTTCAAGAAATAGCATATTATGAACTCAACAAACATTGATGGTAGGAAGAAAATGCAATATTTTCACATGCATTAGAATGGTTAACATGTTAACAAACACAATGGTGGTAAAAAACAAATAAGGCCAAATAGTATAAGGCTTCAAAAAGGGACCTATGATAAAATCATGCTAGGGTAAGCTTGAAAAGGCTCAATCGGTCCAAACAATGCCCTAATCATCTCATCAATCATGTATACTCTTGGATTTCACCTCAAGAGGGTTGGAGAACAACTTCAAGGATAAAAGAAATCATCCACATGCACAATTCATAAACATTCTCTAAACAAACATTCATATCTTTCCAAAGTTAAACAAGCATCTAAGTGGAAAACACAGCATGCATAAAAACAAACCAGATTGCATTGACATGCTTCAAGATCGCGAATGGTTTCACAAAACAGAGGGCAATACGCAAGCATTTATATCATTGGCCAACCATCACACACTAGCAAATGAAAATATGTTATGCATTCCAAAGATCCATCATTTACCATTCAAGGATGCATAACATCATGTACAAAGTGTGAAAAATTGAAACTTGAATCAACAGCTCACCAGTAATAGCCAAAACAGAATATAATCATGAAAGCATGATGACTATCACTAGCACATACTTTAATATCAAAACATATGTAAACATTAAGCATTAAGGGTGAAAACATGTAAAGATACACCCCCAAACACAAAGTGAATATGTTCCTTGCTGCACATGGCCTATAGGGTCCCTCAGTATATCAAAATAGCAACCAAACTAGCACTAAGCATACTAAATAAAGAAAAATAGAGAAAATAAACAGAAAAAGGTAAAAACAGGGTGCTGCGCCACGGCGCAACAATGCTTGGGCCATGACATGAGTAAAAAGCTGCAGATTTCCATAGAAAACGTGGACGTGTGTCGTGGTGCACAGAAGACTGTGTCGCGGCGTGAAAACTCAACTTGCAGAATTCTTCAAGGAAATGATTTTTGCTGCCATTTCTGCTTCAATATGGCCTCCAACACCAACAAAATGTGCCTATAAACTTAAAACACAGAATGTACAACAAAAACATACCAAAAACACAAAAATTAAACTATAATTATATATTTAAGCAAATCAACAAAAAAACTTAAAAATAAAACTATTTACAACTAACAAAACATAAAAACTTGAATTAAGACTAAACAAACTCTTTTTCAATATTAGCAATATAGAAATAATGTCTTATCTCCGGCAATAGCACCAAAAACTTGTTTGTCCAAAAATAGGCTGCAAGTGCATGGGTCATCCAAGTAATATCGATACAGAGTATAAGTTCGTTCCCTCGAGGATAAGTTTACTTCCAATGCTAAGTATTAACCAACAACATACTTAATTCTATTCAAGAACATAAAAATAGAGAAAGCATATACTAAACTAAATCTAATCTACAAAAGCAATAAAGATAATGGTTCAGAGTTAAGAAAAATCCTTATTCACCCTTTACTTTAACCAACAACGTGTAATCCTCTTCATAAATACGAATGCAATGATTAGGTTAGCTTGAGAATGTTTATTAGCTAAAAGCCTATGTCTAGGTCATCTAACCATAGTTTCAATTGCCCAACTCATAATATTTCCATGAGAGCTAACACAAAATCCATGCTTGAACGATCTATTCTCAATTATACACTATACATTGCTGAAAGGTATATTTCTATCCACTTAACGAATCAACTCATCCCACCATTAGAATAAAATTGAACATGCATCAACCATATATTAGATCTAAAATCTTCTTATGTCTAAGTTCATCAGACTTCAACAAATCATTCAAAAGCTTATCAAACCTTCAAACATTAAGCACAATATAATTGAACAAAACCATACATCCATACAAACTCAAAGGAGAACAAAATCATTAATTTCTATAAAAAGGATTCAAAGTATTCGCTAAAATAGCTGCTACATCATTGAACATGAAAATACAAATCAAAACACATGCTCAAAGAATGAATAGAAAGACAAGAGAAAGAGAAAGGAGAAGGAGGAAACTCTTAGAATATGATCATTGAAGCTCCAATCAACTTCCTTAAGGAAGAAGACCTCCGTCCTTGGCTCCTTTGGCCTCCTCATCCTCCACACACAAAGAACTAAGCGCAACTTCTCTAAAACATAAAAGCCATCCGAAGAAAATCTAATAAAAAGCTATTTATAGGTTCAGTTTTGAATCTTGCACCGTGGCGCACACTCCCTTATGCCGCGACGCGCATTGAGTAGGTTGCAAAGGGACCACAGCGCACACTCTTTTGTGCAGCGGTGCTCTAGCCTCGGGTTTTTGTATGTCAATTTGATGAAGCACATTTGCGCTGTGATGCACACTCCTTGTGCTGCGACACTCTCTTCATGAATGTCTCCTTGGTTTTCTCTTAGGCTTTTGAGCTTTGTTTTGCTCCAATTTATCATTTTTAAGCTCATCCTACATTAGGAAAATCACCAAGTTAAATATAAATTATAAATCCACTTAATCATTTAACCAATACATACAAATTGCTCAATATCATATAGAGAGATATCCAAAGGAAATTCAACCAATAAAAGTATAAAATCTCCCATATATGCATAATAATAAGGACATAACATTCTATGAAACACAATTATGGGACACAAATAACTACATTACATAGAGTAATCAGAATGACGGTCGAAGAATATGTCGCAAAGTTTGAAAGTCTGTCTAAGTTCTCAAGGTACTTCCAACTTTAGCCTGACGAAGAGTGGAAGAGCAGAAAGTTTGAAGATGGTTTGAGGCACGATTTGAAGCATGTAGTGCTGTCTCTAGGGATTGATCAGTTCCCAATTTTGGTTGACAAATGTCGTAGGATAGAGGACATTGATCAGTCTCACGACACCAGGAATCGTGACTTTGGACCAACATGGTTCCAAAAAGGAGGAAATAACAACAGCCAATTCCAATGAAAGTCGTACTCACGACCAATAGGGTGTCAGTTTCAGCAAAGATCTTATGGAGGAAGTTCAAGCAATAACAAATTTGGTCAGCCAGTGGCGTCCACATCAAAATGCTTTAAATGTGGGAATGACCATTTGATAAAAGATTGTACAATCAAAGGCATCATCTGTTTCCGATGTGGAAAACTGGGGCATTTTTCAAAGGACTGTGACCAACCTAAGATGGAGCCCTTAATCAGTAATGTTCGTGCTACCAAGCCGTAAGCAGGAGGATGAGTGTACACTATGAGTAGGGAGGAAGCCTCACAATCGGAGGATCTAATTACAAGGGAATGTGCCATAGAAGGTAATTCTTTAACTGTACTATATGATTCTGGAGCGGCGCATTCTTTTATTGCATATGACTGTGTGGATCATTTAGGATTATCTGTGCCATTATTGCCTTTTGATTTAGTTATTTCTATCCCTACCGATAGACCTGTTGTTACTACAAAAGTTTGTTTAAACTGTCTTGTTTGTGTTGAAAATTGAATCTTTTCTGTTGATTTGATTTGTTTGCCTCTATCTGAAATAAACATAATCCTAGGAATGGATTAGTTATCTTCTAACTATATCTTATTAGATTGTGCTAATAAGACTTTAATCTTTCCTAAACTTGAGAATTCTGGATTTTTAATAGCGAACCAAGTTGAAGCTTACTTGAGGGAAGGAGCTCGAGGATATATGATGTTATCTTCCTTAGAGGTCAAAAGTGAAGAAGATATGAATGCTATTCCGATAGTAAATGAATTTCCAGAGGTTTTTCCTTATGACATTCCTAGACTACCACCGGATAGAGAGATAAAGTTCTCTATTGATCTTGTACCAGGTGCTGGTCCTATTTCGATGGCACTATACCAGATGTCACTAGCAGAGTTGGTTGAATTCAAGAAACAATTGGAGGAACTATTGGGGAAACAGTTTGTGAGACCTAGTGTGTCTCCATGGGGAGCTCCAGTACTATTAGTGAAAAAGAAATATGGAACTTCACGGTTGTGCGTAGATTTTCGTTAGTTGAATAAGTTCACGATTAAGAATAAGTATCCACTTTCGAGGATAGACGACTTGATGGATCAACTGAAGGGAGCTGCTATTTTCTACAACATTGATTTACATTCTGGTTATCATCAGATTCACATGAAGGTTGAGGATGTTCCTAAGACAGCTTTTCGGACGCGTTATGGGCACTACGAGTATCTAACAATGCCTTTTGGGGTAACGAATGCTCCTGCGATATTCATAGATTACATGAATAGGATCTTTTATCCCTATTTAGACAAATTTATCATTGTCTTTATTGATGACATTCTGATCTATTCTAAAAGTCAGGAGGAACATGCTGAACATCTCAGTGTGGTTCTTCAGATTTTGAAGGAAAAGAAGTTGTACGAGAAGTTGTCTAAATGTGAATTCTGGTTGAACGAAGTTCAGTTTTTGGGGCATGTGATCTCAAAGGATGGGATTACAGTGGATCCAGCAAAGGTAGAGTCAGTTCTTCAGTGGGAAAGGTCGAAGACTATGATGGAGATTCGTAGTTTTATTGGTTTGACCAGGTAATATCGAAGGTTTATTGAAGGGTTTTCAAAGATAGCAGGACTCTCACTCAACTCATATGGAAGAATCAAACTTTTACATGGACGGATGAATGTGAGAAGAGTTTCCAAGAGCTAAAGAGATGTTTGACTACTTCACTGGTGTTGATTCTTCCTGATCCTAATGAACCGTTTGAAGTGTATTGTGATGCCTCATATTTGGGTTTGGGTTGTGTGTTGATGCAGAATAGAAATGTCGTGGCGTATGCTTCAAGGCAGTTAAAAGTGCAAGAGGAGAATTATCCTACTTATGATTTGGAATTGGAGGCAGTGGGGTTTGCATTGAAAATATGGAGGCATTTTCTTTATGGAGCAACCTTCAATGTTTACAGTGACCACAAAAGTCTGAAGTATCTGTTCGATCAAAAGGAGTTGAATATGAGGCAGCGAAGATGGTTAAAATTTTTGAAGGACTACGATTTTCAACTTCAATATCACCCTAGAAAGGTGAATGTCGTAGCAGATGCTTTGAGCAAAAAAGTACTTAGTGTATCTGCTATGATGATTAAAGAGAATGAATTGATACAGCAATTTAGTGATATGCAGTTATCAATGGATTTGACACTGAGAAGGATTTGTTTGAATATGATCACCATTTCGAGTAGCCTGATGGAGGAAATTAGAGAAGAGCAGAAAGGTGATGAATTTTTACAAAATGAAAGAGAGCTTGTAAAGCAAGGTGCAGAGACATCATTTAGCGAAGGACTTAATGAGATTCTAAGATTTGGAGATAGAATTTGTGTGTCAAGCAATTTAGAACTTAGAAGATTAATTCTCGATGAAGCCCATAGAAGCAAGTTGAGTATGCACCCTGGAGCGACCAAGATGTATCAAGATCTGGAGAGATTGTATTAGTGGCAATAGATGAAGCGAGATGTTGCAGAATATGTGTCATCTTGTTTGACTTGTCAAAAAGTAAGGTTAAACATCAAAGACCATCTCGAATGTTGCAACCTTTGGCTATTCCTGAATAGAAATAAGATAGCATCGCTATAGATTTTGTTGTCAAATTTTCCAAGACTCGAAAGGGTTATGACTCTATTTGGGTAGTGGTTGAATGACTTACGAAGTCAGCACATTTCTTGCCTATTAATATAAGATATTCAATGGAAAGGTTAGCTCAAGTGTACATTGGCAAGATCATTAGACTTTATGGCGTACCCTCCAACATTATTTCTGATAGAGATCTGAGGTTCACGTCGAGGTTTTGGCAAAGTCTACAAGAAGCGATGGGGACTACACTTCGTTTAAGTTCTGCATATCATCCGCAAATAGATGGCCAGTCAGAAAGGACGATTCAGTCACTGGAAGATCTGTTACGGGCTTGTGTTCTAGAGTAGACTGGAGGTTGGGATGAATTTTTGCCTCTGATAGAATTCACCTATAACAACAGTTATCACTCAAGCATAAGGATGGCACCCTATGAGGCATTGTATTGGTGATGATGTTGAACTCCTTTGTGTTGGTTTCAAGATGGGGAGAATCTTGTGTTAGGACCTGAACTTGTGCAACAGACGACAGACAAGGTTAAAGTAATTCAGGAAAAGATGAGGATAACTCAGAGTCGACAGAAAAGTTATGCTGATAAGAGGAGGAGACCACTTTAATTTGAGGAAGGCGAACATGTATTTTTAAGAGTTACACCCACGACTGGGGTCAGACGGGTTATAAAATCCAAAAAGCTCACTCCAAAATTTATCGGACCATATTAAATTCTTCGTCGGATAGGTCCGGTAGCATATCAGATAGCCTTATTGTCTTTTCTTTTAAACATCCATAATGTCTTTCATGTGTCTTAGTTAAGAAAATATATTCCTGATCCCACCCATGTTATAACTCCGGATATGGTACAATTGAAAGATCGAAGATCGAAGAGTGAAACAACTCAGAGGGAAAGAAATTGCCTTGGTAAATGTGATCTAGAATGACGTGACCGGAGATGCGACATGGGAGTTGGAAGACAAGATGAAGGAGCAATATCTTTATTTGTTTTAAATGTAAAAGAAATTTTAAGGATGAAATTTTTATTAGAGGGGGAGAGTTGTAACACCCTGAATTTCATTTTTTCTGAATAAATATGAGTTTTATAATTTTTATGATTTTTGTGAATTTTTTATTATTTTAATATTATTTTGAGCTTTATGTGGGCTCAGGGCGGGTCCGGAAAAATAAAAAATTTTTGGGGCCGAAAAGTTTCAAATTGTTAATGCGGGGCCGGGGAAACTTACAAAACCGAAACTGGGAACAGTTAACGAAAAATTTCTTTGTCTAAGTTTTATTATCCATTAGACAACAACTAACAGTAGCTATTATCTATTGGGTAATAGTTTCTAAAAATATCTAGAAGTACCTAGGTTGGTCAAATACAGTAGTTATGACGACTTTATGAAGAACCAATAGAAAAGAAGCTTACTTGTGAAGCTAACCAATAGGAAAAAGCTTAATGGTGAAGCTAGTTGAAGTCAACAAAGAGGGCTTGACTTTGGTTTGAACTGTTGGATGGCAAGACTTGGAGGAGAAGCTTTGTATATCAACCCTTGATCTAATCAATGGTTATGAGAGCAAACTTAGTAAGGAAGCTTTGGATGTTCATCATTGATCTAATCAATGGTTGTAAAGGCAAGCTTAATGAGGAAGCTTAGGATATCTACCCTAGATAAAATCAATGATTGAAAATAGTTCAAAATGGTCAAAATTGTCATACTATTCTCTCTCCTACCTCACGACCATCTAGCTCTCAAATTGGCTAAATGTTCATTTTTCATTTCATTCAAGAAAACTATCATCTTTTCTCTCCTCTAGCTCACGGTTTCCTTCACCCAAAATACATTCCAATCACTCATAAATTAAACAAAGCTTACTACTTAGTCCTAAACATCATTCCAAACAACTTTGAAGTTGTGATCAAGTCTTGATTCCATCATCTTCAAGCTTGTTTTTTGGATTCAAATTCTAGGGTTTCAAGGTAAAATTCTTGAAACTTGATTTCTTGTTTGATTCTTGAAATTCTAAGACCATATTTGATCTATGGTTACCTTAATCAAGCTTTAAATGTTAATTTTTTTTTTGTGTTTGTTTGGATTTCAAGAATCACTTGGTGAAGAAAGTTGATAAAAAGGATCAAACAAAGAGCTTTGGAAGCTACATACAAGGTAAGAGGGAGATTAACCTCATCAACCATTTGTAGTGGTGAGGGAC
Source organism: Ormosia semicastrata (assembly GCA_029884595.1). Taxonomy (NCBI): domain Eukaryota; kingdom Viridiplantae; phylum Streptophyta; class Magnoliopsida; order Fabales; family Fabaceae; genus Ormosia; species Ormosia semicastrata. Next base: position 33,871,382 of record JAQQTO010000048.1, on the reverse strand, counting down.
ACAAAATTTGATATGCTTGTGTGATTATAATTATTTATCTTATGTAATTTATTACTTTGATTGCCAATGGCCAAGTGATGCTCACGGCCTCTAAGCTCTTCAAAGGGGTATCCATTTCAAAATATTTTATTAAATGGTAATCTGGAGGATTAGTGATAATGAACATAATTAAGGATTTATAAAATAAAAATGGAAATGAATATTTTTTACTAATAATAATTGATTTTCGGCCACATAGTGGATTTAGGACAAAAATATAATTTGGAGACTTTAAAATAATTTATTTATGATGATATAAATAAATTAAATGGAAAAGGTTTTTTATTTAAAATTAAGATAATATGGATTTTTAGAAAAATGGTAGAAATATTGTTTAAAGGGAATTTAATAAGGAAATAATGGAAATAAAGTCTAATTTTGATATTAAATGAGAAAAATTTTAATTTGAGCTTTGATTATTGAGAAAATGTTTTACGTGATTGAAAATACATAGAGAAACTTCTACGCGATTGAGAAAATGTTGAAAAACTGTTGTGCGATTTGAAAACGTAACAGAAATTTTTTGCGATTATGAAAATGTGATAAAAACGGTACGCGATTGAGTGGAATAGCAAGTTTTGCTGTCAGACCAATATAATGGACCCGGATATATCACTATGTGTTTATGGCCAATAGTGGCCTATATTGTGTATTAAGTTATTAGACATGCATTTGTCAAACAAACGATGTCTATTAAGGCAATTGTTGCCTAGGAATTGAATTACACCTAAGTGCGAGTGCAAATTGCGTAGTGTTGTTCACTTGTTGAACTAGGAGGCGTAGGAGCACAGGAATTCCACAAATGGACAGTAAGTAGCTCCACTGGGTCGTGGTAACTGAGCAATGCTCTGACGATCTTGACTAAACACTATTCTATTCATGATTTGGCATAGAATGTTGTGTATAATGCCTGATGTGCACTTTGAGAGGCTATAGCACTTGGTCTGAGGCGGCCGATATACTGACATATCTTCTAGATCATTCTCTCTGAATTTGAGTTTATCTCCATGGAGTAGGAAATTAGTTCATCATACATGTGCATAGTTAGTCATTGTTCTGCTGTGATATATATATGTATTGTGTTAATTAGTTGCTATTTAATACAATAATCATATGATGCTATGAATATATTTGTTAATTGTTGTGTATGAATAGTATGTTGTTTTACTATCTTTTACTGCCATGATGGTATTGATGTAGGGGATCTCATCTCTTTGCTATGTTATTCTATTTATTTGTATAATTGTTTTAGAGTGTGAAAAAGAGGAAGAAGGATCGCCTCATTTTGGTCTGGGGTAGTTGGCTTGTTGTTGTTATGGCGTCGAGGGGTTTTCTAGGATATGTGAAGGTTTTGTTTAGAGGTGGTACAAATGCCTGATCCTATGATGTTAACGAGGACCACGTAATATATATTGGAGTAGTATTTATAACTGTTAGTAGGACTTTCTATGGGGATCTTATGTTTACTTTTAGTGCTTTTATGCATTTATATTTTACTATGCCCATAGAGTTTTTGCGGAGTACTCGTCGTACTTCTCCTTCAGAGGATTCAGTTGTTTCTTCCACTCGGACTCCTAGCCGTAGCCCTACAACCCATCAGGGGTTATTGTCTTTTGAGGAATCGGAGGAAGATCCAGATGAGGATCCAGATGAGTACCCTTCTGACTAGATGTGGGTACTAGGTTAGTTTGTATTTGGGTTGTAGTACCTGTATAGTCTTTTTGAGAACAAAATTAGATGTTTTAAAGTTTTAGATATTGGTATGTATGTAATGTAAATTATTTTAATTTGGTATATTTTGTAATTTATTTAATTGTAAGTTTTAATTAAATGCAAAGAAAAATTATTTGAAAAACGTACAAGTAATATCATTAATTTTTATAACTTAGTAAAATTTGGTAAGTTAAAATCCGTAAATGTGATGCCCTAAAGAGGGTGTTGCATAATCGATTACCAAGGCCATGTAATCGATTACCAGGCCCCTGATTTGAGAATTTTGGTCTCAAAATGATGGAAACAGAGTTCTTTATCCCATATAACCGAAATACAAACCTAAAACCTCAGATTGAGAGATTGAGATCCAATTAAATGTGATATGATTATGCATCCAAACAAATTTGAGAAATAATTTTATGATGATATTGTATCAAATGAGATTGAATGATGGACTTGATTATTGATGACAAGAAAAACCATCATATGCATATTATTGCATGTTGATGAAATGTGAGGCCTTGTGCCATGACATGAGATGATGAGATAAATATCATAGTGTATAATTGATTTGCTCATTATGCATGATATCGTGATATGAGATTGATGATTGAATAATGATTGAATTTCATGAGTAACCTATTACCTAGGATTTTCATTGGACCTAGGGGTGACTTGAAAATGGTGGTTGAGGATGGACATTCCCTTACCACCTGAGTAATGAGGTTAAGGATGGACTTTCCCTTCCTTTTTACCTAAGTTCCCCGTAGTTGATGTGTACTTGAGGATGGACATTCCCTCTCTACACTTGAGGCATTCCTTGTTGAAAGATAGTGTGAGGAAGGAAGATACACTCCCTATCTAAGTAGTTGGGGGGATAGTGTGAGGAAGGAAGATACCCTCCCTATCAAGTAGTTGAGGACAGACAATTCCCTCTCTACTCATAACTCTAGAATGAGGACAGACAATTCGCTCATAAGTTGTGTTCCCTTTCTACTCACAACTATAATGAGGATGGACATTCCCTCAGTGTTATTGTGGTTGATTTGGGTTATTTGGAGTAGTTTTGTGTAGCGAGAGTTATGAATGGGTTGAATCGCAAAAAGCAGGCTCCTACCAAGTGATTGGTATTATGAGGATGGACATTCCCTCCATACCATTTGATTTGAGATGACACATATGTCCTGATGATTTGAGATGTGAACCTTGAGAAATGAGATTTCTTGATATGATTTTGATAAAATGATTTAAGACCTGATGATATGATGAATTGAGATTACGTTAGATTTGATGACTAATTTAATCATTCAAATGATTTTGATAAAGGATATAAAATGAACATTTGTTTCAGGAAGAGGAAGGACTCGATTTGGCTTTAGCCACCTTCCTACGAATTATACATTAATGAATTGAAATGATTTTTCCCCGAAACAGTTAGAATTATTGTGATGACACGATTTCGATAAACTACTGAGAATTTCATAATTCTCACCCTTTTCTTTTATGATTTTCCACAATAATTCCAGGAAGGATCTAGACTGTAACATACCAAATTTAATAACCATAGTATAACTGATGTTATATCATAGTCATTAGATTCAGGCCTACTACTTACTACAACTAAGCATTGTCTAAGATAACAAAACCATGTATATAGAAAATATGAGCCTCGTAATGAATAAATAATATATTTATTACACAACATCAATATATCTCACAAATACATTATGTACATAACTTCAAAGCAAGCTAAACAAATATAAAATATACAAGCTTAGTCTAAAACAACATCTATGCTATACTAGTCTTCATACATCTTATTCTTCCCTTTGAAGAACTTGCACCTTGATTTATATGGCAACACAATCGGGGTGAGAAATCACAATTATCAGTAGAAGTATTCTAAAACCAACACTTTATACATTCTTACAGAATATGCTACTATTAAGATAACACTTCAATCACAAAAGTACACAACACTTCAATCTCTGAAACACGTAATCGCCCATACAACTACCATGCTATGCCAAATTATGTCTAATGTTTATGTCTATGCAAGTCCTAATGTTTATCCACCTCAACTACTGTGAGATATGTTATGATATGTCATGAATTCTCAAGTGTAGTGAGGATATTACTCACCTCCACTACTCATCAAATGTAGAGAGGATATTACTCACTTCAACTACTCAGCAAACATAGAGAGGATATTACTTACCTCAGTTACTCAACAATCATAGAGAGGATATTACTCACCTCAGTTACTCAACAAATATAGAGATGATATTACTCACCTTAGTTACTCAACAAACATAAAGAGAATATTACTCACCTCAAATATGTTCCACAATCATATTATGCAAAATAATCACTAATTACCTATAATAATTATCACCACAAATTAAATTGATTCATCACATTCACACTTCATTAAATACTCCTATTAGAGTCTGATTACTCATTAAGACGCATAAAAGAAGGAACTACACAAGTTAGACACTTCCTTTCAACCAAAACAAAGTCCTCTCAAAAACGGGATTGGGCATTCAGGCACTCGGGTGGTATAGTGCCTCCCTTGTGCTTCCCAACGATGGGCGCACAGGTGATCCTTGCCTGGTGTTCAAGTGCTTCACGTGCGCTCAGACGTGCATCCAAGGCACTAAGGCACTAGTCACGTAGCACAAATGTACTCTTTGTCTGCCCTGCTAGTGCCTAGGAGCCAGACACTCAGAGCTTGAGCGCTGACTGGGCAGAATGAAATTTGCAAAAATCTGCAGATGGAACTATTGTTCTATTGAGGAAGAAAGGTGCTCCAATCACTCCAACTTCAATTCCACATGATTTCTCACATCAAATAAGATCCATTAACACATTAAAACTCTTATACCACTTTAATTCCACTCAATCATGCAATTTGTGAATAATTCATCAACCTAAAACCTAAACTCCCAATTCTAGGCCTAAAAAGGAACAAGGGTAATCAAGTGATGAAAAATTCATCCTTATGCATCCAATAAACCATTTTTCACACAACAAACCATCCTCAAGTTCCTCATCAGGATTCATGTAAAAAATAACAAAACCAAACTTCAAAACCCATCTCCCCCATCAAGCCCCTCATGAACCAAATGAAGAAGATGAAAGTAAGAAGTCAAAATAAGTTTCCCCCTACCTCAAGGTCTTGAATATGGCCAAGGATGGATCCAAGCTCTCCTTCCTCTTTCCATTCTTTCTTCTTTCTCCTTCTTCTTTCTCCTTCATGGTTCCCTTTCTCTCTTTTCTCTTTTCTTTCTTCTGTTTTATGTTTTCTCTCTCAGTCGTAGGATACATATAAAGAGAAATCAAATTTGGCTTCTCAAACCAAAGTACTAAAACTCCATATCTGCTAAGAACACTTATATTTCACTGAATCTAATTTCTTAACTTCCAACAAGTTTAAAATAAATCCTAAGATTCATAAAAAATCTTGTTTCACTGTTTCCATAATTTTCCATACCTACTGGTAGTCAATCCGATATTAAAACACATAGTCAGTATGCTTAAAAATGTCAAACTAACTCCGATTGATCTCAAATTTTAACTATATAATCTTTCACACATTTGTGACCTAGAAACAAACTCACCACATATATTTCCATTAACTAAGTAGTTTAAGCTAATTCCAGGGCTAATAACAGTTATATTTTATATATAGTGTTACAACAAAGTGACTAAACATGCTCAACTAGCCACAAAACTTATCAGGCATGACAAACAGGTATTAGGCTACATCTACAACCACATACAAGTCTATCATGTTTTCATAGGTGTTACACGCACAACCAAGCGAGATGGAGTTTCAGCATGAAGAACTAGTTTAGTGCTTTTGCTTAGATATTGGTAGTTAATTATACCGAGTTTGTGTTATGAGGAGATCTATGTATATAATGTACAATTTGTATAAACTCCATTTCTCGATATATGTATATTATGCTTCCATGAAAGGCTTATATTTTGATATTTATTCAAATTATATATTTGTAAAATTTATGATATTCGTAAGTAATGTACCAAATCCTAATTATTGATGTGTAAACTGGATATATTATTAGTACTAGTATTTAGGATGTTATAGTTTTCGCTTATAGAAGTTTAGTTTTTAGGGCATGTGATCTCTCAAGGAGGGATTTCAGTAGACTCTAGTAAAGTGGAAGCAGTGTTGCAGTGGGAGAGACCTATCACTGTGACAGAGATCAGGAGTTTTGTAGGCCTAGCTGGGTAGTACAGGAGATTCATTAGTGGATTCTCTCAGTTAGCACTACCCTTGACTAGATTAACTAGGAAAGGTAGTACTTTTGTTTGGACTCAAGAGTGTGAGGATAGTTTCCAAGAGCTTAAGATTAAGTTAACTACTACACCAATTTTGGTGATTCCAGATCTAAAAGAGAAATTTGAGTTGTTTTACAATGCTTCAAAGATGGGCTTACGGTGTGTTCTGATGCAACATAAGCGAGTAGTTGCTTATGCATCGAGGCAGTTGAGGCCTCATGAGGAGAACTATCCCACTCATGATCTGGAATTAACATCTGTAATATTTCCTTAAAGATATGGAGACATTATCTTTACGGAGTTCAATTTGAGGTGCTCAGTGGCCACAAGAGTTTAAAATACTTTATTGATCAGAAGGAGCTAAACATGAGACAAAGAAGATGGATGGAGTTTTTACAAGATTATGACTTTGAGCATAAGTATCACCCAGGTAAGGCCAACTTAGTGGCCGATGCACTTAGTAGGAAATCCCTGCATGTGTCTCGGATGATGGTTCAAGAGGGACAACTTCTTGAGAGGTTTAGTGACTTGAGTCTTGGCGTAACTATGACACCACAGAGTCTCTTTATGAGTAGGGTGGATTTAGTTAGTGACTTAAGAGCTCAAATTCTAGAAGCTCAAAGCGAGGATGAAACCCGAAGTGAGATAAGATAGCAAATCTTCTTAAGGGATCAGTTAGAGTTTGATATGGCAGATGATGGAGTGATTAAGTTTAGAGATAGACCTTGCATTCCAAGAGATTCTAAAATCAAGGACAAGATCTTACAAGAGGCTCATAGGAATCAATACACCATCCATCTCAGAGCCACTAAGATGTACCAAGATTTAAGAAAGATGTTTTGGTGGCGAGGAATGAAGAAGGGAATAATAGAGTTTGTGTCTAGGTGCTTAGTGTGCTAGAAAGTAAAGATAAAGCACCAAAAACCTTTAGGACCTCTCCAATCTTTAGCAATTCCTGAATGGAAATGGGAGAACATCATAATGGATTCTGTGACATGTTTTCCTAGAACTCAGTTAGGACATGATACAATTTGGGTCATAGTGTCTAGGCTAACCAAGTCTTCTCACTTTTGGTCAATGAGAATGAACTAGTCCTTAGATAAACTAGCTCAATTGTATTTACAACAAGTAGTTAGGTTGCATGGAATTCCCCTTAGTATACTTTTAGATAGAGATTCTAGATTTACATCTAGATTTTGGGGAGCCTTGCAAAAGGCCTTTGAGACTAGACTAAGTCTTAGTATAACATACCACCCACAAATAGATGGACAGTCCGAGAGAACTATCTAGACCCTAGAGGATATGCTTGGAGCATGTATACTAGATCAATAGGGTAGTTAGGATAGACTCTTGCCCTCAGTGGAATTTAGCTACAACAATAGTTATCATACAAGCATAGGAATGGCATCATATGAGGTACTTTATGGTAGGAAGTGTAGGTCCCCATTATGTTGGTATGAAGTTGGAAAGAAATTTATTCTAGGACTTGAGTTAGTACAATAGACTTCAAAGCAAATTAGATTAATCAGGGATAGGATGGTTGTAGCTCAGAGTAGGAAAAAGCTCAAAGTAGGCAAAAGAGTTATGCTGATAGAAGGAGGAGAGCTCTAGAGTTCAAAGAGGGTGAACATGTTTTCTTGAGAGTCACTCCTACCACTAGAATTAGTTGAGCATTAAGAACTAGAAAGTTCAAACCTCGTTTCATTGGTCCCTATCAAATTCTAAAAAGAAGTGGACCTGTAACCTATTAGATAGCCCTTTCCCTCAGTTTGTCAAACTTTCATGATGTCTTTCATGTATCCCAACTCAGAAAGTACAATCCAGATCCTTCACACATCATAAGAAATAAATCTACACAGTTAAGAGATGATTTGTCTTATGTAGTGCAACTAGTGAGGATTATAGGCAGAGGGGTCAAAGAGCTCAGAGGTAAGCAAATTCCTCTGGTGAAGTTCATATGGGGTGAAGCGGGCACAAAGGAAGCTACATGGGAGTTAGAGTCCCATATGCAGCTAGATTACCCAGAGTTGTTTATATGAGGTAAGCAATATTGGGGACAAAATTTTAAAAAGGATGAGAGAAATGTAACATCCTTTTTTTAGTATGTTAGACTAGTTTATGATTACAAAGGTAGCACAACACTTTATTAACTTGTCTGCTTAATCTTGTGACAAACTAAGTTAGTTTAGGCACTTTGTTGCAATCTAGAGTGTGAAAATTAGCTTAAAATGACTCAGATAGTAGCATAAATTGGTAATTTAAAGGTAATAAATTTAGAGAATTTGTTTCTAAGTCACAAATAGGTGTAAGAACATGTAGTTAAAGTTTGAGAATAATCAGAGTTAGTTTGGTATTTTTAGGCATACAGGTTATGCATGTAATGCTGGATTGTCTAGTAGCAAACATGGAAAATTAAGATAATGGTGAAACAATAATTTTGATGAATCCTAGTATTTATTTCAAAGTTGTTAGAAGCTATAAAACTTGATGTAGCTAAATTTAAGTATTTTTAGCATATCAGGAAGTATCAGTGAAATATCTTAAAGTTACAGGTCACTTACAAGCAACAACCCCTTATATTGACTTTGTCACTTGATATTTACTCACTTTAGTTCAGTTCACTCATTTTCTCTCCCACGAAAATAGAAGGCTCTATAGCAGTAGAAAATAAGGAAATAAAGGAGGAAAAGCTTACGGAGGAAGAAAGGGAAAGGCAAAGCAAAGTTTGATCATCCACTATCACAAACCACTTGAGGTAGGGGTTTTTAATCCTAAATTCCATATTCTCTCTTCACCTATTCCATTGGTTGAAGTTAGGTCATATGTGGGTTTAAGATGCAAAAATCGATTTTCTTTGATAGTTCTTGCTTTTATTGATTGAAATGAGTTAGTTTTTACTTAATGGATGCAAAATAAGTGAATTTGTCTTGAGACAAAGCTAGTTAGTTCCTTGAGTTGGATTATAGAAAAATAAGTAAGTAAGGGTGTGTTTTTTTATCATAAATCCAAGTTTAAGTGAATCATTAAGTTGTATAAGTGTTACAACATGTTTAGAGATTATTAGTGATGTGAGAAATCACTTGGAAGTCATTTTAGGATGGATGGAAGTTGAAACCATTCTAATAGAACAATAGCAGATTCTATAGAATCTGTGTTATGCATCATCACGCCTAGGCGCAGGTTTTCCACGCCTAGGTGTGGAAATTTCATGCTTAGATGTGAGGCAGGGTTTTCAGCCACGCCAAGGTTTGGGAAAGTCATGCCTAGGCGTGAGTTCCAAATTTTTTCAAGAATTGTATTCCTGATGTTTTAAGGCTCCTTAAGTGATGGGATCACTTATATATTCCTTTTAAAGAGTATTAAGATACTAGTAGAAGAATTTATTAGAGAGAAAGATCATCTTGCATCCAAGGGAAATTATGGAAAGTTTGTGCATCTATTAGTTATGGATTGCCTTAGATAAGAGTTAACTTCGTGAGCAATACAATGTTGTATAGATGTCACTTGGGAAGTGATGAGTGTAACATCCTAATACCAGTATCTCAATATATGTAGCATACAAAGAGATACTTAGCATTACAACGTCACTACTTTTGTACTAATCTAATACATATACCCATAATGTTCATTGGAAACATTACAAAGAGCCTTATGAAATGCGAAAAATACAACATTTATATCATAATGCATCTATATAAATATACATCATTAGCCTCCCTTGGGGCATAAAGTAATATACAAAACTATTTACATTACAAAAGAAGTACAAAAAGATACTACATTTGCAACATAAATTATAAAGCTAAACTACTCTTTAGCTTCCTTTTTCTTCTTACTCTTTGAAGAACTTTCACCTAGAATTACATGATAACATAGTGGGGTGAGAAACAACATCTCTTAGTATGAGTAATCAAAACCAGTCATACATACACATAATAACATAATCTTAGCAATTAAGAATAAGACAAGTCACATTCTTTACAAGGTCTAACTTTAATAACTAGAAAAACTAAGGTCAACATTTATACATTCATTCTTACATACTTAGCTCATTAAGATCTAGGCATATTTTACTAGAAATGTTGACTTCTCATGTTTACCCTCTTGTAGATAGGAAAAATTGAAATTTTTACACTACATGCAACCCTAGCACTTGGTTAGGAATACTTGTCCCCTTAAGAACTTCTTGACTCCCTTCCTTCTTGGCCAAATGACCTCACGTCATATAAGTCACATTCGCAGGTAGACAATGCCAACATATCCTAGTATACTTATATCTAACACCCCTCATCATCACACCTCTAGTGAAGCTAAGTAACAATAAGTTACGATAGGTGCTAGACTCTTATCTATAACAAACCCTTACTTTTGGGTTGCTTTAAAGATCATACATATCTTACACATACCAAAGGATCGTCCTCTTATTGATTTACTGCTATTAGTATCTTAATCATATCATAAGACCATCCATTGTTCTTAGATGACCAAAGGCTTAGACTTTCTCATCTATGCATATTAATAATTTCTCTCTTATGAATATCCCTATTTGTACTTTAACACACTTTAGAAAACATATATAAATGATCCCATTTAGCTAAGAACTTCAAAACATCAAAAATGACATTTTTAGCCATTATGGGCCTCACGCCGTGGCACAAACTTGGGCAGGTTGTGGCATCCTAACCTCTTCCTACTGAAAATTGATAACCCGAGGCTTACGCGTAGTGACATGATGTTGGTACACCGCAACGCACTCAGGAAGTTCAACCTCACGCCACGACATGGTGTACTCATGCCGTAGCGTTCATAGCAGAAACCAGATTCTGCAGAAATCTGCAGACCCATGGTACTATTCCATTAGTTCTCTTCATGGATTTTGGTTATTCAAAATTAGTTTCTAAGTGATTCTAAGTCCCTAATCAGTTCTTAAACACATAGGAATCATTAATCACAAACTTAAACCTCTTAATTTGGAATCAAGCATCAAATTACACATAGCTTGGCATAAACCCCTATTTTGGGCATCAATGGTCTAAATGAGATTTTCTAAGCTTCTATCTTCAACTTATGCTATGAACAAGTCATAAATGACCAAGGAAATACATTCATGCAAGCCAAACACATCAAACACCTCTAGAACTCAATTTGGCCTATTAAGCACCAAGGGTGCATCAATGGTGAAAAGAGTGAAAAGAGATGAATATGAACATAAACCCCTACCTTTGGTAGACTAAGTACCTAAACTAACTTAGATTGCCACAAAATTAAACATGCATGTTAAGCAAGTCATATGCTACCTTTTGAACACATACACAAGTCTAACATGTCATTTAGGGTATTACAATGAGGAGGTGAGATACTAGACACAAGTATATTAAGAAAGTTTGGCAAGAGTTAAGTTCCATAGTGCATGAAGTACTTTCATAAAATTGAGGTAGAGCTAGTAGTGCAAGGACAAACTTAGTATACAGTTTATGTGGTGGTTATGTAAAAGTTAAACATCGCACCACATTTTTCACACACATCACATTTTTCATACACTTGTTGTTCTTAGTAGTTTGAGGTAGTGAAAAACTCTACTCAGTATAAGGTAGGTTAAGGAGGTAACATATTCCCTTCCTACCTGGTAGGTTAAAGAGGTAACATATTCCCTCCCTACCCAAAGGAATACTCAAGTCTCACGACATTGCATTCACACTATCACAATACATTACATGAGCATAATCATACATCATAACATAAAGCAATGCATTTTATAGACAATTGTATGGGTAATTGTCTTATATTATTGAGTGAGTTAGTTTAGAGTTATAGTTTGATTGAGAACATTACATAGAGAAAGAATGTAATTGTTCCTTGAGTTATGAATAGTAGTTTGATTGCTAGTTATAGTTTTATTTAAGATATTTTATGGGTTGTATGTTCTTATGGATATTACAACTGCTGGTATTGATACACATACTAAGAATATGTGATTCTCACCTCATGTGTTGCCATGTAAATCCAAGTGAAAATTCTTTCCAAAGCAAGAAGCAGAAGAAGACGGTAGATTAGACTAGTTTTATGTTTTAGTAATTAATTTCTGTATACATATATATGTTTGAAATCAATTTGTAAGAAGATGTATATATTACATTTGTAACACCCCCTACGAAGGGTATCACATTCATACCAACTCCTTATAAATAATTAATTTCCCAAGTTATAAAATATTTAATCTCATTTAAATACGGGTTTCAAAATTTCTTTTTCGTGAAAAATATTAATTGATCAAATTAAAGTAACTCAAAATATAAAAACTGAATAAATATACTTTTCATATAAACAGAATTTACTATAACTATTCATTCATTATCTTTACATACCCAAAAACATAACACCTAAGATATGAGCCCTTGTTAGAAGACAATTTCCCTAGCTGGGAATGTCTCGACAGATAGAAATCCGAACAAAAGATATCTCGGAGTCCTCCCTAGGAGTATAGTGAACATCACTCCACAACTCCCTAATAGGTAAAACAAACTCCACATACGCAATCGTAAAAGAAGAAGTAATGACCCCATGGTGGGTCCTACTTACAGATAGAGTAATGTCACCACAGTACTCTATATATTCTGAGTCCCAATGGACACGCCAAGTAGTAGCGCCTTCAAGAAACTGTAGTCTAAAGAAACCTAGCTAACCTCTCCTTGCCGCCATTGCAGTCTTTACAGATGTAGACATAAAATAGAAATAGATAGAATAAAACAGCAAAGAGGTGAGATCCCTTACATTGCGTACCAATATGGCAGTAAAGAAATGACATACATGTCCAAAATAGTTCAACATACAATCTACAAGATATCATATGATCATCAGATAGTTAACAAATAAATAGTCTAATAAACTTGCAGCATATTATTAGGCATAATGATAATTCCACAATAATATTATACCATCATAATATTAAATCATCACAATACTATATCACCACAGTGTAAATGCTGAGTATGCTCATGAACAACGTGTACACTAACTATGCACATACTCAATGAGTACAAGGACCATCATTATGTACAATGCAACTAGATCCTACTCCGTGGAGCTAACTTAAGATCAAAGATGAATGTTCCAGAAGATTAGTCCCCCCTAAAAGACAGTCTATACTGGATTATGAAAAGTAATAGTGGTTGTCAGGCCTGCCAGTGCGTTGAAATCAGTGTCCACAGGCCAGGGGTATTACGTGATATAATAATCACGGGTGGTAACATCTCCACCATGTGAATCACTGCGCCTTGACATCCCCCAATATCTATCCCGATCCACTATCCTATAAGTTCCCGTTCATTCTTTAGGCATAAAATGCCCCAACAAAATCAAGTAAACACGTTTTTCTATGCATGATAAATGATTCAAACATATACTATCATTGATCATATAATATTTCTTATTCACACGCCATCACATAGCAGTATCACTGTATAATGCTCAAAAGCACCTTTAAAGTATTGTTGTACTATTCCCAATTATATTCACACAACCGCACATACAGTTGTCTAATACAACTAGTATCTATGATATTATATGACCGCCCACACAATCGACAATACCAAAGATCCACTCGGGTCCAGTACTTTAGTTTCACAAACGTCGGCCCTACAGTACAACTTGTTGTTTCTCTCAATCGCGTAGCAATATTATCGTATTTTCACAATCGTGTAACACTTCTGTTACGTTTTCAAATCGCATAAAGATTTTTCAACATGTTCTCAATCGCATAAAGATTTTAAAATATTTTCTCAATCGCGTAGCTAAAAATTACTATTTTTAAATCGCGTAAGAGTTTTTCTACATGTTTTCTGTAATACCCCGATTTTTCATTTTTCTTGAAATAAATGAGTTTTATAATATTTAAGATTTTTTGTGAATTTTTGAGAATTTTTAATTATTTTAAATATTTTAATATTATTTTGACATTTTACTATTATCTTGAAAACTGTATATCTGAATTTCATTTTTTCTGAAAATATGAGTTTTATAATTTTTATGATTTTTGTGAATTTTTGTAAAACATTCAGAGTTTTTGATTATTTTAGCATTATTTTGAGTTATGTGTGGGCCCGGAGTAGACCCGAGGCAGGTCCGGAAAAATAAAAATGTTTCCTGAATTAGAAAGTTTCGGACTATCAAGGTGGGATCGAGGGATCTTACTAAACCCGAAATCAGGAACAGTTGATAGGGATTTTCTATATCTGAGTTTTCTATTACCCATTGTGTAATAATAGCAGTAGCTGTTATCCATTGGGTAATATCTGTTAGAAAAATATCTTGCTGACTCAGCTGGTGACTCTGCACTACGATTCACCATAGATCTAGAAAATTCTATGATGACTCACCTAGTAAATATCTATGAATAAATATCTACCGGGGGAAAATATCTTAATAAAATATCTCAAGTGTAATCATGAAAGCTGAAAATATCTAAGTTAAATATCTTAAGAATCATGATGGCTCATCACTACATAGCTTTTGATTAACCAATAAGAGTAGGTCAAACATAGTGGCTGGACTTCGTTGTGAACCATTGGATGAAAAACTTGATGGAAAAGCCTTAGATCCTCACCGTTGATCTAATCAATGGTGTGAAAGCAATCTTGATAAAGAAGCTTATGATATTAACCTTAGATTTAATCAATGGTTAAGAGATGAAGATGATTTTAATGGTTAGGATTTAGTCAATAAAAATGACTAGATTGATTAGTTAAATAACTAGATAATCTAACTCAGTTACCCTAATAGTTTAATTAGTAACTAAATGAACTAATTTAGTTGCTAAATTACTAGAAGCTAGTTACTAAGTAAATATTTAATTATCTAGAAACATGACATAATCATGATCTATGCAATGACATAATAAAGTAATTAACTAGTTAGAATGTAACCAAATGGCTTAACTAAATTAATTTAATTGCAACTAGATGGTAAGCTAGGTAACTAATTAAATTAGCTTAAGTGCAACTAGAAAATAATTTAATTAAGATTTGGATTGTTTTCTCCTTGATTTCCATGATTGCCTAGGCTTTTCTAGGAGGTTCTTGATTCATCTTTCATGATCATTTAATGACAAATGGATGACACTAAGTGACACAGGTCATGTGCATGTGTGTGATAGCTTTCTATCTTGCTAAACAAATTCCTATCTCTCCATTCACTCACCTCACGGCTGCATACACTTAGGAAGGATTTATTTCATTTAATTTTCTTACATTTTGTAACACTTAAACCATTTTCTCTCTTCTCTCTCTTCCAATTTTCCAAGAACACCTAGAACAAACATCATTTTCTCTCTTCTTTGAAGCCATTCGGTCCCAACACCTAAATCCCATTTCTAGGCTTCAATAATCTTATACAACCTTAGATCTAGAACCTATACATAATCCTAAGATACATTGTAGTTAAGATCTTGGCCTAGTTCTATCATTTTCAACCTTGTTCTTCAAGTTAAAGATCAAAAAGCCCTTATTTTTCTTCTTGAGGAATTCGGCCAACCACCCAAGCACCACTTTCCAAGTTTTTTTAATTTCAACTAACCATATTTCTTGAATCCTTACCTTATTCTAAGACTTTTTGATGTTAAGACTTTGGTCTAAATCCATCATCTTCATGCATGAATCTTGGATTTTAAGTTCTAGAGTTTCAAGGTAAAAATCTTGAAACTTCACTTTTTATTTGATTTTTAGAATCCTGAGACCATGTTTGATCTATGGTCATCTTAATCAAACTTTAGATACTAATTTATATGTGTTTGTTGTGATTCTAAGATCCATTTGGTGGTGAAAGATTAATACAAAGAGGGTTTTACAAAGAGCTAGGAAGCATCAACCAGGTAAGAGAGATATTAACCTCATCGGCCATATGTGGCGGTGAAGGAATGGAATTGTTTGTGTTTGTGAGTGAAAAATCCATGTGAGGATTTATTCACTCGATTGTATAATTATTGGTTTGTGTTTGTTAGATTATATTATGTGATTATTTTATTGCTTTGATAAGTATGCATGATTTGTATATGTGTTTGATATGGTTATAGTTTTGATAATATACTTACCTATGTGAATTTGGAAGCATGATGATATTTGTGTGATTTTAAGATGTGAGTCACATGATGAGAAAATTTTGTATGAGGATTCCAAAGAGTCTAAAGGTACACGACCTCATTACTATCAAGAGGACTAAGGATTCTAAATCATTTTATAAATTGAGGATTAAATGATTTTATGATAAGAAATTCAATTAAGCAATTTTATAAGGATTGAAGGTGTTAAGAAATGATTTATATATGAATTTTGAAGGCTTGTATTGCCTTGGTTTTGTGGGACAAAGTGATTTCAAAGTAGAAATTTAATTGATTAAGTACAAGGATTAAAGAAATGGAAACAAAGTGTTTTGTCACTTGAAAAGTGGAATTTACGTATATGAATGGAAAAGAGAAGTTGAAAGTGTTTGAACCTCAATTTATTTTAAAGAGGATTGATTTAAGCTATAACATCCCAAGTAAAACTATGAAATACGATTTTATGGGAAACAGTAGAAATATTGATTTTTAGAGGGACTATATTGAAAATATTCTTTAAAAATGGACTTTATTAGAAATATTATTTAATGAGGACTATTTTAGAAATATTATTTGAAGAGAGGCTATTATGTAAATATTATTTTATGAAGAGGTGTTAATATATAAATATTATCGTATAGAAGGACTGATATGTAAATAATGAAAATAAGGTTAAATTTTTATAATAAATGAGAAAAATCTTATTTTGATTTAAAATAAGTTAGAAACATTGATTTAATTCAATGAAGTGGTGAATTTGTGGAATATATTGTAAAAAGGATTTCTTGAGTAAAAAATGTGGAAAAAGAAGTGAGAAGTTATATTATTTTGAGAAAACGTTGAAAAATCAATACGTGATTTGAAAATGCGACAAAAATGTTGCGCGAATGAGAAAATGTGAAAATATGATTACGCGATGAAAATACAATAAAGATACTAGTGGGCCAATGTGTGGACCCTGAATATGAGATGATGAATTTAAACTGAGAATGGTGCATTGTACATGCATTGGAAAGGTCTGATAGACTGGATAAGGCTAATTGCCTAGGAGAGAATACACCTCTTGAGTGGGTGCGATATGCGTAGCGTAAGTCACTTGTTGACCTTGGGGACATCGGGGTGCGGGTTGCCTATAATGGGCAGTTAGTAGCTCTTCTGTACCGTAGGTTTGACCGATGCAACACACCGATGATCCTGACCCAAGACACTATTCTTAATCAAGATTTGATAAAGACTGTCGTGTATGTGCTAGATGTGCAAATACATATGAGAATAGAGGCACGTGGTCTGAGGCATGTTGGTACAGATAGATCCTTTACGATCACTCTCTCCGACCTGAGTTTTAGCTCTATGAAGTAGGAAATTGAGTCTATGTGCACATGCATAATTATTGAGGATTGATATCAGTGTGATATTTAAACTGTTGAATATTTGGAAAATATTGAGAGCATTATCGTAATTATTATTTAAGATAATTGAGTTGTTGAACATTCGGATATTGTTGAGGGCATGATCGTAATTATTATTTATTACGTCTGTTGTGATGATAAATAATGTTGATGGCATAATTGTAATTATGGCATGATGTATCTCTATGATATATTATATATGTTTATCATTTCTTTGCTATTATATTGGTATGCAATGTAGGGGATCTCACCTCTTTGCTATTTTATTCTGTCTGTTTCTATTTTTATGCCTACGTTTATGAAGACGGCGATGGCTGCAAGGAGAGACCAGTTAGGTTTCTTTAGACTACAGTTTCTTGAAGGTGCTACTGTTTGGCGTGTTCATTGGGACACAGGACATATAGAGTATTGTGGTGACATTACTCTATCAGTAAGTAGGACTCGCCATGGGTCGTTACTTCATTTTATACGGTTGTTTATGAAGAGGTTATTTTACCTATTAGGGAGTTCTGGAATGAATTTCACTATACTCCTAGAGAGAACTTCGATATATCCTTGGGTCGAATTTATGTCGGTCGATACATTCTCAACTAGGGAATTTGTCTTCTGACAATGACTCATATCTTAAGTATTATGTTTTTAGGTATGTAAAAATAATGAATGTGTAGTTGTAATAAACTCTATTTAAATAAAAAGTATTTTATTCAGTTATTATATTTTGAGTTACTTTAATTTGATCAATTGATGTTTCCACGAAAAAAAAAAGTTAAAACCCATATTTAAATGATATTAAATATGTTATAACTTGGGTAATTAATAAAATATAAGAAGGTGTTTTGAAATGTGATACCCTTTGGAGGGGGTGTTCCATTTTTAATCACGTAAATTATTTCTAACATATTCTAAGCTCAAAATAATATTTTTCTTATTTATTATATAAATTTGATTTTTATTTCCATTATTTCCATAATAATCCTTCTTAAAATAATATTTTCAAGATATTCTCATTAAAATCAATATTTTCTATTGTTTCCCAGAAAATTGTATTTCTTTAATTTACTTGAGACATTACAGCTCAAAATTTCCTAATGCGCTTTAAAACTCAGAGGGTGAGGTATACGTTAACAAATTTCAAGTTTTAACTTTTATTTTAGTACATAACTTAATTAGGCCAATTTTAATTCTAAAAAGTCAATTGTTTTCATTTTAGATTCAAAAACTTACTAAATTGATTTCTTACCATTTAAACACCTAAGTCTACACTTAGTAAATAATTTTGAATCTTGAACATCGAAATGGCATGTTGGCCGAATTTCATATTATGCTTCATAAATCATATATAATTCTTTTCTAACACTTTATTCCTTATAAAAATACTTAATGAACTTTCTTGTCATAAAATCATTTAATCCTTGATTAGGAAAATAATTTAGAACACTTGGTTCCCTTGGTGTTGTTAAGGTCGTGTGCCTCTAGGTTCTTTGGAACCATCATACAATTTTCATCATGTGAATCACATCCTAAGTTACACATAAATTAACATGCTTTCCGAATCACACATGTAAGCATATTATTAAAACTATGAGCATACCAAACATATATATAAATCATGCATATTTATCAAAGCAATAAAACAATCACATATAATCTAACAAGCACAAAACAACAATCACACAATCGAGTGAATAAATCCTCACATGGATTTTTCACTCACAAATACAAATAATCCATTCCTTCACTGCCACATATGGTCAATGAGGTTAATCTCCCTCTTACCTGGTTTATGCTTCCTAGCTCCTTGTTTAATCCTCTTTTTATATCAGATTTTCACCACCAAGTAAATCTTAGAATCAAAACAAATACATACAAATTAGTATCTAAAGCTTGATTAAGATGACCATAGATCAAACATGATCTTGGGATTCTAAGAATCAAATAACAAATCAAGTTTCAAGATTTTTACCTTAAAACCTTAGAACTCAAATCCAAGATTCAAGCTTGAAGATCATGGAATTTGATCGTGATTATAGCATGAAAGTTACTTAGAATTAGGTTTAGGATCAAGTGATGTGTTTAGATGGAATTATGAGTGATTGGAAGGTAATATAGAGAGTGAGGCCGTGAGCTTCTTGGATAGACAAGGTATGAACTTTTTGATATTCAACTTGAAGAACAAGATTGAAGATGATAGAACTAGGCCAAGATTTCAACTACATAGTATCTTAGAATTGTGTAGAGATTCTAGATCTAAGGTTGTTTAGAATTATTGAAGATTGGAAGGCATTTCTATGGGTTTGGCCGTGAGCTATACAAGGAAGAAAGGATAAAAGCTTTTGTGTTCTTGGCTTGATATGATGATGAAGATGAATGAATTTTGAGAAGTTCTCAACATGAAAGTGTTTTAGATTGATGAGAGAATTCAAGATATGTAACTAGATAAAATTATGGAAGATTGGAGATAGGTTTTGATAGTGGTGGCCGAATCCTTCAAGAAATGGTGAGAATGGAGTATTTTGGTGTTTGTTCTTGGTGTTCTTGAAAGTGAAAGGAAAGATAATGGATTCTTGTCACCAAGTATGAGAAAACGAAGTGGAAAGTCCAATGTTGAAGTGTTATGGCCGTGGAGTAGCTTTGGAGAGAAGGTTCAAGCTTGTTCAACAAGAAAAAGCCTAAGCACATGGCTTCACATGGTTGCACATAGCCTTGGTCATCAAGTAGTCATCATTTGATCATAAAATGAATCTAGAACTTGGTAGAATGGCCTTATGGCCATGTGGTTCAATGGAGAAATGAAACTAGTTTGGTTTCATTCTAATTTCCTAGTTACACTTATACTAATTAGTTAGGGTACCTAGTTACATTCTAACCATTTAGTTACTTGATTAAGTCATTGCATATGTCAAGCTTTGTCACAATTTCTAGATGAATCTAGATCTTTTGTGTAGTTAGGGTTTTCTAAACATTTAGTAACTTAGTTAGTTCCATCTAGTTACTAATTAAGCTATTAGAGTAACTTAGTTAGTTTATCTAGTTACTTAGTAATTAGTCCAACCATTTTTGTTGACTTTTTAATAAACTATCATGATTATAATTGATTAGTCATTAATATATGTAATGATGGTTCATCATTACTCCTAAGATATTTAACTTAGATATTTTCAGCTTTCATGATTACTATTAAGATATTTAGCATAGATATTTTCTAATTAGAAATATCTTAGATATTTACACCTAGATATTTGTCTAAGATATTTTCTTGAGATATTTTTCGTTAGATATTTATTCCTAGATATTTATCCTTAGATATTTACCAGGTGAGTCATCATAGAATTTTCTAGAACAGTTGAGTCAGTATTCTACTACCTTCTAGAATATGGCGAGTCACCATTCTAGAATATGGTGAGTTATCGCTTCTAGAAAAAGAATGACAAGACAAGCTCAAAATATCTTGAAAGAGTAAGTAGTCAAATTGAATTTGTCTTCTAGCTTAAGTAGTAAATTTGAATTTCTCTTCAATTTGAGTATCCAATTTGCCTTCTTCATGTTTGCCATTAGTCCATCACTTTGAGTCATCGTCATCGAGATATTTTCTAGAATACGTTACCCAATGGACAACAACTACTACTATTATTACACAATGGGTAATAGAAAACTCAAATACAGAAAATCTCCGTCAACTGTTCCCAGTTTCGGGTTTAGTAAGATCCTCCGATCCTGCCTTGACAGTCCGAAACTTTCTGGTTCAGGAAAAAATTTTATTTTTCCAGGCCCGCCTTAAACACACATACAACTTAATATAATATTAAAATAATCACAACATCAGAAAATTTCATAAAAATTCTCAAAAATCATAAAAATTATAAAACTCATATATTTTTAGAAAAAACTAAATTCAGTTATACGGTTCAAAAATAATATTAAAATAATCAAAATAATATTAAAATATTTAAAATAATTAAAAATTCTTGAAAATTCACAAAAACTCATAAATATTATAAAACGTGTTTATTTCAAGAAAAATGAAAAATTGGGGTGTTACAACATTTTTGTCACTTGAGACAAAGTTGTATGTATATAAGTGGATGTATGTTTCTGCAAGGCTCTCCATAATGGTTTATTGATATAAATGTTATGGATTAGATTAATGTTTAAGTTAGAAGTAGCATAACTAATACTGTTTATACAAGTATATGATAGATATACTAGGATTCCAATATTAAGATGTTACAGTTTCAAAAGTAGAAACTGTGTATTTCATGTGACAAAGTGTTTACACTTTGATATGTGTTCACACTTGACTAATTTATGTCTTCATTGTAACATCCTAATACCGGTAACCTAGTATATCTAACAGATACCTGGATAAGCAGTATTAGCTTTGCTACTTATAACTTAACATCAAACTAACCCATAACATTTATACAAATCATTATGGAGAACCATTACTAAAAATTCATACATATATACATCATACCTCAAAAGGGGCAATTTGTTACATATACAAATTTAAACAAAAACTCAAAGCAAATATAAATAAATATATAAGCTTTGTCTACTACAATATAAAAACTACACTCGTCTTCATACTTCTTCTTTCCTTTAGAAGAGCTTCCACCTGAATTTACATGGCAATACACGGGGTGAGAATTCATAATCCTCAGTATAAGTATTCCAAAACTAGAGTTTAATCATTAACAATAAGTAAACCAAACTATAAACATAAGATTATGCTTACAACAGATAAATGAGCCACTACTCAATACTATTAGAATATACATACAAACTCTATGGAACATTCTCAAAGCAAGCTACAATCTTAACTCACATTACAACAAACAATGATATTGAACAACCGCCTATACAATTATGAAATACCATCAAGCAAGACAACCACCCATACAGTTACTGACAAATGCAATGCTTGTTATGTTGAATGCTTATGCATACAAGATGTCCTAATAATATGATTATGCAATGTTAATGCATATTTTAGTTTTAGAAAACATATGATACTTGCTTAATTCTTAGGAACCCTAGGAATGGCAAAAAAGCCCTGATACTACTTAGTAATAAGTGGATTCATTCCCCTCACTGCAGTAAGAGTACTATTACCACCTCTATATGGTAACCCTGACCTTGATAGCATTGCCTGCTACAAGAGGTTACAATACATAGGAAATAAGAAATAGCAAGTTTGAAAACTAAATATGCAAAGTGATTATTAAAACACTTACACACTCATCTCAAGGTTCATAACAACTAGTGAAAAGCAACACTAGAAACTTAATACTTTACCTCCACTTATCACATAAGCAGTAAAACTCATGTTGTTGGGAATTGCGGATACATCACGCAACAGAAAAACAAAAATTCCCACCAAGGATCCATGCGTAAAAAGACCATAATCTATGTTTTTGAGTTTACCTTTTAAAGCGAGTTGAAAAATAAACGACGTGAATCACTAACGCCATAACAGCGATGATGTCTCAGCGGTATCCACAAGAACACACTCCAGAACATCCAATGTCCGCAAACAGCAGTCTCACTTCTCTAACACAGTGCTAGCCGCGAAGAGAAGAGAAACCTGTCATTCTTCTCACTCACTGTTTCTGTAGGTGCGACTAGGGTTCTGTTATGCATGTCTTGACAGCACCCTTAGCAGTGTTATTTATAATAGTTGCTTCCTAAAGTGAGTGAGAGCAGCAGCAAGTAAGCTGTGCAACCCTAGACTTATCTGTTATGAGTTTGACCCATGATTGAATCCCAGTCCAACTTGGATCCTTATTGCTCCAATTTAGTTTGCTTTATATGTGTGACCCTGCACATTCTCATAATGTTGGCAGTAATATTAAAATCTCATTTTAATATTACAAGCAGTGAGCGGTATCTAGCAACACATCACTGCTACTAAAGTAATGAGAATGTTAGTGATTTGACATAACATTTCCATGACCAATATTTCTGTGTAGTTTAGTCCTTTTGTCAAGATATCTAGATTGAACACAAGGCATGGAATACGTCACCCTTGTATAGTTCAATCCTTCGTTTCCTGATACTCGAGTAGACTTTGTAACAACAAATGAGATCAATATCTCATATTGACTCATTTGAGCATGGCCATGCATTTCGCAGTCTCACTTAATCAGGGGCCTGAAGATAATGCTCCAGTTATGTAGGAGTGATAAATATCATCTAGGTCACTCACATCCCTCTGCATGATTTGTGGTATGTCTAATAACCAACTTCATAATGACCTTGTTACAGATGATAGTTGATGGCATTAAAATAAATTACTCCTCATGTAGGAATCATAGTGATTTCAGGTCAAAGGACCACATACACCATTGTCACTATGAGAATCGCTTATGACACTCACGTAATGATCCATGTAGCATTTTCATGGTGGGTCAGTCTAGTACATCATTACTCTAATATGTACCCATGTGAAGACTTGATATCTCATATCCATGACCCGTGAGATGTGGTCATCACTCTACGCACATACAAGTCTCAATGCATTATTGTTGTCCTAATTAACAATAATAGCTAACTAGGGACATTTAGGAATGGTATTCTAATTTTATCCAATAGGATCTCATGATCAAGTCAACTACTTGATGTCCTATGGCATCAAACTTACTATTCTAAGGACTTTATTATGTTTATCTTAAATAACACAATATATGAAATGCATTATATATTAAAAATAGCATAATACAATATATGTAAGTATTGTCAAAATATATCGGCCTCTAGGGCATACACCAACAATGTCCCACTTGCACTAGAGCCAATCAGGCATATGTCTAATACCCAAAGATCTAGTATGACCTTCATGTTTTTACTGCGCAAGAGGCTTTATTAGTGGATCATCAATGTTATCATTTGTTGATACTTTGCATATCTTCACATCTCCTTTATCGATGGTCTCTCGAATGAGATAGAAGCGCCTAAGTATATGTTTGGATCGCTGGTGAGATCTAGGCTCCTTAGCTTGTGCAATGGCTCCATTATTATCACAATAGAGGTCCACTGGGTCCACAATGATAGGAATTACACTAAGCTCAATAATGAAATACTTGATCCAAATGACCTCCTTTACTGCATTAGAGGCAGCAGTGTACTTAGCCTCTGTGGTAGAATCGGCGACTGTCTCTTGCTTTGAACTCTTCCAGCTCACAGCCCCACCATTTAGGCAAAAAACATAACCCAATTGTTATCTGGAGTCATCCTTATCGATTTCGAAGCTAACATCAGTGTAACCCTTTACAACTAGTTCTTCCTCGGCTCCATATTCCAAGAACGAATCCTTAGTCCTTCTCAAGTACTTAGGGATATTCTTGACAGTAGTCTAGTGACTCTCACCGGGATCAGACTGGTACCTGCTCATCATGCTCAAAGCATATGAGAAGTCTGGTCGAGTACATTAAATGGCATACATCATAAATCCAATTACAGATGCATGTGGAATCTTGCTCCTGCGATCCCTCTCATCCTAGGTAAGGATTAAGCCTTAGATAGCTTACACCATGTGACATAAGCAAGAGTCCTTTCTTGGATTCACGCATGTTAAACTATCTTAACACTTTGTCTATGTATGTACTCTGACTTAAGCAAAGCAATCTCTGTGATCTATCTCTATAGATCCTGTTACCTAACATATAGGTGCCTTCACCCAAGTCCTTCACAAAAAAGCAGTTCCCTAACCAAGTCTTTACAAACTATAGGATAGGGATGTCATTTTTTATGAATAGTACCTCATCTACATACAACACCAGAAAGAAAATTGTGCTCTCACTAACCTTCGTTTAGAGATAAGATTCTTCTTCATTGTTAATGAAACCAAATTATTTTATTATATCATCAAAATGAAGATTCCAGCTTCTGGAAGCTTGCTTCAATCCATAAATAGATCGTTGCAACTTGCACACCTTTCCAGCATCTTGTGGAGGGGTAAAACCCTCAGGTTGTGTCATGTACACATCCTCGAGAAGATTTCCATTAAGGAAAGCAGTTTTGACATCCATTTACCAGATTTCATAATCGTGGTATACTACAATATCAAGCAAGATCCGAACGGATTTAAGCATCGTAATTGGGAAAAAAATCACATCATAGTCTACACCATGAATTTGCTTGAAACCCTTAGCCACCAATTGCGCCTTAAAGGCATGCACGTTACCATCTACATCAGTTTTCTTCTTGAAAATTCACTTGCACCCAATGGGTTTTACCTCTTTAGATGGGTCAACCAAGGTCTATACTTGGTTGGCATACATGGATTCCATTTCAGATCTCATGGTCTCAAGCCATTTCTTAAATTCTGGGCCCATAATGGCTTCCTGGTAAGTTACAGGCTTATCTTGATCCATGAGCAATATGCTATCTTGCTAGGTCATGAGAAATCCATATCTCTTTGGTTGATGACGTATCCTGTTAGACCTACACAGGTCTTGTGCTACTAGAGCAGGTTGTTGTTCCACAAAATTTTGTGGAGGCTGCTCTATTTCCACCATCGTTTTATTACTACTTTGTGAACCTTAAATTTCTTCAAGTTCTATTTTTCTCCCACTAGTTCCTTTGAAGATAAACTCCCTTTCTAGAAACACAGCAGTTCGTGCGACGAACACTTTGCCCTCAGTAAGATTATAGAAATAGTATCCCTTGATTTTCTTAGGATAACCCACAAAGAAGCATTTATCTAATTTGGGTCCAAGTTTATCAAAAACTTGATGTTTCACATAAGCTTCGCAAACCCAAATTTTTATGAAAGACATACTGGGTCGTCTCCCAATCCATATCTCATATAGTGTCTTTTGAACCATCTTAGATGGAACACGACTAAGTGTGAAAGCTGCTGTTAATAGAGCATGTCCCCAAAAGGAGCCTGGAAGGTCTGCATGACTCATCATGGATTGGACCATATCAAATAGGGTCTGATTCCTCCTTTCAGAAACACCATTCCATTGTGGTGTTCTTGGAGGAGTGAGTTGAGATATTATCCTACACTCTTTCAGATGATCATTAAATTATTGGTTTATGTATTCACCACCTCGATCTGATTGAAGGACTTTAATACTCTTGCCAAGTTAGTTTTGTACTTCATTCTTGAACTCATTGAACTTTTCAAAGGATTCTGATTTATGCTTCATAAGATATATAAATTCATATCTACTGAAATCATCCGTAAATGTAATGAAGTACTGAAAATCACCTCTAGCCAGTGTGTTTAGGGGTCCACATACATTACTATGTATAAGGCCCAAAAGATCACTAGTCCTTTCACCTTGTCCAGTGAATGGGGCTTTTGTCATCTTCCCCAATAAATAATACTCACATATCTCATATGATTCAAAATCAAATGAGTCCAAGAATCCATCTGTATGGAGTTTGGAGATGTATTTTTCATTTATATAGCCCAAACAACAATGTCAGAGATAAGATGGGTTCATATCATTTGACTTGGACCTCTTTGTATTTATGTTATAGACAGGCGTTTTAAGATTGAGGACATAAAAGCCATTACTCAATTGTACACTACCATAAAAAATATCATTTAGATAAATAGAACAACTATTGTCTTTTATAATAAATGCAAAGCCTTTCTTGTCCAAACATGAAATAGAAATGATTTTCCTACTAATAGCAGGCACAAAAGAACAATTCTCCAACTCAATTACAAGCCTAGTGGGCAAAGATGAAAGATAAGTCCCTACAGCTAAAATAATAACCTTTGCTCCATTTTTAACTCGTAGGTCAACTTCATCCTTAGTCAATGGTCTACTCCTTTTGAGATCCTACACATTCACACAAATATGAGACCCACATACAGTATCTAATACCCATGATGTAGAAGTAGATAAATTGACTTCTATAACAAAAATACCTGAAGTGGATGTCTCACTTCCCTTCTTCTTCTTAAGCTCTTCTAAGTATTTGGTGTAGTTCCTCTTCTAATGTCCGGTTTGACCACAGTGGAAGTACACACCTTCCTTGGCCACTCTACCCATTGGTTTCAAGCCAGAAGTGCTGGGCTTGGAATTATCCTTGCCCTTGCCCTTCCACTTGTCCTTAGGTTTCTTTTGCTATTTCTTGCCCTTATTCTTTTAGACCATCATAATGGCCTTTCCTTTGCCTTTATTTATGTTCTGCTCAGCAGTTCTCAACATGTTTAGTAGCTCTGGAAGTGATTTGTCAATTTCATTCATATTGTAGTTCATGATGAATTGAGTAAAACTCTTTGGCAACGATTGCAGGACTAAGTCAGTGGCCAACTCTTGGCCCAATGGGAAACTAAGTCTTTCTAGGTTTTCAATGTACCTAATCATCTTGAGTACATGAGCACCAACAAGGCTTCCTTCTACTAGCTTACACAGAAATAGTGCTTTTGAGACCTTGTATCTCTCATGCCTAGCCTGCTCTTCATAGAGCTTTTTGAGGTGTACGATCATATCGTAGGTATCCATTTTCTCATGTTGCTTCTAAAGCTTAGAGTTTATGGTGGCTAGCATTAGACATCCAACGTCCAAGGCGTCATCTTGATGTTTCTTATAAGCATCATTTTTAGCTCTAAGGGCATTTGTAGTAGGTGGCTCAGGAATAGGTTGTTCTAGAACATACAACTTTTTCTCTTGTTTGAGGACAATCCTCAAATTCCTGTACCAGTCTAGAAAATTCATTCCAAAAAACTTCTCCTTGTCAAGGACGAATCACAATGATAAGTTACTCGAAGTGTTTGTCGCCATGGTAATCTATAAATAGAAATATGCAAAATATAAGTATCATGTCTTAAACATATTTAACGAGGTCTTTAATTAAATATATCTCCCACTATTTTATTCAAATTAATGATCCTCAGCATTGACTTGAAAAATCCCATTGCAAAATTTCCTAGTGGGTCAAAATCCATATTTCACCTAGCTTTGAGTCAGCTTTGGTTAATCACTCAAAATTCGGCTATTTAGGTAGGAAACACTTTCCAATTACATCACATATAACTCTTGGATAGTTAGGTGAATAACACTTATTCTAACTCTTGAAATGGCCTAGTTAAGTTAGACCCAATGGTTGACAGTTAGATATTACCTTTATCCCATCGCGTCTTACTAATATAGATAAAGGCATCTTACTTTGGTAGACTTACACTTAATCGATACTAGTCTTGACGAGTGTTACGTATTGGAAGACATCACATAATGACTTAATATTTGCTTTGAGAGAATTTTATAATTATTATTAGATCTCACCATTTATTGAACTGTTTAACATACCAGAAATATCATTCATGCATCTCATACATATTAAGCATGTAATAAATGTGACATGGTTATGGCCCCTTGACGAGCGCCGAACTCAATCAAAATAAAACCTTGTTGTACCTATGGCTTATAGCATAGGAGTTAACACTGGATCATCTCTCAAGGATCTTAGTTTGTAAATTAATCAGATCAAGCCAAAATTGGGAGAGGAGGATTTGAGTTACAGAATATGTAATAGTAGAATTAAGGAAAGAACAATCAATTAAAAAGCGTAATCAATCCAGAAATCTATCCGAAATTTAGTGGATTCTATCATAGATCACTAATCAAACATTTAGATTACATTTGAATGATTAACTTGGATTTAACTGAGACCTCAGTATTAAATCCAGAATTGTCACTAGACAATCATCTAGAATTCAATTAACAATTGATTCACAAATTCACAATCGCATAATTCATGTTTTTATGTTAATTTCAACATCCAAATTCAATCAACCTAAGCACTAATCAGCACTTAACTTCTAATTTCATGATTAAACCAGATTCATCAACCTAAATTTAATCACAATTCGGAAACCCAAATCAAGAACCAATCAGATCAAGATCAAGATCAAGATAAAAAGAAGAGGAAGAAGAAGAATCCAAATACAATCACAAAAATGAAATTAGAGCAAGATCTCAAGAATTCAAACTGAAATTTCTTCAAGAATCCCAAATTGATTATAAAGTGTTTAGCCCTCCATCAGAAGAGGAAAACCCATAAACGAAAATCTAGAGAGAAGGGAGAAGAGAGAAGAGAGAGGAGAATTCTAGAGAGAAAGGAGAAAAGTATGGAATAAAAATTGATTTTCGAACTCTCCTCTCTCCCACTATAAACTACCCCTAAATTGGCCTCTAGTGTCTCCTTGCACTTCCCAAACATAGCTGGGCCTTCTAGGAATGCAATGGCTGAAGTTTCATCTGAATTAGACTTGAATTGACCAAGTTATGCTCACTTTAGTGCCATATGCTCCTCAAACCCGAGTTTGAACTTCCAGGCCTAATAGGCCCACTAGACATCTGATTGAGACTTTGAGCTCTTCATCAAAGTTATAGATCTTCCTCTTAGCTTTCCTACAAGGTAAAATTCATAATTTTTAGATATCTAGAACTCAAGTTATGGCTGGAATACAGAAACAACATCAAAGCTCAATAATGCTGAAAAAATTCAATTAAGTCCAAATTTAAGCCCAACTTTTAAAACATGTCCAAGGTCAAACAATTAAGTACATGAAGAGTGTAAAACACTAAAAATGAGGGCTTATTAATATGTAAAATATGTGATTATCAAAATCCCCCACACTTAACTTTTTTGCACTCCTGGGCAAAACACAAGAGACCAAAACCAGGGAATAAAGAAAAGCAAATGCAAGAATGCAAGAAAAGTAAAAACTCAAAAACTAAAAACTCTAAAAGACTTAAATTCCAATGAAATTCAAGAATGCAAAAGCCTACAAGCAAGAGGAGCAATAGAAGATTCAAGAGAATAAAACACTCATGAATTAAAATTTCTTCACATCTCAAACTAACAAGCAAGGTAGCTTCAACTTGAAAAGCATGAATCAAGAATGATAGATCCTCACAAGATACACTCTCAATCCCTCAAGTGTTTACAAGGTAAGTATTTCACTCAATTCAACTCATGAACAATTACACTACCATAAGCTTGCTTATCTTCTACTTCTCCACTACTCAAAACACATGCAGGCAAAAATCAAGAGGACTTTATTCAAGGTTGTAATGGGGCCAAGGTAAGGGAAGGAAACAATATGGATATGGCAAAATAAATACCAAAGAGAATGAAAGACCATTGTGAAGGAACTTAAGTGACAAGTAACAAACATGAAATTTTATCCCCCACCTCCAAATAAAGCACATTCTCTTTACAAATTTCCTTTTCTTCTCTTAATTTTTTTTCTTTTCACAACCTTTCTTGAATTTATTCTTTTTCTTTTCTTTTTCTTTCTTTTTTTAATCATTTTTTTGGCTTTTTATTTCTTTTTCTTAATTCTATTTTTTTCATTTTTTTTAATTTCACCAAACATCTTGCACATTGCACATCAAAGTACACAACCCCCACACTTGAACTTCTACCCACAAGCCAAAAGAGCTCCTCCAATGAAAATGAACCAATGCTCTCCTATTCCCTAAGGTAAAGTTAAAAACATAATTTTTCACATAAGGCACAAAATGAGCTAAAACAGAGCATAGGCAAGTAGGCTCAAGGGGGTTAAACAAGGGAAAATGATGCAAGGTTGACTATTTGGCCAAAGTAGTTAATCAAGAAAGAATGCATCAATCATGTTCATGCATGAAAATGAAAAATATAGCCTCAAAAAGAATCAAAGCAAGTTCAAGAGTGATCAAATGACATGAATGAAAATCACACAAGAAAGAAGAGAATGGTGCAAATGTTAAATCCACTAATAGGTTCAAAATCTCACAAGATATGCATCTATCAAACTTGATCCACTAATTCAAACATTCACCACCAAGCATATCAAATTCAAGAAGAAAGAAAAATTTATTCAATCATGTTATGAACCTTGAATTCTAATTGTCTCAAACTTTTCAACTTTACAAACCTCAAAATATCATTGGAAAGCAACTCAAAACGCACTTGTGTGAAAATAGAATTAAAAGCAGAAAATAAAAAAATAGAAAAATAACACAAAATACAAAAACAGAAAACGAAAAATAGAAAATGAAAATAGAAAATAGCAAAACAAAGATTACAAAAATATAAAACAAAAATAGAAAAACAAAAATAGCAGATTTTGTATGACAAAGAATAAGAAAACATTAGAAATAGAAAATAGAAAACAATGAGAAATTGAAAAAATAGCAAAAATAGAAAATTATGCGAAGAAACAAGAAAAACAGAAATAGTAGAAAAATAGAAACACAACAAAAACATAAACAGAAAATAGAAATAGTAATGACAGCAGAATAGAATGCTAAAATTCCTCCCCCCGCTTAAATTTCTTATTGTCCTCAATGTGAACACAAAGCAAAAGACAAGTAGGCAAGTGAAATAAAAGAGTAAGGGAGGAAAACACCCTCATCAAGGTGGAAAGATTTGCACTTAGGGAAATGTGGGCTTGTCCAAGGAGAGCTTCTCCACAAGTGCGGAGTTCGTGGGGCTCTTAAGAAAGGGCTTAAGACGGTGCCCATTAACCTTGAAATTCTTGTTGATAACTTCATTTGAAATCTCCACTGCACCATAAGGAAAGATGTTAGTGACAACAAAAGGACCATCCCACTTGGAACGGAGCTTACCGGGCATGAGTTTAAGGCGAGAGTTGAACAAAAGCACTTTTTGGCTAATGGAGAACTCCTTTCGGGAAATCATCTTGTCATGGAAATGCTTAGTCTTTTCCTTATAGATCTTGGAATTCTTATAAGCCTCCAAACGAAGTTCCTCAAGTTGTTGCAATTGAAGCTTCCTCTCTGAACTCGCTTGGTCAAAAGCTAAGTTGCAACTCTTCACTACCCAGTATGCATGATGCTCTATCTCTACTGGAAGGTGGCAGCTTTTACCAAAGATAACCCTAAAGGGAGACATCCCTATAGGCGTCATGTAAATAGTACGATGAGCCCAAAGAGCATCTCCTAACCAGAGGCTCCAATCCTTCCTATTCGGCTGCACCATCTTCTCCAAAATCTACTTTATCTCTCGATTAGAAACCTCAGCCAGCCTGTTAGTTTGGGGATGATATGTTGTAGACACTCTATGCACGACCCCATACTTCCGAAACAAGGCCTCCATAGTCCGGTTACAAAAATGAGTCCCCTGGTCACTAATGATAGCTCGAGGCACTCCAAACCTGCAAAATATGTTAGACCGGACAAAATCCTTAATAACTCGAGCATCATTATGTTGCCAAGTGGCTTCCAGTACTTAAGAGGGGGTGAATTGAGTATAAAACTTTTTGCAAAACCTCTCTGTAAAGTAAAAACAAATATTAAAACTTAATAAATAAATGCACAGAAAGAATGAGAAGAAGAAAAGAAACAATAAGGACAGTAGAAAATAAATGTGCAGTAAATTAAAATTGCATAAAATAAAGAGATTGAGAAGAGAGAAGTAAGCACAGTATTTAACCTGGTTCGACCACTAACCCACTTGTGGTCAACGTCCAGTCCTCGAAACAAAAGCCGAGATTTTTCACTATATATACAAGCTTCAATAGGTGCTTGCAACCGTTACATAAAAGAGCACTTTTCACACACAGGGAAACTCTACCCTTGTGCTAAAGTCTCAGCCTGCAGGGATACCTCACCCTTATACAAACCTTGAGGAATACCTCACCCTCGATACAGGATAGCAGAAAGTAGATAAAAAGAAACTCTTACTCAGAGCAAATTATACAAATTGAAGCACTATAGAGCTCTCTAAGAATATCTCAGAATTTTACTAAAGAGCACAGAAAAAAAGAGAGAATTATGTAAACAGTATTTTAGCACAAGCAAAAATAATTTCAAAAAATTCGTGTATTTCAGACGTGAGTCAAGGTCTCTATTTAAAGAGCCTTTGAGCAGAAATAACCGTTTGAGGAAATTAATGTGATAATAAATGCAAATCCATTTACGTATAAATTTAAAAGCCAAAACAGAGACTCATGGGTTATTCGAATACCATTATGAAGTATTCGAATACCACTGATGTCAGTTCTCAGAAAACAATTCAGAAACAGGTTATTCGAATACCATTAGGGTGTATTCGAATACCACTGTTTTTCATTTTCTCATAAAACATTTCAGAGGTAGGTTATTCGAATACCACAAGGAGGTATTCAAATACCACTGATTGAAACACATTTTTAAAAGCATTTTTTAGAGGGATTGTATTCGAATACCTTCAAGGTTATTCGAATACCTCTGTTCCAAGACATTCAAAAACACTTTTTAGAAAACAGATTAGGTGATTTCTAAACTTTTATAAACTCTTTGATTTTCAAAGCTATTTTGAAACTTTAATTTAGTTTGTAAGAAAACATGTTCTTAGATGTTTTAAGTCAAACACTAAGATATCCTATAAGAGCTCTGTACAAGAAAGATCCTAAGTCCTAACGCTAATCTTGATCTTGGACTCGGTCTTCTCATCATCTCCATGTTTGTTATCATCAAAACTCATCATCTCATTATCGCATGGTAATCACATTCTCCCCCTTTTTGATGATGACAAACTATCACTGAGAAAAGCATTAGTTCATATAAATTGGAATTCAAAAAGATAGGAGACTTACTATCAGAGGTAATTTAATATCAAAACAAGCACATTCTCCCCCTTTCTTTTGGAGTCCAAGAGCCAGTATTAATCCTGTTTTTTTCTCAAATAAGATTGATTATTTTTCTCCCCCTTTTGACATGATCAAAAAGGATGCATGAATTCAATAAAGTACTTCTTTAAATATGCATGTGATAAACAATAAACAAATGTAATTTACAACAGATTGATTAAAAGTACTCATTGCATTAAATATAGTTGGCCAAGTACTCATATACAATTTTTATCCAAAAATAGCCAATACAATAAACAGAAAACATCCAAAAACTGGAAAGCAAACAGCAAATCCTAAGACGAAGCAGGTCCTAGAAATAGGCATCTAGTGGCAGAGGAGGAGAGCTTGGTTCGTTGCTAGACAGCAGAGCTCGAAGTGCAGCCTGTTCACGCTCAACATTAGCTATTCTGTCAAACAGAATAGTGAAGGTGTTCTCCATGTAAGCTCTGTTATCCAACAGAGAAGCCAGGATTTGCTCATTTGTTACAGGAGCAGGAGCAGGGATATCAGCAGCAGCAATAGGGGCAGCAGGATCGCCTTAAGGGTCGTCCTCATCATCATCAACTTCCACTAGGAACACCCAGCCTTCATCAGTCTTGATCATCTTCATTTTATTAAGGGTAAAGGACCCAAACACATGATGATGGGTTAGCGAAGTCGCTCACTCGGTTTCCAGAATATATGGATACTTGCTTAGGAAGGCGGTAATGATCACTCCATAGGGAAGCTCAGACCGCTCTTTACCTTTTGCCCTCATCATGTGCTTCATAATGAAGATGGGCCAGTTAATCTGATGGCCTTGCTTTAGAATCCACAGCATGAACATATCATCTTCACTCAAGTAGGCGTAGTTCCCACCTCTAGGGGCTAGGATGTGAGCAAAAGCATAATGTAGGAGCCTGTCTTGGCTCTTCATCATGCCTCCTTTGACTCCCTTTTGAGTCGAAGGTAATGCCAACCCAGGTCTTAGAACATCTTCAATTGCTCTATTTTTGTTGAAGAGCTGAAGAAGCGAGTCTTCGTCAACGTTACGGCCAGCTGACTGCAAGCCAAACATTTTAACCCAATCATTAGATGCGATCACGATGTTTTGGTCGCAGACACTGGAATGCAGCTCCTAACCTTCAATCTTCAAGTTGCAATAGAACATCTTGACCAGGTCGGGATACAGAGCAACTGAGTAAGAGCAGAAGTGAAGCATGCCTTGGTGATTTAACCGGTTCAGAAAGTCAAAATCACCTTCTCTTTCGAAGAACCCCAAGTCGAGGTACTTCGGTTGCACCAGGTTACGCTCTCGAAAGTGGGTAATGAAGCACCCAAGCTTTTGCTCATTGGAGGAAAGCCTGTGAAGGTCCAGCGGGTTGTTGCATGGAGCCGTCTTTGTACGAGGACGCTTAGGGCGAGAAGAAGATAAAGCCATAGATGGAAAAAAAATGGAGGAGATGGAACGAAGAGAAGGGGGAACGATGAGGAACGAGAGAAAAAAAAGTGTTTATGGAGAGAAGAGGGAAACCAGAGGGTTTAAAAACGGAGAGTAACGTATTCGGATGCGAAGGGGGGGTATATAAAGAATACCCAAGGTCTATTCGAATACCATGAGATGTATTCGAATAGAACCGTTGAGAAAGGCCAAGGGACGCACCTTTCTGACAGAAGGTATTCTAGTGTGTGAAATCCGCAAGTGTACGGTTTCATCATCAAGTAATAAAAAGATCGAATTCACAGGGACTGTGTCTATGAATACCAATTAATTAATTAATTCAATTAAATTAAACAAAAGGGAATATAATTGTTGATTAAGAAGAACGTAATAACAAAGTAATTAAATAATTAAAAATTAAAGTGTAAAATTTAGAATAAAAAAAGTAAGTTATCAAGAAATGGTTTTTCAGATTCAAGAAAGTTTCCAAGATTGGGGTACCACAATGATACAAGACAAATCCTAATTGACAACCCTTTTATTAAATCTGAAATTCAATTGAAGGTAAATTAGCCTAAATTAGTTAATGTTCTTTCTCAAGATACAAGATCCATGCCCAATTAAACCAATTCCTACTCTCGTGGTAATTGAATTTAAATTGAACCCATTACGCTTTATGGTAATTCATTAAATCCTCGAAAGGCTAAAACTACTCTCGTGATTTAGACCTTAAGTTCAATTCTTATGGTTCCAACACCTAGGTTCACCTCTCAGTACGTCCTTAAATGTCTATGAGATGCAAATAAGTGGCCAGCAAGTTCACATGAATAAGAGCAATAAGGATTGAATCAATGAACATTCAAGATTAATAAAATGGGAAACAAAGTCAATTAATCATTATCAAAGTATCAAAGGGCATTGCCCAATCCTAGAAACAAAAGAAACTACTCAGACATGGAGAACAAGGAACAAGAAAACATATTCATAAATAGTCAAACCCGTAATCTAAGAGAGAAGAGGGAAGAAAGATCAAGAACCAAAGCCTCCAATGTGCCTTCTTGAAAACCAAATTATAGAACCCCTCAATTGTACTCAGAACATCTATTTATAACTAGGGTTTTAATTGGCTAAAAGGACCCCAAAAGAAATAAAAATAAAAACCTAAAAACTGTTGTGCACTGCGATCCACGGCTGTGGATCATTCTGTCAACAAGCCACTTTGGGTCATTTGAGTTCCACGGCCGTGGATGGTTCCACGGCCCGGCCGTGGAACTCTCTGGAAATTTTCTTCTTATTCTTCAAGTTGCCCCTCGATCCATGGCATGGTTTGATCCACGGGCAGGCCGTGGATCCCTTTAGAATGGCCTTTTTGTACCTTTTTGCTATCCATTAAGCTCCAACTTCAAATATGCAAGCATTCCATTCAATCCAAGGCCAATTCAATTAATCCTGCACAAGAACACCAAAAACACAGCAGTTATCCGAACTAAGGGAAAAACAAACCAAAAAGGGAAACTAAAATGCCTAAAATGCTCAAGAATGCATGCAAAACAAGAACAAAACATGATCTTGTTTCACACACATCAAATCCTCCCAAGCTTAAGACTTTGCTTGTCCCCAAGCAATAACTAATGTCAAACCAAGATGTGGGATCAGGAGACAATAAAGAATAAGGAACTCGAGAAAATAATATCCAAGCAATAGGCTAAGGCAAACCAAGAATCTGAGAAGTAATCAAAATCAAGTCCAATTAGAGGCTAAGTTCTCAGAAATCATGCATCCTCACTGATTAAATTAAGTTCACTCCACTAACCACACTCAAAGTGTTTAAGGGTGAAAACCATACGCTCAAAATCCCTCAAAGAAAATGCACTTCCATATGCTTGATAAGAAACCAAATTTTCACTAATAATCAGCATGCATGCAAGAATCAAAAGGTCTTTCAAGGGTTGTAATGGGGCCATGGGAATTATGTTAGGTAAGGTAGAGAAAGGAAGGTATGCACAAAGGGCTCATCAAAATTTTCAATAAGCACAAGAAATCCAATAGAATATAAATAGAGTAAAGGTATTTTTTTCAAAAAGGATCATAACTCCACATTTCAAAGAATTTTCTTCCTTACTTTTCCTTCTCCACTTTCTCCTCTTTTTCAAGCTTTCGTCTCATGATGTTTCTTTTATTTTCCTTTCCCTTTTTTTTGGGAAAGAGAAAGAGAAAGCTCAAATATATATAATTCCCAACACAACTTTTAAATAACTTTCAAACCCAATTCGCTCCATTTAATATTCTAAATGATTACCAACAATGTTTTAGCATAAGTATCAAGAAAAACAATTATGCAATAGGCTCAAAATGGGCAACTAGAGGATGAAAGTGTAATAATTTTAGAATGCCAGAAAAATACCTAAGATGCCTTAATCACATTCAAGCATGCAACCAAAAATTTTGCCTCAAAATGGTTTCAAATCAAGTTCTAGAGCACAAGATCAATGAGGAATATCACTCAACACAAAGAATGGGAACAAAAATAATACAGTGCATAAGTCCCATATAAGCTCAAAACTCACATTTAGAGGTTTAAAAATTCAATGAGAAGCACAAATTCAGAGAACATTATGCTAATTATCAACTATCAAAAGATCACCTCTACTAGCAATTAAAACAATGCCTGTTGCCTACCACATGAATCAACAAATTGGGTTCCAAATCAATATCATCTCAAAATCCTCAAAAGAGAGGAGCACAAGTTCAACCAAAAACCCAAGGGATATGATGGTATGAAGAATACAACATGAAGATGCAATGCAAAACAAGACATAAGAATGCATGAGACTCTAAATGAAAATACCAACTATCTAAAATGAAAATGAAAATATCCAAAAAAAATAGCGCCGTTGCCGGGGAAACAACATCAAGTTTTGTTCTTGTTTTGCATGCGTTCTTGAGCATTTTAGGCATTTTAGTTTCCCTTTTTGGTTTGTTTTTCTCTTAGTTCAGATAACTGCAGTGTTTTTGGTGTTCTTGTGCAGGATTAATTGAATTGGCCTTGGATTGAATGGAATGCTCGCATGTTTGAAGTTGGAGCTTAATGGATAGCAAAAAGATGCAAAAAGGTCATTCCAGAGGAATCCACGACCTGCCCGTGGATCAAACCACGGCCATGGATCGAGGGGCAACTTGAAGAAGAATTAGAAATTTTCCAAAGAGTTCCACGGCCTGGCCGTGGAACCATCCATGGCTGTGGAACTCAAATGACCTAGAGTGGCTTGTTGACAGAATGATCCACAGCCTGGCCGTGGAATGATCCATGGCCGTGGATCGCAGTGCGCAGTAATTTTTAAGTTTTTATTTTTATTTCTTTTAGGGGCCTTTTAGCCAATTAAAACCTTAGGTTATAAATAGATGTTCTAAGTACAATTGAGGGGTTCTATAATTTGATTTTCAAGAAGGCACATTGGAGGCTTTAGTTCTTCATCTTTCTTCCCTCTTCTCTCTTGGATTATGAGTTTGAATGTTTATGAATATGTTTTCTTGTTCCTTCTTCTCCATGTCTGAGTAGTTTCTTTTATTTCTAGGATTGGGCAATGCCCTTTGATACTTTGATAATGATTAATTGACTGTGTTTCCCCTTTTATTAATCTTGAATGTTCATTGACTCAATCCTTATTGCTCTTATTCATGTGAATTTACTGGTCATTTATTTGCATCTCATAGACATTTAGGGACGTACTGAGAGGTGAACCTAGGTGTTGGAACCATAAGAATTGAACTTAAGGTCTAAATCACAAGAGTAGTTTTAGCCTTTCGAGGATTTAATGAATTACCACAAAGCATAATGAGTTCAATTTAAATTCAATTACCACGAGAGTAGGAATTGGTTTAATTGGGCACGGATCTTGTATCTTGAGAAAGAACATTAACTAATTTAGGGTAATTCACCTTCAATTGAATTTCAGATTTAATGAAAGGGTTGTCAATTAGGATTTGTCTTGTATCATTATGGTACCCCAATCTTGGAAGCTTTCTTGAATCTGAAAACTCCCTTCTTGATAACTTGCTATTTTTATTCTAAATTTTACACTTTGATTTTTAATTATTTAATTGCTTTGTTATTACGTTCTTCTTAATCAACAATTATATTCTCTTTTGTTTAATTTAATTGAATTAATTAGTTAATTAGTATTCATAGACACAGTCCCTGTAGATTCGATCTTTTTATTACTTGACGATGAAACTGTACACTTGCGGATTTCACACACCAAGTTTTTGGTGCCATTGCCGGGGACTGTGTTTTTCTTGAATATCAGTTTAATTTTTAATTTAATTATTTTAAACATTTTTCTTTTATTTGGTTCTTACGTTCTTGATTTCTCTTTGACTCCCTGCATGTAATTTCTCTTGTTTATGCAAAGTACTAGACGTTCCGGGACTCTTATTGAAGCAGATCCTGATATTGAAAGAACTTTACGTTGAAGAAGAAGACAACAAAGGCAAAGAGTAAGAGAAATATATGAACCAACACTTGTCATGGCAGTAGTTGAGGATAATAAACCATTAAAAGAGTATGCAGCCCCTCATGCTCAGGGTTTGTGATCTGGAATTGTTCAGCCAGACATTGAAGCCAGGCACTTCACCATACCTCCTGCCCTACTTTCTATGATAAGGTAGAACCAGTTTGGAGGATTACCGTCAGAGGATCCTAATGATCATATGGATATATTCTTGGAGTTCTGTGAGACCCTTAAGATCGAAGGCACCTCTGTTGATGCTATTCGTCTCCGCCTGTTTCCATTATCTTTGAGAGATCGAGCTAGAGCTTGGTTGAAGTCCGTTCCGGCTGAGACGATAACTACTTGGGACCAATTAGAGCAAGCCTTTTTGGATAAATTCTTTCCACCTTCCAAGACTACTTACCTAAGGACCCAAATCACAAGCTTTTTTCAGAATGATGGCGAGTCATTGTCAAAAGCTTGGGATAGATATAAGGTTTTGCTGGAAGCCTGCCCACACCATGGGTTAGAGAAATGGTTGATAGTCTACACCTTCTACAATGATTTAGAATATTCTTCGAAAGTGTCTCTTGACTCCACAACTGGTGGAGCTTTGATGAATAGAAGGCTCACAGAAGCTTATGGGATAATTGAGAGTGTAGCTTCAAACCATCACCAGTAGGCTAATGAAAGAGGGCACAGCCCGAGAAAGCTCTCAAGAGGTAAGTTTGAGGTTGATGGTGTTGATTTAATTATGTCAAAGTTTGATTCTTTGAATAAACGTTTTGACATGCTTGAGAAAGCTCATGTTAATGCCATAGGTGCCTTTAATAATTTTTATGAGATTTGTGGAGCACAGGGACATATAGGTGTTGAATGCCAAGTTGGAATGGGATCCTCACATGGTGCACCGGTGGAGCAAGTGGAATCATGCCACAATTTCCATGACTTTAACCAAAAGGGGAGGAATGATCCATATTCCCAAACTTACAACTGCGGTTGGAGATCACATCCTAACTTCTCTAACCGGAATAGTCAGTACCAAGCTGGGCAAGGTAATGCTAAACCCTCTTCTGGAATCCCATAGGTACAAAAATCTAGACTTGAGTCTCTTCTTGAGAATTTTGTTGAGAGCCAGTCTAAGCAAAATGAGGAGTTTAGGCACCATGGGCAAGTGGTGACTGAGGTAATTAAAGAGTTG
This sequence comes from Ormosia semicastrata, assembly GCA_029884595.1. Lineage (NCBI taxonomy): Eukaryota > Viridiplantae > Streptophyta > Magnoliopsida > Fabales > Fabaceae > Ormosia > Ormosia semicastrata. Next base: position 33,830,127 of record JAQQTO010000048.1, on the reverse strand, counting down.
TCAGCTAAGGTTGACAATTTAGCTATTCACAATAAGATGTTGGAAACCCAGATTGCCCAACAAGTAAGCACTTCTCATAGGCAGCAAGGTAAGTTTCCTGGTCAACCTGAAGTCAACCCAGGCAATGAACATTGTAAGGCTGTGAGTTTGAGGAGTGGAAAAAAGTTAGAGGATCCTAAGGGTAATGGGGAGAGTGACAAAGATGAGGGGAATGAGGAAAAAAAGACTAAGGCATAACCCTTAGAAGATGATGGAAACCATGATAAAGTGTCTAAGTATGTACCCCCTGAACCATACTAACCCCCAGTTCCTTTCCCTCAAAGATTGGCTAAGGCGAAATTAGACAGGCAGTTTGGGAAGTTCTTAGAGGTTCTTAAGAAATTGTACATTAATGTACCTTTCACTGAGGGGTTAAAACAAATGCCTACATATGCTAAGTTTCTTAAGGACATCTTGTATAATAAGAGGAAGTTAGAAGACTATGAGACAATAGCTTTAACTGAGGAGTGTAGTGCCTTAATTCAAAATAAATTGCCTCCTAAGTTAAAGGATCCAGGTAGCTTCTCTATTCCATGTTTGATTGGTAACACAAATTTTGATAAAGCTCTATGTGATTTGGGGGCTAATGTTAGTCTTATGCCCCTTTCTGTGTATAAGAAATTGGAGGTGGGTGAGCTAAAACCCACAACTATCTCACTTCAATTAGCGGATCGGTCCGTCAAGTATCCTGTAGGCATCTTGGAGGATGTTCCTTTCCGTGTTGGTAAGTTTTTCATACCTGCTGATTTTGTTGTGCTTGAAATGGAGGAAGATTCCCAAATCCCCATTATTCTTGGTAGGCCTTTCTTAGCTACTGCTGGTGCTATAACTGATGTTAAAAATGGTAAATTGTCTTTAACTATTAGTGATAACAAGGTTGAGTTTGATATTTCTAAATCTATTAAACAACCTTCTTTTGAGGACTCTTATTACAGGATTGATTTATTGCACCAGGTGGTGGAAGAAAAGTCCACCATAATTCATTTGGAAGATCCATAGGAAAGATGCTTGGTTGGTGGTGGCTCAATTGATTCTGGAGGAGAGGTAGCTGAGTAAGCCCGCTTGTTAGAGGCAACCTCAAAAACTCCTCCTAGCAAACGCAAAGTGGAAAAGCTTGAGCCAAAGCCTAAGTCTGAAGATTGGGAAGAGGAAAAGGCTCCTAAGGTAGAACTTAAAACTCTTCCTTCCACTCTCAGGTATGAGTTTCTTGGTCCCAACTCTTCTTATCCTGTCATTGTTAGTGCTAGCTTGAATGAGTTAGAGACTGAGAAATTGCTTAGGGCTCTTAGGATGCATAGAAAGGTCATAGGATATACTCTTGATGATATTAAAGGCATAAATCCTTCCTTTTGCATGCATAGAATTTTGATGGAACCTGACTATAAACCCTCTATTGAGCATCAACGTAGGTTGAATCCTAATATGAAAGAGGTTGTTAAAAAAGAGGTTCTTAAGTTGCTTGGTGCTGGGGTAATTTACCCAATTTCTGATAGTGAATGAATTAGTCCTGTGTATGTGGTTCCTAAGAAAGGAGGGATGACTGTAATTGAAAATGAGAAAAATCAATTGATTACCACTAGGACAGTCACGGGCTGGAGGATGTGCATTGATTATAGAAAGTTGAATAGTGCAACTAGGAAAGATCACTTCCCTCTTCCCTTCATTGATCAGATGCTTGAGAGGCTAGCTAGGCATACATACTTTTGTTACTTAGATGGATACTTGGGATTCCACCAAATCCCTATTCATCCTAGTGACTAGGAGAAAACCACATTTACTTGCCCTTATGGCACTTTTGCCTATAGGAGAATGCCATTTGGTTTATGTAATGCCCCTGCTACTTTCCAAAGATGCATGACTTCAATATTTTCTGAATTTATTGAAAACATCATGGAAGTTTTTATGGATGATTTTTCAGTATATGGTACTAACTTTGATGATTGTTTGTTTAATTTGTCTAAGATTTTGCCGAGATACGAGGAGGTTAATCTTGTCTTGAATTGGGAGAAGTGCCATTTCATGGTACAAAAGGGGATAGTGCTTGGACGTTTGGTTTCTGGAAAAGGAATTGAGGTGGATAAGGCAAAAATTGAAGTGATTGAGAAATTGCCTCCACTAGTGAATATGAAGGGAGTGCGAAGTTTCTTGGGACATGCTGGTTTTTATCGGAGATTCATTGGAGATTTTTCTAAAATTGTTAAACCTTTGTCTAATCTCTTAGTGAAGGATGTTCCATTTAATTTTGATAGTGACTGTTTGAATGCCTTTTGCAGGTTGAAAGAAGCCTTGATCACTGCTCCCGTTTTACAAACACCGGATTAGAATCTACCTTTCGAGGTCATGTGTGATGCCAGTGACTATGCTGTAGGAGCTATGTTGGGGCAAAGAAAGGACAAGAAAGTGCATGCAATTTACTATGCTAGCTAGACACTTGATGGACCTCAAGCAAACTATGCCACTATAGAGAAAGAGTTGCTAGTGGTAGTCTTAGCTTTTGAGAAGTTCAGGTCCTATCTAGTGGGGTCAAAGGTGACCGTGTACACTGATTATTCGGCACTTAGGTATCTCATGAGCAAGAAGGAACCCGACTTATCTGTTGGATCCTTCTCCTACAAGAGTTTGATTTGGAGATTCTGGATAGAAAAGGGATAGAGAATCAAGTGGCAGATAATTTATCTAGGCTTGAGCAACTAGTGATTGGGGAGAGCGAATTGCCTATTGATGATTCTTTTCCTGATGAGCAATTGATTGCAATTTTTACGGAGAGTGCTCCTTGGTATGCTGACTATGCAAACTACTTGGTTAGTAAGGTTCTACCTCCTAAGCTTAACTATCAGCAGAAGAAGAAATTATTTTCAAATCTGAAAAATTTTGTGTGGGATGACCCATACATATACCGGAGGTGTGCTGATGGTATTTATAGGAGATGTGTCTCCGAGGAAGAGGCTCCGAGTATATTGAGTTGTTGTCATTCCTCATCCTATAAAGGACATGCTAGTGCCTCCAAGACGGTAGCTAAAGTTCTTCAGTCTGGTTTCTTTTGGCCTCATATTTTCAGAGATGCTTGGAATTATGTGTTATCATGTGATCCATGTCAGAGAGCTGGAAGTATCTCCAAGAGGCATGAGATGCCAATGAATACTATTCTTGAGATGGAGATCTTTGATGTTTGGGGAGTTGACTACATAAGCCCTTTTCCATCCTCCTGTAACAACAAATTCATTCTTGTAGCTGTTGATTACGTATCTAAGTGGGTGGAGGCCATTCCATCTCCAACAAGTGATGCAAAGACCATGATCAAGCTATTGAAGAAGATCATCTTTCCAAGGTTTGGAGTTCCTAGGGCTGTGATAAGTGATAGAGGTTCACATTTCGTAAAGAGATAATTTGAGAACCTCTTGAAGAAATATGGAGTCACTCATAAGGTTGCTACACCTTACCATCCTCAGACTTCTGGCCAAGTGGAGGTATCTAATTGAGAGATAAAGAGTATTCTGGGAAAAACTGTGTCTAGCTCAAGAAAGGATTGGTCTTAGGAGGCAACCCAAGTTTTCTTATTTTTTTGCTTTATTTCATCTTTTCCTTTTAATTTTATGTGTTAGATTGTTGGTTTAATGTTTGTTTTATGGATTTTGTCTAGGTTTGACCCTTTTTGAAGATAAATTTAGAAGAAGAGAGAAGTCAGAAGGTTCCACACCCTGCTCATGGAAAATTCCATGGCCATGGAATGCAAACCAAAGGAGAAGGTATAAGTCAGAGAAATCCACGGCCAGGCCGTGGATCAATCCATGGCCGTGGATCTCAGTTCTTTCAAAAAAAAAAAAAAAAGAGAAAATTCAGAGGATTCCACGGCCTGGCCGTGGATGAAACCACGGCCGTGGAACTTTCTGTTAAAAAAAAAAAGGGCCAAAAGTCAACAGCGTCCACGGCTAGGCTGTGGATCAATCCACGGCCGTGGATCGCCGCCGCGCTTTAAAATCCACGCCTCTCTTCCCCTCCTTCATTTCACCATCTCATCTTTGTTTCTTCTCCTTCTTCTCTCCCTCATCCTGCATTTCCATCCTCCCAAACCTCTATTAATCCTTATTTCCCTCACAACCAAGCATTAACCATCTTTTTCCTCCTTCTCAAAGCCAACCCTTCACCCCCATTCTCCCTCCTTCTCATTCTTCCTTCTCCACCATAACCCACCATACCCAAACCTTTAAAACCACTCCTTTACTCCATAAATCACCCTTTTTTTTTTCAATTTTCTACCCTTTCTGACCTTCCTAACCTCTACCCAATCATTCCCTCCTTCCAATTTGGAAAACTCCAAATTTGGAAAATTTGGCTCAATACGTGAATAGTGCTGCAAAAGGGGTTTTTTTGTTGTGCTTGTTGATTTGGTGTGGCTAGGCAGAATGACGAACAAGCATCAAAGGGGAGAAGCTAGTTCAAGCTCAAGGACACGGGGAAGAGGCACTGCTACTCCAAGAGGTAATCCCCCTAATCCCCATGGTTTTAATTTTAGGAATAATGAGTAGAGAGATCATTCCAATGTGCTGGTGAATCGAAGGATAGTTAGCACTAGGTATATGGAAAATGTTGTTCTTAATACCTTAGGCTTATGAGATGACTTTGATTGGATGCTTGATAGGGCAGGATGGACTTATTTTTTGAATTTAAAGTATCCCACTTACACTAAGCTTACATTGGAATTTCTTAGTTCTATTGAGGCTCATATCCTTCAAGGGGATGGTTGCTCTGAAGGGCAGATCACTTTCCGGCTGTTCAATAATGAGCATTGCTTAAATTTGGAAAAATTTAATGAGATTTTTGGATTGCCTGCTGGGGGAGAAAGAAAGCACCCATGTAGTTTTTCGCAATTTCTTTTTGGGCTCATATCTCTCGTGGGCCAGGTACATATGATTCCTCAAATTGTAAAGCATCTTTTTTGTCAAATCCTTGCCTTCGCTATCTTCACCGAATCATGGCTCATACTCTATTTGGGCATGGGGATAGTGATGGCAATGTCCGTGCTTATGAACTTACTTTTATGTGGGTCATTCTTAATGATGTCAAAATGGACACTAGATCTTTTCTTGCTAGGCATCTGCTTAGGGTAGCTAGAGCCCAATCTGGGACCATTGCTATTGGTGGGCTTATCACGGCGATAGCCAATTTCTTTGAATATGATTTGGATGGTCTGGAGGCAGTTTGAGAAAACTTTAGGATTGATCTCGAGTCTTGTTTAGCAATTAAGATGATTGTCAAAGAGGATGGAATTTTCTGCCTCTATTTGCCCAATAGTGCTCAACCCTTACCCCTTCCTAACCCACCTGCTATCACTGTGCGTAACCGTGAAAATTGGTGCATACTTGGGAATGCAACAGATGAACCCATTGATGTTCAGTGCCCCCTTCGCCCTTCACTAAGGGCAGGCACCTCTCGTCCTTCTTCTTCTTCTTTTGCAGGTCCTTCGGAGGATGGTCTCACACGGATTTATACTTCTCTGGAAGCACTTCATACTGAGCAGGCGCAGCAGCACCACATGCTAGAGGAGCTTCGTCAGCAGGGTCAGGCTACTGATGGCCGGCTGCAAACCTTGGAGGGGACAGTTCAGAGTAAGGAGAGCATGGTTCGGGCCATTCATAGTTGGCATTTAAGTCAAAACCATTTTCCACCACCGCAGTGAGTTCTTTTCTTTTCTTTTATCCCTTCTGTTATTTTAGATTTTTACATTGGGGACAATGTAGGTTCTAAGCTTGGGGGGATATTTTCATATTTTCATTTTCATTTTAGATAATTGGTATTTTCATTTAGAGTCTCATGCATTCTTATGTCTTGTTTTGCATTGCATCTTCATGTTGTATTTTTCACACCATCATATCTCTTAGGTTTTTGGTTGAACTTGTGCTCCTCTCTTTTGAGGATTTTGAGATGATATTGATTTAGAACCCAATTTGTTGATTCATGTGGTAGGCAACAAGCATTGTTTTAATTGCTAGTAGAGGTGATCTTTTGAGAGTTGATAATTAGCATAATGTTCTCTGAATTTGTGCTTCTCATTGAATTTTTAAACCTCTAAATGTGAGTTTTGAGCTTATATGGTACTTATGAACTATATGATTTTTGTTCCTACTCTTTGTGTTGAGTGATATTCCTCATTGATCTTATGCTCTAGGACTTGATTTGAAACCATTTTGAGGCAAAATTTTTGGTTGCATGCTTGAATGTGATTAAGGCATCTTAGGCATTTTTCTAGCCTTATGAAATTGTTACACGTTCATCCTCTAGTTGCCCATTTTGAGCCTATTGCATAATTATTTTTCTTGATACCTATGCTGAAACATTATTGGTAATCATTTAGAATATTAAATGGAGCGAATTGGGTTTGAAAGTTGTTTGAAAGTTGTGTTGGGAATTATATGTATTTGAGTTTTCTCTTTCTCTTTCTCAAAAAAAAGGGAAAGGAAAATAAAAGAAACATCATGAGATGAAAGCTTGAAAAAGAGGAGAAAGAGGAGAAGGAAAAGCAAGGAAGAAAATTCTTTGAAATATGGAGTTATGATCCTTTTTGAAAAAAATACCTTTGCTCTATTTATATTCTATTGGATTTCTTGTGCTTATTGAAAATTTTGATGAGCCCTTTGTGCATACCTTCCTTTCTCTACCTTACCTAACATCATTCTCATGGCCCCATTACAACCCTTGAAAGACCTTTTGATTCTTGCATGCATGCTGATTATTAGTGGAAATTTAGTTTTTTATCAAGCATATGGAAGTGCATTTTCTTTGAGGGATTTTGAGCGTATGGTTTTCACCCTTAAACACTTTAAGTGTGGTTAGTAGAGTGAACTTAATTTAATTAGTGAGGATGCATGATTTCTGAGAACTTAGCCTTTAATTGGACTTGATTTTGATTACCCCTCAGATTCTTAGTTTGCCTTAGCCTATTGTTTGAATATTGTTTTCTAGGGTTCCTTATTCTTTATTGTCTCCTAATCCCACATCTTGGTTTGACATTAGTTATTGCTTGGGGACAAGTAAAGTCTTAAGGTTGGGGGGATTTGATGTGTGTGAAATAATATCATGTTTTGTTCTTGTTTTGCATGCATTCTTGAACATTTTAGGCATTTTAGTTTTCCTTTTTGGTTTATTTTTTCCTTAGTTCGGATAACTACGGTATTTTTGGTGTTCTTGTGCAGGATTAATTGAATTGGCCTTGGATTGAATGGAATGCTCACATGTTTGAAGTTGGAGCTTAATGGATAGCAAAAAGGTCATTCTAGAGGGATCCACGGCCTGCCCGTGGATCAAACCACGGCCACGGATCTAGGGGCAACTTGAAGAAGAATAGGAAAATTTCCAAAGAGTTCCACAGCCTGGCCATGGAACCATCCACAACCGTGGAGCTCAAATGACCCAGAGTGGCTTGTTGACAAAATGATCCACTGCCAGGCCATGGATCGCAATGCACAGCAGTTTTTAAGTTTTTATTTTTATTTCTTTTAGGGGCCTTTTAGCTTATTAAAACCCTAGGTTATAAATAGATATTCTGAGTACAATTGAGGGGTTCTATAATTTGGTTTTCAAGAAGGCACATTGGAGGCTTTGGTTCTTGATCTTTCTTCCCTCTTCTCTCTTGGATTACGGGTTTGAATGTTTATGAATATGTTTTCTTATTCCTTCTTCTCCATGTCTGAGTAGTTTCTTTTGTTTCTAGGATTGGGCAATGCCCTTTGATACTTTGATAATGATTAATTGACTTTGTTTCCTCTTTTATTAATCTTGAATGTTCATTGATTCAATCCTTATTGCTCTTATTCATGTGAATTTGCTGGCCACTTATTTGCATCTCATAGACATTTAGGGACGTACTAAGAGGTGAACCTAGGTGTTGGAACCATAAAAATTGAACTTAAGGTCTAAATCACAATAGTAGTTTTAGCCTTTCGAGGATTTAATGAATTACCACAAAGCGTAATGGGTTCAATTTAAATTCAATTACCACGAGAGTAGGAATTGATTTAATTGGGCACGGATCTTGTATCTTGAGAAAGAACATTAACTAATTTAGGGTGATTCATCTTCAATTGGATTTCAGATTTAATAAAAGGGTTGTCGATTAAGATTTGTCTTGTATCATTGTGGTACCCCAATCTTGGAAGCTTTCTTGAATATGAAAAACCCTTTCTTGAAAACTTGCTGTTTTTATTCTAAATTTTACTCTTTGATTTTTAATTATTTAATTGCTTTATTATTACGTTCTTCTTAATCAACAATTATATTCCTTTTTGTTTAATTTAATTGAATTAATTAATTAATTGATATTCATAGACACAATCCCTGTGGATTCTATCTTTTTATTACTTGATGATGAAACCATACACTTGCGGATTTCATACACCATATTTGAATACCTTGCTAGGTATTCGAATAGATGGACCAAAATTGGCTTGGCTGCCAGTCGATGGTATTCGAATACTTTTTACAATATTCGAATACCTACACACAGTGTGCAAAACAAGGGCAAGTATTCGAATAACCTTAAAGGTATTCGAATACTTCAGAGGCATGTGAGAAAAATTGATATGCTAAGCCTCAAGTTATTCGAATAACTATTGAGTTATTCGAATACACCAACTTGTAGAAGTACTGTACTGATGTATGGTATTCGAATAGCCATAGATCTATTCGAATAACCCTATCAAAAAATCATAAATTTGCACGTATAACAGCAATGGTACCATAGATAGGTATTCGAATAACTTAAATAGAAATCACATATATATGTCCAGGAATTGCATTTTTGAGAAACGAAAGCATACCTTTTGGTGGGGTACCTACAAAAAGGATTTCGGGATAACTCTAACGCTCAAGTCAGTAATAATTCAAGAAAGATTAAAATCATATTTAAGCAAATAGCAAGCAATAATATGTTGGATTGATCAATTATGCCCAATTCTCCTCTTATATAAAAGAATGCTTCTTTTGCTAGGGGTTTAGTGAAAATATCTGCAAGTTGCTTAGATGTTTCAACAAATTCAAGAATGCAATCCCCTTTTTGTACATGATCTCTGATAAAGTGATGTCTTATCTCTATATGCTTTGTTCTGGAATGCAGAATGGGATCCTTAGAGATATTTATTGCACTAGTGTTATCACATGTTATCAGGATGTGATCAAGCTGAAGACCGTAGTCTAAAAGTTGTTGCTTCATCCATAAGATTTGAGCACAACAACTTCCGGCTGCAATATATTCAGCCTTAGTGGTAGACAAAGTCACACTATTTTGTTTTTTACTATGCCAAGAAACTAAATAGCTACCAACCAAGTGGCATGTCTCACTAGTACTCTTTCTGTCTAATTTGCACCTAGCAAAATCAGAGTCGGAATAGCCTATTAGGCTACATGAGGCACCCTTAGGGTACCACAAGCCTATTTGTGAAGTGCCTACTAGGTATTTCATTATCCGTTTAACAGCACTTAAATGAGATTCCTTAGGGTTTACCTAATATTTAGCACACATGCATACACTAAACATAATATCTGGCCTACTAGCAGTAAGGTAAAGGAGAGATCCAAGCATACCTCTATATTTCGTTATTTCTACTGATTTACCTACTTCATCTTTGTCCAAATAGCAAGAAGTACCCATTGGAGTGGCCATGTGTTTAGCGTTTTCCATTTCAAATCTCTTGAGCAATTCCTTGCAGTATTTGGTTTGACTTATGAATGTCCCTTTGTTCATTTGTTTGATTTGAAGTCCGAGGAAGAAGTTCAGCTCTCCCATCATTGACATTTCAAATTCATTCTGCATTGTCTTAGCAAATTCTTTGCACAGGGATTCATTAGTAGCACCAAAAATGATATCATCCACATATACTTGCACAAGAAGAATATCATGCTTTTATTTTTAATGAAGAGGGTAGTATCGACTTTTCCTCTTGAAAAACTATTTTCTAAAAGGAACTTACTCAACTTTTCATATCAAGCTCTAGGAGCTTGCTTTAAGCCATATAAAGCCTTTTTAAGTTTAAAAACATGGTTGGGTAGTTCATGATTTTCAAAACTTGGAGGTTGTTCAACGAATACCTCCTCTTAGATAAAGCCATTGAGAAATCATTTTTAACATCCACTTGATATAATTTAAAATCCATGATGCAAGCATAAGCAAGTAACATTCTAATAGCTTCTAATCTAGCTACCGGTGCATAAGTTTCTTCATAATCTATTCCTTCTTCTTGATTATAACCTTTAGCGACCAATCTAGCTTTGTTTCTAGTTATTAACCCATTTTCATCAAGTTTGTTTCTAAAAACCCATTTAGTGTCAATTATAGGGCGATCATTAGGTCTAGCAACTAATTCCCAAACTTTATTTCTTTCAAACTGATTTAATTCCTCATGCATAGCTAAGATCCAATGTTCATCATCAAAAGCTTCCATTAAATCCTTTGGTTCAATTTGAGAAACAAAAGCTAAGTGATTACAAGCATTTCTAAGAGAATTACGAGTACTTACTCATTTGGATAGATCACCGATAATCTGATCAAGAGAATGATATTTTGAAGTTCGCCATTCCTTGGGAAGTTCCAAAGCTTGCGAATCTTCTTGTCTTTGTTTATCCTTTTGTTCCTGGATTTCTTTTTCCTTGCTATCCAAATGTGTTTCCGCTAAGACTTCTGCAACATCATCAATAACAATATCCTTTCTCGATCCATTTGGGCCAGTTTCATCAAATGCAACATGTATAGATTCTTCAATAGTCATAGTTCTTTTATTATATATACGAAAAGCTTTACTATGATTTAAATAACTAAGAAATATACCTTCATCAGACTTAGCATCAAACTTGCCTAAGTTATCTTTTTCATTATTTAAAACAAAACATTTGCATCCAAAAACATGAAAATGTGAGACATTTGGCTTTCTTCCCTTGTATAACTCATATGGGGTTTTCTTTAAAATAAGCCTTATAAGGGCCCTGTTCATTACATAACAAGCTGTACTTACAGCATCCGCCCAAAAATACTTAGGAAGTGCAGCCTCATTAAGCATAGTTCTCGCCATTTCTTCTAAAGAATAATTTTTCCTTTCTACAACTCCATTTTGTTGCGGAGTTCTAAGGGTTGAGAAATTATGATTAATGTCATGTTCATCACAGTAATTTTCAAAAACATTGTTTTCAAATTCGCCACCATGATCACTTCTTATAGAAGAGATTTGAAAACCTTTTTCGTTTTGAATAACTTTGGCAAGTCTTTTAAACGCTAGAAATGCATCATTTTTATTTGCAAGAAATAAAGTCCATGTAAACCTAGAAAAATCATCCACAATCAGTAAAGCATAGTAATTCCCACCAAAGCTCATAGTTCTAGAAGGTCCAAATAGATCCATGTGCAAAAGTTATAAAGGTCTAATAGTTGAAACTATATTTTTTGCTTTAAAAGAGACCTTTATTTGTTTACCCTTTTGACATGCATCACATAGTTTATCTTTTACAAAATTAAGCTTGGGTAGTCCAATTACTAGCTCTTTAGAGACCAACTTCTTTAAGTGATCTATGTGAATATGTGTAATTCTCCTATGCCATAACCATGAATCATCATTCTTACTTAAAAGGCATTTCACATCATTTGAAGATATATCATCAAAACTAATCATATAGATGTTATTTACTCTATGACCAATGAATTTAACATGCTTATCATTTTTATCTTCAATTATGCAATAATTTGAATTAAATATTACCTTATTTCCTTTATCACACAATTGGCTAATACTAAGCAAGTTATGTTTCAAGCCTTCAACAAGCAAAACATTTTCAATAGAAGAGTTAGGGTTCTTACCGACTTTTCTGATTCCAAGAATTTTTCCCTTGTTGTTATCACCATAAGTAATGTGTCAATGATTCTTGGGAATAAGCATAGTGAATTTCGAGTCGTCCCTGGTCATGTGCTTGGAACAGCCGCTATCGAGATACCAATTTGAACTCCTGGCTTTCAAGCACACCTACAACACAAGTTTAGTTTTTAACCTTTGGTATTCAAACTTTTTTGGGTCCTTGTGTGTCAGTTTTGGGTATAGTACCCTTGGGAATCCAAACCATTTTTGTTTCAATTTTTGTATTAATATTTTTCCTTGCATTACATGTTGATGCACTATGTCCTTTCTTTTCACAGTAAAAACATTTAATAAAAGGACTACTTGAAACACTAGAATGCATAAAGAAATTTTTATAGAGTTTTTGTTAATTTTTCGGGTTATAACCTATCCCCGCTTTTTGAAAAACCACTATTTGTCTTCCTAATAAAATATTTAAATTATCCCTTCCAAAGGTAAATTTAGAAAGAGTATTCTTTATGTCTTCAATTTCTTTTTCAAGCATATGACATGAAGAACAAGATGAAGATGTAGAAGCATGTGAAGAATGATTTGTGCATGCATCAATGATTCCCAAAGTTTCATTTTCAACTTTCAATTCTTCTATTTCTTTATTTAAAATAAGAATTTGATTTTCTAAAGAAGAGATTATTTTCTTAGAAGAAGAGATTACTTTTGTGAATTTTAAAGACTCTTCATGCAATTCTTCAAAGGCATCTTGTAACTCATCATTAGAAGGCAATAAAGTAGTGTTAGAACTTACCTCATTTTCACTTTCTTCTTCTTCTCCTTTGGCCATGAGACATAGTTGAGTTTCCTCGCTGTCTGAGCTGTCAGTTGAATCCATGTCATTTTCATCCTATGCTATATAGGCTTTTCTTCCTTTTCTTTCCTTGAAGGGCTTCTTTTCAAATTTCTCCTTCTTCTTTTGGTAAACTGGGTACTCCATTTTCATGTGACCAAGTTTGCCACATTCATAGCAAGTTAGAGTTGATGAAGCTCTTTCGCCTTTGTAATGAGTCTTCTTTGGGGGGAAGGAAGGTCTTCTTTGTGTTCCTTTTTTCTTGAGAAATTTACCAAATTTTTTAAGTAACAAACTAATATTTTCTTCGTTTACCTCGATGTTTTCTGAGCCTTCTTCATTTTATTCATCATCATCGTCGATTGATAAGGAAGTGGTCTTCAGCGCTATCCCCTTTTTCTTTTTACCGTTTTCTTCGCTTTGACTTAATCTGCTTAGTTCCAGTTCGTGCTCATGAAGTTTTCCAAAGAAGGTAGCTAGAGTCATTGTCGACAAATCCCTCGATTCTGATATAGCTGTTACCTTGGGTTACCAAATCCTACTAAGACATCTCAATACTTTGTTAATCAAATCTTCGTTAGAAAAACGTTTACCTAAAGATGCAAGATGATTAACTATGTGGGTGAACCTCTTTTGCATTTCTTGAATGCTCTCTTCTTAGTTCATTCTGAATAATTCATATTCACGAGTTAGAGAATTGATTCTCGACTTCTTTACTTCACTAATACCCTCATGGGTAACTTGCAAAGTGTCCCACATTTCTTTAGCAGTTTTGCAATTTGAAATTCTAAAAAACTCATCATATCTCAAAGTAATAGTAATAATATTTTTTTCTTTCAAATTATGTTGAACTTTTCTTTTGTCTTTATCAAACCATTTATTTCTTGGTGTTTCGGTCCTTATGCCATCGACCTCATGTGTAGGTATAAAGGTGCCGTTTTCGACAGCATCCCACAAATCTAGATCAATAGCTTCGATGAAGATTTTCATTCTTTCCTTCCAATATGCATAACCATCTCCATTGAAAAATAGTGGTCGGTTTATGGAAGATCCTTCTGAAAAACCATTTGAAGAAGCCATGTTCTCTTGAAGCTGCTAAGCTCTTTATACAATAGTCTAGCTCTGATACCACTTGTTGCCAAGTAGCTTCTAGTACTCAAGAGAGAGGGTGAATTGAGTATAAAACTTGTCGCAAAACCTCTTTATAAAGTAAAAACAAATATTAAAACTTAATAAATAAATGCACAAAAGGAATGAGAAGAAGAAAAGAAACAATAAGGACAGTGGAAAATAAATGTGCAGTAAATTAAAATTGCATAAAATAAAGAGATTGAGAAGAGAGAAGTAGGCACAGTATTTATCCTGGTTCGACCACTAATCCACTTGTGGTCTACGTCCAGTTCTCGAAACAAAAGCTGAGATTTTTCACTATGTATACAAGCTTCAATAGGTGCTTGCAACCATTACATAAAAGAGCACTTTTCACACACAGGGAAACTCTACCCTTGTGCTAAAGTCTCAGCTTGCAGGGATACCTCACCCTTATACAAACCTTGAGGGATACCTCACCCTCGATACAGAATAGTAGAAAGTAGATGAAGAGAAACTCTCACTCAGAGCAAATTATACAAATTGAAGCACTATAAAGCTCTCTAAGAATATCTCAGAATTTTATCACAAGAGCACAGAGAAAAAGAGAGAATTATGTAAACAACATTTTAGCACAAGCAAAAATAATTTTAGAAAATTCGTGTATTTCAGATGTGAGTCAAGGTCTCTATTTATAAAGCCTTTGAGTAGAAATAGTCGTTTGAGGAAATTAATGTGATAATAAATGCAAATCCATTTACGTATAAATTTAAAAGCCAAAATAGAGACTCGTGGGTTATTCGAATACCATTATGAAGTATTTGAATACCACTAATGTCAGTTCTCAGAAAACAATTCAGAAACAGGTTATTCGAATACCATTAGGGTGTACTCGAATACCACTATTTTTCATTTTCTCATAAAACAGTTCAGAGGCCGGTTATTCGAATACCAGAAGGAGGTATTCGAATACTACTTATTGAAACACGTTTTCAAAAGCATTTTTTAGAGGGATTGTATTCGAATACCTTCAAGGTTATTCGAATACCTCTATTTCAAGACATTTAAAAACACTTTTTAGAAAACAGATTAGGTGATTTTTGAACTTTTACAAACTCTTTGATTTTCAAAGCTATTTTGAAACTTTAATTTAGTTTGTAAGAAAACATGTTCTTAGATCTTTTAAGTCAAACACTAAGATATCCTATAAGAGCTGTGTACAAGAAAAATCCTACGTCCTAACACTAATCTTGACGATCTTGGACTCGGTCTTCTCATCATTTCTATGTTTGTTATCATCAAAACTCATCATCTCATTGTCGCATGGTAATCACACATTAGTCCTAGTGGCCTTGGCTTCCACCCATTTAGAGACATAATCAACAGCAAGCAAAATATAAGAAAAACCAAAAGAGACAGGGAAAGGGCCCATAAAATCGATACCCCAAACATCAAAGACCTCGCAGAAAAGAATGGGCTACTGGGGCATCTCCTGCCTACGGGTGTTGGCCACTCCTGCTCTCTGACATTGCTCAGAAGTAGTGAAAGCCTGATGCGCATCTCTGAAAATGGTGGGCCAGTAGAATCCAGAGTCCAGCACCTTCCTAACTGTTCGCTGAGGTCCAAAGTGTCCTCCGACTGGAAAGGCATGACAGAAGTGAAGAACTGACTGGATCCCATGGTCAGGTATGCATCTACAAATCATCTGGTCACTATAAAATTTCCACAAATATAGATCATCCCAAACATAATATTTAGTATCACTCTTAAGCTTAGCTTTCTATGACCTAGATGCATGTGGGGGAAAAATAGATGTAACCAAGTAATTAACTAAATTAGCAAACCAAGGGGAAAGTGAGGTGTCATGCAGCTGCATAAGCTGCTTATCTGGAAAAGCATCTCTAATAGGAGAAGGATCAACAGCTCTTTCGATCTTACTCAAATGATCTACCACCAAATTCTCTACTCCACTCCTATCTCTAATCTCCATATCAAACCCTAGAGAAGTAGCATCCATCTTATCAACCTAGGCTTCGAATCTGTCTTTTTCAACAAAAAACTTTAAGGCTATATGATCAGTAAAGATAACCACTTTAGAGCCAAGCAAATATGATCTAAACTTATCAAGTGCAAATACAATAGCAAGCAACTCTTTCTCAGTGGTAGTATAGTTAGCCTGGGCAGCATCTAAAGTCTTGGAAGCGTAAGAGATGACATGAGGCAGTCTGCCAACTCTCTGGGCAAGGACAGCTCCCACTGCATAGTTAGATGCATCACACATGAGTTCAAAAGGGAGTGTCCACTTAGGTGGCTAAATAATGGGAGTAGTGGTCAAAGCTATTTTGAGGCAATCATAAGCCTCTCTACACCTGTCATCAAAATCAAAGACAACATCTTTCTACAACAAGTGGGATAGTGGAAAGGCCTTTTTGCTGAAATCTTTAATGAACCTCCTGTAGAAACTTGCATGGCCAAGGAAAGAACGAACCTTTCGCACGCAAGAGGGGTAAGATAACTAGGAAATAACATCAATTTTAGCAGGATCAGCCTCTATACCCTTCTGAGAGATCACATAGCCTAAGACTACGCTCTGTTCTACCATAAAATGGCACTTCTCATAATTAAGAACAAGGTTAGTCTCAATGCATCGATGCAAAACTCTATCTAGACTGTCCAAATAGGCATCAAAGGAGGAAGCATAAACAATAAAATCATCCATAAACACCTCAATGCAATCCTCTAAAAAGTCAGAAAAAGATACTTACCATGCATCATTGGAAAATTCCAGGGGCATTGCATAGGCCGAAAGGTATCCTCTTATAGGCAAAAGTGCTAAAAGGGTAGGTGAATGTGGTCTTCTCCTAGTCCTCTAGTGCTATGTGGATCTGGAAATAACCTGAAAAGCCATCAAGAAAACAGTAGTAAGATTTTCCAACTAAGTGCTCAAGCATCTGATCAATAAAGGGCAAAGGAAAATGATCCTTTCTGTTCGCTTGGTTGAGCCGCCTGTAATCAATACAAACTCTCCAGCTACTCTGCACTCTAGTAGGAATCAGCTTATTGCGATCATTTTTCACTACTGTGATTCCTGACTTCTTTGGAACCACTTGAACTAGACTCACCCAAGTACTATCTGATATAGGATAGATGATACCAGCTTACAGAAGCTTAATCACCTCCTTCTTTACCACATCCAAGAGTAAAGGGTTGAGTTGCCTCTATGGTTGTCTCTCTGGCTTAGCTCCATCCTCAGGAAGTATCCTGTGCATGCACATGGAAGGACTAATGCCAGGAATATCAGCCAAAGTCCACCCGATAGCTCTCTTATGCTTCCTTAGTATTTGCAGCAACCTCTCCTCCTACTCAGCATGGAGGTCAGTAGAAATAATTACTGGAAGCTTCTTACCCTCCTCTAAGTATGCATACTTAAGGTGTTGTGGGAGTGGCTTAAGCTTTACTGTAGGTGGCTATACTACAGATGGAAGTATCCTGGTGGTAGGAACTGTGTCTACAACCTGTAACCCTACAAAATCCAAACTGCTGCATTCTGACTCCATGGAATTCGTAGCTACACCACCATCAAACTGTTCAAACTTGTAAAATCTGCATCAAAATCACCATGTAAACAGGATACAATCTCAGTACAAACACTGCATATTTTAGACTCAATACAAGTAGAACAAGTGTAAATATCATCAAAATCTAGGAAATCAACAGCAAGGAACTCAGACAAGTTATCATCAACTATATCAGCTAGCAAATCTATATGGAAAACAGAATGCTCCTCCATGGGGTGCTTCATGGCATCCAAAATGTTAAATCTGACCACACTATCTCCAAACTCCATGGAAAGAGTGCCTGCATGGACATCAGTTTTAGTTCTGGCAATTTTGAGAAAAGGTTTGCCTAGAATGATGGGAGCCTTGCTGGATTTAGATTCTCCATCTATATCCAAAATATGGAAATCTGCAGGAAAAATCAAGTCATTAACTCTAACAAAGACATCCTCAATGAGTCCAGCAGGGTATGCATTACTCTTGTTTGCTAACTGAATGATAACACCTGTATTCTGCAAAGGTCCAAGGGCAAGAGAGTTAAACACAGATATAGGCATAACATTAATTGAAGCACCCAAATCTAACATAGCATTTTCGAATTTCCTACTGCCTATGGTACATGGAATAGTAAAAATCCCTCTGAGGTATCATAGGCTGGATAAGTGCAAACACATTTCGCCCCATACTGATCTTCTCATTTCCCTTTAGTCTCCTCTTATGAGTGCACAAGTCCTTAAAGAACTTGGCATATCTTGGAATTTTCTTGATTGCATCAAGGAGAGGAATGTTCACCTCAACCTTCCTAAATGTCTCCAAGATCTCTCTATCTGTGTCAGTCTTATTAGTCTTCTTAAGCTGCACAACCCTCTGAGGGAATGGAATTGGAATGGACTGCTCCTGCTCATCATGAACTACACTAGGAGTGGGGACAGGATCTGTTTCCTTAATTTTGCTACTGCATGAAATTTCTAGTATGGCTTGCTGCTCTTTAGTCTCCTTATCCAAACCATGTTGCAACCTACAATCTGGTGCATCAATGGTCTTACTAGATCTTAGAGTTATGGCACTCACATTTTTGGGATTTACCACAGTTTGTGCAGGCAACTTATCAGAATCTTAGGACTGTAATTGATTCATTGAACTAGTAAGCTGTCCAATCTAGTTCTCCAAATTCTGAATGGTAGCTTCTGTTCTCTGCTGGAACTGCTAGTTGTTCACTGCCATTTATTTCATTAAGTCCTCCAAGGTTGGCTCAGATTTAGGAGGTGCTGCACTAGGCTGCTGCATATTCTGCTGCAGCATGAAAGGTGGCTGATATGGTCTACTGGATCCTGCAGTGGACTAGAAAGGAATCTGTAGCTGTTGCTGCCTAAATTGAGTAGGGGCAGATGATGTAGAGGTATTCCCCCACCTCAGATTGGGGTGATTCCTCCAACCTGAATTATATCTGTCGGAGGATAGATCATAACTCGGCTGCTACTGCTGCTGAGGCCTGTTGCTATATATGTTTACTGCATAGGCCTGTGGGGTACCATCAGTGTCACCCTCTTGTAGTGTAGGACAAGAATCTGTAGGATGGTCAGTAGAAGTGCAGATGCCACATACTCTGGTAGGGACTACTGCAGTAGGCTGCTGGTGTTGATTCACAGCTAATTGTCTCACTAAGGATACTAGATCATCAATTTTGCTTTTCAATTTCTTGTGATCTACAGCATAGGAAGCCTCAATTTCGTGGACACCTCTAGTCAATACCACTGAGTTACTTCTAGTGCCAAACTGTTAGGAATTAGTGACCATATTCTCAATCAGATTCCCTGCAGCCATAGGAGTCTTGTCTACCAACGCCCCTCCACTAGCAATGCAATACGAGTATGAGGCAATCATGCAATGCATAATAATAGAATGCAATGTAGCTGAGTCCAATCGAACAGTAACAATGCAAAAATAGCAGCAGAATGAACAAAATGCACAATGCAGCACAATGCAGCAGAAAGAACAATTATGATCAAAATGCACAATGTATAATGCATAGAAATGCAATTACCTGAATGTAACAAAATTTGTTTTGACGAAACAGAATGCAAATGCAAATGCAAAAATAATATATGAAACAGAATACAAAAATAGAATGTGGAAATAGGAACAAAATGCAACTACAACTACAACTTAATATGATCAATTTACAACTAAAGGATCCCTGGCAACGGCACCAAATTTTGACGAGCACCAAACTCAATCAAAATAAAATCGAATTGTACCTATGGCTTGTAGCATAGGAGTTAACACTGGATCGTCTATCAAGGATCTTAGTTTGTAAATTAATCAGATCAAGCCAAAATTGGGAGAGGGGGATTTGAGTTACAGAATACGTAATAGTATAATTAAGGAAAGAACAATCAATTAAAAAGCATAATCAATCCAGAAATCTATCCGAAATTTGGTGGATTCTATCATAGATCACTAATCAAACATTTGGATTGCATTTGAATGATTAACTTGGATTTAACCGAGATCTCAGCATTAAATCCAAAATTCTCACTAGACAATCATCTAGAATTCAATTAACAATTGATTCACAAATTCATAATCGCATAATTCATGTTTCTATGTTAATTTCAACATCCGAATTCAATCAACCTAAGCACTAATTAGCACTTAACTTCTAATTCTGTGATTAAACCAAATTCATCAACCTAAATTTAATCACAATTCTGAAACAAAAATCAAGAACCAATCAGATCAAGATCAACATAAAAAGAAGGGGAAGAAGAAGAATCCAAATACACAAAAACGAAATTAGAGCATGATCTCAAGAATTTAAACCAAAATTTCTTCAAGAATCCTAAATTGATTACAAAGTGTTTAGCCCTCCATCAGAAGAGGAAAACCCATAAACGAAAATCTAGAGAGAAGGGAGAGGAGAGAAGAGAGAAGAGAATTCTAGAGACAAGGGAGAAAAATGTGGAATAAAAACTGATTTTCGGACTCTCCTCTCTCCCACTATAAACTGCCCCCTAAATTGGCCTCTAGTGCCTCCTTGAACTTCCCATACACAGCTGGGCCTTCTAGGAATGCAATGGCCCAAGTTTCATCTGAATTGGATTTGAATTGACCAAGTTATGCTCACTTTAGTGCCATATGCTCCTTAAACCTGAGTCTGAACTTCTAGGCCCAATTAGGCCCATTAGACATCTTATTGAGACTTTGAGCTCTTCATCAAAGTTGTAGAGCATCCTCTTAGCTTTTCTACAAGGTAAAATTCATAATTTTTAGATGTCTAAAACTCAAGTTATGGCTGGAATACAGAAACAACATCAAAGCTCAACAATGCTGAAAAAATTCAATTAAGCCCAAATTTAAGCCCAACTTTTAAAACATGTCCAAGGTCAAACAATTAAGTACATGAAGAGTGTAAAACACTAAAAATGAGGGCTTATTAATGTGTAAAATATATGATTATCACCCCTAACGCAATAATTCTCCCAAGCCAATGAGAGTATCATTAACATAGAGAGCGAACAGCTTCACCAAGTGCCTCTCACCAATGTCCTCATTTGATGCCGCCTTCTTGCCTCCACATCAAGATTGCATTACAAATTATAAAGAAACCTCAGTTTACATACGAAGGGGGTTAGGTGAGAAGAGAATGTATAACCAAAATGTAGAGAGAAAGGCACGACACGTAGGCCATATTTTAAAATTAACAAAATAGCATAAAAAGAGGACTAAGGCTATAACCATGCACCATAAACCACAAAGAACATATAAACTCTAAACAATAATACATTATTATTTTGTGAGTCATAAAAACATAATTGAATATCGCATTTTCAAAAAACATACACTACGCAGAGTCGTTCGAGGTTCAGGGCAGCGCCCCAACCACGGGGGTCCCGTTGCCTAGTCAGCGACTGGGGATCAAGGGGAGGCCGCCCCTTGTGAGGCTCGGGGCAACGCCCTGGAACCAAAATGAAAAACAAGAGCTGAAACCTCTTGCGCCTCCTTGACGGCTAGGGCATCAACACTTGAACCCTCATAGCTGCCGTCACCTGTCCAGAAACAAGGTTTCCAGAACGCGTGATGACATGAACACTTCATGTCACGAGGAACCCTTAACGTCACTGTCTGCTATCCGAAACAAGGTTTCACTTGACATCAACACTTGATGATGCTGCCAACCAGAAATAGTGTTTCCAGAACCCTTGTGCCACTGTCCAGAACGCTGTCTAGAATAAGGATTACTTGACATTAACATTTGATGCTGCCACAGACTAAGAATAAGGATTCTAGAACCTTGCGCTGTGCCACTGTATATATCATATATATACCAGAAAACTTCATAAAAATATACATACAAAATAGATTCATTATTTCGAAAGCATCATCATGGTTTCACATACAACATATCAAACAGATTATGTTTTCACAAAGGATTTATATGGTTTTTGAAATAACACATTAAAGATCATATGTTTTACCAAAAACAAATAATCATGTTATTTCATACAACACGAATAATAGAAAAACTGAATCATGGCTTCACAAGTGTCTCTAATACGACTGTTGGGAATTGCAGATACATCATAGAGCAAAAAAACAAAAATTCCCACTAAGGATCTATGCGAACAGAGACCATAATTCGTGTTTTTGAGTTTACCTTTTGAAACGAGATGAAAAACAAACGATGTGAATCACCAACACCATAACAGCGATGATGCCTTAGCAGTATCCACAAGAATAGACTCAGGAACATCCAACATCCATAAAAAGGAGTCCCACGTCTTTGACACAATGCTAGCTGCCAAGAATAGAAACCAATCACTCTCTCACTCACTATTTTTGTAGGTGCAGCTAGGATTCTGTTATGTGTGTCTTGACAGCCCCCTTAGTAGTGCTCTTTATAATAACTGCTTCCTAAAGCGAGTGAGAGCAGTAGTAAGGTAAGTTATATAGCCCTAGACTCATCTGTTATGAGTCTGACCCACGATTGAATCCTAGTCCAACTTAGATACTTATTGCTCTAATTTAGTCTACTCTATATGTGTGACCTTGCACGTTCTCATAACATTAGTAGTAATATTAAAATCTCATTTTAATATTACAAGCAGTGAGTGGTATCTAACAATACATCGCTACTACCCAAGTAATGAGAATCTCAGTGATTTGACATAACCTTTCCATGACTAATTTTTTTGTGTAATTTAGTCCTTTTGTCAATATATCTAGATTGAACACAAGGCATAGAATGCGTCACCCTTGTATAGTTCAATCCTTCATTTCCTGATACTCAAGTAGACTTTTGTAACAACAAATGAGATTAATTTCTTATATTGACTCATTTGAGTATGGCCATGCATTTCGGATTCTCTCTCAATCAGGGGGCTGAAGATATCGCTCTTATTATATAGGAGTGACAAATCCCATCTAGGCCACTCACATCCCTCTACATGATTCGTGGTATGTGTAATAACCAAATTTATAATCACCTTGTTACAGATGACGTTTAATGGCATTAAAACACATAACTCCTCATGTAGGAATCATAGTGATTTCAGGTGAAAGGACCACATACACCATTGTCACTATGAGAATCACTTATGATACTCATGTAACGATCCATGTAGCGTTCTCATGGCGGGTCAATCTAATGCATCATTACTCTAATATGTACCCATGTGAAGACTTGATATCTCATATCCATGACCCGTGAGATGTGGTTATCAGTCTGCGCATATACTAGTCTCAATGCATTATTGTTATCTTAATTAACAAAAATTCTTGATTAGGGACATTTAAGAATTCTATTCTAATTTTATCCAATAGGATCTCATGATCAAGAGAACCACTTGATGTCCTATGGCATCAAACTTACTATTTTAAGGACTTTATTATGTTTATCATAAATAACATAATAAATGAAATGTCTCATATTAAAAATAGCATAATACAATGTATGTAAGTATTGTCAAAATATATCGGGCTCTAGGGCATACACCAACATATGTCACTAGTATTCTTATATCTAGCACCTCACCTCATCAATTCGCAAGTGATCTCTAGGCAACCTCAAGTTGCTCAAAGTTCTAGATACTACCTTATAGCATTCCACACACTTGGATGCCTAAGGTTCTGCCAACTCCTATCACAAGGTTCACCCTAACTAAGTGAAAAGGATATAACTAGAAAATATGCACTCTTGGCTTAACTTTATCACATTAGGAACTAACTTATGTCTCTAGCAAAACACCAAGCTTAACCTTGATAAACAAGGAAGCATACACTAACTATGCATCATAAGCTTAACTTTAACTCTAAAAGAGCAACCTATGCATATAGATAGGTATACCATGCCAAACAAACCCAAACTAGTTGTTTCTAGTAAACCTTGTCATTACTTCTCAATTGATACCAAAAGCAACCTCATGTTGATTAAGGTTCTAAAAACTCACGTATGGCATTCTACATCTCAAAGGATGCATAAGGTTTTCCTAACTCCTCATACATGTTAGGTGGTTATTCTCTCTAAGAAATACCCCTATTAGTTCCTCAACACACTTTAAAAGGTATATATGAGAGATCCAAGCAAGTAGGGAAATCCAAATTCCCATAAAAACTATACTAGGAGAAACCACTCTGGGCACCTAGAAAGGCTAACATTCATGAATGTGCCAAATGTACATCCTAACTTCAAAAATTCTAGAATTTTATAGAAAAATAGCCTTATCTCGTATCTTTCAAATGAAATAAACCTCACTTCATTTGACTTAGTATAGCTAAAGTTATGCCACAAAATGCAGAAGCTAATACAGGGCAACTAGTTAATTTACCAGATTCTGACCTTACTTTAAATTGAAACTGGGAATGCATGGAGGGTGTAAAATTCTTGAAATTTTCACTCTTATAGCCTTACATGTTAGCATCAAAATGCCTCTAGTATCATGTAATCTATACCTAGAAGCAAGAAGTTATGCAATCTAGTTTAATAGGTGTCAGTTTTCCTATTTCTGCATAATCTGACTCAACTTCAAACCGAAACTAGTGCTACTTGGGTTTCTCTAAAAATATAAAATTTTTATTACATTAACCCTTGTATTATATCTTTCAATGAAATAAGTAACAAGTCATTTTGATGAATACAGCGCAAGTTATACTACAAACACTACAAGCTGTCAGGATGCAGAACACCAGAAACTGCTGCAAAATTTGTTTTCTATATAATTGGTGTTTCCAACCAATTCCAACTCTCATGATCAGTTCCTAGATGATTTCTAAAATTATTCAAGGCTTATAATCATGTTGTAAACTTCGTGCACCTATCTTAGCTCATGTAGGCATAGATTAATGCATAATCCTTCAACCTAAAACACATTTCTCAAACTCATTCTCAAAGGCTCCTATGGACTTCTCTAGGTTCATAACTCATAAATTTACATAGAATAAATCATAAACCACCATTTGAACCACTGAAGACAGATTCCACACTTAAGAAACATCATGCTCCTCTGAAAACCCATTTTCTATCACAAACCTATATACATTATATATGAAGAAAGGAATAGAAGATGAAGGAACTAGAGAGCAAACACCCCTACCTCTTGGTGTAGATGATGATCTTCAAGTTCATCCCTTTGATCTTCCTCTTTCTCTCCTTTTCTTTCTCATCTTCCTCTTATTTTCTCCTCTATTTTCCTTCATGTCTATTTTCTTTCTTTTCTGCAGCTGCTGCTACCTTTTACATGAGAAGATGAGATAACAAAGTCAAGATTTGCTACTTAAGGGATAGGAACAAAGGTCTACTGAAACTTTATATCTCTTTGGAATACTTTGATCTTACAAAATCAAGTTTTCTAACTTCCTTAGGAATTAGAAAAAATACTAATATTCACCTAATTTCTAATTTCATTATTTTCATAATTTTTCATATCTGCTACAAGTCAATTTGGTATTAAAATATACAACCAGTGTACTTAAAAATACCAAAGCAGCTCAGTTTATCTTGAAAATTTAACAACATCTCAAACTACTTATTTGTGACCTAGAAATAAATTCTCCATATTTATTTTCCTCTAACTTAGCCTTCAAAGCCATTATTTAAGTCATTTTAAGCTACTTTCCACCTTCTGTGTTGCAGGAAAGTGTCCAAACTAACTTAGTTTGTCACAAAACTACACAAGCATGTCTAGTAATTATTAGGCTAACTCTGTAACTATATATAAGCCTAACATGTTATTGAGAGTGTTACATTAATCATTTTTCTTGATTATGAGAATTTTGTTGGAGAATTTAGCATGTATAATGGAGACATTGAAGCCTTGAATATGTATCATTGAATTGCTAAAGAAAAATGAAAAAAAATAATAATTGCATTCCTAAGTTATGGTAGGTCTCAACCTGATTATGAACAAAATGGAATGCTTATTAATATTGTGTTACAACTACTTAATTTTAGTTAATGAAAGTGTTAATTTGGTTATGGAGGGGTCGTGACTTGCCTTTGATGAGTTATGCTTGTTGTTGATTATTTGAAGTACTAAGGGTCTAAGGAGAAAACTCTAGTACTTGATTTATTTATGTGATGGTAAATTGTGCTTAATATTGATCATTATAGACATTAAGGGTTTATGGAAGAACCCTAGTACTTGAATGCTTGTATTGTGCATTTTGATATATAAATAATTTTTTTGAAATGTTATTAATTCTTCATGTTGGCCAAATTATTAGTAAGCTGGTTTATGCTTTATTTGATGTTCAAATGATGTTTGAATGTTATTGGTATAGTTCACTTATTGAAAACTAATGGAATGTGATGAATCGGATAGTAATTTGTGTTATTTTGGGTAGGGAATAATCTCCAGGAAGGGAGAATAGGTTTTGTATTTCGAGTAAGGAATAAGCTCCAAGAATGGAGATAGGTTTTATATTCCAAGTGAGAGAATAATCTCTAGGATGGGAAATAAGCTTAGTTTCTGGAATTGGATTTAGGTGAAATTTTGAGTATAGAATAACCTAAGACATACTCCAAGGATAGAGGTGAAATTAAAAGTGGAATCATTCATGATATTGAATTAGTAAAAGGATTGGAACCTTTATTAGTTTTATACTTGAATTGTTTCTTATTATATGTATAAGCTGTAATGTTTGTAAATAAATGTTTTTTGAAATAATTAATAACTGATATTCTATTTCAAGAAGAGGAAGGACTAGATTTGGCTTTTGCCAACTTCCTACTTTATAGAAATAAGCTTTGAAATGATTTTTCCCGAAGCAGCTGGAGGTATTATGATGATACGTATTTTTAATTAGTACTACTGAGAATTCTTAGAATTCTCACCCCATTTTGTTTATATTTCATTATATTTCCAGGAACATGTACTTCAACAAGGAGACAAGAGATGAAGACTTAGAATAGGTTTTTGGTGACATTATGTATTTTGTGTTGTACAATCTGTACTCTGTAACATATTATGTAATTTTATACACTGATGAATAGTATTTATATAATGTCTTGCACGTTATTTGTATAATTCCAACCATAATAGGCTCATATTTAATGTATATTGTATAAATGTAATTTTAAATTATTCTATTAGTTTTACATGACATACTTAATTTTGATTACTAATACGTAATTTTGGATACGTATTTAGTAATATTATTAAGGATGTTACAATATCAAGTATAAGAATGGAGAATTTTCTAGTGGTGAGTACAGGTTAAGGCAGATACCTGTAAGCCTATTATCTTATTTCCTTAGGTTTAATTTAACTTGAGGAAGAGTAATAGGACTTAAGTGACAGTTTTAAGTGTATGGAAGATAATAGGATGATGAAACTAAGATTGAGATGAATCCTAAGATTTTTTTTATAATACTTATGGAAGTTAGGAAGCTTGATTTTATAAGATCAAAGTATTTCTAAGACATATAATGTTTTCCAGCTAAGTATCTTAGTTCAACCTTATCTCTTCATTACTTCCACCGCTCTTAACTTTCTGCTTCTTTGACTTTTCCCTCTTATTTTTCTCTCATTTCTCACATTGGCAGTAGAGAAAAGAGAAAAGAAAAAAGAAAAGAAGAAAAGGAGGAAGAACTAAGGAAAGGCAAGAAGACCAAGTTCAAGCATCATCCTTAAAAACTTGAGGTAAGGGTGTTTGTTCACTTAACTTTTTCCTTTTCTAAATCCTTTTGAATGTTTGATGCATGCTGGTTTGAATAGAAAATGAGTTTTTAGAGATTTCTTAATGGTTTGAATTGGGTGAACTTGATACGAACTTGAGATATGGTTTGTATTGAGTGGAATGACGCATGGTTATGATTTTGAAACTTGTAAGCTGTAACACCCTCCATAGGATGTCACATTTATTTTATCAAAGCGTTCATAATTTACCAAAATGTGGAAAAGGTTTAATCTTGCAAAATACGAATATTAGAATTTCTTTTTCAAAGGCATGAACTCAAATAAAACATAACAGCATATTATATAATTATAGAACATTACACACCAAAAGATTATATACATCAGTGGCATGGATCATAGTCCACCCAAAATTTACAAGTTTTCACAAAAAAGACATAAGCAATTGTTTCACCAAAACATCGACTAGCCCAAGTCTAGAGACCTAGGTCCATTGGATCCTCTTCGAACTCCTCCATTGGTTCCTCCTCTTCGAACTCTTCCATAACTAAACCTCTCAGCTATGGCAGAAGCTCGCGAATAGGAGTCCTAGCGGATGATACTACAGGGTCTAGGTCCTCCCTAGGAGTGTAATGCAAGTCACCCCATAGCTCCCTAATAGGCATAAAGAACTCTAAATGCATAAAAACACTAAGAGAGAAAAAGGGAACCCCATCATGGGTCCTACTAATAGTCAAAGTCAATTCCCCTATGTATCTAACCCATTCAAGGCCCCAGTCGATGCGCCATGCGTCTGAACCTCCATTGAAAAGAACTTGAACAAAACCAATAGAATCTCTACGAGTAGCCATCCAAAAACAAAACAACAAAAACTGCAAATTCGCTTTTGTCTTCCTTAATCTTTATCAACAGGAACACATAGAAGAAAAAACAAATAGAATAACAATACAAAGAGGTGAGACTCTCTACATCATTACCAACATGACATCAAGAAATAGCAACATCAATAAAATCACAAAGTACAAACATAGCAATTTATAGTCATAATGTTTCTCAGCAGATATCTCAATAATATATCAATAGGCAAATCGATAGTATAATAGCAATTAATTTCACAGTATAAGTATATCACAATAAAATGCACGATGATTATGCGGATGCACAATGGACTAACACCTACTCCATGGAGTTAAAACCAACATCAGAGAGAATGATCAGGGAAAGTCAATGTCTATATGTCGTTAGCCTTAAATCATGTGCTTCTCAATATACTCAATATGCGCAACATGGCTATACAAAACACTCTCAACCAGAATGAGAATAGGATAGTGCCTGGTCGAGATCGTCGGTACGTTGCACAGCCACCATGGCCCAGTGGAGCTACCTACTGGCCATATGTGGGATACCTGCGCCCCAACGCCTTCAAGTTCAATAAGTGAACCACTCCACAAGTGAACTACACTATGCAATTCGCACCTGTACAAAGGTGTAATTCATCTCTTAGGCATCTAGCCTTAACAATAGTCATTCTGACTTTCACAATGCATGCTCACATGACACAGATGAATAATATTTATTAACAGTATCCATCTCACTAAGAGGGGCCACCACAAGGTTTAGATCAACCACTGACCATCCAGGGTCCAGTACGTTGGCCAAACAGCACAATGCCATCATATTCAATCACAAGGCATCTCAAATGCACAAGTTCAGAAAATCATCCTTTTCAATTTACATGAAGCATTCTTAACAAGCCTTTCTTTTTAAAACTTTCAAGAATTAATATGAATGTGCACTTTACAATTAAAACTCTTCTAATTAAGTTCCTCTAGGTAATACTTCCTCACATTTTTCATAAAACCCTAAAAAGATAACTACATTGTATTAATCTCACCAATTCATTTCATTTTTCCCTTAAGCCCTAAAAATACTCTAAATTATTATGAATTCTCTTCCTAACCTATTTTCCCTCTCAAGGCTGAAATCTCTCTCTAACTAAAGGACCAAATTTTATTTTACCACTCCCTTATTATTACCAATCCTCAATCTACTTCCTTTCTCTTCTAAACACCTAAGTTTCAATTCAACATAACATTTTATCTTGAATACCTTATTTGGGCCTCTTGGCCATGAGCTCTCTAGGATACTAGGGCCTTAAAATTTGTAACTTCCATAAGGAATTCCAAGAAACCAATATATATCAACCATCAAGAATTTCATATTCCACTAAGATCATAAACAACACTAAGTCACAAAATCATATAGAACAAAAATTTACACAAATCACCAATAACCAAATAATCAAGTGAGCAACCCTCACAAGGATTCCTCACTTTCTACA
Organism: Ormosia semicastrata; assembly: GCA_029884595.1. Taxonomy (NCBI): domain Eukaryota; kingdom Viridiplantae; phylum Streptophyta; class Magnoliopsida; order Fabales; family Fabaceae; genus Ormosia; species Ormosia semicastrata. The sequence continues at coordinate 33,800,296 of JAQQTO010000048.1, read as the reverse complement.
CATCAAATTCGTTCCTCACCACCATGGAAGGTTGATGAGAGTAATCTCTCTCTTACCTTAAAAGATATCTAACTACTTCTTGAAGGACTTTTTGAAGCAAACCTCTACTTCCAAGAGACTCTTGAAAACGAAAATGATATGCCAAAGAATCAACATTTTAAGCTTGGAAAAGAATGACCATGAATCAAAATCATGGTCTTAGAAAAGAAAAGAAAGAAGAATGAAAATGGAGAAATTTGACCTTAAGAGTCTTCAAGCCCTAACTTGAAGAGATACTTGAAAAATGATGAACAAGCCAAGATCTTCACTCCAAAGGGTCTTAGAAAAAGATGTAGATTCAAGAAATGAGATTTGTTAAAATTAAAGAAGATGAGATGGTGGATTTTGGGGGGTGGCCGTGAGGTGGGCGGAGAGAAAAAGAGAGAAGAAAATGAGAGAAAACCAAGTGAGTAGCTTTTTAGGTGAAGAGAGAGAAATTGATAGAAAAGTGATAAGATGAAAAATGAAATGAAAACTTAACCAAGAAGCCTCCTTTTCCCCCTCATGGTCATGCAACACACATAGGGAGGAGGAGCCAAACTTCCTTGAGAAGCTTCCTCCTTTGGACCAAAGTCAAAGATTATGTCATATGAGTGATATCAACAAGAGAAGTCTCTAGAAAAATGACTAGATAGAAATAATCTACTAGATTTTTACTACAAGCTATTATCCAATAGATAAAGTCACAGTTAACAAAGTCGGCATCTATTGTGCAATGGATAATAGAGCGTACCCAAATTTTATCTGTCAAATAAAATTTCAAATAACGAAAACTTCAAAAACTGTCTCCAGTTTCGGGTTTAGTAAGATCCCCCGACCCTGGTTCAACAACCCAAAATTTTTTGAAAATAATATTAAAATAATTCACATAAGCCAAATAATCCATAAAAATTCATAAAATTCACAACAACACAGATAAACCAAAAATAAGAGAAAGTTGGGACATTACATAAGCATCCATGTAACTATATACACTTGAGGTTGTATGAGTTATGGGTGAGCTTAAAGTTGTAACCATATATATATTCAACTTGAATAGTTGGTGATTGACTCTGGTTGTTTTCCTCACTTGATTTTTAACTTGAATATGTAAATATGATGAGTTTTAGTAATAGATGATGGAAAAAATAAGAAGGAAGAGAAAGAGGTTGAGTTTGCCCTAGTTTCTGACTAGGCCTAACTGATTATTTGTGCATACCAGACTGTCATGAGAGTTGAATAATTGATTATGGTAAAGGCCTAACCGATTATTCATGCAAAACAGAATGTCACCTTAGGCAATAACTGGTTAAGGACAAAGCCTAACTGATTATTTGTGTGTGATAAAAACTTATATTTCTCAAATAACCAGTTAGAGCAATGAACTAACTAACTATTCTATTTTCTAAAATAGCATGAGATGGGTCTTAATCGATTATCCAAGAGTGATAACCGATTAGGGACTTGTAAAAATTAGAATTTTTAATAGTCGTAACCAATTATTCTAGAGTGTAGGAACTTATGAAAATAGAGTTTTCAATTCTTGGGGCTAAAAGTAACACTTGTTAGGTTATGTATTGGATATTGATGATCCTATTGAGGTATTTTATGATACTAAGAGCCCTAGAAACTCTTGTTACTCATTTATTAAAGTTTAGTGAATATGGAACGTTTACTATAAATGATGCCTTTATTTGTTAAAGTTGAACCAAAGTAGCACCTTTATGATGAGAGGCTCCTTTACATGGTTGAAGTTGAGCCATAACACAATCTATCCTAAAGTAAAGGAATGAAAAAACACATTGATATTGCAAAGTAGTGAGAAAAATACTTTGTTAAGGGTGAATTTGTGAGACAAGGGAGTGAAACCTTGTCATATTATAGGAGTGAGAAAAGCCCTTTACCAAAGACAAAGTAGTGAGGAAAACACTTTGCCAAGGAACATGATATTTTACAATTGTATGGGCAATTGTTTATCATTGGAAAATGTTAGCTATGATAGTGGATTATGGATTGGCTTTGTGGATGTTTACATAGAAAAATTATGTAACACCCTAAACTTTCTAACTATTTGATAGTAATAATAGAATTCTACTGTTTAGTGATTTCCGCGTACTGTAAAATTATTTTGAGTATTTCATGAAAATATTTGATCGTTTTGTGTGATTTACTACGTGTCAGGAAAATAATAATTTTCGGGCCGGGAAAAATCTACAGTAATTTAATTATTACTGTTGATTCTTAATTCTTTTTGCTAATCTGATTTAATTTTCATAAGTTTTATAATTTTTATGCTTTTGTGGATTATTATGAGATTTTTATATTTTTTGATTATTTTAATATTATTCTTGGGCTGTTGTGGGCCCAAGTGGGGCCGAAAATGTAAAAAAAAATTCAGAGCCAGAAAATTTTGTACTGTTGAGATGGGGACGGGGTATTTTACTAAACCTGAAACCAGAAACAGTTTTAGAAAATTTCTTTTACTGTGTTTTGTACTGTATTTAATTATCGGGCGATAAAAACTATAATTAACTGTGTTTGTAGGGTAATAGCAGATAAAAATAAATATTATACTGCTTAGTCAACATTAGTGGTTATGACGACTTTATGACGGACCAATAGGAAGCAAGCTTAATGTTGAAGTCTTTGGTATCCACCATTGATTTAATCAAGGATGGAGATTTGGTCTTACAAAGTGACTATGACCATTTGTAACCCTTGGATGTAAAGTACGAAGAGGAGATCTTGACCCTTCATTTTGGAGATACATCTAATGGTTAGGATTTCAAGGAGAAGGATCCAATGGCCTAGATTTGGTCTTATCAATATAGAAGCTATACTTAGAAGCTACATTAACCTTAACTATTGATCTAATCAAAGGCTAACAATGCCCAAAATGGTGGCTAGTGAAATTGCCACTCATTGAGTGTACAAGAAGGGGGGACGATTTTGTGAAGGCTTAAGGCCGTAGGAATTTCAAGACCACTTCATTATTCATCTTTGTCTTCTCCAAAATCCTAAAGCATTTACAAAATTTTCTCTCCACTCTCTCCATGCTAGTTTCGGCCAAGGCAACTAGATTGCTTTCCATCACTCTATAATTTTAGCTAACCACATATTTTGCATCCTTACATCAATCCAAGAACCTTTGTAGTTGAGTCCAAGCTCTAAATCTTTCATTTTCAAGGACTTTCTTCAAGATCAAGTTCTAGGTTTTTGAGGTGAAGTGTAAGGAAACTTCACTACTTGTCTTATTATCATGTTCTAAGTCATGTTTGATCCATGGTTCTCCTTATTCAAGCTTAATATGCTAATAAACTTGTATTTTATTTTGTGTTTAAGAAGCTTTTGGTGGTGAATCACTTACTCAAGAAGCAAACCAAGGAGCTTGGGAGGTTTTTCAAGAGGTAAGAGGGAGATTCATCTCACCAACCCAGTATGGTGGTGGGAGATGAATCTTGTATTTGATGGATGGTGAATCCATGTGAGGATTTATATCCTTGGATGTGTAATTATGTGTGGGTGTTGATGTGTTTTAAATTATTTATTTGTGTTTGCATGCTTTATGTGATTTTTATTGCTTTAATGTATGTTTGATTATATGAAATGATGAATATGTATATATATGCCATGATTTGATGATAAAAAGAAAATAAATTTTTGGTTCCAAAGACCATGAGGATTTCGGCCTCAACACCTCAAAATAGGTGTTTCCAAACTAAAATTGTCATGAATGGTAAAATTGAATGATTAGAAAGGGGGGAAAAGAAAAGATGGATTGGTTCCAAAGACCAAGTGTTCATGATTTTTGAAGGCTTGTTTTGCCTTAGTTTTGTGAGACAAAGTGATTTCAAAATGGAAGTATAATTGATTTAGTACAAGGATTAAAGAAAATGGAAACAAAGTGTTTTGTCACTTGAAATATGAAATTTTTATATATAAATGGAAAAGAGATGTTGAAAGTGTTTGAACCTCAATCTATTTTAATGAGGACTTATATTTAGAATTTTTTTGAGAATTAAGAAGAATACGTTGGTAACTTGAAATTTACTCACGTATAGCTTACCCTCTGGGTTTTGAAGCGCGTTAGGAAATTTTGAGCAGTAATATTTCAAGTAACTGTAAGAAACAAAATTTTCTGGGAAACAGTAGAAATATTGATTTTCAGAGGAGCTATATTGAAAATATTCTTTAAATATAGACTTTATTGTAAATATTATTTAATGAAGGACTATTTTAGAAATATTATTTTTAGAGGGGCTATTATGCAAATATTATTCTATGAAGAAGGGTGTAATACCCTAGAAAGTCATGTTAGGCTTGTATATGGTTACAGAGGTAGCCTAATACTTACTTAACATGTCTGGGAAGTTTTGTGACTTTCTGAGTATGTTTAGACACTTTGCTATAACACTATGTGAGAAATATAGCTGTTATTTACTCTGGAAGTGGCTTAAATTGCTTAGTTAGTGGAGATAAATGTCGAAAGTTTATTTTCAAGTCATAAATGTGGGAACTAAGCTACAGTTAAAGTTTAAAAATTTTCAAAGTTAGTTCGGCATTTTTAAGCATACTGGTTGTGTGTTTTAGTGCTGGTTTGACCCACAGCTGATATGGAAATATCAGTTTTTGGCGAAACAGAATTTTTAATGAATCTTAGGATTTATTTTGAATCTGTTGGAAGCTAAGAAACTAGATTCAGTGGAATCTGGGTGTTCTTAGCAGTTTGGGTTTTGGTACCCAAATAAGAGAAGTCTAAATAGACTTCCCTTCTTGTGAAAATATTCCACGGTGGGGATATTTTATGGGCAGAAACAAAAAAGCAAAAACGTGAGAAAGAAGAGAAGAGAAAAGAAAGAAAAGAGAGGAGAGAAAGAGAAGGAAAGGAGAAGGAAGAGAAGGATCAACCATCCAAGGAGAGGATCCAAGTGAAGGCCTTGCTTCATCTTCATCATCTTGATCTTGAGATAGGGAGAAATCTGTTTTTATTTGTTTGTGTTCATTCTTTTCTTTTGGTTTAAGAAAAGCTTGAAGAGGAAATGAGGTTGATGGGTGATTTGATGATTTATAAGTTGAATCTTGATGTGGTTAGTATGGTTGAGTTAGAAACTGAATTATGAATGTTTAGATGAATTTTTCATCATTTGGAGCCTTAATTCCAATTCTAGGTCATTTTTGGGGATTTTGGTCAAGTTGGAGATTTTGATTCATAAGTGTTGATTCAAATGAAATTGATGTTGTTTGAGAGTTAAAATGTGTAGTTGGACCTTATTAGAGGTTGGAAATCACTTGAAAATGGATTTTTAGTGATTGAAAGTGGTTTTAGTTCCAATGGAACAGTAACCTGTAGCTGCAGAATTATGCAGATTTTGAGTTTTGTTGTTCACGCCGCAACGTTGGATTTTCACGCCGCAACGTTGGAAAGAACATGTTGAATGCCGCAACGTTGGACTTTGAATGCCGCAACATTGGGTAGAAAAAGGGACGTACGCTGCAATATTGGCAATTTTTCTTGCCAGTACTTGAACCCGAGACTTGGGCACCGCAACGTGGAATAGGGGACGCCGCAACATTGGTGCCAGAAAATAACTATGAGTTGTGTTTGATGCTCTGGATCATTCTAGTAGCATAGTTTTCTTCTTTTATACTTCTTAATGAGTGTTGAGACACTAGTAGGAGTATTTAATGAAGTGAGAACGTGATAAATCATATTGATTTGTGATGCTAATTATGTGAGATAATTAGACATGAATATATACATATATGGTGTATTATGATGAATTGAGGAAATGAGTTTCTCTTAAGTATTAGGATCACTCATGTATGCTCTTTTAAGAGTGTTAAAGTACTTCTATAAGTATTTGATGAAGAGTTGTGAATTGAACCTGAAATGCATATAAATCAATTATGAAACTAGTTATGGAAAGTAATTGGTAATTGTTTTGCAAGAGATGTTTGAGAAGTATAGATTGGTGAGTAATATCCTTTCTATGTCTTTGTATAATAGATTGGTGAGTAATATCTAACTCTATTGTATGTGAAATACCTTGAGGTTTATAATATCCTCTTAGTATTGTTGAGAATCATAGATTGGTGAGTAATATCCTCTCTATGTATTTGTTGAAGCGCATTGGGGTGAGTAATATCCTCTTTGTGTTGTTGGAAGCATAGATTGGTGAGTAATATCCTCTCTATGTTGTGAGTAGTAAGGTGAGTAATATCCTTATTACATTGTGAAGTAAGGAGGTGAGTAATATCCTCTTTGCTTTGTTTGGCCCCGTGAAAGTAGGTGTTCTATATCAGGTAAGGCGCTTAGTACCCTTCCTAATATAGTGAAGTATGAAAGGATAAAATTCCTTGTTCATTATTGTTAACCGTGTAGTTGATGAGACTTCACTACCCGGGGGGGGGAATGAGACTTCCTCTGTGATAATGATATATGCTGGATGAGACTCCCAGTACTTGTTCAAGGGTATGGATGAAACTATGGACTTCCATTACTTTGTTCAAGTTTCATGCATTCATGACATTGCCATGGGATTGAAGTCCTGGATGTGGTATCATGCATTATGCATTTCATACTTAGGAATCTGCATAGACATAATCATTAATCATAATTAAGCATAACATGGCGATTGTATAGGCGGTTGCTATCATGACATTTTCATGCATTGCAATTGTATGGGCGGTTGCTTGTTGTTGAAATGAGGAGTTGTTACTTCTATTATTGAAGTATCAACGAGATAATTATAAATACTATCTGTTTGTATATATTTATATACTGGTATTGGAATACTTCTACTAAGATATGTTTTCTTACCCCGATTATATTGCCATGTAAATCCAAGTGCGAGCTCTTCTAAAGCGAAGAAGAAGATGTATGAAGACTAGCATAGTATAGATGCTGTTTTGAGCTGAGCTTATATATGTTTTATATTTGCTTAGTTATTTCAAGTTATGTATAACAAGATGCCTTGAGGCTGTGATATATATATATATATATATATAACTTTTGCTATTGTGGCTTTCCATATTTATTCATTATGTATGAACGATATGGATTAGATGTTTGTTTTATATTAGTAGTAACAGAGTCAATATTGGGTTATTCACTTATATGACAATATATTTGGGTAGCAAATATTGGGCTGTTACAAAGGGCTATTATGTAAATATTATTTTATGGAAGGACTAATATGCAAGTAATGAAAATAAGGTTGAAATGGAATTTTTACAAGGTTGAAAAATCAATATATGATTTAAAAATATGACAGAAATGTTACGCAATTGAGAAAATGTGAAAATATGATTATGTGATGAAAATACAGTAAACATACTGTTGGGCAAATGTGTGAACCCTGAAAATGAGATGATGAATTTGAACTGAGAATGGTGCATTATCTATGCATTGGAAAGGTCCAATGGACTGTATGAGGGTAATTGCCTAGGAGAGAATACACAAATTGAGTCTGTGTGCACATGCATAATTATTGAGTATTGATATCGGTGTGATATTTGAACTATTAAATATTTGGAAATTACTGAGGACATTATCATAATTATTGTTTATGATAATTGAATTATTGAATATTTGGATATTGTTGAGAGCATGATCGTAATTATTGTTTATTACCTCTATTGTGATGATAAATAATGTTGATGGCATAATCATAATTATGGTCTGATGTATCTATATAGTATATTGTATTTGTTATCTCTATGCTGCCATGTTGGTATTGGCGTAGGTGCTCTCGCCTCTTTGTATGCCTATTTTGTACTGTATTTATATTTGTAAAGACATTGAGCAAGGAATTGAACAAGAAGGTGAAGAGGAGCAGATTCCTGTGGAGGAAGCTGAATTCTGAGAAGATGGGGATGCCCAGTTTTCTAGGATATATGAGGTTACAGTTTCGTGGAGGTCCGAAAGCATGGCATGTTGACCTAGATCGAACATGTATTTACTATATAGGAGACTTGAAGATTACCCAAAGTAGGCTTTATCGAGGGAACCCTTATTTCAGTGTAAATATTAATTACACTTAGAGTTTTCATTGTCCATTAGGCAATACTGGGGAACTTACTACCGTACTCCTAGTGAGATTAGTATCGTGTCGTCTGCGTGGACACCTGTCCGTAGGACTTTACGTCAAGTCAAATTTCTACCTGCTGAGGAATCTGAGGAGGACCCGTCTGAGGGTTCTACTGTTTAGTAGTACTTGGGCAGCATGTTAGTTTTAAATAATGTTCATATACTCTGAGAACTTGGTCTGTAAATATTTAAGTATGATAATACTAAGACTTGTGTATATATGATGTAAATTATTTGTGATAATTTTGTATTATTTTTATTTTTCGCTAAGTTTTCTTATTAATATCAAGAAATTTTACAACTCGTATTTACATTACAAAGCATATTTTATACGGAAAGGGGTAATTTGGTAATTAAGTAACATAAATGTGATACCCTATGGTGGGTGTTACATTTGTTGGTATCAGAGCCCAAGTTAGAGTCTTTTTGGGTTTGTGGTTAGGTCTGTATTGCTTAAGTTGTGTGATTCTCTGTGTTTGTTTTCCAAAAGAAAACAATATTGTTTGAAGATTGACTTTAACTTTTCTTTGTGTTGTTTAGTCTAATTTGAGAAAACGTAATGGCTGGATGAGGAAGAGGATGCGTGAATACTAGAGCAAAATTTGAAAATGTTGGCGACAATAACCAAAACATGGCTACAGCTATAGCAGCAATGCAACGGATGGCTGATGTTGTTGTGTAGCAAAACCAAAGAGCAATTGAGGATGCTCAAAGTTTGTCGGAGTTTCGTAGAAACAATCCACCAAAGTTTCATGGAGAATTTGACCCAGAGAAAGCTGATATGTGGATCAAAGAACTAGAAAAGATATTTGAAGGTATGGGTTGTATCGATGAGTGTAAGCTTACTTTCGTAACTTTTGTGTTAGTAGGAGATGGAGAAGCTTAGTGGGCAGAAGCTCGAAGATTGATGCAAGTTGAGGGAAGAGTTGTGACGTGGCAACTTTTTAAGCAGAAATTTCTGGGGAAGTATTTTCCTGCTAGTGTTCATCATGCTAAGGAGATGGAATTCCTTAGTTTGAGGTAAGAGGTGATGTCCATAAGTGAATATGCTACAAAATTCGAAAGCTTGTCTAAGTTTTTGAGGTATGTTCAAATGCACCCGGATGAGGAATGGAAGTGCAAAAAATTTGAAGAGGGGTTGAGATTTGACATTAAGCGAGCTGTAATAACCTTGGACATTGACCAGTTTCCAGTATTATTGGATAAGTGTTGAAAGGTTGAAGACATTTATCGTCAACGTGAGGCAAGAAATAGGAACTTTGGACTTACACGGTTCCAAAGAGGAAAGGGTAGCAGTGGCAACCGTTATTAGCAAAAATCGTATACCAAATTGGCAAGAGGTCAGAATCGACAACAATCTTTTGGAAGAAGTTCTGGTGGCAGTAAGGCGAGTTAAGCTGGAACCTCTACACTTAAATGCTTCAAGTGTGGGAATGATCATCTCACCAAAGATTGTCAATATAAAGGAGTTATCTGTTATAGATGTGGAAAGCTTGGACATTTCTCCAGAGAGTGTGATCAGTTGAAGGTGGAACCATCGGTGGGGAGTGTTCGTACTGCAAGGCCACGGGCGGGTGCTCATGTGTATACCATGAGCGAGGAAGATGCCACGAAATCTGAGGACTTGATTATGGAGGAGTGTGGCATCGAAGGTAATCCTTTAACAGTGTTATATGATTCAGGAGCAACACATTCTTTCATTGCATGTGATTGTGTGGAGCGCTTGGGATTGGCTGTGACTACATTGCCTTATGATTTGAGTGTTATTACTCCTATTGATAAGCCTGTGATAACTACAAAAGTATGTTTGAATTGCCCTGTATGTGTTAGGGATAGAATCTTTTATGTGGAGTTGATTTGTTTGCCTCTTTCCAAGATTAATGTAATCTTAGGAATGGATTGGTTGTCCTCTAACCATATCTTAATAGACTGTTCCAATAAGATGTTAGTTTTTCCTGAGGTAAAGGATTCTAGATTCTTAACGGCTACTCAAGTAGAAACTTGTTTGAAGGAAAGAGATCAGGGGTATTTGTTGATATCTTCTTTGGAGGTTCAGTGTGAAGAAAAATCTTGAAGAATATTTTCTTAGTTAATGAATTTCCTGAGGTATTTCCTAAAGATATACCTGGACTACTGCCAAAAAGAGAAATTGAGTTTTCTATTGATTTAGTACCTGGAGGTGGACCTATATCTATGGCACCTTACAAGATGTCTCCAGTAGAGTTAGCAGAGCTTAAGAAACAGCTAGAGGATTTATTGGAGAAACAATTTGTGAGACCAAGTGTATCACCATAGAGAGCTCCATTATTGTTAGTAAAGAAGAAGGATGGGACTTCTCGTCTATGTGTAGACTACCGACAGTTGAACAAGATTACAATTAAGAATAAATATCCACTTCCAAGAATCGATGATTTGATGGATTAATTACGAGGATCCACAATATTTTCCAAGATTGACTTACGTTCTAGTTATCACCAGATACGTGTGAAAGCAGAGGATATTCCCAAAACTGTGTTTCAGACACGTTATGGGCATTACAAATATCAAATGATACCATTTGGTGTGACTAATGCACCTGTCATATTCATGGATTTTATGAACAGGATTTTTCATTCGTACTTGGATAAGTTTGTTGTTGTCTTTATTGATGACATTTTGATCTATTCTCGAAGTCAGGAGGAACATGCTGAGCATCTCAGAGTGATTCTTTAGATTTTGAAATAGAATAAGTTGTATGCCAAGTTGTCTAAATGTGAAATTTAGTTAAGCGAAGTTCAATTTTTGGGACACGTTATATCGAAGGAAGGAATTGAAGTTGATGCTTCAAAAGTGGAAACAATTATTGAATAGGAAAGGCCGAAGACTGTATCAGAAATTCGTAGTTTTATCGGATTAGCCGGGTACTATCGATGATTTATTAAGGGGTTTTCGAAGATAGCAAGACCTCTTACCCAACTTACACGAAAGAATCAATCCTTTATATGGACTGATGCATGCAAAGAAAGTTTCCAGGAGTTGAAAAGATGACTGACTACTTCACTGGTTTTGATTCTACCTGATCCGAACAAACCTTTCAAAGTATATTATGATGCTTCGTACCAAGGATTGGGTTGTGTACTTAAGCAAAATCGTAAAGTTGTGGCATATGCATCGAGACAATTGAAAGTGAATGAGAGGAATTATCTGACTCATGATTTGGAGTTGGCAGCTGTAGTATTTGTGTTGAAAGTGTGGAGACATTTTCTTTATGGGGCAACATTTATTGTCTTTAGTGATTATAAAAGTTTGAAGTATCTGTTTGACCAAAAAGAGTTGAACATGAGACAAAGGCGTTAGCTAGAGTTTCTGAAGGATTATGACTTTCAGTTACAGTATCATCCTGGAAAGGGGAATGTTGTAGCGGATGCTTTAAGTAGGAAAATGCTTAGTGCTTCTATTATGATGATTAAGGAGAAGGAGCTGATAGAAGAATTTCGAGATATGCATTTGTTTGTGAAATTGACACCGGAGAAGATGTGTATAAACATGATTACCATTTCAAATGATTTAATGGATAGAATACGAGAAGGATAAAACAGTGACCAGTATTTGCAAGAAGCAAAGGAAGCAAGGAGCCAAGGAGCAGTATTGGAATTTAGCGAAGGTGCTGATGGAATTCTGAAGTTTAAAGGAAGAGTTTGTGTACCAAACGATCTAGAACTTAGGAAATTGATTTTGGATGAAGCCCACAGGAGTAAGTTGAGTATGCATCCAGGAGCCACAAAGATGTATCAAGACTTGAAATAGCTATATTGGTGGCAAGGAATGAAGAGGGATGTCGTTGAATATGTATCAACCTGTTTAGTTTGTCAAAAGGATAAGGTGGAACATCAAAGACCATCAGGAATGTTGCAACCTTTGCCTATTCCTGAATGGAAATGGGATGACATAGCAATGAATTTTGTAACAAGACTACCAAAAGCTCAGAAAGGTCACGATTCTATTTGGGTAATTATTGATCGGCTTACAAAGTCAGCGCACTTTTTATCGATTAATATTAAGTACTCAATGGAAAAGTTAGCCCAAGTGTACATCAATGAAATTATTAGACTTCATGGTGTACCATCCAGTATTATTTCTGATCGAGATTCGCAATTTACATTGAGGTTTTGGAATAGTTTGCAAGAAGCGATGGGAACAAAGCTACGTCTAAGTTCTGCTTACCATCCACAAAAAGATGGTCAGTCAGAAAGGACAATTTAGTCATTAGAGGACTTGTTGAGAGCTTGTGTTCTAGAACAAACTGGTTGTTGGGATGAATTTTTGCCATTGATAGAGTTTACATACAATAACAGTTTTCATTCGAGCATAGGGATGGCACCCTATGAGGCATTGTATGGAAGACGATGCAAAACCCCGTTATGTTGGTATCATGATGGTGAAAGTGCTGTCTTAGGCCAGAATTTGTACAACAGATAACTAAGAAAGTGAAGATGATTCAAGACAAGATAAGGACAACTCAGACACGAAAAAAGAGTTACGCTGATAAAAGACGAAGACCGCTTGAGTTTAAAGAAGGTGACCATGTGTTTCTACGTGTGACACCTATGACTGGAGTTGGACGAGTGATTAAGTTAAGGAAACTCACTCCAAAGTTTATCGGGTCGTATCAGATACTCCGTCGGGTAAGTCCAGTAACTTATCAGATTGCATTACCACATTTACTATCAAATCTTCACAATATATTTCACGTATCACAACTATAAAAATATATTTCTGATCCTACACATGTTATCGAACCAGACACCATACAACTGAAGGAAAATTTAACCTATAAAACGTTTCTAGTCAAGATTGAAGATCGAAGGACAAAGCAACTTCGAGGTAAGGAAATTGCATTGGTTAAAGTAGTTTGCAACGATGTAAGCAGTGAAGCTACATGGGAGTTAGAAGATAAGATAAAAGAATAATATCCATATTTATTTTGAGGGTGTGAAATCAAGTTTCGAGAACAAAACTTCTTTTAGAGGGGGAGAGTTGTAACACCCTAAACTTTCTAACTATTTGATAGTAATAACAGAATTCTACTGTTTAGTGATTTTTGTGTATTGTAAAATTATTTTGAGTATTCCGTGAATATATTTGATCATTTTGTGTGATTTATTTTGTGTCAGAAAAATAATAATTTTCAAGCCGGGAAAAATCTACAGTAATTTAATTATTACTGTTGCTTCTTAATTCTTTTTGCTAATCTAATTTAATTTTCATAAGTTTTATAATTTTTATGATTTTATGAATTATTATGAGATTTTTATTTTTTATTATTATTTTAATATTATTCTTGGGCTGTTGTGGGCCCACGCGGGGACGAAAAAGTGAAAAAAATTTCAGAGCCAAAAAATTTTGTACTATTGAGACGAGAACGGGGGATCTTACTAAACCCGAAACCATAAACAGTTTTAAAAATTTTCTTTTACTATATTTTGTACTGTATTTAATTATCGGGCGATAAAAACTACAATTAACTGTGTTCATAGGGTAATAGCAGATAAAAATAAATATTATACTGCTTAGTCAACATTAGTGGTTATGACGACTTACAAATCAAAACAAACTTGGAATGCTTGTGAAAAGAAATGCTTTTCTTTTAACATTAGAGCTATGCAAATTTTGAGAAGTGGTTTAAATGATGATGCTTATGCTAAAATTAAGAATTGCTCTAGTGCTAAAGATATATGGGATGCTCTTGATTCTATCTATCTTGCTAATAATTATTTTGTGTATAAAGTTGTATATAGAAAGCAAGAAGAGCAAAATCCTCTAGAGGAAGATAACATTGAAAAATGTCTTCAAGAACATGTTCAAAACAAGAAAATGAGCTCAATGTCTCTTGATGATGATGGTGCTCAATTTGAAGAAGAGGCAAAGCAAAATAAAATTGATGAGGAAGATGTGATTCCCTTAAAGAGCCAAATATGCTAGAAATGGAGACTACTTCGTGTATGGCTAAAAAGGACATTGAGGTAAACAATACTAAACTATATTATAGTCCCTCCTATGTTGAGATACAATATGCATATGATGAATTATATGATGGTTTGTTGAATTTAGAAAATAAAAATTTATCTTGTTTGGAAAACATTTCCTCCATTGAAAATGAAATTGAGATTTTGAAAAATGAATATTCTTTTCTTGATGAGGAAATGTCTTTGATAAGTGAAATCTCAACCTCTTGTGAAAAATGCATTGATTTAGAAAATCAAGTTGAGAACTTATATTGTGAATTTGCCAAAGCCAATGATTCCATTTGCTTACAATCCATGGTTGTTAATAAGAATGAAACTGATGCTATTCCACATGGAATTTCAAGTAACACTTATGACAAAAATAATTTAGAATATAAATATAATGAAAGGCTTAAGTTTTTCAAAAATGATATTCAAAAGACCAAGCCATCACTAAATTCAATTGTTTGCAATTTTTGTGATCATCTAGGACATATTTCTCATTTATGCAAGTATAGAAGAAATTCTTATATGAGAAATAATATGATATGGGTTCCTAAAGATCCTAAATGCCCTAGTACTAATATTCAAGAACCCAAGATGAAGTAGGTACCAAAATGTCCTCCTAGTGTTTCAATTATGTAGAAAACTTCTCAAAAGCATGGACAAATTGGTCAAGTGAAAAAGGAATCATCAAGGGGAATACTTCCAAAGCCCATTGGTAGAAGTTTTGATCAAAGAAGGAAGATGACTTCAACCAAAGCTTCTCAAGTACAAAATGTGGAACTTGCAAAGGTCAAAATACCAAAAGAGAAGCAATGGGTAAAGAAAAGAGTTTCCTTGATTACCAAGGCCAAAGTATCAAATGCTTTTATCTCTTATGCACATTCATTTAAAAAGATAATGAATATGAGGTATATTCCTTGTAAGCCTTAAGTGATTGATAGAATCATGTGCACTTGGTAAAATCTGAATATTTTGTTTAGCACATAATTATGTTCATTCTTATTGTACCATAACTCATTAATTTGTTATATATCTTAGTACATGAGGTTCTACAATGTCTAGGTATGCTTGCTATGCTTTAATTTGTTATATATCATGAAAGTAAACTTGTTTGGTCTTTGGAATTGTTTTTAGCATGCTAAAGTGCTCTCTGTAAAGAGACAATAATCGGTTAGAGCAAATGTCTAATCGGTTAGGGGTCAATTTTACTCCCCATCTAACCGGTTAAGACCTCATTTCCATTTCACCTAACCGGTTATCCTATTTTCCCTAACCGGTTAGACCACTCCAAAATCCTCTCCCAGCCGTGTCCTCTTTTATGAAATTACCTTTATCATTATGTTTGACAATCTAACCATGATAATTTTATCTCTTGAACATGATGCTTATTATCTTGACTTGCTTAACTATGCTTATTTTGAAATTTTTTTTTTAAATGAGCTTCATGCTATTATGATTACATTGTTGGGCTAAATTATTTTGCAATGGATAAAATATACTATAGAAATTGATTATTTGATTTATTTTGCTCAATTTACATATATGGAAAAATTGATATTTATGAGAGCATAACTGATTAATAATCAGTAACTAACCACTATGGATCCAAAATTAGTGGATACCAAAGAAAGTACCTTGAATTGTGTTATAAGGTGACTATTAGCTCAAGTATGCTTTGAAGTGAAATACAACCATGCTACTTGAGGTTGGGAAAACTAAAAATGGTCCAAGTTCTCCAAAGGTGATGAAAACATAAAAAGAAAGACATGGAGAACCACAACATTCTCAATAAGCCTTGAGGCTTGAAAGTTGGAGTCACTTACAAAAACTCAAATGGTATATTTTTGGTGACATCATTCTCTTATCCTTATTTATACTTTAAATTGAATATCATATGATATTTGGATAAGTAGAAATTTGTTTTTATGCTTTAACATGCCTTAAGTTGTACTTCTCTAGTATTATGTCTTAAAAGTGTCTTTATATATGCTAACATGCTAGATAAGTACATACCTTATTTGGAATGATATGTTTTATGGTAATATCTCTTATCTTGAGCTTGTGACCATTTCTTTTTGTTTAAATATGAAAATTCGTATGCTCATGAGCAGTTTTAATCCTTTCTCTTTGATGCTTAAATATTTCTTAGAGATTGGAAAGTTAAATGTTATATGTCTTCTTGTTTAATATTACTTGATATGTTCATATCTTGAAACAAGAAGCATATGATTCTTTTTGTGTCTTGAAATATATGTTTAAATGAATCATAAATGGTTTTAAAACTTATAATTTCATAGTTTTTCAATTCTTTCATTACAATAAGGGACTTTTTATTCTTGATTAGCATGTGTGCATACTAGAATTCCTTACTTGATATTACATGCCTTATAAGATCATTGTTTGCCCCAAAATGCTTATATAAGTTTTGATGTTGATCATGTATTTCTTGATAAACTTGAATTATGCATTAAAATGCTTAAATCATATTTTTGGATTCAAGTACATATGTTCTTCCTTTATTCTTGTTAGAGCTAACATTGCATGGTTGATAATGTGATACATGTTTTACATTATATATTAACCTAAATTATGCTTGTAAATGAGCTTAAATGATATTTGATACTAATCCATGTTTTAGAGAACTTCTAAAGTTAGCTTTGTAAGTGTCTCTATGTGCTTCAAGTATGACCATCAAATATCAAAGTGTAAAGCATATATGGATAAATGACAAAAGTTGAATGAAGAGGGACATGATGAGACTTCTTCAAGTGCAATGGAATGGAATACTCAATGGAAGAAAGTATAAACTCAAAGGACCTATAAATGAAGAACATTCTAAAGAAGCATCACTCTCTATCTAACTTAATAAGTATCTCTATCCCTAAACTATTATGGTATTCTATATGCTATGGATTATATGATATTTATTGATAAATTGATCTTAAATGATTAGATGCTTTCATTACATGAAAAGTATGCTTAGCATTGATAAAGTACTTAATTGGATATGAACTTGCTAATTTTGTCATTGCATATAGGGTGAATGATATTAGTTATATACATGCTTTGATTCCTATAGCATATTTCATCAAGGTGAATGTTTGATATATATGATTCTCTTTATCTATGGTTTCTTAATTGTATAACACTTATGAGAATCATGCTCTTTTTGAAAAGAATTTCTTGTTTGATTAAAAAGTTTTTTTTTTTAAATCTCTTATTATATTTGAAAGAAGCTTTTCAAGTTTTATATCATTGAGAATCTTTTGAACTTGTCTTAAGAACTTACAAGTATTTTCACCTCCTAATTGTCTTAAAAATTTGGAAATCACTTGATTTGTGTTATAAATGTAGTATTCTCTTCATTTGCTTTGAAATGTTTTATTAAATCTTTAGAGAATGCTTAAGAAAGTTTCTAAATAGATCTTTTGAAATATTCTATAGAGCTCTTCTTGATACTTCAAAAGATAAGTCTTGTTCTTCAAAAGTGTTTTATCTTTTCAAAACTCTTGTTTAATGAAAAAAAGAGGAGATTTACTTTCAAATGCTTCTTTTGACTTGGGTTTGATCATTCTCAATGAATATGTGGTTTAATATAAAACCTCTCTACCCTTCTAAAATTCTTTTGAAAATACAATATGCTATTGTAAAATTCTTTTTGAAAGGGAAAAAAGTTTTTAAATGGTTTTTGATTAATGGATTAAGAATATGTATATTTACCTTACTTTTTGGTAATGTGCTTACATGATCTTGGCATGCATATTTCTCTTTATCTATCTTGTGCTTCAATAAGGGGGAGCTTATCTTATTTTTTATAACTCCTTATAATTATTTGTGATTTCTAATGATTGTTTATCCTTTTCATCTTACATATCTTTGCTTCATATCCTTATTAACTATAAATATACGCATGACTATGTTGAACTATTATGATTTATATCTTGATAATATGCATATTTTGAGGGGGAGCCTAGCACTTAAATTGTTGCTTATATCTCTTGGCTTACATCCTTGTTTGATATGAAGTGTTTTATTGTTAATACTATCAACATGTCAACAAAGATCATCTCTTGTTCTTTTTCCCTATATCAATGAAAGAAGGTAAACATTCTTAAATTTAATATCTTTTGATTCTTTCATTGAGAAATGCTTGATGTGTGGCAAGTTGTATGATCTTTTAATTGAAAACCTTAATTTCATGACTTTATATAGATATTTTGTAACTCCTAACAAGTGATATCAAATGGTACTCATTTATTATGTGGTATGCAAGATATTATATGCTAGACATAATTTCTTAAGCTTATTGCTATCATGTGCTAAATGTTGATGTACCAAAATGTGACAAGCATTATATGAATAATCTTTTATATCTTGAAAGTATGCTTATTTCATCTCTCTATCATGTGTAAAATCAAATAAGGCGAGATAGTTTTGATTTGAATAACTTAAAGAAGTTTTTGGTTTTGATGATCCTATTATTTTTGACAACATGAGTTTTATCTATAAAAGTAGTAAAGATATTATCTTTTCTTCCTAAGCCTTTTTGTTGATGTCAAATAGGGGGAGAGAAAATTGGAAAGAAAAATATATTCTTGTGCTTAATTGTTTGATATGCTTACATGAATATCTATTATTCCATTTGGTCCAACATATTTTTCTTTGGTGATTTGTCATCATCAAAAAGGGGGAGATTGTGGAAATAAGTTTGCCCCAAATGGTTTAATATGTTAAGTTTTGATGATGACAAATACAAGACAAAAAGAATAATGCTTATGCTTGATAGATGTGTTTAATAGATGACAAATGCATCACAAAAGAATATTGATCATGTTACATAGATGTGCTTAATGTGATATATTATATCATGCATTATTATGTACCTTATCTAGTTATATTTTACTTAATAATCATGCAATGAGATGTATGTAATATTCTTCATATAATATATCCAATAATACTTTATATGAATCTTAATGAATTAATATTGGATCTGACTTTATTTAAATGAAAATGTGCAATGTGTTCTTTGTTGCATCCTATATTGTGCATATCCATTAGTAATTGATAAATATCTTATTTGAATGTGTCTATGAAAGTCTTATATGCATGGTAGACAAATTAGAGTTATACATTTATGAATCATGCATATAAAGATATTGAATTATGAATTTGGACTAACTATGTTTGATTAAGTGAGTAATACTTTGTAGGATAGTCCAAGTACTAAGAGTGAGCATTGTAACAAGAAAGCAAAAGATCACAACTATGCTCAACTCAAGAACAATGATAATGAAAAGATGTTCTAAGCATTCACAAGTCTTGAAGAGAAGATTTTCTTTAGAAGCTTGGATTACATCAAGAATTGATGGTGGCAAAAGATCAAGTCCAACATCTTCAAGAATAGCTTATAGGACTTAGATCTTATGTAAAGGTAAATGGGGATCACACTAAGCTCAAACAATTTTTAAACATATTTAAAAGTATTTCTAAAATGTTTAAATGCTCAATAAACTATTTTTGGAAAGTTAATCATGGTGGTAGTTCATTTCTATGAAAAATAGCTAAGTTTGTGTTTTGTAAAATTGACCTTTAGTTACTCTTTTGATCATATCTTTTAAAATACTTTGAGTTTTGCTTTGAAACTTATTTCATATGAAAATAGACTCAAAGATCTTTCAAATGAGTGATCATTCGCTTTAAACGGATAAGAAACGAAGAAGTTATGACCATTTAAAGTCAGTTTTTAAAATCAGAGTGTCCTAACTGATTAGGGACTTTCCCTAACTGATTATTCACCCTGTCAAAAGCCATTTTCACACTCCAAAATAGCCTAACCGATTAGGCAATAAGCCTAACTTATTAGGATGATATAAATGACCCATTTTCATGATTTAAAAGACATCCTAACCGATTAGCATATGTTTTTGAACGAAATGACATTTGGTCATCAAAATGGCCTTACCAATTTGGCCATTTGCCTAACCGGTTATTATAAAAGTCAAAAAACAAAATCTAAAGCTCCTAACCGATTAGGACAATGTCCTAACCGGTTATTTGGGATTGCAGAACGAACCCAACGGTCATAAACGAATAGTTTTTCATAAATAATTCATTACCAAACTTTACCCAATGGCTCTAAAATTCATTGGGCTATAAATACAAGTTTTGGGCATCAAAGAAAGGTTGGAGAACAATTTGAAAATCACTCTTGAGCATTAAATTCATTTTTCACTATGTATTTCTCCAAAACTCTATTTTGAGCTTAAAAGTGTGAAACTTTAATACTCATAGTGCTTCAATTTGTATTATCGACTCTTTGAGAAAGTTTCTATCATCTACATCTTTGTTTACTCTGAAAAAAAAAAGGGTGAGGTATCCCTCTAGTGTAAAGGGTGAGGTATCCCTTAGAGAGTGAGGTATCTCTCAAAAATTGTAAAGGGTGAGGTATCCCTATTTGAGGCTCAAGCACAAGGGTGAGGTATCCCAAGGTGTGTTAAGTGCTCATCTTTGTAAAGGTTTTCAAGCACCCGTTCAAGCTTGAAGGTTTAGTGAAAAATCTTGGGTGGTTCACTTGAGGACTGGACATAGGCCACAAGTGGTTAGTGGCTGAACTAGGATAAATCTTAGTGTTTACTTTTCTCAACTCTATCTCCTTTTACATTTGTGCTTTAATTATATATGATTGAGTTGAATTTAATATCTAGCTTTTTTGTTTGATTTATCTTATAAGCCCAAGTGGTATTTGTGAAATCTCTAATAATTACACATTTGTTAGACTTATTCCGCTGTATGTGTTGATTGAAAATATCAAAATGCATAATTTGACAAAGTTAAAATTTATAATTACCCAATTCACCCCCCTCTTGGGTAATGGTTGCCATGGCTAATAATAGGAAGCAAGCTTAATGTTGAAGTCTTTGGATATCCACCATTGATTTAATCAAGGATGGAGATTTGGTCTTACAAAGTGGCTATGACCATTTGTAACCCTTGGATGTAAAGTATGAAGAGGAGATCTTGACCCTTCATTTTGGAGATACATCTAATGGTTGGATTTCAAGGAGGAGGATCCAATGGCCTAGATTTGGTCTTATCAATATAGAAGCTATACTTAGAAGCTACAATAACCTTAACCATTGATCTAATCAAAGGCTAACAATGCCCAAAATGGTGGCTAGTGAAATTGTCACTCATTGAGTGTACAAGAAAGGGGGATGGTTTTGTGAAGACTTAAGG
Organism: Ormosia semicastrata; assembly: GCA_029884595.1. Lineage (NCBI taxonomy): Eukaryota > Viridiplantae > Streptophyta > Magnoliopsida > Fabales > Fabaceae > Ormosia > Ormosia semicastrata. The sequence goes on along the minus strand of JAQQTO010000048.1, from coordinate 33,778,960 downwards.
CCATAGGAATTTCAAGACCACTTCATTATTCATCTTTGTCTTCTCCAAAATCCTAAAGCATTTACAAAAGTTTCTCTCCACTCTCTCCATGCTAGTTTCGGCCAAGGCAACTAGATTGCTTTCCATCACCCTATAATTTTAGCTAACCACATATCTTGCATTCTTACATCAATCTAAGAACCTTTGTAGTTGAGTCCAAGTTCTAAATCTTTCATCTTCAAGGACTTTTTTCAAGATCAAGTTCTAGGTTTTTGAGGTGAAGTGTAAGGAAACTTCACTACTTGTCTTATTTTCATGTTCTAAGCCATGTTTGATCTATGGTTCTCCTTATTCAAGCTTAATATGCTAATAAACTTGTGTTTTATTTTGTGTTTAAGAAGCTTTTGGTGGTGAATCACTTACTCAAGAAGCAAACCAAGGAGTTTGGGAGGTTCTTCAAGAGGTAAGAGGGAGATCCATCTCACCAACCAAGTATGGTGGTGGGAGATGAATCTTGTATTTGATGGATGGTGAATCCATGTGAGAATTCATATCCTTGGATGTGTAATTATGTGTGGGTGTTGATGTGTTTTAAATTATTTATTTGTGTTTGCATGCTTTATGTGATTTTTATTGCTTTAATGTATGCTTGATTATATGAAATGATGAATATGTATATGTATACCATGATTTGATGATGAAAGGAAAATAAATTTTTGGTTCTAAAGACCATGAGGATTTTGGCCTCAACACCTCAAAATAGGTGTTTCCAAACTAAAATTTTCACGAATGGTAAAATTGAATGATTAGAAAGGGAAGGAAAAAGAAAAGATGGATTGGTTCCAAAGACCAAATGTTCATGGTTTTTGAAGGCTTGTTTTGCCTTAGTTTTGTGAGACAAAGTGATTTCAAAATGGAAGTATAATTGATTTAGTACAAGGATTAAAGAAAAATGGAAACAAAGTGTTTTGTCACTTGAAATATGAAATTTTTGTATATGAATGGAAAAGAATGGTTGAAAGTGTTTGAACCTCAATCTATTTTAATGAGGACTGATTTTTAGAATTATTTTGAGAATTAAGAAGAATACGTTGGTAACTTGAAATTTACTGACGTATAGCTCACCCTTTGGGTTTTGAAGCGCGTTAGGAAATTTTGAGCAGTAATATTTCAAGTAACTGTAAGAAACAAAATTTTTTGAGAAATAGTAGAAATATTGATTTTTAGAGGGGCTATATTAAAAATATTCTTTAAAAATTGACTTTATTACAAATATTATTTAATGAAGGACTATTTTGAAAATATTATTTTTAGAGGGCCTATTATGCAGATATTATTCTATGAAGAAGGGCTATTATATAAATATTATTTTATGGAAGGACTAATATGCAAATAATGAAAATAAGGTTGAAATGGAATTTTTGGAAGGTTGAAAAATCAATATGTGATTTGAAAATGTGACAGAAATGTTACGCAATTGAGAAAATTCTAAAATATGATTATGTGATGAAAATACAGTAAAGATACTGTTGGGCAAATGTGTGAACCCTGAAAATGAGATGATGAATTTGAACTGAGAATGGTGCACTATCCATGCATTGGAAAGGTCCGATGGACTATATGAGGCTAATTGCCTTGGAGAGAATACACCTCTTGAGTGGGTGTGATATGCGTAGTGTAAGTCACTTGTTGACCTTAGGGGCATTGGGGTGCAGGTTGCCTACAATGGGGAGTTGGTAGCTTTTCTATACCGTGAGTTTGACCAATGTAACACACCGATAATCGTGACCGAGACACTATTCTTAATCAAGATCTGAAAAAGACTGTAGTGTATATGCTAGATGTGCAAATACATATGAGAATTATTACACGTGGTCTGAGGCATGTTGGTACAGACAGATCTTTTCGATCACTCTCTCTGACCTGAGTTTTAGCTCTATGGAGTAGGAAATTGAGATAATTATTGAGTATTGATATCGGTCTGATATTTAAACTATTGAATATTTGGAAATTACTGAAGGCATTATCGTAATTATTATTTATGATAATTGAATTGTTGAATATTTGGATATTATTGAGGGCATGATCGTAATTATTATTTATTACCTCTATTGTGATGATAAATAATGTTGATGACATAATCATAATTATGGTATGATGTATCTATATGGTATATTGTATTTGTTATCTCTATGCTACCATGTTGGTATTGGCGTAGGTGATCTCACCTCTTTATATGCCTATTTTGTACTGTATTTATATTTGTAAAGACGTTGAACAAGGAATTGAACAAGAAGGTGAAGAGAAGCAGATTCTTGTGGAGGAAGCTGAAATCTGAGAAGATGGTGTTGCCCAATTTTCTAGGATATATGAGGTTGCAGTTTCGTGGAGGTCAGGAAGCATGACATGTTGACCTAGACCGAGCGTGTATTTACTATATAGGAGACTTGAAGATTACCCTAAGTAAGCTTTATCGACGGAACCCATATTTCAGTGTAAATATTAATGTACACTTAGAGTTTTCGTTGTCCATTAGGCAGTATTGGGGAACTTACTACCGTACTCCTAGTGAGATTAGTATCGTGTTGTCTGCACGGACACCTGTCCGTCGGACTTTGCGTCAAGTAAGATTTCTAACTGCTGAGGAATCTGAGGAGGACCCATCTGAGGGTTCTGCTGTTTAGTAGTACTTGGACAGTATGTTAGTTTTAAATAATGTTCATATACTCTAAGAACCTGGTCTGTAAATATTTAAGTATGACAGTACTAAGACTTGTGTATATGTGATGTAAATTATTTGTGATAATGTTATATTATTTTTGTTTTTCGCTAAGTTTTCTTATTAATATCAAGAAATTTTACAACTTGTATTTACATTACAAAGCATATTTTATACGAAAATGGGTAATTTGGTAATTAAGTAACATAAATGTGATACCCTACGGTGGGTGTTACAGATTACATAAATGTTCCAATGGTATTGGGTAGTCACTCAATTACTTGTTGCAATCATAATCTATTGTTCAAAAGTTTATTCACTATAAATGATTAATTAAAAGATAAATGAACCATAGTTATGAATAACTGAATTACCATGATGCCTTATATGTGTATATATTACTAAGAATTGTGACTTCTCAACCCGTTTGTTTGTTTCCATGATAAATCCAGGTCAAGTTCCTTTCAAGAATAGGAAATGAAGATGATGTATTAGAATAGGTATGCTTTGTACATTATAGTTTTTTTTTTTTGCCTTATGGTTTGAACTTATGCCCTTGGGGTCTTATGTTGTAGATTTTTAAGACATTTGTACTAAACGTATTAGTAAAGAACAAGTTTTTTGTTGTATAAATTCTTGTGCTCTTTAATTTCTCTCTCAAGGCTCTTTCTATATACTAATGTGTATAGCTACTTTATGGTAATCGAATGAGTAAATGTTAGAAGTGACGTGCCTAATTCTATTTACTTAAATATATGTTGGATATACTATAGTTTTAGTATTGAGATGTTATACCCATGATGGGTTGACCTATATCTATGACCTAACTCGGCTAGTTAATTAATTAATTCATTAATTAGTTAATGATTTGAATTGAAGGTTGAATGGAGCAATTATGTAACTCCCTTGGGTTAGTAACTTCCAATGTGTGGAAGTGTGGGAGTGGGACGTTACTTATTATGTGTGAGAAAACCTATATAAATAGAAGTGTTAGGTACTCCATTCCCATAAGACACAAGACAATAGATATATACTCGAGATGTGTGAAGAGAAACACAGAGATAGAGAGCATAGAGCCTCTGGATTTGGGTGTGTTTATGGTGGAAAACATATAAGGTTCCATAGGTGATCTTATGTAAAACCATAATGGCCATACATGGTGGTGCAGAGCACATCCTTAGAGAGCATCTGGGTTGAAGTTAATCAAGGTTTGATTTTATTCCATTATGCTTAAATCTCCAAGTTCTGCTTCCTACATTAACAAAATTTGGATTAGAATAAACCAACTTTAAGTTAGATTCTTAAAAATTAATTTTATCTCAAATTCAATTCATACATGATCTAGTTTTTTAAAATTTAAGTAATAACCAACTAACATTTATATAAAAACAAACCCCATTGTACCTACATCTTTGGTTTTTAAATGTTGCCAAACACCCCTACTAAGTCATTATTAGTGGTTTAGCATGTAATTCAGAATTCGTTTGGCTTAATTCTTTTTAGTTAATTCCTTTTAAACAAGTGAAAATAATATTATTCAACAAAGCTCTTCAAAAATAGAATTTTATTTTATATAAATAGCCCATTTTACATACAAGGTTAACTTAACTACCTCATTCTTAGATAATTCTTTAACTTAAGTAAAAGTGTAAATTATACTCTTCGCCATCTAGGTTTGAGCATATGACACTCAATACCATTCTTCTTTAAAAGTGACACTCCCCTCCATTTGACCATGTTGACTAACACTTGTTAGAATATGCTAACCAAATATTCTAATTAACCATTGTTACTTCAATTAAAAAAAAAGATGGCAAAGGTTAGGCGATGGTGGCTCAAACATGATAACTCCATAAAATGTAGTTATTTGTGACCTATATTTGTATTATAAAGAATGCTTAGTCCTTGTTATGATGCATATATGGAAGGTTTGAGACTTATATTTGTCAAATTCAATTTGAATATCTTCTTATATGATATTGAGCAAATTGTGCATATTTTGTAAGTGATTAAGTGGATTTGCATTTGTTATTGACTTGGTTATTTCTCTATTTAAGGAAGGGCTCCAAACAAGCAGAAATTTGGAGGATTTGGATCAAAATTAGAAAAGAAAGCCAAATGTGAAGTTTAGCATCTCATGCCGTGACATAGGCAGGTTTATGTCGCAGTGTGATGCATTCCCCTACTTTAACACATTGAACCTGAGGCTTGAACGCCATGGCGCAAATGAGTGTATATCGCGGTGTAGTGAGAAAAGCAGAATTTAGAGCCTATAAATACTATTTTATCATATTTCAACAAAAAAGGCTTTTAGGTTAGAGAAGCTGCGACTAAGTTTTCACTTTGAGGTTGAGAGGAAGCCAAATGGACCAAGGTTGGAGGCCATCTTCTTCATGGAAGGAGATTCAAGCATCAAAGATCACATCCATGAGCTTCCTTCCTTTTTCTTTTACTTTTTTCTCTTCCTTGTATCATGAACATAAGTTTTGTGGTTATATTTTTCATGTTCAATGAGTAGCTAAGTTGTATTTAGGGATTACTTTGGATCCTTCTATGGATATTGATGATTATGTATTTCTTTGAGGTGATATAGATGTATGGTTTTGTTCAATCATATGGATCTTAATGTTCCTGACTGTTTAGCCAACTTTTAAGTGATTTGTTAAAATCTAATGAACCTAGACATAGGAATTTGGATTTAAGATCATATGTATGGTTGATGCATATTCGAATTCATTCTAATGGTGGCATGAGTTGATTCACTAATGGGATAAAAATATACCTCTTGGCCATGCATAGCAGGTGTTTGAAAATAGCCCTTAATGAGTAGATTTTGCACTAGCTCTCATGAAAACATAGTGAGTTAGGTAAATGAAGCATGGTTGATTGACCTAGACATAGGCTTTTAACTAAGTTAGATTCTCAAGCTAACTAAACAATTCATTCATGTTATTTGTAAGGGTTGCATATTACCAGTTGAAGTAAGGGGTGAAGAAGGATTCTCTAATCTCTAACCATTATCTTTATTTCTAATTTATTGCTTTTTAGTCTTTAGTTTATATGTTTTTTCCTATTTTTATGTTCTTAAATAGAATTACTTAAGTTATTGGTTGATATTTAGCATTAGAAGTAACCTTGTCCTCGTGGGAACCATATCCTATTTATCACTGTATTACTTGTTCAATCCGTGCACTTGCGGCCTATAAAGGGACAAACAAGTTTTTGACATCGTTTCCAGTGATAATGGTTAATTTATGTATTACTAATATTGACAACGAGCTTATTTAGTACTAATTCAAGTTTTGTATAGTTCATTTTAATTTAAGTTTCCATTCTTTTGTGTTTTAGGTACATTAAATATGTAGTACTTTGATTTTGTAGTTTTATTATATTTAGGTTGTACATACTGTAATTTAACTATCTAGATAATTTTTGCAGGTGATGGAGACCCAAGGGAAGTAGAAGTTGTAACAAAATTGAGTTTGCTGTAGAATTCTGCAGACAAACTCCTCACGCCCAACATAATGATGTGGTGTGATCTGGGTTTTTGATGAATGCCACGGTGCATTTGTGAATGTCGTGGTGTGGCACCCTGTATTTTGCATATTTTGTCTAATTTATATGTTTTTCTATATTTGTGAATGCTCAGTTCTAATATGGCTAATATTTTTTACAGGCTCAGGTACCCTATACACCATGTATAATGAGGAGATATCTTCACTGTGGTTTGGGGGAGTATCATCACATGTTTCGTATATTTTAATATTTAATATATAATATGTTTTGATGTTTAAAGTATGCAGTAGTAATAGTCACCATATTATCATGATTATATGTTGACTTTGGCTATTACTGATGGGTTATTGATAAAAAATTTAAATTTTTAACATTCTACACATGATATTATGCATGCTTGAGTTGAAAAAGATAGATCTATTTGAATGCATGATGTATTGCCAATTGCTAGTGTGGAATTGATTGTCGAATGATATAAATGTTTGCGAATTGCCCACTTTCAAGTGAAACCATTTGCGATCTAGAAGCATGCATAAACAATTTAGACATTTTTTTATGCATGATTTATATCCCACTTGTATGCACGTATAACTTTGAAAATGATAAGAATGCATGTCTGGAGAAGGTTTATGGGAAGTACATGTAGAGATTTCTTGTATCCTAGAAGATGGTTTTAAACTCTCTTAAGGTGAAATCCTAGATTATACGTGACTGAGAAAATGATTAGGGCATTATTTGGACCGATTGAGCCTTTCGAGCTTACCTTGATATAATTTTATCCTTAGGTCCCTTTTTGAAGCTTATTAAATGTTCGACATTATATGTTTTTCAATCCTTCATATTCCCTACCATGTAACCGAATAATGCATATGAAAGCATTACATTTTCTTTTTACCATAATTTTTTGCTGAGTACATGACATGTATATTATAAAATGAGTTTGAAGAAACCATATGCAGATGAAGAAAAAAAGCATTGCTTCTTCAATTAAAAAAAGGAGGAAAAAGGAGAAAAGAGAAAAGTAAATGAATGAAGTAAAGTCAAATACAAAAAAAAAAAAAAGCATTGAATGGTCCTAGAGAGTTCTAGTCTTTCATTTTTGAATACCCTAATAGTATCAATTGGAAGCTCAAGTTTTGAAATCGCATGTTTATGTTTCTCAATGTTTGTACTATATCCCTTCCCTTTCTGTTCATATGCCCATAACCATTGGCCTTACATTACAAGATAATGAAGTCCCTTTCGATTCCCAGTAATGTGTGATTTACATTAGTGGAGAGATATTTTAGAGGCAACTTTGTGGATTATATGATTCATATACATGTATGCTTATAAACTTATCCGAATGAGTATGATTTGAATAGGAGAAGTTTATCTTGCATGCTTGTGGGAAATGTGATTAGCATGGAAGGAAGCCTAGATTGTTAGCATGTTAAGGATTGTGTATGTGTGGAGCTGATTATGAAGAATTAGCATACTTTGAGGGTTGATACAATCATTGTACACTGGTTGTGGTTAAGAGAAAATTGAATTCATAATATTTGCTGAATGCATGTTGAGCATAATTTGTCAAGCAAATCTCCTTAATCATACTTTGTTTTGCTCGAGGACTAGTAAAAATCTAGGCTTGGAGGTGTGATAACTCCATAAAATGTAGTTATTTGTGCCTTATAGCTATGCTATAAAGAATGCTTAGACCTTGTTATGATGCATATATGGAAGGTTTGATGCTTATATTTATCAAATTCAATTTGGATATCTTCCTATATGAACTTGAGCAAATTGTGCATATTTTGTACGTGATTAAGTGAATTTACAATTGTTATTGACTTGGTGATTTCTCTATTTTAGGAAGGGCTCCAAACAAGTAGAAATTTGGAGGATATGGATCAAAATTAGAAGAGAAAGCCAAGTGTGAAGTTTAGCATCTCATGTCGCGGTGTAGGTAGGTTCATGTCGCGGTATGGTGCATTCCCCTACTTCAGCATATTAAACCTGAGGCTTGAATGCTGCAGCGCAAATGAGTGTATGTCGCTGCGTGGTAACCTAATTTACACACATGCCGTGGCGCAAGAATGTTAATGTTGCAACGTGAAGCAATATTTTATGCCTATAAAGACTGTTTTATTAGATTTCAGCAAAAAGGGCTTTTAAGTTAGAGAAGTTGTGGCTAGGTTTTCACTTTGAGGCTGAGAGGAAGCCAAAGGGACCAAGGTTGGAGGCCATCTTCTTCATGGAAGGAGATTTAAATATCAAAGATCATATTCATGAGCTTCCTTCCTTTTTCCTTTACTTTCTTCTCTTCCTTGTATCATGAACATGAGTTTTGTGGTTATATTTTCGTGTTCAATGAGTAGCTAAGCTGTATTTAGGGATTACTTTGGATCCTTTTGTGGATATTGATGATTTTATACTTCTTTGAGTTGATATAGAAGTATGGTTTTGTTCAATCATATGGATCTTAATACTCTTGATTGTTTAGCCAACTTTTAAGTGATTTGTTGAAATCTAAAGAACCTAAACATAGGAATTTGAATTTGAGATCATATGTATAGTTGATGCATGTTCGAATTCATTCTAATGGTAGGATGAGTTAATTCGCTAATGAGATAGAAATATACCTCTTGGGCATGCATAGCAGGTGTTTGATAATAGTCCTTAATGAGTGGATTTTGCACTAGCTCTTATGAAAACATAGTGAGTTAGGTAAATGAAGCATGGTTGATTGAGTTAGACATAGACTTTTAACTAAGTTAGATTCTCAAGCTAACTAAATAATTCATTCATGTTGTTTGTAATGGTTGCATATTACTAGTTGAAGTAAGGGGTGAAGAATGATTCCCTAATATCTAATCATTATCTTTATTTCTAATTTATTGCTTTTTAGTCTTTAGTTTATATGTTTTTCCTTATTTTTGTGTTCTTGAATAGAATTACTTAAGCTATTGGTTGATATTTAGCATTAGAATAGCCTTGTCCTCGTGGGAATGATATCCTATTTATCACTGTATTACTTGTTTGATCCGTGTACTTGCAGCCTATAAAGGGACAAACAAAACACAGATGGCAGTTCACGATAGCTAGGCATTTGGGTTAATCTTGATTGGCAGAGGAGACATAGGGTTGATGTAGGTTTAAGTAGGTAGTTTGCATCCCCTCTACGTACATCAAAATGAATAGAACATCAAACACCCAAAAACCATGTCAAAATTTTACACTTGATTCTAAAACTAAAACAACAATCATTCATCCAATAGCACCATCACCAAACCTTAATCCTAAATGACCACTCAAATTAAACCATAACTAATCATTGTAAGAAGTAGTTAACACCCAAAATACTCATGAGCCACCATCAAGCACTGTGCCACCATCCAAATCCATATACAAAGCAAGCTAGAGTCCCAAACCTATAACCTAACTTAGAGCTAGGTCACACTTCTTTAACCTAGAAAATCAAACACAACTCAATAGCACCTCAAACTTCCTTTTCTGTCATCAAAACATGACTACATATACCATTGAATCCAATCCAAGAGCTTTCACCTCCAACCACCACTGCCAAGTCATCAAACATCCACCGACCGTCGAACCACTAAGCCTTAGATCCCAATAGCCATTAAGACAACCAAAGGTCCCAAACCACCAAGCATCAACCATCTCAAGAGCTATCTCCTCCATGCACTGCCACCCTAAACCCCAACAGCCACCGAGATAACCCAAGGCCCTAAACCACCAATGCCAAATAACTCGAGCACTACCCTCCATCCACCACTACCCAGACCCCAACATCTAAGCCACTGAACAACCACTAGGCGCCAATCGTCATCCAATCTTCATTTGTTTCCCTTGTTTTCCAGCCACACAATCTTTTTTTAAGAAAAAGATAAAATAAAATCAGCATTAGTAGTTAACTTAGTTTATTGAGCAATATTCTATTGGAATATTCTAATACGACATTTAGCTTACATTGATTATTGAGGTGAAATGCCATTCTTAGGGAAAAATAAGGTTAAGTGTTAAATAGACAAACCTGGAGAGAGGAAAGTATAATTTACCCTAAGTAAAAACAAGTATGTCCTTAATTTATACCTTCCAAGAGGTTCAACCTATAAGTTCATAATTTACCCTTGCTTTACTAACTTAAAATTTGTACCCTTAGAACATTTTCAGTCATAGGAACCCTAAATTGCGTTATGCTTTTCAATCCCATTTTTTTGGGAGACTTTTGTATCTCAAATCTTCCCTAAGCAAAGTACAATACAATTGCCACTTTATTATGTTTACCGTTACCCCCACTTTATTTAAGATTTCCTAATTAATAATGCAATAACTTAGTAGAGTCATCCAAATTTAGTCCTTAACATGATCTTTCCAAATGATAGCAAGAAATCATAGTGACGTACATTACCCCCACTTTATTGAGCTTGTCTATCTTGGAGAGACATGGTGTTCATTTTGTTATAAAGGAGAAATTCTAGAATCAAGCCAAAATGGGTTGGGCCTATACTCAAGCGATCCAACTAGTAAGATTAGGTGGCTTAAATAAGGTGGTCATGATTGAAAAGATTAGGTAGAACACTGATAATATCTTTTTTTTATTTTTTTTATAAAAAGTAGACATTATTATACTTTAATATAATTAATTTTAATAATTTTTTATATTATTATTTAATTATTGAGAGAAGTTAATTTTATTTAATTATCATTATAATTGTAGAATTTAAAAAAATGTAATAACTTCTAATGATGTAGAGAATCTGGTTACAATGTGGAGCCCACAATCACTAAGGCCAAAAAGCAAGAGAAGAAAGAAAAACTTAAAAAAAAATGGTGTAGGCCACGGCTTGACCCATGCTCAATTTAGGTGGATTAGAAAATGAATAATGATCATCTTACCTCAAATAGTACCCACACTCCTTTTAACACCATATTAAAGTTAGTTAATGAAGTATAAATTATTGGTTAATAAGTATATACAAACATGTAACCCTTCTAGCTTGACTCCATTAACTAATTTATATACGTCATTAACTACTTTTTTATTTTTCATTAACCAACTGTTATACACCATTAACCACGAATTTGTACTTCATCAACTAACTCTATGTGGTGTGAAAAATGGTGTGGTTGAAAAAAGGTAAAATTATCAGGATTGTTGGACATTTTGAAAGGAAGGCAAATTGAAGAACATGTCGTTCGAGGACTCCAAATTGAGAAAGAAAAGATGGAACACGTCATTCGAGAAGACAAAAAAAGAGGAAAGTAGAATGCTCAACCACAACGCAGTGCAGTACGAGGAGAAGGAGAAAAATTTATCTTTTGTGGATTTTTCTTCTCATTTTGTATTTGATATTCTTATAATGAATAACTAATTTTATTTTCTAAAATTAAGATGAAACCCTAATTTTTGTTTTAGATGATTTAACTTTATTTGAGAAATTTTTCTTTGTTCTATAATTACACAATATTTGTTAGCGTATGCCCTAGAGGTTGATACATTTTATCTGTATTTACATACATTCTATTATGCTAATTTTAATATATGAGGTATTTCATTTATTATGTTCTTTTTAATAAACATAATAAAGCCTTAGAATAGTAAGTTTGATGCCATAGGACATCAAGTGGTTGACTTGATTGTGAGATCCTGTTGGATAAAGTTAGAACACTATTCTTAAATGTCCCTAATCAAGTATTATTGTTAATTAGGACAACAATAATGCATCGAGACTAGTATGTGTGTAGACTGATGACCACATCTCACAGGTCATGGATATTAGATATCAAGTCTTCACATGGGTACATATTAGAGTAATGATGTACTAGACTGACCCATCATGAGAACGCTACATGGATCATTACGTGAGTGTTATAAGCGATTCTCATACTGATAATGGTGTCTGTGGTCCTTTGACCTAAAATCACTATGATTCCTACATGATGAGTTGTGTGTTTTAATGCCATCAACACCATTTGTAACAAGGTAATTATAAAGTTAGTTATTGGACATACTACGAATCATGCAGAGGAATGTGAGTGACTTAGATGGGATTTGTCACTCCTACATAACATGAGCAATATCTTCGAGCCACCTGATTGTGTGAGATTACGAAATGCATGGCCATGCTCAAATGAGTCAATATGAGATATTGATTTCATTTGTTGTTACAAAGTCTAATCGTGTATCAGGAAATGAAGGATTGGACTATACAAGGGTGATGCACTCTATGCCTTGTGTTCAATCTAGATATCTTGACAAAGGGACTAAACGACATGGAAACATTGGTCACAGAAAGGTTATGCCAAATCATTGACATTCTCATTACTTGGGTAGCAGCGATGTGTTACTAGATACTACTCACTACTTGTAATATTAAAATGGAATTTTAATATTACTACCAACGTTATGAGAACCTACAGGGTTACACATATAGAGCAGACTAAATTGGAGCAATATATCCAAGTTGGACTCAGATTTAATTGTGGGCTGGACTCATAACAGATGAGTTTAGGGTTACACAGCTTACCCTGTTGCTGCTCACACTTACTTAAGGTAGTCACTATTATAAATAGTACCGCTAAGGGGGCTGCTAAGGCACGAATTACAAACCCTAGCCACACTTGACAGAAATAATGGGTGAAAGGGTGATAAGTTCTTCTCTTTTCTTCACAGCTAGCACTGTGTGAGAGATGTGGGACTCCTATTTTGTGACGTTGGATATTCGTGAGTCTGTTTGTATGGATACCGCAGAGACATTTTCACTGTTACGGTGTTGGTGATTCACGTCACTTCCTTTTGTTCACGCTTCAAGAGGTAAATAATTTTAAAAACTCAAATTATGGCTTTTTCGTATGGATCCTTAGTGGGAATTCTGTTTTCCGTTGTGTGATGTATCCGTGATTCCCAACAATATTGATAATTATTGGTCTTTAATTATTATTCAATTTAATTTTTATTGATTATCTTGTAATCAAATAGTAAATTTAAATTGATATATTTTAATACATGCTTAATTCTTGTAGTCTTAGGTATGAGTTGTGGAATAGTATTCATTGCTTTAAAATATAAGGATTGAATAGTTCATGCTATGTTTAATAATTTGTGTCATAATTTGAATAGGTCATGATATTTTAGATGAATTATGTCATTAATTAGATTTCAATAATCTTTAGTAGTGATCAAAGCTTATAGTCATAGACACTCCATAGAACAAGATTAGTTCTCATTTAAGTTAAATTTATGTTTGCATGGTTAATGATGGATTCGAGGTTCTAGAATTGTTCTTTAATTACTCTTACATTTTAATTTCAATCATTTTATGTAGATTTATTATTTAGTTTTTGTTTTAGCTTAGTATGTAATTTATATTCCTAGTTTAATTAAATAAAATAAATATCTCTTTTCTTTTTCCTTTAAATTAATTTAGCTAGATATTAGATTTTAGTTAATCATGTCACTCCCTGTAAGTATGACACCCTTATATTTGTCAAATATTATATTAATCTTTTGCACTTGCAAATAAAAGGTAATTTTATTACTTGAAAATTCTCTACTAAGTTTTTGGCGCTATTGTTGGGGAGTTGATTTTGTGATTGCTTCAATTTAATTTTTGCCTAATATTTAATTTTTAGTCTAGATTTTTTTTATTTTCTATTTTTTAAATTTTATTTTAATTTTATTTGTTTGGACTTAGTGTTTTTATCTTTATTATTAATGTTTTCATTTTTTTCTGTTGACAAGGTTAGAGAAGGCCAATTCTACTTGAACTTGTGACTCTAGGTGCTTTTGTTCTAACTCTTACTCTTATTAGTTTTATATTTTGTCTAAGTTATGTTTGGTAGGTGTTCATTGTCATTAGATTTGAAAGAGTACGACCCAGAGGTAGAGCGTACACTCAGAGCACTTAGAGCACAAAAACAAACTGCACTCATTGATACTAATTTAAATATGGCAAATAATAATTGAGCACTTAGGGAGTATTTTACTCCAACTGCATAAGATTCTCCTGCTTGTGCCCATTTGCCTGAAATTGGGGCTAACCACTTTGAAATTAAGCCTAGTATATTTCAACTGTTACCAATATTTTATGTATGATGGGACTAAAATTAGTGTGAGACATAAGGTGGGGTCACAGAAGATTTTCCTATAATTATAGGATTGCACCAAGGGTCAACTTTGAGTTCATATCTTTTTACCTTGGTCTTGGATATGCTTACTGCATATATCTAAGTGTCGGTGCCACAATGCATGCTTTTTGTAAATGATATAGTCTTAGTTGGAGAGTTGAGAGAGGAAACAAATGGGATGCTAAAGTTATGGAGACAAGCTTTTGAAGAACATGGCTTCCATCTAAGCAAGAGTAAGATGGAGTATATGGAATGTAAGTTCAGTAAGAAATTTGCTAATACTAGCTTAACGGTAAAAATTAGAGACCATAGCAGACCACAAGTCACACAGTTTAGGTATCTTGGATCTATCATACAAAATAACAGAAAGATAGAGGGAGATGTAAACCATAGGATTCAAGTTGGTTGGATGAAATGGAGGAGTGCTTCAGGAGTTATTTGTGAAAGAAAAGTGCTTCTCAAACTTAAGGGTAAATTTTACCGCATAACTATAAGGCCCGCGATTTTGTATGGTACCGAATGTTAGTTAGTAAAATGTTAGTAAGAGCATAAGATTAGTGTCATTGAGATGAGAATGTTGCGTTGGATGTGTGACCAGACAAGATAAGATAGGATTAGGAATGAATGCATTAAAGAGAAAATAAGGGGAAAATATAAGAAAATCTCACCTTAGGTGGTTTGGACATGTAAGGAGAAAACCCTTAAAAGCCCTTGTAAGAAGAGTAGATCAAGTGAAGGATAGATGAATAGCTAGAGATAGAGGAAGACCAAGAAAGACTGTAGGTGAAACGATTAAAAAAGATTTAGATTTGAATGATATTTTTGAAGACTTGGTTTATGATAGGGCACAATGGCGTCATTTGATCCATGTTGCCAACTCCACCTAGTGGGAAAAAACTTAGTTGTTGTTGCTATTGTTGAATATGGAAATCCTTATAAGCACCTAGATGATTCTTAGAGGTATGTTCCACCTTTAAAATCCTTAATGTTATTAATGATGCTATTTGTCTCCTTCTTTTCCCTTTTTCTTTAAAGGATAAGGCTAAAGATTGATTTTTTATATATGATAACATTGCCACTTGGGATAGATTATCAAGAGAATTTTTAAAGAAATATTTCTCAATTGGTAAACTTACTACAATGAGACGTGCCATCACCACTTTTTCTCAAGTTAATAATGAACAATTTCATGAGAATTTGGAAAAATTTAACAATATTTTGCGTTGTTGTCCACACCATAAAGTTCTTAAATGGTATCAATTGCAAAGCTTTTATTTTAGATTGAATGAATGCAACCAGCAAATGGTTGGCGCATCAAGTGAGGGTATTTTTTTACACAAAACCCCAGATGAGGTATGGGAATTATTTGAGCATTTAAGTGAGAATTGAAAATTATATGTCTTGTCCTCACAACTAGATATATTAAGGCAATTAGGAAATAAAGGAGGAATTTATGTGATTTCATATACATTTGATCTAGCAATTAAGGTGGAATCTCTATCTAAGAAAATGGACCAGATGGATGCATTATCTAAGAAGATAGATCAATTATTATCTTTCTTAGTAAGTGGCTTCAATACTAAAGAGGGGGTGAATTGAGTTTATAAAACCTTTTTTCAAACTTTTCACAAAACACTTAAAAATTAAATTTTGTTGAAGCTATTGATTGATTGAAGTAAATAGATAGATGAGATTAATTACTTCACTCACAAATAAATAAGCCAAAATGAATAATATTCAAGCAAGCATATAAAAGTAAAGCATCAAAGTAAAGAGATAGAGTTGAGAAGAGCAAACCCAAAGATTTATCCTGGTTCAACCACCCCTTGTGACCTACGTCCAGTCCCTAAGTAAATCAACTGAAATTTACCACTATCACTTCAAACTTGAACAGGTGCTTGAAACATTTACAATAAATAGCACTCAACACACTTCTGGGATGCCTCACCCTTCTGCTTGAGCCTTAAAAATAGGAATACCTTACCCTTTACAACTCTTGAGGCATACCTCATCCTCTTTACAGGAAATCAAAGAACGATAGAAGGATAAACTCTCAAAAGAGTGAAAATTACAAATTGAAGCTCAATGGGTAGAAGGATATTCACATTTTTAGCTCATAAAATAAAGTATGATATTCAAGGCTGTTAAACTCATATTCAATGCTTAACCAAGATGTTTCAGATTGATTTCCAACTCTTCTTTAATGCTCAAAGACTTGTATTTATAGCCCAATGCATTAAAGTGTTGTTGGGGTGGTTGGAGCATTGAATGTTGTCATACTAGCCATTATTTTATGATTCTAGAACTGTGTTTATTCTAATAAACAAATCCTTATTCGATTAAACCCACTTATAGCACAATAAGAATTTGGTTTCTGGAACTTATTATTCGAATAAGGCAATCTTTATTCGACTAAACATATTTTTAAACACGAATTGAAAAAAGCCTTCCGAAACACGTTATTCGAATAACAAATTTGTTATTCGAATAAACCATTTAAAAAACAAAGAGGCGAGTATCTTGTTTAAGTTGTTATTCGAATAAAGCCCTGTGTTATTCGAATTAAGCTTGATCAAAAGGAAATCTTGGCTCTTTAACTTTGGTTATTTGAATAGGGAAATCTCTATTCAAATAAATCCATTTGAAAAACATTGTAAACAACTTTTAAACCTTGCTAATTGTTCCCAAATGTTCCAATAAGTTTTTAGGTACTTAATGGTTATTTCTTAAGAGACCAAAAGCTATTTTAAAACCCAAAAACCATGTGTGCTATTTGGGTTCTTTGAAAAAAAAAGTTTAGAGCTTAAGTGTGAACCCTTTTTTACCTTTACAAAAAGATCTAAGTCCTAAAGTTATTCTTGAAGGTCTTGGACTTGATCTTGCCATTATCTTCAAGTTTGTTATCATCAAAACAATCTTCAATGGCCAATAGCCAATTACATTCTCTCCTTTTTTGATATGACAAACAACCATTGAGAAAAGAGTTAGTTTTATTAAATTAGAATCCACAAGGTCGTTAGAGAAGACTTACTCCCCCTCTTTTTCATAAAAGGTGAATTTAATTTAGAGATATGCGCAACTCCCCCTTACTTTTGGAATCTCAAGATCCATTTTAAAATAATCTGTCTTTTCTCAAAAACATTCTCAAATGATAAGTACTCAAGATTTTTCTCCCCATTTTATCATGATCCAAAAGATGGGGCAAGAGAAAGCATAAAGCTAAAACAAAGTATATTCAAGTCCAACAATATATATTCATTCATAGCAGACCAAAATAGCATAAAAAATAATTATGTAATTAACTCAGCATTATACACAAGATATTTCATAAAGCAATTCTCATTCATTCATCAAAAAGAATTAGCCAATTACATTTTGCATACATTTCAATCAAAGATAATAAATTATATTTTTAGTCAAAACTCAGCATATACAACAAAAAGGCCAAAAATAGAGATTCTAAGTCTAAGGGTCCTATGACTAGTTTTCCAATTGAGGTGGAAGGAAGTGATGCCTCATGTCATCCAAAGAACTCTACATAGCCACTTGATGTTCCTTCATGGCTGCTTGGTATTGCCCCATCTCTGCTTAGTTTTTCTTTATGGTTGCTTGCTGTCGCTCTATAGCTTCCATTTTATCATACACAGCACCCATGGTGTGCTCCATATATGCCTTCATGTCGAGCATATTCTCCATGAGCTGTGCATTGGAGACCTCAGCAATAGGTTCACCTTCCTCCTCATATTCATCCTCAGCCTCAACTACTACTATCTCATGACCATAAACCCAGACGTCTTCTTCATCCTTCTTCATCTTCATATGCTTGAGCATTAAGGTTCTAAAGACAATATGATGAGTTAGCTTTGTGGACTTCTCGGTTGCCACAAAAGCATGATAACAGTGAAGAACTCTAGATATCAACAGAGCATAAGGCAGATCCATTTCAATATCTTTTCCTTTTACTTTCATCATATGGTACATGATGAAGTGCGACCAGTTGATGAGGATCCTTTGCTTCAATGCCCACACCATAAAGATATCGCCTTCTCCCATGTAGGCATAATTTCCTCCTCTTAGGGCTAGGATATGTGTGTAGGCATATTGTAAAAGCTTGTCCTGACAATTCATTTTCCCAATAGAGAAAGGTGCTACATCAATACCCAATCTGATCATCCTGTCAGCTGATGAACCGTCAACATGTCATATTTTTACCATTCAATTCCTTGGTTTTTCATATTCTTTTTATTGAATTTTGTTCATAAGTTTTGTTATATTTTTAGTATTGTTTGATTGTGTTTTTATTAAGTGTTTTATGCCTTTTTGTCAGGTAAATACTCATGAAGAAGATTGGATGTTCAAAGTGTAACACCCCAATTTTTCATTTTTTTTTGGATATTTATGAGTTTTATAATTTTTGTGAATTTTTATGAATTTTTGAGAATTTTTAAATTATTTTAATTATTTTAATATTATTTTGAACTGTATGTGTGTTTAAGGTGGGCCCAGAAAAATAAAAAATTTTCTTGGACCAAAAGTTTTGGACTGTTAATGTGGGGTCAGGGGAACTTACTAAACTAGAAACCAGGAACAGTTGACAAAAATTTTCTTTATCTGAGTTTTTATTATCCATTGGATAAAGCTATTATCCATGGTGTAATGTTATTATCCATTGGACAATAACTAGCAGTAGCTATTATCCATTGGGTAATAGTTTCTGAAAATATTTGGAAATATCTAGCTTGGTCAAGGAAGGTGGCTATGACACCTTTATGATCAACCAATTAGAAACAAGCTTGGAGGAGAAGCTTTGCATATTCACCCTTGATCTAATCAATGGTTGTGGGAGCAAGCTTAGTGTAGAAGCCTTGGATGTCCACAATTGATTGAATCAATGGTTGTCAAGGGTTGAAAGTGGTCAAAATTATCATGCTCATTTCTCTCCTATCTCACGACCATTTAGCTCCAAAAGTGGCTAAGTTTCATTTTTCTATTACATGTAAAAAGCTATAATCTTTTCTCTCAAAAATCTTAACACATTTTCTCTCATTTTCTCTCTTCTACCTCACGGCCTCTCTGCACTAATATTCCTTTCAATCACTTTTAATTCAAACAAACCTTACCACTTAGTCCTAAACATCATTCCAAACAACTTTCATGTTGTGATCAAGACCTAATTCCATCATCTTCAAGCTTGATTTTTAGATTCAAGTTCTAGGGTTTCAAGGTAAAATTCTTGAAACTTAAGTTCTTATTTGATTTTTGAAATTCCAAAATCATATTTGATCTATGGTTGTCTTGCTCTAACCTTGAATGTTAATTTTTTTTGTGTTTGCTTTGGTTTTCAAGAATCACTTAGTGAAGGAAGTTGATAGAAAGGATCAAACAAAGAGCTTGGGAAGCTACATACAAGGTAAGAGGAAAATTAACCTCATCAATCACTTGTGGTGGTGAGGGACACGAAATTGTGTGTGATTTGTGTGGTTTGTAATTATTTATTCTATGTGATTTATTGCTTTGATATTATGCATGAACTTATTAGAATATAATTTTGATGCTTAAATTATGTTGTATGTGATAAATCATGCTTGTGAGGAAAGGAATTTTGGCTCCAAAAGCCATTGAGGCTCACGGCCTCTAAGCCCTTCAAGGGGGTATCCATTTCAAAAATATTTTATTAAATGGTAATCTAGAGGATTAGTGGTAATAAACCTAATTATGGAATTATAAAATAAAAAAGGAAATGAATATATTTTTATTACTAATTAAGAAATTGATTTTCGGCCATATAGTGAATTTAGGACTAAAATGTAATTTGGAGACTTTAAAATAATTTATTTTTGATGATACAAATAAATTAAATGGAAAAGTATTTTATTTAAAAATTAAATAGATTAAATTTTTAGAAAAATGTTAGAAATGTTATTTAAAGGTGATTTAATAGGAAAATAATGGAAATAAAGTCTAATTTTGATATTAAATAAGAAAAGTTTTAATTTGAGCTTAGAATATTGAGAAAATGTTTTACGCAATTGAAAATATGTAGAAAAACTTCTACACGATTTAAAATTGATAATTTTTAGTTATGTGATTAAGAAAACATTGTAAAATCCCTACGCGATTAAGAAAACGTTGAAAAACTATTACACGATTTGAAAACTTAACAGAAGTTTTCTGTGATATTGAAAACGTGATAAAAATGTTATGCGATTGAGAGGAACAACAAGTTTTGTTATCAGGCCGATATACTAGACCCGGATATATCATTGTATATTTGTGGCTGATAATGGCCTATAATGTACATTAAGTCATCTAATATGCATTTGTCAACAGACGGTATCTGTCAAGACTATTGTTGCCTAAGAGTAGAATTATACTTAAGTGCGGGTGCGAATTGTGTAGTGTTGTTCACTTGTTAAACTAGGAGGCGTAGGGGCACAGATATTCCACTAATGGATAGTAGGTAGCTCCACTAGGCCGTGGTAACTGAGCAATGCTTCGACGATCTTGACTAAACACTATTCTATTCAGGACTTGGCGTAGAATGTCGTGTATAATGCCTGTGGTGCACGTTGAGAAATAATAGCACTTGGTCTGAGGCAGCTGATATACCGACATATCTTCTGGATCATTCTCTCCAAAATTGAGTTTAGCTCTATGGAGTAGGAAATTGGTTCATTGTGCATGTGTATAGTCAGTCAACATTTTATTATGATATATATATATATATGCATGTGTTGTATTAATTATTTGCTATTCAATACAATGATTATGTGATGTTATGAATGTATCTGTTAAGTGCTGTGTATGAATAATATGTTATTTTACTGTCTTTTTACTTCCATGATGGTATTGATGTAGGGGATCTCACCTCTTTGCTATGTTATTCTATTTATTTTTATGATTGATTTAGAGGGTGAAGAAGAAGAAGAAGAGGACGATTTGCCTCATTTCTGTCTGGGTTAGTTGGTTTGTTAGTTGTTATGCCGTCAAGGGGTTTTCTGGGATATGTGAAGGTTTTGTTTAGAGGTGGTACGAATGCCTGACGCTATGATGCTGATGAGGATCGTGTAGTATATATCGGAGCAGTATCTGTGACCCTTAGTAGGACTTTTCATAGGGTTCCTATATTTTCTTTTAATGCTTTTGGGCATTTATGTTTTACTATGCCTATGGAGTTTTTGTGGAGTACTCGTCGTGTTACTCCTACAGAGGACTCAGTTGTTTCTTCTACATGGACTCTAGTCCATAGCCTTGCGACCTATTCGGGGTTATTATCATCTTAGGAGTCTGAGGAAGATCCGAAAGAGGATCCGGATGAGTACTCTTCTGACTAGATATGAGTACTAGGTTAATTTATATTTGGGTTGTAGTACCTGTATGGTTATTTTGAGAACAAAATTGGATGTTTTAAAGTTTTAGATCTTGGTATGTATGTGATGCAAATTATTTTAATTTGGTATATTTTGCAATTTATTTAATTTATTAGTTTTAATTATCCACAAAGAAAAATATTTCAAAAACATATAAATAATATTAATTAATAAATTTTTTTATAACTTGGTAAAGTTTGGTAAGTAAAAATCTGTAAATGTGATGCCCTAAAGGGGGTGTTACACAAAGAAGTAGAGAAAAGAAAAATTTTCATCAACGTCCAATGCCTAAGCGTTGAGAGTGGAGCGCTTGAGTGCCCAAAACATATGCAACAACGTTGATTTAGTGTCCCAGGGCCTGAGCGCTGGGTGAGGAGCGCCTGAACGAGCAGGAGGTAATAGCGCGCTTCTGAACTTAAGTGACTGAGCACCCAAGTGCTCAGAACTGAGTGCCTAAGCACTGGTTGCGTATCAGACCACGTGATTTTTAATATATGGGAAAAATTACACCAAATTCATGAAAGATAAAGACAGGAAGACACAGAGCACATTACACAGAAAATCCCTAACCCTAAGAGAGTTGTTTTGCGGTTGCAGATCTTGGAAGACAACTTCAAAGGAGGATTCGATTCTTGAAGGCTTGAAAATCATAATCTCCAATAAAGGGGTTTTTGATTTCTCTTTCTCTCTAGTTTCCTTTTTCTTTGGGTTTTTTTTCCATAGGTTTGTATTGAATATGAGTAGCTAAACCCATAACTAGGGTTATGGGGGATCTTATTTTCCTAATTATTTGGGTTTGATTTCTAATTTGATTAAGGCAATTTCTTTAGGGTTTATCATATTGCTTGCATTCTTGTCATAACCTGATCACTTTTGGCATGTGTTAATTCATTGTTTGACCAATGACCATCCGCATTCAATGAGTGGATCTATATGGTAAGCCTAGGATTAGATTGATGAATGACCAAACATCAATTTTTCCTAGCAATGGAATTGACAGGTATGTTAATTCATCTCTTGAATTGAAGCTTAATGCATTCCTAATTAATTCAACTAAATGACCAAATAGGTGATTTAATTTAGGAATAGAATATTGTTTCATCCATAACCATTGGGATTCAATAGGAGGTAAAAGAATATTAGTAAAAGAATTACCTTACATCATAAATGAAAGAAAACCTGAATAATTGGATTCAAGTGAACCTTGCGCCTTAGTCTCTCTCTCATTGATTATCTATTCTTTGTTTGATTGTTCATTATTTTTTTTCTTTATTTGTTTGTTTTGATTTTAACTTGAATTTCTTCATACACTTTCGATTGTCTGATTAACAAAGAGTTTAGCGAATCTAGTAATTACTAATTATTCCTCATGGGATAGATAACAGGGACTCAAGTCCTATAATACTTGGCGATATAGTGCACTTGCTCTTAGTGTATTTTACGCGTATCAAGTTTTTGGTGCCGTTGCCGGGGAATAAGTTTGTTAATATTAGAAGCAAAATGTTCTAGTTAATTTAGACGCCCTTTTATTTTATTCCTTATTTTATTTTATTTTTTATTTTTTATTTTTATTTCTTATTTTATTTTATTTTATTTTATTTTATTCTATTTTATTTTTATTTTTATTTTTAATTAATTTTTCACTTCATATTTCTTGTTTATGCTTACTCGATCTCAATTTCCTAATTTGGCTTTTGATCCAGAAATTGAGAAAATAGCTCACAGGTTAAAGAAGCAGTCTTTTATTGCTGCTGTGATAGAATATATAAACATGATGGAGAGATAACCAGTTGTTGAGGCCAACCGTGAATAAAAAGAGCTATCCCAGCAGAGCGGACCATGTTTGAGTACTCTATGCCCACTACTGAAGGGTATGGATGGAGTATTATAAGACCAGTTGTGACAGCTAATAATTTTGAGATCAAACCAACATATATCTCCATGACTTAGAATTTAGTTCAGTTTGGTGGATTGCCTTCGGATGATCCTAATTAGAATTTAGTCAAGTTCTTGCAGTTGTGTGATACTGTCAAGTATAATGGAGTGACAGATGATGCAATCTGATTACAACTATCTCCTTTCTCTCTTAGGGACAGAGCAAGCCAATGGTTAACGTCACTACCGAAGGGTTCCATCACTATATGGGATCAATTAACATAACAGTTTCTAGCTAAGTATTTTCCTCCTTCTAAATCTGCTAAGTTAAGGAATGATATATCTTCTTTTGTGCAGTTTGAAATGGACACTCTTTATGAAGCTTGGGAGTGCTTTCAGGAGTTGTTAAGGAGATATCCACATCATGGATTTCCCATATAGCAGCAGGTTCAGACTTTTTACAATGGTTTGTGGCTTGCAAATCGTTCACTCATTGATGTTGCTGCGAGAGGTACTATATGGAGGAAAACACCTACTGAGAGCTAAGCATTGATTGAAGAAATGGCGCTGAATAGTTATCAATGGCAAAATGAGCGTCAACTGCCTAAGAAAGAAGCAGGTGTACATGTTGTTGATTCTTCTACTGCTATTTTGAGTCAATTGGAAGCACTGACGAAGAAGATGGAGACCTTGATGGTGACAAATAGTATAATCCCACTAATCATTTGTGAGGTATGTGGAGGACAGGGTCATACAAGTTCTAATTGCCAAGTTGGTAGTCCATTTGTCCCTGAGCCTGAAGGAGTAAATTTTGTTGGTAATTCCAATCGACAGCAGTACAATCCATATTCAAATATGTACAATCCCAGTTGGAGGGACCACCTGAATTTCAAATGGGGAAATCCACAGGGCTATTAGCAGAATCAATAGAAAGCTCCACCACCATCTCCAGGTTTTCAAGCACCTGCAAAGAAGGCAAGCTTTGAAGATTTGGTAATGAGATACATGCAAAATTCTGAAGCTAAAACGAAGAACATGGAGACTCAGATTAGTCAGTTGACTACATTGATGACAGCAAGGGCACCAGGGACATTGCCTAGCACTACTGAGACTAATTCAAAGGAACAAGTCCTTGCAATTACCCTGAGAAGTGGTAAGGAACTTGGGGAGTTCTCCTAGAAGAAGGAAATGCGAGAGCTTAGAGATACTTTTGTTAAGTAAGTGCATGAAGATTAGAAGGTAACTGCAACACTCGTTAGGAATTGAGATAAAGAAAAATGATGTCCTTACTGAAGATGTCTCAATTCAATATGTCAATAAAGGAGAGGTTGAGAAGAAAGAACCAAAGTGGCAGAGAGCGAAGAAGGACCTTGAGCAGAGCACAGTTTATAAACTATCACCATATGCTAAGATCCCATTCCCTCAGAGGCTCAAGAACAATCAGCTAGATCAGCAATTTGCCAAATTCTTGGAGATATTCAAGAAATTACAAATTAACATTCCGTTTGTTGAAGCCATCTCTCAAATGCCCAAGTATGCAAAGTTTTTGAAGGAAATACTTACAAAGAAACGCAAGCTTAAGGAATTTGAGATGGTATGTGTCGCGACCGGAGATCGCGGCGAAGGATATAGTGACTCGTTATGATTTTAAAATATGACAATGGAAAAATGGAGTCGCCACCAATTTTATTTGAATTTGGAAAAATTGGAAAACCTTTCTTTGGAAACGGTCTTTGAAACCAGATTGGATTCGGGAGTCGGTTATGTTTAAGGAAGGGTGGAAACTTAATCCCACTGCACCCCTAATACACCCATCCTAAGACGGTACCTTAGGTTAATTGTGTAAATTATTAACAATCCTCAAAATATTTATTTTGCCCCTTTTGCAAAGACATTGTAACTATTTTCTTTTTTTCTTTTCTTTTTTTTTTTAAAAAAAAAGGAAAATCACAAAATTATGAAAATTTAAATTTGGGCTTAACAGAAATGAAATTCTGCTCCTACGTATCCCCTGGTGCAATGGGGAACTCAAAGTTACGTAGTTCTTTAGAAAATATTTGTGGGTTGGTTGATTTTATTAAAAAACTTTAAAAATTGAATCAAACAAGCCGTCATGCGGCCGCTTATTCAAATTAATGATCAAATAGGTGAAACTCACGTCGCGCTAGAGACGTCACCCATTGATTATCAAATTTGTTACAAAACTTTTATTTAAAATTATCAATTAGCGATTTAACTAAAAAATAAAAAAAAACATGATAATAATTTAAATATAATAATAATAATAATAATGTAAATTATCAAGTCGTCAGCAACTCGAGATATTTACAAAATATAAGGGTTAGCAAGTCATTTCAACTCAGTAACCCATTTTTATTCCTTTTTAAAAATGTTTAATTATTTCTTTATTTATCATTTTTAACTCCCAAAATCTAGCCCAACAAACTGATAATAAATGAAATAAAAAAAGAACAAGGAAACGTAAAAAGAAAACCAAGAAACAGATAACCCAAAACTGAGAGATACAACAGTAAGGACCTCGTTTACGGTCAAATTAGCAGGGGAGGGTGGCTGGCTTCTTCGGCTCGATGGTTGAATTGCTTTCTGAAGTCCGACGGTTGGGAGTTACTTTCTGAGATCCGATGGTCGAGCACAAGACTGCTCAATAAACACTCTGGTAATGCAAGAGGTGACTCGTAGGAGAGGGATCTGGTATTGGTAGCCCGACAGTCGGTTGGTTGAAGGATTTGGTATCTGATCCGACAGTCGGTTGGTTGAAGGATTTGGTATCTGATCCGACGGTCGGTTGGGAAGGATTTGGAGTTCGACGGTCGGTGAAGGGAAAGATTTAGGGTTCGACGGTCAAGTTGAAGGTTGGTGGATGGTGATGGAGTTTGGATGGGTTGTCAGTGAGAGGAGTGGAGCTCACGGTTCGACGGTCGAATTGGAGAATGTAGGTGGTCTTGCTTTTGGGGTCCGACAGTTGGATGTGATGGAGTTTGTGCTTGAGTTCGACAGTCGGAAAGGGGAAGGATGTGGCTCTTTGGATTTCGACGGTCGATGTATGTGATGGTGTTTGAAATGTTGTTTGGAGATTTGAGAGGTAGGAGGTCCGGTTTGTGGGATGGTTTGATGATGAGGTTTTGAAGTTTGGTGATTGGTTTTATTTCATGTTGATTCCCCGAAGTGTTGGGGTGTTATTATGGTTTGTGAATGTGCTCTCAATGGAGACTAAAAGGTGTTGGAGGTGAATTGGTGAGTGAGGTGAATATTGATAATGAAGAAGAAGGGGAATGGGTAAGCTCGTAGGTGTTAGTGCGAGAATGCTCACGGTTGAAGCTTAGAGAGAAGGTGATGGTGAGTTGATTAAGTTGGTGTGCTTGAAGAGTCTTGGTGAAGGTTGGTCTTTGAAAGTTTAATATCAGCCTCCAATGGAGAGATCCCTCCCAAGGTCTTGCAGTTGGTCCTCTCTTATTAGTTGCTAGCAGCCAGGTGATAATGGAGTGGGTGAATTAGTGAGGGAGTGGGTGCAATTAGTGAGGGAATCTGTTTGTTCAGTAGTGCAAGTGGGAAACTAAGTGGGGGAGCAAAAAAGGTAATCAAAAAAGAGAATGGGAGGCAAAAGTGCTTGTCCCCTCCGCATAAGGGTGATGTTTGCATGGCTAAAGAAAAAAAAATGATTTTTATCCCAACAAAAAAAAACAAATCTTTTTTTTTTTTTTTTTTTTATTATTTTCTTTTTTTTTTTACTTTTTTTTTTTTTACTTTTCATTTTCTATTATATTTTGGGCTTATGTATTTGGGTTAAAAAGATAGGTTAAAAAAAAAAAAAGATAACAAAAATCTTTTTTTTTTTTTTTTTATTTTTCTCTTTTTTGTTTCTTTTTTATTATTTTTTCTTTTAGTCCCACAAAATTGGGTGTTCACAGTTGCCCCTCTTTACTTGTTTCTTATTAGATAAAAGAAAAATTGTAATTTTTTCTTTTTATCGTCGTAGGAAACCAAGAAAGAAATGAACTCCAATTTTGTCCGACAAAGGTGTGGGATGAGGTGAATGGACAAGGTAAAGACGCCGCTTGGAAACCAGCGAGCTAAAACGTGGATTTACGAGTTGTCGCAACATCGTTACTCCTACCAAAGTGAAACTCGGCGTAAAGCCAAAGACGTCACTACATTGTCAACGAGCTGTCACAGCTCAGTTGACACACATTTTTTTTTTTTGAATTTAAAAAAAGATCTTGGGTGACTTTACAAAAGGTAAACGACAGTGGGCTTGGCCCAGAATTTGAAAGACAGTGGGCTTGACCCAGAATTTGAAAGACAGTGGGCTTGGCCCGGAATTTGAAAGATAGTGGGCTTGGCCCAGAATTTAAAAGACAGTGGGCTTGGCCCAGAATTTAAGAGACAATGGGCTTGGCCCGCAAATTTAAAAGACAGTGGGCTTGGCCCAGAATTTGAAGGACAGTGGGCTTGGCTTAGAATTTAAAAGACAGTGGGTTTGGCCCGGAATTTAAAAAGACAGTGGGCTTGGCCCAAAATTTAAAAGACAATGGGCTTGGCCCAGAATTTAAAAGACAGTGGGCTTGGCCCACTTTAAAGGACAGTGGGCTTGGCCCGAAATGTAAAAGACAGTGGGCTTAGCCCGGAATTTGAAAAACAGTGGGCTTGGCCCAGAATTTAAAAGACAGTGGGCTTGGCCCGGAATTTAAAAAGACAGTGGGCTTGGCCCAAAAATTTAAAAGACAGTGGGCTTGGCCCAGAATTTGAAGGACAGTGGGCTTGGCCCGAAATGTAAAAGACAGTGGGCTTAGCACGAAATTTAAAAGACAATGGGCTTGGCCCGGAAATTTAAAAGACAATGGGCTTGGCCCAAAAAGATCTTTTGTTTCGCTGTTCTTTTATAGTGAAGCTTGGCGCAAAAGCCAAAGACGTCACTTTTCACAAATTTGCAGCTTATTGAGAGATGTTGCGACGTACATTCCTGCAACTTAAAATCATATCAGAAGATCAAAAACATTATGCCAAAACTTTCTCTTGCATACATGGTTCTAATTGCTTTCTCGGAAAACTTTGATCTATCAAACCCGAGCGTAGGCTCTCACAAACCAGGGCTTATCAACTTATTTCGAGTTCCTTGGGATCCTCGGACACTGAGTTACTTTACTTCGAGTTTGCTCATCGGTTCATAGTTTCCCTCTTAACATTGCCGATTGCATTAGAGCTTTTCTTCCCGTTTGAACCTTCGATTCATTCTTGATCTAACTTGTTAGTTAGAGGATTGCCATTAAATTGTTAAATCAATGATACTGAATTCATATTCCTCTTATCGAAGCATTTTGTGATAAACACGTGTGACTTCACAAATATAAAGGAAAGGAACATGACAAAGAAAGATGAAGAATAAAAAGAGAAGAAAGGAAAGTATTTTCATTGATTTGAGTGTTCACAAGCACGAAAAGGTAAATAGTACAAAAGGATGATATAAAGGCAATGTGACAGCACAATTACCCCACTTAGGATTCCTTTCTTCTCATTAGATAGGTCCTAATTCTCGGATGGATATTACAACAACCAAGGACACGAGCTCTCTTCCGTCAATTGCCGCTAAAATTGCCCCGCTTTTGTCTTCCATCACCACTTAAAATTGCCCCAGCTTTTTTTTTTTTTTTTTTTTGTCTCCTTTTATGTCGTCTCGGGTGAGCCCTTCAAGTGACATCTCTTTTGCCGACTTTAAACCCCTTTTTTTTTTTAAATTAGATGCCCTAACTTTTGCTTAGGCCGCTCTTGCATGTTTTCAACCTAAGGGGCTATTTTTTTTTTTTTTTTAAGCATAGAACTTTTTGACTGTGTCAGCATTTGTCGGTTTTGGCAATTCATTTCCGTCCATATCTGTTAAGACTAAGGCTCCTCCAGAGAATGCCTTCTTAACGATATACGGCCCTTCATAACTCGGTGCCCATTTTCCTCGAGCGTCCTCTTAGTTTGGAATTTTTTTTTTTAAACCAGGTCACCTGCTTGGAACTCCCTATGACGCACTTTCTTGTTGAAAGCTCTTGCCATTCTTCTTTGGTATAGTTGCCCATGACAGATAGCTTTTAATCGCTTTTCTTCAATCATGTTTAACTGCTCGTACCGAGTCTTTACCCATTCTGCTTCTTCTAACTCAGCTTCCATCAACACTCTTAAAGATGGGATTTCGACCTCTATGGGGGAGACTGCTTCCATACCATAGACCAAGGAGAACGGTGTTGCCCCAGTGCTGGATCGAATATTAGTGCGATAAGCGTGGAGAGCATAGGGTAGCATCTCATGCCATTCTCTGTAGTTGATCACCATTTTGGCTACGATCTTCTTGATGTTCTTATTTGCTGCTTCTACTGCACCATTCATCTGGGGTCTGTAAGGAGCAGAATGTGATGCTTGATCCTAAATCTCTCACATAGATTCTTGATTTCGTGCTATTGAGATTAGGACCGTTATCCGTGATAATCCTCTCGAATTCCATACCGACAAATGATGTTTACCCTTAAAAATTTAAGGACAACCTTTTGAGTGACTTTGGCGTAGGAAGCAGCCTCTACCCACTTGGTGAAATAATCAATTGCTACCAGGATAAACCTGTGGCCATTAGAAGCTTTCGGGTTTATTGGCCCAATAACATCGATTCCCCACATTGAAAAAGGCCAGGGTGCCACCATATTATGCAATGGGATAGGTGGTGCGTTAATGCGATCAGCGTACACTTGGCATTTATGACACTTTTGAACATATTCTATGCAATCAGCTTCCATAGTGGACCAGTAATAACCATATCGCAGGATCTGACGAGCCATCATGCTACCATTGGCATGTGTTCCGCATATTCCCTCATGAACTTCTGTTAAGATGGTGAGAGCCTCCTTAGTTCCTATGCATCTGAGGAGTGTGCCATCATAGTTTCTTTTGTACAGTATTTCCCCATTCAAAAAGAAAACCATGGAAAGCTGACGGATGCTCTTTTTATCTGTCTCACTTGCCCCTGATGGGTATTCTCTGAACTTGATGTACTGCATGATATCATGGAACCAGGGCTGCCCATCTTCTTCTTCCTCAACATTAGAACAATAGACTGGTTCGCTTTCTGCCCTTATTCGGATGGGTTGCATATTAGCATGCATATTCAGATTGGTCATTACAGCCAAAGTCGCCAGAGCATCTGTGAACTGGTTCTTGTCCCGCGTCAAGTGCGAAAAGGTGATCCATTCAAACTTCTCGATCAATTGCATCAAATATTTCTGGTATGGAATCAACTTGGGGTCCTTAGTCTGCCATTCTCTGTTCACTTGATAAATTATCAGTGCTGAATCTCCATATACTTGTAGTTCTTTCACTCCCAATTCTATTACAACATTTAGCCCTTGAGCACAGGCTTCATACTCAGCTACATTATTGGTGCAATCGAACTCTAACTTGATGGCCACTGGGTATTGCTTCCCACTTGGTGATATGACCACTGCACCTATGTTGTTCCCATACATATTGACTGCTCCATCAAAAAACATCTTCCACATGTCCTCTTTATCTGACTCTTCTTCCTCAACTGCTAAAACATCCTCATCAGGAAAATCAGACGTCTTAGGTTGCTCGTAATTGAGTGGGTTCTCAGCTAAGTGATTTGCAATTACGCTTCCTTTGATAGATTTTCGAGTTACATGCTTTATGTCGAACTCAGAAAGAACCACTTGCCATTTGGAGACTCGTGTGGAAACATGAGGGCTTTCGAATATATACTTTATCGGGTCCATCCTTGAGATAAGCCAGGTAGTATAGTACAACATGTACTTGCCTCAACCTTCTAGATGTCCATGCCAAGTGCACAACATGTTTTCTCAACTCATGTAGCGAGACTCGCACTCATTGAACTTCTTGCTCAAATAGTAGATGGCCCGTTCTTTTTTCTCGCTTCATCATGCTTGCCCTAGCATTGCTCCCATGGATGTCTGCAATACCGTGAGGTATAATATTAAAGGACGACCAGTGTGTAGGGGCACCAAAATAGGAGGACTTTGCAAGTAAGTTTTTATCTTCTCAAAAGCTTCCTGACACTGTTCATCCCATTCTCCTGGTTGTTGTTTCTTCAATAGCTTGAAGATTGGCTCACAAGTCTTTGGTTAGGTTGGCTATGAACCTAGCGATGTAATTCGCCTCCCCCGAGAAAGCCTCTTACTTCCTTTTCGGTCTTAGGAGCAGTGTGCATCTCTTGTATGGCTCGACTTTATCGTGGTCCATTTTGATTCCTTCCTTGCTAACAACAAAACCAAGCAATTTTCCACCGATGCACCAAAAACACATTTTGCCGGTTTAGCCTCAACTTGTATTTTCTCGAGTCTTTCAAACAACTTTTGTAACACTACCACATGGCTTTCCCTTCGGGACTTGGCAATTATGTCATCCACGTATACCTCAATTTCTTTGTGCATCATATCGTGGAACAAAGCAACCATGGCACGCCGATAGGTGGCCCCAAAGATTCTTCAATCCGAATGGCATGACTGTAGCAAAAGGTTCCCCATGATGTGACAAATGTGGTCTTCTCTTTATCACTCATGTCCATACGAATTTGATTGTAGCCAGAATAACCATCCATAAAAGAGAATCTATGACCTCTTGCTGCATTATCGACGAGGACATCAATGTGAGGCAAGGGAAAATTATCTTTAGGGCTAGCTTTATTTAAATCCCTATAGTCCACACACATCCTGACTTTTCCATCTTTCTTCGGAACAGGGACGATATTTGCTACCCATTCTGGATGCCTTGATACTTCTAAAAAACCTGCCTCCAATTGCTTGGTGACTTCCTCTTTGATCTTTAAAGACATTTCAGGGTGCATTCTCCTCAATTTCTGCTTTTTCACCTCAACATTGGGGTATAGCGGAATCTTGTGGGAAGCTATGCTCGGATCTAGCCCTGCATATCTCGGTAAGACCAAGCAAATACATCCATGTAGTCTCCGAATAACTTGATCATGCTTTCACGTTCCGGTTATCTACTAACCTCAAATCCTTCTTGGCTTCATCGGTTCCCATATTGATTACTTCTACTTCTTCCTCATCCAGGCTGAAGTCTCTTTCCGACCTCTCTACCAATTCGGCAAACTCCTCAGTGGTGTTCCTATCTTCATCTGAGTCATAGTTATCTATATCCATCATTGAATAGGAATCCATCCTTGAGCTTTCGTGTATCCTTTCATGGGACAATGCCTCTACCCGACTCAAATGCCTGGAAAATTTATTTATGCCCGATTGGACACGTAAAAGAAGAAAAAAATGGTAATTGGACAAGGCTAAGCAAAGATGTAAATCAAAGATAGAAAAGAACTAAAGCAGTGAGTCAACTGAGAAACACACAAGTTCATTGCATTGAAACTTTGATGAAAGATAACATGAGCAGAGAATCATACTGGAAAAACACATAAGTTCGTTACATTAAAGCTTCGATAAGAGTTAGCATAAATTCAACATTACAAAAGTCTAAGATAACATCATGACCGAACAATTACTTTATGACAATCACATCCATTAACGCCTCAGATCGCCAATTGTTCAGAGGTTCCAAATCGTCAAGGCTGGATAACATGGCCTTCTCCTGAGTCTTCCTCTACATTGTTAATGATTAGTGGACTTGACAATTGGAGGTTCCATTGATAACCTCAAGCGGGGATGGGGAATGTCTCCTTCAGATGAGGAATCGCCTTTTTCACTTCATTCTCCCTTTTTCCTTCACCGAGAACCAAATTGTGCTTCATCATGCCTTCCAAAGGTGCCTCATATCCCACCATATCTTTTTTTGTTCTCCTAAGCAGGTAATCATAGACTTGGTTCCTTGCACTGAATTCCTAGACCTTTTCTCTCGGCTTGGTAACCATTATTGGTCATAATGCGAGTCACAACTTGATGAACATCTTTAGAAGTCGACTCATCCTTCTCTCGCTTTTGATTCCACCAACTGAAAATCGTGTAGGAAGTTTTCCACCTCCACTCAGTGTTTTCAACATAAGGCATTGAAGTAGGCTTCATCAAGAAGATTTCTTCCTCTCCCGGATGGTAACCAGACATCCATTTTCAATGTATTTCGTGCATTGGTGCGTGGTTGAGGGAACAATGCCAAAAGATGAATCCATGGCCTTCCCAAAAGCATAGTATATGTAGGCTCAATATCCATTACTTGGAACAAGACTTGAAGCAAACTCGAGCCTATCTCAAGTGGAAGGGTCACTTCTCCCGCACCTCTTTTCCTTCCATCGAAGGCTCGCACCGTCATTTCTTGAGGCTTAAGGTCTTCTACACTCATAGCCACCGGGACAAGGTTGTTTTCGGAGGACGTTCAAGCGGTAACCCCATCAATCGAACTTTTGCGATTACATACCCCGACATTTCAAAGTGATATGCAAAGCACGTGGGTTATTCCCTCATCGAACGTACCACTTCTTCCTCCGAGAAAGGGATCACATTGATGTGCCTTACCGGGTCTACCATGTTCACTAAGCTTTCTGGGGTAACATCCGGCTTCACATAAGCTTCATTTAACACTCTCTGCAGTGCTTTGCGATGAGGTTCAGAATTCATGATGAGTGACAATAGAGAGATCCGAGCTGGAGTCTTTCTCGAGTTGTTCTACCACATCATACTCACTTTGCTTCATGATTTTCATGAATTCTTCTTCATGCTCTTCTTTTGTTTCTACGAAACCTGCTTTTCCTTTCCCTGTCTTATCTTCTTGCCCATAGCACCTGCCGCTTCTTGTGATCCCTCTTATGCCCACAACGCTTGACACTGCTTGTGCGGGCTCTGCTATCTGAGCAACAGAGGTTGAAGCAGTTTGTCCTATATTACCTTGTGTTTTTAACTTGACATCGTACTTCCAAGGCAAGGCACAAGCGTGTGTATCACTATAGGGAAAAGGTGTAGGCTTTTTTATCGCTATGACAACTTTCTCGGGAATCGAACTTAGCTAGTACGTGGGAGTTTGAGGACTAGACGCTCCACAACATCTATCTCTTTACAAACCCTCTTGCCGGAGTAACCTCTATTACCCCCAAAGCCATGAATCTTTGCACCTGAGCCTTAAACTCCTGACAACCTTCAATATCGTGCCCCTTCTCTATATGGTATTCACAGTGAGCTTCAGTATTAACATCACCCAAAGCTACTGAGGAACAATAGCCTGCTTGGACAAGACCTTGGAATATTAACTTCATAGGAGTTTTGACATCCTCTACATTTTGAAGTCCCTCATTCTCCTTTTCTAATGCGTTTACAATCCCTTTCCCATGATTTGGAATTGGGTTGCTAGTAATGCTAGGTCCCTTCTCCTCTTCAAAATCTAGCTTTCCGCAGGAAATCAACCTCCTCACTATGGTCTTAAATACCTCGCAATCCTCAATTGAGTGTCCTGGGTTATCCATATGGAACTTGCAAGTTACATTGGGATTGTACCAGGTTGGAAACGGGGGTTCCATAGGGCGAGAAGGAACGCATGCAACCAAATGTGCATCAAACAACTGTTGAAACAAATCAGCATTGGAGATTGGCAACTTTGGAAAAGGGGTAGATTCGACGGGGTCGAGCATACCCTTGGTTTCCGGATTTCGAGGTGCGGGAGGACGATTGGTATAGACGGGACGTGGTGAGGAACATTGTTAACTTGGTATGAAGTCTGGTAAGTCAGAAAAGCGGGTGAAGGGGCTTGATAAGAAGGGTGTGGTTGCGGATTACGAGGAAAACTTGAGTTTTATTGGCGCACGTAACTGACTTCTGGCTCTTGCCTCCTTGTTGGTGCCACCTTCTTAGGAAAATTGCTCTCAGTATTCCCAGTAGGTAATTTTCCTGCTTTTGCAAGATTCTCAATCCTTTCTCCAGCTGAAATTAGATCAGAAAAATCTCTGTACGCAGCGCCTGCCATCAGCCCAATAAAAGGTACTCCTAAGGTCCCCATAAAATACGTGCTCATTTCTGATGGAGTCAATAGTGGTTGAACTTGGGCCGCTACCATTCTCCATCTTTGAGCGTATTGCTTGAAAGTTTCGTCCTTCTTTTTGTGCATTGCCCCTAGTTGTTCACGGGTTGGTGTGGTGTCGATATTGAATCGATATTGCTCCAGGAATAGACTCACAAATCATCCCAACAAGAAATCCTTGAATGGTCAAGTTGCATGTACCATTCCAAAGCCGACCCAGTCAGACTCTCATGGAAGAAATTGGTTAAGAACTTTTGATCCCGTGACCAAATGGCCATCTTGGTGAGGTAAGTCTTCAGATGGAACTTTGGATTGGTGCTTCCATCATACTTTGAGAAGTCTGGTATTTTGAAGTCCTTGGGAATATTAACTTCAACCTCAGGGAACAGTTCATCAATTCCCACCGAGCCATATGGATTAGGGCCTTGCATGGCTTTAATTTGCTCTTGCATCTTTTCAATCAACTCACTCTTTAACTTTTCTTTTTTTTTCCGAGTTGTTTATTGCTCAGAAGATCTTCACCTATTGCTCACGAGTCACTTCTACATTATTCTTCTCCCCTTCCTGATTTTCGTTCATGGAATCATCCTCTTCATTCACATTGTTGCTTGTATTTGCATTTACCCTAGTGCCGACAGATGTTCCATTTGTTGTTCTAAGGGTCTCAGTTAACTGTCTCAGTAAATCCTCGACCCTTGATTGTCCTTCTGCCATTGTATTGATCCTTTCTCTCATTTCATCCATCTCTTGACTTAAGTTTCTTTCTGAGTTAGACATCTCTTGTAGCCTAGTTCGTGATCTAGTTCTCGTAGGCCCGGGTTTGTGCAATCTGTGTTTTCCAAGGACGAGCAATGGTTCAAAGTTTTTTTACCTGAAAAAAAATAGAAGATCAGTGATTATGTTCATCATTTGTTAGAGGACCGTTAGTGATTTTGTGCCAAATAAATTTGAAATGAGTATCTTTGATATTGTTTGTTGTGACTATTACCCAGAACGTCTCGTTCAAAAGTATTAAGTCTCTAGTGAAATATGGGATAGAAAAAAGAGTGCCGACACAAGCGTACTTCATTCATTCAACTGAAAAGATATAATAATACATTACTTCTTAGATGAATACATCACGACCTAGCCGAAAAAAACTATTCTTTATCTGAATAGGCCTTAGCCATTCGTTTTATCTGCCCTATAAGGTTCTTACAATACTCAATGAAATCACTGATTTCTACCGGTGTTTCAAAAGGGTTGACCATCTGATCAGCTTCCTTCAAATGATATGGAGTATCCGCAATTGCCGAATTAGCCAAACATGCCAATTTTGAAAAGCGACTCATCCAAAAATGAACTTCCTCCTTCCATCCATCGATGTCCCCTTTTTGTTGTTCCACCTGATCCATCAGTTTTTTCATATTTTCCTGTCCTTGTTGCAATGCTGCCTCATATTTTGCAAATGTCTCTTTCATGTGCAGCTTCTCATCTTCTATCATGTCCTCATACCGCTTAGATGCCACTCCCATCTGCTGCCTCATTTCTTCTACCAGCCGCATTGCATTGTTTTGGGTTGTTTTGGCATTCTTGAGCTGCTCCCTCAGCTGTTGGTTTTCAGCCATGGCCCTGTCCCTTTCTTGCCTGCGGAGTCCTAATTCCTTGTTTGCTGCCCCCAGACACTGTTTGGTTTTTATCATGGACTCACGTTCTGCTTTCATCTTTTTATTAACCCCTTCAAGAGTGTGGTCCTTTTCGGTATTTTCTCGCTTCAAGGCTACACATGCCTGGCGGATCTTTCTCAACTCGGCTTCCATTTGTTTCTTTTCCTCTTCCATTTTCACAAACCTTGCTCTCATCTCTTTCATTTCTTCATTCTCGATCACGACCGAGGCTGAAGGTTCACCAACCGTAGGGGTTGCCGAGATCCTGAATGGCAACTTGATTTCTTGAATTCTGTTCTTAACCCATTGGCGATAATCTTCCTTGGCTGCACAACTTCTGACTCCCAGTTCTTTTCCTTTTCGAATGACCTTGTCCCAAGCGTTTCGGACCTCCCGAAGTGATTCAGTGTCTTCCGTATCTATATAGTAAAGAACAAAAGAGGTTATTTGGGCTTCTGCAGGTGGCCCCATTATGGGGTAACCGAGTTGTCGTTGTGCCAAGGCTGGATTGTAATTAATACATCCTCGTGTACCCATGAAGGGTACGTTTGGAAACCTTCCGCACTAGTAGATGATAGTTTCTACATCTTTCCATCGAGGATACCATCTTATCTGCTTTTCTTCCAATCTCGCCAAGTGGTCCGCCCATTCATGACTGTTCTTGACCTTCAATTGGTACAGGTTAAAGTCAGCAATAGGGCACTCCGCTTTGTATGATCTGTTGAAAACATGAGCTGTGAGCCAAACATACAGCACCGGCAAGCAACAGATGACTCTTTTACCATTCCTTTCGTGACAAAAGCTCAGGGTAGAGTAAACATCTGCGAGAACGGCTGGGATAGGGTTGTCGGTGTGGAATTTGCAGGCAAGAAACACATCGATTGCTGCATAATCCACGTAATCATCCATATTAGGGAACAAAATTGTGCCGTAAATGGTGAGGGCTAGCACATCCATGAAAGCCTCCCAATCTCCATTGTTCACTAAGTGACGCATCTGTCCTTCGAGGTACTCTCTTGAAAACCCTTTGGTTCTATTCCTATTCTGCTGCACACCTCGGAGGTCTCTTGCGTGCACTTTCAAAACGTTCGCCATAGTTTGGATGGATGCATAGTGTCCTTTATAAAAGTATAGCCTTTTACCTTCCAATGACAAACCTAGGATTTGCTCGAATTCTTCCAGAGTGGGAGCTAATTGGAAATCCTGAAAAGTGAAACATCTGAGAGGAGGGTCATAATATTGGGCCACTGCGGTGATTGCTTCCACTTACACATCCACCTCTAACAGATCCAGAACCTTTCCATACTTTGCTGCAAATGTCAAACGTTGAGTCTTCTTCAACATTCGTCCCATAATCACTAGGCTTTCAGTGTGAACTTTATTAGCCTTGATTCGCAGAGTCTTCTTCAAGCTTGCATCCTTATGATCTGATCCCATATTTCTTTTATCAAAGATATTCACTGTCAAATCTTGGTTGAGTTCTAACGGTTCTCTAACAAAACTGTCTCAGGAAGGACAGAAGATTAGGGTATTGCAAAGAAACATGGTACAAAGATGCAAAGTATGATTTTTTTTTTTAATGTAATGGCAGATAAAATCAAAGATAACGAAAAGGTACGCTCCCTTTGTGCCCTAAAGGACCGCCTTAAATTTGAGGAGTTCTACCCTAAGGATCTATAAGTCTATCTAATTTGTGAGAACTTTCATTGGGTGGCTCTACTGTTCTAATGGCCTCTAGAGCTAAGTCCCATATCAGAATGTTGACCATAAATAGTAGGTAAACCACTAGGTGCGGGGCATTCATGACAAAGGCACGCTCTAGATGAGGTTTTCGCGATAACCAAACAGGATGTACATCCAAAATGGCTACCACTACGCAACCTCTACCTAACTTAAGATTCACTCAGACCCGGGTATAGGGCCTCACTCGAATGTGTGTGATAAACATGTAGGTGTAGTGTGTGTGTGAGGGAGCATACAAACCTGTACAAAAATTTTAAAAAGAAACTACCCCCCCAATCTGCAAAAACATATATACAATAACCAGGCAACAATCATCTATCCTAAGGTTTCAACAATTATGCACAATTAAGTATAAATTATATACAAGTATATCAGGTCAAAACAAACACAGGGATAACGCTATCAAATATTTACATAGAACAAAATAAATAAAGCCCATTTACAAACAAAAAGAAAACAAAAACAAGGATAAAAAGGGTAAAATAAATAAATGAAAATTATTAACAATTTGCACAACTAACAACGATAGGCTTGACTCTCCAAAATTCCCCAGTGGAGTCGCCATCTGTCGCGATCGGAGATCGCGGCGAAGGATATAGCGACTCGTTATGATTTTAAAATATGACAATGGAAAAATGGAGTCGCCACCAATTTTATTTGAATTTGGAAAAATTGGAAAACCTTTCTTTGGAAACGGTCTTTGAAACCAGATTGGATTCGGGAGTCGGTTATGTTTAAGGAAGGGTGGAAACTTAATCCCACTGCACCCCTAATACACCCATCCTAAGACGGTACCTTAGGTTAATTGTGCAAATTATTAACAATTCTCAAAATATTTATTTTACCCCTTTTGCAAAGACATTGTAACTATTTTCTTTTTTTCTTTTCTTTTTTTTAAAAAAAAAGAAAAATCACAAAATTATGAAAATTTAAATTTGGGCTTGACAGAAATGAAATTCTGCTCCTACGTATCCCCTCGTGCAATGGGAAACTCAAAGTTACGTAGTTCTTTAGAAAATATTTGTGGGTTGGTTGATTTTATTAAAAAAAACTTTAAAAATTCGAATCAAACAAGCCGTCATGCTCACTTATTCAAATTAATGATCAAATAGGTGAAACTCGCGTCAGCTGCTAGAGACGTCACCCATTGATTATCAAATTTATTACAAAACTTTTATTTAAAATTATCAATTAGCGATTTAACTAAAAAATAAAAAAAAATGATAATAATTTAAATATAATAATAATAATAATAATAATAATAATGTAAATTATCAAGTTTGTCATGCAACTCGTATATTTACAAAATATAAGGGTTAGCAAGCTGTCGCAACTCAGGTAACCCATTTTTATTCCTTTTTAAAATGTTTAATTATTTCTTTATTTATCATTTTTAACTCCCAAAATCTAGCCCAACAAACTGATAATAAATGAAATAAAAAAAGAACAAGGAAACGTAAAAAGAAAACCAAGAAATAGATAACCCAAAACTGAGAGATACAACAGTAAGGACCTCGTTTACGGTCAAATTAGCAGGGGAGGGTGGCTGGCTTCTTCGGATCGATGGTCGAATTGCTTTCTGAAGTCCGACGATTGGGAGTTACTTTCTGAGATCCGATGGTCGAGCACAAGACTGCTCAATAAACACTCTGGTAATGCAAGAGGTGACTCGTAGGAGAGGGATCTGGTATTGGTAGCCCGACAGTCGGTTGGTTAAAGGATTTGGTATCTGATCCGACAGTCGGTTGGTTGAAGGATTTGGTATCTGATCCGACGGTCGGTTGGGAAGGATTTGGAGTTCGACGATCGGTGAAGGGAAAGATTTAGGGTTCGACGGTCAAGTTGAAGGTTGGTGGATGGTGATGGAGTTTGGATGGGTTGTCAGTGAGAGGAGTGGAGCTCACGGTTCGACGGTCGAATTGGAGAATGTAGGTGGTCTTGCTTTTGGGGTCCGACAAATGACGGTGGATGTGATGGAGTTTGTGCTTGAGTTCGACAATGAAAGGGGAAGGATGTGGCTCTTTGGATTTCGACGGTCGATGTATGTGATGGTGTTTGAAATGTGGTTTGGAGATTTGAGAGGTAGGAGGTCTGGTTTGTGGGATGGTTTGATGATGAGGTTTTGAAGTTTGGTGATTGGTTTTATTTCATGTTGATTCCCCGAAGTGTTGGGGGTGTGATTATGGTTTGTGAATGTGCTCTCAATGGAGACGGCAGAAGGTGTTGGAGGTGAATTGGTGAGTGAGGTGAATATTGATAATGAAGATGAAGGGGAATGGGTAAGCTCGTAGGTGTTAGTGCAGAATGCTCACGGTTGAAGCTTAGAGAGAAGGTGATGGTGAGTTGATTAAGTTGGTGTGCTTGAAGAGTCTTGGTGAAGGTTGGTCTTTGAAAGTTTAATATCAGCCTCCGATGGAGAGATCCTTCCCAAGGTCTTGAAGTTGGTCATCTCTTATTAGTTGCTAGCAGCCAGGTGATAATGGAGTGGGTGAATTAGTGAGGGAGTAGGTGCAATTAGTGAGGGAATCTGTTTGTTCAGTAGTGCAAGTGGGAAACTAAGTGGGGAGCAAAAATCGTACCTTTGTGGAAAAAGAGAATGGGAGGCAAAAGTGCTTGTCCCCTGCATAGTGGTGATGTTTGCATGGCTAAAAAAAAAAAAAAATGATTTTTATCCCAACGAAAAAACAAATCTTTTTTTTATTATTTTTTATTATTTTCTTTTTTTTTCATTTTTTTTTTTTTTTTTTATTTTTCATTTTCTATTATATTTTGGGCTTATGTATTTGGGTTAAAAAGATGGGTTAAAAAAAAAGATAACAAAAATCTTTTTTTTTATTATTTTTTTTATTTTTCTCTTTTTTGTTTCTTTTTTATTATTTTTTCTTTTAGTCCACAAAATTGGGTGTTCAAGATGTTTACTATGTCTTAATGAGGAGTGTTCTGCCATTCTTTTGAAGAAGTTACCTTCGAAATTAAATGATCCAAGGAGTTTTACTATTCTTTGCTTTATTGGTAATTCTTATTTTGAGAAGGCATTATGTGATTTAGGTGCTAGTATTAATTTGATGCATTTCTCAGTGTTTAAGAAATTAGGAATGCAGGAACCGAAGCCCACTAACATTTCACTACAGTTGGCTGATAGATCCATCACTTACCCATGCGGTGTGGTGGAGGATGTTTTGGTGAAGGTAGACAAATTTATTTTTCCAGTTGATTTTGTGGTGCTGAATATGGAAGAGAATGCTGATATTCCTCTCATTCTTGGAAGTCCATTTTTGGCCACTTCAAGAGCTGTGATTGATATACCTTGGGGTGAGCTTATCTTAAGAGTGAATGAAGATTATGTGACCATCAATGTCTTTAGGGAGGCTAAATCTTCCCCAATGTCAAATCTCCATGCCCCTATCAATTTTGTTCAAGTTAAGAAGTAGGACAACTTAGTTATCAAAGACCCTCCACCATCATACAATGTTGATGTTGATCTTTCGGAAACTTAAGCTTCTGAAACAGATAAAGGTCCTCCTATGATCCATGCTCCTTCACAAATTAGCCATTCATCTGTTGATCACGTGCGACCACCTTGGCCTAGCTAAGTTAAGGCACAATTGGGACAATCAAGCTCTTGTCAAGTTCAAAATATCGATGGAAGCAATCCCAAGGTCATGGACGAAAGAAGGAGGCACTGCTTTAAAAAGAAGAAGGCATCCTCTTATTTTTCTTGCTTTAAGCCACCTTGATTTATCTGAAAAGACAACGTCGAGCTAATGATGTTAAACAAGCGTTTCACAAGAGGCAACTTGTGTTTCTTCTTTATTTATCGTATTTT
Source organism: Ormosia semicastrata (assembly GCA_029884595.1). Lineage (NCBI taxonomy): Eukaryota > Viridiplantae > Streptophyta > Magnoliopsida > Fabales > Fabaceae > Ormosia > Ormosia semicastrata. The sequence goes on along the minus strand of JAQQTO010000048.1, from coordinate 33,736,159 downwards.
AGTTGTTTTGTTATTTTTGTTTTTTCTTTTACATGCTACTCATGTGTTCTGAGATTTTATTTTTCAGATTCTGTTGCAGCGCTAACTCTTGTGTTTCTCCTTTACCTGGCATTGTTTCATTATTCATCAGGTTATGTTAATTTTTTCTTTACCCCCTTTATTTCTTTTTCTTCCACATTGAGGACAATGTTTATCTTAAGTGTGAGGGGTACTTTTATAATTTTTGTGCCAAAATTTTTTTTTTATGAGCACTTGAGTATTGCTGGTAATTAAGCTGGAATTGTGTGTTGATGTCTTGATTTATTCTGAGCTAACAGAGATATGTTTTAAAGGGGATTTCATTGATCATAAGCTGATAAGGTGTGAAGTATTCTTTTTCAATGAAGTAAAGTAAAATTTAGCATCTTATTTGGAATTTAGCCATATCTGCTTGCTTTTGTTCTCTTTATCAACTTAGCCAAAAAGTGAGTTTTGAGCCTTAATGATTGGATTTTTCAAAAATAAAATCCTATTTTTCTTATAGAGTGAGTTTTCTCTTGATTAATGTGCATAGAACTTGCTTTGATATCTTGTTGAGGCTTTAATGATTCACATGCATACATGAATATGATTAAGGCAATTAGACTTAATTCTTTCTTGACTTCCAGAGTTGCATTGATTAAATAACCTTTTAGTTGCCCTATTTGAGCTTGAAATTGATTTCTTTGAATACCCAATTGAATAATCAGGTTGAATTCTTTGGAGCAATTAATGTGTTAATTGAGAAGTCATAAAAGGTTGTTATTGTTCTCAAGGTTTAAAAGAAAATGAGAAAAAAAATAAAAAAAAGAAGAAAAAAAAGGAAGAAGAAGAAAGAAAAGAATTGTTTATGAAGAATAATGAGAATATTGGGTTGAAAGTGAGAATTTGTTATATCTTTGTGCATTATGCTCTATCTGTCATCTTTTCAACCTAATTTTACTTTGTATTGATGTATTCATGAGCATTCTTTACCCCTATTTTATCCTTCCTTCCTACCTTCCATTATACCCTTAACCCCGTTACAACCAAAGGAAAGTCCTTTTGATTCTTGTGTTGTATGTGAACTTGAAAGTGGAGATGAGATTGATAAGCAAGCCTATGGTATTACATTTTTCAAGAGAAATTTGAGTGATCTCTTTGTCCTTTAAACATTTGAGTGATCTCTTTGTACTTTAAACACTTGAGCGATGGAAAGATAAGTGATCTCAGATGTTTGGTGAAGAGAACAGTTACAAGCTAGACTCAAGTCTCTAATTGTTTAAGTGTTAAATGATCTTGCTGTTGGTATATGCCCTAGAGGCTGATACATTTGTCTATATTTATATACATTCTATTATGCTATTTTTAATATATGAGACATTTCATTTATTGTGTTCTTTTTTAATAAACATAATAAAGTCCGTAGAATAGTAAATTTGATGCCATAGGACATCAAGTAGCTGACTTGATCATGAGATCCTTTTGGATAAAATTAGAACACTATTCTTAAATGTTCTTAGTCAAGTATTATTGTTAATTAGGACAACAATAATGCATTAAGACTAGTATGTGCATAGACTGATGACCACATCCCATGGGTCATGGATATGAGATATCAAGTCTTCACATGGGAACATATTAGAGTAATGATGTACTAGACTGACTTGCCATGAGAACGCTACATAGATCGTTACGTGAGTGTCATAAGCAATTCTTATAGTGACAATGGTGTCTTTGGTCCTTTGACCTGAAATCACTATGATTCCAACATGAGGAGTTGTGTGTTTTAATGCCATCAAACGTCATCTGTAACAAGGTAATTATAAAGTTAGTTATTAGACATATCGCGAATCATGCAGAGGGATGTGAGTGACCTAGATGGGATTTGTCACTCCTACATAACAGGAGCGATATCTTTGGGCCCCCTGATTGAGTGAGACTGCGAAATGCATGGTCATACTCAAATGAGTTAATATGAGATATTGATTTAATTTGTTGTTACAAAGTTTACTCGAGTATCAGGAAATGAAGGATTGGACTATACAAGGGTAACGCATTCCATGCCTTGTGTTCAATCTAGATATCTTGATAAAAGGACTAAACGACATGGAAACATTGGTCACAGAAAAGTTATGTCAAATTACTGACATTCTCATTACTTGGGTAGCAGCGACGTATTGCTAAATACCGCTCACAGCTTGTAATATTAAAATGGGATTTTAATATTACTACTAACGTAATGAGAACCTGTAGGGTCACACACATAGAGCAAACTAAAATTGGAGCAATAGATCCAAGTTGGACTCGAATTCAAATATGGGTCAGACTCATAGTAGATGAATCTAGGGTTACACAGCTTACCTTACTGTTGCTCACACTCACTTAAGGTAATCACTATTATAAATAGTACTGCTAAGGAGGCTGCTAAGACACACATTACAGAACCCTAGCTGCACCTACAGAAAAGTGAGTGAGTGAGTGATAGGTTTCTTCTCTTCTCTTCGCAGCTAGCACTGTGTGAGAGACGTAAGGCTCCCTTTTGTGAACGTTAGACGTTCGTGAGTCTGCTCATGTGGATACCGTAGAGACATCGTCGCTATTATGGTGTTAGTGATTCACGTCACTTCCTTTGATCACGCTTCAACAGGTAAACAATTTTAAAACTCGGATTATGGTTTTTTCATATGGATCCTTGGCGGGAATCCTGTTTTTCTGCTGCGTGATGTATCTGCAATTCCCAACACTTGCTTGATTGGATTCTATTGCTGAACTTGAATTTTAAATTGTGGAATTTTCCTTTGATTCATGTTTCTTGATGTTGAGTTTGATCTTATTACTGAATCATATTCTTTGCTTGAGGACAAGAAAAGCTCAAGTGTGGGGGAGTTGATGAACCGTCAACATGTCATATTTTTACGGTTCAATTCCTTAGTTTTTCATATTCTTTTTATTGAATTTTGTTGGTAAGTTTTGTTATATTTTTAGTATTATTTGATTGTGTTTTTATTAAGTGTTTTGTGCATTTTTGTCAGGTAAATACTCATAGAGAAGGCTGGATATTCAAAGAAGCAAAGAAAAAGACTGATGACCACATCCCATGGGTAATGGATATGAGATATCAAGTCTTCACATGGGTACATATTAGAGTAATGATGTACTGGACTGACTTACCATGAGAACGCTATATAGATCGTTACGTGAGTGTCATAAGCGATTCTTATAGTGACAATGGTGTCTGTGGTCCTTTGACCTGAAATCACTATGATTCCAACATGAGGAGTTGTGTGTTTTAATGCCATCAAACGTCATCTGTAACAAGGTAATTATAAAGTTAGTTATTGGACATACCGCGAATCATGCAGAGGGATGTTAGTGACCTAGATGGGATTTGTCACTCCTACATAAAAGGAGCGATATCTTTGGGCCCCCTGATTGAGTGAGACTGCGAAATGCATGGCCATACTCAAATAAGTTAATATGAGATATTGATTTAATTTATTGTTACAAAGTTTACTCGAGTATTAGGAAATGAAGGATTGGACTATACAAGGGTAACGCATTCCATGCCTTGTGTTCAATCTAGATATCTTGATAAAAGGACTTAACGACATGGAAACATTGGTCACAGAAAAGTTATGTCAAATTACTGACATTCTCATTACTTGGGTAACAGCGATGTATTGCTAAATACCGCTTACTGCTTGTAATATTAAAATGGGATTTTAATATTACTACTAACGTAATGAGAACCTGTAGGGTCACACATATAGAGCAAACTAAAATTGGAGCAATAGATCCAAGTTGGACTCGAATTCAAATATAGGTCAGACTCATAACAGATGAATCTAGGGTTACACAGCTTACCTTGCTGTTGCTCACACTCACTTAAGGTAATCACTATTATAAATAGTACTGCTAAGGAGGCTGCTAAGACACACATTACAGAACCCTAGCTGCACCTACGAAAAGTGAGTGAGTGAGTGACACTTCTCTTTCTCTTCGCAGCTAGCACTGTGTGAGAGACGTAAGGCTCCCTTTTTGCGAACGTTAGATGTTCGTGAGTCTGCTCATGTGGATACCGTAGAGACATCGTCGCTATTATGGTGTTAGTGATTCACGTCACTTCCTTTGATCACGCTTCAACAGGTAAACAATTTTAAAACTCGGATTATGGCTTTTTCATATGGATCCTTGGCGGGAATCCTATTTTTCCACTGCGTGATGTATCTGCAATTCCCAACACTTGCTTGATTGGATTCTATTGCTGAACTTGAATTTTAAATTGTGGAATTTTCCTTTGATTCATGTTTCTTGTTGTTGAGTTTGATCTTATTACTGAATCATATTCTTTGCTTGAGGACAAGCAAAGCTCAAGTGTGGGGGAGTTGATGAACCGTCAACATGTCATATTTTTACGGTTCAATTCCTTAGTTTTTCATATTCTTTTTATTGAATTTTGTTGGTAAGTTTTGTTATATTTTTAGTATTATTTGATTGTGTTTTTATTAAGTGTTTTGTGCATTTTTATTGGGTAAATACTCATAGAGAAGGCTGGATGTTCAAAGAAGCAAAGAAAAAGACTGATGACCACATCCCATGGGTCATGGATATGAGATATCAAGTCTTCACATGGGTACATATTAGAGTAATGATGTACTGGACTGACTTACCATGAGAATGCTACATAGATCGTTACGTGAGTGTCATAAGCGATTCTTATAGTGACAATGGTGTCTGTGGTCCTTTGACCTGAAATCACTATGATTCCAACATGAGGAGTTGTGTGTTTTAATGCCATCAAACGTCATCTGTAACAAGGTAATTATAAAGTTAGTTATTGGACATACCGCGAATCATGCAGAGGGATGTTAGTAACCTAGATGGGATTTGTCACTCCTACATAACAGGAGCGATATCTTTGGGCCCCCTGATTGAGTGAAACTGCGAAATGCATGGCCATACTCAAATGAGTTAATATGAGATATTGATTTAATTTGTTGTTACAAAGTTTACTCGAGTATCAGCAAATGAAGGATTGGACTATACAAGGGTAACGCATTCCATGCCTTGTGTTCAATCTAGATATCTTAATAAAAGGACTAAACGACATGGAAACATTGGTCACAGAAAAGTTATGTCAAATTACTGACATTCTCATTACTTGGGTAGCAGCGACGTATTGCTAAATACCGCTTACTACTTGTAATATTAAAATGGGATTTTAATATTACTACTAACGTAATGAGAACTTGTAGGGTCACACATATAGAGCAAACTAAAATTGGAGCAATAGATCCAAGTTGGACTCGAATTCAAATATGGGTCAGACTCATAATAGATGAATCTAGGGTTACACAGCTTACCTTGCTGTTGCTCACACTCACTTAAGGTAATCACTATTATAAATAGTACTGCTAAGGAGGCTGCTAAGACACACATTACAGAACCCTAGCTACACCTACATAAAAGTGAGTGAGTGAGTGACAGGTTTCTTCTCTTCTCTTCGCAGCTAGCACTGTGTGAGAGACGTAAGGCTCCCTTTTGCGAACGTTAGACGTTCGTGAGTCTGCTCATGTGGATACCGTAGAGACATCGTCGCTATTATGGTGTTAGTGATTCACGTCACTTCCTTTGATCATGCTTCAACAGGTAAACAATTTTAAAACTCAGATTATGGCTTTTTCATATGGATCCTTGGCGGGAATCCTATTTTTCCGCTGCGTGATGTATCTGCAATTCCCAACACTCGCTTGATTGGATTCTATTGCTGAACTTGAATTTTAAATTGTGGAATTTTCCTTTGATTCATGTTTCTTGATGTTGAGTTTGATCTCATTACTGAATCATATTCTTTGCTTGAGGACAAGCAAAGCTCAAGTGTGGAGGAGTTGATGAACCGTCAACATGTCATATTTTTACGGTTCAATTCCTTAGTTTTTCATATTCTTTTTATTGAATTTTGTTGGTAAGTTTTGTTATATTTTTAGTATTATTTGATTGTGTTTTTATTAAGTGTTTTGTGCATTTTTGTCAGGTAAATACTCATAGAGAAGGCTGGATGTTCAAAGAAGCAAAGAAAAAGAGAATTTTCATTAGCGTCCAGCGCCTAAGCGCTGAGAGTGGAGCGCTTGAGCGCCCAAAACGTATACAGCAATGTTGATTTAGTGTCCTAGCGCCTGACCATTGGGTGAGGAGTGCCTGAGAGCACAGGAGGTAGCAGCACGCATCTGGACTTAAGTGGCTGAGCACCTAAGCACTTAGAACTGAGCGCCTAAGTGCTAGTTGCGTAACAGACCATGTGATTTTCAATATATGGGAAAAGTTACACCAAATTCAAGAAAGACAGAGATAAAAAGATAGAGATAGAAAGACACAGAGCACATTACACAAAAAATCCCTAATCTTGAGAGAGTTATTTTGTGGTAGCAGATCTTGGAAGATGGCTTTAAAGGAGGATTTGATTTTTGAAGGCTTGAAGATCATAATCTCCATTAAAGGGGTTTTTGATTTCTCTTTCTTTCTAGTTTCCATTTTTTTTGGGTTTTCTTTTCATGGGTTTGTATCTTAATATGAGTTTGTTTGTATTGAACATGAGTAGCTAAACTCATAACTAGGGCTATGGGGGATCTTATTTTCCTAATTATTTGGGTTTGATTTCTAATTTGATTAAGGTAATTTCTTTAGGGTTTATCATATTGCTTGCATTCTTGTCATAACCTAATCACTTTTGGCATGTGTTAATTCATTGTTTGACTGGTGACCATCCACATTCAATGAGTGGATCTATATGGTAAGCTTAGGATTAGATTGGTGAGTGACCAAATATCAATTTTCCTACCAATGGAATTGACAGGTATGTTAATTCATCTCTTGAATTAAAGCTTAATGTATTCCTAATTAATTCAACTAAATGACCAAATAGGTAATTTAATTTAGGATTAGAATATTGTTTCATCCATGACCATTGAGATTCAATAGCAGGTAAGAGAATATTGGCAAAAGAATTATCTTACATCATAAATGAAAGAAAAATTGAATAATTGGATTCAAGTGAACCTTGCACCCTAGTCTCTCTCTTATTGATTATCTATTCTTTGTTTGATTGTTCATTTTTTTTTCTTTATTTGTTTGTTTTGATTTTAACTTGAATTTCTTCATACACTTTTGATTGTCTGATTAACAAAGAGTTTAGTGCTTAAACGCCTCCCAAGATCTCCAGCTATTCTCAGCAAATTGATTTCCTCGGTACACCAACCCTAAGTATTCCTCCCAGTTTCTAGGAGTGACCACAACTTCTATTCCCTTTACCTTAGATACTAGGTTTTCTTCCTCGAGCTCGAGATTGCAGTAGAATATTCGCACAAGGTCAAGGTACAACTTGCTTCTGTAAGTGCAAAAGTTGGCAACCCCTTGGTGCTCCAATAGAGGCACAAACAGGAAGCCTTTGCTGATGAAGAACACCAGATCCATGTACTTTGGCTGCACAAAATTTATGGATTGAAAGACCTGCTGGAACTTGTTCATCTGCTCATGAGTTGAGGCCAAACGTCTTAGGTCTAGAGGGTTGTCAGCAGGAGCGGTCTTTGTTCATGCATGTTTTGGGTTAGAGGAAGACGCCATAGAAGGAGCTTAGAGGTAAAGGTATGGTGTTCGGGAGGAAATGTGGTTCATAGGTTGAGAAATTTGTGGATAGGAAAGGTGCTAAAGGCAATGGGTTATGTAGGGAAGAGAAAAAAAGTAGAGGAAAAGGGGTCAACAATGGAGGAATTAGGAGGATTTGTGGTTGCTAGGGTTTGGAAGTGAGGTTGCGTGCAAAGAGAAGAGAGGAAGACAAGGGTGAAGAGAGAAATGGAAAGTTGAGAATGAAAGAGAGAGAATGATCAACCTTTTAAAAAAAAAGCTCGTGTTTATTCAAATAGAAGGTGCTTTATTTGAATAAACTCGTGGAAAACAAATAGACTTAGCTTTCTGCCAAGTGTTATTCCAATAAGCTTATAGCTTATTTGAATAAAACTATATTTTCAACGCTTTTGCCAAGCATTATTTGAAGAAGCCTTTCCCTTATTTGAATAAAAGCATTAAAAGAACATAGTTAGGGGCTACTAGAAATTTCTATTTGAAAGAGATTTCTCTATTTGAATAAACATATCTGAAATAACATTTTAACGAATCCAAACGATTAAGAATAGTCAAGGATCAATTAATCATATATTTTAATATGCATCCATGATAACTCAAAAATTCAGTCATGCATGCTAAAAAAGAACAGAAAGTAATGATCATGGATTTATAATTCTTACATAGTCATTTTAAATCAACCAAAGATCATGTTAGATAGAGATAAAAACAAGACAAAAACCTTCTAATACAATACTCATTTTAAGTCATAATTGATCAAAAAATCAAGCTCAAGGATATTATCATCAAACATGTCATTTCAAACAAGGAGTATATTTATCTAGCATAATCAAAACATATAGAGATATTTTCAAGATATAAGGCTAGAAAAGCATAGAACAAGTCTCTGCTTATCCAAAGATTGCAAGTCCAAGCTTCTTGGAGACAAAGAAGAGAATTTGGAGTATTTTTTGGTCTTGTGCCTGCAGTAGCCACTTTCAAGATACTAAAGTCAGCTCTTAGCCTTCAACCACACCTTCAACACACTTCAATTTTTGACTTTTGGTACCCAAATTTTCTTGGGTCCTTTTGTGTTAGTTTTTGGCAAAGTGTCTTTGGAGACCCAAACCATTTTAGTCCCTATCTTGTTATTAATGTTTTTCCTTACATTACAAGTTAATGCACTATATCCTTTCTTGCCACAATGAAAACACTTTATGAAAGGACTTATTGATGTGCTTAAGGGAACAAAGAAATTCTTGTGAAGTTTTTATTGGTTTTTGGGATTGTACCCTAAACCATCCTTTTGAAAAACACATCTTTGTTTCTCAAGCAATATGTTCGAATTTCTCTTCCAAAGATAAATTTTGAAAGAGTAAAGGGTGTAAATGCATTATCAAGTGAAGAACATGTCATGCATGAAGAATTTGCATCAATAAGTCCAAAAGTTTCATTCTCAATTTTAAGTTCCTCAATTTCCTTGTTTAAAATAGAGATTTTTTTTTCAAAAGAGGAAATTATTTTCTTAGATGGTGAAACAAGTTTTGCAACCCTCATAAATTTATTATGCAATTCTTCAAATGCATCTTCAAATTCATTATAGGAAGGGGAAGAGTTAAAGTTTGAGAAATACCTCCATGTTATATTCTTCTTCTTCTTCTTCTCCTTTAGCCATGAGATATAGATTGGTTTTCTCATTGTCTGAGTTGTCAATTGAATCCATGTCATTATTATCCCAAGCTACATAAGCTCTTCTTTCTTTTCTATCCTTTGAGGACACCTTTTCATATTTGTTTACCTTCTTTTGATAAATGGGACACTACATCTTCATTTACCCTAGTTCTCCACATTCATAGCATTTAGGAGTGGATGAAGTTCCTTCCCCTTTGTGATAAACATTCTTTTCAAAGAAGAGAGGTTTTCTTTGAGCTCCATTATTTTTGAAGAATCTTTCAAATTTCTTTACTTGAAGACCAAGATTCTCCTCATTTATTTCTAGGCCATCTCCATCATCTTCATCATCAACATTAATTATGGAGGAAGTGGCCTTGAGAGTAATTCCCTTCTTTTTCTTGTCAAGCTCCTTATCTTGGTTGAGTCTAGTTAACTCCAATTCATGTTCTTGGAGCACGCCAAAAAGTGTGGCTAGGGTCATGGTTGAGAGAATTTTTGACTCCGCAATAGCTGTAACACCTTAATAGAATTATCATAAAATAACCGAAATATTTCAAGATAAATCGTATCAGGTATGTCACTTCCTAAAAATGTATAAAACATAAATCCATAATAACCTGTGTAGTCATTATAGAGAACCACGAAGGATGAAAAAGGTTATAGATATACATCACTAGCTAAAAAGCCACACAATAATACATAAACTTTTACAAACAAGAAAGCAAAGTAAATACATACAAGCTGATACATAAAGAAACAAAATAACTAAAACTAAGTCTTTTACTTCTTCTTCTTGCCTTTCCTCTTTGGAGGGTCTTGATCTAGATTTACATGGAAACATAATCGAGGTGAGAAATCACAGAATTCTCAGTATGAGTAAACAAAAACCAATAGTTATTCAATTACAACGAATAAACAAAATAACAACATCAAGTTAATCTTGTAATAGATAAATGAGCCACCGCTCAACACTACTGAAATATATACATACTTTTTATGTACAATTCACAAGGCAAGCAATAACTTAACTCATATTTATATTAAACAATTATATCAAACAATCGCCCATACAATCGTAAGATATTATCAAGAAAACGAGTAAACAAGCAAGACAACTACCCATACAATCATCAACAAATGTAATGCTTTATGTTATGAGATATGATTATGCTCACACAATGTCTAATAATATGATGATGCAATGCTTGTGCAAGTTTTAGTTTTAGAAAACACATGTTACTTTCCCCTCACTAACATAAAAGTACTACTTCTACCACCCTATACTAGTAACCCTAACCATAATAGCATGACTGTTAAGAGAATTTAAATCCAACACTTCATTCTCAGGTCATATGGTTGTGCATACCATCCAAGGTTACAATATATAGAAAATAACAAATAACAAGTTTGAAAACCCAATATGCAAGAGTATTTTCAATTCACAGTTGAAACAATCACAAGATCCTTATAACCTAGTGAAAAAATAATACTAGTACATGTAAATCATAGCCTTACTTATCCAACAAAGTAGCAAAAACCATGTCGCTAGCACTTTCATATCTAGGACCTCACAACATCACTTCACAAGTGATTTCCAAGTCAACTTCATATTGAACAAGGCCCTAGGTACTCCCCATGGCATTCCCCATCTCAAGGATGCCTAAGGTTTCTCAACTCCTTATATATGTTAGGTGGTAATCTCTCCAAGAAAAACCCTCATTAGTGCCTCAACACACTTAGAAAGGCATATACGAGTGATCCCAACACTTAGGAAATTCCAAAACATTAAAAACACAATACTGGAAAGTCCAGCATCTCACGCCCCGGCGCAACCCCTTTCATACCGCGACATGCTGCTCTCTAGTCTCTCACGCCTCAGTGTGCTACATTTCACGTCGCGGCGTGTTGCTCTTGGGTTTCCTTACTAAAACTCACGCCTTGGTGTGGCATCACTCACGCCCCAGTGCGAGTGGTTTTTCTATAGAATTCTGCAGAAAAATAGCTCCTACATTATTCCATTGGTGCTGCTCATAGGAATTGGTCATACTAAAACAGTTTCTAGATGATTTTAAGTCCTTAAACAATTCATTAACATATATGAAACACCACTAACTTTGGATTCAAGAACAAGATCACTCATCCAAACCTAGTTTTCTCACTTTGTGCATCAAAAGTTCAAATGAAGAGTTCTAAGTTTCTAACTCAAACTTATACCATGAACAAGTCATAAACAACCAATGAAACACATCCAACCAAGAAAAGCACAACAAACACTTCTAAAACCCAATTTGACCTATTACGCATCAATATGCACTAATTGCAAAAATGGAGAAAGGAAGCTACAAAAATCAAATCCCCTACCTATAGCAGCTGAGATGGTGCTTCAAGTTTTGGATGATCTCAAACCTTAACCTTCCCTTTAGCCTTCCTCTTCCTCTTCCTCTTCTTCCTCTTCTTCTCTTTGCTTTTCTCCTTGGCTTGCTGTTGTACGGTTGAGAGAAAAGAGTGGAGTGAGATGAAAAAGCTTGAAATATCAAGTATAAAATGTCAACTAAAAGGGCTATAATCGTGGATGGCTTATAGTCTTATGATACTACACTAGTACTTCATGATCTGCTACAAACACTTAAATTTAGCTAAATCAAGTTTTTCAACTTTCAACAACTAAAAAATAAATACTAAGATTCGTTAAAAAAATTGTTTCACCATCATCATAAATTTCCATATCTGTGACTAGTCAATATGGCATTAAAACACACAGCCAATATGCTTAAAAATACCAAACCAACTCTGATTATTCTCAAATTTTAACCATATCACATTCTACAAATTTGTGACATAGAAACAAATTATCCACATCGATTTCCATTAGCTAAGCCATTTATGCTAATATCTGGGTCATCATTTTAAGTAACTTTTCACCTTTCGGGTTGTAGCAAAGTGTCTAAACTAACTCAGATTGTCACAAAATTAAACAGACATGTTAAGCAAGTATTAATTTACCTCTATAACTATTTACAAGTCTAACATGTTTTAGAGGATGTTACAGTAGCCGTCACTTTAGCCTGCTAATGTCTGCTTAAACATCTCAAGATTTTGTTAATAAGGCCTTTATTAGAAAAAGTATTTCCCAATGAAGTAAGATGATTTATAATTTGTGTAAACCTCTTTTACATTTCTTAAATACTTTCACCTTGGTTCATTCTAAAAATCTCATACTCATGAGTAAAGGTATTTATCCTTGATCTTTTCACTTCACTAGTATCCTCATAGGTTACTTGTAAAGTGTCCCACATTTCTTAAGCAGATTTACAATTTGAGACTTTAATGAACTCATCATACCCTAAAGCTATGGTAATAATGTTTTTGGCTCACAAATTGTATTGGACCTTTTTTTTATCATTATCGGTCCATTCACTTCTTGGTGTGTTAACTTTTACACCATTAACAACTTGTATGAGAACAAAAAGACCATTTTTAACAGCATCCAACACATCTAGATCAATAGCTTCAATAAAAAAATTTATTCATTCTTTCTAATAAGCATAACCAACCCTATTGAAAATGGGAGGTCTATAGAGAGAAAAACCTTCTGAAAAACTATTTGAAAAAGCCATCACTTTCTCTTGAAGCTACTAAGCTCTTCACACAAAAGTCTAACTTTGATATCACTTGTTATCAAGAGGTTTCAATACTCAAGACGAGGAGGTGAATTGAGTTTATAGAAACTTTTGCAAACTTTTCACAAAAATACTTGAATATCAATTTTTGTTGAAGTATTAATTGATTAAAGTAAATAAATAAATGAGATTGATCACTTCACTCATAAATAAATAAGCCAAGATGAATAATATTCAAGCAAGCATATAAAAGTAAAGTATCAAAGTAAAAAGATAGAGTTGAGAAGATCAAACACAGATTTATCCTGGTTCAACCACCCCTTGTGACCAACGTCCAGCCCTCAAGCAAACCATATGATATTTTTCACTATCACTTCAAGCTTGAACATGTAATTGAAACCTTTACAATAGAGAGCACTCAACACACCTCAAGAATGCCTCACCCTTGTGCTTGAGCCTAAAAAACAAGGATATCTCACCTTCTTCTTTATCAGGGGATACCTCACCCTTTTCTCTAGAGGGATACCTCACCCTCTTTACAGGAAATTAAATAAAGATAAAAGGATAAATCTCAAAAGAGTGGATATTACAAATTGAAGCTCAATGGGTAGAAGAATATTCACACTTTTAGCTCATAAAATAGAGTATTCAAGGTAGTTAAACTTGCATTCAATGCTTAACCAAGATATTTTAGATTGATTTTCAACTCTTCTTTAATGCCCAAAGACTTGTATTTATAGCCCAATGCATTAAAGAGCCGTTGGGCGTGGTTGGAGCATTGAATGCTGTCATACTAGTCGTTATTTTCTGATTCTAGAACGTTGTTTATTCAAATAAGCAAATCCTTATTTTAATAAACTCACTTATAGTACAATAAGAATTTGGTTTCTCAAACTTGTTATTAGAATAAGGGAATCCTTATTCGAATAAACATGTTTTTAAACACGAACTGAAAAATCCTTCTGAAACACGTTATTCGGATAACAAATTTATTATTCGAATAAACCATTTAAAAAACAAAGAGGCATGTAGCTTGTTTAAGTTGTTATTTGAATAAAGCCCTGTGTTATTTGAATAAAGTTTGATCAAAAGAAAATCTTGGCTCTCTAACTTTGGTTATTCGAATAGGGAAAACTCTATTAGAATAAACCCATTTGAAAAGCATTTTTTAAACATCTTTTAAACCTTGCCAATTGTTTCACAATGTTCCAACAAGCTTTTAGGCACTTAAAGGTTATCTCTTAAGAAATCAAAAACCATTTTAAAATCTTGAAATGATGTGTGCTATTTGGGTTCTTTGAAAAATAAGTTTAGAGCTTAAGTGTGAACCCTTTTTACCTTTACAAAAAGTTCTAAGTCCTAAAGTTATTCTTGATGGTCTTGGACTTGATCTTGCCATCATCTTGATGTTTGTTATTATCAAAACAATCTTCAATGGTCAATAGCTAATGACAATCTTTGAGTCAAAAACATGCTAATTCTTCTAATGAGCATAATGTGTGAACCGTTTGGTCTAATTTTTCTCATACTTCAATTGATTGTCTTGTTACCTCATAATTTTTTAAAATTTCATTAGAGCAAGTTAATGCAGCCTAAGGATTTCCTCCACAAAATAACCTATATTTTAACACGTACAATCCTGGTTGGAGGAATCATCCTAACTTCTCTTGTAAGCAACAAGGTGTTGAAGCACAACAAAGGGAGTGAGCTAATCAAGTGGGTCAAATTGGCATGACACCACCCCATGGCTTTCAATCACAAAGGTATGCATCTAACCCATCTCAAGCATCAATCAGTAGTTCTAACTTGGAGGACAAAATAGATAAGGTATTATCTTGTGTGACAAACTTGGACTCTAGGATGCAATTCATGGAATATAAGATGCCACTTTTAGACTCTCACACTCAATCTATAGCAAAATTAGAAATTCAAATTAGACAACTAGTCAGTGCTATAGGAAATAGAAAGGAGAGTAAGCTTCCAAGCCATCCCATAAAGAACTCGAGAGGTCAAACCCATGAGCAAGTTAAGGCTGTAATGATTCTTAGGAATGAGGAAAAGGAAGAAAATGGGGTGAATAAGGGGAGAGTGCATGATACTAGGGAAGTGGAGAACCATGAAGAAGAAATAGTAAGATTCAAATCCTTCCCATTTTCCTATTTCACAATGTATGATGACTCAATGCATATACCATGTATATTCAACAATAATATAATTTCCATAACATGCCACAATTTGGCTAAGATAAGCATCAACATATTCTTGGTCCCATTCATGGACCCACAATAAATATTATTAAGTCCTTAAATAATACATTACACTTTTAGGGTTCATTATGAAATTTTGCCTAAATTTCTATATCCTTCTTAATAAGTTTCCCTTATAGAGGAATTCTCTCACATTATTCATTTAATTCTTTATTATTTTAATTAAATAAGTCTATTACTAAATTTTAAACCTAATTTCCTTGGAGTAATTTAAATCGAGTTATTCAATATTCTTACTTACATTCATGGTCTTCCTTTAATTAAAAATTATTCCAAGTTTTAGGAAAAAATTCATTCTTGATTCTTTCCATTTTATGAATCTCTAATTAATTCTTAATTATCCAATTAATTAAGTTTCACCTCAATTTAATATTTCTTATGAAATTCTTCTCTAGAGGAATTCTCTTGAATGTTAAGTTCTTTACTTTAAGTTCATTCAAACCCACTTAGAGGATTATTCTAAGGTTTTCCTAGTCTCACACTCTTGTTTTTTAGTTAGGTCAAAAGATTCACTTTTAGGTTATCAATTAAATTTCTCTCCATCACCTTATTAACTACTTAATACTTAATTATTGAATTCCCAAAGTTACCTAAAAATTACATCTTTTGGACCCAAAATGGCCTAGAGGCCGTGGCCTCCCAAGGGTAGTAACCTTAAAATTTTTCTTAACTCCTTTATATTTTATTTACTTAATTAATTATGTTTTCATCTTGGTTACAAAATTTCAATCATGATCACTCCATTTGAAGATCATGGCTGTGAGCCCCCATGAGGAAAGTAAGGGACTTTTATTTTCATTTCATATTTTCAATCCATCCAAATCAAACCAATATCATCAATATATATTCACAATCAACCAAATAGATTAAACAAGGCAAAATCAATATAACCATAAAATTAAACATCAAAGAGAGTATCCCTAACTAGGGTTTTCTCACAACCAACACAAAATCAAGTTTCTCACTACCAAGAGAGGTTGAAGAGAATCATCTTCCTCTTACCTAAGAGGAAAACAAGATAAGAGCTCCCTTGAAGCTCCTTGATGAATTTAGGCCAAGCTCACCAAAAACCCCTAGAGCTTCAAACTTTGAAGCTTGAAGAAGATGATGAAGATGGAAGCTTTTTAAGTAGATTCAAACTAGAAATGTTTAGAATGTAATGGAGATTAAAGATTGTGGTTGTTAGAAATTTTTGTAATCTTGGAGGGCTTGGAAGAGGTGAGGCCGTACGGTGTGGTAGAGAGAAGGAGGAGAAACTTGAGAGAAAAAGAGAGAAGGAAAATGTAGAGAGAGAATTTGGTAGTAAGAAAAATGATTTCAAAAATTAGAATTGAAAGTAATAAAGTGTAAAATAAACTTTTGGCTCCAAAGAGGCCTTCATGGCCGTGTCGTGTGTGGGAGGAGAGAGGGAGAGAATTTGGCTTCTCAAACAAGCCAATAGGAAACTTCTAGGAAGCTTCCTCCAAAGCTTCTTCAAGAAGCCAAATTTTGCCTTTTTGAAAAGTCAATGATGATGTCATCAAGATGATGTCACTTAAAGTGAACACTCTAGAAAAGATGATTAACACTCTACTAGAGTTATTATCTACTGAAAAAAAGTTACATTTAATAAAAATAGTATTTATTGTTCATCGGATAATTTCACGGTACAGTGATTTTATTTATCAAATAAAGTCTAAAAAAATATAAACCTCGTGAACTGTGTCTGGCCTCGGGTTTAATAAGATCCCCCGTTGATGCTTCCACAGTTCAAAGTTTATCAGCCTTGGAAAAAATATTTCATTCTTTTGGCTCTGCTCAGTGCGTACATAAAATGAGAAATATATTAAAATATTCAACATTTCTAAAAAATTTCACAAAAATTTTAAAAATCATAAATATTATAAAATGATTATTTATGATGAAACAAATAATTTTTGGGGTGTTGCACTGATTCTACTCAGTGTGCACGTAAAATGATAAATATATTAAAATATTCAATATTTCTAAAAAATCTATAAAAATTTTCAAAAATCATAAATATTATAAAATAATTATTTATGATGAAACAAATAATTTTTAGGGTGTTACAAATAACATGACCAAAGTGCACATCACATATAGTACAAGAGAGTTTTTTGAAGTTTTCCCTAATTATTTTGATGCATATTAGTGATTATTTCTTAAGTCTAGATTTAATTTGAAACATTAAGGACAATGTTTGGTTTTGATTGGGGGTGAGCATTACTTGAGTATTTAGTCATATTATCATTATGCCACTTTTGTGTGAATTTCTTTTCCTATCATCTTACTCAAATTGTTTCAAATATTCGCATAGCTATTTATGCATATCTAATTGTTGAAGAATTGAAAAAATTAAAAGAACTTGATGAGAACATGCGAATACTATTTTTACCTAGTGAATATTTGAGCCATTCATTTTTATCATTTGGGCTCTATAAATAAGTGTAGATTGAAGCATTTACACTTGGAGAAACTCTTGAACACTTGGTTTGATCCTTGAATCATCAAAATCATATTTTGAACTTTAAAGTGTGAACCCTTTATACCCATTGAGCTTCAACTTGTATTATCCACTCTTGAGAGAGTTTTCTTATTATCCATACTTTGTTCAAGTTGTATATCTACTCTTGTGAGAGTTTTTATTTTTTTTCTCTTCATCTTGAAATCATTGTAAGATGGTGAGGTATCCATCAAGAGAGAAAAGGGTGAGGTATCCCTTGTAGTGAGACTCAAACACAAAGGGTGAGGTATCCCAAAGGTATTGTGAGTGCTCTTGATTGTAAAGGTCATCAAGCACCTGTGAAGCTTGAAAAATTGGAGGCTCTAGCATAAGGGTGACGTATCCCAAGGTGTGAGGAGTGCTCTTGCATGTACAAAGGTTTTCCTAGCACCCATGAAGTTTAGGAGATAGTGAAGAAAATCTCAAGTTAAGCTTGGAGATTGGACGTAGGCCACAAGTGGTTGGTGGCTGAACCAGGATAATATCAGTGTTTGCTCTTCTCAACTCTATCTCTTTATATTTGTGCTTTAACTATATATGCTTGAGTTGATCTTGATATCTAGTTTATTTGCTTGATTTATCCTTTAACCCAAGTTGTATTTGAGTAATCCTTAATAGTTGTGCCTTTGCTATGCATGTTCCACTGTATTTATTAATTGAGTTATTTAAAATGTGTAATTTGTCAAAGTTGCATTAAAACTTGTCATCACCAATTCACCCCCTCTTGGTTAATGGTTGTCATGCCTAACAAGTGGTATCAAAGTTTCGTGCTCTGGTAAAAGCTTAACCGCTTGGAGTTAAAGATCCTTGTTTGTTTGGTAACCATTAAAAACTTTTCAAATGGAAGGTTTTGAAATTAGTAAACCATCATTCTTTGATGGTGTGAATTTTGTTTATTAGAAAGTTAGAATAGAAATTTATATGCAATCTATTGATATTGATTTGTGGGATATTATGCTTGATGGATTTACATACAAATCAAAACAAACTTGGAATGACTATGATAAGAAATGCTTTTCATTAAACATTAGAGCAATGCAAATATTGAGAAGTGGTTTAAATGATGATACTTATACTAAAATTAAGAGTTGCTCTAGTGCTAAAGATATATGGGATACTCTTGATGATATCTATCTTGCTAACAATGATTTTTTGTATAAAGTTGTACATTGAGAGCAAGAAGAGCGAAAACCATTGATGGAATCTTTTTGTGAAAAATTGTAACACCTCAAATTTTAGACTATGTTACAAAATTGACAGAATTACACTATTTTGTGTTTTCTGTGCAATATAAAAATAATTTGATTATTTCAATACTATTTTTGATTGTTTTGTGTGATTTGCTCCGGGTCAGGAAAATAATAATTTTTGGACCAGAAAAATTCTTATTTTAATTAATCGGAGTTGGGGGATCTTACTAAACCCAATTCCGATTGATAAATATATTAATCTTATAATTTTTAGGATTTAACTGTGTAATAAAATAATTTTATATTATTATAATATTATTTTATTCAACAGTACCTACTGTCTTAAAAATAGTAAAAAATCTGCTTGTGGACCCGAAAAAGTTCGTGGGGCCCGCGTATAGTGTAGCAGTCAACGATGCTGACTGGACAGAATTCTAAACTAATAAAAATCAGTCAAAATAGGTGGCTTGACTATTTTAAACCAATAGGAATGAGTCAAACAAAGAAGCATAGACTTCAATATGGACCCTTGGATAAAAAGCATGATTTAGATGCTTTTGATCATAACCGTTGATCCGATCAATGGTGTAAAACAAATCCTGAAAAAACCACTAAGTAATATCCACCGTAGATGAGATCAATGGATAGGAAACTAAGTTGATTTCAATGGCTAAGATGAAGTCAACAATAGTGGCTTGAATTTGATTAGTAACTAATAAAACCTAATTTGGTTAATCTAATAGCTTAATTAACATGCTAAGTAAACTAAATTAATTGTTAATTTTTATAATTTAATTCTTAGTTAGATATCCTAATTTTAATTAGAGGTTATAATATATGTAATAATATGTTTAATTAATTAGTTATATAGTTAGAATGTTAATTAAGATTGATTAAAAATTTAACCTAACTAATTACCTAATTAATTAGCATGCAATTAGGTGTAAATTGAAAACAATTAACTCTCTAAAACCCCAAAGAGTCTCACGGTTTTGCAGCAGCTTAGGGAGGCTTCTACATGATTCTTGAACAATCCAAATAGCCATGCAAAGTCAAGTTGATGACATATGCCATGTGCTAGTCCATGTGCACTCAAAATAGGGTATTTTACTTCAAGTAAATCCTAATTTCTCTATGCTTATCCCACGAAAGCAGCAGCTCCATAGTTTCACTCTCACAATATTTACTTTTCTCTCACATCAAAAGCTTTTATCTTTTCCTCTAAAAAAATTCCAAGAACCAAGCAACCATTTTCCTTCCTTTTTCCCTAAGTGGTTCGGCCCTAGCACCCAAGAACACCATCACTCACCTATAATTTTCATTCTCATTATTTCCGAAAGCTAAACAACATTCTAAACACTTTCTATTTAGAAAGTTTTCCCAAAATCACACCCTAAGTGCTTTAAAATCCCACTTCTACCTTACTTCCCTGGAGGTAAACTTTGGTTTTTGTGGTTTAAATTCATGTTTATGATTTTCTAAACCATGATTGTTCCATGGTTTATCATTATTAAACTTTGTATGTGATTTTACTAATTGTTTTAGAATTGTTAGGAATTGTTTGTGAGCCACACGAAATCAAGGAGGAGAGGAGCTTGAAAGACTTGTCTTCAAGAGGTAAGAGGGAGATTTACCTCACCAACCAAGTTTTGGTGGTGAGAAAATGGTTGTGTATGGTGAAAAACTCATAAGGGTTTATTCACTTATTGTTTGATGTCTTTTTGTTTGTAATTGTGGTGTTTATGGTTTTATATTTGTGATTGCATGTGTGATAATATGTCTAAAGCTTTGATAATATGCTTGTATGGATAATTTTGAATGCATGCAAGTGTATGAGTAATTTAGGATGTGAATAACATGATGAACCGATTTTATGAGAGCTCCAAAGAGCTTGAGGCTTACGGCCTTACTAGGGTCAAGAGGACCAAAGTCCTGAAAAATGATGGACTCAAATGAGAATTAAAGATTGAAATGAAAAGGGGTTGAATTTGGAAAAGTTTGAGTATAGTAAAGTAAAATGATTTTGAGAAAACAATTTGATTTAATAAAGGAGTTATGAAATTAATTCGGGTGTCAATACTTGAATTTTATTGACGTATGGCTCACCCTACGGGTTAAGAGGTGCGTCTGTAAAATTTGAATTGTAATATGTGAAGTAAATGAAAGAAATAATATTTTTGGGAAAACAATGCAAATACCGATTTTAGAGGGGTAATATTATAATTTTTGTTTTTAAAAAAGGGCCGTGTTGTAATTATGATTTTTAGAGGGGTAATATTATAAATTTCATTTTTAAAAGGGGCCATATTATAAATATGATTTTTAGAGGGGCAATATCATAATTTTCATTTTTAATGGTGTCATATTGCAATTATTGATTTTAGAGGGGGTATATTGTAAATATTTTATAAAAGAGGGACTATCTCGTAAATATTATTTTATGGGGAACTATTATGAAATTATTATTTGAAAAAGGACTAAAACTTAAATATTATGTTTTGGAGGGACTATTTTATAAATATGAATTTTATGAGAGATTATTTCGTAAATATGAATTTTATGAGGGACTATTTCGTAAATATGAATTTTATGAGGGACTGTTGTGAAAATATTATTTAAATGAGGACTAAAATGCAAATATTATGTGTTGAGGGGTTATTATGCAAATATGGAAAATAAAGTCAAATTTTTGTGTTAAATAAGGAAAATAGTATATTTGATTTAAAATGTGTGAAAAATATTTTACGCGATTTAGAAAATGTGAAAATATGGTTTCGCGATGAAATTACAAGAATGATACTGTTGGGCCAATCTGAGGACCCCGAACATGAGATAAAGAAAATTGAATTAAGAATGTGATATAATTGAAATTGTGAAAGGTGCATAGTACATGCATGGGAAAGGTCCGATGGACTGAATAAAAGCTTATTGCCTAGGAGAGAATACACCTCCTGAGTGGGTGCGATATGCGTAGTGTAGGTCACTCGTTGACCTTGGGGGCATTGGGGTGCGGGTTGCCTACAATGGGCAGATGGCAGTGCTTCTGTACCGTAGGTTAGACCGATGCAACACACTGATGATCCGGACCGAGATACTATCCCTAATCAAGATTTGATAAAAACTGTGGTGCATATGCTAGATGTGCAAAAATTGAGCACGTGATCTGAGGCATGTTAGTGTAGACAAATCTTTTCGATCACTCTTTTCGATCTGAGTTTTAGCTCCATAGAGTGAAAAATTGAGTCTAGGTGCATATGCATAGTTATTTAGGGTATTATCACAAATATTATTTATGATAATTGAATTATTGAATATTTGAATATTGGTAATGGCATGATTGTAATTGTTGGTTATTACATGTGATATGATGATGAATGATGTTGATGGTATAATTGCAATTATGTATGATAGTTGTATGAGATATTGTTTGTATTTATCTTCATTGCTACCATACTGGTATTGGCGTAGGTGATCTCACCTCTTTGTATGCCTATTCTGTATTGTATTTATATTTGTTAAGACGCCGAGTAAGAAGTTGACCGAGAAGGCGGAGAGGAGCAGATTTTCGTAGAGGAAACTGAATTTTGAAGAATTGGAGATGTCTTGTTTCCTTAGGTATATGAGATTGAGTAAGCTATATCTTGAAAATTAGGGTGAATATTAATGTATACCTAGAGTTTCCATTGTCAATTAGACAGTATTGGGGAGTATACTATCGTACTCCTAGTGCGATTAGTATAGTGTCATCTGCGCAGACCCTGTCCGTAGGACTTCGCGTCAAGTCGGACTTCTATCTTCTAAGGAGTCTGAGAAGGACCCGTCTGAGGGTTCTGCTGTGTAGTAATACTTGGGCAGTATGTTAGTTTAAATTAAAGTTTAAATATTTTGAGAGTTTAGTTTGTAAATATTAAAATATGACAATACTATGACTTGTGCATATATGATGTAAATAATTAGTGATGATGTTGAAATGTTTTTATTTTTCACTAAATTTATCTTATTATTGTTAAGAAATTTTACAACTCATATTTCCATCACAAAGCACGATTTTCCAAATAAATGGGTAATTTGGTAATTGAGTAACATGAAGTGTGACGCCCTAAGGAGGGTGTTACATTAGTTGGTATCAGAGCCCAAGTTAGAGTCTTTTGGGTTTGTGGGTAGGTTTGTCTTGTTTGTGCTGTGTGAATCTCTGACACTGAACATAGAGATATATTTTGGTTTCCGAAAGGAGATGATGTTGTGTGAAATAGTTACGTTTAGTTCGTCGTGTTTTGATTTTGTTCGTCTTTGAAGAAAGAGAATTGAACGTAGCGAGCATGAGCATGTGGACACGAGACGTGATGAAGATCGTATAGTCGCAGCTAGAAGTGTGATGCAAAAGATGATTGAAGTAGCAGTACAATAGAGACAGATGATCGTTCAGCAACAGGAACTGATAATCGAACGTCATAACTTATGAGGATTGGAGCAGCCACTAGATGCGAGAAACTGTAATTTAGAGCCTTCGATAATCTAAGATAGAAAGAAGCGTAAGGTCGATCGTGTTTAGCAAAAACCATATGTAAGACCACTGGGAAAGCAACAACGAACAAAGAGGGGGAGTACTAGTGATAACGATTTTGGTCAGACTGTGGCATCATCAATGAAATGTTTCAAGTGTGGAAAAGATCATCTCACCAAAAATTGTCAACATAAAGGGATTATTTGTTATGGATGTGGGAAGGCTGGACATTTCTCCAGAGATTGTGATCAACTGAAGATGGAACCTTCCATTAGTGATACACGTATTTCAAAATCTCAAGAAGAAGAAAGAGCTGGTGCAAAGAGTGTAGTGAGAACGTTCAAATACAAAAACTTAAGGAGCAAGGAAGTTGTGCCATAGAGGGTAATCCTAAAACTGTACTGTATAATGCATAAGGTAACCCATTCTCTTGTGATCTGAGACTGTGTAAATCTTTTGGGGTTATCTGTATTTTGTTCTTTTTATAATACTACTTTAACTTCTAAACTTGTTATTACTACTCGAGTCTGTTTGAAACTATCCTATTATTATTGGAATTTGATCTCTATTGATCTGGGTTGTCTATTTCTTTTTCAAATAGACTGAATAAATCAATTTGACTTATCCATGTCTTCGTTATAATGTGATCTGAGTATTTCTATTCTTCTTGTTAAACTTGTTGTTTATACTCAAGTTTTCTAACTTTACCCTATATCTATTGAATATCAAATCTTTTCTGTTGATTTGATTTGTTTATCTCAAATTATAACTATTTGAGAGCCTGACTTTATAAATGGATTGGTTATTTTCCAACCATATCCTACTAGATTGTTACAATGTAACTTTAGTGTTTCCTTGACCTGAGATTTTTGGATTTGAATCCAGAAAGTTCATTTCTAAAATTATTGGACCATGTTCATTTTGAAAATCTATTAAACCATCTCAAATTCCTTGTTGGACTAATCTAGTAACCTACTGAATAGTCTTATTACTTTTTTATAACCTTCATAGTGCCTTTCATGTATATCAATTAAGAAGGATTATTCTTGATTCAACTTATGTTATAGTACCAAATAAAATGCAATTAGAAGAAAAACTTGATCTATGAGACAGTTTCTATTAAGATTAAAAATAGGTAAGTAGAACAACTTATCGTGATGAAGAAAATCTGGAATGATGTGATAACAGGGAAACTAGAAGACCAAATGAAGGAAATCACTATTTGTTCCAAGATCAATTTGCGTGCTAATTATTATCAGATTTGCATAAAAGTAGAGAATATTCCAAGACAGTTTTGCGAACGCATTACAGATACTATGAGTATTTAATATTACCATTCAGGGTAAAGGATGTTTTTGCGATATTCACAAATTATATAAATAGGATCGTTCTTTCTTAACTAAGCAAATTTGTCATTATTGGCAATATTTTGACTTATTCTTGAAATTCAAAGGAACATGCTGAAGATCTCAATGCAGTATCTGTTTTGTTGTAAGTGTATATCAAGTTTCGAGGACGAAACTTCTTTTTAGAGAGGGAGTATTGTAACACCTCAAATTTTAGACTATGTTACAAAACTGACAGAATTACACTATTTTGTGTTTTCTGTGTAATATAAAAATAATTTGATTATTTCAATACTATTTTTAATTATTTTGTGTGATTTGCTCCGGGTCAAGAAAATAATAATTTTCGAGCCAGGGAAATTTTTATTTTAATTATTCGGAGCTGGAGGATCTTACTAAACCTAATTTCGATTTATATATATATTAATCTTGTAATTTTTGGGATTTAACTATGCAATAAAATAATTTTATATTATTATAATATTATTTTATTCAACAAGATCTCTACTATCTTAAAAATAGTAGAAAATCATTGTGGACCGAAAAAAGTTCGTGGGGCCGCGTATAGTGTAGCAATCAACGATTAAATTTGACCGAAATTCTAAACCAATAAGAATCAGTCAAAATAGGTGGCTTGACTATTTTAAACTAATAGGAAGGAGTCAAACAAAGAAGCATAGACTTCAATATGGACCCTTGGATAAAAAGCATGATTTAGATGCTTTTAATCATAACCGTTGATCCGATCAATGGTGTAAAACAAATCCTGATAAAACCACTAAGTAATATCCACCGTAGATGAGATCAATGGATAGGAAACCAAGTTGATTTCAATGGCTAAGATGAAGTCAACAATAGTGGCTTGAATTTGATTAGTAACTAATTAAACCTAATTTGGTTAATCTAATGGCCTAATTAACAAGCTAAGTAAATTAAATTAATTGTTAATCTGTTATAATTTAATTTTTAATTAGATATCCTAATTTTAATTAGAGGTTATAATATATGTAATAATATGTTTAATTAATTAGTTATATAGTTAGAATGTTAATTAAGATTGATTAGGAAATTTAACCTAACTAATTACCTAATTAATTAGCATGCAATTAGGTGTAAATTGAAAACAATTAAATCCCTAAAACCCCAAAGAGTCCCATGGTTTTGCAGCAGCTTGGGGAGGCTTCTACATGATTCTTGAACAATCCAAATAGCCATGCAAAGTCAAGTTGATGACATATGCCATGTGCTAGTCCATGTGCACTCAAAATAGGATATTTTACTTCAAGTAAATCCTAATTTCTCTATGCTTATCCCACGGCAGCAGCAGCTCCATAATTTCACTCTCACAATATTTACTTTTCTCTCACATCAAAAGCTTTCATCTTTTCCTCTAAAAAATTCCAAGAACCAAGCAACCATTTTCCTTCCTTTTTCCCTAAGTGGTTCGGCCCTTGCACCCAAGAACACCATCACTCACCTATAATTTTCACTCTCATCATTTTCTAAAGCTAAACAACATTCTAAACACTTTGCATTTAGAAAGTTTTCCCAAAATCACACCCTAAGTGCTTCAAAATCCCACTTCTACCTTACTTCCCTAGAGGTAAAATTTGGTTTTTGTGGTTTAAATTCATGTTTGTGATTTTCTAAACCATGATTGTTCCATGGTTTATCATTATTAAGCTTTGTATGTGATTTTACTAATTGTTTTAGAATTGTTAGGAATTGTTTGTGAGCCACACGAAATCAAGGAGAATGAGAGGAGCTTGAAAGACTTGTCTTCGAAAGGTAAGAGGGAGATTTACCTCACCAACCAAGTTTTGGTGGTGAGAAGATGGTTGTGTATGGTGAAAAACTCACAAGTGTTTATTCACTTATTGTTTGTTGGCTTTTTGTTTGTGATTGTGGTGTTTATGGTTTTATATTTGTGATTGCATGTGTGATAATATGTCTAAAGCTTTGATAATATGCTTGTATGGATAATTTTGAATGCATGCAAGTGTATGAGTAATTTAGGATGTGAATAACATGATGAATCGATTTTATGAGAGCTCCAAAGAGCTTAAGGCTTACGGCCTTACTAGGGTCAAGAGGACCAAAGTCCTGAAAAATGATGGACTCAAATGAGAATTAAAGATTGAAATGAAAAAGTGTTGAATTTGGAAAAGTTTGAGTATAGTAAAGTAAAATGATTGTGAGAAAATAATTTGATTTAATAAATGAGCTATGAAATTAATTCGGGTGTCAATACTTGAATTTTACTGACGTATGGCTCACCCTACGGGTTAAGAGGTGCGTCTGTAAAATTTAAGCTGTAATATATGAAGTAAATGAAAGAAATAATATTTTTGGGAAAACAATGCAAATATCGATTTTAGAGGGGTAATATTATAATTTTTGTTTTTAAAAAGGGGCCGTGTTGTAATTATGATTTTTAGAGGGGTAATATTGTAAATTTTATTTTTAAAAGGGGCCATATTTTAAATATGATTTTTAGAGGGGCAATATCATAATTTTCATTTTTAATGGTGTCATATTGCAATTATTGATTTTAGAGGGGGTATATTGTAAATATTTTATAAAAGAGGGACTATCTCGTAAATATTATTTTATGGGGAACTATTATGAAATTATTATTTGAAAAAGGACTAAAACGTAAATATTATGTTTTGGAGGGACTATTTTATAAATATGAATTTGATGAGAGATTATTTCGTAAATATGAATTTTATGAGGGACTATTTCGTAAATATGAATTTTATGAGGGACTGTTGTGAAAATATTATTTAAATGAGGACTAAAATGCAAATATTATGTGTTGAGGGGTTATTATGCAAATATGAAAAATAAAGTCAAATTTTGGTGTTAAATGAGAAAAATAGTATATTTGATTTAAAATGTGTGAAAAATATTTTACACGATTTAGAAAATGCGAAAATATGGTTTCGCGATGAAATTACAATAATGATACTGTTGGGCCAATCTGAGGACCCCGAACATGAGATAAAGAAAATTGAATTGAGAATGTGATATATTGAAATTGTGAAAGGTGCATAGTACATGCATGGGAAAGGTCTGATGGACTGAATAAAGGCTGATTGCCCAGGAGAGAATACACTTCCTGAGTGGGTGCGATATGCGTAGTGTAGGTCACTCGTTGACCTTGGGGGCATCGGGATGCGGGTTGCCTACAATGGGCAGATGGCAGCGCTTCTGTATTGTAGGTTAGACCGATGCAACACACCGATGATCCGGACCG
The DNA here is from genome assembly GCA_029884595.1 of Ormosia semicastrata. Taxonomy (NCBI): domain Eukaryota; kingdom Viridiplantae; phylum Streptophyta; class Magnoliopsida; order Fabales; family Fabaceae; genus Ormosia; species Ormosia semicastrata. The sequence continues at coordinate 33,708,179 of JAQQTO010000048.1, read as the reverse complement.
AGACACTATCCCTAATCAAGATTTGATAAAGACTGTGGTGCATATGCTAGATGTGCAAAAATTGAGCACGTGGTCTGAGGCATGTTAGTGCAGACAGATCTTTTCGATCACTCTTTCCGATCTGAATTTTAGCTCCAAAGAGTGGGAAATTGAGTCTAGGTGCATATGCATAGTTATTGAGGGTATTATCATAAATATTGTTTATGATAATTGAATTATTGAATATTTGAATATTGGTAGTGGCATGATTGTAATTGTTGGTTATTACATGTGATATGATGATGAATGATGTTAATGGTATAATTATAATTATGTATGATAGTTGTATGAGATATTGATTGTATTTATATTCATTGCTACCATACTGGTATTAGCGTAGGTGATCTCACCTCTTTGTATGCCTATTCTGTATTGTATTTATATTTGTTAAGACGCCGAGCAAGAAGTTGACCGAGAAGGTGGAGAGGAGCAGATTTTCGTAGAGGAAGCTGAGTTTTGAAGAATTGGAGATGTCTTGTTTCCTTAGGTATATGAGATTGAGTAGGCTATATCTTGAAAATTAGGGTGAATATTCATGTACACCTAGAGTTTCCATTGTCAATTAGACAGTATCGGGGAGTATACTATCGTACTCCTAGTGCGATTAGTATAGTGTCGTCTGCGCGGACCCTGTCCGTAGGACTTCGCGTCAAGTCAGACTTCGCGTCAAGTCGAACTTCGCGTCAAGTCAGACTTCGCGTCAAGTCGAACTTCGCGTCAAGTCAGACTTCTATCTTCTAAGGAGTCTGAGAAGGACTCGTCTGAGGGTTCTGCTGTGTAGTAATACTTGGGCAATGTGTTAGTTTAAATTAAAGTTTAAATATTTTGATAGTTTAGTTTGTAAATATTAAAATATGACAATACTATGACTTGTGCATATATGATGTAATAAAATAGTGACGATGTTGAAATATTTTTATTTTCCGCTAAGTTTATTTTATTATTATCAAGAAATTTTACAACTCATATTTCCATCACAAAGCACGATTTTCCAAATAAAGGGGTAATTTGGTTATTGAGTAACATGAAGTGTGACGCCCTAAGAAGGCTGTTACAAAAATATCTTCAAAATGATGCTCAATTTGAAAAGGTGGCAAAGCAAAACCAATTAGTATATACTCTTGAAGTTTTGATGCACAACAATGAGGAAGATGGTGATTCCTTTGAAGAGTCATTAGTGCAAGAAATTGAGATAACCTCTCACTTGACTCCAAAGAACCTTGAGGTAAATAATGCCTATCTTGATTATGGTCATTCCTATGATGAGTTACAATGTGCATATAATGAATTATATGATGATTTGTTGAATTTAGAAAATAAAAATTTATCTCGTTTGGAAAACATTTCCTCCATTGAAAATGAAATTGAGATTTTGAAAAATAATTATGCTTTTCTTGATGAGGAAATGCCTTTGAAATATGAAACCTCAACTTCTTGTGAAAAGTGCATTGATTTAGACAATCAAGTTGAGGACATATATTCCAAACTTGCCAGAGCAAATAATTCTAATTGCTTACATTCTATGCTTGTTAATGAGAATAAAATTATTATTATTCCACATACAAGTTCAAGCAAGGCTTATGACAAAAATAGTCTAGAATATAAAAATAACAAAAGGCTTAAGTTTTTCAAAAATGATCTTCAAAGGACCAAGCTATTATTAAATTCAATTGTTTACAATTTTTGTGGTCATCTAGGACATATTTCTCATTTATGCAATTATAGAAGAAATCTTTATATGAGAAATAGTATGATATGGGTTCCTAAAGACCTTAAATGCCCTAGTACTAACATTGAAAGACCCAAGATGAAGTGGGTACCAAAATGTCCTCCATGTGTTTCAATTATGTAGAGAATTTCTCAAAAATATGGACAAATTGGTCAAATGAAAAAGGAATCATCAAGGGGAATGCTTCCAAAGCCCATTGGTAGAAGTTTTGATCAAAGAAGGCAGATGACTTTAACCAAAGCTTCTCAAGTACAAAATATAAAACTTGCAAAGGTCAAAACACCAAAAGAGAAGCAATGGGTAAAGAAAAGAGTTTCCTTGATTACCAAGGCCAATGTATCAAATGTTTTTACCTCTTATGCACATTCACTTAAAAAGACAATGAATATGACGTATATTCCTTGTAGACCCTAGGTAAATGATAGAATCATGTGCACTTGGTAAAATATGAATATTTTATTTAGCACATGATTATATTAATTCCTGTTGTACCATAGCTCATTAATTTATTATATATCTTGGTACATGAGATTCTACAATGCATAGGTATGCTTGCTATGATTTGAATTATCTATATATCATGAAAGTAAGCTTGCTTTTGGTTATGTGCCTAATGGTAATTGATTGTTTAATTTGTTGTGCTCAATTTACATACTATGAAAAAATTAATTTTTTATGAAAGCATAATGGATTAATAATTAATGACTAACCCCTATGGATCCAAAATTAGTGAATACTAAAGAAATTACTTTGAATTATGTTGTAGGGTGACCATTAGCTTAAGCATGCAAATGAAATGAAATACAACCATGCTACTTGAGATTAGGAAAACTTAAAATGGTCCAAGTTCTCCAAAAGTGGTGAAAAACATAAAAAGAAAGACATGAAGAACCATAACATTCTCAAGGCGCCTTGAGGCATAGAAGTTGGAGTCACCTACAAAAACTCAAAGAGTACACTTTTAGTGATATCAATCTTTTATCCTTACTTATGCTTTAATTTGAATATCATGTGATATTTAGATAAGTAGATATTTGTTTTATGCCTTAACATGCCTTAAATTATGCTTTTCTAGCATTATGTTTTAAAAGTGTCTTTACATATGCTAACATACTAGATATGCACACAACTTGCTTAGAATGACATATTATGGTAATATCTTTATTCTTGAACTTGTGACCATTTCTCCTTGTTCAAATATGCAAATTTCACATGCTCATAAGTAGTTCTAATCTTTTCTCTTTGATGCTTAATTGTCTTATATATTTATTTGGAGATTGGAAAGTAAAATGTCATATGTCTTCTTTTTTGAAATTGCTTGATATGTTCATATGTTGAAAACAATAAGTACATGATTCATTTTGTGTCTTGAACTTGTATTTGAACTTCAATGGTTTTTACAATGAAGTATATCTTGAAATGAATCATGAATGGTTTCAAAAAGTTATAGTTCCACGATTTTTCAATTCTTTCATTACAATAAGAGACTTTTTGTTCTTGATTGGCATGTGTGCATACTAGAATTCCTTACTTGATATTACATGCCTTACATGATCATTGTTTGTCCCAAAATGCTTATATAAGTTTTGATGTTGATCATGTGTTTCTTGATAAACTTGAATCATGTCTTAATTTGCTTAAACCATATTTTTGGATTCAAGTGCATATGTCCTTCTTTTGTTCTCTTTAAAACTAACTTTGCATGGTTGATAATGTGGGACATGATTTTTCATTATATATTAACCTAAATTATGCTTGTAAATGAGCTTAAATGATATTTGATGCTAACATATGATTTAGAGAACTTTTAGAGTTAGTTTTGCAAGTGTCTCTATGTGTTTCAAATATAGCCATCAAATATTGAAATATCAAGCATATATGGACAAAGAGAAGAGTTGGATGAAAAGAGACATGATGAGACTTTTTTCAAGAGTAATGGAATAGAATACTCAATAGAAGAAAGCTCAAACTCAAAGATCCAATAAATGAAGAACATTCTAAAGAAGTATCACTCTCTCAATAAGTATTTCTATCCCTAAGCTATTGTAGTATTCTATGTGCTATGAATTATATGATACTTGTTGATAATTTGATCTTAAATGATTAGATGCTTTCTTTACATTAGAAGTATGCTTAGCATTGACAAAGTTCCTAATTGGACATTAACTTGCTAATTTTGTCATTGCATATAAAGTGAATGATGTTAGTTCTATATATGCTTTGATCCCTATAGCATATTTCATCATGATGAATATTTGATATCTATGATTCTCTTGATTTATGATTTCTTAGTGGTATAATACCTAAGAGAATCATGCTCTTGTTTTGAAAAGAGTTTATGGCTTGACTAAAAAGTTTTTTTAAAAGCAAAATCTCTTATCAAATTTCAAAGAAGTTTTTCAAGTTCTATATCCTTGAGAATCTTTTGAACTTGTCTTAAGAACTTGAAAGTATTTTCATCTCCTAATTGTCTTGAAAATTTATAAATCATTCGATTTGTGCTATAAATGTAGTATTCTCTTCATTTGCTTTGAAAAGTTTTATTAAATCTTGAGAGAATGCTTAAGAAAATTTCTAAATAGATCTTTTGAAATGTTCTATAGAGCTCATCTTGATACTTCAAAAGATAAGCCTTATTCTTCAAAATATTTTATTTTCTCAAGACTCTTGTTCAATGAAAAAGAGGTGAGATTTACTTTCATATGTTCTTTTAACTTGGGTTTGATCATTCTCAAGGAATATGTGGCTTTAATATTAAACCTCTCTACCTTTCTAAAATGTTTTTGAAAATATAATGTGCTCTTGTAAAATTCTTTTTGAAAGGGAGAGAAGTTTTTAAAATGGTTTGTGATTGATGGATTAAGAATATGTATCTTTGCCTTGCTTTTCTTTATGGTAATATGCTTACATGGTCTCGGCATGCATATTTCCATTTATCTATCTTGTGCTTTAATAAGGGGGAGCTTATCTTGCTTATCTTACATATCTTTCTTCCATCTCCCTGTTGACTATAAATATATGCATAACTATGTTAAACTATTATGTTTAATATTTTGATAATATGCATATTTTGAGAGGGAGCATAGTTCTTAAATTGTTGTTTATATCCCTTGGCTTACATTATTGTTTGACATGAAGTGCTTTATTGTTAATATTATCAACATGTTAGGAAAAATCGTATCTTATTGTCTTTCCCTCTATCAATGAAAGAAGGTAAACTTTCTTAAACTTTATATCTTTTGATTATTTCAATGAGAAGATCCTACCCTTCTTAACAACATGAGTTTTATCTATAGGGGGAGAAAATATTATATTTCCTTCCTAAGCCTTTTTGTTGATGTCAAATAGGGGGAGTAAAAATTAGAAAGAAAAATATGTTCTTGTACTTATTATTTGATATAAAGAAAAATATGTTCTTGTACTTATTGTTTGATATGCTTACATGAATATCTATTCTTCTATATTACTCAACATATTTTTCTTTGGTGATTTGTCATCATTAAAAAGGGGGAGATTGTGAAAATAGGTTTGCCCCAATGATTTAATATGTTAAGTTTTGATGATGACAAATACAAGACAAAAAGAATGATGCTTATGCTTTATAGTTGTGCTTAATAAATGACAAATGCATCACAAAAGAATGTTGATCATGTTACATAGATGTGCTTAATGAAATATATTGTATCATGCATAATTATGTATTTTATCTAGTTATATTTCACTTAATAATTATATAATGAGATATATGTAACATTCTTCATATAATATATCCAATAATGATTTATATGAGTCTTAATGAATTAATATTGGATTTGATTCTACTTAAATGAAAATGTGCAAAATATTCTTTGTTGCATCCTACATAGAGCATATCTAGTAGTAATTGATAAATATCTTATTTGGATGTGTTTATGAAAGTCTTATATGCATGTTAGACTAACTAGAGTTATATATTTATGAATCATGCATATGAAGATATTGATTTATGATTTTGGACTAACTATGTTTGTTTAAGTGAGCAATAATTTGTAGGATAATCCAAGTACCAAGAATGAGCATTGCAATAAGAAAGTGAAAAGATCACAACTATGCTCAACTCAAGAAGGATGAGAATGAAAAGGTGTTTTAAGCATTTGCAAGTTTTGAAGAGAATATTTTCTTTGGAAGCTTGGATTACATCAAGAATTGATGGTAGCAAAAGATCAAGTCCAACATCTTCAAGAATAGCTTATAGAACTTAGATCTTGTGTAAAGGTAAATGAGAATCACACTAAACTCAAATAAGTTTTAAACATCTTTACAAGTGTTTCTAAAATGCTTAAATGCCCAACAAAATGTTTTTGGAAAGCTAGTCTTGGTGGTATTTCAAATCTGTGAAAATAAGTCAAGGTTGTGTTTTGTAAAACTGATATTTAGTTACTCTTTTAATCATAACTTTCAAATTACTTTGAGTTTTGTTGTGAAAATTCTTTCATATGAAAATAGACTCAAAGATCTTTCCGATGAGTGATCATTTGTTTTAAACAGATAAGAAATGAAGAAGTTATGACAATTTAAAGTTAGTTTTCAAAAACAGTCAAGTTTGAGTTTTGCAAAACTGAATTTTAGTTACTAATTTGATCACATCTTTCAAAATACTTTGATTTTAGTTCTGAAACTTCTTTCATATGAAAATAGACTCAAAGATCTTTCCAATGAGTGGTCATTCGCTTTAATCGGATAAGAAATGAAGAAGTTACGACTTTTTTAAGTCAGTTTTGAAAACTAGAAATGCTGTAATTGATTACACAAGTCCTGTAATCGATTACAACTTTGGCAGAAGCCATGTAATCGATTACCAAAAGTGTGTAATCGATTACCAAGTGCTCAGAAACGTTTCTAACGGTTATAAAAGGCTAATTTTCATAAAAAAAATCATTATTAAACACTACCAATGACTATTTTATCATTTGAGCTCTATAAATAAGTGTAGATTGAAGCATTTACACTTGGAGAAACTCTTGAGCATTTGGTTTGATCCTTGAATCATAAAAATCATATTTTGAGCTTTAAAGTATGAATCCTTTATACCCATTGAGTTTCAACTTGTATTATCTACTCTTGAGAGAGTTTTCTTATTATCCATACTTTGTTCTTCAAGTTGTATATCTACTCTTGTGAGAGTTTCTATTTTTTTCTCTTCATCTTGAAATCATTGTAAGAGGGTGAAGTATCCCTCAAGAGAGAAAATGGTGAGGTATCCCTTGTAATAAGACTCAAACACAAAGGGTGAGGTATCCCAAAGGTGTTGTGAGTGCTCTTGATTGTAAAGGTCATCAAGCACCTATGAAACTTGAAAATTTGGAGGCTCTAGCACAAGGGTGAAGTATCCTAAGGTGTGAGGAGTGCTCTTGCATATACAAAGGTTTTCCTAACACACGTGAAGTTTAGGAGATAGTGAAAAAAATCTCAAGTTAAGCTTGGGGACTGAACGTAGGCCACAAGTGGTTAGTGGCTGAATCAGGATAAATCTCAGTGTTTGCAATTCTCAACTCTATCTTTTTATATTTGTGCTTTAACTATATATGCTTGAGTTGATCTTTATATCTAATTTATTTGCTTAATTTATCATTTAATCCAAATTGTATTTGAGTAATTCTTAATAGTTGTACATTTGCTATGTATGTTCCGCTGCATTTATTAATTGAGTGATTTAAAATGTGTAATTTGTCAAAGTTATATTAAAATTTGTCATCACCCAATTCACATCCTCTCTTAGTTAATAGTTGCCTTGGCTAACAATTAGTAATAAACTGATTAGAAGTTGTGATAATAGCTTAATTTTATATATTTTTCTCATAAAAAGTAAGTATTATTATAATTCAATATAATTAATTTTAATATTTTTTTATATTATTATTTAATTATTGAGATAAGTTAATTTTATTTAATTATTATTATAATTACAAGATTTAAGAAAATAATAACTTTTAATGATACGGAGAATCATGTTACGATATGGAGCCGACAATTACTAAAGTCAAAAAGCAAGAGAAGAAAAAAAAAAACAATGTGTGGACCACGGCTTGACCCATGCTCAATTCAGGTGGATTGGAAAAATAGAAAAGAAGGCAAATTGAAGAACACGCCGTTGGAGGACTCCAAATTGAGAAAGAAAAGATGAAACACGTCGTTCGATAAGACAAAAGAAAAGAAAAAAGGAGGAAAGAAGAACGCTCAACGACAACGCAGTGCAGTACGAAGAGAAGGGGAAAAATTTGTCTTTTATGATTTTTCTTCTTACTTTGTATTTGAAATTTTTATAATGAATAATTAATTTTATTTTTTAGGATTAAGATAAAATTTTAATTTTTATTTTAGATGATTTAATTTTATTTAAAATATTTTTTCTATAATTACATAATATTGATGATTATTAATATTTAATTATTATTCAATTTAATTTTATTAATTTTCTTATAATTAGTTAATAAATTTAAATTGATATATATTTTAATTATATGCTTAATTCTTATAATCTTAGATGTGAGTTGTGCAATAATATTTATTATTTTTGAAATCTAATGATTAAATAGTTCATATTATGTTAAATGATTTATATCATAAAAAAAATATTAGATTATTTTAACAAATTATGTCATTAATTAAATTTTAATAATTTTTAGTAGTGATCAAAACTTATAGTCGTAAATATTCCATAAAACAAAATTAGTTCTCATTTAAGTTAAATTCATTTTTGCATGATTAACGATAAATTCAAAGTCTTGAAATTGTTCTTTAATTACTCTTATATTTTGATTTGAGTCGTTTTATTTAAATTTATTATTTAATTTTAATTTTAATTTAACATGTAATTTATATTCTCAATTTAATTAAATAAAATAAAAATTTATTTATTTTTCTTTAAATTAATTTAAATTGATATTAAATTTTATTAATCTTATTATTCTCTGTAAATACAACACTTTTATATATATTAAATATTATATTAATTTTATATACTTATAAATAAATAATAATTTTATTACTTAAAAATTATGTATCAAACACATACCTATGTAAACCAGGTAGGTCGGATGCTACGTGCATTACTAGAAATTCACCATTTCCGAGAGACAAATCCATCAGTAAACAAATAAGAACCACCAGAGAAAATAGTCATTGATGAAATAATAGCAAAAAAATAATCATAGGTGAAACCACGTTAGCGAAAATTGGTGATGATTATACGTTTTGTCGGTAATTTACAAACAAAATTTCCGTCGTTAATTATAAAATTTTCATCGCCAACGACATAGGGAAAAAGCCAAAAAAAAAAGAAAAAAATTCTGAGAGGTTTTATCGATAGAAATTCCATCGATAATACATCGGTAAATATGTTATCAATTTTTAAAAATTAAGAATTTAGAAATATACTAATTTTTTATACACATGCTCCTTATATTTTCATTGATTTCTTTTAATTATAGATTTTGATCGAACTTTACATGTTCTCATGGTTAGCCTTCAAGTCTTTGAGTCTTAGCAAAGTTAGGTATTGTATTATTATTTATGCTTTAACTAGAAATTTGATATTTTATGATAATCTAATGTTTTGTTGTAATTTTGACAATCGAGGAGAGTACACTTCTTGTTTATTGGTTATTATATTTTAAAATAAATAATTTTGACAATTCAATCAGTAGCTTTAACAATGAGCTTTTTATATAACTTGTGAGATTTGAATGTGTTACATCCCAATCTTGCTTTATTGAATGAACATTTCTGACTTCTAAGCAACATATCAAGATTTTTCTTTCCATCCACAAATTTTGCAGGTCATTAGAAAGTTCTTCAACTTTCCTTTTCAAAACATTTACCTAAAAAATTGATACATGTGAAGTGTCATCAGAAATGTTATCATTTCTAATTTTTATACAAGTCTTGAGATGATTATTTTCTTCTTTTGCTCATCATTCTCATATATCAATTTGTCATTTTCAAGCTTTAGAAGTTCAAAATCTTTTTATAATTTCAAAAACTTTTTCTTGAGAGAGGTATATGATAAATATAATTTTTATACATTAGTTAACCCTCATATTTAATTTCTTAGACCTCTTATATTCTTAATTGATTGGTCTTGGCCATTATTTATAATTTTGGGTTCAAATTGGGCTTAATTATATTTTTTAGTATTATTAAAAAATTTACACCATTTCTATATTTTGGGCATAACTTGAATTCTAGATATCTAAATATTATTAATTTTACCTTGTACGGAAGTTAAGAGAAAGCTCTACAAATTTGATGAGAGTTCAAAGGTTGAATCAGATGTCTAGTGAGTCAGATCAGGTCTAGAAGTCAAAACAGAGATGCTATAACTAGAACCTAGACAACAAGCAATGATTAGGCCATAATTTGGGCTGTAGGAGTTATATGAAGATGAAACCAATGCCATTGGAAAACTGAAAACATAGATCTTCAACTCTTATGAAGACCACTTATCAAAACTATGAAGTTTTGATGGTGTTCTCACCTTTTGAATTCAGCTAATGGTTCTAGAGAGCTGTTAAAAATGTTTTGGTCATAATTCTCTCATCCTAAGCCCAAATTTGGCAAATTAAGTGTCCAATTAAAGTTAAGAGGAAGATAATTAACCTTAAGCTAGGGGAAAACTTAGACTTTGAATTTTAGAGGTAGTTATTTATGCAGTAGCAGTAATTTTGAAACCTAACCCTGTTTTTCTCTTAGCCTCTCTTGCACTTTTTCTATTCATCTTTCTGTTTCTCCCTTCTCTCTAGGTTTCTTTCTTTTTTGCTTGCCTTCACTTCCATCCATGGAGGGATAGAACCTTTTAATCAATCCTAGGGATTGACAATCTTGATGTTTAATTCTAAGATTTTGTTTTGATTGTTTTACATTTAATTGTTAATCAAGTTTCTCTTTTACCTCTTTTGATTTTGTTAAATTTGGATTGAATTGTTTAATTTGATTTGGATGTTGATGTGATAATTTCATAATTACCACATGTTTAATGAGGATTACAAAGATTAAACAATGCATCAAATGTGTTTGATGGATTATTTAGCTTGGTCAAATTACGGGTTTTAGGTTAATATAGGATTAGATAAGTGCTTAATTCATTTAACCTTGATTAATTAAATTCTGGATGCTTATTTAGTAGAGAATTCATTGATCATCTTAAGGCTTCTTGATATAATTCAAAGCTAAGAACTTGGCTAGCAAATTATTGGATTCTTAGTGACCAAAGATGAATTAAATTCAAGATTAGTTGATTTCCTTAAATTGGTTGTTTACTTAATTCTGTTTATAATTTTTTAATTACTTTTATTTAACTAATTCAACAACCTTTCTTGTAATACCCTTAGTAACATGTTAGACTTGTATATGGTTACAAAAGGTAACATATTACTTATTTAACACGTTTGTGAAATTTTATGACAAACTGAGTTCGTTTAGGCCCTTAGTTGCAACATAGAAGTTGAAAAGTAGCTTAAAATAACTCAGACAATGGCTTTAATGGCTAAGTTGAGGAGAAAAGGTATGGATAACTTGTTTCTAGGTCATAAATGTGTGAAACAAGGTGTGGTTAAAGTTTCAAGAGAATATGAGTTAGTTTGATATTTTTAGGTATACTAGTTGTACTTTTAATGCTAGATTGGCTAGTAGCAGATATGAAAAATCATGAAAATGATGGAACAGAAATTTAGATGAATCTTAATATTTATTCTAAAGTTGTTGGAAGCTAGAAAACTTGAATTAGAATTCAGGTGTCCTTAGCAGATATAAGTTCCAGCACAGGAACTCAAGTTAGTTTCCTCTTCTTTATTTCTTTCCTTTCTCTCGGCTGAGAAGAGAAATAGAGAAACAGAGAAGAGAGAAAATGAAGAGAATAGAGAAAGGGGGAGAAAAGAAGAAGGAGAAGGAGAAGGAGTAGAGCAAGAGCAAGAGCATGAGGATCAAGCTTCAAGATCTTCATCTTCTTCAAGAGGTAAGGGGTTTCTATTCATCATTCTCCTCTTAGATTCTCATTGAATGATATTTGGGATTTTGAGTAGAAATAGGGGTTTAGAGAGCCGAATTCAAGTTCTTGGCTTGATTCTTGAATCCAAAGATTAGGTTAAGTTAGTTTAAGCTTAGTAAGTGTTAGATAGTCATTTATAGCTCAAGATCAACCATTAGGATCCACAGATTTAATAATTGGACAGTGGTTTGAGTTATGTGATTTGGACTAAGATCTTTGTATAAAAGAATCTGTAGGTTGTAATTGAGTTACAACAAGAGTAGGGTCATGGATGGGTGTTAGAAATCACCAAGAAACTAATTTTAAATGATTAGAAGTAAGATTGAACCATGGGATCAGTGCCACGATTTTGCAGAATTTTGCAGAACTTGGGTTATACCATGCTCGTCGCGGCATGAGAGACACTGTGTCGTGGTGTGAAAATGAACTGGCTTCGAGTGCCGTGACGTGAGAAGGTTACACTGCAGCGTGAGTTGATTTTGCTACATGCGCTGCAACGTGAGCTATATAGCGCCACGACGTGAGAGTAATGCTATGCCCTGTATTGAAACCCAAGGCTTAGGCACCGCAACGTGCTCTGGTTTATGTCGTGATGCGAGCACTAGATAGGCTAAAAATGTCATTGATAATGTTTTGAAGCTATGGACTAAATGAGATCATTAGTATATATTTCCTATGATGTGTTAAGACACAAATAAGGATAGTTATGAGGAGAATTATCACCTAATAAGTATGAAAAATCTTAAGCCTTTGAGCATCCAAAAGTGAAGGATTGCCCTAAGTAAGGACATAGCACCTTAGGCAGCCTAGTGTTGCATTAGAAATCACTTAAGATGTGATGAGAGTGCATTAGAGATGAGTGTACTAGGATGGATTGTAGGATTCTCTCTAGTAAAAATAAGGAAGGTATAAGCCTTAGGATATCTAAGAGTAGTGGATCACCCTGGGATGGTACCTAGAACGTTAAGCAACAAAGAGTTGCAAGTAAGAACCACTCTTGAGTTAGATTTACTTAAGTGGAGATAAGGTTGTGTATTTAGTTCTGAAGAGGAGATGTTATGTACTAAGTCTCTAGTTAAATGGGACCTTGTGCATCATAGAATACACAATAGGATGAATGTTGACTTGTAAGGTTGTTGCATTAATTAAGCATGCAAAGTTCTAGAGAAATGCTCATTTATTTCCTTAAGCAAGGTTGAATGAGGCATTAGCTAAGATGGACTCTTTCACTAGGATAAGTTGAGTCTATAAGAACGTTAAGGTGGTGATTATGTAAGAGGTAAACATAACACTAATCTTTTCACACACTAGTTAGTTAATCTTGCTTGTATGTGAAAGCTATGAGAACCTTAGTGCAACCAAGAGTAATGGTTCGCCATAGGTGAGTATCTAACACCTCAGCAACATAGTGTTGCATAGAGATCACTTAAGAGTTATGAGTGATGAGGTGGTGTTTAGATATAAGTATATATGTATATGAAAATGGTCTAATAGTATTGATCTTGGTGACTATCCTTTGAGCCTATTCATGGAGGCCAAGGGAGATAGATGGGTATCCGAAAGACTCTTTTGAGTGAGGACACAACCCTGATATCTCGATAGTGCTAAGGCCAAGGGACATAAGTGAGGAGTCCGTAAGATTCTTTCGAACATGGATTTAACCGAACTTCTCAGCATGCCAAGATATGTGTAATATGAGGATAAGTTTTCCCTCTATTTACCACAGGATAATATACTGAACTAGTTCCTAATGAATATCTTTGTTTTCAAAATAAACCTCTGCATGCATTTCAAAATAAAACATTGCATAAGCATATCTTTAGGATCTTTCTTAGGCATAATCATATTACATATCATCTTCAATGCACTTACGGACAGTTGTATGGGCATTGTTTGTTACTATTGATACCTACAATTTCATGGGCAGTTGTTTGTACCTAACAGTATGTAGGCTATCGATTTAGACCACACTACTTAGTAGTGTGCGGTTATGAGATATTAGTGGAGGAAACTCCTATATTTGTAGTTATAGCAATTTGTTATATTTGTTTATACAATGTTATGACTAGCAAGTATTGGAATTACTTTTACAGAGAATTGTAATTCTCACTGTAGTTGTTCTTCCATGTAAATTCAGGTACAAACCCTGTTAAGGGAAAGAAGATGAAACATGAAGACTAGTATAGTTTTATATGATTTTCTAGCCAAAACTTATTTACACAGTTTACATTTATTTTGTATGTATTACAATATACCCTTTTGTGGCTAGTATTGTATATATATGTATGAGTTTAAGATTTTATGAATTCTCTCAAGGTTTTCTATAATTGCTCAGTTTGTGATTATGGATATATGTTAGTATGTAGTATGTAGAATTAACATCTCTAGTACTAGTTATCTTTATATATCTCTGTATATCTGTGATATATCTAGATATCTGTATTAGGATGTTACATTATGGTATCAGAGCAGTTCATCTTGTTGAGCCGAGGTATGGACTAACTGTGCTTAGGCATAAGTAGCAGTTTAGTAGAATGTTATGCATTCTTTTATCTCCTTATGAGATATGCAAATGGAATTGCATTACTAGCCTTAGGTATGGATGCTATTGGCTACTGTTGCAGAGTTACATGATATTGAGCCTAACTAACTCAATATGTAATGTTCTGTGTGTACAGGAAACTATGACAATTACTGGCCGAACCTATGAGACTAGGAGATTGGTAAAGGAGGAGATAACTAGAGCTCTTAGAGAAATGGCTGCTGTTTTGAGAGAGCAGACTGCCATCAGTAGAAGTCTATCAGAATTGATAGAAAAGGACTCGTTTAGTAAGTTGCGAGACTTTGAGGAACTTTTGAGGGATCATTATTTCTCAGGGTTCAGAAGAGTTGCTCCTTTGTTCTTCAAAGGAGAGTTTGGTTCGGTCAGAGTTGGGAGATGGCTTGAAGAGATAAAAGAAAACTTTGAGGTCATAGTGGGCACTAATAGATAGAAGGTGACCTTGCTTTGTAAGGATTAGTAGGAAGAGTCAAAAACTGTTGAGATAAAGCAGAGAGGTTACTAGAAGAGGTTGGTACTCGAATCACCTGGTAGGTGTTTAGAGCTACTTTCCTAGACAAGTATTATTCCCTTGAGTTATGGAAGGCAAGAGAAATTTAGAAATTTCTAAGGTCTAAACAAGGGGATATTGTCATGGATCAGTATGTGGAGCAATGCAAGGAATGTTAAGAGTTCTTTTCTTATTTTATGACCAATCCAGATGAAGATTAGAAGTGAGTAAAGAACATGGAGAGGGCATTAGAAGAGTTGCGAAGCAAATGGAGATTAAAGACTTTTTTGCTCTAGTCAGTTAGTGCAGAGATGAAGCAGTAGATAATCTCAGAGCGACGATGGAACAAGAGTTAGAAGGTTCCCCAAAGAGGAAAAGATCAGATGTTGAGATCAGTGAGGGTGCCTCTTGGTCTCAATTTTAATCAGGCAAAGGAACACAGGTTCAAGTGGTTGCTTGGGGTGATGATGAGTATGAGTAAAGTGCTTTCAAGATGACCAACCTTAAAGGAAAGAGGTATATCAAACTCCAAGGTACCAAGATGCGCAAGCAGAATATAGATCAGCGTACGCAGCGGAGACGATGAAATATTCCAACTTGGTATAAGGTAAGAGCTCATATAAAGAGAAATCTTTTAAGGTGTGTACAAGGAGTTACTTTGTAAATTGTGTTAGTTTACTTTTTGAATCTAGCTTGCTTACCAAGTTAGTACGGTTTAGTTGCTAAGAGAGACAAATGATGTTATGTTCCTGTTTAGTTTAAGTGTGAGACTGTGCTCCTGTTAGGCAGTTGAATGAAGGAACTATCAAGGCTAAATGTCTTTATCTAGAAAGGATCATTAGGCAGATTAGTTGAGAAAAGCTTTGGATTTTCTCACGAGATGATCTAAGACCTGGTTGTCAGAGAACTAAAGTTGAGAAGAGTAGATCTCAAAGAGTTTTCTAGAATTACGAAAGGACATGTAGAGTATATCAAATGTTGTTTTGGAAACTTTTGCAAGAGAAATGGTTAAGTGTTAAGTTAGCCAAAAGTCAGTTTTAGGTTACATATGGTACAGTTTATGGGCCATGTAATTTCTAAAGAGGGAAAATTGCAGAGAACCCTAGTAAAGTTTAAGTAGAGGTACAACAGAAAAAGTAACCAATGCAACCAAGGGGCAGAGAGTTTATAAGTAGACTTTCTTTGTTAGTGCTACCCATATTAGTTCAGCTAAGAAAAGTAGTGCTTAGTAGTGGACTTTATATTATGAGTATGGTTTCTAAGAATTGAAGAAAAGGTTGATTACTACGTTAGTGTTGGTGATTCCAAATTCCCATGAGAACTTTGAGGTAGTTAGTTATACTTCGAAGAAGGGACTGAGATGTGTTCAGATGCACAAGAGGTAAGTAGACACCTACACATCAAGGCAGTTAGACCTGCAAGAGAGGGACTACCCTAAGTATAATTTTGAATTAGCCACAGTGGTGATTACCTTACAGTTTTGGAGACATAACTCATAGGGAGTCTAATTCGAGGTGCTCAATGATCATAATAGTTCAGAATGTTTATTGATCAGAGGAAGCTGAACATGAAGCAGAATAGATGGATGGAGTTTTTTCATGGCTTAGAACCTTGAGTTATTATATCATTCGGGTAAGACCAAAGTAGGGGCCAATGCACTAGGTAGGAAATTCCTGCAAGTGTCTCAGATGATAGTCAAAGAGAGTGAATTTCTTGAGAGTCTTAGGAATTTGAGTCTAACGGTGACTGTGATGCCAGATAGTCTCTTAGTGAACAAGTTGGACATAGTAACGGACTAAAGGACTCAGATTTTAGAAGCTCAAAAAGAGAAGGAAGCTCTAAGGGACATTAGTGAGCAGATCTTCGTTGGAACCCAAAAGGATTTTTGAAATAGTGAATGATGGAATGACGAGGTTTGACAAACTTTGTATTCCAAGTAAGTCAAAAATCAAGGAAGGGATTCTAAAAGGAGTTCACAAGAGAATGTAAACCATTTATCTAGCAGCTATTGAGGTTTTTCAAGAGTTAAGGAAGATGTTTTGGTAGCCTAGTATGTTAAAGAACGTAGAAGAATATGTTGAGCTACAGGTAAGGGTGGAGAGATTAAGTAATCTAGCCATTTTTGCCAAGTAAAGTTAGTTATTCTCTATATAAAGTAGTTCAACTACTTTTGAAGGAAATAGTTAGAGTGCATGGAGTTCCAGTGAATGTAGTTTCTGAAAGAGATCCTAGATTCACATATGGTTTTGGAAAGCCTTACAAGGACTTCAAAGCTAAGTTATGTTTAGTAAAGATTACTATCCACAAACAGAGGGGTCAAAAGCTTAGAGATAAGTAGATTTCGTCTAATAGAGGTGTAGTTGGGAGAAGCTGGTGCTGAAAAAGGGCTACATGGTAGTTGGAATTCCTTGTTAAGAGAGTTACCTAGAGTTGTTTGCATAAGGTGAGCAATTTTGGAGATAAAATTTTAAAAAGAAGGGAAGAAATGTAATACCTTTAGTAACATGATAGACTTATATAAGGTTACAAAAGGTAGCATATTACTTGTTTAACATGTCTATAAAGTTGTGAAAAACTGAGTTCGTTTAAGCATTTAGTTACAATATAGAAGTTGAAAAGTAGCTTAAAATTACTCAGATAATGACTTTAATGGCTAAGTTGAGGGAAACAGGTATGGATAACTTGTTTCTAGGTCACAAATGTATAAAATAAGGTGTGTTAAAATTTCAAAAGAATCTGAGTTAGTTTGGTATTTTTAGGCAAACTGGTTATGCTTTTAATGCTGGATTGGATAGCAGCAGATATAGAAAATCATGAAAATGATAGAACAACAATTTATATGAATCTTAATATTTATTCTAAATTTGTTGGAAGCTAGAAAACTTGAATTAGTATAATTCGGGTGTCCTTAACAGATATGAGTTCTAGCATAGGAATTCAAGTTGGTTTCCTCTTCCTTATTTCTTTCCTTTCTCTCGGCTGAGAAGAGAAACCGAGAAACAAATAAGAGAGAAAATGAAGAGAAGAGAGAAAGGGGGAGAAAGGAAGAAAAATAAGGAGGAGGGGGAGAGTAAGAGCAAGAGCAAGAGGATCAAGCTTCAAGATCTTTATCTTCTTCAAGAGGTAAGAGGTTTCTATTCATCATTCTCCTCTTTGATTCTCATTGAATGAGATTCCAGATTTTGAGTAGAAATAGGGATTTGGAGAGCCAAATCCTAGTTCTTGGCTTGATTCTTGATTCCAAGGATTATGTTAAGTTAGTTTAAGCTTAGCAAGTGTTAGACAACCATGTATGACTCAAGATCAACCATTAAGATCCATAGATTTAAGAATTGGACAATGGTCCGAGTTATGTGATTTGGACCTATATCTTTGCTTAAGAGAATCCATAGGTTATAATTGAGTTACAACAAGTTTAGAGCCATGGATGAATGTTAGAAATCACAAAGAAACTAATTTTAGAAGATTGGAAGTAAGATTGAACCATGGGAATAGTGCCACAGTTCTGCAAAAATCTGCAGAGCCTAGTTTCTACCATATGTGCTACGGCTGACGAGCGCTGAACTTAATCAAAATTATAACCGAGTTATGCCTATGACTTGTAGCATAGAAAACAATACCAAATCATCTCTCAAGGATTGTAAATGTAATTTAATCAAATCAAGCCAAAATTGGGGAAAAGGATTTGAGAATTCAGAATATGAAAATATCAAAATTAAAGTGAGAGAAATTTAATTAAAAGAACAATCAATTCAGAAGCCTATCCGAAATTAGGTTGATTCTATCATAGATCTTTCAACAAACATTTGAAGTACAATTGAATGGTTAATTTGGATTCAACCGAAATCTCTATATTAAATCCAGAATTCATACTAGACAATCATCTAGAATTCAATTAACAATTGACACACAAATTCGCAATCACATAATTCATGTTACGATCTATGTGAATTTGATCTCTGAATTAACCTAGGCACAAATTAGTAACCCAACCTCTTTAATTCTGTGATTAGTTTAGATCAATTAATCCTAAATTCATCATAATTCTCAATCTTAAATCAAGATCCAATTAGATCAAACATAAACAGAATAACCATTCATGCATTCAAGATCAAGAAGAGGAAGAAGAAGAAGAGGAATCCAATTGCAATTCAAATACAAAAAATAGAACAAAGATCTCAAGAATTCAAATTGTAAATTCTTCAAGAATCTTTGAATTGATTGCAGAAGTTTAGCCCTCTATGGTATCATCACAAAGGAGCTTGAGGAAGAAGAAGGAAGAAGAGAGAAAAATCTAGATCTAGAGAGAGAAGGTGAGAAAAGTGTGGAACAAAAAATTGATCTTAAATTTCTTCATTCACAACTATAAAACTAACTCCTATTTTGGCCTCACATCATTAGATCCATTATGAGTAATTGGGCCCAAACCCTATGCCATTTGGAGGTCTACAACTCAAGTTATGGATAAAACATTCTCAAAGGGTCTCTAAACTCGTGTTCTAATTTCCAGGCCCAATTAACTCCACAAGATGTCTGATTCTGCCCTGGAGCTCTGCATGAAAGTTGTAGAGCTCTCTCTCATCTTTCCTACAAGGTAAAATACATAATTTTTAGACATTTAGAACTCAAGATATGACCGAAATACAAAAACAGTGTCAAATCTCAATGATGCTGGAAAAATTCATGTAAGCCCAATTTGAGCCCAAACTTAAAAAACATGACCAAGCCTAATCAATTAAATTCATGAGAGTGTAAATGACTAAAAATTAGAATTTATTAATGTGTAAAATATGTAATTATCAAATTCTCCCGTACTTAACTTTTTGCACTCCTAGGCAAATCATATAAGACCAAAACTGGGGAACAAAGAAGGTTAAAACAAACTCAAAAGCTAAAAACTCTAAAAGACTCAATTTCCAATGACATTCAAGAATGCAAAAGTTATAAGCAAGAAAAGCAACCAAAGATTTAAGGGAACAAAGCATTCATGAGGTAACATTTATTCACATCTTAAACCAACAAGCAAGGTATCTTCAATTTGAAAAGCATGAATCAAGAATGATAGATCCTCACAAGATACACTCTCAATCCCTCAAGTATTTACAAGGTAAGTATTTCACTTAATTCAACCCATGAAAATTACACTACTATAAGCTTGCTTATCTTCTACTTCTCCATTACTCAAGCACATGTACACACAAATCAAGAGAACTTTATTCAAGGTTGTAATAGGGCCAAGGTAAGGGAAGGAAACAATATAGATATGGCAAGATAAATACCAAAGAGAATAAAAGAGCATTAAGAAGGAACTCAATTGACAAGCATGAAATTTTACCCCTAATTCCATATAATGCACATTCTCTTTATATATTTCCTTCTCTTTCCATCTTTTATTTAAATTTTTTCTTTCTTTCTCAACCTTTCTTGAATTTATTCTTTTTCTTTTTCTTTTACATTCTATTTTTTTAAAAAATTTATTCTTGTTTTTTTTTCTTTTTTTTTTTCACCACACACCTTGCATATTGCACATCAATTTGCATAACCTCCACATTTAAACTATTAATTACCCACTAGGAAAAGAGCTCCTCCAATGAAAATGAACCAATGCTCTCTCATTCCCTAAGATAATGTAAAAACATGATTTTTCACATAAAACATATAATGAGCTAAGACAAAGAATAGAAAAATAGGTTCAAGAGGGTTTAATAAAAGGAAAATAATGTAAGGTTGGCTATTTGGTTAAAGTAACTAATAGAAGAAAGAAGACCTCAATCATGTTTATGCATGCAAGTGAAAATGTAACCTTAAAAAGAATCAAAGCAAGTTCTAGAGTGATCAATTGACATGAGTGAAAATCACACAAGAAAGAGGAGAATGATGCAAATGTTAAATTTACCAATAGGCTCAAAATCTCACAAGGTATGCATCTATGAAACTCAATCCACTAATCAAACATCCAAAACCAAGCATGTCAAATTTATGAAGGAAGAAAATTTATTCAATCATACTATGAACCTTGAATTTTAATTGCTTCAAATTCATAAACTTCACAAATTTCAAAACATCATTGGAAAACAATTAAAAACACAATTTTTTTGTTTAAAATAGAAAACATAAAATAGAAAATAGAATTAAAAACAAAAATAGTAGTAAAAAAATAACATAAACAATAAAAAAAGAAACAACAGAATCAATAAAGAGAAAATTAACAAAGAAAAAATCATTAACAAAAAATAGCAGAAATAGTAAAAACATCAAAAACAAAAATAAAAATAGTAAATTAAAAACAAAAATGAATTTAAATGTAGAAAATAGAAAATAGAAATAGAAATGGAAACAAAGAGAACCAGAAAAATTAAACAAAAAACAAAAATAGAAAAATAAAATAGCAACATTAAAATAAAACAAAGAACAACAAAATAGAATGCTAAAATTCCTCTCCCACACTTAAATTTGGCATTGTCCTCAATGTAAAGCTCAAAAGACAAACAACATCCATCAAAATCATCAATTAATGAAGGTCAAGTAAAATAAAGTAGAGGGAAAGAAAAGAAACATCCTTATCAAGTGAAAAGACTTCCACCAAGGTCCCATTGCTTGTAGTGTAATGACCGAGACCAAGTTAAACTTGAAACATGACTGGAAACATGACTTGAAGTAGGTGATAACTCCATAAAATGCAGTTATTTATGCCCTATCTCTGTGCTAGAATGAATGATTAGTCCTTGTTTATAATGCATATTTGGAGGGTTTTGTGCTTATATTTGTCATATTCTGATTCTGATACTTTCTTGTATGTTTTATAGTAAATTGTGCTTAAATGGTTATTGATTGAGTATATTTATGTAAGTTACTGATTTGGTGTTTTCTCCATGTTAGGAAGGGCTCCAAACAAGATCAAATATGGAGTATTTGAGCTAAAAGACCAAGAGGAAGCCAAATTAGCCTTTCAGCAAGTCATCGCCACAGCGCAAGGTAGTGCGCGCCGTGGCGCAGAGAGCATTTCAGAATGCCATACTTCAACCCGAGGCGAGAGGGCCGCGGCCCAGAAGAAGTGGGTGCTGCGGTGCAAAGAGACCGACCCTGTGGGCGCCGTGGCGAGCGTATGTGGGGGCCGCAATGCGAAGGCAGAAAACTGAGCCTATAAATAGATTTTTCACATTTTTCTCTATTCTGGCCGTTTGGGCCATTTCCATTTTAGGTTTTGTTAGTTTTCTTAGTTTTAGGTTAGTTTAGTTTGGCGAGATCTCCATTGATGGTGGATTGGAGGCTAGGAACAAGGATGAAGGAGGATTCAAGCTTCAGAGACAGATCAATGAGCTTCCTTTCTCTTTTTCCTTTCCTCTCTTCTCTTCCTTATCTTTTGTATAGCTGAGCTGTGTTTAGGGATACTTTGAATCCGTTTATATATATTAATGATGTGTTATTCTCTGAGTTTGTATGGATGTTTGGTTATTATTCAATCATAATCTATGCTTAATACTTGCTGTTGGTTGGCCATCAATTGCATGATCTTAATATTGCAAATGAACTAGACATAGAGATTTGTTAATATGAATATGGTATGGTTGATGCATTTTTGACGAGTTCAATTGGCTTGGATGAGTTGATTCGTTAATGGGATAGAAATATACCTATTGGCCAAGTATAGTGTGTGATTGAGAATAGATCGTTCATGAGTGGAGTTTGCATTGGTTCTCAAGGAAATTTAGTGAGCTGGGTAAATGAAACCAAGGTTGATTGAGCTAGACATAGGCTTTTAGCTAATGAAGATTCTCAAGCTAACCTAATCAATGCATTTATGTTAATGAGGAGGATTGCATGTTGTTGGTAGATGTAGGGGGTGAAGAAGGATTTCCTGAAACCTAACTATTTATGTTTATTGCTTTTGTAGATTAGATTTAGTTTAGATTATTGCTTTCTTATTTTTATGTCTTTGAATAGAATTGATTAAGTTATTGGTTGGTACTTAGCTTTATAATAAATATCCTCATGGGAACGAACTCTTACTCTGTATCTGTATTACTTGAGCGAACCGTGCACTTGTGGTAGCAACCAGCAGGTGAGCTTCCACTAGGGTCCCATTGGCCTTCTTTAATTTCTGTGTTTGCACCACTAGAATGCAATATGTGTAGTTAATCAACTGTATTTTCTTTGTTTATGTTGGACCATGGCTCAAAAACAAAATCCACTACAGTAGTGACTGCCATCTGGTGCTCTTCTTCTCCCTTTTTTGAAAATTTTTCAATGGCTTTCAACTCAAGAGTAGGTGGTTGCTGCACTGAAGGTATCAAGCTGGTTGAAGAAATTAATTCTGCTGATTTAACTACAACATCACCTGTAATCTGTGTACAATCTTCTAAAACAACATGATCATAATTCATAGAATAAGGAAATTTTGAACAAGTAACAGCATCTCCCACAACAGAAAAAATTTCAGAACATGTAGTGCATATACTAGTCTCATCACAATCAGAAACAACACATCTAAAACACCCAGGAAAATTAACACTATCCAGATATCCCATAATTTCAAGAAATTCAGCTAGTATATCATCATGTATATCATCAACAAACAAATCAATAACATCTAACTGAAAAATAGACTGCTCTTCTAAAGGATATTTTATGGCATCAAAGATATTGAATTGAACTATGTTATCCCCAAATTCCATGGAAAGGGTACCAATATGCATATCAATCTTAGTTTTTGTAGTTTTCAAGAAGAGTCTACCTAAAATCAATGGTGGTTGACTAGATGCAGATTCCTCTTCATGTTCAGAACATAAAAATCTGCTGGAAATATTAAATCATTTACCCTTACCAAAACATCCTCAAGCACTCCTACAGGCTGAGTTGTACACCTATTTGCTAGTTGAATGATAATGCCAGTGGGCTTCAACTCTCCAATTTGAAGGGATTCAAAAACTAACTTGGGCATGACATGAATGGAGGCACCCAAATCCAACATTGCATGAGTCAATTGATGGTTGCTTATTATGCAAGGAATAGAGAATGTTCTAGGATCCTTGCATTTAGGAAGCATGTTTGGTTGGTTCAAGGTGGAAACATTTCTTCCGATGCTCACTTTCTCATTTCCTTTCAACTTCCTCTTATGAGTGTACAACTCTTTCAAGAATTTGGCATACTTTGGAAGCTGCTTGATAGTATCCAGGAGAGAGATATTGATTTTCACCTTCCTGAATGTCTCTATGACTTCTCTTTCCATTTTTGCTTATACTATTTGCTTGGACTGTGTGACCTTATTTGGGAAAGGTAGTGGAATGGCAAAGTCTGAATTGTCTATGCATTTCTTCTGTGTTACGAATTTCTGGATTAAGCTATTTATTTTTTGTGAATTTTGCTATTTCTAGTCAGTCTCTAGTTGCTACACTGGTAGCTCTGGTTGTCGTAGAGTAGGACCATTAACTTCTCTGCCACTTCTCAAGGTAATGGCACTCACATTGCCTATTGGGTTATTGACAGTTAATGAAGGCAATTGGCCCGAGCCTTGACTTTTCAACTCACTCACAGTAGTTGCCAACTGCCTAATCTGAGTCTGTAGATTTTGAATGGTGGAATTGACATTCTGTTGGAACTGAATGTTGTTTGTGGCCATCTATTTCATCAAATCTTCTAAGGATGGCTCGGTTGGAGTGGCTTGGATAGACTGCTGCATAGTTTGTTGCTGTCTGAATACAAGTGGTTTGTATCTACATTGCTGCTGCTACTAGGGCTGTTGTTGCTGACTAGAATTCCCATATCTCAGGTTAGGATGGTCCCTCCATCCATGTTTATAAGTACTGGAAAATAGATCATATCTTCATTGCTATTGGGATTGCTGATATTGAGGTCGACCAGGAAAAATCCATGTTGTAGCAACAGGATAGGCTTGAGTGATAGAATTATCTTCCTGAAGTGTTGGACAAGCATCTGCAAGATGAGATGGACAAGTGCAAATTCTACATACCCTTGCAGGCTCTTGTTGTATAGAAACTAGTACATATTGTCCCACTACTAATTGTCTCACCAAAGAAGTCAATTCATCAAGTCTGTCTTCCATTCGCTGTTGGTCTACATAAGACAACTGAACCTCATTGACTCCTTTGGTTGAGGTAAGGACTCTTGTGCCAAATTGTTGAGCATTGACTGCCATATTTGCTATCAAATCTTTTGCTGCAGTAAGGGTTTTATCCACCAAGGCACCTCCAGAGGCAGCATGCACCATACTTCTGTTCATTGGCAGTAAGCCCTCATAGAAATATTGAATCAAGAGCTGATCACTAATTTAGTGGTGGGGATAGCTCGAGCACAACTTCTTGAATCTCTCCTAATATTCATGCAAGGTCTCATTTGTCATTTGCCTTATGCCATAGATGTTTTTTCTAATGGTAGCAGCTCTAGATGCAAGGAAGAACCTCTCTAAGAATAATCTCTTCATATCATCCCAACTCATGACAGAACCTGGTGAAAGATAGAATAGCCAATTCTTAGCTGCATCAGTAAGAGAAAAGGGAATGCCCTCAACTTGATGTGCTCCTCAGGAATCTCATGCGGCTTCATGGTTGAACAAACTACATGAAACTCTTTTAAGTGCTTATGGGGGTCCTCACCTGCAAGACCATGAAACTTGGGCAACAAGTGTATTAATCCAGATTTTAATTCAAAGTCAACATTAAGATCAGGATATTGAATACACAAAGACTAGTAAGTAACATCAGAGGCAGCAAGTTCTTTAAGAGTCCTATTATGCATATTGTCAGCCATGGTTTCAAAATCACTTAAGCTCTTAGATGCACCAACAGATTCAATGTGAAAATCAAATTCAGAAGCAATTCTTTGGCTAAGTTGACAAGCTCTAATCAGTGCATGCAAAGTAGTTATCAGAATTAGACCTAGTCATGCACCACTTAAGACTATAAAGGTGTCAGAGTGCCAAAAACACAAAAACACACAAATCTAAACTACAGAAATTGCTAGAAAAATGAAAAACACATCAAATTAATTTTAAAAATCATGGGACTACCACGAAATGAAAACTACACTGATTTAGAAAATTATCATGTAAAGAAAATATTTTAAAAATTGAAAAAATTGTCTAAACAATGGAATTTGGGAAAAATAAGCATAGCCAATGATAGCCTATAATTGGTCGAGTTAATTGGATTTTTTCCTAGCAACTAGCAAAAGTTCAGGTCATTCTAAGTTACCAAAATAATTACTGAAATTACTGTTATATCCTCATTTTTCTCAAAAACCCTATAAGATGATGGAATTTGGCTAAAATTCGAGTGGATGATCTTCAATAGATCACTCTATTGAAAATGATGGTTTAACCATGAGGACCAAGTCTCAGCTCCAAATTCCATAGTCAAATCAACACTAGTCTTCCCCTGCACCAAAAGAAATCAAAACTAGGAGAAAAAATGTTAGCTGGGTATCAAAGGTGGTAGGTAGTTAAGAACACGTCCAAAATGATTGAATGACACTGAGGGTGAGATCTTACAATGCAATTATCAATAAAGGCATTAAAAGAATGATCACCAGCAACAAAATCCAATGAAACAATAACCAATGCAACAGAATGCAATGCAATAGTATGCAATTGAACAAGAGTTAATTGTTAGTGAGAACAAGAGTTAGTATGGTCACTTAATATGATCAAATTGCACCTAACAATCCCCAGCAACAACACCAAAATTTTGACAGGCGCCGACCTCAATCAAAATTATAACCAAGTTATGCTTATGGCTTATAGCATAGGAAACAACACTGGATCATCTTTCAAGGATAATAAATGCAATTTAATCAAATCAAGCCAAAATTGGGGAAAAGGATTTAAGAATTCAGAATATGAAAATAATAGAATTAAAGTGAGAGAAATTCAATTAAACGAACAATCAATTTAGAAACCTATCCGAAATTAGGTTGATTCTATCATAGATCTTTCAACAAACATTTGAAGTGCAATTGAATGGTTAATTTGGATTCAATTGAAATCTTTGCATCAAATTCAAAATTCATACAAGATAATTATCTAGAATTCAATTAACAATTGACACACAAATTCACATTCGCATAATTCATGTTAGGAGCTATGTTAATTTGATCTCCGAATTCAATTAACCTAGGCACAAATGAGTAACCCAACCTCTTTAATTCCAGGATTAATTCAGATCAATCAATCCTAAATTCATCAAAATTCTCAATCTTAAATCAAGATCCAATTAGATCAAACATAAATAGAATCACCATTTGTGCATTCAAAATCAAAAAGAAGAGGAAGAAGAAGACGAATCCAATTGTAATTCAAATACAAAAAATAGAACAAAGATCTCAAGAATTCAAATCACAATTTCTTCAAGAATCTCCAAATTGATTACAAAAGTTTAGCCCTCCATGGCCATCACCACAAAGGAGCTTGAGGAAGAAGAAGGAAGAAGAGAGAAAAATCTAGATCTAGAGAGAGAAGGTGAGAAAGGTGTGGAATGAAAAATTGATCTCGGATTTTTGTCTTCATAGCTATAAAACTAACTCCTATTTTGGCCTCACATCATTATAATCCATTAGTTACAAATGTGGGTCCACTATGAGTAATTGGCCCCAAACCCCATGCCATTTGGAGGTCTACAACTCAAGTTATGGACAAAACATTCTCTAAGGGTCTTTGAACTCGTGTTCTGACTTTCAGGCCCAATTAGCTCTACTAGATGTCCAATTCTGCCCTAGAGTTCTTATGAAAGTTGTAGAGCTCTCTCTCATCTTTCCTGCAAGGTAAAATACATAATTTTTAGACATTTATAACTCAAGATATGACCAAAATACAGAAACAGTGTCAAACCTCAATGATGTTGAAAAAAATCATGTAAGCCCAATTTGAGCCCAAACTTACAAAACATGACCAAGCCCAATCAATTAAGTACATGGAGAGTGTAAATGACTAAAAATTAGGATTTATTAATGTATAAAATATGTAATTATCAGCAGCATGAAGATGAACTAGCTTCAAGTGCCACGGCGTGAAAAGGTCACACCGTAGCGTGAGTCAATTTTGCTGCGTGCGCCGCAGCGTGAGAGTAATTCTACGCCTAGTATTGAAACCCAAGGCTTGGGCGCCACGACGTGCCCTGGTTTGTGCCACAGCGTGAGAACCAGATAGGCTAAAAATGTTATTAATGATGTTTTGAAGCTATGGGCTAGATGAGATCATTAGTATATGTTTCCTAAGATGTGTTAAGATACAAATGGGGTTAGTTATGAAGAGAATTATCACCTAATAAGTATGAGAAATCTTAAACCTTTAGGCAATCAAAAGTGAAGGATTGCCCTAGGTGAGGACATAGCACCTTAGGTAGCCTAGTGTTGTATTAGATCTCACTTAAGATGTGATGAGATGGTGCATTAGAGATGAGCATACTAAGATGGATTGTATGATTCACTCTAGTAAGAATAAGGAAGGTATGAGCCTTAGGATATCTAAGAGTAATAGATGATAATCTTATATTTTATATATTAATAAACCCTCATTTTTAGTCCTTTACACTCTCCATATATTTAATTGATTGAGCTTGGTCATATTTTGTAAGTTTGGGCTCAAATTGGGCTTAACTGATTTTTTCCAACATCATTTAAGTTTGACATTGTTTCTGTATTTTAGCTATATCTTGAGTTTTAGATGTCTAAAAATTACGTATCTTATCTTGTAAGAAAGATGAGAGAGAGCTATACAACTTTTATGAAGATCTTTAGGGTAGAATCGAACATCTAGTGGAGCTAATTGGGCCTAGAATTCAGAACACGAGTTCAGAGACCCTTTGAGAATGTCTTGTCCATAACTTGAGTTGTCGACCTCCAAATGGCATGGGGTTTTGGCTCAATTACTCATAATGGACTCAGATTTGTAACTAATGAGGTTCTAATCATGTGAGGCCAAATTATGGGGTAGTTATAGGGGATAGAGGCTAAAAACCAAAAATCATCATCTCATTCTACACTTTTCTCTCTAGATCTAGATCTTTCTCTCTTATTCTTCTTCCTTCTTCCTTCTCCCTCAAGCTCGTTCATGGTGATAGCTATGGAGAGCTAAACTTATGTAATCAATTCAGAGATTCTTAAAGAAATTGTGGTTTGGATTCTTGAGATCTTGGTTATGTTTTTGTGCTTAAATTATATTTGGATTCCTCTTCTTCTTGATCTTGAATGCATAAATAGTGATTCTGTTTATGTTTTATCTGATTAGATCTTGATTTAAGATTGAGAATTATGATGAATTTAGGATTGATTCATCTAATTTATTCACAGAATTAAAGAGGTTGGGTTACTAATTTGTGCCTAAGTTAATTGAATTCAGAGATCAAATTAACATAGATCTAACATGAATTGTGCAATTACGAATTTGTGTATCAATTGTTAATTGAATTCTAGATGATTATCTAGTATGAATTCTAGATTTGATGCAGAGATTTCAGTTAAATCTAAATTAACCATTCAAATGCATTTCAAATGTTTGTTAAATGATTTATGATAAAATCAACCTAATTGCAGACAAGTTTCTGAATTGATTACTCTTTGAATTGAATTTCTCACTATAATTATGTTATTTTCATATTCTGAGTTCTCAAAACTCTCCCCCAATTTTAGCTTGATCGAATCAAATTGAATTTACAATCCTTGAGAGACAATTCAGTGTTGTTTCCTATGCTACAAGCCATAAGTATAACTCAGTTACAACTTTGATTAAGTTTGGCGCTCATTAATGGATCACCCTGGGAAGGTACCTAGAACCTTAAACAACAAAGAGTTGCAAGTAAGAACCACTCTTGAGTTAGATTCACTTGAGTGGAGATAAGGTTGTGCATTTAGTTCCAAAGAAAGGATGTTATGTACTAAGTCTCTAGCTAAACGAGATCTTATGCATTGTAGAATACACAATAGGATGAATGTTGACCTATTATCTTGTTGCATTCATTAAGTATGCAAGTTCTAGAGAAATGCTTATTTATTTCCTTAAGCAAGGTTGAATGAGGCATTAGCTAAGATAGACTCTTTCATTAGGATGAGTTGAGTCTATAAGAACATTAAGGTGGTGTTTATGTAAGAGGTAAACATAACACTATGCTTTTCACACACTAGTTAGTTAATCTAACTTGTATGTGAAAGCTATGAGAACCTTAGCGCAAATAGGTGAGTATCTAACACCTCAACAATATAGTGTTACATAGAGATCACTTAAGAGTTATGAGTGATGGGGTGGTATTTAGATATAAGTATATATGTATATGAAAATGGTCTAGTAGTATTAATCTTAGTGACTATCCTTTAATGCCCATTCATGGAGGCCAAGGGAGATACATAGGTGTCCAAAAGACTCTTTTGAGTAAGGACATAATCCTGATATCTTGATAGTGCCAAGGCCAAGGGAGATAAGTGGGGAGTCCATAAGGTTCTTTCGAAAAAAGATTCAACTCGAACTTCTCAGCATGCCAGGATATGTGTAATGTGAGGATGAACTTTCCCTCTATTTACCACGGGATAATATACTAAACTAGTTCCTAATTAATATCTTTATTTTCAAAATAAACCCTTGCATGTATTTCAAAATAAAACATTGCATAAGCATATTTTTAGGATCTTTCTTAGGCATAATCATATTACATATAATCTTCATTGCACTTACGGATAGTTGTACGGGCATTGTCTATTGTTGTTGATACCTATAATTGTATGGACAGTTGTTTGTATCTAACAATATGTAGGCTATCGATTTAGACCACACTACTTAGTAGTTTGCAGTTATGAGATATTAGTGGAGGAAAGTCTTATGTTTGTAGTTATAAAAATTTGTTATATTTGTTTATACAATGTTATGACTAGCTAGTATTGAAATTGCTTTTATTGAGAATTGTAATTCTCGCCCTAGTTGTTCTTCCATGTAAATCCAGGTACAGAGCTTGTTAAGGGAAAGAAGATGAAACATGAAGACTGATATAGTTTTATATGCTTTTCTAACTAGAACTTATGTATACAGTTTACATTTGTTTTGTATGTATTACAATATGCCCTTTTATGGCTAGTATTGTATATATATGTATGAGTTTAAGTTTTTCCGCAATCTCTCAAGGCTTTCTATAATTACTCAGTTGTGATTATAGATATATGTTAATATGTAGTATGTAGAAGTGGCGTCTCTAGTACTAGTTATATTTATATATCTCTGTATATCTAGGATATATCTAGATATCTGTATTAGGATACTACATTTCTTCCCCCTTTGTTAACTTCTTAATCTGGTTGCTTAATTAGAGTGATCTAAGTGATCGACTCAGTTGTGACCTATACTACAAGTAGTTTAGTGGATCAGCTTACAAATTAATATAAATTGATAGTCTTAGCAGCTATCAGTATATTTTGATGAAAGCGGATTGGTATCACACATCAAATCTTCAAAAGCATCTTCTAATTCATTGTAAGACTTAAAGAGCTCAAAATTTGATACCTCCTCTTTGTCTTTTATGTTGGCCGTCATACAAAAGTTTACTGCTTTAGCTTCTTCTTCCTCATCATCAGAAGAATCATCATCTAAGTCCACTGTTGTAACTTTTTAGATGATTTCTTCAGTTGACAGCATTCGGTTATGAGATGATGCAACTTCTTACACCCATAGTGTAATGCCCCTTTTTAAGGAGGGAACGTCACACCATCATCAAGAAATGGAAACAATGCTGATTAAAATAAGACCCGGTTCATTACAGTATAGATAAACTTGCTTGGTTGTAATCGTATAATTAAATTAGTGAATTATTATTATTTTGTTATGAATTAATAAAATATAATGACAAGACGTAGTTACAACAAAGAGTTAAATAAAAGTAAAACATACTTTCAAACAACATGCATATATATATATAATTATATCAAGCTTGATTAGTTACATTATCGGATATACAAAAAGACAAAAGCCTTACATGCCCCAAAAAAAATTACTCATATACAGCCCACCAAAAAGGTAAAACGTCAGGCCCTAAAAGGATTGCAGACAGCCAACAGCGGCCATCAACAGCATCAACCCCTAAAGAGAATGAGAAGGAACTGTAGTTAGGTCCTCCTCAAGGTCTTCCTCATCAGAGGAAACCCTCATCGGAGCTACCGAGTTTCGAGCGGGGGCTTGAGCATTAGAGAGGAAAGAATCCTCCCGTGGGGAATAATAACATTCACCCCACATATCTTGTATGGGTAAATAAAACTCTATATGTAAACGAACACTACAAGTAAAAATAGGCGGATCATAACGCCCCCAAGCTAGAGACACCATCATGTCTCCAAGGTAAATGCAGCAATTCGTAGCCAGGTTGATATGTCAGCAGTCCGAACCTCCAAGGAAAGTCAGCCTCACGTAACCCAAAAAGCCTTGCGGACGGGACGCCATGATCAAACAGACACTGGTCAAAGTCAGGCCAAAAGCCAGGGAACTCGTGTACTTCCCTTTCTTCACCGACGTCTTCGAAGAAGCATACAAATAGACAGAATAATAGAAATACAGAAAAGATGTGAGACATCCTACATTCAGTACCAATTATGGCAGTAAAGAAATAGAATGGCGTAGGACGCCCACATAGCAGTACAAGAGTAATAATCAGTATCAAGATGTAAATATTAAACAGCTTAACAATTCCAGGCAGATATGTCATCAATTAAAATAATGGTTCCAACCATCGTATGAATTTAATGCCAAATAATATATTGATTCACAATGCACATGCACATGATATCAAAATCCTACTCCATGGAGGTAAACACAACCATCAGAAAGAATGACTAGGAGACATTTCTGTAACTCGACTGTCGAGGCCAACAAGTGCTATAATATCTCAATTTATCAATAGGCACATCATGGCATTGTACAAGACATTCTACACTAAATCACGATATAGGACAGTGTCTCAGTCTGGATCGTCGGTGCATTTGCATCGGTCTATCCCACGGCGTAGAGGAGCTACCAACTGACCATTGTGAGACACCCGTACCCCGACGCCCCCAAGGTCAACAGTGTGACCTACACTAGTCTACTCGCACCCGCACATAGGTGTGATTCAATCTCCTAGGCAACATGGCCTTGACAACAGTCCATTGGACTTTCACAATGCATGATGTCTCAATGCACATTCATGTATATTAAATAATAATATACTTTTCCATAATCAAACCACAATTTGGCTAAGATAAGCATCAACACATTCTTGGTCCCACTTATGGACCCACAGTAAATATCATTAAATCGTCAAATAAGACATTACACTTTTAGGGTTTATTATGGAATTGAGCCTTAATTCTTATATTCTTCTTATTAAGTTTCTCTCTAGGGAAATTCTCTCGCATTTTCACCTAATCTTCATTACTTTAATTAAACAAGTCCATCACTTAATTTTAAACTTAATTCCCTTAAAATAACTTTAATTTGAGTTATTCAACATCTTACTTACATTCATGTTCTTCCTTTAATTAAAAATTATTCTAAGTTTTTGGATAAAGTATCATTCTTGGTTCTTTCCATTTTATGAATCCTTAATTGATTTTTAATTATCCAATCAACTAAGTTTCACTTTCATTTAGCATTTCTTCGGTCCAAAGAACCACTTTAGGTCATCAAATAGGTTTCTTTCCATCACATTATTAACTACTTAACATTTGATTATTTAAATTCCAAGGTTACATAAAATTACATGATTGGACCCTAAAATGGCCTAGAGGCAGTGAGCCTCCCAAGGGTAAGAACCCTAAGTTTTCCATTACTCTATTACATTTTAGTCACTTGGCTAGTTATGTCTCCAACTTGATTACAAAATTTCAACCATGATCACCCTATTCAAGGGGTGTGGCCGTGAGCCACAATAAGGAGGGCAAGGGACCCTTACTTCCATTTCATGTTTCCAATCCACCAAAATTACTCCAAGGTCATCAATATATACATACATTCAATCAAATAGATCATATAAGGTAAAATCAACACATAGTCATCAAAATCACACATAAAAAAGAATAACCCTAATAAGGGTTTCGCACAACCAAAACACAATCAAGTCTCTCACTATCAATAGAGATTGAAGTGAACCATCTCCCTCTTACCCAAAAGAAATCAAGAAAAGAAATCTTCTTGTTTGCTCCTTGTGAAATTTGGCCAAGCACCTTCAAAACCCTAGCAATCACAATTTCATCAAATCAATATCAAGGCTTGAGAAAAAGAGGACAAATGGTCATGATGATGACCATTAAAATGAAAATGAAGAAGAGAAGATGAGAAATCAAGAATATTACCTGAAAACTTCAAACTTTGAGGCTTGAAGAAGATGATGAAGATGAAAGCTTTTCAAGAAGACTCCAACTAGAAAGATGTTTAGAATGTGATGGAGATTAAGAAAATATGGTTACTTGAAATTTTTGTAATCCATGGAGGTATGGAAGAGGGTGAGGCCATAGAGGAGGAGAAGAGAGAAGGAGGAGAAAACTTGAGAAAAGAAAAGTGTAGAGAGAGAAAGTGATAGTAGAATGAAATGAACTTTTTAGGGTTTGAAATTAGAAATGAAAAGTAATTAAGTGAAAAGCAAATTTTGGCTCCTAATTAGCCTCATGGCCGTGGAGAAGGGGGAGAGAGAGCAGGGAAAATTGCTTCTAGAAACTAGGGTTAAGCTTGTTAGATTCTCAAAAACAAATTTTAGATAAGGTGATTAGGTGATAAGGTGATAAGGATTTTCACTATAAGCTATTACCCAATGGACGATTGTTACAGTTTAGAAAGCCAGTATCTATTGTGTAATAGATAATAGAGCGTTTCGCAGAATATTATTTAACAAAACATACCGTGATTTTATTTATCAGATAAAATCTGAAAATATGTAAATATCGTAAACTGTGTCCGGCCTCGGATTTAGCAAGATCCCCTATTGACGTTTCCACAGCTCAAAGTTTACCAGCCTCGGGAAAAATATTTTATTTTTTCGGCTTTGCTCAGTGCGCACGTAAAATGAGAAATATATTAAAATATTCAACATTTTCAAAAAAATCCACAAAAATTCCCAAAAATCACAAATATTATAAAACGACTATTTATGATGAAATAGACAATTTTTGGGGTGTTACAACTCTCCCCTTCTAAAGAGAAATTTTGTCCGAGAAATTTTCATACTTTAGAATAGTTGTGGGTGTTGCTCCTTCATATTGTCTTCCAACTCCCATGTTACATCTCCGGTCGTTTCGTTCCAGATCACTTTTACTAATGAGATCTCCTTTCCTCTGAGTTGCTTTACTCTCCTATCTTTGATCCTTACAGGAGGTGCCTCACAGGTTAAGTTATCTTTCAATTGTACTATGTCCGGTGCTATGACATGGCTTGGGTCAAGAATATATTTTCGCAATTGTGACGCATGAAAGACATTGTGAAGGTTTGAAAGAAAATGTGGTAAGGCTATCTGGTAAGCTACTGGACCTATCCGGTGAAGAATTTAGTAAGGTCCAAGGAATTTGGGAGTAAGTTTTCTAGACTTCAGAACTTGGCCGACCCTAGTCGTAGGCGTGACTTTCAAGAACACATGCTCGCCTTACTCAAACTCAAGAGACTTTCTTCTTTTGTATGCATTGTTCTTCTGTCGACTCTAAGCCATCCTCATCTTTTCCTGAATCATCTTGACTTTCTCAGTCGTTTGTTGTATAATATCAGGTCCAACAGTAAGGCACTCTCCGTCTTAGTACCAACACAAAGGTGTTCGGCACCGTCATCCATAAAGAGCTTCATAGGATTCCATCCTTATGCTTGAATGAAAACTGTTGTTGTAGGTGAACTCTACCAATGGTAAAACTTCATCCTAACTTCCAGCTTGTTCCAAAGTGCAAGCTCTAAGCAAATCCTCCAATGATTGAATCGTTATTTCCGATTGACGATCAGTTTGTGGATGGTAAGCAGAACTCAGACGTAGCTTCCTTCCCAATGCTCCTTACAAAATTTGCCAAAACTTTGAAGTGAACCTTGGATCTTTATCAGAAATAATACTGGTAGGCACACCATGCAGCCTAACGATCTCACTAATATATAGCTGAGTCAACTTCTCCATGTTGTATCTTATGTTAATTAGTAAGAAATGCGCTGACTTTGTGAGTCGATCGATAATTACCCATATTGAATCATAACCTTTTCTGGTCTTTGGTAATCTAACCACATAGTCCATCATAATACTATCCCACTTCCATTTGGGAATAGCTAAGGGTTACAACAGTCCTAACTATCTTTGATGCTCAACCTTCACTTTCTAACAAACCAGACAAGACAACACATATCTGGCAATATAATTCTTTATTATGTGCCACCAAAATAACTGTTTTAGGTCTTGATACATCTTGGTTATTCCCGGATGCATACTCAACTTGCTCGTGTGAGCGTGTTCCAGAATATACTTTCTAAGCTCTTGATCCCGGGGTATACAAACTCTACCTCAGAACCTTAGGATTCCATCAGTTCCTTCCTCAAATGTTGTCACACCACCTTGCTTCATTAGCTCCCTTTGTTCTTGTAAAATCTCATCAACTTCCTACTTCTCTCGGATGTCTTCCATTAATTAACTTGAAATTGTGACCATGTTCATACAAATCTTCCCCGGTGCTAATTCCACAAAGGACCATACATCTCTGAATTGGTCTATCAAATCCTTTTCCTTGATCATCATAACAGAGATACTGAGCATCTTCCTACTTAAAGCGTCTGCCACAACATTTACCTTTCTAGGGTGATACAGAAGTCAAAAATCATAATCTTTCAGAAATTCCAACCACTTTCGTTGTCTCATATTCAACTCCTTTTGGTCATACAGATACTTCAAGCTCTTGTGGTCGCTAAAGACGTTGAATGTCACCCCATAAAGGAAATGCCTCCATATTGTCAAAGCGAATACAACAGCTACTAACCCCAGGTCGTGTGTTGGGTAGTTCTTCTCATGCACTCGCAACTGTCTCGAAGCGTAAGCCACCACTTTTCCATTTTACATAAGCACACATCCTCATCCTTGGTATGAAGCATTGCAATACACTTCGAAAAATTCACTTAGATCAGGTAGAACTAACACTGGTGAAGTAGTTAGTCATCTTTTCAATTCTTGGAAAATTTCTTCGCAAGCATTAGTCCATTCAAAGGCTTGATTCTTTCTCATGAGCTAAGTGAGAGGTCCTGCTATTTTAGAGAATCCTTCAATGAACCTCCGATAGTATCTAGCCAATCCCACAAAGCTTTGGATTTCTATCACTGTCTTTGCCCGTTCCCGCTGTAGAACTGCTTCCACTTTTGATGGATCCACTATGATCCCTTCCTTTGAGATTACATAGCCTAAAAACTTGACTTTGTCTAGTCAAAATTCACACTTTGACAATTCAGTGTATAGCTTCTTCTCCTTCAGAAATCTGGAGAACTATACTGAGGTGTTCAGCATGCTCCTCCTGATTTTGCGAGTAGATCAGAATGTCATCAATGAAGACAACAACGAATCTATCCAAGTAAGGATGAAAGATTCTGTTCATGTAGTCTATGAATTTGGCAGGTGCATTCGTTACACCAAATGACATCATAAGGTACTCGTAATGACCGTAATGGGTACAAAAAGCCATCTTGGAAATATCCTCCGCCTTTACTCGAATCTAATGGTAGCCCGATCGCAGATCGATCTTAGAGAACACTGCTACTCCTTTCAGTTGATCCATTAAGTCATCTATCCTCGGAAGTGGATACTTATTCTTGATTATGACTTTATTCAGTTGGCGATAGTCCACACACAATCGCGAAATACTATCCTTCTTTCGGACTAGCAACACTGGTGCTCCCCAAGGTAACACACTGGGTCTAACAAACTACTTTTCCAAGAGTTCTTCCAGTTGCTTCTTAAGCTTAACTAACTCTGATGGTGACATTCTATAAGGCGCTATAGATACAGGACCAGATCCAGGTACAAGATCAATAGCGAACTCTATCTCCTGCTCCGGTGGTAAACCAGGTACATTATCAGGAAAGACTTCGAGAAATTCGTCAACCACTGGAATTGCATTCACATCTACCTCGCTTTCGACTTTTAAGGAAAATAATAACATGTATCCCTGAGCTCCTTCTTTCAAGAAAGCTCGAACTTGGTTAGTCATCAAAAATCTAGAAACTCTATCCATAGGGAAAACTATGGTTTTACTAGAACAATCTAACAGGATATAGTTAGAAGACAACTAATCCATCCCTACAATTATGTCTAATTGGGAAAGAGGTAAGCAGATCAAATCAATAGAAAAGATTCGACCTTCAACAATTAAAGGAAAATTCAAACAAACTTTGGTAGTCATAACAGGTTTAGCAGTAGGGGTAGAAACAATCAAGTCAAAAGGTAAGGAAGACACAGGTAAACTAAGTCATCGTACACAGTCATAAGAAATGAAAGAGTAGGTTGCCTCAGAGTCATACAGTATAGTCAAAAGATTACCACCTATGGTACTTTCCCCTTGTATTAGATCTTTGAATTTGGAGGCTTCTACTTCGCTCATAGTGTAGACTCTGCCTCCTGCTTGTGATTTTGCAGCTCGTGCAGCGTTAACCAAAGGCTCTGCCTTAGCCTGGTTACAATCCCTAGAATCGTGTCTGGGTTTTTCACATCAGAAACAGATTATTCCTTTGATGGTGCAATCTCTCATTGCGTGATCCTTCCCATACTTCAAACATTTCAAAGAGAATGTCACATTCTTTTCAATTTGATTTCCGCCAAACCCTCCACTAGAACCTCCACCAGATGTCTATTGTAGACTTCCCGGTGGTCGGGAATAAGGTTTCTTCTGGAAATGGTTTGCATTGTTGCCACCTCCTCTTTGGAACCTAGTAGGTCCAAAGTTACGATTCCTTATGTCCCGCGCTTGATCTAAA
Organism: Ormosia semicastrata; assembly: GCA_029884595.1. Lineage (NCBI taxonomy): Eukaryota > Viridiplantae > Streptophyta > Magnoliopsida > Fabales > Fabaceae > Ormosia > Ormosia semicastrata. The sequence goes on along the minus strand of JAQQTO010000048.1, from coordinate 33,669,408 downwards.
TCTTCTACTCGGTGACACATATCCAGCAGCTTCGAAAACTAGGTGATCTTCAGGGTTATGACAGCCCTTTTTACGTCATGTCTCAAACTTTCTTCAAACTTTCGAAACTTCCACACCTCGTCTGGCTGGTGTTGGAAATAAGTTGAAAATTTGGACAAGCTTTCGAATCTTGTGGCATACTCATTGACCGTCAAGTTCCCTTGTCTCAAGCTAAAGAACTCCATCTCTTTTGCATGTCTTGCGCTTGTTGGGAAATATTTCTCCAAGAATTTATCCTTGAACACCTCCTAAGTGATTACTCATCCTTCAGCTTCTAGTAATCTCTACACTTTGTTCCACCAATCTTTCGCGTTCCCAACCAGCATAAAGTCAGCATAGACTACCTTCTTATCATCGGCACAGTTCATGCCTCTAAAAATTTTCTCCTGCTCCTTGATCTAAAGACTAGCCTTCTCTGGATCAAATTCTCTCCTAAACTAAGGAGGGTTGTTATGATGGAACTTCGCCAAATTTTGAGCATTAGTTGTAGCTTCTAGCTGTTGAGCAGCCCTTTCCTGTTGTTGAGCAGCTCTCTCAGTTTGTTGTGTAATCACCTCTGTCATTCTTTGCATTGCTTCAATTGCTGCAACCATATCTCCATCGTGTGCCATTTCGTTCCTTCAGGGTAGACCAAATAAACACAAGGAAATATTAGATGTATCCTTTTGGAATACCAAACACAGAGAGTCACATAGCACAAACAAGACAGACCTAACCGCAAAGACCCAAAAGAAAACTTAAACCAGGGCTCTGATACCAAACTAGTAAAAAGCCCCTTTTTAAGGAGGGAACGTCACACCATGATCAAGAAACAGAAACAATGTTGAATAAAATAAGACCTGGTTCATTATAGTATAGTTAAACTTGCTTGGTTGTACATATAATTAAAATAGCGAATTCTTTTTTTTGTTATGAATTAATAAAATATAGTGACAAGACGTAATTACAACAAAGAGTAAAATAAAAGTAAAACATACCTTCGAACAACATGCATATATATATAATTATATCAAGCTTGTTTAGTTACATCATCGGATATACAAAAAGACAAAACCCTTACATGCCCCAAAAAGAATTACCCATATACAGCCCACCAAAAAGGTAAAACCTCAGGCCCCAAAAGAATTACAGACAGCCACCAATGGCCATCAACAGCATCAGCCCCTAAAGAGAATGAGAAGGAACCGTAGTTGGGTCCTCCTTAGGGTCTTCCTCATCAGAGGAAACCCTCATCGGAGCCACCGAGTTCCGAGCGGGGGCTTAGGTAGTAGCGAGCAAAGAATCCTCCTGTGGGGAGTAATAACGTTCACCCCACATATCTCGTATAGGCAAATAAAACTCACATATCTCGTATGGGCATATAAAACTTTAAATGTAAACGAACACTACAAGTAAAAATAGGCAGATCATAATGCCCCCAAGCTAGAGACACCATCACATCTTCAAGGTAAATACAGCGATTCGTAGCTAAGTTGATATTCCAGCAGTCTGGACCTCCAAGGAAAGTCAGCCTCACGTAACCCAAAAAGCCTTGCGGACGCGATGCCATGATCAAACAGATACTAGTCAAACTTAGGCCAAAAGCTAGGGAACTCGTGTACTTCCCCTTCCTCACCGATGTCTTCGGAGAAGCATACAAATAAACAGAATAGTAGAAATATAGAAAAGAGGTGAGACATCCTACATTCAGTACCAATTATGACAATAAAGAAACAGAACGGCGTAGGACGCCCGCATAGCAGTACAAGAGTAATAATCAGTATCAAGATGTAAATATTAAACAGCTTAACAATTCCTGGAAGATATGTCATCAATTAAAATAATGGTTCTAATCATCGTATGAATTTAATGCCAAATAATATATTGACTCACTATGCATATGCACATGATATCAAAATCCTACTCCATGAGTTAGACACAACCGTAAGAAAGAATGATCAGGAGACATATCTGTAACTCGACTGCCGAGGCCAACAAGTGCTATAATTTCTCAATTTATCGACATGCACATCATGGCATTGTGCAAGATATTCTCCACTAGATCGCGATATAGGATAGTATCTCGACCCGGATTGTCAGTGCGTTTGCATCGGTCTATCCCATGGCCTAGAGGAGCTACCAACTGACCATTGTGAGACACCCGCACCTCGAAGCCCCAAAGGTCAATAGTGTGACCTACCCTTGTCTACTCACACCCGCACATAGGTTTGTTTCAATCTCTTAGGAAACATGGCCTTGACAACAGTCCATCAGACTTTCACAATGTATGATGTCTCAATGCACATTCATGTATATTCAACAATAATATATTTTTCCATAATCAAGCCACAATTTGGCTAAGATAAGCATCAACACATTCTTGGTCCCACTCATGGACCCACAGTAAATATCATTAAATCCTCAAATAAGACATCACACTTTTAGGGTTCATTATGGAATTGAGCCTTAATTCCTATGTTCTTCTTATTAAGTTTCTCTCTAGGGAAATTCTCTCGCATTTTCACCTAATCTTCATTACTTTAATTAAACAAGTCCATCACTTAATTTTAAACTTAATTCCATTAAAATAACATTAATTTGAGTTATTCAACATCTTACTTACATTCATGTTCTTCCTTTAATTAAGAATTATTCTAAGTTTTTGGATAAAGTCTCATTCTTAGTTTTTTCCATTTTATGAACCCCTAATTGATTTTTAATTATCCAATCAACTAAGTTTCACTTTAATTTAGCATTTCTTAGGTCCAAAGAACCATTTTAGGTCATCAAATAGGTTTCTTTCCATCACATTATTAACTACTTAACACTTGATTATTTAAATTCTAAGGTTACATAAAATTACATGATTGGACCCTAAAATGGCCCTAGAGGCCGTGACCCTCCCAAGGATAAGAACCCTAAGTTTTCCATTACTCTATTACATTTTAGTCATTTGGCGAGTTATGTCTCCAACTTGATTACAAAATTTCAACCATGATCACCCTATTCAAGGGGTGTGGTTGTGAGCCACAATAAGGAGGGCAAGGAACCCTTGCTTCCATTTCATGTTTCCAATCCACCAAAATCACTCCAAGGTCATCAATATATACATACATTCAATCAAATAGATCATATAAGGTAAAATCAACACATAGTCATCAAAATCACACATCAAAAAAAGTAACCCTAACAAGGGTTTCTCACAACCAAAACACAATCAAGTCTCTCTCAACCAATAGAGGTTGAAGTGGACCATCTCCCTCTTACCCAAAAGAAATCAAGAAAAGAAATCTTCTTATTTGCTCCTTGTGAAATTCGGCTAAGCACCTTCAAAACCCTAGAAATCACAACTTCATCAAATCAACACCAAGGCTTGAGAAAAAGAGGACAAATGGTCATGATGATGACCATTAAAGCGAAAATGAAGAAGAAAAGATGAGAAATCAAGAATATTACTTAAAAGCTTCAAACTTTGAGGCTTGAAGAAATGATGAAGATGAAAGCTTTTTAAGAAGACTCTAACTAGAAAGATGTTTATAATGTGATGGAGATTAAGAAAATATGGTTACTTGAAATTTTTGCAATCCATGGAGGTATGGAAGAGGGTAAGGCTGTGGAGGAGGAGAAGAGAGAAGGAGGAGAAAAATTGAGAAAAGAAGAGTGTAGAGAGAGAAAGTGATAGTAGAATGAAATGAACTTTTTAGGGTTTGAAATTAGAAATGAAAAGTAATTAAGTGAAAAGCAAATTTTGGCTCCTAATTAGCCTCATAGCCGTGGAGAAGAGGGAGAGAGAGCAGGGAAAAATGCTTCTAGAAACTAGGGTTAAGCTTGTTAGATTTTCAAAAACAAATTTGGTTAGACATAAAGTAGATTTTCTTTAGATAAGGTGATTAGGTGATAAGGTGATAAGGATTTTTGTAACACCCTAAAAATTCTGACTTTAGGGTAAATGACAATTATGTCCCCAATGTACTGTTTTATGCTTGTCTGTATAAAATGTTATTTTTGTTTTGTTTTTTTAGAGCGAGAAGGAGTTTAGTAAACTCAATTCTGAAAGACACTGTTCTGAATGTTTTAATTTTTAGAATTTAACTGTGTGATAAAATAATTTTTAGTATTATTTTATTACTCAGTATAAAACTTGACAGTGGACCCGATACTATATGTGTGGGACCCACGTATAAATAAAGTAAACAATAAGGAAATTAGGAATTTTGGACCAATAGGAACAAGACACCTAGAAGTCAAATTAATAAAGCTAAGTCAACAAAAATGGCTAAGCTAGTTAGATTAGAACTAGAATATTTAATTTAGTTAGTATAGTTACTTTAAAATCTAACTAAATTAATTACTACAACCTTAGTGTAACTAAATAGTGATAACTAGATAGTAATCTAGTTAGGCCTAACTAACTAGAATCCTAAACTAATTAAGTTAACCTAATGTAACTTGAAGTAACTAATTAATTTAATATGTAACTAAACCTACATTTAAATATATAACTAATTAGTTGGAAGAAACAAATTTAATTGGCTTTTTAAATGGAGAATTCGGCCAAGCTATAAGAGCAACCGAGAAGGCTCTAGATAAATGCTTATTCATGCCATGATTCATCACCCATCAACCAATAAGAAACAAGCTTATCTTGTAAGACCTAATCCTAGCCATTGGACCATTGGATGGCCTAGATTCATTCTTGAATTTTAACACATGCATTAAGACTTTTTCCTACTCACTTCTACGGCTAACACTCCAACATTTAATCAAATAATTCCCTTCCTTCTCTCTTTGTTTCACCGTCCACCATTAGAGCTCCAAAAAAAAAACCCATTCGGTCAAGCTCCAAAGTATATCATCCTTTCACCCAAAATTTTCTTTTTCTTACTTTTCTACTTCAAAACCTTACTACAAGACCATCTCTAGTTGGAAGTTTCTTCCATTTCTTCCATTTTCAAGCTTGAAGATCACTTTGGAGATTCTTCTTCAAAGGTAAAATTTCTTGTTTTTCAATTCTATTTTCATTTCTAAGCTTCTAAGCCATGATTGAACCATGGTATTGTTCCTTTTTCTAGTAATAGTCTTTATAAAATTTTATTTATTTTCCTAGGACTCTAAGGAGGCAAAACCGAAATCACAAGGGAGAGGAAAAGAAGAAATTTTCATTATTTTAGGTAAGAGGAAGACCAAAATTTAATTAAATTAAAGAGTTATTAAGAAATTAAGGTTTGATTGAATTTGTAAAATCCATAAGGATTCCTTTAAGTGTTGATTTTTATAGCTTTTATTAATTGTTTAAGCTTTGATGTATTGTATATATTATACATTGTATATGTTTTACATTGTATGTGTTAGATTAGTGTTAGAAATGCATGAGCATTCCAAAGAGTGCAAACCCTAGGTTCGGTCACATTACTGAATGGGAAGAATTAAAGTATTTTACAATGTTGTTAATGAATACTAAATATATTTAGAAACTAATTTGAGTATTGTTAGTATTTATAAAGAATATATATATACTAATATAAAATATTTTACCGTAATTAGGAAAAATATTTTAAATGGTCTCAGATGATTTAATAATTATTTTTATAGTTTAGAAGTATTTATGTGAGTAAATCTGACGAGAACATGATTTAAAAATTTACATGATTGAGAAAACAGTAAAATGTATTTACGCGATTTGAAAATGTGATGTACATTGTGAAAACGGCAAGATTTTTGAAAACGAAATAAAATTTCTACGCGATTGATGAAAACAGCGAGTTTCCTGTCGGGCCAAAGTGGTGGACCCGGATGTGTGGACTGTACAAGTGCGCCAAGTGGGAGCGTACTGTATTTGAAGATTTTTATCATAGAGGACAATTACGTGATTATTTTGCCATTGAGGGTATTTTTGTAAATAAATTAAGTTGGAGGGTATTTTCAGTAAATAATTAAAGTTTGAAGTGTATTTTTGAAATTATTCAAAGTTTGATGGCATTTTTGTAAATAATAGAAGTTAAGGGCGTTTTTGTAAATAATGAAGATTTAATGGTATTTACGTAAATAATTCGAAAATTTATGGCACTTATATAAATAATTGAAACCGAGGGTATTTTGGTAATTACGCATCTGTTCATGCATTGAGTCATGCCAAATTCGAAATTTGGTGATTTGATTGACGAGATGAATAACATCGTGTTGTCGATGTGATAGGCATAGTGTGTTCATTTTCGATATGAACTTGGAGTTCATAGTGTGCCTTATTCCATATGTGGACGAGGAGGTAGCTCATTCGGGCCGTGGTGCGTGATGACACACTTATGTTCTCGACGAGCACTAACCTTAATCAAGTTTTGAGAGGACTATCGGTACTGTAGTACACAATTGATTGATATGTGTGTATGCAGGTTGTGTGCTATGCCACTATTGTTATATTTATTTTCGTGGGCTATAGACACAAAGTATTGACAGTCAATAGCAATCACAACGATCACTATAGACACAAAGTTTTGACAAAGGCAATAGGCGGTCGGGGTAGCCAAAGCTATAGACACAAAGGGTGGACAGTCTGATAGTTGGATTGGTGAAGCAAGTACTAATAGAAGTCTCATCTCATTCTCTCGATATCTGAGTATGTGTTGTAGCTCCATGGAGTAGGAATGAGTCATTTTATATTTTGTCATATTCATTTTAAATTCATTATATTGTGTGGTGAGTATTTTGAACTGTTATGAGATTTATGTACATTATGGATTTTATTTATGTTAATATTGTATTATTATTTCATATGTGATATTTATTGATTACTTTAAGTTGTCTTACCTCTCTTTTTGGTGTATATATTGTTTGTTTTGTTTGTTGTATGTATATATATATATATATTTAGACTATGAAGAAGGGGTTGAAGAACCAGAGTTGGGCAGTGAGTACATAGTAGAGGAAGAACTACGATCCACAGATTTTCAGTCCGAAGACCCGAAGCCTTAGATCATCTCTAGTGTTAGTACTGATTGGGTGAGATGTCGACACCCGGATTTTTGGGTTTTATCAGTTTGGAATTCCACGGAGGAGCGGACAGTTGGCGCATCTATGGTGAACGTAATGTTGTCACTTATACAGGGATTATTACTATGTCTTTGCGACCAGAGTCTGTATCTGTCCCAGTTTTTGTATCAGATTTCTATGTTCAGTTAGAACTACCATTAGGAGTTCGCCGTCACTGGAACGGTCTATTTCGGACTCCCTATGAGTTTAGTGTTGTGTCTTCTGCTAGAACACCTGCTGTTAGGACCCCTAACTATATTCCGGTCCACAGAGCACCTAGAGTTCCTGCTCACAGGTCTTCTGGGAGGCGTCATGTATTTATGTCATTGGAGGAATCATCTGGGAATGTTTTCCAAGTGACTAAAAATGTATGACGTGCACTTGGGTTTGTTATCCTTTCGATCTTTGGGTTGTAAATATAAACTTTTCATGCTTTCTTTTTCTTTTGGTATGTATTTTTATTTGGATTTGTAAATTATGTGTAAATTATTTGTACAACTTAGGAAAACAAAACTTATGTAAATTTTTGTATATTAGTATCTGATGGATATGTTTATGGATATAATGTATATTGTACAGGGGTGTGCTGATATTATCTATGTATGTGTGTATAAGAATAATTTTTTTTTTAGGGTGAAATATCTTGAGGATACAACTTTTATGTTTTCGAAACAAAGTAAGTGCACAGGTTTTATTACTTATTTATATCAAAACCTTATAATTTAATTATTCTCGTTAATCGTTATTTTATTTTAATAACAAATGTGACACCCCCACAAGAGTGTTACATTAGTTGGTATCAGAGCCCAAGTTAGAGTCTTTTGGGTTTGTGGGTAGGTTTGCCTTATTCGTACTGTGTGAATCTCTGATCTAGAGCCCAAGTTAGAATCCTTAGGAATTGTAGTTTGGTCTGTTTGTGCTTGTATTGTGTGAATTCTCTGTAATTCATTTCCGAAAGGAAGAATCTAACTTTTATGTTTTATGTGATTAAAGAAAGAAAATGTCGGAAGAAGAGGAAGACATGCGGATATTCCTAGAGAAGTGGATCCTATAGTAGCGGCTGCAGAGGCTATGCAGCGGATGGCGGAAGCAATGATTCAGCAGAACCAGAGAGCAGCTCAACAACAAGAAGCTACTGCGGATGCCCTAAATTTATCTGAATTTAGGCGTAGTAACCCGCCACAGTTTAGAGGCGAGCTTAATCCTGAGAAAGCAAATTTATGGATACAGGAGTTGGAAAAGATATTTGAAGGGATGGGATGCCCAGATGACAAAAAGGTAACGTATGCTACTTATATGTTACGAGGAGATGGAGAAAGTTGGTGGAGAGGAACCCGCCGGTTGTTGCAAGCTGAAGGCACTGCAATAACTTGGGAAGTGTTTTCTACTAGGTTTATGGACAAGTATTTTCCTACCAGTGCTCGATATGCCAAGGAAAGAGAATTTCTTGGTCTACGTCAAGGAAATATGACAGTTTCCGAGTATGCATCTAAATTTGAGAGTTTGTCTCAATTCTCAGATTATGCTCAAACCAGGCCAAATGATGAGTGGCGATGTAGGAAGTTTGAAGCAGGATTGCGAGTGGAGTTAAGGCAAGGAGTATTGCCTTTGAGAATGACTCAATTCCATGCTCTGGTAGATATATGTGCACAATGGAGGAATGGAATCGTTAAAGGATCCCAAGACTCGTAATTTTGGACCAATGAGGTTTCGGAGGGAGGTAGCGAGTCATAATAATCGGTTCCAACGTAAGCCATACTCGAGACCACTTTGGGAAACCAATTTCAACGACCACTTAGGTTGGAGGAAGCTCTGCTAGTACTATTCTTAGTCGAAAAGCGGCATTTGTACCAACTTGTTTTAAGTGTGGGAAGAAAGGCCATGTTTCTTCAGTTGTCCAATTAAAGGAACAATTTGTTTTAATTGTCGGCAACCTGGACATTTCTCTAAGGATTGTCCTCGGTTGGAAAGAAACACCGCATTGAAGACATTTCGGGCAAATCGGCCAAGATCCGGAGGACGAGTCTATACTATGACGAGGCGAAGTTTCTCAATCCGATAATCTTATTCAAGGGAAGGAATCATAGGAGGTAAGCTTTTGGTGTCTTGTATAATTCGGTAACGCATTCTTTTATTGCCTATAGTTGTGTTAAGAAGTTGAAACTTTGCATATCTTCTTTGAATTTTCCATTGGTTGTTTCTACCCCAACTACTAAGCCTGTGGTCACATCCAAAATATGTTTGGATTGTCCTGTTGTTGTGAAGGACCGTATGTTTATAGTCAACTTGATTTGTTTACCTCTAGTGGGGATAGATGTGATATTAGGAATGGATTGGTTGTCTTCTAACCATATCGATAGACTATGCAATTAAAGCTATAGTTTTTCCAAAGGAAGAGAACTCTGGATTTTTGACTGCTGTTAAAGCTAAGTCATTGCTGAGAAATGGAGCTCAGGGATTTGTATTATTGTCTTCTCTAAAAGTTGAGAATGAGAAAGATATATGTGCAATTCCGTCGTTAATGAATTTCCTGGAAGTCTTTCCGGATAGCGTGCACAGTTTGCTTGCCGAGAGAGAAATCGAATTTGCTATCGATTTGGTACCAGGAACAGGTCCTATTTCGATTGCACCATATCGAATGTCACCAGCTGAATTGATAGGGTTGAAAAAGCAATTAGAAGAATTATTGGAAAATCAATTTGTGCGACCAAGTGTGTCACCATGGGGAGCACCAGTGCTTCTAGTCAAGAAGAAGGATGGAACTTCTCGACTCTGTGTGGACTATCGTCAGTTGAATAAGGTCACTATAAAGAATAAATATCCACTCCCACGAATTGATGATTTGATGGACCAGTTGAAGGGAGCAGAAGTATTTTCTAAAATAGATCTGAGATCAGGTTACCATCAGATCCGTGTTAAAACGGAGGATGTACCTAAAACAGACCTTCAACTCGTTATGGGCATTATGAATATCGGTTATGCCTTTTGGAGTGACTAATGCTCCTGCTATATTCATGGATTATATGAATAGAATTTTTTCGCCCGTACCTTGATAGATTTGTTGTTGTCTTTATAGATGACATTTTAATCTATTCTCGGTCTAAAGAAGAGCATCCGAACATCTCGGTATAGTTCTTCGAGGTTTTGAAGGACAAGCGGTTGTATGCAAAGTTGGCTAAATGTGAATTTTGGTTGGAAAAAGTGCAATTTTTAGGTCACGTAATTTCTAAGGAAGGAATTGCGGTGGATCCATCCAAGATAGAAACTATTACGCAATGGGAGAGACCTAAAAAACAAAGGTGAAGTTCGAAGTTTTGTTGGATTGGCCGGGTATTATCGAAGATTCATAGAAGGTTTTCCAAGATTCTTTGGACCACTTACACAACTTACCAGGAAGAATCAAGCTTTCGAATGGACGGATGAACGTGAAGCCGGTTTTCAAGAGTTGAAGAAAAAGCTAACAACCTCACCAGTGTTGATCTTACATTCTAGTAGATCTTTTGATGTGTACTGTGACGCTTCATATCAAGGGTTAGGATGCGTACTAATGCAAGATCGGAATGTGGTGGCGTATGCTTCGAGGCAATTAAAGGATCATGAGAGAAATTACCCAACTCATGATTTGGAATTAGCCGCGGTGGTGTTTGCATTAAAGATATGGAGGCATTATTTGTATGGGGCTATATTCAATGTCTTTAGTGATCATAAGAGTTTGAAATACTTGTTTGATCAGAAAGAATTGAATATGAGGCAGAGGCGATGGTTGGAATTTCTCAAAGATTATGATTTTCAACTCCAATATCATCCAGGAAAAGCTAATGTGGTAGCAGATGCCCTGAGTAGAAAAGTACTTAATGTTTCTACTATGATGATAAAGGAAGAGGAATTACTCAATGAGTTCAGAAATTTAGAAGTATCGATGGAATTAGTGCCTGGGAAGATTTGTGTGGGTAGAATGGTAATTTTAAATGACTTGCTTAATATAATTCGAGATAAACGGGAGGAGGATGCGTTTTGCGAGAATGAAAGAGAAGCTGTTAAAGCAAGGTCACAAGGCAACATGGAAGAGGGATCGATGGAATTTTAAGATTTCAAGGAAGAGTTTGTATACCCGACAATGTTGAACTAAAGACGGCGATATTGGATGAAGCTCATACTAGTAATTTAAGTTTGCATCCGGAATGACCAAGATGTATCAAGATTTGAAGAAATTGTTTTGGTGGCCAAGGATGAAAAGAGACGTAGCGAACGTGTGGCATCTTGTTTGGTTTGTCGAGCGAAAGTGGAACATCGAGAGGCCACTGGAATGTTACAACCACTTTCTATTCGAATGGAAATGGGACAATATTTCTATGGATTTTGTTCTTGGACTTGCCAAGAACGAGAAAAGGTCATGACTCAATATGGGTTATTGTTGATAGGCTCACAAAGTCAGCTCATTTCTTGCCTATTAATATTAAGTATTCGTTGGAAAGATTAGCCCAAATCTATATCAATGAGATTGTTAGATTACATGGGGTACCTATTTCCATAATTTCGATAGAGATCCAAGGTTTACATCCGAGGTTTTGGCCAAATCTACGAGAAGCAATGGGAACTAAGCTACATTTGAGCTCTGCTTATCATCCACGGGCCGATGGTCGGGCCGAAAGAACTATACAATCTTTGGAAGATTTGTTGCGTGCTTGTGTGTTGGAGCAACAAGGGAGTTGGGATGAATTTTTATCTTTGATAGAATTCACCTACAATAATAGTTTTCACGCAAGTATAGGGATGGCACCCTATGAAGCATTGTATGGACGACGATGCCGAACACCTTTGTGTTGGTATCAAGATGGTGAAAGTATGACTATTGGGCCAGAATTAGTACAACAGACTACAGAGAAAGTAAAAATGATTCAAGAGAAGATGCGAACTACACAGAGTAGGCAAAGAGTTATGCGAGATAAAAGAAAGGCGACCATTGGAATTTGAAGAAGGCGAGCATGTATTTTTGAGGGTGACTCCTACGACTGGTATTGGAAGAGTTATCAAATCCAAGAAGCTTACACCTAAGTTTATTGGACCTTATCAAATTATCCGTAAAATAGGTCCTGTAGCTTATCAAGTTGCCTTACCGCCGTTTTTGTCTAATCTGCATAATGTGTTTCATGTGTCCCAATTAAAGAAATATATTCCAGATCAGACACATGTGATACAACTGATGAAATACAGATTGAAGGAAAATTTGACGTCTGAAACATTCCCCTGTAAGGATTGAAGACAGAAAAGTGAAGCGACTTCGAGGAAAGATGATTGAAATGGTCAAAGTTATATGGAGCGATGTGGCCGGAGATGCTACATGGGAATTGGAAGATAAAATGAGGGACAGTATCCTCAATTATTTTAAGGTATGACAAATTTCGAGGACGAAATTTTTGTTTGTTGGGGAGAGTTGTAACACCAAAAAATTCGACTTTAGGGTAAATGACAATTATGTCCCCAATGTCTTGTTTATGCTTGTCTGTATAAAATGTTATTTTTGTTTTGTTTTTTTTAGAAGCGAAAGGAGTTTAGTAAACTCAATTCTGAAAGACACTGTTTTGAATGTTTTAATTTTTAGAATTTAACTGTGCGATAAAATAATTTTTAGTATTATTTTATTACTCAGTATAAAACTTGACAGTGGACCCGATACTATATGTGTGAGACCCACGTATAAATAAAGTAAACAATAAGGAAATTAGGAATTTTGGACCAATAGGAACAAGACACCTAGAAGTCAAATTAATAAAGCTAAGTCAACAAAAATGGCTAAGCTAGTTAGATTAGAACTAGAATATTTAATTTAGTTAGTATAGTTACTTTAAAATCTAACTAAATTAATTACTACAACCTTAGTGTAACTAAATAGTGATAACTAGATAGTAATCTAGTTAGGCCTAACTAACTAGAATCCTAAACTAATTAAGTTAACCTAATGTAACTTGAAGTAACTAATTAATTTAATATGTAACTAAACCTACATTTAAATATATAACTAATTAGTTGGAAGAAACAAATTTAATTGGCTTTTTAAATGGAGAATTCGGCCAAGCTATAAGAGCAACCGAGAAGGCTCTAGATAAATGCTTATTCATGCCATGATTCATCACCCATCAACCAATAAGAAACAAGCTTATCTTGTAAGACCTAATCCTAGCCATTGGACCATTGGATGGCCTAGATTCATTCTTGAATTTTAACACATGCATTAAGACTTTTTCCTACTCACTTCTACGGCTAACACTCCAACATTTAATCAAATAATTCCCTTCCTTCTCTCTTTGTTTCACCGTCCACCATTAGAGCTCCAAAAAAAAACCCATTCGGTCAAGCTCCAAAGTATATCATCCTTTCACCCAAAATTTTCTTTTTCTTACTTTTCTACTTCAAAACCTTACTACAAGACCATCTCTAGTTGGAAGTTTCTTCCATTTCTTCCATTTTCAAGCTTGAAGATCACTTTGGAGATTCTTCTTCAAAGGTAAAATTTCTTGTTTTTCAATTCTATTTTCATTTCTAAGCTTCTAAGCCATGATTGAACCATGGTATTGTTCCTTTTCTAGTAATAGTCTTTATAAAATTTTATTTATTTTCCTAGGACTCTAAGGAGGCAAAACCGAAAATCACAAGGGAGAGGAAAAGAAGAAATTTTCATCATTTTAGGTAAGAGGAAGACCAAAATTTAATTAAATTAAAGAGTTATTAAGAAATTAAGGTTTGATTGAATTTGTAAAATCCATAAGGATTCCTTTATGTGTTGATTTTTATAGCTTTTATTAATTGTTTAAGCTTTGATGTATTGTATATATTATACATTGTATATGTTTTACATTGTATGTGTTAGATTAGTGTTAGAAATGCATGAGCATTCCAAAGAGTGCAAACCCTAGGTTCGGTCACATTCTTGAATGGGAAGAATTAAAGTATTTTACAATGTTGTTAATGAATACTAAATATATTTAGAAACTAATTTGAGTATTGTTAGTATTTATAAAGAATATATATATACTAATATAAAATATTTTACCGTAATTAGGAAAAATATTTTAAATGGTCTCAGATGATTTAATAATTATTTTTATAGTTTAGAAGTATTTATGTGAGTAAATCTGACGAGAACATGATTTAAAAATTTACATGATTGAGAAAACAGTAAAATGTATTTACGCGATTTGAAAATGTGATGTACATTGTGAAAACGGCAAGATTTTTGAAAACGAAATAAAATTTCTACGCGATTGATGAAAACAGCGAGTTTCCTGTCGGGCCAAAGTGGTGGACCCGGATGTGTGGACTGTACAAGTGCGCCAAGTGGGAGCGTACTGTATTTGAAGATTTTTGTCATAGAGGACAATTACGTGATTATTTTGCCATTGAGGGTATTTTTGTAAATAAATTAAGTTGGAGGGTATTTTCGTAAATAATTAAAGTTTGAAGTGTATTTTTGAAATTATTCAAAGTTTGATGGCATTTTTGTAAATAATAGAAGTTAAGGGCGTTTTTGTAAATAATGAAGATTTAATGGTATTTCTGTAAATAATTCAGAAATTTATGGCACTTATATAAATAATTGAAACCTGAGGGTATTTTGGTAATTACGCATCTGTTCATGCATTGAGTCATGCCAAATTCGAAATTTGGTGATTTGATTGACGAGATGAATAACATCGTGTTGTCGATGTGATAGGCATAGTGTGTTCATTTTCTCGATATGAACTTGGAGTTCATAGTGTGCCTATTCCATATGTGGACGGAGAGTAGCTCATACGGGCCGTGGTGTGTGATGACACACTTATGTTCTCGACGAGCACTAACCTTAATCAAGTTTTGAGAGGACTATCGATCGCTTTTGTAGTACACAATTGATTGACTGTGTTAATGCGGGTTGTGTGCTATGCCACTATTGTTATATTTATTTTCGTGGGCTATAGACACAAAGTATTGACAAAGTGCAATAGCAATCACAACGATCACTATAGACACAAAGTTTTGACAAAGTAATAGCTGGTCGGGGTAGCCAAAGCTATAGACACAAAGGGTGGACAGAGGCAATTTGGATTGGTCAAGCAAGATTAATAGAAGTCTCATCTCATTCTCTCGATATCTGAGTATGTGTTGTAGCTCCATGGAGTAGGAATGAGTCATTTTATATTTTGTCATATTCATTTTAAATTCATTATATTGTGTGGTGAGTATTTTGAACTGTTATGAGATTTATGTACATTATGGATTTTATTTATGTTAATATTGTGTTATTATTTCATATGTGATATTTATTGATTACTTTAAGTTGTCTTACCTCTCTATTTGGTGTATATATTGTTTGTTTTGTTTGTTGTATGTATATATATATATATATTTAGACTATGAAGAAGGGGTTGAAGAACCAGAGTTGGGCAGTGAGTACATAGCAGAGGAAGAACTACGATCCACAGATTTTCAGTCCGAAGACCCGAAGCCTTAGATCATCTCTAGTGTTAGTACTGATTGGGTGAGATGTCGACACCCGGATTTTTGGGTTTTATCAGTTTGGAATTCCACGGAGGAGCGGACAGTTGGCGCATCTATGGAGAACGTAATGTTGTCGCTTATACAGGGATTATTACTATGTCTTTGCGACCAGAGTCTGTATCTGTCCCAGTTTTTGTATCAGATTTCTATGTTCAGTTAGAACTACCATTAGGAGTTCGCCGTCACTGGAACGGTCTATTTCGGACTCCCTATGAGTTTAGTGTTGTGTCTTCTGCTAGAACACCTGCTGTTAGGACCCCTAACTATATTCCGGTCCACAGAGCACCTAGAGTTCCTGCTCACAGGTCTTCTGGGAGGCGTCATGTATTTATGTCATTGGAGGAATCATCTGGGAATGTTTCTCCAAGTGACTAAAAATGTATGACGTGCACTTGGGTTTGTTATCCTTTCTGATGCTGGGTTGTAAATATAAACTTTTCATGCTTTCTTTTTCTTTTGGTATGTATTTTTATTTGGGTTTGTAAATTATGTGTAAATTATTTGTACAACTTAGGAAAACAAAACTTATGTAAATTTTTGTATATTAGTATCTGATGGATATGTTTATGGATATAATGTATATTGTACGGGGTGTGCTGATATTATCTATGTATGTGTGTATAAGAATAATTTTTTTTTAGGGTGAAATATCTTGAGGATACAACTTTTATGTTTTCGAAACAAAGTAAGTGTACAGGTTTTATTACTTATTTATATCAAAACCTTATAATTTAATTATTCTCGTTAATCATTATTTTATTTTAATAACAAATGTGACACCCCCACAAGAGTGTTACAATTTTCACTACAAGCTATTGCCCAATGAACAATTGTTACATTTTAGAAAGCCAGTATCTATTGTCCAACAGATAATAGAGCGTTCCATAGAATATTATTTAACAGAATGTACTGCGATTTTATTTATTAGATAAAATCTCAAAAAATATAAACCTCGTAAACTGTGTCCGACCTCAGGTTTAGTAAGATCCCCCATCGATGTTTCCACAACTCAAAGTTTACCAGCCTCGGAGAAAATATTTCATTTTCTCGGCTCCGCTTAGTGTGCACGCAAAATGAAGAACATATTAAAATACTCAACGTTTCTGAAAAAGTCCACAAAAATTCCCAAAAATCATAAATATTATAAAATAATTATTTATGATGAAACAAATAATTTTCGGGATGTTACACATAGCAAATGATTTGACTTTTGTTGGGAATGTTTAGATCTCCCTTCTGATCTTTCTTTTGAAGGAAGCCTTTCGTATTCTTTCCTTTCCTTTTCTATATTCGAGCAACTTTTCTTAACAACATAGAAAGTTCTTTATCTTTTAATTTAGAGTAAGCATCATTTTCATCTTTGTCAAAGTCTTCTGATGCTTTTAAGGTTGAGCTTTGAGCAGTATCATTTTGACTAGTCTTTAGAGCAATAGATTTGCCCTTTCTAGGAATGTTCTCATCAGCATCTTGTAGTTCTTATTCATGGGTTTTCAAGGAACCCATCTGCTTGTCAAAACTCAAAATGTTCAAGTCTTTTGCCTCAAGTATAGCAGTTACCTTGGGTAAGCTTCTCAAAACCTTTCTAACCATTTCCTAGTTTGAGTACACCCTACCAAGTACTTTTCGCTAATTTATGATGTGTATATATCTAATGAACATGTCATCAATTTTTTCATGTTCCATCATCTTGAAGAGCTCGTATTGGTGAACCAGTATGCTTATATTGGTTTCCTTGATTTGATTTGTTCCTTTATGTAATAGCTCAAGTCTGTCCCAAATTTGTTTTAGCAGACTCAAAAGCAATGATCTTATCGTATTCACTCTTGTTGAGTGCACATGTCAGGAAATATTTTGCTTTAAAATTAAGTTGACCTTTATTTCTCTTAGCGTTTGTCCATTAGTTTCTTGGAGTGGGCATAGTGGTTCCATCTTTTAGAGTGCGCATTAGAGTAAAATGACCATTCTCAATAATATCCCAAAGATCGAGATGAGTGGATTTGATGAACAACTTCATTCTTTCTCTCCAATAGTGATAGTTTTCTCCTATGAATATAGGTATCCAGTTGATAGATTATCCTTCAACAATGTACATGTTAGGGTTTGCCATTTTCTCCTAAGCATATTTCCTCTTTGCTTGTTAAAGTGCTCAACTCAGAGGCTAAGCTTTGATACCAATTGAAGGTGGCAACAGTACGAAAAGGGGGGTTGAATTATGCTTCAAACTTTTACTACTTTTCTGACAAATCAAAAACTTCTTAAAGGTTTCAACTTGGATAGATACAATGTTAAATTTAGAAACTCAAGAAGATGAGAAGAGATTGCTAAAGATGAATAAAAATAAGTTCAAAACGTAGTTTGTGAACTCTTCTTGAAACTTAGACAATTTAGATATAAGTTCAGAAGATAGGTATTCAAAAACATAATATATCAAAAATTAAAAAGAAAAGTTCAAAAGACAGCCCACAAGAGATTTATACTGGTCCGACCAAACCCATGTACCTACATCCAATCCCAAATCTGAAACTAGGATTTTAAATTCAACCATTCTTTCTTCAGTCATAGTTTCTTCAAGCTAGATTACAAATAGTTTTTCTTCCATACTAGCCTGTCCAAGCTATATTCTCGCAATAACCATTATCGGATCAAGTTATAACAAAAAAAAATAAAGTGTTTAGGTTTCTCTCTACACTCAAAGAGTAAATATAAGCTATAAGTACAAAGATAAATGTCTAGATATAGTCTCTCTAACACTCAAAGAGTGGATTTGAGCATATTCACAATAGAGAAATATAATTTTATAAGTGATTCACATAGGAGAAAGTAAGTTCAGATGCAAGAAGTTGAGTTCAGATGATGATCAAAAGTTTGACAATATAAAAGTATACTTCATCATCTTCTAATTCAAGGTATTTGGTATTTATAGATTTTCAAAATCTACCCGTTGCAGCTTCTATTAGCTCACTATGTGTAACATCCTCTAAAATATGTTAGACTTCTAAATAGTTACATAGGTAGCTTAATACTTATTTAACATGCTTGTTTAATTTTATGACAATCTGAGTTTGTTTAGGCACTTTGCTGCAACCCAGAAGGTGAAAAGTAGCTTAAAATGACCCATATATTAGCATAAATGACTTAGCTAATGGAAATAAATGTTAATAATTTGTTTCTAAGTCACACATGTGTAGACTATGATATGATTAAAATTTGGGAATAATTAGAGTTAGTTTGATATTTTTAAGCATACTGGTTGTATGTTTTAATGTCGGATTGACTAGTCATAGATATGGAAATATATGATTTTGGTAAAAATTATTAGAAGTTAGAAAATTGGATTTGGAGAAATCTAAGTGTTTTTAGCAGATATTGTTGATACAGTGTGATATCAAGAGCCTTAAGCTCTTTCACATTTTGCCTCTTTTGTTGACTTTGTATGTGAGATATTTATCTCATATTTAAAGACTTCTTTTCTCTCAATCTCTCATTCTCTCAACCGTGTAGCAGAAAGCCAAGGAGAAAACTAAAGAGAATAAGAGGAAAACTAAAGGGAAGGCTAAGGTTTGAGATCATCCAAGACTTGAAGCTCCATCTCAGCTGCTAGAGGTAGGGGGTTTGAGTACTTTTTAACTTCTTTTCTCCATTTTCATCATAGATGCATATATGATGCATAAAAGGTCAAATTGTGTTTTAGAGGATTTTGTAGTGTTTTTCTTACTTGAATGTGTGTCAATGGTTGTTTATGACTTGTTCATGTTATAAGTTTGTGTAAGAAGCTTAGAACTTCTAATTTGGACTTTTGATGCATAAAGTGGGAAACTAGGTTTGGATGAGTGATTTTGTTCTTGAATCCAAAGTTAGTGGTTTGAGTAAGTGATTTATGATTCCTATGTGTTAGTGAACTGGTTAGGGACTTAAAATCACCTAGGAACTGTTTTGGAATGGCTGAATTTCGTAAGATGCTCCAATGGAACAGTACACGATGTTGTTTTCTACAGAATTCTGTAACACCCCCTCCGAAGGGTATCACATTTTAGACCAACTCCTTCAATATAAATTACCTAAGTTATAAAATAATAAATATATTATTTAAATACTGATTTCAAAATTTCTTTTTCGCAGAAACATAAACTTATCAGACCAAAGTAATACAAGATCTGAAACTGAGCAAAATACATCTCTTGTATATATCATAAATTAGTAACAACTTCATTACATAAAACTTGCTTACTCAAATTAATATATAAATACAATAGAAAATCTCAACCTGGCCCAAGTCCAAATACTTGAAGAGTAGGGTATTGTACCTGATCTTCTTCCAGATCCTCCTTAGGATCCCTAACAAACAAATTCCCCACAACAAATAACATTCTCAACATTGGCATCATATTGCCAGGCATTAGTGCCTCCTCAAAACTGCGCTTGCACGTAAATAGAGAAACCCATCCTTGTAGCCATTGCAGACCAATTAAAGAAAGTTAATCCAACTCAAATCTAGGCGATCCAACATCATTCTTCTTACGGTCGTTATCAAACATAAACACAAAAACAAAACAAAGAAACAACACAGCAAAGAGGTGAGATCCATTACAACGCGTACCAATATGGCAACAAGGAAACGATAAACATGCCAAAATAGTTCAACATACAGTTCATAAAATAGCATAAGATCAGCAGATATATTCATGATATTTAATAAATAAAGAACCCAATAAATATCACAATGATATTATATCACCACAACATAAATGCTGACTATGTATATTCAATCAAATCAAACCACATCTGACTCATTCATCAATCTAATGTGTACAAACCACATCTGACTCATTCGTCTATCTGATGTGTACAAACCACATCTGACTCTTTCATCAATCTGATGTGCACAAACCACATCTGACTCTTTTGTCAATCTGATGTATACAAACCACATCTGACTCTTTTGTCAATCTGATGTGTACAAACCACATCTGTCTCTTTTGTCAATCTGATATGCACAAACCACATCTGACTCTTTCATCAATCTGATGTGTACAAACCATATCTGACTCTTTCCTCAATCTGATGTGCACAAATCGCCGTTGAACTGTTCTCAATGATATTAAAGCAACTGTTCACACAATTGTCTATTACCATTAGTATCAATGATACTATATAACCGCCCATACAACTACATAATACCAATGATCCACTCGAGTCTAGAACTTCGGTGTAACAAAACTCGTTGTTCCACTCAATCGTGTAGCGATATTATTACATTTTCACAATCACAGAAAACTTCTATTACATTTTCAAATCACATAATAAATTTTCAATGTTTTCTCAATTGCGTAAATAAAAATCACTGTTTTTAAATAGCGTAAGAGTTTTTATCCGTATTTTCAATCGCGTAAAATATTTTAATCATATTCTAAGCTTAAATTAGGGCTTTTCTTATTTAATATCAAAATTGGACTTTAGTTCCAATATTTCCTTAATAAATTATCTTTAAATAATATTTCTAACATATTTTCATTAAAATGGTATTTTCTACTATTTTCCATAAAACTACCTTTATTTGGTTAACTTGAGATATTACAGCTCAAATTTTTCTAACGCATTTCAAAACCCAAAGGGTGAGCTATACGTCAGTAAATTTCAAGTTTTAACATTTATCTTACATAATAATATAATTACACTAATTCAATTCTAAAAATTAGTTTACTTCCATTGTAGGTCTAAAAACCCATCAAATTAATTTCTTATCAATTAAATACCTAAGTCTACACTTAGAAAAATAATTTTGAATTTAGGATATCAAAAATAATTGGTTGGCCGAAATTCACATTTTGTTTCCTTAAATCATAACTAATTATTTTCCATCACCTCATTTCTTATAAAAAAAATCTTAAATCCAATTACTTGTTATCTAATCATCTAAAATCCATACTTAGTAAAATAATTCAAGTGATTAGTCCCAAAATTTTCATGAAGGCTGTGAGCCTCTTGGTTCATTGTAACCAAAATAATTTTTCTTTCCACATGGTTCTTGTCAAATCCAACATATCATTCATGATATTTCTACTATCACATGTTCATGCGTACTATCAAAGAAATAAAAATCATATTAAGCATCTAATCATAATTTAACCAAAATCATATCATCTCATATAATTATTCAAGAAATCAAATCATGCATAATTAATAAACAACAAAATCACATATAATAGAACATAGAACACATAAGCACACACAATCATATAAACATACATAATCGAGTGAATAAATCCTCACATGGATTTTCCACTCACCAACACAAACAAATCCATTCCCTCACCACCACATATGATCGATGAGGTTAATCTCCCTCTTACCTGGTTGATGTCCTCCTAGCTCCTCGAAGGACTCATTTTGTGTCGAACTTTCACCACCCAAAAGATCTTGAAACCTTAAAACTTAAATTCAAGATTCAAGCTTGAAGATGATGGAATTTGATCTTGATTACAACATGAAAGTTACTTAGATTGATGAAAGGTGTAACGTCTCGGGACTGCCTGCAAGATTGATAAGTGTTTCCACAAACCAACACAGGTCTTTGCAGTGTGCTTTGTCCTCACTCACATGCATCCTAGGAAACTTCTCAAGAGGTCACCCATCCCACAATTGCTCCAAGTCAAGCACGCTTAACCATGGAGTTCTTATGTTCTAGGCTCCCGAAAAGAAGTTGCAACTTATTGATATGGCTATGCCAAATCAATTCCTTTAAGCCATCCTTAACTATGCAGTGCCATACCTGCACAGTCTCTGAATCCCTCTCATTCCAGTGCGTATTTAGTTCATTCATGCCACCCTTCGCCTAGAAGGCTTCCAGAAGCCACTCCTTGTTCGTGCTTCATTGCACCGGTGATCACTTCCTGCCCTCGTCTGCCCCAGGACACACATGCCCACCAACTTCCGCTTGGTTCATCCCCGAACCACACCGTACTAGGAGAGGTCCCATCTCTGATACCATTTGTAACGCCCCGGGACTGCTTGTAGGATTGACGAGTGTTTTCACAATCCGACACAGGTCTTTTTAGCGTGCTTTGTCCTCACTCACATGCATTCTAGGAAACTTCCCAAGAGGTCATCCATCCCATAATTGCTCCAGGTCAAGCACGCTTAACCATGGAGTTCTTATGTTCTAGGCTCCCGAAAAGAAGTTACAACTTGTTGATATGGCTACGCCAAATCAATTCCTTTAAGTCATCCTTAACTATGCAGTCCCATACCTGCACAGTCTTTGAATCCCTCTCATTCTGGTGCGTATTCAGTTCATTCATGCCACTCTTCGTCTAGAAGCCTGCCAGAAGCCACTTCTTGTCTGTGCTTCATTGTACCGGCGATCACTTCCCGCCCTCGTCGGCCCCGGGACACACATGACTAATGTAACACCCCCTCCGAAAGGCATCACATTCATACTAACTCCATTTAATTAATTAATTTCCCAAGTCATAAAATATTTAATCTTATTTAAATACGGGTTTCAAAATTTCTTTCTTGCGAAAAACATCAATTAATTAAGTTAAAGTAACTCAAAATGTAATAACTGAATAACATACTTTTCATATAAATAGAGTTTACAACAACTATACATTCATTATCTTTATATACCCAAAAATGTAACACCTAAGACATAAGCCCTTGTCAGAAGACAAATTCCCTAGTCGGGAATGTCTCGACAGATAGAAATTTGACCCAAAGATATATCGAAGTTCTCTCTAGGAGTATAGTAAAATTCATTCCACAACTCCCTAATAGGTAAAATAACCTCTACATAAGCAACCATATAAAATAAAGTAACGATCCCATGGTGAGTCCTACTTACTGATAGAGTAATGTCACCACAATACTCTATGTGCCTTGTGTCCCAATGGACACGCCAAGCAGCAACGCCTTCAAGAAACTGTAGCCTAAAGAAATCTAGTTGATCCCTCATTATCGCCATTATAGTCTTCACAAACGTAGACATAAAATAGAAATAGACAGAATTAAACAGCAAAGAGGTGAGATCCCCTACATCGCATAACAATATGGCAGCAAAGAAATGATACGAACAATAATGTCATTCCATACATACAATCCATAGATTTATATATAATTAATAGATATATTCATGACATTTAATAAATAAAAAATCTAATAAATTTGTAACACAATATCAGGCATAATGATAATACCACAATCATATTATATTACAACAGCGTAAATGCTGACTATGCATATGCTCAATGCAACTAGTTCCTACTCCATGGAGTTTACTCAAATTCAGAGATGAACGCCCAGAAGATCTGTCCCCCCTAAAAAGATAGTCTATGCTAGATAATGAAAAGCAATAGTGTTTGTCGAGATGTCAGTGTGTTGTAATCAGTGTTCATGGCCAGGGGTATATATATAGATATGACTCAATGTCAATAAGTGAATCACCGCGCCCTGATGTCCCCAAGATCCCTCCCACTATCCTGTAAGTTCTTGTTCATTCCTTAGACATAAAATGCCACAACAAATCAAGCGAATATGCTTTTCTATGCATGATACATGATTCAAACATATACTGTCATTAATCACACAGTATTTCTTATTCACATGCCGTCACATGGTGGTATCACAGTATAATGCTCAAAATCATCTTTAATCGAAACAAAGTACCGTTGTACTGTTCCCAATGATATTAACGCAACCGCCCATACAATTGTCTAATACCATTAGTATCTATGATATTATGTAACCGCCAATACAATTACATAATACTAAAGATCCACTCGGGTCCAATGTGTTTGGATGCTTACCTTTGAAGACTTGTTTTGATGATAACAAACGAGAAGAATAAATGAAGATGATATATAGACCAAGTCCGAGTTTATATTTGTTTAGCATTAGGACTTAGGATCTATTGTACGGAGCTCACATTGATATCTCCTTGTTTTTGAAAGAAAAGATAAAAATTGTTTTTAAACTCAGTATCCTTGAAAACATCTTTTTGAAACTCTTTTTGAACTGAGTTATTCGAATAAAGCTTTGCTTATTCGAATAACCATCCTCACGTGGTTTGTTTTCTAAAAGATGTTATTCAAATAACTACCCCGTTATTCGAATAACTAAGGTTTTCAAAAATCTATTTTGTAAGAGGCTATTCGAATAAAGCTTCCCTTATTCGAATAAATGAAGTTTTTCAGAACTAAGCTTTGAGTGAGTTATTCGAATAAGTCATACGTTATTCGAATAAGACCTTTCTTTCTGAACTTCTTTTAAATACATTATTCGAATAGATAAGTCTTTATTCGAATAAACGTTCATTTTCACAACTCTGGTTTTAACAGAGTTATTCGAATAACAGGTTGGTTATTCGAATAACCCATCTCAAATGAGTTTTTCAGAAACAGTGTTATTCGAATAAGCCTTTGCTTTATTCGAATAAACACGAAACTTGTGTTTATGTAAATGGAAACAAACAAGAATTTTAATTAGTATTAAATGTTATTAATTATACCCAATGGCTAATTAACCTAGTTTTCCATATAAATAGCAAGCCTGGGTCACGTTTTTCATTGCCCATAATTCTGAACTATTTTCTGATTACTCTGTTTTTGTGAAAACTATTTTCTACGCTCTTCTTGTTTAAAAACTTTGAGATATTTTCTGTGAGAGCTCTATTAGCACTTCAATTTGTATTACTTACTCTGAGTGAGAGTTTCTCTTCATCTCTATTTTCTGATATTCTGTATCGAGGGTGAGGTATCCCTCAAGGTTTGTATAAGGGTGAGGTATCCTCAAGTGAGACTTTAGCACAAGGGTAGAGTGTCCCTGTGTGTGAAAAGTGCTCTATTTTGTAACGGTAGCAAGCACCTTATTGAAGCTTGTATACTTAGTGAAAAATCTCGGCTTTCGAGGACTGGACGTAGACCTCAAGTAGATTAGTGGTCGAACCAGGATAAATACTGTGCCTGCTTCTCTTTTCCTTAATCTCTTTATTTTATGCAATTTATTTTATTGCACATTTATTTTTCGCTGTTCTTTATTGTTTCTTTTCTTCTTCTCATTCCTTCTCGTGCGTTTATTTATTAAGCTTTTGATATTCGTGTTAATTAAAAAGAGGTTTTGCAAAAAGTTTTAATACTCAATTCACCCCCCCTCTTGAGTACTGGAAGCCACTTGGTAACAAGTGGTATCAGAGCTAGACTCTTGTATAAAGAGCTTAGCAGCTTCAAGAGTATATGGCTTCTTCAAATGGTTTTTCAGAAGGATCCTCCATAAACCGACCACCCTTTTTCAATGGGATTGGTTACGCATATTGGAAGGAAAGAATGAAAAATCTTCATCGAAGCTATTGATCTAGATGTTTGGGATGCTGTCGAAAACGGCACTTTTATACCCACACATGAGGTTGATGGTGTAAGGACCGAAACACCACGAAATAAATGGTCTGATGAAGACAAAAGAAAAGTTCAATTTAATTTAAAAGCCAAAAATATTATTACTACTTCTTTTGCATATGATGAGTTTTTTAGAATTTCAAATTGTAAAACTGTTAAAGAAATGTGGGATACTTTGCAAGTTACCCATGAGGGTACTAGTGAAGTTAAGAGATCAAGAATAAATTCTCTAACTCGTGAATATGAATTATTCAGAATGAACCAAGGAGAAAGCATTCAGGAAATGCAAAAGAGGTTCACCCACATAGTTAATCATCTTGCATCATTAGGCAAAAGCTTTTCTAATGAAGATTTGATTAATAAAGTTTTGAGATGTCTTAGCAGGATTTGGCAACCCAAAGTGACAGCAATATCCGAATCGAGGGATCTATCCACAATGACTTTAGCTACCCTCTTTGGAAAATTTCATGAGCACGAGTTGGAGTTAAGCAGATTAAGCCAAAGCGAAGAGAACGATAAAAAGAAAAAGGGGATAGCGCTCAAAGCCACTTCATCAACATTCGACAATGATGATGAAGAGAATGAAGAAAGTTCAGAGAACAAAGAGGTAAGTGAAGAAAATCTGAGTTTGTTGGTTAAAAGGTTTGGCAAATTTCTCAGGAAAAAGGGAACACAAAGAAGACCTCCCTTCCCTCCGAAAATGACTCACTTCAAAGGCAAAGGAACTTCATCGACCCCAACTTGCTATGAATGTGGCAAACCTGGTCACATAAAAATGGAGTGTCCTGTTTATCAAAAGAAGAAGAAGAAGTTTGAAAGGAAATCCTTCAAAGAAAGAAAAGGAAGAAAAGCCTACATAGCGTGGGATGAAAACGACATAGACTCAACTGACAGCTCAGATAGCGAAGAGACTCAACTTTGTCTCATGGCAAAAGGAGATGAAGAAGAAAGCGAAAACGAGGTAAGTTCTAATACTTTATTGCCCTCTTATGATGAGTTACAAGATGCTTTTGAGGAACTACATGAAGAATCTTTAAAACTTACAAAAAATTATTTCTTCATCTAAGAAAATAATTTCTTCTTTAGAAAATCAAATTATTGCTTTAAATAAAGAAATAGAAGAATTGAAAATTGAAAACGAAACTTTAGGAATCATTGATGCATGCACAAATCATTCTTCACATGCTTCTACTTCGCCATTTTGTTCTTCATGTCATACACTTGAAAAAGAAAATGAAGATCTAAAGAACACTCTTTCCAAATTCACCTTTGGAAGGGATAACTTAAATATCTTATTAGGAAGACAAAGAGTGATTTTTCAAAAAGCCGGAATAGGTTATAACCCGAAAAATCAATAAAAACTCTATAATAATTTCTTTGTGCATTCTAATGTTTCAAGTAGTCCTTTTATTAAATGTTTTTACTGTGGAAGAAAAGGACATAGTGCTTCAACATGTAATGCAAGGAAAAATATAAATACAAAAGTTAGAACGAAAATGGTTTGGATTCCCAAGGGTACTATACCCAAAACTGACACACAAGGACCCAAGAAAGTTTGGGTACCAAAAGTTAAAAACTAAATTTGTGTTGTAGGTGTGCTTGAAAGCCAGGAGTTCAAATTGGTATTTTGATAGCGGCTGCTCCAAGCACATGACCAGGGACGACTCTAAATTCACCATGCTCATTCCCAAGAATCATGGACACGTCACTTATGGCGATAACAACAAGGGTAAAATTCTTGGAATTGGTAAAGTCGGTAAGAACCCAAACTCCTCTATTGAAAATGTGCTGCTTGTTGAGGGTTTGAAACATAACTTGCTTAGTATTAGCCAATTATGTGATAAAGGAAATAAAGTCATATTTGATTCAAACTGTTGCATAATTGAAGATAAAAATGACAAGCATGTTAAATTCATTGGTCATAGAGTAAACAACATCTATATGATTAGTCTTGATGATATATCTTCAAATGATGCGAAATGCCTTTTGAGTAAGAATGATGATTCATGGCTATGGCATAGGAGAATTGCACACATTCACATGGATCACTTAAAGAAGTTGGTCTCTAAAGAGCTAGTAATTGGACTACCCAAGCTTAATTTTATAAAAGATAAATTATGTGATGCATGTCAAAAGGGTAAACAAATAAAGGTCTCTTTTAAAGCAAAAAATATAGTTTCAACTTCTAGACCTTTACAACTTTTGCACATGGATCTGTTTGGACCTTCTAGAACTATGAGCTTTGGTGGGAATTACTATGCTTTAGTGATTGTGGATGATTTTTCTAGGTTTACATGGACTTTATTTCTTGCAAATAAAAAATAATGCATTTCTAGCTTTTAAAAGACTTGCCAAAATTATTCAAAATGAAAAAGGTTTTCAAATCTCTTCTATAAGAAGTGATCACGGTGGGGAATTTGAAAATAATGTTTCTAAAAATTACTGTGATGAACATGGCATTAATCATAATTTCTCTGCCCCTAGAACTCTGTAACAAAACGGAATTGTAGAAAGGAAAAATCGTTCTTTAGAAGAAATGGCGAGAACTATGCTTAATGAGGCTGCTCTTCCTAAGTACTTTTGGGCGGATGTTGTAAGTACAGCTTGTTATGTAATGAACTGGGCTCTTATAAGGCCTATTTTAAAGAAAACCCCATATGAGTTGTATAAGGGAAGAAAGCCAAATGTCTCACACTTTCATGTTTTTGGTTGCAAATGTTTTGTTTTAAACAATGGAAAAGATAATTTAGGCAAGTTTGATGCTAAGTCTGATGAAGGTATATTTCTTGGCTACTCAAATCATAGTAAAGCTTTTCGCATTTACAATAAAATAACTATGACTATTGAAGAATCTATACATGTTGCATTTGATGAAACTGACCAAAGTGGATCGAGAAAGGATCTTGTTGTTGATGATGTTGCAGAAATCTTGGTGGAAACATATTTTGACAGTAAAGAAAAGGAAATCAAGGAGAAAGAGGATGAACAAAGACAAGAAGATTCGCAAGCTTTGGAACTTCCCAAAGAATGGCAAACTTCAAAATATCACTCCCTTTATCAAATTATCGGTGATGTATCTAAAGGTGTAAGTACTCGTAACTCCCTTAGAAATACTTATAATCATATAGCATTTGTTTCTCAAATTGAACCTAAGGATTTAATTGAAGCTTTTGATGATGAACATTGGATCTTAGATATGCATGAGGAATTAAATCAGTTTGAAAGAAATCAAGTTTGGGAATTAGTTGCTAGACCTAATAATCACCCTATAATTGGAACTAAATGGGTTTTTAGAAACAAACTTGATGAAAATGGGTTAATAACTAAAAACAAAGCTAGATTGGTTACTAAAGGATATAATCAAGAAGAAGGAATAGATTATGAAGAAACCTATGCACCTGTAGCTAGATTAGAAGCTATTAGAATGTTACTTGCTTATGCTTGCATCATGGATTTCAAATTATATCAAATGGATGTCAAGAGTGCTTTTCTAAATGGTTTTATTCAAGAGGAGGTATATTTTGAACAACCTCAAGGTTTTGAAAATCATGAACTGCCCAACCATGTTTTTAAACTTAAAAAGGCCTTATATGGTTTAAAGCAAGCTCCTAGAGCTTGGTATGAAAGGTTGAGTAAGTTTCTTTTGGAAAATGGTTTTTCAAGAGGAAAAGTCGATACTACTCTTTTTATTAAAAATAAAAAGCATGACATTCTTCTTGTGCAAGTATATATGGATGATATTATCTTCGGTGCTACTAATGAATCTCTTTGCACAGATTTTGCTAAGTCAATGCAGAATGAATTTGAAATGTCAATGATGGGAGAATTGAATTTCTTCCTCGGACTTCAAATCAAACAAACGAACGAAGGAACCTTCATAAATCAAACAAAATACTGCAAGGAATTGCTCAAGAGATTCGAAATGGAAAATGCTAAACACATGGCAACTCTGATGGGCACGTCTTGCTACTTGGACAAAGATGAAGGAGGTAAATCAGTAGAAATAACGAAATATAGAGGTATGATAGGATCTCTCCTTTATCTTACTGCTGGTAGGCCAGATATTATGTTTAGTGTATGCATGTGTACTAGATATCAGGCAAATCCTAAGGAATCTCACTTAAGTGTTGTAAAACGTATAATGAAATACCTAGTAGGCACTTCACAAATAGGCTTGTGGTACCCTAAGGGTGCCTCTTGTAGCCTAATAGGCTATTCTGACTCTAATTTTGCTGGGTGCAAATTGGACAGAAAAAGTACTAGTGGGATATACCACTTGCTTAGTAGTTCTTTAGTTTCTTGGCATAGTAAGAAACAAAATAGTGTGACTTTGTCTACCGCTGAGGCTGAATATGTTGCAGCCGGGAGTTGTTGCTCTCAAATCCTTTGGATGAAGCAACAGCTCTTAGACTACGGTCTTCAGCTTGATCACATCCCGATAAGATGTGATAACACTAGTGCAATAAATATCTCTAAGAATCCCATACTGCATTCTAGAACAAAGCATATAGAGATAAGACATCACTTTATCAGAGATCATGTACAAAAAGGGGACTGCATTCTTGAGTTTGTTGAAACATCTAAGTAACTTGCAGATATCTTTACTAAACCCTTAGCAAAAGAAGCTTTCTTTTATATTAGAAGAGAATTAGGCATAATTGATCAATCAAATATTTGAATTGCTTATTTGCTTATCTATTGCTGATCATTATCATGTTTATATGCCTTTAATTTCATATACGTATATGCTTCTGTGTTAGTTATATTCGAATAGGCAAGGCCTTATTCGAATAAACTCCTTCACTGATAGTTAAATTGTGTGTTGAACATCAGCCTTATTCGAATAGAATTCAGTTTATTCGAATAAACTGATACCTTTGCTTAACCCTGTGTGTTTTTCATCTCTGCTTATTCAAATAACACATTCCCTATTCGAATAACCAGAAGCCTTCGTTTATCAGTGTTTCTTTCTGCCCTCTGCTTATTCGAATAAGCACTTTTTATTCGAATAACCAGTGACCTTCTTTATCAGGTTTTGGTCTTAATCTCTGTCTATTCGAATAGACCTCAGGTTATTCGAATAACCTGAACCTGTTTCTCTCAGTGTTGACTAATTGGCCTCAGTCTATTCGAATAACGCCCATAGTTATTCGAATAAACATTTTCAGCTAAGCCAAAATGCTTGGCTTTCCCAGTTGTTTTATTCGAATAGAACTATTCTTATTCGAATAAACCCTAGCTACCACACCTCTTTAGTTTCCTGCGCGCCTGTCTGTTCAGCTTTCCTGCAAGGTTTATTCGAATAAACCTCAAGTTTATTCGAATAAACACGGGGTTATTTAAATAAACCCTATGTGCCCAAAACGTTTTCACTCTCAATCTTCTCTGCTCCTCACTCTTTCCTCTCAAACCTTTCACTCTCTGCGTTTCCTCCATAGCTTCCTCCTCTAGCAAACGTCCTCGCATGAAGAATACTCCAGGCACCAACCCTCTTGATCTGAGAAGGCTCTCCTTCAACGAAGAGCATCGTGCACGCTTCATCTCGCACTTCTGGGAGCGAAACTTGGTTCAACCCAAGTACCTGGATCTTTCTTTCTTCTAGCAGCACCACGGCTTCGACTTCCTGACTCTGTTGCAAAACCAGGGAGTTCTTCAGCTCTGCTCTCACCGGGCCACCATCTATCCAGCCTTGGTGAAGATGTTCTTCTGCAATCTAGCTTTCTATGGTTAGAATCTTCTCTCTGAGGTATGTGATCAGAACATCGTGATCACACCACTGGACTGGTCAACTTTGTTCGGGCTGCAGTTCTTCGGCGCCCTTGTTGAAGAGGATGACACGCCCTTCCTTGAAGACTTCAACAAACTTCAAGCAGTTGAGGACCTGCTGAAACCTGGTACTGCCCTGCCTGATAAGGGTCTCAAGGGTGGAATGCTGAAGAGCCAAGATAGGCTTCTGCATTACGCCTATGCTCACATCCTGGCTCCTCGCGGTGGAAACTACGCCTACCTCAGCGAGGAAGATGTCTTCATGTTGTGGTTCCTGAAGAATGGCCATCAAGTCAACTAGCCTGTGTTCATCATGAGGCACATGATGAGGGCCAAGGGCAAGTAGAAATCTGACTTGCCTTATGGCATTCTTGTCACAACCTTGCTGAGCAAGTATCCTCAGGTCTTGGAGACTGAGCGAGCTATTGCTATGACACACCACAACGTCTTTGGAGCTCACACCTTACGGAAGATGAAGATGATCCAAACTGATGAAGGCTGGGTGTATCCAGATGAGGTTGCTGAGGACGAGCTTGACCCTGCTGATGCTCCTGCTGATGCCCATGCTGCTCCTGCTGACGTACCTGCTGCTGCTCCTGCCGACGTACCTGCTGCTGCTCCTGCTCCTGTCACTCTGGAACAGATCATGGCCACCTTGCAAGACAACAGAGCGTACATGGAACATACCTTCTCTATTCTGTTTGACAGAATAGAAGGCGTTGAACGTGAGGTTGCGGCACTTCGATCTGCTTCACCTGCTCCTGCACCAGCTTCTTCACCACCACCTCCGGATGCTTACTTTTAGTTTTCTTTTGTTCTTAGGCTGTTTGTCTTTGGCTTTATGTTGTTTTATTTTCTGGCTTGTGTATTTGACTCTTTATATTAATGAATAAATAATGTTTCCTGTTGATCCTTTGATATGAGTATGTCTCCTGTTATGCACTTTGATATCTTATGAGACTTACCCCACCTTTTTGCTAATGACAAAAGGGGGAGAAATATTTGATCATTTCATTTGACTTTAATTGAGAAACGACAGGTAATTTTAAATAGGATTGGATTCAAATTGAAAGGGAGAGCTGCGCACATATCTGATATACATACATTACCTCTTATAATTAAAGAGGGGGAGTAAGCTTTTTTTACCTTTTGTGAATTTCAATTATATGCACTAACGCTTTTCTCATTGATAGTCTTATTGATAGTTTGTCATCATCAAAAAGGGGGAGAATGTGTTTGGATGCTTACCTTTGAAGACTTGTTTTGATGATAACAAACGGGAAGAATAAATGAAGATGATATATAGACCAAGTCCGAGTTTATATTTATTTAGCATTAGGACTTAGGATCTATTGTACGGAGCTCACATTGATATCTCTTTGTTTTTGAAAGAAAAGAGAAAAATTGTTTTTAAACTTAGTATCCTTGAAAACATCTTTTTGAAACTCTTTTTGAACTGAGTTATTCGAATAAAGCTTTACTTATTCGAATAACCATCCTCACGTGGTTTGTTTTCTAAAAGATGTTATTTGAATAACTACCCCGTTATTCGAATAACTAAGGTTTTCAGAAATCTATTTTGTAAGAGGCTATTCGAATAAAGCTTCCCTTATTCGAATAAATGAAGTTTTTCAGAACTAAGCTTTGAGTGAGTTATTCGAATAAGTCATACGTTATTCGAATAAAACCTTTCTTTCTGAACTTCTTTTAAATATGTTATTCGAATAGATAAGTCTTTATTCGAATAAACGTTCGTTTTCACAACTCTGGTTTTAACAGAGTTATTCGAATAACAGGTTGGTTATTCGAATAACCCATCTCAAATGAGTTTTTCAGAAACAGTGTTATTCGAATAAGCCTTTGCTCTATTCGAATAAACACGAAACTTGTGTTTACGTAAATGGAAACAGACAAGAATTTTAATTAGTATTAAATGTTATTAATTATACCCAACAACTAATTAACCTAGTTTTCCCTATAAATAGCAAGCCTGGGTCACGTTTTTCATTGCCCATAATTCTGAACTATTTTCTGATTACTCTGTTTTTGTGAAAACTATTTTCTACGCTCTTATTGTTTAAAAACTTTGAGATATTTTCTGTGAGAGCTCTATTAGCACTTCAATTTGTATTACTTACTCTGAGTGAGAGTTTCTCTTCATCTCTATTTTCTGATATTCTGTATCGAGGGTGAGGTGTTTGTATAAGGGTGAGGTATCCCTGCAGGCTGAGACTTTAGCACAAGGTAGAGTGTCCCTGTGTGTGAAAAGTGCTCTATTTTGTAACGGTAGCAAGCACCTATTGAAGCTTGTATACTTAGTGAAAAATCTCGACTTTCGAGGACTGGACGTAGACCACAAATGGGTTAGTGGTCGAACCAGGATAAATACTGTGCCTGCTTCTCTTTTCCCTAATCTCTTTATTTTATGTAATTTATTTTATTGCACATTTATTTTTCACTGTTCTTTATTGTTTTTTTTCTTCTTCTCATTCCTTCTGTGCGTTTATTTATTAAGCTTTTGATATTCGTGTTAATTAAAAAGAGTTTTGCGAAAAAGTTTTAATACTCAATTCACCTCCCTCTTGAGTACTGGAAGCCACTTGATAACATCCAATACTTCAGTTTCACAAATTATTTGGTTCAATACGTTGGCCCTTCAGCAAAACTCGCTGTTCCTCTCAATCGTGTAGCAATATTATCGCGTTTTCACAATTGCGTAACATTTCTGTTACATTTTCAAATCACGTAAAAGATTTTTCAATGTTTTCTCAATCGCGTAAAGATTTTAAAACATTTTCACAATCGCGTTGCTAAAATTTACTATTTTTAAATTGCGTAAGAGTTTTTCTACGTATTTTCAATTACATAAAGTATTTCTAACATTTTAAGTCCAAAATAAGATTTTTCTCATTTAATACAAAAAATTGACTTTATTATTATTATTTGCATAATAGTCTTTCTATAAAATAATATTTACCTAATAATCCTTCTTTAAATAATATTTCTAAAATAGTCCATTTTTGAAGAATATTTTCAATATAGTCCCCTTTAAAGAATATTTTCAATATAGTTCCTCTAAAAATCAATATTTCTATTGTTTCCCAAAAAATTATATTTCTTTAATTTACTTAGGATATTACAACTCAAAATTTTCTAACGCGCTTCAAAACCCATAAGGTGAGCTATAAATCAGTAAATTTCAAATATCAATATTTTTTTTTTGCTGTATAGCTTAATTATGCCAATTTAATTCTAAAAAGTATATTACTCTAGTTTTAAATTCAAAGTCTAGTAAAAAATCAATTTCTTACCATATAAAACACCTAAATCTACACTAAACAAAATAAGTTTGGATCTAATTTATTGATTATGGTATCTTGGCCGAAATTCATATATATATGTTTCATAATTCATTCTTTATTTTTTTTCTATCATTTATTCTTTATAAAAACTCTTGATTTAATTATTTGTCACAAAGTCAATTAATCCTTGATTAGGAAAACAATTTAGGATCCTTGATCCCCTTTTGTGGCGTGGAGGCCGAATGCCTCCTAGGTTCTTTGGAACCTTCATACACATTTCCTTTACGTGATTCACATCCTAAATTACACAAGTATCATCATGCTTTCAAATTCATATAAACAAGTATACTATCAAAGCTATAAACATATTAAACACACATGCAAGCATATTTTCAAAACCAAAGACTTATCAAACACAAACAAAGAAAGCATAGAGAATCAAGTGAATAAATCCTTATGGATTTTTCACCACAAATAATCCATTTCCTCACCACCACATGTGGCTGATGAGATTAATGTCCCTCTTACCTTAAGGAAGACAACAAACTTCAAGCCTCTCCTTCCTCTTGAATTCGCGTAGCACCAATAAAAATTCTAAGAAATCTTAAACAAATCTAAAAGTCATAAACAAGGCTTGAAAACAACAAACCATGGATCAATCATGGTATAGAAAATTAGAAATCCTACTTAGGATCAAAGATTCAAGAAATTACCTTTAATGTAGGAAATCAAAGCTTGATTTTTGAAGCACTTAGAGAGAGATTTAGACAAAACTTACTAAAGGAAAAATGTTTAGAATGATGTTTGGGTTTAGAAAGTAAGGTTAGATGAAATTATAGAAGTGAAGAGGTTGGTTTGGTGAGTGAAAGCCGTGAGCTCTCAAAGAAGAGCAAGGTTGGAGTTTTTGGTTTTCTTAGGAAGAGAGAGAAGAGAGAAAATTGTTAAAGTTGATAGGAAATGAAAATGAAATAGCCAAATGTGTAGTGCATGGCCGTGGGCTTTAGTGTGTAGGAAAATATCAAGATTTAATCATTGTAATAAAACATCACATGCATTCACATGACATAGGTCATTTAGGAGTCATCATGTGGTCATAAAAGACCATTCAAGAATATGGTAGAAGGCCTCATGGCCGTGTGATGCATGGAGAGAGAAGAGTGCGATATTTTTGTATTGACATTTCATGTAAATATTTTAGGAGGCATGGATATTTACTACAAGTGATAGACATGAAAATTAAGCCTTTGAACCCTTCCATTTTTTACCTTGGCTGTAGCTTCCTCCAAACAAAAATAGTAGTAAAAGTTTTCTCCTTCTAACTTGTTCATCTAATGGTGTAGCACCAAAAAGGTCAAAACCACTATTATTGACTATTTCTTGGTTACTTTATTAATTAATAGAAAGATGATAGAAATGAAATGAATTAGCTTATTCTTGAATGCATGGCCATGAGACACTCTAGGAAAAGGCACAAAAATCTTGAGTCAAACCACTTTGTGAGACTCGTGTAACACTCCAAAAATTATTTGTTTTATAAAAAATAATCATTTTATAATATTTATGATTTTTGAGAAATTTTGTGATTTTTTCTAGAAATATCAAATATTTTAATATATTTCTCATTTTGCGTGGACGTTGAGCGGAGCTGGGAAAACGAAATATTTTTCCTGAGGCTGGTAAACTTTGGACTGTGGAACCATCGATGAGGGATCTTACTAAACCCGAGGCTGAGCACAGTTTACAAGGTATACAGTAGACGACTGAGAAGGTCAAGATGATTTAGGAAAAGATGAGGACGACTCAAAGTCGGCAGAAGAGCTATGCGGATAAGAGGAGAAAGCCTCTTGAGTTTGAGGAAGGCGAGCATGTGTTTTTGAAAGTCATGCCAACAACTAGGGTCGGCCGAGTTCTGAAATCTAGAAAACTCACTCCTAAATTCCTTGGACCTTACCAAATTCTTCGCCGGATAGGTCCAGTAGCTTACTAAATAGCCTTACCACATTTTCTTTCAAACCTTCACAATGTCTTTCATGTGTCACAACTACGGAAATATATTTCTGACCCAAACCATGTCTTAGCACCGGACACAGCACAATTGAAAGAGAACTTGACCTATGAGGCACCTCTTGTAAAGATTGAAGATAGGAGAGTAAAGCAACTTAGAAGAAAGGAAATCTCATTGGTGAAAGTGATCTGGAACGAAAAGACCGGAGATGCAACATGGGAATTGGAAGACAAGATGAAGAAGCAACACCCACAACTGGATCATGTAATCGATTACAAGACTTCTGGATAACTTGTAATCGATTACATGGATTATGTAATCGATTACAAGGCTTTTGGACAACTTGTAATCAATTACATGGATCATGTAATCAATTACAAGGCTTCTGGACAGATTGTAATCGATTACAACGTTTCTGGGCAAGATGTAATTGATTACATCCAGCTTGTAATCGATTACCAAGCCCAAAATTTAAGGATTTTAGCTTGAAAGTGATGGAACTAGAGCTTTCTAACCTTGATAACTTAAATACAAATCTTAAATCTTGAATTGAATGATTAGCATTTATGAAATTGTGAAAAGGACTATTCGTCCTAACAAATTGGACAAATGACCTCATGATTTTAGTGAATCATATGTGATTGATTTATGAATTTGAATATCCATGGTGAGCATGATTGAAACATGCATTGAGAAAGATTTTATAAGAAAAGTATATCATTGTTGGATATACATGAATATGCATTGAGTCATCATGTATTGTGAAAGTCCGATGGACTGTTGTTAAGGCCATGTTGCCTAGGAGATTGAACACACCTTTGTGCGGGTACGAGTAGACTAGTGTAGGTCATACTGTTGACATTGAGGGCATCGGGGTGCGGGTACCTCGCAATGGACAGTTGGTAGCTCTTCTATCCGTGGAGCAGACCGATGCAAACGCACCGACGATATGGACCGAGACACTATCCTATGTCGTGATCTAGTAAAGAATGTCTGTATAATGCCTTGATGTGCACGTGAATAAATTGATGAGTTATAGCACTTTGGCCGCGCCAGTCGAGTTACAGACATGTCTCCTAATATTTCTCTCTGACTATTTGTGTCTAGCTCCATGGAATAGGATTCTGATATCATATGCATGTGCATAGTGAGTCGACATATTATCTGGCACATAATTCTTATTATAATTAGAACTATTGCATTATTGATATATAACTGCCTGTAACTACTTAATTGTTTATTGCTGCTATTTAATGCTTATTATTATTACTTTTGAACTGCTATATAGGCACTTCGAGCCGTTTTGTTTCTTTACTGCCATAATCGGTAATGATGTAGAATGTCTTACCTCTTTCCTATATTTCTATTATTTCTATACGTGTTTATGTTCCATCGAAGACATTGGCGTAGGGGGTGAAGCCCACGAGTTTTTGAGTTTTTGGCCTGACTATGACCAGTACTTGCTGTTGATCATGACGGCCCGCCCACAGGGATTTTTGGGATACGTGCATCTGACATTCCTTGGAGGTCTAGACTGTTGGCATGTCAACTTTAGCTCAGATCGCTGTGTCTACATAGGAGATGTGTCATTGTCGCTGGCGTGGGGGTGTTATGATCCATCGATCTTTTCCTGCAGCGATCGTCTACATTTAGAATTTTACATACCCATTAGGGACATGTGGGGTGAACCTCATTACACCCAACGGGAGGATTCATTCCTCTCCACTACTCGAGCCCCGGCCCATAATTCGGTG
Organism: Ormosia semicastrata; assembly: GCA_029884595.1. Classification (NCBI taxonomy): domain Eukaryota; kingdom Viridiplantae; phylum Streptophyta; class Magnoliopsida; order Fabales; family Fabaceae; genus Ormosia; species Ormosia semicastrata. The sequence continues at coordinate 33,630,614 of JAQQTO010000048.1, read as the reverse complement.
GCTCCAATGAGGGTCTCTTCTGATGAGGAAGACCCTAAGGAAGATCTTGACACGGTTCCTTCCTTCTCTCCTTAGGGGCTGATTCTGTCAATAGTCACTGATGGCTATCCGTCTTTTGGGGCTTGATATTCATTTTGGGGGTCTATATATCATTTTTGGGGGCTTGTAAAGCTTAGGCTTCTTTTTGATGAACCGTTATGTATTTAGTGACTCACAGTCTGTATTTAAACAGTGTATAAATATATATATATATATATATATATATATATATATATATATATATATATATATGTATCTTTGCATGGATGTATGGACTAGTATTTATGTTTTTAAACTTACAATTAAACAAAAAAATATATATATATATACATGCTTGTGAATCTTTTATAAGTGTTAGTACATTTAAATACTAAATTGATGAGCAGGTTATTGAGTACAAATATATGTACATATAATAAGAAGAAAAAAAATTATACATATATACTCACCGTTTTATTTATACAACTATAATCAAACAAGTTATAAATATTAATATAATGAACTAGGTCTTAATTAGTACTTTTATTTTTCACATTGTAATTAATAATGTGACGTTCCCTCCCAAAAAGGGGCGTTACAACTAGTTTCCTATTGGTGGCCACTTTCTTTGACTACTCCTAAACTTGTTTCTTATTGGTTCATCAATGAAGACTAAATTCTTATTGGTTCATGGAAAGTCCAAGCCATTAAGTTGGACTCATCACCGCCATTGGTTAGATCAAGGGTAGAGATCCAAAGGCTTCCCCTCTAAGCTTGCTCAAGATATTTTCTGACAGATATTACCCAATTAACGATAGCTACTGCTATTATCACACAATAGGTAATAGATTACTCAGATATTGAAAATCTCTGTCAACAGTTCCTGATTTCCATATTAGTAAGATCCCCCGATCCCGCCTTGACAGTCCGGAACTTTCTGGTCCAAGAAAAATTTTATTTTTCGGGGCTCGCCTCAAACACACATATAGGTTAAAATAATATTAAAATAATCACAAACTCAGAAAATTTCATAAAAATTCATAAAAATCATAAAAATTATAAAACTCATATATATTCAGAAAAAACTAAATTCGGACATATATTTCAAAAATAATATTAAAATATTTAAAATAATATTAAAATATTCAAAATAATATTAAAATATTCAACATAATTAAAAATTTCTAAAAATTCACAAAAATTCATAATTATTATAAAACGTATTTATTTCAAGGAAAACAAAAAATCGGGATGTTACAAGAGGATTCAAGAAGTATGGTTGGATAAAATTAAACAAACTTGGAAGATGGTGTTTGGATAGTGGCCGTGAGCCACTTCAAGAAGAAAAGTAACTTTTTGATCTTCAACTTGAAGAACAAGGTTGAAGATGATAGAACTAGGCTAAGATCTCAACTACAAAGTATCTTAGCTAAGTTCTAGATCTAAGGTTGTATAAAATTATTGAATCTTGGAAGTGTTTCCATGGGTCTTGGCCGAATTCTACAAGAAGAGAGAAAGAATAGAGTTCTTTGGTTGTTCTTGGTGTTCTTAAATGAGAGATAAAAGATGATAGCTTTTCTTTTGTCACAAAGTGTGAGGAAATCAAATGGAATAGCCTATTATGCAATGCATGGCTGTGGGATGCAATATGATAGAAGAATTAAAGCTTGTTTTGCAAGATAGAAACATAAGCACATGGGCTCACATGGGTGCACATGGTTTTGGTCATCAAGTGGTCATCATTTGATCATAAAATGAATCTAGAACTTGGTAGAATGGCCTTATGGCCGTGTGGTTCAATGGAGAAATGAAACTAGTTTGGTTTCATTCTAATTTCCTAGTTACACTTATACTAATTAGTTAGGGTACCTAGTTACATTTAACCATTTAGTTACTTGATTAAGTCATTGCATATGTCATGCTTTGTCATGCATTGATCATGTTTCTAGAAAACTCTAGATATTTTCTTGTAATTATAGATTCTAAGTATTTGCTAACTTAGTTAGTTCCATTTAGTTACTACTTAGGCTATTAGAGTAACTAAGTTAGATTATCTCGTTTTTTCAACTAATAAATCTAACCATTAAAAATTAACTCCATCTCCTAGCCATTGATTAAATCTAAGGTGATATCATAAGCTTCTTTATCAAGATTGCTCTCACACCATTGATTAGATCAATGGTGATGATCTAAGGCTTTTTCATCAAGTTTTCCATCCAATGTTTCATAACAAAGTCTAAGCCACTATGTTTGACTAATTTCTATTAGTTAGCCATAAAGCTATGTAATGATGGTTCATCATTACTCTTAAGATATTTAACCTAGATATTTTCTATTTTCATGATTACACTTGAGATATTATATTTTCTCGTTAGATATTATCCTTAGATATTTACTAGGTGAGTCATCATAGAATTTTCTAGAACAGCTGAGTCAACATGGTGAGTCGTAGTGCTGAGTCATCAAGAGAAGCTTCTGGAATGTGCGACTCATCATGACAAGTCACTAGGTGAGTCAACATTCCACATCCTTTTAGAATATAGAGAGTCACCATTCTAGAACATGGCAAGTCATCGCTTCTAGAAAAAGAATGACAATACAAACGTAAAATATCTTGAAAGAGTAAGTAGTCAAATTGAATTTGTCTTCTTGCTTGATTAGTCAATTTGAATTTCTCCTCTTCAAGTTGAGTACCCAATTTGCCTTCTTCCTGCTTAACATTGGTCCATCGCTTTGACTCATCACCATCAAGATATTTTCTAACAGATATTACCCAATGGACAATAACTATTACTATTATTACACAATGGATAATAGAAAACTCAGATACAAAAAATCTCTATCAATTGTTCCCGATTTCGGGTTGAGTAAGATCTCCCGATCCGGCCTTGACAGTCCGAAACTTTCTAGTCCAAGAAAAAAAAAATTTTTTGGGCCCGCCTCAAGCACACATACAGCTTAGAATAATATTAAAATAATCACAGACTCAGAAAATTCTACAAAAATTCTCAAAAATCTTAAAAATTATAAAACTCATATGTTTTCGAAAAAATGAATTTCGGACATATATTTCAAAAATAATATTAAAGTAATCAAACTAATATTAAAATATTCAAAATAATTAAAAATTCTCAAAAATTTACAAAAACTCATAAATATTATAAAATTTAATTATTTCAAGAAAAATGAAAAATCAGGGTGTTACAAATTCTGTAGGAAAATGCCTCGTGCCACGACATGACTAAGAACCACGCCGAGGCGTGAGTGCAGCCGAGAGCTACACGCCGCGGTGTGAATGCACCACACCGAGGCGTGATGGGGTAGAGAGTTACGTGCCGCTATGTGACAAGTGTTGCGCCAAGGCGTAAGTTCCAAGATCTTCAAGAATTGTGTTTTTGATGGTTTAAAATTTCCTAAGCATTGGGACACTCATATATGCTTTTCTAAGTGTGTTAAGGCACTAATGTGGGTATTTCTTGGAGAGAATAACCACCTAACATATATGAGGAGTTGAGAAACCTTTGGCATCCTTGAGATGTAGAATGTCATAGGGAGTACCTAGAACCTTGTTCAACATAAGGTTGACTTAGAAATCACTTGTGAAGTGATGATGTGAAGTTCTAGATATAAATGGTGCTAGTGACATGGTTCTTGCTACTTTGTTGGATAAGTGGGACTAAGGTTCACATGTGCTAGTATTGCTTTTTCACTAGATTATGAGGATCTCGTGATTGTTTCAAATGTGAATTTGGAAATACTCTTGTATATTTGGTTTTTCAAACTTGTTATTTGCTATTTTCCATGTATTGTAACCTTAGATGGTGTCCACAATCATATGGTCTAAGAATGAGGTGTTAGAACTAAATTCTCCTAGCATTATGCTATTTTGGTCAGGGTTACCAATATGAGGGTGGTAGTAGTACTCTTACGTTTATGAGAGGAATGTATTCACCTATTACCAAGTAGTGTATAGGCTTTTAGGCCTATCTTTCTTAGTATGTACAAGGGAATGTGGTTCCTAAGAATGAGCAAGGTAACATGTGTTTTCTAAAACAAAAATTTGCATTAGCATTGCATAACCTTATTATCAGTACATTGTGTAAGCATAGTCATATATCATAACATAAAGCATTGCATTTGTTGACAACTATATTGGCATTGTCTTGCTTATTTGATTATATCTTAAGATTGTATGAGCGATTGTATGATATCATTGATTGTTGTATATTATGTTACATAGAGAATATGTTTGTGTTTTAGTAGTGTTGAGCAGTGGCTTATTTATATATATTGCAAGTTTAGCTTGATGTATTTTAGTTTGTTTATTCGATGTGAAAGAATAACTGCTAGTTTTGGTATACTAATACTGAAGATTTTTTGAATTCTCACCCCTCTGTGTTTCCATGTAAATCCAGGTTAAGACCCACCAAAGAGAAAGGGCAAGAAGAAGAAGCAAAAGACTTAGTATAGTTATTTTGTTTCTTTATGTGTCAGCTTATATTTATTTACTTTGCTTTAGTTTGTAAAAGTTTATGTATTCTAGTGTGACTTTTTAGCCAATGATGTGTATGTGTATATATATATATATATATAACCTTTCTCATTCCTCGTGGCTCTCTATAATGACTATACAGGTTGTTATGGATTTATGTTTTATGCATTTTAGAAAATGTCATTCTTGATACATTTTATCTTGAAATATTTCGGTTATTTTACGATAATTGTGTTAGGGTGTTACACTGTTCATAGTATAGTTACCATTTTCATGTCTTTTAGTGGTCAGTCAACTTTTGTCTTTTCTCAATGGTAGGCAAAAGCTTGAGACTTTTGAAGCTTTTTTACTTTGTCTCTTTTGATTTCAGACTTTGCTTCTCTTATGAGTTCTAATACTTCTGAGTTGGTCTTCTCTTTTAAGTTGCTTCTCTTCTGAGTTCAAATACTTCTGAGTTGGTCTTCTCTTTTGAGTTAGTAATAGCAAGTATGCTTCTTAGGTTTTTCAAAGACTATTTTTCTTTTGAATGTTGTGAGTGATAAACAATTGAATCAAATGACTTATTGAAGTATTTGTTGAAAATGAGAATTTCTCAAGTGAACTTCAATTTCATTCCAAAGAAAGCAATGGATTTTAAGAGTTATCTTCTTTGATACATGTTCTAGACCGTAATTCGGGTTCATAACCTGTAGGTCAACTTGGCACGCAGTACACTGGAATCTGACATCAACGCCCACAACAAGAGTATGCTTATCATAAGACCCTAATAATATTTGTCAGACCCCGGCACTGGATGGTAATGGCTTTACCGCAAGATTTGCATAATGGATAAATCTTTATGATATCTGTTATTATCAGTCATGATCTTACAGAATCATAGCATTATATCTACTATACTAGTATTTCGATAATATAGGGATCCTCTACAACTAAATAAAAAACATATCTCTTCCTGCTATTATTACGGGAACATATCTCTCCATTACGAGAATGTATCTATCCAACATCTATAAATACTAGGCTAACAAACCTTAAATAGGTATTAATAAATTATCACTCATTGCATAACCCAACTTGTGCACAACCTTACTTGAGCATTGGAGTCCCTTTGCAGGAACCAACCCCCTCGCCCGTCTCAACACGCTTTGCTGCTGCAGTGCAAGGAGGAAACAACTGTGATGTGTCTATCTCAAGTACCCCTCTAAATCCACTTTAGAACATTGACACTGCTTGTGGGAAACACTAAATTTCTATTCTCACTCAACCATGGTGAACGTGAGACAAAACTCGAGAAGAGTTGTTGCACAAACCTCTGCTAACCAAAGGCAAGGACCAACAGTGCAATGCCCTCCCCAGCTTATTCGACCACCTCCTGCTGAGACCTCTAATGTGAGAAACCAGGCACTCAACACAAAACCTCTACGTGATGGGCATGAAATCTCACTTTCTAATGAAAGCCCTCACCCATTGTGTAGGATTTCTGTGACAGATAAACTTGGAATCTCCATGCAAGGAGCTAATCCCAACATTCGAGGACTCAAAATCCCAGTGCACCAGCACTTGGGAACCCCGAACAATGAAGTTGATAATCATGTGTCTTTCCTAGAATGCACGAATCAATCCTATGAATCCAAACACCAATTCCAAGATATGTTGCAATAATATATGATGATGCTAGATGAACAATACCGCAGTCTGGAGAATATGCAGTGGGCTATTCATGAAGAACAGTCCGAACAACAACGTCAAGCTAAAAGATGGAATGAAGGGCAACAACCAGAGGGATTTATGTCCTGATGTCACAATGTCCAATGTTGTCAATAACAACCCAGACCATGGCATTCAAGAACAACCCTTTTTTACTTAACTTTTTGAGTAACGAGTCCCAAGAAACTTTAAATTCCTAGTGAATGTGGAGCTTTACGATGGGACCACGGACCCTTAAGAACATGTAGACGCTTATGAATAGTCAATGTGTTTCCATGGGGAACCTATGGAGTTATTATGTCATGCCTTCCCCCTTTCCCTGAAGAAAAAATCCCTTAAGTGGTTTGTGACTTTGCCATAAGGGTTCAACACTGACTAGTCAGATCTCAAACAACATTTCTTGCTTTAGTATACTATTAGCAAGGAAAAACCTAGGTCCATAGAATCTCTGTCAAAGATTCACCAAGGGCGTGCCGAACCCCTCCGCGACTACGTTAGACAGTTCATGGTGGCATGCACTAACGTGGAGAACTTCAATGACAGAATAGCCCTCCATTACACCAGGGGTGGTCTTCGAGTCAGTTCTGAGTTCTTCACATCTCTGGCAAAGAAGAAGTTGGAGAACTTGCAGGAATTTCAAAAACAGTCTTAGAAATATGTGAGCCTTGAGGAAGCAACGAAGGACCAGAGGAGATGGGACAAAGGTGAGTCCTCTTACCAAAAATCTAACCACAATTCCTCACAGTCTTGGCGTTCCAAGGGTAGTCCACCCCAAGGGAAGTACTTTGATTATACTCCTTTGAACACTCCACGAGAAAAAATCTTGAGGGATGCATTGTAGATCGAGTTTTAGGAAATCAAGAGGCCACCCCTATAAAGAAGCACAAGTAGAAAGATCAATCCAAAAACTGGACATAGCACAAAATCTATGGCCATGAAATTGAGGACTGTTATTAACTCAGCTATGCAATTGAATTCTTAATCAGGGAAGAATGTTTAAAATAATATACTGCCTAGGTCCAAAATGACAAGCGATGCAGAAGGCGAAGGGAGGAAAGATGTAGCCCTCGATGAAGCATGTCTCCATGCAATAGGAAAAGAACACAGAGCCCTAGGAGAAGATCCCAGAGCCCACCTCATCATGATACAAATGATCGGTAGGATAGGAACAAGGATGCTCCACCTAATGATAATGATGACCATCGTTTTGAGCCAAATAGAATTATCAAAGCAATCACGGGCAGATTTTTTGGTGGTGGTTCATCTAATAGTGCTCAAAAGAAAGCCCTCAGGATGGCGGTGTTTAGTGTTTCCTACTCCGAATCTAGATCACAAACAACGGAAAGAAAGACGCCCTCCATCAATTTTTCGGATTAGGACTATGGCAGGATTATCTCGGATCATGATGATGGACTAGTAATCTCGGGAATAATCTCTAATGTCAAGGTCTGGCGTATTTTTGTGGATCAAGGGAGTTCGGCAGATGTCAGAAGCTAAAGCTTACATGTATAAATTTGACTCTTTACGATGGGGAACTTACAAGATTCACTAGTGAGAAGATCACCCTAGCAATATATAAACCCACTTGATGCTATGATCCTCTAAACTTTTCAGGACAGTCAAGGTAAGGTTTCTGGTTATGGACTACCCTTCGGCCTACAACATCATTTTAGGTCACCCTACTTTAAACGAACTCGGCATTGTGGTGTCCACCATTCACCTAGTCATGAAATTTCCTAACAAGAATAACGAGGTTGTCATAGTAAAAGGCAACCAAGTTGTAGCCTTGAAGTGCTATAATAAGAGCCTAAGAATTTGCATGGTTCCCAGAAAAGTAAAAGCTGCTATACCTGACTCAGTCTTGGATCAAGTAAGTTTCCTTATGAACGAGCTAGATGTTAGAGAGAAAATCTAAGGTACTAGACCCCAGTCGGAGGGCGAATTACTGCCTCTCCAACTTGGTGCCAAGTCAGATCAAGTCACAAAGATTGGAGCACACCTAGAAGAAAAAGAAAAAAGCCAACTAGTTGAGCTCTTACTTAAGAATAAAGATCTCTTTGCTTGGACGTCATCTGACATCCTTGTGCTTGACCGCGCTTGCATCTATCATCACTTGTTCATCAGGGAAGATGCAAGGTTGATCGCCCAAAAGGAAAAAAAAAAGTTGGTCTTAAAAGACAGCAGATATTGAAGAACAGGTGAAGGAGTTACTCAGTGTCAATTTCATCAGGGAGATTCCTTATACACATGGTTATCTAACGTGGTCCTGGTGAAGAAGTCCAATGGGAAGTGGAGAATGTGTGTGGATTACACAGACTTTAATAATGCTTGCCCAAAAGATCCGTACCTACTTCCCAACGTGAATAAACTGGTGGACAGCTCCTTAAGCTTTCGATTGTTGTAGTTCATGGACGTATACTCTAGGTATAACCACATTCCAATGTACCCCAGAGACGAAGACAAGACTGCCTTCATCATAGATAAGGTGAGCTACTATTATAGGGTTATGCCCTTTGGTTTGAAAAATACGGGAGCCACCTACTAGAGGATGATGAACAGGGTCTTTGAAGACCAAGTGTGGAAGACGCTAGAGGTCTATATTGATGATATGATAGTGAAAACCCCACAAGGTGAATCACATATAACGGACCTCGAAGAAGTGTTCTCACAACTCTAGAAGTATAATATAAGACTTAACCTGAAAAAGTGTGCTTTCGGCGTCTAAGCAGGAAAGTTCTTGTGTTTCATACTGACCCACCATAGAATTGAGGCTAATCCTAATAAATGTCAAGCGATGCTCAACATGTGAAGCCCTCAAAGTGTTAAAGAAGTGTAACAGCTTACTGGATGAGTTGCAACTCTCACATGATTCCCTTCAAAAGCTACTCATAAATCCTTCCCCTTGTTTAAACTACTCAAGAAAGGAAAAGATTTTGAATGGACCCAGAGTGTCAGGATGCCTTCTCCTCTTTGAAGAGCCTTTTATCTTCTCCCCCTATACTGACGAGACCGAAACATGGCGAGACACTATACTTGTACCTTTTAGTTCACAAAGAGGCAATAAGCTCAGTGCTAATCCGAGAGATGAAAGAGGGACAAAAGCTGGTCTATTTCGTGAGTAAAGTTTAGCAAGGCCCAAAGTTTCGATATCAAAAAATTGAAAAGGTTGGCTTCACATTAATCACCACGACCAAAAGACTCTGGCAGTATTTCCAATGCCATCTGATGATGGTGAGAATGGACTAAAGCATTTTCTAGGTGTTGCATAAGTCAGACTTAGCTAGGAGAATGATTGCTTGATCCATCAAGCTTTCTAAGTTTGAAATCGCATACTGTAACATCCTAATACAGATATTTAGGTATATCATAGATACATAAAGATATACAACACTAGAAATGTCACCTCTACATAACTAACTAACATATATCCATAATCACAACTGAGTAATTATAGAAAGTCTTGAGAGATTGCAGAAAAACTTAAACTCATATATATATATATATATATATACAACACTAGCTATAGAAGGGCATATTGTAATACATACAAAAGAAATGTAAACTGTATACATAAGTTCTAGCTAGAAAAACGTATAAAACTATACTAGTCTTCATGCTTCACCTTTTTTCCCTTAGTAGGGTATGTACCTGGATTTACATGGAAGAACAACTGGGGTGATAATTACAATTCTCAGTAAAAGCAATTTCAATACTAGCTAGCTATAACATTGTATAACAAATATAATAATTGCTATAATTACTAAAATAGGAGTTTCCTCCACTAGTTCTCATAACTACACACTACCAAGTAGTGTGATCTAAACCGATAGCCTATACACTATTAGATATAAATAACTGGCTATACAATTGTAAATACCAACAGCAATAAACAATGCCCATACAATTGTCCATAAATGTAATGAGGATGATATGTAATATGATTATGCCTAAGAAAGATACTAAAGATATGCTTGTGTAATGTTTTGTTTTGAAATACATGTAGAGGACTAATTTGAAAACAAAGATATTCATTAAGAATTAGTTTAGTATATTATCTTGTGATAAATAAAGGGAAAGTTCATCCTCACATCACCCGTATCGTGGAATGCTGAGAAGTTCGGGCTGAATCCTTTTTCAAAAGAACCTTATGGACTCCCCACTTATCTCCCTTGGCCTTGTCACTATCGAGATATTAGCGTTATGTCTTTCCTCAAAAGAGTTTATTAGACACCCATCTATCTCCCTTGGCCTCCCTAAATGGGCATTAAAAGATACTTACTAAGATCAATACTACTAGACCATTTCTATTTGCATACATACATACTTATATCTAAACACCACGTCATCACTCATAACTCTTAAGTGATCTCTATGCAACACTATGTTGCTTAAGTGTTAGATACTCACTTATAGCAAACCATTACTTTTGGTTGTACTAAGGTTCTCATAGCTTTCACATATAAGCTAGATTAACTAACTAGTGTGTAAAAAGCGTAGTGTTATATTTATCTTTTACATAAACACCACCTTAAATTTCCTATAGACTCAACTAATCCTAGTGAAAGAGTCTATCTTAGCTAATGTCTCATTCGACCTTGCTTAAGGAAATAAATGTGCATTTCTCTAGAACTTTGCATACTTAATGAATGCAATAAGCTTACAAGTCAATATTCATCCTATTGTGTATTTTACAATGCACAAGGTCCCGTTTAACTAGAGACTTAGTACATAACATCTCCTCTTCGGAACTAAATACACAACCTTATCTATACTCAAGTGAATCTAACTTAGGAGTGGTTCTTACTTGCAACTCTTTGTTGCTTAAGGTTCTAGATACCTTCCTAAGATAATCCACTACTCTTGGATATCCTAAGGCTCATACCTCCCTTATTCTTACTAGATTGAATTCCTACAATCCATTCTAGTACACTCATCTCTAATGCACCATCTAATCACATTTTAAATGATATCTAATGCAACACTAGGCTGCCTAAGGTGCTATGTCCTTACCTAGGGTAATCCTTCACTTTTGGATACTCAAAGGCCTTATACTTTCTCATACTTATTAGGTGATAATTCTCCTTATAACTATCTCCATTTGTTTCTTAACACATCTTAAAAAATATATACTAATGATTCCATCTAGCCAAGAACTTAAAAAATATCAAAAATGATATTTCTGAAGATTCTAGCCTCAGACACGGGCCATGTCTAATGACACACCCCCTCGTGTCTTACTTTATTAGCATATTATCACGAATTAGAATAGGTAGAGAGGGACACGACCCCCCTGTGTCTTCGGATGTAGCATGTGTCTTTTAACCAGACATACTGCAGTAAATTCTACAGAACCATGGAACTGTTCCAATGGTTCTTTTCTTGGATTTTAGCCATCCTAATCCAGTTTCTAGGTAATCTTAGGTCCCTAAACAGTTCGTAAACACATAGGAACCATCAAATACTAGCTTAAACCTCTTAATTTGGATTATTGATCAAAATCACACATAGCTTAACCTAACCCCTCTTTTGGGCATCAATGACCTAAATGAGATGTTCTAAGCTTCTAGCCTTAACTTATGCTATAAATAAGTCATAAATGACCAAAGAAACACAAACATACAAGCCAAACATATCAAACACCTGAAGAACACAAAAATGACTTATTATGCACTAAAGTGCAACAATGGTGAAAAGAAGTGAAGATGAGCATAAAACCCCTACCTTGGTAGCTATGAAGATGATTCAAACTTAGTTAGATCCTTAAACCTTGACTTTACGCTCGGCTTTTCTTTTTCTCTATTCTTCTTCCTAGGTTTTTGCTTCCTTTTCTTTCCTCCCTTATCTCACATTTTCCACTTCTATTTTTGGTGTAGAGAAAAACCCGTGAATGAGGCTTATAAAGAGTGAACTAAAGACTCATATGGCCTATAGGCCAAAACTGATAAATCCTAATATGCTAAAAATACTCAAATTTAGCTATTTCAAGATTTCTGACTTCCAACAACTTTAAAATAAATCATGAGATTCATCTAAATTATTGTTTCACATATATTCTCTTTTTTCATATCTGCTGATAGTCAATCCAGCATTAAAAGCACAATTAGTATACCTAAAATTACCATACTAACTCAGATTCTCATGAAACTTTAACTACACCTTGTTTCACTTATTTGTCACTTAGAAACAAACTCTCTATGTTTATTTTCCTCAACATAGCAACTTATGCTATTATCTGAGTCATTTTAAGCTACTTTTCAACTTCTGTGTTGCAACTAAGTGCCTAAACGAACTCAGTTTATCACAAGAGTTCACTGGCATGTTAAGCAAGTAATATGCTACCTTTTGTAATCATATACAAGTCTAACATGTTACTAAGGGTACTACACATACAAGCCTTGACTTGTAATAAAGGCTCAGGCGCTCTTGGACTTCCTGATAGAACTTATATTGGACCCTGGCAACCTAAAAGGAATTTCTTGGACCATATTCGTTGATGGATATTCGAACCCCAAGGGAAGTGGTGCTGGGGTAATTTTTGAGAATTCTGAAGGAGTGACACTAGAAAACTCCTTGAAGTTTGTGTTCCCAACCTCAAACAATCAGGCAGAGTATGAAGCATAGATCGTCGGACTGGTGATTGTAACACCCCCAAAATTTCTTTTCCTGTTATTTGTGTTTTTTCTATGATTCTTATGAGTTTTGTGAATTATTTGGTTTATTTTGATTTTTTTTAGATTTCTATGTGTTCGAAGCGGTGCCGGAAAAATAAAAATTTTTGGGGCCAGAAAAATTTTGATTTTTCACACAGGGTCGGGGGAGCTTACTAAACTCAAAACTAGGAACAGATTTCAGAATTTTTCTTTTTCTGATGTTTTATCTGACTGATGAAATATAGGTACGTTCTATTATCCATTGAACAATAAATACTGGTTTTGCTAGCAGTAGCCTTTGTCCATTGGGTAATAGCTGCTGGTAAACATCTAGTATGATGACTAGTCATGAGCTTAGTCATAAACTTTCATTTTTTCCATTCATAACTCACTTTATTTGAGCTAATGGAAAACAAGCTTCCAAAGGAAGCTTGATGAAGTCAAGTTTAGTGGCTTTGACTCATAGTGTTCCACCAATGGAAAACAAGCTTGGAGGAGAAGCTTTGACCTCTCAAGGCCATGAAGAGTGCACAGCCAAGAGGAGCTTCGAGGATAAGCACTAAATAGTTACTTAACTCTCTTAAGTCTATCTCGTCTTATTTTTGAGAAGCAAACTATCAAAACTCTCTCTTTTTCCCTCCTTTGTGAGTTTCGGCCAACACCTTTAAATCACTCCCAAATCTTGATCAATTCAAAACAACCACATATCTTGAATCTAAACACCATTTTGAGATATTCTCATGTTGTGAGTTTCTTCAAATTCAACCATTTTCAATCTCTTTCTCAAAGCATAATGTTTGAAGGTTCTAGGTGATGTTTCTTATCTTCACTTCTAAATTTTATTCTCAAGTTCTAGACCATAATCTTGATTCATGGTCATCTTGTTTCAAGTCCTAGATTTTAATAATTATATGTTTGATTTGTTTTAAGGATCTTTTTAGAAGTAAAAGCTATTTCAAGAAGACAACAAGGAGTTTTGATCATCATTAAGGTAAGAGAGAGATTAACATCATCAACCAACTTGGTGGTGAGGAACGAAATTTGTGGTTTGTTAGTGAAAAATTCATGTGAGGATGTATTCACTTGATTGTGTGAATTTAATGGTTTATGTTTGTTTGGCTATATATGATTATATGATTTTTATAATATGCATGAAATTGCTATTGCATAAATTGATGATTGAAATGCTTTACATGCTTCGAATCATGTATGAAAGGCAAGCTTTTTGGTCCCAAAGACTATACATGACTCACAACCAATTAGCCTAAAATAGGGTATCCAAGACAAAAATATTTTATTAATTGAAAACTTAGATGATTAGGGGACTAGAATAGGATTTAAGGATTTATAAGTTAAAAAGAAGATGAACAAAGTTTTATTATTCGAAATGGATTAATTTTTGGTTATGATAATGGAAATGAGTTTAGAAAGATGATTTGAAATTTCAAGTATTTTATTTAAGAAAGTTTTAGTAAAAGTAATGGAAAAAGATTTTTGAAATATCTTGATTAAATTAGAATAATATAGATTTTTATGAAAAATGTTAGAAAATATCATTTAGAGGAGGTTTGGTAAGAAAATATTGGAATTAAAGTCCAAATTTTTAGTAAATAAGGAAAGTCTTAAAATTAAGCTTAGAATATCAATAAAATGTTTTACGCGATTAAAAAGTATAGATAAAACCTTCTGCGATTTAAAAATGTTGATTTTTAGTTACATGATTAAGAAAATGTTTTAAAATTTTTACGCAATTGAAAAATGATGCAAAAATGTTACGTGATTTAAAGACGTAACAAGAAGTGTTATGTGTTTGAGAAAATATAGTAAAAAGTACTTCACGTTTAAGAAAAATAATAGTTTACTGTTGGGCCGATGTACTGAACCCGGGACGTCAGTTAACGGCTTAAGCCTAGTGGTGGCTTATTTTTTATGGAATTTATGAAGTTAATGATTATTGATTTATTAAGTTATTCTATCATGCATTGTAAAAGTCGTGATGACTTGGTTTGTTAAGGTTGTATGCTTAGGAGATTGAATTACACCTTTGTGCGTGTGCGAATTGCATAGTAAAAGTCAATAACTGATCTTGGGGGCGTCGAGGTGCGGGTATCCCATAAGTGGCCAGTTAGTAGCTTTATTGTGCCATGGTGACTAATGCAAACGCACCGACGATCTCGATGCGACACTATTCCTATTCTCGATCTATTGTAGAATGTCTTGTATAAGCCATGATCCGTACGCTGATAATTTTGAAGCACTAAAATTGAGGCTGACAATATATGGACATATCTCCCGATCATTCTTTCTGATGTTTGGTTTTATCTCCATGGAGTAGGGGTCGATTCATTGTACATGTGCATAGTCAGTAGACATGTTGTTGTGATATATATATATATATATCTTGTTGAATTATCTATTAATAAATATCATGACTATAATTGTTAACTCTGTACTATGTGGCTTTATTGTCATTACTGTTTCTTTGCTGTCATACTGGTATTGTGATGTAGGGGATCTCACCTCTTTATGGTACTGTTTTGTCTATTCTATTTTATTTTTATGCTCTATGAAGACTGTGATGGTGGCTAGGAGAGATCTGTTGGGTTAGGTTAGAGTGTAGTTTCATGGAGGCACTGATGCCTAGTGCGTCCATTTGGATACGGAGCACATAGAATATTATGGAGATATTACTCTATCTTTGAGTAGGACGGGGTTACTACTTTTTCTTTTAATGCTACTGTTTATCTAGAGTATGATATGCCTGTAAGGGATTTATGGGGTGATCTTCACTATACTCCTAGGGAGGATTCCGAGGTATCTTCTGATCAGGCTCCCGTTTGTCGAGACATTCCCCAGCTAGGGAATTTGTCTAGTGAGGATTCGGAGGAGGATCCAGTGGAGGACCCTTCCCTTAGGTGTTATGAACTTGGGCCAATTTAGGTTTGTTATGAAAAGTTGTATTTATGTCCTTTTGGTATATAAGTATTATGTACTTTTGTTTTCTGTAAACTATGTGTATATATGTAGAGTGTATTATTCAGTTCTTTATATCTTGTGTTATCTTTATTCTATTAAGTTTATGCTATCCATAAAAAGAAATTTTAAAACTCGTATATTATAATATTAAATCAATCATGGCTTAGGTTTAGTTCTAAAAGAGTTGTTTTTGAAATGTAATTTCCCTTCAGAGGGTGTTACAGTGATGGCTAAAGAAATGGGAGCATCCAAAATCACACTTTGTAGTGACTTCGAACTTGTGGCTTCCCAGATCCGAGGTGAATATTAAGCCAAAGAACCCCTCCTTCAAAGATATTTGGCCAAAGTACAATAGCTCCTTAAAAGCTTCCAAGAGGCCAAGATAGAGCATATACCAAGAGAGCAAAACTCCAGGGTAGATCTTCTATCTAAACTGGCCAGCACTAAAAGCCCAGGTAATAACCATTTTGTGATCCAAGAAACTCTTTATCAACCCTCCATTAAGGATCACCCCATTTTCCAAGTAGAGGAAGAAGAACATACTTGGATCACCCCTATCATGGAGTATTTGTAGTCTAAAGGCACACCCTATGATCCAAAGGAAGCCTCCAAACTAGTCAAGATAGTAGTCAGGTACACCATCTATAATGGGTAGTTATACCAACATGGGTTTTCATCACCCCTCCTCAAATGCCTTACACCAAAAGAAGCATAATATGTATTGACTGAGGTTCATGAGGGAAGTTGTGGACACTATTTGGGAGGTAGAGCCCTAGCCCTAAAGGCACTCAGGGTGGGTTATTACATGCCAACAATGGAGGTAAACTCCCATGCACACGTCCGGGTCTACAACAAATGCTAACGCCACTCGAATTATTATCAGGCTCCCTCAGAAGAACTATCCACGATGTCGGTACCCTGGCCATTCTACACACGGGGCATAGATATCCAGAGTCGGTTCCTTCAAGCTTCTGGTCAATTGAAATACTTGGTGGTGGCAGTGGATTACTTTACAAAATGGATCGAGGAAGAGCCCTTAGTCACGGTCACTTTTGCCTAGGTACAGAAGTTCACTTGGCTTCACATCATCACTATGTTCAGAGTTCCAAAGTCTATCATGATAGACAGCGGAGCCTAGTTTAAGGATAAGGGTTTTGAAGAGTTGCTTGTTGAGTTAAAAATTTTGCACCATTGTAGTTTTGTTGAGAACCCTAGGACAAATGGTCAAGCCGAAGCTACCAACTGGGTCATAGTCTGTGGAATTAAAAGAAGGCTAGATGAAGCCAAAGGAAACTTGGCTAAACAACTTGATCATGTTCTCTAGGCCTACAAGACTACACCTCAATCTATGACAAGTGAAACTCCTTTTAAAACTCACTTATGGGTGCGAAGCTATGATCCTAGTGGAAATAGGAGAACTGAGCTGGCGCCACCAACAATTTTCATCCGACAAATCCCAGATTGATCAAGAAAGACCTGGATTTCCTTGAGGAAAGAAGGCACGCTGCCCATATACGCGATGCCCCTATCAAACAGAGGATGGTGGCCAGATATAATTTGAAGGTTATTTTAAGAAAGTTCCAGCCAGGAGACCTGGTGCTCAGGAAAGTGGACATCTGAGGGAAGAATGCCTCTAAGGGAAATTAGTTCCTAATTAAGAAGGCCCTTACTGCATCGTAGTCAGCACTAGAAAAGGAGCTTAAACATTGGAAACATTAACAGGCAAGCCAATCAAGAACTATTAGAATGCGGATAAACTTAGAAAATACTATAGCTAAGTGCCTTTCAAGGCCTAGTCTTTTAGTAAACTATGTTTGATCTATCCTAATTTTGATGATTATATGCTTTGTATAGACCACTATCCTTAAATTTATCAATAAAATGAAGTTATTTAGATATCACCTATTATACACTACTTGAAGTCCCAAAGGATCTTCAAGCCGAACTTTGCCTTGAGGTTATTCTTGGACCATCCCTCAAGCTAGAAAATGCCCTAAGAAAATATAAAGCTCATTCCCTTTGGATTGTGAGGCATCTTAAAAAGTTCAAGTTAAGAGGAATAACCCACCAAGCCCATGAAAGTGCTTTGGTAGTAAGTTATAAAGTCAATACCTAATCCTTAATACTTGGCTTTGACCATTTTAAGGTTAAGAAATTAAGTGGTAGTGCAGGTTCTAACATCTATGGCCTACCATCAGGTATCCATTGAAAGTCTTATGTTAAGAAGGCTTAGGAGTTGGAAATTCCTAAGTGAGAGGCAATTTTCCCTATAAAGTGTAAACATTAAAGACCCTAGTTATGGATGACCTTTTATACCTAAGCTAAGTGGGTTCTCAAGTGCCAAAACACTTTGGATGTTAAACCTCAGGCCAAGGTTTTAAATTATAGCTAAGTCAAGTGGGATCCTAAATGTCAAAGCAGCTAGCGTTAGACCCCGGACAAGGTTTTCATTTTAAATTATACCTAAGTCAAGTGTGATCCTAAATGTCAAAGTGGCTAGAATTGGACCCCGGACAATGTTTTCATTTTAAATTATACCTAAGTCATATGGGATCCTAAGTGCCAAAGCGGTAGGCGTTGGACCCCAGACAAGGTTTTCATTTGAAATTACACTTAAGGCGAGTAGGGTCCTAGGTGCCAAAACAGTTTGGACGTTAGACCCCAGGCCAAGGATTTGATTTCAAAATTATGGCTAAGTCCTAAATGGGATTCTGAGCGCTTAAATATAATGGGTATTGGACCCCGGACCATGGTATCCACTCGATTAATTAAATTTTTTCTAAGTCCATTAAGTAGTAACCAAATAAGCGAAAAAAGCATTAAACCCGAAATGGACCATGAAAAAGAGCTGGCGTCAAAAGGCTAAGTTATAAATTAATCAAAAATATGAAGGATGCCTCGGTGCCCAAGGAAATTATCTTAACTAAAATGAAAGCACCCCACGCAGAGGGCAAAAGAAAGAAAAATAGAAAAGATCAAGCTTCCGCTTCATCTCTTTCCTAGATATGCAGCTCTATTGGAATAGGTGCGGCAGTGAAGGCCCAGTTGAAGGAACCCTGTTAGCAGCCCGAGCAACTTCCTCCGCCATCATAAAGCGTCTATCCTGGAAAACCATTTCAGAGTTAAGGTCTTCCAAGGCCAGAGTAACATCGGGATTGAAGTGCTAAACTTGGCCCACAGTGTTCTGAAACTGTTCTCCACCAATGGTCGCAAAGATCATAGCCAGCTCCTTATTCTCTTTTTCTAATAGCGTTATGCGAACCTTGAGATTAGTGACGGCCTTATTGGACTTGGTATTTTATCTCTTTCTAGAGGATTTACGGTCAGCCAACTCTTTTTCTAGCTCAGTGATCCTTCCATCAACGTTTTCCTTCTACTTAAGAGCTATAACAACCTTCTGAGCAGCTTCTTTTTTTGTCATCTTCAGTAGATCCGCCATCTTCCTATCGGCCTCTGCAATGGATCTCTCAAGACAACTAGCCTTAATAGCAGCTCGAATTATAGAAGTCTGAAACCTAGATAAGGTTTTTATTATATTCCTCAGGGTAATGTACTTCACCACCTCATCGCTCAAGAGTCGCTCGTCAATAAATGGCCAGTGTCTGCATGTCTCGAAATTATGGGCATAGGGTCTTCCTTTTCTTCTTCACCATCCTCCGTGGCCATTCTTTTGCCCTGATCCATGGAGCTCTCAATAGCTTTCCTTTTCCTCCTCTACAGAGGCTGGGAAGGAGAGTTTGGTTGATCAAGAGCCTCTTCAACAGGCAGATCCCAGTCAGCAGACCCCAGAATAATAGGTGTAGGAACATTGGAAGGTCTTGCTCCTCCCCTCTTAGTCCTCAAAGCCTTCAAGGCGACAAGTAAAGGTCTAGATGCCATGCTTGCTAAAATAAAACAAGAAAAGCAAAGAAGTCAAAAAATAACAAGTATAGGAAATATAAATTGCAAGAATTTAAGACGGACTCTGAACATTGATGTCCTAAACCCTACCTAGGAAAGCAAAATGAAAGTCATCACCAGGAGTGTTAAGAATCTCTTTGCATTTGATGAGCCCACAATCTTTGGCCCATTGGCTTATAAACTCAACACACTCAAGGTCATCCTAATTGAGTTTCTCCTCATCTTTCTCAATTAACTCAACGGGAGTGCTATAAGCCTCTTGCGTTTAATATAGCGGAAACACCGGCTCCCTATTAGCTTTCAAGAAAAATGGATTGGTTCCTGGTGCTCTCGTTTTGAAGAACTTCCCTTTAAACTCCTTAAAACTATCTTAAAAAATGGCGAAGGCTTTGTGACTAGATCTAAATTGAATGGTCAACCAATTCTTCTAATACGCCACACCCTAAAGACTCCATCAAGTGTAGAAATAAAAGAAGGCATTCTCTGAATACTGTAGCCCTATTACTTGGCATAATCTTTCAAAGGCGAGTATATTACCTCAACCATTAGGGTGGATTTAGGTAGGAGCTGTGATTAAAGTCTGGAGAATCGTGACTTGAAAGTCGGTGAAAGGAAGTCAGAGCCCCAATTTAATAAAGAGGGGTTCGTATAGAAACATGAAGTGTGAACCTGCTTCTCGACCCCGAACATACCCTCTCATCCCATTCCGGAGATAGAACCTGGTACTCACGATCTCGAGTCCCCTTTTCTATCAGTTGTAAGTAGATTAGAGCCTTCCTAAGGCCGTCCTTAGAGGAAAACTTGGACAAATGGTTCTAGACATCATCCCCAACCCAAGCGTACACATTCCGCATGGGGGCAAGCATTAGAGGCTCTTCGACAATTGGAGCCTTCGCCTCGGAACTCATCTCCTTGCTATAAAGCTCCTAAAAACACCGATGGAGGTTAGTAAGATAATGTCGGAACTAATAATACTAAACGAACAGATTCAGACATAGCAAAGGGTGAACCATAGGAGAAATCATTACAGATTCATAACCCATGTCACTCTCCAATAGTACGAGTACCATCCTGATAAGAGAACGCTAAGGATCGTCTTGAAACAAGCAGAAAATAAATGGAACTAGACCCTAATTGCAACCTGCCAAAAGAACTAGAGTTATCAAGTGAAGCATGACCCTAATTGTGACCTGCCGATAGAACTAACACTATAAGATTTAGGTCTTAGCCCAAGAACAAAATGGAAGCTCTCACAATGGAGAAACACTTAAATTTCATTAATGTTCCCAAAAAAAACCCCTATTGAAGTACATGAGTTCTCTATTTATAGGCTAAGCTAGAAGCTATTTGTAACCCTTGAAATACAATAATTAAATTCCCATTATCATGCATTTACCAAGAAACTGAATTGGGAAAGACCAAAGGACTCACCTAGAAATTAAGCATAAACATGGTCATAAATTCCCACTAGCCATCATAGTGACTTAGAAACTGACTTGGGAAATACTAAAGGGCATCTTAACTTATTCCATCAAAATTAAATACGAAAATATTAAAAAATTAAGCAAAGTGGCCTAATTATTATTAGCTAATCAGACCCCTACTAATTGGCCCAATAACTAAAGAGATTGTAGCTCATGAATGCTTCTTAGGTAATGTGAATTAGGCTTTATTTGGCTCTCCAAGTTATTGTTGTTGGGAGTTGCGGATATAACACGCAGCGGAAAATAGGGATTCCCACCGAGGATCCATGCAAAAAAGCCATAATCTAATTTTTTTAAATGATTTACCTCTTGAAGCGTGAATCACCAACACTATAATAGAAACAATGTCTCTGCAGTATCCACACAAATAGACTCACGAATGTCCAATGTCTGCAAAGAGGAGCCTCACGTCTCTCACACAATGCTAGCTGTAAAGAGAAAAGAAGAAACCTATCGCTCTCTCACTCACTTTTCTGTAGGTGCGGCTAGGGTTCAGAATTGTGTCTCTTAGCAGCCTCCTTAGCAGTACTATTTATAATAGTGACTGCCTTAAGTGAGTGTGAGCAAAGAAAAGGTAAGTCAGTGCAACCCTAGACCCATTTGTTATGAGTCTGGCCCATATTTGAATCCGAGTCCAACTTGGATCCATTGCTCCAATTTTAGTCTGCTCTATGTGTGTGACCTTGCAGGTTCTTATTACGTTGGCAGTAATATTAAAATCCCATTTTAATATTACAAGCAGTGAGCGATATCTAGCAACACATCGCTGCTTCCCAAGTAATAAGAATGTCAGTGATTTGATATAACCTTTCCATGACCAATGTTTCCGTGTCGTTTAGTCCCTTTGTCAAGATATCTAGATTGAACACAAGGCATAGAATGCGTCACCCTTGTATAGTCCAATCATTGGTTTCCTGATACTCGAGTAGACTTTGTAACAACAAATGAGATCAATATCTCATATTGACTCATTTGAGCATGGCCATGCATTTCGTCGGGGGGCCCGAAGATATCGCTCCTATTATGTAGGAGTGACAATCCCATCTAGGTCACTCACATCCCTCTGCATGATTCGCAGTATGTCCAATAACCAACTTTATAATCACCTTGTTACAGATGATGTTTGATGGCATTAAAACACACAACTCCTCATGTAGGAATCATAGTGATTTCAGGTCAAAGGACCACAAACACCATTGTCACTATGAGAATCGCTTATGACACTCACGTAACGATCCATGTAGCATTCTCATGGTGGGTCAGTCCAGTACATCATTACTCTAATATGTACCCATGTGAAGACTTGATATCTCATATCCATGACCCGTGAGATATGGTCATCAGTCTATGCACATACTAGTCTCAATGTATTATTGTTGTCCTAATTAACAATAATACTTGACTAGGGACATTTAAGAATAGTGTTGTAACCAAAAGGATCTCACGATCAAGTCATCCACTTGATGTCCTATGGCATCAAACTTACTATTCTAAGGACTTTATTATGTTTATCAAAAAAGAATACAATAAATGAAATGCCTCATATATAAAAATAGCATAATAGAATGTATGTAAATATAGAAAATGTATTGGCCTCTAGGGCATACACCAACAATCTCCTACTTGCACTAGAGCCAATCAGGCATATATCTAATGCCTAAAGACCTAGTGTGACCCTCATGCTTCTGCTGTGCAAGAGGCTTCGTCAGTGGATCAGCAATGTTATCATCTGTTGGTACTCTGCATATCTTCACATCTCCTCTATCGATGATCTCTTAAATGAGATAGAAGCGCCTAAGTATATGTTTGGATCGCTGGTGAGAACTAGGCTCCTTAGCTTGTGCAATGGCTCTATTATTATCACAATAGAGGTCCACTGGGTCCACAATGCTAGGAATAGTGCCAAGTTTAGTAATGAACTTCCTGATCCAAATGGCCTCCTTTGCTGCATTGGAGGCAGTAATATACTCAGCCTCTATGGTAGAATCGATGACTGTCTCCTGCTTTGAACTCTTCCAGCTCACAACCCCACCATTTAGGCAAAAAACATAACCCGATTGCGATCTGGAGTTGTCCTTATCGGTTTAGAAGCTAGCATCAGTGTAACCTTTTACAACTAGCTCTTCCTCAGCTCCATATACCAAGAATGAATCCTTAGTCCTTCTCAAGTACTTAAGGATGTTCTTGATTGCAGTCCAGTGACTCTCACCGGGATCAGACTGGTACTTACTCGTCATACTCAAAGCATACGAGATGTCTGGTCGAGTACATAACATGGCATACATGATAGATCCAATTGCAGATGCATATGGAATCTTGCTTATGCGAATCCCTCTCATCCTAGGTAGAAGAGGATTAAGCCTTAGATAGGCTTACACCATGTGACATAAGCAAGAGTCCTTTCTTGGATTCATGCATGTTAAATCGTCTTAACACTTTGTCTATGTATGTACTCTGACTTAGGCCAAGCAGTCTCAGTGATCTATCTCTATAGATCCTGATACCTAATACATAGGTGGCTTCGCCCAAGTCCTTCATAGAGAAGTAGTTTCCTAACCAAGTCTTTATGAACTGTAGGGTAGGGATGCCATTTCCAATAAGTAGTATGTCATCTACATACAATACTAGAAAAACAATAGTACTCCCACTAACCTTCTTGTAGACACAAGATTCTTCTTCATTCTTGATGAAACCAAACTGTTTTATTGTATCATCAAAATAAAGATTTCAGCTTCTAGAAGCTTGCTTCAATCCATAAATAGATCGTTGCAACTTGCATACTTTTCTAGCATCCTCTGGAGTGGCAAAACCCTCAGGTTGTGTCATGTACACATCTTCGAGAAGATTTCCATTAAGGAAAGCAGTTTTGACATCCATTTGCCAGATTTCATAATCATGGTATACTGCAATAGCAAGCAAGATCCAAGCGGATTTAAGCATCACAACTGGGGAAAAAGTCTCATCATAGTCTACACCATGAATTTGTTTGAAACCTTTAGCCACTAATCGCACCTTAAAGGTATGCATATTACCATCCATATCGGTTTTCTTCTTGAAAACCCACTTGCACCCAATGGGTTTTACCCCTTCAGGTGGGTCAACCAAGGTCCATACCTGGTTGACATACATGGAATCCATTTCAGATCTCATGATCTCAAGCCATTTCTCAGTTTCTGGGCTAATAATGGCTTCCTGGTAAGTCACAGGCTCATCTTGATCCATGAGCAATATATTACCTTGTTGGGTCATGAGAAATCCATATCTCTCTGGTTGATGACGTATCCTGTTAGACCTACACAGGTCTTGTGCTACTAGAGCAGTTCTTTGTTCCACAACATTTTATGGAGGTCGCTTCTATTTCCACCATTGGTTCATTCTTTGCTTTGTGAAACTTGAACTTCTTCAAGTTCTACTTTTCTCCCACTAGTTCCTTTGGAGATAAACTCCCTTTCTAGAAACACAGCTGTCCGTGCGATAAACACTTTGCCCTCAGTAGGATTATAGAAAAAGTATCCCTTAGTTTCCTTTGGATACCCCACAAAGAAGCATTTATCTGATTTAGGTCCAAGCTTATCAGAAACTTGACGTTTCACATAAGCTTCGCAGCCCCAAATCTTTATGAAAGACATACTAGGCCGTCTCCCAGTCCATATCTCATATGGTGTCTTTTGAACCGTCTTAGATGGAATACGGTTAAGTGTGAAAGCTGCTGTTAACAGAGCATGTCCCCAAAAGGAGCCTGGAAGGTTTGCATGACTCATCATAGATCGGACCATGTCCAACAAACTCCGATTCCTCCTTTCAGAGACACTATTCCATTGTGGTGTTCCTGGTGGAGTGAGTTGAGATATTATCCCACACTCTTTCAGATGATCATCAAACTGTTGGCTTAAGTATTCTCCTCCTCGATTTGATCGAAGGATTTTAATACTCTTGCCAAGTTGGTTTTGTACTTCATTCTTGAACTCTTTGAACTTTTCAAAGGATTCTGATTTGTGCTTCATAAGATATACAAATTCATATCTACTGAAATCATCAGTAAATGTAATGAAGTATTGAAACCGCCCCTAGCAAGTGTGTTTAGTGGCCCACATACATCACTATGTATAAGGCCTAAAAGATCACTAGCCCTTTCACCTTGTCCAGTGAATGGGGCCTTTGTCATCTTCCCTAATAAACAAGACTCACATGTCTCATATGATTCGAAATCAAACGAGTCCAAGAATCCATCTTTATGGAGTTTGGAGATGTGTTTCTCATTTATGTGGCCCAAACGACAATGCCAGAGAAAAGTTGGGTTTAAATCATTTGATTTAAACCTTTTTGTATTTATGTTATAGACGGGCGTTTCGAGATCAAGTACATAAAGTCCATTACTCAATTGTGCACTACCATAAAAAATATAATTCATATAAATAGAACAACACTTGTCCTTTATAATAAAAGAAAAACCTTTCTTGTCCAAACAAGAAACAGAAATGATATTCCTACTAATAGCAGGTACAAAATAGCTGTTCTCTAACTCTATTACAAGCCTAGTGGGCAAAGATAATAAATAAGTCCCTACAGCTAATGCAGCAACCTTTGCTCCATTTCCCACTCGTAGGTCGACTTTGCCCTTCGTCAATGGTCTACTGCTCTTTAGATCCTGCACATTTACATAAATGTGAGATCCACATCCAGTATCTAATACCCATGATGCAGAAGTAGATAAATTGACTTAAATAACAAAAATACCTAAAGTGGAAGTCTCACTTCCCTTCTTCTTTTTGAGCTCCTCCAGAAACTTGGCACAGTTCCTCTTCCAATGTCCGGTCTGACCACAATGGAAGCATGTACCTTCCTTAGCCACTCCACCCACTGGTTTCAAGCTAGAAGTGCTGGGCTTGGACTTATCCTTGCCCTTGCCCTTCTAGTTGTCATTGGACTTTTTCTGTTGTTTCTTGCCCTTATTCTTTTGTACCATCATTATGACCTTCCTTTTGCCTTTGTTTAATGTTCTGCTCAGCAGTTCTCAATATGCCTAGCAGCTCTGGTAGTGATTTGTCAATCTCATTCATGTTGAAGTTCATGACAAATTGACTAAAACTTTCCGGCAACGATTACAGGACTAAGTCAGTGGCCAACTCTTAGCCCAAAGGAAAATCGAGTCTCTCTAGGTTTTCAATGTACCCAATCATCTTGAGTACATAAGCACCAATAGGGCTTCCTTCTACCAGCTTGTACTGAAACAATGCTTTAGAGACCTCGAATCTCTCATACCTGGCTTGCTCTTAATAGAGCTTCTTAAGGTGTATAATCATATCGTATGCATCCATATTCTTACGTTGCTTTTGGAGCTCAGAGTTCATGGTGGCCAGCATTAGACATCCAATGTCCAAGGCATCATCTTGATGCTTCTTATAAGCATCTCTTTCAGTTCTAGGGGCATTAGCAGCAGGTGGCTCAGGAATAGGTTATTCCAAAATATACAGCTTTTTCTCTTGCTTGAGGACAATCCTCAAATTCCTGTACCAGTCTAGAAAATTTATTCCAAACAACTTGTCCTTCTCAAGGACGGATCGCAATGATAAAGTACCCGATGTGTTTGTTGCCATGGTAATCTATTAACAGAAACATGTAAAATATAAGTATCATGCCATAAACATATTTAATGAGGTCTTTTAATTAAATATGCCTCCCACTATTTTATTCAAGTCAATGACCCTCAGCATTGACTCAGAAAATCCCATCATAAGATTTCCTAGTGGGCCAAGATCCATATTTCACCTAGTTTTGAGTCAGCTTTGGCTGATCACCCAAAATTCAGTTATTTAGGTAGGAAACATTTCCAATTACATCACATGTAACTCTTGGATAGTTAGGTGAATAACACTTATTCAAGTCCATCTAATGGACCAAAGCCCAACTTCATGCCTCTAAGCCTTCAATCCTATTGAAATGGCCTAGTTAAGTCAGACCTAATGGTTAGCAGTTGGATATTACCTTTATCCCATCGCGTCTTACTAATATAGATAAAGGCATCCTGCTTTGGCAGACCTGCACTTGATCGATACTAGTCTTGACGAGTGCCACACATTGGAAGGCATCACATAATGACTTAATATTTGCTTTGAGGGATTTTTTTTTTATTATTACTAGATCTCACCATTTATTAAACTATTTATCATACCATAAACATTATCCATGTATCTCATACATAAAAAGTATATAATAAAAGTGACATGGTTATGGCCCCTAAGAGAGTAGCATTAACTAAGCCAGCTTCACCAAGCATCTCCCACCAACGTCCTCACTTGATGCCGTCTTCTTACCTCCACATCATAATTACATTATATAGAAACCTCTTTTACATTCGAGGGTATTTAGGTGAGAAGAGAATATACAATCAGAATGTAGAGAGAAAGGCACGACACACAGGTCGTATTTATTAAAACCAAAAGGCATAAAAAGAGGACTAAGGCCATAACCATGCACTATGCATCACAAAGAACATATAAACTCATAACAATAATACATAATTATTTTTGTGAGTTATAAAAGGATAGAAAATATTGCGCTTTCGAATAACACACTATGCAGAGGTAGAACCGAAAAATTGGACCATAAACAAGAACTGAATCTCTTGCGCTCCTTTGAACCCTTGTGCAGTGTGGAACCCTAAGTCCGAACAACATGAACACTTCATGTGCCACGGGGAACCCTTGCGCCGTCGTTCAACACTTGAACCTCTGGCATCGTCATTCAACAACATCAACACTTGATGCTGCTGCCGTAAAACAAGAATAGGGTTTCCAAAACCCCTTGCGCCGCGCCTCTTGTGCAGAAACAAGGATTCCATAACCCCTGCTACCACAAACCAAGAACAAGGTTTCCCAAACCCTTGCGCCGCGCATTGAGAATAAGGATTCCATAACGTTGTACATATCACATACATACCAGAAAGCTTCGTAAAAACATACATCTTAAAACAAAACGATTTTCACAAAACATATGAACATCTTCATCGGTTTTTGAAAACAACATCACGATTTTGCATACAACACAAGAAACAGAATATGTTTTCGCAAAGGGTTTCATACGATTTTCAGAAATAACATATTAAAGATCATATCTTTTATCAAAAACAAGAACAGAAAACATGTTATCTCATGTAAATGAAAATAGAAAACTGAATCATGGTTTCGCAAGACTCTCTGATACCGCTGTTGGGAATTGCGGATATAACACGCAGCGGAAAACAAGGATTCCCACCGAGGATCCATGCGAAAAAGCCATAATCCAATTTTTTAAATGATTTATCTCTTGAAGCGTGAATCACCAACACTGTAATAGAAACGATGTCTCTGCGGTATCCACACGAACAGACTCACGAACGTCCAACGTCCACAAAGAGGAGCCTCACGTCTCTCACACAATGCTAGCTGCGAAGAGAAGAGAAGAAACCTATCGCTCTCTTACTCACTTTTCTGTAGGTGCGGCTAGGGTTCAGAATTGTGTCTCTTAGCAGCCCCCTTAGCAGTACTATTTATAATAGTGACTGCCTTAAGTGAGTGTGAGCAACAGCAATGTAAGCTTTGCAACCCTAGACCCATCTGTTATGAGTCTGGCCCATATTTGAATCTGAGTCAAACTTGGATCCATTGCTCCAATTTTAGTCTGCTCTATGTGTGTGACCCTACAGGTTCTTATTACGTTAGCAGTAATATTAAAATCCCATTTTAATATTACAAGCAGTGAGCGGTATCTAGCAACACATCGCTGCTACCCAAGTAATAAGAATGTCAGTGATTTGACATAACCTTTCTGTGACCAATGTTTTCGTGTCGTTTAGTCCCTTTGTCAAGATATCTAGATTGAACATAAGGCATGGAATGCGTCACCCTTGTATAGTCCAATCATTGGTTTCCTGATACTTGAGTAGACTTTGTAACAACAAATGAGATCAATATCTTATATTGACTCATTTGAGCATGGCTATGCATTTCGCAGTCTCACTCAATCAGAGGGCCCGAAGATATTGCTCCTGTTATGTAGGAGTGACAAATCCCATCTAGGTCACTCACATCCCTCTGCATGATTCGTGGTATGTCCAATAACTAACTTTATAATCACCTTGTTAGGGATGTAAGTGGGTGGTTTGGTTTGGTTTTTGAGGGAAAATAAATCCGAACCAATCAAAATCAATTGGTTTGGTTTGGTTTGGTTTGGTTTTTGTATTTTTTGATAACCAAATCCGAACCAATCTGAACCGAACATCTATGGATTGGTTTGGTTCGGGTGATCGGGTTGGCTATTTTTTTAACACAAAAATTAACTAAATAATTAGCTTTTCATAAAAAAAATACAAAATAAATTAATGAAAAATTTTTTAGAAATAGAATCAAACTTATTGATTTGAACACTAATAATTATTTCATGTTTCAGAATGTGTATTAAAAATTTCATAAAGAGGGAACAAAGAAATATATTAATATTTGTATTAAGAAATTATATTTGAATAAGTTAAAAAAAATTTCAAGAGAGATTTAACTTGACAAGTTGTATACTACTACTATTCAATTAAGAGAAAGTTGTGACGCTACTAACCTGGAGGTATATATGTAACTAACTGAACCCCTAAGGACATGAGTGGAACTAATGAAAACTTGATTAGTTGAACTTTGAATCAGCAACCTAGCGAATCTAAAGTCTCCAACCTTTGCAGTCATATTTTCATCTAAGAGAATGTTGTTAGGCTTCAAATCACAATGCACAATAGGAACTTCACTATCATTGTGCAGGTAATCCACTGCACAAGCAGCATCAATATCTATATTCAGTCTCCCCAAAAGGTTTTAACTCATTTTCATTTGCATGCTTTCTCTTCCCCTTAATCCAATCTTCCAAACTCCCATTACTTAAATACTCATAAATTAGAGTCAGAAATTTATTTTTTTTAAAGTCAATACTAGAGCATTTAAAGTCAATTCATCATTTCTAAACTTCCAAGTTTAGATGATGTTGTTGCTGTTACTTTCACTTTTCTGTTCTTTATGTATAGTAGCAAGCAAATTTTCAGACATAGTATCAGTGTTACCACTATGGCTATGATTATGTAATTTCTGACATACTTTCTTCCATGGCCATGAGGCTCACATGCAAAATACAAACAAAATTTTTTATTGCCTTCTAAATGGACAACAGAAAGTTTTTGGAAAACTCTATCATTAGGAATGGTTCTTTCTAAATCATTATAAGAGAGATTCAAAAGCTGAATGACATGTAGATTTTGAAGTTCAATAGGAATGGATCTAGAGAGTTGGTTGAAGGAAAGATCCAAAGTTTTCAAGTCTCTCACCTCTCCAAGAGTTTTTAGAATAGCACCTGATAGCATATTCCTGACCAGAACTGTAGTGCCGGTGAGCAGAACCAAAGATTTTGGCAAAGGAGTTTTCTAACCTTCTGTATTAAACGAAAATGACATTTTAGGAGTTGGAAATTGAGAAAGTATTACAAAAAATAAAGAAAACAAATTGTAGCCAAAAAATGTTGTAGCATAAATTTTTTTAAAATAAAATATATAAATATATGGTTTGGTTTGGTTCGGGTTGGTTCGGTTTTGAAATTTCAAATCCGAGAACCGAACAAATTAAATTTTAATTGGTTTGGATTTTACCTGAACCAATCAATATACCCAAACCAAACCGAACCAATTTAATTGGTTTGGTTTGGGTTAATCGGGTTGATCGGTTATCCGAACCAATTTACACCCCTACACCTTGTTACAGATGACGTTTGATGGCATTAAAACATACAACTCCTCATGTAGGAATCGTAGTGATTTCAGGTCAAAGGACCACAAACACCATTGTCACTATGAGAATCGCTTATGACACTCATGTAACGATCCATGCAGCATTCTAATGGTGGGTCAGTCTAGTACATCATTACTCTAATATGTACCCATGTGAAGACTTGATATCTCATATCCATGACCCGTGAGATATGGTCATCAGTCTATGCACATACAAGTCTCAATGTATTATTGTTGTCCTAATTAACAATAATACTTGACTAGGGACATTTAAGAATAGTATTGTAACTAAAAGGATCTCACGATCAAATCATCCACTTGATGTCCCATGGCATCAAACTTACTATTCTAAGGACTTTATTATGTTTATCAAAAAGAACATAATAAATGAAATGCCTCATATATAAAAATAGCATAATAGAATGTATGTAAATACAGAAAATGTATTGGCCTCTAGGGCATACACCAACAATTGTCTTCAAGTTGGGCTCAAATCATCTTCAAGTTGTAGAAAAGAAACCCATTTTGGAGTAGCCTCTATTCCATGTCGATCTTCTTTTTCTTTGATCTCCATAATTAAGCCTTGTAAAGCTTGCTTCATCCTCTTAGCCTTGACCCTAGTCATTGAACTTCCAATTTCATGCAAAGGATCTTTAGGTTAGCTGGTTGCATCTCTATCATTCTCTTCCTCTTCGAAAGGATTTGTCCTCAAATCAGATCCATTACCTACATCAAACAAAGAAAGATAAACCATATTAAAGGTAGCATGTACTTTGCCATATTCACTTAGCAAATCTAGCTTGTAGGCGTTGTCATTGATCCTTTCTAGAACTTAAAAAAGTCCATCTCCTCTTGGTTGTAGGTTGGATTTTCTTTGAGTAGGAAACCTCTCTTTCCGCATATGAACCCAAACCCAATCTCCAGGTTCAAAAACCACTTTGACGCGCCCCTTATTTGCTTGCTTTGCATATTGCTCATTCTTCCTCTCAATGTTGGCGCGAACTCTTGCATGCAACTCCCTGATAAAGTCTGTCTTACGCTTACCATCCAAATTAGCATGCTCATTAGTAGGCAAAGGTAAGATGTCCAAAGGAGTCAAAGGATTAAAGCCATACACAACTTCAAAAGGAGAATGAGATGTAGAAGAATGAACATTCTATTATAAGCAAACTCAACATGTGGCAAACATTTCTCCCATTGTTTCAAATTTTTTGAATGATAGCACGCAACAAAGTAGTAAGTGTTCGATTTACTACTTCAGTTTGTCCATTCGTATGAGGATGTGCAACAGTAGAAAACAAGAGTTTAGTCCCTAATTTATTCCACTAAGTTCTCCAAAAATGACTTAGGAACTTCACATCTCTATCACTTACAATAGCTTTTGGCAATCCATGCAAGTGCACCACTTCTTTAAAAAATAAATCAACAATATGTGTTACATCATTAGTTTTAGAACATGCAATGAAATGTGCCATTTTACTAAACCTATCAACAATAACAAATATGCTATCTTTTTCACTTTGAGATCTAGGCAATCCTAATACAAAATCCATTGAAACATCAATCCAAGGTTGATTAGGCACAGACAAAAGTGTATATAAACCATGGGGCATGACTTTAGATTTAGCTTGTTTGCATGTAATGCACTTATCAGAAATAGATTGTACATCATACTTCATGTTAGGCTAATAAAAATGCTCATGCATAATTTCTAAGGTCTTTTTCACACCAAAATATTCCATCAATCCTCCACCATGAGTTTCTCTAACTAGCATTTCACGCAAGGAACAAACAGACACCCATAATTTATTTTTCTTAAACAAGAAACCATCATGCCTATAATAGTCCCCAAAAGCATGCTTAGAACAAGAATCCCATACTTGACCAAAATCAGAATCATTGTCATACAAGTCCTTTATAGACTCAAAACCAAGTAATTTAGTTTACAAAGATGTGAGCAATGCGAACCTTCTAGACAAAGCATCAGCTACAACATTTTTCTTACCATTCTTGTACTTGATCACATAAGAAAACATCTCAATGCATTCCAACCACTTGGCATGTCTTCGTTGAAGTTTACTTTGAGATTTCAGAAACTTCAAACTTTGATGGTCAGAATGAATTATGAATTCTCTAGGCCACAAGTAGTGTTACCAAGTTTGTAAAGCTCTCATCAAAGCGTACAACTCCTTGTCATATGTGAGATAATTCAATGCTGCTCCACTAAGCTTTTCACTAAAATATGCAATCGGTTTAGAGTCCTGCATCAATACAGCCCCTATTCCAACACCAGAAGCATCACATTCAACTTTAAAAGCTTTATCAAAATTAGGTAAACAAAGCAAAGGTGCATTGGTCAATTTATCCTTTAATGGATTAAAAGCTTTTTCATGCACATCATTGCATTTGAAAACAACATTCTTTTTAATAAGTTCATTCAATAGTGCAGCAATAGAACTAAAGTTCTTTACAAACCTTCTATAAAAACTTGCTAAACCATGAAAAATTGTTACCTCATTTGAATTCTTAGGTGTAGGTCATTCCCTAATTACATTTACTTTTTCTTCGTCCACACTTATTCCCTTGGAGCTTACAACAAAACCCAAAAACATAATAGATTCAAGGCAAAATGAACATTTTTTAATATTTGCATACCGTATTTTCTCTCAAAACATTAAAAACATTATGTAGATGTTCAACATGTTCAACCAAGGTTTTGCTATAAATCAAAATATCATCAAAATAGACTACAACAAATTTCTCAATGAAAGGATGCAAAACATGGTTCATTAATCTTATGAAAGTGTTGGGTACATTAGTTAAGTCAAATGACATTACTAACCACTCATACAAACTATATTTTGTTTTGAAAACTGTTTTCCATTCATCTTTTTCTTTCATGCGAATTTGATAGTATTCATTCTTCAAATTCAATTTTAGAAAACACACATGAACCATGCAATTCATCAAGCATATCATCCAATCTAGGAATAGGATATCTATACTTTACAGTGATTTTATTTATAGTTCGGCAGTCAGTACACATGCGCCATGTCCCATCTTTCTTCAGAATCAAGATCACAAGAACAAAACATGGACTAAGACTCTCCTTCACAAATCCTTTTTGCAACAATTCATCCACTTGCCTTTGAATTTCCTTTGCTTCCTTAGGACTAGTTCTATAGGCTAGTCTATTTGGAAGTGAAGAACCAGGAATCAATTCATTTTGATGCTCAATACCTCTTAAAGGAGATAATCCATAGGACACTTCTTTTGCAAAAACTTCAACAAATTCCTATAATAAGGAAATAACCTCACTTAGTAAAGAAAGGTTAAGATCATTAATGAAATAAACATCCTTGTACAAGAGCACAAGTAGCTGCTCTCTAGATGCCAAAGCACTCTCAACCTCTCTTTTTCTTGCAATTGCACTCACTCTCTTTTTTTTCTCTTTATTTTGCACACCAACCTTTGAATTTTTCTCTTCATAGCACTCAATTTTATTATTCTTTTTCTTTTGCTTATTCTCACTTTTCTTGTCTTTTCATTCCTTCTCTTGAATGCTCAACTGA
Source organism: Ormosia semicastrata (assembly GCA_029884595.1). Taxonomy (NCBI): domain Eukaryota; kingdom Viridiplantae; phylum Streptophyta; class Magnoliopsida; order Fabales; family Fabaceae; genus Ormosia; species Ormosia semicastrata. The sequence continues at coordinate 33,596,019 of JAQQTO010000048.1, read as the reverse complement.
TCTTCTCTCAACTTACACTCTCTTGCAATCTTGATTTGGTCAGCATAAGCCTCAGTAGGTTTGAGATGTGTTAATACAATGATGGGATTATTTATAGAAAGTGAGTACCTATTTTTGTACCCATCATGAGTACCTATTTATAGCATTTAATTTCAAATAGTTCTAGGAAATCCCAAAAACTCCCATAATTGATTAGTGGAGCCTTCTAACTGATTATTTTGCTTGGCAGATAGCCGATTTTGCTTGGCAGATAGCCCTTTTCCTTGACAAAGTAGTTCCAAAACCCAAATAATAGATTGTTTTCTTCTTTTAACTGATTATTGCACTTTCAAAATTAGAAAATCTTCAAGAAATCAGTCCTTAAAGCATTAGTTTGTCCCATCTTAGCTTGGTTTTCTTTTCATTAATACTAACCTCTTCAAGAACATCTTAAATACATAATTTTTTTCTTCAAAAGCACCAGAAAACATTTTTCTTTATCAAGAACTTGATTAATGAAAATTAGGGGACTTAAGCATGGATCAAGTACCTGCAAAACAAATTTGGGGGACACTCCAACACTCAAGCCAGTATTGGATTCAAGATAAGATGCAAGAAAATTATGTAGAGAACTTAAATTTGACATATTATGCAGTAAGATTGATCATTATAAAAGAAATTATGCAACAAGAGTTTAGATGCATGATTGATCTAATATGCCAAATTCACTTCTTATATAAAAGAATACTTCTTTGTTTAATGGTTTAGTGAAGATGTCAGCTAGTTGTTTAGTGGTTTCAACAAATTCAAGCATGCAATCTCCTTTTTGAACATGATCCATTATGAAATGGTGCCTTATCTCTATGTGTTTTGTTATTGAGTGCAAAATGAAATTTTTAGACAAATTGATTGCACTAGTGTTGTCACACCTTATAGGGATGTAATTAAGTTCTATACCATAGTCTAGAAGTTGTTACTTCATCCAAAGGATTTGAGTACAACAACTCTCAACTGCAACATATTTACCTTCAGCTGTAGATAATACCACACTATTTTGTTTCTTATTATGCCAAGAAACTAGTGAGCTTCCAAGCAAGTGACATACTTCACTAGTGCTCTTCCTATCCATTTTGCATCCACAAAAACCAGAATTGGAATAACCAATTAGACTACATGAGGCACCTTTAGGGTACCACAATCCCATTTTTGAAGTGCCTATTAGATATTTCATAATTCTTTTTACAGCACTTAGGTGTGATTCTTTAGGATTTGCTTGAAATCAAGCACACATGTATACACTAAACATAATATCAGGCCTACTTGCTGTAAGATAAAAGAGTGAGCTAATCTTACCTCTATATTTTGTGATTTCTACAGATTTACCTCCTTCATCGTTGTCTAAATAACAAGAAGTGCTCATTGGTGTAGCTATATGCTTGGTGTTGTCCATTCCATATTTCTTGAGCAGCTCCTTGCAATACTTGGATTGACTTATGAAGGTCTCATCCTTTGTTTGCTTGATTTGGAGACCAAGAAAGAAGTTGAGCTCACCCATCATGGATATCTCAAACTCACTATGCATAATATTAGCAAATTTTTTACAAAGAGAGTCATTAGTAGCACCAAATATAATATCATCAACATATATTTAAACAATAAGAATGTCATGCTTTTTATGCTTGATGAAGAGAGTAGTGTCAACCTTCCCTCTAGAAAATCCTTTTTTTAAAAGGAACTTGCTCAACCTTTCATACCAAGCTCTAGGGGCGTATTTTAAGACATACAAGGCCTTTTTCAATTTAAAAACACGGTTAGGCAATTCAAAGTTTTCAAAACTAAGAGGTTGTTCCACATATACTTCTTCTTGCATAAAACCATTTAAGAAAGCACTTTTAACATCCATTTGAAAAAGTTTGAAATCCATGATGCATGCATGTGCAAGTAGCATTCTTATGGCCTCTAATCTAATTACGGGAGCATAAGTTTCTTCATAATATATTCCTTCTTCATGATTATAGCCTTTTGCAACCAACCTAGCTTTATTTCTTGTTATTAAGCCTGTTTCATCAAGTTTGTTCCTAAAGACCCATTTGGTGCCAATTATGGAATGATCATTGGGCCTTGGAACTAATTCCCAAACTTGATTTCTTTCAAATTGGTCTAGTTCTTCTTGCGTGGCCAAGATCCAAAGTTCGTCATTAATGGCCTCATTTATGTCTTTAGGTTTAACTTGAGAAACAAAAGGCATATGGTTACATGTATCTCTAAGTGAGTTTCGAGTCATTACCCCTTTTGATACATCATGTAACACCCTGAAAATTACTTGTTTCATGATAAATATTCATTTTATAATATTTATGATTTTTGAGAATTTTTATGAAATTATTTGAATTGTTTGATTATTTTAATATACTCCTCAATTTGCATGCGCGTTGAGCAGGGCTGAGAAAATAAAATATTTTCTCTAAGGCCAAAAAACTTTGGACAGTGGAAACGTCGATGGGGAATCTTACTAAACCCAAGGTCAGACACAACTTATGAAGTTTTCATTTTTCAAGATTTTATCTGATAAATAAAATTGTAATAACATTTTATTATCCGTTGGATGACAAATACTATTTTTGCTAACTATAACCTTTGTCTACTGGATAATAGCTTTAGTAGAGTGTTAGTCATGTTTTCTAGAGAGCACTTTAATGACATTACCAAGATGACATCATCACCATGACACCACCCTTGACTTTTTCAAAAAGTGTATGAAACTTCTCAAGGAAGCTTTATACCAAACTTCTCAAGAAAGCTTCACCTTCTCTCTCCACTCTTGTGACCCCACGACAATTGGGGGGAAAAGATGACAAAAAATTGTCATCTTTTTCACTTACCCATCACCTTTTTAATTCAAACAAAGTTTCACTTTTCATTCTCTCATTTTTCCTTTCTCTCATTTTTTCTCTCATCTCCATTCTCTCTCCACTCCCACGGCCACAACACCATTGTTGGCCACCCAAGCTTGCTTGCTCAAACCAATCTACATTCTTGAATCCTCTCATCATCTTGTAGCTTTCCTCTTTGGTAATCATCTCTTGATTCTTCCATCTTCATCACTTTCTACTAAGCCCTAAAGCTTGAAGCTTTGAGGTAAAGTTCTTGATTTTCATATTTTCTCTTCTCATTTTCGTGATCCTTGGTCACCTTTGTGATCAAGGATTCCTCTTTTCAAATTTTGGTTATTGATTGTGTGAGTTTGACTATCCTAGGGTTTCATTGATGATGGTGGACGAAAATTACAAGGAAGCATCAAGGAGCTTGCTTTCTTTTGTTGTCTCTTTAGGTAAGAGGGAGAACATCCTCTTCAACCTATCATGGTGGTGAGGAACACGTTTTTGTGTTGATGGTGAGGAATCCATGTCTGGATTGCTCACTTTGTTGTGTGATTTTTGGAAATATTGTGATTGGTTGTGTTGTATGACTTTAATACTTGCTATTGTGTAATTTGATGGATTTGTAACGCATTAGATGCTTGGATGTATGTATGGAAAGTAAGTTATTCTTACCCTTTTAGTTTGGAGGCTTATGGCTAAGAGGCCCTTTGATGGATCCAACATGGAACTTTTGTGCTAATTTGGGACTTAAGCAATTAGATGATGAGTGGTTAGAGAGGTGAAGAAAAAAATTTGGGATTCCTAGTCACTTGGAAGCTCACAGGCTCATTAGGCACTCAATGTGAGACTTTTGTATCAAGCTAAAACTTAGTTAATTAAATGAGTAGACACTTAATTAGGAATTTATAAGATGGAAAGAACAAAGAACAAAATTTTATCCAATAGGCTAAAGTGATTTTTGGGCCAAAGAAAGAACATGAGTGTGAGTTAAGTTTTGAGAAACTTAAAATGATTATTCTAAATGAGTTTAGTCTAAAACAAAGGAAAGAACTTATTTAATTAAAAGTAATAAGGATTGAATGAAAAATACTAGAGAATTTTCCTAGAAAGGTTAATAGAAAATAATAATGTAATTGAGGCGTAACTTTCATATCAAGCTTTAAAAAGTATATTTTCACCTTGAGATTTGGACAATGACTTGTTGTGGGTCCATAAGTGGGATCAAGGATTATCAATAATTGATTGGGCCTAATGTGGCGTGTAATCATGGATAAGTCATACTATTATTGAATATCTGTATATATGTGCATTGAGTTATCATGCATTGTGAAAGTTTGTTGGACTCTATTTGTAAGGCTGTATGCCTAGGAGATGAATCACACCTACGTGCAGGTGCGAATAGACTAGTGTAGGTCATTTATTGACCTTGGGGGCGTTGGGGTGCGGGTATCTCACAATGGACAGTTGGTAGCTCCTCTGTGCCGTGGACAGACCGATGCAAACTCACCGACGATCTAGACCGAGACACTGTCCTATATCGCGATCTTGTAAAGAATGCCTTGTATAAGCCATGTTGCGTAATTTGTTGATATTGAAAGCACTTGATTTGAGACTAATGAGATACAAGCATATCTCCTTGATCATTCTCTCTGATGTTGTGTTTAGCTCCATGGAATAGGATTTTGGGTACCTTGTGCATGTGCATAGTCTGTCAACATATTTATCTGGCATAGATATATATAATTATGGAACTATTTCTTTTAATGATGTTATGACCATCTATATTATCAAATTATTTATCATCTGAATCTTGATGTTGTTTATTATGTTTGCCATGCTGTATGGCATCCTGCGCTGTTTCTGGTTCTTTACTGCCATAACTAGTATTGATGTCGGATATCTCACCTCTTTTCTATATTCTGCTATTCTGTTCATATCTATGCTTCTTAAAAGACCGGGACGAGGAAGAGCTTGAGTTTCCTGGTTTTGGGGTGAGTTAGTTTTTTGCTTGATATGGCATCCTGATGAGGTTTTCTAGGGTATACTAGGCTGAGGTTCTACAAAGGCATTGACTGTTGGCACATTGACTTGATCACTAAGTGCTTCGTTTACGTGGGAGATGTGACTGTATCTTTGGCTTAGGATCGTTATGATCCTCCTGTTTTCTCTTTTGATGTTGTTATATTGCTGGAGTTCTACATGTTGATACATGAGGCGTGGGGTGATCGTGAGTATACACCACACGAGGATTTATTCCTATCTTCTGCACAAACTCCTGCTCGTGAATCTGTTGCTGCTGTAAGAATTTCCTCTTCTGAGGAGGATCCTAAGGAGGAACCTGAGGAGGACCCCTCTAAGGCTCCTTCTCAGTAGTTTGTTGGGGACATGATACTTTTTTAACCTTGGTAGCTGTCTGTATATATTGTTGGGCATGTAAAACTTCTGCTTTCTTTTGCTAAAACTGTTAGTGTATCTTAACGCTTATGTTATGTATCCAAATATATATATATATATATATATATATATATATATATATATATATATAGTATGTATCTTCTGTATAAATGTATGGTTTGATTTTCATGTTGAGTTTCGCTAAGTTTATGTTCTTTGCTTACAAAGAAAAAATAATAAAAGAGAATTGCTAAGTTAGGATACTTTATTGATGAATAGGTTAATACCTATAGATAAAATAAATCGGGTCTTAATAGTTTTCTTTTGAGTTACGTATGTTTAGTGTGATGTCCTCCTCCCGAAAAAGAAGGCATTACACTAGTTTGGTATCAGAACCCCGGTTTGAGTTTTCTTTTGGGTTTTGTGGTTAGGTCTGTCTTGTTTGTACTGTGTGATTCTCTATTTTTTGTTTCCGAAAGGTTACATCTAAACTTTCCTTGTGTTTTATCTAGTTGACTCTGGAGAAAAGTAATGGCACGTGGTAGGGGAGGACACGTTAACGTGGAACGCGATAACAAGGTGATGATTGCAGCTGCTGAAGCTCTGCAGCGGATGGTGAAAGTTATTATGCAACAGAATCAACGAGTAGCACAACAGCAAGAGGCAAATGCTGATACCCAAAATTTGTCTGAATTCTGTGGAAATAATCCTCCACAGTTCAGAGTGAGTTTGATCCGGAAAAGGCAAGTTTGTGGATTCAAGAGCTGGAAAAGAATTTTGAAGGAATGGGATGTGCAGAAGATCGCAAGGTTACTTATGTCGCGTTTATACTGGTAGGAGATGGTGAAAATTGGTGGAAAGGAACTTGGAGATTGTTACAAGTAGAAGGAAGGGAAATTACATAGGAAGTGTTTTGCAATGCATTTCTGGAAAAGTATTTTCCAGATAGTGCAAGGCATGCCAAGGAAATGGAATTCCTTGGGTTACGACAAGGTGGGATGACGATTAACTAGTATTAGGGGTGTTCACATCCAAACCAATCCAAAAAAAAAATCAAAAATCGATCCAAAAAAACTGAAAACCAATGAAAACCGAAATAGATTGGATTAATTTGGATAAAGTTTTTGAAAAACTGATCAGTTTGGATCGATTTTCGGTTCAATTTTATAAAACTGATCCAAACCGATTTTACACTTAAAATTACTTAAATATCCCTAACTAAACCTATCCCCCCATGGGCCCAATGGCCTATTCCCCCCACCACCACTTCGGCACACACGTGAGTGTGAGACAAAGACACACTTCACTTCCCCTTGTTGACTGTATTAGTATGTTGTAATTGCTAACTCAATTCCGAGAAAGATTACAATTGCTAAATTGTCATTTTAATTTTATTTGTTTAAATTCTGAACTTTGAAATTAGTGCTGAATTTTATTTGTTTGTATGATTTGTATGACTTTATGAATAATTTGTAGTTTAGAATTTGAATTATATTGTTGTTGTGTATTATTCTTATTTAGAATGCATTTTTATTATGTTATTGGACAAAAACCGAATCATCCAATCCAATCCAAACCGATTAAAATTGGTTCGGATTGGATCGGTTTGACTATTAGAATTCATCCAATCCAAACTAAACCGATGATACTTATCTTGCTTGGATCGAATGATTTTTTGCCTCAAAACTGATCCAAACCGATCCAAGAACACCCCTAACTAGTATGCTGCAAAGTTTGAGAGCTTGTCAAAGTTCTCATGGTATCTTCAAATCCAGCCTGATGAGGTGTGGAAATACCATAAGTTTGAAGAAGGTCTAAGGGTTGAATTGAAAAAAAGAGTACTGCTAATGAGAATGAATCAGTTCTCAGCCTTGATGGATATATGTTGCAGACTTGAAGGGTTTGAACTATCCCGAGAGGTAAGAAACTATAACTTTAGACCATCTAGGTTCCAAAGGAGAGGAAACAACAACAACCGGTTTCAAAGAAGCCCTATTCCCGACCATCAGGAAGTTAACAACGATCACTTGGTGGAGGCTCTAGTGGAAATTTTGGTGGCCACCGAGTTGGTTAGATTGTGGCGTCTTCATCAAAGTGTTTGAAATGTGGAAAGGACCACCTGACGAGGGATTGCACAATCAAGGGAATTATTTGCTTCAGATGTGGAAAGCCTGGACACATTTCCAGAGATTGCAACCAACCCAAGGCAGAGCCTTCTGTCAACAATGCACGAGTTACAAAACCTCAGGTAGGAGGCAGAGTTTACATGATGAGTGGAGTGGAAGCCTTCTAATCTGACGATCTGATACAGGGAGATGGTACCATAGAAGGTAATCTTTTATTTGTACTGTATGATTCGAGAGCGACCTATTCTTTTATTGCTTATGACTGTATGCGTCGATTAGGTTTACTTGTGTCTTCTTTGCCCTTTGATTTTAGTGTTTCTACCCCTACTGCTAAACCTGTTGTTACCACCTATGTTTGTTTGAACTGTCCTTTATCTATTGAAAGTTGAATCTTTTCTGTTGATTTGATCTGTTTACCTCTTTCTCAAATAGATATAATTTTAGGAATGGATTGGTTATCTTCTAACCATATCCTGTTAGACTGTTCCAGTAAAATCATAATTTTTCCTATGGCTAAAGTTTCTAGATTTTGACGGCTAACCAAGTTCAAGATTTCTTAAAAGAAGGAGCTTAGGGATACATGCTATTGTCTTCCTTAAAAGTCGAGAGCGAGATGGATGTGAAGGCTATTCTGATAGTCAACGAATTTTCTGAAATCTTTCTTGATGAGGTACCAGGTTTACCGCCTGAGTAGGAGATAGAGTTTACTATCGACCTTGTGCCTAGATCTGATCCCATATCCATAGCACCCCCATCAGAATTAGTTGAACTCAAGAAGAAGTTGGAAGAACTTTTGGAGAAATAGTTTGTCAGGCCTAGTGTATCACCATGGGGAACGCCAGTGTTACTAGTCAAGAAAAAGGATGGAACTTCACGCTTATGTGTAGATTATCGTTAGCTGAACAAGGTCACGATCAAGAACAAGTATTCACTTCTGAAGATAGATGATTTAATGGATCAGCTAAAAGGAGCTTTTGTTTTCTCTAAGATCGATCTGCGTTCAGGTTATCATCAGATCCGAGTGAAGGTAGAGTATTTTCCTAAAATGGCTTTTCGTACACGTTACGGACATTATGAGTATCTTGTGATGCCGTTCGGAGTGATGAATGTACCCTCCATATTCATGGATTACATGAATAGGATTTTTTGTCTTTACCTAGACAGATTCGTCGTCGTCTTCATCGATGACATTCTGATCTATTTTTGAAATCAGGAGGAATATACTGAATATCTCAGTATAGTTCTCCAGATTCTGAAGGAGAAGAAGTTGTATACCAAGTTGTCAAAGTGTGAATTCTAGCTGGAAGAGGTTAAGTTTTTAGGTCATGTCATCTCGAAGGATGGAATTGCAATGGATCCATCGAAAGTTAAAGCAGTTCTGCAGTTGGAAAGGCCGAAGACTGTGACAGAGATCTGTAGCTTCGTGGGATTAGCTGGTTTTTATCGAAGATTCATTAAAAGATTTTCTAAGATAGCAGGACCTCTCACTCAACTTACAAGAAAGAACCAAGCCTTTGTATGGACTGATGATTGTGAAGAGAGTTTTCAAGAATTGAAGAGATGATTGACTACTTCACCAGTTTTAGTTCTACCTAATCCCAATGAACCCTTTGAAGTGAATTGTGATGCTTCACATCAAGGATTAGGATGCGTGCTCATACAAAATAGGAAAGTGGTGGCTTATGCTTCAAGGCAGCTGAGAGTGCATGAAAAGAATTATCCTACGCATGACCTGAAGTTAGCAGTTATGGTATTTGCTTTGAAAATATGGAGATATTTTCTGTACGGAGCAACATTCAACATCTATAGCGATCATAAAAGTCTAAAGTGCCTGTTCGACCAAAAGGAGTTGAACATGAGGCAAAGAAGGTGGTTAGAATTTTTGAAAGACTACGATTTTTAACTCCAGTGTCATCTTGGAAAGGCAAACATGGTGGTAGACGCTTTAAGTAGAAAGATGCTTAGTATCTCTGCTATGATGATCAAGGAAAAGGAACTAATAGAACAATTCTGGAATATATGGACGTCCATAGAGTTGACACCGGGGAAGATTTGTTTGAATATGGTTGCCATCTCAAGTGATTTGATGGAAGAAATCTGAAAGAAATAGAAATATGACGAGTTTCTGCAAAATGAGAAGGAGCTGAGGAAATTAATTCTTAATGAAGCCCACACAAGCCAGTTGAGTATACACCCAGGAATGGATGAAGAGGGACGTTGCCAAGTATTTTTCATCTTGTCTGGTTTGTCAGAAAGCCAAGGTTGAACATCAGTGACCTTTAGGAATGTTGCAACCTCTAGCTATTCCTGAATGGAAATTGGATAGCATCACGATGGATTTTATGGTTGGATTACCAAAGACTCGAAAAGATTACGAATCGATATGGGTAATTATGGATCAGCTTACGAAGTCTGCTCACTTCTTACCATTCAACATAAGGTATTCGATGGGAGGTTAGCTCAACTGCATATTGGCAAGATTGTTAGACTTCATGGCGTGCCTTCCAGTATTATCTCCGATGGAGATCCGAAGTTCACATCGAGGTTTTGGCAGAGTCTTCAAGAAGCAATGGGAACGAAACTTCGTTTGAGTTCTGCTTATCATCCTCAAATTGATGGTCAATCGAAAAGGACGATCCAATCACTGGAAGATCTACTGAGAGCTTGTACTCTAGAACAGACTGGAAGTTGGGATAAAGTTTTGCCTTTGATAGAGTTCACCTACAATAACAATTTTCACTCAAGCATAGGGATGGCATCTTATAACGCTCTATACGGATGACGGTGCAGAACACCTTTTTATTAGTACCAAGATGGGGAGCACCTTACGATCGGACCTGATCTTGTGTAACAAACAATGGAAAAGGTTAAGATGATTCAGGAAAAGATGTGATCATCTCAGAGTTGACAGAAAAGCTATACGGATAAAAGAATGAAGCCTCTTGAGTTTGAAGAAGGCGAGCATGTGTTTTTGAAAGTCACACCCATGACTAGGGTCGGCCTAGTTCTTAAATCTAGAAAACTTACTTTTAAATTCATCGGACCTTATCAAACTCTTCGTCGGATAGGTCCAGTAGCTTACCAGATAGCCTTACCACATTTTCTTTCTAACATTCACAATATTTTTCATGTGTTGCAATTGTGAAAATACATTCTTGATCCAAACCACGTCATAACACCGGATATAGTACAATTAAAAAAGAATTTGACCTATGAGACACTTCCTGTAAAGATTGAGGATAGGAGAGTGAAGCAACTCAGAGGAAAAGAGATTCCATTAGTTAAAGTGATTTGGAATGATATAACCGGAGATGCGACATAGGAGTTAGGACAAGATGAAGGAACAATATCCACATCTATTCTGAAGTATGAAAATTTCAAGGATAAAATTTCTTTTTTGAAGGAAAAAGTTGTAACACTCCTAAAATTGCTTGTTTCATTATATATAATCATTGTATAATATTTATGATTTTTGAAAATTTTTCTGAAATTATTTGAATTGTTTGATTATTTTAATATATTTTTTAATTTACGTGCACATTGAGTAGGGCCAGGAAAATAAAATATTTTTCCTGAGGCCAAAAAACTTTGAACTATGGAAACGTCGATGGGGGATCTTACTAAACCCGAGACCAGACATAGTTTACAAAGTTTTTGTTTTTCAAGATTTTATTATCCGTTGGATGATAAATACTATTTTTGCTAACTGTAACCTTTGTCCACTGGATAATAGCATTAGTAAAGTGTTAGTCATCTTTTTTAAAGAGTACTTTAATGACATCACCAAGATGACATCATCACCATGACATCACCCTTGACTTTTCAAAAAGTGTGTGAAACTTCTCAAGGAAGCTTATACCAAGCTTCTCAAGGAAGCTTCACTTTCTCTCTCCTCCCTTGTGACCCCACAGAAATTGGGGGGAAAAGATGACCAAAAATTGTCATCTTTTTTACTTCCCCATCACATTTTCAATTCAAACAAAGTTTCATTTTTCATTCTCTCATTTTTCCTTTCTCTTATTTTTTCTCTCATCTCCATTCTCTCTCCACTCCCACGGCTACAACACCATTGTTGGCCACCCAAGTTTGCTTGCCTAAACCAATCTAGATTCTTGAATCCTCTCATCATCTTGTAGCTTTCCTCTTTTGTGATCATCTCTTGATTATTCCATCTTCATCACTTTCTACTAAGTCCTAAAACTTGAAACTTTAAGGTAAAGTTATTGATTTTCATCTTTTCTCTTCTCATTTTCGTGATCCTTGGTCACCTTTGTAATTAAGGACTCCTCATTTCAAGCTTTGGTTGTTGATTGTGTGAGTTTGACTATCCTAGGGTTTCATTGGTGGTGGTGGACGAAAATTGCAAGGAAGCATCAATGAGCTTTTTTTTTTTTTTTGTCTCTTTAGGTAAGAGGAGATCATCCTCTTCAACCTATCATGGTGGTGAGGAACACATTTTTGTGTTGATGGTGAGGAATCCATGTGTGAATTGCTCACTTTGTTGTTTGATTTTTGGTAATGTTGTGGCTGGTTGTGTTGTATGACTTTAATACTTGCTATTGTGTAACTTGAAGGATTTGGAATACATTGGATGCTTGGATGTATGTATGGAAAGCAAGGGATTCTTACCCCTTTGGTTTGGAGGCTCACGGCTAAGAGGCCCTTTGATGGATCTAAGACGAAACTTTTGTGCTAATTTGGGACTTAAGCAATTAAATAATGAGTGGTTAGAGAGGTGAAGAAAAAAAAGTGGGATTCTTAGTCCCTTCGAGGCTCACGGCCTCATTGGGCACTCAATGTGAGACTTTTGTATCAAGCTAAAACTTAGTTAATTAAATGAGTAGACACTTAATTAGGAATTCATAATATGAAAAGAATAAAGAACAAAATTTTATCCTATAGCCTAGAGTGATTTTTAGGCCAAAAAAAGAACATAAGTGTGAGTTAGGTTCTGAGAAACTTAAAATGATTATTCTAAATGAGTTTGGTCTAAAACAAAGGAAAGAACTTATTTAATTAAAAGTAATAAGGATTGAATGAAAAATGCTAGAGAATTTCCTTAGAAAGGTTAATAGAAAATAATAATAAAATTAAGGCGTAACTTTCATATCAAGCTTTAAAAAGTATATTTTCACCCTTGAGATTTGGACAATGACTTGTTGTGGGTCCATAAGTGGGACTAAGGATTGTTGATAATTGATTGGGCCTAATGTGACTTAATCATGGAAAAGTCATACTATTATAGAATATTTGTATATATATGCATTGTGAAAGTCTGTTGGACTCTGTTTGTAAGGCTATATGCCTTGGAGATGAATCACACCTACATGCGGGTACAAATAGACTAGTGTAGGTCATTTATTGACCTTGGGGGCGTCGGGGTGCGGGTATCTCACAATAGATAGTTGGTAGCTCCTCTATGCCATAGGACAGACTGATGCAAATACATCAACGATCTGGACCAAGACACTATCTTATATCGCGATCTTTTGAAGAATGCTTTGTATAAGTCATGCTGCATAATTTGTTGATATTGAAAGCAGTTGATTTGAGGCTGATGAGATACAGGTATGTCTCCTTGTTCATTCTCACCGATGTTGTGTTAAGCTCCATGGAGTAGGATTTTGGGTACCTTGTGCATGTGCATAATCTATCAACATATTTATCTGGCATAGATATATATACTTATGGAACTATTTCTTTTAATGATGTTATGACTATCTGTATTATCAAATTGTTTATCATTTGAATCTCGATGCTGTTTACTATTTTTACCATGTTGTATGGCATCCTACGCTGTTTCTGGTTCTTTTCTGCCATAACTGGTATTGATGTCGGATATCTTACATTTTTTCTGTATTATGCTATTCTGTTCATATCTATGCTTCTTAAAAGATCGAGGCGAAGAAGAACCTGAGTTTCCTGGTTTTGGGGCGAGTTAGTCTTCTGCTTGACATGGCATCCTGGTGAGGTTTTCTAGGGTATGCCAGCTTGAGATTCCACAGAGGCATTGACTATTGGCATGTCGACTTGATCACCGGGTTCATCTATGTGGGAGATATGACTGTATCTTTGGCTTGGGGTCATTATGATCCTCTTGTTTTCTCTTTTGATGTTGCTATATCGCTGGAGTTCTATATGTCGATATGTGAGGTGTGGGGTGATTGTGAGTATACTCTACACGAGGATTCGTTCCTATCCTCTGCACGAGCTCCTGCTGGTGAATGTGTTGCTCCTGTAAGGATTTCCTCTTCTGAGGAGGATCTTGAGGAGGAACTTAAGAAGGACCCCTCTGAGTCTCATTCTCAGTAGTTTGTTGGGGGCATGATACTTTTTGTAGCCTTGGTGGCTGTCTGTATATATTTTTGGGCATGCAAAGCTTCTACTTTCTTTTGCTAAAACTGTTGGTGTATCTTGACACTTATGTTATGTATCCAAATATATATATATAGTATGTATCTTGTATATAAATGTATGGTTTGATTTTCATGTTAAGTTCTGCTAAGTTTATGTTTTCCACTTACAAAAAAAAAAAGAATTGCTATGTTAGGATACTTTATTGATGAACAAGTTAATACCTATAGATAAAACAAACTAGGTCTTAATATTTTTTTTTGAGTTACGTATGTTTAGTGTGACATCCTCCTCTCGAAAACGAGGGCGTTACACATCACCTATCACTTTGTCAAGAGGATGATATCTTGATGTCCTCCATTCCTTGGGAAGGTCCATGATTAGTGAATCTTCTTGCCTTGGGGGATCAAATGAGCTTTCTTCTTACTTCTTGGCTTCCTTCTCTTGATTCTCCAACTGAGTTTTTGATAACAATTTTGCAATATCATCAACTAAATCATTTCTTCGATCATTTGGATTAGTTTCATCAAATGCAACATGAATTAATTCTTCAATTGTCATTGTTCTCTTATTATAGATTCTAAAGGATTTACTACTAAGAGAGTAACCAAGAAATATTTCCTCATCGGATTTAGCATCAAACTTGCCTAGGTTATCTTTTCCATTGTTTAAAACAAAGCATTTGCAACCAAAGACATGAAAGTGGAAAATATTTGGTTTCCTTCCTTTGTATATTTCATAGAGGGTGTTCTTTAAAATTGGCCTTATCAAGACCTAATGCATAATATAACAAGCAGTACTCATTGCATCTACCCAAAAATACTTAGGAAAATTTGTTTCATTGATCATAGTTCTTGCTAACTCTTCTAAAGATCTATTTTTCCTTTCAACCACTCCATTTTGTTATGGAGTTCTAAGAGCAGAAAAATTATGCTCAATGCCATTTTCATTACAAAACATTTCAAAATCTTAGTTTTCAAATTCTCCACCATGATCACGTCTTATGGATGCAATGCTACAATTTTTCTCATTTTGAATAACCTTTATAAGTTTTCTAAATGCATGAAATGAATCATTCTTATGATTAAGGAATAGTGTCCCTGTATATCTAGAGTAATCATCCACAATCACAAGAGCATAGTAATTACTCCTAAAGCTCATTGTTCTTGATGGTCCAAAAAGATCCATACGCAAAAGTTATAAGGATCTAGTAGTGGAAACAACATTTTTAGCTTTGAAAGAAACCTTTACTTATTTACCCTTTTGACATGCATCACAAAGTCTATTTTTCTCAAAATTGAGCTTTGGTAAACTAATTACTAAATCTTTAGAAACAAGTTTATTTAAATGATCCATATGAATGTGAGCAATTCTCCTATGCCATAGCCATGAATCACTCTCCTTACTAATAAGATATTTTACATTTTGAAAGGTAATATCATCAAGATTAATCATGTATATGTTATCAACTCTGTGACCAACAAACTTAACTTGTTTATCATTTTTGCCTTGAATTATGCAATAATTTGAGTCAAAGATAATTTTATTTCCTTTATCACATAATTGACTTATGCTAAGCAAGTTATGTTTGAGTCCTTCTATATACAAGACATTTTCAATTGAAGTAGAGGGATTCTTACTAATTTTTCCAACTCCAAGGATCCTTCCTTTGTTATTGTTCCCATATGTGACATGTCCATACTTCTTTGGTGTAAGGAATGAGAACTTGGATCCATTACCCGTCATGTGCTTGGAGCAACCGCTATCAAGATAACAACTTGAGCTTTTGGTCTTCAAGTACACCTACAACACATATTCAAGTTTTAACTTTTGGTACCCAAATTCTCTTGGGTCCTTGTGTGTTAGCATTGGGCAAGGTGCCCTTAGGAACCTAAATCCTCTTAGTTCCAACCTTAGTGTTTATATTCTTTCTTACATTACATGTTGATGCACTATGCCCTTTCTTACCACAATGAAAGCATTTGATAAAGAAGCTACTTGATGTATTTGAGGAAACAAAGAAACTCTTATAAGACTTTTGATAGTTATTTGGATTATATCCTAAACTGGCTTTTTGAAAAATACATTTTTGCTTCCCCAATAACATATTTAAATTGTCTCTTCCAAAGGTGAATTTTGCAAGAGTATTTTTTAAATCCTCAACCTCCTCTTCAAATGATTTACATGGTGAGCAAGATAATTGAATGGATGCATTTTTTAGTGAAGAACAAGTCATGCATAATGAGTTAGCATCAATAAGTCCTAAGGTCTCGTTTTCAATTTTTAGTTCATTAATTTCCTTGTTCAATATAGAGACTTTGTTTACTAATAATAAAATTGTTTTATTTGAAGATAAAACCATTTTTGTGAGCCTTAAGGATTCATCATGCAATTCTTGAAAAGCATTTTGCAATTCATTATAGGAAAGTAAAGAATCTAGGTTAGAAGATGTTACCTCGGTGTCACTTTCTTCTTCTTATTCACCTTTAGCCATGAGACATAGATGAGCTTCTTCATTCTCCGAGCTATAGGAGGAGTCCATGTCATTATCTTCCCATGCAATGTATAATCTTCTTCCTTTCTTTTCTTTGGAAGGTCTCTTCTCAAACTTCTCTGCCTTCTTGAGGTACATGGGACATTCCATCTTCATGTGTCCCGATTTTCCACATTCATAACATGTTGGAGTAGATGAAGTTCTTTCCCCTTTGTGATATGTCTTCTTTGGAGGAAAAGGTGCTTTACTTTGAAATTCCTTCTTCTTTAAGAATCTTGCAAATTTTCTCATAAGGAGACTAAGATTCTCCTCATTTAACTCTAGATTTTCTATGCTATTGTTAGTGTAAATCGCAAGTGCACGATTTATCAAGTAGTAAAATTATCATTCCACTGGGACGGAGTTGATGATCACCAATTACGCACAATTATGATTATCTAGAAGAATCCAATGATGCAAAATCGTAGTGATGGAACAAGATCGCAGAAAATAAAATTTAGAAAATAATAAAGAAGATCAACTTTGGAATTGAATAAAGGAATTAGTTTTAAAGACTCTAGGATTCGGGTTCACCACGGTGGTAATTAACAAGCCTATAATCTTTCCCCTCTTATGAAACTAGGTTACTTTTGAAGGCTAATTATTTTAAAAAATTATTGTTTCCTTTCAAAATACAATAACGTATCCAATCTAATCCAATTCTTATTTTCACAACAATTGGATTAGAGAGGACCCTATAAGAACAAGATAATTCACAGAAAGCCTCAAGAGGATTAATCTACTTTCACGATTTAAAAGCTCAAGTTCAGTTTCTAGAGTTCTGAAATCAAGGATCACTTTACAGTTCTTTCCCTAATATCAAAGAATCATGCAAACATGTGGCCAAGCATATTCACAAATAGTTGGTGTGCTAAAAACTGAATCAAGAGAAACTAGCATAAAAGAGGTAAGAAATTCATACATTAAACATTGTCATACACAACTGGGTTACTTCCAAATCCTAGAACAAAGAACTACTCAAACATGTTCCTCAAAATACAATCCATAAGAATGAACAAGAACATTCAGAAAAAAAAAAATAGATTGAAATGCAATAAGGAGAAGAGAAGAAAAACTCTGATTGAATCCTGTTGTTTCTCGCTAATTGCTCTTGTCCGATCCTCCTTCTTTCATTTCGTGAGTCCAATAGTTGTTTATATCCTCTCTAATCTCCCCTTTCAGGTCTCCTTTTCATTTTCCTTTCTTCTATTCAGCTTGTACCACTCAATTCCCCAGTAAATGAGCAATAATACATATTTACATGTGCTGACGCTCCACGATCCACGACTGTGGTAACTGCCACAGGCTGGCCGTGGATCTTACTGACTTGTGCGTAAATGATCTACATGCTCGACGGCCATGGCAGGTTCCACAAGCAGGCCATGTAGCTTGCTGACTTGTTTGTTTCTCTCCAACAACAGGTTCCATGAGTGTGGTAGCTACCACAGGCTGGGTGTGGTTCTTTTTGCACCTCCTCTTCATATTTTGGTGCTTCAAAGTCCCAAATCTATTCACCTATGAAATATAAAAAACAAAATGCAGTCATCTGAACTAAAGGAATAGAAACCTAAGATATATACTAAAAATCAACACCAAACATGCAACAATTAAATGCTAACTAAGACAAAATTATATACATGTTTCACACACATCAAACTCTCCCAAACTTAAGACATTGCTTGTCCTTAAGCAAAACATGTGTGAATGAACAAAATATGACAAATAAAACAAAGCAATGACTCATTATCCCTGGAAAAACATCTTATCTTGTCATGTAATGGTATTCAATAAGCACAACCTCATTATACATTTCACTGTGACTTAACTTGTGAGTACCTCAGTGTAATAGTGCAAGTGTAATTAACCCCAAGGCATTGGACACCAAGTCAAGTTATTTACTCTTTTCATTTTATTTCGCCAAATTCCATTCTTAGCAGGCACCTACCTGCTAACAAGGCTCATCCCCCCTTTATGCTTTGCACTTTCCACACTTAGTCTTAAAGGAGCACTTGATTTCAAGATTGACAAGTATTTCCCTAATAACTATGCGCAGTGGGGGTCCTCTTGAGAACTCAAGTACTCAATTGATATTTTAAGACTTTCCTTGGATACCTCAACACTCAGAGTCAATTGTTAAGTGACAAGAGGTTCTCACAAGGCAAGACAAAATAGTGAAAGCTCAATCCAAAAGTACTCATTACATACCATCACAGATATCAAGGAATAATGTGCCAAGGAAATGAGTCAAAGCAAAAACAAAATATTAAGATGCTTGCCATTTTTTTTATGTATGATAATTCAAAGCAAAATAAATGGATGCTAAAGATACAAAACTAGAATTAAAATGCAAAATTGAATGCTAGAATGCACTAACTAACTAACTAACTCCCCCAAACTTAAAACCGACATTGTCCTCAATGTAAATAGAAGCAAAAAGGGAATAATCAACACATAACTTACTAAGGTAGTGGAAAATGGCCCTGGGACAAGTGCCAGTTGTAAATAGCCTGCACCATCCCCTTCATACTCTGCAGACGGCCATCAGTAGCCTGCCCTTGCTGTTGCAACTGCTCTATCAGTAGGCGTTGCTGCACCTGTTCAGCTTGAATAGCTTCAATGGAGATTTGGAGCCTAGTATAGGCATCCTCTGAATTACTTGAAGAAGAAAAAACAGAAGGTCTAGAGGGGCCACCCTATGGGGCTTGGCAAAGAGGGTGCTGCTCATTCAAGGGTTAGGGATCATTACCCCCAGGATGGATCCAATTAGCTGGATTTTAGACAGAAATATGCTCAGGGTTAGGTAGTGGGAGGCCAGCCCGACCATTAATACATAAGCAATAAATATCATGTTCCTTAATAATCATCTTAAAAGCAAGACATGACTCTAAATTGATCGGGGTACTACCTGTGGCTTCCTGAAGGCCATCTAAGTCATAATCGAAATAGAGGGCTATCGGGGTGATGAGGCCCCCAACAACAATCTTACCAGCTTGAGCCTTTCCTACCTTAGCAAAATGTCGGGCTAAAAAGGATCCAGAATCCATGTGGATCTTATTGAGCATGGCCCACAAAAAGAGGAGCTCGTCCTGACGGACCACCCCATCACTGTCTCCGTGCCCAAAAATAATATGTGACATAACACGGTGCAGATAACGAAAACAGGGATTTTCCATAGCAGTGGCCTTATTTTTAGAGGAATCATAAGGGCTCCCCTCAGTTATTCTGCTCCAAAAAGTCTCAGCCTGAAATTCCTTCAGGGTTCTCTTTTCCCCTCCCGTAGGCAACTCAAAAATGACATTAAATTGTGCCAAGTTAAGTGTGTGTTCCTTGTTGAAGAGACGGAAAGTGATTTATCCCTCTGTGCATTCTTCCCCATACACACATTAACATCAATGGAACTCAGGAACTCAAATGTTAATTTGAGATAGGTGGGGTATCTCATCCTAACAAATTCAGTCCAGCCTACCCTTCCTATCATCCAATCAATATATTCCCTAAGTCCCAAAGCATTGAGCACATTATCATCTAGATATTTGGTGTTGACAACTTTTCTTATGGCCAACAGATTATACCTAGCTCTCTGTTCATTATCTCTAAACTCTATGTCATAAGGATTAGAGGAAACAAGATTACCTCTAGAAGTACCCTTCCCTTTGCCTCTTGCCTTAGAGCTCAAACCAACTTCAACTCTTTATCTCTTAGAAGCCATTATCCCATAAAAATCAACAAAAGCAATATGCTAAGTGAAAATTGCCCCCTTCTTCTTAGTGAATTCGAATTTGGGGTTAGGGTTTGAAAAATTAGGGTTTTTTGAATTTGGAGGAATTTTGGGTGAATGAAAGGTGGGTAATGGTGTTTGATGGTGATTTGGAAGAAATAGGTGAAAAAGTGGTGTTGGTAAACTTTAGGTGTGGCTATGGAGGAAAGAAGAAAATGAATGGTGGGTGTTGGTGGTGGTTTGGAAGTGGAAGGTGAGGGGAAGAGTGGTGTGTGTATAATGAAAGAGGAGATGTGGTGGGGGTGATTGGCTTAGTTGGTGAAGGAAATAGTGGAGTTTTGGTGAAGGATGGGAGCTTGGGACGGTGACTATGATGGAGAGAAGAAGAAGGAGAAGATAGGAGAAGAGAGAATGTGTGGCCGTGCCACAAAAAAACAATTTTGGGCACGCTCCACGGTAGTGTCACATTCCACGGCCAGGTTGTGGAGCTTACTGACTTGCCCTTTTTTTTCTCTTTTTTTTTAAGTTTTTTTTTTTTTGCTAAAAACTCATTTGGAACAGCATTCTTGCCTGCCACGGGCGTGGTACGTACCATAGGAAACTCGTGGAACTTTCTGACTTTGGTAATTTTCCCATGCATAAGGCACCACGGCCGTGGCAGCTTCCACAGGCTGGCCGTGGTCCTTACTGACTTTGAGGCAATTTGTTGCCCAATTGCAGCAGAGATGGGCCACGGGCATGGTACCTACCACAGGCAACCTGTGGAACTTCCTGGCTAGCCCAATATTCAACTTTTGAAAGTTTGACGAAGTGCATTTGATTCTCAAGTTCAATTAGCTCAAGTCGAGCTTCGCTCCTTGTAATAATCCTATAGAAAACAATGAAAGATCATTAATGAATGACTAAGAAAAACCAAAATAACAACCAAAAACTTAATTCAATAAACCAAGAAATGAAGAATTTGATAGAAATAAACTTAGGTTGCCTCCCAAGAAGCGCTTATTTATGGTCTTAAGCTTGACCCCTGCAATTCTTAGTTTGAAGCACTTGGGTTGAGAAGGTTATGCATCACTCCTTTCTTGATAGGTTCATCAACAACATAACTCTTCAACCTTTGTCAATTCACCTTGAAAGATCCTGTGGCTTCGCTCCATACCTCTACAGCTCCATAAGGAAACACTTGACGAACTTGAAATGGCCCAGACCACCTGGACCTAAGCTTACCTAGAAATAGCTTCAATCTTGAGTTGAAGAGCAACACAAGATCTCCTTCTTTGAATTCTCTACGCAAGATATGCTTGTCATGCTAACGCTTGGTCTGTTCCTTACAAGTCTTAGCATGTTCATATGCATCAAGCCTCAGTTCGTCCAGCTCATGAAGTTGTAACTTCCTTTTCTCCCTAGCTGCCTTCATGTCAAAGTTCAATAACTTGATGGCCCAAAATGCCTTATGTTCTAACTCAACCGGAAGATGACACGGCTTACCATAAATCAACCAGAATGGAGTCATACCAATGGGAATCTTGTAAGCTATTCTATATGCCCATAAAGCATCATCAAGCTTTATAGACTAGTCCTTTCTTGATTTTAAGACAGTCTTTTCCAATATACTCTTGATTTCTCTATTGAAAATCTCTACTTGTCCGCTGGTTTGGGGATGGTATAGTGTGGCGACTTTGTGAGTCACTCCATACTTCTTCAAGAGGTTTTCAAACTGTTTTTCAATGAAATGTGAACCCCCATCACTTATAACCGCTCTTGGGACTCCAAACCTTGGAAATATGATTTTTTTGAAGAGCTTCATTACGGTTTGGCATCATTTGTTGGGGATGGCACAACTTTCACTTATTTTGACACATAATCCACCGCCACAAGAATGTATTCATTGCTACAAGATGGTGGAAATGGTCCCATGTAATCAAATCCCTAAACATCAAAAATCTCAACTTCCAAGATAGTGTTGAGAGGCATTTCATGTCTCTTGGATATATTTCCAGTTCTTTGACAGCTATCACAAGAAAAAACATACTTACGAGCATCCTTAAAAATGTTAGGCCAATAGAACCCAGCTTGTAGGACTTTTGTAGCTGTCTTTGAAGTACTAGCATGACCTCCATAACTGGAAGAGTGACAATGATAGAGTATATTGTCAACTTCATTTTTCGGGATACACCTCCTATACATTGTATCAGCACATCTCTTATAAAGGAGTGGTTCATCCCAAACATAGTTTTTCACATCAGCAAAGAACTTCTTCTTTTGTTAATAGTTGAGTTTCAGTGGCAATACTCCACATGCGAGAAAGTTCACAAAGTCTGCATACCAAGGAGCATCGAGTTGGGCCATAACTAATAATTGTTCATCAGGGAATGAGTCATCAATGGGCAACTCTGCCTTTCCATCTACATGCAGCTCTTGATGCAACCTTGAAAGGTGATCTGCTACCACATTTTCAGCACCCTTCTTGTCCTTAATCTCTAAATCAAACTAAAGTAAAATCCATCGGATGAGTCAGGGTTTGGCTTCCTTTTTGCTAAGCAAATATTTGATAGCCGAATGGTCCGTGTAGACAATCACCTTAGAGCCCATAAGATAAGATCTGAATTTGTCAAAGGCATAAACAACAGCTAGCAGCTCCTTTTTAGTGGTGGCATAATTTACTTGAGCACTATCCAAGGTTTTGTTGGCATAGTGAATAGCATGCATCTTCTTGTCCTTCCTTTGGCCCAGTACGGCTCCTATTGCATAGTCACTTGCATCGCACATGATCTCGAAGGGAAGGCTCCAATTGGGTGTTTGCATTATAGGAGCTGAAATCAGAGCTTCCTTCAACCTGTGAAAAGCATCCAAACAAGCTTGATCAAAATCAAATTCAACATCTTTAATAAGCAAGTTTGTTAAAGGTTTAGAGATTTTTGAGAAGTCCTTTATGAACCGCCGATAAAAACTAACATGTCCTAAGAAACTGCGTACTCCCTTCACATTGGTTGGTAGGGGCAATTTCTCAATCACCTCCACCTTAGCCTTATCAACCTCAATGCCCTGCTCGGACACCATGTGTCCCAACACTATACCTTCTCTTACCATGAAGTGATATTTTTCCTAGTTTAGGACTAGATTTACCTCCTCACACCTCTGCAAAACTTTAGACAAGTTAAACAAGCAGTTATCAAAACTTGTTCCATACATAGAAAAGTCATCCATGAACACTTCCATTATATTCTCAATAAAATCAGAGAAAATAGAAGTCATACAACGCTGAAAAGTAACAGGTGCATTGCAAAGACCAAAAGGCATACGCCTGTAAGCAAAAATGCCATATGGATATGTGAATGTGGTCTTTTCTTGATCGCTAGGATGTATCGGGATTTAATAAAAACCAGAGTATCCATCCAAATAGCAGAAATATGAATGCCTAGCTAACCTTTCAAGCATTTAATCAATGAAGGGGGGGAAATGATCTTTTCTTGTTGCTTTGTTCAGCTTCCTATAGTCAATACACATTCTCCACCCTGTTACTGTCCTAGTAGGGATTAACTCATTATTGACATTTTTAACCACAGTCATCCCTCCCTTTTTAGGAACTACTTGGACAGGACTTACCCATTCACTATCAGAGATTGGGTATATCACCCCTGCATCTAACACTTTAAGCACTTCTTTTTTTACCACCTCTTTCATGTTAGAATTTAATCTCCTTTAATGCTCAATAGAGGTTTTATGGTCATTTTCAAGCAAAATTTTGTGCATGCAAACAGAAGGGTTAATGCCCCTAATATCATCAATAGTATACCTAATGACCTTCCTATGCAATCTGAGTTCCCTAAGCAATTTTTCAGTCTCAAATTCATTCAGATTTGCATTGATAATCACAGGGTATGTAAAGTTGGGACCAAGAAATTCATACCTTAATATTGAAGGAAGACGTTTAAGTTCTACCTTTGGTGCACTTTCTTCCTCCCAATCTATTGATTTTTGTTTAGGCTCCAACTTTTCAGTTTTGGCTTTTTGTAACTATGGGCATGCGTCCAAGAGATGAGCATACTCACCAATCTCACCATCATCACTTGTTGAACCTTCACTAATCAAGCACATTTCTAATGGATCAATAGAAGAACATTTAGGTGCTTCCTCCTTTAGTTCTTGTTGTAACAAATCTATCCTACAACAAAGATCATCAATAGAAGGTTGTTTTACAGCATTAGACAAATCAAATTCAACTTTATCATTACCAACTGTCAAAGAAAGTTTGCCATTTTTCACATCAATTATGGCTCCAACAGTGGCTAAGAAAGGCCTTCCAAGAATGATGGGGATTTGAGAGTCCTCCTCTATCTCTAAAACCACAAAATCAGCCGGCACAAAGAACTTACCAATTTTAATGGGAACATCCTCCAAAATACCTATGGGGTATTTCACAAAACGATCCTCCAATTGCAATGAGATTGTTGTGGGTTTTAGTTCACCCATCTCCAGCTTTTTACAAACAGATAGGGGCATAAGACTGACATTAGCCCCAAGATCACAAATAGCTTTATCAAAGCTCATGTTGCCAATTAAACATGGAATTAAGAAACTACTTGGATCCTTGAGCTTTGGAGGTAATTTATTTTGAATCAAAGCACTGCACTCCTCAGTCAAAGCCACAGTTTCATATTCTTCCAATTTTCTTTTATTTGTAAAAATATCATTCAAGAACTTAGCATAAGTAGACATTTGTTGCAAAGCTTCTGTGAAAGGAATATTTATGTACAACTTTTTTAAAACTTCTAAAAGTTTGTCAAATTATTTGTCAAGCTTAGCCTTAGCTAACCTTTGAGGGAAAGGTATGGGTGGTCTATAAGGTGTGGCTAGAGGTGTGTGACTAGGTTTCTCACTTTTTTCCTTGGTCTCTTCCTTATTCTCATCTTCCATAGGCGGTGACCTAGTAACCTCAACTTCCTCACTACCATTTTTCTTTTCACTCTCTTTTCTTGCCTTAAGATCTTCTAATTATTTACCACTTCTCAAGGTAACAGCCTTGCATTGGTCACTCGGATTTGTTTCAGGCTGATCGAGAAACCTTCTTGGTGTTCTTGCAGAGGAACTAGCTTGTTGTGTTATTTAGGTCTCTAACATCTTATTATGGATAGCTAGACTATCAACCTTAGATGCTAGTTGCTAAATGTCTCACCCATGGCATGACCCTGCTGCCTAAATTCCTCATTTTGCTTGGATTGAGTCAAAATGAAATTTTCCATTAAGGTTTCCAAATTAGATTTTTGTACCTGTTATGGAAACCCAGGAGGTGGCCTCGCATTGCTTTGCCCAGCTTGATTCTGATTGGTCCGATAGGAGAAGTTAGGATGATTCCTCTAACCAGGGTTATAATTGTTTGAGAATGGATCATTCTGCCCCCTCTGGCTGAAATTATTGATAGCATCAACTTGCTCCATCAGTGCATCTTGTGTAGGAGTAATTCCTAGCTGGCAATCTGTAAATGTATGCCCTGCTGTACCACATATCTCACAAGAGGCATTAGAAGCACAAATAGCATTGACATTAATTTTATCAAATTTCTGAGATAAAGCTTCTACCATAGCTGCTATAAGATCCCAAGCATCTACCTCATGCTTACCTGCAATTCTTTTGGGATTACTTTTTTCATTCACCCATTGGTGGTGGTTTAGAGCCACATTTTCAATTAACTCATAGGCCTCTTCCAAGTTTTTATTCATCAAAGCTCCTTCAGCTGCGGAGTCTAATGAAACCTTGGCTTGGTAGGTTATACCATTATAGAACGTGTGGATGATTAACCACTTCTCAAGGCCATGATGAGGACATTGTTGCAACAACCCTTTAAACCTGTCCCAAGCTTCAAATAATGACTCACCGTCTTTTTGAGCAAAGCTGGTGATTTGATTCCTAAGATGAGCAGTCTTGCTTAGAGGGAAGTATTTGTCAAGGAAACGTTGCTCCAGTTTAGCCAATGTTGTAATAGACCCTGCAGGAAGGGAATGTAACCATGCTCTAGCCTTGTCCCTTAAAGAGAAAGGGAACAACCTCAGTCGAATAGCATTTGCGGAAGCGCCATTGAACTTCAAAGTCTCGCAGAACTCTAAAAACACCTCCAAGTGAAGATTAGGATCTTCTATTGGCAATTCTCCAAATTGGTTCTGCTGAATCATTGAAAGAAGCGAAGGCTTCAACTCAAAATTGTTGGCTTTAATAAGAGGTCTTGTGATACTAGAACACAGCCCTCGTGCGCTAAGCGCAACGTAGTCCTTCAATGGTTTATTTTCATTTTGGGCAGCCATGACTGGTGTAGATTATTTTTGCGCTGCTCTTTGCTGTCTTTGTAGTCTTCTTCTTACTCGAAATGTCTTTTCAATTTCTAGGTCTGCTTCTACAAGTTTCCCAGAATTTCTAGACCTTTGCATACAAGAATTACTTGCTTAACTGCAAGGATATAAACAAAAAATAAATTAAAATCAACAAAAATAAAAGTCCAGACTAACCAACATACAAGTGAATTGATACAAATAAAACACAGTCCCTGACAACAGTGTCAAAAACTTATTAGTGTAAATCACAAGTGCACGATTTTATCAAGTAGTAAAATTATCGTTCCACTGGGACTGAGTTGATGATTACCAATTATGCATAATTATGATTATCTAGACGAATCCAATGATGCAAAACCGTAGTGATGGAACAAGATCGTAGAAAATAAAATTCAGAAAATAACAAAGAAGATTAACTTTGGAATTGAATAAAGGAATCAGTTTTAAAGACTCTAGGATTCAGGTTCTGCACGGTGGTAATTAACAAGTCTGTAATCTTTCCTCTCTTATGAAACTAGGTTACTTTTGAAGGCGAATTATCCTAAATAATTATTGTTTCCTTTCATAATACAATAACGTATCCAATCTAATCCAATTCTTATTTTCACAATAATTGGATTAGAGAGGACCCTATAAGAACAAGATAATTCAAAGAAAGCCTCAAGAGGATTAATCTACTTTCACGATTTAAAAGCTCAAGTTCAATTTCTAGAGTTCTGAAATCAAGGATTACTTTTCAGTTCTTTCCCTAATATCAAAGAATCATGCAAACATGTGGCCAAGCATATTCACAAACAATTGGTGTGCTAAAAACTGAATCAAGAGAAACTAGCATAAAAGAGGTAAGAAATTCATACATCAAACATTGTCAATACACAACTGGGTTACTTCCAAATCCTAGAACAAAGAACTACTCAAACATGTTCCTCAAAATACAATCCATAAGAATGAACAAGAACATTCAAAAAAAAATTGATTGAAATGCAACAAGGAGAAGAGAAGAAAAACTCTTATTGAATCCTGTTGTTTCTCGCTAATTGCTCTTGTCTGATCCTCCTTCTCTCATTTCTTGAGTCTAATGGTTGTTTATATCCTCTCTAATCTCCCCTTTCAGGTCCCCTTTTCATTTTTCTTTCTTCCGTTCAGCTTGTACCACTCAATTCCCTAGCAAATGAGCAATAATACATATTTACATGTGTTGACGCTCCACGATCCACGGCCGTGGCAGCTACCACAGGCTGGCCGTGGATCTTACTGACTTGTGCGTAAATGATCTACATGCTCCACAGTCGTGGCAAGTTCCACAGGCAGGCCGTGGAGCTTGCTGACTTGTTTGTTTCTCTCCAGCAACAGGTTCCATGGGTGTGGTAGCTACCACAGGCTGGGTGTGGTTCTTTTTGCACCTCCTCTTCATATTTTGGTGCTTCAAAGTCCCAAATCTATTCACCTATGAAATATAAAAAACAAAATGCAGTCATCTGAACCAAAGGAATAGAAACCTAAGATATATACTAAAAATCAACACCAAACATGCAACAATTAAATGCTAACTAAGATAAAATTATATGCATGTTTCACACATATCAGCCATCTCCATCATCTTCATCATTATCTTCCATTGTAGATGAGATGGCCTTGAGTGCAATCCCCTTCTTCTTCTTATCATGTTCCTCACTTTGATTGAGCATATTTAGCTCCAATTCATGCTCTTAGAGCTTCCCGAACAAGGTGACCAAGGTCATTATTGATAAGTTTCTCGATTCCGCAATAGTCGTCACCTTGGGTTGTCAATTCCTACTCAAACACCTCAAGACTTTGTTAATAAGATCCCCATTAGGAAAACAATTTCCCAATGAAGCATGATGATTTATAATATGTGTAAATCTTTTTTGCATTTCTTGAATACTTTCTCATTGATTCATTCTAAATAATTCATATTCATGAGTGAGAGTGTTTATTCTTGATCTTTTTACCTCACTTATGCCCTCATGAGTTACTTGTAGGGTATCCCACATTTCTTAGGCGGTCTTGCAATTTGACACCCTAAAGAATTCATCATATCCTAAAGATGTGGTAATGATGTTCTTAGCTCTCAAGTTGTATTGAACCTTCTTTTTATCTTCATCCGTCCATTCACTTCTAGGTGTGTTAATTCTTACACCATCAACTATACATGTGGGAACAAAGGTGCCATTTTCAATGACATCCCACACATCAATATCAGTAGTTTCAATAAAAAAAATTATTTTTTCTTTCCAATAGGCAAAACCAATACCATTGAAATAGGGAGGTTGATTAATAGAAGAACCTTCATTAGAGAAACCATTTGAAGCCATCACTTCTCTTGAAGTTGCTAAGCTCTTTACACAAGAGTCTACCTATGATACCACTTGTTACCAAGTGGCCTCAATAATCAAGAGGGGGTGCATTAAGTTTATAAAATAAGTTTGTAAATATTTCATAAAATACTTGAATTCTTATTTTCGTTGAAGCTATTGTTTGTTAGAGATGAATGGATAGAGGATATATGAACTTTTCACTCTTAAATGAATTAACCAAGAGAGATAGAATTCAGATAAAGCAATAAAATAGTGCTCAAAGTAAAGAGTAGAGTTTATAGAAAACAAATACCAAGATTTATCCTGATTCAGCCACTAATCCACTTGTGGCTTACGTCCAATCCTCAAGTAAACACTAGAGATTTTCCACTAAATTCCAAGCTTGAATCAGATGCTTGTAACCTTTACAAATTAGAGCACTCAACACCACCTTGGGATACCTCATTCTTTATAGCTTGAGCCTCTTTAAATAAGGGATGTCTCACCCTTTTACAATTCTTTGAGAGATGTCTCACCCTCTTTATAGATTGAACAAGATATAGAAGAATTGAAACTCTGTCTATAAAGTGGATAATACAAATTGAAGTTTATGGGTATTGAAAATTCACACGTTTAAAGCTCAAAAATAGAGTATGATTGATAGGATATTAAAATCAAGTATTCAATGCTTAGAAATGATTTTTAGAATGTTTCTCTAACCCCTCATAAATGCCCAACACTTTAAATTTATAGCCAAGAGCAATTAAGGGCCATTAGGGTATTTGAAAGCATCAAATGCTTTTAATAGAGTCGTTGAGCATAAGTTGTGGTTATCTAGATAACCGATTAGGATATTTCTCCTAATCAGTTAGGAGTTAAGAACTGACTCCAAATACATCTCTTAACCGATTACAAGAGGTTGCTAATCGATTAGGGGCTTTATGTTTTGGCTTCTGACAATTAGAATAATCGGTTATGAGGACCTCCTAATCGGTTAGGAGCTTTAGCCTTTTAGTTCCTGTGAAGCATAATAACCGATTAGATAGTCTTTCTAATCAGTTAGGAGCTTTAGCCTTTTAGCTCTTGTGAATGGTTAGGTAAGAAAGATTTCAAAGTGATTTTCAGGAACATTTTGCTTAAACTTAGATACCATCTTAACATATATAAATCCTTATTTTGAAAAACATATTTAAGTTGAGTAAGAAATCAATTTATGAACTTCGTGTGAATCATTCAACTACCTTTACACAAGATCTAAAGCCTATATTCTAGACTTGATGCTCTTTAGGATATGTCTTTCGTATTTGCCTTCCTTTCCTTGTTTTGTTATCATCAAAATCATTTCTTGAGTCAATGCCAATCACAACACTCTCTATGTCTCCATTATCCAGTAAAATCATCGCCCTTTTTATTTGGACATTGAGAAGTAATATGTCAAACTCCTTAACACCTGAAACATTTGATATCACGTGATCTAGAAGATGTATTAGTTTTGGTTTTACCTTTAGGAGCAGCAACTGAATGTTTGCCTTTGCATCTTCTTTAGGCTTTGACATAGTTTTGTTGTTATGCCAATTTGATTTTTATGAAGAACTAGAAGCAAATCTAGAAGTACCCTTAGCTTTCAATTGCCTTTTCACCTGATTACCTTTATGCAGCAAATCCTCCATCTCCATATAATGTTATAATTCTACAACATTAGTTATCTCTTTCTTTAAGCCCCCAATAAATCTAGCCATAGTTGCTTCACGATTTTCTTTTATATTGACTCTAATCATGGTTATTTCCATCTCCTTATAGTAATCCTCGACACTCATGGAACCTTGAGTTAGACTTTGCAATTTTCGGTGCAAGTCCCTATAGTATTAGTTAGGTACAAATCTCCTTCTTATAACAGCCTTCATCCCTTCCCATGTTTGAATAAGCCTCTCCCCATTCCTATGCCTACTACTCACAAATTGATCCCACCAAATACTAGCATAATTAGTTAATTCAATAACTGCTAGTTTAACCTTTTTCTCCTCTAAGTAATTATGACAGTCAAACGCATGTTCAACTTTTCTCTCCTACTCCAAGTACAATTCAGGATCATTTCTTCCTTGGAATGCAAGGATTGTCATCTTAATACTACCTAAATGATTGTCTCTTTTTGATTCATCTCTTCTTCTCTTTTCAGTACTTCTTCCATCTGAATACTCATCTTCCTCCTCTTCAAAAGTGCGTCGCCTTAGGGTTCTAGATCTCGATGGGGTTTATAGACTATCCAATCTTGTATTTAGGGCCTGAAATTGTTCTTGAACAGCCTTCACAAACAATGTGAGATCAACTTCTCCGTCTCCTCCACTCATAATTAAAATGCTACAATAATTTGCATTAGAAATTATTACAAATGGATAATAATATAGAACAATTGTGCCTTCAAGAATCCTCACACAAACACTCTCTCACGTGTTTACACTCAATTATATTTTTTTTCACTCGTGGCTCACTCTAGTTGGCTTTTTCCGTATGATAGTCTCACCACTCTTTGCCTTTTACCACTCTACTTCTCTTTATGAGCTCTTAGGTAAAGAACCTTTATATGATTCCACACAATAAGAAGTAGCAAGGGATTAATGATAACTTTAGTGGAAAGTAATCCTAGCAAGAAGTAATTGAAATGGAAACAACAAAGAATTCAACAAGATATTTGAACGAACAAGATCAATGAAAGGGTTTTGAAATCCAACAAGGAATATTGAGTCCTCTCAATTCACAGCTTTTTTTCATAGATATAGATATATATATATATATATTCCAAATTTTTTTTTTTGCACTAATTTTTTTTAATAGTAGAACTTGGACACAATTATATAAAGGGATATTGATACTAGATATAATTTTGGAAATAAAATACATATATGTGAAAAGAATTAGAGGAATTGACTTAGACAAAGTTTGAGCAAAGGAAAATGACAAAAAAAAGAGAGATAAGCAACAGCGGAAACAAAATATATATATATATATATATTTGAATTTGAAGAAGATGAACACACAAAGGATAGATATCATATGATTTCAAGAGTCAAAGCTCTCTGATACTAAATGATAAGAGAATGCTAAAGAATGTCTTGAAACAGGCAAAAAATAAATGGAACTTGATCCTAACCGTGACCTGCTGGTAGAACCAGAGTTATCAAGTAAAGCGTGACCCTAGTCATGACCTGTCGATAGAAATAACATTATAAGATTTAGTTCTTAGCCCAAGAACAAAAGGGAAGCTGTCACAATGAAGAAACACTTAAATTTCATTAATGTTCCCAGATAAACCCCTGTTAAAGTACATAAGTTCCCTATTTATAGGTTAAGCTAGAAGGTATTTGCAACCCTTGAAATACAAGAATTAAATTCCCATTATCATGCATTTACCAAGAAACTGACTTAGGAAAAACCAAACGACTCACCTAGAAAATAAGCATAAACATGGTAATGAATTCCCACTAGCCATCATAGTGACTTAGAAACTGACTTGGGAAAGACCAAAGGACATCTGAACTTATTCCATCAAAATCAAATACAAAAATATTAAAAAATTAAGCAAAGTGACCTAATTATTATTAGCTAATTAGACCCCTACTAATTGGCCCAATAACTAAAGAAATTGTAGCCCATGAATGCTTCTTAAGTAAAGTGAATTGGGCTTTATTTGGCTCTCTAAGTTATTGTCTTCACGTTGGGTTCAAATTATCTTCAAGTTGTAGAAAAGAAACCTATTTTGATGTAGCCTCTATTCCATGTCGATCTTCTTCTTTTTTATCTCCATAATTAGGCCTTACAAAACTTGCTTCATCCTCTTAGTCTTGGCCTTAGTCATTGGACCTCCAATTCTATGCAAAGGATCTTTAGGTTAGTTGGTTGCATCTCGATCACAGCCTCTGCTCCCTCAAAGGCCTTAACCTCTGAAGGACACCTCTGCCATTCACAACATAGTAGAGGAGGTCTTCCACGGAGTAGCATTAGTAAAGGGACTAGAGACACTAGTATCCCTAATCTCTTACAAAAAGGGAAAAAGGAAATACCCCAAATAAGAAAAGCACTCCAGGGACAACGAAAAAGGAAAAAACAAGGGCAAGTGAAGGTATACCTAAAATGATAATGGGATAAAGTAAGAGAAGAGAATGAAAACAATTGAAAATCGGTTATTATCACACTTCTCCACTGTGCAAGGGCACCAGAAAACCTTGAATCACCAGAAGATGATCAGCAACAGTAAAAGCATGAATGACGCACCCTCAGACCCTATTTATAAGGATAAGACGGTTAGAGGACTATTTTGTCAAAACCTCTCGGCTTTCAAAAAACTGCCCACAATGGCATGCGAAGCACTAAGCATGACTACCCAGTTAAAACGTGCCACATGTCCCTTACAATTGTTGCAGCAGTTGAAAAGATGGTTGCACAGCAAACTAAGAGACATATAACCTTAACAAGTCGAGTCTGGAAATTTTCCACAAACCATAGATTTTTAATACGGACCCCGGCTACACCCGGTATGTCCGTTTGTGGTATGGTGAAAGAATGTCAGTCTGGAGCACGGTTATCCCAGAAAGATCAAATGGGAATCAATGACCAAGTTAAAATCCTTAACCCCACACAAAACACAAACCACGGTGGTAGGAACTCAAGCTTGCCACTTCACTATACCAACCAAGTACCAAGCTAGGGGCAACATAGTATTATTACATTTTGAAATCACATATTGAGTGTTGGACTCACCCCTAAATAAACCTTCATTACTTCTTTCTTTGATCTTGATTTTTCCTTTGCGCTTGATCTTCTCTTGAAAATGAACAAAGTAGAAAATGGAAAGAGAAAAGAGAAGATACAATACAGAGAATTCAAAAAAAAAAGAATTTTTATTGATTGTTCTCATTTCATACATCATTAGTTTTAACAAAAAGAAGAGGAAAAATACATCAAAAAGTGTGCTTTAAAGAATGCGTTGGAGAACCCGGGGAAGGAAACCAGCTTCACAGTCACGGCCCCCCAAGTTGTTGCCATCTCCACGGTCCCCCCAAAACCAACGTCAGTCTCTTCTCTGTTGAATAGGATGCTCCACCCTAGGTAACTCTGAAAGAGCTTTAGTCCGATCCTTGTTTTGCTACCCCGGATCAGCAGAAGATGATGGATATCATCTTATCAACAGACCAATATGACCAAACGTGCCATGAGTAATGTAATGCCACCTATCGGAAGAATTCTCTTGCACATCCAACTGGCCTTAGAGGACCTGCCAAAAGACTGGCTTGGTGCCCCCAAATCACTCAGGAATGAGGATAGGCAAGGGCAGAGCGTCTCCGAGTGTCTCCATGCACCACGATAGGAACCTCACTGCTTCTCGGTAAGAGCGGGTAGATCAAACACTCCCACGTATGCCAAGAGAGAGAGGCTTCTGCTGCCTAGATGCATGTTGACCAAGACAGGTAGAGTAGTTACTTAGTCCTCACTGAGCCATTACGCAGAGAAATAAAGGCCTCCATCGGAGGAATTGGCCGCAAAAATGAAAACACTTTCACAGATTTTAGGAAGAACAAAATGATGATTTTAGTAGAGGGCAAAACCCTCTAGGTGCGTTCACAAAATAAAAGGGAAACCATTCTCTGAAAGAAGATTATTCTCAAATAAAATCACAAAGCAAAAGGAATGCAATTGTAACACCTCAAAAATTACTTATTTTATGATATATATTTATTTTGTAATATTTGTGATTTTTGTGAATTTTTTTGAAATTATTTGAATTATTTGATTATTTTAATATATTCCTTGATTTGCGTACGCACTAAGCGGGGCCGAAAAAATAAAATATTTTTCCCGAGGCCAGAAAAATTTAGACTGTGAAAATGTCGATGGGGGATCTTATTAAACCCGAGGTCGGGCACAATTTATAAAATTTTTATTTTTTGAGATTTTATCTGATAAATAAAATCGCGATACATTTTATTATCTGTTGGACAATAAATACTATTTTTGCTAACTATAACCTTTGTCCACTGGATAATAGCTTTAGTAGAGTGTTAGTCATCTTTTCTATAGAGCACTTTAATGACATCACCAAGATGACATCATCACCATGACATCACCCTTGACTTTTTCAAAAGTGTGTGAAGCTTCTTAAGAAAGTTTTGTCTCAAGCTTCTCAAGGAAGCCACTTCCATCTCTCCTCTCTTTGTGACCCCACAGTTTTGGGGGGGAAAGATGACCAAAAAGTTGTCATCTTTTCACTTACCTATCACTTTTTCCATTTCAAACAAAATTCTATTTTCTTTCTCACTTTTTCCTTTCTCACACATTTTCTCTCTCCTCCATTTTCTCTTCATCCTCACGGCCACTACACCATTTTTGGCCATCCATCTTTATTCCCTCCAACCAGCCTTGGTTCTTGAATCTCCATCTTCATCATTTTCTACCAAGTCCTAAAACTTGAAGCTTTGAGGTAAAGTTCTTGACTTTCATCTTCTCTCTTCTCATTTTCATGATCCTTGGTCACCTTTGTGATCAAGGACTCCTCTTTTCAAGATTTGGTTGTTGATTGGGTGAGTTTGACTATCCTAGGGTTTTCTTGGTGGTGGTGGACGAAAATCACAAGGAGGCATCAAGGAGCTTGCTTTCTTTTGTTGTCTCTCGAGGTAAGAGGGAGATCATCTTCTTCAACCTATCTTGGTGGTGAGGAACACATTTTTGTGTTAATGGTGAGGAATCCATGTGTGGGTTGCTCACTTTGTTGTATGATTTTTGGTAATGTGTGATTGGTTGTGTTGCATGACTTTAATACTTACTATTATGTAACTTGATGAATTTGGAATGCATTGGATGCTTGGATGTGTATATAGAAAGCAAGGGATTTTTACCCCTTTTGTTTGGAGGCTCACGGCCAAGAGGCTTTTAATAGGTCCAAGATGGGATTTTTGTGCTACTTTAGGACTTAAGCAATCAAGTAATAAGTAATTAATAATGTGATGAAAATTTTGGATTGCTAGCCCTTGGGAGGTCACGGCCATGTAGGGCACCCATGGACAAAAATTTTTTGGATCAATTAAAACTTAGGTAATTAGGCGATTAGATAATTAATTAGGAATTCATAATATCGAAAGAATAAAGAACAAACTCTTATCCTATAGCCTAGCGTGTTTTTTGGGCAAAGAAAGAACATGAGTGTGGGTGAGGTTGTGAGGAGCTTAAAATAATTAATTTAAGTGAGTTAGATCTAAAACAAAGGAGAGAACTTATCTAATTAAGAGCAATAAAGGTTGAATGTGAAATACTAGAAAACTTCCCTAGAGAGGTTAATAGAAAAACATAATGAAATTGAGGCCAACTTTCGTACTAAACTTTAAAAAGTATGTCTTCACCCTTGAGATTTGAATATTGACTTATTGTGGGTCCATAAGTGGGACCAAGGATTATTGGTAAATGATTGGGCCTAATGTGGCGCTTAATCATGGACAAGTCATACTATTATGGAATATTTGTATATGTATGTGCATCGAGTCATCATGCATTGTGAAAGTCTGTTGGACTCTGTTTGTAAGGTTGTATGCCTAGGAGATGAATCACACCTACATGCGGGTGTGAATAGACTAATGTAGGTCACTGGTTGACCATGGGGGCGTCAGGGTGCAGGTATCTTACAATGGATATTTTGTAGCTCCTCTGTGCCGTGGGACAGATTGATATAAATACACCCACGATCCAGACCGAGACACTGTCCTATATCGCGATCTTGTGAAGAATGCATTATATAATCCATGTTGCGCAATTTATTGATATTGAAATCACTTGATTTAAGGCTAATGAGATCCAGACATATCTCATTGATCATTCTCTCCGATGTTGTGTCTAGCTCCATGAAGTAGGATTTTGGTACCTTGTGCATGTACATAGTCTGTCAACATAATTATTTGGCATAAATATATATGATTATCGAACTATTTCTTTTAATGATGTTATGAATATCAGTATTATTAAATTGCTTATCATCTGAATCTTGATGCTGTTTATTATATTGCCATGCTGTAAGGCGTCCTACGTCGTATCTGGTTCTTTACTTCTATAACTGGTATTGTTGTTAGATATCTCACCTCTTTCCTGTATTCTGCTATTCTATTTATATTTATGCTTCTTAAAAGACCGAGGCAAAGAAGAGCCTGAGTTTCCTGGTTTTAGGACGAGTTAGTATTCTTCTTGACATGGCATCCCGATGAGGTTTCCTTGGGTATGCCAGACTAAGGTTCCACGGAGGCATTGACTGTTGGCACATCAACTTGATCACCAAGTATTTCGTCTACGTGTGAGATGTGACTGTATCTTTGGCTTGGGGTCATTATGATCCACCTGTCTTCTCTTTTAACGTTTCTGTATGGCTTGAGTTCTACATGACGATGCGTGAGGTGTGGGGCGACCGTGAGTATACCCCACACAAGGATTCGTTCCTATCTTCTGCACAAGCTCCTGCTCATGAATCTGTTGCTCCTGTGAGGATTTCCTCTTCTGAGGAGAATCCTATGGAGGAACTTGAGGAGGACCCCTCTGAGGCTCCTTCTCAGTAGTTTGTTGGGGGTATGATACTTTTTGTAGCCTTGGTGGCTGTCTGTGTTTATATTTTTAGGCATGTAAAGCTTCTGCTTTCTTATGCTAAAACTTTTGATGCATTTAATGACTTATGTTATGTATCTATATATATATATATGGTATGTATCTTTTGCATGAATGTATGGTTTAATCTCTACGTTGAGTTCTGCTAAGTTTATGTTTTTCGCTTACAAAAAAATAATAATAAAAGAGAATCGCTACGTTAGGATATTTTATTGATAAACAAGTTAATACCTATAGATAAAATATACTGCGTCTTAATAGTTTTCTTTTGAGTTACATATGTTTGGCGTGACGTCCTCCTCCCGAAAAAGGGGGCGTTACAGCAATGAAAGGAATACCAGCCTCAATGCAAACTAATGAACCTGCAAAATTTCATATTTTCACAGTTCAAAATCTTAGGGTTTCATCCTCTTTTAATCTTTTTGATTTAGTTTTGTTCTCAAGTCTTGTTATGTATTTATTATTTTAATTGTGTTCTTACTTCGTGTTTTTATGTGTTTTTGTTAAGTAATTGCATATGGAAAAGACTGGGCATTTGAAGAGCAGAAAAAAAGAAGAAAATCCATTCAGAAGCCCAGCGCTTTAGTCCTGGGGCATCATTGCTTGAGCGCACAATGCCTTTAAGTGAGCCAGCGCCTAAGCGTTGGAAACTGAACACTCAAGCACTGAACACGTGGGCTGCAACATTGATTTGTTATAAATAAGAAAAGTTTTGCCAAATACAACACACTCTTACACACTTGGAGAGAATGCAGCAGCCGTTAAGAAGCACAAACCCTAATGTGGTGTAGGCACAATTAAGCTTGAAGATTAGGAATTTTATTCAACCTTTTCCACATTTCTACAATGGAATTTGTCATTTTTCTTTTCTTTGTTAAGTACATATCTTGTATTATTTGATTATTCAAGTCTTTGTTATTTTTGTGCATGAAGTTTTGTGGAGCTGATATATTAAAAAAAAAAAGTCCACCCAAAGTATTGCAAATGAATAAGTTTGGGGGTGGAGCTTGTTGAAAAAAAATTCATGAAAAAAAAAGATGAATAAAGTGTTGATTCTTTTGCTCCGTTTTGTACTTGTTCTACATTCTATGGCTTGAATTTGAAATCTGCATGATTATATATCTCAACTTTTATTTTTTTTCCTACCCTTTCTTTCTTAACTCTCACCTTTGGCTTTACATTACAAGCTTTAAAAGACCCTTTTGATCTTTGGTTATGTGTTGTTTACATTAGTGGAGAGAGAGATGAAGAACAACCTTACGGATGTGGGTTTGATGTGCATTTACAGTTTCATAAATCTATCTGGACTTGTACTTTATGAGGAGATTTGGTCTTTCATTCATGTTTTTGGGAAGTCATTTTTGCATAAGAGTTACATGTGGGAGACGATGTGACACTTTGAAATTAGATTGTGAAGCAATTTCTGAGGATATGAGTGGTTTTTAAATACCCAGTATTGCCATGTTTGAGTCTGTTTGTTTTGAGTTTTTTATTTGTTTAGTATTTTTGTTTTATTTTGTTTTTGTCTTTCTTTCTACTTGAGCACAAGCAAAAGCTTAAGTTTGGGGGAGTGATGAACCTGCAAAAATTCATATTTTTTCGGTTCAAAATCTTGGATTTTCATCTTCTTTTAATCTTTTTTATTTTATTTTATTCTCAAGTCTTGTTATGTATTTATTATTTTAATTGTGTTCTTATTACATTTTTATGTATTTTGATTAGGTAATTACATATGAAAAAGACTGGGCATTTGAAGAGCAGAAAAAAAGAAGAAAATCTATTTAAAAGCCCAGTGCTCCATCACCGCTTGAGTGCGCATTGTACTTAATAGATTTTCCCTTTAAGTGAGCCAGCGCCTAAGCACTGGAAACTGAGTGCTCAAGCGTTGAACGCATAGGGTGCAACGTTGATTTGTTATAAAAAAGAAATGTTTTGCTAAATACAACACACTCTTACACGCTTGGAGAGAACGCAGCAATCTTCAAGAGACACAAACTCTAACGTGGTGTGTGTGCAATTAGGCTTGAAGATTAGGAATTTTTTTCAACCTTTCCACCTTTCTACAGTGGAGTTTGTCATATTCTTCCCTTTGTGTTCTTCTTTTTCTATGTGTAACTAATTTTTCCTTTGTTAGGGGGATGATGGATCTTGAACTTTGATGATGTAACTTCTTTTATGGGTTTAATTTCTATTTCTATTTTTTGATTTACATGTTTATCTCTATTCTTAATGCTTTTCTAAACTTGATCAATTTGGGAATGATCTTCTGGGTTGATATATGATTTGAGAAAATTTACATGAACCTAGAACATGTGATAAACACCATAATTTGTGCAATCGCTAGGAATAGACGTTGTAGGTTATGTGGTCTTTCTTTTAATTCCCTCGTTGTTGATAATGCATTTCTATTTGGGGCTAGACTAAAGGATTAGTTAATTCCAAGCAGTGCAAGAGGATTAATATACTAAGGGATTGAGTATTAATTAATTTTGAGAATTGACCATAAATAATTGAAATAGAATATAGTAAAACTAATATTTGAATGTGTATTTAAAGAGTTTAAGTGAAATTTGAATCCTAACGCTTTAATACAATTATTTTTCGCCCCTTTGATTTATTGTTTTGCTTATTTATATTTCTTTTTAATTGAATTTGCAAGAACTCTTTTTCTTCATTAGCTTAAATAGTGTCACTTTCAGTGAATTTAGTATTTAATAACTTAATCCTCATGGGACGATACACTTTTTATTACTTTTGTGATTCGATGCACTTGTCGATTTCACAACACAAACATTTCCTATTTGTAGAGGGAATGAAGCACTCTGATTAGCCCCAAAAAAGGAGAAGAGATTGTACATTGGAAGCCGCACTTTAATGCTTCCTCCCTTCTAATTGGTCATGGGAGTAGTAGGCAGTTGAGAAACAATACGAAACTAATATCCTCTTAAAGGATCTTTAATTCCCAATAAATTCAAAGAACCAGTTCCCTAAGAAAACTCATATTGTTACAAGCTGCAAAAGCAAAGTTGTAAGAAAAGACAAAAACCTTGGGAAACCATGCACAGGGGCAACAAAGGACATACCTCAAATGGTGGGATGGTAAAGAAAGTAGTAATCCACTACGGATTCCAACCCCACATGCCAACCCCGGAGGTAATCCACAATAAACAGGCCTTGACCCTTTTGGATTCCTATATCAACTGCACTTCATGTGTTCTTTTCAAACTTTGTACCTTGACACTTAATTATTCCATTTAAGCACCAAACTAGGGGTAACTGTTCTGAACCATAATCCAAGTTCATAACCCGTAGGTCAACCCGGCATGCAGGAAATTGAAATCCGACATCAACGCCCTCAGCAGGAGTATGCTTATCGTGAGACCGCAATAATATATGTCGAACCCCAGCACTGGATGATAACGGCTTTACCGCGAGATCTGTGCAATGGATGAATACTTATGATATATGTTATTATCAATCATGATCTTATGGAATCATAGCATTATAACTACCATACTAGTATTTCGATAATATAGGAATCCTCTACAACTAAATAAGGAACGTATCTCTTCCTGCTACTATTACGGGAACGTATCTCTCCATTATGAGAACGTATCTATTTAACCTCTATAAATACCAAATTGAGAAACCTTAAACAGGTATCAGTAAATTATCACTCATTGCATAACCCTATTTGTGTACAGTTTGACTTAAGCATTGGAACCCATTTGCAAGTACCAACCCCCTGTCTCAACACACTTTGCTGTTGCTGCTGCGCAAGGAGGAAACCACCGTGATGTGCCTATCTCAAGTACTCCTCTGAATTCACTTCCGAACAATACACTTAGATCAAATGATTAGTAACAGGAAATCTAAGTACATGTTTGTTGATCATCAAAACTCAGAAGTTCTAGAAGACTTCAACAAGTCTTAGTAACTTCTGAGGGGCTTTGGAGCTTATATAAACATGGTGCACAAAGGCTAACACCAATTATCACTAGCTACGTTGTTCTATCAAAGTTTCCTTCCAAAAAACCATATTGTCATATATCCAAAATACAAACCATGTCTCACTTTCTGTATTAAAGATATCTAAACAGAATTTAACCACCAAAATTATACCTCCAAATATTCTAATCATATCAAAATCACCAATAACAACATATCAAAATCATCAAATTCAAAATATTCATAAGGAATTTCAAGGTCCAAATATCATTGTAACTTCTCAAATAAAATCATTGTATTCAAACTTCATTATTTATCCTTAAGGGGCAGTAAACATAGTCTTTGAACTAACAAAAAGTTTTCAAAGGAATAAATCCCAAGAATGCAA
Source organism: Ormosia semicastrata (assembly GCA_029884595.1). Classification (NCBI taxonomy): domain Eukaryota; kingdom Viridiplantae; phylum Streptophyta; class Magnoliopsida; order Fabales; family Fabaceae; genus Ormosia; species Ormosia semicastrata. The sequence goes on along the minus strand of JAQQTO010000048.1, from coordinate 33,554,425 downwards.
GGTCTTTAAAATATCAAGAGACTAAACATGTTCATAAAATACCTTAAATAAACTATATGAAGTTATTCATGAGGAAATATATGCTTGAGAAATATACAAAGTTTATGAAAACATGTTATGCTTAAGTTATCCATTCACTCTATAGGCCAAGCCACTTAGTTCCAAAGATTATGGTGCTATGGAGCCAATGGAATGATCCTTCATTCAATCTAACGCAAATATCATAATGAAGGATAATCAACATTTAGAATCAAAAATTAGCCTAAAATAAATTCTATTCAAAAACCCCCAATTCAAACCCTAGGCCAAATCCCCCAAATTTTGGCCATGTACCAAAATCCCAATACCCACTATAATATGTCTTCTAAAAAGGTGATTGAGCTTAGAGATTACCTATGTAAGCCAAAACAGTGAAAGGAAAGAGTAGGTAGCTTGGGTTCTTGCTAAATGACAGGTTTTGCCCTCTAAGATTCACACAAGACACCTAATGAGCAAGAAAGTAATAAGCATGGTGTCAACAATGCAAGAACATGAAGAACAACACAAGATCGGTGGGTAGAAGCTATTGGTCATGATAGAAAGAGAAGGAAGACGAAACAAGGGAGAGAAGTCGAGAATGACAGTTTTCTACTGATGGTGGCCGAACATGTGGTGCTGATCGTATGACTTCTCCAGCACGTGAATAGAAAGTTGGTCTAATAGACTACTTATTTACATTGATGATGGCCGAACATATGGTGCTAGTCATGTGGCTTCTCCAGCTAATTGGAAGTTCATAGGAAGTTAATGAACTTATTTATTTTATTTTCTATTAACTTTAAAACATATATGTAGAGAAAGAGAAATCTCCATTTGGATTCAATAAAAAACATCAAAAAAATTAAGATATTTAAAAATAAAATATCAGAACTTGGTTTTAGTTTAAAAATTTCAAATTTAGAAAGTTCAAAACTTTTCAAAACGAATTTGTTAAAAGGTCTTAAAAATTCATTAAAAATCATTTCGTAACTCACTAACATCTAAGGATCCATTACCACTAATTTTGGTTTCAAAAAAATGCATATTTTATATAACTCTTCATATACTAGGTTTCAAACAAAATAATTTCAAGACCCATAAGGCAGATAGTCACAAGTTATGTCCAAATGACTTCAAACATATTTTTTCATGGCAAGTTTTACTCAACGAGGTTTATAATTAAGATTAGGTTGCTCACAAGATCAATCTTAAGAGCTTAAGCTAACACAAAAAGAACTACGTGTAGCTTGAAAATCCTATGTGACTGGGGTAATACAGGGTAATACAATAGTTGTATATTAGATATATGAAGTTATGAAGGAATTTGCAAATGATTATTGTTATTATTGAGTGATTATTTGTTCTTATTGAATGACTGACAATAGTAAATAAAGTTTTATATTAGACTCATGAAGTTAAGAAGAAATTTGTGAATGACTATTCTAACTAAGGGTCTAACAACAATAAATAAAGTTCTATATGTAAGAGGCATAAAGTTATAAAGAAATTTATAAATAACTTTTACTTATTAATTTGTAGTTATTAATTTCCATTGAATAGCAATTCAATAACTAAAATATAGTGGTCTCTCTTACTAAATACATTTTATGTCCTTTCAGATTATATATTCATTCATAATGGTGTTTCACATCAATTTTCCCATAATGTCATACTGTAATGACCCAGGACTGCCTGCAGGATTGATGAGTATCTCCACAAACCAACACGGGTCTTTTCAGCGTGCTTTCTCCTTACTCAATCGCATCCTAGGAAACTTCCCAGGAGGTCACCTATCCCACAATTGCTCCAGGTCAAGCACGCTTAACCATAGAGTTCTTATGTTCTAGGCTCCCGAAAAGAAGTTGCAACTTATTGATATGGCTACACCAAATCAATTCCTTTAAGCCATCCTCAACTATGCAGTCCCATACCTGCACAGTCTCTGAATCCCTTTCATTCTGGTGCGTATTCAGTTCATTCATGCAGACCCTCCGCCTAGAAGCCTACTAGGAGCCGCTCCTTGTCCGTGCTTCATTGCACCGGCGATCACTCCCTGCCCTCGTCGGCCCCGGGACGCCACATGCACCAAACAATACACCTTTACGTATACTACTCAGAGAACACACAGCATAAACAAGACAGACTCAATCACAAGACCCAAAGAAACATAAACCGGGGCTCTGATACTAACTTAAATGCAACTGACTTTTCTATGTTTTCAGTTAATCTGATCTAAGAAAGTAAGATGGCACGAAGGGAAGATATGGCAGCAGCTATTACAGTGATGCAGAGGATGGCTGAGGCCGTCGCACAGCAAACCGAGCAAGCTGCTCAGCAGCAAGAGAGAGTTGCACAACAACAAGAGCGAGCTGCTCAACAGCTAGAGGCTACTGCTGATGCTCAGAATTTAGCGGAGTTTCGACGCCATAACCCTCCTCAATTCAAAGGAGAATTTGATCCGGACAAGGCTAGTCTGTGGATCAAGGAATTGGAGAAAGTCTTTCGAGGAATGAACTACGCCGAGGACAAAAAGGTGAACTATGCTACATTTATGCCGGTAGGCAATGCTAAAAATTGGTGGAATGGAGTGCAGCAAATGCTGGAAGCTGCGAACCGAGAGATTACTTGGGGCTTATTCAAGGAAAAGTTCTTGGATAAGTATTTTCCTGCGAGCGCAAGGCATGCGAAGGAGTCGGAATTCCTCAACCTGCGACAAGGAAATATGACCATAGCGAGTACGTGTGTGAAATTTTAAAACTTGTCACAGTTTTCGACGTACTTCCAGAATCAACCAAACGAAGCATGGAAATGCCGAAGATTCACAGAAGGACTGAGGTACAAAGTGAGGAAGGTCATGATCACCTTGAGGATCAATGAATTCTCAGCATTACTTGGATACCATTGTGATGTAGAGGCTCTGGAGCAATCTAGAGATACCAGGAACAGAAACTTTGGGCCTGCGAGGTTCCAGAGAGGCGGCAGTAATAGTGCTAACCGTTTCCAGAAGAAACCATACTCCCAACCAACAGGGAATCAGCAACAAGCCATAGGTGGAAGTTCTGGTGGAGGTTTTACTGGGAACCGAACTAGCCAAAACGTGGCGTACCCTTCCAAATACCGGAAGTGCGGAAAAAGATCATCTGACAAGGGACTGTTCTATCAAAGGGATTATCTGCTTTCGATGTGGAAAACCCGGACACATCTACAGAGACTGCAATCAAGCAAAGGTTGAACCTTCAATGAGTGCTGCAAAAGCCAAGAAGCCACAAGCTGGGGGACGAGTTTACACTATGAGCGGAGCTGAAGCCTCCGAATCCGAAGATTTGATACAGGGAGAAGGCATCATAGAAGGTAATCTTTTAACTATACTGTATGACTCTGGGGCAACCCATTCTTTCATATCATATGACTGTGTGCAAAGACTGGGTCTATCTGTGTCGTCTTTACCTTTTGACTTAACTGTTTCTACCCCCACTGATAAACCAGTAGTTACTACCAAAGTCTGTCTAAATTGTCCATTGGTTGTTGAAGGTCGAACCTTTTTGGTCGATCTGATCTGTTTACCCCTTTCCCAACTAGATATTATCTTAGGGATGGACTGGTTGTCTTCCAACCATGTTCTGTTAGACTATTCTAGAAAGACCATAGTTTTTCCCATAGAGGAGAATTCTAGATTTTTGACGGCTAACCAAGTTCAAGCTCTCTTGAAAGAAGGAGCTCACGGATACATGCTACTGTCTTCCTTGAAAGTCGAGAACGAGGTTAATGTGAACACAATTCCAGTGGTGAATGAGTTTCCCGAAGTCTTTCCTGATGATGTACCTGGTTTACCACCGGCTCGAGAGATAGAGTTTGCTATCGACCTAGTACCGGGAGCTGGTCCCGTGTCTATAGCACCGTATAGGATGGCACTGACAGAGTTAGCTGAGCTCAAGAAATAGCTAGAAGAGCTTTTGAAAAAGTAATTTGTCAGGCCAAGTGTATCACCATGGGGAGCACCAGTGCTGTTAGTTCGCAAGAAGGATGGCACCTCAAGATTATGTGTGGACTATCGGCAGCTGAACAAGGTAATGATTAAGAACAAGTATCCACTCCCGAGAATTGATGACTTAATGGACCAACTAAAGGGTGCAGCGGTGTTTTCAAAGATCGATCTGCGGTCTGGGTATCATCAGATACGAGTGAAGACGGAGGATATACCCAAGACAGCTTTTCGTACCCGATACGGTCATTACGAATACCTCGTGATGCCGTTTGGTGTGACGAACGCACCAGCTATCTTTATGGACTACATAAACCGAATCTTTCATCCTTACTTGGACAGATTCGTTGTGGTCTTCATTGATGACATTCTAGTATACTCTCAAAATCAGGAGGACCATGCTGAACACCTTAGTATAGTTCTTCAGATTCTGAAGGAGAAGGTATTGTATGCCAAATTGTCAAAATGTGAGTTCTGGTTGGAAGAAGTTAAGTTTCTGGGTCACGTGATCTCGAAGGATGGGATTGCAGTGGATTCATCGAAGGTGGAGGCAGTGCTGCGATGGGAAAAACCAACGTCCGTGACGGAGATTTGAAGCTTCGTGGGTTTAGCTGGATATTACCGAAGGTTCATTGAGGGATTCTCCAAGATTGCTGGGCCACTTACACAACTCACGAGGAAAAACCAAGCTTTTGAGTGGACCGACAGCTGTGAGCAAAGTTTCCAAGAGTTGAAGAATCGACTGACTACCTCACCGGTGTTAGTGCTACCCGATCCGAATAAGCAGTTTGAAGTGTACTGCGACGCTTCATACCAAGGGCTAAGATTTGTACTCATGCAGCATGGAAGAGTAGTGGCTTATGCTTCAAGACAGTTGCGAGTGCATGAGAAAAATTACCCGACACATGACTTGGAGTTAGCAGGTGTAGTTTTTGCTCTAAAGATATGGAGGCATTTTCTCTACAGAGCAACGTTCAACATTTTCTGTGATCACAAGAGTCTGAAGTACTTGTATGATCAGAAGGAGTTGAACATGAGGCAACGAAGGTGGTTAGAATTCCTGAAGGATTGCGATTTCCAACTTCTGTATCACCCTGGCAAGGCAAATGTTGTGGCAGATGCTCTAAGTAGGAAGATGATCAGTGTCTCTGCCCTGATGATCAAGGAAAAGGATATGCTAGAGCAGTTTAGAGATGTGTGGTCTTTTGTGGAGTTAGAGCTTGGAAAGATTTGCATGAATATGGTTACCATCACAAATGAGCTACTGGATGATATAAAGGAAAAGCAAAAGATTGACAAGTTCTTACAAGAAGTGAGAGAGCAAGTGGAGCAAGGAGATGAAACAGAGTTTGCGGAAGGAACGAATGGAATTCTGAGGTTTCGTGGAAGAGTTTGTATTCCCCGCGACAAAGAGCTTAGAGAATACATCATTAACCATGCTCATACAAGCCAGCTGAGTATGCACCCAGGCATAACAAAAATGTACCAAGACTTGAAGAAGTTGTTCTGGTGGCATGGAATGAAGAGTGACGTCACTAGACGTGTATCGACTTGTCTAGTTTGTCAAAAAGCTAAGGTGGAACATCAGAGACCAGCGGGTTTGCTGCAACCGTTGTCTATTTCAGAATGGAAATGGGACAGTATTGCAATGGATTTTGTAGTCGGATTGCCAAGGACAAGAAAAGGTCATGATTCGATTTGGGTAATTGTGGACCGACTCACGAAATCGGCACACTTTCTCCCGATGGACATAAAATACAAACTGGAGAAATTGACTCAGATCTATATTGGAGAAATTGTTAGACTACACGGTGTGCCTACAAGTATTGTTTCGGATAGAGATCTGAGATTTACTTCAAATCTCTGGGAGAGTTTGCAAGAAGCGTTGGGGACGAAGCTACGTCTGAGTTCTGCTTATCATCCGCAGACCGACGGTCAATCAGAAAGGACGATCCAATCTTTGGAAGATTTGCTTAGAGCTTGTACCATAGAGCAAACTGGAAGTTGGGATGACATTCTACCCTTGATAGAATTCACCTACAACAACAGTTATCATTCGAGCATAGGGATGACACCCTATGAAGCTCTGTATGGACGACGGTGTCGAACACCTCTGTGTTGGTACCAAGACGGCGAGTGCCTTACTATTGGACCAGAGATTATACAGCAGACAACTGAGAAGGTTAAGATAATTCAGGAAAAGATGAGGACGGCTCAAAGTCAGCAAAAGAGTTATGCAGACCAAAGGAGAAACCCTCTTGAGTTTGAGGAAGGCGAGCATGTATTCCTGAAAGTCACACCTACAACTGGGGTAGGTCGAGCTTTAAAGTCTAGAAAATCATTCGTCGCGTAGGTCCTGTAGCGTACCGAATATCCTTACCTCCTTTCCTTTCAAACATTCATAATGTTTTCCATATGTTATAACTTCGAAAATACCTTCCTAACCCAAGTCATGTCATAGCACCGGATGCAGTACAATTAAAAGAAAACTTAACTTATGAGACGTCTCCTGTAAGAATCGAGGATAGGAAGATAAAGCAATTAAGAGGCAAAGAGATCGCATTGGAGAAAATAATCTGAAACGAGGTGACAGGAGATGCAACCTGGGAGCTGGAAGACAAGATGAAGGAGCAACACCCACAGTTATTCTAAGGTATGCAAATTTCGAGGACGAAATTCCTTTTTAGAAAGGGAGTGTTGTAACATCCCGAAAATTCTTTATTTTATTATAAACGATCATTTTATAATATTTATGATTTTTAGGAATTTTTGTGGATTTTTCTGAAAAATGATGAATATTTTAATATATTTTTCGTTTTACGTATACACTGAACGGAGCTGGAAAAGTAGAATATTTTCCCTGAGGCTGGTAAACCTTGAACTGTCAACGTGTCAACGGGGGATCTTACTAAACCCGAGGCCGGGCACAGTTTGCGAGATTTGCATTTTTTAATGTTTTATCTGTTAAATAAAATTGCGGTATCATAAAATTATCTGATGAATAATAAAATATTATTTTCATCAATTGTAAATTTTATTCACTGAGAAAATAATTCCCGCAAGTAATTAATCATCCGTCGATGTATTTAATTTGGAGACAAGCTTACTATGCACTTTATCGAGGAGCGCGCGAAGCTTCTCAAGGAAGCTTCCTCTAACCATTATTTTTATTATTTCTCTCTCCTCCCATTTTGTGCAACAGGTTTGAATTAAGGGGGTCTAATTCATTTTCTTTCTCACATTTCCCCTCCTCCCAATACGCAGCTACTATTCACTGATCTTTCTCTCTTCTCTTTCACCCCACAGCAGCAACACCGTCCACCCACACCTCCATTTTGTTCTTCAAAACTGTCACACTTCTTGCACCATTTTGTGTTTGGAGGACCACCATCATTGAGGAAATCATCTTTAAAGTTCTACATTTCCTCCATCTTCATTCTCTTACGTCTTTGAAACTTAAAGGTTGGAGCTTTAAGGTAAAGCTCTTAGCTTTTTCTTCCTCTCTTCTCATTTTCGTAACCCACTATCATTTTGATGACCATGGGTATTCATTTCAATATTGGGTTCTGATTTTGCAAGTCTAAATGTTTAAGGATTTCCTAGAAGCTGAAAACGAAATCCTGACCAAAAAGGAGCAACCTTTCTTTGTGTTTCTCTAAGGTAAGATGATACCAACTTAAATGCAACGCCCCTTTTCCCAAGGGAACGTCACATTGTCAATCTTCAATACGGAAATAAAATTATATGAGTTAAGACCCGGTTCATTTTAATAATATGTATATTTACTTGATTATAGTTGGGTAATTAAATTGGCGAGTATATATATATATATTTTTGTTACATTAACGTTAACGATAATCAATATCCACGGTGATGAAACATACATAGGAAATTAACATTTCATTTATATATATATATATATAATTATCAAACTGTTTAGTTACAAAGCCTGGCATATCAAAAAGCAAAACTATACCTGCCCCCCCACATGATTATACATACAAATTCCCACGGTATCAAAATATACAGCCCACTACAGACAAGACATCAGGCCCCCAAAAATAAAATACTGGTAGCCCTCAGTAGCTACAAGTAAAGTCAGTCCCTCAAGTAAGGAGGAATCGCGTCAGGATCCTCTTTAGGATCCTCCTCGGGGTCGTCCTCAGGGACTTCCTCGGGATCTTCCTCATCATCAGAGGAAATCACCATACGAATAGCAGAGTTACGGGACGGGGCCCGAGCTGTGGAATGAAAAGAGTCTTCCCGCAGGGTGTAATAACGGTCACCCCACATCTCGCGTATAGGAAAGTGAAACTCCAAACATAGGCTAAGACAGCAGGTGAAAACAGGTGGCTCATGGCGCCTCCAGGCTAGAGATATCGATACATCCCCCAAATATACACAGTGCTCAGCATCAAAGTTGATGTGCCAGCACTCCGGCCCTCCTATGAAGGTTAGGCGTACATTTCCCAAAAACCTGCACGGGCGTGCCTCCATACTCTTCAGCAGTCGCTAATCAAGGTAAGGCCAGACGCTGGGAAAATCAGGTGCTTTGCCCTTTTTGCCGTCGTCTTCGATGGAACACCATATACCGATGGAAAATAATAAAAAGACAGGGAAGAGGTAAGACATCCTACCCTCATTACCAATTATAGCATCAAGAAACCAAACGGCGCAAAATGCCCACATAGCATTTATGATAGCAGTAGTAGTAATAAACATCTAGTAGCAGTTATAATCAACCAAACAGTTCTAGGCAGTCATATATATATATATATAGATATTCAAAAATACAACAGTTCCAATTATGATAACAATGTATGCCAGATAATTCATGGACTCACTATGCACATGAGCCCTCAATAATCAAGATCCTACTCCATGGAGCTAGACACAAAACAGTCAGAGAGAATGATCAGGGAGACATGCCAGTATCTCGTCAGCCATAAAATATGTGCTTTTCAAAAAATAATCAATCATTTTGCGCGTCAAGGCTTTATACAGCAGCATTCTCCCAAGATCTCGATATAGGACTGTGGCCAGTCAGGATCGTCGGTGCGTTTGCATCGGTTTGTCCCACGGTCCAGAGGGGCTACCACTGCCCTTTGCGCGACACCCGTGCCCCGACGCCCTCAAGGCCAACTACAGGACCCCACTTGTCTATTCGCACCTGCACTAAGGTGTGATCATCTCCTAGGCAACTCGGCCTTAACAAAGTCCAACGGACATTCTCTTTCTTTTTGTGCAATGCATGACTCAATCATGCTTCTAATGACAACTCGGTCAATCATGCTTCAAATGCATGTCATATGATTTATCCACAAGTTTTGAACCCATTCACAGATCCACATCAAACTAATAGCACATTTTAAGGGTAACCACAATCCCATTCAAAATCATGATAGAAATCAACCATTAAATTCATTATGTGCCTCACAAGCTCACCCATACTCATGTTCTTCCCTGTTTATGAATCCCTAATTAATTTCTAGTCATCCAATTATTTATGATTAATATGCTTTTATTAATCCAAAGGTTGTAAGTCCAGGAAGATACACGGCCTGAATCACCAGCAAAGCCACGAAATTAATTGCAAGGTGTTGGGTGATAAACTATACTGTTGAATTCGACAGAGACAAGGTATTTGGTGACAAATTGAGGCTGCCATTCGACGATAAATGACATGGCAGAAGGATGAAAGATGGGGGAACATTTTATAACAAGATTGGCTAAATATCAATTTTCGTTGGATGGAGGTTCTGTCGAGCGGATATCAAAATTGTCGAATTATTCCAGAAGATCAGCAGAAGTCCTAATTCGACGGACATGGCTGTCGACGTTGGAGAAATCTCCCAAGTGTCGAACCGACGAAAACACTGGTCAGAAACCCTAATTCGACGGATCTGTCATTCTAACTCGATGGGATTTAACATTTCTAAATGATCAGGATATCAATTTCGATGGGTTTGGCCAGGAGTTCATACTCGACGGATTTTAACATTTTACTAAGTGATCAAGATATCAAATTCGACGGGTTTGGCCAGGAGTTCATACTTGACGGATTTTAACATTTTACTAAGTGATCAAGATATCAAATTCGACGGGTTTAGCCAGGAGTTCATACTCGACAGATTTTAACATTTTACTAAGTGATCAAGATATCAAATTCGACGGGTTTGGCCAGGAGTTCATACTCGACGGATTTTAACATTTTACTAAGTGATCAAGATATCAAATTCGACGGGTTTTGCTAGGAGTTCATACACGACGGATTTTAACATTTCACTTAATGGTCAGAAACTCAAGTTATTACAATTTCTTACAAAGAACCCCAAAATTTTAGTCTCAAAGTGTGGCCATCCGAGAGCCAGCCCGACGGCGTTCCTTCTAGATTACACGTTCCAGTACATACAGATATATCAAAACACACAAAACAATCAACTAGCATATATACATTACCAACAGCATGCAAACAAAGATGACTCTCAGTATCAATCACAAACAACATCCCTAAATGCTAAAAGAGGTTGAGGAGGAGTGTCTTCCCCTTACCTTAGAGAAGCACAAAGAAAGGTTGCTCCTTTTTGGTCAGGATTTCGTTTTCAGCTTCCAAGAAATCCTTAAACATTTAGACTTGCAAAATCAGAACCCAATATTGAAATGAATACCCATGGTCATCAAAATAACAACGGGTTACGAAAATGAGAAGAGAGGAAGAAAAAGCTAAGAGCTTTACCTTAAAGCTCCAACCTTTAAGTTTCAAAGACGTAAGAGAATGAAGATGAAGGAAATGTAGAACTTTGAAGATGATTTCCTCAATGATGGTGGTCCTCCAAACACAAAATGGTGCAAGGAGTGTGACAGTTTTGAAGAACAAAATGGAGGTGTGGGTGGAAGGTGTTGCTGCTGTGGGGTGAAAGAGAAGAGAGAAAGATCAGTGAATAGTAGCTGCGTATTAGGAGGAGGGGAAATATGAGAAAGAAAATGAATTAGACCCCCTTAATTCAAACCTGCTGCACAAAATGGGAGGAGAGAGAAATAATAAAAATAATGGTTAAAGGAAGCTTCCTTGAGAAGCTTCGCGCGCTCCTCGATAAAGTGCATAGTAAGCTTGTCTCCAAATTAAATACATCTGACAGATGATTAATTACACTGTGGAATTATTTTCTCAGTGAATAAAATTTACAATTGATGAAAATAATATTTTATTATTCATCAGATAATTTTATGATACCGCAATTTTATTTAACAGATAAAATATTGAAAAATACAAATCTCGCAAACTGTGCTCGACCTCGGGTTTAGTAAGATCCCCTGTTGACACGTTGACAGTTCAAGGTTTATCAGCCTCAGGAAAAATATTCTATTTTTCTAACTCCGTTCAGCGTACACGTAAAATGAAAAATATATTAAAATATTCATCATTTTCCAGAAAAATTCACAAAAATTCTAAAAATCATAAATATTATAAAATGATAGTTTATAATGAAATAAAGAATTTTCGGGATGTTACACATACCATCTTAATATCCTTCTATTACTTAAAGGCATCCAATTACTTAAAATAAAAAGTATTAAATAAAAAATATTTAATATATTAGAAATATAAAATGTTTTTATTTTTTAATAATTAGAAAGAATATGTATTGATAAGAAAATATAGGACTATTTTGATAAAGTATTCTTTAAAAACTGGAATGGAAAAGATTAATAAGATTTATTATAAGATTAACAATTAATTTAGACTTATATTTACAAAAAAATTCTTTTAAAGCGAGTCTGTCTTTAAAATAAACAAGTAAGAGTGTATTTATCTTATATCATATAATGAGTTAAGATCTTTATACACTTTATCAAATCAAAGGTGGATACACTCTTACTAACTTTAAATACAAACTCACTTTCTAGGAGTCTTGTCCTATATTTAAAACTTGGATTTATATTTTTTATGAATTAGTTTAAACTTATATTTTTTGTACTTTGATGAATTAATTTTTTTTCCCCAAAGTATCTCCACCCGATAGGTGAGAGATTAATTTCTTAAGGTAGGGTTAGGCGCCTAAGCAGGGACTCCTCACAATGATATTATTTTCATATACATAAATGTCGAGATCGAACACATGATCATATACTTAAGGGACTCGAACACCTTTCACTTGGACCAACACTCATTGGTAATTGATGAATTAGTTTAAACTTATATTTAATGTATTTTAAAGAATTTGAATTTTTATATTTTGATGAATTTGATGATATGTATAAAACAATTATAACAAAAAAATAAAAACTAACTCAATCCAAATCAATTTAGATTGAACTAGATTTGAAATAATTTACATTTTGATCTAAATTAATTAGATGATAAAATAAAAAAACCAATTAGATTGAATTAGATGAATTTTTTATTTAAAATTAATTAAATCTAATCTATAAACACTCTTAACCAGTTAATATCTATACAATTTTTATAATTTAATTATATTTCATCTTACTTTAATTTTTAATTTTTATTTTTTGTATACACCTCAGTTCTTCTCTACATAAATATATGTGAGATATTTAAAACATGTTTGGGAAAGATGGATTCTTTCCCAAACAGCTGTTTTAAGATTAAGTTATTTTGTAAAATAATTATTATATTTAGGTAAAAAAATTATTTTTTAAAAAAATTTTTATACGAAATTCAATACAAAAAAAGTTTTTTTCAGTTAATAATTATAAGTTAAAGATTAAAGTTTATGATTTTAGTTTATAAATTATTTCTTACACTTTGATATATAAATACTATTTTATCTTCAATCAAATAATTTTTTAATTATTTTATACATATTTTAATAATTTAATATATAAAAATAATTTTTTATATCATCTAAATAAATCATATTAATTTAAAATTATTTTATAATTAATATATTTAAATATAAAAATAAATTAATTATAATTAATTATAATAATAATTAATTATTAATATAATTTATAATTTTTAACTTTTCTAACCAAGTGATAGGGGACATGCGCGTTAGTAGTGTGTATCAGCTTTTTTTCGTTCCGTTAACCGACATGCGCGTTCATCACGGACCACATAATCCAAGTCTTGCACATTATGAATCAAAAAATTGTCTTGCACAGTGTTCAACAAGTCTTACACACTCAGAAACTCCACACTCTTACGCGTTCAAACTCCGAACGTTATATCTTAGCACTTACGTAACCAACTAAAATATTTTTCTTTTCTTAAGAAAAAAAAATTGACGATCAAGATGTAATTTATAATTTATAATTTATAATCAGGAAATTCAAATTATTTTCAAAATGTTTACGTAGCAATTTATTTTATGTTAGTATTTTTCAATGAATATTTTTGGTTGAAATTTCTTAATGAAATTTATTATTAAATAAAAATAATTATTATATAAAAATTAATCATACCTTTTTTATTTTTTTATTTGTTTTTATCCTAAGGTAAAGTGCGACCTCAACTCAAACTCAGCTACACCTTCTAGAGAAGTATACAAAATCAAACTCAAGTCTGTATTCCATTGCCAACAAAAAAATGAGTACAAGTATATTTACTAAGGAAGCACGTACACTTTAAAATAGTTATTATGCCACAGACACGAAAGAAACTTCATGAACATTTTGGATATTGCTTGCTACATTCTACAATTATTTTATTCTTAGATTTTTAACTTTTGTATCAATACATATAGAAATAGTAATGTTAAAATATAATTAAATAAATTATAGTATTTGTTATGTTTTCATTGATTAATGTTATCTTATAAGGCATTTTTATTCTCTCGTTTAATTTAAGATTTATATTTTTATATAAATTTTAATTTTATATATTGTATGATATTCATATCATATCTTTAATTTTTAAAATTTGTTATATTATCAAATTATTGTCGTATCATAATTATGTCTAGTGCCATATATATACTTTATATATATTTATTTTTAAATCATTTAATAAGTTAAATTTAAGATATATTTTAAATTAAATTAATACTAAATATACATTTATTTATTTGTTCACTTAAAAAAAAGTTATGAACTTTTTTCCACCAACTACCGGTTGCCCCAGTCCTCTTGTCAGACATCTGTCCTCAATTCTTATCTTTATTTTTTACTTAAATTTTGTGAAATGATCTAAACTTAATTATATGCTATAATTTTTTTATTTTATTTTTTATTTTAAATGAGGAGACAGAGAGAAGACAGGAATTAGAGACTGGTGATCTTTATCCTGTTCTTAAAGATTTGAAATGATCAAACTTAATTATATGTCCTTAATTTTTTATTTTAAATGAGAGACTTTTTTTTATTTTTTTACTTAAATTTTATCTAATATTTTAAACTTAATTATATACTCTAATTTTTTTTTAATTTTTAACTTGATAAAATTTAAATAAAGAGAAAAAAAATAAAAATTAAAACAAATGATCCTCATTCCTGTATTTTCTCTCTCTCATCTTCTTTGTACGCGGTTTTGTATAGTCACCTAGTAAAATCAGGGATTTGGTTTCTCTCCGGTAAGGAATTATCCAGCAGTTCTTTACTGTAAAATTTAAACTATTTATTTTTATCTAATGATCAGTATTTTTTTACATTTTAATATTAAAAATATTTTTTTAATAATAAATTAATATTAATTATTAAATAAAAAATAAACGATTCAGATTTTAAGACATAAAGCTGGGGGACAGCTGCACGCCAGAGACAAGCCGAATCCGTAAAATCAGCCCACCCCCCATTATCTAAATGGAAAAGAAAAACTAAAAATGAAAAGCCAAATTCATTTCACACTTTGACAATTGCACACGCAATGCCCACCCCCATTATTATTAACTTTCCACGAAATTTCATACCTCCCATCTTATTTAACACTTGTCCTCTTTCATTTCGATTTCTCTCCTTCTATAATCTAATTCTATTCTACTACTACTTTTCTTTCTTCGTTCTTCTTTGTTTGGTAATTCGTATCAAGTAAGCTATAATTCGTTGTAGAATTTGCTAGCAACTTCTTTTGTGATATCATCTCCAAGAATCTGTTGGTCGGGTGGCCATGGAGAACAACAATCAGCAGTTATTTTGGCAATTCAGCGACCAGCTCAGGCTTCAGGCATCAAGTTTGGCGAATCTTTCTCTAAATGATTCGATTTGGAGCAACAACTACACATCCAAGAGGCCTGATCAGAGGAGGAACTTTGATGTCAAGGGCAGTGGAGTTGCTGATATCAACTCCTTCACCAACCTCAACTCAAAAGCTTCTGATTTCAATGATGGGTGGAAGATGACCAATTCCAATGGATCTGTTTTCTCAATGCCCCATAACAACACTCTTGGAGGGCTCAATGGAGGCTTCAACAAGGGAATTTATTCCAACACTCCCTCCTATGTTAACCTCAACAATAACAACCTCAACATCAATCCCAAGGGCCACAAGGCAGGTTTTAAGGGTGAAGATGGGTTTCAACCCCCCAAAAGTGCCAAGAAGAACACCAACAACAACACCAACATGAAGCATGGGGACAACACTAATGATATTTCCAAGGATACCAGGACTGCTGCCGACAAGAGATTCAAAACGCTGCCACCATCGGAGTCTCTACCAAGGAATGAATCCATTGGAGGCTATATCTTCGTTTGCAATAATGATACCATGGCAGAGAATCTCAAACGACAGCTCTTTGGTGAGTTCCCTCTATCCTTGTTTCTCTCTTTATGAAATTATTATTATTATTATTATTATTATTCTCCATATCTGTAACTTTATCCTGCTTATGTATGGGAAATTTACAACAATTGTTAGCTCGTTTTCAATTACATATATATTTGTGGACCCTAAGATTTTACAGTAATAGTAAATTGAATCATTCGACGAATTGAGTTATGAATAATTTTCAGTGTTACTTGTTAAACAAACTATTTTATTCATTTTTTGGAGAATTGGCAGATGTTTTTACAAAGAATTTGGACCCTGTTACAACCGAGATTTAGTTATTATAATTATTATTATAGCTAGTATTTTTGTCGTTTGAGTTCTCTTGGTTTTCTGAGCACCCTTACGTTAGTTGTTTGGGTTTTCTAAAAGTCCAGTTTGTGTGTCTTTAATTAGCGGGTTGGTTCAACGTTTGCAATTATTGGTCCTATATTCATGCCTATAAGAGGGGGCAACATATGTAAGTCCCAGCAGAAAATCTTTAATTATCAAAATTGCAGAAAAGTATTCTATTTCCTTGGTATCTTCTTCCGGGGTCACTAGATTTGGTATCAGAAGCAATCGATTCTGGCATCATCTATGGCGGACGGGACTAGAGCACAAGAGCAGCGACGGTTGGAAGAATCTGTGAAGCAATTGAAGGAGACGTCAGAAAAGCAAGCAGGTTCCTTGTCAGATTTATCTAAAATGGTGGCTGCCATGAGTTTGAAACTGGATCAATTAACGTCCAGAAATGGGGACTCAAGTGACAGTAACAGCGCATCGGTCCAGCGAGGTTCTAACAACGGTCAGAATGGTAGAAGCTCCATTCAAACTCGTTTCTGTAAATTGAATTTCCCAAAATTTGAAGGAGAAAATCCTAGTGGATGTGTTTACAAATGTAATCGATTTTTTAATCTCAACGGGATTGGAGAAGAGGAAAAGGTCAGCATAGCCTCAATTCATTTGGAAGGCCAAGCACTAGAATGGTTCCAGGGGTATGAAGCAAGTAATAGAGTTATCAGTTGGGCACAATTGTCTATTGATGTGGTTTCTCGTTTTGGTCCCAATGTCTATGACAGTCCAATGGGAGAATTAACCAAGCTCAAACAGATTTCTATGGTGAAGATGTATCAGGAGCGGTTTGAGGCATTAATGGCTAGAACGAGTGGATTACCGGAGGATTTTTTTGTTCAATGTTTCATTAGTGGCTTAAAAGATGCAATAAAAAATCAAGTAATTATGTTTCGACCAGCCACTCTAACTCAAGCCATTGGATTAGCTTTGTTACAAGAAGGTACGATGGAAGCCATTCTTAAGGAGGCCAAGGGTTCTGACAGGAGGGGTATAAGTACAGTGACTGCTCCTACAACTACAAAAACTGGCAATGATCGACTACCACCTGTCAAGCGGATTTCAGCAGCTGAAATGCAGGAGAGAAGAGATAAAAAACTGTGTTATTATTGCGACGAGAAGTATGAACCTGGTCACAAATGCAGCAGGAGGCAAATCTACCTATTAGAGGGTGAAGAGAGCGATGAGGAAACTTCAAAAGAAGTTGAACATGACATTAATGAAGAGAATCAAGTTGTCTCTCTTCTTGCGATATCTGGCTCTCCCTCGCATCAAACCATGAGGGTTCGAGGCAATATTAAGAAGAAGGCCATCACCATACTAATCGATTCTGGCAGTACCCATAACTTTCTAGATCCGGTAGTTGCAAAACGAACAGGTTGCTCAATTCAATATAGTAGCCCTATGAGAGTAGCAGTGGCAGATGGAACCAAAATTTTGAGTAATGCAATTTGTAGGCAACTGACTTGGAATATGCAAGGGAAGGAGTTTCAGGCTGATTTAAGGCTCTTACCCCTAGGTGGCTGCGATATGGTTTTGGGAATTCAATGGCTAGCAGAGCTAGGTCCCATATTATGGGATTTTAAGGAATTGAGGATGGAATTCACAGTGAATGGCAGAAAATTTGTGTTAAGAGGGGCTACTACAGCTACAATCAAGATGGTATCTGCTGGTCACACTCAAAGAGACCTTAAACAATTGTCTCAACCTACTGCCGCCCACATATTTTCTATTCGGATGGCAGAGGAAGGGATACTTGAAGATGGCAAACAAGAGCCAAGGGAGCTCGATCAAGTACTGCAGCAGTATTCAAAAGTTTTTGATGAGCCAAAGGGTCTACCACCGCCAAGGGAACATGACCATAGCATTCCTTTGGTACCAGGATCCTTGCCACCAAATATTCGGCCTTATAGGTACCCTCATGTGCAGAAAAGTGAGATTGAAAAGTTGGTACAAGAGATGTTGGAAGCAGGAACTATTCGGAGGAGTGTGAGTCCGTTCTCTTCTCCAGTATTATTGGTTAAAAAAAAAGATGGTACATGGCGGATGTGCATTGACTACAGTGCCCTCAATAAAATTACCATCAAAGATAAGTTTCCTATTCCTATTATTGATGAACTTTTGGATGAATTATGCAATGCAAAATTCTTTTCTAAATTAGATCTGCGATCAGGCTATCATCAAATTAGGATTCATACTTCTGATACCCACAAAACAGCTTTTAGAACTCATGAAGGACATTATAAATTCTTAGTAATGCCTTTTGGGTTGACTAATGCCCCATCCACTTTTCAAAGTCTAATGAATACCATTTTCAAGTCATATTTGAGGAAGTTTGTCCTAGTGTTTTTTGATGACATCTTAATTTATAGCCATGATTGGGAAGGGCACTTGGAACACCTGCAGATAGTGCTTGGGATTTTGGCACAGCATCAGTTATTTGTTAAAAAATCAAAGTGTGCTTTTGGGAAGACAGAGATTGAATACTTGGGGCATATTATTTCAAAGGAGGGAGTAGCTACAGTCCCGACAAAGATACAGAGCATGCTTCAATGGCCCATACCAAATTCTCTCAAGTCTTTAAGAGGATTTTTGGGCTTAACTGGTTATTACCGTCGATTCATCAAAGATTACGGCAAGGTTAGTCAGCCACTCACTTCCTTATTGAAGAAGGATAATTTCAAGTAGTCGCAATCAGCTGAGGAAGCTTTTAAGCAACTTAAACAAATCATGTGTGCTGCACCTGTCTTGGCGTTGCCGAATTTTCAAAAGGATTTTGTGATCGAATGCGATGCTTCTGGTAGTGGAGTTGGAGCGGTGCTTTTGCAGGAGGGCAGGCCCATAGCTTATATAAGCAAGGCTTTGGCACCCAAAAACTTAGGTCTTTCAGCTTACGAGAAGGAGATGATGGCAGCTGTAATTGCTGTGCAAAAATGGAGGCCTTACTTGATGGGAAGACACTTCAAAATCATTACTGACCACTTACGTTTGAAGTATTTACTAGAACAACGGATTTCCACGCCAATGCAACAAAAATGGCTCACTAAATTGGCAGGGTATGACTATGAAATCATCTACCGCAGTGGCAAGGAGAATGTGGCAGCAGATGCTCTATCTAGAGTGCATGAGGAGAAGGATGAATCCACCATCATGACATTGTCCCTTCCTATAGCAGATTGGCTTGCTGTATTACAAGATGAATGGAAGAGCGATGAGACAATTCAGCAAATAATTCAAGAAATTGTCCAAAACCCAATGTTGCATTCCAAGTTCTCTTGGGTTAATGATCAGTTGAGGTATAAAGGGAGACTGTGGCTAGGAAGTCAATCTATCCTTAAGGAAAAAATCTTACAAGAAGCTCATGGAGGAGTGGAAGGTGGTCATTCGGGAACAAAGAAAACACTTGAAAGGGTAAGACGAGCTTTTTATTGGAGGAAGATGAGGAAAGAAGTTGGCAGATTTGTTGCAGAATGTGACATATGCCAGAGGAACAAGTTTGAAAATATAGCTTCACCTGGCCTCTTGCAGCCATTGCCTATACCAAATCAAATTTGGTCGGATATTTCTATGGACTTTATCGAGGGCCTTCCTAAGTCTCATGGAAAAGAGGTCATTTTTGTAGTTGTTGATAGATTAAGCAAGTATGCTCATTTTCTTGCTTTGTCTCATCCCTTTACTGCGAAAGATGTTGCACAGCTGTTCTTAGATAATATCTACATGTTACATGGTCTGCCTCAAACTATAGTGAGTGATAGGGATCGTATTTTCACTAGCGAATTCTGGAAGCAACTTTTTTCTCTGCAAGGAACTCAATTATTGATGAGTACATCCTATCACCCTCAATCTGATGGCCAAACAGAAATTGTTAATAAATGCTTGGAACAGTATTTGAGGTGTATGACAGGTGATAAACCTAAAGAGTGGAGTAAATGGTTGCCATTAGCTGAATGGTGGTATAATACTTCATTTCATTGTTCCTCTAAAATGACGCCATTTGAGGTGGTTTATGGCCGAAAGCCCCCTACTTATACTTCTTACATTCCTGGTGAAACTTCAGTGGCTGCAGTGGATCAGGCCTTGAGAGATCGTGAATCCTTGGTGCGTCTTCTTAAGGAGAACTTGTTGCAGGCCCAAAACAGGATGAAGGAGATGGCGGATAAGCATAGGTCTGAAAGGAGCTTTGAAGTGGGTGATTGGGTGTTTCTTCGGCTACAACCTTTCAAACAAACTTCCTTGGCTTTGCGAGTTAATAGGAAGCTGGCTCCTCGATTTTACGGGCCTTACAAGGTTTTGCAAAAAGTTGGGCAGGTGGCATACAAGTTAGAGTTACCAGCACAATCAAGGATTCATCCTGTGTTTCATGTTTTGTGCTTGAAAAAGAAGTTAGGAGCTGTCAATGTTCATCAAACTGAACTGCCAACGATACAAGAAGATGGAAGAATGCAGCTAGAGCCCTTTGCATTATTGGACAGGCGCATGATTAAAAGGAACACCAGACCTGTTGCTCAGTGGCTCATACATTGGTCAAAATCCTTTCCTGAAGATGCAACTTGGGAGGATGCCTTCAAAATTCAACAAAAGTTCCCAGAATTTCAGCCTTGAGGACAAGGCATCTTTGAAGGAAGGGGGGATGTTACAACCGAGATTTAGTTATTATAATTATTATTATAGCTAATATTTTTGTCGTTTGAGTTCTCTTGGTTTTCTGAGCACCCTTACGTTAGTTGTTTGGGTTTTCTAAAAGTCCAGTTTGTGTGTCTTTAATTAGCGGGTTGGTTCAACGTTTGCAATTATTGGTCCTATATTCATGCCTATAAGAGGGGGCAACATATGTAAGTCCCAGCAGAAAATCTTTAATTATCAAAATTGCAGAAAAGTATTCTATTTCCTTGGTATCTTCTTCCGGGGTCACTAGAGACCCTTTTTTTTTCCTAGACAAATGTTTCATTCGTCTTTGCCCTTTCTTCCTATGAAATTGTCTCTGTAAGTTGCTTTCTAAATTGGTTTTCTTGGTAAATGTTTCTGTTTTGTAGGTCTACCTCCACGATACCGAGATTCAGTTCGAGCAATAACTCCAGGGTTGCCCCTTTTTCTTTACAACTATTCCACCCACCAACTCCATGGGATCTTTGAGGTATATATGTGTGTATATATATCTTCATTTCTCACTTTATTGCTTTATTTTAATTTAATGAAACTGCTTGTTTTGGAACCTGCTCCCATCAAGGCCACCACTTTTACCTTTAGCAGCTAGATATTTAAATTGGAATTAGCAAGTTCATATTTAAGAGTAATAATATTTGGTGGGGTTTGTTCAGGCTGCAAGTTTTGGAGGAACCAATATTGATCCGACGGCTTGGGAAGACAAGAAGTGCGCTGGTGAATCTCGTTTCCCAGCTCAGGTATCATCTCCAATCCAATTATATTTATGTATATGGTATTATATTTATATTATATTATATTACTAGGTTTTGCTAGTTTGTGAAAGCTCATGAATTTCCATACATGATGGTTACAGGTACAAGTGATTACTAGGAAAATTTGTGAGCCACTGGAGGAGGATTCCTTCAGGCCAATTCTTCACCACTACGATGGTCCTAAGTTCCGTCTTGCGCTGAGTGTGCTCGAGGTAATTTCATCTTCAACTTGCTGAATATTGATCCGATTCTGTATTAGTATAGTCTAGTGTTTTTCCAGGTCAACTAAACTCTGTCCTCTTTTTGGTTGCAGGCACTGTCTCTCCTCGATATGTATGCAGATCAGAATAGTTTCAATGATATTTTCAAGGCTACACCGGCATAAAAGGGTAGAAATTACAGAGAATACAAGAACAGCACTTACGAAGATAATAGATAATGAAAACTATGCACTTATAACGACGGTCCGAAGATAAGACAATGAATATAGTGGAGGACAATTTGATATTCAGCCTTTATATATGGGTTCTAGTGCTATTTGTATAGAGGCCGTTATGCCTGATTGTCCATTTTTCTTGTTTTTGGTGTATATGACCATCACATAAGAGAACACAATAAGAATGAATTAATTTTGCTTATGGTTATTTTGTACAAAACTACAAATTGAGGCTGAATGGACTGGAATGCAAAGGCCTGCATGCTGCAGCTTTACACAGTATTTGCTGGGAAGGAACTCTGGTGCAAATGTGCAATAGTGTGAAGCCTTGCTTTAAATGTTCTGCATTCATAGGGGAGGAGATCTGGTTTAATGGTTCATTTTAGGGGTAGTCAGACATATTTGCTCTAAACTTTAATATGCTTTCAACTCTTTGGTGACCTCATGTTTCGGATAAAACCCAAAGAGAGTAACCAGAGTAAAAAAGATTAATTTCTTTAAGACTGACTAGTCTGAAGCTAACCATAAACACTTTCCAAAGTACCATCATGGACCTAGGCATAGGGTGTTGCCTAGGACAGGCTATGATGAACTCTTATTGGGAATTTGTATGATTTGATTGGCTTAGAGGGCTGTTAGGTGAATTTATCCCCTCAAGGTACTCAAGCTTTGAAGGATGATACTCCATGTGAGTTGTTGGATCTGATAAGGGTCATAATCTCAAGGTCTGCCTAGAATAGGAAGCCTAAAATCATTAAGAGACTTAATTATGCCTAAGCCATCTTAAATTACCTTATTTGTGCTAATAAGACCTAGAGTCCAACGTCAGTTGCCTGACATGTCTTCTCACCAATATAGAAAGGAGAAACCTTAAAAGATCGAAACTTGTGATTACGATTTCCTAGATGATCTGTGTCAACCTTATTCAAAGGAGTTCTTTGTTATTTTCGAATGAACCCCTTATAAAAAAACTAAGCTCGTGTAAAAAAAATAGATAAGAAAAAAGACCCATTACTAGTATTCCCTAGGCAGACCTTGTAAAGATCTTCATCTTCTTGATTCACCCTCCAGACTGCCCTCATGACTGTTTTGTTGAGTTTTGAATCTAGACTACTAGAATCTGATTCCCATTGAACATTTGTCTCATAAGCTTACGAACCCACAATCTCTTTACCTAGTAACCATCTAAAAAAACACAGTCCAAAATATTTGGCAACTCCACTAGGGAGACATGTGCAACAATGGCAACTGTACCCCCAGGCAATACTGCTAGAAGACTTTCCTTTTGCATAGAAGACTCCCCCCCCCCCCCCCAAATGAGGAAGAATTGATGACACCATTAACTGGAGAAAGGGACAATGCCATTCCTGTGGATGATGGAACTGTGCAAGGAAGTGTCTTGAATGATCTCATCAGTAACCTAGAAACCAACCAACGGATGAAGCGTGGGTTACACATAATGAACTCAGGTAGTTACTCCCCGAGCATAAAGAAGGACCTTCATTAATATCTGAAGTAAAACCTCCCTTGGACATTGTAACATCCTAATACAGATATTTAGATATATCCTAAATATACAGAGATATATAAAGATAACTAGTACTAGAGATGTCACTTCTACATACTACATACTATCATATATTCATAATCATAACTGAGTAATTATAGAAAACCTTGAGAGAAAGCGAAAAAACTTAAACTCATATATATATATACAACACTTGCCACAAAAGGGCATATTGTAATACATACAAAACAAATGTAAACTGTATACATAAGTTCTGTCTAGAAAAACATATAAAACTATATTAGTCTTCATGCTTCACCTTCATTCCCCTAACAGGGTCTGTACCTCTGTACCTAGATATAAATGGAAGAACAACTGGGGTGAGAATTACAATTCTCAGTAAAAGTAATTTCAATACCAACTAGCTCTAACATTGTATAAAACAATTATATAACTTCTAACTTATGAGTTTCCTCCTCTTTTCTCATAACTGCACACTACTAAGTAGTGTAATCTAAACCGATAGCCTACATACTATTATATATAAATAACTACCCATACAATTGTAAATACCAACAACAACAGACAATGCCCATACAACTATCCAAATGCAATGAGAATGATATGTAATATGATTATGTTCAAGAAAGATCCTAAAGACATGCTCGTGCATTGCTTCGTTTTGAAATACATGCGGGGGATTATTTTGAAATCTAAGAAATTCATTAGGAACTAGTTTAGTATATTATCTCATGGTGAATAGAGGGAAAGCTCATCCTCACGTCACACGTATCTTGGCACACTGAGAAGTTCAGTCTTCATCCTTCCTCAAAGAGGCTTTCGAATTTTTCGTTTATCTCCTTTGGCATTGGCACTATCGAAATATCAAGATTATGTCCTTCCTCAATTGAGTCTATCAAACACCCTTTAATCTCTCTTGGCCTTCATGAGTAGACATCAAAGGATACTCACTAAGATAAATACTACTAGATCATTTCCATTTGCATACGTACATACTTATATACCTAGTTCATTTAAGACCTAAGCATATTCTACTAGGATCTTTGGCTTCTTATGTTTACCATTTGTAGAGAGGATATTCTGTAACCTCATACTGCATGTAACCTTAGCACTTAGTTAGAAATACTTGTCCCCTTAGGAACTTCTGGAATCCCTTCCTTTTTGGCCAAATGACCTCATGTCATATAAGTCACATTCTTCAACAAGTACTACTAATCCATCCTAGTTCATTGCATCTAATACACTTTATCACCACTCATTATATCTTAAGTGATTTCTATGCAACACTATGTTGCTAAGGTGTTAGATACTCACCTATGGCAAACCATTACTCTTAGTTGCTCTAAGGTTCTAGATACCTTCCAAAGATAATCCATTACTCTTGGATATCCTAAGACTCATACATTCCTTATCCTTACTAGCGTTAACCCTACAATTCATCCTTGTATACTCGTCTCTAATGAACCATTTCATCACATCTTAAGGGATATCTAATGCAACACTAGGTTGCCTAAGGTGCTATGTTCTTACCTAGGGAATTCCTTCACTTTAGGTTGCTCAAAGGCCTTATACTTTCTCTTTACTTACTAGGTGATAATTTTCCTTATAAACTATCCCCATTTATGCATTAACACATATTAGGAAACATATACTAATAATCTCATCTATTCTATAGCTTCAAAACATCAAAAATGATATTTTTGGCATATCTGGTGCTCACGCTGCAGCACTGACCAGGGCACGCCCCGGTGCTCTAGCCTTAGATCTCATTACTGGGCGTAGCATTGCTCTCATGCCACGGCACGATGTTTTTATGTTGCGGCCCGTGCTACAAAACCCACCTCACGCTGCAACGTGACCCTCTCACGCCGCGACACTTAAGGTAGTTTATCTTCACGCCGCAGCGGGAATGGCAGAACCCAAGTTCTGCAGAATAGTGGCATTGTTCCATGGTTCAAATCTTACTTCCAGTCATTTAAAATTGGTTTCTTTGTGATTTCTAACACTCATCCATGTCCCTAAACTTGTTGTAACTCAATTACAACCTGTAGATTCTCTTAGGCAAAGATCTAGGCCCAAATCACATAACTCTAACCATTTTCTTAAATCTACGGATCCTAATGGTTGATCTTGAGTCATAAATGACTATCTTATACTTACTAAACTTAAACTAACTTAACATAATCATTGGAATCAAGAATCAAGCCAAGAACTCATATTTGGCTCTCCAAATCCCTATTCCCATTCAAAAAACCCAAACCTTATTCAATGAAAATCAAAGAGGAGAATGAATAGAAACCCCTTACCTCTTGATTGGATGATCAATCTTCAAGCTTTGATCCTTGATCTTGATCTTCTTCTTCTCTTTCTCCTTCTTCTTCTTCCTTTCTCCCCCTTTCTCTCTTCTCTTCATTTTTCTCTTCTCTGTTTCTCTATTTCTCTTCTCTGCCGAGAGAAAGAAAGAAATAAGGAAAACAACATAAGTTCCTGTGCTGGAACTTATACATGCTAAGAACACCCGAATTATACTAATTCAAGTTTTTCAGCTTCCAACAATTTTAGAATAAATCATAAAATTCATCTAAATTATTATTTCACCTATATTCCTTTTTTTCATATCTACTGGTAGTCAATCCAGCATTAAAAACACAACTAGTATGCCTAAAAATACCAAACTAACTCCAATTATCGTGAAACTTTAACTACTTCTTACTTAGATCATTTGTGACTTAGAAACAAACTCTCTATGTTTATTTCCCTTAACTTAGCAACTTATGTTATTATCTGAGTCATTTTAAGGTACTTTTCAACTTTTGTGTTGCAATTAAGTGCCTAAACGAACTCAGTTTGTCACAAAACTTCACTGGCATGTTAAGCAAGTAATATGCTACCTTTTGTAACCATATACAAGTCTAACATGTTACTAAGGGTATTACATTTCACCCATCCTTTTAAAAATTTTTGTCTCCAAAATTGCTCACCTCATGCAAATAACTCTGGGTAACTCTCTTAACATGGAATTCTTACTACCATATAATCCTTTTTCAGTACCAGCTTCTCCTAACTACACCTCTATTAGAGGAAATCTACTTATCTCTAAGCTCTAGACCCCTCTGTTTGTGGATGGTAAGCTGTATTAAAACATAACTTAGCTTTGAACTCCTTCTTGTAAGGCTTTCCAAAACGAATTGTGAACCTAGTATCCCCTTTAGACACTACATTCACTGGAACTCCATGCATCCTAACTATTTCTTTCAAAAGTAGTTGAACCACTTTATCTGGAAAATAGCTAACTTCACTTAAAGAAAGGTGGGCAGATTACTTAACCTCTCCACCCTTACTTGCAACTTAACATATTCTGCTATGTTTTTTAACATACTAGGCCACTATATATCTTTCTTAACTAATGAAGAACCTTGGTAGCCTCTAGATAGATGGTACAATTTTTCTTGTAAGCTTCCTCCAAGATCCCTTTCTTGATTTTTGACCCTCTTGGAAAACAAAACATGTCTTTAAACTTCGTCATTCCCTCTTAGTCATAACAAAATCCTCTAGCGTTCCTTAGAAGATTTGCTCACTCTTGTCCTTTAGAGTTTCATTCTCCCTTTGAGCTTCAAAGAAATTTAAGTCCTTAGGCCTCTTACTACGTTTACCTTGCTCACTGAGAGACTATCTGGAATCATAGTCACCGCGAGACTCAAATTCTTAAAACTCTCAAGAAATTCACTCTCTCTTAGACTATCATCTGGACAGTTGTAGGAATTTCCTACCTAGTGCATCAACCACTACTTTGGTCTTACCCGAATGATATCATAACTCAAGGTTATAAGCCTTGAAAAACTCTATCAATCTATTCTGCCTCATGCTCAGCTTCCTCTGATTAACAAGCATTCTTGAACTATCATGATCGTTGAACACCTCGAACTAGACTCTTTATGAGCAATGTCTCCAAAACTGTAAGCCAAACACCACTGTGGCAATTTCCAAATCATACCTAGGGTAGTCCCTCTCTTGCAGGTCTAACTATCTTGATGCATAGGCGTCTACTTACCTCTAGTGCATCTGAACACACTCCAATCCTTTCTTTGAAGTATAACTGACTACCTCAAAGTTCTCATGGAAATTTGGAATCACCAACACTAACGTAGTAATCTACTCCTCTACAACTATTGGAAACCATACTCACTCTCCAGTCCACTGCAGAGCACTACATTTCTTAGCTGGCCTAATCTAGGTAGCACTAATTGAGAAAGTCCACTGATAGACTCTCTGCCTTTGGTCACAATGGTTACTCTGCCCATTGTACCTCTGCTTAAACTTTACTAGGGCTCTCTACAATTTCTTCCTTGAGAAATTATATATCCCTTAAAATGTACCACTTGCAAACTAAAACTGATTTTCAGTTACTTGGCACCTAACCACTTCTTTTCCAAAAGTTTCCAAAAATCACCTTTGACATACTCTACCTGTCCATTCGTAATCCTGAAAAACCCTTAGAAATCTACTCTTTTTAACTTTACTTTTATGACAACCAGGTCTTAGATCATCTCTTGAGAAAATCCAAAGCTGCTCTCAACTAATCAACCCAATCATCCTTTCTAGACAAAGACATTTAGTCTCAATAGTTCCTTCGTTCGACTGCCTAACATGAGCGCAGTCTCACACTTAAACTAAACAAGAACATAACATCATTTGTCTCTAAAACAACCAAACCATTCTAACAAAGTAAGCAAGCTAGATTCACAAAGTAAACCAACATGATTTACAAAGTAAATCTATACTTTCCTTATGCACACCTTAAAAGATTTCTCTTTATATGTGCTCTTACCTCATACCAAGTTGGAAGATTTCGTCGCCTTTACTGTGTACTTTGATTTATATTTTGCTTGCGCATCTTGGTATCTTGGAGTCTGATTTACCACTTTCCTTTAAGGTTGCTCTTCTTGAAAGCACCTTTCTCATACTCATCATTCCCCCAAGCTACCACTTGAACTTGTGTTCCTTTGCCTGATAAAAATTGAGACCAAGAGGCACCCTCACCGATCTTAACATTTGATCTTTTCCTCTTTGGGGAACCTTCTAACTCTTGTTTTGTCGAGGCTCTGAGATTATCTACTTCTTCACCTCTGCACCCACTGACTAGAGCGAAGAAGTCCTTAACTTCTTTTTTGCTTTACAACTTATTTGATGCTCTCTCCAAGTTCTACTTCAAGTTTTACTCACTTCCAGTATTTATCTGGATTGGTCATAAAATAAGAAAAGGACTTTTGACATTCCTTGAATTGCTCCGCATACTAGTCTGATGGGAATTGCGGATCAAAATATCTCGCAGCGGAATAATAGGATTCCTACACAGGATCCATGCGAAAAGTCTATAATCCGAGTTTTTAAAATTTACCTCTTGAAGCGTGATAAACACAAGCGAGGTGAATCACCAACACCGTAATAGCGATGATGTTTCTGCGGTATCCACACGAACAGACTTGCAAAAGGAGTCACGCCTGCTGTTTCGCGGTGCTAGCTACGAATAGAAAGAAGAACCTTTCACCGTCTCTCACTCACTTTCTTAGGTGCGACTAGGGTTGTGATGTAACATCTATAGCAGCCCCTTAACGATCTTGTTTATATAGTGGCTGCCTTAAGTGAGTGTGAGCGATAGCAAGGTAAGTCAGCAACCCTAAAACCCATCTCATGAGTTAGGCCCACAATTGAATCCGAGTCCAACTTGGATCCTTATTGCTCCAATTTAGTCTATTCTAAGTGTGCGACCTGCAGTTCTCATGACGTTGGTAGTAATATTAAAATCTCATTTTAATATTATAAACGATGAGCGGTATCTAGCAACACATCACTGCTACCCAAGTAATGAGAATGTCAGTGATTTGACATAACCTATCCGTGATCAATGTTTCCGTGTAGTTTAGTCCCTTTGTCCGGATATTCAGATTGAACACAAGACATGGAACGTGTCACCCTTGTTTAATTCAATCTTCGATTTCACGATTCCCGAGTAGACATAGTAATAACAAATGAGATCAATATCTCATATTGACTCATTTGAGCATGGCCATGCATTTCATAGTCTCACTCAATCGGGGGCGAAGATATCACTCTGTTATGTAGGAGGGACAAATCCCATCTAGGTCACTCACATTCCTCCACATGCATCGCAATATGTCTAATAACTAACTTTATAATCATCTTGTTACAGATGATGTTTGATGGCATTTAAAACACACAACTCCTCATGTAGGAATCGTAGTGATTTTAGGTCAAAGAACCACATACACCATTATCACTATGAGAATCACTTATGACACTCACGTAACGATCCACGTAGCGTTCTCATGGCGGGTCCGTATCCAATACATCATTACTCTAATATGTATCCATGTGTAGACTTGATATCTCATATCCATGACCCGTGAGATGTGGTCATCAGTCTACGCACATACTAGTCTCAATGCATTATTGTTGTCCTAATTAACAATAATACTTGACTAGGGACATTTAAGAATAGTATTTTATCCAATAGGATCTCACCATCAAGTCATCCACTTGATGTCCTATGGTATCAAACTTACTATTCTAAGGACTTTATTATGTCTATCAAAAAAGAACACAATAAATGAAATGCCTCATATATCAAAAATAGCATAATATAATGTATGTCAATACAAACAAAATGTATTGGCCACTAGAGCATACACCAACATAGTCCTCAGTAATATCCCCTTGCTCAGACCTTAGTGTTGGGAATTGTGGATACATCACGCAGCAGAAAAATAGGATTCCCACCAAGGATCCATGCAAAAAGCCATAATCCGAGTTTTAAAATATTTACCTCTTGAAGCATGATCAAAAGGAAATGACGTGAATCACCAACACCGTAATAGAAATGATGTCTCTGCGGTATCCACACGAACAGACTCACGAACGTCCGACGTCCGCAAAGAGGAGCCTCATGTCTTTCACACAGTGCTAGCTGCAAAGAGAAGAGAAAAGAACCTGTCGCTCACTCACTCACTTTTCTGTAGTTATGGCTAGGGTTCTATAATATGTGTGTCTTAGCAGCCCCTTAATAGTATTATTTATAATAGTGACTGCCTTAAGTGAGTGTGAGTAGCAGTAAGGTAAGTTGTGCAACCCTAGACTCATCTATTATGAGTCTGGCCCATATTTGAATCCGAGTCCAACTTGGATTTATTGCTCCAATTTTAGTTTACTCTATGTGTGTGACCCTGTAAGTTCTCATTACATTGGTAGTAATATTAAATCCCATTTTAATATTACAAGTAATGAGCGGTATCTAGCAACACATCGCTGCTACCCAAGTAATAAGAATGTCAGTGATTTGACATAACCTTTCCATGACCAATGTTTCTGTGTTGTTTAGTCCCTTTGTCAAGATATCTAGATTGAACACAAGGCATGGAATGCGTCACCCTTGTATAGTCCAATCTTTCGTTTCCTGATACTCAAGTAGACTTTGTAACAACAAATGAAATCAATATCTCATATTGACTCATTCGAGCATGGCCATGCATTTCGTAGTCTCACTCAATCAGGGGGCCCAAAGATATTGCTCCTGTTATGTAGGAGTGACAAATCTCATCTAGGTCACTCACATCCCTCTGTATGATTCGTGGTATATCTAATAACTAACTTTATAATCACCTTGTTACAGATGACGTTTGATGGTATTAAAACATACAACTCCTCATGTAGGAATCGTAGTGATTTCAGTTCAAAGGACCACAGACACCATTGTCACTACGAGAATCGCTAATGACACTCACATAACGATCCATGTAGCATTCTCATGGCGAGTCAGTCCAGTACATCATTATTCTAATATGTACCCATGTGAAGACTTGATATCTCATATCCATGACCCGTGAGATGTGGTCATTAGTTTACGCACATACTAGTCTCAACGCATTATTATTGTCCTAATTAACAATAATACTTGACTAGAGACATTTAAGAATAGTGTTCTAATTATATCCAATAGGATCTCACGATCAAGTCAACCACTTGATGTCTTATGGCATCAAACTTACTATTCTAAGGACTTTATTATGTTTATTAAAAAGAACATAATAAATGAAATGCCTCATATATTAAAATAAGCATAATAGAATATATGTAAATACAGACAAATGTATCAGCCTCTAGGGCATACACCAACACTTAGAAATTTCCAAATTTCTCTTGCCTTTCATAACTCAAGGGAATAATATTGATCTAGGATAGTAGCCCTAAACACCTACCAGGTGATTCAAGTACCAACCTATTCTAGTAACCTCTCTGCTTCATCTCAACAACTTTCGGCTCTTCCTACTAACCCTTATAAAGCAATGTCACCTTCTATCCATTAGCACACACCATAACCTCAAAGATCCCTTACATCACATGAAGCCATCTTTTCAGCTCTGACTGAACCAAAATCTCCCTTGAAAAATCAAGGAGTAACTTTCCTAAATTCTGAGAATTGATCTCTCATAAGTTCCTTCTCGTTCCCGCAACTAACTACATGAGTCTTATTCTATCGCTTTTGATGGATTTCTACTAATGGCAATCTACTCTCTCAATAGTAACCATTACTCTAAGCACTTTGATTATCTCCTCCTTTACTAGTCTCCTAGTTTCATAGGTTCGCCCGGCAGTTGCTATAGTTTCCTGTACATACAAAACATTACATATTGAGTTAATTAGGCTCAATATCATGTAACTATGTAACAGTAGCCAATAACATCCATACCTAAGGCTAGTCATGCAATTCCATTTACATATCTCATAAAGAGATAAAAGAATGCATAACATTCTACTAAATTGCTGTTGGGAATTGTGAATACATCATGCAGCGAAAAAATAGGATTACCACCAAGGATCTATGAGAAAAAGTCATAATTCGATTTTTAAAATTGTTTACTTGTTGAAGCGTGATCAAACGAAGTAACGTGAATCACCAACACCGTAACAGCGATGATGTCTCTACAGTATCCACACGAACAGACTCATGAACGTCCAATATTCGCAAAAGGGAGCCTCACGTCTCTCACACAGTGCTAACTACGAAGAGAAGAGAAGAAACTTGTCACTCACTCACTCACTTTTCTATAGGTATGGCTAGGGTTCTGTAATGTGTGTCTTAGTAGCCCCCTTAACAGTACTATTTATAATAGTGACTGTCTTAAGTGAGTGTGAGTAGCAGCAAGGTAAGCTGTGTAACTCTAGACTCATCTGTTATGAGTTTGGCCTGTATTTGAATTTGAGTCTAACTTGGATCTATTGCTCTAATTTTAGTCTACTCTATGTGTGTGACCCTACGGGTTCTCATTATGTTGACAGTAATATTAAAATCTTATTTTAATATTACAAGCAGTGAGCGGTATCTAGCAACACATCGCTGCTACCTAAGTAATGAGAATGTCAGTGATTTGACATAACCTTTCCATAACCAATATTTTCGTGTCATTTAGTCCCTTTGTCAAGATATCTAGATTGAACACAATGCATGGAATGCGTCACCCTTGTATAGTCCAATCCTTTGTTTCCTAATACTCGAGTAGACTTTGTAATAACAAATGAAATCAATATCTCATATTGATTCATTTGAGCGTGGCCATGCATTTCGCAGTCTCACTCAATCAGGGGGCCCGAAGATATCGCCCCTGTTATGTAGGAGTGACAAATCTCATCTAGGTCACTCACATTCCTCTGCATGATTCATAGTATATCCAATAACTAACTTTGTAATCACCTTGTTACAGATGACATTTGATGGCATTAAAACACACAACTTCTTATGTAGGAATCATAGTGATTTTAGGTCAAAGGACCACAGACACCATTGTCACTATGAGAATCGCTTATAACACTCATGTAACGATCTATGTAGCGTTCTCATGGCGGGTCAGTCCAGTACATCATTACTCTAATATGTACCCATGTGAATCTTGATATCTCATATCCATGACCCATGAGATGTGGTCATCAGTCTATGCACATACTAGTCTCAATGCATTATTGTTATGCTAATTAATAATAATACTTGACTAGATACATTTAAGAATAGTGTTCTAATTTTATCCAATAGGATCTCATGATCAAGTCAACTACTTGATGTCCTATGACATCAAACTAACTATTCTAAGGACTTTATTATGTTTATTAAAAAAGAACACAATAAATGAAATGCCTCATATATTAAAATAAGCATAATAGAATGTATATAAATATAGACAAATGTATCAACCTCTAAGGCATACACCAAAAATTGCTACTTGTGCCTAAGCACAGTCAGTCAATACCTTGACTCAACAGGATGAACTACTCTGATACAATAATGTAACATCCTAATATAGATATCTAGATATATCTTAGATATATAAAGATATATAAAGATAACTAGTATTAAAGATGTCACTTCTACATACTACATACTATCATATATCTATAACCACAACTGAGTAATTATAGAAAGCCTTGTGAGAAAGCAGAAAAACTTAAACTCATACATATATATACAACATTTGCCACAAAAGGGCATATTGTAAGACATATAAAACAAATGTAAACTGCATATATAAGTTCTATCTAGAAAAGCATATAAAACTATACTAGTCTTCATGCTTCACCTTCCTTCCCTTAATAGGGTCTGTACCTCTGTACCTGAATTTACAAGGAAGAACAATTGGGGTGAGAATTACTATTCTCAGTAAAAGGAAGTCCAATACCAACTAACTATAACATTGTATAAAACAATTATATAACTTCTAACTTATAAGTTTCCTCATCTTTTCTCATAATTGCACACTACAAAGTAGTGAAATCTAAATCGATAGCCTACATACAATTAGATATAAACAAATACTCATACAATTGTAGATACCAACAGTAATAGACAATGCCCATACAACTATCCGTAAATGTAACGAGAATGATATGTAATATGATTATGCTCATGAAAGATCCTAAAGATATGCTTGTCCAATGCTTTGTTTTGAAATACATGAAGGGAATTATTTTGAAATCCAAGAAATTCATTAGGAACTGGTTCAGTATATTATCTCGTTGTGAATAGAGGGAAAGCTCATCCTCACACCACACGTATCCTGGCATACTGAGAAGTTCGGTCTTCATCCTTCCTCAAAGAGGCTTTCGAATTTTCTGTTTATTTCCTTTGTCCTTGGCACTATCAAAATATCAAGGTTATGTCCTTCCTCAATTGAGTTTATCAGACACCCTTCAATCTCTCTTGGCCTTCATGAATGGACATCAAAGGATACTCACTAAGATAAATACTACTAGACCATTTCTATTTGCATACATACATACTTATATACCTAGTTCATTTAAGACCTAAGTATATTCTACTAGGAACTTTGGCTTCTTATGTTTACCCTTTGTAGAGAGGATATTCTGTAACCTCATACCACATGTAACCCTAACACTTATATACAACAAATTTGCCCTTTGGCAAGGGCTGAAAAACGTTGTCTTTAGCTGAAAACCATTGCCTAAAGTCTATGGCAACGTTTTCCAACCCTTGCCAAGTCGTTGCCTTTTCCATCGTGGCCTATTATAATAGGCAACGTTTTTTTAGACTTTTGGCAACACTTTATGAAAAACGTTGCCTATTCTTATCTTCTGGCAACGCTTGTGCAACATTGTCTATGGATAGTTCTGGCAACGCTTTTGACATGTTAGCTATAGGTACTGTTTTAGGCAATGCTTTCCTTTCGTTGCTATTAACTATTTGATAAGACCACGTTTAAAAACCGTTGCCTATAGGTTAAGCTTTTGGCAACGTTTTGCACACGTTGGTAATAGATAGTACTTTAAGCAACGTTTTCTATCTGTTGCTTTTAGGTTTGACGTAAGGCAACTTATAAAAAACGTTGCCTATAAGTTAAGGTTTTGGCAACGCTTTGCACACGTAGGTTCTTTAGGCAACATTTTATTATTGTTGCTCTTAAGTTTGCCATAAGGCAACTTCTAAAAAACATTGCCTATAAGTTTAGATTTTGCCAACATTTTCCTACTTTAAGCAACAATTTTGGTAGTTTTGTTGCTTTTAAATATGCTATAAAGCAAATTGTATGAAACGTTGCCTATAGGCCATTTTTTTTGAAAATTTACCTATATGCTACTTTTAGGCAACACTTTCTACTGTCATATTAAAAAATTCACGTATTAAAAACTAATAATGCATTAAAAAACTAATTCATCTCAAATAAAATATACTAAATTATGTAAGTATTTACTGTATATATACACCAAAACTATAAAAAAAAGTCATTTACTACTATTGTACAAAAGTAGTGCAATTGTTCTTGATCATATATAACACAAATGAAATAACCCAAAAACTAAAGCTGAATATCCTTCGCAAATCTCCATAATTGTATCTACATGTTTTGCTTTATATGGTATATTTTCACTGCAAAAGAAAAAAAAATACACATAAGTATTCTCCCTCATTACATATTGAAGTCAGCAACAAAATAAAATATTAAAGTGGTTAGTTACATATACTATACTACTAATTAACTAAGAAATTGAACTTATGAATCAATAATGCTTAGTTAGTGGTTAATACAAATTGAAGGATGACAACATGGGAAATAATGTGAAATAAAGAATACACACAGATCAAGAAGAAATTGACAGCAAAAATCAATAATAATAAAGAGTACAGTTTTTACATGGCTTTTCTCCTAATCCTCAACAGTCAACATATACATAAGATGCACAATAACATTCCCAACTCTGCAGCTACACAAGAACCAACTAGAAATAAAATGATAAACTCAAGTCATGCACATACTAAATTCAAGAGTAAAAACATTCATCCAAATAAATGACCCCACAACATCATCAGTCCTTATTAGAAAAAAATCAATTTGAGAGCAAGAAGCCCCGCTTCAAGATGATTAGCAAGAATAGTAATAATACCTTCACAAGGCTGGTACTGGAAAATATTAGCAAACTAGATAAATTATTATTATTATTTTAAACTTGTATTGACGTGTACATCAAAATTGTGCAGATTGACATTACTATTATCAGCACACTATCCATTCTAACGACTTGCTACAGTTGATTTTTATGTATAATGTATTTGTTAGCTTATACACACACAAGATACATTTATTAATACTTAAGTCTTCTTGGCCAGGTCATTTATATTTATATTTATACAATAATGGTAATCACACCTCTTGTTTGAAGGAGAGATCTAAACTTCAAATCCCTTCCTACGCAATCCATCTTTGACATCAAAACATGTATTCTACTGCTGTTTGTGTCTCTTTTAGAACATTGCAACCAAAATCACAAATCTAAGTATGAAGAAAAATAAGCTATACAACAACATCAACCTTAAAATAAGCTATAATGGAATAAATGGCAAGATTCCTTAAAAAATGTCAAAGGTATAGAGTCCATCTATGCTGCCCATAGATTAAGGCCTCCTCTTTAGAAGAATGAAATTAAATTCACAAGCCCATACCTCCCTATCTTAAGTCTAATCACACCAGCAGAGTAAACAGGAAGTTACTACCATAAAATGAAGCTGAGTAGTGCCACTCCCCAATTGGAATCTAGGAATCCATATGTTATAAAAAAAACTAAGACAATCCAAGAGATCAGATTAAGAGAGACCAAACCATCATTATGTAAAACCAAAATCAACCAACCAAGGATTATAGCATCAATTAATGCTCCCATTATTCATTAATAGATATTGCATCCTTTTCATCAGTCAAATTAATATGCAAAGATGAAGAATAAAATCAGAACAATAACCCATCCATTCATATCAAATTGAACCTAAAACAAAATTCAAATCACCATTCTAAATCAACATGTGTTATTATCTTTTCTTGGCTTGGAATATGCATTGATGTAGAAGAGTGTGGAAGACCATTTTTATCCATGTTAGGTGCACTATTTGCATCAGCTGGAGATGAGCGCGTTAAGGGTGTCAAGTCTTCCAAATTAACACCAAGGCTAGCTCTTTGAAGCAAAGCCTTCACAAGATTTTCTAATCCCTCTACTTGTTTCTTCATGTTACTCATTTGATTATCAGTGTCCTGCTTCTGATTTTCCATCTCAGTTTTCAAGGTTAACATTTCTTCAGAGTGCTTGCGCTTTACAGCGTCAATCTCAGCATCCATTTTTAAACTAGTTTTAGTGACACCTCTTCCATACCCTTGAACTCTCCCTGGCCTTTCCTTCCCGAACACAGCTTGAAAGGCTTCATCAGCATTCTCTCCAGAGTTTTCAATCCGATCTTGATCTTCATCCTGCAAAAAGATGGAGCACTCATCAAAACATAATGTTAAACATCAATAAAAGATTTGCATTTGTTATAATTTTACATTATATAACTTACAATTGCACTTTTGGTTTCTAAATCCAATTCTTTTCCTTTTGTTCCCGTGCGAGTTGTAATGAATAAATCAACTTGGGTGACATCTTCATCATTCTCATTTGCCAAACGTTTCAACAAATTTTAAAAAAGTAAGTATAATATTTATCAATGAGTAAAATTCACAAATTCTCAAGCACAATACCAAACGATTCCGAACTCTAGCAAAATTGGTCCCATTCGATGGTTCCACCTTTGATGCTTTCTATTTTCAGAATTCATCTTGCTGATTATCTATATTCCATAAAACAAAAAAAGAATTATAATGTTATGAAAAATACATCTTATAAGTAACATGAAATTGAAATATGACCTTATAATTTAGATCTTACTTGAATGGCAGGAAGACTCCAAAAGGCAATCAATTTTTTAAAAATTGAAATTGGTACATCTCTTGGATGATTCTTTAACATATCTTCAGTGTTGTCATAAGGCTTAAAATGCTTTTTCTTGATCTTATACTTGTGCCTCTTCCAAGCTTCCTTTACTCCTAAAAGTACCCAATCTTCTCCTTCTTTTGGAATGATGAATTTTGACTAAGGAAAGTACCACAATGATGTTAGCATCATTAATATACTAATATTGCATTTAAAATGATAGAAATTAATCCTACGGATACCCGGACATATTTCATAATATTATCTGTGTAGTTTTTTGGAATGACCTTAAAATTGGTGTAGTTCAAGAGGCAGAATTTTGAATTTCTAGCAATTGTTGTAACACCCCAAATTTCCTATCTCTTAAACAATAATTTTGACGATTAGCTAATGAATTTTCTTGTTTAGATTAACATTTCTCAGGGAGGCCCCGATTGAAGATGAGACCGTTCTTGAAGATGCATAATTTTTGGATACTTGTAAAATTATTTTGTTTATTCCATCAACGTATTTGATCATTTTGAGTGATTTACTCAAAAACAAAAAAGGTGTCGGAAAATAATAATTTTTAAAGTAGGAAAATCTTTCTGTATTTATTTCTCTTGACTGTTAATTATTTTTAACAATCTGACTTGATTTTCATACGTTTTCTAATATTTATGATTTTTGTGGATGATTATGAATTTGTTTAACTATATGTGGGCCCAAGTGGTCCTAGGTGGGCCCAGGTGACCTTACGTGGGCCCAGGTGGGTCCCGCAAAGTGAAAATTTTTCTACACATAGAAAAATTTGTACTGTTTAGACGAAAACAGGGGATCTTACTAAACTTGAATCCAGAAACAGTTTTAAAAAATTTGTTTTGTACTGTATTTATTTATCGAAAGATAAAAATACAGTAAATATATTCTTTCGTGGGATTTTTAGTAGATAAAAATAGAAATTATATTACTTAAGTCAACATTGGTGGTTTGGATATCCACTATTGATTCAATTAACGATTAAGAAATAAATTTAATAAAGAAACATAAGATAATCATAATTGATTTAATCAATGGTGTGAGAATAAACTTAATTAGGCAAGCTTCAATATCAAGCATAGATTTAATCAACGGTGTAAAATTAATTATATAAAGTGACCATTTACAACCATTGGATTTAGAGTTGATCAAGGGTGGAGATTTGGTCTTAAAAAGTGACAAAGACCATTTATGACCATTGGATGAAGAATTAATCAAGGGTGGAGATTTGGTCTTAAAAAGTAGCAAAGACTAATTATGACCCTTGGATTAAAAGTAAGAAGAAGTAATCTTGACCCTTTATTTTGGAGAGACATCTAATGGATAGAATTTAAAGGAGAAGGATCCAATGGCTTAGATTAAGTCTTCTAAATTAAAAGTCTACCTAAATCCTAACCATTGAATTAATCATTGGCTAGAAATGCTTCAAATAATGGCCTAATTAACAAGCCAAGTAAACTAAATTAAATATTAAATTGTTATAATCTAATTCTTAATTAGATATCCTAATTTTAATTAGAGATTATAATATGTGAAATAATATGTTAATTAATTAGTTATATAGTTAGAATGTTAGTTAAGATTGGTTAGAAAATTTAACCTAACTAATTACCTAATTAATTAGCATACAATTAGGTGTAAATTGAGAACAATTAATTCTCTAAAATACTCAAGGAGCCACACGGTTTTCATGCAGATTGGGGAGACTTTTACATGGTTCTTGAACCACCAATAATAGCCATGCAAACTAAATTAATGACTATTATTGTTTGTCATGGTCAATATGACCATTATTATTTTGTTTGCTTCCTTTAGATTGCATGATGAAGGGGGGGACGGTTGGAGAAGCAAGAAAGAAGAAGATACATGTTGAGACATGTTGGAGTAGCCTTTTTAGGCCAAAGAAAAAGCTTGAAGACATTAATTAGATGTCTTGACCAATTATTGGTCATTTTCCTAAAGTAAAATTATTTTCTTCTTTCTCTCCATGCAATGCTACGGCTGCCCACTTCAATTCAGCCATTTGATTTCATTTGTATCACATTTTATAACACTTAACTTATTCTCTCTCTTCCAATTTGTCAAGAACACCAAGAACAACACCATTTTCTTTCCTTCCTTGAGCATTCGGTCACCACCCATGGAACCACTTCCAATCTTCCATAATTTTATCTAGCTACATATCTTGAATCCTCTCATCAATTCAAAACACTTTCATGTTGGAGACTTTCTCTAAATCATTCATCTTCATCACTCAACCAAGCCAAGAACACAAAACAACCATTTTCCTTCATTTTCTCACCAAATGATTCGGCCATGACCACCAAAAGCACCACCCATCACTTTTAATTTCATCCAACCATAGATCTTGAATCTACATGATATTCTAAGCAACTTTCATGTTGGAGACTTTCTCAAAATCATTCATCTTCATGGACTTTCTTCAAGAACAAAGTTATGGGATTTTTGAGGTGAAGTATAAGAAGACTTCATTTCTTCTCTTCTTTTTCATGATCTAAACCATGTTTGATCCATGGTTCCTCTTAATCAAACTTAATATACTAATTTCTATGTATTTTATTTTGAATTTGAGAAGCCCTTGGTGGTAAAGGACTTGGAAAGAGAAGCAAAATCAAGAAGCTTTGAGGATCTTCAAGAGGTAAGAGGGAGATCTATCTCACCAACCAAGTATGGTGGTGGGAGATGGTCTTATATTTATGGATTGTGAATTCATGTGAGAATTCCAATCCATGGTCATGTAATAATTAATTGTGTGGTTATGAGCTTTGATTTATTTTCTTATGCTTTGATTTATTTGCTTATGCTTAATATGCTTTGCATGATTTTATGGTTTTGATAGTATACTTATAATATGCATGATGAGTATATGATATGTTTGTGATATTTATGATGAAATATATATATGTATGCCATGATGTGTGGATGGAAAGAAAATTGATCTTGGTTCCAATGGCCAAGGAAGAACTACGGTATTGATGCCTTGATTTGGGTCAATGTTAAAATTTTTCAAGAATAAGAAAATTAAATTTTGATCCCTAGAACAATGAGAATTTTGGCTAAGACACCCCAAAATAGGTGTTTACAAATTAATATGTTAATGGAAGAATAAAATTAGATTGATTTGAGGAATATGGAAAATGAACTAAAGGTTTGTTTTTTTTTTAAGAAAACATGAACACAAATTTTAGAATAAAATTTTATTGATTTATTTTGTGTAGAAAACAAGAATGGAATTTATTTAAGTTAGAAGAAAAATATTTCATGGTTCCAATGGCCATCTATAAGGTTTTGATAATTTAGAAAAATGTTTTGATGTTATGAAATACAAGAACTTTCAAATAAGGATTTTTGAAAATGGAATTAAGTGTTATAAATTAGGTGAAGTGGAATTTTCATAAAAAGAAGATTGAAAGTATTGAACTTCAAATTAATTTAAAAAGAATCAATTTTTAGAAGTGATTTAGAAATATAAAAGAAAATGTTTGTAACTTAAATTTACTCACGAAGAATTTATTTGAGTTTTGAAAAACGTTAGAAAATTTAAAGTTAAGAAACAATAATTAAAACAACTCAATATGATTTTGTAGGACTAGATCAATAAAAAGTGATTTTGAGAAAATATATATTAAGGAAAAGATTTTTGACTAAGAATGAAAAAGGATTTGCAAAGAAAGTGAAAATGAATTTGAACAAATGGGTTTGGTTTTTATAACCATCGGTACTTCGGTTTTGAAAATAAAATTTTAATGGTTTTGTTTGTGTAAAACCATATCAATTTAGAAGGAAAAATATTTAATGGTTTCAATAGTCATGTCCACATTTTTGAAGGCTTGTAATGCCTTAATTTTTATGAACAAAGTGATTTTCAAAGTGGAAACGTAACTTGAGTTAATACAAGAATTTGGAAATGGATTTAGAGCATTTATCACTTGAGAAATTAAGTTTTTGTAAACGAAAATGTTTTCGAACTTCAATTTATTTTGAAGAAGGTTGTGTTTGGAAATGCTTTGAGAAAAATGGAGAATATAATGGTGATTTGAGAATTTACTAAAGTATAACTTATTTTCAAGTTTTGAAGTACGTGTAGAAATTTTAAGATTTGAAACATTGATTTATATCAATGAAAAAGTAATTTTGTGGATTATATTTGAAAAAGAATTTCTTGAGTAAAGAAAGGGGAAAAAGATTTTCTTGAATAAGAAAATGTGTTAAAAATGATATTGACTTATTTGAAAGTCCAAAATAATGTTTGGAATATTGAGGAATATTTTACATGATTGTAAAATGGTGAAAAATGATTTACGTATCTTAAAAATGATACTTCTACGCAATTTGAAATATGTTAAAATATTTCTACGTTGATTTGAATTACGTTTAAATATTTTATGTAAGTTTAAATATTTTACGTGA
The DNA here is from genome assembly GCA_029884595.1 of Ormosia semicastrata. Classification (NCBI taxonomy): domain Eukaryota; kingdom Viridiplantae; phylum Streptophyta; class Magnoliopsida; order Fabales; family Fabaceae; genus Ormosia; species Ormosia semicastrata. The sequence continues at coordinate 33,511,720 of JAQQTO010000048.1, read as the reverse complement.
TTTCAAATACAGTTGAAAAATCACTATATGATTAAATAATGATAGAATATTTTTATGTAATTATGAAAAATGGTAGAAATTTGTTATGAGATTTGGGAAGCGTTTAAATATTTTACACTATTGAAAATATTATTGAAAAATATACGCAATTTTGAAACAGTGGAAAAATATGCGATTTGAGAAACGTATATTTTTACGCGATTGAGAAAGACATTGAAAAATTAATACGTGATTTAAAAGTACAACAGAAGAACTGCGGCATTTTGAAAACGTAACAAAAGTGTTACAGTATTGGGAAAATATAACAGAAATGTTTCAGAATTTTGAAAATGTAACAGAAACATTTTGGAATTGTGAAAACATAATGGAAATGTTATACAATTTTGTGAAAACACGACGAAATTGTTTTATAACTATGAAAACATGATAACATGATTTTGTGTTGAAAATATAGTATAATTACTGTTGAACCAGTGTATGGACACTGTATGAGAAAATGACATGTTTTGCCTATGATTGGCATTTGGTGCATTATACATGCATTGGAAAGATATGTCTGTGATTGGATTTGGTGCATTATACGTGCATTGAAAAAAATATGCGTTGAAGCATATGATTATATTGAACAAATGAAATTGAAAAGATTTGGCCCTTTGGGGTTGGACTTGCACTGATATATTCGTGCATTGTATAAAATATAGCTAATAGCTATTATGGCCCTTGTGGTTGAAGAGGGAATGAGAATTGATAGTGAGGTCTATGATGGATCTTGGGGGCGTCAAGGCGCGGCGGTCGACCAGTGGACAGCTGGCGAGTACCCTGTGCCACTTGGCGATGCAGTCCGTTGCAACGCATTGACGATACCCGACAAGAACACGATTCTTTTCAACGACTGAGAGATTGTCTTTGGGCTAAGGCTGACAATTGACTAGAGCATTCTTCTCAAAATTGTGAAAACCTCCATGGAGTTGTTTTTGAAAAACTGAGTCTTTGTACATATGCATAAATCTGAACATTTATATCTGTGTGATATATTAGTTGAGGAATATTGGTTATTGGTTATGATAATTGAATTGATAAATGATTGGATGATGATTAAACTGATAAATGATTGGATGATGATGATGATAATGCTGATAACATGATTATGGTATGATCTGTTTGTATGATATTATTGTCTGTGTTATATCTGTGCTGCCATGTTGGTATTGGTGTAGGTGATCTCACCTCTTTGTTATGTTGTTTTGCTGTGTCTATATTGTTAAAATCAAACAATAGAAGGATCGAGTTGTCTTAGACATAACGGGCGATAAATACTCTGAGATTGGTGACAACAATAAGGAGTGGACATTCAGGACTCGAAGGTGTGCAGTGTTGACAAAGGAACAGATGTTTGATGCATCAAGATGGACAGATAAGGAATAAGTATGTTAAAGTTTCTCGCTAGTATTGTACCGTGCTATTAAGTAGGACCCGTCATGGGGTTTGCTACTGTCTGTCAAAAATATATAAGTCTGTTAATTATATATTTCTCTTTAAATTGTGATATTAATTGGTGTAAGTATTGTATAATAAATAGTAGAAATATGATTTTCAATGTTACTTAATATTTTCAGTAAATTTACGTTTCAGTAAAGAAGGAATTTTAAAACCCATCTTTTATAACTCAAACTTTATGCGAACTTCTTTTCAGATTATGAGTCGGAAGTCAGAAATGTGATGCCCAGAGCTAGGGTGTTACATTAGTTGGGCCCTAGAGCTAGGGTGTTACAATTGTGCCCAAGAACAAGCTTAAATTAGAAACACTTTTATCAGTGGGCCCAATTGCTACTCTTTTCTCAAAAATGATTTCTTCTCGTTCTTCCTCTAGCATGGATATCTTTGCATTCAGTCTTGCCTCGAGTTTTTTTCTTCTTCATTGTCCCTAATTTTACATAAGTGGAGGCATAAGTTTTATAAGTCAATGCATACAAAGTATTTGAGAAATATTAGTGAAAACTAAGTAGTTGGAAAAATAATAGTTGAAGACAATGATGTTACTTTCTGAATTATTGTCCATTTCCTCAACTTCCTCTCTGTCACCATCTTGGTCAAAGAAGTTATCATCTACTTGATGATTTTGACCTACTTCTCCAACTTCTTGAACTACTCTTTCATTTTCAACTTCTTGTTGTTCATTATGTAGCAATTGATTTTCTTCTTCACACACACCATTTTCTTCAAGGAAGTCATCAAGAGACATTGCTGAGCAAACTGCATTCATCCTCTTAACTTTAGGACTATGATCATTTTGGTTTGACCCTTGGTTCACATTTGCAGTGATTGATTGTCTCTTTTTTTCATTTGGAACTTGTTTTCCACTTGTTTCTTTCAATAGAGGTAAACTTGGTGTCATGAGACAACCACGTTGGACTTCCATTTGAGTGACTCGTGTTTGAGTCATATTTGTAAATAAGGGTTGTCTCATTGCTATTTCACTAGAGCCTCTAACTTGTGCAATCATTTTAGTACTCTTAGGCTACTTTTTTTCCATATGAGTAACTTGTGTTTGAGTCACATTTGTAGGCAAGGGCTGCCTCATTCCTATTTGACTAGCTCCTCCAACTTGTGAATTCATTTTAGTGCTCTTAGGCTGCCTCTCTTCCTTTTGAGTGACTTGTGAAGGAGTTGCATTCATAGGAAAGAGCTTTCTTTTTAAAGAATTACTATTTTCTTCACTTTGGGCTGTATGTGTAGCATTCAACTGCCTACCATCTACTTTATTCTTTCCAAGCTTCTCAACTTCTTCTTGCTTGATTTTAAATATTTTTGACAATTCAGCACTTGACCTTGCATTTAAATTGAGATCCAAATTGGCTCTCTTATTGGGACTTTCACATCCCTTGTTTAAAGTTGACACCCTTTTTTTGTTGCTTTCTCCCTTGTTCATTTTATTTCAAAGTGAAGGTTTTAATCTGAAAAATTGACAAATTGAAATTCATTAGCTTATAACATTACATTTGCCAACTTAAATACTAAAAGCAAAAGCTTGGAAAATGAAGAACAAGCAAAAAGCATGGAAAATGAACAATAATAGATTCTGTGGATTTAATAAATTGCACCAAAATGGATTGGCAATACAAGACATAGTAACAATATATAATGTCAGACTCAGAAGGAATTACTATCAGCTATAATGTGCAACTGCCATCATCATTCAGTAATTTGCAGACATAGCTTTTAGATAATGAGAGGATAATTTGAACCAAATAGCTGTCCAAAGGATCAAAATCCTCTTGACCCTTTCCCCAAAAAGTTGTTTAGTCTAACTATCTTCAATGGCAGTAAAAATCCATATGCACTGCAAATAGTTGTTATGTGTATCACATGAGCTAATGTAAACAAGTCTTGTTCGACTGCTAGATTCAACAAATTCAAAAAGAACAAGTAGCTACACAATATGATTATTGTTATTTTTAGAGAGGTCAGGGCAGAAAGGCAAGAAGAGAAACTTGGAACTTGATAAATGAAATAGTTATCCCTATTTTAATTTATAAAAAGGAAAAAAATCATATAAATTTATTGATGCATCCACAAGTTCAAGAACTTAGTGCTTCTAGGGTTGGATGTCAGTAAGATATAAAATTTCAATCTAAACATAAAAATGTTAGACATTAGGGGAGGTAGTATAATTTTTGAAGAATAAAATAAATATTTTGTATGTAGAGAAAATAATTACAAATCCAAAAGTCAATACATCCTCCTTATTAAAAGCAAAAAACAAGAAAAAATAGATTGAAACAAGAGCAAAACTACTTAGCTAAAAAGAGCTTTCAAATCCCTCAACAATTCGAAGAAGGAAGCCCTCTCCCATAATAGCTATAAAGTTAAAAAATCCTATCTACCTAATATTAAATAGGAAATTATTAAGACAGGAAACTTGAGTATTAGATTACAATTAAGACTTCTTAACAGTGCCCTAAAGAAATGACCATAAACTATTATATGTAATCAAGCATTTCAGCAAGTCATGCAACCAGAAGATAAAAAATGATCTTCTCCAAAATTGCTAACTTTCACCAGCTAAAAGTAGATTCTCATACTCAAATATCATAATAATAATTAGAAACAAATTTTCATATACTGAAAATCGATGAAACATACAGAGAGTTCTCATCTAATGGGCCCAAAGCAGGATCATACAATCCACCAGGTACAGGCCTCTCCAGACTATCAAGCAAAATGGGATTTGTTATCTTCAGACAACTACTCCTCTGTAACTCTTCATGAGTTAAAAAACTAAAGGCAACCACTTCAACAGAATTTGTTGCACCCTACAAAATCACAGGTTGAGATTTTAAGGAACTATTATAGACAAAGAGACATTGAAAGCAGAAACAACAAAATAGAAAAATCCTAGCAAAATTTTCATGTCAGCTGGAGGAGAAAAAAATAAAGATAGCTCCAATATTACAGGAGTTTGCTTTTATTAAAAGGAACGAGCTTTTACCCATGCAAACAGGAGTTTGCTTTTATTAAAAGGATGAAAATACTCACAAAAAGTAAAACCTACTGAATTAGAGATTAGAGAGAGACAAAGATTCAAACTTAAGATGACAAAAATATCAAAAGGAAGCAAGTTATTTACATTATCAAAACCTACTGTTGCAATGGGGCATGTATGCACATAGCCAATCATAGGCATGTTTATTTTTCCTACTTTTTTTTTATTTTGTTCCTCAATGTCATTACTTATGGGATTTACTGCAGTGATCAAAGGAATATCCTGATTTTTCATTATTTTGACTCCATAAACTCTTGTGAAATTCAAGCTCGAATAAATTATACTGGATGGGACAACATTCTTATGGTTATGATGGTGGTTTATTTCTTATTGAGTAATGAACAAAATATATTTTTTGGGTTTTGTTTTTCTTGCATTTTAGTTTCTTTTGTTTTGCTCTTCAGTTACTTGAATATTTCATACTTCATATTCATATAACAATTAACGTGCACGAGCACATATATCCTGTTTTCATTTTTCTTAGCCAATTAATGTTGAATGACTAGACAATTTAAGTTTCCCAAGCCTTTAAAGAAAATTAAACTTAAGCATAGTTGACTTTTTATGACTGGTTTATTTAATCATGCATACCATCTATAAATTCAATAATGCAATCTATAACATTTAATAATGCTAAACCTTATCATTAGCAACTCCAAGTGAGATCTGGTTTAGATCTGAATTCGAAACTCACTGGAAGTACTTGTGGTCAAGGCAAAGCTGATGCCTGATAGAGAATTAGTCTAACAACCTGTGGGTGTTAGGACACCTCGTGATCTTTAAAAAAAAAGGTCTAAGTCAAAAATTTCTTCATCAAGTGTGTTTCGTGTGTTTTTTGTGAGTATAGAACCTATAAATCATTTTGAGATCGAAATGTATAGCAAGTCAATTGGCAACTTTTTATATCGTGAACTAATTATTATCTGCTATTTGCTTCCTGAGGTTTCCACTATTGGATTATTATAGAATTTATTTTAGATTAAGTATAGTGATTTACATGAACAACATTATGACATGGAATGGTTATCCAACTAATATCCAATTCACATCCTGATTTAATATAATAAATAGATAGGGGAGGAAGATAGAGATGGAAGCTCAACTAGAGTCAAAGAACTTTGAGATTGCTCGACTTTTGGAACGTCCCCACTGTTATGAGACCATGAATAGGGAGATGTCTCAGAGGAACCAGGAAGCAGTAAGTGAGACTTATGTCATGTCTTTGGTGGACCATATGATGCAGTCAACTCAACAACAACAAGCTATAGCCATAATTAAAAGTTAATGATTTCATTAACATATATCATTAACATATGTCCTTGAACTCATCTTTTAATTCACTGATAAGAAAGTTATTTTTGGTATTAATGTTCAAATGCTAACACAAATATTCATAGTACTAAATTAGTCTAAACAATGATACCATATAAACCAGTTCAGGTAAATAATGCGGGATAAAAAGTAAGACTTAAATAGGAGAATTTTATGTCTTACCAGGTAAAAGAATTGGGATCAGCCATCCTTTTTGAGTTCAGACTCTAGGAGCTAATTGAGTACCTTTACCAATGCTAGAAAAAACAAAAAGAGAAATTATAGAATTGGGTGAAATATTGGCAAAAAATCCATTCTGAATATTTCAAATATATTATAATTATATTTGACTGCACTTGCTCATTTTCTTTGCCATACATATTATAATATATTTCAAACTCTGTCTTTGTTACTTGTTTATTCTATCACCATACAACTAACTTTAAAGATATGGGAAACAAGAGCTCATTGTACATAAGCAAGTAAATAATAATTCTAAGAAAGAAAAATTGATCTACTTAACATATCTGATCAACATAATATGATATGATGTAATCTCTTCATAAAATTAATTTATTTATTTTTTAAAAAAGAAATTACAAGACAAAAGTAATAATCTGCAACCCAAATAGAAGTTAAAAATGAGAGAAAAAATGAAGTCTCTAAAGCTAATGAGGACCATGCATGTTAAGCTTGGAATCAATTCCAGTAGGCAAATTACTTTCTGAATTACTGTGATGAATCCCAAAAGGAAGTCAACGATCATTTGACTGTGGCATATATAATGTAGAATTTAGGACCATAAATCAATTGTGATGTTACTTCAGTGCATGACTTTTCCTCTATATAAAAACATCTCAGTAAAATTGATTGCCAGAGCAAAATTTTCAACCTGAGACTTTTTTCTTTTTATTTTGATAAAATAAGAATTCATTAAGATAGAGAAAAAAAGTAGAAGGCAGAGGATCAGGGAACCTCCTAGTCCTAGAGCAGAGAAAGAGACAAAAAAGAAACAAAACAAAGAAAAAGAAAAATAGCTGAAAAAAGTAACCCATCTTTTTAGAAATCAAAGAGAGAAGAGCCCAAAAAAATTATAAAATAAAAAAAAGGAATCAAAACCCACAAAGGCTAGAAAAAATGCACATGCCACAATTAATTGACAAATAAATAAATAAAATAAATAAAACCTTTTAGATGATCATAAATTGAAAACAGTTCTAGGAAAAATGGGAAGACTTTGTCTTGTGCATTTGGATTTAGCCAAACGGAAGCCTTAAAATTAAAATCATTGCACTTAGAGTTACTAAGCTGTATAACTAATTGCCAAGTACCAATATAACAGAAAAAAATAATTTAAAACAAGAAGGATTTGTATTGAAATTAGGCATCATTCCAGTGAAGGAAACATTGTGTCCAAAACAAAGTGAAAAAGAAGGGAAAATTTGGGCCAAAAAAATCCAGTAATTTATTTCCAGAAACAATACTAAGTAAAATCCATAATTGACATTAATAGTCGTTAACACAAACAGGCCAACTGCAGCAAGCAGACTGGCATGAACCATTGACCTGACTTCGTTGTCTAAAACTGTTCATAGTTCATACTGTACTACCGTCTATGCAAAATATAATTGATTCTTGTCAGAGCAACTCAGTCTATAAGCTTGCACGGAGAAGTACACGCATAATAATAGAACTTGTGTCTGGATTGAACCAACTTAGTAGTTTGCTTTTCATTGGTTGTTATTGTTATAAATATATAATAATTGGAAAACAAAATAAACTAACTATATGAACAAGTACATGGAAGAGTTTGAGAATCAGGGGTCTGTACCTTCCCAGTACGAAGAGCTACTTTCTGGAGAGATGGCTAAAACAACAAATAATTAAAAGGTTAAATGCAACATTACACATTAAAAACAAGAATAAATGCATGTCTAGGAAACACAAATATCAGAATGTAATAAGAAAATAAAACTAATCATGATTCACAGAATATATTTTACAAATAACATAAATAAAGCTTCAAAACACTTTGGTCTTATCTAATAGATGACACCACTACTGGTTATATTGCCATTCCAGCTTAATATTCAACATAAGTGGAGCTTAGATGACCACTATTGTGAAACAAGAATACACAAAATTTCACATCCCACTCCAACCCTAGAAACAAGAATACACAAAACAGAAAAATCATTTGCACAAATCCAATGTGTCAAAAAAAATAATCCCATAACTCTAATGAAAATGACATATTTCTTCATCAGAATTAATCAACAAGAAGGCCAAACCAATTCAAAAATTCCAAAAAAAAAGTACTAGTGTAATCTTATATGGAAGGTGAACCTTTCCTCTTATGAGGTTCCTCGCCTACCAAATCACAAAAATGATAGCAAACCAAATCATCAAAATGTCACATTACTTATTTTCTTCTAAATGTTGTAATCTTATGTGTACAGTAGGGACACAACAAATGGGAAATGTCAAAAGTACTGGTGGGGTTATAAAACCTATTGTACAAAGATGTTTACTTTGAAAATAACAGTAAAATATTGTTTCCGTGGATACTGGATATAAATTCTACTATGTTCTCTTTATTTCCTGTTTTATGTCACATTAGAGGTAGATAGACAGGGACATAGAGGACACAGAGAAGTTAGAGAACATAAAGATGGAGATTTTTAGTAACCTTCAACTTTGAGTCTGGAGGTGGAGCGCATGTGCTTATGGCAAAAAAACATTTTGGCATGTTAATGAAGTTGAATGTATAGTAATGTATGTATATATATATATATATATATATATATATAATGTAAACTAATGTATAGTAAGTACATGTACAAAAGCACACACCTAGTTCAATGTATAGATTGACCTCAAATTTACTGAGTTCTTATAGCCAAGTTGAGTTGAACTTTTCAGGTAGTTATCAACTTTAGGTAAGCCACAAACTAGGATGAAAATAAACCTTGTTTTATGGATTGAGCATAGATAAAGAAAGAAAAAAAGAAAAAAAGAGAATCCAAGCATGCATACTAATAATATAACATAGTAGTAAGCATATTTAATACATGATTTTATAAACAAGGACTAGCTCTTTCAATTGTGGACCAAGTTAAGAAAGGGATCCAAACTTGGTTGACAAGTGTACGGATAGGATCACAAACCAGTTGCCAGTTGCACTTAGCAGATGATCAATTTAGCCATAAGAAAATTAGGGGAAGAAAATGATACAATATATAATATCTGAATCAAATGACAAAGTCAATTTTTGAACTTTGGTTGTCCACTTGTCCTAGTGGTTCATAGCATTTTGATGTGACCAAACTAATGTATAGTAAGTACATGTACAATGTAGAGTACAAGTAAAAATCGGTCAATGAAAGACATACTGATCTAATTCTCCTACTATATATACAAACACCTTTATGCAAGTGAGAGAGAGAGAGAGATAAAGTAGAGAACAATCGAAAGATAAGAAAAGAGAGAGGAGTCTAAATCTGTCTAATTCTCCTAGCTAGCATGAACGCGCATTAATATAGGAGGGGCATGACAATATCAACTAAATCAATTGACACCAAACTCCAATTAAGCACACCAACTTTTTAGTATATTGAGATAACAAATATATGAATGAAAATTTCTGATTTTGCATTAGTTTTCATTTTGCTTTGATAGTAAAAACAAAAAAGTTGAAGAAACTGACACAGTGAATATTGAGATAACAAATATATGAATGAATATTGTGTGCTTGATCTGGTAAATGTATAGGTTTATTCATATTGACAGAAGATGGGATTAGGTAAGAGATGCCACTTCAACTAATTTAACTGTAGTATAATGCTACACGTTTTAGATTAGTGACTGTGATCATGGATATACCAGAATAATTTGAACCATATAGCATGTTGGAGAGGCATTTTTCCCAGTTTCAATTACAATGTACAAACTAACATGAATTACATTGAAGCCGTGTAAAAGTAGAGATTACATACCATGATGCCAAAATCATGCCTTTCCATCTAAATCAATAGTAAACAAAGTATCTTTGATTTTATGCATTATAAAAAAAAAAACTCAATCTCAATTAGAAGTATATCTAATTAACACTAATGATAACACTCTGGACTAGATTAGCATTGTAGAGATTTTAGTCCAAAAATACAAAAGCATGATAACTGCTAGAAATACATAGTGTATTGAACATTTCCTCACCTAAATTATCCAGTGATCTATATGCTAGAATTGAATTGTTTAATTGACAAACTAAGCACAAATACAACATATGATTTTGATATTGGCATGTAACAGACGAATTTCACTTCAGATTGTTAACACAATGCTGGCATAGTGGAGGTTGAAGAAGAATAGTAAGAAGCACATTTAATAGAGGATTCAAATACCTGCTTGGAGCTTCACTGCAGATTCGAGTCGCATGGGTCGAGCTCGTCATCGTAACTTCGTCGCAGATCCGAGACGCTTAGGTTGAGTTGGTTGCCGGAGCTTTGTCGTAGATCTGAGACGCGTGGGTGGTGCCGGTGAGAGGTGGTTGGTCACAGATCTGAGTCGCGTGAAGGTGCCGGGGAGAGGAGGCTAGTCGTCGTTGCGAAGGGCATTTTAATCACCAAAGGTAGAAAAGTGAAAGATACCTATTAGAGAAGCTTCGAGAATGTGCTTGGACATAAGAACTTGATCGTTGCGTTTCTGGATCTTGGCCAGAAACCCCCAATGTGGCAATGTGGCACTTTCTGTAGAGGCTGGAAGCAAGCACCGTCATCAATGTGGCACCCACGGTGGTTTAACTCATCTCTGAAAACTTCACTCAATCAGAAAACCTAACCCCACACCTAACCCCACACCTTTACCCCAAACAGAAGAGAGTGGGTTGGTAGTTTTTTTTCACAAATAAAAACCAAATGTGATATCAGAGAAATGAGAGGGGGTTGGAAAAATTTGGTCACTTCCGTGTAATGGCTTTATTATTTGTGCCTTTTTGGCCAAAATATTTGAAATAAATTCATAAGAGTTAAAAAAATGCATCTTAAGTAATATTTTAAAAAGTCTTAAAAAGCAATACAATTGGGAACAACTTTAAAACGTTGCCTATAATGTTTCTAGCAACGTTTATTAAAGCTTGTCTAAAATTCATTGCCTAAATATGATTAAATTTAGAGAACGTCCAAAAAGCGTTGCCTGTACACTCTATAGCAACATTTTAAAAACGTTGCTTAAAAGACGTTGCCTATACTAAGAATTAATAGCAACTTTTAAAAAACGTTGCCTATACAACTTTAGACAACGCTTTTGAAGCATTGCTAAAAATAGCGTTGCCTGAAGTCAAAAATGTTGTAGTGTATCATACTTATTTGGATACATCATTAGATATACAAAAAAAGCAGAAGCTTTACATGTCCGAAAATGATTACACATATACAACCCATTAAAAGACAAAACATCTGGCTCCCACAAAAGATTTACAGATAGCCATCAACAGCCATCAACAGTATCAGCCCCTAAAGAGAATGAGAGTTAGATCCTCCTCAGGGTCTTCCTCGTTAGAGGAAACCCTCTTCAGAGCAACCGAGTTTCGAGCGGGGGCTCGTGCAGAGGATAAGAACGAATCCTCTTGTGGGGAGTAATAGCACTTCCCCCACATATCACGTATGAGCAAGTAAAACTTTAAATACAAGCGAGCATGAAAAGTAAAGACGGGTAGATCATAACGTCCCCAAGCTAGAGACACAGTCACATCCCGAGGTATCCATACTCAAGTTGATGTGCCAGCAGTCTAGACCTCCATGAAAATTCAATCTCACATATCCCAAAAAGCCTTGCAGATGGGACGCCATGTCCAAATAGGAAACTAATCAAAATCAGGCCAGAAGCTAAGGAATTTGTGCATTTCCCCTTCTTCACCGACGTCTTTAGAGAAACACATAAATAAACAGAATAGTAGAAACACAAAAAAGAGGTAAGACTTCCTACATTCAGTACTAATTATGGCAATAAAGAAACAGAACGGCGCAAAGCGTCCACATAACATTACAAAAATAATAATCAGTATCAAGAAGCAAATAGTAAACAACTTAACAATTTCAGGCAGTTATAACATCAATAAGGCAACAGTTCCAATCATCGTATAAATAAATGCCAAGTAATATGTTGACTCACTATGCACGTGCACATGATACCGAAATCCTACTCCATGGAGCTAGACATAAACATCAGAGAGAATGATCAGGAGACATGTCTGTAACTCGGCTGCCGTGGCCAACAAGTGCTATAATTTCTCAATTCATCAACGTGCACATTATGGCATTGTACAAGACATTCTTCACTAGATCGCAATATAGGACAGTGTCTCGGTCCGGATCATCGGTGCGTTTGCATCGGTCTATCCCATGGCCCAGAGGAGCTACCAACTGACCATTGTGAGATACCCACACCTTGATGCCCCCAAGGTCAATATTCTGACCTACACTAGTCTATTCGCACCCGTACTAGGGTGTGATTCAATCTCCTAGGCAACATAGCCTTAACAATAGTCCACCGGACTTTCACAATGCATGATGACTCAATGCATATTCATGTACATTTGACAATGATATACTTTCCCATAGCATGCCATAATTTGGCCAAGTTAAACATCAACAGAATTTTTGGTCCTACTCGTGGACCCATATTAACATATTATCAAATTCTCAAATATGACAATACACTTTTAAGGTTCATTATGGAGTCTCACTTTAATTTAACATTTCTTAGAAAATCTTTCTCTAGAGGAATTCTCTTGTAATTCTCATTAAATCTTTATTTCTCTTAATTAGCTAAGTTCTTTACTTAAATTAAATCATATTCACTTAGAACATTATTCTAAGGTTCTCAAGTCTCACACTCACTCTTGTTCTTCCCTTATATTTAAAAATCACTCTAGGTTATCAAATGAATTCCTTTCCATTACATTATTAATTACTTAGTACTTAATTTCTTAAGTTCCAAGATCACACCAATTTACATAATTGGACCTAAAAAGGCCCTAGAGGCCGTGAGCCTCCCAAAGGGGTAAGAACCCAAATTTTTCATTGCTCTATTAATTGTTATTCACTTGATTAGTTATATCTACAACTTGTTACAAAATTTTAACCATGAACACCCTATTGAAGGGGGTATGGCCGTGAGCCTCATTAAGAAGAGCAAGGAACCCTTGCTTCCAATTCACATTTCCAATCCATCAAAATCAGTCAAAGATCATCAACATACACAAATACAAACCATAAAATCACATAGAGGAAATTCAATATAAAGATCATAGAAAAACATATAACAAAGAGAGTAATCCTAACATGGGTTTCTCACAACCAACAAACAAACAAGCTTCCTACTACCAATAGAGGTTGAAGTGGATAATCTTCCTGTTACCAAAAGAGAAAATAGGAAAAGAACTTCCTTGAAGCTCCTTGTAGATTTCGGCCTCCACCACCCCCAAAACCCTCAGACATTGCACTTTCACAATAAATAAATCAAACCACGAAAGAGGAGTTCTTGGTCACAAAGATGACCAATAATCCCAAAAATGAGAAGAGAAAATGAAAAAGTCATAAACTTTACCTCAAAGTTTCAAACTTTTAGAGATTGTGGAAGAAGATGAAAATGGTGGATTCAAGAGGTGGTCACAAAAGAGAAAGTGTTCTAGATGATGAGAAGATGTAAGAAACAAGGTTGGTTGAGCAAGAAAATGTGGGTGGCCAAAAATGGTGTCATGGCCATGGAAGAGAAGAGAAAATGGAGAGGATGGGTGAGCTCCTTGAAGATGATTCCAACAAGAAAGATAGTCTTCCAATCAATATGAAGATTCAAGTAAGGTGTGAGCTTAAAAATAAAGCAACAATGGAGGAGGGAGGATGTGGTGCTGTCGTGGGAAGAAGAAGAGAGAAGGAGGAGAAAAAGTTGTGAGGAAAATGAGAGAAGAGAAGTGTAGAGAGAGAAAATGATAGTAAAGTGTTTAGGGTTTTTGAAAAATAAAATGAATATGTGATATTAGTGAAAATATGACAAATTTTGTCACATTTCCCTCCACATTTCCATGGAGCTACATGGGAGAGAGGAGGAGGGAAGCTTCCTCTAGAAGTTTGGTGCAAAGCTTCCTTGAGAAGCTTTGTTAGATTTTGTAAAAGTCAACTTGATTGGACATAAAGTAGATTTCTAGATAAGGTGATAATGATTTTTACTACAAGCTATTACCCAATAGATAATTATTACAGTTTATTAAGCCAGTATGTATTATCCAATAGATAATAGAGCGTATTGCCAAATTTTTTATTTAACAGAACGTACCATGATTTCATTTATCAGATAAAATCTCAAAAAACATAAACTTCGTAAATTGTGGCCGGCCTCGGGTTTAGTAAGATCCCCCGTTGATGTTTTCATAGTTCAAGGTTTATCAGCCTTGGGAAAAATATTTCATTTTTTCAGCTCCGCTCAGCGCACACGTAAATTGAGAAATATATTAAAATAATCAACAGTTCTGAAAAAATCTAAAAAAATTCATAAAAATCATAAATATTATAAAATAAATATTTATCATAAACAAACAATTTTCAGGGTGTTACAAATACTACCAATCCATCCTAGTTCATTGAATCTAATACACCTTATCTCCACTCATTATATCTTAAGTGATCTCTATGCAACACTATGTTGCTATGGTGTTAGATACTCACCTATGGCAAACCATTACTCTTGGTTGCTCTAAGGTTCTAGATACCTTCCAAAGATAATCCATTACTCTTGAATATCCTAAGACTCATACATTCCTTATCCTTACTAGAGTTAATCCTACAATTCATCCTACTATACTCGTCTCTAATGCACCATCTCATCACATCTTAAGGGATATCTAATGCAACACTAGATTGCCTAAGGTGCTATGTTGTTACCTAGGGAATTCCTTCACTTTAGGTTGCTCAAAGGCCTTATACTTTCTCTTTAATTACCAGGTGATGATTTTCCTTATAAACCATCCCCATTTATACCTTAACACATCTTAGGAAACATATACTAATGATCCCATCTAGTCCATAGTTTTAAAACATAAAAAATGATATTTTTGGCCTATCTGATGTTCTCGCTGTGGCATTGACCAGGGATCGCTGCAATGCCCTAGCCTCGGATCTCATTACTGGGCGTAGCATTACTCTCACGCCACGCCATGGTGTCTTCACGCTGCAGCCCGTGCTGTAAAACCAACCTCACACTGCGGCATGACCTTCTCACGCTGCAACGCTCAAGCCAGTTCATCTTCATGCCGCGGCTCACATGGTAGAACCTAGGTTCTGTAGAATTCTGCAGAACTGTGGCGCTATTCCTTGGTTCAAATCTCACTTTCAATCATCTAAAATTGGTTTCTTAGTGATTTCTAATACTCATCCATGCCCCTAAACTTGTTGTAACTCAATTACAACCTATAGATTCTCTTAGGCAAAGATCTAGGTCCAAATCATATAACTCAAACTATTGTTCAATTCTTAAATCTATGGATTCTAATGGTTGATCTTGAGCCAGAAATGGATATCTTACACTTACTAAGCTTAAACTAACTTAAACTAATCCTTGGAATTAAGAATCAAGCCAAGAACTCAGATTTGGCTCTCTAAACCCCTATTCCCATTAAAAAACCTGAAATCTCATTAAAGGAAAATCAAAGAGGAGAATGAATAGAAACCCTTTACCTCTTGATTGGATGATCAATCTTCAAGCTTTGTTCCTTGATCTTGATCTTCCTTTTCTCTTTTTCTTTCTTCTTCTTCCTTTCTCCCTCTTTCTCTCTTCTCTATGTTTTTCTCTTTTTTGTTTCTCTATTTCTCTTCTCTGCTGAGAGAAAGAAAGAAATAAGGAAAACAACATAAGTTCTTATGCTAGAACTTATATCTGCTAAGAACACCCGAATTATGCAAATTCAAGTTTTTCAGCTTCCAACAACTTTAGAATAAATCATAAGATTCATCTAAATTATTGTTTCACCTATATTCTCTTTTTCCATATCTCCAGGTAGTTAATCCAACATTAAAAGCATAACCAATATGCCTAAAAATATCAAACTAACTCTGATTGTCTTGAAACTTTAAATACTTCTTACTTAGCTCATTTATGACTTAGAAACAAACTCTCTATGTTTATTTCCATCAACTTAGCAACTTATATATTATGTGAGTCATTTTAAGCTACTTTTAAACTTTTATGTTGTAACTAAATGCCTAAACGAACTTAGTTTGTCTCAAAAACTTCACTGGCATATTAAGCTAGTAATATGCTACATTTTGTAACCATATACAAGTCTAACATGTTACTAAGGGTATTACAGACATGGCCATCATGGAAAAGCCCTACTTGCCTAGGTACCTTTCACCTATATTCCTAAAGTTTGACAGGGTGAGAAGTGCTTGGAGCACATCATGTCTTTTTTAGATGTTGGGGGTATTTAGAGGAGACAAAGACCTAAGGCTAAAATAGCTCTTTAAATCCTTAATAGGGTGAGCATTTACTCGGTACATAAATTTGCATCACAATTCCATCCGCTTATGGGAGGAAATGACCATAGAATTCTGCAACAAGTTCCTAGTAGAGAAGGCAACTGTGTATATTATGGACTTGGGGTGGGTGAACCATAAAAGTGGAGAGGGACTGGTGGGTTACATTAAAAGATATAGGGATCGCACACTACAATACAAAGAAACCTATCAGACGTGGACTTGGTTTATAGTTACATAAAGAATATAGAAGATAGTTCCCAAATCTTGTCTTTAGGTGGACTTAGTACATTCACTGAGTTAATAAAGTAGGCAGTAGATATTAAGAAACTATGAAGAAACATGGGAATAGGAACAAAGAGCACGACCCAATTTTTGATGTGTTCACCTTGGATGAAAAGTCAAAGAAGAAGTCCTATAAGGCAGTTCCTCCTCCTAAGGATTACGAGGTCAAAGGGAAAGACAAGAATCTCCCACCTCTTATGCCATTAACTAGACATCAGGTATACTAATTAGTGGAAGAATGGTTAAAAGATGGAATCTTGACACCTCAAATGCATCAAAAGGCATTAAGAGAAGAGGAGTATCAAAATCTAGACTTTTGCATCCTACATCGATCTAAAGCACATAGCACCATGAATTGCCATGTCATTATAAAGGTGTTTGCTAAAAAATTAGCTGATAGGAAGATATAGTTGCTAGAAAGCATAGGAGCTGGCGAAAATATGCACAAACAACCTCTCCCCAACCATGAGGTGCATGCGATCATTTCATAAGAAGGGTTGGAAATGATAGAAGACCCAAAAGGAGAAGCCTTTGACAAAGAGGAGGAAATATCTCAAGAACTACTAATCAGCATAGGCCTTACCAAGATGAAGGGGCTCAAAACATTGTTTGGGTAGTTAGGACTGGAAGCAGAGTTGCAGAAAGAGGCAGCTAAGCCTATTGTATAAGTAGTCAAAAGGAAGGGTGGCAACCTATATGCAGCTAATGCGCCTTTAACCAGACTGGCAAGATCACATGCAAGAACCATAATATTCTAGGAACCCAAGACAATAAAGTATAACTACTTTCATAATTACCCTTGTTTTATAAAAGTTGTTCTAGAGGGGTGCGCCTTAGGAAGGTGTTCGCTCTTTTGCTTACTGCAAGTGCACGGGATGCACTTGTAATATAGTCAAGAGTCGGATATCATTTCCACGAGGATTACGTTAATCTCAAAAGCCAAATATTAACCAATAGTTTAGTCAACACTATCCAAAAACATTAAAATTAAGAAAAGAGTGTTTCAAAGTAAATGTAAAAACTAAAAAGCAATAAATCTAAATTAAAGATGATAATTAGAAAATAAGGATTCCTTTTTCACCTCCTACTTCAATTGATAACATGCAATCCTTAAGAGTAATATAAACGAAATGATTAGGTTAGCTTAAGAATCTAACTTAGTTAAAAACCTATGTCTAGGTCAATCAATCATAGTTTCATTTACCTAACTCCTTAGTTAGATGCAAAATCCACTCATTAAGATCTATTTTCAATTACACACTATACATGACTAAGAGGTATATTTTTATCCTATTAGAGAATTAACTTATCCAAGCTAATTGAATGAAATCGAACATGTATCAACTATATATATGATCTCAAATCCAAATTCTTATGTCTAGGTTCATCAGATTTTATTAAACCACTTAAAAGTTGATCAAACAATCAAGACCATTAAGAACAATATGATTGAACAAAACCAAACATCTATATAAACTCAAAGGAATACAAAATCCTCAATATCCATAGAAGGATCCAAAGAAAACCCTACACACAGCTTTGCTAGCCATGAAACACGAAAATACAAACATATTCATCATGTTCATGATACAATAAAGAGAGAAAGATGAAAGGAAAGGAGAAGAAAGCTTAACAAATGTGATCTTCTACGCTTGAATCATCCTCCATGTAGAAGATGGCCTCCAACCTTGGTTTCCCTAGCTTTCTCTAGGTCTAAAATACCAAAACCTAGCAGCTGTGTTCTAAAAATGATAAAATATCTCATATAAAATTAATACAATAGTATTTATAGGCTGAGAAAAATAGAGTCACGCCGCGACATTAAACACATCACGCCGTGGTGTGTTCAATTAGGTCACAAACGCCGCGGTGCCCATTGATTTGCACTACAGTACTCTAACCTTGGGTCTCATGTATTGAAGCAAGGGATACACCATACCGCGGCATTGAGGAAGTCTGGGACTGGGAAGTCCTCCATTGAAAACTGTAGGCGCTCCGCTATCCACCTCTGCATCTGAATAGTATAAGACAACATGGCTGTCATCAGTGTGCTTTGGGTCTCCATATGGACTAGCCGAGCCTCCACACAAGCACGCCAATCCGCGTCAGTTGTAGGTGCTGCTTGGGGCTCAAGTGTTACTGCATCAGGTGCTGCTGCCATAGGCTCCACATGAGCCTGCCTCTGTACTCTCTGTGCCTGTGCTAGGGCTGGAGCTCTTCTCAACCTCTCAACGGAATAATCATAAAGAGGTTGTTTAACATCCATAGTCTCCTCATGTGGCCCAAAAAAGGTAAAATTTTAAGCCTAATCACTTAGTGGATGAACTTGGAAACCCTTGATTCTTCTTGTTCCTTGGCTTTTCTTCTTTTTCTTCAGTTTTTCTTCTTTTCTCCTCCTTGTTTCTCTCTTGGTCGAAACCTCTAGTTCTCTCAAGTGTTCATCTTTTTTTTTTCAATTCTTTTCCTTTTATTTTTTCCAACTATCCAATGATAAATGTAGCAAGTGTAGTTTCTCTAAACTTCTAACCAATAGATAGCTTGCCAAATGTGTAGATTTTCATTGGTTCTTAGTTAGGTTATGATGACATCCAATGGTAAGTGTAACAAGTGTAACTTCTCCAAGCTTCTAACTAATAGAAAGCTTGCCAAATGTCTAGATTTTCATTGGTTCTTAGTTAATTCATGATGACTTAGTTTTCTAACCAATTAGAAGCTTACCAAATGTTTAGGTTTTCATTGGTTCATGGTTGGTTCATGATGACACTTAGTTACTCTAACCAAACTAACCTAACTTAGTTACTAATCTAGTTCCACAAACTAACTAAATTACTAACCAATTAGTTAGCTTAGTTACTTAGGGTTTAGAGCTTTATTTTACTTAATTTTTCTTAAATTTTCATTTAATGTATCTTATGAACGTTTTTAAGAAATTCTAGTGCTCTAGAAATTCTTTTATCGATCTTTCAGATTCACTATAAATAAATAATTCAATTTGTATGTAAAAATTTTTAATTTCATGTACGTCCCTTGTACGTAAAAATTTTTAATTCCACGTACGTCCTTAATCACAATTTAATAAATTATGTGTATGTCCTATGAATACAAAATAAAATATAAATACTGTTATATTTAATTTAAAAGGGATATTATATTTCTCCCCTCCTTTTAAAAAATTGTCCTCAAAATTTACTTGGTGAGAATAACTCTGAATACCTCCATTGCATTTCCTCTATTTTTTTTTTCAAGTTGCTTCTTCTGGTGTTAATCCTTCCCATAATACTTTGACTAAAGGAATTGTTTTTCCTCTTAACTATTTATCAAAAGTGTCCAAAATTTAAACAAGTTTGATGGGATAGGTCACGTCTTTTCTTAATTGTATTAGTTCACTGGATAGGATGTGAGAAGAATCTGAACAATATTTTCGAAGCTAAGATACATGGAAGACATCATGAAGATTTAATAGATTGGGTGGAAGAGCTATTTGATAAGCTACTGACCCTACTTTCTTAAGAATTTAAAATGGACCTGGGAATCGAGGACTCAATTTCTTGGATTTAAGTGCTCTAGTTATTCCAGTTATAGGAGAAATTTTTTAAAATATATGTTCTCCTTCTTGAAATTCTAGATGTCTTCTTCTTTGATCAGTGTAACTTTTCTATCTACTTTATGCAGTAAGCAGTCTATCCTTGATGAATTTTATTTTCTCTGAAATTTGTTGTACTATGTCTGACCCGAATACATTTCTTCCTTCAACTTCATATCAGCATAATGGTGATCTATACCTCCTGCCACATAGAGTTTCATAAGGTGCCATCCCAATATTAGAATGGTGACTATTATTATATGCAAACTTTATTAATGATAAATATTAATCCCAATTTCTTGTTTATTCTAAGACCTAAGCTCTTAGCATATCCTCTAATGTTTGAATGGTCCTTTTTGTTTGTCCATCAGTTTGGGAATGATAGGTTGTACTAAAATAAAGTTTAGTCCCTAATGTTGGTTGTAGTGTTCCCCAAAATCTAGAGGTAAACCTAGGGTCCTTATTAGATATGATACTAAAAGGAATACCATGTAATCTGATAATGTCATTAATGTACATTTGAGTCAGTCTATCTAATGAATAAGTAGCATTGATTGCTAAAAAGTGGGCTGTTTTGGTAAATTTATCTACAATGACCCAAATAGCATTATACCCAGAAGAAGTTCGTGACAATCCCATCACAAAATCCATTGTCACACTATCATTTCTATATAGGGATCTCTAATGGTTGAAGGAGATTGGGTTGGTCTTTGGTGTTCTATTGTCACACTATCATTTCTATATAGGGATCTCTAATGGTTGAAGGAGATTGGGTTGGTCTTTGATGTTCTATCTTAACTTTTTAGCATGTTACACCTAGCTACAAATCTTACAATTTCCTCTTTCATCTTAGGGCACCAGAAAATTTTCTTAAGATCTTGATACATTTTGGTAGTTGTTCCAGGATGAATAGTATATTTACTACAATGGGCTTCCTCCAACATTTGATTTTTCAATTCTCTATTATTTGGAACACACAATCTATTTTTATACATCACTATTGCATAATTTGTTACTTGAAATTTCTTTTGTTTTCCTTGAACAACTTGGTCTTTGATCATTTGCAAAAATTGATCAATGTTCTATTTTTGTCTAACATGTGATTTAATTTCACTGAAAATTTTCGTTTGACTCATGCACAAATTTTAGGTTGTAGGGTTATTGAGAGATTTAAATCTCAAAATTTCTTTAACAACTCAAACTCTTGAATCATCAAGTAGGATATATGTAGTGACTTTTTGCTAAGGGCATCAACTGTTACATTAGCTTTTCTTGGGTGATATTTTAATTCAAAATCATAATCTTTTAGAAATTCTACCCACCTTCTTTGTCTCATGTTAAGTTCCTTATGATAAAAAAGATATTTCAAACTCTTATGATCATTGAATACTTCAAATTTGGCTCCATATAGATAATGCCTTATTTTCAAAGCAAAAACCACTACTGCTAATTCTAAATCATGCGTTGGATAGTTTTTTTTTCATGTAATCTCAATTGTCTTGAAGCATAACCCACTACTTTCCCATTTTTCATCAAAACACATTCAAGACCCTTCTTGGACGCATCACTATGCACGATGAATTTTTCTTTAGGATTGGGAATAATTAATACAAGAGTTGTAGTTAACTTGATTTTCAATTCCTGAAAACAATTCTCACATTCATCAGTCCACTCAAAAGGCTTTTCCTTCCTAGTTAATCTGGTCAAAGGTAACACTAATTGAGAAAACCCCTTAATGAATCTTTTGTAATACTCGACTAATCCTATAAAACTCCTGATTTCAGTGATAGTTGTTAGTCTCTCCTATTGCATCACCGCTTCCACTTTACTAAGATCAACCAAAACTCCCTCTTGTGATATTACATGTCCTAGAAATTTTACTTCTTAAGATCGTAAACTTCAGTGATTCTTCTTGTTCCTTAGCTTTTCTTCTTTTTCTTCAATTTTTCTTCTTTTCTCCTCCTTGGTTCTCTCTTGGCCGAAACCTCTAATTCTCTCAAGTGTTCATCTTTTTTTTTTCAATTATTTTCCTTTTATATTTTCCAACCATCCAATGATAAATGTAACAAGTGTAGTTTCTCTAAACTTCTAACCAATAGAAAGCTCGCCAAATATGTAGATTTTCATTGGTTCTTAGTTAGGTTATGATGACATCCAATGATAAGTGTAATAAGTGTAACTTCTCCAAGCTTCTAACCAATAGAAAAAGCTTGCCAAATTTCTAGATTTTCATTGGTTCTTAGTTAATTCACGATGACTTAGTTTTCTAACCAATTAGAAGCTTACCAAATGTCTAGGTTTTCATTGGTTCATGATGACACTTAGTTACTCTAACCAAACTTGCCTAACTTAGTTTCTAATCTAGTTCTACAAACTAACTAAATTACTGACCAATTAGTTAGCTTAGTTACTTAGGGTTTAGAGCTTTATTTTACTTGAATTTTCTTAAATTTCATTTAATGTATCTTATAAATATATTTAAGAAATTATAGTGCTCTTGAAATTCTTTTATCGATCTTTTAGATTCGTTGTAAATAAATAATTCAATTTATACGTAAAATTTTTTAATTCCACACACATCCTTTGTACGCAAAAAATTTTAATTTCACGTACGTCTTTAATAACAATTTAATAAATTACACGTATATCCTATGAATACAGAATACAAAAGAAATACTGTCATATTTAATTTAGAAGGGATATTACCTAAAGCGTTTTGTGAAAATTTGCAATACCACGTTGCTTTTTAGCTTATTTAAATTTTTCTTTTTTAAAACTCTTCTTTTTTTTTTCAAATTTCTTAAACTATTTTCAGGTGAGATAAAAAAAAGTGATTTTATATGCCTTTTCTTATTTTGAATTTTTAAAAGTTTTTCAAATTTAACATATCAACAAATATATTATTTTATTACAAACTAGAATAACACTCGTGGGATGCACAGAATAAATATTTAAAAATAATACATGATAATTATGTTATTATTATAAAAAATTATATTTGTAATTTTTATAAATAATCATGAGTGACATAGAAATTTCTCATTGAGGTTCAAATATTTATTATATTTTCTTAAGACGTCAAATGTCAAGTTTAATAAGATAATAATAATAAAATTCAAATTTAAATTTGTAATAAGTCATTGATAATATAATTTAGAAATGACGCTCATAAGAAAGAATCCTTTAAATTAAGTAAGCAATAATTTATATTTTTCTTTGATTTTTCTTTAAAAGAATAATAAAAAATTTAAATTTAAATTATATTAGTGACACAACCTAAAGTTGATACTTGATAGAATTATACAAAATATGACTCTCTTTTTATATATTACTAGTATTTAAGCCCGTATGATACATGAGACAATATTAGAAATAAAAATAATGCTAAAAAGATTTAATTTCTTTTGATTGTTTCTTTTTTATAATTTATGATTAAATTATGAATAAAAGATAAGTTTATCAAAAATTATTTGCTAAATTTAGTTTCATTCGAAAAACAAATAAATATATATAGGTAATAATAATAACTTAAAATTAATATATTTAGATTTTTCCGGTAGTTACTAAATTGAGGAATGTTTTACCTAACCATGGTTCTCGACCCATGTATCATAGTGTAGAAGTTTAATTTTATTGCAGCAAAAGAGCTCTCAAAAAGTAAAGAATTGGGGAAAATAAAGGTCGCAGGCTAAAATGGTTACATACTGTATTTCATTTTTTTATTAAATTGGTTATTGTCGTTTAAAGTTTGGAGTGGTCTTTCATTTGACATTACCAGATTTCTTGATGTACTTCATTATATTTGCCACAATCTTTAATTTTTCTCTGCTTTCTAGGTGCTTTATTCTTTTTTGAAAATGTATATATATCAAATATCAAATATCCTTTTTTTTTTCCGAATAAGTATATATATCAAATTTCTGATTACATAATAGGTTTGCTAAAAGGAAGTATTAAGACTACCTTTAATTTAAGAAAAATGACAATAAAATGAAGTCGAGAATTTTATTGTTAGTTTTTAATAATACATTTTGTTCCTTTTATTTTTAAAAATACATGTTGTTTCTGTGTTAGCTAGTAAATAGAAAGTCATATCTAATGTAACCTTAATTTTACGCAGAATTTTGTTTTGTGATAATTGCACCCGTTTTGAATTGAATACACTCATTGACCAAAATCAATCCACATTCATTTAGAACCAATATAATCTAAGTATCAATGTTTAAATTCAAAAACTTTTAGACATTCATTCAAGTGAGTCCACCTACCTTTTTTAATATCACATTGACAAAATAGGACAGCTAGACAAGCCTTTATTAACAATGAGATTTGTATGAACTTCATTCTGCAAAATTGTGACATCTTCAGTATATATCTGGTGAAACTTGAAGAAAAACATTCCTTCTATCAAAGGATGACAGTTGCATATGGATGACATTGAATTGATCGTGACAAGGGCATTAAGATGAAAAGGAATGATATTTTTGCCCAAAAAACGTGAAGGAAACATAGTCAACATCAGATATATTAAGAAACACAGACTTATTAATTCTTGAAGTTCTTGATTATGAAAACGCCTCGAGACTATTAACACAACTGAAACCAATTCCTCCTTAATTAATATTATATCACTGCAATAGAGAAAAAGATTGGACACCTTTCAAGATAATTTGATAGTGTTTAGCAGAAAATGACTTTTGTCAAGTATGTGATGGATAATTGATGGATATAGGTATGGTGATTTGGGACATCTCACCCAAGCTTTCATATGAGGAGATCATTTGACATTTAAGAATCTAACACAG
Organism: Ormosia semicastrata; assembly: GCA_029884595.1. NCBI lineage: Eukaryota > Viridiplantae > Streptophyta > Magnoliopsida > Fabales > Fabaceae > Ormosia > Ormosia semicastrata. Next base: position 33,486,664 of record JAQQTO010000048.1, on the reverse strand, counting down.
TTGCTTGATTTCAACAACTCTAATTTTTGCATTTTAATGCCTTATAATATACTTGTTCATATGCCAAGAAAGAAATGTCTCCCACTACTTGTTCATATAATTGTTCATAATGCCTTATAATTTTTGCATTTTCAACAACTCTAAAAGTACAATGTGTGTGAATACCCTGTTCATATGCCAAGAAAGAAGTGACTCTAAGTAATATTACAGATAACATGTGTTCTTGAATAACTAACACCAATTGATGTAACATTCTTTCCAACCCAGCGGACTTAATCAGAGTTATAAAAGCTCGACAATAATGATAAAGGTTACTAGTTAATTCTAGTAATTATTTGGATTAAATTGAGCTAAAATCTATAACATTGAATGTGAGAAAAAGCTCTTATAGACTTGGATTTTGATTGAAGGAGTTGAGAAAATAGAAATAAATAAAGAAGATTTATTTCTAATCTATGAAAATTAAGGTGAACATCTGGAAACTTCTTAATTCAATTTCATATGTTTAATTTAATGCAGGAATGAATAATGAAGCTTAGAGACTAATATTACAGTATAAGAAAAGTGGTGGAATATTAATATAGAAAATAAGAATGAAATCCTAGAATTTTCTACGATACCTATAAAGATTAGAAAATCCATTTCTGAAAGATTAAAGTATTCTTAGCAGATAAAAGCTTATCAGCTGAATTTCATTTTTGTCAAAGGTTTCCCCACGCCTCTTACTATTCTATTATGATGCTTTTCACCTAACCCATTGACAATTGTGGCTTTCCTCCACTCTTGCACGTTCTCATCTTCTCATTTTTGTACTCTTCACGTTTCCATCTTCCCATATTCTCATTCTTCCACTTTTCATTCTGACTCTATTCTCTCATCTTCATGTCTGCCAACAGAAGAGAGAAAGGGGAACAAGAAAAACAAGGAAAGAGCAAGAGAAGTAGGAGGAGGAAGCAGCCAAGAAAAGAAAAAGGGAAAAGGAAACAATAAAGTGACACGCTGAGGTAGGGGTTTTCTTTAAAACTTTTCTTAACTTGTTTGATTTTCTTAGAGTTTTCAAAGAAAACTTGCTTGAATGATGAATTTTGAAACTTGATCTTCAAATGATATGATTTTGAAGCAAGTTTACTTCTTGCTCTCAAGATAATGAGGATTTGAGCTTTTAAAAGTTGTAAACTTCTAAGTTAAGATGTACCCATGCCTACCATGTTGATTTGTGATTAATTTGATGCTTTATTGATGAAGTTTCTTTGTTGTTTTTATGAGATATGGGGCGATTTTCGGGTACCCTCCCTCAAATGTTCTGTGTTCAAGCCTGAAATTACCCAGATAACTAATTATGGACAAGCCATAATCGGTTATTTGTGCGAAAAATGTATTCCCCAGCTCTCAATAATCATTTATGGCTATGCATAATCGATTACTGAGGCTTGGCAGAGGAACACGTTAGGCCATAACCAGTTAGAGCTAATGCCTAACTAATTATTCTTTCATGATAGAGAACCTCAAAACACAATAACCGATTACCCAGGGAAGAGTAATCAATTATTGGACTTATGTTTTGGGTTATGGGAAGTCCATAACCGGTTACCCAGTGGTGGTAACCGATTATGGAACACAAATCCTAGCTTCTTAGCCAAAGATAACTAGTTAGCACTACATGCTAACCAGTTATCATGCTTGAAAACATGAATCTAATTTGATGAATGGGCAGGAACCTTAAGAACACTTGAGTTTATGAATGATTGGCTATGAAATGGCTTACCCCATGATGTGAAAAAATATGATTGATTATTATGATGAATGTTTGATGAAAATTGAGGCCTTGTACCATGATAAGAGAATATGAGATTATGATAAGGACATTTTAGTGCATTATTGATTTGATATTCATGCATTACAATACGATATGAGATAATATGATGAGATTGATTGTTGAGATAATCAACTTATAGAAAATGATTGATTTTCATGGGTAACCCATTATCTAGGATATCCTTGGTCCTAGGGAAGGACTTGGAATGGTGGTTAAGGGTGGATAATTCCTTACCACCTGAATGATTAAGGTTGAGGATGGATAATTCCCTTCCTCTTTACTTGAGCTCTTCTCGGATGAGATGTAATTGAGGATGGATAATTCCCTCTCTACTTGAGGTATTCCTGGATTAGAGATAGTGTGAGGAAGGATGATGCAATCCTTATCAAAGTAGTTGAGGATGGATAATTCCCTCTCTACTCTTAACTTTATTTGAGGATGGATAATTTCTTCATTTGTTATGGATTGATTTGGGTTACTCGTAGTAGCTCTGTGTGGCAAATAGATTGTCATAAATAGGTTGAAGGGCACTAACTTGAAAGCAGGCTACTACTAAGTGAACAGTATTGTGAGGATGAATAATTCCTTCCATAACACTTTGATAAAAGATGATTGATGATTTATTGATGAATGATGATAATGATTGATGGATGATTATTGAGAGATAGCTTATTATATAAGTCTATTGTGAATGGATTATTTAATTGATATTGAGATTTTAATGAAACTGGATGGTTTCTTGATATCAAACAATTTCTATAAATGACTTAAAATGAACCACTATTGCGGGAAGGGAAAGGACTTGATTGGGCTTTAGCCACCTTTCCACTGATTATATTATAATGATTTGAAATGGTTTTTCCCAAAACAATTAGAATGATTATGATGACACGATTTTAAAATCATTACTGAGAATCGTGAGATTTTCACCCCATTTCTTTATTTTCTATAATGATTCCAAGATATTCTTGTATAGACTACAAATGCGCAGGAGAATTTGATATTGGATATCCTTTATTCTCTTTTTGAGTTTGACTTTTGTAAATGGACGTAAACCGTTATATGCCTTAGTGGCTTGCAATGTATATGATGTACTGGATGTATCTTTTGTATATGACTCGGTCTTATGATTATGTATTATGTACTTCCACTTCAGGCTCATATTTTGTATACTAGAAGTATATTTCTTTCTTTTTGAGAAATTTGATATTGATCTAGGTGACGTACTCTAATGTGATTACTAATACATAATTTCGGATATGTCATTAGTGGTAATATTAGGACGTTACAATTGACACTTAGACAATTTCTGAAATACATTTTAAACAATTTTTTGGTATTGGATAGTAGAGAGGTTTGAGCTTATAACTTCCTCCAAACTATCCAAACCCTTCACCTCTAGTCTACTCTTACTGCATTTATTTTAAACAACACTAGATATAAAATAAACCATTGGAAACTTGTTATTTGTGAAAGTCCATTTGATATGTTTCTAGTTAGTTACATCAGTGTATTAAAAATATCTATACATTAATTTGTGCACAAGAATTGGCCTCTGTAAGTTTCCCAAGGAGTATATATATGTACATGGGTAAATCCAAGGATCGTATTTATTATTTAGTTGAGGCGGCCATGGAGTTAAATGAAAAATATACTTTTGTGGTTAAGCACTTGGCCCAGTACTTACCATATGATAAGCGTAAGCACTTTAAAATTGACTTGGAGGCCACTGACTTTCATTGGCTAGAAGGTCACAAAGGAAAATATACTTGTTTTAAAATATTAAGGCCAATCACCTATTCTGTGCCAGAAAATCTATTAGGAACCTGAATTTGAGCTTTACTAATTTTTTTTTTTGGTGTAGAGAAATGGGAATATATCTTTTAGTGCCTCTGAACCTGAACTGAATGAGCAACTGCAAGCATGGAGAGAAAATCTTGGTTAGGCTGATAAGCCACCACATGTAAAAGTGAGGAGAAGTTAAATGATAAATGGATTTTAGTTTCTTCACACTGTAGATAAAATGTCTTGCCTAGAAGACTGGATTTTAGTTTAACCTTCCAATAAGGCCCTCTAAGCTGCAGTTGTTTTAAAAAAAAAAAACCAACAGAACAAGTTTTAAGAACCCTTATGTGAAACAACCACTACAAGAAATTAATCAATTTTCTACGAAAAAATTCATAGCTAATTCGTAGCTAGTCCCTAACTAACTAATTTAGCTACAAAATAACTACGGAATAGCTACAGATTGATCTGTAGTCAAATTTAGTTAATTTAGCTAATCCAAAGTTAATATGTAGTTAATTTTTGTTCAGAACTTCCCTCATTTTCGTAGTTAATTAGTTACGAAATATTTTCGTAGCAAATTTTTAACAATCCGTCACAAGTTTGTAACAAATCCGTAGCTATTGTCTTGCTAAATTGCTAGTAATTCTGTAACTATTTTCTAACTATTAGTGTTGCTAAATCCCTAACAATTCCGTAACTATTTACTAACTATTATGTTGCTAATTTGCTAGCAATTCCATAACTATTTCCTAGCTATTAGTGTTGCAAAATCCCTAGCAATTCTATAGTTATTTCCTAGCTATTGTGTTGCTAAATCCCTAGCAATTCCGTAGCTATTCTAAATTTAACTCGAATTAATTTTAAAATGATAATTAGTATATTTTAAAATTATACTTATATAAACATTTCAATATAAACATAAAAGGCTAACAAATAAGTTGTGCAAAACAACAAAATATCATAATTGTATTAGAAAATTTAGAACATGTTCTATGAAGAAAGCATAGCTAATCAATAAGTCTAAGTTAATACAAATAGTTCAAAACAAGTTACCCTCATCATTAATAAGAACAACTAATCAATCAAAATTAGCCCCGTCATCATCAACTTCATGATCTTCTCCAACTGCGTCGCCTTGTGGTGGTGCCTGCGACCCACCACTTCCTGCTTGGGAGCCAACAAAATATAGCATGATTAAAAAAGAGAGGAAAGAATATAAATGAAAAAGAAATTTTCAAATTATAATTCCCATTTGAAATACTCATTGAAGATGTTACATACTCTTGATTCCAAATTCATCAAAATTGCAGATTTTTTAGCCTGTTTGGCACGATCCAGCTAACCGATTAGGACCAGCTCCTAATCGGTTAGCTTGTTCAAACAGAGGCTTTGCCTCATTATTTATCAAATACCTAACCGATTAGGCAAAGTAGCTAATCGGTTATTTAACAACTCATAAACCAAAATATTTTTGTCCTAACCGATTAGGTGAGAGACCTAACTGGTTAGTCTCACTCCCAGAAACCAAAAACGTTTTGTCCTAACCGATTAGGTAGAAGACCTAACCAGTTATTCTCTAACTCAGAAACCATTCTAATTATGTCCTAACCAATTAGCCTGGAGCTCTAATCGGTTAGCATCTTTCCCAAAACCCATTTTTGTGTTGTCCCAACCGATTAGGACACATTCCTAACCGGTTCGTTATCAAACCAGAACAATTTCCTTTAAGCTTAAATAAGTCCCCAATCGGTTAGGATGCTTGGCTAACCGGTTAGTCTATGTTCTGGAAAAATAAGGAGAAGTTCGTAACGACTATATTTATGAGCATTAATTGCTCACGTCAACCACCAACGGCACTAAATGGCCCTTAACTATAAATTTGGTTGTTGGGCTTCAATGGAGGATTAGAAAAACTAAGTCTATCATTCTGAAAAATTACTATTGAGGTTTAAACAAGTTTTTCTCATCATTTTACAAAATCCTCTGTTTTGAGCTTGAACTTGTGTGAATCCCAAATACCATAGTTCTTCAATTTGTATTACTTGCTCTAGAGAGAGTTTCTTCCATTTAAATCTTATACAATCTGTTTAGAGAGGGTGAGGTTTCCCTCAAGTATTATAAGGGTGAGGTATCCCTTAGAAACAGAGGCTCAAGCATAAGGGTGAGGTATCCCTTGGAAATAGAGGCTCAAGCATAAGGGTGAGGTATCCCAAAATGTTGAGTGCTCAAGGTTGTAAAGGTTGTCAAGCACCTATTGAAGCTTGAAGAAATAGTGGAAAATCTCTAGCGGTTGCTTGAGGACTAGACGTAGATCATAAGTGGATTGGTGATCGAATCAGGATAAATCATTGTGTTTGTTTTCTCTAAACCCTTCTCTTTATATTGAGCATTATTTCATTGCATTGCTTGAATACTGTTCTCTTTGATTATTGCATTTATAAGTAAAAGTGTTTATCTCATATATCCAATCATTTCTAATCATCAAATAGCTTCAAGAAAATTGTTTATCAAATGATTTGTGAAAGATTCGTGAACTTGTTTTACATACTCAATTCACCCCCATCTTGAGTATTGAGGCCACTTGGTAATAAGTGGTATCAGAGCTAGACTCTTGTATAAAGAGCTTAGCAGCTTCAAGAGAAGTGATGACTTCAAATGGTTTTTCAAATGAAGGTTCTTCTATAAACAGACCTCCTTATTTCAATGGGGATGGTTATGCCTATTGGAAAGAAAGGATGAAAATTTTCATTGAAGCTATTGACTTAGATGTGTGGGACGCCGTTGAAAATGGTGCTTTTGTTCCAACACAAACTAAAGATGGTGTGAAAATTAATACACCTAGAAATAAATGGACCGATGATGATAAAAAGAAAGTTCAATACAATTTGAGAGCCAAGAACATCATCACCACATCCTTGGGGTATGATGAATTTTTTAGGGTGTCAAATTGCAAGACCGCAAAAGAAATGTGGGATACCCTACGAGTAACTCATGAAGGTACTAGTGAGGTAAAATGATCTCGAATAAACACTCTTACTCATGAATACGAATTGTTTAGAATGAACTGAGGTGAGAGTATTCAAGATATGCAAAAAAGGTTTACTCATATTGTTAATCATCTTATCTCATTGAGAAAGACATTTCCGAATGAGGATCTTATTAACAAAGTCTTGAGATGTCTAAGCAGGAATTGGCAACCCAAAGTAACGGCTATTGCAGAATCAAGAGATTTATTAACAATGTCTCTAGCCACCTTATTCGGAAAGCTTCAAGAACATGAGCTGAAACTAAATAGGCTCAATCAAAATGAAGAGCATGACAAAAAGAAGAAGGAAATCACACTCAAAGCCACCTCCTCTACAATTAAAGATGATGATGAAGATGGTGAAGAGGATGCTGAAAGTGTTGAACTAAGTGAGGAGAATCTTAGTCTCCTTGTGAGAAAGTTTGGAAGATTCCTAAAGAAAAAGAGATTTTAAAGAAGACCACCTTTTCCTCAAAAGAAAGTGTATCACAAAGGAAAAGGGTCCTCTACTCCTCCAAAATGCTATGAATGTGGAAAATCGAGGCACATGAAAATGGAGTGTCCTATGTATCTCAAGAAAATGAAGAAGTTTGAGAAAAGGCCTTCCAAAGAAAAGAAAGGAAAGAGAGCATACATAGCTTGGGAGGACAATAACTTGAGCTCCTCCGATAGTTTAGAGAATGAAAAAGCTCATCTTTGTCTTATGGCTTAAGGAGAAGAAAGTGAAGAGAGCGACACCGAGGTAACTTCTTCTAACTCAGAATCTCTACCTTCATATGATGAATTGCAAGATGCTTTTCAAGAATTGCATGATGAATCTTTGAGGCTCACAAAAATGGTTTTGTCTTCTAATAAAACAATTTCCTTATTAGTGAACAAATTTTCTACTTTAAGTAAAGAGATAAATGAGCTTAAGATTGAAAATGAGACCTTAGGACTTATTGATGCTAATTCATTATGCATGACTTGTTCCTCACATGATAACACATCCATATCATTACCTTGTTTATCATGCAAAGCTTTTATAAAAGAAATTGAAGACTTGAACAACACTCTTGTAAAATTCACTTTTGGAAGAGACAACTTGAATGTGTTGCTAGGGAGACAAAAATGTGTTTTTCAAAAAGCCGGTTTGGGATTTAATCCAAACAACCATCAAAAGTCTTATAAGAACTTCTTTGTTTCCTCAAAAACTTCAAGTAGTCCCTTTGTCAAATGTTTTCATTGTGGTAAGAAAGGGCATAGTGCATCCACTTGCAATTTTAGAAAGAACATAAACACCAAGGTTGGAATCAAAAGGGTTTGGATTCCTAAAGGCACCATACCTAATTCTAACACACAAGGACCCAAAACAATTTGGGTACCAAAGGTTAAAATTTGAATGTGTGTTATAGGTGTGCTTGAAGATCAAGAGCTCAAGTTGGTATCTTGATAGTGGTTGCTTCAAGCACATGACCGGTGATGGCTCCAAGTTCTCCTCCCTTACCCACAAGAAACATGGTCATGTCACATATGATGATAACAACAAAAGGAAGACTCTTGGAATTGGTAAAGTTGGTAAGATCCCTTTATCATCTATTGATAATGTTTTGCTTATTGAAGGACTTAAACATAATTTGCTTAGTATTAGTCAATTATGTGATAAAGACAATAGAGTTATATTTGATTCCTCTTGTTGCATAATTGAGAGAAAGGATGATAAGCAAGTTAAGTTTGTTGGTCATAGGGTCAATAATATATATATGATTAGTCTCGATGATATCTCCTTAAATGATGCTAAATACTTTATGAGTAAAGAAAATGATTCATGGTTATGGCATAGAAGAATTGCTCACATTCATATGGATCACTTAAACAAATTAGTTTCTAAAGAACTAGTAATTGGTCTTCCAAAGCTCAAATTTGAAAAAGACAAACTTTGTGATGCATGTCAAAAGGAAAAACAAGTAAAAGTCTCTTTTAAAGCTAAAAACATAGTTTCAACTTCTAGACCTTTACAACTTTTGCACATGGATCTTTTTGGTCCCTCTAGAACTATGAGCTTTGGTGGGAATTACTATGCATTGGTGATTGTGGATGATTTTTCTAGGTTTACATGGACATTATTCTTGGCCCACAAAAATGATGCTTTTCAATCATTTAAAAAGCTTGCCAAAGTAATTCAAAATGAAAAAGGTATTTGTATTACATCCATAAGAAGTGACCATGGTGGTGAATTTGAAAACCATGAATTTGAAACTTTTTGTGATGAACATGGCATTGAGCATAATTTTTCTGTCCCTAGAACACCACAATAAAATGGTGTTGTAGAAAGGAAAAATCGATCTTTAGAGGAAATGGCAAGAATTATGCCCAATGAGGCCAACCTCCCTAAGTACTTTTGGGCGGATGCAGTTAACACCGCTTATTATGTTATGAATAGAGCCCTAATAAGGCCAATTTTAAAGAAAATCCCATATGAATTGTACAAAGGAAGGAAGCCAAATATGTCACATTTTCATGTCTTTGGATGTAAATGTTTTGTTTTGAATAATGAAAAGGATAACTTGGGGAATTTTGATGCAAAATCTGATGAGGGAATATTCATTGGCTATTCTATACATAGTAAGGCCTTTAGAGTCTATAACAAATGAACTATGACCATAGAAGAGTCTATACATGTTGCATTTGATGAAACTAACCCAAATGAGTCGAGAAAGGAGCTTGTTGATGATGTTGCAGAAATCTTGGCAAAAACGTACTTGAAAAATCAAGAGAAAGAGCCCAAGAAGCAAGAAGAGAGACTTCTTGATCACTCATGGCAAAAGGATTTAGAAATCATGGACCTACCTAAAAAATGGAGGACATCAAGATATCACCCTCTCGACAAGGTGATAGGTGATGTATCAAAAGGGGTAATTACTTGAAACTCACTTAGAGATGCATGTAATCACTTAGCCTTTGTCTCTTAAGTTTAACCTAAAGACATAAATGAGGCCATTAATGATGAGCATTGGATCTTGGCCATGCAAGAAGAACTAAACCAATTTGAGAGAAATCAAGTTTGGGAATTAGTTTCAAGGCCCAATGATCATCCTATAATTGGCACCAAATGGGTCTTTAGGAACAAACTTGATAAAACGGGCTTAATAATAAGAAATAAAGCTAGGCTTGTAGCTAAGGGTTATAATCAAGAAGGCATAGACTATGAAGAAACTTATGCTCCCATAACTAGATTAGAGGCCATTAGAATGTTACTTGCATATGCTTGCATCATGGATTTCAAACTCTATCAAATGGATGTCAAAAGTGCCTTTTTAAATGGTTTTATATAGGAAGAAGTGTATGTGGAACAAACTCCTAGTTTTGAGGATTTTGAATTGCCCAATCATGTTTTTAAACTGAAAAAGGCCTTGTATGGCTTGAAACAAGCTCCTAGAGCTTGGTATGATAGGTTGAGCAAATTCCTTTTAGAAAAAAGTTTTTCTAGAGGCAAAGTTGACACTACCCTTTTCATAAAACACAAAATGCATGACATACTTCTAGTTCAAATCTATGTTGATGACATTATATTTGGAGCTACTAACAACTCTCTTTGTAAAGAATTTTCAAATATTATGCAAAGTGAGTTTGAGATGTCCATGATGGGTGAGCTCAACTTCTTCCTTCGTCTCCAAATCAAGCAAACAAGAGAAGGAACATTCATAAATCAATCCAAGTATTGCAAAGAGCTGCTCAAGAAGTTTGGAATGGACAATGCCAAGCATATGGCTACTCCTATGGGCACCTTTTGCTATTTGGACAAGGATGAAGGAGGTACGTTTGTAGAAATTACCAAATATAGAGTTATGATTAGCTCACTCCTCTATCTCACTGCAAGTAGGCCTGGTATAATATTTAGTGTATGCATGTGTGCTAGATATCAAGCTAATCCTAAAGAATCACACCTAAGTGCTGTTAAAAGAATAATGAAATATTTAATAGGCACATCACAAATGGGTTTGTGGTACCCTAAGGGTGCCTCATGTAGCCTTATCGAGTATTTTGATTCTGATTTTACTAGTTGTAAAATGGATAGAAGGAGTACTAGTGGGACATGCCACTTGTTTGGAAACTCACTAGTTTCTTGGCATACCAAGAAACAAAATAGTGTGGCATTGTCTACAGCTGAAGCTGAATATGTTGCAGTTGGGAGTTGTTGTGGTCAAATTCTTTGGATGAAACAACAACTCTTGGACTATGGCCTTGAACTTGATCACATTCCTATAAGATATGATAATACTAGTATAATTAATTTGTCTAAAAATCCCATTTTGCATTCTAGGACTAAAGATATTGAAATAAGACATCATTTTATTAGACATCATGTTCAAAAGGGTGATTGCATGCTTGAATTTGTGGAAACCATTAAGCAACTAGCTGACATTTTCACTAAGCCCTTAGCAAAAGAAAAATTCTTCTATATAAGAAATGAACTAGGAATATTGGATCAATCATGCATAAGTTGATTATTTGGTGCATAACTTATCCTCTATAATACCTATTTTGCTCCTCTACTGCATAATATCATTGTTTCGCTATTAATATCTTTTAAATCCAATATTAACTTGAGCGTCGAAGTATCCCCTTATTTTGTTTTGCAGGAGCTCAATTCATGCTTGAGTTCCCCAATCTTAAAACTGAAGTTCCTACTGCAAAAAAAAAAAAAAATGATCTCTGAAGCTCCTCCTACTTGATTTGATATTGGGATTTTTTTTAATGGAAATAAAGTTAAGCCAACAATGAACTTCAAGAAGACCTGAACTCATATGCTCAAGGATTATTCCCATGAAATTGTTCTAGTGCTATCAGTAAAATGATAAAGTAAAAGAAGAAAATATAATTTCGTTTGGCCTCTGGAAGTGTTTTGGAATCCTGGAGAGCTCTCTGTCATGACCAAATAATCGGTTAGGCATGGCCTCTAACCGGTTACCCTATGTTTGGAAGCAACTTTGTGCTCTCTGTCAAGCAAAATAACTGATTAGCCAATTGCCCCTAATCGGTTAGCTCAAACCGTGATCTCCAAATTGCTTTGCCTAACCGGTTAGCAAACAATCCCTAATCGGTTACCCTATTTCTGGATTCCATTTTGTACGTTCTCTCCATTCACGCACCCTCCCCCCATTATCATCTTCATCCTCTCAAGCTCTCTCACAGCCACTCCCTCACATTCATCCCTCACCATAAAACCACCACAAATTCGGCCTTTAAACCCCATTTCTCTCACAATCCCTCACTTTCCATCATCTTTCTTAGATTAAAACTCCATTTTTCCTCAAAATTTTCAATCTCCCTCACACACTCTCTCTCCACCACCGTGCCCTAACCCTCTATTCCCACCATGGCCAGCAGCTCTTCCTTCCCCAAAAGGTCACGCGCAAAAAATCCCAATATCCCAAAGGAAATAACTCCTATTGACACTAACCAAATTTTTCAGTAGCTTTGAATCTCAGAAGATACTTCACTGACCCTGCTCAGATGAAGAAATATCAGTTGGAATTTCATGCAAGACGTATCATCTCACCTAAATGGATAGACTGGGAGTTTTTCGTCTAAGAAGGATTCACTCCTCTTACAGAGCTTCTTGAATTCCATGGGTTAAGAACCCTCGTCACCACAAATCCAGGGTATTTCTATCTTGAACCTACTAAAGTCTTCTTCTGCAATTTTTCTATTAAAGGTGGAACTTTGATTTCTGAAGTTAAAAAGCACAAGATTGTTGTGAATCCCAGTGAGTGGGTTCCTTTGTTTGATCTTCCCCACTCTGGTGAAAAGCTCAGATTGGAAAAATATGGCCAATGGGAAAATTATAAGAGAGATCAAGCTGCAATGGGCATGCTTCAGCCTGGTGTTCTAATACCAAAGGGAACTTTTACTACCGGGCTTCTGAAGATACATGATTGTCTTCTTCATTTCATTGTCACTCATATCCTCGCACCAAGGGCAAGTAACTATGCCCTGGTTGAAGAGGAAGACATCTTCCTGATGTGGCTTCTCAAGGAATGCATAAAGATCAACTGGCCTTTTTACATTATACATAATATGATGAAAGCTAAAAACAAGGCAGTTATGGATCTTCTGTATGCCCTTTTGGTTGCTCGAATCCTAGACCACCATAAGGTTCCCCTATTGGATGATGCCATTGTAAACACTGCAAGCCTTCATAAGTTTGGCCTTGCCTCTCTTAATAGAATGCACATGAAGAAGGTCAATGGTGAATGGATTTATGGTCATGCACGAGTGGGAGGAGCACCACCAGAAGAAATTCCCACTGATACGTGTAATGCCCATTTTCGTAAGGGAACGTCACATTGTCAATTACAATGCGAAAATAAAATTTTATGAGTTAAGACCTAATTCATTTTAATAATATGTATATTTACTCGGTTATAGTTGGGTATTTAAATTGGTGAGTATATTTTTTTTGTTACATTAATGATAACGATAATTTAAGCATAATGGAAGTAAGGAATAAAATCAGAAGTAAAGCATTCGTGGGAATCTAACATTGCATCATCATATATATATATATATTTCATCAAACTGTTTAGTTACAAAGCTTGGTACATCAAAAAGCAAAACTATACCTGCCCCCAAAGGATTATACATACACATCCCCACGGTATCAAAATATACAGCCCACTATAGACAAGACATCAGGCCCCCAAAATAAAACACTGGTAGCCCTCAGTGGCTACAAGTAAAATCAATCCCTCAGATGAGGAGGAATCGTGTCAGGATCCTCTTCAGGATCCTCCTCGGGGTCGTCCTCAGGGACTTCCTCGGGATCTTCCTCAGGATCTTCCTCATCATCAGAGGAAATCACCATAGGAATAGCAGAGTTACGGGATGGGGCCCGAGCAGTGGAATGAAAGGAGTCTTCTCGCGAGGTGTAATAACGGTCACCCCACATCTTGCGTATCGGAAGTTGAAATTCCAGATGTAGGCTAATACAGCAGGTAAAAACAGGCGGCTCATAGTGCCTCCAGGCTAGAGATATCGATACATCCCCCAAATAGATGCAACACTTAGAGCCAAAGTTGATGTGCCAGCACTCTGGCCCTCCTAAGAATGTCAGGCACACATCTCCTAAAAATCTGTGCGTGTGTGGCTCCATATTCTTCAGCAGTCGCTCAGTCGAGGTAAGGCCAAAAGTCGGGGAAGTCAGGAGCTTCTGGTTCCTTGCCGTTGTCTTCGATGAGACGCAATATACAGACAAACAATAATGGAGAAATAGAGAAGAGGTAAGACATCCTACCATCATTACCAATTATAGCATCAAGAAACCAAACGGCGCAAAGCGCCTACATAACATTTATGACAGCAATAATGGCAATAAACATTTAGTAGCAGTTATAATCAATCCAACAGTTCCAGGCAGTCATATATGTATATATATATATCAGAAGTACAACAGTTCTAATTATAATAACAATGTATGCCAGATAATTCATGGACTCGCTGTGCACATGTGCCCTCAATAATCAAGATCCTACTCTATGGAGCTAGACACAAAACACTCGGAGAGAATGATCAGGGAGACATGCCAGTATCTCGTCAGCCATAAAACAAGTGCTTTCCAGAAAATAATCAGTCATTTTGCGCAACAAGGCTTTATACAGCGACATTCTCACAAGATCTCAATGTAAGACTGTGGCCAGTCAGGATCGTCGGTGCGTTTGCATCGATTTGTCCCACGGTCCAGAGGGGCTACCATTGCCCTCTACGCGACACCCGCGCCCCAATGTGTAACACCCCAAATTTCGTATCTCTTAAACAGTAATTTTGATAGTTAACAAAATTTTACTGTTTAGTAATTTCTGGATACTGTAAAATTGTTTTGTTTATTCTGTCAGCGTATTTGATCGTTTTGAGTGATTTACTCTGTGTCAGGAAAATAATAATTTTTGGGCTGGGAAAAATCTTTCTGTATTTATTTCTCTTGACTGTTAATTATTTTTAACAATCTGACTTGATTTTCATACGTTTTCTAATATTTGTGATTTTTGTGGATGATTATGAATTTTTTGACTGTATGTGGGCCCAGGTGGTCCTAGGTGCGCTTACGTGGGCTCAGGTGGGTCTCGCAAAGTGAAAAATTTTTCTACGCATAGAAAAATTTGTACTATTTAGACGGAGACAGGGGATCTTACTAAACCTGAATCTGGAAACAGTTTTAGAAAATTTATTTTGTACTGTATTTATTTATCAGAAAATAAAAATACAGTAAATATATTCTTTCGTGAAATTTTTAGTAGATAAAAATAGAAATTATATTGCTTAAGTCAACATTGGTGGTTTGGATATCCACTATTGATTCAATTAACGGTTAAGAAATAAATTTAATAAAGAAACATAAGATAATCATCATTGATTTAATCAATGGTGTGAAAATAAACTTAGTTAGGCAAGCTTCAATATCAACCGTAGATTTAATCAACGGTGTAAAATTAATTATATAAAGTGACCATTTACAACCATTAGATTTAGAGTTGATCAAGGGTGAAGATTTGGTCTTAAAAAGTAGCAAAGACTAATTATGACCCTTGGATTAAAAGTAAGAAGAAGTAATCTTGACCCTTTATTTTGGAGACACATCTAATGGCTAGAATTTAAAGGAGAAGGATCCAATGGCTTAGATTAAGTCTTCTAAATTAAAAGTCTACCTAAATCCTAACCATTGAATTAATCAATGGCTAGGAATGCTTCAAATAATTGTATAAAAAAAAAAAGATGACAACTTCATGCATTATGGAAGGGGGGACGGTTTTGGAGTGCTTGGACAAGGAGGAGACAATTTTTTTTAGTAGCCTTTTTAGGCTAAAGAAAAGATGAAGTCAACAATGATTTGATTAGTAACTAATTAAGCCTAATTTGATTAATCTAATGGCCTAATTAACAAGTTAAGTAAACTAAATTAAATATTAAATTATTATAATCTAATTCTTAATTAGATATCTTAATTTTAATTAGAGATTATAATATGTGAAATAATATGTTAATTAATTAGTTATATAGTTAGAATGTTAGTTAAGATTGGTTAGAAAATTTAACCTAACTAATTACCTAATTAATTAGCATGCAATTAGGTGAAAATTGAGAATAATTAATTTCCTAAAATACTCAAGGAGCCACACGGTTTTCATGCAACTTGGGGAGACTTTTACATGGTTCTTGAACCACCAATAATAGCCATGCAAACTAAATTAATGACCATTATTGTTTGTCATGGTCAATATGACCATTATTGTTTTGTTTGCTTCCTTTGGATTGCATGATGAAGGGGGGATGGTTGGAGAAGCAAGAAAGAAGAAGAGACATGTTGAGACATGTTGGAGTAGCCTTTTTAGGCCAAAGAAAAAGCTTGAAGACATTAATTAGATGTCTTGACCAATTATTGGTCATTTTCCTAAAGCAAAATTATTTTCTTCTTTCTCTCCATGCAATGCTACGGCTGCCCACTTCAATTCAGCCATTTGATTTCATTTGTATCACATTTTATAACACTTAACTCATTCTCTCTCTTCTCTCTCTTCCAATTTGTCAAGAACACCAAGAACAACACCATTGTCTTTCCTTCCTTGAGCATTCGGTCACCACCCATGGAACCACTTCCAATCTTCCATAATTTTATCTAGCTACATATCTTGAATCCTCTCATCAATTCAAAACGCTTTCATATTGGAGACTTTCTCTAAATCATTCATCTTCATCACTCAACCAAGCCAAGAACACAAAATAACCATTTTCCTTCATTTTCTCACCAAATGGTTCGGCCATGACCACCAAAAGCACCACCCATCACTTTTAATTTCATCCAACCATAGATCTTGAATCTACATGATATTCTAAGCAACTTTCATGTTGGAGACTTTCTCTAAATCATTCATCTTCATGGACTTTCTTCAAGAACAAAGTTATGGGGTTTTTGAGGTGAAGTATAAGAAGACTTCATTTCTTCTCTTCTTTTTCATGATCTAAACCATGTTTGATCCATGGTTCCTCTTAATCAAGCTTAGTATACTAATTTTTATGTATTTTATTTTGAATTTGAGAAGCCCTTGGTGTTGAAGGACTTGGAAAGAGAAGCAAAATCAAGAAGCTTTGAGGATCTTCAAGAGGTAAGAGGGAGATCCATCTCATCAACCAAGTATGGTGGTGAGAGATGGTCTTATATTTGATGGATGGTGAATCCATGTGAGGATTCCAATTCATGGTCATGTAATAATTAATTGTATGTTTATAAGCTTTGATTTATTTTCTTATGCTTTGATTATTTTTATCTATGCTTAATATGCTTTGCATGATTTTATGGCTTTGATAGTATACTTATAATATGCATGATGAGTATATGACATGTTTGTGATATTTATGATGAAATATATATATGTATGGCATGATGTGTGGATGGAAAGAAAACTAATCTTGGTCCCAATGGCCAAGGAAGAGCTATGGTTTTGATGCCCTTGATTTGGATCAATGTGGAAATTTTTTTAAGAACAATGAAATTAAATTTTTATCCCTAGAATAATGAGAATTTCGATCAAGACACCTCAAAATAGGTGTTTACAAATTTATATTTTCATGAATGATAAAATTGAATGATTTGAGAAGCAAAGAAAATAAACAAAAGGTTTGTGTTGCATAAAGAATGCATACGGTTTTGGAATTTATTTAAGTTAGAAAGAAAAAAATAATTCATGGTTTCAATGGCCATTTATAAGATTTTAATAAATTTAGAACAAATGTTTTATGTATCTTTAAATTAATATTTTCATGAAGAATGATAATGGATGATTTGAAGAGTATGAAAAATAAACAAAGGATTTGTTTTTTTTAAGAGAACAAAAATACGATTTTAGAGAAATTTTTATTGATTTATTTTGTGTAAAAAGATCCTAAGTATTTTTCTAAATATGATTTTTGAATGAAATGGGCAAACATTGATTTTAAGGATTTACAAAGAAAGTGAAAAAGGAATTGCAAAGAAAGTAAAAATGAATTTGAACAAATGAGTTTGGTTTTTATAACCATCGGTACTTCGGTTTTGAAAATAAAATTTTAATGATTTTGTTTGTGTAAAACCATATCAATTTAAAAGGAAAAATATTTGATGATTTCAATAGTCATGTCCACATTTTTGAAGGCTTGTAATGCTTTGATTTTTATGAACAAAGTGATTTTCAAAGTGAAAACGTAACTTGAGTTAATACAAGAATTTGGAAATGGAATTAGAGCATTTATCACTTGAGAATTAAGTTTTTGTAAACAAGAATATTTTCGAACTTCAATTTATTTTGAAGAAGGTTGTGTTTGGAAATGCTTTGAGAAAAATGGAGAATATAATGGTGATTTAAGAATTTACTAAAGTATAACTTATTTTCAAGTTTTGAAATACGTGTGAAATTTTAAAATTTGAAACATTGATTTATATCAATGGAAAAGTAATTTTGTGGATTATATTTGAAAAAGAATTTCTTGAGTAAAGAAATGGAAAAAGATTTTCTTGAGTAAGAAAATGTGAAAAATGAAATACAAAGTCATAATATTTTGAGAAAAGATGAAATGGAATTTTTGAAGGTTGAGAAATATTTTTTGTAATAGAAATATGGTGAAAAATTATTTACGTATCTTAAAAATGTGTTGAAAATGATATTGACTTATTTGAAAGTCCAAAATAATGTTTGGAATATTGAGGAATATTTTATATGATTGTAAAATGGTGAAAAATGATTTACGTATCTTAAAAATGATTTAAAATATAGTAAAATATTTCTATGCAATTTGAAATATGTTAAAATATTTCTACGTGATTTGAATTACGTTTAAATATTTTATGTAAGCTTAAATATTTTACGTGATTTGAAATATAGTTGAAAAATCACTACGTGATTGAACAACGATAAAACATTTTTACGATTATGAAAAATGGTAGAAAATTGGTGGAAAATTGTTATGAGATTTGGAAAGCGTTTAAATATTTTACACTATTAAAAATATTATTGAAAAACATATGCAATTTTGAAACAGTGGAAAAATAATATGCGATTTGAGAAACGTATATTTTTACGCGATTGAGAAAGACATTGAAAAATTAATACATGATTTAAAAGTGCAACAGAAGAGCTGCGACATTTTGAAAACGTAACAAAAGTGTTACAGTATCGTGAAAATATAACAGAAACGTTTCAGAATTTTGAAAATGTAACAGAAACATTTTGGAATTGTGAAAACATAATGGAAATGTTACGCAATTTAATGAAAACACGGTGAAAGTGTTTTATAACTATGAAAACATGATAACATGATTTCGTGTTGAAAATGTAGTATAATTACTGTTGAACCAGTGTATGTACACTGTATGAGAAAATGACGTGTTTTGCCTATGACTGGTATTTGATGCATTTTGTATGCATTGGAAAGAGATGCCTGTGAATGGATTTGGTGCATTATACATGCATTGGAAAAGTATGCGTTGAAGCATATGATATAAATTGAATAAATGAAATTGAAAAGATTTGGTCCTTTGGGGTTGGACTTGCACTGATATATTCGTGCATTGTATAAAATATATCTAATAGCTATTATGGCCCTTGTGGTTGAAGAGGGAATGAGAATTGATAGTGAGGTCTATGATGGATCTTGGGGGCGTCGAGGCGCGGCGGTCGACCAGTGGACAGTTGGCGAGTACCCTGTGCCACTTGGCGATGCAGTCCGTTGCAACGCATTGACGATACCCGGCAAGAACACGATTCTTTTTAACGACTAGGAGATTGTATTTGGGCTAAGGCTGACAATTAACCAGAGCATTCTTCTCGAAATTGTGAAAACCTCCATGGAGTTGTTTTTGATAAAATGAGTCTTTGTGCATATACATAAATCTGAGTATTTATATCTGTGTGATATATTAATTGAGGAATATTGGTTATTGGTTATGACAATTGTTTTGAATACTTTGATGATGATTGAACTGATAAATGATTAGATGATGATAGTTGATTAATGCTGATAGCATGATTATGGTATGATCTATCCGTATGATATTGTTGTTTGTGTTATCTCTGTCTTTGCCATGTTGGTATTGGTGTAGGTGATCTCACCTCTTTGTTATATTGTTTTGTTTGTGTCAGATCTTGTTAAAATCAAATAATAGAAGGATCGAGTTGTCTTAGACATAACAGCGATGGATACTCCGAGATTGGTGACAACAATAAGGAGTGGACATTCGGACTCGAAGGTGTGCAAGTGTTGACAAAGGAACAGATGTCGATGCATCAAGATGGACAGAAAAAGGAATAAGTATGTTAAAGTTTTCCGTTAGTGTTGTACCGTGCTATTAAGTAGGACCCGTCATGGGGTTTGCTACTGTAAAAAAAAAATAAGTCTGTTAATTTTATATTTCTCTTTAAATTGTGATATTAATTGGTGTCAATATTACATAATAAATAGTTAAAATATGATTTTCAATATTACCTAATATTTTCAGTAAATTTACGTTTCAGTAAAGAAGAAATTTTGAAACCCATCTTTTATAACTCAAACTTTGTGCGAACTTATTTTCAGATTATGAGTCGGAAGTCAGAAATGTGATGCCCTAGCTAGGGTGTTACACAACGCCTTCAAGGCCAACTACAGGACCCCACTTGTCTATTCGCACCCGCACTAAGGTGTGATCATCTCCTAGGCAACTCGGCCTTAACAAAGTCCAACGGACATTCTCTTTCTTTTGTGCAATGCATGACTCAATCATGCTCCTCATGACAACTAGGTCAATCATGCTTCAAATGCATGTCATATGATTTAACAACAAGATTTGATCCCATTCACGGATCCACATCAAGTCAATAGCACATTTTAAGGATAACCACAATCCCATTCATAATCATAATAGAAGTCAACCATTAAATTCATTATGTTCCTCACAAACTCACCTATACTCATGTTTTTCCTTTATTCAAAATTCTCATTAGTTATAAGGCACACTCACGTCTCTTGTTTTTCCTTCTTTATATATTCCTAATTGGTTTCTAGCCATCCAATTATTTACGATTAATATGGTTATATTTGTCCAAAGGCCTTGAGTTCAGGAAGATACAAGACCGGAATCACTAGCAAAGCCACTAATTTAATTGCCAGGTGTTGGGTGACAAACTACACTTGTGAATTCGACGGAGACAATGTATTTAGTGAAAAATAGAGGCTACCATTCGATGAAAAATAACATGGCAGAAAGATGAAAGATGGGAGAACATTATATAACGAGATTGGCTAAAAATCAATTCCTATTGAATGGAGGTTCTGTTGAACGGAGATCAAAACTGTTGATCACACTAGGAGATTAGCAGAAATTCTGATTCGACGGGTGGGTGTCGACGTTGGAGAAATCTCCCAAGTGTCGAACTGACGAAAACACTATGATCAGAAACTCTACTCGACGGATATTGACATTCTACTAAATGGTCAGAGGTTCATATTCGACAGGTATGATCACTCGACGGATTTCAAACTTGACGAATAATGACTTTGGGAAGTTTTTGTTAAACGGACAGAAAATCTACTCGACGGATATGTCACTCGACGGATGTTGACATTCAAACTCGACGGGTATTGACATTGTGCTTAAGGGTCAGAAGTCCAAACTCGACGGATTTGGCATTAGAGAAGTTTCTTCCCTAAGTGGTCAGGAACTCTATTCGACGGATTTGGCATTGGAGAGGTTTCTCTCCCAAGTGGTCAGGAACTCTACTCGACGGGTTTGGCATTCTAACTCGACGGATTTGGCATTGGAGAAGTTTCTCTCCTAAGTGGTCAGAAACTCTGCTCAACGGGTTTGGCCTGAAGATTAATTTCGATGGGCATGGTCAGGGGTTCATACTCGACGAGTTTGGTAAGGGAATCAAATTCGACAGATATGGGTACTCTAACCCGACGGATTTTGACATTGTGCTTAATGGTCAGAAACTCAAGTTATTACAATTCCTCACGAAGAATCCCAAAAATTTAGCCTCAATACTGTGGCCATCCGAGAACCAGTCCGACGTCATTCCTTCTATTTCATACGTTCCAATACATTCAGATATATCAAAACACACATAACAATCAAATAGTACACACACATACATCACCAACAACATGCAAACAAGAATGACCCTCCATACCAAACACAGACAACGTTCCTAAATGCTAAAAGAGATTGAGGAAGAGTGTCTTCCTCTTACCTTAGAGAAGCACAAAGAAAGGCTGCTCCTTTTTGGTCAGAAATTCCGTTTTCAACTTCCTGGAAATCCTTGAATATTCAAACTTACAAAGTTAGAACCAAATATTGAAATGGATACCCATGGTCATCAAAATGATCATGGGGTACGAAAATAAGAAGGGAGGAAGAAAAAGCTGAGAGCTTTATCTTAAAGCTCCAACCTTTAAGCTTCAAAGATGTAAGAGAATGAAGATGAAGAGAATGCAGAACTTTGAAGATGACTTCCTCAATGATGGTGATCCTCCAAACACAAAGATGGTGCAAGGAGTGTGACAGTGTTGAAGATGAAATGGAGGTATTGGTGGTAATGAGGTTGCTGCTGTAGAGTGAAAAGAGAAAGGAGAAAGATGAGTGAACAGTGAGTGAGCTGCGTATTGGGAGGAGGGGAAATGTGAGGAAGAAATGAAATATGCCCCCCTTAAGGTCAAACGTGCAGCACCTAAAAGGAGGAGAGAGAAAGAGTGGTTGGAGGAAGCTTCCTTGAGAAGCTTCGTGCACTTCTCGATGAAGTGTATAGTAAGCTTGTCTCCTTAATTAAATACATCTGATAGATGATTAATTATACTATTAGAATTATTTTCGCAGTGAATAAAAGTTATAATTAATGAAAATAATATTTTATTATTCATCAGATAATTTTATGATACCACAATTTTATCTAGCAGATAAAACCTTGAAAAATGCAAACCTCGCAAATTGTGCTCGGCCTCGGGTTTAGTAAGATCCCTCGTTGACACGTTGACAGTTCAAGGTTTACCAGCCTTGGGGAAAACATTTCATTATCCAGGCTCCGCTCAGTGCGCACGTAAAATGAAGAATATATTAAAATATTCATCATTTCTAGAAAAATCCACAAAAATTCCTAAAAATCATAAATATTGTAAAATGATTATTTATAATGACATAAAGAATTTTCAGGATATTATAATACGACTGATGTCCCTATGGAAGAGGCACCAGAAATGAGTAGCGTCTTCGAAACCACAAGTGAAGCCCACATTCTTGCAGCCATCGCGGATTTGCGAACCTACCAAGAGCATAACAACTCAGTAATCTTTGATTGATTGGGTGCTATGGAGGACCGCTTGGATAGGATCGAGCGTCTCTTCCCAGCACCCGAAGACCCTGGGGCTTAGGCATGGACTCTCTGTTTCTATCATAGTTGTATTGCTGAACTAATTGCTTTTGAGCTCTATTTTGACTATGCTTGGTTATATTATTTTGGATATTTTGGTAGAATTATTTGGCATGACTGATGACTGATTACCTTTGACTTATTTTGGTAGTCTTAATATTTATCTTTAACTCTTGTTTTGAATCTTGCACATATTTAATTATGGTATGCCTTATGAATTTTTGTATGACTACTTATGAGTTTCTGGAAACTATGTTTAATCTTATTAATCAGTTTCTGTTTTGAATGCTTGGTTTCGTATACCCTAGTTTACTGGATTTTTTTTTATTATGACAAAAGGGGGAGAAGGATAAGGGCTTTCTATTTATTGAGAAAAGTAGGAAAAATAATTGTATGTGTTATGATAATATGTTGTCTACTAATGGTCCTGGAATCCCAAAACAAAGGGGGAGCTGTGTATCTCTGATTCAAGCACCTCTTGAACAAAAGAGGGGGAGTAAGTCTCCAAATCCTATTATGAATTCCAATTATCATTTGAACTAATCTTTTTCTCAATAATTGTTTGTCATCATCAAAAAGGGGGAGAATGTGATTGACATGGACTAGATGCAAATGGTTTTGATGTCGACAAACAAGAAAGCAATGGGAACACAATGATCAAGTCACAAAGAACTCAAGCTTAGCATGTAGGTTATAGATCTTGTGTAAAGGTATATTAAGGATTCACCTCAAGCTCAAATGGCCTCCTTAAAATGAATTTAAAAAATGGTTTTTCAAGTTAGGATCAAAAGGTTTTTTGCAACAACTCTTTGAAATCTTATATCCTTTTTCAAGTAAATCTCCTTGTATGTACCAAAATTGAAATAAGCCTTTTTGGGAACTTACCAGTTTTTCAATAAACACAAAACTGCTTCTGTAAATGTTAGGAGCCAAAATTCTAAGGCCCCTAATCGATTAGGACCAGCTCTTAATCAGTTAGCTTGTTCAAACAGAGGCTCTGCCTCATTATTTATCAAATGCCTAACCGATTAGGCAAAGTAGCTAATCGGTTATTTAGCAACTTAGAAACCAAAATAATTTTGTCCTAACCAATTAGGTGAGAGACCTAACCAGTTAGTCTCACTCCCAAAAGCCAAAAACGTTTTGTCCTAACCGATTTGGTAGAAGACCTAACCAGTTATTCTCCAACTCAGAAACCATTCTAATTATGTCCTAACTGATTAGCCTGGAGCTCTAATCGGTTAGCATCTTTCCTAAAACCCATTTTTGTGTTGTCCTAACTGATTAGGACACATTCTTAACCGGTTAGTTATCAAACCAGAACAATTTCCTTTAAGCTTAAATGAGCCCCTAACCGGTTAGGATGCTTGGCGAACTAGTTAGTCTATGTTCTGGAAAAATAAGGAGAAGCTCGTAATGGCTATATTTATGAGCATTAATTGCTCATGTTAACCACCAACGGCACTAAATGGCCCTTAACTATAAATTTGGTTATTGGGCTTCAATGGAGGGTTAGAAAAACTGAGTCTATCATTCTGAAAAATTACTACTGAGCTTTAAACAAGTTTTTCTCATCATTTTACAAAATCTTCTATTTTGAGCTTGAACTTGTGTGAATCCTAAATACCATAGTTCTTCAATTTGTATTACTTACTCTAGAGAGAGTTTCTTCCATTCAAATCTTATACAATCTGTTTAGAGAGGGTGGGGTTTCCCTCAAGTATTGTAAAGGTGAGGTATCCCTTGGAAATAGAGGCTCAAGCATAAGGGTGAGGTATCCCTTGGAAATAGAGGCTCAAGCATAAGGGTGAGGTATCCCAAAGTGTTGAGTGCTCAAAGTTATAAAGGTTGTCAAGCACCTATTGAAGCTTGAAGAAATAGTGGAAAATCTCTAGCGGTTGCTTGAGGACTGGACGTAGATCACAAGTGGATTGGTGAACGAACCAGGATAAATCATTGTGTTTGTTTTCTCTAAACCCTTTTCTTTATATTGAGCACTGTTTCATTGAATTGCTTGAATACTGTTCTCTTTGATTATTGTATTTATAAGTAAAAGTGTTTATCTCATATATCCAATAATTTCTAATCATCAAATAGCTACAAGAAAATTATTTATCAAACGATTTGTGAACTTGTTTTATATACTCAATTCACCCCCTCTTGAGTATTGAGGCCACTTGGTAACAAGAAGTATATTCCCGGGGTCTAAAACAATGATAATCCCAGAATACGGAGAGAGAGAAGACGTAGCCGCAGCCCACGGCAAGGTCCGACTCCACGTCAGAAGAGATGAAATCGCAACCCCACTCGAAAATCCAAGATTCTGCCGAGCCGTGATACTGACAACCAGTAGGATTGAAATTTAGATGCTTAAAATGAGGCCAACGGGACAAATCGGTTGGTGAGCACAATCTCTGGAGGGTTTGCAGGAGGAAGTTCATCCAGTAATTCCCAAAAGAAAGCATTTCAAACTGTGGTATTAAGCGTTTCTGGCTCTACGCGTAGACCTCGTGTTGATGATAGGGAATTCACCGCTAAGGACTACGGTGATATTATCCAAGATCACGATGATCTACTCGTCATCTCCGGTATAATATCTAACGTTGAAGTCCGGCATATTTTAGTAGACCAGGGTACCTCAGCAGACATAATGTTCATGGATGCTTTCAAAAAGTTGGGAGTTCCCCATATCCATCTTAACCCTCTATGAGGGCAAACTCACTAGGTTCTCTGGACAGAAAATCACCCTGGTGGAATATTTTGAAACATTCGTGACCCTCGGGGACAACAAAGTCTACAAAACTGTCAAAGTCAAATTTTTGGTCGTGGACTACCCATCTGCTTACAGTGTCCACTGCTCACCTGGCCATGAAATTCCTTAACAAGAATAGTGAGGTGGTTACAGTTAAGGACAATCAGATCACAGCACACAAGTGTTATAATAAGTGCCTCAAGATCTGTAATACTCACAGGAAAGTAAGAGCATGTACGTCTAGCCCAGCTAAAGTTAACATCCTTATGACCGAGCTGGATGTCAGAGAAGAAATCCAAGGCACCAGACCCCAGCAAGAAGGAGAATTGCTCCCACTCCAGTTAGGTGACAAGCCTGACCAAGTCACCAAGATTAATACACGTCTTGAAGAGTAAGAGAGACGCCGACTTATGGAGCTCTTACAAAAAAACAAAGACCTCTTTGCCTAGATGTCCTCCGACATGTCTGGGCTTGACCCCGCTTTCATCTGACATCGTTTATCTATTAAGCAAGATACAAGGTCGGTCTCCCAGAAGAAAAGAAAAGTTGTCCTTGAGAGACAACATATAATCCCACATAACAAATACGGATGACCTTATCATAAAGCCCAAAACAAGTTCACTTGTTCCATTAAAAGACCTCGAGTCCTCTGGCACTTTGGCCTAACACAACATGTAAGGTTGCCACACTTTACCAAGATCCGAGGAGTATAAGGTTCGAAGAGGATCAGCAATACATGGTGGCCAAACAGGGGAATCCACTTGACCACCCTCTAGGAGCAAGTAGCACATTCAAGGGTTTTCACCTGTACCCTTATGCCATTACGGTACCTGCCGCAAGTTGTCTTATGTTAAACAAGTTGTGCAGCAGAAAAATCCTAAATTATAAGAAAATTCTCATGCTCAACCATACGCACTAAAGACCCTGGCAATGACCACTGATACCTAAACCAAGTGGGATCCCAAAAGTCTAATATGACTAATGAAGGACCCCATTATGGTTGTAAATTATGCCTAACTCCGAAATGCCATGTGTTCGATAAGATGAGCATAGGACCTCGGACCATGGTTGTAAATTATGCCTAAGTTTAGAGTGCCATGTGTTCAATAAGATGAACATAGGACCCCAGACCATGGTTATAAATTGTGCCTAAGTCCAAAATGTCACGTGTTCGATAAGATGAACATAGGACCATAGACCATGGTTTTAAATCATACCTAAACCAAAAAGGATTCTAATTGCCCTGGGTAAGGTATTACTTTTGCCTAAATTCAAGATTCTGAATGTACGACATCATGAGATTTGGATTATGGATTAAGATATTATATTTGCCCAAATATAAAGATTCTGAATGTTCGATATTATGAGCCTTGGATTATGGATTAGGGTGTTATTTATGCCTAAGTCTTAAATTCTAAAACGCTTGATTATGATAGATATTGGATCATGGACTAAGGCGTTATTTTTACCTAAGTAAAGTGGAATGCCATGCACTTGATATTATGGGTGTGGGATCCCAGACCATGGTTTTTCCATAAGGAAACAATTTCCTAAGTCCATAGAATGGTTGTGAAAAGCAACACAATGGGCGTTGGACCCAATACAGACCATGAAAAAAAAATAAGGCAATAATTCTGGCTTATTTTATAGACTCCGACTACACCCCAGAATGTCCACTTATGGCTAATTAACATATAGACCATGTTCGGACTACGATGCGTCCACAAGTGTCATGATTAAATGCCTCCAGATTAGAACTCATAACCCTATGGAGAAGCAAGGATGACGACTTCAAGTAAAGCACAAATTCCATCGTTCGGGGGCATTGAGACTTGCTACTTTACTATACTAGCCAAGCACCAAGCCAGGGGTAATAGTTTTGTACCTTAATCCAGGATCCTGTCCCTTTGGTCAACCTGGCACGCATCCGACTTGAGTCCGTTGTTGACACTCCGGTAGGAATTCACTTATGACATACAACTGAGATCCCTTGAACACATGGGGGCAACATATGGCTTACCTTAGATGGTGAAATGACAATGTAAGCGAAGCAATCCGACTCGGACCTTGGCCTTACACGTCATCCTTAGAGGAATACTATGATATATCACGGACCTCGACCCTTTTGAAAACATTGTGACATCCGACATTAACTCTGACTTGGATTCCTTCGTTCATTGCGTGCCGTGTGGTCCTACTAAACATGGGTACCTTGACACTTAGCTGTCCTATCTAAGCGCCAAGCTGGGGGCAACTGTTCTGGACCAGGATTTTGGGTTATCAGTTAGGAGCAACCCGACCCTACTAGAATAATACCCAGATATTACTACGTGCTATCTTGATGAGTATATCAGCCTATTTATTAGGCATAAATCTCTCAAGTATCCTTGATGGATATGGAAGCTAATTATATCCCACATAAATAGGGAAGTTAGTTAAAAGGGATCACAATCCCTAACGGATTCTAATCCTAAATATCTGCATTTAATACAGATTGCACTCATCCTAAATGCTCTTATATATACCATGTCATGTCTCAAAGCTATACATCTCCTCTAATATACAGACTGTACTCATTGTGCACAGTCTAACTTGAGCGTCAGAGTGCCTTTGGTAGGTACCCACCCCCTCGCACCACTGCTGCCGCTGCTGTGCTACAGAGGAGTCCATTGTAACATGCCTATCTCAGGTACCCCTCTAAATTTACTTCAAAACCATGCACTTGATATTATGGGTGTGGGATCCCAGACCATGGTTTTTTCATAAGAAAACAATTTCCTAAGTCCATAGAACTGTTGTGAAAAGCAACACAATGGGCGTTGAACCCAATGCAGACCATGAAAAAAAATAAATAAACAAGGCAACAATTCTGGCTCATTTTACAGACTCCGATTACACCCCGAAATGTCCACTTATGGCTAATTGACACATGGACCATGTTCGGACTATGACGCATCCCCAAGTGTCATGATTAAACACCTCCAGATTAGAACTCATAACCCTATGGAGAAGCATGGATCACGACTTCAAGTAAAGCACAAATTCCGTCGTCCGGGGGCATTGAGACTTGCTACTTTACTATACTGGCCAAGCGCCAAGCCGGGGGTAACAATTTTGTACCGTAATCCAGGATCCTGTCCCTTTGGTCAACCTGGCACGCATCCGACTTGAGTCCGTTGTTGACACTCCGGTAGGAATTTACTTATGACATACAACTGAGATCCTTTGAACACATGGGGGCAACATATGGCTTACCTTAGAGGGCAAAATGACAACGTAAAAGAAGTGATCCGACTCGGACCTCGGCCTTACACGTCAACCTCAGAGGAATACTATGATATATCATGGACCTCGGCCCTTTTGAAAACATTGTGAGATCCAGCATTAACTCTGACTTGGATTCCTTCGTTCATTGCGTGTCGTGTACTCCTAGTAAACATGGGCACCTTGACACTTAGTTGTCCCATCTAAGCGCCAAGCTGGGGGTAACTGTTTTGGACCAGGATTTTGGGTTATCAGTTAGGAGTAACCCGGCCCCACTAGAATAATAACCAGATATTACTACGCGCTATCTTGATGAGTATATCAGCCTATTTATCAGGCATAAATCTCTCAAGTATCCTTGATGGATATGGAAGCTAATTATATCCCACATAAATAGGGAAGTTAGTTAAAAGGGATCACAATCTCTAATGGATTCTAATCCTAAATATCTGCATTTAATACAAATTGCACTCATCCTAAACTCTCTTATATATACCATGTCATGTCTCTAAGCTATGCATCTCCTTTAATATACAGACTATCCTCATTGTGCACGGTCTAACATGAGCGTCAGAGTGCCGTCTGTAGGTACCCACCCCCTCGCACCACCGCTGCCGCTGCTGTGCTATAGAGGAGTCCATTGTAACATGCCTATCTTAGGTACCCCTCTAAATTTACTTCAGAACCATGCACTTGATATTATGGGTGTGGGATCCCGAAGCATGGTTTTTTCCATAAGGAAACAATTTCCTAAGTCCATAGAATGGTTGTGAAAAGCAACACAATGGGCGTTGGACCCAGTGCAGACCATGAAAAAAATAATAAACAAGGTAACAATTTTGGCTCATTTTACAGACTCCGACTACACCCCAGAATATCCACTTATGGCTAATTGACACATGGACCATGTTCGGACTACGACGTGTCCATAAGTGTCATGATTAAACGCCTCTAGATTAGAACTCATAATCCTATGGAGAAGCATGGATCACGACTTCAAGTAAAGCACAAATTCCGTCTTGAATAAGACTTGCTACTTTACTATACTTACTAAGCGCCAAGTCGAGGGTATTTTGTATCATAATCCGGGATCTCTCAAGTATCCTTGATGGATATGGAAATTCGCTAATTATATCCCACATAAAACATATGGAAGAGGGTTAAAAAGGGATCACACTCGGATCTCACGTCAACCTCGGAGGATTCTAATCCATGGACCTAAAAACATAGATCGCATTTAATACAACTTGGATTCCTTCGCATTGCTCGTGTCCTAAACATGGGTACTTTACACTTATATCCCATCTAAGCGCCATGTCATGTCTCTAAGGGTTATGCATCTCCTTTAATATAATACCTAGATATTACCTCTATCTTGATGAGTATATCGACCTATTTATTAGGCATAAATCTCTCAGCGTCCTTGATTGAGGAAGCTAATTGTATCCCACATAAATAGGGAAGTTAGTTAAAAGGGATCACCCCTAATGGATTCTAATCCTAAATATCGCATTTAATACCACTTATCCTAAATGCTCTTATATATACCATGTCATGTCTCTAAATACGGTATGTGTCATCTCCTCTAATATACTGTGTCTATAGAGGTCCTAGTCCATTGTAACATGCCTATCTTAGGTACCATTGTAACATGCCTATCTTAGGTACCCCTCTAAATTTACTTCAGAACCATGCACTTGATATTATGGGTGTGGGATCCCGAAGCATGGTTTTTTCCATAAGGAAACAATTTCCTAAGTCCATAGAATGGTTGTGAAAAGCAACACAATGGGCGTTGGACCCAGTGCAGACCATGAAAAAAATAATAAACAAGGTAACAATTTTGGCTCATTTTACAGACTCCGACTACACCCCAGAATATCCACTTATGGCTAATTGACACATGGACCATGTTCGGACTACGACGTGTCCACAAGTGTCATGATTAAACGCCTCTAGATTAGAACTCATAACCCTATGGAGAAGCATGGATCACGACTTCAAGTAAAGCACAAATTCCGTCGTCCAGGGGCAATAAGACTTGCTACTTTACTATACTTACTAAGCGCCAAGTCGGGGGTAACAATTTTGTATCATAATCCGGGATCCTGTCCCTTTGCTCAACCTGGCATGCATCCGACTTGAGTCTGTTGTTGACACTCCGGTAAGAATTCGCTCATGACATACAACTGAGATCCCTTGAACACATGGGGGCAACATATGGCTTACCTTAGAGGGCGAAATGACAATGTAAGCGAAGCAATCTGACTCAGACCTCAGCCTTACACGTCAACCTCAGAGGAATACTATGATATATCATGGACCTTAGCCCTTTTGAAAACATTGTGAGATCTGACATTAACTCTAACTTGGATTCCTTCGTTCATTGCGTGCCGTGTGGTCCTACTTAACATGGGTACCTTTACACTTAGCTATCCCATCTAAGCGCCAAGCTGGGGGTAACTGTTCTGGACCAGGATTTTGGGTTATCAGTCAGGAGCAACCCGGCCCCACCAGAATAATACCTAGATATTACTACGCGCTATCTTGATGAGTATATCAGCCTATTTATTAGGTATAAATCTCTCAAGTATCCTTGATTGATATGGAAGCTAATTGTATCCCACATAAATAGGGAAGTTAGTTAAAAGGGATCACAATCCCTAACGGATTCTAATCCTAAATATCTGCATTTAATACAAATTGCACTTATCCTAAATGCTCTTATATATACCATGTCATGTCTAAAAGGTATGTATCTCCTCTAATATACAGACTGTCCTCATTGTGCACGGTCTAACTTGAGCGTTGGAGTGCCTTTTGTAGGTACCCACCCACTCGCACCACCGCTGCCACTGTTGTGCTACAGAGGAGTCCATCGTAACATGCATATATCACGTACCCCTCTTGTTACCAAGTGGCTTCCAGTACTTAAGAGGGGGGTGAATTGAGTTTAAAACTTTTTCAAAAAACCTCTTTTTATCAAAAACTAATATTAAAAACTTAATAAATAAATGCACAGAAGGAACGAGAAGAAGAAAAGAAACAATAAAGAGTAGCGAAAAATAAATATGCAGTAAATTAAAATTACATAAAATAAAGATATTAAGAAGAGAGAAGCAGGCGCAGTATTTATCCTGGTTCGACCACTAACCCACTTGTGGTCTACGTTCAGTCCTCGAAAGCCGAGATTTTTCACTAAGTATACAAGCTTCAATAGGTGCTTGCTACCGTTACACAAAAGAGCATTTTTCACACACAAGGAAACTCTACCCTTATGCTAAAGCCTCAGCCTGTAGGGATACCTCACCCTTTATACAAACCTTGAGGGATACCTCAACCTTGATACAGAATGTCAGAAGTAGATGAAGAGAAACTCTCACTCAGAGTAAGTAATACAAATTGAAGTGTTAATGGAGCTCTCACATAAATATCTCAAAGTTTTTAATCAAAAAGAGCATACAAAATAATTTTCACAGATTAGAGCAAGCAGAAAATAATTTAGAGTTATGAGCAAAAAACTTCATGACCCAAGGTTCCTATTTATAGGGAAAAGCATAGAGATAGCCGTTTGGGTATATTTAAGAGCATTTAAAATCAATTTAACCGAATTAAAACGTTTGAAAGTTTTCATATCAGACTTCATGTTCAAACGTGTTTATTCGAATAACTTAACAAGTTATTCGAATAACACTGTTCCTGAAACCAACTTAAAAGGCCATCTGATATGGGTTATTCGAATAACCAATGTGTTATTTGAATAACTCTGTTAAAATCAGAGTTCTAAAATGAATAGGTTATTTGAATAGCATTTGAGTTATTCGAATAACTCACTTAAAAACATAGTTCTGGAAAACTCATTTATTCGAATAACAGGATAGTTATTCGAATAGCAACTTTATAAAGCAGACCATCTTGAAGGTGTTTATTCGAATAGACTATGCTCTATTCAAATAAATCAAACTAAAAAACTGTTTTCAAAAAGGTATTTCAAAGACACTGAGTTTGTTTCAAAACAGTTTTTATCTTTTCTTTCAAAAACAAAGAGATATCAAAGTGAGCACCGTACAACAGATCCTAAGTCCTAATGCTAATCATATATAAACCTGGACTTGGTCTATTTATCATCTTCATTTATTCTTCACATTTGTTATCATCAAAACAAGTCTTCAAAGGTAAACATCCAAACATATTCTCCCCCTTTTTGATGATGACAAACTATCAATGAGAAAAGAGTTAGTGCAAATAATTGGAATTCACAAAGAGGTATAAAAGCTTACTCCCCCTCTTTAATTATAAGAGGTAATGTATATCAGATATGTGCGCAGCTCCCCCTTTCAATTTGAATCCAATCTCATTTTAAGTTTACCTGTCTTTTCTCAATTAAAAACAAATAATCAAAATTTTCTCCCCCTTTTGTCATGAGCAAAAAGGAGGGGTAAGTCCCATAAACATATATCAAAGTAAGAGTGCATAAAGAGAAACGTTATCATCAAGAAATTATATTTATGCATTAATAATAAAAGGTTCAATTACAAAAACCAGAAATAAATAACATAAAGGCAAAAACAGATATCCTAAGAACTAAAGTTCCTAGAAGTAAGTATCCGAAGGTGGTGGTGAAGAAGCTGGTGCAGGAGCAGGTGAAGCAGATCGGAGGGCAGCAACCTCACGTTCAACGCCTTTTATTCTATCAAACAGAATAGAGAAGGTATGTTCCATGTAAGCTCTGTTATCCTGCGAGGTGGCCATGATTTATTCCAAAGTGACAGGAGCAGGAGCAGCAGCAGGTACATCAGCGGGGGCAGCAGGGGCGTCAGCAGGGTCATGCTCATCCTCAGCAACCTCATCTGGGTACACCCAACCTTCATCGGTTTAGATCATCTTCATTTTGCGTAAAGTGTGGGCGCCAAAGATGTTGTGGTGAGTCAGGGCAATGGCTCACTCAGTCTCCAGGACTTGAGGATACTTGCTCAGCAAGGTAGTGACGAGAATGCCATAAGGCAAGTCTGATTTTTCCTTGCCCTTGGCCCTCATCATGTGTCTCATGATAAACACAGGCCAGTTGCCATTCTTCAGAAACCACAGTATGAAGATGTCTTCCTCGCTGAGGTAAGAGTCGTTGCCACCGCGAGGAGCCAGGATGTGAGCAAAGGCATAATGCAGAAGCCTATCTTGGCTTTTCAACATACCACCCTTGAGAACCTTGTCAGGAAAAGCTAGACCAGGCTTCAGCAGGTCCTCAATTGCCTGAAGTTTGTTGAACTCTTCAAGAAAAGGGGTGTCACCATCTTCAACAAGGGTGCCAGTAAACTGCAACCCGAACAAGGTCAGCCAGTCCTGCGGTGTGATCACAATGTTTTGATCACAGACCTCAGAGAGAAGGTTCTGGTCATCAAACGCCAGATTACAAAAAAACATCTTCACCAGAGCTGGATAGAGAGTGGTCCGGTGAGAGCAAAGCTGAAGAACTCCCTGATTTTACAGCAAGGTCAGAAAGTCGAAGCCTCGGTGTTGCTAGAAGAAAGAGAGGTTAAGGTATTTGGGTTGGACCAAGTTACGCTCCCAGAAGTGCGTGATGAAGCGAGCACGATGCTCTTCGTTGGAGGAGAGCCTTCTCAGAACAAGAAGATTGTTGCATTGAGTAGTCTTCATGCGTAGGCGCTTGCTAGAGGAGGAGGCCATGGTGGAAGAAGGTGAGAGAGAGTGAAAACGTAGGGGTAAAAAAGTTTGAGATGGCAGGAGCTATGGAGACGTGAAGAGCATAAAAGAAAACAGAGAGTGAAAACGTTTGGGCGCGCAGGGGTTATTTAAAGAAAGCCCCGTGTTTATTTGAATAAACAGAGGTTTATTCGAATAAACCTTGCTGGGAAACTGAAAGGACAGACGCGCAGGAAATTGAAAGGTGTTGAAAAGGTGGTTCTGCTAGGGTTTATTCGAATAGGAAGGGATTCTATTCGAATAGATCATCTGGTAAAGCCAAGCGTTTTGGCCAACTGACATGGTTTATTCGAATAACTGTAGGAGTTATTCGAATAGACTGAGGGCTATCAGTCAAGACTGATAAAACGAGGTTCTGGCTATTCGAATAGCCTGAGGTCTTATTCGAATAAGCAGAGAGCAGATATTAAAACTGATAAACGAAGGCTTCTGGTTATTTGAATAAGGAGGGATTTTATTCGAATAGACAGAGATAAAAAACAAACAGTTTGTAACATAGGAGCCAGTTTATTCGAATAAACTATGTTTTATTCGAATAAAGCTGATATTCAACACAAGCAGTAAGGAAGTTTATTCGAATAAAAGCTTGCTTATTCAAATAAACCTAACAAGGAAACACAGAAAAGCATATGTTCATGAAATTCAAAGCATATATTCATGTGATAATATTCAGCAATAAAACATGCAATTAGATATTGGATTGATCAATTATGCCCAATTCTCCTCGAATATAAAAGAATGCTTCTTTTGCTAAGGGTTTGGTGAAGATATCTGCAAGTTGCTTAGATGTTTCAACAAACTCAAGAATACAATCCCCTTTTTGTACATGATCTCTGATAAAGTGGTGTCTTATCTCTATATGCTTTGTTCTGGAATGCAGAATGAGATTCTTAGAGATATTTATTGCACTAGTATTATCACATCTTATCGGGATGTGATTAAGCTGAAAACCGTAGTCTAAAAGTTATTGCTTCATCCATAGGATTTGAGCACAACAACTTCCGGCTGCAACATATTCAGCCTCAGCGGTAGACAAGGCCACACTATTTTGTTTCTTGCTATGCCAAGAAACTAAATAACTACCAAGCAAGTGGCATGTCCCACTAGTACTTTTTCTGTCCAATTTGCACCCAACAAAATCAGAGTCAGAATAGCCTATTAGGCTACAAGAGGCACCCTTAGGGTATCACAAGCCTATTTGTGAAGTGCCTACTAGGTATTTCATTATTCGTTTAACAGCACTTAAATAAGATTCCTTAGGGTTTGCCTGATATCTAGCACACTTGCATACACTAAATATAACATCTGGCCTACTAGCAGTAAGATAAAGGAGAGATCCAATCATACCTCTATATTTCGTTATTTCTACTGATTTACCTCTTTCATCTTTGTCCAAGTAGCAAGAAGTGCCCATCGGAGTGGCCATGTGTTTAGCGTTTTCCATTTTGAATCTCTTGAGCAATTCCTTGCAGTATTTGGTTTGACTTATGAATGTCCCTTCGTTCGTTTGTTTGATTTGAAGTCCGAGAAAGAAATTCAACTCTCCCATCATTTATATTTCAAATTCGTTCTGCATTATCTTAGCAAATTCTTTGCAAAGGGATTCATTAGTAGCACCAAAGATAATATCATGCTTTTTATTTTTAATAAAAAGGGTAGTATCAACTTTTCCTCTTGAAAAATCATTTTCTAAAAGGAACTTACTCAACCTTTCATACCAAGCTCTAGGAGCTTGCTTTAAACCGTATAAAGCCTTTTTAAGTTTAAAAACATGGTTGGGTAGTTCATGATTTTCAAAACCTGGAGGTTGTTCAACAAAAACCTCCTCTTGAATAAAGCCATTTAGAAAAGCACTTCTAACATCCATTTGATATAATTTGAAATCCATGATGCAAGCATAAGCAAGTAACATTCTAATAGCTTCTAATCTAGCAACAGGAGCATAAGTTTCTTCATAATCTATTCCTTCTTCTTGATTATACCCTTTAGCAACCAATCTAGCTTTATTTCTAGTTATTAACCCATTTTCATCAAGTTTGTTTCTAAAAACCCATTTAGTTCCAATTATAGGGTGATTATTAGGTCTAGTAACTAATTCTCAAACTTGATTTCTTTCAAACTGATTTAATTCCTCATGCATAGCTAAGATCCAATGTTCATCATCAAAAGCTTCAATTAAATCCTTAGGTTCAATTTGAGAAACAAACACTAAGTGATTACAAGTATTTCTAAGAGAGTTACGAGTACTTACGCCTTTAGATACATCACCAGTAATCTGATCAAGGGAATGATATTTTGAAGTTTGCCATTCTTTGAGAAGTTCCAAAGCTTGTGAATCTTCTTGTCTTTGTTTATCCTCTTGCTCCTTGATTTCTTTTTCTTTACTATCCAAATGCGTTTCTGCCAAGATCTCTGCAACATCATCAATAACAAGATCCTTTCTCGATCCATTTGGGTCAATTTCATCAAATGCAACATGTATAAATTCTTCAATAGTCATAATTCTCTTATTATATATACGAAAAGCTTTACTATGATTTGAATAACCAAGAAATATACCTTCATCAAACTTAGCATCAAACTTGCCTAAGTTATCTTTTTCATTATTTAAAACAAAATATTTGTGTCCAAAAACATGAAAATGTGAGACATTCGGCTTTCTTCCCTTATACAACTCATATGAGGTTTTCTTTAAAATAGGTCTTATAAGGGCCCTGTTCATTACATAACAAGCTATACTTACAGCATCCGCCCAAAAGTATTTAGGAAGAGTAGCCTCATTAAGCATAGTTCTTGCCATTTCTTCTAAAGAACGGTTTTTCCTTTCTACAACTCCGTTTTGTTACGGAGTTCTAGGGGCAGAGAAATTATGATTAATACCATGTTCATCACAGTAATTTTCAAAAATATTGTTTTCAAATTCGCCACCATGATCACTTCTTATAGAAGAGATTTGAAAACCTTTTTCATTTTGAATAACTTTGGCAAGTCTTTTAAAAGCTAGAAATGCATCATTTTTATTTACAAGAAATAAAGTCCATGTAAACCTAGAAAAATCATCCACAATCACTAAGGCATAGTAATTCCCACCAAAGCTCATAGTTCTAGAAGGTCCAAACAGATCCATGTGCAAAAGTTGTAAAGGTCTAGTAGTTGAAACTATATTTTTTGCTTTAAAAGAGACCTTTATTTGTTTACCCTTTTGACATGCATCACATAACTTATCTTTTATAAAATTAAGCTTGGGTAGTCCAATTACTAGCTTTTTAGAGACCAACATCTTTAAGTGATCCATGTGAATGTGTGCAATTCTCCTATGCCATAACCATGAATCATTATTCTTACTTAAAAGGCATTTCGTATCATTTGAAGATATATCATCAAGACTAATCATATAGATGTTGTTTACTCTATGACCAATGAATTTAACATGCTTGTCATTTTTATCTTTAATTATGCAACAATTTGAATCAAATATTACCCTATTTCTTTTATTACATAACTGACTAATACTAAGCAAGTTATGTTTCAAACCTTCAATAAGCAGCACATTTTCAATAGAGGAGTTAGGGTTCTTACCGACTTTGCTGATTCCAAGGATTTTTCCTTTGTTGTTATCACCATAAGTGACGTGTCTATGATTCTTGGGAATAAGCAAGGTGAATTTTGAGTCATCCCCGGTCATGTGCTTGGAGCAGCCGCTGTCGAGATACCAATTTGAACTCCTAGCTTTCAAGCACACCTACAACACATGTTTAGTTTTTAACCTTTGGTACCCAAACTTTCTTGGGTCCTTGTGTGTCAGTATTGGGTATAGTACCTTTGGGAACCCAAACCATTTTTGTTCCAATTTTTGTATTTATGTTTTTCCTTACATTACATGTTAAAGCACTATGTCCTTTCCTTCCACAATAAAAAAATTTAATAAAAGGACTACTTGAAACACTAGAATGCACAAAGAAATTTTTATAGAGTTTTTGTTGATTTTTCGGGTTATAACCTATCCTGACTTTTTGAAAAACCACTCTTTATCTTCCTAATAAAATATTTAAGTTATCCCTTCCAAAGGTGAATTTAGAAAGAGTGTTCTTTAAGTCTTCAATTTCTTTTTCAAGCATATGACATGAAGAACAAGATGAAGATGTAGAAGCATGTGAAGAATGATTTGTGCATGCATCAATGATTCCCAAAGTTTCATTTTCAATTTTTAATTCTTCTATTTCTTTATTTAAAACGAGAATTTGATTTTCTAAAGAAGAGATTGTTTTCTTAGAAGAAGAAATAATTTTTGTGAGTTTTAAAGATTCTTCATGTAGTTCTTCAAAAGCATCTTGTAACTCATCGTAAGAAGGCAATAAAGTAGTATTAGAACTTACCTCATTTTCACTTTCTTCTTCATCTCCTTTTGCCATCAGACATAGTTGAGCTTCTTCGCTATCTGAGCTGTCAGTTGAATCCATGTCGTTCTCATCCCATGCTATATAGGTTTTTCTTTCTTTTCTTTCCTTGAAGGGCTTCTTTTCAAATTTCTCCTTCTTCTTTTGGTAAACTAGGCACTCCATTTTTATGTGACCAGGTTTGCCATATTCATAGCAAGTTGGAGTCGATGAAGCTCCTTCGCCTTTGTAATGAGTCTTCTTCAGAGGGAAGGGAGGTCTTCTTTGCGTTCTCTTTTTCCTGAGAAATTTACCAAACTTTTTAAACAACAAACTAAGATTTTCTTCACTTACCTCGATGTTCTCTGAGCTTTCTTCATTTTCTTCATCGTCATTGTCGAATGTTGAGGAAGTGGCTTTGAGCGCTATCCCCTTTTTCTTTTTATCGTTTTCTTCGCTTTAACTTAGTCTGCTCAGTTCTAATTCGTGCTCATGAAGCTTTCCAAAGAGGGTAGCTAAAGTCATTGTCGACAAATCCCTAGATTCTGATATGGTTGTTACTTTGGGTTGCCAAATCCTGCTAAGACATCTCAAAACCTTGTTAATCAAATCTTCGTTAGAAAAACTTTTGCCTAAAGATGCAAGATAATTAACTATGTGGGTGAACCTCTTTTGCATTTCCTGAATGCTTTCTCCTTAGTTCATTCTGAATAATTCATATTCACGAGTTAGAGAATTGATTCTCGACCTCTTAACTTCACTAGTACCCTCATGGGTAACTTGCAAAGTGTCCCACATTTCTTTAGCAGTTTAAAATTCTAAAAGACTCATCATATCCCAAAGCAGTAGTAATAATATTTTTGGCTTTTAAATTATATTAAACTTTTCTTTTGTCTTCATCAGACCATTTATTCGTAGTGTTTCAGTCCTTACGCCATCGACCTCATGTGTGGGTATAAAAGCGCCGTTTTCGACAGCATCCCATACATCTAGATCAATAGCTTCGATGAAGATTTTCATTCTTTCCTTCCAATATGCATAACCATCCCCATTGAAAAAGGGTGGTCAGTTTATGGAAGATCCTTCTGAAAAACCATTTGAAGAAGCCATATTCTCTTGAAGCTGGTAAGCTCTTTATACAAGAGTCTAACTCTGATACCACTTGTTACCAAGTGGCTTCCAGTACGCAAGAGGGAGGTGAATTGAGTTTAAAACTTTTTTGAAAAATCTCTTTTTATCAAAAACTAATATTACAAACTTAATAAATA
This sequence comes from Ormosia semicastrata, assembly GCA_029884595.1. Taxonomy (NCBI): domain Eukaryota; kingdom Viridiplantae; phylum Streptophyta; class Magnoliopsida; order Fabales; family Fabaceae; genus Ormosia; species Ormosia semicastrata. The sequence continues at coordinate 33,446,245 of JAQQTO010000048.1, read as the reverse complement.
AATGCACAGAAGGAACGAGAAGAAGAAAAAAATAATAATAAAGAGCAGCGAAAAATAAATATACAGTAAATTAAAATTGCATAAAATAAAGAGATTAAGAAGAAAGAAACAGGCACAATATTTATCCTGGTTCGACCACTAACCCACTTGTGGTCTACGTCCAGTCCTCGAAAGCCAATATTTTTCACTAAGTATACAAGTTTCAATAGGTGCTTGCTACCGTTACACAAAAAAGTATTTTTCACACATAGGGAAACTCTACCCTTGTGCTAAAGCCTCAGCCTGCAGGGATATCTCACCCTTTATACAAACCTTGAAGGATACCTCACCCTCAATACAGAATGTCAGAAGTAGATGAAGAGAAACTCTCACTCAGAGTAAGTAATACAAATTGAAGTGCTAATGGAGCTCTCACAGAAATATCTCAAAGTTTTTAATCAAAAAGAGCATACAAAATAATTTTCACAGATTAGAGCAAGCAGAAAATAATTTAGAGTTATGGGCAAAAAACTTCGTGACCCAAGGTTCCTATTTATAGGGAAAAGCACGGAGATAGCCATTTGGGTATATTTAAGAGCATTTAAAATCAATTTAACTGAATTAAAACGTTTGAAAGTTTCCATATCAGACTTCGTGTTCAAACGTGTTTATTCGAATAACTTAACAGGTTATTCGAATAACACTGTTCCTGAAACTAACTTAAAAGGCCATCTGATATGGGTTATTCGAATAACCAATGTGTTATTCGAATAACTCTGTTAAAACCAGAGTTCTAAAACGAATAGGTTATTCGAATAGCATTTGAGTTATTCGAATAACTCACTTAAAAACATAGTTCTGGAAAACTCATTTATTCGAATAACAGGATAGTTATTCGAATAGCAACTTTATAAAGCAGACCATCGTGAAGGTGTTTATTCGAATAGACTATGCTCTATTCGAATAAATCAAAGTAAAAAACTGTTTTCAAAAAGGTATTTCAAAGACACTGAGTTTGTTTCAAAACAGTTTTTATCTTTTATTTAAAAAACAAAGAGATATCAAAGTGAGCTCCGTACAACAGATCCTAAGTCCTAATGCTAATCATATATAAACTTGGACTTGGTCTATTTATCATCTTCATTTATTCCTCATGTTTGTTATCATCAAAACAAGTCTTTAAAGGTATACATCCAAACACACCTCTAAATTTACTTTAGAACAGAGACAGAAAAATTCCATCTCTGAAACGTTAAAATTCTGTCTTTAATTATTTAGAGACAGAAATAGATCCATCGGTAAAAGTGTTGTCACTAATTGTTAGAGATGGAAAAGTTATTTCAGTCTCTAACTAGAGATGAGTTTTTGCCATTTCTAAATTTTAAAGTTCCATCATTATTTAGTTACCAAGATTTGTCTCTAATTCTTTAATTAGAAACGAAAAAGTTTCATCTCCATTTCTATATCTAAATCACAAACATATTTTTCATCTCTAAATCTGTCTCTAATACAACAACAATAACAACAACCAAGCCTTTTCCCACTAGGTAGGGTCGGCTACATAGATCAAATGACGCCATTGTGCTCTATCGTAAATCAAGTCTTCAAAAATGTCATTCAAATATAAATCATTTTTAATTGTTTCACCTATAGTCTTTCTTAGTCTTCCTATACCTCTAGCTATTGGGCTATCCTCCACCTGATCTACTCTCCTTACAGGGGCTTCTAAGGGTCTTCTCCTTAGATGTCCAAACCACCGATAGCGAGATTCTCCTATCTTTTCCACAATAGGTGCTACCCCTATTTTCTCTCTAATGAATTCATTCGTAATCCTATCTTGTCTTGTATGGCCACACATCCATCGCAACATCCTCATCTCCATGACACTAATCTTATGCTCTTGCTGGCTTTTTACCACCCAACATTCAGTACCATACAACATCATGGGCCTTATAGTTGTGCGATAAAATTTACCCTTAAACTTGAGAGACACTTTTCTATCACAAATAACTCCTGAAGCATTCCTCCATTTCACCCATCCAGTTTGAATCCTATGGTTTGCATCTCCCTCTATCTCTCTGTTATTTTGTATGATAAATCCAAGATACCTAAGCTGTGTAACTTATGGTATGGTATGGTCTCCAATTTTCACTGCTAAGCTAGCATTAGCACGCTTCTTACTGAACTTACATTCCATATACTCTGTCTTACTCCCACTTACATGGAAGCCATATTCTTCTAAAGTTCGTCTCTATAGTTCTAGCTTCTCATTTGTTTCCTCTCTTGACTCTCCAACTAAGACTATATCATCTGCAAAAGAATATGCATTGTGGCTCTGGCTCTTGGATATGCGCAGTAAGCACATCCAAGACCAAGGTAAAAAGATATAAACTCAAAGTTGACCATTGGTGTAGTCCTATAGCTATAGGAAAATTTTTTGTGACCCTACCTTGTGTTCTCATACTAGTTTTAGCCCCATCATACATATCTTGGATTGCTCAAATATAAGTGATACAATTCCTTTCTTCTCCAAAGCCTTTCACAAGACCTCGCTCAGTACCCTATCGTAGGCTTTTTTCAGATCAATGAAAACCATGTGTAGGTTTTTTTGCTTCCTTTGATACCTCTGCATCAATCTTTGTAGAAAATAGATTGCTTCCATGGTTAACCTCCCAAGCATAAAACCAAATTGATTCTCTGAAATATGAGTCTCTTGTTTTAATCTCCATTCAATTACTCTTTACCATAACTTCATGGTATGACTTATGAGTTTAATCCCTCTATAATTTGCATATTTTTGTATATCTTCTTTTGTAACGCCCTAAATTTTTCTTTTGTATGGGTTGTCTATGATTTCCATGATGTTATGACTTTTTGAAAATTTTTGTGAATTATTTGACTTATGTGAATTATTTTAATAATATTTTAAAAAAATTTGGGACTATTAAACTGGGGTCGGGGGATCTTACTAAACCCAAAATCTGAGACAGTTTTTGAAGTTTTCATTGTTTGAGATTTTATCTGACAAATAAAATTTAGGTACGCTCTATTATCCATTAGACAATAGATACTGGCTTTATTAATTGTGATTTTTGCCCATTGGATAATAGCTTGTAGTAAAGATCTAGCAGATTATTTCTATCTAGTCACCTTTATGATATCATCCATGTGACATCACCCATATGACATCATTTTTTGATTTTTTAGACCAAGGGAGGAAGCTTCCTAAGGAAGCTTTGTGAGGCTTATTGGAGAAGCCTTGGACACCTTCCCAAGGAGAGGTGCACAGCCAAGGAAGCCCATGGAGGCTTCTAGAGTAAACTTCACTAAACTCATTTCATCACTTTCTATTCATCTCTCATCAAACAAAAACTACACACTTTCTCTCTCATTTTCTCTCCTCAAGGCTCACGGCCACACCCTCTAATCCACACTTTCATCTTCTTTCCTTTTCAACCATCCACATCCCTTGAATCTAAATCTCCTTCTAAGACACTTTAGGGTGGAGATCTTGACTTTGTTCATCCTTTTCAAGTATTCTTTCAAGTTAGGGCTTGAAAGCTACTAAGGTAAAATTCCTCCATCTTTATTTTCCTTTCTTTGCTTCTTTCTTTCCTTCTTTCTAAATCCATGATTTTGATCAATGGTCAATTTATTCCAAGCCTTTGATGTTGATCTTTTGGTATATATTTTTGTTTTCAAGAAGCTCTTGGAAAAGGAAGTTTTTTTCAAGAAGATATTCAAGAGGTGTTTGGACATCCTCTAAGGTAAGAGGGAGATTACTCTCATAAACCTTTCATGGTGGTGAAGGACATTTTGTTGTATTGAAAGTGAAGGATCCATGTGTGGGTTGTTCACTTGATTGCCTTATATGATTTATGGCATTGATATTGTGCATGATCTTGATAGAATGGAAAGCTTTGACGATTGATATATATGATATATATATATATATATATATATATATATATATATATATATATATATATTGGATTGGAATCTTATTGTGGATGATGAAAATTTTGAGACCCAAGACCCTTAGGGCTCACGGCCAAGAGACCTTAAATAAGGTATCCAAGATATAATCTTGTGTTGATTTAGAACTTAGAGGCTTTGGTGAAAAAGGAATTGGAATAGGGATTTACTATGATGAAAGAGTGAAGAAACAATGTTAGTCATTTAATAAAGAGGGATTTCAGCCTTGAGAGGAAAAAAAAAAAAAAGCTTGAGAGAGAAATAATGAAAACTTAAGGTACTTTAATGCTTAGGGAAAAAGGAAAAGAATTGGTTAGGTTAAGATAGGGTGGTTTCTCTTTTTTGGTTTTTCGTGAAAGGTATAAGAAAGTATTACTAGAGGAATTTAGCTAGAAGAGTTTGGTGATTAGAGTTAATTTCTACATTTACCCTTGAAAGTGTCAAAGTAAAGCCTAAAAGTGACATAATAGCTCTATATGTCAAAGAGGTTTGTGAGAATGTTCCATGAAATTTGAAAATGATGATTCTTGAAGTTGTGTGATAGAAGCGCCTTGTGACTAAACGTAATAACATTGTGCTATCGGGTTGACATACTGGACCCTGGAATGTCAGTGATTGACTTAAGCCCTGTTGTGGCTCCTCTTGGTGGAACTTATACTGTTTATGAATATTGTTTCATCTTTGTCATGCGATCATGCATTGTGAAAGTTGGAAGGACTTGTTGTCAAGGCCTGTATGCCTGGGAGATGATTACACCTTTGTGCGGGTGTGAATTGCGTAGTGTAGTTTACTTGTTGAACTTGGAGGTGTTGGGGCGTGGGTATCCCACATGTGGCCAGTTGGTAGCTTCACTGGGCCCTGGTGACTGTGCAACGCACCGATCATCTCGACCAGGCACTATCCTATTCCCGATCCGGTTGAGAGTGTCTTGTATAGCCATGTTGTGCAGACTGATTATATTGAGAAGCACATGATTTGAGGCTAACGATATACAGATACTGACTCCCTGATCATTCTCTCCGATGTTGGTTTGAACTCCATGGAGTAGATGTCAGTCCATTGTGCATTCACATAGACATTGAGCATTTTATTGTGATACATGTATATTGTGGAATTATTTTCTGTTATACTACGAAATTGTCTATGATATATTATTGCAATATCTGTTGAGAAATTTTATGACTATAATTATTATTTCAGTACTTTGTGATTTTATTGATATTGCTGTCTCTTGCTACCATACTAGTAATGATGTAGAGAATCTTACTTCTTTGTATTGTTATTCTTTCTGTTTTCTGTTTTATGTGTTCCTGTTGATAAAGAATAAGAGTAGAAGAAGAAGATTTACAATTTTTTGTTGTTTTGCTTTTGGATGGCTGCTAGTAGGGATTCTATTGGTTTTGTTAGAGTTTAATTCCATGGAGGTGCAGACGCATGGCGTATCGATTGGGGCATTGATCATATTAGTTATGTAGGAGATGTGACTTTGTCTATTCGTAGGACCCGTGATGGGGTTCTTTTCTTTTCTCTTAGTGTTTTTGTGCATCTAGAGTTCTTTATGCTTATTAAGGAGTTATGGGGTGATTTATATTACACCTCGAGGGAGGACCCGGACCCTATGGTGTCATCTGCTAGGACACCCATCCGCGAACTTTTGCCCTGGCTGAGGGATCTGACTGTGGAAGAGTCTGAGGAGGAGGATCTAACGGAGAGTCCAATGGGAGACCCTACTCCCTAGGCATTTAGACTTGGACTAGTCATGTCTTGTTAAACAGTTGCTTATGTCTTTCGTGTACAAACTTTGTAAATTTTGGGTGGGCTGTGATCCATGCCACTGATGTATATATTCTCTTTGGTGTGTAATACTTAGTAAGCTATATCTTATGTTGTTTATGTTTCGTTTAAGTTTATGCTTTTGAAAAAAAAATTGTAACCCATATTTTGCAAGATTAAACCTTTTTTCGCGTTTTGTTAAGTTTTGATATTTTGATGTATAAATGTGACGTCCTAAGGAAGGTGTTGCAATTACTTGGTATCAAAGCCCAAGTTTGAGTCTTTTGGGGTTTGTGGTTAGGTCTATCTTGCTTGTATTGTGTGATTCTCTGTGTTTGGTTTCTAAAAGGAAACAAGATTGTTTGGAATGACTTCACCTGACTTTCTTTGTGTATTGCTTAGTTTGATTTCGAAGGAACGTCATGGCTCGAGGTGGAGCAGTATGTGTGAACTTTGAACGAGACAGTAAAAGTATAGCCGCGGTAGCTGAGGTGATGCAAAGGATGGTGGAGGCTATGATGTAATAGAATCAAAGAGCTACCCAACAACAAGAAGCTACAACTGAAACTCAGAATCTATCGGAGTTTCGCTGTAATAATCCATCACAATTCAAAGGAGAGTTTGATTCGGAGAAAGCAAGCCTTTGGATCAAAGAGCTGGAGAAGATATTCAAAGGAATGAGATGTACTAGTGCTCAGAAGGTAACCTATACTACCTTCATGCTTGTCGAAGATGCTGAAGACTAGTGGGCAGGAGCCCATCGATTGATGGAAGTTGAGGGAACAGTGATCACCAGGGAAGTCTTCAAGAACAAATTCCTGGAGAAGTACTTTCCAGCCAGTGTGAGGCACGTGAAGGAAATAGAATTTCTAGACCTAAAATAAGGAAGCATGTCAGTCAATGAGCATGCTGCCAAGTTTGAAAGCTTGTCAAAGTTCTCAAGGTATTTTCAGCTATAACCCGATGAAGAGTGGAAATGCCGCAAGTTCGAAGAAGGTTTGAGGCATGACTTGAAAAGAGCAGCGTTACCCTTGGGAATTGACCAGTTCCTAACCCTTTTGGACAAGTGTCGTAGGCTTGAGGAATTGGATTAGTTACATGAAACAAGGAACCGTAACTTTGGACCCTCTCGATTCCAAATGGGGAGGAATAGCGGTGGCAATCTTTTTCAGCAAAAGCCATATTTGAGGTCACCGGGGAATCAAGCTTAGTAACCATCACGTGGAGACGGTCCTAGTAGCTATAATTTTGGTCAGAACGTGGCATCGTCACCAAGATACCTCAAGTATGGAAAGGACCACTTGACGAGGGAATGCACAATTAAGGGAATCCTCTATTTCAAATATGAGAAGCCCAGACACATTGCAAAAGATTGCAACCAACCTAAGGCAGAGCCCACTGTTAACAACGTACGTGTCGCAAGACCTCACGCGGGAGGAAAGGTTTACATTATAAGTGGAGTGGAGGCCTGCTAATCTGAAGATCTGATTAAGGGAGATTGTGCCATAGGAAGTAATCTTTTAACTATACTGTATGACTCAAGGGCGACCCATTCTTTTATTGCCTATGATTGTGTGCATTGATTAGGTTTATCTATATCTTCCTTACCTTTTGATTTGAATGTTTCTACTCCCATTGCTAGACCTGTTGTTACTAATCAAGTTTGTTTAAACTGTCTTATTTCTGTGGAAGGTCGAATCTTTTCGGTTGATTTGATTTGTTTACCTCTTTCTCAAATGGACATTATTCTAGGAATGGATTGATTATCTTCTAACCATGTCCTTCTTGAATGTTTCAATAAAACCTTAGTATTTCCTGACTCTGAGATTTTAGGATTTGTAACTGCTAACCAAGTCAAAATTTTCTTGAGGGAAGGAGCTCAAAGATATATGCTTTTGTCTTCCTTGGAAGTTAAGAGTGAGACCGATGTGAATGCTATTTTTATGGTCAATGAGTTTCCTGAAATCTTTTCTGATGATATACCTGGTTTCCTACTGGAAAGAGAGGTAGAATTTTCTATCGATCTTGTGCTAGGATCTGGTCCTATATCCATGGCACCATATCGGATGTCACCATCAGAGTTAGCCAAGCTCAAGAAGCAGTTGGAGGAATTGTTAGAGAAGAAGTTTGTGAGACCTAGTGTTTCACTGTGGGGAGCTCCAGTGTTATTGGTTAAGAAGAATGATGAAACTTCTCGGTTATGTGTAGATTATCATCAACTAAACAAGATTACGATCAAGAACAAGTACCCACTTCCGAGGATAGACGATTTGATGGACCAGTTGAAGGGAGATGCTATTTTCTCCAAGATTGATCTACGTCCTGGCTATCATCAAATTTGTGTGAAAGTAGAGGATGTACTTAAGACGGCTTTTCGAACGCGTTATGGGCTTTATGAGTACCTTGTGATGCCATTTGGAGTAACAAATGCTCCTGCTATATTCATGGATTACATGAATTGGATCTTTCGTCCTTATCTGGATAGATTTGTTGTTATCTTTATTAATGACATTTTTGGTCTATTCACAAAGCCAAGAGGAAGATGCGAACATCTTAGTATGGTTCTTCAAATTCTGAAGGAGAAGAAGTTATATGCTAAGCTATCTAAATACGAGTTCTGGTTGGAGGAGGTTCAGTTTCTGGGTCATGTGATTTCAAAAGGAGGAATTGTAGTGGATCCCTCAAAAGTGGAGGCCGTTCTTCAGTAGGAAAGACCAAAGATAGTAACAGAAATCTGTAGGGTTTAGCTGGCTATTATCAAAGATTTATCGAAGGATTCTCCAATATAGCAGGACCTCTCACTCAGCTTATAAGAAAGAATTAAGCTTTCATATAGACTGATGCATACGAAGAAAGTTTTCAAGAGTTGAAGAGACGGTTGCCTACTTCGCCAGTATTGATCCTACCTGATCCCAACGAACCTTTTGAAGTGTATTGTGATGCTTCATATCAGGGTCTAGGATGTGTCCTTATTCAGAATGGAAGAGTGGTAGTGTATGCTTCAAGGCAATTGAAGGTACATAAGAAGAACTATCCTACACATGACTTGGAGTTAGCTGCTGTTGTGTTTGCATTGAAGATTTAGAGGCATTTTCTTTATGAAGTAACGCTTAACGTCTACAGTGACCACAAAAGTCTAAAATACCTGTTTGATCAGAAGGAACTGAATATAAGGCAAAGGCGATGGTTAAAGCTTCTGAAAGATTATGACTTCCAACTTCAGTATAATCCCGGGAAGACAAATATCGTAGCAGATGCTTTGAGTAGGAATATGCTTAATGTTTCTGCTATGATGCTCAAAGAACGTGAGTTAATAGAATAATTTAGGGATATGCGATTGTCTGTGGAGTTGGCACCAGGGAGAATGTGCTTAAGTATGATTATTATTTCGAGTGGATTGATGGATGAAATCCGAGAGAAGTGGAGAAGTGACCCATACTTACAAGATGAGAAGGAGCTGGTGAAGCGAGGCACTGTATCTGAATTCACAGAAAGACCAGATAGGATTCTAAGATTTAGAGATAGGGTCTGCGTATCGAGTGATCCCGAGTTGAGGAAGATGATTCTTGATGAAGCCCATAAAAGCAAGTTGAGCATGCACCCCAGAACTACTAAGATGTACTAGGATCTAAAATGTTTATATTGGTGGTAAGGAATGAAGAGGGATGTTGCCAAGTATGTGTCATCTTGTTTAGTTTTTCAAAAGGCCAAAATAGAACACCAAAAACCTTCTGGAATGCTGCAACCTTTGACAATTCCAGAATGGAAATGGGATAGCATTGTAATGAATTTTGTGAGTGGATTACTAAGGACTAGGAAGGGATATGATTCAATATGGGTAATTATTGATCAATTTACGAAGTCTACGCACTTCTTGCCAATTAATGTAAGTTATTCAATGGAGAAATTGGCTCAAGTGTATGTTGATGAGATCGTTAGACTACATGGTGTGCCCTTGAGCATTGTCTCTAATAGAGACCCAAGGTTTATATCGAGAATTTGGTAGAGTTTGCAAAGAGTAATAGGAATAAAGCTTCATCTATGTTCTGCGTATCACTCGCAAACAGATGGTCAGTCCGAGAGAATAATCAAGTCATTGGAAGATCTGTTAAGGGCTTGTGTCTTGGAACATACTGGGAGTTGGGATGAATTCTTACTTTTGATAGAGTTCAAATATAATAATAATTTCCACGCAAGCATCAGGATGGCACCTTATGAGGCGTTGTATGGACGACGGTGTAGAACACCCTTGTGTTAGTACCAGGATGGCAAAAATTTCGCGGTAGGGCTTGAACTTGTACAACAAACAACTGAGAAAGTTAAGATGATTCAAGAAAGAATGGGAGAAATTTAAAGCCAACAGAAAAGCTATGCTGACAAGAGATGACTACCTCTTGAATTTGAGGAAGGTGAGCATATGTTTTTGAGAGTTACAACTATGACTGGTGTTGGAAGAGTCATTAAATCTAAAAAACTCACTCCAAAATTCATCGAATCATATCAAATTCTTTGTTGTATAGGTCCGATAGCCTACCAAATAGCCTTACCACATTTTTTTTCCAATCTTCAAAATGTCTTCTATGTGTCGCAATTGCGAAAGTATATACCTGATCTAGCCCATGTCAAAGAACCAGATACAGTACAACTAAAAGAGAATTTGACCTATGAAACACTTCCTATCAAGATTGAGGATAGGAGAGTCAAGCAACTCAAAGGCAAGGAAATTGCATTAGTAAAAGTGATCTGGAACAATGTGACTGGAGATGCAACATGAGAGCTAGAAGATAAAATGAAATAACAATATCCGCATTTGTTCTAAGGTATGATGAATTTCGGGGACAAAATTCTTTTTAAAAGGGGAGAGTTGTAACGCCTCCAAATTTTTCTCTTGTATAGGTTGTGTAACATCCCGAAAATTCTTTATTTCACTATAAATGATCATTTTATAATATTAATGATTTTTAGGAATTTTTGTGGATTTTTCTGGAAATGATGAATATTTTAATATATTTTTCATTTTACGTGCACACTGAGCGGAGCCGGGATAACGAAATGTTTTCCCTAAGGCTGGTAAATGTAACATCCCGAAAATTCTTTATTTCATTATAAACGATCATTTTATAATATTTATGATTTTTAGGAATTTTTGTGGATTTTTCTGAAAATGATGAATATTTTAATATATTCTTCGTTTTGCATGTACACTGAAGTGAGCTGGGAAACTAGAATATTTTCCCTGAGGCTGGTAAACTTTGAACTGTCAATGTGTCAACAAGGGATCTTACTAAACCCGAGGTTGGGCACAGTTTACGAAGTTTACATTTTTTGAGGTTTTATCTGTTAAATAAAATTTCAGTATCATAAAATAATCTGATGAATAATAAAATATTATTTTCATCAATTATAAATTTTATTCACTGAGAAAATAATTCCACAGTGTAATTAATCATCTGTCAGATGTATTTAATTTGGAGACAAGCTTACTATGTACTTTATCGAGGAGCGCGCGAAGCTTCTCAAGGAAGCTTCCTCCAACCATTATTTTATCATTTCTCTCTCCTCCCAAATTTGTGCTGCACGTTTGAAATTAAGGGGGTCTAATTCATTTTTCATTCTCACATTTTCCTCCTCCTGTACGCAGCACTCACTATTCACTCATCTTTCTCTCTTTTCATTTTACTCCACAGCAGCACACCATCCACCCACATTTGTATTTTTATCTTCCAAAACGTCACACTCCTAGCACCATTTCGTGTTTGGAGAACCACCATCATTGAGGAAATCATCTTCAAAGTTCTACATTTTCTTCATCTTCATTTTTCTCCACTATTGAAGCTTAAAGGTTGGAACTTTAAGGTAAAGCTTTTAGCTTTTTCCTCTTCTCCTCTCATTTTCGTAACCCACAGTCATTTTGATGACCATGGGTATCCATTTCAATACTTGATTCTGATTTTGGTAAGTTTGAATGCTCAAGGATCTCCTGGAAGTTGAAAACGTAACTTCTGACCAAAAGGAGCAACCTTTCTTTGTGCTTCTCCCAGGTAAGAGGAAGACACTCCTCCTCAAGCTCTTTTAGCATTTAGGGACGTTGTTTGTGATTGGCACTGTGATCCATCTCTGTTTGAATGCTGCTGGTGATGTATTTGTATATGCTATTTGATTGTTGTGTGATTTGATATATATGTCTGGAACGTATAATCTAAAAGGAACGCTGTCGGGCTGGCTCTCGGATGGCCACGCCTTGAGACTAGAATCTTGGGATTATTGGCGAGAAGTGGTAATGACTTGATTTCTGATCATTAAGTGAAATGTCAAAACCTGTCGTGTAGGAACCCCTGGCCAAACCCGTCGAATGTGATGCCCGTCGAATTTGATTCCTGGTCATTTAGTGCAATGTCAAAACCTGTTGTGTAGGAACCCCTGGCCAAACACGTCGAATGTGATGCCCATCGAATTTGATTCCTGGTCATTTAGTGCAATGTCAAAACCTGTCGTGTCAGAAACCCTGGCCAAACCCGTCGAATATGATGCCCGTCGAATTTGATTCCTGGTCATTTGGTGTAATGTCAAAACCTGTCGAGTATGAACCCCTGGCCATGCCCGTCGAATATCCGTCGAGTATGAACTCCTGACCACTTAGTAGAGAAACTCCTCCAATGCAAAATTCGTCGAATTTGAATGACCACACCCGTCGAGTGAAATATTCGTCGAGTTAGAATGCCGATAACCATTGAGACATACCTGTCGAGTGGATCTTCTGTCCATTTATCAGAAGCTTCCCAAAGTTAATGTTCGTCGAGTTAGAATGCCAATAACCATTGAGACATACATGTCGAGTGGATCTTCTGTCTATTTATCAGAAGCTTCCCAAAGTTAATGTTCGTCGAGTTAGAATGCCAATAACCATTGAGACATACCTGTCGAGTGGATCTTCTGTTCATTTATCAGAAGCTTCCCAAAGTTAATATTCATCGAGTTAGAATGCCAATACCCATTGAGAGACATACCTGTCGAGTGGATCTTCTGTCCATTTATCAGAAGCTACCCAAAGTTAATATTCATCGAGTAGAACGTCAAGATCCGTCGAATTAGAGTTCTGACCACAGTGTTTTCGTCGGTTCGACACTTGGGAGATTTCTCCAACGTCGACACCCACATCCGTCGTCGAATTGTACTTTTGACCTTCCGGGAAAGAATTCGACAGTTCGCCTCTGTTCGACGCAGAACCCCCATCCGACGAAATTGGTTTTTATCCAATCTTGTTATAAAATGTTCTCCCATTTTTCATCCTTCTGCCATGTTAGTCTTCGTCGAATGGCAGCCTCAATTTTCCACTAAATGCATAGTATCCGTCGAATTCACAACCATGGTTTATCACCCCATACCTAGCAATGAAATCTGTGATGTTGTTGGTGATTCTGGCCATGTATCTTCCTAGATTCAAAACCCTTGGATTAATAAAAGTACATAATGTTACCAAGTGGCTTCCAGTACTCAAGAGGGGGGGTGAATTGAGTATAAAAACTTTTTCTCAAAACTCTTTTTAAAATAAAATACAAATATAAACTTGATAAATAAAAGCATAGAAGGAATAAGAAAAAGAGAATAAACAGTAAAGAGCAGCGTAAAATAAATGTGCAGTAAATTAAATTAAATTAAGGAAAAGAGAAGCAGGCACAGTATTTATCCTGGTTCGACCACTAACCCACTTGTGGTCTACGTCCAGTCCTCGAAAGTCGAGATTTTTCACTAAGTATACAAGCTTCAATAGGTGCTTGCTACCGTTACAAAATAGAGCACTTTTCACACACAGGACACTATACCCTTGTGCTAAAGTCTCAAATTTCATGAGGATACCTCACCCTTATACAAACCTTTGAGGATACCTCACCCTCGATACAAATAATTAGAAAATAGAGATGAAGAGAAACTCTCAAACAGAGTGTGTAATACAAGTTGAAGTGCTAATGGAGCTCTCACAAGTAATATCTCAAAGTTTTTAAGCAAGAAGAGCGTAGGGAAAAGTTTTCACAAAGACAGAGTAATCGAAAAACATTCAGAATAATGGGTAATGGAAAACGTGACCCAGTGCTTGCTATTTATAGAGAGAATTAGGTTAAGCGGCCGTTGGGTGTAATAAAAGACATTAAACGCCGATTGAAAACAAATTTAAATTCTATCTGTTTCCATTTTCGTAAACTGAAGGTTCGTGTTTATTCGAATAGGCAACAGCTTATTCGAATAAAGCTCAACGTGAAAAAGCTCATTTGAAAGGGTTATTCGAATAGCAACTTGGTTATTCGAATAACGTATTTAAAACGAAGTTCAGATAGAAACTTTTATTCGAATAACAGATGAGTTATCCGAATAATTCATTTAAAACGAAGTTTCTGAAAAGCTTAGTTATTCGAATAAATGAATGTTTATTCAAATAGCCACTTTGAAAACAGGTTTCTCATGAAGACATTTATTCGAATAGGCAATGTTTTATTCGAATAATTCAAGTTAAAAAACTGTTTTGAAATGGATTTTCAAAGATGCTGAGTTCAAAAACAAGTTTTAACTTTTCTTTCAAAAGACAAAGAGATATTAAATGTGAGCTCCGTACAATAGATCCTAAGTCCTAAAACTAATCAAACATAAACTTGGACTTGGTCTATTACTCATCTTCATGTAATCTTCTCATTTGTTATCATCAAAACAAGTCTTCAATGGTAAGCATCCAAACACACATAAATCATAAATGATTGGATGATTAGAGATTAAGTAGGGATTCATAAACAGGGAAGAACTTGAGTATGGGTGAGCTTTTGAGGCACATAATGAATTTAATGGTTGACTTTTATCATGACTATGAAATGAAAATTGTGAATGTCCTTAAAATGTACTATTGGATTGTTGTATACCCGTGAATGGGATCAGATCTTATGATAAATGATATGACATGCATGTGAAGCATGATGGGCCTAGTTAGTCATGAGGAGTATGATTGTGTCATGCATTGAACAGAAAGAAAGAGATTGTTCGTTGGACTTGGTTAAGGCCGGTAGCCTAGGAGTTGAACTTACACCTTTGTGCGGGTGCGAATAGACAAGTGTAGGTTACTTGTTGACCTTGGGGGCGTCAGGGTGCGGGTACCTCACAATGGGCGGTGGTAGCCTCGTACGTGGGCGGAGCACCGATGCAAACACACCGACGATCCGGACCGAGACGCCGTTTGTCTATGTCGAGATCTGTGTAGAATGTCTTGTAAAATGCCATGTTGTACAAAATGATAAATTGAGAATTTTTAGCACTTGAGGGCATAGGCACCCAAGAATACGAGACATACCTCCTGATCGTTCCCTCCGACTGTTTTGTGTCTAGCTCCATGGAGTAGGATTTTGACTATTGAGGGCACATGTGCATAGTGAGTCCATGAATTATCTGGCATACATTGTTATTATAATTGGAACTATTGTACTTCGATATATCTATATGTATATGACCGCTGGAACTGTTTAGTTGATCATAATTGCTATGGAATGTTTATTACCATTATTGCTGTCATAAATGCTATGTGGGTGCTTTGCGCCATTTGGTTTCTCGATGCTATAATTGGTAATGATGGTAGGATGTCTTACCTCTTTCTTGTACTTTTCTTGCTCTATGTCAATTTTTGGTTAAAGACTGTAAGTGGGAACGAGGTTGGAAAAAATTTAGGGATTTTCTTGGTTTGACCCACTGTATCCGGTGATGTCGTCGCAAAGGGAGTTCTATTGGGTTTGTTCGAATTGTGTTCACTTGTGGTGTCAACGCGCGGCGAGTTGATTGGACCGACAAGACGTATTTAACATGCTGAGGATCTGACTTTGACCATGAAGAGGACTGCGATTAAAGACCTTATCCTGTATTTCTCACTACACCGGTGAGCCCGGAGTTGCCTCACGCATTCGGGATTCGATGGAGTGCCCAAATCCTTAGTTGTAGATAGGGTGTGGGTAGTTGATATTTTATTTTGCATTACCTATATAAAAATGTATTTTGGGTATGTGTATGTTTTAAGGTGATTATCCAGACTTAAAGGTTGTAAATTGAGTACATTCTATAATTCATATTTTAATTAGTTGTATATGTAATATTCATTCGTGGCTCCTATTTTCCTCATATGCGAAATAATTAATGTATTTGTAAAGTTTGTTATTTGACAATGTTAGCACGCCGAAATTTAGTGACTGTGATATAATGACGATTGTGCCGTGGTTATTAAATTGAGGGGTGTTGCAGTAAACCTTGAACTGTCAACGTGTCGATGGGGGATCTTACTAAACCCGAGGCCAGGCACAGTTTGCGAGGTTTATGTTTTTCAAGGTTTTATCTGTTAGATAAAATCGCTGTGTCATAAAATTACCTAATGAATAATAAAATATTATTTTCATCAATTGTAACTTTTATTCACTGAGAAACTAATTTTTAACAGTGCAATTAAATCATCTGTCAGATGTATTTAATTAAGGAGACAAGCTTACTATGCATTTCATCGAGAAGAGCGCGAAGCTTCTCAAGGAAGCTTCCTCCAACCACTCTCTCTCTCTCTCTCTCTCCTCCTTTTTGGTGGTGCACGTTTGACAAAAAGGGGCATATTTCATTCATTCTCTTATTTCCCTCCTCCCATACGTAGCCATTCGTCTTTCTTTTTCTCCATACAGCAGCAACCTTACCACCCACACCTCCATTTCATCTTCAAGCTTTCATATTCCTTGCACCCACTTTGTGCTTGGACGACCACCATCTTTGAAGCCATCTCCAGGAGCTCACCATTCTCTCCATCTTCATTCTCTTACATCTTTGAAGCTTAAAGGTTGGAGCTTTAAGTTAAAGCTCATGGCTTTTTCCTCCTCTCTTCTCATTTTCGTAAACCATGGCCATTTTGGTGACCATGAGTATTCATTTCAAAGTTTGGTCTTGATTTTGTACGGTTGAATGTTCTTGAGCTTTCAAGAAGCTGAAAATGAAATTTCTGACTAAAAAGGAGTAGCCTTTCTTTGTGCTTCTCCAAGGTAAGAGGAAGACACTCCTCCTCAACCTCCTGTAGCATTTAGGAACGTTGTCTGTGAATTATATTGACGGTCATCCCTGTTTGCATGCTGTTTTTAATATATTTGTGCTATTTGATTGTTTTTGTGGGTATTGATATGTCTGACTGATTTGGAATGTACAATATGGAAGTAAGTGACGTCCAGTGTGGTTTTCGGATGGCCACGGTTTTTGAGCCCAGAAACTTGGGGATCTTTAGTTGAAAAATTGTAACAATTTGATCTTCCTGACTGTTTAGTGTAACGTCAAAATCCATCGAGTCTGAACTTCTGACCACATCTATCGAATTTGATCTTCTGACTAGTTAGTAGAGGACCTTCTCCAGATCTGTCGAATTAGAGTTTTTGACCATGGTGTTTTCGTCGGTTCGACAGTTTTTGGCCTCCGTTCGACAGAACCTCCATTCGACAGGGATTGATTTATGGCCAATCTTGTTATATAATGTTCCCCCATCTTTTGCCTTTCTGCCATGTTATTTTTCGTTGAATGGCAGCCTCAATTTTTCACTAAATACATTGTCTCCGTCAAATTCGCAAGTATAGTTTATCACCCAACACCTAGCAATTAAATTAGTGGCTTTGCTGGTGATTCTAGCCGTGTATCTTCCTGGACTCAAGACTTTTGGGACAAATATAAGCATGTTAATCGTAAATAATTAGATAACTAGAAACTAATTAGGGATACATAAACAGGAAAAAATAAGGAACGTGAGCATGCCTTACAACTAGTGAGAATTTTAAGTACAAAAAGATCATGAGTATGGGTGAGGTTGTGAGGAACATAATGAACCTAATGGTTGACTTCTATCATGATTATGAATAGGATTGTGGTTATCCTTAAAATGTGCTATTGGCTTGATGTGGATCCGTGAATGGGATCAAACCTTGTTGTTAAATCATATGACATGCATTTAAAGCATGATTGACCTAGTTGTCATGAGGAGCATGATTGAGTCATGCATCGCACAAAAAATAATAGAATGTCTGTTGGACTTTGTTAAGGCCAAGTTGCCTAGGAGATGATCACACCTTGGTGCAGGTGCGAATAGACAAGTGGGGTCCTGTAGTTGGCCTTGAGGCGTCGGGGCACAGGCGTCTCCCAAAGGGCAGTGGTAGCTCCTCTGGACCGTGGGACAAACCGATGCAAATGCACCGACAATCTTGACTGGCCACAGTCCTATATCGAGATCTTATGAGAATGCCGCTGTATAAAGCCTTGACACGCAAAATGATTGATTATTTTCTAGAAAGCACTTATTTTATGGTTGACGAGATACTGGCATGTCTCCCTGATCATTCTCTCTGACTGTTTTGTGTCTAGCTCCATAGAGTAGGATCTTGATTATTGAGGGCACATGTGCATAGTGAGTCCATGAATTATCTGGCATACATTGTTATTATAATTAGAACTGTTGTACTTCTGATATATATATATATACATATGACTGCCTAGAACTGTTGGATTGATTATAACTGCTACTAAATGTTTATTACCATTATTGCTGTCATAAATGCTATGTGGGCGCTTTGCGCCGTTTAGTTTCTTGATGCTATATTTGGTAATGATGGTAGGATGTCTTACCTCTTCTCTATTTCTCCATTATTATTTGTCTATATATTGCGTCTCATCGAAGACAACAGCATGGAACCCAAAGCTCCTGACTTCCCCGGCTTCTGGCCTTACCTCGACTAAGTAACTACTGTAGGATATGGAGCCACGCACGCGCAAATTTTTGGGAGATGTGCGCCTGACCTTCATTGGAGGGCCAAAGTGCTGGCACATCAACTTTGATGCTGAACGCTATGTATATTTGGGGGACGTATCGATATCTCTAGCCTGGAGGCGCCACGAGCCGCCTGTTTTCACCTGGTTTCTTAGCCTATGTCTGGAGTTTCACTTTCCTATACATGAGATGTGGGGTGACCGTTATTACTCCCCACGGGAAGACTCTTTTCATTCCACAGCTCGGGCCCTGTCCCGTAACTCTACAATTCCTATGATGATTTCCTCTGATGAAGAATATCCTGAGGAAGATCCCGAGGAAGTCCCTGAGGACGACCCCGAGGAGGATCCTGAAGAGGATCCTGACACGATTCCTCCTCACCTGAGGGATTGACTTTACTTGTAGCTACTGAGGGCTACCAGTATTTTATTTTTGGGGGCCTGATGTCTTGTCTGTAGTGGGCTGTATATTTTGATACCGTGGGGATTTGTATGTATAATCATTTGGGGGGCAGGTATAGTTTTACTTTTTGATGTACCAGGCTTTGTAACTAAACAGTTTGATGAAATCTATATATATATGATGATGCAACGTTAATTCCCATGTATGCTTTACTACTGCTTTTGTTCTTTATTTTCCATGTATGTTTCGTCACCGTGGATATAAATTATCGTTATCGTTAATGTAACAAAAAAAAATGCTCGCCAATTTAATTACCCAACTATAATCAAGTAAATACATATTATTAAAATGAACCGGGTCTTAACTCTTATAATTTTATTTCCGCATTGCAATCCACAATGTGACGCTCCCTTCACGAAAAGGGGCGTTGCATTAAGTTAGTATCAGAGCCCCGGTTTATGTTTCTTTGGGTCTTGTGGTTGAGTCTGTCTTGTTTGTGCTGTGTGTTCTCTGAATAGCATATGTAAATGAGTATTGTTTGGTATTCCTAATGAATGCAACTGACTTTTCTATGTTTTCAGTTAATCTGGTCTAAGAAAGTAAGATGGCGCGAAGGGAAGACATGGCAGCGGCTATTACAGCAATGCAGAGGATGGCTGAGGCCATCGCACAGCAATTCGAACAAGCTGCTCAGCAGCAAGAGAGAGTTACACAACAACAAGAGTGAGCTGCTTAATAGCTAGAGGCTACTGCAGACACTCAGAATTTAGCAAAGTTTCAACGCCATAACCCTCCCCAATTCAAAGGAGAATTTGATCCGGACAAGGTTAGTCTGTGGATCAAGGAATTAGGAAAAGTCTTTAGAGGAATGAACTGCGCTGAGGACAAGAAGGTGAACTATGCTACTTTTATGCTGGTGGGCAACGCTGAGGATTGGTGGAATGAAGTGCAGAGAATGCTGGAAGCTGCAAACCGAGAGATCACTTGGGAGTTATTCAAGGAAAAGTTCTTAGACAAATATTTTCCTGCGAGCGCCAAGCATGCGAAGGAGTCGGAATTCCTCAACCTACGACAGGGGAATATGACCATTAGTGAGTACGCAGTGAAATTCGAAAAATTGTCACAGTTTTCAACATACTTTCAGAATCAACCAAATGAAGCATGGAAATATCGAAGATTCACGGAAGAACTGAGGTACGATGTGAAGAAGGCCGTGATCACCTTGAGGATCAATGAATTCTCAGCATTACTGGATACCTGTTGTGATGTAGAGGCTCTGGAGCAATCTAGAGATATGAGAAATAGGAACTTTGGGCCTACGAGGTTCCAGAGAGGCGGCAGTAATAGTGCTAACCATTTCCAGAAGAAGCCATACTCCCGACCGATGGGAAATCAACAGCAACACATGGGTGGAAGTTCTGGTGGAGGTTTTACGGGGAACCGAACTAGCCAAAGCGCGGCGTACCCCTCCAAATGTCGGAAGTGCAGGAAAGATCATCTAACAAAGAATTATTCTATCAGAGGGATTATCTGCTTCCAATGTGGAAAACCTGGACACATCTCCAGAGATTGCAATCAGGAGAA
Organism: Ormosia semicastrata; assembly: GCA_029884595.1. NCBI lineage: Eukaryota > Viridiplantae > Streptophyta > Magnoliopsida > Fabales > Fabaceae > Ormosia > Ormosia semicastrata. Next base: position 33,425,733 of record JAQQTO010000048.1, on the reverse strand, counting down.
GGCTGAACCTTCAATGAATGCTGCAAAAGCCAAGAGACCACAAGCTAGAGGACGAGTTTACACTATGAGCGGAGCTGAAGCCTCCGAATCCGAAGATTTGATACAGGGAGAAGGCATCATAGAAGCTAATCTTTTAACTGTACTATATGACTCTGGGGCAACCCATTCTTTCATATCTTATGACTGTGTGCGAAGACTGGGTCTACCTGTGTCGTCTTTACCTTTTAACTTAACTGTTTCTACCCCCGCTGATAAACCTGTGGTTACTACCAAAGTCTGTTTAAACTATCCATTAGTTATTGAAGGTCGAACCTTTTCAGTCGATCTGATCTGTTTACCCCTTTCCCAATTAGATATTATCTTAGGGATGGACTGGTTGTCTTCTAACCATGTTCTGTTAGACTGTTCTAGAAAGACCATAGTTTTTCCCATAGGTGAGAAATCTAGATTTCTGACGGCCAACCAAGTTCAAGCTCTCTTGAAAGAAGGAGCTCACGGATACATGCTACTGTCTTCTTTGAAAGTCGAGAACGAGGTGGATGTGAGCACCATTCCAGTGGTGAATGAGTTTCCCGAAGTCTTTCCTGAGGATGTACCTAGTTTAGCACCGGCTCGAGAGATAGAGTTTGTTATCGACATAGTACCGGGAGCAGGTCCCGTGTCTATAGCATCGTATAGGATGCACCGACCGAGTTAGCTGAGCTCAAGAAACAGCTGGAAGAGCTTTTAGAAAAGCAATTTGTCAGACCAAGTGTGTCACCGTGGGGAGCACCAGTGCTGTTAGTTCGCATAAAGGATGGCACCTCAAGATTGTGTGTGGACTATCGGCAGCTGAATAAGGTAACGATTAAGAACAAGTATCCACTCCTGAGAATTGATGACTTAATGGACCAACTGAAGGGAGCGGCGGTGTTTTCGAAGATCGATCTACGATCTGGATATCATCAGATACGAGTGAAAATGGAGGATGTACCCAAGACTGCTTTTTGTACCTGATACGATCACTACGAATACCTCGTAATGCCATTTGGTGTGATGAATGCACCAGCTATCTTTATAGACTACATGAACCAAATCTTCCGTCCTTATTTGGACAGGTTCGTTGTGGTATTCATTGATGATATTTTGGTATACTCTCAAAATCGAGAGGACCATGCTGAACACCTCAGTATAGTCCTCCAGATTCTGAAGGAGAAGGAATTGTATGCCAAACTGTCAAAATGTGAGTTTTGGCTGGAAGAAGTTAAGTTTCTGGGTCACGTGATTTCGAAGGATGGAATTGCAATGGATCCATCGAAGGTGGAGGCAGTGCTACAATGGGAAAGGCCGAAGTCAGTGACAGAGATCCGAAGCTTCGTGGGTTTAGCAGGATATTACCGGAGGTTCATTGAAGGATTCTCCAAGATTGCTGGGCCATTTACACAACTCAAAAGGAAAAACCAAGCTTTTGAGTGGACCAACAGTTGTGAGTAAAGTTTCCAAGAGTTGAAGAATCGGCTGACTACCTCACTGGTGTTAGTGCTACCCGATCCGAATGAGTAGTTTAAAGTGTACTGTGACGCTTCATACCAAGGGCTAGGATCTGTACTTATGCAGCATGGAAGAGTTAGTGGCTTATGCTTCAAGGCAGTTGCGAGTGCACGAGAAGAACTACCCAATGCACGACTTGGAGTTAGCGGCTGTAGTTTTTGCCTTGAAGATATGGAGGCATTTTCTCTACGGAGTGACGTTCAACATTTTCAGTGATCATAAGAGTCTGAAATATTTGAATGATCAGAAGGAGTTGAACATGAGGCAGCGAAGGTGGTTAGAGTTCCTGAAGGATTATGATTTCCAACTTCTGTATCACCCTGGCAAGGCCAATGTCGTGGCAGACGCTCTGAGTAGAAAGATGATCAGTGTCTCTGCCCTGATGATCAAGGAGAAGGATATGCTAGAGCAGTTTAGAGATTTGTGGTCTTTTGTGGAGTTAGAACCTGGAAAGATTTGTATGAATGTGGTTACCATCTCAAGCGAGTTGATGGACAACTTAAGGGAAAAGCAGAAGAGTGACAAATTCTTGCAAGAAGTGAGGGAACAGATGAAGCAAGGTAATGAAACAGCGTTTACGGAAGGAATAGACGGAATTCTGAGATTCCGTGGAAGAGTTTGTATTCCCCGAGACCAAGAACTTAGAGAATACATCATTAACCATGCTCATACAAGCCAGCTGAGTATGCATCCGAGCATAACAAAAATGTATCAAGACTTGAATAAGTTGTTCTGGTGGCATGGAATGAAGAGTGACGTCACTAGACGAGTATCGACTTGTCTGGTTTGTCAAAAGGCTAAAGTGGAACATCAGAGACCAACGAGATTACTGCAACCGTTGCCTATTCCTGAATGGAAGTGGGACAGTATTGCAATGGATTTTGTAGTCGAATTGCTAAGAACAAGAAAAGGCCATGATTCGATTTGGGTAATTGTGGACCGACTCACGAAATCAGCACATTTTCTCCCGATCGACATAAAATACAAACTGGAGAGATTGACTCAGATCTATATTGGAGAGATTGTCAGACTGCATGGTGTGCTTACGAGTATTGTTTCGGATAGGGATCCGAGATTTATTTCAAAATTCTGGGAAAGTTTGCAAGAAGCGTTGGGGACGCAGTTACGTCTGAGTTCTGCTTATCACCCACAGACCGACAGTCAATTTGAGAGGATGATCCAATCTTTGGAAGATTTGCTTAGAGCTTATACCTTAGAGCAGATTGGAAGTTGGGATGACGTTCTACCATTGATAAATTTCACCTATAACAACAGTTATCATTCAAGCATAGGAATGGCACCCTATAAAGCTCTGTACGGACGACAGTGTCAGACACCTCTATGTTGGTACCAAGACGGCGAGCGCCTTACTGTTGGACCAGAGATTATACAGCAAACGACTGAGAAGGTTAAGATGATTCAGGAAAAGATGAGGACGGCTCAGAGTCGATAAAAGAGTTATGTAGACCAAAGGAGAAAGCCTCTTGAGTTTGAGGAAGGCGAACATGTATTCCTGAAAGTCACACCCACGACTGGGGTAGGCCGAGCTCTAAAATCTAGAAAACTCACTCCAAAATTCCTTGGACCATACCAAATCATTCGTCGAGTAGGTCCTGTAGCCTATCAAATAGCCTTACCTCATTTCCTTTCAAACATTCATAATGTTTTCCATGTGTCACAACTTTGAAAATACCTTCCTGACCCAAGTCATGTCATAGCACCGGATACAGTACAATTAAAAGAAAACTTGACTTATAAGACGTCTCCTGTAAGAATCGAGGATAGAAGGATAAAGCAATTAAGTGGCAAGGAGATCGCATTAGTGAAGATAATATGGAATGAGGTAACTGGAGATGCAACCTGGGAGCTGGAAGACAAGATGATGGAGCAACACCCACATTTATTCTAAGGTATGCAAATTTCGAGGACGAAATTTCTTTTTAAAAGGGGAGTGTTGTAACATCCCGAAAATTCTTTATTTCACTATAAATGATCATTTTATAATATTAATGATTTTTAAGAATTTTTATGGATTTTTCTAGAAATGATGAATATTTTAATATATTCCTCATTTTGCGTGCACACTGAGCGGAGTCGGGATAACGAAATGTTTTTCCTGAGGCTGGTAAACCTTGAACTGTCAACGTGTCAATGGGGGATCTTAGTAAACCCAAGGCCGGGCACAGTTTGCGAGGTTTACGTTTTTTGAGATTTTATCTGTTAGATAAAATTGCCGTGTCATAAAATTATCTGATGAATAATAAAATATTATTTTCATCAATTATAACTTTTATTCACTGAGAAAATAATTTTTAACAGTACAATTAAATCATCTGTCAGATGTATTTAATTAAGGAGACAAGCTTACTATGCATTTCATCGAGAAGAGCGCGAAGCTTCTCAAGGAAGCTTCCTCCAACCACTCTCTCTCTGTCTCTCTCTCTCCTCCTTTTTGGTGCTGCACGTTTAACAAAAAGGGGCATATTTCATTCATTCTCTCATTTCCCTCCTCCCATACGCAGCCATTCGTCTTTCTTTTTCTCCATACAGCAGCAACCTTACCACCCACACCTCCATTTCATCTTCAAGCTTTCACATTCCTTGCACCCACTTTGTGCTTGGACGACCACCATCTTTGAGGAAGCCATCTCCAGGAGCTCACCATTCTCTCCATCTTCATTCTCTTACATCTTTGAAGCTTAAAGGTTGGAGCTTTAAGGTAAAGCTCATGGCTTTTTCCTCCTCTCTTCTCATTTTCGTAAACCATGGCCATTTTGGTGACCATGAGTATTCATTTCAAAGTTTGGTCTTGATTTTGTACGGTTGAATGTTCTTGAGCTTTCAGGAAGCTGAAAACGAAATTTATGACCAAAAAAGAGCAGCCTTTCTTTGTGCTTCTCCAAGGTAAGAGGAAGACACTCCTCCTCAACCTCTTGTAGCATTTAGGAACGTTGTCTATGAATTATATTGAGGGTCATCCCTGTTTGCATGCTGTTTTTAATATATTTGTGCTATTTGATTATTTTTGTGGGTATTGATATGTCTGAATGATTTGGAATGTACAATATGGAAGGAAGTGACGTCTGGTGTGGTTTTCGGATGGCCACGGTTTTTGAGCCCAGAAACTTGGGGATCTTTAGTTGAAAAATTGTAACAATTTGATCTTCCTGACCGTTTAGTGTAACGTGAAAATCCATCGAGTCTGAACTTCTGACCACATCCGTCGAATTTGATCTTCTGACCAGTTAGTAGAGGAACTTCTCTAGATCCGTTGAATTAGAGTTTTTGACCATGGTGTTTTCATCGGTTCGACAGTTTTTGGCTTCCGTTCGACAGAACCTCCATTTGACAGGGATTGATTTATGGCCAATCTTGTTATATAATGTTCCCCCATCTTTCGCCTTTCTGCCATGTTATTTTTCGTCGAATGGCAGCCTCAATTTTTCACTAAATACATTGTCTCCGTCGAATTCGTAAGTATAGTTTATCACCCAACACCTAGCAATTAAATTAGTGGCTTTACTGGTGATTCTGGCTGTGTATCTTCCTGGACTCAAGACTTTTGGGACAAATATAAGCATGTTAATCGTAAATAATTGGATAACTAGAAACTAATTAGGGATACATAAACAGGGAAAAACAAGGAATGTGAGCATGCCTTACAACTAGTGAGAATTTTGAGTACAGAACGAACATGAGTATGGGTGAGGTTGTGAGGAACATAATGAACCTAATGGTTGACTTCTATCATGATTATGAATAGGATTGTGGTTATCCTTAAAATGTGCTATTGGCTTGATGTGGATCCGTGAATGGGATCAAACCTTGTTGTTAAATCATATGACATGCATTTGAAGCATGATTGAGTCATGCATTGCACAAAAAGAAAGAGAATGTCTGGTTGACTTTGTTAAGGCCAAGTTGTCTAGGAGATGATCACACCTTAGTGCGGGTGCGAATAGATAAGTGGGGTCCTGTAGTTTGCCTTGAGGGCGTCAGGACACGGGCGTCTCACAAAGGGCAGTGGTAGCTCCTCTGGACCGTGGGACAAACCAATGCAAACGCACCGACGATCCTGATTGGCCATAGTCCTATATCGATATTTTGTGAGAATGGCGCTGTATAAAGCCTTGACGCACAAAATGATTGATTATTTTCTGGAAAGCACTTATTTTATGGCTGACGAGATACTGGCATGTCTCCCTGATCATTCTCTCCGACTGTTTTGTGTCTAGCTCCATGGAGTAGGATCTTGATTATTGCGGGCACATGTGCATAGCGAGTCCATGAATTATCTAGCATACATTGTTATTATAATTAGAACTGTTGTACTTCTGATATATATATATATATATAGACTGCCTGGAACTGTTGGATTGATTATAACTACTACTAAATGTTTATTACCATTATTGCTATCATAAATGCTATGTGGGCATTTTACGCCGTTTGGTTTCTTGATGCTATAATTGGTAATGATGGTAGGATGTCTTACCTCTTCTCTATTTCTCCATTATTGTTTGTCTGTATATTGCGTCTCATCGAAGACAACGGCAAGGAACCCGAAGCTCCTGACTTCCCCGGCTTCTAGCCTTACCTCGACTAAGCAACTGCTGTAGGATATGGAGCCACGCACGCGCAAATTTTTGGGAGATGTGCGCCTGACCTTCATTGGAGGGCCAAAGTGCTGGCACATCAACTTTGATGCTGAACGCTATGTATATTTGGGGGACGTATCGATATCTCTAGCCTGGAGGCGCCACGAGCCGCCTGTTTTCACCTGGTTTCTTAGCCTATGTCTGGAGTTTCACTTTTCTATACGTGAGATGTGGGGTGACCGTTATTACACCCCGCGGGAAGACTCTTTTCATTCCACAGCTCGGGCCCCGTCCTGTAACTCTGCAATTCCTATGGTGATTTCCTCTGATGAGGAAGATCTTGAGGAAGATCCCGAGGAAGTCCCTGAGGACGACCCCAAGGAGGATCCTGAAGAGGATCCTGACATGATTCCTCCTCACCTGAGGGATTGACTTTACTTGTAGCTACTGAGGGCTACCAGTATTTTATTTTTGGGGGCTTGATGTCTTGTCTGTAGTGGGTTGTATATTTTGATACCATGGGGATTTGTATGTAGAATCCTTTGGGGGGCAGGTATAGTTTTTCTTTTTGATGTACCAGGCTTTGTAACTAAACAGTTTGATGAAATATATATTTATATATATATATATGATGATGCAACGTTAATTCCCATGTATGCTTTACTTCTGCTTTTGTTCTTTATTTTCCATGTATGTTTCGTCACCGTGGACATTAATTATCGTTATCGTTAATGTAACAAAAAAAAATATGCTCGCCAATTTAATTACCCAACTATAATCAAGTAAATACATATTATTAAAATAAATCGGGTCTTAACTCTTATAATTTTATTTCTGCATTGTAATCCACAATGTGACGCTCCCTTCATGAAAATGGGCGTTGTAGGTTGTCTGTAATTTCTGTGATGTTATGAATTTTTGTGAATTATTTGACTTATGTAGATTATTTTAATATTATTTTCAAAAAATTTTAGACTGTTGAACCGGGGTCAGGGGATCTTACTAAACCCGAAATCGGAGACAATTTTCAAAGTTTTCATTATCTGAGATTTTATCTGATAAATAAAATTTGATTACGCTCTATTATCCATTGGACAATAGATACTGACTTTGTTAACTGTGACTTTTGCCCATTGGATAATAGCTTGTAGTAAAGATTTAATAGATTATTTCTATCTAGTCATCTTTATGACATCATCTATGTGACATCACCCACGTGACATCATCCTTTGACTTTTTGGACCAAGGGAGGAAGCTTCCTAAGGAAGCTTTGTGAGGCTTGTTGGAGAAGCCTTGGACAACTTCCCAAGGAGAGGTGCACAGCCAAGGGAGCCCAAGGAGGCTTCTAGAGTAAGCTTCACTAAACTCATTTTATCACTATCTACTTATCTCTCATCAAACAAAAACTACACACTTTCTTTCTCATTTTCTTCTCTCATTTTCTCTCCTCAAGGCTCATGGCCACACCCTCTAATCCACACTTTCATCTTCTTTTCTTTTCAACCATCCACATCCCTTGAATCTAAATCTCTTTCTAAGACACTTTGGGGTGGAGATCTTGACTTCGTTCATCCTTTTCAAGTATTCCTTCAAGTTAGGGCTTGAAAGGTACTAAGGTAAAATTCCTCCATCTTCATTCTTCTTTCTTTTCTTCTTTCTAAAACCATGATTTTGATCCATGGTCATTCTATTCCAAGCCTTTGATGTTGATCTTTTGGTATGTATTTTCATTTTCAAGAGGCTTTTGGAAGAGAAAGTTTGTTTCAAGAAGATATTCAAGAGGTGTTTGGACATCCTCTAAGGTAAGAAGGAGATTACTCTCATAAACAATTCATGGTGGTGAAGGACATTTTGTTGTATTGAAAGTGAAGGATCCATGTGTGGGTTGTTCACTTGATTGTCTTATATGATTTATGGCATTGATATTATGCATTATCTTGATAGAATGGAAATCTTTGATGATTGATATATACATATATCAATATATATATATATATATATATATATATATATATATATATATATATATATATATATATGTATGTATATATACATATTATTAGATTGGAATCTTATTATGGATGATGAAAATTTTGAGACCTAAGGCCCTTAGAGCTTACGGCCAAGAGATTTGAAATAAGGTATCCAAGACAAAATTTTGTGTTGATTTAGAACTTAGAGGCTTGGTGAAAAGGAATTGGATTAGGGATTTACCACGATGAAGGGGTGAAGAAGCAATGTTAGTCATTTAATAAAGAGGGATTTCGGCCTTGAGAGGGAAAAAAAAGCTTGAGAGAGAAATAATGAAAACTTAAGGTACTTTAAGGCTTAGGGAAAAAGGAAAAGAATTGGTGAGGTTAAGATAGGGTGGTTTTCTCTTTTAGGTTTTTTGTGAAAGGTATAAGAAAGTATTACTAGAGGAATTTAGCTAGAAGAGTTTAGTGATTAGAGTTAATTTCTACATTTACCCTTGAAAGTGTAAAAGTAAAGCCTAAAAGTGAAATAATAGCTCTATATGTCAAAGAGGTTTGTGAGAATGTTCCATGAAATTTGAAAATAATGATTCTTGAAGTTGCATGATAGAAGCGCCTTGTGACTAAACATAATAGCATTGTGCTATCGAGCCGACGTACTGGACCCGGTAATGTTAGTGATTGACTTAAGCCCTGCTGTGGCTCCTCTTGGTGGAACTTATGCTATTTATGAATATTGCTTCATCTTTATCATGTGATCAAGCATTGTGAAAGTCCGAAGGACTTGTTGTCAAGGCTGTATACCTAGGAGATGAATTACATCTTTGTGTGGGTACAAATAGCGTAGTGTATTTCACTTGGAGGCGTCGGGGCGCAGGTATCCCATATGTGGCCAGTTGGTAGCTCCACTGGGCCGTGGTGACTATTCAACGCATCGATGATCTTGACCAGGCACTATCCTATTCCCGATCCGGTTGAGAGTGTCTTGTATAGCCATGTTGTGTAGGCTGATTATATTGAGAAGCATATGATTTGAGGCTAACGATATACAGACACTGGCTTCCTGATCATTCTCTCTGATGTTGGTTTGAACTCCATGGAGTAGATGTCAGTCCATTGTACATTCACATAGACATTGAGCATTTTATTGTGATACATTTATACTATAGAATTATTTGTTGTTATACTACGAAATTGTTTGTGATATATTATTGCAATATCTACTGAGAAATTTTATTACTATAATTGTTATTTCAGTACTTTGTGATTTTACTGATATTGTTGTCTATTGGTACTATACTGGTAATGATGTAGAGAATCTCACCTCTTTGTATTATTATTCTTTCTATTTTCTATTTTATGTGTTCCTGTTGACAAAGACTAAGAGCAGAAGAAGAAGATTTGCAGTTTTTTGTTGTTTTGCTTTTGGATGGCTGCTAGTAGAGATTCTATTAGTTTTGTTAGAGTTCAAATCCACGGAGGTGCAGACATATGGCGTATCGACTGGGGCATTGAACAAATTAGTTATGTTGGAGACATGACTTTGTCTATTCGTAGGACCTGTGATGGGGTTCTTTTCTTTTCTCTTAGTGTTTTTGTGCATCTAAAGTTCTTCATGCCTATTAGGGAGTTATAGGGTGATTTACATTACATCCCGAGGGAGGACCCAGACCATGTGGTATCATCTGCTAGGACACCCGTCTGCGAACTTTTGCCCCGGCTGAGGGATCTGACTGGGGAAGAGTCCGAGGAGGAGGATCCAATGGAGGGTCCAATGGGAGACCCTACTCCCTAGGCATTTAGACTTGGGCTAGTCATGTCTTGTTAAGCAGTTGCTTATGTCTTTTGTGTATAAAGTTTGTAAATTTTGAGTGGACTGTGATCCATGCCACTGATGTATATATTCTTTTTGGTGTGTAATATTTAGTAAGCTATATCCTGTGTTGTTTATGTTTCGTTTAAGTTTATGATTTTGAAAAGAAAATTTATAATCCGTATTTTGCAAGATTAAACATTTTTTCGCATTTTATTAATTTTTGATGTTTTGATGTATAAATGTGACGCCCTAAGGAGGGTGTTGCACCCTTATTCTTATAAATAGGTATTAAAGTGCTTCTCCTCCATTCATTTGGCATTTTTTTAGACCTTATTATCTTGTTAAACAACTTTGTGAGACAGTTTATACCTTTCTCTCCTAGGCATTTCCATACCTCAATAGGTATATTATCCGGTCTGACTGCTTTTCTATTATCGATCATCTTTAATGCTTCTTTTACCTCAAACTCTTGAATTTTATGATAAAAGGTTTTATTTTGGTCATTCTCTCTAGTGTTTAGAATATCCGAGTCCCTTAAAGTCTCATGTCCTTCATTATATAACTTGTGAAAATAACCCTTCCATTGATCCTTGATGTCTTGTTCCATAACCAAGACTTTACCATTTTCATCCTTAATGCATTTCAATTAATCCAAGTCTCTTGTCTTCCTTTCCCTACTTTTAGCAAGCCTGTAGATATTCTTTTCTTCGTCTTTGGTGCCTAAAGATTGATATAACCCATTGAACACTTTAGCTTTCACCTCGCTCACCACCTTCTTAGTATCTTTTTTTTGCTGCTTTATATTTTTCCTAATTGTTATCATTTTTACACACGTGCTAAGTTTTATAACAGTCCCTTTTAACCTTAAGCTTATCTTGTACACTTGCACCCCACAACCAAGGTTCTTTATCCTTGGGTACAAAGCCTCTTAATTCAACAAGTGTCTTTTTTGCTACCTTCCTAATCTCTTTGGCCATCTCATCCCACACATCATTAGCATTCCCTTGTACCTCCCAAATTTCTTCCTCCATAATCCTCCTTTGAAAGAGCATTTATTTTCCTCCCTTTAGTTGCCACCATTTGACCCTTGGGACTCTGTCTCGATAATTTCTCCTTACTTTCATCTTAACCCGTACATCCATAACCAAAACCCTGTGTTGGGTAGTCAAGCTCTCTCCAGGAATGACTTTGCAATCCATGCAAAGGTTTCTATCAAATTTCCTTATTAGAAAAAAAATCAAATTAAGAACAAGAACCCCCACTTCTGTATGTGATAAGATGCTCTTCCTGTTTCCTAAAACAAGTGTTAGCTATTGTAAAATCAAACGCTACTGAAAAATCTAAAATCACTTTGCCCTTTGCATTAGCTAGTCCTAGATCATAACTCCTGTGCAAACCCTCATACTCCCTAGATTAGTTCCCGATAGGATCATTTAGGTCCCCTCCTAGAAAAATCTTCTCTCTTAATGATATTCCCTGAACTAAACCTTCTAAATCCTCCCAAAATTTTATCTTGTAGTGCTCGTCTAACCCTACTTTGGGTGCATACGCATTGATAACATTAAAAGTCTCCTGTTCCATAACCAATTTCAATGCTATGATCCTATCTTTGAGCCTTCTTACATCCACAACATTATTCTTCCAATTCTTATTTACTATTATGCTTACCCAATTTCTTGATTTTACCTTGCTGGTGTACCAAAGCTTAAAACCTGAAGTGTCGAGTTCCTTTGCCTTTTCTCCAACCTACTTAGTTTCTTGTAGGCATATAAAATTAATGCTCCTTCTAATCATGGTGTCAACTATTTCCAATGATTTACCTATAAGTGTGCCTATATTCCAAGTTCCAAAATGCATCCTACTCTTGCGAACTAACTTCTTTACCCACACCTGTTCACGAGAATGTAGGAAACCTTGCTTATTTTTCACTATACTCAAGTAGTGATGCAGCAGCTCTTGCTCATTTGACACTATACTCGACTCCATGAGTTGAAATTGTAATGTTATTTATGATGAGAATGTTGGGAATTACAGTTACATCACGCAGCGGAAAAAAATAGGATTCTCACCGAGGATCCATGCGAAAAGCCATAATCCGAGTTTTTAAATTATTTACCTCTTGAAGCGTGATCAAAAGGAAGGACGTGAATCACCAACACCATAATAGAAATGATGTCTCTGCGGTATCCACATGAACAGACTCACGAACATCCAACATCCCAAAGAGGAGCCTCACGTCTCTCACACAGTGCTAGCTGTGAAGAGAAGAAAAAAAATCTATTGCTCTCTCACTCACTTTTTTGTAGGTGCAGCTAAGGTTCTGAAATTATATCTATTAGCAGCCCCTTAGCAGTACTATTTATAATAGTGACTGCCTTAAGTGAGTGTGAGCAGCAGCAAGGTAAGCTGTACAATCCTAGACTCATCTGTTATGAGTCTGGCCCATATTTGAATCTGAGTCAAACTTGGATCCATTGCTCTAATTTTAGTTTGCTCTATATGTGTGACCCTGCATGTTCTTATTACGCTAGCAGTAATATTAAAATCTCATTTTAATATTACAAGCAGTGAGCGGTATCTAGCAACACATCATTGCTACCCAAGTAATAAGAATGTTGGTGATTTGACATAACCTTTCCGTGACCAATGTTTCCATGTCGTTGAGTCCCTTTGTCAAGATATCTAGATTGAACAGAAGGCATGGAATGTGTTACCCTTATATAGTCCAATCTTTCATTTCCTGATACTCAAGTAGACTTTGTAACAACAAACGAAATCAATATCTCATATTGGCTCATTTAAGCATGGCCATGCATTTCGCAGTCTCACTCAATCAGTGGGCCCGAAGATATCGCTCCTGTTATGTAGGAGTGACAAATCCCATCTAGGTCATTCACATCCCTTTGCATGATTTGCGGTATATCCAATAACTAACTTTATAATCACCTTGTTACAGATGACGTTTGATGGCATTATAACACACAATTCCTCATATAGGAATCATAGTGATTTTAGGTTAACGGACCACAGACACCATTGTCACTATGAGAATCGCTTATGACACTCACGTAATGATCCATTTAGCGTTCTCATGGCGGGTCAGTCCAGTACATAATTACTCTAATATATGTACCTATGTGAAGACTTGATATCTCATATCCATGACCCGTGAGATGTGGTCATCAGTCTATGCACATACTAGTTTCAATGCATTATTGTTGTCCTAGTTAACAATAATACTTGACTAGGGACATTTAAGAATAGTGTTCTAACTAAAAGGATCTTATGATCAAGTCATCCACTTGATGTCCTATGGCATCAGACTTACTATTCTAAGGACTTTATTATGTTTACCAAAAAGAACACAATAAATGAAATGCCTCATATATTAAAATAAGCATAATGGAATGTATGTAAATACAAAAAAGGTATCGGCCTCTAGGGCATACACCAACAGAGAAAAAGTAAGTTCTCTTGTATATTATGATTGAGTGGGTCATAACCTATATAGAGGAAATAGGGATTTTCTTAATTTTAATTTGTTTCTTTACCTATATTGAATGTTAATTGAAGTTGTAATTTGTGCCGATGAAATTCATGACCAATATTTGTCCTAAATAGCTACATGGTCAAAAATAGGAAAATGATGGAGGAACCTTGTTTGATTTATGTTATTATCTCTTTGACTTGACGGTTTTATGAAGGAATTAAACATGTGTGAACTGGTTATGTGCTTAATGGAGATTTTGAGATTATAGACATATGTTGGAGAGAACAAAAAATGTTTGTAGTTTCATGTTACATATTTACAACTAAAGATTTTGAGATGTAGAAATGAGTAAGGATAGATATTCATGGGATTGGATTACATGTATGATGATTATGGTATTTTTGGCCATATTTAGAAAACTCTAGCACTTGTATGAATATAATGTGCTATTAGAGGTTCGAGAAAATTAATTAGAAGCATGAATAATCTTGAAATGATATAATGTAGACCGAATTTAGAATTCAAGGAGATAAGGTGATCTCCAAGTAGTATTCAAAGAGTAAGTGCTTGACTTGTGATTATATGGAAATTTATTGAGCAATTAATTGTGTATAATCTTTGATTATATTTGATTTGATGTTGAATTAATGTTTGGAAATGTTGGTTTTGGAATAAGCATAATGCTCATTGTTAAATAAGTATTATTAAGGAAAGTATTTGAAATGTGTATTGAATTAGAATAGTATTGAATGGTAGTATGAGGCCCTGAATTACTCTCTATCATGAGTATATAATGGCGGATGGCGATCTATGGCAGAAGGCCAAAATCCACCATACAAATATGGCGGATGGCATTGCGGCCAATGGCGAAAGCCATGGCGGCTATATTAAAAAATAAAAAATATACAAAAAATACTAAAAAAACTAATAACATATATCAAGAACAATAAAATTAAAAATATATTGTAAGAAATAAAATTCACAAAATGTATAACTGTTATATATAATTTGAACTATATAAGATTTACATTTACTTCGGGTATTGTCATATGTGTTAATTGTTATTGAATTTGAGTTTGATTATGACATTATGTTACTTATAATAATCAAAGTCAAATTCAAAGCATAATCAAACTATCCAAGTCATAAGTCAAAAGGCACTAACATAAGGTTTAGGTCACAAAAAACTAAAAAGTAGAAAGTAGTCAAGTACTAGCAGCAAGTAATAACAAAATGACAAATTGACATAAATCTAGAATCTATTCCTCCTCCTCCTCAACATAGTCATCACTCTCATTGTCTTCTAGTGCAGCATATTCCTCTTCTTCTCCTTCCAATTCCTCAAAATCAATTTCTTCCAACTCTTCTTCTGATTCCTCAAGATTGTCTTCAAATTCTATTTCTTCATCTTCAATTACCACCCCTTTCCCTTTTGAGGTTGAAGTTGTAGCTGCTGAACCTTTCTTTGAAGCTCTTGCAGCTGCTACACCACTGGAGCTTTGCTTTCTTTTTCTTGTTTGCAGCTTAGTATTTGTTGTAGACTCTCCAACCCCTGAAGCCTTATAAACAATTTCCTAATCTAAAGTGTCATCACCTCCAAATACCAACTCATTCCTAGCATCATTTTCATCATCTATCTCTCCAATTAGTCACTCATTACACTCATCAATGCCATTGAGTGAGATTAGGTCAATCTCTTCCCTAAGATTGTAATGTTGATGGAGTGCCTGATTATATTTCACATACACTAAGTTATGCAATCTTTGATGCTCAAGCCTATTTCTCTTCTTTATATGAATCTACACATTAACATAATGAAAAAAAAATAATTGTAGCTACTAACTACATAATAGAGTACTAGGCTGGAATGCTAGACAAAAGTGAAAGAATGACAATTACATGCTCAAAGACATTCTAGTTATGCTCATAGCTAGATGCACTACATGTCAAGCTCAAAATCTTAATGGCTAGTTACTGCATATATGGAGCTGATTGTCCATACATACACCACCATTGAGCTACAAAGTACAAAGACACAAATTATAAGCTTAGGGCTTATATGACTACAAGTCTAGTGCTTATTCTTAGTTTCTCACCTGGTGCAAGGGTCTTCCTATGTGATATTGCAAAAGGATCTCTAAAAAGACAATGGCTTGCTTGTAGCTTGGTAGCTCAAGTAATATTTTTTTTTGTACCTCTAGGCTTGGTACCAACCTCCTAATGCAATCATACAAGCCATTTGTGACCTCTAAATTGAACTCAATTGAAGGATTATCATAGAAGAACATCGGGTTCAAGAAGTAAGCAGCTGCATGTAGTGGGTGGTGAAGTTGGTATGTCCATCTATTATTAATGATGGTAAATACATCTTTGTATTTGCCCATTGCTTTGTAAATATAACTTCCTTAGATTTGCCCATTGCTTTGTAAATATAGTCCATGAATGGTTTTCTTTCACTGTCAACAAGCCTAAGAACTCGAACAAGTGGAGCCATAATTTTGAATGTATAAACCACATGGTTCCAAAAAGAAGGCCTCAATACACATTCAGTTGCCTTTTTTCCTTTGGCATCCTTAGACTTGTTAGTCATCCATTCATCTGAGGTGAACATTCTTCTAAGGTTGGCTTTTTCTTTATGAACTTTCCAAAGAAAGAAAGGATGTAGCAAAGCGTGTAACTGTGTGTCTTACTAATTCTCTCTTATTTGTGAAGTTTCTTAACATGCTTAGGGTACTTGAATGGCTATAAATGAAGCCAACAAGTGTGATTGCCCTTTGGATTGTCTTCTTTACTAGAGGAAGCTTCCCAATGTCTTCTAACATTAAATCTATACAATGGGAAACACAAGGAGTCCCAAAAAGATGTTTTCTCTTTTCTTCCAACATCTTGCCGACTAAAACATAATTGCTTACATTATCAGTTATGATTTGAACCACGTTCTCCTCTCCAATCTCATCCACAAGACTATCCAATAACTCAAACAACTTTTCACCTGTCTTCACAAATTCAGAACCATCAATAAATCTCATAAAAATTTGCCCCGGTCGAAGAGTTCACCAAGAAATTAATCAAGTTTCTTTGTTTCCTATTAATCCATGCATCTGACATAATGGAGCAACCAAATTTTGCCCATTGAACATAATGACCCTTCAACAAATTTTTTGTGTACGCAAGTTCTTTGTTGAGGCACACAACTCTAGCCTCCTAAAAAGTCATCAGCTTCAAACCTGGACCATAGGCTCTAATAACTTTAATCATATGGTTAAAGCTTTTGTAGTTGACAGCATTAAATGGAATTCCAACTTAGTACATCCATCGAGCTATATATTGAATGAATCTAGCTTAAGCTTCTTTGTCATAAGACTCTCTTATGCTAGCTTGCCTCAGCTTTTCCTTTTTCCTTCATTTAATGGCAGTTTCAAGTTTTTAGTAATACAAGTCCAATGGCTCTTTCATGGTAGTCTTCTTTTTCCTCTCACTGGTAGTAGTTGGTATATCATCTTCATCTCTTAGCCCTTCTTCTTCTTCACTCTCACCAAAAGTCAAAATTTCAAGGTCAAGAGCCCTCACAACATCAATTCCCATTTCAGCACTATCATACTTCTTTTTACCACTAAAATATGCTCATAACTCTTCTCTAATTTCTTTAGGACACTTTAGGCAAGCTTTGACATTGCCTTTCTTTCCCATGAGATGATGATTTAATCTAGTGATGCCTCCCTTAGTAATTTTGTATCAAAAATTGAAAACCAAATCATTGGTATCATTCTCCACTAATGGATGACAATACTTCCAGCCTAGATCAGCCCTATTAGTAGTTGCCATCACCCTAAATCAGGTAAAGATGTAGAATAGAAATTAAATTTAATAGGAAAATTATAGAGCACACACAAATAGAGACTGGGTAAGGAAAAGAATGGAGTGGATGATGGGTAAGAAAAAACAACACGCACGGTGGGTGGGGGTAGGAAGAAAAACAACATCCTTTGGGTGATGGCTGTTAATGGGTGGGTGCGAAATAGATAGAAAGAAATAGAGAAAACAAAAAAAATAAACAAAAACAAAAACCTTAACTACTTAGAGATTTGGAGAAGAAAGAAACAGAGATGGAGGTGTGGCATGCGAAACAGAGACATGCCACCAAAGAAGATAGAGATGCGGTGATGATTGGATGACAAAGACAAGTGTGCTGGCAGTGATTGGCCAGCGAAGATAATCGGTGCTATTGGAGTACGATGGAAGAATAAAGGCTTGATGGAGTGGGTAGCAACAAATGGTTTGGGAATTAGGGCTCAATCGATGGTGATTGGTGAGAAATCAGAAACAAAAACCACTCAAACTGCCTAAAATACCCCTAATTTTAAAACAAAAAACCCAAAGTACCCTAGGATCCGCCATTTAACTGTGGCGTCCGCCATTCCGCCACACCACCATCTCTATGGCGGCAGCCATGGTGTCGCCATGTGCAACCCGCAACACCATTTGCTTTCTATAGCGTTTTGCCCGATTTCTACCTTGCCATGGCGTCACCATAACCACCTTTTGATAACACTGGTATATAGAAGCCGAGCTATATGAGGTGGCTCCCACCCTTGTGGTGCTTGAGATATAGGTTCTATGGGATAAATAAATATTGGAATGAGCACCAACCCTTGAATTGAACTTGTATGTCATATTATGACTTGAGAAAGTATTTGAAACATTATATGAGTTTGGTATTATGAAAATTGTATTTGGAAACAATTCCTAAAATTTGTTTGTGAATGAAATATACTTTGTTGGAAAATATATGTTCTTTTGGAAATTATTAAATTGAATTCTGTTTTGGGAAGAGGACAGACTAGATTTGGTAGTTTGCCATCTTCCTAGTTATATATATATATGTAAGTATGTATTTATCTTAAGTTTTAAAAGAATGTATTTTTTTCCTGAAATAGCTGGAATTATTGTGATGACACCTTTTTCATAATAGAATTTATTGAGAATTAGTATTCTCACTCCATTATTATTATGTATTCCATGATAATTCTATGTTCAATATTTGTAGTGTTGAAGCATGAGCAGAAGTGAATATTTGTTTTCGGATTTAGTCTTTTATATATTGAGTGTATGGAACATGCCTTGAAGGCCTATGATAAGTATTTGTACTATAATGTACTTGGTATAAACTCCTTTTAGTATATGTGTACATTATTACACCTTGTCCAAGTTCATATTTTTGTATAAAACTATAAGGTATAATTGAAGTTTTCAATGAATATCTTAAGTGATGTTCTTACTATTATTGCTTTAGTGTAATTTCAGATACACTAATAATAATAATAGTAAGGGTTTTTAAAAAATATAAAAAAATTAGGCATCTAGTTAGGATTTGCCACAACTAAATGCCTTCATTGTATAAAAAAAAATTATTTTCCTATGCACATAATGTTGGTGTATGCCTTAGAGGCTGATACATTTTGTCTATATTTACATACATTCTATTATGTTATTTTAATATATGAGATATTTCATTTATTGTGTTCTTTTTAATAAACATAAAAAAGTCCTTAGAATAGTAAGTTTGATATTATAGGGCATCAAGTGGATGACTTGATCATGAGATCCTATTGGATAAAATACTATTCTTAAATGTCTCTAGTTAAGTATTATTGTTAATTAGGACAACAATAATGCATTAAGACTAGTATGTGCGTAGACTGGTGACCACATCTCACAGGTCATGGATATGAGATATGAAGTCTTCACATGGGTACATGTTAGAGTAATGATGTATTGGACTGACTCGCCATGAGAATGCTACATGGATCGTTACATGAGTGTCATAAGCGATTCTCATAGTGACAATGGTGTATGTGGTCCTTTGACCTAAAATCACTATGATTCATACATGAGGAGTTATATATTTTAATGCCATCAAACGTCATCTATAACAAGGTAATTATAAAGTTAGTTATTGGTCATACTACGAATTATGCAGAGGGATGTGAGTGACCTAGATGGAATTTGTCACTCCTACATGACAAGAACGATATCTTTGGGCCCCTGATTGAGTGAGACTGCGAAATGCATGGTCATGCTCAAATAAGTCAATATGAGATATTGATCACATTTGCTGTTACAAAGTCTACTCGAGTATCAGGAAATGAAAGATTAGACTATATAAGGGTAACACATTCCATGCCTTATGTTCAATCTAGATATCCTGACAAAGGGACTAAACGATACGAAAACATTAATCACGGAAAGATTATGTCAAATCACTTACATTCTCATTACTTAGGTAGAAGTGATATGTTGCTAGATACTGCTCACTGCTTGTAATGTTAAAATAAGATTTTAATATTACTGCTAACGTAATAAGAACCTGTAGGGTCACACACATAGAGTAGACTAAAATTAGAGCAATAGATCCAAGTTGGACTCGGATTCAAATGTGGGCCAGACTCATAACAGATGAGTCAAGGGTTGCACAACTTACCTTACTGCTACTCACACTCACTTAAGGCAGTCACTATTATAAATAGTACTGTTAAAGGGGCCGCTAAGAGAAGCATTACAGAACCTTAGCTGCACCTACAGAAAAAGTGAGTGAGAGAGTAACAGGTTTCTTCTCTTCTCTTCGTAGCTAGCACTATGTGAAAGACGTGAGAGTCCTTCTACGAACGTTGGATGTTCGTGAGTCTATTCGTGTGGATATCGCAGAGACATCATTGTTGTTACAGTGTTAGTGATTCACGTCACTTCCTTTTGATTACACTTCAAGAGGTAAACAATTTTAAAAACTTAGATTATGGTTTTTTCGCATGGATCCTTGGTGGGAATTCTGTTTTCCACTGCGTGATGTATCCGCGATTCCCAACACATAATTATCCAAAATCAAAATTTACCAAAAATCATAATAAATCATCAATTGTTATAATTATCCAAATAACTATCAAAGATATTAAAATAGTTGAAAGCATATGAAGTAGTTATAATATCTTATGCACACCATTAATTGCTATTACATTTTGCACGTAGTTTAGGTACATATATATAATTCTTAAATCAAATGGCACCAAGCATATTGGACAATGACAAAGAATATGACCTTGCAAATGTCAAACCAGTAACATGAGACTTAAAAATTTATTCTTTAACAAACTACATAACTATCATATAATAAGCATGCATAGAGATGGCAATCTAAAAAACATACTGAAATTAGGAGGGGGGATCAACTAGCCTAAAATGATGGAATAACACATTCCCACCTTCAAACTTTAAAGGTCGAGTTCATTAAGGTTCTAGCATGACATTAGAAGCCCATAGTAGTATGTTACTGAACCTCTAAGGATACAGGCTGTGTTTTTGGTCAGGCCTAGTACAGAATCCTATTGAAGTACTAGAGAAGGACATGACCCACCCCGTGTCTGAGGACACGGGCCATGTCACTTAATTTCTTCTTCACATGTTCTCTTTTCTCTTTGCTTGTAGGGTTGATATTAATCTCTTTGAGTCTTCAGCTCTCTCTCTCTCTCTTCAAGTGGTTAACAAGCTTGGTTTGAAGCTAATGGACTCCAACACTCAAAGATCTCCTGAAAAACACAATTCAATTATGAGTGCTTATAATCACAGTTAAGCATAGTTTCACAATAAACATTTGATTAAGCTTTATATCAGAAACTTAGCTAAATGTTAACAATTAAGCATATATGGAGTTCAATTAGTTCAAACATAAGACACTCAAGATATAGAAATAATCGACAGATCAAATATCCCCACACTTATCCTTTTGCACTCCTGTGCAAAAACATAGAATCAAGCACATGCTTCCCAATAAGTAATTAAAGTGCAGAATAATGAGCAAAGACCTACACACCTTAATCTTTCCAAGAGATTTAAGTAATTAGGAATTCCCTCCCTTGTCAATCCAAACCAGCAAGTAAAGTCAATCAAATTCTAGGGTTAAATCAATATGATAACTCCTCACTGAAATGCTCTTTCACTCAAGTGTTTTGGGCTTATGTTTACTCTCAACCTACTCATGAAAACATGCCCTACCATAGGCTTGGCAAGCCTCTACTTCTCTACCATCTAGGCCACATGTACACAAAGGTCAAAAGGTCTTTATTTAGGTTGTAATGGGGTCAGGGTTAAGGTAGGATACATCAAGGATGAGCAAAGTTAGACCATAGGAATTAGAAGAGCAAATGAGAATATATTCAATCATTACAATAAAAATCACACAAGCACTCTTCAACCTCAATTTTCTTTTTTTTTTGTATCTTTTCCTTTTTCTTGCCTTTCTCCATACAACACTCAATTTTTTTTTTTCTTCATTTCTTTTTTTCTCATTTTTGACCTCTTTTTTTTTTGTTTTGCCAATATATATTTTTATATGTATACATAGCTAGACAAACATATTGTTAAATACCTCCACACTTATTCAAGGTCAATACCCAACATAACTATGCTCTTCTACTCCCTAAGGTAGGGTAGCATAATGGTTTTTCACTTTTAGCCTTGTATTGAGCTGTAAGTGAAGAAAAAGTCAATTAGGCTCAAAGGGCGTAAATAATGGATAAAATGCAAGGATGACTGTTTGGCCAGTAACGATTTGAAAGAAATGCCTTTTTCATTTCAAATGTGTGCAATAGTCGTTTGCATCTTAAAAGAGAGTCAAGACAAGTTTTGAAGAACACATAATCATGAGCGGAATTACAAAACAAAGAACCAAAATAGCCTAAAATTAGCCATTCACTTCAAGGCCCAAAATCTCACTAGGTATCTCAATTTATCACATTCGAATTAAACCTTTAATTTTTCAAGACCTCATCTGACAAATTTGAAAGCAAGAAAATCTACTCCTTTAATTTTTTTTTAAATGGATCTTTTGCTCACCATTCAAATCACTCTAAAATCCATTGGAGAGACATGCACCATAAATTCACCATGATCATTACTCCCCCCACACTTAAAGCAGACATTGTCCCTAACATCAAGGCATACATACATCAGAGAAAATAATGCAAGTAAACCAACAGTGCATATTCAAAGACATTAAGAAGAACATTGAATCCCTGACTAGTAATTATCATTCATGTCCAAAATAAGATCCAATACAATGGTAAAATATTATCAGTCAGATTCAAAAAATAAGTAAGGATTGCTCAAATGGATAGCACAAGAGAGGGAGAAATTGGGGCTTCACTTTATGGGAGACATAGGTAATCATGCAAGAAACATACCAAGGTTTACTTAACTTAAGAAACTCATCAAGAACATAATAAAGAAATAGAAAATAAGAGAGAAAAGAAAGCAAAACTAATTTTTTGGGTGATGGGTTGCCTCCCATTAAACGCTTGGTTTATTGTCCTCAGCACAACATTATGCCACTCTTTAGTGTTCTTCATAATGTGGATAGAGTAGGGTCATCTCTTCCACTTCTTCATTGTCAAGAAGCTCATGGTACGGCTTGAGGCGGTGTCCATTAACTTTGAATGTTTTTCCAGCCGCCTCATTCACAATCTCCAATCTCTGAAATGTCCCTGGTGCATTGAAAAGTCCAAAAGGCATTGGCTTGCTGTTAAAAATGGGGTAGATCACCCCCACACTTAGGAACTTCAGTATCTCCTTCTTCACAACTTCCATCATAAGAAGAGTCAACCTCCTCTGGGGATCTCTCGCTGGTTTAGCCTCATCCTCCATTGAGATACCATGCGTGCAAATAGAGGGACTAATACCTTTAATGTTTGCTATGGTCCAACCAATGCCCATCTTGTGCTCCTTCAAAATAGCCACTAAATTCTACTCTTGTTCTTGGGTGAGTGACTTAGCAATTACCACTAAAAGTGTGTCATTCTCTTCCAAGAATATATATTTTAGATGATCGGGTAGTGCCTTCAATTCCAATTCTGGATCCTACACAACAGAAGATTTAGGTACATCAGTAGTAACTGGTAACTCAACATAAGAAACCTCAAGCCCTTCTGAAGTGGAAGAGGGTTCATGCAAGGCTACGACAACATCATAAATATCTTCACTCTATAGCTCTCTTTCATCATCCCTTTTCTTTTCCTTTGAAACTAAGCTATAAGTCAATACTATATTAAGAGCATCAAAATGATTAGACTCAAAAGCTACAGGAATTAAAGAATCAAAATTATCAAAAGAGTTTATCAAACAGGCAGAGTGCACATTACTCGAGTATCGCATAGCCTCAAAAATATTGAATATGATTAATTCCCCATCAAATTCCATGGTCAATGTCCCTGAGTGCACATCAATTTTTGTCTGTGCAGTCTTCAAGAATGGTCTTCCCAACAGAATAGGAGCAGAGTTAGGGGATTTATCCTCTTCCATGTCCAGCACATAGAAGTTTGCCGAAAATACTAATTCATTCACCTGCACTAACACATCCTCCACAACACCCTTTGGGTATGTATTAGATCTATTAGTCAATTGAATAGTAACACCAGTTGGCTTTAAAGGACCTATACATAAAGATGCATAAATGGAATAAGGCATAACATTTATGGATGCACCTAAATCTAGCATTGCCTTCTCAAACCTTGTGTTACCTATAGTGCATGGTATGGAGAATGTGTCAGGATCCTTGCATTTTGTTGGGAGTTTCTTGATAATTACTGCTGAAACATTCGCTCTCACTTGGATCCTGTAACGCCCCTTTTTGAGGAGGGAACGTCACACCATGATCAAGAAACGAAAACAATACTGAATAAAATAAGACTCGGTTCATTATAATATTGATAAGCTTGCTTGGTTATAATCATATAATTAAATTAGCGAATTCTTTCTTTTTGTTATGATAAGATAATAATATTTGGTTACAATAGAAAGTAACATGAGAAATGAAACATACATCCATACATCATCAGATATACAAAATACAAATATATTTATATATATATATATAACTATATACTTATATCATGTTCGTTTATTACATCATCGGATATACAAAATACAAAAGCTTTACTTGCCCTAAAAGAATTACCCATATACAGCCCACTAAAATAGATAAAACATCAGGCCCCAAAAAGAAATACAGATAGCCATCAGTGGCCATCGACTGCATCAGCCCCTACAGAGAATGAGAAGGAACCCTAGAGGGGTCCTCCTCAGGGTCTTCCTCGTCAGACCTTCATTGGAGCCACTGAATTACGAGCGGGGGCTCGTGCAGTAGATAGGAATAAATCCTCCTGTGGGGAGTAGTAACGCTAACCCCACATATCTCGTATAGATAAATAAAATTCTAAATGCAAACAAACACTACAAGTAAAAATAGGTGAATCATAACGCCCCCAAGCTAGAGACACTGTCACGTCTCCAAGGTAAATGTAGCGATCCGTAGCCAGGTTGATATGCCAGTAGTCCGGACCTCTAAGGAAAGTCAGCCTCACGTAACCCAAAAAGCCTTGTGGATGGGACGCCAAGATCTAATAGACACTAGTCAAAGTCAGGTCAAAAGCCAGGGAACTCGTGTACTTTCCCCTATTCACCGATGTCTTCGGAGAAATATATATATATATATAGATAGAAAAGGTAGAAATATAGAAAAGAGGTGAGACATCCTACATTAAGTACCAATTATGTCAGTAAAGAAACAGAACGGTGTAGGACGCCTACATAGCATTACAAGAATATTAAACAGTATCAAGAAGCAAATATTAAACAACTTAACAATTCCAGGCAGTTATAACATCAATAAGATAGTAGTTCCAATCATCATATAAATTAAATGCCAAATAATATATTGACTCACTATGCACATATACATGATATCAAAATCCTACTCCATGGAGCTAGACACAAACATCGGAAAGAATGATCAGGGAGACATGCTAGTATCTCGTCAGCCTAAAACAAGTGCTTTCCAGAAAAATAATAATTTTGCGCAACAAAGGCTTATATAGTAGCATTCCCACAAGATCGCGATATAGGACAGTGTCTTAGTCCAGATCATTGGTGCATTTGCATCAGTCTGTCCCACAGCCCAGAGGGGCTACCAACTGTCCACTGTGAGACACCCGCACCCCGATGCCCCCAAGGTCAACAGTATAACATACACTAGTTTATTCACACTTGCACTAAGGTATGATTCAATCTCCTAGGCAACATAGCTTTAACAATAGTCCATCAGACGTCCACAATGCATGATGACTCAATGCATAAACATGTATAATGAACAATGATATACTTCATCAATAGCACTCCACAATTTGGCCAAGTTAAACATCAACAGCTGCTAGGTCTCACTCATGGACCCAAAATAAACATCATCAAGTCCTCAAATAAGACATTACATTTTTTAGGTTCATTATGGAATTATGCCTTAATTTTTCTACGTTCTCATTATTAAGTTTCTCTCTAGGGAAATTCTCTCGCATTTTTCATCTAATCTTTATTACTTTGACTAAACAAGTTCATTACTTAATTTTCAACGTAATTCCCTTAAGATAATTTTAATTTGAGTTATTCAACATTCTTACTTACACTAATGGTCTTCCTTTAATCAAGAATTATTCTAAGTTTTTGGATAAAGTCTTATTCTTGGTTCTTTCCATTTTATGAATCCCTAACTAATTTTTAATTATCCAAACAACTAAGTTTCCATTTTAACACAACAATTTCTCCTATTTTTCCATAAGAGGTCGTGAGCCTTCTAATGAAACTAAGGATCCAAATTTTTCATCAATCCATTAATTATCACCGACCAATGTCCAAATTCCCTAATTGTTACACAAGTTACATGTTTGGACCCAAAAATGGCCCTAGAGGCTATGAGCCTCCCAAGGGTAAGAACTCAAAAATTTTCCATTATTCTATTACATTTTAGTCACTTGGCTAATTATGTCTCCAACTTGACTACAAAATTTTAACCATGATCACCCTATTCAAGGGGTATGGCCGTGAGCCACATGAAGGAGAGCTAGGATTCCTTGCTTTCATTTCATTTTTCCAATCCACCAAAACCAATCCAAGATCATCAATATATATATACATTCAATCAAATAGATCATAAAAGGTAAAATCAATACATAGTCATCAAAATCACACATCAAAAAGAGTAATCCTAACATGGGTTCCTCACAACCAACACACAATCAAGTCTCTCACTACCAATAGAGGTTGAAGTGGACAATCTCCCTCTTACCCAAGAGAAATCAAGAAAAGGAACCTCCTTGTTTGCTCCTTGATGAATTCAGTCAAGCACCTTCAAAACCCTAGAAACCACAACTTCATCAAATCAACACCAAGGCTTGAGAAAAAAAGGATAAATGGTCATGATGATGACCATTTAAACAAAAATGAAGAAGAGAAGATGAGAAATCAAGAATATTACCTAAAAGCTTCAAACTTTGAGGCTTGAAAAAGATGATGAAGATGGAAGCTTTTCAAGTAGATTCCAACTAGAAAGATGTTTAGAATGTGATGGAGATTAAGAAAATATGTTTACTTGAAATTTTTGTAATCCATGGGGGTATGGAGGAGGGTGAGGCCGTGGAGGAGGAGAAGAGAGAAGGAGGAGAAAACTTAGGAGAAGAAGAGTGTAGAGAGAGAAAGTGATAGTAGAATGAAGTGAACTTTTAAGATTTGAAATTAGAATAGAAAACTAATTAAGTGAAAAGTGAATATTTGGCTCCTAATTGGGCCTCATGGCCGTGGAGTGTAGGAGAGAAAAGGAGGGAAAATTACTTCTAGAAACTAGAGTTAAGCTTGTTAGATTTTCAAAAGCAAATTTGATTAGACATAAAGTAGATTTCCTTTAGATAAGGTGATTAGGTGATAAGGATTTTCACTACAAGTTATTACCCAATGGATAATTGTTACAGTTCACAAAGCTAGTATCTATTGTCTAATGGATGATAAAGTGTTTCGCAGAATTTTATTTAACAGAACATACTGTGATTTTATTTATTAAATAAAATCTCAAAAAACGTAAACCTCGTAAACTATGCCCGACCTCGGGTTTAGTAAGATCCCCCATTGATGTTTTCACAGTTCAAGGTTTACCAGCCTTGGGGAAAATATTTCATTTTCTCAGCTCCACTCAGCGTGCACGCAAAATAAAGAATATATTAAAATATTCAACGTTTTCAGAAAAATTTACAAAAATTTCTAAAAACCATAAATATTATAAAATGATTATTTATCTTGAAACCAACAATTTTTGGAATGTTTCACTGGCTCTGGTCAGTGCACATGCAAAATGAGGAATATACTAAAATATTCGACGTTTTCAAAAAATTTTAATTTTTTTTAAATCACAAATATTATAAAATGACTATTTATGATGAAACAAATAATTTTCGGGGTGTTACAAATCCTCTCATTTCCTTTTAACTTTCTTTTGTTAGTGCATAATTCCTTTAACAACTTGGCATACCGAGACACTTGCTTAATGACATCTAACAAATGAATGTTAACTTCCACTCTCCTATAGGTCTCTAAGATCTCTTTTTCTACTTTATCTTTTGTATTCTTAACCAGTCTACTAGGAAAAGGGGCCTTAGTGACATATTTAGGAAGTGGTTCAGGAATACTTACCTTAGGGGCCTTAGAGTTTTGGCTCTCCTCATTTACCTCCTTAGGCTCTCGATTCTTCTCTTTAGTGGTTTGTGGATGAGATGTAGAGTCATCTAACGTCTTCCCACTTCGCAAGGTGATAGCACTAGCATTTTTCCTCTGATTCATTTCTGATTATGAGGGAAGTCTCCAAAAAAGTTGGCTCTGAACCTTATTGAGGTTTGTGGCTAACTACCCTACTTGGTTCTGTAGGTTACTAATAGCGGCCTTTGTTTCTTATTGGAAACTTTGCATAGTGGCCTTTTGCTCCTGCTGAAATTGAATGCTACTAATGGCCATTTACCTCATTAACTCCTCCAGTGAAGGCTCAGGTTGCCTAGGAGCTTGAGCTTATTATTGTCTCTGAAGGAAAGGAGCTTGTCTCTGTTGAAATCCAGGAGGTCCATAGGCTGGAGGTTGATTCTGGGGCTGCTTTCTATAGCTCAAATTAGGATGATCCCTCCATCCTTGATTATATGTACTAAAGTAGGGGTTGTAGTTTGTGGAAGGTCTAGAATATCCCCCTGCTGCCTTTACCTCATCGCTTCTGTCCTCTTATAGAGTGGGACATATATCAGTGGGATGTTCAGGAGAACAACAAATCCCATAAGCTTTTACCAGTGCTTTCCCATTATTTAATAACCGCTGAACCATGGTTATCAACTGGGCCACTTGTTGCTACAAACTACCTGATTCTACCTCTTTAACTGCTTTCACTCTAGTGTCATTCCTGGTAAAGAATTATTGAGTGTTTGCAGCCATCCTTGATATCAAGTTTCTAGCTTCTGGAGGAGTCTTATCAACCAAAGCTCCTCCACTAGCAGCATCAATCATGTTACGGTCCATTATGAGCAAATCCTCATAGAAATACTGAATTAGAAGCTACTCATCGATTTGATGTTGAGGGTAGCTAGCACATAGTTTCTTGAACCTCTCCCAGTAGTCATGAAGTGATTCCCCATGCCTTTGTTGGATGCCATAAATTTATTTTCTGATGGTTGCGACTTTTGAGACAGGGAAGTATCTATCTAGGAAAGCTCGAGCCATATCCTGCCATGAATTGATGGATCCAAGTGGCAAATAGTATAGCCACTCCTTTGCAGAATCTTTAAGCGAGAATGGAAAAGCTCTCAGCTTGACTTGTTCTACTAGAATTCCCATTGGGTTCATGCTAGAACAAACTATATAGATCTCCTTCAGATGCTTGTTGGGATCCTCCCTGGCTAATCAATTAAAAGATGGATTAAGCCAGACTTCAATTCAAATACCTCTTCATTTTCTGGAATTTCAATGCACAAAGGCTGTTGGTCCAAGTTTGGAGCACCCAACGCCCTTAGAGTATTTTCTGCCACCGCCTCCTTTTCAGATGTCTCGGAACTTAATAGATCTATATGGCGAGCAGCTTCAATGTCAACAGGTGTGAATTAGAAATCAAATGGATGGAAAGGAAACTGAGGATGTAAGCTGATTTGATCAATGTAATGCCTTAAATTCCTCGCTCTCTTTTTCAATTCTTTAATGGACATAGACACCTGCAAAATAGTCAGAAAGAACTGATTAAAATAAAAAAAATAAAAACAAAAATAGAGTGAAAAATAGGAAACAAATTAATAGCATAATTGGAAAATTAGTTCCCAAGCAACGGCGCCAAATTTGGTGTCTACGGATTGTGATTAAAAATAGTTACCAAGTTCCATAAAAAATATAAAAACCTTGCAACTAGTTGTAGTTAGCAAGTGTTGATCTACAGAGAACTAATTCAATTGACACTAAAACTGATCCTAATTCAAACTCTAAAAATAATAAACAGTAAAAAAGAGGTTTATTTGTTAAAGCTATAAGAAGGAATTAAATTGAAAGCAGCAACTGTAAATATGATTTGATTTACCAATTTAAACGGATTGGTTAAGAGATGGAATCCACCATTAGATTTACATGATAATGCTAACCTACATACCCTTTATCCCAACATGATCAATTATGTCTTTATGTAATTGTGAGATTAATTCTCTATTTTCCTGAGGTTTTGGTTAATTTAGCAACCACTCAAATTAATCCCTAATCACTAGTTAGCTATAAAGCAACCGCTCTTATATCCATTTAATGACAGCATTAAGATTTAGAAAACTAATTACACTAAGGTCCAATCACACACCGGAATTGAATTACTTAGATCATATGTCTCACTAGTCCTACCACCACAGCCGCGCATAGCAAACCTAGTTTTACCACTTTCAAAAATAGCAAAGAGTATAAAAACCTTTATACCAAATTAAGAATAGAAACATATGAATAAAAACATAATTATATTGAAGTAAAGAAATATGTAGGATTCAAAAAATAAAAACTAAGGTTTCCTATTCCCTTAACGAAACAAGAAGTTTAGCTAGACATGAAAAATTCAAAATCACAAGAAAAATAGAAGAAAAACACATTCTAGAATAAAAGAAGAGAAGAAAACTAAAGATCAAACTAGTTTCTAAGGATTGAGGTTGATTGATCTTCGATCGCTCGAAACAGAGTTCCAATCTTTGATCGAATCTCCCTCTTTCTTGTTCTTCGTATTTCCCTTAGTTCCTTGATGGCTTATAGTCTAGAGAGATCTCTTTTTGAACCCTAAACAACCATATTTATAACCCTCCAAAACTAGCTTCTTGTTCAAACTTAAAATTAACATTCTGATACGTAAACATAAGCCGTGTCTGATGACACGGCCAACCCCGTGTTTGATTCTGTCAACACAATTCCAAAAAGATTTGAAGGCAGAGAGGAACACGGCCTACCCCATGTCTGGGGACACTGGCTTTGTTCTCGGGAGCACTCAGAATTTGATCCAATTTGTGATACCAGAGGAGGACACGACTTACCCCGTGTCTGAGGACACGAGCCATGTTTTTGGTCAGGCCCAGTGCAGAATCCTGTTGAAGTACTAGAGAAGGACATGGCCCACCCCTTGTCTAAGGACATGGGTCGTGTTACTTAATTTCTTCTTTACATGTTCTATTTTCTCTTTGCTTCTAGGATTGATATTGATTTCTTTGAGTCTTCAGCTCTTTCTCTCTCTTCAAGTGGTTAACAAGCTTGGTTTGAAGCTAATGGACTCCAACACTCAAAGATCTCCTAAAACACACAATTCAATTATGATTGCTTGTAATCACAATTAAGCATAGTTTCATAATAAACATCTGATTAAGCTTTATATCAGAAACTTAGCTAAATGTTAACAATTAAGCACATATAGAGTCCAATTAGATCAAACATAAGACACTCAAGATACGAAAATAATCGACAGATCAATGATCATCAAGCTTGATTGAACTTAAAAATTGTGTTTAAGGGGCATTGTAATTGATTACACAAGTGTTGTAATCGATTACAAGTAAACCAGAGGCCTTGTAATTGATTACATTGAGGTTGTAATCAATTACAAGCATGACAGAAGCCTTGTAATCGATTATATTGAGGTTATAATCAATTACAAGTCTAGCAGAGGTCATGTAATAGATTACATGAAGGCTATAATCGATTACATCTTGTCCAGAAAGCCAAGAACACGTTCTAAGAGCCATGTAATCGACTACATGGGCTATGTAATCGATTACAACAGGCCTGGCATTTCCTAACAACTATTTTATCAGTATTTAATGGTGCCCATTAATGCACCTAACGATGATGTCCTGACCTTATAGGCCATGAACACTGGATGGTCAATCAACTGGGCCTACTATGTTATTCAACATATGTTGGAAGCCAGAAAGAAACACTATCCCCTGCCCTATGCTATGCTTGTTGCAGCAATTATGGAGCACTTTCATATCCCTTTGGCTAGGGAAGCTAAGGATACTAGCTCTAAAGGACCTCAGTCTATTGGATTATATACCCTGCAAAAGCTTCAGCCGAGGAAGATTGATAACAGATGATACTATCTCCTTCATGGGAGCTATGGTCATATTCCTCATGAGGCTGATGATAATGAAGAAGAACAGCAACCTGCTACTACTCCCGTTACCTTAGACCTCTTTCTTCAGGAAATGTGCACCTTGGCGACCACAGTGTAAGTCTGAATGGATCGTATTAAACAAAAGGTCAATCATCTTAAGCTGGGGATGGACCACTCCGATTAGAAGTTAGCCTCTATCTAATCTTTTCTAGAAGGACCCGGATATGTACCGAGGAGTGATGCACGTGCTTCCACATCTTCTGCTGCACCTTCTGCCCATGATAGGGTCACAGTTACTACCGGTGCACCCATTTCCTTTGCTGCTCCTCCTATTGATACAGACACAGTTCCTAATGTTGATGAGGAACTTCTTGGCTCCTAAGATGACCTTGACACAAATGATGATGATTTAGATCTTAGTCATATGGATGCTAGAAGTGATACTGACAGTGATAGCGAGGCGACAGAGAGACATGGGATTTATGTCATGATTTTTTTTATATACCTTGTCTAACCCAGTGCATCTTATCACTTTTATAATTTTGTATATAACTTTGGATCTTTTGATATTAATGTCTATTCAAACTGAATATTTTGCTAATTTATATACATTTGTTGTTGCTTTAGTTTGTTGGTTATATTCTGGTGTTGATATGATTAGACTGATTATACTCTGACTTTGCTTTGATTGTATGAGGAAATCATGTAAAATTCTGCGAAAATGTTGTTGATTTTTTCTTTGGTATTATTATGCAATGTTGAATGCTTATTTTTTTTATAATGCCTACAGGGGTGAAGTATTAGATAACATATGTGTTGCATGAGTACGAGGGAGTTTTTACATGCAAAATTATTTATCCTATCTCCTACATAAACTACAGGGGAGAGTAGCACGCTTAAATATCTGATGTATAAATGCTTTGCTCTTTTTCTATGTTATTTTTTTATCATAAAAAAAAGGGAGAATGTAAATGATTATGTCATGAAGCACATCAAATGAAGTTTTTGATGATAACAAAGTCAAGATGAAGATCAAGATCAAAAGAAGTGACTAAGATCAAAAAAGATATATTTGGTATAGGTCATAGACCTTAGAATCTCAATGTAAAATGCTCTCAAGTATCTTAATTATCTCTAAATGTTTTTTCAAAGATCTTTTAAATCAACTTGAAATTCAAAGTTCATATTTTAAAGAAATGTTGATTTCAATCTTGGATTTTTTAAATCATGTTTATATCTCAACAAATCCATGTTTATCTAAGTTGGGCATGGCCATCAAGCTTGATTGAACTTAAAAATTGTGTTTAGGGGCCATTGTAATTGATTACACAAGTGTTGTAATCGATTACAAGTAAACTAGAGGCCTTGTAATCGATTATATTAAGGTTATAATTGATTAAAAGTATAGTAGAAGCCTTGTAATTGATTACATTGAGGTTATCAATTACAAGTCTGGAAGAGGCCATGTAATCAATTACATGAAGGTTATAATCGATTACATCCTGCTCAGAAAGCCAAGAACACATTCTAAGAGCCATATAATCGATTAAATGGTCTATGTAATCGATTACAACAGGCCTGACATTGCCCACTGACTATTTTATCAGCATTTAATGCTGCCCATTATTGCACCCAACGAATCCTTTGATTTGAAAACTTATAAATGCATCTCTTGGGTCTTCATTAATAGCTAACTAATAGCTGAGAAACATATTTCAATCATTCTAATCCATGAATCATCTTTGAAACATTTGTGCTCTATTTTTTGAGTCAATTTGAGATATTCTTGAAGAGCATTCTAGAGATTCAATTTGTATCAACTACTCATGTGAGAGTTTCATATTATATACACTTCAATTCTTTGTGAAGAGTGTGAGGCATCCCTCTAAATTATAAAAGGTGAGGTATCCCTTGTTGGTAAAGAGGGTGAGGTATCCCTTAAGGTTGTAAAAAGGTGAGGTATCCCTTGAAGTTGAGGCTCAAGCACAAAGGGTGAGGTATCCCAAGGTGTGGTGAGTGTTCTATTGTGTAAAGGTTGCAAGCACCTATTGAAGCTTGAAGATATACTGAAAATCTCAAGTGATTGGATGTAGGCAACAAGTGGATTGGTGGCTGAACCAAGATAAATCTTGTGTTTGATCTTCTCAACTCTATCTCTTTACATTTGTACTTTAATCGTATATGCTTGCTTGAATACTTTCTATTTTGTCTTATTTATTTGTGAGTGAGTTATTCAATCTCATCTATCTATTCACTTCAATCAATCAATAGCTTCAACGAAAATTAGTAATTAAGTGTTTTGTGAAACATTTTCGAAAATATTTTACAAACTCAATTCACCCCCTCTTCAGTATCGAGGCCACTTGGTAATAAGTGGTATCAGAGTTAGGCTCTGTTGGGAATTGCAGATACAACTCGCAGCGAAAAACAGGGATTCCCACCGAGGATCCATGCGAAAAAGCCATAATCTGAGTTTTTAAATGATTTACCTCTCGAAGCGTGAATCACCAACACTGTAATAGAAACGATGTCTCTTCGGTATCCACACAAACAGACTCACGAAGGTCCAATATCCGCAAAGAGGAGCCTCACGTCTCTCACACAATGCTAGCTGCGAAGAGAAGAGAAGAAACCTGTCGCTCTCTCACTCACTTTTCCGTAGGTGCGGCTAAGGTTCTGAAATTGTGTATCTTAGCAGCCCCTTAGCAATACTATTTATAATAGTACTGGCTTAAGTGAGTGTGAGCAGCAGCAAGGTAAGCTGTGCAACCCTAGACCCATCTGTTATGAGTCTGGCCCATATTTGAATCCAAGTCCAACTTGGATCCACTGTTCCAATTTTAGTCTGCTCTATGTGTGTGACCTACGAGGTTCTTATTACGTTGGCAGTAATATTAAAATCTCATTTTAATATTACAAGCAGTGAGTGGTATCTAGCAACACATCGCTGCTACCCAAGTAATAAGAATGTCAGTGATTTGACATAACCTTTCCGTGACTAATGTTTCCGTGTCGTTTAGTCCCTTTGTCAAGATATCTAGATTGAACACAAGGCATGGAATGCGTCACCATTGTATAGTCCAATCTTTCGTTTCTTGATACTCGAGTACACTTTGTAATAACAAATGAGATCAATATCTCATATTGACTCATTTGAGCATGGCCATGCATTTCGCAGTCTCACTCAATCAGGGGGCCCGAAGATATCGCTCCTGTTACGTAGGAGTGACAAATCCCATCTAGGTCACTCACATCCCTCTGCATGATTCACGGTATGTCCAATAACTAACTTTATAATCACCTTGTTACAGATGACGTTTGATGGCATTAAAATACACAACTCCTCATGTATGAATCGTAGTGAGTTCAGGTCAAAGGACCACAAACACCATTATCACTATGAGAATCACTTATGACACTCACGTAACGATCTATGTAGTGTTCTCATGGTGGGTCAGTCCAGTACATTATTACTCTAATATGTACCCATGTGAAGACTTGATATGTCATATCCATAACCCGTGAGATGTGGTCATCAGTCTATGCACATACTAGTCTCAATGTATTATTGTTGTCCTAATTATCAATAATACTTGACTAAGGACATTTAAGAATAGTGTTGTAACCAAAAGGATCTCACGATCAAGTCATCCACTTGATGTCCTATGGCATCAAACTTACTATTCTAAGGACTTTATTATGTTTATCAAAAAGAACACAATAAATGAAATGCCTCATATATAAAATAGCATAATAGAATGTATATAAATACAGAAAATGTATTGGCCTCTAGGGCATACACCAGCAGGCTCTTGTGTAAAGAGCTTAGCAGCTTCAAGAGAAAGTAATGGTCTCCTCAAATGATTTTTCAAAAAGTTCTTCTCTTTAAAGACCTCCCATTTTCAATGGGGATGGGTATGCTTATTAGAAAGAATGAATGAAATTTTTTATTAAAACTACTGACTTAGATATGTAGGATGCTATTGAAAATGGTCCTTTTGTCCCCACACAAGTTATTAATGGTGTAAGAGTTAACACACCAAGAAGTGAATGGACTGATGATGATAAGAAAAAGGTCCAATACAATTTGAGAGCCAAAAACATCAATATCACAGCCTTGGGGTATGATGAGTTCTTTAGAGTCTCAAATTATAAATCTACCCAAGAACTGTTAGATACTCTACAAGTACCCCATGAGGGTACTAATGAAGTGAAAATATCAAGGATAAATACTCTTACTCATGAGTATGAGCTTTTTTTGAATGAACCAAGGTGAAAGCATTCAAGAAATGCAAAAGCGGTTCACACATGTTACTAATCATCTTGCTTCATTGGGAAAGACTTTTCCTAATGATGATCTTATTAACAAAGTATTGAGATATTTAAGCAGGCATTGGCAACCTAAAGTGATGGCTATTGTGGAGTCAAGAAATCTTTCAACCATGACCGTAGCCATACTTTTTGGCAAGCTCCAAGAAAATGAATTGGAATTGAATAGACTCAACCAATGTGAGGAGCTTGATAACAAAAAGAAGCGAATAGCTCTCAAGGCCACTTCCTCCCTGGTCAATGATGTTAATGATGAAGATGATGGAGATGGCTTAGAAATAAATGAAGAGAATCTTGGTCTTCTAGTAAAGAAATTTTAAAGATTCTTCAAGAAGAATGAAGCTCAGAGAAGACATTCCTTTCTCTAAAAGAATGTCTATCACAGAGGGGAAGGAACCTCATTTATTCCTAAATGCTATGAATATAGAGAATTAGGGCATATGAAGATCGAGTGTCCAATCTATCAAAGGAAAATGGAAAAATAAGAGAAGAGGTCCTCAAAGGATAAGAAAGAAAGAAGAGCCTATATAGCATGGGAGGACAATATCATAGATTTTTTCGATAGCTCGGATAATGAGAAAGCCAATCTATGTCTCATGGCTAGAGGAGAAGAGGAAGAAGAAGATGACATGGAGGTAACATCCTCAAACTTAGACTCTCCCCCATCCTATGATGAATTGCAAGATGCATTTGAAGATTTGCATAATGAATCCATGAGGCTCACAAAAATGGTTTTATCTTCCAACAAAACAATCTCCTTATTGCTAAACAAAGTTTCTATTTTAAACAAAGAGATTATGAGCTTAAAATTGAAAATGAGACCTTAGGACTTATTGATGCTAACTCATCATGCATGATTTGTTCTTCATATGATAATGCTCCTACACCTTCATCTTGCTCATCATGTAAAACATTTGAAAATGAAATTGAAGATTTGAAAAACACTCTTTCAAAATTTACATTTGAAAGGGACAACTTAAATGTATTGCTAGGGAAACAAAGATGTGTTTTCAAAAGGCCAGTTTAGAGTATAATCCTAATAACCAACAAAAGTTTCTCAAGGATCTCTTTGTTTCCTTAAGTACATCAAGTAGCCCCTTCATCAAATACTTTCATTGTGGGAGGAAATGGCATAGTGCTTCTACATGCAATGTTAGGAAGAACTTGAACACCAAGGTTGAGACTAAAATGATTTAGGTCTCTAAGGGCACTTTGCCAAAATATAACACACAAGGACCCAAGAAAATTTGGGTACTAAAAGACAAAAATTGAAATGTGTTGTAGGTGTGCTTGAAGGCCAAAAGCTGACTTTGGAATCTTAAAAGTGGCTGCTCTAAGCACAAGACCATAAAATACTTCAAGTTCTTTTCCTTGTCCTCAAGAAGCTTGGACTTGCAATCTTTGGATAAGTGGAGACTTGTTCTATGCTTTAATTTACTTCTAGCTTCATATCTTGAAATATATCTCTACATGTGATAATATAATAGATAAGTTCACTTCTTGTTTGAAATAGCATATTTGATGAAAATATCTATGAACTTATTTTTTTTTTTGGATCATCCATGCATTTAAATTTTGCTGTATAATCCTATTTTCATTCATAATGTGTCATTTGTTGTATAATCTGTCATTTTGATGCATAACTTATTACTTTTGTTGCATAAAGTTACAATCTTTTGCAAAATCTAAAATTTGATGTATAAGTTGATTGATTTGCTGCATAATATGTCATTTTACTGCACAAATTATCTTTTTTCAATCATTTTTTTAATCCAAAACTGACTTGAGCATCGAAGGTTCCCCTAAATTTGTTTTGCAGGTACTCCATCATGAATGAGTCCTCCAAGTAGCTCAAAATTCACTAATCCTGGTAAAATTGTTTGATCTTTAACAAAGGTGGTGATTTTGCAAGAACATGAGTTTTGGATCAAGAACTAGTCAATTTTTATGCTTACATGATGTTTGGAATTGATTTGGGAATTTTTGAAACTAATTTGGAAGTTTTGAAACTAATTTGAAAGCTTTGAGTTTGGTCCTATAC
Source organism: Ormosia semicastrata (assembly GCA_029884595.1). Lineage (NCBI taxonomy): Eukaryota > Viridiplantae > Streptophyta > Magnoliopsida > Fabales > Fabaceae > Ormosia > Ormosia semicastrata. The sequence continues at coordinate 33,387,442 of JAQQTO010000048.1, read as the reverse complement.
TGTTTGAAGTGCAAAAACTGAATTCAGCAAGCTTGTAATCGATTACAGGACCTTTGTAATTGATTACAGAGGCTCTTCCAAGCGTCCCAAGTAAAGTCAAAGAACATGTAATCAATTACACACACTATGTAAACGATTACAACGTTTTCAGAACTCATGTAATCGATTACAAGGTCCACAAAAAGCGTATAATCGATTACACACCCATTGTAGTCGATTACCCAGGGGTTTAAAAATGAGTTTCAGTGTGTGAGAAGCCATTTTTTATCTAAAACTCACCTTTTCTCTCTCTTCCTTCATGAAACCCCTCACCCCTAACCTTCAATTTCTCTCCCATTTCTTGGTCAAATCACCTCACTCCACCACCATTCTACTCGTTTTTCTCTTCTCCACCAAACCCCCAAATCAATTTCAACTAAAATCACCCCAAATTTCTTCCCCTCTCCCCTCATGAACATTTTCTCTCTCTAAGCCTTAACCCACGAACTCCTCCACCTTCTCACTTATTTCTACCTTCCTTCACCACTAAACACCACGCATCCTCCTTCCCTTCACCCTCCTCACACCCTTTTCTCCCCATTTCCTCTCAATGGCTGAATCCTCCAAGCGTACCAAGAGACAAAGAATAAAGGTCTCCATAAGAACCTCCACCAGCGCTCCTCCACTCACTATTCTAGGGTTGAACCTCACTCAACACTTCCACACCGCTAAAAGAGTAGAGTTCTTCAGAAAAACTTTCAATTGCGGAAGATTATTTGACCAAGGTATCTCACTAAGCACTTTAGCCCTAGTAAACCTTTAGAGAGTTTCAGAATTATTGAGAGACTTGATTTACTTGAATTTCTGAGTATTAAAAAGGATATATACTCAAATTTAGTTAAAGTATTTTATGCCAACATGAAATATAAGAATGCATGCTTGGTCTCTGAGGTGAAAAAAACACATATACGAGTGGATAGAGAATTATGGTATAGGTTGACTAAATTGTCATATAATGGTGCTAATTTCTGTGGGGGTACGAATGTGTAAGGAGATGAATACGAGTATAAGGACGCCTTACTTCAATGTTGAGGGCTGGATATAACATTCCTAGAGGAAAACAGAGAGTGATGACAACTGGTCTAACTATGGAGAATAGGGTGTTACATTACTTTGTGGCTAGAGGATCAGTCCCAGGGGAGGTAACAACTCCCAGGTTCTCAAAGATAATGTGCTAACCTTGTGGGCCATCAACACTAGACGGTCAATCAACTGGGCCTACTATGTTATTCAACATATGTTGGAAGCCAAAAAGAAACACCATCCCCTGCCCTATGCTATGCTTGTTGTAGCAATTATGGAGCACTTTCATATCCTTCTGGCTGGGGAAGCCATGGATACGAGCTCTAAAGGGCCTCAATCTATTGGATTGTATACCCTGTAAAAGATTTAGCTGAGGAAGATTGATAATAGATGGTACAATCTCCTTTATAGGAGCTATGGTCACATTCCTCATGAGGCTGATAATAATGAAGAAGAACAGCATCCTGCTATTGATCCCGCTACCTTAGACCTATTGCTTCAGGAAATGCGCACCTTGGCGACTACAGTGGAAGTCTGGATGGACCGCATTAAACAGAAGGTCGATCATCTTGAGCCAAGGATGGACTACACCGATCAAGAGTTAGCCTCTATCTGATCTTTTCTGGAAGGACCCGGATATGTACCGAGGAGTAATGCATGTGCTCCCTCATCTTCTGCTGCATCCTCTATCCATGATAGGGTCACAGTTGCTACCGCTACACCAATTTCTTTTGCTGCTCCTCCTATTGATACAGACGCAGTTCTTGATGATGATGAGGAACTTATTGGCTCCGAAGATGACCTTGACACCGATAATGATGATGTAGATGTTAGTGATATAGCTGCTGGGAGTGATACTAACAGTGATAGCGAGGTGACGGAGTGATATGAGATTTATGTCATGATTTTTTTTATATACCTTGTCTAACCCATTGCATTTTATCACTTTTATAATTTTGTATATGACTTTGGATCTTTTGGTATTAATGTCTAGTCAATCTGAATATTTTGCTAGTTTATATACATTTGTTGTTGCTTCGGTCTGCTGGTTATATTCTGGTGTTGATATGATTGGACTGATTATACTCTGACTTTGCTTTGATTGTATAAGGAAATCATGTAAAATGCTGCGGAAATGCTGCTGATTTTTTTTTTTTTTTTGGTATTATTATGCAATGTTGAATGCTTTTTTTTTTATAATGCCAATGGGGGTGAAGTATTAGATAACATATGTGTTGCATGAGTACTAGGGAGTTTTTACATGCATAATTATTTATCCTATCTCATGCATAAATTACGGGGGAGAGTAGCGCTTAAATATCTTATGTTTAAATGCTTCGCTCTTTTCTTATGTTATTTTGTCATCATCAAAAAGGGGGAGAATGTAAATGGTTATGTCATGAAGCATATCAAATGAAGTTTTTGATGATAACAAAGTCAAGATGAAGATCAAGATAAAAAAAAGTGACTAAGATAAAAAAAGGTATATTTGGTATAGGTCATAGGCCTTAGAATCTCAATGTAAAATGCTCTCAAGTATCTCAACTATCTCCAAATAGTTTTTCAAAGATCTTTTAAATCAACTTGAAATTCAAAGTTCATATTTTAAAGAAATGTTGATTTCAATCTTAGATTTTGTAAATCATGTTTATATCTCAACAAATCCATGATTTTCTAAGTTGGGCATGGCCATCAAGCTTGATTGAACTTAAAAATTGTGTTTAGGAGCCATTGTAATCGATTATACAAGTGTTGTAATTGATTACAAGTAAACTAGAGGCCTTATAATCGATTACATTGAGGTTGTAATCGATTACAAGCATAGTAGAAGCCTTGTAATCGATTACATTGAGGTTGTAATTAATTAGAAGTCTGGAAGAGGCCATGTAATTAATTACATGAAGGCTGTAATCGATTACATCCTACCCAGAAAGCCAAGAACACATTCTAAGAGCCATGTAATCGATTAATTGGGCTATGTAATTTATTACAACAGGCCTAACATTGCCCAACGGCTATTTTATCAGCATTTAATGCTGCCCATTAATGCACCCAATGGCTCCTTTGATCTAAAAACTTATAAATACATGTCTTGAGTCTTCATTAATGGCTAACTAACAACTGAGAAACATATTTCAATCATTCTAATCCGTGAATCATCTTTGAAACATTTGTGTTCTATTTTTTGAGTCAATTTGAGATATTCTTGAAGAGCATTCTAGAGCTTCAATTTGTATTAACTAAGTGAGAGTTTCATATTGTATACATGATAAATGTCGAACTCAATCAAAATTAAAACCAAGTTGTATCTATGGCTTGAAGCATAGTAGTTAACACCGAATCGTCTCTCAAGGATCTTAGTTGCAAATTAATCAGACCAAGCCGAGATTAGGAGGGTGAGAAACAGAATACGAAAAATAGAATTAAGGAAAGAACAATTAATCAAAAGCGTAATCAGTCCAGAAATCTATCCGAAATTTGGTGGATTCTATCATAGATCACTAAACAAACATTTGGATTGCATTTGAATGATTAACTTGGATTTAACTTAGATCTTAGCATTAAATCCAGAATTCTTACTAGACAATCATCTAGAATTTAATTAACAATTGATACACAAATTCACAATCGCAAAATTCATGTTAGATCTATGTTAATTTTAGATCTGAATTCAATTAATCTAAGCACAAATCAGCACTTAACTTCTAATTCCGTGACTAAACTAGATTAATCAACCTAATTCAATCACAATTCTTAATCCCAAATCAAGATCCAATCCGATCATGAAAAAGAAAAAGAAGGGGAAGAAGAAGAATCAAATACAATTCAAAATAAGAAATTAGAACAACATCTCAAGAATCCAAATTGAAATTTCTTCAAGAATCCTGAATTGATTACAATATATTTAGCCCTCCATTAGAAGAGGAAAACCCAAAAATGAAAATTAGAGAGAAGGATAGAAGAAAGGAGAGAGTTCTAGAGAGAAGTGAGAAAAGTATGGAATGAAAACTCTATTTCAGATCCCTCTTTCTTAAACTATAAACTACCCCCTAAATTGGCCTCTAGTGCCTCATTACACTTCCCAAACATAGTTGGGTCTTGTAGGAATGCAATGGCCTAAGTTTTATCTGAATTGGACTTGAATTGACTAATATATGTTCATTTTAATGCCATATGCTCCTCAAACTTGAGTCTGAACTTCCAGGCCCAATTAGGCCCACTGGACATCTGATTAAGACTTTGAGCTCTTCATCAAAGTTGTAGATCTTCCTCTTAGCTTTCCTACAAGGTAAAATGCATAATTTTTATATGTCTAGAACTCAATTTATGGCTGGAATACAGAAAGAACATCAAAACTCAATAATGCTAGAAAAATTCAATTAAGCCTAAATTTAAGCCCAACTTATAAAACATGTCCAAGGTCAAACAATTAAGTACATGAAAAGTGTAAATCACTAAAAATGAGGGCTTATATATGTATAAAATATATGATTATCAAATTCTCCCACACTTAGCTTTTTGCACTCCTGGACAAAACACAAGAGACCAAAACTAAGGAATAAAGAAAAGCAAAAACTCAAAAGCTAAAAACTCTAAAAGATTCAAATTCCAATGACATTCAAGAATGCAAAAGCTTACAAGAAAGAGGAGCAATAAAAGATTCAAGGGAACAAAACATTCATGAATTAAAATTTCTTCACATCTCAAACCAACAAGCAAGGTAGCTTCAACTTGAAAAGCATGAATCAAGAATGATGAATCCTCACAAGATACACTTTCAATCCCTCAAGTGTTTACAAGGTAAGTATTTCACTTAATTCAACTCATGAACAATTGCACTACCATAAGCTTACTTATCTTCTACTTCTCCACTACTCAAAACATATGCACACAAAAATCAAGAGGACTTTATTCAAGGTTGTAATGGGGACAAGGTAAGGGAAGGAAACAATATGAATATGGCAAGATAAATACCAAAGAGAATGAAAGAACATTGTGAAGGAACTCAAATGACAAGTAACAAACATGAAATTTTATTCCCCTACTCCAAATAATGCACATTCTCTTTACATATTTCCTTCTCTTCTCTTATTATTATTATTTTTTTTTTTATTATTAATGACTTTTTATTGAATCTTTTTTATTATTTTTTATTATTATTATTATTATTATTCATCATTCTCTTTTTTTTTTCATCTTCTTTTTTTTCTTCTTTTTATTTATATCACCAAACATCTTGCACATTGCACATCAAATTACACAACCCCCACACTTGAACTACTACCCACAAGTCAAAAGAGCTCCTCCAATGAAAATGAACCAATGCTCTCCCATTCCCTAAGATAAAGGTAAAAACATGATTTTTCACATAAGGCACACAATGAGCTAAAACAAAGAATAGACAAGTAGGCTCAAGGGGGGTTAAACAAAGGGAAATGATGCAAGGTTGGCTATTTGGCCAAAGTAGTTAATCAAGAAAGAACGCTTCAATCATGTTCATGCATGCAAGTGAAAAATGTAGCCTAAAAAAGAATCAAAGCAAGTTCTAGAGTGATCAAATGACATGAGTGAAAATCACACAAGAAAGAAGAGAATGGTACAAATGTTAAATCCACCAATAGGCTTAAAATCTCACAAGGTATGCATCTATCAAACTTAATCCATTAATTCAAACATTCACCACTAAGCATATCAAATTCAAGAAGAAATAAAATTTATTCAATCATGTTATGAATCTTGAATTTCAATTGTCTCAAACTTTTCAACTTCACAAACCTCAAAACATCATTGGAAAACAAATCACAACACACTTTTTTTTTAAAACAGAAAATAAAATTAAAAGAAGAAAATAAAAAAAATAGCAAAATAACACGAGAATACAAAAATAAAAAACAAAAATAGAAAATAGAAACAGGAAACAAAAATAGAAAAATAGAAATAGCAAAATTAAAAATAGCAAAAACAAGAGAAACAGAAAATAGAAACAGAAAATAAAAATAGAAAAATAGAAACAACAAATAAATTAAAAATAGCGAGAAAAATAGAAAATAGCATAAACAGAAAATAGAAAATAGAAAATGAATTTAAATGCTGAAAATAGAAAACATCAAAATAGAAAATTATACGAAAAATAAAAATAGTAAAAACAACAACGTAAAAAGAAGTCAAAATCAGAAACAGTAAAAACAAAATTTAAAAACAATTAAAAGAGAATGTTAAAATTCCTCCCCCCGCTTAAATTCCACATTGTCCTCAATGTGAACACAAAGCAAAAGACAAGTAGGCATGTGAAATAAAATAGCAAGGGTGGAAAACACCCTCATCAAGGTGGAAAGATCTGTACTTGGGGAAAGGTGGGCTTTTCCAATGAGAGCTCCTCTACAAGTGTGGGGCTCGTGGGCACTCAAGAAAGGGCTTAAGACGGTGTCCATTAACCTTGAAACTTTTGTTGGTGGCTTCATTTGAAATCTCCACTGCACCATAAGGAAAGATGTTAGTGAAAACCATGTGTTTGGATGCTTATCTGTGAAGACTTGTTTTGATGATAACAAACAGGAAGAATAAATGAAGATGATATTTAGATCAAGTCCAAGTTTATATTTGTTTAGCATTAGGACTTAGGATCTATTGTACGGAGCTCACATTGATATCTCGTTATTTTTGAAAGAAAAAGAAAAATTGTTTTAAACTCAGTATCCTTGAAAACATCCTTTTGAAACTCTTTTTGAACTGAGTTATTCGAATAAAGCTTTGCTTATTCGAATAACCATCCTCACGTGGTTTGTTTTCTAAAAGATGTTATTCGAATAACTACCCCGTTATTCGAATAACCAAGGCTTTTCAGAAATCTGTTTTATAAATGGCTATTCGAATAAGCCGTCTCTTATTCGAATAAATGAAGTTTTCAGAACTTAGCCTTAAGTAAGTTATTCGAATAGATCATACACTATTCGAATAAAACCCCTCTCTCTGAACTTCTTTTAAAATATGTTATTCGAATAGATGAGTCTTTATTCGAATAACCGTGCGTTTTCACAAACTCTGGTTTTAACAGAGTTATTCGAATAACAAGTTGGTTATTCAAATAACCCTTTTCAGATGAGCTTTTCACGTTGAGTATTATTCGAATAAGCTGTTGCTTTATTCGAATAAACACGAATCTTTGTTTATGAAAATGGAAACAAACAGCTTTCAATTTTGTTTTAAATGGCATTAATTACACCCAACGGCTGATTAACCTAGTTTTCCCTATAAATAGCAAGCCTGGGTCACGTTTTCAAAAGCCCATTATTCTGAACTATTTTCTGATTACTCTGTCTTTGTGAAAACTATTTTCTATGCTCTTCTTGCTTAAAAACTTTGAGATATTTCTGTGAGAGCTCTATTAGCACTTCAACTTGTATTACATACTCTGTTTGAGAGTTTCTCTTCATCTCTATTTTTCTGATAATCTGTATCGAGGGTGAGGTATCCCTCAAGGTTTGTATAAGGGTGAGGTATCCTGCAGGTGAGAGACTTTAGCACAAGGGTATAGTGTCCCCGTGTGTGAAAAGTGCTCTAATTTGTAACGGTAGCAAGCACCTATTGAAGCTTGTATACTTAGTGAAAAATCTCGGCTTTCGAGGACTGGACGTAGACCACAAGTGGGTTAGTGGTCAAACCAGGATAAATACTGTGCCTGCTTCTCTTTTCTCTAATCTCTTTATTTTATGCAATTTATTTTACTGCATACTTATTTTACGCTATTCTTTATTGCTTCTTTTCTTCTTCTCATTCCTTCTGTGCATTTATTTATTAAGCTTTTGATATTTGTTTTAATTAAAAAGAGGTTTTGTGAAAAAGTTTTTATACTCAATTCACCCCCCCTCTTGAGTACTGGAAGCCACTTGGTAACAAACCAAAGGGCTATCCCACCTAGAACGAAGCTTACCGGGCATGAGTTTAAGGCGAGATTTGAACAAAAGCACTTTTTGGCCAATGGAGAACTCCTTTCTAGAATTCATCTTGTCATGGAAATGCTTAGTTTTTTCCTTATAGATATTTGAATTCTCATAAGCCTCCAAATGAAGTTCCTCAAGTTGTTGCAATTGAAGCTTCCTCTCTGAACTCGCTTGGTCAAATGCTAAGTTACAACTCTTCACTGCCCAGTATGCATGATGCTCTATCTCTATTGGAAGGTGGCATGCTTTACGAAAGACAACCCTAAAGGGAGACATCCTTATAGGTGTCTTGTAAGTTGTATGATGAGCCCAAAGAGCATCTTCTAACCGGTGACTCCAATCCTTCTTATTCGGCTGCATCATCTTCTCCAAAATCTGCTTTATCTCTCTGTTAGAAACCTCGGCCTGCCCATTAGTTTGGGGATAATATGCTGTAGACACTTTTTGCATGACCCCATACTTTCGAAACAAGGCCTCCATAGTTCGGTTACAAAAATGAGTCCCCTGGTCACTAATGATAGCCCGAGGCACTCCAAACCTGCAAAATATGTTAGACTGGACAAAATTCACAACAACTTGAGCATCATTAGTCCTGGTGGCCTTGCCTTCCACCCATTTAGAGACATAATCAACCATAAGTAAAATATAAGAGAAACCAAAAGAGACAAGCAAAAGGCCCATAAAATCAATACCCCAAACATCAAAGACCTCGCAAAAAAGAATGGGCTGCTGGGGTATCTCCTGCCTACGAGTGATGGCTACTCCTGCTCTTTGGCACTGCTCACAAGTAGTGAAAGCCTGATGCGCATCTCTGAAAATGGTGGGCCAGTAGAATCCAGAGTCTAGCACCTTCCTAGCTGTCCACTGTGGTCCAAAGTGTCCTCCGACTGAAGAGGGGTGATAGAAGTGAAGAACTCACTGGATCTCATGGTCAGGTATGCATCTATGAATCACCTGGTCACTACAAAATTTCCATAAATATAGATCATCCCAAACGTAATATTTATCATCACTCTTAAGCTTAGCTCTCTGTGATGTAGATGCATGAGGGGGGAAAATAGATGCAACCAAGTAATTAGCTAAATCAGCAAACTAAGGGGAAAGTGAGGTATCATGCAGCTGCATAAGCTGCTCATCTGGAAAATCATCTCTGATAGGAGAAGGGTCAACAGCTCTTGCGATCCTGCTCAAATGATCTGCCACCAAATTCTCTGCCTCACTCCTATCTCTAATCTCCACATCAAACTCCTGGAGAAGCAGCATCCACCTAATCAACCTCAGCTTTGATTCTGCCTTCTTCAACAGGAACTTTAAGGCTACATGATTAGTAAAGATAACCACTTTAGAGCCAAGCAAATATGATCTAAACTTATTAAGTATAAATATAATAGCAAGTAACTCTTTCTTAGTGGTAGTATAGTTAGCCTGTGCAGCATCTAAAGTCCTAGAAGCATAGGAGATAACATGAGGTAGCCTGCCAACTCTTTGTGCAAGGATAGCTCCCACTGCATAGTTAGATGCATCACACATGAGTTCAAAAAGGAGTGTCCACTCGGGTGGCTGAATGATGGGAGTGGTGGTCAAAACTCTTTTGAGGCAATCGTAAGCCTCTCTGCACCTGTCATCAAAATAAAAAACATCTTTCTACAACAAGTGGGATAATGGAAGGGCCTTTTTGCTGAAATCTTTAATGAACCGCCTATAGAAACCTATATGGTTAAGAAAAGAATGAACTTCTCGCACACAAGAAGGGGTAAGGTAACAGGGAAATAACATCAATTTTAGTAGGATCTACCTCTATACCTTTCCAAGAGACCACATGGCCTAAGACTATGCCCTGTTCTACCATAAAATGACACTTCTCATAATTAAGAATAAGGTTAGTCTCAATGCACCGATGCAAAACTCTATCCAAACTGTCTAAACAGGCATCAAAGGAGGAACCATAAATAGTAAAATCATCCATAAACACCTCGATGCAATCCTCTAAAAAGTCAGTAAATATACTTACCATGCATCACTAGAAAGTTCTAGGGGCATTGCATAGGCCGAAAGGCATCCTCCTGTAGGCAAAAGTACCAAAGGGGTAGGTGAATGTGATCTTCTCCTAGTCCTCTAGTGCTATATAGATCTGGAAATAATTTGAAAAGCCATCAAGAAAACAGTAGTAAGATTTTCCAACCAATCGCTCAAGCATCTGATCTATAAAGGGCAAAGGAAAATGATCATTTCTGGTCACTTAGTTGAGCCGCTTGTAATCAATACAAACTCTCCAGCTACTATGCACTCTAGCAGGAATTAGTTCATCATGATCATTCTTCACTATTGTGATCCCTGACTTTTTTGGAACCACTTGAACTGGACTCACCCAAGCACTATCTGATATAGGATAGATGATGCCATCTTGCAGAAGCTTGGTCACCTCCTTCTTTACCACATACAGGATCAAAGGGTTAAGTCACCTCTGTGGTTGTCTCACTGGCTTAGCTCCATCCTCAAGTAGTATCCTGTGTATGCACATGGAAGGACTAATGCCAGGAATGTCAGCCAAAGTCCACCCGATAGTTCTCTTATGCTTCCTCAGTATTTACAACAACCTCTCCTCTTGCTCAGCATGGAGGTCAGTAGAAATGATCACTGGCAGCTTCTTATCCTCCTCTAAATATGTATACTTAAGGTGTTGTGGGAGTGGCTTAAGCCCTAGTGTAGGTGGCTGCACTGCAGATGGAAGTATCCTGGTGGTAGGAACTGTGTCTACAACCTGTAACCCTACAAAATCAGATTTGTGTGTACTTGCTGTAATCAAACTGCTGCATTCTGACTCCATTGAATTTGCAGCTGCACCACCATCAAATTATTCAGAACCTGTATAATCTGCATCAAAATCACCACATAACAAGATGTAATCTCAGTACAAATACTGCACATTTCAGACTCAATACAAGTAGCACATGTGTAAATATTATCAAAATTAGAAAAAAATTGGGAAATCAACAGCAAAGAACTCAGACAGGTTATCATCAACTATATCAGCTAGCAAATTTATATGGAAAACAGAATGCTCCTCCATAGGATGCTTCATGGCATCCAAAATGTTAAATCTGACCACACTATCTCCAAACTCCATAAAAAGAGTGCCTGCGTGGACATCGGTTTTGGTTCTGACAATTTTGAGAAAATGTCTGCCTAGAATGATGGGAGCCTTACTAGATTTAGATTCTCCATCTGTTTGGAATTTTTGTGGATACATCACCCAGCAGAAAACAGGGATTCCCACCGAGGATCCATGCGAAAAAGTCATAATCCGAGTTTTTAAAAGATTTACCTCTTGAAGCGTGAATCACTAACACTGTAATAGAAATGATGTCTCTGCGGTATCCGCACGAACAGACTCATGAATGTCTAACATCCACAAATAGGAGCCTCACGTCTCCCACACAGTGCTAGCTGCGAAGAGAAGAGAAGAAACCTGTGCTCTCTTACTCACTTTTTCTATAGGTGCGGCTAGGGTTCTGTATTGTGTATCTTAGCAGTCCCCTTAGCAGTACTTTTTATAATAGTGACTGCCTTAAGTGAGTGTGAGTAGCAGCAAGGTAAGCTGTGCAACCCTAGACCCATCTGTTATGAGTCTGGCCCATATTTGAATTCGAGTCCAACTTGGATCCATTGCTCTAAGTTTAGTCTGCTCTATGTGTGTGACCCTGCAGGTTCTTATTACGTTGGCAGTAATATTAAAATCTCATTTTAATATTACAAGCAGTGAGTGGTATCTAGCAACACATCGCTGCTACCCAAGTAATAAGAATGTCAATGATTTGACATAACCTTTCTGCGTGACCAATGTTTCCGTGTCGTTTAGTCCCTTTGTCAAGATATCTAGACTGAACACAAGGCGTGGAATGCGTCACCCTTGTATAGTCCAATCTTTCATTTCCTGATACTCGAGTACACTTTGTAACAACAAATGAGATCAATATCTCATATTGACTCATTTGAGCATGGCCATGCATTTCGCAGTCTTACTCAATCAGGGGGCCCGAAGATATCGCTCCTGTTACGTAGGAGTGACAAATCCCATCTAGGTCACTCACATCCCTCTGCATGATTTTCGGTATGTCCAATAACCAACTTGATAATCACCTTGTTACCGATGACATTTGATGGCATTAAAACACACAACTCCTCATGTAGGAATCGTAGTGAGTTCAGGTCAAAGGACCACAGACACCATTGTCACTATGAGAATCACTTATGACACTCACGTAATGATCCATATAGTGTTCTCATGGTGGGTCAGTCCAGTACATCATTACTCTAATATGTACCCATGTGAAGACTTGATATCTCATATCCATGACCCGTGAGATATGGTCATCAGTCTCTACACATACTAGTCTCAATGTATTATTGTTGTCCTAATTAACAATAATACTTAACTAGAGACATTTAAGAATAGTGTTGTAACCAAAAGGATCTCATGATCAAGTCATCCACTTGATGTCCTATGGCATCAAACTTACTATTCTAAGGACTTTATTATGTTTATAAAAAAAAACACAATAAATGAAATGCCTCATATATAAAATAGCATAATAGAATATTTGTAAATACAGAAATTGTATTGGCCTCTAAGGCATACACCAACAATCTCCCACTTGCACTAGAGCCAATCAGGTATATATCTAATGCCTAAAGACCTAGTGTGACCCTCATGCTTTTGCTGTGCAAGAGGCTTCGTCAGTGGATCAGCAATGTTATCATCTGTTGGTACTCTGCATATCTTCACATCTCCTCTATCGATGATCTCTCGAATGAGATGAAAGCGCCTAAGTATATGTTTGGATCACTGGTGAGATCTAGGCTCCTTAGATTGTGCAATGGCTCCATTATTATCATAATAGAGGTCCACTGGGTTCACAATGCTAGGAATAGTGCTAAGTTCAGTAATGAACTTCCTGATCCAAACGGCCTCCTTTGCTGTATTGGAGGCAGCAATATACTTAGCCTCTGTGGTAGAATCGGTGACTGTCTCCTGCTTTGAACTCTTCCAGCTCACAGCCCCACCATTTAGGCAAAAAACATAACCTGATTGCAATCTGGAGTCATCCTTATCAGTTTGGAAGCTAGTATCAGTGTAACCTTTTACAACTAGCTCTTCCTCGCCTCCATATACCAAGAACGAATCCTTAGTCCTTCTCAAGTACTTAAGGATGTTCTTGATAGCAGTCCAGTGACTCTCACTGGGATTAGACTGGTACCTACTCGTCATGCTTAAAGCATATGAAATGTCTGGTCGAGTACATAACATGGCATATATGATAGATCCAATTGCAGATGCATATGGAATCTTGCTCATGCGATCCTTTTCATCCTGGGTAGAAGGGGATTGAGCCTTAGATAGGCTTACACCATGTGACATAGGCAAGAATCCTTTCTTGGATTCATGCATGTTAAATCGTCTTAACACTTTGTCTATATATGTACTCTGACTTAGGCCAAGCAGTCTCAGTGATCTATCTCTATAGATCCTGATACATAATACATTGGTGGCTTCACTCAAGTCCTTCATAGAGAAGCAGTTCCCTAACCAAGTCTTTACAGACTGTAGGGTAGGGATGTCATTTCTAATAAGTAATATGTCATCTACATACAATACCAGAAAGATAATAGTGCTCCCACTAACCTTCTTGTAGACACAAGATTCTTCTTCATTCTTGATGAAACCAAACTGTTTTATTATATCATCAAAACGAAGATTCCAGCTTCTGGAAGCTTGCTTCAATCCATAAATAGATCATTGCAACTTGTATACTTTTCTAGCATCCTTTGGAGTGGCAAAACCCTCAGGTTGTGTCATGCACATATCTTCAAGAAGATTTCCATTAAGGAAAGTAGTTTTGACATCCATTTGCTAGATTTCATAATCATGGTATGCTACAATAGCAAGCAAGATCCGAACAGATTTAAGCATCGCAATTGGGGAAAAAGTCTCATCATACTCTACACCATGAATTTGTTTGAAACCTTTAGCCACCAATCACGCCTTAAAGGTATGCACATTACCATCCATGTCAGTTTTCTTCTTGAAAACCCACTTGCACCCAATGGGTTTTACCCCTTCAGGTAGGTCAACCAAGGTCCATACTTGGTTGGCATACATCGAATCCATTTCAGATCTCATGGCCTCAAGCCATTTCTCAGATTCTGGGCCAATAATGGCTTCCTAGTAAGTCACAGGCTCATCTTGATCCATGAACAATACGTCACCTTGTTGGGTCATGAGAAATGCATATTTCTCTGGTTGATGACATATCCTATTAGACCTACGCAAGTCTTGTGCTACTAGAGCAGGTTGCTATTCCACAACATTTTGTGGAGGCTGCTCTATTTCCACCATTGGTTCATTACTGCTTTGTGAAACTTGAACTTCTTCAAGTTCTACTTTTCTCCCACTAGTTCCTTTGGAGATAAACTCTCTTTCTAGAAACACAGCTGTCCGTGCGATAAACACTTTGCCCTCGGTAGGGTTATAGAAAAAGTATCCTTTAGTTTCCTTTGGATACCCCACAAAGAAGTATTTATCTGAGTTAGGTCCAAGCTTATTAGAAACTTGACGTTTCACATAAGCTTCGCAGCCCCAAATCTTCAAGGAAGACATACTGGGCTGTCTCCCAGTCCATATCTCATATGGTGTCTTTTGAACCGTCTTAGATGGAACACGGTTAAGTATGAAAGCTGCTGTTAACAGAGCATGTCCCCAGAAGGAGCCTAGAAGGTTTGCATGACTCATCATGAATCGGACCATGTCCAACAAGGTCCAGTTCCTCCTTTCAGAGACACCATTCCATTGTGGTGTTCCTGGTGGAGTGAGTTGAGATATTATCCCACACTCTTTCAGATGATCATCAAACTATTGGCTTAAGTATTCTCCTCCTTGATCTAATCGAAGAATTTTAATACTCTTGCCAAGTTGGTTTTGTACTTCATTCTTGAACTCCTTGAACTTTTCAAAGGATTCTAATTTGTGCTTCATAAGATATACAAATCCATATCTACTGAAATCATCAGTAAATGTAATGAAGTATTAAAAACTGCCTCTAGCGAGTGTGTTTAGTGGCCCACATACATCACTATGTATAAGGCCTAAAAGATCACTAGCCCTTTCACCTTGTCCGGTGAATGGGGCCTTTGTCATCTTCCCCAATAAACAAGATTCACATGTCTCATATGATTCGAAATCAAATGAGTCCAAGAATCCATCTTTATGGAGTTTGGAGATGCGTTTCTCATTTATGTGGCCCAAACGACAATGCCAGAGAAAAGTTGGGTTCAGATCATTTGATTTAAACCTCTTTATATTTATGTTATAGACGGGCGTTTCGAGATCAAGTACATAAAGTCCATTACTCAATTGTGCACTACCATAAAAAATATCATTCATATAAATGGAACAAAACTTGTCCTTTATTATAAAAGAAAAACCTTTCTTGTCCAAACAAGAAACAGAAATGATATTCCTACTAATAGCAAGCACAAAATAGCAGTTCTCTAACTCTATTACATGCCCAGTGGGCAAAGATAATAAATAAGTCCCTATAACTAATGTAGCAACATTTGCTCTATTTCCCACTCGTAGGTCGACTTCGCCCTTCGTCAGTGGTCTACTGCTCTTTAGATCCTGCACATTTACACAAATGTGAGATCCACATCCAGTATCTAATACCCATGATGCAGAAGTAGATAAATTGGCTTCAATAACAAAAATACCTGAAGTGGAAGTCTCACTTCCCTTCTTCTTTTTGAGCTCCTCCAGGAACTTGGCATAGTTCCTCTTCCAATGTCCGGTCTGACCATAATGGAAGCATGTACCTTCCTTAGCCACTCCACCCACTGGTTTCAAGCCAGAAGTGCTAGGCTTGGACTTATCCTTGCCCTTGCCCTTCTAGTTGTCCTTGGGCTTTTTCTGCTGTTTCTTGCCCTTATTCTTTTGGACCATCATTATGGCCTTCCCTTTGCCTTTGTTAATGTTCTGCTCAGCAATTCTCAACATGCCTAATAGGTCTGGTAGTGATTTGTCAATCTCATTCATGTTGTAGTTCATGATAAATTGACTGAAACTTTTCGACAATGATTGCAGGACTAAGTCAGTGACTAACTCTTGGCCCAAAGGAAAACCGAGTCTCTCTAGGTTTTCAATGTACCCAATCATCTTGAGTACATGTGCACCAACAGGGCTTCCTTCTACTAGCTTACACTGAAATAGTGCTTTAGAGACCTCGAATCTCTCATGCCTGGCCTACCCTTGATAGAGCTTCTTAAGGTGTACGATCATATCGTATGCATCCATGTTCTCATGTTGCTTTGGGAGCTCAGAGTTCATGGTGGCCAGCATTAGACATCCAATGTCCAAGGCATCATCTTGATTCTTCTTATAAGCATCTTTTTCAGTTCTAGGGGCATTAGCAGCAGGTGGCTCAAGAATAAGCTGTTCCGAAACATACAGCTTTTTCTCTTGCTTGAGGACAATCCTCAAAATCCTGTACCAGTCTACAAAATTCGTTCCAGACAACTTGTCCTTCTCAAGGACGGATCGCAATGATAAAGTACCCGATGTGTTTGTTGCCATGGTAATCTATCAATAGAAATATGCAAAATATAAGTATCATGCCATAAACATATTTAATGAGGTCTTTTAATTAAATATACCTCCCACTATTTTATTCAAGTCAATGACCCTCAGCATTGACTTGGAAAATCCTATCGTAAGATTTCCTAGTGGGCCAAGATCCATATTTCACCTAGTTTTGAGTAAGCTTTGGCTGATCACCCAAAATTCAGTTATTTAGGTAGGAAACACTTTTCAATTACATCATATGTAACTCTTGGATAGTTGGGTGAATAACACTTATTCAAGTCCATCTAATGGACTAAAGCCTAACTTCATGCCTCTAAGCCTTCATTCCTATTGAAATGGCCTAGTTAAGTTAGACCCAATGGTTGGCAGTTGGATATTACCTTTATCCCATCGCGTCTTACTAATATAGATAAAGGCATCCTGCTTTGGTAGAGCTACACTTGATCGATACTAGTCTTGACGAGTGCCACACATTGGAAGGCATCACATAATGACTTAATATTTGCTTTGAGGGAATCTTTATTATTATTATTATTAGATCTCACCATTTATTAAACTGTTTATCATACCATAAACGTTATCCATGCATCTCATACATAAAAAGAATATAATAAAAGTGATATGGTTATAGCCCCTAAGAGAGTAGCATTAACTAAGCCAGCTTCACCAAGCATCTCCCATCAACGTCCTCACTTGGTGCCGTCTTCTTGCCTCCACATCATAATTACATTATATAGAAACCTCTTTTACATTCGAGGGGAGTTAGGTGAGAAGAGAATGTACAATCAGAATGTAGAGAGAAAGGCACGACACGCAGGTCGTATTTATTAAAACCAAAAGGCATAAAAAGAGGACTAAGGCCATAACCATGCACCATGCATCACAAAAACATATAAACTCATAACAATAATACATTATTTTTTTTTACGAGTCATAAAAATTGGATATAAAATATCACGTTTTCGAAAAATACCCTACGCAGAGGTAGCACGGGGAGGCCGCCCCTTGCGGGGTGCGAGGGCAGCGCCCCTGCTCAAAAAATTGGACCATAAACAAGAGCTGAACACTTCATGTGCCGCAGGGAACCCTTCCGCCATCGTTCAACACTTGAACCTCAGGCGCCTCATTGGCGGCTTGACATCAACACTTGATGCTGCTGCCGCAAAACAACAATAGGATTTCCAAAACCCCTTGCGATGCGCCTCTTATGCAGAAACAAGGATCCCATAACCCCTGCTGCCCCAAGCCAAGAACAAGGTTTCCTAAACCCTTGCGCTGTGCATTGAGAATAAGGATTCCATAACGTTGTTCGTATCACATACATACCAGAAAGCTTCGCAAAAACATACATCTTAATACAAAATGGTTTTCACAGAACATATGAACATCTTCATGAAGTTTTGAAAACAACATCATGGTTTTGCATACAACATAAGAAATAGAATATTTTTTCACAAAGGGTTTCATACGGTTTTCAAAAATAACATATTAAAGATCATATCTTTTGTCAAAAACAAGTACAGAAAACATGTTATCTCATGTAAACAAAAATAGAAAACCAAATCATGGTTTCGCAAGACGCTCTGATACCACTGTTGAAAACTTTTGCGGATACATCACGCAGCGAAAAACAGGGATTCCCACCGAGGATCCATGCGAAAAAGTCATAATCCGAGTTTTAAAAGATTTACCTCTTGAAGTGTGAATCACTAACACTGTAATAGAAATGATGTCTCTGCGGTATCCACACGAACAGACTCACGAACGTCCAATGTCCACAAAGAGGAGCCTCACGTCTCCCACACAATGCTAGCTGCGAAGAGAAGAGAAGAAACCTGTGCTCTCTTACTCACTTTTTCTGTAGGTGCGGCTAGGGTTCTGTATTGTGTATCTTAGTAGCCCCCTTAGCAGTACTATTTATAATAGTGACTGCCTTAAGTGAGTGTGAGCAGCAGCAAGGTAAGCTGTGCAACCGTAGACCCATCTGTTATGAGTCTGGCCCATATTTGAATCTAAGTCCAACTTGGATCCATTGCTCCAATTTTAGTCTGCTCTATGTGTGTGACCCTACAGGTTCTTATTACGTTGGCAGTAATATTAAAATCCCATTTTAATATTACAAGCAGTGAGCGGTATCTAGTAACACATCACTGCTACCCAAGTAATAAGAATGTCAGTGATTTGACATAACCATTCTGTGACCAATGTTTCCGTGTCGTTTAGTCCCTTTGTCAAGATATCTAGATTGAACACAAGGCATGGAATGCGTCACCCTTGTATAGTCCAATCATTGGTTTCCTGATACTAGAGTAGACTTGTAATAACAAATGAGATCAATATCTCATATTGACTCATTTGAGCATGGCCATGCATTTCGCAGTCTCACTCAATCAGGGGGCCCGAAGATATCGCTCCTGTTATGTAGGAGTGACAAATCCCATCTAAGTCACTCACATCCCTCTGCATGATTCGCGATATGTCCAATAACCAACTTTATAATCACCTTGTTATAGATGATGTTTGATGGCATTAAAACACAGAACTCTTCATGTAGGAATCGTAGTGAGTTCAGGTCAAAAGACCACAGACACCATTATCACTATAAGAATCACTTATGACACTCACGTAAAGATCCATGTAGTGTTCTCATGGTGGGTCAGTCCAGTACATCATTACTCTAATATGTACCCATGTGAAGACTTGATATCTTATATCCATGACCCATGAGATGTGGTCATCAGTCTCTACACATACTAGTCTCAATTTATTATTGTTGTCCTAATTAACAATAATACTTGACTAGGGACATTTAAGAATAGTGTTGTAATCAAAAGGATCTCACGATCAAGTCATCCACTTGATGTCTTATGGCATCAAACTTACTATTCTAAGGACTTTA
This sequence comes from Ormosia semicastrata, assembly GCA_029884595.1. Taxonomy (NCBI): domain Eukaryota; kingdom Viridiplantae; phylum Streptophyta; class Magnoliopsida; order Fabales; family Fabaceae; genus Ormosia; species Ormosia semicastrata. Next base: position 33,367,905 of record JAQQTO010000048.1, on the reverse strand, counting down.
TTATGTTTATCAAAAAGAACACAATAAATGAAATGCCTCATATATAAAATAGTATAATAGAATGTATGTAAATACAGAAAATGTATTGGCCTCTAAGGCATACACCAACACCATCCATATCCAAAATATAGAAATCTACAGGAAAAGTCAAATCATTAACTCTAACAAGGACATCCTCAATGAGTCCAGCAGGGTATGCATTACTCCTGTTGGCTAACTGAATGATAACACCTGTATTCTGCAAAGGTCCAAGGGCAAGAGAGTTAAACATAGACATAGGCATAACATTAATTGAAGCACTTAAATCTAACATAGCTTTTTTGAATTTGATATTATTTATGGTACATGGAATAGTAAAAATCCCTGGATCCTTGCATTTCTGGGGCATCGTAGGCTGTATAAGTGCAGACACATTTTGCCTCATACTGATCTTCTCATTTCCCTTTAGTCTCCTCCTATGAGTGCACAAGTCCTTAAGGAACTTAGCATATCTTGGAATTTGCTTGATTGCGTCAAGGAGAGGAATGTTCACCTCAACCTTCCTAAATGTCTCCAAGATCTCTCTATTTGTGCCAGTCTCATTAGTCTTCTTAATCTGCATAACCTTCTGAGGGAATGAAAGTGGAATGGACTACTCCTGCTTATCATTAACTACACTAAGAGTGGGGACAAGATCTGTTTTCTTAATTTTGCTACTGCATGAAATTTCTGGTATAGCTTGCTGCTCCTTAGTCTCCTTATCTAAACTATGTGGCAACCTACAATCTGGTGCATCAACGGTCTTACCGAATCGTAGAGTGATGGCACTCACATTTCTGGGAGTCACCACAGTTTGTGCAAGCAACTTGTTAGAATCTTGTGACTGTAATTGATTTATTGAACTAGCAAGCTGACTAATATGGTTCTCCAAATTCTGAATGATAGCTTCTGTTCTCTGCTGGAATTGCAAGTTGTTCACAGCCATTTATTTCATTAAGTCCTCCAAGGTTGGCTCAAATTTAGAAGGTGCTGCACTAGGCTACTGCATATTCTGCTACAGCATAATATGTGGCTGATACTGTCTATTGGATCCTGTAGTGGACTGGAAGGGGGTTTGCTGCTACTGCTGTTACTACTGCCTAAATTGAGTAGGGGTAGATAATGTAGAGTTATTCCCCCACCTCAAATTGGGATGATTCCTCCAACTTGAGTTATATCTGTTGGAGGACAAATCATAACCCGGCTGCTGCTGCTGAGGCCTGTTGTTATAGATGTTTGTTGTATAGGCATGTGGGGTACCATTAGTGTCACCCTATTGTAGTGTAGGACAGGAATCCATGGGATGATCAGTAGATGTGCAAATGCCATTTACTCTAGAAGGAACTACTGCAGCAGGCTGCTGGTGTTGACTCACAGCTAATTGCCTCACCAAGGATGCAAGATCATAAATTTTGCGTTCCAATTTCCTGTTATCTGCAACGTAGGCAGCCTCAATTTCGTGGACACCTCTAGTCAATACCATTGAGTTACTTCTAGTGCCAAACTGTTGGAAATTAGTGGCCATATTCTCAATCAGATTCCTTGTAGGCATAGGAGTCTTGTCTACCAATGCTCCTCCACTAGCAGCATCAATCATACTCCTATCCATAGGCAGTAGAGCTTCATAAAAATACTGGATGAATAATTGGTCACTGATCTGATGGTAAGGGTAACTTGCACACATCTTCTTGAACCTCTCTCAGTATTCATATAATGTCTCTCTGTCAAACTACCTAATGCCACATATTTCTTTTTTGATTGATGCAGCTCTTGCTGCAGGAAAGAATTTCTCTAAAAATAGCCTCTTAAGATCATTCTAGCAAGTGATAGAACTTGGATGCAAATAATACAACCAATCCTTAGCAGCATCCTGTAATGAGAAAGGGAATGCTCTAAGTTTAACGTGATCTTCTGGAATTCCTTGAGGCTTCATGGTAGAACACACAATGTGGAACTCCTTAAGATGCTTATGAGGGTCCTCACCTGCATGACCACTAAACTTAGGTAGCAAATGAATCAATCCAGATTTAAGTTCAAAAGGAGCATCAACATCAAGATACTGAATGCATAAAGACTGATATGTAACATCAGGGGCAGCATGCTCTTTCAAGGTTCTTTCATCCATAATATCAATGTTCTTAATAGAACCGGAATGGAAGGATTGATCAATGACAGAATGCACAGAATCAGAAAATTCAGATGCAGAATCACTAGTATGATTACTATGTGTAGAATCACTAAAAACAACAAGATGTACACTACTTCCTATATACTCATCAAGTGTAGAATCAATCCTATTAAACTTATGCAAGGAATGAAAAGTCCTATCTATCTCAGGATCAAAATGATGTAGTATACCAGGGTTAGACCTAGTCATGTAACATAGAAAACTCAAAAACACAAAACAAGCAAAATTGACTATCCAAAATTAAAAATGCACCAAAATAAATCTAATTGACCTATCAAATGATTTTTAAAAATTATGGGACCACCACACACTAAAAACTACACAAAAATGGAACTAAAAAATGTAATAAAAAATCTTCAAAAAATGAAAAGTGGTCTAAATGAAGGATTTTGGGCAAACCAGGATGGAGCTCATGGCAAAGCAATGAGCCTTGTGGAAGAGGCCATTTTCCTTCAACCCACCAATTTTTAGCTCAATCGAAGTATATTTGTCCATACAAAAATTACCAAATTACCATTCTATCAACTAAATATGCTCAAAAATCTTACCAGATGATGGATTTTGGCCAAATTCTAAAAAATGATCCTAGGATCACTTTGCTTAGAATGGTTTTTACCTTTGGAGACCAAGTTTCACCTCAAAACTCCACCATTTGACCTTTTGATTTCTACTAGTACCTTTTTGGCTCACAAAAAAAAGGGAAGCAAGTGCTGGCTATGAAAAAAAATGTGAGAAAGTTAGAAACTCATCCAAAGTGAGTCAATGATACTTACAAGAGCAACTTGCAATCCAATTGTCAATAAAGGATGGCTAACAGTAACAAAACCCAATGGAACAGTGATTATGCAGCAGAATTACAAGTAGCAAGTATTTGAGCAATTGTGTTAGTTGCAGTAGAATTAGCAGTGTGGTATGCTAAGTAATGCAATACAAGTATGAGGCAATCATGCAATGCAACAGAATGTAATGGAATGCAGCAAAAAGTAATGGAACAGTAAAACATCAATAATGTAGCAGAATGGCAATTCAGCAGAATGCACAATGCAACGATTACCAGAAATCCAATTATGATCAGAATGAACAAACACAGCAGAATGCACAATGTATAATGCAGCAAAATAATGCAATGCAACAGTATGCAACAAAATGCAACTAATGCAACTTCATGAATGTAATAAAATGTAGAAACAGGATGCAGAAACGAGATGCAGAAATAGGATGCAAATGCAACTACAACTACAACTTAATATGATCAAATTACAACTAAAGGATCCCCGGCAACAGCGCCAAATTTTGACGAACACCGAACTCAATCAAAATTAAAACCAAGTTATACCTATGGCTTGTAGCATAGGAGTTAACACCGGATTATCTCTCAAGGATCTTAGTTGCAAATTAATCAGACCAAGCCGAGATTGGGGCAGAATACGAAATAACAGAATTAAGGAAAGAACAATAAATTAAAAGCATAATCAATCCAGAAATCTATCCGAAATTTAGTGGATTCTATCATAGATCACTAAACAAACATTTGGATTACATTTGAATGATTAACTTGGATTTAACTGAGATCTCAGCATTAAATCTAGAATTCTTACTAGACAATCATCTAGAATTTAATTAACAATTGATGCATAAATTCACAATCGCAAAATTCATGTTAAATCTATGTTAATTTTAGATCCGAATTCAATTAATCTAAGCACAAATCAGCACTTAACTTCTAATTATGCGACTAAACTAGATTAATCAACCTAATTCAATCATAATTCTTAATCCTAAATCAAGATCCAATCCGATCAAGAAAAAGAAAAAGAAGGGGAAGGAGAAGAATCCAAATACAATTCAAAATAAGAAATTAGAACAAGATCTCAAGAATCCAAACCAAAATTTTTTCAAGAATCCCGAATTGATTACAATGTATTTAGCCCTCCATCAGAAGAGGAAAACCCAGAAATGAAAATTAGAGAGAAGGATAAAAGAGAGGAGAGAGTTCTAGAGAGAAGTGAGAAAAGTATGGAATGAAAACTCTATTTCGGATCCCTCTTTCTCAAACTATAAACTGCCCCTAAATTGGCCTCTAGTGCCTCATTACACTTCCCAAACATAGCTAGGCCTTGTAGGAATGCAATGGCCCAAGTTTTATCTGAATTGGACTTGAATTGACCAAGATATGCTCACTTTAATGCCATATGCTCCTCCAACCCGAGTCTGAACTTCCAGGCTCGATTAGGCCCACTAGACATCTAATTGAGACTTTGACCTCTTCATCAAAGTTGTAGAGCTTCCTCTCAGCCTTCCTACAAGGTAAAATGCATAATTTTTAAATGTCTAGAACTTAAGTTATGGCTAGAATACAGAAACAACATCAAAACTCAATAATACTAGAAAAATTCAATTAAGCCTAATTTTAAGCCAAACTTATAAAATATGTCCAAGGTCAAACAATTAAGTACATGAAGAGTGTAATGACTAAAAATGAGGGCTTATTAATGTGTAAAATATGTGATTATCAATACACTTTAATTCTTTGTGAAGAGGGTGAGGCATCCCTCTAAATTGTAAAGGGTGAGGTATCCCTTGTTGGTAAAGAGGGTGAGGTATCCCTCAAGGTTGTAAAGGGTGAGCTATCCCCTGAAGTTGAGACTCAAGCACAAAGGGTGAGGTATCCCAAGGTGTGGTGAGTGTTCTATTGTGTAAAGGTTGCAAGCACCTATTAAAGCTTGAAGATATAGTGAAAATCTCGAGTGATTGCTTGAAGACTGGACGTAGGCCACAAGTGGATTGGTGGCTGAACCAAGATAAATCTTGTGTTTGATCTTCTCAACTCTATCTCTTTACGTTTGTGCTTTAATCATATATACTTACTTGAATACTTTCTATCTTGTCTTATTTATTTGTGAGTGAGTTATTCAATCTCATCTATCTATTCACTTCAGTCAATCAATAGCTTCAACGAAAATTGGTAATCAAGTGTTTTGCGAAAGATTTACGAAAATATTTTACAAACTCAATTCACCCCCTCTTGAGTATTAAGGCCACTTGGCAACATATACAAGTTAGTAAGGGTAGGTTACCTTCATTGACTATATGAAATCTATAAAATTATGTTTGCATCGTGAATAGAATAACTCATTTTATAACCACTTTCATTCATTTTTTTTGTGTGTGTAAATCAAGGTTTACAAATGAAACTATAAAACAAAGCAAAAATTAAAAGAGTCCTCAAGACAAAAAATCACACCAATTCTCAATCACAAAATAAGAACTAAAAACAAGGTACAATAGAGGAATTTGACAAAGCAATCTCAATTCTCAAAGGCAAAAACATATTAATATTAATTATATAAAAAGTAAAATAACATTGTAGGCAATGAAGGGAAAATCAATATAACTATAGTCACTGCAACATTTAACAAAAATTCATGAGATAGCATGACCAACATGGAAAACTGGCAGATTAATTACAGTCAAATCAAGAAAAAAAATAAAGGATAGAATGATTACACAAAAATGTTGCAATTAAGTTATAAATCTAATTTGTTCAACTGAGCTCAAACCAAAAAGCTCCATGCTTATAAGTCAAGCTCCAAAATAACATAACCAAGGGAAAAATTGTTGAAAAATGACTAGGAAGATATCAGTAACCCATGAAAGGAAGGATGGTTGTATAGATGAGTGCGAGTGTGTGCAAAGAATCTTACTAAAGCCATAGGTGTTAAATTAGATCATAGAATCACTTGCTTTAGTGTGTTAAACCAATGCTCAAGACAATTGTGCAAACAAGACTTGAATTTTAACTAGAACTTATCACTGATTAATAAAAGCTTAATTCTCATATTTTTACAATAGAAAAACTACAAGCTTTAGGTTTTCAACTAAGCAAACAACACACATTCAAGATAAACCAACATACAAACAGGGGTTTTAGTCCTTGAAAAAAAAAACTTACAAGTAACACAATGTTCATATGACAATCAAAATACTAACAAAGAAATTTATCAAACCAAATCCAACATATAATTCCAAAACATTGCACCATCCTAAGGGTCATAACATCTTATCATTCTCAGCATACACAAATCAAGTAAATAACCCAAAAGAAGAAGGAACATAGCCAAGGAACTAAAATAGAGATCCTATGGTACTGACCATGTTACTTTCACTTAGCAGCTCATTTATTACTCATTCATTTGTAGCTCAAACAAAACATATACTACTACCATGGTATCACAATAGTGAGTTTAAGGAAAAAAATTCATCATGCATCATTAGCTCTAAGCTTCAATTTACTTCTTTCAATTAAGAGTTTCCTCAAACAAATTATAGTCACACACCAACTCACATTTTACATATCTTAGATTCAAAAGGACATCGATCCAATACAAGTCAACATGAACAAGCTCATGACATGATCATGAAGCGGAAATGGTGGCCGTCGGATCGTTTTGTCTCGATAGCTACAGCCATATCAAACCGAGATTTGAAACCTTGAATAAGATACACACAACCAACTGAACACCATAATAATAAGCCTAAGAGAAGAAACTAAGCAATATAGCATACAAATTAGTTAATCTCACTCAATTAGGAGTATTATCAAGTAGATTTTAAGCATCAAAATGAGCAAGACTACAACACCAACAACATCCCCATTACATATTATGAGAATTTCAACTTTCACCCAAAATGTTCATCAACATAATCATTAAAACTAAATTGTATATATTATATGAAAAGAAAAATGAAATGGTTACCCCAAGAGCTGTCTATGATAGGTGTCCCCAATTCAAAACCCTTGAAGCTGTGTTAGGGTCAAAACGTGTTGCCCATTTGCTAACCGCAAGTGCACGGGTCGCACAAGTAATACAGTTACAGAGTAAGAGATCGTTCCCACGAGGATAATTTTATTTCCAATGCTAAGTATTAACCGATAGCTTACCTAATTCTATTCAAGAACATAAAAATGGATAAAAGTAAAGAAAGTAAAGACATAAAGCAATAAGGATAAACGGTTAGAGTTTAGGGAAATCCTTCTTCACCTTTTACTTCAACCAACAACATGCAATCCTCCTCATAAATATGAATGCAATGATTAGGTTAACTTGAGAATCTACATTAGCTAAACGCCTATGTCTAGGTCATCTAACCATGGTGTCATTTGCCCAACTCTCTAAGTGTCCTTGAGAGCTAACACAAAATCCACTCTTTAAGGTCTATTCTCAAACACGTGCTATGCATGGCTAAGAGGTATATGTCTATCCCATTAGCGAATCAACTCATCCCGCCATTGGAATAGAATCGAACATGCATCAACCATACATACGATCTCAAATCCAAATTCCTATGTCTAGGTTCATTAGATTTTATTAAATCACTCAAATGTTGGCCAAACACTCAAGAGCATTAAGCACAATATGATTGAACAAAATCAAAGATCCACACAAACTCAAAGGAGAACAAATCGTTAATATTAATAAAAGGATCCAAAATCATTCCTAAATAAAGCTCAGCTATACAATGAACATGAGAACAAATTACAAAATCCATGTTCAAGAAATGAGGAAGAGAAAAGAGAGAAGGAGAAAGCTAATGGATTTTGCCATTGGAGCTCGGATCCTCCTCCAAGAGAAAGAGGGCTTCCATCCTTAGCTCCCCAAGCTCCATCTCCACCTCCAATGGAGGACCCAGCTGCAGCCTCTAACCATAAACTACCTAAAACCTAAAACCTAAAAGAGAGAAACTGAGAGAGAGCGAGAGGGTGCATGAAAAATAGAATAAATAGGCTCAGCTCACCGACGTGCGCCGCGGCGTGCATATTCCCACGCCTCGGCATGGAGTTGTCTGTCTTGTCAGTATGTGGCTGGCTGAGACCCTCACGCCATGGCATGAACATTTCCACGCTGCGGCATGGAACTCTGGAATGCTTCCTTGGCTTCTTTCCTCCAATGCTGGGCCTTGGCTTGCATCAATTTGTCTCTTTTGAGCCATTCCTACATTAGAGAAAGCACCAAATTAAATATAATTGTAAATCTACTTAATCAATCAACATATATGCACACATTGCTCAAAAACATAAAGGAAGGTATCCAAATGACATTTAACAAATATAAGCATAAAACCTTCCAAATATGTATAAGAACAAGGACTAAGCATGCCATGAAGCACAATTATGGGGCATAAATAACTACATTTCATGGAGTTATCAAGCTGCACCCCAAATTCTTCCCTGAGTCAAAGTTGAGCCTTTCTCCCATTTTTTCTGAGGAAAATTTTGTTTTCCTCCTTGTGATTTTTCTCAATTCATCCTAAAAGTCCCTTTCTTTTCTCCCCTCTTCTCCTCTCTCTGGTCACTCTTCTGTCTCTTTTATGTGCAGAACCTTCTTTTTTTTCTCTGCCTGACTACAAATCTCATTTTTCTTCTTTCCTTGGTTGAACCCAGGAACCTAGCTCTTCCCTCTTTTTCCCCTTTTATCAATGCCTGGGGTTAGAGGTAGGGCTCCCTTGGTTGGCTCGTTTTCTTCTTTCTTTATCTCTCTTAGAATAGAGATGAACCAGAAAGAAAAACCCATTTGATTGAACCCACTTCGCCTTCTTATAGAGCTCTTTCTCCTCTCAGCTGTGACACCTTTTTTTGCATGTTAGACGGAAACGGTTTAGTGTTTGAGTATCTTGATGTACAGGGGAGTGGGTGGAAGGAAGGGTACGGTGACGAAGAAAATTGTGGAGAAGGAAAAAAGATGGGGCTTAGGTGAAGATTTGGGTTTGTAGAGAGAGAAGTTGGTGAGTGTTTGCCGAGGGAAAATAGTGATTTTAAGGGGGAGGATTGTGATATTTGCATTCTTTTTCTTCTTTTTTTTTTTTTTCTTGATTAATTTTTTGTCTTCTAATTCTTTTTTTTTCATTTTCTTTTTTTTCTTTAATCAATTTTTCTTTTCTTTCTTATTATTATTATTATTTGGAATTTGTATTTGGATTATGAGTCAATTCACTCAATTGGGTTATGGGTTGGCTAGATTATAGAAACAAATCTGAGTCTCATAAAAAGAATAAGAGTACGGGTCAGGTAAAATTTATACTATTTAGGTCTTGGCATTAAGTCAACATTGTTCTCGGGCTATAGCACAAAATTATATATTTTTATTTTTTTTTCTTCTTGCTTTCTCACGTGGAATTTATTATTATCACATAGGCAAAAATAAGATTAAAATAAATAAAAAAATAAAATATAACTTGGCAAAACTAAATGTTCTCATAACCACAACCCTCAAACCAAAATCACAACCTAACTAAACTTTTGTCCCCACTTCCATCCCCGCAGGGAGAAAACCTTGCATTTGAAGCCCCATTCGGGGTGGTCCCTATAGGAATCCCCGAACTCTGAATATTTTTGCCATCCCTATTCGCGTTAGAGTTAGGGTCAAATTGGTTTGCATTACAGAGAATGAGAGGGAATGGAGTTGAAATTTCAGCACATGGTTGAGTTAGGGAAATAATGAGAGGGAATGAAAAAAGAGGGAGGGAATGAAATTTTTGAAGGAAAAATGAATTAATGTATCAATTTTTTTTGGATAATTAGCTTTGCATTAGCTAAGCTTTTCCCTAACTAAAATTAACTTTGAGGTAAAAATTTTTAACTACCAAATAATTCCTAGCTAACTTAGTTAGCTACAAAATTTTATTTAGCTATGAAAAATCGTAACTATTTTATATCTATTTGCTTAATAATTTTTTTGTTTATGCATTCAAAATTTAGCTAGAGAAACTTATTTTATAGCTAATTCGTAGCTAAATTAGCTACGGATTAGCTACAAAATATATTCATAGCTAAGTCGTAGCTATTTGTTTGATAACTTTTTTTATGCATTCATAATTTAGCTAGGAAAAATTATTTCGTAGCTAATACGTAGCTTTAGCAAGTTAGCTACAGATTTGCTACAAAATATTTTCGTAACTAAATTTTGTAGCTAAATTGTAGCTATTTGCTTGATAAAAAAATTTTCTTTATGCATTCAAAATTTAGCTAGGGAAACTTATTTCATAGTTAATCTGTAGCTAATTTGTTATGGATTAGCTACAAAAAATTTTCGTAGCTAAATTTGATAGCAAATTTGTAAAATTCTTGTAGTGAACTAATACTACTCAAATTTGTTCAGAAAATTAGCATTAAAGTTTTTGAAATTCAATGATTAGAATAGAGTCACAAAAAAAACAATGACTACAATATCAAAACATGACCCCACATTGGGGCATGCTGGCTCAACCATAAACATTATGACAACAATGACTTTAAAAACTCTAAAAGAAAGGATGATGCACACAACTACAAAGCACTGAGTTCAATGGATGAGAAAAGGATGGATTTATCAGAATTATAGAGCAAGAATATTAGAAACTAGGATGATGCACACAACTACTAAGCACTGAATTCAATGGATGCCCAGAACAATGACAACATGGGAAATAACTAATTGTAGGGCATTAAAGGCTTTGCACAATAAACTCGTCAATGCATCGCATACTTTTATATATTCTACTTTATTTTTAATAGGAATCCAAGGATTATGCAAAGAAAGATTTTCCTGAGTTTGGGCACTTACTACTCAGAAAGGCACCAAGCATGTACTACTTGAAGCTATCACTCAAATATCAAAGATGCCAAAACATCACACCAGTTAAGGCACCATATGAGAACTTGTGGTTTGAAATTTTTGCTTCTCTTTCTCTCCCTCTTTCCCAAGGTTCCACATCCTTGAATGAGTAACCCCATTATAAATCTAAAAAGAATTTTATATAATATATAAGACGTAATAGTTGTTTGATTATTTTTATGCTTAAAATGCATGATGATCTTTGCGCAATATTATTCTAGTAGAAAACTGAAGGGGGCTGAATTTTTGTTACAAAGTGGCTTCAATACTCAAGAGGGGGATGAATTAAGTATATAAAATATTTTCACAAATCTTTCGCAAAACACTTGATTATTAATTTTTGTTAAAGTTATTGATTAATTGAAGTGAATAGATAGATGAGATTGATCACTTCACTCACAAATAAATAAGCTAAGATAGAAAGTATTCAAGCAAGTATATAAGATTAAAGCATAAATGTAAGGAGATGAGTTTAGAATATCAAACACAAGATTTATCCTGGTTTAGCCACCAATCCACTTGTGGCCTATGTCCAGTCCTCAAGTGATATAATCCAATAATGGAACATATGATTTTCAGATCTTCCTTGAGTTGGATCTCTTATAACTGAATTCAACAACAAACAAAAAGAAGAAAATTAAACAAAGATTGATGTAGAAGAGTAAGAAGTGGTGTGAAGAACAAGTAAGATAGAAAATTAAAAGATAGAATTAGACAAGAAGATGACGAATGACGCCACAATCTCAATCCAATTAAAGATAATGAGAATGATAAGCCTTGTGTAGAATCGCCACAAAGGTATGAGAAACCTTTGATAAGATTCAAGTTATAGTTCTCTCTAAGAACCCAAAAGGCACAAAATAGCTCTCTCAAATATGGTGAATTCCTTTTCTTTCATTAATTTTCCAAATCTCCCTTTTTGGAGTATATAAGTTCCCTATTTATAGGCTAAGCTTGAAGTTGTTTGCAACCCTTAAAGTCCTAAATTGACTCTTGAAATACAAGGAATAAATTGTCACTATCATGCAATTACCAAAGTGCATTGATAAGTGCATGTACATCATTACCTTGAAAATAAGCATAAACTTGATAATAAATTCCCACTAGCCATCATAATGACTTAGGAAGTCTTTAAAACGCAAAAACTAACTTAGGGAAGACCAAAGGACTTTTGAACTTATTCCAACAAAATAAAATACAAAAATTATAAAATAATAAGAAAAAATGGCTTTAATATAAGAGCCCAATTAATTGGCCTAATGAACCAAATAGAAAGAGCTTTAACAAACTTATAAAGCCCAAATCTTGCCAAACACAAGTCCTAATTCGAGTCCTCTTCAATTTGGATTAACTGGACTAACTTGGGTTCTTCTTCTTCCTTATCTTGCTTGAGATTGAATATGCTGGCCACTTTTTGTTGTAAAGCTTCCTTAGCCCTCTTGGACCTTGACCTAGTCATAAGCCCTCCTAGCCCAATTAAAGCGTCCTCCTTCTTAGCTCTTCCTTTCCTACTTGATGGTCCTTCTTGGTCTTCATCATCAAGTAATCACTTGAGATTTTTCACTATATCTTCAAGCTTTAATAGGTGCTTGTAACCTTTACACAATAGAGCACTCACCACACCTTGGGATACCTTACCCTTTGTGATTGAGCCTCAACTTCAAGGGATACCTCACCCTCTTTACCAACAAAGGATGCCTCACCCTTACAACTTTGAGGGATATCTCACCCTCTTTACAAACAAGGGATACCTCACCCTCTTTACAGGAAATCAAAGAAAGATAGAAGGATAAACTCTTAAAAGAGTAGATATTACAAATTGAAGCCCAATGGGTATATGGATTCATACTTTGAAGCTCAAAATAGAGTGTATGAGAAATGATAGTTAAAACTCATTTTCAATGCTCAAGAATGATTTTCAGATTATTTCCCAACCGTTTTTAATGCACAAACACTTTCATTTATAACTCAAAGCATTTTAGAGTCGTTGGTGGTTGTTGGGGGCATTAAATGCTCCAACTATAGCCGTTGGAAATGTTTTTTGCCTTCCCAGATAACCAATTATTGATTTCTAATAATTGGTTATTTGGTTTAGCATAACCAGTTATTGGAAATTCATAACCGATTACGAGCCTTTAAGCAAAAGAGGTGTGCCTCTGACTTTCATAATATTTCAAATCAGTTATTGTATGCTTGTTTTGAAAACTGATTTCAAAAGATCATAACTTTTCCGTTTCTCATCCGTTTAAAACAAATGACCACTCAAAATATTTTGAAAGATGTCATCAAAAGAGTAACTAAAGGTCAGTTTTGTAAAACTTAAACTTGACTATTTTTCATAGATTTGAACTATCACCATAACTAACTTTTAAAAACTCATTTGTTGGGCATTTTGGCATATGAAAAACCATTTATAAAGATTTGAAAACTTATTTAAGCTCAGTGTTATTGGGAATTGCAGATACATCACGTAGCGAAAAAAATAGGATTCCCACCAAGGATCTATGCGAAAAAGCCATAATTTGAGTTTTAAAATTATTTACCTATTGAAGCGTGATCAAAGGAAGTGACGTGAATCACCGACACTGTAACAACAACGATGTCTCTGTGGTATCCATATGAACAGACTCACGAACGTCCAACATTCACAAAAGGGAGCTTCACATCTCTCACACAGTGCTAGCTGCGAAGAGAAAAAAAGAATCTTGTCACTCTCTCACTCACTTTTCTGCAGGTGCGGCTAGGGTTCTATAATGTATGTCTTAGCAGCCCCCTTAGAAGTACTATTTATAATAGTGACTGCCTTAAGTGAGTGTGAGCAGCAGTAAGGTAAGTTGTGTAACCCTAGACTCATCTATTATGAGTCTGGCCCATATTTGAATCTGAGTCCAACTTAGATCTATTACTCCAATTTTAGTCTGCTCTATATGTGTGACCCTGCAGGTTCTCATTATGTTAGCAGTAATATTAAAATCTCATTTTAATATTACAAGTGGTGAGTGGTATCTAGCAACACATCGCTGCTACCCAAGTAATGAGAATGACAGTGATTTGACATAACCTTTCCGTGACCAATGTTTTCATGTCGTTTAGTCCATTTGTCAAGATATCTAGATTAAACACAAGGCATGGAATGTGTCACCCTTGTATAGTCCAATCCTTCATTTCTTGATACTCGAGTAGACTTTGTAACAACAAATGAAATCAATATCTCATATTGACTCATTTGAGCATGGCCATACATTTTGTAGTCTCACTCAATCAGGGAGTCCGAAGATATCACTCCTGTTATGTAGGAGTGACAAATCCCATCTAGGTCACTCACATCCCTCTGCATGATTCGCGGTATATCCAATGACCAACTTTATAATCACCTTGTTACAGACAACGTTTGATGGCATTAAAACACACAATTCCTCATGTAGGAATCGTAGTGATTTCAGGTCAAAGGACCACAGACACCATTGTCACTATGAGAATCGCTTATGACACTCACGTAATGATCCATGTAGCGTTCTCATGGCGGGTCAGTCCAGTACATCATTATCTAATATGTACCCATATGAAGACTTGATATCTCATATCCATGACCCGTGAGTTGTGATCATCAGTCTATACACATACTAGTCTCAATGCATTATTGTTGTCTTAATTAACAATAATACTTGACTAGCAACATTTAAGAATAGTGTTCTAATTTTATCCAATAGGATCTCATTATCAAGTCAACCACTTGATGTCCTATAGCATCAAACTTACTATTCTATGGACTTTATTATGTTTATTAAAAAAGAACACAATAAATGAAATGCATTGTATATTAAAAATAGCAAAATAAAATGTATGTAAATACAAACAAATGTATCAGCCTCTAGGGCATACACCAACAAGTGTGATTCCTATTTACCTTTACACAAGATCTAAGTCTAATAAGCTAAACTTGAAGAGTCTTGGGACTTGATCTTTGCACAACCAAAACTTTCTTGTTTGTTATCATCAAAACCATTGCTATTACTAATGCCAATTACATTCTCCCCCTTTTTGATAATGACAAACAATCATTGAGAAAAAAGTTAGTTCAAATAAATTAGTATTCACAAAAGGTGTTAGAGACTTACTTCCCCTTTATGTTTCAAGAAGTGATTATATCATAGATGCACAACTACCCCTTAATTTTAGAATCCCAAGATCATTGAAATTATACCTTTATATATTTTACCTTTCTTTTCTCAATGACATATAAACCACAACTTCTCCCCCCTTTTGTCATGATAAAAAAGATATGCAATATAGATTTGAACAAAAAAAAAAAGAAGTTGCACAAAACCATTGCCATTCAGCAAATATCCAATAATAATCCAGCAACAATATAACCATAAAAGCATGATACTCATTTCAATAGTTTATTTCATTGCAAAAAAAAATCCATTTCAAAATAAGCATAGTTAAGCAAGCCAAGATAATAAGCATCATGTTCAAGAGATAAATCTACCATGGTTAGATTGTAAAACATAATGATATAGCTAAAAAAATATTAGATAAAGGATACGATTCATGCCTAAGCCCCACCATCCTCTGGTGGTGGAAGGCGACACTCAATCTTGTTTGAGAGGAAGAAGATGAAGACAGCTGGGTTCGTGCGTGAATTACAGGGGAGGTAGCTAGGTTGCTATTTATAGGCGTGTTAATAACTGATTATTGGATGGGTATAACCGGTTATTTTCATACTTGAGAAAAACACAACCTCTATTTGAGTAGAATAACTAATTAAGGCTTTAGATAATCGATTATTTTTGTGTCTTCAAAAACACTATAGCCTCTGTTTCTTTGAATAACCGATTAAGGGAAAGTGGGTAATTGGATATTTACTTGAATTTGAAAAGCACAGTCTTTATTTTCTTTGAATAACTGGTTAGGGAACTTGTATAACCAGTTATCTTAATGTTGCAGAGAGCACCAAACAGCCACAATAACCTTTGACTTAATGAATAACTGATTATGGCCTCTCATAATAAGTTATTTGGCTTTCACCACATGGACCATAACATCTCCAATAAGCAAATAGCTTGTTATTTGTTCCTTATAATTGGTTACTACCAAAACCAGAGATTCTTCAGGAATTCACTCTTAAAACACAAACTCATGCCTTTTTTAGGATCATCTTAGCTTGGTCTTATTTTCCTCAACTCTAATCACTATAAATGCAATTGAAAAACTGATTTTTCTTCTTCAAGGGCATCATAATGCATTTTCTTTAGCAGGAACTTGAGATTGGAAATTTTGGGGGACTTAAGCATGAATCAAGCACCTGCAAAACAAACTTGGGGGAAACTCTGACGCTCAAGTCAGTAATGGATTTTTAAAAAATGATTAATACAAGGTAATTATGCAGCAAAAAGTGAATTATGCAACAAGGCTGAGATCGTACATCAAAATGACATTATGTCGCAAAACATTATGCAGCAATGCATGATTATCACATGTATTATGCAGCAAAGCTATGTTTCCAAATTAAATGCATGATTGATCCAATATGCTAAGTTTAAAGATATTTTCATCAAACATGCTATTTCAAATAAAAAGTGAACTTATCTAGCATATTATCACATGTAGAGATGTTTTCAAGATATGAAGCTAGAATAGTACTAATTTAAAGCAAGTTAAAGCATAAAACAAGTCTCCACTTATCTAAAGGTTACAAGTCCAAGCTTCTTGGAGACAAGGAAGAGAACATGGAGTATTTTCTGATCTTGTGCTTGGAGCAGCCACTTTTAAGATTCCAAAGTCAGCTCTTGGCCTTCAAGTACACCTACAACACACTTCAATTTTTGGTTTTTGGTATCCAAATTTTCTTGGGTCCTTGTGTGTTAGTTTTGACAAAGTGTCTTTGGGGACCCAAACCATTTTAGTCCCTATCTTGTTGTTGATATTTTCCCTTACATTACAAGTTGATGCACTATGTCCTTTCTTACCACAATGAAAATACTTTATGAAAGGAATTTTTGATGTGCTTGAGGAAACAAATAAATTCTTATAGATTTTTTGTTGTTTTTTGGGATTATACCCTAAACCAGCCTTTTGAAAAACACATCTTTGCTTCCCAAGCAATATGTTCAAATTATCTCTTCCAAAGATAAATTTTGAAAGAGTATTTTTCAAATCTTTAATTTTCCTTTCAAAAGTTTTGCATGATGAGTAAGAAAAGGATGTAGATGCATTATCAAGTGATGAACATGTTATGCATGAAGAATTTGCATTAATCAACCCAAGAGTTTCATTTTCAATTTTGAGTTCCTCAATCTCCTTATTTAAAATAGAAATTTTGTTTTCTTGGATGATGAAACAATTTTTGCAAGCCTCATAGATTCATTATGTAATTCTTCAAATGCATCTTGCAATTCATCATAAGAAGGCGAAAAGTTAAATTTTGAGGATGTTATCTCCGTGTCGTCTTCATCTTCATCTTCTCCTCTAGCCATTAGATATAGATTAGCTTTCTCATTATCCGAGCCATCAGTTGAATCCATGTCATTATCATCCTAATGAATGTAAGCTCTTCTTTCTTTCTTATCCTTTGAGGACCTCTTTTCATATTTTTTTTCACTTTCCTTTGATAGATTGGACACTCCATCTTCATGTGCGCTGATTCTCCACATTCATAGCATTTAGGAGTGGATAAGGTTCCTTTCCCTTTGTGATAGGCATTCTTTTGGGAAAAGAGAGGTCTTCTTTGAGCTCCATTCTTCTTGAAGAATCTTTCAAATTTCTTTACCAGAAGACTAAGATTCTCCTCATTTATTTCCAAGTCATCTCCATCATCATCATCATTGTTGGACATGGAGGAAGTGGCCTTGAGAGCTATTCCCTTCTTTTTCTTGTCAAGCTCCTCATGTTCTTGGAGCTTGCCAAAAAAATGTATTCAACTCCAATTCATGTTCTTGGAGCTTGCCAAAAAGTGTGGTTAGGGTCATGGTTGAGAGGTTTCTTGACTCCGCAATAGCCGTCACTTTAGGTTGCCAATCCCTGCTCAAACATCTCAACACTTTGCTAATGAGATCTTTATTAGGAAAAGTCTTTCCCAATGAAGCAAGATGATTTGTAATATGTGTGAACCATTTTTGCATTTCTTGAATACTTTCACCTTAGTTCATTCTAAAAAGCTATACTCATGGGTGAGTGTGTTAATCTTTGATCTTTTCACTTCACTAGTACCCTTATGGGTTACTTGTAAAGTGTCTCACATTTCTTGGACAAATTTACAATTTGAGACTCTAAAGTACTCATCATACCCCAATGAAGTGGTAATGATGTTCTTGGCTCTTAAATTGTATTAGACATTTTTCTTGTCTTCATCGGTCCATTCACTTCTTGGTGTGTTAGTTCTTACTCCATTAACAACTTGTGTGGGGACAAAAGGACTATTTTCAATAAAAAAATTTATTCATTCTTTCCAATAAGCATACCCATCCCTATTGAAAAAGGAAGGACTATAAAGAGAAGAACTTTCTGAAAAACTATTTGAAGAAGCTATCACTTTCTCTTGAAGTTACTAAGCTCTTTACTCAAGAGCCTAGTGTAACACTCCGAATTTTATTTTTTCAGAATACATATGAGTTTTATAATTTTTATAATTTTTGTGAATTTTTATGAATTTTTTTGAATTTTTAATTATTTTAATATTATTTGGGCTTTATGTGGGCCTGAGACGGGCCTAAAAAAATAAAAAAATTTCCCAGCCAAGAAAGTTTCGGATAGTTGACGCAGGGCTAGCAGAACTTGATAAACCCAAAATCGGGAACAGTTGACGAAAATTTTATTTATCTGAGTTTTATTATTCATTGGGTAAAGCTATTATCCATTGTGTAATGTTATTATTCATTGAATAATAACTAGCAATAACTATTATCCATTGGGTAATAGTATCTGAGAATATTTGTTGAAAAATATCTGTTGAAAAATATCTTTTGAAAAATATCTGTTGGAAAATATTTTTTGGAAAATATTTGTTGGAAAATATATTGGTTGGTCATAGAAGGTGGCTATGACACCTTTATAAACAACCAATAGGAAGCAAGCTTAGTGTGGAAGCTTTGCATATCCACCATTGATTAAATCAATGGTTGTGATAGCTTGTAGTAAATTAAATATTTCTTTCTCTCTCTTCATGGAGGCTCACGGCCATATAGCCATAAGGTGACTAAAAATTCATTTTCTTTCACATGCAAAAAGCTATCAACTTCTCTCTTAAAAATCTAAACATTTTCCTTCATTTTCTCTCTTCTACCTCACGGCTACCCTACACCAATATACCTTCCAATTACTTTTAATTCAACTAAATCATACCACTTAGTTCTAAACCTTATTCAAAACAACTTTGAAGTTGTTATCAAGCCTTGATTCTATCATCTTCAAGCTTGATTTTAAGATTCAAGTTCTAGGGTTTCAAGGTAGAAGTCTTGAAACTTGAATTCTTATTTGATTTTTGAAAATCTGAAGACCATGTTTGATCCATGGTTGTTTTGTTTTAAACTTTGAATGTTAATATATTGTGTTCGCTTTGATTTCAAAGAGCTTTTGGTGGAGGAAGTTGAAGCAAAAGATCAAACACAAGAGCTTTGGAAGCTACATACAAGGTAAGAGGGAGATTAACCTCATCAACCATTTGTAGTGGTGAGGGACACGAAATTTGATGTGCTTGTGTGATTGTAATTATTTGCCCTATGTGATTTATTGCTTTGATATTATGCATGAACTCGTTAAAGTAGGATTTTTTATGTTTGAACATGTTGTATGCTATGATTTAAGCTTGAAATGAAAGAAATTTTGGTTCTAATGGCCAAGTAAGGCTCATGGCCTCCAAGCCTTCCAAGGGGGTTTCCATTTCAAAAAATGTTTTATGAAATGATAATCTAGAGGATTAGTGATAATAAACCTAATTAAGGATTTATAAAATAAAAATAGAAATGAATATATTTTGTTCACTAATTAAGAAGGTGATTTTTGGCCACATAGTGGATTTAGGACAAAAATATAATTTTGAGACTTTAAAATAATTTATTTATGAAGATATAAATAAATTAAATGGAAAAAGGATTTTTATTTAAGATTAAGATAAAATGGATTTTTAGAAAAATGATAGAAATATTGTTAAATGGGATTTAATAGGGAAATAATGGAAATAAAGTCTAATTTTGATATTAAACAAGAAAAGTTTTAATTTGAGCTTAGAATATTGAAAACATGTTTTACGCGATTGAAAATACATTAAAAAACTTCTACGCAATTTAAAAATGGTAATTTTTAGCTACGTGATTAAGAAAACGTTTTAAAATCCCTACGCGATTGAGAAAACATTGAAAACATTGGTTCATCATACATATGCATAGTCAATCATCATTTTGTTATGATATATATATATATATATATATATATATATATATATATATATATATATGTATATATATATATATACACAATATATATATATTTATATATATATATATATGTTATATATATATATATATATCTATATATATATATATCTAGATATTGTGTTAATTATATGTTATTTGATACTATGATCATATGATGCTCTGAATTTATTTGTTAAATTATGTATGAATAGTAGGTTGTTTTATTGTCTTTTACTTCCATGATGGTATTGATGTAGGGGATCTCACCTCTTTGCTATGTTATTCTGTTTATTTGTATGATTTTATTAGAGGGTGAAGAAGAATAGGACGATTCACCTCATTTCTGTCTGGGTTAGTCTATCTGTTGTTGTTATGGCATCGAGGGGTTTTCTGGGATATGTGAAGGTTTTGTTTAGAGGTGGTACAAATGCCTGGCACTATGATGTTGACGAGGACCGCGTAGTATATATTGGAGTAGTATCTATGACTGTTAGTAGGACTTTCCATGGGAATCCTATGTTTACTTTTAGTGCTTTTATGCATTTACGTTTTTCTATGCCCATAGAGTTTTTGTGGAGTACTCGCTGTGCTACTCCTACAGAGGATTCAGTTGTTTCTTCTACAAAGACTCCTGTTCGTATCCTTGTGACCCATCAGGGGCTATTGTCTTCTGAGGAGTCGGAGGAAGATCCGGAGGAGGATCCGGATGAGTACCTTTCTGACTAGATGTGGGTACTAGGTTAGTTTATATTTGGGCTGTAGTACCTGTATAGTCTTTTTCAGAACAAAACTGGATATTTTAAAGTTTTAGAACTTGGTATTTATGTAATGTAAATTATTTTAATTTGGTATATTTTATAATTTATTTAATTATCAGTTTTAAATTATCCGCAAAGAAAATTATTTGAAAAACATATAAATAATATTAATTAATAATTTTTGTAACTTTGTAAAATTTGGTAACTTGTATTTTTCATAAATGTGATGCCCTAAAAGGGGGTGTTACACCTAGCTCAAATACCACTTGTTACCAAGTGGCCTCAATAATCAAGAGGTAGGTGAATTGAGTATATAAAATATTTTTGTAAATCTTTCGCAAAACACTTGATTATTAATTTTCGTTAAGGCTATTGATTAATTGAAGTGAATAGATAGATGAAATTGATCACTTCACTCAAAAATAAATAAGCTAAGATAGAAAGTATTCAAGAAAGAATATAAGATTAAAGCACAAATGTAAAGAAATGAGTTTAGAATATCAAACACAAGATTTATCCTGGTTCAGCCACTAATCCACTTATGGCCTAAGTCTAGTCCTCAAGTAATCACCCGAGATTTTTCACTATATCTTCGAGTTTCAACAAGTGGTTTTAACCTTTACACAATGGAGCACTCACCACACCTTGGGATACCTCACCCTTTGTGCTTAAGTCTCAACTTCAAGGGATACCTCACCCTTTTTACAAACAAGGGATACCTCACCCTTTTTTCTAGAGGAATACCTCACTCTCTTTATAGGAAATCAAAGAAAGATAGAAGGATAAACTCTCAAAAGAGTAGATATTATAAATTGAAGCCCAATGAGTATATGGATTCACACTTTGAAGCTCAAAATAGAGTGTATGAGAAATGATAGTTAAAACTCGTTTTCAATGCTCAAGAATGATTTTCAGATTGTTTCCTAACTGTTTTTAATGCACAAACACTTTCATTTATAGGCCAAAGCATTTTAGAATTGTTGGTGGTTGTTGGGGGCATTAAATGCTCCAATTATAGGCGTTAGAAATGTTTTTTGCCTTCCCAGATAATCGGTTATTGATTTCTAATAATCAGTTATTTGGTTTAGCATAACTGGTTATTAGAAATACATAACCGATTATGAGCCTTTACACAAAAGAGGTGTGCCTCTGACTTTCATAATAACTGATTATAAGAATTCTATAATCAGCTATGAGGTTTTGAAAAACATCACAAAAATGCTCCTGACTTGATGAATAACCGGTTATGGATATTCTATAATCAGTTATTGCATGCTTATTTTGAAAACTGATTTCAAAAGATCATAACTTTTTCGTTTCTCATCCATTTAAAACAAATGACCACTCATTGAAAAAATCTTTGAGTCTATTTTCATATGAAATAAGTTTCAAAATCAAAATCAAAATATTTTGAAAGATATCATCAAAAGAGTAACCAAATGTCAATTTTGTAAAATACAAACTTGACTATTTTTCGTAGATTTGAACTATCACCATAACTAACTTTTCAAAACTTGTTTGTTGGGCATTTTGGCATGTGAAAAATCATTTGTAAAGATTTGAAAACTTATTTGAGCTTAATGTGATTCCTATTTACCTTTACACAAGATCTAAATCCTATAAACTAAACTTGAAGAGTCTTGGGACTTGATCTTTGCACAACCAAAACTTTCTTGTTTGTTATCATCAAAACTATTATTACTGTCAATGCCAATTACAATTTTTTCAATAAACAATAAGAATTCAGAGTCAATGGAATCCATGTGAAGTAAGCTTTTATTTGTGCTATATGTCCTTGTTTAATGAAATATAGGATGTATTTATATCCGACACTAAGTTCTAAATGATAGGGTCTCCAAGTTTAACTGAGAATAATGAACTCTATGTAGGCAAATAGGCATCAATCAGTAATTAGTAATTTTGAACAAAACTTCAACTATGCTTATCCCTTGCACGTAAATATCATGGAGAAATCAAATAACAATTAAGCACTATGCTATATAAGTTAGTCCAATGTTCTTTCACTTGTATTACTGTGTCTAGCTAAGAATAAATTAATAGTGAAGGAAACCTATAACTATCACTCTTTGTTAATGAAGGGTAAAAAAATTCAATGGTTCCAAGGCAAGTACTAATCATAATAGATTTGAGAAAATAAGATATGATTGGCAAGACATGTGCTAACTATGACACTAATTGGATATAAATCGTTCGGCCACTAACGCAACATCTCGAGATTTTAGGGATCAGCCTGGACGATTGTGGGAGGGAGGTTCCCTCCATCAGCGTTCTGCCTGAATGATTGTGGGATGGAGGCACCCCCCCGTCAGGCTATGCCCTTAACGTACCTGTGCCTCACGAGGATTCCATGAGGACCCTGCATATGATCTATAAATATCAGGCTAAGTTATTCTAACTGAGATATCTGTATTCTTACGAGGTAAACTCTACTTGTGTATTGCCTAACTTGAGCATTAGAGTCCCATTGCAAGTACCCAACCCCCTAGACCACTGGGCAGCAACTGCACGAGGAGGAAACCACCGTACACATGTCTTCTCAGGCACCATCTGGTTCTACTTTAGAACATTTGCGCCATCTGTGGGAAACCATAACCTTCTAGCCCCACCCCATCATGGTGAACATGAGACAAAATTAGAAGAGAGACATTGCGTAAACCTCTGCCAACCAAAGGCAGATTTCAGTAGCGCAACGCTCCCTTCATCCTGTCTCGCCACCTAATATGGAAGCCTCAGCCACAAGGAACCAGGCGCTCAACGAGGAGCACCAGCACGATGGGCACTCCGCTTCGGTCTCCAATGAGAGTCCCTACCCATAACGCAGGGTCTCTGTAAGAGATAGGCTCGGAATCCTAGGCCAATGAGGCAACCCAAATATCCAAAAACGTAGAATCCTAGCGACTCAGTGCCTGGGAATGCCACATGGCAAAGTTGGTGATCATGCAACTTGTTCCAAAAGTGAAAATCAGTCCCAAATGTCCCAATGACAGTTCCAAAACATGCTATAGCAACACATGGCTATGCTGAACGAAAAGTATCAAAGGTTGGAGGACATACAACGGGCTATGCACGAAAACCAACTCAAGCCAAATCCTCATGACGGAGGACGCATGGCAGAAAATAATCAAAGGATAGCCCATGTTGACGCCACAATGTCTAACGTCGAGAATAATAACTTGAACCACGGCATCCAAGAGCACCCCTTCTCCGATCAACTAATGGAGTATCGTATTCCTAGAAACTTTAAGTTCCCAACGAACTTAGAGATTTATGACGGAACCACGGATCCCCAGGAACAAGTTAACGCTTTCGAGCAATCCATGTATTTTCATGGAGGATCCATGAAGTTACTATGCCGTGCATTCCCCCTCTCCCTCAAAAAGGGAGCCCTCAAGTGGTTCTCCGGCTTACCACAGAGGTCCGTGGTAGACTGGACAAATCTAAAACAACATTTCCTACTCCAATACACCACTAGTAAGGAGCAACCCTAGTCCATCGAGTCCTTGGCCAAGGTTCGGTAAGGACGAGATGAGCCCCATCGTGATTATGTAAGGCAGTTCATGGCGACATGCACCAACTTGGAAAACTTCAATGATAGGATAGCCCTTCACTATACTAGAAGCGGCCTCCGCGTGGGTTCTGAGTTTTTTACGTACCTGGTGAAAAAGAAGCCAGAGAACCTAGATGCATTCCAGAGACGATCCCAAAATTATGTCAACCTTGAGGAGGCGACTAAAGATCAGAGGAGGTGGGATAAGGATGAGACCCCTCATCAGATACCTAACCAAGATTCCTCACGGTCCCAGCGTCCCAAAAGTAGTCCACCCGGAGAAAGTATTCTGACTACACTCCCCTGAATACCCCTCAAGAAATAATCTTGAGGGAAATAATGCAGACCGAGTTTCAGAATATCCAGAGGCTACCCTCCATCAGGAAGCACAAGCAAAAGGACCACTCTAAGCATTGCACATAGCACAAAGGCTGCGGTCATGACACTGAAGATTACTACCAACTGTGCGATGCCATCAATTTTTTTATCAAGGCCAGGCGATTACAACAGTAGGTTCTTTGTGCTTGAAACGATGAGCACCGCGGCAGGCGCAGGGATGATAAGCAACGAAGCCCATCTCCTCATCACAGAATGAGAACCCGAAGCCCTAGGAGAAGATCCTAGACTCCACCCCACCGGGATAGTAACGACTAGGGGGATAGGAAAAGGGACAACGATGATGATGACCGACATATCGAACCAAACAGGATGTGATCCAAACCATTGCGAGAGGATTCGCTGGGGGAGGACCATCAAACGGGGCACGGAAAAAAGCTCTAAGGATGGCAGTCTTTAGCGTTTCCAATTTGAAACACAGATTACAGACGGAGGAAAAAAAGACGGACCCCATCACCTTTTCGGACGAGGACTACGACGGGATCATCCCGGACCATGATGACCCCCTCGTCATCTCCGAGATAATTTCTAATGTCGGGGTCTGCTAAATTTTCGTGGATCAAGGAAGTTCAGCAGATATTATGTTCTTAGATCTTTATCAGAAGTTAGAACTTTTGTGTTCGGACTTGACCCTATACGACGGGGAGTGAACAGGTTTCACAGGTGAGAAGATCACCCCAGTAGGACACTATGAAACCCATTTGACCCTGGGGTCTCCCAAGCTTTTTAAGAAAGTCAAGGTGAGGTTTTTGGCCATAGATCACCCTTCAGCTTACAACATCATATTGGGCCGCCCCTCCCTAAACGCTCTCGTTGCCGTTGTATCTACCACTCACCTCGTGATGCAGTTCCCAAATAAGCACAATGAGGTTGTCACTATTAAAGGTGACTAAGTTGTTGCTAGGAAATGCTATAACGAGAGCCTAAGGATCTGTAGGGTGCCTAGAAGGAAAAATTCCACCACTCCTAGCCCGGTCTTGGATCAGGTAAACATACTGATGACCGAGTTAGACGTTAAAGAAGAACTCCTTGGCACCAGACCCCAACCGAAAGCAGAACTACAACCCCTCCAACTTAGAGACAGGTCAGACTAGGTTACCAAGATCGGAGCGCACTTAAAAGAAGACAAGAAGCAACAATTGACAGAACTCTTGTTGAAAACCAAGGACTTTTTTACCTGGATAACGTACGACATGCTAGTGTTTGACCCCTCCTTCATTTGCCACCACTTGTCTATCAAAGAAGATATGAAGCCAGTCACCCAAAAGAAGAGGAAGGTCGACCCAGAAAGACAAAAGATGATTGAGGAACAGGAAAATGAGTTGTTAAGTTATGGTTTCATCAGGGAAATTGCTTATACCACATGGTTATCCAAAGTGGTCCTGGTGAAAAAATCAAATGGGAAGTGGAGAATGTGCGTAGATTATACAAACTTGAACAAGGCCTGTCCAAAGGACCCGTACCCACTTCCCAATGTGGACAAGTTGGTGGACAGCTCCTCAAGATTCAGGAGGTTATCATTTATGGATGCCTACTTAGTGTTACCAAGTGGCCTCAAACTCAAGAGGGGGGTGAATTGAGTTTATGAAATATTTTTGCAAATCTTTCGTAAAACGTTTATTTATCAATTTTCGTTGAAGCTATTGGACAATTGAAGAGAATAGATAAATAAGATTGAATACTTCACTCACAAATTAAATAAGTCAAGATGAATAATGTAACACCCTCCTTAGGGCATCATATTTCTGACTCCCGATTCATAATCTGAAAATAAGTTCGCACAAAGTTTGAGTGATAAAAGATGGGTTTCAAAATTTCTTCTTTACTGAAACGTAAATTTACTAAAAATATTAGGTAATATTGAAAAATCATGTTTTAACTATTCATTATGCAATATTGACACCAATTAATATCACAATTTAAAGAGAAATATAAAATTAACAGACTTATTTTTTTTAACAGTAGCAAACCCCATGACGGGTCCTACTTAATAGCACGGTACAATACTAACATTAAATCTTAACATACTTGTTCCTTCTCTTGTATCAACTTGATGCATCAGAACTTTACTCCTTGTCTACTCGGCACATCTTCAAACTTGAGACAGCCACTTTTCAATATTTCCATCAATCTCTGAGTATCTACCACTCGTTATGTCTAAGACAACTCATTCCTTCTATTGTATAATTTTAACAATACAGACAAAGCAAAACAATATAACAAAGAGGTGAGATCACCTACACCAATACCAACATGGCAGCACAGAGATAACACAAACAGCAATATCATACAGATAGATCATACCATAATCATGCTATCAGCATTAATCAACTATCATCATCTAATCATTTATCAGTTCAATCATCATCCAAGTACTCTAAACAATTGTCATAGCCAACATTCCTCAATTAATATATCATACAGATATAAATGCTCAGATTTATGCATATGCACAAAGACTCAGTTTATAAAAAAATAACTCCATGGAGGTTTTCACAATTTCGAGAAGAATGTTCTGGTTAATTGTCAGCCTTAGCCCAAAGACAATCTCCCAGTCATTGAAAAGAATCGTGTTCTTGTCGGGTATCGTTAATGCGTTGCAACGGATTGCATCGCCAAGTGGCACAGGGTACTCGCCAACTGTCCACTGGTCGACCGCTGCGCCTTGATGCCCCCAAGATCCATCATAGACCTCACTATCAATTCTTATTCCCTCTTCAACCACAAGGGCCATAATAGCTATTAGTTATATTTTATACAATGCACGAATATATCAGAGCAAGTTCAACCCCAAAGGGCCAAATATTTTCAATTTCATTTGTTCAATGTAATCATATGCTTCAACGCATATTTTTCCAATGCACGTATAATGCACCAAATCCAATCACAGACATATCTTTCCAATGCATGTATAATGCACCAAATGCCAATCACAGGCAAAACATGTCATTTTCTCACACAAAGATCCATATATTGGTTCTACAATATTTATACTTGTATTTTCAACAGGAAAATCATATTATCACATTTTCATAGTTATAAAACACTTTCGTCGTATTTTCACAAAATTGCGCAACATTTCCATTTCATTTTCAAAATTCCAAAATGTTTCTGTTACGTTTTCACAATTTCAAAACGTTTCTGTTATATTTTCACAATACCATAACACTTCTTTTACATTTTTAAAATTTTATAACATTTCTGTTATATTTTCAAAATACTGCAACACTTCTGTTGCACTTTTAAATCACATATTTAATTTTTTAATATTTTTCTCAATCACATAAAAATATACGTTTCTCAAATTGCGTAACGATTTTCCACTGTTTTCAAAATTGCGTAACTTAAAAATCATTCTTTTAAGTTGCGTAAATCATTTTCCATCATTCTCAAAATATTTAAAACACTTTCCAAATCACATAAGATTTTTTGTCATTTTCACAATTACGTAAAAATATTCTATCATTATTTAATCACGTAGTGATTTTTCAATAATATTTTCAATAGTGTAAAATATTTAAACGCTTTCCAAATCGCATAGAAATATTTTAACATTTTTCAAATTATGTAGAAATATTTTACTGTATTTCAAATCATTTTTAAGATACGTAAAATATTTTTCAACATTTTACAATTACATAAAATATTCCTCAATATTCCAAACATTATTTTGGACTTAAATTAATCAATCTTAATTCAAGAAATCCTTTTCCAAAATATAATTTACAAAATCACATTTCCATTGATATAAATCAACGTTTCAAAACTTAGCATTTTCTAACGTACTTCAAAACTCAAAAATAAGTTATACGTTAGTAAATTTTTAAAATACCATTATATTCTCCATTTTTCCCAAATCATTTCCAAATCAACCTTCCTCAAAATAATATAACTTTCTACTTCATTTAATATATCTTCTTATTCAAGAAAATCCTTTTTCATAGTATATTTCACAAATTCACAATTCCATTGAATTAAATCAATGTTTCTAACTTTAAAAATTACTAACGCTTTCCAAAATCCAACGAGATTTTAATAAATTCTTTTTAAAACAAATTGAGACTCACTTGCAACCTCTCTTTTCCATTTACATAAAAATTCATTTCTCAAGTGCTAAAATACTCTGATTCCCTTTTCAATTTCCTTGTATTAAATTAATTATATTTCCACTTGAAAAATCACTTTGTTTCATCAAAATCAATGCATTACAAGCCTTCAAAAACGTGGACATGACTATTGAAAATTATCAAAACATTTTTCCTTCTAAATTGATATGGTTTTACACAAACAAAACCATTAAAATTTTATTTTCAAAACTGAAGTGCCGATGGTTATAAAAACCAAACCCATTTGTTCAAATTCATTTTTACTTTCTTTGCAAATCCTTTTTCACTTTCTTTGCAAATCATTAAAATCAACGTTTGCCCGTTTCATTCAAAACTCATGTTTAGAAAAATACTCAAGATCTTTGTACACAAAATAAATAAATAAAAATTCTTCAAAAACTGTGTTCTTGTTCTCTTGAAAAACAAACCCTTTGTTTATTTTTCATACTCTTCAAATCATCTATTTTCATCCTTCATGAAATTATTAATTTATGAACACCTATTTAGAGGTGTCTTGGCCAAAATTCACTACGTTCTAGGGACCAAAAATTAATTTCCTTATTCTTGAAAAATTTCAACATGAACTCTAATTTTTGGGAGCTCAAAACCGTGACCTTCTCTATGGCCTTTGGAGCCAAAATTTCTTGTTTTATCATACTTTCATAATAATATATTCAATATATCTTCATCATGCATATCATAAGCATACCATATAAGCAAATAAAAATCATACCAAGCATGCATACACAAGTAAATCATGCAAAGCATATCAAGCATAAGCAAATAAATCAAAGCTTATAAACACACATAAATTATTACATGACCATGGATTGGAATCCTCACATGGATTCACTATCCATCAAAAATAAGACCATCTCTCACCACCATACTTGGTTGGTGAGATGGATCACCCTCTTACCTCTTGAAGATTCTCAAAAGCTTCTTGATTTGCTTCTTTTTACAAGTCCTTCACCACCAAAGGCTTCTCAAATACAAAACAAAATACATAGAAATTAGTATACTAAGCTTGATTAAGAGGAACCATGGATCAAACATGGTTTAGAACATGAAAAAGAGAGAAGAAATGAAGTTTTCTTACACTTCACCTCAAAAACCCAATAACTTTGATCTTGAAGAAAGTCCATGAAGATGAATGATTTAGAGAAAGTCTCCAACATGAAAGTTGCTTAGAATATCATGTAGATTCAAGATCTATGGTTGGATTAAGTTAAACAAACTTGAAGGGTGGTCTTAGGGTGGTTGATCGAATTCCTCACAAGAAGGAAAACATAAGCTTTTTGATCTTTAACTTGAAGGACAAGGTTGTAGATGATAGAATTTTGAGAAGTTCCTAACATGAAAGTGTTTTGGATTGATGAGAGGATTAAAGATATGTAGCTAGATAAAATTATGGAAGATTGGAAGTGGTTCTATGGGTGGTGACCGAATAACTCAAGAAAGGAAGAAAGTGAAATTCATGGTGTTGTTCTTGGTGTTCTTGACAAATTGGAAGAGAGAGAAGAGAGAGAATGAATGAAGTGTTATAAAATGTGATAAAAAATGAAATTAAATGACTAAATTGAAGTGGGCAGCCGTGTAGTAGTTTGTAGGTAATATTAGGAGATAAGTTTGAACCCAAAATATCACCAATTATGTTCACATTGAAAACACATGGCTTATGTCATCTTTGAATTATTAAATTGTCATGCTAGATAATTCAAGAACCTTGGAGAAGCTCTCCAAGCTGCATGACCGTGTGGCTCTTCATAGGATTAGGGACTTAATTGTTTTCAATTAAAACCTAATTGTATGCTAATTAATTAGTTAATTAATTAGGTCTAATTTCCTAATTTCACTTAATTAACATTCTAACTATATAACTAATTAATTAAACATATTATGGCATATATTATAACCTTTAATTAAAATTAGGATATCTAATTAAGAATTAAATTATAATAATTTAACATTTAATTTAATTTACTTAGCTTGTTAATTAGGCCATTAGATTAACCAAATTAGGATTAATTAGTTACTAATCAAATTCAAGCTACTATTGTTGACTTCATATTTTTCTTTAGCCTAAAAAGCCTATTTAAAGTTGTCTCCCCTCTAAACACTCTCCTCAGGATGCAAACAAATCAATAATGGTCAAGAATGATGTAATATTGACCATGACAAGTAATAATGGTCATCAAATCACCTTTAGCTCCAAAATACTACAAAAGCCATCCCCTCCTTGCATTATGCATGTAATAATATTGTCATCTTTTTTAAGCCATTATTTGAAGCATTCCTAACTATTGATTAATTCAATGGTTAGGATTTAGGTAGACTTTTGATTTTTAGAAGACTAAATCTAGGCCATTGAATCTTTCTCCTTTAAATCCTAGCCATTAGATGTGTCTCTAAAATAAAGGGTCAAGATTACTCTTTCTTACTTTTAATCTAAGGGTTATAATTAGTCATAGCCTTTTTAGAAGACCAAATCTCCACCCTTGATTAATTCTTTATCCAATGGTCATAAATGGTCTTTGTCACTTTTTAAGACTAAATCTCCACCCTTGATCAATTCTAAATCCAATGGTTATAAATGGTCATAACCACTTTATATAACCAATTTTACACCGTTGATTAAATCTATGGTTGATATCGAAGCCCTCCTAACTAAGTTTATTCTCACACCATTGATTAAATCAATGGTGATTATCCAATGCTTCTTTATTAAGTTTGTTTCTTAACTGTTGATTAAATCAATGATTAATCTTCAAACTAAGTATTCTCATCCAAGGGTACAAATCAAGTCAAGCCCTCTTTGTTGACTACGCAGTACAATTTTTATTATTTTTATCTACTATAACCCTACAAATAATATTTTTACTGTATTTTTATCACCTGATAAATAAATACAGTACAAAACACAGTAAAAGAAAATTATAAAAACTATTTCCAGATTCAAGTTTAGTAAGATCCCCTGTCTCCGTCTAAACAGTACAAATTTTTCTATCCGTAGAAAAATTTTTACTTTGCGGGACCCACTTGGGCCCACGTATGGTCACCTAGGCCCACATACAGTAAAAAAATTCATAATCATCCACAAAAATCACAAATATTAGAAAATACTCAAATATCAAATCAGATTACGTAAAATAATTAAAACCTAATGGTAAAAATTAAATTACGTAAAGTTTTTCCCTGGCCCAAAAATTTTTATTTTCCTGACTCGGAGTAAATTACTCAAAACGATCAAATACGCTGACGGAATAATCAAAATAATTTTACAGTATCCAAAAATTACTAAACAGTAAAATTCTATTAACTGTCAAAATTACTGTTTAAGAGATAGAAAATTTTGGGGTGTTACATTACTCCCCCTCTAAAAAGAAATTTCGTCCTCGAAATTTAATAACCATGATTTCACACCCTCAGAATAAATATGAACATTACTCTTTTATCTTATTTTCCAATTCTCATGATGCTTCCTCTCTTACATCTTGCTATACTATTCTAACTAACAAAATCTCTTTGCTGATGTTTAACTTCACCTGATCAAACAGATATCTCTGACTCCTATAATTACTGAAGATGTTGAATGTTACTCCAGAAAGAAAGAATTTCCATATCTCTGATACCAACATAACGACAACCAATCTTCATTCATGCCTACAATAGTTTTTCTCAGATAACTTCCAACTAATGTAATGTATTACTTAAAATTTCCTTATTCTCATATCACTACATATTCCAGCTTTTGCTTTTAACAGGAAATGTCTCACTAACCGAATTCTCCTTTCCACAGCACGATACCAGATACTTCCATAAATTTTTTTTTTCTATGGTTTTTCCATTACCATCTTAAATTTTCCCATAGAAGAATTGTTCCAATCTTTTGAAGAATTCACCATGCTTCTGCTGCGTTACTCAGATACGTTAACACAGATACAAATATAGAAATATCCTTTCTTGCAAGATATTCCTTCAATTGCAGGAGATGAAAGAAAACATCATGGAAGATAACAAAACGAATCGAACTTGTTATCGAACATATCCAACAAAGAATTGGATGTAACCCGATTTTCAAAAATGAATTTTCTCTAGATTACTCACACTCTGTTGAAATAATCTCATTGGATATGGTTGAAAAATAACCAATCCATTTTCAAAGACCACGTCTATTTATGAAACAGATCAAACTAATATAAAAATTTTGAACAACAGATCAAACTAATACAAAGATTTGATCCGCAACAACAATTTGAATAACTTGAATAGCTCGATCAGCTAAGAATAGAAACAGAAGTAAACAAATCAGAGGATAACGAATAACTCTAACATATAATTGATCTACTCAATCATATGTTATAAAGAATAGGTCACTCGTAGAAATATTCAGTATGGTTTATAGGATTAGCTCCAATGACGCAATCTCCATTGATAAAATCAATGGTGATTATCTAATGCTTCTTTATTAAGTTTGTTTCTTAACCGTTGATTAAATCAATGGTTCATCTTCAAACTAAGTATTCTCATCCAAGGGTACAAATCAAGTCAAGCCCTCTTTGTTGACTACGCAGTATAATTTTTATTATTTTTATTTGCTATAATCCTACAAATAATATTTTTACTATGTTTTTATCACCTGATAAATAAATATAGTACAAAACACAGTAAAAGAAAATTATAAAAACTGTTTCCAGATTCAGGTTTAGTATGATCCCCTATTTTCGTCTAAACAGTACAAATTTTTTTATCCGTAGAAAAGTTTTTACTTTACGGGACCCACCTGGGCCCACATACAGTAAAAAAATTCATAATCATCCACAAAAATCACAAATATTAGAAAATACTCAAATATCAAATCAGATTACGTAAAATAATTAAAACCTAACAGTAAAAATTAAATTACGTAAAGTTTTTCCCCGGCCCGAAAATTTTTATTTTCCTGACTCGAAGTAAATCACTCAAAACGATCAAATACGCTGACAGAATAATCAAAATAATTTTACAGTATCCATAAATTACTAAACAGTAAAATTCTGTTAACTATCAAAATTACTGTTTAAGAGATAGAAAATTTTGGGGTGTTACAAATAACATTCAAGCAAGCATATAAAATAAATGCACAAATGTAAAGAGATAGGGTTGAGAGAATCAAACACAAGAATTTATACTAGTTCAGCCACCCCTTGTGACCTACGTCCAGTCCTCAAGCGAATCACTCGAGATTTTCCACTAAACTTCAAGGTTGAATGGGTGCTTGAAAACCTTTACAAATTGGAGCACTCAACAACACCTTAGGATATCTCACCCTTATGCTTTGAGCCTTAAAACAGGGATACTTCACCCTTTACAACCTTTGAGGGATACCTCACCCTCTTTACAAAATAAACAAAGTGTTTGAATGATAGAAACTCTTTCAAAGAGTAGATTGATACAAATTGAAGCTCTAGAATGCCCCTTTTGAATATCTTAAGTTTTCTCACAAAAACAGGGCAAAAACATTTTTAGAATTTGATTCTCGTATATAAGTGTTAGATTGATGTTCTGAATTGAAGGTTAGCCATTAATGAAGCCCCAAGGCAGGTATTTATAAGTTATTGGAAGAAAGGAGCTGTTGGGAGCTTTGATGGGCAACATTAAATGATGATAAAATAGCCGTTGGGCACTGACAGATTAGTGGTAATCGATTACACAACTTATATAATCGATTACATGGTCGTTCCAATGTGTTCTTGGCTTTCTGGGCACTTGGTAATCGATTACCAGCTTGGTGTAATCGATTACAAGGCCTCTGACTTGCTTGTAATTGATTACCATTTCTATGTAATCGATTACATGGCTTCTTGAATGTGTTCTTGCCTTTCTGGGCTCATTGTAATCGATTACCAGATTGGTGTAATCGATTACAAACATCTTGTAATTGATTACCTTGGCCTTTGAACACGTTTTTCAAATCCAATTGAGTATGTAAGTCATTTCTAACACTTTGATCATTGGATTAAACATAAATGCCTTCATGAATATTGAATCCAAGATTAAAATCAACATTTCTTGAAAAACATGTTTAACTTTGAATTTACAAGCTAATTTTGAAAATGATATTTGGAAAACCATTTGAGAATCATTGAGATACTTAAAGGGCATTTTACATTAATATTCTAAGACCTATATCTAATATACCTCTTTTGATATTGGTTTTCTTTTTTGATCTTGATCTTCATCTTTGGCTTTGTTATCATCAAAAACCCATTTGATATGCTTCAAAACATAAGTATTTACATTCTCTCCTTTTTTGATGATGACAAACTAAACATTCAACAGAAGGAGAAATATTTGCATTTATTTGATTATCAGATATTTAAGCACAACTCTCCCTCGTAATGTATGCATGAGATAGAATATATGAAAGCGCAAAACTCCCCTGTACACATGCAATATATTTCACTAATCTCTCCCCTATTGGCATTATCAAAAAGAAGACATAAGCATTCAGATTGGATATAATCGTTTTAGCCCAGCAGGATCAATATCAGAGTATGAACCATTTAGCACATCAATATGTGATACCAATAGTAAATGCATATGAAGAAAAACTTAGATAGTATTTATCATTTATGCCAATAGAATTCAGAGTCATATACAAGAGCAATTATGGGGTTAGATAAAGATTAAGCATAAGCATAAGGAAAGCATCATGAAAGAACAGAACATCAAGATTAAGCAAAATTATGAAAAAAAGATTCTGTAATCGATTACACTTTTATTGTAATCAATTACACGTGTTCTGTTTTCCTTGTAATCGATTACAAAGTTTGTGTAATCGATTATATGCTTTCTGACTTAGCTTGGAATGCTTGACAAAGCCTTTGTAATCGATTACGAGAATCCTGTAATCGATTACAAGCTTGCTGAAATCAGTTTTTGCATTTCAAACAGTAAAGGACCAAACTTGAATCATTCAAAAATGTTCCAATGCATTCCAAATCAATTCTAGACATCATGTAAACATAAAAACCAACTAATCTTTGATCCAAAACACAAAATTGTGCAGCAAAACAACATATTATGCATCAAGATAGCATATTATGCAGCAAGTTAATGTATTGTACGGCAGAATTAGATGCATAATTGATCCATTATGACAAGTTCAAAGATATTGATATTATACATGCCATTTCACATAAAAAGCATATTCATTTAGCATATTCAAGATATGTAGAGATATTTTTCAAGATGTTAAACTAGTAAAGCATAGAGTAAGTCTCCACTTAACCAAAGGATGCAAGTTCAAGCTTCTAGGAGACAAGGAGAACGGCTTAAAGTATTTTCTGGTCTTGTACTTGGAGTAGCCACTTTTAAGATTCCAAAGTTAGCTCTTGACCTTCAAGCATACCTACAACACACTTCAATTTTTGTCTTTTGGTACCCAAATTTTCTTGGGTCCTTGTGTGTTAGTTTTTGGCAAAGTGCCTTTGAGAACCTAAACCATTGTAGTTCCTAACTTGTTATTGATATTCTTCTTTACATTGCAAGTTGTTGCACTATGTCCTTTCTTACAACAATGAAAGCATTTAATAAAGGGACTACTTGATGTATTTGATGAAACAAAGAAGTTTTTGAGAAACTTTTGTTGGTTATTAGGATTATACCCTAAACCAACCTTTTGAAAAAAACATCTTTGGTTCTCAAGCAATATGTTTAAATTATCTCTTCCATAGGTAAATTTTGAAAAGAGTGTTTTTCAAATCCTCAATCTCAATTTCAAATGCTTTACATGATGAGCAAGATAAGGGTGTAGATGCATTATCAAGTGATAAACATGTCATGCATGAAGAATTTGCATCAATAAGTCCAAGAGTTTCATTTTCTATTCTTAGTTCCTTAATTTTCTTGTTTAGAATAGAGATTTTATTTTCAAAAGAGGAAATTATTTTCTTAGATGATGAAACAAGTTTTGCAAACCTCATAGATTCATTATGCAATTCTTTAAATGCATCTTGTAATTCATCATAGGAATGGGAAGAGTTTAATTCAGAATTTGAGGATGTTACCTCCATGTCATCTTCATCTTCCTCTTCTCCTCTAGCCATGAAACATAGATTGGCTTTCTTATTATCCGAAATATCGGTTGAGTCCATGTCATTATCATCCCAAGCTATGTAGGCTCTTCTTTCTTTCTTCTCCCTTGGGGATCTTTTGTGATACTTTTCCACTTTACTTTGATAAATTGGGCACTTCATCTTCAGGTGACCCAATTCTCCATATTTATAGCATTTAGGAGTGGATGAGGTTTCTTCCCCTTTGTGATAGACATTCTTTTGGGAAAAGGGAGGTCTTCTATGAGCTTCATTCTTGTTGAGGAATCTCCCAAATTTCCTTACTAGTAGAGTAAGATTTTCCTCATATATTTCCAAGTCATCTTCAACATCTTCATTATCGTCATCATTGATTATGGAGGAGGTGGCTTTGAGAGCAATCCCCTTCTTTTTGTTGTCAAGCTCTTCATTTTGTTTGAGTCTATTCAACTCCAATTCATGTTCTTGGAGCTTGCGAAAAAGAGTGGCTAAGGTCATTGTTGCAAGATTTCTTGATTCTGAGATAGCCGTCACCTTAGGTTGCCAATCCCTGCTCAAACATCTTAAAACCTTGTTAATAAGATCTTCATTAAAAAATGTCTTTCCAAATGAAGCTAAATGATTAACAATATGTGTAAAATGTTTTTGCATTTCTTGAATGTTTTCAACATGGTTCATCCTAAAGAGCTCATACTCATGAGTGAGAGTATTTATCCTTGATCTTTTCACTTCACTAGTACCTTCATGAGTTACTTGTGAAGTGTCTCATATTTCTTAGGCAGATTTACAATTTGAGACTCTAAAGAACTCATCATGTCCCAAAGCTGTGGTAATGATGTTTTTGGCTCTCAAATTATATTGGACATTTATTTTATCATCATCGGTCCATTCACTTCTTGGTGTGTTAACTCTTACACCATTCACAACTTGTGTGGGGACAAAAGGTCCATTTTCAATAGCATCCCACACATCTAAGTCAATAGCTTCAATAAAAATTTTCATTCATTCTTTCTAATAAGCATACTCATCCTCATTGAAAAATAGAGGTCTATAGAGAGAAGAACTTTCTGAAAAATCATTTGAGGAGGCCATCACTTTCTCTTGAAGCTGCTAAGTCCTTTACACAAGAGCCTAGCTCTGATACCACTTGTTACCAAGTGGCCTCAAACTCAAAAGGGGGTGAATTCAGTTTAATAAATATTTTCGCAAATATTTCGTAAAACGTTTATTTATCAATTTTCGTTGAAGCTATTGGATAATTGAAGAGAATAAATAAATGAGATTGAATACATCACTCACAAATTAAACAAGTCAAGATGAATAACATTCAAGCAAGCATATAAAATAAATGCACAAATGTAAAGAGATAGGGATGAGAGAATCAAAAACAAGAATTTATCCTAGTTCAGCCACCCATTGTGACCTACGTCCAGTCCTCAAGCGAATCACTCGAGATTTTTCACTAAACTTCAAGCTTGAACGGGTGCTTGAAAACCTTTATAGATTGGAGTACTCAACAATACCTTGGGATACCTCACCCTTGTGCTTTGAGCCTCAAAACAGGGATGCCTCACCCTTTACAACCTTTGAGGGATATCTCACCCTCTTTACACCTTTGAAAGATGCCTCAGCTTCTTTTCAACAAGGGATACCACACCCTTTTTCACTAGAGGGATACCTCACCCTCTTTACAGAATAAACAAAGTATTTGAATGATAGAAACTCTCTCAAATAATAGATTAATACAAATTGAAGTTTTAGAATGCCCTTTTTGAATATCTCAAGTTTTCTGGCAAAAACAGGGCAAAAACATTTTTAGAATTTGATTCTAGTATATAAATGTTAGATTGATGTTCTGAATTGAAGGTTAGCCATTAATTAAGCCCCAAGGCAAGTATTTATAAGTTATTGGAAGAAAGGAGCCGTTGGGAGCTTTGATGGGTAGCATTAAATGCTGATAAAATAGCCGTTGGGCACTGACAGATTAGTGGTAATCGATTACACAACTTATGTAATTGATTACATTACTGTTCCAACGTGTTCTTGGCTTTCTGGGCACTTAGTAATCGATTACCAGCTTGGTGCGATCGATTACAAGGCCTCTGACTTGCTTGTAATTGATTACCATTTCTATATAATCGATTACAAGGCTTCTTGAATGTGTTCTTGCCTTTCTGGGCTCATTGTAATCGATTACCATATTAGGGCAATTGATTACAAGGTGTCTGACTTGTAATCGATTACAAACATCTTGTAATCGATTACTTTGGCCTTTGAATACATTTTTCAAGTCTAATTGAGTATGTAAGCCATTTCTAACACTTAGATCATTGGAAGAAACATAAATGCCTTCATGAATATTGAATCCAATATTAAAATCAACATTTCTTGAAAAACATGTTTAACTTTGAATTTACAAGCTAATTTTGAAAACGATATTTGGAAAACCATTTGAGAATCATTGAGATACTTAAAGGACATTTTACATTGATATTTTAAGACTTATATCTAATATACCTCTTTTGATCTTGGTCTTCTCTTTTGATCTTAATCTTCATCTTTGGCTTTGTTATCATCAAAAACCTATTTGATATGCTTCAACACATAAGCATTTACACTCAGGATACAATCAGATTCAAATGCACCCCAGAGACGAGGACAAAACCACCTTCATCACAGACCAGGCGAGCTACTACTATAGGGGTATACCCTTTGGATTGAAAAACACAAGAGTTACCTATCAGAGAATGATGAACAGGGTCTTTAAAGACCAAGTGGGGAAGATGCTAGAAGTCTATATCGACAACATGATAGTAAAAACCACACAGGGCGGGTCGCACACAATGGACCTCAAAGAAGTATTTGCACAGGTCAAAAAGCACAACATGAGGTTGAATCTAGAGAAGTGCACCTTCGGAGTGCAGGCTGGAAAATTCTTGGGGTTCATGCTAACCTATTGTGGAATAGAAGCTAATCCTGATAAATTCCAGGCTGTACTTGATATGAGGAGCCCCCGGAATGTCAAAGAAGTACAACAGCTCACGGGCAAGATAGCGGCCCTCACAAGGTTCCTTTCCAAGGTGGCCCATAAATCCCTTCCCCTATTCAAACTACTCAAAAAGGGGAAGAACTTTGAATGGACCCCAAAATGCGAGGATGTCTTTTTATCCTTAAAAAACCTCATGTCTTCCCTTCTTATCTTGACGAGACTAGACCCTAGAGAGCTGCTTTACCTATACTTGTCAGTCCACGAAGAAGCTATCAGCTTGGTGTTAATCAGGGAGACGGACGAAGGATAGAAATTGGTCTACTTCGTGAGTAAAGTTCTGCAAGGACCCGAGCTCCGATACTAGAAGGTCGAGAAGGTCACTTTTGCATTGATCACCACGGTAAGATGACTATGGCAGTATTTCCAATGCCACCATGTGATAGTGAGAATGGACCAGCCCATCTGCCAGGTATTGCATAAGCCAGACTTGGCCGGTAGGATGATTTCCTAGTCGATTGAACTCTCCGAGTTTGGGATTGTATATGAACCACAACTTGTGATAAAGGCCCAAGCCTTGTCCAACTTCTTAGCAGAACTCACGACAAACCCCGGTGACCCACAGGAAATCTCTTGGACCATCTTTGTCGATGATTCCTCGAATCCCAAGGGGAGTGGAGTCAGAGTATTTCTGGAAAACTCAGAAAGACTAACCTAAAGCATTCCTTGAAGTTTGAGTTCCCAACCTCGAATAGCCAAGCTGAATATGAAGCGTACATTACCAGTCTGGTAATGGCAAAAGATATGGAGGCGACCAGGATTATACTCTATAGTGATTCTTAGCTCGCCACCTCCCAAATCTGAGGTTAATATCAAGCTAAGGAGCCTCTCTTGCAAAAGTACTTGGTTAAAGTACAAGAACTCCTAAACGACTTCAAGGAGACCAAGATCCTGTACATTCCAAAGGAGCAGAATTCCAAGGTGGATCTTCTGTTTAAACTTTGCAGCACCAAAAGTCCCTGCAACAACAGGTCAGCAATCCAAGAAATGTTTTCTCAACCTTCTATTACAGAACACATTGTCTTTCAGGTAGAAGAAATAAGGGATTCTTGGATTACCCCCATCATGAAGTTCCTACAAATGGAGCTACATCTCCAGACCCCAAAGAAGCCTCTAAGCTGATTAAGACAACGGTGAGATACACCATCTATGATGGCCACTTATATCGGCATGGTTTCTCTTCCCCCTTCCTCAAATGCCTCACCCTGAAAGAAGCATAACACGTTCTGTCTGAGGTTCATGAGGGGAGCTGCGGACATCATCTAGGAGGTAGAGCCTTAGCCCTAAAAGCATTAAGGGTAGGGTACTATTGGCCAACGATGGAAACTGATTCTCATGCACATGTCTGAGTTTGTGACAAGTGCCAGTGCCACTCAAATCACTACCAAGCCCCCTCGGAGGAGTTATCCACGATATCGGTCCCATGGCCATTCCACAGATGGGGTATGGATATCTTGGGCCCATTCCCCCAAGCCCCTGGTTAATTGAAGTACTTAGTGGTAGCAGTAGACTATTTCATGAAGTGGATTGAAGTAGAACCCTTAGCTATAATCACTGCGGTGTGGATCCAAAAGTTTACTTGGTGCCACATTATTACCAGGTTTGGAATTCCAAATTCCATAATAACGGACAACGGAACCCAGTTCAAAGACAAGGGTTTCAAAAAACTGTTGGTCGGCCTAAAAATTAAGCACCATCGTAGTGCCGTAGAGAATCCCAGGATGAACGGATAGGCCGAGGCCGCTAACCGGGTTATTATTCGAGGAATCAATTGTATGGTGGATGAAGCTAAGGGAAATTGAGCTGAATAACTGGATCACGTCCTTTGGGCCTACCGGACTACCCCCTCATTCCACCACTGGAGAGACTCCTTTCAAGCTCACCTATGGATGTGAAGCTATGATCCTGGTAGAAGTAGGGGAACCAAGTTGGCGTCACCAGCAGTTTTCACTGGACAACAACCCCAACCTTATTCGTGGAGATATGCACCTAATAGAAAAAAGAAGGCTCATGGCCCATATACGCGACACCGCCTTTAAGCAAAGGACAGCGGCCAGATACAACCGAAGGGTGATGCAGAGGAAGTTCCAACCAGGAGACTTGGTACTCAAGAGAGCGGATATCGGAGGAAAAAATGCCTTCCAGGAGAAGTTAGCCCCTAATTGGGAAGACCCCTACCGTATTTTCGTCAGCACCGACAAGGGAGCCTACACACTGGAAACGCTAATAGGCAGCCCAATCAAGAACTATTGGAACGCAGATAAACTTAGAAAATACTATAGCTAAATGCCCCTAATGGCCTAGTCCCTTAGTAAACTAATGTTCAATCTATCACGATCGAGATTGTATGCCATGTACGGACTTCTGTCCTCCCAAGATTCATCAATGAAAAAGTTTTTCAGAAATATTTTCCTATGAGAAATATATTAAGAAGCCTAGGTCAAGAGGTGTAACACACCAAGGCTTTGGTAGTAAGTTATAGGGTCAACAACCTCAATACTTGGTACTGACCGTTCAAAAGGTCAGAAAATAAGAGGCAGTGCTAGTTAAATGATTCGTGGTCCACCCTTATACCTGAGCCAGGCGGATCTCGTAAAACTAACACTGTTAGCGAAGGATCCTGAGTAAGGTTTAATATGCCTAAGGCAAAAGGGATTACACATGCTAAGTTTTCTTAGACACCAAACCCTGAGCTAAGGTTTAAAATTTTGCCTAAGTCCAAATTTCCAAATGCTTGTTATTATGGGCATTGGACTATGAACTAAGGTGTCAAATTTTGCCTAAGTCCAAAATTCTATATACTCGATATTATGGGTGTTGGATTATGGATCAGGGCGTTATCTTTGCCTAAGTCAAATGGAATACCACAATTCGGTGTTACGAATATGGGATCCCTGACCATGGTTTTCTCTCGAGGAAGAAATATCCTAAACCACGAAATGATTATATAACAAAAGCCATAATGGGCGTTGGACCCAAGATAGACCATGGAAAATAGATAAATCATCAAAAGCAAAACAAGATAGCAAGACAAAATGCAAATCAAAATGGAAATTAACACCTCGGCTGACAGAGCAATTATTTTTACAAAATTTAGAAACCCCTTGCAGGGGGCAAAAAGAAGAAAATAGAAAATCAAGCTCTGGATTCCTCTACAGCTGGAGTTTAAGCAGCTTTTAGGGCGACACCGAAATCGTGTTGAGGGATGTCCTCCACAAAGATAAGCTGGCCATCATGGAAGACTTTTTCAGAGTTAAGGTCTTCTAAGGCCAGGGCAACGCCGGGGTTGAAATGCAGAATTTGGGCCACGACATTCTGAAACTGCTCCCTTCTAATTTTCTCAAAAATCGTGACCAGCTTATCCCCATATTTCTGTAACTAGACTATGCGATCCCGAAGAGCAGCATTGGCCTTCTTAGCTTGAAGTCTCTCCACCTCGAACCCCTTGTTGGCCAACTCGACCTCGGCTAGTTTTTTCTCCAAATCACTGATCCTCACCTAGGCATCCTCATTCAGTTGGAGGACGACGTTAAGTTTCAGGATAACCTCCTTAGCTTCCCCATCTTTTTTTTTTATCTTGTCTGCCACTCTCTTGTCGGTCTCCTCAATGGACATTTCAATGTAGCGGATCTTGGCGGTAGTGCGAAGTGTCAAGGCCTGGAGCTCAATCAAAGTATGGGCCAAACTTTGCTGGGATATATGCTTCATCACCTCACTACTCATAAGTCATTCGTCAATAAACAGCCGAGGATCAGTATGCCCCAGGATAACAGGCAGGAGGCTCGACCTCTTTTTAGAACTACCCTCTAAGGTCGTCTCCCTATCCCGGTTAGTGGAGCTCTTAGTGACCCTCCTCTTCTTCCTCTGAAGGTTCTAAGAAGAAAATCCCAACTGCTTAGGGGTTTCCTCAACACCTTTGTCGGAAGATGCCAGAGCAGCGGCCGAAGGGGCACCTGAAGACCCCTCTCCTCTCATCCTAGTTTTCAAACTCTACAAAGCAGCAATGGAAAGCCCAGATGCCATGTCGCTCACTGAAATAAGACAGAAAAGTAAGTTAGAAATCAAGAAAAAATAATCACACAGAGATATTAAAATACAAAAAGCCTAAGGTGGACCG
The DNA here is from genome assembly GCA_029884595.1 of Ormosia semicastrata. NCBI lineage: Eukaryota > Viridiplantae > Streptophyta > Magnoliopsida > Fabales > Fabaceae > Ormosia > Ormosia semicastrata. The sequence continues at coordinate 33,323,569 of JAQQTO010000048.1, read as the reverse complement.
CGGTGTCTTATCTCCAACCTAACAAAACAAAGAGAAGGTCATCACCAGGGGTATTGAGGACATCTCTGATGTTGATTTTGCCATGCTCATCAGTATATTGGCATATGAAGTTAACTGTTTTAAGTTCTTCTGGAGTCAGATGCTCCTCCTCTTTCTCAAATGGAATAATAAGAGTACTCCAAGTATCCGTGGTCTAGTATAAAGGGAACTTCGGCTCCCCTTTGGCGTTCAGGTAAAAAGGATGAAACCCTTTCGCCACCATAACCTTGAAGAAAGCTGTTTTAAACCCTTTGAAGCTATCTTGGAAAACATCAAAGGATTTGCGACCACCCCTAGACCGAATGGTGAGTCAATTCTTCTACTCCGCTAAACCTTAGGGGCACACCCGTTGGTAGAAGTAAAATAAGGTATCGGTCGAGTACCGTAACCCCATTATGCGGCAAAACCTTTCAAAAGCTATAATATAGCCCCAGCCATTAGGGTGAACCTGAGTCGGGGCTACACAAAGAGTCTGAAGAATGTCAATCTGAAACTCCAAGAAGGGCAGCCGCAGTCCTAGCTTGATAATAAGAGGCTTGTACAGGAATATGAAGTGTGAGCCCGCTTCCCGGCTTGAGCATACCCTCTCGTTCCACTCCGGGCACACGACCTGGAACTCGTTATCTCGTGCCTTCTCGTCTATCAGATGAATGTAATCCAACAATTGTCAAAGGACGGCCTCGGAAGAAAATTTAGAGAGATGTTTCTAGACATCGTCCCCTACCCATGGGTACACTAACCTTGGAACACGATAGATTCGGATCGGATCTTCCTCTGCTGGCTCACGGACCTCGAGAACTGGTACCCTGGCTCATCTGCCTCTCGCCATAAAAATGTTGGTGTATGCCCTAGAGGCTGATACGTTTTCTGTATTTACATACATTCTATTATGCTTATTTTAATATATGAGGCATTTTATTTATTGTGTTCTTTTTTATAAACATAATAAAGTCCTTAGAATAGTAAGTTTGATGCAATAGGACATCAAGTGGATGACTTGATCGTGAGATCCTTTTAGTTAGAACACTATTCTTAAATGTCCTTAGTCAAGTATTATTGTTAACTAGGACAACAATAATTCATTGAGACTAGTATGTGCATAGACTGATGACCACATCTCACGAATCATGGATATGAGATATCAAGTCTTCACATGGGTACATATATTAGAGTAATTATGTACTGGACTGACCCGCCATAAGAACACTACATGGATCGTTACGTGAGTGTCATAAGCGATTTTCATAGTGACAATGGTGTCTGTAGTCCTTTGACCTGAAATCACTACGATTCCTACATGAGGAGTTGTGTGTTTTAATGCCATCAAACGTCATCTGTAACAAGGTGATTATAAAGTTGGTTATTGGACATACCGCAAATCATGCAGAGGGATGTGAGTGACCTAGATGGGATTTGTCACTCCTACATAACAGAAGCGATATATTCGAGCCCCCTGATTGAGTGAGACTACGAAATGCATAGCCATGCTCAAATTGTTAGGAATTGCGGATACATCACGCTGCGAAAAACAAAGATTCCCATCGAGGATCCATGCAAAAAAGCCATAATCCAAGTTTTTAAATGATTTACCTCTTAAAGCGTGAATCACCAACATCGTAATAGAAACGATGTCTCTGCGGTATCCACACGAACAGACTCACGAACGTCCAATGTCCGCAAAGAGGAGCCTCACTTCTCTCACATAGTGCTAGCTACGAAGAGAAGAGAAGAAACTTATCGCTCTCTCACTCACTTTTCTGTAGGTGCGGCTAGGGTTCTGAATTGTGTATCTATGCAGCCCTCTTAGCAGTACTATTTATAATAGTGACTCCCTTAAGTGAGTGTGAGCAGCAGCAAGGTAAGGTGTGCAACCCTAGACCCATCTGTTATGAGTCTGGCCCATATTTGAATCCGAGTCCAACTTAGATCCATTGCTCCAATTTCAGTCTGCTCTATGTGCGTGACTCTGAAGATTCTTATTACGTTGACAGTAATATTAAAATCCTATTTTAATATTACAAGCAGTGAGCGATATCTAGCAACACATCGCTGCTATCCAAGTAATAAGAATGTCAGTGATTTGACATAATCTTTCCGTGACCAATGTTTTCGTGTCATTTAGTCCCTTTGTCAAGATATCTAGATTGAACACAAGGCATGGAATGCGTCACCCTTGTATAGTCCAATCATTCGTTTCCTGATACTCGAGTAGACTTTGTAACAACAAATAAAATCAATATCTCATATTGACTCATTTGAGCATGGTCATGCATTTCGCAGTCTCACTCAATCAGAGGGCCCGAAGATATCGCTCCTGTTATGTAGGAGTGACAAATCCCATCTAGGTCACTCACATCCCTCTTGATGATTTGCGGTATGTCCAATAACCAACTTTATAATCACCTTGTTACAGATGACATTTGATGATATTAAAACACACAACTCCTCATATAGGAATCGTAGTGATTTCAGGTCAAAGGACCATAAACACCATTGTCATTATGAGAATCACTTAAGACACTCACGTAATGATCCATGTAGCGTTCTCATGGTGGGTCAGTCCAGTACATCATTACTCTAATATGTACCCATGTGAAGACTTGATATCTCATATCCATGACGCGTGAGATGTGGTCATCAGTCTATGCACATACTAGTCTCAATGTATTATTGTTGTCCTAATTAACAATAATACTTGACTAAGAACATTTAAGAATAGTGTTGTAACCAAAAGGATCTCACGATTAAGTCATCCACTTGATGTCCTATGGCATCAAAGTTATTATTCTAAGGACTTTATTATGTTTATCGAAAAGAACACAATAAATGAAATGCCTCATATATAAAATAGCATAATAGAATGTATGTAAATATAGAAAATGTATTGGCCTCTAGGGCATACACCAACACAAATGAGTCAATATGAGATATTGATTTCATTTGTTGTTACAAAGTCCACTCGAGTATCAGGAAACGAATGATCAGACTATACAAGGGTGACACATTTCATGCCTTGTGTTCAATCTAGATATCTTGACAAAGGTGTTGGTGTATGCCCTAGAGGCTAATACATTTTCTGTATTTACATATATTCTATTATGCTATTTTATATATGAGGCATTTCATTTATTGTGTTCTTTTTTGATAAACATAATAAAGTCCTTAGAATAGTAAGTTTGATGCCATAGGACATCAAGTGGATGACTTGATCGTGAGATCCTTTTGGTTACAACACTATTTTAAATGTCCCTAGTCAAGTATTATTGTTAATTAGGACAACAATAATACATTGAGACTAGTATGTGTAGAGACACACCGCATCTCACGGGTCATGGATATGAGATATCAAGTCTTCACATTGGTACATATTAGAGTAATGATGTCTTGGATCGACCCACCATGAGAACGCTACATGGATCATTACGTGAGTGTCATAAGCGATTCTCATAGTGATAATGGTGTTTGTGGTCCTTTGACCTGAAATCACTACGATTCCTACATGAGGAGTTGTGTGTTTTAATGCCATCAAACGTCATCTGTAACAAGGTGATTATAAAGTTGGTTATTAGACATATTGCAATGCATGTGGAGGAATGTGAGTGACCTAGATAGGATTTGTCCCTCCTACATAACAGGAGTGATATCTTCGGTTATGATTGAGTGAGACTATGAAATGCATGGCCATGCTCAAATGAGTCAATATGAGATATTGATCTCATTTGTTATTACTATGTCTACTCGGGAATCGTGAAATCGAAGATTGAATTAAACAAGGGTGACACGTTCCATGCCTTGTGTTCAATGGATATCTGGACAAAGGGACTAAACTACACGGAAACATTGATCATGGATAGGTTATGTCAAATCACTGACATTCTCATTACTTGGGTAGCAGTGATGTGTTACTAGATACCGCTCACTGTTTGTAATATTAAAATGAGATTTTAATATTACTACCAACGTCATGAAAACCTGCAGGGTCGCACACTTAGAAACGGACTAAATTAGAGCAATAAGGATCCAAGTTGGACTCGGATTCAATTGTGGGACTAACTCATGATTAGATGGGTTTTAGGGTTGCACGAACACTCACTTAAGGCAGCCACTATTATAAATAGTACTTGATAGGGGGCTGCTATAGATGTTACATCATAACCCTAGCCGCACCTAAGAAAGTGAGTGAGAGACTGAAAGGTTCTTCTCTTCTATTCGCAATAGCACCGCGAAACAGAGGCGTGACTCCTTTTGCAAGTTTGTTCGTGTGGATACCGCAGAAACATCGTCGCTATTACGGTGTTGGTGATTCACCTCGCTTGTGGTTTTCACGCTTCAAGAGGTAAATTTTAAAAACTCGGATTATGGACTTTTCGCATGGATCCTGAGTGGGAATCCTATTATTCCGCTGCGAGATATTTTGATCCGCAATTTCCCAACAAAAGGGACTAAATGACACGGAAACATTGGTCACAAAAAGGTTATGTCAAATCACTGACATTCTTATTACTTGGGTAGCAGCGATGTGTTGCTAGATACCGCTCACTTCTTGTAATGTTAAAATGTGATTTTAATATTATTGCCAACGTAATGAGAACCTGCAGGGTCATACACATAGAGCGGACTAAAATTGGAGCAATGGATCCAAGTTGGACTCGGATTCAAATATGGGCCAGACTCATAACAGATGAGTCTAGGGTTGCACAGCTTACCTTACTGCTACTCACACTCACTTAAAGCAGTCACTATTATAAATAGTACTGCTAAGAGATATAATTACAGAACCCTAGCCGCACCTACATAAAAGTGAGTGAGAGAGCGATAGGTTTTTCTTCTCTCTTCTTTGCAGCTAGCACTGTGTGAGAGACGTGAGGCTCCTCTTATGGACGTTGGACGTTCGTGAGGTTGTTCGTGTGGATACCATAGAGACATCGTCACTATTACGATGTTGGTGATTTACGTCCTTCCTTTTGATCGTGCTTCAAGAGGTAAATAATTTAAAACTCGAATAATGGCTTTTCGCATGGATCCTCCATGGGAATCCTGTTTTTCCACTGCGTGATGTAACCGCAATTCCCAACAGTGGTATCAGAGCGTCTTGCAAAACCATGATTCGATTTTTTGTTTTCATTTACATGAGATAACATGTTTTCTATTCTTATTTTTTATAAAAGATATGATCTTTAATATGTTATTTTCAAAAATCGTATGTAACCCTTTGCGAAAACATAGTCTGTTTCTTATGTTGTATGCAAAACTGTGATGTTGTTTTCAAAAACCCATGAACATGTTCATATGTTTTGTGAAAACCATTTTGTTTTAAGATGTATGTTTTTGCAAAGCTTTCTGGTATGTATGTGATACGTACAGCGTTATGGAATCCTTATTCTCAATGGGCGGCGCAAGGGTTTAGGAAACCTTGTTCTTGGTTTGTGGCAGCAAGGGTTATGGAATCCTTGTTTCTGCACAAAAGGCGCAACACAAGGGGTTTTGGAAACCCTATTCTTGTTTTGCGACAGCAGCATCAAGTGTTGATGTCAAGCCGTCCAGGAGGAGCCAGAGGTTCAAGTATTGAACAACGATGCAAGGGTTCCCCGCGGCACATAAAGTGTTCATGTTGTTCGGGCTTAGGGCTCCGCGTAGCATGAGGGTTCAAGGGAGGCACAAGAGATTAAGCTCTTGTTTATGGTCCAATTTTTTGGGACCCCGGTGCTACCTCTGCGTAGTGTGTTTTTCAAAAGCGCGATATTTTCTATCCAATTTTATGACTCATGAAAATAATAATGTATTATTGTTTTGAGTTTGTATGTTCTTTGTGATGCATGGTGCATGGTTATGGCCTTAGTCCTCATTTTATGCTTTTTGGTTTTTATAAATACGACCTGCATGTCGTGCCTTTCACTCTACATTCTGATTGTACATTCTCTTCTCATCTAACTCCCCTCGAAAGTAAAAGAGGTTTCTATATAATGTAATTATGATATGGAGACAAGAAGATAGCATCAAGTGAGGATGTTGGTAGGAGATGCTTGGTGAAGCTGGCTTTCTTTATGCTACTCTCTTAGGGGGCCATAACCATGTCACTTTTATTATATGTCTTTTATGTATGAGATACATGGATAATGTTTATAGTATGATAAATAATTTAATAAATGGTGAGATCTAATAATAATAAAAATTCCCTCAAAATAAATATTAAGTTATTTTATGATGCCTTCCAATGTGTGGCACTCGTTAAGACTAGTATCGATCAAGTGCAAGTGTGCCAAAGCAGGATGCCTTTATCTATATTAGTAAGACGAGATGGGATAAAGGTAATATCCAACTGCCAACCATTGGGTCTGACTTAACTAGACCATTTCAATAGGATTGAAGGCTTAGAGGCATGAAGTTGGGCTTTGGTCCATTAGATGGATTTGAATAAGTGTTATTCACCCAACTATCCAAGAGTTACATGTGATGTAATTGGAATGTGTTTCCTACCTAAATAACTAAATTTTGGGTGATCAGCCAAAGCTGACTCAAAACTAGGTGAAATATGGATCTTAACCCACTAGAAAATCTTACGATGGGATTTTTTGAGTCAATGCTGAGGGTCATTGACTTCAATAAAATAGTGGGAGGCATATTTAATTAAAAGACCTCATTAAATATGTTTATGGCATAATACTTATATTTTGCATATTTCTGTTGATAGATTACCATGACAACAAACACATCAAGTAACTTATCACTACGATCCGTCCTTGAGAAGGACAAGTTATCTGGAATGAATTTTCTAGGCTGGTACAGGAATTTGAGGATTGTTCTCAAGTAAGAGAAAAAATTGTATGTACTAGAACAACCTATTCCTGAGCCATCTGCTGCTAATGCCCCTAGAATTGAAAGGAATGCTTATAAGAAGCATCAAAATGATACCTTGGACATCCGATGTCTTATGCTGGCCACCATGAACTCTGAGCTCCAAAAGCAACACGAGAACATGGATGCCTATGATATGGTCGTACACCTTAAGAAGCTCTATAAAGCACTGTTTCAGTGCAAGCTAGTAGAAGGAAGCCCTGTTGGTGCTTATGTACTCAAGATGATTGGGTACATTGAAAACCTAGAGAGACTTGGTTTTTCTTTGGGCCAAGAGTTGGCCACTAACTTAGTCCTGCAATCGTTACCGAAAAGTTTTAGTCAGTTTATCATGAACTACAACATGAATGAGATTGACAAATCACTACCAGAGCTGCTAGGCATGTTGAGAACTGCTGAGCAGAACATTAACAAAGGCAAAGGGAAGGCCATAATGATGGTCCAAAAGAATAAGGGTAAGAAACAGCAGAAAAAGCCCAAGGACAACTGGAAGGGCAAGGGCAAGGATAAGTCCAAGCCCAGTACTTCTGGCTTGAAACCAATAGGTGGAATGACTAAGAAAGGTACATGCTTTCACTGTGGTCGGACCGGACATTGGAAAAGGAACTGTGCCAAGTTCCTGGAGGAGCTCAAGAAAAAGAAGGGAAGTGAGACTTCCACTTCAGGTATTTTTATTATTAAAGTCAATTTATCTACTTCTACATCATGGGTATTAGATACTGGATGTGGATCTCACATTTGTGTAAATGTGTAGGATCTAAAGAGTAATAGACCATTGACGAAGGGCAAAGTCGACCTACGAGTGGGAAATGGAGCAAAGGTTGCTACATTAGCTGTAGGGACTTATTTATTATCTTTGCCCACTAGGCTTGTAATAGAGTTAGAGAACTGCTATTTTGTGCCTGCTATTAGCAGGAATATCATTTCTGTTTCTTGTTTGGACAAGAAAGGTTTTTCTTTTATTATAAAGGATAAGTGTTGTTCCATTTATATGAATGATATTTATTATAGTAGTGCACAATTGAATAATGGACTTTATGTACTTGATCTCGAAACGCCCGTCTATAATATAAATACAAAGAGGTTTAAATCAAATGATCTGAACCCAACTTTTCTCTGGCATTATCATTTGGGCCACATAAATGACAAACACATCTCCAAACTCCATAAAGATGGATTCTTGGACTCATTTGATTTTGAATCATATAAGACATGTGAATCTTGTTTATTAGGGAAGATGATAAAGGCCCCATTCACTGGACAAGGTGAAAGGGCTAGTGATCTTTTAGGCCTTATACATAGTGATATATGTGGGCCACTAAACACACTCGCTAGGAGCGGTTTTCAATACTTCATTACATTTACTGATGATTTCAGTAGATATGGATTTGTATATCTTATGAAGCACAAATCAGAATCCTTTGAAGAGTTCAAAGAGTTCAAGAATGAAGTACAAAACTAACTTGACAAGAGTATTAAAATCCTTCATTCAGATCGAGGAGGAGAATACTTAAGCTAACAGTTTGATGATCATCTGAAAGAGTATGAGATAATATCTCAACTCACTCCACCAAGAACACCACAATGGAATGGTGTCTCTGAGAGGAGGAACCGGACCTTGTTGGACATGGTCTGATCCATGATGAGTCATGCAAACCTTCCAGGCTCCTTCAGGGGATATGCTCTGTTAACAGCAACTTTCACACTTAACCGTGTTCCATCCAAGATGGTTCAAAAGACACCATATGAGATATGGACTGGGAGATGGCCCAGTATGTCTTTCTTGAAGATTTGGGGCTGCGAAACTTATGTGAAACGTCAAGTTTCTGATAAGCTTAGACCTAAATCAGATAAATGCTTCTTTGTGGGGTATCCAAAGGAAATCAAGGGATATTTTTTCTATAATCCTACCGAGGAAAAAGTATTTATCGTACGGACTACTATATTTCTAGAAAAGGAGTTTATCTCCAAAGGAATCAGTGGGAGGAAAGTAGAACTTGAAGAATTTCAAGTTTCATAAAGCAGTAATGAACCAATAGTAGAAATAGAGCAGCCTCCACAAAATGTTATGGAATAACAACCTGCTCTAGTAGCACAAGACCTGCGTAAGTCTAACAGGATATGTCGTCAACTAGAGAGATATGAATTTTTTATGACCCAGCAAGGTGACGTATTACTCATGGATCAATATGAGCCTGTGACTTACCAGGAAGTCATTATTAGCCTAAATCTGAGAAATGGCTTGAGGCCATGAGATCTGAAATGGATTTCATGTATGCCAACTAGGTATGGACCTTGGTTGACCCACCTGAAGGGGTAAAAACCATTGGGTGCAAGTGGGTTTTCAAGAAGAAAACTGACATGGATGGTAATATGTATACCTTTAAGGCGCGATTGGTGGCTAAAGGTTTCAAACAAATTCATGGTGTAGACTATGATGAAACTTTTTCCCTGGTTGCGATGCTTAAATCTGTTCGGATCTTGCTTGCTATTGCAGCATACCATGATTATGAAATCTGGCAAATGAATGTCAAAACTACTTTCCTTAATGGAAATCTTCTCTAGGATGTGTACATGACACAACTTGAGGGTTTTACCACTCCAGAGGATGCTGGAAAGGTGTGCATATTACAACGATCTATTTATGGATTGAAGCAAGTTTCCAGAAGCTGGAATCTTTGTTTTGATGATATAATACAACAGTTTGGTTTCATCAAGAATGAAGAAGAATCTTGTGTTTACAAGAAGGTTAGTGGGAGCACTATTGTCTTTCTAGTATTGTATGTAGATGACATACTACTTATCGGAAATGACATCCCTACCCTACAGTTCGTAAAGACTTAGTTAGGGAACTGCTTCTCTATGAAGGACTTGGGCGAAGCCACCTATGTGTTAGGTATCAGGATCTATAGAGATAGATCACTACGACTGCTTAGCCTAAGTCAGAGTACATACATAAATAAAGTGTTAAGACAGTTTAACATACATGAATCCAAGAAAGGACTCTTGCCTATGTCACATGGTGTAAGCCTATCTAAGGCTCAATCCCTTTTCACCCAAGATGAGAGGGATCGCATGAGCAAGATTCCATATGCATCTGCAATTGGATCTATCATGTATACCATGTTATGTACTCGACCAGACATCTCATATGCTTTGAGCATGACGAGTAGGTACTAGTCTGATCCCAGTGAAAGTCACTAGACTACTATCAATAACATCCTTAAGTACTTAAGAAGAACTAAGGATTCGTTCTTGGTATATGGAGGTGAGGAAGAGCTAGTTGTAAAAGGTTACACTGATGCTAGCTTCCAAACCGATAAGGACGACTCCAAATCACAATAGGGTTATGTTTTTTGCCTAAATGGTGGGGCTGTGAGCTGGAAGAGTTCAAAGCAAGAGACAGTCACGGATTCTACCACAGAGGTTGAGTATATTGCTGCCTCCAATGTAGCAAAGGAGGCCGTTTGGATCAGGAAGTTCATTACTGAACTTGGCACTATTCCTAGCATTGTGGACCTAGTGGACCTCTATTGTGATAATAATGGAGCCATTGCATAAGCTAAGGAGCCTAGATCTCACCAGCGATCCAAACATATACTTAGGCGCTTCCATCTCATTCGAGAGATCATCAATAGAGGAGATGTGAAGATATGCAGAGTACCAACAGATGATAACATTGCTGATCCACTACGAAACCTCTTGCACAGCAGAAGCATGAGGGTCACACTAGGTCTTTAGGCATTAGACATATGCCTGATTAGTTCTAGTGCAAGTGGGAGATTGTTGGTGTATACCCTAGTGGCTGATACTTTTTCTATATTTATATAAATTCTATTATGCTTATTTTAATATATGAGGCATTTCATTTATTGTGTTCTTTTTTGATAAACATAATAAAGTCCTTAGAATAGTAAGTTTGATGCCATAGGACATCAAGTGGATGACTTGATCGTGAGATCCTTTTGGTTAGAATACTATTCTTAAATGTCCTTAGTCAAATATTATTGTTAACTAGGACAATAATAATGCATTGAGACTAGTATGTGCATAGACTGATGACCACTTAAGGTATTCACTATTATAAATAGTACTGCTAAGGGGCTGCTAAGAGATACAATTATAGAACCCTAGCTGCACCTACAGAAAAGTGAGTGAGTGAGCGACAGGTTTTTCTTCTCTCCTCTTCGCAGCTAGCACTGTGCGAGAGACGTGAGGCTCCTCTTGCGGACGTTGGACGTTCGTGAGTCTGTTCGTATGGATACCGCAGAGACATCGTCACTATTACGGTGTTGGTGATTCACGTCTTTCCTTTGGATCGCGCTTCAAGAGGTAAATAATTTAAAACTCGGATTATGGCTTTTCGCATGGATCCTCGATGGGAATCCTATTTTTTCGCTGCATGATATAACCGTAATTCCCAACAAAAAACCCTGAGAACACCCAAAAGGCTGATGAGTAATTATCAAAATCATTTAAACAAGAGATTCAGGCACAAAAAGGGGCGAATGAAGTAGTTCACACTCATATACTGGCCTCCTTCCCCTCTAAAATTCAAAATTTCAGAAGGATGCGCGGCGGAGATGGAGTTCCTAATGGGCTAGGAGAAGTTCAGAACACTAACTCTAAGGGCTATTACCCAGAATCAGCAGAAGGTAATTAGAAAAAGAAAGCATCAACAAAAGCTGAGGAAAAGATGTACCTTAAACAAACGCTGAGACCGATCAAAAGCTTGAGAATGGGTGGAAAATGCTCGTAAACTGCACCCCTTTGCCACACGAAGCCTCCAGAAAAAAGGTGTTTAGAAACAGGTGACAACAATGCACCCTCAACCCCTATTTATAAAAGCTAAAATGGTTAGGGGGCATTCTCATCCCTACGATCCATTAATTCAAAACACACCCATCATGGCGCGCGGAGCTCTAGGCATGTCTACCCACTCAAAATGTCCCACGTGGCCCACACAGCTATAGAGACAATTGAAAGGACAGTTGCGCAACAACTTAAACGTCACGCAACCTCCAAAGGCTAAGTCCAGAAAGTTTGCTCTGAAACCCAGTTTAAACCAGGGTAACCATTTCAGGTTTAAGAGCTTCATCACGGACGGCGGTAATCAAGGAAAGACTAATACGAAGGCCCCGAATGATGGGTTTAGAGCTTGCCACTTTGACTTTCAAGCCAAGCACCAAGCTAGGGGCATGATGTCGTTACTCAAGAGTAAGTGTTGGACTTACTCCGGTCAAGAACAAAGACTATGGACAACGGAAAGGAAAGAAGAAAAGAAAATACAAGACAGAAATTCAAAAGATAAGAATTTTTATTAATTTGTTCTCATTCCATACATCATCTTACATCGGGAAAAGAGGAAAAAGAAAATATTGAGATGTGGAATGTATAAGAGAAGAGCAACAATTAAAGATCTCGGATGAAATGTGGATGTGACATGACTCGGGCGTCACGGCATCGAGAGTTGCTGCCACCACCACGGCTCCCCCAGGATCAGCCCCGACCTCTTGAAAAAGTGGATTGGCTTTGAAGAACCTTGACAAACTGGAATCACTACCTTGGAACCGATGCCAAATATTCTGCATTGTCTTCTCCACAATGATAATAAAGGCCGGGATGCACTCTCCTTCGTTGGACAGGGCACGACCTCTTATGAATAAGTTCATTCCACTAGAGCCTTAGCCAGTTTCCTAAACACCCTAGGTTGCTCCAAGAGCAGTTCCAATAGTCCCTCCCACCTTTCCAAGCACCCTCAGAGGATGATACATCCCCCAAGCCCTTGGAAAGGAGGAGGAAAGCGTAAGCCCTAGCTCTGAGTACCTCCGTCCAACACGATAGGTGGCACAAATCTCCCCAGTGAAATACCAAATAAGTAACCACATCGCATACGCTGGGGAAGAAAATCACCTGCCATTATTACGCTGAGAAATACCAGAAAAGTCACTTGCAGAAAGGCAAAACAACTTCAGGTATTTTGGAAAAAATAAGAACATTATAGCTTTCGCAGAGGGCAAAAACCTCCTTGAATAAAAATGAAACACACAGAAAGGCATTACACGATGAAGAGGTCACACTCTCAAGCAAAGTCACAAGGTAGAAAGAATGTGATGGCAAAAATGCTAGCTTCAATACAAACATTCCCTATTTATAGAGGATATGGAGCATTCTGATTGGATCCAATGAAAGCGTGCCGATCATGCAAGGCAAGTAGCACTTTAATACTCCTCGTTCCTGATTGGACGATGGGGAAGCGTGCAGCTGGGAAACATCATGGGATTGATGTCTCTTTTAAAAGATCGTTAATTCCCAATAAAGTCAAAATAATTGTTTCCCAAAAAGACTCAGCACTTCCTGGCAAGGCGTATGAAGAAACAAAAACCATGTGAAACCATGCATGGGGGCAAAAGGACACACCTCGGATGACGGGATGGTGGTACGTGCCAACCCCGGAGGTACTCCCCAACAATGGATACTGGTCTGAATGGATCCCACATCTAACGAAGCACCACGGATCCCGTCAAGATTCAGTATCTTGAAACTTAATTTTTTCACTTAAGCGTCAAACTGGGGGCAACTATTTTGGACCGTGATCTGGAGTCCTGTTTGATGGGATCAACCCGGCACGTATACCACCCAACTCCGCCATAAGCACCCGGTTAGGCCATCCGACCTCAGGCTTCCGTCATGAGCCATGTCAGCATCCCTTAGGTCTGCGCAGATCCTAACAACTGCCAATCAACACAAGAGGCCACTAACGCAACATCCCAAGATTTTAGGGATCTGCCTGGACGATCGTGGGAGGGAGGCACCTTGCATTAGGGCTCTGGCTGAACGATCGTGGGATGGAGGCACTCCCCATCAAGCCACGACCTTAACGTACCTGCACCTCACGAGGATTCCATGAGGACCCTGCACATGATCTATAAATATCATGCTAAGTCATTCTAACTGAGATATCTGTATTCCTACGGGGTAAACCCTACTTGTGTATTGTCTAACTTGAGCGTTGGAGTCCCATTACAGGTACCCAAACCCCTTGGACCGCTGGGCAGCATTTGCTCGAGGATGAAACCACCATACACGTATCTTCTCAGGCACTATCTGGTTCTACTTCAGAACAAACCCATTCCCAAAATGAACCTATGGAAAAAGAATCTAATTGCTCAATCCCATAAAGAGTAATTTATAAAATCTTAAAAGATAAGATGTTTTAAGGGAGTGCTTATGACTCTGCAATCAACCTAGCTACATACAGATTCTCTGAACCAAATTGCAATTTTGTGTAGAGAAAACGTATGTACTAAAAGGATAAATAAAACACCAAATTGTGATCCACTTCCATTTAGCATAATCTGGGTTATCATAGTTCACAAATGCAAAACATTTTCATCGACAATGATTTGCTTCAGAAATACTAATGAACCAGACAATAATTTAACTATTTCATATGAAAGCTGTAGGCAACTACCTTAACAAACACATTCCCTTTGCCACTTTTCGTTTCATGAGGATCATTGTCAGGCCCATGATCCTTATCACTTTTCTATGCATCGAAGAATGTGTTAGATTAAATGTTACATGTGATAGATTTGTGACTTATCTTATTAATTTAATAAATAATTAAATTAAATTAATGAACTAAATTCTTATTGAGTAAAAGAGAAATAATAGTTTTGTAATTATAACATCTGTCAATTTAATAGAAGTTAATAGTATTTAAGAAATAATTTTTATATAAAACTCAAGGTATGTTCTTAACCGTTAGAGTTTCTTATTCCCTTATCATCACTAAAGTACAAGAAACATAAATAAAAAGTAAATGAATAAAAAATAAGTTTTAAGATCTCTCTAACACTTTTAGAATACAATCTTTATACTTTTTTATTTGTGAGAATAATAAATTCTAATATCCTTATATTTTAATGGTAATTTTTTATATTAAAATTCTTAAAAAAATATAAATTAACATGTGATATAAGAAAAACTTAATGAAATTTTTTATTCACCATTAATGATGACTATTTTTTTAATTTGTATAAATTTTAATTGTGAAAATTTATTATTTTTTATTATGTTATTTTGCTACACTATAGACTAATTGTATGGTTTATTATTAATTATAATTGTGAATTGTTTAGCCTAATTATATAATAATTAGATAAATTCTAATTTTCGTTGACAGTGATGTGGTATTGATGCCCAATTATGATTCACTAACCCAATTAATGCAATATTACATTTCATATTCTTTAAATATTTGATTGTTTCGTAGTGTCTATTACGGAATTGCAGTACGTGGATTAGTGAATATTTAAAGTCAGGATTGACATATTATTGTTTTCGTTAATTAGGATTTACAAAAAACAACGTATGTAGTATTTAAAGTAATATTTTGCGAACATATTATTGATGTTTTCGCTGATTCTATTAGAATTTTATGGCATATGATAGTATATTCACAGTCCTGATTGTTGTCATAAATTTATGGAAAGCAAAAGTACGAATTGTATGAAAGTTTAATGAGCAGTGTTATTTCATGTGAGAATTTCTACGAATTCACCCACGAAGGACGTGTCACATGTTTTTTAACCTTCTTCAAATTAAATTATACAATAAAAAATTAAAAAAAGGGGAAAAATAGCTAAGTCATACATATAACTAATTCGTAGATTTTCACAAAATTAATTTCGTGATAACAAGCATTTCCCAAGTTTAATTCTAAATTTGATTTTTATGAAAGTACGAATTGATTTACTAATTGATTTTTACGAGGTGTACGAATTATGGGATTTAAATAATTGACTTTCACGTAAATCAACGAAATTGAAAGGTATATATTGTAGTTGTGATATTTTGATTATTAATAGTGCCTGTATTTTTTTTTACACTTCTCTTAATATTATTTATCCTATTTATTATTTTCTATTACTTTTTCTTACTAAATTTGTTTTGAGGTAGACTCAGAGGTTACCTGAAATAGACACGTAACAGTGATCTTCTTCTTGAGCAACAATAGTTGTGCGTGTTGAGACAGAGGGTGAATACCTGTAAAGAGATTCCAACGCTCAAGTCTGACTGTGCACAAGTAAGGTAGTGTATGGTGAGTAATTTACTGATGTATGGTGATTAATTTACTAATACTTGATTAAAGCTACTTAGCCTTGTATTTATAGAGCATGTATAGAATCCTCATACAATTTGTATTGAATGTAGATATTTAGGATTAGTATCCTAGTAAGGATTACCTTCCTATTATTATTGGGGTAAACCCTTATAAGTTAGGAACTCTTAATATGATAGGTACTTATCAATTTGAGATAGTTATGAGTCTTATAATATCGTAAGTAGATGATTGACAGTTAAGAATATTTAAGGATATATCATCTGCACATATCTAGTAATTTTGATATTATGACTGAACATCGCTCAATATGCTTGGCTCCAAAGTCTAGACTACCTTCACGGCCTTAGCTACGTCGTCCAAGGCAGAGTTTGGTTACACGTGTCCCGGGTTGATCTAACTAGAAGGGATCTCGAATCACGGTCCAGAACAAAATCTGACACTCTTAAAAAGAGTGTTAACAGTGCATATATTCTTAAAAATGGTGTATGATAATTTTTTCCTATATATTATTACACTGCATGTCACGTCTCGTAAGTCATATTATTGATTGAAGATGTGATTTTACTTGTTCATTATCAAATATGTAATTTGATTTTTATGTATAATATTATTAATTTAAGATAATATTACTTGAGATTTGTTAATTATTAAAGTGATTAAATATTTAAGTTAATTTAATTTCAAATTATATGAAAGTTTTTTTTAATTACCTACAGAATAAATGTTGTGAATAATATGATGACTATTTATATATGAGTAAATTAAAGTTTATTGTTATATGATATTTATAAATTGCCCAAAAGTTGATTAGCTATCCTTATAATAAATAGATACGATTGTTGATAGTGTAAATACATTATTAGTTTTATTTATATATTCAAAGATAATAAATATTTTTAGTTAGTGCATATATCATTACCAAATTACGTAAATTTTATTAGCACCATTATGTTGAATATGGTATATTGATGGGTCACCCAAAGAAGAACATTGATATACATTGAATACTTAAGTGATTTGTTGTCTGAATCTATATAGTATGTTAATTTATGACTCAAAGTATTAATGTTAGACATGCGATCATTAAAGTATCTGTCCCCATTTCTTTAAATTCACTTGCTTCGTCTGTTCTAGTCTTTAATGGGCTAAACTTCTCTTATTGGAGTGAACAATTCTAATTTCACCTTGGTGTAATAAATCTTGATTTGGCACTCCAAATTGAGAAACTTGCTGCTAATAACAATGAAGAGAAAGCTCATTTTAAGGCGTGGGAAAGGTCAAATAGACTGAGTCTGGTGTTTATGCGAATGAGTATAGTAAACAACATCAAGTTAGCTCTTCCCAAAATTGAAAATTTTTAAAGAATTCATGAGTTTTGTAGAAGAGCGCTCCCAAACTACTGACAAGTCTTGCTCGGACATTAATGGGTATTTTAACCAGTATGAAATTTGATGGTTCTCGTACTATGCATGAGCACGTCATTGAAATGACCAACATTGCAACAAGAGTTAAGTCATTAGCAATGGAAGTGGATGAGGATTTCCTTGTGTAGTTCATTCTGAATTCATTACCGTCTGAGTATAGTCTATTCCAAATGAACTATAATATCATGAACGATAAATGTAATATGCATGAATTGCACAATATGTTAGTGCAGGAGTGATCAATCAATTTTTAGGCATTCATTATTGTTTTATATTTGGCCTAATTGATGATAATTGTGCCCAATATTATGTTTGTAGATGAGTTTTAGATGTTTGGTCTACATTGAGCTTAATTGTAAAAACTTCATTAATTTTCGGATTTTAACTCATTTTGACCTTTCTATCTTGTGCAGGCCATAACTTGGGCTACAAATGTCATATTTGGATGATCTTGGTGTCCCCTGAAAGATGAGACGAAGATACACAATTTTGCATCTAATGCATTTTTTCCAATTCAGCTGGATTCAGGGCGAAAACTGGGCCTCAAAGTTAGGACGCTGTTGCTGTCACAAAGCTTGGACCTTTCCTCAATGATTTGGGCCTAATTCTCTCAATTTAAGCCCAAATAAGGCAAATGATATGTCTATGAAAAGCTGTTTCAGAGGGCTACAGTATGGGCCAGGGGTAGATTAGGAATTATATAAGATTTTTCAGTTACAAATAGGTCAAGACAGTATTACGAATTGACCTTTTGATTGTTATTGTTCAGTTTTATCTTATTCAGGCAGAAACCTTTTCTCTCTTTTCATCTTCTCTATTTTTCGTCTTACCTTCTTTGCTGCATTTTCATAATGGCTATGGAAGGCTAAAACTCCAAATCAATCCAAGGAATTCAATGATTGTGGTTAGAGTTTTGAGTTCTCTTATTTAATTTTCGAATTCTGTTGTGTTCTTCCCTCTTCTCCTCCTTCAATTGATTTCTGATTGAGATTTCAAAATTGAAGTTAGAAGTAGGGTTGATTAATCTGATTCTAATGGAGAATAGATCATCGATTGATAATCTATGTTAATCCGAATTTGTTCCTAAATCAATCTTAATCAAGAATTGCGATTGTGATTCTATTTTTGTTGATAAATCCTAGATGATTATCTAGTTAAATTCGAATTAACAGAGGTTAATGCAACAGAATTATATTCTCTTTGAACAATGATTAATTCTGCCATTTGAATTGAAGACCTTGGATTGGTGTTTTCTTAATTGAATTTTCTTACAATTTGAATTCGTTTTCTGTTATTGGAATAAACAAAACCCCCCTTATTTATTTTAATTCTGTTTTAACTGCTAACATACTTGAGAATCCGAATTGGTCCTTGGGAGATGACCTAGGTTATACACTATGCTATATTCTATTGTAAACCCTAGTCTATTTTGAGGCGAGTGCGACATCGTCGATCAAAATTTGGCGCCATTGTCGGGGACCTATTTTCGATTTCTTAGGTTTCTTAGGTTACTGATTTTGATACTACTTTTGTTACTGATTTTGCTGCATTCATCTGAAGTGCAATCTGATTCTTTGTACTCTTACGAATTCTGTTGCATAATTTCTTCTACTTGATAATTACGATCTGTTCTTTGCATAATTAATTATTCTTTGTAAAATTCATCTCTTTTGCTGCCTCAATTACGATTTCTTATGCATATTTTGTTCTCCTGATTCTGCATAATTGTCATTCTGCTTCTGCTGCATAATTGTCATTCTGTGCATTTTGTTTTTGCATACCATTTCTGCATTCTGTTTCTGCATACTGTTACACTCTTGTAGTTATATTAGGTGCATTTTGTTGCATTGCATTTGCTTTGCTGCATTATACATTAAGCATTCTGATCATAATTGTCCATCCTATAATTTGTCATTAAGGTGTGCTTGTTTATTCTGCTATGTTGCATTCTGCTGCATAAGTACTGATTCATTGGATTTTCATCTGCAGAATTTGTTTCTTGCTGGCGATTCTGCCTTCTGCTGCACAACTACATTGAACTACTGTGCATTGGATTTTTGTATGAATTCATTGCATAATTCACATTTTGTGCTTTGTTTGCATTGCTTTTTGATGCATTAATCAATTCATGCATTTCTATTGGCTTTTGTTTCATCTGTTCTTGCATAATTTTCATTTTACATTGTCATTTATTCTTGTTTCATTGGATTTTCTGCATTCCGTGACTCCTATGATTGTGCATTGTTTCACTTAACACAATTGATACTTCATTGCCCAAATACCACAATCATCTTACAAAAGTTCTGCATAATCTGGATGAATTGCACAGTTTCTTTGCATAACTGCTTAAGCCATTCTTGTTCCATTGGTCTTCCTGCACCACATTCGATTTTTGCATGTCATTTTGCTGCATTTGATCATCCATATACTTCATTATTGACATTTGAAAGTACTCATCTTCATTCTTGAGTTTTTCCTCCAGTTTCACTTTTGAGTTTCACTATCTTCCCATTTTTTCTGAACTTAAAAAGGGACTAGTAGACAGGAATTGTACTTGCGATGGAATTTTGAGATGAAACTTGGTCCCCAAAGGTAAACCATCATTCTAAGCAAACTGATCCTATAAGGATCATTCCTGCATAATTTGGCCAAATTCCATCGTTTGGTAGGGTTTTTGAGCATATTTAGGTGAGACAATGGTATTTTTGTAATTTTTGGCTGATCAAACATGCTCAGAATGAGCTGAAAATTGGTGGGTTGAAGGAAAATGGCCTTCTCCACAAGGCTCACAGATTTGCTGTGAGGTCCACCTTGGTTTGCTCTAATTCCTTCATTTAGACCACTTTTTCATTTTTTGAAGTTTTTCCATTGCATTTTTGAGTTCCATTTTAGTGTGGTTTTAAGTGTGTGGTGGTCCCATATTTTTTAAAAATCATTTGGTAGGTCAACTAGATTTATTTTGGTGTATTTCTAGTGTTGGATTTTCCATTTTGCTGTTTTGTTGTTTTCAAGTTTTGCATGTTATATGACTAGGTCTAATCCTGGTTATTTGCATAATTTTGATCCTGAGATAGATAGGACCTTTCATACCTTGCATAGGGTCAATAGATCTGATTCTGCATTTGCTGAGCATATAGGAAGTAGTGATTCTCCACATACTTATCATACTAGTGATTCTGCTTCTGAATTTTCTGATTCTGCACTTTCTGTCATTCATCCATCTTCCAATTCTGATTATACTGAGCATACTGAGCATCCTGAGATTATGGATAATAGAACCTTGAAGGAGCTGGCTGCTCCTGATGTTACATATCAATCTTTATGCATTCAGTATCCTGATGTTGATGTTCCATTTGAGCTTAAATCTGGATTGATTCATTTGCTGCCTAAGTTTAATGGTCATGCAGGAGAAGATCCTCATAAGCACCTCAAGGAGTTCCACATTGTGTGTTCTACCATGAAGCCTCAAGGCATTTCAGAAGATCACATCAAACTTAGAGCATTCCCTTTCTCATTACAGGATGCTGCTAAGGACTGACTTTATTATTTGCATCCCAGATCTGTCACTAGCTGGAATGATCTTAAGAGGCTGTTTTTGGAGAAATTCTTTCCTGCATCAAGGGCTGCATCAATCCGAAAAGAGATATGTGGCATCAGGCAGTTTGATAGAGAACCCTTGTCTGAATACTGGGAAAGATTCAAGAAGATGTGTGCTAGCTGTCCTCACCATCAGATTAGTGACCAGTTACTAATCCAGTATTTCTATGATGGTTTCTGCCTATGGATAGGAGCATGATTGATCTGCTAGTGGAGGAGCATTGGTAGACAAGACTCCTATGGTCTGCAAGAGAATTGATTGAGAATATGGCCACTAATTCCCAACAGTTTGGCACCGAAGCAACTCAGTGGTATTGAGTAGAGGTGTCCACGAAATTGAGGCAACTTATGCTGCAGATCACAGAAAATTGGAAAGCAAAATTGATGACCTTGCATCCTTGGTGAGGCAATTGGGCACATTACTCAACGCGCGGCCCTTCTGTGCAGTAGCTCTGCCGCAGTATGTGGAATACGTGTCTCTGTGCGATCATCAAACGGATGCACGCCCTACATTGCAAGAGGTTGATACGATGGTACCCCTCGGGCCTATGCGGTAAACATCTACAATAATAGGCCTCGAAGCGGACGGCAACCACGAGTTATGATCTGTCCTCCAACGGATATAACCCGGGATGGAGAAATCATCCAAATCGAGGTGGGGAAATACTCCTACACACCGCCACCTACTCGGTTTAGGCGGCGGCGAGCAGAAGCGGCCCGGCCTACCCTTCCACCCCCACTGCAGGGACCTAGCGAGCCATACCAACCACCTTTTATGCGGAAGAAAATCGGCGAAGCTTGTTACAGTCCCTCCTAAATCCGAGCCAACCTTGGAAGAATTGATGAAACAGATGGTGTGAAACAATTTACAATTCCAATGCGAGAGGACGAAGCCACCATTCGAATTTAGAGAATCGATTGGGCAACTTGCTAGTTCTATGAATCAATTACAGTCCCAAGATTCGATAAACTTCTGCACAAACTGTGGTAAATCCAAGAAATGTGAGTGCCATCACTCTAAGATCTGGTAAGAATGTTGATGCACCAAACTGTGGGTTGCAACAAGAATCAGATAAGGAGAAGCAAGCCTTGCCAGAAATTCCATGTAGCAGGAAAAATACGAATCCATTCGGCCCCATTCCTGTAGTCACACGAGTCCATTCCATTACCATTCCCTCGAGAGAGTTATGCGACCTAAGAAGACTTTTGAGGCCGGCACAGATAAGGAAATCTTAGAGACATTCAGGAAGGTTGAGGTGAACATTCCTCTCATTGAAGCAATCAAGCAGATTCCAAGATATGCCAAGTTTCTTAAGGATTTGTGTACTCATAGAAGGAGACTGAAGGGAAATGAGAAGATCAGCATGGGAAGAAATGTGTGTGCACTCATACAGACCCACAATGCCCACAATGCCCCAAAATGCAAGGATCCGGGGATTTTTACTATCCCATGCACCATAGGCGTAGCAAATTCGAAAATGCCATGTTGGATTTAGGTGCTTCAATTAATGTTATGCCTATGTCGGTGTTCAACTCTCTTGCTCTTGGGCCCTTGCGAGAATACGGGAGTTATTATTCGGTTGGCAAACGGGAGTAATGCATACCTTCTTGGACTTATTGAGGATGTCCTTGTTAGAGTAAATGATTTGATCTTTCCTGCGAGACTTCTACATTCGGATATGGATGGAGATTCCGAATCCGACAAGGCTCCCATCATTCTTGGTAGACCCTTCCTCAAACCGCCGAACCAAAATTGATGTTCATGCGGGCACTCTTTCTATGGAGTTTGGAGAAAATGTGGTTAGATTTAACATCCTGGATGCCATGAAGCACCCCATGGAAGACCATTCAATTTTCCACATAGATTTCTTTGGTGATGTAGTTGATGATGGCTTTACTTGAGCTCTATCTTCGCGATCTTCCATCCTTTTCGATTTTGATGATACCTATACATGTGATGCTTGTCTTGTTTCGAAATGTGCGGTGCTTGTCTTGAGATTGCTTCTGTTTAAATGGTGATTCGATCTGATTGTGTGGATACTGATTGTGTGGAGTCGAATGTAGTAGCTTGATTACGATGAAGTACCTTTGCATCGATTTCGTTGGATTGCGGTGTCTGTAAACACAGTTACTTCCACCAGATCCTTCCATCTATAGTGCGACCACCTATACTAGAGCTTAAGCCACTCCCGAGCACCTTAAGTATGCATATTTAGAGGAGAATAAGCGGTGCCGGTGATCATTTCTACTTGCCCTCCATGCTTGACCAGGAGGAGAGAGGCTGCGCAAATTTTGAGGAAGCATAAGAAAGCTATAGGTTGGACCTTGGCCGACCTTCCCGGCATTAGTCCTTCCATGTGCATGCACGAGAATATTACTTGAGGATGGTGCTAAACCGGTGAGACAACCACGAGGCGACTCAACCCTTTGATCCTTGATGTGGTAAAGAAAGAGGTGACCAAGCTTCGCAAGCAGGCATCATCTATCCTATCTCAGATAGTACTTGGGTGAGTCCAGTTCAAGTGGTTCCAAAGAAATCAGGAATCACAGTAGTGAAGAATGATCGTGATGAGCTGATTCCTACTAGAGTCCAGAGTAGCTGGAGAGTTTGTATTGATTACAGGCGGCTCAACCAAGCAACAAGAAAGGATCATTTTCCTTTACCCTTTATCGATCAGATGCTTGAGCACTTGGCTGGAAAGTCTTTCTACTGTTTTCTTGATGGCTTTTCAGGGTACTTCCAGATCCATATAGCACCTGAGGACCAGGAGAAGACCACCTTCACTTGCCCTTTTGGCACTTTTGCCTACAGGAGGATGCCTTTCGGCCTATGTAATGCCCCTGGAACTTTCCAGCGATGCATGGTAAGTATCTTTTCAGACATTTTAGAGGATTGCATTGAGGTATTTATGGATGATTTCACTGTTTATGGTTCCTCCTTTGATGCCTGTTTGGACAGTCTGGATAGAGTCTTGCATCGATGCATTGAGACTAACCTTGTTCTTAATTATGAGAAGTGTCATTTTATGGTAGAACAGGGCATAGTCTTAGGGCATATCATCTCTAAGAAGGGAATAGAAGTAGATCCTGCTAAAATTGATGTTATTTCCCAGTTGCCTTACCCTCTTGCGTGCGAGAGGTTCGTTCTTTTCTTGGCCATGCGAGGTTTCTACAAAGCGGTTCATTCAGATTTTAGCAAAAGGCCCTTCCCCATGTCCAACTTGTTGCAGAAAGATGTTGCATTTGATTTTGATGGCAAGTGCAAAGAGGCTTTTAATTGCCTCAAAGGAGCTTTGACCACCACTCCCATCATTCAGCCACCTTTATGGACGCTTCCTTTTGAACTCATGTGTGATGCATCTAACTACGCATTGGGAGCCATCCTTGCACAGAGAGTTGGCAGACTGCCTCATGTCATTTCATATGCTTCTCGGACTTTAGATGCTGCACAGGCTAACTATACTACCACTGAAAAAGAGTTGCTTGCCATTGTATTTGCACTTGATAAATTTAGATCATATTTGCTTGGCTCTAAAGTGGTTGTTTTTACTGATCATGCAGCATTAAAATTCTTGTTGAAGAAGACAGATTCGAAGCCTAGATTGATTAGATGGATTCTACTTCTCCAGGAGTTTGATTTGGAGATTAGAGATAGGAGTGGCGCAGCGAACTTGGTGGCAGATCATTTGAGCAGGATAGAAGGAGTTGTTGACCCTTCTCCTCTCAGAGATGATTTCCCAGATGAGCAGCTCATGCAGCTACATGATACCCCACCTTCTCCCTGGTTTGCTGATTTAGTTAATTACTTGGTTGCATCTGTTTTTCCTCCTCATGCATCTAGATCACAGAAAGCTAAACTTAAGAGTGATGCTAAATATTATGTGTGGGATGATCCATATTTGTGGAAGTTTTGTAGTGACCGGGTGATTCGCAGATGCATACGACCATGAGATCCATCTGTTTCTTCATTTCTGTCATGCCTCTCCGGTGGGAGGTCACTTTGGACCACAAATAACCGCTAGGAAGGTGTTGGATTCTCGGATTCTACTTGGCCTACCATTTTCGAGAGATGCCTATCGGTCTTCGATTGTGAGCAGTGCCGAGAGCAGGAGTGGCTATTACTCGCCGACAGGAGATGCCCCAGCAGCCCATACTGTTTTGTGAGGTTTTTGATGTTTGGGGTATCGATTTTATGGGCCCTTTCCCTGTTTCTTTTGGTTTCTCTTATATTGTGCTTGCAGTTGATTATGTTTCTAAATGGGTGGAGGCTAAGGCCACCGGGACTAATGATGCTCGAGTTGTTGTGGATTTTGTCAAGTCTAACATATTTTGCAGGTTTGGAGTGCCTCGCGCTATCATTAGTGACCAAGGGACTCAACTGTAATCGGACTTTGGAGGCTTTGTTTCGGAAGTATGGGGTCGTGCATAGAGTGTCTACTGCATATCATCCCCAAACTAACGGGCAGGCCGAGATTTCTAATAGAGAGATTAAGCAGATTTTGGAGAAGATGGTGCAGCCAAATAGGAAAGATTGGAGCCACCGGTTAGAAGATGCTCTTTGGGCTCATCGTACCGCTTACAAGACACCTATAGGGATGTCTCCTTTCAGGGTTGTCTTTGGTAAACCATGTCACCTTCCGGTGGAAATAGAGCATCGTGCATACTGGGCAGTGAAGAGTTGTAACTTAGCATTTGACCAAGCCAGTTCAGAGAGGAAGCTTCAATTGCAACAACTAGAAGAACTACGCTTGGAGGCTTATGAGAATTCAAGGATCTATAAGGAAAAGACTAAGCATTTCCATGATAAGCTGATTTCTAGGAAGGAGTTCTCCATTGGCCAAAAGGTGCTTTTGTTCAATTCTCGCCTTAAACTCATGCCCGAAAGCTCCGTTCTAGGTGGGATGGTCCTTTTGTTGTCACTAGCATCTTCCCTTATGGTGCAGTGGAGATTTCGCATGAAGCCACCAATAAGAGTTTCAAGGTTAATGGCCACCGTCTTAAGCCCTTTCTTGAGAGCCCTGCAAGCCCAACACCTGTAGAGGAACTCTCTTTGGCAAAGCCCACCTTTCCCCAAGTGCAAATCTTCCCACCATGATAAGGGTGTTTTCTTCCTTTGCTCTTTTATTTCACTTGTCTACTTGTCTTTCAATTTGTTTTGCCATTGAGGACAATGTGTGATTTAAGTGTGGGGAGGAATTTTCTTGTTTTTGTTTTCTTGTTTTGTTTTCTTGTTTCTGTTTTGCTATTTTCTTTTTTTGTTTTTGTTTCCATTTTCGTTTTCTATTTTTGTTGTTTCTGTTTTCCAATTAACTGTCATACTATTTTCTTTTATGCTATTTCTGTTTCCACCCCAATTTGTCATTTGTTTTCGATTCTATTTTTTGTGTTTGTCTTGCTATTTTCTCATTGCATAATTTTTTATTTTCTCATTGTTTTCAGCTTCTCTTTGTCATACAAATCTTGTTGTTTATTTTCTATTTCTTTTTCATTTACATTTTCTTGTTTTTCTATTTTTTGCTATTTTCGATGTTTGTCATACAAATCTTGTTGTTTTACATTTTCATTTCTGTTTCTATTTTTGTTTTGCTATTTTCTATTTTTTGCTATTTTCTATTTTTTTGTCATGCAATTAACTTTTTTGTTTTGTTATTTTCTATTTTTGTTTTTATTTTGCTATTTTTAATTCTATTTTTGTTTGTTTTAATTGTTTTTGATCCATTTTGCATGCCTTTCATTGCATTTCTTGAGTTGTAAAGGTTGTGAGCAATTTCGTCATTTCTTAGTTTGAGGTTTCATGACATAATGTAAATACTTTTCTTGCATTTTTAGTTTAGCAAGCTGGCATTGAGAATTAAAGTGTTGCATCATTTGTGATAAGCTTGTCCTTAGTGAGATTTTGGACCTTATAATGGATGGATTGCATTATGCCATTCTCTTTTCTTTCTTGTGTGATCTCACTCATGATTGTTGGTGCTCTAGAACTTGACTTGATTCTTTTTGAAGCTTCTTGTTCACATGCATGTATTGAGATGATTTAGGCCTTCTTTCTTTGTTTAGCTACTTTGGCCAAATAGCCAACCTTGCATCATTTCCCTTTGATTAACCCCCTTGAGCCTACTTGCCTATTCTTTGTTTTAGCTCATTTTGTGCCTTATGTGAAAAACCATGTTTTTACCTTTACCTTAGGGAATAGGAGAGCATTGGTTCATTTTCATTGGAGGAGCTCTTTTGACTTGTGGGTAGAAGTTCAAGTGTGGGGGTTATGTAATTGATTTGCAATGTGCAAGGTGTTCAAAAAAAAATAGAAATAAAAAAAAAGAAGAAAAAAAAGAATTAAGAGAAAGAAAAAGAAAAGAAAAGAAAAAAAAAAAAAAAAAAAAAAATGGTTCTAGAAAGGTTGTGAAAGGCAAAAGGAAAGGTGATCAAAGTAAGAGAATTTGCATTACTTGTCATTTGAGTTCCTCTCATTGCTCTTTTATTCTCTTGGGTGCTTAACTTGCCATATCCATATTGTTCCTTCCCTTACCTTGGCCCCATTACAACCTTGAATAAAGTCCTTTTGATCTTTATTTGCATGTGTTTCAAGTGGTGAAAATTAGAGACTTGTCAAGCTTATAGTAGTACTTGCTTTCATGGGTGCCTTGAGTGTAAATACAATCCTAAACACTTGAGAGTATAGTATGCCTAGTGAGGATCCTATCACTTTTGGTTCATCATTTGATTCGATTTGTCTTCTTGCTTGCTTGAGATGTTGAGGGATATATTCATGTTTGTCTTGACTCCTTGATACTTTGGATGTTTGAATCTTGATCACTACCTTGCATTCTTGCAATTCATTGGAAGGTATGTTGTTTTTGTGTGCTTGTGAGGAAACCCTTTTGGTTCAATTTTAAATTTTGCCCAGAGTGCAAAGGTTCAAGTGTGGGGGAATTTGATCAATCAATTTTTAGGCATTCATTATTGTTTTATATTTGGCCTAATTGATGATAATTGTGCCCAATATTATGTTTGTAGATGAGTTTTAGATGTTTGGTCTACATTGAGCTTAATTGTAAAAACTTCATTAATTTTCGGATTTTAACTCATTTTGACCTTTCTGTCTTGTGCAGGCCATAACTTGGGCTACAAATGTCATATTTGGATGATCTTGGTGTCCCCTGAAAGCTGAGACGAAGATACACAATTTTGCATCTAATGCATTTTTTCCAATTCAGCTGGATTCAGGGCGAAAACTGGGCCTTAAAGTTAGGACGCTGTTGCTGTCATAAAGCTTGGACCTTTCCTCAATGATTTGGGCCTAATTCTCTCAATTTAAGCCCAAATAAGGCAAATGATATGTCTATGAAAAGCTGTTTCAGAGGGCTACAGTATGGGCCAGGGGTAGATTAGGAATTATATAAGATTTTTCAGTTACAAATAGGTCAAGACAGTATTCCGAATTGACCTTTTGATTGTTATTGTTCAGTTTTATCTTATTCAGGCAGAAACCTTTTCTCTCTTTTCATCTTCTCTATTTTTCATCTTACCTTCTTTGCTGCATTTTCATAATGGCTATGGAAGGCTAAAACTCCAAATCAATCCAAGGAATTCAATGATTGTGGTTAGAGTTTTGAGTTCTCTTATTTAATTTTCGAATTCTGTTGTGTTCTTCCCTCTTCTCCTCCTTCAATTGATTTCTGATTGAGATTTCGAAATTGAAGTTAGAAGTAGGGTTGATTAATCTGATTCTAATGGAGAATAGATCATCGATTGATAATCTATGTTAATCCGAATTTGTTCCTAAATCAATCTTAATCAAGAATTGCGATTGTGATTCTATTTTTGTTGATAAATCCTAGATGATTATCTAGTTAAATTCGAATTAACAGAGGTTAATGCAACAGAATTATATTCTCTTTGAACAATGATTAATTCTGCCATTTGAATTGAAGACCTTGGATTGGTGTTTTCTTAATTGAATTTTCTTACAATTTGAATTCGTTTTCTGTTATTGGAATGAACAAAACCCCCCTTATTTATTTTAATTCTATTTTAACTGCTAACATACTTGAGAATCCGAATTGGTCCTTGGGAGATGACCTAGGTTATACACTATGCTATATTCTATTGTAAACCCTAGTCTATTTTGAGGCGAGTGCGACATCGTCGATCAAGGAGGAAACCAGACTTAAGAATCAAGGAAATCACTCTATCCATTATGTGAACCATCAAGGATTTGGAAAGAAAGCTGAAAAGAAACATAAAAAAGGAAAAAAGACCATTATAGATTGATGAGTCCTCTATCAAAATCTAGAAGAAAGAGTCAAACAATGATAGATGTTATTTCTGTGGGAAATCTAGACACTTCCAGAAGGATTGCCCAAGGCGTAAGGCTTAGTTCAAAAAGAAAGATAAGCTTAATGCTTATGTATGTTCCAAATCAAATTTAACTGAAGTTCTCCATAATACTTGGTGGTTTGATTTTGGATGTACAACTCATATTTCTATTACAATGCAAGGATTCCTTACAATCCAAATTATAAGCCCAAATAAGAAGTTTGTTTTCATGGGGAATAGAGTGAAGGTTCTAGTGGAAGGTGTCAGGACTAACTGTTTAATCCTAAACACTGGAGATCATTTAGATTTATTTAAAACTTTTTATGAACCTCGTATTTCTAGGAATTTAGTTTTTTTGTCTAAACTTGATGTTGCTAGATACTCTTTTAGGTTTGGTAATGAATGTTTTAGTTTGTATAAGCATACCTATATGATTGGTTCTAGTATACTTTGTACTGGTTTATATAAATTGAATCTTAATAATTTATATGTTAAAACTCTTATGACCTTGTATCATAATGTTAGAATTAAACATAGTTTAGTAAATGAATGTTCTGCTTACTTGTGGCACAAATGTTTGAGTCACATTTCCAAAGAAAGAATGGAAAGATTGGTAAAGAATGACATCCTTCCAAATTTGGATTTCACTGACCTTAATATTTGTGTGGATTGCATTAAGAGAAAATAAACAAAACACACAAAAAAAGGTGCCACAAGAATGACTCAACTTCTTGAAATTGTACACATTAATATATGTGGACCCCTTGATATCAATTATTTTGGTAAAGAAAAGTATTTTATCACCTTTATTGACAATTATTCACGTTATAGATATGTCTATTTACTTCATAAAAAATCTCAAGTACTGAATGCCTTGGAAATTTAAGTAAATGAAGTTGAAAGACAATTGGATAGAAAGGTGAAAATCGTAAAGTCAGATAGAGGTGGTGAGTATTATGGAAGATTTGATGAAACTAGACAATACCCAGGTCCATTTGCTAAGTTCCTAGAAAAGTGTGGCATATATGCTCAATACACAATGCTAGGTACACCACAACAAAATGGTGTATCAAAAAGGTATAATCAAACCTTAATGAATATGGTCAAGAGCATGTTAAGTAATACGTCTTTACTCTTGTCATTGTGGATGTATGCTTAAAAAATTGCCATGTATTTGTTGATCAAGGTTCTTAGTAAGACAGTTCCAAAGATACCTTTTGAACTGTGGACAGGTAGGAAACCTAGTTTAAGGCACCTGTATGTTTGGGGATGCTAGGCAAAAATAAGAATTTATAATCCACATGAAAAGAAACTGGATGCAAGAACAATCAGTGAATATTTCATTGGATATCCAGAAAAATCTAAAAGGTATAAATTTTATTGTCCTTCCCATAGTACAAGAATTGTTGAAATTAGAAATGTCTGATTCATTGAGAATGGTGAGACCAATGGGAGTGAAGCTTCACGAAATGTGGAGATTAAAGAAGTTAGAGTATAAGTTCCTTTGACTTGTGCTACTACTTATGAAATTGTTGTTTCTCATGTTGTTGAACTGTATAACAATCAAGGGGAACAACAAATTAATGATCTTGAGGTTAACAATGAACTTATAGTAGAACAACCACAAGAAATAACATTAAGAAGATTCCAAAGAGAAAGGAGATCTACTATTCCGAATGACTATGTGGTGTATCTACAAGAGTCAAAAAATGGCTTGGGAATTAATGAAAATGATCTAGTTTCGTTTTCACAAGCCATTAATAGTGATAATGCTGATAAATAGTTAGATGCCATGAAAGATGATCTTAAATCAATGGAACATAATAGTGTATGGGACCTTGTGGAATTACCTAAAGGGTGCAAGATAGTTAGCGTAAATAAGTCTTTAAGACTAAGCGTGACTCTCATGGTAACCTTGAACACTACAAGGCCCATCTTGTTGCCAAAGGTTTTACTCAAAAGGATAGTATTGACTATAAGGAAACATTATTGCCAGTTTCCAAGAAAGATTCTTTTAAAATTATCATGGTATTAGTAGCTCATTATGATCTAAAGCTACATCAAATGGTTGTGAAAACTACCTTTCTAAATAGGAATTTAGAGGAAGATGTTTATATGAATCAACCAATGGGATTTTCAGTTGAGGGGAAATAACACATAGTGCATAAACTTAAGAAATCAATATACGTACTTAAGCAAGTTTCCTGGCAATGGTATCTCAAGTTCAATGATACTATTGTATCCTTCGGATTTAAGGAAAACATTGTTGATTGGTGTATATATATCTGAAGGTCAGTG
The DNA here is from genome assembly GCA_029884595.1 of Ormosia semicastrata. NCBI lineage: Eukaryota > Viridiplantae > Streptophyta > Magnoliopsida > Fabales > Fabaceae > Ormosia > Ormosia semicastrata. Next base: position 33,291,910 of record JAQQTO010000048.1, on the reverse strand, counting down.
AAAGTAAGTTTATCTTTCTAATTCTATATGTTGAAGATATCTTGCTTGCAACTAATGATCTTAGTTTATTAAGTGAGACTAAGAAGTTTCTTTTTAATTACTTTGAAATGACAGATATGGGAGAGGCAAGCTATATGATTGGAATAGAAATATTCTGTGATAGATCACAAGGATTGTTGGGTGTCTCAAAAAGCCTATATCAATAAAGATACAAAAAATGAATAAATGGCCAACAGGTATGGTTCCAATTCAGAAGGGGGACAAATTTAATGTATGGCATGCTTTGAGGCCATTATTAATGAATTATGGTTGTAGAAATTTATTTAGGACTTAGAATTGTCAATAGTATTGCAAAGTCGCTAAAGTTTATTGCCTGCAACAATCTTCTTTTCTAAAAACAACAAGTATTCTAAAGGTTCTAAACATATTGAATTGAAATACTTTGCCGTTAAAGAAAAAGTTTAGAAATATAGAGTGTCAATAGAGCATATTAGCATCGACTTTATGATTGTTGACCCTTTGACAAAAGTGTGAATGGTTATGCTATGAAGCATATGAAGTTTTTTATGATAACAAATTCAAGACGAAGACCAAGTTCAAAAGAGGTATATTTGGTATAGTTGACAAGTCTTAGAATCTTAATGTAAGATACTCTCAATATATCTCAACATATCTCAAACTAGTTTTTGAAAGGTCTTTTTAAATCAACTCTAAGTTGAAAGTTCATATTTTAAAGAAATATTGTTTTTAATCTTGGATAATGTAACTCAAGTTTATTTCTTAACAAATCCAAGTATTTTTTATGTTGGAAATGGTTATCAAGCTTAATTGGGCTTTAAAATGAGTTTAAGAGTGAGTGTAATCAATTACACAAGTGTTGTAATCGATTACAACTCTAGCAGAAGCCATGTAATCGATTTCACAAGTGTTGTAATCAATTACATGAGGATTGTAATTAATTACATTCTGCCCAGAAAGCCAAGAACACATTCTAAGAGCCATGTAATCAATTACATGGACCATGTAATCGATTACCACGAGTCTAACAGTAGCCAACGACTATTTTCTTGGCATTTAATATTGCCATTAATGTCACCTAATGGCTCCTTTGAGCTAAAACATTATAAATACATATCTTGGGTCATCTTTAATGGCTAACTAATAACTTGAAACACATTTTTATTGCTCTAATCCATGAATCAATCTTTCAATCCATTTGTGCTCTATTTTGGCAAATATTTGAGATATTCTTGAAGAGCATTATATGGCTTCAATTTGTATTACATACTCTTGTGAGAGTTTCATTTTGTCCACACTTAAATTAATCTGTAAAAGAGGGTGATGTATCCCTCAAAGTTGTAAAGGGTGAGGTATCCCTTGAAGTTGAGGCTTAAGCACAAAGGGTGAGGTATCCTAAGGTGTGGTGAGTGCTGTATTGTGTAAAGGTTGCAAGCACCAATTGAAACTTGAAGATATAGTAGAAAATCTCGAGTGATTGCTTGAGGACTGGACATAGGCTACAAGTGGATTGGTGGCTGAATCAGGATAAATCTTGTGTTTGATCTTCTAAACTTAACTCATTTACATTTGTGTTTATTTTACATTCTTGCTTGAATACTCTCTGCTTTGGTTTGTTCATTTTTAAGTGAAAGTATTCAATCTTCTCTATCCATGCATCTCTGTCAATTAATAGCTTTAATGAAAATTGATAATCAAGTGTTTTGTGAAAGATTTACGAAAATATTTTTATAAACCCAGTTCACCCCCTCTTGAGTATTGAGGCCACTTGGTAACAAGTGGTATCAGAGCTAGACTTTTATGTAAAGAGCTTAGCAGCTTCAAGAGAAGTGATAGCTTCAAATTATTTTTCTTTCAAAAGTTCTTCTATAAATAGACCCCCCAATTTCAATGGGGAAGGTTATGCCTATTGGAAAGAAATGATAAAGATTTTTATTGAAGCTATTGATCTTGATGTGTAGGATGCTATTAAAAATGGTCGCTTTGTTTCCATAGATATTGTTAATGGTGTAAGAACTAACATACCAAGAAGTGAATGGACTAATGAGGACAAAAAGAAGGTTCAATACAATTTGAGAGCCAAGAACATCATTACTACATCCTTGGGGTATGATGAATTCTTTAGGGTGTCTAATTGTAAGACCGCCCAAGAAATGTGAGATACCTTACAAGTAACCTATGAGGGCACAAGTGAGGTAAAAAGATCAAGAATAAACACTCTCACTTATATATATGAACTATTTAGAAAGAACCAAGGAGAAAGCATTTAAGAAATGTAAAAAAAGTTCACTCATATTATAAATTACCTTGCTTCATTGGGAAAAACTTTTCCTAATGAGGATCTTATTAACAAAGTTTGGAGGTGTTTGAATAAGAATTGGCAACCTAAAATGACGGCTATTGCGAAGCCAAGGAATTTATCAGTAATGACACTAGTCACTCTATTTGGGAAGCTCCAAGAGCATGAATTAGAGCTAAATATGCTCAATCAAGATGAGAAACATGACAAGAAGAAAAAGGGGATTGTACTCAAAGCCACCTCCTCCATAATTGAAGATGATGATGGAGATGAAATAGAGAACCTTGAGCTAAATAAGGAGAATCTTAGTCTCCTTATACAAAAGTTTAGAAGATTCCTTAAAAAGAAAGGAATTCAAAGAAGGCCACTCTTCCCTCCTAAGAAGACCAAAAGAAAAGGAAGGAAGGATAGCCTACATAGCATGGGAGGACAATGACACGGATTCTTCTGATAGTTCAAAAAATGAAGAAGCCCATCTATGTCTCATGGCTAGAGGAGAAGAAAAAGAAGAAAATGACATTGAGCTAACTTCTTCTAAAAATGGTTTTATCTTCCAACAAAATAATTTCCTTATTAGTAAACAAAGTTTCTATTTTAAACAAGGAGATTACTAAACTCAAAATTAAGAATGAGACCTTAGGACTTATTGATGTAACTCATCATGCATGATTTGTTCTTCACGTGACAATGCACCCACACCCTCATCTTGGTCATCATGTAAATCATTTGAAAATGAAATTGAGGATTTGAAAAATGCTCTTTCAAAATTCACTTTTGGAAGAGACAACTTGAATGTGTTGCTAGGGAAACAAAGATGTATTTTCCAAAAAGTCAGTTTAGGGTATAATCCCAATAACCAACAAAAGTCTTACAAGAATTTCTTTGTTTACTCAAGTACATCAAGTAGCCCCTTTATCAAATGCTTTCATTGTAGGAGGAAAGGACATAGTGCCTTAACATACAATGACAGGAAGAACTTAAACACCAAGGTTGAGACTAAAATAGTTTGGATCCCTAAGGGCACCTTGCCTAAATCTAACATACAATGACCTAAGAAAATTTGGGTACCAAAGGTTAAAATCCACATGTGTGTTGTAGGTGTGCTTGAAGGCCAAGAGTTCAAATTGGTATCTTGATAGTGGTTGCTCCAAGCACATGATTGGATATGGTTCCTAATTTTCCTTCCTTGTCCCCAAGAAGAATGGACATATAACATATGGTGACAATAACAAAGGAAAAATCCTTGAAATCCGCAAAGTTGGTAAAATCCTTTCCTCTTCTATTGATAATCTTTTACTTGTTGAAGGAATTAAACATAATTTGCTTAGTATTAGTCAATTATGTGATAAATGTAATATGGTTATATTTGATTCTAATTGTTGCATAATTAAAGAAAAAGATGATAAGCAAGTTAAGTTTGTTGATCATAGGGTCAATAACATATATATGATTAGCCTTGATGACATATCTTCAAATGATGCTAAATGCTTTATGAGTAAGCAAGATGATTCATGGTTATGGCATAGAAGGATTGTTCACATTCACATGGATCAATTAAATAAGTTGGTCTCAAAAGAGCTAGTAATTAGACTTCCAAAGCTCAAATTTGAAAAAAGATAAACTTTATGATGCATTTCAAAAGGGAAAACAAGTAAATGTCTCTTTCAAAGCTAAAAATGTGGTTTCAACTTCTAGACTTTTGTAACTTTTGCACATGAATAGTCCCTCTAGAACTATGAGCTTTAGTGGGAATTACTATGTAATAGTGATTGTGGATGATTTCCCTAAGTTTACATGAACATTATTCCTAGCTAACAAAAATGATGTTTTTCCATCTTTTAAGAGACTTGCCAAAATTATCCAAAATGAAAAAGGGTTTTTGTATTGCATCCATAAGAAGTGATCATGGTGGAGAGTTTGAGAATCATGATTTTAAAACCTTTTGTGATGAACATGAAATTGAGCATAATTTTATGCCCCTAGAACTCCACAATAAAATGAGGTTATAGAAAAGAAAAATCGATCTTTAGAAGAAATGACAAGAATTATGCTCAATGAGGCCAACCTTCCTAAGTACTTTTGGGCAGAAGCTATAAATACCGCTTGTTATGTTATGAATAAGACCCTAATAAGGCCAATTTTAAAGATGAATTGTATAAATGAAGAAAGCTAAATATCTCACATTTTCATGTCTTTGGATGCAAATTTTTTATTTTGAACAATAGAAAGGATAACTTGGGGAAGTTTGATGCTAAGTCTGATGAAAGAATATTTCTTGGCTATTCTATACATAGTAAAGCTTTTAAAGTTTACAATAAAACAATTATGACTATAGAAGAGTCCATACATGTTACATTTCATGAAACTAACCCAAATGTCTTGAGAAAGGATTTGGTTGATGATGTTGTAGAAATCTTAGCAAGAACACACTTAGAGAACAAAGAAAAGGAAGCCAAGAAGCAAGAAAAGAGTTCCTTCGACCCCCCAAGCCAAAAGGATTCATAAATCATAGATCTTCCCAAGGAATGGAGAACATCAAGATATCATCCTCTTGACAAGGTGATAGGTAATGTATCAAAAGGAGTAACCACTGATGTATCAAAAGGAGTAACCACTCAAAAATCTCTTAGAAATGCATGTAATCATATGACTTTTGTCTCTCAAGTTGAACCTAAAGACATAAATGAGGTCATTAATGATGAGCATTGGATCTTGGTCATGCAAGATGAACTAAACTAATTTGAGAGAAATCAAGTTTGGGAGTTAGTTCGAAGGCCCAATGATAATCCCATAATTGACACCAAATGGGTCTTTAGGAACAAACTTGATGAAATGGACTTAACAACAAGAAATAAAGCTAGGCTTGCTGCTAAAGTTTATAATCAAGAAGAAGGCATAGATTATGAAGAAACATGTGCTCTCATAGCTAGATTAGAAGCCATAAGAATGCTACTTGCATATGCATGTATCATAGATTTCAAGCTTTATCAAATGGATGTCAAAAGTGTTTTCTTAAATGGTTTTATACAAGAAGAGGTCCATGTGAAACAACCACCTGGTTTTAAAAACTTTGAACTGCCCAACTATGTTTTTAAATTGAAAAAGGCCTTGTATAGCTTAAAACAAGCTCCTAGAGCTTGGTATGAAAGATTGAGCAAGTTCTTTTTGGAAAAAAAGTTCTTTAGAGGAACAGTTGACACTACTCTCTTCATCAAGCATAAAAAGCATGACATACTTCTTGTTCAAATATATGTTGATGATATAATATTTGGTGCTACTAATAAGTCTTTTTGCAAGGAGTTTGCTAACATTACACAAAATGAGCTTGAGATGTCTATGATGGGTGAGCTCAACTTCTTCCTTGCACTCCAAATCAAACAAACAAATGATTGGACTTTCATAAGTCAATCCAAGTATTACAAGGAGCTGCTCAAAACGTTTGGAATGGACAATGCTAAGTATATGGCCACACCAATGGGCACTTTTTGTTATTTGGACAAGGATGAAGGAGGTAAATCTGTAGAAATCTTAAAATATAGAGGTATGATTGGCTCACTCCTTTATCTTACAGCAAGTAGGCTTGATATTATATTTAGTGTGTGCATGTGTGCTAGATATCAAGCAAATCCTAAATAATCACACATTTGTGCTATACAAAGAATTATGAAATATCTAATAGGCACTTTACAAATGGGTTTGTAGTACCCTAAGGGTTCCTTATGTAGCCTAATTGGTTATTTTGATTTTGATTTTACTGGATGCAAAATGGATAGGAAGAGTACTAGTGGGACATGCCACTTGCTTAGAAGCTCACTAGTTTCTTGGCATAGCAAGAAACAAAATAGTGTGGCATTGTCTATAGCTGAAACTGAATATGTTGCAACTGGAAGTTGTTATGCTCAAATCCTTTGGATGAAGCAACAACTTCTAGACTATGGTCTTGGGCTTGATCACATCCCTATAAGGTGTGATAACACTAGTGCAATCAATTTTTCTAAAAATTCCATTTTGCACTCAAGAACAAAGTATATAGAAATAAGACACCATTTCATAAGGGATCATATTTAAAAAGGTGATTGCATGCTTGAGTTTGTTGAAACCACTAAACAACTAGTATATATCTTTACTAAAAGCCTTTGAATAAAGAAGCATTCTTTTATATAATAAGAGAACTTGGCATATTGGATCAATCATGCATCTAACTCTTGCTACAAAATTTCATTTTGCTGCATGATGTCAATATTTGCTGCATTATGTTATAATTTGTTACTTATATTTGAGTTGTTGCTATATAATTTTGACTTTTTTTGTATAATTATCTTGTTTCATTCATTTTTGAATCCAATACCGACTTGAGTGTCAGAGGCTCCCCTAAGTTTGTTTTGCAAGTACTCCATCATGACTAAGTCCTCCAAATATCTCAACATTCTCCAATTTTGTTAAAGTAGTTTGATCCTTGACAAAGGTGGTATTTTTGCAAAAACATGTGTTTTAGGCCGAGAACTAGTAAGTTTTTATGTCTACACGATATTTGGAATTGGTTTGGAAAGTTTTGGAAGTAGTTTGGAAGTTTTAGAGTTAGCCCTCTGCTGTTTGAAGTGCAAAATCCAAGTTCAAAAGACTTGTAATTGATTACAAAAGCTTTGTAATGGATTACAAAGGCTCTACCAAGCATCCCAAGCACGTCAAAATGTTTGTAATCGATTACACACATTATGTAATCGATTACACCCATTCCAGAAAGCATGTAATAGATTACAACACCTTTGTAATCGATTACAACGTTCCCAGAACTCATGTAATCTATTACACCCACTTTGTAATCAATTACAAGGTTCCTAGAGAGCATGTAATTGATTACACCCTTAATGTAATCAATTACATAGGAGTTTAAAAAGGGCAGATAAGCGTTGAAGCCATTTTCACTCTATAACTTCATTTTCTCTCTCTAGCCTTAAGACATCCCTCACCAAAAACTCTCAATTTCTCTCTCATTTCTTCACCAAAATCACACAATTCCACTTCCATTTCACTCAAAATCTTTATCTCTACCAAACCCCCAAACTAATTTCCATCAAAAAGCCCCAAATTCATTCCCCCATCTCCTCTCACGTACGCTGTAACACCCCAACTTTTGGAATAATTACAAAATAGTCTCGAAATGTATTATTTTGTGAATTCTGTGAGCAGTAAATTTAATTTGACTGTTTCGTGAGTGTACTTGACTGTTTTATGTGAATTGCTCCAACCTAGGGAAATAATAATTTTCTGACCGGATAAATCTTATTTTAATTAATTGGAGTTGGGGGATCTTACTAAACCCAATTCTGATTGATATATATATTAATCTCGTAATTTTTTTGATTTAACTGTGCAATAAAATAATTTTATATTATTATAATATTATTTTATATTACAAGATTCTCACCGTCTCAAAAACAAGAAAAATCAGCTTCGCTTTGACCACAGATCTTTAAAAGTCTTTGTGGGACCCGCGTTAGGAAAAGCATCAATCAGTGTCTTGATCAGTACAAATTCTAGCCAATGAGAGTAAGTCAACAAAAGTGGCTTGACTTTCTAAATCAATAGGAATTGGACAACTAAGGAAGCATAGACTTTCATTTGGACCGTTGGATGAAGACTTAGTTAGGAAGCCTTTAACCTATGCCGTTGATCTAATCAATGGTGAGATTAGAATGATAGATTTATGACTAAGTGATATCAACCTTAGATCTAATCTAGGGCTAAGAATTAAAGATGAATCAAGGGTTAGTATTAAGCCTACAATTGTTGACTTGAATTTGGTTAGTAACCTAATTAAGCTTAATTTAACTAATCTAATTACTAAATTAGCATACTAAGTGAACTAGCTTAGTTATGAATTAATTATAATCTAAATACTAACTAGATATCCTAATATTAATTAAAGGTTATAATATATGTTAATATATACTAAATTAATTGGTTATATTATTAGTATGTTAATTTAGATTGGTTAGGATAATTAACCTAACTAATTACCTAATTAACTAACATGTAATTAGGTGTAATTGGAGAACAATTAAGACACTAACAAGAGGAAGAGCTGCACGGTTTTGGGCTGCAAATAAGGAGGCAAGGTGGCTTGGTTCTACATGGTTCTTGAAGGATCCAATGACCTAAGCCATGTGCCTAACTAGTGTGAACACTTTAGGATATTTACATGCAAAATCAAGCACTCAAGCTCCCTACACATTCAACCTCACTACCTGCAGCCCCTCAAATCACACATTCAATATTTACTTTTCACTTATCACATTTAGCTATCCATTTCTCTCTCTAAAAACACCAAGAAACTCAAGCACATTTCTCTCTCATTTTTTCTCCCTAAGGTTCGGCCAACACCCATACACCCACACCCAAACCTTCATAATTTTATCCCATCACATTTCTTAAACCTAAATCCCATTCTAAGCATCTTTCATTCACAAAGTTTTCCCAAATTCCTACTTTATCTTGTCCAAAATCCCACTTCTTGCTTACTTACTTTAGGGTAAGTTTGGTTTCTATGGTTCAATATTTGATTTTTAATTTTTCTAACCATGATTGTTCCATGTTTTTTCTATTTTGTACTTTGTATGTGTTTTTACTAATTGTTTAAGAATTTTAGGAATTGTTTTGGAGCTTGTACGAAATTTAGAGGAAAGGAGGAGAAATAACCGATTAAATAGTCTACAAGAGGTAAGAAGGAGATTTAATCTCATCAACCCTAAGTGGTGATGAGAAAATGGATTTGTGTTTGTGTGTAGAATCCATAAGGATTCGGTTTGTATGGTTTATTTGTGGTGTTAATTATTTTTGATTGTTTTAAATGCTTTCCTATTTGTGATTATTTTTGCTATGCATGATTATAGCTTTCATTATTTTTGCTATGCATGTTTATGGCTTTAAATATATTGTATGTATATTATATGTGATTAAATAATTGTATGTATTTATAACTCGTATAATTATTAAAGTAGGATATGAATAACATGTACGATTTGTCTGAGTGTTCCAAAGAACACATTTGAGGCTCACGGCCTTCTCATAAAAATAGAGAACCAAAATGTTCTCAACAATTTTCTAAATCAAGGATTTAATGAACCTAGGTAAAATAATGGATTTAAAACATGATTTAAGTTAATTGTGGCCAATATGCCATTTAGTGTATAACCAAATGTCATTTTATTTTGATTTGGCCAACATGCCATTTTTATTTTCTAAGATAGGTTAGGTAATGGATTTACCTATAATTGGATTCCAATGAATCATTGAGAAATTAAAGAAGAATAAATTCGGTTCTAGAATTTTAACTTAGCAGAAATTAGCTTAAGTAAGAATTAGACAGACGCTTGAAAAGTACTAATGTAAAGCTCATTTTATAAATTTTGAAGCGCATTAGTAATTTTTTTAAAGTGTAATTATTGGGTAAAAGTAAAATAAACTATATTTAGAGAAAAATATTAAAAATACCTTATACTGATTTTATAAGCAAAATGCTGTCAAAATTTATTAAAATTAGACGCATAAAATGAAAAGATTCCATACTATATGTAGAATACAAGAATAATACTCTACGTATTTTAAAAGTACTAGATATAGTTTTACATATAGCAAAAATGATGATTTTAAGCTATTCGGTTAAGAAAATGAATTAAAAATCTTACGCGATTGAGAAAATAATTTAAAAACCTTTTACGATATTTAAAAACGTCAAAATATCTTTACGCGATTTAAAAACATTTGTGAAAACGATGAGATTGTGAAAACGCGATAAAATTCCTATGCGATTGAAAGATACAGTAAATTTTGCTGTCGGGCCAAAGTGGTGGACCCAGACATATTGTAGTGTAGTACTGTCAAGTGGGACGTACTATACTTTGTTATTTTGTGACGAAGGGTATTTTGGTAATTTTTTGTAATTATGGCAAAATTTGGTTAATAAGGGTATTTTTGTAATTTTAGATCATGTTTAGAGTGTTGTGCCAATTTGGGTTATAATTGGTGATTGATTGACGAGGCGAATTACACCGTGTTTTGGTGTGATAAGCGTAGTGTGGTTCATTTATGAACTTGGAGGCGTTAGTGTGCGGAGAATTCCACATGCGGACAGTGGGTTGCTCCTCTGGGCCGTGGTAACGAGCAACACACTAATGATCTTGACAAGCACTATTCTTAGTCGAGATCTTGAGGGGATTATTAAGTACTATGCCTGTGGTACACGATGTTTGGACTGTGTACTGCTACACGATGTTTTGGACTGTGGGCTATAGACACAAAGATTGGACAGTGCAATAGTTTGGTTGGGCAGCCATAAAGTATTATTAGTTTCTAATCGGATCATTCCCTCAGATATCCATGTTTAGTTCCATGGAGTAGGAACGAGTCAGTATATGTATCATTCATCATCTGCATTTTTAAATGTTTATTATGTTCATGCATTATCTGCATTTTACTGTTTATTATAATCTGTGATAGATTATATGATTTATTACTTTAATATATTTCGCATGACATTATGGTATGTATTATATATATCGCTTGATATATTATGCATGATGTATTAGTATGTACTGATGTGGTAACTGTTTTGTACTGTCGTTTTCTTAATTGCCATGCGGGTAGTGATGTAGATTGTCTCACCTCTCTATATGTTTTCTCGATATTACTATATTATTTCCGTAAAGAATTTGAGGAAGAGGATTAGCCTCTTGAGGTACAATACCCTGACGAGCAACAATCGGGCGAATATTACGAGGAGGAGGAGCCAGTAGATCACACTGATCGTTAAGACTGATCTTGAGATCATGGCATTGCTAGGATTCTTCGGATTCGTGAGACTGGAGTTTCATGGGGGTTCCGAGGCGTGGCGCATGCATGCGGACCGAGGGACAGTAGCTTATGTGGGACGTTTGACCGTGTCCCTATGTAGAGAGTATGACGAAGAGGTCATATTCACTACTATGCTTTATTTACATTTAGAGTTACCTCTGACCATTAGGCGTTATTGGCAGGGAATTTTCCATGCACCTAGTGAGCTCAGCAGCGAGTCGACAGCTTGGATTCGTGTCCGTCGTGCTGTGAGATCTCATAGATGTGAACTTTTCGATGGTTATTCCGGAGGTTCTGGACGATGATCCATCGGAGGGCTTGATATCTATCGAGATGCACTTGGCGATATATGTTATAGCTTTGTGTCAACTCTTTCTTGCTTTATTAAATACATGTAGTCAGTAAATTATGTGTGTACTAAAAGAGAATCATATGTATATTATGGTGAGTTTATGTTTGTTATATTTTGTGTTTCGTGTTATTTTATTTACAGTTATAAATGTTAAAAAGGAAAAAAAATACCATAATTATTATATAAATATCAAATGTTTTACAACTTGGGTAAGAGATTTATTTTATTTTATTTGATTGCATTCATAAATGTGACATCCCCACAAGAGTGTTACATACGCCCTCTCTCCCTCTAGCACTAACCCACGAATTTCCACCTTTTTCTCACCATTTTCCACCTTCTTCCACCACCAAACACCATGAAAACACCTCCCCTCCACCTTCCTTGCATCATTTTCACCCTATTTCACTACAATGGCAGAATCGTCAAAGAGCACAAAGAGACCAAGAACAGGGGTCTCAAGGGGAACGTCTTCTCAAGCTTCTCTACTCACCATTTCCAAGTTAGACCTCATGCAACATTTTAGCACCACCAAGAGAGCTGAGTCATTTCGCAAAAATTTTCAATTGAGAAAGATTATCTCACCCGGGTATCTCACCAAAGACTTTTGCTCTAGTGAACCTCTAGAAAGTTTTAGAATGGTAGAGATACTTGGATTGATTAATTTTCTAAGTATTAAGAAGGACATTTATCCGGACTTAGTTAAAGTCTTTTATGCAAATTTGAAATATGAGGATGAATGCCTGATTTCTGAGGTTAAAAAGAAACGGATCATTGTTACTAAGGCTATATGGTATAGATTGACTAAGCTGACATTTGATGGTGTAAGCTTTTGTGGTGGTGAGAATGTGTAAGGAGATGAATATGAATACAATGCTACTTTGACTTCTTTGTTGAGAGTTGGCTATGAGATTCCTAGGGGAAAATTGAGGCTGATGGCCACTAGGCTGACAATGGAAAATATGGTGCTCCACTATCTTGTGGCTAGAGGCTTGGTTCCCAAGGGAGGCAACTACTCCTAAGTTCTCAAGGATGATGTGTTGGCCTTGTGGGCTATGAACACTGATCGACTAATCAACTGGGCCTACTAAGTTATTCAGCATATGTTACAAGCCAAAAAGAAAACGCATGCCCTAACCTATGCCATGCTAGTCACCGCTATTTTAGAACACTTCCATGTCTCTTTTTTGGGGAGGAAAAGGATGCTAGTTCTCATGGGCCACAATCTATTAGTCTGTATACACTACAAAAGCATCAATTGAGAAAAATTGATGACAAATGGTATTATCTTCTTCATGGAATTATGGACACATTCCTCAAGAGGCTGAGGATGATGATGAAGAAGAAGGGCAGCAGCCTGCTACAACCACAACTAATTTGGAACTTTTACTCCAAGATATACGTAGCTTGTGGACTAGGATGGATTGCCTTGAGCATAAGGTTGATCATTTTGGGCTAAGGATGGATCATTATGATCGAAAGTTGGCTTCTATTTGATCTCTGCTGGAAGGACGATATTATGCTCGGAGTCGAGGTGCTAGTGCTCCCACATCTTCTGCTGCACCTCCTGCTACAGTTGATGCTTGTGCGCCCATATCCTTTGCTGCTCCTTTTGGTGCTACAACTGGACATCCTGATGATAATGAGGAGATTCTCGATTTTGATGATGATCTTGATACTGATGACGACGCAGTGATAGTGAGGTGACTGAGTGACCATGGGACTTAGTCATAATGTTCTTTTCTTTTTCATAATACTCTGTCTAACCCATTAGCAATTTGTTTATGACTTTGTATATGATTAGTTATTTTGCTTTTAATGATTATATAATCTGGTCATCTAATCTTTTATGCATCCTTGTGTTGAGCTGGTGATTAATTATCCTCTAATATTGATTTGTTATTATCCCCTCCTGTTGTGATAACTGATTTTATGGGACGTATCATGCTAAATGCTACTAAAATTCTGCTGAAAAGTTGGTTATATGACTTTTGGTATTATTGCTGAAATATTGAATGCTTATATGTCTTTTTTATAATGCCAACGGGAAGAGATATAACATATGAGTTCAGGGGAGTTTTTATGTATTTTGCATGAGTATGAAGGAGGTTTTACATGTAATTTTCACATAATATTTGTCTCACTTCATGCATAAACTACGGGGGAGAGTGCACTTAAATCTTTGACATATAAATATAAATGCTACTATTTTTCTTATGTTATTTTGTCATCATCAAAAAGGGAGAGAATGTGAATGCTTATGTCATGAAGCATATGAAGATTTTGATGATAACAAATTCAAGATGAAGACCAAGTTCAAAAGAGGTATATTTAGTATAATTGATAAGTCTTAGAATCTTAATGTAAGATGCTCTCAATATATCTCAATATATCTCAACATGGTTTTTGAAAGGTCTTTTTAAATCAACTCTAAGTTGAAAGTTCAAATTTTAAAGAAATGCTATTTTTAATCTTGGATAATGTAACTCAAGTTTATTTCTTAACAAATCCAAGAATTTTGCTATGTTGGAAATAATTATCAAACTTAATTGGGCTTAAAAATGAGTTTAAGAGTGAATGTAATCGATTACACAAGTGTTGTAATCGATTACAACTATGGCAAAAGTCATGTAATCAATTACACAAGTGTTGTAGTCGATTACATCTCTGGCAGAGGCTCTGTAATCGATTACATGAGGATTATAATCAATCACATCCTGCCTAGATAGCCAAGAACACGTTCTAAGAGCTATGTAATCGATTAGCATTGTAACACCCTCTGAAGCGAATTACATTTCAAACCAACTATTTTAAAATATTACCCAAGTCATGATTAAGATTTAATATTATAAAATACGGGTTTTGAAATCTCTTTTTGCGAATAGCATAAACTTAACAGAATAAAGATAGCACAAGATATATATAACTGAATAATACATTCCACGTATATACACATAGTTTACTGAAAAAAGAAATACATAATACTTACATACCAAAAAGACATATATACAACCATCATAACAAATCTAAACTGGCCCAAGTTCATTACACCTAAGGGAAGGGTCCTCCATTGGATCCTCCTCAGAATCCTTACTAGACAAATTCCCTAGCCGAGGAATGTCTCAACGAAAGGGAGTCCGAGCAGAAGATATATCAGAATCCTTCCTAGGATAATAGTGAAGATCACCCTACAAATCCCTTACAGACATATGAAACTCTAGATAAACAGTAGTAGAAAAAGAAAAAGTAGTAACCTTATGGCGGGTCCTACTCAAAGATAGAGTAATATCTCAATAATACTCTATGTGCTCCATATCCAAAAGGACGCGCCAGGCATCAGTGCCTCCATGAAACTGCACTCTAATGTAACCCAGCAGATCTCTCCTTGCTGCCATCACAGATATTCATAGAGCATAAACATAAAATAGAATAGACAGAACAAAATCATAAAGAGGTGAGATCCTCTACATCACATACCAGTATGGCAGTAAAGAAACAGTAATAACAATAAAACCACATAGTATAGAATTAACAATTATAATCATGATATTTATCAACAGATAATTCAATAATATAAATATATATCTCAACAACAAGTCTACTGACTATGCAAATGCACAATGAACCGGCCCCTACTCCATGGAGCTGAAACCAAACATCAGAGAGAATGATCTGGAGATATGTTTGTATATCGTCAGCCTCAAATCCAGTGCTTCAAAATTATCAGCGTACGCATCATGGCTTATACAATAAATTTTTCACCAGATCAGGAATAGGAATAGTATCTCGTCGAGATAGTCGGTGCGTTGCAACAATCACCACAGCATAGTAGGGCTACTAACTGGCCACTTGTGGGATACCCGCGTCCCGACGCCTCCAAGGTCATTCATAGACCTACACTACGCAATTCGCACCTGTACAAAAGTGTAATTCAATCTCCTAGGTATACAGTCCTAACAAACATAGTCACCACGACTTTCACAATGCATGATAGAATGACTTCATAAATCAACAATCAATAACTACATAAATTCAAATCCAAAACAAGCCACCACTGGGCTTAAGCCATCAATTGAAGTCTCCGGGTCTAGTATGTCGGCCCGACAGTAAAAATACTATTTTTCTCAAACGTAAAATACTTTTTACTATTTTATCACAAACGCATAACACTTTTTGTTACGCCACTAAATCACATAGCATTTTACGTCATTTTTTAAATGCGTAAACATTTTAAAACCATTTTCTTAATCGCATAACTCAAAAACCAATGTTTTTAAATCACGTAAGGTTTTATCAATGCTTTTCAATCACATAAAACATTCTAAACTTACTTTTTGAGAATTTTCGAGTTTAATATAAAATTTGAACCTTAATCCTAATACTTTCTTACCAAATCTCTGTTAAGTGATATTTCTTAATGTTTTTCATAAAACTATATTATTTTAATTAAATTAAGACATTTCAAAAATCTTTTTCCTTTACTTTTACTAAAAACTCACTTAAACAAAATACTTTAAATTTCAAATCATCCTTCAAAACTTATTTCTATTATCAAGACCAAAAATTAACCCATCTCAAATAATAAAACTTTGTACATCTTCTTCTTAACTTATAAATCCTTCAATCCTATTCTAGTCTGCTAATCATCTAAGTTCTCAATTAATAAAATATTTTTGCCTTGGATACCCCTCTTTGGGCTAGATGGCCGTGAGTCATTGGTGGTCTTTGGGACCACAAAGCTTGTCTTTCACACATGATTTAAAGCATATAAAGCATTTTAATCAATTCCTACTATAACAATCTCATGCATACTATAACAATCATATAGTCACACATAGCCAAACAAATATAAATCATTAAATTCACTCAATCAAGTGAATAAATCATCACATGGATATTTTTACTAACAAACCACAAATTCGTTTCTCACCACCAAGATGGTTGATGAGGTTAATCTCCCTCTTACCTTAGATGATGATCAAAACTCCTTGTTGTCTTCTTGAAAAAGCTTCTCCTTCTAAAAAGATCCTTAAAACAAATCAAACATACAATCAACAACATCTAGGGATTGAAACAAGATGATCATGAATCAAGATTATGGTCTAGAACTTGAAAACAAAAATTAGAAATGAAGATAAGGAACTTCACCTAGAACCTTCAAACTTCAAGCTTTGAGAAAGAGATTGAAGATGGATGATTTTCAAGAAACTCATAACATGAAAGTGTCTCAAAATGGTGTTTAGATTCAAGAAATGTGGTTGGTTTGATTTGATCAAGATTGAAGAATAGGTGAGAAGTGTTGGCCGAGATTCACAAAGGAGAGAAAAAGATATAGTTTTGGTATATTGTTTCTCAAAAACAAGACAAGATAGACTTAAGAGAGATAAGAAACTATTTTGGTCACAAGGCTTGTCCTAGAAGCTCCCCATTGGCCATGGGCTTTAAGGGTGTTGGTGGACAAAGCTTCTCCTCCAAGATTCTCTCCAAGCTTATTTTGGAAGCTTTCCTTCTATTGGTGCAACACAAAAGTCAAAGTCACTAAACTTGACTCCACAAGCTTCCCTTGGAAGCTTTCTTCTCATTGGCTCAAAAACAAGTGAGTCATGAAAAGAAAAGATGAAAAATTTTGACTAGGCTCATGACTAGTCATCGAACTAGATATTTATCGGTAGCTATTACCCAATAGACAAAAGCTACTGCTAGCAAAACCAGTGTTTATTGTCCAATGGACAATAGAACGTACCTAGATTTTATCAGTCAAATAAAATCTCAAAAAAATAAAAAAAAATTAAATCTGTTCCCGGTTTCAAGTTTAGTAAGCTCCCCCAGCCCTAAAAAATTTTTATTTTTCTGGCACCGCCTCAAATACACAGAAGACCAAAAATAATAATAAAATAATCAAATAAAGCAAACAATTCACAAAAATCACAGAAAAACACAAATAACAAGAAAAGAAATTTTGGGGTGTTACAACTCTTCCCCTCTAAGAAAAATTTCATCCCTGAAATTATCATACTTTAGAACAACTGGGGATACTACTCCTTCACTCTATCTTCTAATTCCCATGTTGCATCTCCATTCACATCATCCCAGATTACCTTTACTAAGGCAATTTCTTTTCCTCTGAGCTATTTCACTCTCCTATCTTCGATCTTAACAGGAAGTGTCTCATAGGTCAAGTTCTCTTTTAATTGTACTGTATCAGGTGCTATGACATGGTTTGGATCAGGAATATATTTTCACAATTGTGACACATGGAAGACATTATGAAGGTTAGAAAGAAAAGGTGGTAAAACTATTTGATATGCTACCGGACCTTTCCGACGATGAATTTAATATGGTCTGATGAATTTTGTAGTGAGCTTTTTGGATTTAATAACCTGACCAACCCCAGTCATGGGTGTGACTCTCAAAAACACATGTTCACCTACCTTAAACTCAAGGGGTCTCCTTCTCTTCTTAGCATAACTCTTTTGTCAACTCTAAGTTGTCTGTATATTTTCCTGGATCACCTTAACTTTTTCTGTTGTTTGTTGTACAAGTTCGGGTCCTAATACAAGATTTTCCCTATCTTGGTACCAGCACAAAGGTGCTCTACACCTTCATCCATATAAAGCCTCATAGGGTGCCATCCCTATGCTTGACTGAAAACTATTGTTATAAGTAAATTCTATCAGAGGTAAGAATTCATCCCAACTCCCAGTCTGTTCCAAAACACAAGCTCTTAACAGATCTTCTAACAATTGAATTGTTCTCTCTAATTGACCATCTAATTGCAGATGATAAGCAGAACTTAGATAAAGTTTTTTCCCCATAGCTTCTTGCAGACTCTGCCAAAACCTTGACGTAAACCTTGAGTCTCAATCAGAAATAATACTAGAGGGTACACCATGAAGTCTAACAATTTCACTAATATACACCTGAGTCAATCTCTCTATTGAATACTTTATGTTAATGGGTAAGAAATGTGCTGACTTCGTAAACTAATCAATGATCACCTATATGGAATTATAACCCTTTCGAGTCTTTGGCAGTCCGACCACAAAGTCCATTGTAATGCCATTTCATTTCCATTCTGGAATAGCCAGAGGTTGTAACATCCTGAAGTTTTTTTATGCTCAACTTTAGCTTTTTGACACACTAGAAAAGATGCTACATACTTGGCTATGTCCCTCTTCATTCCTTGCCACCAATATAACTGTTTCAAATCCTGATACATCTTGGTCGCTCTTGGATGCATACTCAACTTGCTTTTATGGGCTTCGTCGAGAATCAACCTCCTAAGTTCTGAATCACTTGGTATACAAACTCTATCTCTGAACCTTAGAATTCCATGTCTTTCCTTAAATTCTGATACAGTGCCTTGCTTTACTAGCTCTCTCTGATCTTGCAAATATTGATCGCTTCTTTGTTTATCTCTAATTTCTTTAGTAACCATGTTCAAGCAAAGTCTTCCCAGTGTCGATTCAACAGAAAACTGCATATCCCTAAATTACTCTATCAATTCTCCTTTCTTGATCATCATAGCAGAGACACTACGTATCTTCCTACTCAAAGTATTTGCTATGACATTCGTTTTGTCGGGATGATACTAAAGTTGGAAATCATAATCTTTCAAAAATTATAACCACCTCATTTGCCTCATATTCATCTCCTTCTGGTCAAACAGGTACTTCAAACTCTTATGATCACTGAAAACGTTGAATGGTGCTCCATATAGAAAATGTCTCCAGATCTTCAATGCAAACACAACAGCAGCTAACTCCAAATCATGTGTAGGGTAGTTCTTCTCATGCATTTTCAATTGTCTTGAAACATATGCTACTACCTTTCTATTCTGCATAACTACACAGTCTAAACCCTGATGCGAAGCATCATAATATACTTCCAAAGGTTCATTGGGATTAGGTAAAATCAATACTAGTGAAGTAGTCAATCATCTCTTCAACTCTTGAAAACTCTCTTCACATGCATTAGTCCATACAAAAGTTTGATTCTTTCTTGTAAGCTGGGTAAGAGGTCCTGCTATCTTGGAAAATTCCTCGACAAATCTTTGGTAATAACCGGCTAGTCCCACAAAACTACGGATCTCTATTACGGTCTTCGGTCTTTCCCATTTAAGAACTGCTTCAACTTTCAACGGATCCACCACAATTCCTTCCTTTGAAATCACGTGACCCAAAAATTGAACTTCCTTCAACCAAAACTCGCACTTTGACAACTTTGCGTACAACTACTTCTCTTTCAAAATCTAGAGAACCACACTGAGATGTTCAACACGTTCCTCTTGACTTCGAGAATATATCATAATGTTGTCAATAAAGACAACAATAAATCTGTCTAGATAAGGATGAAAGATCCTATTCATGTAATCCATGAATATTGCAGGAGCGTTCGTTACCCTGAATGACATCACTAGGTATTCATATTTCCTATAGCATGTCCGAAACGCTGTCTTGGGAACATCCACAACTTTTACACAAATATGGTGATAACCGACACGTAAATCAATCTTAGAGAAAATAGCGACTCCCTTCAGTTAATCCATCAAATCATCTATCCTCAGAAGTGGATACTTGTTCTTGATTGTAATCTTGTTCAACTGGCGATAATCCACACATAAGCGAGAAGTTTCATCCTTCTTCTTAACCAACAACACTAGAGCTCCCCATGGTGATACACTAGGTCGTACAAACTACTTTTCTAACAGTTCTTCCAACTACTTCTTTAGTTTAACTAATTCTGATGGTGAAATCCAGTATGGTGCCATGGATATAGGACTAGATCTTGGTACAAGATCAATAGAAAATTCTATCTCTCATTCCGGTGGTAACTCGAGTATATCATCAGGAAAAACTTCGGGAAACTCATTGACTACAGGAATAGCATTCATATTCATCTCACCCTTGACCTCCAAGGAAGACAGTAACATGTATCCTTGAGCTCTTTCCCTCAAAGAAGCTTTAACTTGGTTGGCCATCAAAAATCCAGAAATCTTAGATTCAGGGAACACTAAAGTTTTATTAGAATAATCTAATAGGATATGGTTATAAGATAACTAATTCATTCCTAAGATCATATCTATTTGGGAAAGAGGTAAACAAATCAAATTAACAAAAAAGTTCTGATCTCTAACAGTAATAGGATAGTTTAAGCATACTTGAGAAGTAATAACAGGTTTAGCAGCGGGAGTAGCAATTATCAGGTCAAAAGGTAATGAAGACACAGACAAACCTAGTTGATCCACACAGTCATAGGCAATAAAATAATGGGTCACCCCGAGTCATACAGTACAGTTAAAGGCTTGCCTCCTATGGCACAATCTCCCTTGATTAGATCTTTAGATTGGGAGGCTTCTATTCCACTCATGGTATAGACTTTCCCTCCTGCTTGAGGTCTTGACGCACACATATTACTAATGGAAGGCTCCATCTTTAGTTGAGTACAGTCTCTAGAAATATGTTTGGGCTTCCCGCATCTGAAACGGATTATTTCCTTGATCGCACATTCCTTTGTCAAGTGATCTTTTCCACACTTCAGGCATTTTGGTGAATATGCCACGACATGACCGAATCTACTGTCACTAGCACTTCCTCCAACTATTTGTTATCGCTGCTGATTCCCTGGTGGCCTCGAATACGGCTTCCGGTTGAATCGGTTGACATTACTATTACTCCCCCTTTGGAACCGAGATGGTCCAAAGTTATGGGGTCTCGTATCCCGAGACTGGTCCAACTCTTCGATCCAACGACACTTGTCCAACAAAGCTATGAATTGCTCAATCCCCAAGGGTAGTACTGCTCGCTTCAAATCATGCCTCAAACTTTCCTTGAATTTCTGGCACTTCCATTCCCCATTAGGCTGGAGCTAAAAGTATATTGAAAACTTTGATAGGCTTTAAAACTTAGTAGCATATTCACTGACGGTCATTCCCCTTTGCTTTAGTCCAAGGAACTCCATCTCCTTGGCGTGCCTTGTACTAGCTAGAAAATACTTCTCCAGAAACTTGCTTTGAAAGACTTCCCATATGATAAACCTTTCTTCAGCTCCCAACAACCGTTGTGTTCCTGCCTACTAATCCTCACCGTCTCCAACGAGCATAAAAGTAGCATAAGTTACTTTCCTTTCGTTCGTGCATCCCATTCCTCTAAAGATCTTCTCTAACTCCTTGATCCAAAAGTTCGCTTTCTCTAGATCAAATTCGCCTTTAAACTGTGGTGGATTGTTGCGGTGAAACTCTGACAAATTCTAAGCCTTAACTGCTGCTTCCTGCTGCTGAGCAGCCATTTGATTTTGTTGTACTATTACATCAGCCATTCTTTGCATCGCTGCTGCTGCCGCAGCCATACCATCATTGTCATGTCCCATGTCCACATGCGTGCCTCTACCACGAGCCATCGCCTTTCTTCAATGTTAGACTAATCAAAATATAATAAAAATTAGGTACAATCATTCAAGCAAAAATGTCTCTTTTTGAGAACTAAACATAGAGAAACACACAGTACAAATAAGACAGACCTAACCACAAACCCGACAGACTAAACTTGGGCTTTGATACTAACTAATGTAATACCCTCCAAAGGGAATTACATTTTAGACTAACTCTTTTAAAACATTACCCAAGTAAGATTTAATATTGTAAAATACGGGTTTTGAAATCTCTTTTTGCGGATAGCATAAACTTAACAGAATAAAGATAACATAAGATATATATAACTGAATAATACATTCCATGTATATACACATAGTTTACTAAAAACATAAATACATAATACTTACATACCAAAAAGACATATATACAACCATCATAACAAACCTAAACTTGCCCAAGTTCATTACACCTAAGGGAAGGGTCCTCCACTAGATGCTCCTCAGAATCCTCACTAGACAAATTCCCTAGCCGGGGAATGTCTCGACGAAAGGGAGTCCGAGCAGAAGATATCTCGGAATCCTCCCTAGGAGAATAGTGAAGATCACCCTTCAAATCCCTTACAGGCATATAAAACTCTAGATAAACAGTAACAGAAAAAGAAAAAGTATTAATCCCATGGCGGGTCTTACTCAAAGATAGAGTAATATCTCCATAATACTCTATGCGCTCCGTATCCAAAACTACGTGCTAGGCATCAGTGCCTCCATGAAACTGCACTCTAATGTAATGCAGCAGATCTCTCCTTGCTGCCATCACAGATATTCATAGAGCATAAACATAAAATAGATCAGACAGAACAAAACCATAAAGAGGTGAGATCTTCTACATCACATACCAGTATGGTACTAAAGAAATAATAATAACAATAAAACCTCATAGTATAGAATTAACAATTACAGTCATGATATTTATCAA
This sequence comes from Ormosia semicastrata, assembly GCA_029884595.1. Taxonomy (NCBI): domain Eukaryota; kingdom Viridiplantae; phylum Streptophyta; class Magnoliopsida; order Fabales; family Fabaceae; genus Ormosia; species Ormosia semicastrata. Next base: position 33,269,041 of record JAQQTO010000048.1, on the reverse strand, counting down.
TAGATAATTCAACAATATAAATAAATATCTCAGCAAAAAGTCTACTGACTATACAAATGCACAATGAACTGACCCCTACACCATGGAGCTAAAACCAAACAATAGAGAGAATGATCGAGAGATATGTCTGTATATCGTCAGCCTCAAATCAAGTGCTTCAAAATTATCAGCGTACGCATCATGGCTTATACAAGACATTCTTCACCAAATTAGGAGTAGAAATAATGTCTCGTTGAAATCATCAGTGCGTTGCAATAGTCACCACGACACAGTAGAGCTACTAACTGGCCACTTGTGGGATACCCGCGCCTCGACGCATCCAAGGTCATTCATAGACCTTCATTACACAATTCGCACTCGCACAATGGTGTAATTCAATCTCCTAGGTATAGAGCCTTAACAAACATAGTCACCACGACTTTCACAATGCATGATAGAATGACTTAATAAATCAACAATCAATAACTACGTAAATTCCAATCCAAAACAAGCCACCACTGGGCATAAGCCATCAACTAAAGTCTCCGGGTCCAGTATGTCGGCCCGACAGTAAAACTACTATTTTTCTCAAATGCGAAATACTTTTTACTATTTTATCACAAATGCGTAACACTTTTTATTACGTCACTAAATCACATAGCATTTTACGCCATTTTTCAAATGCATAAACATTTTAAAACCATTTCTCAATCGCATAACTCAAAAACCAATGTTTTTAAATCGCATAAGGTTTTATCAATGCTTTTCAATCACATAAAACATTCTAAACTTACTTTTTGAGAATTTTCGTGTTTAATATAAAATTTGAACCTTAATCCTAATACTTTCTTACCAAATCTTTGTTAAGTGATATTTCCTAATGTTTTTCCTAAAACTATATTATTTTAATTAAATTAAGACATTTAAAAAATCTTTTTCCTTTACTTTTACTAAAAACTCACTTAAACAAAATACTTTAAATTTCAAATCATCCTTCAAAACTTATTTCTATTATCAAGACAAAAAATTAATCCATTTCAAATAATAAAACTTTGTTCATCTTCTTCTTAACTTATAAATCCTTAAATCCTATTCTAGTCCCCTAATCATCTAAGTTCTCAATTAATAAAACATTTTTGCCTTAGATACCCCTCTTTGGGCTAGATGGCCATGAGTCATAGGTGGTCTTTGGGACCACAAAGCTTGCCTTTCACACATGATTTAAAGCATACAAAGCATTTCAATCATCAATTCCTACTATAACAATCTCATGCATATTATAACAATCATATAGTCACACATAGCCAGACAAACATAAATCATTAAATTCACACAATCAAGTGAATAAATGCTCACATGAATTTTTCACCAACAAACCACAAATTTGTTTCTCACCACCAAGATGGTTGATGAGGTTAATCTCCCTCTTATCTTAGATGATGATCAAAATTCCTTGTTATCTTCTTGAAAAAGCTTCTCCTTCCAAAACGATCCTTAAAACAAATCAAACATACAATCAACAACATCTAGGGATTGAAACAAGATGACCATGAATCAAGATTATGATCTAGAACTTGAAAACAAAACTTAGAAATGAAGATAAGGAACTTCACCTAGAACCTTCAAACTTCAAGCTTTGAGAAAGAGATTGAAGATGGATGATTTTGAAGAAACTCACAACATGATAGTGTCTCAAAATGGTGTTTAGATTCAAGAAATGTGGTTGTTTTGATTTGATTAAGATTGAAGAGTGGGTGAGAAGTGTTGGCCGAGATTCACAAAGGAGAGAAAAAGAGAGAGTTTTGGTATATTGTTTCTCAAAAATAAGACAAGATAGACTTAAGAGAGATAAAAAAACTATTTTGGTCACAAGGATTGTCCTAGAAGCTCCCCCTTGGCCGTGGCCCTCAAGGGTGTTGGTGGACAAAGCTTCTCCTCCAAGATTCTCTCCAACCTTGTCTTGGAAGCTTTCCTCCTATTGGTGCAACACAAAAGTCAAAGTCACTAAACTTGACTCCAACAAGCTTGAAACTGACCATTTACCCATTCTTCTATCAGGGGAGGGGCTTATAAACAAGTGAGTCATGAAAAGAAAAGATGAAAGGTTATGATTAGGCTCATGACTAGTCATCGAACTAGATATTTACCGTTAGCTATTACCCAATGGGCAAAGGTTACTGCTAGCAAAACCAGTATTTATTATCTAATAGATAATAGAATGTACCTAGATTTTAACAGTCAGATAAAATCTCAGAAAAAGAAAATTTTTGAAATTTGTTCCCAGTTTTGGGTTTCGTAAGTTTCCCCAGCCCCGCGTGAACAGTCAAAATTTTTTCGACCCCAAATTTTTTTTATTTTTTTGACATCGCCTCAAACACATAGAAGACCAAAAATAATAATAAAATAAAGCAAACAATTCACAAACAAAATAAAGCAAACAATTCACAAAAATTATAGAAAAACACAAATAATAAGAAAAGAAATTTTGGGGTGTTACAACCATGAGTCTGACAATAGCCAACGACTCTTTTGAGCTAAAACACTATAAATACATATCTTGGGTCATCTTTAATGGCTAACCAACAACTTGAAACACATTTCTATTGCTCTAATCTATGAATCAATCTTTCAATCCATTTGTGATCTGTTTTGGCAAATATTTGAGATATTCTTGAAGATCATTATAGGGCTTCAATTTTTATTAGATACTCTTGTAAGAGTTTCATTTCATCTACACTTTGATTAATCTGTAAAAGAGGGTGAGGTATCACTCAAAGTTGTAAAGGGTGAGGTATCCCTTGAAGTTGAGGCTCAAGCACCAAGGGTGAGGTATCCCAAGGTGTGGTGAGTGCTCTATTGTGTAAAGGTTGTAAGTACCTGTTGAAACTTGAAGATATAGCAAAAAATCTTGAGTGATTGTTTGAAGACTGGACGTAGGCCACAAGTGGATTAGTGGCTGAACCAGGATAAACTTTATGTTTGATCTTCTAAACTCAACTCCTTTACATTTGTGTTTATTTTATATGCTTGCTTGAATACTCTCTATTTTGATTTGTTCATTTGTAAGTGAAAGTATTCAATCTTCTCTATCCATTCATATCTATCAATCAATAGCTTCAATGAAAATTGATAATAAAGTATTTTGCGAAAGATTTGCGAAAATATTTTATAAACTCAATTCACCTACCTCTTGAATATTGAGGCCACTTGGTAACAAAAAGGGTTACTGCCCAAAGCATTTAGTGGACATGTTGAAAGTATGGGCATTGTTGCCAAGTAGGCATTATTGTATATTATGTTAATGTTTATGTTTTATGTACTTTGACACTCTAAGCTCATGAATGAATATGTTTTTGTCTTACTTGTTTTTCGAGTTTGCATACATGATTGAATAAGAATGATCATAACAGGTTCTGTCTTTAATAAAGACATTATTGTTGGATCAATTATGTACTTCCCATTTATAGGTCATGTCAAGGAGAAGACTAACTCCATAGTACATAGAAGGGACTATGTTGATTAAATGATATACGACAACCATGACTCGTGGTAGTTTTCATTCTTGGTCATGGTGAATGATGTATCCAATGTAAAGAAAAGTTTGGCTATATATATGAATTCATATTATGTTTTGACAGACTTATCAAACTATAAAGAAGGTAATATCATATGAGTCAAGTGGGAGAATGTTAGATTAAATGTCTCATATGATGGACTTGTGAATGTTAGATTAAATGTCTTATGTGATGGACTTGTGACTTATCTTATTAGTTTAATAAGTAATTAAATGAAGTTAATGGACTAAACTCTTATTGTGTAAAAGAGAAAGGATAGTTTTACAATTATAGTAACTGCCAACTTGATGGAAGTTAGTAGTATTTAAGAAAAAAATTCTGCATAAATATCAAGGTTTGTTCCTGGTCGCTAGGGTTTCTTCTTCCCTCACCATCACTAAAGTAGAAGAAGCATAAAGAAAAGGCAAAGGTATAAAAAGTGAGTTTTGACATATATCTAACATTCTTAGAATACAGTCTACTAATTATTCTTGGAAAAAAATTAGTGTCTTTATACTTTTTTATTTGTGTGAATTATGAATTCTAAGATCTTTATATTTTAATGGTAGTTTTCTATAACTTAATTCTTAGAAAAACTACAAATTAATAAAATGATTCTTCAGCTCCAATGTAAGAACTTGCAATATGACGCAATAACTTTGGTGATTCAATCGCACCTTAATTTGCCTACAAAAGTTTTGAGACTTTATTATCTTTTGTATTCATGTTTTCATCAAATCAAATTAAATCAAAAGTATACTATTTAATAACACCAAAATTTAATAACCTCATTTTTAAAGCAATTAAATTTGAAATTGGTCAACCATAGACACAATAACGTAAAAAAAAGGAACAATATTTAATAATGTCCTAATTTAAAAACCATTTCAGTAGTTGAAGGCCATTTCGTCCAACATGTAAAATCAAGGAATTAAAAATAAATCATATGAGAAAAGGAAAAAACAAAAAAAATAGTTTACCTTCATTGCTTTCCAAAAGGAAATATTGTTTTGGTTTCTTACGCAGTGCCCGAATGTGCTGCACACAGAGTTAGGGAATTGGTGGTCTCTGACAGAAATAACAAAACTGATTCCACGAATGCCCTAAGCTCTCAGTTGCTCTCACTCCCATCTTGAAAGCTGTTGGAGGTTTGTTGCCTCAGTCAATGTAACACCCACCTTAGGATGCCACATTTATGTTACATAATTACCACATAACCTTATTTAGATAACGTACTTTATAGGAAAAAATACGAATTTTAAAATTTCTTAATAACAAGAAAATAAACTTAGCAGAAAATAAAACATCATAGCATCATTACAAATAATTTACATCATTTATACATATCCAAGTCTCTTGTTATACATATACAAGTCTTTAACACTATCATACTGTAAATATTACAAACTAGTCACTCCAAAAATTTTAAACACTATTTACATTGACATCTTTGCCCAAGTACTACTAGGAACCGAACCTCAGTAGTAGTCGGGACCCTCGGATGGGTCCTCCTCAGACTCCCCGGGTGGGGGAATACCAACTCGACGTAAAGTCCGGGGAACAAATGTCCGAGCGGACGATACGACACTACTCTCTCTAGGGGTGCGATAATACGCTCCCCAGTGCTGGTTGATGGATATAGGGAACTCTAATTGTACATAAATAGTAACAGAAAAGTAAAGGTTCTCTGACTGTAGCCTACTTAGTCTAATATTTACATCTCCCAGATAATATATACTCTCTCTCTCAAGATCTTCGGTCCATGCTTCGTCCCCTCCGATGAATGTCAGTCTCATGTAACCCAAGAAACTAGGAATCTCCACCGCCATCAAAACTCGAGGTTCTTAACGGAATCTGGACCTTCCTCTCGTTTCTCGCTCTACATCTGGCTCAGTGTCTTAACAACACATAAACATGATACAACATATACATACAAGAGGTGAGATCACCTACGCCAATACCAATATGGTAGCAATGAAGATAATCACATCCAAAATATCATACAGATGTCATACTATAATTACAGTTATGCCACTAACATTATATATCATCATTACACAGGAAATAATACAAGAATTACGATTATGCTATTTTCAATACTCAAATATTCAATATTTTAATTATTACGAGCAAGAATTACACATGAGCAAGAATTACAATAATATATCCTCTATGAATGCAAATGTACACTGACTCAATATCCTACTCCATGGAGCTACAACTCAAGTCGGAGAGAATGACTGAAAAGATCTGTCGGCACCAACATGCTTCAGACCACGTGCTCAATTTCTGCACATCTAGCATATGCACGACAGTCTTTATCAAATCATGATTAGGGATAGTGTCTCGATCTGGATCATTGGTGTGTTACATCGGTCTAACCCATGGTACAGAAGAGCTACCAACTGTCCATTGTAGGCAACCCGCACCCCAATGCCCCCAAGGTCAACAAGTGACTTACACTACGCTTATCGCACCCACTCAGGAGGTGTAGTCTCTCCTAGGCAACTTGCCTTACACAGTCCTTTGGACCTTTCCAATGCATGTACTATGCACTATTCACAATTTCCATTAATATCACATATGCAGGGTTCATATAATAATTTAACAGCATTATTACTGTAATTTAATCGCGTAGTCATATTTTCGTGTTTTCTCACTCGCGACTCAATTCTGTCGCCTTTTCAAATCACGTAGTAATTTTTCAATGTTTTCCAATCGCGTGAATATTTTTCATACGCTTTGAATCAGAATTACTGTTTTACTCATTTTAATACTAAAATTCACTGTATTTTTCTCATATTTGTAAAATAGTCCCTCAAAATACATAAATTACATTTTCATCCCTCAAAATAGATTAATTATGTTTTCGTCCCTCAAAACACATAAATTACATTTTCATCCCTTAAAACATATTAATTATGTTTCCATAACATTTACAATTGAGTCCCTTTCTCATAAAATTTACAGTATAAATTTCACATACATACAATATAAATTCATTTACAATATATTTCACATACATACATAATATCAGTTACTTAAGCATTTTAGCATACAGGCAAGCATTGAAATAAAATCATACCTCACAGATACTACACATACAAACATAGAAACACAAGCAGGCACATTTCAAATACAGTCCAAGAACCTCAACAATAGGTGAATAACCTCAAACAATAGGTGAATAAATCCTTAAGGATTTTTCACCGAACAAACCATCCTCACACTACCAGAACATGGGTGGTGAGGTTGAATCTCCCTCTTTCCTCTTGAAGACAAGTTTTCTAAGCTTTCCTCCTTTCCTTGAAACTTTGTTAATCTCCTAAACAAGCCCTAAAATTTTCAAGAAAATTAGTAAATGTTCATACAAGAATCAAGATTGAAAACCATGGAGAAATCATGGTTAACAAAATTAAAATCAAACTTTGAATCATTAAATCAAAGCTTACCCTTTAAGAAAAGGTTGGAGAAGCTTTGAACAAGATAGGATAGGTTTGTGACAAAACCTTGTGAAGGAGAAATGGTTAGAACATAACTTGAGTCAAAACAAAATCAAGAGATGAATTTTTAAAGGATGGATGGTGTGGTTTTTAGGTGGTAGCCGATTGGGAGAAAGAAGATGGAAGAGAAGGTGCGTGATTTCCTTGGTACTTTGAGAGAATTAAACTTATGTTTGATAAGTAAGAAAATGAAGAGTGAGGACGTGAGAAGGCTGCTGGCCGTGTGATATCATTGTGAAATTTGGAAAGAATTATTTGAGTAATTATCCAAATATTTGAGTGCATAAGGACAGCTGCTGTCTTGAGTGAATTGTGAGGATAAAATAAAGAGATTTATTTGCATAATTGTCCAATCCTTCCAGCTGCTGCCGTGTGACTTGTGAGGAGAAAATGAAGAGAATTACTTGGATAATTCTCCCATTTTACAGCTGCTGCCGTGCTGTCTTGGTGAGTGACCGTGAGTGACTTTTGCTTGAGTAAGTATCTATACTTTAATTGCACATGGATAATCACTTGTCATTGGTCACCAACTTGACTTTGCATGACTTTGCATGACTTTGGAATATTCAAATATCACTTGGAAGCTTCTCCAATTGCTGAACCGTGGCTGCTGCTGCTGCTGCTGGACCGTCTCCATTCTGCTGCTGGACCGTGGCTGTTTAGGTGAGTTTAGGGTCCTTAATTCATTATTAGTTCAAGCCTAATTACTAGTTAATTGATTAGCTAATTAATTAGATTTAATTTCCTAACCATTTTTACTTAATCATCCAAGTATATAACTAATTAGTTGAACATATTTAAGCATATATCATAACCTCTAATTAGAATTAGGATATTAAATTAAGGATTAAATTATAACTAATTACTAGTTAAGTTAGTTTACTTAATTTCTTAATTAGGCAATTAGATCAACTACATTAAGGTTAATTAGTTTCCTAAGTAAAAGTCAAGCAATTATTGTAGACTCAATCCTATCCATTGAAAATCAAATTGATTTCCTATCCATTAATCTTATCTATGGTGGATATTACTTGATGGTTTTGTTAGGATTCATTTTACACCGTTGATTAGATCAATGGTGAAAACCAAAGCTTCTAAATCAAGCTTCAAATCTAATGGTCCATAAGGAAGTCTAAGCTTCTTTCTTTGACCAATTCTCATTGGTTAGAAAAGTCCAATCATTTATTTTGACTATCTCCTATTGGTTCATTTTAATTTTGATTACAGGAAATATTCTAAACACATTTTCTATTAATTAAAACTTATCGGGTCCAACATTCATAGCAACGACTGCTATAAATATAATCACAGATATTTATCATTAAAATATTTTTGTTTTTATAGATAGATTCTAAAAATTAAAAGATTCTTTTCTGAGTCACTCAGATTCGGGTTTAGTAAGATCCCCCGTCTCCAAATGAGTCAGATCAGAATTTCCCCGACCTGAAAATTATTATTTTTTTCCTGGCCAGGAGCAAATCACACAAAATGATCAAATATGATCTCAGAACAATCAAATTATTTTTATACCACATAGAAAATACAAAACAGTATAATTCTGCTATTACTATTCATATAGCCAGAATTTGGGGTGTTACAGTCAACACTCATCTGACACAATAACTATCGGTTGCAGGTATACTTCCTCATGTGAGCAAGTTTAATACAAAATGGGTTCTTTTATTATGAACTCTCTAGTCAAAGGTCTATGGACAGGCCTTTTGAACTTACCTATGGTAACAATATTTTAATTTTGAAGCAAAAGATTTAGTTTTTAATTTTCATAACTTTTAAATTACATTTGTGACACAACTTAAAATTGACACTTAATATAATTCTATAAAGTAGGATTCTCTTTTTTATATATTATACTAATTGATTAGACAATATCTAGTTGTCACGTGTCACTATCTCTTTTCAATTAAAGTAAAATTATTCTCTTAAATTTTTCTTCCTACTCCTTCATAGTTCTCCCAACGCCTCCCAATTTTTTTTTCTTCGTGACCCTTCATAATTCTCCCAACGTCAACTAGTGCGAATGAAATCCAATTTTTTTTGGCTAGTGTCTCACATTCTCACCTCATTACTTCCTCTCTTTATTTTTTATGTGTGTTTCATAATGCTATGTGTTAGGCTTTGCCTAAAAGCTTTTTGTGTAACTTTGTAATGCCACATTGCTTTTTAGCTTATTTTGATTTTTAATCATTTCCTACATAACTAAGTATCTGTTTTGAAGTGGATTCAAAGGGTACTTGAAAAAGGTACGTGTATGGGGGATTCCTCTTGAGCAGTAATCGAGCGTGTAGAAACAGGGGCGTGGGTACCTACAAAGGGACTCCAACGCTCAAGTCAGGCAGTGCTCACGTAAAGAGGAATATATTGAGTAATTTACTTATACGTGATTAGGGTTACTTAGCCTTGTATTTATAGAGCATGTACAAAATCCTTATGTAATCTATATTGAATGTAGGTATTTAGGATTAAGATCTTGATTGAAATTACTTTCTTTCTATTATTGGGATTAATCCCTATAAGTTAGGAACTCTCAAAATAAAAGTTACTTATCAATCTGAGACAGTTATGGATCCTATAATATCGTAAGCAGATAATTAGCAATTACAGATATTTAGGGGTATATCCTTGCACATATCTAGCGATCTTGATATTATGGCCCAATGTCGCTCAATGTATATAGCTATGAGGCCCTAACTACCTTCAAGGCCTGCTAGGGAGGAGTTTGCATACTCGTTTACCAAGTTGATCCATCTATACAGGATCCCAGATCTCAGTCCAAAATAGTATCCACTATTGAGCTCCTTGGTATGAATTATGCTATAAAAGTGGATCTTTTTTATGGATGTTGTTTCGACTGTGAGGGCTACCGAGTGGCTTACACGTGAATTTGACATATTTTAACTTCTTCTTATTGATGGCAGTGATAGAGAAAATGGTATTTTGATTCTATAAACTTAAGAGTCATTGGCTTTGATCTAAAAAGGGGTTATAGTATTTTTAGGAGTGCTAGAAATCCGAATTCTCATCATCTGCATGTAGCTTCATTTTTCTGGTTTAAGGCCAAATCATGCTACTGAAAATTATAAGATATAGAAAAAGGGTTTCTTGTAATTTAACAAGGAAAAAATAAAGAGAAGCTTTAGGGGTGGTTATGGGTTCTAGGGCTGTTAATTAAATACGAGAAACCTCCTTATTAGTGTGCAAATGCTAATTAAAAAGGGTAGTTAATGTAAAATTTTGAGTTAAGGGATGAATTACTATCTAATGAAAGGCTAAAAGAAAGAGATATAATTCCTTGTTATTGTCAATGTTTCGGCCTTGATGACTTAATGGGGCTCTAACATTATATGTACTGATTTGTATATGCCAAAAAGAATGCTTATGAGTTATATGATATGAAAAGAGTGAGTAGAAATTAGGTTGAGAATGTTTCCTCTGTTTATGTTAATTTCGGTTCCATAATGTTAGGACTATGAGATTAGATACATGTCTTGCTTAAGCTTGTTCTCATTTAAAGAATAAGTCCTAATGATATCTATGTTTAAGTGTAAAATTTTGTCATATCATGTTAAAATGATTCTATCAAGGGTTGTGCTTAGTAATTAACTTATATGGTTCCTTGAGTGCGTTAAGAGAATATTTACTTGGTGTAATTAGTGTATGCTGCTATATAACGAGCACTCAAGCGCTGCTTCAAGAACACCCAAACATGGTGTTCTGGACCGTGATCCAGGATCATGTCCCATGAATTTACCCAGCTCGTAGTATGCCAAAGTCCATCGTTAGCACCCCAGTAAGGATTCACTTATGGCACGTTGATGAGATTCTGGTTCTATGTATATCAGACCACAACATTGGGTAGTAGCAACACTACTGCGAGATCGGTGCAATGGATAAATTCTAAGAATATTTGTTATTGCCAATCATGATCTAGCGTAATAATAGCACCCATAATCACTTTTGACTGCCTATGATTGTAGTATCAACATTCTAATATTATAGGGATTTTCTGCAACTAACAAGGAAACGTATCTCTTCTTGTGACTATTATAGGAGCATATCTCTCCAACCCTTATAAATACCAGGCTTATTCACCTTCACAGGTAACTGATCATTCTTCGCATAAACCCTACTTGTGCACAACCTAACTTAAGAGTTGGAGTCCCTTTGCAGGTACCAACCCCCCTCGGTTCAACACGCTTTGCTGCTGCTGCGCAAGGAGGAAACCACCTTGATGTGCCTATCTCAGGTACACATCAGTATCCACCACTGAACATTGGCGCTGTCTGTGGGAACAATAAACTTCTATTCCAACTCAACCATGGTGAACACAAGATAGAACTCGAGGAGAGGAGACGCTGTGCATACCTTTGCAGACAAAAGGTGAGGACCAACGGCGCAGCGTCCTCCCTACCCTGTTCCACCACTAATCACTGAAACCTTCGCTGCGAGAAACTAGGCACCCAACATAGAGCTTCTACACGGTGGGCATGAAACCTCACTTTCTGACAAGAACCTTCACCCACCGCGCAAGGTTCCTATGAGGGAAAGACCCGGAATCTGCATGCAATGAGTCAATTCTGACATTCATGGATTCAGAATCCCAGTGCACCAGCACCTAGGACCCACGAACGTTGAAGCTGATGATCGTGTGTCTCGTTCAGAACACACAATTCAATCCCACATATCCAAAAACTAATTCCAAGATATGGTGCAACAACATATAACAATGTTGGAAGAGCAATACCATAGATTGGAGGATCTGGGATGGTCTACATAAGAAGGTTAGCCAAAAATGTAACGTCAAAATAGAAGGCAGAACACGGTTAACAACCAGAGGGGACAACAAGTTGACCCCAAAATGTCTAATGTTGTTGATAACAACCTAGACCTCAGCGAATAGGAGCAACCCTTCTCTGCTCAACTCATGGAGTATAGAGTCCTAAGAAATTTCAAATTCCTAGCCAATGTGGAGCTCTATGACGGGACTACGAACTCCTAGGAACACATAGACATTTACATCCAATCTATGTGCTTCCATGGGAGATCCTCATAATTACTATACCATGACTTTCCCCTTTCCCTGAAAAAGAGAGCCCTCAAATGGTTCATCACTTTTCCATGAGGATCTGTCACCGACTGGCCAGACCTTAGACAACATTTCTTGCTCTAGTACACTACTAGCAAGGAACAACCCAGGTCTATTGAATCTTTATCTAAGATTCGCCATGGGTATGACGAGCCCCTTCACGAGTACATTAAAAGGTTCAACACGACTTATATTAATGTGGAGAACTTCGATGACAGAATTGCCCTCCATTATGCTAGAAGTGGCCTCTAGGCCGGTTCTGAGTTTTTTGTGTCTTTGGAAAAGAAAAAACCAGAGACCATGGAAGAATTTTGACAATGGTCCTAAAAGTATATAAACCTTCATAAGAAAATTGAGGCCCAAAGGAGTTTGGAGAAAGGTGAGTGCTCTCACTAGAAAGCCAACCATAACTCCTCACTGTCCCGGAACTCCTCCAAGGACAATCCACTTGAGGGAAATGTTATAAATAGAGTTCTAGGATATCAAGAGCCAACCCCTTTGAAGAAGCATAAGAAAAAGGATCGCTCCAAACACTGAACATGGCACAAATGCTATGGCCAAGAAACTAAAGGTTGTTACCAACTTTGCGATACCATTGAGTTCTTGATTAGGGCAGGCCAGTGATAATCACATATTTTATATATTAATAAACCCTAATTTTTAGTCATTTACACTCTCCATGTACTTAATTGATTAAGTTTGGTCATATTTTGTAAGTTTGGGCTCTATTTGGGCTTAATTGATCTTTTCTAGCATTATTAAGATTTTACACTTTATGTATTCTGGTCATATCTTGAGTTTTAGATATTTAAAAATTATATATCTTACCTTGTAGCAAATATGAGAGAGAGCTCTACAACTTTTATGAAGAGCTTCAAGGCTGAATCGGACATCTAGTAGAACTAATTAGGCCTAGAAGTAAGAACACGGGTTCTATCACTAGAACCCGAGTAGTGTGCACTAATCAAGGCATAACTTGGGCTTTAGATGTGATACGGGCCTAAAACAACTGGCATTTGAAAGCTACGACATAAATATTCAATCTTATGAGACTTTTAAGCCAAAATACATCATTTTTGGCGTGTAATTGCAGCTAGAAAAGATAGATGAGTTGTTGACGAGTTTATGTCACTTAAATGGGCATAACTTGAATTGTAGGCCTCAAATTGACATAGGACATGGCCCAATGATTCATAAAGGACCCAGCTCTATAACTAATAGTTTTCTAATCATGTGAAGCCAAATTAAGGGGTAGTTGTAGGGGTTAGAAGCAAAATTCTGAGACTCAGTTTTCATTCTACACTTTTCATCCTCTTTCTAGATCTAGATCTTTCTCTCTTCTCTTCCTTCTCTCTAGATTTTCTCTTCTTTTTCTGAGTTCTTCCCTCCCATTCTTGAAGGGGTAGGGCCTTTAATCAATCCAAGGCATTGAACATTTTTTATGCTTAATCTTGAGATTCTATTTTAATTGTTTACATTCAATTGTTAATCTAGTTTCTCTTCTCCTTCTCTTTTTCTAATTCTGATTAGGTGCTTAATTTGATTGGAATTTGTATTTGATAATTATGTAATTACCATGTGCTAAGAGAGGAATTCTGAGACTAAACAAGGCATTGAAGGTGTTTGATGAAATGTTTAGCTTTGTTATCTTAGTTTTTGAGTTAATTTGGATTTTGGATAGATGCTTAATTTGTTTAACCTTAATTAATTAAATTCTGGAAGCGTATCTAGTAGAAGATCCATGGATCATTTTGAGGCATCTTGATATGATCTAAGACTAAGGATTTGATTGATAATTGAATGGACTTTTAGTGATCAAGGATGGATTAAGATCAAGATTGGTTAATTCTCTTGGATTAGTTGTTTTCTAAATTCTGTTTACTCTTTTTAATTGCTTTCTATTGTTTAATCTTACAAATCCTTTCCCCCTATTTATCAACCTCTTAATCTGACTGTATAATTAGAGTGATGTACGGGCTTGACCCGGTGTTACCATATACTGCAAGTACTTTTGGTAATTCATTTATAAATTGATTTAAATTTGGTAGCTTTGGCAGTTATCATTCAGTTGGAATAATATGTTTGTCGTGCTTAAGATGATGAACGTCGCGTAAAGTAGAGAGAAAGGAGACGCAACCTTCAACGAAACTCATCTCTATGCCAAAGAAAAAGGACCAGAAGCCCCATGAGAAGATTCCAGAGTCCACCTTGTCGTGATACAAATGACCGGCAGGATAAAAATAAGGGCGCTCCATCTAATGATAATGACAGCCGCCATGCCCATCCCAACAAAACCATCAACACTATTGCAGGTGGGTTCGCTGGTGGTGGTTCATCCAATGGCGCTCGGACAAAAACCCTCAGGATGGTAGTGTTGAGTGTCTCCCACTTTGAACTTAAGTTACGGACCAAAGAATGGAAGACGCCCCCATCACTTTTTCTAATGAGGACTACGGCGGAAATATCACAGATCATGATGGCCCACTAGTTATCTCGAGAACAATTTCTACTGTCAAAGTCTGACGCATCTTCATGGATCAAGGGAGTTTGGCAGACATCATGTTCATAGACTTGTATCATAAGCTAGAACTTCCACGTACGGAGCTAACTCCTTATGATGGGGAGCTTACAGGTGTTCTCTGGTGAGAAGATCACCCCGTTAGGATACTTTGAGACCCACTTGACTTTGGGCCCCACTAATCTTTTTAGGACTGTCAAGTCCAGGTTTCTGGTCATAGACTACCCCTTGGCCTACAACATCATCTTAGGTCATCTTGCCTTGAATGCTCTTGGCGCCGTGGTGTCCACTACCCACCTGGTCATGAAATTGTTAGCCATGACAACCATCACGCAAGAGGGGGATGAATTGGGTGATTACAAATTTTTAAAACACCATTAAGAAATTAAGCATTTTAAAGCCAAGATGAATAATATTCAAGCAAGCATATAAAAGTAAAGCATTAAAGTAAAGAGATAGAGTTGAGAAGAGTAAACACAAAGATTTACCCTGGTTCAGCCACCAACCACTTGTGGCCTATATCTAGTCCCCAAGTTTAACTTGAGATTTTCTTCACTATCTTCTAGGCTTCACGGGTGTTAGGAAAACCTTTGTACAAGCAAGAGCACTCCTCACACCTTGGGATCCTCCACCCTTGTGCTAGAGCCTCCAACTCTTCAAGTTTCACAGGTGCTTGAAAAACCTTTACATTCAAGAGCACTCACAACACCTTTGTGATACTTCACCTTTTGTGTTTAAGCTTCACTACAAGGGATACCTCACCCTCTTACAATGATTTTAAGATAAAGAGAAAAATTAGAAACTCTCACAAGAGTACATATACAACTTGAATAATAAAGGAATAGAAGAATTTTGCAATAAAGAGCTCAAACTATGATTTTGTTAATTCAAGGATCAAATCAAGTGTTCTAGTATTGTAAAAGTTTCAAACATCACTTATATATAGAGCCCAAGTGATAAAATAGTTGTTGGTAGTGTTTAAAAATTATTTCTTATGGAAATTAGCCATTTATAGCCGTTGGGAACGTTTCTGGGCTTGTTTTATTCGAATAAAAAATCTCTTATTCGAATAAGTCACTCTAATTTCGAAATCTAACTTTAAATGCTCATAACTTCTTCATTTCTCATTTTTTTAAGAAAATGACGGCTCATTGGAAAGATCTTTGAGTCTATTTTAATATGAAATAAGTTTTAGAACAAAATTCAAAGTATTTGAAAGTTATGATCAAAAGAGAAACCAAAGGTAAGTTTTTCAAAACTCAAACTTGACTATTTTTCATAGTTTTTAACTACCACCATGACTAGCTTTTCAAAACATGTTTGTTAGGAATTTTAGCATTTAAGAACCATTTATAAAAATTTAAAAACATATTTGAGGTCTTTTCTTGTAAAACCTCTATCTTTACATAGGAGAAAGCCTAAAAGGAAAATATATCAATTCTAGTTCTTAGGCTTCTTGATATAATCCAAGCTTCCAAAAAAAATTTCTGTTCAAATCTTGCAAATGCTTGGAATAACTTATCATTATCATTCTTCTTGAGTTGAGCATAATTATAATCATTTGCTTTCTTGTTGTAATGCTTACTCTTGGTACTTGGACTATCCTACAAAGTATTGCTCACTTAAACAAACATAGTTAGTTTAAATTCATAATTTAATATCTTCATATGCATGATTCATAAATGTATTAACTCTAGTTAGTTTGACATGCATATAAGACTTTCATAGACACATCCAAATAAGAAATTTATCAATTACATAGATATACTCTATATAGGATGCAAGAAAGAACACGTTGCACATTTTCATCTAAATAAAACCAAATTCAATATTAATTTAATACAACTCATATAACATATTATTGTATATATTCCATAAAAGATGCTATAAAGAATATGCATAATTCTTATATGAAATATAACAAGTTGGATACATGATCATGCGTGATCCAATATAATCTATTAAGCACATCTATAAACATTATTATTTTTGTCTTGTATTTGTCATCATCAAAACTTAACATATTAAGTCATTGGGACACATTTATTTCCACAATTTCTCAGCAAAAATGACGAGGTTGTCACAGTCAAAGGTGACCAAATTGTGGCCCAGAAATGCCATAACGAGAGCCTCAAATTTTTCAGGGTGCCCAAGAAAGCAAAAGCTAGCATATCTAGCTCGGCTCTGGATTAGGTCAACATCCTTATGACCAAACAAGATGTGTGAGAAGAAATTCATGGAATCAGACCCCAGTTGGAGGGTGAACTACAACCTATCCAACTTGGTGCCAAGCCAAATTAAGTCGCCAAGATTAGAGTGAACTTGGAAGAAGAAGAGATGCACTAGCTGATTGAGCTCTTGCATAAAAACAAAGACCTCTTCTCTTGGACGTCCTCTAACATGCTTGGGTTTGACCCTGCCTTCATCTGCCATCACTTGTCTATCAGGGAGGATACAAGGTTAGTCTCCTAGAAAAAAGAAAAGTTAGCCCAAAAAGATAGTAGGTTATTGAAGAACAGGTGAAGGAGTTGCTCAGTCCTGGCTTCATCAGGGAAATGCCATATACCCCATGGCTATCCAACGTGGTCCTAGTGAAGAAGTCAAATGGGAAGTGGAGAATGTGCGTAAACTATATAGACTTAAACAAAGTATGCCCCAAAGATTCATACCCACTTCCCAATATGGATAAACTGGTGGAAAACTCCTCAGGTTTCCATTTGCTATCATTCATGGATGCATACTTTGGGTACAACCAAATCCCAAAGTACCCCAGAGACGAAGACAAGACTGCCTTCATCACTTATAAGGCAAGCTACTGCTACAAGATTATACCCTTTGGTCTGAAAAATGTAGGAGCCACTTAACAAAGAATGATGAACAAGGTCTTTGAAGACCAAGTGAGGAAGATGCTGGAGGTTTACATTGATGACATGATAGTGAAGACCCTACAAGGCGGATCGCATATTACGAACCTTGAAAAGTGTTTGCACAACTCTGGAAGTATAACATCAAACTTAATTGTTAGGGCCAAAACAACTTGTTTGCCCATTTGCTAACCGCAAGTGCACGGGTCGCGCAAGTAATAAAATGATGAGTACAGATATTATTCCCACGAGGATAAGTTTATTTCCAATGCTAAGTATTAACCAATAGCTTACCTAATTCTATTCAAGAATATAAAAATAGGGGGAATCAATTAAAGAAACTAAAGACTAAAATGCGGTAAAGATAATGGTTAGAGATTAGGGAAATCCTTCTTCACCATTTACTTCAACCAATAACATACAATTCTCTTCATAAATACGAATACAATGATTAGGTTAGCTTGAGAATCTACATTAGTTAAACGCCTATGTCTAGGTCATCTAACCATGGTTTCAATTGGCCAACTCACTAAGTGTCCTTAAGAGCTAACACAAAATCTACTCTTTAAGGTCTATTCTCAAACACGTGCTATGCATGGGTAAGAGGTATATTTCTATCCCATTAGCGAATCAACTCATCCCACCATTGGAATAGAATCGAACATGCATCAATCATACATACGATCTCAAATCCAAATCCTTATGTCTAGGTTCATTGGACTTTATCAAATCAACTTAAATGATGGCTAAACACTCAAGAGCGTTAAGAATAATATGATTGAACAAAATTAAAGATCCACACAAACTCAGAGAAGAACAAATTATTACTATTCATAAAAAGGATTCAAAGTTATCCCTAAATACTGCTACTACATCATTGAACATGAAAATACAAATCAAAATACATGTTCAAGATATGAGGAAGAGAAAAGAGAAAAAAGAGAAAGAGAAAGCTTATGGATTTCGTCATTGAAGCTCAAATCCTCCTCCAATGGAAAGAGGGCTTCCATCCTTAGCTCCCCAAGCTCCATCTCCACCTCCAATGGAGATCCCACCCGTAGCCTCTAACCCTAAACTACCTAAAACCTAAAACCTAAAACCTAAAACCTAAGAGAGAAAACTGAGAGAGAGAGAAAGAAATAGCATGAATAATAGAATAAATAGACTCAGTTTATCGATGCGTGCCACGACGTGGACAAGCCCACGCCTCGGCATTGAGCTATCTATCTTGTCAGTATGCATTGGCTGAGACCCTCACTCCGCGGCGTGCACATGCTTGTGCCACGACGTGGAGCTCTGGAATGCCTCCTTGACTTCTTTCCTCTAATGCTGGGCCTTAACTTGCATCAATTTGTCTCTTAAGCCCTTCCCGTATTAAAGAAAGTACCAAGTTAAATATAATTGCAAATCTACTTAATCAATCAACAAATATGCACAAATTGCTCAAAAACATAAAGGAATATCTCAAAATAGAATTCCATAAATATAAGTATAAAACCTTCCAAATATGCATAAGAACAAGGACTAAGCATGCCATAAAGCACAAATATGAGGCATAAATAACTATATTTTATGGAGTTATCATACCCCAAAACTTAAGATGTTGCTAGTCCTCGAGCAACACAAAGTCTGACTAAGAAAACTCACTTTGACAATTCATGCTCACATGCATTCAACAATGATAAATTCAATTTTCTTTTAACCACAACTAATGCACAATGATTATAATGGCCCTCAAAGAATGCACATGCCTCACAGTTAAGCTCAACACATACACAATCCTTAACATGCCATCAATCAAGCCTCCAATCATGCACATGACATCTCTCACAAACATGCAAGCTCAACTTATCTTTTTCAAATCATGCTCATCCGGATAATTTTATGAGCCTACACATAGATACAAATCAAGATTCCACAAAATTGTAGCATAACTCTCTCTCTACTAATGTAAATCACACATGATTGAGGATCAAGAGGGACTTTAATAGCTTGTAATGTAAGGCTAAGGTGATGGGGTGAAGAACAAAGGGGAATGGAAAACATACAAACATTGAGAAACTTAACATTATATTTCAAGACTTGAGTCACTACAACAAGGGTATACAAAATTAAATAATTAAAACTATTGAGAACCACTCAATGCTTTTTCTCTTTCATTTTTGCATTTGCTTTCATTTTTTTCTCTTCTTTTTCTTCTTTCTTTTTTCTTTTTCAACAAAAGCAATTTCCTGTACAACAAATGGTTCCTTCAAGTCACTTTTGTATTGAACAACATAAATACCCTAAACAATAGACTCAAGTGAAGAAATAACATATCATGCACTCAACAAACATAAAGGGGAGGAAAAGATTGCAATGCTTTCACATGCATTAGAATGATTACAAGGTAGGAAATATGAGGGTGAAAGAAGAACATAGAAGGCCAAACATTTAGAAAGCTTCAAAAAGGGACCTAGGGATATCATCATATCAGGGTAAGCTTTTTACAGCTCAATCGGTCCAAACAATGCCCTAATCACTTCCTCAATCATGCATAATCTAGGATTTCGCCTCAAGAGAGTTGTAAAACAATTTCAAGGATAGTAGAAATTATTCACATGCACAATTCATAAACATTCTCTAGACAAGCACTCAAATTTTTTCAAAATCAAACAAGCATCTAAGTGAGAAACACATTATGCATAAAAACAAACAAGATTGCTTAAGCATGCTTCAAGATCGCAAATGGTTTCACAAAAGAATTGAGGACAATCACAAGCATTTATATTATTGGCCAACCAAAACTACACTAGCAACTAGCAACAAATCATGCATTCAAGCGATTCATCATTTTTCATTCAAGCATGCATAATATCATGTAGAGAATGTTAAAAATTGAAACTTTTATCAACAGCCCACCTTTAATAGCCAAAATAAGATATAATAATGAAAGCATGATGACTATCACTAGCACATACTTAAAGTATCAAAACATGTGTAATCATTAAGCACTAAGGGTGAAAACATGCAAAGATACTCCCCCAAACCAAAGTGATGTGTTCTTGGTGTTCATGGTCTATAGGGTACTTGAGCAAGTCAAAATAGCAGCCTAACTAGAACTGAGCATTATTAAACAAATAAAAACTAGAAAAATAACATAAACATGCAAAAATAGGGGCCAAGCTGAGGCATGAACATTACCACGCCGCGGCATGGAGCTCTAAGGTGCGCTTCTTAATATGGCAGAGACTGGCACACCGCGGCATGAACTCTTTATGCGCCGCGGCATGAGAAGTCATGCTGTAGAATTCTGCAGTAGATTAGTTTCTGCCAGAACTGGTGCTCCATTTTGGCCCCTAACACCTCAAAAATGTGTCTAAAAGCTTAGAACATAGAATGTACAATAAAAACATAACAAAAACACAAAAATACACTATTAGCACTTATATACAAAACAAGAACATAAACTAAAAACAACATAAAAATTTAAATACGAAAGGATCTAAACATGTCCAAATGGACTTATTGAACATATTAAACAAGGTTTGGACAACAAAAATGAAATAATACACAAAATCAAACTATTGGCATATTTAAAGACTTAAAGCTAAAGAACTAAAACATGTCCAAATGGACTTATTGAGCTAAACTAAAAACAAAACTTGAATTAGAATTAAGTAAACTCCTTGTCAATATTAGCAATACGAAAATAATGCCTTATCCCCGGCAACAGCGCCAAAAACTTGTTAGGGTCAAAACAACTTATTTGCCCATTTGCTAACCGCAAGTGCACGGGTCACGCAAGTAATAAAATGATGAGTACATATATCATTCCCACGAGGATAAGTTTACTTCCAATGCTAAGTATTAACCGATAGCTTACCTAATTCTATTCAAGAACATAAAAATAGGGGAAAGCAATTAAAGAAACTAAAGACTCAAAAGCGGTAAAGATAACGGTTAGAGATTAGGGAAATCCTTCTTCACTCTTTACTTTAACCAACAACATGCAATCCTCTTCATAAATATGAATGCAATGATTAGGTTAGCTTGAGAATCTACATTAGTTAAACGCCTATATC
Source organism: Ormosia semicastrata (assembly GCA_029884595.1). Classification (NCBI taxonomy): domain Eukaryota; kingdom Viridiplantae; phylum Streptophyta; class Magnoliopsida; order Fabales; family Fabaceae; genus Ormosia; species Ormosia semicastrata. The sequence continues at coordinate 33,247,455 of JAQQTO010000048.1, read as the reverse complement.
TAGGTCATCTAACCATGGTTTTAATTGCCTAACTCACTAAGTGTGCTTGAGAGCTAACACAAAATCCACTCTTTAAGCTCTATTCTCAAATACGTGCTATGCATGGCTAAGAGGTATATTTCTGTCTCGTTAGTGAATCAACTCATATTACCATTAGAATAGAATCGAACATGCATCAATCATACATACGATCTCAAACCCAAATCCCTATGTCTAGGTTCATTGGACTTTATTAAATCAACTTAAATGATGGCCAAACACTCAAGAGCATTAAGAACAATATGATTAAACAAAATCAAAGATCCACACAAACTCAAAGAAGAACAAATCATTACTATTCATAAAAAGAATTCAAAGTCATCCCTAAATACAGCTGCTACATCATTGAACACAAAAATACAAATCAAAATACTTGTTCAAGACATGAGGAAGAGAAAAGAGAAAAGATAGAAGGAGAAAGCTTATGGATTTCGTCATTGACGCTCAGATCCTCCTCCAATGGAAAGAGGGCTTTCATCCTTAGCTCCCCAAGCTCCATCTCCAGCTCCAATGGAGATCCTAGCTGCAGCCTCTAACCCTAAATTACCTAAAACCTAAAACCTAAGAGAGAAAACTGAGAGAGAAAGAAAGAAACAGCATGAAAAATAGAATAAATAGACTCAGTTCGTCGATACACGCTGCGGCATGGACAAGCCCACGCCTCAGCATGGAGCTCTCTGTCTTGTCAGTGTGCACTGGCTGAGACCCTCACGCCACGGTGTGCACATGTTTGCACCGCGGCGTGGAGCTCTAGAATGCCTCATTGGCTTCTTTCCTCCAATGCTGGGCCTTGGCTTGCATCAATTTGTCTCTTTTGAGCCCTTCCTGCATTAGAGAAAGCACCAAGTTAAATATAATTACAAATCTACTTAATCAATCAATAAATATGCACAAATTGCTCAAAAACATAAAGGAAGATCTCAAAATAGAATTCTACAAATATAAGCATAAAACCTTCCAAATATGCATAAGAACAAGGACTAAGCTTGTCATAAAGCACAAATATGAGGCATAAATAACTATATTTCATGGAGTTATCATTAACCCAAAGAAGTGCGCCTTTGGAGTCTAAGTAGACAAGTTATTGAGCTTCATGTTGATTCACTGCAAAATTGAGGCTAATCCAGATAAATGTCAAGCGGTGCTCAACATGTGTAGCCTTAAAGTATCAAAGAAGTATAATAGCTGACTAGTCAGATCACGGCCTTCACACGTTTCCTTACTAAAGTTGCTCACAAATCCCTTCCCTTATTCAGACTACTCAAAAAGAAGAAGGATTTTGAGTGGACTCAGGAGTGTGAGGATGCCTTTTTATCTTTAAAGAATCTTCTGTCCTCTCCCCCCATATTGACAAGACCGGAACTTGGTGAGACACTGTACTTGTACTTTTTAGTTCATGAAGATGCTATAAGCTTAGTGCTAATCTAAGAGACGATAGAGGGACAAAAGCCAATCTACTTCGTAAGTAAGGTAATGCAAGCCCCCGAGCTTCATTACCAAAAGATTGAAAAGGTTGCCTTCGCACTTGTCACCATGGCCAGGAGTCTCAGGCAATACTTTCAGTGCCACCCCGTGGTGGTAAGAACGGATCAACTTATTCGTTCAGTGCTGCACAATCCAGACTTAGCAAGGAGAATGATTGCCTAGTCCAATGAGCTTTCTGAGCTCAGAATCACATATGAGCCTCGTTTGCAATAAAGGTCAGGCGCTCTCTGATTTCCTGGCGGAACTCACATTTGACTCCGGTAACCCTAAAGGAATTTCTTGGATCATATTCATTGATAGATGCTTGAACCCCAAGGGAAGTGGTGCTAGGGTAATTTTGGAAAATTCTAAAGGAGTGACAATGAAAAACTCCCTAAAGTTTGAATTCCCAACCTCAAACAACCAGGAGGAGTATGAAGCATGTATCGCCAGACTGGCAATAGCCAAGGACAAGGGAGTAACTTAAATCACACTTTGTAGTGATTCCCAACTTGTGACCTCCCAGATCCTGGGCAACTATCAAGCTAAGGAGCCCTTCCTTTAGAGGTACTTAGCCAAGGTACAAAAGCTCCTCTAAAGCTTCCAAGATGCCAAGATTGAGCATATACTTAGGGAGCAAAACTCCAGGGCAGACCTCTTATCCAAATTGGCCAACACTAAGAGCCCAGGCAATAACTGTTCTGTGATCCATGAGACCTTCTCTCAACCCTCCATCACGGACGCAACCATTTTGCAGGTGGAAGGTGAAAAGTGTACTTGGATCACCCCAATCATGGAGTATCTATAGTATGGAGCCAGACCCTCTGATCCGAAGGAAGCCTCCAAACTAATCAAGATCGTAGTCAGGTACACCATCTATGATGGACAGTTATACCGACGTGTGTTTTCCTCACCTCTCCTTAAATGTCTCATGCTAAAAGAAGTAAAATATGTATTGGCTGAGGTTCACGAAGGGAGTTGTGGACACCACTTGGGAGGCAAAGCCTTAGCTTTAAAGGAACTCAGGGCCGGATACTATTGACCAACAATGGAAGCTGACTTCCTTGCACATGTCTGAATTTGTGACAAATGCCAATGCCACTCGGACCATTATTAGGCTTACCTAGAGGAACTACCCATGATGCCTATACCCTGGCCATTCTACAAATGAGGTATAGATATCTTGGGTCTGTTCCCTAAGCACCTGGACAATTGAAGTACTTGGTTGTGGCTGTGGACTATTTTACAAAATAGATTGAGGCAGAACCCTTAGTCACGATTACCTCTGCCTAAGTCCAAAACTTCATTTGGCGCCACATCATCACAAAGTTCAAGGTTCCAGAGTTCGTTGTGACTAGGGGTGTCTAGTGGGCTAGGTTGACCCACGAACTCGTGGGTTTCGACCCAACCTAACCCATAAAATGCGGGTTAGCTTGGGTTCGCAAGTTGGGTCGGGTTGAAAAATGTTCAACCCACAGTGTGTGGGTTGGGTAACGGGTTGGAACACTTCCAACCCACACAACCCAACCCACCCATGGCCTATTATTTTTATTTTTTTGTAAAATCAATTTCCACTCACCTCTAATCTGTAACACTCACTCCTATTATTAAATTTTTGAAGGTTTTTTATGATGCTTTTCTTACTTTTTCTAAATCATTTCATGTTACTTCAAATACTTTTTTTCATAAATTGTGTCACATCAATAAGTTTATAAAGAAGTGGATTGGATGGAATGATCCAATTTTGAAGGAGATGGCCATTTCCATGAAAATGAAGTTAGATAAATATTGGGATGACATTGATGGTCTTCTAAATTACTTATTGCTTGTGGCTATTGTCCTTGATCCAAGGTATAAAATGGATTATGTTGAGTTTTGCTTAGAAAAGATGTATGGCTTAGAATTGAGTGTGAAAATTATGAAGAGGTTGGACAATGTTATAAGGACATTGTTTGAACATGATCAAGAAATGCATCCTGTTCCTCTTGATGCTAGTGATTCTAGTTGCATGTCATCTAATGTTCCTTCCTCTACACATGATGATGACATTGAAGATGATAATGATAGTTATAAATCTAAGTTTAGATTGAAAGTGAAGGAAAAATAACATGTGGTAAAAAAGAATGAGCTTGAGAGGTACAAGGAGGATGATGTGGAGGATGATGTTGATGGCTTTGATATTCTTACATGGTGGAGAGAAAAGACCAAGAGTATCATGTTCCTTCATTCATTGCTAAGGATATCTTAGCAATTCCTGTTTCTAAAATTTCATCTAAGTCAACATTTAGTACTAGAGGGCAATTTCTTGACCTTTTTGTAGTTCTTTGCAACCTACCACTGTTGAGGCATTGATTTGTGCTCAAAATTGGTTGAGGAATCCTAAGAAAGCTATAGATTTACGAATTCAGATGGATGATATTGAGAAGCTTGAAGCTGGTAGTATGTTATATAGAACTCATTCAATTTGTTTAATGAATTATTAATTGTCTATTACTAATTGTTAATAATTTTTTGGTATGTTAGATATGTCAGTTATTAGAGAAGAAATTGTGGGTCTTAAACTTTAATTCTTTTAGCTGTTTGCGGTTTAATGGTTGACTTTCTAATTCTTATGAAATTATTATTTCATTGTTGAGTTTAAATTTGTATGTAATTTGATAATTGTCTTGTTGATTGTGTAGACCAAGGAGGAAAGGAGGGCATGTCGTCGTGCAAAGTTCTATGACATTTCGATGGATCCTAAATACCCATGGTGACATTTTAGGATGCTTTCTCCTCATTTTTGTGTTGTTCCAATCAAGTTTAAGTGTAGGCATTGTGATGTTACTCTCAAAGTGAATAAAGAAAATAAGTTCATAAGACTCTCGATGCATCTAAGTGACTGTTGTGTTGAAAAATCAATGGATCGTTTAGATGATAAAGAGTATATGGATAAAATAGAGAGTGAAGTCAATGATTATGTTGTCCATAATTCATATGACATGCGTGATGACACTGACTTTGATTAGTTAGACTAATTTGTTGTTTAAGTTATGACTAGTTTTGTTTAATTTATTCAAGACTTAGTAAGACTTGTTAGTTATTAATTTGTTATGCACTTATTGACTTATGATGTTTAGTTTGTTTGATATTGAGACTTATGATGTTAATTTGTTAAATTTTGTATTTTGATTTTTTTTCAAGAAATTTTGTTTAAATGTTGGACCCATGGGTTGGACCCAACCTAACCCACTCTTGAGCAGGTCGGGCTGGGTCGGGTTGAGTGAAGAAAATATCTTAATCGGGTCGGGTCGAGTCGAGTCGAGGGAAAAAATCTCTTACGTAGGTTAGGTCCAAATATGATGTTGAACCCACCCAACCTAACCCACAGACACTCCTAGTTGTGATAGATAATGGGACCTAGTTCAAAGATAATGGTTTCGAAGAGCTACTTGCTGAGTTGAAAAATCAAACATCATTGTAGTTCCGTCGAGAACCCTAGGATAAATGGACAAGTTGAAGCCGCTAACTGAGTTATTTGTTTGGGGAATTAAAAGAAGGTTAGATGAAGTTAAAAGAAACTAAGCTGAGTAACTAGACCATGTCCTCTGGGCCTACCGGACTACACCTCACTTTGCAATAGGCGAAACTCCCTTTAAACTCACTTATGAGTGTGAGGCTATGATCTCAGTGGAGATAAGGGAACCGAGCTGATATAACATCCCGAAAATTATTTGTTTCATCATAAATAATCATTTTATAATATTTATGATTTTTGAAAAAAAATTAAAATTTTTCAGAAATGTTGAATATTTTAATATATTTTTCATTTTACGTGCACACTGAGCAGAGTCAGCGAAACACCCCAGAAATTGTTTATTTTGTGATGAATAGTCATTTTCTAATATTTTTTATTTTTGAGAATTTTTTTGGATTTTTCTGGAAACGTCAAATATTTTAATATATTCTTCATTTTATGTGCGTGCTGAGCTGAGCCGAGAAAACGAAATATTTTCCTTAAGGCTAGTAAATCTTGAACTATGGAAGTGTCGATGGAGGATCTTACTAAACCCAAGACTGGACACAGTTTACGAGATTTACATTTTTTGAGGTTTTATCTGATAAATAAAATCTCTGTACATTCTGTTAATTAAAATTTTGCGATATGTTCTAGTATCTGTTGGATAATTAATACTAGCTTTGTGAACTATAATAATTATCCATTAGATAATAGCTTGTAGTAAAATCCTAATTACCTTATTATTTTAATTACTTTATCTTATCTAAAGGTAATCTACTTTATGTCTAATCAAATCCCTCTTTATTGGAAAAGCTCCCAAGCTTCTCAAAGAAGTTTCATCCTCTCTCTCTCCCTCCTACTCCCACACGGTAGCAGCCCCAATTTTGGAGCCAAAATTGTGCTTCACTTAGTTAATTAATTCATTCTAATTTCAAAAAGAAAACCCTAAAAGTTCATTCACTTTTCTATCAACTTCTCTCTACCTTCATCTTCCTCTCATTTTCTCCTCCTTCTCTCTGCACACCCACATGGCCAGCCTTCTTGTTTGCCCTCTACCATCACAAAATATCTAACTAACTACATTTTCTTAACCTCTTTCATCATCTAAACACACTTCTAGTTGGAGATTTCTTGAAAAGGTTCCATCTTCACCATCTTCTTCTTCAAGCTTAAAGTTTGGAACTTTTGGGTGAGATTCTTGTTTTCTCCTAACATTTCTTCCATTTTCATTTTTAAGGTCTTCCTTATGATCATTTATTTCTTATTTTTCAAGCTTTGGTATTGGTTTGATGTGGTTGAAATTTCTAGGGTTTGTGGTGGTGTGAATCCAAAATTTTAAGGAGCTTCAAGGGAGTTCCATTACCTGTTTTCTTCTCTAGGTAAGAGGAAGATACTCCTCCTCAACCTCTATTGGTATTAAGGAACCTTGTTTTGTGATTGGTTGTGAGAAAGCCTATTTAGGTCTATTCTTTGTTGTATGACTTTTATGACTATGTGTTGTTCTAAATTTGTTTGAGATATTTGGTTGGTTGAATGTGTATATTTATGTATTTAGATGGATTGGAAACTTGAATGGAAGCAAATATGATTTTGCCCTCTTCCATGAGGCTCACGGCCTTGAACCCTAAAAGTGGGGGTTCTTGGTAAAAAATTGTAACAAGATGAAGACATGATTAATCAAGAGGATAACACATAATAAAAAGGATGAAAATTAGAACCCCTAATCATAGAGAGGCCCACAGCCTCTAGGGCTAAATAGGACTAAATTATGTAACTTTATGTAACATTGACATTTAATCAATTAAGAGATTAAGTAGCTAATAATGTGATGGGAAGGAATCAATTGGATGACCTAAATAACATCTTTGAACCTAAGGGACTAATAAGGAAGTATAAGACTTGGTAAAGCCATAGAAATAATTCTCTAGGTAAATATGACTAAGTTTAAAGTAAGGACCTAATAATGAAAAGAATTTCATAAGAAACCTTACATTGAAGTGGAACTTAAACAATTTGGACAATTAGGATTTACTTAGGATTTTATAAAATGGGAAGAACCAAGAATGGAGCTTTATCTAAAAGACGTAGAATGATTTTCAATTAAAGTAAGAACATAAGTGTAAGTGAAAACACTAAATAATTTCATAATGTACCCAAAAGTGTAATGTACAATTGGAGTACTTTAGACAATTTAATGTGGGTCCATGTATGGGACCAAGAATATGATGATGTTTACCTTAGCCAACTTGTGGCATGTTATCGAAAGTAAATTATTGATGAATATACATGTTATATGCATTGAGTCATCATGCATTGTGAAAGTCCGTTGGACTATTGTTAAGGCCATGTTGCCTAGGAGATTGAACACACCTTAGTGCGGGTGTGAGTAGACTAGTGTAGGTCACTCTGTTGACCTTGAGGGCGTCGGGGTGCGGGTACCTCGCTATGGACAGTTGGTAGCTCTTCTGTCCGTGGGGCAGACCGATGCAAATGCACTGACGATCCGGACCGAGATGCTGTCCTATATCGTGATCTAGTGAAGAATGTCTATACAATGCCTTGATGTGCACGTGGATAAACTGATGAGTTATAGCATTTTGGCCGTAGCAGCCGATTTGCAGACATGTCTCTTGATCTTTCTCTTCGACTGTTTGTGTCTAGCTCCATGGAGTAGAATTTTGATGTTGTATGCATGTGCATAGTGAGTCCATATATTATCTAGCATTTAATCCTTATGATAATTGGAACTGTTGCATTACTGATGTATAATTGCCTAGAACTGCTTAATTATTTGTCGTTGCTATTTAATGCTTATTACTATTGCTTTTGAATTACTATGTGGGTGCTTCGCGCCGTTTTGTTTCTTACTGCCATAATTGGTAATGATGGTAGGATGTCTTACCTCTTTCCTGTATTTCTATTTTTTCTGTCTATATTTGTATTCCATCGAAGACGTCGGCGAAGAGGGTGAAGTCCACGAGTTTCTTGGGGCATATATGTATAATTTTACTTTTTGTATATCAGGCGTTGTAAACAAACAAGTTTAATATAATGATATATCATTGTACATGTATATTGATTTGATGTAAGCTTACTTCTATCTTACTCTCTATTACAATTATGTCTTGTCATTATATTTGATTATTTGTAACAACAAAAAATATTACTCGCTAATTTAATCACACGATTACAACCAAGTAAATTTATATTATAAAACGAACCAGGTCTTAACTTATACTTTTATTTTTCGCATCGTAATTTGTAATGTGACATTCCTTCCTAAAAAAAGGGGCATTACAGCTGACATCTCTAATAGTTTTCACCTGATAGCAACCCCTAACTGATTAGAGAAGACTTAGATCTCTTGGAAGAAAGAAGGCACATTGACACCATCAAGCAGAGGACAACGACTCGATACAACTTGAAAGTTGTTCCAAGGAAGTTCCAGTCAGGGGGTTTGGTACTCCGGAGAGCAGACATTGTGTAACATCCCAAAAATTATTTATTTTATTATAAATAATCATTTTATAATATTTATGATTTTTTAGGAATTTTTTAGTTTTTTTTCAAAAATGTCAAATATTTTAATATATTCTTTATTTTACGTGCACAATGAGCAGAGTCAGTCAAACGCTCTAAAAAATTATTTGTTTTGTGATGAATAGTCATTTTTCAATATTTGTGATTTTTAAGAATTTTTGTGGATTTTTCTAAAAACATCGAATATTATAGTATATTCTTCATTTTACGTGCGCACTGAGCGAAGCCGGGATAACGAAATATTTTTCCTGAGACTGGTAAACCTTGAACTGTCAATGTGTCGATGGGAGATCTTACTAAACCCGAGGCTGGGCACAGTTTGCAAGGTTTGGGTTTTTCGAAGTTTTATCTGATAAATAAAATCACTGTATCATAAAATCATCTAATGAATAATAAAATATTATTTTCATCAACTGTAACTTTTATTCACTAGAAAAATAATTCTAATAATGTAATTAATCATCTGTCAGATGTATTTAATTAAGGAGACAAGCTTACTATGTACTTTATTGAGAATTGTGCAAAGCTTCTAAAGGAAGCTTCAAGGATGCTTCAAGGAAGCTTCATGGAAATTTCCTCCAAGCTTCCAAAGGAAGCTAATCACTCCCTCTCTCCTCTCTCCATGGTCACGGCAGCAGCACCCAAATGGGGGGAAATTTGTGTTTTTCACTTAATTAATTATACTACACCAAATTCAAATACCTAAAAGCTACCACCTTTATTTCCTATGCACTTTCTCTCTCTACCTTCATCTTTTTCAAGTTTTGTTCTCCTCATTCTCTCTACCAAGGCTCACGGCCACCACTCCATAATGCCCTCATTCATCACAAAATTTTCATCCAACCCCATTTTCTTAATCCTCTCCCTCTCCTAAACATTTTTCTAGTTGGTGGTTCTTTGAAAATCCATCATTTTTACCATTTTCTTCAAGCTTCAAGCTTAGGGTTCTTTGGGTAAGTTCTTGATTCTTCACTTCCTTTCCTTATTTTCATTTCTATGGTCTTCCTTGTGACCACCCGTGCTTTATTTTTTGAGCAATGGTGCTATTTTAATGAGTTTGAAATTTTAGGGTTCTTGGAGGAACCAAATCCGAAAATCCAAAGGGTTTCAAGGGAGTTCTTTGTTTGTTCTTCACTTAGGTAAGAGGAAGATACTCCTCCTCAACCTCTATTAGCATTTAGAAACCTTGTTTGTGATTGATTGTGAGAAAACCCTATTGAGGGTTATTCTTTGTTTGCATGATTAGTATGTTTGCATGTTGTTTATAATGTGTTTATGCTATTAGATTATTTGTTTGTGTATATTGATATAGTGGATTGGATTAGAATGCATGAAACGGAAGAAATTGATGTCAGATTTTCCCTTGTGTAGCCACAGTTTTGAGGCCAAAAATTTGGGGTTCTTTGTGAACAATTGTAACAATTGGAATTCATAATTAATCAAGTGTATATTATGTAATTAATGAAGAGAAAAATTTGATATGTATCCGTGTATCTGCTTGAGTGAGATGTTTAGGATTTCAATCAAGTATCCAACCCTTTGTACATCGTGAATCCTAATATTTATAGGCAAACTATGAAATAACTAACTCCTAAAAAGAAATTAGACATGTATACAGCAGTTGTATATCACATATTCGACACTAGTACCTTGCCCAGCTTTTGACAAAACCAACTTCTAACCATTTAGCACTTTCGTCAGTTCAACACGAGAGAAACTTCTCCAATGTCATTATCCATCGAATTAGAATTTCTGACTATTTAGTACTTTCGTCGGTTCAACACTTGGAAGATTTCTCCAACGTCAACACCCATCCATCGAATTAGGATTTCTACTGATCTTCTAGTATATTCGACAGCTTTATACATCATTTGACAGAACTGACATTCTAGCATATTCGACGGCTTTATGCATCATTCGATAGAATTGATCTTCATTTGATAGAACTAATCTTCGTTCGACAGAATCTTCATTCGACAGAACTTGACTTTTAGCCATTCTTGTCAAATAATGCTTTCCTATCAACATTGATTCTGTCAAATTGTAACTTACCCATTTCCGTCACCAAATCACATTATGGCTGACATCTTTCATCATTCCATCATATTATTTTTGGTCAAAAGGTAGCCTCACATTTGTACACTAGAGGCATTTTCTCCATCGAATCCAAAATTAAAATTTATCACCTAACACCTAGTGATTAAATTAATGGTAATAGGATGCAAGGATTAGTAAATTGGAAAATTTAATTGTACTTTGAGATTCATAAATTTTAAAGAACCAAGAATGGAATTTTCACAAGACTTAGGAAAATTTTACTTAGGGCAAAAACAAGAGAGTGTGAGACTTTGAGATCTTAGAATAACCTTCTAAGTGTATGTGAATAAATTACCTAAGAGAATTTAATTAATTAAGAGAATTCCTTTAGAGATAAACTTTGTAAGAAAAGATAAACCTAAGCAAGAATTCATAATACACCTTAAAAATGCATTAATTCATTTAATTCTAATATTAGGATATTGTGGGTCTATGTGAGTGACCAATAATTGTGTTGATTCTTGCTTTGACCAATTGTGGCATATTGTGGAATAGTATGTAATAATGATCATACATGATTATGTATAGAGTTTGTATGCATTGTGAATGTCCGTTTGGACTATGTTAAGGCTGAGTTGCCTAGGAGTTGAACACACCTTTGTGCGGGTGCGAGTAAACTAGTGTAGGTCTATTGTTAACCATAGGGGCGTTGGGGTGCGGGTTCCTCACAATAGACAGTTGGTAGCTTTTCTGTCCGTGGGGCAGACCAATGCAAACGCACCAACGATCCTGACTGGGCATTGTCCTATATCGTGATCTAGCGTAGACTGTCTGTACAATGCCATGATGTGCATGTGGATAAACTGTTGAGTTATAGCACTTTGGCCACGGCAGCCGAGCTGCAGACGTATCTCCTGATCTTTCTCTCTAATTGTTTGTGTCTAGCTCCATGGAGTAGGATTTTGACTTTGTATGCATGTGCATAGTGAGTCCATGAATTATTTGACATTTATGATTATTATAATTGGAACTGTTGTATTACTAATATATATAACTACCTAGAATTGCTTGGTTGATTATTACTGCTACTTAATGTTTATTATCATTATTGCTGTCAAAAATGCTATGTGGGCGCTTTGTGCCATTTTGTTTCTTGTTGCTATAATTGGTAATGATGGTAGGGTGTCTTACCTCTTTTCTGTATTTGTTGCTATTCTGTGTGTTTTTGATTGAAGTCTGTATAAGGGGTGAGGTTGAATCTCCTAGATTTCACTTGGGTTGATCTTCTGCGTTCGGTAAGGACAACTTGAAGGGATTCTATTGGTTTCGTCATGATTGAGTTCACCGGAGTTGCCTCACGCATTCGGGATCCAATGGAGTGCCCAACTCCATAGTTGTGGATATGTTGTGGGTAGTTTATATTTTATTTTACATTACCTGTATAAAGTGTATTTTGGGTATATGTAGGTTTTAAGGTGATTATCCAGTCTTAAATGCTGTAATTTGAGTACATCTTATAATTCATATTTTAACTGGTTGTATATGTAACTATTCATTCGTGGCTCCTATTTTCCTCATATGCGAAATGTCTAAAATTTTGTAAAATTTGTTATTTGACAATTGTAGCATGCCGAAATTTAGTGACCGTGACATAATAATAATTGTGCCATGGTTATTAAATCGAGGGGTGTTACATTAGGTGGTATCAGAGCTCAGTTCATCCTGTTGAGCCGGGGTATGGACTGACTATGCTTAGACATGTTAGAAGTTTATTTGTATGTTGTACACTTCCTTGTCTTTTGAATTGAGATGTTGGGAAAGGAAGGTTGAGTGTTGGTAGTTACTGTTGCACAGTTACATGATATTAAGTACTGGCCCACTCAATGTGTAATGTTCTGTGTCTACAAGAAACTATGACTTCACCTAGGCGTATTAAGGTAATAGGAGTTCTTTAGAAAGAAGCTCAACTGGTATGACTGAACTTCCTTAGGATCTGTTTGCATTTATACCCTTGCTGTGTTACCTCTAGAATTGTTTGAGCCATTGGGTTAGAAAAGAGGTAGTTAAATAAGACTTGAGAGGTTTATGGACCGAGGTGTCCAAGAGGTTTTCAAAAATCAATTCTCTTTGGAAAAGAGTTTCTGGCATAAGTTTGGTTCGAGGAACTACATAAGAGTCGAAGACTTACAGGAGATCGCACCGCAGAAGGCAGAGTGAAGAAACTCAAGTTAAAGTCTTTTGGGTTTGTCTCGTTGGGTTGTGTGACTTTTTGTGTTTGGTTTCCGAAAGGAGACAATATTGTTTGGACTGAATGCTTTCGATTTTCCTTATGGTTTGATTTGTTTGTCTTTGAAGGAAGACAATGATTCGAAGTAGACGTAAGCATGTGAACGCGAGGAGTGGCAATAATGGTATGACTACGGCAACTGAAGAAATGCAAAGAATGGTTAATGTAACTACACGTCAAGATCAGAGGGCCGCACAACAGCAGGAATTGGAAGTTGAGGTTCAGAATTTGATGGAAGAAAGTGGACTTTGGGGTGACTCTAGACTACCTAAGTTCCAAAGGAGGAATAAAAGGATGATCAATCAGTTTAAGCAGAAACTGTATTTACGACAAACGAAGGGACAACAGCAACGACAAACGTATAAAGGGGATGCGAGTAGTAGAAAACCCAAACTGGTACCTTTATCGAAATGTAAGAAATGCAGAAAGAACCACTTAACAAGGGACTGTAAGATTGAAGGAGTAACCTGTTTCAAATGCAAAGAGCTAGGACATGTGGCTAAGAACTGCACTTCATAAAGGATAAAGCCTTTCACTGGAGATGTATATACTTCAAGATCTCACGGAGAAGGATGAGTTAAATTCTCAAGTGGAGTGGAAACATCTAAGACTGAAGACCTGAACGAGGGAGCTTGTACTACAACCGATGACCCTATGATTTTACTGTATAATTCTGGGGGTAAGCCGTTTCTTTATGACGTATGACTATATGAGCCTATTAAGGTCGTTTGAATCCTTGTCATCTTTTGACTAAGTTATTTCTACTTCTGCTACTAAGAACCTATTGATGGTAGCCAAGTCGTTTAAATTATCCTAAGACTTGTTAAAGACTGAATCTTTCTGGTGATCTGATTTGTTTACTTTTTTTACAAATTAGATGTAATGTTAACAAAAGGGATTGGTTATCTTCCAGCCATATTCTGTTGAAATGTTCCAATGAAATTCTAAGAGTTCGTTTCTAGAATTGAGTTGTCTATGTATTTACTTTCTTTCGACCTGAATATTACTATCCTCGTTTGTAAGCCTGCTCTCATCACAACAAGTTTACTTAAAACTATCCTATTGTTGTTAGAAATTGGAACCTTTTTACCAATTCAATTATCTACTTCACGAATAGGCTTGATCTCAGGAAGGAGATTAATCATTTTCTAAATGGGTCTCGTCATTCGGTTTCAACGAAAACTTAGTGTTTCTTGAGATAGAAATTTCCTAGATGTGAATCAATGAAACTCACTCCTAAGTTTTATTGTATCATATCGTATTCTTCGCTGGACGGGTCCAGTGGTAAATCAAATGACTCCCCTACTTTTCTTTCTAACCTTTATAACGTTTCTAGTATACTTCAATTGAGAAGATGTATTCCCGAATCTGAACCATAGCAATGTGCCAAGTGTAGCACAATTAGGTGAGAACTTACCCTATAAGACATCTTGTTTGAATTAAGGAAAGATGATTGGACGAATCAATTGAAAAACGCCACCGTTTTCTCCAAGATCAACTTGTATTCTGGACTATCATAGAGTTCGCTCAAAGATTTGTCATTGTCCTTGTTGGCGATATTCTGATCTATTCTTGACGTTTGGAGGAACGTACCGAATCTCTTGGAGTGATTCTTAAAATCCTGAAGAAGAAGAAGAAGAAGTTATGCATAAAGATGTCTAAGTACAAATTCTAGTTTGAGGCAGTTCAACCTTTGGGTTACGCAATCTCAAGGGAAGGAATTACTGTAAACCCATCAGAACTCGCAGCATTTCTTTAATAGGAAAGACCGATGACTGTAACAAAGATTCATAACTTTATAGGATTCACTGATTAATATGGGAGACTCGTCACAGAATTCTCCAAAGTGGCAAGATTTCGCATCAAACTCATGCATGAGAGTCAAGTTTGTAGGATTGGAGCATATAAGGAAAGATTTTCAAGGATTGAAGAGACACTCGACTACCTTGCCGACAATGATTCTGCCCAATCCCAATGAACCTTTTTGGGATGCCTAGTGATGCTTTGCATTGGAAGTTTAGAACGTGTGCTTGATCAGAATAGAATGAATGGTAACGTACACTTAGAGACAATCGAGAATATATGAGAAGGATTACCTTACACTAACTCAGAGTTAGCTTTGTAGTTGCATTGAAGATCTAGAAGCATTTTCTACAAGGAGAAATTCTCAATGCCTATGGTAATCTTAAGAGCCAAAGGTATTTTGGTCTATTGGAATAAGTTTAATATGAGGTAGAGACGATGATTAGAAGTTCCAAAAGATTTTGATTTTTTCGTTTTAGTATAATCCCAGAAGAGGCGAATGTTGTAGCGGATGCCTTAAGAAGAAAATAAGCTTAGTTGTCTACTACAGTAAGCAAGGAGAATAAGTTCAATAGAGCCACTCAGCGATGTACAATTGTTTGGAGAGTTGGCTGTTGGATGGCTGAAGACTCAAAGGGTGTAGAATCTTTTATTGATCGGCCTATGACGTCAACACGTTTTTTCCCGTTAATATAAGATACTCAGTGGAAGGAAGCAACCTTATTGCCAGTGATTTGGATTGATGCAGTTGAAGATACAACATGAGAGTTAGAAACAAAATGAAAGAAACACAGTCACGTTTGTTCTAAGATATGATGAATTTTGAGGACAAAATTCTTTTTTAGAAGGGAGAGTTGTAACATCCCGAAAATTATTTATTTCATTATAAATAATCATTTTATAATATTTATGATTTTTTAGGAATTTTTCTAGTTTTTTTTTTAAAATGTTGAATATTTTAATATATTCTTCATTTTACGTGCACACTGAGCAAAGTCAGTCAAACGCTCCGAAAAATTGTTTGTTTTGTGATGAATAGTCATTTTTCTATTTTTAAGAATTTTTGTGGATTTTTCTGAAAATGTCGAATATTATAATATATTCCTCGTTTTGCGTATGCACTGAGCGGAGCCAGGATAACGAAATGTTTTCCCTGAGGCTGGTAAACCTTGAACTGTCAATGTGTCGACGGGGGATCTTACTAAACCCGAGGTCGGGCACAATTTGTGAGGTTTGTGTTTTTTAAAGTTTTATCTGATAAATAAAATCATTGTATCATAAAATCATCTGATGAATAATAAAATATTATTTTCATCAACTGTAACTTTTATTCACTGAGAAAATAATTCTAACAGTTTAATTAATCATCTATCAGATGTATTTAAATAAGGAGACAAGCTTACTATGTACTTTATTGAGAATTGTGCAAAGCTTCTCAAGGAAGCTTCTTGGAAATTTCCTCCAAGCTTTCAAAGGAAGCTAATCACTCCCTCTCTCCTCTCTCCATGGTCATGGCAGCAGCACCCAAATAGGGGGAAATTTGTGCTTTTCACTTAATTAATTATACTACACCAAATTCAAACACCCAAAAGCTACCACCTTTATTTCCTATGCACTTTCTCTCTCTACCTTCATCTTTTTCAAGTTTTTTCTCCTCCTTCTCTCTACCAAGGCTCACGGCCACCACTCCATAATGCCCTCATTCATCACAAAATTTTCATCCAACCTCATTTTCTTAATCCTCTCCCTCTCCTAAACACTTTTCTAGTTGGTGGTTCTTTGAAAATCCATCATTTTCACCATTTTCTTCAAGCTTCAAGCTTAGGGTTCTTTGGGTAAGTTCTTGATTCTTCACTTCCCTTTCCTTATTTTCATTTCTATAGTCTTCCTTGTGACCACCCGTGCTTTATTTTTCGAGCAATGGTGTTATTTTAATGAGTTTGAAATTTTAGGGTTCTTGGAGGAACCAAATCCAAAAATCCAAAGGGCTTCAAGGGAGTTCTTTGTTTGTTCTTCACTTAGGTAAGAGGAAGACACTCCTCCTCAACCTCTATTAGCATTTAGAAACCTTATTTGTGATTGATTGTGAGAAAATCCTATTGAGGGTTATTCTTTGTTTGCATGATTAGTATGTTTGCATGTTGTTTATAATGTGTTTATGCTATTAAATTGTTTGTTTGTGTATATTGATATATTGGATTGGATTGGAATGCATGAAATGGAAAAAATTGATGTCGGATTTTCCCTTGGGTGGCCACGGTTTTGAGGTCCAAAATTTAGGGTTCTTTGTGAATAATTGTAACTATTGGAATTCATAATTAATCAAGTGCACATTATGTAATTAATGAAGAGAAAAATTTGATATGTATCCGTGTATTTGCTTGAGTGAGATGTTTAGGATTTCAATCAAGTATCTAACCCTTTGTACATCGCGAATCCCAATATTTATAGGTAAACTATGAAAATAACCGACTCCTAAAAAAAATTAGACACGTATACGGCAGTTGTATGTCACATATTCGACACTAGTACCTTGCCCAGCTTTTGACAAAACCAACTTCTAACCATTTAGCACTTTCGTCGGTTCAACACGAGAGAAACTTCTCCAATGTCAATATCCATCAAATTAGAATTTCTGGCCATTTAGTACTTTCATCGATTCAACACTTAGAAGATTTCTCCAACGTCAACACCCATTCGTCGAATTAGGATTTCTGCTGATCTTCTAGTATATTCGACAACTTTATACATCATTCGACAGAACTGACCTTCTAGCATATTTGACAGCTTTATGCATCATTCGACAGAACTGATCTTCATTCGACAAAATCTTCATTCGACAGAACTTGACTTTTAGCCATTCTTGTCAAATAATGTTTTCTTATCAACATTGATTCTGTCAAATTATAACTTACCCATTTCCACCAAATCACATTATGGCTGACATCTTTCATCATTCTGTCATATTATTTTTGGTTGCAAGGTAGCCTCACATTTGTACACTAGAGGCATTTTCTCCGTTGAATCCAAAATTAAAATTTATCACCTAACACCTAGTGATTAAATTAATGGTAATAGGATGCAAGGATTAGTAAATTAGAAATTTTAATTGTACTTTGAGATTCATTAATTTTAAAGAACCAAGAATGGAATTTTCATAAGACTTAGGAAAATTTTAATTAGGGCAAGAACAAGAGAGTGTGAGACTTTGAGATCTTAGAATAACCTTCTAAGTGTATGTGAATAAATTACCTAAGAGAATTTAATTAATTAAGAGAATTCCTTTAGAGGCAAACTTTGTAAGAAAAGCTAAACTTAAGCAAGAATTGATAATACACCTTAAAAATGCATTAATTCATTTAATTCTATTAATATGATATTGTGGGTCTATGTGAGTGACCAATGATTGTGTTGATTCTTGCTTTGGCCAATTGTGGCATATTGTGGAATAGTATGTAATAATGATCATACATGATTATGCATAGAGTCTGTATGCATTGTGAATGTCCATTTGGACTGTGTTAAGGCCGAGTTGCCTTGGAGTTGAACACACATTTGTGCGCGTGCGAGTAGACTAGTGTTGGTCTATTGTTGACCATGGGGGCGTTGGGGTGCGGGTACCTCGCAATGGACAGTTGGTAGCTCTTCTGTCCGTGGGGCAGACCGATGCAAACGCACCAACGATCCTGACTGGACACTGTCCTATATCGTGATCTAGCGTAGACTGTCTGTATAATGCCATGATGTTCACGTGAATAAACTGTTGAGTTATAGCACTTTGGCTGCGGCAACCGAGCTGCAGACGTGTCTCCTGATCTTTCTTCTCGACTGTTTATGTCTAGCTCCGTGGAGTAGGATTTTGACTTTGTATGTATATGCATAGTGGGTCCATGAATTATCTGGCATTTATGATTATTATAATTGGAACTGTTGTATTACTGATATATATAACTGTTTTGAACTGCTTGGTTGATTATTACTGCTACATAATGTTTATTATCATTATTGCTGTCAAAAATGCTATGCGGGCGCTTTGCACCGTTTTGTTTCTTGTTGCTATAATTGGTAATGATGGTAGAGTGTCTTACCTCTTTTCTGTATTTGTTGCTATTCTGTGTGTTTTCGGTTGAAGTCTGTATAAGGGACGAGGTTGAATCTCCTAGATTTCACTTGGGTTGATCTTCTGCTTTCGGTAAAGACAACTTGAAGGGATTCTATTGGTTTCGTCATGATTGAGTTCACCGGAGTTGCCTCACGCATTCGGGATCCGATGGAGTGCCCAACTCCATGGTTGTGGATATGTTGTGGGTAGTTTATATTTTATTTTACATTACCTGTATAAAGTGTATTTTGGGTATATGTAGGTTTTAAGGTGATTATCCAGTGTTAAATGCTATAATTTGAGTACATCTTATAATTCATATTTTAACTGGTTGTATATGTAACTATTCATTCGTGGCTCCTATTTTCCTCATATGCGAAATGTCTAAAATTTTGTAAAATTTGTTATTTGACAATTGTAGCACGCCGAAATTTAGTGACCGTGACATAATGACAATTGTGCCGTGGTTATTAAATTGAGGGGTATTACACATTGGGAGGTAAGAATGCCTCCCAAAGGAAGTTAGCCCCTAACAGGAAAGGCCCCTACCATATTGTAATTTGTTAGCGTATACCCTAGAGGCCAATACATTTTTTGTATTTACATACATTCTATTATGCTATTTTATATATGAGACATTTTATTTATTGTGTTCTTTTTGATAAACATAATAAAGTCCTTAAAATAGTAAGTTTGATGCCATAGGACATCAAGTGGATGACTTGATCATGAGATCCTTTTGGTTACAACACTATTCTTAAATGTCCCTAGTCAAGTATTATTGTTAATTAGGACAACAATAATACATTGAGACTAGTATGTGCATAGACTGATGACCAAATCTCACGAGTCATGGATATGAGATATCAAGTCTTCACATGGGTACATATTAGAGTAATGATGTACTGGACTGACCCACCATGAGATTGCTACATGGATCGTTATATGAGTGTCATAAGCGATTCTCATAGTGACAATGGTGTTTGTGGTCCTTTGACCTGAAATCACTATGATTCCTACATGAGGAGTTGTGTGTTTTAATGCCATCAAACGTCATCTGTAACAAGGTGATTATAAAGTTGGTTATTGGACATACCGCGAATCATGCAGAGGGATATGAGTGACCTAGATGGGATTTGTCACTCCTACATAACAGGAGTGTTATCTTCGGGCCCCCTGATTGAGTGAGACTGCGAAATGCATGACCATGCTCAAATAAGTCAATATGAGATATTGATCTCATTTGATTGTTACAAAGTCTACTCAAATATCAGGAAACGAATGATTGGACTATAAAAGGGTGACGTATTCCATGCCTTGTGTTCAATCTAGATATCTTGACAAAGGGACTAAACGACATGGAAACATTGGTCACGGAAAGGTTATGTTGAATCACTGACATTCTTATTACTTGGGTAGCAGTGATATGTTGCTAGATACCGCTCACTGCTTGTAATATTAAAATGAAATTTTAATATTACTGCCAACGTAATAGGAACCTGCAGGGTCACACACATAGAGCAGACTAAAATTAGAGTAATGGATCTAAGTTTGACTCAGATTCAAATATAGGTCAGACTCATAACAGATGAGTCTAGGGTTGCACAGCTTACCTTGCTGCTGCTCACACTCACTTAAGGCAGTCACTATTATAAATAGTACTGCTAAGAGGCCGCTAAGAAATACAATTCAGAACCCTAGCCGCACCTACAGGAAAAGTGAGTGAGAGAGCACAAGTTTCTTCTCTTCTCTTCGCAGCTAGCACTGTACAGAGTGAGAGAGCACAAGTTTCAAAAACCATGAAGATGTTCATATGTTCTGTGAAAACCATTTTGTATTAAGATGTATGTTTTTGCGAAGCTTTCTGGTTTGTATGTGATACGTACAGCGTTATGGAATCCTTATTCACAATGTACGGCGCAAGGGTTTGGGAAACCTTGTTCTTGGTTTGCGGCAGCAGGGGTTATGGAATCCTTGTTTCTGCACAAGAGGCGCAGTGCAAGGGGTTTTGGAAACCCTATTCTTGTTTTGCGACAGCAGCATCAAGTGTTGATATTCTGCGGCGTAAGGGTTCCCCGCGGCACATTAAGTGTTCATGTTGTTCGGGCTTAGGGTTCAGCGGGACCCCCGTGCTACCTCTGCGTAGTGTGTTTTCTCGAAAGCGTGATATTTTATATCCAATTTATGACTCGTGAAAATAATAATATATTATTATTATGAGTTTATATGTTCTTTGTGATGCATGGTGCATGGTTATGGCCTTAATCCTCTTTTTATGCCATTTTGGTTTTATAAATACGACCTGCGTGTCGTGCCTTTCTCTTTACATTTTGATTGTACATTCTCTTCTCACCTAACTCCCCTCGAATGTAAAAGAGGTTTCTATATAATGTAATTGTGTTGTGGAGGCAAGAAGACAGCATCAAGTGAGGACGTTGATGGAAGACGCTTGGTGAAGCTGGCTTAATTAAAGTTCCTCTCTTAGGGGGCCATAACCATGTCACTTTTATTATATGCTTTTTATGTATGAGATGCATGGATAATGTTTATGGTATGATAAACAGTTTAATAAATGGTGAGATCTAATAATAATAATAATAATAATAATAATTCCCTCAAAGCAAATATTAAGTCATTATGTGATGCCTTCCAATGTGTGGCACTCGTCAAGATTAGTATCGATCAAGTGCAGTCCGCAAAGCAGGATGCCTTTATCTATATTAGTAAGACGCGATGGGATAAAGGTAATATCCAATTGCCAACCATTGGGTCTGACTTAACTAGGCCATTTCAATAGGATTGAAGGCTTAAAGGCATGAAGTTGGGCTTTGGTCCATTAGATGGACTTGAATAAGTGTTATTCACCCAACTATCCAAGAGTTACATATGATGTAATTGGAAAGTGTTTCCTACCTAAATAACTGAATTTTGGGTGATCAGCCATAGCTGACTCAAAACTAGGTGAAATATGGATCTTAGCTCACTAGGAAATTTTACGATGGGATTTTTTGAGTCAATGCTGAGGGTCATTGACTTGAATAAAATAGTGGGAGGCATATTTAATTAAAAGACCTCATTAAATATGTTTATGGCATGATACTTATATTTTGCATATTTCTGTTAATAGATTACCATAGCAACAAACACATCGGGTACTTTATCATTGCGATATGTCCTTGAGAAGGACAAGTTGTCTGGAACGAATTTTCTAGACTGGTACAAGAATTTGAGGATTGTCCTCAAGCAAGAGAAAAAGCTGTAGGTTTTGGAACAGCCTATTCCTGAGCCACCTGCTGATAATGCCCCTAGAACTGAAAGTGATGCTTATAAGAAGCATCAAGATGATGCCTGTTGGGGTCAAAACGTGTTGCCCATTTGCTAACCGCAAGTGCACGGGTCGCACAAGTAATACAGTTATAGAGTAAGAGATCGATCCCACGAGGAAAACGTATTTCAAAGTAAAGCTGAGTATTAACCAATAGTCTAGTTAATGCTATCCAAAAGCATTAAATTTATAAATGAATGGTTAAAGAAATATAAAGACTGAAAAGTAATAACTCTAAGATAAATAGATAAATAGAGAAATAAGAATTACTTTTCATTTCCTATTTCAACTAATGAATTGTAATCCTTACAAGCAAAATCAAAGATTGGTTTAGTTAGCTTGAGAATCTAATTTAGTTAAAAGCCTATGTCTAGGTCAATTAACCCTGGTTTCATTTACCCAGCTCACTAAGTTTCCTTGAGAACCAGTGCAAACTCCACTCATTAATGATCTATTCTCAATTACTCACTATACATGGCCAATAGGTATATTTCTATCCTATTAACGAATCAGCTCATCCAAGCCAATTGAACTTGCCGAACATGTATCAACCACATCATATCCATATTAACAAATCCCTATGTCTAGTTCATTTGTCAATATTAACATCATGCAATTAGTGATCAGCCAACCACAAGCATTAAACACAGATTGTGATTGAACTCAACTAAACTTCAATATATACTCAAAAGATTACAAATTTCTCAGTATCTATAAGAAACTACAAAGTAAAACTTATATACAGCCTAGCTAGCCATGAATCATGAGAGTACAAACATATAAATCATGATCATGCAGCAATATAGAGAGAAAAGAAGAAAGGAAAGGAAGGAAGCTCAATAGATTGTATCCTTTAAGCTTGATTCACCCTCCATAGGAAGGATGGCCTCCAACCTTAGCCTTTTCTCGCTTCCTCTAGGTCTAAAAAACCAAAAACAGTGCTTGCTCTCCAAAAATGATGAAAACTCTCGTAGAAATTCAGTGCAACTCTATTTATAAGCTGAATAAAACAGGGTCACGCCGCGGCGTCCAACATTTCCCGCCGCGACGCGCGTAATTAGGTCACAGGCGCCAGAGGCGCATACTCTTCAACGTTGCGGCGCTCCAGCCTCGGATTTTATCTACTGATGCAGGGGAACGCCGCGGCGCAACCTTATCCACGTCGCGGCGTTGAGTGCTGATCTGCAATTTTGAGCTTCTCTTAGGCTTCCTGGTCTAAAGCTGCTTCAACTTCTTCATTTCCATGCTTCTTTTAAGACCTGCCTATATGAGAGAATTTATCAATTCTTTAAATCATGCAAATGTACTCAATTTAATCAAAATCTTGAAAGTATTTACTCAGGATCAAAATGGAAGTCATCAGAATGAAATCATATAGAAATGATGCTAAAACCTTCCATCAATGCTTACAAACAAGGACTAAACTTGCCATGATGCACAGATATAGGGCAATAATAACTTAACTCTACGAGTTATCACACCCCAAACCTAGATTTTTGCTAGTCCTCAAGCAAAACAAAGTACATTCACAAAGATCAACCGGCAACCTATTTTCAGCCATTTTTAAACATTCCATTTTCACTTAACTCAAGCTAGTATATGATGAATGCATAAACCTCAAAGAATACAGATACCTTAGAATAAGTGTCAAGCATACACAATCCTCATCATGCTAGCATTCATAGCTTCCTTTCATACAAGATACTCTTCCCAAACCATGCAAGAAAAACCTCTTTCATTCAATTCCAATTCACCCAAATGAGGTTATAAACATACAAATGAACATAATTCACAAAATCCACAAGATTGTAATACAACTCTCTCTCCACTAATGTAAATCATGCAAGATTGAGGATCAAAAGGGTCTTTATTAGCTTATAATGTTAGGCCAAGGGTAATGGGTAACAAAATAAATGGATAGAATTAACACAAACATTGAGAAACATAAATATAATATTCCAATTCATGAGTCAACAATGATATAGCAGGGTATTCAACAATGTAATCAGAAAACTTGCCAGAACCACTTGGATGCTTTACAAACTTTACTTCACTTTTGCTTTGCTTTTTTTTTTCTTTGCTCTATTTTTGCAAAGCAATGCTTTTTCTTTTCTTTGGTTTGCATCTGGTTCCTTCAGGCTCATTTTGAATTGAATATTTATACCCCTAATCATAAGAATCACTTCAAGAAATAATATATATAATGCACTCAACAAACAAAGAAGGTAGGAAGAAAATGACATGCTTTCACATGCATTAGAACGGTTAACAGGTTAACGATCACAATGGTTATGAAAAACAAATAAGGCCAAACAGTATAAGGCTTCAAAATAGGACCTAAGGATATCATCATATCAGGTAAGCTTTTTAAGGCTCAATCGATCCAAACAATGCCCTAATCATTTCCTCAATCAGACACAACCTAGGATTTCGCCTCAAGAGAGTTGCCAAACAATTTCAAGGATAATCAAATTTTTCATATGTATCATTCATAAACTTTCTTCAAGCAAACATTCATATCCTATCCAAAATTCAAAAAACATGCAATTGGGAAATTCACCAAGTATAAAAAGAAACTAGAATGCTTAAGCATGCACCAAAGATTACATATGAATTCACAGAACAATGAAGGTCAAATGCATCCAAATCTATCATTGGAACAACCATACACACTAGCCTTTAAACATTACAACACACCAAGTGAAAGGAACGACGATTGTATCTTGAATGAAATTTTCATCAAAACTTTCAAGATAATTGCTCCTAAAGTTAATATTTAAGCTAAAATACTATAACACATATATAAACTTCCATAAGAAATATAACACTAACAAACATACATAATAACAAAACATAGACATATAAACATAATACTGAAAACATAATATACTGCATAATTAATCAAAACATAATGTTAAAGACACCCCCCCAAACCTGAGGGAAACAGTGTCCGCACTGTACAAAAGATAAATACAGATAGCAAAAAGTAAATACAACGAAAGAAATAATGCCCTGGATGCACAACTAGAAAGACTGGTCATCATTCTCAGGACCCTCGGTAGCAGAACCATCACCATCCTCATCATCATCATCAGCAGAATCAGGTACATCAGCATCAGGCGCACGAGATGGACCAGCCTGAGTGGGCGCATCGACCAAAATGGGTGGAAATGAAGGAACTGGATAATCATGCAACGGAAGCCCTAGACGCTCCACCATCCACCTCTGTGTCTGCATCTGATATACCAGCATAGCTTCCATCCTAGCACGCCAATAAGAATCGTCAGTAGGTGCAGCCTGGGATGGAGCAACAGTCTCAGGAGTATGAGCTGGTCTAAATGCTGGTCTAGGCTCTCCACGAGCCTTTGCCTCAAGCCGGTGCTTTGCGCCAGAGCTGCCCGACTCGGCTCGCTCAATAAATGTATCGTTCAGCGGCTGCCGAACGTCAGTAAGTTCTTCATGAGGCCCCCAACGGACCTGATGTCGGCTGCACAGGGTATGTATGAGAAATGGAAAGAAGAGACTCTGATACTCCCTAGCAGACCGCTGGATTTGATGGAAGATGAGCATAGAAACATCAATCGATCGGCCCTCCATAATAGCATAAATCAAAATGGCTCGATCGCGCGTAACCTCTGAAAGGTTAGCCGATGGCAGGATGCGGGTGCTGATGAAATGGTACCACGCCCGAGCCTCTGGGGTCAAATGAGTACGTGCAAAATATCTAGGCCTGTTCGTCTGAATACTCATAGTCCACATGACAGGTTGAGATTCAGCCAAACAAATCCGTGCCGTGACCACATTAACATCCAGACCCTCCTCCGGCTCCCATCTACAAAACTCAGTATATTCGCAAATCTCCGGAGGTGAAGGAAGGCCCAACGCAGCTCGAATAGCAGCTGGAGAAAATGAAACCACACGACCACGAACCCGAACCGTGGTACTCCCCTCAGCTAGGAAAGCAGCATTCACGTAGAACTCGCGAACAACTGAAAGCGCTGCAGAGGACTCTGGATGTTGAGCAAAGGTGCTCCAGTTTAGGTGGTTCAATCTCTGCTCCAACTCTGAATGCAGAGCACGTGTAAAGGCAAAGCCTCGCTCCAATATAAGAGGACGGGTGATAAGAAGAGTGTATCGCTCAGGCCTCAGCCCGATATAAAGCGCCTCCTGTCAAAGTCAGCAGGAGGGGGAGAAGGCTCCCTAGGTGGACGACTGGATGAACCTCGAAGCATTACACGGCCTCTTTTTGGAGCCATAACCTGAAACAAAAATGGAAGAAATCAGAATAAGGAAGAATAGATAACATAAAGCATATGGAAAACAATGAACTATTCTGCCAATTTTTAGGACTCAATGCCGCGACATGCACAAAGGGCGCCGCGGCGTGCAAAACACAACACAGCGCCGCGACATTCAACATAACATCGCGACATTCAATCTGTTCTTATCAACGCTGCGACATTCAATATCACGCCGCGACGCGCAGCTCTGAAAATTCCAGATATGCACCCCTCAGGGCGTCCAATCCAACCCAATATGCATACAGGCATTATGAAACACTTAAAGTTAACAAAACCTAAACCTAATTAACAAATACTAACTATCTATTTAAGTGAAAATGAACATTATAGGGAGAAACCCAAAACAACCGAGAAAATAAGAAAAAAATAAAATAACAAATGACAAAAACTAAAAATAATGTAAAACATACCTTATAGGAGAGGAAAGCGTGGTGAATAGAGAGAAAAAGGCAAAGTAACGCAGGTAACGTGAAAGAGAACGAACAGAGAAAATGAAAATGAGAGAGAAAAGGGTAAGCAAATGAAGATACCCAAGCGCCTCTGCAATAAACACCACCGCCCACACGTGCCGCGGCGTTACACCCTACCGCGCCGCGGCGTGCATTAATTCCCTCCTAATTTAATTATTTAAATTATTACTATTTACTAATTACCTTTTTCTTTTTTTTTTTTTGATTGCTGCGCACATTGCGCCGCGACGTTAGGATCTGCAAAGTCGCGGCGCTTAGCTCCTTGTTTTGAAGCCCAACATACATCACGTCGCGGCGCTGTCAATTCCACGCCGCGGCGTTATCAGTCATACTGCATAATTATGCAGCAAATTCACTTCAGCTGTGATTTTGACTTAAATGTGGCCTCCAGCAGCACAAAAACTTGCCTACAAGGTTAATTTATACAATATGATACAAAAATGTACAAAATCTTAAAAAGCGAAATATTTACATAAATAAGGCTTGAAAGCAAAAATTTGGGTTCCCTCCCAAAAAGGGCCTAATTTATAGTCCCGGCAGGACTTGTCTACTATTCCAAATGCATTTCTATCAAAAAGGAGGAGCTTCCTCTTGATTTAAAAAATAAGTTTGATGCAATTTGGAGGGTAAGACTTGCAACTCCAAGTTTGGAGTGCGCTCAACAGGTGCATTTAATAAAGGTACCACCATAGTAGCCTGTATCTGATTCATTTCACTATCACAAATGACTGGACCTTGGGCAGGAACACAGTTTCACTGACACCTCCTTCCTTGGATGTCTTCGTCCCATTAAAAGTGTTCACCAATGCACAATCTGCTAGATCGTGAGGGCTTTGTTGTGCATCATATATATTGAACTTCACCTCTTGATCCTGAACCCTCATAATGAGTTCACCCTTCTCTAAATTGATCTGAGCTCTTCCTGTTGCGAGAAATGGCCTGCCAAAAATCAAAGGGACTTTGCTATCCTCCTTCATATCAAGAATAACGAAATCCGCAGGGAAGATAAACTGATCCACTTTAACCAACACGTCCTCAATAACCCCCTTCGGATGAGCAAGGGTTCGGTCCGCCAACTGGAGTGTAACTGAAGTAGGCGAAACTGCTCCCAAACCTAATCTTTGATAGATAGAATAGGGCATGAGATTGATACTGGCTCCTAAATCACACAGGGCATGGCCAGTGAACTTATCACCAATTGTACATGGTATGGTGAAACTTCCGGGATCTTGGAGTTTAGGAGGGATGCTGTTAAGAAGAATGGCACTGCATTCCGCTGTCAGGACAACCATTTCAAAGTCACCAAGCTTTCTCTTCTTTGATAGAATTTCCTTCATGAACTTAACATAGCTTGGCATTTGTTCTAAAGCTTCTGCGAATGGAATGTTGATTTGCATCTTTTTGAACACTTCAAGAAATTTTTGAAATTGGTGCTCAAGCTTTTTACTCACTTGCCTATTAGGGAAAGGCAAAGGATGAACATATGGCTTGAACTCCTTCTTCTTCTCCTCTCCATTCCCATTAGCAATATCTTGACTTTGCCTGACTTCTGGTCTCTCAACTTCCTTTTCTCTGACAACTGCATGTTCCTCTTCAAGCAGCCTGGTTCGCGGATTCCCTTGAATGGTTCTCCCACTCCTCAGTGAAATGGCATGGCAGTGCTCATTCGAGACACCCTTTGGATTATTCTCTGTATCACTAGGAAGGGTGCCTTGAGACCTATTATTGATAGCACTAGCCAACTGCCCTACTTGAGTTTCTAAGGCTCGCATGGAAGCAGTCTGGCTCTGCAACATCACTTCATGTTTTGCCAACGAGAGTCGGTCTTTGTCATGTAAGAATCCGTCTTGACCATATCTTGTGAAAACATATCTTCCAAAGAGGGTTTTCGATCTTGGCCCCGTTGTCTTGATTGGGAAGGATAACCTGGATGAATTATAAGGTCTGTCATTAATTTGAGCAGATGAGGAAGCCCTGGATTGTCCCTCCAGAAAAATTGGGATGATTTCTCCATCCTGGGTTGTACTGGTTAGAGTATGGATTATTTTGTTGAGGGCGGTAGTTACCAACATATTGAGCAGTTTCAGTACTGAAAGGGCAACTATCACTGGAATGATTCTCTCCACACTTGTTACACAGCACAAATGGGCTTTGTGGATGGTTAATCCCCAAACGATCCACTTTACTTACAATTGTTGCCACCTGAGCTGATAATGCTGCCATTGGTTCAAGTTCATGTACACCAGCCACTCGCCTTGACGTATTTCGTTCCAAAGGCCATTGATAGCTATTAGCCGCCAATTCATCAAGCAATTAGAATGCATCATCAAATGACTTGCTCAATAAAGAGCCTCCAGCAGCCGCATCAACTATCGGTCGATGGTGGGGTAGCAATCCTTTATGAAATGAATAAACCTGGTGCCATGGTGGAATATCATGATGAGGACACCTTCGAAGCAAATCCTTGTATCTCTCCCATGCTTCATACAAGGACTCAATATCAGCTTGAGTGAATGATGTGATATCATTCACCATCTCAGCAGTCTTGGCCGGTGGGAAATACTTATTTAGGAATTTACCACACAAGTCATTCCAAGTGCTGATGGATCCCGCAGGTAGAGACTGCAACCAACTCTTGGCTCTATCTCGGAGAGAGAAAGGAAAAAGTCGTAAGCGAATAGCATCATCAGAGACACCATTATGCTTGAACGTATCACAGACCTCCAGAAAATTGAAAAGATGAGCATTAGGATCCTCCTTGGGCAAACCGCCAAATTGCACAGATGTCTGTATCATTTGAATGATGGCCGGTTTGATTTCAAAATTATTAGCACGGATGGCAGGCCGCCTAATACTGGAATGCAAGTTCTCCATATGAGGGGTTGCAAACTCCCTTAATGGTCTTGTATGACTATCATCCTCCAACTCGAAGTGCAGCATTATCGTCTGCCATGTTAGTACCTATAACAGAATAGATAAACTGAAAACTTAGAATAATATGTACAAATCAAAATTTGAATTAGCATTAATTAGACTCATTGCTAATATCAACTAAACAGAAATAACTGAAATTCCTCGGCAACGGCGCCAAAAACTTGTTGGGGTCAAAACATGTTGCCCATTTGCTAACCGCAAGTGCACGGGTCGCACAAGTAATACAGTTATAGAGTAAGAGATCGATCCCACGAGGAAAACGTATTTCAAAGTAAAGCTGAGTATTAACCAATAGTCTAGTTAATGCTATCCAAAAGCATTAAATTTATAAATGAATGGTTAAAGAAATATAAAGACTGAAAAGCAATAACTCTAAGATAAATAGATAAATAGAGAAATAAGAATTACTTTTCATTTCCTATTTCAACTAATGAATTGTAATCCTTACAAGCAAAATCAAAGATTGGTTTAGTTAGCTTGAGAATCTAATTTAGTTAAAAGCCTATGTCTAGGTCAATTAACCCTGGTTTCATTTACCCAGCTCACTAAGTTTCCTTGAGAACCAAAGTGCAACTCCACTCATTAATGATCTATTCTCAATTACTCACTATACATGGCCAATAGGTATATTTCTATCCTATTAACGAATCAGCTCATCCAAGCCAATTGAACTTGCCGAACATGTATCAACCACATCATATCCATATTAACAAATTCCTATATCTAGTTCATTTGTCAATATTAACATCATGCAATTAGTGATCAGCCAACCACAAGCATTAAACACAGATTGTGATTGAACTCAACTAAACTTCAATATATACTCAAAAGATTACAAATTTCTCAGTATCTATAAGAAACTACAAAGTAAAACTTATATACAGCCTAGCTAGCCATGAATCATGAGAGTACAAACATATAAATCATGATCATGCAGCAATATAGAGAGAAAAGAAGAAAGGAAAGGAAGGAAGCTCAATAGATTGTATCCTTTAAGCTTGATTCACCCTCCATAGGAAGGATGGCCTCCAACCTTAGCCTTTTCTACTTCCTCTAGGTCTAAAAAACCAAAAACCAGCAGCTGCTCTCCAAAAATGATGAAAACTCTCGAAGAAATTCAGTGCAACTCTATTTATAAGCTGAATAAAACAGGGTCACGCCGCGGCATCCAACATTTCCCGCCGCGGCGCGCGTAATTAGGTCACAGGCGCCAGAGGCGCATACTCTTCAACGTTGCGGCGCTCCAGCCTCGGATTTTATCTACTGATGCAGGGGAACGCCGCGGCGCAACCTTATCCACGTCGCGGCGTTGAGTGCTGATCTGCAATTTTGAGCTTCTCTTAGGCTTCCTGGTCCAAAGCTGCTTCAACTTCTTCATTTCCATGCTTCTTTTAAGACCTGCCTATATGAGAGAATTTATCAATTCTTTAAATCATGCAAATGTACTCAATTTAATCAAAATCTTGAAAGTATTTACTCAGGATCAAAATGGAAGTCATCAGAATGAAATCATATAGAAATGATGCTAAAACCTTCCGTCAATGCTTACAAACAAGGACTAAACTTGCCATGATGCACAGATATAGGGCAATAATAACTTAACTCTACAGAGTTATCAATGCCTTGGACATTGGATGTCTAATGCTAGCCACCATGAACTCTGAGCTCCAAAAGCAACATGAGAACATGGATGCATATGATATGGTCGTAAACCTTAAGAAGCTCTATCAAGAGCAGGCCAGGCATGAGAGATTCAAGGTCTCTAAAGCACTATTTCAGTGCAAGCTGGTAGAAGGAAGCCCTGTTGGTGCTCATGTACTCAAGATGATTGGGTACATTGAAAACCTAGAGAGACTCGGTTTTCCTTTAGGCCAAGAGTTGGCCACTGACTTAGTCCTGCAATCTTTGCCGAAAAGTTTTAGTCTATTTGTCATGAACTACAACATGAATGAGATTGACAAATCACTACCAGAGCTGCTAGGCATGTTGAGAACTACTGAGCAGAACATTAACAAAGGCAAAGGGAAGGCCATAGTGATGGTCCAAAAGAATAAGGGCAAGAAACAGCAGAAAAAGCCCAAGGACAACTGGAAGGGCAAGGGCAAGGATAAGTCCAAGCCTAGCACTTCTGGCTTGAAACCAGTGGGTGGAATGGCTAAGGAAGGTACATGCTTCCATTGTGGTCAGACTGGATATTGGAAGACAAACTGTGCCAAGTTCATGGAGGAGCTCAAGAAAAAGAAGGGAAGTGAGACTTTTACTTCAGGTATTTTTGTTATTGAAGTCAATTTATCTATTTCTGCATCATGGGTATTAGATACTGGATGTGGATCTCACATTTGTGTAAATGTGCAGGATCTAAAAAGTAGTAGATCATTGACGAAGGGTGAAGTCGACCTACGAGTGGGAAATGGAGCAAAGGTTGCTGCATTAGCTGTAAGGACTTATTTATTATCTTTGCCCACTAGGCTTGTAATAGAGTTAGAGAACTGCTATTTTGTACCTGCTATCAGTAGGAATATCATTTCTGTTTCTTGTTTGAACAAGAAAGGTTTTTCTTTTATTATAAAGGACAAGTGTTGTTCTATTTATATGAATGATATTTTTTATGGTAATGCACAATTGAGTAATGGACATTATGTACTTGATCTCAAAATGCCCGTCTATAACATAAATACAAGGGGGTTTAAATCAAACGATCTGAACCCAACTTTTCTCTGGCATTGTCGTTTGGGCCATATAAATGAGAAACGCATCTCCAAACTCCATAAAGATGGATTCTTGGACTCGTTTGATTTCAAACCATACGAGACATGTGAATCTTGTTTATTGGGGAAGATGACAAAGGCCCCATTCACTGGACAAGGTGAAAGGGCTAGTGATCTTTTAGGCCTTATACATAGTGATGTATGTGGGCCACTAAACACAATCGCTAGAGGCGGTTTTCAATACTTTATTACATTTACTAATGATTTCAGTAGATATGGATTTGTATATCTTATGAAGCACAAATCAGAATCCTTTGAAAAGTTCAAAGAGTTCAAGAATGAAGTACAAAACCAACTTGGCAAGAGTATTAAAATCCTTCGATCAGATCGAGGAGGAGAATACTTAAGCCAACAGTTTGATAATCATCTGAAAGAGTGTGGGATAATATCTCAACTCACTCCACCAGGAACACCACAATGGAATGGTGTCTCTGAAAGGAGGAACCGGACCTTGTTGGACATAGTCCGATCCATGATGAGTCATGCAAACCTTCCAGGATCCTTATGGGGACATGCTCTGTTAACAGCAGCTTTCACACTTAACCGTGTTCCATCTAAGACAGTTCAAAAGACACCATATGAGATATGGACTGGGAGACAACCCAGTATGTCTTTCTTGAAGATTTGTGGCTGCGAAGCTTATGTGAAACGTCAAGTTTCTGATAAGCTTGGACCTAAATTAGATAAATGCTTCTTTGTGGGGTATCCAAAGGAAACCAAGGGATACTTTTTCTATAATCCTACTGAGGGCAAAGTGTTTGTCGCACGGACAACTGTGTTTCTAGAAAGGGAGTTTATCTCCAAAGGAACCAGTGGGAGAAAAGTAGAACTTGAAGAAGTTCAAGTTTCACAAAGTAGCAATGAACCAATGGTGAAAATAGAGCAGCCTCCACAAAATGTTGTGGAACAGCAACCTGCTCTAGTAGCACAAGACCTGCGTAGGTCTAACAGGATACGTCATCAACCAGAGAGATATAGATTTCTCATAACCCAACAAGGTGACGTACTGCTCATGGATCAAGATGAGCCTGTGACTTACCAGGAAGCCATTATTGGCCCGAGATCCGAGAAATGGCTTGAGGCCATGAGATCTAAAATGGATTCCATGTATGCCAACCGGGTATGGACCTTGGTTGACCCACCAAGGGGTAAAACCCATTGGGTGCAAGTGGGTTTTCAAGAAGAAAACCGACATGGATGGTAATGTGCATACCTTTAAGGCGCGATTGGTGGCTAAAGGTTTCAAACAAATTCATGGTGTAGACTATGATGAGACTTTTTCCCTAGTTGCGATGCTTAAATCTGTTCGGATCTTGCTTGCTGTTGCAGCATACCATGATTATGAAATCTGACAAATGGATGTCAAAACTGCTTTCCTTAATGGAAATCTTCTCGAAGATGTGTACATGACACAACCTGAGGGTTTTGCCACTCTAGAGGATGCTAGAAAAGTATGTAAGTTGCAACGATCTATTTATGGATTGAAGCAAGCTTCCAGAAGTTGGAATCTTCGTTTTGATGATACAATAAAATAGTTTGGTTTCATCAAGAATGAAGAAGAATCTTGTGTTTACAAGAAGGTTAGTGGGAGCACTATTGTCTTTCTGGTATTATATGTAGACGATATACTACTTATTGAAAATGACATCCCTACCCTACAGTCCGTAAAGACTTGGTTAGGGAACTGCTTCTCTATAAAGGACTTGGGTGAAGCCACCTATGTATTAGGTATCAGGATCTATAGAGATAGATCACTGAAACTGCTTGGCTTAAGTCAGAGTACATACATAGACAAAGTGTTAAGACAATTTAACATGCATGAATCCAAGAAAGGACTCTTGCCTATGTCATATGGTGTAAGCCTATCTAAGGCTCAATCCCCTTCCACCCAAGATGAGAGGGATCGCATGAGCAAGATTCCATATGCATCTGCAATTGGATCTATCATGTATGCCATGTTATGTACTCGACCAGACATCTCATATACTTTGAGCATGACGAGTAGGTACCAGTCTGATCCCGGTGAGAGTCACTGGACTACTATGAAGAACATCCTTAAGTACTTGAGAAGGACTAAGGATTCGTTCTTGGTATATGGAGGCGAAGAAGAGCTAGTTATAAAAGGTTGCACTGATGCTAGCTTCCAAACCGATAAGGACGACTCCAGATCGCAATCAGGTTATGTTTTTTGCCTAAATGGTGGGGCTGTGAGCTGGAAGAGTTTAAAGCAGGAGACAGTCGTCGATTCTACTACAGAGGTTGAGTATATTGCTGCCTCCAATGCAGCAAAGGAGGCCGTTTGGATCAAGAAGTTCATTACTGAACTTGGCGCTATTCCTAGCATTGTGGACCTAGTGGACCTCTATTGTGATAATAATGGAGCCATTGCACAAGCTAAGGAGCCTAGATCTCACCAGCGATCCAAACATATACTTAGGCACTTCCATCTCATTCGAGAGATCATCGATAGAGGAGATGTGAAGATATGCAGAGTACCAACAGATGATAACATTACTGATCCACTGATGAAGCCTCTTGCACAGCAGAAGCATGAGGGTCACACTAGGTCTTTAGGCATTAGATATATGCCTGATTGGCTCTAGTGCAAGTGGGAGATTGTTGGTGTATGCCCTAGAGGCCAATACATTTTCTGTATTTACATACATTCTATTATGCTATTTTATATATGAGGCATTTCATTTATTGTGTTCTTTTTTTATAAACATAATAAAGTCCTTAAAATAGTAAGTTTGATGCCATAGGACATCAAGTGGATGACTTGATCGTGAGATCCTTTTGGTTACAACACTATTCTTAAATGTCCCTAATCAAGTATTATTGTTAATTAGGACAACAATAATACATTGAGACTAATATGTGCATAGACTGATGACCACATCTCACGGGTCATAGATATGAGATATCAAGTCTTCACATACGTACATATTATAGTAATGATGTATTGGACTGACCCACCATGAGAACGCTACATGGATCGTTACGTGAGTGTCATAAGCGATTCTCATAGTGACAATGGTGTTTGTGGTCCTTTGACCTGAAATCACTACGATTCCTACATGAGGAGTTGTGTGTTTTAATGCCATCAAACGTCATCTGTAACAAGGTGATTATAAAGTTGGTTATTGGACATACCGCGAATCATGCAGAGGGATGTGAGTGACCTAGATGAGATTTGTCACTCCTACATAACAGGAGCGTTATCTTCGGGCTCCCTGATTGAGTGAGACTGCGAAATGCATGGCCATGCTCAAATGAGTCAATATGAGATATTGATCCCATTTAATTATTACAAAGTCTACTCGAATATCAGGAAATGAATGATTGGACTATACAAGGGTGATGCATTCCATGCCTTGTGTTCAATCTAGATATCTTGACAAAGGGACTAAACGACACAGAAACATTGGTCATGAAAAGGTTATGTCAAATCACTGACATTCTTATTACTTAGGTAGCAGCGATGTGTTGCTAGATGCCGCTCACTGCTTGTAATATTAAAATAGGATTTTAATATTACTGCCAATGTAATAAGAACCTGTAGGGTCACACACATAGAGCAGACTAAAATTGAAGCAATGGATCCAAGTTGGACTCAGATTTAATTATGGGCCAGACTCATAACAGATGGGTCTAGGGTTGCACTGCTTACCTTGCTGCTGCTCACACTCACTTAAGGTAGACTATTATAAATAGTACTGCTAAGAGGCCACTAAGAAATACAATTCAGAACCCTAGCCGCACTTACAAGAAAAGTGAGTGAGAGAGCACAGGTTTCTTCTCTTCTCTTCGCATCTAGCACTATACAAGAGACGTGAGGCTTCTCTTGCGGACGTTGGACGTTCATGAGTCTGTTCATGTGGATACCGTAGAGACATCGTTTCTATTATGGTGTTGGTGATTCACGCTTCAAGAGGTAAATCTTTTAAAATCTCGGGTTATGGCTTTTTCGCATGGATCCTCGGTGGGAATCCCTATTTTTTGCTGCGTGTTGTATCCGCAAAAATTCCCAATATAATTAGTACTAGCAAAGGAGCTTATACTCTAGAGACACTAACAGTCAAGCCAATAAAAAAACTATTGT
Source organism: Ormosia semicastrata (assembly GCA_029884595.1). Classification (NCBI taxonomy): domain Eukaryota; kingdom Viridiplantae; phylum Streptophyta; class Magnoliopsida; order Fabales; family Fabaceae; genus Ormosia; species Ormosia semicastrata. The sequence goes on along the minus strand of JAQQTO010000048.1, from coordinate 33,210,784 downwards.
AATGCAAACAAACTTAGAAAGTACAATAGCTAAGTGCCCTTCAAGGCCTAGTCTCTTAGTTTACTTCATGTTTGATCTGCTTTAATTTTGGTGAGCATATACTCTGTATGGACTTCAGTCCTTCAATCTATAAATAAAATGGAATTATTCAAATATCATATTGCATTATATAAAGTCTCAAAAGGACCTTCGAGCCAGACATCTCTTTGTGAATGTCCACTGAGCCCATTCCTTATAGGATATGGATTTCAACAACTTAAGACCTTTAAGTTAAAAAATGCCTTGAGAATGTCTTAAGCTCATTCCTATGGGATCCGAGGTCTCTTAAGAATCCAAGTTAAGAGGAATAATAACCCACAAACCTGCTTGAGCGTTTTGGTTATGAGTTATGGGTCCATACCCAATCCTTAACACTTGGCCATGACCATTCTGTGGTTGTGAAGTTAATTGGCATCATGGATTATGACATCTGTGCCCCGCTGTTAAGTACCTACCGTGAATGTCTTAAACAAGTTTTGAAGTCAAAAATTGCTTAGACGAATTTTTGTTCTAGACCGTAAACATTAAAAAACTCGGTTACAGATCACCTTAAATTTTGCCTAACTCAAGTGAAATTCTGAGTGCTCAATATTTTAGACATTGGACCCCCGACCAAGGTTTTAATTTAATTAAAAATCTCCTAAGTCCTTGAAGTGGTTACCAAATACACATTTATAATAGGCGTTGGACCCAATACTGACCATGGATGAGAAACATACAAGCAATGAAAGCAAGAGGAATAAATGGAAAGTACTCCGTCAACTGGGAATTGTCTTTACAAAAAATAAAATGCCCCACACAGGGGGCAAGGAAATGCAATTAAAAAAAAAAGGGAAAGTCAGGCCTCAGCTTCATTTTTTTCTGGGTCTTTATCAGATGCCCCGCCACCATCCTCCATCAGATCAAGCACACCAGAAGAAGGTCCAGCAGAGGGGACCACGACTGCATGAACCTCGGTAGCAGCATGACTTGCCTCCATCGACACCACTAGGCGATCATCCCAGACTATCATTTTCAAGTTCAATTCTTCCAAGTCAAGGTCGACATTTGGATTGAAATGATGAACTTGGGTAATAGCATTTTGGAACTGCTCCCCACTAATATTTGTACAGATGGCCTCCAACTCCTTATTATCCTTTTTCAGTTTTGCTATCTCAGCCAGAAGACCCTGAATCTGAGCTTAGTAGTCGGCATTAGTCTTTTCGGAGGTAGCCCTTTCTCTCTTGAGCTTGGACTTGGAATCTCCCAACTACTTTTTCAAGTCCTTGGCCCTTGCTTCAGCATCATCCCTAACCTTGAGAGCTAGCTCAAGTTTTCAGGCTCCCTTTGCCTCGACCGCCCTTAATCTCCTGGTCAACTTTTCCTCAAAATTCTCCAAGGTCCTCTCAAGACAACGGGCTTTAGCAGCAGCCTAAATCGCGTAGGTTTAGAACTGCGATGTAACACCTTAATACAATTATCTCAATATAATCAGGATATTAAAAGATAACTAGTATCAAGCATGCTACTTTATAACAATACAAGCTATTATAGAGAGCCAAGAGGGAAGAAAGATTATCATGTATAAATACATTAATGGCCACCAAAGGGCCCAAGGTCATACAAAAGCTTTACCCAAAAGAGGAGATACTAACATATACATGCCAAGATTCAAAAGAAATAACATAAACTACTCTAAACCTTTTCTGGTTCTTCTTCCTCTTCCCTTTTGGAGGGTCTTGACTTGGAATTACATGAAAACATAGCGGGGTGAGAATTCACAAATCCTCAGTATAAGTATTCCAACACCAGTGTTTACTCAGTCACATTAAATAAACAATCATAAACAGTAGGTTATATTCACAATAGATGAAAGAATCTCTATTCAAATCACTATAAGAATTATTACATACTTAATAAGTCAAACTTATATAGAAACCCATAAATTTATTACGTTTTTATAACAACAAGAGAGAAAAAACTGCCTATACAGTTGTCAAGTAATGCAACGCATAATATGCCACATGATTATGCCTAAGATATGTCCTAATGATATGCTCGTGCAATGCTAGTGCAAGTTTTTATTTCAGAAAATCATGATACTTGCTAATTCCCAAAAATCGCGTTCTGTTGTATATTCTAAGTAGGATAGGCATAAAAGCCCTCACACTAATTGGTAATGAGTGGACTTGTTCCGATCCCAAAGGTAAGAGTACTAATACCACTTCTTATACCGGTAACTCTGCCCATAATAACCTACTCGCTACGATAATTTTGGATCCCCTATAACTTCAAGGTCATTTCTTACAATTCTCTGAACAAATGGTTGTGCACACCATCTAGGTTACAATACATGGGTATAGCAAGATTAAAACATGCAGGGTAGTTTTCAAATCACATTTGAATTAATCATAACGTCCACACAACCAAGTGAAAGGAAGAAAACTAGCAACCATACATCCCTAGCTCAACTTCATCATACAAAGGAGCTAACTCATGATTCTAGTATTTTCCTATTGCTCAACTTAGCACATAAAAGAGTAATTGTCTCACACATGCATTTTAGTTCAACTTCATTCATGAAGGAACATTTTATGCACCTAGACAAACATGAATGGCTCAACTCTATCCCATAGAGGAACCAATACTCTTTTCTCACAAGATCTTAGTTCAATCTCAACCAAAAAGGAGAGAAAAACATAGCGCACATGTCATTCAAGCTCAATCTCAACCCTTAAGGAAGCAAGTAGGGTTTTTTAAGGCTCCAAGACTTGTAAAATTCCAAAACATCATGCATTTCACAACAAAAACATATTCTGGGTGAATTTTGCAATATATGTTGCAGCTCCCTTCCAAGATGTGTCGTAGCTCCATGTTGGTTTATGTCGTGGCTCACCACTCTCTGCCTTGAATTTCCTAATTTCTAGAGAATGGGGTGCCGCGGCTCTCTCTCTATGTTGTGCCGCAACTCCCCATGAAATTTTTGGGTTCTTATTTAAACCCAGAATCTATTCCTCAAACCCCAAATTTTTGTGAGTTTTAACAACAAACATGCAATCTGCACTTGCTAAAACTCTCATCCAAGCTCACAAGTCAACTAACGTGGAGATTCATGACTCAAAACAACAAATCAAATATGGTTTCCATACCCATTTTTCAACTACAATACAAGTAGACAAGAATAGAAACTCATGGGTTCACAACAACAATCAAGTATAATTTTAGCAAAAAAGCAAACTAAGATCAACCCAAGAGAGTAAGAATCAATTAGAGGTCCTATTTTTACCTCAAAAACCCATTATCTTAAGTCACACAACCAAGTAAGAAAACCATCAAGTTAAAGAGGCCAAAGATGAGGAAAAGAAACAAGCACCCCTACCTCTTAAAGCAAGGATGAAATTCAAGCCTTTGAATTTGCTTTGATTTTCCTCCTTCTTTCCTCTTCTTTTTCATTTTCTCCCTTTCTCCTTTGTGCTGCTGTTGCTGAGAGAGAAAAATGAGATAGAAAAAAGTGAAAAAGTGGGATAAAAGCTAACAAGGAAAGTTAACCAAAAAGAGGGAAAACGTGTGGCTCAAAACCACTCATAATATTTCACTGAAATTGATGTATCTGTTAAGAATACTTAGATTTCTTCAAATCAAGTTTCCTAACTTCCAACAAAGTTTAAAATAAATCCTAAGATTCATCAAAATATTGTTTCACTAATTCCCTATTTTTTCATATCTGCGACTAGTCAATCTGGCATTAAAACATACTCAGTATGCTTAAAAATATCGAACGAACTCATATAACTCTCAAATTTTAACTATAGCTCATGACAACTATTTATGACTAGAAAATAAATTCTTCATATTTATTTCCATTATCTAAACCATTTATGCTAATATCTAGGTCATTTTAGGTTACTTTTCACCTTTTGCATTGCAGCAAAGTGCTTAAACTAACTCAGAATGTCACAAAATTAAACAAACATATTCAACAAGTATTATGCTACCTCTGTAACTATATACAAGTCTAACATGATGCTGAGGATATTACATGTGATAGTTTCTGGTACATCCCTCTGAGTAATATACTTTACCACCTCATCGCTCAAGAGCTATTTGCCCCCGCATGCCCTATAATCAAGGACATCGGGTCTTCTCTTTCCTCCACGCTGGCCTCTTCCACTATCCTCTTCCCGATATCATCCATGCTAGTGCTTTTAGCCCCTTTTTCTCTTCCTCCAAGGTAGCTAGCAGAATCTGACTAATTAGGTGCCACTTTAACCATAAGATTCCCCTTTTTCTCTTCCTCCAAGGTAGCTAGCAGAATCTGACTAATTAGGTGCCACTTTAACCATAAGATCCCAGACAGAGGAAGCTGGAGCAATGGGAATGGAAGCACTGGAAGGACCGGCCCCCCTTTCTCGACTTTAAAGGCTTGGAGGGTGGCAAGAGACGCTCTAGATGCCATGTTTTCTACAACAAAACATGAAAAGCAAACAATTGTGAAATGGCTTGAAAAAAATATTGAAAGGTAAAAACAGACTGCATACTATGACCTAACCTACCTAGTATAAGCCCAGCAATTTCATCATCAGGGTGCTGGGAATTGTAGATACATTAAGCAGCGGAAAAACAAAATTTTCCACTAAGGATCCATGTGAAAAAAGACCATAATATGCATTTTTTTTAGTTTACCTCTTGAAGTGAGATGAAAAACAAACAACATGAATCACCAACACCGTAACAACGATGATGTCTTTGTGGTATCCACACAAACAGACTCACGAACATCCAACGTTCATAAAAAGGAGTCCCATGTCTCTGACATAGTGCTAGCTACAAAGAGAAGAGAAACATGTCACTCTCTCACTCACTGTTTCTGTAGGTGTAGCTAGGGTTCTGTTATGCGTGTCTTGACAACCCCCTTGTTGACCTTTTTTATGTACCGCAAGTGTACGGGTCGTGCAAATAATAAAATGATGAGTTAAGTTCATTCCCTCGAGGATTAGGATTAATATCTAAGCTAACTATTAACTATTAGTTTAAGAAATTCTATTCAAGGACATACAAATTTGGAGAGAGTGTGTGACTTGTTTAAAAGACCAAAAAGCTTTAATAAGAGATTGAGATTCAAGGATTAGAGGATAGGGACTCCTTTTTCACTAACTATTCCACTTGATAATATGCAACCAAGGTGAGTGTTATGCATAAATGAATTTGTTGGCATAAGAAACTCCACTAGTTAAAAGCCTATGTCTAGGTCAATTAAGCTTATGTTATTTGCCTAGTTAAATATGTGTCCATGAAAACCACAACAAATTCCATTCATTAAGATTGATTCTTAACAATTGCCATGCATGACCAAAGGGTATATCTCTATCCCGTTAGCTAATTAAATCACTCATCCAGTAGAATGAAATTAAACATGCATCAACCATATTCATAATCTAAAACCTAAATCCCTATGTCTAGTTCAATAGATTTAACCGAGACACAATAAATGTTGGCCACACATTCATGAGCATTAAGAGAAATATGGATAAACAAAACACATTATCATAAACAAATCATAAGGTTACAAAATCATCAAGTTTACATAGAAAGATCCAAAGGAATCCCTAAAATGAACTTAGCTAGCCATGGGTCACGAAAATGCCAAAGCCATTTCCATGCCCATCCCTAGAATGAGAGAGAGTAAAGAGAGAAGAGGGGAAACTCTATGATGTTGGTGCTTAGATGAATGACCCTCCTTCAAGAAGGGTGGCTTCCACTTCTAGTCCCTTCACAGCTCTCCAAAACTGTCAGCAAATGAGCCCTAGCTTCGTTTCCTTCACGACCCAGAACTCTCCTTTTTTTTTTAATCTGATAGCGTCGTATTTATAGGTGCTGTAGACATCCACGCGCCGCGGCGTTCAATTGTCCACGTCGCGGCTTGACAGCCTCTGTCTCCTCAGTACGCAGCAGCCTAAAAGCATCACGTCGAGGTGTGAATATATCCACGCTGCGGCGTGGGAAACTAAGACGTTTCCTTGCTCTTCTCTTCCCATGTTGGCCCATATGCGACTCCAATTCATCCATTTTTTTAGCCTATCCTACAATTTACAGTTCACTCAGTTAATCACAAGTGTAAAAATTAACATAATCTAGCAAAAGAATTGGAAATATGTTCACATAATGTAGAGGAAGACATCAACAAAATTTTGCATGAAAATAAGGCTAAAGTCTTCCAATTATGCCTAAGAACAAGGACTGAGCAATCAATAAAGCACTGATATAGGGCACAAATAACTGCATTTTATGGAGTTATCATACCCCCAAACCTAGATTTTTAATAGTCCTCGAGCAAAACCAAGTATGAGTACACATGCATTTATAAAATCTACCCATCATGCATTCAGCAGCTAACATGGGTTCCACATTCACACCTCTCCCAGTGCATAATGGTTGTATAATCCTCAAAGAATGCTCATGCCTCAGAATTTACTCCACACACATGCAATCCTTATCATGTTAACAATCGCAGCTTCCTTTCATTTAAATCACCTTTTCCACAAGCATGCAAGCTAACTTTTCAAATCAAATCATGTTTATCCGAATAAATTTATGAGCGTACACATGAATATGAATCAAAGAATCCACAAAATTGTAATTCAACTCTTTCTCCACTAATGTAAATTGCACACAACTGAGGATCAAAAGGGACTTTAATAGCTTGTAATGTAAGGCCAAGGTGATGGGATGAAAAACAAGGGAGAAAGGAAAACATACAAACATTGAAAACATAACATAACATTTCAAAACTCAAGCCACAACAAGGGCACGCAAAATGACATAAACAACACCATCTAGAAACACTTAAATGCTCTTTCACATTTGCTTCCTCTCTTGTATTTTCTTTTGTTTCATTTTTTTTTCATAAAATTTTCCTATTTTCTTTTCTTTTCTTTTCTTCACAAACAAAGGTAATCTATTGCGCAGCAAATGGTTCCTTCAAGTCACTCTTGTATTGAACAACATAAACACCCTAGTCATTGGACTCAAATCAAGAAATAACATGTTATGTACTTAACAAACAATATTTATGGTGAGGTGAAAATGCAATGAAATTTCATATGCATTGGAATGGTTACATGGGTTGGGAGAAATGAAGGTGATGAAAGAAAATAGAAGGCCAAACATTTATAAAACTTCAAAGGGGACCTAAGGATATGATCATGTAAAGGTAAGCTTTTTAGGCTCAATCGGTCCAAACATTGCCCTAATCATTTCCTCACTCAAGCACAACTTAGGATTTCGCCTCAAAAGAGTTGCAAGACAATTTTATTGGATAAAAGAGATCTCCACATGCATAGTTCATAAACATTTTCTAGATTCGCACTCAAACCATTTCAAAGTTACACAAGCATACAAGCGGGATGTGCTCATACTAGATTGTTTCATCATGCATTAGAGATTGCATATGGATTCACATAAATAATGAGATCAAAACACACCCATACTCATCATTGGACAACCATCAATGCCCTAGCAATTGGCATAAATAATGCATTCTAAAAGATTTTACTTTTCAACATGCATTAAGAACAAAACAATTATGTGCACCATCTAACTTCAAAATTAACCAAGCACTACCATCAACAATAGTCAAAACATAAGAAGTACCAAATACAAACATCACAAAGTATGTTAGACACCCCCCCAAACCTAAGGGAAACAGTGTCCTCACTGCTCAAAATATCTAAAAACAAACAAAATAAGACAAAAAGATGCCCTGACTGCATCATGACTACACATCATCATCGTCATCTGGGATGATCTCGGTATCACCACCACTATCATGACCTTCAGCTACTGGATCCTAGGGCTGATGGAAGGGTCCAACACCATCGTAGGGAGAGAAGTCGAACCCCGGAAAGCTGTCCATGGGAAACCCCTAGCGCTCAGCCATCCACCTCAGCATGGCAGTCATCTGAGTCAGCCTAGTATCCACAGAAGCATGCCACTCATCATCAGACGGAGGGGCCGCTTTAGCTTCTCTCTGCCCCCACCTCTGTCACTGACCTAGAGCTGGAGGATGTTTCAGCTTCTGCAGGATGGTGTCATTAAGAGGTTGTTTGATATCAACAAGCTCCTCATGAGGGCCTCATTGGACCTGAGATTTACTTCAAAGCTGGTGGATGAGGAATGGGAAAAAGAGGCTTCTGGACTCATTTATTGACTTGTGAATCTGCTCATGGATAATCCTAGCAATATCAATAGACTTTTGCTCAAGAATGGAATAGATCAGGATGGCACGATCCCTAGTCACCTCGGACATGTTGGCAGAAGGGATGATCCAGGTGCTGATGAAATGATACCACACACGAGCCTCAAGAGTCAAATATGAGTCGGGAAAGTTCCTGGGCCACTGATCTTGAACACTGAGGACCCATTGCACAGGTTGGGCCTCTTGAGTGCAGATACGGGAAGTGATAACATCCAGGTCCAGGCCCTTCTCCAGCCCCATGCGGAGGAACTCCGAGTACTCATAAATCTCCACAGGATCAAGTAAGCCTAATGCATGTTGAATATCCTCAATGGAGAAGGAGATCGGGCGGCCACGCACTCTAACTATAGATGTCTGCCGGTCAGAGAATGCCACGTTCGTATAAAACTCGCGAACAATTAGAAGAACAGCAGACACTGGGTGCTTTGCAAACCTCTTCCAATTGTAGTGGTCGATGGTCTGCTGGATCTCTTGGTGGAGAGCCTGTTTGAAGCTGAACCCCCTCTCAAGAATTACTGGTTTGGTGACCAGCACAGAGTACTTCACTTCGGCCTTGGCTGAAACAAATTTCACCCCATCAAATCGGTGAGGCGGAGAATGCTCCCCACTGCGCCGATTACTATCACCCTTCTGGCGCTTATGAGTCATTGTGCAGTCAAAATAGGGTACCTAGCTCTGTCAAAAACAAAGTGCCAAAGTTAGAACATCAACTTGCCAAAGGGCCTAAGATAGGTACAAAAAAAAAGAAAAAAAATAATGAATTCAAAATACAAAACATGATAGCAGTTACATAAAACATGTAAATTAGATCAAAGAACAAAGCCACCAATACCAAAAAAAAAGGAATCAAGCGCGCAAAAGAGGTTCATGTCGCGGCGTGAAAATTCTTGCGCCGCGGCGTGTATGCACAGCGATGGCGCGCATGGCAGGGACTTTGCAGCCACTAATGGCACCCAAATTTTCACCCAAAAATAGCCCCCAAAATAGAGATTTATAGCATTACCTCGCATTATCATCAACCCAAAACAGAGATTTAAAGTAAAAATCATACAAAAACAAATAATAAGGAAAAGAAAGAAAGAAAAAAAAAATGAAAAGTGGAGAAAACACAAAAATGAAAAGAGAAGAGGAAGAACTGAATGTTACCTGGAGGAGGAGTGTAGTGTAGATGGAAGAAAAATGTGTAGTAAATCAAAAGCTAAATGTGGGGGGAGTGGGGGAAAAAGAGAGTAAATGGAAGAAAGAAAGGGGCAAATGGAGAGTAAAAAGAAAATGAGAGCTTACGCCCCTTTTCGTGCAGGAAGGGATCCTCAGTGAAACGCACGTTTCACGCCCCACACACCCCCTTCCTTTTTTTTGTGTTTTTTTTTGCACTATCGCACCAAGGCGTGAATTTTTCCACACCGAGGCGCGCCGCTCGTGGCCTCACAATACTGCTCAGCCAGAGACAGTTGCGCTACGGCATGCATTTTATCACGCCGAGGCGTGAGACACCAGACTGCCAAATTATGTAGCAAACCTGATTCATCTGCTGTAATCGCTTCCCAGAGGTCTCCACCACCTGCTTAATTAGTCCAAGTAGCACAACTGCTAAGAGCATGATCAAAATAGTATGAAACCTTAAAATTAAAGGCATTAGTTGTGTTGGACTTAAAATCAAAGAGGTAAGAATAGGGGTGGTTCCCTCTCAAAAAAAGGTAAGGGCCTTTTTTATAGTCCAGGCAAGACTTTTTTTGCAACTATTTTGGGGCAGCCAATGTGAGGGAGGTTTTCTCCCTATCGATTTCTCCTCCTAGGTAGGGCTTCAAGCGCTGGCCATTGACTTTAAAGGTTGACTTTCCCTCAAGATCTGTGACTTCAACAGCTCCATAGGGAAACACCTTTTCCACTTGAAATGGACCTGACCATCTTGATTTTAGCTTTCCCAGAAATAGTTTGAGCCTGGAATTGTACAGGAGGACTTTTTAGCCTTACTCAAATCTCTTATGCACAATCTTCTTGTCATGCCAACTCTTCACCTTTGCCTTGTACAGTTTTGCATTTTCATAGGCTTGAAGCCTAAATTCATCAAGTTCATTGAGCTGTAATAATCTCTTTTCACCAGCAGCTTGCAAATCAAAATTTAGCTGCTTTATGGCCTAATAAGCATGATGCTCCAACTCAACAGGCAGATGGCAAGCCTTCCCAAATACAAGCTTGTATAGAGATATACCAATGGGGTTTTTATAAGCTGTCCTGTATGCCCATAGTGCATCATCAAGTCTTCTTGACCAATCCTTATATGATGGACATACTGTCTTCTCAAGTATTCATTTAACTTCACGATTGGACACCTCTGCTTGCCCACTTGTCTGTGGATGGTACGCGATGGCAATCCGATGAGTTACCCCATACTTGGCCAAGAGAGCATCAAAGTACTTATTGTAAAAATGGGACCCTCCGTCACTAATAATAGCCCTAGGAGTGCCAAAGCAGGTGAAGACTTATTTCTTCATGAAGTTTATCACTACCTTAGAGTTATTAGTAGGAAATGCATACGCTTCCACCCACTTGGACACATAGTCCACTGCCACAAGAATGTACAGATTCTCATAGGAGGGGATAAAGGGGCCCATGAAGTCGATGCCCCACACATCAAAAATCTCAACCTCAAGAATGGAATTGAGGGGCATCTCATTTCTCCTTGAGATGTTTCCTGCTTTTTGGCATCTATCACATTTGCTGATATGAAAGTGCGCATCCTTGAAGAGAGATGGCCAATAAAATCCAGATTGTAGCACCTTGGCTGTTGTCCTCTCCCCACTATAGTGTCCACCAGATGGAGAAAAATGGCATTGGTTCAGAATTTGTTCAACTTCCTCCATAGGCACGCATCTTCTCAACATGTGGTCAGGGCACTGTTTAAACAAGAATGGTTTATCCCAGAGATAGTGCCTGACATTGTGCAAGAACTTCTTCTTTTGATGAGAGGTAAGATCCGGAGGCAACACACCACCCACTATGTGATTCACAATGTCAGCGTACCATGGGCATGGACAAGTTGCCATAGCAAAGAGTTTCTCATCGAGGAATGCCTCATTAATTGTGATTGGTTCAACTTGATATTCTTTATTTTCCAATCTAGAGAGGTGATCTGCAACTTGATTCTCTGCCCCTTTCTTATCCCGAATCTCTAAATCAAATTCTTGTAACAACAAGACCCAATGAATCAACCGCGGTTTTGCATCCTTTTTGCTCACCAGATATTTAATTACGGAGTGATTTGTGTAGACTATCACCTTAGTGCCCACCAAGTATGCCCTAAACTTATCAAATACGAAGACAACTGCCAGACGTTCCTTTTCTGTTGTTGTGTAGTTTAGTTGTGCATCATTGAGAGTTTTGATTGCATAGTATATGGAGTGAAACACCTTATCCTTCCTCTGCCCCAAAACTGCACCAACAGCATAACCACTGGCATCGCACATTAATTCAAAAGTCAATTCCCAATCTGGAGTGATTATCACCGGGGCTGACACTAGTCTCTTTTTTAGCTCCACAAATGCACCCAGGCATGATTCATCAAAGTTGAACTGGATGTCCTTCTCCAATAAGTTGCAAAGGGGCTTAGAAATTTTGGAGAAGTCTTTTATGAATCTCCGGTAAAAACCAGCATGACCAAGAAAACTGCGAATTCCTTTTCTGCATTTGGTGGAGGAAGTTTGTCAATCACCTCAATCTTTGCCTTGTCTACTTCTAACCCCTTGATAGAAACCTTGTGGCCAAGAACAATGCCTTCTTAAACCATGAAGTGGCATTTCTCCCAGTTTAGGACTAAGTTAGTCTCTTCACATCTTTTCAATACAGAAGAAAGAATCTGCAGGCAGCTATTGTAAGAATCTCCAAACACCGAAAAATCATCCATAAAGACTTCTAGGCCATGCTCAATCATATCCGCAAAAATAGCCATCATGCAACGCTGAAAGGTTGCTGGTGCATTACATAACCCAAATGGCATTCTCCGGAAAGCAAATGTACTATAGGGACATGTGAATGTTGTCTTTTCTTGATCTTCAGGTGCTATGGCAATTTGGTTTAATCCAGAGTAACCATCAAGGAAGCAGTAATAAGCCTTTCCCGCCAATCTATCTAACATTTGGTCAATGAATGGGAGTGGGAAACGATCCTTCTGGGTAGCCTTATTCAATTTCCGGTAATCCATGCATATCCTCCATCCAATGACTTTGCGAGAAGGGATGAGCTCATTATTTTCATTGGTAACCACCGTCATACCTCCTTTCTTTGGAACACATTGGACTGGAGAAATCCACGGGCTATCGAAAATAGGATAAACTATGCCAGCATCAAGCCATTTAATTATCTCTTTCCTCACCACTTCCTTCATTATTGGATTCAGTCGCCTTTGGTGCTCCACAACTTCATTCAGATTATCCTCCAATAGAATCTTGTGCATACAAATGGAGGGGCTAATGCCATGAATATCAGCAATAGTCCATCCAATGACATGTTTGTACTTCCAGAGCACACGAAGAAGTTTCTCCTCTTGTTCATCAGTGAGTGATGAAGATATGATTACTAGCAAAGTAGACATTGCTCCCAAGTAAGTATATTGCAAGTGATTCGGCAAAGGCTTCAACTCAAGCTTTGGGGGTTCCTCAATAGAAGGCTTAGGCAACTCCTTAGATGCTTGGAACTCCAAAGGCTCAAACTTGGATGACCTGAAATACTTAGGAAGAGCATCAAATCGTTTAACAAAATCAAGCACAACATCCCTAGTATCATCTTCCTGGTCAGTTGAAGTAATCAATGCTAATGCAATAGGGTCATTAGGAAAGTTAGCATGAAATGCATCAACAATGATATTATCAAGCATGCCTATATATGAACACTCTTCAGGATCATGAGGAAATTTAATTGTCTTGAAAATATTAAAAGTTACCTCTTGATCCTGAACTTTCATAGTCAATTCACCTTTTTGGACGTCAATGAGTGTTCTTCCTGTGGCCAGAAATGGCCTGCTAAAGATTAAAGGCACGTTTCTATCTTCCTCCATATCCAGAATTATGAAGTCTGCAGGGAATATAAACTTATTCACCTTGAGCAAGACATCTTCAACAATTCCCTTCGGGTAAAAGTAGGAGCGATCCGCTAGTTGGAGGGTAACTAATGTAGGCTTACATTCCTCCAAACCTAGCTTCTGGAAAATGGATAGGGGCATGAGATTAATACTTGCCCCCAAGTCACACAAGGCTTGACCACAAAATTTTTCTCCAATTGCACATGGAATTGTGAAGCTTCCAGGATCTTTCAATTTTGGCGGAAGTTTCTATTGCAGAACAACACTGCACTCTTCTGACAATGCCACTGTCTCAAACTCACCCAGTTTCTGCTTTTTTGACAATATATCCTTCATGAACTTCACGTAACTAGGCATTTGTTCTAATGCCTCTGCAAATGAAATGTTTATCTGAAGCTTTTTAAAGACTTCCAAAATTTTCTTGAACTATGCATCCATTTTATGCTTGGCAAAGCGATTAGGAAACGGCAAGGCAGGAGAAGTGTTTTCTTCTTTCTTTTTGATTTCATCCTTATTTGACTCTTTAGTGCTCTTGGCAACTACCTTACTCCCTTGGTCTTTCTTGTACACAATCTCTTTTTCTTGTGTCACCTCAGCATCATCAACAAGCAGTTTGGTCTTGTGATTCCCTTCTATGTTCTTCCCACTTCTTAGGGAAATAGCTTTACAATCTTTTGGGTCACCTTTTGGATTACTGACAGTGTCACTTGGAAATGCCCAAGGAGGTCAGTTGTTGATAGCATTTTCCAATTGCCCTATCTGTGTTTCTAATGCTCTCATTGATGTTGTTTGGCTTTGAATCATTGCATCATTTCTAGCCAAATGAGCATTGGTTTTAGATATATAAGAATCAGATTTAACCATAAATTGCATGAACATGTCCTCAAGTGATGGTTTCTTCTCTTGTGGTGGTGGTCTTGCTTGTGAAGAGAAATTGGGAGGATATTGTGGTCTATCATTTCTAGCTAATGAAGAGGTTGCTCCTTGGTTATCTCTCCATGAAAAGTTTGGGTGATTCCTCCATCCAAGATTATACTGTTGAGAATAGGGGTTATTCTGAGAAGGACGGTAGTTTCCCACATATTGAGCACTCTCCATATTAGATGGGCATCTATCCGTTGCATGGTTGTCTCCACATCGGTTACACAACACGAATGGGCTTTGATGAGAGCCTATACCCAAACTGTCCAACTTGTTAGCAATTGTAGCCACTTGAGCAGAAAGTGACGTAATTGCATCAACATCATGTACTCCAGCCACCCTTTTTGGGGTATTTCTTGTAGATGGCCATTGGTAGCTATTAGCAGCCAATTCCTCCAATAATTGGTAGGCCTCATCAAATGATTTGCTAAGCAAGGAACCACCAGAAGCTGCATCCACAATTGGACGGTGGTGAGGCAGCAAACCTTTATGAAATGAATAGATTTGGTGCCATGGTGGTATCTCATGGTGAGGACACCTTCTCAAAAGATCCTTGTACCTCTCCCAGGTTTCATACAAGGATTCAATTCAGCTTATGTAAATGAGGTGATATCATTCACTATCTCCGCAGTCTTGGCAAGTGGGAAGTATTTGTTCAGAAACTTGCCACATACATCATTCCAAGTGCTTATAGACCCTGCTGGCAAAGATTGTAACCAGCTCTTGGCTCTATCCCTGAGAGAGAAAGGAAAGAGCCTTAAACGGATGGCGTCTTCAGAAACACCATTATGCTTGAAAGTGTCACAAATCTCCAAGAAATTTGACAAATGAGCATTTGGGTCTTCACTTGGCAACCCACCAAATTGCACCGATGTTTGTATCATCTGTATGATGGCAGGCTTGATTTCAAAATTATTGGCTCGGATTGGAGGCCTTGTGATACTCGATTGAAGATTACCCATCTGAGGAGTAGCAAACTCCCTCAAAGGCCTTGTGTGATCATTGTGATCTCCTATTATAAGTGTACCTAAAACAGACAAAGAATGAAACTTGAATTAAAATGAAATAAAAGAAAAACTTGAACTAGAATTAATCAAACTTGTTGTCAATATTAGCAAAGTAGAAATTAGCCGTAATCCCTGGCAACGGCGCCAAAAACTTGTTGACCTTTTTTATGTACCGCAAGTGTACGGGTCGTGCAAGTAATAAAATAATGAGTTAAGTTCGTTCCCTCGAGGATTAGGATTAATATCTAAGCTAACTATTAACTATTAGTTTAAGAAATTCTATTCAAGGATATACAAATTTGGAGAGAGTGTGTGACTTGTTTAAAAGACTAAAAAGCTTTAATAAGAGATTGAGATTCAAGGATTGGAGGATAGAGACTCCTTTTTCACAAACTATTCCACTTGATAATATGCAACCAAGGTGAGTGTTATGCATAAATGAATTTGTTGGCATAAGAAACTCCATTAGTTAAAAGCCTATGTTTAGGTCAATTAAGCTTATGTTATTTGCCTAGTTCACTATGTGTCCATGAAAACCACAGCAAATTCCATTCATTAAGATTGATTCTTAACAATTGCCATGCATGACCAAAGGGTATATCTCTATCCCGTTAGCTAATTAAATCACTCATCCACTAGAATGAAATTAAACATGCATAAACCATATTCATGATCTAAAACCTAAATCCCTATGTCTAGTTCAATAGATTCAACCAAGACACAATAAATGTTGGCCACACATTCATGAGCATTAAGAGAAATATGGATGAACAAAACACATTATCATAAACAAATCACAAGGTTACAAAATCATCAAGTTTACATAGAAAGATCCAAAGGAATCCCTAAAATGAACTTAGCTAGCCATAGGTCACGAAAATGCCAAAGCCATTTCCATGCCCATGCCCTAGAATGAGAGAGAGTAAAGAGAGAAGAGGGGAAACTCTATGATGTTAGTGCTTAGATGAATAATCCTCCTTCAAGAAGGGTGGCTTCCACTTCTAGTCCCTTCACAGCTCTCCAAAACTGTCAGCAAATGAGCCCTACTTCGTTTCCTTCATGACCCAGAACTCTCCTTTTTTTTTAATCTGATAGCGTCGTATTTATAGGTGCTGCAGACATCCACGCGCCGCGGCGTGCAATTGTCCACGTCGCGGCGTGACAGCCTCTGTCTCCTCAATACGCAGCAGCCTGAGAGCATCACGTCGAGGTGTGAACATATCCACGCTGCGGCATGGGAAACTGAGACGTCTCCTGGCTCTTCTCTTCCCATGCTGGCCCATATGCGACTCTAATTCATCTATTTTTTTAGCCTATCCTACAATTTACAGTTCACTCGGTTAATCACAAGTGCAAAAATCAACATAATCTAACAAAAGAATTGGAAATATGTTCACATAGTGTAGAGGAAGACATCAACAAACTTTTGCATGAAAATAAGGCTAAAGTCTTCCAATTATGCCTAAGAACAAGGACTAAGCAATCAATAAAGCATTGATATAGGGCACAAATAATTGCATTTTATGGAGTTATCACCCCTTAGCAGTGCTATTTATAATAGCTACTGCCTAAAGCGAGTGAGAACAATAGCAAGGTAAGCTGTGTAACCCTAAACTCATCTGTTATGAGTCTAACCCATGATTGAATCCTAGTCCAACTTGGATCCTTATTACTCTAATTTTGTCTGCTCTATGTATGTGACCCTGTAGGTTCTCATAACATTGGAAATAATATTAAAATCTCATTTTAATATTACAAGCAGCGAGGGGTATCTAGCAACACATTGCTGCTACCCAAGTAATGAGAATGTCAGTGATTTGACATAACCTTTTCTTGACTAATGTTTTCATGTAGTTTAGTCCCTTTGTCAAGATATCTTGATTGAACACAAGGCATGGAATGCATCACCCTTGTATAGTTCAATCCTTTATTTCCTGATATTCGAGTAGACTTTGTATCAAGAAATGAGATCAATATCTCATATTGACTCATTTGAGGATGGCCATGCACTTCACAGTCTCACTCAATAGGAGCTTGAAGATATCGCTCCTGTTATGTAGGAGTGACAAATCTCATCTAGGTCACTCACATCCCTTTACATGATTCGTGGTATATCCAATAACTAACTATATAATCACCTTGTTACAGATTACGTTTGATGACATTAAAACACACAACTCCTCATATAGGAATCATAGTGATATTAGGTCAAAGGACCACATACACCATTATTACTATGAGAATCGCTTTTGACACTCACGCAACGATCCATGTAGCATTCTCTGTGGAAATAATTTTGCCCTAAATGGTTTAATATGTTAAGTTTTGATGATGACAAATACAAGACAAAAAGAATACTTTGCTTATGTTCTTTGTTACATCCTATATAGAGCATATCCATTAATAATTAATAAATATCTTATTTGGATGTGTATATGAAAGTTTTATATGCATGTTAAACTAACTAGAGTTATACATTTATGAATCATGCATATGAAGATATTGAATTATGTTTTTGGACTAACTATGCTTGTTTAAGTGAGTAATACTTTGTAGGATAGTTCAAGTACCAAGAGTGAGCATTGCAACAAGAAAGCAAAAGATATCCTTTAAGCTCAACACAAGGAGAATGTGATTAAACATGTGTCTTTGAAGATTTGTTTTGATAACACACATGATGGGAAGACCAAGTCCAATATCTTTTAAGGTTAGCTTTAGGTGTTAGGATCTCTCTTGTACAGAGCTTTTATAAGATATCTCATTGTTTGACTTAAAAGATCTAAAAACATGTTTTCTTACAAACTAAATTAAAGTTTTAATATGGCTTTGAAAAACTAAAGAGTTTGTGGAATTTTAGAAATTACCTGATCTATTTTCTAAAGTGGTTTTAAATGACTTTCAACGGAGGTATTCGAATAACCTTAAAGGTATTCAAATAACATCCTTCTAAACAGCTTTTACAATGTGTTTAAAATGAAGGTATTCGAATACACGCATGTGGTATTCGAATAACCTACTTCTGAACCTTTTTTTTATAAAGAATGAAAACAGTGGTATTTGAATACCCCATGATGGTATTCGAATAACCAACGAGACTCTGTTTCGTATTTGAATTCATACGTATACGTGTTAGCATTTATTATCATATTAAATTCCTCGAACGGGCATTTTCTGTCAGGCTCTATAAATAGAGACCATGGGTCTCATCTGTTAGGAGCCTAGCTATCTGTTTAATTTACGCTTGCTTTGAAAAATGTGATTCATAATTTACGCCTATTTTCTGTGCTATTTTTTGCTGAAACTTTGAGATATCCTTTGAGAGCCTCTTAGCACTTCAATTTGTATTATTTGCTCTGAGTGAGAGTTTCTCTTCATCTATATTTCTGTTCTTCTATATTGAGGGTGAGGTATCCTTCAAGGTTTGTATAAGGATGAGGTATCCTTGCAGGCTGAGGCTTTAGCACATCGGTAGAGTTTCCCTGTGTATGAAAAGTGCTCTTTTATGTAATGGTTGCAAGCACCTATTGAAACTTGTATACATAGTGAAAAATCTCGAATTGTTTTCGAGGACTAGATATAGACTACAAGTGGGTTAGTGATCGAACTAGGATAAATATCGTGCCTAGTTTTCTCTTCTCAATCTCTTTATTTTACGTAATTTTATATTATTGCACATTTATTTATTTGCTGTTCTTAAAGCTTTTATTTTTCATCTCGCAATTCTTTTTCTTTTATTTAATAGCTTAAATATTTGTGTTTATTTTAAGAGCATTTGTGAAAAAAAATTTATACCCAATTCACCTCCCTCTTGGGTAATGGTTGTCATGACTAACAAGTGGTATCAGAGTTTCGTGTTCTGGTGAAAGCTTAACCGCTTAGAGTTAAAGATCCTTGTTTGTAGGCAACCTTAAAGTTTTTCAAAATGGAAAGTTTTGAAATTGATAAACCACCATTCTTTGATGGTGTGCATTTTTTTATTAGCAAGCTAGAATAGAGTTTTATATGCAATCTATTGATTTGGATTTGTGGGATGTTGTGCTAAATGGATTTATTTGCAAACCAAAACAAACTTTGAATACCTATGACAAGAAATGTTTTTCTTTGAATATTAGAGCAATGCAAATTTTGAGAAGTAGTTTGAATGATGATGCTTATGGTAAATTAAAAGTTGTTCTAGTGCCAAAGAAATTTTGGACACTCTTGATGCTATTTATCTTGCTAACAATAATTTTGTGTACAAAGTTGTATATAGAAAGCAAGAAGAACAAAAGCTATTGAAGGAAGCTTGTCATGAAAAATATCCTCAAAGAGATGCTTAAACTATTGAAGGGAGCCAAATGCCTCTTAGTGACGATGGTGCTCAATTTGAAGAAGAGGCAAAGCAAAACAAAATTGATGAACAAGAAGGTGATTCCCTTAAAGAGCCAAGTGTGCTAGAAATTGAGACTACTTCCTATATAGCTAAAAAGGACTTTGAGGTAAATAATTCTAAACTAGATTATTGTCCTTCCTATGATGACCTACAATGTGCATATGATGAATTATATGATGACTTGTTTTTAGAAAAGAAAAACTTATCTTGTTTGGAAAACATTTCTTCCATTAAAAATGAAATTAAAACTTTAAAAAATGACTATGCTTTTCTTGATGAGGAAATGTCTTTAAAATGTAAAATTTTAACTTCTTGTGAAAAATGCATTAATTTAGAAAATCAGGTTGAGGACTTATATTTCAAATTTGCCAAAGTTAATGGTTGTAATTGCTTACATTCTATGCTTGTTAATGAGAATAAAATTAATGTTATTCCATGTAAAATTTCAAGCAAGGCTTATGACAAAAATAATTTAGAATATAAAAACAACAAAAAGCTTAAGTTTTTTTAAAAATGATATTCAAAGAATCAAGCATCATTAAATTTAATTATTTGTAATTTTTGTGGTCATCTAAGACATATTTATCATTTATGCAATTATAGAAGAAATCCTTATGTGAGAAATTGTATGGTATGGGTTCCTAAAAATTCTAAAGGCCCTAATGCTAACATTCAAGGACCTAAAATGAAGTAGGTACCAAAATATCCTTCTAGTATTTCAATTTTGTAGAAAATTTCTCAAAAGGATAGACAAATTGGTCAAAGGAAAGAGGAGTCATCAAGAAGAATGCTTCCAAAACCCAATGGTAGACATCTTGGTCATGAAGGCAAAGATTCTTCAATTGAAACTTCTCACATACATAATGTGAAACTTATAAAGTTAAAAACACTAAAAGAGAAGCAATGGGTAAGGAAAAGAGTTTCCTTGATTACCAAGGCTAAGGTATCAAAAGTTTTTACCTCTCATGTACATTCACTTGTAAAGTCAATTAATTTGAGGTACATTCCTTGTAAGCCTTAAGTGATTGATTGAATCATGTGTACTTAGTAATTTTTGAATATTATGTTTAGTACATGATTTTTCTTGTTACACATCTTGCTCACTATTTTGCATATTTCTTGATCATAGGATATTATATGACCATGTATGCTTTCTACGCTTTAAATTATCTATATATCATGAAAATAAGCATGCTATTGGCTATGTGCTTAATGGTAATTGATTATTTAATTTATTGTGCTCAGTTTACATACTATAAAAAAAATTGATCTTTATGAGAGCATAATGAATTAATAGTCAAAAACTAACATACAAGGACCCAAGAAAATTTGGGTACCAAAAGTCAAAAATTGAAGTGTGTTGTAGGTGTACTTGAAGGCCAAGAGCTAACTTTGACATCTTGAAAGTGGCTACTCTAAGTACAAAGACCAGAAATAATTTCAAGCTCTTTTCCTTGTTTCCAAGAAGTTTGGACTTGTAATTTTTGGATAAGTGAAACTTTTATTATGCTTTTCTAGCCTTATAATTTGAAAATATCTCTATATGTTAATATGATAGATAAGTATGCTCCTTGCTTGAACTGACATGTCTAATGATAATATCCTTGAACTTGAGTTCTTGATCAATCATATATATAATTAAATATTTGAATTTATTGCTTAAACATGATTTTTATCTCTCTTGAATTATCACTGACTTGAGCGTTGGAGATATCTCAAATCTTGTCTTGCAGGTACTTTATAATTGGGTAAGATATTCTCCCTTAAATTTCAATTCTGAACATATGCTTTACTGTGATTCTAATAGTTTTATTCGAATAAAATTAGGTTTATTCGAATAAAGCTCAATCAGCTGCTCAAAAAGGTGTTGCATATCAGTATTATTCAAATAACACTACATTTATTCGAATAAACTGACCCTTAGCAACTACAATTTTTATTTTTGGTCTCTGCCTATTCGAATAAAGCTAAGCTTATTCGAATAAACTGACTTCCATGTCAGTTCTACTTTTGTTGTGGCCTCTATCTATTCGAATAAAGTTTAGTTTATCCGAATAACCTGAAATTTGTTCTATCAGTCTTGATCAGTTGCTCTCTGTCTATTCGAATAACCCATAGGTTATTCGATTAAAATCTGTTAAAAGACACAATGCTCGGCTTTCCCTGCTCATCTATTTGAATAAAACCCTTTCTATTCAAATAAATACAAATTATTTAAAAGGTTCTGTTGCATTTGTTGCTGTATATATTGCATAGCATTAATAATCAATATATGCTAAATTCTTTGTTTGTTTTGTCTGAAATATACACTTAATGATATGTATGAAAAATGAAAATGCTTAACCAAATGTAATTGGCTATTCTTTTGATGATTATATGGACTTAGCTAAATTGATCAATGAAATGAGATATCTTTTGCCCTTGTAAACTCATTTGTTATTTTATTATTTTGAATGCTTATTTGCTTATGAGTTTGGCATAATGACTTGTTAGCCATGGCAACCATTACCCAAGAGGAGGGTGAATTGGATAATTACAAATTTTAATACAACTTTGACAAATTATGCATTTTGAATAACTCAATTAATAAATGCAGTGGAATAAGTCTAATAAATGTACAACTATTGAGGATTACTCAAATACAACTTGGGATATATGATGAACTAAGTGAATAAGCTAAATATCAAGTTGTAACAATCAAAACATCAAGATATGTAATAGATAAATATATTTCACCAAATACTGAATTTAAAGAGTGTAGGAAGAGAGAATCAAACTCAAGAATTTATCCTGATTCAGCCACCAACTACTTGTGGCCTACATCCAGTCCTCAAGCTTAACTTGAGATTTTCTTCACTATCTCCTAAACTTCACGGGTGCTAGGAAAACCTTTGTACATACAAGAGCACTCCTCACACCTTGGGATACCTCACCCTTGTGCTAGAGCCTCCAATTCTTCAAGCGTCACAGGTGCTTGATGACCTTTACAATCAAGAGCACTCATAACACCTTTGGGATACCTCACCATTTGTGTTTGAGTTTCACTACAAGGGATACCTCACCCTTTTCTCTCTTGAGGGATATCTCACCCTCTTACAATGATTTCAAGGTGAATAGAAAGAATAGAAACTCTCACAAGAGTAGATATACAACTTGAAGAACAAAGAATGGATAATAAGAAAACTCTTTCAAGAGTGGATAATACAAGTTGAAGCTCAATGGGTATAAAGGATTCACACTTTAAAGCTCAAAATATGATTTTGATAATGTAAGGATTAAACCAAGTGTTCAAGAGTTTTCTCCAAGTGTAAATGCTTCAAATATCACTTATATAGAGAGCCCAAATGATAAAATAGTTATTGGCAGTGTTTAATAATGATTTTCTATGAAAACTAGCTGTTTATAGCAATTAGAAATGTTCCTGGGTACTTGGTAATTGATTACAAGCTTCATGTAATCGATTACAAGCTTTTTAGGCACTTTGTAATTGATTACACACTTCATGTAATCGATTACATGACTTCTGTCAACGTTGTAATCGATTACATGACTTGTGTAATCGATTACACGATTTCTGAATTTGAAAACTGACTTTAAAATATCATAACTTCTTCATTTCTTATCTGATTAAATCGAATGATCACTCATTAGAAAGATCTTTGAGTCTATTTTCATATGAAAGAAGCTTCAAAACAAAACTTAAAGTATTTTGAAAGATATGATCAAAAAAGTAATCAAAGGTCAGATTTTCAAAACTCAAACTTTAATTAGTCATAACTTTTTTGTTTCCTATCCGTTTAAAGCAAATGACCACTCATTAGAAAGATATTTGAGTTTATTTTCATATGAAATAAGTTTCAAAATAAAACTCAAAGTAATTTGAAAGTTATGATCAAAAGAGTAATTAAAGGTCAGTTTTACAAAATACAAACTTTCATAGAAATGAACTACCATCATGACTAGCTTTCCAAAAATAGTTTGTTAAGCATTTTAGAATGTAAGAAACACTTTTAAAGATGTTAAACATATTTTGAGCTTAGTGTGAATCCCACCTTTACACAAGATCTAAGTCCTATAAGTTATTCTTGAATATGTTGGACTAGATCTTTTGCCACCATCACTTCTTGATGTAATCCAAGCTTCCAAAGAAAATCTTCTCTTCAAGACTTGCAAATGCTTGGAACATCTTTTCATTTTCATTTTCCTTGAGTTAAGCATAGTTGTGATCTTTTACTTTCTTGTTGCAATGCTCACTCTTAGTACTTGGACTATCCTACAAAGTATTGCTCACTTAACCAAATATAGTTAGTCCAAATTCATAACTCAATATCTTTATATGCATGATTCATAAATGTATAACTCTAGTTAGTCTAACATGCATACAAGACTTTCATAGACATATCTAATATTAATTCATTTATAACTCATATAAAATATTATTGGATATATTATATGATGAATGTTACATATATCTCATTGCATGATTATTAAGTGAAATATAACTAGATAAAGTACATAATCATGCATGATACAATATATCTCATTAAGCAAATTTATGTAACATGATCAATATTATTTTGTGATGCATTCGTCATTTATTTAAGCACAACTATAAAGCATAAGCATCATTCTTTTTGTTTTATATTTGTCATCATCAAAACTTAACATATTAAATCATTGAGGCAAACCTATTTCCATATGACCAACCTCTATGGATCCAAAATTGATGGATACCAAAGAAAGTACTTTGAATTATTTTGTAGGGTGTCAACTACCTCAAGCAAGCATTTAAATGGAATAAGTTCATTTAACTTGAGAATAGTAAAGTTTAAAAGGATTCAACTTTTACAAGGAGTGCAAAGAATTTCTATTCCCTCATGAAAACTTAAAGCTTGGAAGTTTGTGGAAGTTGGAGTCACCTACAAAAACTCAAAGAGTACACTTTTGGTGATATCAATCCTTATTTATGCTTTAAATTTGATATCATATGATATATAGAGAAGTAGAGAGTTGTGTTATACCTTTACATGCCTTACATAAAAATCATTTGCCTAAAAATGCCTAAATAATTTTTGATGATGATCATATGTTTCTTGATAAACTTGAATCATGCCTTAAAAATGCTTAAATTTTTTTTGGATTCAAGTGCATATGTGCTTCATGCATTCTTGTTGGAGCTAATATTGCATGGTTGATAATGTGATACATGCTTTAAATTATTTATCAACCTGAATTATGCTTATAAATGGGCATACATAATATTTGATGTTAACCTATGTTTTAGAGGACTTTAAAGTTAGCTTTGCAAGTCTCTCTATGTATTTCAAATATAGCCATCAGATTTTTTTTTTCATACAAGCATATGTGGATAAATGACAAAAGTTGACTAGAATTTAAATGAAAAGGAAGATAAAGAAGACTTTCTTCTAGTGTAATGGAATGGAGAATTCAAAGGAAGAAAGCTTAAAATTAAAGGACCAATAAAGAAGGATTATCATTCTTTATCTATCTCAATAAGTATCTCTATCCCTAAGCTATTGTGGTATTCTCTATGGCATGGATTGTATGATACTTGTTGAAAAATTGATCTTAAATGCTTATATGCTTTCTTTACATGAGAAGTATGTTTAGCATTGACAAAATGCCTAATTGGATATCAACTTGCTATTTTGTCATTGCATTTAGGGTAGATGATATTAGTTCTATACATGCTTTGATCCCTATAGCATATTTCATCAAGGAGATGTACTTATGTTCTTTTGACTTGGATTGATCTGTCTCAATGAATGTGTATTCTTTTTAATATAAAACATCTCTACCCTTCTAAAATGCTTTTGAAAATATAATGTGCTCTTGTAAAATTCTTTTTGAAAAGGGGAGAAGTTTTTAAAATGTTTTTGATTGATGGATTAAGAATAAAATTCTTTTGTCTTGCTTTACTTTATGGTATTATGCTTACATGGTCTTAGCATACATATTTCACCCTATCCATCTTGTGTTTCAACGAGGGGGAGCTTAGCTCTTAAGTTGTTTATATCTCTTACCTTACATCCTTGTTTGATTACATAAAGTGTTTTATTGCTATCATATGCTAAATGTTGACATACAAAAATATGACAAGCATTCCATGAATAATCTTCTACATCTTGAAAGCATGCTTGTTTCATCTTTCTATTCTTGAATCATATGTAGAATCTATAAGGGGGAGAAACTATTATTTTTTCCTTCCTAAGCCTTTTTGTTGATGTCAAATAGGGGAATGAAAATTGGAAAGAAAAATATGTTCTTGTACTTATTGTTTGATATGCTTACATGAATATCCATTCTTGTATATTACTTAACATATTTTTTCTTTGGTGATTTGTCATCATCAAAAAGGGGGAGATTGTGGAAATAAGTTTGCCCCAAATGGTTTAATATGTTAAGTTTTGATGATGACAAATACAAGACAAAAAGAATACTTTGCTTATGTTTTTTGTTACATCCTATATAGAGCATATCCATTAATAATTGATGAATATCTTATTTGGATGTGTATATAAAAGTTTTATATGCATGTTAAACTAACTAGAGTTATACATATATGAATCATGCATATGAAGATATTGAATTATGTTTTTGGACTAACTATGCTTGTTTAAGTGAGCAATACTTTGTAGGATAGTCCAAGTACCAAGAGTGAGCATTGTAACAAGAAAGCAAAAGATATCCTTTAAGCTCAACACAAAGAGAATGTGATTAAACATGTCTTTGAAGATTTGTTTTGATAACACATATGATGGGAAGATCAAGTCCAAGATCTTTTAAGGTTAGCTTTAGGTGTTAGGATCTCTCTTGTACAGAGCTTTTATAGGATATCTCATTATTTGACTTAAAAGATCTAAAAACATATTTTCTTACAAACTAAATTAAAGTTTTAATATGGCTTTGAAAAACCAAAGAGTTTACGAAATTTTAGAAATTACCTGATCTGTTTTCTAAAGTGGTTTTAAATGACTTTCAACAGAGGTATTCGAATAACATCCTTCTAAATAGCTTTTACAATGTGTTTAAAATGAAGGTATTCGAATACACCTATATGGTATTCGAATAACCTGCTTCTGAACCCTTTTTTTATAAAGAATGAAAATAGTGGTATTTGAATACCCCATGATGGTATTTGAATAACCCACGAGACTCTGTTTCGTATTTGAATTCATACGTATACGTGTTAGCATTTATTATCATATTAAATTCCTTTAACGAGCATTTTCTGTCAGGCTCTATAAATAGAGACCATGGGTCTCATCTATTAGGAGCCAGCTATCTGTTTAATTTACGCTTGCTTTGAAAAATGTGATTTATAATTTACGCCTATTTTCTGTGCTCTTTTTGCCAAAACTTTGAAATATCCTTTGAGAGCCTCTTAGCACTTCAATTTGTATTATTTGCTCTGAGTGAGAGTTTCTCTTCATCTATATTTCTGTTCTTCTATATTGAGGATGAGGTATCCTTCAAGGTTTGTATAAAGGTGAGGTTTCCCTTCAAGGTTTGTATAAGGGTGAGCTATCCCTGCAAGCTGAGGTTTTAGCACAAGGGTAGAGTTTTTCTGTGTGTGAAAAGTGCTCTTTTATGTAACGGTTGCAAGCACATATTGAAACTTGTATACATAGTGAAAAATCTAGGATTGTTTTCGAGGATTGGACGTAGACCACAAGTGGGTTAGTGGTCGAACCAGGATAAATATCGTGTCTGTTTTTCTCTTCTCAATCTCTTTATTTTATGCAATTTTATATTATTTCACATTTATTTATTTGCTGTTCTTAAAGCTTTTATTCTTCATCTCGCAATTCTTTTTCTTTTATTTAATAGCCTAAATATTTGTGTTTATTTTAAGAGCATTTGTGAAAAGTTTTTTATATCCAATTCACCTCCCCTCTTGGGTAATGGTTGCCATGACTAATATTCTCATGGCGGGTCAGTCCAATACATCATTACTCTAATATGTACCTATATGAAGACTTGATATCTCATATCCATGACCTGTGAGATATGATCATCAATCTACGCACATACTAGTCTCAATGCATTATTGTTGTCCTAATTAACAATAATATTTGACTAAGGACATTCAAGAATAGTGTTCTAATTTTATCCAATAGGATTTCACGATTAAGTCAACCACTTGATGTCTTATGGCATCAAACTTACTATTCTAAGGACTTTATTATGTTTATCATAAACAACACAATAAATAAAATGTTTCATATATTAAAATATAGCATAATACAATGTATGTAAGTATTGCCAAATTATATCAGCCTCTAGGGCATACACCAACACGGGGATTTCCAGAAGTTCCTTACACTGAATCAGACCAATGTCCCGAGCTCATAAGTTCAAGAACTCGATGCACTTTGTGTCATCCTGATCAAGATTGTGTGTCTCCTTTTTAATTAACCTAAGGGGGTGCTCTATGCTAGGGTTGTCCAGTATAAGTTGAATACCGGCTCCCCTTTAGCATTCAGAAAGAATAAGAGGGTATTTGGTGTCACCATTACCTTGAAGAACTTGTGTTTGAAGTCCTTGTTGCGATCCTGGAAGACCTCAAACATTTTTCGTCTAGACCGTGACCAGATTGTGAGGTTGTTCTTTTAGTAGGCCCCTTCTCCCTAGGGACACCACCGGGTGAACAAATAGAAAAATGCCTTCTCAAAGTACCGCAGCCCAACTATTCGAAAGAATATCTCGAAAGCAAGAATGTTCCCCTAACTATTGAGGTGAAGCTGGGATGGGGCCATGTTGAGGGTACGGAGGACTGCTATTTGGAATTCGGTGAAGGGAATACGAAGTCCCTGCTGAATGAAGAGATCCTTGTATAGCAACATGAAATGTGTGCCAACCTCTCATTCTCTTCCGGTGCCAGCATTTCATATTCAAGGTCCCCCAAATTGTTGTTTGTCAACCTCAAGTACTCCTTAAGCTCATCAAGCTCCCCCTCATCCCGAAATACGAACTCTTTATTCTAGGCATCATCCCCTACCCAAGGGTATACAGTCTTTATGGGGGAAAGTACTAATGGTCCCTCAATAGTCGGCCTCCTCTATGCCACCACTCTTCTCCTCGCCATAGAATTCTTGGAAACACCCATAGAAGCCGATAAATATTATCATAATCAGAAAAATCAATGGATAGATTTAGACATAGAGAGGCAAACTACGGAGGGAGACGATGGTAGTCCACCTACACAGTCACCCTACCTCTCCAAAATTACGACCTCCATGCCCTCAGAGGCTGAAGCCTTAGCTGGATACCTCTGCCGCTTACAGCGCAATAGAGAGGGTGATCCATAGAGTAAAACCTTAAAATAAATTAAAAAATATAGGTATCTCTACCCACTTCGCTAGGAAATAAAGGGGAATACCCCAAGGTAGGAACCCCCCATCTTAAAGGTGATTAAAGCAACAAGAATGGAGGACAAAAAGCAATGTACCTTGGAAAAATGAGGGAATTAGCTAACAAAAGGAAGTAAAAATTGTTGAAAATCCCTAGAAACTACTCGAAACAGCACCTTTCTGCCGAGGAAAACTACCATAAATCACTTCAGGTTTCCAGAGCCTGGAAAAGAACAGTAAAAGAGAGGAAGATTTAACCCTTATTTGTAGAGGCCAGACTATTTGGGGGCAATTTCGTCCTAACTCCTCAAATTTCAAAAACTACTCACCATGAGGCACAGAACCCTAGCCACGTCCACCCAGTTAAAATGCCTCACGTGGTTCTTGTAGCTGTCATAGTTATTAAAAGGATGGTTCCACAAAAAATTAAATGTCATGCAAGCCTTACAGATTGAGTCCATATTTTTTCTACAAACTACAGATTTCTTTTCTATGGACACTAGCTGCACCCAGGATGTCCACTTATGGTCAACTGACATGAGGATTATGTGTAACATCCTAATACCTATACCTTAATATATACTAAATATACAATAGTATATAGTATTAATCATGTCATTTCTAACTTAAATTAAGTTTCTAGATTAATAATAACCTTACACATTATTATAAAGTGCCAAGAGGGAAAGAAAAGATCTTATATATACAACATTGGCCTCAAAAGGGCATAGTGTAATACATAAACTTTTATACAAACCAAAGTAAATATAATAATATACAAGTTTTGTTCAAAAGTAAATAAAAACTATCTATTCTACTCACCTCTTCTTCTTCCCCTTGGAAGAGTCTCTACCTGGATTTAACATGAAAACAACCAACGGGGTGAGAATTCACAATTCTCAATAATATAAACAACTATATGACATCATGATAACTCTAGCTACTTGGGGGAAACACTAGTTATAAAACTCAACTTATACTTTAGAAAGGTGGTAAAAACCAAAACTATTCTTTTCTCTTTCCAAGGTAGAACATTCAATTTTATTATAACTATGGTACAATTATCACATAATTATCCATTCACAATAATTAAATTGAACAACAAAGGATTAAGATCACAACATGTAAATGAGCTACAACTCACTACCATTGGAACATTAACATACTTTCCCTATGCAACATTCACCAAGTAATCCATAATCCTTAAACTAAGCTAATAATGATAAACAACTGACCAACAATTGTGAGATATCATTATTCCTTAGTAAAGAGTTTTTCTCATTCCTTTGCTTGGCAAAGAGTCTTACTCACTCTTATTGCCCTTAGTAGAGAGCTTTTCTCACTTTTCTACTACTTTTGGTAGAGTGTTTATCTCACCCCTCTATCATAACAAGGTGCTTCTCTCACAAATCCGTCCTTAACAAAGTGTTTTTCTCACTCCTTTGTTTTAGGATAGATTATGTTATGGCTCAACTTTAACAAGTAAAGGAGCCATTTCTAACAAACATACAATTCATGTTTCTAGGTTACCCTTATAGCTCAACTTTAGGAAAATAAGAGAAACCACTATCATGCATGCATCTCTAGCTCTACTTTCATCATAAAGGAACAATTCATGCAACATGGCAAGTAACTATAGAAAAAGTGGAGTTTAGCCATGGTTAATTTACAAGAAAAGCGTGGCTAAAGTATGTCAGCCATGGTTACTAATACTATGGCTAATCATAGTGTGACACTTGGGGCCGACGAGGGCAAGGAGTGGTCGCCGGTGCAAAAGATGAAGCATGGACAATGAGCGACTCCTAGCAGGCTTCTAGGCGGAAAGACACATGAATAAACTGAATACACATCGGAATGAGAGGGATCCAGAGACTGTGCAGGTATGGGACTGCATAGTTGAGGATGGCTTAAAGGAATTGATTAGCACCACCTATATCAACAAGATACATTTTCTTTTCAGGAGCCAACAACATAGGTACTCCATAGTTAAGCGTGCTTGACTTGGAGCATTTGTGGGATGGGTGACCTCTTGAGAAGTTTCCTAGGATGCATGTGAGTGAGGACAAAGCACGCTGAAAAGATCCGTGTTGGTTTGTGAGGACACTCATCGATCCTGCTAGCAATCTCGGGACGTTACAAACCTGGGAAGTTTACTAAGATACGTGTAAGTGAGGACAAAACACGCTGAAAAGACTCGTGTTGGTTTGCGGGGACACTCATCGATCCTATAGGCGGTCTCAGGATGTTACAAATAGTATCAGAGAGGGACCTTTCCTAGTACGATGTGGTTCGAGGATGAACCATGCAGAAGCTGGTGGGCATGTGACACCCGGGGCCGACGAGGGCGGGGAGTGGTCGCCAGTGCAAAAGATGAAGCACGGACAAGGAGCGACTCTTGGAAGGCTTCTAGGCGGAGGGACACATGAATAAACTAAATACACACTGGAATGAGAGGGATCCAGAGACTGTGCAGGTATGGGGACTGCATAGTTGAGGATGGCTTAAAGGAATTGATTAGTACCACCTATATCAACAAGATGCATCTTTTTTTAGGGAGCCAAGAGCATAAGTACTCCATAGTTAAGCCTGCTTGACTTAGAGCACTTGTGGGATGGGTGACCTCTTGGGAAGTTTTCTAGGATGCGTGTGAGTAAGGACAAAGCACACTAAAAAGACTCGTGTTAGTTTATGGGGACATTCATTGATCCTGCAGGTGGTCTCGGGACATTACACATAGCATCGCTCCCATTTTAGCCACAATTATTCTAACTGTGGTAACAGTAATTTAGCTACGGTTACTATCCTTATTAGCCGCAATTAAATCGTGGCTAATTTAATGATAGTTTTCAATTTGCAATGCTATAAATACACCCAATGGATTACCATTAAACAAAATGCATAATCCAACATAACATTTTCAAAAATCCAAGATCCATATTATATTAATTATGCCAAAATAGTAGCTGCTTCCAAATCATAGATGGACCATCAACAGTCTTCTGAGTAGCTGATTTGTAACAAAAAGTGGACAATGAACACCATATTCATCTTAAATTGAAAAAGATCGGAGATTAATTCAAAAAGATCATAGAGATAAATAGCTAACCTGTGATGGCGTAAACAGTGGTCATAAGACCCTCAACAATTCCAAATCGGTCATTGATAACCTGTGGAAAATTTTAAATTAATAATTAAAAAAACACACACACACACACACACAAATTTAAATTTCAGATACAAGCACCAATATATTCAGAAGCATTGATAATCAGTGTGATCATGCCAGACCTTCAAGTGAGCAGTAACCTTTTCCTTGTCTGTGAATACACCTGTTGATTCAACAACAAAATCAGCACCAGTCCACTAAACATGTTTATTTAAATTCAAAAATAAACTGAAAAAAGGTAAAGGCTACGAGGCAAGAGTAAATTATATTTTCTAACTAATCCATTTTAGGGTACTTGTCACATTGTGAAGCTCGTAACTTTGTAAGCCATAAGAAACTCAAGGTTAAGCAAGTTTCATAAGAAATCCAAGACTACATTAAATGTATTTTGGCACGTGCAAAATTTTGCCACATCAGGGAATGGGGACACAAAGTCACAGGAGGCCTTGAAGTAGAGGCATGCACACATGAAGGAAAAACCCTTTTTATTGCTATTTTACACACGTAGACTATGCGAATCTTTTTGACAAACAAAGATGTCCACCAGAATTTTCTTTCTTTCCTCATACATTTGTTAGAATAGAAGTAATATACAAATTATAATTTGTTAACTAAAACTAGAAATTCCAACTGTACACTAATCATTTCTGCTGGGCCTTCCCTCATATGTCCTCGCAAGCCAAGGTGCACAGTTATATGATTGTGACTATGGTTAGGATTTGGATACTATACTATAGCTAATATATAATATATAGAAACAATCAATTCAAAGATTTTCTTTTTTTTTCATTCTTATAGCAAGAAGATATATTCTTTTTGGCCATTTGTGTTGCAATATTCAAATACAAATTAATTAGAGATCTAACTGTGAAAATATCCAAAGTTAAAAATTTTCATTTTGCATAGCAGTAGAAAAGAAAGAGAAGAATATTGTTATTAGAGAGTGGGCTGCAGCTATTTCTCATATCTCTTCTGCTCTGCTCACTTTGTATGCAAGTAACGTATGAAAATGATTGATGGGAGGGTGGTGAATTAGAGGAGAAGAACAAGACAGAGCACATACACACAAACACAATACACACACAAAGCTTTTTAAACTTTATTCATGTCAGAGTGGATAAAAAAGAGATGAGTTGGGTTCCAAGTCTTCAAAATGAAGCTAGCTTAAAATTCATGTCAGAGAATGGTTAATAAATGTGAGATAATAGACATTAAAGATCAAAACCAAGTGTAAATTCTACTTAAAATTTCCCATATTCCTTCAAAGTTTAAAAGGACCGTCAAGATTAGCTCACCGCACACATGTATACATTATAAAGGAAATAAACATGATGTTTTATTATCACAATCATTTTGATAAGAACAGGATCATGTGTCAGTGTCACAATCATAAAAACCATTAAATTATATTATAATAAGGAAACTTGCATTTTCATATACCATGTTCAATGGGTGGCTAAACTAAACCCAAAAATAAATAAATAAATAAATAAAATATAGTGGTATTTATAAGCGTGAAACAAATTGAAGAAGAAAAGAAACCTGAGCATAATAGTCCCTCCAGACTTTGAGCACAATTTGGTGGTTGCCCAAATCAAAGGCCTTGAATTTAATCCTCCCGATACTCAACTCCTCCGAAGTTAGGTATTGAGTGGGTTGATGCTGAACTAGTCTGTGCAAAAAAAAAGTTTTAATTTCTCAAAAACTACTTCAAAAAATATATATAAAAATATAAAAAAAGAAACAAATGTAGATTAAGATATAAAAGGGAGAAAATTTTGCAAAAATGGAAGAAAGCTTCCAATGAGCTCTTTGTAAACATAGTCAGAAGTGAGGGGAGAAATTTTACAAATGGAAAAATGATTATGACAGTAAATGAGTTTTCCTAATATTCAATACAACCAACAAAGTACTCTCTTCCATCTTCAATTCAATTTATGATGGAATACAAGTAGTTGCAATAAACTGCTTCAACTCTTCTAATTGTACAATTCTATTTTAATCATAGTGAGGTTGAAAACAAATCAGAATTCAGAACCAAGCAATCAGAACAGAAATATCTAACGATCTAAGAAATGAATAATCAATATAAAGAAACTTCCAAACATAATAGAAACTGAGAAATTAAACACAGAATGTAGTTGCTAACTTGCAATGTTAGCCTAAAAGAATTTGCAAGTTAAATAGTATTTTAGTTATTATAAGTCTTGAGACCCTTGACTCACCAAATGCCTAGCAGACAATTGCTTTTGCAAAGCTTTAACATCAGCTTGAAAATGAGAAGAAGCCATCACACTTTTGTCAGCTCTGTGAGGTAAACATGAAACATATATTATTGGAATAGCATAAACTTGTAACAAAAAGTAATTGGCTTTTTCTTTCTTTTATCTGCTAGAAGATCAAGAGTTCCCTATTAATTAACTATTTTTTTTTAATTTGAAAGTCCTCCATCAATTCTGAAGAGGAAAGTTTCATTTGTTACTATCTATTTGTAAAAATAGTGTCCACTGTCCAATGTTATGAGTTGATTCAATACACTACTAAAGCACAAAACAAGCAAGTTAACAGCTCCCACATCTCTCAAATATGCAATATAAAAGGCAATTATGGAATTTCAGCAAATAAAAAAAAGGATTAAAATCTTTAATCATATATAATAACAATTCGAGCTAGAAAGCATAAAAGGAAAATTGAAAATGTAACAAAAAGAAATTGAAAATAAGAGGGTGCATGCAGTTGGCAGATTTTGGAGTAATCGCGAGTGAGGATGTTCTAACCGGTCGACATCCTTATATCAGCCGTGATTACATAGTAATCCGCTCCAGCATTCGTAACACAAGATCTACCAAAAAAATAAAAATAAAAATTATTAGAGAAAAAACAAGATGAAAAATACTCTATCACTGAGACCAGAATGGAGAGAGGGTGTAACACCCTTTCTGGGGATGTCACATTTATGATGCAGAAAAATAAAAATAAATAAAATCCTTACCCAAGTTATAAAAACATTTGATACTTAAGTAATATTTGTGATATATGTATATATATATATTTTTTCCTTTTATAGTTATAACGTTAAATAAAATAACATGGAACACCAAATAAAACAAAACATGATTACACCATAATATACATATGATTCTTGTCTGAAGTACATAATTAATTTACAACTATTAACATTCAATAGAAACAGTAAAAGACAGTATGCTACTAAAACATAACACCTAAGATATGAGCCCTCATCATAAGACAAATTCCTTAGTTAGGAATGTCTTGACCGATAGAAATTCGACCCAAAAGTATGTCGAAGTTCTCTCTAGGAGTATAGTGAAACTCGTCCCACAACTCCCTAATAGGTAAAATAATCTCTACGAAAGTAACCATATAACGTGTAGTCATTAACCCATGTCGAGTCCTACTTACTGACAAAGTCACGTTACCATTGTACTCTATGTGTCCTGTGTCCCAGTGGACATACCAAGCCTCAGCGCCTTCGAGAAATTGTAGCCTAAAGAAACCTAATTGATCTCGCATTGCCGCCATTGTAGTCTTCAATGATGTAAACATAAAGTAGAAACAGACAGAACAATACAATAAAGAGGTGAGACAATCTACACCATTACGCATGGCAATAAAGAAAACGACAATACAAACAGATATTACAACAACAAGCGAGATATTACAATAACACATATTATTTTATCATATACAAGTAAAGTAATTTAATACATCATGCATAATATATCTAAGCAATAGATCATGCATTTTATCACAGTTTATAGTAAGCAGTAAAATACAAATAATGTATGAACAGTAAAGTGCAGATAATGCATGAACAGTAAAATACAGGTAATGCATGAACACACACTGACTCGTTCCTACTCCATGGAGCTAAACACGAATATCTGAGAGAATGATCCGAATAGAAACTAATAATACTTTATGGCTGCCCAACCAAACTATTGCCTTTGTCAAACGTCGTGTCTATAGCCCACAAATCAAAACATCGTGTAGCAGTACACAGTCCAAACATCGTGTACCACAGGCATAGTACTTATTAATCTCCTCAAGATCTCGATTAAGCATAGCGCTTGTTAAGATCATTAGTGTGTTGCCCATTACCACGGCCCAGAGGTGCTACCACTGTCCACATATGGGATCCTCCGCACACTAATGCCTCCAAGTTCATAAATGAACCACACTACGCTTATCACACCAATTACGGTGTAATTCACCTCATCAATCAATCGCCAATTATAAACCAAATTGGCACAACACTCTAAACATGATCTAAAATTACAAAAACAACCTTATAAACCAAATTTTCCATAATTACGAAAAATTACCAAAATTACCAAAATACCCTTAGTCACAAAATACCAAAATATAGTACGTCCCACTGACAAGACTACATCTCAACAAGATAGCACGTCCCACCCGACAAGATTTATACCGCAACATGTCTGGGTCCACCACTTTGGCCCGACAAAGAAACCGATAGTATTTTTCGCGTAGGAATTTTATCGCATTTTCACAATCTCGTTGTTTTCACAAACGTTTTAAAAATCGTGTAAACATATTTTGACATTTTTAAACATCGCAAAATCTTTTAAATCATTTTCTCAATCGCATAGGATTTTTAATTCATTTTCTTAACCGAATAGCTTAAAATTATCATTTTTAATATGTGTAAAACTATATCTAATACTTTTAAAATACGTAATGTATTTTCCTTGTGTTCTAAATATAGTATGGAATCTTTTCATTTTAAGCATCTAATTTTAATAAATTTTGGCAGCATTTTGCCTATAAAATCAGTATAAGGTATTTTTAACATTTTCCTCTAAATATAGTTTATTTTATTTTTACCCAATAATTTCACTTCGAAACTTACTAACGCGCTTCAAAATTTATAGAATGAGCTCTACGTTAGTATTTTTCAAGCGTCTGAATTAATTCTTACTTAAACTAATATTCTGCTAAGTTAAAATTCTAGAACTGAATCAATTTCCTTTGATTTTCTCAATGATTCTTTGGAATCAATTTATGTTGTAAAACCATTACCTAACCTTATCTTAGAAAATAAAATGGCATGTTGGCCAAATCAAAAATAAAATGGTATTCAATTATTCTCTAAATGGCATGTTGGCCATAATTAACTTAAATCATTTTTAATTTAATTATTTTACCTAGATTCTCAAATCAGTAATTTAGAAAATTACCGAGAACATTTTGGTTCTCTTTTTGGATGTAAGGCCGTGAGCCTCATAGTGTATTCTTTGGAATACTCATGCATTTCGTACATGTTATTCACATCCTACTTTAATAAGTATACAATTATAAACACATGCAATTATATAATCACATACAATATACATACAATATATATTAAAACGATAAATATGCATAGCAAAAATAAGAAAACTATAATCATGCATAGCAAAATAAATCACAAATAAGAAAGCATTTAAACAATCACAAAAATAATAAAAAACCATAAACAATCACACAATAATAATACAAGCAATAAAACAATCACACAAATGAATCCTTATGGATTCTACACACACATACAAATCCATTTTCTCATCACCATACAAGGTTGATGAGATTATCCCTCTTACCTCTTGTAGCAAATTAATCGGTTAGATTCCTTCCTTTTCTCCAAATTTCGTACAATCTCCAAAACAATTCCTAAAATTCTCAAACAATTAGCAAATACACATACAAGGTACAAAATAGAAAAACCATGGAACAAACATGGTTAGAAAAATCAAATTTAAATTTTGAACCATAGAAATCAAACTTACCCTTAAGGAAGTAAGCAAGAAGTGGAATTTTAGGCAAGATAGAGTAGAAATTTGGGAAAAGTTTGTGAATGAAAGATGCTTAGAATAGTATTTGGCTTTAGGAAATATGGTTAGATAAAATTATAGATGTTTGGTAGTGTTAGTATAGGTGTGGGCCGAATTGAGTGAGAAGAAAAGGAAAGAGAAGTGCTCTTGGTTCTTTGGTGTTTTAGAGAGAGAAATTGGATATCTAAGAGTGATAAGAGTGAAAATAAAAGTGAGGAATGATTGAAGTGAGGCTGCTGCCGTGGGGTGCTATTTGGGTGGCTTAAGTGATAAGCTTTGCATGGAAAATATCACAAAAGTGTGCACATGGCCAAGCACATGGCTTATGTCATGTTGGAAGCTTCTTGATCCTTGGAGAACCAAGCCAACTAAGGCTCCTTGCTGCTGCCTCACAGTAGTGAAATCCTCCTCCATTTAAGTATTAAATTGCTTTCCATTTATATCTAATTATATGCTAATTAAATAGATAATTAATTTGGTTAAATATCCTAATCAATTTAGATTAATATTCTAATAATATAACTAATTAGTTTAATATATTTTAACATATATTATAACCTTTAATCAATGTTCTCTTAGTTTGGTAATTAAGTAATTAGATTAGTCAAATTAGAATTAATTAGCTACTAATTAAATTCAAGCCTACAATTGTTGACTTAATCCTAACCCTTGGTTCATCTTTAATCCTTAGCCCTAGATTAGATCTAAGGTAGA
Source organism: Ormosia semicastrata (assembly GCA_029884595.1). Taxonomy (NCBI): domain Eukaryota; kingdom Viridiplantae; phylum Streptophyta; class Magnoliopsida; order Fabales; family Fabaceae; genus Ormosia; species Ormosia semicastrata. Next base: position 33,172,026 of record JAQQTO010000048.1, on the reverse strand, counting down.
TATTACTTGGTCATAAACCTATCTTTCTAATCTCACCATTGATTAGATCAACGGCTAAGATTAAAGCTTCTAAAGTAAGCTTTATAATCCAATGGTTCACAAAGAAGTCAATGCTTCTTTTGTTGACTCTTTCTAATTGGTTTAGAAAGTCAAGCCATCCATTTTGACCATTTCCTATTGGTTTAGATTTCTACCCAACAAGATCGTTGGATCTGTTACACTAAACGTGGGCCCCACGAACTTTTTCGGGTCCACAAATAATTTTTCTACTATTTTTGAGACAGTAGGTACTGTTGAATAAAATAATATTATAAAAATATAAAATTATTTTATTGTACAGTTAAATCCTAAAAATTATAAGATTAATATATATATCAATCGAATTGGGTTTAGTAAGATCCCCACTCAATTAATTAAAATAAGATTTATCCCACCAGAAAAATTATTATTTTCTTAGGTCGAGCAAATCACATACAACATCAAGTACACTCACTAATAGTCAAATTAAATTTACTTGCTCACGAAATTCACAAAACAAGACAAATCGGGACTATATTGTAATTATCCCAAAAGTTGGGGTGTTACAACTCTCCCTACTAAAAAGAATTTCGTCCCCGAAATTCATCATACATCAAACAATTGAGAGTATTGCTTCCTCATTCTATCTTCTAGCTCCCATGTAGCTCCGCCACTACATCATTCTAAACTAGTTTAACTAATGCGATCTCCTTTCCTCGAAGTTGCTTTGTCCTTTGATCTTCAATCTTGACTGAAAACGTCTCATGGGTTGAATTCTCCTTAAATTGTACAATGTCTGATTCGATAACGTGAGTCAGATCAGAAATATATTTCCGTAGTTGTGATACGTAAAATACATCACGAAGATTCAATAAGAATGGTGGTAGTGAAATCTGATAAGCTATTGTATCTATCGATGAAATGTCTAATACGGCCCGATAAACTTCAGAGTGAGTTTCCTCGACTTAATCACTCGTCTAACCCCCAGTCATAGATATCACATGTAGAAATACATGATCACCTTCTTCGGATTCAAGCGGTCTCTGTCTTTTACCAGTATAACTCTTTCGTAGCGTCCGAGTTGTCTTCATCTTGTCTTAGATCATCTTCACTTTCTCAGTTTTCCGCTGCACAAAGTTGGGTCCTATAATATTACTTTCATCAATGTAATACCAACGTAATGGCGTTCTACAGCGTCCCCCATATAATGCCCCACAGGGTGTCATCCCTATGCTCGCACGAAACTATCGTTGTATGTGAACTCTGTCAATACTAGAAATTCATCTCAACAAGTCTTTTGAAAATTCTAACTATTCGTCTCTCCCTGATATCCAAGTCCCTCTTGATTGAACAGGTACTTCAAGCCTTTGAAATTATTGTGAATTTTATAAGAAAGAAAACGTCTTCAGATTTTCCTTGCAACACAACTATCGCGTATCCTAAAATGTAAATCGGATTATTCTTCTCACGCACGTTCCACTGCCTTGAAGCATACGCCACGACCTTTCGATTTGATCTTAACACTCAATCCAAATCCACGAGTTGAACTCCTTCTAACGAATTTACGTTTGACTAATTTCACGCATAACTCCTTCTTTTTCTTCAAATTTGAAGAACTGCATTGAGATCTTCAGCATGTTCCTTTGAATTTCGAGAATAGGTCAAAATATTGCCAATAATGACAAATTTGCCTAGATGAGAAAGAAAGATCCTATATATTCGTAAACATCGTTAAAACATTCCCTACCATTCGGGGTAATATTAAATACTCATAATGTTTGTAATACATCCGCAAAACTGTCTTGGAACATTCTCCACCTTTACGCGAATCTGATAACAACCAACACACAAGTCGATCTTGGAGCAAACAATGAGCTTCTTCATTTGATCTTCTGGTGCCCCTATTGTCACATCATTCCAAATTTTCTTCATCAAAAGAAATTGTTCTACTTTGCCTATTTTTAGTCTTAATAGAAAATGTCTCATAGATCTAGTTTTCTTCTAATTGTACTGTATTTTGGTACTATAACACAAGTTGAATCAGAAAATGATCCCTTTTAATTGAGATATATGAAAGATACTATGAAGGTTATAAGAAAAGTAATAAGACTATTCAGTAGATTACTAGATTAGTCCAACAAAGAATTTGAGATGGTCTAATAGATTTCGAAATGAATATAGTTCAATAATTTTAGAAATGAACTTTCTGGATTCAAATCCAAAAATCTCAGATCAAAGAAATACTAAATTGCATTGCAACAATGTAGTAGGATATGGTTGGAAAATAACCAATCCATTTAAAAAGTCAGGATCTCAGATAGATGTGATTTTGGATAAACAAATCAAATCAACAGAAAAGATTTGATATTCAATGAATATAGAGTAGAGTTAGAAAATTTGAGTATAAGCAACAAGTTTTAATCAAGAAGAATTGAAATACTCAAATCATTCTATAACAAAGGCACGGATAAATCAAATTAATTTACTCAGTCTATTTGAGAAAGAAATAGACAAACCAGATCAATAGAAAAAATTTGAACTCTAATAATAATTGGGTAGTTTTAAACAGGCTCAAATAGTAATGGCAAGTTTAGAAGCTGAAGTAACATTATGAAAAGAAGTAAAACACAGATAACTCCAAAAGATTTGCACAATCACAGATCACAATCAAAGAATACAAGAGAATGAGTTACTTCGCGAATTATACAGCACAATTTTTAAGATTACCTTCTATGCCACGACTTTCTCGCTTCTTAAGTTTTTGTATTTGAACGTTCCCATTACACTCTTTGCATTGGCTCTTTCTTCGTTTCGAGATTTTGAAACACATGCATTACTAACGGAAGTTTCCATCTTCAGCTGATCACACTTCTTTGAATAAGTGTTCAGGCTTTTCCACACTTCAAGCACTTCGTTGGTGATGCCACAGTCTGACTAAAATCGTTGCCACTAATACTTTTTTTTTTTTTTCTGTTCGTTGATGCTTCTCCGATGGTTGCACATATGACTTTCGCTGAAAACGATTAACCTTACGCTTCCTTCTACTTTGAATTATTGAAGATTCTAAGTTACAGCTTCTCGCATCCTAACTATAAAGTTCAATTATCAGTTTTATTAATCGAATCCGTCCCTCGTAGTACTACTACTTCAATCGCCTTGTGCATCACGCTTCTAGCTATAGCTATACGATCTTCATTACGTTTCGCATCCACATACTCATGTTCGTAATGTTCCACTATCTTTCTTCAAAGATAAACTAAATCGACGCACAACAAACTAAATGTAGCGATTTTGCACAAAACAGTTTCCTTTCAGAAACTGAAACATATCTCTAGGTTCAATATCAGAGATTCACATAGCACAAACAAGACAAACCTACCCACAAACCCAAAAGACTCTAACTTGGGCTCTGATACCAACTAATGTAACACCCTTTCTGGGGATGTCACATTTATGATGCAGAAAAATAAAAATAAATAAAATCCTTACCCAAGTTATAAAAACATTTGATACTTAAGTAATATTTGTGATATATGTATATATATATATTTTTTCCTTTTATAGTTATAACGTTAAATAAAATAACATGGAACACCAAATAAAACAAAACATGATTACACCATAATATACATATGATTCTTGTCTGAAGTACATAATTAATTTACAACTATTAACATTCAATAGAAACAGTAAAAGACAGTATGCTACTAAAACATAACACCTAAGATATGAGCCCTCATCATAAGACAAATTCCTTAGTTAGGAATGTCTTGACCGATAGAAATTCGACCCAAAAGTATGTCGAAGTTCTCTCTAGGATTATAGTGAAACTCGTCCCACAACTCCCTAATAGGTAAAATAATCTCTACGAAAGTAACCATATAACGTGTAGTCATTAACCCATGTCGAGTCCTACTTACTGACAAAGTCACGTTACCACTGTACTCTATGTGTCCTGTGTCCCAGTGGACATACCAAGCCTCAGACCTTCGAGAAATTGTAGCCTAAAGAAACCTAATTGATCTCGCATTGCCGCCATTGTAGTCTTCAATGATGTAAACATAAAGTAGAAACAGACATGAACAATACAATAAAGAGGTGAGACAATCTACACCATTACCCGCATGGCAATAAAGAAAACGACAATACAAACAGATATTACAACAACAAGCGAGATATTACAATAACACATATTATTTTATCATATACAAGAAAGTAATTTAATACATCATGCATAATATATCTAAGCAATAGATCATGCATTTTATCACGCTTTATAGTAAGCAAGAAAATACAAATAATGTATGAACAAGAAGTGCGAGATAATGCATGAACAAAAAAATACGAGTAATGCATGAACACACACCGACTCGTTCCCTACTCCATGGAGCTAAACACGAATATCGAGAGAATGATCCGAATAGAAACTAATAATACTTTATGGCTGCCCAACCAAACTATTGCCTTTGTCAAACGTCGTGTCTATAGCCCACAAATCCAAAACATCGTGTAGCAGTACACAGTCCAAACATCGTGTACCACAGGCATAGTACTTATTAATCTCCTCAAGATCTCGATTAAGCATAGCGCTTGTTAAGATCATTAGTGTGTTGCCCATTACCACGGCCCAGAGGTGCTACCACTGTCCACATATGGGATCCTCCGCACACTAATGCCTCCAAGTTCATAAATGAACCACACTACGCTTATCACACCAATTACGGTGTAATTCACCTCATCAATCAATCGCCAATTATAAACCAAATTGGCACAACACTCTAAACATGATCTAAAATTACAAAAACAACCTTATAAACCAAATTTTCCATAATTACGAAAAATTACCAAAATTACCAAAATACCCTTAGTCACAAAATACCAAAATATAGTACGTCCCACCTGACAGTACTACATCTCAACAGTATAGCACGTCCCACCTGACAGTACTATACCGCAACATGTCTGGGTCCACCACTTTGGCCCGACAGCAAAACTGATAGTATTTTTCAGTCGCGTAGGAATTTTATCGCATTTTCACAATCTCGTTGTTTTCACAAACGTTTTAAAAATCGTGTAAACATATTTTGACATTTTTAAACATCGCAAAATCTTTTAAATCATTTTCTCAATCGCATAGGATTTTTAATTCATTTTCTTAACCGAATAGCTTAAAATTATCATTTTTAATATGTGTAAAACTATATCTAATACTTTTAAAATACGTAATGTATTTTCCTTGTGTTCTAAATATAGTATGGAATCTTTTCATTTTAAGCGTCTGATTTTAATAAATTTTGGCAAAGATTTTGCCTATAAAATCAAAAGTATAAGGTATTTTTAACATTTTCCTCTAAATATAGTTTATTTTATTTTTACCCAATAATTTCACTTGAAACTTACTAACGCGCTTCAAAATTTATAGAATGAGCTCTACGTTAGTATTTTTCAAGCGTCTGAATTAATTCTTACTTAAACTAATATTCTCGCTAAGTTAAAATTCTAGAACTGAATCAATTTCCTTTGATTTTCTCAATGATTCTTTGGAATCAATTTATGTTGTAAAACCATTACCTAACCTTATCTTAGAAAATAAAATGGCATGTTGGCCAAATCAAAAATAAAATGGTATTCAATTATTCTCTAAATGGCATGTTGGCCATAATTAACTTAAATCATTTTTAATTTAATTATTTTACCTAGATTCTCAAATCAGGAATTTAGAAAATTACTTGAGAACATTTTGGTTCTCTTTTTGGATGTAAGGCCGTGAGCCTCATAGTGTATTCTTTGGAATACTCATGCATTTCGTACATGTTATTCACATCCTACTTTAATAAGTATACAATTATAAACACATGCAATTATATAATCACATACAATATACATACAATATATATTAAAACGATAAATATGCATAGCAAAAATAAGAAAACTATAATCATGCATAGCAAAATAAATCACAAATAAGAAAGCATTTAAACAATCACAAAAATAATAAAAAACCATAAACAATCACACAATAATAATACAAGCAATAAAACAATCACACAAATGAATCCTTATGGATTCTACACACACATACAAATCCATTTTCTCATCACCATACAAGGTTGATGAGATTAAATCTCCCTCTTACCTCTTGTAGCAAATTAATCGGTTAGATTCCTTCCTTTTCTCCAAATTTCGTACAATCTCCAAAACAATTCCTAAAATTCTCAAACAATTAGCAAATACACATACAAGGTACAAAATAGAAAAATCATGGAACAAACATGGTTAGAAAAATCAGAATTTAAATTTTGAACCATAGAAATCAAACTTACCCTTAAGGAAGTAAGCAAGAAGTGGAATTTTAGGCAAGATAGAGTAGAAATTTGGGAAAAGTTTGTGAATGAAAGATGCTTAGAATAGTATTTGGCTTTAGGAAATATGGTTAGATAAAATTATAGATGTTTGGTAGTGTTAGTATAGGTGTGGGCCGAATTGAGTGAGAAGAAAAGGAAAGAGAAGTGCTCTTGGTTCTTTGGTGTTTTAGAGAGAGAAATGGATATCTAAGAGTGATAAGAGTGAAAATAAAAGTGAGGAATGATTGAAGTGAGGCTGCTGCCGTGGGGTGCTATTTGGGTGGCTTAAGTGATAAGCTTTGCATGGAAAATATCACAAAAGTGTGCACATGGCCAAGCACATGGCTTATGTCATGTTGGAAGCTTCTTGATCCTTGGAGAACCAAGCCAACTAAGGCTCCTTGCTGCTGCCTCACAGCCGTGAAATCCTCCTCCATTTAAGTATTAAATTGCTTTCCATTTATATCTAATTATATGCTAATTAAATAGATAATTAATTTGGTTAAATATCCTAATCAATTTAGATTAATATTCTAATAATATAACTAATTAGTTTAATATATTTTAACATATATTATAACCTTTAATCAATATTAGGATATCTAATTAATGTTTAAATTATAATTAATTAGGAATTAAACTAGTTCTCTTAGTTTGCTAATTAAGTAATTAGATTAGTCAAATTAGAATTAATTAGCTACTAATTAAATTCAAGCCTACAATTGTTGACTTAATCCTAACCCTTGGTTCATCTTTAATCCTTAGCCCTAGATTAGATCTAAGGTAGATATTACTTGGTCATAAACCTATCTTTCTAATCTCACCATTGATTAGATCAATCGCTAAGATTAAAGCTTCTAAAGTAAGCTTTATAATCCAATGGTTCACAAAGAAGTCAATGCTTCTTTTGTTGACTCTTTCTAATTGGTTTAGAAAGTCAAGCCATCCATTTTGACCATTTCCTATTGGTTTAGATTTCTACCAAAAAGATCGCATGATCGTTACACTAAACGTGGGCCCCACGAACTTTTTCGTCCACAAATAATTTTTCTACTTGTTTTTGAGACAAGTAGGTATCGTTGAATAAAATAATATTATAAAAATATAAAATTATTTTATTGTACAATTAAATCCTAAAAATTATAAGATTAATATATATATCAATCAATTGGGTTTAGTAAGATCCCCCGGACTCCAATTAATTAAAATAAGATTTATCCCAGAAAATTATTATTTTCTTAGGTCGAGCAAATCACATACAACATCAAGTACACTCACGGAACAGTCAAATTAAATTTACTGCTCACAGAATTCACAAAACAGTACAAATCGGGACTATATTGTAATTATCCCAAAAGTTGGGGTGTTACAGAGGGAGTACCCTCCTTGTTGTCGTACGGGGACCAATTAGCATGGCTCATACCTGAATGAGGAACAACTGTAGGTGGCTTACTATTGAACAACGAACCATGAAATCAGAGGTAGCAGCGGCTATGGTGACAACTAATTAGAGAACGATGGGGTTTCGATGGCTGAGACGCAATGAGATTAGGGGAAGAGAGAGAGGGGGATGAAGACGAAGACGGTGCGTGGGAAAAGGAAAAAGAAACAAAAAAAAATCAAATTCTTAAGAATAATGAGGAAAATGGAAAAAGAAAAATGAGGGAGAAGAGTGGCGCTACTTTGCTACGATGCCCAACTGCATAGCAAATTTGGGATATTTTAGTTGGGTTTGCCATGGTTATAATACCCGTGTCTAAAAAATCATGGCTAAAACTCCTTTTTTGGTAGTATATTGCTAAACAAACTCAGTATACTTTCTTCTAGTACACCACATCATCACATTACAAGTGATGTCAAGTGCAACATCATTGCTCTTCAATGATTAACAACTTACCTATGTCAATCCACTACCATTGGATGTACAAAGGTCTATTCTTTTACTCATGTGTTAGGTAGATATTTCCTTCATAAAATATCCCTAATAGTGTCTTAACTCACACTAAAAAGCATGCATAAAAGATCCCAACAAGTAAGGAACTCCAATTCCTCAAAATAAAAAGCCTAGGAAGTTCTGTATCTGGGTGCTTAGGCGCTCACTCTCCCAGCGCTTAGGCACTCCATTACAGTGAAACCTCCCCTATTTCTTTTGTCATTGGGTGTATAGGTGCCTAGCTTCTGAGCGATCAATCGCTCAACACCAAAGTCTTCTGGTCTTGCACACTTAGGCACTCACTCTTTGGGTGCTTAAGCACCTATCACATTTCTACAGAGTTTCTAACCAATCTTTAACTCCCAAACACAAGTCTTAGTTGGTTTTCAACCTCACACATGGTCTCTAAACATACTAAAACTCTCATACATGTTCTCAAATCACCAATATAATGATCAAGCACATATATGTTAAATCTCTCATGCCAAAACCCATATTTCTTCAACACAAGATGATTGAGTTTTATGGATGCTTATATGCTCCAAACCACAACCAAGCATGTCTTAACTCAATACAAATCACATCTCAAGTTTCTAATGAGTTCATCCAACTTAAACCCTTGAGAAACACCTCAAAACCTATTTTCTAACTAATAAGCAAATTCTTGGTCCTTTCATAAGATAAAAACTTATTTTCTTGATCAAAAACTTGTTAGACCATTTGTACCGCAAGTGCATGGGTCATTCAACTAATACAGATACAGAGTAAGAGATCATTCCCATAAGGATGTTGGCTTCCATAGCTAAGTATCAACGAATAGCTTAACTAATTCTGTTCAAGAACATAAAAATAGAAAAATTACAAATAAACTAAATCTAAAATACAAAGCAATAAAGACAAGGTTTAAAGATCTAGGGAATCCTTCTTCACCTCCTATTTCATACTAATGACATATAATCCTTACAAGCAACATCAACGAATTGTTAAGTTAACTTGAGAATCTGATTTAGTTAAAAGCATATGTCTAGGTCAATCAACCATAATTTCATTTACCCAATTCACTATGTTTCCATGAGAACTAGTGCGAACTCCACTCCTGAGCGATCTATTCTCAATCACACATATGCATGGCTAAAAGGTATATTTCTATCCAATTAGCAAATCAATTTATCCAAGCCAATTGAATTCATCAAACATGCATCAACCATACATTAGATCTAAAATCCAAATTCCTATGTCTAGGTTCATTAGACTTTAATAAATCAACCAAAAGCTGATCAAACCTTCAAAAGCATTAAGAAGTATATGATTGAACATAACTAAACATCAATATATACTCAAAAGATTCCAAAATCATCAATATTCATAGGAGTATACAAAGAAAACCCCACATACAGCTTAGCTAGCTATTGAACATGAAATTACTACACAAAAACCATGTTTAAAAGATAAGGAAGAGAGAACAGAGAAAGGAGAAGGAAGTAAACTCATTAAGTGTGATCATTGAAGCTTGAATCATCATCCATAAGGAAGATGACTTCCATTATTGCCTCCTTAAGCTCCCTCAGCCTTCAAAACCGTAACCCTAGTCACAGCTTCTCTAAACTATGAAAATTCTTTCCTAAAAATCTAATGAAACATTATTTATAGGCGCAGAACAACAAGGGACGCTGCTGCACAAATCATACCAATGTCATGGCGTGCGTACATTTAGGTCACCAATGCCCGAGGCGTCCACTCTTCACGTCACGATGCCTTGGCCTTGGGTATTTTCTACTAATGTAGGGGATGCACCACATCACGGTGTTGCCTACTGAGATACAAATTTGGCTTCCTCTTCTACTTTTAGCTCTAATGCTCCACATATCATCTTGTTTGGAGCTCTTCCTATCATAGAGAAATCACCAAATAAATAACAGATACAAATTCACTCAATCTCTTACCAAATACGCACAGTTTGCTCAATATCACATAAAAAGGTATCAGAATCAGAGTATAATAAATATAAACATAAAATCTTCCAAATATGTATCATAGACAAGAACTAAGCATTCTTTATAGCAAAAGATAGGCACCAATAACTATATTTTATGGAGTTATCACACCCCCAAACCTAAATTTTGCTTGTCCTTGAGCAAAGCAAAATAGAACTAAGGAAATCTACTTAACAGTTCATACACAAACATTCATTCAGCATTTAATAAAATTTCAATTTTTTTTTTCAATTAAACTACAACTAGTGTGCAATGATTGCATTAGTCCTTAAAAGTGCAAATGCCCCAAAACTAGCTCCACATATACATAATCCTTTACATGCTAACAATCAAGTTTCCTTTCATGCAATTCACATTTACCACAAACATGCAAAATAAACTGATCTTAGTCAAGTCATACTCATCTAGATAAATTTATAAGCATACATGCATATGAATCATAAAATCCACAAAATTGTAATCCAACTCTTTCTCCATTATTGTAAACACACAAAATTGAGGATCAAAAGGGACTTTAACAGCTTGTAATGTTAGGCCAATGGTAATGGGTGAAAAAACAAAGGAAAATGATACAATACAAACATTGAGAAACATAAACATGTTATTTCAAGACTTAAGTCACCACATGATTTTCGTAGGGTATTCAACAGTGAATGTAGAGAACTCGCCAGAACAATTTTTGATGTTTTTTACACTTTACTTTTCTTAAGCTTTGCTTCTGCTTTCTTTTCTTTTCTTTTTTTTTCTTTTTTTCTTTTTTCTCATTTAATTTTTTTTCAAAGCAATGTTATTTTCTTTATTTTGACTGCATCTGGTTCCTTCAGGCTCTTTTTGTATTGAATATTCATTAACACCCCTAATCATTAGACTCACTTCAAAAAATAACATATTATGTACTCAATAAACAATAATAGTAGGAAGAAAATGCAATACTTTCACATGCATTTGAATGGTTAACAAGTTAACGAATACAATGGTTATGAAAAACAAATAAGGCCAAACGCATAAGGCTTCAAAAGGGGACCTATGATAAAATCATAACAATGTAAGCTCGACAGGCTCAATCGGTCCAAACAATGCCCTAATCATTTCCTCAATCATGCATAACCTAGGATTTCGCCTTAAGAGAGTTGAAAAACAATTTCTAGAATAATTGAAATCTCTACATGTACATCCATAAACATTCTAGACATGCACTCTTATCATTTTTAAAGTTACACTTGCATCTAAGTGAAATATAAATCATGCATCAAAAGCAACTAAATTATTTCACATACTTCAATATCACATAAGGTTTCACTAAAAATGGGGCAAATAGCAACCTTCCATAACATAGGACAATCAATTCAACACTAGCATCTTTGCAACATATCATGCATTCAAATAAATCTAACTTTTTCATCAAGCATGCATAACATCATTCGCATAATATTAAAAATTGAAATTTCCTTTTCAAACCAATTAGTAATAGCCAAAGTAATAGAAAATCATAAAAATATGGTGGCTATCACAATTGCATCTAGAAAATATCATCACATGTATACTTAATACATTATACTCATCAAAGCATGTAATGATACTCCCCCAAACCAAAGTGAGACAAAATCCTCACTTTCATAGTGCATAGGGTACTAAACCTTTCAAATTAAGCATATTGTAAGTCTGAGCATACTAAAATATGAAAAAACAACAAAAATAAAAGAAATATGTACAAAACAGAGCACAACACCGCAGCATTAAGCTGCCTATGTCATGGCGTGTACCTTATCTATAGAATTCTGCAGCAAAATCTCACGGGCGCCGCGACGTGAAGTGTTTAACACCGCGGCGTGAGAGATCTAACAGCAAAATCTAGCAGCAAACACAGTTTTGCTGCTGGAATTGGTTCAAAGTAGTCTCCAGCACTTGTAAAACTTGTTCAAAAAGCTAAACTACTAAAAACATAACACAAACATAATATAGCACAAAATCAACATATTAACATATTTAATACCTAAAACATACTTAAAACATAAAAAAAATCAAAATCATAAAACTAACATATTAACATACTACATATATAAGTACTAACATATGTAAGACCTAAGACTTAACAAAACAAAATACTAACATAATTAAGACTTAAAAACTAACAAAAGCTATAAACTAACAAATTAACATACTAATAAATATTACCTATTAACATATTAACAAAAACAACATACTAACATAATTAACATAAACATATACATATACATATTAACATATACATATTAACATATACATAATCCAACTTACTACCTATTTATGCAAAAAGTAAAGACAAGAATTTTAACATAAACTTGGGGTTCCTCCCCAAGAAGGGCTTTGTTTACAGTTCTGACTGGACTTTGTCACCAAAATGGATTGTGCGGATGAATAGTCTTCTAGAACTTGATCCAAAAGTTATCCTTTTTAGGAGTCGCGAGTTCCCTCAAGGGCCTCGTATGATTAGGATTATTCGGCTTCTTTATTGAAACTAAAACAAGAACATAAAGAAACTTAAATTAAAACAAACTATATACAACTTGAATTAGAACTAACTAAACTCATTGTTAATATTAGCCATATAGAATTAAACCACATCCCCAGCAACGGCGCTAAAAACTTGATAAGCAAATTCTTGCTCCTTTCATAAGATAAAAACTTGTTTTCTTAACTAAAAACTTGTTAGACCATTTGTACTACAAGTGCATGGGTCGTTCAAGTAATACAGATACAGAGTAAGAGATCGTTTTCACGAGGATGTTAGCTTCCATAGGTAAGTATCAACCAATAGCTTAACAAATTCTATTCATGAACATAAAAATAGAGAAATTACAAATAAACTAAATCTAAACTACAAAGCAATAAAGATAAGGTTTAGAGATCTAGGGAATCATTCTTCACCTCCTATTTCATACTAATGACATACAATCCTTACAAGCAACATCAATGAATTGTTAAGTTAGCTTGAGAATATGATTTAGTTAAAAGCCTATGTCTAGGTCAATCAATTATAGTTTCATTTACCCAATTCACTATGTTTCCATGAAAACTAGTGCGAACTCCACTCATGAACGATCTATTCTCAATCACACACTATGCATAGCTAAAAGGTATATTTCTATCCAATTAGCAAATCAACTTATCCAAGCCAATTGAATTCATCGAACATGCATCAACCATACATTAGATCTAAAATCTAAATTCCTATGTCTAAGTTCATTAGACTTTAACAAATCAATCAAAAGCTGATCAAACCTTCAAAACCATTAAGAACCATATGATTGAACATAACTAAACATCAATATATACTCAAAAATTACAAAATCATCAATATTCATAGGAGTATACAAAGAAAACCCTACATACAGCTTCGCTAGCCATTGAACATGAAATTACTACACAAAAACCATGTTCAAAAGATAAGGAAGAGAGAAAAAAGAAAGGAGAAGGAAGGAAACTCATTAAGCGTGATCATTGAAGCTTGAATCATCATCCATAAGGAAGATGACCACTATCCTTGCCTCCTTAGGCTCCCTCAGCCTCCAAAACTGTAACCCTAGCCACAGCTTCTCTAAACTATGAAAACTTTTTCCTAAAAATCTAATAAAACATTATTTATAGGCACAGAAAAATAGGGGATGCCACAGCGCAAATCATGCTAACGTCACAACGCGCGTACATTTAGGTCACCAATGCCTGAGGCGTCCACTCTTCACATCGCGGTGCCTTGACCTTGGGTATTTTCTACTAATGTAGGGGATGCACCACATCACGACGTTAAATTGCCCACGTTGCGGCGTTGCCTGGTGAGATGCAAATTTGGCTTCCTCTTCCACTTTTGGCTCTAATGCTCCACATATCATCTTGTTTGGAGCTCTTCCTATCATAGAGAAATCACCAAATAAATAACAGATACCAATTCACTTAATCTCTTACCAAATATGCACAGTTTGCTTAATATCACATAAGAAGGTATCAGAATCAGAGTATGACAAATATAAACTTAAAACCTTCTAAATATGCATCATAGATAAGGACTAAGCATTCTTTACAACACAGAGATAGGGCACCAATAACTACATTTTATGGAGTTATCACTAATCAATCAAACATACTTCATGTATCAAGAAAGTGTAGAAAAGGATTGAACTAGATAAATCAAACACTCTTATCTCAAGTGGTGTAATGATGCTCAAGTTGTCTTCTTGTTCTTCCTTAATATATCCTCTTCCTCTTTCTTCCTTTTCTTCTTCTCTTCTTTCTTTCCTTTCCCTTTTCTCTCCTCTTCCCTTTTTGCTGGCCAGAACGTGAGAAATGAGAGAAAAGCAAAGAGAAAAAGTCAAAGATGAAGGCTTAAAAGGTGAAGGATGGTGGAGAGATAAGGATGGATGATCGACGATGTCGCACTCGCCTCAAAATAGACTAGGATTTACAATGGAATATAGCATAGTGTATAACCTAGGTCATCTCCCAAGGACCAATTCGGATTCTCAAGTATGTTAGCAGTTAAAACAGAATTAAAATAAGTAAGGGGGGTTTTGTTCATTTCAATAACAGAAAACGAATTCAAATTGTAGGAAAAATCAATTAAGAAAACACCAATCCAAGGTCTTCAATTCAAATGGCAGAATTAATCATTGTTCAAAGAGAATATAATTCTGTTGCATTCACCTCTGTTAATTCGAATTTAACTAGATAATCATCTAGGATTTATCAACAAAAACAGAATCACAATCGCAATTCTTGATTAAGATTGAATTAGGAACAAATTCGGATTAACATAGATTATCAATCGATGATCTATTCTCCATTAGAATCAGATTAATCAACCCTACTTCTAACTTCAATTTCGAAATCTCAATCAGAAATCAATTGAAGGAGGAGAAGAGGGAAGAACACAACAGAATTCAAAAATTAAACAAGAGAACTCAAAACTCTAACCACAATCATTGAATTCCTTGGATTGATTTGGAGTTTTAGCCTTCCATAGCCATTATGAAAATGCAGCAAAGAAGGTGAGACAAAAAATAGAGAAGATGAAAAGAGGTTTCTGCCTGAATAAGATAAAACTGAACAATAACAATCAAAAGGTGAATTCGGAATACTGTCTTGACCTATTTGTAACTGAAAAATCTTATGTAATTCCTAATCTACCCCTAGCCCATACTGTAGCCCTCTGAATAAGCTTTTCAGAAACATATCATTTGCCTTAATTGGGTTTAAATTGAGAGAATTAGGCCCAAATCATTGAGGAAAGGTCCAAGCTTTGTGACAGCAACAACGTCCTAACTTTGAAGCCCAGTTTTCGCCCTGAATCCAGCTGAATTGGAAAAACTGCATTAGACGTAAAATTGTGTATCTTTGTCTCAGCTTTCAGGGGACACCAAGATCATCCAAATATGATATTTGTAGCCCAAGTTATGGCCTGCACAAGACAGAAAGGTCAAAATGAGTTAAAATCCGAAAATTAATGAAGTTTTTACAATTAAGCTCAATGTAGACCAAACATCTAAAACTCATCTACAAACATAATATTGGGTACAATTATCATCAATTAGGCCAAATATAAAACAATAATGAATGCCTAAAAATTGATTGATCAATGGAAAAGATATTTAGCTAAAAACTTTATATCTCTTAGGAATACTTTGATTTTACCAATCTAAGTTTCCTAACTTACATAGTGTTATGAAAAATCTTAGGATTCATCTCAATCCTATTCTCATCATTACTTTATTGTTCATACACCTAAAACTGTCGTTTAACTTACAACTATCTACCTTAACTTGTTCTCATTACTAGAAAATTCTCCATTCTTTACTTGATATCTTCTCAAATTCTCACAATTTTTCAAAATATCTAACTAGTTAATCTGGTTTTTAAACACTCACTCAATGTTACTAAAAATACTAAACTAACTAAGTTAATTCTCTAAAATTAACCACATCATTTTCTATTCATTTGAAACCTGGAAATAAATTCTCCATATTTATTTCCCTCATCTAAGTAGTTTATCCTACTTTTTGGGCTATTAACAGTTATTTTTCACATTTAGTGTTATAACAAAATAGCCTAACTAACTTAAAAAGGTTACCAAAGTTAACATGAAACTCTTACAAAAGTTACTGAACTTCTATAGCCATGATTAAGACTAACAGGTTAGAAAGGATGTTACACTATGTCTGGACTACGGTGCTTGCATGAATGTCAAATGACTTGGTCGTAAATGCCCCCAAGTTAGAATTCCTAACCGCATGGGGTAATGTGGACCACAACTTCAAGTAAAGCACGGATATCGTCATCCGGGGGCATTGAGACTATCTTGCCACTTCGCTATACTAGCCAAGCACTAACCTGGGGGTAACATGATATCATTATAGGATGAGGGTTGGACTCACCCTAGAAAAAAGGAAAAAGGTAGGAATGGAAAAATTGAAGATACGAGTCACAAGATTCAGAAAAAGAATTTTATTATTATTTAAATTCCATACATCGTCAACTCTAACAAAAAAGAGTACATAAACAAAGTCAAGAATGCCTACTAGAGAGAGCCAGAAAGGAAGCCAGACAAAGGCTGTGACACCTAGGGCCGAGGGCGGGGTATGGTCGCCAGTGCTAAAAGATGAAGCACGGACAAGAAGTGGCTCCTAGCAGGCTTCTAGGCAGAGGGACACATGAATGAACTGAATACACACCGGAATGAGAAAGATCCAGAGACTGCGCAGGTATAGGACTGCATAGTTGAGGATGGCTTAAAGGAATTGATTAGCACCACCCATATCAACAAGATGCATCTTCTTTTTGGGAGCCAAGAACATAAGTACTCCATAGTTAAGCGTGCTTGACTTGGAGCACTTGTGGGATAGGTGACCTCCTGGGAAGTTTCCTAGGATGCGTGTGAGTGAGGACAAAGCACGCTGAAAAGACCCGTGTTGGTTTGTGGGGACACTCATCGATTCTGCAGGTAGTCTCGGGATGTTACAAATGGTATCAGAGCCGGGACCTCTCCCAGTATGGTGTGGTTCGGGGACAAACCATGCGGAAGCTGGTGGGCATGTGACACTCAAGGCCGACGAGGGCGGGGAGTGGTCGCCGATGCTAAAAGATGAAGCACGAACAAGGAGTGGCTCCTGGCAGGCTTCTAGGCGGAGGGACACATGAATGAACTGAATATACATCAAAATGAGAGGGATCCAGAGACTGTGCAGGTATGGGACTACATAGTTGAGGATGACTTAAAGGAATTAATTAGCACCACTCATATCAACAAGATGCATCTTCTTTTCAGGAACCAAGAACATAAGTACTCCATATTTAAGCGTGCTTGACTTGGAGCACTTGTGGGATGGGTGACCTCCTAGGAAGTTTCCTAAGATGCGTGTGAGTAAGGACAAAACACACTGAAAAGACTAGTGTTGGTTTGTGGGGACACTCATCGATCTTGCAGGCAGTCTCAGGACGTTACAAAGGCAGCATTGACGATGATGGCCACCGGTCATTGCCACCTCCAAGGTTCTTCCAAACAGCAACACCCATCTCTACCTTACTAACCAATAGGAGGGTGCTCCGCATCAAAAGATTATTCCACATAATGCTTCACAATCACTCCAAGTTGCTTCAAATCACTCCAAGTTACTCCAAGAGATTGTTCCATCCTTAGAGCCCTCCCATAAATCCAACTGCACTTAGGAAAATAAACTATCAAGGCACTTGACCAAGTGCCTCTAGAACAGTCGACAAAGGAGGAGGATGGAGTGCGGAGCACCTCTATGCATCACAAGAATTATAAACAAGCAACGACTCTCCCGGTATATAAAAAAGGTTCCACATTTCTGCATACATCAGGAGAGAAAGGCTCCTGCTGCCCAAATGCATATTGGCTAGTCCACGTAGGGCAGTTACATGGTCCTCACCAAGCCATTACTTTGAGAAAGAAAGGCCTCCATCGAAGGGACTGGTTGTAATAAAGAGAACACCTTTAAAGATTTTGGGAAGAATCGAAAGATGATGTCAGATGGGAACAAAGCTCTCCACATGTGTACAAGAAATGGGAGAGAGACCATTCTCTAAAAAGAGATCATTCTCAAGCAAAGCCACAGAACAAAAGGAATATCAGCCTTAATGCAAACATTCCCTATTTATAAAAGAAACGAAACATTCTGATTAGCCCCTGAAAAGGTGAACTGATTGTGTAACATCCCAAATTTAATAATGACAGTATAATCTGTATTATACCATAGTAGTTAAATTTAGACATGTTATTTCCTACTAAACAATATTTTCAAATATAACAGTTATGTATATACAAAAAGTATTAGCTTCGTAATGAATAAATAATACATAATATATGTATTTCTGGAAAATACAATATATATATATATATATATATATATATATATATATATATATATATATATATATATATATTATATAATTTCAAAAGAAACTACAAAGCTACACTAAGCTAAGCTCTCTAAGCTCTTGTCTACACTTCACTTTCCATAAGTCTTTTTTCTTAGAATCATCATGAAAACACACACACAGGGTAGAAATCACAAATTCTCAGTAGTTAAAACCATAAAACATGTCATCATAATCATTTCAGCTATTTCGAGGAAAAACATAATTCTACAGTAAAACACATACATATACAGGCTAGAAAGGTAGCAAAAGCCAAAACCATATCATTTTTCTTCCCGAAATAGGTTCTCATTTTATAAATTTGTATAAAAACTCATTTCCACAAATAGTTTTCAAGTAAACACCACACTCACGAGAACATTATCTCCATCTTAGAGATACAAAAGCATCAACTCCATCTTAGAGATATGCAATTGCCCATACAATTGCAATGCATAAATATGTTATGATTAGCAACCGCTCATACAATTGTCATGCTATACCACGTTATGCCTTATGTTCAAGCCTATGCAGTAACCTGAGGATATAATGAGTAATGTTATGATACCATTTACGGGAACCTAGTTCCATGGTAACGTCATGATATGGATGAATCCTGAACAAAGCAATGGAACTTGATTCCATAAACCTTGAACAAGTACTGGAACCCAATTCTAGCAGTCTTCTCTCCGTGTAGTGAAATCTCATCAACTATGTGGTCTTTAATAACAACAAGGAATCCATCCTCAAAGTCATTAGAAGTAGTGGGGAATCACTCACCTCAACTACTCTGAAAATCCATGCTTCACGTAATTCAAGAGTAATGAAGAAATAACTATCTTCAACTATGCCACAATAGGGAGGGAGCTGTGCATCCTCACGCTATCAAGATTCAAGATCACCTCTGATAGTAAGGAATCCCTCCTCAACTACCTTCTATTTAGGATAACCTAAGAGATACAAAAGCATGATCTCCATCTCAGAGATACAAAAACATTATCTCCATCTTAGAGATAAGCAATTGCCCATACAATTGCAATGCATGAATATGTTATGATTAGCAATCACCCATACAATTGCCATGCTATGCCAAGTTATGCCTTATATTCATGCCTATGCAATAACCTAACGATGTAATGAGTAATGTTATGATACCATTTACGGGAACCTAGTTCCATGGGAATGTCATGATATGGATGAATCCTGAACAAAGTAATGGAACTCGGTTCCATAAACCTTGAACAAGCACTGGAACCCAATTCCAGCAGTCTTCTCTCCGGGTAGTAAACTCTCATCAACTACGGGGTCTTCAACAATAACAAGGAATCCATCCTCAAAGTCATTAGAAGTAGTGGGGAATCACTCACCTCAACTACTTTGAAAATCCATGCTTTACGTAACTCAAGAGTATAGAAGAAATAACCATCTTCAACTATGCCACAATAGGGAGGGAGCTTTGCGTCCTCACGCTACCAAGATTCAGGATCACCTCTGATAGTAAGGAATCCCTCCTCAATTACCTTCCATTTAGGATAAACTAAGAGATACAAAAGCATGATCTCCATCTCAAAGATAGAAAACATCATCTCCGTCTCAGAGATACACAATTACCTATACAATTGCAATGCATGAATATGTTATGATTAGCAACCACCTATACAATTGCTATGCTATGCCAAGTTATGCCTTCTGTTTATGCCTATGCAATAACCTAAGGATGTAATGAGTAATGTTATGATACCATTTACGGGAACCTAGTTCCATGGGAATGTCATGATATGGATGAATCTTGAACAAAGCAATGGAACTCGGTTCCATAAACCTTGAACAAGCACTGGAACCCAAATCCAGCAGTCTTCTCTCTGGGTAGTGAAATCTCATCAACTATGTGGTCTTCAACAATAACAAGGAATCCTCCTCAAAGTCATTAGAAGTAGTGGGGAATCACTCACCTCAACTACTCTGAAAATCCATGCTTTACGCAATTCAAGAGTAAAGAAGAAATAACTATCTTCAACTATGCCACAATAGGGAGGGAGCTGCGCGTCCTCACGCTATCAAGATTCAAGATCACCTCTGATAGTAAGGAATCCTTCCTCAACTGCCTTCCATTTAGGATAACATCTAACAAAGAGGGACAATCCAGCCTCAATTTCTATAATAATGAGGGAGAGGAAGTCCAGCCTCAGCTCATTACCATAATAGGGAGGGCGTTGTCCCACCTCACACTATCATAGATTATCACTAAATGTGAGGATCATGTCTATCAACTATCACAAACACAACCAATAATGGCTAACCTCCAATAGTATGATAACATCTTAACATGACTCGAGCATACAAGGTATACAAACTAAAAACAACTCCATGCATTTAGTGTTCACCCTCATAGTTCACCATCTTAAACCACAAAAGACTCAATTCATCCAAAACAATGGTTTACCAAGCAACTACCAAGGTTTGGCAACACATAAAAACTCAAATCTTTGGATTTTATAAAAGGATAATCAGTTAGTGCTTCCCCCTAACCGATTATCACTAGCTAGAAATGTCAAAATACAAGTCCATGATCGATTACCTTCACTGGTTAATCGATTATGGCTCTAAATGACCCTCTGTGTAAATACAATAATCGATTACCAATTTAATGGTAATTAGTTATTGCATTTTCCAAATTTGCTCCCAGGTGAATAATCAGTTACCATCTATGGGTAACTAGTTATTCACATGACCAGAGACATTTTTCTCAGTCAGATAATTGATTATAACAGCAGATAATCAGTTATCTGCTGAGTTCTAGCAGAGAACGTGAACTTCATCTCACCATCTCCAAAACCAAAATCCAAAACAACCATCAAAGATCAACTTAAAAATAGATAACTCTCTATCTATCAACATACAACTTAATAGTATCAAGGAAAAACCCATTCCTCACCATAACTAACCTTTCTTTCAATAGTTAAAGAACAAGAAAGAAAAGTGTAAGAACAACAAGCAAACATGCACCCCTTTTTTCACACCCAATTCTCAAACTCAGAGTTCATGGAAGAACAAATGTGTAAACATGTCCTAAGTATTAACCATGCTTCACACAAGTTAAAGACAAAGCAACTTCAAGCATGAAAAACACAACTAACCCTAAACCCATTTCCATCCATATTAAGTCACACCAAGAAGTAAAGATGAAGAAATAGAGAAAGAGTTATGAAAAGTAGGTTCCCCCTACCTCAAGATCTTGAAGATGAAGTCAAGCTTCCATTTGATTCCTCTTCCTTCTTCCTCTCTTTCTCCCTTCACGTTTTCCTCTTCTGTTTTATGCTTCTTCTTTATTTCTTTTCTTCTGCTGCCGTGAGATATTTAGAAAAGAAGTCAAATTTGGCTTCTTAAAAATAAGCACCAAGCTGTACCAAAATTCTTGATCTGCTAAGAACACTTAGATTTCACCAAATCCAATTTTCTAACTTCCAATAAGTTTAAAATAAATCCTAAGATTCATCAAAAGTCTTGTTTCACCATTTCTATATTTTTTCATATCTACTAGTAGTCAATCTAGTATTAAAACACACACCAAGTATGCTTAAAAATACCAAACTAACTCCGATTAACCTCAAATTTCAACCACATCTTCTTCCACGTATTTGTGACCTAGAAACAAATTCTTCACATTTATTTCCATTAACTAAGCAGTTTAAACCACTCTCAGAGCTAATAATAATTATTTTTTCACACATAGTGTTACAACAAAGTGACTAAACATGCTTAAAAGATCACAAAATTAAATAGACATGACAATCAAGTATTAAGCTACCTCTGTAATCATATACAAGTCTATCATGTTTTCACAGGTGTTACATATTGCACGTTGGAAGTCACATTTTAATGCTCCCTCACTCTGATTAGTCACAGGAGTAGCGTGTAGTTGGGAAACAACATAAAATTGCTATCTTCTTTTACAAAACCGTTTATTCCCAATAAAGTTAAAGCAACAATTTCCCAAGCAAACTCAAATTGCTCCAAGCTGTAGAGTAAAAGGTGCAAGAACTAACAAAGACCCTATGAACTGTACATAGGGCCAACAAAAGATATACCTCGGATGATGGAATGACAACGTAAGAAGAGTGATCCACCTCGAATCCCAACCTTACACGTCAACCCCGAAGGCATACTATGATGTATAACGGACTTCAGCCCTTTGGAAAACATCGTGAGATCTAACGTTGACCAATTTGGATCCCTTTGTCCACTGTGTGCCATGTGTTCCTATCAAACTTGGTACCTTGACACTTGGTTGTCCCATCTAAGCGCTAAGTTATGGGCAACTGTTCTGAACCGTGATCCGGGATCATGTCCTGTGGATCTACCTGACCCACAGTATGCTGAAGTCCATCGTTAGCGACTTAGCAAGGATTCACTTATGGCACATTGATGAGATCCCAACTCTATGCATATCGGACCATGACATTGGGTAGCAGTAATACTACTACTAGATCTAAGCAATGGATAAATCCTGAGAATATCTGTTATTGCCAATCATGATCTCGCGTAATAATAGCATCCATAATTACCTTTGACTGCCCATGATTGCAGTATCAATACATGGGCTTTCTAGCAAGGCCAAAATTTAGTTCTGCCACATGGATGCCTGAAAGGTGGCTCATGGCAGCCTAAGTGCGTTTGGGCGGCAGCACAATAAAAAAAATTGATATTGCACACTTAAGCATTCAACATTGGTTCAAACATACTAATTATACAGCATTTGACTTTCAAGCTTTCCTCTCTTTAATGTTATGTGTTGGAGTAGTAATGGTAATATTTATTGGGTTTCGCAAACAAGTGTCCTAAGGACAGTTATTAAGGAAGTCAAAATAGAAACTTTTAAATAAAAACAAGACAAATAATAAATTTTTTTCAATTTTTAATACATTCATTATCTTGTTTTCATCTAAAAGTTTCTATTTTAACTTTCTTAACAAGTGTCCTTCGTAAAACCCATATTTATTTGTCGTTTAACCCTTGCAAAGTGTGAATCTCATATGTATATAATATGCTAAGCACATAGTTCCTATGTTAGCTATGCTATTTTTAATATTTGTATGCGTTGATGAATGAAAAACCACCAGGACTAAGAGGCAGTGCCGCAGTAGCCTTAGGAATTAAATTTATACACTAGTTACTCATTCAAGTGTTTCACATGATTTAGATATATTAGTATTAAGCTTCGCATTTGAACTTTGATATGCTTCTATTTCCCTAGTAATTATTAGGCGTTTGTTTCGTGATCTTATCGGATGAATTTCATACTCCAATTTTTTTGCAACAACCCTAAGATATAAAAGAGTGTATACAAAGTTTCATTACAAAAGGATATGCATAAATAGGATAATTCATTCATTCAAGATGTTGCATATAGGGAAATTATGCAGAATTTTATACGTTGTCATTGCTTTAGCAGGTTGGATATTTTGTGTCATAACTGGGGCTACAAGCCGTTTATTGTGTTTAAAAATTGAGAGGCATGGCATTTAGCAATTAAAATTTGGTGAATGCTATCCTGCACTTTCCCATCTTTGAGTGCATAATGCACCTTGCAGTTGACCTCCAATAACCAGTTAGCAGGTTTAACAAGCAAAACACACTCCACCAGATCTTCTCCCCCCACCATTGGCACCACCACCAACACCATCCCCATCCCTACCACCACCACCACCACCACCCTTCCTCCCTCTACCTCTTTGACCAGACACTCCAAACTCGTCGAATCTTGGTCCAAATCCTCTACCTCTTTGACTAGACACTTCAAACTCGTCAGCATGGAGGAACAGTAGCAGCGCCACCTCCAACTGTAATGCCCCTTTTTGGGAGGGAACATCACATTATTCAATACGATGCGAAAAATGAAAATATAAATTTGAGACCCGGTTCCTTGATGTTATAATTAATGAAATGGTGAATATATATATATATATTCCTTTTCCTGTTCATCAATGAAGTATTCAAATGTACTTTCACCTATAAAAGATACACAAGTATGTATTTATATTTTGTTTAGTTGTAAGCAAAAAACATAAAGACTAAATCCATAAGCGGGAAAACATAAAGATTAAATCTATACATCCATGCAATAAATACATTACATATATATATATATATATATATATATATATATATATATATATATATATACATATACTATTTAGATGCAGACTGTGAGTCAATAATTATATCAAGGCTCATCAAAAAGAAGCCTAAGCTTTATCAGCCCCCAAAAATGATATACAGACCCCCAAAAGAATATCAAGGCCCTAAAAAGATGGATAGCCTTCAGTAGCTATCAACAACAGGATCAGTCCCTAAGAGGAGAAGGAACCGTACCCGGATCCTCCTCGGGTTCCTCCTCAAGTTCTTCCTCATCCGAGGAAACCCACATAGGAGCCACCGAGCTACGGGCCGGGGCTCGAGCAGTAGAGTCAAAAGAATCCTCTTGTGGGGTGTAATAACGATCATCCCACATATAACATCCCAAAAATTCTTTATTTCATTATAAACGATCATTTTATAATATTTATGATTTTTAGGAATTTTTGTGAATTTTTCTGAAAATGATAAATATTTTAATATATTCTTCGTTTTACGTGTACACTTTGAATGAGCCGGGAAACTAGAATATTTTCCCTGAGGCTGGTAAACTTTGAACTGTCAACGTGTCAAGGGGGATCTTACTAAACCCGAGGCCGGGCACAGTTTATGAGGTTTACATTTTTTGAGGTTTTATCTGTTAAATAAAATTTTGGTATCATAAAATCATCTGATGAATAATAAAATATTATTTTCATCAATTGTAAATTTTATTCACTGAGAAAATAATTCCACAAGTGTAATTAATCATCTGTCGATGTATTTAATTTGGAGACAAGCTTACTATGTACTTTATCGAGGAGCGCGCGAAGCTTCTCAAGGAAGCTTCCTCCAACCATTATTTTATCATTTCTCTCTCCTCCCAAATTTGTGCTGCACGTTTGAAATTAAGGGGGTCTAATTCATTTTTCATTCTCACATTTTCCTCCTCCATACGCAAAGACTCACTATTCACTCATCTTTCTCTCTTTTCATTTCACTCCACAAAGACACACCATCCACCCACATTTGTATTTTTATCTTCCAAAACGTCACACTCCTAGCACCATTTCGTGTTTGGAGAACCACCATCATTGAGGAAATCATCTTCAAAGTTCTACATTTTCTTCATCTTCATTTTTCTCCACTGTTGAAGCTTAAAGGTTGGAACTTTAAGGTAAAGCTTTTAGCTTTTTCCTTATCTCCTCTCATTTTCGTAACCCATAGTCATTTTGATGACCATGGGTATCCATTTCAATACTTGATTCTAATTTTGGTAAGTTTGAATGTTCAAGGATCTCCTGGAAGCTAAAAACGTAACTTCTGACCAAAAGGAGCAACCTTTCTATGTGCTTCTCCCAGGTAAGAGGAAGACACTCCTCCTCAACCTCTTTTAGCATTTAGGGACGTTGTTTGTGATTGGCACTGTGATCCATCTCTGTTTGAATGCTGCTGGTGATGTATTTGTATATGCTATTGATTGTTGTGTGATTTGATATATATGTCTGGAACGTATAATCTAAAAGGAACGCTGTCGGGCTGGCTCTCGGATGGCCACGCCTTGAGACTAGAATTTTGGGATTATTGGTGAGAAGTGGTAATGACTTGATTTCTGATCATTAAGTGAAATGTCAAAACCTGTCGTGTAGGAACCCCTGGCCAAACCCGTCGAATGTGATGCCCATCGAATTTGATTCCTGGTCATTTAGTGCAATGTCAAAACCTATCGTGTAGGAACCTCTGGCCAAACTCATCGAATGTGATGCCCGTCGAATTTGATTTCTGATCATTTAATGCATTATCAAAATCTGTCGAGTATGAACTTCTGGCCAAACTCGTCGAATGTGATGTCATGATCACTCAGTAAAGTCAAAACCTGTCGAGTATAAACCTCTGGCCATGCCCATCGAATATCCGTCGAGTATGAACTCCTGACCACTTAGGAGAGAAACTCCTCCAATGCAAAATCCGTCGAATTTGAATGACCACATCCATCGAGTGAAATATTCGTCGAGTTAGAATGCCAATAACCATTGAGACATACCTGTCGAGTGGATCTTCTATCCATTTATCAGAAGCTTCCCAAAGTTAATATTCGTCGAGTAGAACGTCAAGACCCGTCGAATTAGAGTTCTGACCACAGTGTTTTCGTCGGTTCGACACTTGGGAGATTTCTCCAACGTCGACACCCACATCCGTCGAATTGGACTTCTGCTGACCTTCTGGAAAGAATTCGACAGTTCTGACCTCTGTTCGACAGAACCCCCATCCGACAGAAATTGGTTTTTATCCAATCTTGTTATAAAATGTTCTCCTATTTTTCATCCTTATGCCATGTTAGTCTTCATCGAATGGCAGCCTCAATTTTCCACTAAATGCATAGTATCCGTCGAATTCACAACCATGGTTTATCACCCCATACCTAGCAATTAAATCTGTGATGTTGGTGGTGATTCTTGCCATGTATCTTCCTGGATTCAAAACCCTTGGATTAATAAAAGTACATAAATCATAAATGATTGGATGATTAGAGATTAAGTAGGGATTCATAAACAGGGAAGAACTTGAGTATGGGTGAGCTTCTGAGGCACATAATGAATTTAATGGTTGACTTTTATCATGACTATGAAATGGAAATTGCGAATGTCCTTAAAATGTACTATTGGATTGTTGTATACCCGTGAATGGGATCAGATCTTATGATAAATGATATGACATGCATGTGAAGCATGATGGGCCTAGTTGGTCATGAGGAGTATGATTGTGTCATGCATTAAACAAAAAGAAAGAGATTGTCCGTTGGACTTGGTTAAGGTCGGTAGCCTAGGAGTTGAACTTACACCTTTGTGCAGGTGCGAATAGACAAGTGTAGGTTACTTGTTGACCTTGGGGGCGTCAGGGTGCGAGTACCTCACAATGGGCAGCTGGTAGCTCTCTGTCTGTGGGGCAGATCGATGCAAACACACTGACGATCCGGACCGAGACGCTGTCCTATGTCGAGATCTGTGTAGAATGTCTTGTAAAATGCCATGTTGTACAAAATGATAAATTGAGAATTTTTAGCACTTGAGGGCCTGGGCAGCCAAGAGTACAGACATACTTCCTGATCGTTCCCTCCGACTGTTTTGTGTCTAGTTCCATGGAGTAGGATTTTGGTTATTGAGGGCAAGTGTGCATAGTGAGTCCATGAATCATTGGGCATGCATTGTTATTATAATTGGAACTGTTGTACCTCTGATATATCTATATGTATACGACTGCCTGGAACTGTTTGGTTGATCGTAATTGCTATTGAATGTTTATTACTATTATTGCTGTCATAAATGCTATGTGGGCATTTTGCGCCGTTTAGTTTCTCGATGCTATGATTGGTAATGATGGTAGGATGTCTTACCTCTTCTCTGTCTCTCCACTTCTGTTTTGTCCGTATACTACGTTCTATAGAAGATAACTGCAAGGAACCGGAAGCCCCCGACTTCCCTGGTTTTTGGCCTCATCTCGACTGAGTGACTGTTGAAGCGTATGGAGCCACGCACGCAAATATTTTTGGGAGATGTGCGCCTGACCTTCTTGGGAGGGCCAGAGTGCTGGTACATCAACTATGGTTTAGAGCGTTGCGTCTATACGGGGGATGTGTCGTTATCTTTAGCCTGGAGGCGTCACGAGCCGCCTGTCTTCACCTGCTGTATTAGTTTATGTCTGGAATTTCAGCTACCGATACGCGAGATGTGGGGTGACCGCTATTTCACTCCGCGGGAAGACTCTTTTCGTTCCACCGCTCGGGCCCCGTCCCGTGACTCTGCGATTCATATGGTGATTTCCTCTGACAAAGAAGATCTCGAGGAAGATCCCGAAGAAGTTCCTGAGGACGACCCCGAAGAGGATCCTGAAGAGGACCCTGACTCGATTTCTCCTCACTTGAGGGACTGACTTTACTTGTAGCTACTGAGAGCTACCAGTATTTTATTTTGAGGGGCCTGATGTTTTGTCTGTAGTAGGCTGTATATTCTGATACCGTAGGGATATGTATGTAAAATCCTTTTGGGGTAGGTATAATTTTGCTTTTTGTTATGCCAGGCTTTGTAACTAAACAGTTGATAATTATATATATATATATGAATGAAATGTTAATTTCCCATGTATGTCTCGTCACCGTGGATATTGATTATCGTTAACATAAATGTAATGAATAGAAAAAAAAAATATACTTGCTAATTTACTTAACCAACTACAATTGAGTAAACGTATATATTATTAAAATGAACCGGGTCTTAACTCACATAAATTTTATTTCCGCATAGTAATTGAAAGTGAGACGTTCCCTTGGGTTTAAAAAGGGGCGTCACACCGAGTTGGTATCAGAGCCCCGGTTTATGTTTCTTTGGGTCTTGTGTTTGAGTCTGTCTTGTTTGTGCTGTGTGTTCTCTGAGTAGTATACGTAAGGGTGTACTATTTGGTGTTCCTAGTGAGTGCAACTGACTTTTCTATGTTTTCAGTTAATTTGATCTAAGAAAGTAAGATGGCACGAGGGGAAGATATGGCAGCAGCTATTACAACGATGCAGAGAATGGCTGAGGCCGTCGCACAGCAAACCGAGCAAGCTGTCCAGCAACAAGAGAGAGTTGCACAACAACAAGAGCGAGCTGCTCAACGGCTAGAGGCCACTGCTGATGCTCAGAATTTAGCAGAGTTTCGGCACCATAACCCTCCTCAATTCAAAGGGGAATTTGATCCGGACAAGGCTAGTGATAATTATGATTTTTAACATATTAATTATCCACACAATTACCTTATTAATGATGTCCAGATTGTAATTAAGTGATCTTAGCACACATTTAGATCATTGGGTTGAATTGGGCTTTAAAGAAAATTTTTGGATTTTAATGCATATTGACAGTAGTTCAGTATTTTAACCATAACTTGAGTTGTAGATCTCTGATTTTGATGTTCTTTATATGCTAGGAAAGATGAGAAAAAGATCTACAAGTTTTTTGAAATGTCAAATTGGAAGATTCGTATGTTTACATGGTCAAATACAGCTTTGAAGTTGGACCAGCGGTACTATTACAAATTCTGGACACACCTTCACTATTTTGGGCATATCTCACTCATTTCAAGCCCAAATTAAGCATATGAGTACTCCTTGGAAAGCTTACTTCAAAGGCTATCTGATGGACTTGATTTGAATTTGAGATTATGACAGAAATTGAAAAGATAGCAACGTGGAAAAAGTGGAGGAATCATTGGAAGGTGGGAGACACACTTTCATAATGAGAAAATAATTCAATGGAAGGTGGGAGACATACTTTGATAATGGATGAATAATTAACAAGAGTGGGTGAATTATTTTTAACTCTTTGTGAATGATTAAGAGGAGAGCAATCAGATTTGTAAAGAAGGAGGGGAGAGCTTCTACGTAGGGTGTGATTTGTAGTTGGTTCTTGTAGTTTTAGTGTTTTCATTTTTGAGAATTCTCTTCTTCTCTTCCTCTCCTCCTCTCTCTTTGTTATTTTCATTTTTGTATGGTTCTTGAAGGTTCTCCAATGGTGATGGCTATGGAGAGCTAAACCTCTTTAATCAATCCAAGAGATTGACAAGCTTGATGATTAATCTTGAGATCTTGTTTTAATTGCTATACATTCATCTATTAATCAAGTTTCTCTTTCTCTTCTTCTCTTGTTTAAATTCTGATTTAATGCTTAATTTGATTGGGATTTGCATATGTTAATTGCGTAATTATCATGTGCCAAGAGATGAATTCAAAGGTTAAATAATGCATCAAAGGTGTTTGATGAATGTTTAGCTTGGTTGGATCTTGGTTTTTAAGTTAATTTGGGTTTTGGATGGATGCTTAATTTGTCTAACCTTAATTAATTAAATTCTAGAAGCATTTCTAGTAGAAGATCCATGGATCATTGAGAGGTGTCTTGATGTGATCTAAGATCAAGGATTTGGTTGATAGTTGAACGGATCTATAAAGATCAAGGATGGATTAAAATCAAGATTGGTTAATTCTCTTGGATTGGTTGTTTTCCTAATCTTGTTTACTCTTTTTAATTGCTCTTTGTTGTTTAATTTTGAAAAACTTTTTCCCCCTGTTTATTAACCTCTTAATCTGACTTCATAATTAGAATGATCTACGGGCTCGACCTGGTGTTACCTTATGCTACAAGTAGTTTTGGTAAATCGGTTAGTTATTGATTTAAATTTGGTAATCTCGACAGTTGTCAGCTAGTCTATGGATTAAGGAAATGGAGAAAGTCTTTCAAGGAATGAATTGCACCGAGGACAAGAAGGTGAACTATGCTACATTTATGCTGGTAGGCAATGCTGAGAATTGGTGGAATGGAGTGCAGCAAATGCTAGAAGCTGCGAACCGAGAGATTACTTGGGGCTTATTCAAGGAAAAGTTCTTAGATAAGTATTTTCCTGCAAGCGCAAGGCATGCGAAGGGGTCGGAATTCCTCAACTGCGACAAGGAAATATGACTTGTTAGTGAGTACGCAGTGAAATTTGAAAACTTGTCATAGTTTTCAACGTACTTTCAAAACCAACCAGATGAAGCATGGAAATGCCGAAGATTTATGGAAGGACTGAGGTATGAAGTGAAGAAGGCTGTGATCACCTTGAGGATCAATGAATTCTCACAACTACTGGATACTTGTTGTGATGTAGAGGCTCTGGAGCAATCTAGAGACATGAGGAGCAGAAACTTTGGGCCTACGAGATTCCAGAGAGGCGGCAGTAACAGTGCTAACCGTTTCCAGAAGAAGCCGTACTCCCGACCCATGGGGAATAGACAACAAGCCATGGGTGGAAGTTCTGGTGGAAGTTCTACCAGGAACCGCACTGGCCAAAACACGGCGTATCCTTCCAGATGTTTGAAGTGTGGGAAAGACCATCTCATAAGGGACTGTACCATGAAGGGATTCATTTGCTTCAAATGTGGCAAACTTGGCCACGTGTCCCGAGACTACAACCAAACGAAGGCCGAACCTTCAGTGAATGCTGCAAGAGCCAAGAAACCACAGGCTGGAGGGCCAGTCTACACTATGAGCGGAGCTGAGGCTTCTGAATCTGAAGATTTGATACAAGGGGAAGGTACCATAGAAGGTAATCTTTTAACTGTGCTGTATGACTTTGGGGCAACCCATTCTTTTATATCATATGACTGTGTGCAAAGACTGGGTCTATCTGTGTCGTCATTACCTTTTGACTTAACTGTTTCTACCCCCACTGATAAACTGGTAGTTACTGCCAAAGTCTGTCTAAATTGTCCATTGGTTGTTGAAGGTCGAACCTTTTCGATCGATCTAATCTGTTTACCCCTTTCCCAATTAGATATTATCTTAGGGATGGACTGGTTGTCTTCCAACCATGTTCTGTTAGACTGTTCCAAAAAGACCATAGTTTTTCCCATAATGGAGGATTCTAGATTTTTAACGGCCAACCGAGTTCAAGCTCTCTTGAAAGAAGGAGCTCACGGATACATGCTACTGTCTTCTTTGAAAGTCGAGAACGAGGTTGATGTGAACACAATTCCAGTGGTGAACGAGTTTCTCGAAGTCTTTCCTGATGATGTACCTAGTTTACCACCGGCTCTAGAGATAGAGTTTGCTATCGACCTAGTACCGGGAGCTGGTCCCGTGTCTATAGCACCGTATAGGATGGCACCGACAGAGTTAGCTGAGCTCAAGAAACAGCTAGAATAGCTGTTGGAAAAGCAATTTGTCAGGCCAAATGTGTCCCCATGGGGAGCGCCAGTGCTGTTAATTCGCAAGAAGGATGGCACCTTGAGATTATGTGTGGACTATCGGCAGCTGAACAAGGTAACAATTAAGAACAAGTATCCACTCCCGAGAATTGATGATTTAATGGACCAACTGAAGGGACCAGCGGTGTTCTCGAAGATCGATCTGCAGTCTGGGTATCATCAGATACGAGTGAAGGCGGAGGATATACCCAAGACAGCTTTTCGTACCCGATACGGTCAGTATGAATACCTAGTGATGTCGTTTGGTGTGACGAACACACCAGCTATCTTTATGGACTACATGAACCGAATCTTTCATCCTTACTTGGACAGATTCGTTGTGGTCTTCATCGATGACATTCTGGTATACTCTCAAAATCAGGAGGACCATGCTGAACACCTCAGTATAGTTCTTCAGATTCTGAAGAAGAAGGAATTGTATGCCAAGCTGTCAAAGTGTGAGTTCTGGATAGAAGAAGTTAAGTTTCTGGGTCACGTGATCTCGAAGGATAGGATTGCCGTGGATCCATCGAAGGTGGAAGCAGTGCTGCAATGGGAAAGACCAACGTCCGTGACGGAGATTCGAAGCTTCGTGGGCTTAGCTGGATATTATCGGATGTTTATTGAGGGATTCTCCAAGATTGCTGGACCACTTACACAACTCACGAGGAAAAACCAAGCTTTTGAGTGGACTGACAGCTGTGAGCAAAGTTTCCAAGAGTTGAAGAATCGACTGACTACCTCACCGGTGTTAGTGCTACCCGATCCGAATGAGCAGTTTGAAGTGTACTGCGACGCTTCATACCAAGGGCTAGGATCTGTACTTATGCAGCATGGAAGAGTTGTGGCTTATGCTTCAAGGCAGTTGCGAGTGCACGAAAAGAATTACCCGACACACGACTTGGAGTTAGCGGCTGTAGTTTTTGCTCTGAAGATATGGAGGCATTTTCTCTACGGAGCAACGTTCAATATTTTCAGTGATCATAAGAGTTTGAAGTATCTGTATGATCAGAAGGAGTTGAACATGAGGCAACGAAGGTGGTTAGAATTCCTGAAGGATTACGATTTCCAACTTCTGTATCACCCTGGCAAGGCAAATGTTGTGGCAGATGCTCTAAGTAGGAAGATGATCTGTGTCTCTGCCCTGATGATCAAGGAGAAGGATATGCTAGAGCAGTTCAGAGATGTGTGGTCTTTTGTGGAGTTAGAACCTGGAAAGATTTGCATGAATATGGTTACCATTACAAGTGAACTACTGGATGACATAAAGGAAAAGCAGAAGATTGACAAGTTCTTACAAGAAGTGAGAGAGCAAGTGGAGCAAGGAGGTGAAACAGAGTTTACGGAAGGAACGGATGGAATTCTGAGGTTTCGTGGAAGAGTTTGTATTCCTCGTGACAAGGAACTTAGAGAATACATCATTAACCATGCTCATACAAGCCAGCTGAGTATGCATCCAGGCATAACAAAGATGTACCAAGATTTGAAGAAGTTGTTCTGGTGGCATGGAATGAAGAGTGACGTCACTAGACGTGTATCGACTTGTCTAGTTTGTCAAAAAGCTAAGGTGGAACATCAGAGACCAGTGGGGTTGCTGCAACCGTTGTCTATTTCGGAATGGAAGTGGGACAGTATTGCAATGGATTTTGTAGTCGGATTGCCAAGGACAAGAAAAGGTCATGATTCGATTTGGGTAATCGTGGACCGACTCACGAAGTCGGCACACTTTCTCCCGATCGACATAAAATACAAACTGGAGAGATTGACTCAAATCTATATTGGAGAAATTGTTAGACTGCACGGTGTGCCTACGAGTATTGTTTCGGATAAAGATCCGAGATTTACTTCAAATCTCTGGGAGAGTTTGCAAGAAGCGTTGGGGACGAAGCTACGTTTGAGTTTTGCTTATCATCCGCAGACCGACAGTCAATCAGAAAGGACGATCCAATCTTTGGAAGATTTGCTTCGAGCCTGTACCATAGAACAAACTAGTAGTTGGGACGACATTCTACCCTTGATAGAATTCACCTACAACAACAGTTATCATTCGAGCATAGGGATGGCACCCTACGAGGCTCTGTATGGACGACGATGTCGAACACCTCTGTGTTGGTACCAAGACGGCGAGCGCCTTACTGTTGGACCAGAGATTATACAGCAGACAACTGAGAAGGTTAAGATGATTCAGGAAAAGATGAGAACGGCTCAAAGTCGGCAAAAGAGTTATGCAGACCGAAGGAGAAAACCTCTTGAGTTTGAGGAAGGCGAACATGTATTCCTGAAAGTCACACCTACGACTGGGGTGGGCCGGGCTTTAAAATCTAGAAAACTCACTCCTAAATTCCTTGGACCATACCAAATCATTCATCGTGTAGGTCCTGTAGCGTACCAAATATCCTTACCTCCTTTCCTTTCAAACATTCATAATGTTTTCCATGTGTCACAACTCCGAAAATACCTCCCTGACCCAAGTCATGTCATAGCATCGGATGCAGTACAATTAAAAGAAAACTTAACTTATGAGACGTCTCCTGTAAGAATCGAGGATAGGAAGATAAAGCAATTAAGAGGCAAGGAGATCGCATTGGTGAAAGTAATCTGAAACGAGGTGACCGGAGATGCAACTTGGGAGCTGGAAGACAAGATGAATGAGCAACACCCACAGTTATTCTAAGGTATGCAAATTTCGAGGACGAAATTCTTTTTTGAAGAGGAGTATTGTAACATCCTGAAAATTCTTTATTTCATTATAAACGATCATTTTATAATATTTATGATTTTTAGGAATTTTTATGGATTTTTCTGAAAATGATGAATATTTTAATATATTCTTCATTTTACGTGTACACTGAGCGGAGCCGGGGAAACTAGAATATTTTCTATGAGGCTGGTAAACTTTGAACTGTCAATGTGTCAACGGGGGATCTTACTAAACCCGAGGTCAGGCACAGTTTACGAGGTTTATATTTTTTGAGGTTTTATCTGTTAAATAAAATTTCGGTATCATAAAATCATCTGATGAATAATAAAATATTATTTTCATCAATTGTAAATTTTATTCACTGAGAAAATAATTCCACAGTGTAATTAATCATCTGTCAGATGTATTTAATTTAGAGACAAGCTTACTATGTACTTTATCGAGGAGCGCGCGAAGCTTCTCAAGGAAGCTTCCTTCAACCATTATTTTATCATTTCTCTCTCCTCCCAATTTTGTGCTGCACGTTTGAAATTAAGGGGGTCTAATTCATTTTTCATTCTCACATTTTCCTCCTCCTGTACGCAGCACTCACTATTCACTCATCTTTCTCTCTTTTCATTTCACTCCACAGCAGCACACCATCCACCCACATTTGTATTTTTATCTTCCAAAACGTCACACTCCTAGCACCATTTCGTGTTTGGAGAACCACCATCATTGAGGAAATCATCTTCAAAGTTCTACATTTTCTTCATCTTCATTTTTCTCCACTGTTAAAGCTTAAAGGTTGGAACTTTAAGGTAAAGCTTTTAGCTTTTTCCTCATCTCCTCTCCTTTTTGTAACCCACAGTCATTTTGATGACCATGGGTATCCATTTCAATACTTGATTCTGATTTTGGTAAGTTTGAATGTTCAAGGATCTCCTGGAAGCTAAAAACGTAACTTCTGACCAAAAGGAGCAACCTTTCTTTGTACTTCTCCCAGGTAAGAGGAAGACACTCCTCCTCAACCTCTTTTAGCATTTAGGGACGTTGTTTGTGATTGGCACTGTGATCCATCTCTGTTTGAATGCTGCTGGTGATGTATTTGTATATGCTATTTGATTGTTATGTGATTTGATATATATGTCTGGAACGTATAATCTAAAAGGAACGCTGTCGGGCTGGCTCTCGAATGGCCACGCCTTGAGACTAGAATTTTGGGATTATTGGTGAGAAGTGGTAATGACTTGATTTCTGATCATTAAGTGAAATGTTAAAACCTGTCGTGTAGGAACCCCTGGCTAAACCCGTCGAATGTGATGCCCGTCGAATTTGACTCCTGGTCATTTAGTGCAATGTCAAAACCTGTCGTGTAGGAACCCCTGGCCAAACCCATCGAATGTGATGCCCGTCGAATTTGATTTCTGATCATTTAGTGCATTATCAAAATCTGTCGAGTATGAATTTCTGGCCAAACCCGTCGAATGTGATGTCATGATCACTCAGTAAAGTCAAAACCTGTCGAGTATGAACCTCTGGCCATGCCCGTCGAATATCCGTCGAGTATGAACTCCTGACCACTTAGGAGAGAAACTCCTCCAATGCAAAATCCGTCGAATTTGAATGACCACATCCGTCGAGTGAAATATTCGTCGAGTTAGAATGCCAATAACCATTGAGACATACCTGTCGAGTGGATCTTCTGTCCATTTATCAGAAGCTTCCCAAAGTTAATATTCGTCGAGTAGAACATCAAGACCCGTCGAATTAGAGTTCTGACCACAGTGTTTTCGTCGGTTCGACACTTGGGAGATTTCTCCAACGTCGACACCCACATCCGTCGAATTGGACTTCTGCTGACCTTCTGGAAAGAATTCGACAGTTCTGACCTCTGTTCGACAGAACCCCCATCCGACAGAAATTGGTTTTTATCCAATCTTGTTATAAAATGTTCTCCCATTTTTCATCCTTCTGCCATGTTAGTCTTCGTCGAATGGCAGCCTCAATTTTCCACTAAATGCATAGTATCCGTCGAATTCACAACCATGGTTTATCACCCCATACCTAGCAATTAAATCTGTGATGTTGTTGGTGATTCTGGCCATGTATCTTCCTGGATTCAAAACCCTTGGATTAATAAAAGTACATAAATCATAAATGATTGGATGATTAGAGATTAAGTAGGGATTCATAAACAGGGAAGAACTTGAGTATGGGTGAGCTTTTGAGGCACATAATGAATTTAATGGTTGACTTTTATCATGACTATGAAATGGAAATTGTGAATGTCCTTAAAATGTACTATTGGATTGTTGTATACCCGTGAATGGGATCAGATCTTGTGATAAATGATATGACATGCATGTGAAGCATGATGGGCCTAGTTGGTCATGAGGAGTATGATTGTGTCATGCATTGAACAAAAAGAAAGAGATTGTCCGTTGGACTTGGTTAAGGCCGGTAGCCTAGGAGTTGAACTTATACCTTTGTGCGGGTGCGAATAGACAAGTGTAGGTTACTTGTTGACCTTGGGGGCGTCAGGGTGCGGGTACCTCACAATGGGCAGTGGTAGCTCTCTGTACGTGGGGCAGACCAATGCAAACACACTGACGATCCAGACCGAGACGCTGTCCTATGTCGAGATCTGTGTAGAATGTCTTGTAAAATGCCATGTTGTACAAAATGATAAATTGAGAATTTTTAGCACTTAAGGGCCTGGGCAGCCAAGAATATAGACATACCTCCTGATCGTTCCCTCCGACTGTTTTGTGTCTAGCTCCATGGAGTAGGATTTTGGTTATTGAAGGCAAGTGTGCATAGTGAGTCCATGAATCATTGGGCATGCATTGTTATTATAATTGGAACTATTGTACCTCTGATATATCTATATGTATACGACTACCTGGAACTGTTTGGCTGATCATAATTGCTATTGAATGTTTATTACTATTATTGCTGTCATAAATGCTATGTGGGCGTTTTGCGCCGTTTAGTTTCTCGATGCTATGATTGGTAATGATGGTAGGATGTCTTATCTCTTCTCTGTCTCTCCACTTCTGTTTTGTCCGTATACTATGTTCTATAGAAGACAACTGCAAGGAACCGGAAGCCCCCGACTTCCCTGGTTTTTGGCCTCATCTTGACTGAGTGACTGCAGAAGCGTATGGAGCCACGCACGCAAAGATTTTTGGGAGATGTGCACCTGACCTTCTTGGGAGGGCCAGAGTACTGGTACATCAACTATGGTTCGGAGCGTTGCGTCTATACGGGGGATGTGTCATTATCTTTAGCCTGGAGGCGTCACGAGCCTCCTGTCTTCACCTGTTGTATTAGTTTACGTCTGGAATTTCAGCTACCGATACGCGAGATGTGGGGTGACCGCTATTTCACTCCGCGGGAAGACTCTTTTCATTCCACCGCTCGGGCCCCGTCCCGTGACTTTGCGATTCATATGGTGATTTCCTCTGACGAAGAAGATCTCGAGGAAGATCCCGAAGAAGTTCCTGAGGACGACCCCGAAGAGGATCCTGAAGAGGACCCTGACTCGATTCCTCCTCACTTGAGGGACTGACTTTACTTGTAGCTACTGAGGGCTACCAGTATTTTATTTTGGGGGGCCTGATGTTTTGTCTGTAGTGGGCTGTATATTCTGATACCGTAGGGATATGTATGTAAAATCCTTTGGGGCGGTATAGTTTTGCTTTTTGTTATGCCGGGCTTTGTAACTAAACAGTTGATAATTATATATATATATATGAATGAAATGTTAATTTCCCATGTATGTCTCATCACCGTGGATATTGATTATCGTTAACGTAAATGTAATGAATAGAAACAAAAATATACTTGCTAATTTACTTAACCAACTACAATTGAGTAAACGTATATATTATTAAAATGAACCGGGTCTTAACTCACATAAATTTTATTTTCGCATAGTAATTGAAAGTGAGACGTTCCCTTGGGTTTAAAAAGGGGCATCACACCACATCTCCCTAATGGGCAAGTAAAACTCTAAACGTAAACTGACATTGCTGGTGAAGATGGGCGGATCATAACGCCCCCAAGCAAGCGAGATTGACACGTCCCCCATGTAGACACAGTGATCAGAGCTGAAGTTAACATGCCAACAGTATGCACCCCCAAGGAATGTCAGACGCACGTATCCCAAAAATCCATGAGGTCGGGCCGTCATGATCAAGAGGATGCTAGTCAAGGTCGGGCCAGAAGCCGGGGAATTCGTGAGCTTCACTTCCTCCGTCGACGTCTTTGTTGAAACAACACAAATATAGACAACATGGCAGAGAATACAGAAAAGAGGTAAGACATTCTACATTCGTTACCTATAATGGTAGTAAAGAAAACAAAATGGTGCATGACACCGA
Organism: Ormosia semicastrata; assembly: GCA_029884595.1. Lineage (NCBI taxonomy): Eukaryota > Viridiplantae > Streptophyta > Magnoliopsida > Fabales > Fabaceae > Ormosia > Ormosia semicastrata. Next base: position 33,132,396 of record JAQQTO010000048.1, on the reverse strand, counting down.
CATAACAATTCAATAATAATAAGCAGTATTAAAATAGATAGTGAACAACTTGGCAATTACAAGCAAATACAAAACAATAAGATAGCAGTTTAAACTTTCATATGAAAAGTAAACATCAAATGATATGTCGACTCACTATGCACATGCATATGGTACCAACAATCCTACTCCATGGAGCTAGACATAAATATTTAGAGAGAATGATCAGAAGATATGTCTGTATCGCGGCTACCAAGGCCTTCAGGTGCTAAAATTCTCAATTTATCAAAATGTGCATCATGGCATTGTACAAGACATTCTACACAGATCTCAATATAAGACAGTGTCTCGGTCCGAATCGTTGGTGCATTTGCATCGATCTGCTCCACAGACAGAAAAGCTACCAACTGTTCATTGTGAGGTACTCGCACCCCGACGCCCCCAAGGTCAACAAGTGACCTACACTTGTCTATTCGCACCCACACAAAGGTGTGATTCAACTCCTAGGCAACTTGGCCTTAACAATAGTCCAACTGACATTTTCAATGCATGTTCCAATCATGCTTATCATGATAAACTATGTCAATCATGCTTCAAATGCATGTAGATTCAATGCATATGTGTATATTCAGATATGAGATCACAATCATATCGTTTATCAACAATTTTAATCCCATTCACGAATCCACATCAAGCCAATAACAAACCTTAAGGGTGAACACAACCCTATTCATAGTTATAATAGAAGTTAAACTTTAAGTTCATTATGATCCTCACAACCTCACCCATATTTATGTTCTTTCTCTATTCCAAAATTATTCTAAACTATAAGGCAAACTATCATTCTTGGTTCTTTCCATGTTATGAATCCCTAATCAACTTCTAATCATTCAATTAATTATGTTTAATAAGTTTATCTTAGTGCTAAAACCTCACAATGGGTGCCCAAGGGAATTTGGGGTCCCTAAGGGACTAGAAAAGTCCAAAATTCCTCACTATCCCAATTACACGGCCTGAGGAGGGATACACGGCCACGAAACCACGGCCTGCCCAAAATACATGGTCGTGTGGCCATACACGGCCTAGGCTGTGTATGCCTCTGGACTTTCAGTTCTGGCACGCTGGAGTACACGGCCGTGTACGATCACACGGCCTAGGTCATGTACTCCTCTGTAAATGCAAAAAAATCACCAGAAATCAATCCAACCTTCATACAATCCAATATCTATTAACATACAACTCAATCCTACCATTCAAACAATCAAAATACAACCAAAATAATTTAAACAAATGGGTATTCCATAAATGGGTTTCAACCCCATCAACACAACAAAGAGTTTCTCATTACCAAAATGGGTTGAAGAGAATAATCTTCCTCTTACCTTAGTGAAGAACAAAGAAAGCAAGCTCCTTTTGTCCTTAGAATTTCGTGTTTCACCACCACAAGATCCTTGGGTGTTCAAAATCCAAAAATCAAGATCAAAGAGTGGAAATGGTATCCATAGTCACCAATGTGACCATGGACCACAAAAATGAGGAGAAAAGGAGAAGAAAGTTGGGAGCTTTACCTCAAAACTTGAAGCTTTGGAGCTAGGCTACCAACCACGAAAATAGGGGAGTCAATGAGAGTTCCACAAAGAAGAAAGCTTGAGGATGGTGAGGTGAAACAATGGTTTATGTTGGCTTGAGCAAGGGAAGCTTGAAAATCAACAATGGTGTTTATGTGTGTGTAGCCGTGTGGAGAAGAGAGAAAGAGGGAGAGAGAAACCTGCGTGAATGAGAGAAAATGAGGGAATAATTGTGATATTTCCCCCCAAAATCGTGCAGCACAAAGAGAGGGAGGAGAGAGCGTGAAATGGTTGGGAGGAAGCTTTCTAGAAGTTTCCCTTGAAGCTTCCTTGAGAAGCTTCACACGTTTCTCAATAAAGTGAAGTGTGGGGTCACTTAAATGATGTCATAAAAGTAACTAGATAGAAATAATCTACTAGAACTATTTCTCAGTGGACAAAATTTACAGTTAACGTAAATAATATTTTATTGTTTCTCAGATAATTAATTATTCTGTGATTTTATTTGTCAGATAAAATCTCGTAAAACATAAACCTCGTAAATTGTGCCCAACCTCGAGTTTAGTAAGATCCCCCGTCGACACGTCGATGATTCAAGGTCTACCAGCCTCAAGGAAAACATTTCGTCTTCTCGGCTCTGCTCAGTGTGCACGTAAAATGAAGAATATATTAAAATATTCGTCATCTCTGAAAAATTCCAAGAAAATCATCAAAAATCACAAATATTAGAAGATGTCTTTTCACCACAAAATAATCAATTTCTGGAGTATTACACTGACACTGCTCAGTGTGTACGTAAAATGAAAAATGTATTAAAATATTCAACATTTCCGAAAAAATCTAGAGAAATTCCTAAAAATCATAATTATTATAAAATGATGATTTATAATGAAACAAGTAATTTTTGGGGTGTTACAACTCTCCCCTTCTAAAAAGAAATTTCATCCTCGAAATTTTCATACCTTAGAATAGGTATGGGTGCTGCTCCTTCATCTTGTCTTCCAGCTTCCATGTTGCGTTTCCAGTCGTTTCGTTCCAAATTACCTTTACCAATGAGATCTCCTTGCCTCTAAGTTGCTTTATCCTTCTATCCTCAATTCTCACAGGAGGTGCCTCATAGGTTAAGTTCTCTTTTAATTGTACTAAGTCTGATGCTATGACATGACTTGGGTCAGGAATGTATTTTCGCAGTTGTGACACATGGAAGACATTGTGAATGTTTGAGAGGAAAAAGGGTAAGGCTATTTGATAGGCTACAGGACCTACTCGGTGAATAAGCTGGTATAGTCCAAGAAATTTTGGAGTAAGTTTTCTAGATTTCAAGGCTCGGCCCACCCCAGTCGTAGGTGTGACTTTCAGAAATACATGCTCATCTTCCTCAAACTCAAGAGGCTTTTTTCTTTTGTCTGCATAATTCTTTTGTTGGCTCTTAGCCGTCTTCATCTTCTCCTGAATCATCTTAACTTTTTCAGTTGTTTGCTGTAACATATGGTCCAATAGTGAGGCGCTCGCCGTCTTGGTACCAACATAAAGGCGTCTGACACTGCCGTCCATACAGAGCCTCATAGGGTGCCATCCCTATGCTTGAATGATAACTGTTGTTGTAGGTGAATTCTATCAATGGTAGAATGTCATCCCAACTTTCAGTCTATTCTATGGTGCAAGCTCTAAGCAGATCTTCTAATGATTGGATTGTCCTTTCTGATTGGCCATCGGTTTGTGGGTAATAAGCAGAACTTAGACGTAACTTTGTCCCTAATGCTTCTTGTAGACTCTGCCAGAATCTTGAAGTGAATCTTGGATCCCTATCTGAGACAATACTTATAGGCACATCATGCAGTCTAACAATTTCTCCAATATACAGCTGGGTTAGTTTTTCCAGGTTGTACCTTATGTTGATCGGGAGGAAATGCGCTGATTTCGTGAGTCGGTCCACAATTACCCAAATCAAGTCATATCCTTTTCTTGTCCTTGGCAAACCCACCACAAAATCCATTGCAATGCTGTCCCACTTCCATTCAGGAATAGACAATGGTTGCAGCAATCCTATGGGTCTTTGATGTTCCACTTTAGCTTTTTGATAGACCAGACAAGTCGATACACGTCTAGTGATGTCACTCTTCATTCCATGCCACCAAAACAACTTCTTCAAGTCCTGATACATTTTTGTTATGCCCGGATGCATATTCAACTGACTTGTGTGAGCATGATTGATAATATACTCTTTAAGCTCTTGGTCACGGGGAATACAGGCTCTACCTCGGAATCTCAGAATTCCGTTTATCCCTTCCACAAATGTTGTTTCGTTGCCTTACTTCATTTGCTCTCTCACTTTTTGTAAGAACTTGTCAACCTTCTGCTTTTCTCGTATGTCCTCCATCAGCTCACTTGAGATGGTGACCATGTTCATGCAGATCTTTCCTGGTTCTAATTTCATAAAAGACCATACATCTCTAAACTGCTCTATTAGATCCTTTTCCTTGATCATCAGGGTAGAGATGCTAATCATCTTCCTGCTCAAGGCATCTGCCACGACGTTTGCCTTGTCAGGGTGATACAGAAGTTGGAAATCATAGTCCTTCAGGAACTCCAGCCACCTCCACTGCCTCATGTTCAATTCCTTCTGGTCATACAAATATTTCAAACTTTTGTGATCACTAAAGATATTAAACGTCGCTCCATAGAGGAAATGCCTCCATATCTTCAAAGCAAAAACCACAGCCGCTAATTCCAAGTCGTGCGTCGGGTAGTTCTTCTCATGCACTCTCAATTGCCTTGAAGCATAAGCCACCACTCTTCCATGTTGCATAAGCACAGATCCTAGTCCTTGGTATGAAGCATCATAATACACCTCGAAAGGCTCATTCGGATCAGGTAGCACTAACATTGGCGAGGTAGTTAGCCGTCTCTTCAATTCTTGGAAACTCTGTTCACAGTTGTCAGTCCACTCAAAAGCTTGGTTTTTTCTTGTGAGTTGAGTGAGAGGTCCTGCAATTTTGGAGAATCCCTCAATGAACCTCTAGTAGTATCCGGCCAAACCCACGAAGCTACGAATCTCCGTTACCGACTTAGCTCTTTCCCATTGTAGCACTGCCTCCACTTTCGATGGATCCACAGCAATCCCTTTTTTCAAGATTACGTGACCCAAAAACTTAACTTCTTCCAGCCAAAATTCACATTTTGATAGTTTGGCATACAGTTCTTTCTCCTTCAGAATCTGGAGAACTATACTGAGGTGTTCAATATGATCCTTCTGATTTTGAGAATAAATCAGGATGTCATCGATGAAGACAACAACAAAACTATCTAAGTAAGGATAAAAGATCCGGTTCATATAATCCATAAAGATAGCAAGCGCATTAGTCACGCCAAATAGCATCACGAGGTATACGTAATGGCCGTATTGGGTACGAAAAGCAGTCTTGGGTATATCCTCCATTTTCACTCATATCTGATGATACCCAAATCACAGATCGATCTTCGAAAATACTGCTGCTCCCTTCAGTTGGTCTATTAAGTCATTAATTCTCGAGAGTGGATATTTATTCTTGATCGTCACTTTGTTCTGCTGCTAGTAGTCCACATACAATCTTGATGAACCATCCTTCTTGCGAACTAATAGTACTGGTGCTCCCCATGGTGACACACTCGGTCTGACGAATTGCTTTTCCAAAAGCTCCTCTAGCTGCTTCTTCAGTTCAACTAATTCTGCTGGTGCCATCCGATAAGATGCTATAGACATGAGACCAGCTCCTGGTACAAGGTCAATAGCAAATTCTATTTCTCGTGCCAGTGATAAGCCAAGTATATCCTCAGGAAAGACTTCGGGAAACTCATTCACCATTGGAATTATGTTCACATCTACCTCACTCTTGACTTTCAAAGAAGACAGTAGCATATATCCTTGAGCTCCTTCTTTCAAGAAGAGCTTGAACTTGGTTGGCCGTCAGAAATCTAGAATCCTCATCTAGGGGAAAAACTATAGTTTTTCTTGAATAATCTAATAGAACATGGTTGGAAGATAACTAGTCCATCCCTAAAATTATATCTAGCTGAGAAAGGGGTAAATAGATCAAATCGACAGAAAAGATTTGACCTTCAATAACCAAAGGACAATTTAAACAGACTTTGGTAGTAATTACCGGTTTATCAGTGGGGTAGAAACAATTAAGTCAAAAAGTAAGGTAGACACTGGTAAACCAAGTTTTTACAGACAGTCATATGATATGAAAGAATGGGTTACCCTAGAGTCATACAGTACAGTTAAAAGGTTACCTTCTATGGTGCCCTATCCTTGAATCAAGTCTTCTGACTTGGAGGCTTCAGCTCCACTCATGGTATAGACCCGTCCTCCTGCTTGCGGTTTCTTGGCTCTTGCAGCATTGACTGAAGGTTCAGTCTTCGCTTGATTGTAGTCTCGGGATACGTGGCCAGGCTTGCCACATCTGAAGCAGATGATCCCCTTTATGGTGCAATCCCTCGTGAGATGATCCTTCCTACACTTCAGGCATTTTGAGAGATACGCCATATTTTGGCCAGTCCAGTTCCTAGTAAAACCTCCACCAGAACTTCCACTCGCTATCTGATGTTGGTTCCCCGTTGGTCGGGAATAGGGCTTCTTTTGGAAGCGGTTAGAACTGTTACCACCGCCCTTTTGGAACCTCGTAGGCCCAAAGTTCCTGCTCATTGTATCTCTAGATTGCTCCAAAGCTTCCACTTCGCAGCACGTATCTAGTAGCTCCAAGAACTCATTGATCTTCAGGGTGATAACAGCCTTCTTCACCTCATACCTCAATCATTCTGTAAACCTTTGACACTTCCAGGCTTCATTCGGTTGGTGTTGAAAGTATGTTGAAAACTATGACAAATTTTCAAATCTCGCTACATTTTCACTAATGGTCATATTCCCTTGCCTTAGGTTGAGAAACTCTGCCTCCTTCACGTGCCTCATGCTCGCAGGAAAATACTTATCCAAGAATTTGTTCTTGAATAAATCCCAAGTAATCTCGCGATTTTCAGCTTCCAACATTCTCTACACCCCATTCCACCAGTTCTCAGCATTACCGACCAGCATAAAGGTAGCATAAGTCACCTTCTTATTCTCGGCGCAATTCATGCCTCGGAAGACTTTCTCTAGCTCTTTGATCCATAGACTGGCTTTATCCGGATCGAACTCTCCTTTGAATTGGGGAGGATTGTGGTGACGAAACTTCGCCAAGTTTTGAGCATCAGCAGTAGCTTTGAGCTGTTGAGCAGCCCTCTCTTGTTACTGAGCAACTCTCTCTTATTGTTGAGTAGCTCATTCAGTCTGTTGTGCTATAGCTTCAGCCATCCTTTGCATTGCCTCTATAGCAGCTGCCATGTCTCCACCTTATGCCATTTTGCTTTCTCAAATCAAATTAGCTGAAAAATACAAGGAAAGTCAAATGCATCCATGCAGAATACCAAACATAGATATTCACACAGCACAAACAAGACAGACTCAACTACAAGACCCAAAGAAACATAAATCGGGGCTCTGATACCAACTTAATATAACGCCCTTTTTTGGGAGGGAACGTCACATTATTCAATACGATGATGAAAATAAAAATGTAAATTTGAGACCCGGTTCCTTGATGTTATAATTAATGAAATGGTGAATATATATATATATATATATATATATATATATATATATATATATATATATATATATATATTCCTTTTTATCATATGCATATGTATACTTATATTCAATAACCTGTTCATTAATGAAGTCTTCAAATGTACTTTCACCTATAAAAGATTCACAAGTATGTATTTATATTTTGTTTAGTTGTAGCGAAAAACATAAAGACTAAATCCATAAGCGGAAAACATAACTAAATCCATGCATCCATGCAAAAGATACATTATATATATATATATATATATATATACTATTTAGATACAGACTGTGAGTCAATAATTACATCAAGGCTCATCAAAAAGAAGCCTAAGCTTTACCAGCCCCCAAAAATGATATACAGACCCCCAAAAGAATATCAAGGCCCCAAAAAGACGGTTAGCCTTCAGTAGCTATCGACAACAAGATCAGTCCCTAAGAGGAGAAGGAACCATACCTGGATCCTCCTCGGGTTTCTCCTCAGGGTCTTCCTCATCCAAGGAAACCCACATAAGAGCCACCGAGCTACGGGCCGGGGCTCGAGCAATGGAGTCAAAATAATCCTCTTGTGGGGTGTAATAACGATCACCCCACATCTCCCTAATGACCAAGTAAAACTCTAAATGTAAACTGATATTACCGGTGATGATGGGCGGATCATGACGCCCCCAAGCCAGTGAGATTGACATGACCCCCATGTAGACGCAGCGATCAGAGCTAAAGTTAACATGCCAACAGTCTGGACCCCCAAAGAATGTCAGACGCACATACCCCAAAAATCCATGAGGTCAGGCCGTCATGATCAGGAGGATGCTAGTCAAGGTTGGGCCAAAAGCCGGGGAATTCGTGAGCTTCACTTCCTCCGTCGACGTCTTTGTTGAAACAACACAAATATAGACAACATGGCAGAGAATACAGAAAAGAGGTAAGACATTCTATATTCATTACCTATAATGGCAGTAAAGAAAACAAAACGGTGCATGACACCCACATAACAATTCAATAATAATAAGCAGTATTAAAATAGATAGTGAACAACTTGGCAATTATAAGCGAATACAAAACAATAAGACAGTAGTTTAAACTTTCATATGAAAAGTAAACATCAAATGATATGTCAACTCACTATGCACATGCATATGGTACCAACAATCCTACTCCATGGAGCTAGACACAAACATTTGGAGAGAATGATCAGGAGATATGTCTGTATTGCGGCTACCAAGGCCTTCAGGTGCTAAAATTCTCAATTTATCAAAATGTGCATCATGGCATTGTACAAGACATTCTAAATAGATCTCGATATAGGACAGTGTCTCGGTCCGAATAGTCAGTGCATTTGCATCGGTCTTCCCCACGGATAGAAAAGCTACCAACTGTCCATTGTGAGGTATCCGCACCCCGATGCCCCTAAGGTCAACAAGTAACCTACACTTGTCTATTCGCACCCGCACAAAGGTGTGATTCAACTCCTAGGCAACTTGGTCTTAACAATAGTCCAACGGATGTTTTCAATGCATGTTCCAATCATGCTTATCATGATAAACTATGTCAATCATGCTTCAAATGCATGTAGATCCAATACATATGTGTATATTCATATATAAGATCACAATCATATAGTTTATCAATAATTTTAATCCCATTCACGGATCCACATCAAGCCAATAACAAACCTTAAGGGTGAACACAACCCTATTCATAGTTATAATAGAAGTTAAACTTTAAGTTCATTATGATCCTCACAACCTCACCCATATTCATGTTTTTTCTCTATTCCAAAATTATTCTAAACTATAAGGCAAACTATCATTCTTGGTTCTTTCCATGTTATGAATCCCTAATCAACTTCTAATCATTCAATTAATTATGTTTAATAAGTTTATCTTGGTGTTAAACCCTCACAATGGGTGCCCAAGGGAATTTGGGGTCCCTAAGGGACTAGAAAAGTCCAAAATTCCTCACTATCCCAATTACACGGCCTGAGGAGGGATACACGGCCACGAAACCACGGCCTACCCAAAATACACGGTCGTGTGGCCATACGCGGCCTAGGTCGTGTATGCCTCTGGAATTTTAGTTCTGGCATGCTGGAGTACACGGACTTGTATGATCACACGACCTAGGCCGTGTACTCCTCTGTAAATGCAAAAAATCACTAGAAATCAATCCAACCTTCATACAACCCAATATCTATTAACATACAACTCAATCATTACATTCAAACAATCAAAATACAACCAAAATAATTCAAACAAATGGGTATCCCATAAATGGGTTTCAACCCCATCAACATAACAAAGAGTTTCTCACTACCAAAATGGGTTGAAGAGAATAATCTTCCTCTTACCGTTGTGAAGAACAAAGAAAGCAAGCTTCTTTTGTCCTTGGAATTTCGTGCTTCACTACCACAAGATCCTTGGGTGTTCAAAATCCAAAAATCAAGATCAAAGAGTGGAAATGGTATCCATAGTCACCAATGTGACCATGGACCACAAAAATGAGGTGAAAAGGAGAAGAAAGTTGGGAGCTTTACCTCAAAACTTGAAGCTTTGGAGCTGGGCTGCCAACCACGAAAATAGGGGAGTCAATGAGAGTTCCACAAAGAAGAAAGCTTGAGGATGGTGAGGTGAAACAATGGTTTATGTTGGCTTGAGCAAGGGAAGCTTGAAAATCAACAATGGTGTTCGTGTGTGTGTAGCCATGTGGAGAAGAAAGAAAGAGGGAGAGAGAGACCTGCGTGAATAAGAGAAAATGAGGGAATAATTGTGATATTTCCTCCCAAAACCGTGCAGCACAAAGAAAGGGAGGAGAGAGAGTGAAGTGGTTGGGAGGAAGCTTTCTAGAAGTTTCCCTTGAAGCTTCCTTGAGAAGCTTCGCATGTTTCTCAATAAAGTGAAGGGTGGGGTCACTTAAATGATGTCATAAAAGTAACTAGATAGAAATAATCTATTAGAACTATTTCTCAGTGGACAAAATTTATAGTTAACGTAAATAATATTTTATTGTTTCTCAGATAATTAATTATTCTGTGATTTTATTTGTCAGATAAAATCTCGTAAAATGTAAACCTCGTAAACTGTGCTCGACCTCGGGTTTAGTAAGATCCCCCATCGACACGTCGATAATTCAAGGTCTACCAGCCTCAGGGAATACATTTCGTCTTCCCGGCTTTGCTCAATGCACACGCAAAATGAAAAATATATTAAAATATTCGTCATCTCCGAAAAATTCCAGGAAAATCATCAAAAATCACAAATATTAGAAAATATCTTTTCACCATAAAACAATCAATTTCTAGAATGTTACACTGACACTGCTAAGTGTGTACGTAAAATGAGAAATATATTAAAATATCCAACATTTCCAGAAAAATCCAGAGAAATTCCTAAAAATCATAATTATTTTAAAATGATGATTTATAATGAAACAAGTAATTTTTGGGGTGTTACACCAACGACACATGTACTTGTTGAATTTGCACGCAAGTGAGCATGGCCGCTTCACGATTTCACAGCGGCTCTAGGTTTGGGTTGCAACTATGATGGTATTAGAGTTGGGTTTGACGAATTAGATGGCAATATGGGTGGTGGCTCGCGGTGGGCCAAGGTGATAATGGCGTTGGCTGTGGGCAGTATGGGTTACCGACAGTGCTCTGCTCGGGTCATGACTTTGATGACAGCAGGTGGTGATTCCATGGGAGGAGCTCTAGTTTAGGGTCGTTGGGGTCGTGGGTGGTGGAACAGTGGCAAATGGTGACAACGCTGGTTCGGATTGCAAGGGTAGTGGTGGCGGAGCGGTGGTGTTCTTGAGGCTGTGAGCAGCGGCTATGGCAAGGGCTCTGTGGCTGATGACTATGAGTAAAACAGTGGCTAGAATGAGGATAATTTTATGGGTCATTTGAGTTGTTGGGTTCAACCATTAGTTGTGGGGCTTAGTGAGGATTGATGGCTTGTAACATCCCATATCTGATACTAGTAGTATAACCAAAATTATAGATAAGCAACTAGATTTAGGCACATTAATACTTACTAATACAGTATATAATTTAAAATTAAAACATATGTACATATATATAAGCCTCGTGAGGGATAATTAATACACAATATATGTATTTGTCATAATTATATCCTGTGCATAGGCTATAACTAGGCTTTCCAAGGCACAACTATATACAAAGTTACAAATATTCTTAAATACTAGACTAGATAAAGAACTATTGTTTCAAAAAGGTAAACTAAGCTCCATAGCTTCTTGTTCAGTGCTTTACTTTCCAAAAGTCTCCTTCCCTGGAATTATTATGGAAAACACAACATACAGGGTGAGAATCTTAAATTCTCAGTAGATCCAGTTTATATAAAAACCATGCCATCATAATAACTCTAGCTACTACGTGGAACAAACAAATAAATCATTAAATATTATAGAAAGGTGGCTAAAGCCAAAAAGATTTCCTTTCTATTCTTGAAGCAGAAATTCTAATTTTAGACATTTATCAAATATCCTTTCCAAATGCAATATACATCTCATTGTCATATCAATCAAGTAACAACATGGAACCCAAATAAAGTAAATCTACTTATTCAAGTATCAATCAATCATATCACAAGCATCAAAAAGTAGAAAGGGAATGTCCATCCTCACACTACCTTAACAATGAGGCAATGTCCATCCTTAATCTAGAGATTTGTGTCGAGAGGGAATCATTCATCCTCACACTATGAATCATCAAGAGTCATCCTAAGTAGAGAGGGAATATCTGTACTCAACTACTCTGATAAGAAGGGAATCTTCCTTATTCACATGATCATTCATCTAGGATCACCCCAAGCAAAGAGAAAATGTTCATCCTCAACTACTTACTACCTAGAGCATACTCAGGTAAAAAGGGAGGGAATGTCTGTCCTCAGCCTTAATTACACTAGTAGGGAAGGAATCTTCTTCCTCACACTACTTTGAATAACCTTAGGTATAAGGATCATCCCTTGTATCATTCATTTAAACATAATACACACACCAACAAGCTTCCAAAGAATAAATAGCAATTTAGTATTTCACACAAGATGTAAAATCATAGTATAATTCATAACATTTAATAAACCTAATCAAAGTTCATTCTATTAGACAACATAGAACTCCTTTTACTCAAAAATAGGGGTTTACTATAACACCCTAATATAATTATCTTGATATATTCATCATATATAAAGACAAATAATATTAGTTATGCTACTATTGACTTATCTAATAGACTAATCTCATATCACTTATACAAATAAATATGGAGAGCCACGTTAAACAAAATTTATACATATTTACATCAAAGGCCTCATGCGCAAATGTAATATATACAACAAAGTACAACTCAAAGTAACAAATTTTTTTAAAAGAGTTGTAAAAAAAACATAAAATTAAAACTATCTATTCTTGAATTTTTTTCTTTTTCTTCTTCTTTACTCCCTCAGGAAGGTCTTGTCCTACTAACCATGAAACATACAAAAGGGGTGAGAACATAAAAATTCTCAGTAATAATATAAACCTCTTAGCACTAATATTAATATATACATAGGTACATTTATAAACTATAGACTTATAAGCTTGCTATCGATATTAAACAAATGACTACATAAATGTAAAATATCATTTTCACTTGTATACTATGGTTCTCTATGGTTCAACGTTATTGCACAAGGGATCCATTTCCCTATGGTTCAACGTTATTGCACAAGGGATCCATTTCTCTATGGTTCAACCTTATTGCATAAAGGATCCATTTCTCTATGGTTCAACCTTATTGCACAAGGGATCCATTTCTCTATGGTTCAACCTTATTGTATAAGAGATCAATTTCTCTATCTGTAAGGAAGCAACTAGGACTTCCAGCATTACAAGAATACCCTTGGGGAGGATCTAACAAGGTGTGGAAATAATTTTCCCAGGGAGTGCTGCGATTCTAACTTTTTTGTGCCGTGGCATCTAGGGTTGTGACGCGGTTCCTCACCTTCAATTTTTAGCTTTTAGTTTGTGTTGTTTTTCCTTGTTCCCTAGCTTTGGTCTTATGTGATTTGCCCAGGAGTACTAAAAGCTAAGTGTGGGAGAATTTGATAGCAATATATTTTATTCATTTAATGATTCTCTCACTAAGTGTCTTAAGGTTCAATTTGGCTTAATTGATTTGATTTTGTCACATTTTATGATATTGGGCCTAATTGGACCATTGTGGAAATTATTGCACGAATTGATTTTAAATTGGTCTTGAATTGTCTATTGAGCAGTGTTCAGTATTTTGGCTGTAATCTGAGTTTCAAGTATCTGATTGATGTGGTTCTAGTCTTGTAGGAAAGTTAAGACAAATCTCTACAACTTTCATGAAGACCTCGGGAGTTGAATCAATGTTTGGATAATTTAAATTGAAGTTTAAGCAGGGACCAGAATGTTGATTCTGACAGCTTGACCTCTGCGCACTCATCAGCACATATTCTGAGTTATAGGTGTGCAATGGATGTCAACCCAATCCCAAATGAAGATTAAGATCCAAAGCTACAATTGTTATACAGACTCCTAAGCTAAACTACATCATCTTGGACATGTAATTGAAGCTGGAAGTTAGAGGTGAGTTGTTGACGAGTTTATGTCACTTAAATAGGCATAACTTGAGTTGTAGACCTCTAATTGACATGGAACTTAAGCCCAATGATTCCTAATGGACCCAACTTTGTAACTAATAGGTTTCTAATCTTGTGAGACCAAATTAGGGAGTAGTTATAGGGCATAGAGGCAGAAAACCAAGACTTATCTTTTCATTCTACACTTCTCACCTTCTCTCTAGAACTATCTGCCTCTCCTTTCTCTCTAGGTTTTCATTTTTCTCTTATTTTTTTGAGTTCTTCCCTCCTATTCATGGAGGGGTAGGGCATTTAATTAATCTAAGGGATCGAACATCCTTGATGCTTAATCTTGAGATTTTGTTTTAATTGTTTACATTCAATTATTAACTAAGTTTCTCTTCTTCTCTTGTTTAAATTCTGATTTAATGCTTAATTAGATTAGAATTTGCATATGTTAATTGCATAATTACTGATGCACAATTTTTTTTTGATTGTCGCATTTGTAAACCCAAGTGCAGGTTGTCTCAAGTAATATATTTCTCAAGAGTCCGAGGTCGATCCACAGGGAATTGCTGAAGATTAATTAAAGTGAAGTGAATATTTTGTTACTATGATTAAATTTATTTACTTGGGTAAAAAGATTCACTCTTGGTAAATAAAATAAAGGTAAGATCAATTCCTTTTATAACTCAATTAGAATCCTCGCAACATGGAGGTTCCAATCGGAAAATACAACATTAAAAGTCCAATTAAAATAATATACGTAATTATATTATGTTTCCTAAAAATATTACCACCACTTATAAATGGGTTAAAGCATTCATTGTGCCAATATTTTGTCTACAATAAATCAAGAACTCCTCTTTACAAAGATGGTTTCTAAATTATAAGAAACAAATTATCATACGTATAATGGTTACTAGAAAGATATAAATCATTTAAGTACAAGAGAAGAATAAATCTAACATTACTTTATTACCAAGAGCTTCAACCTTTCACCCAAGTAAAATGAAACTTAGTTACTCATAGATAAGAAGAAAGAAAGAGAGAAGAAGAAGAAGAAGAAGAAGAAGAAGAAGAAGAAGAAGAAGAAGAAGAAGAAGAACATGACTTTAATTTAGAACAAAAGAAAATTACTACAAGAAAACCTAGTAACAAAATGGCATTATTTTGGTAACTAACACCTAACACCCTCAATGATCTGTCAAGGCCTCCTTTTATAGAGGATTAGAGATACAAAATGACAAGGGGGCTGAGTCATTAGTGGTTAGATGAGTGGAAAATGAGTGGAAAATGCCAAATGACTTTAGGTGAGTGGGAAATTATGGAGATTCCTTGTCTCCAAAATCATGCAGCTCTGAAGTCATTACATTCGTCATTTTTGAACCAAGTGGTCTTCATGAAAGTTTTAGGCCTGGATCTTAGCTTTCAAATGGCTTTGGTTTGAGTCCAGTATCATTTCTATAACTCCAGATACGTTCAAATTACTGCACACTGCCCAGGCCCAGTCACAGCTCTTCTGTCTGACTTCCAAGCCCAATATCACCTTCAAGGAGTCCGATTCTAGAAAAGTGTTCAACATGAAAGTTGTAGATATGGGTCTTATCTATTCAACATCCAAATTTTAGCTCATTTTACAATGTCTAGCTCGAACAATGGCATGAACAGTATACATAGGTCAAGTTGTCAGGAACAGCACTCTAGTTCTTGCTTCAATCCCAATTTGAGTTATCTACTCGTGTGATTGGCCTTTGAGATCTTCATGAAAGTTATAGAGATCTCTCTTATCTTTCAAATGCCACTAGAATCACCTCCAAATACCACCTACAGCCCAAGATATGGCCCAAATACAGAAACAGTGTAAGATATGAATCATGCTGAAAAATTCAATTAAATCCAATTTGAGCCCAAACTTACAAAACATAATAAAACTCAATTAATTAAGTACATAGAGAGTGTAAATGACTAAGAATGAAAGCTTATTAATGTATCAAATATGTGATCATCAAATTTTTTCACACTTAGCTTTTTGCACTCTTGAGCAAAACACACAAGATCACTCACAAAAAAAACAAAACAGACTCAAAAGCTAAACACTCTAAAAGACTCAATTTCTAATAATATTTAAAAAAATGTAGAGCAATCAATCATTCAAGTAATCAAAACATTCATGAGGTAATATATCTTCACATCTCAAATTAACAAGTAAGGATATTTCAATTGAAAAGCATGAGTCAAGAATGATAGATTTTCACAAGATTCACTCTCAATCCCTCAAGTGTTTAAAAGGTAGGTATTTCGCTCAATTCAACCCATGAAAATTGCACTACCATAAGCTTGCTTCTCTTCTACTTCTCCACTACTCAAAACATATGCACACACAAATCATGAGGACTTTATTCAAGGTTGTAATGAGGTCAAGGTAAAGGAGGGGGTAATATGGATATGACAAGTTAAATACCAGAGAATAAAAGAGCATAAGAGCTGAGTTCAATTAATAAGTATGAAAGTTCATCCCAACTCCACTTAATACAAATTTCCTTTACCTATTCTTTTCCTTTCCTTTATTACCTTGTTGACCCTCTTCTTTTTACATTTTTTTTATTTTTTTTTTATTTTTTGATTTTTTGATTTTTGATTTTTTTTGAAGAATAAGAACATCATATATACACATTTTTTTTTTAAATATTCTGCACACACACCCCCACACTTGTTCAAGAACTCATCGAATGACAAACTAATGTTCTCTTATTCCTTAAGGTCAAGTAAGAATATGGTTTTTCATTTAAGGTACATAATGAGTTCGAAACAAAGAATAGTCAAATAAGTTCAAAGGTGTTAAGCAAGGGAAAATAGGTCATTTCTAATGCTTTATGTTGACAGAAATCAGAGAATTTCCAAGAAGTCATAAGAGTGCTTGATATCATATTGAAACAATATACTTGCTAAACAAGGTCAAGCTATTTGATTAAAGTAGTTATTTCAAGAAAATGCCTCAATCATATTCATGTATGCATATGAAAATGTAGTCTCAAAAAGAATCAAAGCAAGTTCTAGAGCAACAATTCCATGAGTGAAATTCACATAAGAAAGAAAAGAATGGTACAAATGTTCAATCCATTCATCAATAAGCTCAAAATCTCACAAGGCATAATTCTATCATTCTCAATCCACCAATTCAACATCCATAACCAAGCATGTGAATTTTAAGAAAGAAGACAATTTACTCAATCATGTAAATTTCCCTGAATTTGAATTGCTACTTCCACATAAATTGGTTACTACCCTAATTACTCCTTACTCTGCCACCAATTTTTGATGCGTCTTAAGAGTAAATAATTTACTCTTTACTCTGTCATCCCTAATTACTTTTGTTGTTAATAAATTGATGACAAACACAACAAACATATTCACAAACACACTTTTGAAATTTTTTTTTGGTTTTTTTTAATGATAAACACAATAAACATATTAACAAACACACTTTCTAATTTTTTTTTTGGGTTTTTTGGGTTTTTTTTTTTTTACAACCATCCTTCCCCCCAACCAGATCACAACATTGTCCTCAATGTCAAAACATAAATAGGTAAAGGATAGAATATATTACCTGTTGCTGTAATTACTGAAAAGAAAAAAAAATCTCACACAAATTTAAACAGAAACAAAGTACGATAAATAAAACCAAAGCTTGTAATTATTTAAATAGTTGGAGTGTCTTGGTCAAGCTTTCTTTTCATTTTACTTCCTTCACCACTTCCTTCACCGCTTCCTTCGGACCAATCTATCTGAGCTGTTACTGGATCAGGTTCATAAACAAATGCTTCTAATTTATCAATCAATTCATCAACAGTAGAAGCAGAGATAAGGAGTTGTCTTGCTGAAGGTGTGACAAATTTCTGTTCCACAGCATGGTCAACAAAAGATAACAAATTATCAAAGAAATTATTAACATTCAACAAACCTATGGGTTTATGGTGGATGTTCAATTGGGCCCAAGAGACAACTTGAAAGACTTCTTCCAAGGTACCAAAACTACCAGGTAAGACAATGAATGCATCAGAGTTTTCAAGCATTGCTTTCATTCGTCCATGCATAGATGATACTTGAATTTCCAAATCAATTGTATTTCCAACGATGTTCCTTCGAGTTAAAGGTTCAGAATGACACCTAAAACTTGACCACCTCTTACAAATGCAAAAAGTGATACAAATTTCCCCCATTAACCCAAGGCAACCTCCCCATATACTACACGAATGTTCCTCGCAAAGAAATGTTCTACCAACAAGGTTATGTCTGCGTTTACAAACTCTAAACCATTCCCATAACTTATCCCACAAAATACACTAATACTGATAAATCTACGAACTGAAGAAGAAGCTCCCTCCATTTCTACACACACTCTCTTTGAATGATTAAGAGTTGCAGAAAAGTAAAGAAAATGGAGTATTTAAATAGGGAAGAGAATAGAAAAAGTAATAATAGCTCCTATATAGGTAGGTTGGCTGGTGTCAGAAAAGTTTGAAATAATAATAATAATAATAATTTTTTTTTGTTTTTTTTTTGTTTTGTTTTGTTTTGTTTTTTTTTTTACTTCAAGAAAACCATCAGGGTAAAGAAGTCTAGAAACCCCCGAAGGATCCTATCCAAAGGATCGTTTGTCCAAAACCAAAATTCAACAAAATCATACAAAGATAAAATAATAATAACAAATGATTACATACCTTTATGTACAGTGTTTCATGGCAGATCTTTATACTTTGCAAGCGTCATGAGTGCAAGAATACTAAGACGGCTCACCAATCTGGGCATTCTTCTCCCTCCCGCCCGTGGGATATTTTGGATTGAGCTACGACGCCACTAATTAAAGTGCGTAAATCGACACTACCACCAACGACCACGGCCCAAGTGAGAGGTCGCCGAAGAGCCCATGGTATTAAATCACAGGATCCAGCTCAGAGGCATTGTCACGTGAGAATGCAAACATGGGACGCTTCTTTCTGTCCATTAACAAGCAGAGCCTTTGGTTAAAACCTAGGAATGCTTGCGCGGCTCTCTGCAGAGCATGGCACACGAACCTTATTTACCGACCGGCATGCGAAGGTCCACCCGAGTCAATGACGGTCCGCCACTCCACTGGCAAGGGCTCCTAATCTAATTAAAGACCAAGTACAACCGAAGTTTCGCTTTTTTTTTTTTTTTTTTTTTTTTTTTCAATTTTTTTTTTTTTTTATTTTTTTATTTTTATTTTTTTTTTTTAAAATGTACAAGATAATATATACATGTTGTTGTGATTGTGGCTCACATCTTCCTCTGGTTTCACATTTAGAAACGGCTTAAACGCCTTCTATGAGTCGAGGATAAGCTTCCCATCCAATTTTCTTATAAATTGGCAAACAGGGTCTTTTTGAGTCAGATTCTCAAGACTATAACGCTCTTGTTCATCCTTGAAGAGATTCCACAAACTAAGAAGTTCACGCTGCACAACTCCACAAGAATGCGTCTCAAGAGTCAATAAGATATTATCTAATGACTCCTTACTCAGTCCATTCTTAATGAAGAATATTTTATCTTCTCTATTTATAGAAACCATCCCCAAAGAGTGACATCGCGTGTTGCAATTCCATCGTGCACACTTGTAACAAACTTTCATTCTTTTTGCTCTTCTCCTTTTTGAAAATGAACTTTTACCGAGACCAGGCATGTATGGGACAAATGAATCGAAGATTCACCGCCTAAACGAACCTTTGCTTCGATTATCCAAATATATCTTCTCGGGATGCCCTTATACATTAACAATCTCAGTCTTTCACACCTAGCTTCATAGACTTTTGTTAGAGCATTTAGAGGGAGAGAAGGAAAATGTTTTCTTAGATTTGAGAGAATGACATCCATTTTGAAAGGAGAAGAAATCACTTATTATGGGAAACTGAAAAACAAACCGACTTGAGAGTCACGGAGTACCGTTATCCACCATTTAACCGGGAACACAAAGAACTGCAAAAAGAAAGAAACAACATTAAAATAAATTCTACTCATAACAAGGATTAGAAAGAGAAATGGATTCTACCTCAATAACTTGATGTTCCAGAAATGGTTTGAGTCTTTGTCCATTAACCTTAAATACAATACCATTCCTAGGATTCTCAATGTCTATGGCCCCATAAGAATACGCATGTTTGACAATATAAGACCAATCCACCTAGATCTCAATTTTCCAGGGAATAGGTGAAGGCGAGAATTATAAAGCAGAACTTTTTGACCAATTTCAAAAGTTTTTCTAAAATTGATTTGTCATGAAAAGTTTTTGTTCTAGCTTTATAAATCTTTGAGTTTTCATATGCATCATTTCTTAATTCCTCAAGTTCATTCAATTGTAATTTGCGTAACTTGGAAGCATCATCAAGACTTAAGTTGAAAGCTTTAATGGCCCAAAATGCTTTATGCTCCAATTCTATAGACAAATGACGAGGTTTTCCATAAACTAACCGATAGGGAGACATGCCCAAAGATGTTTTAAAAGCAGTACGGTAAGCCCAAAGTGCATCGTTTAGTCTTAAAGACCAATCTTTACGATTTGGGTTAACCGTTTTTTCCAAAATTTGTTTAATCTCCCTATTTGCTAATTCAACTTGTCCACTTGTCTGAGGATGATAAGGGGTTACAATTTTGTGGGTAATGCAATATTTTTTCATTAAAAATTCAAATGATTTATTGAAAAAATGTGTTCCCCCATCACTGATGATAGCTCTAGGAATTCCAAATCGACTCAAAACATTTTCTTTTAAAAATTTTAGAACAGTTTTATGATCATTGTGCCGACATGGAATTGCCTTAATCCATTTTGAGACATAATCAACTGCAACCAAAATGTACACAAATCCAAAAGATGATGGAAATGGACCCATGAAATCAATTCTCTAACAATCAAAAATTTCAATGACAAGGATAGGGTTCAAAGGCATCATATTTCTTTTAGAAATGGACCCCAATTTTTGACAACTTTCACAACTTTTGCAAAAAGTATAACTGTCCTTGAATAAAGTGGGCCAATAAAATCCACACTGTAAGATTTTCGCAGCTGTTTTCTTTGAAGAAAAATGACCTCCACATGCTTCTGAATGACAAAATTTAATGACACTACTTACCTCATTGTCGGGTACACATCTCCGAAAGATTTGATCAGGACAATATTTGAACAAATATGGGTCATCCTAAAAGAAAATTTTCACCTCAATCAAAAACTTTTTTTTGTCTTGGTGTGTCCACTGAGGCGGCATCTTACCTGTTACAAGAAAATTGACAATGTTAGCAAACCAAGGCATAGAATTGACAGAAAATAAAAATTCATCATGGAAAGAATCATTGATAGGTGTGCTATCAAAAGATGAGCCTGTTGTCAGTCTTGACAAATGATCTGCAACAACATTTTTGGCTCCTTTCTTGTCTTTTATTGTGATGTTAAATTCTTGAAGCAACAAGATCCACCGTATCAACCTAGGTTTGGCATCCTGTTTAGACATTAAATATCTAACAGCAAGATGATCAAGTGAAAATAACAAAGTGGATGAACCAATTAAATAAGCTCGAAATTTGTCCAATGCAAATATTACAGCAAGTAGTTCTTTTTCAGTAGTGGTGTAATTCATTTGTGCACTATTCAAAGTTCGACTTGCGTAATAAATTACATGAGGCTTACCTTCCTTTCTTTGGCCTAAAATAGCACCAACAACAAAATCACTAGCATCACACATCAATTCAAAAGGCAAAGACCAGTCAGGAGATTGCATGATAGGAGCAGAAGTCAAAAGACCGATTAATTTTTCAAAAGATTTTTGACAATCTTGAGTCCAATCAAATGGTGTATCTTTTGTTAGAAGATTACATAAAGGTCTAGATATAGCACTAAAGTCCTTTACAAATCTTCTGTAAAATCCTGCATGTCCTAAAAAGGAACGAACTTCTCTGACTATTTTTGGGAAAGACAAATGAGCAATTAATTCAACTTTGGCCTTATCAACTTCAATTCCCTTAGAAGATATCACATGACCTAACACTATTCCTGAGGTAACCATGTAATGACATTTTTCTCAATTTAACACAAATCCTTTTTCTTCGCATCTTTTAAGAACTTTTTCTAAATTATCAAGACAATTTTCAAAAGAATTTCCAAAAACTGTCAGATCATCCATGAAAACCTCTAAATAATGCTCAATCATGTCACTGAAAATACTTAGCATGCATCTTTGAAAAGTTGCAGGAGCATTACAAAGACCAAAAGGCATTCTTCTATATGCAAAAGTGCCAAAGGGACAAGTAAAAGTGGTCTTTTCTTAGTCCTCTGATGCAATTGGTATTTGATTATACCCTGAATAACCATCAAGAAAACAATAGTAGGGATGTCCTGCTACTCTTTCTAGAATCTGATCAAGAAATGACAATGGAAAATGGTCTTTCCTAGTGGCTGCATTCAATTTTCTGAAATCAATACACATACGCCAACCAGTGAGACTCGGGTAGGTATTAATTCTCCTTTTTCATTTTCAACCACTGTTATTCCAGATTTCTTAGGCACAACTTGTGTAGGGCTTACCCACTGGCTATCAGAGATAGGATAGATAATTCCAACATCAAGTAATTTAAGAACTTCAGCTCTAACTACCTCTTTCATATGTGGATTTAATCTTCTTTGAGGTTATTGAGATGTTTTAGCATTATCCTCTAAATGTATTCTATGTGTACAGATTAATGGATTAATGCCTTTTATATCCTTTAATGTCCATCCAATTGCACTTTTATGCCTTTTAAGTACTTCTATCAACTTACCTTCTTGTTCTTTGGTCAAGGATGAGGAAATTACCACTAGAGAGCTTTGTTCTTCTCCCAAAAATGTGTACTTCAACCCATCAGGTAATGGCTTCAGTTCCAGTGTGAGTACTTCTTCATGGGTATCTTCATTCATGGATTTTAGCTCTTCGAATATTGGCTTCCATCCTTTGTATTCCATTTCCGTGTACAAATCAAGCAAAGAGCATATTTCAAACATCATCATCTAATTGTGTAGTGAATCAAATGAATTAATTAAACATTTTAATGGGTCAGAAGAACTCCTAATTTGAAGATGATCATCTATAATGGCCTCAATCCCTTTAATCTCTTCATTGTCATCATAAACTTCATGTGGTTGCTTGCACATGTTGAAAACATTAAGCTCCAGTGTCATATTTCCAAAAGTTAGCTTTACCACTCCATTTCTCGTAATTTATCAAAGCATTAGATGTTGTAAAAATGGGCAACCCAAAATAATAGGAACCGACTTAGAACTATCAACCATAGGTTCGCTTTCAAGACAATAAAATCCACAGGATATATGAATTTATCAACTTGTACCAACACATCTTCTACTATTCCTTTTGGAATTTTAATTGATCTATCGCCAAGTAGAAGAGTTACGAAGTTGGTTTTTAACTCACCAAGGTTGAGTTCTTGATAAACTGAATATGGAAGCAAATAAACACTAGCACCAAGATCAAGTAAAGCTCGTTCAATTTTATGTTCACCAATAATGCATGAAACTGTAGGACAACTAGGGTCTTTATATTTCAACTCATTATTGTTTTGAATAATGGAGCTTACCTGTTCAGTCAAAAAGGCATTCTTTTTCACATTATGTTTTCTTTTAACAGTGCACAAGTCTTTCAAATATTTGGCATAAGAAGGAATCTATTTGATAGCATCTAACAGAGGAATATTGACCTTCACTTGTTTAAAGATTTCAAAAATGTCACTGTTATGATTCACTTTACTTGAATTGTTTAATGCTTGAGGAAATGGGGGTGAAGACGAGGGTTTGATCTCCTTTTGGCTAGGTGGCTTATCAACTCCTTCCTCATCTTTGGGAATTGACTCATCATCTTTCTCAAAAAGTTCAGGAATTTATTTTTCAACAACCTTTTCACTCCTAAGAGTTATCACTGAGTTGACTTGATCTATTTTTTGACTTTCTGAACTACCCTCATTTAGGCTAAACTGACCCTTAGGAATTGGTTGAGGTTGAGAGGGAAACTTTCCTTTCTCATGAATGGCAAGTGCAGAAGAAAGTTTAGCAAGAGTGTCTTTTATGTCAATCATGGCTTGAGTGTTTTGACTATTGATGGCCTCTTGTTTTTCCAAGAATGCATGCAATGTTCCTTCAAGGTTTTTCCTATATGGTGGGACATAGGGTGCATATCCTTGAGGATTTTGAGAATCTTGCTGTGCCTGAGGAGGTGGTGGTTGCATGAATTGTGGCTGGTTGCTATTCCTCCAACTGAAATTCGAGTGATTTCTCCATCCCGGATTGTATGTATCTGAAAAAGAAGAAGTAAATGGCTTTTTAAAATTATTCATTGCATTTACTTGCTCATGCACAACTTCTTTAAAAATAGGAATTTTTGGACATTCATTTGTTGAGTGTCCTAATTCATCACAAATGCTACAAATTTCTTCATTTTACACAGATTTGATTTCTTTTACTTTTCCTGATTCCATGGCTTCAACCTTTCTAGCCAAACTAGCAAACCTAGCATTTAGATCTTCTTCTTGACTAAGATGATATTTTCCTTTACTAACATTTGCAAGGTTTGATCTAATTGAATTTTTAGAAGGATTAGTACCATGCCAAGATTGAGAATTTTCAGCCAAATGGTCTAAATAGTCTAAAGCTTCATCAAGTTCTTTATCAAGAAATTCACCATTGCACATTGTTTCCACAAATTGCTTGGTTTCAGGTGTTAACCATTCATAAAAGAAGCTTAAAGTGCGCCATTTTTCAAAACCATGATGTGGGCAAGAATTCAACAAATTTTTAAAATGTTCCCAACTTTGAAAATATGCTTCATTTGAATTTTGGGAAAAATTTTGATTGTCGCATTTGCAAACCCAAGTGCAGGTTGTCTCAAGTAATATATTTCTCGGGAGTCCAAGGTCGATCCAAAGGGAATTGCTGAAAATTAATTAAAGTGAAGTGAATATTTTGTTACTATGATTAAAATTATTTACTTGGGTAAAAAGATTCACTCTTGGTAAATAAAATAAAGGTAAGATCAATTCCTTTTATAACTCAATTAGAATCCTCGCAACATGGAGGTTCCAATCGGAAAATACAACATTAAAAGTCCAATTAAAATAATATAAGTAATTATATTATGTTTCTTAAAAATATTACCACCACTTATAAATGGGTTAAAGCATTCATTGTGCCAATATTTTGTCTACAATAAATCAAGAACTCCTCTTTATAAAGATGGTTTCTAAATTATAAGAAACAAATTATAATACGTATAATGGTTACTAGAAAGATATAAATCATTTAAGCACAAGAGAAGAATAAATCTAACCTTACTTTATTACCAAGAGCTTCAACCTTTCACCTAAGTAAAATGAAACTTAGTTACTAATAGATAAGAAGAAAGAAAGAGAGAAGAAGAAGAAGAAGAAGAAGAAGAAGAAGAAGAAGAAGAAGAAGAAGAAGAAGAAGAACATGACTTTAATTTAGAACAAAGGAAAATTACTACAAGAAAACCTAGTAACAAAATGGCATCATTTTGGTAACTAACACCTAACACCCTCAATGATCTGCCAAGGCCTCCTTTTATAGAGGATTAGAGATACAAAATGACAAGGGGGCTGAGTCATTAGTGGTTGGATGAGTGGAAAATGAGTGGAAAATGCTAAATGACTTTAGGTGAGTGGAAAATTATGGAGATTCCTTGTCTCCGAAATCATGCAGCTCTGAAGTCATTGCATTTATCATTTTTGAACCAAGTGGTCTTCATGAAAGTTTTAGGCCTGGATCTTAGCTTTCAAATGGCTTTAGTTTGAGTCCAATATCATTTCTATAACTCCAGATACGTTCAAATTACTGCACACTGCCCAGGCCCAGTCACAGCTCCTCTGTTCTGACTTCTAAGCCCAATATCACCTTCAAGGAGTCCGATTCTGGAAAAGTGTTCAACATGAAAGTTGTAGATATGGGTCTTAGCTATTCAACATCCAAATTTCAGCTCATTTTACAACTTCTAGCCCGAACAATGGCATGAACAGTATACATAGGTCAAGTTGTCAGGAACAGCACTCTAGTTCTTGCTTCAATCCCAATTTGAGTTATCTACTCGTGTGATTGGGCCTTTGAGGTCTTCATGAAAGTTATAGAGATCTCTCTTATCTTTCAAATGCCACTAGAATCACCTCCAAATACCACCTACAGCCCAAGATATGGCCCAAATACAGAAACAGTGTAAGATATGAATCATGCTGAAAAATTCAATTAAATCCAATTTGAGCCCAAACTTACAAAACATAATAAAACTCAATCAATTAAGTACATAAAGAGTGTAAATGACTAAGAATGAAAGCTTATTAATGTATCAAATATGTGATCATCAATTACCATATGTTAAGAGAGGAAATTAGAGACTAAACAAGGCATTGAAGGTGTTCGATGAAATGTTTAGCTTAGTTGGATCTTGGTTTTTAAGTTAATTTGAGTTTTGGATGAATACTTAATTTGTCTAATCTGAATTAATTGAATTCTGGAAGGTTTCTAGTAGAAGATCCGTGGATCATTGAGAGACGTCTTGATGTGATCTAAGACCAAAGATTCAATTAAAAATTGAATTGACCTTTAGTGATCAAGGATGGATTAAGATCAAGATTTGTTAATTCTCTTGGATTGGTTGCTTCTTAATTCTACTTTCTCCATTTATTTGAATTCTATTTCTGCATTTTTAATCTTGCAAAACCCCCCTTTTGTGATTTTGTTTCTAATTCTGTTCATTAACATCCTAATTTGAATATGTGATCATAATCAGAGTGATTTGTGGGTTCGACCTGGAGTTGATGTATGCTGTAAGTTATTTTGGTAAACTGGTTATAAATTATTAAATCTGGTAGCCTCGGCAGCTATCAATTACCAAGTAGAGTAAGGGCTATCATGCCTATCCTACTTAGTATATACAATGGAACTTGGTTTCGGGAATTTAGTAAGTATTATGTGTCTTCCAAAAATAAAACTTGCATAAGCATTGTACAATCATACATTTAGGACATTTTCTAGGCATAACCATCTAGCATATTATGCATTGCATTGTTTAACAGCTGTATGGGTAGTTGTTCCATTCTTGTTGGTATAAAAATTATGTTAACGGTATTGTTTGCTTTATGAGTTTTACATAATGTGTATGTAAATATTCTTATAGTTATGAATTGAGGTTCTTTTAGCTATTGCAAATGTACTCTGTTGTGTTTAGTGGGTTATTCATTGTGAATGAATAACTGTTGGTTTTGGTTTACTCATACTGAGGATTTTATGAATTCTCACCCCGCTGTGTTTCCATGTAAATCCAAGTCAAGACCCTCCAAAAAGAAAGGGCAAGAAGAAACAAAAGACTTAGTTTTAGTTATTTTGTTTCTTTATGTATTAGCTTGTATTTATTTACTTTACTTTTAGTTTGTAAAAGTACTTTGTTGTGTTTAGTGGGTTATTCATTGTGAATGAATAACTGTTGGTTTTGGTTTACTCATACTGAGGATTTTGTGAATTCTCACCCCACTGTGTTTCCATGTAAATCCAAGTCAAGACCTTCCAAAAAGAAAGGGCAAGAAGAAACAAAAAACTTAGTTTTAGTTATTTTGTTTCTTTATGTATTAGCTTGTATTTATTTACTTTACATTTAGTTTGTAAAAATTTATGTATTACAATGTGACTTTTTAGTCGATGATGTATATATGGCTCTCTATAATAACTACATAGGTTGTTATAGATTTATATTTTATGCATATTTAGGAAGTGACATACTTGATACGCTTTATCTTGAAATATTTCAGTTATTTTACGATAATTGTATTAGGGTGTTACACAGCCCCTTTGAGCCCTACAAATCAACCTTAACAGCCAACCACTGAAGGAGCTCAAGATGGATAAAAATTGAAGTAATTTCTACTGAGACAATGGCAGCAACAAGCAGTGGCACAACATCAAGACTTTTCAAGTTCATCCCAACCCCAGGTTTTAAGCCACCAGTAGTTGTAAGCAAGAAAAGAATGAAATTTTAGGAGAATTTGTACACTGCCTCATTTTGGTTGTTTAAGGTGTGGCAGTCAACTTCTAGCAAGGAATGATATGGTCAACTTGATTTTGTATAGTGCACAGATTGCTAATGTAACACCCCGATTTTTTTTTATTTTTCTTGAAATAAATAAGTTTTATAATATTTATGAGCTTTTGTGAATTTTGGGAATTTTGAATTATTTTGAATATTTTAATATTATTTTAATTATTTTAATATTATTTTTGAAATATATGCTTGAATTTCATTTTTTTTGAAAATATGAGTTTTATAATTTTTATGATTTTTTAGAATTTTTGTAAAATTTTATGAGGTTGTGATTATTTTAATATTATATTAAGTTGTATGTGTGCTTGAGGTGGGCCCGAAAAAATAAAAAAAAATTATGGACTAGAAAGTTTCGGACTATCAAGGCGGCATCGGGGGATCTTACTAAACCCGAAATCAGGAACAGTTGACAGAGATTTTCTGTATTCGAGTTTTCTATTATCCATTGAGTAATAATAGTAGTAACTATTGTCCATTGGGTAATATTTGTTAGAAAATATCTTGATGGCGATGAGTCAAAGCGATAGACCAATGGTAAGCAAGAAAAAGGCAAATTGGATACTCAACTTAAAGAAGAGAAATTCAAATTTACTACTCAAGCTAGAAGACAAATTCAATTTGGCTACTACTCTTTCAAGATATTTTGAGTTTGTCTTGTCATTCTTTTCTAGAAGTGATGACTCGTCATATTCTAGAAGGTAGTAGAATGTTGACTCACCCAGTGACTTGTCAGGATGAGTCACACATTCCAGAAGCTTCTATTGATGACCCAGCTGGTGACTCAGCACTAGGACTCACCATGCTGACTCAATTGTTCTAGAAAATTCTATGATGACTCACCTAGCAAATATCTAAGGATAAATATCTAACAGTAAAATATCTTAGCAAAATATCTACGTAAAATATCTAGGTGAAAATATCTTTTGAAAAATATCTGGATGAAAATATCTAAGTAGAAAATATCTTAAGTGTAATCATGAAAGCTAAAAATATCTAAGGTAAATATCTTAAGAGTAATGATGAACCATCATTACATAGCATTAATGACCAACCAATTAGAATCAAGTTAGTTTGTTAAAAAGTCAACAAAAGTGGTTAGACTAGTTAACTAAGTAACTAGATAATCTAACTTAGTTACTCTAATAGTCTAATTAGTAACTAAATAGAACAAACTAAGTTTGCAAATACTTAGAGTCTTTAGTTACTAGAAAAATATCTAGAGTTTCTAGAATCATTACCTATATATGACCAGAGCATGATTTAGTCATGTAACTAGATAGTTAGAATGCAACTAAATGATCTAACTAAGTTAGTTTAAATACAACTAGATGAATTAACTATCTAAGCTAAGTGTAACTAGAATTTAGTTGGAAACAAAACTTAGTTAGCTATCCTAATGAGTCACACGGCCACCTATGTTGTTCTAGGAGGTTCTTGAATTTTCTAATGATCAATAGATGACCACTTGATGACCTAAACCATGTGCACCCATGTGAGCCCATGTGCTTATGTTTTATCTTGCAAAATAAGCCATAGTCTTTCTATCCTAAGCTACTCCACAGCCAATGCATTGAGCATAGGCTAAATCATTTCATTTCCATTACTTTATGATGCAACCAATTCTCTCATCTTTTCTCCAAAGAACCCCACGGCCATACACTTGATTTTTGGACTTTGCATTTCATTTCCTAAACACTTTATGACAAGAAGAAACCTTTCATCTTTTCTCTCTCTTCTAATCTTCCAAGAACACCAAGAACTTCATCTTCTCTTTTCTCTTGAAGGCTCACGGCCAAACCTATTGAAGCACCTTCCAATTTTCAATAATTTCAAACAACCTTAGATCTAGAACCTATACACAATTCTAAAACACTTAGTAGTTGAAATCTTAGCCTAGTTCTATCATCTTCGACCTTGTTCTTCAAGTTGAAGATCAAAAAGTTCATACCTTGTCCATTCAAGGAAGCTCACAACCAACCACCCTAAGACCACCTTCCAAGTTTGTTTAATTTCAACTAACCATACTTCTTAAATCCTCACATCATTCTAAGACTCTTTGATGTTGAAACTTTGGTCTAAATCAATCATCTTCATGCTTGAATCTTGGATTTAAGTTCTAAGGTTTCAAGGTAAAGGTCTTAAAACTTAACTTCTTATTTGATTCTTAGAATCCGAAGGCCATGTTTGATCTATGTGTTGGTGTATGCCCTAGAGGCTGATACATTTGTCTGTATTTACATACATTCTATTATACTTATTTTAATATATGAGGCATTTCATTTATTGTATTCTTTTTTAATAAACATAATAAAGTCCTTAGAATAGTAAGTTTGATGCCATAGGACATCAAGTGGTTGACTTGATTATGAGATCTTATTAGATATAATTAGAACACTATTCTTAAATGTCCTTAGTAAAGTATTATTGTTAATTAGGACAACAATAATGCATTGAGACTAGTATGTGCGTAGACTGATGACCACATTTCACGGGTCATGGATATGAGATATCAAGTCTTCACATGGGTACATATTAGAGTCATGATGTACTGGACTGACCCAACATGAGAATGCTACATGGATCGTTACGTGAGTGTCATAAGCAATTCTCATAGTGACAATGGTGTATGTGGTCCTTTGACCTGAAATCACTACGATTCCTACATAAGGAGTTGTGTGTTTTAATGCCATCAAATGTCATCTGTAACAAGGTGATTATAAAGTTGGTTATCGGACATACCACGAATCATGCAGAGGGATGTGAGTGACCTAGATGAGATTTGTCACTCTTACATAACAGGAGTGATATCTTCGGATCGCTTGATTGAGTGAGACTGCGAAATGCATGGCCATGCTCAAATGAGTCAATATAAGATATTGATTTCATTTGTTGTCACAAAGTCTACTCGAGTATCAGGAAACGAATGATTAGACTATACAAGGGTGACGCATTCTATACCTTGTGTTCAATCTAGATATCTTGACAAAGGGACTAAACGACACGAAAACATTAGTCACAGAAAGGTTATGTGTTTTAATGCCATCAAATGTCATCTGTAACAAGGTGATTATAAAGTTGGTTATTGGACATACCGCGAATCATGCAAAGGGATGTGAGTGACCTAGATGGGATTTGTCACTCTTACATAACAAGAGCGATATCTTCGGGCCGCTTGATTGAGTGAGACTGCGAAATGCATGGTCATGCTCAAATGAGTCAATATGAGATATTGATTTCATTTGTTGTTACAAAGTCTACTCGAGTATCAGGAAATGAATGATTAGACTATACAAGAGTGACACATTACATGCCTTATGTTCAATCTAGATATCTTGACAAAGGGACTAAACAACACGGAAACATTAGTCACAGAAAGGTTATGTAAAATCACTGATATTCTTATTACTTGGGTAGCAGCGATGTATTGCTAGATACTGCTCACTACTTGTAATATTAAAATGGAATTTTAATATTACTACCAACATAATGAGAACTTGTAGGATCACACACATAGAGCAGACTAAAATTGGAGCAATAAATCCAAGTTGGACTCGGATTCAAATATGGGCTGAACTCATAACAGATGAGTCTAGGGTTGCACAGCTTACCTTGTTACTGCTCACACTCACTTAAGGCAGTCACTATTATAAATAGTACTGCTAAGGGGCTGCTAAGATATATTATTACAGAACCCTAGCCGCACCTACAGAAAAGTGAGTGAGAGAGCGATAGGTTTTCTTCTCTTCTCTTCGCAGCTAGCACTGTGTGAGAGACGTGAGGCTCCTCTTTGTGGACGTTGGACGTTCGTGAGTCTGTTCGTGTGGATACCACAGAGACATCATTGCTATTACGGTGTTGGTGATTCACGTCACTTCCTTTTGATCACGCTTCAAGAGGTAAATTTTTAAAAACTCAGATTATGGCTTTTCGCATGGATCCTTGGTGGGAATCCTATTTTTTCGCTGCGTGATGTATCCACAATTCCCAACACTATGGTCATCTTAATCAAGCCTTAGATACTAATTTGCATGTGTTTGTTTTGATTCTAAGATCTACTTGGTGGTGAAAATCTGATACAAAAAGAATCCTATGAGGAGCTAGGAGGACATCAACTAGGTAAGAGGGAGATTAACCTCATCGGCCATATGTGATGGTGAAGGAATGGAATTGTTTATGTTTGTGAGTGGAAAATCCATGTGAGGATTTATTCAATCGATTGTGTAATTATTGGTTTGTGCTAGTTGGATTATATTGTGTGATTGTTTTATTGCTTTGATAAGTATGCTTGGTGTATATATATGTTTGGTATGCTTATAGCTTTGATAGTATGCTAATATGTGATTTAGAAAGTATGTTGATTCTTGTGTAAAGTAGGATGTGATTCATATGATGGAAATCGTATGATGGTTCCAAAGAACCCTAGAGGCTCACGGTTTCAATATCACCAAGGGAACCAAGTGTTCTAAGTTATTTTCCTAATTAAGGATTTCATGATTTTATAATAAGAAATTTAATTAAGTGTTTTTACAAGGATTAAAGTGTTAGAAAATAATTATATATGATTTATGAAGCAAAATGTGGAATTCGGCCAACTACTAATTTTTGATATCCTTAATCCAAAATTATTTGACTAAGTGTAGGATTAAGTATTTGATTGATAGGAAATTAATTTGATAGGTTTTTAGACCTAAAAGAAAAGTAAACTAATTTTTAATTAGTGAAATAAAAGTTAAAACTTGAAATTTGTTGACGTATAGCTCACCCTTTTTGGTTTTGAAGCGTGTTAGGAAATTTTGAGTTGTAATATTCCAAGTTAATCAAAGAAATGCAGTTCTGTGGAAAATTGTAGAAAATATTATTTTTAGTGATAAAATGTTGGAATTATTACTTATAATTGATTTATTGAAGAAATATTGGAATTAAGGCCAAATTTTAATAATAAATGAGAAAAATATTCATTTGAGCTTAGAATAAGTTAGAAACATTTTACGCGATTTAAAATACGTAGAAAAACTCTTATGCAATTTAAAAACAATAATTTTTAGCTATACAATTAAGAAAATATTTTAAAATCTTTACGCGATTGAGAAAACGTTGAAAAATCTTTATGCAATTTGAAAACGTAATAGAAGTGTTACGCGATTGTGAAAACACGATAATATTGCTACACAATTAAGAGGAATAGCGAGTTGTGCTGTAAAATCGACGTACTGAACTAAGTAATTTATGGTGTTAACATTGTGGATTGTGGAAACTGGAGTACTGGATCCAAGTGGATCTTTGGTATTATCGATTGTATAAGCGGTTATATAATATCATAAATACTATTAGACAACTGTATGGGCGGTTGCGTTAATATCATTGGGAATAATACAACGGTACTTTGATTGGATTGAATATGCATTGAGCATTATACAGTCGATGGCTGTTGTGGCGTTTTATGCCTAAAGAATGAACGTGAACTTACAGGAAAGTGGATCAGGATAGATCTTTGGGGATGTTAGGGTGCGGTGATTCACTTGGCGAAGATTGTTACCACTAGTGATTATGATATCACATTATATATACCCTTGGTTGTGAACACCGATTGCAATGCACTGGTAGGCCTGACAACCACTATTGCTTTTCATGATCCAGCATAGACTGTCTTTTAGGGGGGACCGATCTTCTGGAACATTCATCTTTGATCTTGAGTTAGCTCCATGGAGTAGGATCTGGTTGCATTGTGCATAATGATGGTCCTTGTACTCATTGAGTATGTGCATAGTTAGTGTACACATTGTTCATGAGCATACTCAGCATTTACACTGTGGTGATATAGTATTGTGGTGATATAATATTATGATGGTATAACATTATTGTGGAATTATCATTATGCCTGATAATATGCTGCAAGTTTATTAGACTATTTATTTGTTTACTATCTGCTGATTATATGATATTTTGTGGATTGTATGTTGAACTGTTTTGGGCATGTATGTCGTTTCTTTGCTGTCATATTGGTATGCGATGTAGGGGATCTCATCTCTTTGCTGTTTTATTCTGTCTATTTCTATTTTATGTCTATGCTTCTGAAGATTGCGATGGCTGCAAGGAGGGATCAACTAGGTTTCTTTAGACTACAGTTTCTTGAAGGCATTACTGCATAGCGTGTCCATTGGGACTCAGAATATATAGAGTACTGTGGTGACATTACTCTATCTGTAAGTAGGACCCACCATAGGGTCATTACTTCTTCTTTTACGGTTGCGTATGTAGAGTTTGTTTTACCTATCAGGGAGTTGTGGAATGATCTTCATTATACTCCTAGGGAGAACTCTAAGATATCTTTTGCTCAGATTTCTATCTGTCGAGACATTCCCGGCTAGGGAATTTGTCTTCTGATAAGGGCTTATATCTTAGGTGTTATGTTTTTGGGTATGTAAGATAATGAATGAATAGCTGTAGTAAACTCTGTTTATATGAAAAGTATATTTATTCAGTTTTTATATTTTGAGTTACTTTAATTTGATCAATTGATGTTTTCCTCAGAAAAAAAAATTTGAAACCCGTATTTAAATGAGATTAAATATTTTATAACTTAGAAAATTAATTATTTATAAGAAGTTGGTATAAATGTGATACCCTTCGGAGGGGGTGTTACAGTTAAATTGATGTATAGTGCACAAATTGCTATCTTAGTATAGTGCAATGAGATAATATTGCACATATGCCATTTTTTGGGTTGCTATGTTTTGGAAGTCTTTTGGTATACATCTTTTGTAATTATGTGAACAACAATATGTCTAAAGGTTAGGTTGCCTTTACAATGACTATGTAATGACATAATTTGGAATCAATGGAAGTCACAAGTTTTTGGTTACATTGTTCTATTTGGATTCTTCAATATTCTATGTTAGTGTGCTATTTTCATATATCTTAATATAAATTCAGGTCATACAAGGATAGAAAAAAAATCAATAATCACTAATCATTATTCATACATGCCATTGTCCAAATGAACCAAATGCTCAATCCATTGTACCAAAATGCTCATTTCATTTCATTACAAAAAAAGGCACACGGTGCCTGCAAATACCAATTTACATTATAAACCAAAACTAACACTAATCTAAGCCTACATTACTTACATCCATCCATCCCTGCTACCAAATACATAGAACTACAATCATAACAGCCACCATCACAACCTTTAACACCCTACACATCTCTTCAAATGCCTAATATCATTCCCCACCCTATCAAATTCCCTATCCATCTTCATTGGTAGCTCATTCATCTTGATTTGTAGGTCATTCATCTTCATTTCCATGTTATTCATCTTCAGGTCCAAATCATTGATTTTGCCTTCTTCCAACACAGAAAGCACAAAATCAGAATTAGTAGCAACATCCAACCACAAGAAAAAAGCACAATAGGGCTTTTTCTTTTGCAATGAGATTCAATAATCAGTACATAAATGGACGTAGGGCAAGTTGCAAGTTAAATTTGGTTCAATCAAAATCTCAGTATTAAGATCATAACCTTATAATATGGGCACCTAAAGAATGTTCTGTTTAGGTTCTTGGGGGGGGTTAAGGTGTACTCGATGACATTCCTTCCACATTTACACCTTGAGGCAGTAGCAGCCCAGCTATGAAACCCACCTCCCCCAATTGAAGCACTCCCACTCCAGCTAACTTCATACTGATTCAATATAGCCGAACTCCCAACTCCACCACAACTTGTCATTTTGTTAATGAAACTTGATCTTCATTGCAACTAGGTGGGACTTTTTGTGTTAGTTGCAGAGGTGAAGGGTGGATTGGAGAGGGATAAGTGAACATTGAGGAGGAATAAGCAATTTGGGAATTGAGTTTTTTTTTAACCTTATACCCCCACACCATACGATGTCGTTTTGACCCTACTATTACTATTTTAATCTCACCTGAAAAATAAAATTCTAACTTGAAAATTTTGGGTGCTAAATCACTACTTTAATGTGTCACATAGATACTTTCATTAACGTTAACAAAGATTACTTAACAGAAAGATTAACACGTCTCAAGTTGATATTGTCAAGAACCACAGGCTACATGTTTTTTTTGCTCAGAAACTATTTTAGAAAATTGAATCATGAGTACTAGCTTGTGAAAATGAGTCTTTACTCTTATCTTATATTTAGATTTTTTTTCATTAATGGAGCAGAATGGAATAGGTGGAGATGGACCGGAAAGGAAAGGGAGGAAATGAAACATAATTACCATTCTCTTTATTTGGAAGATTAATAATAGAATGGAACGAAACGAAACTTCATTAACTTTGTTTGATAGTTATATTATAAAGAAACAAAATAGAACAAATATAATTTTTAACTTTCCAAATAGCCCTTGCTTATGTCATAGATTAGGATTTACAAATCATTTTCTCTTAAAACTATTTTTTGCATCTTCATAGCTTCTCTAAGTTGATATAATACTAACAAAATGTACCTATTTGTAACTAGAAAAAAAGTTTGTACCCCAAAAAACTATATGTGTACTTGTGGCGTGTACTCATTATAAGACATACTGAATTGTTATTTTGTTTTTGTTAACAGTTGAAAATTATTAAATAATTTTAAAACTATGATAAGTTAAGAGAGATTTAGTAAATGCATGATTTTGCTAAATTAATTTTTAAAATAATGTCTTTTTAAACGAATTAAGTTTTTTAATCTAAATCTCAACATGTTTGGATAAATAGTTTAAAAGCTTTTGACTATATATTTGTGATGTAAAGAAAGAGAGATGGGCAGAAACAATAATAGTGAAAGAAAGAGAGAGATGGGCAATGGGTGCTCGTGAGAGAAAAGAAAAAGAGAGGAAGAAACAATGAGTATAAAAATGAAAGAGAGAGGAAGAAACAATGAGGATAAAAATGTCAATTATTTATTTTTAATCTAAAAGAATTTTAGATTCCCTAAATTTACCTCAATTTTGAGGGGAACAAAAGTTAGACATTTACCTTGTGTTTAGATATTTTTTTATTAATGGAACGGAACAGAATATGTGAGGATGAACCAAAAAGGAAGGGAAGGAATGGAACATAGTTATCATTCTCTTTGTTTAGAAGATTAATAATGGAATAAAACGAAACTTCATTACCCATGTATTCCTCCTATTCCATCTTAATTTTGGAGGAATAAAAGTTGGGCATTTGAGGAGAAGAGAGGAGAAATAATTCCTCATGTGTTCTGTTCTCTTCTCATGCATTTTAAAACTCTTAAACAATAGAAATTATTTTTTTTCCCTTCATTCCCTTTCGCTTCTCCTCGTTACCTATCATCCAAACATAGTATTTAGAGTTTAGGGTGTAGAGTTAAGGAGAAGAAAGGAGAAATGATTATCTATATATTCTATTTCCTTATCATATATTTTAAAACTCTTAAATAAAAAAAATATTTTTCTTCTCTTTATTTTTTTTTCTTATTACTTATCATTCAAACATAATGTTAATGAATTGAACCATGACTACGGTTTGTAAGCCGGCTTATCTGACTTCCAACTCTTATCAAAGGAAGAGAGAGGTGTTGCTTGTAATTATCCCAAACCTTTTATCTTTTTTAGGACTCTTATATTCTTACATTAAATAATATATACATTAACTTTTATATCTTATTTAATATTATTTATTATATATATTTTTTTATTATTTTTTTCACTCAATTATATCTCTTAAAAATAATGTAAATAATCATACACTTTTTTAAGGATTTAATCTATGAGTAACATTTTTTAAAAATTGCTTTATTCTAGGCAAAAACTTAGGGTCTATGAGTATTTTTTAATTATTTAATTATTATTTTCATTTTCATTAATGAGTTTATTAAAAAATATACTGCTTTTTTTCTATTGTGCAGAGTTTTATCCTTTGTTCTATTGTGCAGAGTACAGCCCCCAAAGCCCATTGGACATCACCGTCATTGCAGTCTTGCAGACAGTGCTGGGTTTGGTGTGAGAAAGTGGAAGATGACAGAGGTGGCGAGCTCAGTGGTGCAAGAGGTTTTGGGACGAAGGGTTCTTGACGTGGATCAGCCTATTGTTGATTACATCATCAATGTCCTCGCTGACGAGGACTTCGATTTTGGACTCGACGGAGAAGGCGCTTTCGAAGCCCTCGGAGACCTCCTCGTTGCTGCCGGCTGCGTCGACGATTTCTCCGAGTGTCGCTCCGTCAGTTCCAATTTCAATTTTTGCTTGCTTAATTTTAATGGTTAGAAACGTAAATTTTTGGTCTAATTGATTATTGAAAAAAAAAAAACTGATTTAGGTATGTAGCAAATTTTCTGAGAAATTCGGAAAGCATGGTTTGGTGAAGGCGAAGCCAACAGTGCGAAGTCTTGCTGCGCCATTTAGAATGAATGAGGGAATGGATGACGGGGAAGGTCCCAAGAAGAAGCCTGAGGCTGTGGATGGTCCTTTGCTATCGGAACGCGACCGGTTAAAGCTAGAAAGGAGAAAGAGGAAGGAGGAACGACAGAGAGAGGTCCAAATTTCAATTCTTCCTTTTTTTTGTTGATGAATTTATTGACTGTAGATGATAAAATAATTAGATTTAGGTTAACCTTGATGGATGACCACTTACAATTCATTACTTAGTTTCTTATTATATATACAGGCACAGTACCAAATGCATTTAGCGGAGATGGAAGCAGCGCGGGCAGGGATGCCTGTTGTATGTGTTAGGCATGATAATAGTGGTGGATCGGCTGTCAAGGACATTCATATGGAGAACTTCAATATCTCTGTTGGTGGTCGTGATCTCATTGTCGATGGTTTGGTCACACTTTCTTTTGGAAGGCATTATGGTGAATTTTTCCTTCTTCCTCATCTTAATTATTATTATTATTATTATTATTATTTGCACTGAGGAAACAAAGTGGACTTGGACTAAAATAAGAAAGGAAAGATGATAAGGATAAAAAGGAATTGTTATTATATGGGAGTGATGTCTTTTCTGACTAGCTTGGGTTATGCGAAACTCCTCTCTGGCTTTGACATTTGTAAGAGCCCTTTCTGATCTTTGTTAAATGCTGCTCCCTCAAATATGCAGGCCTTGTTGGAAGAAATGGTACAGGCAAAACAACTTTCCTCAGGCACATGGCTACGCATGCCATTGATGGTATTCCTAGGAATTGTCAGATATTGCATGTGGAACAAGAGGTCGTTGGTGATGATACAACTGCCTTGCAGTGTGTTCTCAATTCTGACATTGAGAGGACTCAACTTCTGGATGAAGAAGCTCAATTGCTTGCCAAACAGGTTGAATGTACTGTTACATAGTAATTTTTTTAGGAGTTTACAAATATTCTTGTGTGTTGTTTTACTTACAAATTGTATATGCTCTCAAAACTGGGACAACTGACAGTATTGTGGTTGTTTGTTAGAGGGAATCTGAGGACAAAATCGGAAGGAGCAATGATAATTTGAATGGAGTGGTCGATAGAGATGCTATTTCACAAAGGCTTGAGGAAATATACAAGAGGCTTGAGTTCATTGATGCTTATTCTACAGAGTCACGTGCAGCATCGATACTTGCAGTGAGTTTATAAATGATTTGTATCATAATGTATTGAAGTCACTGATTCAACTTATTGGAAGTTCTTATTATATTTTAGCCACTTGGAGCTTGTTGAATTCTGAATTCTGGTATGTGAAAGGACATAAGTTTGATGAAAGTGGAAAAGTAATAATAGGTTACTAAGCATTAAAAATCGTGTGTTTGTGTGTTAAAGTAGTTCATTATATAAATTAACTGGATGTACATGTATAACTTCATATTGCAAAATATTTTTTCTATTGACAAAGGAGAAGCCAACCTTGGGGACTAACCCAGACCAATCAGTGGTTGGTGGGACTGAAACAAACTGGAAACATAAGGGAGATTGCAATTCACTCCATTATTAGTGTAGTCCAAAATTTATGATTATGCTATGTGCACATAGACGGTTCACTTCTGCCCTATAAAATCTGTCTTTATTGATTGAGATCAAATGGTTATTGTTAATCAAATTTGTATCAGTGCTCTTGTCCCAAAGACTATGTTGCCCTAGCTATTAGTTTTGCATAATTATGGAGGAAGAAAATATTTTTTTGGGTAAGTATGGCTTTTATTTAATTTTGGGCTTGGCCCAACGTGTGACCCCTACCTGGAAAGACAGCAGTGCGACCTAATAAAGAATATTGTAAAATCAGTAGTTAGGTTGTAGACTGCTGTAAATGTCAGTCACAGTGAGTGTTTTGGGATTGGGGTTTGAGTGTTAAGCGGCTACTCCTTGTAATCTTCATTTATCATAGAATCTTTTCTTTGTGCTTTGCTCATGGATGTCGGCCTACAGCTCTATGTAGGTTGAACCACATTAGTTCAGTGTCTATTTCTCTTCCCCCAATTCTGTGTATTGTGCAACTGGTAATAACAAAATTGAATCCCTTGACAATTTGTGAAAATGTATATGGATTAAATGAAAATAATTTTTTTTATGCTAATGTGTCTTTCACTCTTTGTTAGACATGCAAAGAGATTGGCATGCTTTGTTGCATGACTCAATCTCATAGCTTTTTCGTTTCTTTTTTGTTTGCTTGAGAGGATGTCTTATCCTCTTTCTTTGTATTATTCTTTTCTCGTCTAATGAAAATTTTTTGTTGCGTTAAAATATGGTTTTGGTCCACATGTGACACTATTTTTAAATTTGGTCCCTATATGGAAAAAGTTTTCAATTTAGTCCTTATATGTATAATTGTTTTTAATCCGGTCCCCGCTGTTTATTGCCGTGAGTATAAGAACCAAATTACTATGAAGTATAGGGACCAAAAATTCATTTTAACCTGTATTTTTTGTCCCTATATGTAACACTCATTTTTAATTTGATCCCTATACTTCACTGTGTTAAAAATATCAACAGACAGTGGGGACCAAATTAGACTAAATTGAAAACTTTTATTGTATAGGGACCAAATTAAAAATTAGTGTCACGTATAGGGACTAAAAATATATTTTAACCTTTTTTCTATCAAAAACAAAAAAAAAGTGTCTTTCACTTTTCCCTATTTATTGGAAAATCAATTTTCCAAAATCATTATCTTACTGATCAAGGGTATTTTCAGGGTCTAAGTTTCTCTCCTGAGATGCAGAAGAAGCCAACAAAAACTTTTTCTGGTGGATGGCGGATGCGAATAGCTCTTGCTCGTGCATTGTTTATAGAGCCTGATATGTTGCTTCTTGATGAGCCTACGGTGACTCTACATTCCAAGTTTCTTTCATGATTCATGCCTTAATTTTTAGAATTTTAGAATTTTCTTTTAAAATTTTATTGCAGAACCATCTTGATCTTCATGCTGTCTTATGGCTTGAATCGTACTTGGTTAGATGGCCAAAAACATTTATTGTTGTTTCTCATGCTAGAGAATTTTTAAACACGGTAATATATTGGCTTATCTTGCTTTGAGTAGGTGTTTTGTTGATTAAGTGCTTTCTCTAAATGTATTCACAGTATATTTTTCACTTCTCCTGTTAACTGTATCCCCAGGTGGTTACTGATATAATTCACTTACAAGGCCAAAAGCTGACTACGTATAAAGGGAATTATGATACTTTTGAGAAGACACGAGAAGAACAAATTAAAAACCAGCAAAAAGCATTAGAGGCAAATGAACGTGCAAGATCTCATATGCAGGTATCATTTTTCAGTGTTAAAATTATCCTTTTTTATATTGATAATTTATTTATTTTTATACCCAATTATGAATTTTTTGCGTTGTACTATATTGCTAAGGCAGTCTATTCACTTCCTTGGTGATAGGAGCTTATAGTTTTGGTCTTATGGTATATGATGAGTTCAGCCCTTTGCATGTGACTTTTTTTTTTCTTTAGGTTATGTGTGATGCTAGGAGCCTAGGAGCTGGTTCTTAGTCGTAATAGTTTACTGGCTTGTCATTTAGTACTTTGCACATTAATTTGTGAGTCTATACAACAACAACCAAGCCTTACTTGATGGGGTAAATTTGTCAACCTATATTCTATTATATTGATTAGGCCAATTTGTTTTAGAACTTAGAAGTTAGAACTGGATTAGTAAACTGTTAGGAAACCTGAGATAACCAAAGTGTACTACAGGAGGAGGAAAGAGGGATATAAGGGAATACAATCCCATTTGGGTCATGCTGACTACGTGAACAGTGAAGTGGAGGGAAATAACCACTTGCTGACGTGGCCAGGGTTGTGGGAAGTGCCAAGAGGGAATCTGTTAAAGGAAGGAAGAATAAAGAGGAGTGAGAAAGTGGCAGAGGGGTAGGAAAATACTGAGTGAGTGGAATTGGGATGGAGAGACTAGCCACTCTCGAACTTGCCTAGAATTATCAGTTTTTCCTATTTCTTTGATTCAAGAATATTTTGCAAACACTTTTCTAGTCCCCACTGATCTGATATCACACTGATATCAGCTCAGGAGAGGAGATTCCATTGCATATTCAGTGCTTGTGT
Source organism: Ormosia semicastrata (assembly GCA_029884595.1). Lineage (NCBI taxonomy): Eukaryota > Viridiplantae > Streptophyta > Magnoliopsida > Fabales > Fabaceae > Ormosia > Ormosia semicastrata. The sequence continues at coordinate 33,089,942 of JAQQTO010000048.1, read as the reverse complement.
GTTATTTGAACCAGTTTCTATTATAAACTAATGTGGAAGAACTAAAGATTACTCTGCATTGATGGCATGATGTGTGGACATCGACTTCCTCAATGTGCTTTCTGATATCAGTTATAATTCTATTTGTTAATAAAAAAACAAAATTTTGAGTTGAGTTTTCCATTTACGATCCCATCTAAAGATTGCTGAGGTTTACAATCCTCAGAACTTGTTGTGCATGTGTGAGTGACATTTTATTCAAGATTGTATTTGTCATTTGACATGTGATATTTTTCTTTTCTACCAGTCCTTCATTGACAAGTTCCGCTATAATGCCAAGAGGGCATCACTTGTTCAATCAAGAATCAAGGTACTTGTTATTGTCAGTTTAACTACTTATAGATTAAATGCTAAAAATTTCGTATGCATATATATATCTAATGTCATGCTTCCTTCGTATTGTTAAGCTGTTCCCTGGTTTGGTTGTTTTTCAGTTTCTGCTTAAATCGTTAAAATTGATATTTTTCATATCTAAAACCTTTTTTTCCCTTCCAAAAAATATTTCAGGCTTTGGAGCGAATGGGCCATGTAGATGAAATTGTTAATGATCCTGAGTATGAACTGCTATTCTTTTTCTGCTTTTCTAAAATGTGTTTTTCTATCTTTTTAGCTCTGTTTAAGTGTTTAACTATATTTTATGTGATGGGATATAGCTACAAATTTGAGTTCCCCACTCCAGATGATAGACCGGGCCCACCGATAATAAGTTTCAGGTAGAACATTAGTCCCTTTTCACTTGCTTTGTTGACAGTATATAGATTTATACATACAGATGAATACATACATAATGTTCGTCACACACAGGATTTAGGCTTTATTTCTTACCTAAATTGAAATTTCTTTTCATTTTTCAAATGTGAGTACAGTGATGCATCATTTGGTTATCCTGGTGGACCCATTCTATTTAAGAATTTGAATTTTGGGATTGATCTTGACAGCCGTATTGCAAGTAAGAATGCTTATCCTAGTCCTAGGAATGATTTTCCTATCCTATCTTTTGATTAAGTAGATCTAAGTATGTGGGAGAATGATGTTGAAATTATGACCTGACTCTACCATATTGTTTTATCTCGGTATAGATTATATCCTCTATGTTTGCAGTGGTTGGACCAAATGGGATTGGCAAATCAACTATACTTAAGTTAATTGCTGGAGAACTACAGCCCAGTTCTGGGACGGTTTTCCGTTCTGCTAAGGTAACTATATTACATTGGTAAAATTGCCCGATTAGAAGTTACTTCATTTTGCCTCACCTCCATGACATGCTTTTAAGTGTTTTATACTTTATTTTCTGCTTCTTACATGACTCCTCTGCAATCAATGTTTCATATGTGTTGGCTGTATATGTATTTTTTTTATCCATGATAATGTCAACAGCTGAAGTCAAAGTATGTCTGGTTTTTATGTAAATTCTAAAACAAGTTTATCTATGATTTGAAAAGTTAAATGTTGAAAAGATCAATAAACTAAAGCTATTGTGTTTTACTACCTGACACTTAGGAGCTAGAAATCATCAGAATGGCAACGTATTTGTCCTTGATGATGTCTTTTCATGTTTTAATCTTATTTTGGATAATTAATTAAACATCTTCCTGTCTACAGGTTCGTATAGCAGTGTTCAGTCAGCACCATGTTGATGGACTTGACTTATCTTCAAATCCTCTTCTGTATATGATGCGCTGCTATCCTGTGAGTTCTTTGTATTCAGAGATAATTAACTGTTTTTCTGAGTGTTTTTTTAGGAGTTATCTTTCATCGGATTATTCTTGGTTGACTACACTACAACCAGAGTTTCCTTCCTTCTAGTCACTGATTCCTTATAGGAGAAGAATAAAGGTTTTAAATTGTGGTCGTGGTTGCATTGTGGGCCGATGCGGTCTACAATTGTGGGCTGAGACAGAGATTTGAAACCTTGGGAAGAATGCAAAGATGAACTGAATATTAGCTACATTGTGGGCCGATGCGGTCTACATATGTGAATATTGATAATTTTCTCATTTTTTCTCTTTTCGTGGATAAATATGTGAGTGCTTGCTTTGGCTGCATATGTTATTTGTTGCCAAGGGGACAATTTACCCTTTTTTTGCGGGGTTTTTTTTTTGGGGTTGTGGGGGGGGGGGGGAATCACATCAAAACTCTGGGTGTTATGCTGTAGCATGGTGTTATTAAAAATTATTTTGTACCTCTACATGCAATTGAATTATTTTTATTTTTATTTTTTGATAGAAAAAGAAATTTATTAAGGAAGAAGAGAAGAATACATAGAAAGAGGATAAGACATCCTCACTGGAAGAAAACACCTAGGACCTAAGAGTGAGTCATGTAAAAAGGCATTCCAATCTTTCTGCATGTCTACCAAAGAAACTCCTCTAAAGAGACCATGAGCAGAGCACCCCAAAGAAGCTAAAAAAATAATCCTATCCCAAATGTTGTCTAAAGACGATGAAGTTCCCTTGAAAATTCTAGCATTCTTTTCCAGCCGAAGGCACCAAACAACAGCTAAAGCAGAGCACTGCCACAGAATCTTGCAATTGAATTATTAAATTTGCTTATTTGAATTTTCTGCAGGGAGTTCCAGAACAGAAGCTTCGAGCTCACTTAGGCTCTTTTGGTGTAACAGGAAATCTTGCACTTCAGCCAATGTATACTTTGTCAGGTATTGTCTACTTCATAGTTCATATTGTCATTATAAATCATAATTTATGGTTCTTTTAAAATATTTTAATTTAATGATCTTCAAGAACTGCAATAATAGATGTCAGGACACTGATTGTTTTGAGTTGCAATTGAGATTTGATGTATCTTGCTGTTATGAAGTATATCTTTGACTTTTCTGAATGCCTTTCTAGGTGGTCAGAAAAGCAGGGTTGCATTTGCAAAGATAACTTTCAAGAAGCCACATATAATATTACTTGATGAACCATCCAATCATCTGGTAGGTTGCCCTGTCTCTGCAACATTTTTTATTGCTTCTTGGTGAGTTACTGGAATAATAGCGACTAGTGTACTTTCATATTTTGTTGCCGGGAAAGTATGCCGAATCTAATATTAGTCTTGCTTTTTGGTTTTGTTGGTCATGTCTTCTATTATCTCTTCTCTTTTAAGACGGTATATGAACAACTTGTTTGAGGAGAAAATAGCTGAAGGTCCTTTAGGGGGAAATGGATCTTCTTAATTAGGCTTCTAACCTGCTCTTGTCATTTGAAAGAGAGATAGACTCAACACCCTGTACAAAGAAACCCACATTTTTTGCACAGCGTCTCACATTCTAGTAGTTGTAATTGGTGTGTCTATCTTCTAATATGACAAGGTCATGTAAAAGTGAAAGTGAGAAGATCGAAAACTCTTATAGGGATATTCCTGGGAATTTTGTTTCCTATAATTTTTTTTTTCTGGTGCCTTTAAAACTATTAACACTATTTGTCTTAAACCAGGCATTTTATGTGAAACAAATTGGATGTAGATAGGAAATTTCAACTTCAGGAGGATTTCTTGGAATCCAGCACTAGGAGTTGCAAGGCACACACTGCTCAATGCATGATTTAATGAGATTAGACTAATTGACTCGTATTAAAAACCTATAATATATTAATAATATCGTAAATAACTTCATAACCAAGTACAGCACTTCATTGTGATGGCGTGACATCTCAGCATATGGCATAGGCACAATAAAATTCTTTCTAATACAAGTGAATTCATCTCCTGCTATAACAAATTGATCCTTGCAAAGAAGTTGCGATACAGCATGTATTGTGAATTCTAGATCAAGTGACAATAAAATATAAACCCAAAATTGACTGAGAACGTATTGTGTTGTAGGACTTGGATGCTGTTGAAGCGCTAATTCAAGGTCTTGTGATGTTCCAAGGAGGCATTCTCATGGTATGTTCAGTTCTTCCACTGACGGCAAATTCTTTTAATATTAATTTGACTTTGGGTGCTCTAAACAATTTTTAAACAATTTTATGTCCAAATTGATGTTTGCGTTTTGACAGGTGAGTCACGATGAGCACCTCATATCTGGAAGCGTGGAGGAGCTATGGGTTGTATCCCAAGGAAGAGTGTCACCATTCCATGGGACCTTCCAAGATTATAAGAAGATACTCCAGTCATCTTAGGAAAATGAGTTATAGTCAACATAATTTGTGGATTGAGACTATGCCTCGGTAACTGGAAGACACCTGCATGACATTTATCTGCTGTTCATCTCAGCCGTCATAGATGGGAATATACAATTTTGCAGTTTATCAGAACTATGTATAAGCAACACGATTTGAATGCATTTTTATCATTTCACAAACAGAATAAAAGTGGTTAAATTAAATAGTAAACAATTTTATAAGAAATTATTTTACTATAACTTATTAATTGAAGTAACTATACTTTTTTAACAGTTTAAAATGTATTGAGTACACATAAATTTAGATTAAGTAGCAAGTGTTGTTGATGACTCCAATAAATAAAGGAATATCATACCCAATAATATCATTCCCCGGTATACAATTTGTGGAATATTTGTTAAAAACCTTGAACCAAACGCCACTTTACATATGACCTTAATTTTGGGTAGTGTTGTTAAAATGAGTTGAGTTTGAGGAGTTGGCTGAAATAATTTGTTAAGTGTGGATTTGTTGAGCAAAATTTAAGCTTAAATTTAATTTTACCTATCGTAATCATGTTTAATTTAGTTGTGTCTAAAATTAAGTTGGTTTGTTTCGGGTTGAATTGGTTCATTGGTTTTGAATTTTAATTAATTTTTTATTTTAATAAGTTATACCTAAAAAGATATTACCAATTTTTTGTTTGAAACAATAAACCCTAATTGACAATTAGGCCAGTTCTCTAATATATTTGTCATTGGATTAAAATTTGGTAGCTTAAATTTTTTATTTTTTATTGATTTAAATTTTTTTAAAAATTAATTTTATTATTTAAGAAATAAAATCAAAAGATTTGACTGACTAGTGAATTGGTATACCTAACTCGCAATATAACACCCTCCGTAGGGTATCACATTTCCGATTACAAACTCATAATCTGAAAATGATTTCATAAAAAGTTTGAGTTATAAAACATGAGTTTTAAAATTTCTTTTCGCGGAAACATAAACTTACTGAAAATTATAGGTAATACTGAAAAATAGATTTAAACTGATTAATATACATTATTGACACCACATAATATTTAACAATTATTTAGGAAACATAAAACTTACAGACTTAATTCCAAACAGTAGCAAACCCCATTACGGGTCCTACTCAATAGCACGGTAAAATACTAACGAGAAAAACTCAACTTACTTATTCCGTCTTGTATCTCTCTTGATGCGTCATATATCTGTCCATCCTCAAAACTGCACACTAACCAATCCAGGGTGGTCACTCCTCGATGTTATCACCAAACTCAGAATATTTGCCTCCAGTCACGTCTAAGAAACTCATTCCATCTACTATATATAATTTTAACAACACAAGTACAACAAAATAATATAACAAAGAGGTGATATCCCCTTTCATCAATACCAAAGTGGTAACAAGGAATGATACGAATGACAAAGTCATTCCATACGCATAGTTATCACAGTTTCATTCATGTTATCAATTCATCACAATTCCCTATCAATTTATCATACTTCGTTATCAATTCATCATACTTCGTTATCATTTCATCACAATTCCAGTAAACATATGTCTCAGTTAAATCACCAGTACCAATTTCATCATAACAAATATCCTCAGTATATAAAATGATGATGTCACATCATATGAACATTTCTCATGCCACAACAATGTGTGTTCTGACTCATGTGTATGCATACTAGACTAATTTTCCCACTTCATGGAGGTTTTCATAATTTCGAGAAGAATGCTCTGGTTAATTGTCCAGACTTAGCCCACAGACAATCTCCAGTCTTTTTGGTTAATTGTCCAGCTTTAGCTCACAGACAATCTCTAGTCTTCGAAAAGAATTGTGTTCTTGTCGGGTATCGTCAATTCGTTGCAATGGATTGCGTCGCCACGTGGCACAAGGTACTTGCTTCTGCCCACTGGATCAATTGTCGCGCCTTGACGCCCCCAAGATCCATCATAGATCTCACTTTTCAATTCTCATTCCCTCTTCAACCATAAGGGCCATAATAGCTATCAGCCATATTCCGTTCAATGCATGAATATCTCAATGCAAGTTCTGTTTAATGCATAAATAACTTAATGCATGTCTCGATTTCATCATATGCCTCAATGCATATCTTTTGATTTCATCATATGCCTCAATGCATATCTTTCAATTTCATCATTAAAAAGGTTCCCTTTTAGTACATCCGTCCTTTACAATGTTTTTACTGTATTTTCAATCGTGTATCATTTTTAACGTGTTTTCACAATTGCGTAACACTTGTGTTATATTTTCAAATCTCATAACCATTTTCCATCGTTTTTTAACTTCGTAAAATATTTCTCAATATTCCAAACATCGTTTTGGATTTTCAAAACTCAATACCATTTCCAACTTCATTTTCCACGCATTTTTCACTTAAAAATCTTCTACGTAATATTTTTCATCATTTCTACTCAAAATCAATATTCCTTCAAAATCAATTATTCTAACTTAAAATTTCCTAACGCGCCTCAAACCCAACGGGTGAGTTATACGTTAGTAAATTTCAAGTCACCAACGTATTCTCCATAATTCTAAATCAATTCTAAAATCAGTCCTCTCCAAAATAAGTGGAGGTTCAAATACTTCCAATCTCTCTTTTTCTTTCATCAACGAAATCTTCATCTCTCAAGTAACAAAATATTTCTCTTCCATTTCTTAAATCTTTTTATAAATTTCTTGTACTAAATCAATTAAATTTTCATTTCTAAATCAAAGTTTTACATAAAGTAAAACCATTTCAAACTCACAAAACCGTCACTGCATGGTCATTGAAACCATCATATCTTTTCTTTTCCTTTTTCCTTCTAATCATCCAATTTTACCATTCATGAAACTCTTAATTTACCAATCCTTGGCATATTAGCCAAAAATCATAAATACCTTCATTATAAAAATCTTTGTTCATTTCCTTGTCCACTTTCTTTGCAAATCCTCAAAATCATCAACTTATTATCCTTTTATCTAAAACTCATAATTAGTAAAATACTTAGAATCTTTTGCTCTCAAAAATTAATTTGAGGCCGTGTGCCTCCATAGTTCTTTAGAACCAACATATTTTCCTTCGTCATGTAATTCACATATTAAAACATACACAATTCATCATGCATTATAAATATATACTAAAGCATGTTATCAAAGCAATAAACATCTCAATCACCAAATAACCATAAATATGGAAAGCTCTTAAACAAACAAGTGAAATAATCTTTATGGATTTTTTCACCACACACACATCCATTCCTCACCACCAACACATGGTTGATGAGGGTAATCTCCCTCTTACCTGGTTGATGCTTCCTAGCTCTTTGTAAAACTCTCTTTGTATCAATCTTTCACCACAAAATAGATCTTAGAATGACAACAAATACATACAAATTAGTATCTAAAGCTTGATTAAGATGACCATAGATCAAACATGGTCTTAGGATTCTAAAAATCAATAAAAAAAAACCAAGTTTCAAGATTTTTACCTTGGAACCCTAGAACTTAAATCCAAGATTCAAGCATGAAGATGATGGATTTAGACCAAAGTCTCAACATCAAAGAGCCTTAAAATGATGTAAGGATTCAAGAAATATGATTGGATAAAATTAAACAAACTTAGAGGGTGGTCTTAGGGTGGTTGACCGAATCCTTCACAAGAGAAAAAACAAGGGCTTTTTGATCTTTAACTTGAAAAACAAGGTTGAAAATGATAGAACTAGACCAAGATCTTAACTACAAAGCATCTTAGGATTGTGTATAGGTTCAAGATCTAAGGTTGTATAAAATTATTGAAGTTTGGAAGTGTTTCCATGAGTCTTGACCGAATTCCTCATGAAGAAAGGATAAAAGCTTTTGTGTTCTTGGCTGGATATGATGATGAAGATGAATGAATTTTGAGAAGTTCTTAACATGAAAGTGTTTTGGATTGATGAGAGGATTCAAGATATGTAACTAGATAAAATTATGGAAGATTGGAGATAGGTTTGAAGGGTGGTGACTGAATGGTTCAAGAAAGAAAGAAGATGGAGTTTATGATGTTGGTTCTTAGTATTCTTGAATAATTGGAAGAGAGAGAAGAGAGAGAATGGTTTTTGTGTTACAAAGTGTGATAAAAATGAAAATAGATGGCTTAGTTGAAGTGAGTAGCCGTGGGAGTGAGTGTGTAGGAGAGTTATGACTTGTTTTGAAAGATTAAGCATAAGCACATGCATGCACATGGCCTATGTCACTTGGTGTCATCTAATGGTCATAAAAGATGATTCATGAATCTCCTAGAAAAGCCTTGGCAGCCGTGGAGTTCAAGGAGAAAACAATCCAAGTCTTAATTCAATTAGCTCTCTAATTACACTTAGTTAATGTAATTAGTTACCTAGCTTACCATCTAGTTACAATTAAATTAATTTAGTTAAGCTTTTTGATTACATTCTAACTAGTTAATTACTTTATTATGTCATTGCATATGTCATACTTAAATCATGTTTCTAAACAATTAGATATTTATTTAGTAACTAATTTCTAATTATTTAGCAATTAAACTAGTTCATTTTATTACTAATTAAGCTATTAGGGTAACTAAGTTAGATAATCTAGTTACTTAGTAACTAATCTAGCCATTTTTATTGACTAAACCCTAACCATTAATTTAATCTAAGGTGGATATCATAAGCTTCTTTATCAAGATTGTTCTCATACCATTGAGGGTTTGTTTAGGAAAGCTGAAAATTATAGATTATGCTGATAATCGATTATTATTATAATCGATTATTGTTATAATCGATTATAATCGATTCATTTTTATGTTTGGATACATTAGTTGTAAAGTGATTTTAAGCTAATATGATTCGTTTGGATGATATAAAAAAGAATCGCTTTTATGCGTTAAATTACTAAAATAGGTATAGAATGATTAAAAAGATTATTTAATTGAGGACAAAATAGTATTTACATATCAAAATGTAAGAAATAATCTATAAGCTAAAATCATAAGCTCCAATCTTTAGCTTATGATTATTAGCTGAAAAAAACTTTTATTTTGCATTGAATTTCGTATAAAAGCTTTTTCAAAAAATAATCTTTTTACCCAAACATAATAATTATTTCACAAAACAGCTTAATCTTCTAAAAACAGCTGTTTGGAAAAGATTTAATCTTTCCCAAACATGCTCTGATTAGATCAATGGTTATGATCAAAGGCTTCTTAATCAAGTTTTTCATCCAACGGTCCACAATGAAGTCTATGCCACTATATTTGACCAATTCCTATTGGTTGATCATAAAGTTTAGTAATAATGGTTCATGATTACATTTAAGATATTTAACTTAGATATTTTTAGCTTTCATGATTACACTCGAGATATTTTATTAAGATATTTTTCTCTGTAGAGATTTATTCCTAGATATTTATCCTTAGATATTTACTAGGGGAGTCATCATAGAATTTTCTAGAATAGCTGAGTCAGCATGGTAAGTCGTAGTGCAGAATCACTAGCTCAGTCATCAAGATATTTTTCTAACAGATATTACCTAATGGATAACAGTTACTGCTATTATTACACAATGGATAATAGAAAACTCAGATATAGAAAATCCATGTCAACTGTTCCCAGTTTCGGGTTTAATAAGATCCCCTGATCCCGCCTTGACAATCCGAAACTTTCTGGTATAAGAAAATTTTTTATTTTTCTGGACCTGCCTTGGGTCCACCCCGGGCTCACACACAACTCAATAACGCTAAAATAATCAAAAACTCAGAAAGTTCTACAAAAATTCACTAAAATCATAAAAATTATACAACTCATATATTTTTAGAAAAAATGAAATTCAGACATACAATTTTCAAGATAATATTAAAATATCAAAATAATATTAAAATATTTAAAATATTTAAAAATTCCTAAAAATTCACAAAAATTCTTAAATATTATAAAACTCATTTATTTCAATAAAAACAAAAAAAATCAGAGTGTTACACGCAACATGTATCAAGTTGGACTAGACTAATAAAATGTTACTTTAAAAACATATTAAGCCCAGCTTGACCTGGTTTAAAAATGGCTTTACTCGAAGAGACTTAGCCCGAATAGGATGATCTAGTCCATTTTGATAACTCTAAATTTAGATTTAGATTTTATGCTTTTTGTAACACCCTAAATTCTGACTACGTGAATAGTAATAGCAGAATTATACTGTTTTACATTTTCTGTGTGTTATAAAAATAGTTTGACTGTTCTAAGATCATTTTTGATCATTTTGTGTGATTTGCTCCGAGTCAAAAAATAATAATTTTCTCGAATGGGAAGAATCTTATTTTAATTAATTAGAATTTGGGGATCTTACTAAACCCAATTGATTGATATATATATTAATCTTGTAATTTTTAGGATTTAATTGTGCAATAAAATAATTTTATATTTTTATAATATTATTTTATTCAACAGTGCTTATTGTCTTAAAAATAGTAGAAAAATTATTTTATGGACCCAAAAAAGTTTGTGGGGCCCACGTTTATGAAAAATAGTCAGCACAGCTGACTGGACAAATTCTAGCCAATGAGAGAAGGTCAACGAAGGTAGGCTTGACTTTCTAAACCAATTAGAATGAGTCAACAAAAGAAGTATTGACTTCTTTGTGAACCATTAGATTGTAAAGCTTGTTGTAGAAGCTTTGATCTAAACCGTTGATCTGAACAATGGTGAAAAATGAATCTTGACAAAGCCACTAAGTATTATCCGTCGAGTGAAGATGCCCATATTCGTCGAATTGGACTTTCTGAAACAATGCCAAAATCCGTCGAAATTGAATATTTTAAGACCATGCTATATCCATCGAGTTTGAGATATCCGTCGAATTTGAGATATCCATCGAATTTGAACTTCTGTTCAAATTTGTCGAATTTGATCTTCTGACTATTTGGTACTATGTTAAAATCCATCGAGTGAAAATGTTAAAATTCATCGAGTGAAAATATTAAAATCTGTCGAGTGAGAAGGCTCATGTCCGTTAAGTAAGAATGTCAATTTCCGTTGAGTATGGATGCCAATGTTCGTCGAAATAGAATGATAATGTTCGTCGAGTTGTGATGCTAATGACCGTCGAGTAAGAATTTCTAGTCATTTAGTAAAGAAACTTCTCTAATGTCAAAATTCGTCAAATTTGAATTTCTAATCATATAGTATTTTTGTCGGTTCGACAATTTGAAAATTTCTTCTACGTTAACACCCATCCGACGAATTGGGAATTCTGTTGATTTTTAGTTTATCTGAAAGTTTTTGATATTTGTCCGACAAAATCACCATTCGTCCGACAGAATTATCATTCGACAGAATGCTTATCCGACAGCACTTGATTTTTGGCCATACTTGGGAAATAATGCTCTCTCATCATACAGTATTCTGTTATGTTAATTTTGTCAAAAATTTCCTTTGAAACTCACAACCATGCAGCAGCTTGGAGGGGGTTCTACAAGGTTCTTGAACAATCTAATAACCTTGAAAGTCAAATGAATGACATCAGCCATGTGCATTCAGAATAGGATATTTTACTTCAAGTAAATCCTAAATTTTATCTAAGTTTATCCCACGGCAAAGCAAATTCATAAGTTCACTCTCACAGAATTACATTTTCTCTCTCATCAAAAAGCATCCATCTTTTCTCTAAAAAATCCTACGAACTGAAGCATCAATTTTTCTGTCTTTTCTCTTTATTGGTTCGGCCAAGCACCTTACAGACACCATCTATCACCTATAATTTCTATTCTCACCACTTCTTAAAGCTAAACTACATTCTAAACACTTTCCATGTAGAAAGTTTTCCCAAAATCACATCCTAAGTACTTCAAAATCCCACTTTTAGCTTACTTTCTTGGAGGTAAACTTTGGTTTTTATGGTTCAAATTTATGTTCATAATTTTTTAAGCCATGTTTGTTCCATGGTTTGTTATTATTGAGCATTGTTTGTGATTTTACTAATTATTTTAGAATTATTAGGAATTGTTGTGAGCCATACGAAAGTCAAGGAGAAGGAGGAGAGCTTGAAGGTTTTGTCTTCAAGAGGTAAGAGGGAGATTTAACCTCACCAACCAGGTTTTGGTGGTGTGAGGATGGTTTTGTACGGTGAAAAATCCATAAAGGTTCTTCATCGATTATTTGATTGTGTTTGTGTTGTGTTTGATTGAGTTTCTATGCTTGCATGTGTGATTAAATGCTTAAAGCTTTGATATTATATGTGTATGTGAAATTATGAAAGCATGAGATTGTATGTGTAATTTAATATGATGAATCGATTGTATGTGTACTCCAAAAAGTACTGAGGCTCACGGCCATACTATGGAAAAAGGACCAAAGTCCTTACACTGATGAATTAAAATGAGAACTGAGAGATTTAAATGAATTTGGGAAAATTTTGAGTATAGTAAAATAAAATGAGTTTATGAGTAGTAAAGAAAAGAAATAACGATTTTTGAAAAATAATACCATTTACTGATTTTTAGAGGAGTTATACCGTAAATTTTTATAAAAGAGGGACTAAATTATCAATTTTATCAAAATGAGGGGCCATTGTGTAAATACTTATTTTTAGAGGGATAATATTATAAATATTATTTTTAGAGGGGTTAAACTATAAATATTTTATAAAAGAGGGACGATTTTATAAATATGAATTTTATGAGGACTTTTTTGTAAATAGTAATTTTTGAGGGACTGTGACGTAAATATTAGTTTTGAGGGACTAATGTGTAAATATGAGTTTTTGAGGGACTAAGGTGCAATATGGAAAATAAAGCCAATTTTAGTATTAAAATGAGAAAAATACTTACGCGATTGGAAAATATTGAAAAATCGCTATGCGATTTTGAAAAGGCGACAGAATTGAGTCACAATTGAGAAAATGTGGAAATATACCGCGCGATTAAAATACAGTACTTATACTGTTAGATTATTGTATGGGACCCGATTATGTGATATGAAATAGAAATGTGAATAGTGCATGGTACATGCATTAGAAAGGTCCGATGGACTGTATGAGGCTAGTTGCCTAGGAGAGACTACACCTCCTGAGTGGGTGTGATATGCGTAGTGTAAGTCACTCGTTGACCTTGGGGGCATTGGGGTGCGGGTTGCCTACAATGGGCAGTTGGTAGCTCTTCTGTACCGTGGGTTAGACCGACGCAACACACCAATGATCCAGGCCGAGACACTATCCTTAATCAAGATCTGATAAAGACTGTCGTGTATATGCTGGATGGGCAAAACTAAGCACGTGGTCCAAGGCATGTTGGTACCGACACTTCTTTTCGATCACTCTCTCCGACCTGAGTTGTAGCTCCATGGAGTAGGAAATTGAGTCTGTGTGCATACATATAATGATAGAAGGTATTATCGTAATTTCTGTTTATGATAATTGATTTATCGATTTTTTGATTATTGATGATGACATGACTATAATTATTGTGTATTACATGTTTTGTGATGATATTGATGTTAGTGGCATAATTGTAATTATGGTATGATAACTGTATGAGATATTGTATGTGTTTATCTTCATTACTGCATACTGGTATTGGTGTAGGTGATCTCACCTCTTTGTATGTATGTTTGGTATTATATTTATATTTGTTAAGACGTCGAGCAAGAAAAAGAGCGAGAAACTGAGGAGGAGCAGATTCCTGCTGAGGACGTCGAGTTTTGAAGAGATGCAGATACCTAGTTTCCTTGGCTATCTAAGGTTTACATTCATCGGAGGAGATGAGGCATGGACTGTAGACTTAGAGAGAGAGAGTATCTATTACTTGGGAGACCTAAATATTAGACGAGTAGGCTACATTTAGGAAACCCTTACTTTTCTCAAATATTTATGTACAACTAGAATTCCCAATATCTATTAGGCGGTATTGGGAGCTTACTATCGTACTCCCAAGACGGTTAGTATTGTGTCGTCTGCTTTCGGACACTGTCCGTAGGATCGGCTACATCATAATGGATTCCTATCTGCTGAGGAATCTGAGGAGGACCCATCTGAGGGTTCTGCTGTCTAGTAGGATTTGAGCTACATGTTAGTTTTAAAATTTAAAGTTTGAATATTTTGGAAGTCTAGTTTGTAAAATATTTAAGTACGACAGTACTAAAGGCTTGTATGTATATATATGATGTAAATTATGTGTGACCATGTTTGTTATGTCTTTATTTTCTGCTAAGTTTAACTTATTATCATCAAGAAATTTTATAACTCATATTTATAATACAAGCGCGATATTTAACTGAAGGGTAATTTGGTAATTAAATAACATAAAGTGTGGCACCCTGAGGAGGGTGTTACACTTTTGAACCTTTAACTCAACATGTCAGCATCCGCCAAATAAAGTGATCTTATTCTATTTTATTTTATTTTATTACTTTTGGAGTATCTGCCCCTTTTATTTCAAGGACAACTGTTGTCAAGGAGTTTTATTGAAGTAGTTTTATTTTTAATAATGATATTTGCATATCATTTTTTATATTATTCTTATATTATTTTTTAGATAATAAAACAAGAAAAATATATATTTTAACACACATTATCTCTCCTTTTTCTTTCCCAAATTAGAGAAGTGTGAAAGTGATGTAAACTTTATGATATGCAAATATCATTGCCTTTTTATTTTTTATGTCGCCAAAAAAAGTGATCTTATTTTGTAATGGTACATGTTACATGTAAAATTTAAAATGACTACAATAGGAGGAAAGGGAGAGAATTATTTAAGGTGGGGAAGAAAAATAGTAGATTTTTCGTTAATCAAGTTACTATTATATCCTTGTTAATATTTATAAATAATATTTATTAACAAAGGATGAACTTGCAAAAGTGCATAATAATTAATCAATCTTTACTTTTTTTGGGTACAAATAATCTCATTTTTTATTCCTACAAAAGGATAACTCCAGTAACAAATTTAAAAGTAGATTTAGATTTTGAATATGTCAAGTGATCAGATTTCCTGCATGCTAAATTCACTACAAGAAATTCACGATTTAGCGAGGGAAATTTGCGGGGAACATTTCCCTCACTAATCCCTCATTGATTAGAGAGGGAATAGAGAGGGATTAGCGAGGAAAATTTTATCCCTCGCTAAATTAAAAAAATAAAATTAAGGAAAAAATAGCGAGTAAATAGCGGGGGAATTGCAAGATATATATTTCTTCGCTGAAATTAGCGAGGGAATTGCGATGGATAACTGCCCTCGCTGAAATTAGCGAGGGAATTGCGAGGTCTATCTTCCCTCGCTAAAAATATAATTAAAACTTGGTCAAATTAGCAAGAGAATTGAGAGGGATAATTTCCCTCGCTAAAATTAGCGAGGGAATTGCGAGGGTTATATTCCCTCGCCAACAGTATAGTTAAAACTATCTCAAATTAGCGAGGGAATTGCGAGGAGAATAATATCCCTCGCTAAAATTGGCGTTCCCTCCAAATATTTGTCATTCTGCATTCTGAACCCCAATCATATTCAGAAACCCCAAATATTTGTATTCTCTCCATTCTCACCACCGAGCTTTGTCTGAAACCCCAATCCCCCAATCGTTGAACCACCGTTCTCCCTCCATTCTTATTCTCGTCTCTCATTCTCCTAGAACCACCGTCCTCCACCCAAAGACCCCACCACTGCCTTCCCAGCCACGCAGATCTGCACCACCGCGTTTGCCACCACACCGATCCGTGAGCCACCAGATTTGGAAAGTGGAATGCTCGCGTGCTTCATTCCTCGCTCCCTTACTTCTGATTTCAAGGGCTACTGTGGTTAAAGGAACTCAAAGGTTATCTTTGTTATACAGGTTAGAGACGAAATTCCTCATTCTCAATGATTTTTAAACTTTATTTCCTTTAATTTTTAGTTGAAAAAATATTTCTATTTCTTCTTTGCTGCTTGGATTCCATTTTTTATAAAAATCTGCTTGAATGTTTCGTATACGGGAAATATGGAAATTATTTTGTATACATAGAGAAATTATTGATATAATAATCTTTAATGAAAGAGACAAAAGGAATTTGTATGGAGAAGTTCATCTGGGCTCCTACAAAAGAGAAATTTCCCATAAGCTTCGACTACCCTGCATTTGATTTAGTTCATCGAGAACTACTTGAAGCACACGCCACAGATCTGGAAACATTTGAATAGGGGCTCATTGAGGCCCACCGTGGTCATGCTGTAACTCTCCTTGAGGGGGTCGCTGTAACCGCTTGCACTGCCGATGATGGGTGGTGGCTGTTGGATTTGTTGGTGGTGACTGGTGAAACACCACCAATGGAAGGAGGAGGTTCAGATTCAAGGTAGAGAAAAAGAATAAATGATATTTAAAGAAAAAAGAAAAGATGTGTTGAAAATTGCTAAACTGCTACTGTGTTTTTGAAAATGTTGAAAACGTGATTTCTTTGTTTCCAAAATTTTTGAAAATTTGAGTTCATTTTCTATTTTTTTATGAGAATGAAAATAGAAAACACAGAAACCCAACAAACCCTTATGCCTAATGAAGTCATGTAAGGTGCACTATAACATGGGTAGCAGAGTTAGTAATATACAATTATACATAGAATCTGAGGCTTACAAGTAGATTTAGTAAATTCGTTAATTCTGAAAAGCTTCCTTCTATAAAGATGTTAATTTATAGTATCTTCTATAAAGCTTTTAACTCACGCAGTAATGGAAACTAAGTAATGGAGTAACAATCTAAGATTGAAACACCTAAGTCTTGCTAAGTTAATGGGAACGTTTTAGTTATAGCATTTTTAGTTTACTAAGTCAATACCCTTTTTAATAATCTAAAGCCTTTTTGCATAATACATACACTTTCAGTTGTTTGAGTTATTAAGTATATAATATCTTCCCCTGAAGTTATGTCTTTGTTAGCGCTGCTGCATCGAATTAACACCCTGCATTGGGATGGTGTTTTAAGTCTTCCCCAGAAGTTGTTTTATGGTGCTTAATATATACACCCTGCTTAATACATACACTTTCAGTTGTTTGTTTTATTAAGTAGACATTATGAAAGTTTGATTGCAGCTGATACAGTAGTTAACCTGAGTTAAGGGGCTTAAGCCTTGTAAGTGCCTAATAAATTGTAGGATATGGTGTATTAAATGACTTATAGTCTGGGATGAACCAAAACATCCGTCGCTTGCTTGTGTGAATTATAGGAAAGGACAAGAAAGAAAGTAACAGACAGAGACAAATCTTTATCTATTTAATGATACAAGCAAAACTTACCCAAACTCTGCATCTTCAAGTCCATATTTGTAGTGTAACTTCCTCTTCTGTTCATCAAGCCTTGATATGCAGAACTTAAACAAGAAGAGGAAACAAATTCAAGTGGATCATTATTTTGATTTATATATATTCTCTTTCCTTTAATATTAGATGGAATTAGTGAATGAAAGATGGGTATTTTTTGTTTGCACCAGTGACCCATTAATCTCAAAGTTTGGCTAATAGAAAGCTCAGGGTAAGAATGGTGAAGAATAGTTACTTAAAAGAATGAATATTGTGTACAAAGGTTAAACAGATGAAAGAATGAATAGTTACACACAAGAACTTCTACGTGATAGGATTCACTTTGGATGCGTCTTGCTATCAATTATTTTATTTTTTTTCTTTCTAAAATAACACTTTGTATTTAGTATGAATTATGAAGTGGTAGGCTATTTCTGGAGAAGAAACTCTCTTTCCAAATGCTATCCTCATGATTGTTAAATTGGTTTGTGAACTAAGCCAAACACATATAACGTATTCACCCTTGAATATTAAAGTATAAATTTTATAACACCTGTATATACCAATAAAAAATATAAAATCAATCTATATGAACTCATATCTGGTATGGTGAAGAGACCTAGAATTATTTAAAACAACCGAAATTAGAGATTTTGTTGGTTTTTTAAATTCTTAGTGAAGACAAAGGAAAAAAAGAGAGACAGAAAAGGAGATTAAAAAAAGGTGTGCACTTTCTATTATCTTACTCTTTTTAGTCTTTACCCACCCTGCTGCACAAATTAGCTGCAACTCTTTTCATTCGTGTATGCCCCACAAACTAGTGCTTGTGTTTAGTCATTTTATATGCCCCACAAAGATACATTACTTATACAGGATACTGTCCTCTGCTGATCCTTTGACTAATTCTATGTAAACATTTGTCCATTCATATTCTAAACTCATTACACTAGAAGTACAATATTCAGAAATCTGAAAAAGAATATATGAATGACGCATGCTATGTACATAGTATCGTATTAAACTAGGGGATGGTTCAAAACGATATAGGCCTTGCTACTTGGGAGCCTTTATATATGTATGTTAGCTGAGAATGTAGCCAAAGAGAATGAAGAAGAGTACAGTACCAACCCATTCTTTTATTAACTGGATGGAGGGCTTTATATTCTTATTCTCTTCCATGTCTAACGCTTCATAATAATTACTTTTCATTGTGTTCAACTTCCTGTCTTTTCTTTCAAACTTAATATAATTTTTTTTATTTCCTATGATTGTTACTTTTGATTTATTTTTATTTTTTTCACCTTACTATCCCTTCACTATTCAGTTTCACTTCTTAGTTTTGCTTATTTTGTAGGTGAGAACAAATTATCTTTTATTTAATTACTTAATGGAGAATCTTAGCAAGGAAAAATAAGCTATGTGAAGATAAAAATTTCTTAGGGTGTTGTGATGTGGTAATCTGGTTCCATTTGAAACAGATGGTCCTTTTAGTTTGCCATTTGATTTGTATCTTCAATCGTCATATCCATCTTTACAATCTGCAAATAACAAATTGCCCACACAATCATGCCATTGTTGCTACAAAATTAGTATAGTTGAGCCCCACCAATAGGTTCAAGAGAGGTTGCCTTACTATTTTATTGTACAAAGCTGTAAAATGATTCCTAAACTACTCTTATTGTTTTTATTTTGAGAATTTGATTGGCCTTGACCTACTACTATTTCTTGGTTGAGGGAACCAACTCACTAGGCTCAACCTCACTTACTTGAGAGAACCAACTCACTAGGCTCAACCTCACTTGCTTGAGGGAACCATTTCACTCTTACTACTACCCCATTTCAACTCAACTTATTGAGAGAGTAAAGTATTTACCACCAAACTTGCCTATCTAACTCAACTTTAACTATTAAAGGAGTTACTAGTATTTCTAGGATTCAAACCATCACAAAATACCTCCAAAACTTGCCTAAAAAGGCTGATTTTCAAGATTGCGCCAAATATGCATCTTAACTCATAAAATTATGAAATTTTATGGGAAGATAGATATCTCTTATATCTTTCCAATGCCGCAAACCTCACCTCATTTGGATAAGTGTATCTAAAGTTATGCGACATTTTACAGAAGCAAAAATAGGGAATTCACTGGTTTACCCATTTCTGTCCTGACTTTAAACTGAAACTGGGAACAAAATACACCCAGGAAAATTATGAAATTTTGCAGGCAATAACCCTTACATGTTAGCTTTAAAATGCCTCTGGTTTCATGGGAAACGGACACCGGAGCAGGAAGTTATGCAATCTGGTTTACTGGCTGCCAGAATGCATTTTCTGCAGAATCTGTGTTGGATTCAAACCGAAACTGATACTGTTTGGCTTGGTGTAAAATTATGAAATTTTTACCACAGGTAGCCCTATGTCTTAGCTTTAAAATGACATAAAAATCATGTCATTCCGATGTCTGTAGCTCAAGTTATGCGACAAACATCATCAGCTGTCAGGATAGCTCGTTTTTCTGGTTTAAGGGAGTCATAATCACTGGTTTTCTGCATAGTGTTGCATGAAACAACTGAAAATCACATTCCCAAACCTCCCCATAGGTTTTCCATCTCTAAGCATAATTATCTCTCTAACCGATTAGAGCTCTTCAATAATCAGTTAAAGTCCCTAATAATCTGTTTTCTAAAGATGCCTAACTCTAGGTTCGACCTGTAGGGAACCAACTCTAGGTTCGGCCTCACTTACTTGAGGGAACCAACTCAATAAGCTCAACCTCACTTACTAGAGAGAACCAACTCACTAGGCTCAACCTCACTTACTTGAGAGAACCAACTCACTAGGCTCAACCTCACTTGCTTGAGGTAACCAATTCACTCTTGCTACTAACCCATTTCAGCTCAACTTATTGAGAGAGTAAAGTATTTACCACAAAACTTGCCTATCTAACTCAACTTTAACTATTAAAGGAGTTACTAGTATTTTTAAGATTCAAACTAGCCCAAAATACTTCTAAAACTTACCTAAAAAGGCTGATTTTCAAGATTGCGTCAAATATACATCTTAACTCATAAAATTCTGAAATTTTATGAGAAGATAGATCTCTCTTATATATTTCCAATGCCTCAAACCTCACCTCATTTGGATAAGTGTATCTAAAGTTATGCGACATTTTACAGAAGCAAAAATAGGGAATTCACTGGTTTACCCATTTCTGCCCTGACTTTAAACTGAAACTGGGAACAAAATATATCTAGGAAAATTATGAAATCTTGCAGGCAAGAAGCCTTACATGTTAGCTTTAAAATGCCTCTGGTTTCATGGTAAACGGACACCGAAGCAGGAAGTTATACAATCTGGTTTACTGGCTGTCAGAATGCATTTTTTGCAGAATCTGTGTTGGATTCAAACCGAAACTGGTACTGTTTGGCTTGGTGTAAAATTCTGAATTTTTACCACACGTAGCCCTATGTCTTAGCTTTAAAATGACATAAAAATCATGTCATTCCGATGTCTATAACTCAAGTTATGCGATAAACATCACAGGCTGTTCGGGTGCTGTCCTGATTCTACAAATTCGGGTATTGCATAATCTTGGTTTCTAACCAAGTTCTAATCCTCAAATCATGGATTCTAACTATTTTCCAACCCTAATAATGGTCTCTAATCATGTTAGGATCATCCATTCACTAATTCAACTTATCAATAATGGATTTAAACTCAAACTTCCAACTAAAACCCTACTTTTTTTCAACTAACCATTAAAAAAGAAACTATGGATTGTAAGGGCTCCAATCCATCAACTAACTAGTATCTAGCTCATTAAACTTAGATTATGATCAAAGTCAATCAATCACAACCTAATTCTCATTTTTCTCCAATCCATTTCCAAGATTCTCTATCATGAGCCAAAATGGTTGGTTTGAGCTATAAATGACTATCTAATACTTATTAGACTAAAATTATCCTAACTTAATTCTTGGAAGCAAGAATCAAGCTAAGAGCTAGGATTTTGCTCTCCAAATCTAGTTTTCCATTTCCAATCTCTAACCCCCATTCAAAAGAACAAAGAGAGAAAAATAATAGAAATCTCCTACCTTTAGGTGATGACCAACCTTTGAGCCTTGCTCTTCTTCTTTTCCTCTTCCCTTCCTTTCTTCTCCTTTCTCTCTTTCTCCCCTTCGTTTCTCTGTTTCTGTTCTGTTCTATTCTTTTCTTTTGTTTTCTGCTGGGGTCGTGGGTTAAGGGGAAAATCGAAATTTAAGTTCCAGTGTTAGAACTTTTATATGCTAAGAACACTTGAATTATACTAATTCAAGTTTTTCAACTTCCCAACAACTATAAAATAAATACTAGGATTCATTTAAATTGCTGGTTCACTTTTATTCTTATTTTTCATATCTGCTACTAGTCAATCGGTATTAAAATATACAACCAGTATACTTAAAAATACCAAACTGACTATGATTCTTCTCTAATTTTAACTGTATCTTACTTAACTCATTTGTGACCTAAAATCAATTTCTCTATACTTGTTTCTCTCAACTTAGCCTTTAATGCTATTTCCTAAGTCATTTTAAACTACTTTTCAACTTCTGTGTTGCAACTAAGTGCCTAAACTAATTCAGTTTGTCACAAAACTGAACTGACATGTTAAGCAAGTATTAGAATACCTTTGTAACCCGCTTACAAGCCTAACATGATACTGAGGGTGTTACACACTACTTCACCACATTCAGAACAACTTGGTTTATTTCTTCATTAGGCGACTGAAATTCACGAATCAGAATGATCATGACTTCCTTAGTATAGCAACTTGTGTGTAGGGCTTCCAATTCTTTACACACTACTTCACCTTCTCAATCTGTTGCACAATCTTAATCCCAGTGTGCCGAGCTTGTCATGATTTCTTACTCTTACAAACAACCTTCAAGAAGGGTAAGAGTGCAGGTATACCAAGAGCAGAGGCAACAACACTGAAAGCTCTAGCAGTAGTGTTCCTAACATATTCATCAATGTTGTCTATGTCAGGCCGCATAGCAGCAATCATTGTGGCCAGTGAAAACTTAGATTTTATTTATGCTTTTCTCTCCTATGAGGTACATTTAGGACTATCTAAATATGACGTCAAATCTTGGATGTTGAAAATAAAAGTTATGAATTTCTAACGAATTATGTGTTAAGAATATTGGTTTGATTTAACTTTTGATTGTGCTTTAACATATGCTTAAAGTTTTATTTTCTTATTCGAGTGAAGATTTGAGCAAAACCTTGGTTTCTCGTTTGAGATTCAATATGAATGAGCACACATACTTATTGTTCGTACTGCTCATTGTATTGAATCTTGAATTGTCCAAGTGGGACAATTTGGTAAGAAATTTTTCCTTCACTTAGTTAATAGTTATTATTTAAATCTCATTTCTTATACTTGTTGAAATTTCGGTCTGCTACATTTCCTTTTGTTCTCTGGGTGTATACTTAAACGTGGTAGATCTCACTGCGTTATAGTCATGCACTTGGAGACCAATAGGAAATGCTGCTGAAATTTTGTCAAGTATAAAATATGAGATTTAAGGAATAACTATTAACCAAGTGCTGAAAAAGTTTCTTATCGAATGGGATAGGGCCATACCATGTTAAGAAGGATCGGTTGATATAAGGATTTGTATTAATGTGCTAAACCAATTTCAGTAATCATGAGACCCGATCAAAGTTAGATGTTACGAAGAAATGATCCTACCGACTATGTAAGTGAAGAATTCAAGGATGGAGTTGATGATTTCATTAGGGTTGCTCAAGGAGACCCGTCAGTTAGTGATGCATTAAATCGCATCCTTTGTCCATGTGCTAGATGTAAGAATCGTGCTTGGAGGGAGGTATTTGGGGTAGAACAACATCTGTATAAGTACGGATTTGTGGACAGTTATGTAAATTGGACCATTCATGGTGAGGACATATGGGGAGATAGCGGCTCAACATCCATTGTCCATGTTGATGAAGTGGAGCCTAGGAATCCATACGTGGATATGGTTATGGATGCCGCAGGTGATAGACTAAATGCAGAGGCTCAAGATTTAGAAGAGGATCTAAATGCGTCAGCTGCGAAGTTTTATGACTTGCTAAGAGACGCTGACGAACCTTTATGGGATGGTTGCCATAAGCACACAAAATTGTCAGCTGTAACTCAACTTTTGAACTTGAAGTCAAAGTTTAACATGAGTGAGAGTTGTTATGATAGAATGATTGTCATTATTAAGAGCATGCTTCCAGAGCCTGAAAGGTTACCTGAAAGCTTCTACAAATCGAAGAGAATGGTTCGTGAGTTAGGATTAGGATATGAGAAGATAGATGCGTGTCTTAATCAATGCATGTTGTATTACAAAGAATACAGTGACAAGAGACTCTACTCAGTTTGCTTAGTATGTGGACACCCACGATTCAAACCGAAGGCGGGACGTTCATCGAGTGAGAAGGATGTGCCGCACTCAGTGTTGCGATATTTTCCCATTATGCCAAGACTCCAACGTCTATTTATGTTTAAAAACATTGCACAGTATATGACTTGGCATGCGGATGGAGTGCGTCAAGATGAATCAGTGATCAGGCATCCAGCTGATGCTGAGGCTTGGAAACGATTTGACGCTACCCATCCTACATTTGCCCTAGACGCTCAAAATGTTAGGCTTGGCCTGTGTACAGACGGTTTTAATCCATTCAGCGGTTCAGCCACACCATATTCATGTTGGCCTGTTTTTATCACACCGTACAATCTACCTCCAAGTATGTGTATGAGAAGGGAATACATATTCCTCACTCTTGTGATTCCTGGACCAAAGTCACCTGGTAAAAGTTTAGATGTGTATCTTAGACCCCTAATTGACGATCTGAAGATATTGTGGGATGATGGGGTGCAAACTTATGATGCCTAGAAGAAGCAAAATTTTGATATGAAAGTGGCTTTGTTGTGGACAATAAGTGACTTTCCAGCCTATGGAATGCTGTCTGGGTGGAGCACTCATGGAAAACTTTCTTGTCTGCTTTGTATGAATCACAATAAGTCATTTGTGTTGAAGCACGGTAGGAAATGTTGTTGGTTTGATTGTCATCGCTAATTTTTTACTTTTGATCATCCATTTCACCGTGATCGAAACTCTTTTAAGAGATCAACAGTGGAAAGATCGAATCCACCGTAACGGCTGAGTGGGACAGATGTCTTGAATAGAGTGACTTAACTTAAGGAAATCATTTTCAGCTTGAATTCAGGTAAACAAAAACAAGATGACTTTGGTATACACCACAATTGGGTGAAGAAGAGCATATTCTGGGAATTGCTTTATTAGTCGACTAATCTAATATGACATAATTTAGATGTTATGCATGTCGAGAAGAACGTGTTTGATAATATCTTTAATATACATGGACATAAAGGGCAAGACAAAAGACAATGCAAATGCAAGAGAAGATTTGAAGATAATATGCAAACGTCCTACCTTGGAGCTAATAGTTGACAATGACAAGTGTAAAAAACCAAAAGCGACGTATGTCTTGGATGCCAATAAAAGAAGGATGGTGTGTGAGTGGATAAAATAGTTGAAATTTCCTGATGGGTATGCGTCGAATATCGCACGTTGCATCAATGTAGACGGTGGGAAGATATATGGAATGAAAAGTCACGATTGTCATGTTTTTATGCAAAGGTTAATTCCTCTGGCATTTCGTGATATCTTGCCAAAACCTATATAGGGACCGTTAACAGAACTAAGCTTGTTCTTTAAAGAAGTTTGCGCAACTAAAATTCATGCTTCCACCATTGAGAATGCAGAGCTTTCTATCATTGAAACAATTTGCAAGTTAGAGAAGATATTCCCTCCAGCATTCTTTGACGTGATGGAACATCTAGTCGTGCATCTCGCTTATGAAGCTAAGGTTGGAGGACCAGTGCATTACAGGTGGATGTACCCCTTTGAGAGGTGTATGTTGTACTTGAAAAGAAAGGTCCGAAATAAGGCGAAAGTCGAAGGATCTATTTGTGAAGCATATATTTTAGAAGAAATTTCTAATTTTGCTTCTATGTATTTTGATCCCCACCTACAGACCAGGCACACTCAAGTTCCTCAGAATGACGACGGTGGGGAAGATACAATTAATGAACGGTTGTCTATTTTTAAACATCCATGTCGTCCTGTCGGGAGAGGTCGAAATAGATTCTTGACGGATGTGGAACTTCAAATTACTGAGACATATGTGCTTGTAAATTGTGGAGAAGTAGAACCTTATCTCCAGTAAGTTTACTCTCTATCTAATGAATTTGTTATTAATGTGCTAAATTTATGCTAAATATTAATTATTGTATTGATTAGACAATTCGAGGATTCGTTAAGGGATACAGATCCCAATATAACTGATGATCAAATATTAGCTCGAGATAAGGACTTCAGTAGGTGGCTAAAACATCTAGTGAGTCCTTTTATCCATAATAGTGATCTATCATATTAAATTCAATGTGTATTATGCTAGATGTTACAACTATCTACAGTCTATGTAATGATACAGGTTAATATAGGCCAAGTCGAGGATCAAATGATACGAGAGATAAGTTACGGTCCATCCAAGTCCGTGACTTCTTACTGTGGCTTAATAGTTAATGGGTACAGATTTCATACCAAGGTGTACGGACAAAATAAAGCTACCATAAATAGTGGTGTATGTGTTAGAGGTAGTATATATGGTGAGAATGACTTCGACTATTATGGCATAATTGAAGATATATTAGAATTGTCATATGTAGGAAATCAGAACAAAGTATTTCTTTTACAATGTCATTGGTTTGACCCGATAAATGGAGTCAATGTTGATGAGAGATATGGGTTGGTTGACATCAAGCATAAATCAAGACTTCACTCAAATGAGCCATTCGTCTTAGCCGAACAAGCACAACAAGTGTACTATACAAGATACCCACAAAGCGGGAATAGAGCTAATAGTGAATGGTGGGCAGCTTGCAAGGTCAGAGCAAAACTCTTCATGGTTGAGACATTGAATGAGGAAAGTGATGAATTGAATGACTTAACTACCACTGATTATTACTAAGATGATGGATCCCTTGGAACACACAATCCTGTGATAGATGATGAAGCAGTCTCCTTGTTTGATGCACATGCCCAAATGGAAGAAGTTAACATACGTGATATACATTATCCAATGGACGATCTGGTTGATGTTGAGTTCATTGATGACAACGAAAATAATGAAATTAATGAATTCTCAGATGAAGATGAGGAATCTTTTGCTTCAGACTCAAGTAGTTAAAATTGAAGCTTGTTCAATAAATTTCATTAATGGTATTTACACTGGATTATCATGATTATATTTTGAGGTTTTTATTGACATATAGTTGCTTAAATGGAGTCATGT
This sequence comes from Ormosia semicastrata, assembly GCA_029884595.1. Lineage (NCBI taxonomy): Eukaryota > Viridiplantae > Streptophyta > Magnoliopsida > Fabales > Fabaceae > Ormosia > Ormosia semicastrata. The sequence goes on along the minus strand of JAQQTO010000048.1, from coordinate 33,063,108 downwards.
TACATTATGTTTCCTTGAGCAGATATCCATCATGACCATTCGAGGTAGAGGTGCTAGACGCAGTCGTGGGAGAGGCCGTAATGTTGCATCTACCTATGATTCTCCACCAGTATAGCATTCTCAGCCCTCTCCAGGTATACCTATAGGATAATCTTTTTAATTATTATTAACTCGTGGTTTATATAAATGTAATATATATGTGTTTTTTATGTATAATTATATTAGGTGCAACTTCAGCTACTGGCCCATCGACCAGTGCAGGCCTACCAGCGTCTAGTCCATTGACCATTGGAGGCGCATCAGCTTCTGTCCCACCCCTTACTGACCCAGCGATTTCTATGCCACCCCCTGCTGACCCACCCACTAGCGGCCCGAATGTGGTGCCTTCATGTGGAGAATCCAATGTAGAAACAGATAGCAGGGAACTTATATATGTGGTGCCTGTCCCTAAACCGTAAGTACTAGTGACATATCATCTTTTATTATATATATTTACTTTCAGATAACTCTCTCATTATCTTATTGTACTTACAAGAGGAGGTTTCTATCGTCGAGGGTGACACGTGACATTATGTACAATGTCATGACACGGATGCCTGTTCCGGCTAGTACGTGGCGAGGTTATCCAGCTGAGATGAAGGAAATACTATTTACTAACTTCATAGTAAGTAATTGTGTTTATAGAATTATATATTATACGTTTATTGAAAAATAAATGTACATACATATCCTTTGTGTAGGCTAAGCATCGGTTTACATTTGATACTGATCGCGGCATATCGAGAACTGTCTGGGAACGGACTATCTTGGACCGTTATCCAGACCATTTGAACAAAGCACGAGATAAGGCCTTTGAGAGGGCAAATTCAAACAACTTGGCTGATATTAAGGGCCATGAGCCCAGAGGAATGAGGACGGAAGTGTGGGATGGCTTGGTCGACATTTGGCTAACATATAAATGAATGACGAGGTTTACAACTGCCCGAAGGAACAAGGCAGCCATGCCTGATGCCTTGAAGCATACAGGCGGGTCGATAAGCTTTGGTCAACACAAGAGCAAGATGGTAATATAACTTCCGCATTTAAAGTTTTAATGATAAGCATCTGTATATGAACATGTTGTAATTACTTGAGTTATTTGCCTATCTTGAGTATGACATAGTATTTTAGAGGGATTGCATTCCTTTTGATATGTGTTTCTTATATAATATTCTTCCATATGGGATTACAGGAGGCACAGTTAAAGCATCCGATTTCTTACAGAGATCTGTATGCAAAAGTTCATAAGAAGAAAGACGAAAGCTATGTTTCTGAGCGCTCGAGGAATTTTATTATAAGTGTCTTGTTCCTATTCAAAAGTCATATATATTTTAGGTTGTTTATTTTTTTGTTAATATTTTTCTTATTTTATTATTTTTAGGAGTCGTATGACACCGCAATGACAGAAAAATATGGAGAAAACTCTTCTTTTCACCCTATGGTTGACCCAGAGGTCTGGTTGGATGCGGCGGGTCCCAACAAGAAGGGACGTATGCATGGCATAGGTAACAGCTTGCATATTGGTAATAACACTAGGTCAGCTTCATCCTCCTCGGTTGCGAGTCCTTCCCACTCTACACCGTTGACACAAGATATATCTGAAGTTGTAAACACAGCAGTGGCAGCAGCAATGGCTTCATTTGTCCAGAGTCAACTTGTCCCTATGTTGGCGCCCTTCCAATCGTTCCTATCTACGATCGGATCAACAAATGTTGCTCCACAACCACCATTGCAAGATTTAGGCAGGGAGGGTCGAGAGGAAGACGAAGACGAAGATAACTTAGACTAATTGTCATTTTTTTTTTCTTATTGTCAAATTTGTATAACTTTTAACTATATTGATTAATTATTTGTATAATAACTTTTAACTATTTATTGGATTATTTTGTACAAGTTTTTTGTTGTAGCCGTGGAAGCAAGTTTGCCCCAAATGGTTTTATATGTTAAGTTTTGATGATAACAAATACAAGACAAAAAGAATAGTTTGTTTATGTTCTTTGCTGCATCCTATATAGAGCATATCCATTAGTAATTGATAAATATCTTATTTGAATATGTCTATGAAAGTCTTATATGCATGTTAAACAAACTAGAGTTATACATTTATGAATCATGTATATGAAGATATTAAATTATGATACTGGACTAACTATGCTTGTTTAAGTGAGCAATTCTTTGTAGGGTAGTCCAAGTACTAAGAGTGAGCATTGTAACAAGAAAGCAAAAGATCACAATTAAGCTCAACATAAGGAGAATGTGAATGCCTATCTCATGAAGGTATTGATAACATCAAAATCATGTCAAAGACCAAGTCCGAAGGAAGATTAAATGGTATAGCTTTTAGGACTTATGGTCTTTATGTAAGAAGCCTTATGGATATCTCAAATATATTTTTCAAAATCTTTACAAATGGTTTTCATATGTTAAAATATCCAACAAACAAGTTTTGAAAATCTAGTTATAGTGGTAGTTCAAATTTATGAAAAATAACCAAGTTTGAGTTTTGTAAAACTAACCTTTGGTTACTCTTTTGATCATATCTTTCAAAATACTTTGAGTGGTTTTTGAAACTTCTTTCATTTGAAAATAGACTCAAAGATCTTTCCAATGACTGGTCATTTGCTTTAAACGGTTAAGAAATGAAGAAGTTATGATCATTTGAATTCAGTTTTCAAAATCTGTAAGGAGTATTCGAATACAGCTTGTGGTATTCAAATACCACAACACAAAAAAGGTTCCTGAATGAGTTTTTTAAAGGGGTATTCGAATACCACAGCCCAAAATTCGTTCCAGACTCTATTTAAAATAGAGGTATTCGAATACCTCTTTTGGTATTCGAATAACAAACTTCAGAACAGCCTTTTTAACGTATTTTAAATAGAGGTATTCGAATACCTCAGGTTGGTATTCGAATAACCCATATAAATTTGCTTTTCACAATGGTTTATAAACAGTGGCATTCGAATAATGATTCATGGTATTCGAATAACCACGGTAAGCACAGTTCCAAAGATGGAAACAAACGGCCATATTCTCGTAATAATTATGATTTTAATTTGCTCCAATGGCTATTTGTTTATCTGACTCTATAAATAGAGACCGTGGGTCTCATCTGCAAGTACCCCAGCTATTTGTTTAATTTGCGCTTGCTCTGAAAAATGTGATTTATATTTTACGCTTATTTTCTGTGCTCTTTTTGCTAAAACTTTGAGATATCCTTTGAGAGCCTCTTAGCACTTCAAATTGTATTATTTGCTCTGAGTGAGAGTTTCTATTCATCTATAATTTCTGTTCTTCTACATTGAGGGTGAGGTATCCTTCAAGATTTGTAAAGGGGGTGAGGTATCCCTCTAAGGTTTGTATAAGGGTGAGGTATCCCTGCAGGCTGAGACTTTAGCACAAGGGTAGAGTTTCCCTGTGTGTGAAAAGTGTTCTTTTATGTAACGGTTGCAAGCACCTATTGAAGCTTGTACATATAGTGAAAAATCTCGAACTGTGTTTCGGGGACTGGACGTAGACCACAAGTGGTTGGTGGTCGAACCAGGATAAATATCGTGCCTGCTCTTCTTCTCTTTATCTCTTTATTTTATGCAATCTTTATTTTACGTAATTTTATATTATTGCACACTTATTCATTTGCTATTGCTAAAGCTTTTCTTTTATCTCATTCCTTCTGTGCTTTTATTTAATTAGTTTTAATATTTGTATTTTAATTAAAAGAAGTTTTGCCAAAATTTTTAATACCCAATTCACCCCCCCTCTTGGGTAATGGTTGCCATGACTAACAAGTGGTATCAGAGCTTCGTGCTCTGGTGAAAGCTTAACCGCTTAGAGTTAAAGATCCTTGTTTGTGAGCAACCTTGAAAGTTTTTCAAAATGGAAGGTTTTGAAATTGATAAACCACCATTCTTTGATGGTGTGCATTTTGTTTATTGGAAAACTAGAATAGAGTTTTATATGCAATCTATTGATTTGGATTTGTGGGATATTGTGCTAAATGGATTTACTTACAAATCAAAACAAACTTGGAATAGTTTTGACAAAAAATGTTTTTCTTTGAATATTAGAGCTATGCAAATTTTGAGAAGTAGTTTGAATGATGAAGTTTATGCTAAAATTAAAAGCTGCTCCAGTGCTAAAGATATATGTGATGCTCTTAATGCTATTTATCTTGCTAACAATGATTTTGTGCATAAAGTTGTATATAGAAAGCAAGAAGAGCAAAAGTCATTAAAGGAAGCTTGCCATGAAACGCATCTTCAAAGAGATGTTCAAATTACTGAAGCAAGCCAAATGCCTCTTGGTGACGATGGTGCTCAATTTGAAGAAGAGGCAAAGCAAAATAAAATTAATGAGGAAGAAGGTGATTCCCTTCAAGAGCCAAGTGTGCTAGAAATTACGATTACTTCCTATATGGCTAAAAAGGACTTTGAGGTAAATAATTCTAAATTATATTACAGTCCTTCCTATGATGAGTTGCAAAGTGCATAGAATGAATTGTATGATGGTTTGTTGAATTTAGAAAAGAAAAACTTATTGTGTTTGGAAAACATTTCCTCGATTGAAAATGAAATTGAGACTTTAAAAAATGAATATGCTTTAATGAGGAAATATCTTTGAAATATGAAACCTCATCTTCTTGTGAAAAATGCGTTAATTTAGAAAATCAAATTGAGGACTTATATTCTGAATTTGCCAAAGCTAATGATTGTAATTGCTTAATTTCTATGCCTGTTAATAAGAATAAAATTAATGTTATTACATGTGAAAATTCAAGCAAGGCTTATGGCAAAATTAATTTAGAATATAATAACAATAAAATGCTTAAGTTTTTCAAAAATGATATTCAAATGATTAACCCATCATTAAATTCAATTATTTATAATTTTTGTGATCATCTAGGACATATTTCGCATTTATGCAATTATAGAAGAAATCATTATATGAGAAATTGTATGGTATGGGTTCCTAAAGATCCTAAAGGCCCTAATACTAACATCCAAGGACCCAAAATGAAGTGGGTACCAAAGTGTCCTCCTAGTGCTTCAATTATGCAGAATATTTCTCAAAAGGATAGACAAATTGGTCAAAATAAAGAGGAATCATCAAGGAGAATGCTTCCAAAGCCTAATGATAGAAACTTTGGTCAAAGAATGAAGATGGCTTCAACCAAAGTTTCTTAAGTACAAAATGTAGAACTTGCAAAGTTCAAGACTCCAAAAGAGAAGCAATGGATAAGAAAAAGTATTTCCTTGATTACCAAGGCCAAGGTATCAAAAGCTTTTACCTCTTATGCACACTCACATGCAAAGTCAATAAATTTGAGGTATATTCCTTGTAAGCCTTAAGTGATTAATAAAATCATGTGTACTTGATAAAATTTGAATATTATGTTTAACACATGATTATGATCATTCTTATTATATCATAATTCATTAATTTATCATATATCTTCGTACATAAGGGTCTATAATGCTTATGTATGCTTTATTGCTTTAAAATTGTGTACATATCATGAAAGTAAGCATGCTATCAACTATGTGCTTAATGGTATTTAATTATTTAATTTATTGTGCTCAATTTACATATTATGAAAAAATTAATCTTTATGAGAGCTTAATAGATTAATTTTCAAAAACTAACACACAAGGACCCAAGAAAATTTGGGTACCAAAAGTCAAAAATTGAAGTGCGTTGTAGGTATGCTTGAAGGCCAAAAAGTAACTTTGGCATCTTGAAAGTGGCTGCTCCAAATACAAATATAATAAATAATTTCAAGTTCTCTTCCTTGTCTCCATGAAGCATAGACTTGCAATCCTTGGATAAGTGAAACTTGTGTTATGCTTTTCTAGCTTTATGTCTTAAACATGTTTTTACACGTTAATATGCTATATAAAAGTATGCTCATTGTTTTGACATCCTTGAGCATGAGTTTTTGTTTAATCATGACTTAAAATAAGTATTTGTGTTAGATGGTTTTATCTTGTTTTATCCCTTTCTAACATAATCCTTAGTTGTTTCAAAATGTTTTTGTAAGAATCAAGTATCTGGTTTAATTGTCATGAATGCATGTTAAAATGAGTGCTATATTATGTGGTTATTTTTAATCTTTGCAATTATTATTTGAAAATCCTTCTGCATATTAATATGCTAGATAAAGTATGCTCCATGCTTAAAATGACATGTCTAATGAGAATATCCTTGAGTTTGAGTTTTTGATTAATCATACATATAATATTTGAATTTATTGCTTAATTATGATTTCATCTTTCTTGAATTAGCACTGACTTGAGCTTTGGAGATATCCCAAAATCATTTTTGCAGGTACTCCATCAAAAGGTATGCCTTCGTCTCCCAAAAATGCTTTTTCTGGACATAGATATGTGTTTTCTTGTTTAGTTATTCGAATACCTTCATATGGCATTCGAATACCTTTGATGTTTTACGAGAAAACTTGTGTTTTTTCTGTGAAGGCATTCGAATACCATCAGGGTCATTCGAATACCCTGAGGCTGATCTTTCTCAGTTTTCACTCAGCTTCTCTGGAGTATTCGAATACCTTTATGAAGTATTTGAATACTTGCTCCTCTGGCCTTCTCTTCCTTTTTCTGTGAGTATTCGAATACCATCAGGGATATTCGAATACCCTGTGGCTTCCTGTTTCAGTTTCTCTCTGGAGTATTTGAATACTTTATAAAGCATTCGAATACCATTGTTTGGCAGCCAAGCCTAAATTGGCAATCTATTCTTTATTTGTATTGTCTAAAAATATGCACTTAATGATATGTATGAAAAATGCAATGTAATTGGTTATTATTTTGATGAATATATGTACTTGGCTAATTTGATGAATGAAATGAAATATATTTTGCCCTTGTACTTGTTGTCTTATTTTTTTTAAATGCTTATTTACTTATGAGTTTAGCATAATGACTAACCTCTATGGATCCAAAAATGATGGATACTAAAGAAAGTACTTTGAATTATTTTGTAGGGTGTCAACTACCTCAAGCAAGCATTTAAATGGAATAAGTTCATTCAACTTGAGAATAGTGAAGTTAAAATGACTCGACCTTTAAAGGGGTGCAAATAATTTCTATTCCCTCATGAAAACTAGAAGCTTAGAAGTTTGTGGAAGTTGGAGTCACCTACAAAAATTCAAAGAGTACATTTTTGATGATATCAAACTATTATCCTTATTTATGCTTTAAATTTGATATCATATGTTATATGGAGAAGTAGAGAGTTGTGTTATACCCTTACATGCCTTGCATGATCATTATTTGCCTAAAAATGCCTAAATAAGTTTTGATGATGATCTTATGTTTCTTGATAAACTTGAATCATGCCTTAAAAATGCTTAAACTACTTTTTTTTTTTGGATTTAAGTGCATATGTGCTTCATGAATTCTTGTTAGAATTAACATTGCATGGTTGATAATGTGATACATGCTTTAAAATTATATATAAACCTGAATTGTGCTTATAAATGGGCTTACATGATATTTGATGCTAACATATGTTTTAGAGGAATTTTAAAGTTAGCTTTGCAGTCTCTCTATGTGTTTCAAAAATAGTCATCAGATTTTTACATACAAGCACATGTGGATAAACGAGAAAAGTTGAATGGAATTCAAATGAAGAGGAAGATAAAGAAGCATTTCTTCAAGTGCAATAAAATGGAATACTCAATGGAAGAAAGCTCAAACTCAAAGGACAAATAAACGAAGAACTTTCTAAAGAATCATCACTCTTTATCTGTCTCAATAAGTATCTCTATCCCTAAGCTATTATGGTATTTTTTATGATATGGATTATATGATACTTGTTGATAAATTGATCTTAAAATGATTAGATACTTTCCTTACATGAGAAGTATGCTTAGCATTGACAAAGTGCCTAATTGGATATTAACTTTCTATTTTGTCATTACATTTAGGGTGAATGATATTAGTTCTACACATGCTTTGATCCCTATAGCAAATTTCATCAAAGATATGTACTTATGTTTTTTTTTAAACTTGGATTGATCTGTCTCAATGAATATGTTTTTTTTTTAAATATCTCTACCCTTCTAAAATGTTTTTAAAAATATAATGTGCTCTTGTAAAATTCTTTTTGAAAGGGGGAGAAGTTTTAAAATGGTTTTTGTTTGAAGATTTAAGAAGATATATATTTGCCTTGCTTTTCTTTAAGGTAATGTGCTTACATGGTCTTCGCATACATATTTCCTTTATCTATTATATGCATACTTTGAGGGGGAGCCTAGCTCTTAAGCTGTTTATATCTTTTGGTTGACATCCTTGTTTGATTACATAAAGTGTTTTATTGTCACATGCTAAATGTTGATATACAAAAATATGACAAGCATTGCATGAATAATTCTCTATATCTTGCAAAAATATTTATCTCATCTCTCTATTCTTGACTCATATGTAGAATCTAAGGGGGAGAAATTATTTTTTTTTCCTTTCTAAGCCTTTTTGTTGATGTCAAATAGGGAGAGTGAAAATTAGAAATAAAAATATGTTCTTGTGCTTATTGTTTGATATGCTTACGTGAATATCCTTTCTTGTATATTGCTCAACATATTTTTCTTTGGTGATTTGTCATCATCAAAAAGGGGGAGATTGTGGAAGCAAGTTTGCCCCAAATGGTTTTATATGTTAAGTTTTGATGATGACAAATACAAGACAAAAAGAATAGTTTGCTTATGTTCTTTGCTGCATCCTATATAGAGCATATCCATTAGTAATTGATAAATATCTTATTAGAATATGTCTATGAAAGTCTTATATGCCTGTTAAACAAACTAGAGTTATACATTTATGAATCATGCATATGAAGATATTAAATTATGATACTGGACTAACTATGCTTGTTTAAGTGAGCAATTCTTTGTAGGATAGTCCAAGTACTAAGAGTGAGCATTGCAACAAGAAAGCAAAAGATCTCAATTAAGCTCAACACAAGGAGAATGTGAATGTCTATCTCATGAAGGTATTGATAACAACAAAATCATGTCAAAGACCAAGTCCGAAGGAAGATTAAATGGTATAACTTTTAGGACTTAGGGCCTTTATGTAAGAAGCCTTATGGATATCTCAAATATGTTTTTCAAAATCTTTACAAATGGTTTTCTTATGTTAAAATATCCAACAAACAAGTTTTGAAAAGCTAGTTATGGTGGTAGTTCAAATTTATGAAAAATAACTAAGTTTGAGTTTTGTAAAACTGACCTTTGGTTACTCTTTTGATCATATCTTTCAAAATACTTTGAGTTTTGTTTTAAAACTTCTTTCATTTGAAAATAGACTCAAATATCTTTCCAATGACTAGTCATTTGCTTTAAACGGTTAAGAAATGAAGAAGTTACGATCATTTGAATTCAGTTTTCAAAATCTGTAAGGAGTATTCGAATACAGCTTGTGGTATTCGAATACCACAGCACAAAAAACGTTCTTGAATGAGTTTTTTAAAGGGGTATTCGAATACCACAGCCCAAAAGTCATTCTAGACTCTATTTAAAATAGAGGTATTCAAATACCTCTTTTGGTATTCGAATAACAAACTTCAGAACAGCCTTTTTAACGTATTTTAAATAGAGGTATTCGAATACCTCATGTTGGTATTCGAATAACCCATATAAATTTGCTTTTCACAATGGTTTATAAACAGTGGCATTCGAATAATGATTCATGGTATTCAAATAGCCACGGTAAGCACAGTTCCAAAGATGGAAACAAACGGCCATATTCTCGTAATAATTATGATTTTAATTTGCTCCAACGGCTATTTGTTTATCTGACTCTATAAATAGAGACCGTGGGTCTCATCTGCAAGTACTCCAGCTATTTGTTTAATTTGCGCTTGCTTTGAAAAATGTGATTTATATTTTACGCTTATTTTCTGTGCTCTTTTTGCTAAAACTTTGAGATATCCTTTGAGAGCCTCTTAGCACTTCAAATTGTATTATTTGCTTTGAGTGAGAGTTTCTATTTATCTATAATTTCTGTTCTTCTACATTGAGGGTGAGGTATCCTTCAAGATTTGTAAAGGGGGTGAGGTATCCCTCTAAGGTTTGTATAAGGGTGAGGTATCCCTGCAGGCTGAGACTTTAGCACAAGGGTAGAGTTTCCCTGTGTGTGAAAAGTGCTATTTTATGTAATGGTTGCAAGCACCTATTGAAGCTTGTACATATAGTGGAAAATCTCGAACTGTGTTTCGGGGCCTGGACGTAGACCACAAGTGGTTGGTGGTCGAACCAGGATAAATATCGTGCCTGCTCTTCTTCTCTTTATCTCTTTATTTTATGCAATCTTTATTTTACGCAATTTTATATTATTGCACACTTATTCATTTGCTATTGCTAAAGCTTTTCTTTTATCTCATTCCTTCTGTGCTTTTATTTAATTAGTTTTAATATTTGTATTTTAATTAAAAGAAGTTTTGCCAAAAATTTTAGTACCCAATTCACCCTCCCTCTTGGGTAATGGTTGCCATGACTAACAGTAGCATTTTACAATTATTGGATTGTTGTTGGATTTTTGTTGTTAGATTTCTATTTGCTAGATTGTGGTTTGATATGCAGGTTTTGGGAAAGTTATATATACAGATAGGTTATTAAAAAAAACTAGCTCAATAGCGAGGGATTAGCGACAAAAACATTGTAAATAGCGAGGGAAATATTAGCGAGGGATTAGCGAGGAAATAGCGACGGATAATTTAGCGAGGGATTAGCGAGGCAATAGCGACGGATTATTTAGCGAGGGATTAGCGAGGCAATAGCGACAGATAAGTTAGCGAGGCATTTAGCGAGGAAATAGCGACTGAATAATACAAGCCATTAGCGACTGATTAGCGAGGGAAGTTAGAGAGGGATTAGCGAGGGAATAGAGAGGGAATTATAGAGAGGGAATAGCGAGATAATAGCGAGGGAAATTGACAAAATTAGGAAATAATTCAGCGACGGAATAGCTAGGGAAATTCCCTCGCCTATTTGCGAGAGAATATTAGCGAGGGATTAGAGAGGAATTAGCGAGGGAACTACATTTTCTAGAGACGGATTAGAGAGGGAATACTTTCCCTCGCTAATTAGCGATGAAAAAAAAATGACGAAAATTTCCCTCGCTAATCCTTCTCGAATCCCTCACTGATAATATTAGCGAGGGATTAGAGAGGGATTAGCGAGGGAAATTTCCCTCATTGTTTTCCTAATTTCTTGTAGTGATTCTTGAGAAAGTTGAAACTCTATACTGATTTTGAGCCTAGAAGGGGTAGTGAAGTAGCTAGAGTGGTTTTTTTGGTTATGGGCGACGCTGGATATGGCCATACGAGCACTACAATATCTCTGATGGAGAATGTATAATACAACTTAGATGTTCCATGAGTAGCGCATGCAATACGAGACTATTTTTAGCTAAGCCAAGGTTTTTGTCTCATTTTCTTTCTAGGTTTCTTCCCAGCTCATCTATCAACCCTATTGTAGAGTTCGTTTAATATGAACCCTATAATTTAGGGACCATTGATGGTCCTTACAACATGGATCATTGGATGCATCGAAAACTAAATGAACGGCTACAAATTATAACCTGTTACCTAGTAATCAAGTAGAAATGATAGTTTGAATATTTCAAAATGACCCCTCTATAAAAATGATATTATTTACAAAAATATTAAATATTTTATAATAATATATCTAACATGATCTAATTCAAGGATTATCCATCAACCACATTAAAAAAAAAAAGTTACCTACCAACACTGTCAAAACCACCATTTCTTCCTCATCACCACCAAACTCACCTCCCACCTCAACCTCTCACCCAACAAGCAAGAGCGCCATCACCCTCTTAGCCCTCGACAACGGTGTCCCTTATGTCTTCACATCCCTCACTACTCTCCACACCAACCAATATTGAACCGGCTTGGGTACTGTCCTCTATGTCGAAACTTTTGTCCTCGTACTCGTGGTTGGGTTTGTCGCAATCTATGTTGCACCCTTCGTTAAGGAAGTCTTGCTCTATACTTGATTGTCGCCTTGTTCCTTTTCTATGTGTATCTCAGTACTGATATTTTCTATAGCAAACCATTGGGTTTGTGGTGTTACTTTTGCTCATTGAAATCCTCGACCACCGTCGTGGCATCGAAAGACTCATTAGAACTTCAACTTGATTTTAAACCTATTTAGGGTTTGAACTCTATTTCTACGGATGTTGATTTGCAGATTGATTTTTTCATTGTTGGAATGTTAGGGTTGTTTGAGTTTGATTGTTCAAATGTTGGATTGTTTATCCCCTGATGTTCATTATTTTTAAGGTTGATTCCTTGTTGAGTAAAAAAAAAATAGATGGGTTTCCATTCATCATCGACCACACCATTTTTTGTTTCATAGATTTTCAGTCAATTAGTTCTAGTCTAAACATTAACTAATGCATGACAAACAATGAAATTATGAAAAAAAAAGTCAAAGTTTAATATGCCGAAGGAGTTGTCGGAGAGGAAGGCTTTAATAGTGTCAGCCCTTAGGAATGATATATCTGAACTAAAGCCAGAGAAATTCAAAGAAAAGAGATGAATTTGGTTAAAAAATTGTAAAAGATTAGTGTGGAAATAACAATAATTGAAGGGCCATGAGAGCAATAAAATCTTAATCTTTCTTGCAAAATTCAAAATTTATTGTAATGGGTTAAGTTAAAGGTCCATCCATGGACCTTTGACTCCACCCACTATAAAAGCACCCCCCTGTTGTAAGAGTTTCAATCTGTCATCTTATGAGTAAGAACACTCTCACGATATACTCATGATACGCAGTAAGCAATGTATCTCCCTCCTCCAATTGTCACATCTTCTTCCTTTATGAGATACGTTGAGGATATGATTTTAAGGATTTGCTAGTCAACTTAGGGTAAGGAAGCTGGATAGGGTAAACTGGGTTTGCCCTTCCTTTTCTTTTCTCTCAATTAAAACTTTCCTCCTCTATGTAAATCTAAAGCAGCTCACAAAAGCATTTTATAAAACATTCCTCTTCTGGGGCTAAAAAGATTTTTTTTTGGTATCATAAAATTTTAAATTTGAATGGCTTAGCGCTTTGGTTTATTCCATCAAGGCAACAACCACTAGACATCCCATTTGTATTACTATTTGGATGAGTAGGTTCTTTCTTTCTTTTTCCTCCATCACTTCTCCTTTCGTTCCCTATCTCTTCTATTTCTATAGATTTGAACATACGTATGATTATTCAAATACTTATTGTTCTAGATTGGGTATAGGCCCATGGAACTGGGGCAACCCGACCTGCTAGGCTGGTCCTTAGACGTGCAATGTGCAGGGAACCGCTCGTCCACTAAGCTTGTCTCTTCCCTGACAAGAAAGAAGAGACATCACTCCACTAAGATAGAGGGGATAGACCATACAGAATAATGTTTTCCCGCATTACAAGGGGACAATGCATGATACACATTGAATTGCTCAGACTCCCTACACTTTTTACATGCTCATACGTTTCTATATAAAGGCCAAACGAGAGGACAAAGGTACGCATTAATTCCATTGCCCACTATCCTCCTTAAGTAGCCACTGACTTGAGCATCAGAGTGTCTTTTGCAGGTACCTACCTCTCGCTCCTCATATTGTTGCAGTTGCACTACGGAGGAGTCTACTATTGTTTACTTTCTTAAGTAACTCTTAGAACCCAATTTTGAACATTAGTGCAGTCTGTGGGAAATGATAAATTTCTATTCCCAACTCCACTCTCAATACTCCACCTACCACCGCCACAATGGTGAACACAAAAAAGAGACAAACTCCAACAAACCAAAATCGAGCTTTGATAGTGCATAACCCACCTCCAGCATCGACTCCTGCATCCCATGAACCAGCCTTAACTTGATCGGAACCCAGGCAGGACGGGCACGAGAATTCCTCCACCGGAGAGAATCTCCCCCCGCTTGCCGAGAGAGTTCCGGAGAGACAACGCTTCTATTTTAAAAGGGTGCATTCCAAAGATGCTAAACGGTGGTCGTTAGCACTGCGAAGACCTGGAGATCTAGTGGGAGATAACTACTCCCACCCCGAAGTAACCCAGACCATAAACACTATTTCTGGAGGATTCGCGGGCAGTTATAAGTCAATAAATGCTAGAAAAAGGACCATTCAAGGGGCGATGAGTGTGACCTCCCTCGTAGAATCCAAATCAGAAATAGGGTAAAGAAAGGCCTCTCCGATCTCATTTTCGGATGAGGACTATGGGAACACAATCCCAAATCACGATGACCCAATGGTCATCACGGGAATAATTACCAAGTCCAAGGTCCGAAGAATGTTTGTGGACCAAGGAAGCTTGGTCATCATGTTCCTAGACTTATTCAACAGGCTAGGATTATCAAAGAAAGAGCTCATTCAGCATACCGACGAGCTAATCGGGTTCACAGAAGACAAATCACCCCAGTTGGGTATATCGAGACTTACCTTACTTTGGAAAAAAAAACCCCTCTTCAAAATTGTCAAGGTCAAGTTTCTGGTGGTAGATTGCCCCTCCGCCTACAACATCATTTTGGGCCGCTCTTCACTTAACGCCTTAGGGGTCATGATTTCCACACCTCACTTGACTATGAAGTTTTTGGACCACTAAGACAAGGTTGTGTTAGTTAAGTGGGACTAAGTCATGGCGAGGAAGTGCTATAATGAAATCCTGAAAATCGTCAAGAGACCACGGACAATGATTCCACGCAAAAATCCAGCCCCAATCACTTCAGACTCTGTCAACATCCCCCTGATCGAGTTAGATGTATGAGAAGAAATATAAGATATGTGTCCCTTGCTAGACGGAGAGCTCCAGTCTCTTTAGTTGGGAACCAAACTAGGCCAAGTCACCAAGGTTGGCGACTAACTCAACTAGGAAGAGAAAGGCCGACTGATTGAGATCCTTCCAAAAAATAAGGACTTGATCACTTGGACTTCAGTGGACAGGCCAGGGCTAGACCCTAAATTTGTTTGCCACCATCTTTTCGCCATGAAGAATGCCAAGCCAATGGCATAATGACAAAAGAAAGTGGGGCTGAAAAGACAAGAAGAGATATAAAAACAGGTGAAGGAACTCCTAAATGCTAACTTCATCAAGGAGGTCCTCTACACCACGTGACTCTCAAATGTGGTCTTAGTCAAAAAGGTCAATGGGAAGTGGCGCATGTGTGTCGACTACATTAATCTCAACAAGGCATTTTTGAAGGACCCCTACTCATTTCACAACATCGACAAGCTGGTGGACAACTCGTCTGAATTTAGATTACTTTCCTTTATGGATTCCTATTTTGGCTGTAACCAGATCCCTATGCATCTAGATGACAAGGACAAGATAACCTTCGTAACCGAGATGGGAAGTTACTGCTACCGAGTGATGTCATTTGGCCTAAAAAACACGAGAGCCACTTACCAGTGCATGATGAATAAGGTCTTTGAAGGACAAATCAACAAGATGCTGGAAATATACATTGAGGACATGACAGTCAAAATGGCAGACACTGGCGACCGCATCCAGGATTTGGAGGAGGTATTTGCCGAGGTTCGAAAGCATAACATACAACTTAACCCAAAAAAATGCGTGTTTGGTGTACAAGATGGAAAATTTTTAGGGTTTTTGTTGACGAACCTCGGTATCGAGGCAAACCTAGAGAAATGTCAAGCAGTGCTCAACATGCGTAGTCCCCAATCCGTCAAAGAAGTACAATAGTTGACAGGCCAAATTGCATCCCTCACGTGTTTCTTGGCCAAAGCTGCCCAAAAGTCTCTCTCCCTCTTTCAAAGTCTAAAGAATGGAAAGAACTTCGAGTGAACCTTGGATTTTGAAGTTGCATTCCAAGAACTAAAGAGGATGCTGTCAACGACACCCATCCTAACAAGACCAGACCCTGGTAAGATGCTCTACATCTACCTCTCTGTCAACAACAAAGCGGTTAGCTCAATTTTGATAAGGCAGAAAGAGAAGGGCCTGATGCCAGTCTATTTTGTTAGAAAATTCCTCCAGGGCCCCGAAATCCACTACCAGAAAATTAAGAAGTTGGCTCTAGCACTATTAGTAACCACAAGGAGGCTGAGACAATACTTCCAATGCCACCCCATCATGGTAAGGACAGACCAGCCTATATGGCAAGTACTACACAAGCCAGATCTCGCAGGGAGAATGATTGCTTGGTCTGTGGAACTCTTCGAGTTCGGAATCATCTACGAGCCTAGACCAGCCATCAAAACTCAGGTACTATCCGACTTTTTGATCGAACTCACACTAGACTCCCATAATCATAGAGCACATTCCTAGACCATCTATGTCGATGGATCTTCGAATCCCAAAGGGAGTGGAGCCGAAGTCATGTTGGAAAACGAAGTCGGTCTTGTGCTAGAGCATTTTTTGAGATTTGAGTTTTCTACCTCTAACAGCCAATTCGAGTATGAAGCGTGTGATGCAAATTGATATGTTGCAAATACAAGTGCATGTTGTCTCAAGTAATAAATTATTAGTAGTCCGAGGTCGATCCACAAAGAATTGATGAAGAAAAACTCTTTGAGATAAGGAAAGGATTTGTCACAACAATAAAGGTAATTAAAATTGTTCACAAATGAAAATGATTTGCTTAGGCTAGGAGATCCACTCTTGGTAAGTAAATTAAGGACAATATTAATTCTTTTTATAATTCAATTAGAATCCACGCATAACGGAGGTTCCAAATGGAAAATACAGCATTCAAAGTTCATTAAAGATTATATATGTAATTATATTATGGTTCCTTTAATTATCTACTAATGGCAACACTTGTAAATGAGTTCAAGCATTAATTGTGCCAATCTTTTGTCTACAACAAATCAAGATCTCCACTTTACAAGAAGGGTTAATAACGCCAACACTTGTAAATGGGTTCAAGCATTCATTGTGCTTGTAACACCCCAAAAAATTAATTATTTTATCATTAATTATCATTTTATAATATTTATAATTTTTAGGAATTTCTATGAATTTTTTCAGAAATATTGAATATTTTAATATATTCTTCATTTTGCATGCACACTGAGCAGAGTTAGTGTAACACCTCAAAAATGATTTGTTTCATCATGAATAGTCATTTCCCAATATTCATGATTTTTAGAGATTTTTCTGAAATTTTTCAGAAATGTTGAATATTTTAATATATTTCTCATTTTACGTGCACACTGAGCAGAGTCAGTGAAATGTCCCAAAAAATTGTTTATTTCATGACAAATACCCATTTTCTAATATTTGTGATTTTTAAGAATTTTTGTGAATTTTTCTAAAAACGTTGAATATTTTAGTATATTCTTTGTTTTGCGTGCGCGTTGAGCGGAATCAGGATAATGAAATGTTTTCCCTAAGGTTGATAAACCTTAAACTGTCGACCTATTGATGGGGGATCTTACTAAACCCGAGGCCGGGCACAGTTTGCGAGATTTGCATTTTTTGAGATTTTATCTGATAAATAAAATCGTTGTATCATAAAATTATCCGATGAACAATAAAATATTATTTTCATCAACTGTAACTTTTATTCACTGGGAAAATAATTCTAGCAGAGCAATTAATCATCTGTTTAAGAGCATTTAATTAAGGAGATAATTTTACTTTGTACTTTATTGAGAAACGTGCGAAGCTTCTCAAGGAAGCTTCTAGGAAATTTCCTCCTTAGTTTCCCAAGAGAACAACACTCTCTTTCTCCTCTCTCCCACCCACACGGCTGCTGCCCCATGGAGCCAAAAATTTTGTGCTCACTTAAATTAATCTAATCAATTCAAATTTCAAAAGCAAACCCTAAGTGTTCATTCATTTTCCTATGCACTTTCTCTCTCTACCTTCTTCTTCCTTTCATTATTTTCTCCTTCTTCTTTCTAAAGACCACAGGGCCAGCAGCCCCTCCATGCCTCCTCATCCATCACTAAAAATTCAACCAACCCCATTTTGTAAATCTCCTCCATCATCTAAACACTTCTCTTGTTGGTGGTTCTTTGAAAAACCTTCATCTTCACCATTTTCTTCAAGCTTCAAGCTTAGGATTTTTAGGTAAGCTCCTTGATTCTTCACTCTCTTTTACGCATTTTCATTTTTATGGTCTCCTTTGTGACCATCCATACCTTAGTTTTCAAGCATTGGTGTTGTTTTGATGAGATTGAAATTTCTAGGGTTTGCTTGGGTGTGAATCAGAAAATCCAAAGGGCTTCAAGGGAGTTCTTTGTTTGTTCTTCTCTTAGGTAAGAGTAAGACACTCCTCCTCAACCTCTATTAGCAATAAGAAACCTTGTTTGTGATTGATTGTGAGAAAACCCTATTGAGGGTTATTCTTTGTTTGCACGATTGGTATGTTTACATGTTGTTTGTAATTTATTTAAGCTATTGGATTGATTGATTTTGTATATTGATATGTTTGAATAGATTGAAAGGCATGAAATGGAAAGAAATAATTTGGATTCCCTTTGGGATAGCTCACAGTTTTGGGGGCCCAAATTTAGGGTTCTTGATGAACAATTGTAACAAGTGGAAGACATAATTAATCAAGTGTACAATATGAAATTAATGGAATGAAAAATTGGGAACTTAATCCCTAGGGAGGCCACGGCCTCTAGGGCCATTTAGGGCTTGATTATGCAACTTTAGGTAATCTTGGAACTTAAATAAACAAGTAATTAAATTATTGGTAATAGGATAGGAAATTAGTAAATTAGAAGATTAGAAAATAAATTAGGATTCATAAATTTGAAAGAACCAAGAATGAAATCTATCATAAGTCTTAGGGTAAATTTTAATTAAAGAAAGAATAAGAGAGTGTGAGACTTTGAAACCCTTAGAGCAATTTTCTAAGTGTGAGAGTGTGAATAAATTACAATAGAAAATTTCTCTAGAGACTAACTTTGTAAGAAATGCTATATTTAAGTAAGAATTCATAATAAACTTTGATCATGTATTATTTCATTTAAAATTCTGATATTATGATATTGTGGGTCCATGTGAGTGACCAATGATGTGTTAATACTTACCTTGGCCAATTGTGACATATTGTGGAAAAGCATGTAATGATAAACATACATGATTATGCATTGAGTCGTCAAGCACTGTGAAAGTCCATTGGACTGTTGTTAAGGCCATGTTGCCTAGGAGATTGAACACACCTTTGTGCAGGTGCGAGTAGACTAGTGTAGGTCATATTGTTGACCATGGGGGCGTCGGGGTGCGGGTTGTAACACCCCTCGATTTAATAACCACGACACAATCGTCATTATGTCACGGTCACTAAATTTCGGCATGTTACGATTGTCAAATAACAAATTTACCAAAAATATTAATCATTTCACATATGAGAAAAATATGAGCCATGAATGAATAGTTATTTATACAGCCAGTTGAAAATATGAAATTATATGATATACTCCAATTATTGCATTTAAGACTGGATAATCACCTTAAAACATACATATATCCAAAATACACTTTATACAGGTAATGCAAAATAAAATATAAACTACCCACACCATGTCCACGACTAAGGAGTTGGGCACTCCATCAGATCCCGAATGCGTGAGGCAACTCCGGGAGCTCACCGGTGTAATGAGAAATACAGAATAAGGTCTTCAATCGCAGTCCTCTTCATGGTCAAGGTCAGATCCCCAACATATCGCATACGCTTGTCGGCCCAGCCGTCTCGCCATGCGTTAACACCACTAGTGAACATAATTCGAATGAACCCAATGGAACCCCCTTCGCGCGACCTCATCGGATACAGTGGGTCAAACCAAGAAAGTCCAAAAGAATCCAACCTTGTTCCCACTAACGGTCTTTAACCAAGAATTTACATAGAACAAGAAAAGTACAAGAAAGAGGTAAGACATCCTACCATCATTACCAATTATAGCAGTAAGAAACAAAATGGCGCAAAGCGCCCACATAGCATATTTGATAGCAATAAAAATAATAAATAATGAGCAGCAGTAATAATCAACCAAGCAGTTCCAGGTAGTTATATATATCTATTAGAAATACAACAGTTCCAATTATAATAATAATAAATGCCAGATAATTCATGGACTCGCTATGCACATGCATGCATTAATCAAAATCCTACTCCATGGAGCTAGACGCAAACGGTCGGAGAGAAAGATCAGGCGACATGTCTGCAACTAGGCTACCGAGGCCAAAGTGCTATAATTCTCAATTTATCTACGTGCACATCATGGTATTATACAGACAGTCTGCACTAGATCACGATATAGGACAGTGTCTCGGTTTGAATCGTCAGTGTGTTTGCATCGGTCTGCCCCACGGATAGAAGAGCTACCAACTGTCCATTGCAAGGTACCCGCACCCCGACGCCTCCAAGGTCAACAAATGACTTACACTTGTCTATTCACACCCGCACTAAGGTGTGTTCAACTCCTAGGCAACTAGGCCTTATGACAGTCCAACGAATATTCACAATGCATACAGACTCTATGCATAATCATGTATGATCATTATTACATACTATTCCACAATATGTCACAATTCGCCAAAGTAAGAATCAACACAATCATTGGTCACTCACATGGACCCACAATAACATAATATGGTTATTAAATAAATTAATACATTTTTAAAGTGTATTATGAATTCTTGTTTAGGTTTAGCTTTTCTTACAAAGTTTGTCTCTAAAGGAATTCTCTTAATTAATTAAATTCTCTTAATTAATTAAATTCTCTTAGTTAATTAAATTCTCTTAGGTAGCTTATTCACATACACTTAGAAGGTTATTCTAAGATCTCAGTCTCACACTCTCTTGTTCTCACCCTAACTAAAATTATCCTAAGTTTTATGAAAATTTCCTTCTTGGTTCTTTAAAATTTATGGATCTCAAAGTATAATTCAATTTTCCAATTTGTTAATTCTTGCATCCTATTACCATTAATTTAATCACTAGGTGTTAGGTGATAAATTATGCTTTGGGATTCGACGGAGAAAATGTCTCTAGTGTACAATTGTGAGGTTACCTTTCGACGAAAAAATAACATGACAGAATGATGGAAGATGTCAGTCATAAGGTGATTTGGTGACGGAAATGGCTGAGTTACACTTTTGACAAGAATGGCTAAAAATCAACTCCTATCAAATGAATATTCTGTCGAATGTATAGAGTTGTCGAATATGTGAATGCTTATGTCCCTAAAGCATGTCAAATAGTTTTTGATGATAACAAAGGCCAAAGTGAAGATCAAGTGCAAAAGAGAAGATCAAGTGCAAAAGGAAAAATCAAGATCAAAGAAAGAAGTCAAGAGGTTTATTTAGTTATAAGACTTAGAACATTAATGTTAAATGCTCTCAAGATTTCTCAAATGATTTTTCAATATATGATTTCAAAATAAGTGGGAAATTTTAAAGTTAAACATGGCTTTCAAGAAAACTTGAGTTTCAACCTTAAATCTAACACTCTTAAAAGGATTTATGTTTAATCAAGTGTCTTGAGGTGTTAGAAATGACTTATAAGCTTTATTAGACTTGAAAAATGTGTTCAAAGGCCAATGTAATCGATTACATGATGTTTGTAATCGATTACATGAGTAATGTAATCTATTACAAGCAAGTCAGAGGCCATGTAATCAATTACATAATATATGTAATCGATTACAATAAGCCCAGAAAGGCAAGAACACGTTCAAAGAGTCATGTAATCGATTACATGGATATTGTAATCGATTACACAGCAAATCAGAAGTCATGTAATCGATTACATGGATATTATAATCGATTACAAGCAAAGTCAGAAGCCATGTAATCGATTACACCAATAATGTAATCGATTACACAGAGCTCAGAAAGCCAAGAACATGTTGGAATAACAATGTAATCGATTACATAAGTTGTGTAATCGATTACACGCACCCTGACAACGTCCAATGGCTATATTAAATGCATTAAATGCATGTCCAAAACACCCCAATGACTCTATTAATTGAGAAACTTATAAATACCAAAGTTGGATCTTTATTTGAGGTAGACCTAGAACCAAAAACTGATCATCAATACTTCCAAACGTGAATCAATCCTCAAATCCATTTCTTGCTTTATTTTTTGTAAAAACGTGAAAAATCTTTGAGAGCATATTAAGAGCTTCAATTTATAATCATCTACTCTAGTGAGAGCTTCATTCAATCAATCTCTATTGCTTTGTAAAGAGGTTGAGGCATTCCTCCAAAAGTGTAGAGGGTGAGGTATCCCTTAGTTGAAGAGACTCAAGCTCCAAGGGTGAGGTATCCCAAAGTGTTGAGTGCTCAAGGTTGTAAGGGTTATCAAGCACCTATTGAAACTTGAAGAAATAGTGAAAAATCTCTAGCGGTTGCTTGAGGACTGGACGTAGATCACAAGTGGATTGGTGATCGAACCAGGATAAATCATTGTGTTTGTTTTCTCTAAACCCTTCTCTTTACATTGAGTGCTGTTTTATTGAATTGCTTGAATATTAGTACCTTTGGCTATCGCATTTATAAGTGAAAGTGTTTATCTCTTATATCCAATCATCTCTAATCATTAATTAGCTTCAACGAATATTATTTATCAAACAATTTGCGAAAGATTTGCGAACTTAGTTTTCATACTCAATTCACCCCTTCTTGAGTATTGAGGTCACTTGGTAACAAGTGGTATCAGAGCTAGACTCTTGTATAAAGAGCTTAGCAGCTTCAGGAGAAGTGATGGCTTCAAATGGTTTTTCAAATGTAGGTTCTTCTATAAACAGACCTCATAATTTCAATGAGGATGGTTATGCCTATTGGAAAGAAAGGATGAAAATTTTCATTGAAGCTATTGATTTAGATGTGTGGGACGCCGCTTTTGTTCCTATACAATCTAAAGATGGTGTGAAAATCAATACACCTAGAAATGAATGGACCGATGATGATAAAAAGAAGGTTCAATACAATTTGAGAGCCAAGAACATCATCACCAGATCCTTGGGGTATGATGAATTCTTTAGGGTGTCAAATTGCAAAACCGCAAAGGAAATGTGAGATACCCTACAAGTAACACATGAAGGTACTAGTGAGGTAAAACGATCTCGAATAAACACTCTTACTCATGAATACGAATTGTTCAGAATGAACCAAGGTGAAAGTATTCAAGATATGCAAAAGAGGTTTACTCATATTGTTAATCATCTTATCTCATTGGGAAAGACATTTCCTAATGAGGATCTTATTAACAAAGTCTTGCGATGTCTAAGCAGGAATTGACAACCCAAAGTAACGGCAATTGTGGAATCAAGAGATTTATCAACAATGTCTCTAGCCACTTTATTTGGGAAGCTTCAAGAACATGAGCTGGAATTAAATAGGCTCAATCAAAATGAAGAGCATGACAAAAAGAAGAAGGGAATCACACTCAAAGCCACCTCCTCTATAATCGAAGATAATGATGAAGATGGTGAAGAGGATGGTGAAAGTGTTGAGCTAAGTGAGGAGAATCTTAGTCTCCTTGTGAGAAAGTTTGGAAGATTCCTAAAGAACAAAGGATTTCAAAGAAGACCACCCTTTCCTCAAAAGAAAGTGTATCACAAAGGAGAAGGATCCTCTACTCCTCCAAAATGCTATGAATGTGGAAAATCGGGGCACATGAAAATGGAATGTCCTATATATCTCAAGAAAATGGAGAAGTTTGATAAAAGGCCTTCTAAGGAAAGGAAAGGAAGAAGAGCATATATAGCTTGGGAGGACAATGACTTAAGCTCTTCTGACGATTCAGAGAATGAAGAAGCCCATCTTTGCCTCATGGCTCAAGGAGAAGAAAGTGAAGAAAGCGACACCGAGGTGTGCTTGAAGACCAAGAGCTCAAGTTGGTATCTTGATAGTAGTTGCTCCAAGTACATGACCGGTGATGGCTCCAAGTTCTCCTCCCTTACACACAAGAAACATGGTCATGTCACATATGGTGATAACAACAAAGGGAAGATTCTTGGAATTGGCAAAGTTGAAATCTTGGCAAAAACGCACTTGGAAAATCAAGAGAAAGAGTCCAAGAAGCAAGAAGAGAGACTCCTTGATCACTCATGGCAAAAAGATTCAGAAATCTTGGATCTACCCAAGGAATGGAGGACTTCAAGATATCATCCTCTCGACAAGGTGATAGGTGATGTATCAAAAGGGGTAATCACTTGAAACTCACTTAGAGATGCATGTAATCACCTAGCCTTTGTCTCTCAAGTTGAACCTAAAGACATAAATGAGGCCATTAATGATGAACATTGGATCTTTGCCATGCAAGAAGAACTAAACCAATTTGAGAGAAATCAAGTTTGGGAATTAGTTCCAAGGCCTAATGATCATCCTATAATTGGCACCAAATGGGTCTTTAGGAACAAACTTGACGAAACGGGCTTAATTATAAAAAATAAAGCTAGGCTTATAGCTAAGGGATATAATCAAGAAGAAGGCATAGACTATGAAGAAACTTATGCTCCCGTAGCTAGGTTAGAGGCCATTAGAATGCTACTTGCATATGCTTGCATTATGGATTTCAAACTCTATCAAATGGATGTTAAAAGTGCATTTTTAAATGGTTTTATACAAGAAGAGGTGTATGTAGAACAACCTCCTAGTTTTGAGGACTTTGAAATGCCCAACCATATTTTTAAACTGAAAAAGGCCTTGTATGACTTGAAACAAGCTCCTAGAGCTTGGTATAACACCCCAATTTTTGGGTAAAAGACCGATGTATCCTTATTTTACTGTTTCTTATTTTTCTGTATGAAATACAGACATATAATACTGTCTGTTATTTTATTTGACCGTTTTGAGTGTTTTGCTTCGTGATGGGAAAAAATGGAAAAATGACCATTTCATCCCGAATGTACTATTTTTGGTTTTTCTACATGATACGTGTTTGATATTACCTGTCTGTGATTTTATTTGGACTTTTTGTGAGATTTGCTCGGGACGAGAAAATAATAATTTTTCTCGGTCGGAAAAATATTATTTTAATTAATTAGAGTTGGGGATCTTACTAAACCCATTGATTGATATATAAATTAGTTTTGTAATTTTTAGAATTTAACGTGCGATAAAATAATTTTTAGTATTATTTTATTACTCAATATAAATTTTGACAGTGGACCCGATCATCATGTGGGACCCACGTATAAATAAAGTAACCAATAGAAACAAGAAACTTGGACCAATAGAAATAAGACACCTAGAAGTCAAACTAATAAAGAGAAGTCAACAAAAGTGGCTTGACCATTTTGGACCATTAGATTGAATCTTGATGGATAAGCTTGAATGATGACCATAGATTTGATGAATGGCTAGGATTGAATCTTGATGGATAAGCTTGGATGATGACCATGGATTTGATCAATGGATAGGATCTAAATATGAATCAATGGCTAGGATTAAGTCAAAAATTTGTAGACTTGACTTTAGGATTAGTAATTAATTAAGCTTAGTTTGACTAGATTAATTACTTAATTTGCAAACTAATTAAACTAGTTTAGTTATAAAATAATTATAATATAAATACTAATTAAATATGCTAATATTGTTTAGAGATTATAAATTATGTAATTATTTGTTTAATTAACTAGTTATGTAATTAGAATAAACAATTAAGTAAACTAGTTTAATTCTTAACTAAGTATAATCTAAAATATTAATTGGAAGTTCTAAAATTAATTAAAGGTTATGATATATGTTAGTATATGTTAGATATATTAGTCATAGGATTAAAATGTTAATTAGGATTTAATTAGGATATTTAGTCAAATAGACTTCCTAATTAATTAACATATAAATAAACAAATTAAACTCTTGAATTTGGACTTAGAGGATACGTTGGGCAGCAGCCTTTAGAGGCTTGTAGGATAAGCTTTACAAAGCTTCCTAAGCACACCAACTAGCTATGATCCCAACCATTGAAGGGATGGATGGCTAGGATAAATTGCATGTGTTTTTAATGACTTAAAACCACCAAAAAGTCTCACACGGCAAGCAGCACATGGGCAGCTGGTTGGAGAGGATAGATATGCCATAAAATCCTTATTTTATCATCACAATTACTCACGCATGGCAGCTGTACTTATGCACTCAATTTTGGGTAATTATCCAAGCAATTTTCTTCTTTTTCTTCCCATAATTTACACGGTTGGGCAGCTGCAATATTGGAGGCAAAATGGAATATTCAAGAACATGTGACAAGGCTTGGAGTAGCCAATAGGAAACAAGCTTGGTGATCAAGTTTTAATCTTGACCCTTGGTGAATTCTAAGGCTTGGATGGAGTCTTAGAGAGTCAATATTGGTGGCTATCCATTTGCTTTTCACGGCCATGCATTTGGAGGAAACAAAATCAAACATAATTCATTCTTTCTCTCAAAGTGATTCACGGCCATGCATTTGGAGGAGACTTATTTCATTTAATCAAAGTCTTCATCTATTCTCCAAAGCTATCAAGCAAAGCTCTCAAATATTCTTTCTCTTTTTCTTCTCCAACCCCACGGCAAAGACATTTCTCTCTCTCTATCACTCTTCACTTTTATTTCACACATATCTTAGAAAAATTATTCATTTTCTCTCTCTAAAACACCAAGAACCAAGAACACTTCTCTTCCATTTTCTCTCTCACCCTATTCGCCCTATACACTACCCACAACACCAAGCATCTATAATTTTATCTAACCATATTTCCTAAACCCAAATCCTATTCTAAACACTTTCTCTTCACAAAGTTTTTCCAAAATCCTACTCTATCTTATCCAAAATTCAAGTTTTTGCTTACTTACTTAAGGGTAAGTCTTGATTTTATGGTTCAAAATTAGATTTCTAATTTTTCTAACCATTATTGTTCCATGGTTTTTCAATATTTAACCTTGTATGAGTTTTTACTAATTGTTTTAAATTGTTAGGATTTTGTTTGGAGGCTACCCGAAATTTCAAGGAGAAGGAGGAGACTAACCGGTTATTTTGCTTCAAGAGGTAAGAGGGAGATTACCCTCATCAACCATGTGTTGGTGGTGAGGAATGTTTTTGTTCAGTGTATGAAGAATCCATGAGGATTCGGTTTGTGTAATTGTGGTGGTTTGAATTGTTGTGGCTTGTGTTAATTATTTGATTATTTAAGTGTTTTTCGGTTGGTGATTTATTTATTTTTATATGTATGATTATAGCTTTAGAATATTTTGCATGCCTATAGTGTTGAAATATGTGGCATATGTATTGTATGTGTTATTATAATGTTAGAAATGCATGAGCATTCCAAAGAATGTAAAACCCTAGGTTCGGTCATACCATTGAATGGAAGGAATTAAGGTGATTTACAATGTTTTTAATGAATATTAAGTGAATTCAAGTGAATTAGAACAAAGAAATGAATTTTTGGAATTTTATTTATACTATGAGATTTCGCCAACATGCCAAAAAGTGAGAAAAATTGGATTCTAAATAATCTAAGGTAAGTAAGCATGTTAAAGGAAATTTTATCAAAATGTTTTGATTATTAAAAATGAAATGGTCGAATTGAATTTTAGAAACTAATTTAAGTATTGTTAGTATTTACAAAGATTATACATTAATTTGAAATATTTTACGAGCTTGAAAAATATTTTAAATGGTTTTAAATTGCTTAATAATTTTGTTTATTAGTCAAAAACTGTTTATTTGAGGAAAACGGAAAAGAAAATGATTTAAAAAGCTTACGCGATTGAGAAAATGATATAAAAATATTACGCGATTGAGAAAACAAGAAATTACATTTACGCGATTTGGAAATGTGATGTATATTGTGAAAATGGCAAGATTTTGAAAATGAAATAAAATTTTTATGCGATTGACTAAAACAAAGAAATTTACTTGTTGGGCCAATGTGGTGGACCCGATATGTGGAAAATTATAGTGCGCCAAGTGGGTGCGTATTTTGATTTGGTTATATGTGGAAATGATAGTGCGCCAAGTGGGAGCATCGTATTTTGAGATTTATTGCCATTGAGGGTATTTTCGTAATTATTATTGCCATTGAGGGTAGTTTTGTAAATATTTGAAGTTTAAGGATATTTTCGTAAATATTTAAAGTTTGAGAATATTTTTGTAAATATTTAAATTTTGAGGATATTTTCGTAAATGTTTGAAGTTAAAGGGTATTTCCGTAAATAATGAGGGTTTGATGACGTTTTTGTAAATAATGGAAAATTGATGGCATTTCGGTAATTATTTGAGACTTGAGAATGTTTTGGTAATTATTGTTTTGTTCATGCACTGAGTCGTGCCAATTTACGAATTGGTGATTTGATTGACGAGATGAATAACATCGTGTTGTCGATGTGATAGGTATAGTGTGTTCATTTTCTGATACGGACTTGGAGTTCATAGTGTGCACTACTCCATATGTGGACGGGAGGTAGCTCCTTCTGGGCCGTGGTACATGATAACACACTTATGTTCTCGACGAGCACTATCCTTAATCAAGTTTTGAGAGGACTATTAGACTGCCTGTAGTATACAATTATTTGACTGTGTGTTTGGGTTGTATGCTATGCCATTGTTTTTATTATGATTATTTTTCGTGGGCTATAGACACAAAGTATTGACAGTGCAATAGCAATCACAACGGACTATAGACACAAAGTTTTGACAAGGCAATAGTGGTCGGGTAGCCAAAGCTATAGACACAAAGTTTTGACAAGGTAATAAATTGGATTGGTCAAGGGCGATAATAGAAGTCTCAACTCATTCTCTCGATATCGTTGTGTGTGTTGTAGCTCCATGGAGTAGGATTGTGTCACATTGCATATGTTTATATGTGGTACATTATTATCTTTTATCTGTGATCGTTTACCTATGATCTTTTATTTGGGATATTATATGTTGATATTGCATTTAATCTTTATTCTATATTATTATGATTTATTGTTATGGCATTTTATATAGTGTGAATTGTTATATCTATCCTGGTAATGTTATTGTGGTTTATTCGATTACAATATATGCTTATTAGAATTAATTGTAAATCGATAATATGACTAAATTCATGTATTGATCAGTGTATGGAATGATCTAGTCATTCATATCATTCTTTGCTAAAGATCTTGGTAAAGGTGAAAGGGATCTCACCTCTTTATTGTATTGTTTTGTTTGGTTTGTATTGTTTAAATTCGTGTAGTAGACGAAGCGTATTTTGAGGCTTATTGGAGACAATATTCTGAAGATGGTGACAGCGTCAAGAAGTAATCTTCCAAGTTTCAACATGATGCAGTTGGTGAAGAAATGGAATTTTTTTTTTAGGTTGAGTTTTATTCTTCCTCGTTAGTGTTATTACCGTGCTATTAGTAGTAACTTTCTTTGGGTTTACTACTGTTTCTCTGAGTCTGTAATTTTCATGTTTTAATTTATTGTTGATTATTTTGTGATGTATATGGCATATGTATGTTAATCAGTTCAATCTAATTTCATTGTTACTCTTAATTTTTGGTAAGTTTATATTTCTGCGAAAAAGAAATTTTAAAATTTGTATTTTGAAACTCAAGCTTTTATAAAATAATTATAATTGGTTTAAGTTTTTATTTTAAAATGTGACGCCCTAGGGAGGGTGTTACACTTGGTATGAAAGGTTGAGTAAATTCCTTTTAGAAAAAGGTTTTTCTAGAGGTAAAGTTAACATTACCCTTTTCATAAAACATAAAATGCATGACATACTTCTAGTTCAAATCTATGTTGATGATATTATATTTGGAGCTACTAACAACTCTCTTTGTAAAGAATTTTCAAATATTATGCAAAGTGAGTTTGAAATGTCTATGATGGGTGAGCTCAACTTCTTCCTTGGTCTCCAAATCAAGCAAACAAGAGAAGGAACGTTCACAAGCCAATCCAAGTATTGTAAGGAGCTACTCAAAAAGTTTGGAATGGACAATGCCAAGCATATGGCTACTCCTATGGGCACCTCTTGCTATTTGGACAAGGATAAAGGAGGTAAATCAGTAGAAATTACGAAATATAGAGGTATGATTGGCTTATTCCTTTACCTCACTACAAGTAGGCCTGATATAATGTTTAGTGTATGCATGTGTGCTAGATATCAAGCTAATCCTAAAGAATCACACCTAAGTGCTGTTAAAAGAATAATGAAATATCTAATAGGCACATCACAAATAGGTTTATGGTACCTTATAGGTGCCTCATGTAGTCTTATTGGGTATTCTGACTCTGATTTTGCTGGGTTCAAAATGGATAGAAAGAGCACTAGTGGGACATGCCACTTGCTTGGAAACTCACTAGTTTCTTGGCATAGCAAGAAACAAAATAGTATGACATTGTCTACAGCTGAAGCTGAATATGTTGCAGCTGGGAGTTGTTGTTCTCAAATCCTTTGGATGAAACAACAACTCTTGGACTATGGTCTTGAGCTTGATCACATCCCCATAAGATGTGATAATACTAGTGCAATCAAATTGTCCAAAAATCCCATTTTGCATTCTAGGACTAAACATATTGAAATAAGACATCATTTCATTAGAGATCATGTTCAAAAGGGTGATTGTATGCTTGAGTTTGTAGAAACCACTAAGCAACTAGCTGACATTTTCACTAAACCCCTAGCAAAAGAAGCATTTTTCTATATAAGAAATAAACTTGGTATATTGGATCAATCATGCATAAATTAACTATTTGCATAATCATAAAACCAGTGCCTAACTTGTATTTTCTTTCTGCATAATCATGCCAAATTGCTGCACAATCTTTGAATTTTTTATCATATTTGAATCCAATACTGACTTGAGCGTCGGAGATTTCCCCTAAGTTGTTTTGCAAGTGCTCCCTCATGTCCAAGACTCACAAGCAACTCAACAACCTCAAAATTTCACCAAAAAGGGTGAAATTCTTGGTAAAAATGGTAATTTTGATCAATTATGTAAGTTGAATCATAATATGAATAGATTATATGTTTGAATGATGATTTGAATTGATTTAAGTTGCTTTGGAACTGATTAGAATGAATTAAAATTTATTATATGCTGTTTGGAATGTAAAATCTGAGTTAAAGTATGTTGGTAATCGATTACAATACCTGTGTAATCGATTACACAGGTTCTGTCAAGCATGTAATCGATTACACATCTTTTGTAATCGATTACAATCAACTCAGAACTCAGGTAATCGATTACATCAACTATGTAATCGATTACAAGGTTCCCTAGAAGCGTGGTAATCGATTACACCAAAAATGTAATCGATTACATACCCACCAGAATGTATGTAATCGATTACACACCAAATGTAATCGATTACACAGGGTTTTTTAAAAGATTTCTGATGCGCGTAGAGCTCATTTTTCAGAACCTATTCATCTTCTTCGTCCTCCTCCTCTGCTCCCACGCACCCCAAACCTCTCAATCTCTCATTTCTCCCTCAAATCTCCATCAAAATCCCTCATTTCACCTCTCTCAATCTCGGAAAACCCCTCTCCACACAGCCCATCTCTCAAAATCTCCTCACATCCCTCACCCAAATCTCCCCATCTTCTCTCACGTACCCCATCCCCACTTCTCTGCCCTAATCTCATCCCTCTCTCTCTCCTCACTTATCCCTAACCACTTATCACTCATCCCACTCTACTTCTTCTCATCAATGGCTGAATCCTCTCATTGCTCAAAGCGCCCAAGAACAGGGGCTGCCATTGGGGGGTCTTCTGGTGGTGCTTCCCGCAACATCTCTGGCCTGGACCTCACGAGACACTTCTCCACAGTGAAGTGAGCTGAGTTATTCCGGAAGAACTTCCAGCTTTGCAAGATCATCTCTCCCAGGTATCTTCCCATCACCTTCTGCGAGAGTGAACCTTTAGAGAGCTTTAGAACCATAGAAAATTTAGGCTTGCTAGGTTTCTTGAGCATAGAGAAAGCTATCTACCCTAACCTTGTGCGAGTCTTTTATGCGAACCTGAAAGTTGAGGATAATTGCATTATCTCTGAAGTGAAAAAGCAACAAATAAGATTAACAATGGCTGAATGGTATAGGCTAACAAAGCTCACTCCAGATGGAGCTAACTTCTAAAAATGCAAATGTCTGGGGGCATGAGTTTGAGCACAAGGCTGCTCTTCTCTCATTAATTAGGACTAGCTACTCCCCCTAGTGATCCTAAATGAAGAATTATGGCCACTGGCCTAACTATGGAGAACATGGTTCTCCACTACCTCTTGGTCCGTGGATTGATTCCCAGGGGAGGGAATTACTCCCAGGTTCTCAAGGATGATGTGGTTGCCTTATGGGCAATGACCACAAGGTGGCCAATAAACTGGGGTTACTACATTATAAAGCATATGCTGGATGTCAAGAAAAAGAAGAACTCTACTCTCCCATTCACCATGTTGGTAACCACCATCCTAGAGCACTGTCGCATCTCGCTGGT
This sequence comes from Ormosia semicastrata, assembly GCA_029884595.1. Lineage (NCBI taxonomy): Eukaryota > Viridiplantae > Streptophyta > Magnoliopsida > Fabales > Fabaceae > Ormosia > Ormosia semicastrata. The sequence continues at coordinate 33,030,664 of JAQQTO010000048.1, read as the reverse complement.
TGAAGAGTCTAAGGACACCAGCTCGAAAGGACCATAATCCATTGGCTTGCAAACCCTGAAGAAGCTCCAGCTCTACAAAGTGGATGATAGGTGGCACTACATTGCTCATGGCACGTTTGGCCATATCCATCATGATCCGAATAGTGACGATGATGAGGAGGCTCAGCATCCTGCCCCTGCTCCCGCTCCAGCTACTCTTGACCTCCTGCTCCAAGAGATGCGCAACCTGAGAGCTAATGTAAACATACGCATGGATCACCTAGAGCAGAAGATAGACCATCTTGAGCTGAGGATGGACTACTCAGATCAGGAGCTTGCCTCGATTCCATCCCTCCTGGGTGGACCTCCTATTCCTCCGAGTGCTGCTGCTGCCCCTCCCACATCCTCTGCCTCTTCGGTTCCCCTGTCCTTCGCTTGTCCATCTGGCGTTCCTGCTAATGATGAGGAGCTTCTGAACTCTGACGATGATCTTGAGCCCGGCGATGATAACGTTGATCTAGAAGACATTGCTGCGGATCTAGAGGGTGATGTTTTTTGTGACAGCGAGGCCACTGATAGTGATCATGGCCCATTGCCTTGATGCTTTTTGTTTTGATAACTACCTTGTATTTACTTTGTTTTGACTCTGATTATATAACATTGGTATACATTTATGGTGTTTTTTTTAATATTGGCTACTGGTTGTGATAAGTTCCTTTGTACATGCTGATTAATAATATATGAACTTGTTTCTGCTTTGAATATTTGGCTTTTTGAAATATTGATTAGACTGATTAATCTCTTTGGCGTTCTTGTTCTGGCAAAATTTGGGAATCATGAAATATAGCTGTTATGCTGTCCATTTTTTTTTCTTTAAATGCTTATGTCTTTTTGATAATGCCAACGGGGGAGAAAATAAGGAAAAATGAAATGAAATCTAATTAAAGGTTGCATGAGTAATTAAGGTTGCATGAGTAATTAAAGGTTGCATGAGTACGGGGGAGTTATTGAGCTTTTGAGCTCTTAAGCTTTTCATATGCAAAATATAACCCAATATCATACATAAACTCTGGGAGAGCATTGTACCTAAATGTCTATTATATACAAATGCAAAAACTCTTTCTTTTTCCTATGATCAGTTTGTCATCATCAAAAAAAGGGAGAATGTGAATGCTTATGTCCCTAAAGCATGTCAAATAGTTTTTGATGATAACAAAGGCCAAATTGAAGATCAAGTGCAAAAGAGAAGATCAAGTGCAAAAGGAAAAATCAAGATCAAAGAAAGAAGTCAAGAGGTTTATTTAGTTATAAGACTTAGAACATTAATGTTAAATGCTCTCAAGATTTCTCAAATGGTTTTTCAATATATGATTTCAAAATAAGTGGAAAATTTCAAAGTTAAACATGGCTTTCAAGAAAACTTGAGTTTCAACCTTAAATCTAACACTCTTAAAAGGATTTATGTTTAATCAAGTGTCTTGAGGTGTTAGAAATGACTTACAAGCTTTACTGAACTTGAAAAATGTGTTCAAAGGCCAATGTAATCGATTACATGATGTTTGTAATCGATTACACAACAAACAGAGGCCTTGTAATCGATTACATGAGTAATGTAATCGATTACAAGCAAGTCAGAGGCCATGTAATCGATTACATAATATATATAATCGATTATAATAAGTCCAGAAAGGCAAGAACACGTTCAAAGAGTCATGTAATCGATTACATGGATATTGTAATCGATTACACAACAAATCAGAAGTCATGTAATCGATTACATGGATATTGTAATCGATTACAAGTAAAGTCAGAAGCCATGTAATCAATTACACTAATAATGTAATCGATTACACAGAGCCCAGAAAGCCAAGAACACGTTGGAACAACAATGTAATCGATTACATAAGTTGTGTAATCGATTATATGCACCCTGACAATGTCCAACGACTATATTAAATGCATTAAATGCATGCCCAAAACACCCCAACGGCTCTATTAATTGAGAAACTTATAAATACCAAAGTTGGGTCTTTATTTGAGGTAGACCTAGAACCAAAAATTGATCATCAATACTTCCAAACGTGAATCAATCCTCAAATCCATTTCTTGCTCTATTTTTTGTAAAAACGTGAAAAATCTTTGAGAGCATATTAAAAGCTTCAATTTGTAATCATCTACTCTAGTGAGAGCTTCATTCAATTGATGTTCACATATTTGATGCATTAATAAGCCTTCATTTTTAGTCATTTACACTCTCCGTGCACTTAATAAATTAAGTTTGGTTATGTTTTGTATGTTTTGAACTCAAAATGGATTTAATTGAATTTCTCAGCATGATTTACGTCTTACACTAATCCTGTATTTGGGTCATATATTGGGCTGTAGGTGGATGTTTAAGGTGAATCTTATGTCATTTTAAAGATAAGAGAGAGCTCTACAATCTTCATGAAGACATCAAAGACTCAATCACACGTTTGGATGGCTCAAATTGGCATTGAATCAAGAACTAAAGTGTTGCTCCTGGCAGAATGACCTATTCGTACTGTTCATTATACTGCTCATGGTGAAAGTTGTAGAATGTGCTGAAATTTTGATGGTTGATAGTTAAGACTCAAATCTACAACTTTCATGTTGTACACTTTTCCCGATTCAGACTCCTTGGAAGTGATATTGGGCTTGGAAGTCAGAATAGAGGAGCTGCGTTTGGACCTGAGTAGTGTGCAGTAATTTGAACATATCTGGAGCTATGGAAGTGATATTGGGCTCAAACCAAAGCCATTTGAAAGCTAAGATCCAGACCTAAAATCTTTATGAAGACCACTTGGCTCAAAAATGACGAATGCAATGACTTCAGAGCTGCATGATTTTGGAGACAAAGAATCTCCATAATTTTTCACTCACCAAAAGTCATTCAACATACTCCACTCATCCACCTACTCCACTCATCCACCTACTCCACTCATCCACCTACTCCACTCAACCACCATGACTCAGCCCCCTTTTGACATTTTGTACCTCTAAACCCTCTATAAAAGGGAGGCTATGCAGATCATTGTAACATGTAGAGCTTTTATGTAGTAGTGTTGTTATAATTAAAGTTTTAGTGTTTCATTTTGGAGAATTCTCTTCTTCTCTTCCTCTCCTCCTCTCTCTTTGTTATTTTCATTTTTGTATGGTTCTTGAAGGTTCTCCAATGGTGATGGCTATGGAGAGCTAAACTTCTTTAATCAATCCAAGAGATTGACAAGCTTGATGATTAATCCTGAGATCTCGTTTTAATTGTTATACGTTCATCTATTAATCAAGTTTCTCTTTCTTTTCTTCTCTTGTTTAAATTCTGATTTAATGCTTAATTTGATTGGGATTTTGCATATGTTAATTGCGTAATTATCATATGCCAAGAGATGAATTCAAAGGTTATATAATTTATCAAAGATGTTTGATGAAATATTTAGCTTGGTTGGATCTTGGTTTTTAAGTTAATTTGGGTTTTGGATGGATGCTTAATTTATCTAACCTTAATTAATTGAATTTTAGAAGCGTTTCTAATAGAAGATCCATGGATCATTGAGAGGCGTCTTGATGTGATCTAAGACCAAAGATTTGGTTGATAGTTGAACGGATTTATAAAGATCAAGGATGGATTAAAATCAAGATTTGTTAATTCTCTTGGATTTGTTGTTTTCTCAATCTTGTTTACTCATTTTAATTGTTCTTTGTTATTTAATCTTGCAAAACTCTTTCCCCCTATTTATTAACCTCTTAATCTGACTTCATAATTAGAGTGATCTACGGGCTCGACCCGGTGTTACCTTATGCTACAAGCAATTTTGGTAAATCAGTTATAAATTGATTTAAATTTGGTAATCTCGACAAGTGTCAAATTTTTGGCGCCGTTGTCGGGGATCATTCTGATTTTGTTCAATCTTATTAAGAGTTTATTTAACTACTAATCTCTCACTAACCTTTATGTTGCTTTGTGTTTTGGTGGATTTCAGGCAAAAACGGGTGATTACGGTCATTTTACAAGAATTTCGTATTGACGAAAAAATGTGCACGAGCAATGAAATGAGCCGAAACTTGGTCAGTTGAAGGAAAATGGCCTAATAAACAAGACTCACAATAAACGTGAGGTCACCCCTGGTTTTTCCAAAATCCATCATTTAGACCAGTTTTTCAATTTTTTAATATTTTTTATTATATTTTTTAGTTTCATTTTTGTGTAGTTTTTATGTCAGTACAAGTCCCATAATTTTTAAAAATATTTAGATAGGTGAATTATATTTCTTTTGGTATATTTTTAGAGTTGTCTAGTGTATTTTACTTGTTTACTTATTTTATTTTATTTTTGTGTTTTTGCATGACTAGGTCTAATCGATATCTTGCTTGAATTTGATCCCGAGATTGATAGAACATTGCATAGGTTGAATAGAACTCGTAGGCTAAGTGAAAGAATTGAGTCTCAATTTAGTTGTGACATTGAATCGAAAGTGCACTTGAGATCTTAAGTGATTCTAAAATCATGGTGCGATAACAGTGCAAAATAGGACCCTTAAAGAACTTCTTTGCTCTGATGTAACTTACCGGTCTTTGTGCATTCAATATCCTAATCTTGATGCTTTGACTTCGAGTTAAAATCGGATTGATACACTTGTTGCCCAAGTTTCATGGTCTTACGGTGAAGATCCCCATAAGCACTTAAAGGAGTTCCATGTGGTCTGTTCAACCATGAAGCCACATAGAATCTCCGAGGAGCATATCAAGTTGAGGGCATTCCCTTTCTCTCTTGTTGATATAGCCAAGGATTGGGTCGTTCTACCTTTCACCAGGTTACGTCACGAGTTGGGATGATATGAAGAAATTATTCTTGGAGAGGTTCTTCCCGCATCCGGAGGCAAATTTGCCATTAGAAAAGACATTTGTGGTATAAGGCAAATGACTGGTGAGACCTTGCATGAGTATTGGGAGAGATTCAAAAAGTCGTGTTCGAGTTGTCCCCACCATCAAATTAGTGATCACTCTTGATTCAATATTTCTATGAGGGCTTCTTTGTCGATGGATAGAAGTATGGTGGATGCCGCATCTGGAGGTGCATTGGTGGATAAAACCCCTACTGCAGCAAGAGATTTGATAGCAAATATGGCATCTAATGCTCAACAATTTGGCACAAGAGTCCTTACCTCAATCAGAGGAGTTAATGAAGTTCAATCGTCTCATATAGATCAACAGAGAATGGAACATAGACTTGATGAATTGACTTCTTTGGTGAGGCAATTAGCAGTGGGACAACATGTACCAGGTTCTGTACAAGAGCCTACAAGGGTGTGTGGCATTTGCTCTTGCTCATCTCATCCTACTGATTCATGCCCCACACTTCAGGATGGTGGTTCCGCATTTCCAGAACAATCAGTTGCAGCAGCTGGCATTTTTCCTAGTAGACCTTAATATCAGCAGTCCCAGCAGCCAAGATATGATCCATTTTCTAATACTTATAACCCTGGCTGGAGGGACCATCCTAACTTGAGATATGGGAATTCTAGTCAACAGCAACAACCTCAACAACAGCAATTTAGATACCAAACTGTAGGTCCTAGCAACAAATACCAACCACCTGCATTCAGACAACAACAAACTGTGCAGCCACCTTTGTAGCAGACCCTCATGTTGCCAAGTCCAGCAACCACTCCATCCGAGCCATCATTGGAAGATTTGATGAAACAGATGGCTACAAATAATGTTCAGTTCCAACAAAATGTCAATGCCACCATTCAGAACCTACAAACTCAGATTGGGCAGCTGGCCACCACCGTGAGTGAATTGAAAAGCCAAGGATCGAACCAATTGCCTTCACAAACAGTCAACAACCCAAGAGGCAATGTAAGTGCCATTACCTTGAGAAGTGGCAAAGAAATTGATGGTCCTAGTGCGCCACAACCGTAGAGCTCCCATTGCGTGCGACGGATATTGATCGGACACAACAAAATTCGCATGATGCCCCAGTCCGGAAGAAATGTGCGAGAGAATTCGGACTTGAACATTCCACTTCCCTTCCCAAACAGAGTGACACAATCCAAGCGATAGCGCAAGCGAAATGGAAAAGGAAGTCATGGAGACATTCGGGAAGGTGGAAATCAATATTCCCCTCTAGATGCAATCAAACAAATTCCCAAGTATGCCAAATTTCTCAAGGAGTTGTGTACTCACAAGAGAAGACTTAAGAGTGCCGAGAAAGTCAGTATGGGCGAGAAATGTTTCTGCGATGATTCACCCAAGCATGCCAAAGAAATGTAAAGATCCTGGAACTTTCACAATCCCTTGCACTATAGGTAATTCCAGGTTTGACCATGCAATGCTAGATTTGGGTGCTTCTATTAATGTCATGCCTACGTCAGTATATAAGTCTTTGAACATTGGCACCTTGCACCCCACTGGTATAGTGATTCAGCTGGCAAACAGGACTACTGCTCATCCTGCAGGAGTGCTGGAAGATGTGTTGGTGCGAGTAAATGAGCTAATTTTTCCAGCGAACTTCTACATTCTGGACATGGAAGATGAGTTTTCAACAAATCATGCTCCATTGATTCTAGGAAGACCATTCCTCAAAACAGCCAAAACCAAGATAGACGTGCATGCTGGCACCCTTTCTATGGAATTTGGTGGAGATGTGGTACAGTTTAACATTTTTGATGCCATGAGACATCCCCTTGAGGAGCATTCAGTTTTTCATGTTGATGTGATTGAAATGCTAGTTGATGATACTTATGTTGATATGAGTGTTGAATTCCCTGATATTGCTAACTTTCTGGATTCTGTCACTTGTGATATATGTGTTAACTGTGATACTGAACCATGTGCTGCATGTGCTAAGATTTATGCAGTTGTGAGTGATGATGTAGCTGCTGACTTGAATGATGCAGCATGTGAAAATGAGAGTCAGGAGTATGTCGAATTTAATGCTGCTGAGTTGCTTATTTCAAATAGCTTGCTGCCTTCTATTATGCATCCCCCATCCTTAGAGCTAAAGACTTTGCCAGACCATCTTAAATATGCATATTTGGAAGATGGTGAGAAAGTACCGATGATTGTCGCTAAGAATCTGCAACTTTGAACAAGAAAAAAAAAAATTGCTGCAGGGTTTTGAGGCAACATAAAGCGTGCTATTGGATGGACACTTGCGGACATTCCTGGTATTAGTCCTTCCACATGTATGCATAGGATTTTATTGGAGGAAGGTACCAAGCCGTGAGGCGGCCCCAAAGGAGACTAAATCCCGATTCTGGATGTGGTGAAGAAGGAAGTGACCAAGTTTGCTACAAGTGGCATTATTTATCCCATATCGACGGTAAATGGGTGAGCCCGGTGCAAGTGGTTCCAAAGAAATCGAGTCACGGTAATTGCAAATCGAACAATGAGCTCCTACCCACAAGAATCCGAGAATGGTTAGGCGGGTGTGCATTGATTATAGGCGGCTTAACCAGGCCACTAGGAAAGATCATTTTCCATTGCCTTTCATTGATCGGATGTTGGAGAGACTCGGCCGCAAGTCGCATTCTTGTTTCTTGGATGGATATTCGGGCTATTTTCGATTCATATAGCCCCGAGAAGACCAAGAGAGAGACCACTTTCACTGTCCATTTGGAACATTTGCATACGGAGAATGCCCTTTGGTGCGTACAACGCTCAGGAACCTTTCAAAGGTGTATGGTCAGTATCTTCTCTGAATTTTTAGAGAGTTGCATGGATGTGTTTATGGATGATTTTACTGTCTATGGCTCTTCCTTTGATGCATGTTTAGATAGTCTGGATAGAGTCTTGCATCGATGCATTGAGACTAATCTTGTTCTTAATTATGAGAAGTGTCATTTTATGGTAGAACAGGGCATAGTCTTAGGCCATATCATCTCTCAGAAGGGTATAGAAGTAGATCCTGCTAAAATTGATGTTATTTCCCAATTGCCTTACCCCTCTTGCGTGCGAGAGGTTCGTTCTTTTCTTGGCCATGCAGGTTTCTACAGGCGGTTCATTCAGATTTCAGCAAAAAGGCCCTTCCCCTGTCTAACTTGTTGCAGAAAGATGTTGCTTTTGATTTTGATGGCAAGTGCAGAGAGGCTTTTGATTTCCTTAAAGGAGCTTTGACCACCACTCCTATCATCCAACCACCAGATTGGACACTCCCATTTGAACTCATGTGTGATGCCTCTAATTATGCATTGGGAGCTGTCCTTGCACAGAGAGTCGGCAAAGTACCTCATGTCATTTCCTATGCTTCGAGGACTTTAGATCTTTGCACAAAGCCAACTACACTACAACCGAAAAGGAACTTTTAGCAATTGTTTTTGCTTTAGATAAATTTCGATCATATTTGCTTGGTTCTAGAGTGGTTGTATTTTCAGATCATGCAGCTTTGAAGTTTCTCTTGAAAAAGCCCGATGCAAAGCCAAGGTTGATTTGGTGGATGTTGCTCTTACAGGAGTTTGATATTGATATCAGAGATAAGAGTGGAGTAGAGAACCTGGTGGCAGATCACTTGAGTCGGATTGAAAGAGAGGCGGATTCTTCTCCTATCCATGATGCCTTCCCTGATGAACAACTTTTCAAGATGCAAGGTAACATCCCTTGGTTTGCAGATTTGGTTAATTTCTTGGTTGCTAGAGCACTACCTGCACATTTTACTAAGGCACAGATTGATAAACTGAAAAGTGAGTCAAAATATTATGTGTGGGATGACCCTTATTTGTGGAGATTTTGTAGTGACCAAGTCATTAGGAGATGTATTCCTGATCATGAGTTTTATTCTGTTCTTAGTTTTTGTCATGCACTTGCCTGTGGGGGACATTTTGGACCTACTCGTACAGCTAGGAAAGTTTTGGACTCTGGATTATATTGGCCCACTCTATTTCGAGATGCATATTTGTTTTGTAAATCTTGTGAACAATGCCAGAGAATAGGGAATATTTCTCGTAGGAATGAGATGCCCCAACAACCTTTGTTGTTCTGTGAAATATTTGATGTTTGGGGTATTGATTTTATGGGTCCTTTTCCTGTGTCATTTGGTTTTGTTTACATTTTGCTTGCTGTGGATTATGTATCTAAATGGGTGGAGGCAAAAGCCACTCGGACTGATGATTCCAAGGTTGTTGTGGATTTTGTTAGATCACATATTTTCTGCAGTTTGGAGTCCCAAAAGCCATCATTAGTGATCAGGGTTCACATTTCATGTAATCGAAGCATGGAAGCCTTGATGAAAAAGTATGGAGTCTTGCATAGAGTTTCTACACCTTATCATCCCCAGACTAATGGGCAAGCCGAGGTTTCCAACAGAGAGATCAAGCAGATACTTCAGAAAACAGTTCAACCTAACAGAAAGGATTTGGAGCAAAAGGCTTGAGGATGCTTTATGGGCTTATAGGACTGCCTATAAGACTCCGATTGGGATGTCTCCTTATCGGATTGTTTTTGGCAAAGCATGCCACTTGCCAGTGGAAATTGAGCATCGTGCATTTTGGGCAGTAAAAAGGTGTAACTTGGACCTCAATCAAGCGTATGGAGCGGAAGCTATAGTTGCGAGGAATTGGAGGAGATCCGCTGGAGGCTTATGAGAATTCCAAACTTTATAAAGAGAAGACTAAAGCCTTCCATGATAAGAAGATCATGAGAAAAACATTTAAGATTGGTCAAAAAGTTCTCCTTTATAACTCCCGCCTCAAACTCATGCCGGAAAGCTTAGATCTAGGTGGCTTGGTCCATTTGTTGTTACTAAGATTTTTCCTTATGGTGTCTTGTGCGGAGTTACAAGTGAGACTACTACAAAAGCTTTCACAGTCAATGGACATCGCCTCAAACCATTTTATGACGGAGCTCAAGAGGATATTTTGGAGGAGGTCCACTTGCAAGAAGTCGTCTACCCCACTTGATGAGTAAGATGCCGCCTCAATGGACAAAAAAAAAAAATTGATTGAGTTAAAAAAAAAAATTGTGCTGACCCGTATTTGTTCAATTATTGTCCTGATCAAATCTTTTGGAGATTTGTACCCGACAATGAGGTAAGTAGTGTCATTGAATTTTGTCATTCAGAAGCATGTGGAGGTCATTTTTCTTCAAAGAAAACAATTTGCAAAATCTTGCAAAGATGGATTTTATTGGCCATATTATTCAAGGGCGCTTATACTTTTTACAAAAGTTGTGAACATTGTCAAAAATTGGGGTCCATTTCTGAAAGAAAAATGATGCTCCTAAGTTACGCAAATTGCACTTGCATGACTTGCAGAATCAATAAATGATGCATAAAAAAATATAAAAAAATATAAAAAATTTTATAAAGCAAAAAGACTCAAACCATTTCTGGAACATCAAGCTGTTGAGGTAGAATCCATATCCCTTTCTAATCCTTGTTATGAGTAGAATTTATTTTAATTTGTTTCTTCTTTTTGCAGTTCTTTCAGTTCCCGGTTAAACGGCGGATAACGGTACTCCGTGAATCTTGAGTCGGTTTGTCTTTCAGTTTCCCATAATAACTGATTTCTTCTCTTTCAAAATAGATGTCATTCTTTCAAATCTAAAAAAGTATTTTCCTTCTGTTCATAAAAATGTTCTAACCAAAATTTACAAAGCTAGGTGTGAGAGATTGAGACTGTTAATGTACAAGGGCATCCCAGAAGATATACGCTGGATAATCGAAGCAAAGGTTCGTTTAGCTGGTGAATCTTCCGATTCATTTGTCCGATACATGTTTGGTCTCGGTAAAAGTTCATTTTTGAAAAAGAGAAGAGCAAAAAGAATACACGTTTGTTACAAGTGTGCACGATGGAATTGCAACACGCGATGTCATTCTTTGGGAATGGTTTCTGTAAACAGAGAAGATAAAATACTCTTCATTAAGAATGGACTGAGTAAGGAGTCATTAGATAATATCTTATTGACTCTTGAGACGCATTCTTGTGGAATTGTGCAGCGTGAACTTCTTCGTTTGTGGAATCTCTTCAAGGACGAGCAAGAGCGTTATAGTCTTCGGAATCTGACTCAAAAAGACCGTGTTTGCCAATTTATAAGAAAATTGGATGGGAAGCCTATCCCCGACTCATAGAAGGCGTTTAAGCCGTTTCTAGACGTAAAACCAGAGGAAGATGTGAGCCACAATCACAACAATCTGTATATATTATCTTATGCATTTATTATTTAAAAAAAAACATTAAAAACAAAAACAAAAACAAAACAAAACAAAAAAAAAATTTCAAAAGTTTTCTGACAACAGCCAACCTACTCATATAGGAGCTATTATTTTTTATTCTCTTCTCTATTTAAACACTCCATTTTCTTCACTTTCCTGCAACTCTTAAATCATTCACAGAGAGTGTGAGTGTAGAGATGGAGGGAGCTTCTTCTTCTTCTGTTCGTAGACTTGTTAGTATCTGTGTATTTTGTGGGACACATTATGGGAAGAGTTTAGAGTTTGTCAACGCAGCAACCACTCTTGGTAGAACACTTACTGCGAGGAACATTCGTGTAGTATATGGGGGAGGTTGCCTTGGGTTAATGGGGGCTGTATCACTGTCTGCATTTCTAAGAGGTGGTCAAGTTTTAGGTGTCATTCCTGAACCTTTAACTCGAAGGAACTTCGTTGGAAAGACAATTGGACAGGAAATTCAAGTATCATCTATGCATGAACAAATGAAGGCAATGCTTGACAACTCTGATGCCTTCATAGCCTTACCTGGTGGTTTTGGTACTTTGGAAGAAGTCTTTCAAGTTGTCTCTTGGGCCCAATTGAACATCCACCATAAACCCATAGGTTTGTTGAATGTTAATAATTTCTTTGATAATTTGTTATCTTTTGTTGACCATCTTTGTGGAACAAAATTTGTCACACCTTCTCCGAAAGACAACTCCTTATCTCGGCTTCCACTGTTGATGAGTTAATTAATAAATTGGAAGCCTTTGTTTATGAACCTGATCCAGTGATAGCCCAGATAGATTGGTCAGGAGACAGCAGCAAGCGAGACAACAACAAGGGAGGCAGCAAGAAACAACAGTGTGACCTGACACTTCATCTATGACTTTCCTTTCTCTTTAGTTTTATTCATCGTACTTTGTTTCTGTTTATAATTGTGTAAGGTTTCTCTTTTCCGTAATTGCAGTAACAGGTACTATCCTCTATCTTTTTCCTTTCTAGTTTTTTTAACATTGAGGACAATGTTATGATCTAGTTGGGGGAAGGATAGTTGTGTGACTAAAAAAAAAAAAAAAATTTAGTAAGTGTGTTTATGTTTGTCGTGTGTAGAGTTATGAAAAAAAAAATGTGTGTATATATTAATATATTTATTGTATTTATATGTTTGTCAAGAATTTTCTAACCAGTTAAGGATGGCAGAGTAAGGAGTAACTACTCTTGAGATGCATCTTAATTGGTGGCAGAGGTCTGATGTGGCACTGACAGTATGCTTCTTTTCCTGCTTGGCGTTGATTCACTTCTTATCAGGTTGTGTTGCTCTTTTCTATCTCTCTCTTTCACATTAAGGACAATGTTATATTAAGTGTGGGGAAGAGATTTTAGCATTTTGTTTTGTTTTGTTGTTAAAAAAAAAAACAAAAAAAAAACACAAAAAAAAGGGTTCATTGCATGATTGAATAACTTTTCTTCCTTCTTGAACTGATATGCTTGGTTATGGATGATTGAATTGATGAATTGAGTTTGATAGATGCATACCTTGTGAGATTTTGAGCCTAATGGATGGATTCAACATTTATGCCATTCTCTTCTTTCTTGTGTGATTTTCACTCATGTTAATGATCACTCTAGAACTTGCTTTGACTCTTTTTGAGGCTACGTTTCACTTGCATGCATGAACATGATTGAGGCCCTCTTTCTTAATCACTAGTTTAACCAAACAGCCAACCTTGCATATTTCCCTTGCTTAACCCCTTTGAGCTTATTTGATTATTCTTTGTCTCGAACTCATTATGTTTCTTAAATGAAAAAAAAAAACCATGTTCTTACTTAGTCTTAGGGAATAAAAGAACATTAGCTTTGCCATTGGATGAGTTCATGAACAAGTGTGGGGGTGTGTATGCGAGAATGGTTGAAAAATGTATTTATGATGTTCTTTTTGTAAAAAAAAAAAAAAAAAAAAAAAAAAATATATACATATAAAAAAAATTCAAAAAAATATATATATATGTAAAAAAAAAAAAGGGTCAATAAGGCAATAAAGGAATGGAAAATAATATGTAAAGGGAATTTGTATTAGATGAAGTTGGGATGAACTTTCATGATCGATAATTGAACTCAACTTTCATGTTCTTTTATTCTCTTTGGTGTTTAACTTGTCATATCCATATCACCTTCTCCTTTACCTTGACCCCATTACAACCTTGAATAAAGTCCTCATGATTTGTGTGTGCATGTGTTCTGAGTAGTGGAGAAGTAGAAGATAAGCAAGCTTATGGTAGTGCAATTTTCATGAGTTGAATTGAGTGTAATACCTACCTTTCAAACACTTGAGAGATTGAGAGTGAATTCTGTGAGGATCTATCATTCTTTACTCATGCTTTTCAATTGAAGTATCCTTGCTTGTTGATTTAAGATGTGAAGATGTGTTACCTCATAAATGTTTTGATCACTTGAATTATCAATTGCTCTTCATTCGTAAATATTATTAGAAATTGAGTCTTTTAGAATGTTTAACTTTTGAGTCTGTTTTATTTTGTTTTTGTGTGTTTTGCCCAGGAGTGCAAAAAGCTAAGTGTGGGGGAATTTGATGTTCACATATTTGATGCATTAATAAGCCTTCATTTTTAGTCATTTACACTCTCCGTGCACTTAATAAATTAAGTTTGGTTATGTTTTGTATGTTTTGAACTCAAAATGGATTTAATTAAATTTCTCAGCATGATTTACGTCTTACACTAATCCTGTATTTGGGTCATATCTTGGGCTGTACGTGGATGTTTAAGGTGAATCTTATGTCATTTTAAAGATAAGAGAGAGCTCTACAATCTTCATAAAGACATCAAAGACTCAATCACACGTTTGGATGGCTCAAATTGGCATTGAATCAAGAACTAAAGTGTTGCTCCTGGCAGAATGACCTATGCGTACTGTTCATTATACTGCTCATGGTGAAAGTTGTAGAATAGGCTGAAATTTTGATGGTTGATAGTTAAGATTGAAATCTACAACTTTCATGTTGTACACTTTTCCCGATTCAGACTCCTTGGAAGTGATATTGGGCTTGGAAGTCAGAACAGAGGAGCTGCGTTTGGACCTGAGCAGTGTGCAGTAATTTGAACATATCTGGAGCTATGGAAGTGATATTGGGCTCAAACCAAAGCCATTTGAAAGCTAAGATCCAGACCTAAAATCTTCATGAAGACCACTTGGCTCAAAAATGATGAATGCAATGACTTCAGAGCTGCATGATTTCGGAGACAAAGAATCTCCATAATTTTCCACTCACCAAAAGTCATTCAACATACTCCACTCATCCACCTACTCCACTCATCCACCATGACTCAGCCCCCTTTTGACATTTTGTACCTCTAAACCCTCTATAAAAGGGAGGCTATGCAGATCATTGTAACATGTAGAGCTTTTATGTAGTAGTGTTGTTATAATTAAAGTTTTAGTGTTTCATTTTGGAGAATTCTCTTCTTCTCTTCCTCTCCTCCTCTCTCTTTGTTATTTTCATTTTTGTATGGTTCTTGAAGGTTCTCCAATGGTGATGGCTATGGAGAGCTAAACTTCTTTAATCAATCCAAGAGATTGACAAGCTTGATGATTAATCCTGAGATCTCGTTTTAATCGTTATACGTTCATCTATTAATCAAGTTTCTCTTTCTTTTCTTCTCTTGTTTAAATTCTGATTTAATGTTTAATTTGATTGGGATTTTGCATATGTTAATTGCGTAATTATCATATGCCAAGAGATGAATTCAGAGGTTATATAATTTATCAAAGATGTTTGATGAAATATTTAGCTTGGTTGGATCTTGGTTTTTAAGTTAATTTGGGTTTTGGATGGATGCTTAATTTATCTAACCTTAATTAATTGAATTTTAGAAGCGTTTCTAATAGAAGATCCATGGATCATTGAGAGGCGTCTTGATGTGATCTAAGACCAAAGATTTGGTTGATAGTTGAACGGATTTATAAAGATCAAGGATGGATTAAAATCAAGATTTGTTAATTCTCTTGGATTGGTTGTTTTCTCAATCTTGTTTACTCATTTTAATTGTTCTTTGTTATTTAATCTTGCAAAACTCTTTCCCCCTATTTATTAACCTCTTAATCTGACTTCATAATTAGAGTGATCTACGGGCTCGACCTGGTGTTACCTTATGCTACAAGCAGTTTTGGTAAATCGGTTATAAATTGATTTAAATTTGGTAATCTCGACAAGTGTCATCAATCAATCTCTATTGCTTTGTAAAGAGGGTGACGCATCCCTCCAAAAGTGTAAAGGGTGAGGTATCCCTTAGTTGAAGAGACTCAAGCTCCAAGGGTGAGGTATCCCAAAGTGTTAAGTGCTCAAGGTTGTAAAGGTTATCAAGCACCTATTGAAGCTTGAAGAAATAGTGGAAAATCTCTAGCGATTGCTTGAGGACTGGATGTAGATCACAAGTGGATTGGTGATTGAACTAGGATAAATCATTGTGTTTGTTTTCTCTAAACCCTTCTCTTTACATTGAGTGCTGTTTTATTGAATTACTTGAATATTAGTACCTTTGGCTATCGCATTTATAAGTGAAAGTGTTTATCACTTATATCCAATCATCTCTAATCATCAATTAGCTTCAATGAAAATTTTTTATCAAACGATTTGCGAAAGATTTGTGAACTTAGTTTTCATACTCAATTCACCCCCCTTTGAGTATTAAGGCCACTTGGTAACAGAATATACTAGCAGACCAGCAGAAATCCTAATTCGACAGATGGGTGTTGACGTTGGAGAAATCTTCCAAAGGTTGAACCGATGAAGGTGTTTAATGGACAGAAATCCTAACTCGACGGATATTGACATTGTGGAAGTTTCTCTCTTATTTAACCAACGAAAGTGTTTAATGGACAGAAATCCTAACTTGATGGATATTGACATTGCAGAAGTTTCTCTCTTGTTTAACCGATGAAAGTGCTAAATGGATAGGAATCCTAACTCGACGGATATTGACATTCTAGCTCGACGGATATTGACATTCTAACTCGACGAATATTGACATTGGAGAAGTTTCTCTACTAAATGATCAGAAATTCTACTCGACGGATACTGACATTCTAACTCGACGGATATTGACATGGTACTAAATGGTCAGAAGATCAAATTCGACGGATATGGTCAGAAGATCAAATTCAACGGATATGGTCAGAAGTCTAAACTCGACGGATATTGACATTGTACTAAATGGTCAGAAGATCAAATTGTTACGATTATTCACCAAGAATCCCCAAATTTTGGGCTCAAAACCGTGGCCATCCGAGAACCAATCCGACGTTAATTTCTTCCATGTTATACATTTCAATCCATTCAGATACATCAATATACCCAAATAAACAATCTAATAGCACAACACATTATAAATAACATGCAAACAAAGGATAACCCTCAATAGGATTTCCTCACAATCAATCACAGGCAAGGTTTCTAAATGCTAATAGAGGTTGAGGAGGAGTGTCTTCCTCTTACCTGAGAGAAGCACAAAGAAAGGATGCTCCTTTTTGCTTAGAAATTTTGTTCTTCACCACCACCAAAACCTTGGTGCTCAAATCCATAAAAATCAAGATCAATGAGTGGAAATGGCATCCATAGCCACCAATGTGACCATGGAACACGAAAATGGGGAGAAAGGAGAAGAAAGTTGAGAGCTTTTACCTTAAAGCTCCAAGCTTTGATGTTGGGCTGACAACCACGAAAATGGAGGAGAAAGGAGGAGTTTCACAAAGAGGAAAGCTTGAGGATAGATAAGGGAAACAATAGTTTAAGTTTGGCTTGAGCAAGGGAAGCTTGAAAATCAACAATGGTGTTTGTGGGTGTGTAGCCGCATGGAGAAGAGAGGAAGAGAGTGAGAGGAAGAGAGAAAGAGTAGCGTGAATGAGAGAAAATGGGAGGGAATAATTATGATATTCCCCCCAAAACCGTGCTGCACAATGAGAGGGAGGAGAGAGAGTGAATAGTGGTTGGAGAAAGCTTCCTAGAAGCTTCCCTCAAAGCTTCCTTGAGAAGTTTTGCACGTTTCTCGATAAAATGCATAGTAAGCTTGTTCCCTTAATTAAATACATTTTACAGATGATTAATTACACTATTAGAATTATTTTCCCAGTGAATTAAAGTTACAATTGATGAAAATAATATTTTATTATTCATTAGATGATTTTATGATACAGTGATTTTATTTATCAAATAAAATCTTGTAAAACGTAAATCTCGTAAACTGTGTCCAGCCTCGGGTTTAGTAAGATCCCCCATCGACGTTTTCACAGTCCAAAGTTTACCAGCCTCAGGGAAAATATTTCGTTTTCCCGGTTCCGCTCAATGGGCATGCAAAACGAAGAATATATTAAAATATTCAATATTTCTAGAAAAATCCAAAAAAATTCCAAAAGTTTTAGTATTATAAAATGATAATTTTTATAATGAAATAATTAATTTTCGAGATGTTACAACACTCCCCTTCTAAAAAGGAATTTCGTCCTCGAAATTCATCATATCTTAGAACAAACGCGACTGTGTTTCTTTCATTTTGTCTCCTAGTTCTCGTGTTGTATCTTCAGCTGCATCAATCCAAATCAATGGCAATAAGGTTGCTTCCTTCCACTGAGTATCTTATATTAACGGGCAAAAACGTGTTGATGTCATAGGCCGATCAATAAAAGATTCTACACCCTTTGAGTCTTCAGCCATCCAACAGCCAACTCTCCAAACAACTGTACATCGCTGAGTGGCTCTATCGAACTTATTCTCCTTGCTTACTGTAGTAGACAACTAAGCTTATTTTCTTCTTAAGGCATCCACTATGCCATTCACCTATTCTGGGATTATACTAAAATGAAAAAATCAAAATCTTTTGGAACTTCTAATCATCGTCTCTGCCTCATATTCAACTCATTCCAATAGACCAAAATACCTTTGGCTCTTAAGATTACCATAGGCATTGAGAATTTCTCCATATAGAAAATGCTTCTAGATCTTCAATACAACTACAAAGCTAACTCTGAGTTAGTGTAAGGTAATCCTTCTCATGTATTCTCGATTGTCTCAAAGCGTACGTTATCATTTCTTCTATTTCGATCAAGCACACGTTCTAAACTTACAATGCGAAGCATCACTAGGCATCCCAAAAAGGTTCGTTGGGATTGGGCAGAATCATCATCGGCAAGGTAGTCGAGTGTCTCTTTAATCCTTGAAAATCTTTCCTTATATGCACCAATCCTATAAACTTGACTCTCATAGGGTAAGTTCTCACCTAATTGTGCTACACTTGGCGCATTGTCATGGTTCAGATTCGAGAACACATTCACTCAATCAAAGTATACTAGAAACATTATAAAGGTTAGAAAGAAAAGTAGGGGAGTCACTTGATTTACCACTGGACCTGTCCAACGAAGAATACGATATGGTCTAATAAAACTTAGAGTGAGTTTCATGGATTCTCATCTAGGAAATTTCTGTCTCAAGAAACACTAAGTTTCCATTGAAACCGAATGACGAGACCCGTTTAGAAAATAATTAATCTCCTTCCTGAGATCAAGCCTATTCATGAAGTAGATAATTGAATTGGTAAAAGGGTTCCAATTTCTAACAACAATAGGATAGTTTTAAGTAAATATGTTGTGATGAGAGCAGGCTTACAAATGAGAATAGTATCATTCTAGTCGAAAGGAAGTAAATACACAGACAACCCAATTCCATAAATGTACTCTTAGAATTTCATTGGAATATTTCAACAAGATATGGTTGGAAGATAACCAATCCCTTTGTTAACATTACATCTAATTTGTAAAAGAAGTACACAAATCAGATCAACAGAAGGATTTAGTCTTTAACAAGTCATAGGATAATTTAAACGACTTGGCTACCATCAATAGGTTCTTAGTAGCAGAAGTAGAAATAACTTAGTCAAAAGATGACAATGATTCAAACGACCTTAATAGGCTCATACAGTCATACGTCATAAAGAAATGGGTTACCCCCAGAATTATACAGTACGATCACAGGGTCATCCATCGCAGTACAAGCTTCCTCGCTTAGGCCTTCAGTCTTGGATGTTTCTACTTCACTTGAGAAATTAACTCTCCTTTCTTCGTGAGATTGTGAAGTGCGTACATCACCAACAGAGGGCTTCGTCCTATGCAAGGTACAATTCCTAGCCACATGTCCTGGCTTTTCGCACTTGAAACATATTATTCCTTCGACCGTACAATCCTTTGTTAAATGGTCCTTTCCACACTTGAAGCAAATTACCCTTTTGATCACATATGGAGGCTTTGTCTCATGTAAAGCACAACCTCTTGACACATGTCCTTGTTTTCTGCACTTGAAACAAATTCTTCCTTCGATCTTACAGTCCCTCGTGAAGTGGTCCTTCCCGTACTTCTTACACCTTGATAACGGTACCACGGTTGGATTGGACTTACTACCACTCGCACCTCCTTCAGGCATTTGTTGTCGCTGTTGCTCCATTGGTCGTCGTGTATACGATTTCTGCTTAAACAGATCAACCTTTCTATTATTCCTCCTTTGGAACTTAGGTAGTCCAGAGTTACCCCAAAGTTGACTTTCTTCCATCAAATTCTGGACCTCGACTTCTAACTCCTGTTGCTGTGCGGCCCTCTTATCCTGGTGTGTTGTTACATCGCTCATTCTTTGCATTAATCTAGCTGCCGCAGTCGTACCACCATTGTCATTTCCCGCGTTCATGCGCTTACATCTACTTCGAGTTATTGTCTTCCTTCAAGAACAAACAAATCAAATCATAAGGAAAATCGAAAGTATTCAGTCCAAACAATATTGTCTTTTTTCGGAAACTAAACACAAAAAATCACACAACCCGACGAGACAAACCCAAAAGACTTTAACTTGAGCTCATTCACTCTACCTTCTGCGGCACGATCTCCTGTAAGTCTTCGACTCTTATGTAGCTCCTCGAACCAAACTTAAGCCAGATACTCTTTTCCAAAGAGAATCGATTTTCGAAAACCTCTTGGACACCTCAGTCCACCAACTTCGCAAGTCTTATTTAACTACCCTTTTTCTAACCCATAGGCTCAAACAATTCTAGAGGTAACACAACAAGGGTGTAAATGCAAACAAGTCCTAAGCAAGTTCAGTCATACCAGCTGAGCTTCTTTCTAAAGCACTCTTATTACCTTAATACGCCTAGATGAAGTCATAGTTTCTTGTAGACACAGAACATTACACATTGAGTGGGCCAGTACTCAATATCATGTAACTGTGCAGCAGTAGCTACCAACACTCCACCAATGGCAAGTCATGCCTTCCTTTCCCAACATCTCAATCAAGAGATAAGGAAGTACACAAGATACAAATAAACTTCTAACATGTCTAAGCATAGTCAGTCCATACCCCGGCTCAACAGGATGAACTGAGCTCTGATACCACCTTAATGTAACACCCCTCGATTTAATAACCATGGCGTAATCGTCATTATGTCACGGTCACTAAATTTCGGCGTGTTACGATTGTCAAATAACAAATTTACCATAAATATTAATCATTTCGCATATGAGGAAAATATGAGCCATGAATGAATAGTTATTTATACAGCCAGTTCAAAATATGAAATTATAAGATATACTCCAATTACTGCATTTAAGACTGGATAATCACCTTAAATCATACATATACCCACAATACATTTTATACAAGTAATGCAAAATAAAATATAAACTACCCACACCATGTCCAAGACTAAGAAGTTGGGCACTCCATCGGATCCCGAATGCGTGAGGCAACTCCGGGAGCTCACCGGTGTAGTGAGAAATACAAAATAAGGTCTTTAATCACAGTCCTCTTCATGGTCAAGGTCAGATCCCCAACATATCGCATACGCTTGTTGGCCCAGTCGTCTCGCCATGCGTTAACACCACCAGTGAACATAATTCGAACGAACCCAATGGAACCCCCTTCGCGACGACCTCATCGGATACAGTAGGTCAAACCAAGAAAGTCCAAAAGAATCCAACATTGTTCCCACTAACAGTCTTTAACCAAGAATTTACATAGAACAAGAAAAGTACAAGAAAGAGGTAAGACATCCTACCATCATTACCAATTATAGCAGTAAGAAACAAAATGGCGCAAAGTGCCTACATGGCATATTTGATAGCAATAAAAAATAATAAACAATGAGCAGCAGTAATAATCAACCAAGCAGTTCCTGTGTAGTTATATATATATATATATATATATATATATATATATATATCAGAAATACAACAGTTCCAATTATAATAATAATAAATGTCAGATAATTCATGGACTCGTTATGCACATGCATGCAATAATCAAAATCCTACTCCATGGAGCTAGATGCAAACGGTCGGAGAAAAAGATTAGGCGACATGTCTGCAATTAGGCTGCCGAGGCCAAAGTGCTATAATTCTCAATTTATCTACGTGCACATCATGGCATTATACAGACATTCTGTACTAGATCGCGATATAGGACAGTGTCTCGGTCCGAATCGTCAGTGTATTTGCATTGGTTTGCCCTACGGACAGAAGAGCTACTAATTGTCCATTGCAAGGTACCCACACCCCGACGCCCCTAAGGTCAACAAATGACTTACACTTGTCTATTCGCACCCGCACTAAGGTGTGTTTAACTCCTAGGCAACTAGGCCTTACGACAGTCTAACAGACATTCACAATGCATACAGACTCTATGCATAATCATGTATGATCATTATTACATACTATTCCATAATATGTCACAATTCGCCAAAGTAAGAATCAACACAATCATTGGTCACTCACATGGACCCACAATAACATAATATGGTTATTAAATAAATTAATACATTTTTAAAGTGTATTATGAATTCTTGTTTAGGTTTAGCTTTTCTTACAAAGTTTGTCTCTAAAAGAATTCTCTTAATTAATTAAATTCTCTTAGTTAATTAAATTCTCTTAGGTAGCTTATTCACATATACTTAGAAGGTTATTCTAAGATCTCAGTCTCACACTCTCTTGTTCTTACCCTAACTAAAATTATCCTAAGTTTTATGAAAATTCCCTTCTTGGTTCTTTAAAATTTATGGATCTCAAAGTATAATTCAATTTTTCAATTTATTAATTCTTGCATCCTATTACCATTAATTTAATCACTAGGTGTTAGGTGATAAATTATACTTTGGGATTCGACGGAGAAAATGTCTCTAGTGTACAATTGTGAGGCTACCTTTCGACGAAAAAATAGCATGATAGAATGATGGAAGATGTCAGTCATAAGGTGATTTAGTGACGGAAATGGCTGAGTTACACTTTTGACAAGAATGGCTAAAAATCAACTCTTGTCGAATGAAGATTCTGTCGAATGGAGATCAACAACTGTCGAATACTAGAAGGTTAGTTCTGTCGAATGTATAGAGTTGTTGAATATACTACCAGACTAGCAGAAATCCTAATTCGACGGATGGGTGTTGATGTTGGAGAAATCTTCCGAGGGTTGAATCGATGAAAGTGTTTAATGGATAGAAATCCTAACTTGACGGATATTGACATTGCAGAAGTTTCTCTCTTGTTTAACCGACGAAAGTGTTTAATGGACAGAAATCCTAACTCAACGGATATTGACATTGCAGAAGTTTCTCTCTTATTTAATCGACAAAAGTGCTAAATGGACAGGAATCCTAACTCGACGGATATTGACATTCTAGCTCGACGGATATTGACATTCTAACTCGATGGACATTGACATTGGAGAAGTTTCTCTACTAAATGATCAGAAATTCTACTCGACGGATACTGACATTCCAACTCGACGGATATTGACATAGTACTAAATGGTCAGAAGATCAAATTTGATGGATATGGTCAGAAGATCAAATTCAACGGATATGGTCAGAAGTCTAAACTCGATGGATATTGACATTGTACTAAATGGTCAGAAGATCAAATTGTTACGATTGTTCACCAAGAATCCCCAAATTTTGGGCTCAAAACCGTGGCCATTCGAGAACCAATCCGACATTATTTTCTTCTATGTTATACATTCCAATCCATTCAGATACATCAATATACCCAAATAAACAATCTAATAGCACAACACATTATAAATAACATGCAAATAAAGGATAACTCTCAATAGGATTTCCTCACAATCAATCACAGGCAAGGTTTCTAAATGCTAATAGAGGTTGAGGAGGAGTGTCTTCCTCTTACGTGAGAGAATCATAAAAAAAGGATGCTCTTTTTTGCTTAGAAATTTCATTCTTCACCATCACCAAAACCTTGGTGTTCAAATCCATAAAAATCAAGATCAACGAGTGGAAATGGCATCCATAGTCACCAATGTGACCATGGAACACGAAAATGGAGAGAAAGGAGAAGAAAGTTGAGAGCTTTTACCTTAAAGCTCCAAGCTTTGATGTTGGGCTGACAACCACGAAAATGGAGGAGAAAGGAGGAGTTTCACAAAGAGGAAAGCTTGAGGATGGAGAGGGGAAACAATGGTTTAAGTTTGGCTTGAGCAAGGGAAGCTTGAAAATCAACAATGGTGTTTATGGGTGTGTAGCCGTATGGAGAAAAGAGGAAGAGAGTGAGAGGAAAAGAGAAAGAGCAGCGTGAATGAGAGAAAATGGGAGGGAATAATTGTGATATTCTCCCTAAAACCATGCTGCACAATGAGAGGGAGGAGAGAGAGTGAATAGTAGTTAGAGGAAGCTTCCCTCAAAGCTTCCTTGAGAAGCTTCCTTGAGAAGCTTCGTGCGTTTCTCGATAAAGTGCATAGTAAGCTTGTTCCCTTAATTAAATACATTTGACAGATGATTAATTATACTGTTAGAATTATTTTCCCAGTGAATAAAAGTTACAGTTGATGAAAATAATATTTTATTATTCATCAGATGATTTTATGATACAGTGATTTTATTTATCAAATAAAATCTCGTAAAATGTAAACCTCGTAAACTGTGTCCAGTCTCGGGTTTAGTAAGATCCCCATTGATGTTTTCACAGTCCAAAGTTTACCAGCCTTAGGGAAAATATTTTGTTTTCCCGGCTCTGCTCAATGGGCACATAAAACGAAGAATATATTAAAATATTCAACATTTCTGGAAAAATTCAAAAAAATTTCCAAAAATTTTAAATATTATAAAATGATTATTTATAATGAAATAATTAATTTTTGGGATGTTACATGGGTACCTCGCAATGGATAGTTGGTAGCTCTTTTATCCGTGGGGCAAACCGATGCAAACGTGTGAATGCTTATGTCTTGAAGCATATCAAATGGGTTTTTGATGATAACAAAGCCAAAGATGAAGATCAAGATCAAAAGAGAAGACAAAGATCAAAAGATAAAAGACCAAGATCAAAAGAGGTATATTAGATATAGGTCTTAGAATATCAATGTAAAGTGCTCTCTAAGTATCTCAATGATTCTCAAATGGTTTTTCAAATATTGTTTTCAAAATAAGTGGGAAAATTCAAAGTTAAATATGTTTTTCAAGAAATGTCATTTTTAATCTTGGATTCAACACTCATGAAAGGTTTCATGTTTAAACAATTGTCTCAAGCTGTTAGAAATGACTTACAAGCTTTATTGGACTTGAAAAATGTGTTCAATGGCCAATGTAATCGATTACACGACGTTTGTAATCAATTACACAGCAAACAGAAGGCATGTAATCGATTACATGAATAATGTAATCGATTACAAGCAAGTCAGAGGCCATGTAATCGATTACACAATATATGTAATTGATTACATCAAGCCCAAAAAAGCATGAACACGTTCAAAGAGTCATGTAATCGATTACATGGATATTGTAATCGATTACACAGCAAGTCAGAAGTCATGTAATCGATTATACAGATGTTGTAATCGATTACACACAAGTCAGAAGCCATATAATCGATTACACCAAGAATGTAATCGATTACACAGAGCCCAGAAAGTCAAGAACACGTTGGAACAACATATGTAATCGATTACATAAGTTGAGTAATCGATTACAAGAATCTTGACAACGTCCAACGGCTATTTTTAATGCATTAAATGCATGCCCAAACCACCCCAACAGCTCTATTAATTGAGAAACTTATAAATACCAAAGTTGGGTCTTTATTTGAGGTTAACCTTGAACCAAAAACTGATTACCAATACGTCCAAACGTGAATCAATCCTCAAATCATTTTCTTGCTCTGTTTTCTGTCAAAAACGTGAAAAATCTTTGAGAGCATATTAGAGCTTCAATTTGTAATCATCTACTGTAGTGAGAGCTTCAATTTGTATTATCTACTCTTTAAGAGAGTTTCTATCTTCTATACTTTGTGTAATCTGAAAAAGAGAGGGTGAGGTATCCCTCTAGAGTGAAGGGTGAGGTATCCCTTAGAGAGTGAGGTATCTCTCAAAGTTAGAAAAGGGTGAGGTATCCCTTGAGGGTGAGGCATCCCTCAAAAGGTTGTAAAGGGTGAGGCATCCCTGTTTTTGAGGCTCAAAGCACAAGGGTGAGGTATCCCAAGGTGTTGGTGAGTGCTCTATTGTGTAAAGGTTTTCAAGCACCCGTTCAAGCTTGAAGTTTAGTGGAAAATCTCGAGTGGTTCGCTTGAGGACTGGACGTAGGTCACAAGGGGTGGCTGAACCAGTATAAATCCTTGTGTTTGATTCTCTCAACCCTGTCTCTTTACATTTGTGCATTTACTTTATATGCTTGCTTGAATATTATTCATCTTGGTTTATTTAATTTGTGAGTAAAGTATTCAATCTCATTTATCTATTCACTTCAATTATCCAATAGCTTCAACGAAAATTGTTTAACAAACGTTTTATGAAAGATTTGTGAAAATATTTCATAAACTCAATTCACCCCCCTCTTGAGTTTGAGGCCACTTGGCTAACAAAACGCACCGACGATCCTGATCGAGCACTGTCCTATATCGTGATCTAGCGTAGACTGTCTGTACAATGCCTTGATGTACATGTGGATAAACTGATGAGTTATAGCACTTTGGCCGTGGCAACGGAGTTGCAGACGTGTCTCCTGATCTTTCTCTCTGACTATTTGCGTCTAGTTCCATGGGGTAGGATTTTGACTTTGTATGCATGTGCATAGTGAGTCCATGTATTATCTGGCATCTATGTATTATAGTTATAATTGGAACTGTTGTATTACTGATACATATAACTGCCTGGAACTGCTTATTTGTCTATTTCTGCCATTTAATGCTTATGATTATTATTTTGAAATGCTCTGTGGGTGTTTTGCGCCATTTTGTTTCTTGCTGCTATAATTGGTAATGATGGTAGGATGTCTTACCTCTTTCCTGTGTTTCTATTATTTTCTATTTGTATATTGTGTCCCATCGAAGACGATGGCAAGGAGGTTGGAGCTCCGATTTCCCCGGTTTCTGGCCTGATCGCGATTAGCGTCTTTTGTCGGATCATGGCGGCGCGCCAGCGTGGATTTCTAGGTTATGTACGTCTGACCTTCCTTGGAGGGCCAGACTGCTAGTACATCAACCTAAATTCTGAGTGTTTTATCTATGAGGGAGAGGTGTCAATTTCACTAGCTTGGAGGCGTCATGATCCGCCCATCTTCACGGGCAGCTTCAGCGTGTGTTTGGAGTTCTATTTGCCCATCCGGGAGATATGGGGTGATCGTTACTACACCCCATAGGAGGATTCTTTTGTTTCCACTGCTCGGTCCCCGGCTTGTCATTCAGTGGCTCCTATGTGGGTTTCCTCGGATGAGGAAGACCCCGAGGAGGATCTTGCGGAGGATACTGAAGAGGATCCTGACACGATTCTGTTACCAAGTGGCCTCAATACTCAAGAGGGGGGTGAATTGAGTAGTTAAAAATAAGTTGACAAATCTTTCGCAAATCGTTTGACAATCAATTTTCGTTGAAGCTATTGAATGATCAGAGATAATTGAATAGATGAGTTAAGCACTTTTACTAATGAACGTAATAGCCAAGGAGACAATATCCAAATAAAACAATGAAACAAAGGCACAAAGATAAACAGAGGAGGGTTTAGAGAAACAAACACAGCTTGTTTATCCCGGTTCAATCACTACTCCACTTGTGATCTACGTCCAGTCCCCAAGCAACACCTTGAGATTTTTCACTATATCTTCAAGCTTCAATGGGTGCTTGAAAAACCACTACAACCTTGAGCACTCAACAAGATGTGGATACCTCACCCAAAAGCTTGAGCCTCTATTTTCCAAGGGATACCTCACCCTTACAACACTTGAGGGATACCTCACCCTCACTAATCAGAATGTATAAGATTAAAATAGAAGAAGCTCTCTCTAGAGCAAGTGTTTACAAATTGAAGCTCTAATATGCTCTCAAAGATTTTTCACGTTTTTAGTCAGAAAACAGAGCAAGAAATGATTTTAAGGATTGATTCACGTTTTGAAGTATAATGATCAGTTTTTGGTTCAAGGTCAACCGTAAATGAGAACCCAACTTGGGTATTTATAAGTTTCTCAAT
Organism: Ormosia semicastrata; assembly: GCA_029884595.1. Taxonomy (NCBI): domain Eukaryota; kingdom Viridiplantae; phylum Streptophyta; class Magnoliopsida; order Fabales; family Fabaceae; genus Ormosia; species Ormosia semicastrata. The sequence continues at coordinate 33,003,011 of JAQQTO010000048.1, read as the reverse complement.
TAATAGAGCCGTTGGAGGTAGTTGGGAATGCATTTAATATAGCCGTTGGACGTTGTCAGGATGCGTGTAATCGATTACATATTCCAGGTAATCGATTACATTGTTGTTCCAACGTTTTCTGAACTTTCTGGGCTCTGTGTAATCGATTACATTATTGAGGTAATCGATTACATGGCTTCTGACTTTGCTTGTAATCGATTACAATGATCATGTAATCGATTACATGACTTCTGACTTGCTGTGTAATCGATTACAATATTCATGTAATCGATTACATGGCTCGTCGAACGTGTTCTTTGAGTTTCTGGGTTTTGTGTAATCGATTACATTTATTGTGTAATCGATTACATGGCTTCTGACTTTGTTTGTAATCGATTACAACATCAATGTAATTGATTACATTTCTCGTCGAACGTGTTCTTTGCCTTTCTGGGCTTTGTGTAATCGATTACATATATTGTGTAATCGATTACATGGCCTCTCGATTTATTGTAATCGATTACATTCACAATGTAATCGACATGTATTCTTCTGTTTGATGTGTAATCGATTACAAACATTATGTAATCGATTACATTGGCCTTTGAACACATTTTTCAAGTCCAATAACGCTTGTAAGTCATTTCCAACACCTCAAGATACTTGTTTAAACATAAATCCTTTTAAGAGTGTTAGATTTAAAGTTGAAACTCAAGTTTTATTGAAAGCCATGTTTAACTTGAAATTTCCCATTTATTTTGAAATCATATATTGAAAAACCATTTGAGAAATCTTGAGAGCATTTAACATTGATCTCCTAAGTCTAAATAACTAATTAAACCTTCTGTCTTCTTTCTTTGATCTTAATTTTTCCTTTTGTGCTTGATCTTCTCTTTTGCTTTTGTTATCATCAAAAACCTTTTGACATGCCTTAGAGACATAAGCATTTACATTTAATCGATTACACTCCTCATCTCAGGGATTGATATGGTTGGTAGCTACTGATGGCTACCAGTGTTTTATTTTAGGGGCCTGATATGCCTTTATTTTGGTGGGCTGTATATTTCTGATATCTTGGGGGCATACATGTATAATTTTGCTTTTTGTATATTTAGGCGCTGTAACCGAACAAGTTAGTATATATAATGATATATCACTGTTTATGAATGTTGACTTGATGTATGCTTTATTTCCATTTTACTATTCATTACAATTATGTCTTATCACTATTTTATTTAATTATAAAAAAAATATACTCGTTAATTTAATCATACGATCATAACTAAGTAAATTTATATTTATAATTAAAGAACCAGGTCTTATCTATATTATAATTTATTTTATGCATTGTAAATGACAATGTGACGTTCCCTCCCAAAAAGGGGCGTTACAGTGCCAATCTCTTGTCTACAACAAATCAAGATCTTCACATTACAAGAAGGGTTTCTAAATTGATTGAAAATAAAATACAACACATATAATGATTACTTGATAATATATCATTCAAGCATAAGAAAGAGATTAATCTAACCTTATTTCATTACCAAAAGCTTCACCCTTTCACCTAAGCAAAATTAGAATTATTTACTCATAAACAAGAATAAAGAAAGAGATGAACATAATTTCTATTTAGAACAAAAGAAAACTACAACAGGAGAAACAAATAATACAAAAACAAGATCTTGATCTCTAAACTAAGATGATTCTAATGAGCAACCATTGGTGCCCTTTTATAGAGCATGAAAGGCACACAATGACAAGGGAGTTGTTTAATGAGTGGGTGGATGAGTGAAAAATGACAATAGAGTTATTTAATGAGTGGGTGGATGAGTGAAAAATTATTTCCATGCTTGTCTCCCCGCTCAACCAATTCAACTATCTTAACATGACTATAATTCTGTCATAACGTTACCTATTACATAAGTGGTCTTCATTAAAGTTGAAGGGTTTTGTCTCAGCTTTCCAATACCACTAGTTTCACCACAATTTGTAACACCCATCGTAGGGTATCATATTTATGTTACTTAATTACCAAATTATCCCTTCTTTATAAAATATGCTTTGTAATGTAAATACGAGTTATAAAATTTCTTAATATTAATAAGATAAACTTAGCGAAAAATACAAATATTACAACATCATCACAAATAATTTATATCATATATACATAAGTCTTAGTACTGTCATACTTAAATATTTACAGACCAGGTTCTCAAAGTATTTGAACATTATTTAAAACTAGCATACTGCTTGAGTACTACTAAACAGCAGAACCCTCAGACGGGTCCTCCATAGATTTCTCAGCAGGTAGGAATCTGACTTGAGGCGAAGTCCTATGGATAGATGTCCGCGCAGACGACACGATACTAATCTCACTTGGAGTACGGTAGTAAGCTCCCTAGTACTGCCTAATGGACAACGAAAACTCTAAGTGTACATAAATATTTACACTGAAATAAGGGTTCCCTCGATAAAGCCTACTTAGGGTAATCTTCAAGTCTCCTATATAGTAAATACATGCTCTATCAAGGTCAACATGCCACGCTTCTGGTCCTCAACGAAATTTCAACCTCACATATCCTAGGAAACTGGGCATCGCTATCTTCTTAGAATTCAGCTTCCTCCATAAGAATCTGCTCTTCTTCGCCTTCTTGTTCAATTCCTTGCTCAACGTTTTTAAAAATATAAATACAACACAAAATAGGCATACAAAGAGGTGAGATCACCTACGCCAATACCAACATGGTAGCATGGAGATAACAAATACAATATACCATACAGATACATCATACTATAATTACAATAGATGTAACAAATAATAATTATGAACATGCCCTCAACAATATCCAAATATTCAACAATTCAATTATCATAAACAATAATTACGATAATGCCCTCAGTATTTTCCAAATATTAAACAGTTCAAATATCACACCGATATCAATACTCAATAATTATGCATGTGCACATAGACTCAATTTCCTACTCCATGCAGCTAAAACTCAGGTCGGAGAGAGTGATCGAAAAGATCTGTCTGTACCAACATGCCTCAGACCACGTGCTATAATTTTTATATGTATTTGCACATCTAGCATATACACGATAGTTTTTATCAGATCTTGATTAAGAATAGTGTCTCGATCAGGATCATGGGTGTGTTGCATCGGTCAAACCCACGGTACAAAAGAGCTACCAACTATCCACTGTAGGCAACCCGCACCCCAATGCCCCCAAGGTCAACAAGTGACTTACACTATGCATATTGCACCCACTCAAGAGGTGTATTCTCTCCTAGGCAATTAGCCTCATACAGTCCATCGGAGCTTTCCAATGCATGTTCAATACATTATTCTCAGTTCAAATTCAAGATCACATATTCAGGGTTCACATATTTATCCAACAATATCTAACTGTATTTTCATCGCGAAGTCATATTTTTGCATTTTCTTAATCGCGTAGCTAAAATTACTACTTTTAAATCACGTAAAATATTTCTAACGTATTTTAAATCCAAAATAAGATTTTTCTCATTTAATAACAAAAATTAACCTTATTTTCATTATTTGCCTATTAGTCCTTCTATATGATAATATTTACATAATAGCCCCTCTTCAAATAATATTTCCAAAATAGTCCCTCATTAAATAATATTTACAATAAAGTCCATTTTTAAAGAATATTTTCAATATAGTCCATCTAAAAATATAATTTTCAATATAGTCCCTCCAAAAATCAGTATTTCTATTGTTTTCCAGAAAATTATATTTCATGGTTTTACTTGGGATATTATAGCTCAAATCAATCCTCTTTAAAATAAATTGAGGTTCAAACACTTTCAACCTCTTTTTCTCAATCATATACGAAAATTTCATTTTTAAAGTGACAAAACACTTTGTTTCCATTTCTTTAATCCTCGTACTTAATCAATTATATTTCCATTTTGAAATCACTTTGTCTCACAAAACCAAGGCAATACAAGCCTTCAAAAACCATAGTACATGGCCATTGAAACCATCATATATTTCCCTTTCTAAATCAACTAAGTTCCATTCATGTTTTTACATAAACAAGACCATTAAAATTCCTCCACAAAATCGTGAACACTTGGTCTTTGAAACCAATCCATCTTTTCTTTTTCCTTCCCTTTCTAATCATTCAATTTTAACATTCATGAAAATTTTAGTTTGGAAACACCTATTTTGAGGTGTTGAGGCTGAAATCCTCATGGTCATTAGAACCAAAAGTTTATTTTCCTTTCATCATCAAATCATGGCATACATATACATATTCATCATATCATATAATCAAGCATATCTTGAAGTAATAAAAATCACATAAAGCATGCAAACATAGATAAATAATTTAAAGCACATAAACACCTACACATAATTACACAACCAAGGATATGAATCCTCACATGGATTCACCATCCATCAAATACAAGATTCATCTCCCACCACCATACTTGGTTGGTGAGATGGATCTCTCTCTTACCTCTTGAAGAACCTCCCAAGCTCCTTGGTTTGCTCCTTGAGTAAGTGATTCACTACCAAAAACTTCTTAAACACAAAATAAAACACAAGTTTATTAGCATATTAAGCTTGAACAAGGAGAACCATGGATCAAACATGGCTTAGAACATGAAAATAAGACAAGTAGTGAAGTTTTCTTACACTTCACCTTAAAAACCTAGAGCTTGATCTTGATGAAAGTCCTTGAAGATGAAAGATTTAGAGCTTAGACTTAACTACAAAGGTTCTTAGATTGATGTAAGGATGCAAGATATGTGGTTGGTTAAAATTATAGAGTGATGAAAGGTGGTTTTGGGTGCCTTGGCCGAACCTAGCATGGGTAGAAAGGAGAGAAAATTTTGTAAATGCTTTAGGATTTTGGAGAAGACAAAGATGAATAATGAAGTGGTCTTAAAATTTCCTATAGCCTTAAGCCATCAAAAACTGTCCCCCCCTCTTGTACACTCAATGAGTGGCAATTTCACTAGCCACCATTTTGGGCATTGTTAGCCATTGATTAGATCAATGGTTAATATTAATGCAGTTTCTAGGTATAGCTTCTATATTGATAAGACTAAATCTAGGCCGTTAGATCTTTCTCCTTGAAATCCTAGCCATTAGATGTATCTCCAAAATGAAGGGTCAAGATCTCCTCTTCATACTTTACATCCAAGGGTTACAAATGGTCTTAGCCACTTTGTTAGACCAAATCTCCATCCTTGATTAAATCAATGGTGGATATCCAAATGCTTCAACATTAAGTTTACTTCCTATTGATTCGTCATAAAGTCGTCATAACCACTAATGTTGACTAAGCAGTATAATATTTATTTTTATCTGCTATTACCATACAGACACAATTAATTGTAGTTTTTATCGCCAAATAATTAAATACAATACAAAACATAATAAAAGAAACTTTCCAAAACTATTTTCGATTTTGAGTTTTTTAAGATCCTCCATCCCCGTCTCAACAGTACAGAATTTTCTGGCTTCGAAAATTTTTTCACTTTTTCGGCCCCGCCTGGACCCACATACAACCCCTTGGGCCCACAACAGCCCAAGAATAAGATTAAAATAATCAGAAAAATATAAAAATCTCATAATAATCCACAAAATCATAAAAATTATAAAACTTATGAAAATCAAATCAAATTAGCAAAAAGAATTAAGAATCAACAGTAATAATTAAATTATTGTAGATTTTTCCTGATCTAAAAATTATTATTTTCCTGACACGGAGTAAATCACACAAAACGATCAAATATATTCACGGAATACTCAAAATAATTTTATAGTACACAGAAATCACCAAACAGTATAATTTTATTATTACTAATAGTTAGAAAGTTTGGGGTGTTACTACTCTCCCCCTCTAAAAGAAGTTTCGTCCTCAAAACTTGATTTCACACCCTCAAAATAAATATGGATATTGCTCTTTTATCTTATCTTCTAACTCCCATGTAGCTTCACCGCTTACATCATTCCAAACTATTTTAACCAATGCAATTTCCTTACCTCGAAGTTGCTTTGTCCTTTGATCTTCAATCTTGACTGGAAACGTTTCATAGGTTAAATTTTCCTTCAGTTGTATGATGTCTGGTTCGATAACATGTGTAGGATCAGAAATATATTTCCATAATTATGATATGTGAAATACATTGTGAAGATTTGACAGTAATGGTGGTAATGCAATCTGATAAGCTACAAGACCTACCCGATGAAGTATCTGATACGGCTTGATAAACTTTGGAGTGAGTTTCCTTGACTTATTTACTCGTCCAACTCCAGTCATAGGTGTCACACGTAGAAACACATGGCCACTTTCTTCAAACTCAAGTGGTCTTCGTCTTTTATCAGCATAACTCTTTTATCGAGTCTGAGTTGTCCTCATCTTGTCTTGAATCATCTTCACTTTCTCAGTTGTCTATTGTACAAATTCTGGCCCTACAACAACATTTTCACCATCATGATACCAACATAACGGTGTTTTGCATCGTCTCCCATACAATGCCTCATAAGGTGTCATCCTATGCTCGAATGAAAACTGTTGTTGTATGTGAACTCTATCAATGACAAAAATTCATCCCAACAACCAGTTTGTTCTAGAACACAAGCTCTCAACAAGTCCTCTAATGACTGAATCATCCTTTCTGACTGACCATCTATTTGTGGATGGTAAGCAGAACTTAGACATAGCTTTGTTCCCATCGCTTCTTGCAAACTATTCCAAAACCTCGATGTAAATCACGGATCTCAATCAGAAATAATACTAGATGGTACACCATGAAGTTTAACAATTTCATTGGTGTACACTTGGGCAAACTTTTCCATTGAGTACTTAATACTAATCAATAAAAAGTACATCGACTTTGTAAGCCGATCAATAACTACCCAGATAGAATCGTGAACTTTTCGACTCTTTGGTAGTCCTGTTACAAAATCCATTACTATGTCATCCCATTTCCATTCAGGAATAGGCAAAGGTTGCAACATTCCTGATGGTCTTTGGTGTTCCACCTTAGCCTTCTGACAAACTAAACAGAATGATACATATTTCATGACATCCTTCTTCATTCATTGCCACCAATATAGCTGTTTCAAGTCTTGATACATCTTTGTGGCTCCTAGATGCATACTCAACTTACTTCTGTGGGCTTAATCTAAAATCAACTTCCTAAGTTTTGGATCATTTGGCACACAAACTCTTCCTTTAAACTTCAGAATTCCATCAGCACCTTTGCTAAATTCTAATACCGCTCCTTGACTCCTTGCTTCATTAGTTTCTTGCAAATACTGGTCATTGTTTTGTCCTACTTATATTCTATCCATTAAATCATTTGAAATGGTGATCATGTTTAAACACATCTTCCCCGGTGTCAATTTCACAGACAAATGCATATCCCAAAATTCTTCTATCAGTTCCTTCTCTTAATCATCATAACAGAAGCACTAAGCATTTTCCTACTTAAAACATCCGCTATAACATTCGCCTTTCCGGGATGATACTGTAACTGAAAGTCATAGTCCTTCAGAAACTCTAGCCAATGCCTTTGTCTCATGTTCAACTCTTTTTGGTCAAACAAATACTTCAAACTTTTATGATCGCTAAAGACAGTAAATGTTGCCCCATAAAGAAAATGTCTCCACACTTTCAACGCAAACACTACAGCTGCCAATTCCAAATCATGAGTCGGATAATTCCTCTCATGCAATTTCAACTGCCTCGACGCATATGCTACAACCTTATGGTTCTGCATAAGTACACAACCCAATCCTTGGTACGAAGCATCACAATATACTTCAAAAGGTTTGTTCGGATCAGGTAGAATCAAACCGTGAAGTAGTCAGTCATCTTTTCAACTCCTGAAAACTTTCTTCGCATGCATCAGTCCATACAAACGGTTGATTCTTTCGTGTAAGTTGGGTAAGAGGTCCTGCTATATTCGAAAACCCCTCAATAAACCATCGATAGTAACCAGCTAATCCGATAAAACTACGGATTTTCGATACAGTCTTCAGCCTTTCCTATTCAATAATTATTTCCACTTTTGAAGCATCAACTTCAATTCCTTCCTCCGATATAACATGTCCCAAAAATTGAACTTCGCTTAACCAAAATTCACATTTGGACAACTTGGCATATAACTTATTCTCCTTCAGAATCTGGAGAACCACTCTGAGATGCTCAGCATGTTCCTCCTGACTTTGAGAATAAATCAAAATGTCATCAACAAAGATAACAACAAACTTATCCAAGTACGAACGAAAAATCCTGTTCATAAAGTCCATGAATATGGCAAGTGCATTAGTCACACCAAACGACATCACTTGATATTCGTAATGCCCATAACGTGTCCGAAATGCAGTTTTAAGAATATCCTTTGCTTTCACACGTATCTGATGATAACCAGAACGTAAGTCAATCTTGGAAAATATTGCGGCTCCTCGTAATTGATCCATCAGATCATCGATTCTTAGAAGTGGATATTTATTCTTAATCGTAATCTTGTTCAACTGTCGGTAGTCTACACATAGATGAGAAGTCCCATCGTTCTTCTTTACCAACAATACTGGAGCTCTCCATGGTGATACACTTGGTCTCACAAATTGCTTTTCTAATAAATCCTCTAGCTATTTCTTAAGCTCTACCAACTCTACTGGCGACATCCTGTAAGGTGCCATAGATATAGGTCCAGCTCCAGGTACTAAATCAATAGAAAACTCAATTTCTTTTTTCGACAGTAATCCAGGTATATCTTCAGGAAATACTTTAGAAAATTCATTAACTACGAAAATATCCTTCAAGACATCTTCACACTGAACCTCCAAAGAAGATATTAACAAATACCCCTAATCTCCTTCCTTCAAACAAGCTTCTACTTGAGTAGCCGTTAGGAATCTAGAATCCTTAACCTCAGGAAAAACTAACGTCTTACTAGAACATTCTATTAGGATATGGTTAGTAGACAACCAATCCATTCCTAAGATTACATTAATCTTGGAAAGAGGCAAACAAATCAAGTCCACATAAAATATTCTATCCCTAACGCATACAGGGCAATTCAAACATACTTTTGTAGTTATCACAGGCTTATCCGTAGGAGTAACAACACTCAAATCATAAGGCAATGTAGTCACAGTCAATCCCAAATGCTCCACACAATCACATGCAATAAAAGAATGTGCTGCTCCCGAATCATATAACACTATTAAAGGATTACCTTCGATGGCACACTCCTCCATAATAAAGTCCTCACATTTTATGACTTTTTCCCTACTCATGGTATACACACAACCACCCGCTTGTGGCCTCGCAGTACGAACACTCCACATTGATGGTTCCGCCTTCAACTGATCATATTCTCTGGAGAAATGTCTAGGCTCTCCACATCTATAACAGATAACTCATTTATGTTGATAATCTTTGGTGAGATGATCTTTCCTACACTTGAAGCATTTAAGTGTAGAGGTTCTAGCTTGACTCGCCTTACTGCCACCAGAACTTCCTCCAAAAGATTGCTGTCGATTATGACCTCCTCCCGGTTTGGTATACAGTTTCTGCTGATAACGGTTGCCACCGCTACCCTTTCCTCTTTGGAACTGTGTAGGTCCAAAGTTCCTATTCCTCGTCTTATGTTGATGATCAATTTCTTCAACCTTTCGACACTTATCCAATAATACTAGAAACTGGTCAATGTCCAAGCTTGTTACAACTTGCTTAATGTCAAAATTCAACCTCTTTTTAAATTTTTTGCACTTCCATTCCTCATCCGAGTGCATCTGAAAATACCTCGAAAACTTAGACAAGCTTTCAAATTTTGTAGCATATTCACTTATGGACATCACCCTGTGCCTCAAACTAAGAAATTCCACATCCTTAGCATGACATACACTAGCTGGAAAATACTTCCCCAGAAATTTCTGCTTAAAGAGCTGCCACGTCACAACTCTTCCCTCAGCTTGAATTAATCTTCGGGCTCCTGCCCACCAAGCTTCTCCATCTCCTACTAACACAAAAGTTATAAAAGTAAGCTTCCGCTCATCAGTACAACCCATACCTTCAAATATATTTTCTAGTTCTTTGATCCACAGATCAGCTTTCTCTGGGTCAAATTCTCCATGAAACTTTGGTGGATTGTTTCTACGAAATTCTGATAAACTTCGAGCATCCTCAGTTGCTCTTTGGTTTTGCTGCACAACGACATCAGCCATCCGTTGCATTGCTACTACAGCTGCAGCCATGTTTTGGTTATCGTCGCCAACATTTTCAAATCCTGCTCTAGTATTTATGCGTCCTCATCCTCGTCCAGCCATTACGTTTTCTCAAATCAAACTAAACAACACAAAGAAGAGTTAAAGTCAATCTTCAAACAATATTGTTTTCTTTCAGAAAAAAAACACATAGAATCACACAATTTAAACAAGACAGACCTAACCACAAACCTAAAAAGACTCTAACTTGGGCTCTGATACCAACTAATGTAAAACCCACCGTAGGGTGTCACATTTATGTTACTTAATTACCAAACTACCTATTCTTTATAAAATATGCTTTGTAATGTAAATACGAGTTGTAAAATTTCTTAATATTAATAAGATAAACTTAGCAAAAAATATAAATATTACAACATCATCATAAATAATTTACATAATATATACATAAGTCTTAGTACTGTCGCACTTAAATATTTACAGACCAGGTTCTCAAAATATTTGAACAAAATTTAAAACTAGCATACTGCACAAGTACTACTAAATAGCAGAACCCTCAGACGGGTCCTCCTCAGATTCCTCAGCAGGTAGGAATCTGACTTAACGCGAAGTCCTACAGACAGATGTCCACGCAGATGACACAATACTAATCTCACTAGGAGTACGATAGTAAGCTCCCCAGTATTGCCTAATGGACAACAAAAACTCTAAGTGTACATAAACATTTACACTGAAATAAGGGTTCCATCGATAAAGCCTACTTAGGGTAATCTTCAAGTCTCCTATATAGTAAATACACGCTCTATCTAGGTCAACATGCCACGCTTTCGATCCTCCACGAAATTTCAACCTCATATATCCTAGGAAACTGGGCATCACCATCTTCTTAGAATTCAGCTTCCTCCACAGGAATCTGCTCCTCTTCGCCTTCTTGTTCAATTCCTTGCTCAACGTCTTTACAAATATAAATACAATACAAAATAGGTATACAAAGTGGAGAGATCACCTACACCAATACCAACATGGTAGCATGGAGATAACACATACAATATACCATACAGATACATCATACCATAATTATAATTATGCCATCAACTTTATTTATCATTACAACAGATGTAACAAATAATAATTACGAACATGCCCTCAACAATATCCAAATATTCAACAATTCAATTATCATAAATAATAATTACGATAATGCCCTCAGTATTTTTCAAATATTTAACAGTTCAAATATCACACCGATATCAATACTCAATAATTATACATGTGCACATAGACTCAATTTCTAACTCCATGGAACTAAAACTCAAGTCAGAGAGAGTGATCAAAAAGATCTGTTTGTACCAACATGCCTCAGACCACGTGCTATAATTTTCATATGTATTTGCACATCTAGCATATACATTACAGTCTTTATCAGATCTTGATTAAGAATAGTGTCTCGATCAAGATCATGGGTATGTTGCATTGGTCAAACCCACGGTACAAAAGAGCTACCAACTGTCCACTGTAGGTAACCTGCACCCCAATGCCCCTAAGGTCAACAAGTGACTTACACTACGCATATCGCACCCACTCAAGAGGTGTATTCTCTCCTAGGTAATTAGTCTCATACAGTCCATCGGACCTTTCCAATGCATGTTCAATACACCATTCTCAGTTCAAATTCATCATCTCATATTCAGGGTTCATACATTTATCCAATAGTATCTAACTGTATTTTCATTGCGAAGTCATATTTTTGCATTTTCTCAATCGCGTAGCTAAAATTACTACTTTTAAATCATGTAAAATATTTCTAACGTATTTTAAATCCAAAATAAGATTTTTCTCATTTAATAACAAAAATTAACCTTATTTTCATTATTTACTTATTAGTCCTTCTGTACGATAATATTTACATAATAGCCCCTCTTCAAATAATATTTCCAAAATAGTCCCTCATTAAATAATATTTACAATAAAGTTCATTTTTAAAGAATATTTTCAATATAATCCCACTAAAAATATATTTTTCTGTATAGTCCCTCCAAAAATTAGTATTTCTACTGTTTCCTAAAAAATTATATTTCATGGTTTTACTTGGGATATTATAACTCAAATCAATCCTCTTTAAAATAAATTGAGGTTCAAACACTTTCAACCTCTTTTTTTCATTCATATACGAAAATTTCATTTTTCAAGTGACAAAACACTTTGTTTCCATTTCTTTAATCCTTGTACTTAATCAATTATATTTCCATTTTGAAATCACTTTGTCTCACAAAACCAAGGCAATACAAGCCTTCAAAAACCATAGTACATGGCCATTGAAACCATCATATATTTTCCTTCTAAATCAACTAAGTTCCATTCATGTTTTTACACAAACAAAGCCATAAAATTCCTCCACAAAACCGTGAACACTTGGTCTTTGAAACTAATCCATCTTTTCTTTTTCCTTCTCTTTCTAATCATTCAATTTTATCATTCATGAAAATTTTAGTTTGGAAACACTTATTTTGAGGTGTTGAGGCCGAAATCCTTATGGTCATTGGAACCAAAAATTTATTTTCCTTTCATCATCAAATCATGGCATATATATACATATTCATCATATCATATAATCAAGTATACCTTAAAGCAATAAAAATCACATAAAGCATGCAAACACAGATAAATAATTTAAAGCACATAAACACCCACACATAATTACACAACCAAGGATATGAATCCTCACATGGATTCACCATCCATCAAATACAAGATTCATCTCCCACCACCATACTTGGTTGGTGAGATGGATCTCCCTCTTACCTCTTGAAGAACCTCCCAAGCTCTTTGGTTTGCTTCTTGAGTAAGTGATTCACCACCAAAAGCTTCTTAAACACAAAATAAAACATAAGTTTATTAGCATATTAAGCTCAAACAAGGAGAATCATGGATCAAACATGGTTTAGAACATGAAAATAAGATAAGTAATGAAGTTTCCTTACACTTCACCTCAAAAACTTAGAGCTTGATCTTGATAAAAGTCCTTGAAGATGAAAGATTTAGAGCTTGGACTTAACTACAAAGGTTCTGAGATTGATGTAAGGATGCAAGATATGTGGTTAGTTAAAATTATAGAGTGATGGAAGGCGGTTTTAGGTGCCTTGGCCGAACCTAGCATGCAGAGAGAGGAGAGAAAATTTTGTAAATGCTTTAGGATTTTGGAGAAGACAAAGATGAATAATGAAGTGGTCTTGAAATTTCCTATGGCCTTAAGCCATCAAAAATCGTTCCCCCCTCTTGTACACTCAATGAGTGGCAATTTCACTAGCCACCATTTTGGGTATTGTTAGCCATTGATTAGATCAATGGTTAATATTAATGTAGCTTCTAAGTATAGCTTCTATATTGATAAGACTAAATCTAGGCCATTGGATCTTTCTCCTTGAAATCTTAGCCATTAGATGTATCTCCAAAATGAAGGGTCAAGATCTCCTCTTCATACTTTACATCCAAGGGTTACAAATGGTCCTAGCCACTTTGTTAGACCAAATCTCTATCCTTGATTAAATCAATGGTGGATATCCAAATGCTTCAACATTAAGCTTGCTTCCTAATGGTCCGTCATAAAGTTGTCATAACCACTAATGTTGGCTAAGCAGTATAATATTTATTTTTGTCTGCTATTACTATACGGACACTGTTAATTGTAGTTTTTATCGCTCGATAATTAAATACAGTACAAAACACAGTAATAGAAAATTTCTAAAACTATTTTCAATTTCAGGTTTAGTAAGATCCCCCGTCCCCGTCTCAACAGTGCAGAATTTTCTGACTTTGAAAATGTTTTTACTTTTTCGGTCCCGCCTGAGCCCACATACAGCCCTCTGGGCCCACAACAGCCCAAGAATAAGATTAAAATAATCAAAAAAATATAAAAATCTCATAATAATCCACAAAATCATAAAAATTATAAAACTTATGAAAATCAAATCAAATTAGCAAAAAGAATTAAGAATCAACAGTAATAATTAAATTACTGTAGATTTTCCCTGATTTGAAAAATTATTATTTTCATGACACAAAGTAAATCACACAAAACGATTAAATATATTCACAGAATACTCAAAATAATTTTATAGTACACAGAAATCACTAAATAATATAATTCTATTATTACTGTCAAATAGTTAGAAAGTTTGGGGTGTTACAATTTGACCCCTACAATTGCATAGTGTTCGGGTTCCAGCAATATCACCTCTATTCTGACTTCTAGGTTCAATATGACCTACTAGACATCCGATCCAACTCTTGTGTTCTCAAGAAAGTTATAAATTTGGGTTTTAGATTTCATTTGGGCTTAGTTTGGTGTCAATTTAACTCCTATAGCTCAAGAAATGGGCTGATGTGTGCACAAAGGTCAAGCTGTAAGGATTAGAATTCTGACTCTTGCTTCCACTTCAATTTAAATTATCCAAACGTGTGATTCATCTCTTGAGGTCTTAATGAAACTTGTATAGAATTGTCTTAACTTTCCTACAAGACCAGAATCATATCAATCAAATATTTGTAACTCAGATTATAGCCAATTTACTGAATAATGACAAATTGAAAAATTAGGGCTAATTCATACAATAATTCCTTCAATGATCCAATTATGCCTAATATCATAAAATGTGACAAAACTAACTTAATTAAGTCTAATTGAACCTTAAGAAGCTCACTGAGAGGATTATTAAATGGATAAAATATATTGTTATTAGCGTGCATAGCGGGTATTACTATGGAAAAGGAAATAGAGGCTAGAGACGTAGTGCAATGCAGTGACTCACAATTGGCAACGTCCCAGATAAAATGAGAATATCAGCAAGGAAACCCTTATTGTGAAAATACCTAACCAAAGTTAAAAAGCTAATGGAGAGCTTTGATAGCATCAGGGTGGAGCACATCCCCATGGATCAAAACTGTAGAGCCGACATCCTATCAAAACTTGCCAGCACCAAGAGCCTGGTAACAACAGGTCCATAATCAAGGACACACTCTTCACTCCCAGCATCATGAGTGATTAAATCCTCTTGTTGGAGGTTAAGGATTCTTGGATGACACCCATTTTAGCCTACCTCCACGATGGCTCACTCCCCAAGGACCAAAAAGAAGCCTAGAAAATAATGAGGATGACATCTTAGTATACCACTTATGATAACCAGTTATATTGCCGAGGTTTCTCTTTCCTTTTCTCAAGTGCCTTGGTCTTGGGTAGGCAGAAAATGTTATGGAGGAAATCCACAAAGGAAGTTCAGGCTACCACCTCGGTGGAAGATCCCTAGTAATGAAAACACTAACAGCAGAATATTATTAGCTCACCATGGAAGTTGATAGCACGGAACATGTGTAGAAATGCAATAAATGCCAACACCACTTTGACATCTATGTTGCGCCACTTGAATATCTATCACCAATATATGTCCCCTGGTTGTTTTACTGGTGGGGAATGGACATCTTAGGCCCTTTTCCACAAGCTCTTAGGAAAGTCAAGTACTTAATAGTGGCCATCAATTATTTTACAAAATGGATTGAAGCAAAGCCATTATCCACAATCTTGTCAGTGCAAATCCAGAAGTTCACTTACCAGAATATCATAAGCAGATTCAGAGTGTCAGAGTCAATTATTATAGATAATGGAACTCAATTCACTGACAAGAAGTTTAAAGATCTCTTGGGGGGCTTGAAGATCAAGTAGCACTTCACCTTGGTGGAGCATCCGAAAACCAACGAGTAAGATGAGGCTACCAGCCGAGTCATATTGAAGGGGGATAAAGAAAAGACTTAATAATGCTAAAGGAAGTTAGGTGGAACAACTCGATCATGTCCTATGGATATATCAAACTACTTTGCACTCCTCTACAGGAGAAACTCCCTTTAAGTTGACTTATGGTTGCGAAGCCATGATCATGGTGGAGATAAGATAATTGAGTTGGAGGAAGCAAAGCTTTTTCAAAGAGACCAACCCAGACCTCATCTGCCATGAACTTGACCTCCTAGAAGAATGGCGTCACATTGTCTATGTTCGAGAAGCAGCCCTAAAATAGAAAATTACCGTGTGATACAATTCAAAAGTGATCCCACGATGGTTTAACCTTGACGATCTTGTACTATACAGAGCAGACATCGAAGGGAAAAATACAAGAGAGAAGAAACTTACGCCCAACTGGGAAAGATCGTACAGGATTATGTCCACAACTAATAAGGGGACATACACCTTGGAAACACTCTTGGGCAAGCCAATTAAAATTTTTAAAATGCAAACAAATTGAGAAAGTACTATAGTTAAACACTTCGGTTATGTAAATTGCTCCCAATATCAATAAACCAGCTTTCTCCAACTGCTGTCCCACCTGAAGCCGAAACTTCAGCCGCAAGTCCATGAATATCCCGACACACCATATCCCACAAGGCCACCACACCATTGCCAAGTCCAAGGAATATAAGGTTTGAAAAGGATCAGCTATTCTAACATCTACGTAATATGAACAAACTAGGGAGAGCCACTTGAACACCTTCTGAGGTCAAGCAGTGCAATAAAAGGTCTTAACTTGTGCCCATTTAAGCCACACATTAGCCACCGAATGATGTGGTTTGTAGTAGTTAAGGACAATCAATCGTAGCCCAGGATAGTGGACTCCATGCCACAAGGTTATCGCGTCTAATCAAACGAACCCTACCATTAAGGTCTAGTTTCGTATTCATCTTGGATGGTGAAGTGAATGATCATCCAATCAAATGAACCCTATCACTAAGGTTGAGTTTCGTATTCACCTCAGATGGTGAAGTGAATGTTCATTTAATCAAATGAATCCTACCACTGAGGTCGAGTTCCATATTCATCTTGGATGGTGAAGTGAATGTTTGTCCAATTAAACGAACCCTACCACCGAGGTCGAATTTTGTATTCATCTCAGATGGTGGAGTGAATGTTCGTCCAATCAAATGAACCCTACCACCGAAGTTGAGTTCCACATTCATCTCAGTTGATGAAGTGAATGTTTGTCCAATTAAACAAACCTTACTATTGAGGTTGAGTTTTGCATTCACCTCGATTTGGTGAAGCGGGTGTTCATTATACAAGCGTACATCGAGACTTGGCAATTAGACTAATCTCAGAATTATGAAAACAACTACACAAGGTGATGATAGTTTAATTGTACAACACAAGAAGAAGAAGAATAATAGAAAAAACAAGTCTTTATTCTCATTCCAAAGATTGCCTAATTTACAAGGAACTTTATAAAAAGGACCTACAAAACTACTTTAAGGCAAAGGCGCCCATTGGAAGAAGACGGAAAGAAGTCATGTGTGACGATGATAATGACTAAACACTAACTGCGACCTCCTTCATGGCTCTTCCAAAAACCAACACCCACGCCTTTCTTCTCGGCCAATATGAGGAGAATGCTTCACTTCAAAAGATTGTTCCACCACATAAGATCCTCCTACACATCCGACTGCACACCTATGACTTAGAAAGTGGCATAAATTTCCTAGTTAAGGGAAATAAATAAAGATAATTTATTTCCAAGTCCCACATATGTGGAAGAGGATGTAGTAAAATTTTGAGAGCAAACTCAACTAATTTGGTATTTTTAAGCACACAGAGAGTGTTTTAATACCGGATTGACTAGTAGCAGATATGAAAACTTAAGAAAATGGTGAAACAATAATTTAGATGAATTCTAGGATTTATTCTAAAGCTTTTGGAAGTTAGGGAACTTGATTTAGTAAAATCTAAGTGTTCTTAACAAATATAAAGTTTCCAGTGGAATATTAGAGCATTTTAGTGACTCACATTCTAGAACTTATTCTCTTGACCTTTGAGGCTTTTTCCCCTCATCTCTCACTAACTTTCTCACTTTTTTTCATGAACAAATAGCTGGATCAGCTAAAAATAGAGGAAACAAAAAGAAAGAAAAGGAAAAGAAGGAGGAAGAAGTAGAGAAGAAGAGGAAAACGAAGAGGAAAATTAGAACTTGAAGTTTATCACTCAAATATCATGAGGTAGGGGAGTTTCTTACTCAACTTATCTTTCTTGTTTCATCTAGTATGAAGCTAGTTTCAAGATTAGAGAAAATAGGTTTTGAGAAGTAAAAATCTATCTTCTTTGATTATTAAGTGTTCCTAATGGTTGTAAAGAGTTAGTTACAACCTAGAGGATGCCAAAGAGTCATTTTTGACTTAGGAAATACCCTTTTAACTCCTTGAGCGTGAAGTTTATAATATGGGTATTATTGAGTTGAGTTTGAAGTTAGAATCATATGTTTATATCAAACTTGATGGTTTATGATTGATTTTAGTTGTTTCTTTCACTTAAATCTTATGTTGAATATGCTATATGATGAGTTTTTAAAGTGTAAAATGAAGCGGAAGCAAGCTCAGAAGAGAAAAGTTGAGAAAACCTATTATCTGGTGCAAGTTTGCACCTAATAACCGATTATCCCATGTGTATAATTGGTTATTGTGTGATGGCAGAGATGATGCCATTCTGTCACACGAAAATAATTGATTATCCAATGTGGATAATCGGTTATTTGTTCAAGTCAGAGAGTGATAACATTCCATAATCGGTTAGCTAGTAAAGGCTAACTGATTATTAAGTGTTTCAAAACAATTTTTGTTCACCATAACCAATTAGGAGCTTGCCTAAAATAGATTTCTAAGGGCTTTAACTATTTATCCAAGTAGCATAACTGGTTATAGGCCTAGCAAGATCAGAGTTTAATATTCTTAGGGTTAAAAGCAACCCTAGTAAAGCTATGTATTGGTGATTAGTGAACCAATCAAGTTAAGTTAAGAATGATATGAGTTCTAGAAGCTTTAGTTACACCTTTTATGGATGAAAACAAGCATGTACGTAGAGAGTTACTTATTTACTTTAATTAGTTTGAGTTAACATAATAAGTATATGCTAGTTTTAGAGAAATGCTCTGTTAATCCATTAAGTTGGGTACAATAGAGTGTTTAGTAAGAGTAGGTTCTTTATTTATTAAAGTTGAACCATAGTACACAATAATTCCTAACAAAAGAAGTGAGACAAGCTTCTTGACCTTGTAAAAGAGTAAGAAAAGCACTTTGCTAAAGGTGGAATTGTGAGACAAGGGAGTGAGAAAAGCACCTTGTCATGGTAAATGAGTGAGAAAAACACTTTACCTAGTAATGGTAGGGAAGTGAGATAATCTTTCTACCTAAAACTAAGTGGTGAGTTAAGCTCTTTGTCAGTTAACATGAGAAGTGAGAAAAACACTCATGTAAAAGGTAGTAAGAATGAGTTAAGCTCTCTACCAAGGGAAGTTAAGTGAGACAAGCATAATACCCTGAGCAATAGGATGAGTTAAGTCTTATGCTAGGCGAAGTAGTGAGACAAACACTTTGCAGAGTGAAATGATATTTTACAATTGTGTAGACATTTTTTTAATATTTATATCAAGTTTATGAGTCTATAGTTTATAAATTTATATTTGTGCATCTTTATTTTTATTGCCATGAGATATATGTTTTATTATTGAGAATATTTATGTTCTCACCCCATTTATGTTTCATGGTTAAGCAGGACAAGACCTTTCTAAGGGAATAAAGAAGAAGAAAAAGAAAAAAAAAATTTCAAGAATAAATAGTTTAGTTTTATGTTTTTTATTACAACTCTTGTAAAGTTTATTACTTTGAGTTGTATTTGTTGTATATATTACACTTTGCCCATGAGACTTTTGATGTAAATATGTATAACTTCCATTTGTCGAGGCTCTCCATATTTATTTGTATAAATGATATGCGATTAGAATGCTTAAATAAGTTAGCAGTAGTATATATAATATTAAATATCTTTGTGTATGAGAAATATATTGAGATATTTGTATTAGGATGTTACAAAAAATGTCCAACTAGCAGCATGCATAACATACAGATTGTCCCGCCAAAGAAGGCTTATCTCTATGGTGTCTACCACACTTGAGACATTTAAGCCCCGTATGACCTCCTTGAACTTACTTATCCTTATCTTTCTTTTTAAAATTCTCATCCACTTTCTTCCTCTTTGGTTGTGCTGTTTGCTCTTACTCAAGCTTATTATCATGGCCTTCTACAACCCTTCACTTGTTCACCAACGTCAAAAAATCCCAAATTTCAAAATGTCTAATAGCTTTCTTAATATCATTTCTCAATCTAGATTCAAACTTAAGACACTTCCAATTTTCATCTGGGTTGTACCTAAAGTAAGAAGAAAATGTTACCAAGTGGCCTCAATACTTAAGAAGGGGGTGAATTGAGTATGTAAAACAAGTTCGTAAATCTTTTCAAAACGTTCAATAAATAATTTTTGTTGAAGCTATTAGATGAATAAAGATGATTGGATAAATGAGAAGAACACTTTCACTTAAAAATATAATAGCCAAAGGAGACAATATTCAAGCAATACAATAAAATAGTGCACAAATGTAAAGAGAAGGGTTTAGAGGAACAAATACAATAGTTTATCCTGGTTCGATCACCAATCCACTTGTGATCTACTTCCAGTCCTCAAGCAAATACTTGAGATTTTCCACTATATCTTCAAGCTTGAAAGTAGGTGCTTGACAACCTTTACAAGTTGGAGCACTCAACACACCTTGGGATGCCTCACCCTTGTGCTTGAGCCTCTATATTCAAGGGATACCTCAGCCTTACAATTTTGAGGAATACCTCACCCTCTCTTAATAGATTGTACAAGATTTGGATAGAAAAAACTCTTTCTAGAGCAGATTATACAAATTGAAGAACTATGGTATTAAGGATTCACACAAGTTGAAGCTCAAAACAGAGGATTATATGAAATGATGAGAAAACTCATTTTTAATGCTCAGTAGTAATTCTTAGATTGTTGGTCTCAGTTTTTCTAACCCCTCATTAAAGCCCAACCTAAATTTATAGTTAAGGGCCATTGATAGCCGTTGAGGGTAGATGAGAGCATTAAATGCTCATTAATATAGTCGTTACATGCTTCTTCTGATTTTCCTAGAAAATAGGCTAATCGGTTAAGCAAGCACCCTAATCGGTTAGGGGCCCTTTTAAGCTTAAAAGAAATGATTCTGTTTTGTTAAATAACCGATTAGAGATGTGTCCTAATCAGTTAGGATATAATAAAATTAGTTTCTGGGAAAGCTATTAACTGATTAGAGCCTCATGCTAATCGGTTAGGGCTTAATTCATTTTGCTTCTGAGATAAAGAATAACTGATTAGAGCCTCATGCTAATCGATTAAGACTTAATTAATTTGGCTTCTGACAAAGCAAATAATCGATTAGGGCTTTTACCTAATCGGTTAGGCACAGTTTCAAAACAAAAGGAATGGTTCTGTTTATTCAAATAACCGATTAGTCATCTTGCCTAATCGGTTAGGCATATGAAATATAACGAGGCAATGCCTCTGTTTTAACAAACTAACTGATTAGGAGCTGCTTCTAATAGGTTAGGGCCCTTAGAATTTGGCTCCTGATAGGACAGATAACAGTTTACACTTCATTAAAAAATTGGTTAGTTCACAAAATGACTTATTTCCGTTTTGACTCATACAAGGAAATTGACTTGAAAAAGGATATAAGATTTCAAAGAGGTGTTTCAAAAAACCTTTTGATCCTTACTTAAAAACCATTTTGCAAACTAATTTTAAGAGAGCTATATGAGCTTGGAATGAATCCTTAATATACCTTTACACAAGATCTATGACCTACATGCTAATCTTGAATTCCTTGTGACTTGATCGTTGTGTTTCCATTGCTTTCTTGTTTGTCGACATCAAAACCATTTGCATTTAGTCAATGTCAATCATATTCTCCCCCCTTTTGATGATGACAAACAATTATTGAGAAAAAGATTAATTCAAATAATAATCGGAATTCATAATAGGATTTGGAGACTTACTCCCCCTCTTTTGTTCAAGAAGTGCTTGAATCAGAGATGCACAACTCCCTCTTTGTTTTGGAATTCTAGGACCATTAACAGACAACACTTAACATAAAACATTCAGTTATTTTTCTTTCTTTTCTCAATAAAAAGCCCCTATATCCTTCCTTCTTTTCTCAATAAAAAGCCCCTATATCCTTCTCCCCCTTTTGTCTTGATAAAAAAAAGGACAGACAATCCAGTAATCCATGTAGACACAGACAAGTTATAGGATACCCAGCATTCAAAATATATTTAAATATGTCCAAGATTCAAATCATGGTTCAAAGATAACTTTCAAAATCATTTAAACATGCCATGATACCAATATCCAGAATCTCATAACTAATCATGCCAAATAAATCTACCAAGGTTCTAACATAATATCCAAAACATTTAAGACATAGCTCAACATCATATTCAAAACAGAGTTGTAAGCAATTAGTTCAGAAATATAACTATAACAAAAACAGATAGTCCATACCTAAGCCTCATGGTTCTCGGGTGCTGGGTAGCGACGCTCAAGCCTATCCAAGCGGTCCTCCATAGCACTTAAACAATCAAAGATTACTGAGTTGCTATGCTCTTGGTAAGTTCAAAGATTCGTAATGGCTACAAGAATGCGGACTTCACTTGTGGTTTCTAAGATACTACTCATTTCTGGTGCCTCTTCTATAAGGACATCAGTCGGATCAGCGAGAATTTCTTCTGGTGGTGCTGCTACCACATGTGCATGACCATAAGTCCATTCGCCATTTATGTTCTTCACTTGCATTCTATTGAGAGAGGCAAGTCCAAACTTATGGGGACCTGCAGTATTTATGATTCCATCTTCTAGTAGGGGAACCTTGTAGTGGTCTAGGATTCGAGTAATCAAAAGGGCATAAGGAAGATCCATAACTACCTTTTGTTTAGCTTTCATCATGTAGTGCATAATGTAAAAAGGCCAGTTAATCTTTATGCGTTATTTGAGAAGCCACATCAGGAAGATGTCTTCCTCTTTAACCAGGGCATAGTTACTTGCCCTTGGTGCTAGGATATGAGTTACAATAAAATGAAGAAGACGATCTTGTAATTTCAAAAGGCCGGCAGTAAAAGTCCCCTTTGGCATTTGAACGCCAGGCTGAAGCATGCCCATGACAGCTTGATCTCTCTTATAGTTTTCCCATGAGCTATGTTTTTCCAATTTGAGCTTTTCTCCAGAGTGAGGAAGACCAAACAGAGGAACACATTCACTTGGATTCACAATAATTTTGTGCTTTTTGATTTCAGAAATCAAATTTCTGCCTATAATAGATAAATTGTAGAAAAAGACTTTAGTATGTTCAAGATAGAAATACCCTGGATTGGTAGTGACGAGAGTTCTCAACCCATGGAATTCAAGGAGCTCTATAAGAGAAGTGAATCCTTCTTTGACGAAAAATGCTCAGTTCATCCATTTAGGTGAAATGATGTCTCGAGCATGAAATTCCAACTGGCATTTCTTTATTTGAGCAGGGTCAGTGAAAAATCTTCCAAGGTTTAAGGCTATGGAGAAATCTAGGTCACTGTCTGTAGGAAGTGTTTCCTTTAGGACATTTGGGTTTTTGGTGCGTGACCTTTTGGGAAAGGAAGAGCTGCTAGCTATGGTGAGTGAAAATGGTGGTTAGGGCACGTTGGAAAAGAGAGAAAGTGTGAGGGGAGATGATAAATTTTGAAAGAAAAATGGAATTTTAATCTGAGAAAGATGATGGAAAGTGGTAAATAGTAAGGGAAATGGAATTTAAATGTTGAATTTGTGGTGGTTTTGTGGTAAGTGATAAATGTGAGGGAGTGGGTGTAGAGGGTTTGAGAGAATGAAGATGATAATGGAGATAGGGGTGTGTGAATGGTGAGCTACGCTCTTGGAAGATGTTTAAATGGGGTGTCCTAATCGGTTAAGGCAAAGTGGGTAACTGGTTAGGTGCTTTATGCTAATCGGTTAGGCAATTCAATTGGGAGGTCACGGTTTGTGCTAACCGGTTAGGGGCAATTAACTAACCAGTTATTTTACTTGACAGAGAGCATGAAATTGCTTCCAAGCACAGGGTAACCAGTTAGACGCTTGGCCTAACTAATTATTTTGGCTTGACAGAGATCCCTTCAAGGTTCCAAAACACTTCCAAAGGCCAAATAAAAGGATATTATCTTCTTTTACTTGATAATTTCACTGTCAAAATTAGAAAAGCTTCATGGGAATAATCCTTAAGCATACAAATTCAAGTCTTCTTGGAGTTCATTTTTGGCTTGACTTCATTTTCATTCACTTCAAGCATCAAATATTAGTCCATAAGTTGATGTTTTACTTAAGTCCAAATTTTCTGCTCTGAACTTGGGATCAAAAGTTCTTCAGAGAACCATCTTGACTTTGCCTCACTTTCATCCATTCTAGACATAAAAAATCAACCCAATAACATATCAAACATCTTAAAAAAAAACTTCAGAAACCATTTTTCCACTGTAGGAACTTGAGTTTTAAGATTGGGGGACTTAAACATGAATTAAGTACCCACAAAATAAGGGGATACTCCGACGCTCAAGTTAGTGATGGATTCAATAATGATTAACTTATGAAATTACATTGAAGACTAACATTTTAATACAACAGAATATTAGGATATGCATCAGAAACATTAATTATGTAGCAGAGATACCCAACTTATTGACAAATGATCTAATTATGCAGAATTTAAATGCAGGATAGATCCAAAATTCCAAGTTCAGTTCTTATATAGAAGAATGTTTCTTTGTTTAATGATTTGGTAAAAATGTCAGCTAGTTGCTTAGTGGTTTCCACAAATTCAAGCATGCAATCACCTTTTTGAACATGATCTCTAACAAAGTGATGCCTAATTTCAATGTATTTTGTTCTTGAGTGTAAAATAGGATTTTTAGATAAGTTGATAACACTAGTGTTATCACACCTTATAGGGATGTGATCCAGCTCTAGACCATAGTCTAGAAGTTATTGCTTCATCTAAAGGATTTGTGCACAACAACTTCCAGCTACAACATATTCAGTTTCAGCTATAGACAATGCCACACTATTTTGTTTCTTGCTATGCTAAGAAACTAGTGAGCTTCCAAGTAAGTGGCATGTCCCACTAGTGCTCTTCCGATCTATTTTGCATCCAACAAAGTCAGAATCGGAGTAACCAACTAGGCTACAAGAGGCACCCTTAGGGTACCACAAACCCATTTGTGAAGTGCCAATAAGATATTTCATGATTCGTTTTACAGCACTTAGGTGTGATTCTTTAGGATTAGCTTGATATCTAGCACACATGCACACACTAAACATGATATCCGGCCTACTAGCTGTAAGATAAAGAAGTGAGCCAATCATACCTCTATATTTTGTGATTTCTACAGATTTACCTCCTTCATCCTTGTCCAAATAACAAGAAGTGCCCATTGGTGTAGCCATCTGCTTGGCACATTCCATTCCAAACTTCTTGTGCAACTCCTTGCAATATTTGGATTGACTTATGAAAATCCCATCCTTTGTTTGCTTAATTTGGAGACCAAGGAAGAAGTTTAGCTCACCCATCATGAACATCTCAAACTCACTTTGCATAATATTAGTAAATTCCTTGCGAAGAGAGTTGTTAGAGGCACCAAATATTATATCATCAATATAAATTTGAACAAGGAAAATATCATGCTTTTTATGCTTGATAAAGAGAGTAGTGTCAACCTTACCCCTAGAGAAGCCATTTTCCAAAAGAAATTTGCCCAACCTTTCATACCAAGCTCTAGGAGCTTATTTTAAGCCATACAAGACATTTTTCAGTTTAAAAACATGGTTGGACATTTCAAAATCTTCAAAACCAGGAGGTTGTTTCACATACACCTCTTCTTGCATAAAACCATTTAAAAAGGCACTTTTAACATCTATTTGATAAAGTTTGAAATCCATGATGCATGCATATGCAAGTAACATTCTAATGGCCTCTAATCTAGCTACGGGAGCATAAGTTTTTTCATAGTCTATGCCTTCTTCTTGATTATAGCCCTTTGCTACAAGCCTAGCATTGTTTATTATTATTATTAAGCCTGTTTCATCAAGTTTGTTCCTAAAGACCAATTTGGTACCAATTATAGGATGATCTTGGGCCTTAGAACTAATTCCCGAACTTGATTTCTCTCAAATTGATTTAGTTCATCTTGCATCGCCAAGATCCAATGTTCATCATTAATGACCTCATTTATGTCTTTAGGTTCAACTTGAGAGACCAAAGCTAAGTGATTACATGCATCTCTAAGAGTGTTTCGAGTAATTACCCTTTTTGATACATCACCAATCACCTTGTCAAGAGGATGATACCTTTACGTCCTCCATTATTTGGGTAGATCCATGATTTCTGAATCCTCTTATCTTGCATGATCACTGGGTCTTTCTTGTTGCTTCTTAGGCTCTTTTTCTCGAATCTCTAAGTGTGTTCTAGCCATGATTTCTGTAACATCATCAATAAGCATATTTCTCAGCTCATTTGGATTAGTTTCATCAAAAGTAACATGTATAGACTCTTCTATGGTCATAGTTCATTTATTATAAACTCTAAAGGCCTTACTATGTATAGAATAGCCAATAAAAATTCTCTCATTAGATTTTGCATCAAACTTCCCCAAGTTATCCATACCATTATTCAAAACAAAGCATTTACATCCAAAGACATAAAAATGTGACATATTTGGCTTCCTTCCCTTATACAATTCATTTGGGGTTTTCTTTAAAATTGGCCTTATTAGGGCTCTATTCATAACATAACAAGCGGTGTTAACTGCATCTACCCAAAAGTACTTAGGAAGGTTAGCCTCATTGAGCATAGTTCTTGCCATTTCCTCTAAAGATCGATTTTTTCTTTCTATAACACCATTTTGTTGTGGTGTTCTAGGGGCAGAAAAATTATGCTCAATGCTATATTCATCACAAAAAGTTTCAAATTCATGGTTTACAAATTCACCACCATGGTCACTTCTTATGGATGCGATAGAAAAACCTTTTTCATTTTGGATAACTTTGGCATGCTTTTTAAATGATTGAAAAGCATCATTTTTGTGTGCTAGGAATAATGTCCATGTAAACCTAGAAAAATCATCAATAATCACCAATGCATAGTAATTCCCACCAAAGCTCATAGTTCTAGAGGGACCAAAAAGATCAATGTCCAAAAGTTATAAAGGTCTAGAAGTTGAAACCACATTTTTAGCTTTAAAAGAGACCTTTACTTGTTTTCCCTTTTGACATGCATCACAAAGTTTGTCTTTTTCAAATTTGAGCTTTGGAAGACCAATTACTACTTTTTTTGAAACCAATTTATTTAAGTGATCCCTGTGAATGTGAGCAATTCTTGTATGCCATAACCATGATTCATTTTCTTTACTCATAAAGCATTTAGAATCATTTGAGGAAATATCATCAAAACTAATCATATATATATTATTGACCCTATGATTAACAAACTTAACTTGCTTGTCATCCTTTCCCTCAATTATGCAATAAGTAGAATAAAATATAACTCTATTGCCCTTATCACATAATTGACTAATGCTAAGCAAATTATGTTTGAGTCCTTCAACAAGCAAAACATTATCAATTGATGAGGAATGGATTTTACCAACTCTACCAATTCCAAGAATCTTCCCTTTGTTGTTATCACCATATGTGACATGACCATGCTTCTTGGGGGTAAAGGAGGAGAACTTGGAGCCATCACTGGTCATGTGCTTGGAGCAATCACTATCAAGATACCAACTTGAGCTTTTGGTCTTCAAGTACACCTACAACACACATTCAAATTTTAACCTTTGGTACCTAAATTGTCTTGGGTCCTTGTGTGTTAGAGTTAAGCATGGTGCTTTTAGGAACCTAAACCCTTTTGATTCCAACCTTGGTGTTTATGTTCTTTCTAATATTGTAAGTTGATGCACTATGCCCTTTCTTACCACAATGAAAATATTTGACAAAGGGGCTACTTGAAGTATTTGAGGAAACAAAGAAATTCTTATAAGACTTTTGATGGTTATTTGGATCATATCCCAAATCAGCTTTTTGAAAAACACATTTTTGTTTCCCTAATAACACATTCAAGTTATCTTTTTCAAATGTAAATTTTGCAAGAATGTTGTTTAAATCTTCAAATTCTTTCTCAAATGCTTTACATAATGAGCAAGGTAAGGATATGGATATGTTATCATGTGAGGAGCAAGTCATGCACAATGAGTTAGCATCAATAAGTCCTAAGGTCTCATTTTCAATCTTAAGCTCATTAATTTCATTATTTAAAATAGAAACTTTGTTTACTAATAAGGAGATTGTTTTGTTAGAAGATAAAACCATTTTTGTGAGCCTCATAGATTCATCATGTAATTCTTGAAAAGCATCTTGCAATTCATCATAAGAATGTGGATATTCTAGGTTAGAAGATGTTACCTCGGTGTCGCTCTCTTCACTTTCTTCTCCTTGAGCCATGAGATAAAGATGGGCTTCTTCATTCTCTGAGCTATCAGAAGAGCTTATGTCATTGTCCTCCCATGTTATATATGCTTTCCTTCCTTTCTTTTCTTTAGAAGACCTTTTCTCAAACTTCTCCATCTTCTTAAGATATATAGGATACTCCATTTTCATGTGCCCCTATTTTTTGCATTCGTAACATTTTGGAGGAGTAGAGGATCATTCTCCTTTGTGATAAGCTTTCTTTTGAGGAAAATGAGATCTTCTTTGGAATACTTTCTTCTTTTCATGCTTTTCATTTTGATTGAGCCTATTTAGCTCCAACTCATGTTCTTGAAACTTCCCAAATAAGGTGTGTGAACACTCAATTTTGATTGGGCTGCCAAAAAAAAGATTAAATTAATTAAAGGCCCATATTTATGGGCCCATTTGTAAGCCTTTTTTTTAAAAAAAAAAGGGAAAGAATGCTGACCTCATTTTTAAAAAAAAAAGAAGGGGAAGGGGGCATTGCATTTAATGCCTGATGCCTGCACACGTAAAGTAAGAATGCATTAAATGCATTAAGGCAGCAAGCAAAAAAAAAAAGGGGCTGAAAGGATGGAAAGAAAAGAAAAGGTTTTGATAGAGGAGGAGATGGGGGACTCAACGTAGGGAGGTTGACGTAAAGAGAAAAAAAAAGAGGAAAATGTCAGGGGAGAAATGATGAAAATGGGAGATATTTAAAAGAGAGGAGCATCAGAAAGGGGAGAACCGCATTTTTCACTTCTATTCACCTTCAAGAATCACTCCACCCTTGATAATATCTATCAACCTCTGACCACCCAGCACAAAACCACCTTCTTTCACCTTCCTACCACCCAAAACTGAACCAGCAAACACCTTCCATTTCACCACCTTCATCACCTTCCCCTTCATTTCACCACCTTCATCACGAACTTCCAAGAAGCACAGCCATCACAAGGGAAACAGAGAGAAGGGGACAAGAAGGAGACAGGAGCCTTGCTGAGGAATAGCATCCACTTCAACTGCTCCACCTTGAACTCCACAGGTAACATTCTTTATTTACGCCATGTAGCTTATTTCTGTTAGCTTTTCTCACTTGCACACAACCCCTGAATCCCTCTGCACCCAACCTGAAATGAATACTACATATCCACTCAAGCCTCCCTGACTGAAACCCAATGTCCACTCTCCAACTGTGAACCCATCTCCCTTTTACTACCTTTATCTTCAACTACTCACATTCATCCTCTACCCTCTCCACGTCCAAGTCCACCGCCAACCTATAACTCACTTCCTCTCGATCGTCGAACCCCGGATCCTCCAAACCAAGCCGAAAACACCCTCTCCACGTCCAAGTCCACCACCAACTATCATCGCACGCCTAGACCCCCCACCGACCGTCGCACAAACACCGGTCGAACAAACACACCGTGATCCACCGACAGGTCAAACATACCCTTCACCGACCGTCGAACCACACACCGTGATCCTCACCGACAGTCAAACAAACACCAGTCACCTCCCTTCATCGACTGTCGAACCACACACCGTGATCCTCACCGACCGTCGAACAAACACCAGTCACATCCCTTCACCGACCGTCAAACCACACACCGTGATCCTCACCGACCGTTGAACAAACACCAGTCACCTCCTTTCACCGACCGTCAAACCACACACCGTGATCCTCACCAACCGTCGAGCAAACACCAGTCACATCCCTTCACCGACTGCCGAACCATATTCTTCCCCTTACCGACCGTCGAACCCCAAGAAGCCAGATCCCTTCCCAACCGACCATCGGATCTCACAGCTAGATCTTCCCTCATCGACTGTGACCCCCACCATCTTCAACTGTCCACATTCATCCTCACCCACCGTCGAACCTCAGCTAGGTCTCCCCTCACCGACCGTCGAACTCAAAACACCAGATCCATCATACCCCCACCAATCGTCGAACCCCAAAATAGAACCATCCCACAATCTCTTCCAATCGACTGTCGAACCCCAAAACAGAACCACCCCATCTCCTCAAACCGACCGTCGAACGTTAGGGTCGAAATCCCTCACCAAACGTCCCCTGGGGTGTGCTCTGTTACTGCTACCCAAGTCTCCAAACTCTTTTTCTTGTAAATTGAATTGTTGACTGTCTTTTGGGGTTTGAGTTTGATTCACGTGGGCTGCTGTCCATTTCATATTAAGGTAATAATGATACACTTTTCGTAAAAAAGAAAAAAAGAAGGGTAAAAGAATGTAAAATCCGAGTTGCTATTTTTCACCGCGATCCTGGTCGCGACAGATGGCGACTCCGCTGGGGATATTTGGAGAGTTAAGCCTGTTGTTGTTAGTTGTGCAAATTGTTAATAATTTTTATTTATTTATTTTACCCTTTTTATCCTTGTTTTTGTTTTCTTTTTGTTTGTAAATGGATTTTATTTAGTTTGTTCTATGTAAATATCTGATAGCGTTATTCCTGTGTTTGTGTTAACATGATATACTTGTATATATTTTGTACTTAATTGTGCATAATTGTTGAAACCTTAGGATAGATGATTGCAGCCTGGCTATTATATATATGTTTTTGCAGGTTGGGGGGTAGTTTCTTTTTAAATTTTTGTACAGGTTTGTATGCTCCCTTACACACATCACTATCACTTACCTCACACACTTTTTGGGCTCTATACCCGAGTCTGTGCGAAGCCGAGGAATAGAAGGAGTCTCGACTTTTGTTTTGAGGGGCTTTATGCTCACTTGACATTTGTTGAGACACCACTCAGATTGTTACTACTAATATCATGAACTAATCATATTGAGAGGGTTTATCCCTACTTGTGATTAATTCATGATTTGGGTCTTTGTCTTTTGAGATAAGGGCAATCTGGGAATCATGACTTTTTAGAAGTTTAGACCTGTCCCAAAAAAATCTTGCACTGATAGATTAAACATAATGACTGTCAAATCTTAGGTTCCACCTGACTAGGGCATAAAAGGGAGCGTACTTCTTCTTCTTTATTTATCTGTTTCTCATATCATTCATTTTTTCATAAAAAAATAAAAAAAAGAAAAAGAAAAAAAAACCTATTCATTGCTTGCATTTCATGACATTGCATTTCAAAAAAAAAAAATAATAACTTGCATTTCATGACATTACATTTCAAAAAAAATAATACCTTGCATCCTCATGGCATTCATTGCATAAGAAGAAAAAAGAGAGGGGATATCTCATCTTGCATTGTCATAACCATTTTTAAAATAAAAAATGTATGTCATGCATTATTCTTTGGGTTTACAACCCTATAAGGGTTTCTCCATGTAGATTGTTAGGATACATTCTCTAGAGTTACCTCGATAAGAGGTACCCTTAGAATGCACTATTCTTTTTCTGGCATGCTTACATTTTTTTAGTATTGTAGGGTGAGTTTGTTTGGTAAAGTGGAAAAATTGGTACTTATCAATAGCAAAGGATGGAAGAAAGGTGTCATGGGTAAAACACAAGCAATGCAGTTGACCACAAGAGGAACATGAAGATTGCAGTTAATGGCAGTGATCTGAGGCATGTGAGAGACATTACTCAACAGATGACTCCTGAAGCTCGATCAGAGTTTTTGAGTAGTTATGGGCAGATCCTGGATTTATTGCGCATCACAGTTGAAGAACTTGTCTTGAGTGGCCTAGCTCAATTTTGGAACCATTCTCTGAAATGTTTTGAGTTTCCTGACCTAGATATTGCACCGACCATTGAAGAGTACGCTGTCATGTTAAGACTCCTAATGAGCAAGCACCCAAATGTTTATCTTTATGGAGGGTATTATGTGTCAGTAGGGAAGATAACAGAACTGATAAGAGCTCAAACAAGTCAATTGAGCATGGAAAAAAGGGGAGGAATAGAAGGCTTGAAGAAAAGCTACCTCGAAGCACATCTTCAGTATCTAGCACAACAAGGAAAGTGAGATTTCTTCAACAAAACACTGGCCTTAACCATCTTTGGGTTAGTATTATTCCCATTCACCTCAGATATGGTAGATCAAGCAGCAATGAATGTATTCTTCAAGTTTGAGAAGCATAAAGCAAATCCAGTCCCTGCTATTCTTGCTGATACTTTCTTGACAATGGAAGTTTGTCATCAAAAGGGTGGTGGAAAGATTCGATGTTGTACACACATGTTGTACGTTTGGATCATAACACACATGGATGTGCACAATCGCCTGGGACTTCTACCTGACCCGTTAAGGAATTTTGGTCGCATACCAGTAAAGTAACAAAAAGCTTATGAATGGAAAAATGAGTTCATGAGGATGGGGCCAGATTCTTTTAAATGGGTATGCCCATGGTATCATGGAGAAGAGGTAGTTTTCAGCTGTGGTGACTTTCCTAATGTTCCTTTGATGAGCCCTAGAGGTGGTGTATCATACGTGCCAATCCTTGTGCTTAGACAACTCCGATGGACTCAATATGTGCCCAACGAAAAGCAACTTGAAGGGTTCAGCTTCTTATACCAGCAAGACGGAAGCACTACTAAGCGAGAAAAAGAGATTAGAGATGCTTGGAAGAATATTCATATGGCAGGAACAAAGGAATTGGGGTAGCATGTGGTAGTCTGTACCCCTGAATACTTGTAATGAAGAGAGGTAAGAAGGGTGCAAAATAGTATACCTCAGACAGTTTCAGAGGATAAAGGTCATCCTCAGATCATACCTCAAATGGCCACCGAGATGGAAAGATTGAAAGCACAGATGAAAGTCTTGGAACAAGAAAAGGAAGCTGTTGAGTTAAAAGTAGTCATCCACCAGAGTCGATGCCAGAAGCTAGCTGATGAAGTTGAATATTTAAAAGACACATATGTAGATATGGCTGAAACCCCAAGCCGAGTAAAAAGGGCAAGGAAAGGAAAGGAGACAGAATTTGAAAAGACCACAACAGAAGTTCGTGAATTGCGAGCAAAGATAAGCGCTCAGGAAGAGACAATGGCGTTGATTTTGCAAGAGAAAGAAAAGTTGGAGGCGAATGCTAGGATACAAGACCGTAGAATGCAAGCCTTACAAGAGGCTTTGACTGAAGCAAAGGGCCGCTCTGACCAAGGATGAGCATTAGCTACCAAATATCATGATGCACTCATGGAAGCAAACCGAAAGAATGAACATTTGAAGTTGAAAATTCAAGAGTTGGGGTGAGACCATGAGCAGTGGAGACTCGAAGCCCAAAGACTAGTAAGGCACAAAGAAGAGTGGGCAAAAATGTGGCAATCAGTAGCACAAGATCAAAGGGCTGAAAAAGAAGAATGGAAAAAGAAATATGAGAACATGTCTGACAGCGTGCAATATCATGCTGTGCAACTGGTTGATCATTTTGAAGAGGCAGACCTTCAAATTCGACTGAATCCATTGTTACGGTTACCACAAAAAATAGCCAAGTTCATGAAGTATTGTCGAAGTCTTGCTAAAGGTCTTAGGAAGAAACAAACTAAGTTGTTAATGTAATGTTGTTTATGTTGCCTTTTGAGGAGTCTGAGACCTTGTACTGATTGAATTTTGAAATGAATATGAATGATCAATTGCGGTGTTTTGTTTCAAACATTGATTTTATTATTTTTCACCAGGACATTATTCATTGAAGGGTGAATGCCCTCTTAAATAGGTTGTCAATTGTGCTCTCAACTTGAGACGATTCGTCCTTCAAATGAAAGTATAGAAAGCCTAGTATTCAGTGAAGGGATAACTGCATTGCATGTGAATATCCAAGAAGATAGCACCCATTGAGGAGAGAATACTCCCTTGGGATTGCTGTCAACCATATTCTTGCCTAAGGGATGATGAACCCGAAGTGCAGAATTTGGGATCCTGCATTGCTATTGAATGACCGTGCAGATCTTTCCACAATCACCAAGCATCCTCACAATAGCGATAACTTCTTCTTTCCTTTTCTTTGTTTAATGTTGTTTTGTTTTAATAAATCAATTTGATTCAGGAATCATTGCGCGGCCTAGGAAGGAAGATACCAATCAAACCCGAGTTCACAATACCAGATCTTGGACCAGAATGGCTGCTAATAATCCTGAGACGGGGAGGAACTTGAGCAGAGAAGTCGATGAAATGATAGGGAGGATAAATGAGGTGTCAGAAGCCCAAGTACGATTGGAAGCAATATTGTAAGACATGAGGGAGTCTCTTCACTTAATCAGCGGGAATATTGTACAAATGGGGTTGAAGCATATATAAATGTGCCATCAATGACTACCCCGACCTTCCCGGCTATTACCTCAGGCATCACTGAGGGGATCCATGAGCTGCCACCTCAAACGACACCGGTTGTCATGCCTATTGGGGAGGGATATCGCACTTTGGAAGGGGCCCATAATGAAGTTCCTAGTTATGCTGGCCCTACCTGGGAACAACCTCATGTGTGCATTACCGAGCAAGCAACAATACCTCACTCTGGGAACAGCCACATCATGACTGAGAAAGACAGAATGAGGGAAGAGTGGATGGAGAAAATGGAGTAACAGATCAAGGCAATCAAGGGCCCTAGTGCTTATGGGCCTCTGAGAATAGAAGAACTGTGCCCTACCACTGATGTCATAATCCCTAAAGACTTCAAGGTTCCTGATTTTGCCAAGTACGATGGAAGTGGCAACCCTCGGTTTCATTTGATTAGTTACGGAACCAAGATGGCTGTTTGGTCCAGGGATGATAAGTTCCTGATTAGCTTTTTCCACGAGAGTCTTACAGGTCTTGCTTTGGAGTGGTATCTTCAATTAAACCATTCTAAGATTTCTCATTGGACAGAATTGGCTGACCTATTCATGGACCAATAGAAGTTTAATCTGGATGCAACTCTGACTCGGGAACAATTGAGCTCGATGCAGAAAGGAAGTGATAAACCTTTCAGACAATACACATAGAGGTGGAGAGCTTTGGCAGCTCAAGTTCAGCCCCCACTGACACTATCTGAGATGTGTTCGTATTTCCTGGGAACCTTAGGAAATCCTTTTATTAGGGCAATGGTCGGGGCAGCCTATAAGGATTTTGCCGACTTGATAATGGCGGGAGAAAGGATAGAGATTATGGCCAAAGCTGGGAAGTTACCGGTAAGTAATACGGAGAATACTGCCTTCAAGAAGGGATTCCAGCCGAAAAAGAAGGAACCTGAGGTGAGTTATGTCCAACGCCAGCAGACCTTCAGACCTCGATATTCTCCACAAAACTCAAGCCGTCAACTACCATATAACCTTAACCCTCACCTTCCATACCAAACACCTACACTTCCTTATTACCCGCCCCACCAAGCTATGCCTACCGCAAACATCACCCCAACTCCACAATTCCAAATCAATAATGTTCCCACACCACAACCATATACGCCAGCTCGCCCAACCTATACCCGATACCCATTTGCACCTCCACAAACCTACCCAAATCACCCACAACCTCGGCCAAACTTTCAGAATCAAGGTCGCTTTCGTCCTCAAAACCTACCCCCTTTCCTAAGACTGTCCATTTCAAATGCGGATCTATTCCAAAAGTTGTTCGATACTCACCTCATTTCGGGAAATCCTGTATGTCTGTTAGAACCACCATTCCCAGTGTGGTATAACCCGAATTTGACTTGCAAATATCACATGGATATCCCAGGACATTCAATTGAAGATTGCGAGGCTTTCAAGACTGCAGTAAGGAAGCTTATTGCTTATGGGAAGCTTGATATTCAAGAAGAGGCTGGACCCAGTATCGTCAACAACCCAATCCCTAACCATAGTGGAAGGAATGAGGCGAATGCCGTGGAGATGGAAGGACCTTCAATAAAAGAAGTCATGAGCCTACATACACCGATGATTCGAATATTTGAGGGACTGAAGATAGCGGGTTATGTTATCACTTCGCCAGCCTCATCGGTGAAAGAAGAAGAGAGGCATGAGGAAGAGTCCAGGTGCGTTTACTACTGTGGGGCAACAGGACACGATATCGAGAACTGTTGGGACTTTAAGGATTGAGTCCAGAGGTTGCTCACATTGGGAGTAATACAAGCAAGACCAGGGGTAACTTCCTCTGAAGAGGTCCATATGATTGAACGATTTGTGCTTAAGGTACCACCCCTCAACCAAGCTTCGGCGTCAGGGAAAGTAGTATTAACGGTCAAGAAGCCCACACCATTTGCTTGTAATGACACCCGCGCAGTGCCCTGGAGCTATAAAACAAAGGTGGAGATAAAGGGAGTCGGGGAAGGGACTTCGAATGCTCGAGTGGCAGAAATATATCAAGAGAAAGACTCAGTGACTAACATAGTCGGGGTAGGAGGAATTACGAGGAGTGGGCGATGTTATAGCCCAGGAGAAATAGAAAAAGGAAAAATAGTCAAAGAGGTGAGTGGGGAAGAAACTGCAAAAGAAGAGGAGAAGAGGAGAAGAGGAAGGAAGAAGAAGAAGAGTTCCTAAAGATAATGAAGCAAAGCGAGTATGATGTGGTGAAGCAGTTGAAGAAGACTCCAGCCCGAATATCCTTTTTGTCACTCGTCTTGACATCTAAAATACACCGGAAGGCGTTACTGAGAATTCTGAACGAAGCCTATGTCAAGCATAATGTTACCCCCAAAAGTATTGTCAATATAGTGGACCCGGTGAAACGTGTCAACATGATCACTTTTACTGAGGAAGAGATCATTTCTCGATTTGAAAGAAATCCACGGGCTTTGCATATAACCCTCAAATGCAAAGGGTATATAGTTGCAAAGGTGTTGATAGACGGGGGGTCTGCACTGAACATCATACCTATGTCAACTCTGACTTCATTATTAATAAGTAAGGATGAACTATCACCCCGAGAAATGGTGGTACGGGCCTTTGATGGAAATAAGAGAGGCATCTTGGGAGAAGTGATGTTACCGCTGGAGATTGGTCCAAGTAACTTTCAAGTGTTGTTCCAAGTAATGAATATTGAGCCTGGGTACACAATGCTCTTGGGGAGACCATGGATCCATGCTGCCGGTGCTGTTCCCTCAACCCTGCATCAAAGTGTTAAATATATTGAAAATGGGTCAATCATTACCATACATGGGGAGGAAGAGATCATGTTGTCAAAACCAGTTTCAGTGCCGTATGTGGAAAGTGCAGAGAAAGATGAAGAGAATCTGTGGCATAGTTTTGAAATAGTTGAGACTAGAGTTAGTAAGGATGAATCCCCGACACAAAGTGTGGATCAAGTGGTGGCCCGGATTATGGCAAGTAATGGTTATGAAGAAGGAAAAGGCTTGGGCTCACGATTGCAAGGTACGCGGTCGCCGGTGTCCTTCCGAAAAAAGTGGGACAAGTTTGGGTTAGGGTATGAAACATCCCTGGAAGAGAGAACAAGGAGCATTACCCTCGGAAAGAAAAATGATAGGGGCAAGATGATGAATATTCCCCACCTAAGGGAAACATTCCCAGCACTAGCCAAGGTAATCATGTCTGGAGAAGTCATTCGCTCCCAATACCATCCCACTGTTAATGCGTTACATGAAGAAGGCCCAGAAGAAAGCAAGGCAATCCGTCCCTCTGCTGATGAGGAGACACTAAAGAACTAGAAGTCCGAACCAGTGATTGATGTGATTGTTTCTAAGTAATTATCTAGTCATATTTGTGCTAAGCTGATGTTTAAGATTGGCTGTGTTTTGAACTTATGTTTGTGCTGTTTGAGACATCAACTTAATGAATTTGCATGATTATTCAACATTTCTCCTCGTTGCACTTTAACTTATCCACTTGCATTTATCATTTTTTTCTTTTTTTTCCTTTCATATAATATTGTGTTTTTTTGTTTTTCTTTTCTTTCCTTTTATCATTCCTGCTCTATTCTGTTTTTCCAACTCCATGAAAATTACCTTCCAGGGATCTGAGTCTCATGGAAAGTTCGCCTCACGAAAGGGGCCTTGAAAACTCATCAATTGTTTCCCATGCGATGTTTGAGGAAGAAGACCCTGGATCTGATGAAGAAGGAAAAGTTGTTGAAAGTTTTGAAAAATTACTAGAGTATTTCGAGAAGGAATTTGACTTGAATGGTGAGGAAGTTGAGGTGATTAACATGGGGACAGAAGAAGAGAAAAAAGAGTTGAAAATGGTGAAAAATCCTGAATGTGAAGAAATGATTGCACTCTTCAAAGAGTATATGGATGTCTTTGCTTGGTCTTATCGGGATATGCCTGGATTAGATTCGGAGATAGCATCTCATAAAATCCCACTATATCCAGATGTTGAGGTAAAGGAGCAGAAGTTAAGGAGGATGCATCCTGATATGTCCCTGAAGATTAAGGAAGAGGTGACTAAGCAGCTAGAAGCAGGATTTGTAGAAGTGTCAAGACACCCAGAATGGGTAGCTAATGTTGTGCCTGTGCCTAAGAAGGATGGGAAAGTCCGAATGTGTGTGGACTACAGGGATCTGAATAAGGCTAGTCCGAAGGATAATTTCCCACTCCCTCATATCGATGTGTTGGTTGATAACGCTGCTAAGAACCACATGTTTTCATTTATGGACGGATACTCAGGGTACAATCAAATCCCCATGGATGTCAATGACAAAGAAAAAACCACTTTCATCACTCCTTGGGGGACATTTTGCTACACAGAGATGCCGTTTGGATTAAAGAATGCTGGGGCTACTTACCAACGCGCTATGGTTGCATTGTTCCACGACATGATGCACAAGGAAATTGAAGTATACGTGGATGATATAGTTGCCAAGTCTAGAGAAGGAGAAAGTCATGTGGCAGTTTTGCATAAGCTGTTTGAAAGACTCAGAAAGTACAAACTGAGGTTGAACCCTGCTAAATGTGTTTTTGGAGCATCCACGGGAAAGCTACTCGGGTTCATTGTTAGTAGAGAAGGAATAAAGGTGGATCCAGATAAAGTGAAAGCAATACAGGAGATGCCTTCTCCTAGGACAGAGCGTGAAGTGAGAAGTTTCCTCAGAAGACTTAACTACATTGCTCGATTCATCGCCAACTTGACCAGTACTTATGAGCCTATATTTAAACTGTTGAAGAAACACCAGCTAGGAAAATGGGATGAGGAATGTCAAGGAGCTTTTGACAAAATAAAGGCTTCTCTAGTAAATTCTCCTGTTTTGGTACCACCTACCTCTGGTCGGCCTCTGATATTGTACTTAACTGTACTGCCAACCTCAATGGGAGCGATGTTGGGGCAGCATGATGAGTCAGAGAAAAGGGAGCAGGCAATTTATTATCTGAGTAAGAAATTTAATGAATGTGAGGCCCGTTACATGGCTATTGAAAAAACTTGTTGTACTCTGGTATGGACCTCAAAACGGTTAAGGCAATACATGTTGTATTACACCACTTGGTTGATCTCCCGAATGGACCCCCTGAAGTATATATTTGAAAGCCCTCATGTTTCATTAAGGGTTTCAAAATGGCAGGTGATACTATCAGAATTCGACATCAAGTACATGACTCAGAAATCCGTCAAAGGAAGTGCAATTGCTGATCATTTAGCTGAAAACCCTATTGAGGGTGGGCAACTAGTAACATCTGAATTCCCTGATGGAGAAATTTTGACAGGAGAAGGAGGATGAGTCCATTTGGAAGATGTATTTTGATGGGGCAGTCAACATGCATGGTAGTGGCATAGGAGCTGTGGTTGTTTCACCAACTGGAAAGCAATATCCAATCGCTATCAAACTTGATTTCGAATGCACCAATAATGTTACAGAATATGAGGCCTGTGCTAATGGTTTACAAGTTGCAATTGACTTGGAGATCAAACAGTTGCATGTATTTGGAGATTCAGCACTTATCATTTATCAGGTGAACAGTGAATGGCAAACCAAGGACTCGAAGTTGGTGCCTTATCAAAAGTATCTAACCCAGCTGATCGAGAAGTTTGAGGAGGTGACCTTCTCCCATTTGACTCGAGACAAGAATCAGTTTGCAGATGCCTTGGCCACTTTGGCTGTAATGACCAAATTAGATGTCCACAATAATGTTCAACCTATCCAAGTAAAGACACACAATGAGCCTGCGTATTGTGCTAACCTAGAAGAGGAGCCAGATGGTAAACCTTGGTATCATGATATCAAGCAGTATATTCAACATAGAGAATACCCAACTGGGGTAAATGAGGTGAACAAGAAGTCTATTCGTCGTCTAGCAATGGCCTTTTTCTTGAATGGAGAGGTTTTGTACAAGAGAAGTCATGATGGCACTTTGCTTAGATGCGTGGATGCTCGCGAAGCTCGTATAATCATGTCTGAAGTCCATGAAGGGATTTGTGGAACTCATGCTAATGGTCATATGATAGCATGAAAAATTCTCAGAAGTGGCTATTACTGGTCCTCCATGGAAACAAATTGCATGGAATATGTACGAAAGTGTCAGAAGTGCCAGATATATGCAGATCAAGTAAATGCACCTCCATTTCCCTTGCACAATCTGGTATCTCCATGGCCTTTCTTAATGTGGGGAATAGATGTCATTGGACCCATTAATCCTAAAGTTTCCAATGGTCAACGCTTCATTTTAGTGGCTATTGATTATTTCACCAAGTGGGTAGAAGCTTTCTCGTATGCCAATATCACTCAAAAGGTATTTTTGAGATTCCTTAAAAGGGATATCGTCTGCAGATAAGGAATTTCAGAAAGGATAATAACAGATAATGGCACCAATCTCAACGGTGCTGAGATTCGAAAGTTTTGTGAGAGTTTCAAAGTCAAGCATCATAATTCAGCTCCTTATAGGGCCCAGATGAATGGTGCAGTGGAAGCCGCAAATAATAATGTCAAGAAAATTATTGCCAAGATGGTAGTGAATTACAAAGACTGGCATGAAATATTGCCCTATGCTTTGCACGCGTATCGTACCAATATACGATCAAGCACTGGGGCAACGCCTTTCTCTTTGGTATATGGGATGGAGGCCGTCTCTCCTATAGAAATTGAGATTCCTTCTCTAAGGGTCTTGATGGAGGCAGAGTTGGAAGAATCTGAATGGGTGAAGACTCGACATGAGCAGTTGAATATGATAGAAGAGAAAAGACTGATAGCTATTTGCCATGGGCAATTATGTCAAAGCAGAATGGCCAAAGCCTTTAACAAGAAAGTTCGTCCTAGAGACTTTTGTTCAGGAGATTTGGTTTTAAAGAAGATCCTCCCTAATCAAGAGGATGGCAGAGGAAAATGGGCTCCGAATTGTGAAGGCCCATATATAGTCAAGCAGGCATTTTCAGGAGGAGCATTAATTTTGCAGAATATGGATGGAGAAGAATTGCCAAGACCCGTAAACACTGATGTTGTCAAGAGATTCTATGACTGAAAAAAATAAAAAACAACCAAAAAAAAAACAAAACAAAAAAAAAGAAGGACCCGTTAGGCTGAAAACCCGAAAGGGCGGTCTGAGCAAAAGTAAGGGCAAATAAATAGGCAAGATCTCAAAGAAAGTTGGCATGAAACTCTTTGAAGGGCTCACCAAACTGAGGCAATTCTTATCATCATTTGATTGACTACACTGGGGCAATTTTGTTCGCTTTCAATTGGCTACACTGGGGTAATTATTTTCGAAGGACTGAGGAGAAGACATGTTGAAGGAAGTAACCACACAGAGGCAATAGTTGAGTTATCAGGCCATTGCAAGGAATCAATTGAATGAGAAACAAGGAACTAATACTAGGGCAAATTTTTCTTATCTTTTAAAACCTCCTATAGTTCCTAGGATTTCATCTTTCAAGCATGTGTCTTACTAAAAGTTCATGTATGATCTGATCACCAAAGCAATAAAAAGAAGTTTGTTCATTCAACGAATTTCTATCCATTCATGAATGCATGCTTACTTATTAAGTTATGTCTCAAATAGAATAAATTTATGGTTAACAATTTGATTTGGCAATTCTACGACAATCTTTCAATGATTGACTTGGATTAAAAGATCTCAATAGCTCAAGCTATAGATTGCAACGCAGTAGTGGATTTCGTTGCTAAGGAGAAAAGGGGAATCAAGCAAAACAAAAAGAAGAAGAAAGAAAGGAAAGATCGAGGCTATTGGGTCAAACGAGCAAAAGCATGTGAACAAGGGTTTTAATTGGTTAAAGCTTTCCAAAAGTCACCAGGTCCTTTAATAAAACTAAAAAAAAAAAGGAGAACAAAAAAAAAAGAGAGAAAAGAAAAATCTTTCTGGATCAAGCTATCTTGTCTTTTTAAATCTCTATTTTTCGAGAGCACAATAGCCCACCTGTCTTTAAACTCCGGGACGCAGTTGCCCACCATGCATTTTTACTTTCTGTTGAGCGCATCGGCTCCATGCATTCTAATTTCTATTGAGCGCATCGGCTCCCTGCATTTTACTTTCTGTTGAGCACATCGGCTCCATGCATTTTAATTTCTGTCTATTCTTTTGAGCGCATCGGCTCCATGCATTTTGCTTTCTTTTGAGCGCATTGGCTCCTGTCTTTACTCTTGAGCACTTCATGCTTTCCATGCATTTTAAATTCTTTTGAGGACATCTGCTCCATGCATTTTACTTTCTTTTGAGCGCATCGGCTCCTGTCTTTACTCTTGAGCACTTCATGCTTTCCATGCATTTTAAATTCTGTCGAGCGCATCGGCTCCATGCATTTTACTTTCTGTTCGAGCGCATTGGCTCCATGCATTTTAAATTCTATCAATTCTTTTGAGCGCATCGGCTCCATGCATTTTATATTCTGTTAAGCGCATCGGCTCCATTTTTTTTGTAATTTTCTGTAAATTCTTTTGAGCGCATCGACTCCATGTGTTTCTTGCATTTTGTTTTACATCTTATGCATCGCCGGACAAAATTGAAATTCATATCTTTACTAATTTCTTACGACGATAATATGAAGACTGCAGTTTTTTTATTATCTAGTAAGAAACAAATAAAGAGGGGCAACTGTGAACACTCAATTTTGACCGGGCTGCCAAAAAAAATATTAAATTAATTAAAGGCCCATATTTATGGGCCCATTTGTAAGCATTTTTTTTAAAAAAAAGGGAAAGAATGCTGACCTCGTTTAAAAAAAAAAGGGGGAAGGGGGCATTGCATTTAATGCCTGATGCCTGCACACGTAAAGTAAGAATGCATTAAATGCATTAAGGCAAAGAAAGCAAAAAAAAAAAAAAAAATTTGAAAGGATGGAAAGAAAAGAAAAGGTTCGATAGAGGAGGAGATGGGGGCTCAACGTAGGGAGGTTGACGTAAAGAGAAAAAAAGAGAGGAAAATGTCAGGGGAGAAATGATGAAAATGAGGGATATTTAAAAGAGAGGAGCATCAGAAAGGGGAGAACCGCATTTTTCACTTCTATTCACCTTCAAGAATCACTCCACCCTTGATAATATCTATCAACCTCTGACCACCCAGCACAAAACCACCTTCTTTCACCTTCCTACCACCCAAAACTGAACCAGCAAACACCTTCCACTTCACCACCTTCATCACCAGAAAACAACACCTCCCCCTTCATTTCACCACCTTCATCACGAACTTCCAAAAAGCACGGCCATCACAAGGGAAACAGAGAGAAGGGGACAAGAAGGGGACAAGAAGGAGACAAGAGCCTTGCTAAGGAATAGCATCCACTTCAACTGCTCCACCTTGAACTCCACAGGTAACATTATTCATTTACGCCATGTAGCTTATTTCTGCTACCTTTTCTCACTTGCACACAACCCCTGAATCCCTCTGCACCAAACTTGAAATGAATACTACATATCCACTTAAGCCTCCCTGACTGAAACCCAATGTCCACTCTCCAACCGTGAACCCATCTCCCTTTTACTACCTTTATCTTCAACTACCCACATTCATCCTCTACCCTCTCTACGTCCAAGTCCACCGCCAACCTATATCTCACTTCTTCTCGATCGTTGAACCCCGGATCCTCCAAACCAAGCCAAAAACACCCTCTCCACGTCCAAGTCCACCACCAACTATCATCGCACGCCTAGACCCTCCCCACCAACCATCGAACAAACACCAGTCACATCCCTTCACCGACCGTTGAACCACACACCGTGATCCTCACCGACCGTCGAACAAACACCAGTCACCTCCCTTCACCGACTGTCGAACCACACACCGTGATCCTCACCGACCATCGAGCAAACACCAGTCCCATCCCTTCACCAACCGTCGAACCACACACCGTGATCCTCACCAACCGTCGAACAAACACCAGTCACATCCCTTCACTGACCGTCGAACCACACACCGTGATCCTCACTGACCATCGAACAAACACCAATCACCTCCCTTCACCGACCGTCGAACCACACACCGTTA
The DNA here is from genome assembly GCA_029884595.1 of Ormosia semicastrata. Taxonomy (NCBI): domain Eukaryota; kingdom Viridiplantae; phylum Streptophyta; class Magnoliopsida; order Fabales; family Fabaceae; genus Ormosia; species Ormosia semicastrata. Next base: position 32,958,122 of record JAQQTO010000048.1, on the reverse strand, counting down.
TCCTCACCGACCGTCGAGCAAACACCAGTCATATCCTTTCACCAACCGCCGAACCATATTCTTCCCCTCACCGACCTTCGAATCCCAAGAAGCCAGATCCCTTCCCAACCGACCGTCGGATCTCATAGCTAGATCTTCCCTCATCGACTGTGACCCCCACCATCTTCAACTGCCCACATTCATCCTCACCGACCGTCGAACCTCAGCTAGGTCTCCCCTCACCGACCGTCAAACTCAAAACACCAGATCCATCATACCTTCATCGACCGTCGAACCCCAAAACAGAACCATCCCACCATCTCCTCCAATCTACTGTCGAACCCCAAAACAGAACCACCCTATCTCCTCAAACCGACCATCGAACCTCAGGGTCCAAATCCCTCACCAAACGTCCCCTGGGGTGTGCTCTGTTACTGCTACCCAAGTCTCCAAACTCTTTTTCTTGTAAATTGAATTGTTGACTATCTTTTGGGGTTTGAGTTTGATTCACGTGGGCTGCTGTCCATTTCATATTAAGGCAATAATGATACACTTTTGGTAAAAAAAAAAAAGAAGGGTAAAAGAATAAAAAAATAAAAAAAATCTTTTAATCCATGCAATGACCACTGACGATGATTGAATAGCGAATGCTATCTTCATTATCTTTTGGATCATATGGGTTTATTGAGTAGCCTGGTGCTAACTTAAACCCTGTGCAAGAATAAATATGTTTTCAAATAAAAGTTTTTTTAATTAAAAATCAATCAACTCACACTTATTTTTTAAAGAACTACGTAACTTTGAGTTCTCCATTGCACCAGGGGATACGTAGGAGCAGAATTTTATTTCTGTCAAGCCAAATTTAAATTTTCATAATTTTGTGGTTTTCTTTTTATAAATAGTTACAATGTTTTGCAAAAAGGGGTAAAATAAATATTTTCAAAGATTGTTAAAAATTTACACAATTAACCTAAGGTACCGCCTTAGGATGGGTGTGTTAGGGGTGCAGTGGGATTAAGTTTCCACCCTTCCCTAAGCATAACCGACTCCCGAATCCAATCTGGTTCTAAAGACCATTTTCAAAGAAAGGTTTTCCAATTTTTTCCTAAATTAAAATAAAATTGGTGGCAACTCCATTTTCCCATTTTTCATCTTCTAAAATCCTCCGAGTTGCTATTTTTTACCGCGATCCCGGTTGCGACAAGGTGGCTAGAGATATTGTTAATAAATCTCTTGATTCCACAATAGCCGTTACTTTCGATTGCAAATTCCTGCTCAAACATCTCAAGACTTTGTTAATAAGATCTTCATTAGAAAATGTCTTTTCCAATGAGATAAGATTATTAACAATATATGTGAATCTCTTTTGCATCTCTTGAATACTTTCACCTTAGATCATTCTAAACAATTCATATTCATGAGTAAGAGTGTTTATTCTAGATCGCTTTACCTTACTTGTACCTTCATGAGTTACTTGTAAAGTATCCTATATTTCTTTAGTGGTCTTGCAATTTGACACCCTAAAGAATTTATCATACCCCAAGGATGTGGTGATGACGTTCTTGGCTTTCAAATTGTATTGAACCTTCTTTTTATCCTCATCGATCCATTCATTTCTAGGTGTATTGATTTTCACACCATCTTTAGTATGTATGGGTACAAAAGCATCATTTTCAACGGTGTCCCACACATCTAAGTCAATAGCTTCAATAAAAATTTTCATTCTTTCTTTCCAATAGGCATAACCATCCCTATTGAAAAAGGGAGGTCTATTTATAGAAAAACTTTCATTAGAAAAACCATTTGAAGCTATTTCTTCTCTTGAAGTTGCTAAGCTCTTTATACAAGAGTCTAGCTCTGATACCACTTGTTACTAAGAGGCTCAATACTCAAGAGGGAGGTGAATTGAGTATGTAAAACAAGTTCACAAATCTTTCACAAAACATTCGATAAATAATTTTTGTTGAAGCTATTAGATGACTAGAGATGATTGGATAAATGAGAAGAACACTTTCATTTATAAATATAATAGCCAAAGGAGACAATATTCAAGCAATACAATAAAACAGTGCACAAATATAAAGAGAAGGGTTTAGAGAAACAAACACAATAGTTTATCCTGGTTTGATCACCAATCCACTTGTGATCTACATCTAGTCCTCAAGCAAATACTTGAGATTTTTCACTATATCTTCAAGCTTGAAAGCAGGTGCTTGACAACCTTTACAAATTGGAGCACTCAACACACCTTGGGATGCCTCACCCTTGTGCTTGAGCCTCTATATTCAAGGGATACCTCATCCTTACAATTTTGAGGGATACCTCACCCTCTCTTAACAGATTGTACAAGATTTGGATGGAAGAAACTCTCTCTAGAGAAGATTATACAAATTGAAGAACTATGGTATTAAGGATTCACACAAGTTGAAGCTCAAAATAGAGGATTATATGAAATGATGAGAAAACCCATTTTTAATGCTCAGTAGTAATTCTCAGACTGTTGGTCTCAGTTTTTCTAACCCCTCATTAAAGCCCAATACCTAAATTTATAGTTAAGAGCCATTGATAGCCATTGGGGGTAGATGAGAACATTAAATGCTCATTAATATAGTCGTTACGTGCTTCTTCTGATTTTTCCAGAAAATAGGCTAATCGGTTAAGCAAGCACCCTAATTGGTTAGGGGCCCTTTTAAGCTTAAAATAAATGATTCTATTTTGTTAAATAATCAGTTAGAGATGTGTCCTAATTGGTTAGGACATAATAACATTAGTTTATGGGAAAACTGCTAACCGATTAGAGCCTTATGCTAATCGATTAGGGCTTGATTCATTTTGCTTCTAAGATAAAGAATAACCGATTAGAGCCTCATGCTAATCGGTTAGGACTTAATTAATTTGGCTTCTAAGAAAGCAAATAACTGATTAGGGCTCTTACCTAATCGGTTAGGCATAGTTTTGAAAACAAAAGGAATGATTCTGTTTATTCAAATAATTGATTAGTCATCTTGCCTAATCGGTTAAGCATATGAAATATAACGAGGCAATGCCTCTGTTTTAACAAACTAACCGATTAGGAGCTGCTCCTAATCGGTTAGGGGCCTTAGAATTTGGCTCCTGACAGGACATTAAAAAATTGGTTAGTTCACAAAATGACTTATTTCAGTTTTGGCTCATACAAGGAAATTGACTTGAAAAAGAATATAAGATTTTAAAGAGGTGTTTCAAAAAACCTTTTGATCCTTACTTAAAAACTATTTTACAAACTCATTTTAAGAGAGCCATATGAGCTTGGAATGAATCCTTAATATACCTTTACACAAGATCTATGACCTACATGCTAATCTTGAATTCCTTGTGACTTGATCGTTGTGTTTCTATTGCTTTCTTGTTTGTCGACATCAAAACCATTTGCATTTAGTCAATGTCAATCACAGAAAACTTGGACAATTCTTCAAAAAATCGTTGTTCAAGTTTCAAAAAATCTACTTCCTTATCGTCTTGTAAGGTCTTAGGAAAATAATTCTCCAGGAAGGTTGTCCTAGACACTTTTCACGAAATTGGGTTTCTCGCGACTTCCATTAATCTTTTTGTGCTTCTCCACTAATGTTCTACCTCTCCTCTTAACATGTAAGAGGCAAAGGAAACCTTCTGGTCATCCGTGCAAACTATAACTTCAAAGATTTTCTCCATTTCACTCAACCACTCTTCAACCTTAACTGGGTTGTATTCTCCTCTAAATAGTGGTGAATTTACCTTTCTAAACTCTGAAAGGTCTTAAAAATTTTGATTCCTTCCTATTTGTACTTCTTGCACCGATTGTACTAGTGGTGTTTGAAACATCCTTAATACAATTACTAATAATGCATCTGGACTACGCATTAGTAATATGAATTAAGTATGTCACTTATAAATAACATAATATATTTAAAAATAAATATAAGAAATATACAAAATATGAGCTTGTTGTAGTTGAGATTTATACATATAACATATAAGGAATTATATAAATAATATACGTCAGTGTATAAAATTACATAACATGTCTCTAAATCATTATAAATACATCCAAGACTACAAAACTTCTAAAGCCAACAACTGGTACTATTCTTTGTCTTCATGTATCTTCTTCAGGCACTTGGTGCACTTCTTGGAAATATTATGGAAAACAATAAAAACAGGGGTGAGAATTCTAAGAATTTTCAGTAGTATTAATAAAAATCCGTGTCATCATAATTCTTTCAGCTGCTTCTGGAAAAAATCATGTCAAAACTCATTTTATAATGTAGGAAGGTGGCAAAAGCCAAATCCAGTCCTTCCTCTTCCCGAGGCAGAGGTCCAGTTATTAATAGTTTTCTAAAAACGTTTATTATCAAACATCACAATTTATATCCATAAATATTTTCACAAACATATTTTCAAATAAACAACATAATATTACATTTAAATTCAATTTCATCACAATGCTTATTTAAATCACTTGGCAGTAGTCTGCTTTTAGGTTGATACACTTCAATATATTTATGACCATTTGCCAGTCATGCAGAACTACTCCAGGTAATGAGTAACCCAGGCCACCTCTAGTGAGGGAATGTCTATCCTCAATCTAGAGTTGTCAATACAGAAGGAATGTCTATCCTCATCTACTAAGATAAGGAGGGTATCATCCATCCTCACACTATCATCAGTCTAGGATCACCTCTACCAACTAGGAAGAACTTTAGTAAAAAGGGAGGGCATGTCCATCCTCTACCTCAACTACTCTAGAAATGAGGGAATGTCCATCCTCACACTTCCATTCTAACCTAGGATGAGGATCATTTCCTATAACAATCCTTGGCCATATAAAAGGGCTACAAATCAAATGACATTTCAAGAATTCTCATCAATTTCACAATATCAACATAATTCCAAATGACATACAATCTACCAGTTGAATATCAAATAAACTCAAATGAGATTAATTACTATACGATCAAACAACCAACATATAGTACTAATTGAAACACATAAGTATTAAGTACATTTCCTTAAGTCTCCATACGGCCTATTTGGTCATCTTAAGGCATTTTATGACCAATTCAAGAAATTGTGTAGTAGTATTTCTCCATAAACTCATAACATCTCAATTAATCAATAATATGCATAACTCTTTATAAGTAAGTCACAACTAATAAAAAAAATAAAAATGTAAAACCATAGTGTGAACACTTAAGGAGAACCAAAGGGTGAAACCAATATAAATTCAATGCCTTGCTTTTCATGATCAACTTGATAATTTCTTCAACTAACTACCTTCCATTAGTCAACTTAACTAACAAATGATATAGAAAATCAAAGAAAGCACAATTGGAACATATGGTTGTACTAACCACAAAAATAGAAAAATTACAGTGTGAACTGTAACATTCCAAATTTAATAATAACAGTATAATTTGTATTATACCATAATAATTAGATCCAGGCATGTTACTTACTGCTAAAACATTTCTAACTTAATATAATAATACCATATATAGAAAATATGAGTCATGAATGAAAGATTATATATATAACGTCTGTATTTATCCTAAATACAAAATAAGTACAAAGTTTACAAACTAGGCCTCTAAAGGTGCAAAATACACATGTTTCAAAAAGAAATTACAAAGTAAAGCTAAACTAAGCTCTCCAACCTCCTATCAGCAAAACTCTATCCATAAGTCTTCTTTCCTGGAATTATTATGGAAACACATGAGTGGGGTGAGAATAATATATTCTCAGTAATTTCATAATAAAACATGACATCACAATCATTCCAGCCATTTCGGGGAAAAATATCTAGTAAAAAAAAACATAATATCTCTAGAAAGGTGGCAAAAGCCAAATCCACTTCCTTTCTCTTCTCGAAATAGATTCTCATTTTATAAGTTTGTATAGAAAAACTCATTTCTAAATACAATCTCACAAATCATCATCTCAAAGATAAGTAACTTCCCATACAATTGCCATGCTATGCGAAATTATGCCTTATGTTCATGCCTATGCAATAACCTAAAGATGTATATGGATAATGACATGATTCCTCAGACGTGGTTAGGGAACTCATCCTAAGCCACTCTGGAATTATTATGATATCCATGAGTCTTGAACAAAACAAAAGAACCCAATTCCACAAGTCTTGAATAAGCATTGGAACCCAGTTCCAGAAGTCTTCCCTCTAGGTAGTGACCTCATCAACTATGCGGTATTTAGCAAGGATCACTATGATAGGGAGGGTTGGTTACCTCTTCATTCAAAACCATATTTGATCACCAAGGGTGAAGACCCCATCCTCATCAATATAGTTATGAAAAACAATGATGTCAATTACAACAATAACTAGCATGCCAATTGGTTTACAATCATAACCACAAGTGTGAATTACAATGATGTCAATCACTACAATAGATAGCATACCAATTGATTTACATCCATCATCTCAAGTATGAACCCCAATGATGCTAAATACTATAATAATTTAACATACCAAATGTTTTACATGCATCAAACAAACACTTCATTCAATACTCCTATTGGAGTCTCAACGCTCATTAAGAAGTATAAAATAAAGATCTACACAGGTTAAGCACTTCATTTTCATCAAATAAAAATCCTTTCAAATTCTAGACTAGGCGCTTAGGCACTCACTATTGGGCCCTTAAGCGCTGGGGTGATAGAGAGCCTCCCCTATTCTCCCCTGCGATGGGTGCTCAGGCACTCCTTGCTTGGCGCTTAAGCACTCAACGTGCGCTTAGGTGCTCCTCCATGGGTGCTTAGGCACTGGCTGCACAGTAGCACGCAACATTCTTTTTGGGCAGCGGGTGCCCAGGACCCCAACTCCCAATGCTCAAGGCTGGTTGCCCAGAGAAAAATCTACAGAACAACCACTATTCCATTGGGGAACAATGGTCTTCCAACCACTCAAACCTCAAGTTCAAGTGATTTGCAACACCGTAAAAGGTCCATAAACAAATTGTAACTCATATACAATTTTTAACTCACTCCAAAATGGATCAATGAATCATTCATCAATCATAAAAACCTAAAACTCCACTCTTAGCTCAAGTAAATCAAAAGTGTTTAAAGGATGGAAATTCATCACCAAGTATACAACAAATCAAAAATAAGTCATCCTCAAGTTCTACAACAAGAATCAAGAAAACACAAAAATCACACTCAAAACCCATTACTCCCATTAAGCCCTCAAGAAATAAGTTGGAGAAAACGGAAAGAAAGAATCAACAACAAAGTCCCCCTACCTCTATTGACCAGAAATGAAAGAATTAAGAAGCTCCTCTCCACCTCTATCTTCTTCCTCCTCTTTGGTTAATGCTCCTTATAATACCCTTAGTAACATATTAGACTTGTTTATATGTTCAAAAGGTAGCATATGACTTACTTAGCATGCATGTTTAATTTTGTGACAATCTGAGTTAATTTAGGTACTTAGTTGTAACACAGAAGTTAAAAAGTAACTTAAAATGACTCAAATAATAGCATAAGTTGCTAAATTGAGAGAAATAAATATGGATAAGTTATTTTTGGGTCACAAATGTATGAAACAAGGTATGGTTAAAGTTTCAAGTTAATCTGAGTTAGTTTGGTATTTTTAGGCATACTAGTTGTGTTTTAAATGTTGGTTTGGCTACCAGCAGATATGAAAAATCATGAAAATGGTGAAACAATAATTTAGATGAATCTCATGATTTATTCTAAAGTTGTTGGAAGCTGAAAAACTTAGTTTCAGGGAACCTAAGTGTTCTTAGCAGAGGAAGTTCCAACAAAATATCCTAAGGGATATGATGGTCATTCTCTTATTTCTCTCTCACGGTTAAAAGGTAGCAGAAGCTACAAAGAAAAGAAAACAGAAGAAAAGAAAGAAGAAGGGACTGAAGGAGAGAAAGGAAAAGGGGAAAAGAAGGAATACTAAAGGAAGATCAAGATCAAAGCATAGATCTTGAAGATTGATCATCCAAACAAGAAGTAGGGGTTTTATGTTCATATTCATATCTTTTCACTCTTTTCACCATTGATGCACCCTTTGTGCTTAATAGGCCAAATTGAGTTCTAGAGGTGTTTGATGTGTTTGGCTTGCATGAATGTGTTTTTTTTTGTCATTTATAACTTGTTCATAGCATAAGTTGAAGATAGAACCTTAGAATATCTCATTTAGACCATTGAAGCCCAAAAGAAGGGTTTAGGTCAAGTTATGTGTGATTTGGTCCTTGAATCTAAATTAAGAGGTTTAAGTTTGTTATTAATAATTTCTATGAGTTTAAGAACTGATTAGGCACTTAGAATCACTTAGAAACTGATTTGGAATGGCCAAAATCTATGAAAAGAATCAACGGAACAGTACCACGGTTCTGCATAATTTGGTTTCTATTATGCACGTCATGAGGTGGGGGTTGAATTTGCTACATGCGGTGTGGCGTGAGAGTGATGCTATATCCAGTAATGAAACCTGAGGCTAAGGCGTCGCAGTGTGCCCAAGTATGTGCCATGGCGTGAGGCCTTGAACATTTAGAAATGTTATTTTTTATGTTTTCAAGTTCTTGGCTAGATAGAATCATTTGAACATATTTCCTAAGGTGTTTGAGGACAAAAATAGGGATATTTCAAAAGAGGAACTATCACCTAGAATATATGAGAAATCTTAGGCCTTTGAGCATCCTAAAAGTGAAGGATTGCCCTAGGTAAGAACATAGCACCTTAGACAACCTAGTGTTGCATTCGATATCACTCAAGATGTGATGAGATGATGCATTAGAGACGAGTATACTAGGATGGACTATAGGGTTCACTCTAATAAGAATAAGGAAGATATGAGCCTTATGATGAGAATTTGATATGTTGCAAACCCATGTACAAGTTGTCTCAAATAATAAATTCTCGGAAGTCCGAGGTCGATCCACAGGGAATTGATGAAGAAAAATTCATTAAGGTAAGGAAAGGATTTGTCACAATAATAAAGGTAATGAAAATTATTCACAAATGAAAAGGATTTGCTTAGGCTAGGAGATCCACTCTTGGTAAGTAAATTAAGGACAAGATTAATTCTTTTTATAACTCAATTAGAATCCATGCATAATGGAGGTTCCAATTAGAAAATACAGCATTCAAAGTTCATTTAAGATTATATATGTAATTATAATATGGTTCCTTTAATTATCTACTAACACCAACACTTGTAAATGGGTTCAAGCATTCATTGTGTCAATCTATTGTCTACGACAAATCAAGATCTCCACTTTACAAGGAGGGTTAATAATGCCAACACTTGTAAATAGGTTCAAGCATTCATTGTGCCAATCTCTTCTTTACAACAAATCAAGATCTTCACCTTACAAGGAGGGTTTCTAAAGTGATTAGAAACAAAATACAATATATATAATGACCACTTCATAATATATCATTGAAGAACAAGAAAGAGATAATTTAACCTTATTTCATTACCAAAAGCTTAACCCTTTCACCCAAGAAAAATGAGAATTAGTTACTCATAAACAAAGAAGAAAGAAAGAAAGAAGAAGAAGGAGATGAACATAATTTCTATTTAGAACAAAAGAAATCTACAACAAGAGAAACAAATAATACAAGAACAAGATCTTGATCTCTAAACCAATTCTAATGAGCAACTAATGGTGCCCTTTTATAGAGCATGAAGGGCACACAATGATAAGGGAGTTGTTTAATGAGTGGATGGGTGAGTGAAAAATGATAATAGAGTTGTTTAATGAGTGGGTGGATGAGTGGAAAATTATTTCCATGCTTGTCTCCCCACTCAACCAATTCAACTGTCTTCACATGGCTATAACTCTATCATAACGTCACTTATTGTATAAGTGGTCTTCATGAAAGTTAAAGGGTTTTGTCTCATATTTCCAATGCCATCGATTTCAGCACAGTTTGACTCTTACAGCCTAAGATATGGCCCAATATTTGTATAGTATTTGGGTTCTAGCAATAGCACATCTGTTCTGACATCTATGTCCAATATGACCTACTAGACATCCAATCCAACTATTGTGTTCTTCATGAAAGTTGTAGATTTTGGTCTTAGATTTCATTTTGGCTTAATTTGGTGTCAATTGAACTCCTATAGCTCAAGAAATAGATTGATGAGTGCGCAGAGGTCAAGCTATCAGGATCAGAATTCTAACTTTAGCTTCCACTTCAATTTAAATTATCCAAACGTGTGATTCATCTCTTGAGGTCTTCATAAAAATTGTAGAGAATTGTCTTAGATTTCCTACAAGACTAGTATCACATTAATCAAATATTTGCAATTCAGATTATAGCTAATTTACTAAACTCTATAAAATAGATAAATTAAGGCTATTTCATGCAATAATTCCTTCAAGTATCCTATTAGGCCCAATATCATAAAATGTGACAAAACTAACTTAATTAAGCCTAATTGAACCTTAAGAAGCCCACTGAGAGGATTATTAAATGGATAAAATATATTGTTATCAAATTCTCTCACATTTAACTTTTTCATTCCCAAGCAAAACACATAAGATCAAAATTAGGGAACAAGGAAAAACAACAAAAACTCAAAAGCTAAAAACTCTAAAAGACTTAATTTTCAATGATATTCAAGAATGCTAAAGTTTATAAGCAAGAAGAGCAACTAAAGATTGAAGACATCGAAACATTTATAAGGTGACATTTCTTCACATGTCAAACCAACACGCAAGGAAACTTTAATTGAAAAGCAAGAGTCAAGAACGATAGATCCTTACAAGATTCACTCTCAATCCCTCATGTGTTTGAAAGGTAAGTATTTCACTCAATTAAACTCATAAAAAATTACACTACCATGAGCTTGCTTATCTTCTACTTCTCCACTACTCAAAACACACGTACACACAAATCAAGAGGACTTTATTCAAGGTTGTAATAGGATCAAGGTAAAGAAGGGGGGTAATATGGATATGACATGCAACAGCTCGAATTTTCTTCTTTTTTTCTAGTTAATTGTGATTTTTATGATTTTTGTGAATTATTTAATTTATTTTGATTATTTTATTATTATTTTTAGACTTTTGTGAATTTGAAGCGGTGTCGAAAAAATAAAATATTTTTCAGTTGAAAAAATTTTGACTTTTAACGTGGGGCCGAGAGAGCTTACTAAACTCAAAATCAGAAACAGATTTCAAAAATTTTCTTTTTCAGAGATTTTATCCGACTGATGAAATCTAAGTACATTCTATTATCCATTGGACAACAAACATTGGTTTTACGAGCAGTAACCTTTGTCCTTTGGTTAATATCTATCGGTAAATATCTAGTTAGATGACTAGTCATGAGCCTAGTCATAAACCTAATCTTTACCACTTATGACTCACTTTATTGTTGAGCTAATGGGAAGCAAGCTTTCAAGGTAAGCTTGAAGGAAGTCAAGCTTTGTGGCTATGACTCACAATGTTGAACCAATGGGAAACAAGCTTCCAAGGCAAGCATGAAGAGAGCTTGGAGGAGAAGTTTTGGTCACCCTACACCCTTAGGTGTACACAGACAAGGTAGCTTATAGGACAAGCTTAGAAGACAAAATGGTTACTTAATCTCACTTAAGTTTATCTTATTTTTTTTAGAAACAAAAATACCAAACTCTCTCATTTCTCTCCTTAACAATATTTGGCCAACACATCATAATTACTCTCCAATCTTGTTCAATCCAAACTAACCATATATCTTGAATCTAGACACCATTTGGAGACACTTTCATGTTGCAAACTTCTTTAAATTAATCCATCTTCAATCACTTTCTCTAAGCCTAAGTTTGAAGGTTTTTAGGTGAAGTTCTTATTTTTCAATTCTACTTTTATTCTTAAATTCTAAACCATGAACTTAATCCATGGTCATCTTATTTCAAGCCTTAGATTTTAATAATTGTATGTTTAAATTTTTTTAAGCATTTGTTTGGTGGTAGAAGTTTACTCCAAGAAGGCAATTAAGGAGCTTTTTGATCATCATCTAAGGTAAGAGGGAGAATAACCTCATAACCCAACTTGGTGGTGAGAAATGGAATTTTTGGTTGTTGGCGTAAAATCCATATAAGAATTTATTCACTTGATTGTGTGAATTTAATGGTTTATGCTTGTTGACTATATGTGATTATATGACTTTGATAGTATGCATGAAATTGCTATGGTAGGAATTGATGATTGGAATGTTTTACATGCTTTGAATCATGTGTGAATGACAAAATTTTTGGTCCCAATGACCATATATAGCTCATGGCCATTTAGCCGAAGATGGGGTATTCAAGACAAAAATATTTTATTGATTGTGAACCTAGATGATTAGGTGACAAGAATATGATTTAAGAATTTATAAGTTGAAAATGAGATGAACAAAATTTTATCAATTGAAAAGAATTGATTTTCGGCCATGATAATGGAAATAAGTTTGAAAGATGGTTTGAAATTTAAATTATTTTATTTAAGAGAGTTCTTAGTAAAAGTAATGGAAAAAGATTTTTGAAATATTTTGATTAAATCAAAATAATGTAGATTTTATGAAAAACATTAGAAAATATCACTTAGAGAAGATTTGGTAAGAAAATATTGGAATTAAGGTTCAAATTTTATATTAAACATGGAAAGTCTCAAAAATTAAGCTTAGAGCATCAATAAAACGTTTTATGCCATTGAAAAGTATTGATAAAACCTTACGCAATTTAAAAATGTTGATTTTGAGTTACACGATTAAGAAAGCATTTTAAAATTTTTTCACGATTAAAAAACAACATAAAAATGTTATGTGATTTAGAGACGTAGCAAGAAGTGTTACGCAATTGTGGTAACATAGTAAAAATACTTTGCGATTAAGAAAAATAGCAAATTACTGTCGGGCCAACATATTGGACCCGGAGACGTCAGTTGACAACTTAGTCCAGTGGTGGCTTGATTTTCGTGGAAGCCACATGGTTAATAATTATTGGTTCATGAAGTCATTCGATCATGCATTGTGAAAGTCGTAGTGATTTTGTTTGTTAAGGCTGTACGCCTAGAAGATTGAATTACACCTTAGTACGGGTGCGAATTGTTTAGTGAAGGTCAATAACTGATCTTGGGGGCCACGGGGCGTGATAATTCAACAAGTGGCCAGTTAGTAGCTCTACGATGCCGTGGTTGCTGATGCAAACGCACCGACGATCTCGACGTGGCACTATTCCTATTCATGATCTGGTGTAGAATGTCTTGTATAAGCCATGATGCGTACGCTAAGAAAGTTGGGGCACTTGATTTGAGGCTAATGATATACAGACATGACTCCCGATCATTCTCTTCGATGTTAGTTTTAGCTCCATAGAGTAGTGGTCGGTCCATTGTACATATGCATAGTCAGTAGACATGTTGTTGTGAAATACATTCATTGAATTATTTATTAATTAAATAACATGATTGTAATTGTTGATTCTGTACTGAATGACATTGTGGTTATTACTATTTCTTTACTGCCATACTGGTATGTGATGTAGGGGATCTCACTTTTTTATGGTATTGTTCTGTCTGTTCTGTTTTATGTTTATTTTCTATGAAGACTGTGATGGCGGTGAGGCGGGATCTTCTGGGTTTGTTAGGGTGCATTTCTATGGAGGCACCGACGTATGGCACGTCCATCTGGACATTGAGTATTATGGGGATGTTGCCCTATCTTTGAGTAAGACCCGCCATAGTGTTGCTACTTTTTCTTTTCATGCTACTGTCTATCTGGAGTTTTATATGCCTGTCAGGGAGTTATGGGGTGATCCTCATTACACTCCTAGGGAGGATTTTGAGGTATCATCTGCTCGGACTCTTGTCTATCAAGATATACCCCGGCTAGGGGATTTGTCTGTTGAGGATTCCAAGGAGGATCTAGTGGAGGACCCTTTCCTCCAGGTGTTTAGACTTGGGCCAGATTATGTTTTGTTGTGATAGTTGGACTTATACTTTTGAGTATGTAAGTCTTATATATTTATGTTGTCAGTAAACTATGTTATATACATGAAAAGTGTATTATTCAGTTCATTATGTCTTATGTTCACTATATTCTGTTAAGTTTATGTTATCTGCGAAAAGAAATTTTAAAACCCGTATATTACAATATTAAATCACTTATGACTTGGTTTTACCATTTAAAATTGTTGGTCTGAAATGTAATTCCAAAAGAAGGTGTTACATTAGTTGGTATCAGAGCGAGGTTTAGTCCGTCTGGTTTGTGGTTAGGTCTGTCTTGTTTGTGTTGTATATTTCTCTATGTTTTGGTTTCCAAAATGAGACAATATTGCTTGAAATGATTACATTTTATTTTCATTGTATTTTGCTTAGTCTAACATTGGAGAAAGACAATGGCTCGTGGCAAAGGTACGCATGTGGACACGAGACATGACAATGATAATATGGCTGTGGCTGCGACTGCAATAACAATGCAGAGAATTGCTGATGTAATAGTACAACAAAATCAGAGGGCTATTCAGCAGCAGGAAGCGACAACCGAGGCTCAGAATTTGTCAGAGTTTCATCGTAATAATCCACCACAGTTTAAAGGCGAATTTGATCCAAAGAAAATGAACCTTTGGATTAAAGAATTGGAGAAGATCTTTAGAGGAATGGGATGCATGAATGAAAGGAAGGTAATCTATGCTACATTCATGCTCATTGGAGACGGTGAGAATTGGTGGGCAGGAACTCAACGGTTGTTGGAGGCTGAAGGAAGAATTATCATGTGGGAAGTCTTCCAGAGCAAATTTTAGAGAAGTATTTTCCAGCAAGCACGAGGCACACAAAGGAGATGGAGTTCCTTGGACTAAAGTAAGGGGGGATAACCATTAGTGAATATGCTGCTAGGTTTGAAAGCCTATCAAAATTCTCATGATACTTTCAACTCCAGCCCGATGAGGAATAGGAGTGCTGAAAATTCTAAGAAGGTTTAAGGCATGATCTAAAGTGAACAGTACTACCTTTAGGGATAAAGCAGTTCCCAGCTTTGTTGGACAAGTGCCACTGAATCGAAGAGTTGGATCAGCCTCGGGATACGAAACCCTATAACTTTGGACCATCTCAGTTCCAAAAGGGGAGTAATAGTGATATCAACTGATTCCATTGGAAACCATATTCATAGCCACTGGGGAATCAACATCAACAACAAACATATGGAGGAAGTACTAGTGGTAGTAGATTCAGTCAGACCATGACATCTTTACCAAAATGTATGAAGTGTGAAAGAGATCACTTAATAAAAGAGTGTACGATAAATGGAATAATCTATTTCAAGTGCAGAAAGGCCGGACACATTTCCAGAGACTGTACTCAACCAAAGACGAAGCCTTCCGTTAATAATGTACATGCTTCAAGGCCTCAAGTAGAAAGGAGAGTCTATACCATGAGTGGAGCAGAAGCCTCCCAATCTAAAGATTTAATCAAGGGAGATTGTGTCATAGGAGGTAAGCCTTTAATTGTACTGTATGACTCGGGGGCAACCCATTCTTTTATTGCCTATGACTGTGTGAATTAATTAAGATTGTCTATGCCTTCATTACCATTTGACTTGATTATTGCTACTCCCACTGCTAAACCTGTTATTACTACTAAAGTCTGCTTAAACTATCCTATTACTATTAGAGACTGGAACTTTTTTGTTAATTTAATTTGTTTACCTCTTTCACAAATAGACTTGATTTTAGGAATGGATTAGTTATCTTCTAACCATATCCTGTTAGATTGTTCCAATAAAACTTTAGTGTTCCCTAAGACTGAGATTTCTGGATTTTGATGGCTAACCGAGTTAAAGCTTCCTTGAGGGAAGGAGCTCAAGGATACATGTTACTGTTTTCCTTGGAGGTTAAGAGTGAGATGAAAGTGAATACTATCCCTATAGTCAATGAGTTTTCTGAAGTTTTTCTTAATGATGTACCCAGACTACCATCGAAAAGAGAGGTAGAATTTTCTATCGATCTTGTACCAAGATCTGGTCCTATATCCATGGCACCATATTGGATGTCGCCATCAGAATTAGCTGAAAATAAAGAAGCAGTTGAAGGAACTATTGGGAAAGCAGTTTGTGAGACCTAGTGTATCACCATAGGGAGCTCCAGTGCTGTTAGTTAAGAATAAAGATGAAACTTCTCGTTTATGCGTGGATTATCACCAGTTGAAAAAAATCATGATCAAGAACAAATATCCACTTCCGAGGATAGACGATTTGATGGATCAACTGAAGGGAGCCGTTGTTTTCTCTAAGATTGATTTACGTTTTGGTTATCACCAGATTCGTGTAAAAGTAAAGGATGTTCCCAAGATGACATTTCGAACGCACTATGGGCATTATGAATATCTAGTGATGTCATTCGGAGTGACAAACACTCCTGCAATATTCATGGATTACATGAATAGGATCTTTCATCCTTATCTAGACAGATTTGTCGTTGTCTTTATTGATAACATTATGATATATTCTTGAAGTCAGGAGGAACATGTTGAGCATCTCAGTGTGGTTCTGAAGATTCTGAACGAGAAGCAGTTGTATGCTAAGCTGTCTCTGATACCACTGTTAGGAATTGCGGATTAAATATCTCGCAGCGGAATAATAGGATTCCCACACAGGATCCATGCGAAAAGTCCATAATCCGAGTTTTTTTTAAAATTTACCTCTTGAAGCGTGATAAACACAAGCGAGGTGAATCACCAACACCGTAATAGCGATGATGTTTCTGCAGTATCCACACGACAGACTTGCAAAAGGAGTCACGCCTCTGTTTCGCGGTGCTAGCTGCGAATAGAAGAGAAGAACCTTTCACTGTCTCTTCCTCACTTTCTTAGGTGCGGCTAGGGTTGTGATGTAACATCTATAGCAGCCCCCTTAACAGTACTATTTATTATAGTGGCTGCCTTAAGTGAGTGTGAGCAGTAACAAGGTAAGTCAGTGCAACCCTAAAACCCATCTGTCATGAGTTAGGCCCATAATTGAATCCGAGTCCAACTTGGATCCTTATTGCTCAATTTAGTCTGTTTCTAAGTGTGCGACCCTACAGGTTCTCATGACGTTGGTAGTAATATTAAAATCTCATTTTAATATTACAAACAAGGAGCGGTATCTAGCAACACATCACACGCTACCCAAGTAATGAGAATGTCGGTGATTTGACATAACTATCCGTGATCAATGTTTCCGTGTAGTTTAGTCCCTTTGTCCGATATCCAGATTGAACACAAGGCATGGAACGTGTCACCCTTGTTTAATTCAATCTTCGCTTTCGATTCCCGAGTAGACATAGTAATAACAAATGAGATCAATATCTCATATTGACTCATTTGAGCATGGCCATGCATTTCATAGTCTCACTCAATCAGGGGGCCCGAAGATATCACTCCTGTTATGTAGGAGGGACAAATCCCATCTAGGTCACTCACGTTCCTCCACATGCATCGCAATATGTCTAATAACTAACTTTATAATCATTTTGTTACAAATGACGTTTGATGGCATTTAAAACACACAACTCCTCATGTAGGAATCGTAGTGATTTCAGGTCAAAGAACCACATACACCATTATCACTATGAGAATCGCTTATGACACTCACGTAACGATCCACGTAGCGTTCTCATGGCGGGTCTGTCCAATACATCATTACTCTAATATGTATCCATGTGTAGACTTGATATCTCATATCCATGACCTATGAGATGTGGTCATCAGTCTACGCACATACTAGTCTCAATGCATTATTGTTGTCCTAATTAACAATAATACTTGACTAGGGACATTTAAGAATAGTATTTTATCCAATAGGATCTCACCATCAAGTCATCCACTTGATGTCCTATGGTATCAAACTTACTATTCTAAGGACTTTATTATGTCTATCAAAAAGAACACAATAAATGAAATGCCTCATATATCAAAAATAGCATAATATAATGTATGTCAATACAAACAAAATGTATAGGCCACTAGGGAATACACCAACAATATTGTGATGCTTCGCATCAGGATTTAGGTTGTGTGGTTATGCAGAACAGAAAGGTAGTAGCATATACTTTGAGGCAATTGAAAATGCATGAGAATAAATACCCTACTTATGATTTAGAGTTAGTTGCTGTAGTGTTTGCATTGAAGATCTGGAAGCATTTTTTGTATGGAGCAACATTCAATGTCTTCAGCAATCATAAGAGTTTGAAGTGCCTGTTTGACCAGAAGGAGTTGAATATAAGGCAAATGAGGTGGTTAGAATTTTTGAAAGATTATGATTTCCAACTTCAGTATCATCCTAGAAAAGTGAACGTCGTAGCAGATGCTTTGAGTAGGAAGATACTTAGTGTCTCTGCTATAATGATCAAGGAAAGAGAATTGATAGAATAATTCAGGGATATGCGGTTGTCTGTAGAATCGACACCAGGAAGACTTTGCTTGAACATGATTACTATTTCTAATGGATACATGGATGAAATTCAAGATAAACAAGGGAGTAATCAATACTTGCAGGAAGAGAAGGAGCTAGTGAAGCAAGGCGTCGTGTCAGAATTTGAGGAAGGACCGGATGAAATTCTAAGGTACGATAATTTCGAGGACAAAATTCTTTTTTGAGGGGAAGAATTGTAACATCCTAATTTTTTTTCTCAGTTAATTATGATTTTTATGATTTGTGAATTATTTAATTTATTTTGATTATTTTATTATTATTTTTTGACTTTTGTGAGTTTAAAGCGGTGCTGGAAAATAAAATATTTTCGAGTTGGAAAAATTTTGACTGTTAACGCGGGGCCGGGGAAGCTTACTAAACTTAAAACCGAAAACAGATTTCAAAAAATTTCTTTTTTAAAGATTTTATTTGACTGATGAAATCTAGTTACATTCTATTATCCATTGGACAATAAACATTAGTTTTACTAGCAGTAACCTTTGTCCATTGGTTAATATCTATCGATAAATATCTAGTTAGATGACTAGTCATGAGTCTAGTCATAAACCTAATCTTTACCACTTATGACTCACTTTATTGTTGAGCTAATGGGAAGCAAGCTTCCAAGATAAGCTTGAAGGAAGTCAAGCTTTGTGACTATGACTCACAATGTTGAACCAATGGGAAGCAAGCTTCCAAGGCAAGCTTGAAGAGAGCTTGGAGGAGAAGTTTTGGTCACCCTACACCCTTAGGTGTACACGGCCAAGGTAGCTTATAGGACAAGCTTAGAAGACAAAATGGTTACTTAATCTCACTTAAGTTTATCTTGTTTTTTTTAGAAAAAAAAAATACCAAACTCTCTCATTTCTCTCCTTAGCAATATTCGACCAACACATCATAATTACTCTCCAATCTTGTTCAATCCAAACCAACCATATAACTTGAATCTAGGCACCATTTGGAGACACTTTCATGTTGTGATCTTCTTCAAATTAATCCATCTTCAATCACTTTCTCCGAGCCTAAGTTTGAAGGTTTTTAGGTGAAGTTCTTGTTCTTCACTTCTAATTTTATTCTCAAATTCAAGACCATGAACTTGATCCACGGTCATCTTATTTCAAGCCTTAGATTTTAATAATTGTATGTTTAAATTGTTTCACACATTTGTTTGGTGGTAGAAGCTTACTCCAAGAAGGCAACTAAGGAGCCTTTTGATCATCATCTAAGGTAAGAGGGAGATTAACCTAATCAACCAACTTGGTGGTGAGAAATTGAATTTTTGGTTATTGGTGAAAAATTCATTTGAGGATTTATTCACTTGATTGTGTGAATTTAATGGTTTATGCTTGTTGGCTATATGTGATTATATGACTTTGATAGTATGCATGAAATTACTATGGTAGGAATTGATGATTGGAATGTTTTACATGCTTTGAATCATGTGTGAATGACAAAATTTTTGGTCCTAATGACCATATATGGCTAACGGCCATTTAGCCCAAGATGGGGTATTCAAGGCAAATATATTTTATTGATTGTGAACCTAGATGATTAGGTGACAAGAATATGATTTATCAATTTACAAGTTGAAAAGGAGATGAACAAAATTTTATCAGTTGAAAAGAATTGATTTTCAGCCATGATAATGGAAATAAGTTTGAAAGATGGTTTGAAATTTAAAGTATTTTATTTAAGAGAGTTCTTAGTAAAAGTAATGGAAAAAGATTTTTGAAATGTTGTGATTAAATCAAAATAATGTAGATTTTGTGAAAAACGTTAGAAAATATCACTTAGAGGAGATTTAGTAAGAAAATATTGGAATTAAGCTTAGAACGTCAATAAAATATTTTATGCGATTGAAAATTATTGATAAAACCTTATGCGATTCAAAAATGTTGATTTTGAGTTACGCGATTAAGAAAGCATTTTAAAATTTTTATGCGTTTGAAAAACAACGTAAAAATGTTATATGATTTAGAGACGTAACAAGAAATGTTATGCGATTGTGATAATATAGTAAAAATACTTTGCAATTAAGAAAAATAGCAGATTACTGTCGCGCCGACATACTGGACTCGGAGACGTCAGTTGACGACTTAGTCCAGTGATGGCTTGATTTTCGTGGAAGCCACATGGTTAATAATTATTGGTTCATGAAGTCATTCGATCATGCATTATGAAAGTCGTAGTGATTTTGCTTGTTTAGGCTGTATGCCTAGCAAATTGAATTACACCTTAGTGCGGGTGTGAATTGTTTAGTGAAGGTCATTAACTGATCTTGGAGGCCTCGGGGCGTGGTAATTCAACAAGTGGCTAGTTAGTAGCTCTACGGTGCCATGGTTGCTGATGCAAACACTCCGACGATCTCGACGAGACACTATTCCTATTCATGATCTGGTGTAGAATGTCTTGTATAAGTCATGATACGTACACTAAGAAAGTTGGGGCACTTGCTTTGAGGCTAATGATATATGGACATGTCTCCCGATCATTCTCTCTGATATTGGTTTTAGATCCTTGGAGTAGTGGTTAGTCCATTGTACATATGCATAGTTAGTAGACATGTTGTTTGTGAAATACATTATTGAATTATTTATTAATTAAATATCATGACTGTAATTATTGATTCTATACTGAATGACATTGTGGTTATTACTATTTCTTTACTGCCATTATGGTATGTGATGTAGGGGATCTCACCTCTTTATGGTATTGTTCTGTTTGTTCTGTTTTATGTTTATGTTCTATGAGGACTGTGATGACGGCGAGGCGGGATCTTCTAGGTTTCGTTAGGGTGCAGTTCCATGGAGGCACTGACGCATGGCACGTCCATCTGGACACTGAGCGCATTGAGTATTATGGGTGTAACACCCACTGTAGGGTATCACATTTAAGACTAATCCTAATATAACTTACCCAAGTTGTAACAAAATTAATCTTGTAAAAACATTGATTTTAAAATTTCATTTGCGGAATTAATTCAAATAAGTAAACTAAATAAAAGTCATAAGTATTACTTGTAACTGAAATCACACCTATATTATACATAAATACTGAAAGCCTTGTTTACAAATAATTTACATAATACCCTTATATGCTAAAAGATAAAATGTATAATAGACACTCTGAAACATAACTACTAAACTTAAACTCCTAAAACCTAACCTAAGGATTTGGGTCCTTTGAAGGATCCTCCTCCACTTCATCATTAAAGAACCCATGCGAATATAACATTCGCCTCACAGGGGTCCTTGCAGAAGACACCACAGAATCTTCACGCGGTGTATACACAGTGGCACCCCAAAGTTCACGAATTGGCATAGTAAATTCTAGGCACACAGATGCGTGTTGCGTCAAAATGGAAATCTCGTTGCGGATTCCACTTAAGTTTAGAGTCAAGTCCCCTGTATATACAAACTGTTCATTGTCAAAATCAAACCTCCAAGCATCAGTCCCCCCATGGAACAGGACTCGGACAAAACCTAAAACTTGGTGCCTCGCCGCCATCCCAACAAACAAGACTAATATCACTGATAGTAAAAAAAGTTATCTACTCATTCGTCTTCCCGGTCTTCATTAGACATACATAGTAAAACAAATATAATACAACAAAGAGGTGAGATCCCCTACATCAATACTAGTATGGCAGTAGAGAAAATGACAGCAAATAAACAGAATATAATATCAATATAACAACATATTTAAATCATATTATCATGTCACAGATAATAAATTAGGCAAGCATAAATATCAAATCAGTATACTGACTAACTATGCATATGCATAACGACCAATTCCTACTCTATGGAGCTAAACACAGATTCGGAGAGAATGATCCAAAAGGCATATCTGTAACCACGGCTGCCATTGTAACACCCTGATTTTTTGTTTTTCTTGAAATAAATGAGTTTTATAATATTTATGAGTTTTTATGAATTTTTGAGAATTTTTAATTATTTTGAATATGTTAATATTAATATGATTATTTTAATATTATTTTTAAAATATATGTCCGAATATAGTTTTTTCTAAAAATATATGAGTTTTATAATTTTTATGATTTTTGAGAATTTTTGTGAAATTTTTTGAGTTTGTGATTATTTTAATATTATTTTAAGCTGTAAGTGTGTTTGAGGCGGGCCCGAAAAAATAAAAATTTTTCCTGAACCAGAAAGTTTCGAACTGTCAAGGTGAGATCGGGGGATCTTACTAAACCCGAAACCGGGAACAGTTGACTAGGATTTTCTATATCTAAGTTTTCTATTATCTATTGTGTAATAATAGCAGTAGCTATTATCCATTAGGTAATATCTGTTAGAAAAATATCTTGATGACTGAGCTGATGACTCGGTGCTACGACTCACCATGCTGACTTAGCTATTTTAGAAGATTCTATGATGACTCACCTAGTAAATATCTAAGAAATAAATATCTAGCTATAAATATCTTAGGATAAATATCTAGGTGAAAATATCTAATCAGAAAATATTTAAGCTAAATATCTTAAGTGTAATTATGAAAATAGAAAATTTCTAAAAGTAATGATGAGCCATCATTATTAAGTTTTTTGACTAA
This sequence comes from Ormosia semicastrata, assembly GCA_029884595.1. Taxonomy (NCBI): domain Eukaryota; kingdom Viridiplantae; phylum Streptophyta; class Magnoliopsida; order Fabales; family Fabaceae; genus Ormosia; species Ormosia semicastrata. The sequence continues at coordinate 32,935,154 of JAQQTO010000048.1, read as the reverse complement.
CTAATAAGAATTTGTCAAACATAGTGGCTGGACTTTATTAGGAACTGTTGGATGGAAAAACTTAATGGAAAAGCCTTAGATAATCACCATTGATCTAATCAATGGTGTGAGAGCAATCTTGATAAAGAAACTTATGATATCCACCTTAGATTTAATCAACGGTTAGGAGAGAAAGTTAATTTTAATGGTTAGATTTGTGAGTTGAGAAACTAGATAATCTAACTTAGTTACTCTAATAGCCTAATTAGTAACTAAGTAAAACAAACTTAGTTTGTAAATACTTAGAATCTATAGTTACAAGAAATATCTAGAGTTTCTAGAATCATTACCTATGCAAGACAAGAGTATGATTTAATCATGTAATTAGATAGTTATAATATAACTAAAAGATTTAATTAAATTAACCTATAAGTAACTAAGTGAATTAATTAAACTAGTTAAGTGTAACTAGAAAACAATTTAATTAAGACTTAGTTAGCTATCCTAAGTGAACCTCACGGCCATAAGGCCAATCTACCAAGTTCTAGGTTCATTTTATGATCAAATGATGACCACTTGATGACCAAGGCCATGTGCACTCATGTGAGCCCATGTGCTTATGCTTAATCTTGCAAAATAAGTCATAGTTCTCCTACACACTCATTCCCACGGCCATGCATGGAATAAAGGCCTATTTTGCTTCATTTTAACACTTTGTAACACCAAAAACCATTCTCTTTATTCTCTCTTTTCCAATCATTCAAGAACACCAAGAACAAACACCAAGAACTCCATCTTCTTTCTTTCTTGAACCATTCGATCTCCACTCCTAAATCCCACTTCCAATCTTCAATAATTTCAAACAACCTTAGATCTATAATCTATACACAATTCTAAAACACTTTGTAGTTGAGACCTTAGCCTAGTTCCATCATCTTCAACCTTGCTCTTCAAGTTGAAGATCAAAAAGTTCCTACCTTACTCATCTAAGGAGCTCACTGCCTCACTCCATAAATCACCTTCCAAGTTTGTTTAATTTCAACTAACTATACTTCTTGAATCTTCACATCATTCTAAGCCTCTTTGATGTTGAGACTTTGGTCTAAATCCATCATCTTCATGCTTGAATCTTGGATGTAAGTTCTAGGATTTCAAGGTAAAAATCTTGAAAACTTGATTTCTAGTTTGATTTTTTTTTAGAATCCTAAGACCATGTTTGATCTATGGTCATCTTAATCAAGCTTTAGATACTAATTTGTATGTGTTTGTTGTGATTCTAAGATCTGTGTGGTGGTGAAAGATTGGTAAAAAGAGAGTTATACAAAGAGCTAGGAAGCATCAACCAGGTAAGAGGGAGATTAACCTCATCGATCATATATGGCGGTGAAGGAATATAATTATTTATGTTTGTAAGTGGAAAATCCATGTGAGGATTTATTCACTTGACTGTGTAATCATTGGTTTGTGCTTGATGGATTATATTGTGTGATTATTTTATTGCTTTGATAAGTATGCATGATTTGTATATGTGTTTGATATGCTTATAGCTTTGATAGTATACTTGCCTATGTGAATTTGGAAGCATGATGATACTTGTGTAATTTAAGATGTGATTCACATGATGAGAAAATTTGTATGAAGACTCCAAAGAGCCTAGAGGCACACGGCCTCATCACTAAAAGAGGACTAAGGATTCTAAATTATTTTCCAAATTGAGAATTAAATGATTTTATGACAAGAAATTCAATTAAGAAATTTTATAAGGATTTAAAGTGTTATGAAATGAATTATATATGAATTTTGAAGCAATATGTGAATTCGGCCAACATGCCAATTTTTGATGTTCAAGATCCAAAACTATTTTACTAAGTGTAGACTTAGGTGTTTTAATAGTAAGAATTCAATTTGGTAAGTTTATGAATTTTAAAAATGATATTTTAGAATTAAAATTGATTTAATTAAGGCTAAGGCTATGTAGTAAAATAAAAGCCAATACTTGAAATTTACTGACGTATAGCTCACCCTATGGGTTTTGAAGCACGTTAGGAAATTTTGAGCTATAATATTCTAAGTAAATTAAAAAAACACAATTTTCTGGGAAACAACAAAAATACTGATTTTTAGAGGGACTATATTGAAAATATTCTTTAAATAGGGACTATATTGAAAATAATCTTTAAAAATGAACTATTTTGGAATTATTATTTAAAGAAGGACTATTATGTAAATATTATTTTCTAGAAGGATTATTATATAAATAATGAAAATAAAGTCAATTTTTAGTATTAAATGAGAAAAATCTTATTTCAAACTTGAAAATAATTTACGCGAATGAAAATATGTAGAAAAACTCTTACGCAATTTAAAAATAGTATTTGTTAGCTACGCGATTGAGAAAATGTTTTAAAATCTTTATGCGATTGAGAAAATGTTGAAAAATCATTACGCGATTTGAAAATGTAACAGAAGTGTTACGCGATTGTGAAAATGCAAAAATATTGTTACGCGATTGAAAGGAACAACAAGTTGTGCCGTAGGGCCAACACACTGAATCAAATGATTTGTAATTGTGGAAACTGAAGTATTGGACCCGAGTGGGTCTTTGATATTATCGATTGTATGGGCAGTTATATAATATCATAGATACTACTGGTATTAGACAACTATATGTGCATGTGTAGTTGCGTTAATATAATTGGGAATAGTACAATGGTACTTTGTTTTGAATAAAAGTATTTTTGAATATTATACGGTGATACTGCCATATGACAGCCTGTGAATAAGAAATACTGTGTGATCAATGACAGTATATGATTGAATCATTTATCATGCATAGAAAAGCGTATTCGCTTGATTTGTTGTGGCATTTTATGCCGAACGAGTGGATGAGAACTTACAGGATAATGGGAGGAATCCTGGGGGACGTCAGGGCGCGATAATTCACTTGTTGACATTGAGTCAAATATATATATATATATATATATACCCCTGGCCGTGAACACCGATTGCAACGCACTGACATCCTGACAAACACTATTGCTTTTCATTATCCAGCATAGACTGTCTTTTTAGGGGGGACAGATTTTCTGGGCGTTCATCTCTAAATTTGAGTAAACTCCATGGAGTAGGAACTGGTTGCATTGAGCATATGCATATTCATCATTTATGCTGTTGTAATATAATTTGATTGTGGTATTATCATTATACTTGATATTGCGTTACAAGTTTATTATATTGTTTATCTATTTATTATCCTGAATGTATCTATTGATTTTTATGGATTGTATGTATGGAACGACATTGTTACTTCATTAAGTAGGACTCGCCATGGGATCGTTACTTCATTTTATACAGTTGCTTATGTAGAGGTTATTTTTCCTATTAGGGAGTTGTGGAATGAATTTCACTATACTCCTAGAGAGAACTTCAATATATTTTTGGGTCAAATTTCTATCGGTCTAGACATTTCCAGTTAGGGAATTTGTCTTCTGACAAGGGCTCATGTCTTAGGTGTTATGTTTTTGGGTATGTAAAGATAATGTATGTATAGTTGTTGTAAACTCTGTTTATATGAAAAGTATGTTATTCCGTTATTACATTTTGAGTTACTTTAACTTAATTAATTGATGTTTTTTGTGATAAAGAAATTTTGAAACCCGTATTTAAATAAGATTAAATATTTATAACTTGGGAAATTAATTAATTATATGAAGTTGGTATGAATGCGATGCCTTTCAGAGGGGGTGTGACATTAGTTGACATGTGTGTCCCAGGGCTGACGAGGGCGGGAAGTGATCACCGGTGCAATGAAGCACGGACAAGGAGCGGCTTTTGGCAGGCTTCTAGGCGAAGGGTCACATGAATGAACTGAATACGCACCGGAATGAGAGGGATTCAGAGAGTATGTGTAACACTCTTGTGGGGATATCATATTTTTAATGCAATAAAATAAAATAAAATAAAATTCTTACCCAAGTTATAAAGCGTTTGGTACTTAAATAATATTAGTGGTAATTTTTTTCTTTTTTATACTTATAACGTTAAATAAAATAACACGGAACACAAAATAAAGCAAAACATAATCACACCATAATATACATATGATTTTGTCTGAAGTATACAATTAATTTACAATTACAAATATTTAATAAAGCAGTAAAAAGTCAGTATAATACTAAAACATAACACCTAAGACATGAGCCCTTGTTAGAAGACAAATTCCCTAGTTGGGAATGTCTTGACCGATAGAAATTCAACCCAAAAATATATCGAAGTTCTCTCTAGGAGTGTAGTGAAATTCATTCCACAACTCCCTAATAGGTAAAATAACTTCTACGAAAGGAACCGTATAAAATGAAGTAACGATCCCATGTCGAGTCCTACTTACTGATAAAGTAATGTCACCACTATATTCTATGTGTCCTGTGTCCCAATGGACATACCAAGCCTCAGCGCCTTCGAGAAACTGTAGCCTAAAGAAACCTAATTGACCTCTCCTTGCCGCCACTATAGTCTTCGAAGATATAAACATAAAATAGAAACAGGTAGAACAATATAATAAAGAGGTGAGACAATCTACATCATTACCAGCATGGCAATAGAGAAAACGACAATATAAACAAATATCACAATAATTACATACCATCATATCATATACAGAATATCAATTTAATACATCATGCATTCGAACACAGACTATAGTAAACATTAAAATGCAGATCATGAATGCTAACACACACTGACTCGTTCCTACTCCATGGAGCTAAACACAGATATCTGAGAGAATGATCCGAAAATAACTATCAGTACCTCAGGTTGCCCAACCAAACTATTACACTATCCAACGTCATGTCTATAGTCTACAGTCCAAAACATTGAGTAGTAGTACACAGTCCAATACATCGTGCACCACAGGCATTATACTAAATAGTCTCCACAAGATCTCGATTAAGAATAGTGCTTGTCGATATCATTAGTGTGTTACCCGTTACCACGGCCCAGAGGCACTACCAGCTGTCCACATATGGGATTCTCCGCACACTAACGCTCCAAGTTCAATTAATGAACCACACTACGCCTATCACACCTATAACACAGTGTAATTCATCTCGTAAATCAATCGCCAATTATCAACCATATTGACACAACTCTCAATACATGATTTAGAATCAAAATTATAAAAATACCCTTGATCTCAATATATTACCATATTTATGAAAATACCCTCAGTCTTAATATTCCAATATATAGTATGTCTCCACTTGACAGTACTATTTCTCAACATGTCCGGGTCCATCACTTTGGCCCGAGAGTAAAACTCACTGTTCTATTTAGTCGAGTAGAAATTTTATCGTGTTTTCACAATCAAATCACTTTTACAAATATTTTTAAATTGCGTAAATATATTTTGACATTTTTGAACATCGCGTAATGTTTTTAAATCATTTTCTCAGTCGCGTAAGATTTTTAAATCATTTTCTTAACCATATAGCTTAAAGTCTTTATTTTAACAATGCATAGGCTTTATTTAGTACTTTTAAACTACGTAGAATATTTTTCTTATGTTATAAATATATTATGAAATCTTTTCATTTTATTTATCTGATTTTAGTAAATTTCGGCAGCATTTTGCCTAGAAAATCAGTACATGGTATTTTTGACATTTTTTTCTAAATACTATTTATTTTAACCTTACCCAATAGTTACACCTTGAAACTTGCTAACGCGCTTCAAAACTCAGAGAGTGAGCTCTACGTTAGTATTTCTCAAGTGTTCGCTTTATTTCTTACTTATAACTAACTGTTCTAATTTAGAATTCTAAAATTAACTTCATTCATTTTATTTTTCAAAGATTCATTGGAATCAAATTCTTTTGTAGATTAGTTACTTAACCTACCTTAGAAAATATCGTAGAAATTCAATTGTATATTAAATGGCATATTGGCCAAAATTAACCTATCCTTCATCACTAATCATTAAATCATTTTCTAACTTCTAAATTATTCTTAAATTCATTGTGTCACCTAGATTCATTAAATCATTATTTTAGAAAATGGTTGAGAACATTTTGGTTCTCTTTTTCTTGGAGAATTCGTGAGCTCCTTTGTGTTCTTTGGAACACTCATACAATTCCTTACACGTTATTCACATCCTACATTAAAAATCATACAATTAGTAACACATGCAATATATTTTAAACCTATAGACATGCATACAATTAAAATCAATCACAAATAGGAAAGCATATAAACAAACACATAAATGAATCCTTATGGATTCTTCACACACAAATAATCCATTTTCTCATCACCACACAAGGTTGATGAGATTAAATCTCCCTCTTACCTCTTGAAGACAAGGATCTCCTAGTCTCCTCCACTCCTTTGATTTTCGTGTAGCCCTCAAAATAAATCCATAAAATTCTTAAACAATAAGCAAAATCACATACAATGCTTCATAATGAAAAACCATGGAACAAACATGGTTTAGAAAATCACAAACTAAATTTTAAACCATAAAAACCAAAGTTTACCTTTAGGAAAGTAAACAAAAGCTTGGATTTTGAACTAGAAGGAGTAGGTTTTTGATAAAACCTTCTAAAGGAAAAGTGTTTAGGATGTTGTTTAGGTTTAGGAAAAGCTAAGAAGAAAAATTATAGAAGATGTATGGTTGTGTTGGGTCTGTGAGCCGAAATACTAGAGAGAGAAAGAAAGGAAAAGAAGCTTGGGTTCTTGGTATTTTTGAGAGAATAGAAGGCTTAGATTTAGGTGTGTGAAAAAGTGAATAACAAGAGCGAATGAAGTGGTGCAGCCGTGTGGTAGCTTGTAGGTAATATTAGGAGATAAGTTTGACATTAAAATATCATGGTGTGTTCACATTAGGAAGCACATGGCCTATGGTCATCATTTGATCATCAAATGGTCACAAAAGACCATTCAAGAAGCATGGAGAAGCCTCCTAAAGCTTCTTGGCCGTGTGGCCTTAATAGGATTAGGGACTTTGTTTGACTTCCATTAAAGATTAGTTACATGCTAATTAATTAGCTAATGAATTAGGTTAAGTTTCCTAATTATACTCTATTAACATTCTATTTTACATAACTAATTAATTAAATATATAATTGCATATATCATAGCCTCTAAATAAAATTAGGATATCTAATTAGTAATTAGATTATAACTAATCAATAACTAGGTTGGCTTACTTAGTTCCTTAATTAAGTAATTAGATTAACCAAATTAGGTTTAATTAGCTACTAAGTGAAAGTCAAGCCACTATATTTGACTCAATCCTAACCATTGATTTTAACTTTGTTTCCTATCCATTGATTTAATCTAGGGTGGATATCACTTAGTGATTTAATTAGGATTGCTCTCACACCATTGATTTGATCAACGGTTATGATCAAAGGCATCTAAAACAAGCTTTACATCTAATGGTCCTTAATGAAGTCCATGCTTCTTTATTTGACCAATTCCTATTGGTTTAGAAATTTCAAGCCACTTTCCTTGACTGATAACTATTGGTTCAAAATTTAGACCAATCAGAATCGTTGATTGCTACTCTAAACGCGGGTCTCACAGACTTTTCAGGATCCATGGTCATCTTGGAGCAGATTTCTACTATTTTTGAGACAGTAGGTACTGTCAAATAAAATAATATTATAATAATATAAAATTATTTTATTACACAGTTAAATCTTAAAAATTAAAAGATTAATTTATATATCAATCAAATTGGGTTTAGTAAGATCCCCTAGTTCTGAATAATTAAAATAAGATTTTTCTGACTAGAAAATTATTATTTTCTTGGCTCGGAGCAAATCACACAAAATAATCAAAAATAGTATCAAAACAGTCAAATTATTTTTATATTGCACAGAAAACATAAAATAGTGTAATTCTGTCAATTTTGTAACATAGTCTAAAATTTGGGGTGTTACAACTCTCTCCCTCTAAAAAGAAGTTTCATCCTCGAAACTTGACACATATTTAAAATAAAAACGGATACTGCTCTCCTATCTTTTCTTCCAACTCCCATGTGGCTTCACCACTTACATCGTTCCAAACTACCTTAGCTAATGTGATCTCCTTTCCTCGAAGTTGCTTTGTCCTTCAATCTTCAATTTTGACTGGAAACGTCTCATAGGTTACATTCTCCTTCAGTTGTACGGTGTCTGGTTCGATGACATAAGGCGGATCAGAAATATCTTTCCGTAGTTGTGATACGTGAAATGCATTATGAATACTCGATAAGAATGGTGGTAGTGTAATCTGAGTATTTTATCATGTTTTTAAATTGCGTAAATATATTTTGACATTTTTGAACATCGCATAATGTTTTTAAATCATTTTCTCAATCGCGTAAGATTTTTAAATCATTTTCTTAACCATATAGCTTAAAGTCTTTATTTTAACAATGCATAGGCTTTATTTAGTACGTTTAAACTACGTAGAATATTTTTCTTATGTTATAAATATATTATGGAATCTTTTCATTTTATTTATCTGATTTTAGTAAATTTTGGCAGCATTTTGCCTAAAAAATCAGTATATAGTATTTTTGACATTTTTCTCTAAATACTGTTTATTTTAACCTTAGCCAACAGTTACACCTTGAAACTTGCTAATGAGCTTCAAAACTCAGAGAGTGAGCTCTACGTTAGTATTTCTCAAGTGTTCTCTTTATTTCTTACATATAACTAATTCTTCTAATTTAGAATTTTGAAATTAACTTCATTCATTTTATTTTTCAAAGATTCATTGGAATCAAATTCTTTTGTAGATTAGTTACTTAACCTACCTTAGAAAATATCGTAGAAATTCAATTGTACATTAAATGGCATATTGGCCAAAATTAACCTATCCTTCATCACTAATCATTGAATCATTTTCTAACTTCTAAATTATTCTTAAATTCATTGTGTCACCTAGATTCATTAAATCATTATTTTAGAAAATGGTTGAGAACATTTTGGTTCTCTTTTTCTTGTAGAAGCCGTGAGCTCCTTTGTGTTCTTTGGAACGCTCATACAGTTCCTTACATTTATTCACATCCTACATTAATAATCATACAATTAATAACACATGCAATATATTTTAAAGCTATAGACATGCATACAATTAAAATCAACAATAAATAGGAAAGCATATAAACAAACACATAAATGAATCCTTATGGATTCTTCACACACATACAATCCATTTTCTCATCACCACACAAGGTTGATGAGATTAAATCTCCCTCTTACCTCTTGAAGACAAGGATCTCCTAGTCTCCTCCTCTCCTTTGATTTTCGTGTAGCCCTCAAAATAAATCCATAAAATTCTTAAACAATAAGCAAAATCACATACAAGGCTTCATAATGAAAAACCATGGAACAAACATTGTTTAGAAAATCACAAACTAAATTTTAAACCATAAAAGCCAAAGTTTACCTTTAGGGAAGTAAACAAAAGCTTGGATTTTGAACTAGAAGGAGTAGGTTTTTGACAAAACCTTCTAAAGGAAAAGTGTTTAGGATGTTGTTTAGGTTTAGGAAAAGCTAAGAAGAAAAATTATAGAAGATGTATGTTGGTGTTGGGTGTGTGAGCCGAAATACTAGAGAGAAAAAGAAAGGAAAAGATGCTTGGGTTCTTAGAAGTTTTGAGAGAATAGAAGGCTTAGATTTATGTGTGTGAAAAAGTGAATAACAAGAGTGAATGAAGTGGTGCAGCCGTGTGGTAGCTTGTAGGTAATATTAGGAGATAAGTTTGACATTAAAATATCATGGTGTGTTCACATTAGGAAGCACATGGCCTATGGTCATCATTTGATCATCAAATGGTCACAAAAGACCATTCAAGAAGCATGGAGAAGCCTCCCAAAGCTTCTTGGCCGTGTGGCCTTAATAGGATTAGGGACTTTGTTTGACTTCCATTAAAGATTAATTACATGCTAATTAATTAGCTAATGAATTAGGTTAAGTTTCCTAATTATACTCTATTAACATTCTAATTACATAACTAATTAATTAAATATATAATTGCATATATCATAGCCTCTAAATAAAATTAGGATATCTAATTAGTAATTAGATTATAACTAATCAATAACTAGGTTGGCTTACTTAGTTCCTTAATTAAGTAATTAGATTAACCAAATTAGGTTTGATTAGCTACTAAGTGAAAGTCAAGCCACTATATTTGACTCAATCCTAACCATTGATTTTAACTTTGTTTCCTATCCATTGATTTAATATAGGGTGGATATCACTTAGTGATTTAATTAGAATTGCTCTCACACCATTGATTTGATCAACGATTATGATCAAAGGCATCTAAAACAAGCTTTACATCCAATGGTCCTTAATGAAGTCCATGCTTCTTTATTTGACCAATTCCTATTGGTTTAGAAATTTCAAGCCACTTTCGTTGACTGATAACTATTGGTTCAAAATTTAGACCAGTCAGAATCGTTGACTGCTACTCTAAACGCGGGTCTTATAGACTTTTCAGGATCCATGGTTATCTTGGAGCAGATTTCTACTATTTTTGAGACAGTAGGTACTATCAAATAAAATAATTTTATAATAATATTAAATTATTTTATTACACAGTTAAATCTTAAAAATTAAAAGATTAATTTACATATCAATCGAAATTGGGTTTAGTAAGATCCCCCGGCTCCGAATAATTAAAATAAGATTTTTCTGACCAGAAAATTATTATTTTCTTGGGTCAGAGCAAATCTCACAAAACAATCAAAAATAGTATCAAAACAGTCAAATTATTTTTATATTGCACAGAAAACACAAAATAGTATAATTCTGTCAATTCTGTAACATATTCTAAAATTTGAGTGTTACAACTCTCCCCCTCTAAAAATAAGTTTCGTCCTTGAAACTTGACATATACTTAAAATAAAAACAAATACTTCTCTCCTATCTTCTCTTCCAACTCCCATGTGGCTTCACCACTTACATTGTACCAAACTACTTTAGCTAATGTGATCTCCTTTCCTCAAAGTTGCTTTGTCCTTCGATCTTCAATCTTGACTGTAAACGTCTCATAGGTTACATTCTCCTTCTGTTGTACGGTGTCTGGTTCGATGACGTGAGTCGGATCAGAAATATCTTTCCGTAGTTGTGATACGTGAAATGCATTATGAATACTCGATAAGAATGGTGGTAGTGCAATCTGATAAGCTACCAGACCTATCCGACGAAGTATTTGATATGACCCGATAAACTTCGGAGTGAGTTTCCTCGACTTGATCACTCGTCCAATTCCAGTCATAAGTGTCACACGTAGAAACACATGATCACCTTCTTCAAATTCAAGTGGTCTTCGTCTGTTATAAGCATAACTCTTTTATTGCGTCTGAGTTGCCCTTATCTTGTCTTGAATCATCTTCACTTTCTCAGTTATATGCTGCACAAATTCAGGTCCTACAATATTACTTTCATGAGCATGATACCAACACAATGGCATTCTACAGTGTCTCCCATATAATGCCTCATAGGGTGTCATCCCTATGTTCGAATGAAACTATTGTTGTATGTGAAATCTATCAATGCTAGAAATTCATCCCAACAAGTCCTTTGAAAATTCTAACTATTTGTCTCTTCCTTATATCCAAGCCCCTCTTGATTGAATAGGTACTTCAAGCCTTTGAAATTATTATGAATTTTATAGGAAAGAAAATGTCTTCGGATCTTCTTTGCACAATGACTATTGCGTATCCTAAAACATAAATCAAATAATTCTTCTCATGCACGTTCCACCACCTTGAAGTATAAGTCACCACCTTTCTATTTTGTCTCAACACTTAATCTAAATCCACGAGTTGAACTTCTTCTAACATAATTTGCATTTGACTAGTTTCGCTCATAACTCTTTCTTCATCTTCAAAAATTGTAGAACTACATTGAGATCTTCAGCACGTTCCTTCGAATTTCGAGAATAGATCAGAATATCACCAATAAGGATAATGACAAATTTTTCTAGATGAGAAAGAAAGATCCTATTTATATTATTCGTGAATATCGCAAAAATATTCTTTACTCCGAATGGTAGTACTAAATACTCATAGCGCTTGTAATGCATCCAAAAATATGTTTTAGAATATTCTCTACTTTTACGCGAATCTAATAATAACTAGCACGCAAATCAATCTTGGAGCAAGTAGCGATTTCCCTCATTTGGTCTTCTAGTTCCCCTGTCATCACATCATTCTAGATTTTCCTCATCAAGGTAAGTTATTCTACTTGTCTATTTTTAATCTTAACATAAAATGTCTCATAGATCAAGTTTTCTTCTAATTGTACTATATTTGGTATTATGACACAAGTTGAATCAGGAATAATCCTTCTTAATTGAGATACATGGAAGACACTATGAAGGTCATAAGGAAAAGTAATAAGACTGTTCAATAGGTTACTAGATTAGCCTATCAAAGAATTTAAGCTGGTCTAATAGATTTCGAATTGAACATGGTCCAATAATTTTAGAAATGAACTTTTTGGATTCAAATCCAAAAATCTCAGGTCAAGGAAACACTAAAGTTGCATTGTAACAATCTAGTAGGATATGGTTGAAAAATAACCAATCCATTTATAAAGTCAGGCTCTTAAATAGATGTGATTTTAGATAAACAAATCAAATCAATAGAAAAGATTTGATATTCAATAGATAAAGGGTAAAGTTAGAAAACTTGAATATAAACAACAAGTTTAATCAAAAAGAGTAGAAATACTCAGATTATACTGTAACAAAGACACGGATAAATCAAATTGATTTACTCAGTCTATTTGAGAAAGAAATAGACAAACTAAATCAATAAAAAAGTTTCAAACTCCTATAATAATAGGATAGTTTTAAACAGGCTTGAATAGTAATAAAAAGTTGAAGTAACATTATGAAAAGAAGTAAAACATAGATAACCCCAAAAGATTTACACAGTCACAGATTATAAGAGAATGGGTTACCTCGCTAATTATATAGCACAGTTTTAAGATTACCCTCTATGGCACAACTTTCTCGCTTCTTAAGCTTTTGTATTTGAACGTTCTCATTACACTCTTTGCACCGACTCTTTCTTCTTTTTGAGATTTTGAAACACGTGTATTACTAATGGAAGTTTCCATTTTTAGCTGATCACATTCTTTGGAGAAGTGTCCAGGCTTTCCACATGTGTAACAAATTATACTCTTAATCGTGCAGTTTCTTGTCATATAATTCTTTCCACACTTCAAGCACTTCGTTGGTGATGCCACAGTCTGACCAAAATCATTGCCACTAGTACTTCCTTTCTTTGTTCGTTTTTGCTTCCCTGGTGGTTGTACATACGACTTTCACTGAAAACGATTGACCTTACATTTTATTCTATTTTGGATTATCGAAGGTTCTAAGTTATAGTTTCTCGCATTCGGTGGCTGTTCCAATCCTAATAAGCTATGAAGTTAGATTATCAGTTCTTGCTGCTGAGCATCACACTTCTATCTACGGTTATATGATCTTCATCACGTTTCGCATCCACGTGCTCATGTTCGTAACATTCCATTATCTTTCTTCGAAGACAAACAAATTTAACACACAACGAACTAAAACGTAGCGATTTCACACAAAATCGTTTCCTTTCAGAAACTGAAACATATCTCTGTGTTCAGTATCAGAGATTCACACAGTACAAACAAGACAAACCTACCCACAAACCCAAAAGACTCTAACTTAGGCTCTGCTACCAACTAATATAACACCCTTATGGGGATATCACATTTTTAATGTAATAAAATAAAATAAAATAAAATTCTTACCGAAGTTATAAAATATTTGGTACTTAAATAATATTAGTGGTAAAATTTTTCCTTTTTATACTTATAACGTTAAATAAAATAACACGGAACACAAAATAAAGCAAAACATAATCACACCATAATATACATATGATTTTATCTAAAGTATACAATTAATTTATAATTACAAATATTTAATAAAGCAGTAAAAAGTTAGTATAATACTAAAACATAATACCTAAGACATGAGCCCTTGCAGAAGAGAAATTCCCTAGTTGGGAATGTCTTGACCGATAGAAATTCGACCCAAAAATATATCGAAGTTCTCTCTAGGAGTGTAGTGAAATTCCACAACTCCCTAATAGGTAAAATGACCTCTACAAAAGCAACCGTATAAAATGAAGTAACGATCCCATGTCGAGTCCTACTTACTGATAAAGTAATGTCACCACTATATTCTATGTGTCCTATGTCCCAATGGACATACCAAGCCTCAGCGCCTTCGAGAAACTGTAGTCTAAAGAAACCTAATTGACCTCTCCTTGCCACCATTGTAGTCTTCAAAGATATAAACATAAAATAGAAATAGACAGAACAATACAGTAAAGAGGTGAGACAATCTACATCATTACTAGCATGGCAATAAAGAAAACAGTAATACAAACAAATATCACAATAATTACATACCATCATATCATATGCAGAATATCAATTTAATACATCATGCATTTGAACACAGACTATAGTAAACATTAAAATGCAAATCATGAATGCTAACACACACTGACTCGTTCCTACTCCATGGAGCTAAACACAGATATTTGAGAGAATGAACCGAAAAGAACTATCAGTATCTCAAGCTGCCTAACCAAACGATTACACTGTCCAACGTCGTGTCTATAGTCCACAGCCCAAAACATCATGTAGTAGTACACAGTCCAATACATCGTGTACTATAGGCATTGTACTAAATAGTCTCCACAAAATCTCGATTAAGAATAGTGCTTGTCGAGATCATTAGTGTGTTGCCTATTACCAAGGCCCAGAGGCGCTACCAACTATCCACATATAGGATTCTCCACACACTAACGCCTCCAAGTTCAATTAATGAACCACACTACGCCTATCACACCCACAACACGGTGTAATTCATCTCGTCAGTCAATCGCCAATTATCAACCAAATTGACACAACTCTTAATACATGATTTAGAATCAAAATTATAAAAATACCCTTAATCTCGATATATTACCATATTTATGAAAATACCTTCAGTCTCAATATTCCAATATATAGTATGTCTTCACTTGATAGTACTATTTCTCAACATGTCCGAGTCCACCACTTTGGCCCGACAGTAAAACTCACTGTTCCATTTAGTCACGTAAAAGTTTTATCGCATTTTCACAATCGTGTCGCTTTTATAAATGTTTTTAAATTGCATAAATATATTTTGACATTTTTGAACATCGCATAATGTTTTTAAATCATTTTTCTCAATCGCGTAATATTTTTAAATCATTTTCTTAACCATATAGCTTAAAGTCTTTATTTTAACAATGCATAGGCTTTATTTAGTACCTTTAAACTACGTAGAATATTTTTCTTATGTTATAAATATATTATGGAATCTTTTCATTTTACTTATCTGATTTTAGTAAATTTCGGCAGCATTTTGCCTAGAAAATCAGTATATGGTATTTTTGACATTTTTCTCTAAATATTGTTTATTTTAAACTTAGCCAACAGTTACACCTTGAAACTTGCTAATGTGCTTCAAAACTCAGAGAGTGAGCTCTACGTTAGTATTTCTCAAGTGTTCGCTTTATTTCTTACTTATAACTAACTCTTCTAATTTAGAATTCTAAAATTAACTTCATTCATTTTATTTTTCAAAGATTCATTAGAATCAAATTCTTTTGTAGATTAGTTACTTAACCTACCTTAGAAAATATATTAGAAATTCAATTGTATATTAAATGGCATATTGGTCAAAATTAACCTATCCTTCATCACTAATCATTAAATCATTTTCTAACTTCTAAATTATTCTTAAATTCATTGTGTCACCTAGATTCATTAAATCATTATTTTAGAAAACGGTTGAGAACATTTTGGCTCTCTTTTTCTTGGAGAAGTCGTGAGCTCCTTCGTGTTCTTTGGAACACTCATACAATTCCTTACACGTTATTCACATCCTACATTAATAATCATACAATTAATAACACATTCAATATATTTTAAAGCTATAGACATGCATATAATTAAAATCAATCACAAATAGGAAAGCATATAAACAAACACATAAATGAATCCTTATTGATTCTTCAAACACGAACAATCCATTTTCTCATCACCACATAAGGTTGATGAGATTAAATCTCCCTTTTACTTCTTGAAGACGGGATCTCCTTGTTTCCTCCTCTCCTTTGATTTTCTTGTAGCCCTCAAAATAAATCCCTAAAATTCTTAAACAATAAGCAAAATCACATACAAGGCTTCACAATGAAAAACCATGGAACAAACATTGTTTAGAAAATCACAAACTAAATTTTAAACCATAAAAACCAAAGTTTACCTTTAGGGAAGTAAACAAAAGCTTGGATTTTGAACTAGAAGGAGTAGGTTTTTGACAAAACCTTCTAAAGGAAAAGTGTTTAGGATGTTGTTTAGGTTTAGGAAAAGCTAAGAATAAAAATTATAGAAGATGTATGGTGGTGTTGGGTGTGTGAGCCGAAATACTAGAGAGAAAAAGAGAGGAAAAGATGCTTGGGCTCTTGGTATTTCTGAGAGAATAGAAGGCTTAGATTTACGTGTGTGAAAAAGTGAACAACAAGAGTGAATGAAGTGGTGCAGCCATGTGGTAGCTTGTAGGTAATATTAGGAGATAAGTTTGACATTAAAATATCATGGTGTGTTCACATTAGGAAGCACATGGCCTATGGTCATCATTTGATTATCAAATGGTCACAAAAGACCATTCAAGAAGCATGGAGAAGCCTCCCAAAGCTTCTTGGCCATGTGGCCTTAATAGGATTAGGGACTTTGTTTGACTTCCATTAAAGATTAATTACATGCTAATTAATTAGCTAATGAATTAGGTTAAGTTTCCTAATTATACTTAATTAACATTCTAATTACATAACTAATTAATTAAATATATAATTACATATATCATAGCCTCTAAATAAAATTAGGATATCTAATTAGTAATTAGATTATAACTAATCAATAACTAGGTTAGCTTACTTAGTTCCTTAATTAAGTAATTAGATTAACCAAATTAGGTTTAATTAGCTACTAAGTGAAAGTCAAGCCACTATATTTGACTCAATCCTAACCATTGATTTAATCTAGAGTGGATATCACTTAGTGATTTAATTAGGATTGCTCTCACACTATTGATTTGATCAATGATTATGATCAAAGGCATCTAAAACAAGCTTTACATCAAATGGTCCTTAATGAAGTCCATGCTTCTTTATTTGACCAATTCCTATTGGTTTAGAAATTTCAAGCCACTTTCATTGACTGATTCCTATTGGTTCAAAATTTAGTCCAGTCAAAATCGTTGACTGCTACTCTAAACGTGGGTCCCACAGACTTTTCAGGGTCTATGGTCATTTTGGAGTAGATTCCTACTGTTTTTGAGATAGTAGGTACTATCAAATAAAATAATATTATAATAATATAAAATTATTTTATTACACAGTTAAATCTTAAAAATTAAAAGATTAATTTATATATCAATCAGAATTTGGTTTAGTAAGATCCCCCAGCTCCGAATAATTAAAATAAGATTTTTTCGACCAGAAAATTATTATTTTCTTGGGTCGGAGCATATCACACAAAACAATCAAAAATAGTATCAAAACAGTCAAATTATTTTTATATTGCACCGAAAACACAAAAACAGTGTAATTCTTTCAGTTCTATGACATAGTCTAAAAGTTGGGGTGTTACACTATGCAGGTGTGGGACTGCATAGTTGAGGATGGCTTAAAGGAATTGATTTGGCGTAACCATATCAACAAGTTGTAGTTTTTTTTTTGGAGCCTAGAACATAAGAACTCTATGGTTAAGCGCACCTAACTTGGAGCAATTGTGGGATGGGTGACCTCCTGGGAAGTTTCCTAGGATGCATGTGAGTGAGGAACAACACACTGAAAAGATACGTGTTGGTTTGTGGAAACACTCGTCAATCCTGCAGGCAGTCTTGGAACGTTACAGCCGTGGCCAAAAGTGCTATAAATTATCAATTTATCAACGTGCACATCAAGGCATTTGTACAAGACATTCTACACCAGATCGCGATATAGGACAGTGTTTTGGTTTGGATCATCGGTGCGTTTGCATCGTTCTGACTCATAGACAGAAGAGTTACAACCTGTCTATTGCGAGGTACCCGCACCCCGACGCCCCCAAGGTCAACAAGTGACCGACATTTGTCTACTCGCACCCGCACATAGGTGTGATTCATCTCCTAAGCATATAACCTTAACCAAACAAGATGACACATTTTTCTATGCATGATGTATGGTTTAGACACACATATAATTATTATTATCATAGTATTTCATATACCATCGCCTTCTCTTTGCAGTATCATTATTCAATATAACCGTGCCCACCACAATAGCCCAATAGCAAACTACTGTTACGTTCAATCGCGTAGCAATATTAGCGCATTTTCACAATCGCAGAACATTTTTTGTATGTTTTCAAATGGCATAAAGATTTTTCAACGTTTTCTAAATCGCATAAATATTTTATCGCATTTTCTTAATCGCGTAGCCAAAAATTACTATTTTTAAGTCGCATAAAATTTTTTCTACATATTTTAAGCTCAAATTAATACTTTTCTCATTTATTATCAAAATTTGACTTTATTTCCATTATTTCCACAATAATCTATCTTTAAATAATATTTCAAAGATATTCTCATTAAAATATATATTTTCTACTGTTTCCCAAAAAATTGCATTTCTTTGATTTACTTTGAGATATTACAGCTCAAAATTTCTTAACGCGCTTCAAAACCTAAAGGGTGAGCTATACATCAGTAAATTTCAAGTTTTAACTTTTATTTCAATTAATAACCTAATCACACTAATTTAATTAAAAATTGGTTTACTTTCTTTTTAGGTCTAAAATCCTATCAAATCAATTTCCTATCAATCAAATACAAAATCCTACAATTAGTAAAATAATTTTGGACTTAGGATATAAAAAATTAGTAAGTTGGCCGAATTCCACATTTTGCTTCATAAATCATATATAATTATTTTCTAACACTTTATTTCTTGTAAAAACACTTAATTAAATTTCTTGTCATAAAATCATTTATTCCTTGATTAGGAAAATAATTTAGAGCATTTGGCTCCCTTGGTGGTGTTGAGGCTATGAGCCTCTAGGTTCTTTGGAACCTTCATACAATTCCCATCATGTGAATCACATCCTACTTTACACAAGAATCAACATGCTTTCTAAATCACAAATTCAAGCACACTATTAAAGCTATAAGCATACCAATCACAAATAAAGAAAGCTTAAACAATAAAGTGAATAAATCCTTATGGATTTTTCACCACAAACAATTCCATTTCCTCACCACCAACACATGGTTGATGAGGTTAATCTCCCTCTTACCTCAAGGAAGACAAAAACTCTCCAAATTCCTCCTCCTCTTGATTTCGTGAAGCACCAAAGAAAAACCCTAAAATTCTTAAACAAATCCTAAAGTCATAAACCAACCTTGAAAACAAGAAACCATGGATCAATCATGGTTTAGAAATTCAAGAATCCAACTTAGGATCAAGAAATCAAGAAGTTACCTTTGGAATAGAAAATCAAAGCTTGATTTTTGAAGCCCTTAAAGAATGATTTAGGTAAAACTCACAAAAGGAAAAGTGTTTAGAATTGTATCTAGGTTTAGAAAGTAGGATTGGATGGAATTATTGAAGTGTGGAAGTATGGTTTAGGGGTGGAGTCCGTGAGCTCCAAGAAGGAAAGAAGAATGGTGTTCTTGAGTGTTCTTGAGGTGAGAGAAAAAGATGAAAGCTTTCCTTTGTCACAAAGTGATAGTAAATAAAATGCAAAGTCCAATTTTCTTAAGTCTTGGACGTGTAGATAGTTTGATAGAAAGATCAAGGCTTAATCAATGTGATAAAAAATATCACATGTGTCATCATTTAGTCATTAGAAGAACCATGAACATCCTAGAAATAGCTTGTTCACTGTGTGACTTATGGAGGCTAGTAACTAAGTTTGGTTCCATTCTAACTTCTAGTTACACTCAGCTTAACTAATTATTTCATCTAGTTAAACCTAAACTAACTTAGTTTGATCTTTTAGTTACTTAACTAACTATCTAGTTACATGATTCGGTCATTGTATAGGTCATGCATTAGTCACTCCTTCTAGATGATTCTAGATCCATTTTATAACTAGGGTTCCTAAGTATTTAGTAACTAGGTTAGTTCATCTAGTTACTATTTAGGCTTTTAAGGTAACTTAGTTAGTTTATCTAGTTACTTAGTAACTAGTCCAACCACCTTTATTGAGTAGCTTCCTATTAGTTAAGAAAAAGTCAAGCCATTAATGTTGACCATTTCTTATTGGTTCATTCAGAAATAATCACAGTCTATTTTTTGACGGATAAAAGATACCAGGTCTATTACTCTATGAGCAGAAGCTACTATTTCCAAAATAGCAGATATTATCCAATAGATAATAAAACACAAAATATTTTTATTTCACAAATAAATTCTAAAAATTAAAAGATCGGTTAAAATGTCTCTCGGATTCGGGTTTAGTAAGATCCATTGGCTCCAAATAAATCAATAAAGATTTTCTCCGGCCCAAAAATTATTATTTTCTTGACTCGTAGTAAATCACACAGAGATCAAAAACAGTCACAGAATAGTCAAAATAAATTTACAGCTCACAGAAAATATAAAATAGTACAATTCAGACATTGCTATAAAATAGCAAGAATTTGGAGTGTTACAACTTTCCCTTTCTAAAAAGAATTTCATCCCCGAAATTAATCATACCTTAAAACAATTGAGGATATTGTTCCCTCATTTTATCTTCCATCTCCCAGGTAGCATCTCTTGTCATTTCATTCCAAATTACTTTTACTAACAGAATCATTTTCCCTCTGAGTTGCTTCACCCTCCTATCTTCAATCTTAACAGGAAGAGTCTCATACGTCAAATTTTCTTTCAATTGTACTTTATCAGGCTGAATGACATGAGAAGGAATATATTTTCTTAATTGGGACACATGGAAAACATTATGAATGTTGGAAAGAAAAGGCGGTAAAGCTATTTGGTAAGCAATTAGACCTATCCGACGAAGAATTTGATAGGGTCCAATGAATTTAGGAGTGAGTTTTCTGGATTTTATAACCCTTCTGACACTAGTCATGGGTGTGATTCGCAAAAACACATGCTCAGCTTCCTCAAATTCAAGAGGTCTTCTCCTTTTATCAGCATAGTTCTTCTGTCTACTTTGAGTTGCCCTCATTTTCTCTTGTATCATCTTTACCTTCTCTGTTGTCTGTTGTACCATCTCAAGTCCAATGGTCATACTTTCCCCATCTTGATACCAACACAAAGGTGTTCGGCATCGTCGTCCATATAGTGCTTCATAGGGTGCCATCCCTATAGTTGAGTGAAAACTGTTATTATAGGTGAATTCTACCAAAGGCAAGAATTCATCCCAACTTCTTCTTTGCTCTAACACACAAGCTCCCAATAAATCTTCTAATGACTAAATAGTCCTCTTCATTTGACCATCAGTTTGCGGATGGTAAATCGAACTCAAACGAAGTTTAGTCCCCATTACTTCATGTAGACTTTGTCAAAATCTAGATACAAACCTTGGATCTCCATCGAAAATGATACTAGAGGGTACACCGTGAAGTCTAACAATTTCACCAATGTACACCTGGGTCAATTTCTCCATTGGATACTTGATATTGATTGGCACGAAGTGAGCAGACTTCATAAGCTGATCAACAATGACCATATAGAATCATAACCTTTCCTAGTCTTTGGCAATCCAGTAACAAAATCAATGGCAATACTATCCCATTTCTATTCTGGAATAGTGAGGGGTTGCAGCATACCTGCTGGTCTTTGATGTTTAATTTTTGCTTTCTGACACACAAAACAAGATGACACGTACTCAGCAACATCTCTCTCCATCCCAGGCCACCAAAATAATTGTTTCAAATCTTGATACATCTTGGTCATTCCGGGATGTATACTCAGCTGGCTCGTATGAGCTTCATCAAGAATCAATTTCCTCAACTCTGGATCATTAGGCACACAAACTCTACCTTCAAATCTTAGAATACCGTCGTGTCCTTCCTGAACCATTGACACAATATCTCGCTTCATCACCTCCCTTTCAGTTTGTAGAAACTCGTTATCCTTCTGCTTTTCTCGAATTTCTTCCATTAAATCACTGGTGATTGTAACCTTGTTTAAACAAATCCTTCCCTACAGACATCCACAAATTTCAGAATTATTCTATTAATTCCTTTTCCCTAACCATTATCGCAGAGACACTAAGCATCTTCCTACTTAAAGCATCTGCCACAACATTAGCCTTTCCAGGATGATACTGGAGTTGAAAGTCATAGTCTTTCAAGAATTCTAACCACGTCCTTTATCTCATATTTAGCTCCTTTTGATCGAATAGATACTTCAAACTTTTATGATCATTGAAAACATTGAATGTAGCTCCATACAGAAAATACCTCTAAATCTTCAATGCAAAAATGACTGTAGCTAGCTCCAAGTCATGCACTGGATAATTCCTTTCATGTACCTTTAGTTGTCTTGAAGCATACGCTACAACTTTTCTATTCTGCATTAGTACACATCCTAGCCCTTGGTAAGAAGCATCACAGTATACTTCAAAAGATTTATTCAGATCTGGTAGAATCAGCACTAGTGCAGTAGTCAATCTCTTTTTTAATTCCTGAAAATTCTTTTCGCATTCATTAGTCTAAACAAAAGCTTGATTCTTTCTCGTGAGTTGCATAAGAGATCTGGCTATCTTAAAAAACCTTCAATAAATCTTCGGTAATATCTGGCTAATCCAACAAAACTTTGAATCTCGGTCATAGTCTTTGGCCTTTCCTATTGAAGAACTGTCTCCACCTTTGCTGGATCCACTACAATTCTATCCTTAGAAATCATACGACCCAAAAACTGAACTTCTTCTAGCCAAAATTCACACTTTGACAGCTTCGCGTATAACTTTTTCTCCTTCAAAATCTGAAGAACTATGCTGAGATGTTCATCATGCTCTTCATGATTTGGAGAATAGATCAAAATGTCATTGAAAAAAATAACAACAAATTTGTCCAAGTACAGATAAAAAATCCTATTCATGTAATCCATGAATATCGCAGGAGCATTCGTCACTCCGAATAGCATTACAAGATATTCATAATGACCATAGCGCGTTCGAAAAGTAGTCTTTGGTATATCCTCTGCCTTGATATGAATTTGATGATAACCTGATCGTAGATCTATCTTAGAGAAAATAGATGCTCCTTTTAGTTAGTCCATCAGATCACCAATCCTTGGAAGTGAATACTTATTCTTTATTGTCACTTTATTTAGCTGATGTTAGTCCACACACAATCGTGACGTCCTATCCTTTTTCATGACTAACAACACTGGAGCTCCCCAGGGTAAAATATTAGGTCTCACAAACCGTTTTTCTAATAACTCCTCCAATTATTTCTTTAGTTCTTCTAGTTCTGACGATGACATCCGGTAAGGTGCAATTGAAATAGGACTCGCTCCTGGTACAAGATCGATAGAGAACTATCTCTCTTTCCAGTGGTAATCTGGGTACTTCGTTAGAAAATTTTTTTGGAAACTCATTTACAACAGAAATATCATTTACATCTTTCTCACTCTTAACTTCTAAAGAAGATAGTAGCATGTATCCTTGGGCTCCATCCTTCAATAAAGAATTGACTTGTTTGGCAGTTAAAAATCCAGAAACCTCATCAGGAAATACTAGGGTCTTTTTAGAATAGTCCAACAGGATATGGTTAGAAGATAACTAATCCATCCCTAAGATTATATCAATATTGGTAAGAGGCAAACAAATTAAATTAACAGAAAAGACTTGATCTTTGATAGTAATAGAACAATTTAGGCATATTTTAGTAGTATTAACAGGTTTAGCAGTAGGTGTAGAAACAATCAGTTGAAAACTCAAAGAAGACACATGCAATCCCAATTGATCCACATAGTCATATGCAATAAATGAATGAGTTGCAACCGAATCATATAGTACAGTTAAAAGATTACCTGAGATGACACCTTCTCCCTGAATAAGATCTTCAGACTGGGAGGCCCTAGCCCCACTTATAGTATAAACGCATCCACTAACTTGTGGTTTAACAGCATGAACATTGCTCACTGAAGGCTCCATCTTTGCTTGATCACATTCCTTAGAGACATGACTAGGCTTTCCATATCGAAAATAGATTATACCCTTGATCGTGCAATCTGTCGTCAAATGGCCTTTTTTATACTTCATGCATTTCATTGGCGATGCCGCTGTCTAATCAAATCGATTACCACTTGAACCTCCTCCGCGTGGCTGCTGTTGTTGTTGCTGCTGCTAACTTCCTGAGGGTCGAGAATATGGTTTCCGCTGAAATCAATTGTTATTATTGTTACCCCCTCTTTGGAACCTAGATGGTCCAAAGTTACGACTCCTAGCATCTCGTGATGGCTCTAGTCCTTCCAGCCTGCAACACATATTCATTAACATTGAGAACTGGTTCATACGCATTGGCAACACTCCTCTCTTCAACTCAATTCATAGACCTTCCTCGAATTTTCAGCACTTCCAAACCTCATCTGGATGGATTTGAAGATACTGTGAGAACTTAGACAAGCTCTCGAACTTTGAAGCATATTCATTGACAGTCATTCCACCTTGTCGTAATCCCAGAAATTTTGTCTCTTTAACGTGCCTCACACTTTTTGAAAAGTATTTCTCCAAAAATACTTTGCAGAACAGCTCCCACGTTGCAACACCCCTCGATTTAATAACCAATGCACAATCGTCATTATGTCACGGTCACTAAATGTCGGCGTGCTAACATTGTCAAATAACAAATTTACCATAAATATTAAACATTTCTTATATGAGGAAAATAAGAGCCACGAATGAGTAGTTACATATACAACCAGTTAAATTATGAATTATAATATGTACTCAATTTACAACACTTAAGTCTGGATAATTGCCTTGAAGCATACATGTACTCAAAAATACACTTTATATAGGTAATGCAAAATAAAATACAAACTATCCATAATATATCTACGACTAAGGAGTTGGGCACTCCATCGTATCCCGAATGCGTGAGGCATTTCCGGGCTCACCGGTGTAGTGAGAAATACAAGATAAGGTCTTCAATCACAGTCCTCTTCATGGTCAAAGTCAGATCCCCAGCATGTCACATACGCTTGTCGGTCCAGTCGACTCTATAGGTCTTGGTATCAAAGCGAACACAATTCGAACAAACCCCAAAAGAGCTCCCTTCGCGACGGCATTACCGTTTGATGCAGTAGGTCAAACCAATAGAATCCAAAGGAATCCAACTTCGTTCCCAATAGTCTTTAACCAAAAATTAACATAGAGCAAGAAAAATACAAGAAAGAGGTAAGACATCCTACCATCATTACCATCATAGCATCAAGAAACCAAACGCAGCGCAAGGCGCCCACATAGCATTTATAATAGCAATAATGGTAATAAACATTTAGTAGCGATTATAATCAACCATACGATTTCGAGCAATCATATATATATGTATGGATATATCGAGAAATACAACGGTTCCAATTATAATAACAATGTATGCCGATAATTCATGGACTCACTATGCACATGTGCCCTCAATAATCAAAATCCTACTCCATGGAGCTAGACACAAAACAGGTCGGAGAGAATGATCGGGAGACATGCCAAGTATCTCGTCACCATAAAAACAAGTGCTTTTCGAGAAAATAATCACTCATTTTGCGCAACAAGGCTTTATACGACGGCATTCTCACAAGATCTCGATATAGGGGCTGTGGCCGATTAGGATCGTCGGTGCGTGTGTATCGGTCTGTCTCCACGGTCCGGAGGAGCTACCACGCCTTCTGCGAGACGCCCGCGCCCGACGCCCTCAAGGTCATCTACAGGACCCCACGTATCTATTCGCACCCGCACTAAGGTGTGATTCAACTCCTAGGCAACTCGGCCTTAACAAAGTCCAACAGACATCCTCGTTCTTTTGTGCAATGCATGACTCTATCATGCTTCTCATGACAACTCGGTCAATCATGCCTCAAATGCATGTCATATGATTTATCCACAATGCATACAGACTCTATGCATAATCATGTATGATCATCATTACATACTATTCCATCATACGTCACAATTTGCCCAAGTAAGAATTAACCCAATCAATGGTCACCCACACGGACCCACAATAGCATGATATTGTTGTTAAATAAATTAATACATTTTAAAGCGTATTATGAATTCTTACTTAGGTTTAGCTTTACTTACAGAGTTTGTCTCTAAAGGAATTCTCTTAGTTAACTTAAATCCTCTTAGGTAATTTATTCATATGCCCTTAGAAAGTTATTCTAAGATCTCAAAATCTCACACTCTCATGTTCTTCCCTGTTTATGCATCCTTAAGTAATTTCTAGTCATCCCATTTATTTATAATCAATATGCCTCTATTAGTCCCAAGGTTTTGGGTCCAGGAAAGTACACGTCGGAATCACAAACTGAGTCACATATTTCAATTACTAGGTGTTGGGTGATAGGTATACTTTTGAATTCGACAAGAACAATACGTTTTATGAATAATTGAAGCTGCCATTCGACGGAAAATAGTGTAACGGGAGGAGGGAAGAATGGGAGAACATTTTATAATAGGATTGGCAAGAAATCAATTTACTGTCGGATTGGATGGGGTTACATCGAACAAAGATCGGGACTATCATCGAATCCTCCAAAAGGTCAAAAAAGCCTCAATCGACGGGTATGGGTGTCGACATTGGAGAAAATCTCCCAGCGTCGAACCGAGCGAAACACTCGTCGAAATCTCCAATTTCGACGGAGTCAGAGAAATTCATCTACTCGACAGGCATTGTCTCTCAAACTCGACGATTATTGACTTTGGGACAGTTTCTCCTAAGTGTCCAGGGGACTCTATTCGACGGGTTATGGTCGGAGATCAATCTCGACGGGCATGATCGGGTTCATACTCGACGGATTTTGACATTGTGTTTAGTGGTCAAAGATCTAAACTCGACGGGTTTTGACATTCGACGAAATGGTCGAAGTCTAAACTCGACGGATTTTAACATTTCTTGAGTAATTAGGATATCAAATTCGACGAGTTTGGCCGAAGTCCTTACTCGACGGGTTTTAACATTTCACTAAGTAATTAGGATATTAAATTCGACGAGTTTGGCCATGAGTCCTTACTCGACGGGTTTTCACATTCCACTAAGTAATTAGGATATTAAATTCGACGGTTTGGCCATGAGTCCTTACTCGACGGGTTTTCACATTTCACTAAGTAATTAGGATATTAAATTCGACGGTTTACGGGACAATAGGGAAGTTTCACTCATGCGATCCGAAGGAATGCTAAGAGGGTCACAATTCCTAATTCGACGGATTTTGAATAATAGGAAGATTCTCACTCATACTTGATCCGACGGAAATGCTAAGAGTCATAAATTTAAAGTCCACGAATTGTGTTATTGGAGAAGTTTCATTCATGTTCGACCAAAGGTGGTGCCAAAGGGTCACAAGTTCTAATCAAAGCGGATTTTGAGTCATAAATAAGTTTTCTCGCATGTCAAACCGACGGAGGTGTTAAGGGGTCACTAGCTCGACAAATTTTGACATTGTAAAGGGCCCCATGTGTCTATTCGACGGAAGCATTAAAGGTTTAGAAGTTGGTTGTCAAAAGTTGGACAAGGTTCAGTGTCGAATAGTTGAATTCACTGCTTACAAAGATTGGATACCTAATTGATTTGAATTCCATTTATTATCCTAGTTCACCCAGAATCCCAGATTCTGGGCCTCAAAACCATGGCCATCCCAGGGATGAATCCGACGTCATTTCCTTCCACTCTCATGCATTCGTCGAATATATATACATTGACATGCAAAATCATCCAATTACCATGCTTTCCAATTTTCAGTCAAACATGTGAACATATTAACATGCAAAATTGTCAAACCAAAACATCATACATTCCACTCTGTCGAATATGTTATCAAACTTAACAAATCATGCAAACAGCGTAAACAACTAAATACAGCACAGCACAGAATCATAAAAACCAAGCAAGCAAAGGAGATCCTTAATGCTAAAAGAGGTTGAGGAGGAGTGTCTTCCTCTTACCTTGGAGAAGCACAAAAAAATTTCCTCCTTTTTGGTCAAAAATCACGTTTTCAGTTTCCAGGAGATCCTTAAACATTCAAGCTTACCAAAATCAGAATCAAGTGTTGAAATGGATACCCATGGTCATCAAAATGACAATGGGTTATGAAAATGAGGAGAGATGAGGAAAAAGCTAAGGACTTTACCTTAAAGTTCCAACCTTTAAGCTTCAACCGTGGAGGAAAATGAAGATGAAGAAAATGTAGAACTTTGAAGATGATTCCTTCAGATATGGTGTTTCTCCAAACACAAAATAGTGCTAGGAGTGTGACGGTTTTGGAAGATAAAAATGTGAATGTGGGTGGATGGTGCTGCTGTAAGGAGAAATGGAAAGAGAGAAAGATGAGTGAATAGTGATCTGCTACGTACATGAGGAGGAAAATGTGTGGATGAAAAATTGAATTGGATCCCTTAATTCAAATGTGCAAAGGCACAAAATAGGGGAGAGAGAAATAATAAAATAATAGTTGGAAGAAGCTTCCTTGAGAAGCTTAACGCTCCTCGATAAAGTGTATGGTAAGCTAGTCTCCAAATTAAATACATCGATAGATGATCAATTACGCATAGAAATTATTTTCTCGATGAATAAAATTACAAGTGATGAAAATAATATTTTATTATTCATCCGATAATTTTATGATACCGCGATTTTATCTAGCGAGATAAAACCTTGAAAAATGTAAACCTCGCGAATCGTGTCGGCCTCGGGTTTAGTAAGATCCCCGTTGACACGTTGACGGTCCAAGGTTTACCGGCCTCGAGGAGAACATTTCGTTATCCCGGCTCAAATCGATGCATACGCAAAACGAGGAATATATTAAAATATTCAACGTTTCCCGAAATTTTCACAAAAATCACCAAAAATCACAAATATTATAAAATAATTATTTATAATGAAATAAGCAATTTTCGGGATGTTACACACGTAATCTCTCCCCCTTCAGCTTGTAGCACCCTTCGAGTGGTTTTCCACCAATTCTCGCCATCACCCATTAGTATAAACGTAGCATAAGTCAATCTAAGATCATCTGTACATCCTATTCCTTTGAAGATCTTCTCTAGTTCTTGGATCCATAAATCTGCTTTCTCAGGATCAAATTCGCCTATGAAATGTGGCGGATTGTTCCGACAAAATTCTGACAAACTGGACTTCTGCATTAGCTTCTTGTTGTTGTGCAGCTCTTCAATTTTGTTGTATGATTATTTCTGCCATTTGCTGCATCACTTTGGCAGCAGCAATCATTGCGTCGTCGTCATGTCTTGTATTCATACGTGTACCTCTACCACGAGACATAGTTTTCTTCACAACCAATCAAACACCATCCAACAAGAGTCAGTTGTAACCTTTTAGAAATCAAACTCAGAGAATCACATAACACAAGCAAAATAGACCTAACCACAAAAACCCCAAAAGACTCTAACCGGGAGCTCTGATACCTGTAACACCCCAAATTTTACTATTTTACAGTAATGCTTAAATTGTACTATTTTATGTTTTATGTGTGATATAAAATTATTTTGACTGTTCTAAGATTATTTTTTATCATTGTGTAAGATTTGCTCCGAGTCAGGAAAATAACAATTTTCGAGCCGGAGAAAATCTTTATTGATTTATTCGGAGCCGGGGAATCTTACTAAACCCAAATCTGAGAGACACTTTAATCGATCTTTTAATTATTAGAATTTATCTGTGAAATAAAAATATTTCATAAAAAAATATTAACTATTTTATTAACAGCAGCTTCTGCTATCGAGTAATAGACCCGGTATCTTTTATCCGTCAAAAAATATACTGGAAATAGTCTCCGTGACTCATTCTTGAGGAGCCAATAGAAAATGGTCAATATTGATTGCTAGACTTTTCTTAACCAATAAGAACCTAGTCAACGAAAATGGTTGGACTAGTTATTAAGTAACTAGATAAACTAATTAAGCTACCCTAATAGCCTAATTAATAACTAGATGGAACTAACTTAGTTACTAAATACTTAGAAAATCCTAACTACACAAAAGATCTAGATTCATCTAGAAGGTGTGATAATGCATGACCTATGCAATGACCTAATCATGTAACTAAGTAGTTAGATATGTAACTAAAAGATCAAACTAAGTTAGTTTGGATGTAACTAGATGAATTAACTATCTAAGCTAAGTGTAACTAGGATCTAGTTGGAAACCAAACTTAGTTAGTTTCCCCTTTGAGCTCTACAGTCAACTAGGCCTTTCTACTAAGTTCTTGAATTTTCTTATGATTATTTGATGACCATAATGTGACATAGGCA
This sequence comes from Ormosia semicastrata, assembly GCA_029884595.1. Taxonomy (NCBI): domain Eukaryota; kingdom Viridiplantae; phylum Streptophyta; class Magnoliopsida; order Fabales; family Fabaceae; genus Ormosia; species Ormosia semicastrata. The sequence continues at coordinate 32,904,602 of JAQQTO010000048.1, read as the reverse complement.
ATGTGAGACACCATGTGATATTTTATTACATTGATTAAGCTTTGATCTTTCCTACACACTCATTTACACGACTAAGGCTTGGGAATTTACTATCTTATTTCATTTTTTATACACTTTGTAACATAAAGATCCATTCTCTCCATTCTCTCACTTCAAGAACACCAAGAACACTCAAAGCTTCCTTTCTTCTCTTTTCTTTAAGGGTTTCGACCACCACCCCAAAACCATACCTCCACACTTCAATTTTTTTATCCAATCCTACTTTCTAAACCCAAACACAATTCTAAACACTTTTCCTTTAGTGAGTTTTATCTAAATATTTCTCTAAGTGCTTCAAAAATCAAGCTTTGATTTTCTACTCCTAAGGTAACTTCTTGATTCTTTGATCCTAAGTTGGAATTTTGAATTTCTAAACCATGATTCATCCATGGTTTCTTTTTTTTAAACTTTGTTTATGACTTTAGGATTTGTTTAAGATTTGTTAGGATTTTTCCTTGGTGCTACATGAAATCTAAAGGAGAAGAAGCTTGAAGTTTGTTGTCTTCCTTGATGTAAGAGGGAGATTAACCTCATCAACCAAGTGTTGGTGGTGAAGGGATGGCTTGTTTGTGGTGAAAAATCCATAAGGATTTATTCACTTGATTGTTTAAGCTCTCTTTATTTGTGATTAGTATGCTTATAGCTTTGAAAACTTTGCTTGCATGTGTGTTTAGTATGCTTATAGCTTTGGTTGTGTGCTTGCATATGTGATTTGGAAAGCATGTTAATTTTTGTGTAATTTAGGATGTGATTCACATGAAGGAAAAATTGTATGAAGGTTCCAAAGGACCTATGAGGCACACGACCTCAACACCATCAAAGGAACTGTGTGTTCTAAATTATTTTCCTTATTAAGGATTAAATGATTTTATGACAAGAAATTAAATTAAGGATTTTTGCAAGGAATAAAATGATGGAAAATAATTAAACATGATTTATGAAGCTTAATATGAAATTTGGCCAACATGCCAATTATTTAATATTCTAGATCTAAAATTATTTTACTGAGTGTAAATTTAGGTAATTGTATGATAGGAAATTAAATTAATAGGTCTTATACACCTAAAAATAAAGCAAAGTAATTTTTAATTAAATTAGCATAATTAGACTATTAAGCTAAAAACTTGAAATTTACTAACGTATAACTCACCCTATGAGTTTTGAAGCGCATTAGGAAAATTTGAGCTGGAATGTCTCAAGTAAATTAAATAAATGCACTTTTCTGGTAAACAGTAGAAAATATTAATTTTAGCAAGAATTTGGAAATATTATTTAAAGAAGGATTATTATGGAAATAATGGAAATAAAGTCACATTTTGATATTAAATAAGAAAAATCTTATTTTTAGCTTAAAATATGTTAGAAATATTTTACGTGATTGAAAATAAGTCGAAAAACTTTTAGCGACTTAAAAACAGCAATTTTTGGCTATGCGATTGTGAAAATGCGATAATATCGCTACGCGATTGATCGTAATAGCAATTTGTTGTAAGACTATTGTGGTGGGCCCGATTATGTTGAATAATGATACCGCCAAGAGAAGGCGAGGGTATGTGCAATACTGTGAAAATAGTAATTATATGTGTGTTTGAGTTATACAACATGCATCGAGAAGTGTGTCAACTTATTTGAGTAAGGTTGTATGCCTAGGAGATTGAATTACACCTCAGTGCGGGTGTGAGTAGACAAGTGTAGGTCACTTGTTGACCTTAGGGGCATCGGGGTGCGGGTACTTTGCAATGGGCAATTGGTAGCTCTTTTGTCCGTGAGGCAGACCGATGCAAATGCACCGATGATCTGGACCGAAACACTGTCCTATATCGGGATCTGGTGTAGAATGTCTTGTACAATGCCTTGATGTGCACGTTGATAAATTGGTATATTATAGCACTTTTGGCCACGGCAGCTGAGTTTACAGACGTGTCTTCTAGATCATTCACTTCGAAATTGTGTTTAGCTCCATGGAGTAGGAATGGGTCTGTGTGCATATGCATAGTTGGTCAGCATATTGATGTGTTAATTATACTTATCTAATTTATTATTTGCGATGTGATAATTTGATTTAAATATGTTAAATATTGTATCTATACATTTGCTGTCATTTTTTATACTGCCATACTAGTATTGATGTAGGGGATCTCACCTCTTTATTATATTGTATTTGTTTTGTTATGTATGTTTGATAAAGACCGGGGTGACGAAGAATCTAGTAATTCTATTTACCATCACTAGCCGTTTGTTGGTTGAGATGGTAGCTAAACGACAAGTGTTAGGTTTTATTCGAGAACAGTTCCCTGGGGGGACTGACGCCTGGAGGTTCAATTTTAATAACGAACCTTTTGTATATACTAGGGATCTGACTCTGAACTTGAGTGGGACCTTTAATGGGATCCCTGTTTTGACGCAACACGTGTCTGTGCGCCTAGAATTCACGATGCCTATTCGTGAACTCTGGGGTGGCGCTGTGTATACACCGTGTGAAGTCTCTGTGGTGTCTTCCGCAAGAACCCCCGTTAGGTGTGTGATGTATCCGCCTAGGTTCATTGATGATATCGTAGAGGAAGAGGATCCTTCTGATGAACCAAATCCTTAGGTCTGTTTTTAAAGTTCTGTTAGTATTTATGGTTGTTCTTTACTTTTGGAACATATTTGTATTTATGTAAATTATTTGGAACAAAGTTTGTAATATTATATATATATTTTGGTGTCTTTATTACAAGTCTCACTTATGTTTTTATTTAATTTAACTATTTTTATTTTGTTCTATAAACAAAATTTTAAAATTGACATTTTTACAAGATTAATTCTTTTACAACTAGGTAAGTTATATTAGGATTAGTCTTAACTGTGATACCCTACGGTGGGTGTTACATTAGTTGGTATCAGAGCTCCCAGTTAGAGTCTTTTGGGGTTTTCTGGTTAAGTCTATTTTGCTTGTGTTGTGTGATTCTCTATGATTGATTTCCAAAAGATTACATCTGACTTTTATTGGACTTCATTTGATTGCTTGTGATGAAAGCTATGTCTAGTGGTAGAGGTACATGTATGAATACAGGACATGATGACGACCCAATGACTGCTGCTGTTGAAGCAATGCAGCAAATGGCAGAAGTAATCGTACAACAAAATCAAAGAGCTACGCAACAACAAGAAGCTAATGCAGAAGTTCAGCATTTGTCAGAATTTCATCGGAACAATCCGCCACATTTTAGAGGCGAATTTCATCTTGAGAAAGTAGATTTGTGGATCTAAGAATTAGAGAAAATCTTCAAAGGAATAGGATGTACAGATGATCGTTGAGTGACTTACGCTACGTTTATGTTAATGGGTGATGGCGAGAATTAGTGGAAAACCACTCGAAGGGTGGTACAAGCTGAAGGGAGAAAGATTATATGGGAGCTGTTCTGTGAAGTATTTTTGGAGAAATACTTTCCGGAAAGTGCAAGGCACGCTAAAGAAATAGAATTTTTAGGATTACGACAAGGTGGAATGACTGTTAATGAATATGATGCAAAGTTCGAGAGCTTGTCTAAGTTCTCACGGTATCTCCAAATCCAGCCAAATGAGGTTTGGAAGTGCCACAAATTCGAAGAAGGTTTGGGAATTAAGTTGAAGAGAAGAGTATTACCGATGCATATGAACAAGTTTTCAACATTAATGGATATGTGTTGTAGACTCGAAGGGTTGGAGCCGTCAAGAGACACAAGGAACCGCAACTTTGGACCGACTAGGTTCCAAAGGGGAGGCAACAATAATAACAACTAGTTTCAGTGGAAACTATATTCTCAACCATTGGGAAGTTAGCAGCAACAACAACAATAGCAGCCACGCGGAGGAGGTTCAAGTGGCAATCGATTTAATCAGACAGCGGCATCGCCAATGAAATGCATGAAGTGTAGAAAAGGCCATTAGACGAGAGATTGTACGATCAAGGGTGTAATCTGTTTTCGATGTGGAAAGCCTGGTCATGTCTCTAAGGATTGTGATCAAGCAAAGATGGAGCCTACAATGAGCAATGTTCATGCTATTAAACCATAAGTTAGTGGACGCGTTTATACTATGAGTGGAGATGAGGCCTCCCAGTTTGAAGATCTTATTCAGGGAGAAGGTGTCATCTCAGGTAATCTTTTAACTGTGCTATATGATTCGGGTGCAACTCATTCATTTATTGCATAAAACTGTGTGGATCGTTTGGGATTGCCTGTGTCTTCTTTGAACTTCCAACTGATTGTTTCTACTGTTAGTGTATGCCCTATAGGCCAATACATTTTTTGTATTTATATATATTCTATTATGCTATTTTATATATGAGGCATTTCATTTATTGTGTTCTTTTTTGATAAACATAATAAAGTCCTTAGAATAGTAAGTTTGATGCCATAGGACATCAAGTGGATGACTTGATCATGAGATCCTTTTGGTTACAACACTATTCTTAAATGTCCCTAGTCAAGTATTATTGTTAATTAGGACAACAATAATACATTGAGACTAGTATGTGCATAGACTGATGACCATATCTCACGGGTCATGGATATGAGATATCAAGTCTTCACATGGGTACATATTAGAGTAATGATGTACTGGACTGACCCACCATGAGAACACTACATGGATCATTACGTGAGTGTCATAAGTGATTCTCATAGTGACAATGGTGTCTGTGGTCCTTTGACCTGAACTCACTACGATTCCTACATGAGGAGTTATGTGTTTTAATGCCATCAAACGTCATCTATAACAAGGTGATGATAAAATTGGTTATTGGACATACCGCGAATTATGGAGAGGGATGTGAGTGACCCAGATGGGATTTGTCACTCCTACATAACAGGAGCGATATCTTCGGGTCCCCTGATTGAGTGAGACTGTGAAATGCATGGCCATGCTCAAATGAGTCAATATGAGATATTAATCTCATTTGTTGTTACAAAGTCTACTCGAGTATCAGGAAATGAAAGATTGGACTATACAAGGGTAACGCATTCCATGTCTTGTGTTCAATCTAGATATCTTGACAAAGGGACTAAACGACACGGAAACATTGGTCACAGAAAGGTTATGTCAAATCACTGACATTCTTATTACTTGGATAGCAGTGATGTGTTGCTAGATACTGCTCACTGCTTGTAATATTAAAATGAGATTTTAATATTACTGCCAACGTAATAAGAACCTGCAGGGTCACACACATAGACCAGACTAAAATTGGAGTAATGGATCCAAGTTGGACTCGGATTCAAATATGGGCCAGACTCATCACAGATGGGTCTAGGGTTGCACAGCTTACCTTGCTGCTGCTCACACTCACTTAAGGCAGTCACTATTATAAATAGTACTACTAAGGGGCTGCTAAGACATACAATTCAAAACCCTAGCCGCACCTACAGAAAAGTGAGTGAGAGAGCGACAGGTTTCTTCTCTTCTCTTCGCAGCTAGCACTGTGTGAGAGACATGAGGCTCCTCTTTGCGGACGTTGGACGTTCGTGAGTCTGTTCGTGTGGATACTGCAGAGACATCGTTTCTATTACGGTGTTGGTGATTCACGCTTCAAGAGGTAAATCATTTAAAAACTCGGATTATGACTTTTTCGCATGGATCCTCAGTGGGAATCCCTATTTTTCGCTGTGTGATGTATCCGCAATTCCCAACAGTGGTATCACAGTTCTTGTGAAACCATGATTCGGTTTTCTATTTTCGTTTACATGAGATAACATGTTTTCTGTTCTTGTTTTTGATAAAAGATATGATCTTTAATATGTTATTTCAGAGAACCGTATGAAACCCTTTGCGAAAACATATTCTGTTTTATGTGTTGTATGCAAAACTATGATGTTGTTTTCAAAAACCATGAAGATGTTCATATGTTCTGTGAAAACCATTTTGTATTAAGATGTATGTTTTTGCGAAGCTTTCTGGTATGTATGTGATACGTACAGCGTTATGGAATCCTTATTCATAATGTGCGGTGCAAGGGTTTGGGAAACCTTGTTCTTGGTTTGTGGTAGTTGGGGTTATGGAATCCTTGTTTCTGCACAAGAGGCATAGCGTAAGGGGTTTTGGAAACCCTATTCTTGTTTTTGCGGCAGTAGCATCAAGTGTTGATGTTTTTGCGGCGCAAGGGTTCCCTACGACATATGAAGTGTTCATGTTATTCGGGCAGCGGGACCCCCATGCTAGCTCTGCGTAGGGTGTTTTTCGAAAACGCGATATTTTATATCCAATTTTATGACTTGTGAAAATAATAATGTATTATTGTTATGAGTTTATATGTTTTTGTGATGCATGGTGCATGGTTATGGCCTTAGTCCTCTTTTTATGCCTTTTGGTTTTAATAAATATGACCTGTGTGTGGTGCCTTTTTTTTCTACATTCTGATTGTACATTCTCTTCTCACCTAACTCCCTTCGAATGTAAAAGAGGTTTCTATATAATGTAATTATGATGTGGAGGCAAGAAGATGGCATCAAGTGAGGACGTTGATGGGAGATGCTTGGTGAAGCTGGCTTAGTTAATTCTACTCCCTTAGGGGTCATAACCATGTCACTTTTATTATATGCCTTTTATATATGAGATGCACGAATAATGTTTATGGTATGATAAACAGTTTAATAAATGGTGAGATCTAGTAATAATAATAATAATAATAATAATAATAATAATAATAATAATAATAATAATAATAATAATAATAATAATAATAATAATAAATTCCCTCAAAGCAAATATTAAGTCATTATGTGATGCCTTCCAATGTGTGGCACTCGTCAAGACTAGTATCGATCAAGTGCAGGTCTGCCAAAGCATGATGCCTTTATCTATATTAGTAAGACGCAATGGGATAAAGGTAATATCCAACTACCAACCATTGGGTCTGACTTAACTAGGCCATTTCAATAGGATTGAAGGCTTAGAGGCATGAAGTTAGGCTTTAGTCCATTAGATGGATTAGAATAAGTGTTATTCACCCAACTATCCAAGAGTTACATGTGATGTAATTGGAAAGTGTTTCCTACCTAAATAACTGAATTTTGGGTGATCAGCCAAAGCTGACTCAAAACTAGGTGAAATATGGATCTTGACCCACTAGGAAATCTTACGATGGGATTTTCTGAGTCAATGCTGAGGGTCATTGACTTGAATAAAATAGTGGGAGGCATATTTAATTAAAAGACCTCATTAAATATGTTTATGACATGATACTTATATTTTGCATATTTCTGTTAATAGATTACCATGGCAACAAACACATTGGGTACTTTATCATTGCAATCCGTCCTTGAGAAGGACAAGTTATCTGGACCGAATTTTCTAGACTGGTATAGGAATTTGAGGATTGTCCTCAAGCAAGAGAAAAAGTTGTATGTTTTGGAACAGCCTATTCCTGAGCCACCTGCTGCTAATGCTCCTAGAACTGAAAGAGATGCTTATAAGAAGCATCAAGATGATGCCTTGGACATTAGATGTCTAATGCTGGCCACTATGAACTCTGAGCTCCAAAAGCAACATGAGAACATGGATGCATACGATATGATCGTGCACCTTAAGAAGCTCTATCAAGAGCAGGCCAGGCATGAGAGATTCGAGGTCTCTAAAGCACTATTTCAGTGCAAGCTGGTAGAAGGAAGCCCTGTTGGTGCTTATGTACTCAAGATGATTGGGTACATTGAAAACCTAGAGAGACTCGGTTTTCCTTTGGGCTAAGAGTTGGCCAATGACTTAGTCTTGTAATCTTTGCCGGAAAGTTTTAGTCAATTTGTCATGAACTACAATATGAATGACATTGACAAATCACTACCAGAGCTACTAGGCATATTGAGAACTGCTGAGCAGCATATTAACAAAGGCAAAAGGAAGGCCATAATGATGGTCCAAAAGAATAAGGGCAAGAAATAGCAGAAAAAGCCCAAGGACAACTAGAAGGGCAAGGGCAAGGATAAGTCCAAGCCCAGCACTTCTGGCTTGAAACCAGTGGGTGGAGTGGCTAAGAAAGGTACATGCTTCCATTATGGTTAGACTGGACATTGGAAGAAGAACTGTGCCAAGTTCCTGGAGGAGCTCAAAAAGAAGAAGGGAAGTGAGACTTCCACTTCAGGTATTTTTGTTATTGAAGTCAATTCATCTACTTCTACATCATGGGTATTAGATATTGGATGTGGATTTCACATTTATGTAAATGTGCAGGATCTAAAGAGCAGTAGACCATTGACGAAGGGCGAAGTTGACCTGCGAGTGGGAAATGGAGCAAAGGTTGCTGCATTAACTGTAAGGACTTATTTATTATCTTTGCCCATTGGGCTTGTAATAGAGTTAGAGAACTGCTATTTTGTGCCTGCTATTAGTAGGAATATCATTTCTGTTTTTGTTTGGACAAGAAAGGTTTTTCTTTTATTATAAAGGACAAGTGTTGTTCTATTTATATGAATGATATTTTTATGGTAGTGCACAATTGAGTAATGGACTTTATGTACTTGATCTCGAAACGCCCGTCTATAACATAAATACAAAGAGGTTTAAATCAAATGATCTGAACCCAACTTTTCTCTAGCATTTGTCGTTTGGGCCACATAAATGACAAACACATCTCCAAACTCCATAAAGATGGATTCTTGGACTCGTTTGATTTCGAATCATATGAGACATGTGAATCTTGTTTATTAGGGAAAATGACAAAGGCCTTATTCACTAGACAAGGTGAAAGGGCTAGTGATCTTTTAGGCCTTATACATAGTGATGTATGTGGGCCACTAAACACACTCGCTAGGGGTAATTTTCAATACTTCATTACATTTACTAATGATTTCAGTAGATATGGATTTGTATATCTTATGAAGCATAAATCAGAATCCTTTGAAAAGTTCAAAGAGTTCAAGAATAAAGTACAAAACCAACTTGGCAAGAGTATTAAAATCCTTCGATCAGATCGAGGAGGAGAATACTTAAGCCAACAGTTTGATGATCATCTGAAAGAGTGTGGGATAATATCTCAACTCACTCCACCAGGAACACCATAATGGAATGGTGTCTCTGAAAGGAGGAACTGGACCTTGTTGGACATGGTCCGATCCATGATAAGTCATGCAAACCTTCCAGGCTCCTTCTAGGGACATGCTCTGTTAACAACAGCTTTCACACTTAACCGTGTTCCATCTTAGACGGTTCAAAAGACACCATATGAGATATGGATTGGGAGACGGCCCAGTATGTCTTTCTTGAAGATTTGGGGCTGCGAAGCTTATGTGAAACGTCAAGTTTCTGATAAGCTTGGACCTAAATCAGATAAATGCTTCTTTGTGGGGTATCCAAAGGAAACCAAGGGATACTTTTTCTATAATCCTACCGAGGGCAAAGTGTTTGTCGCACAGACAACTGTGTTTCTAGAAAGGGAGTTTATCTCCAAAGGAACCAGTGGGAGAAAAGTAGAACTTGAAGAAGTTCAAGTTTCACAAAGCAGTAATGAACTAATGGTGGAAATAGAGTAGCCTCCACAAAATGTTGTGGAACAGCAACTTGCTCTAGTAGCACAAGACCTGCGTAGGTCTAACAGGATACGTCATCAACTAAAGAGATATGGATTTCTCATGACCTAACAAGGTGACGTAATGCTCATGGATCAAGATGAGCCTGTGACTTACCAGGAAGCCATTATTGGCCCAGAATCTAAGAAATGGCTTGAGGCCATGAGATCTAAAATGGATTCCATGTATGCCAACCAGGTATGGACCTTGGTTGACCCACCTGAAGGGGTAAAACCCATTGGGTGCAAATGGGTTTTCAAGAAGAAAGCTGACATAGATGGTAATGTGCATACCTTTAAGGCGCGATTGGTGGCTAAAGGTTTCAAACAAATTCATGGTGTAGACTATGATGAGACTTTTTGCCCAGTTGCGATGCTTAAATCTGTTCAGATCTTGCATGCTGTTGCAGCATACCATGATTATGAAATCTGGAAAATAGATGTCAAAACTACTTTCCTTAATAGAAATCTTCTCGAAGATGTGTACATGACACAACCTGAGGGTTTTGCCACTCCAGAGGATGCTAGAAAAGTATGCAAGTTGCAACGATCTATTTATGGATTGAAGTAAGCTTCCAGAAGTTGGAATCTTCATTTTGATGATACAATAAAACAGTTTGGTTTCATCAAGAATGAAGAAGAATTTTGTGTCTAAAAGAAGGTTAGTGGGAGCACTATTGTCTTTCTAGTATTGAATGTAGATGACATACTACTTATTGAAAATGGCATCCCTACCCTATAGTCAGTAAAGACTTGGTTAGGGAACTGCTTCTCTATGAAGGACTTGGGCGAAGCCACCTATTTATTAGGTATCAGGATCTATAGAGATAGATCACAGAGACTACTTAGCCTAAGTCAGAGTACATACATAGACAAAGTGTTAAGACGATTTAACATGCATGAATCCAAGAAAGGACTCTTGCCTATGTCACATGGTGTAAGCCTATCTAAGGCTCAATCCCCTTCTACCCAGGATGAGAGGGATCGCATGAGCAAGATTCCATATGCATCTGCAATTGGATCTATCATGTATGCCATGTTATGTACTCGACCAGACATATCGTATGCTTTGAGCATGACGAGTAGGTACCAGTTTGATCCCGGTGAGAGTCACTGGACTACTATAAAGAACATCCTTAAGTACTTGAGAAGGACTAAGGATTCATTCTTGGTATATGGAGGCGAGGAAGAGCTAGTTGTAAAAGGTTACACTGATGCTAGCTTCCAAACCGATAAGGACGACTCCAGATCGCAATCGGGTTATGTTTTTTGCCTAAATGGTGGGGTTGTGAGCTGGAAGAGTTCAAAGCAGGAGACAGTCGCCGATTCTACCACAGAGGCTGAGTATATTGCTGCCTCTAATGCAGCAAAGGAGGCCGTTTGGATCAGGAAGTTTATTACTGAACTTGGCACTATTTCTAGCATTGTGGACCTAATGGACCTCTATTGTGATAATAATAGAGCCTTGCACAAGCTAAGGAGCCTAGATCTCACCAACGATCCAAACATATACTTAGGCGCTTCCATCTCAGTCGAGAGATCATCGATAGAGGAGATGTGAAGATATACAGAGTACCAACAGATGATAACATTGCTGATCCACTAACGAAGCCTTTTGCACAGCAGAAGCATGAGGGTCACACTAGGTCTTTAGGCATTAGATATATGCCTGATTGGCTCTAGTGCAAGTGGGAGATTGTTGGTGTATGCCCTAGAAGCCAATACATTTTCTGTATTTATATACATTCTATTATGCTATTTTATATATGAGGCATTTCATTTATTGTGTTCTTTTTTGATAAACATAATAAAGTCCTTAGAATAGTAAGTTTGATGCCATAGGACATCAAGTGGATGACTTGATCGTGAGATCCTTTTGATTACAATACTATTCTTAAATGTCCCTAGTCAAGTATTATTATTAATTAGGACAACAATAATACATTGAGACTAGTATGTGCATAGACTGATGACCACATCTCACGAGTCATGGATATGAGATATCAAGTCTTCACATGGGTACATATTAGAGTAATGATGTACTGGACTGACCCACCATGAGAACACTACATGGATCGTTACGTGAGTGTCATAAGTGATTCTCATAGTGACAATGGTGTCTGTGGTCCTTTGACCTGAGCTCACTACGATTCCCATATGAGGAGTTGTGTGTTTTAATGCCATCAAATGTCATCTATAACAAGGTGATTATAAAATTAGTTATTGGACATACCGTGAATCATGCAGAGGGATATGAGTGACCTAGATGAGATTTGTCACTCCTACATAATAGGAGCGATATCTTCGGGCCCCTTGATTGAGTGAGACTGCAAAATGCATGGCCATGCTTAAATGAGTCAATATGAGATATTGATCTCACTTGTTATTACAAAGTCTACTCGAGTATCAGGAAATGAAAGATTGGACTATACAAGGGTGACGTATTCCATGCCTTGTGTTCAATCTAGATATCTTGACAAAGGGACTAAACGATACGGAAACATTGGTCACAGAAAGGTTATGTCAAATCACTGACATTCTTATTACTTAGGTAGCAGTGATGTGTTGCTAGATACTGCTCACTGCTTGTAATATTAAAATGGGATTTTAATATTACTACCAACGTAATAAGAACCTGCAGGGTCACACACATAGAGCAGACTAAAATTGGAGCAATGGATCCAAGTTGGACTCGGATTCAAATATGGGCCAGACTCATCACAGATGAGTCTAGGGTTACACAGCTTACCTTGTTGCTGCTCACACTCACTTAAGGCAGTCACTATTATAAATAGTACTGCTAAGGGGCTGCTAAGACATACAATTCAGAACCCTAGCCCCACCTACAGAAAAGTGAGTGAGAGAGCGACAGGTTTCTTCTCTTCTCTTCACAATTAGCATTGTGTGAGAAATGTGAGGCTCCTTTTTGCGGACGTTGGACGTTCGTGAGTCTGTTCGTGTGGATACCGCACAAATATCATTTCTATTACGGTGTTGGTGATTCACGCTTCAAGAGGTAAATCATTTAAAAACTCAGATTATGGCTTTTTCTCATGGATCCTCGGTGGGAATCCCTGTTTTTTGCTGCGTGATGTATCCGCAATTCCCAACATCTACACCTACTGCCAAACCTGTCAGTACTACTAAAATATGCCTAAATTGTCCTATTACTATTAAAAATTGAGTTTTTCCTGTTAATTTGATTTGTTTGCCTCTTACTAATATTGACATAATCTTAGGGATGGATTGGTTATCTTCTAACCATATCCTATTAGACTATTCTAGAAAGACCTTAGTATTTCCTGATGAGGTTTCTGGATTTGTAACTGACAAACAAGTCGAATCTTTATTAAGGGATGGCGCCCAAGGATACATGCTCCTATCTTCTTTAGAAGTTAAGAGTGAGAAGAATGTGAACGCTATTTCTGTCGTAAATGAGTTTCTTGAAGTTTTTCCTGATGAAATTCCTGGATTACCACCAGAAAGAGAGATAGAGTTTACTATCGATCTTGTACCAGGAGCGGGTACCATATCGATTGCACCGTATCAGATATCGCCGTCGAAGTTAGCAGAGTTGAAGAAGCAATTGGAGTTGTTAGAAAAATAGTTTGTGAGACCTAGTGTTTCACCCTGGGGAGCTCTAGTGTTGTTAGTCAAGAAGAAGGATGGAACTTCACGTTTATGTGTAGACTACCGCCAGCTGAACAAAGCCACAATAAAGAATAAATATCCACTTCCAAGAATTGATGATTTGATGGACCAACTGAAAGGATTAGCTATTTTCTCCAAGATAGATCGACGATCAGGTTATCATCAAATTCATGTCAAGGTAGAGGATATACCTAAGACAACTTTTTGAATGTGTTATGGTCATTATGAATATCTTGTAATGTCGTTTGGTGTGATGAATGCTCCTGCTATATTCATGGATTACATAAATAAGATCTTTCGTCCATACCTGGACAGATTTGTCGTTGTTTTTAACATTCTAATCTACTCCCTAAATTAGGAAGAGCATACTAAACATCTCAGTATAGTTTTTCAGATTTTGAAAGAGAAGAAGTTGTACGCGAAGTTGTCAAAATATGAATTTTGGTTGGATGAAGTTCAGTTTCTGGGTCATGTGATTTCTAAGGATGGAATTACAGTGGATCCAGCCAAGGTGGAGACGGTTCTTCAATGGGAAAAGGCCAAAGAATGTAACTGAGATCCGGAGTTTTATTGGATTAGCTGGATATTATTGAAGGTTTATTGAAGGTTTTTCTAAGATAGCCGGACCTCTTACATAACTCACGAGGAAGAATCAAGCTTTTAATTGGATGGAGAAATGTGAAGAGAGTTTCCAAGGATTGAAGAAGAGGTTGACTACTGCATCAGTGCTGATTTTACCAGATCCGAATGAATCATTTGAGGTATACTGCGATGCTTCTTATCAAGGGTTAGGATGTGTACTGATGCAGAACAGAAAAGTTGTAGCGTATGCTTCAAGACAACTGAAGGTGCATGAAAGGAACTACCCAACACATGATTTGGAATTAGCTGCAGTTGTCTTTGCATTAAAGATTTGGAGACACTTTTTGTATGGAGCTACGTTCAACGTCGTTAGCGATCACAAAAGTTTAAAGTATTTGTTTGATCAGAAGGAATTGAACATGAGGCAGAGAAAGTGGTTGGAATTCCTAAAAGATTATGACTTTCAACCCTAGTACCACCCTGGAAAAGCGAATGTCGTGGCAGATGCTTTGAGTCCGAAGATGGTCAGCGTTTCTGCTATGATGATCAAAGAGGAAAAGTTAATCAAGCAGTTTAGGGATATGTGGTTATCAGTGGAATTATCGCCTGGAAGAATTTGTTTGAATATGGTCACTATTCTGAATGATCTACTGGATGAAATCTGTGAAAAGCAGGAAGATGACCAGTTTTTGCAAAAAGAGAGAGAGTTTCTGAAGCAAGGTCATAAGGCAATGGTTGAGGAAGGATCTGACGAGGTCTTAAGGTTTAAAGGCAGGATTTGTACACCCGAAGATCCCGATCTTAAGAAGGCAATTCTTGGTGAAGTTCATACTAGCAGATTGAGTATACATCCTAGAATGACCAAGATGTATCAAGATCTGAAACGTTTGTTTTGGTGGCTTGGAATGAAAAGAGACGTTGCTGACTATGTGTCATCTTGTCTTGTATGCCAGAAAGCGAAAGTTGAACATCAAAGACCAGCAGGTATGTTGCAAGCCCTAACTATTCCAAAATGAAAATGGGATAGTATTGTAATGGATTTTGTTATTGGATTGCCAAAGACTAGGAAAGGTTATGATTCTATATGGGTCATTATTGATCGACTTACGAAGTCTTCTCACTTCTTGCCCATCAATATCAATTATCTAATGGAGAAATTGACCCAGGTGTACATTTGTGAAATTGTGAGACTTCACAGTGTACCCTCTAGTATCAATTCTGATAGAGATCCAAGGTTTACATTGAGGTTTTGGCAAAGCTTACATGAAGTAATGGGGACTAAACTACGTTTGAGTTTTGCCTATCATCCGCAAACTGATGGACAAACAAAAAGAACTATATAGTCACTGGAGGATCTGCTGAGAGCTTGTGTGTTAGAACAACGAAGGAGTTGGGATGAATTCTTACCTTTAGTGGAATTCACTTATAACAACAATTTTCACTCGAGCATAGGGATGGCACCCTATGAGGCACTTTACGGATGACGATGTCGAACACCTTTGTGCTGGTATCAGGATGGGGAGAGTATGACCATCAGACCTGAAATGGTGTAACAAACAACAGAGAAGGTAAAGTTGATTCATGAGAAAATGAGGGCAACTCAGAGCAGACAGAAAAGCTATGCTGACAAAAGAAGAAGACCTCTTGAATTTGAGGAAGGCGAGCATGTGTTTTTGAGAGTCACACCCACGACTGGTGTCAGTAGGGTTATAAAATCCATAAAACTCACTCCTCAATTCATTGGACCCTATCAAATTCTTCGTCGGATAGGTTCAGTTGCATACCAAATAGCTTTACCACCTTTTCTTTCAAACATTCATAATGTTTTCCATGTGTCCTAATTGAGAAAGTATATCCCCGATCCCTCGCATGTCATACAGCCCGATGAAGTGCAATTGAAAGAAAATTTGATATATGAGACACTTACTGTTAAGATTGAAGACAAGGGGGTGAAACAACTCCGGGGGAAAGCGATTCCCTTAGTGAAAGTAATTTGGAATGAAACGACTGGTGATGCTGCTTGGGAAATGGAGGATAAAATGAGAGAACAGTATCCTTAGTTGTTTTAATGTATGATAATTTTCGAGGACGGAATTCTTTTTAGTGGGGGAGAGTTATAACACCCCAAATTTTACTATTTTATAGTAATGCTTAAATTATACTATTTTATGTTTTCTGTTGATATAAAATTATTTTGACTGTTCTGAGATTGTTTTTGATTGTTGTGTAAGATTTGCTTCGAGTCAGGAAAATAATAATTTTTGGGCTGGGGAATATCTTTATTGATTTATTCAGAGCTGGGGGATCTTATTAAATCCAAATCCGAGAGACACTTTAATCGATCTTTTAATTATTAGAATTTATTTGTGAAATAAAAATATTTCACAAAAAAATATCCGTTGTTTTATTAACAACAGCTTATGCTATCGGGTAATTGACCCGATATCTTTTATCAGTCAGAAAATATACTGGAAATAGTCTCCGTGACGCATTCTTGAGGAGCCAATAAAAAATGGTCAATATTGATGGCTAGACTTTTCTTAACCAAAAAGAACCTAGTCAACGAAAATGGTTGGACTAGTTACTATGTAACTAGATAAACTAACTAAGTTACCCTAATAGCCTAATTAGTAACTAGATGGAACTAACTAAGTTACTAAATACTTAGAAAACCCTAACTACACAAAAGATCTAGATTCGTCTAGAAGGTGTGACAAAGCATGACCTATGCAATGACCAAATCATGTAACTAAGTAGTTAGTTATGTAGCTAAAAGATCAAATTCAGTTAGTTTGGATGTAACCAGATGAATTAACTATCTAAGCTAAGTGTAACTAGGATCTAGTTGGAAACCAAACTTAGTTAGTTTCCCCTTTGAGCTCCACGGCCAACTAGGCCTTTCTACCATGTTCTTGAATTTTCTTATGACTATTTGATGACCATAATGTGACATAGGCCATGTGAGACGCCATGTGATATTTTATTACATTGATTAAGTTTTGATCTTTCCTGCACACTTATTTACACAGGCAAGGCTTGGGAATTTACTATCTTATTTCATTTTTACTACACTTTGTGACACAAAGATCCATTCTCTCCATTCTCTCACTTCAAGAACACCAAGAACACTCAAAGCTTCCTTTCTTCTCTTTTCTTTGAGGGTTTCGGCCACCACCCCAAAACCATACCTCCACACTTCAAAATTGTTATCCAATCCTACTTTCTAAACCCAAACACAATTCTAAACACTTTTCCTTTAGTGAGTTTTATCTAAATATTTCTCTTAAGTGCTTCAAAAATCAAGCTTTGATTTTCTACTCCTAAGGTAACTTCTTGATTCTTTGATCCTAAGTTAGATTTTTGAATTTCTAAACCTTGATTGATCCATGGTTTCTTTTTTTCAAGCTTTGTTTATGACTTTAGGATTTGTTTAAGATTTGTTAGGATTTTTCCTTGGTGCTACACGAAATCTAGAGGAGAAGAAGCTTAAAGTTTGTTGTCTTCCTTGGGATAAGAGGGAGATTAACCTCATCAACCAAGTGTTGGTGGTGAGGGGATGGCTTGTTTGTGGTGAAAAATCTATAAGGATTTATTCACTTGATTGTTTAAGCTCTCTTTATTTGTGATTAGTATGCTTATAACTTTGAAAACTATGCTTGCATGTGTGTTTAGTATGCTTATAGCTTTGGTTGTATGCTTGCATATGTGATTTGGAAAGCATATTAATTTTTGTGTAATTTAGGATGTGATTCACATGAAGGAAAAATTGTATGAAGGTTCCAAAGGACCTATCAAGCACACAGCCTCAACACCATCAAAGGAACCATGTGTTCTAAATTATTTTCCTAATTAAGGATTAAATGATTTTATGACAAGAAATTAAATTAAAGATTTTTGCAAAGAATAAAATGATGGAAAATAATTAAACATGATTTATGAAGCTTAATATGAAATTTGGCCAACATTCCAATTATTTAATTTCCTAGATCCAAAATTATTTTACTAAGTGTAAACTTAGGTAATTGTATGATAGGAAATTAAATTGATAGGTCTTATACACCTAAAAAGAAAGTAAACTAATTTTTAATTAAATTAGCGTAATTAGACTATTAAGCTAAAAACTTGAAATTTACTAACGTATAGCTCACCCTATGGGTTTTGAAGCGTGTTAGGAAATTTTGAGCTGGAATGTCTCAAGTAAATTAAAGAAATGCAGTTTTTTAGGAAATAATAGAAAATATTGATTTTAGCAAGAATATGTTGGAAATATTATTTAAAGAAGGATTATTATGGAAATAAAGTCACATTTTGATATTAAATAAGAAAAATCTTATTTTTAGCTTAAAATATGTTAGAAATATTTTACGCGATTGTGAAAATGCGATAATATCGCTACGCGATTGAACATAATAGCAATTTGCTATCGGGCTATTGTGGTGGGCCCAGTTATGTTGAATAATGATATCGCCAAGAGAAGGCGAGGGTATGTGCAATACTATGAAAATAGTAATTGTATGTGTGTTTGAGTCATACAACATGCATAGAGAAGCGTGTCAACTTATTTGAGTAAGGTTGTATACCTAGGAGATTGAATTACACCTCAGTGCGAGTGTGAGTAGACAAGTGTAGGTCACTTGTTGACCTTGGGGCCGACGGGGTGCGGGTACCTCGCAATGGGCAATTGGTAGCTCTTTTATCTGTGAGGCAGACCGATGCAAATGCACCGACAATTCAGACTGAGACACTGCCCTATAGCGAGATCTGGTATAGAATGTCTTGTACAATGCCTTGATGTGCACATTAATAAATTGGTATATTATAGCACTTTTGGCCACGACAGCCGAGTTTACAGACATGTCTTCTAGATCATTCACTCTGAAACTGTGTTTAGCTCCATGGAGTAAGAATGAGTTTGTGTGCATATGCATAGTCGGTCAGCATATTGATGTGTTAATTATACTTATCTGATTTATTATCTGTGATGTGATAATTTGATTTAAATATGTTAAATATTGTATCTGTATGTTTGCTATCATTTTCTATACTGTCATACTAGTATTGATGTAGGGGATCTCACCTCTTTATAATATTGTATTTGTTTTGTTATGTATGTTTGATAAAGACCGGGGAGACGAAGAAGCTGATAATTCTATTTACCATCACTAGCCGTTTGTTTGTTGAGATGCAGTGAGACGACAAGTGTTAGGTTTTGTCCGGGTATAGTTCTATGGGGAGATTGACGTCTGGAGGTTTGATTTTGATAATGAACGTTTTGTATATACTAGGGATCTGACTCTGAACTTGAGTGGGACCCTTAATGGGATTCCTATTTTGACGCAACACACGTCTGTGTGCCTAGAATTCACGATGCCTATTCGTGAACTCTGGGGTGGCACTGTGTATACACTGCGTGAAGACTCTATGGTGTCTTCCACAAGAACCCTCGTTAGGCGTGTGATGTATCCGCCTGGGTTCTTTGATGATATCGTAGAGGAGGAGGATCCTTCTGAGGAACCGAATCCTTAGGTCTCTTTTTAAAGTTCTGTTAGTATTTATGTTTGTTCTTTACTTTTGGAACATGATTGTATTTATGTAAATTATTTGGAACAAAGTTTGTAATATTATATATATTTTTTGGTGTGTTTATTACAAGTCTCACTCATGTTTTTATTTAATTTAATTATTTTTATTTTATTCCTCAAATGAAATTTTAAAATTGACATTTTTACAAGATTAATTCTTTTACAACTGGGTAAGTTATATTAGGATTAGTCTTAAATGTGATATCCTACGGTGGCTGTTACAATACCAACTAATGTAACACCCACCGTAGGGTATCATATTTAAGACTAATCCTAATATAACTTACCCAAGTTGTAAAAGAATTAATCTTGTAAAAACATTGATTTTAAAATTTCGTTTGCGGAATAAATTTAAGTAAGTAAACTAAATAAAAGTCATAAGTATTACTTGTAAGTGAAATCACACCTATATTATACATAAATACTGAAAGCCTTGTTTACAAATAATTTACATAATACCCTTACATACCAAAAGATAAAATGCACAATAGACACTCCAAAACATAACTACTAAACTTAAACTCCTAAAAACTAACCTAAGGATTTAGGTCCTCAGAAGGAACCTCCTCCATTTTATCATTAAAGAACCCAGGCGGATATAACATTCGCCTCACAGGGGTTCTTGCAGAAGACACCACAGAGTCTTCACGCGGTGTATACATAGTGCCACCCCAAAGTTCACGAATCAGCATTGTAAATTCTAGGCGCACAGACGCGTGTTACATGAAAACAGAAATCCCGTCGCAGGTTCCACTTAAGTTCAGAGTCAAGTCCCCCATATATACAAACCGTTCATTCTCAAAATCAAACCTGAAAGCATCAGTCCCCCCATGGAACTGGACTCGGACAAAACCTAAAACTTAGTGCCTCACCGCCATCTCAACAAACAAGAGTAATATCACTGATAGTAAAAAGAGTTATCTACTCATTCATCTTCCCGGTCTTCATTAGACATACACAGTAAAACAAATATAATACAACAAAGAGGTGAGATCCCCTACATCAATACTAGTATGGCAATAGAGAAAACGACAGCAAATAAACAGAATATAATATCAACATAACAACATATTTAAATCATATTATCATGTCACAGATAATAAATCAGGCAAGCATAAATATCAAATCAGTATGGTGACCAACTATGCATATGCATAACGACTAATTCCTACTCCATGGAGCTAAACATAGATTCAAAGAGAATGATCCAGAAGACATGTCTATAACCTCGACTGCTATGGCCAAAAGTGTTAAAATTTATCAATTTATCAACGTGCACATCAAGGCATTTGTACAAGACATTCTACGCCAGATCGTGATATAGGACAGTGTCTCAGTCCGGATCGTCGGTGTGTTTGCATCAGTCTGTCTCACAGACAAAAGAGCTACCAACTATCCATTGCGAGGTACCCGCACCCCGACGCCCCCAAGGTCAACAAGTGACCTACACTTATCTACTCGCACCTGTACATAAGTGTGATTCATCTCCTAGGCATACAACCTTAACCAAACAAGTTGACACGCTTTTCTATGCATGATGTATGGTTTAGACACACATAATTATTATTATCATAGTATTTCATATACCATCGCTTTCTCTTGGCAGTATCATTATTGAACATAACCAGGCCCACCACAACAGTCCGATAGCAAACTGCCGTTATATTCAATCGCATAGTGATATTATTGCATTTTCAAAATCACAGAACATTTTTCTTACGTTTTCAAATCGCGTAAAGATTTTTTAACATTTTCTAAATCGCATAAATATTTTATCGCATTTTCTTAATCGCGTAGCCAAAAATTACTATTTTTAAGTCACGTAAAAGTTTTTCTATGTATTTTCAATTGCGTAAAATATTTCTAACGTATTTTAAGCTCAAATTAATACTTTTCTCATTTATTATCAAAATTTGACTTTATTTCCATTATTTCCACAATAATCCCTCTTTAAATAATATTTACAAGATATTCTCATTAAAATCAGTATTTTCTACTATTTCTCAGAAAACTGCATTTCTTTGATTTACTTTGAGATATTACAGCTCAAAATTTCCTAAAGCACTTCAAAACCCAAAGGGTGAGCTATACGTCAGTAAATTTCAAGTTTTAGCTTTTATTTCAATTAATAACCTAATCACACTAATTTAATTAAAAATTAGTTTACTTTCTTTTTAGGTCTAAAAACCTATCAAATTAATTTCCTATCAATCAAATACTAAATCCTACAATTAGTAAAATAATTTTGGACTAAGGATATCAAAAATTAGTAAGTTGGCCGAATTCCACATTTTGCTTCATAAATCATATATAATTATTTTCTAACACTTTATTTCTTGTAAAAACACTTAATTAAATTTATTGTCATAAAATCATTTAATCCTTGATTAGGAAAATAATTTAGAGCATTTGGCTCCCTTGGTGGTGTTGAGGCCGTGAGCCTCTAGGTTCTTTGGAACCATCATACAATTCCCATCATGTGAATCACATCCTACTTTACACAAGAATCAACATGCTTTCTAAATCACAAATTCAAGCACACTATCAAAGCTATAAGCATACCAATCATAATTAAAGAAAGCTTAAACAATCAAGTGAATAAATCCTTATGGATTTTTCACCACCAACACATGGTTGATGAGGTTAATCTCCCTCTTACCTCAAGGAAGACAAAAACTCTGCAAGTTCCTCCTCCTCTTGATTTCGTGAAGCACTAAAGAAAAACCCTAAAAATCTTAAACAAATCCTAAAGTCATAAACCAACCTTGAAAACCAGAAACATGGATCAATCATGGTTTAGAAATTCAAGAATCCAACTTAGGATCAAGAAATCAATAAGTTACCTTAGGAATATAAAATCAAAGCTTGATTTTTGAAGCCCTTAGAGAATGATTTAGGTAAAACTCACAAAAGGAAAAGTGTTTAGAATTGTATCTAGGTTTAGAAAGTAGGATTGGATGGAATTATTGAAGTGTGGAAGTATGGTTTAGGGGTGGAGGCCGTGAGCTCCAAGAAGGAAAGAAGAATGGTGTTCTTGAGTGTTCTTGAGGTGAGAGAAAAAGATGAAAGCTTCCTTTGTCAAAAGGTGATAGTAAATAAAATGCAAAGTCCAATTTTCTTAAGTCTTGGCCATGTAGATAGTTTGATAGAAAGATCAAGGCTTAATCAATGTGATAAAAAATATCACATGGTGTTCACATGGCTTTCACATGGCCAATGTCACATAATGGTCATCATTTAGTCATTAGAAGAACCATGAACATCCTAGAAATAGCTTGTTGGCCGTGTGTCTCATGGAGGCTAGTAACTAAGTTTGGTTCCATTCTAACTTCTAGTTACACTCAGCTTAACTAATTATTTCATCTAGTTACATCTAAACTAACTTAGTTTGATCTTTTAGTTACTTAACTAACTATCTAGTTACATGATTAGGTCATTGTATAGGTCATGCATTGGTTACTCCTTCTAGATGATTCTAGATCCATTTTATAACTAGGGTTCCTAAGTATTTAGTAACTAGGTTAGTTCCATCTAGTTACTAGTTAGGCTCTTAAGGTAACTTAGTTAGTTTATCTAGTTACTTAGTAACTAGTCCAGCCACCTTTGTTGAGTAGCTTCCTATTGGTTAAGAAAAAGTCAAGCCATTAATGTTAACCATTTCTTATTGGTCATTCAGAAATAATCAGTCTATTTTTTGACAAATAAAAGATACCGGTCTATTACTCTATGAGCAAAAGCTACTGTTTCCAAAACAGCAGATATTATCTGACAGATAATAAAATGCAAAATATTTTTATTTCACAGATAAATTCTAGAAATTAAAAGATCAGTTAAAGTGTCTCTCAGATTCAGGTTTAATAAGATCCCCTGACTCCGAATAAATCAATAAAGATTTTCCTCGGCCCGAAAATTATTATTTTCCTGACTCGGAGTAAATCACACACAGAGATCAAAAAAACAGTCACAGAACAGTCAAAATAAATTTACAGCTCACAGAAAACACAAAATAGTACAATTCAGACATTATTATATAATAGCAAGAATTTGGGGTGTTACAATGAGGATGTTACCCTGTCTTTGAGTAGGACCCGCCATGGGGTTGCTACTTTTTCTTTTAA
This sequence comes from Ormosia semicastrata, assembly GCA_029884595.1. Classification (NCBI taxonomy): domain Eukaryota; kingdom Viridiplantae; phylum Streptophyta; class Magnoliopsida; order Fabales; family Fabaceae; genus Ormosia; species Ormosia semicastrata. The sequence goes on along the minus strand of JAQQTO010000048.1, from coordinate 32,881,113 downwards.
TGCTATTGTCTATCTGGAGTTTTATATGCCTGTCAGGGAGTTATGGGGTGATCCTCATTACACTCCTAGGGAGGATTATGAGGTATCATCGGCTCAGACTCCCGTCTGTCGAGACATACCTCGGCTAAGGTATTTGTCTGTTGAGGATTCTGAGGAGGATCCAGTGGAGGACCTTTCCCTCCAAGTGTTTGGACTTAGGCCAGATTAGGTTTTGTTGTTGTAGTTGTACTTATACTTTTGAGTATGTAAGTCTTATGTATTTATGTTGTCAGTAAACTATGTTATATATATGAAAGGTGTATTATTTAGTTCATTATGTTTTATGTTCTCTATATTCTATTAAATCACTTATGACTTGGTTTTAGCATTTAAAATTGTTGGTCTGAAATGTAATTCCCAAAGGAGGGTGTTACATTGTTGACCTTTCTTTACACTTTGTTTTGTTTTTGTTTTTGTTTTTGAAGATGGCTACTCTTTCCTTTTTCATCATCCATTTTGCATACAGACCCCCACACTTGTTCAAGAACTCATCCAATAACAATGTCAATGCTCTCTTATTTCCTAAGGTTTTGTAAGAACATGTTTTTCTTTTGAAGGCATGTAATTAGCTAAAAACAAGGAATGGTTGAATAAACTCAAATGGGTTAAGCAAGGGAAAATATGCAAGGTTGGCTATTTGGTTAAAGTAGTTATTTCAAGAAAAATGCTTCAATCATGTTTATGTATGCATGTGAAAATGTAGCCTCAAATAGAGTCAAAGCAAGTTCTAGAGTAATAATTTCATGAGTGAAAATCACACAAGAAAGAAAAGAATGATACAAATGTTTAATCCATTCATTAATAGGCTCAAAAATCTCACAAAGGCATACATCTATTATTCTTAATCCATCAGTTCAACATCCATAATCAAGCATGTGAAATTTAAGAAAGAAGATAATTTATTCACTCATGCTATGATCCTTGAATTTCAATTGTTTCAAAGGATGTGAGAGTACATTCACTTGAATCTTTCAAAGGAATTCAAATGATAAAACTTCATTACTTCCATAAATCAACACAAAATAGTTTTCTACCTAATTACTCCTTACTCTACCACCAATTTAGATGTGTCTCAAGAGTAAATTTATCTCAAGGGCATTATTTACTCCTTACTCTGCCATCTTGAATTAGTTTTGTTGTTAGTAAGTTGCTGATAACTATACTAATAAATATACTACTCCAATTTTTTTTTTCATTTTATGTCAACTATCCTTCACCTCCAACCAGATCACAACATTGTCCTCAATGTTAAAATATAGATGAGTAAAGGATAGAAAATATTACCTATTGTGGCTATTATGGAAAAAAGAAACTTAACACAAATTTAAATAGAAACAAAGTATGATAAATAAAACCAAAGGTAAAGGTAAGTTATAGACAAAGTGTCAGATCAAATTCACGTTCCTTACTGCTTCCCTCTGACTAATCTATCTGAGCTATTACTAGATCAGGTTTATAAACAAAAGCTTGTAATTTATCAATTGACTCATCGACAATGGAAGCAGAGACAAGGATCTTCCTAGCCGAAGGTGTGATAAAGTTTTGTTCCACAACATGGTCAAGAAAATATAATAAACCATCAAAGAAATTATTAACATTCAACAAACCTATGGATTTATGGTGGATGTTCAGTTGGGCCCAAAAGATAATTTGAAAAACTTCTATCAAAGTACCATAGCCATTTGGTAAGGCAATGAATGCATCATAATTTTCAAGCATGTACTGATGTATTAGAACTGTCACTGTACTGGTGTATAATTGCTTGGAACTGTTTAACTATTTATTGCTGTTATTTAATGTTTATTATTATTACCTCTTGAGATCCTATATGGGCGCTTTGCGTGGTTTTGTTTCTTTACTGCCATAATTGGTAATGATGGTAAGATGTCTTACCTCTTTTCTGTATTGCTATTATTTTTGTTGGTATTTATGTTCTATCGAAGACTTCGGCAACGGAGGTGAAGTTCTCGAATTTCCCAGATTCTAGCCCGACCGCGACTAGCACCTATTGTTGGATCATAGCGGCATGCTCACGCGAATTTTTAGGTGATGTGCGTTTGACCTTCCTTGGAGGGCCAGACTACTAGCACATCAACCTAAATTTTGATCGCTGTGTCTACTTGGGGGACGTGTCAATTTCACTGGCTTGGGGGCGTCATGAACCGCTGATCTTCATTTGCAGTGTCAGTTTACGCTTGGAGTTTTATTTGCCCATCAGGGAGATGTGGGGTGATCGTTACTACACCCATAGGAGGATTCTTTTGATTCCACTGCTCGGGCTCCGGCCCGTAACTCAGTGGCTCCTATGGAGGTTTCCTCGGATGAGGAAGATCCTGAGGAGGATCCCAAGGAGGATCCTGACACGATTCCTCCTCATCTTAGGGATTGATACTGTCGATAGCTACTGATGGCTATCAGGGTATATGTTGAGGGCCTGATGTGTCATTCTTTTGGTGGGCTGTATATTTATGATCTCTTAGGGTATACATAGATAATTTTGCTTTTTGTATATTCAGGTGTTGTAATCAAACAAATTTAATATAATGATATATCGTTGTTCATGTATGTTGGTTTGATGTATGCTTTATTTCTATTTTACTATTCATTGCAACTACGTCTTATCACTATTTTTATTAATTATAACAAAAAATATACTCTTAATCACATGATTATATCCAAGTAAATTTATATTTATAAAAAGAACTGGATCTTAATTTATATTTTTATTTTCTGCATTGTAAATGGCAATATGACGCTTCCTCCCAAAAAGGGGCATTACACAACTTGTGTAGGGCTTACCCACTGGCTATCAGAGATAGGATAGATAATTCTAACATCAAGTAATTTGAGAACTTCAGCTCTAACTACCTCTTTCATGTGTGGATTTAATCTTCTTTGAGGTTATTGTGATATTTTGGCATTATCCTCTAAATGTATTTTATGTGTACAAATTAATGGATTAATACCTTTTATGTCCTTTAATGTCTATCCCATTGCACTTTTATGCCTTTTAAGTACTTCTATTAACATACCTTCTTATACAATTTTTAACTCACTCCAAAATAGATTAATGAATCATTCATCAATCTTAAAAACCTAAAACTTCACTCTTAGCTCAAGTGAAATCAAAAGTGTTTAAAGGATGAAAATTCATCACCAAGTATACAACAAACCATCCTCGAGTTCTACAACAAGAATCAAGCCAAGAACACAAAAATCACACTTAAAACCCATTACTCCCATTAAGCCCTCAAGAAATAAGTTGGAGAAAATGGAAGAAAAGAATCAAGAACAAAGTCCCCCTACCTCTATTGACCAGAAATGAATGAACTGAGAAGCTACTCTCCACATCTATCTCCTTCCTCCACTTTGGTTGATGCTCTATGTAATACCCTTAGTAATATGTTAGACTTGTTTATGTGTTCAAAAGGTAGCATATGACTTGCTTAGCATGCATGTTTAATTTTGTGACAATCTGAATTAATTTAGGTACTTAGTTGAACCACAAAAGTTGAAAAGAAGCTTAAAATAATTTAGATAATGATATAAGTTGCTAAATTGATGGAAATAAATATGGATAAGTTATTTCTAGGTCACAAATATATGAAACAAGGTGTGGTTAAAGTTTCAAGTTAATCTGAGTTAGTTTGGTATTTTTAGGCATACTGGTTGTGCTTTTAATGCCGATTTGGCTACCAACAGATATGGAAAATCATGAAAATTGTGAAATAATAATTTAGATGAATCTTATGATTTATTCTAAAGTTATTCGGAGTTGGAAAACTTGGTTTTAAGAAACCTAAGTGTTCTTAGCAGATAAGGAAGTTCCAACAACATATCTTAAGAGATATAATGGCCATTCTCTCATTTCTCTCTCTCGGTTAAAAGGCAGCAGAAGCTACAAAGAAAAAAAAACAAAAGAAAAGAAAGAAGAAGGGTCTGAAGGAGAAAAAGGAAAGGGGGGAAAAGAAGGAAGACCAAGGGAAGATCAAGATCAAAGCATAGAGCTTGAAGATTGATAATCCATACAAGAGGTAGGGGTTTTATGTTCATATTCATCTCTTTTCACTCTTTTCACCAATGATACATCCTTGGTGCTTAATAGGCCAAATTGAATTCTAGAGGTGTTTGATATGTTTGGCTTGCATGAATGTGTTTCTTTGGTCATATATGACTTGTTCATAGCATAAGTTGAAGATAAAAGCTTAGAATATCTCATTTAGACCATTGATGCCCAAAAAGAGGGGTTTAGGTCAAGCTATGCGTGATTTGGTCCTTGAATCCCAATTAAGAGGTTTAAGTTTATAATTAACGATTCCTATGTGTTTAAGAACTAATTAGGGGCTTAGAATCATTTGGAAATTGATTTGGAATGGCCAAAATCTATGAAGAGAATTAATGGAATAGTACCACGATTTTGGAGAATTCTGCAGAATCTAGTTTTTATTATGCACGTCGTGGCATGGGGTTGAATTTACTGCGTGCGCCGTAGTATGAAGACACTGTGTCACGGCGTGAGAATGATGCTACTTCCAATAATGAAACCCGAGGCTAGGGTGCCGCGACGTGCCCAAGTATGTGTCGCGGCATGAGGCCCTGAACATCTAAAAATGACATTTTTTATGTTTTCAAGTTCTTGGATAGATAGAATCATTTGTATATGTTTCCTAAGGTGTTTGAAGACACAAATAAGGATATTTCAATAGAGGAACTATCACCTAGAATGAATAGAAAGCTTAGGCCTTTGAGCATCCTAAAAGTGAAAGATTGCCCTAGGTAAGAACATAGCACCTTAGGCAACCTAGTGTTGCATTAGATATCACTCAAGATGTGATGACATGGTGCATTAGAGATGAGTATACTAGGATGGATTGTAGGGTTCACTCTAGTAAGAATAAGGGAGGTATGAGCCTTATGATGCGAATTTGATATGCTGCAAACCCAAGTGCAGGTTGTCTCAAGTAATAAATTATCGGGAGTCTGAAGTCGATCTATAGGGAATTGATGAAGAAAAATTCTTTGAGATAAGGAAAGAATTTGTCACAAAAATAAAAGTGATGAAAATTGTTCACAAATGAAAAAGATTTGCTTAGGCTAGGAGATCTACTCTTGGTAAGTAAATTAAGGATAAGATTAATTCTTTTTATAACTCAATTAGAATCCACGGATAATGGAGGTTCCAATCAAAAAATACAGCATTCAAAGTTCATTTAAGATTATATAGGTAATTATATTATGGCTCCTTTAATTATCTACTAAAGATAACATTTGTAAATGGGTTCAAACATTCATTGTGCCAATCTCTTGTCTACAACAAATCAAGATCTCCACCTTACAAGGAGAGTTTCTAAATTGATTGGAAACAAAATACAATACATATAATGATCACTTGATAATATATCATTCAAACACAAGAAAAAGATTAATCTAACTTTATTTCATTACCAAAAGTTTCACCTTTTCACCCTAGCCAAATGAGAATTAGTTACTCATAAACAAGAAGAAAGAAAGAGAGAAGAAGAAGGAGATGAACATAATTTTTATTTAGAACAAAAGAAAACTACAATAAGAAAAACAAATAATACAAGAGCAAGATCCTGATCTCTAAACTAAGATGATTCTAATGAGCAACCAATGATGCCCTTTTATAGAGCATGAAGGGTACACAATGACAAGGGATTTGTTTAATGAGTGGGTGGATGAGTGGAAAATTATTATCATGCTTGTCCCCCCACTCAACCAATTCAGCTGTCTTCACATGACTATAACTCTATCATAACGTCATCTATTGCATATGTGGTCTTCGTGAAAGTTGAAGGGTTTTGTCTCAAATTTCTAATGCCATCAATTTCAGCACAATGTGACCCCTAAAGCCTAAGATATGACCTAATATTTACACAGTATTTGGGTTCCAACAACGATACCTCTATTCAGACTTCTAGGTCTAATATGACCTACTAGACATCTGATTCAACTCTTGTGTTTTGCATGAAAATTATAGATTTTGGTCTTAACTTTCATTTGGGCTTAGTTTGGTGTCAATTGAACTCCTATAGCTCAAGAAATAGGTTGATGAGTGCATAGAGGTCAAGCTGTTAGGATCATAATTTTGACTATTGCTTCCACTTTAATTTAAATTATCCAAACATGTGATTATCTCTTGAGGTCTCATGAAAACTTGTAGAGAATTATCTTAGCTTTCCTACAAGACCTGAATCATATCAATAAAATATTTGCAACTCAGATTATAGCCAATTTAGTGAATGCTACCAAATAGACAAATTAAGGCTAATTCATGCAATAATTCCTTCAATGATCCAATTAGGCCCAATATCATAAAATGTGACAAAATTAACTTAATTAAGCCTAACTAAACCTTAAGAAGTCCACTGAGAGGATTACTAAATGGATAAAATATATTGTTATCACCTTAGGATATTCAAGAGTAGTGAATCACCTTGGGAAGGTACCTAGAACCTTAAGCAACAAAGAGTTGCGAGTGAGAACCACTTTTGAGTTAGATTCACTTGAGTGTGGGATAAGGTTGTGTATTTAGTTCCTAAGAGGGGAATATTAAGTACTAAGTCTCTAGTTAAGTAGGACCTTGTACATTGCAGAATACACAAAAGGATGAGCTGAGTCTATAAGAATGTTAAGGTGATGTTTAGGTAAGAGGTAAACATAACACTACGCTTTTCACACACAAGTTTGTTAATCTAGTTTGTATGTAAAAGGTATGAACCTTAGTGCAACCAGGAGTAATGGTCTTCCATCAGTGGGTATCTAACACCTTAGTAATATAGTGTTACATAAAGATCACTTAAGATGTGATGAGTGATGATGGGGTGTATTAGATGTAATGAACTAGGATGGATTGGTAATGTTTGTTGAAGAATGTGACTTTATATGACGAAAGGTCATTTATCCAAAAACAAAGGAATCAAAATTTCTTAAGAAATAAGTATTCCTAACCAAGTGCTAGGGTTACATGTAGTATGAGGTTACAGATTCTCTTCTCTACAAAGGGTAAACATAATAAGCCAAAGTTCCTAGTAGAATATGCTTAGGTCTTAAATGAACTAGGTATATAAGTATATATGTATGTCTATGGAAATGGTCTAGTAGTATTGATTTTTGTGAGTATTCTTTGATGTTCATTCATGGAGGCCAAGAGAGATAGATGGGTGTCTGAAAGACTCTTTTGAGTAAGGACGTAATCCCGATATCTCGATAATGCCAAGGCTAAATGAGAAAAGTGGGGAGTCCATAAGGTTCTTTTGAACAATGATTTATCCCGAACTTCTCAGTGTGCCAAGGTACATGTGATGTGAGGATAAACTTTCCCTCTATTACCACAAGATGATATACTAAACTAGTTCCTGGAAAAATCTCTTTGTTTTCAAGATAAACCTATGCATGTATTTCAAAATAAAACATTGCATGAGCATATCTTTAGGATCTTTCTTAGGCATAATCATATTGCATATCATCCTCATTGCATTTATGGACAGTTGTATGGGCATTGTCTATTGTTGTTAGTATTTATAATTGTATGGGCAGTTATTTATATCTAACAGTATGTAGGCTATCAGTTTAGATCACACTATATAGTAGTGTTCAATTATGAGAGTTAGGGAGGAAACTCCTATGTTAGTAGTTATAGCAATTGTTATAATTTTTATACAATGTTATAGCTAGTTGGTATTAGATTTGCTTTTATTGAGAATTGTAATTATCATCCCAATTGTTATTCCATGTAAATCCAGCTAAAAACCATGTTAAGGGAGAGAAGGCGAAGCTTGAAGGCTAGTATAATTTTATATGATTTTCTAGACAGAACTTATGTATACAGTTTACATTTGTTTTATATGTATTATAATATGCCTTTTTGTAGCTAGTGTTGTTATATATATGTATGAGTTTATGTTTTCCGCAATCTTTCAAGGCTTTCTATAATTACTCAATTGTGATTATGGATATATGTTAGTTAGTTATGTAGAAGTGACGTTTCTAGTACTGAGTATCCTTGTGTATCTATGATATACCTATATATCTATATTAGGATATTACATGATGGTATCAGAGCAGTTCATCCTATTGAGTCGAGTTATGGACTGACTTTGCTTAGGCATAAGTAGCAGTTTAGTAGAATGTTAAGCATTCTTTTATCTCTTTATGAGATATGCAAATGAAATTGCATGACTAGCCTTAGGTATGGATTCTATTGGCTACTATCACACAGTTACATGATATTGAGCCTAGCTAACTCAATATGTAATGTTCTGTGTGTACAAGAAACTATGGCAACTATCGGGCGAACCTATGAGACTAGGAGACTAGTAAAGGAGGTGATAAGCAAAACTCTTAGAGAAATGACTGCTATTTTGAGAGAGCAGACTGTCATTAGTAAAAGAATGTTGGAACAGATAGAAAAGGACTCACTTAGTAAGTTGCGGGACATTAAGGAACTTATGAGGGATCAGTATTTCTCATAGTTTAGAAAAGTTACTCCTTTGTTCTTCAAGGGAGAGTATGGTTCGGTCAGAGCTGGGAGACGGCTTCAAGAGATAAAGGAATATTTATGGTCACAGCGGGCACTAATGGATAGAAGGTGGCCTTTCTTCTTATGAGTTAGTAGGTGAAGCCGAAAGCTATTGAGTAGAAGCTGAGAGGTTTTTAGAGATGGTGGGTACTCAAATCACCTGGGAGGTGTTTAGAGTTACTTTCCTAGACAAGTATTATTCCCTTGAGTTAAAGAAAGAAAACAAACTTGTATTTCTAAGGTCTAAGCAAGAGGATATTACCATGGAACAATATGTGGAGCAATTCAGAGAATGTCCTAAGTTTTCTTCTTATTTTATGAGTAATCCAGATGAAGACTAGAAGAGAGTAAAATTTGAAGTAGAATTTGGAGAAGACATTAGAAGAGTTGCAAAGCAAATGGAGGTTAAGGACTTCTCTACTCTAGTCAGTGAGTGTAGAGTTGTAGAAGCAGATAATCTCAGAACCACAACGGAGCAAGAATTAGAAAATTCCTTAAAGAGGAAAAGATCATATGTTGAGATTAGTGAGGGTGCCTCTTGGTCTCAATTTTTATCAGACAAAGGAAAACAAGTTCAAGTGGAGGCTTGGGGTGATGATAAGTTTATGAAGGGTATTCTTAGTCGAATAACCTTAAAGGAAAGAGGTAAATCGAACTCTAAGGTACCAAGATGTGCTAGATGAAGAAGGTACATGGGGGTAAACCATTTTTTGGCAAGTGATAATCACATATTTATACATTAATAAACTCTCATTTTTAATCATTTACACTCTCCATGTACTTAGTAGATTGAGCTTGGTCATGTATTGTAAGTTTGGGCTCAAATTGGGCTTAATTGATCTTTTCCAGCATTATTGAGATTTTACACAGTTTCTGTATTTCAGCCATATCTTGAGTTCTAGATGTTTAAAAATTATGTATCTTACCTTGTAGGAAAGATGAGAGAGAACTATTAAACTTTCATGAGAGCTCTAGGGATAAATCGGACATCTAGTGGAGCTAACTGGGCCTAGAAGTCAAAACATGAGTTTTGTCACTAGAACCCAAACAGTGTGCACTAATCAAGGCATAACTTGGGCTGTAGATGTGATATGGGCCTGAAAGTAGTGGAATTTAAAAGCCAAGACATATATCTTCAATTCATATGAAGATAACTTTTCTAAACTATAACGTTCAGATAGAGTTTTCACCCTTTGAAGTCTGCCAACAAAATCAGAGACCCTTTGAGAATAATTTGGGCATAACTTGAGTTATAGGCCTCTAATTGACATAGGTCTTGGGCCCAATGATTCTTAATGGACCCAACTTTGTAACTAATAGGTTTCTAATCATGTAATGCCAAATTAAGGAGTAGTTATAGGGTTAAAATCATAGAACTGAGGTATCATCTCATTCTACACTTTTCATTCTCTCTCTGGATCTAGATCTTTCTCTTTTCTTCTTCCTTCTTCCTCAAGCTCTTTCATGGTGATAACTATGGAGAGCTAAACTTCTATAATCAATTCAAAGATTCTTGAAGAAACTGTAGTTTGGATTCTTAAGATCTTGGTTTTGTTTTTGTGTTTGAATTGAATTTAGATTCCTCTTCTTCTTCTTCTTCTTCTTCTTGATTTTGAATGCATGGATGCTGATTCTGTTTATGTTTGATCTGATTGGGTCTTGATTTATGATTGATAACTGTGATGGGATTTAGGATCGATTTATCTAAATTAATCATGAAATTACAGGGGTTAGGTTATTGATTTGTGCCTAGGTTAATTGAATTTAGAGATCAAATTAACATAGATCTAACATGAGTTGTGCAATTATAAATTTGTGTGTCAATTGTTAATTGAATTCTAGATGATTATCTAGTATGAATTCTAGATTTGATGCAGAGATTTCAGTTAAATCCAAATTAACTATTCAAATACACTTCAAATGTTTGTTAAATGATCTATGATGGAATCAACCCAATTTCGGATAGGTTTCTGAATTGATTGCTCTTTTAATTGAATTTCTCACTTTAATTCTATTATTTACATATTTTGAGTTCTCAAATATCTCCCCTAATTTTGGCTTGATCTAATTAAATTGCGTTTAAAATCCTTGAGAGATGATCCTGTATTGTTTCCTATACTACAAGTCATAGGTATAACTCGGTTACAATTTTGATTCAGTTTGGCGCTCTTCAATGGGCAAATTCGTGTACTTCTTATATGCGCAATCAGAGTGGCATAAAGGAAGCGATGAAATCTTCCAACTTGGTATGAGGTAAGAGTACATGTAAAGAGAAATCTTTTAAGATGTGCATAAGGAGAGTATGAATTTAGTTTGTAAATCATGTTGGTTTACTTTGTGAACCTAGCTTGCTTACCTTGTTGGTATGGTTTAGTTGTTTTAGAGACAAATGATATTATGTTCTAGTTTAGATGAAGTGTGAGACTGTGCTTAATGTTAGGCAGTTGAACAAAGAGACTGTCAAGAATAAAGGCCTTTGTCTAGAAAGGATGATCGGGTAGATCAATTAAGAGAAACCTTGGATTTTCTCATGAGACGATCTAAGATCTAGTTGTCATAGAATCAAAGTTAAGAAGAGTAGATCTCTAAGAGTTTTTCCAAGATTATGAAAGGACATGAAGAGTATGTTAAAAGTAGTTTTGGAAACTTTTAGAAAAAGTGGTTGCGTGCCAAGTTAGCCAAAAGTCAGTTTTGGGTTACAAGTGGTACAATTTATGGGCCATGTAATTTCTCAAGAGGGAAAATTGTAGAGAACCCTAGTAAAGTTTAAGCAGAGGTACAATGGGAAGAGCAACCATTGTAACCAAGGGCAAATAGTTTATAAGTAGATTTTCTCGGTTAGTACTATCCTAATTAGGCCAGCTAAGAAAGATAATGCTTAGTAGTAGACTCTAGATTGTGAGTATGGTTTCTAAGAGTTGAAAAGAAGGTTGATTACTACGTTCGTGTTGGTAATTCTAGATTCCCACAAGAACTTTGAGGTGGTTAGTTATACTTCAAAGAAGGGACTGTGGTGTGTTCAGATGCAAAAGAGGTAAGAGGATGCCTACGCATCGAGGTAGTTAAACTTGCACTAGAAGGACTACCTTAGGTAGGATTTAGAATTAGCCATAAAGGTGGTTTCCTATAGTGTTGGAGACATTGCTCATTATGAGTCTAGTTCAAGGTACTCAGTGATCATAATATTTCAAAATGATTGTTGATAAGAGGAAGCTAAACATGAGGTTGAATAGATGGATGAAGTTTTTCAAGGCTTATAACCTTGAGTTACGATATCCTCCGGGTAAGGCCAATGTAGTGGCTGATGCATTAAGTAGGAAATTCCTACAGGTGTCCCAGATAATAGTCCAAGAGAGTGAATTTCTTGAGAGTTTCAGGAATCTGAGTCTAGCAATGACTGTGATGCCAGATAGTCTATCAATGAGCAAAGTGGACCTAGTAAAGGACTTAAGGACTCATATTTTAGAAGCTCAAAAGGAAGATGAGGCTCTAAGGGACACTAGTGAATAGATCTTCATAGGAACCCAAAATGATTTTTGAAATAGCGAATGATGGAATGGCGAGGTTTAGAGACAAACTTTGTTTTTCAAGTAAGTCAAAAATCAAGGAAGGGATTCTAGAAGGAGTTCATAAGAGAATGTAAATCATCCATCTAGCGGCTACTGAGGTTTTTCAAGAGTTAAGGAAGATGTTTTGGTAGCCTAATATGTTAAAGAAAATAGTAGAATATGTTGAGCTGTAGGTAAGGGTAGAGAGATTAAGTAATATGCCCACTTTCACCAAGTGAAGTTAGCTATTTTCTAGATAAGGTAGTTCAATTACTTTTGAAGGAGATAGTTGGAGTGCATGGATTCTAGTGAATGTAGTGGCTGAAAGAGATCCTAGATTCACATCTAGTTTTGGAAAGCCTTACAAGGTGGAGTTCAAAGCTAAGTAATGTTTTAGTACAGATTACCATCCACAAACAGAGGGGTCAAGAGCTTAGAGATAAGCAGATTTCTTCTAATAGAGGTGTAGTTGGGAGAAACTAGTGCTGAAAATAGATTACATGGTATTGAGAATTCCATGTTAAGAGAGTTACCTAAAGTTGTTTGCATAAAGTGAGCAATTTTAGGGATAATATTTTAAAAAGGAGGGGAGAAATGTAATACCCTTAGTAACATGTTAGACTTGTTTATGTGTTCAAAAGGTAGCATATGACTTGCTTAGCATGCATGTTTAATTTTGTGATAATCTGAGTTAGTTTAGGTAGTTAGTTACAACACAGAAGTTGAAAAGTAGCTTAAAATGACTCAGATAATGACATAAGTTGCTAAATTGAGGGCAAAAGATATGGATAAGTTATTTCTAGGTCACAGATGTATGAAACAATGTGTGGTTAAAGTTTCAAGTTAATATGAGTTAGTTTGGTATTTTTAAGCATACTAGTTGTGCTTTTAATGCCGGTTTGGCTACCAGCAGATATGAAAAATCATGAAAATGGTGAAATAATAATTTAGATGAATCTCAAGATTTATTCTAAAGTTATAAGGAAGTTCCAACAAAATATCTTAAGGGATATGATGGTCATTCTCTCATTTCTCTCTCTTGGTTAGAAGGTAGCAGAAGCTGCAAAGAAAGGAAAATAGAAGAAAAGAAAGAAGAAAGGGATGAAGGAGAGAAAGGAAAGGGGGAAAAGAAGGAAGACCAAGGGAAGATCAATATCAAAGCATAGAGCTTGGAGAATGATCTTCCATGCAAGAGGATAGGGATTTTATGTTCATATTCATCTCTTTTCACTCTTTTCACCATTGATGCACCCTTAGTGCTTAATAGGCCAAATAGAGTTCTAGAGGTATTTGATGTGTTTGGCTTGCATGAATGTGTTTCTTTGGTCATTTATGACTGGTTCATAGCATAAGTTAAAGATAAAAGCTTAGAATATCTCATTTAGACCATTGATTCCCAAAAGAGGGGTTTAGGTCAAGCTATGTGTGATTTGGTCCTTGAATCCTAATTAAGAGGTTTAAGTTTGTGATTAATGATTCCTATGTGTTCTGGACCGTGATCCGAGATCCCGCTCCATGGGATCAACCCGACATGCACACTACCAGACTCTCCTAGCTGGCGTAGAGGAAGACTCATGACATATTCCGGACCACAGATTACGGTCCTAAAGTGGCGTTGGGATTCGACGTCACAGTTGATAGATTCATACAAGATCAATCCCTAAATATCCACAATTGTCGGTCATCAACTTACAATATTATAAGATTTATAGATATCCTTGATGGCTAGATACTTTCCTTATATAATCCCAGATTTATAAGGATGTATCTTATAATAATGGAAAGGTGATCATCATTAGGATACTAATCCTAAATTACCTGCATTCAATAAGAGTCCCATTAGGATTCTGTATACGCTCTATAAATACAAGGCTAAGTCATCGTAGTAAGGTAACTCTGAATCCAATCTCTAAAACCTTTTTGTGCATTGTCTGACTTGAGCATTGGAGTCCCTTTGCAGGTATCCACCCCCCTGTGCTACACATTCAGCTGCTACTCAAAGAAGGAACCACCGTAACGTGCCTATCTTAGGTACTCATCTGAATCCGATTCAGAACACTATGTATTTAATAACTGATTAGGAACTTAGAATTATTGGGAATCGCAGATAAATCACGCAGCGGAAAACAGAATTCCCACCAAGGATCAATGCGAAAAAGCCATAATTCGAGTTTTAAATTGTTTACCTCTTGAAGCGTGAACAAAAGGAAGTGACGTGAATCACTAACACCGTGACAGTGACGATGTCTCTATGGTATCCACACGAATAGACTCACAAACATCCAACGTCCACAAAAAGGAGTCCCACATCTCTCACACAATGCTAGTTGCAAAGAGAAGAGAAGAACCTATCTCTCTCTCACTCATTATTTCTGTCAAGTGCAGCTAAGGTTTGTAAATATGTGCCTTAGCAGCCCCCTTATCAGTTTTATTTATAATAGTGACTACCTTAAGTGAGTGTGAGCAGCAGTAGGGTAAGCTGTGTAACCCTAGACTCATCTGTTATGAGCCCAGCCTACATTTAAATCTGAGTCCAACTTGGATATATTGCTCCAATTTAGTCTGCTCTGTGTGTATGACCCTACAGGTTCTCATAATGTTAACAGTAATATTAAAATCCCATTTTAATATTACAAGTAATGAGCGGTATCTAGCAACACATCGCTGCTACCTAAGTAATGAGAATGTCAGTGATTCGACATAACCTTTCTGTGGCCAATGTTTCTGTGTCATTTAGTCCCTTTGTCAAGTTATCTAGATTGAACACAAGGCATAGAATATGTCACCCTTGTATAGTCCAATCATTCATTTCCTAATACTCGAGTAGATTTTGTAACAACAAATGAGATCAATATCTCATATTGACTCATTTGAGCGTGGCCATGCATTTCGCAGTCTCACTCAATCAGGGCCCCTGAAGATATCGCTTCTGTCATGTAGGAATGACAAATCCCATCTAGGTCACTCACATCCCTCTGCATAATTCGTAGTATGTCTAATAACTAACTTTATAATCACCTTGTTACAAATGACGTTTGATGGCATTAAAAGATATAACTCCTTATGTAGGAATTATAGTGATTTCAAGTCAAAGGACCACATACACCATTGTCACTATGGGAATCGCTTATGACACTCACGTAACGATTCATATAGCGTTCTCATGGCAGGTTTGTCCAGTACATCATTACTCTAATATGTACCCATGTGAAGACTTGATATCTCATATCCATGCCCGTCAGATGTGGTTATTAGTGTACGCACATACTAGTCTCAATGCATTATTGTTGTCCTAATTAACAATAATACTTGACTAGGGACATTTAAGAATAGTGTTCTAATTTTATCCAATAGGATCTCATGATCAAGTTAACCACTTGATGTCCTATGACATCAAACTTACTATTTTAAGGAATTTATTATGTTTATTAAAAAAGAACACAATAAATGAAATGCCTCATATATTAAAATTAGCATAATAGAATATATGTAAATACAGACAAATGTATCAACCTTTAGGGCATACACCAACAAGAATCACTTAGAAACTGATTTGGAACGACCAAAACCCATGAAAAAGACTAATGGAATAGTACCACAGTTCTGTAGAATTTTGAAAATTTTGGTTTCTATTATGCACGCCGCGGCGTGAGTACGCTGTGCCATGGCGTGGGGTTGAATTTGCTGCGTCTGCTATAGTGTGAAGACGCTGTGCTGCGGCGTGAGAGTGATGCTACATCAAATAATGAAACTCGAGGGAAGGGCGGCGTGGCTTGCCTAGCCTAAGTCTATGCCACGGTGTGAGGCCCTAAACATCTAGAAATGTCATTTTTGATGTTTTCAAGTTCTTAGCTAGATAGAATCGTTCTTATATGTTTCCTAAGGTGTTTGAGGACACAAATAGGGATATTTCAAGAGAGAAACTATCACCTAGAATGAATGAGTAAACTTAGGCCTTTGAGCATCCTAAAAGTGAAGGATTGCCCTAGGTAAGAACGTAGCACCTTAGGCAGCCTAGTGGTGCATTAGACATGAGTATACTAGGATGGATTGTATGGTTCACTCTAGTAAGAATACGGAAGGTATGAGCCTTAGGATATCCAATAGTAGTGGATCACTTTGGGAAAGTACCTAGAGCCTTAAGCAACAAAGAGTTGCGAGTGAGAACCACTCCTGAGTTAGATTCACTTGAGTGGGGATTGTGACATCCAGGGCCGACGAGGGTGGGGAGTGGTCGCCAGTGCAAAAGATGAAGCACGGACAAGGAGCGGCTCTTGGCAAGCTTCTAAGTGGAGGGACACATGAATGAACTAAATACACACTAGAATGAGAGGGATCCAGAGACTATGTAGGTATGGGACTGCATAGTTGAGGATGGCTTAAAGGAATTGATTAGCACCACCCATATCAACAAGTGCATCTTCTTTTCGGGAGCCAATAACATAAGTACTCCATAGTTAAGCATGCTTAACTTAGAGCACTTATGGGATGGGTGACCTCCTGGGAAGTTTCCTAGGATGTGTGTGAGTGAGGACAAAGCACGCTGAAAAGACCCGTGTTGGTTTGTGGGTACACTTATCGATCCTGCAGGTAGTCTCGGGATGTTACAAATGGTATCAGAGCGGGGCCTCTCCCAATACGGTGTGGTTCGGGGACGAACCATGCGAAGCTGGTGGGCATATGACACCTTGGGCCGATGACGACGGGGAGTGGTCGTCGGTGCAAAAGATGAAGCACAGACAAGGAACGGCTCTTGGCAGGCTTCTAGGTAGAGGGACACAGTACGGTGTGGTTCGGGGACGAACCATGCGGAAGCTGGTGGGCATGTGACACTCGGGGTCGACGAGGGCGGGGAGTGATCACCGGTGCAAAAGATGTATCATGGACAAGGAGCAGCTCCTGACAGGCTTCTAGGTGGAGGGACACATGAATGAACTGAATACACACCAGAATGAGAGGGATCCAAAGACTATGCAGGTATGAGACTGCATAGTTGAGGATAACTTAAAAGAATTGATTAGAACCACCCATTTCAACAAGATGCATTTTCTTTTCGAGAGCCAAGAACATAAGTATTTCATAGTTAAGCGTGCTTGACTTGGAGCACTTATGGGATGGGTGACCTCCTGGGAAGTTTCCTAGGATGAGTGTGAGTGAGGACAAAGCATGCTAAAAAGACTCGTGTTGATTTGTGGGGACACTCATCGATCCTGTAAGCAGTCTCAGGACATTACAATTCTTAAAGTGACAATGGTATATATGGTCCTTTGACCTGAAATCACTACGATTTCTACATGAGGAGTTGTATGTTTTAATGCCATTAAACATCATCTATAACAAGGTGATTATAAAGTTTGTTATTGGATATATCGTGAATCATGCAAAGGGATGTGGGTGACCTAGATGATATTTGTCCCTTCTACATAATAGGAGCTATATCTTCGGGGCCCCTAATTATGTGAGATTATGAAATGGATGGCCATGCTCAAATGAGTCAATATGAAATATTGATCTCATTTGTTATTACTAAGTCTACTCAAATATCAGGAAATGGAAGATTGAATTATACAAGGGTGACACGTTCCATGCCTTGTGTTCAATCTAGATATATGGACAAAGGGACTAAAATATACGAAAACATTGGTCACAGAAAGGTTATGTCAAATCACTGACATTCTCATTACTTGGGTAGCAGTGATGTGTTGCTAGATACCACTCACTGTTTGTAATTTAAATGGGATTTTAATATTACTGCCAACGTCATGAGATCCTACAGGGTCATACACATAGAACAGATTGTATTAGAGCAATTAGAATCCAAGTTAGACTAGGGTTCTATCGTGGGCCAGACTCATAACAGATGAATCCAAGGTTGCATTGCTAACCTTGCTGCTACTCTCACTCACATAAGGCAGTCACTATTATAAATAGTACTGCTAAGGGGTTGTCAAGGTGCATCATTGCAAACCCAAGATGCACCCTAACAGAAACAGTGAGTGAGAGAGTGACATGTTTCTCTTCTCTTCATAGCTAGCATTATGTAGGAGACGTGAGATTCTAAGATCGCAAATGTTAGACATTTGTGAGTTTGTTCGTGTGGACAATGTAGAGGTACTGTGATTGCTGCGATGCTAGTGATTTGCTTGATCATTTTTTGTGGCCTTCAAGAGGTAAACTTGAAAATTCACATTTCATGGCTCTCTTTTTTGTATGGATCCTTGGAATGAATCCTTTTCTACTATGCTTTTGTTCACGAATTTCCCATCATGCACAAGAAGGAAAGTTCCTCTCAACTTTTCAGCCAAGTGACCTTCCAAGCATCTTCGCCAACATTAACATAATCAATCTCAATTAACTAAAATTAAAATTTACAATAATTAATTCACTTAATTGTCATCAAAATATGATTAAGCTTAGCTTAACCCCCTCATGGCTATCTTTGGCCAAGTCTTGGCCTCATGTCCTTACGAACCAATGCACATAAATCTTCAAATTATTTCCAATTACATAACTAAATTTAATCAATAGAATATCATCATCTAATTAACATCCAAAAATAAGATTAAAATATGATTAACCTCCTATGAACAACCAAGACTGAATTTTGGACTCACCATCTCCATGGCCAACCCTTACCTTCAACAGCCAAACCATTGCCATAGATCATCAATTAATAATATTTCATTAAACTAATCACATACATATTATCAATTAAGCAAATTGACAAGGGTTTAGCATCAAATTAATCAAGCATTCTATTTCCTCCTTCTCGTCCTAGGTGGTCAAGAACACCACTATGCACCTAAATCTTCAAATTTGCTTCCAACCTCACTCCCTTGGCCAATTAGAACAAGTACAAAGAGGAAAAGAAGACAAGTACAACAAAGCCTTCTCCTTCCTCAAGAAATTGAGACCAACACCTCAACCCTTTCGTATATGCAACCTCAAATTCTCATCACTTTCAACATCACAAACCATAACTAACAATCAAAGGAAAAAGCACAACAAGGTTGAGGCGAGAAAAACCCTTACCTCGTCACCAAGCTAGGACGAAGAAGAAGATGGAGGTGAATGGATGGAGAAGTTGATGGGTACCTTAGGAAGAGCTTGATGTGGATATCAACTTTGTCAACTAGAGCAAGACAAGATGGATGCTTCTTGACCACCATGCAAGGGCCACAAGCACTCGACTATGGCTTCCTTCTCCTTTCTTCCTTCATTTTTCTTTCTTTTTAAAAATGTATGTGTTTGTGTTCTTTCTTCAAGTGATGAGGGTGCGGGGTTAATGAATGTCATAATGAGTTTGTAGGGTTTAGGTAGGATTTAGAAACTTAGTTTTATGAATTACACAAACCATGCACATTTTAGGACATATTAGGGTTTAATTAAAATCTTGTGTAAACCCTTATAATCATTATGTATTAATCTTAACTAATAGAATTGCAATTAAGTGCTTGATACTTTCTTGCATGAAATATAATTGGTTTAAGTCAAATCACAATTTAATAAAAACAACACTTACTTTTATTTCTAACCAATAAATGTTAACTTAAGTGCTAATACTAAGTTGCATGTAACCTAATTGGCTCTAATTCAATGATTAGTCTTATTTTCTAACCCAATATAAACTTAGATAAGTTCTTAGACCCACTTATGTAACACCCTTATGAGGATGTCACATTTTTGATGCA
The DNA here is from genome assembly GCA_029884595.1 of Ormosia semicastrata. NCBI lineage: Eukaryota > Viridiplantae > Streptophyta > Magnoliopsida > Fabales > Fabaceae > Ormosia > Ormosia semicastrata. Next base: position 32,861,293 of record JAQQTO010000048.1, on the reverse strand, counting down.
ATAAAATAAAATCTTACCCAAGTTATAAAATGTTTGTTACATAAATAATATGAGTTGTAAAATTTTTCCTTTTATACATAATAACGTTAAACAAAATAATACGAAACACAAAATAAGGCAAAATATAATCATATACCATAATGTACATATGATTTTGTCTTAAGTATACAAATAATTTACAACTACAAATATTTAACAAAACAGTAAAAAGTCAATATAATACTAAAACATAACATGCCCAAGTGCACATCAAAGATTCCTAATCCTCCGAAAGATCACTCTCAGATGGATCATCGGATGACAGAAATCCTGGATGTCTCGTAGCTCTACGGAGGTGAGTCCGTGCTGTCGACACACTACTGATCTCACTAGGCACATGGGAAATTCCTCCCCAATAACGCCTAAGAGTTAAAGGCATCTTAAGATGTAAGTACAAAGTAGTAGTAAAAATAAGCTCCTCATCAAACTCTCTACGTAGAGACACAGTCAGACATCCCACATAGACTACCGATCCTCTATCCTCACGCAGTCACCAGGCCTCAAAACCTCTGTGAAACTCAAGTCTCACAAAACCAAAGAATCTAGGCAACGTCATGATCACAAGATCAATCTAGATGGTATGGATAATCTAGTGGCTCGCCTTCCTCGAACAGATCGCTCGGCCGTTGCTCCTCAGGGTACTGAATCTCTAGAGGCTGCTCCTTTTCCTCAAACTCTTTATAGAATATAATGACAATAATACAGAAATGCATACAAAGAGGTGAGACAATCTAAATCATTACCAGCATGGCAATAAAGAAAATGACAATATAAACAAGTATCACAATAATGCATACCATTACATCATATATAGTACCTCAAATTAACACATCATACATTCTATCACAGATTATAGTAAACATTGAGATGCAGATCATGGATGCTAATGCATACTGACTCATTCCTACACTATGGAGCTAAACATAGACATTAGAGAGAATGATCCGAAAAGAACTATCAGTACCTCAGGCTGCCCAACCAAACTATTACACTGTCTAACATCATGTCTATAGCCCACAGTCCAAAACATTGTGTAGTAATACACTGTCCAAATACATCGTGCACTACAGGCATTGTACCAAATAGTCTCCACAAGATCTTGATTAAGAATAGTGCTTGTCAAGATCATTAGTGTGTTGCCCGTTGCCACGGCCCAGAGGAGCTACCAACTGTCTGCATGTGGAATTCTCTGCACACTAACGCCTCTAAGTTTAATTAATGAACCACACTACGCCTATCACACCCACAATATGGTGTAATTCATCTCGTCAATCAATCACCAATTTTCAACCAAATTGACACAACTCTCAATGCATGATTAAGAATTATAATTACAAAACACCCTCAGTCTCAATATATCACCATATTTACCTAAATACCCTTAGTCTCAATATTCACAAATATTGTATGTCCCCACTTGACAATACTATATCTCAACATGTCCAGGTCCACCACTTTGGCCCGACAGTAAAACTCACTGTTCCATTTAATCGCGTAAAAATTTTATCGCATTTTCACAATCGCGTCACTTTTACAAATGTTCTTAAATCGCATAAATATAATTTTGACATTTTTAAATACTGTGTAATGTTTTTAAATTATTTTCTCAATTGCGTAAGATTTTTAAATCATTTTCTTAACCATATGGCTTAAAAATATTTATTTTAAAAATGCGTAAGCTACTTCTAGTACTTTTAAACTATGTAGAATATTTTCCTTATGTTATAAACATACTATGGAACCTTCTCTTTTTATATGTCTAGATTTAGTAAATTTTGACAACATTTTGTCTAGAAAATCTATTAAATGGTATTTTCTACATTTTTCTCTAAATACTGCACATTTTAACCTTAAATTATTATCCACACCTTGAAACTTGCTAACGCGCTTCAAAACTCAAAGAGTGAGCTCTACGTTAATATTTTTCAAGTGTTTTCTTCATTTCTTACTTATAGCAAATTCTTCTAATTTAGAATTCTAAAACTAAGTTCATTCATTTTATTTCCCAAAGATTCATTGAAATTAAATTCTTTTGTAGATTAGCTACTTAACCTATCCTAGAAAATAATTTTGGGAATCAAATATACATTGAATGGCATATTGGCCGAATTTAACCTATCCTTCACAAATAATCATTAAATCATTTTCTATCTTCTAAATCATTTTCAAATTCATCGCTTTACCTAAATTCATTAAATCATTGTTTTAGAAAATGGTTGAGAACATTTTAGTTCTCTTTTTCTTAGAGAAGCCATGCGCTTCTTTTGTGTTCTTTGGAATACTCATGCAATCCTTGCATATTATTCACATCCTACAATAATATTTATACATCTATAAACACATGCAATATATTTTTTAAACTATAGACATGCTCACAAATAAAACCAACCACAAATAGGAAAGCATTTAAACAACCAAATAAGTGAATCCTTATGGATTCTTCACTACACATACAATCCATTTTCTCATCACCACACAAGGTTGATGAGATTAAATCTCCCTCTTACCTTAAAGGAAGACAACTCCTTCTACTCTCCTCCTATGACTTTCGTGTGACCCCCAAGAGAAACCTAACATGCTTAAACAAATTTTAAAGAGTCATAACTATAGGAGAAAAACATAAACCATGGATCAATCATGGCTTAGAACCTAAGAAATCAAGTTAGAAATAAGAAACAAGAATTTTCACCTTATAGGAAAAATCTTCAAAGTGATTTTCCAAGCTTAAGATGAAAGATTTTGGAAGAACTCTCAACTAGAGATGTTCTTAAAATGTTGTTTGGATTTGAGAAGTTGGGTTAGATAAAAATTTAGAAGGGTGGAAGTGTGAGGTGAGGGTGTTGGCCGTGTTGCTCTCAAGGAGCAACAATGGTGATTGTTTTTTGTTCTTGGTAGAGAGAGAAGAAAGGTTTCAAGTGATAGTAAATTGAAAAATGAAGATGAAATGATTTTTTTGGTCTCCTAGCCTAGCACTTGGCCGTGAGCTTCAAAGGAGGTGGCCTTCTTTGTTGACTTCTCCTAACTCCTAACAACCTTATATTAGATCAATGGATGATATCAAAGGCTTTGGCTCCAAGCTTGTTTCTAATTAGTGTAGAAAAACCTTCTTGATCCTTCTTGAAGAGCTCTAACCGAATTGCTCCAAGAGAGAGTAACTAGGTTTGTGTTCATTTATGAAATCTAGTTACAGTTAAGTGCATTTGATTAGTTTGCTTAGTTACTTGCCTAACTATCCAGTTACTTTAGGATAACGAGGCTTTGTCTTGATATTTTTAGAACCTTCTCTAACTAGAACTTAAATAGGTAGCTAACTAGGTTGACTTCATTTAGTTACTACATAAGCTTCCTATGCTAACTTAGTTAGACTTAAGCTAACTTAGTTAAGTTTTCTAGTCATAAACTAATAAGTCTAACCACTTTTGTGGACTAGCTTCTTATTGGTCTAAAATTTTCAAGCCACTATTGTTGACTAGTTCCCATTGGCTTAGGATTTAGTCTAGCCAGAAACGTTGACTGCTTCTCTAAACGCGGGTCCCACAGACTTGTCAGGGTCCATGGTCATTTTGGAGCAGATTTCTACTATTTTTGAGACAGTAGGTACTGTCAAATAAAATAATATTATAATAATATAAAATTATTTTGTTGCACAATTAAATCCTAAAAATTAAAAGATTAATATAAATATCACTCGGAATTGGGTTTAGTAAGATCCCCCAGCTCCGAATAATTAAAATAAGATTTTTTCGGCCAAAAAATTATTATTCGGAGCAAATCACACACAACAGTCAAATACAATCACGAAACAGTCAAATTCAATTTATAACTCACAGAAAATACAAAACAGTACACTTGGGACAATATCATACTTAATCCAAAAGTTGGGGTGTTACAACTTACATGATTCTTATTGGCTCTATTTAATAATAAAAATTAATATATTTTTTTACATAAATTATTTGTACTTTTACTTAGTTACATGCTTTAAGTACATAATTTATTTCATTAATTAATATAGTTATTTATTTAATAAATGCTAGAATTTAACTAATTTACTTAAATAACTTGCTCACTAAGTAAATAAAGACATGCAATAAAACATGCAAATAATACAAACGACAAACTACTCACTACTTTACTAACTATTGAGCTAAATTAGAAAGGAGGATGTTACATGGTTGGCTGAGACTGGTGGTAGTGATGTAGCTTTGAGATAAGAATCTAGTATTAGTTTCTGTTTGTTCTGTATTATATTTTGGGACTTAATGTATTGTATATAGCATGTCGATGTCTATCTGAGTAGGTTTATGCAGTTATTAGACTGGACTATGGATTGTGGTTTGTCTGTTATATAGACTGATGCTCACAAGTATTGATGCTTATAACTTTTATGAGAAGTATTTGCATTAAGAATGTGTGTATTGTTATTTCCAGTGGATTGTTGGATTGATTATTCGTTTCACACGATAACTAAGTTCTTGAAAAGAGTTCAAGCTTGAGGACTCTTGAAATTTAGATAAGTGCTTCAAGATAAAACTAACAGAAATTAAGCACTTCAGAGACTTTTGGCCTAGCTCACCATGAGAGCTAAACAATTACTAATAGGTTTAAGAATCAAAAGGAAATATTTTTTTAGGTAACAACTAAGTTAGGCTTAGAAAGGAAGTAAATCTGAAATACAAGATAGGTTATCAAATAAGGTATAGAATTGTGATGAACTCTAACTTAACTAGTTCATTCAAGCATAACCTAAATGGACTCCATAGGGTAAGGGGAGTCATAGTTTAGGCTCGGGCATGGGCCCAAATATGCCATGCGACCCCATACTAATTAATTATTTTTTTTAGTTTTATTTGATCAATGAACCATTTCAAATTTAAATTAATGTTTTTGTTTTGAGTGAAGTCTACAACACCCAATGCATAAAATAGACCCAATGCATAAAATAGGCATGTAATACTAAAACAAAAAGCCAAAGTGCTCATACTATATGTTTTGAACTAGGTTATGGGTCCACGGATCTGAAGCAACCCGACCCACCAGAATAGAATCTAGACATTATTGCGCGCTTGAATATGCCTATTTGCTAGGCGTAACTCCTTCAAGAGATATGAATACTAATCATATCCCACATAAATAGGGGATTAATCACAAGAAATAATGGTCTTCCAAATTTTAGTTAATAACATTCAATTCAGATTGAATGCTACAATCCTCATTACCCCAAAAATGCTCCTACTTATACAATGCAAGGCCAAAATGTATGATCCAATATCCAATACTATACGTTGTCTCACTTGCACACGATCTGACTTGAGTGTTGGAGTGTCTTTTACAAGTACCCACCCCCTCGTACAACTGTTGCTGTTTTCGTGCCACGAAGGTGTCTGCCATCAACTACCTTTTCAGGTAACCCTCAGAATCTTATTCTGAACATTGGTGCCATATATGGGACCAATGGAAAGTGGTGAATGTGTGTTGATTACAATGATTTGAACAAGGTATGTCCAAAAGACCCATACCCACTTCCCAACATTGACAAGCTAGTGAATAACTCGTCTGGTTTCAGGCTACTTTCCTTTATGGATGCCTACTCCGGATACAACTAGATCCCTATGAACCTAGAAGATGAAGACAAGACTGCCTTCATAATTGAGATAGGGAGTTATTGTTACTGCATCATGCCATTTGGACATAAGATTGCAGGGGCAACTTACCAACGGATGATGAACAAAATCTTTGATGGACAAATTGGCAAGGTGATGGAACTATACAGTGACAATATGATAGTCAAGACAGTGGACACTGATAACCATATCAAAGACTTGGATGAAGTATTCACTGAGATTTGAAAGCACAACATGCAACTGAATCCAAAAAAGAGTGCTTTTGGAGTACATGTTGGCAAGTTTCTGGGGTTTCTATTGACAAACTATGGTATTAAGGCCAACCCAGAGAAATGTCAAGCTGTCCTTGACATGCATAACCCCCACTATTATGGCATTAAGCCATCAAAGAAGTGCAGCAGCTGACAGGCCAAATTACAGCCCTCACACATTTTTTGGTTAAGGCTACTCAAAAGTATTTTCCCTTCTTCAAAACTTTAAAAAAAGGAAAGAACTTTGAGTGGAACTCAGAATATAAGGCTGCCTTCTAAGAGTTAAAAAGGATGTTGTCCACGCCACTAATTATGACAAGACCAGACCTTATTGAGACACTTTATACCTACCTCTCTATTAGCAATGAGACAATTATCTTGATTCTATTAATAGAAATAGACAAGGGTCAGAGGTCGGTTTGCTTCATCAGTAAAGTCCTACAAGGCCCCGAGATCCGTTATCAAAAGATTGAGAAACTGGTTCTAGCACTATTAATCACTACAAGAAGGCTAAGACAATACTTCCAGTGCCATTCAATAATAGTGAGGATAGACCAACCATTCAGACAAATATTCCATAAGCCGGATCTCGCAGGGAGAATGATCGCTTGGTCAATGGAGCTCTTAGAGTTTAGAATTACCTACGAGCCAAGACAAGCTATAAAGGCTTAAGTATTATCCGACTTCTTAGTTGAGCTCACACTAAACTCTGGCTATCTTAGGGCACATTCCTGGGCCATCTATGTTGATGGATCCTCGAATCCCAAAGGGAGCAGTGTTAGGGTTGTAACATCCTAATACTGTCATCCTAGTATATTTGATATATACCTGGATAAACAGTATTAGCTATGCTACTTCTAACTTAAACTTCAATCTAATCCAAAACATTTATGTAAATAAATCATTATGGAGAGCCTTACTGAAACATACATAATCATATAAATACATCTTTGTCTCAAGTGACATAATATAATACATACATCTTTTCTTTTACAAACTTAGAGCAAATATGTAACATCCTCTAAAACATATTACACTTGTAAATTAGTTATAAAGGTAGCTTAATACTTACTTAACATGTCTGTTTAGTTTTGTGACAATCTGAGTTAGTTTAGGCACTTTCCTACAACTCGAAAGGTGAAAAGTAGCTTAAAATGACACAGATATTAGCATAAATGGTTCAGCAAGTGGAAATAGATGTGGATAATTTATTTCTAAGTCACACATGTGTATTCTGAGATATGGTTAAAATTTGAGAATAATTGAAGTCAGTTTGGTATTTTTAAGCATACTAATCGTGTGTTAAATGCTAAAATGACTAGTAACAGATATAGAAAATGATGGTTTTGGTACAACAAGATTTTTGATGAATCTTATGATTTATTTTAAACTTGTTGGCTATAAGAAAACTTGATTTGGATAACTCTAAGTGTTCTTAGCAGATTGGGAGTATCACTTGGTTACTTAAGTGACCAAGCCTCTCACGTTTTCTGCAGCTTCCTTTATATTATTTTCCTTTGTTATTTCTTCATTTTCACTTGTGTTTCAGTCTCTCTCTTAGCTATAAACTAGAGGCAGTAGAAGGAGTAAAACAAGGAGAAAAGAGGACGGAAATCAAAGAGGAAAGGCAAGCTTGTGATCCACTTTTGATTGGCATTGACTAAAGCAATGATTTTGATGATAACAAACAAAGAAAGGAATGAAAATGCAAAGGTCAAGTCTCAAGGAGCTTCAAGTTTAGAATATAAGTCTTAGATCTTGTGTAAAGGTATTTATAGGGTTCACACTAAGCTCATCAATTGATTTTCTTACTCAACTTAAATAAGTCAGCAAAATTAGGATTTATACTTGTGAAAATGGTATTTAAGTTTAAGCAAAATGGTTTTAGGAAGATTGAAAAACCCTTTAGAAATCTTACTTTATTAACAAACTAATAACAAATTATTACTGTTCACATAATAGGTTATTTTCCAAAACAGAAGCGCGTCAAAGTTTTTTTAAAGCTCCTAACCGATTAGGCCTCTCCTCTAATCGGTTATTGGGTAAATCATGAGCAAATTTTAAAAGCTCCTAACCGATTAGGCCTCTCCTCTAATCGGTTATTGGGTAAGTCAGGAGCAAATTTTAAAAGCTCCTAATTGATTAGGATTTTCCTCTAATCGGTTATTGGGTAAGTCAAGAGCCAATTTTAAAAGCTCCTAAACAATTAAGACTTTCCTCTAATCGGTTATTGTGAAAGTTAAGAGCCAATTTTTGAGGTTCCTAACCAATTAGGACAATCTCCTAATTGGTTATTTGGGCAACCAGAAAACACGCACAATGGCTCTATTAAGAGCATTTAATATTTCTAACTACCCCATTGGCTCTTAATTGCATTTGGCTATAAATTTAAGTTGCTGGGCATTTATAAAAAGTGAGAAAAATAATCTGAAAATCATTCTTAAGCATTGAATACGTGTTTCACTATCCTTTCAAACATACTCTATTTTTGAGATTTAAAAGTGTGAATCCTTGATACCCATAAGCTTTAACTTGTATTATTCACTCTTGAGAGTTTCAATTCATCTATATTTTGTTTAATCTATAAAGTGGGTGAGGTATTCCTCAAAGGATTGTAAAGGGTGAGGTAGTCCTTGAAAGTAGAGGCTTAAGCACAAAGGGTGAGGTATCCCAATGTGTTGAGTGCTCAAGTTTGTAAAGATTATCAAGCACCTATTTGAAGCTTGAAGTTATAGTGGAAATCTCGAGTGTTTACTTGAGAACTGGATGTAAGCCACAAGTGGATTGGTGACTAAACCAGGATAAAACTTTATGTTTGTTTTATCTAAACTCTACTCTTTACTTTTTGCACTATTTTATTGTATTATTTGAATTCTATCTCTCTTGACTGATTCATTTGTAAGTGAAAGCTCACTCACTTCTCTATCCATTCACCTCTAACAAACAATAGTTTCAATAAAAATTGATAATCAAGGTTTTTGCGAAAGAATTGCGAAAATATTTTTAAAACTCAATTCACCCCCTCTTGAGTTTTGAGGCCACTTAGTAACAAGTGGTATCAGAGCTAGACTCTTGTGTAAAGAGCTTAGCAACTTCAAGAGAAGTGATAGCTTCAAATGGTTTTTCTAATGAAGGTTCTTCTATAAATCAACCTCCCTATTTCAATGGTCATGATTATGCCTATTGGAAAGAAAGAATGAAAATTTTTATTGACGCTATTGATATTGATGTGTGGGATGCCATTGAAAATGGTGCCTTTGTTCCCACACGTATAGTTAATGGTGTAAGAACTAATACATCTAGAAGTGAATGGACCAATGAAGACAAAAAGAAGGTTCAATACAACTTGAGAGCAAAGAACATCATTACCACATCCTTGGGATATGATGAATTTTTTAGGGTGTCAAATTGTAAGACTGCCCAAGAGATGTGGGATACCCTATAAGTAACTCATGAGGGCACAAGTGAAGTAAAAAGATCAAGAATAAACACTCTCACTCATGAATATGAATTGTTTAGAATGAATCAAGGAGAAATCAATCAAGAAATACAAAAAAGATTTATGCACATTATAAATCATCTTGCTTCACTGGGAAAGACTTTTCTTAATAAGGATTTTATTAACAAAGTCTTGAGGTATTTGAGTAGGAATTAGCAACCCAAGGTAATGGCTATTGCAGAGTTAAGGAACTTATCAACAATGACATTGGTCACCTTATTTGAGAAACTCCAAGAGCATGAATTGGAGCTAAATAGGCTCAATTAAAATGAGAAACATGACAAGAAGAAGAAGGAGACTGCACTCAAAGTCACCTCATCTACAATTGAAGATGATGATGAACATGATGGAGATGGCATAGAAAATCTGGACCTAAATGAGGAGAACCTTAGTCTACTTGTGAGGAAGTTTGGATGATTCTTAAAAAAGAAGGGATTCTAAAGAAAAGCATCTTTTCCTCCTAAGAATACCTATCACAAAGGGGAAGGAACCTTATCAACTCCAATATGTTATGAATGCGGTAAACTGGGGCATATGAAGATGGAATGTCCCATATATCTTAAGGAATCAGAGAAGTTTAAGAAGAAACCCCTTAAAGAAAAGAAAGAAAAGAGAGCCTACATAGCATGGGAAGACAAGGACATGGACTCCTCCGGTAGTTTGAAAAATGAAGAAGCCCATCTATGTCTCATGGCTAGAGGTGACGAAGAAGAAGAAAATGACACCAAGGTAACATCTTCAAACCTAGATTCTTCACCTTCTTATAGTGAATTACAAGATGTCTTTTAAGAATTGCATGATGAATCCTTAAGGCTCACAAAAATTATTTTATCTTTAAATAAAACAGTTTCTTTATTGGTAAACAAAGTCTCTATGTTGAACAAGGAAATTAATGAACTTAAAATTGAAAATGAGACCTTAGGACTTATTGATGCTAACTCATTATGCATGACTTGCTCTTCACTTGATAATGCATTCATTCAATTACCTTGCTCATCATGTAAATCATTTGAAAAGGAGATTGAGGATTTGAAAAATACTCTTGCAAAATTTACCTTTGGAAGAGACAATATAAATGTGTTACTAGGGAAGCAAAAATGTGTTTTTTAAAAAGCCGATTTGAGATATAATCCAAATAACTAACAAAAGTCTTATAAGAATTTCTTTGTTTCCTCAAGTACATCAAGTAGCCCCTTTATCAAATACTTTCATTGTGGTAGGAAAGTGCGTAATGCATCAACATGTAATGTAAGAAAGAACATTAACACCAAGGTTGGAACTAAGAGGGTTTGGATTCCTAAGGGCACCTTGCCTAAATCTAATATACAAAGACCCAAGAAAATTTAGGTACCAAAGGTTAAAACTTGAATGTGTGTTGTAGGTCTGCTTGAAGACCAAGAGCTCAAGTTGGTATCTTGATAGTGGTTACTCCAAGCACATGACGGGTGATGGCTCCAAATTCTCCTTCCTTGCACCAAAGAAGCATGGACATGTCACACATGGGGACAACAACAAAGGAAGGATCCTTGGAGTTGAAAAGGTTAGTAAGAATCCCTCTACTTCAATTGAAAATGCCTTGTATGTTGAAGGACTCAAACATAACTTGCTTAGCATAAGTCAATTGTGTGATAAAGGAAATAAAATTATCTTTGACTCAAATTGTTGCATAATTGAAGGCAAAAATGATAAGCAAGTTAAATTTGTTGATCATAGAGTTGATAACATATATATGATTAATCTTGATGATATTACCTCTCAAAATGTAAAATGTCATATAAGTAAAGAGAGTGGTTCATGGCTATGGCATAGGAGAATTGCTCACATTCATATGGATCACCTAAATAAACTTTTTTCTAAATATTTAGTAATTGATTTACCAAAGCTCAATTTTGAGAAAAATAGACTTTGTTATACATGTCAAAAGGGTAAAGAAGTAAAGGTCTCTTTCAAAGCTAAAAATATTATTTCCACTACTAGACCCTTATAACTTTTGCATATGGATCGTTTTGAACCATCAAGAACTATGCGCTTTAGGGGTAATTGTGACTCCCCTTTTTGACCAAGGGAACGTCTCACTTTCAATTATAATGCGGAAATAAAATTTATGTGAGTTAAGACCCGGTTCATTTTAATAATATATATATTTACTCGATTATAGTTGGGTAATTACATTGGCGAGTATATTTTTTTTTTCATTAACGATAATCAATATCCATGGTGACGAAACATACATGGGAAATTAACATTTCATTTATATATATATATATAATTATCAAACTGTTTAGTTACAAAGCCTGGCATATCAAAAAGCAAAACTATACCTACCCCCAAAGGATTATACATACACATCCCTACGGTATCAGAATATACAACCCACTACAGACAAAACATCAGGCCCCCAAAATAAAATACTGGTAGCCCTCAGTAGCTACAAGTAAAGTCAGTCCCTCAAGTGAGGAGGAATCGAGTCAGGATCCTCTTCAGGATCCTCTTCGGGGTTGTCCTCAGGAACTTCTTCGGGATCTTCCTCAGGATCTTCTTCGTCAGAGGAAATCACCATAGGAATCGCAGAGTCACGGGACGGGGCCCGAGCTGTGGAACGAAAAGAGTCTTCCCGCGGAGTGAAATAACGGTCACCCCACATCTCGTGTATTGGTAGTTGAAACTCCAAACATAAACTAATACAGCAGGTGAAGACAGGCGACTCGTGGCATCTCCAGGCTAGAGATATCGACACATCCCTCGTATAGACGCAATGCTCAGAACCATAGTAGATGTACCAGCACTCTGGCCCTCCCAAGAAAGTCAGGCACACATCTCCCAAAAATCTTTGCGTGCATGGCTCCATATTCTTCTGCAGTCGCTCAGTCGAGATGAGGCCAAAAACCAGGGAAGTCGGGGGCTTCCGGTTCCTTACAGTTATCTTCTATGAAACGCAGTATACGGACAAAATAGAAGTAGAGAGACAGAGAAGAGGTAAGACATCCTACCATCATTACCAATCATAGCATTGAGAAACCAAACTGCGCAAAGTGCCCACATAGCATTTATGACAGTAATAATGGTAATAAACATTCAATAGCAATTATGATCAACCAAACAGTTCCAGGCAGTCGTATACATATAGATATATCAGAAGTACAATAGTTCCAATTATAATAATAATGTATGCCAGATGATTCATGGACTCACTATGCACACGTGCCCTCAATAACCAAAATCCTACTCCATGGAGCTAGACACAAAACAGTCAGAGAGAACGATTAGGAGGTATGCCTGTATTCTTGGCTGCCCAAGCCCTCAAGTGCTAAAATTCTCAAATTATCATTGTGTACATCATGGCATTTTACAAGACATTCTACACAGATCTCGACATAGGACAGCGTCTCGGTCCGAATCGTCAGTGTGTTTGCATCGGTCTGTCCCATGGACAAAGAGCTACCAGCTGCCCATTGTGAGGTACCCGCACCCTGACGCCCCCAAGGTCAACAAGTAACCTACACTTGTCTATTCGCACCCGCACGAAGGTGTAAGTTCAACTCCTATGCTACCGGCCTTAACCAAGTCCAATGGACAATCTCTTTCTTTTTGTTCAATACATGACACAATCATACTCTTCATGACCAACTAGGTCCATCATGCTTCAAATGCAGGTCATATCATTTTACAACAAGAATTGATCCCATTCACGGATCCACAACAAACCAATAGTACATTTTAAGGATAACCACAATTTCCATTCATAGTCATGATAGAAGTTAACCATTAAATTCATTATGTGCCTCAAAAGCTCACCCATACTCATGTTCTTCCCTGTTTATGAATCCCTACATTAATCTCTAGTCATCCAATCATTTATGATTTATGTACTTTTATTAATCCAAGGGTTTTGAATCCAGGAAGATACATGGCCAGAATCACCAACAACGTCACAGATTTAATTGCTAGGTATTGGGTGATAAACCATAATTATGAATTCGACGGAGACAATGCATTTACTGGAAAATTGAGGCTGCCATTCAACGAAAACTAACATGGCAGAAGGATGAAAGATGGGAGAACATTTTATAACAAGATTGGATAAAAACCAATTTCTGTCGGATGGAGGTTCTATCGAACAGAGATCAAAACTGTCGAATTTTTCCAGAAGGTCAGCAGAAGTCCTATTTCGACGGATGTGGGTGTCGACGTTGGAGAAATCTCCCAAGCGTCGAACCGACGAAAAATACTATGGTCAGAACTCTAATACGATGGATCTTGACATTCCACTCGACGAATATTGACTTTGGGAAGCTTCTGATAAATGGACAGAAGATCTACTCGACAGGTATGTCTCTCGATGGGTATTGGCATTCTAACTCGACGAATGTGTCACTCGACGGATGTGGTCATTCAAATTGGACAGATTTTGCATTGGAGGAGTTTCTCTCCTAAGTGGTCAGGAGTTCATACTCGACGAATTTTGATATTGCACTAAATGACCAGGAATCAAATTCGACGGGCATGGCCAGGGGTTAATACTCGACGGATTTTAACTTTACTAAGTGATCAAGACATCAAATTCGACGGGTTTGGCCAGGAGTTCATACTCGACGGATTTTAACTTTACTAAGTGATCAAGACATCAAATTCGATGGGTTTGGCCAGGAGTTCATACTCGACGAATTTTAACTATACGAAGTGATCAAGACATCAAATTCGACGGGTTTGGCCAGGAGTTCATACTCGACGGATTTTAACATTTCATTAGATGATTAGGATACCAAATTCGACGGGTTTGGCCAGGAGTTCATACTCGACTGATTTTAACTTTACTAAGTGATCAAGATATCAAATTCGACGGGTTTGGCCAGGAGTTCATACTCGACGGATTTTAACTTTACTAAGTGATCAAGACATCAAATTCGATGGATTTGGCCAGGAGTTCATACTCGACGGATTTTAACATTTCATTAGATGATTAGGATATCATATTCAACGGGTTTGGCCAGGAGTTCGTACTGTTACTAGTTTTCACATGAAATTTCCAAATTTCTGGGCTCAACACCGTGACCATCCGAGAACCAATCGGAAGTCATTCCCTTCCATATTACACGTTCCAGTACATCCAGATTTATATCAAAATACACAAACAATCAAATAGCATATATACATCACCAACAGCATGTAAACAAATATGACTCTCCGTACCAATCACAAACAACGTCCCTAAATGCTAAAAGAAGTTGAGGAGGAGTGTCTTCCTCTTACCTTAGAGAAGCACAAGGAAAGGTGGCTCCTTTTTGGTCAGGATTTCATTTTCAGCTTCCAGGAAATCCTTAAACATTTAAATATGCAAGAATCAGAATCCTAATATTGAAATGGATACCCATTGTCATCAAAATGACAGTGGGTTATGAAAAAGAGAAGAGGGGGAGAAAAAGCTAAGAGCTTTACCTTAAAGCTCTAACCTTTAAGCTTCAAAGACGTAGGAGAATGAAGATGGAGGAAATGGTAGAACCTTGAAGCTGATTTCCTCAATGATGGTGGTTCTCCAAACACGAAATGGTGCTAAGATTGTGACGGTTTGAAGAACAAAATGGAGGTGTGGGTGGATGGTGTTGCTGTTGTAGGGTGAAAAAGAAGAGAGAAAGATGAGTGAATAGTGAGCTGCGTACAGGGAGGAGAGGAAATGTGAGAAAAGAAAATGAATTAGACCCCGTTAATTCAAACGTGCTGCACAAATTGGGAGGAGAGAGAAATGATAAAAATAATGGTTGGAGGAAGCTTCCTTGAGAAGCTTCGCGCGCTCCCTCGATAAAGTACATAGTAAGCTTGTCTCCAAATTAAATACATCGACAGGATGATTAATTACACTGTGGAATTATTTTCTCAGTGAATAAAATTTACAATTGATGAAAATAATATTTTATTATTCATCAGATAATTTTATGATACCGCAAATTTTATTTAACAGATAAAATCTTGAAAAATGCAAATCTCTCAAACTGTGCCCGGCCACGGGTTTAGTAAGATCCCCCGTTGACACGTTGACAGTTCAAAGTTTACCAGCCTCAGGAAAAATATTCTAGTTTCCCCGGCTCCACTCAGTGTACATGCAAAACGAAGAATATATTAAAATATTCATCATTTCCAGAAAAATCCACAAAAATTCCTAAAAGTCATAAATATTATAAAATGATTGTTTATAATGAAATAAAGAATTTTCGGGATGTTACAACACTCCCCTTCTAAAAAGGAATTTCATCCTCGAAATTTGCATACCTTAGAATAACTGTGGGTGTTGCTCCTTCATCTTGTCTTCTAGCTCCCAAGTTGTATCTCCTGTCACCTTGTTCCAGATCACTTTCACCAATGCGATCTCCTTGCCTCTTAATTGCTTTATCTTCCTATCCTCGATTCTTACAGGAGACGTCTCATAAGTTAAGTTTTCTTTTAATTGTACTACATCTGGTGCTATGACATGACTTGGGTCAGGAAGGTATTTTCGAAGTTGTGACACATGGAAAACATTATGAATGTTTGAAAGGAAAGGAGGTAAGGATATTTAGTACGCTACAGGACCTATACGACGAATGATTTGGTATGGTCCATGGAATTTAGGAGTGAGTTTTCTAGATTTTAAAACCCGGCCTACCCCAGTCGTAGGTGTGACTTTCAGGAATACATGCTCGCCTTCCTCAAACTCAAGAGGTTTTCTCCTTCGGTCTGCATAACTCTTTTGCCGACTTTGAGTCATTCTCATCTTTTCCTGAATTATCTTAACCTTATCAGTTGTCTGCTGTATAATCTCTAGTCCAACAGTAAGGCGCTTGCCGTCTTGGTACCAACACAGAGGTGTTCGACATCGTCATCCATACAGAGTCTCATAGGGTGCCATTCCTATGCTCGAATGATAACTGTTGTTGTAGGTGAATTCTATCAAAGGTAGAATGTCATCCCAACTTCCATTTTGCTCTATGGTATAGGCTCTAAACAAATCCTCCAAAGATTGGATCGTTCTTTCTGATTGACCATCGGTCTGCGGATGATAAGCAGAACTCAGACGTAGCTTCGTCCCCAATGCTTCTTGCAAACTCTCCCAAAGATTTGAAGTAAATCTCGGATCTCTATCCGAAATAATACTCGTAGGCACACCATGTAGTCTAACAATTTCTCCAATATAGATCTGAGTCAATCTCTCCAGTTTGTATTTTATGTCGATCGGGAGAAAGTGTGCCGACTTCGCGAGTCGGTCCACAATTACCCAAATCGAATCATGACCTTCTCTTGTCCTTGGCAATCCGACTACAAAATCCATTGCAATACTGTTCCACTTCCATTTCAGAATAGACAACGGTTGTAGCAACCCTGCTGGTCTCTGATGTTCCACCTTAGCTTTTTGACAAACTAGACAAGTCGATACACGTCTAGTGACGTCACTTTTCATTCCATGCCACCAGAACAACTTCTTCAAGTCTTGGTACATCTTTGTTATGCCTGGATGCATACTCAGCTGGCTTGTATGAGCATGGTTAATGATGTATTCTCTAAGCTCCTTGTCACGGGGAATACAAACTCTTCCACGAAACCTCAGAATTCCATCCGTTCCTTCCGCAAACTCTGTTTCATCTTCTTGCTCCACTTGCTCTCTCACTTCTTGTAAGAACTTTTCAATCTTCTGGTTTTCCTTTATATCATCCAGTAGCTCATTTGTGATGGTAACCATATTCATGCAAATCTTTTCAGGTTCTAACTCCACAAAAGACCACATATCTCTAAACTGCTCTAGCATATCTTTCTCCTTGATCATCAGGGCAGAGACACTGATCATCTTCCTACTTAGAGCATCTGCCACAACATTTGCCTTGCCAGGGTGATACAGAAGTTGAAAATCGTAATCCTTCAGGAATTCTAACCACCTTCGTTGCCTCATGTTCAACTCCTTCTGATCATACAAATACTTCAGACTCTTGTGATCACTGAAAATATTGAACGTTGCTCAGTAGAGAAAATGCCTCCATATCTTCAGAGCAAAAACTATAGCCGCTAACTCCAAGTCGTGTGTCGGGTAATTCTTCTCGTGTACTCGCAACTGCCTTGAAGCATAAGCCATCACTCTTCCATGCTGTATAAGTACAGATCCTAGCCCTTGGTATGAAGTGTCGTAGTACACTTCAAACTGCTTATTCGGATCGAGTAGCACTAACACCGGTGAGGTAGTCAGTCGATTCTTCAACTCTTGGAAACTTTGCTCACAGCTATCGGTCCACTCAAAAGCTTGGTTTTTCCTTGTGAGTTGTGTAAGTGGTCCAGCAATCTTGGAGAATCCCTCAATGAACCTCCGGTAATATCTAGCTAAACCCACGAAGCTTCGAATTTCCGTCATGGACGTTGGTCTTTCCCATTGCAGCACTGCCTCCATCTTCGATGGATCCACGGCAATTCCATCCTTCGAGATCACGTGACCCAGAAACTTAACTTCTTCTATCCAGAACTCACATTTTGACAGCTTGGCATACAATTCCTTCTCCTTCAGAATCTGAAGAACTACACTGAGGTGTTTAGCATGGTCCTCCTAATTTTGAGAGTATACCAGAATGTCATCAATGAAGACCACAACGAATCTGTCCAAGTAAGGACGAAAGATTTGGTTCATGTAGTCCATAAAGATAGCTGGTGCATTCGTCACACCAAACGGCATCACTAGGTATTCGTAATGACCGTATCGGGTACGAAAAGCTGTCTTGGGTATATCCTCCGTCTTCACTCGTATCTGATGATACCCAGGACCGCAGATCGATCTTCGAAAACACCGCATTCCCTTCACTTGGTCCATTAAGTCATCAATTCTCGGGAGTGGATACTTGTTCTTAATCGTTACCTTGTTCAGCTGCCGATAGTCCACACATAATCTTGAGGTGCCGTCCTTCTTGCGAACTAACAGCACTGGTGCTCCCCATGGTGACACACTTGGCCTGACAAATTACTTTTCCAAAAGCTCTTCTAGCTGTTTCTTGAGCTCAGCTAACTCTATCGGTGCCATCCTATACGGTGCTATAGACACGGGACCAGCTCCCGGTACTAGGTCGATAGCAAACTCTATCTCTCGAGTCGGTGGTAAACCAGGTACATCATCAGGAAAACTTCGGGAAACTCATTCACCACTGGAATTGTCTTCACATCAACCTCGTTCTCGACTTTCAAAGAAGACAGTAGCATGTATCCGTGAGCTCCTTCTTTCAAGAGAGCTTAAACTCGGTTGGCCGTCAAAAATCTAGAATTCTCCTCTATGGGAAAAACTATGGTCTTTCTAGAATAGTCTAACAGAACATGGTTGGAAGACAACCAGTCCATCCCTAAGATAATATCTAGTTGGGAAAGGGGTAAACAGATCAGATCGAACGAAAAGGTTCGACCTTCAACAACCAATGGACAATTTAGACAGACTTTGGTAGTAACTACCGGTTTATCAGTTGGGGTAGAAATAGTTAAGTCAAAAGGTAATGACGACACAGATAGACCCAGTCTTTACACACAGTCATATGATATAAAAGAATGGGTTGCCCCAGAGTCATACAAAGACAGCTTAAAAGATTACCTTCTATGGTACCTTCCCCCTGTATCAAATCTTCGGATTCGGAAGCCTCAGCTCCGCTCATAGTGTAGACTCGCCCTCCAGCCTGTGGTTTCTTGGCTCTTGCAGTATTCACTGAAGGTTCAGCCTTCATTTGATTGTAGTCTCGGGACACGTGGCCAGGTTTGCCACATTTGAAGCAGATGAATCCCTTCATGGTACAGTCCCTTGTGAGATTGTCTTTCTCACACTTCAGATATCTGGAAGGATACGTCGTATTCTGGCCAGTCTGGTTCCCAGTAGAACCTCCACCAAAACTTCCACCTATGGCTTGTTGCCGATTCCCCATGGGTCGGGAGTACGGCTTCTTCTGGAAAAGGTTAGCACTGTTACTGCCGCCTTTCTGGAATCTCATAGGCCCAAAGTTTCTGCTCCTCATATCTCTAGATTGCTCCAGAGCCTATACATCACAGCAAGTATCCAGTAGTCGTGAGAATTCATTGATCCTCAAGGTGATCACAGCCTTCTTCACTTCATACCTCAGTCCTTCCGTAAATCTTCGGCATTTCCATGCTTCATCTGGTTGGTTCTGAAAGTACGTCGAAAACTGTGACAAGTTTTCAAATTTCACTGCGTACTCGCTAACAGTCATATTTCCTTGTCGCAGGTTGAGGAATTCCGACTCCTTCGCATGCCTTGCGCTCGCAGGAAAATACTTATCCAAGAACTGTTCCTTGAATAAGCCCCAAGTAATCTCTCGGTTCGCAGCTTCCAGCATTTGCTGCACTCCATTCCACCAATTTTCAGCATTGCCTACCAGCATAAATGTAGCATAGTTCACCTTCTTATCCTCGGCACAACTCATTCCTCGAAAGACTTTCTCTAATTCCTTGACCCATAGACTAGCCTCGTCCAGATCAAATTCTCCTTTGAATTGAGGAGGGTTATGGCGTCGAAACTCTGTTAAATTCTGAGCATCAACAGTGGCCTCTAACTATTGAGCAGCTCACTCTTGTTGTTGTGCAACTCTCTCTTGCTACTGGGCAGCTTGCTCGGTTTGCTGTGCGACGGCCTCAGCCATCCTCTGCATCACTGTAATAGCTGCTGCCATATCTTTCCCTCGTGCCATCTTACTTTCTTAGATCAGATTAGCTGAAAACATAGAAAAGTCAGTTGCATTCACTAGGAACACCAAACAATACACCCTTACGTATACTACTCAGAGAACACACAGCACAAACAAGAGAGACTCAAACATAAGACCCAAAGAAACATAAATCGGGGCTCTGATACCAACTTAGTGTGACGCCCCTTTCTGACCAAGGGAACGTCTCACTTTTAATTACAATGCGGAAATAAAATTTATGTGAGTTAAGACCCGGTTCATTTTAATAATATATATATTTACTCGATTATAGTTGGGTAATTAAATTGGCGAGTATATTTTTTTTTTCATTAACGATAATCAATATCCACGGTGACGAAACATACATGGGAAATTAACATTTCATTTATATATATATATATATATATATATATATATATATATATATATATTATCAAACTTTTTAGTTACAAAGCCTGGCATATCAAAAAGCAAAACTATACCTACCCCCAAAGGATTATACATACACATCCCTACGGTATCAGAATATATAGCCCACTACAGACAAAACATCAGGCCCCCAAAATAAAATATTGGTAGCCCTCAGTAACTACAAGTAAAGTCAGTCCCTCAAGTAAAGAGGAATCGAGTCAGGATCCTCTTCAGCATCCTCTTCGGGGTCGTCCTCAGGAACTTCTTCGGGATCTTCCTCAGGATCTTCTTCGTCAAAGGAAATCACCATAGGAATTGCAGAGTCACCGGACGAGGCCCGAGCTGTGGAACGAAAAGAGTCTTCCCGCGGAGTGAAATAACGGTCACTCCACATCTCGCGTATCGGTAGTTGAAACTCCAAATGTAAACTAATACAATAGGTGAAGACAGGCGGCTCGTGGCGTCTCCAGGCTAGAGATATCGACACATCCCCCGTATAGACGTAACGCTCAGAACAGTAGTTGATGTACCAGCACTTTGGCCCTCCCAAAAAAGTCAAGCGCACATCTCCTAAAAATCTTTGCGTGCGTGGCTCCATATTCTTCTGCAGTCGCTCAGTCGAGATGAAGCCAAAAACCAGGGAAGTCGGGGGCTTCCGGTTCCTTGCAGTTATCTTCTATGGAACGCAGTATACGGACAAAACAGAAGTGGAGAGACAGAGAAGAGGTAAGACATCCTACCATCATTACCAATCATAACACCGAGAAACCAAATGGCACAAAGCGCCTACATAGCATTTATGACAGCAATAATGGTAATAAACATTCAATAGCAATTATGATCAACCAAACAGTTCCAGGCAGTCGTATACATATAGATATATCAGAAGTACAACAGTTCCAATTATAATAACAATGTATGCCAGATGATTCATGGACTCACTATGCACACGTGCCCTCAATAACCAAAATCCTACTCCATGGAGCTAGACACAAAACAGTCGGAGAGAACGATCAGGAGGTATGTCTGTATTCTTGGCTGCCCAGGCCCTCAAGTGCTAAAATTCTCAAATTATCATTGTGTACATCATGGCATTTTACAAGACATTCTACACAGATCTCGACATAGGACAGCGTCTCGGTCCGGATCGTCAGTGTGTTTGCATCGGTCTGCCCCACGGACAGAGAGCTACCAGCTGCCCATTGTGAGGTACCCGCACCCTGACGCCCCCAAGGTCAACAAGTAACCTACACTTGTCGATTCGCACCCGCACAAAGGTGTAAGTTCAACTCCTAGGCTACCGGCCTTAACCAAGTCCAACGGATAATCTCTTTCTTTTTGTTCAATGCATGACACAATCATACTCTTCATGACCAACTAGGTCCATCATGCTTCAAATGTAGGTCATATCATTTTACAACAAGAATTGATCCCATTCACGAATCCACAATAAACCAATAGTACATTTTAAGGATAACCACAATTTCCATTCATAGTCATGATAGAAGTCAACCATTAAATTCATTATGTGCCTCAAAAGCTCACCCATACTCATGTTCTTCCCTGTTTATGAATCCCTACATTAATCTCTAGTCATCCAATCATTTATGATTTATGTGCTTTTATTAATCCAAGGGTTTTGAATCCATGAAGATACATGGCCAGAATCACCAACAACGTCACAGATTTAATTGCTAGGTATTGGGTGATAAACCATAATTGTGAATTCGACAGAGACAATGCATTTACTGGAAAATTGAGGCTGCCATTCGATGAAAACTAACATGGCAGAAGGATGAAAAATGAGAGAACATTTTATAACAAGATTGGATAAAAACCAATTTCTGTCGGATGGAGGTTCTGTCGAACAGAGATCAAAACTGTCAAATTTTTCCAGAAGGTCAGCAGAAGTCCTATTTCGACGGATATGGGTGTCGACATTGGAGAAATCTCCCAAGCGTCGAACCAACGAAAAACACTATGGTCAGAACTCTAATTCGACGGATCTTGACATTCCACTCGACGAATATTGACTTTGGGAAGCTTCTAATAAATGGACAGAAGATCTACTCAACTGGTATGTCTCTCGATGGGTATTGGCATTCTAACTCGACGAATGTGTCACTCGACGGATGTGGTCATTCAAATTCGACGGATTTTGCATTAGAGGAGTTTCTCTCCTAAGTGGTCAGGAGTTCATACTCGACGGATTTTGATATTGCACTAAATAACCAGAAATCAAATTCGACGGGCATGGCCAGGGGTTAATACTCGACAGATTTTAACTTTACTAAGTGATCAAGACATCAAATTCGACGGGTTTGGCCAGGAGTTCATACTCGACGGATTTTAACTTTACTAAGTGATCAAGACATCAAATTCGATGGGTTTGGCCAGGAGTTCATACTCTACGGATTTTAACTTTACGAAGTGATGAAGACATCAAATTCAATGGGTTTGGCCAGGAGTTCATAGTCGACGGATTTTAACATTTTATTAGATGATTAGGATACCATATTCGACGGGTTTGGCCAGGAGTTCATACTCGACAGATTTTAACTTTACTAAGTGATCAAGACATCAAATTTGACGGGTTTGGCCAGGAGTTCATACTCGACGGATTTTAACATTTCATTAGATGATTAGGATATCATATTCGACGGGTTTGGCCAGGAGTTCATACAGTTACTAGTTTTCACATGAAATTTTTAAATTTCTGGGCTCAACACCATGACCATCCGAGAACCAATCGGAAGTCATTCCCTTCCATATTACACGTTCCAGTACATCCAGATATATATCAAAATACACAAACAATCAAATATCATATATACATCACCAACAGCATGTAAATAAAGATGACTCTCAGTACCAATCACAAACAACGTCCCTAAATGCTAAAAGAGGTTGAGGAGGAGTGTCTTCCTCTTACCTTAGAGAAGCACAAGGAAAGGTGGCTCCTTTTTTGTCAGGATTTCGTTTTCAGCTTCCAGGAAATCCTTAAACTTTTAAACTTGCAAGAATCAGAATTCTAATATTGAAATGGATACCCATTATCATCAAAATGACAGTGGGTTACGAAAAAGAGAAGAAAGGGAGAAAAAGCTAAGAGCTTTACCTTAAAGCTCCAACCTTTAAGCTTCAAAGACGTAGGAGAATGAAGATAGAGGAAATGGCAGAACCTTGAAGCTGATTTCCTCAATGATGGTGGTTCTCCAAACACGAAATGGTGCCAAGATTGTGACGGTTTGAAGAACAAAATGGAGGTGTGGGTGGATGGTGTTGCTGCTGTAGGGTGAAAGAGAAGAGTAAAGATGAGTGAATAGTGAGCTGCGTACAGGGAGGAGAGGAAATATGAGAAAAGAAAATGAATTAGACCCCCTTATTTCAAACGTGCTGCACAAATTGGGAGGAGAGAGAAATGATAAAAATAATGGTTGGAGGAAGCTTCCTTGAGAAGCTTCGCGCGTTCCTCGATAAAGTACATAGTAAGCTTGTCTCCAAATTAAATACATTTGACAGATGATTAATTACACTGTGGAATTATTTTCTCAGTGAATAAAATATACAATTGATGAAAATAATATTTTATTATTCATCAGATAATTTTATGATACCGCAAATTTTATTTAATAGATAAAATCTTGAAAAATGCAAATCTCTCAAACTGTGCCCGGCCTCGGGTTTAGTAAGATCCTCCGTTGACACGTTGACAGTTCAAAGTTTACCAACCTCAAGGAAAATATTCTAGTTTCCCCGGCTCCACTCTGTGTACACGTAAAACGAAGAATATATTAAAATGTTCATCGTTTCCAAAAAAATCTACAAAAATTCCTAAAAGTCATAAATATTATAAAATGATCGTTTATAATGAAATAAAGAATTTTTGGGCTGTTACTGTAATTACTATGCTCTTGTGATTGTGGATGATTACTCTATATATTCATGGACTCAATTCCTTGCTCATAAGAATGATGCATTTCATGTATTTATAAAACTTGTAAAGGTTATCCAAAATGATAAAAATTATAGCATTGCATCCATAAGAAGTGATCATGGCGAGGAATTTGAAAATCAAGAATTTGAAATGTTTTGCAATGAAAATGACATTGAGCATAATTTATTTGCTCTTAGAATTCCATAACAAAATGGAGTGGTTGAAAGGACAAATAAATCTTTAGAGGAGTTAGCAAGAACTATGCTTAATGAGACAAACCTTCCTAAGTATTTTTGGGTGGATGTGGTAACTACCGCTTGTTATGTTATGAATAACGCTTTAATAAGGCCAATTTTAAAGAAAACTCCCTATGAACTATATAAAGGAAGGAAACCAAATATCTCACACTTTCATGTCTTTGGTTGCAAATGCTTTGCTTTAAATAATGTAAAAGATAACCTAGGCAAGTTTGATGCTAAATCTGATGAGGAAATATTTCTTAGTTATTCTCTTAGTAGTAAATACTTTAGGATTTATAATAAAAGAATAATGACCATTGAGGAATCAATTCATGTTGCATTTGATGAAACTTGTAACACCCTCGCTTAGGTATTACATTTTGGACCAACACTTTATTTAATTTTAAAACTTTACCCAAGCCATAATTAAGATTTATATTATAATATACAGGTTTTAAAATTCTTTTTCACTGATAACATACACTTAACAGAACATAAA
Source organism: Ormosia semicastrata (assembly GCA_029884595.1). Classification (NCBI taxonomy): domain Eukaryota; kingdom Viridiplantae; phylum Streptophyta; class Magnoliopsida; order Fabales; family Fabaceae; genus Ormosia; species Ormosia semicastrata. The sequence goes on along the minus strand of JAQQTO010000048.1, from coordinate 32,836,112 downwards.
TAAACTCAAGATATAGGGAACTGAACAAAACATTCAACACACACACACACACGCACACACACATATATATATATATATATACATACATCAGAAACTTAATAAAGCATAAGTACTTAAGATTTACATACCAAAAAGACATAAATACAACTTAACGACATACGTAAACTGGCCCAAGTTCATTACACCTAAGGGAAGTTTCTTCCACTAGGTCCTCCTCCGGATCCTCCTCAGGATCCTCACTAGACAAATTCCCTAGCTAGGAAATGTCTCGACGAAAGGGAGTCTGAGCAGAAGATATCTCGGAATCCTCCCTAGGAGAATAGTGAAGGTCACCCCACAAATCCCTTAAAGGCATATGAAACTCTAGATAAACTATAGCAGAAAAAGAAAAAGTAGTGACCCCATGGCAGGTACTACTCAGGGATAAAGTAACATCTCCACGATACTCTGTGACACTCGGGGCCGACGAGGATGGGGAGTGGTCGCCGGTGCAAAAGATGAAGCACGGACAAGGAGCGACTCCTGGCAGGCTTCTAGTTGGAGGGACATATGAATAAACTAAATACACACTAGAATAAGAGGGATCCAGAGACTATGCAGGTATGTGACTGCATAGTTGAGGATAACTTAAAGGAATTGATTAGCACCACCCATAAAAATAAGATGTATCTTCTTTTCGAGAGCCAAGAACATAAGTACTCCATGGTTAAGCGTGCTTGACTTGGAGCACTTGTGGGATGTATGACCACCTAGGAAGTTTCCTAAGATACATGTGAGTGAGGACAAAATACACTGAAAAGACTCGTGTTAGTTTGTGGGGACACTCATCGATCCTGCAAGTAGTCTCGGGATGTTAGTCGGTATCAGAGCCCAAATTTGAGTCTTTTAGGTTTGTGGGTAGGTTTGTCTTGTTTGTGTTGTGTGATTCTCTGTGTTTGGTTTTCGTAAGGAGACAACATTATTTGAAATGATTTTCTAATGATTTTATTTAACTTTGGTTTTGTGTTGTTTAGTTTAACTTCAAAGGAATACGATGGTGCATGGAAGAGGTTCAAGTGTGGATTCTGGACGCGAAAATGAAAGTATAGTTGCAGCTGCAGAAGCTATGCAAAGGATGGCAGATGTCATCGTGCAGCAGAATCAAAGAGCTGTCCAACAACATGCCGAGAATGTCGAAGCTCAGAATTTATCAAAGTTTCGTTATAACAACCCTCCACAGTTTAAAGGAGAGTTTGATCCTAAGAAGGCGAATCTCTGGATTAAAGAGCTAGAGAAGATTTTTTGAGGAATGGGTTGTGCTGACGAAAGGAAGGTGATGTACACTACTTTCATGCTCGTGGGTGACGGAGAGGACTGGTGGACTGGAACACAACAACTGTTAGAAACTGAAGGAAGAGTGATTACAAGGGGACTCTTCAAGAACAATATTCTAGAAGAGTATTTTTTAGCAAATGTAAGGCATGCTAAGGAGACAAAATTTCTTAGTCTACGTTAGGGAGGAATGACGGTTGGAGAATATGCCACAAAGTTCGAGAGCCTGACTAAGTTATTGAGGTACTTCCAACTTCAGCCTGACGAAGAGTGGAAGTGCAGAAAGTTTGAAGATGGTTTGAGGCACGATTTGAAGCGTGCAGTGCTGTCTCTGGGGATTGACCAGTTCCCAGTTTTGGTTAACAAATGTCATAGGATAGAGGAGATTGATCAATCTCGCGACACTAGAAATCGTAACTTTGGACCTACACGGTTCCAAAGAGGAGGAAATAACAACAGCCAATTCTAGCGAAAGTCATACTCATAGCCAACGGGGAGTCAATTTCAACAAAGGTCTTATGGAGGAAGTTCAAACAATAACAAATTCGGTCAGACAGTGGCATCCATAACAAAATGCTTTAAATGTGGGAAGGACCATTTGACAAGAGACTGTATAATCAAAGGCATCATTTGTTTTCGATGTGGGAAATCGGGGCATTTTTCAAAGGATTGTGATCAACCGAAGATGGAGCCCTCAGTCAGTAATGTTCGTGTTGCCAAGCCACAAGCAGGAGGACGAGTGTACACTATGAGTGGGGAGGAAGCTTCACAATCAGAGGATCTAATTACGGGGGAATATGCCATAGAAGGTAATTCTTTAACTGTACTGTATGATTCTGGAGCGACGCATTCTTTTATTGCATATGATTGTGTGGATCATTTAGGATTATTTGTGTCATTATTGCCTTTTGATTTAGTTATTTGTACCCCTACCAATAAACCTGTTGCACTACAAAAGTTTGTTTAAACTGTCCTGTTTGTGTTGAAAATCGAATATTTTTAATTGATTTGATTTGTTTGCCTCTGTCCAAAATAAACATAATCCTAGGAATGGATTAGTTATCTTCTAACCATATCCTATTAGATTGTGCCAATAAGACTTTAATCTTTCCTAAACCTGAGAATTCTAGATTTTTAACAGCCAACCAAGTCGAAGCTTACTTGAGGGAAGGAGCTCAAGGATACATGTTGTTATCTTCCTTAGAGGTCAAAAGTGAAGAACATGTGAATGCTATTCTGATAGTAAATGAGATTCCAGAGGTTTTTCCTGATGACATTCCTGGACTACCACCGGATAGAAAGATAGAATTCTTTATTGATCTTGTACCAGTGCTGGTCCTATTTCGATGGCACCATACCAGATGTCACCAGCAGAGTTGGTAGAACTTAAGAAAAAATTGGAGGAACTATTGGGAAAACAGTTTATGAGACCTAGTGTGTCTCCATGGGGAGCTCCAGTACTGTTGGTGAAAAAGAAAGATAGAACTTCACGATTATGCATAGACCACTGTCAGTTGAATAAGATCATGATTAAGAATAAGTATCCACTTCAGAGAATAGATGACTTGATGGATCAATTGAAGGGAGCTGCTATTTTCTCAAAGATTGATTTGCGTTCTGGTTATCATCAGATTCGCGTGAAGGTTGAGGATGTTCCTAAAATAACTTTTCGGATGCGTTATGGGCACTACGAGTATCTAGTAATGCCTTTTAGGGGTAACAAATGCTCCTGCGATAATCATGGATTATATGAATAGGATCTTTCGTCCCTATTTAGATAAATTTATCATTATCTTTATTGACAACATTCTGATCTATTCTCAGAGTCAGGAGGAACATGTTGAATATCTTAGTGTGGTTCTTTAGATTTTGAAGGAGAAGAAGCTGTATGCAAAGTTGTCCAAATGTGAATTCTGGTTGAATAAAGTTTAGTTTTTGGGGCAGGTGATCTCAAAGGATAGGATTGCAGTGAATCCAGCAAAGGTAGAGTCAGTTCTTCAGTGGGAAAGGTCGAAGACTATGACAGAGATTCGTAGTTTTGTTGGTTTGGCTGGGTATTATCAAAAGTTTATTGAAGGATTTTCAAAGATAGCAGGATCTCTCACTCAACTCACATGGAAGAATCAAACTTTTATATGGATGGATACATGTGAGGAAAGTTTCCAAGAATTGAAGAGGCGTTTGACTACCGCACTGGTGTTGATTCTGCTTGATCCCAACGAATCATTTGAAATGTATTATGATGCTTCATATTTTGGCCTAGGTTATGTGTTGATGCATAATAGAAATGTCATGGAGTATGCTTCAAGGCAATTAAAAGTGCATGAGAAGAATTATCCTACTCATGATTTGGAATTGGCGGCAGTGGTGTTTGCGTTGAAGATATGGAGGCATTTTCTTTATGGAGCAACCTTCAATGTTTACAGTGACCATAAAAGTCTGAAGTATCTGTTCAATCAAAAGGAGTTAAAAATGAGGCAGCGAAGATGGTTAGAATTTTTGAAAGACTACGATTTTTAACTTCGATATCACCCTGGAAAAGCGAACGTCGTAGTAGATGCTTTTAGCAGAAAAGTACTTAGTGTATCTGCTATGATGATTAAAGAGAATGAATTGATAGAGAAATTTAGGGATATGCGGTTGTCAGTGGATTTGACACTAGGAAAGATTTGTTTGAATATGATGACCATTTCAAGTAGCCTGATGGAGGAAACTAGAGAGGAGCAGAAAGGTGATGAATTTTTACAAAATGAAAGAGAGCTTGTAGAGCAAGGTGCGAAGACATCGTTTAGCGAAGGACTTGATGGGATTCTAAGACTTGGAGAGAGAATTTATGTGCAAAGCAATTCAGAACTTAGAAGATTAATTCTCGATGAAGCCCATAGAAGCAAGTTGAGTATGCACCTTAGAGCGACCAAGATGTATCAAGATCTGAAGAGATTGTATTGGTGGCAAGGGATGAAGAGAGATGTTGTAGAATATGTATCATCTTGTTTGACCTATCAGAAAACAAAGGTTGAGCATCAAAGACCATCTGGAATGTTGCAACCTTTGGCTATTCACGAATGGAAATGGGATAGCATTGCTATGGATTTTGTTATCGGATTGCCCAAGACTCGAAAGAGTTATGACTCTATTTGGGTAGTGGTTGATCAACTTACAAAGTCAGCACATTTCTTGCCTATTAATATGAGATATTCAATGGAAAGGTTGGCTCAAGTGTACATTGGCGAGATCGTTAGACTTCATGGCGTACCCTCTAGCATTATTTCTAATAGAGGTCTGAGGTTCATGTCGAGGTTTTGGCAAAGTCTACAAGAAGCAATGGGGACTAAACTTCGTTTGAGTTCTGCATATCATCCGCAAACAGATGGCTAGTCAGAAAGGACGATTCAGTCACTGGAAGATCTGTTACGGGCTTGTGTTCTAGAGCAGACTGGAGGTGGGGATGAATTCTTGCCTCTGATAGAATTCACCTATAACAACAGTTATCACTTAAGCATAAGGATGGCACCCTATGAGGCATTGTATGGGTGACGATGTCGAACTCCTTTATGTTGGTTTCAAGATGGGGAGAATCTTGCTTTAGGACTTGAACTTGTGCAGCAGACGACAAATAAGGTTAAAGTAATTCAGGAAAAAATGCGGATAACTCAGAGTCGACAAAAAAGTTATGCTGATAAGAGAAGGAGACCACTTGAATTTGAGGAAGGCGAACATGTATTTTTAAGAGTTACACCCACGATTGGGGTCGGACGAGTTATAAAATCCAGAAAGCTCTCTTCTAAATTTATCAAACCATATCAAATTCTTCGTCGAATAGGTCTGGTAGCGTATCAGATAGCCTTACTGCCTTTTCTTTCAAACATTCATAATGTCTTTCATGTATCTTAGTTAAGAAAATATATTCCTGATCCCACTCATGTTATAGCTCCAGATACTGTACAATTAAAAGATAACTTAACCTATGAGATGTTTCCTGTAATGATTGAAGACAAAAGAGTGAAGTAACTCAGAGGGAAAGAAATTTCCTTGGTAAAGGTGATCTGGAATGATGTGACTGGAGATGCTACATGGGAGCTGGAAGACAAGATGAAGGAGCAATATCCTCATTTGTTTTAAATGTAAGAGAAATTTCGAGGACAAAATTTTTATTAGAGGAGGAGAGTTGTAACACCCCGATTTTCATTTTTTTCTGAATATATGAGTTTTATGATTTTTGTGAATTTTTCTAAATTTTTTATTATTTCAATATTATTTTGGGCTTTATGTGGGCCCGGGACGGGTCCGAAAAAATAAAAATAAAATTCAGACTAGAAAGTTTTGAACTGTTGATGCGAGGTCGGGTGAACTTACTAAACCCGAAACCGGGAACAGTTGATGAAAATTTTCTTTATCTGAGTTTTTATTATCCATTGGACAATAACTAGCAGTAGCTATTATCCATTGGGTAATAGTATCTGAAAATATCTAACTTGGGCAAATACGATGGTTATGACGACTTTATAAAGAACTAATAGAAAGGAAGCTTACTTGTGAAGCTAACCAATAGGAAGAAAGCTTAATGGTGAAGCTAGTTGAAGTCAACAAAAAGAGCTTGACTTTGGTTTGAATTGTTGGATGGCAAGACTTGGAGGAGAAGCTTTGCATATCAACCCTTGATCTAATCAATGGTTGTAAGAGCAAACTTAGTAAGGAAGCTTTGGATATGCACCATGGATCTAATCAATGGTTGTAAAGGCAAGCTTAATGAGGAGGCTTAGGATATCTACCCTAGATTAAATCAATGGTTGAGAATGGTTGAAAATGGTCAAAATTGTCATACTATTCTCTCTCTTACCTCGTGGCCATGTAGCTCTCAAATTGGCTAAGTGTTCATTTTCATTTCATTCAAGAAAACTATCATCTTTTCTCTCAAAAACTACACACCATTTTCTCTCCTCTAGCTCACAGTTTTCTTCACCTAAAATACATTCCAATCACTCATAAATCAAACAAATCATATCACTTAGTCCTAAACCTCATTCCAAACAACTTTGAAGTTGTGATCAAGCCTTGATTCCATCATCTTCAAGCTTGATTTTAAGATTCAACTTCTAGGGTTTCAAGGTAGAAATCTTGAAACTTGAGTTCTTATTTGATTTTTAAAAATCCTAAGACCATGTTTGATCCATGGTTGTTTTATTTTAAACTTTGAATGTTAATATATTGTGTTTGCTTTGATTTCTAAGAGCTTTTGGTGGAGGAAGTTGAAGCAAAAAATCAAACAAAGAGCTTTGGAAGCTACATACAAGGTAAGAGGGAGATTAACCTCATCAACCATTTGTGGTGGTGAGGGACATGAAATTTGATGTGCTTGTATGATTGTAATTATTTATCCTGTGTGATTTATTGCTTTGATATTATGCATGAACTTGTTAAAGTAGGATTTTTGATGTTTGAACATGTTATATGCTATGATTTAAGCTTGAAAGGAAAGAAATTTTGGCTCCAATGGCCAAGTGAGGCTCACGGCCTCCAAGCCTTCCAAAGGGGTTTCCATTTCAAAAATGTTTTATTAAATGGTAATCTAGAGGATTAGTGATAATAAACATAATTAAAGATTTATAAAATAAAAATAGAAATGAATATATTTTATCACTAATTAAGAAATTGATTTTCAACCACATAGTGGATTTAGGGACAAAAATGTAATTTTGAGACTTTAAAATAATTTATTTATGATGATATAAATAAATTAAATGGAAAAGGGTTTTATTTAAAATTAAGATAATATAGATTTTTAGAAAAATGATAGAAATATTGTTTAAAAGGGATTTAATAGGTAAATAATGGAAATAAAGTCTAATTTTGATATTAAATAAGAAAAATTTTAATTTGAGCTTAGAATATTGAGAAAATATTTTACACAATTGAAAATATGTAGAAAAACTTCTACGTGATTTAAAAATGGTAATTTTTAGCTACGCGATTAAGAAAATGTTTTAAAATCCCTACGCGATTGAGAAAATATTGAAAAACTGTTACGCAATTTGAAAACATAACAGAAGTTTCCCGTGAATGTGAAAACTCGATAAAAATGCTACGCAATTGAGAGGAACGGCAAGTTTTACTATTGTGCCAATATAATGGACCCGGATATATCACTATGTGTTTATGGCCAATAGTGGCCTATATTGTGTACTTAGTCATTGGACATGCATTTGTTAAACAGATGGTGTTTGTTAAGGCTAATTTTGCCTAAGAGTTGAGTTACACCTAAGTGCTGGTGCGAATTGCGTAGTATTGTTCACTTGTTGAACTAGGAGGTATAGGAGCACAGGAATTCCATAAATGGACAAGAGGTAGTTCCATTGGGCCATGGTAATAGAGCAATGCTCCGACGATCTTGACTAAACACTATTTTATTCATGATTTGGCATAGAATGTCGTGTATAATGTCTGATGTGCACTTTGAGAAACTATAGCACTTGGTCTGAGGCGGCTGATATACCGACATATCTTCTGGATCATTCTATTCAAAATTGAGTTTAGCTCCATCGAGTAAAAAATTAGTTCATCATATATGTGCATAGTCAGTCATCATTCTGCTATGATATATATATATTTATGCATTGTGTTAATTATTTGCTATTTGATACTATGATCATATGATGCTTTGAATTTATTTGTTAAATGTTGTGTATGAATAGTAGGTTATTTTACTGTGTTTCACTGCCATGATGGTATTGATGTAGGGGATGTCACCTCTTTGCTATGTTATTCTATTTATTTGTATGATTATTTTAGAGTGTGAAGAAGTGGAAAAAGAGCGCCTCATTTCTGTTTGGGTTAGTTTGCTTGTTGTGGTTATGGCGTTGAGGGGTTTTTTGGGATATGTGAAGGTTTTGTTTAGAGGTGCTACGAACGCCTGACGCTGTGATGTTGACGAAGATCGCGTAGTATATATTGGAGTAGTATCTGTGACTGTTAGTAGGACTTTCCATGGGGATCCTATGTTTACTTTTAGCGCTTTTATGCATTCACGTTTTACTATGCCCATAGAGTTTTTGTGGAGTACTTGTCGTGCTACAAGGAGGTCACCCATCCCATAAGTGCTCCAAGTCAAGCACGCTTAACTATGGAATACTTATGTTCTTGGCTCCCAAAAATAAGATGCATCTTGTTTTTATGGGTGGTGCTAATCAATTCCTTTAAGTCATCCTCAACTATGCAATCCCATACTTGCACGGTCTCTGGATCCCTCTCATTCCGGTGTGTATTCAGTTTATTCATGTGTCCCTCCGCCTAGAAGCTTGTCAAGAGCCACTCCTTGTCTGTGCTTCATCTTTTGCATCGGCGACCACTCCCCGCCCTCGTCGGTCTCGGGTGTCATATGCCTACCAGCTTCCGCATGGTTCATCCCCGAACCACACTGTATTGGGAGAGGTCCCGCTCTGATACCATTTGTAATGTCCCGAGACTGCCTACAGGATAGATGAGTGTCCCCATAAACCAACACGGGTCTTTTCAGTGTGCTTTGTCCTCACTTACACGCATCCTAGGAAACTTCCTAGGAGGTCACCCATCGCACAAATGCTCCAAGTCAAGCACGCTTAACTATGGAGTACTTATGTTCTTGGCTTCCGAAAAGAAGATGCATCTTGTTGATATGGGTGGTGCTAATCAATTCCTTTAAGCCATCATCAATTATGCAGTCCTATACCTACACAGTCTCTGGATCCCTCTCATTCCGGTGTGTATTCAGTTCATTCATATGTCTCTCCGCCTAGAAGCCTGCCAGGAGCCGCTCCTTGTCTGTGCCTCATCTTTTGCACCGGTGACCACTTCCCGCCCTCGTCGGCCACAAGTGTCACATGCCCACCAGCTTCCGCGTAGTTCGTCCTCGAACCATACCATACTAGGAGAGGTCCCGCTCTGATACCAACGAATGTAACACCCTCTTTAGGACATCACATTTATGGATTTACACTAACCAAAATTTACCAGGTTATAAAATTTAATAATATTATTTGAACGTTTTTCAAATAATTTTTCTTTGCGGATAATTAAAACTAACAAATAAATAAATTACAAAATATATCAAATTAAAATAATTTACATTACATACATACCAAGATCTAAAACTTTAAAACATCCAGTTTTGTTCTCAAAATAACTGTTGGGAATTACGGTTACATCACGCAGCGGAAAAAAAGGGATTCCCACCGAGGATCCATGCGAAAAGCCATAATCCGAGTTTTTAAATTATTTACCTCTTGAAGTGTGATCAAAAGGAAGGACGTGAATCACCAACACCGTAATAGAAATGATGTCTCTACGGTATCCATACGAACAGACTCACGAACGTCCAACGTCCGCAAAGAGGAGCCTGATGTCTCTCACACAGTGCTAGCTGCGAAGAGAAGAGAAGAAATCTGTCGCTCTCTCGCTCACTTTTCTATAGGTACGACTAGGGTTCTGAATTATGTATCTTAGAAGCCCCTTAGCAGTACTATTTATAATAGTGACCACCTTAAGTGAGTGTGAACAGCAACAAGGTAAGCTATGCAACCCTAGACCCATCTGTTATGAGTTTGGCCCATATTTGAATTCGAGTCCAACTTAGATCCATTACTCCAATTTTAGTCTGCTCTATGTGTGTGACCCTGCAGGTTCTTATTACGTTGGCAGTAATATTAAAATCCCATTTTAATATTATAAGCAGTGAGTGGCATCTAGCAACACATCCCTGCAACCCAAGTAATAAGAATGTCAGTGATTTGACATAACCTTTTCGTGACCAATGTTTCCGTGTTGTTTAGTCCCTTTGTCAAGATATCTAGATTGAACACAAGGCATGGAATGCGTCACTCTTGTATAGTCCAATCTTTCGTTTCCTGATACTCGAGTAGACTTTGTAACAATAAATGAGATCAATATCTCATATTGACTCATTTGAGCATGGCCATGCATTTCGCAGTCTCACTCAATCAGGGGCCCCGAAGATATCGCTCCTGTTATGTAGGAGTAACAAATCCCATCTAGGTCACTTACATCCCTCTGCATGATTCGCGGTATATCCAATAACTAACTTTATAATCACCTTGTTACAGATGACGTTTGATGGCATTAAAATACATAACTCCTCATATAGGAATCGTAGTGAGTTCTGGTCAAAGGACCACAGGCACCATTATCACTATGAGAATCACTTACGACACTCACGTAACGATCCATGTAGTGTTCTCATGGTGGGTCAGTCCAATACATCATTACTCTAATATGTACCTATGTGAAGACTTGATATATCATATCCATGACCCGTGAGATGTGGTCATCAGTCTATGCACATACTAGTCTCAATGTATTATTGTTGTCCTAATTAACAATAATACTTGACTAGGGACATTTAAGAATAGTATTGTAACTAAAAGGATTTCACGATCAAGTCATCCACTTGATGTCCTATGGCATCAAACTTACTATTTTAAGGACTTTATTATATTTATCAAAAAAGAACATAATAAATGAAATGCCTCATATATAAAATAGCATAATAGAATGTATGTAAATACAGAAAATGATTTGGCCTCTAGGGCATACACTAACAATCTCCCACTTACACTAGAGCCAATCTGGCATATATCTAATGCCTAAAGACCTAGTGTGGCCCTCATGCTTCTGCTGTGCAAGAGGCTTCGTTAATGGATCAGTAATGTTATCTTCTGTTGGTACTCTGCATATCTTCACATCTCTTCTATCGATGATCTCTCAAATGAGATGGAAGTGCCTAAGTATATGTTTGAATCGCTGGTGAGATCTAGGCTCCTTAGCTTGTGCAATGGCTCCATTATTATCACAATAGAGGTCCACTGGGTCTACAATGCTAGGAATAGCGCCATGTTCAGTAATGAGCTTCCTAATCCAAATGGCCTCCTTTGCTGCATTGGAGGCAGCAATATACTCAGCCTTTGTGGTAGAATCAACGACCGTCTCCTGCTTTGAACTCTTCTAGCTCATAGCCCCACCATTTAGGCAAAAAACATAACTCGATTACGATCTGGAGTCGTCCTTATCGGTTTAGAAGCTAGCATCAGTGTAACCTTTTACAACTAGCTCTTCCTCTCCTCCATATACCAAGAACGAATCCTTAGTCCTTCTCAAGTACTTAAGGATGTTCCTGATAGCAGTCCAATGACTCTCACCGGGATCAAACTGGTACCTACTCGTCATGCTCAAAGCATACAAGATGTCTGGTCGAGTACATAACATAGCATACATGATAGATTCAACTGTAGATGCATATGGAATCTTGCTCATGCGATCCCTCTCATCCTGGGTGGAAGGGGATTGAGCTTTAGATAGGCTTACACCAAGTGACATAGGCAAGAGTCCTTTCTTAGATTCATGCATGTTAAACCATCTTAACACTTTGTCTATGTATGTACTCTGACTTAGGCCAAGCAGTCTCAGTGATCTATCTCTATAGATCCTGATACCTAACACATAGGTGGCTTCGCCCAAGTCCTTTATAGAGAAGCAGTTCCCTAACTAAGTCATTACAGACTGTAAGGTAGGGATGTTATTTCCAATAAGTAGTATGTTATCTACATACAATACCAGAAAGATAATAGTGCTCCCACTAACCTTCTTGTAGACAAAAGATTCTTCTTCATTCTTGATGAAACCAAACTGTTTTATTGTATCATCAAAATGAAGATTCCAGCTTCTGGAAGCTTGCTTCAATCCATAATTAGATCGTTGCAACTTGCACACCTTTCCAGCATCCTCTAGAGTGGCAAAACCCTCAGGTTGTGTTATGTACACATCGTCGAGAAGATTTCCATTAAGGAAAGTAGTTTTAACATCCATTTGCCAGATTTCATAATCATGGTATGCTGCAACAGCAAGCAAGATCCGAACGGATTTAAGCATTGCAACTGGGGAAAAAGTCTCATCATAGTCTACACCATGAATTTGTTTGAAACCTTTAGCCACCAATCGCACCATAAAGGTATGCACATTACCATCCATGTCGATTTTCTTCTTGAAAACCCACTTGCACCCAATGGGTTTTACCCCTTCAGGTGGGTCAACTAAGGTCCATACCTAGTTGGCATACATGGAATCTATTTCAGATCTCATGGTCTCAAGTCATTTCTCAGATTCTGGGCCAATAATGGTTTCCTGGTAAGTCACAGGCTCATCTTGATCCAAGAGCAATACGTCACCTTATTGGGTCATGAGAAATCCATATCTTTCTGGTTGATGACGTATCCTGTTAGACCTACGCAGGTCTTGTGCTACTAGAGCAGGTTGCTGTTCCATAACATTTTATGGAGGCTGCTCTATTTCCATTATTGGTTCATTGCTGCTTTATGAAACTTGAACTTCTTCAAGTTCTATTTTTCTCCCATTGATTCCTTTGGAGATAAACTTCTTTTCTAGAAATACAGCAGTCCGTGGGACAAATACTTTGCCCTCAGTAGGATTATAGAAAAAGTATCCCTTGGTTTCCTTTGGATACCCCACAAAGAAGCATTTATCTGATTTAGGTCCAAGCTTATCAGAAACTTGACATTTCACATAAGCTTCGCAGCCCCAAATCTTCATGAAAGACATACTGGGCCGTCTCCCAATCCATATCTCATATGGTGTCTTTTGAACCGTCTTAGATGGAACATGGTTAAGTGTAAAAGTTACTGTTAACAGAGAATGTCCCCTGAAGGAGCCTGGAAGGTCTGCATGACTCATCATGGATCGGACTATGTCCAACAAGGTCCAGTTCCTCCTTTCAGAGACACCATTCCATTGTGGTGTTCCTGGTGGAGTGAGTTGAGATATTATCCCACACTCTTTCAGATGATCATCAAACTGTTGGCTTAAGTATTCTCCTCCTCGATCTGATCGAATGATTTTAATACTCTTGCCACGTTGGTTTTGTACTTCATTCTTGAACTCTTTGAACTTTTCAAAGGATTCTGATTTGTGCTTCATAAGATATACAAATCCATATCTACTGAAATCATCAGTAAATATAATGAAGTATTGAAAACCGCCCCTAGCGAGTGTGTTTAGTGGCCCACATACATTACTATATATAAGGCCTAAAAGATCACTAGCCCTTTCACCTTGTCCGGTGAATGGGGCCTTTGTCATCTTCCCCAATAAATAAGATTCACATGTCTCATATGATTCGAAATCAAATGAGTCCAAGAATCCATCTTTATGGAGTTTGGAGATGCGTTTCTCATTTATGTGGCCCAAACGACAATGCCAGAGAAAAGTTGGGTTCAAATCGTTTCATTTAAACCTCTTTGTATTTATGTTATAGACGAGCGTTTCGAGATCAAGGACATAAAGTCCATTACTCAATTGTTCACTACCAAAAAAAATATCATTCATATAAATGGAACAACCCTCGCCCTTTATAATAAAAGAAAACCCTTTCTTGTCCAAACAAGAAACAGAAATGATATTCCTGCTAATAGCAGGCACAAAATAGCAGTTCTCTAACTCTATTACAAGCCTAGTGGGCAAAGATAATAAATAAGTCCCTACAGCTAATGCAGCAACCTTTGCTCCATTTCCCACTCGTAGGTCGACTTCGCCTTTCGTCAATGGTCTACTGCCCTTTAGATCCTGCACATTTACACAAATGTGAGATCCATATCCAGTATCTAATATCCATGATGCAGAAGTAGATAAATTGACTTCAATAACAAAAATACCTGAAGTGGAAGTCTTACTTCCCTTCTTCTTTTTGAGCTCCTCCAGGAACTTGGCACAGTTCCTCTTCCAATGTCCGGTCTGATCATAATGGAAGCATGGACCTTCCTTAGCCACTCCACCCACTGGTTTCAAGCCAGAAGTGCTGGGCTTGGACTTATCCTTGCCTTTGCCCTTCTAGTTGTCCTTGGGCTTTTTCTGCTGTTTCTTGCCCTTATTCTTTTGGACCATCATTATGGCCTTCCCTTTGCCTTTGTTAATGTTCTACTCAGCAGTTCTCAACATACCTAGCAGCTCTGGTAGTGCTTTGTCAATCTCATTGGTGTTGTAGTTCATGACAAATTGACTAAAACTTTCCGGCAACGATTGCAAGACTAAGTCAGTGGCCAACTCTTGGCCCAAAGGAAAACCAAGTCTCTCTAGGTTTTCAATGTACCCAATCATCTTGAGTACATGAGCACCAACAGGACATCCTTCTACCAACTTGCAATGAAACAGTGCTTTAGAGACCTCGTATCTCTCATGCCTGGCCTGCTCTTGATAGAGCTTCTTAAGGTGTACAATCATATCGTAGGCATCCATGTTCTCATGTTGCTTTTGGAGCTCAAAGTTCATGGTGGCCAACATAAGACATCTGATGTCCAAGGCATCATCTTGATGCTTCTTATAAGCATCCCTTTCAATTCTAGGGGCATTAGCAGCAGGTGGCTCAGGAATAGGCTATTCTAGTACATACAACTTTTCTCTTACTTGAGGACAATTCTCAAATTCCTATACCAGTCTAGAAAATTCATTCCAGACAACTTGTCCTTCTCAAGGACGGATCACAATAATAAAGTACTCGATGTGTTTGTTGCCATGGTAATCTATTAACAAAAATATGAAAAATATAAATATCATGCCATAAACATATTTAATGAGGTCTTTTAATTAAATATGCCTCCCACTATTTTATTCAAATCAATGACCCTCAGCATTGACTCAAAAAATCCCATCGTAAGATTTTATAGCGGGCTAAGATCCATATTTCACCTAGTTTTGAGTCAGCTTTGGCTGATCACCCAAAATTCAGTTATTTAGGTAGGAAACACTTTCCAATTACATCACATGTAACTCTCGGATAGTTAGGTGAATAGCACTTATTCTAATCCATCTAATGGACTAAAGCCCAACTTCATGCCTCTAAGCCTTCAATCCTATTGAAATGGCCTAGTTAAGTTAGACCCAATGGTTGATAGTTGGATATTACCTTTATCCCATCGCATCTTACTGATATAGATAAAGGCATCCTACTTTGGCAGACCTACACTTGATTGATACTAGTCTTGACGAGTGCCACACATTGGAAGGCATCACATAATGACTTAATATTTGCTTTGAGGGAATTTATTATTATTATTATTATTATTATTATTATTATTATTATTATTATTATTATTATTATTATTATTATATCTCACCATTTATTAAACTGTTTATCATACCATAAACATTATCCATGCATCTCATATATAAAAAGCATATAATAAAAGTGACATGGTTATGGCCCTTAAGAGAGTAGCATAAAGAAAGCCAGCTTCACCAAGCATCTCCCACCAACGTCCTCACTTGATGCTGTCTTCTTGTCTCCACATCATAATTACATTATATAGAAATCTCTTTTACATTCGAGGGGAGTTAGGTGAGAAGAGAATGTACAATCAGAATGTAGAGAGAAAGGCACGACACGCAGGTCGTATTTATAAAAACCAAAATAGCATAAAAAGAGGACTAAGGCCATAACCATGCACCATGCATCACAAAGAACTTACAAACTCAAAACAATAATACATTATTATTTTCATGAGTCATAAAATTAGATAGAAAATATCGCGTTTTCAAAAAATACACTATTGCGCCTCCCTTGAACCCTTATGCCGCGCGGAACCCTAAGCCCGAACAACATGAACACTTCATGTGCCGCGGGGAATCCTTGCACCGTCATTCAACACTTGAACCTCTGGTGCCTCCTTGACGGCTTGACATCAACTCTTGTGCAGAAACAACGATTCCATAACCCCTGTTGCCGCAAACCAAGAACAAGGTTTCTTAAACCCTTGCGTCGCGCATTGAGAATAAGGATTCCATAACGCTGTACGTATCACATACATACCAGAAAGCTTTGCAAAAACATACATCTTAAAACAAAACGATTTTCACAAAACATATGAACATCTTCATGGGTTTTTGAAAACAACATCACGATTTTGCATACAATATAAGAAATAGAATATGTTTTCGCAAAGGGTTTCATACGGTTTTCAGAAATAACATATTAAAGATCATATCTTTTGTCAAAATCAAGAATAGAAAACATGTTATCTCATGTAAACGAAAACAGAAAACCGAATCATGGTTTCGCAAGATGCTCTGATACCACTTTTGGGAATTATGGTTACATCACACAACGAAAAAACAAGGATTCCCACCGAGGATCCATACAAAAAGCTATAATCCGAGTTTTTAAATTATTTACCTCTTGAAGCGTGATCAAAAGGAAGGACGTGAATCACCAACACCGTAATAAAAATGATGCCTCTGCGGTATCCATGTAACATCCCAAAAATTAGTTGTTTCATTATAAACAATCATTTTATAATATTTGTCATTTTTGATGATTTTTGTGGAATTTTCTGGACACGTTAAATATTTTAATATATTCTTCATTTTGCGTGCCCACTGAGCGGAGCCGGGGAAAATGAAATATTTTCCCTAAGGTTGGTAAACTTTGGACTGTAGAAATGTCAACGGGGGATCTTACTAAACCCGAGGCTAGACACAGTTTATGAGGTTTACATTTTCTAAGATTTTATCTGATAAATAAAATCATTGTATCATAAAATCCTCTGATGAATAATAAAATATTACTTTCATCAATTGTAACTTTTATTTACTAGGGAAAATAATTCTAACAGTGTAATTAAATCATCTGTCAGATGTATTTAATTAAGGAGATGAGCTTACTATGCACTTTATCGAGAAACGCGCAAAGCTTCTCAAGGAAGCTACAAGGAAGCTTCCTAGAAGCTTCCTCTTCAACAACTATTCACTCTCTCTCCTCCCTCTCATTATGCAACACGGTTTGGGGGGTAATATCATAATTATTCCCTCCCATTTTCTCTCATTCACGCTGGTCTCTCTTTCTTCCTCACGCAGCTCTCATTTCTCTTCCTCTCATCTCCACACGGCTACACACCCACAAACACCATTGTTGATTTTCAAGCTTCCCTTGCTCAAGCCAAACTTAAACCATTGCTTCCCCTCTCCATCCTCAAGTCTTCTTCTTTGTGGAACTTATCTTGGCTCCTCCATTTTCGTGGTTGGCAGCCCAACACCAAAGCTTCAAGCTTTAAGGTAAAGCTCTCAACTTTCTTCTCCTTTTCTCCCCATTTTTGTATTCTATGGTCACATTGGTGACTATGGATGCCATTTCCACCCTTTGATCTTGATTTTTATGGATTTGAACACCAAGGTTTCTGTGGTGGTGAGACACGAAATTCCCAAGCAAAAAGGAACTTGCTTTTCCTTGTTCTTCACTGAGGTAAGAGGAAGATTATTCCCTTCAACCTATTTTGGTAGTGAGAAACTATCTGTTTGTGATTGATTGTGAGAAATCTTATTGAAGGTTACCTCAGTTTACATGTTGTTTATAATGTGTTTGTGCTATTAGATTGTTTGTGTATATTCATGTATCTGAGTGGACTGGAATGTATGACTTGGAGGAAAATGATGTCGGATTGATTTCTGGATGGCTAAGGTTTTGAGGCCCAAAATTTGGGGATTCTTTGTGAACAATTATAAAATAAGATTTCTATCGAGTAGGATGCCAATATTCATCGAATAAGAATTCTGACCATTTAGTAGAGACACTTCTCCAATGTCTGTATCCATCGAGTAGGATGCCAATATCCGTCGAATAAGAATTCTGACCATTTAGTAGAGACACTTCTCCAATGTCAACTTCCATCGAGTAGGATGCCAATATCCGTCGAGTAAGAATTCTGACCATTTAGTAGACTTCTCCAATGTCAATTTCCGTCGAGTAGGATGCTAATATCCGTCGAGTAAGAATTCTGACCATTTAGTAGACACTTCTCCAATGTCAATTTCCGTCGAGTAGGATGCTAATATCCGTCGAGTAAGAATTCTGACCATTTAGTAGACACTTCTCGTATGTCAATTTCCGTCGAGTAGGATGCTAATATCCGTCGAGTGAGAATTCTGACCATTTAGTAGACTTCTCCAATGTTAATTTCCGTCGAGTAGGATGCTAATATACGTCGAGTGAGACTTCTAACCATTTAGTAGAAACTTCTCCATTGTCAATTTCTGTCGAGTAGGATGCCAATATCCATCGAGTAAGTATTCTGACCATTTAGTAGACACTTCTCTAATGTCAATTTCGGTCGAGTAGGATGCTAATATCCATCGAGTTAGAATTCTGACCATTTAGTAGACACTTCTCTAATGTCAATTTCCATCGAGTAGGACGCCAATATCCGTCGAGTAAGAATTCTAACCATTTAGTAGAGACACTTCTCCAATGTCAGTTTCCGTCGAGTAGGATGCCAATATTCGTCAAATCCAGAATTAAAAATTTATCACCTAACACCTAGTGATTAAATTAATGGTAATAGGATGCAAGGATTAGTAAATTGGAAAACTTAATTGTACTTTGGGATTCATAAATTTTAAATAACCAAGAATGATAGTCTGCCTTATAGTTTAGAGCAATTTTTGGAATAAAGGAAGAACAAGAGTGTGAGAAGGGCTGTGAGGAACTTAGACTAGATATTTTCAGAGAATTTACGTGAGAACATAATGGACTTAAAACATAACTTTCACAGTAACTTTGAATAGCATGTGTTCACCTATGAGATTTTAGTATTGATTCGTTGTGGTGTGTGAATTTGAATAAGTTATGCTATCATTGTGGATATATGTCTATATATGTATATACATATATATGTATGCATTGAACCCATATGCATTGAAACATGCATTGCCATTGTGACATTGGGCCGACGAATTGGACCCTGGAAACATCTGGTAGACGACTGAGTCGGATGTGTTTTGAGTTCATTAGATATGCAATTGAGCATTATATAGTTATGGCGTATTATGCCTAGGAGTGGACGAGGACTTGCAGGATAGTGGGGACTTTTCAGACCTAGGGGATGTCAGGCCGCGGTGTTTCACCTGTGATCCGGTTATCACCTTATATATACCCTTGGTCGTGAAACATTGTTGCAACGCACTGGCTGCCCGACAAAGCACTATTACTTTCCATGGCCCGGCGTAGACTGTCTATTGAGGAGGGACAGGTCTTCTGGGGCGTTCATCTCCGAAATCTTTGAGTTTAGCTCCATGGAGTACGAAATGAGTACATTATACATGAGAATTAGTCAGCTTACGCATTGTGCATATGCATGGCTAGTCCACATATTATCATGGCATGGCTAACATATATATTGTGGAAATATAAATACTGTCATATATCTATAGTGAACACTTGTTGTTATAGTACTGTTGATAATTGTATTGTCGTGATATATGTTTTCTGATAATGCTTACGCAATTGATAACTCGGACATATTTGTAATATCTGTATGTTTGGATTGACTTCGTCATTCGTGTTATGTTTCTTTGCTGCCATCATAGGTAATGAAAGTAGAATGTCTTACCTCTTCTCTGTATTTTGTGCTATTCTGTATGGTTTTTGGTTAAAGTCTGAAAAGGGGGCGAGGTCGAACCTACAAGAGATATTGGTTTGATTTTCTGCATTCGTGAGGACACCTTGAAGGGACCCTATTGGTTTCGTCGTATTTGAGTTCACCGAAGGTGCCAGGGCTTGGCGAGTCGACTAGACTAACAAGAGTACGTGATTTGTTGGGAATCTAACCTTGACCGTGAAGAGGACTGTGATTGAAGACCTTATCTCGAATTTCTCACTACACCGGTGTGCCCGGGGTTGTCTTACGCATTCAAGATCCGAGGGAGTGCCCAACTCCTTAGTCTAGGATATGTTGTGGGTAGCTTATACTTTATTTTGCATTATCTGCATTAAGTGTATTTTTTGGTATATGTATGTCTTAATGTGATTATCCAGTCTTAAATGTTGTAAATCGAATACATCTTATAATTCACATTTGTACTGGTTGTATATGTAACTATTCATTCGTGGCTCCTATTTTTCTCATATGCGAAATGATTAATATTTTTGTAAAGTTGTTATTTGACAATGTTAGCACATCAAAATTTAGTGACCGTGACATAATGACAATTATGTCGTGGTTATAAAATAGAGGAGTGTTAATTAAGGTGGTATCAGAGCTCATTCATCCTATTGAGCCGGGGTATGGACTGACTATGCTTAGACATATTAGAAGTTCTTAGTATGTTATGTACTTCCTTGTTTCTTGAATTGAGATGTTGGGAAAAGAAGGCATAGCTTGCCATAGGTTGAGTGTTGGTAGCTACTGTTGCACAGTTACATGATATTGAGTACTGGCCCACTCAATGTGTAATGCTCTGTGTCTACACGAAACTATGACTTCACCTAAGCGTATTAAGGAAATAGAAGTTCTTTAGAAAGAAGCTCAGCTGGTTTGACTGAACTTGCTTAGGATTTGTTTGCATTTATACCCTTGTTGTGTTACCTCAAAAATTGTTTGAGTCATTGGGCTAGAAAAGGGTAGTTAAATAAGACTTACAAGGTTTGTGGACTGAGGTATCCAAGAGGTTTTCAAAAATTGACTCTCTTTGGAAAAGAGTATCTGGTGTAAGTTTGGTTCGAGGAGCTACGTAGGAGTCAAAGACTTACAGGAGATTGCATCGTAGAAGGCAGAATGAAGGAGCTCAAGTTAGAGTCTTGTGGGTTTCTCTCGATTGGGTTGTGTGATTTTATGCGTTTGGTTTCCGAATGGAGACAATAGTGTTTAGACTGAATGCTTTTGATTTTTCCTTATGGTTTGATTTGTTTGCCCTTGAAGGAAGCCAATGACTTGGAGTAGACATAAGCGTAAGAATGCGAGGAGTGAAAATGATGGTACGACTGCGACAGCTGAAGAAATGCAAAGAATGGTTGAAGTAACAACACACCGGGATCAGATGGCCGCACAACAGTAGGAATTGGAAGTTGAGGTCCGGAATTTGATGGAAAAAAGACAACTTTGGGGTAACTCTGGATTATCGAAGTTTCAAAGGAGGAATAACAAGAAGACTAATCGGTTTAAGCAGAAACTGTATACACTACGGTCGAAGGTGCAACAGCGACAGCAAACGCATGAAGGAGGTGTGAGTGGTAGCAGGTCCAATCCAACCGTGATACCGTTATCAAGGTGTAAGAAGTGCGAAAAGGACCACTTCACAAGGCATTGTACGATCGAAGGAATAATTTGTTTCTAGTGCGGAAAGCAAGGACATATATGGAGGGATTGTGCCTTACATGGGACGAAGCCTCCATATGCGATCAAGAGGGTAATCTGCCACAAGTGTGGAAAGAACCACTTAACTAGGGATTGTAAGATTGAAGGAGTAATTTGTTTCAAGTGCGGGAAGCAAGGACATGGGGCTAGGAACTGTACTTCGCAATGGATGAAACATTCCATTGGAGATGTATGCACCTCAATATCTCACGAAGAAGGGAAAGTTGATTCCTCCACCTAGACTGAAGATCGAAATGAGGAAAGGGACTGTGCTACAGTGGATGACCCTGTGACTTAATTGTATAATTCCGGGGGTAACCCGTTTCTTTATGATGTATGAATGTATGAATCCAATAGGGATGTTCATACCTTCGTTATCTTTTAACAAAGTTGATTCTATTTTGGCTACTAAGAACTTGTTGATGGCAGCCTAGTTGTTTAAATTGTCTTATGACCTGTTAAAGACTGAATTCTTCTATTGATTTGATTTGTTCACTTCTTTTACATATTAGATGTAATGTTAATGAAGGGATTGGTTATCTTCCAACCATATCCTGCTGAAATATTCTAATGAAATTCTAAGAATTTGTTTATGGAATTGAGTTGTCTGTGTATTTACTTCCTTTCGACCCGAATGATCCTATTCTCGTTTGTAAGCCTGCTCTCATTGCATCAAGTTTATTTAAAAACTAACCTAATGTTGTTAGAGATTGGAACCCTTTTAACAATTCAATTATCCACTTCATGAATAGGCTTGATCTCATGAAGGAAATTAATCGTTTTCTAAATGGGTCTCGTAATTCGATTCCAATGGAAACTTAGTGTTTCTTGAGATAGAAATTTCCTCAATGTAAATCCATGAAACTCACTCCTAAGTTTTATTGGACTAAATATCATACTCTTCGTTAGGCGGGTCCAGTGGTAAATCAAGTGACTTCCCTATTTTTCTTTCTAACTTTCATAACGTTTCTAGTATACTTCGATTGAGTAGATGTATTCCCGAATTTGAACCATATCATTGTGCCAAGAGTAGCACAATTAGGTGAGAACTTACCCTATGAGACATTTTGTTCGAATCAAGAAAAGACAGTCTGACAAATCAATTGAAAAGGGTCAGCTTGCGTTCTGGACTGTTATCGAGTTCACTCAAGGATTTGTTATTATCTTTGTTGGCGATATTCTGATCTATTCTTGACGTTTGGAGGAACGTATCGAACCCCTCTTTGTGATTCTTCAAATCCTAAAGAAGAAAAAGAAGTTAAGCGTAAAGATGTCTAAGTACAAATTCTAGTCGGAGGTTGTTTAACATTTGGGTTATGCGATCTCAAGGAAGGGACTGCTGTGAACCCATCGGAACTCGAAACATTTCTATAGGAAGGACGGACGGTCGTAACGAAGATTCGTAGCTATATAGGAGTAGCTGGTCAATACAGGGGACTCGTCACAAAAATTCTCTGAAGTGGCAAGACTTCTCATCTAACTCATGTATAAGGGTCAAGTTTTGTATGGACAGATGTATACAGGGGAAATTTTCAAAGATTGAAAAGACACTCGATTTCTTCACCAAAGATGATTCTGCCCAAATCCTAATGGACTTTTAGGGATGCCTAGTGATGCTTCGCATTGGAAGTTTAGAACGTGTGCTTGATCAGAATAGAAGGAATGGTAACGTACGCTTAGAGACAAATCGAGAATACATGAGAAGGATTACCTTACACCAACTCAGGGTTAGCTTTGTAGTTGCATTGAAGATCTAGAAGCTTTTTCTACAGGGAGAAATTCTCAACGGCTATGGTAATCTCAAGAGTCAAAAGTATTTTGCCCTATCGGAATAAGTTGAACATGAAGCGGAGACGGTGACTAGAAGCTCTGAAGGATTTTGATTTTTCGTGTTGGTATAACCTCAAAAGAGGCGAATGTCGTAGCAGATGCCTTAAGAAGAAAATAAGCTTAGTTGTCTACTACAGTAAGCAAGGAGAATAAGTTCGATAGAGCCACTCAGCGATGTACAGTTGTTTAGAGAGTCGGCTGCTGGATGGCTGAAGACTCTAAGGGCGTAGAATCTTTCATTGATCGGCCTATGACGTCAACATGTTTTTACCGTTAATGTAAGATGCTCAGTGGAAGGAAGCAACCTTATTGCTGGTGATTTAGATTGGTGCAACTGAAGATACAACACGAGAACTAGGAGACAAAATGAAAGAAACACAGTCGCGTCTGTTCTAAAATATGATGAATTTCGAGGATTAAATTCTTTTTTAGAAGCGGAGTGTTGTAACATCCCAAAAATTAGTTGTTTCATTATAAATAATCATTTTATAATATTTGTGATTTTTTATGATTTTTGTGGAATTTTTTGAAAATGTTGAATATTTTAATATATTTCTCATTTTACGTGCCACTGAGGGGAGCTGGGGAAAACGAAATATTTTCCCTAAGACTGGTAAACTTTGGACTGTAGAAATGTCGATGGAGGATCTTACTAAACCCGAGGGTGGACACAGTTTACGAGGTTTATGTTTTCCAAGATTTTATCTGATAAATAAAATCACTGTATCATAAAATCATCTGATGAATAATAAAATATTACTTTCATCAACCGTAACTTTTATTTTCTGGGGAAAATAATTCTAACTGTGTAATTAAATCATCTGCCAGATGTATTTAATTAAGGAGACGAGCTCACTATACACTTTATCGAGAAACGTGCGAAGCTTCTCAAGGAAGCTACAAGGAAGCTTCCTAGAAGCTTCATCTTCAACCACTATTCACACTCTCTCCTCCCTCTCATTGTGCAGCGCGGTTTAGGGGGGTAATATCACAATTATTCCCTCTTATTTTCTCTCATTCACGCTGATCTCTCTTTCTTCCTCACACAGCTCTCATTTCTCTTCCTCTCTTCTCCATACGGCTACACACCCACAAACACCATTGTTGATTTTCAAACTTCCCTTGCTCAAGCCAAACTTAAACTATTGCTTCCCCTCTCCATCCTCAAGCCTTCTTCTTTGTGGAACTCATCTTGGCTCCTCCATTTTCGTGGTTGGCAGCCCAACACCAAAGCTTCAAGCTTTAAGGTAAAGCTCTCAACTTTCTTCTCCTTTTCTCCCCATTTTTGTATTCTATGGTCACATTGGTGACTATGGATGCCATTTCCACCCTTTGATCTTGATTTTTATGAATTTGAACATTAAGGTTTCTATGGTGGTGAGACACGAAATTCCCAAGCAAAAAGGAACTTGTTTTTCCTTGTTCTTCACTAAGGTAAGAGGAATATTATTCTCTTCAACCAGTTTTGGTAGTGAGAAACTCTCTGTTTGTGATTGATTATGAGAAAACCTATTGAAGGTTACCTCATTTTACATGTTGTTTATAATGTGTTTGTTCTATTAGATTGTTTGTGTATATTCATGTATCTGAGTGGACTGGAATGTATGACTTGGAGGAAAATGATGTCAGATTGATTTCTGGATGGCTACGGTTCTGAGGCCCAAAATTTGGGGATTCTTTGTGAACAATTGTAAAGTAAGATTTCCATCGAGTAGGATGCCAATATCCATCGAATAAGAATTCTGGCCATTTAGTAGAGACACTTCTCCAATGTCAGTATCCATTGAGTAGGATGCCAATATCCGTCGAATAAAAATTCTGACCATTTAGTAGAGACACTTCTCCAATGTCAACTTCTGTCGAGTAGGATGCCAATATCCGTCGAGTAAGAATTCTGACCATTGAGTAGACTTCTCCATTGTCAATTTTCATCGAGTAGGATGCTAATATCCGTTGAGTAAGAATTCTGACCATTTAGTAGACACTTCTCCAATGTCAATTTTCGTCGAGTAGGATGCTAATATCCGTCGAGTAAGAAGTCTAACCATTTAGCAGACACTTCTCTAAAGTCAATTTCCGTCAAGTAGGATGCTAATATCCGTCGAGTGAGAATTCTGACCATTTAGTAGACTTCTCCAATGTTAATTTCCGTCGAGTAGGATGCTAATATCCGTCGAGTAAGACTTCTGACCATTTAGTAGAAACTTCTCCAATGTCAATTTTCGTCGAGTAGGATGCCAATATCCGTCGAGTAAGAATTCTGACCATTTAGAAGACACTTCTCTAATGTCAATTTCCGTCGAGCAGGATGCTAATATCCGTCGAGTAAGAATTCTGACCATTTAGTAGACACTTCTCTAATGTCAATTTTTGTTGAGTAGGACGTCGAGTAAGAATTCTGACCATTTAGTAGAGACACTTCTCCAATGTCAGTTTCCGTCGAGTAGGATGCCAATATCCGTCGAATCTAGAATTAAAAATTTATCACCTAACACCTAGTGATTAAATTAATGGTAATAGGATGCAAGGATTAGTAAATTGGAAAACTTAATTGTACTTTGGGATTCATAAATTTTAAAAAACGAAAAATGATAGTCTGCCTTATAGTTTAGAGCAATATTTGGAATAAAGGAAGAACAAGAGTGTGAGAAGGGCTGCGAGGAACTTAGACTAGATATTCTCAGAGAATTTGCGCGAGAACATAATGGACTTAAAACATAACTTTCATTGTAACTTTGAATAGCATGTGTTCACCTATGAGATTTTAGTTTTGATTCGTTGTGGTGTGTGAATTTGAATAAGTTATGCTATCATTATGGATATATGTCTGTATATATATATATACATACATATGTATGCATTGAACCCATATGCATTGAAACATGCATTGTCATTGTGACATTGGGCCGACGAATTGGACCCTGGAAACATCTGGTAGACGACTGAGTCGGATGTGTTTTGAGTTCATTGGATATGTTATTGAGCATTATACAGTAATGGCGTATTATGCCTAGGAGTGGACGAGGACTTGCAGGATAGTGGGGACTTTTTAGACC
Source organism: Ormosia semicastrata (assembly GCA_029884595.1). Classification (NCBI taxonomy): domain Eukaryota; kingdom Viridiplantae; phylum Streptophyta; class Magnoliopsida; order Fabales; family Fabaceae; genus Ormosia; species Ormosia semicastrata. Next base: position 32,809,738 of record JAQQTO010000048.1, on the reverse strand, counting down.
TAGGGGATGTCAGGGCGCGGTGTTTCACCTGTGATCCGGTTATCACCTGATATATATACCCCTGGCCGTGAAACACTGTTGTAACGCACTGGCTACCTGACAAAGCACTATTACTTTCCATGGCCCGGCGTAGACTGTCTACTGAGGGGGGACAGGTCTTCTGGGGCGTTCATCTCTGAAAACTTTGAGTTTAGCTCCATAGAGTAGGAAATGAGTACATTGTACATGAGAATTAGTCAGCATACGCATTGTGCATATGCATAGTTAGTCCACACATTATCATGGCATGGCTAACATATATATCGTGGAAATATAAATACTGTTATATATCTATAGTGAACACTTGTTGTTATAGTGCTGTTGATAATTGTATTGTCGTGATATATGTTTTCTGATAATGCTTACGCAATTGATAACTTGGACATATTTGTAATATCTGTATGTGTAGAATGACTTTGTCATTAGTGTTATGTTTCTTTGCTGCCATCATGGGTAATGAAAGTAGAATGGGTTACCTCTTCTCTGTATTTTGTGCTATTCTGTATGGTTTTTGGTTAAAGTCTGAAAAGGGGGCGAGGTCGAACCTACAAGAGATATTGGTTTGATTTTCTGCGTTCATAAGGACACCTTGAAGGGACCCTATTGGTTTCGTCGTATTTGAGTTCACCAAAGGTGCCAGGGCTTGGCGAGTCGACTAGACCGACATGAGTACGTGATTTGTTGGGAATCTGACCTTGACTGTGAAGAGGACTATGATTGAAGACTTTATCTCGAATTTCTCACTACACCGATGTGCTCAGGGTTGTCTTACGCATTCAGGATCCGAGGGAGTGCCCAACTCCTTAGTCAAGGATATGTTGTGGGTAGTTTATACTTTATTTTGCATTATCTGCATTAAGTGTACTTTTGGGTATATTATGTCTTAATGTGATTATCCAGTCTTAAATGCTGTAAATTGAATACATCTTATAATTCACATTTGCACTCGTTGTATATGTAACTATTCATTCGTGGCTCCTATTTTCCTCATATGCGAAATGATTAATATTTTTGTAAAGTTGTTATTTGATAATGTTAGCACGCTGAAATTTAGTGACCGTGACATAATGACGATTGTGTCGTGGTTATTAAATCAAGGGATGTTACATTAAGGTGGTATCAGAGCTCAGTTCATCCTGTTGAGCCGGGGTATGGACTGACTATGCTTAGACATATTAGAAGTTCTTAGTATGTTGTGTACTTCCTTGTTTCTTGAATTGAGATGTTGGGAAAAGAAGGCATAGCTTGCCATAGGTTGAGTGTTGGTAGCTACTGTTGCACAGTTACATGATATTGAGTACTGGCCCACTCAATGTGTAATGTTCTGTGTCAACAGGAAACTATAACTTCACCTAGGCGTATTAAGGTAATAGGAGTTCTTTAGAAAGAAGCTCAGCTGGTATGACTAAACTTGCTTAGGATTTGTTTGCATTTATACCCTTGTTGTGTTACCTCAAAAATTGTTTGAGCTATTGGGTTAGAAAAGGGTAGTTAAATAAGACTTACAAGGTTTGTGGATTGAGGTATCCAAGAGGTTTTCAAAAATTGACTCTCTTTGGAAAAGAGTATCTGGCATAAGTTTAGTTCGAGGAGCTACATAGGAGTCAAAGACTTACAGGAGATTGCGTCGCAGAAGGCAAAATGAAGGAGCTCAAGTTAGAGTCTTGTAGGTTTGTCTCGATTGGGTTGTGTGATTTTATGCGTTTGGTTTCCAAAAGGAGATAATATTGTTTGGACTGAATGCTTTTGATTTTTCCTTATGGTTTGATTTGTTTGCCCTTGAAGGAAGCTAATGACTCGGAGTAGACATAAGCGTAAGAATGCGGGGAGTGAAAATGATGGTACGACTGCGACAGCTGAAGAAATGCAAAGAATGGTTGAAGTAACAACACACCGGGATCAGAGGGCCGCACAACAGCAGGAATTGGAAGTTGAGGTCCAGAATTTGATGGAAGAAAGACAACTTTGGGGTAACTCAGGATTACCAAAGTTTTAAAGGAGGAATAACAGGAAGTCTAATCGGTTTAAGCAGAAATCGTATACACTACGGTCGAAGGAGCAACAGCGACAGCGAACGCATGAAGGAGGTGCGAGTGGTAGCAGGTCCAATCCAACCATGGTACTATTATCAAGGTGTAAGAAGTGCAGAAAGGACCACTTCACAAGGCATTGTACGATTGAAGGAATAGTTTGTTTCAAGAGCAGAAAGCAAGGACATGTGTGGAGGGATTGTGCCTTACATGGGACGAAGCCTCCATAAGCGATCAAGAGGGCAATCTGCCTCAAGTGCAGAAAGAACCATTTAACAAGGGACTGTAAGATTGAAGGAGTAATTTGTTTCAAGTGCGAGAAGCAAGGACATGTGGCTAGGAACTGTACTTCGCAATGGATGAAACATTCCATCGGAGATGTATGCACCTCAAAATGTCACGAAGAAGGGAAAGTTGATTCCTCCACCCAGATTGAAGATCAATATGAGGAAAGGGACTGTGCTACAGTGGATAACCCTGTGACTTCATTGTATAATTCCAGGGGTAACCCGTTTCTTTATGACGTATGAATGTATGAATCTAATAGGGATGTTCATACCTTCGTTATCTTTTGACTAAGTTGATTCTATTTTGGCTGCTAAAAACTTGTTGATGGCAGCCTAGTTGTTTAAATTGTCTTATGACCGGTTAAAGACTGAATTCTTCTGTTGATCTGATTTGTTCACTTCTTTTACAAATTAGATGTAATGTTAACGAAGGGATTGGTTATCTTCCAACCATATCATGTTGAAATATTCCAATGAAATTCTAAGAATTCGTTTATGGAATTGAGTTGTTTGTGTATTTACTTCCTTTCGACCTGAATGATCCTATTCTCATTTGTAAGTCTGCTCTCGTTGCATCAAGTTTATTTAAAAACTATCCTAATGTTGTTAGAGATTGGAACCCTTTTACCAATTCAATTATCCACTTCATGAATAGGCTTGATCTCAGGAAGGAGATTAATCGTTTTCTAAACGGGTCTCATCATTCGATTCTATTGGAAACTTAGTGTTTCTTTAGACAGAAATTTCCTCGATGTAAATCCATGAAACTCAATCCTAAGTTTTATTGGACCAAATATCATACTCTTCGTTAGGCGGGTCCAGTGGTAAATCAAGTGACTTCCCTATTTTTCTTTCTAACCTTCATAACGTTTCTAGTATACTTCGATTGAGTAGATGTATTCCTGAATTTGAACTATATCATTGTGCCAAGAGCAGCACAATTAGGTGAGAACTTACCCTATGAGACATTTTGTTCGAATCAAGAAAAGACGGTCTGACAAATTAATTGAAGAGCGCCGCTATTTTCTCCAAGGTCAGCTTGCATTCTGGACTATTATCGAGTTCACTCAAGGATTTGTTGTTGTCCTTGTTGGTGACATTCTGATCTATTCTTGACATTTGGAGGAACGTATCAAACCTCTCATTGTGATTCTTTAAATCCTGAAGAAGAAAAAGAAGTTAAGCGTAAAGATATCTAAGTACGAATTCTAGTCGGAGGTTGTTTAACATTTGGGTTATGCGATCTCAAGGAAGGGATTGTTGTGAACCCATCAGAAGTCGAAACATTTCTATGGGAAGGACGGATGATCATAACGAAGATTCATAGCTATATAGGAGTAGCTAGTTAATACGGGGGACTCATCACAAAAATTCTCTGATGTGACAAGACTTCTCATCTAACTCATGTATGAGGGTCAAGTTTTGTATGGACAGATGTATATGGGGCAAATTTTCAAAGATTGAAAAGACACTTGATTTCTTCGCCAAAGATGATTCTACCCAAATCCTAATAGACTTTTAGGGATGCCTAGTGATGCTTCGCATGGGAAGTTTAGAACGTGTGCTTGATCAGAATAGAAGGAATGGTAACGTACGCTTAGAGACAAATCGAGAATACATGAGAAGGATTACCTTACACTAACTCAGGGTTAGCTTTGTAGTTGCATTGAAGATCTAGAAGCATTTTCTACAGGGAGAAATTCTCAATGGCTATGGTAATCTCAAGAGTAAGAAGTATTTTGCCCAATCGAAATGAGTTGAACATGAGGCGGAGACGGTGACTAGAAGCTCTGAAGGATTTCAATTTTTCTTGTTGGTAAAATCTCAGAAGAGGCGAATGTCGTAGCGGATGCCTTAAGAAGAAAATAAGCTTAGTTGTGTACTACAGTAAGCAAGGAGAATAAGTTCGATAGAGCCACTCAGTGATGTACAGTTGTTTAGAAGGTCGGCTGTTGGATGACTGAAGACTCTAAGGACGTAGAATCTTTTATTGATTGGCCTATGATGTCAACACGTTTTTGCCGTTAATATAAGATGCTCAGTGGAAGGAAGCAACCTTATTACCGGTGATTTGGATTGATGCAGCTGAAGATACAACACGAGAACTAGGAGACAAAATGAAAGAAACACAGTCGCGTCTGTTCTAAAATATGATGAATTTCGAGGATGAAATTCCTTTTTAGAAGGGGAGTGTTGTAATATCCCGAAAATTAGTTGTTTCATTATAAACAATCATTTTATAATATTTTTGATTTTTGATGATTTTTGTGGAATATTCCAGAAACGTTGAATATTTTAATATATTCCTCATTTTACGTATCCATTGAGCAGAGCCGGGGAAAATGAAATATTTTCCCTAAGGCTGGTAAACTTTGGACTGTAGAAATGTCGACGGGGGATCTTACTAAACCCGAGGCTAGACACAGTTTACGAGGTTTATATTTTCTAAGATTTTATCTGATAAATAAAATCACTGTATCATAAAATACTCTGATGAATAATAAAATATTACTTTCATCAACCGTAACTTTTATTTACTGGGTAAATAATTTTAACAGTGTAATTAAATCATCTGTCAGATGTAATTAATTTAGGAGACGAGCTTACTATGCACTTTATCGAGAAACCCGCGAAACTTCTCAAGGAAGCTATAAGGAAGCTTCCTAGAAGCTTCCTCTTCAACCACTATTCACTCTCTCTCCTCCCTCTCATTGTGCAGCACAGTTTGGGGGGGGGAATATCATAGTTATTCCCTCCCATTTTCTCTTATTCATGCTGGTCTCTCTTTCTTCCTCACGTGGCTCTCATTTCTCTTCCTCTCTTCTCCATACGGCTACACACCCATAAACACCATTGTTGATTTTCAAGCTTCCCTTGCTCAAGCCAGACTTAAACCATTGCTTCCCCTCTCCATCCTCAAGCCTTCTTCTTTGGGGAACTTATCTTGGCTCCTCCATTTTCGTGGTTGGCAGCCCAACACCAAAGCTTCAAGCTTTAAGGTAAAGCTCTCAACTTCCTTCTCCTTTTCTCCCCATTTTTGTATTCTATGGTCACATTGGTGACTATGGATGCCATTTCCACCCTTTGATCTTGATTTTTATAGATTTGAACACCAAGGTTTCTCTGGTGGTGAGACACGAAATTTCAAAGCAAAAAGGAACTTGCTTTTCTTTGTTCTTCACTAAGGTAAGAGGAAGATTATTCTCTTTAACCTGTTTTGGTAGTGAGAAACTCTCTGTTTGTGATTGATTGTGAGAAAACCTATTGAAGGTTACCTCAGTTTACATGTTGTTTATAATGTGTTTGTGCTATTAGATTGTTTGTGTATATTCATGTATCTGAGTGGACTGGAATGTATGACTTGGAGGAAAATGATGCCGGATTGATTTCCGGATGGCTACGGTTTTGAGGCCCAAAATTTGGGGATTCTTTGTGAACAATTGTAAAGTAAGATTTTTGTCGAGTAGGATGCCAATATCCGTCTAATATGAATTCTGACCATTTAGTAAAGACACTTCTCCAATGTCAGTATCCGTCGAGTAGGATGCCAATATCCGTCGAATAAGAATTCTGACCATTTAGTAGAGACATTTCTCTAATGTCAACTTCCATCGAGTAGGATGCCAATATTCATCGAGTAAGAATTCTGACCATTTAGAAGACTTCTCCAATGTCAATTTTCGTCGAGTAGGATGCTAATATAAGTCGAGTAAGAATTCCGACCATTTAGTAGACACTTCTCCAATGTCAATTTCCGTCGAGTAAGATGCTAATATCCGTCGAGTAAGAATTCTGACCATTTAGCAGACACTTCTCTAATGTCAATTTCCATCGAGTAGGATGCTAATATCCGTCGAGTGAGAATTCTGACCATTTAGTAGACTTCTCCAATGTCAATTTCCATCGAGTAGGATGCTAATATCCGTCGAGTAAGACTTCTGACCATTTAGTAGAAACTTCTCTAATGTCAATTTCTGTCGAGTAGGATGTCAATATCCGTCGAGTAAGAATTCTGACCATTTAGTAGACACTTCTCTAATGTCAATTTCCGTCGAGTAGGATGCTAATATCCGTCGAGTAAGAATTCTGACCATTTAGTAGACACTTCTCTAATGTCAATTTCCATCGAGTAGGACGCCAATATCCGTCGAGTAAGAATTCTGACCATTTAGTAGAGACACTTCTAAAATGTTAGTTTCCATCGAGTAGGATGCCAATATTCGTCGAATCCAGAATTAAAAATTTATCACCTAACACCTAGTGATTAAATTAAAGCTAATAGCATGCAAGGATTTGTAAATTGGAAAACTTAATTGTACTTTTGGATTCATAAATTTTAAATAACCAAGAATGATAGTCTGCCTTATAGTTTAGAGCAATTTTTGGAATAAAGGAAGAACAAGAGTGTGAGAAGGGCTGTGAGGAACTTAGACTAGATATTCTCAGAGAATTTATGCGAGAACATAATGGACTTAAAACATAACTTTCATAGTAACTTTGAATAGCATGTGTTCACCTATGAGATTTTAGTATTGATTCGTTGTGGTGTGTGAATTTGAATAAGTTATGCTATCATTGTGGATATATGTCTATATATATATATACATAAATATGTATGCATTAAACCCATATGCAATGAAACATGCATTGTCATTATGACATTGGGCCGATGAATTAGACCCCAGAAACATCTGGTAGACGACTGAGTCAGATGTGTTTTGAGTTCATTGGATATGCAATTGAGCATTATACAGTTATGGCGTATTATGCCTAGGAGTGGACGAGGACTTACAGGATAGTGGGGACTTTTTAGACATAGGGGATGTCAGGGTGTGGTGTTTCACTTGTGATCCGGTTATCACCTTATATATACCCCTAGCCATGAAACACTATTGCAACACACTGGCTGCCCAACAAAGCACTATTACTTTCCATGGCCCGGCGTAGACTGCCTATTGAGGGGGGACAGGTCTTCTGGGGCATTCATCTCTGAAAACTTTGAGTTTAGCTCCATGGAGTAGGAAATGAGTACATTGTACATGAGAATTAGTCTGCATACGCATTGTGCATATGCATGGTTAGTCCACATATTATCATGGCATGGCTAACATATATATTGTGGAAATATAAATACTATTATATATCTATAGTGAACACTTGTTGTTATAGTGCTGTTGATAATTGTATTGTCGTGATATATGTTTTCTGATAATGCTTACGCAATTGATAACTTGGACATATTTGTAATATCTGTATGTGTGGAATGACTTCGTCATTCGTGTTATGTTTCTTTGCTGCCATCATAGGTAATGAAAGTAGAATGTCTTACCTCTTCTCTGTATTTTGTGCTATTCTGTATGGTTTTTGGTTAAAGTCTGAAAAAGGGGCGAGGTCGAACCTACAAGAGATATTAGTTTGATTTTCTGCGTTCGTAAGGACACCTTGAAGGGACCCTATTGGTTTCGTCGTATTTGAGTTCACCGAAGGTGTCAGGGCTTGGCGAGTCGACTAGACCGACAAGAGTACATGATTTGTTGGGAATCTGAACTTGACCGTGAAGAGGACTGCGATTGAAGACCTTATCTCGTATTTCTCACTACACCGGTGTGCCTGGGGTTGTCTTACGCATTCAGGATCCGAGGGAGTGCCCAACTCCTTAGTCGAGGATATGTTGTGGGTAGTTTATACTTTATTTTGCATTATCTGCATTAAGTGTATTTTTGGGTATATGTATGTCTTAATGTGATTATCCAGTCTTAAATGTTGTAAATTGAATGCATCTTATAATTCACATTTGCACTGGTTGTATATGTAACTATTCATTTGTGGCTCCTATTTTCCTCATATGCGAAATGATTAATATTTTTGTAAAGTTATTATTTGACTATGTTAGCACACTTTTGTGACCGTGACATAATGACGATTATGTCGTGCTTATTAAATCAAGGGGTGTTACATTAAGGTCGTATCAGAGCTCAGTTTATCCTATTGAGCCGGGGTAAAGACTGACTATGCTTAGACATATTAGAAGTTCTTAGTATGTTGTGTACTTCCTTGTTTCTTGAATTGAGATGTTGGGAAAAGGAGGCATAGCTTGCTATAGGTTGAGTGTTGGTAGCTACTGTTGCACAGTTACATGATATTGAGTACTGGCCCACTCAATGTGTAATGTTCTGTGTCTACAGGAAACTATGACTTCACCTAGGCGTATTATGGTAATAGGAGTTCTTTAGTAAGAAGCTCAGCTGGTATGAGAAGAAGCTCTACTGGTATGACTGAACTTGCTTAGGATTTGTTTGCATTTATACCCTTGTTGTGTTACCTCAAAATTTGTTTGAGCCATTGGGTTAGAAAAGGGTAGTAAAATAAGACTTACAAGGTTTGTGGACTGAGGTATGCAAGAGGTTTTCGAAAATCGACTCACTTTGGAAAAGAGTATCTGGCGCAAGTTTGGTTCGAGGAGCTACGTAGGAGTCAAAGACTTACAGGAGATTGCATCACAGAAGGCAGAATGAAAGAGCTCAAGTTAGAGTCTTGTGGGTTTGTCTCGATTGGGTTGTGTGATTTTATGCGTTTGGTTTCCGAAAGGAGACAATATTGTTTGGACTGAATGCTTTTGATTTTTCCTTATGGTTTGATTTGTTTGCCCTTGAAGGAAGCCAATGACTCGGAGTAGACATAAGCATAAAAATGCAGGGAGTGAAAATGATGGTACGACTGCGGCAACTGAAGAAATGCAAAGAATGGTTGAAGTAACAACACACCGGGCTCAGAGGGCCGCACAACAGCAGGAATTGGAAGTTAAGGTCCAGAATTTGATGGAAGAAAGACAACTTTGGGGTAACTCTGGATTACCGAAGTTTCAAAGGAGGAATAACAGGAAGACCAATCGGTTTAAGCAGAAACCGTATACACTACGGTCGAAGGAGCAGCAGCAACAACGAATGCATGAATGAGGTGCAAGTGGTAGCAAGTCCAATCCAACCGTGGTACCGTTATCAAGGAGTAAGAAGTGCGGAAAGGACCACTTCACAAGTCATTGTATGATCGAAGGAATAATTTATTTCAAGTGCGGAAAGCAAAAACATGTGTGGAGGGATTGTGCCTTACATGGGACGAAGCCTCCATATGCGATCAAGAGGGCAATCTGCCTCAAGTGCGAAAAGAACCACTTAACAAGGGACTGTAAGATTGAAGGGATAATTTGTTTCAAGTGCGGGAAATAAGGACATGTGGCTAGCAACTGTACTTCGCAATGGATGAAACATTCCATTAGAGATGTATGCACCTCAAAATCTCACGAAGAAGGGAAAGTTGATTCCTCCACCAAGACTGAAGATCAAAATGAGGAAAAGGACTGTGCTACAGTGGATGACCCTGTGACTTCATTGTATAATTTTTGCGGTAACCCGTTTCTTTATTACGTATGAATGTATGAATCTAACAGGGATGTTCATACCTTCATTATCTTTTGACTAAGTTGATTCTATTTTGGCTGCTAAGAACTTGTTGATGGCAGCCTAGTTGTTTAAATTGTCTTATGACCTATTAAAGACTGCATTCTTCTGTTGATCTGATTTGTTCACTTCTTTTACGAATTAGATGTAATGTTAACGAAGGGATTGGTTTGTTGGGAATGGCGGATCAAAATATCTCGCAGCGGAATAATAGGATTCCCACACAGGATCCATGCGAAAAGTCCATAATCCGAGTTTTTAAAATTTACCTCTTGATGCGTGATAAACACAAGCGAGGTGAATCACCAACATCGTAATAGCGACGATGTTTCTGCGGTATCCACACGAACAGACTTGCAAAAGGAGTCACGCCTCTGTTTCGCGGTGCTAGCTGCGAATAGAAGAGAAGAACCTTTCACTGTCTCTCACTCACTTTCTTAGGTACGGCTAGGGTTGTGATGTAACATCTATAGCAGCCCCTTAACGATTATTTATAATAGTGGCTGCCTTAAGTGAGTGTGAGTAGTAGCAAGGTAAGGCATGTGCAACCCTAAAACCCATCTGTCATGAGTTAGGCCCACAATTGAATCCGAGTCTAACTTGGATCCTTATTGCTCCAATTTAGTCTGTTTCTAAGTGTGCGACCTGCAGTTTCTCATGACGTTGGTAGTAATATTAAAATCTCATTTTAATATTACAAACAAGGAGCGGTATCTAGCAACACATCACCACTACCCAAGTAATGAGAATGTCGGTGATTTGACATAACCTATCCGTGATCAATGTTTCCGTGTAGTTTAGTCCCTTTGTCAAGATATCTAGATTGAACACAAGGCATGGAATGCGTCACCCTTGTATAGTCCAATCATTCGTTTCCGATACTCGAGTAGACTTTGTAACAATAAATGAGATCAATATCTCATATTGACTCATTTGAGCATGGCCATGCATTTCGCGGTCTCACTCAATCGGGGGCCCGAAGATATCGCTCTGTTATGTAGGAGTGACAAATTCCATCTAGGTCACTCATATCCCTCGCATGATTTGCGGTATGTCCAATAACCAACTTTATAATCACCTTGTTACGAGATGACGTTTGATGGCATTAAAACACACAACTCCTCATGTAAGAATCGTAGTGATTTCGAGTCAAAGGACCACAAACACCATTATCACTATGAGAATCGCTTATGACACTCACGTAACGATCCATGTAGCGTTCTCATGGTGGGTCGATCCATACATCATTACTCTAATATGTACTAATGTGAAGACTTGATATCTCATATCCATGACCCGTGAGATGCGGTCATCAGTCTCTACACATACTAGTCTCAATGTATTATTGTTGTCCTAATTAACAATAATACTTGACTAGTGGACATTTAAGAATAGTGTTGTAACCAAAAGGATCTCACGATAAAGTCATTCACTTGATGTCCTATGGCATCAAACTTACTATTCTAAGGACTTTATTATGTTTATCAAAAAGAACACAATAAATGAAATGCCTCATATATAAAATAGCATAATAGAATATATGTAAATACGAGAAAATGTATTAGCCTCTAGGGCATACACCAATAATCTCCCACTTGCACTAGAGCCAATCGTCGGCATATATCTAATGCCTAAAGACCTAGTGTGACCCTCATGCTTGCTAGTGCAAGAGGCTTCGTCGGTGGATCAACAATGTTATCATCTGTTGGTACTTTGCATATCTTCACATCTCCTCTATCGATGATCTCTCGAATGAGATGGAAGCGCCTAAGTATATGTTTGGATCATTTGGTGAGATCTAGGCTCCTTAGCTTGTGCAATGGCTCCATTATTATCACAATAGAGGTCCACTGGGTCCACAATGCTAGGAATAGTGCCAAGTTCAGTAATGAACTTCGATCCAAACGGCCTCCTTTCTTTGCATTGGAGGCAAAGAATATACTCGACCTCGTGGTAGAATTGGCGATGTCTCCTGCTTTGAACTCTTCCACTCACGGCCCCACCATTTAGGCAAAAAACATAACCCGATTGCGATCTGAGTCGTCCTTATCGGTCTGGAAGCTAGCATCGGTGTAACCTTTACAACTAGCTCTTCCTCACCTCCCATATACCAAGAACGAATCCTTAGTCCTTCTCAAGTACTTAAGGATGTTCTTGATAGCGATCCGTGACTTTCACCGGATCGAGAATGGTACCTACTCGTCATGCTCAAAGCATACGAGATGTCCGTCGAGTACATAACATGGCATACATGATAGATCCAATTGCGGATGCATATGGAATCTTGCTCATGCGATCCCTCTCATCCCGGGTGGAAGGGGATTGAGCCTTAGATAGGCTTACACCATGTGACATAGGCAAGAGTCCTTTCTTGGATTCATGCATGTTAAATCGTCTTAACACTTTGTCTATGTATGTACTCTGACTTAGGCCAAGCAGTCTCAGTGATCTATCTCTATAGATCCTGATACCTAATACATAGGTGGCTTCACCCAAGTCCTTCATAGAGAAACAGTTCCCTAACCAAGTCTTTACGGACTGTAGGGTAGGGATGTCATTTCCAATAAGTAGTATGTCATCTACATACAATACTAGAAAGACAACTGTGCTCCCACTAACCTTCTTGTAGACACAAGATTCTTCTTCATTCTTGATGAAACCAAACTGTTTGATTGTATCATCAAAACGAAGATTCCAAATTTTCGGAAGCTTGCTTCAATCCATAAATAGATCGTTGCAACTTGCACACCTTTCTAGCATCCCGTGGAGTGGCAAAACCCTCGGGTTGTGTCATGTACACATCTTCGAGAAGATTTCCATTAAGGAAAGCGGTTTTGACATCCATTTGCCAGATTTCATAATCATGGTATCTTTGCAACAAAAGAAGCAAGATCCGAACGGATTTAAGCATCGCAACCGGGAAAAGTTTCATCATAGTCTACACCATGAATTTGTTTGAAACCTTTAGCCACCAATCGCGCCTTAAAGGTATGCACATTACCATCCATGTCGGTTTTCTTCTTGAAAACCCACTTGCACCCAATGGGTTTTACCCTTGGTGGGTCAACCAAGGTCCATACCTGGTTGGCATACATGGAATCCATTTCGGATCTCATGGCCTCAAGCCATTTCTCGGATTCAGGCCAATAATGGCTTCCTGGTAAGTCACAGCTCATCTTAATCCATGAGCAATACGTCACCTTGTTGGGTCATGAGAAATCCATATCTCTCGGTTGATGACGTATCCTGTTAGACCTACGCAGTCTTGTGCTACTAGAACAGTTGCTGTTCCACAACATTTTGTGGAGGCTGCTCTATTTCCACCATTGGTTCATTGCTGCTTTGTGAAACTTGAACTTCTTCAAGTTCTACTTTTCTCCCACTGGTTCCTTTGGAGATAAACTCCCTTTCTAGAAACACACCGTCCGTGCGACAAACACTTTGCCCTCGGTAGGATTATAGAAAAAGTATCCCTTGGTTTCCTTTGGATACCCCACAAAGAAGCATTTATCTGATTTAGGTCCAAGCTTATCAGAAACTTGACGTTTTACGTAAGCTTCGCAGCCCCAAATCTTCAAGAAAGACATACTGGGCCGTCTCCCAGTCCATATCTCATATGGTGTCTTTTGAACCGTCTTAGATGGAACACGGTTAAGTGTGAAAGCTGCTGTTAATGAGCATGTCCCCAGAAGGAGCCTGGAAGGTCTGCATGACTCATCATGGATCGGACCATGTCCAACAAAGTCCGGTTCCTCCTTTCAGAAACACCATTCCATTGTGGTGTTCCAGGAGGAGTGAGTTGAGATATTATCCCACACTCTTTCAGATGATCATCAAACTGTTGGCTTAAGTATTCACCTCCTCGATCTGATCGAAGGATTTTAATTCTTTTGCCAAGTTGGTTTTGTACTTCATTCTTGAACTCTTTGAACTTTTCAAAGGATTCTGATTTGTGCTTCATAAGATATACAAATCCATATCTACTGAAATCATCAGTAAATGTAATGAAGTATTGAAAACCACCTCTAGCGATGTGTTTAGTGGCCCACATACATCACTATGTATAAGGCCTAAAGATCACTAGCCCTTTCACCTTGTCCGGTGAATGGGGCCTTTGTCATCTTCCCTAATAAACAAGATTCACGTATCTCATATGATTCGAAATCAAATGAGTCCAAGAATCCATCTTTATGGAGTTTGGAGATGCGTTTCTCATTTATGTGGCCCAAATGACAATGCCGAGAAAAGTTGGGTTCAGATCGTTTGATTTAAACCTCTTTGTATTTATGTTATAAATGGGCGTTTCGAGATCAAGTACATAAAGTCCATTACTCAATTGTGCACTACCATAAAAATATCATTCATATAAATAGAACAACACTTGTCCTTTATTATAAAAGAAAAACCTTTCTTGTCCAAACAAGAAACAGAAATGATATTCCTACTAATAGCGAGCACAAAATAGCAGTTCTCTAACTCTATTACAAGCCCGGTGGGCAAAGATAATAAATAAGTCCCTACAGACTAATGCAAAGCAACCTTTGCTCCATTTCTAACTCGTAGGTCGACTTCGCCCTTTGTCAATGGTCTCTTGCTCTTTAGATCCTCGCACATTTACACAAATGTGAGATCCACATCCAAGATCTAATACCCATGATGCGAAAGTAGATAAATTGACTTCAATAACAAAAATACCCGAAGTGAAAGTCTCACTTCCCTTCTTCTTTTGAGCTCCTCTAGGAACTTGGCACAGTTCCTCTTCCAATGTCCTGGTCGACCGCAATGGAAGCATGTACCTTCCTTAGCCACTCCACCCACTGGTTTCAAGCTAGAAGTGCTAGGCTTGGACTTGTCCTTGCCCTTGCCCTTCCAGGTTGTCCTTGGGCTTTTTCTGCTTGTTTCTTGCCCTTATTCTTTTGGACCATCATTATGGCCTTCCCTTTACCTTTGTTGATGTTCTGCTCAGCAGTTCTTAACATGCCTAACAGACTGGTAGTGATTTGTCAATCTCATTCATGTTGTAGTTCATGACAAATTGACTAAAACTTTCCGACAACGATTGCGGACTAAGTCGGTGGCCAACTCTTGGCCCAAAGGAAAACCCCTCTCTCTAGGTTTTCAATGTACCCAATCATCTTGAGTACATGAGCACCAACGGGGCTTCCTTCTACCGGCTTGCACCGAAACAATTGCTTTAGAGACCTCGAATCTCTCATGCCCGGCCTGCTCTTGATAGAGCTTCTTAAGGTGTACGATCATATCGTATGCATCCATGTTCTCATGTTGCTTTTGGAGCTCGTCGAGTTCATGGTGGCCAGCATTAGACATCCAATGTCCAAGGCATCATCTTGATGCTTCTTATAAGCATATCTTTCGGTTCTAGGGGCATTAGCGGCAGTGGCTCAGAATAGGCATTCCAAAACATACACTTTTTCTCTTGCTTGAGGACAATCCTCAAATTCACGTACCAGTCTAGAAAATTTGTTCCAGACAACTTGTCCTTCTCAAGGACGGATCGCAATGATAAAGTACCGATGTGTTTGTTGCCATGGTTATCTATTAACAGAAACATGCAAAAATATAAGTATCATGCCATAAACATATTTAATGAGGTCTTTTAATTAAATATGCCTCCCACTATTTTATTCAAGTCAATGACCCTCAGCATTGACTCGAAAAATCCCATCGAAAGATTTCCTAGTGGGCCAAGATCCATATTTTACCTAGCTTTGAGTCAGCTTTGGCTGATCGCCCAAAATTCGGTTATTTAGGTAGGAAACTCTTTCCAATTACATCACATGCAACTCTTGGATAGTTGGGTGAATAACACTTATTCTAATCCATCTAATGGACTAAAGCCCAACTTCATGCCTCTAAGCCTTCAATCCTATTGAAATGGCCTAGTTAAGTCGACCCAATGGTTGGCATTTGGATATTACTCTTATCCCATCGCATCTTACTAATATAGATAAAGGCACCCTGCTTTGGCAGATCTACACTTAATCGATATTAGTCTTGATGAGTGCCACGCATTGGAAGGCATCACATAATGACTTAATATTTTCTTTGAGGGAATTTTATTATTAGATCTCACCATTTATTAAACTTGTTTAACATACCATAAACATCATCCATGCATCTCATACATATAAAGCATATAATAAATGTGACATGGTTATGGCCTCTAAGAGATTAGCTTTAAAAAGCCAGCTTCACCAAGCGTCTCCCATCAACGTCCTCACTTGATGCCATCTCCTTGTCTCCACATGATGATTACATTATAGAAACCTCTTTTACATTCGAGGGGAGTTAGATGAGAAGAGAATGTACAATCAGAATGTAGAGAGAAAGGCACGACACGCAGGTCGTATTTAAAATAACCAAAATAGCATAAAATAAAGACTAAGGCCATAACCATGCACCATGCATCTCTAAGAATACATAAACACAAAGAAATAACACATTATTATTTTGTGAATTATAAAACAAAGATTTGAATATCGCGCTTTCGAATATCACACACCACCACCACTGGTTTCTTGGAGAAAAATTCGAGTTAGACCCCTTCTGCCTCCATGACGGCTAGGGCAACAACATTTGAACCCTAAGGCCCACAAACACATGAACGCTTCAT
Organism: Ormosia semicastrata; assembly: GCA_029884595.1. Taxonomy (NCBI): domain Eukaryota; kingdom Viridiplantae; phylum Streptophyta; class Magnoliopsida; order Fabales; family Fabaceae; genus Ormosia; species Ormosia semicastrata. The sequence goes on along the minus strand of JAQQTO010000048.1, from coordinate 32,793,291 downwards.
GTGCCGCAGGGGTAACTCACAGCCGCCATCACCTATCCAGAAACAGGGTTTCCAGAATTCGTGAAGACATAAACACTTCATGTCACGAGGAAGCTTCATAGCCGTCGCAAACGGAAACAAGGTTTCCAAAACCTTGTGTCATTGTATATCGCATTCATAATCATTTTTCGCAGAATCATACATATCACATATACGGATATCGAAAAAACGCAAGAACAGAAAGCATTCAAAACCGTTTTCGCGAGATCATACATATCACATATATAGATATCGAAAAAACGCAAAAACAGAAAGCATTCAAAACCGTTTTCGCGAGAATTATATGAACATCTTCATGGTTTCAAAAACATCAACATGTTTCGTAAACAACAAATAAAACAGAACACGATTTCATACAGCATTATTTCGATTTCAGAAATAACATATAAAGATCATATCTTTTATGAAAGGAAAACAACGAATCATGTTATCGCATATAACAAGAAAAGCAGAAAAACCGAATCATAGTTTCGCAAGTGGCTCTGATACCACTGTTGGGAATTAGGGATCAAAATATCTCGCAGCGGAATAATAGGATTCCCACACAAGATCCATGCGAAAAGTCCATAATCCGAGTTTTTTAAAATTTACCTCTTGAAGCGTGATAAACACAAGCGAGGTGAATCACCAACACCGTAATAGCGATGATGTTTCTGTGGTATCCACACGAACAGACTTGCAAAAGGAGTCACGCCTCTATTTCGCGGTGCTAGCTGCGAATAGAAGAGAAGAACCTTTCACTGTCTCTCACTCACTTTCTTAGGTGCGGCTAGGGTTGTGATGTAACATCTATAGCAGCCCCCTTAACAGTACTATTTATAATAGTGGCTGCCTTAAGTGAGTGTGAGTAGTAGCAAGGTAAGCCATTAACCCTAAAACCCATCTCGCATGAGTTAGGCCCACAATTGAATCCGAGTCCAACTTGGATCCTTATTGCTCCAATTTAGTCTGTTCTAAGTGTGCGACCCTGCAGGTTCTCATGACGTTGGTAGTAATATTAAAATCTCATTTTAATATTACAAACAGTGAGCGGTATCTAGCAACACATCACCACTACCCAAGTAATGAGAATGTCAGTGATTTGACATAACCTATCCGTGATCAATGTTTCCGTGTAGTTTAGTCCCTTTGTCAAGATATCTAGATTGAACACAATGCATGGAATGCGTCACCCTTGTATAGTCCAATCATTCGTTTCCTGATACTCGAGTAGACTTTGTAATAATAAATGAGATCAATATCTCATATTGACTCATTTGAGCATAGCCATGCATTTCGCAGTCTCACTCAATCAGGGGGCCCGAAGATATCGCTCCTGTTATGTAGGAGTGACAAATTCCATCTAGGTCACTCACATCCCTCTGCATGATTTGCGGTATGTCCAATAACCAACTTTATAATCACCTTGTTACAAATGACGTTTGATGGCATTAAAACACACAACTCCTCATGTAAGAATCGTAGTGATTTCAGGTCAAAGGACCACAAACACCATTATCACTATGAGAATCGCTTATGACACTCACGTAACGATCCATGTAGCGTTCTCATGGTGGGTCATCCGAAGACATCATTACTCTAATATGTACCAATGTGAAGACTTGATATCTCATATCCATGACCCGTGAGATGCGGTCATCAGTCTCTACATATACTAGTCTCAATGTATTATTGTTGTCCTAATTAACAATAATACTTGACTAGGGACATTTAAGAATAGTGTTGTAACCAAAAGGATCTCACGATCAAGTCATTCACTTGATGTCCTATGGCATCAAACTTACTATTCTAAGGACTTTATTATGTTTATCAAAAAGAACACAATAAATGAAATGCCTCATATATAAAATAGCATAATAGAATATATATAAATACAGAAAATGTATTAGCCTCTAGGGCATACACCAACATGGTTATCTTCCAACCATATCCTATTGAAATATTCCAATGAAATTCTAAGAATTTGTTTATAGAATTGAGTTATCTGTGTATTTACTTCCTTTCGACCCGAATGATCCTATTCTAGTTTGTAAGCCTGCTCTCATTGCATCAAGTTTATTTAAAAACTATCCTAATTTTGTTAGAGATTGGAACCCTTTTACTAATTCAATTATCCACTTCATGAATAGGCTTGATCTCAGGAAGGAGATTAATCGTTTTCTAAATGGGTCTCGTCATTCGATTCCAATGGAAACTTAGTATTTCTTGAGGCAGAAATTTCCTCGATGTAAATCCATGAAACTCACTCCTAAGTTTTATTGGACCAAATATCATACTCTTCATTAGGCGGGTCCAGTGGTAAATCAAGTGACTTCCCTATTTTTCTTTCTAATCTTCATAACGTTTCTAGTATACTTCGATTAAGTAGATGTATTCCCGAATTTGAACCATATCATTGTGCCAAGAGCAGCACAATTAGGTGAGAACTTACCCTATGAGACATTTTCTTCGAATCAAGAAAAGACAGTCTGACAAATCAATTGAAGAGCACCGCTATTTTCTCCAAGGTCAGCTTGCGTTCTGGACTATTATCGAGTTCACTCAAGGATTTGTTGTTGTCCTTGTTGGTGACATTCTGATCTATTCTTGACGTTTGGAGGAACGTATCGAAGCTCTCGTTGTGATTCTTCAAATCCTGAAGAAGAAAAAGAAGTTAAGCGTAAAGATGTCTAAGTACAAATTCTAGTCAGAGGTTGTTTAACATTTGGGTTATGTGATCTCAAGGAAGGGATTGCTGTGAACCCATCAGAACTCGAAACATTTTTATGGGAAGGACGAACGATCGTAACGAAGATTTGTAGCTATATAGGAGTAGCTGGTTAATACGGGGGACTCGTCATAAAAATTCTCTGAAGTGGCAAGACTTCTTATTTAACTCATGTATGAGGGTCAAGTTTTGTATGGACAGATGTATATGGGGGAAATTTTCAAAGATTGAAAAGACACTCGATTTTTCTTCGCCAAAGATGATTTTGCCCAAATCCTAATGGACTTTTAGGGATGCCTAGTGATGCTTCGCATTGGCAGTTTAGAACGTGTGCTTGATTAGAATAGAAGGAATGGTAACGTACGTTTAGTGACAAATCGAGAATACATGAGAAGGATTACCTTACACCAACTCAGGGTTAGCTTTGTAGTTGCATTGAAGATCTAGAAGCATTTTCTACAGGGAGAAATTCTCAACGGCTATGGTAATCTCAAGAGTTAGAAGTATTTTGCCCTATCGGAATGAGTTGAACATGAGGTGGAGACGGTGACTAGCAGCTCTGAAGGATTTCAATTTTTCGTGTTAGTATAATCTCAGAAGAGGTGAATGTCGTAGCGGATGCCTTAAGAATAAAATAAGCTTAGTTGTCTACTATAGTAAGCAAGGAGAATAAGTTGGATAGAGCCACTCAGCGATGTATAGTTGTTTAGAGAGTCGGCTGTTGGATGGCTGAAGACTCTAACGGCGTAGAATCTTTTATTGATCGGCCTATGACATCAACACGTTTTTGCCATTAATATAAGATGCTCAGTGGAAGGAAGCAACCTTATTGCTGGTGATTTGGATTGATGCAACTGAAGATACAACACGAGAACTAGGAGACAAAATGAAAGAAACACAGTCGCGTCTATTCTAAGATATGATGAATTTCGAGGACGAAATTCCTTTTTAGAAGGGGAGTGTTGTAACATCCCAAAAATTAGTTGTTTCATTATAAACAATCATTTTATAATATTTGTGATTTTTGATGATTTTTGTGGAATTTTCTAGAAACGTTGAATATTTTAATATATTTCTTGTTTTACGTACCCACTGAGTGGAGCTGGGGAAAACAAAATATTTTCCCTAAGGCTGGTAAACTTTAGACTGTAGAAACATCGACGGGGGATCTTACTAAATCCAAGGCTATACACAGTTTACGAGGTTTACGTTTTTTAAGATTTTAACTGACAAATAAAATCACTGTATCATAAAATTCTCTGATGAATAATAAAATTTTACTTTCATCAACTGTAACTTTTATTTACAGGGGAAAATAATTCTAACAGTGTAATTAAATCATTTGTCAGATGTATTTAATTAAGGAGACGAGCTTACTATGCACTTTATCGAGAAACCCGCGAAGCTTCTCAAGGAAGCTATAAGGAAGCTTCCTCTTCAACCACTATTCAGTCTCTCTCCTCCCTCTCATTGTGCAGCATGGTTTGGGGGGGTAATATCACAGTTATTCCCTCCCATTTTCTCTCATTCATGCAGGTCTCTCTTTCTTCCTCACGTAGCTCTCATTTCTCTTCCTCTCTTCTCCATACGGCTACACACCCACAAACACCATTGTTGATTTTCAAGCTTCCCTTGCTCAAGCCAAACTTAACCCATTGCTTCCCCTCTCCGTCCTCAAGCCTTCTTCTTTGTGGAACTCATCTTGGCTCCTCCATTTTTGTGGTTGGCAGCCCAACACCAAAGCTTCAAGCTTTAAGGTAAAGCTCTCAACTTTCTTCTCCTTTTCTCCCCATTTTTGTATTCTATGATCACATTAGTGACTATGGATGCCATTTCCACCCTTTGATCTTGATTTTTAAGGATTTGAACACCAAGGTTTCTGCGGTGGTGAGACACGAAATTCCCAAGCAAAAAGGAACTTACTTTTCCTTGTTCTTCACTAAGGTAAGAGGAAGATTATTCTCTTCAACCTGTTTTGGTAGTGAGAAACTCTCTGTTTGTGATTGATTGTGAGAAAACTTAATGAAGGTTACCTCAGTTTACATGTTGTTTATAATGTGTTTGTGCTATTAGATTGTTTGTGTATATTCATGTATCTAGTGGACTGGAATGTATGACTTGGAGGAAAATGATGTCGGATTGATTTCCAGATGGCTACGGTTTTGAGGCCCAAAATTTGGGGATTCTTTGTGAACAATTGTAAAGTAAGATTTCCATCGAGTAGGATGCCAATATCCGTCGAATAAGAATTCTGACCATTTAGTAGAGACACTTCTCCAATGTCAGTATCCGTCGAGTAGGATGCCAATATCCGTCGAATAAGAATTCTGAAAATTTAGTGGAGACACTTCTCCAATGTCATCTTCCGTCGAGTAGGATGCCAATATCCGTCGAGTAAGAATTCTGACCATTTAGTGGACTTCTCCAATGTCAATTTCCATCGAGTAGGATGCTAATATCAGTCGAGTAAGAATTTTAACCAATTAGTAGACATTTCTCTAATGTCAATTTTCGTCGAGTAGGATGCTAATATCCGTCGTGTAAGAATTCTGACTATTTAGCAGATACTTCTCTAATGTCAATTTCCGTCGAGTAGGATGCTAATATCCGTCGAGTGAGAATTCTGACCATTTAGTAGACTTCTCCAATGTCAATTTTCGTCGAGTAAGATGCTAATATCCGTCGAGTGAGACTTCTGACCATTTAGTAGAAACTTCTCCAATGTCAATTTTCATCGAGTAGGATGCCAATATCCATCAAGTAAGAATTCTAACCATTTAGTAGACACTTCTCTAATGTCAATTTCCGTCGAGTAGGATGCTAATATCCGTCGAGTAAGAATTCTGACCATTTAGTAGACACTTCTCTAATGTCAATTTTCGTCGAGTAGGACGCCAATATCCGTCGAGTAAGAATTTTGACCATTTAGTAGAGACACTTCTCCAATGTTAGTTTCCGTCGAGTAGGATGCCAATATCTGTCAAATCCAGAATTAAAAATTTATCACCTAACACCTAGTGATTAAATTAATGTTAATAGGATGCAAGGATTGGTAAATTGGAAAACTTAATTGTACATTGGGATTCATAAATTTTAAATAACCAAGAATGATAGTCTGCCTTATAGTTTAGAGCAATTTTTGGAATAAAGGAAGAACAAAAGTGTGAGAAGGGTTGTGAGGAACTTAGACTAGATATTCTCAGAGAATTTATGTGAGAACATAATGGACTTAAAATATAACTTTCATAGTAACTTTGAATAACATGTGTTCACCTATGAGATTTTAGTATTGATTCGTTGTGGTGTGTGAATTTGAATAAGTTATTCTATCATTGTGGAGATATGTCTATATATATATATATATACATACATATGTATGCATTGAACCCATATGCATTGAAACATGTATTGTCATTGTGACATTGGGCCGACGAGTTGGACCCTGGAAACATCTGGTAGACGATTGAGTCAGATGTGTTTTGAGTTCGTTGGATATGTAATTGAGCATTATACAGTTATGGCGTATTATGCCTAGGAGTGGACAAGGACTTACAGGAAAGTGGGGACTTTTTAGACCTAGGGGTTGTCAGGGCGCGGTGCTTCACCTGTGATCCGGTTATCACCTTATATATACCCCTGGCCGTGAAACACTGTTGTAACGCACTGGCTACCCAACAAAGCACTATTACTTTCCATGGCCTGGCGTAGACTGTCTATTGAGGGGGGACAGGTCTTCTAGGGCATTCATCTCTAAAAACTTTGAGTTTAGCTCCGTGGAGTATGAAATAAGTACATTGTACATGACAATTAGTCAGCATACGCATTGTGCATATGCATGGTTAGTCCACATATTATCATGGCATGGCTAACATATATATTGTGGAAATATAAATACTGTCATATATCTATAGTGAACACTTGTTGTTATAGTGCTGTTAATAATTGTATTGTCGTGATATATGTTTTCTGATAATGCTTATGCAATTGATAACTTGGACATATTTGTAATATCTGTATGTGTGGAATGACTTCGTCATTCATGTTATGTTTCTTTGCTGCCATCATCGGTAATGAAAGTAGAATGTCTTACCTCTTCTCTGTATTTTGTGCTATTCTGTATGGTTTTTGGTTAAAGTTTGAAAAGGGGGCGAGGTCGAACCTACAAGAGATATTGGTTTGATTTTCTGCGTTCGTAAGGACACCTTGAAGGGACCCTGTTGGTTTCATCGTATTTGAGTTCATCGAAGGTGCCAAGGCTTGGCGAGTCGACTAGACCGACAAGAGTACGTGATTTGTTGGGAATCTAACCTTGATCGTGAAGAGGATTACGATTGAAGACCTTATCTCGTATTTCTCACTACACTGGTGTGCCCAGGGTTATCTTACGCATTCAGGATTCGAGGGAGTGCCCAACTCCTTAGTCGAGGATATGTTGTGGGTAGTTTATACTTTATTTTGCATTATCCGCATTAAGTGTATTTTTGGGTATATGTATGTCTTAATGTGATTATCCAGTCTTAAATGTTGTAAATTGAATACATCTTATAATTGACATTTGCACTGGTTGTATATGTAACTATTCATTCGGGGCTCCTATTTTCCTCATATGCGAAATGATTAATATTTTTGTAAAGTTGTTATTTGACAATGTTAGCTCGCCAAATTTAGTGACCGTGACATAATGACGATTGTGTTGTGGTTATTAAATCGAGGGGTGTTGCAATACACACAAACAAACTTATGAACGTCCAACATCCGCAAAGAGGAGCCTCACGTCTCTCACACAGTACTAGCTGCGAAGAGAAGAGAAGAAACTTGTCGCTCTCTCGCTCACTTTTCTGTAGGTGTGGCTAGGGTTCTGAATTGTGTATCTTAGCAGCCCCTTAGCTATACTATTTATAATAGTGACTGCCTTAAGTGAGTGTGAGCAGCAGCAAGGTAAGTTATGCAACCCTAGACCCATCTGTTATGAGTCTGGCCCATATTTGAATCCGAGTCTAACTTGGATCCATTGCTCTAATTTTAGTCTACTCTATGTGTGTGACCTTGCAGGTTCTTATTACATTAGCAGTAATATTAAAATCCCATTTTAATATTACAAGCAGTGAGCAGTATCTAGTAACACATCACTGTTACCCAAGTTATAAGAATGTTAGTGATTTGACATAACTTTTCCATGACCAATGTTTCTGTGTCGTTTAGTCCCTTTGTCAAGATATCTAGATTGAACACAAGGCATGAAATGCGTCACCCTTGTATAGTCCAATCTTTCGTTTCCTGATACTCGAGTAAACTTTGTAACAACAAATGAGATCAATATCTCATATTGACTCATTTGAGTATGGCCATGCATTTCGCAGTCTCACTCAATCAGGGGGCCCGAAGATATCATTCCTGTTATGTAGGAGTGACAAATCCCATCTAGGTCACTCACATCCCTCTGCATGATTCGTGGTATGTCCAATAACTAACTTTATAATCACCTTGTTACATATGACGTTTGATGGCATCAAAACACATAACTCGTCATGTAGGAATCGTAGTGAGTTCAGGTCAAAGGACCACAGACACCATTGTCACTATTAGAATCACTTATGACACTCACGTAATGATCCATGTAGTGTTCTCATGGTGGGTTTGTCCAATACATCATTACTCTAATATGTACCCATGTGAAGACTTGATATCTCATATCCATGACCCGTGAGATGTGGTCATCAGTCTATGCACATACTAGTCTCAATGTATTATTGTTGTCTTAATTAAAAATAATACTTGACTAGGGACATTTAAGAATAGTGTTGCAACCGAAAGGATCTCACGATCAAGTCATCCACTTGATGTCCTATGGCATCAAACTTACTATTCTAAGGACCTTATTATGTTTATAAAAAAGAACACAATAAATGAAATGCCTCATATATAAAATAGCATAATAGAATGTATGTAAATATAGAAAATGTATTGGCCTCTAGGGCATACACTAACAATAACTATACAGGTACTACAACCCAAATATAAACTAACCCAGTACCCACATCTAGTCAAAAGGGTACTCATCCGGATCCTCCTTTGGATCTTCCTCCGACTCCTCAGAAGACAATAGCCCCTGATGGGTTGTAGGGCTACGGACAGGAGTCCACGCGGAAGAAACAATCGAATCCTCCGTAGGAGTAGCACGACGAGTACTCCACAAAAACTCTATGGGCATAGTAAAACATAAATGCATAAAAGCGCTAAAAGTAAACATAGGATCCCTATGGAAAGTCCTACTAACAGTCACAGATACTACTCCAATATATACTATACGATCCTCGTCAACATCATAGCGCCAGACGTTCGTACCACCTCTAAACAAAACCTTCACATATCCTAGAAAACCCCTCAACGCCATAACCACAACAAGCAAATTAACCCAAATAGAAATGAGGCGATCCTTCTTCCTCTTCTTCACACACAAACAATCATACAAATAAACAGAATAACATAGCAAAGAGGTGAGATCCCCTACATCAATACCATCATGGCAGTGAAAGACAGTAAAATAACCTACTATTCATACACAACATTTAACAAATAAATTCATAGCATCATATGATCATAGTATCAAGTAGCAAATAATTAACACAATGCATAAATATATATATCACAACAGAATGATGATTAACTATGCACATGTATGATGAACCAATTTCCTACTCCATGGAGCTAAACTCAATTTCGGAGAGAATGATCCAAAAGATATATCGGTATATCGACCGCCTCAAACCAAGTGCTATAATTTCTCAAAGTGCACATCAGGCATTATACACGACATTCTACTCCAAATCATGAATAGAATAGTGTTTAGTCAAGATCGTCGGAGCATTGCTCAGTTACCACGGCCTAGTGGTTACCTACTGTCCATTTGTGAAATTTTTGTGCTCCTATGCCTCCTAGTTCAACAAGTGAACAACACTACACAATTTGCACCCGCACTTAGGTGTAATTTAACTCTTAGACAACAATAGCCTTAACAGACACTGTCTATTAAACAAATGCATGTCCAATGACTTAATACACAATATAGGCCACTATTGGCCATAAACACATAGTGATATATCCGGGTCCATTATATTCGCCTGACAACAAAACTTGGTGCTCCTCTCAATTGCGTAACATTTTTATCGCGTTTTCACAATTGCAGAAAACTTCTGTTATGTTTTCAAATTGCGTAACAGTCTTTCAACATTTTCTCAATCACGTAGGTATTTTAAAATATTTTCTTAATCACGTAGCTAAAAATTACCACTTTTAAATTACGTAGAAGTTTTTCTACGTATTTCAATTGCATAAAACATTTTTTCAATATTCTAAGCTCAAATTAAAAATTTTCTTATTTAATATCAAAATTAGACTTTATTTCCATTATTTCCCTATTAAATCCCCTTTAAACAATAATTTCTACCATTTTTCTAAAAATCCATATTATCTTAATTTTAAATAAAATCCTTTTCGATTTAATTTATTTATATCATCATAAATAAATTATTTTAAAGTCTCAAAATTATATTTTTGTCCTAAATCCACTATGTGTCTAAAAATCAATTTCTTAATTAGTGATAAAATATATTCATTTCCATTTTTATTTTATAAATCTTTAATTATGTTTATTATCATTAATCCTCTAGATTACCATTTAATAAAACATTTTTATAATGGAAACCCCCTTGGAAGGCTTGGAGGCCGTGAGCCTCACTTGGCCATTGGAGCCAAAATTTCTTTCCTTTCAACCTTAAATCATAGTATACAACATGTTCAAACATAAAAAATCCAACTTTAACAAGTTCATACATAATATCAAAGCAATAAATCACATAGGATAAATAATTACAATCACACAAGCACATCAAATTTTGTGTCCCTCACCACCACAAATGGTATTAGAGCGAGACCTCTCCCAGTACGGTGTGATTCGGGGATGAACCATGCAGAAGCTGGTGGGCATGTGACACTCGGGGCCAACGAGGGCGAGGAGTGGTCGCCGGTGCAAAAGATGAAGCACGAATAAAGAGCGGCTCCTGGCAGGCTTCTAGGCGGAGGAATACATGAATAAACTGAATATACACCGGAATGAGAGGGATCTAGAGACTATGCAGGTGTGGAACTGCATAGTTGAGGATGACTTAAAGGAATTGATTAGAACCACCCATAAAAACAAGATGCATCTTCTTTTCGGGAGCCAAGAACATAAGTACTCCATAGTTAAGCATGCTTGACTTGGAGCACTTGTGGGATGGGTGACCTCCTGGGAAGTTTCCTAGGATGCATGTGAGTGAGGACAAAGCACGCTGAAAAGACCAGTATTGGTTTGTGGGGACACTCATCGATCCTGCAAGCAGTCTCAGGACGTTACATACTCTACCCGCTTCGTATCTAGATGGATACGCCAGGCATTAGTGCCTCTAAGAAACTGGACTCTCACGTAACCTAACAGATCTCTCCTCACCGCCATCGCAGTCTTCAAAGAGCATAAACATAAAATAGAACAAGAAGAACAAAACATAAAGAGGTGAGATCCTCTGCATCACATACTAGCATGACGGCAAGAAGCAGCAATAATAATAAAGTCACAGAGTATAGAATTAACATTCATAGTCATGATATTTATTAGCAAATAGTTCAATAGTATAATTATATCACTACAAAATGTTCAATGTCTATGCAAATGCACAATGATCTGACACCTACTCCATGGAGCTAAAACCAAACATCAGAAAGAATGATTGGGGAGTCATGTCTGTATATCGTTAGCCTCAAATCAGCTGCTTTCAATATTTTCATAATATGTGCAACATGGCTTATACAAGTTATTCTATGTAACACCCCAATTTTTCTTTCTTTCTTTGTTATATGTGTTTTTCTAATTTTTGTGATTGTGTGAATTGTTTGAATTATTTTTATTATTTTATTATTATTTTGGACTATATGTGTGTTTGAGGTGGGTCCAGAAAAATAAAATTTTTTGAGATCAAAAAATTTTGGACTGTTAATGTGGGGCTGGGGGAGCTTACTAAACCTGAAACTGGAAACAGTTTTCAAAAATTTTCTTCATCTGATTTTTTATTCCATTCTATTATCCATTAGATAAAGCTATTATCCATTGGATAATGTTATTATCCATTGGATAATAAATAGCATAATCTTTTGTCCATTGGTTAATAACCAACCAGTAAATATCTTAGAGGAGCTTAGTCATGAGTCTAGAACCTTCTTTCTATGACTCACCTAGGTGACTCATTTAGTGACTCACCACATGACAACTTGATGACTCCATTGTGACTCGTGGAAGGTGACTCACTTGGCCACCTTGCATGTCTAGAAAGCCACACACCCTTGAAGCTCTAAGGAGGCCAAAACAAGTTTTGCTATCTCATTTTGTAAGCTTATCATCTTTTCATGAAAGTTAAGAACCAAAAATTCTCTCTCATCTTCTCTCCCAAGCTCACAACCAAGGAGGAGTTTTGAGGGCTTGGAATACCATCTTGAAGTTTGCGACTTCCTTGTATTCACTTGTCTTCTTTCCTAGAGGCAAACTCACAAAATTATCTTATTTTCTCTTTAAGACTCTCACGGCCAAGCACCCATATACATCACCCAATCTTCTAAAATTCAAGATAATCTTATATCTTGAATCTACTCACAATCCTAAGACACTTTGGTGTTGTGATCAAGAGCTAGTTCAACCATTTTCAAGATAGTTTTTCAAGCTTAAGTTCAAGAGCTTTAAGGTGAAGTTCCTTGATCTTCTTTTCTTGTTCTATTTTTAAAGTTCTAAGACCATACTTTGATCTATGGTCATCTTACTGAAGCCTTAGATGCAAATTTTTATGTGTTTGTTTTGATCTCAAGAGACTACTTGGTGGTGAAAGTTTGATTCACAAAGGTATCCAAGAAGCTTAGGGAGCATCATCTAAGGTAAGAGGGAGATTAACCTCATCAACCAATCATGGTAGTGAGGAACGAAATATTTGTGTTTGTGAGTGAGAAATCCATCTGAGGATTTATTCACTCGATTGTGTGATTATTAGTTATGCTTGTTTGATTATGTATAATTATATGATGTTGATTATATGCATGAAATTACCATGGTTGCTTATTGATTATATGTGATTTTATTACTTTGATATTATGCATGAACTTGATATAATAGAATTGTGATGACTAGAGTATGTTGTATGCTATAAATTATGCTAGAAAGGAAAATAATTTTGGTCCCAATGACCCTAGAGGCTCACGGCCTTCATGTCCTCCAAAGGGGAATCCAATGGAAAAATGGTTTATTAAATGCTAACCTAGAGGATTTAGTGATAAGAAATTTAATTAAGAGTTTACAAAATCAAAATGGAAATGAACAAATTTTATTATTATTTAAAAAGGTGATTTTTGGCCATGGTATTTGATAATAGGGTGGAGAAGTAATTTGGAGACTTAAAGTATTATATTTAAGATGATGTTTAATAAGTTAAATGGAAAAAGGGATTTTATTCAAAATTATAATAATGCAAATTTTGGGGTACATATTAGAAAATATTACTTAGAAGAATTTTAGTTAGAAAAGTTGGAAGAAGAATATGAACAAAGTTTTTATCATTTGAAAAGAATTGATTTTTTTTGCCATAAGAATGGAAATGGGTTGGAAAGATGGTTTGGAATTTAAGGTATTATCTTTAAGAGAATTTTTAGCCAAGGAAATAGAAAATATTTTGGAGAGGTTTGATTAAATCAAAATGAATGTAGTTTTTATGAACAACGTTTGAAAAATATTACTTAAAAGAGATTTGATAAGAAAACATTGGAATCAAGGTTTAATTTTATATTAAACATGGAAAGTTTTAAAATTAAGTTGAAAAAGTCAATAAATGTTCTACGTGATTTAAAAATATTAATTTTGAGTTATGCGATTCAAAAATATTGATTTTTGAACTACGCGATTGAGAAAACATTTGAAAATTCTTACGCGATTGAAAAATAGTGTAAAAGTGTTACACGATTGTGAAAATGCGATAAAAGTGCTACGCAATTGAGTAGAACAGCAAGTTTGTTGTCAGGCCAATATACTGGATCTAGAAACATTAAGGTATGGTTATAGCCAGCAGTGGCTTGCGATATGCATTTAGTCATTGATCATGCATTATTTTCCAGATGGTGTCTGTAGAGGTTTTTGTTGCCTAGGAGATTGAATTACACCTTAGTGAGGGTGCGAATTTCGTGGTGAAGGTCTATAATGGATCTTGGGGCATCAGGGTGCGGTAATTCCATAGGTGGCCAGTTGAATAGCACTATTGTGCCTTGGTTTTCGATGCAAACACATCAATGATCTCGATGAGACACTATTCTTATTCCCGATCTAGCGTAGAATGTCTTGTACAAGCCATGATGTATACACTGAGAAAAATTATAGCACTTGAATTGAGGCGGATGACGTACAAACATATCTTCTAGATCATTCTCTCTAATGTTGGTTTTAGCTCCACGGAGTAGGAAATATGTGCATTGTGCATAAGAATGGTCAGTATACATATTGCGCATGTGCATAGTCAGTGTACATATTGTTGTGGCATAATCAGTTAAATATCATGGTGGTATACTGTTTGTGGAATCATCTTTTATTTGATGCAATGGTTATTTGATGCAATGAATATATTTGTTATTGTTGTATATGAATAGCATTGTTGTTATTGTTGTTTCTTTGTTGTCATGTTGGTATTGATGTAGGGGATCTCACCTCTTTATGTTATTGTTTTGCCTATTCTGTGTTATACTATTATTCTATGAAGACTGTAATGGCGGCAAGGCAGAATATTCAGGGTTTTGTTAGACTACAGTTTCATAGGGACATCGAAGCGTGGCACGTCCATTGGGACATGAGACGTATTCATTATGTTGGAGATGTCACTTTAGTTTGGAGTAGGACCCGACATGGGGTTGCTACATTTTCTATTGATGTTGTTGTTCACTTGGAGTTTTATATGCTTATTAGTGGGTTATGGCGTAATCGTTATAACACCCCTAGGGAAGATTCCAAGGCGTCGATTGCTCAGACTCCCGTCCATAATGACATGCCCCGACTGGGAAATTTGTTTATTAGGAATCCCGAAGAGGATTTGGAGGAAGATCGGGTGCAGGACCCCACTCTTCAAGTGTTTGGACTTGGGCTAGGTTCAGTTTTGATATGGTAGTTATACATATTATTTGGAGTATGTAAGTTTTATGTATTTAAGTTGTTACGAATCTATATTATGTCAATGAGATGTATATTATTCAGTTCTTATGTCTTGTGTTTCTATAATTTGGTAAGCTTATATTATTTGCAAAGAAGAAATTCTGAAACTCATATTTTAAAATATAAAATATTTTATAGCTTGGGTAAAGAGTTAAAAGGATTGGTCTGAAATGTAATACCCTAAGGAGGGTGTTACACTCTACACCGGATCGGGAATAAAAATAGTGTCTCATCGATGTCATCGGTGTGTTGCACAATCACCATGGCCCAATAGAGCTACTAACTGGCCACTTGTGGGATACCCACGCCTCGACGCCTCCTAGGTCATTCATAGACCTTCACTACGCAATTCGCACCCGCACAAATGTGTAATTCATCTCCTAGGCATACAACCTGATGCACAATTTTTAGTTTCAAACAAGTCTACAAACTTGATGCGAGATTAATTGTTGCATTGCGAACTCAAGTGCAGGTTGTCTCAAGTAATAAATTTCTCGGGAGTCCGAGGTCGATCCACAGGGAATTGTTAAAGATTAATTAAGGTGAAGTAAATATTTTATTACTACGGTAAAAATTATTTACTTGGGTTAAAAGATCCACTCTTGGTAAATAAAGTAAATGTAAGATTAATTTCTTTTATAACTCAATTAGAATCCTCGCAACATGGAGGTTCCAATCAGAAAATACAACATTAAAAGTCCATTTAAAATAATATACGTAATTATATTATGTTTCCTAAAAATATTACCACCACTTATAAATGGGTTAAAGCATTCATTGTATCAATATTTTGTCTACAACAAATCAAGAACTCCTCTTTACAAAGATGGTTTCTAAATTATAAGAAACAAATTATAATACGTATAATGGTTACTAGAAAATATAAATCATTTAAGCACAAGAGAAGAATAAATCTAACCTTACTTTATTACCAAGAGCTTCACCCTTTCACCTAAGTAAAATGAAAATTAGTTACTCATAGATAACAAGAAAGAAAGAGAGAAGAAGAAGAAGAAGAACATGACTTTAATTTAGAACAAAGGAAAATTACTACAGGAAAACCTAGTAACAAAATGGCATCATTTTGGTAACTAACACCTAACACCTTCAATGATCTGCCAAGACCCTCTTTTATAGAGGATTAGAGATACAAAATGACAATGGGGCTGAGTCATTAGTGAGTGGATAAGTGGAAAATGAGTGGAAAATGCCAAATGACTTTTGGTGAGTGGAAAATTATGGAGATTCCTTGTCTCCAAAATCATTTAGCTCTGAAGTCATTGAATGCGTTAGAATGAGCAAATATAATCGTCATCAAAGTTGTAAGCCTGGATCTTAGCTTTCAAATGGCTTTGGTTTGAGTCTAATATCATTTTTATAACTCCAGATACGTTCAAATTACTGCATACTGCTCAAGCTCAAACACAGCTCCTCTATTCTGACTTACAAGCCCAATATCACCCATTAGGCCTCAGATTCTGGAAAAGTGTTCAACATGAAAGTTGTAGATATAGGTCTCAGTATTCAGCATCAAAATTGCAGCCTATTTGACAACATCTATCCTAAAAAATGGTATGAACAGTACACATAGGTCAAGCTATCAGGAACACCACTCTAGTTCTTGCTTTAACCCCAATTTGAGTTATCTACTCGTATTATTGGGCCTTTGAGTTCTTCATAAAAGTTATAGAGCTCTCTCTTATCTTTAAAATTCCATCAGATTCACCTCATTTGACCACCTATATCCCAAGATATAGCCCAAATACAGAAATAATGTAAGACGTAAATTATGCTGAAAAATTTAATTAAGTCCAATTTGAGTCCAAACTTACAAAATATAATCAAACTCAATCAATTAAGTATATGGAGAGTGGAAAAAACTAAAAATAAAGGCTTATTAATGTATCAAATATTGGATTATCAAATTCCCCCATACTTAACTTTTTGCACTCCTGGGCAAAACACACAAGATCAAAACTAAAAAAAAAAAAACAAACAGACTCAAAAGTTAAACACTATAAAAGACTTAATTTCTAATAATATTTAAAAATGAAGAGTAACCAATCATTCAAGTAATCAAAATATTCATGAGGTAACATATCTTCACATCTCAAACCAACAAGCAAGGAAACTTCAATTGAAAAGCATGAGTCAAGAATGATAGATCTTCACAAGATTCACTCTCAATCCCTCAAGTGTTTAAAAGGTAGGTATTTCACTCAATTCAACCCATGAAAATTGCACTACCATAAGCTTGCTTATCTTCTACTTCTCCACTACTCAGAGCACATGTACACACAAGTCATGAGGACTTTATTCAAGGTTGTAATTGGGTCAAGGTAAAGGAGAAGGTAATATAGATATGACAAATTAAATACCAAAGAGAATAAAAGAACATAAAAGCTGAGTTCAATTGACAAGCATGAAAGTTTATCCCAACTCAACCTAATACAAATTCTCTTTATATATTCTTTTCCTTTCCTTTATTGCCTTGTTGACCCTCTTTTTCTTTTTACATTTTTTTTATTTTTTTTATTTTTTTATTTTTTTACAAAAAGAACATCATATATACATTTTTTTTAACTATTCTGCACACACACACCCACACTTATTCAAGAACTCATTGAATGACAAAGCTAATGTTCTCTTATTCCCTATGGTTAGGTAAGAACGTGATTTTTCATTTAAGGCATATAATGAGTTTGAAACAAAGAATGGTCAAATAAGCTCAAAGGGGTTAAGCAATGGGAAATAGGCCATTTCCAATGCTTTACGTTGGCAGGAATCAGAGAATTTACAAGAAGTCATAAGAGTACTTGATATCATATTGAGACAATATGCTGCTAAGCAAGGCTGGCTATTTGATTAAAGTAGCTATTTCAAGAAAAATGCATCAATTATATTTATGTATGCATATGAAAATGTAATCTCAAAAAGAATCAAAGCAAGCTCTAGAGCAACAATTTCATGAGTGAAATTCATACAAGAAAGAAGAGAATAGTACAAATGTTCAATCCATTCATCAATAGGCTCAAAATCTCACAAGGCATATTTCTATCATTCTCAGTGCACCAATTCAACATCCATAGCCAAGCATGTAACTTTTAAGAAAGAAGACAATTTACTCAATCATGCAAATTTCCCTAAATTTGAATTGCTACTTCCACACAAAGTAATTATCTACCCCAACTAAGATGCGTCTCAAGAGTAAAATTTACTCCTTACTCTGTCATCCTTAACTGGTTTAATAAATTAGTAACAAACATATAAACACAACAAACATATTAATACACATACTTCTTAAATTTTTTCTTTTGGTTTTTTTTTACACAACTATCCTTTCCCCCAACCAGATCACAACATTGTCCTTAATGTTAACAATTAATTCCAGACTGAAGAAATAATCATCAATATACATCAAAGAAATTATTGGGACAAAATTAAATAAAGTAATGGGGAGAAGTCACATACCCGAAATGCTTAGATGAGAAGAGAATAACTACATCTTGACAATGGTTAGCAATGACAAAAAAAAATGAAAAAAAATGAAATAAACAAGCATGCAAACATTTTTTTTTGGGTTCTTTTGTTTTATAATTCTTTTGTTGGCCGACACTATTTACATCCCTATACAAAGGCTCCGAAATTTGGGAGGCACTTAAGCCGACTCAATAAAAACACGAAATACTAAAAACTTACCTCAACTTTGGTAGACAGGATCGTCTACCAAAGTCTCTGCTACATCTGGATCATTCAACTCAAGTTATAGCTTCAACTGCTGACCATTTACCTTCTTCCAAATTAATTTTATAAGAACAGACCAAGGGACGAACACTTTTTTTATCAGCAATGCTCCAAGCTTGCTTAAGCAAGTCCTTGAACTTTGGTTGCCATGCCTGAGTGTCATGATCCTGAGTTCTATAAAAAATAGTACAAATATCAAGAACTTTAGATGGATTACTAATAGAATTAAACTGAGAATTGACAAGAAAATTCTCAAAGGGATCAAAATCACAAGTTATAGAAACTCCCATATCCATGATTGAGTCAATCATGTATGTCTAGTGACCCTCGTCATCATTTTCTGGCTTAACAAGACTTTTTGTCACCTCAGGTTCCTTGGGTAGCTCAGCATCACTACTATCTTGATTCTTTTTCACATCCTCTAGCTCATTCACACTCAAGGAGTTCATCACTTTGGACACTTGGCTCTTTATCTCCTTACTTTCTTCAACAACCTTTCCATTCCTAAGGGTTATCACTGACTTGACTTGATCTATTTGTTGGTTTTCTGAATTACCATCATTTATACTGTATTGACCCTTGGGATTTAGTTAAGGTTGAGAAGGAAATTTTTCTTTCTCGTGAATGGTGAGTGCAGAAGAAAGTTTAGCAAGAGTGTCTTTTATGTCAATCATGATTTGAGTGTTTTGATTAAAAATGGCATCTTGCTTTTCCATGAATGCATGCAATGTTTCTTCAGGGTTATTCCTATATGGTGGGACAAAAAGTGCATATCCTTCAGAATTTTGAGAGCCCTGTTGTGCCTGAGGAGGTGGTGGTTGCATAAATTGTGCGTGATTGTTGGTCCTCCAACTGAAGTTCGGGTGATTTCTCCATCTCGGATTATATGTATGCATGGTTCACAACAGTTGATTTTCATGTTCATCATGCACACTTTCATTTTCAGCCATTGTGTTTCATGTGTGTGATTGTGATCCAGACAAATCAATATATAAAGTACTAGGATAAACTTTAACCAAACGACCAGAATTTGAATCACGATACCAATTAAGCATAAACAAGTAACTTAAAATATAAAATAAAATGTACAAGCTAGCAGTATAAACCGTCCATTAAATATTAACAAAGGTGTGGTATAAACCAACCACCAAATAAGTTAATAAATAGAAAAATTAAAAAGTTAGTATGCAGATAAATTAAAATGTTAGAAGCAAGTAAATTAAAAAGTTAGATAGCTGATAAAATAAAATGTTAGATAGTTAGTAATTTAGTAATAAAATACAAAAAGTAAAGTACAGAAAATAAAATAAAAGGGAGAGTTGTTGGTGTATGCCCTAGAGGCTAATACATTTTCTGTATTTACATATATTCTATTATGCTATTTTATATATGAGGCATTTCATTTATTGTGTTCTTTTTGGTAAACATAATAAAGTCCTTAGAATAGTAAGTTTGATGCCATAGGACATCAAGTGAATGACTTGATCGTGAGATCCTTTTGGTTACAACACTATTCTTAAATGTCCCTAGTCAAGTATTATTGTTAATTAGGACAACAATAATACATTGAGACTAGTATGTGTAGAGACTGATGACCGCATCTCACGGGTCATGGATATGAGATATCAAGTCTTCACATTGGTACATATTAGAGTAATGATGTACCGGATTGACCCACCATGAGAACGCTACATGGATCGTTACGTGAGTGTCATAAGCGATTCTCATAGTGATAATGGTGTTTGTGGTCCTTTGACCTGAAATCACTACGATTCCTACATGAGGAGTTGTGTGTTTTAATGCCATCAAACGTCATCTGTAACAAGGTGATTATAAAGTTGGTTATTGGACATACCGCAAATCATGCAGAGGGATGTGAGTGACCTAGATGGAATTTGTCACTCCTACATAACAGGAGCGATATCTTCGGGCCCCCTGATTGAGTGAGACTGCGAAATGCATGACCATGCTCAAATGAGTCAATATGAGATATTGATCTCATTTATTGTTACAAAGTCTACTCGAGTATCAGGAAACGAATGATTGGACTATACAAGGGTGACGCATTCCATGCCTTGTGTTCAATCTAGATATCTTGACAAAGGGACTAAACTACACGGAAACATTGATCACGGATAGGTTATGTCAAATCACCGACATTCTCATTACTTGGGTAGCGGTGATGTGTTGCTAGATACCGCTCATCGTTTGTAATATTAAAATGAGATTTTAATATTACTACCAACGTTATGAGAACCTGCGAGGTCGCACACTTAGAAACAGACTAAATTGGAGCAATAAGGATCCAAGTTGGACTCGGATTCAATTGTGGGCCTAACTCATGACAGATGGGTTTTAGGGTTGCACACTTACCTTGCTATTGCTCACACTCACTTAAGGCAGCCACTATTATAAATAGTACATTGAGGGGCTGCTATAGATGTTACATCACAACCCTAGCCGCACCTAAGAAAGTGAGTGAGAGACAAAGGTGAAAGGTTCTTCTCTTCTATTCGCAGCTAGCACCGCGAAACAGGCGTGACTCCTTTTGCAAGTCTGTCGTGTGGATATCGCAGAAACATCGTCGCTATTACGGTGTTGGTGATTCACCTCGCTTGTGTTTATCACGCTTCAAGAGGTAAATTTTAAAAACTCGGATTATAGACTTTTCGCATGGATCTTGTGTGGGAATCCTATTATTCCGCAAGATATTTTGATCCGCAATTCCCAACAAGATGGTATCGAGACACTTGCGAAACTATGATTCATTTTTCTCGCTTTTCTTGTTATATGCGATAACATGATTCGTTGCTTTCCTTTCATAAAAGATATGATCTTTATATGTTATTTACGAAATCGAAATAATCTTTGTATGAAAAACCGTGTTCTGTTTTATTTGTTGTTTACGAAACATGTTGATGTTTTTGAAACCATGAAGATGTTCATATAATTCTGCAGCGGTTTGAATGCTTTCTGTTTTTGCATTTTTCTCGATATCTATATATGTGATATGTATGATTAAGCAAAACGGTTTTGAATGCTTTCTCGTTCTTGCGTTTTTCGATATCTATATATGTGATATGTATGATTCTGCAAAACGGTTTTGAATGCTTTCTTTCTTGCGTTTTTCGATATCTCGTATATGTGATATGTATGATTCTCGCGAAAAACGATTATGAATGCGATATACACAAGCATTGTACACAAGGTTTTGGAAACCTTGTTTCCGTTTGTGACGGCTATGAAGCTTCCTCGTGACATGAAGTATTCATGTCTTCACGAATTCTGGAAACCCTGTTTCTGGATAGGTGATGGCGGTACTGTGAGTTACCCCCCCGCGGCACATGAAGCGTTCATGTGTTTGTGGGCCTTAGGGTTCAAATGTTGTTGCCCTAGCCGTCATGGAGGCAGAAGGGGTCCAACTCGAATTTTTCTCCAAGAAAACCCCGTTGCGTGGTGTGTGATATTCGAAAGCGCAATATTCAAATCTTTGTTTTATAATTCACAAAATAATAATGTGTTATTTCTTTGTGTTTATGTATTCTTAGAGATGCATGGTGCATGGTTATGGCCTCAGTCTTTATTTTATGCTATTTTGGTTATTTTAAATACGACCTGCGTGTCGTGCCTTTCTCTCTACATTCTGATTGTACATTCTCTTCTCATCTAACTCCCCTCGAATGTAAAAGAGGTTTCTATAATGTAATCATCATGTGGAGACAAGGAGATGGCATCAAGTGAGGACGTTGGTGGGAGACGCTTGGTGAAGTGGCTTTTTAAAGCTAATCTCTTAGAGGCCATAACCATGTTACATTTATTATTTGCTTTATATGTATGAGATGCATGGATGATGTTTATGGTATGTTAAACAAGTTTAATAAATGGTGAGATCTAATAATAAAATTCCCTCAAAGAAAATATTAAGTCATTATGTGATGCCTTCCAATGCATGGCACTCATCAAGACTAATATCGATTAAGTGTAAGTCCGCAAAGCGAGTGCCTTTATCTATATTAGTAAGATGCGATGGGATAAGAGTAATATCCAAATGCCAACCATTGGGTCTGACTTAACTAGGCCATTTCAATAGGATTGAAGGCTTAGAGGCATGAAGTTGGGCTTTAGTCCATTAGATGGATTAGAATAAGTGTTATTCACCCAACTATCCAAGAGTTGCATGTGATGTAATTGGAAAGAGTTTCCTACCTAAATAACCGAATTTTGGGCGATCAGCCAAAGCTGACTCAAAGCTAGGTAAAATATGGATCTTGGCCCACTAGGAAATCTTTCGATGGGATTTTCTGAGTCAATGTTGAGGGTCATTGACTTGAATAAAATAGTGGGAGGCATATTTAATTAAAAGACCTCATTAAATATGTTTATGGCATGATACTTATATTTTTGCATGTTTCTGTTAATAGATAACCATGGCAACAAACACATCGGGTACTTTATCATTGTGATCCGTCCTTGAGAAGGACAAGTTATCTGGAACAAATTTTCTAGACTGGTACAGGAATTTGAGGATTGTCCTCAAGCAAGAGAAAAAGTTGTATGTTTTGGAACAAATTTCATTCTGAGCCACCCGCTAATGCCCCTAAGCGAAAGAGATGCTTATAAGAAGCATCAAGATGATGCCTTGGACATTGGATGTCTAATGCTGGCCACCATGAACTCGAGCTCCAAAAGCAACATGAGAACATGGATGCATATGATATGATCGTACACCTTAAGAAGCTCTATCAAGAGCGAGGCCGAGGCATGAGAGATTCGAGGTCTCTAAAAGCACTTGTTTCGGTCAAAGGTAAGTAGAAGGAAGCCCTGTTGGTGCTCATGTACTTAAGATGATTGGGTACATTGAAAACCTAGAGAGACTGGGTTTTCCTTTGGGCCAAGAGTTGGCCATCGACTTAGTCCCGCAATCGTTCTTGGAAAGTTTCGATCAAATTGTCATGAACTACAACATGAATGAGATTGACAAATCACTACCGAGCTGCTAGGCATGTTGAGAACTTGAGCAGAACATCAACAAAGGTAAAGGGAAGGCCATAATGATGGTCCAAAAGAATAAGGGCAAGAAACAAGAAAAAGCCCAAGGACAACTGGAAGGGCAAGGGCAAAGACAAGTCCAAGCCTAGCACTTCTAGCTTGAAACCAGTGGGTGGAGTGGCTAAGGAAGGTACATGCTTCCATTGCGATCAGACCGGACATTGGAAGAGGAACTGTTCCAAGTTCCTGGAGGAGCTCAAAAAGAAGAAGGGAAGTGAGACTTCCACTTCGGTATTTTGTTATTGAAGTCAATTTATCTACTTCGCATCTTGGGTATTAGATACTTGGATGTGGATCTCACATTTGTGTAAATGTGCAAGATCTAAAGAGCGATGACCATTGACGAAGAGGCGAAGTCGACCTACGAGTTGGAAATGGAGCAAAAGTTCTTTGCATTAGTCGTAGGGACTTATTTATTATCTCTTGCCCACTGGGCTTGTAATAGAGTTAGAGAATTGCTATTTTGTGCTTGCTATTAGTAGGAATATCATTTCTGTTTCTTGTTTGGACAAGAAAGGTTTTTCTTTTATAATAAAGGACAAGTGTTGTTCTATTTATATGAATGATATTTTTTATGGTAGTGCACAATTGAGTAATGGACTTTATGTACTTGATCTCGAAACGCCCATTTATGACATAAATACAAAGAGGTTTAAATCAAACGATCTGAACCCAACTTTTCTCTGGCATTGTCGTTTGGGCCACATAAATGAGAAACGCATCTCCAAACTCCATAAAGATGGATTCTTGGACTCATTTGATTTCGAATCATATGAGATATGTGAATCTTGTTTATTAGGGAAGATGACAAAGGCCCCATTCACTCGGACAAGGTGAAAGGGCTAGTGATCTTTTAGGCCTTATACATAGTGATGTATGTGGGCCACTAAACACAGTCGCTAGAGGTGATTTTCAATACTTCATTACATTTACTGATGATTTCAGTAGATATGGATTTGTATATCTTATGAAGCACAAATCGAATCCTTTGAAAAGTTCAAAGAGTTCAAGAATGAAGTACAAAACCAACTTCGCAAAAGAATTAAAATCCTTCGATCGGATCGAGGAGGTGAATACTTAAGCCAACCTTGTTTGATGATCATCGAAAGAGTGTGGGATAATATCTCAACTCACTCCTCCCGGAACACCACAATGGAATGGTGTTTCCGAAAGGAGGAACCAGGACTTTGTTGGACATGGTCCGATCCATGATGAGTCATGCGGACCTTCCAGGCTCCTTACATGCTCTATTAACTGACAGCTTTTCACACTTAACCGTGTTCCATCTAAGACGGTTCAACGAGACACCATATGAGATATGGACCGGGAGACGACCCAAGTATGTCTTTCATGAAGATTTGGGGTTGCGAAGCTTATGTGAAACGTCAAGTTTCGATAAGCTTGGCCCTAAATCGATAAATGCTTCTTTGTGGGGTATCCAAAGGAAACCAAGGGATACTTTTTCTATAATCCTACCGAGGGCAAAGTGTTTGTCGCACGGACAAAAGAAAGGGAGTTTATCTCCAAAGGAACCGATGGGAGAAAAGTAGAACTTGAATAAGTTCAAGTTTCACAAAGCGACAGATGAACCAATGGTGGAAATAGAAGCGCCTCCACAAAATGTTGTGGAATAGCAACTGCTCTAGTAGCACAAGACTGCGTAGGTCTAACAGGATACGTCATCAACCGGAGAGATATGGATTTCTTATGACCCAACAAGGTGACGTATTGCTCATGGATCAAGATGAGCTGTGACTTACCGTAAAGCCATTATTGGCCCGAGAATCGAGAAATGGCTTGAGGCCATGAGATCTCGAAATGGATTCCATGTATGCCAACCAGGTATGGACCTTGGTTGACCCACTGAAGGGTAAAACCCATTGGGTGCAAGTGGGTTTTCAAGAAGAAAACCGATGGATGGTAATGTGCATACCTTTAAGGCGCGATTGGTGGCTAAAGGTTTCAAACAAATTCATGGTGTAGACTATGATGAAACTTTTTCCCCGGTTGCGATGCTTAAATCCGTTCGGATCTTGCTTCTTCATTTGCGACATACCATGATTATGAAATCATGGCAAATGGATGTCAAAACGCTTTCCTTAATGGAAATCTTCTCGAAGATGTGTACATGACACAACCCGAGGGTTTTGCCACTCCACGGATGCTAGAAAGGTATGCAAGTTGCAACGATCTATTTATGGATTGAAGCAAGCTTCCGAAGCTGGAATCTTCGTTTTGATGATACAATCAAACAGTTTGGTTTCATCAAGAATGAAGAAGAATCTTGTGTCTACAAGAAGGTTAGTGGGAGCACAGATTGTCTTTCTAGTATTGTATGTAGATGACATACTACTTATTGGAAATGACATCCCTACCCTACAAATCAGTAAAGACTTGGTTAGGGAACTGCTTCTCTATGAAGGACTTGGGCGAAGCCACCTATGTATTAGGTATCAGGATCTATAGAGATAGATCACCGAGATCTAGCTTAGCCTAAGTCGAGTACATACATAGACAAAGTGTTAAGACGATTTAACATGCATGAATCCAAGAAATGACTCTTGCCTATGTCACATGGTGTAAGCCTATCTAAGGCTCAATCCCTTCCACCCAGGATGAGAGGGATCGCATGAGCAAGATTCCATATGCATCACCGCAATTGGATCTATCATGTATGCCATGTTATGTACTCGACCGACATCTCGTATGCTTTGAGCATGACGAGTAGGTACCGATCGATCCGGTGAAAGTCAACTGGATGCTATCAAGAACATCCTTAAGTACTTAAGAAGGACTAAGGATTCGTTCTTGGTATATGGAGGTGAGGAAGAGCTAGTTGTAAAGGTTACACCGATGCTAGCTTTCAAACCGATAAGGACGACTCAGGATCGCAATCGGGTTATGTTTTTGCCTAAATGGTGGGGCTGTGAGTGGAAGAGTTCAAAGCGAGGAGACATCGCCGATTCTACCACAGAGGCTGAGTATATTGCTGCCTCCAATGCAGCAAAGGAGGCCGTTTGGATCAGGAAGTTCATTACTGAACTTGGCACTATTCCTAGCATTGTGGACCCAGTGGACCTCTATTGTGATAACAATAGAGCCATTGCACAAGCTAAGGAGCCTAGATCTCACCAGCGATCCAAACATATACTTAGGCGCTTCCATCTCATTCGAGAGATCATCGATAGAGAGATGTGAAGATATGCGAGTACCAACAGATGATAACATTGCTTGATCCACGACGAAGCCTCTTGCACAAACAGCATGAGGGTCACACTAGGTCTTTAGGCATTAGATATATGCCCGATTGGCTCTAGTGCAAGTGGGAGATTGTTGGTGTATGCCCTAGAGGCTAATACATTTTCTCGTATTTACATATATTCTATTATGCTATTTTATATATGAGGCATTTCATTTATTGTGTTCTTTTTGATAAACATAATAAAGTCCTTAGAATAGTAAGTTTGATGCCATAGGACATCAAGTGAATGACTTGATCGTGAGATCCTTTTGGTTACAACACTATTCTTAAATGTCCCTAGTCAAGTATTATTGTTAATTAGGACAACAATAATACATTGAGACTAGTATGTGTAGAGATCCGATGACCGCATCTCACGGGTCATGGATATGAGATATCAAGTCTTCACATTGGTACATATTAGAGTAATGATGTAAGGACCGACCCACCATGAACGCTACATGGATCGTTACGTGAGTATCATAAGCGATTCTCATAGTGATAATGGTGTTTGTGGTCCTTTGACCTGAAATCACTACGATTCCTACATGAGGAGTTGTGTGTTTTAATGCCATCAAACGTCATCTGTAACAAGGTGATTATAAAGTTGGTTATTGGACATACCGCAAATCATGCGAGAGGATGTGAGTGACCTAGATGGAATTTGTCACTCCTACATAACAGAGCGATATCTTCGGGGCCCCGATTGAGTGAGATATGGCCATGCTCAAATGAGTCAATATGAGATATTGATCTCATTTATTGTTACAAAGTCTACTCGAGTATCGAAACGAATGATTGGACTATACAAGGGTGACGCATTCCATGCCTTGTGTTCAATCTAGATATCTTGACAAAGGGACTAAACTACACGGAAACATTGATCACGGATAGGTTATGTCAAATCACCGACATTCTCATTACTTGGGTAGTAGTGATGTTGCTAGATACCGCTCAAAATATTAAAATGAGATTTTAATATTACTACCAACGTCATGAGAACTTGTAGGGTCGCATACTTAGAACAGACTAAATTGGAGCAATAAGGATCCAAGTTGGACTCGGATTCAATTGTGGGCCTAACTCATGACGATGGGTTTTAGGGTTGCACACTTACCTTGCTACTGCTCACACTCACTTAAGGCAGCCACTATTATAAATAGTGCTTGTTAAGGGGCTGCTATAGATGTTACATCACAACCCTAGCCACACCTAAGAAAGTGAGTGAGAGACAGTGAAAGGTTCTTCTCTTCTATTCGCAGCTAGCACCGCGAAACAGAGGCGTGACTCCTTTTGCAAGTCTGTTCGTGTGGATACCGCAGAAACATCATCGCTATTACGGTGTTGGTGATTCACCTCGCTTGTGTTTATCACGCTTCAAGAGGTAAATTTTAAAAACTCGGATTATAGACTTTTCGCATGGATCTTGTGTGGGAATCCTATTATTCCGCTGCGAGATATTTTGATCCGCAATTCCCAACAAGAGTTACCCCCACTAAGTTAATATGTACAAGAAAATAAAAGGGAGAATTACCCCCACTGTACAAAAATTAAAATGCAAAAAATAAAGTGTAAAAAGTAAATTTAAAATATGAAAACTAGATAATCGGCAGAGCCGATTTTTTGCTCCAGTGAGAGAGAAAAGAAGAAGAAAGATTATTTCATTAATGATTAAAGATTAAAAAAAATAAAAAGGAGAGAATCCCCCACTAAGTTAGTAAAGTACAAAAAAAATAAATAAAAGGAAGAGGTTCCCCTACTAAGTTAGTGCGTAAAATAAAAGGGAGAGTTTCCCCCACTAAGTTAATATGTACAAAGAAAATAAAAGGGAGAGGTTCCCCCACTAAGTTAGTAAGTTAGTATGTACAAAAGAAAAAAAAATTAAAAGAATAGAAAATATATACAAAATATTTACACGAGAAATTTGTTCTTCAAATCAAGTCCCCGGCAACGGCGCCAAAAACTTGATGCACAATTTTTAATTTCAAACAAGTCTAAAAACTTGATGCAGGATTAATTGTTGCATTGCGAACCCAAGTGCAGGTTGTCTCAAGTAATAACTTTCTCGGGAGTCCGAGGTCGATCCACAGGGAATTATTGAAAATTAATTAAGGTGAAGTAAATATTTTGTTACTACGTAAAAAATTATTTACTTAGGTTAAAAGATCCACTCTTGGTAAATAAAGTAAAGGTAAGATTAATTTCTTTTATAACTCAATTAGAATCCTCACAACATGGAGGTTGCAATTGGAAAATACAACATTAAAAGTTCATTTAAAATAATATACGTAATTATATTATGTTTTCTAAAAATATTACCACCACTTATAAATGGGTTAAAGCATTCATTGTGCCAATATTTTGTCTACAACAAATCAAGAACTCCTTTTTACAAAGATGGTTTCTAAATTATAAGAAACAAATTATAATACGTATAATGGTTACTAGCAAATATAAATCATTTAAGTATAAGAGAAGAATAAATCTAACCTTACTTTATTACTAAGAGCTTCACCCTTTCACCCAAGTAAAATGAAACATAGTCACTCACAGATAAGAAGAAAGAAAGAGAGAAGAAGAAGAAGAAGAACATGACTTTAATTTAGAACAAAGGAAAATTACTATAAGAAAACCTAGTAACAAAATGACATCATTTTGGTAACTAACACCTAACACCTTTAATGATCTGCCAAGGCCCCCTTTTATAGAGGATTAGAGATATAAAATGACAAGGGGGCTAAGTCATTAGTGAGTGGATAAGTGGAAAATGAGTGGAAAATGCCAAATGACTTTTGGTGAGTGAAAAATTATGGAGATTCGTTGTCTCCGAAATCATTTAGCTCTGAAGTCATTGAATGCTTCAGAATGAGAAAATGTGATCTTCATCAAAGTTGTAGACCTGGATCTTAACTTTCAAATGGCTTTAGTGTGAGTCCAATATCAGTTCTATAACTCCAGATACGTTCAAATTACTGCATACTGCTCAGGCCCAGTCACAGCTCCTCTATTCTGACTTATAAGCCCAATATCACCTATTAGGCCTCAGATTCTGGAAAAGTGTTCAACATGAAAGTTGTAGATATAGGTCTCAACTATTTAGCACCAAAATTTCAACCTATTTGACACCTCTAGCCCAAAACATGGCATGAATAATACACATAGGTCAAGCTATCAGGAACAGCACTCTAGTTCTTGCTTCAACTACAATTTGAGTTATCTACTCATATTATTGGGCCTTTGAGGTCTTCATGAAAGTTATAGAGCTCTCTCTTATCTTTAAAATGCCATTAGATTCACCTCATTTGACCATATACATCCCAAGATATAGCCCAAATACAGAAATAACGTAAGACGTAAATTATGTTGAAAAATTCAATTAAGTCCAATTTGAGTCCAAACTTACAAAACATAATCAAACTCAATCAATTAAGTATATGGAGAGTGGAAATAACTAAAAATAAAGGCTTATTAATGTATCAAATATGTGATCATCACAACCTTAATAACAAGTCATTCTGACTTTCACAATGCATGATCGCATGACATAGATAAAACAATACTCATTAACAGTATAAATTCCACCAAAACGAGCCACAACAGGGCTTAAGTCAACAATTGACATCTCCGAGTCCAGGTTATCGGCCCAATAGCAAATTGCTATTTTTCTCAGATGTGGAACATTTTCACTGAATTTTCACAAGCGTGCAACACTTTTTGTCACGTTACAAAACCACGAAACATCTTTACACTGATTTTCAAATGCATAAACATTTTAAGACATTTTCTCAATCGCATAAACATTTTGAAACATTTTTTCCTTTACTTTTACTAAAAACTCACTTAAACAAAATACTTTAATTTTCAAAACATCCTTCAAAACTTATTTCCATTGTCAAAATTAATTTCTTTTAAAACAACAAGACCTTGTTCATCCTCTTTTAAAATTATGAATCCTTGAATCTTATTCTAGTCTCCTAATCATCTAAGTTTTCAATTAATAAAGCACTTTTATCTTGGAAACCCTATTTTGGGCTTCATGGTCATGAGCCATAAGCATTCTTTGGAACCAAAAAACTTGCCTTTCATATGAATCAAAGCATATAAGGCATTTCAATCATACATTCATGTAATAGCAATTTCATACATACCATAAAAATCACATAATCACATATAATCAAACATCCACAAATCACAAAACACAACCAAATAAATAAATCCTCACATGGATTATTCACCAACAAAATACCAAATTCGCTCCTCACCACCAAGATGGTTGATGAGGTTAATCTCTCTCTTATCTTAGATGTTGATCAAAGCTCCTTGTTGTTCTCTTGAAAAAACTTCTCCTTCTAAGAAGATCCTTAAAACAAAACAAACATCCAAGCATCAACATCTAGGGTTTGAAACAAGATGACCATGAATCAAGATTATGGCCTAGAACTTGAGAAGAAAACTTAGAAATAAAGATGAGAAACTTTACCTAGAGCCTCCAAATGTGAAACCTTGAGAAAAAAGGTTGAAGATGGATGATATTGGAGACACTTACAACAACAATGTGTCTCAAAAAGGTGTTTAGATTCAAGAAATGAGGTTAGTTGGAATTGATCAAGATTAATGGGTCAAGGAGAGGTGTTGACTGTGAGAACAAAAGAGAGAAAAAAAAAGAGTTTGATAGATGGTTACTCAAAAACAAGACAAGAAAGCTTAGGAGATAGAAGAACTAATTTTGGTCACCAAGCTTCTCCAACAAGCTCCCTTGGCCGTGGACCACAAGGGTATTTTGGGCAAGACATCTCCAACAAGATTCACTCCAAGCTTGCTTCCAAGCATGTCTTGGAAGCTTGCTTCCCATTGACTTAAGATTAAACATCTAACCAGATATTTACCAGTAGCTATTACCCAATGGATAAAGGCTACTGCTAGCAAAACTAGTATTTATTGTCCAATGGATAATAAAACGTACTTAGATTTTATTAGTCAGATAAAATATCAAAAAAAAAATTTCAAAATCTATTCTCGATTTCGGGTTTAGTAAGCTCCCCCGGTCCTGCGAGAATAATCCAAAATTTTTCGGCCCTAAAAATTTTTTATTTTTCTGACACTGCCTCAAACACACAAAAGCTTAAGAAAATAATAAAATAATCAAAATAAATGAAACAATTCAAAAAAATCACAAAAACATATAAAAACACAGATAACAGGAAAAGGAATTTCGGGGTGTTACAACTCTTTCCCTCAAAAAGGAATTTCGTCCCTGAAATTATCGTACCTTAGAACAACTGCGGATAAGGCTCCTTCATTCTATTTTCTAGTTCCCACGTTGCATCTCCAGTCACGTCATTCCATATTACATTTACTAAGGCAATTTCTTTTCCTCTGTGTTGTTTCACTCTCCTATCTTTGATCTTAACAAGAAGTGTCTCATGGGTTAAGTTCTCTTTTAATTATACTATATCAGGTGCTATGACATGGTTTGGATCAGGAACATATTTTCACAATTGCGACACATGGAAGACATTATGAAGGTTAGAAAGAAAAGGTGGTAAAGCTATTTGGTATGCTACCGGACTTATCCGATAAAGAATTTGATATGGTCCGATGAATTTAGGAGTGAGCTTTCAGGATTTAATAACCCGGCCAACCACAGTCGTGGGTGTGACTTTCAAAAACACATGTTCACCTTCCTTAAACTCAATGGGTATTCCCCTCTTATCGGCATAACTCTTCTATCGACTCTGAGTTATCTGTATTTTTTCTTGGATCACATTAACTTTTTCTGTAGTTTGTTGCATAAGTTCGGGTCCTAACACAAGATTTCCCCCATCCTGGTACTAGCACAAAGGAGTTCTACACCATCGTCCATATAAAGCCTCAGAGGGTGCAATCCCTATGCTTGAGTAAAAACTATTGTTGTAGGTGAATTCTATCAAAGGCAAAAATTCATCCCAACTCCCAGACTGTTCCAAAACACAAGCTCTTAATAAATCTTCCAACAACTGAATTGTTCTCTCTGACTGACCATCTATTTGCGGATGATAAGCAAAACTTAAATGAAGTTTTGTCCCCATAGCTTCTTGCAGACTCTACCAAAACCTTGACGTAAATCTTAGGTCTCGATTAGAAATAATACTAGAAGGTACACCATGCATTCTAATAATTTCACCAATATATACCTGAGTCAATCTCTCCATTCAATACCTTATGTTGATGGGTAAGAAGTGTGCTGACTTCGTAAGCCGATCAACGATCACCCATATGGAATCATAACCCTTTCGAGTCTTCGGTAGTCCAACAACAAAGTCTATTGCAATGCCATCCCATTTCCATTTTGGAATAGCCGGAGGTTGTAACATTCCTAAAGGTTTCTGATGCTCAACTTTAGCCTTCTGACAAACTAGACAAGATGCTACATACTTGGCTACATCCCTCTTCATTCCTTGCCACCAATATAACTGCTTCAAATCCTGATACATTTTGGTCGCTCTAGGATGCATACTCAATTTGCTCTTATGGGCTTCATTAAGAATCAGTCTTCTAAGCTCTAAATCACTTGGTACACAAACTCTATCTCTGAACCTCAGAATCCCATCTAGTCCTTCCTTAAATTCTGAACAGTGCCTTGCTTCACTAGCTCCCTCTCATCTTGCAGGTATTGATTACTCCTTTGCTTATCTCGAACTTCTTCCATAAATTCACTTGAAATAGTAACCATGTTCAAGCAAAGTCTTCCCGGTGCTGATTCCACAGATAACTGCATATCTCTGAACTGTTCTATTAATTCCCTTTCATTGACCATCATAGCAGAAACACTAAGTATCTTCTGAATCAAAGCATATGCTACGAAATTCACTTTTCTAGGATGATATTGAAGTTGGAAATCATAATCTTTCAAAAATTCTAACCATCTCCTCTGCCTCATATTTAGCTCCTTCTGGTCAAATAGATACTTCAGACTCTTATGATAACTGAAAACATTGAATATTGCTCCATATAAAAAATGTTTCCAGATCTTCAATGCAGACACAATAGCAACTAACTCCAAATCATGTGTAGGGTAGTTCTTCTCATGCGCCTTCAACTGTCTCGAAGCATATGCCACTACTTGTCTGTTCTACATAAGTACACAGCCTAAACCCTACTGCGAAGCATCACAATATATTTCCAAAGGTTCATTTGGATCAGGTAAAACCAATACTAGTGAAGTAGTCAATCGTCTCTTCAACTCTTGAAAACCCTCTTCACATGCATTAGTCCATGCAAAAGCTTGATTCTTCCTTGTAAACTGAGTAAGAGGTCCTGCTATATTGGAAAATCCCTTAATGAATCTTCGGTAATAACTATCTAATCCCATAAAACTACGAATCTCAGTTATGGTCTTCGGTCTTTCCTAATTAAGAGCTGTTTCAACTTTCAACAAATCCACTGCAATTCTTTCCTTTGAAATCATATGCCCCAAAAACTGAACTTCCTTCAACCAAAACTCGCACTTTGACAACTTGGCGTACAACCGCTTCTCCTTTAGAATCTGGAGAACCACACTGAGATATTCAGCATGTTCCTCTTGACTTCGAGAATATATCAGAATGTCATCGATAAAGACAATGACGAATCTATCTAGATAAGGGTGAAAGATCCTATTCATGTAATCCATGAATATTGCAGGAGCGTTCGTCACTCCAAACGGCATCACTAAGTATTCATAGTGCCCATAACGTGTCCTAAACGCCATCTTGGGAACATCCTCAACCTTTACACAAATCTGGTGATAACCAGAACGTAAGTCGATCTTAGAGAAAATAGTGGCTCTCTTCAGTTGATCCATCAGATCATCTATCCTCGAAAGTGGATACTTATTCTTGATCGTGATCTTGTTCAACTGGCGATAATCCACAAATAAGTGAGAAGTTCCATCCTTCTTCTTAACCAATAGCATAGGAGCTCCCCATGGTGATACCCTAGGTCTCACAAATTGCTTTTCCAATAGTTCTTCTAACTACTTCTTCAAATCAGCTAACTCTGATGGTGACATTCAGTATGGTGCCATGGATATAAGACCAGATCCTGATACAAGATCAATAGAAAATTCTTTCTCTCGTTCCGGTGGTAGTTCGGGTATCTCATTAGGAAAAACTTTGGAAAACTCATTGACCACAGGAATAGCATTCACATCCACCTGACCCTTGACCTCCAAGGAAAATAGTAATATGTATCCTTGAGCTCCTTCCCTCAAAGAAGTTTTAACTTGGTTGGCCATCAAAAATCCAAAAATCTCAGTTTGAGGGAACACTAAAGTTTTATTGGAACAATCTAACAGGATATAGTTAGAAGATAACTAATCCATTTCTAAGATTATGTCTATTTGTGAAAGGGGTAAACAAATTAAATCAACAGAAAAGATTCGATCTTTAACAGTAATATGACAGTTTAAGTAGATTTGAGAAGTAACAACAGGTTTAGCAATAAGAGTAGCAATTGTCAAATCAAAAGGTAAAGAAAACACAGATAAACCTAGTTGATCCACACAATCATATGCAATAAAAGAATGGGTTGCCCCCGAGTTATACAGTACAGTTAAAGGCTTACCTCCTATAGCACAATCTCCCCTGGTCAGATTTTCAGATTGGGAGGCTTCTGCTCCATTCATGGTGTAGACTCTTCCTCCTACTTGAGGTCTTGATGCACGCACATTGCTAATGGAAGGCTCCATCTTTGATTGTTTACAGTCTTTAGAAAAGTGTCTAGGCTTCCCGCATCTAAAACAGATTATCCCCTTGATCGCACACTCTCTTGTCAAGTGATCCTTTCCACACTTCAGATATTTTGGTGAAGATGCCTTGGTCTGATCAAAACTACTGCCACTAGAACCTCCTCCAACTAATTGTTATTGCTGTTGATTCCCCAATGGCCGTGAATACGGCTCTCGGCTGAATCGGTTGACATTGCTATTACCCCCCTTTGGAATCGAGATAGTGCAAAGTTATGGGGTCTCGTATCCTGCAACTGATCCAACTCTTCAATCCAGTGACACTTGTCCAACAAAGCTGGGAATTGTTCAATTCCCAAAGATTACATTGCTCACTTCAGATCATGCCTCAAACCTTCTTCGAACTTCCGACACTTCCACTCCTCATCAGGCCGGAGCTGAAAGTACCTTAAGAACTTTGATAGGCTTTCAAACCTAGCAGCATGCTCACTAACGGTCATTCCCCCTTGCTTCAATCCAAGAAACTCCATCTTCTTGGTGTGCCTTGTACTAGTTGGAAAATATTTTTCCTGAAATTTGCTCTAAAAGACTTCCCATGAGATAAACCTTCCTTCAGCTTCTAACAACTATTGGGTTCTTGCCCACCAGTCTTCACCATTTCCTATGAGCATGAAAGTCACATAGGTTACACTCCTTTCATCCATGCATCCCATGCCTCTAAAGATCTTCTCCAGCTCCTTAAACCAAAGATCCGTTTTCTCTAGATCAAACTCACCTTTAAACTGTGGTGAATTGTTGCAGTGAAACTCTGGCAAACTCTGTGCCTTAGCTGTCACCTCCTGCTATTGGGCAGCCCTCTGATTTTGTTGCACCAACACATCAGCCATCCTCTGCATTGCTTCTATAACTGCAGCTGCAGCCATACTCTCACTGTTGCATCCTGTGTCCACGTGCGCACCTCTACCATGAGCCTTTGCCTTTCTTCAACATTAGACTAAATAGAACACAAAGAAAACTAAGCATAACCATTCAAGCAACATTGTTTCATTTCGAAAACCAAACACAGAGAAACATACAATATAAACAAGACAGACCTAACCACAAACCCGATAGACTAAACTTGGGCTCTGATACTAACTAATGTAACACCCTAGCTTAGGTATTACATTTCGGACCAACACTTTATTTTATTTTCAAACTTTACCCAAGCGGTAATTAAGATTTATATTATAATATACGAGTTTTAAAATTCTTTTTTGCGAATAACATACACTTAACAGAACATAAATAAACTTAAGATATAGGGAACTGAGCAAAACATTCCACACACATACACACACACACACATACATAAGAAACTGAATAAAGCATAAGTACTTAAGATTTATATACCAAAAAGATATAAATACAACTTAACAACATACTTAAACTGGCCCAAGTTCATTACACCTAAGGGAAGGGTCTTCTACTAGGTCCTCCTCCGGATCCTCCTCACGATCCTCACTAGACAAATTCCCTAGCCAGGGAATGTCTCGACAAAAGGGAGTCCGAGCAGAAGATATCTCGGAATCCTCCCTAGAAGAATAGTGAAGGTCACCCCATAAATCCCTTAAAGGCATATAACACTCTAGATAAACTATAACACAAAAAAAAAGTAGTGACCCTATGGCGGGTACTACTCAGGGATAGAGTAACGTCTCCATGATACTCTACCCGCTCTGTATCCAGATGGATACGCCAGGCATCAGTGCCTCTAAGAAACTGGACTCTCACGTAACCCAGCAGATCTCTCCTCGCCACCATCGCAGTCTTCAAAGAGCATAAACATAAAATAGAATAGGAAGAACAAAATATAGAGAGGTAAGATCCTCTACATCACATACCAGCATGGCAGCAAGAAGCAGTAATAACAATGAAGTCATAGAGTATAGAATTATCATTCACAGTCATGATATTTATTAGCAGATAATTCAACAGTATAAATATATCACTACAAAATGTTCAATGACTATGCAAATGCATAATGAACTAACACCTACTCCATGGAGCTAAAACCAAACATCGGAGAGAATGATCGGGGAGTCATATCTATATATCATTAGCCTCAAATTAGGTGCTTTCAATATTTTCATAGTATGCGCAACATGGCTTATACAAGACATTCTCGGTGTGTTGCACAATAACCACGGCCCAGTAGAGCTACTAACTGGCCACTTGTGGGATACCTGCGCCCCGACGTCTCCTAGGTCATTCATAGACCTTCACTACACAATTCGCACGCACAAAGGTGAGATTCATCTCCTAGGCATACAACCTTAATAACAAGTCATTCTGACTTTCACAATGCATGATCACATGATATAGATAAAATAATACTCATTAACAGCATAAATTCCACCAAAATGAGTCACAACAGGGCTTAAGTCAACAATTGACATCTCTGAGTCTAATTCGTCGGCCCAACAATAAATTGCTATTTTTCTCAAACGTGGAACATTTTCACCGAATTGTCATAAGTGTGCAACACTTTTTGTCACGTTACAAAATCACAAAACATCTTTACATTGATTTTCAAACGCATAAACATTTTAAGACATTTTATCAATTGCATAAACATTTTGAAACATTTTTCCTTTACTTTTACTAAAAACACACTTAAACAAAACACTTTAATTTTTAAAACATCCTTCAAAACTTATTTCCATTACCAAAATTTATTTCTTTCAAAACACAAAACCTTGTTCATCCTCCTTTAAAATTATGAATCCTTGAATCCTATTCTAGTCCCCTAATCATCTAAGTTTTCAATTAATAAAGCAATTTTATCTTAGAAACCCTATTTTGGGCTTCATTGTAACACCCCAAAAGTTTCTTGTTTTCTGTAATATATGCTTTTTATAATATTTATGATTTTTGAGAATTTTTGTGAATTATTTCGATGATTTTGATAATTTTAATATATTTCTCATTTTGTGTGTACGTTGGGCGGGGCCGAGAAAATAAAATATTTTTCCTGAGGCCGAAAAACTTTGGACTGTGGAAACGTCAACGGGGGATCTTACTAAACCTGAGGCCGGACGCAGTTTACGAAGTTTTATTTTTTGAGATTGTATATGATAAATAAAATCGTGATAACGTTTTATTATCCGTTGGATAATAAATACTATTTTTACTAACTGTAACATTTGTCCACTAGATAATACCTTTATTAGAGTATTAGTCATCTCTTCTAGAGAGCACTTTAATGACATTACTAAGATGACATCACCTTTGACTTTTTCAAAAAGTGTGTGAAACTTCTCAAGGAAGCTTTATACTAAGCTTCTCAAGGAAGCTTCACCTTTCCTCTCTCCTCCTTGGACTCCATGACAATTGGAGGGAAAGATGACACCAATTGTCATCTTTTCACTTTACCACACATTCACTTTTCACTTTACCATTTCAAAAAAAAAATTCATCACTTTTCACTCTCACTTTTCTCCTTTCTCTCTCACACTTCCTCTTCTCTATTCTTCCTCTCCATTCTCACGACCATACGTGTAACACCTCAACTTTTGGGATAATTACAATATAGTCCTGAAATGTACTGTTTTGTGAATTCTGTGAGTAGTAAATTAAATTTGACTGTTTCATGAGTGTATTTAGTTGTTGTATGTGATTTGCTCCGAGCCAAGGAAATAATAATTTTCTGGTCGAAAAAAACTTATTTTAATTAATTGGAGCTGGGGGATCTTACTAAACCCAATTCTGATTGATATATAAATTAATCTTTTAATTTTTAAGATTTAACTGGTAATAAAATAATTTTATATTATTATAATATTATTGTATACTACAGTATCTACTGTCTCAAAAATAGTAGAAATCTGCTTTGAATTGACCACGGATCCTTAAAAGTCTGTGGGACCCACGTTTGGGAAAAGCAGTCAACAATTATGACTGGATAGATTTCTAAGCCAATGGGAACAAGTTTACAAAAGTGGCTTGACAATTTTGAACCAATAGGAATAGGTCAATGAAAGGAGCATGGACTTTAATATGGACCGTTGGATGAAAACTTAGTTAGGAAGCCTTTAACCTTAACCGTTGATCAAATCAATGGTGAAATGAGAATTCAAGTTTTATGACTAATCAATATCCATCTTAGATTACATCTAGGGCTAGAAATTAAAGTTGAAATCAATGGTTAGGATTAAGTCAAACATAGTGGCTTGAATTTGATTAGTAGTTAATTAAACCTAATTTGATTAATCTAATTACCTAATTAGCAAACTAAGTAAACTAACCTAGTTATTAATTAGTTATAATCTAAATACTAATTAGATATCCTAATATTGTTTAAAGGTTATAATATATACTAATATATGTTAAACTAATTAGTTATATCATTAGAATGTTAATTAAGTGTTAATAGGATATTTAACCTAATTAATTGTCTACTTGATTAGCATGTAATTAGCTTGTAATTACAATAAATCCAAGCCCTAAACCCATAGGAACATCATGGCCATAATGGCTAAATGGGCAAGCTTTCACAAGTTCTACTAGGTTCTTGAACCATCCAATAACATAAGCCATCTGCTTAACTAATGTGAACACTATTAGATATTTACTATCCAATTTAGACATTTAACCTCACCCACACTCACCTCATGGCAGCCTCATCATTTTACACACTCAATATTTACTTTTTACACTTATCCTAATCAAGCTTTCATTTTCTCTCAAAAACACCAAGAAACTAAGCAAACTTCCTCTTCCATTTTCTTTCTCTATATTCGGCCAACACCCAAACCCAGACCACCAATCCTCTATAATTTTAACTTTTCACTTTTCTTAAACCAAAATCATATTCTAAACACTTTTCCTTCACAAGGTTTTGCCAAAAACCTACTCTATCTAGTTCAAAATCCAACCTTTTGTTTACTTTCCTAAGGGTAAGTTTTGATTCTATGGTTTAAATTTTGATTTTTGATTTTCCTAACCATGATTGTTCCATGGTTTTTCAATCTTGATCCTTGTATGTGTTTTTACTAATTGTTTAAGAATATTAGGGATTTGTTTAGAGGATATACGAAATTTCAAGGAGAAAGAGGAGACTAACCGATTATTGTCTTCAAGAGGTAAGAGGGAGATTTAATCTCATCAACCCTAAGTGGTGATAGGAAAATGGATTTGTTTGTGTGTACCGAATCCATAAGGATTCATTTGTGTGATTGTTTATTATTTTTATTATTTGTGTGATTGTTTAAATGCTTTCTTATTTGTGATTTATTTTTGCTATGCATGTTTATAGCTTTAAAATATATTGTATGTATATTGTATGTGTTTATAGTTGTATGTGCTTATAATTGTATAAATATTAAAGTAGGATGTGAATAACATGTAACGTTTTTCATGAGTGTTCCAAAGAACACTATGAGGCTCACGGCCTTAACATCAAATAGAGAACCAAAATGTTCTCAACAATTTTCTAAATCAATGATTTAAGGAATCTAGGTAAAATAATAAAGCTAAGAATGATTTAGGCTAAATTATGGCCAACATGCCATTTAACGTATAATTGAATGCCACTTTATTTTCTAAGAAGAAACTGATTCCCTATGAATCTTTGAGAGATAAAATAAATACACTTAGTTCTAGAATTCTAAAATTAACAAAATTTGTAATTAGCAGAATTCATTATGAGTAAGAAATAAAACAAACGCTTGAAAAATACTAACGTAGAGCTCACTCTTTAAGTTTTGAAGCGCGTTAGCAAGTTTCAAAGTGTAACTGATAGGTAATATTAAAATAAACAGAATTTAGAGGAAAACGTTAAAAAAATACCTTACACTGATTTTATAGGTAAAATGCTGCCAAAATTTTCTAAAATCAGACGAATAAAATGAAAAGATTTTATACTATATTTATAACACAAGGAAAATACTCTACATATTTTAAATGTACTAAATATAGTCTACACATGTTTAAAATGATGATTTTAAGCTATTCGATTAAGAAAATGAATTAAAAATCTTACACGATTGAGAAAATGATTTAAAAACATTACGTGATGTTCAAAAATGTCAAAATATACTTACGCGATTTAAAAATGTTAGTGAAAATGACGTGATTGTGAAAATGCGATAAAAATTCTACGCGATTAAATGATACAGCGAGTTTTACTGTCGGGCTAAAGTGGTGGACCCAGACATGTTGTGAGATAGTACTGTCAGGTGGGACAAGCTATATTTTGGAATATTGTGACTAAGGGCATTTTTGTAAATATGATAAAATATGGATATAAAGGATATTTTTGTAATTTTAGAACATGCATATAGTGTTGTGCCAATTTGGTTGATAATTGGTGATTGATTGACAATCGAATTACATTGGGTTGTGGTGTGATGGGCGTAGTGTGGTTCATTTATTGAACTTGGAGGCATTAGTGTGCGGAGAATTCCACATAGGGACAGTGGGTTGCTCCTTTGGGTCGTGGTAACGGGCAACACACTAATGATCTTGACAAACACTATTCTTAGTCGAGATCTTGAGGGATTACTATGTACTATGCCTGTAGTGCACGATGTATTGATTGTGTACTACTACACAATGTTTGGATTGTGGGCTATAGACACAACGTTAGACAGTGCAATAGTTTGGTTGGGCAGCCATAAAGTAATATTAATTCTATTCAATTCATTCTCTCAGTTATCCGTGTTTAGCTCCATGGAGTAGGAATGAGTCAGTGTGTGTTCATGCATTATCTGCATTTTACTGTTTACC
This sequence comes from Ormosia semicastrata, assembly GCA_029884595.1. NCBI lineage: Eukaryota > Viridiplantae > Streptophyta > Magnoliopsida > Fabales > Fabaceae > Ormosia > Ormosia semicastrata. The sequence goes on along the minus strand of JAQQTO010000048.1, from coordinate 32,750,774 downwards.
ATAATCTGTGATAAAATGTATGATTTATTGCTTTAATATATTATGCATGATGTGTTGGTATGTACTGTTGTGATAATTGTTTGTATTGTCATTTTCTTTATTGCCATGCGGGTAGTGATGTAGATTGCCTCACCTCTCTATATGTTTTTCTCGATATTATTATATTATTTTCGTAAAGAGTTTAAGCAAGAGGAAGGGGAACAGCCTCTTGAGATACAGTATCCGGATGAGCACAGCCAGGCGAGCTGTACGAGGACGGTGAACCGATAGACCACCCTTATCATCAAGACTGATCTTGAGATCATGGAATTGCCGGGATTCTTCAGTTTTGTGAGACTTGAGTTTCACGGAGGTTCTGAGGCCTGGCGTATGCGGGTGGATAGAGGGACAGTTGTGTACGTGGGACGTTTGACTATGTCCCTGTGTAGAGAGTATAATGGAGATGTCATATTCACTACTATGTTATACTTACATCTAGAGTTGCCTCTGACTCTTAGGCGTTACTGGCAAGGAATCTTCCATGCACCTAGCGAGCTCAGTAGTGAGTCAACAGCCCGGACTCGTGTCCGTAGAGCTGTAGGATCTCTAAGATGTCAACTTTTCGATGATCTTTCTAAGGATGATCCATCAGAGGGTTAAAAATCTTGCGAGATGCACTTGGGCAATACTACTTAGGCAATACTATGTTTCAGTTTTATGATGACTTTTTACTGCTTTGTTAAATATTTGTACTTGTAAATTATGTGTGTACTAAAGAAAAATCATATGTATATTATAGTGTGATTATGTTCTGTTATTTTGTGTTTCATGTTATTTTATTTAATGTTATAAATATAAAAGGAAAAAAAAATTTACCACAAATATTAACTATGTACCAAACGTTTTACAACTTGAGTAAGAGTTTTATTTTATTTTATTTTATTGCATTCATAAATGTGACATCCCCACAAGGGTGTTACAATACGCACCATTTTGGCCATCCATCTTTGTTCCCTCTAACCAACCTTAGTTCTTGAATCTCCTTGTCACATAGAAGCTTTCCCCTTTGGTGATCATCTCTTGATTCTTCCATCTTCATCACTTTTTACCAAGCCCTAAAACTTGAAGTTTTGAGGTAAAGTTCTTGATTTTCATCTTTTCTCTTCTCATTTTCATGATCCTTGGTCACCTTTGTGATCAAGGACTCCTCTTTTCAAGCTTTGGTTATTGATTGTGTCAGTTTGACTATCCTAGGGTTTCGTTGGTGGTGGTGGATGAAAATTACAAGGAAGCATCAAGGAGCTTGCTTTCTTTTGTTGTCTCTTTAGGTAAGAGGGAGATCATCCTCTTCAACCTCTCATGGTGGTGAGGAACACATTTTTGTGTTGATGGTGAAGAATCTATGTGTGGGTTACTCACTTTGTTGTGTGATTTTTCGTAATGTTGTGATTGGTTGTGTTGTATGACCTTAATACTTGTTATTGTGTAACTTGATGGATTTGGAATGCATTGGATGCTTGGGTGTATGTATGGAAAGCAAAGTATTCTTACCCTTTTAGTTTGGAGGCTCACGGCCAAAAGGCCCTTTGATGGGTCCAAGATGGAAGTTTTGTGCTAATTTGAGACTTAAGCAATTAAATGATGAGTGGTTAGAGAGGTGATGAAAAATGTTGGATTCTTAGTCCCTTGGAGGCTCATCGCCTCATTGAGCACTCAATGTGAGACTTTTGTATCAAGCTAAAACTTAGTTAATTAAATGAGTAGACACTTAATTAGAAATTCATAATATGGAAAGAACAAAAAACAAAACTTTATCCTATAGCCTAGAGTGATTTTTGGGCCAAAGAAAGAACATGAGTATGAGTTAGGTTTTGAGAAATTTAAAATGATTATTCTAAATGAGTTTGATCTAAAACAAAGGAAAGAACTTATTTAATTAAAAGTAATAAGGATTGAATGAAAAATACTAGAGAATCTCCCTAGAGAGGTTAATAAAAATAATAATGAAATTAAGGCATAACTTTCATATCAAACTTTAAAAAGTATATTTTCACCCTTGAGAGTTAGACAATGACTTGTTGTGGGTCCATAAGTGGGACCAAGGATTGTTGATAATTGATTGGGCCTAATGTGGCGTGTAATCATGGACAAGTCATACTATTATTGAATATATGTATATATGTGAATTAAGTCATCATGCATTGTGAAAGTCCATTAGACTCTATTAGTAAGGTTGTATACCTAGCAGATGAATCACACCTACATAGGGGTGCGAATAAGCTAGTGTAGGTCACTTGTTGACCTTGGGGGTGTCGGGCTGCGGGTATCTCACAATGGACAGTTGGTAGCTCCTCTGTGTCGTGGGATAGACCAATGCAAATGCACTGACGATCCAGACCGAGACACTATCCTATATCGCGATCTTGTGAAAAATGCCTTGCATAAGCAATGTTGCGTAATTTGTTGATATTGAAAGCACTTGATTTGAGGCTGATGAAATACAGGCATGTCGCCTTGATCATTCTCTCCGATGTTGTGTTTAACTCCATAGAGTAAGATTTTGGTACCTTGTGCATGTGCATAGTCTATCAACATATTTATCTGGCATAAATATATATGATTATGGAACTGTTTCTTTTAATGATGTTATGACTATCTGTATTATCAAATTGTTTATCATTTGAATCTTGATGTTGTTTATTATGTTTGCCATGCTATATGGCATCCTGCGCCGTTTCTGCTTCTTTACTACCATAACTGGTATTGATGTTGGATATCTCACCTCTTTTCTGTATTCTGCTATTCTGTTTATATCTATGCTTCTTAAAAGACCGAGGCGAGGAAGAGCCTGAGTTTCTTGGTTTTGGGGCGAGTTAGTCTTCTGGTTGGCTATAGCATCCCGGCGAGGTTTTCTTGGGTATGCCAGACGGAGGTTCCATGGAGGCAGTGACTCTTGGCACGTCGACTTGATCACTGAGCATTTCATCTACGTGGGAGATGTGACTATATCTTTGGCTTGGGGTCATTATGATCCACCTGTTTTCTCTTTTGATGTTGCTGTTGTTGGTTTATGCCTTAGAGGCTAATAGATTTGTCTGTATTTACATACATTCTATTATGCTATTTTAATATATGAGACATTTCATTTATTGTGTTCTTTTTAATAAACATAATAAAGTCCTTAGAATAGTAAGTTTGGTGCCATAGGACATCAAGTGGATGACTTGATCATGAGATCCTTTTAGTTAGAACACTATTCTTTAATGTCGCTAGTCAAGTATTATTGTTAACTAGGACAACAATAATGCATTGAGACTAGTATGTGCATAGACTGATGACCACATCTCACATGTCATGGATATGAGATATCAAGTCTTCACATGGGTACATATTAGAGTAATTATGTACTGGACTGACCCGCCATGAGAATGCTACATGGATCATTACGTGAGTGTCATAAGCGATTCTCATAGTGACAATGGTGTTTGTGGTCCTTTGACCTGAAATCACTACGATTCCTACATGAGGAGTTGTGTGTTTTAATACCATCAAACGTCATCTGTAACAAGATGATTATAAAATTGATTATTGGACATACCGCGAATCATGCAGAGGGATGTGAGTGACTTAGATAGGATTTGTCACTCCTATATAACAGGAGTGATATCTTAGGGCCCCCTGATTGAGTGAGACTGCGAAATGCATGGCCATGCTCAAATAAGTCAATATGAGATATTGATTTCATTTATTGTTACAAAGTCCACTCAAGTATCAGGAAATGAATGATTGGACTATACAAGGGTGACGCGTTTCATGCCTTGTGTTCAATCTAGATATCTTGACAAAGGGACAAAATGATAGAGAAACATTGGTCACGAAAAGATTATGTTAAATTACTGACATTCTTATTACTTGGGTAGCAGCGATGTGTTGCTAGATACCGCTCACTACTTGTAATATTAAAATACGATTTTAATATTACTGCCAAAGTAATGAGAACCTGCAGGGTCACACACATAGAGCAGACTAAAATTGGAGTAATAAATCCAAGTTGGAATCGGATTCAAATATGGGCCAGACTCATAACAGATGAGTCTAGGGTTGCATAGTTTACCTTACTACTGCTCACACTCACTTAATGTAGTCACTATTATAAATAGTAGTGCTAAGGGGCTGCTAAGACACACATATTACAGAACCCTAGCCACATCTACAGAAAAGTGAGTGAGAGAGCAACAGGTTTCTTCTCTTCTCTTCGCAGCTAGCACTGTGTGAGAGACATGAGGCTCCTCTTTGCGGACATTGGACGTTCGTGAGTCTGTTCATGTGGATACTGCAGAGACATTATTTCTGTTATGATATTGGTGATTCACGTCACTTCCTTTTGATCATGCTTCAAGAGGTAAATTATTTTAAAACTTGGATTATGACTTTTTCACATGGATCCTTAGTAGGAATCCTATTTTTCGGCTATGTGATGTATCCGCAATTCCCAATAGTGGTATCAGAGCGTCTTGCGAAAGCATGATTCAATTTTCTATTTTCGTTTTGCATGAGATAACATGATTGCTGTTCTTATTTTTTGATAAAATATATGATCTTTAATATGTTATTTTAGAAAACGAATGAAACCCTTTTGCAAAACCATATTATGTTTTATGTGTTGTATGCAAAACTGTGATGTTATTTTCAAAAACCATGAAGATGTTCATAAGTTCTGTGAAAACCATTTTGTATCAAGATGTATGTTTTTGTGAAGCATTCTGGTATGTATGTGATACGTACAACATTATGGAATCCTTATTCTCAATGCGCGGCGTAAGAGTTTAGGAAACCTTGTTCTTGGTTTGGGCAGCAAGGGTTATAGAATCCTTATTTCTACATAAGTGGCGCAGCGCAAGGGGTTTTGGAAACCCTATTCCTATTTTGCAGCAGTAGCATCAAGTGTTGATGTCAAGCTGTTAAGGAGGCACAAGGGGTGGCTTCCCCTTGACCCCCGCCTGCTGACCGGGCAGTGGGAACCCCATGCTATCTCTGCGTAGTGTGTTTTTCGAAAGTATGATATTTTCTATCTAATTTTATGACTCACGAAAATAATAATGTGTTATTGTTTTGAGTTTATATGTTCTTTGTGATGCATGGTGCATAGTTATGGCCTTAGTCCTCTTTTTATGCTATTTTGGTTTTTTATATGTATGGCCTACATGTCTGCCTTTCTCTCTACATTTTGATTGTACATTCTCTTCTCATCTAACTCCCCTCAAATGTAAAAGAGGTTTCTACATAATGTAATTATAATATGCAGGCAAGAAGACGACATCAAGTGAGGACGTTGATGGGAGACACTTAGTGAAGTTGGCTTAGTTAATGCTACTCTCTTAGGGGGCCATAACCATGTCACTTTTATTATATGCTTTATATGTATGAGATGCATGGATAATGTTTATGGTATGATAAACAGTTTAATAAATGGTGATATCTAATAATAATAATAATAATCCCCTCAAACCAAATATTAAGTCATTATGTGATGCCTTCCAATGCATGGAACTCGTCAAGACTAGTATCGATCAAGTACAAGTCTACCAAAGCAGGATGCCTTTTATCTATATTAGTAAGACGTGATGGGATAAGGGTAATATCCAACTGCCAATCATTGGGTCTAACTTAACTAGGCCATTTCAATAGGATTGAAGGCTTAGAGGCATGGAGTTGGGCTTTAGTCCATTAAATGGATTTGAATAAGTGTTATTCACCCAAATATCCAAGAGTTACATGTGATGTAATTGGAAAGTGTTTCCTACCTAAATAACTAAAATTTGGCTGATCAGCCAAAGCTGACTCAAAACTAGGTGAAATATGGATCTTGACCCACTAGGAAATCTTACGATGGGATTTTCCAAGTCAATGCTGAGGGTCATTGACTTGAATAAAATAGTGGGAGTCATATTTAATTAAAAGACCTTATTAAATATGTTTATTGCATGATACTTATATTTTGCATATTTATGTTGATTAAATTACCATGGCAACAAACATATCAAGTAACTCATCACTGTGATTCATCCTTGAGAAGGACAAGCTATCTGGAATGAATTTTCTAGACTGGTACAAGAATTTGAGGATTTTTCTCAAGCAAGAGAAAAATTTATATGTACTAGAACAGCCTATTCCTGAGCCACCTGCTACTAATGCCCCTAGAATTGAAAATGATGCTTATAAGAAACATCAAGATGATGCCTTGTACATCAAATGTCTAATGCTGGCCACCATGAACTCTGAGCTCCAAAAGCAACACGAGAACATGGATGCCTATGATATGACCGTACACCTTAAGAAGCTCTATCAAGAGCAGGCCAGGCATGATAGATACAAGGTCTCTAAAGCATTGTTTCAGTGCAAGCTGGTAGAAGGAAGCCCTGTTGGTGCTCATGTACTCAAGATGATTGGGTACATTGAAAATCTAGAGAGACTTGGTTTTCCTCTGGGCCAAGAGTTGGGCACTGACTTAGTCCTGCAATCGTTATCGAAAAGTTTTAGTCAATTTGTCATGAACTACAACATGAATGAGATTAATAAATCACTACCAGAGCTGCTAGGCATGTTGAGAACTGCTGAGCAGAATATTAACAAAGGCAAAAGAAAAGGCCATAATGATGGTCCAAAAGAATAAGGGCAAAATATAGTAGAAAAATTCCAAGGACAACTGGCAGGGCAAGGGCAAGGATAAGTTCAAGCCCAGCACTTCTGGCTTGATACCAGTGGGTGGAGTGGCTAAGGAAGGTACATGCTTCCACTGTGGTCAGACCGGACATTGGAAGAGGAACTGTGCCAAGTTCCTAGAGGAGCTTAAGAAAAAGAAGGGAAGTGAGACTTCCACTTCAGGTATTTTTGTTATTGAAGTCAATTTATCTATTTCTGCAACATGGGTATTAGATACTGGATGTGGATCTCACATTTGTGTAAATGTGCAGGATCTAAAGAGCAGTAGACCATTGACAAATGGCGAAGTCGACCTACGAGTGGGAAATGGAGCAAAGGTTGCTACATTAGCTGTAGGGACTTACTTATTATCTTTGCCTACTGGACTTGTAATAGAGTTAAAGAACTGCTATTTTGTGCCTGCTATTAGTAGGAATATTATTTTTGTTTCTTGTTTGGACAAGAAAGGTTTTTCTTTTATTATAAAGGACAAATGTTGTTCCATTTATATTAATGATATTTTTATGGTAGTACACAATTGAGTAATGGACTTTATGTCCTTGATCTCGAAATGTCTGTCTATAACATAAATATAAAGAGGTTTAAATCAAACGATCTAAACCCAACTTTTCTCTAGCATTGTCATTTGGGCCAAGTAAATGAGAAATGCATCTCCAAACTCCATAAAGATGGATTCTTGGACTCATTTGATTTCAAACCATATGAGATATGTGAATCTTATTTATCAGGGAAGATGACAAAGGCCCCATTCACTAGACAAGGTGAAAGGGCTAGTGATCTTTTAGGCCTTATACATAGTGATGTATGTAGGCCACTAAACACACTGGCTAGAGGCGGTTTCAATACTTCATTATATTTACTAATGATTTCAGTAGATATGGATTTGTATATCTTATGAAGCACAAATCAGAAACCTTTGAAAAGTTTAAAGAATTCAAGAATGAAGTACAAAACCAACTTGGAAAGAGTATTAAAATCCTTTAATTAGATCGAGGAGGTGAATACTTATGCCAATAGTTTGATGATCATCTGAAAGAGTGTGGGATAATATCTCAACTCACTCCACCAGGAACACCACAATGGAATGATGTCTCTGAAAGGAGGAACCAGACCTTGTTGGACATGGTCCCATCCATGATGAGTCATGCAGACCTTCCAGGCTCCTTCTGGGGATATGCTTTGTTAACAGTAGCTTTCACACTTAACCGTGTTCCATCAAAAACGGTTCAAAAGACACTATATGAGATATGGACTGGGAAACGGCCCAGTATGTCTTTCATGAAGATTTGGGGCTGCGAAGCTTATGTGAAACGTCAAGTTTCTGATAGGGTTGGACCCAAATCAGATAAATGCTTCTTTGTGGGTTATCCTAAGAAAACCAAGGGATACTATTTCTATAATCCTACTGAGGGCAAATTGTTTATCGCACGGACAGCTATGTTTCTAGAAAGGGGGTTTATCTCCAAAGGAACTAGTGGGAGAAAAGTAGAACTTGAAGAAGTTCAAGTTTCACAAAGCAGTAATGAACCAATGGTTGAAATAGAGCAGCCTCCACAAAATGTTATGGAGAAACAACTTGTTCTAATAGCACAAGACCTGCGTAGGTCTAACAGGATACGTCATCAACCAGAGAGATATGGATTTCTCATGACCCAGCAAGGTGACGTATTGCTCATGGATCAAGATGAGCCTGTAACTTACTAGAAAGTCATTATTAGCCCAGAATCTGAGAAATGGCTTGAGGCCATGAGATCTAAAATGGATTCCATGTATGCCAACCAGGTATGGACCTTGGTCGACCCACCTAAAGGGGTAAAACCCATTGGGTGCAAGTGGGTTTTCAAGAAAAAAACTGACATGGATAGTAATGTGTATACCATTAAGGCGCGATTGGTGGCTAAAAGTTTCAAACAAATTCATGGTGCAGACTATGATGAGACTTTTTCCCCAGTTGCGATGCTTAAATCTATTCGGATCTTGCTTGCTATTGCAGCATACCATGATTATGAAATCTGGCAAATGGATGTCAAAACTGCTTTCCTTAATGGAAATCTTCTCGAGGATGTGTACATGACACAACCTGAGGGTTTTGCCACTCCAGAGGATGCTGGAAAAGTGTGCAAGTTACAATGATCTATTTATGGATTGAAGTAAGCTTCCAGAAGCTAGAATCTTTGTTTTGATGATACAATAAAATAGTTTGGTTTCATCAAGAATGAAGAAGAATCTTGTCTACAAGAAGGTTAGTGGAAGCACTATTGTCTTTCTGGTATTATACGTAGATGATATACTACTTATCAAAAATGACATCCCTACCCTACAGTCCGTAAAGACTTAGTTAGGGAACTGCTTCTCTATGAAAGACTTGGGTGAAGCCACCTATGTGTTAGGTATCAGGATCTATAGAGATAGATCATTGAGACTGCTTGGCCTAAGTCAGAGTACATACATAGACAAAGTGTTAAGACAATTTAATATGCATGAATCCAAGAAAAGACTCTTGCCTATGTCGCATGGTGTAAGCCTATCTAAGGCCCAATCCCCTTCCACCCAGGATGAGAGGGATTGCATGAGCAACATTCCATATGCATCTTCAATTGGATCTATCATGTATGCCATATTATGTACTCGACTAGACATCTCGTATGCTTTAAGCATGACGAGCAAGTACCAGTCTGATCCCGGTGATAGTCACTGGACTGCTATCAAGAACATCCTTAAGTACTTAAGAAGGACTAAGGATTCGTTCTTGGTATATGGAGCTGAGGAAGAGCTAGTTGTAAAGGGTTACACTGATGCTAGCTTCCAAACTGATAAAGACGACTCCAGATCACAATCGGGTTATGTTTTTTGCCTAAATGGTGGGGCTATGAGCTGGAAGAGTTCAAAGCAGGAGACAGTCACTGATTCTGCCACAGAGGCTGAGTATGTTGCTGCCTCCAATGCAGCAGAGGAAGCTGTTTGGATCAGGAAGTTCATTATTGAACTTGGCGCTATTCCTAACATTGTAGACCTAATGGACCTCTATTGTGATAATAATGGAGCCATTGCACAAGTTAAGGAACCTAGATCTCACCAGTGATCCAAACATATACTTAGGCGCTTCCATCTTATTTGAGAGATCATCGATAGAGGAGATGTGAAGATATGCAGAGTACCAATAGATGGTAACATTATTGATTCACTGATGAAGCCTCTTGCACAGCAGAAGCATGAGGGTCATACTAGGTCTTTAGGCATAAGACATGTGCCTAATTGGATCTAGTGCAAGTGGGAGATTATTAGTGTATGCCCTAGAGGCTAATACATTTGTCCGTATTTACATATATTCTATTATGCTATTTTAATATATGAGGCATTTCATTTATTGTGTTCTTTTTAATAAACATAATAAAATCCTTAGAATAGTAAGTTTGATGCCATAGGACATCAAGTAGATGACTTGATCGTGAGATCCTTTTAGTTAGAATACTATTCTTAAATGTTTCTAATCAAATATTATTGTTAACTAGGATAACAATAATGCATTGAGACTAATATGTACATAGATTGATGACCACATCTCACGAGTCATGGATATGAGATATCAAGTCTTCATATGGGTACATATTAGAGTAATTATGTACTGGACTAACCCGTTATAAGAATGCTACATGGATCGTTACGTGAGTGTCATAAGCGATTCTCATAGTGACAATGGTATCTGTGGTCCTTTGACCTGAAATCACTATGATTCCTACATGAGGAGTTATGTGTTTTAATAGCATCAAACATCATTTGTAACAAGGTGATTATAAAGTTGGTTATTGGACATACCGCGAATCATGCGGAGGGATGCGAGTGACTTAGATGGGATTTGTCACTCCTACATAACAGGAGCGATATCTTCAGGCCCCCTGATTGAGTGAGACTGCGAAATGCATGGCCATGCTCAAATGAGTCAATATGAGATATTGATTTAATTTGTTGTTACAAAGTCTACTCGAGTATCAGGAAACGAATGATTGGACTATACAAGGGTGACGCATTCCATGCCTTGTGTTCGATCTAGATATCTTGACAAATGGACTAAATGATACGGAAACATTGGTCATGGAAAGGTTATGTCAAATCACTGACATTCTTATTACTTGGGTAGTAGCGATATGTTGCTAGATACCGTTCACTGCTTGTAATATTAAAATGAGATTTTAATATTACTGCTAACGTAATGAGAACTTGCAGGGTCACACACATAGAGCAGACTAAAATTGGAATAATAAATCCAAGTTGGATTCAAATTCAAATATGGGACGGACTTATAACAGATGAGTCTAGGGTTGCGCAGTTTACCTTGCTACTGCTCACACTTACTTAAGGTAGTCACTATTATAAATAGTACTGCCAAGGGCTACTAAGACACACATATTACAGAACCCTAGCCACACCTACAGAAAAATGAGTGAGAGAGCGATAGATTTCTTCTCTTCTCTTCGTAGCTAGCACTGTGAGAGAGACGTGAGGCTCCTCTTTGCGGACGTTGGACGTTCATGAGTCTATTTGTGTGGATACCACAGAGACATCATTTCTATTACGGTGTTGGTGATTCACGTCAGTTCCTTTTGATCACTCTTCAAGAGGTAAATTATTTTAAAACTCGGATTATGGCTTTTTCACATGGATCCTTGGTGGGAATCCTATTTTTCTGCTGCGTGGTGTATCCAATTTGTTGGGGGCATGATACTTCTTGTAGCCTTGGTGGCTATCTGTATATATCTTTTTGGGCATGTAAAGCTTCTGCTTTCTTTTGCTAATTGTTGATGTATTTAATTACTTATGTTATGTATCTAAATATATATATAGTATGCATCTTTTGTATAAATGTATGGTTTGATCTTCATGTTGAGTTCCACTAAGTTTATGTTTTTTGCTTACAAAAAAAAAAGAATTGCTAAGTTAGGATACTTTATTGATGAACAAGTTAATACCTATAGATAAAATAAACGGGTCCTAATAGTTTCTTTTGAGTTTCGTTTGGTGTGTGTGACGCCCTTGCGAAGGGGGCGTGACATTCATGGCCGTGAGCCATAAGCATTCTTTGCATCTAAAAAGTTTGCCTTTTGTAACACCTCAATTTTCTTGTTTTTTATTTACTTATGATTTTTGTAATGTTGTGAATTTTTGTTATTTTTGTGAATTTTGTGGATTTTTATGAATTATTTTAATTATTTTAATATTATTTTCAAAAAAAATTGGACTATTGAAACGGGGTCAAAAGATCTTACTAAATCTGAAACTGGAGAGAGTTTTTGAAGTTCTCATTGTCTGAGATTTTATCTGACAGATAAAATTTGGGTACGTTCTATAATCCATTGGACAATAGATACTGGCTTTGTTAATTGTAACTTTTATCCATTAGATAATAGCTTTTAGTAAAGATCTAGTAGATTGTTTATATCTAGTCACCTTTATGACATCATCCATGTGACATTACCCACATGACATCACCTTTTGACTTTTTGGACCAAGGAAGGAAGCTTCCTAAGGAAGCTTTGAGGAGGCTTGTTGGAGAAGCTTTGGACCCCTTCCCAAGGTGAAGTGCACGGCTAAGGGAGCCAAAGAGGCTTCTAGAGTAAGCTTCATTAAGGTCATTTCATCATTTTTCTATTCATCTCTCATCAATCAAAAAGCTACACACTTTTCTCTCTCACTTTTTCCTCTTATTTTCTCTCCACCAAGCTCATGGCCACACCCCCTCAACCTACTCTCCAATCTTCTTTAATTTTAACTATTCACATTTCTTGAATCCAAACCTCATTCTAAGACACTTTGGTGTTATGATCTCGATTTTGTTCATCCATTTTCAAGCACTTCTTCAAGTTAGGGCTTGAAAGCTTTCAAGGTGAAATTTCTCTATCTTCATTCTTCTTTTCATTTTTCTTCTTTCTAAGACCATGATTTTGACCCATAGTCATTCTTTCTAAGCCTTAGATGTTGATCTTTGTGTATGTTGTTTTTGTTTTCAAGAGCCTCTTGGAAGAGAAAGTTTGATTCAACAAGACATCCAAGAAGTGGTTGGTCATCATCTAAGGTAAGAGGGAGATTACTCTCATCAACCTTTCATGGTAGTGAGAAACGAATTATTGAATTGAAAGTGAAGAACCCAAGTGAGGGTTGTTCACTTGGTTGTATGAATTTTGGTGATTTAGTACTTATTTGCCTTGTATGATTTTATTGCTTGATGTTATGTAAAATCTTGATTGAGTAGGAATTTTGGTGATTAAAACATGTTGTATGCTTAGAATCTTGTTGATGAGGATAAAAATCTAGAGGCCCAAGGACCTTAGGGCTCATGGCCAAGAGACCCTAAATAATGTATCCAAGATAAAACTTTTGTGTTGATTTGAAACTTAGATGCTTAGGTGGAAAATGAATTGGATTAAGGATTTATAATAATGAAGGAGTAATAAAATAAAATTTAGTCATTTATAAGAGAGAGATTTCAGGCTTGAGTGGAAAAATACGCTTTAGAGAGATAATGAAAAACTTAAGGTACTTTTAGGGCTTAGGGAAAGGAAGAGAATCTATGAGATTAAGATAATATGGTTCTTTTTATGTTCTTCATGAAAAATATTAAGAGGTATTACCTAGAGGAGCCTAGCTAGAAGAGCTATGTAATTAAAATTAATTTCTTTTGTAATCCTTGAAAGTTTCAAATGTTAAGCTTAATGGGGAAATAAAAGTTTACATGTTAGGAAAATTTGTGATAATGTTTTATATAATTTGAGAACGATGCTTTCTGAATTATGCAATTAAGATGCTTATGTTTCAAAATAAACAGCATTATGCTGTCAGGCTCTCGAACGGGACCCAGAGATGTTGATGACTGGCTTGGCTCATGAATAGCTCATGTTTATGGAAAATCATGATATTAATATGTGCGCATGCATTAAGTCATTGATCATGTATTATACCGACGGCGTCGGTTGAGGCTTTTTGCCTAGGAGTTGAATTACACCTTAGTGCGGGTGCGAATTGCATAGTGTAGTTCATTTGTTGAACTTGGAGGCATCGGGGCACGGGTATCCCACAAGTGGCCAGTTAGTAGCTCCACTGGGCCATGGTGACTAAGCAACGCACCAACGATCTCTATCAAGCACTATTCTATTCACGATCTAGTGTAGACTGTCTTGTATAAGCCATGTTGCACAAAATTCAGAAACTATAGCACTTGATTGGAGGCTGGCGAGATACAGACATGTCTTCTAGATCATTCTCTCCGAAATTGTGCTTAGCTCCATGGAGTAGGAATTGGTCCATTATACATATGCATAGTCTGTCTATATATCATTGTGATATTTTATATCTACTAAATTATCTGATACTTACTGCTATAACTGCAATTACTGTTCTTTATTGTTTCTATGCTGCTATGTTGGTATTGAAGTAGGAAATCTCACCTTTCTATTATATTATTCTATTTTATGTGTATCCGTTGATAAAGACTGAAAGGAAGATGAAGAATATCGTAGCTTTCCTACTATTTTATTTTCTGTGATGGCGGCTAGAAGAGAATCTGTTGGTTTTGTTAGAGTTCAGTTCCATGGAGGTACGGATGCTTGGCGTATTGACTAGGATATTGGACGAGTTAGATATGTAGGTGATGTAACCCTGTCCATTCATAGGACCCGCAGTGGGGATCTTTTCTTTTCTCTTTATGTCTTGGTGCGTCTGGAGTTCTTTATGCTTATCAGGGAGTTATGGGGTGATTTGCATTACACCCCGAGGGAGGATTTGGACTCTATGGTGTCCTCTACTAGGACACCTGTTCATGAGCTCTTGCCCTATTTGAGGGATCTGTCTGGTGAGGAGTCCGAGGAGGAAGACCCGATGGAGGATCCAACTGAGGATCTAGTAGGGGACCCTACTCCCTAGGCATATAAACTTAAGCTAGTTTATGTTTTGTCAAACAGTTGTATATGTCTTGTGTATTTCAAGTGGACTGTGATCCATGCCACTTATGTATATATTCTTTTTGGTGTGTATTATTCAGTAATTATATGCTGTGCTATTTATGTTTCGTTTAAGTTTATGTCTTTGAAACAGAAAATTTGATATTCGTATTTTACAAGATCAAACCTTTTCCGCATTTTGTTAAGTTTCTGATGTTTTAGTGTGTAAATGTGACACCCTATGGAGGGTGTTACACCTATCACATGAATCAAAGCATACAAGGCATTTCAATCATAAATTCATGTAATAGCAATTTCATACATACCATAAAAATCGCATAATCACATATAACTAAACATACACAAATCACAAAGCACAACCAAGTGAATAAATCCTCACATGGATTATTCACCAACAAAATACCAAATTCGCTCCCCACCACCATGATAGTTGATGAGGTTAATCTCCCTCTTACCTTAGATGTTGATCAAAGCTCCTTGTTGTCCTCTTGAAAAAGCTTCTCCTTCCAAGAAGATCCTTAAAACAAAACAAACATACAAGCATCAACATCTAGGGCTTGAAACAAGATGACCATGAATCAAGATTATGGCCTAGAAATTGAGAAGAAAACTTAGAAATAAAGATGAGAAACTTCACCTAGAGCCTCCAAACGTGAAGCCTTGAGAAAAAGGTTGAAGATGGATGATTTTGGAGAAACACACAACAACAAAGTGTCTCAAAAAAGTGTTTAGATTCAAGAAATGAGGTTGGTTGGAATTGATCAAAATTGATGAGTGAAGAAAATGTGTTGGCCGTGAGAACAAAGGAGAGAGAAAAAAAGTTTGATAGATGGTTGCTCAAAAACAAGACAAGAAAGCTTAGGAGAGAGAAGAACTAATTTTAGTCACCAAGCTTCTCCAAGAAGCTCCCTTGGCCATGGGGCCACAAGGGTATTTTGGGCAAGGCTTCTCCAACAAGATTCACTCCAAGCTTGCTTCCAAGCTTGTCTTGGAAGCTTGCTTCCCATTGGCTCAAGATTAAACATCTAACCAGATATTTACTGGTAGCTATTACCCAATGGACAAAGGCTACTGCTAGCAAAACTAGTATTTATTGTCTAATGGACAATAGAACATACCTAGATTTTATTAGTCAGATAAAATCTTAGAAAAGAAATATTTCGAAATCCGTTCCCATTTTTGGATTTTTTAAGCTCTCCCGGCCCCTTGTGAATAGTCCAAAATTTTCCAGCCTTGAAAAGTTTTATTTTTTCGGCACCGCCTCAAACATACAAAAGCTCAATAAAAATAATAAAATAATCAAAATAAATTAAACAATTCACAAAATTCACAAAAACACATAAAAACACAGATAATAGGAAAAAGAATTTTGGGGTGTTACAAAACTAACCCAAATGGTCCGAGAAAGGATTTGGTTGATGATATTGCAGAAACTTTGGCAAAGACTTACTTGGAGAATTAAGAAAAAGAAGCCAAAAAGTAAGAAGAAAGCTCATTTGATCTCCCAAGGCAAGAGGATTCACAAATCATGGACCTTCCCAAGGACTCGAGGACGTCAAGATATCATCCTTTTGACAAAGTGATAGGTGATGTATCCAAAGGGGTAATCACTCGAAACTCTCTTAGAGATGCATATAACCATATGGCTTTTGTCTCTCAAGTTGAACCTAAAGACATAAATGAGGTCATTAATGATGAACATTGGATCTTGGCCATGCAAGAAGAACTAAACCAATTTGAGAGAAATTAAGTTTGGAAATTAGTTCCAAGGCCCAATGATCATCCCATAATTGGCACCAAATGGGTCTTTAGGAACAAACTTGATGAAATAGGCTTAATAATAAGAAATAAAGCTAGGTTGGTTGCAAAAGACTATAATCAAGAAGAATAAATAGATTATGAAGAAACATATATTCTTCTAGCTAGATTAGAAGCCATAAGAATGCTACTTGCATATGCATGCATCATGGATTTCAAACTTTTTCAAATAGATGTTAAAAGTACCTTCTTAAATGGTTTTATATAAGAAGAGGTATATGTAGATCAACCTCCTAGTTTTGAAAACTTTGAACTGTCCAACCATGTCTTTAAATTAAAAAAGGTCTTGTATGACTTAAAACAAGTTCCTAGAGCTTAGTATGAAGGCTGAGCAAGTTCCTTTTAGAAAAGGGCTTCTCTAAAGGCAACATTGATACTACTCTCTTCATCAAGCATAGAATGCATGACATACTTCTTGTTCAAATTTATGTTGATGACATAACATTTGGTGCTACTAATAACTCTTTATACATGGAATTTGCCAATATTATGCAAAATGAGTTTGAGATGTCTATGATGGGTGAGCTCAACTTCTTCCTTAGTCTCCAAATCAAGCAAACAAGGGATGAGACTTTCATAAGTCAATCCAAGTATTGCAAGGAGCTGCTTAAGAAATTTGGAATGGACAATACCAAGCATATGGCTATACTAATGGGAACTTCTTGTTTTTTGGACAAGGATGAAGGAGGTAAATCTGTAGAAATCACAAAATATAGAGGTATCATTGGCTCACTCCTTTATCTTACAGTAAGTAGGCCTGATATTATGTTTAATGTGTGCATGTGTGCTAGATTTCAAGCAAATCCTAAAGAATCACACCTAAGTGTTGTAAAAAGTATTATGAAATATCAAATAGGCACTTCACAAATGGGCCTGTGGTACCCTAAAGGTGCCTCATGTAGTCTAATTAGTTATTCTGATTCTGATTTTGCTAAATGCAAAATGGATAGGAAGAGCACTAGTGGGACATACCACTTGCTTGGAAGCTCATTAGTTTCTTGACATAGTAAGAAACAAAATAATGCGGCATTGTCTACAGCTGTAACTGAATATGTTACAACTGGGAGTTGCTGTACTTAAATCCTTTGGATGAAGTAACAACTTCTAGACTATGGTATTGAACTTGATCACATCCCTATAAGTGTGACAACACTAGTGCAATCAATTTGTCTAAAAATCCCATTTTGCATAGAAGAACAAAACACATAGAGATAAGGCACCATTTCATAAGGGATCATGTTCAAAAAGGGGATTGCATGCTTGAATTTGTTAAAACCACTAAGCAACTAGCTGACATCTTCACTAAACCATTAAACAAAGAAGCATTCTTTTATATAAGAAGTGAACTTGGCATATTAGACCAATCATGCATCTAAACTCTTACTGCACAATTTTTCTGCATAATGAGCAATCTTACTGCATAATGTGTCATAATTGAGTTCATTGCATAATTATCTTGCATTTTATCTTGAATCCAATACTGACTTGAGCATCGGAGTGTCCCCTTAATTTGTTTTACAGGTGCTTGATCTATGCTTAAGTCCCCCAATTTTCTTTAATCATGTTCTTATTGAAGAAAATTATTTTCTGATTCTCTTGAAGAAGAAAATTCTGTGTTTTGGATGCTTTTATAGTGGTTAGTGTTGATGAAAATGAAACCAAGTTAAGATGATACAAATTGGTGTTTTAAGGATTGATTTCTTGAAGAATATTTTTGTTTTAGAAGTGCAATAATCAATTAGAAGAAGAAAATAATTTGTTATTTGGGTTTTTGGAATTAATTTCTCAAGGTGAAGTGCTCTCTGACAAGTAAAATAACCAACTAGGAAACTTTATTAATCGATTATTGGAGAATTGGAATATCTTAGTACTCTCTACAATAAGACAATAACTGATTAGATGAATTCTTTAACCGATTATTGATAACAACATTGGCCACACTTTTTAACCCACATAACCGGTTACGCAACCCCCTATAACCGATTATTGGCCTTCATAAACTCCCAGTCGAGAACCCCCTTCATTCACGTATGACTCCCTTTCCTCCATTGTCATCATCTTGTTCTTCTTCCTTCAAGCAACCACTCACACCCACTCACTCAAACACCTTTCCCACTCCAAATCCAACCAAAATCCGCCACTAAAACTCATTTTCCATCACTTTCACCAATCAAAACTTCCATCTTCTTCTAAATTTTCACCTTCCCTCATATTTTCTCTCTCCTAAACTGAGTCCTAGCCTCCATTTTCAACCATGACAAGTAATTCATCTCACCCCAAGCGTTCTCGCTCCAAAAATCCTAATGTACCCTTGCCAACACCCATTTCACCCACAGACTAAGACTTCTTCATCAGCCTCAACATTAGAAGGTACTTCTCCCATAAAAATCAAATGAAGGCATACACACTACATTTTCATGCGTGACGCCTCATTCAGCCTAAATATATGGACTGGGACTTCTTTGTCATAGAAGGATTTACATCCCTCACAAAGCTCTTAGAATTTCATGGGTTGAAAACTCTTGTCACCACCAACCCCTGGTGCTTCTATCTTAAACCCATAAAAGTTTATCTCTGTAATTTAAACATTGTTGGTGGAAATATGATTTCTGAATTTAAGAGGCATAGAATCATTGTGTCACCATGTCAGTGGACTCCCCTGTTTGGTCTCACTTATTCTGGAGACAAACTTCCTATGGAAAATCACAGCTCATGGGAGAGATTTGATCGAGACCAAGCAGTAGCAAGCATACTTCAACCATGCATTCAAATTCCAAAAAGATCTTTCACTACTGGCCTTATGAATCGTCTGCTTCATTTTGTAGTCACACATATCTTGGTACTAAGGGCAAGCAACTATGCCTTGGTTGAAGAAGAAGAGATTTTCCTGTTATGGGCACTTAAAAGACGCATGAAGATCAATTGGCCTCATTATATCATGCATTATATGATAAAATTAAAGGAAAAGGCAATGATGGATCTTCCTCACACCTTGTTGGTTACTAAAATTCTAGATCAATATAAGGTCAGCTTAGAGTATGATGGAGTTATTCATATTATTGGTCCTCACAAGTTTGGAGTAGCCTCTCTAAACCGCATGCAAATGAAGAAAGTGAATGGTGAATGGGTCTACGGTCATGGACGTGAGATAGTAGCACAGCAAGGTGGAATTCCCGCTGCCTCTGCTGACGTGCCTATGGAAAAGGCCCCTGCAACCAATGATGATCGCATCTTGGAAGCCATTACAAACATGCAAGTTAGTATCGAAGCCCGCATTGCAGATCTTAAAACTTATCAAGAACACAACAACACAATTATCTATGATCGCTTGAGTGCTATGGAAGATTGCCTGGATAGGCTTGAGCATCGCTATCTAACACCGGAGGATCATGGGGCTTAGGCATGGAGTACTTATTTCAGTTATCGCTTCTTTATTATGATTAAAGCTTATCTAACCATAGTTAGTTATCTTTTGGATATGATGATCATTATTTAGAATCTTGACATGCTTAACTATGATTAGTATGACTTGGATGTTTTTGAAATGAATGGACTATTAAAATATGCTTACATTGTTGCTGGAATATTAATGGATGTTTGTTACATAGCAACAGCTATAAGCACCCTCTCCAAATATATATTGTCTATCTTTTTTTTATCATAACAAAAGAGGGAGAAGGTTTTTGGTTTTGAGAAAAGAAAGGTAAAATAGCAAAAGGTATATTTTCAATGGTCTTGGGATTCCAAAATAAAGGGGAAGCTGTGCATCTCTGATTCAATCACCTCTTGAAAAATAGAGGGGGAGTAAGTCTCTAAAACCTTTTGTGAATTCCAATATTTATTTGAACTAACATTTTCTTAATAATTATTTGTCATCATCAAAAAGGGGGAGAATATGATTAGCATTGAGTAAAGCAATGGTTTTGATGATAACAAACAAAGAATGGAATGAAAATTCAAAGGTCAAGTCTCAAGGAGCTTCAAGTTTAGAATATAAGTCTTAGATCTTATGTAAAGGTATTTGTAGGGTTCACACTAAGCTCATCAATTGATTTTCTTACTCAACTTAAATAAGTCTGCAAAATTAAGATTTATACTTATGAAAATGGTATTCAAGTTTGAGCAAAATGGTTTTAGAAAGATTGAAAAACCCTTTGGAAATCTTACTTTCTTGACAAACCAATAATAGGTTATTACTGTTCACATAACAAATTATTTACCAAAACAGAAGCTCGTCAAAGTTTTTTTAAAACTCCTAACCGATTAGGTCTCTCTTTTAATCGGTTATTAGGTGTGTCAAGAGCAAATTTTAAAAGCTCCTAACCGATTAAGCCTCTCCTCTAATCGGTTATTGGGTAAGTCAGAAGCAAATTTTAAAAGCTCCTAACCAATTAGGACTTTCCTCTCATCCGTTATTGGGTAAGTCAGGAGCTAATTTTAAAAGTTCCTAACCGATTAGGACTTTCCTCTAATCGGTTATTGTGAAAGTCATGAACCAATTTTTGAGGCTTCTAACCGATTAGGATAATCTCCTAATAAGTTATTTGGGCAACCAGAAAACACACACAACAGCTCTATT
This sequence comes from Ormosia semicastrata, assembly GCA_029884595.1. Classification (NCBI taxonomy): domain Eukaryota; kingdom Viridiplantae; phylum Streptophyta; class Magnoliopsida; order Fabales; family Fabaceae; genus Ormosia; species Ormosia semicastrata. The sequence goes on along the minus strand of JAQQTO010000048.1, from coordinate 32,729,723 downwards.
AAGAGCATTTAATGTTTCCAACTACCCCAGTGGCTCTTAATTGCATTTGGCTATAAATTTAAGTTATTGGGCATTTATGAAAAGTGAGAAAAATAATCTGAAAATCATTCTTAAGCATTAAATACGTGTTTTCACTATCCTTTCAATCATACTTTGTTTTTGAGCTTTAAAAGTGTGAATCCTTGATCCCATAAACTTCAACTTGTATTATCCATTTTTGAGAGAGTTTCAATTCATTTATATTTTGTTTAATCTGTAAAGAGTGTGAGGTATCCCTCAAAGGATTGTAAAGGGTGAGGTATCCCCTGAAAATAAAGGCTTAAGCACAAAGGGTGAGGTATCCCAAGGTGTTGAGTGCTCAAGTTTGTAAAGGTTATCAAGCACATGTTTAAAGCTTGAAGTTATAGTGGAAATTTCAGGTGTTTACTTAAGGACTAGACGTAGGCCACAAGTGAATTGGTGGCTGAACCAAGATAAAGCTTTATGTTTTTTTTCTCTAAACTCTACTCTTTACTTTGTGCATTGTTTTATTGTATTATTTGAATTCAATCTCTCTTGACTGATTCATTTGTAAGTGAAAGCTCTCTCACTTCTGTATCCATTCACCTCTAACAAACAATAGCTTCAATGAAAATTGATAATCAAGGTTTTTGCGAATGAATTGCAGAAATATTTTTAAAACTCAATTCACCTCCCCTCTTGAGTTTTGAGGCCACTTGGTAACAGCACTAACCATCATCATCACCGTCTTAGATTCACAAGGTAGGGGATTTTCTATTCATCTTTTCTCTTTTATTCATTTTGAATGAAACTAGGGTCCTTGGATGGGAAATTTGGCTTGATGGCCCAAAAAATGTGTTCTTAACTTGGTTCTTGATCTTAAGAGTTGAGTTAGAGTGTTTTCAACTCATTGGAATCCATGGTAGTTTGACTTGGTTGGGTAAATATCCATAGCCTCTTTAATGAGCTTTTAGATCATGGATGTTTTCTTAGCTTGGTTGAGTTTGAATCCATGTTTGACGAGTTGAGTTAGTGTTTAATGATTCTAATATGTTAGAGAACATGATTAGAGTTAGAAAATGCTTAAAATCTAAGTTTGTATGTTTGGGAACGGTTTTGCATCCAATGGAACAGTGGTGAAGTTCCAGGCATTAGGTGCTTAGTTGCCTAGTTTTGGCCGCTTAATCGGTGAAGACCAGAGAGTTCCTACATAAAGGGCATTTAGTCACCTTGTTTGTGAGTGCTTGATCACCCGAGGCTAGAAGGTTCTGGGGTTCACCGATTAGTCGCTCAAGTTATGGGTGCTTAGTCGCCCCATGTCAGACAAAATAGGGGAGTGCTTTTGCTATAGGGCGCTTAATCATGCGAGCACAGAAACTCCCATAGTCGTTTTCTTGAGAAATTAGAGTTCCCTACTTGTTGGAATCATCCCTTTTATGCATTTCTAAGTGTAATGAGACACTAATAGGGGTATTTCATGGAGGAAATATCTACCTAGCATATATGAGGAGTTGCGAAACCTTAAGCATCTTTCAGTTTAGAATGTCTTAGGGTTGTATCTAAGACATTAAACAACATGAGGTTGTCTTGGAAATCACTTGTGAAGTAATGAACTGAGGCTCTAGATATGAGGATACTAGTGACATGGTTCTTGCTACTTTGTTCGATAAATGGAGGTAGAAATTACATGTACTAGTCTTTCCTTTTACATTAGATTAATTATGAGGATCTTGTGTTTGTTTCAATTATGAATTGAACTTACTCTTGGATATTTGGTTTACAAACTTGATACTTGCTAGTTTCCTATGTATTGTAACCTTAGATAGTATGCATAATCATATGACCTAAGAATGAGGTGTGGGATCTAAATTCTCCTAGCATTTATGTTGTGATGGTCAGGGCTACCGATATAGGGATGGAAGTAGTACTCTTACATTGGTGAGGGGAAGGCATCTGCCTATTACCATATGGGATATAAGCTTTTAGGCTTATCCTTCTTTGTATATACAAGGAACAAAGGTTCTTGGAAAATAAGTAAGTAACTTGTGTTTTCAAAAACTACAATCAACATTATCATTGCATAATTATATTGTTAGGTCTTTGTGTTGTGGAAATAAGTTTGCCCCAAATAGTTTAATATGTTAAGTTTTGATGATGACAAATACAAGACAAAAAGAACACTTTGCTTATATTCTTTGTTGTATTTTATATAAGTATATCATTAATAATTAATAAATATCTTATTTGGATGTGGCTATGAAAGTCTTATATGCATGTTAAACTAACTAGGGTAATACATTTATGAATAATGCATATGAAGATATTGAATTATGAATTTGGACTAACTATGCTTGTTTAAGTGAGCAATACTTTGTAGGATAGTCCAAGTACCAAGAGTGAGCAATGCAACAAGAAAGCAAAAGATCTCAATTAAGCTCAACACAAAGAGAATGTGAATGCCTATTTCATGAAGGTATTGATAACATATGTCAAAGACCAAGTCCAAAGGAAGATTAAATGATATAGCTTATAGGACTTAGGGTCTTTATATAAGAAGCCTTATGTGTTGGGAATTTTTGCGGATATAACACGCAGCGGAAAATAGGGATTCCCACCGAGGATCCATGCGAAAAAGCCATAATCTGAGTTTTTAAAGGATTTACCTCTTGAAGCGTGAATCACTAATACCGTAATAGAAACGATGTCTCTGCGATATCCACACGAACAGACTCACGAACGTCCAACGTCCGTAAAGAGGAGCCTCACGTCTCTCACACAGTGCTAGCTGCGAAGAGAAGAGAAGAAACCTGTCGCTCTCTCACTCACTATTCTGTAGGTGCGGCTAGGATTCAGAATTATGTCAATTAGCAGCCCCCTTAGCAGTACTATTTATAATAGTGACTCGCCTTAAGTGAGTGTGAGCAAGCAGAAGGTAAGTGTGCAACCCTAGACCCATTTGTTTTGAGTCGGCCCATATTTGAATCGAGTCCAACTTGGATCCATTGCTCCAATTTTAGTCTGCTTTATGTGTGTGACCCTGCAGGTTCTTATTACGTTGGCGTAATATTAAAATTCCATTTTAATATTACAAGCGAAGGAGCAGTATCTAGCAACACATCGCTGCTACCCAAGTAATAAGAATGTCAGTGATTTGACATAACCTTTTCGTGACCAATGTTTCCGTGTCGTTTAGTCCCTTTGTCAAGATATCTAGATTGAACACAAGGCATGGAATGCGTCACCCGTGTATAGTCCAATCATTCGTTTCCTAATACTCGAGTAGACTTTGTAACAACAAATGAGATCAATATCTCATATTGACTCATTTGAGCATGGTCATGCATTTCGCAGTCTTACTCAATCAGGGGGCCCGAAGATATCGCTCCTGTTATGTAGGAGTGACAAATTCCATCTAGGTCACTCACATCCCTCTGCATGATTTACGGTATGTCCAATAACCAACTTTATAATCACCTTGTTACAGATGACGTTTGATGGCATTAAAACACACAACTCCTCATGTAGGAATCGTAGTGATTTCAGGTCAAAGGACCACAAACACCATTGTCACTATGAGAATCACTTATGACACTCACATAACGATCCATATAGCATTCTCATGGTGGGTCAGTCCAGTACATCATTACTCTAATATGTACCTGTAACACCCTCCTTAGGGCGCCACACTTTATGTTACTTAATTACCAAATTACCCTTCGATTAAAAATTGTGCTTGTATTATAAATACGAGTTATAAAATTTCTTGATGATAATAAAATAAACTTAGCAGAAAATAAAAACATAACAACATTGTCACAATTAATTTACATCACATATACATACAAGTGTTTAGTACTGTCACACTTTGATATCTTACAAACTAGACTTCCAAAATATTTAAACTTTAAACTTTAAAACTAACATATAGCCCAAATCTTACTAGACAATGAGAACCCTCGGATGGGTCCTCCTCAGATTCCTCAGTACATAGGAATCCGTCATGATGTGCAGTTCTACGGACAAGTGTCCGAGCAGACGACACAATACTAACCGTACTAGGAGTACGATAGTAAGCTCCTTAATACTGTCTAATAGATATTGGAAACTTTATAATAGATATTCTCTCTCTAAATCTACAGTCCATGCCTCATCTCCTCCAATGGATATCAGCTTCAGGTAGCCAAGGAAACTAGGCATCTGCATCTCCTCAGAACTCGACGTCCTCAGCAGGAATCTGCTCCTCCTCAACTTCTCGCTCTTTTTCTTGCTCGACGTCTTAACAAATATAAATATAACACGGAACATATATACAAAGAGGTGAGATCACCTACGCCAATACCAGTATGGTAGTAATGAAGATAAACACATACAATATCTCATACAGTTATCATACCATAATTACAATTATGCCACTAACATCAATATCATCACAAAACATGTAATACATAATAATTACAGTCATGTCATTATCAATAATCAATAAATCAATAAATCAATTATCATAAACAAAAATTACGATAATACCCTCTATCATTATATGTATGCACACAGACTCAATTTCCTACTCCATGGAGCTACAACTCAAGTCGGAGAGAGTGATTGAAAAGAAGTGTCGGTACCAACATGCCTTGGACCACGTGCTCAGTTTTGCACATCCAGCATATACACGACAGTCTTTATCAGATCTTGATTAAGGATAGTGTCTTGGTCCGGATCATTGGTGTGTTGCGTCGGTCTAACCCACGGTACAGAAGAGCTACCATCTGCCCATTGTAGGCAACCCGCACCCTAATGCCCCCAAGGTCAACGAGTGACTTACACTACGCATATCACACCCACTCAGGAGGTGTAGTCTCTCCTAGGCAACTAGCCTCATATAGTCCATCGGACCTTCCCAATGCATGTACTATGCATTATTCACATTTCAAATTTATATCTCATAATCGGGGTCCACACAGTAATATAACAGTACTATTACTGTATTTTTAATCGCGTAGTCATATTTTCGCATTTTCTCAATTGCGACTCAATTCTGCCGCCTTTTCAAAATCACGTAGCGACTTTTTAACGTTTTCCAATCGCGTAAATATTTTTCTTACGTTTTAAATCGGAAATACTATTTTTCTCTTTTTAATACCAAAATTAGCTTTATTTTCCATATTTACACTTCAGTCCCTCAAAAATTCATATTTACGAAACAACCCCTCATAAAATCCATATTTATAAAATAGTCCCTCAAAATTTAATATTTACAAAAAAGTCCCTCATAATTTATTATTTATGAAAAAGTCCCTCATCAAATTTATATTTACGAAATCATCTCTCTTTTATAAAATATTTACAGTTTGACCCCTCTAAAAATAATATTTACATTATGACCCCTCAAAAATCAATATTTATACTATGGCCCCTCATTTTGATAAAATTTGTAATTTAGTCCTTCTTTTATAAAAATTTGCAGTATAACTCCTCTAAAAATCGGTAAATGGTATTGTTTTCAAAATTTGTTATTCCCTCTCTTTAATACCCATAAAATCATATTATTTTACCATACTCAAATTTTTCCCAGATTCATTTAAATGTCTCAGTTCTCATTTTAATTCATCAGTGTAAGGACTTTGGTCCTTTTTCCATTGTATGGTCGTAAGCCTCAATACTCTTTGGAGTACACATACAATCGATTAATCATGTTATTCACATCCTAATTTACACATACAATCTCATGCCTTCATAATTACACATACACACATAATATCAAAACTTTAAACATTTAATCACACATGCAAGCATAAAAACTCAATCAAATACATCTCAAACACAATCAAATAATCGGTGAAGAACCCTTATGGATTTTTCACCGTACAAAACCATCCTCACACCACCAAAACTCGGTTGGTGAGGTTAAATCTCCCTCTTACCTCTTGTAGACAATTTTAATCGGTTGGTTCTCCTTCCTTCCTTCAAATTCGTACTATCCACCAAACAAATCCCTAAAATTCTTAAACAATTAGTAAAAACACATACAAGGTACAATATTGAAAAACCATGGAACAATCATGGTTAGAAAAATTAAAAATTCAGTTTTGAACCATAGAAACCAAACTTACCCATAAGTAAGTAAGCAAGAAGTGGAATTTTAGGCAAGATAGAGTAGGAATTTAGGAAAATTTTGTGAATGAAAGATGCTTAGAATGGTATTTGGCTTTAGGAAATATGATAGGAAAAAATTATAGAAGTTTGGTAGTACAAGTAGTAGTCTTGGCCGAATATGGAGAGAAAAAGAGAAAGGAAAGTGTACTTGGTTCTTGATAGCTTTTTGGAGAGAAAGTAGATGCTTTGATTTGTGATAAGTGTGAAATAGAAAATGAAGAGTGAATATGGAGTGCAGCTGCCATGTGAGCTATTTTAGGGAGGTTGAGTGAATGAATTTGCATGCTAAATATCCTAAAGTGTTCACACTTGGTGCACATGGCTTATGTCATGTTGGATGGTTCTTGAACCTTGTAGATTCAAGCCCACTTGCCTCCTTGTTGCAGCCCCAATTTCGTGCAGCCCCCTCCATTTTAATAGCTTAATTGTTTCCAAATTAGTCCTAATTACATGCTAGTTAATTAGGGAATTAGTTAGGTTAATTATCCTAACCAATTTTAATTAACATGCTAATCATATAACTACTTAATTTAATATATATTAACATATATTATAACCTTTAATTAATATTAGGATATCTAATTAGTATTTAGATTATAATTAATTTAGAATTAAACTAGTTCACTTAGTTTGCTAGTTTAGTAATTAGATTAGTTAAATTAAGCTTAATTAGGTTACTAACCAAATTCAAGCCTACAATCTTTGACTAAATCCTAACCCTTGATTCATCTTTAATTTCTAGCCATAGATCACATCTAGGGTAGATATCACTTGGTCATAAAACTATCTTTCTAATCTCACCATTGATTAGATCAACGGCTAAGATTAAAGCTTCTAAAGTAAGCTTTAAAATCCAATGGCTCACAAAGAAGTCAATGCTTCTTTTGTTGACTCTTTCTAATTGGTTAAGAAAGTCAAGTCATCTATTTTGACCATTTCCTATTGATTTAGATTTCTGTACAGTCAGCATCGTTGATTGCTACACTAAACGTGGGTCCCACGAACTTTTTTGGGTCCACAAATAATTTTTCTACTATTTTTGAGACAGTAGGTACTGTTGAATAAAATAATATTATAAAAATATAAAATTATTTTATTACACAGTTAAATTCTAAAAATTACGAGATTAATTAATATATCAATCAGAATTGGGTTTAGTAAGATCCCCCAGCTCTAATTAATTAAATAAGATTTTTTCCAGTCAGAAAATTATTATTTTCTTGACTCGGAGCAAATCACACAAAATGATCAAATATGATCTCAGAACAGTCAAACTATTTTTATAACACACAGAAAATGTAAAACAGTGTAATTCTACTATTACTATTCACATAGTCAGAATTTGGGGTGTTACAGTACCCATGTGAAGACTTGATATCTCATATCCATGACCCGTGAGATGTGGTCATCAGTCTCTGCACATACTAGTCTCAATATATTATTGTTATCCTAATTAACAATAATACTTGACCAAGGACATTTAAGAATAGTGTTGTAACCAAAAGGATCTCACGATCAAGTCATCCACTTGATGTCCTATGGCATCAAACTTACTATTCTAAGGACTTTATTATGTTTATAAAAAAAAACACAATAAATGAAATGCCTCATATATAAAATAGCATAATAAAATGTATGTAAATACAGAAAATGTATTAGCATCTAGGGCATACACCAACATTATGGATATCTCACATATATTTTTCACATCTTTAAAAATGATTTTCACATGCTAAAATACCCAACAAACAAGTTTTGAAAAGTTATTTATGTTGGTAGTTCAAATTTATAAAAAATGGCCAAGTTTGAGTTTTGTAAAACTAACATTTAGTTACTCTTTTGACCATATCTTTCAAAATACTTTGAGTTTTATTCTGAGATATTTCATTTGAAAATAGACTCAAAGATCTTTCCAATGAGTGGTCATTCGCTTTAAACGGATGAGAAATGAAGAAGTTATGACCATTTAAAGTCAGTTTTCAAAACCAGAGTGGTTTGTTCGAATAAAGGATGTGTTATTCGAATAACATACCCCAAAAAACGTTCCAGAACGTGTTTTTAAAGGCTTATTCGAATAAAAAATGTGTTATTCGAATAACACGACCCAGAAAATGTTCCAGAACATGCTTTTTGAAGGTTTATTCTAATAACAAATCTGTTATTCGAATAGAGGCGTTAAGGAACATAACTTTTGAAAGGATTTATTCGAATAACATACAGGTTATTCGAATAAACACGAGCAAAAACACACAATGGCTATTTTCTATACTTTTAATGTGATATTAAATGATACCCAATGGCTCTTTTTCTTAGAACACTATAAATACATATTTTTTGGGTCATCTTTTACTAACACCCAATTGTCTGAAACAATTCTTTCTTGCTTTGATTTGTGATTCATATTTTACCAAATTTCTATACTTTTTTTCACCAAAATTTGAGATATCCTAAATGAGCTTCATAGTGCTTCAATTTGTAATACACACTCTTAAAAGAGTTTCTTCTTTCTTCTACTCCTTGATTCTTTGTAAAAAGGGTAAGGTATTCCTCAGAGAAATTGTAAGGGTGAGGTATCCCTGACTGTCGATGCTCAAGAACAAAGGGTGAGGTATCCTAATGTGTGGTGAGTGTTCTATTGTGTAAAGGTTTCAAGCACCTGTTAAAGCTTGAAGTGATAGTGAAAAATCTTAGGTGGTTTACTTGAGGATTGGATGTAGGTCACAAGTGGTTGGTGGCTGAACCAGGAAAAATTCTATGTTTGCTCTTCTTAACTCAAACTCCTTTATTTCTTGTATTTTAATTATATATGTTTGAGTTGAATTTGATATCTAATTTATTTGCTTAATTTATCCTATAACCCAAGTTATTTTTGAGTAATCTACAATAGTTATACTTATTTCACTGCATGTGTTGATTGAAAATATCAAAATGTAAAATTTCTTAATGTTATTTTAAAAATTTGTAATCACCCAATTCACCCCCCTCTTTGGTGATAGTTGTCATTACTAACAAGTGGTATCAGAGCTTTGTGCTCGGGTGAAAGCTTAACCGCTTAGAGTTAAAGATCCTTGTTTGTTGGCAACCATTGAAAGTTTTTCAAAATGGAAAGTTTTGAAATTGATAAACCACCATTCTTTGATGATGTGCATTTTGTTTATTGGAAAGTTAGAGTAGAGTTTTATATGCAATCTATTGATTTGGATTTGTGGGATATTGTGCTTGATGGATTTTCTCTTAAACCAAAACCAACTTAGAATGCCTATGATAAGAAATATTTTTCTTTGAATATTAGAGCTATGCAAATTTTGAGAAGTTATTTGAACGATGAAACTTATGCTAAAATTAAGAGTTGCTCTAATACTAAAGATATATGGGATGCTCTTGATGTTATTTATCTTGCTAATAATGATTTTGTGTATAAAGTTGTATATAGAAAATAAAATGAGCAAAAGCCATTGAAGGAAGTTTATCATGAAAAATATCCTCAAAAAAGATGTGCAAACTATTGAAGGGAGCCAAATGCTTCTTAGTGATGATGATGGTCAATTAGAGGCAAAGCAAAACAAAATTGAGAATGAAGATGTTCTTGAATCCTTGATAGACAACAATGAGGAAGATGATGATTCTCTTAAAGAGCCAAGTATACTAGAAATTGAAACTACTTCCTATATGACTAAAAAGGACTTTGAGGTAAATAATTCTAAACTAGATTATAGTCCTTCCTATGATGAGTTACAATGTGCATATAATGAATTGTATGATGGTTTGTTGAATTTAGAAAAAAAAAACTTATCGTGTTTGGAAAACATTTCCTTTATTGAAAATGAAATTAAAACTTTGAAAAATAAATATGTTTTTCTTGATGAGGAAATGTCTTTAAAATGTAAAACCTTAACTTCTTGTGAAAAGTGCATTGATTTAGAAAATCAAGTTGAGGACTTATATTCTGAATTTGCTAAAGCTAATGGTTGTAATTGCTTATATTCCATGCTTGTTAATGAGAATAAAATTAATGTTATTCCACATAAAAATTCAAGTAAGACTTATGGCAAACATAGCTTAGAATATAAAAACAACAAAAAGTTAATTTTTTCAAAAATAATCTTCAAAGGACCAAGTCATCATTAAATTTAATTGTTTGCAATTTTTGTGGTCATCTAGGACATATTTCTTATTTATGCAACTATAGAAGAAATCCTTATATGAGAAATAGTATGATATGGGTTCCTAAAAATCTTAAAGGCTCCAGTACTAACACTTAAGGACCCAAAATGAAGTGGGTACCAAAATGTCCTCCTAGTGTTTTAATTATGCAGAAATTTTCTCAAAAAGATGGACTAATTGGTCAAAGGTAATGCAGATTAAAAGTTGCAAACCTAAATGCAGATTGTTTTAAGTAATAAATTCTCGGGAGTCCGAGGTCGATCCACAGGGAATTGATGAAGAAAAATTTATTTGACGTAAGAAAAATATTTTGTTACAACAATAAAGGTGATAAAACTTGGTCACAAATAAAAAGGAATTGCTTGGGTTAGGAGATCCACTCTTGGTAAATAAATTAAGGACAAGATTAATTCTTTTATAACTCAGTTAGAATCCACACATAACGGAGGTTCCAATCAAAAAATACAACATTCAAAGTTTATTAAAATAATATATGTAATTATATTATGATTCCTTTAACCATCTATTAGCACCACCACTCATAAATAGGATCAAGCATTCATTGTGCCAAAATCTTATCTGCAACAAATCAAGATCTTCACTTTACAAGGAGAGTTTCTAACACCAACACTTGTAAATGGGTTCAAACATTCATTGTGTCAATCTCTTGTCTACAGCAAATCAAGAACTCCACTTTACAAGGAAGGTTTCTAAATTGATTGGAAACAAAATACAATACGTATAATGACAACTTGAAAATATATCATTTAAGCACAAGAGAGAAATTAATCTAACATAATTTCATTACCAAGAGCTTCACTCTTTCACCCAAGCAAAATGAAACTTAGTTACTCATATACAAGAAGAAAGGAAGAGAGAAGAAGAAGAAAAAGAAGAACATAACTTCAATTTTAAACAAAAGAAAACTACAATAAGATAATCAAATAACAAAATAGCATGAATTTGGTATCTAACACCTAAGCCTTCCAAATGATTAGCCAAGGCTCTCTTTTATAGAGCATTATGGATACAAAATAACAAGGGGGTGAGTCATGAGTGAGTGGATGAGTGAAAAATGTCAAATGACTTTTGATGAGTGAAAAATTATAGAGATTCTTTGTCTCCAAAATCATTTAGCTCTGAAGTCATTACATTCGGCATTTTTTCACCAAATGGACTCATGAAAGTTGTAAATCTGGATCTTAGCTTTCAAATTCCATTTTTTGAGCCCAAAAGCATTCCTACAACTCAAGATATAGTTTGATTACTGTATACTGCTCAGGCCCAGTGACAACTCATCTGTTCTGATGTCCAAGCCCAATATGACCCATTAGGCCTTAGATTCTAAAATAGTGTTCAACATGAAAGTTGTAGATTTAGGTCTTAAATTTCAACCATCAAAATCTCAACCCATTTGACATACTATATCCCAAGCTATGTTATGAAGAGTACGCATAGGTCAAGCTGTCAGGATCAGCACCCTAGTTCTTGCTTCAAATTCAATTTGAGTTATCCAATCGTGTGATTAGGCCTTTGAGGTCTTCATAAAAGTTGTAGATCTCTCTCTTATATTTCAAATGACACTAGACTCAATTTCTAATAATATTTAAGAATGAAGAGCAATCAATCATTCAAGTAATCAAAACATTTATGAGGTAAAGTTTCTTCACATCTCAAATCAACAAGTAAGGAAATTTCAATTGAAAAGCATGAGTCAAGAATGATAGATCTTCACAAGATTTACTCTCAATCCCTCAAGTGTTTAAAAGGTAGGTATTTCACTCAATTCAACCCATGAAAATTGTACTACCATAAGCTTGCTTATCTTCTACTTCTCCATTACTCAGAACACACACATACACAAATCATGAGGACTTTATTCAAGGTTGTAATGGGTCAAGGTAAAGGAGAAGGTAATATGAATATGACAAGTTAAATACAAAAGAGAATAAAAGAGCATGAAAGTTTAGTTCAATTAACAAGCATGAAAGTTCATCCCAACTCCACCTAATACAAATTTCCTTTACATATTCTTTTCCTTTCCTTTATTACCTTGTTGACCCTTATTTACATATTTTTTTATTTTTATTTTTATTTTTATTTTTTATTATTTTAAGATGAACATAATATATACATTTTTTTTACCAACCATTCTGCACACACACCCCCACACTTGTTCAAGAACTCATCCAATGACAAAGTTAATGTTCTCTTATTCCCTAAGGCCGAGTAAGAACATAATTTTTTTTTTAAGAAAAAGGCACATAATGAGTTCGAAACAAAGAAGAGTCAAATAAGCTCAAAGGAGTTAAGTAAGGGAAAACTATACAAGGTTGGTTATTTAGTTAAAGTAGCTATATCAAGAAAAATGTATCAATCATATTTATGTATGCATATGAAAATGTAGTCTCAAAAAGAATCAAAGCAAGTTCTAGAGTAACAATTCCATGAGTGAGATTCACACAAGAAAGAAGATAATGGTACAAATGTTCAATCAATTCATCAATAGGCTCAAAATCTCACAAGACATAATTCTATCATTCTCAATCCATCAATTCAACATCCATAACTAAACATGTGATTTTTAAAAAAGAAAACAGTTTACTCAATTATGCAAATTTCCCTAAATTTGAATTGCTACTTCCACATAAACTAGTTATCTACCTAACTACTCCTTACTCTGCCACCAATTTTGATGCGTCTCAAAAGTAAATAATTTAGTCCTTACTCTATCATCCCTAATTACTTTTGTTGTTAATAAATTATTGACAAACATATAAATACAACAAACATATTAATAAACACACTTCCTAATTTTTTTGGTTTTTTTTTAGATTTTTTTTTGGTTTTTTTTTACACAACTATCTTTTTTTTTTACACAACTATCCTTTTTTTTTACACAACTATCTTTCTCCCCAATCAGATCACAACATTGTCCTCAATGTCAAACATAGATAGGTAAAGGATAGAAGATAGTACTTGTTGTTGCAATTACTGAAAAGAGAAACCCACACAAATTTAAACAAAAACAAAGTACAATGAATAAAACCAAAGCTTGTAATTATTTAAATAGTTAGAGTGTTTGGCATGGATTGCTTTTCATACTGCTTCCCTCACCGCTTCCTTCTAACTAATCTATCTAAGCTGTTACTGGATCAGGTTCATAAACAAAAACTTCTAATTTATTAATCAACTCATCAACAGTGGAAGCAGAGATAAGGAGTCATCTTGCCGAAGGTGTGACAAATTTCTGTTCCACAGCATGGTCAACAAAAGATAACAAATTATTAAAGAAATTATTAACATTCAACAAACCTATGGGTTTATAGTGGATGTTCAGTTGGGCCCAAGAGACAATTTGAAAGACTTTTTTCCAAAGTACCAAAACCACCAGATAAGGCAATGAATGCATCAGAGTTTTCAAGCATTGCCTTCATTCGTCCATGCATAGATGATACTTGAATTTCTAGTCCAATTGTCTTTCCAATGATGTTCCTTCGAGTTAAAGGTTCAAGAATGACACCTAAAACTTGACCACCTCTTACAAATGCAAAAAGTGATACAGCCCCCATTAACCCAATGCTACCTCCCCCATATACTACATAATGTTCCTCGCAGCAAGTGTTCTACCAACAGTGCTTGTTGTGTTTACAAACTCTAAATCATTCCTATAACTTGTCCCACCAAATACACAGATACTGGCAAATCTACGAACAGAAGAAGAAGCTCCCTCCATTTCTACACTCACACTCTCTTTGAATGATTATGAGTTGTAGGAAAGTGAAGAAAATGGAGTTTAAATAGGAAAGAGAATAGAAAAAGTAATAATAGCTCCTATATGGGTAGGTTGACTGTTGTCAGAAAACTTTGAAAATAAGAAACACAATTTTATTTTTTTTATTTTTTTTATTTTTTTATTTTTTATTTTTTTTAAATTTACAAGATAATATATACAAGTTGTTATGATTGTGGCTCACATCTTCCTCTGGTTTTACGTCCAGTAACGGATTAAACACCTTCTATGAGTCGAGGATAAACTTCCCATCTAATTTTCTTATAAATTGATAAACAGGGTCTTTTTGAGTCAGACTCCTAAGACTGTAACGCTCTTGCTCGTCCTTGAAGAGATTCCACAAACTAAGAAGTTCATGATGCACAACTCCACAAGAATGCGTCTCAAGAGTCAATAAGATATCATCTAATGACTCCTTACTCAGTCCATTCTTAATGAAGAAAATTTTATCTTCTCTGTTTGCAGAAACCATTCCCAAAGAACGACATCACGTGTTACAATTCCATCGCGCACACTTGAAATAAACTTTTATTATTTTTTCTCTTCTCCTTTTTGAATACAAACTTTTACCGAGACTCAGCATGTATAGGACAAATGAATCTAAAGATTCACCAGCTAAACAAACCTTTACTTCGATTATCCAGCGTATATCTTCTGGGATGCCCTTGTACATTAACAGTCTCAGTCTTTCACACCTAACTTTGTAGATTTTGGTTAGAGCATTTTTAGGAAAAGAAGGAAAATGCTTGCTTAGATTTGAGAGAATGACATCCATTTTGAAGGAGAAGAAATCAGTTATTATGGGAAACTAAAAAATAAACTGACTTGAGAGTCACGGAGTACCGTTATCCGCCACTTAATCGGGAACACAAAGAACTGCAAAAAGGAAGAAACAAAATTAAAATAAATTCTACTCATAACAAGGATTAGAAAAGGATATGGATTCTACCTCAACAACTTGATGTTCCAGAAATGGTTTGAGTCTTTGTCCATTGACCTTAAATACATTACCATTCCTAGGGTTCTCAATGTCTATGGCCCCATGAGGATACACAAGTTTGACAATAAAAGGACCAGTTCACCTAGATCTCAATTTTTTAGAGAATAGTTGAAGATGAGAATTATAAAGCAGAACTTTTTGATCAATTTCAAAAGATTTTCTCAAAATTGATTTGTCATGAAAAGCTTTTGTTCTAACTTTATAAATCTTTGAGTTTTCATATGCATCATTTCTCAATTTCTTAAGTTCATTCAATTGCAAGTTGCGTAACTTGGAAGCATCATCAAGATTTGAATTGAAAGCTTTAATTGTCCAAAATGTTTTATGCTCCAATTCTACAAGCAAGTGACAAGGTTTTCCATAGACTAACTGATAGGGTGACATGCCTAAAGATGTTTTGAAAGCAGTAGGTACCCAAAGTGCATCATTTAATCTTAAAGACTAATCTTTACGATTTGGGTTAACTATTTTTTCCAAAATTTGTTTAATCTCCCTATTTGCTAATTCTACTTGTCCACTTGTCTGAGGGTGATAAGGGGTAGCAATTTTGTGTGTGATGCCATATTTCTTTATTAAAGATTCAAATGATTTATTACAAAAATATTTTCTCCCATCACTGATGATAGCTCGAGGGATTCTAAATCGACTTAAAACATTTTCTTTTAAAAATTTCAGAACAATTTTGTTATCATTGTGTCGACATGGAATCGCCTCAATCCATTTTGAGACATAATCAAATGCAACCAAAATATACACAAATCCAAATGATGATGAAAATAGACCCATGAAATCAATTCCCCAACAATAAAAAATTTTAATGACAATGATAGGGTTCAAAGGCATCATGTCTCTTTTAGAAATGGAACCCAATTTTTGACAACTTTCACAATTTTTTCAAAAAATATAGCTATCCTTAAATAATATGGGCCAATAAAATTCACATTACAAGATTTTCGTAGTTATTTTCTTTGAAGAAAAATGACCTCCACATGCTTCTGAATGCAAAATTTAATGACACTACTTACCTCACTATTGGGTATACATCTCCAAAAATTTGGTCAGGACAATATTTGAACAAATATGGGTTATCCCAATAGAAAATTTTCACCTCAATCAAAAACTTTTTCCTGTCTTGGTGCTTCCATTGAGGCAGTATCTTACCTGTTACAATAAAATTGACAATGTTAGCAAACCAAGGCATGGAATTAATAGAAAATAAAATTCATCAGAAAAAGAATCATTGATAGGCGTACTATCAAAAGATGAGCCTGTTGTAAGTCTGGACAAATGATCTGCAACAACATTTTCAGCTCCTTTCTTGTCTTTTATTGTGATGTTGAATTCTTGAAACAACAAGATCCACCGTATCAACCTAGGTTTGGCATTCTGCTTAGACATTAAATATCTAACAGCAGCATGATCAGTGAAAATAATAGTGGAAGAACCAATTAAATAAGCTCAAAATTTGTCTAATGCAAAAATTACACCAAATAGTTCTTTTTCAGTAGTGGTGTAATTCATTTGTGCACTATTCAAAGTTCGACTTGCGTAATAAATTACATGAGGCTTACTTTCCTTTCTCTGTCCTAAAACAGCACCAACAGTAAAATCACTAGCATCACATGTAACACCCCAACTTTTGGGTTAAGTACGATATTGTCCCAAATGTACTATTTTATATTTTCTGTGAGTTATAAATTAAATTTGACTATTTCGTGATTGTATTTGACTGTTGTGTGTGATTTGCTCCGAGTCAAGAAAATATTAATTTTCTGGCCGAAAAAATCCTTTTTTAATTATCTGGAGTTGGGGGATCTTACTAAACCCAATTCCGAGTGATATGTATATTAATCTTTTAACTTTTAGGATTAAAATGTGTAATAAAATAATGTTATATTATTATAATATTATTTTATTTGACAGTAGCTACTGTCTCAAAAATAGTAGAAATCTACTCCAAAATGACCATGGACCAGGAAAAGTCTGTGGGACCCGTGTTTAGAGAAGCAGTCAACATTTCTGACTAGACTAAATCCTAAGCCAATGGGAACTAGTCAACAATAGTGGCTTGAAAATTTTAGATCAATAAGAAGCTAGTCCACAAAAGTGGTTAGACTTGTTAGTTTATGACTAGAAAACTTAACTAAGTTAGCTTAAGCCTAACTAAGTTAGCATAGGAAGCTTATGTAGTAACTAAATGAAGTAAACCTAGTTAGCTACCTATTTAAGTTCTAGTTAGAGAAGGTTCTAAAAATATCAAGACAAAGCCTAGTTATCCTAAAGTAACTAGATAGTTAGGCAAGTAATTAAGCAAACTAATCAAATTCACTTAAGTGTAACTAGATTTCATAAATGAACACAAACCTAGTTACTCTCTCTTGAAGCAATTCGGTTAGAGCTCTTCAAGAAGGATCAAGAAGGTTTTTCTACACCAATTAGAAACAAGCTTGGAGCCAAAGCCTTTGATATCATCCATTGATCTAATCTAAGGTTGTTAGGAGTTAGGGGAAGTCAACAAAGGAGGCCACCTCCTTTGAAGCTCACAGCCAAGTGCTAGGCTAGGAGACCAAAACAATCATTTCATCTTCATTTTTCAATTTACTATCACTTGAAACCTTTCTTCTCTCTCTACCAAGAACAAAAAAAAAATCACCATTGTTACTCCTTGAGAGACACACGGCCAACACCCTTACCTCACACCTCCACCCTTCTAAATTTTCATCTAACCCAACTTCTCAAATCCAAACAACATTCTAAGAACATCTCTAGTTGAGAGTTCTTCCAAAATCTTTCATCTTAAGCTTGGAAAATCACTTTGAATATTTTTCCTACGAGGTGAAAATTCTTGTTTCTTATTTCTAACTTGATTTCTTAGGTTCTAAGCCATGATTGATTTATGGTTTATGTTTTTCTCCTATAGTTATGACTCTTTAAAATTTGTTTGAGCATGTAAGGTTTCTCTTGGGGGTCACCCGAAAACATAGGAGGAGAGTAGAAGGAGTTGTCTTCCTTTAAGGTAAGAGGGAGATTTAATCTCATCAACCTGTGTGGTGATGAGAAAATGGATTGTATGTGTAGTGAAGAATCCATAAGGATTCACTTATTTGGTTGTTTAAATGTTTTCCTATTTGTGGTTGGTTTTATTTGTGAGCATGTCTGTAGTTTTAAAAATATATTGCACGTGTTTATAGATGTATAAATATTATTGTAGGATGTGAATAATATGCAAGGATTGCATGAGTGTTCCAAAGAACACAAAAGAAGCTCACGGCTTCTCCAAGAAAAAGAGAACCAAAATGTTCTCAACCATTTTCTAAAACAATGATTTAATGAATTTAGGTAAAACAATGACTTTGAAAATGATTTAGAAGATAGAAAATGATTTAATGATTATTTGTGAAGGATAGGTTAAATTCGGCCAATATGTCATTCAATGTATATTTGATTCCCAAAATTATTTTCTAGGGTAGGTTAAGTAACTAATCTACAAAAGAATTTCATTTCAATGAATCTTTGGGAAATAAAATGAATGAACTTAGTTTTAGAATTCTAAATTAGAAGAATTTGTTATAAGTAAGAAATAAAGAAAACACTTGAAAAATACTAATGTAGAGCTCACTCTTTGAGTTTTGAAGCGCGTTAACAAGTTTCAAGGTGTGGACAATAATTTAAGGTTAAAATTTGCAGTAGTTAGAGAAAAATGTAGAAAATACCATTTAATAGATTTTCTAGACAAAATGTTGTCAAAATTTACTAAATCTAGACATATAAAAAGAGAAGGTTCCATAGTATGTTTATAACATAAGGAAAATATTTTGCGTAGTTTAAAAGTACTAGAAGTAGCTTACGCATTTTTAAAATAAAGATTTTTAAGCCATACGGTTAAGAAAATGATTTAAAAATCTTATGCGATTGAGAAAATAATTTAAAAACATTATACAGTATTTAAAAATGTCAAAGAACGTTTGTAAAAGTGACGCGATTATGAAAATGCGATAAAATTTCTACGCGACTAAATGGAACAATGAGTTTTACTGTCAGGCCAAAGTGGTGGACCTGGACATGTTGAGATATAGTACTGTCAAGTAGGGACATACAATATTTATGAATATTGAGACTAAGGGTATTTAGGTAAATATGGTGATATATTGAGACTGAGGGTATTTTTATAATTATAATTCTTAATCATGCATTGAGAGTTGTGTCAATTTGGTTGAAAATTGGCAATTGATTGACGAGATGAATTACACCGTGTTGTGGGTGTGATAGGCGTAGTATGGTTCATTAATTGAACTTGGAGGCACTAGTGTGCGGAGAAATCCACATGTGGATAGTTGGCAGCTCCTCTCGGTCGTGGCAACGGGCAACACACTAATGATCTCGACAAGCACTATTCTTAATCAAGATCTTGTGGAGACTATTTGGTACAATGCTTGTAGTGCACGACATATTTGGATAATGTACTACTACACGATGTTTCGGACTGTGGGCTATAGATACGACGTTGGACAGTGTAATAGTTTGGTTGGGTAGCCTGAGGTACTGATAGTTCTTTTCGGATCATTCTCTCTAATGTCTGTGTTTAGCTCCATGGAGTAGGAATGAGTCAATATGCATTAGCATCCATGATCTGCATCTCAATGTTTATTATAATCTGTGATAGAATGTATGATGTGTTAATTTGAGGTACTATATATGATGTAATGGTATGCATTATTGTGATCTTATTTGTATTGTCATTTTCTTTATTGCCATGCTAGTAATGATGCAGATTGTCTCACCTCTTTGCATGCATTTCTATATTATTGTCATTATATTCTATAAAGAGTTTGAGGAAGAGGAGCAGCCTTTAGAGATTCAGTACCCTGAGGAGCAACAGCCGAGCGATCAGTTCGAGGAAGGCGAGCCGCTAGATCATCCATACCATCTGGATTGATCTTGTGATCATGACGTTGCCTGGATTCTTTGGTTTTGTGAGACTTGAGTTTCACGGAGGTTCTGAGGCCTGGCGACTGCGTGAGGATAGAGGATCAGTAGTCTATGTAGGATGTCTGACTGTGTTTCTGCGTAGAGAGTTTGATAGGGAGCTTATTTTTACTACTACTTTGTACTTACATCTTGAGATGCCTTTAACTCTTAGGCGTTATTGGGGAAGAATTTTTCATGCACCTAGTGAGATCAGTAGTGTGTCGATAGCACGGACTCACCTCCGTAGAGCTGCGAGACATCTAGGATTTCTGCCATCCGATGATCCATCTGAGAGTGATCCTTTGGAGGGTTAGGAATCTTTGATGTGCACTTGGGCATGTTATGTTTTAGTATTATGCTGACTCTTTACTATTTTGTTAAATATTTGTAGTTATAAATTATTTGTATACTTAAGACAAAATCATATGTCCATTATGGTGTGTGATTATGTTTTGCCTTATTTTGTGTTTCGTGTTATTTTGTTTAACATTATTATGTATAAAAGGAAAAATTTTACAACTCATATTATTTATGTAACAAATGTTTTATAACTTGGGTAAGATTTTATTTTATTGCATAAAAAATGTGACATCCCCACAAAGGTGTTACATCACACATCAACTCAAAAGGCAAAGACCAGTCAGGAGATTGAATGATAGGAGCAAAAGTCAAAAGGCCGATTAATTTTTCAAAAGATTTCTGACAATCTTGAGTCCAATCAAATGGTGCATCTTTTGTTAGAAGATTACATAATGGTCTAGATATAGTACCAAAGTCCTTTACGAATCTTCTGTAAAATCCTGCATGTCCTAAAAAGGAACGAACTTCTCTGATTATTTTTGGGGAAGGCAAATGAGCAATTAATTCAACTTTGGCCTTATCAACTTCAATTCCTTTACAAGATATCACATGACCTAACACTATTCCTGAGGTAACCATGTAATGACATTTTTCCCAATTTAACACAAATCCTTTTTCTTCACATCTTTTAAGAACTTTTTCCAAATTATCAAGATAAATTTCAAAAGAATCTCCAAAAATTGTTGGGTCATCCATGAAAACCTCTAAATAATGCTCAATCATGTCACTAAAAAAACTTAGCATGCATCTTTGAAAAGTTGTCGGAGCATTACAAAGACCCACAGGCATTCTTCTATATGCAAAAGTGCCAAAGGGGCAAGTAAAAGTGATCTTTTCTTGATCCTCCAATGCAATTGGTATTTGATTATACCCTGAATAACCATCAAGAAAATAATAGTAGGGATGTCCTACTACTCTTTCCAAAATTTGATCAAGAAATGGCAAGGAAAAATGATCTTTCCTAATGGCTGTATTCAATTTTCTAAAATCAATACACATATGCCAACTGGATGAGACTCGAGTAGGTATTAATTCACTTTTTCATTTTCAACCATTGTTATTCCAGATTTTTTAAGCACAACTTGTGTAAGGCTTACCCACTGGCTATCAGAGATAGGATAGATAATTCTAACATTAAGTAATTTAAGAACTTCAGCTCTAACTACCTCTTTCATATGTGGATTTAATCTTCTTTGAGGTTGTTGAGATACTTTAACATTATCCTCTAAATGTATTCTATGTGTACAAATTAATGGATTAATGTCTTTTATGTCCTTTATTGTCCATCCAATTGCACTTTTATACCTTTTAAGTACTTCTATCAACATACATTCTTGTTCTTTAGTCAGGGATGAGGAAATTATCACTGGAAAGCTTTGTTCTTCTCCCAAAAATGTGTACTTCAACCCAGCAGGTAATGGCTTTAGATCCAGTGTGGGTACTTCTTCATGGGTATCATCATTCATGGGTTTTAGCTCTTCGAATCTTGACTTCCATCCTTTATATTCTATTACCTGTGTACAGTTAAGTAAAGAGCATATTTCAGAAACATCATCTAATTGTGTAGCTGAATCAAATGAATTAATTAAACAAATTTCTATTGAGTCAAAAGAACTCCTGATTTGAAAAATGATCATCTATAATGGCCTCAATCCTTTCAATTTCTTCCTTTCCATCATAAACTTCTTGCGGTTGCTTGCACATGTTGAAAACATTAAGCTCCAGTGTCATATTTCCAAATGTTAGCTTCACCACTCCATTTCTGCAATTTATCAAAGCATTAGATGTTGCTAAAAATGGGTGACCAAAAATAACAGGAATTGATTTGCTACTATTTTCCATAGGTTCAGTTTCTAAGACAATAAAATCCACGGGATATATGAATTTATCAACTTGTACTAACACATCATCCACTATTCCTTTTGGAATTTTAATTGATCTATCTGCAAGTAAAAGAGTTACAGAAGTTGGTTTTAACTCACCCAGGTTGAGTTGCTGATAAACTAAATATGGAAGTAAATTAACACTAGCACCAAGATCAAGTAAAGCTCATTTAATTTTATGTTCACCAATAATGCATGAAACTGTAGGACAACCAGGGTCTTTATATTTTAGTGCATTATTGTTCTGAATAATGGAACTTACCTGTTCAGTCAAAAATACATTTTTTTCACATTATGTTTCCTTTTAACAGTGCACAAGTCTTTCAAAAATTTGGCATAACAAAGAATCTGTTTGATAGCATCTAATAGAGGAATATTGACTTTCACTTGTTTAAGGATTTCAAAAATGTCACTGTTATAGTTCACTTTAATTGAATTGTTTAATTCTTGAGGATATGGGGGTGAAGGCAAGGGTTTGGTCTCCTTTTGGCTAGGTTTCTTATCAACTTCTTCCTTATCTTTGGGACTTGATTCATCATCTTTCTCACAAGGTTCAGGAATTTATTTTTTAACAACCTTTCCACTCCTAAGAGTTATCACTGACTGGACTTAATCTATTTGTTGGCTTTCTAAACTATGCTCATTTAGGCTATACTATCTCTTGGGATTTGGTTGAGGTTGAGAGGGAAATTTTCCTTTCTCGTGAATAGCAAGTGCAGAAGAAAGTTTAGCAAGAGTGTCTTTTATGTCAATCATGGCTTGAGTGTTTTGGTTATTAATAGCCTCTTGCTTTTCGATGAGTGCATGCAATGTTCCCTCAAGGTTTTTCCTATATGGTGGGACATAAGGTGCATATCCTTGAGAATTTTGTGAATCTTGCTGTGCCTGAGGAGGTGGTGGTTGCATGAATTGTACCTGATTGTTGGTCCTCCAACTGAAGTTCGAGTGATTTCTCCATCCCAGATTGTATGTATCTGAAAAAGAAGAAGTGAATGGCTTTTTAAAATTGTTCATTGCATTTACTTGCTCATGCACAACTTCTTTAAAATAGGAATTTTTGGACATTCATTTGTTAAGTGTCCCAATTCATCACAAATGCTACAAATTTCTTCATTTTGCATAGATTTGATTTCTTTTACTTTCCCTGATTCCATGGCTTCAACCTTTTTAGCCAAACTAGCAAACCTAACATTTAGATCTTCTTCTTGACTAAGATGATATTTTCCTTTACTAGCATTTGTAAGGTTAGATCTAATTGAATTTTCAGAAGGATTAGTACCATGCCAAGATTGAGAATTTTCAGCCAACTGGTTTAAATAGTCTAAAGCTTCATCAGGTTCTTTATCAAGAAATTCACCATTGCACATTGTTTCCACAAATTGCTTAGTTTCAGGTGTTAACCCTTCATAAAAGAAGCTTATAATGCGCTATTTTTCAAAACCATGATGTAGACAAGAATTCAACAAATCTTTAAAATGTTCCCAACTTTGAAAATATGCTTTATTTGAATTTTGGGAAAAAAATTGGATTTGTTTTTTCAAAGCATTGGTTTTATGTGTTGGAAAAAATTTCTTTAAAAACTCACTTGCATTTCTTGTCATGTGCCAATTGATCTTGATTTCAAAGTGTTAAACAAGTTTTTGCTTTATCTTTTAAAGAAAAAGGAAACAATTTAAGCTTAACAACCTCTTCGGTGCAAGTTTGATCATGAAAAGCGGTACATACTTCCTCAAATTCTTTTAGATGTAAATATGGGCTTTTAGATTCTAAACCATAGAAATTAAGAAGTAAAGAAATCATACCTGCCTTGAATCTAAAATTGTTAGCAGTGAGTGGTAAGATAAAACATGATGGACTAGAATATCGAGATGGTTGCAAATACTCACGCATGGTTCGCAACGGTTGATTTTCATGTTCATTATGCACACTTTCATTTTCAGCCATTGTGTTTAATGTGTGTGATTGTAATTCAGACAAATCAATATGCAAAGTACTAGGATTAACTTTAACCAACGACCAAAATTTAAATCACAATATCAATTAAGTATTCTAACACCCTCCTTAGGGCACCACACTTGGTGTTGCTTAATTGTCAAATTACCCCTTCATTAGAATTCGCGCTTATAAATATAAATATGAGTTATAAAATTTATTGATGATAATAAGATAAACTTAGCAGAAAATAAAAACATAACAACACTATCACAAATAATTTACATCATATATACATACAAGCCTTAGTATTGTCATACTTAAATATTTTACAAACTAGACTTTCAAAACATTTAAACGTTAAACTTTAATTTAAACTATTATACTGCCGAAGTCCTACTAAACAGCAGAACCCTCAAACGGGTCCTCCTCAGATTCCTCAGCATATAGGAATCCATCATGAGGTACAGTCCTACAGACAGGTGTCCGAGCAGACGACACAATACTAATCGCACTGGGAGTACGATAGTAAGCCCCCCAATACTGCCTAATAGATATTGGGAACTCTAGTTGTACAAAAAGATTAACAGAAAAGTAAGGGTGTCCTAAATGTTGCCTACTCAATCTAATATTTAGGTCTCCCATATAGTAAATAGTCTCTCTCTTTAAATCAACAGTCCATGCCTCCTCTCCTCCAATGAATGTCAGCTTCAGGTAGCCAAGGAAACTAGGCATCTCCATCTCTTCAAAACTCA
The DNA here is from genome assembly GCA_029884595.1 of Ormosia semicastrata. Classification (NCBI taxonomy): domain Eukaryota; kingdom Viridiplantae; phylum Streptophyta; class Magnoliopsida; order Fabales; family Fabaceae; genus Ormosia; species Ormosia semicastrata. Next base: position 32,704,718 of record JAQQTO010000048.1, on the reverse strand, counting down.
ACGTCTTCAACGGGAATCTGCTCCTCCTCAGCTTCTCGCTCCACCTCTTGCTCGATGTCTTTACAAATATAAATATAATACAAAACATGCATACAAAGAGGAGAGATCACCTATGCCAATACCAGTATGATAGCAATGAAGATAAACACATATAATATCTCATACAACTATCATACCATAATTACAGTTATGCCATCAATATCATTTATCAATAAAACACATGAAGTAAATAATATTTACAATCATGCCACTAACAATAATCAAATATCCAATAAATCAATTATCATAAACATAATTATGATAATATCCTCAATAGCTACATGTATGCACACAGACTCAATTTCCTACTCCATGGAGTTACAACTCAGGTCAGAGAGAGTGATCGAAAAGATTTGTCGGTACCAACATGCTTCGGACCACGTGCTCTATCTTGCACATCTAGCATATACACGACAGTCTTTATCAGATCTTGATTAATGATAGTGTCTTGGTTAGGATCATTGGTGTGTTGCGTCGGTCTAACCTACGGCACAGAAGAGCTACTAACTGCCCATTGTAGGCAACCCGCACCCCAATGCCCCCAAGGTCAACTAGTGACTTACACTACGCATATCGCACCCACTCAAGAGGTGTAGTCTCTCCTAGGCAACTAGCCTCATACAGTCCATTGGACCTTTCCAATGCATGTACTATGCCCTATTCACATTTTCAATTCATATCACATATTCGGGGTCCACACAATAATCTAACAGTATTATTACTATATTTTAGTTGCGTAGTCATATTTTCGCATTTTCTTAATTGCGACTCAATTCTGTCGCCATTTCAAAATCGCGTAGTGATTTTTTAACATTTTCCAATCGCGTAAATATTTTTCATACGTTTTAAATCAAAAATTCCATTTTTCTCATTTAATATTAAAAATTCACTTTATTTTCCATATTTGCATAATAATCCCTCAAAATCTCATTTTTAAGAAATAGTCCCTCTAAAAATTAATATTTATGAAATAGTCCCTCAAATTAATATTTACAAAATAGCCCCTCATAAAATTTATATTTACAAAATAGTGCTTCTTTTATAAAATATTTGCAATATGACCCCTCTAAAAAATATTTACAATATGACCCCTCTAAAAATAAGTATTTATACAATGACCTCTCATTTAAATAATATTTATAATTTAGTCCCTCTTTTATAAAAATTTGCGGTATAACCCTTCTAAAAATTAGTAATTGTACTATTTCCCAAAAAGTGTTATTTCTTTTCTTTACTTCACATAAAAATCATTTTATTTTGCTATACTCAAACTTTTCCAAATTCATTTAAATCTCTCAGTTCCCATTTTAATTCATCTGTTAAAGGACTTTGGTCCTCTTTTCCATGGTAAGGTCGTGAGCCTCAGTGCTCTTTGGAGCATTAATACAATCGTTTTATCATGTTTTTCACATCCTAAATTACACATACATTCTCATGCTTTCATAATTATACATACACACATAATATCAAAGCTTTAAGCATTTTATCACACATGCAAGCATAGAAACAAAATCATACACAACATAAACACAATCAAAGGACATCAAACAACAGGTGAATAAACCCTTATGGGTTTTTCACCGAACAAAACCATCCCCACACCACCAAAACTTGGTTGGTGAGGTTAAATCTCCCTCTTACCTCTTGAAGACAAGTCCTTCAAGCTCCTCTCCTTCTCCTTGATTTCGTACAAGCCACAAACAATTCCTAACAATTCTAAAACAATTAGTAAAAACACATACAAAGCTTAATAATGACAAACCATGGAACAAACATGGTTTAGAAAATTACAAACATGAATTTAAACCATAAAAATCAAAGTTTACCTCTTGAGAAGTAAGGTAGAACTTGGATTTTGAAGCACTTAGAGTGTGATTTTGGGAAAACTTCCTAAATGGAAAGTGTTTAGAAGGTTTTCTAGCTTTAGGAAATGATGAGAGTGAAAATTATAGGTGAGTGATGGTGAATATAGGTGTTGGGGCCGAACCTATGGAGAGAAAATGGAAGGAAAGTATGCTTGGGTGCTTGGGAAATTTTGAGAGAATAAGATGAGTGCTTTTTGATGTGAGAGAAAAGTGAATATTGCATGCAAAATTAGAGTGGGCTGCCGTGTGAGTGTGTAGGATAAATGAAAGGATTTGCATGAAATAAAATATCCAATTGCATGGCACATGGCCTATGTCATCAACTTGACTTGCATGGTTATTTGGATGGTTCAAGAATAATGGAGAACATAGTAGAACAAGGCCTCTTGGCCGTGGGCTTCAAGGGTGTTTAGGGGTCTAATTTAATTTCACTTTAAGTCTAATTACTTGCTAATTAATTAGTTAATTAATTAGGTTAAGTTTCCTAATCAATCCTAATTAATTTTCCAATTACATAACTAATTAATTAGACATATAATTACCTATATCATAACCTCTAAGTAAAATTAGGATATCTAATTAAGAATTAGATTATAACTAATTAATAATTAAGTTAGTTTACTTAGCTTGTTAATTAGGCCATTAGATTAACCAAATTAGGTTTAATTAGTTACTAAATAAAGTCAAGCCACTATTGTTGACTTTATCTTAGCCATTGAAATCAACTTGGTTTCCTATCCATTGATCTCATCTACGGTGGATATTACTTAGTAGTTTTATCAGGATTTGTTTTACACCATTGATCGGATCAACGGTTATGATCAAAAGCATCTAAATCATGCTTTTCATCCAAGGGTCCATATTGAAGTCTATGCTTCTTTATTTGACTACTTCCTATTAGTTTAAAATAGTCAAGCCACCTATTTTGACTAATTCTTATTGGTTAAGAATTCTGTCCAGTCAGAATCGTTGACTGTTACACTAAACGCGGGTCCCATGAACTTTTTGAAGCAAATTTCTACTATTTTTAAGACAGTAGGTACTATTGAATAAAATAATATTATAATAATATAAAATTATTTCATTGCACAGTTAAATCCTAAAAATTAAAAGATTAATATATATATCAATCAGAATTGAGTTTAGTAAGATCCCCCAACTCCAATTAATTAAAATAAGATTTTTTCGGTCAAGAAAATTATTATTTTCTTGACTCGAAGCAAATCGCACAAAATGATCAAAAATAATCTCAGGACAGTCAAATTATTTTTATAACACACAAAATATAAAATAGTGTAATTCTGCTATTACTATTAACATAGTTAGAATTTGGAGTGTTACAACTCTCCCCCTCTAAAAATAAGTTTCGTCCTCAAAACTTGACACATATTCAAAATAAAAATGGATACTGCTCTCTTATCTTCTCTTCCAACTCCCATGTAGCTTCACCACTTACATCGTTGCATACCATTTTAACTAATGTGATTTCCTTTCCTCAAAGTTGCTTGATCCTTCGATCTTCAATCTTGACTGGAAACGTCTCATAAGTTAAATTTTCCTTCAACTACACGGTATCTGGCTCAATCACATAAGTCGGATCAGAAATATATTTTCGTAGTTGTTATACGTGAAATACATTGTGAAGATTTGATAAGAACGGTGGTAGTGCAATCTGATAAGTTACCGGACCTACCCGATGAAGTATTTGATACGGCCCGATAAACTTCGGAGTGAGCTTCTTCGACTTAATTACTCGTCCAACTCCAGTCATTGGCGTCACACGTAGAAATACATGGTCACCTTCTTCAAATTCAAGCGGTCTTCGTCTTTTATCTGCATAACTCTTTTGCGGTGTCCGAGTTGTCCTCATCTTGTTTTGGATCATCCTCACTTTCTCAGTTGTCTGCTACACAAATTCAAGTCCTACCACAGTACTTTCACCATCATGGTACCAACACAATGGTGTTCTACATCTTCTCCCATATAATGCCTCATAGGGTGCCATCCCTATGCTCGAATGGAAACTATTGTTGTAGGTGAACTCTATCAATGGTAGAAATTCATCCCAACAACCAGTTTGCTATAGACCATAAGCCCTTAACAAGTACTCCAATGACTGAATCGTTCTTTTTGACTGACCATCTGTTTGTGGATGGTAAGTAGAACTCAAACGTAGCTTTGTTCCTATCGCTTCTTGCAAACTGTTCCAGAATCTTGATGTAAATCACGGATCTCGATCAGAAATTATACTGGATGGTACACCATGAAGTCTAATGATTTCATTGATGCACACTTGAGCCAACTTCTCCATTGAGTACTTAATATTAATCGGTAAAAAGTGCGCCGACTTTGTAAGTCGATCAATAATTACCCATATAGAATTGTGACTCTTTCGAGTTTTTGGTAGTCCCATGACGAAATCCATTACTATGTCATCCCATTTCCACTCAAGAATAAGCAAAGGTTGCAACATTCCTAATGGTCTCTAATGTTCCACTTTGGCCTTCTAACAAATCAAACAGGATGATACATATTCAGCGACATCCCTCTTCATACCTTGCCACCAATACAGCTATTTCAAATCTTGGTACATCTTTGTGGCTCCCTGATGCATACTCAACTTACTTCTATGAGCTTCATCCAAAATCGATCTTCTCAGTTCTGGATCATTAGGCACACATACTCTTCCTTTGAATTTCAGAATTCCATCAACACCTTCACTGAATTCCAATTCTACTCCTTGACTTCTTGCTTCCTTTGCTTCTTGTAAATACTGATCACTGTTTTGCCATTCTCGTATTTTATCTATCAAATCATTCAAAATAGTGATCATGTTCAAACATATCTTCCCCGGTGTCAACTTCACAGATAATTGCATATCCCAAAACTCTTCTATCAGTTCCTTCTCCTTCATCATCATAACAGAAGCATTAAGCGCTTTCCTACTTAAAGTATCCGCTACGACATTCGCCTTCCCCGGATAATACTGTAACTGAAAGTCGTAATCTTTTAGAAACTCTATCCGACGCCTTTGTCTCATGTTCAACTCTTTCTGGTCGAACAGATACTTCAAACTTTTATGGTCACTAAAAACAGTGAACGTTGCCCCATAGAGAAAATGTCTCCATACCTTCAATGCAAAGACTACTATTGCCAACTCCAAGTCATGAGTCAGATAATTCCTCTCATGCACTTTTAACTGCCTCGATGCATACGCCACAACCTTATGGTTCTGCATAAAAACACAACCCAATCCTTGATACAAAGCATCATAATATACCTCAAAAGATTCATTTAGATCAGGCAGAATCAAAACCAATGAAGTAGTCAGGCGTTGTTTCAACTCCTGAAAACTTTCCTCACATGCTTCAGTCCATGCAAACGATTGATTCTTTCGTGTAAGTTGGGTAAGAGGTCCTGCAATCTTTGAAAACCCCTCAATAAATCGTTGATAGTAACTGGCCAATCCGATGAAACTACGGATCTCCAATACAGTCTTCGGTCTTTCCCATTCAATAACTGTCTCCACCTTTGAAGCATCAACTTCAATTCCATCTGTCGATATGACATGCCCCAAAAATTATACTTCGCTCAACTAAAATTCACATTTGGACAACTTGGCATACAACTTATTCTCCTTCAAAATCTGGAGAACCACTCTGAGATGTTCAGCATGCTCCTCCTGACTTCAAGAATAAATCAAGATGTCATCAATAAAGACAACAATAAACTTATCCAAGTATGAACAGAAAATCCCGGTCATGAATTTCATAAATATCGCAGGTGCATTAGTCACACCAAAAGGCATCACTTGATACTCGTAATGGCTATATCGTGTCCTCAACGTAGTCTTTGGGATATCTTCCATCTTTACACATATCTGGTGATAACCAGAACGTAAGACAATCTTAGAAAATATTGCCGCTCCTCGCAATTAGTCCATCAGATCATTGATTCTTGGTAGTGGATACTTGTTCTTGATTGTAATCTTGTTCAATTGCTGGTAGTCTACACATAGACGAGAAGTCCCATCCTTCTTCTTTACCAACAATACTGGAGCTCCCCAAGGTGATACACTTGGTCTCACAAACTGCTTCTCCAATAAATCCTCCAGTTGTTTCTTAAGTTCTACTAACTCTACTGGCGACATCTGATATGGCGCCATAGATATAGGTCCAACTCCAGGTACCAAATCAATAGAGAATTCAATCTCTTTTTCCAGCGGTAGTCCAGGTATATCTTCAGGAAATACCTCAGAAAATTCATTCACTACAAAAATATCCTTCAGAACGTCGTCACACTGAACCTCCAAAGAAAACATCAACAAGTACCTTTGATCTCCTTCCTTCAAACAAGCCTCCACTTGAGTAGCCGTTAGGAATCTAGAATCCTTAACCTCAGGAAAAACTAATGTCTTATTCGAACAGTCTATCAAGATATGGTTGGAAGACAACCAATCCATTCCTAAGATTACATTAATCTTGGAAAGAGGCAAACAGATCAAATCCACATGAAAGATTCTATCCCTAACACATACAGGGCAATTCAAACACACTTTTGTAGTTATCACAGGCTTATCAGTAGGAGTACTAACACTCAAATCATACGGCAATGTAGTCACAGTTAATCCCAAACGCTCCACACAATCACATGCAATGAAAGAATGTGTTGCTCCCGAATCATATAATACTGTTAAAGGATTACCTTCAAAAGCACACTCCTCCATTATCAAGTCCTCGGATTTAGCGGCTTCCTCTCCGCTCATTGTATAAACTCGACCACCCGCCTGTGGCCTTGCAGTACGAACACTGCCTATAGATGGCTCTACTTTCTGTTTATCACACTCCCTAGAGAAATGTCCAAGCTTCCCACATCGATAACAAATCACCCCCTTATGCTGACAATCCCTGGTGAGATGTCCTTTCCCGCACTTAAAACATTTAAGTGTAGAAGTTCCAGTTGAAACTGCTCTCCTACCACTTGAACTTCCTCCAAATGATGGTTGCCAATTTTGACTTACTGCTAGTTTAGTATATGGTTTCTGTTGGTAACGATTGCCACCGCTACTCTTTCCCCTTTGGAACCGTGCTGGTCCAAAATTATTATTTCTAGCCTCTCGTAGATGATCAATTTCTTTGACTTTGCGATATTTGTCCAATAATACTGGAAACTAATCGATATCTACAGTTGCTAAAGCTCGCTTGATTTCAAGCATCAGCCCTTCTTCGAACTTTCGGCATTTCCACTCCTCATCTGGGTGCATCTGGAAGTACCTCGAAAACTTAGATAAGCTTTTGAACCTTGCTGCGTACTCACTCATAGTCATCGCCCCTGCCTCAGACTAAGGAACTCCATCTCCTTAGCATGTCGGACACTGGCTGGGAAATACATTCCTAGAAACTTCTGCCTAAAGAGCTGCCATGTCACAACTCTCCCTTCAGCTTGTATTAACCTCCGGGCTCCTGCCCACCAAGCCTCTCCATCACTGACTACCACGAACGTCGTGAAAGTAAGCTTCCGCTCATCAGTACATCCCATACCATCGAATATCTTTTCCAATTCCTTGATCCAAAGATCAGCCTTCTCTGGATCAAACTCCCCATGAAATTTCGATGGATTATTCCTCTGAAATTCTGACAAGCTGTGAGCATCATCATTTGCTCTTTGGTTCTACTGTGCAACAACCTCAACCATTTGTTGTATTGCTGCTACAGCTGCAGCCATATTCTGATTATCGTCACCGGTATTTCTAGCTGCTGCCTTCGCATTCATGGTCCTCTTCCACGTCCAGCCATTTCGTTCTATCAATCAGACTGAACAACACAAAGAAAAGTGAGGGTCAGTCTTTAAACAATATTGTTTTTCTTCCGAAAAATAATTACAGAGAATCACACAACTTAGACAAGACAGACCTAACCACAAACCCAAAAGACTCAAACTTGGGCTCTAATACCAACTAATGTAACACCCTCCTTAGGGCGCTATATTTGGTGCTGCTTAATTACCAAATTACCCCTTCATTAGAATTCGCGCTTGTAATATAAATACGAGTTATAAAATTTCTTGATGATAATAAGATAAACTTAGCAGAAAATAAAAACATAACAATATTGTCATAAATGATTTACATCATATATACATACAAGCCTTAGTATTGTCATACTTAAATATTTTACAAACTAGACTTTGGAAACATTTAAACTTTAAACTTTAATTTAAACTATTATACTGCCCAAGTCCTACTAAACAGCAGAACTCTCAAACGGGTCCTCCTCAGATTCCTCAGCATATAGGAATCCATCATGAGGTGCAGTCCTACGGACAGGTGTCCGAGAAGACGACACAATACTAATCGCACTGGGAGTACGATAGTAAGCCCCCCAAAACCGCCTAATAGATATTGGGAACTCTAGTTGTACAAAAAGAATAACAGAAAAGTAAGGGTGTCCTAAATGTTGCCTACTCAATCTAATATTTAGGTCTCCCATATAGTAAATACTCTCTCTCTCTAAATCAACAATCCATGCCTCCTCTCCTCCAATGAATATCAGCTTCAGGTAGCCAAGGAAACTAGGCATCTCCGTCTCTTCAAAACTCAACGTCCTCAATGGGAATCTGCTCCTCCTCAGCTTCTCGCTCCACCTCTTGCTCGACGTCTTTACAAATATAAATATAATACAAAATATGCATACAAATAGGTGAGATCACCTACGCCAATACTAGTATGGTAGCAATGAAGATAAACACATATAATATCTCATACAACTATCACACCATAATTACAGTTATGCCATCAGTATCATTTATCAATAAAACACATGAAGTAAACAATATTTACAATCATGCCATTAACAATAATCAAATATCCAATAAATCAATTATCATAAACATAATTACGATAATACTCTCAATAGCTACATGTATGCACACAAACTCAATTTCCTACTCCATGGAGCTACAACTCAGGTCGGAGAGAGTGATTGAAACGATTTGTCGGTACCAACATGCTTCGGACCACGTGCTCTATATTGCACATCTAGCATATAAACGACAGTCTTTATCAGATCTTGATTAAGGATAGTGTCTCGGTTAGGATCATTGGTGTGTTGCGTCGGTCTAACTTACGGCACAAAAGAGCTACCAACTACCCATTGTAGGTAACCCGCACCCCAATGCCCCCAAGGTCAACTAGTGACTTACACTACGCATATTGCACCCACTCAAGAGGTGTAGTCTCTCCTAGGCAACTAGCCTCATATAGTCCATTGGACCTTTCCAATGCATGTACTATGCACTATTCACATTTTCAATTCATATCACATATTCGGGGTCCACACAATAATCTAACAGTATTATTACTATATTTTAATCGCGTAGTCATATTTTCACATTTTCTTAATCGCAACTCAATTCTGTCGCCTTTTCAAAATCGTGTAGCGATTTTTCAATGTTTTCCAATCGCGTAAATATTTTTCATACGTTTTAAATCAAAAATTCCTTTTTTCTTATTTAATACTAAAAATTCACTTTATTTTTCATATTTACATAATAGTCCCTCAATATCTCATTTTTACGAAATAGTCCCTCTAAAAATTAATATTTATGAAATAGTCCCTCACAAATTAATATTTACAAAATAACCCCTCATAAAATTCATATTTATAAAATAGTCTCTCTTTTATAAAATATTTACAATATGACCCCTCTAAAAATATTATACAATATGACCCCACTAAAAATAAGTATTTATGCAATGAATTCTCATTTAAATAATATTTATAATTTAGTCCCTCTTTTATAAAAAATTACGGTATAACCCTTCTAAAAACCAGTAATTGTACTGTTTCCCAGAAAGTGTTATTTCTTTTCTTTACTTCACATAAAAATCATTTTATTTTGCTATACTCAAACTTTTCCAAATTCATTTAAATGTCTCAGTTCTCAATTTAATTCATCCGTTAAAGAACTTTGGTCCTCTTTTCCATGGTAAGGTCGTGAGCCTCAGTGCTCTTCAGAGCATTAATACAATCGTTTTATCATGTTGTTCACATCCTAAATTACACATACATTCTCATGCTTTCATAATTATACATACACACATAATATCAAAGCTTTAAGCATTTTATCACACATGCAAGCATAGAAACAAAATCATACACAACACAAACACAATTAAAGGGCATCAAACAATAGGTGAATAAACCCTTATGGGTTTTTCACCGAACAAAACCATCCCCACACCACCAAAACTTGGTTGGTGAGATTAAATCTCCCTCTTACCTCTGGAAGACAAGTCCTTCAAGCTCCTCTCCTTCTCCTTGATTTCGTACAAGCCACAAACAATTCCTAACAATTCTAAAACAATTAGTAAAAACACATACAAAGCTTAATAATGACAAACCATGGAACAAACATGGTTTAGAAAATTACAAACATGAATTTAAACCATAAAAATCAAAGTTTACCTCTTGAGAAGTAAGGTAGAACTTGGATTTTGAAGTACTTAGAGCGTGATTTTGGAAAAATTTCCTAAATGAAAAGTGTTTAGAAGGTTGTCTAGCTTTAGGAAATGATGAGAGTGAAAATTATAGGTGAGTGATGGTGAATATAGGTGTTAGGGCCGAACCTATGGAGAGAAAATGGAAGGAAAGTATGGTGGGTGCTTGGGAAATTTTGAGAGAATAAGATGAGTGCTTTTTGATATGAGAGAAAAGTGAATATTGCATGCAAAATTAGAGTGGGCTGCCGTGTGAGTGTGTAGGAGAAATGAAAGGATTTGCATGAAATAAAATATCCAATTGCATGGCACATGGCCTATGTCATCAACTTGACTTGCATGGTTATTTGGAGGGTTCAAGAATAATGGAGAACATAATAGAACAAGGCCTCTTGGCCGTGGGCTTCAAGGGTATTTAGGGGTCTAATTTAATTTCACTTTAAGTCTAATTACATGCTAATTAATTAGTTAATTAATTAGGTTAAGTTTCCTAATCAATCCTAATTAATTTTCTAATTACATAACTAATTAATTAGACATATAATTACCTATATCATAACCTCTAAGTAAAATTAGGATATCTAATTAAGAATTAGATTATAACTAATTAATAATTAAGTTAGTTTACTTAGCTTGTTAAAATTAGGCCATTAGATTAACCAAATTAGGTTTAATTAGTTACTAAACAAATTCAAGCAACTATTGTTGACTTCATCTTAGCCATTGAAATCAACTTGATTTCCTATCCATTGATCTCATCTACGGTGGATATTACTTAGTAGTTTTATCAGGATTCGTTTTACATCATTGATCGGATTACGGTTATGATCAAAAGCATCTAAATCATGCTTTTCATCCAAGGGTCCATATTGAAGTCTATGCTTCTTTATTTGACTACTTCCTATTGGTTTAAAATAGTCAAGCCACCTATTTTGACTGAGTCTTATTAGTTAAGAATTCTGTCCAGTCAGAATCGTTGACTGTTACACTAAACATGGGTCCCTCGAACTTTTTAAAGCAGATTTCTACTATTTTTAAGACAAGAGGCAATCGTTTGAATAAAATAATATTATAATAATATAAAATTATTTTATTACACGCTAAATCCTAAAAATTAAAAGATTAATATATATATATATATATATATATATATATATATATATATATATATATATCAATCAATTAGGTTTAGTAAGATCCTCCAACTCCAATTAATTAAAATAAGACTTTTTCGGTCAAGAAAGTTATTATTTTCTTGACTCGAAGCAAATCACACAAAATGATCAAAAATGATCTTAGGACAGTCAAATTATTTTTATAACACAGAAAATACAAAACAGTGTAATTATTCTATTACTATTAACAAAGTCAGAATTTGGAGTGTTACAAGTATAAACAAGTAACTTAAAACATAAAATAAAATGTACAAGCTAGCAGTATAAACTGTCCATTAAATATTAACAAAGATGCGGCATAAACCAGCCACCAAATATATATTAACAAAGGTGTGGTATAAACCAACCACCAAATATGTATTAACACTTAGTAAATAAATATTAACAAAGGTGTGGTATAAACCAATCACCAAATAAGTTAATAAGCAAAAAAATTAAAAAGTTAATATGCAGATAAATTAAAATGTTAGAAGCAGGTAAAGTAAAAAGTTAGATAGCTGATAAAGTAAAAAGTTAGATAGTTAGTAAGAGAGTTAGATAGTTAGTAAGTTAGTAAGCAAGAAAATTAAAAGGTTAGTAGGTTAGTAAGTTAGAAAGTTAGAAATAAAATACAGAAAATAAAATGTAAAAAGTAAATTGTAGAATTTAAAGTGCAAAAAATAAAAGAGAGAGTTTCTCCCACTAAGTTAGTACGTTAGTAAGTACAAAAAAAGTAGAATATATATACAAAATATTTACACCATAAATTTATTCTTCAAATCAAGTCCCCGGCAACTGCGTCAAAAACTTGATGCAGATTAAAAGTTACAAACTCAAGTACAGGTTATTTCAAGTAATAAATTCTCGGGAGTCCAAGGTCGATCCATAAGGAATTGATGAAGAAAAATTTATTTGACGTAAGGAAAATATTTTGTTACAATAATAAAGGTGATAAAACTTGGTCACAAATAAAAAGGAATTGCTTGGGCTAGGAGATCCACTCTTGGTAAATAAATTAAGGACAAGATTAATTCTTTTATAACTCAATTAGAATATACACATAACGGAGGTTCCAATAAAAAAATATAACATTCAAAGTTCATTAAAATTATATACGTAATTATATTATGATTCTTTTAATCATCTATTAACACCACCACTCATAAATAGGATCAAGCATTTATTATGCCAAAATATTATCTACAACAAATCAAGATCTCCATTACAAAGAGAGTTTCTAACACCAACATTTGTAAATGAGTTCAAGCATTCATTGTGTCAATCTCTTATCTACAACAAATCAAGAACTCCACTTTACAAGGAGGGTTTCTAAACTGATTGGAAACAAAATACAATACGTATAATGACCACTTGAAAATATATCATTTAAGGACAAGAGAGAAATTAATATAACCTTATTTCATTACCAAGAGCTTCACTCTTTCACCCCAAGCAAAATTAAACTTAGTAACTCGTAGACAAGAAGAAAGGAAGAGAGAATAAGAAGAAGAAGAACATAACTTCAATTTAGAACAAAAAAAACTACAACAAGATAATCAAACAATAAAATAGTATGAATTTGGTATCTAACACCTAAGCCTTCCAAATGATCAGCGAAGGCTCCCTTTTATAGAGCATTATGGATACAAAATGACAAGGGGACTGAGTCATGAGTGAGTGGATGAGTGGAAAATGGGTGAAAAATACCAAATGACTTTTGATTTGTGGAAAATTATGGAGATTCTTTGTTTCTGAAATCATTTAGCTCTGAAGTTATTGCATTCATCATTTTTTCATCAAGTCATCTCATGAAAGTTGTATACCTGGATCTTAGCTTTCAAATTCTGTTAGTTCGAGTCCAAAAGCATTCCTACAACTCAAGATATGGTCTGATTACTGCATACTGCTCAGGCCCAATGACAGCTCCTTTGTTCTGACTTCCAAGCCCAATATGACCCATTAGGCCTCAAATTATGGAAAAGAGTTCAACATAAAAGTTGTATATTTGGGTTTTAACTATCATCCATCAAAATTTTAGCTTATTTTACATCCTATATCCCGAGCTATGTCATGAAAAGTACACATAGGTCAAGTTGTCAGGATCAACACCCTTGTTCTTGCTTCAACTTCAATTTGAGTTATCTAATCGTGTGATTAGGCCTTTGAAGTCTTCATGAAAGTTGTGGAGCTCTCTCTTATCTTTCAAATGACACTAGAGTCACCTAAAAAGACCACATACAGCCCAAGATATGGTCCAAATACAGAAATAGTATAAGGCATAAATCTTGCTGAAAAATTCAATTAAGTCCAATTTGAGTCCAAACTTACAAAACATAACTAAAATCAATCAATTAAGTACATGGAGAGTGTAAGTGACCAAAAATAATGGTTTATTAATGTATCAAATATGTGATTATAAAAAGGAAAGATGAGTCATCAAGGAGAATGCTTCCAAAATCCAATGGTAGACATCTTGGTCATGAAGGCAAAGATTCTTCGACTGAAACTTCTCACATGCATAATGTGGAACTTGCAAAGTTCAAAACACTAAAAGAAAAGTAATAGATAAGGAAAAGAGTTTCCTTGATTACCAAGGCCAAGGTGTGCTTGAAAGCCAAGAACTCACTTTGGCATCTTGAAAGTGGTCGCTCCAAGTACAAAGACCAAAAATAATTTCAAGCTCTTTTCCTTGTTTCTAAGAAGCTTGGACTTACAAACTTTGGATAAGTGGAAATTTGTATTATGTTTTTCTAGCTTTATGTCTGGAAAATATTTTTACACGTTAATATGCTAGATAAAATATGCTCCTTGCTTGAAATGACATGTCTAATGATAATATCCTTGAGCTTGAGTTTTTGATCAATTATACATACAATTGAATATTTGTGTTTATTATTTTATCATTAATTTATTACTTTTGAATTATTGTTAACTTAAGCGTTGGAGGTATCCCAAAACTTGTTTTGCAGGTATCTCATCTTTGGGTATGTTTCCTTCTCTCTAATTATATCCCTGTATATGTCTATTAATGTTTTTCTGATAGATTTATTCGAATAAACCTGTGATTATTCAATTAAACTCAATCAGCTGTTGAGAAAAATGTATTGCGTATCAGTTCTATTTGAATAACATTCAATTTATTCAAATAACCTGAGACCAGCAACCACAGTTCTTATATTTGCTATCTTTCTTATTCGAATAACATTTTCCAGTAGCACCTCATAGTTATTGTTTCGTATGCTTTATTCAAATAGATTATATCTTATTCGAATAATGCTTAACAGAAGCATTCTCAAAATTTTGTTCTTTTCTGTGTTATTTGAATAACCATATGGTTATTCGAATAAAGCTTGGCAGTAAGCCAAGTCTGAATGTTTTTATTCAAATAATGCAAACATTATTCGAATAACGTCTAACAGAGAGTTACGTCTGTTGGCTTTTCAAAAATCTATTTGAATAAAGAACCTACTATTTGAATAAACACGAGTTATATGAAGGTTATAACCATTTTCTTTGTTTATTTTGACTGAAAATATGCACTTAATTATATGTATGTAAAATACAAATGCTTAACCAAATGTAATTGACTATTCTTTTTATGATTATATGTACTTTGATGATTATCACGTGTTTCTTGATAAACTTGAATCATGCCTTAAAATGCTTAAACTTTTTTTTTATTCAAGTTCATATGTGCTTCATGCATTCTTGTTAGAGCTAACATTGCATGGTTGATAATGTGATACATGCTTTACATTATATATCAATCTAAAGTATGCTTATAAATGGACTGACATGATATTTGATGCTAACCTATGTTTTAGAGGACTTTTAAAGTTAACTTTGCAAGTCTCTCTATATGTTTTAAATATAGCCATCAGATTTTTATATACAAGCATATGTGGATAAATGAGAAAAGTTAAATGGAATTCAAATGAAGAGGAAGATAAAGACTTTCTTCAAGTGCAATTGAATGGAATACTCAATAGAAGAAAGTTCAAACTCAAAGGAACAATAAACGAAGAACATTCTAAAGAAGCATCACTCTTTTTCTAACTCAATAAGTATCTCTATCCCTTAGCTTTTGTGGTATTCTATATGGTATGGATTGTATGATACTTGTTGAAAAATTGATCTTAAATGATTACATGCTTTCTTTACATGGGAAGTATGCTTAGCATTAACAAAATGCCTAATTGGATATTAACTTGGTATTTTGTCATTGCATTTAGTTGGATGATATTAGTTCTATACATGCTTTGATCCCTATAGCATATTTCATCAAGGAGATGTACTTATGTTCTTTTGATTGAGATTGATCCACCTTAATGAATATGTGTTTTTTTTAACATAAAACATCTCTACCCTTCTAAAATACTTTTGAAAATACAATGTGCTCTTGTAAAATTCTTTTTGAAAGGGGGAGAAGTTTTAAAATGGTTTTTGTTTGAGGGATTAAGAAGATGTATCTTTTCCTTGCTTTTCTTTAAGGTAATGTGCTTACATAGTCTTAGCACATATATTTCATTTATCTATCTTGTGCTTCAATAAGGGGGAGCTTATCTTCCTTCTCTTACATATCTTTTTTCCATGTCCTTGTTGACTAAAAATATATACATAACTATGTTAAACTATTATTTTGATAATATGCATATTTTGAGGGGGAGCCTAACTCTTAAGTTGTTTATATATCTTGCCTTACATCCTTATTTGATTACATAAAGTGTTTTATTGCTATCACATGCTAAATGTTAACATACAAAAATATGACAAGCATTGCATGAATAATCCTTTATATCTTGAAAGCATGATCGTTTCATCTTTCTATTCTTGAATCATATGTAGAATCTATAAGGGGGAGAAAATATTATTTTTTTCCTTTCTAAGCCTTTTTGTTGATGTCAAATAGGGGTAGAGAAAATTAGAAAGAAAAATATGTTCTTGTACTTATTGTTTGATATGTTTACATGAATATCCATTCTTGTATATTGCTCAACATATTTTTCTTTGGTGATTTGTCATCATAAAAAATGGGGAGATTGTAGAAATAAGTTTGTCCCAAATGGTTTAATATATTAAGTTTTAATGATGACAAATACAAGACAAAAAGAATACTTTGCTTATGTTCTTTGTTGCATCTTATGTAGAGCATATCCATTAATAATTAATAAATATCTTATTTGGATGTGTCTATGAAAGTCTTATATGCATGTTAAACTAACTAGAGTAATACATTTATGAATCATGCATATGAAGATATTGAATTATGAATTTGGACTAACTATGCTTGTTTAAGTGAGAAATACTTTGTAGGATAGTCCAAGTACCAAGAGTGAGCATTGCAACAAGAAAGCAAAAGATCTCAATTAAACTCAACATAAGGAGAATGTGAATGCCTATTTCATGAAGGTATTGGTAACATCAAAGTCATGTCAAAAACTAAGTCTAAAGGAATATTAAATGGTATAGCTTATAGAACTTGGGGTCTTTATGTAAGAAGCCTTATGGATATCTCAAATATATTTTTTAAATCTTTAAAAATGGTTTTCACATGCTAAAATACCCAACAAACAAGTTTTGAAAAGTTATTTATGTTGGTAGTTCAAATTTATGAAAAATAGTCAAGTTTGAGTTTTACAAAACTAACCTTTGGTTACTCTTCT